>OY728156.1:867697435-877697435 GCA_963277665.1 Viscum album
ACATATGAATGGGAGAAAACCTTAAAATATGAGAAAGTCGTGATTTAAAATAATATTGAATTATAAGAATGGTCCATAAAACATGATAAAATAACATATATTAAGGAATTAATATATATAACCTTAAATTGATCATCATTAAATCATATACATACCATAGCATAAGAATGTGGAAATATGAGTAAATTTTTAGAATAAAAAGATCCTAACAAAGGAATATGTCACAAATATAAGTAGATAAATTCTCACAGATTTCATGGATTAAAACCAAGACCATTATAACATAGTGGATCATATACTACAAACATTAATCGAAAAAATAGTGGATAATTTATCAATAACAATATTCTTAAGGTAAATATCATCACTACTCATATCTTATAATAATCTCCTAAGATAAAAATATATAATAAATTTATTAGAGAGCTACATAAGACCCAAATTTCACATAATAAAAAATCATATGTATGTTCTACACATGAAATAAAACATTAAAATTTATCTCTAATAACCCTTTTAATGAAGATGGGTTATGTAAATTAATAAAATAGAATTTCATATGAATAAACCGATGATTGGTTTGGTTTAAAATAAAAAATCAATCACCAAAAAATATATATCATATGAGAATTTAGTGGGTGATTGAAGAAAAATAACTCTACCAGTGGTTGATAATTTTGGGTGATAACGAGAAAATGAAGATAATTTTATAAAAAATAATTCTTTTAAATCATTTTAAAACATATAGTAAAAAATGATATAATTAGCATTCAAAATCCTTTTCAAGGGGTTATAACAAGACTGTAAGAACATTAATATTTAAATAATTTCTAAAAATAGAACCTTTATGAAAAATAATCATAAAGATATAGAAATTTGGAGTGGGAATATTGAAATACACATCAGTGAAATTAAATAACTTTTTAAGCATTTAAAGTTGTTTTGAATAAACTCAGACTATTGGGAGTGATAAACATTTCTATTAAATAGAGATAAATATAAATTTGAATAAGATAGAAGATAATACATATTTTTATTTCAAAATATAAATAAAAATATATTTTTTTTTAAAAAAAATGGAAATATAATATAAAGGGCTAAAATATATGTTGCGAATTATTTTAAACATTATTATATTTTTTATAAAGAATGTAAATATATTTTATATACATAATATTATTGAAATTTGGTGCATAACATGAAATGTGTCTCATGTAAGGGAAACTTAGATTAAAACCCCTTACCTTAGATTCTAGATTGGGATGAAACACTCTAATCTATAACATAATAAATTAATTATTTTATTTATATGAAAAACTTATTTATAATTATTTCCATTGATAATATTTAAATAATTATTATTTAATATGTTTGTTAATCCTTATTTTTTTAAATTAATATTCATTTCTAATTATCTAATTTGTTCTATGTTATCTCTTCTGTGGTGATTTAAATCAATATTCCTTTATCATGTGTTAATCAGCACTCGGAAGGTCCATAAGAATATATAGGTGTGTCTAATATTGTTATAAATTAAAAAGTAATTTTATATAATATATGGGTGGAACACCCTATGATTTTATGATATAATTATCTTGATGTAAATTTGATTTTGTTGACAGATTTTATTACCTGCAACACGGAGTTTAAACTTACTACGATATAAAATTTAAATAATACTATTCAATATAAACTATTTAACCTTTTGATTGTATTAGAAGGTACTAATAGTAACAAATAAATTATGAAAAAATAGTTTTTTATAAATTATAAAATTAATTCATTGGTTATCATGTCGTTAGATATGAAAATAAAAGAACATGAAAGAAAAAAGAGATGCTTTTCTAAAATACTATTTTTCTGCATAAAATTTATTTATCATAATAAATTAAATCATTCACTACTGATGAATTATGTTAATGAAATTTTTAGATAATATATTTAATAAATTATTCTTATATTTGATCATAAAACCATTAAATAAAGTCTTCATGTATAATTCAATGGAATTTTTTCATCATTGAGGTATTACTCTTAATCGAGTACAAACTATTTTATTTCTTCTTGTAAATAATAAATACATATTTTTTCTATTATAAAATCATTAATTAAATATATTCTATATAAATTAATTGTATTATTATGATGGATCTTCCATTTTCCTCTATATATTATTCAAATGGAAAATGAATGTATCCCTCATGCATATATGTGGAATATTTCATCCACATAGTTATATGATTCATTCACCATAACCATAACTCATTGTTGGTTATTATGATGGATTTTTGGGTTTATATATTATCTTTAAGACATAATTAATCATTAATAATATTTATCACTTAACATCCATCATACTTTTATATTTTTCATAAAATGATAATGCCACTCCTATTTACATATGGACTTCCACCTCCATGCAAAAATGTGACTCATCTTTCATCACTACATTAAAAGAGTAATTATTAATGTTTATAAGATAAAAAATATGATACCTATTTCATGATTAATATTTTAGATATAATGAGAAAATAGTCAAGGTGAATATACCAGAATAATCAAAATAGAACTTGAATTGAAAATAGACCGATTTTCACCCATATGATCATTTTAATGATGAAATAATGAATGAAAATATAATTAGAAATAATAATCGGAATTATAAATAGAATTTTATGCCTGAATATGGTTATCTAAAATTTTATAATAAATTTATATTTAAAATATATGATATTTAAATGTGTACAATGAATGATGTAACATGTGGTAAGGGATTTATGTTTCAATCTAATTTTAATCGGGATTGATTGTGGTTTAATTTAAATTGAGGTATATTATATGTATAATTCCTTTCAAACAATATATAATTTATTCAATTATGCTAATTTTAATATTTTTTATGTCTTATTATCATTTTATACTAATTGGTACTTTTAAGGATTGAAAACAATTCTTTTAAGGAAAATTCGACCATATTTCATATTTAGTTGAATCAAATTTCTTGCGTGATTATACTCTATAAAATTTAATTATGAATGTTATTACTAATAATTTAATTTTTCTTAAATTTAATTTTCACATAATTTGATATAATTTTAAAAGGATTACAATGAAATAATTTCATTGACAGATTTTTTAGAATAATCCATTTACAAGTTTTTATAGAGGTGTGAAATTAATGTTTTATTTTAACATATATTACAGGAATGGATTACCCTTTCATCATGATTTTTATTTGTTTCAAATCATCTATTTAAATTTTACGTGGTAATATTAAAATAAAATTATTTCTCTCAAAATTAAGAAATTATTATTTAAAATGTTATTAAAAAATGATTTTTTTCTCTTATTTTCATATAAAGGATTGAGTGGTATATTAAAGGTATTTTTATCAATGTAAAAATATTTTAATGATTATTATGATTCATTGGGGATTTTATCATATGATACCATTCACATTCTTTCTCTATATGGATTAAGTTGATGAAGAATAATTCAATGAAAACCATTTCTTTAACAGGTGTTATTTATGTCATGATTAAACCTTTATGAATCCCATTTCATTTCCATGGGTCATGATATGTTCAATGATGGAATATTAATTAAAACCTAATTTCATTCTATGGGTTACGATATGAGGATATGATGAATTTTTTCTGATATTATTAAGCACATATTTTCTTCCATTTTTTGATAGGATGGAAAGAAATTATATAGTCCCCTAATGCATTGGGTAAATATAGATATATAATGAAACAATAAGGACTGGAATAGATATTTAACATAGATCATTAAGGGACTCTATCCAATATAATAATATTTGGAGTGAACCTTGGCTAAGGAACATATGGAATGAAGAGTGAACTCAATCCAATATGATGTAATTTGTTGTGATCCTTGACTATGGGAATTATTTTATATTCCTGTGTGTATGTTAAAGAAATATATATTACCTTTATGATAAATTCTCATAGCTCCTGATTGATTATTTATGATTCCACACACTTATTAACTGTATCTACTATTATGATGAATAATTTCATCATGATTTTTTATTAATTATCTTTGACTCATTAGGTATTATTATTGAAAGACATAATCATGTTCAAATACACTTATTCTTATCTTATGCTCACTTGAAACCATTCATTGATATCTATTGAGTTTACTCTTTTTAACTTTTCAAGCATAACTATTATAATGATTCTCTCCCCCATTTAATAAAAAAAGGTTTTATATATGGTATTTCTAAGAAGGGTATTGTGTTAGATGATCTATGTGGGAAATGCTAATGATATTTCATTACATGATATAATTATGTATCAAGCCTCCACAGACTCTAATACTTTTCAATTTTGGGGTATTAATTTTTATTATATATGTTGAATATTAATCTAAAACGATGTAATAAATATATATACATATATATTAAATTATTGAATTCCCTCAGTTGGTATCAGAGCAGCATATAGTTAATCATTATATAATCCAGACTATTGAAATTTTTCAAAACCCTAATGACAAGTCTATGTATAATATAACAACTAAAAGATTTTGTGTACTACAGATTTTGAGGTTTTCCAAGAAAATATTTCCTAGTTTGAACACTATAAAGCTAATGAGGTTGTGTTATAGATGCACCCAATGGTCCCAACTCTAAAAGGTGTGTATATGGGTTATTATATTGTTCATCACTGACGTACGCTGAGTGGTAATAATTCTATAGACCTATCTAGGCACTCATTGGGGATATACATATGTAAACTCATATTTTCTTTATTCACTATTATAAAGTTTCTCAATAGTTTATAACCATGAATGAATATGGTTAAACCTGTGTCTCTATAGTTTGCAAATAGATATTCATGATTCAAATGACCATTAAAATATTTTTTATGATTACATGATTACTCACTATGGTAAATATTTCTCACCCAATGATTTTCATTCATAGTCAATGGAAATACCCAGGAGCAATCATATCATCACATAATGTAATGGGAAATGGAATGAATGTCCCCATGTGAAACCAAAATGAATTTGAATCTATGATGGGTTATCATATAGCAATGATCACCCAACTCTTTTATTCTTTAAACAATAATATGAATATTGATGATACTACAAATGGACAAAGGAATGAACATCTAATTATTTAGTCTTTTATAAAGAAATATCCCACTTACTTTTGTAATTACTATGATATATTAATACTTTTGATATTTATATGTTCAACATAAAATACATTTTTTGAAATCCATTTTCTATAACGTGAATTGTTTTTGGAAATATATCTTTTGCACAGAAAATATGTCATTGGTGGATTGTTATCAAGAATATGAGGCAACACAAGGAAATGGAATCAACTTAATGGGGAGTGTTTAAGAAGGTATTCTTCAATAATAATTTTAAACTATATTTATTTATTAAAATTTGAATGGGTTATTTTTAATAAAGAAGGAGGGTAACAATTACATTAATACCAATGAGGAAAATTCCAACAAATTTTCCATGTTTGATTCTTGTTTTATCATTGATCATGAAAGAAAATTTAGCTAATTCTTCACTAGCTTAAGACCAATTCTCCAAAATTCATTTTCTATAAGTTACTTTGATAGTTATGAATTAATATTTTGATTTTATCTTAAGATTTTATTGGAAGTTGGATACTGTGATTTGTCTCGTGGTTTTCTTAAAAAAAGATAATCATTGAATTTTGAGTAAGTTTAAATTATAAAACCCATGGAGGAATGAAAATTAAACTTCCTTCATGTTACATGTGTGTAATGAATCATGTAGAAATACTAAAATGGGTTATAGTAAAAAAAATTATACTGGAAAAGAAGATCATGAATAAATATAATGACAATGTGATGTGAAGATGATAATCAATGAAAAGGGATGTAAAATGGATATATCGACTCTTCCACCCAAACTATAATTATATAATTTTAAATAGTACAAAAAAATTCAAATTAGTTCATTAATATGATGGATATTTTTGATAATCGGTTTTATCAACCAGTTAAACATATATAATATCATAAATATATGTTTATCACAACTATTGAAGTCCTTCATGAGAATGTAGTGGTGAATGGTAAATATACAATCCAATCTAGAATTGATGTTATTTTATTTTATTATAAATCTATCAATATTTTTATTTGTGAATAATTTTTTTATGGTATCACTTCACCACCCGCAATAACTATATATTGAGTTAGTTTTAAAAAAACCATAATGGTATAATTATAGAAACTCATCATCATCATCATTATTATACTATTCAAGTGAAAATACAAGGAAACATGAATAAATAATGGAAAAATGGGGTCGATCCCACACCTACCTAGGGAGGCCTAATGTATTTTTGACCTAGAGACTCTCCTTGAATCAAATTGACCACCTCAGGTTTAATAAAAGTGATATTAGGGAGACAGGTGACATTGGACCCATGTTCTGCCATTGAAGTTAGGTGATCCACCACCTCGTTGACCTCTTTCCATGTGTGCATGACTTGGATGATCCTATTTAGGATATCCTTACATTTTTTGATGATATACACAACCGACTATGGGATGGTTCCCTTTCCATGAAAGGAGGCATGTAGTATCATAGAGTTAGTTTCAACATGCGTAAGATTAATATTCCTCTGATTACAAAGTGTGAGGCCAGTAATCGCTACATTTTCCTCTTCCTGAAGTGATGTGCCACTTCCATAATGATTATTAAAATAGAGGAGGACACTTTCTATGGCGTCATGAATGACCCCTCCACCACACATGGTATTTTGGAATATACGTCCTAAAAATTTTATGATTCTTCCTACAGTTGAATTTTCTATATTTGGGGAATAGATTAACTCTCTATATATCAAATATTCATTAATTACTAAGGGAAGAAACATTTTATATTCCAAACAATCCTATGATTATATTTCATTACTAAGATCTATACGAATCCCAAATAAAAGTTACTTTCATTTTATGGGTTATTATTCCAATTCAAGAGTCGTATTTATCTCAAATGGCAATGGGGGAACAAACAAATATAATATATTACAATTTTTTGGATTATGAAACTGAATTTATTGAACACTTTCTTTTTCTAATCATGATGTTGGGTTTTAAAAAGAACTCATACATGGTTCTACACATATCTCAAATAATCCCTCTAGAATGGAATGATTGAGTTTAGGAATTAAAAAAGATACAATGGGATAATAATGATAAGAGATTCATATACCCTTGTGTGTCACCATAGGGTGGAATTATTCTTTTTTTAGGAATAATGATATGCTAATGTGACTATTATATAATTATCATTAACATTACAAGATCACTATCAAGAACAATAATATTCTACCCCATATTGAAGAATTATTTGATTAACCTCATGAAGCTCAATAATTTGAAAAAATTTAACCTTTATATTGGATATCATCAATTATTATTTTAGAAGGAGGATAAATCTATGATAGTCTTTTTTATGTGGTTTGGTCATTAAAAATTTATTGTGATTTAATTTGGACTTACCAATCCAAATTATATATTAATAATATTAATGAATTGAATATTTAGTGATTACCAATGTAAATTTTTGGTAGTCTTTCTACCTGATATTATTATATATTTGAAGGGAATGAAACAGTAAGGAAAAATATTAATGATTGTGTTGAAGAAGAAAAAGAAGGATAATTATTAAATAAATTCATCTAGTCTGAATTATAGTATCACAAATTTTCATTCATTGGTCATATAATCTCATGTATGGGTATTTAAAGGATTCTTCAAATGTTGATGTTATTAAAAAATATCATAAAACTATCTTAGTAAATGAGATCCATAGTTTTGATAGATCATCAAGATACTAATGATGCTCTGTGATATATTTCTATGCCCTATATAATCTATAAACCAATTTGACTCATAAGGTATCAAAATTATTTTAGGCATATGAATGTGAGGAATAGTTTAAGGAGCTAAAAAGAATTTTGGTTAGTGAACCATTCCTTAAACTACCACACAACTAAGAAGGTTTTTTGGTATTTAGTGATGCATAAATAATGGGGCATGGATGAATCTTCATGGGAAAGGATATGGGGAAAGCATATGTCTCACACTAATTGAAAATTCATGATAAAATACACAAAACGTGACATGGAATTGGTAGTAGTAAATTTTTCACTAAAAACATGGATATATTATATTTATGGTGTATGGTTTGATATATATATATATTATAATAATAAATTATTTAATTAAATATTTATAATGAAATATTTTAATATTCATCAAAGAAGATAGGCAGAGTTGATCAATAATTACAACTTCTCAATACACAAAAACCAATGGAAGTGAAAGGGTGTATGATTATCTATATTTAAAAGATCATGATATATTCTCCACTATGGGGATTTAATTAGATATAATTTTTATGTATTTATAGAATATGGATCATAAAATCCTGAATAAGAGGGATAGATCATATCTTTTTTAATGGAATGGCTAACCATTAATCTGTGTGACTATTAAAGGGGCACAAAAGGAGGAATTCGAACATGAAAAGAGGTGATAAATTCATGTTTATTCAACTATAATTATTATAGAATGATATGCCTTAAGAACAAATTACTTTTCCAATCAATAACATCCTTGGGGAAGGATATGTTGGATGAAACTCATAGTTCATCATCCCCTATTCACCCTAGAAGTATGAAGATGAATATAGTTCTAAAAGAGTATTTCTTATGGGATAACATTAAAAATGAAACTTATAAGTATGTATATTGATTCTAGGAATACAAAAAATTATATTCTATGAAACATAATTCTAATGGGATATTATAACCATTACCCATACTAGAAGGAAAATAAAAAAACTATACCATGGAATTCATCATTAGACTCCCCAAATCATCTAAATGAAATAATTTTATTTTTCATTTAGTGAATCTCCTTAAAAATAGATAACACCTTATATACATCAAAAAAATATAACTTGATCAGACTTCGAGGATTATATTATCTAATTCATTCAATTTTACATTGTACTACACTTAATTGTATCTTACTAGGACCCAAATATTGCCTCTAAATTATGGATAAGTCATCTCTATTATATGGGTACATAGTTGGCGCTCATAACATCATATCATCATTGGTTATATGTTTCATATGAGGGGACTTTTCAATATATAAAATATATTTTTTGATCATGTTTATGAATTTCAAATGTGTTTTGGATAACCAAATTACTTTCGTAAAATTATTATATAATAATATATTTCCCTGAGCATACAGATGGATATATATGATACCCAATGTGTTACGAATTTTAGAATCCCAAAGGGAATGGATGATAAGGAAGAAAGAAAGATAATTTCATATGATATGGCTGAATAAATGGAAAATATTGTTGGAGTTATTAGTCGCACATCCATGTTGTTCATAATCAATAGAGAAGTTATTTTGAAAACCATCAATGATAAATGGAGTTTGGTGTTGGGGAGATAGTTTTCCTATTAATTAATCACATGGAGAAGGTTATAATATTTTGTAAGAATAGAAATATAATCCCTTGATATATTAGTCACTTTGAAATTTTTTATCATATTGGGATGGTTTCCTATCACTGGACACTTCTATAAAATCTCTCTCTATTTTACAATCTGTTCCGTCTATCTCTATAAAGAAAGTACATTATAGATCCTTCACATGTAATAAACTCAGAGGTTCTACCACTAGATCAGGATCCCTACTATGGGGTTTAACAAGTATAGGTTTTGGATCAAATATAGAATGTTTTTTGGAATAACACCACTCACATAGTCACTATTTTGTGGTGAAACAACACATTTTAGTAAGATATGAGGGAACCAAAAGATTTGATGAGGAATAATTATCCTTAGTTATTTTTATTTGACTGATGGAATTTTGAGGAAGGAATTATTTTACAGTTTTATATTATAACACACTAATATTTTGTTATGTAATTATATTTAAATATACTTTTTATATTATATCATTCTTTATACATAAAATTGAGTTCAATCCAACTTTGATATAATATTAAAATATTATTATATTATGGAAGAATTACTATCTCGGAGATAGATTGGACGGTATGATTAGTAATAAATAAATTATGATCATTTATTTTTTATTAACGTATAAAATGAATTCATTGGTAATCAATTGGTTTGAAATTAAAATAAAATAACTTAATGGTAAATATAGAATTTTTCTGAAAAATAAATATATTTATATTAATAAAGTATATTAATATATATTAAATAATTATATTAATGAATTTTTTTGATAATAAATTCAACTTATTATTTTAACATAAATCTAAATGTTTTTACATTGTATGTAATTAAGCTAATCATAGTTTTATATAGGAAAATACATACTGCCAAAAATGGTTTTCATTGTAATTTGTGTGCTTAATTTATAATGAATTTTTACATTATATAGAAATTTAAAAATGTAAAATGGATTCTATATTTATAATAATCATAATTAGTAAAATTTTATAAGGAAATTTTATTTTTTTGTTATAATGAATAGTTAAATAGTAAAAAAGTGTAACCAAGGTTAATGATAAAACAGTTTAATCAGGGGTTAAACTATGAGATAAGGATTAAAATATCCCAAAAAAATTGATTAAATTTTATTTTATGATATTATTTTAAAATTATAGTTTATATATTTTGAACTCTTTATTTTAGAGTGTTTTTAGTTTAGTAATACATTATTATATATTAATAATTTTAAAAAATCCATGTGTGGCATTACCCTCACTTATAAAGGGATACCACCCATCATTTCTTCCTCGCACTTAATGAGAATTATTTGTTACAAAATACCTACCTTAATACCATAATAAATCATTCCTTATACCATTGAGTTATTTTTTTCAAAATATTAACCTATCAATGATTAAGTTACATAATAAAGAAGGATTCTCAGTGAAGATGAATAACTCTCAACTAAGTAAATTAAATTTTATATATTCATATACCTCCTGAAAATATATTGTATCAATTATAAAATTATTATCTTAGTATATTTAACATATATAATTCTAATTAAAATAATGGATCATACATTTTCAGTGTCCATTACATCATATTGGAAATGGAATTATCACTCAAGCATACGTGTGGACTAGCACCTCCATATAAAGATATGATTCATTTTCCAACATTGTCATTCATGGTTGGTTATTATGATAAATTTAATATTTATATATGATATTAATGTAATAATTATTCTTCTAAAATTATAATATCTTTTATAAATTCATACCTTTCTAATACGTGGAAAATTATAATGTAGCTCAAGTGGGTCGGCGGACTACCACCACCTCATCATAGTGTTAATCATTTTACATCACCAGTTTAAATGAATAATTGAAAATATATATCTATTTAATAAATATGACACCTAAATAATTATTAATACTATGAAGGTAATGAAACAATTGCCAATTTGAAATTACTAGAACCATTAAACCGAAACAGTTATGGAAAACATAACAGTTTTCACCAAGATATTCATTTTAATGAAGAAATTATTAAAAAATAGTAATTAGAAATTATAAAGGATTGATACATTAAAATTTATTAATTAATATAGGTTGTTTATATATTTAAAAGTAATCTATATTTATTATATAGTATATTTTAATGTGTACAAATAAATATGGATCTTGAGGTAATGGAATTATTCTCTAATCTAATTTCAATCAGGTTTGTTAATGCATGTATTCTTATTGAATGAAATTATATAGATCATGTAATTTAACCATATAAATTTTCTTATCCTATATTAATTTCTATAGTTTTATTTATTATTACCATATAATTATTTTTTGTACTTTAAATGAATGATTAATTTTCTTTATTGAAATATCGACCTTATTTCCATTCTGGTTTATGATATATGTCTTCCATGCCAAAACATATAATAATTGTTTTACAAAATTTCATACCTATAAAAGATTTAGCTTATTATTTTCATTTTCACAAAAAAAATTATTTAAAAATATTTAAAAAATACTCTTTTTAAAGAATTCTTTTTTTGAAATATTTTTTTTCAATTTTTAGAAAAAAGTGAATAGAATGCCTTCTCTCAATTTATACATCATACACAAATTTTCATTTTATCTTAAGCATTATTTTTTCAAAATAATCCTTTAAATGTGACCTTTATAATTTTAAAATAATTTTATTTTATTTCTTTTTTTTAATTTTTATTAAAAATTATATCTAAAAAAATTCAAATGTAATGGTTCAAATTTTCTCTTAAAGGTATTTTTCATCTATATAAATATCAGTTATAGATTTCAATCAGTCTCAAGGTATGTGATATTATAATACTATCCACTTTATTTATATAGGTTGATCATGGTGATTATTATTATTTAAGGATGATAGTATGAAAATAATTTCTTTCCCTCATGTTAATTAATTTTTAATGAAACCTTTTTGAAAACCATTTAATTTCAATAGTTTATTCGGTGATGTAACATTGAAATTTTCTGGAAGTACATTTATTTAACATATGTTATGATTTCATGACATAAAAATTGTTTTATGATCATTTGGAACACATATATTTCATTTTCATTATATGATAGGTGGGACTATAATTATATTTTCTTCTGAAGAATTTTGTAAATATGGATATCTAATGATATAATAATGGTTGTAATGGGAGTGTACCTAATTTAGTAAAGAACTATATCCACTGTGATAGTCTTGGGATTGAACATTGATTATGGAAATGATGGCATATGGAGTGAATATAATCCAATATGATTTTCTTTATTAGTGATAATTGACAAAGTAATTTAATTTCTATGATTATGTGTATGCCACACACATATCTCTTATTATTATAATATATTTTCTCAGCTTATCATTTATTATTGATGATTCCACACAATTACAATTTATGCATTTTTTAAGAAAAATACATATTCCATGATTTATTAATAATTTTCATTGGTTGATTGGGTATGATTATTGTATGATATGATCATATTATCATACCCTTTTTCATATCTTATAGTCACATATTATTATTGATTGATATCATTTATATTTACCAATATTGATCATATGAGATCCCCCTTTATTTTTTTTCATTTTAAATGGTCGTGAAGAACGGTTTTAGGTATTTTATATCTAAGAATTTTACTATGTGATAATATATTTGGGAGTATATATTGAATATTTTCCACGAAATATGATGATTTTATATCTAGTCAATAAATACAATAAACCATTACAGTTATGGGGAATGTTTTATTATTATGAGTATAGAATATTATTTTAAAATGATGTAATATATATGAAATTATTATTATTCCTTAATGGAGATGTCTCATAAGGAGTTTTTAAAATATAATTTTTTTAATTTTAATCCAATAAAAAATTTATTTTGTTCATAAATATCATGATATATATTACTATTCCAAAAAATACAAATATATTAAAATAATCCATTTTATATCACATTAATTTTATTTTATATTTCATAATAATTCATAACCTAACATTTATATCACCAATAACTTAGTTAGTAAAATTGACCTAATTAATAACATGTTACAACAAATGATTGAGTAATATTATGTTACTACATAGTTTAATATCACCTTTCAAAAAGAATAATGATTTGTAAATCATTTTGTTAAAGTGATGAATCGGATTTCCTATAAGGTCGATGGATAACATAAAGAAAATTCATTAGTGAGATTATAATAATTATATTAAATTCGTTAAAAATATCTTATGAATAATTGATTTTGGGCTCAATGGTGTGACTATATAATAGAAAATGTCATAGGGTCTTATTTGTGAAAGAATACATGTAGGTATTCAAGTTAAAATTAAATGAACATTGAAATTTTTGGATGGTAGAGGATGGGTCCTTGTATACTTTAGATTTAGATATAATTCTATAATCACACATTCCTTAGATTTTAAGGAATGTAATTTACCATGAAAGGTATATCAAAATTGAAAAAAAAATAATAGATACTGGTTAAGATTACTCTCATAGAACCAATATAGAGATATATTTAATGATATTTCAAGACCTTACGATATGATTTAACCACATCATATCTTTTTATATTTTCCATGGTAACATAATGTTTTACTATGGTAAAGTATTTTATTGGCTAAACAAGAATTTGACATTATTACCTAATTTATAAAATTTGACTCCAAATATGAATTCCTTTTTATTGTACTCAATTTCTAAAAGTGTTGAATTTTTTTAATATAATAATGTTTAATTAATAAAAAATATCTTTTATATTAAGAAATATCATAAAATGATTATATTATAATTCCTTATGAACTAATAATCATAATATAAATGTTAATAAAATTATATATATAGTATCAATAGATTTCAATTAAATCATTACTATTATGTGATTAATTTAATTATTTGAAAAAATAAGTTACACAAAAAAATATTTGAAAAATATTATTTTTTAACATTAAATTACTTTTTACATAATTTCATGAAATATATCACTTATTTATGAAACATTAACATAATTATAACAGTAATTTTATTTTTAAAATAAACTTCCTCTTTTAATTTAATTTATTATATAATTGTTAATTAAATTTAAATATGAAATGTGTAAAAATACATGATAATGAAAATATTTATATTATTTATTTCAGTAAGAATTACATGTTTCTAAAATCATAACTTCTATATAAATATCCCACAATACCTTCATATATGTTCTACAGTTGATATTAGTAATGGTGTGATTCATGGGTGTTGATTCATCAAACATGGATTTCATTGTGATTTCCATTACCTTGATATTATATCATATTTGATTTCACCCAAGAGGTGGAGGTTATGTTTAGATTGGTATTTGTTAATGAAAACCTAGGGAATTTTACCTCCATTACAATCTCAAAATATGACCTTTATAATGAATAATTATACTAATTGATGTTATTTATTCTCCCTTTGACATATATTTCATAATATAGTTACTTATATTTATACACACCTCTTGAATGGATATGTTTTAGTAATGAATGTGTATAGTTTAACCTAACAGAGGAGCTGAATTGTAGTCTATAAAATAAAACAAACATTTTTCACAATCCACTTTTGGAAAGTAATCCAATGTAGTATCTATTGAATATAATTTGTAAATAGTGTTTCAAATGATTATTAAAAACTAAAATAAACATTCCTTATAAATGAATTGTGGAAATAAGGATCTTTTATAAAATATTAAACTAAACCTTTTTAATATGAGTAATAAAAAATTATAGATACTTTTAAACAATGATCTATACATTTACCATTAATGTTAAGGATGTAAACAAATGAAGTTAGGTATACATAATATTTACCAAACCATAAAGGTGTTTTATTCTAAATCATGTAATCCCTTAATACTATGATTTAGCATACATTTTTTCCCTATCTCAATGAATCCTTGATCCATGATATTGGTAACCTCAATCATCCTAAAATATAGAATCCCCCAATCATTATCGATCATAAAAATTGGTTATATAAAATTAAAACATTATAAGGAATTTAGAAATCAATTATTATGTGGAGTCCCTAAGAAGAATACACTCAAAACGTGTACAAAAAATCGATCTCAAGGTAAAAAGATGTTATAAATTATTCAGAAAAATACATTATTGATGATTAAAATGATTCCAATTCATTTAATGTATCTTATTTTTATAGGTAAATTCCTAATAGTCATATAATATATATCTCGGAGGTGGTTTTAATGATAGTGGATGAAATCCTTCTTCACTTTAAATGTTCAACATAGCTTCTCCATCTGAGTATTTTTCTTTGATAAAGAATAATTACAATTATTGAATGGTTTCATATAATAAAACGAAAAATTTTCACCTAATAGAAGACTAAATGATCATAATTTATGTCATTTTTAGACACGTTTTTATGGTAGATATGTGTGCCTCCATCTAATAATTTTTTTCCAATAGAATTGGTAAAACATCATTGGGTATACACTAATGTACATTCCCTTATATGATTTTAAAACCTCCACCTGATGATCTTTCAAATCATCCTTCTAATTTAAAAAGTACATGTATGGCTGATATGAAAAATCCATCTGATAAAAATTATTTTCTAAATCTAGTAAAATTAAAATTCCTGCAAAAGCATTCTTTGAACCTGGAAAGTATAAAATTTTGAAAATTAAAAACTTATAAAGAAGTGGTTCTAAAATTTGAAGTACAATTCTAGAATTTTTTGAAATAAAAAATTTAACTTATCAATCTCCACCTATTTGAAATTATAAGAACACAAAAGTTAAAGATAAAAACTAAATTTAGAAAACATTGATTACATTTACTCCATATGTATTATAGAATATCTCAATTAAACATTCTGTTGAAATGTTATAATTTAATTTTATATGTATGAAATTTATTTTTATCCAAATAATTTAATTTCATTATCCCTAACCCATTCTTCTTAAATTCCAAAGGATTAAATACTTTAAACCAATTTTTTTTTGAAATTTTTATGTCCTTTTACAAACATAGTGATTTAAGAGATCATTTATTGGAGTTATAAATTATACCTAAAATGATAGGAAAAGTTCTATTTGAAATAATTTATATACAAGTAAACATTCAACCCAAATATAAATAAAATACAATCAATTAGAGAATAAACATAAATCCAAGAAAATTATAGAATAAAATCTATCATAAAATTTTTAGAGTAATATTAATATAGAATATACACCCAAAAAGTATTTAGTTTTATTATTACAACCATTGGATAGTTTTAATGAATAAAAAATATATATTTTAAAAAAATTTGATTATAAATATCATCTTATTGACTTCATCTTATAAATATATGTTAAATAAAAAACATCCTTCATTATTATAACTTATTTTTTTAGAACATTGTGTTCTTGAAATCATTTTTTATCTTTGTAAATTTCTATTAAAAATCTTAAATATTATTCTATTAATCTATGATTAAATCATTTTTTACATAGAATGTTTTTTAGATTATCGATTTAACTAGTAATTTCACAATCTTTTATACTAATATATCATGTGAATATTGAATTCAATTTTTTAAAATTTTTATCCCATCAATTTGATAATTATAAAACATGAAATTTACCTTTATATTTCCAGACCAATTGATGAATTGCCTCAACATTCTTGACTATTAATTTTATTTCCTCTCAAAATACTTTTACTCTAACAAATTTTGAATTAAAATCTCTAAAATCTATTTTAAAGAATATTATTTTTTCTATAATATCATTTTATCATTTTATATATGTTAATAATACTTGAATATATTAAATGAGAGGAATTTTCAACTCATTTATATTGATTAATTAAATTAAATAACACATTCTCAAATTCATTCATTCCAGACATTTACTTGAGGAAGAATTAGTGGAATCATACGAAATATCTGAAATAGATGGAGTAGGAGGTATAGATGGTTGAGGATATTCTTTTCATTCATTAGTCTTGTATTCGAAAATTTATATAACTTTCAAATCATAAATTGTATCAACTCTCTCTATTTCTATAGTCTGTGAATTTTGAACTTTTTACTCTAAATATTTTTCCTTTTCTCTTTTACTATGATTTGAATTTTTTGAGATTGGGTATATAAGGAATTAGAGGAAGCCTTAATAGAAATTTTCTCAAATATCCATGGTCCTTGCATCTGGTGGTAAATGAGAAACATTCCTAACTTTTTAATATGATGAAAACCTGGTTTTTTTAGAAACACATTTTCTAAAACTCCCTAACATCTCTAGTATATTATGAGTAACATTGTTTTCTTTGCCTTCCAAACAATAAAAACAAAATTATCCACTTGTTTGATACTTAGTTTTTATAACCTCCCAAAAAGAGTAATGGTTACAAGCATTAGTACTTCATCTTAAATGAACTCATTAGAAGAGTAAAATTTCCTAACGATCTTTGGAAGTGTAATTTAAAATAAACTACAGTAATACAATGATATACCCAAACTCAAGAAAAACTATATAAGATTAATGTAATGCATCATAATTTTCATACCAACATATTTCAATAAAAAATTATTCCATAAAAAATGTTTTTTAAAATTCACTCCATATTTCGATTCATGATGATTATGGGAACCTTGAGAATTGAAAAAAAACAGAAAGAAAAATAAAATATTGAAAACAAGGTGGTGAGACATGTTCTTTGAAATCTATTCATCAAATAATATGTGTTTACCCCACTATACATTATATAGTATTAAAAATAAATATATTTCTTCTTTATTTGAAGTGATGGACCAGATTAAAACCCTAAAAAAAGTAAAGAGTTGAAAATTTTTAATTAAAATGACAAGAAATGTCTGAAATATTTATATTATTTGAAAAAAAATTTATTTAGTTATTATCATACTAGCAATTATTCGGATTGAAAATTAAATTTATTATAGAAAAACTATAATTAAAATTTCATAAAATCCTAATAGCATTGATTTTTTTTAAAAAATATTGGCAGAATAACATTTAGATTAAAAAATTATAAATTTTACAACTATTAGATAATTCAATAAACATGGTTTATGAAATTTTTTCTTGTATTTTAAAATTCTATTTTCAATAAAATATTGCTAAATTTTTTACGATAATATTTCTCAAAAAAATCAAGGAAAATTATATGAATGTTTTTTAAGATAATAATGTCTGAAATTATAAAATAAAACATGAAATCCAATATAAAAATATTTTAAGGAAAATTTAAAATAATATAGGAAAATTAAAATAATAAAAACAAAGAAATAAATTTTCTCCCCCTTTTTGAGGATTCATTATTTTAACGATATGGGGAATAATTTGAAAATTAACCATTTTATGTTGGATGTTCCAATAATATTTTTTATTTATTCAAATTTATTATATTGTAGGGGGTCTATTAAAAATAATATCAAGTTGTTATTATGTTTTGAGGAATTATAAATTGATATCTATTTGTATGAATGATCATGAAGGAAATGGTTTCACGTATCTATGTAAATAAATTATGAGTGGTGTGTTCATTTTTTACAACGGTCTATAGCCCCTTTATTTTCAAAAAAAATTAAAGTTTAACTAAATCTTATGTAAATTCTATTGAGTGTGTGTTGCATACACAACACTTGATCATGGAATCATCTAGCTACCATATATTAAGCTTTAGTTGTGGAAGGGTCTACTGAAATATTTTCATAAAATACTATGAAACTAAATACAAATCCAAGAAATGATAAGTTCTATATGTAATTTTTTCTATCCATTTTACATTCCCCAACATTATCATCTAAAAAATTTAAATTCAAAATCATTTACATAATAATAAAGTATTCCAAGAACCATTTTTACCTTAAGGTAATGAAAACATCATTTTAGAGTTTTAATATGTGACTCTATAGGAGTATATTGGAATATCAAACATAATTATTTAAAAAATTACTCCTGATCGAATTTCCATATTTAGCAGTAAACTACCAATCACTCCTCTAAATGAATATTGATAAATTAATTTCCCAGATTTATCAAGATAAAATTTTTCTACTATTTTAATAGGTGTACTATTATTATTTGTGTTTTCATATCCAAGAATTTTTGGTAAATATTATATAATGTTTTTTAGATATAAAGAATTATTATTGTTTTTGTGAAATATGAAATCAAAGGAAACAATTATGTTTCCTAATCATCCTCATTCCAAATAAAGATTTAATATTATTTAAAAAGGTTTCTAGACTCCTTATTTGATTTTTATCAAATATAATATCATCAACCTAAAGTTGAAAAGATATTTCTTCATTAAATTTTTTTAATAAAGTGTTTTGGATCTTCATCTCCCTTAAAAATCATAAAAGTCTAGTAAGGATATTATAAAAGGTTATTTTGGATTTTTTTAGTCCATTAAGGGCATTAGTATGTCTAAATAATTACAACTTATTTTTTAAAAAAAATTAAATGTTTTTTCTACATAAATATCCTCATACAAAAATTATTTTTGAAAAAATTACTTCATATCTATTTGATATAATTAAATCTACAAATTACATATAAGATAGAAGAATATGAATAGCATTAAGTATATATAATATAGAAAAAATTTCATCATTGTCTTTTTTTTATTCGATTATGACCCTCTACCACATGACTTACTTATTTTAATAATTATTCCATTTTCATCATGATTGTTAAGAATTAACCATTTTAATCCAATTATAATAAAATAATTAGAAGTTTTCAATTAAGTAGAAAAATGATTCCACTTTAATTTATTAATTTCACCCAGTATTTATGTTATCTATACATCTTCTCCAAAATCCTAATTGGGAGTCTTTGGTTTGAATTTTGATAAAATGAAAAATATTTCCGTAAACTTCTTATAGAGCTTCTAGTTTTGAATTGTTAATCTACATCACCAATGATATTTCTTATGGGATGATTCTTTAACGTTTTTTAATTATCTTGGGACTCTAAAAAAGTTCCTCAGAAATAGGTTGAGTTTAAAATGGAATTGTAACTTTAGAAAATTATTCATCAATTATTCTATCATTCAAATAATTTTTCAACATAGGTTCAAAATAAGTATTGAAAGGATCATCAAAATATGTTATTATATTGTCTACAAAGAAAAAGAACATTTTATTAAAATTTAAAATGAACAGTTTATTCTATAGTACTTTTTTTATTAAAAAATCGATAAGCCTTATTAGTTATAGAATATAAAATAAAAAATCCTTAATTAGAGTTTGGATAAATTAAATTAAAATTTTATTTTGTATTAAGAATGAATACATTACATTCAAAAACTCTAAATTAATAATGTTTTGGATTTCTTCATGTACCCAACTTATAGGGAGTATTATTAAGAAAATTTATAAATAAAAATTGATATATAATGTAATTGGAAGTGTTAATTGTTTCATCTATAATGTGTTCATAAATTTAAAATTCTCTGAAAAATCTTGTATAATTTTTTTTAAAACATGGTTAATTCATTTAACTAAAACATATTTTTGTGGTGTTCTAGGAGATAAGAATTTAATATTTCCACCATTTTTTATTAAAAAATGTTACAAAGAAAAAATTTAAAAATACTCAACCCTGATCAATACAAATAATTCCAAAAGTTGTAATATTTTTTCATTTTTAAAATTGGATAAAAAAATTTAAAATATAATAATGATTCCAAGTATTTCACTAGAAAATATAACAATGTGTATCTAGTGTACAAATCTACAAATAATTATACATGGTATTTTCTACCAACACATATAGTTTTTGTTAGACCAAATAAATCCTTGTGTACTAACGGTAAATCATTAGATATTGATAATTCACTAATATATTTAATTCTTTACCTATGTTTCTTTCTAAATTTCCAAGGATCATATAATTTCTAATAATTAAACCTAAACACTAGTAAATCACTTAGTAGATATTTTATAGAATATTTAGATAATTTTTTAACATTAAATTGTCCTAAACTTCTCTTCTATAATAGATATTGATATTTTATTATACAATTTAATGGTATGTATTAGATTATATGGTCTACTATGTTCTGTTTGTATATATTATAATGATTATTAGAATAAAGAGTAAAAATACCTAATGAACCACGAAAAGTACATTTTTTAATATTGAATTTCACAAGGTATTCTTCATAACAAAATATAATTATGATAATTTGGTTTTTCTTATGTACTATAACAAATTAAACAGTGAAGATTAAAGAATTCCACAAAATAATAGTATCACATATATCATATATTTCATCTAGATAATTATTAGAAAAACATTATTTTCAACCACTCATCATGCTAATATTCCAAAATAATTTCTTATTTATAGTAATATTTCTTGAACATCTACTATCAATATAAAATATTATAATGTTGATAATTTTCTTACTTCATAATTTATAAAAGTTATGATTTTGAGGATTAAACATCCTTTTGTCCAGATGAATTTAAAAATATGACTCTAGTGTTAGACATCTTTTCACATTTCATATTTTGTAAATATACCAATTATATAAAAATATATAATTTAAAAAAACCAAATGATTGAACAATATTGAATGAAAATTTATTCTTCCAATTTCCACCTATCTAACACTTAGTGTATAAGGGTACACTTTTAGAAACAAAGTAAATATTTTTAAAAAATATTTTGAGTTTGTAATACTATTACAAAAATAATTTCATTGAGGTTTCAACCATCTATAAATTTTGTCAAAACATTCTATACAAATAGTAAAATTTGATTGTAATTTTTTCAGACATAAAATATTATAATTACCTTCCACAACCAAATTCAAAATTTTAATAGTTTAAGTAGAGTTATATTTCTTACCAAACTCATTATTAATATTATAAATCTCTACATAATGTTTTTAAATTTTTTAATTTTCATTTTCAATATATGACTTATCACTTTCATTGTTTTTAAAAGCATTACTTTTTTCAAGTAAAGTAGTATATTTAGATACTTTATCAAAAAAGGTAATTAATCCTCACCTTCAGTTGAATTATGATTTTCTACTTTGGAAGAAACATAATATTCTTCTTCAAAATTAGGGTAATTTATAGTCAAAGTTAAAATGGTAATGGATATGAAAGAAAAATTTTCTTTGAATAAATTTTTGTAATTTAAAATTTCATCATAAAAACCAATATTTTTCTAATAATCTCTATTATTCTCAAAAGAACTATCAAGAAGAACTATATCCTCCAATAGGACTCTATGTGTGTGGATATTTTATATTTTACATTCTTTTTTTCTTATCCAACATTCATAAATTATTAGATTTCTTATAATTTCCCATTAAAATATGATAATATAGTCTTATGTCTTTGTAATATTTTCATTTATGGAAAATTATTTTTGATGTTTTTTCTTCCCACTATTCTACTTAGGATTTCTCTTTTACTTATAACATAAATATTGTTTTCCAAATATATTTTTCATTCTCTTAGCAATATTAGAATGTTATTTTCAGTCACTTGAGATGAACTACTTTTAGTCTCAAATTTTAATTCCATTTTCTTTGAAGATTTCTTAACATTCCCTAATAATTTCGATTTTTAAATGTTATGGATATATAAAAAAATCTACTTTATTATTTTAATTTTCATTCACAACAACTTTCATCAATATAGTATCATATTTCAAGGGAGTCCTAAAAATATTTTATAATTTAAACATTATAAGATCCTAAGAGTCATCAAGATCTTTTATTTTTTATACGCATTCATTGGGAATAATATCAAACATCTTCTTGAACAAATTTTCATTTAGTCAAGTTTTTATCAATAAGAAATTAAAGAGTGTTAAAATCATCATAAATCTTTGATTCACATTAGCTGCTGATTCTATAGGTAGAAAATAAAAATCTATATAATTTACTATCAGCATAACTCTCCTTATTTTCAAATCATTGGTACTACCAAAGTGAGTAACAATATGTTTCTTCCAAATATGTTTCATAATTTATCAAGAATAAACCAGACTATAGATATTTCATTCCATTGATCACAGAAAAGTATATATATGACAAATTTTAATTTTATATTCCATGTTTTCATCTCTAATAACAATATTCATTTTTTTTCAATGATCTAATTACTTCTAGTTAACACTAAAAATTTATAAACTCTAATATTGATAATAAAAGTCCTCATTTGATCTCTCTAGTATTCTTAATCAAAACTAAATAATTTTGGTGGTATACATGGATTGGTATTTTATAATTTTCTAATAAAAAACCATCCATCATAAAGAATTATACTCTGGTATATAAAAAATATTTAATCGCATCATTTGGTAATATGTAGATAACTTTACTGATATAAAATGTTGGGTCAAGATATTATAGTTCAACCTACTAATGTGGGGATGAATTGAAGTTTATAAAATAAAACATATATTTTTAAAAATTTTATTTATAATAAAATTATATGTATAAACATTTATAAAAAATTATAAATAGATATTAGAAATGTTTATAACAAACCAAACTAGACATTTTATATAGATTCATAATAAAATAAAGAAATTGTAAAAAAAGAAAAAATGAAACATTATAAAGTAGTTCATGATAACTTACAGAGTCATTATATAAGGACCGTGACTTTAACATTTAATAATATTGAGTTATGTCAATAATTTTATTTTCTATTGCATTGAGGATCTGTTGATATTTATAGTTTTTTAGAATTATGCCATAACTCATATATAACAAAACAATCAAATACAAAATGAACAGTTCAGAAAAATATCGATTTTCTAGTAATCCAAAACATTTAAATTAAATCAAACTAACATTTATGAAAACTCTTAATGACTTTAAAAATAAATTTTACCATTACCTTACTCAACCTTACGTCATGTGAAAAAAAATATATGTGGGATGAGAATAAAATGATCAGTAAGGGATATAAAAATTTAGACACCATTAGTCCATTGATATACATTACAACCCAAGAAAAAATTATAAAAATTTATACTTTTCACCCTTAAGATGTATTAAATACTTTCCATTGAAAATAATCTCAATGTTTACAATTATTATATACACAAGATTTCTATAAAACCCTTAAAAAGAATATAAAATACATAAATCTATCTAGGGAAATAATTACCATTTCCAATTATATAAATGGAATAACCATATTTTCACCTTCTATACATATATCTTTTACAAATTGAATATCTATACAGCTGACTTCCATACCCAATGTAAGGTAGGCTATCACGGTCCCACCCATCATTAGTATATCAAGAAACCACCCTTCATTTATTTATCAAAGAACCAACCATACAATTAAAAAGTACCATAATATATTCATAATAAATACAAGATTTAAATATTAAACATTTTACTCAAAAAAAATTATTTTTGAACATGAGGAAACATATAATAATTTGGAAATAATCATTCCATTTCCAAAAACAAAATACCAAGAAAAAATTTAAATAGGGGTATCTTTTTATTTTAAAAACAAGAATTATTGTAGAGTAATCCAAATAAAAAATTTAAATAATAGTTACTTGATAATCCTGTTATATTAATATAAAAAAATATTGAAAATAATATCAAGAATAATAAAATGTTTGAAATTATTAAATCATTAAATATTCAATGAATCCCATGCCACATTGAATATTTTAATCATAATACCTATAAAATAAAACAATTTAACAAAACCTTAAAACATTATAATATATTAAATATGGACATATAATATCATAGGGGATGTATATGTACTTTATAAAATAATAATGGGGATTATAATCATTAAATGCCTAAATGAAATGAGTTTGAGATGACATCCCTTACATTGATTTTGAATTGTCACATGTGTCTTTATCTTCCTGAATAATGAAATATGATAATTATTTACATAATAAATAACGTTTTTCAAACGTATCATTTATTTTATTTAATTTATTATAATATTTTATATAACTTCTTAAGAAATTAAATCTTTTTCGGGTATTTTGACCATATTCGGTTAATGTGACAAAATGACTAAGGTTGGTATACTATTGTCATAGAGTTCATTATTCCAAACATATCACATATAATAGTTAAGAAATAATTAACAAATTTCTAAGTCATTTATAAGTTCAAAACCACTAATGAATGGTGGTTATGAAAAATGAACCAATATTGTTGTCATGGAAATGCTAGGTCATACGTAAGCATGAATAACATTCCCATTTTATCAATGATCATTATGGAAAAGATGTAATAAAACTTTGTCATTAGGGAATGGTAATTATATCATATATAACATGTAGTTAATCATATATACTTAAATATATTTATTTATTGTTATTTAAATGGAATCACAACACATCGAGGATGCGGTATTCCACACATCCACGAATGACATTATCACTTTTTCAATGTGTGAAAATGTAATAATGAAAATGATATATTATATTTCCAAAAAAAATCATGAGTATTATATAGAAGTTTTTTATGTAACATATTTTTAATTTAATTAATATTTAATACATTCAATGTATTTTGTGAATGTATCACATCACTTTGGGAAGGAGATTGTCCACACAATAATTGAATATATTATCGTATTTCAAATAAAAGAGAAAGCACAAAGGTATATGTAACATAACAATTAAATATTTATAACAAAACATACTAATATCATATAAAAGTATTATTTCAATATTAATTCTCATCCATTATAGGTGGTAAAATAACAATGAACGACATCACTTCTTAATGTGGTAGTTCATCACAAATGAAGAGTAATTTTGTTACCCACTTTATTTAAGAGTTCATATGTGTAGATAGAAACCATAATATAAAAAATTACAAGTATATTGTGGATAATTATTTTATTATATAAGAATGTAATAAACATAACTTAATGGGTGTATAATGAAATAAAACAAAAATACACATTGAATAATGTTACCTATTTTCCAAGTAACTCCTTTTTGTTTTCCTAAAAGGGATTCAGTAGTTAGATTTCTACCCAAATTGAGGAATATAGGGTGGGGGATTGATATTGGGATATTATTTGGGCAGTTTTTAGATGACCCAAAGGTACTAAGAGGTTTGAAGAAAAGTGGGAGGGTGAGTTCCTTTTTTATATTGGGGGTGGAGTAGCAGTCTTTTAAATAAAAATAGGTAAACACTATTGGAAGGTCTCCCTTACAAAATGTAACTCAAATAATGATCAAAATTAAACCTAAGAGGGTATATTGTCTAAAAAATATCAAACCTATCACGAACCATCCCCCGGGGCCCATGTTGTGACTACCCCAAGCCCACCTTCCATAGGTCAGGGGCTGGCGACTAGCAACAAAGGCGTAATTCACTAAAACTATAAATGAATTTCCATTATAACCTGTAAACACACATAGCAGAACATAAGATGGAAACAAAACACTAAGTAAAACTGTATAACAAAAGTGTGCTGAAAGTAAAATGGGATGGAAATACAATCCCTACAGTAAAGTACAAGAAACTGAAAGTACTACTGAAGAAAAAAAAATTGTCGTTGGGTCGTCCTCCGAGGTTCCTACATGAAGGGTAGGTATAAATTGCCTCTTGAGCACTCCAGGTTCATATGTCTTATTTGTGTACCGTCATGTCGTAAGGTCCACCCCTGGTATCATCTAGTCCTAGTAATCTCAGCCTCAATCAGCACTGTCTGTCGTCTGCATCCAACACGATGAGGTGCAGGCATAGCCTGTGCAGGGGTAAGTATAATGATACTTAGTAGGGACCCTGAAACCCTCAAGGTCTCATAAAATCCAACAAGGATAAACCACAAAGTATGAAATTATAAAATAACCCCACATAGGTATATGCCCGTACATATAACTATGTTATCAAGTAATCCATCTCAATCATGATGAAAACACACATGTTACTGAATCATCTCAACAAGGATTTTTATTCACATTATCGAAACCACGGCTGCTGGAGAACTCCACCTCTGCCGAGTACAGTGGTCCTACCACGACACCAAGGTGCTTCCCACTAACCATGGACTACTGAGGTACTCCTCCTATCGAGTACCGTGGGTCTGCTGTGTCACAAAGGCGCTCCCTACCGTGGGTCTGCCGCCACAACCAGGAGCTCCCCCTAATAGCTTTCAGAGGTACTCCTCCTATTGAGTACCGTGGGTCTATCGCCACAACCAGGCGCTCCTCCTTTGTGGGTCTTCCACCACAACCAGGCTTTCCCCACTAGGATAGTCGAGTCATTCTGAGTTGATCGGTCAGCAGTCGTCAAGTCTCAGCCAGATACTAGGTCTCCACACACTGTCCACTCGCATATGAAAGGATCCACTCCATGAGCTACTTATAAGGCCCCAGCATTAAACCTTACTTAATCTTGAGTTATTACAATATTACACATTGAGGATCTTTTCAGGTTTAGAGTTTTAGAGAATTAGATCATGAAACTTGCATTACATTCCACATTTAAACAAAGTGGTTACATAAAAGACAGTATTCATTCTTCCCATCAACGAAAACATATTTAAAATAAAACATGGATTATTTCTTGACACATCCTTGACACTATCATCACATCATGTACCTTTCCCTTGACCTGTGAAAAACATTTCAAAAACTTGGGATGAGCATAAAAAGCTCAGTAAAAATATGGAAAGGAAACATGAGTTCATATATACATAAGAATGAAATCATACTTTACCCATAAAACATAGGGATATCAAATCATGAATAAATCATAGAAATCATAAGACATAAAGGAAACTTGAGGCATTCATAACATTCTTACATAGGGAGTAACCCTCTTGGTTACGTTTGGAATACCCATCATAGTATATTCCGTAAATCTCTTCAGAGAAACCTTAACGTTTCACTCCTTCGTGTTACCCAATGCATTGGAGAGCTATATCGGGCTCACCCGCCCTTAGTTTATCACAGAACCACCCGTTTTCATAACAATTCCCAAGAACCATAACATAAATGTGTCACATAAAACATGCATAAAGGAAACATAACATTTCCACATTTCAATCACAATATAACATTTTAGTATATTGAAATATTGAATCCATTCAAAAAGAAACCATTTCCAAAACCATTTAAAACATTTAATAAAGAGATTTATTAATCAAAGTGTCCCATACCACCTTGAAGCTTTTAAAATTTTAAACCATTAATATCCATATAAATAAATCCTTAAAACCAATTTGAAAACATGGATATTAATAAGAACAAATAATTAAAACATTTAAAGCGATATTTTGGTTAAAGGGGTTTTACCAAAATTAGAGACACTTGAATACAATAATTGAGGAATAACATTTATTCAGAACTTTATAATATCATGAGAATAAAGGATTCATGATATAATACTCTAAAGGATAGTATATACACCATATAAGAGTGAATTTGTGCATAACAACAATGAACCCTCAATAGAAATGTCAAATGTAATGAAATCCCTTATAAAGAAGGTATCCTTAAATTAAGGACAAATCAATCTCAAAAATATGTGTGACAAATATAAATACACCCAATATAAGTGGATATTAAGTGTAAAACAATAAAAGGTCATTCACACATATTCAATGGATGACATATTCAATGACTACATGTTGAACCCAAATAAATCTAAATTGGGTTAAAAAGTTCCCTTGACAGCCTAACGGCATCACATCAAAATGAGTTGATGAGAGATAAAAAGTGTATCTCATCACTTGGACATAAAATTTACATCAATAAGGATATATGAGAACATATCCCAACATAACAATATGTAAATTAAAAGACCCAACAAAATAAGTCTTTTAAAAAAGAGGAGGTTGAAAGGTTCCCTTACCGACTTGGGTATCTTTCAAAACATACACCCCATGAAAGAAGGACAATAGATCATTGATGTAAATAATCATAAACGAAAGTACATTACACAAAGTGTAGAATAATGGGCAGTACATACACCACTCAATGGAATTTGTGGCAAATGTAGCATAAATCTCACGGGAATAAATGTGAGATGAAAAATCCCTCACGAAAACTCGGCAGCCAAACGGCGCCACATAAAACTTCCGAATATGGATTGATGAGATTAAATAGGGTATCTCATCACATTACAATATAATGTAAATCAATAGGAATATAAAAGAACATCCCCCAACATTACAAATAGGAGCTTAAAAGAAGTGACATAAAGGAGAGTACTTAAAAAGAAAGAGAGTGGTTAGATCTCTTACGAAAATTCGGCAGCCTAACAGTGCCCCTCAAAACTTCCAAAATGGATTGATGAGAGAGAATAGGGTCTCTCATCACATGAACATAAAAATTACAGTAAGTTTAATATAAAAGATCATCCCAATAACAAGAAAGATGATCTTTAAAAGGAATGATTTAAAAGTGTGTACTTAAAAAGAAAGAGAGGAGTATGATCCCTTACCTCGGGTCCGACTTGACTCGACCGTTCTTTAACGTCCTTTAAAAGTGTAACTCCTTTTGATTTGAGCCTAAAGGATTCCTTTGAAAGGATTCTGCCCAAAGGGAATCCTCTAGGATGAGGAGAGGGATGTGGAGAGAGTAAATGGGCAGGGGTTGGCCGAGCCAAAGGCTTTAGGAGTGTGTGAAATGAGGTAGAGGTGGGGGCCTTTTATAAGAGGAGAGGAGGGGCACTTTTGGAAAGTAAGAAATATTACTTTATTTGAAAAAGTGTTTCGGTTTTAAAAGGTCCCACATTCATATAATTCGTGGATAAGGTGATAAGGGTTCGAAATCCACCCATCCAATAAGTTTTGGACATGTGTAGTTCATAGATTTTACATTATCTTTCCATTTTATTTAAATCGTCAAATAATGATGTCATCGCTGCATCATTATTATGTCATAAATAATTTAATTTATTTAATGTCTAAAAATTATAACAAAACTACTATGATGTAGGAAATCTTTTTAGATTTCCAATGAATATTTATAATCAAAAATATGACTTGTATAACCCAACTTAAAAATTATTTAAATAAACGTATCATGTTTGTGTCATTTTTAATTTTACATTAAATAAAAAGTTATTTATGTCATTTCCCAACCAAAGTGGATCCATGGGGTCCCCAAGTTGACCCATGGCTTGTATTGGTCGGCCATTACACATCCAATGAGGTTAGGACATGTGTCAAGTTCATTTCATTTTATTAAAGAATTATTTTTACCTTAAACTACACTAATTACCACTAATCGCGATTAAAAACTTAATAAGTTACTATTCATCAAAAATTATTTTTATCCCATTGAACCAAATTTTACTTCTTAATGACAACCATGTATGTCGGATTTTTTAAAATCAAAACAAAATGATGGAAAAATTTCATTTAAACGGAAAATCAGTTTTTATAAGTACCACTTAGTGGTTTCACTATTCATCAAAAATTGAAGTTTTTCAGAAAAATCCCAAAAATTCACCCTAAGCTATATTTGATATTCTGAATTCAAAAATTAAGTCTATTTTACAAAATTAAAAGTATATAAGTCACATTAATTAATTTAATAATTAATTCCCACTGTCATGACAAATAGCGTGTTTTTATGAAACAATAAGTATCAAAAGATTGACACTAGTTTAAGTCCGATTTCAAAGTGAAATTAATTCCAACGACCACTATTGGATTTAATGGTAAAAATATTTTATAATTTCACTTTAAAAAAATTCAAAATATAATCTAATCATATAAATAAATTAGTTTAAAAAGAGTTTTTGAATTAAAATAAAACATTTTACACTATTCATTGAAAAAATGAACTTTATCGGAAAGATACCAAAAATTTACACAAAGTAAATTTTGATGTCCCAATTCTTAAGAAGAGTTTCATTTGGTCCAATAAAATGTATAAGAGTGAAAAAAACTATATTTAATGACGTTTCGCCATCAAAAGGCGATAAGTGAACCTTTAATGAAAACTAGGGCATATACGCCTAAAATTGAATTCTTTCCGTATTTTAAGCCTTTATCTTTTATTTGATAAATGTAAAAACATTTAAAAACACGTATAATAATATTTTAGTTATTTCTATCCATTCCCGCAAATACAATGGCTACATGTTAACTACCATTTAAAATAATATTATTTTATTATTAGAGTGCAATGTAAGATTTCAATGAAACTCTTTGTTGTGTATCGGGTACGCTATCGAACATAGCAACCCTTTAAAGTAATATTAATACTTTATTCACAAATATGGATAAATATGAAAATGTCTATTATTTATTTACCTGGGGTGTTACATCCTTCCCCCCTTTTGGGAATTTCATCCTCGCAATTTTAAAAATTTGAGCTTGGAAACATCCTTGAAAGTCCCACATCGGTACAAGAGTCGGTAAAACAATAAATTTAAAATAAAGAAGGATAATTACAAAGGTCACCCGAGTTAACCCATACTAGGATTCCAATTATGAAAATATGGACATGGAGGAGAAAACATAGGGTCATGTTCTGGTGGAGAGTTATAGAAAACATGTTTAGGAGAAAGTTAACAATAAGAAAATCACAAACTTGTGATGGGTTAAACGGCGTTGGGTTCCCCAGTAGGAAAAGTTAATAGACAACATTTTTGTTTTAAGTTACTTTTTATTGAGGAATTTATTCATAAGGAAACATAATCACTTATCATGTTGACTTTCAACTTTTACTAGATTCCTTAATCAAACTCATATTTTTTCCAAAAGACGAGTATTTAAGGAGACTTGTTCGCATTAAGAGTACTATAATAAACTTCTAGAGAATCACCTAATCCACAAAAGAGAACTATATACATCCCATGTCTTTAGGATTTAACCAAAACCAAAACCAAAAAGGTTAGTACAAGGTCAGATAATCCAGAAAAACATAACCCATTAAAAAGAAAATCCATGCTTAATCTCCAAAATTTATCAAACAATACCCAAAGTTCAATAAAGACCATTCAATAAAAAATTTGTCCATAAAATTCTTCAAAGTAAACCAATATAAGATTGAAACCCAAATATTTGAAGGATTTAGTCAGATAGTCTTCCAAGTTAAATCGTAACATTTATCTCCAAACCACATTAGTCGCTCCTAAAGTCTCACATAGAAAAGTAATTATCCTAATCACATATCCTCCATGATAGGTTAATCATTTTCATAAATAACCCAAAATCAACATACTCTTAATTCATAAAATCATATAACTAGAATGAATCGGTCAAACTAACTGGGGACTTCACGTAGTCCAGTGGTAGGCAATAAATACCAGTCGCACTTTGGTTGTGGGTTCGATTCTCGCAGCTTTGTCCGACGCGACGGGATGTCACACGGTCTGCGTGTTGTCCCTTTTCCAAAACTAAATAATTCTTAAAACATTCCCCAAAATGAGATAAAATCTTCAAAGATGATCATAACATATTTTAACCTCAATTTTATCTCATTCCTTTCATTTTCCATCATATCATATAATAACCCATAATTACCTCAAAAGTAAGGATCATATAAACCCTAATGGTTACCTTAATAATTATTACCTGAATTTCCACATCGAGTTGGCCATCTCGTACATGATGCATTAGAGAACTCACCAAGGTTGAAGTGGTTGATCATGACTCCTTCATAGTTGGTTTAGAAAAACCACGAGTTTCCTCATTGAATCCCCCATTTTATCTAGTATCTTAATCATAGAACCACCACAGTTTCCTTCAAACCTGTTGTCTCATTGGTGACTGCTAGATCCATCCATTCACTAAAAACAGAAAGGTCAGTGTGAGTATATCAACATAACCATCATGTACTAATGAAGAAGATAAACACTAAGATATACTTACTCATTCACTTTATCTAAAACTAGTACTCTTTCTGAAATCCTAACCATTATGGTACTGTCACTTATGCTTAAAGAATACCCTAACCTCTAAAGTTATCTAAACCGACCTTTGATACCAACTATAAGGCCCCAGCCTTAAACCTTACTTAATCTTGAGTTATTACAAGATTACACATTGAGGATCTTTTCAGGTTTAGAGTTTTATAGAATTAGATCATGAAACTTGCATTACATTCCACATTTAAACAAAGTGGTTACATAAAAGACAGTATTCATTCTTCCCATCAACGGAAACATATTTAAAATAAAACATGGATTATTTCTTGACACATCCTTGACACTATCATCACATCATGTACCTTTCCCTTGACCTGTGAAAAACATTTCAAAAACTTGGGATGAGCATAAAAAGCTCAGTAAGGGATATAAAAATATGGAAAGGAAACATGAGTTCATATATACATAAGAATGAAATCATACTTTACCCATAAAACATAGGCATATCAAATCATGAATAAATCATAGAAATCATAAGACATAAAGGAAACTTGAGGCATTCATAACATTCTTACGTAGGGAGTAACCCTCTTGGTTACGTTTGGAATACCCATCACAGTATATTCCCTAAATCTCTTCGGAGAAACCATAACGTTTCACTCCTTCGCGTTACCCAATGCGTTGGAGAGCTATATCGGGCTCACCCACCCTTAGTTTATCACGGAACCACCCGTTTTCATAACAATGCCCAAGAACCATAACATAAATGTGTCACATAAAACATGCATAAAGGAAACATAACATTTCCACATTTCAATCACAATATAACATTTTAGTATATTGAAATATTGAATCCATTCAAAAAGAAACCATTTAAAACATTTAATAAAGAGATTTTTGAATCAAAGTGTCCCATACCACCTTGAAGCTTTTAAAATTTTAAACCATTAATATCCATATAAATAAATCCTTAAAACCATTTTGAAAAGATGGATACTAATAAGAACAAATAATTAAAACATTTAAAGCGATATTTTGGTTAAAGGGGTTTTACCAAAATTAGAGACACTTGAATACAATAATTGAGGAATAACATTTAGTCAGAACTTTATAATATCATGAGAATAAATGGATTCATGATATAATAATCCAAAGGATAGTATATACACCATATCAGAGTGAATTGGTTCATAACAACAATGAACCCTCAATAGAAATGTCAAATGTAATGAAATCCCTTATAAAGAAGGTATCCTTAAATTAAGGACAAATCAATCTCAAAAATATGTGTGACAAATATAAATACACCCAATATAAGTGGATATTAAGTGTAAAACAATAAAAGGTCACTCACACATATTCAATGGATGACATATTCAATGACTACATGTTGAACCCAAAGAAATCGAAATTGGGTTAAAAAGTTCCCTTGACAGCCTAACGGCATCACATCAAAATGAGTTGATGAGAGATAAAAAGTGTATCTCATCACTTGGACATAAAATTTACATCAATAAGGATATATGAGAACATATCCCAACATAACAATGTGTAAATTAAAAGACCCAACAAAATAAGTCTTTTAAAAAAGAGGAGGGTGAAAGGTTCCCTTACCGACTTGGGTATCTTTCAAAACATACACCCCATGAAAGAAGGACAATAGATCATTGATGTAAATACTCATAAACGAAAGTACATTACACAAAGTGTAGAATATTGGGCAGTACATACACCACTCAATGGAATTTGTGGCAAATGTAGCATAAATCTCACGGGAATAAAAGTGAGATGAAAAATCCCTCACGAAAACTCGGCAGCCAAACGGCGCCACATAAAACTTCCGAATATGGATTGATGAGATCAAATAGGGTATCTCATCACATTACAATATAATATAAATCAATAGGAATATAAAAGAACATCCCCCAACATTACAAAGTGGAGCTTAAAAGAAGTGACATAAAGGAGAGTACTTAAAAAGAAAGAGAGAGGTTAGATCTCTTACAAAAATTCGGCAGCCTAACGGTGCCCCTCAAAACATCCAAAATGGACTGATGAGAGAGAATAGGGTCTCTCATCACATGAACATAAAAATTACAGTAAGTTTAATATAAAATATCATCCCAATAACAAGAAATATGATCTTGAAAAGGAATGACATAAAAGTGTGTACTTAAAAAGAAAGAGAGGAGTAGGATCCCTTACCTCGGGTCCGACTTGACTCGATCTTTCTTTAACGTCCTTTAAAAGTGTAACTCCTTTTGATTTGAGCCTAAAGGCTTCCTTTGAAAGGATTCTGCCCAAAGGGAATACTCTAGGATGAGGAGAGGGATGTGTAGAGAGTAAATGGGCAGGGGTTGGCCGAGCCAAAGGCTTTAGGAGTGTCTGAAATGAGGTAGAGGTGGGGGCCTTTTATAAGAGGAGAGGAGGGGCACTTTTGGAAAGTAAGAAATATTACTTTATTTGAAAAAGTGTTTCGGTTTTAAAAGGTCCCACATTGATATAATTAGTGGATAAGGTGATAAGGGTTCGAAATCCACCCATCCAATAAGTTTTGGACATGTGTAGTTCATAGATTTTACATTATCTTTCCATTTCATTTAAATCGTCAAATAATGATGTCATCGCTGCATCATTATTATGTCATAAATTTTTTAATTTATTTAATGTCTAAAAATTATAAAACAAATACTATGATGTAGGAAATCTTTTTAGATTTCCAATGAATATTTATAATCAAAAGGATGACTTGTATAATCCCACTTAAAATTTATTTAAGTAAAACGTATCATGTTTGTGTCATTTTTACTTTTACATTAAATAAAAAGTTATTTATGTCATTTCCCAACCAAAGTGGATCCATGGGGTCCTCAAGTTGACCCATGGCTTCTCTTGGTCGGCCATTACACATCCAATGAGGTTAGGACATATGTCAAGTTCATTTCATTTTATTAAAGCATTATTTTTACCTTAAACTACACTAATTACCACTAATCGCGATTAAAAACTTAATAAGTTACTATTCACCAAAAAATTATTTTTATCCCATTGAACCACATTTTAATTCTTAATGACAACCATGTATGTCAGATTTTTGAAAATCAAAACACAATGATGGAAAAATTTCATTTAAACGGAAAATCAGTTTTTATAAGTACCACTTAGTGGTTTCACTATTCATCAAAAATTGATGTTTTTCAGAAAAATCCCAAAAATTCACCCTAAGATATATTTGATATTCTGAATTCAAAAATGAAGTCTATTTTAAAAAATTCAAAGTATATAAGTCACATTAATTAATTTAATAATTAATTCCCGCTGTCATGACAAATAGCGTGTTTTTATGAAACAATAAGTATCAAAAGATTGACACTAGTTTAAGTCCGATTTCAAAGTGAAATTAATTCCAATGACCACTATTGGATTTAATGGTAAAAATATTTTATAATTTCACTTTAAAACAAATTCAAAAGATAATCTAATCATATAAATAAATTAGTTTAAAAAGAGGTTTTGAATTAAAATACAACATTTTACACTATTCATTGAAAAAATGAACTTTATCGGAAAGATACCAAAAATTTACACAAAGTAAATTTTGATATCCCGATTCTTAAGAAGAGTTTCATTTGGTCCAATAAAATGTATAACAGTGAACAAAACTATATTTAATGACGGTTCGCCATCAAAAGGTGATATGTGAACCTTTAGTGAAAACTAGGGCATATACGCCTAAAATTGAATTCTTTCCGTATTTTAAGACTTTATCTTTTATTGGATATATGTAAAAACATTTAAAAACATGTATAATCATATTTTTGTTCTTTCTGTCCATTCCCGCCAATACAATGGCTACATGTTAACTACCATTTAAAATAATATTATTTTATTATTAGAGTACAACGTAAGATTTCAATGAAACTCTTTTTTGTGTATCGAGTACGCTATCGAACATAGAAACCCTTTAAAGTAATATTAATACTTTATTCACAGATATGGATAAATATGAAAATGATTATTCTTTATTTACCTGGGGTGTTACACTACTGGTCGATACTCCAAATGTCACGAAGTCCTGCGAAGAAGTATCTCAAAGGTCCACCACATAATAGGGGTCTCAACATAATAGACGGCATGTCAATAGGATGCCCGGTCTGTTAGTTATTAGCCTTTTAGTCCCAAGGGCCCGGTTGGATTCGTACAAAATCCAAATTGACCATATCTCAACTATACCCCAAACTCCAGTGGAATATACTCAAAGGGACTTCCACGCTCCAACATTACTTGCACCACTGATGGTTCATTAAATGAACATCCGGTTCCAAAGATAGGGACAAAAGAAAGTAAAGGGTCGTAGTGGGCCCGGGTTCGGTCAGACCCAGTCAGACCAACCCGGCCCGACCTAGTCAGGACCGACACGGTTCGGGTCGACCCAGCTTGACCTGTTGGGTCTGGACCAACCCATTGGGCAGGCCAGCCTGTTTGGTTCGGCCTGGCCCGCTGGGCCCATCCCAGCATGCTGCGAGGGGCCGTGGAGGGCCGAGAGGGTGCAGACCGGCCATGAAGGCGCAGACTGGACACGGTTTGGTAAGAGGTCGGTTCGGCCTGTAGGGCACCGCAAGGGGCACGGGATGCTAGCTCAGCCAGAATCCAGTGCGACCAGGAGGCGTGGGCGGCTAGGAGGGCGTCATTGTTTGGTAGGCACGGTGGCTGGGAGGGCACCGCGGTTCGGGAGGCACGGGCGGCCGGGAGGGCGCTGTAGTTCGGCCAGGGGCGGTCGAGCCGGTTTGGCTGGCGGATGGGGTGGATGGGGCCAGATCGTCCGGTTCTTTCTGGCGGATGGAGCAGCCTGGGAGGCACGGTTATGGTGCGGCGTGGCTAAGGCCGGTCTTGCCGGGGTGCGGCGCGGCTCGGGCCGGTTCAGCTGGCGGGTAGTGCGGTTGGTGGGCGGTGCGGGTCATAGAGGTCGTAGGTTGCGCGACTATTTCCTTTGTCACATTCATCATCTCATCGCCTCATCAACATTCCAAAGAACATCAAAAACAGGAATGGAGGCTGGGTCGGGCCATGTTTGTTTGGCCCTCACCCTCCGCGTTTAGGGTGGTAGAAAGAGGATCAATTCTTTCTTGATTTTTAAATAATTAACCAGAAAATAAGATAGAAGAAAAATCAATCCAACATACCACATATTCCCGCAAAAAAAATTCCCAGCCCGCAAGTAAAAACATCGACAAATATTTTTTGCTTTATAAGAGAATAATTAATGGAATAACATCATATTCAAATAAATTCCTTACCTTGATCTTTGTTCATCGATAGAGTCATGGGGAAGAAGACGGAGTTTTCGTCATTTGTCTAGTCCACTGTGCACTTCCAATTCTGATCTCTTGTATCGGTTTGTTGGAGACGATGAGGAGGGAGGGTTGGTCATTGAAGATGTCCCATCTCAGATGCCTCTGCAAGGTTCTTCTGAGGAAGAAGTCAAAGATTCTCCTCGATGGAATTCTTCATGGAGAAAGTTCTTCGTTGGAGAGCTTTCTCCCTATGTCCTCCTCTCCCAAGTTCCACCAAGATGAATATGCCATGCCAGAATAATATATTAAGTTTATCTATTATTAAATTGTTGGAAAAAAATTCTAAAAGGTTTAAAAATAATTAATGGATGTGCTCAATTAATTAATGGGAAGAATTTGGCACATTAATGGAAAGTGTGTTGGTAGAATTAATTGGTTAGAGGAGGTCAAGAGGCCCCCCTCATTAATGAGGGGAGTGGAGAGGTCTTCCAAAAATAAAATGGGGGTTTAGTCCTGGGTGGTCCCCACCACTGTAACCTCTCACGGGAGGTTAGTTTCTGGTGGGCCCCACCACCATAACCTCTAATGGGAGGTTATGGTCGGGTAGTCCCCACACTTCAACTCCCACAGGGAGGTTTAGTTCTGGTGGACCCCACCTCCAACTTCCACATGGTGGCTCAAAAATAAAATAATGTTTAGTTCATTTTTTTTATTACTTTCCACGAAAACCCAAAAAATATCTTTTATTCTCGACCCACTACCGTCGAGGTGAAAGTGTCCTTAAATGAATACTTGAACTGCGAGTTCAATGGTTCCCTCGTATTTCAATTCCGAGCACCGGTTAAAAAGTTATAAAAACTCAATCATATGTTTAATGAACGTACACGAAAAAAACGTTAGAAATTGATTCCGGTCACTCTAGGCCTCGAAATCACACACCGTCAAGTTTCATGGACTCATAAAATTGCAATTTTATTAAAAACTTTACATGGAAATCCTGGGTCTATACATTGTCCCCACCTCAAGGATTTACGTCTCCATAAGCTACAACTCATAACTAAGGGAAAAAGTGGGGGTACGGAGCACGCATCTGAGCCTCCCGCTCCCATGTTCTCTCTTAGAGGTTCTCGTGTTGTCAACAAACGCTCACAAGAGGTATCGATTATCCATGAAGGACCCTCTCCTGTTGATCCTCAATCTCAGTTGGAACCTCTATAAAAGTCACCCCATTGTCAACGTCCATCTCACCGTTGTCGAATATGTAGGAAGGGTCATGTACGTATCTCCTCAGCCGGGATACGTGAAAGATGTCGTGCACCCAGTGAAACTGAGGTGGATGAGCTAAGTGGTAATCCACCTCTCCAACTATGCTGATGACCGAAAAAGGGCTGATGAATCTCAGAGATAAATTTCCGACTCAGCCAAATATCTATATACCTCGTCGAGGTGAGACACGTAGAAAGACGTGGTCACCATCCTCGAACACTAGAGGTCTCCATCTCCTGTCGGCATATGACTTCTGCCAGCTCTGTGCAGTCTTCATCCACTCCTAGATGATCTGCACCTTCTCTGTGGTAGGTTGTTCCATCTCTGGTCCCACCAGTGTTGACTCCCATGGGTCAGTCCAGCAAAAAGGTGATCTGCAAGGTCACTTGTACAACACCTCAAAAGGTTTCATCCCTATGGTGGAGTGATAGATGTTGTTGTAGGAAAACTACACAAAAGGTAAGTGATCCTCCTTGCTGTGACTGTAGTCGAGGACACAAGCACGTAGCATGTCCTCAATGGTCTGAATGGTTTGCTTGGTCTGACCATCCATCTGAGGATGGAAGGTGGTGCTCAAAAGAAGTTACATCCCAAAAGATACCTCCAACCCCTTATATAGCCAGGAAGTAAAGTGTGGATCCCAATCGGAGATAATCGTCGAAGGTACTCCATGTATCCATATAATCTTTTGTATATAGAGGTGTCCCAGGCTCTCTACTGAACCCTGCTCTCTGATCGGTAAGAAGTGGGATGACTTGGTGAGTCAGTCGACGATCACCCAGATTGAGTCATGACCTCTTGATGTATGTGGAAGTCCTGTCACGAAATATATGGATATCCCATCCACATAAACTCTGTAACCTCTAAAGGATGAACCAAGCCTGCTGGTACCTGATTCTCAGCCTTCACTTGCTGAAAAGTGAGGCACAGAGAGACAAACTTTGCAACTGCCTTCTTCATTCCCAGCCACTAGTGTTGTTGTCAGAGATCCTATAACATCTTTGCCACTCTTGGATTTACCTCTAGAGGGGTTGTGTGGAACTCTCTAAAAACATCCTCCTAAAGTGACACTGGTACCATAGTACATCCTCTGAAGAAGATGATGTCCCCCCCCCCAATTCAGAAAATCCATCACGTTCTTGTCCTGTGGATATCTGAGCACATCGTGTCTTGTAGTCAGCATCCCCATGTTGCGCCTCCCTGACTCGCTGAATAAGTGGGGGAGTGACTGTAAGAGATTAAAGGAAGGCTGCTCCATCTCTATCCACAAATTATATCTATAAAGTAGCCATCTACTCTATCACCTCACCTAGAAGTTGTATACCAGATCTCATGCTGAGTGAAACAGCAACAAAATTCCCCTTCCTAGGGGTATAGACTATCTCGAAGCCATAGTCCTAGAGGAACTCAAGCAAACATCGTAGCCTCAAGTTCATGTCCTTCTAAGAGAAGATATACCTAAGACTCTTGTGATTAGAGTACACGATAAAATGTTCGCCCATCAGATAGTGTCACCACATCATCAAGGTGAAGAACACTGTTGCGGACTCTAGGTCATGGATAGCGTGGTTCTTCTCATGTTGTCTCAGCTGATGAGAGCCATATGTGATCACTAATCGCTCCTACATCAGGACACATCCGATTTCAGTCCCTGATGTGTTGTAGTAGACTACGTACCCTACACCTTCCTCTAGAAGCCTCATGATGGGGGCATTAGTCAGCATCTTCCTCAGCTCTTAAAAGCTATGTTGGCATCTCCTTGACTACAGAAAGGGTTTCCCCTTCTTCTTCAAGGCTGATAGCGGTGCTGCAACTCTGTAGAAGTCTATCACAAACCTTCAGTAGTATCCAGCCAAAACTATGAAACTTCATACCTCCATCACACTCCTGGGTGGCTCCCAAGCAAGTATCGCCTCAATATTCGCTGGATATATAGAAACTCTAGCCTCTGAGATAACATTTCCAATAAATTGAACCTCTTGAATCTAGAACTGGAACTTTTAGGGATTAACATAAATCTGGTTCTCTAGGAGTGTGTCTAGTACTACCCGCAAGGGATAGGCATGCTCCTCCTTAGTAGTTGAGTTGATAAGAATTTCATCGATGAAGACTATGACAAAGTGATTCAGGTATGGCTAAAAGATCTGATTGATGAGTCCCATGAACACTGATAGAGTGCTGGTTATGCCGAATGGTATGACAAAGAACTCATGGTGGTCGTACCGACATCTGAAGGTCGTCTTCTTCACATCCTCGTCTCGAACTCTAAGCTGGTGATAACCTGATCTGAGGTCTATCTTCGTGAACCACCGTGCTCCCTTCATCTGATCAAAGAGGTCGTCAATCCTCGGTAGTGGGTACTTGTTCTTCATGGTCACCTGGTTCAGGCACCGATAGTCAGCACAAATCCTCAATCTCCCATCCGCCTTCTTGGCGAACAGAATTGGGGCTGCCCAGGGAGAAACACTGGGTCGGATGAATCACTTCCCCTAGAATTCCTCAAGATGTACCCGTAGCTCATGAAGCTCGGTAGGAGACATCTGATATGCTATAGTAGATATCGGTGCCATCCCGGGGTAAAAGTCAATGTAAAAGTCTACCTCCCTGTGAGGGGGTAGACCTGGAACATCATCAGGGAAAACATCGGTGTACAGGTCCACCACTATAGGATAGCTCAGACTCTCCACTTCAACTGCTCTGAGGGTATGGCAAGCAAACTATTGAGTGAACGGCTACACTCTCCTCCGAGTAATTCCATCCTGTGCTGCATAGGCTCCCTTCTCGCTGTTGAAGGTAAACCTGGTCCCATTCGGGTGGACACACCACACTTTGTGCCTAATATAGTCAATCTGAGCATGGACTGTAGATAACCAGTCCATATCCATGATGACGTCGTAAGACCTCGACGCCGCTACTAGGAGATCCCAGTCGAAGCTCTAGCCTCCTAGAGTAATCTCACACTTTCAGAACCAGTGCGTAATCATCTAGTCTGCTCTTGTAGGAGTCTCTAGCCATAAGGATCGAGCCAATAGCTCCGTCAGAAACTCTGAGCTCCGAATGGGGGCAGTGGAAATGAAAGAGTGACTAGAACCTATGTCTATAAGTAGTGAAGCTAAGGTGGATTAGACACATATTGTACCTCGTATCACCTCTAGAGCACCGTGATCGTAGGCCTCAGCTATCTGGAGCTGAGCTCTCCCTTGTCCACCTACTCACTGGGGTCGGGGTGGACCTCCGGGTGGTAGTGGCGGTAACACCTTAAAATTTCGTCCACCACCAGCTGTATGGCCAGTTCCTCTACCACGCCTGCCTTCTCCCTGCTGACCGCCTCGATCAAATCTCTATCTCTACCTGGGTGGTCCTTTAACCGTCTGCAGATCATCTAAAAAGCGAGTCGGATAGTCACGTGCCATGTGACCCTACCCGCTGCATGTGAAACACTGCCCACTCATGGTATGTATGTCTCTGCTCCAGGTGCCCCGCACAACCGATCTTGATTCATCCAGTCATCCACCTGTAGGTCTGGTCCTCTTAGACCTCTGCGACATCTATCTACTACCAGCTACAGAAGACTCTACTACGTGTCGACTGGTGGGGGATCTCACTGTTGGAGACTACTCAGCTAGGAAACTCTCCACTAGGAGAGCTCTCTCTAACACCCCTGCCTGCATCAGTATGCTGAGTGAGATCACTGAAGCCCTGATCCCTCGCCTGAGTTCCTGCTCAAATGTTTGGGCCCTGGAGAATGGGTCATGTACCATATCGGTGGAGTAGTATGAGAGGTCTGTCAACCTCGCTGAGTATTGATCTATAGTCTTGCTGCCCTACTGAAGACGAAGTAGCTCCTATATGTGCACTGTGTGAAGAGTTTCTGGGACAAAATCTTCCCGAAACAGGCTTTTGATGTCTTCCCAGAGAAGTGTCATCTCATCATGAACTTGGAGCATCAATCTCCACTATCTTCCCACTACTTCCTGCAGAATTTTGGAAGCATGTATCACCATGAGGTTTGATGGTGTCCCTACCAGTCAGAAAACATTCACCACACCCTCGAGCCATTCCTAAGAAGCTTGTGGGTCTATCTCTTCCCTGAGCCTGGGTGGCCTCTGGCACTGGAACTTGTGCAATGTGCTCAAGCGGTGTGCATCATCTGCTGCTAGGGCTGGAGGCATCAGTGGCCCAACATGAAGTTGTACCACTGGTGCCTCCGCTCGAAAGAGGCCCTACACCATGGCCTCGTCGCTCGGTGGGCTATATGTGCATACAAATCTCGAGACTCTAGTTGGTCATCCGCGGGGAGGCATCCTGAAAGAAACATAAGAAACATGGTCAAAATATTATACCAGGTGAGCTGACCTGGTTGAGCTGACCTAAAGAAAACTTTTTAAATCACACAAGCAATAAGTGTTTTCATGTACTAAGTCAGAAATCAGAAGTCATGGTCTTAGTGTGTGGATATGTCGGCCGCCACACCAACACTGGACTCCCTAAACTGAAAACCACACTTAGTATACCTAACACTATTACTTCACAGAAAATATCAGAGTCCTAAGTTATGCGGTAGAACTGACTCCTATGATACCAATTTTTCACGACCCGTCCCCCGGGGACCGTGTCGTGAGTACCTCAAGCCCTCCTTCCATAGGCCAGGGTATGGAGACTAGCACCAAAGGCATAACTCCCTAAAACTGGGAAAATTGTTCCTTAATAAACCTATAAACACACACACTAGAGCACAAGTTGGAAACAAAACACTAAGTAAAACTATATAACAAAACTGTGCTGAAAGTAAAAGGGGCCTGAAATAAAAGCCGAACAGTAAAGTACAAGAAAATGAAAGTACAACTGAAGAAAAGAAAACTAAATTTGGGTCGTCCTTCAAGGTTCCTAACTGAAGGGTAGGTACAGATCGCCTCCTCCACACTCCAGGTCCATCTGTCTCCTCCGTGTACTGTCACGTCGTAAGGTCCACCTCAGGTATCGTCCAGTCCTGGTTCTCTCAGCCTCGGTCTCAGCCTCGGTCAGCACTGTCTATCGTCTGCATCCAACACAACAAGGTGTGGGCATAGCCCGTGTGGGGGTGAGTATAAAGATACTCAATAGGGACCTCGAGACCCTCAAGGTCTCACAAAATCCAACAAGGATAAACCACAATGTATGAAATCAATAGATAACCCCACTAAGGTATATGACCAAACATATACCTATGTTATCAAGTAATCCATATCAAACATGAGGAAAACACAAAAGTTACTGACTCAGCTCAGCCAGGATTTTTATTCATATTATCGAAACCACGGCTACTGGAGAACTACTACTTTGTGGAGTACAGTGGGCCTGTCGTGACACCAAGGCGCTTCCCACAATCCTTGGACTATTGAGGTACTCCTGTCGAGTACCAAGACTCTGCGGCCTCAGCAAGGTGCTCCCCACCGTGGGTCTGCCACCACAACCAGACACTCCCCCTAATAGCCTGCAGAGGTACTCCTCCTGTCCAGTACCGCGGGTCTACCACCACAACCATTCTCTCATCCATCATGGGTCTACCACCACAACCAGGCGCTCCCCACTGGGATATTCAAGTCACTCCGAGTCAATCGGTCAGTAGTCATCAATTCTCAAACAGCTACTAGGTCTATGCACTCTGTTCATTCGCTTCTGGAAGGGTCTGTTCCATGAGCTACTGGTCGTTACTCCAGTTGTCATGAAGTCCTATGAAGAAGTATCTCAAATTTCTACCACATTATAGGGGTCTCAAAGTAAAAGACAACGCGTCAATCAAACACTTGGTCTATTTTTTATTAGCCTTTTAGTCCCGGGGCCCCGGTTGGATTCGTGCATGATCCAACCTAACCATATATCAAATATACACCAAAATCCAATGTAATATACTCAAAGGTACTTCAATGATCCAAGATTACCGGTGCCACTAACGGTTCGTCGAATGGGCGTCTGGTGCCAAAGATATGGCCAAAAGAAAGTAAAGGGTCGTAGTGGGCCCAGGTCCGGTCCGACTCAGTTGGACCGACCCAGCTTAACCCATTGGCTCTGGCCTGGCCCATTGGGCAGGCCAGCCATTTGAGTTCCGCCCAGCCCGCTGGGCCTAACCCAGTAGGTCGTGAGGGGCCGTGGAGGGCTGAGAGGGTGCATACTGGCCGTGAGGGCACAGACCAATCACAGTTTGGTGCGAGGGTGGGTTGGCCTAGAGGGTGCTGCGAGGGGCACTAGAGGCCAGCTCAGTTAGGGTGCCATGAGGGCCGTGGGAGGAAAAATCATCTAGAATCCTATTCGGCTGGGAGGTTCAGGTGGTCGGGAGGGCGCCGTGGTTCGATACGGGGCGGCGGAGCCAGTTCGGCCGGTAGACGGGGTGGCCAAGGCCGGTTCGATCAGGCAGAGGGCACGACCAGGGTGGCATGGCCGGGGTTCGGTATGGCTGAGACCGGTTCGGCTGGGGAACGGCGCAGCTTGGGCCGGTTTAGCTGGTGGGTGGCATGGCAGGTGGGCGGTGCAGGTCGTGGAGGTCGTGGGTAGGGCGGTTGTTGCCTTCATTGAATTCATCATCCTGTCACCTCGTTGCCATTCTAAATAACATCACAAACAATAATGGAGGAGGGGTCAGGCCATGTTTGTTTTGCCTACACCCTCTGCATTTAGGGTGGTAGGAAGTGGATCAATTGTTTCTTGAATTTCAAATAATTAACAAGAAAAGAATATAGAAGAAAAATAAATCCAAAAAACCACATCTTCCCGCAAAAATAATTCCCAACCTGCAATCAAAAACATCAACAATGATTATTTGATATTGAAGGGAAGAATTAAAGAAATAATATCATATTCAAATAAATTCCCTACCTTGATCGGTGTTCGTCCACATAGTCAAGGGGAAGAAGACGGAGTTGTCGTCGTTCGTCACTTCCGATGTGCACTTCCAATCCTGAGCTCGTGTGTTGGTTTGTTGATGACGATGTGGAGGGAGGGTATGTAGTCAAAGATGTCCCATGTTGGTTTCCTCCGCAAGGTGCTTCCAAGGAAGATGTCAAAGATGCTCCTCGACGACGTTCTTCGTGGAGGAAGTTCTTCGTTGGAGAGCTTTCTCCCAATGTCCTCTCCCACGTTCCACCAAGATGAATATGCCAAGCCAAAACAATAGATTAAGATTTTCTGTTATTTAACTGTTGGAAAAAAAATCAAAAAGGTTTAAAAATAATTAATCGGTGTGCTCAGTTAATTAATTGGGAGGATTTGACATATTAATGGCAAGTTCGTTGGTAGAATTAATTGGGTATAGGAGGTCAAGAGGCTCCCCATCATTAATGAGGGGAGTGGAGAGGTTTTCCACAATTGGGGTTTAGTCTTGGGTGGTCCCCACCACCGAAACCTCTCGTGGGAGGTTAGGTTCGGGTGCTCCCACACTTCAACTCCCACAAGGAGGTTTAGTTCTGGTGGACCCCACCTCCAACTTCCACATGGTCAATCAAAAATAAAATATAGTTTAGTTCATTTTATATTATTATTTTCCACGAAAAACAAAAAACTATATTTTATTCTCGACCCACTGTCGTTGAGGTGAAAGTCTTCTTAAGTGAATACCGGTACTGCGAGTTCAATGGTGCCCTCCAATTTCTATTCCGAGCACTGGTTCAAATGTTATAAAAACCTGCAAATCAGTTTACTGAACGTACCTAAAAAAACATCAGAAATTGATTCTGGGCACTCTGGGCCTCGGAATCACACGCCGTCAAGTTTCGCGGACTCGTAAAATTCCTATTTAATTAAAAAAATTACATGGAAATTCCATTTCTTTACACAACCAATGGGTTTTTTAAAATTTTCTAGTTCATTTTTTATCTTATTATTAATGTATAACCACTAAGTAAACACATTATTACCTAAATAGCTATAATTAATTATAATTGTTTTCAATAATTTTTTTGGTTAAAAAATAATTTTACCATTTTAGAAATTTAAAATTATCCTGATTAAAAATAATTAATGTCACGACCCGTCCTCGGGGCCAGTGCCGTGACTACCCCAAGCCCGCCTTCCATAGGCTAGGGGTTGGCGACTAGCACCAAGGCGTAAATCCCAGTAGAGGGAAGGCATTGCCTTTGTAAAGTAAACATGCACCACAGAGTAAGCAAGCGGGAAAAGTAAACACTAAGTAAAAGCTGGTACAACAGTAAGTGCGGAAAAGTAAAGGGGGCCTGAAATACAGGCCCAAGTGTAAAGTACAACTGAAAGGGGAAAAACAGCAACTGAAAAGTAAAGCCGCAATGTCAAGCCGTCCACTGGAAGTCCCACCTGAAGGTTGGGTACAGAAAGCCTCCACTGCTCCTCGGGTCCAGCCGACCGCTCTGAGTACGTCCCACCTCAGTGGTCCACCTCCAAGTACTGTCCTGCTTCGCAAGCCTCCACCACGATCAGCGTTTTCCTTCATCTGCAACCAACACAACGTAGTGCGGGCATAGCCCGTGCAGGGGTGAGTATAAGCTACTCAGTAGGGACCCTGAGACCCATGAAGGTCTCCGAAAATCCACCAAGGATAAACCACAAAGGAAAGATACAATCACGAAGTAACATCCGACACTACTTAGGTATATGCCCATACATATACCTAAGTCATCAATTCTCGCTCGGCTCCAACATCCGAGCTCAAGTACAACCCTGTCCACACAGGAAAGCAAAACGTAAAATCCACACAGGATAGCTCAAACACAATCCAAAAAGGAAAGCAAAACATAAATCCACACAGGATAGCACAACATAGTCCACAAAGGAAAGTAAAACAGATTTTCAGATCACACAGGTATACTTCTTGGAATGACGATAGAGATGATCACTGATCCATCTAAGTCGTCAGACCCACAAAGGATCGATAGGTACTAACCCCCGCAATGACCCACAAAGGATCTGACCCACAAAGGATCGATAGATAACTAACCCCTGCAAAGACCCACACAGGATTGGGCCCACATAGGACCTGTAGGTGCTGGCCCACACAGGACCGCTGAGCGCTGACCCACACAGGATCAGACCCACACAGGATCGGTAGCACTGACCCACAAAGGATCGCTGAGTGCTGTAGTCGTCGCCGTCAAATCCACTGAGTATCTCTGCACAGTCGTCGTCGTCACAGTTGCAGTCGCAGCCAGCTCTAGGGTTCCCGCACACAACAAGCTCGTTCGGTAGGGTCCGCTCCATGAGCCGAGAGGCTGATACGTCAACTGACACATAGTCCAGAGTTGATGTATCCAAAAGTTCTGTATCGTCAACAGGGACTCATCGTTGCAGACGGCGCGTCAATCGGACGCCCGGTCTGAGAGTTATTGGCTTTTTTGTCCCAGGGGCCCGGTTGGTTTTTAATGAAAAACCAACCCGACCGTACTCCACCTACATCCAAACCTTGAGCGGAGTATTCCAAAAGATCTTCCTCAGTTAGAGGAATTCAATGAAGTCGACGGCACATCGACCGGACGTCTGAAGCTCAAGATATGAGCGTTTCCGCTCCGAGGGCCCGGTTGGTTTCGTGTACGAACCAAACTGGCCGAACCCAAAGTATTCCGAAACCTTGAGTGTCATATACCGAAACGACCGTCTCGATTCAAGGATCGCATTGCCGCTGACGGTGCATCGTTCAGAGGCACGTAGCTCAAGATAAAGGTAAAAGACCGAAAACGGTCTGAAGAAGGGGGGTCTGGGCCCGGACCTACCCAGCCCGACCCCCCCTGGGTCGGCCCGAACCGGGTCGACCCAACCCAGGTTCGGGTCGGACCCAGTTCAGCGTGGCCTAGTCCGGCCAGGGCGCGACCCGGCCGGTCGGGCCGGCCCGGCTCGGCTCCGCCGAACGGCCGAGCGAGGGAGCCGCGGGGCGCTGGCCTCGCGTGATGCTAGTGTTGCGGCCCACGTGGGGCCGCGCTGGATTCAGCGGATGCGGCATTGCCACATCCCGTGCGTGCTGGACCTGCGCGGTCACGGGTCCGCTGGCCGCCGCCACCACGGCTTCAGCCGCGGCGGCCCTGTCCGGCGACCCGCGCCGCCGGTGGGTTCCGCGGGCCACCGGGGTTGCTCCGGTGGTCCGATTTCGCTCTCGTCTACGCCGTAGCTCCTCCCGGGTCCCGTTCTTCACTGTGGAATCAACGAATCACCCCTGCGGCATGTTTTGTCATCGTCCTCCAATCCGCACAATAATGAATAATTGCGGAGGGTTGTCGGGCCGTGTTTGTTTGGCCCGCACCCTCCGCGTTAGGTGATAACAATCAGGAATAAAATATTCAAAACATGAATAACAACCAAGGAACAATTTTAATAGAATTAAAATTGAACTTGATTCTGGGTTCTTTGTTTTTGGAGGAATCATACACGGAAATATAAAATACAAACGAACCCCTACCTCGTCAAGTTGTTGCACACGCGTTCTTTGGGTAATTGATCGTCGCGGAAGGAGGTGATCGTCGCGTCGCGGTAGGGCATCGCGTCGTCGCGGAACTTGGCGTCGCGTCGAAGAACTCCGAGGATCAAAAACATATAGATTTAATTAATAATAATTAAATCCATATTATTGTTATTATCCACAAAGAATTTAAAAGGAGCGCAACCCTCTACCTTGTCGTTGTCGATCGAAGGTTGTCGCGGGGTTGGAGTGTCGCGGAAGAACGTCGTGGAAGAAGAATCGCCGGCGTCGCGGTACATGGCGTCGCATCGTCGATCTCTGAGGTCTCGTCGTTCTTCGTCGCCCTTTGTCAAAGGCCAGAGTTCTTCGTGTTCTTTGTGTTCTTCACGTTCTTCACGAAGGAGGATGAAGACATTGAGGTTTCGGTCAAATCCTCTCAACGAACAACACTCAAGAAGTCGTGTGTTGGTCTTATTTTATTATTATGCCAACGGATTGTAAACAGGTTAAGAAACGATTAAATTAATTCATAGAATTAATTTAACGAATAAAACCGCCCAATTAAATGGTGCGTTAAGATTTTTAAGAAAACGCGTCAGTTGACTTTCATAATGACGGGTTTTCGTGGGTGCGTTACTTAGCGGAAAAGAAACGGTGGGGCTCGTGCGGGACCCACATCACAAATATCCTACCAAGAGGGTAGGATATTTTTGGATAGCACCCTTTCCGCATCAACTCAGCTTAAGCAGATTTAAGTGGCTTTCAAGTGGCTTTAACTGAAATAAAAATAAAGTTGTTGCACCACTTTATTTTATTTCTCAACAGAAAGCCCAAAAGTTAAAAAAACCACACCCGAGGAAACGCAACTACGAAAGAGGCGTTTCTAAGAAAATATCGGTGCTGCGATTCCATCGGTGCCCTCAGAATTCGATTCCGAGCACCGGTTCAATAGTTAGAAAAACCCGGTCATCTGTTCACTGAACGTACACGAGCCAAACTTCGGAAAATGATTCCGGGCACACCGGGCCTCGGAATCAGGTGCCGTCAGAAACTGTATTCTTGTAAAAATCCAAAGAAAATTATGAAAAAAATTTCCTTGAATTTTTCGGGTCTTTACATCACTCCCACCTCAGGGCTTTACATCCCCGTAAAGATACATCAAAACTAGGGAAACAAATGTGGGTACTGAGCACGCATCTGAGCCTCCCGCTCCCAAGTGCTCTCCTGGAGGTTCCCGTGCTGCCATCTGATGCGCACAAGAGGAATCGATCGTCCACATAGGACCCACTTTTGTCGATCCTCGATCTCTACCGAGACCTCTGCAAAAGGCGCCCCATCATCCACGTCTATCTCCCCATGGTGAATGATATGCATCAGGTCGTGCACGTATCTCCTCAGCTGGGATACGTGGAAGACGTCGTGCACTCGGTGCAACTGAGGTGGTAGAGCCAGGCGATAAGCCACCTCGCCAATCCTACTGAGGACCTGGAATGGTCTAATGAAGTGGGGAGACAACTTTTTTCCTTGACCAAATCTCTGTAATCCACGTCGAGGTGAGACACACAAGAAGACGTGGTCGCCATCCTCGAACTCTAGTGGCCTCCGCCTCCTGTCAGCATAAGACTTCTGTCGGCTCTGAGCTGTCCTCATCCACTCCTGGATGACATGGACCTTCTCTGTCGTCGCCCAGACCATCTCTGGTCCCACATGTGCTGACTCCCCAGGGTCTCTCCAGCACAAAGGAGATCTGCAAGGTCTGCCGTACAATGCCTCGTATGGTGTCATCCCGATAGTGGAGTGGTAGCTGTTGTTGTACGCAAACTCCACCAAGGGTAGGTGGTCCTCCCAGCTGTGACCAAATCGAGGAACCATGTGCGGAGCATGTACTCGAGAGTCTGATTGGTCCTCTCTGTCTGACCATCCATCTGAGGGTGAAAGGTGGTGCTCAGATGTAGCTGTGTCCCAAACGCCTCCTGAAACCCCTTCCAAATCCGGGAAGTAAAGAGAGCATCTCGATCGGAGACGATAGATGATGGCACACCGTGAAGCCGTACGATCTTCTGAACGTAGAGACATCTCAAGCTCTCCACTAAGCCTTGCTCTCTGATGGGTAAGAAGTGAGCCGACTTGGTGAGTCGGTCGACAATCACCCAGATTGAGTCGTGACCTCTGGAAGTGCATGGAAGTCTAGTCACGAAGTCTATAGATATGTCGTCCCACTTCTACTCCGGGACCTCTAAGGGTTGTACCAAGCCTGCTAGTACCTGATTCTCTACCTTCACCTACTGGCAGGTGAGGCATCGAGAAAAGAACTCTACCACATCCTTCTTCATGCCTGGCCACCAGTGCTGTCGTCTGAGGTCCTGGTACATCATCGCCACTCCAGGATGTACCACCAAAGGAGAAGTGTGAAACTCTCTCATCACCTCCTCTCGTAAAGCGACTAGTACCAAGGTACATCCTCTGAAAAAAATGTCATGCCCTGCTCCAAAGGAGAAGCCATCAGGTGCCTATCATGAGGATATCAGTGCACGTCGCGTCTCACAGTCAGCGTCCCCATGATGTGCCTCTCTGACCCGTTGTAGTAGTGGACGAGTGACTGTGAGAGACTGAAGTAAGGTTTCTCCATCTCTATCCACGAAGGATATCTGCAAAGCGGCTAGCTGCTCTGTCGCCTCCTCAAGTAGCTGAATGCTCGTCCTCTTGCTGAGAGCATCGGCCACCACGTTCCCCTTCCCAAGAGTATAGACTGTCTCAAAGTCATAGTCTTGGAGAAACTCGAGCCATCACCGCTGTCTCAGGTTCAGGTCCTTCTGTGAGAAGATGTACCTGAGAATTTGATGGTCAGAAAAGACTGTAAAGTGCTCGCCCATCAGATAGTGTCGCCATGTCTTCAGAGCGAAGACCACTGCTGCTAACTCCAGGTCATGGGTAGCGTAGTTATGCTCATGCGGCCTCAACTGACATGATCCATAGGCGATCACTACCCACTCCTGCATCAGGACACACCCGAGTCTGGTCCCTAATGCAACGCAATAGACTACGTACCCTACTCCCTCCTTAGGCAGCCTCAAGATAGGTGCGCTAGTCAATCTCTGTCTCAGCTCCTGGAAGCTCTGCTGACATCTGTCTGACCACACAAAGGGTTTCCCCTTCTTCATTAAAGCTGAGAGTGGTGCCATAACTCTGGAGAAGTCTGTCAGAAATCTCTGATAGTATCCAGCTAGTCCCAAGAAACTCCGCACCTCCGTCACGCTCCTGGGTGGCTCCCAAACTAGCACTGCCTCGATCTTCGCAGGATCCACTGCAACTCCTGCCTTAGAGATGACGTGTCCCAAGAAGTGGACCTCACGTATCCAGAACTAACACTTCAAGAGCTTTCCATAAAGCTGGTGCTCTTGGAGTGTGTCTAGTATAACCCGCAAGTGATAGGCGTGCTCCTCCTCAGTCGTCGAGTATATCAAAATGTCGTCGATGAAGACCACGACAAATCGATCGAGGTATGGCTAAAAGAATCTGTTCATGAGGCCCATGAACACCGCTGGAGAATTGGTTACGCCGAATGGCATAACCAAGAACTCATAGTGGCCATACCGACATCTGAAGGTCGTCTTCTGCACGTCCTCATCCCGAACTCTGAGCTGATGATAGCCTGACATGAGGTCTATCTTCGAGAATCACCGTGCTCCCTTGAGCTGATCGAAGAGGTCATGAATCCTCGGTAGCAGATACTTGTTCCTCACTGTCACCTGGTTCAGGAGACGATAGTTGACACACAGTCGCAAGCTCATGTCCTCCTTCTTGGTGAACAATATCGGGGAAGCCCAGGGTGAAACACTGGATCGGATGAAACCCTTGCCCTGCAAGTCCTCCAACTGTACCCGTAGCTCTCGAATCTCAGTGGGGGCCATCCGATATGCTGGAGTGGATATCGGGGTTGTCCCGGGGTATAGATAAATATGAAAGTCTACCACTCTGTGAGGAGGTATCCCTGGAACGTCATCAGGAAAGACGTCCGCGTACTGATCCACCACTGCCGGAAAACTAGGACTCCGCACATCAACTGCTCCTAGGATTAGGCTAGCCAACTGATGAGTGATGGGTTGTCCTCTCCTCTGTGGAAGTCCATCATGTGCTGCGAAGGCTCCGTTCTCACCGATGAAGGTGAACCTACTCCCGTCGGTGCGTACACATCGCACCTTGCGCCTAATACAGTCAATCTGTGAATGGACTTTAGATAACCAATCCATGCCCAAGATGACGTCGTAAGGCCTCGACGCCGCTACAAGAAGATCCCAGCTGAAGCTCTCGCCTCCTAGAGTAAGCTCACACTACCGGCACCAGTGTGTAATAGTCGATTCTGTTCCTGTAGGAGTCTCTAGCCGTAAGGATCGAGCCAACGGCTCTGTCGGAATCTCCGAGCTCCGAACAAGGGCAATGGCTATGAAAGAGTGACTCGCTCCTGTGTCTATAAGAACTGCAGCAAAGGTGGAATAGACACAGATCGTACCTCGAATTATCTCGGACGCGCTGTGGTCGTAGGCCTCCGCTTCCTAGAGCTATGCATGTCTCTGCCCGCCAGCTCCATGTGGTCGGGGCGGGCCTCCTAGTAGTGGTGGTGGTAGATCCTCAAAGCCTCACCCACCACCTACTGCTCGGCCAGCTCCTCTGCCTCGTCTGCCTCCTCCCTGCGGACCACCACGGTTGAACCTCTGCCTCTTCCTAGGTGGCCCCTAAACTGTCTGTTACTCCTCAGAATGGTGGGTCGGGAAGTCACGATCCATGTGACCTTGCCCGCCGCAAGTGTAGCATTGCCTGCCTCTCAAAAGACTGGCTCCGCGTTGTGTTCCACGTACTGTTGAGCCAGTGTCATGAGGTCATCTGCGTGAGGGTCTAGTCTGCCTGGACCCCTGAGTCATCCATCAACTTCCTACTGTGGAAGACTCTGTTACATGCCGCCCCGAGGTAGGTCTCGCCACTGAAGAAAACTCAGCAAGAAAGCTCTCGATCAAGAGGGCTCTCTCCAGTACTCCTGCCTGGGTCGGGATGCTGAGGGAGATTAGTGATGCCCTGATTTTGTGTCTCAATCCCTGATCAAAGGTCCGAGCCCGGAAGAACGGGTCCCGTACCATGTCGGTCGAGTAGCGCGAGAGATCGGTAAATCTCGCCGAGTACTGGGCGACCGTCAAGCTGCCCTGTCACAGCTGAAGAAGCTCCTGGATGCGCACCGCACGGAGGGTGGCCGGGACGAACTCTGAGCAGAAGAGGATCCCAAAGTCCGTCCAGAGAAGAGATGCCTCATCGTGCACCTGGAGCATCAAGCTCCACCCTCGGCCCGCTGCTGTGTGCAGCAGGCTCGCTGCGAGGATCACCATAAGGTCCGCTGGTGTCCTCACTAGCCTAAAAACTTGTACCACTACCTCTAGCCAGTCCTCGGCTGCCTGGGGGTCCGTCTCCCTGAGTAACCTGGGCAGTCGCTGGTGCTGGAACTCATGCAGTGCACTGAGGTGATGTGCATCATCAGCGGCTGGTGCTGGAAGCATCGGTGGCTCGGCAGGTAGAGGTACCGCTGGTGCCTCTACTGTCAAAGGGCCTTGTATCGAGGCCTTGTCGCTCGGTGGGTTGTTTTCACATACGACTCTCAGAACCCTAGCAGGCTACCATCGTGGGGCCATCCTAAAAAGGAAACAGGTGCGCCATGGTCAGAACAGTATACCTGGTGAGCTAACATAAAGTAATCACAAAGAAAAACTTGAAACACACATGCAATCAATGTTTTCGTGCATTAAGTCAGAAATCAGAAGTCAGGGTCCTGGTGTATGGATACATTGGTCGCCGCACAAACACTGGACTCCCTGGACTGATAACCACACCCAATACGCTAAACACTATTGCTTCACATAGAAGAAAGATTAGAGTCTGCGGTAGAACTGAACTCCTCTGATACCAATTTGTCACGACCCGTCCTCGGGGCCCGTGTCGTGACTACCCCAAACCCGCCTTCCATGGGACAGGGGATGGCGACTAGCACCAAGGCGTAAATCCCGTTAGAGGGAATGCATTTCCTTTGTAAAGTAAACAAGCACCACAGAGTAAGCAAGCGGGAAAAGTAAACACTAAGTAAAAGCTGGTACAATAGTAAGTGCGGAAAAGTAAAGGGGGCCGGAAATACAAGCCCAACTGTAAAGTACAACTGAAAGGGGAAAAACAGCAACTGAAAAGTAAATCTGCAACGTTGAGCCGTCCACTGGAATTCCCACCTGAAGGGTGGGTACAGAAAGCCTCCACTGCTCCTCGGGTCCAGCCGACCACTCCGAGTACGTCCTGCCTCAGTGGTCCACCTCCAGGTATCGTCCTGCTCCACAAACCTCCACCACGATCAGCGCTTTCCATCGTCTACATCCAACACAACGTAGTGCGGGCATAGCCCGTGCAGGGGTGAGTATGAGATACTCAGTAGGGACCCCGAGAACCCCGAAGGTCTCTGAAAATCCACCAAGGATAAACCACAAAGGAAAGTTACAATCACGAATTAACATCCGACACTGCTTAGGTATATGCCCATACATATACCTAAGTCATCAATTCTCGCTCGGCTCCAACATCCGAGCTCAAGTACAACCAAGTCCACACAGGAAATCAAAACGTAAAATCCACACAGGATATCTCAACAAAATCCACAAAGGAAAGAAAAACGTAAATCCACACAGGATAGCACAACACAATCCACAAAGGAAAGTAAAACAGAGTTTCAGCTCACAAAGGTATACTTCTTCGAATAACGATATAGATGATCACTAATCCATCTAAGTCATCGGACCCACAAAGGATCGATAGGTACTAACCCCCATAATGACCCACAAAGGATCTGACCCACAAAGGATCGATAGGTAACTATCCCCCGCAAAGACCCACACAGGATCGGGCCCACATAGGACCTGTAGGCTCTGGCCCACACAAGACCGCTGAGTGCTGACCCATAGAGGATCGGACCCACACAGGATCAGTAGCACTGACCCACAAAGGATCGCTGAGTTTTGTAGTCGTCGCCGTCAAATCCACTGAGAATCTCTGCACAGTCGTCGTCGTCATAGTAGCAGTCGCAGCCAGCTCTAGGGTTCCCGCACACAACAAGCCCATTCGGGAGGGTCCACTCCACGAGCCGAGATTCTGATACGTCAACTGACAGATAGTCCAGATTTTATGTATCCAAAAGTTCTATATCATCAATAGGAACTCATCGTCGCAGACAGCGTGTCAATCGGACGCCCGGTCTGAGAGTTATTGGCTTTTTCGTCCCAGGGGCCAGATTGGTTTTTAAGGCAAAACCAACCCGACCGTACTCCACCTACGTCCAAACCTCAGGCGGAGTATGCCAAAAGATCCGCCTCACTTAGAGGAATTCAACGAAGTCGACGGCACGTCGACCGGACGTCTGAAGCTCAAGATATGAGTGTTTCCGCTCCGAGGGCCCGATTTGTTTCGTGTACGAACCAACCCGGCCGAACCCAAAGTATTCCGAAACATTGAGTGTGATATACCGAAACGACCGTCTCGATCCAAGGATCACATCACCACTGACTGTGCATCGTTCGGAGGCCCGTAGCTCAAGCTACGGGTAAAAGACCAAAAATGGTCCGAAGACGAGGGGTCTGGGCCCAGACAGACCCGGCCCGACCCCCCCCTGGGTCGGTCTGAACCGGTTCGACCTGACCCGGGTCTGGGTCAGACCCGGTTCGGCATGGCCCGGCCCGGCCAAGGCGCGACCCGGCCGGTCGGGCCGGCCCGGCTCGGCTCGGCCGAACGACCGAGCGAGGGAGCTGCGGGGCGCTGCCCCCACGGGATGATAGTGTCGCGGCCCACATGGGGCCGCGCTGGAATCAGCGGACGCGGCTTTTCCGCATCCCGTGCGTGCCGGACCCGCGCGGTCGCGGGTCCGTTGGCCGCCGCCGCCGCGGCTTAAGCCGCGGCGGCCCTGTCCGGCAGCGTGCCTGGGCGCCGCCGGTGGGTTCCGCGGGCCACCGGGGTTGCTCCGGTGGTCCGATTTCGCTCCCATCTGCGTCGTAGCTCCTCCCGGGTCCCGTTCTTCACTGTGGAATCAAAAAATCACCCCTGAAGCATGTTTTGTCGTCGCCCCCCAATCCGCACAACAACGAAGAACTGCGGAGGGTTTTCGGGCCGTGTTTGTTTGGCTCGCACCCTCCGCGTTAAGTGATAACAATCGAGAATAAAATATTCAAAACATGAATAACAACCAAGGAACAATTTTAATAGAATTAAAATTGAACTTGATTCAGGGTTCTTTGTTATTGGAGGAAGCATCCCCGGAAATATAAAATATAAAAAAACCCCTACCTCGTCAATTAGTCGCACGCGCGTTCTTCGCGGAATTGATCGCTGTGGAAGGAGGCGATCGTCGGGTCGCGGAAGGGCGTCGCGTCGTCACGGAACTTGGCGTCGCGTCGACGAACTCCGAGGATAAAAAACATATAGATTTAATTAATAATAATTAAATCCATATTGTTGTAATAATCCACAAATAATTTAAAAGGAGCGCAACCCCTTACCTTGTCGTTGTCGATCGAAGGTTGTCGAGGGGTTGGATTGTCGCGGAAGAACGTCGCGGAAGAAGAATCACCGGCGTTACGGTACTTGGCGTCGCGTCGTCGATCTCCGAGGGCTCGGCATTCTTCGTCGCCCTTCGTTGAAGGCCGATGTTCTTCGCGTTCTTCGCGTTCTTCGCATTCTTCGCGTTCTTCGCAAATGAGGATGAAGAACTTGAGGTTTCTGTCAAATCCTCTCAACGAACAACACTCAAGATGTCGTGCGTTGGTCTTATTTTATTATTACGCCAAAGGATTCTAAACAGGTTAAGAAATGATTAAATTAATTCATAGAATTAATTTAATGAATAAAACCGCCCAATTAATTGGTGCGTTAAGAATTTTAAGAAAATGCGTCAGTTGAATTTCATAATGACGGGTTTTCGCGGGTGCGTTACTTAGTGAAAAAGAAACGATGGGGCTCGTGTGGTCCCCACCTCACAAATATCCTACCAAGAAGGTAGGATATTTTTGGATAGCACCCTATCCGCATCAACTCAGCTTAAGCAGCTTTAAGTGGCTTTCAAGTGGCTTGAACTGAAATAAAAATAAAGTTGTTGCACCACTTTATTTTTTTTCTTAACTTAAAGCCCAAAAATTTAAAAAACCACACCCGAGCTAACGCAACTCCGAAAGAGGCGTTTCTAAGCAAATACCGGCATTGCAATTCCTTCGGTGCCCTCAGAATTCGATTCCGAGCATCGGTTCAAAAGTTAGAAAAACCCGCTCGTCCGTTCATTGAACGTACCCGAGCCAAACTTCGGAAAATGATTCCGGGAACAACGGGCCTCAGAATCAGGTGCTGTTAGAAACTGCGTTCTTGTAAAAATACAAAGAAAATTATGAAAAAAATTTCCTTGAATTTTTCAGGTCTTTACAATTAATACCTTTTCTTAAATTATAACCAAAAAATTTAGTGAAATTAATTTAAAATTAATCTCATAGACAAGATATGATAGTAGGTTTTTAAAGAGAAATGACTAAATGTTTAACATGTTTTTATATGAAATTTCAATGTGAAAATGATTTTTTTGAACTAAAATATATTTATTAATTTTGAATTTTTCTATTTTTAAATTAAATTCAACTGAAAACATAATATAACTATACAAATATGTTAAAATCAATTGATTATTGAATTAAAATTTGGTATTATTCACTTTTCATCAAAATAAGAATGATCTCAGAAAAAATACCAAAAATTAACCAATGGTATATTTTGATATTTTTCATAAAACATTAATCTAATATTCTCATATAAAATTTATAAAATTTTCAAAAATTATATCTAGAAAAGGTGCTCCATTAAAATTTCATAAAACTAACTTTGAAAAATAAACATTTTTTTTCTAAAAATTGGATTTATTCTTATTTTAAGTCTATTAAATTTGTTACATAAATATATAAACATTCAATAAACATTTTTGAACATAATATACTTCCATATTCATTAAAAATAACAAAAAGTCAAGGAAATTACTTCAATGTAAAATATAAATATCAATAATATATTTTTGTTAATATAACACAGTCCTACGTGTAATAAAAGCTTTTGGAAAAACTCATTGTTGTCTATTGTGTAAGCTATTGGACATAAAATTACATTTAAGGAAAATTTACTATTTATTTCATTAATATTTATAAATATGAAGATTTATTATTCTTTATTTACATTTGAATTTACATCCCTCCCCCTTTTGGAAATTGTGTCCTCACAATATCATTTTATTATCAAATAAGTAGTTATATTTTTCCCTCATACCATTTTCATAATCCCATGTTTCTTATTCAATAATTTTTTTCCATAAAACCTTAAACTAGTTAATTACATTATTCTTCAATAGTTTTTGTCCTTGGTTGTGAACCTGAACTAGTTATTCCTCAAATGAAATATTCTCTTGAAACTGTACTTCTTTAAGTTTCAAAACATGAGATAAATCGGGTACATAATTCCTTAAAATTGAATCAATAAATACATTTTATTCCTTAAATAAAATCTTAGGTAAATAAAATTAGTAGGAAACTAATCCAACATTATTCAAGATTTTATTTCGTCCAATAAACCATAGACTTAGCTTCCCCTTCTTACCAAATGACATCATACTTTTCCATGGAGTATCATTTAAAAAGACATGATCACCTACCATGAAAGAAATATATATTCTTTGGTTATCTACAGAAATTTCTTTTTGCTATAATCTTCCTTGATGTGTAATTTAATTAACAAAACATTCAATATCATTTACTCCACCAACTCTCCTCCCATCATTTCCTTTTCTCCTACATCATCCGAAAAAATTGTTGTATGACATTTTTTTCCATATAATGTATTGAAAGGGGTCAACAGTATAATGGAATGAAAAATATTATTATATGAAATATCATCCAAATAAATAGTTCAATCATAATTTCCATGGTAATACATTTAGAAACAACAAATCATATCTCCTATAAAACCCTGAAATTTTATGGACCTTTTTTTTTAAAATAAATTTTCATTTATGGCTCACAACACACTAATTAAAACATTATTTTAGCATGGAACATCGACATGGAATATGTGAAACAGAACATTGACTTGGTGTATGTTCCCCATAATATTGACTTTTTTTACATTACATGTAAAATCAACTTGGTGTATATTAGACGGAACAATGACATTGTGTATGTTACACACAACACCATTGTTTGTATGAGACATTATTTTATTGTAATAATTATTTAAATTAAATAATTATAACCTAGAAATTAAAAATATAATTATGAATAGTAAAAAATATTTTTAAATTATTTTTTATAAAGATTTTATATAAATAAAAAATATTGATAATGAATGATTTAATTATCAGTAATCTCCATATATTTTTTAAAATATTATTTCCTAAAAAAACTACTTTTCATGTACTTCTGTGAAAAAAAATATAATTTTAGACACATTTAGAAATTTAATTTGATAAAATTAAATTAATTTTCTAATTTTTAATTTCTTTATAACCTTATACTGAAATTTTGGTACTTTTTCTGAGAAACTTCATTTTTTGGTTGAAAATATAGGATTATAATTCAAAAATGCATTTTCATCAATTTTATTTATAAGGCTGAAATTATATTTTAATTTTATTTCAAATTTTAATTACAACATATTTTTATAAATAAACCCAATTTGGTTCATTGGTTCCAATTCCACATTGTAATTGGATATAAAAACATAGATAACTTTCGAATGTTTTTACTTTAAAACTTTGTATTGCCAACCTCACTGCAATATTAATTATATATTTATTTATACCACTCATCTGATTATAATTTTAAAAATGGAGTAAATATTTGGAATCTTAATAATTTATAATGTCTAACAAGGTCAACTTTTTTTAACCAAATATAAATGTGAAATTGAATAAAATTAATTACAATGGTTAAGAGAAAAAATAGGTTAATAAAGCACTAAACCGTACGTTTAAACCCAAAACGACCAAGAAACATTTCCCACACCCATTTTCAGGAAATTATTTCACCATTAACCTTAAATTAATTTATTTGTTCAGTTTTTATTACTTTTTTTAGGTAAAAACGGGGGTACACCTAACTTGTTTTAAAAAATTCCTAGTGTGTCGTTTCCCTTCCCTATAAATGGCCACCACCTCTACCTCAACTCTAAACCTCTAAGACCACTTAGTTTTGGCCAATATCGAGTCAAATATCATCAAAAACTTCATCCTTTCCTTGTATAATCCTTCCCTTTTTTCAGAAATAAATCCATGGAAGCCTTTCGACACAAACCAAAGGAGTTACCCGATTTAGAGGTAACATCTTCTCTCAAGCTCAATTATTTTATTTTATTTCTCCACACCCCCCCCCCCCCCCACTATATTTATTACGTGATTGTTTCATAAAAAATGTATCTTAAATATAATAGGATGTTTTTATGCTATTTTTTTCACCTACACTTATATGCACCTTCATCTAATTGGTAACGATCATACTGTTATTATGTATAATGAACTACCACCTCACTAAAAGATGATTGTTCATTTTTCCTTTACCGCCTATCATGGTGTAAAAAATTATATAAAATCTATTAAAATATGTAATATATTATATTTATTATTTATTTAGGAATATTTATTTCATTTACATAACCAAACATTGTAACTTTCCATTTAGTACAAAAACAATAATTTTGTTTGAGGAAGTTTGGACTACCGCCCCCTTACAGTGATATGATTCATTCAGACACTACATGGAATGTATTAATGAAGGGATTAGTTAATATATATGATATATATGATATTATAAATATAATCTAATAATTATATATATTGATATATATACAAACATATATTTCTTTTAAATTGTTTGTTTGAACACAAAAATTAACTGGAAAGTGAGTTCATGCATACATATTTCTTACCGTCCCTATGAATGGTGTATTATTTTACATAATTATATAATATATAAATTATTATAATAAAATTTTAGTCAATATAAATTATATTTCTATCATTTTTTAAATTCATTAAATCATGATACAAATGTAAGGACAAAAAATATAACAAATTAAGATATATGTGAAGAACAAAGAGAATATTACCTGAAGTGAAATATTGACATAGAATTGGTAACAAGTAGGTAATATGATGTCATAATAAACAAATATATGATATTAGAAGTTATAATTAGTTTCTATGAAATATTTATAATAAATTATATTTTTTATAACGGATTTTATTATGATTACAAAGAGATTCAAGACACAAGGTAATGGAATTTCATCTCACATTTTATTTTAGTGATATACATGCTTTATTCAATACCAATTCCATTTGTTTGGTATGTATACTACACATGGATGTATTAAATGGTTATTGTAATTAATTTTATTGGTATTTACATAATCATTTTATGATCTTAAATTCATGGGGTGTTTGTTTCAAATGTTACCAAATCGGTAAAACAAATTGTCTCAATTATCATTATTTGAGAATCATGTTTTATTATGCACCTAAATTCTTTTTCAAAGTGTATATAATTAAATATTACATATCATGTAATCTATATAATTAAAATAATGTTTTTTAAGATTAATATAATTATATTTTATTTTATGTAGTGTATGATCCCATATATCCAAGTGGTAAGTTCTTATGAAAACAATTACATCGCTTTTCGAGATTCTTAATGATTTTTCTTCATTGATGAAATATTGTGATCCATATCCCAGGAACACTAATGAGTTTCATTATCCTATATTTATTCAAGATAAATCCATTTATTACTTTTATTTTTTCACCCATTGGTACTTATGATAATTAATAAAAAGTTTCTAATAAAATCTTTTCGTATCACATTCTTCAGTTGGAAATCTATTTTTTTAACCCATGTTTTTTAAAATGATTTCAAAAATGTAATAAAACAATAATTGAAGATAATATTCAATTAAAAATGGTTTTTTTATTTTTTTCAAAGAATAAATTATTTTCTCAAAGATATTTTCCATGAAATAGGTTTTTAAAAGGTTTTATGTTCTAAAAATAATTTTTTAAAGAACAAAAAACATTTTCCTCAAGAAATGTTCGTAAAATATCCTTAAAAATTCTTTCTTTAATAATATAACATCTATTGGTGTTACTCATTCTTTTATGGAAAAATTATTCAATGTTTCCATTCTTATTATTTATCTGAATAGATATTGTTTTGATGGAATCATTTTTATGAAACCCATTTATATTACATGATTTATATTCTTTATAAGCCCACTTCTTTTCACGGTATATGTTTATTGTGAAATGATTATATGACATGTTTTTTCACATGTTATGATATGATTATATTTTTATAATACCCATTTCATTTCATGGGTTATGATATGATTATTAATGATCTTATGTAAAATTTATTTATGACTCCATTAGAAGATGGGTGGAACTTATATCTCCATCTATTAATTAAATAAAGATTTATATCTCAGGAGATAGACATGTATAGAACAAGAAACGAACATGGAATTTTATTATAGGGATGGAATAGGAAATTTAATTAGTTTAGTATCACAGGTATGGAATGAAGAGTGAAGCTTGTTTAATAATAAATGGATGGAATGAGGTGTGACCACAGTTCAATAAATGACTTTTTCTATTAAGATGGCCTTTCAAGCAATTCCTTGACTACTATGGAAATCAATATATATAATAATATATCTTCTAAAATTAAATTTTTTATTACTATTTTATGATTTCTTGGAATGTGTTCTTTATTTCCTTATGATTAATATCTTTTGAACTGCAATGATTTATTCCATGATTCTTGTTTTTGTTCTTTGATGTGTAGGGTATGATGTTCAATTATCAGGATCTTGTTCTCATACCATTATACTCATGATTATTCTTACATAACTTCATTATGAACCTTACTGAGCATAGAGATCACAAAATTTTTTGATTCCATCCCCCGAGTTATAATGATGTGTATTATGTTTGATGTGTCTAATAATGGCGATGGACAAGAATAACCTAGTAGGAGATGATGTAGATCATTTAAGCACTATTTTTTATGATTCCAAGTTTCCAAAGGCACTAAATATGTAATAAATTTGGGAATATGTTTGTATAATATATTAAGTATTCTAAAAATGTTATATAATGCTAATTTTTAAAAATCGAGGGTCATAATATCTTCCATGGTATGAATTGTCCTCTTTGACTGTCCATCGGTTTTAGTATGAAATGATATAATGAAATTTAATCCAGAACCCAATGACATTTGAATGACTTTAAAAAATGGATGTAAACCTAGGATCATAGAATGATATAATGGATAGAGACACTCCTTGTTTCCTGATAATATCCTTCAAATATTTTCTATAAAGATTATATAGAGACATTTTATCATTAATGGGTGGGACATATAAATATCAGGTAAATAGGTGAATAATAACCAAAATTTCATTTTTATATTGACAATTCTTTGGAAATACCATCATGAAATACATTGATATATTCTATTATTTCCACTCCAAAACTATAAATAGATGATTTATCCCATTCAGTAACTATCTCTCTAGTTTAACCTATTGAAAATTAAAACACTTCATGGTAAATTCAGAAATATCTCTTTTCATCTCATCCAACAAGTAATACTCTCAATGGTAATTGTACATTGTAGTGTTTCCTGGATGAATGGAAAACAGAATAATTTGAGCTTCATTAAAAAATATTTCCTTAAAATTGAACCACAAGGCACACATAATATTTTTCCAAAACATTAAACATCTTCTACATCAATAATAAATTCAAAAACACTCCATTCTTAAAAGATTCTACCATTTCTTGGAAATAAATATCCACCATCTGATCCATATTAATAATTTTTTAAAATATTCGAGTGCACTAAAACCCAAAACAATACAGGGGATGTACCTATATCCACATAATCTAGAAAAAATTTAATCAAATAATTAACAAAATTTTTATATAAAAATGTAAAATTGTTAATGTAGAATTACATTTACAACCCAATGAATCTGCCAATTTATTCTTCTCAAGAATAATGATGAATCATGGAATCGTAGTCCTTTATCAGTTTCAACCATTTCATTTTTATCATGTAAACTCTTTATGAGTGAATATATACTTAATCCTTTTGTGATTATTATATATTTCACACTTCACCCCATACAAATTCTTCCCCTAAATTTTTAATGAAAAAATAATTAACACCAAATTATGTGTAAGGTAATTTAACTCATGAGTTATCATATGAAATGAGGCATATTAAATTATGTTTTAATTATTATTCAGAACCTAAATATTTCATTTTAAAAATGAATTATTGTTATATGAAAAATTCACAATTTCTAGAAGGTAGTGAAAAAAATGGATTATTGACCAGTCTTATTTTTAGTTCCTAAAAAAATCACTTTATCATGTCCTGATAAACCTAACTCCCATTCATGTATGCATATTTAGTGTGATAGATAACTATGAAAAGTTTTCAAAAAAACTATCAGTAATAACTAGATTAACCAAGAAAACTATGAATCTTTATCAAATTGGTAGGTCTCTTCCACTCTTCAACAACCTTCATTTTATTAGGGTCAATAGTTATGTGATATTAAGAAACAATATGACCCAAGAATTAAATTTATTTCAACAAAAATTCACTCTTACACAACATTCCATATAGTTTCATTTCATTTAGGGATTTCAGAAAAATTAGTAATTTCCATTGATGTCCCTCATGGTATTATAGTATACCAAAATATCATCTATAAACACAACCACAATATTATCAAAGAATTATTTTTCTATCCTATATCAAACATCTTTATGAAAATATTTCTTATGGAAAATATTTATAAATTCATCTCACTCCATGGAATATATCTTTTCACATTTGTTGAAATTATTTCAAAATTAAAACCATTAATCATCTTCACCTACAAAATGATAAATTATAGGAGTAAAACATCAATGATTCGAACAATCCATTTTATTGAATATCATTCCCAGTGATATAATCCATCCTTTAACTGACACTAGGTAAGATGATCCTATTAATGATGAGGTATGTTTTCTCATAAAATGCTCCACTATTTTCATGTTCCTTTATGATAGATCTTGTTGCTCACTTTCATGGACACGACTTTCGTTTACATCCTGTTTTAATTGATCATCACTATAAGAAACAAATTAGTTAAAATTCCAACCATCTATGGATTATGATTCATAAAAATATTTTCATCTTGGGCCTTCTAACTATAGGTTCCTTATTTCTTCTACAGAAAAAAAAATTCATGAACAAGCATAGTTTAGATGAAGCAACATGGTTGTCTTCAAATTCAATATCATTCTAACTTAACTAGAGTGTAAAATTTTCTATGGGGATGTTATTCACAATATTATAACCACTAATGTAATTTAATATTTCCATTAATACCAACTATAAGGACCTTTACTTAAACTTTCCATAATATTTATTTAATTAATGAAATTTAATTTCTCTCCAAATTTTGATCTTTTCAGGTTTAGAGTTCGAAAAAATTATGCCATTACTCATACATAATAAAATAATAAAATAAAAAGTGTAACCTTATAAATAGTATCGATTTTCCCAAAACCTAAATCATTTAAAATAAATAATGATATATTTTATGAAAACAATTCATTACATTCAACATGAATTCTTCTAATCCATTATGAATCATTAAGTCCTGTGAAAAACATTAAAAAGTGGGATTAGCATAGAAATTTTATTAATGAATATAAAAATAAGTATTCCATTAGTTCATTGATAAAAATTAAACTTCATCAAAACTTCATCATAAAGTAATAAATCTCTCCCTTAAGAATTAAAAATTAATTTTCATTGAAAATAAGATCATTTCTTTCCATTTTGGTAATCATAATATTAATATAAAATCCATGAAAATCATATAAAATTCATAGAGGAATATTGGGACATGATTACACTTGACACTCTTATATCTGCAATAACATTGTAGTTGACATCAATTTATGTCACTCTTACAAATTGAATATCGATATTTTCAACGTCCATACCCAATTCATTGTAGGGATATCACAAACCCACCTTCCATTTTTTATCATGGAACAACCCATCATTGGTTTTTCATATATCCACCCATCAAATGTCCAAGTACCATTATATAATAATAATAAAAAATATTGAAATTCTCAACATCTCACTCATAAAATATCATTTTCAATCACAAAAAACATTTCAATATATTAGAACAATCAATCCATTTTCAAAACTCATTTTCAAAAACAAAATACCCATAGAAAATAGAAAGATGTGTTCCATTTTTTTTAAAAATTCTGAGTGATTGTAGATTAATACAAATACCAAAATAGACATAAAAATTATATTATAATACTTTTATATCAATATAATTTAGTATTTAACATAATATCAAGAATATTTAAATGGATTAAATAATTAAATAATTAAACATTCAAAGAGTGCCATACCACTTTTAGACATTAAATCATAAGCCTCATACCAAAATAAAATTTAAAAAATCATTAAATAACATAAGAATAGATAAAATGGAGATATTTAATTTAATAAGTTTCTTATATACACCTTATAAAATAATAAAGGTTCATATCATTAAGAAATGATTCAATGAAAGGAGATTGATACAAAACACCTAACCTTGAGTCCATCTTTTCATGTATGATTTATATTCAAGGATAATAATCATATGTTAATTATTTAATTAATTAAAAACCTTATTCATTTTTATCCTTAACTTCATTAAACTTATTTCCACATTTTATGAAAAAAACACAAAAAATTATGTTTATGTCTAATATTTTGACCATATTCGGTTGATCTGTCCAAATGACTAAGGTTGGTTTCCTATGTCAAAGGAGGTAATTATTTCAAAAATATATAGAATAATAATAATCATATAATATTCAAATTTATTATAGATACCCCATAATTTTAAACATATAATTATATTATTTTAAGCATTATATTATAATCTATGGATCATATAGTCTAGTGTCTAAGATGACTAGGTACATAAAACTGAAAAACATGAAACTAAATAAAACATTTATTTATTTAATATTCCTAAATATTTACAAAATTACATTATTATAATACATATTAATCGGATGTAATGAGGATAAAATGAATAATTGGATGACCTAAAAAGCCCGAGAAGGCAATAAACATAAGAATAATGCTTCAGCACATGGGTTAGAAGAAAGACATATGGATATAAAAAGTAATGGAATCTATGGAATCATAACATAAAAAAATGTGATCATATAAGCATGTGATCATATAAACATGGATTCATATTAATTTTTAATCAACAAAAAACATTACTTTATCAAGAGTCAAGGCTTATTGTACATTGAGAATCACAAGTCAAGGTTAACCACCATGACCATTGCACATGCTAGAATGAGTCAAGGATAACCGCCAAGACTGTTACACATAACATCCCATGAGACTAAAATTATCCAATTAATTATAGAACTATCTAGTAACTCCCATAATAACATGTTCATGAATATTCTTTCCACTTATATAATCATACATAAACAATCTTACATAAACATAATGGTCCCCATGGAATGAAATGGGTATCATAATCATGTCATAAAGCAAAAAAAATGGTTGTATCAAACAATTTTCCAGGAAAAAAATAATTATAAAATTCTTAGATATTAAATAGGTAAATATTAATATATCATGGTAAGGTAGGTCAAAAATAAGTGACACCATGTATGAATTGTATTTATGAAATTTTATCATTAAAAAAATTTAGTGTGGTTTTAAAGAAATAGAAAGGTGACTTTAAAATAAAAAAGGGAATAATATTTTTTTTAATACCATAAGTGATTATAGAATGTTTTTATAATAAAAAAAATTATTTTATAAGAACAATTGTGTCTTAAAAAAAATTATAGAGTGCCCTTGAAATTGGATAAGAATTCAAGAAGATTCCTTTAACACTGGTTTTCTTATCTGGAAGTATTAAGGAGGGAATCATTTCAAAGACATTAATATCCCTAAAAAACAATGATGAATAGATATTAATACATGATTTTGGATCATGTAAATATAATTTTAAAAATTTACATAAAAAATATAAAACTTCATTTGGATAAAAAGAAATACTGTGAAACCTGAATGAATAATAGAGGTTCTGATATAATCCGTTACATTTAATCTTATGGTGGTCTTCCCTTGATCTTAATGTCCTCAATAACCAAATTAAATTAATTAATTAATATTTATATAACCTCTTATACATTTAATTGATTTATTATAACCTTATTGAGTTCATTCATGACCTTGTTGATGGATTAGGAGGATCAATGCAATGGTTTGAGAGCATTTGTTTCCTTGGTTTTCATGATTGGTTTAATTTCATACATTTAAGGATAAATATGTAATATGAGAATAGTTTTACATAATTGATGTTTTATTTTATTAGTGTTCATATAGAAGATTGTATGGTTATAAAATTAATTTGTGTATTTTCAGTGAAGATGAATCATTAATGATAACCATTTTGGTTAATTGGCAGTTTTGGATCACAACGAATACATTTTGTGGTATAAATTAATATCATGTGTAAAAATTATTACCAAACCATACATAGTATGTTTCAACCATAATGATGGGTTAATGAACATATTTGAAGATGGTAAAATAAATTAGAAACATTTCATAGTTGAATGTGATAAATTAACACATCTTGAATAGTGGTTTCATTTCGAGTATAAAAGGAGGGAAAAGAGGATATGGGGATGAATTGTTCAATTATCATAAAACATATGGTACATTTAATGTACTAGAGTTATCATAACATTTGTAAGAAAGTAAGTCTAAAGAAAAATAGAGATAAATTAATATGAAAGAAAATAAAATAAATGAAAAGAGGAATTTACTTCTTTCATAAATCTTTCTTGAGAACCTCTTTAGGGGAATGGATTTGGTCTTCTGAATATAACAAGGGATGGTTGATGTGGGTAGGATCATGGGAGGATATTTTATCCAAATTTATAAAAGGCACAAGGTTTGAGACGATTCAAGAGAGTAGGTAATGAGGGGTGGTATTTATAGTGGATGAGAGGAGCGGTTTCCCATTATTTTAATCATTAGTTTAATTTATTATCTAAAGACAATGAATAGATTTCATTATAATGATTAGAAAAATTATACAGGGCACATTATTTTTATCCAATGGTCATTTAAATCATCCATGACTCAATTATGAAGAATAGATTCATTTATTTAGCATCTATCATAAATTATCATATTTTATTATTCACCAAATATTCAATTATTTTATAAAAATCCAAAAAAATTACCCCTACGACTTAATAACATATAGAATTCCAAAATGAACTCTATTTTATGAAAAAAAAAATCTATATATGAAAAATTTAATTTCTAAATAAAATCATATTTTACTTGAAAAATTCAAATTTTAAAAGTAAATCTACTTTTGTAACACATTAAAAATTTAACAAAGGATTATTAAAATTATGTTAGAATAATAAGTAATAAAAATAATAATTTATGAATAAATTTTATTCGAATAAATTTTTTTAAAATTTATAAAATTAATCATAAAATTGTAATAAAATATACATTATTTATATAGATACAAACATTTAATTAATAATTTTTAAAATACTTACTTATTTATACTATGTTATATTTATATCATGTTATCCCTTATCAGATAGAGAAATTTTATTTATACTTTTATTAGTGATGTTACTATTCAATTGGAATGTTTACTATTCCTAAGGGTCACATTACTATTCCAAAGGTGAGTTACTATTTAATCGGTGTACATTCCTTAACTTCTATATATACCTTTTATTTTACTCATTAATCATTTATATGGTTTTTATTGTATTCTATATGTAATATTATATGATTATAATATGTGAAATAATTTTAATAAAGGAATTTCATTGAAAAAACATTGGGTCGTTATATTCTTCCCCCTAATGAAATTCCTCTATTGAAATTACAATTTACATTTTAAGTCGTAAATACTTCTGGGTACTTTTAGTAAATTGATTCCTTGAGTTCCCTTGTTACCTCTTCATCCTTATGGTTTTATTATAGTACTTTTTCCTCTCAATTAGTCTGGTTGCATAGAACATTGTCTCTATGAACCAATATCTTCACTGGCTTCCCCTCATAAGAAAGATCATTCTCCAACTATAAAACCTCTAAAAAGAGTACATGTGAAGTATCTTGTATGTAAATATATAAGAGATATATGCAAAATACATCATGTAATTCAGACATGATAGGTGGAAGTGTTAGTCGATAGGCCACAACTCTGACACGATCCAGAATCTTGAAGGGTCCGTTGTACCTAGGACACAGTTTTCCTTTCTTCCCAAACCTCATGAACTTCTTCTATGGATATATGGGGAGGAATAACATGTCTCCAAAATTAAACACTAGGTCTTGTCAATGACAGTCTACATAAATCTTTGGTAGAAATTAGGCAGGCTTTATATGTTGTTGAATGGTTCTCACCTTCTCAACTATTGTTTCAACCATTTTAGGTCATAGAATCTTATGCTCACCGACATCATCCCAATACACTGATGTTTCATCACCTTTTCCCATAAAGAGAATAATATGGTTCCATTCTAATGTTGGAGAGGAAAATTTTTTTGAATGAGAATTTGATTGTGGAATATTTTGGTCCCATCCCCCTTTGAATTCTATAGAGCATGCTCTCAATATGTCATCCAATTTCTAAATAGTTTACTCTGATTGGCCATAATTTTGAGGATGATAGGCTGTAATGAAGTTCTATTCAGTGCTTAAATCTTGTTTTAGCCTTTTCCATAACTTCAAGGTGAACCTTGGATATCAATCAGATACAATAGATAGTGGTACTCCATGAATCATTACCAATAATTTAATATATATATATATATATATATTCATATTGATCCAATGTGAATTCTTATCAAATTGTGCTAAAGTGAGTTTTATTTGTAAGATGGTCCATAATTACCCATATAACATTATTTCCACTAGATTCCCATGTATGTCTAGTGAAGAAGTATATGGTTATGTTCTCCCACTTCCTTTTTGTATGGCTAGTGGTTGCATTATTTCATTAGACTTTTTCCTTTAATTCTTCACTTCATGAAATATCAGGAACATGAGGTATACTCAGCAATATACTTCTTCATATCATCCTACCAAAAGTTCTCTTAGAGATCTTGATATATCATTGTTCTCTCTAGTTGAATTGGGAATCTTGAGTTATGTGCATCATTCATATTCTCTTTCTTTTTCCCTGGATAAAATATTACACATAATCATGACCCGGATATTACAACTCCATCATTTTCAACCTTCAACTCAGAGTATTTTAAATTTATAATAGCTTCCACCCTTTTCTGAATTTCTACATCATTTATTTTATCATCATTTATTTACTCCATGATGGATGGGTGAGTAATCATATGAAAAAGGATTTATAATGTTCCTCCATTAATGATTCCCATTTCCATCCTTCGAATATCTAATAAGAATGTATCCTTTTCAATCCTAATGAAGGATAACATTGTACGATCCTTTCTACATAGAGAATCTTCCACATTATTTTCCATATAGGGGTGGTAGTGGATTGAAAAGTCATAATCCTTGATGAGATCTTACAATATTTTCAGGATTATATTAAACTTGTTCTGTGTGAATATTTATTTAGGACTCTTGTGATTAGTATGCATCTCACACTTCTCCCCATAAAGATAATGTCGTAATATTTTCAACACAAAGATCATAGAAGCAAACTCTAGATAATGTGTGGGATATTTTTTCTTATGGATGTTCTGTATCCTAGAGGTGTATGTTATCACTTCATCAGTTTTCATTAGAACACACCATAAAGCCATCATTAAATCATAATTATACACCATAATGATTTCTCCACTTATCGGTAGTTTGAGTACCGGTGTAGTGATATGCATCTTTTTGATCTCCTAAATTCATTCCACACGTTATTTAGTCTAGATGAACTTCACTCCCTTCTATGTCAGTTTTTCATTGAGTTTGACAATCATGATAAGTTCTTCACAAATCATTTATAATACTTATCCAGACCTAGAAAGATGCGTATATCCATTATAGATGTATGTGTAGACCACTCTTCAATTGCCTTTTTCTTGTAAGGTTCTATAGATATCCTTTTGTTGGTGAAGATTCCCCACAAATGATACTTCATCTATCCATAACTCACATTTACTATACATTTCATATATACTTTCCCTTCATAATGTCATCACCATAGTATTCAAATTCTCCATCTGTACCTCATTTCTCTTAGAGTAAATTATAATATCATCGATAAAGACTACCACAAATTTGTCAATGTAATATTTAAAGACACTAATCATTAGATTTATGAAAATTGTTGCAAGAATTTTGAGTCCAAAGGGAATCACAATGAACTCATAGTGTCTATACCTCATTTGGAATTCAGTCTTGGGAATATCTTCCTTTCTTAACTTTAATTGGTAATATCTCGACCGAAGGTCCACCTTAGATAAATAGTTATCCCAAAGAAGCTAATTAAACAAGTAATCTATCCAAGGTAAGGGATAATTGTCCTTTATCATGATTTAATTGAGTTTACGATAATAAACACAGAGGATAATTGATCAATACACCCTCTTAACAAAGAAGATTGGTGCACCCCATGGTGAAGCACTTGGGTGTATTAATTCCTTCCCCATATTATCTGGTAATTGCATCTTCATATCTTCCATCTCAATAGATCCCATTCTATAATGTGTTTTTGATATAGGTTGGGATCCAGGAATAAGTTCCATTTAGAAAATTATCTCCTGATTTGTAGGAAGATCAGGAAATCATTTAGGTAATACATTAGTATAATCCCTCACGATTGGTAAATCTTTGAGAAGTATCATCTCTTTTGTATCAATCATTTCAAAAAGATATTTTTACTCCAAATCAAACATTATTCACACTAGAGATGATGATTTTGAAGTAGATTCATCTCCACCCTTTCATTTTTATAGGATTTTAGGATATTTTTTGATGTGAAGAGTGATATCCCTTTCTCGATATTTAATGATGGATTTGTATAAATATATAAAGTCCATGCCCAAAATAGAATTGAACTTCACCAGAAGAAGTGTAACATAATTTTTTGGGAGGTACACTCTAAAAAATTTTACCGAGTAGGATTTATATACTTTAGTTGCAATAATTTCCACATTTTTATTTTCATAGATTACTCAACCACCAAATATTGAAGAGATTTTTGAACAGTTCTTCTAAAAATGAAAGATATAAAAGAATACATAGAATGATAATCAAATAGTGCATTCACTATTCTTGAATGAATAACTAGTTTTTCATTCACCACATTGGTTTTTGGCTCCACCTCAGTAGTAAGGATATCATAAGCCCTTATTTGTTACCATGGAGTTTGGTATGTATTTCCTCAAATAACCATTGTATTAGTGAAATTGTTCACATAATTTATATGCTTCTTGTAGTTGTAACACTGCACTATTGGATGAGTGTTGATCTGAACCATCATTTCTACATCCAAGATAGTATAATTCTTCATATCCAATCACAAATTTTTAACCACAAGCCACATTCTTCCAAATTTGAAGCAATTAATGGTTTCTATTACAATGTTCATATGATACTTCATCCCAAAATTTTGACATGTGCTATTTTTTATCATCATTCTATCATTAGATTTATATTCCAAACCACCAATATTAGAAACCATTTTTTCAATTTTTTCACATGATGCATAAGAACATTGAGAGTCTCCAATCTCTATTTCAATCATGGGGGAACAATGGAAAATCTCTCCATAACTATCAATGTAACGAATCATTAATGATTTTCATAGAATCAAATTTAGTACGATGAAGAATAGATCCACCTTCGCATTGATGTTGATGACAATGATGGGGGTGTATCATGGAAGCCTGGTGAAGTGTTCATCATACACCCTGATGGCTCAGATTCCTTCTTCTTAAATTCAAGGAACTCTCTTTCCATATTTAGATGGAGGGTTTAGGGAAAAATTTTATTGAAAAACATTTTCTTGAATTCCTCCCAATCCATAGAATCAATATTCTTCTAGTAATTTTTATTCTTGATCAGGGTCCACTACTTATTAGCTTCCCCATTAAAACGATAGACTGCCAATATAAATTTCTCTTTTTCTTAGCACTGGAGGATAGAGAATATATTTTGAATAGAGTTAATCTACTTTTCCCCAAGTTGGTGATTAGAATAGAGTTAATCCAGCATTCAATATTATTCATGTTATTATTCATAACTTGATCTATCTGATAAATTACTATCATAATGTTTTGAGAACTGATTCCCATAACATCAGGTATATCATTTGGGAAATAATCACATTGCATATCACATTAATTATTATCACATGTTATTCAATTTCCCTGCATTTATTAATAAAAAGAACATACAATTAGAGGTTTTGAATACATAGAAATTAATCATAACAAGGAATCTTTAAAAGTAAAAGAATAAACTATTAAAGGAAAATTATATCCTAACTTGTGATTACATATGTTCCAATTTATTTTATACATGATATATTATTATGGGATTCTCTTTTTTTCCTTAAAAATGGTTCATACTGAGCTTATAAATTTACCAAATAATATCCCCTGTGAGTTTCAAACTAGAAGTGCAGAATGGCTGGTTGTCATTCACTTGTTCCCATTTTAGTCTAGCTCAATGAGGTGTTTTCTAGTTTTATCCCTATATATAAATGTGCTAGAGCCACATACACATTCTCATATCTAGGTAGGGATGTATTTTCTTTATAAACCACTTACTATATACTTACCAAAATTTAGGGATGTTTTGTTACACCTAGTCTAATCCTTAAGGTTCTAACTAAAGTGATTGATTCTTAATCTCTAAAATTGAATAGAATATACTATAATACCATATATAGTTACCCCATCCTTTTTACACTTATCCCAATATGATTTGAAGCATCGTATTAAAAGCTAAAGTTCGTAAATTTTAGTGTCTTGGAAGACTAGGTACATAAAACCGAAAAAAAATGGAACTAAATAAAACATTTATTTATTACGTCAATATAAATATCAATTAAATTCCATTATTATCATACATATTTATATTATAACTTCAGGATAACATAAAAATGGAAGAGTTAAGAAGAACGGTAATGGAATAAACATTAGAATAATGCATTAGCATGTGGGTTAGATAGCATGACATAAAGATATAAAAAGGCATGGAACATATGTAATCATTACATATAAACATGGGATCATATAAACATGGAGTCATAGTAATGTGGAAGAAATATAGAACATGAATTTATTATGTTTCAAGGCTCATTTCACACCAAGGAGCACATGTCAAGGTTGACCACAAATCCCATTTCACGTGGTAGCACGAGTCAAGGTAATCTACAAAGACCGTTTCACATAACGTATCATCAGACTCAAATTTACCCAACATATTGGAGTACTATCTAGGAGAACACGTCATAGCATGTTGATGAATATTCTTTAAACTTATAGAATCACACATAATCAATCATACATAATCATAAAGGTACACAAGGAAAGAAACGTGTATCTTAATCATGTCATAAAGCATAATTAATGGGTGTATCATACAAGTCTCCATGAATGAAAGGAATTATAAAATACATGGAAATTATTAAGGGAAAATTCATATATAATGTAAAGTGATGTCAACAATATGTGATACCATGTAAGAAGATTATATATGTAATTTTTTCTTTTAAACATTTTAGTGATATTTTAACAAAAATACTGAAGAGAATTCAAAATAGAAAAGGGTATAATCTTTCTTATTAAAATAGAAGTGAGACAATAAGGTTTTCATTATAAAAAATGTTTTTATAAAATAAATAGTGGCTTAAAACATATGATATAGTTCCCTTACAATTTGGTAAGTGTTCGGGAATATTCCATTAAAACGAGGTTTCTTATCAGGAAGTATTGAAGAAAGAATCATTTAAAAAACATGTATATCTCTAAAATAGAATTATGAATGGATCTCAATACTTGATTTTGGGAAAATATTTATAATATATATATTAAAATAGTAGATAATACCATTTGGGTAAAAATAAAGACAGAGCAACTGGATGGAATAATGGAGTTTCGGGTAGAATCCTTTATCTTTAGTTTGATGGTGTTCTTCCCTTGATCTTAATTTCTTGGATAACAAAATAATATTCATTGATTAATATTTAAAGAACTATTATACATGTAATTTCTTTAATATAACCTTATCATTTACATTCATGACCTTTTAGAGTGGTTAGGATGTTCAATTCCATTGTTTGGGAGGGTTTGATTCCTTGGTTTTCAAGATTGGTTTACTTATATACATGTAAGGATAAACATGAAAGATGAAAATAGTTGTCCATAATTGATATTTTATATTATTAGTGAAAATCCAAAATATAACATGGTTATAAAATTAATTTTCTTATTTTGAGTGAAGATGAATCATTATTGATGACCATTATAGTTAATTAGAGGTTTTTTATCACAACAAACCCATTTTGCTTTATAAATTAATATCATGTTTACAAAAGATTACAGTACCTTACATACAACATAATAAATATTTTATAGTCTATTATAACCATAAAAATGGCTTCGTGACCCAAATTTAATATGGTAAAAGTTATTAAAAACTAATCATCCTTGAATGTGATAAAATAACACATCTAGGATTGTGTGTTCAATTCTATAATAAATGGATAAGAAAGGGGAGATGATGATGAATTATTACATTATAATAAAAAAATTCTAGTACATGTATATTATTGGGGTTATCATAACATTTGGGTTAATGTAGGTGAGGATTAAATTAGAATGAAAGGAACTTGAAAAAAAAATTAAAACAAATGAAAGGAGGAATTTACCTCTTGAAGATATCTTCCTTGAAAACCTCTTTAGGGGAGATAATTTTTTTCATTCTTAGAGGAAAATGTTTTTGGATGTAGGGAGGATTGTGGGATTATATTTTACCAGAATTTAGGTAAAGAAAAAGGCTTTGGAGGAGTGAAGTAGAGTAAATAGGGGTGGTATTTATAGTAGAGGAGAGGAGGGGTTTCCCATTATTTTAACCATTAGTTAAATATTTTTGCTCAAGACATTGAATAGTCTAGATTTTTGTGACCAAAAAATATATATAAGGAATTTTAGTTTGAACCAATGGCCATTTACATCATCTATGACTCAGACATGAAGCATAAATTCATTTATTTAGCATTTATCGTAAATTCTTTTATTTTACTATTCACCAAAAATTCATGTATTTTATAAAAATCCCAAAGCATCACCCCAAAAATTTTTAAATGTGTAGAATGAAAAAATGAACATAATTTTAAGAAAATAATTTTCTAAATATGAGGTATTTAATTTTAAAATAAAATCATAATTTACTTAAAAAATACAAATTTTAAAATTAAAATTCATTTTCAAACATTTTGAAAAATTAAAAATTGTCTTTTAAAATTATCTTATGATCATAAGTCATCCAAATAATTATTTTTTAATAAATTTAATAAAACTAAATTTTCTTTTAAATTATTAAATTAATCATAAAATTTTAATAAAATATACATGAATTACAAAAATACCAACACATAATTAATAATTATTAAAATATTTTCCTACTTATATTATGTTATATTTATATCATACGATCACATATAAGGTAGATAATTTTTATTTATACTTTCATTAGTAGGGATACTATTCAATTGTCAAGTTTACTATTCATAAGGGTCACATTACTCTTCCAAATGTTCTGTTACTATTTCATCAGTATACATTCATTTACTTCAAGAGATTCCTTTTATTTTAAACATTCTATATTTATAAGGTCTGTATTGTTTTTCATATGAAATGTTATATGATTATACATAAATAAATATTTATAATAAGGTAATTTACATGATAAAACATTTGGTCGTTGCATTTATACATTAATTATACATTTAAAACCAATCATGAAATAATGGTTTTGAAAAATTAATCAATGTTTTAGTCATGTAGACAATAGGCTATACATTTTCCTGAGCAAAATTTAATTTATTTATTAACCATTATAGAAAAAATATAAGTAAAATTTATCTTCAAATAATGAATGCAATCTTTTTTTTCATTTTCCAAAGCCGGTTTGAGGGACCTGGTACCCGAAGCCGATTTAAGGGAAACCAGAATCTGAAATACCGACATCAGCCAATTTCAAATTCAAAATCTGCTCCAAACTCACTCCACCGTACACCATGCGTTGCCTCGAGCTGTGGTCCCATCATCACACATCACCATCCTTGTAGGTACATTGCCATCCTTACAGGTCACCGGAGAACAGACGCTGGAACACCCACAGCAGGCCGAACCATCCTCCATCAGCATCGTCATTTCATTGAATAGAGGAAAAACACAAAAACTAAAAACATCATCCTTGCCAGAAACACCAAATCCAGCAGGAATAGGAACCAAGAGATCTTCATCTTCATCACCGCATTACAAAAATTAAAACCGCTCTTCTTCGAAAAAGAGACAGGTCCTGCATCCTAACACCAGATCTCCAAAAATAGTACGAAAACCTACAAAAAAACCGCATCTTGAAATGGAAAACAGGAGAGCTCGTCCTGCCTCCACCGGATCACCAATGCCAGTTCAAAACCACCAGATCCATCCACAAAATTCCATCACCAAGTCACCAAAACAAAGAGCAGAAGCAAGAAGGAAGAATGGAGAAAACTGAAAACCGAAAAATGGAACAGAACTCGGTCAAGAACCAGATCTTCTTCCAAATCCCATCATCACCAACCAGCTAACCCCCGGAGGCCACACCCAACACCAAGAGCCTGAATTTGATAACGGAAAGTCTACCTCAACCAGCGGAATCTGGGACTCGATCGGAGGACGAATGCGCCACCGTGAAACCCAAACCAGAGAGAGGGTTCGAGAAAAGGGTGGCTAAATCAAGTGCATCATCACAACGGATGAGCCAATGAATCCATCGCCGTGAACAACAAACAAAGGGTGGAAGAGTGAAGCCTGGCTGGGACAGAACCAGGAGGCGGCGGCGGGAGAGAAACCCTCGCTCTGCGCTCTAGGACGCCCCTTACGGGCCCCTGTGTATCTTCAACTAATTATTATTATGTCATATCTTGCATTTTATTTAATTATATAAACGTATATCTATAATTCATGTGATGTAGAAGGAATCACATTGTGTTGAGGAGGTGGTATTCCACACTTCCATGAAAGACGTTATCACATTTTTAGAGTGATCAATGTTAATATAGAAAATAATTTAATATATTTCCATAAAGGTATTTATTTAATGAATATATTATAGATGTTATTTCTTTCACTTATTTTTAATTAAATCCATCTTTAATATATTCTATTTCATGGGTGAACGTATCGCATCGTCTGAGGAGGTGGTAGTCCACACCTACACAAATGATGATATCATATTTCCACACAAAATAATTCATGAAGTCATGTGTTATATAAAATTTGTATAAGTTTAAATACAACATAAATATCATATATTTCATATAAATATAGTATTTACATCATAACTCCCATCCATAAGATGTGGTAACTGGAAAACGAATGACACTATTTCGTAAGGCTGTAGTTCATCGTACATTAACAGTAACTTCATTATCCATTCAATGGAAGTGTGTATGTGTTTTTTTGAAATAATTAACAAAAAAATATCAGTATATTAATGATAATTATTGCATTATTTAAACATGTAACAATAGAAATTGAATTGGTGGATTATGAAATAAAGCAAATTTACCCATAGAAGAATGTTACCTCTTTTTGGGTAACTCCTTTTATTCTTCACTAAAGGGATTCCATGGATTGATTTATTAAAAAATTGATGAATCTAGAGTAAGGGGAGGTTTTTCTTGGATCTTGTTATGGTATTTTTTTGAAGATAAAATTGGAAAGGTGAGTTCCATTTTCTATTATAGGGGGAGTGGAATTCTTGATAATTTAAAAGGGTAAATAGTATTTGGAGGCCTTTCTTTCATGTTGTGACTAAAATAATGACCCAATTTTGATCCAAGTAAGAGTGTGTTTGAATAATTTCTATCAAATGGGTTTTAGAAAAGTTTATAGTTCATTTGGACTCTTAGGATTAATGTTTAACAACTAATAATCACATTTAAACCATAATCTTCGTATTTAATTCTAATTTATTTCACTAATTTTATTTGATAAAAAACTAATTTAAACTTATTATAAATTTAAATTGTTATAATTAAAAAAATTCAATAAATTTCCCATATTACAATCAATTAATTCTCATAAATTAATTTGAAATTAACCCCGTAGATGGAATGAGACTGGTGGATTTAAAAGAGAAAAGTTGAAATGTTTAATATGTTTTTATATCCAATTTCAATGTGAAATTAATTCAAACAAACTAAATTGGATTTATTAGTGTAAAATTGATCATATAATACTTTTAAAACTAATTCAAAACATAATTTTACTATATAAATAAAGTATACAGAAAGGATGTTTTGAACCAAAATTTAGTATTATTTATTATTCATAAAAATAAGAATGTTCTCAGAAATATACACAACATTCAACCAAACTAAATTTTTATATATCAATTTAAAAAATAAATATTATTTCATCATATAAAATTTAAAAATGTTTCAAAAATTATATTTATAATAGATTCTCTATTTAATGGTGGTAAAACTACCTTTTAAAAATATAAAAAATATTATGCTCAAAATTAGATTTATTCTTATTTTAAACCTATAAACTTTATTGGATGAATATCATAACATTTAATAAACTTGTATAAATATAAAATAGCTATTTATATTCTTTCATTATTATACAATGTCTAGGAGATATCTTCTATATTGAATAATAATATTAATAATATATTTTTGTTTTCTATAACTCAATCATGCATGCAACATGATATTTTATAGAATCTCATTATTGTGTATCATGTATACTACTATAAATTGTGTCACTGTTAAGGTAAAATTACAATTTAATTGATAAATATAAATAAATAGGAAATATTATTTTTCTATAATTAATTTAGAAGTTACATTTTAGATCAAATTTCCTCATTTTTATATTAATTATTAAGGATGTATATAGAAAATACATCAGGTATCCAAGGTTATAACTAAACGAAAAATGAATTTATTCCATAAAAATTAAATCTAATGATACTAATATTAGACATAAATCTATTTCTCTATCAATAGGAACCATCTATGAATATGATTAGTAACCTCTATCTTCTTAAACCTCAAAAACCCTAATCAAACCATATCAAAGAGACATCTAATTTAAAATTTAAAAATTTTAAGTAATTTAATAAAACAATATTCACACAAACTCCTTACATAAATAATCTCTAAATTATTACAATGAAGAACTCTATATGTAATAATATATTACATATTCTTTTCAAGAACATTATATTTTCAACAGTATGAAATCTTCCACCTAATTTTATATACTTTCTATTCATAATAAATTTATTTATTGTCTTGTTTTTTATATATGATTTTAAATTTCAATTACTTCAGAATAACTCCTAGTTCACATAAAAGGATCAGAGTATCTTCTCCATCTGAAGGCCATTTTGATAAAGCACCGTAACAATTCTCGAAACATCCCATCTAGTTAAATGATAAATTTCCATCTTTTGGAGATGTTCTCCCATTCTATAGGATTTACAAAAGTCCACATTGTTGACATGTATGAAACCATCTAATGATGTTTTTCTAATAGAAATTTTAATGCTTTTTCTAATTGACTTCTTTATAATTTTACTTCTAGACTTTATAGAACATTATCTATTGAGTATTAAATCATTTGGATGATATAAAAAGTAAGTGTAAATTCAATATGAAAACTCCATCATATAGAAATGATTTTTTATATATATTAAAATTAATATCCATTTAAAAAAATATTTGAATATAGAAAGCATAACATTTAAATAATTATTAAATTATAAATAATTGGTTTTTTATTTTCAAAAAAAATGTGTATAAAGTGATGAAAAAAACATTTGACTTGAAATATGTTATTTATGTCACAGATTTTACAAATAATATATCCAACAATCTTATAATTTATCTTATTAATTAATCATATGTTATTAATGGTTTCACTAATCATATGAACCCAACATTAAAATATGTTAAACATCAATGAAATCCCAATAACCATATATATAATGATCGTATTACATTTTAATATATAACCTCACATGCTTCATCAAAATTATTCATCTAATTACAATTTTTATGTAATAAATATGTTTATAGTATTTTTATTTTGATTCATTTAATTTATAGTTATTATAAATATTTTAATACCATATAAGATCATGATGAACAATATTTCATCCTTGATTTAAATTTATTTACTTGTGGTTTTATCCCTTTTAAAACATTTTTAAAAAATAATTTAGTTACCATGTAATGTATTTTATTTTTTTAATATAAAACAATGTTGAAATATGTCACTATTTACATTTTTACAATGTCTAATAGAAAAATAAGTTATCAAAAAAAAAAGAATTTTACTTAATATGAATTTCATACTAATAATTTAAATTATTACATTGTCCCCATTAAAAACATTCCAACAAAATTTAAAACAAATGGTGTTACATTAGTTTCATTATAAACTATGGTTCCCATATGTCTTTCAAAAACATTTTAATTCACCAGAGTACATTCACCAAGTGAGTGGTCTTATCACTTATCAATTTATCACTAAGATCCATGATTTTGAGTCATTTTCACTTGTAAGTTATATCATGTGTCAATTGTATAACATATAATTTTTAAACATGTGGTGGATGTTGTATGTATTTCATTAATGTATATACATAGAACACATGATTCCCTTGTTAGTGATTTTTTGGAAGAGGTATGTGATAATATATAATCTTTAAATTATTAACAATAACCAAGTGACTAATTTATCTAGTAATTGACTTCCCATTCTTCTTTAATATCAAAACCCACTTCCAAGATGATATTCGATGGAATATTTTTTCCCCCAAACTCAATCTCCTGACCTCATCAATAGTTATTATCACAACTCTTCTCAACATATTTCACTAATTTTATATGTCACACAATTTTTTGTCCCTTCATTATAATTTCATTAACAAAGACAATTTCAACTATATTCCTCTCCCCAACATCATCTTCCATGTCAAAGTTCTACATGTATTCCCTTTTAGACCCTCACATAGTTATATTAGAATTTTAGAGATGTTTTGTTTAATATGAGATGTCAACTAAATAAAGACATTGATCTCAAATTCATTATAAATCCAATAACAAATATAGTGGTACATATTCCATAGTTTTAATGGTGCTTTCATATTTCTATATGTTTTATGATGAAAAGTAATACTAGATCTAAAATTTGTGTCCAACTGTTATTGATGAGTTTTCAATTATCTGGATGTGAACCCTTGGTCTCAATCCTATGTAATTGAAAGTGTTATTGTAATGGCCCGGACCCTCCTCGCCCATTACTTTTCCAAAAGTGAGGCTCCACCAAAACATTGGCACTGTGACGGTGGCACCGTGTGGTTGACACCGTGACGGTGACACCATGACGGTGACACTGTGAGGGTGGCACCATGAGGGTGACACCGTGAGGGTGGCACCGTGTCCCCTCACCGAGCCTTTCATTCCTTTTTTCTAGTACCTGACTTTTCCGCTCCCACAATGTAAGTTTTGACGTAAATTAATTCTTTTACTCCTTTTAAAACCACTTAAAGCCCATAATTAACTCTTGAAAATCCCGATAAACCTCCCCAATGGGGGATATTAAATAACACCTTAATATCATCGTGTGTAACTGCCCAACCGCGTGGTCAACCCACGACCCCCGCTCACGTGGTTTCGCATTCTTATCTCAACCGTCCATGGCCCCTATAACTAAAGGGTTCACAATGGATTTCTTCTTTTCTCGATCACCCTTGGTGAGGAGTACTTTCGTCCAGATGAACTAATTTTCGTGCATCGAGCGAGCAGAATCGTTATGCATAAAGTTCTGCACTCGGCCTAAGCATTGATAGATGAGGCGATTTTCGTTCAGGCGAACCGCATTGCTATCCGTGAAGTTCCCCCCTCGGCCTAAGAGTCGATCATTGATCAAAAAGTAGATAATTTCTCCTTTGTCTCTCTCTTTTGTGTATCATTCAGGGTGAGCGTGCTTTTGATTCTGTATAATTGGATAAACGAGACTCAAATAATGATAATGAATGAATTCTATAAAGAATGAATGGGGGGATGTGATCGTTGATGTTGTTTTTTTTTATGATCATGGATTACGCCTTCTGAAAATCAAGGTCGTTGGTGGTCGTTTTCTGTGCACTAATGAACCAATCATAGTGTTTTAAATAGCTTGTTTTGTAATTGTAACTCCTACTATGAAAATTTAATTGTTTAATCATGTATACCCAGCTGAATAAATTGAAAGCACTACGACCAACCCTTCTGTGATAAAACCTGGTTAAAACACCCGGAAATTGAAATCATGGAGCGTGTAAAATCTTTTAAATCAGAAAATACCTACATGGGCCTATTTTTCTTGATGGTAGTGGTTAGATTGTTCTTCTTCCACGGTCCGGTTTCTGGAGATGTGGGAGGGGATGGGATCCCTTGTTTTTATACTCTCGGTGGTTGTGGAATTGGGAATGGGATTCCCTGCTGTTACGGATTCGGTGGTTGTGAGTTTTATGGTCGGGTAGTCACCTTGTTTATATCACAAATTGGGGTTGGATCCTCTGTTGATGAAAAACCTTTTGGGGGGGGGGGGCACGAGGCAGTGTCTCAGGGTTGTCTTTGGTTCCAGTACATCGGGGGATCTCACTTATTCCTTTGTTGTTGTGACTTTACAAGAGAACCAGGTGTGGATACATAAATTGACGTTTGGATGGTTTATTTTCCTTGGTTATGCTTATGGTTTTAGTTTCCCAGTAGTGCATAAACTTATTTGAACATTATTACTGAACATGAAAACATGAATGGGACAAATGGGTTTTGTTGGCGAGAGTTGTGACTCGGACTTGAGTGTTGTTGTGATCTGTAGGCAATCTGAAGAAAACCCTTACTTTGGGTGAGTGCTTGTTACCTATGTATATACTTGTAGTTTTTTGTTTCTTATTCACGCCCCACCCAAGTTGACCACTTAGTGTCGAACACCCCCATTTCATGGGGGAGGGTGTTTTTTCCCAACACTATTATTAGTGGCTGGTTATTATCTCATTTTCTCCTCCCTTTCCCGGATATCCCAAGTACCTTCGGGCAGGATGTGATGGCATGAGGTCCATTATTAGCCCAAGAACCTTCGGGTGGGGTAGTGTGGTGGTTGACCAGGTGTGTGAGGCAGGTGGTTTCCCAAGTGTCTTCGGGATGATGCCCAGTTGTCTCCGGGCGTGGTGGTAGTTGTTCTGGACTAGGTGTTTGTAGGTGTGGTTATGTGTGACTGTGGCCCAGGTGTTTGCGGGAAGGATTCGGCAGTGGTACTGCGTGTGGTTGTGGCCCAGGTGTGTGCGGGCGGGTGTGGCAGTGGGACTTAGGTGACAGAATGGCGGGATTGGTTTGATGCGTAGGATGTCTCAATAACCAGTGGGAAAGTGGTGCGGGGTACCCAAACATAGATGTGCTCTTATTATATATATTACTTGACTTGCGTTATTTGGGGAGTGTGCCTTGGTGAGGCTTGGGTGGATATTTTACCTTGATAGGTGTTTGGTTTACTCCTTTTTCATGGGACTTTTGTACGTTCCCCCACTTGTGCAAGAGAGTCTTTGGTTCTCCCTACTGAGTGTACTTGTATGCTCACCCTACATATATTAAACTACATTCAGGTTTCCAGGAGGACTTCAGGGATCGCGTAGGACCATACTAGCTCGGACCTTTAGGGTAGTTGGACCTTTAGGGCAGTTGCAGTTGTTGTTTTCCATTCTTTGGTACTTACCTTTATAGTCACCTTTTGTACTTTGTGGATTTTACTTTTGGAATGTGCGTGTGGGAATGGTTTACTTTTGGATAAACTTTTCTTTTACCTTTGGTGTTGTTGGGTTTCATCATCTTATCTTCCGATCCTATAAAACAAAAAGGGTAATGCCTTCCACTTGTGTGTAACTTCCATACCCTTGGTGCTAGTCGCCACTCCGGGACCTATAGAAGCCGGGTTTCGAGGGTCATTATATCTCCTTCAACTTAAATAAGGAAGGGCTTGGAAACCCGCTGACCCTTTCCTCATTTTGGTGAAGGCGGGTCGTGACAGAATGGTATCAGTGGCAGGTTGAGAGGTAGTATGGAGTCTAGAGTTAGGAATAGTGAGGATTTCATGGTATGATAAGGAAATAGTGTTGGGTGACCTTGGTACGTGAATTAGGCCAGGGAAGACCGACTAGGACACGGGATTTTAGGGCCCCCTGTGATCTGATGCAAGGACTCTGGACCTACCGAACGACCAAGCAAGGTCACGCTGATTGTAGATTAGAGACCCTAGGAAAGCTACATGCATCAAAATGACTTGTGTTCTCATGTTTATGGGGTGTCTTGTGAATTAAGAATAAATAAAAAGTTAAGAAGTTTTAAGAACAATATTCTACCCTACATGGGCATAGGAATTCCTTGTTTACCTTACAGCTAAGGCACCTGGGAGGCGACCACGTGTGGTACAGGCGATCGAGGCCCCAAAGACTACTTTGGCCGATCGGCAGAGAGGTGATCGAGAAGAAGAGGACGACCAGTGGCAGAAGACTCTTCGGGCCTTCCAGCGACAGACCCTCGAGAAGTATGAGGGAAGAACCTCTGAAATGAAGACGGAAGGCTGGATAGAGGAGCTAGTAATAGCCTTCGGCCTGATTCGGGCCTCGACTGAGTACTGGGTTCCTCTGGCCGTCATCCAGATGTGGGGAGCGACGCGTCAGTGGTGGACGCTTTAACTGGGGGAGAGGAGAGAGGCTGAGGTGGCATGGGTTGTTTTTGAGAGGGAGTTCCGAGCAGAATTCCTCTCTTCGACGATGAAGGTGGAAAAGAGACAGGATCTACTCTCCCTCCAATATGGGAGTATGTCCGTGAGGGAGCTAGGGATCAAGTTCAAGGACCTCCTACATTTTTCTCCGGAACTCTTTCCCAACGATGAGTCTTGGGCAAGATGTTTGGAGGAGGCACTCCGACCCTCCCTCCAATATGATGTTACCTCCTTTACCCTGTCAACGTACTTAGAGGTCCATAAGAAGGCCGAAGTGGTAGAGAGGATGCATTCTCTAGGAGGTGTGTCACGAGAGGGGATCTATCTGGGACCATCGAAGGGGAAGGCCGTCAGCACCAGGCCTCCAGCGTCAGGACCCTCTAGGTTCCGACTCGTAGGGAGCAGGCCGCAGTAGTTTCAGTTTTGATCCCCTGTTCCTCGCCCTTTTTCTTCAGGCCCAGGGCCGCGGTGCTTTGTTTGTGGGAGCTCTGGACATCTCTGAAGTCAGTGCCCGGACTGGGTACAGTACGGCGGTGGCGGACATCCCCATCACCCACCCTAGCAACATCTTCCAGCCAGGCCTTTCCATCAGCAGCAGCAGGGACAGCGAGCTCCCGCTCCTCTGAGGGTAGACGTAGGAGGAGGAGGCCGACCTCAGGGAGATCCTCAGGGACCTCGACCAAGGCATGGTTGGGGATGTGGCCGATAGCCAAGGGGCAGAGGATCCGAGCGTGGATATCTACATGCCACGAAGGCAGCAGTTCCAGTAGGGCCGGAGGTTGTTCGAGGTACGATCAGTTTGTTTAGCACTCTTGCTTATGCCTTGTTCGATACCGGAACTTCGCACTCCTTTGTTTCACCCAGTCCAGCATGTGCCTTGGGTCTAGATGTCGAGTGACTTCCAGTGCCCCTAGTGTTTATCACTCCAGTCAGAGGTCATACCGACTTATTATTTGTTTGTCGAGGATGTAGACCGATGATAGGGCCACATCAGTCGGTTAGGGATCTTCTTCTGCTACAGATACAGCCGTACAATGTCATCCTAGGCATCAACTGGCTATTCTCTATGTGTTCCATCATCGACTGCTTCCGAGGAAGGGTTGAGTTCTCAAACTTGGGTGGCCGGCGTGTTACCTTCACCGGTGAGCCGAGCGGTCAGAAGGGCAGCAGGCGAGAGGAACCCCTCCTCTACTTGTTAGCCGAGCTGTCAGTAGAGTCAGTAGATGCTTAGATGGTGGAGGTGTAAGAGGTTTTCCGTGAGTTTATAGACATCTTTCCTGAGGAGGTGACGACTCTACCCCCTCGACCTGATATCGAGTTCAGGATAGACCTGCAGCCCGGCGCTCGTCCGATCTCGATGGCCCCTTACCGGATGGCACCTTCAGAGCTATGGGAGTTGCGGATCCAGATTGACGATCTGATGAAGAGGGGTTATGTTCGGCCAAGTGTGTCACCATGGGGTGCTCCAGTCTTGTTCGCAAAGAAGGCGGATGGTGGTCTCAGGTTGTGCATAGACTATAGGAGGCTAAATCAGGTGATGATCAAGAATCGATACCCTCTTCCGAGGATAGACGATATTTTCGACCAGCTGAAAGGGGCAGGATGGTTCTCGAAGATCGACCTACGGTCTGGGTACCACCAGCTGAGAGTGAAGGAGGGAGACATCCTGAAGACGGACTTCAGGTGCAGATATGGACATTTCGAGTTCGTATTCATGCCCTTCGGTGTTACGAATGCCCTGGCTGTGTTCATAGGGCTTATGAACTCCATCTTCCGGGAGTACCTGGATCGGTTTGTAGTTGTGTTCATCGACAACATCCTGATCTATTCGAGATCGAAGGAGGACCATGCGGAGGACCTGAGGACGGTTTTGGAGGTCCTCCGATAGCACCAGCTCTATGGTAAGTTGTCGAAATTAAAGTTCTGGACACGAGAAGTGCACTTCCACGGACACGTGGTGTCCGAGCGGGGGGTAGCGGTGGACCCATCAAAGGTTAAGGAAGCTGTTTCTTGAGAAGCACCCAAGAATGTGGCAGAGGTTCGTAGTTTCCTTGGGCTAGCAGGTTACTATCGGAGGTTCATACCCAAATTCTCCCGAGTAGCAGCCCCTTTGAAAGCCCTGACCAAGAAAGACCAGTTTTAAATGTGGAGTGAGTAGTGCGAGTCAGCCTTCAGCTATCTGAAGGGGAAGTTGGTTAGTGCCCCAGTGATGAGATTACCAGTAGAATGTGCAGCTTATGAGGTGTTCTGTGATGCTTTAGGACAGGGCCTGGGACGTGTGTTGATGCAGCGACAAGGGGTGATCTCTTATGGGTCCAGGCATCTACGACCCCATGACCGTAATTACGCCACCCATGACCTGGATCCTGTAGTGGTCATTTTTGAACTAAAGTTATGGAGGCACTACCTCATCGGAGAACGCTTTGTGGTCTTCACGGATCACAAAATCTTGAAGTATATCTTCTCCCAGCGGGACTTAAACATGCGACAGTGGAGATGGGGGGAGTTCCTCTAGGATTACAACTTCAAGATATCTTATACTGAGGGCAAGGGCAATGTAGTGGCCGATGCCTTGAGCAGAAGGACGCAGAAGGATGCGGTCCGAGAGTCGGCGGACACCTGGAAAGCAATGGAGGAGTTGGCTGCCTTACACCTGGATGCGAGGATGGATGGTGGTAGAGGTTGCCTATATCAGATGATAGTGCAGTCTTCTCTGTTGCAGCAAGTGGAGGAGTTTCAGTGGGGAGACCCAGAGTGTGAAGTGATACGTGACTGAGTTGACCAGGGCAATGCTCCAGAAGGATGGACAGAGGATGTTCAGAACCGGATTCTTTTCCAGGGAAGGTTTTTTAATCTAGGAGTGATGTGTGGAAAGGTTCTCATTGAGTTCCACAACTCACCCCTGGCGGTACACCCAGGAGTTTCCAAGATGTACCAGGGACTGAAGAGACAGTTTTGGTGGCCCGGAGTGAAGCAAGCAGTGGTAGAGTTTGCGGCCAAGTTCTTAGTGTGTCAGCAAGTGAAGGCTGAACACCGAGTTCCAGGAAGCCTACTTCAGTCTCTATATGTCCCCGAGTGGAAGTGGGATGACATCTTGATGGATTTCTTCACTGGACTTCCCATGGTCCAAGGAGAATACGACGCCATCTGGGCGGTAGTGGACCGGTTAACGAAATCGGGCCACTTTCTGGCGATCAGGGAGTCGAGTACTGTGGATGATTTGGAATGAAAGTACATAGATGAGGTGGTTCAGTTGCATGGAGTTCTGAGGTCTATAGTCTCGGATAGGTATGCACAGTTTACCTCACGGGTCTGGAAAGGATTGCAGCATGCTTCTGGCACACAGTTACACCTTAGCACTGCTTTCCATCCCCAAACAGATGGACAAATAGAGCGCACCATCTAGACCATAGAGGATATGCTGCGGGCATGTGTTCTGGACTCAAGAGGATCATGGGTGCGAAACTTTCCCCTGGTAGAGGTTTCCTACAATAATATCTATCACTCTACCATCGGTATGGCCCCGTTTGAAGCCTTGTATGGGAGGACCTTCCGTTCACCTATGTGTTGGGCTGAAGTAGGAGAGGCAGGCATCCTTGGCCCGGAGGTGGTGCAGAGCACGTCAGAGAAGGTTCAGCTCATACAGAAAAGGATGAAGGTGGCCCAGGATCGGCAGAAGTCATATGCTGATACCCGAATGAGGTCCTTGGAATTTGAGGTTGGAGACCACGTGTTCTTGAATGTCTCCCCTTGGAGTGGGCAGCGGAGGTTCGGTAAGGGGAGTAAGCTTTCTCCCAGATTCATTGGACCCTTCGAAGTGTTACGGCGGATCGGCAAAGTGGCTTATCAGCTAGCGTTAACACAGCCGCTACAGAGGATACATGATGTATTCCTTGTGTCCCAGCTCCGTCAGTATCTGCACGACGATTCACACATCCTTGATTGGAGTGAGCTGGACATCGAGGACGACGTGACTTTTGTGGAGAGACCAGTGATGATCGAGGATCGCAAGGAGAAGGTTCTTTGTGGGAAAACCATTTCCTTGGTTCATGTGTTGTGGAGATATGGTTGGATTGAGGAAAGTACGTGGGAGAGGGAATCATAGATGTGTACCCAGTACCTAGGGTTGTTTTGAGTTTTGTTCCTTATTGTACCTGTTGTGGTAGAACGTTTTGTCTTTTTTTCTATGAAATGTATTGGTTTTTTTTCCTCTGAATGTGTGTGAAAAGCCCTAGCTATGGGGGTGGAGAGAACCTGACCCCTAATCAATATGCATTAAGGTGGATGCGATTAAACCCGTGCGGGCGAGTCAATGCTGCCCAAAGTGGATAATATCTTGACATGGGGGAGGAGACTCCCCAACCCACATTCCTGGGCAGTTTGGCATGGAATGTTGCTTGTTTCTTGACAGGGAAGTGTTTTCAGTTATCATGGCTTCACTTCTAAGAGTTATCTTTCATGGTGGTTGTTCGGACCCTCTCTTTCCTTCTTGGTTTGTTTTGATTCTCGGGGGCGAGAATCGTTTAAGAGGTATCTAATGTATTGGCCCGGACCCTCCTGGCCCATTACTTTGCCAAAAGTGAGGCTCCACCAAAACAGTGCCACTGTGATGGTGGCACCGTGAGGGTGCAACCATGACGGTGACACGGTGATGGTGGAACCATGACAGTGGCACCGTGAGGGTGACACCGTGACGGTGGCACCGTGACGGTGACACCGTGATGGTGGCACCGTGACGGTGGCACTGTAATGGTGGCACCGTGTCCCCTCACCGAGCCTTTCATTCTTTTTTTCCAGTACCTGACTTTTCTGCTCCTTCAACGTAATTTTTGACGTAAATTAATTCTTTTACTCCTTTCAAAACCACTTAAATCCCATAATTAATTACTGGAAATCCCGAGAAACCTCTCTGATGGGGGATATTAAATAACAGCTTAATATCATCGTGTGAAACTGCCTAACCATGTGGTCAACCCATGACCCCCGCTCATGCGGTTTCGCGTTCTTATCTCAACTGTTCGTGGCCCCTATAACTAAAGGGTTCACCCTGGATTTCTTCTTTTCTTGATCACCCTCGGCGAGGAGTACTTTCGTCCAGACCAGCTGATTTACGTGCATTGGGTGAGCCACATCATTATGCGTAAAGTTCTGCGCCCAGCCTAAGCATTGATAGATGAGGTGATTTTCGTTCAGGGGAACTGCATCGCTATCTGTGAAGTTCTTCCCTCGGCCTAAGTGTCGATCATTGATTAAAAAGTACGGAATTTCTCCTTCGCCTCTCTCATTTGTGTATCATGCGGGGTAGGCGTGCTTTTGATTCTGTATAATTGGATAAACGAGACTCAAATAAAGATAATGAACGAATTCTATAAATAATGAAGGGGGTTTGTGATCATTGATGTCGTTTATTTTTTTTATGATCATGGATTACGCCTTCTGAAAATCGAGGCTTTTGGTGGTCATTGTCTATGCACTAATGAACCCCTCGTAGTGTTTTAAATGGCTTGTTTTGTAATTGTAACTCCTACTGTGAAAATTAAATTGGTTAATCATGTATACCTATCTGAATAAATTGAAAGCACTAGGATCAACCTTTCTATGATAACCCCCAGTTAAAACACCTGGAAATTGAAATGATGGAGCTTGTAAAATCTTTTAAATCTGAAAATACCCGCATGAGCCTGTTTTGCATAATGGTAGTGGTTTGATTGTTCTTCTTCCACGGGCCGGTTTCTGGAGATGTGGGAGGGGATGGTATCCCCTATTTTTATACTCTCGGTGGTTGTGGAATTGGGAATGGGATTACCTATGTTACGGATTCAATGGTTGTGAGTTTTATGGTCGGGTGGTTACCTCGTTTATATCACGAATTGGGGTGGGATCCTCTGTTGATGAAAAACCTATTTGGAGGAGGGGACACGGGGCAGTGTCTTGGGGTTTCCTTTGGTTCCAGTACTTCGGGAGATCTCACTTATTCCTTTTTTTGTGATTTTACAAGAGAACTAGGTGTGGATACATAAATTGACGTTTGGCTGGTTTCTTTTCCTTGGTTATGCTTATGGTGTTAGTTTCCCAGTAGTGTATAAACTTTTTTGAACATTATTACTGAACATGAGAACAAGAATGGGACAAATGGGTTTTGTTGGTGAGATTTGTGACTTAGACGTGAGCGTTGTTGTGATCTGTAGGTTTTCTGAAGAAAACCCTATCTTTTGGTGAGTGCTTGTTACCTATGTATATAATTTTACTTTTGTGTTTCTTATTCGCGCCCCACCCAAGTTGAGCACTTAGTGATGAACACCCCCATTTCATGGGGGATGGGGTTTTTTCCCAACACTATTATTAGTGGCTGGTTATTAGCTCCTTTTCTGCTCCCTTTCCCGGATAGCTCATGTACCTTCGGGCAGGCTGTGATGGCCTAAGGTCCATTATTAGCCCAAGAACCTTCGGGTGGGGTAGTGTGGTGGTTGACCGGGTGTGTGAGGCAGGTGGTATCCCAAGTGTCTTCGGGATGATGCCCATGTTTCTTCGGGTGTGATGGTGGTTCTTCTGACCTAGGTGTTTGCAGGCGTGGTTATGTGTGACTATGGCCCAGGTGTTTGCGGGTGGGATTCGGTAGTGGGACTGCGTGTGGTTGTGGCCCAGGTGTGTGCGGGCGGGTGTGGTAGTGGGACTGCGGTGACAGAATGGCGGGATTGGTTCGATGCGTAGGATGTCTCAATAACCAGTGGGAAATTGGTGTGGGGTACCCAAACATCGATGTGATCTTATTATATATATTACATGACTTGCGTTATTTGGGGAGTGTGTCTTGATGAGGCTTGGGTGGATAGTTTACCTTGATAGGTGTTTGGTTTACTCCTTTTTCATGGGACTTTAGTACGTTCCCCCACTTGTGCACGAGAGCCTTTGGTTTTCCCTACTGAGTGTACTTGTATGCTCACCCTACGTATATAAAACCGCTTTCAGGTTTCCAGGAGGACTTTGGGGATCACGCAGGGCTATACTATCTCGGACCTTTGGGGTAGTTGCAGTTGCTGTTTTCCTTTCATTGGTACTTACCTTTGTAGTCACCTTTTGTACTTTGTGGATTTTACTTTTGGAACGTGCGTGTGGGAATGGTTTACTTTTGGATTTACTTTTCTTTTACCTTTTGTGTTGTTGGGTTTCATCATCTTATCTCCCGATCCTATTAAACAAAATGGGTAATGCCTTCCACTTGTGGGTAATTTCCATACCCTTGGTGCTAGTCACCACTCCGGAACCTATAAAAGGTGGGTTTCATGGGACATTATCTCTCCTTCAACTTAAAGAAGGAAGGGCTTGGCAACCAGCTGACCCTTCCCTCCTTTTGTTGAAGGCGGGTCATGACAGTTATTATGTGCATCCTTAAAAATTTAGTTTGGTATATCATAGAAATATTATTGATTGAGAAATCCTCATGAATATGAATAAAATATTTTGAATTTAAAATTTGATCAATTATTTCCCAGAAAAAATTATTTCAATTAAATATCTTAGCAATAAGAGTGATTAAATCCATGGTGATGTTCTCCCATTTCAGTATAGGTTTACATAAATTTTTATCATCCTCTTATATTTAGGATGTTAAATCATTATTTTATATACAATACGAATCAAGTTATATGCTTCACAATCTTCCACCTCATATTTTTTGAATAGATGTGTTTTTTAAGATATCTGAACATCTTTTTGATTTATTGGGTATTAGAGAAGTATGAACTTTGGGAATCATCTAAAATATAAATTTTTATATCGGTTATAGATATCATTTTAATCTAGGTTATATGTTTTTTGACTACATCTCTATCAAGGTTAAACATTGGATGATTTTTTAAATTATTCTATATCTACATATCCTCTTTCCATACCTATATGATATTACCATATTTGGATGGTTTCCAAATAATTTGTGATGGTAATGGTTCCATACAATCTATTATAATTTCTAGATCAATCATTTAAAAAATCATGAGTATTGTGTCTTTTTTAAAGCTCATCAGGGATAAGTTAGTGTGATCATTCTTACTAAGAGCATCAACCACGTAGTTTTCCTTCCAATGATTGTATTGTATAGAGAAATCATAGTATTCGGTTAAATAAAATCATATAATTTATCTCATATTCAAAAACTTATTTGGGATTATATATTTTCATATCTTTTGATCATTATATATATATATATATCAAACTTCTTAATATATATATATATATATATACATACATTTACAGAAAATATTTAGTGTAATAATTATCTCATATAGCTCTAGATCATATGTTAGACAATGTTTATGTTTTTTATTTAATATACATGTATAATAGGCTATCACTATTTCATTTTTCATTAGGAAAAATACCAATCCCTTATTTTAAACATCTCTATATATCACAATCCTGCATCCATTACTTGGTAGTGTATGTATTGTGTTTGTGACCAACCTATTTTTAAACTCAATGATGTTATCCCCACATTCTTGTATTCAAATCAGTTTTTTTCTAGGGGTGTGTTTATTAACAATGAATAGGCTTAAAATATTGATTTTGTTAATAATTGGATAGGGGTATGATTGGAGGATGTTGTAAAGGGAATGAATATTTGTTGAAATTAAAAAATGAGTATTTAAATGTTTCATAAATATAAAAATATACCATGATAATGTTCCATCCTTATAAAAATAAATCTTGAGATGTTATGTACGATATATAATTCTTCATGGATTAAATATGAATAACTAATGTCGAATAAATGATATATGAGTGAGATATTCTTAAGAATATTCATCTGTCTCATTATGAATTGGAATTTTATTAGTTATAGATGATTTGAAAATATTTATAGTAATTTTGAGTTGTTGACTATGCTTGTAGTTGTTTAAGTGAAAGTTTATAAATTTATAAAATTTTATAAATTCAATAATATTATAATCTCTTGAGATATACTATATTTTTAAGAGTTGTCCTAAAGGGATAAATTTGTAAAATACGGGGTGACTACGTGAGGAATGTAAAAGTCATTATAATTATGAGAAATAGTCACCATGCATATAATTAAGATATATATTTGTAAGAATATTTTAAATGGAAGATATCCAATTATATTTATAAGGTCCATATATTATCTCTTCAAGAGTAATCATTTGTTTTCTAAGAGTAAAAGAAATTTCATAAGAGTTATTTGTCTAGTTAATAAGAGTTGTCTAGATTTCTATAGGACATTTAATGATTTGTAGGCATAATCTAGCATTTTTAAGAATAATTTACTGTAAAAAATTCAATGGAAGATAAAAATCGTAATGACTAAAATATTACATGTCATTTTAGTCCAATGAATTACCATTCAATGTAAAAAAATTAAAAATGTTTGATCTAGTAATTAAAATATGATAACTTTTGGACACTGAAACCAGATGATTCTCCAAAGATATACTTTACATAAATATCATATTTTTTAAAATAAATCCATTATTAATGATTAATATTAAGAATTTGTGAATGAAAGGGAAAGAACAAGGTGTTTTGTAGACATTTAAGGGAATGTCAGCTAATGTTTGTTCCATGGTTGGTGAACCATTTTCATCGTGTGGTGTGGTGGGATGCACACCGAAAAATATGATGTGACAACCTAATAAATGTTTTTACTTTTTTTATCTTGTAAGCATAGAATATATTTAAATTTTTATCAATTTTTTGGAGGAGAACATTGGTATTATGAATAGTGTGGGAAGAATAAATTTTTTTATTTCAAGTAAGTTTTAAAAGATACATTTGACTGGTATTTGAATGGGAATCTTATAGGAATATTAGCTATGAAAACTCAAGGAATAATCTCTACATTTGAATATATAAATATTCTCATGTATAATATAATATAAATTTTAAAACTATAAAAGTTTCATTATTTTAGAAAAATAATTGATAATTGACATCCCATTAATCATAAAAATAATATTTACACATACATTGAATATATGTTCTATGAATAAACATGGGAATTTTAAATTGTAATAATTTTTATATTATATGATATTTAATAATGATAATATAGTTTAAAAGATACATCTATATGGTATATTATATGATTTCAATCCAAGTAGACTTCAAACATTGTTTCCAGATTTAATCATTGTGCACTGAAGAAGAACAGATGGAGAGTTACTAGTCATTTCATCTACTAGTGATCTTACAAGATGAAGAAGAAGATACAAAAATTCCATATTAATATTTTTATATTTAATAAGGATATAATATTATGATTCATATATATTGTATGGATCAAAAAATCCATAAATAATTTTTTGTAGTTGAGAGATCCTTTTGATTTTGATGCATGTTATGGAAAGAGATGAGATTATTTGTGTCATGACCCGACCCTACTCAGGCTCGAGCTGCAACTACCCCAAGACCACCTCTATAGGCCAGGGGCTGGTGACTAGCGTCGAAGGAACAACAACTCGGGGAGGCCTTTGCCTAAGTACCTGTACACACACACGCAGCACACTCAATGCTACAGTGCAGAGTAAAAGAAAAGACAAGAAAAGAAAACGAAAGGGCAAATGCTATATATATACCACAAAGTGAATAGACCTCTACAAGTACAAACAAAGCTGAAGGAACACTAAAAAGAAAATGCGCAAAACACGCGCCCAACCAAAAAGGTGCCACAACCCGGAAACAGGTAAACAAAAGAAAAACAGTCGGAAGGGGCCCCCCACCTGAAACCCTGCCTCGACCACCACACACGGTCCAAGCTCCCAAGCTCCTACGCTCCACTGAAGCCACACTCCACCAGTCCTCCATCTGCAAGGGCACACCAAGTGCGGGCAAAGCCCAAGCAGCGGTGAGTACAAAAATACTCAGTAGGATACCCTAAAGGCTCGGAGGAGCAACAAAGGAGGTACCGAAGGGTGAGAAGTAGATCGAATAGGGAGTAGAACATAAGTACAACGGAGAGTGCAGTAAAGAGTAATAGCTCAACCCAACAAGAGAAAGGTAGAAGACTCGTCCTGACACAAGGAGCTAGGAACGGTGAGAAGATGCACTTCTCGTCGAGCTTTCGCTACGTATAGCAGGAGAGTAGACTCATCCAACCCTGAGAACTAGACACGGAAAGCATGTGGCATACCCCGTATGTCTTCTCCTCTCCTGAAATGAGAGTAACCAAACCCAAGAAGTTGGTACCAGAAACAAGGTATATACATATCGGTATGCTCAACAGGAAACCCGAACAACGTCGTAAGTGGATCTTCATCCCGTAGCTCAGCCCAAGAAAAGAGTATCCAACAGTCCCAGAAGTAAACTCCATCGATTCCCAGCATCTCGCACGTCTGCCCCGAACCGCAATCCAAGGGGCTCAATCACCGCACCTCAACACTATCTGCTTTGGGCGGCACAGACTCGCCCGCACGGTTTTAGATCACGTCACAAGAACGTGTCTCAGTGGGTAAAGTTCCCCTCGTACATGAGAGTTCTAGGGAAAGTCGAACCACACCTCGTCACTGCCCTGTAGTCGAGAGGTCTTCTCAAAGTCAAGTCATCACAACACTGACCTATATGATCGAGGGTACCGCTCTGGTAATCACGAAGGAAAGCCACAGACTAGCCTAGTAGAAATGACTGAGCATGGAATTCCAACAGGTGTCCCACTGCCCAGCCCTACTGGAGGGTAAACCATAATATATCATCCAGCGACCCACTGCCCAGCCCCGCTAGAGGGTAGACCTTAATACATCATCAGGCGACCCACCGCCCAGCCCCGCTGGAGGGTAGACCTTAAGACATCATCTGGTGACCCACTACTCAGCACCGCGGGAGGGTAGACCATAACACATCATTCGGAGACCCATTGCCCAGCCTTGCTGGAGGGTTGACCTGGGACTAGACGATGGGCGACCCACTACCCATCCCTACTGGAGGGTAGACCCTAAGAGGTCATCGGGTAAACCACTGCTCAGTCTCTACTGGAGGGTAGACCCTAAGTGCATCGGGTGACCCACTAACCGGTCTCTGCTGGAGGGTAGACCCTAAGTGGTCGTCGGGTGACCCACTGCCCAGTCTCTGCTGGAGGGTAGACCCTAAGTGCATCGGGTGACCCACTACCCAGTCTCTGCTAGAGGGTAGTCCCTAAGAGGTCGTCGGGTGACCCACTGCCCACTCTCTACTGGAGGGTAGACCCTAAGAGGTCGTCGGGTGACCCACTGCCCAGTCTCTGCTGGAGAGTAGACCCTAAGAGCTGATGAGTAACCCACTACCCAGCCCCGCTGGAGGGTAAAACTCAGAACTTCTCTGGCCATCTCCACTGGAGGGTACAATACTGGCCAACTGAACACGGAGTGGGTATCGCGCAACCACCTAACTCCATAACAACTCACCCAAAAGAGGTTCAGCGTCTGCTCCATCACTGGGTGTCACTAGCACCGATACCGACCAACCCATCGAGGATGATACCAGGGCGAGACCACTCAACCCTTCTGGTCAAATAAACGAGCACAGAGACAGGGGAAAAACTCCACCCTGCTTATCGAGCAAACAAGCACTGAGGGACCCTCTACGTAGCGAGAGGTCAAATTATGCAAGCAGAACCTGACACACATGTGGGTCCCACAAAACGCGTGGCCCCATCTCAACCCCAACCAAGCACCCAAACGTTCTCAGGTAAGAACAACCACATGTACCTCCAAGCATTCTTGTATACTCCTAGAGTATACCACATTCTCAGCCCAAGGGCCGTCGGGCACATGGCACCCAATGTCAACACGAAGGCATGACGTAACATATCCAACTCAAAGGCCCAGGAACGGCCAACCACATCTTGTGAACCATTTACATCACACTCCCAAGAGTGCGCGATCACACACCAATGGTCCGCTACAAACATGGTAGGACGAACCACCACCAGAGAACTTTTCATGCTTCCACATTTAACAAGATCATGCAAGAGGCTCCGCACAACCAAACGGATCACGCCGTTGTAATCCACGCAGAAAAACATGCGGGATCGACTACTTACTCACCTCAAACGGATATCCGATGGAAAAGTCCCCAACACCGCCTCACGCCCGAACGACGTCCCGTGATCCCGAGCCTCAGCCCCGAAAACAGTCGGGCACATCACACCAAAGCGATCTCCTCAGGAAAACATGTCAAAAGCATAACTCACTTAAGTGCAATGGATATCCAGAGAAAAAGATACGTTCCGACGCACCGCACACGAGCGGTGCTTCGTGGGACCTGCATCCCGGTCCCGAAACTCAAAGAACGGATTGCACCGTTGCAATCCTCTCGAAAAAGCACACAAGATGGACTATTCACTTGTCCAAAATGGTCGCCCAGTGATAAAGATGGAAAATCATCGTCGATGCCCAAACGACCCTCGTGGGCCCCACACCATCGTGCCAAATTAGAGCGGTCGGATTTCACATTTTCAATCCCCTCGGAAAAACATCTAGAAAAAACTGCTTGCATGCCCCGAACGGAAGTCCGATGAAAAAGTCGTGATATGTTGTACGCAGCTCAAAAGACGGGGCATGGGGCCTGCACCTCAACTTCGGCCTCGACGCCTGAAACCACCCTGGAAAACTCTGCCTCGGTTCCAGGGTCGCAATGCCACTGACGGCACTCAAAACAGACGTCGGACGCATCTGCGCCGTCCAAAACAAGAATCTTGGGGAAAACACTCGTCCACTTAAAGACGCATCGCGCCTCCGAGGCCCCTCGTTTCATTAATTAAAAATTCCCGAAATCATCTCAAAACGTTTCCCTCGATGCAAGGTCCACGCTGCCACTGACGGCGCACAAAACGGACGCCCGTAGCGAAAGCTAGGGGCGTCGGAAATTCCAAAGGGGGAAACCCCCTTGGGCCGGTCCGGCCGGTCCGCCCGCAGTCGGCACGCGGCCGGTCGCGGGTCCGTTTTGCTCCACCGCGGCCAGCTGGCCGCGGCTTGTCGCCACCGACCGGCCATGATGGCCAGTCCCCTCCTTTTCCACAGCGACCCCCGTCACGCGGGTCGAGGTCGCCGCGCACGGGGTCGCGCACCCTACGCCCCCCCCCCCCCCCCCCCCTCCTCTGCGCGCTCCGCCGGCGCCGCCGCGTGGAACCCCGACCGCCCGCCGTCTCACCCAGGGAGCCCCACCGCATCGCCCGCTGCCACTCGCCGTCGACCCCAGCGCCGCTGCCATATGGAGTCGCCGCCACCGCCGCCTCCTTGGACCGAAGCCGCACCGCCTCCTCGGACCGAAGCCGCGCCGCCCTGGGAACCCGTCGGACCGCCGGAAATCGCCGGGACAACCCCAAATTCCCGCAACCTTCGACGATCAACCCCGAACTCCTCCGAGCTCGGATTTTGATTCCGAAATATGCATTGGAAAGATAAAAATATATTCTACGCATCTATGGAATTTTTTTGAAGTTTTAACATCAAATAGACACATAAAATTGAACTCAAAGGGGGGTTCGTAAATTAGAACGCAAAACGCATAACCCTCCTCGTGGGCATTGCCCGGAGCTTCGCCGCCGAACCTCCACCTTGCCGGAGATGCCTCACCGGAGCCGCCTCACCGGAGGTGGAGGAGGAGAGGGAGAGTAGGGGCTGACAGGGGGGAAGGGGAAGGAGAAGAGGGAGGAGGGTGTGTTAAGCGTTTAAATAGAAAACGCTTAACCACCCGCCCGTCGGCCCGAACCCGAACTCCCGACGGGGTCGTGGTTGAGCCTCCCTTAGGGTAAACACCACCTCCAAAGCACAACGGAGGTCTCAGAATTTTAATCTGAGACCCCGTTCAAAAGTTATAAAACTCAACGCACGAGGACACCAAATTACAAAAACGCCCCTAGGGCCATTTTTCACAGACGTCCCACGCCTGCAAAACTTACACCCCTCATAGGGTTAACGGCATGCTCCGAACTCAACGGTGCCCTCTGTTTCCCAATATAAGCTACCGTTTAAGAGATACTTGTGTTTCAACAATATACTAATTAATTTATTTATTTAATCCGTTTAACGTTCCAGAAGCGGGCGAGGGGTCCAAACATCTTGCGCCGACATGCTTTATGTTGTTTCTAGGGCAAACACCACATTCCAGACCCATCTGTACACTCGGATCTCTAGTCCGGTGCACTGTTTAGGATCTATACCATTTATTTGGCGCTTCCGGTGTGAACGCACTAAAAATTTAATTTCGACCACTCCGGGGCTCAGAATCGCACGCCGTCTGAAGGAGCTGCTCTGGAATATCATCAAGAATATTCCAAAGTCTTCCGTAGTAAAAAATGGGTTCTTACATCATTCCCTAATTCAATATTTTCATCCCCAAAAAGCAAAACCTGGGAGCAACACATGGTACTAAGCCCACACCTGGCTTTCCCATACCCAGAAGAACTCACGCACAGCTTTGCATCACCGCACACAGACCAAAGGATTGATCCATTCACACGAGGTTGGCCCTTGCTGATGTCGTGCATAGGAGAAAGCACACATCTCCTCAGGTGAGTCACGTGGGAGACGTCACACACCCAAACCAAACTTTGGGGTTAGGCCAAGGCGGTAGGGAACCTTGTCATCCCTTCGCATGGTCTCAAACGGCCCAAAGCCCCTCGGGGGTAGCTCACCTCCCTGGATGAACCCTTACGTTGCACGCCGCAGCTGGAATCACCACCCGCACCTGGAAAAAGGCTCGGTTATTCCCTCCTTCAGAATATGCATATGGTGTAACACACAAGGATATCTGGTTACGCGAGATTTCACAGTCGATGTCCCTTAACCAAGACTCTCTTACACGCTCGGAAGCGAAGGTGTCAACACTATCGACTAAAGGAAAAGGTCTGATGCCTTTTTCCTCACCAACATAGGGTTACACTTGACGCCCTGCGTCACCCTGGTAACACCTCAAACAAGGATCAGGGAGAAAATCTTTTCACACGCAGATCCAAACAATTCTACTGCAATAAGTAGAAGAGTCGCAATGGGTACCTCTCATCATCCCCTACTCTACAGGATCGTAGACATCCAAAGCTCGCGACTGTCCGCGGTCCCAACTGTCAGCTCCCGGAGCCTGACGTGGACTGCCTAGTGGTGATGGGAAGACCTTGTAAGATCATCCCCCACTACCAGCTCCTCTCGCTCCTCTGCTAGCACCACCTCTCTGGCCGCTACTCCGATCACGGCGCTGCCTCTGCCGTGGTGGTGCGCCTGCTGCCTACCCGAAGCTCCCAGCAACTCGGGTAGGGCAGTATCGTGCCAAGTGACCTCACCGATCACAAGCATAGCACCGACTCTATCTGGGCTGCACTGGTTCCCTCCAGTGCTACTGTGGTGTACGAACATGCCCCTGAGTCCAGTTGTTAGAAAGCCACCTGCGTCGAGGTTCTACTTGCCGACGCCCACTAGCCACAGCAGATGTCTCGACTCCAACGTGCCCACTGCCACCACCAACACTAGAACGTGAAAGAAAGCCCTCTGTCACCAACGCCTGTTCTAGCACCCCAGCATATGAGAAAATTCCCAAGGGTACTATGACAGCATGAATCTCCCGGCGGAGACCCTGCTCAAACATATGCACTCTGGTGTTGTCGTCATGGACCAAGTCTGGGTAAAAGCATGCACGATCTGCAAAACTAGCCGCATACTCAGCCACCGTCATCCCTCCCTGCTGAAACTGCAGGAGCTCCTGAATCCGAACGGAGCGCAAGAAGGAGGGGGAAAAATCCTCACGAAACAACACCTGAAAGTCGCCCCACGAAAGCAACGACTCGTCAAGAAACTAAGTCACCAGACTCCACCAATGCCAAACTTCTCCACGAAAAAGGGTCGGCTGCCAAATCCACTCTTTGATCTGTCGGCGTCTACACAAGCCTGAAGAGGATAACCACTGCCTCAAGCCAAACCTCTACTACCTGAGGGTCTGGCTCACCACTGAACCTCAGTGGTCTCTGCCGCTAGAACTCACGGAGCGCGCTCAACCTATGCTAAAGCTCAGCCTAATCTACTGAAACTGTCTTATGCTCAACAAGTGGGGGTGCTGATACCGGCCCACCTGGAGCAAGGGTCTCATGTGATGGGTCTTGGACTGTGGCCTCGTAGCTCACAGGGTCGTCATCAGGAACCAAAGCTGATATCCTGGCTGGCTGTCCTCGTGGAGACATCCTGAAAATTATCAAGGATTGTCGCAGTCAGATGAGCATATATGTATATACCAATAGAAAGGATGGGGATCTGACTCAAGAAGGACATTCAAAGACTCAATCCTATGTGATGCACAAACAAATTTCCCTGCAACAAGTGTCTCAGCATGCCGAGTCGACAAGCGGGTTATCAGGGTCCTAGTGAATGGATACGTCGGCCGCCGCACCATCACTGGGCTCCCTGACCTGAGAGCCGCTCTCGAGACATGTTAACATTATTTCCATAAATCCCAACCAATTCCTATTTTAGGGATGTCTGAACAACGCCCCAAGGAATGAACCACCTCTGATACCACTTTTTCATGACCCGACCCTACCCAAACTTGAGCCGCAGCTACCCCAAGCCCACCTCCATAGGCCAGGGGCTGGCGAATAGCACCGAAGTCACAACAACTCGGGGAGGCCTTTTCCTAAGTACCTGTACACACACACGCAACACACTCAATGCAACAGTGCATAGTAAAATAAAAGACAAGAAAAGAAAAGGAAAGGGAAACTGCTATATATATACCACAAAGTGCATAGACTTCTACAAGTACAAAGAAAGCTGAAGGAACACTGAAAAGATAAGGGTAAAAACACACGCCCAACAAAATAGGTACCACAACCCAACAATAGGTAAACAAAAGAAAAATAGCCAGAAGGGGCCCCCCACCTGGAACTCGACCTCGACCACCACACACGGTCCAAGCTCCAAAGCTCATACGCTCCACTAAATCCATGCTCCACCTGTCCGCCGTCTGCAAGGTCACACCAAGTGCGGGCAAAGCCCAAGCAGGGGTGAGTACAAAAATACTTAGTAGGATACCCCGAAGGCTCGAGGGAGCAACAAAGGAGGTACCGAAGGGTGAGCAGTAGATCGAACAGAGAGTTAAATAGAAGTACAAAAGAGAGTGTAGTAAAGAGTAACATCTCAACCCAACAAGGGAAAGGTAGAAGACTCATCCTAACAAAAGGAGCTAGGAATGGTGAGAAGATGCACTTCTCGTCGAGCTTTCGCTGCCTATAGCAGGAGAGTAGACTCATCCAACCATGAGAAGCTAGACACGGAAAGCACGTGGCATACCCCGCGCATCTTCGCCTCTCCTGGAAGGAGAGTAACCAAACCCAAGAAGTGGGTACCAGAAAAAAGGTATATACATAGCAGTATGCTCAAGAAGAAACCCGAACAACTTCATAAGGGGATCTCTGTCTCGTAGCTCAGCCCAAGAAAAGAGTAGCCAACAGTCCCAGAAGTAAACTCCATCGATGCCCAGCATCCCGCACATCTGCCCTGAACCGCAAGCCAAGGGGCTCAATCACCGCACCTCGACACTATACGCTTTGGGTGGAACTGACTCGCCAGCACGGTTTTAGATCACATCACAAGAACGCGTCTCGGTGGGGAATGTTCCCCTCGTACTTGAGAGTTCTAAGGAAAGTCGAACCACACCTCGTCACTGCCCTGTAATCGAGAGGACTTCTCAAATTCAAGTCATCACAACACTAACCCGTATGATCAAGGGTCCCGCTCCGATAATCACGAAGGAAAGACACAGACTAGCCTAGAAGAAATGACTGAGCCTGGAATGCCAATAGGTGTCCCACTGCCCAGCCCTGCTGGAGGGTAATTCACAATAGGATATCGGGTGACCCACTGCCCAGCCCTGCTGAAGGGTAAACCATAATACATCATCCGGTGACCCACTACCCAGCCCCGCTGGAGGGTAGACCTTAATACATCATCAGGAGACCCACTGCCTAGCCCCGCTAGAGGGTAGACCTTAAGAAATCATCTGGAGACCCACTGCTCAGCCCCGCTGGAGGGTAGACCATAACACATCATCCGGCGACCCACTGCCCAGCCTTGCTGGAGGGTAGACCTGGGACTAGACAACGGGCGACCCACTGCCCAACCCTGCTGGAGGGTAGACCCTAAGAGGGAGTCGGGTGACCCACTGCCCAGTCTCTGCTGGAGGGTAGACCCTAAGTGCATCGGGTGACCAACTGCTTAGTCTCTACTGGAGGGTAGACCCAAAGAGGTCGTCGGGTGACCCACTACCCAGTCTCTGCTGGAGGGTAGACCCTAAGTGCATCGGGTGACCCACTGCCCAGTCTCTGCTGGAGGGTAGACCCTAAGAGGTCGTCGGGTGACCCACTACCCAGTCTCTACTGGAGGGTAGACCCTAAGAGCCGATGAGTAACCCACTGCCCAGCCCTGCTGGAGGGTAAAACTCATAACTGCTATGGCCATCTCCACTGGAGGGTACAACACTGGCCAACTGAACATGGAGTGGGTATCGCGCAACCACCTAACTCCAGAACAACTCACCCAAAAGAGGTTCAGCGTCTTCTCCATCACTGGGTGTCACTAGCACCGCTACTGGCCAATCCATCAAGGACGATACCAGGGTGAGACCACTCAACCCTTCTGGTCAAATAATCAAGCACAGAGCCAGGGGAAAAACTCCACCCTACTAGTCGAGAAAACGAGCACTAAGGGAACCTCTACGTAGCAAGAGGTCAAAGTATGCAAGTAGAACCTGGCACACACGTGGGGCCCACACAACGTGTGGCCCCATCTCAACCCCAACCAAGTGCCCAAGCGTTCTCAGGTATGAACAACCACATGTACCTCCAAGAATTCTTGTATACTCCCAGAGTATACCACATTCTCAGCCCAAGGGCCATCGTGCACACGACACACAATGTCAACACGAAGGCGTGATGTAACATCTCCAACTCAAAGGCCCAGGCATGGCCAACCACATCTTGTGAACCATTTACATCACTCTCCCAAGAGTGCGCGATCACACGCCAAGGGTCTTCTACAAACATGGTAGGACGAACCACCACCGGAGCACCTTTCATGCTTCCACATTTAACAAGATTGCGCAATAGGCTCTGCACAACCAAATGGATCACACCGTTGTCATCCTCATGGAAAAACACGCGGGATCGACTACTTACTCACCTCAAATGGATATCCGACGAAAAAGTCACCAACACCGCCTCACGCCCGAACGGCGTCCCATGATCCCGAGCCTCAGCCCCGAAAACAGTCGGGCACATCACACCAAAGCGATCCCCTTGGGAAAACACGTCAAAATCACTACTCACTTGAGTGCAACGGATATTCGGAGAAAAAGATACGTTCCGGCGCACCGCACACGGGCAGTGCCTCGTGGGACCCGCATCCCGGTCCCAAAACTCAACGATCGTATCACACTGTTGCGATCCTCTCGGAAAAGCACACAAGATTGACTATTCACTTGTCCAAAACAGTCACCCTGTGATAAAGATGGAAAATCATCGTCGACGCCCAAACAGCCATCGTGGGCCCCGCACCATCGTGCCGAATTAGAGTGGGTGGATTGCACCGTTGCGATCCCCTCAGAAAAACATCCAGAAACAGCTGTTCGCATGCCCCAAACGGACGTCCGATGAAAAGGTCGTGATACGCTGCACGCAGCTCAAAAGACGGGTCGTGGGGCCCGCGTCTAAACTTCTGCCTCGATGCCTGAAACCGCCATCGAAAACCCAGACTCGGTGCTAGGGTCGCAACGCCCCTGACGGCGCTCAAAACGGACGTCGGACGCGTCCGCGGCGTCCAAAACAAGAATCTCGGGAAAAACGCTCGTCCACTTAAAGACGTGTCGCGCCTCCGAGGCCCCTTGTTTTGGGAATTAAAAATTTTGGAAACCATCTCAAAAGGTTTTCCTCAACTCAAGGTCCACGCTGCCGCTAACGGCGCGCAAAACGGACACCCGTAGCGAATTCTATGGGCGTCGGAAATTCCAAAGGGGGAAACCCCCTTGGGCCGGACCAGCCCGGTATGGCCGGTCCGCCCACAGCCGGCCCGTGGCCCGGCCGCGGGTCCGGTTTGCTCCGTCGTGGCCAGCTGGCCACGGCCTGTCGCCACCGACTGGCCATGATGGCCGGTCCCCTCCTTTTCCGCAGCGACCCGCGTCGCGCGGGTCGCCGTCGCCGCACACGGGGTCGCACACCCCGCGGCCCCCTTTCCTCTTCCCGCTACGCCGGCGCTGCCGCGCGGAACCCCGGCCGCCCGCCATCTCACCCAGGGAGCCCTGCTGCGTCACCTGCTGCCACTCATCGTCACCCCCAGCGCCGCTGCCGGATGGATTCGTCGCCGCCGCCGCTGCCTCGGACCGAAGCTGCGCCGCCCTGGGAACCCGCCGGACCGCCGGAAATTGCCGGGACAACCCAAAATTCCTGCAACCATCGACGATCATCCCCAGACTCCTTCGAGCTCGGATTTTAATTCTGAAATATACTTTGGAAATATAAAAATTTATACTACGCATATAAGGAATTTTTTTGAAGTTTTAACATCAAATCGACACATAAAATCGAACTCAAAGGGGGGTTCTGAAATTATAACGCAAAACGCATAACCCTACCTCGTGGGCATTGCCCAGAGCTTCACCGCCGAACCGACGCCTTTCCGGTGCTGGCTCGCCGGAGCCGCCTCTCTGAAGGTGGAGGAGGAGAGGGAGAGGAGAGGCTGCCAGGGGGAAGGGGAAGGAGAAGAGGGAGGAGGGTGTGTTAAGTGTTTAAATAGAAAACGCTTAACCACCCGCCCATCGACCCGAACCCAAACTCCCGACGGGGTCGCGGTTGAGCCTCCCTTAGGGTAAACACCACCTCCCGAGCACAACGGCAGTCTTGGAATTTTAATCTGAGATCCTGTTCAAAAGTTATAAAACTCAACGCTTGAGGACACCAAATTACGAAAACGCCCCTGTGGCCATTTTTCACAGACGGCCCGTGCCTGCAAAACATACACCCCTCCTAGGGTAAACGGAATGATCCGAACTCAACGGTACCCTCAGTTTCCCAATACAAGCCACCATTTAAGAGATACCTGTGTTTCAACATTAAACAAATTAATTAAATTATTTAATCCGTTTAACGTTCCAGAAGCAGGCGAGGGTCCAAACATCTCGCGCCGACATGTTTTATGTCGTTTCTAGGGTAAACACCCCATTAAGGACCCATCCGTACACTCGGATCTCTGATCCGGTGCACCGTTTAGGAGTTATACCATTTATTTGGCGCTTCCAGTGTGAACGCACTGAAAATATAATTCTGGCCACTCCGAGGCTCAGAATCGCACGCCATCTGAAGGCGCTGCTCTGGAATATCATCAAGAATATTCCATAGTCTTGTGCAGTAAAAACTGGGTTCTTATAATTTGTGTCATAAAATACCTATGTTTAATTACTAATCAGACTCATTGGTATTATACCACATATCATGTATTTTTTAAGTTATTCCTAGTTAGTTCCATATCCTAAACAATAATCTAGTTCTTGTATTGTACCTGTTTAGTTCCTAGATTATGGGTCAAAGGATAAACTATTTCTGATTTATTTCTTAATAATAAAATTATAGTTTTTTGTATGTGAGATAATAAAAAAATTAAATATGGGATGTGGTCATCTCAATTAGTTGTGATCCTAATTTATAAATTATAGTTCTTTTATTGATTGAATTTCCAATTTTTAAACATGTATATAAACAAAAAGGGGAGAATGTTTGGGAGATATATTCTATGATGAAATCTAAAGTTAAAGAAAATGTTACATTTTAAAGTTTTAATAATTCATAAAAAATGATTCACCCACATCCCATCTCATATTGGGATATATCCAAAGTAATTTGAACACTTATATCAGGATAACTTCACTCACTTCAATTTTAACTTTGTTAATGGATTAAATAATGATGATATATTTTCCCTAAAACATCAAAAGTATCAATACAATCTATTTAAAATATGCATCTATAGTCTATTCAATTTTTTCATCACCTATATCATATCTGAGTTCAAAAAATATATGCTCAAATTTGATTACATTATCCATAATAGATACTTGTTTTGTGAAATTTTTACATGATGTACTTTGAAAATTCTTTCTCCTTTTATAAGTTTATTAGAAAAATACTAATGATATCTTTATATTCGTCCCTAATATTAAATTATATGATTATATCATCAATAATGACTTATAATAAATTTTATGGTAATATCTGAGGAATTTATTATCAAACCCATGAATATTTTAAGGGAACATCTAAGTATGAATAGAATCACACTGAATACATAGTGTTTATATATTATGATGAAAGTGGTATTTGGTATACCTTATCACTTTACCCAAACATGTGGGTATTCAAAAGGAATTACCACCTTTAATATGCATTTATTCCCCCTATGTCGATAAAATGAATCATCAATACAGTTTATGGGATACTTTTTCATTATCATGCTCATGTTATATTCAAAATAAGCATTTAAAACAGTCATTTTTTTATTAATCATAACAAATTAGAAAATTGAACCCAATAGTGATTCACTTGGTTATATTAAAACCATTTAAAAATTCCATAGTATTTTATTCTTCAATTTATATAATTTAAAAGGGGTATATTATTTTGGACACATTTGTATAGGCATAGAACAATGTGTATGTTTAGTTAAAATCTCAGCCTCATGTTCCCAGGGAACACAATGTAATACATTAGGAAATACATCCAAATAATCCCACATAATTATAACATCATAAATATAGAGTTCATCAAAAAAACAATTCATCCATGTTTCACTTATTATTTTATAGAAGGCCCATATTAATGAATTAGTTACAAGATGGTGTTCATAATAATCCTCGAATTAATATTAAATCATGGGCTGATTTGGGATATAAAATAGTATTTTCTTAATCTAACAATTGATATTATGTCCATATAATGGGAAATAATGAGTTTCCAATATCACATAAAATTATTCTAGGGGTAGAATAAGTATATTTATTGTATGTTACTTTATATAAACCTCAAATTAGAAGAGTTATATAATTTAGATACATTCATTGCACCACTCTGTATTTTTAGTGATAATTTTGTATCAATAGTTTTATATAGTGAGCCAATATTTTTTTCAAAATATAAATATATAAAGTAATGGAATAAAACAGAATCAAATAATACATTCATAGTTCTCTAGTTAATAATAAGATAAACTTTCACCAATTCACCATACTGATCTAACATAGTGGTAATGATTTCATATTCAATCCATGATCCAATGGTTTTGGATGATGTTAATGTGGATTATTATAATTATCCCATATATTGGTAAACAAATTATCAAAATTTATAATTTTTTTACATTTCATGCATTGATGTGTGGGGTGTCTATAATTTGGGACCATTTTCTATATTATTGTGTTAATTGGCCTCTTCATATTTTATCTGTAATGGTGTTGTTGAAGGATTACTCTAACACAAGTGAAAAATATTTTTTATCTATTAGGGAAATTTTATGGGTTCTTGATGTCACGTTTATTCAGTTATGTGGAGAAATATTATTTGCTTTGTGTGACTTTTATTTCATGTTCCTATGAATCATCAATTTCTATAAATTTTCTCTAATTTCTTGAGAATAATGAGGGAATTTAATTTATTTTCCCACCATATTTGAAGATTGTAAAATTTATTTATAGATAAAAATGTATCCCTTATGAAAAATATAATTAAAACCCTTGGTTTTATTATAGTAAATAAATGATTGAATTTATTTTAGGGTCAATAAAAAAACCATAGGCATACATTGTGAATCCCATAAGGTTTGATTCATAATAACTAATTAATTTATCCCCCTATTTATTTTACCCGTGAAATTATTTTTCTATATTGATGTTAGGACTTCAATGTAAATATTTAATGAAGACTAATTTATTAAATTTCTATCATTCCATGGATTCAATTTTCACTTTTTGACTCATGTAATTAATCAAGGACCATAATTGGTCATTTTTTAATTCAAATTAATAAACCACCAAAATTACATTTTCAAACTCCATGAATTAAAGAATAAAATATATATTTTACATTATATTGATCCATTGGTCTGAAATTATAATATATGAAGAGCAGATAATGTTTATTGTTTATTGATGCATGAAGGACTAAATATTATGTTTCTCCATATTTTGGGAGATCGATTATTACTCATGATTCATTTCATTTTTCATAATCTAATAGAACATATCAATTAATTCCTATAAACCATTACACTTACCATTTTCTTACATAATGAGAAAGTAATTTTATCTTCCATTATATTCATTATTAACTAAGTTCCACCCAATTTAATCCATTAACTAAAACCAATTTTATTAACATGATTACTAAAAATTTGTATATTTATAAAATCAGAGTGATAAATTATATTAATATGAATAATAGAACCTTTTATGTCTTGATTTATAATTCATTGAATTCAATATATGGTACTTTTGGATTAACCTAGGTTTCATTATTTTAGTTTGTATTATAATTCTTAAGTCGATCCATAAAAATAATAAAAGATTTCTTTGATTCCAACTAAAATTACCCATAAATATTAAATGAAATTTATATATCATTTCCAATACTAATCAATAAATATTATAAATAATGAATGATCTTAAAAGCTAAAGATTTATTGTCTTTGAGATTAGCTAAATAAAATATTTTTATATAATATTAATTTTTTTCATGTCCCATTAAAATCTCCACATAAACTTATAATTTATATATATCCCTACATGTAAAATCCTAAGGAAATGGAAAAATTTAAGGAGTAATATGAAATGATATGTATAGGAATAAATATTAAATAATCAAAAAGAAATATATTGTATGTATGATAGAAAACATAAACATGGATGAAATACGTGATTAAAATTAAAATATGATTATTATTATTGCACATATGTTAGGATATAAAAACATATATAATAGAATAAATACATATAACCTCAAAATGATCATCATGAAATCATAATTATACCCTCTCATGTGAATATTGAAACACAAGACAATAATCAGATTCTATGGAGAACAATATTGGAATGTGGAAGGAATAAAAAATTATAATTAACAACATATGTCAATGTAATCCACTCATACCATAAAAATATGTAGGATCATCAATCACAAATTGTATCCCATATTATATGGATAATCATAACTCACATCCCTCAATGCTCTCTTTAGATATAATATCTTATCCTATACATTGGGGGATATATAAAAACTATCCCCAAATTAATGATAAACCATACATATTTGTTATATACGATATCAATAAAATATACTATCATGAAAAATCCATGTAATGAAGGTAGAGTAAATTAAAATTTCAAATGTTATCACATAAAATAAAATAATAAATATTTTAGTTAATACCAGAAATTGAAATTCTGAAATAAATTATATGATATTTGAATTTTGATGGTGATCCATGAAAACGAACGTTATTTTATAAATCTACTTTGAATATAAAGAGGTAGGTGGATGATAAACCATTAAAAAGTGTCAACATTATTTCGTATCATTTTATTAAAAACAATGTTACAAATCACTTTTTTAATAAATTTCAAGTAGTGAAAAGTGGAATTTAAAAAAATAAATTTAACATAACTCCAAACAACAAATATTGTAAAATAAATAAAATTTGAAGTGTAAAATATTGTGTGGTTGATGAAAATTAAATATAATTTAGAAGAAATACATCTTTTATATTTTTAGGAAATTTTACTGAAACCCACATAAATTAAAAAATAATAAATATTCCTTTTAATAGAGATAAATAGGAATTTGAATGGTTTATAAGATAATATAGTTTTTTATTTCAAAAAAACAATATATTTATTTTTATTAATAAATAAAATATACATTGTGGATAAAGATCTTATAGAGAGGATGCGAATTATAATAAAACTAATAATGAAATATTTATATCATCCTAACTTCTATATAAAACCCCTTAAGACCTCAAAAAATGACCTAAGGGTGAGATAAGTAATAACAGTAGTCAAAGGTGGTTATTAATCTAGCATAGTTCATATAGTGATTTCTATGATCATGAAATTTTTTCATAGACGACGCCACTCAATAATTACATAATAAAATTTAGTTTGGGCTTAGCCTAGGGAAAATGCTAGTGATGCAGCCTCCTTTCAAAGATCATTAAAATTATCCTCATTTAGACTACTTATGATAATTGATGTCATTTAAAGTCCTTTCAAATATATATCATATAGTGATTACATAAATTTATAACCACTACTTCAATGGATAGGTTATAATAATACTATTTCAATCGAATACTACATCAAATAAAATCACACCTTATCTCATTAAATCTTAATAAATAAATGTATGGTATAAATAGATATATAATTCCAACAACAATATAAATGCAGTAACCATATAGTCCACATGACTATATACATAGTGATCATATTATATTCTGTTATATAACCTCATAAAAATCATTTAAATCCTTTATATCGTTATCACATTTCATTTTTAAATATTTTTATAACATTTCTAATTGTGTTACATTCATTCAATTGTTTTTAACAATGGTATCATCCTAATGTAGATTGGGATGTCAATTATATCAATCTCTTTGCATTTTTATTTTATTTTATTTTATTTTCAGTTCAAATTTTACTTATTATTTTTTATTTAAAAATATTGTAAAATATTTCATTTTTTATTATAATATTATACTATAATAAAATAACGCATTTATATTTTTTTAATATATTATGCAAAAAACTATCGAATACATGGGTTTTATTCATAGCGATTTGACTCAAAAGTTTCATCTATTTCACATTAGTAACTACATGAGATAGGGACTCAATGTGGAGTGAATTCACCATATGTGGGAAGCACGGACATCATCATGGAGATTTTATTTGTGTGGGAGACATATATTGAGTTGATGTGAGTAAAAGATTGGTAATTCAAGGTGAACACCTAGAAGAGATATTCCAAGGGGGGTCTACAGTATATAAAGAAGTTGTGGGGGTTATGTAGAAGAAGAAGAGATATAAAAAGAAATATAAGGTGAGTTAAACCAATTATAATGTAAAATTAATGAGTTCAAATGAAACAAAAACTAACCTCCAATATTGTTGGAAATTAAAATTGTTATGCAATTGGTATTTAAGCCCCATCCTTTAGGATGCTGAAAAGTTGAAATAGTGATTCAATTATAATATTTAAATATTTATAGTAATATATTTGTATTTTTGTGAATTTTTAAAGTGAAATTGGAGGATTTAAGATAAAATAAATCCAAGAAATACTTTTATTAAAAATATATCATTGAATGAAAATGTATATAATGTTTCAGATAATGTGATTATGGTTTCTTGAAGGATAAAAATCAACACATATAAATACGTGAAAGTTAATTTTCATTATTTATTATAAAAAAAATTATTTTTATAAACATGAAATATAATATGAATGAACCAATGATATTTATAAATAATACCTATTTCATTTTTATAGGGGGTGGTGGATACATTTTTATCAACAATACATTAAATTATACGAAATTGCTATTATTGAATTTTTGAAAAAATTATGTTCTATATATGATTAAACTTTTAACTCAATTCATATTGTTGTATTCCCTAATAATGTGTTCTCAATAACATGAATGGATGAATAATTTTATCTATTTATGGGAACCCATTTTTTAATAATTCCCATATGTAAAAAAATATAATCATAAATTTATAGGTGTAGTATAGGTAAAAGACATTTAAACTAATGGTTGTATTTTACTAGGTGTAAAAATATTGAGAGGTTTTCTAAATAAAAGATTAATTTTCATGTTTAAAAGCTTATCAGAACAATATAGCACATGGTAATATAATTAAAATAAGATAATATGAATATAAAATCATAAAATTTCAATTATAATGTTTTTATATTAAAAATTGGTCTAAGAATTTTAAATTAACAACCTAAAAATATAAAAACAATGTGAAAAAATATTTCTATTTTACATGGGTTGTATCTAGATTAAAATTATAACCTTTATCAAAAAAAATTTAAATGTTTAATTCAATCAATAGGATTATAATTTTTGAAAATTATAGTTTTATGAAAAATATTATAATATTAAATAGGGGAATATCATATACCTAACATGAAGTGAACATATACTTATGAGAAAATGGAATATATAACCTAGTATATTCTATAAAAAATTTCAAATAAAATTTATTTTTTAAAAGAAAAATAAATAGAACTAATTTATACATTCATATTTTTATGTTTCAATATATAATAATTTTCAAAAGGTTTTCATAAAAAGACGAATAAAGTATTACATGAAATAAAAATAGAAAATTACTTCACTCTATTTGATAATTTGAAGACACTGAATCTATGATAGAAAAAGAATCTAAATCTATTAAAAATTATATTTGTAAGTGAAAATTACACATGAAACCCTTTTTGATATAAATAAATTAATTTTATAGAATAAAATTAAGAAAAAATTAACAAAAGAGGAATAAAAAGGTTAATTAGAATGATATTCAAAATCAAATATGGTGGGATGAAAATTCTTAAATAAATAATCATAGAATATTAATTAAAAAATAAAATATAAGTCAAATTCATAAAAAACACAATTTTTCATCATGATATTTTATATTATATAATGTGGACCCATTGATTCCAATGAAAAATAAATTAATCCCCCTATTAAGAGTAGGTAGTCACTACTAAATTTATAATTTTTATCTATAACGGTGGTGGAAGGTAATGTTAAATTAGATGGGGGGAATCATTGATTATTGAAATGGAAGAATACTTATAATATTAATCAAAGAGGTGAAAATTTTCAAATGTGGAAAAATATACTAAGGGGCGATGAAATTGATGTCATCATCATTCATTAATAAGATATTGGAAAAATAATATACAAACATGGTGAATAAAGAAGAATAAATTGGTGGGGGAGTAATTTAGAAATGGGAATAAGAGGAATTTAATATTTGTTGGGGAAAAATAATCATAATAGTGGTGTAATAAAAGGAACTCATTCCTGAATGTGTGTATAGAGAGTTAATATTTTTTAAATGTGAAAAACATACATGAAACTCTTATTAATTCCATTTCCAAAAAATATAATGAAAATTAAATTAATTTATTGAATTTTTATTTAATTTAATCCCATTAAATCCATTTCAAAAACATTATAAAAAATATTTTTTCGATATCCCTATTCTGTATGGCTTAATAAGGATCGAATTATAGTTTTTTAGTGTTGTAAAAGATAATAAAAACTCGTTTATATTATCACAATGATCTATAAATTCAAAAACATATATATAAAAATAAGTAACATTGACATTACACCAAATATGGTTTTGGTAGTTTTCTTTTTCAGTTTAACAGAAAATTTATTAAGAATAACTAATACACTTTTACATTAATGATGTAAATAGTGATAAATATAAATCACACAACACATGGGAGGTATTTTCAACAAATCATACGGTATTATAGTACATGTTAATAGAAAATGGAGAAGGTTAATGAGAGATTCTAGGGAGAATTTGATAGAGTATTCCTACAAAAGGATTGAACTAAACCTTCTCAAGGTGAATGCTCACTTATTCAGATCTCATTGTACTTCTAATCCCTTGAATATATTAACAAAAAATGCTGTGAAATGTTGTAATAAATTGTTCAACTACAAAACATGTAACCTTGGTAAAATTTATATCCTTCAATGAATTTCATAAAATGAATTGACTTTGAATAATAAAATACATGAATAGAAGATTCCTAAATGTTATAACATTTATCTTCCTTATAAATTATTATATTAACCAAATATTATCATTCCTAATTCTTTATGATATGGAATATTGTACCCTAGAATCATCTCAGGTAGAATTTATATGATATCATTGTATTGTATTAAGTGATGTGACCAAATAAAAAATTCATTTTATTTCGTGGATGTTAAACCATTTGAAAATATTATATCATAATCAAGAGTAAATTTTTATTAGAATAAATAGGAACATGGACCACAAGAAAACAAGGCTCACGAAGGCCTAAAGTAGTGTAGACCGAGGGCATCCCCTTAGATCAAGTTGACACCTTCAGGATTCAAGGACATCACATTGTGGAGGACCATAGGGTCAGGGGAAGTAACATTTATGGAAACAAGGACGTCTATGACTTAGTTTCCCTCTCACCAAGTGAGTATCACTTTGGTATTGCTATCGATCATATCCCTTCACTTTCTGATAGTGTAACGGATTGACCAGTGAGAGGGGCTATGAGCAAACAAATCATCATACCAGATTTTGGATTCAATGTCAACTTCAGATAACTTAATTTTCTTATAATGGAACATACTGATACACTGGAGCATAGCATTGGCCTCCACATGAATTGAATAACCTCAACCAAGGCCAGAGGAGAAATCAGGTGTCCCATACCCCTTACTGTCTCGGACCATGCCTCCACCGTGAAGGACCCCCATGCAGCAGGAACCATAAAAGTTGAGTTTAGACCCCTGGTGGGGGGGGGGATTCATTGGACTAAGTGGCCTCAGATGACTCTTGATTCTAGTTGGGTTTCATGGGAATTTATTTTAATAAAATGAAGAGATGGCACTTTCCATCTTTTTTTTTAATACTAGCCAAATACAGTAGAATATTTTTTTCTCATGATGATGATGGTTCTACTAGACGAGGAGACCCCATCGTGCCTTGCCATGTTTTGTGCATACCAAATACTCTAGAACCCTGTGTATAGAATGGTGGTATGTGCCTCCCTCTCCGGACCCCAGTCTCCCGATCTATGGAGCCACCTATCCATAAACGATGCATCAGGCATGCTGGGTACACCAAGGCCTATGAATTCTCCAAGGGCACTTCATATAGCACATGACTAGTCACCCCAAAAGAAGAGGTGGTTAATAGTTTCTTCATTGTTGATTCTGTAGTAGTGACCCCGGGAAACTATAGGGATCCCACAACGTTTGATGTTGTCATCCATCAGGATTGCTCTGTTTTGGATACGCCAAGATAACAAGTTACATTTTTAGGGAAGAATATAAGGACCTCTCCTTAAACCATACTTAATCTAGAGTTATTACAATAATACACATTGAGGATCTCTTCAGGTCTAGAGTTTTAGAGAATTAGATCATAAATTATGCATTATATTCCATATTTAAACATGGTGGTTACATTAAAGACAATGTTCACTTTTCCCATCAAAGGAAACATATTTAAAACAAAACATGGATTCTTTGATGATAATTCCTTGAAACTATCCTCACATCATGTACCTTTCCATTGACCTATGAAAAACATTTCAAAAACATGGGATGAGCATAAAAAGATCAGTAAGGTATATAAAAATACGGAATGAAAACATTAGTCCATGTATACATAAGAATCAATGAAATCATAATTTACTCATAAAAAATAATCACTTTAACATACCTCATCAAATCATGAATAAATCATAGAAATCATAAGACATAAAGGTAACTTGAGGCATTCATAACATTCTTACCTAGGGAGTAACCCTCATGGTTATGTTTGGAATACCCATCACAGTATATTCCCTAAATCTCTTCGTAGAAACCATATAGTTTAACCCCTTTGCGTTACCCAATGAATTGGAGAGCTATTTCGGGCTCACCCACCCTTAGTTTATCACAGAACCACCCGTCTTCATAAACAATTCCCAAGAACCATAACATAATCGTATCACATAAACCCTGTAAAAAGGAAACATAACATTTTCACATTTCAATCACAAGATATCAATACAACACATTGATATAATAAAAACATTATCAAAAACATTTTCAATACAAAAATAAAAGTAAAGTAAAACATGGTATTTTTTTCATTTAAAAATAGTTATGGCTTGTAGAGGAAGCTGAAACTCAAGTAATGACACGGTGGCGGAGAAGTCATTGTCACCGCATACGTACGACAAAAACATTCCCTTTTGTCTTTTTGTAAAATGCTTCGTATAAAAAGATCCCTTTTGAATAAAATTAAAAGTAAAAGGGTTTTATACACCGTATAAAATAAGGTTGTGTATAAAACAAAATATGCCTCAATGAAAGGAGATTGAGACGAAGTCCCATACCCCGTATCTGACTTGACTCGATCGTTCTTTAATCTCCTGAATAATAAACATGAGTTAATTTATACTTGATTAAGAATATTTTTCAAGTTCATTATTCCTTTTATATCACTTATTACCATGTTATGAACACTATTTAATTATTTATGTTAATAACGGTCATTTTGTTGATCATTGGTACTTGAGTCAAAAATGGACTTCTTATAATTGCAATGTGTTCATGTGGTCAAAGGTTCATTATATCCAGAATTATATTCATGATTTAGATATCATATATATCATATATATCCATTATATACATGCATTTATAATATTACATAACATTTAGAGGTAAGAAATGAAATGCACCGTTCATGGAGACGGTAAGCCGTACGTACGCATGAACGCTAATTTCATTTCTATTTCGTATTTATTGGAATTAAAACATATTGATACATAGTAGTATTATAATTCCAGTATGGTATCATATATAATATCATTAAATCTATCTTTTATATGTACCACATATGGTATTAACGAATCAAATCACTTTGAGGGGAGGTAGTTCGCACTTCAAAAAAATGAAATTATCGTGTTTATCCATAATGGAAACCATAAAGGTATGCCATAAATGAAAAATACAGAAGCATAAGCAAAAACATAAACATATTATATATCATATGTAAATATAGTTACATCATAATTTCCACTTTTAAAGGAGTTAAAAGAATATTGAACATTCATCATTTCGTGAGGCAGAAATTCACCATCGACAGAAACAATTTGTTCTTTAACCATTAGATGAAGGTGTGTATAAGTGTAGATCTAATAATTCACATAAAAACATCATATTATATTAAATATACTAGTGTTGTTACAATATAAAGGAATAAAGAGATTTTAGCGGGTTGGAGAAGCAAAATAAAACAAAATAACATTAGAGAAGACTTTACCTTTAAATCAGGTAACTCCTCTTGGTTTGAACCAAAAGGGTTTCTTTAAGAGCATCCTGCCTAAGGTAAGGATTCTATGATGAATGGAGGGATGTGTAGAGATTAAATGAGTAGATATTGGCCAATCCAATGGCTTGAGAAGTGTGGGTAAGGAGGTAGAGGTGGGGGCCTTTTATAAGAGGGAGGAGGGGCACTTTTGGAAATTCAAGAAATGTTACTTTATTTTAAAATGAGTTTCAGATTTTAAAGCTCCCACATTGATATATATCTAGGATAAGGTGATAAGGGTTCTAAATATATGCATCCAATAAGTTTTTGACAAGTGTATTTCTTACATTTTACATTATCTTTTCATTTTATTTAAATCGTTCATTAATGAGATAATCGCTGCATCATCATGATGTCATAAATAAATTAATTTATTTAATGTCTAAAAATTATAAAAAATATACTATGATATACGAAATAGTTTTAGATTTTAAAGGAGTATTTATAGACTAAGATATAATTTGCAGTGACAAAATTAAAATTTTTTTACTTGGGTGATACATTTTTTTGTGATATTCTCCATTCTTTAAAAATAAAAAGATAAAGTGTCACTATCACACAAAAGTGATTCCATGGGGTCCCTAAGTTTGGCCCAAGGTATCCCATGGTCTTCCATGACACAAATAGTTGCATTAGGAAACATTTTGGGGTCATTTTGTATTATTATGATATTATTTTATTATCCTTAACTACCCGATTACTAATTAATCATGATAATTAAAGATAATTAACGTCGTTACTATTCATAATGTCCAAAAGTAAAAGAGTATTAATTACATAATTTGTACCTTATGATTTTAAATATGGAATCCATTTTCCCAGATTCCAAACACAGAAATTTCAATAATTAATTTAAAAATAATTCTCGTTGTCAAAACAAATTGCGGGTTTTTTTTTGAAACAATTTCTATCAAAAGTTTGACAATTGTTTATGTCCAATTTCAAAGTGAAATTAATCCCAATGAACACTATTGTATTAAATGGTTAAAATATATTCTATTTAAAATTTAAAATTAATTAAAAATATAATCTATCCATATATTTAAATTAGATGAAAAAGCGGTTTTGAAGTAAAATGCAGTATTTTTCACTATTCATTAAAAAATGAACATTGTCAGAAAAATACCAAAAATTTATCCAAAGTAAATTTCAATGTCCCAATCCTAAATAATAAGTTTATTTCGAAAAATAGAGCTTATAAAATTGTAAAAAGTTTGATTTAAAAACTGGATTTCCATCAAAAGGCTGTAAAACAATCTTTTAAAAATATTAGAGAATTATATGCTTAAGATTGAATTTATTCTCATTTTAAACCTCTTAAAACACTATATAATTCATAAATAGACATAGATATGAAAATACATAATTCTTTACTTACTTGGGATGTTACAAAGAACCTTGGGCCAACGGGTTTTTTCCCTAGGGATAGATCCTTATTGAAGGGACAAAGTACTGCGGAAGTCCCATGTGGAAAAGGACCCCATGGGGGATGGAGTGAAGATACAATAGTTAGTCTCCGGAGAGAGTTCGGTGAGATTGAAGGTTTCCTTTTTCTTGTCATCCAGTACCACTTTTCTGAAATCATGCTAGCATTTCACTTCACTAAAAGAAATATTAGGATATGGGCAACCCAGAAACCCAAGGACATCTCCATCCTAGTTGATGTCTGAGAAATAAAACTCACCCTCCCCCAAGATGCATCAAGAGTGCAGTTGAAGGTTAGAAAGGAGGGGGTGAATGGCTGACCAGAGCAGAGATCCTTGGCTAGCGTCTAATGGAGGGTTATTAATATGTGAGGAGTACATGGTTTTTCTCCACATCGTGCGTTATTCAAGAATTACCAAAGTGAGTTTTTCATGCATGCAGAGTATGGTGTCTCCAAGGGAGCGAACATTGATGACACCTTCCCTAGATGGACAAGAAACCTTCCTCCATGATTCCCAGTGGTGTTTCCCTTTTGAAGTGTTGTCCCAGATAAAGGTTTCCATAATCTTTTCAATGTTGCGGATAACCCCTTCAGGACAATGATATAAGAAAGAACATGAAATGGGGTTTCTAGAAGTACACTGTTAATAAGAAAAATTATACATCCAAAAGATAGGTAATTGTTTTTTTAGTTCAGAATGCGGTTTGTGATCTTGTATGTACAAAAATAGAAATCTATGATGATGATTCAATTCAAAGAAATACATGCTCCAAGATAGTCCATGGTAAATTCTCTTCTATTCATTTCATGGGTCTATTGGATCAACATGATCTAGTTGAAAGTGCAGGTGTTAGAGATATACAATGTGCTTTTTTCATTGCTGATCACCTATCCACTCTAGTGGGAATATTCCTCCAATATATTCTTGAGGCCCTATATAGATTTGGTCCCAGCATTCATGAATATGAGGACATCGTCTGAGAATATAATGTGGGATATTGGATTTGATCTAATGATTTTTTTGAATGGGATCAACTCTATGTTTTTGAATCTTCTATTGTTGTGGTGACTAAGTAAATCCTACTAGAATTTTGTGGATGAAGATCCACTCCACCCGGTCATAAGTTTAGTTCATGTCCAACTTGATGGCAGCATTGGAACTACAAGTCCTGATATTCATTTCTCTCATCATCACATAGGCAAGAATTATAATGCCTTGGATCAAAAGGCCCTTGAAAAAACTATGTTACTTCATTGAGATCCACTGAAAGAGATTTGGGGACATATGAGAATTGATCACACTGGCATGGATTTTATATGGGAAGTTGCATAGTCTTACTAGATAGTGGTGTAAAACAAAGGTTGGAATCCTTGTTTTTGGAAGAATCATGAGAGAGGTGGCTACAGTCGCCCTAGAATGGATACCCCTACCGATGAAATCTTGAATGTATAACAGGTTGTACTTCTTCACCAAGTCCCATGAGGCCTTGTAAATGGAGCCCGAAAAACCATCAGGACATGGGGCACTATAAGGATTCAGACACAGCATGGCCTAGTGGACTTATTTTTCCACTGACATCACACTCATCCTCTCATTATCCTTGGTTGAGAAAATGGTTGGGATCACTAAAAAACTAGTCTCACTGTTCGGGTAACCGTTGGGAAACTGAGGATTATGACCCACAAGAATCACTTGGAATAAGTAATGATCATGGTTCCCTAGAAAGTCCTTTTCATTAGTGTATGAGTCATATTCTAAAAGAATATTGGGCTTGATTGGTCTTTTCTTCTCACTAATGCACGCATGAAAAAATGCAGTGTTTTTATCTCCTTCATTTAGCAACATGATGCACGATTTCTTCCTAGCAAGGTGTTCCTGTCTTAGCAGCATTTCCATTAAGACCTATTTCTTATGAGTGATGACCTCAAATGAATGATCATCCCAAGACTCCTCCATATCACCCTCAAGACTTGCAACTTCTTTCATGGCACGTTCAGCCTCTCTATCACTAAAGAAGTAATCCTATCCCCACACATGATGTCAATATTTAATCCAAAAGAGCTAGTTGTGACTGGAAACCCACAAGTGCCTCAGAGAAAGATCATTCCATACTTCACTAACCAGAACATGATATGCTAATAATTGGCCTAGTGATTTAAAAAATGATATCATTCAGTGCTTCCCTAACTAGAAGAGAGGATAAAAAGAAGAGGGGAGTGGACCTAAAGGCTCCGAACAAGATGACTCACTTTAGAGATGGAGAACAGGATGGAGGCTTAGAGGTTGGCAATGAACCTATCTAGGCGGCTCCTTGAAAGATGGGTGCCCCTTCGGTTGTTGCACTAGGTGAATCGGTCCCCTGAGAATCCAAGGTCGATAATCCCTTTATAAGCCTACAATTCAGTGAACTCTATACTATCTTCCCTCTAGAAGGGACCCCAGCTTCTTTTTTCCTCCAGTTTGTCAATAACTTTGAAATCACCCACGAAGATCCAAGGGGTATTGGAAAGATCAAACATAGAGATTTTACTCCAAAGATCATTTCTTTTGATTTAGTCAAATCTCCCATAAAAAACAAAAATGAAGAAAATAGAGTCCCCTTTAGTCACCTTGGTTGTGATGTGCTGGTTACCAGCCTGCACCTGGTCGATGGAATGTCTTTTTTCCCAACAGATCCAAATGTGGTGGTTAGATGGGTCGGCGTGCAGGGATCCATTCATGCATATCATCCACTCATAATCTCTATGCTTTGACTAGTTATTTTGGTTCTAGAGAATTGAAACAATCTCAACTTTCTGTTTTCTAACATATGTGGCAAGGAAATCTGCCTTGGCCCAGGGCCAGAGTCCATGGGAATTCCAGATGAGAATAGGATTCATTTTAAGGAGAGGGTTCTAGGATTGGCTCTATAATTGGAGGCCTTTTGAAGAAGGAGGATGATATATCCTTGAGCCTCTTGGATTGAGATCAGGAGCAAAATCCATCCGTTTTGGGAGACATATTGTTAGAGGGAAAAGCTAGGTCAATAAGGGATGTTTTGAGATACTTCCATTTATCTCTAGAGGGGACCAATAAAGGGCTTACAACAATGGGGGTAAAGAGATATAGAGATTTCGAGGGGCACACATATAGACTAGAGAACTAAGGTGTAACTGGGAACCCACAAGGAGTGACATGATAGAGTGGGAGAGGATCATCTGTGGGAAAACCTGTATCTCCAGGGGGTCGCATGGAAGGATAAGAGGGAGGGGGCTAGGGCCAGAGGGCCTAAAAATTAGGGAATGAAGAAGGTCCAACATTCCTATTGGATAAGAATCTAATAAAACTGAGAATAGAAAAGAGGGGAGAGCCATGCCCAAAGGATGACCTGGAAAAAACCTTGGGAGCGGGAGAAGCAATCTCAACTGGACAGCCACTACCTCTTCAAACTACAAGGAGGAATGGCGAAATAGAAACGAATTTGGGGAGGTGGGATGAGCCACTAGAGAGACCTCTGAGGACTCCAGAGCTTCCACTAAGACAACTTCAAGAGAGGGAGACTTTGACAAAGACCCTGACTGGATTCCTTATCTTGAGAGGATGGCAATAGACACCCAAGCGTCTCCCTCTACAAACCTGAATAGAGTGGCCTTGAAGCAGGCTGTGAGAGCAGAATTTTGGGGAAGACATGGTAAGAAATGTTCTAGAACTAGCAGAAGGATTATTTCTCCTAAAGATATAACTTCTCCAAAAAATAAAGGGAGATATAAAACTCCATTAAAATATGAGCCACTGACGCATTCGCATAGCTACTTGTCTTTGCATACGAGCAGAGAAAACTGCCAAGGGCGTCACTGATAGCATTCAGGAAGCATCCGTTTTGAAACAAATGTTGATGGCCTGGGATGTTGATCCACACCACAGCCAAAGGGCTCTCCTTCCCCCTGCAGGAGTTCATCGACCATCGCAATATGTTTAACCTCCATCGGTTGAAAGAACACGCGGTTCTGCACTATGCATCAATGAAATCTGCCTCCAAGTCAAGGATAAGGCAGAAAAAATTCTATTGCACCACTGAGATTTACACTGTTGATTAAAGACCCCAAGAGAGGATGAAGCTCTAAAAGCCCCTAAGAGGTGGTCTATAAGGCCTGAACCATGACACCAGCATCCACTCCAGCCACACCTTCACCTTTAAGAAGTTATTCTCCAGAAACTCATGGGACAGTCATGAATACTCCCTCGATACTTTTGTAGGTGGTACGCAAACATCTAGGAATAAAGATCTCAGCGGAACCACCCGTTGGCTGTATAGGGTGTCATTGAAAGAGCTGGGTCGAGAGGCTGGGAGAGGGGGAATGAATTCGGGGAAGGGGAGGGAAAGGATACCTTTGTGACCCTTCTACTAGGCAGACATGGGAACGTTGGAGAAAAAGAAACTAAAGGGATTAGGGATGCCGAGGCACGGGCAGGTTCAAAGGTTGAACCGGTGAGAGATGATGACGAGTGAGGGTGGGAGCATGCAACAGTAACAAAATTTTTAACTACTGGTGGTGCATGAGGTGCATTATTATGAGCATAAATAAGCATGGTATTTAGGGGAATTATGGAAAAATACCTATTATTTCAGAAAATATTATATCATACACTATTATATATCATTGAACATATCATATTTATCCATAGATGTAGATAATATCTCTATAAATATACAACATCCATTAAATCCTAATAGATTTTGTTTCATCTGACACTATGGTGTAAGATATACAACAAATTTTTGGAGCTATATAAAATACTATTTCTTGATATCTTCTATGAAATTTTTGGAAATATATCATCAAAATCACTATGTTTCAGATAAAAATAAATAATTAACAAATATTCATCCAAAAAACCTTTTGGATAAAATATAATCATGTTTATATAACATATCTATATTTTTTTAAACTAAATTCCCATTCATTAAAGAAAAAAGTGTAAAACCATGGTCATGTGTAGCATTTACAAAAAATATTCTCAATTTAAAAATTTTATGTAAAGAGAATCCTCTAGAAATTAATTAGTGTTACTAAATTTATTAAGGGATCCAATGATATCTCTGTCAATAAAATGTATTTATATATGTGTCTCAACAAACTATATCATATATAAGGGTGAATTTTCATGTCAGCCTATTGTTCAAGGAATAGAGTAACCAAAAATACATAACATATGTAAATACCATATAGATACTAAGTATTTTTTTATTATATTATTACAGACAAGTTATGTCAATTAATATATCACTTCTCAATCACTCTTATAGATGATCCAATCACACAACCCTCATACAATAGAAAAGCACAACATGTTCCATATCTAAGTAAGACCATACACTCTTCTAGCTAATCTCAATCAAGGATCCAGATATCATACTTGTTAGAGGATATGAAAAGTACCATCATTGAAAACCCTAATATTATTTCACATTCAAAAATATAAAAAAACATCATTTATTATATAAGACTCAAGGATTTCATAATAATGGTGTCAAATTATATGAGTTATCATACAATTTATTTTTCTTATCTAATGTGAATGGGTATCCTAATATGAAAAATGTACCCCTTATATAGAAATGACAAAGTGCACAACATTGTAAGTTGTATACATATGGGCTATCTACTGTATTAAACTCATTATTTACCTAATTAGAATATTATATATCTCTAAAAAAATCCAATTAAAGATAACCATAATATTTTCTCAGTACCTATAATAGTCCATGATGAGAATCGATCAAAGACTACTCATTGTTGTACTCTGAGAGGCTAATTTTTATTCCATCATATAATGTATGTAATCAATATGAATGAATGAAAAATCAAAGTCTTATTTTAATATATTAAAATATATTTTAAATAACTAAACTCCATTATTAAAATTATTAAATATATACAAAAGAGACAGCATTATCATATATGATATGATAAATCACTTGAGACACCTTATATTTTATATAATTATAAGTTTTTTTTTAAATATATGCATATCTATATAATTTATAAAACATCATAATATAACCATCTGATAAAAATCTCCCTATAAACTCATTTATAGGGTATGAACGTTGATAAAATATAGTTTTAAAAAATGTGGGACTAAGGAATGGAATTTAAAATGTTCAACCCTATGAATATTGTATTAAAATTCCATAACATCAAGACATCATTAATTGTGATGTTAATAAATATTTATTTTGTACATATAACTCTATCTATGTTCATCATCACAATATTCCACATAAATATTCATTTTATTTCTTTCATGAGATCATTTATGTAACAAAATGTAACTCTTTAAAATTAAAATTTCTAACACACGCTAAACTGAATTTGGATATAAATTAATATTCACATAGTTGTCGTAACAAAATGAAACTCCTTACATTTATTTTTTACTATAACAATGTGGAATCTATTAGAACATTATTTTACATTCACTTTCAGTATTATAAGAAAATAACATTTTATTTTCTAACTTTGAACTTATATATTCCCAAGTATAGTCCCACTAGCCTTTTAGAAACAATATTTTCATCAATTTATCATTTCAATATAGAAAACACTTTGTAAAATGAAAATAATACTTTTTTATTAGTAAAAATATTTTAAAAAATAAAATATTAACACCCATATTAATGAGTTTAGGGAATTATTCTAAAAAATAAGACTTTATTATTTAATATATATATAAATTTGGATCTATGAATTCTTGGCCATATATTTAACTAATATTTCATAAAAAAATTATCAATTATAAAGATAAATTATTCTTTATATTATTTTAAAAAAATATTAAATTATTTATAATCATAACCATGTATATAATAATTATCTTACACTGCTCATAAAAAATAAATTGTTAATAAAAATATCGTTTGTCAAATAATAGTAATTAGATAACTATACACATTAATTATATAGATAATTATTTGATTTATATATAATTTGACATTTATATCCATGATTTAGGAACCTTTTACCTCCCCATTTTAATGATAACTACAAGATCCACCAATTCATTCCATCATTTTGAATTCTTATACACTTATTATATTCATAAAATTAATAATTGATATCATATAAACTTAAATAAAATATGATTTTATTTTTATTACATAGATACATGATATATACTCTCCAAAGTGTTTCACAATACCCTTTTGGTATGTATGAATATTCTTTCAAATAAAATATGGGATTATGTTCTTGAAAAATCTTTCAGGTTTCATAAACTTGTTCTAAATAAGGACAATTCAAATCCGATTTATCTTATCTAAACCTATACCCTCTTAATTTATTATCATGGTAATACAGATTAAACATCATATTTCATGTTCATTTTCCACCAACCATTTTTCAATTTTGGGTAAATATTTCATGAACAAATTCACCATATCTAAAAAAAATCAACAATTATTATAGAATACATTTGATATCCCAAATAAAAATCAAATGAAACATTATTCTCTGTTAGTCATTAATGTAATAAATCATATTGAATTCATGTGTGGATTTTAAAATTCCTTCATTAATCTTTTATATAATGTATTTGAAACATAATGTGAATTATGTTATGATTCTCATAGTAATTAAGATCAACTTGTTGAACAATATGAACAATATTTTTAAAATGGAGTTATTATATCAAATAGAATTTTCATTCTTATATTTGAAAAATTATAATGTTTTTATACCAATATTAGTAAATTTATTCAATTAATATTTACATTTTTTAGCATGTTTATCATGTTATGTTTGATGATGGAGAGGTCATTACTCTACTATAGGACCTTTTATTATATTTGAATCAATTATCATAATCATTTAATAAAGAAATTAATTAAATTTGATCCCACTAAAATGATAACCCCATTATGAATTGCATCAAACCAATTAGTAAGCCTGATTCATATTTCACAAAGCTTCCAGAAAATTTTTAATTTCTATCATCACTTCACTGTTTCCGAAGAAAATCTTGTCAATCATATCAAATATTAATCTTCTATATTTTAGTTAATTACTCCTCATCCAAATACATCATATGGATTATCACAACATTAATACTCTTGTAAAATAATCCTATATGGGTATCCCACCTAAGTAGAACCCAAATAAAATGAAAATATGGGAACTTATTCCTATTATGGTCACCCATTATTCACATTCCATGTAAAAGATAACCCATGGGCACACATATTTTGTATGACCTACTCTATAGGATGATCAAGGTCTTGAAAATTGATTCTTTGAGAATGAATATGATGATTAGTAATTTTTAAAGGGAATATAATCTCAAAATCTTATCAAATGTATGTTTTCATGTATTCATGCCTAAAATAATTTAGTTTTCAATCACTATTACTCACACTAAAGTAACTCTGTAAACCATATTAATGTGTAATTATTTACACAACTCATACCTTATGTTACTTAAGTCAATTGAAATCCAAATATAATCACACGTTTCCATATAAATTCTATGAATAAGAAACATGAATCTCATTAATAAAATGGATTATAATCATATAAAATCAATAATCTTCACAATAGTGAGAATGGATAGACAAAAAGTCAACCCACACTTTTTTTATAAGAAATAAGGTTGCAATACATTAGTAGTATAACATAAATACCTTCTACCTATTGTTATTTAATCAAGAGAGTCCTCAATTACCTCAAAATTTTACCATATAATATGTATAAACTATTTTTATATTTTTAATTGATGTTCATAACCTAGAAGAATCCAATTTCATAAATAAATATAAAAAAATCAATTATCACGTCTTTCATGTAACTCCTTAGATGCATATATGATAATTTGTAGAAATAATTTTAACATTTTAAATTAATGAAAATATTAATTAATAATATAAAAATTATATTAATGAATAAAATAAATTATTAACTTAATAAATAATCAATTAACAAATTAATACTTGATATATACCATTAAGAACACTTTATAAATATAAAATTGATAAAAACATATTAATTTATCCAGGAATTGTGGACATTATATAATTAAATGAATATAAACATTGTATATTTATTCCCAATATGAAATCCTTCATATTATTCTTATATAGAACTCTACTTGAAAATATTATATTATATATAAACATTTTATTTCCCAAGGAAATTATGAATACAATTTATAAAAGATAAATAACCTTTAAATAGTATCATGTATACTTTTTTCATAGAAGTTATCAAAATTCATTTTGATATTGATTAAAAAATTTATCAAATATGGCCTTTAATTTGAAAATGTTAAAATAAATATCATGAATAATTATTAATAATAAATATAAAATCCTTTATATCATTCCTTATTTTGTAATATACAAACACATTATATATTAAAGTTATAGTTTCCCTATAAAAATGTTTTATAGAAATTATAATTTATGTCACATAATATTTATGGTATTTAACATTCAAATCTAATATTATATATATTATTTTAATAAATTTTTCTTAAAACATAATTAATTACTTATAATAATTTAATGAATGAATATATATAAATAATAATGTTTTTTATAATAATTAAGTAATAAATAAATAAATAAAAATACATAATTTATAATTATAAATATTTAATAATTATAAATAATATTTTACAACTACTACTATGTCATCTCAATGGAATTATACTACTTATAAAATATAACTCAGGTGTTTTATATCATTTTATAAAACAAATATAACTATAATAAACCATTACTAACACCTTTAGCACGTCAGAATCATATTCTATAACACCCTATAATGTAGCTATATTGAAACAATTTACTATTTTTGTCCACTATAATGTTAACTATCCTATATTATGATACCCAATATTTTAATATCCTTATATTTTAAAAGAAATCTATATTTTATAGCATATACAACATGTAACATTGAGCTAAAAAACCTCAAAATAATTATTTTAAACTGTTATAGTTATAATCTAGATGTTAAATTGACAAGTATGAATAGTACTAACCAATTTAGGTAAAATATATAATGTTTATTACCAATAAAAAACTATTTATTACTATATAATAAATAAAAAAATCATTTTTTTGTAAATTTATTTTATTCTTTATAAATGTATTTTCATCAAAAATGTGTTTTATTTAATTTTGTGGGAAAATATTAAAATTAATATATAGAACTAATAGAAATTATATTTTATTAAAAATAATATATAATTATTTAATTTATAACATCAAAATTTTATTAGGATAGCTTTTTAAGAATCTTCGAAAATGATTGATTTCTCAGTGAATATTGAAAAACACTTATTTTTATCAAAAAAAAACCTTTACATTAAATTTCAAAAAAGGTCACATTGAATTATAGATTATTTTTAAAATTTAATTAGATAATTATTAATAAAAAAATGAAAAAAAATATTATTGTAATTAATAATAAACCATAATTTGCTATAAAGACATTTTTATAATTAAAAATGTATTTTTCTAGAAAATCGCTTTCCTCACATTTTACATGTTTAATTTTAAATAAAAATATTAAAATTATATTTATTGAATACGATAAAATATATTATAAAATTGGAATCATCATAATTAAAATTATATAATTTTATCAACAAATGTTTTGGACAATATGAATATTAACTATAGCAAAATATGTCTTACCTCGACAGCGGAAGTATAAATTAATTGGGGATCAAAATAATTTGATATGAAATAAAACTAACATTAAAACATTACTAAATTTATATATATAAGTATATTTCTTCTATAATCATCATTAATTTGAAAATATTATGTTTTTTCGATTTTTTTTTATTTTTAACATTGTAATATTTATTGTAATTGTAAAGTCAAAAATATTTCTCTCATGATTTTAATATCTAAAAGATATTAAAACCAAAATAAAAAGAACTTGTTTTAGGTTATAAAATTATATTTTAAATTTGAATGAATTTTTTTCATGTTAACTAATTTTTATTTTTTGATGATGAAATAATTTCATTAAATGTTTATTCAACGCCAACATAGTGCTTGTGTAAGTAGTATAAAAAGAGAGTAATTGATTTTAAAACCACTAAAATTAATATTTATTCGGTTTACTAAAGTGTCCTACAATTTTTTTAAACAAAATAACCTATCATATAATTTTTAATGGTTTATATTAAAATTATAATGTTTTTAATTTTTTTTAAATTAAAATTATGTGAAAATTTCTTAAAATTATATTAGTAGTATTTTATGTTATATATATTTTATTACAATTCTTAAATATCATAATAAAACTAGAAAGAGAAAAATTAAGATTAAATATATTCTAAAATTTTATCCATTTTAAATTTATTAGATGATTTGGATATTAAAACTAAAATTATAACCCTTTAATATTAGAAAATTTATAAAATATTTATGGATACAAATGATAAACCAAGTGGTAAAACAAAAAAACAATTGTTTAAAATGATATTTAAACCAATAATAATATTATTTTAGAATTATATAATGATAATAAACTCTCTATATTATAATTAATTTAATTTTGGACCCATTTTTCATGAGTTAGAGACTAATTATTTTATAATATTTCATGTAATCCAAAAATGATAAAAATGATATTTTATAATAAAAAATATTTTCTTAAATGATTTAAAATTCAAAAAAAACATATATTAGGATATGTGATTCATATTTTGTTGAGAATATCAACCATGGTTCATTTATGGGTCACTTTTCCATTTATAGTATCCTTTATGACCCAAAAAGAGGAAAAAACATTTACCTCTCGGTAATAGTAAAAAGGGAGAATGAGGGGGTCAAAAAAATAGATAAAGTTAGAAACATCACCTAGTCATATACAAATTTTCTAGGATGATATAATTTTTAATATTACTCATATTTTTTTTCTAAGTTTATAATTTTATCCCATTTTTCTATTAAATTAAATAATTTTAATTAAATAATTTATAAAATTTTAAAAGTTCCCCTCACATAATTTACTAAAAGGAACCCTCTCTCCTTGCATTTCAAAATTTCTAGATCCATTTAGTTATTCAAATACCTAAAAAATATCTATTACTAACACCCCCACTCACATTCTAGAGAAATTTTTTTCACAATACCAACCTTATAGGGTTTAAGTTGTTAAGAAAACGAGGTTGTCATATGATGATCGATAACTATTAACCGAATGTTGTCAATTTATTTGTTATTATACATCATCCAAATATACATAAAAAATGATTTATTAATAAATAATAATTAATGTACTAATATTTCTTCAAGTTAATTGAATATCATGTATTCGTCTCCTCTTTCAACAAATGGGAAATGAAACCATAGCTCTTCGATATGAAAGACTACCACTTGACGAACTGATATAATTTTTTTTCTACCCATGCCTCTCATTGTTGTTTATAATTATTAATTTAAAATTTATATATGTTATTAATTCCTTATATATCAATATAAAACAATAATATAAAATCTAATTTCCTACCTTTCCATTCATTGAAAATGATTTTGTCCCCCATGTGTATATGTGGATTACTCCCTACAGAAAGCGATGTGATTCATTTTTCATGAACAGATCACATATATATTATATATATTAATTTTTAAAGAAAAAATAATATGTTTATGATATAATAATGCTTCTATAAAAATAAAATGATACTTATCTGCATTCAGTCATGTTCTTTGAAAAATATAAATGATACTCATGTGTACATATGACCAACAATATGCATGATTATAACGGGATCAATATTTCATTATAATATTATTAAATATTTTTAAGAATAAAATTAATATAGAAAATGATAAAAATTATCAGGGAAATTTCTTGGTGTTTTATGGACCAATTTCCAAATTGATCGTGGTCATCATTCTGATGTCGTTTTGAAACTATGGACCAAACGTCCTCAAAACAAATGACATGGAATTAATTGGTTAAGTAAAAAATAATGAAATTAAAATAAATGAAATAAATTTTATAATTATAAATAGTTAAATATATAATAAATTCTTATGAAATAAAATATTTGATATAAATTTATTATATATGATTTAAAGGACGTACATAGAATGTTTGGACTCAAGGGAAGGGATTTCTTCTTTGTCTCACTTTATTGGGGAGTTTGTTAATTTTATGCACCTAATTTAATTACTATGGTTTATATACTACCATTATAAAAGATATATCATAAATACTACAATATTTTTTTATTTTACTTTTCAATTCAAAATATTTCATTCAAGGGGATGGGACTTAATAGTTAAAAAGTGGTAAGTGGTTTCTTTTTCAATTCCCCTTCATTAGGTTATATCACATCATCAATGGTTATATTATGTAAATATTATGTTTGAAACGGAATTTTTTTTAGTTTTAAGATGAGAACATTCCCAAAAGGAAAATCCTCTTTTATTAGAAAATAATAATGGAAAACTTACAGGAGTCTAGAGATAGGAAGTTTACATTGGTCCCTCTGAATAAAAGAGAGAAGGTCATCAGGGATCACATCACACCATAAGAAGTCAATGCTATTGACACCCTAATTTTCAAGACCATCTACCATAGAATTCTCCTCCCTGTAGACATAAGTGATGAAATAATTCTTGGACGAAAGATGATCCAAGCATTTGGTCCACCGATTAGTAAGATTCCATGATAGATGAGAGGAACCATTCCTAATGGAGAGAACAATAGTGGTGGAGTCACATTCAAGCTAGATATTATTCCAACCACGGTGATAAGATTGCTCAACCGCTGACATAATACCGATCATTTCATCTTTGAGAGATGAAACAAGGCCACATGAACCATATAAATATCCATGGACAACCCCCTTATGATCTCTGAAAATTGAACCATATTCAGAGGGATCGGGGTTACCTCTCAAGGCACCATCGGAATGGACTTTAATCCATCCCAAAAAGGTGGGCTTCCAAAAAACCTCAAACATACCATGGGGGGAGAGGTCTACCCCTAACACCAATCCTGTTGAGGACAGTGAAATCATTGATCGAGTTTGAGGAGTAGTGCTTCAATGGTGGCCTGGAGTCCCGAACAGCAGCAAGAATAGCAGAAATAGTAGCCGCAGTAGCGAATTAGAAGATTTCATGGAGCACTTTATTTCTTCAGACCATAAGAAGTGAATTAGTTCTTCTACAGCAACCTGAAACAAAATCTTGAGAAGGGGTGAGAGTGCAATCCCCTGCCAACTCATGATTAGCTCACGAATTGAAGAAACCTGAGGGAGGCTCACTTCAAAAATATCAGCAACGGCTTTCCACATTAGACAAGCAGTGGCGCAGCATAGGAAGAGATGATTGATGTCATCTATAACATAAAATTATGTTTTCAGGTACTTTTTGATGTTTCTAAGTACATCTTATTTGGAGTAGTGACTTGGGGTGCGTTTGAGTGAACTTTTTAGTAAAACAAAATGGAAATGGCTTGTGCACGGTTTGCGCATGGTTTGACAAACTGTGCCAACCAAGCAGCACTGGACAGAGAGGTGCACACGGTGTGCCCACAGTTTGACAAATCGTGCGACCAAACCGTGTGGACTGAGCATCTCTGGATAGTGAGGGCTACACGATGTGCGCACGGTTTGACAAATTGTGTGCCTCTTCCCAGGTAAACCATGCACACGGTTTTTAATTTTGAAAATTTAATTAAAAACCACCTGAACCCCCAAGACTCCCATATGTTCAGCCTTGGCTCAGGATTGACTCATTTTAGCTCTTTATAAAGCTTCCTAAAGAGATTTCAAGGTGATCCAAACATCTTGCTCCGAGATAGAAGGCTTGGATTGAAGATCCACTCTCCTCCCAATAAGTGGATTTCATGCCATTGAATTTGTCATTTATTCCTCTATCTTTCCTTGATCTTTTCATGGGAGATTTCCTTTGTTTCCCTGGATCTATACCTATGAGTTGAGGTATAGATCTATGATTGTGAATCTAGATCTATTTTTGCAAGATCTTGATTCTTTTGATCTTAATTTTGGTTTTAAGGATTTAGATCCAGTTTTTGATCGACATCATTGTGCCACTCGGATTTTGGGGTTTCTCATTGGGTTAACTCCCATCAATAAAACGAGGTAGGTGGTTCCATCTCGTCTTGACAAATTGGCTATCCTTGTATTTCTTGGTTTATTTCAATGGTTGATTTAAATTCAATTCCTCAATTTTCTTTCTAATAAATTGATCAAAACTCGATTCCATTGAATCGAGATATTTGAAATGGTTTTGGCATGAATATTTGGAAAACCCCAATTCCATTGAATTGGGGGTATTAATAGAAATTCTCCGATTTAAATTGTTTACTTTAATTGGTGGATTTAATGTAAATGATTTCAATTAAGTTTTTGAACTTAATTATGGAAATGAATTTGTGAAATGATGGAATTGGTTTTGAATTTATTTTCAAACTGGTAAAATGGATTAAAATAATTTGATAGAAACCCATTGGTTTTATCTTGTGAAAAAGGAATGTTTTTAATAGAACCTATTTTTGTATTAAATGAAATGATATTGGCACTTCTAAAATGGAAGAATGAAATTGATCGTATTTAAAGAATTCTTAAAATAGTTTTCCCATCATGTAAGAGAACATGAAAACCTTAGGTATTTAGTGAGTTATTTGGATACACTCTACGCTACGACAATGTTCTAAAACATACTTGTGGCGGGTCACATCCCTGATGGGTTGGTGACGAGTCTACTTTGTCTAGTGTCATAGTGATGTGTGTATACACATTTTTTTGAGTTCACATAGAGAGTGTGGAATCCTATAGCTGGTTAATACTATCATACCTTTTGGAAGATGATAAGGTTGCTCGCTTGTGTATTTATATATGAGATATTAATGTATGCCAATGCTTTGGAACTGCTTACATGCCTGATGAATTTACATAAACTGTTTTATGTGACTGTTTTTAATTTATCCTTGTTTTAGAAATATTCCATCACTATAAAGCCTTTCTTGATGAATTTTCCATCATTTGAAAAGGTATAGTATGATTTGTTAAAATATGTTTTCAAATTTACAAACCTGTTTATTTGAAAATTGAATGTTTTTATTTGGATAATATATTTTTGGCATCTGTTATGGAATCTTTAGTGATATCCTACTGGTCTTAGGCTCACACCCTACTTTTGCCTTCGGGTGTTTATAGACATTCTCCTTCCAGGTTTGAGAAAGGGGAAGGGATCTCTTGGAGGTGGATCCATTTGTTGGTCTTTGGACTTGGTGAGTTGTGTCCTTAAGGACCTTGGGGTTGTTTTTCCTATTTTTAGTACTTGGTTTGTAGTACATTGTAATTTTATGCATCTTTGTAATCCGATACACAACTCCCAGTGGAGTTTATTTTGTTAAGCATATTGTTTGTTCTACTCTTGCTTCCGCATTCTTGTGGAAAAATCATTCCCACTTGTATGTTGTATGATTTCAGGTTCTAGTCTCCGACATGTGGGGATCAGGAACGCCCTTCAGGGTATTTCAGGGCCGGCTTGGTTATCGGGTTACCAGGGTATCCGGGCTGGTTCGTGACAAAGTGGTATCAGGTGGCAGGTTAAGCATCATGCCTTGATGACAGTATGCATTTGAGTTTTCTTGTCGGGACATAGGAGGTAGTTGTGAATGAGTTCCTTGCTAGATCTCAAAACAATGAACCTTAAGTCACCAGGGGTGGTTAGGGAAAGGAAACTTGTGGATTAGTTCTAGTCTTTTCCCTCTTTTGATTTGGATAGAGTGAAATTCAAATCTTGTTATCCCTCCTATTAACAGTAGTTTTCCCTGTTGCTCATTTTGATTGTTAATCTAATGTCTTATTTCTTGTCTGCTGATGTTGTGTAGCATCATGCCTCCGAGAAGACGTGGGAATCAGATCCAAAAAGAGGCTACTATTGAACCTCATCAAGCGAGTCCTATGGTGGATCTGAGTGTTGTTGAGGTGATTCTTCACACTGTCCAAGCTCTGGGACATGCACCACCTCCAGTTCATGTTTAGGTTCTAGCTATAGATCCTCATAGTGATATTATCCTATGTCGTTCTCAAGAGTTCCTACGCTAGAATCCAATAGTTTTCAAAGGATCCTTTGACCCTAAACATGTTGAGGAATGGTTGAGTAATATTGAATGTCTATTTGGGTTCTTGGAGACACCTTATGTGATCAAGGTGAAGTGTGCCACCTTCATGATTGAAGGACCAAGTAGGAGATGGTGGCACATGATGGTGATGGCTGGGAAACATGAGGTTTTGGAGTGGAAATACTTTAGGGTTCTTTTCAATAACCAGTTCTATCTAGAATCAATGGTGTTGGCCAAGGTTGTGGAGTTTTTCAAACTTGAGCAGGCCAATAAAACCATGACTGAGTACTCAAATAATTTTTCTAAGTTTGGTATAGTTTGCTCCTGAGATTGTATCTAACGAGGGGATGAAGTCTTGATGGTTTGAGTTATAACATCTAACTGATATCTGTTCTTAGGTTTTCCTACTGAAGCTACCCACTTATGCTGATGTGCTAGATAGGGTGATGATGGTTGAGATGGACTTGGCAGGAAAGTCAGGGTTGAAGGAGGTTATTTTCCCTCCTAGTGGCAGTGTGGGTTCCTTTAAAGGAAAACGAAATTGTGACTTTTCTCATGGTGGTTATCGACAGCAAAGTCATTCCAGACCTCCGGTAGCACCAGGAGGGGATTCTCTGACTTGATATCAGTGTCGAAAGCCAAGACATTCTAAGAGGGTGTGCACTGAGGTGCCCAATAACTGTAGCTCTTGTGGACGTTTAGGGAACTTTCAGAGATTCTTCTATCACTTCTCTACTCCACCTGGTGGAACAGGATCCTCAGCACCTCCAGAAACTATGGGGAAATCAAATGATTCACGTACAAAAGGGTTCCATCCACAGGCATCTGGAATAAAGCTTCTCCACGCAGTGGAAGAGTCGCCAGAGGTAGCTGATGTAGGTCCTGCAACTGTGAGAGGTATCATTACGATTGCTTCGTCTTTAGTGATAGCCCTTTTTGATACTGGTGCATCTCACTCTTTTATTTCAAACCATGTTGTTAATCTGCTTAATCTACCTATGGGGCTTTTATCTTGTGTAATGGATATTACTACACCTCTTGGTACAATGAGAGATAAGGGTCTTCATAGTCCTGCTTGTGTCTTCTCTCTATCAGATATTGATCATTCTTGGAGTTTCTAGGTTATCGACATGAAATATTTTGACGTCATATTTGGGATGGATTGGCTCATTTCCAATAAATCCCGGATCGATTGTTATCTTCTATGATTTTACCTTACTAAACCCAGAGGTGTGCCTCTTTTTTTTTCAAGGAGAATGGGACCTAAGGTCAAGCAGAGCCGGACCCTCTTATCCGGAGTTGGGGAAATTTATATCAGTGTTTGCCTTTGATCTGGAGAGAGATTAAATGTGTGGTGATCTTCCTCTAGTCATCACTGAGTTTCCTGACGTGTTTCTTTCGGACATCTCTGGTTTTCCACTAGTGAGAGAGGTTGATTTCTCTATTGACTTAATACCTGGTACTCAACTGGATTCTATGACCTCTTACTGAATGGCTTCAGAAGAACTAAAAGAACTAAAGTCTTAGTTAGAATATCTTATTGAGAAAGGTTTTATACACCCGAGTGTGTCACCTTGGGCAGCACCTGTTCTCTTCGCCAAGAAGGCTGATGGTTCTCTTCACTTATTTGTTGATTATCAAAAGCTCAATCAAGTTACGATAAAGAACAAATATTTGTTACCTTGAATTGATGATTTGTTTGATCAATTAAAAGGGACGAAGTGGTTTTTAAAAATTGATCTTCGATCTGGTTACCATCAGTTGAGGATAAAGGAATCTGACATTTATAAGATCACTTTTCGGTGTAGTTATAGCCATTATGAGTACTTTGTTATGCCCTTTTGCCAAAAAAATGCTCCTGCAGTTTTCATGGGTTTGATGAACAAGGTTTTCGGTGAGTATCTAGATACTTTCATGGAAGTCTTTGTGGATGAAATTCTTGTCTACTCCAAGTCTGAGGAGGATTATGTGCATCATCTGAGAACAGTTCTGATTCTTTTAAGGAATCACCAACTTTATGTCAAGCTTTCAAAGTGTGATTTCTGGATTCGAGAAGTGAAATTCTTGGAGCATGTTGTATCAGAACAAGGAATATCAGTTTATCCTGAGAAGGTGAAGGCTGTTATGACTTGGTAACAACCATGAAATGTTTTCGAGATTTAGAGTTTCTTGGGATTAGCAGGATATTATCATCGTTTTGTTAAAGACTTCTCAAAGTTAGCTTCTCCAATGATTGCTCTGACTTAAAAGGGAATGAAGTTTTCCTGGAATGATAGATGTCAGAATTATTTTGTTGAGCTTAAGCATATCTTAACTAATGAACCGCTGTTAACTCTTCCTAAGGCTACAATAGGTTATGTGGTCTTCTGTGATGCATCGGGTTCAGGTTTGGAATTTGTACTCATGCAGATTAATCATGTTTTTCCTATGGGTCTCGTCAGCTTAAGCCCCATGAGAAGAACTATCCTACCCATGACCTTGAACATGCAGCTGTAATGCACGCACTTAAGTGCTGGAGACATTACCTTTATGGAGAAAGGCATACTATGTATTCATACCATAAGAGCTTGAGTTATATATTCTCTCAAAAAGATTTTAACCTCCGCCAAAGGCGTTGGGTGGAGTACCTGTAATCTTTCGACTTTGACATTGCCTATACCCTGGGAAAAGGGAATGTATTTGCAGATGCATTAAGCGGGAAACTTCCATCACAGTTTGTGGAATAATCTTCAGAAGAGTGGATTTTGATGGCCTTTTTCACTCAGTTGAATATTGGAGTTCAGTGGAAGGGGAATGGAGATTCTTTAGCTAGTGTTCAGTTGACTTCTGCTCTCCTTGAGTTAGTTCTTTAGGAACAACAACTGGATGATGAATTCCATACCATTAGGGACTCTCTTTATGGTGGGGAGACTGACACTTTGCGGTTGTTTGTCACAACCCGTCCTCAGGGACCGTTTCGGGACTACCCCAAGCCCGCCTTCCATAGGCTAGGGGCTGGCGACTAGCACCAAAGGCGTAAATCCCGATAACTGGGAAGACATTTCCTTTATAAAAGTAAACAAAACACCACAGAGTACAAGAGGAAGTAAAAAACTAAGTACAAAGAGAAGTGCTGAAAGGTAAATGGGCCAGAATACAAACCCAAGTGAAAGTACAACTACAACTGAACAAAGTACAATAGAAAAAGCCAACAGCTGGAAGGACGGAAGCGGCTCCTGGGTCGTCCTCCTCGGATTCTACCTGAAGGGTAGGTACAGATGGCTCAGCTCCTGGATCGTCCACCACGGATCCTACCTGAAGGGTAGGTACAGATAGGCTCCATAATTCTCTCGCCCGTCAAGCTCCTCCGAGTGTCGTTTTGCCGTGAAGTCCACCTCCGGATACTAACTCGTCGTGTAGTCCACCTCCGGGTACCATCCAGTCCCCGAACACTCGGCCTCTATCAGCACTGCCCGTTGTCTGCAACCAACACAATGAGGTCCGGGCATATCCTGTGCAGGGGTGAGTATAATGGTACTCAGTAGGGACCCCGAGACCCTCATGGTCTCACTAAAACCAACAAGGATAACCACAAAGAAGATCTCAATAGATAACCTCTACTTAGGTATATGCCCATACATATACCTAAGTTCTCAAGTAACCCATCTCAACCATGAGGAAACACAAGGATTAAGAAATCAATGGATAACCACCACCCAGGTATATGCCCATACATATACCTAAGTTATCAAGTAAACCATCTCAATCATGAGGAAACACAAAGGTCAAAGACTCAGCTCAAACCAGGATTTTCATTATCGAAACCGTAACTGCTGAAGAGCACCGTCTCTAGAGTGTACAGTGGTCCTGTCACGACTCCGAGGTACTTCTCACTAACCTAAGACTGCTAAGGTACTCTTCCTATCGAGTACCACGGGCCTGCCACCTCACATAGTAGTGCTTCCCGCAGGGTTCTGCCACCCAAACACAGTAGTGCTCCCACCTCATAGCCTACAGAGGTACTCCTCCTGTCGCGTACCGCGGGTCTGCCACCCAAACATAGTAGTGATCCCCACTGTGGGTCTGCCACCCAAACACAGTATTGCTCCCCACTGGGCTATACAAGTCTCTCCAACTCGAATCGGACAAGCAGTCTTCAGGTCCGAGCCAACTACATGGTCTCCGTACTCCGTATTCTCGTCTCTGGGAGGGTCCGCTCCACGAGCTACTGGTCGATACTCAAAGTATCTCAAAGTCCCACGAAGAAGTATCTCAAAGGACCGCCTCGTCATATGGGTCTCAATGCAACAGACGGCGCGTCAATCGGACGCCCGGTCTGTGAGTTACTAGCCTTTTAGTCCCAAGGGCTCGGTTTGTTTCGTGAGCGAACCAATCCCGGCTGTAACTCAACTATACCCAGAACACTCATAGGTTATACTCATAGGGACCGTTTCTCAACGTGATCACCAACGCCACTGATGGTTCGTCAAACGGACATCTGGTCTGAATGATATCAGCTTTTCCTTTCCAGGGGCCCGGTTGGATTTCGGGTACAATACAACCCGGACACTATCCAATAGCAACCAAAACTCAGGCGAAGTATGCCAAAAGTTCTGTCTCATCAAGAGGAATTCAACGAAACAGACGGCGCGTCGATCGGACGCTCGGTCTGTGAGTTATTGGCTTTTTCGTTCCAGGGGCCCGGTTGGTTTCGTGAGCGAACCAACACAACCGCACTCGGACAGCATCCAAACCTCGAGCGGAGTAAGCCAAAAGATCTGTCTCACTAAGAGGATTCCGACAAAGTCGACGGCACGTCAATCGAACGTCCGGAGCTCATGTTACGAGCGTTTCCGCTCCGAGGGCCCGGTTGGTTTCGTATCCGAACCAACCCGGACAAACCCAAAGTTCTCCGAAACCTTGAGTGTAATAAACCGATACGACAGACTCGTTCTAAGGATCTCTACGCAACTGACGGTGTGTCGATTGGAGGTCTGTAGCCCATGATATGGGCATTTTACCGAAAGTGGTCCGAAAATGGGGGGTCTGGGCCCGGACCGACCCGGCCCAACCCCCCCCTGGGTCGGCCCGAACCGGGTCGACCCATCCCGGCCCGGGTCCGACCCAGCTAGGCCCGGCCCGGCCCGGCCGGCTCAGTTCGGCTCGGCCAGTGCAGCCGACCAGAAGCTGCGGGCGGGGGTGTGCGCGGCCTGCCCTCGCCGCTAATTGAAGCCGGCGGCGACCGCCGCCGCCAATCTTCCGGCAGAGCGCCGCCGCCGCCGCCTTCCGCGGACCACCAGACGCGCTCCAGTGGTCCGTTTCTCCTGTCTTCATTGCCTACGGTCCTCCCGGGACCCGACCTTCACTGCGAAGGGATTCAAATGCCACAGTGGCCTGCTTCGTCGTCGTCCGTCGATCCGCACATCGATAAACAAGCTGTGGAGGGTTGTCGGGCCGTGTTTGTTCGGCCCGCGCCCTCCGCGTTAGGTGTTATTAATTGGAAAATAATAACACATGATTTTAATCATTGACGAAGGTATAATTTATCCAAAATAAATTATACGATCACCTTGCAATCAAATACCCACGCACGAGGGTTTAAAAAAAATTTGAATGTGCGGTGTGACGAAGTCGCGCATTCTTGCCGCTCGATCCCGCGCGACGTGATAACGTCGCACATCCTTGTTGTTCTTTCCCACGTAGTGCGATGACACCGCGTCACTCTCTTTCGATCCGCAATGACAAGAAAGAATAAAAAGGGAGGAGGTTCGGTCGTGTTCATGCGGTCCGGCCTCCTCCCGTTAAACGATAACAAGGGGTTCTCATTACTCGTAGAACGTCAAAGATAGAATCAAGAACAAAACAAAACAAACCCCTACTTTGATTCGTCGATCGGCGTTCGTCATTCGTTGACGGTTTTGCGGAAATAAGATGATGAAGTTCGTCTTTCGCCGCGTTCGTCACACACTCCCAATCCCGAGCTACGTCGGCCGTGGAAGACACTACACGTCAGTAGGATCCGAGGGAGGAAGTCGAATAAGGTTGTTGATGTTCGTCGCTTCCGTCATTGTAGAAGTGCACCCAAAGAAGAATCGGTGTCTCCTCTATTGTCGCATGAAGAAGAGGATAATTGGTGCGTCGTCGTTCTTCGTTGAAGAGGCGCCGTTCTTCGTTGAAGATGAAGTTCTTCAAAAGAGGGAAGAGCTCTCTTCAAAATTCTCTCACACAACCAAACTCCCAAAATAAAATAAGGCCTCTCCTTATTTTATTATTTTTCCATGCATTCAAACTTACAGAAATTCAAAACCTAATTCACTAAATCAATTAAACAATGAGTTGTCTAATTAATTAAGTGATAGGTTGGCAAGAATTTAAGAGGGAGAGAGGGGAGAGGAAGAGTTACACAACTTAAGTGGGGGGTTTAGAAGATTTAGGGAGTTATGGGTAATTTGAAAAGGTGGGGGCTCGTGTGGGCCCCACCACACATTATCCTCTCATTTATCTTCACATGGGTAGTTAGGTGCCACCCCAACTTCCCCATGTAGGATAAAACTACCTTATACTTAAGAAATAAAATTGTCTCACAATTTTATTCATTCCTCAATTAATCCACAAATTTTAACAACTCCTCCCATGAAAATGAAACTCCGAAATAGGCATTCCTAAGCAAATAACGGCCATGTGGTTCTATCGGTGACCTCAGAATTTGATTCCGAGCACCGGTTTCAAAGTTAGAAATTCCCGCTCGTTCGTTCACTGAACGTACCCGAGTTAAACTTCAGAAATTAATTCTGGGCACACCGGACCTCAGAATCAGGCGCCGTTAGAAACTGCATTCTTGTAAAATTCCAAAGAAAATTAAGAAAAAAAATTCCTTTAAATTACCAGGTCTTTACATTACTCCCACCTCATGGATTTACGTCCCCGTAAAGCTTCAACACAAACTAGGGTCACAAAAGCGGTACAGAGCACGCATCTGAGTCTTCCGCTCCCAGGTGCTTACCTAGAGGTTTCCGTGCTACCTAAGAAAACACACAAGAGGAATCGACCATCCTCATAGAATCCGATCCTGTCGATCCTCGATCCTCACTGGAACCTCCGTGCATGACGCCCTATTATCGACGTCCAACTCCCTGAGGTCGATGATGTGTGAAGGATCAAGTATGTATCTCCTCAGTTGAGATACTTGGAAAAACGCCGTGCACCTGGTGAAACTGAGGTGGATGGGTCAAGTGGTAAACCTCCTAGCCTACCCTGTTGAGGACCTGAAAAGGTCTACTGAAGCTCGGAGATAACATGCCGCCTAGGCCACATCTCCGTAAAACTCATCAAGGTGAGACCCGTAGGGAAACGTGGTCGCCATCCTCGAACTCCAGTGGTCTCTGCCTCCTGGATGAGCAGGACCTTTTCTGTCGTGTCTTGGACCATCTCCGGTCCCACAAGAGCTACAAAGATTTCTTCTTTGCCGATAAGAGAAATCTGATCTCATCCCCTGGATGAACCACTTTCTTTGCCTAATACAGTCAATCCTGACATGGATGACACTAATCCATACCAAGGATGACGTCGTAAGGCCTCAACGCTACTACCAAGAGATCCAACCGTTACTCTCGCCTCTAAGGGTTGATTCACACTGTCGGCTTCAGTGTGTGGTAACTGGGTCTCTTCCAGTAGGTATCTCACACGTGAGGGTCAAGTCAACAGTTTAATCCGGAACCTCTTAGTAACCGCACAAGAGAGGACAGAATTGATAACATCACAAAGGTAAGTGTCTTTATTTTATTGCATCTCATGGTACAAAGACACAAATATAACAACAACATCATGGAACAAGATATACACCACTAGTTCTGCTCCTGTCCACTCACTTCTAGAGCTCCGTAGTCAAAAGCTTCTGCTTCCTGAAGCTGAGCTCTCCCATGTCCTCTTGTCCCCTGCGGTCGGGGTGGACCTCCTGGTGGTGGTGGTGGCAACATCCCGAAGCTTCATCCACCTCCAGCTGCATGACCAGCTCCTCTGCCATGGCCGCCTGCTCCTTGCGGTCCGCCCTGATCGAACCTATGCCTCTGCCTCGGAGGTTCTTAATTTAACTACTAGTCATCGGCATGGCGGGTCGGACAGTAACGTGCCATGTGACCAACTCTTCCGCAGGAGTAACAATGCATGGCAGGTCTGGCTCTGTCACTTCCCTTGGTTCCTCGCACTACTGACCCTAAGTCACGCGGTCGACCACCTGTAGGTCTGGTCCTCTTGGACCTCTGCGTCATCTGTCTACTGCCTACTGCAGAAGACTCTGCCGCAAGCCGGCTAGTGGTGGGTCCTGCTACTGGAGACTGCTCAGCAAGGAAACTCTCCACTAAGAGGGCTCTCTCCAACTCCCCTGTCTGCGTCGGAATGCTGTGAGAAACAATAGAAGCTATAATCTCTTGCCTTAGCCCCTGCTCGAAGGTTAGGACCCTAAAGAATGGGTCCCATACCATATTTGTGGAGTAGCGTGAGAGGTCTGTGAACCTCGCTAAATACTGTGCCACTATCATGCTACCCTGCCGCAGCTGAAGTAGCTCCTGTATACGCACCGCTCGAAGGGTGGCTGGTACAAACTCTGCCTAGAACAGGCTCTCGAAGTCTGCCCAAAGAAGTGTCACCTCGTCATGCATCTGGAGCATCAGGCTCCACCATATGCCTACTGCTGCCTGAAGAAGGCTGGCAGCAAGGATCACCATGAAGTCTGCCGGCGTCCCCACTAGCCTGAAAACTCTCACCACAGTCTCCAGCCAATCCTCAGCCGCCTGCGGGTCTGTCCCTCCCTGGATCCTGGGCGGCCTCTGGCACTGGAACTCATGCAGTGAGCTCAAGCGAAGTGCACCCTCTGCTGCTGGGGCTGGTGGCATTGGTGTCCCAATGGGTAGTAGTACCGCTGGTGCCTCCGCCGGTGCCTCAATTGGGATAGGGCCCTATACTGAGGCCTCGTCGCTCGGTGGGCTGTCAGTACGTACAACTCTCAGGGCTCTAGCTGGTCGTCCGCGGGGAGGCATCCTGAAAGAAACAACATGACACGGTCAAACGATTTACCTGGTGAGCGGAACTGGTTTGAGATGGCTTTTAAAACTTATAGAAACACACACGCAAACAGTGTTTTCGTGCACAAAGTCGGAAATCAGTTGTCAGGGTCCTGGTGTATGGATACGTCGGCCGCCCGCACCAACACTGGACTCCCTGAACTGAAAACCACACTCGGTATTCTTAACACTATCGCTTCACAGAAAGAAAATCTCAGAGTTATAAGTTTTGCGGTAGAACCGGTTCCTCTGATACAAATTTGTCACGACCCATCCTCGGGGACCGTGCCGTGACTACCCCAAGCCCGCCTTCCATAGTCCAGGGGTTGGCGACTAGCACCAAAGGCGTAAATCCTGATAACTGGGAAGGCATTTCCTTTATAAAAGTAAACAAAACACCACAGGGTACAAGAGGAAGTAAAAAAACTAAGTACAAAGAGAAGTTCTGAATGGTAAATGGGTAAGAATACAAACCCAAGTGAAATTACAATGACAACTAAACAATGTACAATAGAAAAAGACAATAGCTGTAAGGACGGAAGCGGCTCCTGGGTCGTCCTCCTCGGATCCTACCTGAAGGGTAGGTATAGATGGCTCAGCTCCTGGATCATCCACCACGGATCCTACCTAAAGGGTAGGTACAGATAGCCTCCACAATGCTCTCACCCGTCAAGCACCTCCGAGTGTCGTTTCACCATGAAGTCCACCTCTGGATACTGACTCGTCGTGTAGTCCACCTCCGGGTACCGTCCAGTCCCTGAACACTCGGCCTCTATCAGCACTGCCTGTCGTCTGCAACCAACACAACGAGGTGCGGGCATAGCTCGTGCAGGGGTGAGTATAACGATACTCAGTAGGGACCCTGAGACCCTCATGGCCTCACTAAAACCAACAAGGATAACCACAAAGAAGATCACAACAGTTAACCTCTACTTAGGTATATGCCCATACATTTACCTAAGTTATCAAGTAACCCATCTCAACCATGAGGAAACACAAGGATTAAGAAATCAACAGATAACCCCCACCCAGGTATATGCCCATAAATATACCTAAGTTATCAAGTAACCCATCTCAATCATGAGGAAACACAAAGGTCAAATACTCAGCTCAAACAAGGATTTTCATTATCGAAACTGTAACTACTGAAGAGATCCGTCTATAGTGGTCTTGTCAGGACTCTAAGGTACTTCTCACTAACCTAAGACTGCTGAGGTACTCCTCCTATCAAGTACCGTGGGTCTTCCACCTCACATAGTAGTGCTTCCCGCCGGGGTCTGCCACCCAAACACAGTAGTGCTCCCCCCTCATAGCCTACAGGGGTACTCCTCCTGTCGAGTATCGTGGGTCTGCCACCCAAACATAGTAGTGATCCCCACTGTGGGTCTGCCACCCAAACACAGTAGTGCTCCCCACTGGGCTATACAAGTCTCTCTGACTCAAATCAGACAAGCAGTCTCTAGGTCCCAGCCAGCTACACGGTCTTCGTACTCCGTACGCTCGTCTCTGGGATGGTCCGCTCCATGAGCTACTGGTCGATACTCCATGTATCTCAAAGTCCCACTAAGAAGTATCTCAAAGGACCTCCTCGTCATAGTGGTCTCAACGCAAAAGACGGTGCGTCAATCGGGCGCCCGGTCTGTGAGTTACTAGCCTTTTCGTCTCAGGGGCTCGGTTGGTTTCGTGAGAGAACCAGTCCCGGTCGTAACTCAACTATACCCCGAACACTCATAGGGTATACACATAGGGACTGTTTCTCAACATGATCACCAACTCCATTGATGGTTCGTCAAACGGACGTCTGGTCTGAATGATATCAGCTTTTCAATTCTAGGGGCCCGGTTGGATTTCGGGTACAATCCAACCTAGCCACTATCCAACAGTAACCAAAACTTGGGCGAAGTATTCCAAAAGTTCCGTCTCATCAAGAGGAATTCAACGAAACAGACGGCGCGTTGATCGGACGCCCGGTCTGTGAGTTATTGGGTTTTTCGTTCCAGGGGCCCGGTTGGTTTTGTGAGTGAACCAACCCGACCGCACTCCGACGACATCAAAACCTCGAGCAGAGTAAGCCAAAAGATCCGTCTCACTAAGAGGATTCCAACAAAGTCGATGACATGTCAATCGGACGTCCGGAGCTCAAGTTACGAGCGTTTCTGCTCCGAGGGCCCGGTTGGTCTCGTATCCGAACCAACCCGGCCGAACCCAAAGTTCTATGAAACATTGAGTGTAATAAACTGAAATGACAGTCTCGTTCCGAGGATCGCTATGCAACTGATGGTGCGTCGATCGTCGGTTCGTAGCCCAAGATATGGGAATTTGACCGAAAGTGGTCCAAAAATGGGGGGTCTAGGCCCGGACCGACCCGGCCCGACCCCCCCCCCCCCCCCCTGGGTCGACCCGTCCCGACCTGGGTCCGACCCGGCTAGGCCCGTCCCGGCCCGGACGGCGCGGCCCGGCATGGCCGGCTCGGTCCGGCTCGGCCAGCACGGCCGAGCGGAAGCCGCGGGCGGGCGTGTGTGCAGCCTGCCCTCGCCGATAATTGAAGCCGGCGGCGACCGCAGCCTCCGGTCTTCCAGCGGTGCGCCGCCGCCGCCGCCGCCTTCTGCGGACCACCGGACGCGCTCCGATGGTCCGTTTCTCCTGCCGTCTTTGCCTACGGTCCTCCCGGGACTCGACCTTCACTGCGAAGGGATTCAAATTCCATATTGGCCTGCTTCGTCGTCGTCCGTCGATCCACACATCGATAAACAAGCTGCGGAGGGTTGTCGGGCCGTGTTTGTTCGGCCCGCGCCCTCCGCGTTAGGTGTTATCAATTGGAAAATAATAACACTTGATTTTAATCATTGACGAAGGTATAATTTATCCAAAATAAGGTATAAGATCACCTTGAAATCAAATACCCACGCACAAGGGTTTAAAAAAAACTTGAATGCGCGGTGTGACGAAGTCACGCATTCTTGCCGCTCAATCCCGGGCAGCGTGACGATGTCGCACATCCTTGCCGTTCTTTCCCACGCGGTGCGATGACACTGCGTCACTCTCTTTCGATCCTCAATGACAGGAAAGAATAAAAAGGGAGGAGATTCGGCCGTGTTCGTGCGGTCCGGCCTCCTCCCGTTAAACGATAACAAGGGGTTCTCATTACTCGTAGAACGTCAAAGATAGAATCAAGAACAAAACGAAACAAACCCCTACATTGATTCATCGATTGACGTTCGTCATTCGTTGATGGTGTTGCGGAAAGAAGACGATGAAGTTCGTCTTTCGCCGCGTTCGTCACACACTCCCAATCCCGAGCTACGTCGGCCGTGGAAGACACTAGACGTCGGTAGGATCCGAGGGAGGAAGTCGAATAAGGTTGTTGACATTCATCACTTCCGTCGTTGTAGAAGTGCACCCAAAGAAGAATCGGTGTCTCATCTCTTGTCGCATGAAGAAGAGGATAATGGGTGCGTCTTCGTTCTTCATTGAAGAGGCGTCATTCTTCGTTGAAGATGAAGTTCTTCAAAAGAGGGAAGAGCTCTCTTCAAAATTCTCTCACACAACCAAACTCCAAAAATAAAATAAGGCCTTTCCTTATTTTATTATTTTTCCATGCATTAAAACTTACAAAAATTCAAAACCTAATTCACTAAATCAATTAAACAATGAGTTGTCTAATTAATTAAGTGAATGGTTGGAATGAATTTAAGAGGGAGAGAGGGGAGAGGAAGAGTTACACAACTTAAGTGGGGAGTTTAGAGGAGTTAGGGAGTTATGGGGAATTTGAAAATGTGGGGGCTCGTGTGGGCCCCACCACACATTATCCTCTCATTTATCCTCACATGGGTAGTTAAGTGCCACCCCAACTTCCCCATGTAGGATTAAACTACCTTAGACTTAAGAAATAAAATTGTCTCACAATTTTATTCATTCCTCAATTAAGCCTCAAATTTTAACAACTCCTCCCGTGAAAACGCAACTTCGGAATAGGCGTTCCTAAGAAAATACCGGTCATGTGGTTCCATCGGTGCCCTCGGAATTTGATTCTGAGCACCGGTTTCAAAGTTAGAAATTCCCGCTCATTCGTTCACTGAATGTACCCGAGCTAAACTTCGGAAATTAATTCCGGGCACATCGGGCCTCAGAATCAGGCGTCATCAGAAACTGCATTCTTGTAAAATTCCAATGAAAATTAAGAAAAAAATTTCCTTGAAATTTCCGAGTCTTTACATTGTTCTCCAAAGTGGGTGTTCTGTGTTATCAAAACCGTTACGTTGTGCCGTTAGTGGTAAGGAAGGATGTGATGGATGGTTGCCATAAATCTCAGTGGGTGGTACACCCAGGAACCACAAAGATGTTCTATGACATGTGGTGGTAGTTATGGTGGCTAGGTATGAGATGAGACATTCCTGAGTTTGTATCTTGTTACTATACATGCTAGCAGGTGAAATATGAGCACCAGAAACATTCAGGTCTACATAAACCACTTCAAGTACCTACATGGAAGTGGGATGAAATATCTATGGACCTTGTGGTTGGGTTACCTCAAACCCAGAGGAAGAAGAACGCGATATGGGTTGTGATCGACTGGCTGACCAAGTCATCTCACTTTATACCTATTCGAGATACAACCAAAGTTGAGGAGTTGGGAAATATCTATGTGAAATAAATTGTTCATTTTCACAGAGTTTCGTCTGCTATAGTCTCTGATAGGGATCCTTGGTTTACTTCTCTCTTTTGGAGAGGCCTTCAAGAGGCAATGGGATCTCAGGTTTGTTTGAGCACGACCTATCATCCACAGTCAGATGGTCAAACAGAGAGATCTATTCAGATCCTTGAGGATATGCTCCGCGCATGTGTTCTCGACTTTGGTGGTTCTTGGGATGATCATCTGGGGATAGTTGAGTTTTCTTGTAACAACAGTTATCAATATGTGATCAAAATGGATCCTTTTGAGGCTTTGTATGGACGTCCTTGTTAATCTCTTTCATGTTGGTTGGAGATTGGTGAAAACTCTTTGGTAGGACCGAGTTTGGTCCAAGAGATGACAGCTAAGATCCAGTTGATTCGTTAGAGAATGTTGTCAGCATAGAGTCAGTACGAGTCTTATGCTGATCATCGCCTAAGACCTTTAGAATTATCAGTTGGTGGCCAGGTGTTCTTGAAAGTTTCACCCCAATTAGGTCATCGATGGCTTGGGAGGAAAGGGAAGCTTTCTCCTCGTTTTTTGGGACCTTTTGAGGTTATTGGTCTTGTGGTGAAATTTGGTTACCGTCTAGGTCTACCACCACAACTGATGTCGATACATAACATGTTCCATGTATCACAGCTATGAAAGTATCTCTCTGATCCATCCCATGTTGTGAGCTGGATTGATCTTGAAATTGAACCAGATTTATCTGGGACTGAATGACTAGTCAGGGTTGTTGATTCTGAGACCAAGGTACTTCGTGGGAGAACGATACCTCCGGTCCATATACTTTGGCAGCATGGTTCGGATTCTCATGAGATGTGGGAAAGGGAGGCACTAATGAGAGAGCAGTGGCCTCATCTTTTTGACGTGGAGGTTTCTTCATGGGATTTCTGGGGACAGAAAGGTCTTATGGTGGGGAATTTGTAACATCACGTTACATTTTTAGGTACTTTTTGATGTTTCTAAGTACCTCTTATTTGGAGTAGTTACTTGGGGGTGCGTTTGGGTGAACGTTTTAGTAAAACAAAAGGGAAATGTCTCGTGCACGGTTTGCGCACGGTTTGACAAACCGTGTGACCAAACCCTACCAACCAAGCATCACTGGACAGAGATCTACGCACGGTGTGCACATGGATTGAAAAACCATGTGACCAAATCGTGTGGACCGAGCATCTCTAGACAGTGAGGGTTGCACAATTTGAAAAACTGTGCGCCTCGGCCCAGGTAAACCGTGTGCGTGGTTTTCAATTTCAAAAATTCCTTTCAAAACCACCCGAACCCCCGGGACTCCTATATGTTTGACCTTGGCTCAGGCTTGAATCATTTTAGGTCTTTCAAAATCTTCCTAGAGAGATTCCAAGGTGATCCTAACATCTTGCTTCGAGATTGAAGGCTCGGATTGAAGATCTGCTCTCCTCCCGATAAGTGGATTTCATCCCATTGAGTTTCTCATTTATTCCTCTATCTTTCCTTGATATTTTCATGGGAGATTTCCTTTGTTTTCATGGATCTATACCTATGAGTTGAGGTATAGAATTAGGATTGTGAATCTAGATCTATTTTTGCAAGATCTTGATTCCATGGGTCTTAATTATGGTTTTAAAGATTTAGATCCAATTTTTGATCTACATCGTTGTGCCGCTCAGTTTTTTGGGTTTCTCGTTGGGATAACTCCCATCAATAAATGGAGGTAGGTGGTTCTGTCCTGTCTTTCCAAATTGACTATCCTTGTATTTCTCGGTTTATTTCGATGGTTGATTTAAATTCAATTGATAAAGTTGATTTCTAATAAATTGATCAAAACTCGATTTCATTGAATCGAGATATTTTAAATGGTTTTGGCATGAATATTTGGAAAACTACAATTCCATTTAATTGGGTGTGTTTATGGAAATTGGCTGATTTAAATTGTTTAATTTAATTGGTGGATTTTATGGAAATGATTTCAATTAAATTTTTGAATTTAATTGTGGAAATGAATTTGTGAAATGATGGAATTGGTTTTGAATGGATTTTCAAACCCTCTGAAATGGATTAAAAAGATTTGATAGAAACCCATTGGTTTTATCTTATGAAAAGGCATGTTTTTAATAAAACATGTTTTCGTTTTATATGAAATGAGATTGGAACATTTTAAATGGAAGAATGGGAATGAACATTTTTTATGAATTCTTAAAATAGTTCTCCCATCATGTAAGAGCTCATGCACGCCTTAGGTAGTTTGTGAGTTATTTGGATACACTCTATGCTACGAAAATGTTCTAAAACGTACTTTCGGTAGGTCACATCCCTGATGGGTTGGTGATGAGTCTCCTTTGGCCAGTGTCATAGGGACGTGTGTATATAAATTTTTCTAAGTTCACATAGAGAGTGTGGAATCCTATAGCTGGTTAATACTATTGTACCTTTTGGCAGAAGACTATGTTGCTCACTTTTGTATTTATATATGAGATATAAATCTATACCAATTCTTTTGAACTGCTTATATGCCTGATGAATATACATAAACTATTTTATGTAACTGTTTTTAACTGGGCCATTGTTTTAGAAATATTCCATCATTGTAAATCCTTGCTTGGTGAATTTTCCATCATTTGAAAAGGTATAACATGATTTGTTAAAATATTTTTTTGAATTACAGAAACTTTTTATTTGAAAATTGAAAATTTTTCTTTCAATAATATAATTTTTCATCTTTTATTGAATCTTTGGTGATATCCTACTGGGCTTAGTCTCACACCCTACTTTGCCTTCGGGTGTTTGTAGACTTTCTCCTTCAAGGTTCGAGAAAAGGGAAGGGATCTCTTGGAGGTGGATCCAGTTGTTGATATTTGGACTTGGTGAGTTGTGTCCTTAGGAACCATGGGGCTATTTTCCCAGTTTTAGTACTTTGGTTATAGTACTTTGGCATTTTATGCATCTTTGTAATCTAGTACACTACTCCCTGTAGAGTTTCTTTTGTTATGCATATTGTTTGTTCTACTCTTGCTTCCGCATTCTTGTGGAAAAATCGTTCCCACTTGTATGTTTTATGATGCCAGGTGCTAGTCACTGACCCATGGGGATCGGGAAGGCCCTTCGGGCTATGTCAAGGCTGGCTCGGTTATCGGGTTACCATGGTATTCAGGCTGGTTCATGACATCATCTCTGTGTTGATGACAAAGAGCACATCGAAAACCCAGCGAGATTCCACATGCTTGAAGAAAAAAGTCTGTGGGTAGCTTCCCATGCACCATTCTCCATACAATAATGGAGTGTGACGGCCTGATAAAATTACTCTTCATGTTTCCAAGCAACTTCAGGCCAAGAGAGTTACAATTAGAGTGCCTATAAAATAGTTTGGATGTGAAGACTCCATAGAAAGAATGTTCCCAAGCCCAAAAATCATCTCTGGATGAGAAAACATATTTCTCCACAGTGCGAACAATATGATCTGGTCGGTTCTCTATACTTCATATCTGGTCCTTTATAGAAGTGTCTTGATTCAGGTTATTTTCCTAACCCAAAAAAGAGTTAATTAGGGGGGTAACATTCCAATGCCCTTTCCAAAATTAAAGAGAAGATTCCCTATAAAGAAGACATCTGGAGTGACAAGAAATAGATTGAAAGAAAGACTTAAAAGCAGGCCACACCGAGGAGCAGAAGTAGTTGCAGTTTCCTGTCTTGAGTTTATGAAAAAATCTATCCTGTAGAAACCCAAGAGGTTCAAAATTACCATTCATGAGCTTCCATAAAAAAGAGTTCTGCAAAGAGTCATTAAAGTGTCCAAGATTCTTAATGCCTAATCCCCCCGAGTCATAAGACTTGCTGCAAGGGTTCCAAGAAATAGTAGCAATATTTATTTCCATCATGCTACCGCTCCAGAAAAAGTTCCTAAATGAGATATTTATGCTGTCGATGATAGAACTAGGCCATTTATAAACCATAAAGGAGTAAACCAACTTTGTATTAATAACTGATTTCACCAAACAAACATGACCAGCCATGGATAGGGACTTTCCATTCTAGGAAGAGAGTTGCCTTAGGATATTGCTAATGATGTCATAAAAGTAGCGGGCCTTTGGTCTTCCCCAAAACAAAGGAACCCAAATATAGATAAAGGGAATATATCCCTCACGAATTCCCAAATCCCTAATAATGTCCAGCTTACTGTAGATAGAGATATTTCTTCCAAAGTAGACAAAATATTTTCCCCAACTGATTTCTTGACCAGAGATTTTTTTATAATGCAGCAGCGCTCTCTTGATGTTGATAATGATTCTTTTGTACCCTTTATGTTTTATTTCCCCTTTTTAGATTTATATTTTTTCATTTAATATCCCAATTAAATAATTCTCAATTCAATGAAATGATCATTATAAGGGTTATTCGTCAAATATTTTCTTTCTTTTGGACATAATTTTTTAATATAAACCAGTATACATTTTTTGGTAGTATATTTTAACACCCAAATATTTTGTGAAATGAATATTTTTTCAAATTATTTTAACCATTTTGATATTTTTCATTACACATAATAATTTTTTTGGTTTATGTTTCGTACAACTGTGAGTTTAAACGAAACATGTCTTATTTCTAAAATATTATTATATTGTAGTTATCAAATATCCATTGGAATTAAGGGTATTAATAGTATTAAATAAATTGTAAAATTTAATAGTTTACACATGTATATAAAAGGAATTCATTAGTGAACAATTAATTAAAAATTAAAAAAAACTATTTGAAAATGAATGAAATGTTTCTCTAATTTTTTTTTAAAATACATTTTACCTAAATAAATTTATCATACCACTCTTGGTGAATTATTTTAACATAATTTATATAATATTATTCAACATTCATCTTCATTTTTTCTAATAAATAGTTGAGAATAAATATTATTTTACCTTTAAAATCAGTATCTTTTTAAAAGAAATTTTTGTCACCTTTTTACCACTTTTTATAGAACTTATTTCTGATAATTTCATAAAATTTATTTTTAAAAAAAAATATTATTTTTGAAATCTTTAGATCCAATTTATGTTATGATGAGTTTTTTATAATTGTTTGAGAATAATAATATTTTTGATAAATAGTTATAAATACAAAATTTTAAATCCAAACTACTTATTTGTTTAAATTTTCTAATAATATATAATTTTATTTTTAATTGGTTATAAATTAACATTAATAAAATAATATATCTCTTAATAAAATTTAAACCATTTTATTCCTATTAATATTTGATTTTTATATAAAATATTCATATGTTGTTTATCATTTTCTCTTTGAAAAATTGATTTCTCATTACATATGCGGGATTCATTTTAATATAAATTTTACCATTTATTTGAATGGAATTTTAAAAAATTGAATATATTTTTTTCATAATCATATTTTATATTATATAATTATGTTAACATAATTTTTTACTAAAATTAATAGTAAAAACAATAAAAATTACTTACTGTGGTTAATGTAAAAATGTGTTTATCAGGGGTCAAAAAAAGTAAAGGATTAAAATGACATAAAAACATGTATATATTATATTTTATCTTAATACTGGAACCATATAGTTTGTAATTACCTATAATACTCTATATCTTGACCCTTTTGGATTTTCAAAATATTGGTACACCTATTTCTTTTCAAGGATTACATGTCTGCCACTCATCTCACTTATAAAAATTCACCCATTATCCTCACATATTTCCAAATTAAAACCATTTTGGTTCATAAAATACCTATAAAATCACTTCTCAACATCCCTCCACTAATCCTATAATCATTATTTTTGGCTGAAATCCAACCTAGGAAGACATTGTTTGCAATTTTATCGAGGTTACCCGGATAAGAGGTAATGTTCTTCAACGAGCGTTTTTATTATATTTATTTTTCCACCTATATAAATTATTATTAAAAGACTATGATATAATAAAATTAGTATAATATATATATTAATATGTTATTATATTGAGTTAATGACATAAAACAATCCCCACTTCCATCAAATGGGTTATTAAATATTTATCTTGGTGTATGGAGAACTACCGCCTCGTGAATCAATATATGAAATTTTTTCATTAAGACCCCCCTATTAGGTATGATGGTGAATATAAGGTATATATTTTATATTTACAGCATATTTACACATTTTCTTCGTTTCATCATATATAACATTATTACTTCTCATTTCTTAGGGGATACGATAATGTTTCTCGTGTGTACGACAGACTATCGGCTCACGAAGCGAGGTGATTTGTTTTTCACTAATGATTTAAATGGAAGATAATAATGATATATTAAATTAATATATGTGATATAAATTAAATATTTATAATATTTATAAAATATTTATCGTTATAAAGAGATAATATATTTTTATTTAAATTTTTCTCACCGAAAGATGATAATGTTGTTCATTTCTTTGTGGACTATCACCTTCAAAAAGCGATGTGACTCTCTCTTTTTATCACCAGAATACCTAGATGATATTAATAATTATATTTAATGTCATTATATTTTAATATAATATTATGATCATTATTTTAGTTAAAATATTACTTTTCTATTATCAATAATGATTGTTACAAAATCCAAACATTACTCAAGAGAACATACATCTTACCATCTACAGGATCGTACCATAGTTGATTTCATAAAAAATATATTTCATGATTGGTATTAAAAAGATTGTGTATAAATATTATAATTTTTTCTTTATTATTATTCTAGATATAATGGAATTTTTATCAAAGTTAGTGGGCTGAAAATAGACAATCAAAACATAAACGAAAAATATAGTGGCTATTACCATAAACATTATTTTAACAAGGAATTAGTAACTGACAGGTAATTAATTTTCATAAGTAAATTATATTTTTGAAATGATATATTATTGTGGATATATAATATATTTATAATAAACTAATATTTATTAAATATGAAGCTCAAAAATGTATATAGTAAGTCAAAACTTAGGGTAAAGTATTTTTAATCTCTATTTTATTTATGATAGGCATATTAAAATTTACCACTAATTTATTTTTTGTGGTTTATAAACATTATATTTGATATTTTATATCATTAGTATCTTAATTTTTATGATATTTATTACTTATTTTTATTTTATTAATCATTGGGTCTTCAAATTAGCAAAAATACTCAAGCAGTAAGTGATTTCCATCTCACTTTTTACTTCTGTGAGTAACATGTGACATTCACAAATTTTATATAATATGTGGTGTATATAATATTCACCAATGAATTATATATTACTTATAATGAAAATTATGTGAATTTTAATATCCATTTTAGGATGGCTCTTTTACAGGGTTTACGGTTTAAAAGATACCCAAACGATATGGGATATTCATCACAATTTTTCTTCCATTAGACATATGTTATGTTATATGCCTATATTTTTTATGAGGTGTAAATAAATCCTCTCTGGGATGAAATATAATGAATTTATTTATTATAATTATATTATAAGTATCATTTAATTTATTTATTTCCTATGTCATTCTATTCAAAATTACCAAAGTGGTGAGGTTTTATGTTACAAACTCATCATTTATCAAGATTAATCATGATTTTTCTTGAAATGGTGAAATATTACGATCTAACTCTAAAAACATGTATTTTATTATAATCTGGTTATTTCTAGATAATAAATTTTTTCCAATAAATTTCCACTCTTTAGGTATTTAATAGATCCAAATACTATTTTTAAGGAAAATCGTCTTTATTTCTCTCTTATATCAAAAATGTAATTTTTTTTCAAAAACCATATTTTTTATAAAAGGTTTTTCAAAAAAAAATTAACACCCTTAAAATTATTTATTAATGTAATTTTAACCATGTTTTACATTTCTAAATAATTGATGAAATCTTCATGATTTTTTACAAGAAATAGTGTTTTTCTTTTATCAAAAAAGTGATAGAAATATATTATTTAACATATATGTAATGTATATAATTTCCCACTATAATTTTCATTGAATCTTCCATTATATGTTTTCAAGGTAATTTTCAAATAAATTTATTTTCTAAAAAATATGGGATTTAAAAATCTTTTTCCATATCGAAAAAATTATTTCCCTCAAAAAATGTTTTAAATTATTTTAAAAAACTTCCTTTATAAGTTTTTAAGGTTATTTTCAATGAAAATTATTCAGAAAATATTTTTCCTTTTTGAATGTTTGTTTCAATTGGGAAAGGATATTTTCCTCAAGAAATGTTATAAATTATTTTAAAAAGCTACTTTGATAACTGATCAATAACATTTTAAATGAAATGGATTTCAAAAAATAATTATGTATTTTTATTTTAAAAAAACAAGTTTTATAAGAAAAAATATATTCCTCAATAAATTTTCCATGTGATCTTTCAAAATCATTTACTATATAAGAGGTTATCCATTAATGTAACTTATTATTTACAAGGGATATGAACCAAAGATACTATTATTATTCTTTCTCTAAATTATATATATGTAAAACTTGTATAAGAATTATATTTCACATTAATATGTTATACCATGATTAAAATTCTTATGAAACCCTCTTATTTTTCAATAAGTTATTCTATGATGAAATAATTAAATGATTATAAAACCTTTTTTCAAAAGTTTTGATATGATGATATATTTATGAAACCCATATCATTTCATTTGTTATCATATGATGATTGTTCTTTAATCTTGGGAAACATATAAGTTTGACATTAAATATGTGATAGGTGCGACCTATATCCCCCTTCAATGCATTGGGTAGTGATTTTTGACTCATGAGATAGATATTACAAGAATAGGGATTGAAACCCATTAATTAATGGACTTTATCGACTATGATTCTCTTGGGAGTGAACCTTAACTACTATGATGTTTTGGAGAGTGAACCACATTCAGTATGATTGCATTGGAAATAAGCATAGAATACCATTGATATTTATTTGTATGCATTAATTCAATGTCTTATGAAAAATTTAATACTCTCTTACCTCATGTTCTTTGACTTACTAATGATTGATGTCCTATGAACTACCAATCATTATGTCATGACTCGATATTATGATCTTTGATATGATGGGTATGATTTTCAAATGTTATGTTCATATTCTCATACCCTTATGTTCATGTTATGCAAAAATATATCCCTTTATTACCCTTAATATGAATATAATCCAACCCTTTATTATATTTTATTTCCCCAAGTTATGGGTAAAGTTTTTAATTAGTGTATGTTTGTATAATATAAGAAAATATTTGTGGAAGATAATGAATATATTGTAAAAAATGAGAATATTATGTAACTAATATCAAATAAAACTAAACTATCATGGTCTGCAAGTGTTTTTTTATGTATTGTGTTGAATATTACTTTAAAAATATGTAATATATATATATATATATATATGAAATGTATAGTTAAATATAGTTGGTATCAATGTAAAGGTTTTATTATCCTTTATAAATAAGGATGATAAAACTTTAGATAGATCCCTAAATATATTTCAATGGATATGTATTTTTATTATCTAATTATATGCCTAATGATTTTTCAAGGTATAAGGAAAATGTCCAGGAATTTTAGTAAAGGGTAGAAAAGGTGTTTTCCATGAAATTTCATCCTTCTATAGATATTACAAGTGTATGTGGATCTAGAAAATATGTGTCTATCATAAATCCCTCCAAAAAAGGGTGTATTGATCGGGACTCGATCAACACCTGGTGTATGACAATGGGACTTTTTTCACACATAGTTTGACACTCCCATGGGAATTATTGGGAAATTAAAAAACTCTATACAAACCACCTTTATAGATTTAAATATATGATGATATTGAATTACATATGATAAACCTATGTTGTCCTTGATTGAAAAGAAGGTGTCAAGATTTATAAATCATATAGGTGATTTTTTTCATAATTATATTGTATTACACTATTATTATTGTTTACCAAACTATGATTTTTTATTTATTGAATGCATGTAACTAGAAGGAACTAGGATAACGTTGAATGTGATTGAAAATTTGGTAATGATCATCCAAGCGAGATGATGAATGGAGTGATAGATATTATGATTATTCATAATAATATATGACCAAACATGATTTACAATGTGCCCCAAAACCAACTCTTAGACTTGCCAAAGAAGAAAATGATAGAGTTATTTAAGATTTCAGGTAGCAGATACAATGTGTCAAAAAATATTTTGTTTTCTATATGTCAATAATATGGGAAGAATTGGTCAAGATAATGTATTAGAGGGACGAAAAGATGTTTTAGTTGTGGAAATGAAGGATGAAAATCAAGTAACAAAAAAGGAAAAAATGAGAAGTTTAATTAACATAATGGAATATAATAATGGTATCCTTATTGTATCACCAAAATTTAAATTTCTCAAATGTGTAATGTATAGTTATCATTAAAATCGATTTTTTAAAAGAAAAATTTTCTTAAGTGAAATGGCAAGGTTTTATATGAAATTGGTTTTTTCATAAAGATGCGGAGACTAAAAATGAAATATGAAATGAAATGTAAGACCCATAGATTTCATATACGTTATTTCTCTAAAGTAATTCAATAACTTTCACTATATGAAACACTCAGTTCAAATTCACCATGACTTACCAAACTAGCCGTTCAAAAGCGGTTTTGAATAGTATTAACTGAATTTTGAACTTTATATAGCCCTTATAATTTTAGAATCCATATTATGTATTTCTTGGACATAATGTAAGAACAAATTCATTTTTTCAGATAAAATAAGTATTTTTTAAAAAAGTAAATTTTACTGCCTTTTAATGGGGAACCCTTTTTAAATCCAATAATTGAAAATAATATAGATGGTTCATATGGTCATTCAACAAGTATAATACCCATGATTACGTTTTATTATGGAATTATTTACTCATCTCATATTCCTTACCTAAAATTATTCTTTTTTATTATTGGTAATGGAATGTGGTTTCAATTATTCACCATGCTTAATATTTAAGTAATCTTACGCTATATTACTTACCCTTACTGAGCGTTTGAGCTCACCCCTTTCATATGTTTCATTTTCCCAGGATATGAAGAAGTTAGTTATGAGTGACTTGGAGGCATAATCTATGAGGCTTGGATATTTCTAATGGAATAAATTCATGTTGTATTTATTTTTAAGTTGTAAAGTAGAACTTCATGTATGTAATCTATTTTCTAAGACTACTAAACTGATCGGTCCTTTGGGACTTGATTCCTTATGATCATGCCAATGTTATGTAATAATTAACCGACTATTGGAAACTATGGTCGTGGCATTATAGTTGGTATCAGAGGAAGTTTAGTACAAACCTTGGAAACTTGATTTAGATAAACTATGATTAGAACACATAGCCCTAAGAAAGACTTTGAGGATTAATATAGAAGAACTTCCTAGAATTTTGGTATTGTAGATATTTTGTGAGGTTTCTAAGGAATACATCCCTATTTGGATATGAGCAGGTAGAGGTGGCTCTGACACAGATGTACCTAGGGGTAAAACCAAAAAACACCGCTTTGAGCTAGACTCGAACAGGAACTGGTGCACAACAACGGGCCTCGCTGCACTTTTGGTTATGACACTCCCAGGGGATATACTTAGGATAATTCTCATTTTCTTTACAAGCCATTTTGAAGGGTTTTTGAGTATATAATTTCTCAAAGAAAATTTTTTTTATGACTATGGATTATGTCCATAAACTATTCAATTTTGGTTAGGTATTTTACAAGTTTGGAATTATTTATTGAAATTCATAAACTGGCCTAGTGTATGACATTTTATAGAAGTGGCGCCCTGTAGAAGGAATGTGAACTCCAGAAATATGTATGATCCAAAGGGTAAGAAGGATCATATCGTTCACTATATTAAGCCATAGTTTAGAAGTGAAATAGTATCCCATGTATTCTCAACATTTGAAAAAATATTATCTTGTGTTGAAAAATAAGTAAAGAATTCTTTGAATCCTATGGATTTTAAGAGAAGTAAGAGAAGAAAAGGATGGAAGAGAGAAAGATGGATAAAGGGAAGAGGGAAAAAAAGGATTTTCCCATATGTGATAACTATGGAAAGAATCACCAAGGTAAATTCTTGAAGGGAATTGGATTTTGTTATAAGTGGGGAGAAAAAGGACACCAAGTATGTGATTTCTAGGGTAAAAAAAGTTTCAAATGTACAATTCTTCATCTACAAGGAGTTGGGACACTACGCGAATCAATGTACATGTCATCAGAGTATACCTTAAATGATGCTATTAAATAATAATTAAGTTATGATACTACCTCATATGAAGAGGAATGACTAGTGTTCTTATGTTGTTATTATAGAATTATTTCATTTGAGTGTTGTATCAGCAATATACTAGTTATATGAATTATGGAGATAAATATGGATTGTACTGCATTACTATTTTATTGAGGATTTGAGACTATATGGTTATAAGAAAAGGGACTTAATAGTAAGCTACACTTTTTGTAAAATACATGGTTTAAGGAAAGGTAATCCTTAATATAGTCCTTATAATGAGGTAGTTATTTTGGAATTAGAGATGGTTGATTTGGATAAATTATATTGGATATTCTGGACTTCCTTGGAACTGATAAATAGTTTTTTTATTTCATCATTGTTGTAATATTCAAAAAATTGGGATATATGGAATATATCTCGTATTATATAAAGGATAAGGGATAATGAAAGTAATAAATAAGGTTTTATGGTAATTCAGGGTGTTACTGTTTTTTCAAATAATACATGATGAAGGTGTTCAAATGTTATTACGTGGAAAAAAGGATCTTCATTGTGTTTAAATTCCTTATAAATTTTGGACTGTGAGTTTGGATAGAAGTATTTTGGATAAGTCTAAAGGGATTGATGGATTAAGTTTGAAATTGGATACTATTTTTAAGGTTATTTTTGGATTGTTATAAAAAGAACAACACGCAGACTGTGTTACAATCTGTCGCGTCGGACAAAGCTGCAGGAATTGAACCCACAACCATAGTGAGATTAGGATTTATTGCCTACCACTGGACTACGTAAAGTCCCTGGATTGAATAATTTAGTTTTTTTAAAGGGTCTGATAGGTGTATTATAAATTCCTTATTTTTGGAACCCTATACGATTAAGATAAATAGAATATTTTTTTTAAATCTTTTGGAGAGAAATATAAGTTTTTGTTAGGAATTAGTTGAAGGAAGAAAATCTACTTGTCAAGTATATATATATATATATAATTGTTTTCCACTTATTCTATGGGTAAATTAATTCTTAAACATTAGTGAAGGGATATTAAAACCAAAATGTGTTATCCTAATACCTTATGTTTTGTTGAACCAATGTTATTTTAAATCATCATAGATTGATGGATTTGAGGCCCTCAATTTTACATTTGTTTTTTATTGACGACCTCAATCACTCCCTATAAATATTTACATTTTTCCTCCAATTATGTGTCTCTAATTTCCACCAATTTTCTCTTAATAGAGATTATAATTTGGTTATGGCCCTTTCATTTCCCTTTTCCTCTTGTTAAAACTAAATTTTATTAACCCAATTTCTGATGTGGATTTTCCCACAATGGTATTTTCTATTTTCAACCATTTATTTTTGAAAAAAAATCTCAAATTGAGAGGATTAAATTTATTAAAGTAGGGAATAATGTAACACCCCAAGATTTCATAGTATGTTCTTTCTTCAAAGTAATTCAATAACTTGCACTACACACAACACTAAGTTCAAACGCCCCTTGACATACCAAACTAGTCGTTCAAAAGCAGTTATGAATAGTATTAACTGAATTTTGAGCTTTATATAATCCTTCTAATTTTAGAATCCATATTATGAGTTTCTTGGACATAATGTAAGAACAAATTCAATTTTTTCAAATAAAAGAAGTATTTTTAAAAAAAATGAAACTTTACCACATTTTAATGGTGAACCCTTTTTAAATCCAATATTTGAAACTCTTATATAATCAATTTGACAAAATAAACTTCTTTTTTAGAATCGGGACATAATAATTTAGTTTCAATAATTTTTTGGTGTTTTTCTGATAACTTTCATATTTTGGTGAATAGTGAAAAATACTATATTTTAACTGAAAACAACTTTTTTAATTAAAATAATTTATAGTGTTGAATTATAAATTTTAATGGTTTGGAATTATAATTAGATTACAATTTTACCATTTAATCCAATGATGTTCATTTTAAATAATTTCACTTTGAAATTTGATATAAACAAGTGTCAATCTTTTGATAGTTACTATTTCTTAAAAATACGCTTTTTGGTTTTGACAATGGAAATTAATTTTAATATAATTAATTAAAATTATATGTTTTCAAATTGGTAAAATTTAATTCATTTATAAATTTGTAATATCAAAATTAACTTAGGGTGAATTTTGGTATTTTTCTGAAAACATTCAATTTTTGATAAATAGTGATAAACACTAAGTTATTGTTTAAAACCGACTTTTTATTTAAATAATTATTTATTTCATTTAAATTTATTTTAGGTCAAAATAGATAAATAATACCTATTTAAACTTAATATAATTCATTGGGGTCAGTTTATAAAAATTTTAGATATATACAAATTTTATAGAACTTTTTACCGTCTTTTACCCACCTCCTAGGAGAATTTGTAAATTTGCATAAAACTTAATTTTACCGCTTATTTGAATTGAATTTCAAAAATCTGAGAGACATAGTTGATATTAGTAAGTAAAATTTGTTTCAATAAGATGAAAATAATGTTTGGTGAATAGAAACTTTTGACTTTTATTTACCGGGGTTAAAGGTAAATAGGGTAATTCAAGGTAAAAAGAATATTATAATAATACAAAATAATCATAACACTTTTCCTAACCTTATTGTATGAGTCATGTCTAACTATGGACATCCTTGGGTCGATTTTGGGACCCCATGGATCCACTTGTGAATGATAATGACACTTTATGTTAATTAACTTAAAGTAGAGGCAAAAATGACATAAACAGATCTCTTTTAGTAAATAAATTTTTACATGGGGTTATATAAGTCATATTTTATACTATAAATATTCATTGGAAATATAAAAAGATTTAAAACATAATTATATTTTATTTATAGTTTTTAGACATAAAATAATTAAATTTATTTTTGACACAATGATGATTGAGTAATTACCTTATTAATGAAAGACTCAAATAAATGGTATTATAAATATTAAAATAAATATAATTTCAAATTTTTTATGACATACAAAACTTTTATAGGAGAATATTACATTTTAGTGTTGATTAAATGTATCTATTTTGAATTACTTAAGTTTATATGACTTTCACAAAGAACAAATACAAAATAGTGTCGAAATTGACATAAATTATTTTTAAAACAAATATTATATTATTAATTGATATTCTATTCCTAAAGATATAAGGTTCATCCAAAAGACTTATATAATGATATTTTTATCATTAATTAACCACTTGGGGTTCTCTTGGAAGTTTATAGTAATTTTATTTAACATATAATATAAAAATACAAAGAGACATGGTAAATGTCAAACTATTAAACTAAGAATTAAATCTAAAAGATAAGGTTGATATATTGTCCCAAACCTATCTAAAAACTATTGTATGAGTGGTTTTAGACCAATCCCCACCTTATCCTTTAAATAATATATTTTTGTTCCATTAGAAACAGAAAGTAAGTTTATTATTAAATAATATTTCTATCTTTTCCTAAGCTGCCCCTCACCCCTCTTATAAAAGGGAACTCCCCCTTCCCTCTAATTTAAACATTCAAAGACTTTTGGCTAGGCCAACCACTACCTAAATACCATCTAAAATGTCCTCCTTACATCCTAGAGGCCTTCCTTTAGTCATAAATCCATCATAATTATCCCTTTTGATCAGATCAAAAGGAACAACATGAAGAAGAGGTAAATATTTCATCACCTCATTCATGTTTCATTCTTCTTCCACTTCCTCTTTCTTTGTTGTTTACATTATAAAATAATAACTATGGTATCTTCTATATACTGTGATGTTATTATAAATATGGTATAACCATATTAATTATTCTATCCATCCTTGTAATGACATGTCACTATACATGCGTATGTATGACTTACCGTCTCCACGTCGTGGGGTAATTGTTATTCAATACATTTTTTGATGGGTTTAATAATAATGTGTAATTGATGTAAATAATAAATATAACATGATAATTATTATTTATATATGATATACCATCCAATTATATATTATTTTAATATCAAAATAATGATATTGTCGCTCGTCCGTATGTACGGATTACCGTCTCCATGAACGTGATGAGATTCATTCCCCTCGTATCCATTTAGGACTAATTTTCATTTGATGATAAAAAATAATGTTTAAAGACTTGATATCATTCTGTATATGAATAATATACATCTCATCCATAACAAATATTACTCACATAACAAATAATACAAAGGAAAAGGAATCTTTTAACACCCGAAACGACGATAATACTAATATATTATTAACAAAGCAATGTTAAAAGATCATATATTATATCATATTAATGTATATGAATCTTTTATAATTTAATAACAATTATTTAACCATTATAAAGGGGGTTAATCAAACCTCTACCAAGGAAAATTACAAGGTAACGGTTAATTTCACAATCTCTTTATTATACTAGGTCTTTTTTACTTCAGTATCTACTGGGACATCTTTATCATCCACATCCAAGATTCTTAAAAATGTATTTCAAAACATTTTTACTATTTACTAGACTATAGTTTAAATTCATGTATACCCTTATTTGAATTTTTATAAAATGGTTTGAAAGGAATATTTTCATCTTTTTCCAAACAAGGCACTTTATGACCTTTTCGACAAAATTAGGGTAAAAAGGTTTTTTTAACTTATACGGCGGGTGCGGCTATTTTCCACCATTATAACATCATCGAATATTTCCTTAAAATCTTATAAGAATATTTTTAAAATACATGTTTTCTCTATAATTATGTGACTATTAAATTATTTCAAAATAGAAAGAGATATTTCTCTAAAAAAGGTTCTGATTTCATCTATGTCAATATCCTTTGATGGATTTTAAGTTTATTTGAAGTTGATTTATTATAATTACAAACTTAAATATTGTATTTAATGTTATGTGATATGTTTGACTGTGTATGTGATATTTTTATATCATTAATGGTTTATGGTTAATGTATTGACATTCGTATGCAAGTTTTAATACGAATTTTTATGTTTTATTTCAACATTTTCATATGAGGAAAGTATTGGACTTAGTAAGTGATGGGTGGAGCCTGCTATAGCTCCTAGACGCATCGGTAGGTCTCATGAGACAAATAGACATGGAATTGGCCAAGGCCTTTCCCAATTTGATATATGGTTTAGGCCGAGGCCTTAATCATTTTTAGACAACTTGGCCGAGGCCTTGACAAAATGTTTTAGAATGTCCAGCATTATACATTCCCTCATTATAAACAAAATATTGATGGTTCATGTGGTCATTCGACTAGTAGAATACCCATGATTATGTTTTATTATGGAATTATTTACCTAGCTCATATTCCTACCATAAAATTATTCTTGTTTATTACTGGTAAAGTCATGTGGTTTCAATTATTCACCATTCTTAATATTTATGTTATCTTCTATTGTATTGCTTACCCTTACTGAGTATTTGATCTCACCCATTTCTTATGTTTCATTTTCCCATGATATGAAGAAGTTAGTTATGATTGACTTGCAAGCATAATCTAGGAGGCTTGGATGTTTCTAATGGAATAAATTTATGTTGTATTTCTTTTCAAGTTATAAAGTAAAACTTCATGTATGTAATCTATTTTCCATGAATACTAAATTTATCAGTCCTTCACGGCTTGATTCCTTGTGATCATGACAATGTTATGTAATAATGTGCCGACTCTGGGTAACTAGGTTTGGGTCGTTACGGGAAAGATGTGTTAAGGAATGAGATTATGAATCCCTGTTAATAGTTTGAGATGAAGTGGGGTGATTACTATATTAATGTATTTGAATTTAAGGATTATATTATATGAATCATGAGATATATGAGTATTAACTAGTATGTGTGTTTTATAGAATTGATACAATATGTTAAATGGTATTGATTGGTAAGAAAATTTATTTAATTTAAATTTGATATTTTCATTAAAATAATATAACCATTAATATGTTTTAGGGTTTGATAAAATGATGTTGGTGTAAAGAGATGTTGGATATTAATAACTAAATTAGATAGTACTAATTACCATGGAACTCATTAATTATTTTTTGGTAGTGTGGTGTATGCTATCATTTATGGAGTTTACAAAATTTTTGGATTTAAGCAATATATTCAATAATCACTATTTTATTGTAGTAATGTCGAATCATGTATGTTTTCAATAATTATTTATGGAAATTTAGGTTATTTCCATGTTCTAAGAGAATACATGATGAAGGTTTTGAAATGATTTGTATATGACAATAAAAAAGTATTTCTGAATATATGTGGGAATAATTTCATGCTTATTTTGTGAAATTTAGTTACCATATTTATATGTTTTTAAAATTGGAAGGGTTATAAGGTTAAGAATTTATGGAATGGTTTATGTTTAACTTTTTCCGATGTTTTAGAGATTAACATATTAATTATGCATATGAATATTTATCCATGTTGGATAGCCAATGTTAACTCTTTTTTACTAAAGATAGAATGTGTGACTTAAAATTAAATTATATATATTATTGAGTTTTTCATAAATTTAAAAATCACCTCTTAGAGTAATAGATAATGTAGAAATTGATCAAGGCACAACCAAAGGATGAAATTGTTTCTAGGAAATGAGAACATTTAAATTAAGTATATTTTTATATGCTCTCAGTATTGATGGAAAATGAACTCACTAATATTTAGAGGAGGGTTTGGTAAAAACTTATCTCATGTTGTCATCATTTTGGATGATATAAATGACCTTTTTCATACCTATTTGGTGTATGTCTTTTTGTTTATTAACTTTCTCCTAACCATGTTCTCTATCACTCCCTATTAATATTTCAGTAATATTTTCACCTTATATGCCTATGTTTTCACCTCAAACTAATGTTAAATTATTTTGAAACCCAGAATCGATAATTCTTAATGAATTTCACACATCACATTCCATTTTTCAAGTGGATTTTCTATTAACACTTTTTGTGATGTGGCTTTCTATGAAGGAATATCAAATGTTAAACCATTGATGACAAAGTTCTATTTCAATGTATAAATTCATTTAATGGGTGGTAGAATGTGACATCTGGATTCTTTTTAAAATATTTTATTTCAAATTAATATAACCTTTTTGATATTTTGAGTTATATATATCATTAATTTTAGTTTCATTACATGCATCCTATATTTTTAAAAAACATTTCATATTAAAAAAATATTATTATATGATAGTTATCACATATCCATTTTAATGGTGGTTATAAATAGGATTAACTAAATAATAAAACTATATGGTTTACACATGTATATAAAAATAATTCTTTGGTGAATAATAAAATAAACATTAAAATAAAAAACTAATTTAAAATAATGAAATATTTCTCTGAAAAAACTATTTTTATAACACAAAACTAGTTTTACATGTAACATTAAACAAAAACATTTAGTGAATTATTTTAATGAAATATATATAGTACATTTAAACATTCATATTATGTGTTTTATAGATAAGAGATAACAATAAATCCAATTTTACGCTTAAAAAGTTTATTTTTCTAAAAATACATTTTTTCACTTTTTTCAATATTCATTGAATACTAATTTTTGAAATTTTTGAAATTTGTTTTGAAATAATAATTTTTTTAACTCATAATTTAAAAACTATAATGTGGTTAACTGTTTATAATGTTCTTTTAAGAACATTTTTTTTAATGTTTAAATACTGAATTTGAATTAAAAACTACATTTTTATTTAAATTATTTATAAAGATAAATTATATTTTAAATTGTTTTCAAATTAAAATCACTTAAATTATATATATATTAACAAAATTCATGTAATTTTAATAATTTTATATTTATGTTTGATATAAAAACATTATTAACATTTGAAAATTTTCTCTTTGTAAAACGTACTTTCTCACCGCGTCTACGTGATTAATTATAAAGAAACTTTTTAACTTTTAGGAATATAATTTGGAGAAATACCTTCTATATTTAGAATCAGAAAATTTTATATTGTCTAATAACTTATAATATATAACTTAACGAGCCTATTACATATATTATTAAATTATTTTAAGCATCATTAACCATCAAATATTACCTAGGATCATAAAATCTATTTTCTTGGGAAGATTAGGTACATAATTATACATCACGAAACCAAAATAAAAAAAAATCTTTTATTTAATCATCATATTTGGATCTGAACCCTATTTTAACCATTATAACTTCATAGGATAAAATATGTAATACTTAAACAGAAGGGATGAGCTAAAAAATCTAGTAAGGGAGTAAGAAAACAAATAAACATAGCACATGGGTTAAAATAATAACATGATAACATAAAAGGAATGCAACATGAATAAAAATATAGTAGTATAGAATGTATCGCATGGGAACATATAATTATGGAATTATATAAATGTGGAAACAACATATAACATGTCATAAACCTGATTCATGGATAACTTCCAAGACTACATCACATTATGGACAATGTCTCGTAAAGGAATTTGGTTTACTCGTTATCCCAACATGACGTCTAATGAGACTAAACATTACCCAGTGAATTTTATTACTATCTAGCCTCACCCATCATAACTGTAACACCCTGAGATTTTATGAGAAGTATTATTTTTAATTTATTTGATTTATTATGTTGTATGCTACACTAATATTATCTTTCACTACATGCAACCCTGACTTGGCCTTCTTTACACACAATCGTGACCTTCCACGATAGCGTGTGTTGTAGGCAATACCGAGTTTCACTAAACAACGATATGTTATTAAAATATTATATAAACATGCCCTTATGAATATTAATACCCACTTGTTGAAATTTTATAAATTTTATCTTTCAAAATGGACTTGATTTTTGGATTCGGAATATCGAAATTTTCCTAGGGTGAATTTTCGGTATTTTTCTGAAAACTTTCAATTTTTGATGAATAGTGAAAACACTAGGTTACTATTTAAAAACTAACTTTTTATTTAAATAATTATTTATTTTATTTAAATTTATTATTTGTCAAAATTCATACATAATACCTATATAAGTTCAATGTAATTCATTAGAGTCATTTTATAATAATTTTAGATATACAAAAATTTTATTGAACATTTCACCGTCTTTTACCCACCTCATAGGAGCATTTGCAATAGTACATAAAACTTAATTTTACCACTTCTATGAGTTGAATTTCAAAAATATGAGAGACAAGGTTAATATCTAGGATTAAAATGTGGTTCAATAAGATAAAAATAATTTTTGGTGAATAGTAACTTTTTACTTTTATTTACCACGGTTAAAAGTAAATAGGGTAATTAAGTGTAAAAATGATATTATTATTATCCTAACACATGTCATAATTCTATTGGATAGGTTTAATTCTACCAAAAAAACATTAGTAATAAAATATTACCCTTTAGGTCCACTTGGATTAGATTAGGACACTTATTAATATTTTATTTAAAGAAGAATTAAAAGAGTTAAAATCAATGTTTAATAACTAAAAAAATTTAATATAGGGTTATACATGAGATAAATTAGACTATAAATATTAATTAGAAATATAAAAAGATTTCATACATAATGGTATTTTATTTATAATATTTATACATTAAATAGTTTAATTTATTTATGACACAATGATGATACAGTAATTACCTTTTTAATGAAATATTTACATAATTGATGTTATAAATACCCAAATAAATGTAATTTCAGACGTTTTATGAATTACACTAATTTTATAGGTTAATATGACATGTTAGTATTAATTTAATTAATTTTTTTCGAACTAATCATGCTGTTATGATTTTCACAAAAATCAATTACCAAATAGTGTCAAAAGGGACATAAAATAGTTTTTAAAACAAATATTATATTATTAGTTGTTATTCTATTACTAAAAATCAATGGTTCGGCCAAATGACTTAGATAAGTTTATATATATTTAATAATAAACCACTTGGGGTTCGTTTGGCTTGTTATAGTAGGTTTATTAACCATATAGTGTAAGAAAACAAGAAGACATGGTAAAAGTTAAAATTATTTAACTTAGAGTTAAATCTAAATGATAAGGTAAAAATAGTAACATAAACATGTATAAAACCAATTTTATGAGAGGATTTAGACCCATCCATACTTTATCTTAGAAATAAATCAATTTCATGCTCTTATAAACCGAATATGACTTTATTATAAAATATTATTTTAAGTCTTTCCTAAGGTGCCCCTCTCCTATCTTATAAAAGGGCACCTCCTCCCTCTTCTCTTTACACAATTTTGAGCTTTCAAGCTAGTCTAACACCTGCCCATTTCCCTTATAAACTTCCCTAGAAACATTATAGAGGTTCTGGTATCCTAAAAATACAAACTCTAGTGCCTTAAGAGGAAGCTTAAAAGAGGTGCGTCGAAGAAGAGGTAATCTCTTCTACCGATTCTTTCAAGTTTTATTTCTTCTTCAACTTTTTAATCTTTAGTTTTTTTATTATAAAGTAATAACACCAGTATCACTAATATACTGATATGTTATTATAAATATGAAACAACCCCATTTCACCTTATACCCATCCTACGGAAAATGAAATCACCGCGCGCGCGTACGTACGAAATATCATCTCCATGCTGTGGTGTAATCTTGTTTTCCACCACCTCCTTACTTGGATGGGTATAATGGTGTGAATAATAACTATATATATTTATTATAACATAATACTGATTCTGAGATATTATATCATCAACTCCAATTCAATTCAATAATTATGGGAACGATATCATCGCTCGTGCGTACGTACGGATTACCGTCTCCACGACGTGATGAGATTCATTCTCCATGTTAACCATTAAAGAATGATTATAAAGTATATATAATGAATAATAATGAAATATATGACATGATAAAGATACTGGATTTATGTATATATATATATATATTTCATCTACTTACTTCCATTCAAGTCAATTAGGAAAGGAAAACAGCGTTCATGTGTACGTACGTCCTACTATCTCCATGAACGGTGTATTTCATTTCATTTATCTATCTATTATATATATATACTGATTATATATAATATATAAATAATGATTTACATTTTTGAAGTAATTAAATCATGATATAATTAATAATAATATCAATAACAACAAGTCCAAACACGTATGATAAATAAAACGATTTTACCCAAAACGCAGCTTTAACATGGAATTTACAAAAGAACGGGTAATATAAAGTCATAAGTGAACCATATATGATATCATAACAATGAATATTATTCTGTAATAAGTAAATGACATTATTTAAATCATTATACAGGAGGTTCGGATATGTACGAAGCATATCGGACCTAAGGTAAGGGCTAACTACTCCAATCTCATTCTTATCCGAGATTGTTATTCGTAAGTATTTACTAGGGTTATTGTTATCATCCATTTCCATGTTTTCTAAAAATGTATTCATGTATGTTTAATGTCCCTTTTACTAATTTTTGACTTTTACCACATGTTATGGAAGTAATATTTATTTTGTTTACCATATGAAGAACTTTTTTGACTTTTCCAGAAAAAGTACGAGGAGAATGTTTTTTTGAACTTATACGTCATGAACGGATTTTTATGGTTTTATAGAGCCTTATTTTCATGAAGCTTACTCTACAAGATTTCATGACTATTTTTAACAAAATCCTTTTCTTTTAAAATTGCATGGAATTTTTTGAAAAGAAAATTATTTTGAAGAAGAAAGGATATTTTCCTGAAGCATTCATTTCAAGTGTTTTATCAAGACCATTTTCCATCTAAGATGACATTATTTAATATGTGTATGTTTCAAATATAATGTCTCTATGATTTACATGGCTTCACTTTTCTTATGATCAAATGATATCCATTTTCTATATATGGATTATGTTATGATGGGATGATGTTTATGAAACCCATTTTATTCTTTGGGTTATGATGAATGATTTATGTTTATGTTGTGGAACACGTAAGGATGATTTCATTAAGAGATGGGTGGGACCTATATCTCCCTCCAATGAATTGGGTAAATATTTATATATCATGATATAGACATGTATGGAACGGTAAGTTAATCTGGTTCAGTGATACAAGACTGGAACGAGGAGTGAACTTGATTCAGAAAGGGACTTTGTCCACTGTGATGGTCTTAGTAGAAATTCCTTGGCTAATATAAAAAACATATCATGTGCTTAATGGTTTTCCACAATTACATGTTTTATTCCCATACTAATTTATCATGATTTATTTTCCACTATGATATATGCCTTAATTACTGCCATTTTTTATTTCATTGCTCAAGATTTTGATGTTTAAACATTATGTTCATGTTTTTAAGTTCAAATGTATATGGTTTGTTTTATTTTCTCCATGATTACCCTTACTGAGCATTTGATCTCAACCTTTATATGTCTTCTTTTCCCCAGGATATAAAGAAAGGTTTTAGGTAAGAAAACAAAAGGGGAATATCTTTATGGGAGATATTAAAGATCATTCACCATGATTAGAAGATTGTGTTCCGAGTTTCCAAAGACACTGAACTATTACGGTCCTTGAGTGTTGGTTTTTGTTATGTATTAAGTATTCCGCAAATGTAATGTAATTTCCATGTACGTCAAGTTTGGGGTCTCTACAGTTGGTATTAGAGGAAAGGTTTAGTCATCCTTTGGAAATTTGGATGTGAGAACTTTAGTGATATCCCTAGAGATATTTCTAAGTTATATCTAGGGATGTCTCTAAGGTTAAGTATAAGTATAGGTTATAGTCCTAGAACTACTGTAACGATATTATAATGAAACATAAGATGTTAGATATTTAAGGTACTCCCCATTTATTATGTTTTTCCCCTGGCATGATTTTTTCCTCTCACACTATTCTTTTTGGGTTTTAGAAATTGGCTGGAAATAAGAAGATTCGTGATAATGGAGGATATGATGGACAATGAAATGATATTCTTCATGGGAAACCAAATGAAACGGGATTTGGAAGTCCAAACATCGTTATTATTACTAATCAGAAATCTCATAATATGATTAATAATCTCAACTTTGGTAAGTTTCCCGACTCAGCTAATAAGAGAAATATGGAGTTTCAAGATGATCATAGAGGAATGAAAGTTCAATTTCCCTCATGTAAATCATGTGGGAAGAGGCATCAGGGAGAATTTTTCAAAGGAACTGGAAGATGTTTTGGGTGTAGAAAAGAAGGACACAAAGAAAGTAATTTCAAAAGAAAAGGTTTAGTTAACACCATGAACAAGGATTATGATATTTCTAATACATCAACAATGGTTAAATGTTTTAAATGTGGAATGTACGAGCATTATGCAAACCAATGCCCTAAGAGAATGTCTCATGAAGAGAATCATCATGGTCGTATGGGTTGTATTTATCTTGATGATGATGAAGAGACTACAAATGATAAGTTATATGAAAGAATTGTTGAATCTTGGTCAATGGTTTAAGAAGGTTGTGGAATGATTTATGCTGAATAGGTAATGGTACTATGGAATATAGACACATCTAAGGACTGTTACACTATTGTTTTTTCTAAAGTATATGAAAGTATATGTTGAATGGTACCGGTAACCATGAATGGTTATTCAGATATTTTTGGAAAGTGGACGATATGCGCATAATGAAGGGATAAGAAGAAAATGAAATGTTTGATAGTATTCATGAGCTCATGAATGATATAAGGACAAAGTGATATCATGGTTTGAGTATATATAAATTTTGGGATATTGGTATGTGGAAAGAGTTAACTTTTGACAGCATTCATGTTTTTACTAAGGTTCAATAGGTATTAATTTTTCAAGAGAATACATGATTAAGGTATTCACATGTTTATAATGTTACCAACAAGATATATTATATGATATATGGGGGATAAATGATGGTATTCACATGCTCGGTAGATGACATTTCTAGAAATTTTTTTCTTTATACTATGATCTTGGACAGAAGTATTTTAAATAAGCCTAAAGATTGGAATGAATTAAGTTAGACATAAGATAGTATTGTTTAAGGCTAGAACTTTTTGTTATGTTATAATATTTTTAGAAAAAGGAAAACCTGTAGGATGGGTGATAACCCATCACATCAGACAAGGATGTTGGAATCGAACCCACAACTGAAGTGCGACAGTCCTTTATCGCCTACCACTGGCCTAGAGGAAGTCCCTGGTTAGTAGAAACTAGTTTTATTTTATTAAACACTGTGATAGATGAATTATTAGTCTATTTTAGCAACCATATACGATTAATCTCATCATAGATGGACTTATGTATATTTAATAAATTGTGCTAAACATTTTGCGATAGAAACAGATGTAATGACCAACCATTATATCGCATGATCTGCTAACACTTCACGAATTTCAAATTCAACTTCATTTCTTTAAGAGATCAAGTTGAAATTGTTCAAGGCACGAACAACGGTGATATTGTACCAAAATAAAGTAATTATTTATTTTAATTCGACATTTTTTCAACATTAGGGAAATGATCTTTAGAACTAAAAATGTTGTCATATTACCCTCAAACCTGATAAATTAGATGGTACCTTAAATCATCATAAATTTATGGCTTTGTGATTGTTGGATTTTCCATAGCCATGTTCTCTACAACTCTCCATCAGAACTTGATGGTTATATTTCTCTTCCATATACATATTTTCACCTATGTTCTCTTATGTGGAAACCCAGTTGTTAGTTAATTTGGGTAACCATTACATTTCATAATTTAGTTTTCAATGTTAAGTTTTGGAATTCGATTTTATAATGTGGGTTTCTATTTAAGAAACTTTCATGTAGTAAACCATTTATAACCCTAACAAATTTCGAGGGCGAAATTCATTTTAAGGGGGTAAAATGTAACACCCTGAGATTTTATGAGAAGTATTATTTTTAATTTATTTTATGTCTTGTGTTATATTCTACACCAAGATTATCTTGCACTACATGAAACCCTAATTCGGCTTTCTTTACACGCAATCGTGACCTTCCACGATAGTGTGTGTTGTACGCAATACCGAGTTCCACTAAAAAATGATATGTTATTAAAATATTATATAAACTAGCCCTTATGAAAAGTAATACCAAATTTTTGAAATTTTATAAATTTTATCATTCAAAATGGACTTCATTTTTATATTTGGAATATCGAAATTAGACTAGGGTGAATTTTTGGTATTTTTCTAAAAACTTTCAATTTTTTATGAATAGTGAAAACACTGGGTTACTATTTAAAATTCAACTTTTTATTTAAATAATTATTTATTTTATTTAAATTTATTTTATGTAAAAATTGATACAAAATTCCTATATAAGTTCAATGTAATTCAGTGGAGTCATTTTATAATAATTTTAGATATATAAAAAAATTATTGAACTTTTCACAGTCGTTTACACACCTCCTTGGAGAATTTGCAATTGTACATAAAACATAATTTTACCTCTTCTATGAGTTGAATTTAAAAAATCCAGGAGACACGGTTAATATCAAGGAGTAAAGTCTGGTTCGATAAGATAAAAATAATTTTTGGTGAATAGTAACTTTTTACTTTTATTTATCACGGTTAAAAGTAAATACGGTAATTAAGGGTAAAAATGATATTATTGCTACACTAACACATGTCCTAATTCTATTTTATAAGTTTAATTCGACCCAAAAAAACCTTAGGAATACAATATTACCCTTTAGGTCCACTTGGATTAGATTAGGACTCTTATTATTATTTTATTTATTGAAGAATTAAAATAGTTAAAATCAAAGTTTAATAACTAATTTTTTTTAATATAGGGTTATACATAAGAAAACTTTGACTATAAATATTTATTAGAAAGATCAAAATATTTCCTACATAATGGTATTTTTTTATAATTTTTAGACATTAAAAAATTTAATTTTTTTATGACACAATGATGATGCAGTAATTTCCTTATTAATGAAATATTTACATAATTGAAGTTATAAATACCCAAAAAATGTAATTTGAGAATTTTTATGAATTAAAATAGTTTTATAGGTTAATATGACATGTTAGTATTGATTTAATTAATTTTTTTCTAACTAATCATGCTTATATGATTTTCAAAAAATCAATTACCAAATAGTGTCAAAATTGACATAAAATAGTTTTTTAAAAAAATATTATATTATTAATTGTTATTCTATTCCTAAAAATATAAGTTTCAGTTAACTTACTTAGATAAGGTTATATATATTAATAATGAACCACTTGGGGTTCGTTTGGCTTGTTAGAGTAAGTTTATTAACCATATAGTTTAAGAAAACATGAAGACACGGTAAAAGTAAAAATTATGTAACTTAGAGTTAAATTTAAATGATAAGGTTAAAATAGAAACCTAAACATGTCTAAAACCTATTGGTTAAGATTATTTCGACCCATCCCCACTTTAGATTCAAAATATATCAATTTGGAGCTATTATAAACTGAATATGACATTATTACAAAATAAAATTTTCAAGATCGGCCAAACCCTTCCCATTTCCCTTCTCAACTTCCCTAGAAACATTATAGAGGTTCTGGTCTCCTCAAAAGACCAACTCTAGTGCCTTAAGAGGAAGCTTAAAAGAGGTGCGTCGAAGAAGTGGTAATCTCTTCTACCGATTCATTCATGTTTTCTTTCCTCTTCAACTTCTTATTCTTTAGTTGTTTCATTATAAAGTTATAACATCTGTATCACAAATATACTGATATGTTATTATGAATATGAAACAACCCCATTTCACCTTTTATCCATCCTACGGAAAACGAAATCAATGCGCGTGCGTACGTACAAAATACTGTCTTCACGTCGTGGTGTAATCTTTTTTCCACCACCACCTTACTTGGATGGGTGTAATTGTGTAAAGAATAACTATATAAAGTTATTATAACATAATACTGATTCTGAGATATTATATCATCCACTCCAATTCAATTCAATAATTATGGGAACTATATCAACGCTCGTGCGTACGTACGGATTACCGTCTCTACGACACGATGAGATTCATTCTCTATGTTAACCATTAAAGAATGATTATAAAGTATATATAATGAATAATAATGAAATATATGACATGATAAAGCTACTGGATTTTTGTATATATATCTATCATCTACTTATTTCCATTCAAGTCAATAAGGAAAGGAAAACAACATTCATGCGTACGTACGGCCTACCATCTCCAGGAACGGTGTATTTCATTTCTTTTATCTATCTATTATATATATATATATATAATGAATATATATGATATATAAATCATTATTAACATTATAGAATTAAGTAAATCATGATATAAGTAATAATAATATCAAGAACAACAAGTCCAAACACGTACGATAAATAAAACGATTTTACCCAAAACGCTTCTTTAATAAGGAATTTACAAAAGAACGGGTAATATAATGTCATAAGTGAACCATATATGATATCAAAACAATGAATATGATTCTGTAATAAGTCAATGAAATTATTTAAATCATTATACAGAAGGTTCAGATACGTACGAAGTATATCGGACCTAAGGTAAGGGATAATTAGTCCAATCTCGTTCTTATCCGAGATTGTTATTCGTAAGTATTTACTGGGGTTATTGTTGTCATCCTTGTCCATATTTTCTAAAATTGTTTTCATGTATGTTTAATTTCCCTTTTACCCATTTTTGACTTTTACCACACGTTATGGAAGGAATCTTTCATTTGTTTATCATACGAGGGACTTTTTTGACTTTTTTGGAAAAAGTACGAGGAGAATGTTTTTTTAACTTATACGGAATGAACGGATTTTTATGGTTTTATAACACCTTATTTTCATGAATCTTACTCTACAAGATTTGATGACTATTTTAAACAAAAAAAATTCTTTTGAAATTGCATGGAATTTTTTGAAAAGAAAATGATTTTGAAGAAGAAAGGATATTTTCCTCAAGAATTCATTTCTAGTGTTTTATCAAAACCTTTTTCCATATAAGATGAAATTATTTCATATATGTATGTATCAAGTATAATGTCTCTATGATTTACATGGTTTCACTTTTCTTATGATGAATTGATATCCATTTCTTTATATGGGTTATGTTATGATGGGATGATGTTTATGAAACCCATTTTATTATTTGAGTTATGATGAATGATTAATTTTTATGTTGTGGCACATATAAGAATGATTTCATTATGAGATTGGTGGGACCAATATATCCCTAAAATACATTGGGTAATGATTTATATCTCATGAGATAGACATGGATGGAATGGTAAGTTAATCTGGTTCAGTGATATAGGATTGGAATGAGGAGTGAACTCAATTCAGAAAGGGACTTTGTCCACTAAGATGGTCTTGGAAGCAATGCCTTGGATACTATAGAAATCATATCATGTGATTAATGGTTTTCCACAATTACATATTTTATTCCCATTTTATTTTATCAGGACTGATGTTTCATTATGATCTATGCCTTACGTATTGCCATGTTTTATTTCTTTGCTCAAGATTTTGATGATTAAACACTATGTTCACGTTTTTAAGTTCAAATGTATATGGTTTGTTTTATTTTTTCCATGCCTACCCTTTTTGAGCATTTGAGATCACCCTTTATATTTTTTATTTTCCCCAGGATATAAACAAATTTTTTAGGTACGATAACAAAAGGGGAAGATCTTTCACCATGATTAGAATATTATGTTATGTGTTTCCAAAGACACTAAACTATTACGGTCCTTGAGTGTTGGTTTTTGGTATGTACTAAGTATTCCGAAAAAGTAATGTAATGTCCATGTAAGTCAAGTTTGGGGTCTCTACAATAAATTGTTCATTAATATGTTTTACACTAGAAGGATCATACAAATGGAATCAAACATAAACATAAGGGTTACCCATGGAATGAATTGGGTATCATTACCATGTCAACTGGCTTAAGAAAAGGGAATATCATAATAGTGTCTTTGAATGAATTTATTTAAATCATACATGGACATTAATAAGGTAATTTTTTTTATATATTTGTAATAAATTCCATGTTCATGTTAAGACATGTAAAAAGAGTGCTTAAGATTTATTTGAAATCATACATTTTAGTGTAGTTTAAGGAAAATATTAAAAAGCATTTAAAGAGGAAAAATAATATTTTTTTCATAAAATTAGTAATGAACCAATATGGTTTTAAATTATGATGAGATATTTTATGAAAATAATGGTTTCTTAAAACATATAATTGAGTTAACATGAAAATAGGGGAAAAATAAGAAAGTTCCCTTTAATCGGGTATACTTATCTGGAAAATTTGAGAAGGGAAATTTTTTAAAAAATATATTTCACCATCAAATATGGACGAAATTATCTAGATAAAAGATTTTGAAACATTAAAACATTATGTAGATGATTTAAATTAAAATAAATAATAATAACATTAGTGTAAAGAGGGAACATGTTTAACTTCATGTAAAAATGTAAGTTCAAAAATAATCTCTTACATTATAGCCAAAACGAATCTACACTGATCATAATATCCTTTTTAATTAAATAAAGTCCATTAATTAATTAATTAAAAACCTTTTATACATATATATGATTCATTATAATCTTATCAAGTTCATTTTTATCCTTTTTGATGAGTTACAAAGTTTAATTTCTTCATTTTGGAGTGTTCGTTTTCTTGGTTTTCATGGTCAGTTCACATGTATACATGTATGGAAGATCATGTAAAGTTAGGGTAATTATCCGAAATTTATATTATATGTTATTAATGATAATAAAGATATTAAATTGGTCTTATATATTATTTTTTTAATATGTATGAAATATGAATCTCTAGATAAATAGTTAAAGATAATCATTTCGTTTAATTTTGGTCGTTTTCGACCAAAATGAACTCATTTTGTGTTATCAATTAGTTTTTTTTAAATTTGTAAGTTCCAGAACATAGAAAAATTTATAAATTTAATTTTAAAATCTAATTTAATCATTATAATATTTTTTTTACCATCCTTGAATGTGGGGAATGAAAATGAATACTTATAATCCTTGAATGTGATAAAACAACACCTCACAGATGACGTTTTGATTTCTAGAATAAAAAAGAGGAAAATAGGTTTGATTATGGATATTTCCATTAGAATAATAAAATTTTATTATTTATAATACAGTGGAGTTATCATTACACTAGTATTATTTTATGTGAGTAGAGAATAAGAAAAATAAAAGTGCATGAAAATAATTTACAAGAAGAGAAAGTGGATTTTACATCCTGAATTCCTCCTCCTTGAGAACCTCCTTAGGGAAAAGGTTTTGGTCTTTTGATGAGAAAAATGGATCCTAGAAGTGTGGAAGGGTCTTGGGAAGTAATTTGACAATAATTTTTTCATGGATCAAATATTGATATGTGTGCGGAGAAGAGGCGGTGGTGGGTGGTATTTATATTGGAAAAGAGGGGTGTTTCTAATTATCTTATTCTTTAGTTCATTATTTTTCATAATAATAAAAAATAGTTATTATAACATGATTAAATACAATAAATATAGAAGAATAATTATATGTTATGTTACTTAAATCAGTGATTTTTAAGGTAAGAGTGTGTTTAACTTATAATGTATGTATAATGTAAATTACCATATTTTACTATTCCCCAAAAAATCAAGTATTTTAGAAAAATCACAAAAATTAAACATAATAAATTTTTGACATGTATAATTAAAAAATAAACTAAATTTTATGTCAAGTAATTAATTAATTTTATAAATATAATTTTTAATTAAAATCATCATTTACATGAAAAATTCCAATTTTAGAATTGTAAATGAGTTTATAACACTTTGAAAAACTAATGAGGATCTCATACAATTATCCTATAATCATTAAATAAATATTAATTTATGGGTATATTTTATAAAAATTAATTTTATTTTAAATAATTATGTTAATTATAAACATTTTATTATGTTTTTATAAATCAAATTTACAAAAAATTAATTAATAACGTTTAAAACATTTATTTACATAATACTAAACACACATATATTATATATTCATTTATGAGATACCCAAATTTTATTTATTCTTTCATAGTTGACTATACTATTCTATTAGATTTTTTACTATTATTTAGGGTTTCAGTTTTATAACAATGGTTATGTTACTATTCTATTCTATTAGGTTCTTAAATTTCTATATAAATATCTTATTTCATTCATTCTACATATTAATGTTCTTTTGTGTTCTTTATGTGAATTTATGCGATTTATTCTGTATGAAATAATTATAAAAAGTGAAATTTATATTGATATAATTATGGGTTGTTACATCCATCTCCCTTTATGAAAACTCACCCTTAGTATTTGATTTTACAAACATTGGGGAAAACAAGTGAGGGTGCTTCTCCTTCATCACTTCCTCTAGTTCACATGTTGCCTATTTGTGATTATAGTTCCGCCACAGTACTTTGACAAGGTGAGTGGTCTTGTTGCATAGAATTTTCTCTCTAAAATACAATATCATTAATGAATTATTCTTTTAAGAGATATCATTCTCCAAATATACCTCTAATAATGTTAGTACAATTGATATATCTAGTATGTGCATCCTCAAGATGGATATGTGGATTACATCCTATAATTGAGACATGGTAGGTGGATGTTATAGACAATAGGACACACCTCCAAAATGGTCAAGATTTTTTGATAGTGATGATGCACATGGGAATCATATTTCCTTTATTCCAAAATCACATGAACCTCTTCCATAGAGATATATAGAGGAAGACCATGTCTACCACCTTAAACTTCAGGTCCCATTGATGATTATCAACATTGATCTTCTATCAAACATTTGTTGTCTTGGTGTACTAATGAAGGATTTTGAAATTTTCCACCACTACATTAGACATTTCAAGACCTAGCAGCTTATGTTCACTAACCTCATCCCACTATTCCGTTGTTATATATCCTTTTCCATAAACAGCTTATATTGATCCATTTAGATACCTTAGTGAAATATTTTTTTATTAGATAATTCGACCAGTGAAAGACGTTAGTCCCATCCTTTTTTAAAGTCTATAGAACATTCTCCCAATATGTATTCTAGTGTCTAAATAAAACACTCATATTGGCACTCATTTTTGGGATTATATGTCATAATAAAGTTCAACTCAGTGTTTAGATCACATTTGAAAATTTTTTAAAACCTGGAGGTGAGTCTCTGATCTCAATTGAATACAATGTCTTATGGTATTCCATGATGACTCACCACTTTTATTATGTATAAGTGTGAAATTTTATCAAGTGATAAATAATCTAAAATTATAATAAAATGGGTTGTCTTTGTAATATGATCCACAATAACCAATATAACATTTTTTCCCTCGTGATTTATTTAGACATCCAGTGACAAAGTCTATAGTATGGTTTTCTCATTTCCATGATCATATGGGTAATGGTTTTATCATCCCCTTAGATGTATTCCTTTAATTCTCCACGTATAGACATACTAGTAACTTTCTTGTATATTCAGTTATATCCTTCTTAATATTTTCCCACCAATAGTGCTCTCAAAGATCAGGAAACATTTTTTGACTCCCCGGGTGAATAGAGAAAGGTGAGATATGTGGGACATTTATAAATTCGTTATTTATCTCTGGATTTAATGTTACACATATTCGTGACCCAAATCATATGAATCCTTCCTCACCCATTTAAATCTATGATGATTTCCAATTTCTGATAGCTTCCACACTTTACTAAATTTCCACATCATTTCTTTGAGAATCCTTTATTTAATCCATATTAGATGTTTGAGAAATAATTTGACAAAGTATTGATGATTTTCCTCCATTAATTATTCTCATGCCGACCAATTTATATTCAACTAAAATTGGTTTCTTTTAAAATCTCATCATTGATAAAGATGAAGGTTACTTTCTACTTGGAGCATCCACCACATTATTCTCCATACTAGGATGGTAGTGGATTGAGCAGTCGTAGTCCTTGATCAGATAAAACTATATTTGATGGATCATATTAAAATAATTCTATGTGAATACATATTTGATACAATTGTGATCAATATATATCTCAACATTCTCCCAATAGAGATAATATCTCTATATTTTCAGTGAATATACCATAGCTTCAAACTCCATATCATTTGTGGGATAGTTTTTTCTAATGAATTTTCAACTTCCTTGAGGTGTAGGATATATATTTATCATTTTTCAATAGTACACAGTCTAAGAACTTATTTTATGCATAATTATACACAAAAAATATTTCACCACTTGTTGTTACTGTGAGAATTGGTGCAATGATAACCCTCTTTTTCAACACTTTAAAGGAGTCATCACATTCATTGGTCCAAACAAACATCACTCCCTTCAGACACAACATGGCAAGTTGGTTTGAAAATCTTGAGAGGCTCCTCACAAATCATTTGAAGTACCTATCTAGTCTATGGAAGCTATGTATCATTGTTACAAATTTCAACCTTTTCCACTCTTTGATTTCCATTGCATTGGAAGGGTCCACAGATATCCCTTTTTGGTGATATCATAACCTATGAATGACAATTCATCCCTCCTGAACACACAATTAATATACTTTTTATATATTTCATCCTTTCAAAAGGTTTTTAGAACATTATCCAAGTGATCTCCATCTTCCCCCTTTAAATTAGAGTATATCGCAATATCATCAATATAGACTACAAAAAATCAATCAAGGTAGTCTCTAAAGACTCTATTCATTGAATCTGTGAATAATTTTGGTGAATTAGTGAGGCTGAAGGGAATCACTATGAACTCATAGTGTATATTCCTTGACTGAAAGGTGGTATTGGGAATATATTACTTACTCGTGTTTAATTGGTGATATCCCAATTGAAGGACCACCTTAGAAAAATACTTATACACAGGTAGTTGATCAAGAAATTAATCTCTCTTTGGAAAGGGATAGTTATTCTTTATCATGATTTTACTGAGATCATGATAATAAATACATGGGTTCACTTATCCATCCTTCTTCTAGAAAAAGAGGACTGGAACACCCCATAGTGAAGTATTTGGGCTTATAAAACCCTTGTCCAAATTTTCATGTAACTGCTTCTTCAATTCCTCCATATAAACAGTGCCAATTCTATAAGTTATCCTTTGTATAGGCCAAGATCCTGGAATTATTTCAATTAATAACTCAACCACATGATTAGGAGGGAGACTTGGAAATTCATTAGGGAATACATCAATGTAATCTCTCACAATAGACATGTCTTTGAACATGATTCCTTATTTTGTCTAAATGATTTGTGTTACATATTCTTGTTTATAAGGAAATAATCCCAACAATTTAGATGATTATTCTGATTGAGATTCATCCCCCACCGTACACTTTAAATGAATTGGAGGATGCATCAATATGTAAAGAGTGTTATACCTTTCTCAATAGTTTTTTATGGATTTGTATAAATATACCCAATACATTCCCAATATAGATTCAAATTATAACAATTGAAGTAACACAATGTTTTATGGGAGGTTCATTCTACAAAAAATCATCAAGGATGAGTTATAAACATTAGATGCAATAATTTTCCTATTTTATGTTCTCATAGACAAATCGACCTCTATATTTTGAGGTAGTGTTTCAATATTTCTAAAAAATCAAGATATGAAAGAATGTGCAGAACCAGAATCAAATTTTATATTCTCTATTCTTGAAAAAATAATTAGAATACCTATGACCACATCATTATCGGGTTCCAATTTTGTAGTAGTGATGGAATATTCTATTCATTGTTTCCTTGGAGGTTGTTGTTGTGGATTTCCCCCCAACAACCCTTGTCATAGGGAAATGCCTGGTATAATTCCCATATTCCAAGCAGTTGAAATACTACACTACAATCTAATTGTTGATCTAAACTTTCCATTATTATTTAACGTTAGTGGGATTCTTCATATCCTATTGTCTGTTATTATACATATTCACATCTCATTCAAATTTAAAGTATCTCTTGGTTCCCTTTATGTCGTTTCTAGGATTATTATTCTCACACTTTTGATACGTGGGAATTTGGGTTTTATTTCCATCCTAGAGATTATCTATTGATACTCCCAGATCATAATACATTTTCTTCATTCTATCTGAGGGCCCATGAGACTATTGAGAGTATCTTCTCTATATTTTAACCATAAGGGTACAATGAACAATTTCTTCATAGATTTAAATGTCTCAAATTTACATCTCTTTTTTTAGACTCAGAATTAGTTCACAAAAGAAGATATTCACCTTAAATTCAGTGTTCATAAAAAATATGGCGGTATATCATGCATTCCTTGTGATGTTTTCTTCACACCCCCAAATAGAATCATCTTCCCTCTTCTATTTTTATTGGAATTACCTTTACATATTTAGATAAAATGTTTTGGAAATTATTTATTGAAAATATTTTCTTGAAATAATCCCATTATAAAGAATTAATATCATATGTGGAATTTGTGTTTTTAATTAGTGTCCACCAGTGATCAAATTCTCCATTAAAATTATAGAATTCTAGCACAACATTTACATCTTCTAAGAACTAGATTATATAGAATATATTCTCAAAGGAGTTAATCTATTTTTCTATGAGGAGTGGATCATAATATCACATAAATATTAGATGACTTCTTTATATGAAGGATTCAATGGAAACATTATATTTATTAAGAGAATGAGGGAGTTATACATGATTAATTTTATTATTCATAACCTGATCATAGTTATCAAAAACTATCATGAATATTTAAGCACATTTTCCCTTAATATTTGTAATATCATTAGTGAAATCATTACATTGATTATTTTCAAGAGTAATTCTATTTATAGTGATTAACTAAGTTAATGATGTAAAATTAGCGGGCTTCAATTCATATCTAATTAACATATATAAAGAAAACATTGAACATATATGGATAAAAATGAAAGGAAATGTATATCCTAACTTTTGATACACATAGTTTCCATCTAGGTTACCTATGGTGATATAATTATCCCTATAGTTATTAATATAGTTCCATAGTCCTAATCACCAAAAATAATGAGAACATGATCTAATAAAATCTATATAATCCCTAGACTTGTATACATATTATTACATGATATTAAGAATAATTAAAAATAAAATACAACCCAGGATTTTATAGTCTATTGTCTTTGGAATATTATGTACAAAATTAAACATCATGAAACAATAATAAAAAAACATATTTTATGTAATATTCATATTTAGTTCTTAACTTCACTTTCTCCCTTATATATACATATGATAACCATTGTAATACATGAACACAATGGATGATCTTAAAATCCTAGTAAGGGAATATGAAAATGAATAAACATAGCACATGGGTTTGAAGATAAAACATGACAACATAAAAGGAACGGAACATGAATAAGAAAAAGGTTGTATAGCATGAATTAAATGGTAACATATATTCATATAATCATGTTAATTTGGCAACAACATATAACATTACATAATCATGAGTCAAGGCTAACTACCAAGACTATATCACTTGGTGGAAAAAATCCCGTAAAGGAATCAAGTTCACTCCATGACCCCACATGACATATCATGATTCTAAACATTATAAATGATTTGGAGTGTTATATAGGAACCCCCATAATAACATGTACATGAATATTTTTTTCACATGAATTATCATACATAGGGATCCAAATATAAACATAAATGTTACCCATGGAATTAATTGGTATCATAATCATGTCAAAAGGATTAAAAAAGTAATATCATAATGGTGTCAATGAAATAATAAATTCAAATATTACATGGACATTAATAATGAAAAATTTTCATATACCATGATATTTTATTTTAAAAAAAAGTGAATACATGTAAAAATACTATATAATTGTCATTATAAATGAACTATTTTAGTGCAGTTTAAGGAAAATATTGAAGAGGGTTTAAGAAAAAATTGAATATTTGACTTCATAAAATAAAAAATAAATCAAGATTTTGGTTCATGATGTAATGATTGTTTTTATAAAAATAATGGTTTCTTAAAATAGATTATTTACTTCAATTGAATAAGGTATAGAAATCGGGATGTTCCCTTTAATCAGGTTTGCTTATCTGGATGATTTGAAAAGTTATCCTTTTTAAAACATTTATTTCCCAATAAATAAGGGTGAAGTGATCTTGATACATGATTTTGGAAAATATAAATTGGATATAAAAGAAGAAAATAAAATAAAATATGAATTACATTGTAATTAAAAGATAGATAATGTGTAACCCAAAGGAAAAAAAGGAGGCTCGTAAAAAATCCCTTACAATATATTTGATATGGTTCTACACATTATCTTATTGTCCTAGATAGAAAAAATTAATTCTATGAATTAATAATTTAAGGACATTTTTTACATGAATTTTATCATGTATATTCTTATTACGTTAATTTGTGACCATTATGATGAGTTACAAAGATTAATTTCATCATTCGGGAGTGTTCGTTTTCATGGTTTTCGTGATCGGTTCTCTTGTATACATGTATGGAATATCGTGTAAAGTGGGGGTAGTTATAAAAAAATGAAATTATGTGTTAGAATTTATTTACCATATACTAAATTGATCTTATGTATCATTTGGATATATGTATTGATAATGAATCATTAGATAAATAGTTGAAGATAATCATTTGGGTTAATTTTGGTCGTTTTCACCCAGAATGAACTTATTTTGTTTTATTATTTAGTATGATTTTCATATGTTAGTTCTATAGAATAAAAAATAGTTATAAAATACGTTTTAATATATTTTTCAACAATTATAATGGTTTTATTACCACCCTTGAATGTTGTTAAGGAAAATTAAAACTTTTCATCCTTGAAGTTGATAAATAACACCTCACGGACGACGTTTCCATTTGATGAATAAAAGGGAGAGGAGAAGAGGGTTGGTTATGGATTGTTCCATTTTCATATGAAAATTACAGTACATAAAAGTTACTATAGTTATAACTCAACTTGGATGAGGTGAGGTGAGGAGAGAATAAAAAAATACTATAACATGAAAAACAATTAAAAGAATAGAAAGAGGATTTTAACTCTTCAATTCTTCCTCCTTGAGAACCACCATAGGGTAATGGTTTTTCCTCTTCATGAGACTAGGGGATCTTGGACGTGGAGTAGAGGCTTGGAAAGTGATTTTATAATATTTTGTGAAAGTATCAATACTTGGGAGGTGTGAGGAGAAGAGGTGGTGATGGGTGGTATTTAGAGTGGAGGAGAGGGGCATTTTCTCGTTATTTTATTCATTAGTTTGTTATTTTACCTAAAGAAAAGATGTAGTGATGATTACATGAAAATAATAAATTAAATACATAATTATAATTAGATATTAAGGTAATTACATAATCTATTACTTAAGGAATAGTTTATTTAACTTATAATGTATATATACGGTAAATTGAAGTATTTTAATATTCACCAATAATTCAAGTATTTCAAGAATTTCCCAAAAATTGACCATAATAGTTATTTGAAGTATAGAATTAAAAAATTAACTCTATTTTATGTAAATAATTTTAAAAATATGAGACATTTATTATTTAACTAAAATCATCATTTATGTGGAAAATACCAAAAATTAAAAATTATAACTGATTTTATAACACACTGAAAAATTAAATAGGGCCTCATAAAATTATCCTATAATCCCAAGATAAAAAACTATTAATTTAAGTGAATATTTTATGAATAAAAATTTTATTTAAAGTCATTATATTAATTATAAAATTATAATTTAATATTTATGACGTACAAAAATATCACTAATTAATTTATATTTTTTGAAATATTTATTTACATAATACAGTATAAAAATATATCAAATTTTCATTTATGAAATATGAAAATTTTATTTCTACATAAATAGGTGAGGTTACTATTATACTTTCCTATTTACTATTTCTGAGTGTCACAATGTTATTCCAAAGGTTATGTTACTATTCTATTATTTTAGGTACTTTAATTTTTATAAACAAATATTATTGCATTCATTCTCTATATAAATGTTTTTTTGTGTTATTATTTTTATTTTAGCGGATTAATACCGTATGAAATAATTATAATAAGAGAAATTTTCTTTGATATAATTCAGTTTTATTAAAAACATAATTTTCAACTAAAATGAATAGTAAAAACATTATTAATTATATATCATAGTTAAGGTAAAAATGGGGTTACCATGGGGTTAAACTAATAAGAAAAGAGTTTAAATAATATATTTTTTTTATAAAATATAATTTCGGTCTATATTAATAAAATATCATTAGTTAAGGCTCTATAATATACCATTTCAGACCCTTTTTTAATGTAATAATGTAGGAACTCATTTTGCTTTTCAAAAATTACCGATGTTACACTCACCTCACTTATAAAAACGCCTCCCCACTCCTCTCCTGTTAACACCTTAAATAAATTTTCTCAACCAATAAATTCCCAAATAAATTTTATCTTATAATTCTATAATCCTTATTTGGGGAACATATCTAACCTAAGATGAATTTTTTTTCAAACTTACAGAGGTTATCTGAAGAAGATATAACATTCTTCAACTACTGTTTTAATTCTATTCAATCCCCCACCAATATCAATTAATATTAAAATTCGATGATATAATAACCTCAGAATAATAAATATATTTATATTATTAAATTTTAATTTATTTACCTAAAACCATGAACGTATTCATCAAATGGGTTACGAAATCATCATTCGTGTGTCAGGTGGACTACCGCTTCGCAAATTGATGGCATTCATTTTTATATTAACTCCCTTCATGGATAGGTATGATGATACATATAAATTATAAATATTATATTTATAAAATTATTATTTTTATGGAGTTATTATTTCATATATACCTTTTTACAATCTATTCCCTAAGAGATACGATAATGTCACTCTTGTGTAAGGAAGATTACTTCCTCACAAAGTGAAGTGATTCGTTTTCACTAACACTTTACATAGAATATAATAAGGATAAAAATAATGAATATATGTGATGTAGATGAAATAAAAATTATATTAATTACATTTTTAACATTATAAAAAGATAATATATTATTTTATTTCTTACCTTTTCACACACTGGAAGAAGATAATGTCATTCGTATATGTGTAGACTATTACCTTCACATTGTAATGTGACTCACTCTTTTTGTCACCAAACCACATGGATGAAATGTATAATTATACATAAAGAAATAATATGTTTTTTATAATATAATTATAATTATTTTAAATTAAAATATTACATATCTCATTTCTATAATTATCATTGAAAAATGAAAAGTTTACTCATGTGTTTGTACGACTTATTATCACTATGGATGTAACATACTTCATTTATCACAAACCATATTATATTATGGGTATTAAAAGTATAATTTATGTTTCAATATTATAGTTATTTTATTATTATTTTTCTTTATAGTATAGAACCATGATCAACTTAAGCTAACTGAAAAAAAATAAATCAAAACTTATCCCCAAAATAAAGTTGGTATTACTTGAAACAAGATTTTATTAAGGATTTTTTAATAAACAGTTAATGAATGGTCAAAATAAAATTTTATATGGTATAAGAAGTATTAATATGGTTCTATAATATATTTATAATAATATTATATTTATTATTAAGGATGTTAAAAATTCTAAAAAGGAATTTGATACTTATGTTAATGGATTTCTATTTCTCATTTATTTTTCAGAGACATATGAAAATTCACCACTAATTTTTTTGTGTATATACTACCCCAGTAAAATGTTATATCATTAATATAATCATTTTAAGGATATTAAATTTTTAATTTGATGTTATTATTTTTTGGGGAATATGATATAAAATATTATGAATGTGGTAGGGGATTTCCATCTCACTTTTGACTTCTGTGAGATTCATACCATATTCAATAATTGTTTCATATATATGGTGCATAAAATTTAAATGATTTTATTTTATATATCTTATAAATAAAATTATGGGGACTCTCATATCAATATTATAAACCCTATTTCATTTGGTTTATGTTTTAAGAGATACCCAAGCGATATAGGATCATTGTCATAATTTTCATTCTTTTAGACTTGTGTTATATTTTGCACATATAATCTTAATGAGGTTACTATAGAGACACATTGACATGTAACATCATGAATTGATTTATTATCATGATATTATATGTTTCATTTAATATTATTCTTTTATTAGTCTTTCTATTCAATTTTACCAAGTGATAAATTTTTTTCATTTTATAATCTCATAATTTATTAGGATTAATCATGATTATACTTCTAATGAAGAAATTTACATATATATAAAATTATTTCATTTAATATACATTGTATATATCAACAAAATACTTGTTTTCCATTAATTTTTTACTCTTTATCTACTCAATATTTTGAAATATATTTTGTTAATAAAATCATCTTTATTTCCCTCTTTAGTTGAAAACTCATTTTTCTTTCTGTACCATGTTGTTGAGACCTGGGTTTTTATGTGTTTTGAAAGTTGAAAAAAAAATTATGTTCTTTCTATTAGGTGTGCACGAATGGTTAAATAGTAATATTACCCTATCAAATGGTTTCAAATAATTATTTTGATCAGTCAATTTGTCTTAAAATAGGGTTTTTACACTAGGACATGAGTTTGCTGGTATTTCAAGAAGTTCAAATTTTGGAAGAATATTTTTCACTTAATTAATTAAGTATTAAAATATTTTCATAGTTTCGAGAGATTTTATATTTTGAATTGAGTTTCTGATTGAGATTCCAATTCTATAGTTGAGTTCAGAATGGGGTGATTTTTCTAGGTGAGGTATAAAATTGCTTTGGGATCCAAGACTCGTGATAGGTGTTAAATGGGGCATTAGTCTATTAATAAAAATAATTAATTATATTTTAAAATAATAGCCCTACAAGTTTTTGGTATCACACATGGAATAAGGGTTTGGGGTATTCTTTCTACATTTAAATAATAGAAAAAGCAGATAAGGGGGAGGATATATTGCAATACTTCATCCTTGGAATAAATTGGGACCGAATCGAGGTGTTGTAGCCACTAGCACTAGATTTAAACACATATATTTGGTGTTTAATCCATTAGGTAGTATATTTTTTATTTTATTCCCAAATTCCTATATATTAATTTTTCGTAGTATTTAAACCCTTATTGTGACAGATAAAGACCCCATGGGGTCAATCTGTGCATATTTGGGGGCGGAAACGAGGGTTTCCAGAGGTTTATAGGGGTTTCCCATTAAGAAAAATCGAGTACATGAAATGTGGTCCAATGAATTCAGTCCATGTGTTTGGGTACGAAGTGATTTTAAAAAGTACATTTCATGTACATTAAGTACATGACGTGTCGTAATACATGGTGATGTGTCTGACCATGTAAAAAACACATGAGAAGATGATGTTTGGTAATTCAAAACTATATACTTTGGGTAAACATTGTGTAGTAGTACACGGGCAGAACACATGTTTCTCTATATATGTAAAAGTACATGGCCAAGTGGAGAGTTGATAGTACACATCATGTACTAAAAATTATAAGCCATGTAATTTTTTCAACATAGAGGTTTTGGGTGTTTTGTTACCTGAAATTCATAATTAGACTTGTGAGTAGTCCTTTCTCATCATTTTTATACATGGATCATAATGATCAGATCTTTATGAAATGTACAGGTATTTTGGATGTTGTTTTAGAAAATTTTCTTTTTATAGGAGGCTTTCATTCAGGATTAGATTCAGTATCCCCTGGTAGGTTGGGTTTTGAGCTTAGAGACCTGAGTGAGGGTTGTGAGCTCAGTGTTTGGTCAGGCCTGAGTGTACCAAGGTGTTCTTCTTGAGGTTTCATGAATGAATCTGATAAGATGGTATTTAATTAGTATCTCTAGGAAGATCATATGTTGTCCAATATATCAGGACTAATGGCTCGAGGTTTGAGTATTTTATGTTTAGATCCTTCTTTTGAAGATTACTGTGGATGGATCCTTTAGGAGACAGATGAAATCATATGATAGTGATTATGGCCGAGTGTCATTGTGGTATTAAGTTGATCCTAATGGAATCTTGAGGATTCCCATGGTTGTCTTGTTTTTGGTTAATTGATCATTAGAATCCATGGTAAGATGTTGAGATTTATTTTGTGGAATATGTTTTATTTTTGATTAACTTGTTGGTATGTTATTGATCAAGGATTGGTTGGAGTTCACTAAGGCTGAATTGAAGATTTTTCTTGTGATAGGGATTCTCCTAAATTTTGGGTTCTTACTAGGGATGGGATAGGATTCCTCTATGTGGGTTATATTTCTAAGGATCAATGGAGGGATGCCTATGTTTATGAATGGATACATGGGGTATAGTTTGGACTGTATTGATAGGACAACCTTGAGAGGGTGTGTGTGCTTATGTATTTTGGTAATGGGTATTACTTAGGAACCATGATTATTTATGATCTGATGAGGTCGAGACATTGTTGGTCAGGATGTATGTATTTAAAACCATTGTTATGTTTTAGTTCATATAGGTTTAGAATTGGATTATTCCTATGAGGTGATTTGATATGGTTGGGCTGCCAAATTATGGTACCTAGATAAAGGGTAAGAGCTGAAAAGGTTAACAAAGTTGGATGATATTCCATATGTATTTTTCTAAATATATGTGAATCATATTCTTGTACCTATGTCTCTGGGTACGATTAGTATACTATGGATTAGGAGTCCGGATGAGGCTCTAGATATAGATAGTATACTTTTTTGGTTATGTGCCAGACTGATGTTCAAGGAATTAGTGGTATACCGGCTAGATGGATGGGGGACCCTTGATTCACATCCAAGGATTTATTGATCTTCTTAGGTTTCAAAGATTTTATTTTATATTATTTAGTATAGTGGTGGTGGTGTCACATATATACAGTATGGCGTTAGACATGATTATTTGGTCATAGGAGGTATACTATTGATTTTGAGTTAGACTGAAGCTCTAGACACTAATAGTATACTAAATGGTCCAAGTGAAGACTGAGGCTATAGGTAATGATGGAATTACATTTGAAATAGGATATTGGACTGATGCTCCTTTTCATTGGGTTGGTCCAAACTAATTCTCTAGGAACCACCAACGTTAGGTATAAATGGTTTTTGGATAGAGGTTATGGGAAATGCCAATATGTTTTATAATGGGTTTGGTAGGCATGATTTTTTATATCAGCATAGACAATTTTTATATATGGTATTCATATTGGATTGATGTTGTGCAAATTATTTTTTATGATACATGATATAAAGGTTTGACTGAGGGTTTGGTCTTTGTAGTACTTTTGTGGTAACTGGGATAGATTTTTCATGGTGTCAAGTATGACACAATGATTTAGTCATAAGGACATGGATGGTGATGACATAGATTATTATACTATATGATAGTTCTTTTATAATATGGGTTTGTGACAGTGTTTGGTTTTGTTTTGGATTCTATGGATATGGAGCCCATAGTATATTTTGGGTGTGCATTCATTGATAATTACTCAGAGAGACCCCAGCTTTGTCTGAAATAGGTATAGTCCATAATGGTCTCAGACCTGATGATCAAAGGATTTATTATTTGTTACCTTTTATTTATGTAACTTCTAGGCTAAGAATATTTCAAGATTATGAACACATGACATAATTTTATAGTTTCACTGATGAGGGTTCCCTACTGTGAATTATTTCTCACTCCTATACGTGAACGTCAGTATTCATGTAGGCCTTATGTTTTTGTTTACATTGATCACGGATGAAAAATAGATCAAGTAGAGTCCATGGATTATATGTATGATCATTATTTTCTTGTGGAGTCCATAGGTCATTCTAAAATATCCAAATAATCTATTGGAGACTAGGTTTGTGTTAAAACCCAAAGGTTGGAATAAGGGATGTTGTATTTACATTTTAGGAATTTATTTTTTTGTATGTCATCGGCCTAGTGGGAAATAGTATTTTTATGTATGACATAGTTTTTCAATCCTTTACTGCTTTTTTTATTTTACTACAACATGTTTAGTTTTAGTTTTTTTATTATTTCATATAATATCTTGTGTATGATGTTTGGTTATATAAATCCAGTTGTAAAATATTATATGGGGGTATAGTCTCTTAAAAATTCCTCCTTGAAACCCCAATTCTATGTCAAAGCCCCTAGAATACAAGTAGGTTCACTTGAGGTCTTAAGGAAAACAAGCTAAGAGCACTGGTTTAGTGGCTATCAGTCTGGGACATTAGAAAGTGGTATTAGATCAGTTAATTTCTTATTATTTCAATATTTGGGGTTAGTAAACAGGATATATATGAATGTGTCAGAACTAGTGATTATTACTAGGATATTTCATCATGAAAAAAATGATCTATTAGGATTTCTATGTTTCTCAGGAGTAGGGTTGATGTTTTGGATTTATGATGTTATTGTTGTATATTGTTTTCTATTTGGGTGACACACATGTTGTTTTTTTGTTGGGGTTTATGAACAATTTCATTCTCTTGATCAATTAATGAAAGTCATATGAGTTGGTTTTCACTCTTGGACAATAGATTCAAGAGGCTTCTCATACAGCATGATATGAAAATATGATCCCCATGTGGTAGGCCATCTAGTTTGTGTTTTTATAGATTTTATTCTCATGGAAGGTGTTGTAGATATACAGTGAGATGCTTGATGGAGTGGAACCTTATGTAACACACTTAATTATCCTCCTTGGTCATTGATAACCAAAAACATTTATACAAACATAGAATTTATAACACAATAAATAAAATATGTACATCCTTATTGATATAGGGGTTTCATTTCCAACTGGAATGTTTTGTGGTGATCCTGCTATAAATTCCTTCCAAATAGAGGAATTTTACTCTTCATGAGAAAATAGGGTTTTCCAAATATGTAAAAGGTACATCCCCTATCTCTAAATAGAAATTTTTTTGGAGAAATTTTTTTTTACTTCATTAAATCGTTTTCCAAAAATAGACTCTAACATTCACCCTGAAATAACATATCAAAACACTTTCTCATAGTGTGAATAGATACTCTTAATAGCATTAATTTATTTCTTAACATCCTTGACAATGTGATGATATCATCCACATAGAATAAATGGTTTGGAACTATAGGATTCCTAATAGCATTTATGGGTGGGATTTCATTTCATAAAAAGAAATTGGATAAGGAATCTATTATTGTAATCCTCATCAAGGGTAAAGATAAGGGATATTAAGCGGTCACCATATATCCTTCCTCTATATCAATTGAAATATTTTTTTGGTGAGATTCTCAAGAAAACATATAACCTAGATTTCTTGAGTAAATATTGAATAAATATTTTAATATTCTGATAGAATCTCTATTTCTATTGAACTATTAGAATGAAATTAAAATTTAAGGTTTAATTGTACTTTTCAATGTCCAATGTCATAGAAAATATCCCATGTATAGATTTCTAATGATTTATTTTTATACCATATAAATAAGTGTCTATAAAGTTAAGAATCATCCATCCAAGAATAAATTTGAAATTATTCGGAGAGATAGTCCCATTAGCTTTTTGACAAATTCATATATCAATTATTTTCATAGTAATATTGGGCAATGTATTTATAATAACAAAGGTCATATGTTCTATAAACTCTATTTCATGTGTCACAATTTTGTATGAAAGTGATATACTAATCATGGATGATATAAGGGAGACACCCCCATCTAAAAACCTCTATAACAACCTATGTTACCTCTTAGTGAATGATATCCCAAAAATACTGAAATAATTATTCATAAAACTATTAGGTCCTAATGTGTTGTCTATAATAATAGAGAACAACAATAATTTGATCTCATAATCTAATATAAGGCTATGATAAATTAATTTTTTATGTCTTTCAATGAGAAAGGTATAAAATCATACCTTTAGGTTATAATTAGCCTATTATTATCCTAATTAAATATCTTTCGGAAATGACATAGCAAATAATATTTGATATCTTAAATTAATGAAAAGTTATTGTAGCAAATAATCATGGTTGATATATTATTTTCCACCTTCCATTTCCTGTTAATCATTTGATTGAATTTTGAATCTTTTTCCCCCTTTTTAATACAATTAACTTTATTGTGTACTTATAAAAGACTATCCTTCCTCTTTATAATGGTATCTAGATTGTGATAACATCTAATCTCACCATCATAGGGGGTATAAAACCTATTATTACTTCACTATACTTCACCATTATAGATATGAAAATATATATTTTATAATTTGTCTATGCCCAAATCTCATAGATAAGACATAATTGTTTTAAGCTTCTTATAAAACCATTTAATGGCATCCCTGGTATCATTGGAGGACCATTTAGAGGTAATTAATTCCCTATAATAATTATAGTATATCCATGAATAATTAAGTTTGAATATTAGGGTAAATTTTCTACCAACTACAATAATGGAAAAGATAGAAGGGGAATGATTAGAATTGATTTTAGGGAGAGATATGTAAGGGAGAGAAGAAAAGTAGTTTTCATCTAGATAGAGATATAAAATTCCTATATATTTTTTAGATATTCTTCCATTTATTGTGTGCCTAGACCATTAAATATCTTATAGTAGATAGATATCAGTAATGCATTGAAATCCTAAATGGAAAAACCATAGGAAATTGGTTTAAATTATCTCATATGTATTGGGTACATATGTGAATTCACTTGAAAGGATCCAATTATCACCAACCAGGTTAGACATGAGTGGAAGGACCTCCCAAGAACATCTCATCATGATAAAATATCTAGAGGCATAAATTAATGAGTCATGATATGAATACTTAAAAATATTAACCTTGATATTAATATGTTGCTTCCCATTATAAAAAAACCGAGGCTTGTTAGCCCTTCCTCGTAAAGACCCATTGTGGTTCGAACTATGTTGATTTAATATTGTGATATATCAATTTATATCCAATATTAATCCAATAAATGATTTTTAATAACTCAATATTGAGCATTGGTTTATCAATTCTAATAATGAATAGTTTCTATTGAGAGATAAAGTTCATAAGGGATAAATAATAATCCACATTATTTATCCCTTGGTAGTTATATAAGAGATCATTATTTTAGAATAACATATACCTCTTGTTTGGGGACTATTTTTTTGATCCACCTATGTTGGAAGATTATTTCATTTCCCTCCATTACTCTTTAAAATTTTGTGTGTGTCATTAACCATCTCAGACATTCAAGAGTCACCAGCTACCTTAATAAGCTCCTAATCAAGAGTGTGAGATTCTTCCTCATCATCCACCCACAGATTAACACAAAGGGTATTAAATTTATTATTGAGAGATGATTTACCTAAAGGGAAAAATCAAAATATTTCCTCTTATTAGATTTATCTGAATATACATTAATGAAATGTGTCTCCTCCATTTTAGAAGAGGGAGTTCTTCCTAAAGGATGGAACTCTTCTTATACAATCAACATGTCTTGAATATCCCTAGAATCCCCCACTATAAATTCTATAGGATAAAGATTGTGAATATTGAGAATTGAAGAGGTCAACACTTCTTTAACATGATTATGAGAATATGAGGAATTTATAGTTTAATATTGGGTGAAAAAATATATTCATTCCAAGTTTGAGATAGCATTTCATCTTCCCATATTTCTCTATATGAAACAAGATCCACACTCACGATATGTTTGATTTTATCCATTCCAATCAAGATATCATCTACAGGTTGTCCCAAATTCCTTTTAACGGGGTTTAATTTTATAGTATGTTGTGAATTCAATGTCATCTTAGAATATCCATTTGTAGTAACCAAAGGAATATGATATTTTTCAACTATATAGGTTCCAATATTAGAAATCACATCCCCATCAATGGATGTGGCCAATGATTTTAATTTTTCCTTCCTTATGAACTCTAATTTCTAACAATTAATTTCTGTATGGAATTTAATATTGTAAAATGTTAAAGTGGACTGGTTCCTCTTACAGTCACTTTCCAAATTCCCTATAAACATATATTCATCATAGAATGGAGATATCCTTTCATATATAATTCTAAAATTAATATTTTCCTCTATTATTTTTAGGATAACATCATAATTACTTATAATTGAAATATCCACCTCTAAAATATTTCTTATATGATAGGCATATAATTCCCTTCATATATCATTATGATGATTAATAAAATTACTCACTGAATATCCAATATCCCAAAAAATCCCCAAGTTCCAATAGTACTAATTAAGGCCATGTACTCAAATCCAAACATTTGAATGAGTATTTCTCACATTGGCTTGATCAAAATTAAGATCCCACTCTTCTATCATCGTAATACTACGTTTCAAGGAAGGATTTAAAAATACCCAAAAATTATTATTTATATAATTAGAAGTAAATATAACAAGATAGTACCCACTACCTTAGGAAAACAATCTCTAGTTACAGAACCCCCTAGATATTTATGTTTCTCTTGACCAAATCCATGATTTTCTAAAAATATTCACCTTTTGGTATAATTAAACAGTAAACAATTGAGAAATTTTATAAATAAATATTTTCCTAGATATAATATATATTTTTATAAACATCTTCCACTAATACATTCTGAAAAATACATCCTGATGACAGAAACAGATTCACCAAAAACTCCATTGGAATTTTATTCCACAATTAATGAAGTGGATTTCTCATATCCAAATTTCATGATTACTTTAAAACCCTCTCCATTATGTATCTTATGTAATTTTTACCCACCTTTTATCCTCCATACATATCAAAGGTGATATGATTCATGCATGTAGGGTGTCAATCATGGAAAGTGATCACCATCCATAATGGAATCACTAGAACCCATTCCTCCTTCCATCAGATAACTATCATATTTTACATTTATAATAATAATGATAATAATTATAAGTATCCCATAAATATATATATATTATTCTAATATTTTATTTTTATTTCATTATTTATTATTCATGAATTATATTATTGAAAATTTACTACTAACAATACACAATATATGTATAAATAATAGACACACATATAACCAGTAACCATATTTTTAACAACCATATTTCCAACAACTACATTTATAACATCTGAATTTTTTCCCTATATAATTCCATACTGAACTCATTATTTATGTTTAAACTTCTTATGTCACACTTCTAAATTCCATATTTATCAATTTATATCACACTATATACTTTTTACTTTCATGATTTTATTCCTCTTTGTAGGTTTTCCTCAGAAAATAGCAATCCTTAAGGGTGAAGATGATTGAGGAGATCTCGTTGTGTGGAATATTTTAATCTTTTATATTTATTTTCCACTTTTAATTTATGAATATTCAATGGATGTAAAAAAATACACTTATTAATAATCCATGTTGTGTATAACTTAGTTTCATATTATTTGATCGTTGTATTTTATTATTAATAGGTAATGTGTTGTTAGTTTAGTACTAATATTTAATGAATTATATCCTTATAAATTTAAATTAATTTGTCTAATTTAAAAAAATATATTTAAAAAAATATATTTTATGAAATAATATTCATTCTAAATACCTGGGGTGTTGTAATAAAATTTTGGATTTTAAAGACAACTACATCATAGTGTGGTTCTAATATGATATTCAATAGAAGTTATTAGTCATAAAAAAATTATGTGATGTGGATTTTAAGGGTATGATTATTAGAGTTAAACTATATTACTAAGAAACCATTCCATTATGGAAATATCTATTCATTAGTATATATTTATTTTTAAAACATATTATATTTATAAAACTCCAATTTAAATAAGAATATGATTTTTTAGGGGTGTATTAAATCTACCATAAGGGACTTTTATATATGTGATTAAAGAGTTTAAAATTTCCACATAAGGAACGGTATTTTTGGAATAAATATTTACGAATATAAAAGAGGCTTATTAATGGAATTTCCTGGTTAAGATAACATAACTTATATATATATGGGGTTTTAAACATCTATTGTTTTCTATACTTTTTTTGAATTACTTTTATGATATTATGGATTACATTAAAAAATATATGTTTTAGTATAATAAGTTACCGGTAGGTTATTTCAATATTATTTTTTAAATATTATATTTTGGGGATAATACCATTGATTACACCATATCATTGTCTTAGGGTGGTTTTTTAATTTTCCACTTTTATGTCATAAGAGTTAGTATGAACCATATTTTTCTGTTAGGGTAGTGATCCTTTATGTTTGGGACTGTTATGGGGGAACAAATATATATAACATGTGTTTTTTGGGAAATTCCATGAATTGGGTAGGGTATTCACCATTTTCATATTTGATGATGTGTTTATAAGGATTTTGTAATATTAGTAGCATCAAATTTTATGCAGTAAAATTATCATATCCATGAAATGAATGGACCATTATAGGTCTTTATTTCAACAACCATTGTAATATTTAGTTAATTTTTTTCATGTCACTTTTCTAAAGAAAGTTAAACTAAAAAACAGACTACATCCACCACTAGAAATCTTTTATATATTTTACTTTATCCTTTCATGAGAATTTCATTCTACTCCTTGGGGTGGAATAGTAATTAACGTGGAAGGGAAAATGGCTTCTCTCCATTACTGGTTCCTTATAAAATTTATATATGGTATAATGATGCCACATGTATTAGTGTAGTTATTTTATCTATTTCATGTGTAGTAAAATGTCATTATTGAAGTTAATAAATGTATAATGGTGAATTATCACCAGCAAGAATAAAATTCAGGGGAATTGGGTTAAAAAAATAACAAGGCCAGTCAATAAATATATTTTAATACTATAATAGTTAGATGAATTAGAATAATACTAGGAGGTACATGTGTGTTTTAGACCAAATTTTTATAGGGGTTTATACATATTTTAAACCCTCCTACCAACTTTTGAAAAAGGAATATTATGTTTGAAGACACTGCATTCTTAGTTTTTGTTTCTGGAAAATCATTTAATAATTCTTATGGTTTCCCTATGTGTTAAAGGTTTATTTAAACTATATCTTGATGAACCTATAAAATTAAATTTTTTTAAAAAATGGTAACCTTTCTTACAGTAGAAATTATATAATCATTTTAGTGTTAATGAATTTATTATTATTCTTTAAATTTTAAATGAAGTGATTTAGAGGCATGATTGAACACCATAAGATGTCTTTAGTAAACATTTTATTTTTTGATTAACAAAATATTATGTAAATTTCACCTTAATGAAATGTAAAATTTATCAATTTATTTTATATAAACACTAAAATGATCAATTTATGATATTTTAGTATTTTTATTTTTTATGGTGACATTTAAGATGATTCATCATCAATGGAGAGAATATTAATAATTTATTAAAAAATAATAATGTGTCATTATATTATTTTACATAGACAAATCCACCATTATATTCATAAATTGGACTAATTCGGAGGATGAAAATGTTCTAGGAAGGGATAGAACATCCCTATAGGTAGGAACCATTAGGATTAGTTTTTCATCGGAGATCACATGATTGGGTAGGAAAGCTATTATTCAGGATCTAAAATGTTATTTTTTCCTTAAACTTATACCTTCTTGTTTTATGGATGATTCTAAATTCATATCCATTAAATTCATATATATTGTTCTTTATTCCAAAAAATATATATTACCTTTGTATTTTTTGAAATAAGTCACAAAAATCTTGAGAAATCATAAAGTGAAATTTTTTGATCTAAAACTTATCTTTTCATTTCAGTAGACATGCTCTTGGTGTTTTATAAAACCACATTACATCCATATTCTAATTGATTAAAAATATTAAATTTATTTTGATTCAATTATTTCAAAATAATATATTTTAATATAAATTTGTGTTAATTTTTTGGACTAATTTTTATTAGAATTTTACAGCACGTTTATATGGTTGATTATATAATCCGACCATATATCATTGTAGATACTTACATGATAAAACTATAAACATTTTTCAACCACTATTATTAAATTAATATTTATAAATTAATTTTTTATATATATTTGTTACTTTCCTGTCCAACTCTATTTAATTAGAGGAACTTAAATTATGAATTTTGAGAAAATAACGAATGATCAAAAATCAAGGGGTTAATATTTATGAACTTATGAATTTTTGTGCTTGTAAAAATAATGGAATCATTGTAAAACTACTATTGGTGATAGTGGATAATGGTGGCATATATAATGATATGTGTGTATAATTCATCATATTGGGATTGTCCAATTAACCATTAAAAAAACTTATAGAGTTCCACATAGCTCTAGGGGCTATGAATAACAATATGGTGGTCATATTCCACTTTACCATATGCTCAAATTGATCATAGGATATTAGTATTATAATAAATTCCTTAATCGAGAGTGACATTATAGTGATATTATTAACATATTATCACCAAACTGATTAGATCAGATGGTAGAAAAATTATACATGTTTCCAATCTAGAATAAGATCTTCATTCAACCATGGTTGTTTAATCAAAGTGATCAAAATTCCATGTATTTCCCACACCTGATGGAATACAAAGTCGGAACTTTTGATCCAGACCATATTATCTCATTGATTGTATTGGAGAGTTTCAAATGATGTGAGATGTGGTAAGGGAAAAATTTTCAATTGTATTGGTGTTCTTGGTAATACCCACAGTTGGTGTAGTCTACAGATATTGTGTAAGGGCATATAGAGATCATGTTTTGGACATTGAGAGTTTTTTTGTTCTCCTTTAGACACTCTGGACCCTATAGAACTAAGTTTCTTGACAATTTAAAGATTTATAAGATACAATTTAACATAATTAAGGATAAATATTAATGAAAATAAATATTAGGAATAAAATAATAATTATTCCCTTCATAAATAATGTGGTTCCATAATTTACCATGATAAATCACCTAATGTTAATCAAATGAGTAAAAATAAAACAAGGGAAGATGATTATTTACACATGGGTGTTAGTATTTCAATATATAATAATATGAAGATAAATATCATTAAATAATAATAATATGTTTAATAAATATATTTGAGTAAAAAAATAAGAGAACGATTTAATTAATTATAAATTTTCATAGTGAGTATTTTTTAGATTCCCCTACAATGAAATCATAAGTTTCCTTGATAATATATAGAATATTATTTACATAAAGTAGTCAAAAAACCTTAAAAATTATAATGGCTCATCTTATAGAATATTGAAAACCCATATGGGATTATAAAATTGATTTTATTCTATTAGAATTCTATATAAAAATAACATATGAATGGATTGGTTATGAATAAATAATGATATTAAAAATAATAATGTGAATTAGTGAAGTGATAATGAGATTATTTGAATATTAACTTCCTTAAAATGTTGTAAGAAAACTAGTCAAATAAAAAGGTTGTGATTAAGATAATTAATAATTTACATAGAATGGATTTCAAGATTAACTTCAATAGAGTTGATAAAATGATACGCATGTAATCATTTATATAAATAAATGAAATTTATTGTGCCCAATAAATATAGATATAGATGAAAGAGGTAATGTCAAGTGACAATAACATTCACAATATGATATTAAAGGAATTAAGTGATGGTATATCATTTATGAAATAAATATTCACTGAATGAACAAACTATTATCAACATGGGATTGGGAGTTACTAATATGACATTCTATAACTAATAGAAAGAAAATGATGAATAGTGATGAGGTCTTTAAAGAAAAGATAATAGAATCTTTCTGATTAAAATTTAAAAGATATTTTCATTGAATAATAAGTATATTCAATCTACCTAGAACTCAATCTTAAAAATTATCATCACTTACAGTCTGGATGGTGATAAATATTGTATTATATTATTGAAAATGGAATAATTTGACAGCTACAATTTAATCCTAATTTAACTAATAATAGATTTATTTGTGTTTCAATGTTGTTATTCTATTAAGGATGATATTGTAAATAGATTGTGAAATAAAAACTCTCGTGTGACAAAAGGTGGATATATTATAGTTCTTTTTATATATACTTATATTCATTAAACATGTTTTAGTGTAAGATATATGGATATATAATATAATGGTTGTTTTACATTACACTCACCATATTCCTCGGGTTGGAGTGCTATGCCATTTAAATTTCCATATCTTACTAAATATCATAGTTAGACATAATTAATGATATATTAAGTTATCTATCCATATATTCCCACAACTCTCAGTTGAGACAAAAATTATATGTAATGACCAAAACTTTTATAAATGAAATTACCAATTTAGATTAATAAATTAAATTATTATGTAATGTACTTATAGAAAACACGTGCACTACTTTGGTTATTTTAGATGGTTATAAGTAACATACTATCTAATTTAACTGACCATTAAGCATCATCACCACTGATAGTACAATTTTTATATAGTGATGGAATGATTACTATTAAACTAAGGGATATGATAAATTCCAATTAAAATAGACAAAGGAATCGACTTACTCAATCCGTGGGACCATACCCTATGAATCCCATTTATCAATGATTTTTAGGGAGATAACATCCCTGGTATTTTCCCTTTACCAAGCTCAAGAAATTATTAAACAACTAATTCTTGAACGAAACACATTATGGGAGAAGTTAAATCTTATTTAGATCATGGCCCAAACCATATTTATTCAACCATCCAAAAACAATCTCACCAACGCACACCATACCATTAAATCCTCCACCATTGAAACAAATCGTTATGTATCTAGACCAAAATAGTATGGATTTTTATATTTTTCTTTGAATGAAAAAATTATTATATTTATTACTTTTTCTGTTAATATTTTAAATTATTATTTCATTAGTTTTGATAAAAATTATATATTCATATGATGAAACACAAATTATATTTTTGAGTAATAAATAGTTTAAATCAAGTAAAATTTTCGGATAAAATAATAATTTTTAAAAATAATGTAAATTTAAAAAAATATTTATATTAGATAATATTTATTCAATATAAATTATAATATAATTTTATAAACCAAAATGTAATTTTTATAAGGGTCTGAAAAATGTTAATATAAAAACCAGAATTTTTCAATAAATGAATTTTTTTTATTAAATTGTTTAAATTAAAATATTTATAAAACAATTTTTATAAAATAAATATAATTTTCTAAATAAACATATTGAAAATTTTCAATTTATATTTTTATATAACATTCTAAGATAGTTTAATTTTTCGGAAAAATATAAATATGGTATAAATATATAGTATGTATTATGTCATCATAAAATTAAAAAATCATGGTAATAAATACTCTACTGAGTATAAAATACCAAAATTATGTTTCTAATTTAAAATAATGTGATTTTGATGTTATTTGATTAAATTTATAAACCATTATTAAATACTCCAAATCAAATATTATATTTTCATGTTGTAAAATAATTTCTTTATAAGATCAAGCCACATCCACATAACTGAATATATTATCATAAGGATTTTGGTCCTAAGTATTATGAAATATTATAAACCACTCATATTTATAATAAACCCTTAGAAAAAACTATGGTAGGTTTTTGGTTTTTATTACTTTTTCATATAGACTCTAAAACCTTTGTCTAGAAATTTGATAACAATTATCCAATCTTTTTTCATATAAAACCGCCCAACATCTCATTAAAATTTAATATTAATCCTAGGAGAATTAATTTATTCTTACCATAACTCAATTTATCCCTACCTAGGTGAACCCAAGATCCTACTAAACTTTCAAATGCACACTCTCAAGGTAAATTAACCACTCCTTCTCTTTATTAATGAACCTTCTTTATTATAATCGATTTGTTTTCAAATTTTTCATGTTTATAAATGTTTTAAAACATCAATATTAAATTAATTATTATTTAAAAGTGATTATATATCCTTATCATTATTATTTAACCCTTCAATTAATCTTTATGTACCCGCATTATGCTGTAAAGATTATCCAGTGATTTTCCATTCCAAACATTTGTGTAGTGAATACCCATCATAATTTCCACTCATGGGTATTCACTAAGATGTGACCATACTTCATTGATTTTGGAATTACATTTATGTAACAGGAAACAATTAATCATGGTGTTACATATAATTTAATCTATCTATATGGTGTATGATTTATGTGTCACTCTTATGCATGTATATGATATAAAAGTGAAAAGTGGGCTTAGAATTATATCGACCTGCAAAGAATTTGGTAATGTTTTTATATCATGATATTAAATTAATAGTGAACTATATTTTATTTTATGTAAACTATGTTATAATATATATGAGGGTATCCTTTACTTTTTTTATTCATGTTATGTTTTACATTGGGGCCACATTCCCTTGTTGTCTGCATGAAATCATCTTATATCATGATTCGATGATCAAGTATTGATGCTAACCACTATAAGGTTACCTTGATATTTATATTGAATAAAATTTATTAATTTCATCTTGTTTTTATTTTATTATTTTTATACTAGGATATATATCACACCCATTTCTTAGGTATATCCACATGTTATCTAATGAAATTTTAGAAAATCAATAAAATTTAAGGGAGTGTTATGGGGTTTATGTTTTTGTTATTTTTTTTTGTTTCAAGATATTGAGATATGTACATAATTACCCAAAGAAAAAATTCCCCATGATATTCTGGGGTCATATATAGTGTAGTGTTGTGTAATAAATAATTAAATAAACTATATTAAATATGGGTTTTCATAGATGGTATCGTAGAAAAGCCTTGTTATTTTGGGGATTAGGATTTGAAAAAACCTAGTGAAATTCAAAGAGATAAGACTAAAACATAAAAAAACATCCCTTAATTTTGATAAGGTAAAATATAAGTTTTTCATAATAGAATACATCCTTTTCTAGATTTTGAAACTAGTTGTGGATATAGAACAGTTGTATCTCGTGGTAATAACCTTGGAAAGGGCACATTGAGTTTGAATCAATCATCACCTCATGCCCAAAAAAAGGATTTGGTGCAATTAATGTTTGACAATCCAAGGGGATATTCATTTTTAAATTCCCAAGATCATTATGAACTGTTGTTATAGGGAATACAACATCTATAACTCATTATGTTTAGAAATGGAACGTGAATAACATAGATTGAAACCCTGACATTAATAGGTTAAGTAATATATTTCATTTATGAATTATCCCTTTAGTGATCATGTTTTCTCATCTATGTAATTAATAGTTCAAATATTATCATCCATAATTTCAAAATTATTTTTTCTAAAGGCTAGAAATATGAAAAATTGAGTCAACAACCATTGTGATGTGAAATTTGATGAATACCCAAATGAGATGCCCAATCCAATAGGAGTATAAGTCAGAAACTACGTGAAAATACTTTTATAATAAAATATATAATTGAACTGAATTGTAAATCAATAGGAATACCCAAACCCCCCTAATAAAGGGAATGTTTCAACTATGGCCTTTGTGCTGAAATGGGCTTTATCTTTTAATGAATATACCAATCACATTATCATGAAAAAATGGATCAAAACCATTTAAATGATCTTCTAAATCCATAAAGTATTTGAGTAAGAAAAGTCTATACTTGTTGTTTATCACATAAATGGAGAAGCTAATTAATGTTGGGAGTTTGTAAATAAAATAAAAAACCTAAGGATGAGATTCAAGTGATTGAGTGGAATGAATTCCAGAAAACGTTTTTGACAAATATTTCTCATACACTCTGTTATATAAAATGGCGATGTATTTCCTTGGAATTTACAAAAAAATAATGAATCCAATAGGTATGATGTAAAAATATCTACAATAATATTATGATATTTTCATTTACCTCAAACTTAATGTTGACTTCTTATTTGGTGACCTAAATTTTTGTTTAAGAAATTATTTGGAAATTCATTACTTTGACATATATGAGGAAATTTCCTAATTTTCCCTCAATTTTGAAATGGAAATTGGTCCATCTCTTGGGTCTCGTGAGCCTCACAATTCATGAGATAAGAAGCGAATAGTGGATTTTAATCCAAGAAGTGAAATATATAAAAATAATTATTCTAACAAAGTGAAAAATCACACATGTCAAAATTATCAGAAGAATACTCTCGAAAATTTCATAAAAAGGAAAAATAAATGATTTGTTTTTGGGAAGGAATGGAACTGATTTGTAATTTTCGATGGGATAAACCCACCATGTGATGGAATAAAGTAATTGTCCAGTTATCTCTTAACCTACTATCTTATGTTTCAAAAATAAAGAATTATGTGAATCAATGAACTAATTCATGTGCTATAAATGATAACTAATGAAAAAATCCTCCAAGACCTAGAGTTAAAGGGTGAGAAATTCCATCTTAACTCTTAAGGTGGATCCAAAAAATAATGTGGTGAGTGGTACACTAATTATTTAATCTGGGATAGAGAATGTACTATTTTATTTGGATTATATTCATTATTTTATATCATGAATGTTTAGTAAAAAAATTCAAACAACACAATAAAACATTGAAGTCAGGTTACTGGTGAAGATAAAAAATGGGTCAACTATTTCATCCCAATAATAAAACACATCCCCTATAAGATTTTTTGGGCTATATTTCTTATAAAACCTTATGATACTCTCTTTAGATAGATTTTTTGATATTCTCTAAAAAATTCATTCCTTGTATAGATACAACAAATATTTTTGAGTGAGATAAATCACCCTATATATTGTTAATCATCCTCAAATTCTATGTGTGTTCATAGAGGAAGAATATTTTTCTTATCATAATCTCAAGCATGTATATTATTACATTGTGAATAATCTTATCTATCTCAAATTATTAAGTCTAAAGAAAATATTATTCATAGTGACATGCCCTTTGAAGGGGAATTTGATGATGGGTTTCTTAAAAAAAATTACTCTTACACCCAACAATGTGGTGATTTCTCCAATAAACATATACCAATAGTATTTATAATTTCCAGGAAATTAAATAGAATTGTTATTGTATAACATGAGGATCTAAATAAACAATTACAATAGAATCTCAATAAAGCGATTATACACCAAAGTTCATCACTATGGGGTGAACGAGTCCATTTTTCAAAATGAATTATGGGTCAATGTGCCTCTAAATTGATTAACATGAGAGAAATAATGCCAAAATAATTAACAAGTACCCTATTCCACATATTTATGAATTGTTTGATCAGATAAGTGGATACAAAAACTTCTAGAAGGTGGATCATTGGTCCTGATATTACCATGTAAATGTAAGGAAAGAGGATGTCTCTCTGGAATCTTATCAAACACGTTATAGAAACTATGAGTTCATAGTGATGAAATTTTGACTCACTAATGATCCAGAAATATTCATGGACTTAATGAATTGGTTCTTTAGGAATTACCTTGAATATTTTATGTATTTTATTATAGATGATATAATTATCTACTCCAAAATTAAAGCATAAAATGATATATTTTTTAATGTAATACTTAATAATTTGTGAAAGAAAATTTTGTTTTCTAATTATAGAAAATGTGAGTCTTGGACAGAGAATGTATCATTTTAAGGGCATGTTATGACCATTAAAGGGATATGTATGGATAATTATAAAACAAATATAACATAGGGATGTTCTAGACTAAATTATATGATATAAATCTATAGTTTTCATGGATTAGTTGGGTAATATCCTCAATAATTGAGAATCATATCATGAATTTCAATCCAAATAACAAATATAACATGGAAAGGGGTGAATATTTTTTCTAAATATTTTTTTGAAGAAATATTTAATGGTTTGGAGAATAGTATAATCACTAATCTAGTGATGACATTACCTACCATGGGGGAATGATTTTTGATCTACAATGATGAATCAAAATAGGGTATGGATTGATTACTAATGCAGGATGAAAAAATGAAATCCTATATCTCCCACTAGTTAATATTTCTATAGAATAACTACCAAACACATGATCTAAAATTAGCTTCAGTGATCCTCGTGTTGGATATTTAGAAAAATTATCTCTACAGGGAGAAGTGTGTTATATATAACAATCATAAAATCCTCAAGTATATACTCATAGAAAATGACCTAAATTTGTTACAAGTTACATGGTTAGATCTGATTGAGGATAATGAATGTTCCTTCTATTATAATCCATGGAAGGTTAAAAAAATCGCAGATTCTTTAACCAAAATGAAACTTCACCACTATCAAGTGTGGGGATTGTAAGGGACCTAATTTCCATTGATATGAATAAGGTATAAATGGGAATAATTAAATTAAATTCATCATATGACACTAAAATAACTTTTAAACCATCAATTATTGAGATCATGAAAGTTTTCTATATATATTTTTAGGTACTATGTAAAGTTGTAATGAATATTTTGAAGATCAAATTTGCTAATTATAGTGTTACAAGGCTTAGAACCTAGATTTTTGTCCCATTAAAACATTAAATGAAGAGGAATATTCGGGATGATATTTATATCACATCTTTCTTTATTCATCAATTATTCACTAAAATTAATAGATAAATCAACAAAAACATATTTTTGCATAAAATAAATATGTATATTATATAATTTCTATCATGATTCTTCATATACCAACAATTTAAGGCCAAAGGAAAATATCCCAAAGGCTAGATGCAACCATTTCCCACACTAGTATGGAAATGGTAAAACATAACCATGGATTTTTTCATAAGACTCCATAAGATACCAAAATATAATAACTTCATCGGGGTAGTAGTCGATCTACTTTCCAATTCCTCACATTTAATTACTATAAGGGATGATTTATGTCTTAACCAATATACCAATATTTATATAAGTGATGTGGTAATTGTGAATATTTTTTAATTAACTTTTGAATATAATCAATATATAATGTTTTCCATGAGTATTTTCGAAACATTCGGTAAGAATTGAATATAGAAACTAGGTTTAGCACTTAGTATTATCCTCATATGGGTATTCATTCTAAAAAAAATTAAAACACTTGAGGATATGTTGAGATCTTGTTTAATTTATTTCCATGGATATTAGAATTATAACCTTCCTCTTGTGGAGTTCTAATCTAATAATATTTTCCATTCTATCATTCAAATTGCACCTTCGGATGATCTATATAAGAAGAGGTTTCAGACTCCATTATATTGGATTGATGTTTGTAGAGACCCAAAGCCTAACGTACATGTACATTACATTACTTTTGAAGAATACTTAGTACATAACAAAAACACACACACAAGGACCGTAATAGTTTAGTGTCTTTGGAAACTCAGAATATAATCACTTAATCGTGGTGAAAGATCTTCAACATCTCCCATGAAGATCTTCCCTTCTTTTTCTTACCTAAAACCTTTATTTATATCCTGGGGGAAAGAAAACATAAAAGGGTGAGCTCAAATGCTCAGTAAGGGTAATCATGGATAAAATAAAACATACCATATACATTTGAACTTAAAAACATGAACATAATGTTTAAACATCAAAAGATTGAGAAATAACACAAAACATGGAAGTACGTAAGGCATAAATCATAAAGAAACATTAATAATGATAAAATAGCATGGGAATAAAACATGTAATTGTGGTAATCATTCAGCACATGTCATGATTTCCATAGTAGCCAAGGCATTGCTGCCAAGACCATCTTGGTGGAAAAAGCCCCTTTCTGAATCGAGTTCACTCCTCATTTCAGTCATGTAACACTGAACCTTATTAACTTACCATTCCAGACATGTCTATATCATTAGGTATAAATATTTACCCAATGCATTGGAGGGAGATATAGGTCCCACCCATCTCATAATGAAATCATTCTTACTTGTGCCACAAAAAAAACATACATCATTCATAATAACCCAATAAATAAAATGGGTTTCATAAACATCATCCCATCATCACATAATCCATATAAAATAAATGGATATCATTTCATAATAAGAAAAGTGAAACCATGTAAATCAAAGAGACATTACAGTTGAAACATAAACATGTGAAATAATGTCATCTTAGATGAAAATGATTTTGATGAAACACTTTAAATGAATTCTTGAGGAAAATATCCTTTTTCCTTCAAAATAATTTTCTTTTCACAAAATGTCATGAAATTTTAGAAGAAAAGGTTTTTGTTGAAAATAGTCATGAAATATTTTTAGTAAGCATCATGAAAATACGTCTTTATAAAACTGTAAAAATCTGTTCATGCCGTATAAGTTAAAAAAACATTCTTCTCGTACTTTTGCCGGAAAAGTCAAAAAAGTACCTCGTAACGTAAACAAAAGAAATATTCCTTACATACCATGTAGTAAAAGTCAAAAATGGGTAAAAATGACTTTAAAAATACATGAAAATACTTTTATAAAACATGTACATGGATGATAGAAATAACCCCATTAAATACTTACGAATAAGCAATCTCGGATAAAAATGAGATTTGAAAAATTATCCCTTACCTTAGGTCCGATTTTCTTCGTAAGTGTCCGAACCTCCTGTATAATGATTTAAATAATGTCATTGACTTATTCTAGAATCATACTCATTGTTATGATATCATATATGGTTCACTTATGACTTTATATTACCCGTTCTTTTGTAAATTCAATGTTAAAGAGCATTTTGGGTAAAATCGTTTCATTTGTCGTCCGTGTTTTGACTTGTAATTATTCATATGATTACTTAGATCATGATTACTTAATTATAGAATATAAAACATGATTTATATATAATATATATTCAAAATATACATATATATAATAGATTAGTAAATGGAAATAAATACACCATTCATGGAGACGGTAGGTCGTACGTACGCATGAACGCTGTTTTTGTTTCTTTATTGAGTTGAATGGAATTAAGTAGATGACATACATATATATACACATAAATCCAGAATCATTATTATGTCATATATTTCATGATTACTTATTATATATACTTTATAATCATTCATGAATGGTTAATGTGGAGAATGAATCTCATCGCGTCGTGGAGACGGTATTCCGTACGTACGCACGAGTGATGATATCATTCTCATGATCGTGGAATTGTATTGGAGTGTATGTATTATATTTCAGAATCAATATCAATTTACAATAATCATATATAGTTATTATGAACACCATTATACCCATCCAAGTAAGGTGGTGGTGGAAAATAGATTACACCACGACGTGGAGACGGTATTCCGAACGTACGCACGCACAGTGATTTCGTTTTCCGTAGGATGGATAGATAGTGAAATAGGGTCGTTTCATACTTATAATAACATATTAGTATATGAGTGATACTGATGTTATTACTTCATAATGAAACAACCTTAGAAGAAGAAGTGGAAGATGAAATAAAGTTGAAAGAATCGGTAACGGACATTACCTCTTCTTTGAAGCGCCTCTTTGAGTCCTCCTCTTAGGGAACTAAAATTGGTCTTTGAAGAAGACCAGGATCTCTAGGATTTTTCTAGGGAAGTGGAGAAGATAATTTGTCAGGGTTTGTCCGAGCTTGAAGTCTCAAAGTGGTGTGAGGAAGAGAGGGAGGAGGTGCCCTTTTATAAGGGAGGAGAGGGGCACCTTTGGAATAACTAAAACTATTATTTATTTATAAAGCCAAATTCGGTTTTAAATAGTTCTATATTGATTTATTTAGAAGCTAAGGTGGGGATGGGTCTAACTACTCTCATAAAATATAATTTATAGAAGTTTAGGTCCCTATTTTAACCTTATCATTTAGATTTAACATTAAGTTAAATAATTTTACTTTTACCGTGTCTTCTTGTGTTCTTATACTATAAGGTTAATAAACTTACTATAACAAGCCAAAAGAATCCCAAGTTGTTTATTATTAATATATATAACCTTGTATAAGACATTTGGCCGAACCTTAGATTTTTAGTAATAAAATAACAATTAATAATATAATATTTGTTTTAAAAACTATTTTATGTCAATTTTGACACTATTTAGTAATTGGTTTTTGTGAAAATCATAACAGAATTATTAGTTAGAAAAAAGTTAATTAAATCAATTATAACATGTAATATTAACCTAGAAAATTAGTGGAATTCATAAAAAGGCTCATATTACATTTATTTTGGTATTTATAACATCAATTATGTCAATATTTCATTAATAAGATAATTACTGCATCATCATTTTTTCATAAATAAATTAAATTATTTAACGTCTAAAAATTACAAATAAAATACCATTATGTAAGAAATCTTTTTATCCTTCTAATGAATATTTATAGTCGAATTTATCTTATGTATAACCTTATATTAAAAATTATTTACTTATTAAACTTTGATTTTAACTATTTTAACCCTTCTTTAAATAAATTAATAATAAATGTCCTAATCTAATCCAAGTGGGCCTAAATGGTCATATTTTATTTCAAAGGTTGTTTTTGGTCGAATTACACTTATCCAATAGAATTAGGACATGTGTTAGGGTAATAATAATATCATTTTTATCCTTAATTACCCTATTTAATTTTAACCGTGATAAATAAAAGTAAAAAGTTACTATTCACCAATAATTATTTTCATCTCATTGAACCACATTTTACTTATTGACATCAACCGTGGCTCTCGGATTTTTGAAATTCCACTCACAGAAGTGGTAAAATTAATTTTTATGAAAAATTCATTTTTTTAACTACCACTTAGATGTTTCACTATTCATCAAAAAATGAAAGTTTCCAGAAAAATACCAAAAATTAGCCTTAACCTGTATTTGATATTATGAACTGAAAAATGATATCTATTTTACCAAATTCAAAACATATCAGTTGCATTACTTAATTTAAAAATTAATTCTCGTTGTCAAAACAAATAGTGTGTTCTTAAGAGATAATAACTATCAAAAGATTGACACTAGTTTATGTCTGGTTTAAATGTAAAATTACATCCAATGACCAACATTGTATTAAATTGTAAAAATATATTCTAAATATACTATAAAACCACTCAAATTAATAATTTATGACTATTAATTATTTCGATTAAAAAGGCTGTTTTTAATTAAAATTTAGTAATTTTCACTATTCATCATAAAATGAAAGTTATCTGAAAAGTACCAAAATTTCACCCTAAGCTAATTTCGATATTCTGAATCCAAAAATGAAGTCCATTTTGAAAAATAAAATTTACAAAATTTCAAAAATTGGTTATTACTATACATAACGGCTAGTTTTAATAATATTTTAATAGCATATTATTGTTTAGTGAAACTCGTTATTGCGTACTACACATGCTATCGAGGAAGTTCGCGATTGCGTGTAATGCAAGGCAAGTCAAGGATGCATGTTGTGCAAGCTCCTTTTGGTGTAGCGTATAACACAAGACATTAATGAAATTAAAAATAATTTTTTTCAAAAAATCTCGGGGTGTTACAGTGTTGGAGAGAGAAAGATTATCCGATCTAATATTATCAATGTGATGATGGAGAAGGTTAAAACTATTCACTATCATATAAAAATTACTCAAATATGCAAAAATATCAATGATGGCAACAATCGACGGGACCTAGAGGTTGAAGTCATATATAAACTATTTTATTTTACATCACCAATGATGAAATTTATGAGTATTGGGATGAAATGAAATCATAATCCATGATATATCATATCCTTCGATATCTATGATTGCATTAGAGATATGTTCTATCAACTAGCACTCACACATAACATATCTCAAGTACATAATGTTTTCCATGTATCCCTTATGATAACATGCATACCTAAACCCTCACCTGTACTAAATATATAATTCGTACCATTGTATATTGATATTTCATATGATCATCATCCAATGAAGTTCTTAGATCATAGATACAAGGTTCTACAAAACAATACTACTCACCTTATCAATTTTTTGTCGCAAAACAACAATTTTTGTGGAAGCGGCATTGGAAATAGAAGATTAAATGAAACAAAATAACCATCATCAATTTTAGTATAAGAATAAAATTTTTAGGGTTCAACATCAAAAGGGATGTATAATGTAATGACCCACCCTTTTATAAATGAAATTCCATTTTTGAATGAACTAATGAATTTATATGTAATGTAGTTATAGAAAACACATGCACTACATTGGTTATTTTGGACCATTATAAGTTATAAACTACTAGATTTAAAAGACTATTAGGAATAATAACTAAATATAGTATAAAACTTATTCAGTGATCATTTGATTACTATATATTAAGGGATGTCATAAATCCCAATTAACAAACCTAAAGGAAGAGACATACTCAACAAGTAATATCATGACCTAAAAGGACCTTTTATCAAATATTTCAAGGAACATAACTCCTCTAGGATTTTCCCTCAACCAATCCCAAGTTAATATTGATAAACTAAATCATGATTGAAACTATTTATGGGATTGTTTTTACCTCATCAAGATCATGGCTCAAATAATGTTTAATGAACCACCCCAAGATAATTTCATAATCTCATACCTTACCATGAAGGAATTCACTGGTGTAACGAAGTGGTATGTATTTGGACCCTAACTATATGAATTTTTATATTTTATATTCCATAAAATGATGATCATATTTATTCATATTATTATTATTATTTAAATTATTATATAATTTTTTTGAGGGATATTATATTTTCCTATGATGAATGAAAGATTATATTTTTGAGAAATATATAGTTTTAATCAAAACACAATTTTTTATGACTATAATAATTTTTTAAATTAAATATATTTTATTAAAATATTATTATTAATTAAAATTAATTAATTATAAATAATTTTTTTTTGATTAAAATGAAATTATCATAAGGGATAGAAAATAATTATTGCCAAAAAATAGTACTTTTCAATAAATGTGGAATTATAATTTAAAAGTATAAATTATATTTTTTAGAGAATAATATTAATAAAATAAATAGTATTTTTTAAATCATAATTTCAAGATTATTTAAAAAATAATGTTTCATGATTTTCTAAGAAAGTAAAATTTTTGGGTAAAAAAATAAAAAATTGATTACACGTATTTGATATAATAAAATCCCAAAACTGATTTAAGAACTACTATAAATTGTTTCCAAGTCCAAAATTATATATCTTATTTTAAATAATGTCTTTATTCTATTTTATTAATTTTATAAACCCTAAATGAATCCTCCAAAACCAATATTATATTATAATGTTTTAAAATGAATTCATTATAATCATGACTCACTTACACATAACCAATGTTATTACATTAAAGAGTTTCACTCTTCAAATTTTAAAATATTTAAAATCAATTCTCTTTGGAAGAAACCATTTTCAAAATTGTGGTAACATTTTTTATTTTACTACTTTATCATGTCGAGTCAAAAACCTATGTTTGGAAATTAGTAAATAATTTTCCACTCTTTTTTATATAAACCCCACCAAATTCCTTCACTCAAAACCCTTGGATGTCAAATTTACTCTATACTTACCTCTCACAATCCCTCCCATTTTCTCCCCTATATCTTAATAAGATCATCCAAATATTTTAGAAGCTCCCTCACATGATAGGGGATCATATCCATCTCTTTATTATTAATGTACAATATTTATATTATTTCTTTTTTATCCAAATTTTTCATGATGGGAAATGTTTTTAAACATCCATATTACCATAGTTATGACTTCTAATTGATTTGATACTACTTTTACTTGAATTTAACACTTCAATGAATCATTTAGTATCCCTGTTATACTATTGAATTATCCTGTGATTTTTTGTGCCAAACATATGTGTAGTGAATACCCATCGTCATTTCAACTCAAGGATATTAGATAAATGTGCCTATATTTAATTTAATTGAGATTTATATGTAAATAACACAGACAAAATAATTTTGAGGTTATAAATGATGAAATATATTATTATGTTGTATGATCTACATAGAACACTTATGCATGTACATAATATGAAAGTGATGGATGGGTACGGAATTATAATGTCATCTTTTTCATTGGGTAATGAATTTATCTCATTAGATTCCATGTATAATGAATTGGAGGTTATCCTAATCACACAAGGTTATGATGTACAATCATTTATCATTTAATTATATTCATGATGTCATGTTTTATGTTTTTTTCATGTTTCATATTATCTTTATGTTATCTAATTATATCATTATTTGATGTTCATGTTATGATTCAAACCTATATTATGTTACCATGAAAATCCCATTGACTCACATTTATTACATTAATACTGATATTATTTTATTATTTCCTTACTGGAATTTATAGATCACCCCTTTATAATGTATGTCTCTATGTTATTTAGGGAAATTTTATAATATCAATGAAATTTACAGTCATTTTATAGAGTATAAGTATATACCAATGTATTTTAGTTTTATCTTCATATGATTTGTACTTAATTACCAAAATAATCTTGGCCTCACAATCTTATGGGGTTGTATTAAGTGTATCATTATATAATAAATCCTTAAATAATTTTTATTAAAATATTGTTTATCAATATATATTCCTAGGTGATCGGTGGACATGGGAAATTACTTAAGGGACTTAGGTAGGTAAATGTGAAGATGGATAATTCCCCTTGGTGGAAATGAGAAATTTCTCTATCATCCTTGATATTATAATGAAATAAATGATTATTCACATGATTTCAACATTTTTTAACTCCCAAAACACTGGGATTGAAAATTATGATGATGTGCTAGATAAAATATATTTTTTCCAATAACTTTGTTATTTATGAGGACTATATATGTAGTTATATACTAAGATAAGTTTATTCCCTCCAATACCTTTATGAAACCCCAGGGTAATTGGTCTGTATTAATTTAATTATTTCATTTATTTATTTTTATTTCATATTTTGGTACTTTAGGTTTGAGAGTTTAAAATAGTCATGTTAGATGTTGTTCATGGTTAGGAAAAGGTTATTCCTAATGATCCACAAAAGTAATTTTGAATGAATTGAAGAGTTCTTTAAAAATATGTAAATTTATTGCATTGTGTTACAATTCATGCAGTTGGGAATTGTAATTTACCCTTATTTATGGGGTGAAATTACATAGTTGGTAAATGTTTTTAGAAACCATTTTTTTAAAATAATGTGATTTACCCGTATATATAGGTAGTTCCACTAGGTGGATATCACATATTTGAAACATGGTTCCATAAACTATGTGTCCAACCCATGGAACTTACCAAAAATTTTAAAAGTTGTTTCACTTTTTTTCTAATACCTAATTTTACTTGTTTTCTCTTCATTCCTCCCTATTCAATAGAACTATATTCTCTTCTCAGGAGTTTCACTCCTCTTAAAGTATCCTTTTATACCTCCATGGATTCATAGTGGTGTTTATTAATTGAAAATCATTATTTATTTCGTAATTATTCCTCCATATTCATCTAATATATTTTTATTTCATTTTTCACCATGTCTCATTCTCCTTATTGGACATAATTTTCATGTTTATGACTAGATATTATTATAATGTTTGATTTTATAGATTCTTGGATTTATGAGGACCCTTTAATATTTATCTCCAATATTTTAAAAATATAAGGAGGTTATTAAATCTTTAAGGTAGTTTTATCTATATAATTACCTATACTTGGACATAAGATTATTGCTTGATCATATTTGTGGTTTATTTTTCCTTTATATAAATCAATAAAATTATTTAAAACTATTTTCTATTCACTAATTTTTATTATACTTATCTTTATTAGAATGGGATTACATGGATTTAATTATATTTTTTTACCTATAATTTATTTTATTAAATGTCTAAAATTTTATTTTTACTCCAAATGGATTTTTAAAGTAGGTGCTAAAATGGAATTATTTTATAAATTATGTTTCCATGACTAATAATCCTTATCTCTATGTAATTTCTTATTTAAAAGTGTGAATATTTTATATTAAAATTTTATATATTTTTGTCCACATATTTCAGATGATTAATATGTTTCTTGGAGTGATTAGATGATATTGGATATGTTGTCTGAAATGATTATTAATGAGTTTCACATGGGAACCATTAGTATATATTGGGTAATTATATGGGTTTTATTGTAGATTTTATTATTTTCATATTCTAGTACACATAGTTGATGCCAATCACTAACTAGGTAATTTAACCACGTATGGTCATAATAAAAATTAAGAGTTTTTTCTTTCATGTTCGCATATGACCCAAGATTTATATTAATTGAGGTCTTAGATTATACTTTTCTTTTATTTATGGATCCCAATGGATTGAGCCTATAAGATTTATTCTTGTAAAAAATATATATTTAGGTTGATATATGTTTACTTGGTATTTCCTTTATCAAAAAATTAATTAATTCCATTTTCTAGTTTAATATAAACCTGGTTTTGTTTAAAAACAAAGGTATATGAATTTGAATACAAAATTATTGTTTTAGACATAAAAAATATAGTTTCTTAAAAAAAGATTGTTTAAATATATTATTTTCAAAAAAAATCACCCATTTTAAATTGTTTAATATATTATTTATATTCATATTGGTAACATAGATGGATTTTTATTCACATCCTAAGGGTGTATATATCCTTGTTTATTTCTAAGGAATATAAAGGTAAAGGCACCTCATATTTGTGTTAGGCTTTTTTATGCTTATCCATCCTTTGTGGTATGATGGTTAGTGTTCAAAATAGGTCATGATGATTTTCCTTATATAGATCCAATTGTGGGTCTTATAGATTTTTTTAGGATACTGATGTATCCAAAATTCCATTAATATCTTTATTTTAGTGTTTATGTAATTATGTAATATTTTATAATCACATTGATTTTGGATTATAAAGTGAGGTTTGATGTTTAGACCTGTTTGTTTTTCTATACTCTATATGGTATGTCAATTATTATTGATATTTTTTAGTATCATGAATATCAATTAATTGCAAGGATAACTCATGTCATCTTTCTAGGTAGAGATCATGTTGTATTTTATTCGCCTTCGTAGGTGACATAATTCCAAATTGTTGAATTTGATACCCTTGATGTTTTTAACCATCCTCTGGTGATCAAAAAATTAATTCATCCTTTTGATGGGACAAAATTAGTGAGGTATAGGGTTTACTAAGGCTCGTTTTTTACAAATGGTATCAAAGAATAATTTATATTTAGATTAGTATTGTAATATAGATATAGCACTATGAAACACAATAGGTGAGTGTGGGGTGCTGTTTGGAAAATTATTCTCTGTGATGAACCTCATGTCACCATGGGTGTTAAAAAAATTTACCATGGATTGCATATTTTTTCTTGGGTAAATTGGAAAAATATAATGTGATTTACTACTATTATGAGTTTGGGGGGAATCCTGAAAGTTTTTATTGAACAGTTGATGTTTTGGTTGGGATGAAAAATGAAACCAAAGAAGTATGGTTCCAAAAACCACATAAGATATGTATGACTTGGTCTAGAAACATTCTCAAAACTACTCAGATAGTTGTTTCATGGTTCAAAAAACTATCAATCCAAAAAATGTGCAGTAATAAATATATTATGTTTTGGTATTTCTTAGCTATTGTAATTTCATACTTTCATTCCTAATGGGGTTACATATTTAATATATATTCTTGAAATTTAATTTAGATCCCTTTTTAAGTTTAATTATGTATGGATTGAGTGTTATGATTCATGTTTAATATATAAGGTCACCTAAAATATATTTAGCGAATTATAAAGATGGAGATATAGGGAATTCACCCCGTTCAAACCTACCATGAATCTTTTTATCAATGATTCATTTAACATAAATATTAAATAATTTTTTTATACACGTAAGAGAGATATATCTTAGTTTGTTGATAATTCCCAGGATTTGATTAATCAAAATACACTTTTTTCATGAAGACAAAGGGTCTCAGGATCTTGAAGATTGAATCGAGAATATCTATGACATATTATGTTTCTTATAGACTACTAAGAATTACAATTATGGATTTTCCACTTCTATACTATAGAGAATGAGTCATGAGTTGTTGGAATCCATTGTTAATTCTAGAATATATGTGGATCTCACTAGGAAAAAGTTTAAGGGGGTAATTAAATTGTAGTTTTACATATATACATTAAGGGTAGAATAGAAAAAATATTTCCTGACTCAATATTATAGTAATAATTTGGTCATAAAGAACTTCTCCTGATTTTATTGTATGAAATATTTTTATCCCTATATACTTATGAATGATTATAATAAGTCTTGATAGTATGAGATTGATTTTTTATTAATAAATTTTCTTTTTTTCTTACTGAGATATGCTAAGGTGTCCAAAAATGTAGTAATTGATGATAAATAAATTTAAGGGATGGAAATTTTAAGGGTTGATTCCACCACTATAATAGGGAGTTAGAGTTCCTCATCTGGTCATAAGAATAAATGTCAGTAATTTTAATGGTGTAGTAGTGGTAGTTTGCATCATCTTTCTTCTTATACTCACATGAAACACTAGAGTAATAAGTTGTTAGTGTGTTTTCAATATTGAAATATGGGTCACACTAAACATGATTACTAAGTAGCACACCAGTAATTCCATTAGTTTGGGTAATTGGGTTATCTGTAGCACTTTTTTGGGAAACAGCCTTATAGTATTAGGGTTTGGACTTATTATACTATAGGATTCGATTTGAAAACAAATTAAGCTAGAATATTTGGATCTCATCCTTTTATAAAATTTTATTTTCATATAACAATGAAGTCTTAAACTGTTCCTTGGGAATTTAAATATTTGAAATCTTGGATCTATGGAATTTGATATCAGTCTAGAGACTATTAATTGTACAGTTTTTATATCATATTCTATTGAATTATATATTTTTATTCAATTTCATAACATTATCTAATTTTATATAAATTTATTAATGGTTTGGAATTTTTTTATGATTTGATATCGTATCTGATGCATCTTTGTACTCCTCCAATAATATGGTTGGAGTGGGGTTTGAAGTGAAAAGTGTATCTTGTGATTATTTCTGAAATTATAATCATATGGGATTTTCTTTTTCTTGATTTGTATATATCTTATCTTATTTTTTATATGGATTATACAGTTAAATCTAAGAATTATATTGACTATTACAATTGGTCAGCTCTATTCCATTCTCAAAAATAAAACACTCACAAATTCCAAGTTGAGTGTGACCCATTTTCAGGTAGGGAAATACCTATTATTCTAAATATGGTATTTATTTCCAGTTATATATCCATCTTTCATTTTTTTTAATTGGGTTATAAGAGTTTAGATTCATAGTTTATAGTAGTGTTTGAAAAATATCCATATTCTTTTCTTATTTATTAATCTAGAATTATAATAGAGCATGAGGTAGAGTTCTATATTGATTACCCGAACCCAATTTAATTTTATTATCTTATTCATTTATTGGTCCATGATTTTTTAATTGATTTTCTAGTCGAATACCATTTGAGTTTTTATGTTTTAATGTTTTTGTTGTTTTTACCTATGTTCATGGTTAGTGTATAATTTTTATAGTAAATTGTGTGACTAACCTTACATATGGTATCTTCTCAATTAATTTTATTATTGAATGGTTTTTTAATAATGTTTTGTACATGATTGAGTCCAAAATTTTTGGGGATTAGAGGAAACTATTTAAGAGATTGGGGTGTCAATGATCTAGAGAACAGGTTACACACTGTCAATATAAAGATTAAATAAAGTGAATGAGAGTGTTTTTAATTTTAAAAGATTTGTTTTTATCTTTTTATCTATTGTTTTAAAATTTTATGGTCAACCCATGTGGTGTAGGATTGACTTAATAGTGGGTAGTGCATAGTTGGCACATGATTTTTTAAATGGTATGGCCAAACTGTTCGACTTACCCAGATCATTAAAATTTGGGTTCTTACCTTTTATACATTGAAATAAAAACTAAAATGGGGTTATTTTCCCTTATTTCATTTTATTCCTACTAGGGAGTGTCCCATGGGTTTTTCTCCTCCCATTTATTCTTTTTTTAGGCTTCTTCTTCATATATTGGGTGGTTCTTTCTTTGGAAAGTGGATTCTTCTCCCACTTCTATCCTTAACTTTTCATTTTCTTTTTTCTTCATTAGATTACCTTCTTTATTTCCAATTAATAATGTGATTTATTCATATAGGGGTTGTATCATTTGATATTTTGGTAAGATAATATTTCTGAAAACATGGTTCCTTTTATATTTGATGTTTTTATTGTTCCTACACACTATTGACTTAGATGATTCCATCCATTTCCTTTATAAAAAACCTTATAAAGATTTATACTTTTAAATTTAATTTTAATTTAATTCTTCATGAAGATAGATTTGTAAATGAATTTTTAAAAGGATTTTAAACTATATATTTTATTAAAAAATGGGATTATTCAATGCTTATTTTTTGTATTGAAAATATATGTATGCTAGATGGTTTTCAAAAATCCCAAGTGTATATTAAAATTATTTTTTGTGTTTTAAATATTGGATGACCATTAATAAATTTATGTAACATTTTTTATAAGGTTTTTAATGGTTTTCATGGGTTGTGAACATTTTGAGGTTTCAAATGGTTTCAATTTGAAATCTCTAATGATTTGGTGTGTTATTTTTTTGGTTTCTATTTGTTTAGACTATTGGAATTCTTATGTATGTTCATATATATATAATATTTATTTTTACATGTGTATATATATATATGTGTGTGTGTGTGTGTGAGTGTGACTGGGTGTGAACATATAGAAGTGTACATGTATATAATAAAAATTGCATGGAATTTCCTCATTAAATATATAGTTCCATCAAATGAATTCTTTGTTTCGTAAATCTAATTTTATGGGAATTTCAAATACTTGGTTTCAGAAAAGATGTTACTAACATAAAATTTGTTCATAAAGAGTGTATCTATATGTTTATTTTCTCAATATTGGATTTGAACCATGTTTGGTTCTATAATAATTTTTTTTTGAATATTGGGTTTGCATCTTGAAATGGAACTTCAAAAAGTGTTGTCTTCTTGGAAAAATGAGTACATGTTTTCATGTGAAGGCCTCATTTAAACCTTTATATCATTTTACGGAAACTATAAAACACATTTTCAGTCCTCTATTTTATAAAGGTTCATATCATAGGTGTTTTATAGATGTGGTATATAAAATTTAAATTTTTGTACATGATTCATTTGTATTATATAAAGGCCAACACACCTCACACATTTTCAATAATCATGGGATCCTTGGTGTCTAAGTAATGGTCGAGAGAAATTTCTATCAACTCTCAAATATGAAAACTAGATCCCCCATTATATGAAATATTCATGGTGGGATGATCTATTAGTGATTCTAGTTTAGTTCTGGCAGATTTGTCAAAGAATTAGAAAATCCATCCATATTCTAGAAGATGATTCTAAAATGATTATATCTTGGGTTTCATTATAGCATTCTTACAAATTTCATTTGACTATATATAATTAACTATTTTATATTTATCACTTTTTCTTTATCCACTAATCCTATTCTTTATGGTTATATAATATTAGGAAACTAATTTCATTATTTTTATCTCGTTCCTACATTTATGAAAATGATATATTAATGTAGTGATATCTCCCTTTTTATTCTCAATAAATTGCTTTAATGTGTGTTGGTGTTTTATTTAAAATATTAACCTATTTTCCGATAATGTTGATTTAAGAAGGAAACTTGAAATGTAAATGATTTATAAATTTTTTTCTAAATGATTCCTTAATAACATGGTTTTTTATTTAAAAAAATAAAATAAGGCATGTGGTTGTTTCATTGAAATAATGAAATCCAACTTTGTACTCATATTTATCATACTATTGTTTGTATTCTGTTTTCAGAATGAAAATGTTTGGAATCTAATAATATTACATATAGAGTTATATAATCTAAAACCCTACTTGTGTCACACTGTATCAGTAGAACCAAGTTGGTTTTCATGTTTTGGTTCTAGTATGTGATCACTGTTGTAGTGGGTTGGTTTTGGGGAAAGATAGTCAATTTTCTTCTCTCCTAATGATGATGTTAGGTATTTTGGGATTTCTTTTGGTTTCTTAGTTATAACATCTAGTATGGACATTCTTTATATGGATATTTTCATATTATTTTTTAGTTATGATTTATGGGATGTATTTTAGGCCTTTCTTGGATTACTTTAGTTTTCGTTTCTAATTGTACTTTTATTCATGGAATCTGATTTATTGTTTGGACACGCCCCAATCCCTTGATAAAGAATGTGATTTTTTTATTTATTAGTTGAAATCTTACCCAACGATTATGTTGTAACTCCTATAATTCTTATCATCGCCCCAAAGGGATTGGGGAACCTCTTAGGTATATCATGTGATGGACTGGGTGCCCGGTTCATGGGTTATCCTATGAGTGTTTTTGATAAAATGATATCAAATATTTTATTATTATTGATGTAAGGTAGATGGTAGTAGGATCATAAAAGCATGAGATGTTGGTGTGGTAGTGTTTTATGAACTCTTACAAGGTCAAAGCCTTATGTTAGTAGGTATTGTTGGGATGTGATACTTTACTTTTTATTTCGAGTTTATTTTTTGTGTTTTGAATTTTTTTGATGAGTTTATGTATTTTGGGGAATGAATATGTGAGTGGAATAGAATCATGCATTGAGATTTCATAGTCTAGGGAACCATAAAGGCCCTGAGTAGACTATTTAATATGACTCTTAGTGGTATATTTATGCTTGAATTTTGGTCTGGTAAACCATGTGGATATGTGATATATAAAAAACAGTTTCTCTTGAAAAAAATTTGGTATAGTGCGATGTTATTGAGTTTATATTTTGGTTAGCATAAATTGGATTAAAAAAAGCTTCTATTTTGGAAAATGTAAAATTTAATTTGAGATAAAAATATTGGATTAAAGGAAAGGTGGTGTTTAAGGATTTAAAATGTTTCATTAGAAATTTTAAATTTTGTTGGAATTGAGATTTTGATTATGAAAAGAAGATTTTGGAATTCAAAGGTGGGATTTTTATTCTATTTTTTTATGACATGGTTTTGAGGAAATTTTAATTTTGAGTTGAAATTTTATTTTTGGGTTTATTTGGATTGAGATTTAGTGTTTCATGTACTGGTTATTATATTTTAATGTTATTTAGAGTTTGCTTCATATAATGTTCATGATGGTTACTAATATGTTCCTTCAAATAGAAAACTCTACCCGGACTCCTATTATAGTGGTGTACCCATTATATTTTTAGTTGCCTCTTATTTTCCTTGGTGATAGTTGTCAATTAGATCATTCAATGTTGATGGAGAAGGTTTAAAAGATATTATATTCCTTGGTGACTCTAGAGGCCCTATGGGTGAGTGTTTTAATTTTTTATGCAATGATACTATTCTGGATTAGTGAAATTCGGTCATTACATCGATATTGCATGATGGAATTTTGTGGGGTAATTTCAAGACCACTTTTTCCCTATTGTTTATTCCTAAGGATGATAAATAGATGAAAGTTTTTATGATTATAGTTCTTTAAAAAGTCTAACAAATGTTGAAGGCATATGTTGACATTTTCAAGGAGATGATTTCATTTTCCTCATAGTAGGTTTTGGTTGATTCATTAAATGATCATATTTTTATAAAGTTACTTCATCCAAAGATCAATGATCTAGTCTATTAATATAAAATAATTTAATTTGAAATATTGGTGGATGTGGTCTTTTTTGCTGATTTGATTTCTAGATGGCATCCCATGATGGGTATTATCCTATATTTCCTCAATAATAGTGATGTATCCATATCTAGTGAGAGGTATAAAATAGTGGGAACATGACTAGAGGAGTCTCCTTCATCTTTAACTTCTTCTCCAAATAAGAATTTATCAATAGTGTGCTTCCAGTTTGGTTGGTGTGGACACTCCAAGTCTCTTTATATTGTTCTATGAAGAACATCCATCAATATTGTTGGCTAGTGAATCTTTTGAAATAACTTGGTACAATATCATGTTATTAGAGAAGTAATCACAATACAACTCTATAATCTCATTGTATCTTCTATTTTGTAACACCCCAAGACTTCATAGTAGGTTATTTTCTTTATGGTAATTCAATAGATTGTGTTACAAGTAACACCGAGTTCAAGCACCCCACGACATACAAAACTTGTCGTTCAAAAAGTGGGTATGAAGAGTATTAAATTAATTATGAATTTAATATACTACATATAATTTTAGAATCCATATTATATTTTTTTTATACATAATATAAGAACAAATTTATTTTTTCAAATAAAAGAAGTATTTTTTAAAAAATGAAATTTTACAACCTTTTAATGGAAAACCCTTTTTAAAACCAATGTTTTGATCTTTTATATATTATATTTAATTAAATTAAAATCTTATTTATAATTGGGACATAAAAATTTGGTTTGGATAATGTTCTGGTACTTTTTTGATAACTTTTATATTTTGATGAAGATTGAAAAATCCTAAATTTTGATTGAAAACAACTTTTTTAATCAAAATAATTTATAGTGTTAAATTATATATTTTAATGGTTTGGAAGTAAAATTAGATTAAATATTTCTCATTTAATACAATTTAGGTCATTATAAGTAATTTCACAATTAAATTTGACAAAAACACAAGTCAATCGTTTGATAGTTTTTACTTTTTTAAAAACCCATTTTTGGGTTTTGACAATGGGAACTAATTTTAAACTAATTAATGAAACATCTATGTTTTTAATTTGGTAAAATAGAATTCATTTTTTAATTATAAATATCAAAATTATCTTAGGGTGATTTTTTGGTATTTTTCTGAAAACATTCTATTTTTGATTAATAGTGAAAAAACACTATGTTATTGTTTAAACCCGAATTTAATTTAAATAATTATTTATTTTATTTATTTTAAGTCAAAATATATACATAATACCTATATATGTTCAATTTAATTCATTGGAGTCATTTTATAATAAGTTTAGATTTAAAAAAATTTATTGAACTTTTTACCGTCTTTTACCAACCTTCTAGGAGCATTTGAAAATTTTCATAAAACATAATTTTACCCCTTCTACGAGTTGAATTTCAAAAATATGAGGCACATAGTTAACATCAGTAATTAAAATGTGGTCCAATAAGATGAAAATAATATTTGGTGAATAGTAACTTTTGACTTTTATTTACCACGATAAAAAGTATATAGGGTAATTAAGGGTAAAAATGATATTATAATTACCCATAAACATGTTCTAATTCTATTGGATCAGTGTAAGTTTTCCAAAAACAACTTTAGTAATAAAATATGATCCTATTTGGTCCACTTAGGCTATATTAGGACATTTATTATAATTTTATTTAAAGAAGAGTTAAAAGTGTTAAATTCAAAGTTTAATAACAAACCCATTTTTAATATAGGAGTACACATAAGAAAAATTCAACTACAAATATTTATTATAAAGATAAAATTATTTCCTACATAATGTTATTCTATTTATAATTTTTATACATTAAATAATTTAATTAATTTATGACACAATGATGATGGAGTAATTACCTTATTAATGAAATATTAAATTAATTGATATTATAAATATCCATATAAATGTAAATTGAGGCTTATGATGAATTAAACTAATTTTATGAGTTAATATCACATGTTAAGGATTATTAAAGAAATTTTATTCGAAGTGATAAAGTTTTAATGGCTTTCAAAAAAAATAAAATACTAAATTGTGTCAAAATTGACATAATTGAGTTTTTAAAACAAATACTATATAATTAATAGATATAATGTTACTAAAAATATAAGGTTAGGTCAAAGGACTTATATAAAGTTATATATATTAATAATTAACCACTTGGGGATTTCATAGCAGTTTATAGTAAGTTTATTAACCATATAATATAAAAATACAAAGAGACACGGTAAATGTCAAACAATTTAACTAAGAGTTAAATCTAAAAGATGAGGTTAATATGGTGACCTAAACCTATCTAAAAACTATTATTTGAGAGGTTCTCGACCCATATCCACCTTATCCTCTAAATAAATCATTTTTCATCCATTAAAAACCTAAAATTATTTTATTATCAAACAATATTTCAAGGTTTTCCTAAAGTGACCCTCATTGCTTTTATAAAAGTGTACTTCTTATTATATTAATTTCACACCTCCAAAGCCATTTTTCTCGGCCAAGCCATGCCCAAATATCCTCCCAACTTCCCTCACTTCAACCTATATTCCTCAACTTTATCGGAAATCCAACCTAAGGATCCCTTTTGATCAACTCAAATGAAACACCAGAAGAAGTGGTAATAATTTCACAATCGTCTTTCAAGTTCTTTTCTTCTTCCACATCCCCGTTATTTTTTTATTCCATACCAAAATAATAACTATAGTAACTTATACATACTTTTATGTTATTGAAAATATGGTACATCCATATTCATTATTCTACTCATCCTATAAATGACAAATTCTCTATACGTGTGTACGTACGGCTTACCGTCTCCACGTCGTGGTGTAGTTTTTTATTCAAACACTTTATTATTTGGATGGGTATTATAATGAGTATAACTGATTTAAATAATTAATATAAAATTTTAATTTTTCTTTATATATTATATACCATCCAATTACATACTATTTCACCATCAATATAATGATATTGTCGCTCGTGCATACATACGGCGTACCGTCTCCATGAACACGATGAAATTCATTCCCCATTGTAAAAATTCAATAATAATTATCATTTAATTTTTAAAAATAATTTTCAAGAACTCAATATCATTTTGGATATGAATAAAAAACATTCTATACCTAAAAAATATGACTTACATAACTAAACATATAAAGGAAAACTAATATATTAACAACTAAAACAATGATTCTACTGAAATATCATTAACAAAGCAATATTATAAGATCATATATGATATCATATTTTTGTATTTAGTTCTTGTATAATTTATTAAAAATGATTTCACCATTATACATAAGGTGAATGTGCCCTATACTAAGAAAAAGTACAAGGTAAGGGGTTTCTTATCTCACTTTTAATTCCGTGAAATTTCCATTGTTTCGCCACTTATTTATTGCATGTGGTGTGTTGTATACTACCATTTGATATATATTATCATTATTTTAATTATATTCATGTTATTCGGTTATTTATTTGGTGTTTATTAACTTTGGTTCATACGGCTCAATTGATTATAACGAAGGGGGATTTCATCTAACTTTTATTTCTGTGAGATTCATGCTATATATGCCACTATTGTCTTTTGTGTGGTGTATGTACTGCCCATGATTGTATTATTTGCATAATATAATTTAATTTAGTGGTATTTGCATCATCATTAGATTATCATTCTTCTAGGAGGTGTATGTTTCTTAAGTTACCAAATCGGTAAGGGAATTTCAAATTTGAATTTCCACTCATTCGGTTTTACGCAAACTTCATTGATTACTATACTCCAAGATTATGTGTGAAATCACTATTTATTTAATTATGTAGTAATTTCCACTCCCCTTTGTTTGGATATAATTTTTATAAACATAATCACTCCATTTATAAATTCTCAATTGATCGATATAAACTTGATAAGATTAATTTTAACTCAATTTCTATTCATTGAGTTAAACATCCAATCCATTGGTGTTGTTTTTACAAGAATATGTGTGATTGTCCTTTGATTTATTTACACTGAATATCCAATCATATTGATTGTATTAATTTTTTTCAGACATAATTATGTCATTGATTTATCCTTAACCTAAGGATACGGTCTTTATAAATGAATTCATATCAACTTACATTCCATTAAGACTTCTTTGTAGTTATGCACCAATCCACTTTTATTTGGTGTATATACTATACTTTGACATAGTATATCATTAATCCATTTATTATCATGATATTATAAATTTTTTATTTCATCAATTATTTTTATCCAAGTTTCTCTCATTTGGTTAATAACTCTAACTAAAATATCATTTTAAATGTTTTAAAGGTTCATTCTTCTAAACCATTCTCATTAATGTCCATGTTTTCAAAATTGTTTTAAGGATTTATTTATATGGACGTGAATGTTTTAAAATTTTATTCCATTCAAAATTTTCAAAGTGGTATGAAATTCTTTTATTCAAAACTATCTTTTAAATGACTTCCTTTATAAATTATGTGACTTTTAAATGATTTCACGAAAAATGGATATTTCTCTAAAAGATTTTTGCTGATCACTTTCAACTTTTTCGACATCTTTTACAAGATATTATTCTTGATCGAGGTTGATTTATTATAATATAAATATTCCATATTGTATTGAAGGTTTTGTGATATTTTTGACAGTGGATGTGTTATTTTTATACCATTCATGGTTTATGGAATAAGTATTGACATTTCATATACTAGTTTTATTTCGAATGTTTATGTTATGTTTAATCCTTTTCATATGAGGAATGCATTGGAGTTGTAAGTGATGGGTGGAGCCCTCTATAGCTCCTCGATGCATCAGTAGGTCTCATGAGACAAACTATTGTCTTGGAACAAGGCCTTGACAAAATCTTATTTGTAGTCTTGGCAGAAGGCCTTAACTATGTGGTTATGTAGTCTAGATTTTGGCATTCCATCACTAAGAAATTGGCTATTGATATTGCAAGTGATTATTCGACTAGTATAATATCCATGTGAATAAGTAAATGGAATTATTTTGATTTATATTTTCCATATTATGATGAAGTTTATGTTTAAAAGACTTTTGTTTTAATCTTATAAATTGCGTTAAATGTTTATTCTTATTTATAAAAGTTTTTTCTATATTGTTATCCTTACTGAGAATCTAAGCTCACCCCTTTCTTATGTTTTATATTTCTCAGGATGCAAAGAAGTATATTATGATTAACCTGCAGGAATAGGATAAGAGATATAAGAGTGTTCAAAGGGGACAAAATATTGCTTTTTTATTTTATGATATAATTTAAAACTTATATATGTATTTATTACTTCCAATGCCACTAAACGGATCGGTCTTTCAGGAAAAGATTCCTTGTATCATGCCAATGTTATGTAATAATGCACCGATTCTGGATAACTAGGGTTGGGGCGTTATAGTTGGTATCAAATGAAGTTTAGTACAAACCATGGAAGTTTGATTTAGAAAAATCTTGGATTAGGAAACACAAACCTAAGATAGAAATTGAGGATTAGTATAGAATAAAATCTAAAAAAAATCGTAATGTAAATATTATGTGGGTTTTCCAAACAATAAATCCTTGTCTAGATACGAGCAAGTAGAGGCAGCTTTGGAACATATGTACCTAGGATTGAAAACTTTGACAAGGAGTTTCGTTATTGACTCAAGGTATCCTGGTATATGACAATGGGCCTTGCTTCACACTTGGTTACGACACTCCTGGGGGATATGTTTAGGATAATTCACATTTTTTTACAAATCGGTTTGAAAGATTTTAATATAAGATGAGAATAAATAACCTTGGTTAATCCTAATGTGTTTTAGATTAAAAATAAGGTTTTATGATATACTCTAAATGATTTTATGACTCACATTATGCTTCCTTGTATTAGTCAAGGACTGGATTCAAAGGAAGTCATGGTAACATTTAACATGATGTACAAGGTGGGTACGGTGGTCAAAATGAGCAACGAAATGGAATTTTGTTAGGTGTAAAAGATATCGTGTTCATGCCAAATCAGTTTTCCAAAAATATTATCAACGAAAAATATATTAACCATCTCCTGAAATCAACAAAGAAGAGAAAGGCGGTGAATTATAAGAACTCCAGAAATAGAGACCATGGAGAAAAGAAATCGCAATTTCCATCATGCAAGAAATGTGGAAGGAGACACCTAGGAAAGTGTCTCAATGGAACAAAGAAATTATTTATTTGTGGGAAAGAAGGAAATAAATTAAAGAATTTCCGAGGAAAATGATGAGTACTATGGAAGAAAATAAAAATTATCCCACGAATCCATTTACAGTCATTTTCCATAAATTTAGGGGACCTGGAAATTACCCGAGTGAATGCCATATTCTATAGGATAACCACTTGGTCACTAAAGAACATATGTGGAAATAAATGGATGGTGAAAAGTTTAAAATTATTAGGGCTCTTTGTTGATGGGATTACATTGGAGGACTTTTATCCTGTATGTGTAACCCTATAGTTTGTTGTGTTAAAATTATATTTGAGGAAGAATTATCCTATCCTTTATGAATATAGTTATAAATAACCATTTGGGTTTATATGAGCCTTGAACTTGAGGAAATTAGAGGTTATTAAATTTTGGGATGAAAATGGGAGGTATGAGATAACATTTTTGGTGAAATTATGTTATGATTATTTTGAGAAATTTATCTCATTTACGAAATGTTATAAAATATAGTTTTTGAAAAATTACAACACGCAGACCATGTGAAAACCCGTCAAGTCAAACAAAGTTGTGGGAATTGAAATCACAACCAGAGTGCGAATGGGATTTATCACCTACAACTAGACTACGTGAAGTCCCTAGTTAGTGTGACTAATTATTTTTAGTTAAATTATTTTATTAATCAATTATAAGTTGATTTGGGAACATATGTCTTATCAAATGTATATCCTTATTATAGGAAAATGATTTGGTGATTAAGTGATAAATGTTATTTTGAATGATGTTCACTCTGTTGGGAACATATATGCATAAGGAAAATAGAATACTATGTGATTTCATTTGATGAGTAATGGTGGATTTTTATCTATGTTTTTATTATTGATTTATAGCGATTTGGTTTATTTATGGAAATTAATAACCTATCAAAAAGAACTTGTGATTAGGTTAATTACTTTTATGTATGTGACTATAAGAGTAGTTGATGTTATTTGGAGATACAATTTAAAGTGGAAGACTACGTAATCAAATTATTCTTTATTTTGGGTTTCAGCATTAGTTTGGATTATATTGAAGTATTTTGAGGACAATTGTTTATTGAATGCTATATATTGAACTTTGGGTATTATTGGTTTAATTTTAGAAATTAGGATTAGTATTTATTTCTATAAAGGATTATCTTTTTTGGGGATCATCTGATCTTGTACTAACCATTTTGGTTTTGGTTAATCTCTAAAGACAAGGAAAATATATAGTTTATCCTTCATGGATTATGTGATTCTCTAGATATTGATTCTAGCGCTTCAGGTGTGACCAAGTCATCTTGAATACTCATCGTTTGAAAAAAAAGATGATCTAGTGGTAGAAATTTATTAAAGGATAAAACTATACTTAAAAAGTAAGTATATCTCTTTATGTTCTTAGTCGATCTCATAAATAAATTCCCCAACATTATGAAATGGAACTTAAAACCAAAAAATATTGTCTGTTTACTTTTGCTACTGGGAAACTAATGATTTTTTATCCCATCACATGTTTGTAATTTTCTTGTTGTTAACTTTATCCTGATCATGTTTTCTATCACTCTCCATTAGAACTTGACACTTATTTTATCTTCCATATCCATTTTTTCTTGCATGGAATCCTAGTATGGGTTATCTCAGGTGGCGTTCGTAGTTCTCTTTCTTTCGTTTAAAGTGATAGTTTTATTGACTCTTTCTAATTTGGGACATTCAATGAAGTTCCCAAGCCCAATTTTAAAATTTCAAGGATGCAATTTCCAAAAGGGGAAAAAATGTAACAACCCAAGATTTCATAGTAAGTTATTTTCTTTAATATAATTCAATAGATTTCTCTACGCCCAACACTGAGTTCGAGTACACCACAACTTACAAAACTAGCCATTCAAAAAGAAGTTATGAATAGTATTAAATGAATTTTGAATTTTATATACTCCATATAATTTTCGAATCCATATTATATGTTTCTTATAAATAATATAAGAACAAATTCATTTTTTTAGATAAAAGAAGTATTTTTCAAAAAATGAAATTTTGCCACCTTTTAATGAAAACCCCTTTTAAAACCAATATTTGAAACTTTTATATATTCAATTTAGTGAAATTAAATTATTCTTTAGAATCAGGGCATAAAAATTTATTTTGGATAAAGTTTTGGTGCTTTTCTGATAACTTTCATATTTTGATGAATACTAAAAAATACTACATTTTAATTGAAAATAACTTTATTAATCGAAATAATTTATTTTGATAAATTATTAATTAGAATATTTTGGAAGTATAATTAGATTATATTTTTATCATTTAATACAACATAGGTCATTATAAGTAATATCACGTTTAAATGTGACATAAACACATGTCTATCTTTTGATAGTTTTTACTTTTTTAGAAACTCGCTTTTTGGTTTTGACAATTGGAATTAATTATAAACTAATTAACTCAAATTATATGTTTTTTATTTGGTAAAATAGAATTCATTTTTTAATTCATAATATCAAAATTAGCACTGGGTGAATTTTTTGTATTTTTCTAAAAACCTTCAATTTTTGATGAATAGTGAAAAACATTGTGTTATTGTCTAAAACCAATTTTTTATTTAAATGGTTATTTGTTTTATTTATTTTAAGTCAAAATAGATACATAATACCTATATATGTTCAATTTAATTCATTGGAGTCATTTTATAATAAGTTTAGATATATAAAATTTTATTGAACTTTTTATCGTCTTTTACCCACCTTCTAGGAGCATTTGAAAATTTGCCTAAAACTTAATTTTACCACTTATGTGAATTGAATTTAAAAAATGTGAGAGACACGGTTAACATCAGTAAGTAAAATGTGGTTCAATAAGATGAAAATAATTTTTTGTGAATAGTAACTTTTGACTTTTATTTACCACGGTAAAAATTAAATAGGGTAATTAAGGGTAAAAATGATATTAAAATTACACTAAAACATGTCCTAATTCTATTGGATAAGTGTAACTTGACCAAAAACAACCTTATGAATAAAATATTATTATCTTTGTATTACTTGGATTAGATTAGGACATTTATTATTATTTTATTTAAAGAAGATTTAAACATGTTAAATTCAATGTTTAATAACTAAGACATTTTTAATATAGGTTTACACATAAGATAAATTAAACTATAAAAATTAATTGAAAATAAAAAAATATTTCCTACATAATGGTATTTTATTTATAATTTTTAGACATTAAATAATTTAATTTATTTATGACACAATGATGCTACAGTAATTACCTTATTAATGAAATATTAAAATAATTGATAGTATAAATATCCAAATAAATGTAAATTGAGAGTTATTATTAATTACACTAATTCTCTAGGTTAATATGAAATTTTAGGGTTTATTAAATAAATTTTTTTGAAGTGATAATGTTTTATGGATTTCAAAAAAATAAAATACTAAATTGTGTCAAAATTCGACATAATTATGTTTTTAATACAAATACTATATTATTAATTGATATAATATTCCTAAAAATATAAGGTTCTTCCAAAGGACTTATATAAGGTTATATATAATAATAATGAACCACATGGGGTTCTCTTGGAACTTTATAGTAATTTTATAAACCATATAATATAAAAATTTAAAGAGACATGGTAAATGTCAAACTATTTTACTAAGAGTTAAATCTAAAAGATAAAGTTTATATGGTGGCCTAAACCTTTCTAAAACCTATTGGTTGAGAGGTTTTAGACCCACCACCACCTTATCCTAGAAATAAAACATTTTTTATCCATTAGAAACAGAAAATTATTTTATGATAAAATAATATTTCAAGCTTTTCCTAAAGTGACCCTCACCTCCCTTATAAAAGGGTACTTCCCCTTCTATTAATTTCACACCTCCAAAGTCTTTTGGATCGCCCAAACCCTAACCAAATATCCTCTCAACTTTCCTTAAATCACCCTAGAGTCCTTACCTTGATTATAAAGCCAACCTAAAGAGCCCTTTTGATCAAATCAAAAGGAAACACCCGATTAAGAGGTAATAATTTCACCACCCTCTTTCATGTTCTTTTCTTATTCGACTTCATCATTATTTGTTGATTCCATACCAAAGAAATAACTTTAGTAAATTATACATACTGTGATGTTATTATAAATATGATACAACCATATTCGTTCTTCTACTCATCCTATAAATAACAAAGTCACCATATGTGAGTACGTACGACTTACCGTCTCCACGTCATGGTGTAGTCTATTATTCAAAAACTTCATTATTTGGATGGGTATAATAACTAGTATAACTAATGTAAATAATAAATATAACATGTTAATTATTCTTTATATATGATATACCATCCAATTACATAAAATTTCACCATGAATATAATGATATTTTCGCTTGTGCGTACCTACGGCTTACCATCTCCACGAACATGATGAGATTCATTCCCCACCGTAATAATTCAAGAATAATTTTCATTTTATGATTGAAAATAATTTTTAATAACTTAATATCATTATGGATATGAATCAAATACATCCTATACCTAACAAACATGACTTACATAACAAAACATATTTAAGAAAATGAATCGGTTAACAACCAAAACGATGATACTACTTAAATATATTTAACAAAATAGTATTATAATATCATATATGATATCATATTTTTTTAATTTGGTTCTAGAATAATTTAATAACAATTATTTCACCATTATACAGGAGGTTAACCTACCCTATACTAAGGAAAAGTACAAGGTAAGGAGTTTCTCATCTCACTTTTAATTTAGTGAGATTTCCATTGTTCGCCACTTATATATTACAAATGGTGTATTGTATAATTCCATTTGATATAAATTATCATGATTATAATTATATTCATAGTATTATGTGATTAATTTTTTGGTTATTAACTTTGGTTCATATGACTCGATTGATTATAATGAGGTAAGGGGTTTTCATCTTGCTTTTATTCCCGTGAGATTCATGTTATATATGCCACTATTACCTTTTATGTGGTGTATATATTGCCCATGATTGTATTATTTTCATAATATACTTTAATTTTTTGTTATTTAAATCATAATTGGATGATAATTCTTCAATGGTTGTATGTTTCGTATGTTACCAAATCGGTAAGGGAATTTCAAATTTCAATTTCCGCTCATTCGGTTTTATACAAACTTCATTGATTACTATACTCTTAGATTATGTGTGAAATCACTATTTATTTACTTATGTGTTAATTTTCACTCTCCTTTATGTTGATATACTTTTGATACACATAATCCCTCCATTGATAAATTCTCAACTTATCGATATAAACTTGATAAGGGTAATTTTAACTCAATTTCTATTCATTGAGTTTGACATATAAGTCATTGTTTTTGTTTTTAAAAGAATATGTGTGAATGTCCACTGATTTATTTACACTGAATATCCAATCATATTGAGTGTATTTATATTTTTCACACATAATTATTTCATTGATTTATCCTTAACCTAAGGATATGGTCTTTATAAAGGAATTCATCTCAACTTAAATTCCATTGAGACTTCATTGTTGTTATGCACCAATACACTTTTATTTGGAGTATATGATGTACTTTGACATAGTATATCATGAATCATTTTATTCCCATGATATTATAATGTTTTTATTTCCTCAATTATTTTTATTAAAGAGACTCTCATTTGGTTAGTAACTCTAACTAAAATATCATTTTAAATGGTTTAAAGATTTATTCTTCTAAACCTTTTTCATTAATGTCCATGTTTTCAAAATGGTTTTATAGATTTATTTATATGGAAATTATTGTTTTAAAATGTTTATTCCTTTAAAAAGTTTCAAAGTGGTATGGGACACTTTGATTGAAAAATATCTTTTAAATTACATCCTTTATAAATTATGTGACTTTTAAATGATTTAACGATAAAGGGATATTTCTCTCAAATATTTTTACTGATCATTTTCAACTATGTCTACATCATTTACGAGATATTTTTCTTGATAGTGGCTGATTTATTATGATACAAATCTTCCATATTGTATTGAAGGTTTTTTGATATGTTTGACTATGGATGTTTTATTTTTATACCATTCATTGTTTATGGATAAAGTATTGATATTTCATATGCTAGTTTTAATATGAATGTTTATGTTATGTTTAATCCTTTTTATATGTGGAATGAATTAAATTTAATAAGTGATGTGTGGAGCCTTCTATAGCTACTTGATGCATCGGTAGGTCTCATGAGACAAATTAGTGTCTTGGCATATGGCCTTGACAAAATCTTATTTGTAGTATTAGCATAAGGCCTGGACTATGTGATTATGAAGTCGGGCATTATGCATTCCATCACTATGAAATTGGCTATTGATATTGCATGTGATTATTAGACTAGTAGAATATCCATGTGAATAAGTAAATGGCATTATTTTGATTTATATATTCCATATTATGATGATGTTTAAGTTTAAAAGGCCTTTGTTTTAGTCTTATACATTTCCTTAAATGTTTATGCTTATTTATGAATGTTTTTGCTATATTTTTATCCTTACTGAGCATCTGAGCTCACCCATTTCTTATTTTTCATTTTTCCTAGGATGAAAAGAAGTATATTATGATTAACCTTCCAGAATAGGATAAGGGATATAAGAGTGTTTAAAGGGGACCAAATTTTGTTTTTTTATTTTATGATGTAATGTAAAATTTATGTATGTATCTAGTACTTCCAAGGCTACTAAAATAATCAGTATTTTCAGAAATGATTCCTTGTATCATGCCAATGTTATGTAATAATTCATCAATTATGGATAACTGGGGTTGGGGTGCTATATATTTAATCTTTTATGGTAACCATTTTGTTTCATTTTTTTATCATTCTTCTTCTATTTCATTATTGACTTTGATCTACATGTTTCGTTTGGGTGATTCTATATCTTGTACTTGATTGGAGATGTATGTATCCTATAGAATTTTGAATTATTATTTGTATTAGTTTCTTACATGATTTATTTTGATATAGATCTTGTGTTTAATTAGTATTTATCCATTCTTAGCCTTATCTTATTAATCCACTATGTTATTTGCTTCCCAAATTGTTAGGACACCAAATTTGGGTCTTGTATTTTAGTTTTTTCTAGCTTTGTTAGGTGAAAATTTTAATATAAGAAACAAATTGATATTAGTAGATTCATTTATTTATTATGGTTGATTTATAGGTTCCCCATATAGAGGTTTTTTTTGTTAAGAATACCTTTCACTATATCCCTACGATTTTTGTGACATTATTGTGCATAAAATTTTATGGGGGTGTTCAATCACAATATGAAACTATTTTTATTTACTACCTTATTTATTTCATATTCCTCTTTTTTTCATTGAGTTTAAAATTTTATCCTAGTGGAATTTTTGAGATTTATATTTTTTTTATTTTTCTCCTCTAGGAAGAATTAGTCTCAACTATTTATACAAAACCATGAAACATCCATTAAAAAATGTTTTTTCTCAATTCAATTAATTATTTAACAATTTCATCCTTAGGGGTAGAACATGATTGAATCAAAATCATGTGAGGATCATGGTATACTGTGTGGGGGATTGGGGTGTCTGGGTAGAGGTTCATGGCTTGAACATGGTTATAGGAATCTTTGTATCAATTATGCAAGAGTGTATAAAATTTTAACTCAAATTTTTTAATGGCTCTAACATTGTTTCCAAATATTTTTGAAAACATTTGTGAGGTCGGTTTGTAATTCCAATGGATTCTGCATTTTTGGTGCTTTTTTTGAAAAAACATATGTCCAAAAAAATTGAATTATAATGAAAATTAATATTTTGGTTTACTTATTTTTACCTCTCCAAAATAAAAACAAAATGGGGGTTCCCTTACACTATTTTCATTTTACTCATCTAATGGAGTGGCTTTTGTCATTTTCCTATCCTCCTTATATTTTGATCCATCTTCTTCATGTTTATGGTGGTTCTGACTTAGGAAATAATTATTCTCCCCCTTATCCCATTACTCCCTTGTCTTTATCTTCTTAATTGGCTGGGTTCCTTCTTTGTTAAACTCAAAGTTGAGTGTTGGATTATGTGTGTTATTTATTCCGATGTCATTATGTCAGAATTGTCCTTCAGGCTTGGTTCCTTCCATATTTGAAGGTTTTTTTTCTTTCACACACCATCGAGGTATGTGATTACATCTATTTCCATTATGGAAAATCCCATGTCTATATTTATCATTTATTGATTAATTTTAATTAAAATCATCATTTTTTTATATTTGTAAATAAATTTTTTAATGTCTTCTATACTAGAGTTTTGATTAATAATACGGTTTTTTCAATGCTTATACCTTTTATTGAAAATGTATGTATTCTAGGTTTTTATAAAAATTAAATATATGATATTTTAAAGGATTTTTTTGTTTTAAATTACAATTCACCTTTAATAAAATCATGTTTGACATAAAACCATTTAGGCCCACTTACTAGTTTATAAACTAGAAGCCAACACCCTGGGTGTGCCTTCTTATAAGTCAGAGGGTTTTGACTAGTAGTGAGGGTCTATGAGAAAACCATGGGTAGAATATGACCACATAATCAATGTGCACAACATAGTTTAAATAACCGAAATTAGATACAGATCATGATAAACAACATAACCAAGGTATGTGTCAGTTAAATTATAAAACCACAAGATACAATAATAAATTAATGTGACATTCATACCAAATTTAATCCCCTATGGGAGGATCGTAAAATAATAGTATCAAAAAGGAATATAATAAACTGGGGATTTCATCTTATACCAAACTAGTTCTGATTAATTCTTGGTCCCATCATATAAAATTATCCTAGGAATTTAAATCATCAATCATCATACCTTTTCTATACCTTCACCTATAAACAAGAATGTTGTTTTCTCTGTTACTCATGTGCCATAGAGGCTTGATCCTGGTTTGAGTAAAACATAGTAGGTTTCCACCAAAATAATACCTAAATAAAACCAATCATTATAAAGTGATTTCAATAGTAATAAAGATAAAAAATTTCAATTAATGACATTAAATAATTAAAATTGAAATGAATAAAACAAAAGTTGAACCCATACATCGTGATGACACATAGGAATGGTACAAAACATCATCAGCCAGAGTTGGAGTGACTCTAAGAGATTTATGATAACTATTCCAACCCATCTCTTTCCAATGGTAATATAAATATCCCCTACAAAAAAACGAGACATGAGGGTAATATTATCATCCACTAGGACCACCAAATTCTACAGAAGGGTTGGATCCTCCTTAGTATTCACAAGAACAACAAATCCACTCAAGATTCAGGATCACCTTTAGTCCATCAAGAACTAAAAATTCCTCCTAGGGGTCTAGTTCACCACAAGTCCATTAAGAAAAACTAATTCCAATTCAATAAAAATCATAATTTTATACACATGGAAACAAAACTCTTTTATGTTTCCATTTTAAACCACATTTCAAAATAACATCTTCCAAAATATAATTTTATAATTATTTGATTAAATAAACACAATTTCATTTATCATTTCTAAGGTTTATCTCAAATCAAACTTTGGGATTTAACTTTTTAAATTACCAATAATCTCATTAATTACTACTAAGTAAACCCAATCTGTTACGTAGTCTAAATCCACATTTCATAAATGATTTAACATTTTTTAAAGGAAACCATTCAACTACACCACATCATTGTACATTAAATGACGTTAAAACTATTTTATATATTTTTAAATTACAAATTTTTTTGTTGCTACCATGAAATTACCCATGAAGTCACTTTACAAAAACACAATAACAATTAGAATAATCGATGGTTGTGATATTCCATTTCATAATCATTTATTCCAACTATGCTTCCTTTCAAACTCTTTAAAGCTTAATTTAATCCTTTAATAATATCAAGCCACATCATAGTTATTTTCCCCGAAAAAAAATCCCCATTAAATTACCATTACCTCTAGAAAAAGTAATTTTAAGTTGAAAATTTAACTATGGAAAACTAAAACTCTAACCATTTTTAAATTAAATAAAAGCATGGAGAAGGTGGAATGGTTGGACCATGAACTCTCTATGAATAAAGTAAATACTATAGGTAAAATTTAAGGCACCACCTACCTTTATTAGTTGATTCACATATATTTACATATTTTTTATAGTATTATTCTTGGATATTCGAGCCTCATCTACAACAAACCAGACATCTTCCACAGTCTCAACTCTTAAATCGTACAAATTAATCCTCTAAATCCAATTAAAATTAATTATAATCAATTAACATATAAATAAAAGTAATAAGTGACTAAGAACCTACCATATGATTCCTCTGTATCAGAACCATATCTAAAACACTCTAGAATCATGTGACATACCCTCTACCAAAATAGCAGTTAAATTCTTACCCAATGAAACTAATACAATCACAAAAAAAGTAATTTTATGGAAAACACATATAGGACTAGAGGAGAAAAATATCTTTATCAAAACATTATCTGATAATGGGAAAACATTATCATGGGATCTCCTCTATGTAGTCCACATTAATTCCACAAGAGAAATCAGTGATTCCACCATGCTCTAATGGAATCACCAATGAAACCTAGATTGAAGAACCAAAATATTAGGTAGGAGGATATAGAGGATGAGAGAAAGACAATGGAGAAGAATACATCCCTTAAATAACCAATAAATGAATTCAAAACACCCCAAAGATGAAGGAGAATCCGCGAAAAGGGAGGGGAGGCACCCCTAGAACGCATGAGCCAAGGAGAGAGGGAAAATAAGGGTTCCACCTATAAAAACTATCAAGGTATATTTGTAATTTTACCCAATAAACCCCCACTATTGAGCTTATAGAGGCCATTTGATGGACTTTTTCATATATGAATCAACTCATCCCATATCTAGATACCACTATCCTCTTAGTACAAGGCCGCCACCTAGTTTGTGGACACATGTAAGATAGATGACCCCCAACCATTCCACATGTAGGTTGATGGTTGGCCTGTGGCTACAAGATGATACCCCAATCACCTAGTGATCCTACATTTTTCCTTAATACACCACACCACCTTTTGACCTGAGTTATTTACCTAAAAACCCATATTGATCTGTCTAAAACTTTATAGTGCACTTCTAAATCCTAGTGCTTAAAATGACCCATCCACTATATTAACACATAGATTTACCCTAAAAATAATAACGTTTCTCATAAACATGTGGTATTAGAAACACCCAATCATGAAACTTCTCATCAATGATAAGTCAGTATAGACATTTATCTACATCACCCTGCCAATATTGGTCACCCAACAAGCATTGTGGTATTGTTCTATTCTAAACACCTAAAATACCTCTATTTAAAACCTTTTAATTAATTATTATTTGACATCCAAGACCCAATCCAACACTAATATTAAAACCAAAACACTGAGATAACTCTTACATAAGATCTTTTATACATATACAAAATAGAGTCATCATCCAATCACATGGCTGGCCTATGGTATTCCCCCCCCCCCATTAGATTCATCTTACAAGAACCAATCTTGATGCTACGGTACTTCCTCTATCAAAATTGTCTATTGAAACTCCACTCATGTGATTTAATGGTGCTCATATTATAGTCCCCAACTCACTTCAGCTGAAAATTCATGAGTACATTGGTGAAATTTCATTACATTCCCTCCATATCAAATTCCTCATTTGGAAGGATGCATAACTCCCACCCATGCATAAGCTAGGAACATGACATATTTTCTTCGATAATCTGGTTTTTATCCCTAAAATAAATTTACCACCTCCAAAAAGGTATGATGGGTGTTTTTTTAATATTATCTCATATAATCTCATACATGTACTCAAGATGTACAATCCATAGAGAAATCATCTTAAAAATAATAAATTCCAATTGTAGACATGTTACCATTTTATCCACATGAAAATCCCTAATACTCATAAGAATCCTATGATCACCTGAATATCTTTCCTGAGTTCAACCCACCTCTTGTGTAGATTCCTCGGCCAAATATGAAACCATGAAAGAACATTGTCATGTTCAACTGCAGAGCAACGAAGCTCTAATCCAAGCACCCTTGGATCTAATCAATTATACCATAAGACCAAATTCAATGCTCAATATTAATCTCATGATGCATATGATTTCTTATTTCTAATTTATGAGGAACCTAGGTACATATCTCATTCATTTCTTGACACTATCATGATTCCACCATGGCCACTACATGGTCATTTCCAAACTCATACTTCCCTTTCAACATAAGGATAACATTACCCTTATTGATACATCACTATAATCCATAGGAGTGTCATTTATGTTTCTTCACTAGAGAAAATACAAACTACCATGGCCCAAATCCAATTATACATGGACTCAAATAAAAGAGTTGTTTTTCCTAATATTTCCTTATATATAGTAAAAACATCATCGACATCATATTTCTATCTTTTGAAAAAAAACATCATGACATTTGTTGATCTTTGGTCCATAATGAGGTCCTTACCCTCCGACAGTCAATGTATCAATCCCCACCAAAATGATTTACATTTACCACTCCTTGAGTGAAACCACCCGAAATTCCACAATCACTATATTCATGATGTTAATCCAGTTCCATGTTTGATACATCCATAGACCCCTGATGAATTTTGTGGTTCAAACCCGATCATTTGTGCCACCACCCTATAATTCCTATACAATATCATCTCTTATTATAGGGAAATATCAAAACCCATTCAAAATCACTAGGAATTCCTACCTATAATAGTCTCATCTACTACAGGTCCCCTTTCTTTAATAGGGGCTCGTAAATTAAGACCATCATAACCCATGTCCCTCTACCAAGTACTCATGAACAAAAGATCATAGTGGAACTACCAATACCCCGCCTCTTAAGATTCTCAAAGACCCAAATGATTCTTAATGGAATTTTTATGGTCTATATACTAATCCAAAACTCAAGAAAACCTATTCATAACTACTGAAAATCAATACATCCTCATAATAATGTAATAGTTTTTTACTCACAATCCACCCATTCACATAACCCAAATGGAGTTGCAGCTCTCTTTCATGCACCATCTACCAAGATATAATAAAAACATTATGGTTTCATGATCCCATACTACCATTTCCCAATCCCACTCATAGCCCAATTTGTAAAGACCCGTAAAATTCAAGGGAATTTTTTTCTTAATTTTATTTGGAATTTTACAAGAGCGCGGTTTCTGACGGCACCTGATTCTGAGGCCCGGAGTGCCCAGAATCAATTTCCGAAGTTTGGCTCGGGTACGTTCAGTGAACGAACGAGCGGGAATTCCTAACTTTTGATCCGATGCTCGGAATTGAAATCCGAGGGCACCGATGAATTCGCAGCGCCGATATTCGCTTAAGGAGACCTTTTTGGAAGTTGCGTTTTTTTAAGGATTGAAAGTTAGTTTTTGGGTTTTTAGATTAAGTTAAATAAAATTTGTGAAATACAAAATTTTATTTTAACTTGATGTTTCTTTTATAAATCCTTCCAAAGGGAGTTGGAAGTGGGACCCACATCCACTTAACCTCCCTTGGGAGGATTAAGTGTGGTGGCGCCCACACGAAACCCAACCTTCCATCTCCCTTTAACCCTCCTTTAATTAATGTTTCACAACTTAAGTATTAATTGAGGTGAGTTGTTCAATTCAAACCTTTGAAATTCATGTGGTAAAGTTATTTAATAAAATAAGCTTAAAGCTTATTTGATTCTGGTTGAATTTCTTTTACCACCCTTAGAGGAATTTTGGGAGCTTCTCCTTCTTCTTCTTCTTCAACTCTGACGAAGAACACGAAGAACCTTCGAACTTCGACGAAGAACTCCACGTTCTCAGGAACCGTCTTCCGTGACAACATAACCGCGACGCTCGACTTCCGAAAATCGTTATTGATCATCAAACTTCGTTCCAGAACCAAGGTAGGGGTTTGTCCTTTTCAAATTACATGTTTCTTTCCCTCGAACATGAAAGAATAATCCGTTGGGCGTAGTTCCAAATTTTATTAAAAATTTGTGAAACGTTCATTGTTGTGTTTATACTTTTGGCCAATTGTTATCGTTATAACGGGAGGAGACCGGACCGCACGAACACGGCCGATTCTCCTCCCCCCTTCTATTCTTTCGTGTTAATTTAGTGGAGACAGCGCGGTGTCGTCGCAACCGCGCAGGAACAAAAGAATTAATGGCCGGAGCGAGCTGTGACGAAGAAACGCGGTGTCGACGCACCACGTCGTTGAATATGAAGAGACCGTGGCCCTACGGTCGCGGCGGAGCAGCCAGGGGCGGCTGGCGGCCGCCGGAGATCGGAGAAGAGCCGCGGCTACGGCCGCGGCGGAGAAGAGGAGCCGCGGCTACAGCCGTGGCGGAGAAGAGGAAGGCGGCCGGCCGCGCCGGCCGCCGGTTTGGATAGGAGGCGGGACCCGTAGGTCCCGCGTGAGAAAAGAAACGGCCGGCCTTAGGCCGGCCGAGATCCGAAAAAAGGGGGGGTTTCACCCCCCACGTGCGGCACATGCACGGCTCCCTGGCCGCGCCGCCGCTGGCCGGGTCGCGCCCCCGCGCCACCACCGGCCGGGCCGGGTCCAGCGGACCAGGTCGGTCCGACCCGGTTCGGGTCAGACCAGGGGGGGTCGGGCCGGGTCGGCCCGGACCCGGACCCCCCATTTTCGAGACGGTTTCGGTCTTTTGGCCATAACTTGAGCCACGGACCTCCGATTGACGAACCGTATACGGCAACGCGATCCTTGGATCGAGGCGGTCGTTTCGGTATATTGCACTCAAAGTTTCGGAATACTTTGAGTTCGTCCGGGTTGGTTCGTTCACGAAACCAACCGGGCCTTCGGAGCGGAAACGCTCATATCTTGAGCTACGGACGTCCGATTGACGTTTCGTCAGCTTTGTTGTGTTCCTCTTAGTGAGACGGTTCTTTTGGAATACACCGCCCGAGGTTTGGACGCAGGTGGAGTACGGTCGGGTTGGTTTTTCCTTAAAAACCAACCGGGCCCCGGAGACGAAAATGCTAATAATCTTAGACCGGGCATCCGATCGATGCGTCGTCTGTTGCGTTGAGTTCCTGTTGACGATACGGAACTTTTGGATACATCAACTCTGGACTTTGTGACAATTGATGTATCAGCCTCTCGGCTCGTGGAGCGGACCCTCCGAACGAGCTTGTTGTGTGCGGGAACCCTAGTGCTGGCTGCGACTGTGACTACTACTGCTACTCCTACTGTGACTGCGACGACGACAGTACAGAGATCCTGTGTGGATTCGACGATGACGACTACAGCACTCAGCGATCCTACGTGGATCAGTGCTATAGGTCCTGTGTGGGCCCGATCCTGTGTGGGTCCGATCCTGTGTGGGTCTTTGCGCTCAGCGGTCCTGTGTGAACCAGCGCCTACATGTCATGTGTGGGCCCGATCCTGTGTGGGTCTTTGCGGGGGTTAGTTACCTATCGATCCTTCGTGGGTCCGACGACTTAGATGGATCAGAGATCATCTTTATCGTCCTTTGAAGAAGTATACCTGTGTGAGCTGAATCCTGTTGCTTTCCTGTGTGGATTGTGTTGTGCTATCCTGTGTGGATTACGTTTTTCTTTCCTGTGTGGAATACGTTTACTTTTCTGTGTGGACTGAGTTGTACTTGGGCTCGAAGGTTGGAGCGTATTTGAATTTGATGACTTAGGTATATGTATGGGCATATACCTAAGCAGTGTCGGTTGTTACTTCGTGATTGTACCTTTCTTCGTGGTTTATCCTTTGTGGATTTGAGAGACCTTCAGGGGTATCGGGGTCCCTACTGAGTAGCTTATACTCACCCCTGCACGGGCTTTTCCCACACTACGTTGTGTTGGTTTCAGACGACGGACAGCGTTGATCTTAGCTGTGGCTTGCAGAGCAGGACGGTACTTGGAGGTGGACCACTGGACAGGACGTGCTCGGAGCGGACGGCGGGACCCGTGGAGCAGTGGAGCTATCTGTACCCACCCTTCTGGTGGGATTTCCAGTGGACAGCTCGGTGTAGCGGCTTTTACTTTTCAGTTGTTGTTTTCCCTTTTGAGTTGTACTTTACTTTCAGTTTGGGTTTGTATACTGGCCCATTTACTTTTCCGCACTTCCAGTTGTACTCTGCTTTTACTTAGTGTTTACTTTCCGCTTGCTTACTCTGTGGTGTTTGTTTACTTTACAAAGGCAATGCCTTCCCTTTTTACCGGGATTTACGCCTTGGTGCTAGTCGCCAGCCCCTGGCCTATGGAAGGCGGGCTTGGGGTAGTCACGGCACGGACCCTGAGGGCGGGTCGTGACAAATTGGTATCAGAGGAGTTCGGTTCTACCGCAGAAATCAGGACTCTGATCTTTCTTCTTTGTGAAGCAATAGTGTTGAGGGTATTGAGTGTGGTTATCAGTCCAGGGAGTCCAGTGTTGGTACGACGGCCGACGTATCCATACACCAGGACCCTGACTTCTGCTTTCCGACTTAATGCACGAAAACATTGATTGCGTGTGTGTTTCAAAGTTTTCTTTGTGATTTTTTTGTGTCAACTCACCAGGTATACAGTTTGACCGTGGAGCACCTGTTTCCTTTCAGGATGGCCCCACGATGGCAGCCAGCTAGGGTTCCGAGAGTCGAGTGTGATGACAGCCCACCGAGCAATGAGGCCTCGGTGCAGGGCCCTTTGTCAGCAGTGGCACCGGCGGTACCTCTACCCGCCGAGCCCCCGATGCTTCCAGCACCAGCCGCTGACGATGCACGTCGCCTCAGCGCACTGCATGAGTTTCAGTGCCAGCGACCACCCAGGTTTCTCGGGGAGACGGATCCCCAGGCAGCAGAGGACTGGCTGGAGGCAGTGGTACGTGTGTTTAGGCTAGTGAGGACGCCAGCAGACTTCATGGTGATCTTTGCTGCCAGCCTCCTTCAGGCAGCAGCAGGCAGGTGGTGGATCCACTTGTTTCAGTTTTGCGACGGGATGACCTTCGCATGGGAAGACTTCGAGACCTTCTTCAGGGTGGAGTTTGTGCCAGTAGCTCTACACCCCGAGCGTGTACAAGAGCTTCTCCCTTTGCCGCGTGTTTTTCGATCAGTAGCCGAGTCATCTGTGGGCAGTAGACAGATGATGCAGAGGTCCAGGAGGACCAGACTAGCAGTTGGATGATCTCGAGTTTTAGGACCGGTGGTGCGGGGCACCCGAGGTGGGGTCAGAGCCAGGCATGCCAGAAACGGACAATGTTACTCCTGTGGCGGGAAGGGTCACCTAGCACGTGACTGTCCGACTCCTCGTATGATTGATCAGCGGGTGTTAGAGGAGCCACTGAGACAGAAGCAGCGGTGAGTGCTTGAGCAACAGCCGAGTAGTGGACAAGGCAGTAGAGCTCCGAGAGTAGGTGGACAGGAGAGGAACTAGTGGATACGTCCCTTGTACTTCTAGTTCCATTTTGTTATTGTATTCGTGTCTTGTACTATGAGCTGCAATAATAAAAAGACGCTTATCTTTGTTTGCTTTACTGTCCTTTTGTTTGGTTGATATTGAGTGGTCCTGGTTAAACTGTTGACTTGACCCTCACTTTCAAGATTTCAACTGGAGGGGACCCAGTGACCTCACACTGATGTCGACAGTGTGACTCGACCCTTGGAGGTGAGAGTGACAGTTGGATCTCTTGGTAGTTACGTCGAGGCCTTACGACATCATCCATAGCATGAATGCATCATTCATGTTGGAATTGACTGTATTAGGCAACGAATGTGGTTCATCGAGGGGATGAGACCGGATTTCTCTTATCGGCAAAGAAGAAATCATAGCATCTCTTGTGAGACTAACGGAGGTCCAGGACATCCAAGAGAGGATGAAGACTGCACAGTACAGTAAGAAACAGGAAACCGGTGCCAGTCTTAAAGACTCGGGCGTGTTAAAGAAGAGTAAGCTTAAAAGAGAGATGAGTCTACGAAGCAGCAGACGTGGAGGCAGAGTTAGGAGAGCAGCATGAGGTGGTGTACATCCTAACTTTGTATAACCACCCACCTTAGTTATTCCTGCCAGGCTCAGGGAGCTGGAGGGTGGAGGAACAGTGTGGCTGCTTGCGGTCAAGGAGTGTGACCCAATGGCTCTAGAAATGATTCAAGGGACAGTCTGTGTCCACTACTGGGTGCTGTAGTAACGGACGTCGATGTGAATCATTCCTTGCTTTCACAAATCTTGTTCCAGACCTAGAGTTTCCGGTAAGCCGTGGACTTGACCCTCACGTCTGGAGATACCTTGGGAGGAGACTTGATAATCACACTTACGCCGATGGTGTGGTCAGACCCTCGAGGTGAGAGTTTCGGTTGGAATCTCTTGGTGGCAGCGTCGAGGCCTTACGACGTTAGTTTGAGTATGGAATGGGCAATAACTGTTCATACTCAAATTGACAGTTTTAGGCAAACGCCGGGATGGGTTTTCCTTGGTCGGCGGAAAAGGAAACCCCAGACAGCGCAGGGTAACTCTTGCACAGGAGGGTGCGACCGATCACTCTTGAGTCGGTCAACCTTACCCTCGTGACAACATCTTTTCAAGTTCCAGTTCTAACAGAAAATGGAGACCTCTGGAGTTCGAGGATGACGATCACGTCCTTATACGGGTATCACCTCGACGAGGTTTACGGAGATGTGGCCAAGGAGGAAAGTTATCTCCGGGGTTCATCGGACCCTTCCAGATTCTCAGCAGGATTGGCGAGGTGGCTTATCGCCTGGCTCTACCACCTCAGTTGCACCAGGTGCACGACGTCTTCCGTGTGTCTCAGCTGAGGAGATACGTGCACGACCCGACACACATCATTGACCATGGGGAGCTTGACGTTGATGATGGGGCGACTTTTACGGAGGTCCCGGTGGAGATAGAGGATCGTCAGGAGCGGGTCCTACATGGGCGATCGATTCCTCTTGTGTGCATCAGATGGCAGCACGGAAATCTCCAGGAGAGCACATGGGAGCGGGAGGCTCAGATGCGTCCTCAGTACCCTCATTTGTTTCCCTAGTTTTTGATGTATCTTTACGGGGACGTAAAGCCCTGAGGTGGGAGTAATGTAAAGACCTGTAAAATTCAAGGGAATTTTTTTCTTAATTTTCTTTGGAATTTTACAAGAGCGCGGTTTCTGACGGCACCTGATTCCGAGGCCCGGAGTGCCCGGAATCAATTTCTGAAGTTTGGCTCGGGTACGTTCAGTGAACGAACGAGCGGGAATTCCTAACTTTTGATCCGGTGCTCGGAATTGAAATCCGAGGGCACCGATGAATTCACAGCGCCGATATTCGCTTAAGGAGACCTTTTCGGAAGTTGCGTTTTTTTTTACGGATTCAAAGTTAGTTTTTGGGTTTTTAGATTAAGTTATATAAAATTTGTGAAATACAAAATTTTATTTTAACTTGATGTTTCTTTTATAAATCCTTCCAAAGGGAGTTGGAAGTGGGACCCACATCCACTTAACCTCCCTTGGGAGGATTAAGTGTGGTGGGGCCCACATGAAACCCAACCTTCCATCTCCCTTTAACCCTCCTTTAATTAATGTTTGACAACTTAAGTATTAATTGAGGTGAGTTGTTCAATTCAAACCTTTGAAATTCATGTGGTAAAGTTATTTAATAAAATAAGCTTAAAGCTTATTTGATTCGGGTTGAATTTCTTTTACCACCCTTAGAGGAATTTTGGGAGCTTCTCCTTCTTCTTCTTCTTCAACTCTGACGAAGAACACGAAGAACCTTCGAACTTCGACGAAGAACTCCACGTTCTCGGGAACCGTCTTCCGTGACGACATAACCGTGACGCTCGACTTCCGCAAATCGTTATTGATCATCGAACTTCGTTCCAGAACCAAGGTAGGGGTTTGTCCTTTTCAAATTACGTGTTACTTTCCCTCGAACATGAAAGAATAATCCGTTGGGCGTAGTTCCAAATTTTATTAAAAATTTGTGAAACGTTCATTGTTGTGTTTATACTTTTGGCCAATTGTTATCGTTATAACGGGAGGAGACCGGACCGCACGAACACGGCCGATTATCCTCCCCCCTTCTATTCTTTCGTGTTAATTTAGCGGAGACAGCGCGGTGTCGTCGCAACCGCGCAGGAACAAAAGAATTAATGGCCGGAGCGAGCTGTGACAAAGAAACGTGGTGCCGACGCACCGCGTCGTTGAATACGAAGAGACCGAGGCCCTATGGCCGCGGCGGAGCAGCCAGGGGCGCCGGCCTCGCCGGCGCCAGAGATCAGGAAGTCCGCGGCCCTACGGCCGCGGCGGAGCAGCCAGGGGCGGCCGGCGGCCGCCGGACATCGGAGAAGAGCTGCGGCTACGGCCGCGGCGGAGAAGAGGAGCCGCGGCTACGGCGGCGGCGGAGAAGAGGAAGGCGGCCGGCTGCGCCAGCCGCCGGTTTGGATAGGAGGCGGGACCCGCGGGTCCCACGTGAGAAAAGAAACGGCTGGCCTTAGGCTGGCCGAGATCCGATAAAAGGGGGGGTTTCACCCCCCGCGTGCAGCACATGCGCGGCTCCCTGGCCGCTCCGCCGCTGGCCGGACCGCGCCGCCGCTTGTCGGGCCGCGCCCCCGCGCCACCACTGGCCGGGCCGGGTCCAGCGGACTGGGTCGGTCCGACCCAGTTCGGGTCGGATCCGGGTCGGGTCGACCCGGTTCGGGTCAGACCAGGGGGGGTCGGGCCGGGTCGGCCCGGACCCGGACCCCCCATTTTCGAGACGGTTTCGTTCTTTTGCCCATAACTTGAGCCACGGACCTCCGATTGACGAACCGTCTGCGGAAAAGCGATCCTTGGATCGAGACGGTCGTTTCGGTATATCGCACTCAAAGTTTCGGAATACTTTGAGTTCGGACAGGTTGGTTCGTTCACGAAACCAAGCGGGCCTTCGGAGCGGAAACGCTCATATCTTGAGCTACGGACGTCCGATTGACGTGCCGTCAGCTTCGTTGTGTTCCTCTTAGTGAGACGGTTCTTTTGGAATACTCCGCCCGAGGTTTGGACACAGGTGGAGTACGGTCGGGTTGGTTTTTCCTTAAAAACCAACCGGGCCCCAGAGACGAAAATGCAAATAACTCTCAGACCGGGCGTCCGATCGACGCTCCGTCTGTTGCGTTGAGTTCCTGTTGACGATACGGAACTTTTGGATACATCAAATCTGGACTTTGTGATAGTTGATGTATCAGCCTCTCGGCTCGTGGAGCGGACCCTCCGAACGAGCTTACTGTGTGCGGGAACCCTAGTGCTGGCTGCGACTGTGACTACTACTGCTACTGCTACTGCTACTCCTACTGTGACTGCGACGACGACAGTACAGAGATCCTGTGTGGATTCGACGATGATGACTACAGCACTCAGCGATCCTACGTGGATCAGTGCTACAGGTCCTGTGTGGGCCCGATCCTGTGTGGGTCCGATCCTGTGTGGGTCTTTGCGCTCAGCAGTCCTGTGTGAACCAGCGCCTACAGGTCCTGTGTGGGCCCGATCCTGTGTGGGTCTTTGCGGGGGTTAGTTACCTATAGATCCTTCGTGGGTCCGACGACTTAGATGGATCAGAGATCATCTTTATCGTCCTTTGAAGAAGTATACCTGTGTGAGCTGAATCCTGTTGCTTTCCTGTGTGGATTGTGTTGTGCTATCCTGTGTGGATTACGTTTTGCTTTCCTGTGTGGAATACGTTTACTTTCCTGTGTGGACTGAGTTGTACTTGGGCTCAGAGGTTGGAGCATATTTGAATTTGATGACTTAGGTATATGTATGGGCATATACCTAAGCAGTGTCGGTTGTTACTTCGTGATTGTACCTTTCTTCGTGGTTTATCCTTTGTGGATTTGAGAGACCTTCAGGGGTCTCGGGGTCCCTACTGAGTAGCTTATACTCACCCCTGCACAGGCTTTGCCCGCACTACGTTGTGTTGGTTGCAGACGACGGCAAGTGTTGATCTTAGCTGTGGCTTGCAGAGCAGGACGGTACCTGGAGGTGGACCACTGGACGGGACGTGCTCGGAGCGGACGGCGGGACCCGTGGAAAAGTGGAGCTATCTGTACCCACCCTTCAGGTGGGATTTCCAGTGGACAGCTCGGTGTAGCGGCTTTTACTTTTCAGTTGCTGTTTTCTCTTTCGAGTTGTACTTTACTTTCAGTTTGGGTTTGTGTACTGGCCCATTTACTTTTCTGCACTTCCAGTTGTACTCTGCTTTTGCTTAGTGTTTACTTTCTGCTTGCTTACTCCGTGGTGTTTGTTTACTTTAAAAAGGCAATGCCTTCCCTTTTTACCGGGATTTACGCCTTGGTGCTAGTCGCCAGCCCCTGGCCTATGGAAGGCGGTCTTGGGGTAGTCACGGCACGGACCCCGAGGGCGGGTCGTGACACAATTATTTTTTCATTAACAGAATTAGACTCAAGGTAAAATTCAAGTATCTGACTATACCTCCTGGTATTCCAGTTACATTGAACTTGAAGAATGTATCATTCTTCCATCAAACCAACACGATATCTATTTCGAGTCAATTATACCCACACAACCACCAATCATCTCTAGTTTCATTATAAGAATGAAGGAACATACCCATGATTTAACAAACTTAGATCATTCCCCATGATTAGCATTGATTACTCCATCAAGATAACATCAGAACAACAAGGTTAGTTATTTTAATGAATATAGTCTTTGAGAACTAGACTTATAACCAAAAAGATAACTCCAGTTACTTATATAAAAAATACCCTATGTATATCCATAAACCTAACAAAACCATGATAGAACCTTCCATGAATCGATCCCACATTTCAAATCATCAAGCCACTCCTTACACATCTAAAGCATCTATGATATATAGTTAAACCCTCTCTCAGTTTACCCTTGGTCACTGAACATACTAAATCGATACTATAATCCTTAGAAGCAATCCAAAGATCATTAGTACCTCATACCTCAACCCTTAGACCTGGTCTCAAACAAGCCACTACTCATGGGTGACACTCAAAACCCCATTCACAAACACAAATTATCTAACGCACCTAAGTAAATCCACTTACTATATGTCCCACACACCCATAGATAAACAACCATTATCAATGGATCTACAGGATAGTACACTCATAATAGGGCCCAACACATCTAAAAATGGTCAAAACCCACAAGGATTACAACCAATTATGTTTTATAGTGAAACATTTCTACTTCATGGTCACAGCCCTACTGGTAGAAAAATAATTAGTCTCCCTGTACCTAATGCACCCAAACCCATCAATGTATCAAAAATATGGATTTCTATCTCTATCGCAACTATCAATACATATGGCCATGTATTAAAATAATGGATTCAGATCATAATGATCCCCTAAGGTACCATCATTTATCATTTTAATTTTATTAATCTTCACCATTTAACCCCACATATTCACACTTCAAACCCATTCATTACCAAAAAAAATTAAATTTATACAGCTTTATTTGGTTCCAAATTCTATGGATTGACTAGATACAATATAAATCAGAATTTATGTGGTAGAAACCTTATAATTTTCTTACAAGAACTTTATTTAACCAAAAACATCACTTTATAATTCATTTATACCTACCTATTTACCAGAAGTCATGTGTGGGGTTGGTCAATTATAATAACACCATAAATTTATATGTGAAAATAGAATTTAAATCGTTTTAGACAATCTATACAACAAACCACTATCAATTATTTCATACCATATGTATATATAGATTACTAGTAAACCATAAGACAGAATAATAAAAAAACAGCAGAAAAATTGATTCCAATAAAACATTCAACCATAGTAAATATGTTGATGACGCATTAATATTTTATTCCTATAATGAGTCAAGAAAATTTAAAACATCTTATTGTACCATCCAAGAGTAATAAATCACAAAAATAAATATTATCACACCCATGTGCACTGATCTTGGTGGAAATCAATCTGTTATAAAACCATGAAGTACGAACAACAATTCCCACCCAAGAAACATGGTTTTTTGAAGATAAATAAGGGTTTTGTAACTCATAACCATAACCCAAACATCTCTTAGTCTACTATCTACCGTGATAAAATTATTATGTAAAAGTACAGAAATTTTCAGTACCACTTTTTTAGACCCACCACACTAGGTTATTCACTGGTTCCTAGATGGATAGTTGGCACATCATCTCAGTCAGACCTCCCTTTATGCATTTGGTTTCCAACTAGAAGATAAGTTATAAGGCCCCAGCCTTAAACCTTACTTAATCATGAGTTATTACAAGATTACACATTGAGGATCTTTTCAGGTTTAGAGTTTTAGAGAATTAGATCATGAAACATTCATTACATTCCACATTTAAACAAAGTGGTTACATAAAAGACAATATTCATTCCTCCCATCAACGGAAACCTATTTAAAATTAAACACAGATTCTTTCTTGACACATCCTTGACACTATCATCACATCATGTACCTTTCCCTTGACCTATGAAAAACAATTCAAAAACTTGGGATGAGCATAAAAACCTCAGTAAGGGTTATAAAAATATGGAAAGGAAACATGAGTTCATATATACATAAGAATGAAATCATACTTTACCCATAAAACAAAGGCACTTTCATACCTCATCAAACCATGAATAAATCATAGAAATCATAAGACAAAAAGGTAACTTGAGGCATTCATAACATTCTTACGTAGGGAGTAACCCTCTTGGTTACGTTTGGAATACCCATCACAGTATATTCCCTAAAATCTCTTCGGAGAAACCTTAACGTTTCACTCCTTCGCGTTACCCAATGCATTGGAGAGCTATATCGGGCTTACCCGCCCTTAGTTTATCATGGAACCACCCGTTTTCATAACAATGCCCAAGAATCATAACATAAACGTATCACATAAAACATGCATAAAGGAAACAAAACATTTCCACATTTCAATCACAATATAACAAAAAGAAACCATTTCCAAAACCATTTAAAACATTTAATAAAGAGATTTTTGAATCAAAGTGTCCCATACCACCTTGAAGCTTAAAATTTTAAACCATTAATATCCATATAAATAAATACTTAAAACCATTTTGAAAACATGGATATTAACAAGAACAAATAATTAAAATATTTAAAACGATATTTTGGTTAAAGGGGTTTTACCAAAATTAGAGACACTTGAATACAATAATTGAGGAATAACATTTAGCAAGAACTTTATAATATCATGAGAATAAATGGATTCATGATATAATATTCCAAATGACAGTATATACACCATATAAGAGTGAATTGGTGCATAACAACAATGAACCCTCAATAGAAATGTCAAATGTGATGAAATCCCTTATAAAGAAGGTATCCTTAAATTAAGGACAAATCAATCTCAAAAATATGTGTGACAAATATAAATACACCCAAAATAAGTGGATATTAAGTGTAAATCAATAAAATGTCATTCACACATATTCAATAGATGACATATTCAATGACTACATGTTGAACCCAAAGAAATCGAAATTGGGTTAAAAAGTTCCCTTGACAGCCTAACGGCATCACATCAAAATGAGTTGATGAGAGATAAAAAGTGTATCTCATCACTTGGACATAAAATTTACATCAATAAGGATATATGAGAACATATCCCAACATAAAAATATGTAAATTAAAAGACCCAACAAAATAAGTCTTTTAAAAAAGAGGAGGGTGACAGGTTCCCTTACCGAATTGGGTATCTTTCAAAACATACACCCCATGAAAGAAGGACAATAGATCATTGATGTAAATACTCATAAACGAAAGTATATTACACAAAGAGTAGAATAATGGGCAGTACATACACCACTCAATGGAATTTGTGGAGAATGTAGCACAAATCTCACGGGAATAGAAGTGAGATGAAAAATCTCTTACGAAAATTCGGCAGCCTAACGGCGCCACTCAAAACTTCCAAAATGGATTGATGAGAGAGAATAGGGTCTCTAATCACATGAACATAAAAATTACAGTAATTTTATTATAAAAGATCATCCCAATAACAAGAAATATGAGCTTTAAAAGTAATGACATAAAAGTGTATACTTGAAAAGAAAGAGAGGAGTAGGATCCCTTACCTCGGGTCCGACTTGACTCGATCGTTCTTTAATCTCCTGAATAATAAACTTGAGTTAATTTCTACTTCCTTAAGAACCTTTTTCAAGTTCATTATTCCTTTTATACCACTTATTACCATGTCATAAACATTATGTAATCATTTAAGTTAATAATATTTGTTTTGCCGATATTTGGTTCTTAAGTCGAAAGTGGACTTCTTACAATTACATGTTGTTCGTGTGGCCAAATGTTTATTATATCCAGAATTGTATTCATGATGTAGATATCATATATGTCATATATATCCAGTACATGCATGCATTTATAACATTACATAATCATTTAGAGGTAAGAAATGAAATGCACCGTTCATGGAGACGGTAAGCCGTACGTACGCATGAACGCTACTTTCATTTCTATTTCGTATTTTATAGAATGGAATAATAATGATATAAAGGTATATTATAATTCCAGTATAATATCATATATAATATCATATTTCCATCCTTTATACATCCCACATATGGTATTTAACGAATCAAATCACTTTGAGGGGGCGGTAGTCCGCACTTCCTTAAATGAAGATATCGTGTATACCCATAATGGAAGCCATAAAGGTAAGACAAAAATGAAAAATACAGAAGCATAAGGAAAACATAAACATATTATATATCATATATAAAAATAGTGACATCATAATGGCCACCTTTGAAGGTGTTAAATGTGTATTGAACAATCATCGTTTCGGGAGGCAGAATTTCACCATCCACGGTAACCGTATGTTCTTTAACCATTTGATGTAGTTGTGTGAGAGTGTATCTCGAATAAATATTATAACAACATCCTAGTATATTGAATATACTGGTGTTGTTACAAAAAAAATAAATAAAAAGAGTTTAGGGGGTTGGAGAAGCAAAATAAAACAAATGAACATGAGAGAAAGAATTACCTTTAAAAGTGTAACTCCTTTTGATTTGAGCCTAAAGGCTTCCTTTGAAAGGATTCTGCCCAAAGGGAATCCTCTAGGATGAGGAGAGGTATGGAGAGAGAGTAAATGGGCAGGGGTTGGCCAAGCCAAAGGCTTGATGAGTGTGTGAAAAGAGGTAGAGGTGGGGGCCTTTTTTAAGAGGAGAGGAGGGGTACTTTTGGAAAGTAAGGAAATATTACTTTATTTGAAAATGTGTTTCGGTTTTAAAAGGTCCCACATTGATATAATTCGTGTATACGGTTATAAGGGTTCGAAATCCACACATACAATAAGTTTTGGACATGTGTAGTTCATAGATATTACATTATATTTCCATTTTTTTTAATCGTTAAATAATGATGTCATCACTGCATCATTATGATGTCATATATAATTTAATTTATTTAATGTCTAAAAATTATAAAAAAAAATTACTATGATGTAGGAAATCTTTTTATCTTTCCAATGACTATTTATAACCAGAAATATGACTTGTATAACCCTACTTAAAAATTGTTTTAGTAAAACATATCATGTTTGTGTCAATTTTACTTTTACATTAAATAAAAGTTATTTATGTCATTTCCCAACCAAAGTGGATCCATGGGGTCCCCAAGTTGGCCCATGTCTTGTCTTGGTCGGCCATGACTCACCCAATAGGTTTAGGACAAGTGTCCTGGTGTTTTCACATTCTTATAATATCATTTTTACCTTAAATTACACTAATTACCACTAATCGCGATTAAAAACTTAATAAGTTACTATTCACCAAAAAATTATTTTCATCCCATTGAACCACATTTTACATACTAATGACAACCATGTATTTCGGATTTTCAAAATTCAATACACATTAGTGGTAAACTTTCATTTAACTGAAAAATCAGTTTGCTTGATTACCACTTTGTGGTTTCACTATTCATCAAAAATTGGAGTTTTTCAGAAAAATACCAAAACTTCACCCTAAGCTATATTTGATATTCCGAATTCAAAAATGAAGTTAGTTTTACAAAATTCAAAATCACATTAATTAATTTAATAATTAATTCCCGCTGTCAGAGCAAATAGCGTGTTTTTATAAAACAATAAGTATCAAAAGATTGACACTAGTTTAAGTCTGATTTCAAAGTGAAATTAATTCCAACGACCACTATTGGATTTAATGGTAAAAATATTTTCTAATTTCACTTTAAAACCAATTCAAAATATAATCTAATCATATAAATAAATTAGATTAAAAAGAGGTTTTGAATTAAAATACAACATTTTACACTATTCATTAAAAAAATGAACATTATCGGAAAGATACCAAAAATTTACACAAAGTAAATTTTGATGTCCCGATTCTTAAGAAGATTTTTATTTGGTCCAATAGAATGTATAAGAGTGAACAAAACTATATTTAATTATGGTTTTCCATCAAAAGGCGATAAGTGAACCTTTAGTGAAAACTAGGGCATATATGCCTAAAATTGAATTCTTTTCGTATTTTAAGCCTCTATCCTTTATTGGATAAATATAAAAACATTTAAAAACATATATAATCATATTTTAGTTATTTCTATCCATTCCCGCCAATACAACGGCTACATGTTAACTACCATTTAAAATAATATTATTAGAGTGCAACGTAAGATTCCCAAGAAACTCGTTGTTGCGTGTTGGGTACGCCATCGAGCATAGCGTCCCCTTTAAAGTCATATTAATATTTTATTCACAAATAGAGATAAATATGAAAATTTCATATTCTTTATTTACCTGGGGTGTTACATAAGTCATGTAATTCATCCATGGAGAGACTATTCCATTATCCTCAAATTATGAAAAAAAATATTAATAATATATTTCATATACATATCTAGCTAAAAAATACATCATGGGAAAGTTTTGGTAAAATTATAAAACCACTGGATGAAATAAAAAATGAATGTGTCTTACTTACCATAATAGATCCCCTATTAAAGGATCATACACAAACAATGCTCTAAGGAATAAAATAAAGTGAGTCTAATATCATATCCCCAACTAGTTCTATGTCATTCCATGTACCATGGTCCATCTTTAACATAGGATTCCATGTCAACAACCACTGGCCCTTTACTAGAACCTATATCTATGGAAAATAAAGATTTCTACTCAAGAAATCAACATCCATGAAAAAATAATGCAAATTTGAGTACAAAAAAGTATACCTCCACCAACAGCCTCCCAAAATAAAATCAGTCTATGAAAATTAAATGTGATAGTGCTCCTGCTACATAGATATAATGAAAACTATTAAAAAATTTAAAATTGAATACATAAAACAAGAACCAAACTCATTCTCCATGACGATGCCTGGGAATGTTACATACCAAATTCATCCATTTTTGCGGTGACTTTGAGAATATAGTGATGTTTGGGTGAACCCATATCCCACTTGGAGTAATATACTCATACATGGCCAGCAACTAACTCTTGGGGGTAATATACCTATCTCGAATTCCCAACAAAATCCACTTGGGGTAGCATTCACCCTGATTTTAATGATAAATTCTAATCCAACCTAGGGTATATTTAACACTAGGACCATCAAGTGAATCAAATTTCTCTAAGTGGATGGGTTCACCATAGGTAAACCAATGGCAACCTATTTCACCAAATTTTAAATGCTCAACTTTAATACAACTAGATACAATATAATTTAATGTTTCTATTTCAAAATACATTTCCAAATACCATTTTCAAAATATTTGATTAAACACACACAATTTAATTTATAATTGATAAGGATCTTCTCAAATCATACATTGGGATTTACCATTTTACATTACTAATAAAAAAAATTATTACTACTAATAAAAACCAATCCATTTCTTAGCCTCAATTCCCATTTCATTAAATTATTATCATTTGGTCAAGGAAAACATTAAACTTCACAACATAAATTTTCATTAATCCAAATTAATTCTCTTTTATAAATTTTTTGATTACTGGTTTCTCTCATTATTATATTACCATTTTTTAATCGAAAACTTTATAAAAAAATCATAACCATTATAATTAATTATGGTTGTGAAATTACATTTAATATCCATATATTCAAACAAAAAATTTTCTTAAAACAAAATTTAGGCATTTAATAATACCAAATCACTTCAAAATTATTTTCCCTACTATGAATTACTATTTAAATTACAATTCCTTAAATACCAATAATGTTAAATGTGACATTTAACTATAGAAAACCCCAAACATTTTTTTTTCAAATTTAATCAAATCATAGAAAAAAAGAATTGAAGGCACCATGAATGCACTCAAAAATAGGAAAAGAATACATGTTTACTCAAATGGACAACATCTAATTATCATATGTTTTCCAAAAATTTATATAGGACAATAGAAGCTAAAAATTATCTCCTATCCATGTATACACCCAACCAGTTATTTCTCATACTCATGGATCCTAACTCAAAAAATGGAATCCTAAAAAATTAATTATAATTAAAAATAATTAATTAAAATAAAACTCTAATAGTGAATATGTGAATAATAATCTAGAATATTTTCTCACCATAGTAAAACCATAGCCAACGCTGGAAAAAAACCCATAAACTACCCCTAACTTTAATATAATCTAAAACCCTAACCAATAGAACCAAAAAAATCACAAAAAATAGAATTAATTTTATGGAAACAAAATAAAAAATTAGATTTGTAACATAACTCCAAAAAAACAACAAAAAATGGTGTGATAACACCACCCCGGAATCTCCACTAAAAATGCCACATAAATTTCCCAAGAGAAATGATCAATTCACTCAGACCTGGTGGAATTTCCATTTAAACCTAAATCAATGAACTAGTAAATTAGAGATCAATAAGTATAGTATGAGATAAATATACTATAGGAGAAAGTAATACCTTAAATAACTTAATATAAACCACAAAATAACCCCAAGATAAAAGAAAATTCAAGGGAAGGGATATGGAGGTGCATTGGGGCTGCATGAGCCGAGGATTGGGAGAAAGATGGATTGTGGATCTGAAAACATTAGAGATAAGAATTATAATTTTCCTCTATAAAACACCACTATTGAGATAGTATATTACACCATATAGATTATGGATATAATTAGTGGAACATTCCACTATTAGATCCCACCCACTAGCTGGTGTTGGGTCACTACCTAGCAGGTGGACTATAGTAGACTTGAAAACCCACTGGTCTTGCCACCAGCTATCTAGTAGGTATAAACTACATCCCATCCACATATAAATTCGCTAATTCTTCTATAATACTCATGAAAACCTTATAAACATGATTCCATTCCCAAATATACACTAATTAGGGGTCAAAAACATTGGAATATACTTCTTATTTTGGGTTCTTAAAATAACACATCAACTAAAAAATCTTCAATTTTCCATATAAATTAAAACACATTCATAAAATAGGTATATTATATTATGTGTGTTATTTTATAATTTTCATTAAGGTATGACTTTGAATATTTTTATTTTTGATGTTTTAAATGGTTTCACTTGGGAAAATATTATTCTTTAGTTTGTTATTTAGTTTTTTTCTCTTTATTTAGACTCATGGAATTTTTATGGATGTTCACTCACACACACACACACATATAGATATATATAAAAATATGTGTGTGTGTGTGTGATTATTACATCTTTATATGTGAAAGGATGTGCACATACAAAAGCATACATGTTCATAAATTAAAATTCCAAAAAAATCATTTTTTAAAAGCATAGTTCCCTCAAATCGCTACTTGGTTTTCTAAATTCCTTTTTGGGAGAATTTCAAATGATTTTTTTATAAATGGGGTTCTTAACTTCCAAATGTTTTAATAGAGATTCAATTTAAACATCTTTCACTAAAATTTAAATTTGAGGCATGTCTAGAACATTAATATTTTGGTTTTATTATTGGAACTATATTTTCATATGGAGCTTGTAGGAGAGGTGGAATATTAGGAAAAGTATCAATTTTTGAATGTGAATTCTTGTTCGGAACCTTTAAATGGTTTTATTTAAGCATAATATCTCCATATAGGTCCTTAATTTTATAGAAAGTAATCTCATGGGTTCTTGTGGGGAGGTGGTCTATGAAATTTTAATTAATGTATACAGGCTCTTGATTAATATGTTCTATGTAATGAATACATCACCTACCACTTTTTATATCATCATAGGATCCTATGTCACGTAGTGAGGGTTAGGAGATGATTCTATCTATGAATGATTAAATGGACTAGATCCCCCATGGTATTGAAAATCCTTGAGGTGTGTCTAATCGATGAGGCAAGTTGAGGCCACTAGAGTTGGTTATAGACATTGGAAAATCCTCAATAGGATTTAGGATAGTTTCTGAATGATTAAATATTGGCCCTATTCAACCCATTATTATGTCTACTTTATTCTTTCACATTAATTTATTTTTTTCCTATAGTTCTCTTTTTTTAAGATCCTATTATATTACACACTTGATTCCATTTTTTACTATGTTCCTTATTTAATGAAAATGTTATACTTATATTGGGATATATCTCTTTTTATTCTCATTTAACTTCTTTAGCGTGATTTTAGGAGTTTCCTCTAAAATAGATATAGATTTATAATAGTGTGGATTTAGGAAGGGATTTTTACAAAGAAATTATTTATGAAATATTTTCTAAAGTATTAATTAAGAACACATTTTTTTGTTAAATAATTGTCTAAAAAGGATCATGGTTGTTTCTTTATAATAATGAAAACCCACTATCTACACAAAATTTTCAAACTAGGGATTGTGTGCCATTTTTTTAATGAAAATTATAGACATTGTTTCTCTTACCTACTAAATTTCCGATTCTCACACCCTACATATGCCACTCATCAATTACAGGCCTATGATATTTTGTAGGTTCAGGTACTACTTCATGATCACACTACTATAAAAACGGGAAAGGGAAGTGTCACCCTTTATCAGTGCTAAAAAAAGTGCTGATAAAGGGGACCCCTTTATCAGCGTTTTTCATAGTAGCGCTGATAAAGGGGGGATTTATCAGCGCTGATAAAATTTATAATTAAAAAAATCATAAAAAAATAATATATTGTTATATAAGTATATTTATATTGATATAAATATAATATGTATTTTTTAAATATGTTTTAGGTAAGTATAAATAGACTATTAAATTTAATATATAATAAATTTAGTGAAAATGGCTTTAAAATATTTTAAAAAATATTTTTGATTATATATTTCTTAATTATCATCGATTAAAAATCATTTAACAATAATTTAAAAAATAAAAAGTCAAAAAAAATTGAATAAAATATCTAAAATGAGTTGAAAATGTAACTCAAACTTCAAACAACCATAACTTTTGATCCGAGTGTTCGTTTGAGCTTTACAACATATCAAATTGAATCTTGTGATGACATCTACATGCTAGTGACCCAAGGGAACCTTCTGTCACATTTCTCAAGGCCTAGAAGGCCTCTGAAATTAAGTTTTCAATCGGGATACCCTGATTTTTTAACATTCAAACAGGTATAAATTCTGATCTGGATGTCCTCTAGGCATGTACTACATATCATATCGAATATTATTTCATTTTATTCAATTTTACTAGTTGTGGAGTTGAAGCGAACTTTTGGATTAGAAGTTATGGTCATTTTAACATTTTATGGTTTTTCAGATACACATATATATGTATTTATTCGTAAATATATGTGTGTGTGTGTGTGTTATATATATATATATTTATTTATTTATTTATAAACACACATAAAAATAAATTTTATAAATATATTTAAAACTATTCTTATAAATATATATGAATATACCAATAAATGTATGGATAAAAAATTATATCCAAATATATATATATATATGAATAAATATAAATATAAATTAATATAAAAATAAATATATATACTAATATATGAATAAATATATACATATTAATATAACTAAACTTATATTAATAAGAATCTTTATTAATATATGAATAAATATAACTACATATATATATATATATAATTATATATTAATATATGAATAAAAATATATATGTTAATAAATGAATAAATATATAAGTATTAATATAAATAAATATATTTGTATTAATATAAATATATATTAATATACGAATAAATATAACTATATATATATCATTAAACAGAGAAAAACGAAATGGATTAGAGGAAAAGGTGAAGGCCCGCAAGGGGGAAGTCTCGGGTTCGAGTTCGGGTGGAAGCAAGGAGGTGCACGCGGGCATATTGGGGGATGCGCAGGCAAGGACAGTGTGTGGGAGAGTGGGAGGGGGTTTGCCTTGTGTAGATAAAGGGGGGTTCAACTGCTGTTAAAATCTCCCCCCCTCCCACATCCACACATTATATATTGTTCTTTTTTAAATAACTTTTATCAACACATTTCAAAAGTGCTGAAAAAAGGTGTCCTTTATTAGTGCTAAAAAAGTGCTGATAAAGGAACCCTTTTATCAGCGCTTTATTTTTAGTGGTGATAAAGGTAACCTTTTATCAGCGCATTCTTTTTAGTTTTGATAAAGGTAACCTTTTATCATCACTTTTTTAGCGCTGATAAAATGGGATTTTATCAGTGCTTTTCTTAGCACTGATAAAAGGGACCCCCCCCCCTTATCTTCACCTCGATTAGCAGCAATTTTTTTGCACTGTTAATGTATTATTCTGGCACTGCTAAAGGCCATATTTTTAGTAGTTTTACCATTAGAGTAATTCATTTTTATATATGGATAGTGAATTTCTTGGTCACAGAGAGATGATGTTGGGTATTTTGGGATTTCTTTTGGTATCATAGTTGTATCACCTATTTCAGTGTGCTATATTTAGATATTTTTTCTTTTACATTTTTTTACGAGTCATGTGTTTATTTATTTATTATATTCTGAAAATTATGTAGTTTGATTTTTTGTTATACTTCTATTTAGGGAGTCTGATATACAGGTTTTACATGTTGGGTCCCTAGAGTAATCTCATTCTTCTTATTTATTTTTTGGATGAAATCATCCTTAGTGATTGTTTTGTGAATCCCATGAGGCTTATGGTCAGTCCGTGTGGATCAGGGACCCCTAGGGTATATCATAGGCTATCTCAGCAACCTAATTTAGAGGGTAGTTCTCATGTTATTTTAACATGGAAGGTAATGATGTTTTATTGGATTGAGTAATATGAGATATCCTTTTATGAGTTCAAAGTGGGATTGAAATTTTCTCCTATTGTAATTTTTTAGGATCCGTGTGAAGGATATTTAGTGTATCATGATTCTTCTTGTTTGTATTCATGGTGGGTTTTGATAGTTTTTGAACATATTTTGGAATATATATCTTTCTACTTACACATTTATGAGAAGAACTGCCCTACCGATAACCTATAGATAGTGGAAATGATGAATGAATTGAAGGCCTGGTTTCATGATCTCTTACTAGTGGAACTATATCATGTTTTATGATCAAACATATAGCAACACATATCTCATAAACATATTACTTATATAGAACCATTATTAACATACTTGGATATTACATATTTTTTTATTAATATTCATTATATTACAAAAATACAAGCCAGAGGACAGTAATAGTTTGGTGTCTTTGGAAACATGGAAACAAAATCTTCTATCTTGGTGAAAGATCTACAAAATACCCCATAAATATCTCCACCTTTAGTACTTCTACCTAAAATCTTTCTTCCTAACATATAGAAAGGAATCATAAGAAAGGGGTGAGATCACATGATTAGTAAGGGTAAATAAGGGAGACATGTAAGCATAAACATGAATATAGTAGTATGATAATGCAATCATAACATTAGAAAGTCATACCCTACAGATCAAAGGTCATAAAGATGAGTTATTTAATAAATTATGGTAGTTCATAAGACATTGATCATAAGTAAATAAACATCATCATCCATAAAATCATAACTATGGAATACGACATAGGATTTTTGGAATACATATAAAAATAGATTCTTTTATGGAATGGCTACCTAAAAACACATTTTTAACATGTTAGGATTGTGCTACGACCCATGTACCTACTTAATTATTTGGATAGAAACCCATGTACCAACTTTCTTTTAGTCATGGGCTATAACCCATGTACCTTCTTGTTTTCAGGCTTGGGCTACTACTCATGTACCCTCTTTCATTTAGCCTTGGGATATAACCCATAAACCTTATTGTTTCAGTCTTGGTCTAGAACCTGTGTACCCTCTTTCATTTAATATTTGGATATAAACCATGAACCTTCTTGTTTTTCGGCATGGGATACTACCAGTGTACCTACTATCATTTAGGATTGGGCTTCAGCCTGTGTACCTTCTCGTTTTATGGGCTTGGGCTACTACCTATGAACCTTCTTTAATTTAGTCTTGGGCTCCAACCTGTGTACCTTTTGAGCTCATATAAAACATATCATTACCCAATTAATTGGATAGAGATATAGATCCCACACATCTCATAATAAAATCATTCACACATGTTCCAAAAGATAATAAAAAATTCATCATATCATAACCCATAAAAAGATATAGATCTAATAAACATCAAATCATAACCCATAAAATGAAATGGGTGTCATTAAAATTTCATCACATCATAACATATAGAAAAGAGATAGGTTTCATAACCATTTCACTAAAGCATAACCTGTGAAGGAGAAATGGATTTCCTAAACAGATAACCTAGGAAAGAGAAATAGGTTTCATAAAGACCATGACATTAAGAGTGACCCATCATTGAAATGATATGATTGGAAACATTAGATAATTTATAAAATGGAATGATTAACATCAATGGATATCATATTATATGGAAAATAGTTTTTAAATATCTTTCAAAAAAAATTCCTTATGATAACTTTCTTTCTTCATTGCAATAAGATTGTTAATACATAAATCCATTTAAAAATAATTATCTAAGAAAATAGCATGAAAAAATATAAAGAATACATTAAACAATTTTGAAAATATTTTTCCATTAAATTAACTTTTAAAATAATATCTTAAAGATTAATCTTTTAAATATGAAGATGAATCTTTAAAGGAATAACGGTTGGTAAATCCATACATGTTTTACAATGTAAAAAGGACATCCCTTTTTCACGGTGAAAAGGTTGGAATGAAAGATGTGTTCAGAAAGTAAAAAAAAAGAATATTACATTAAATAGATTCATAAAATACAAAAATTGTAAAAATTTAATTATAATCTTATAGGATAATGGTATAAAATTCATGGAAACCCTTTTTATAAAACATAGATTTCTGACCGTAGAGAGGGTAAAGTTTGGCATTCCTAAAAACACATTATAACCATCTTTTGTACCAATGGGTATAAAATGGTACCAATACATGATTATATAATTAAATATCCTAGGATAATTAATATCATGAATTTTATTGAGATATGTATCATCAAATTTCATCATGGGAAGTATAAACATAAATAATCTTTAAAAATAATGAGATTTTCTCAATGAACTCTTATAACTTGGTATCTTGGGATCATGCTCTCCATGTAAGGAATGGAAATTAAATGAAACATATAATATCATGAAAATATTAATATTCCTTATATTAAAAGTAAAATGTAATTATTTGTACCTAGAAAAATATTTTAAGTGCATAATACAACATAAGTCTCATTGAAGGAAATTTGATACCATATATTTTTTTCCAATTTGGTAAAATTTAACACTTAATCCTCAAGAAAAAAGGATCATAAAAAATGACTGATAATACCCATAAATTTAAGTACATGATAAAAATAATACAATCATAGGAATTACATACACCATAAAAGAGGAATGAGTGGAGAACATAACATTTATCGAACGAATATTAAAAGTGAGATGAAAAGCCCTTACCTTGTGTCGTGACTCTCTTTTTACTCACACAAGATTCTTGTATAATAAATATAATTTTATTATAAATATTTTAAAGAATAATATTTTTATACATAATATAATATATTTTTTCATTATGGACATATATTACCTGCTTGTTAATGATCATATGTTAAAGTTTAACTTTGGGTAATTTTTTCTTTGTTCTTCCCATGTGTCTTAATTTGTTTTAGTGTTGGTATTAATAATTATATCATGATTCCGGAATTTAGAACATGATATAACTATAATTTACATAAATTATATTTATATTATAATAATATATAATATAATAGATTATGTAATTGAATACACCTTTTATGGAGAAGGTATTTCGTATGTACACATGAGCACGGTTTTCCGATTTTATTGTCATATTTAAAAAAAGTATATCAATAAAATATGTATATATATATATCATTATTATAGTAGAATAAATATATCATATATATCATATAATTTCATTAAACCCATTAATAATACATTCTATGTGGTGTGTGAACAAGTCACATCACTTTGAGGGGGCGGTAGTCCACACTTCCTCAAACGAGATTATCGTATCAACACCAAATGGAAGGTAAAAAAGATGTGTGTTGTAAAAATAATATAGAATCTTAAAAAAATAATAAAAATAATATTTTTCATATATAAATACAGTTCCTATCATAATTTTCACCATGATTTTTGGTAAAATAGAAAAGAACAATCATCATTTCATGAGATAGTAGTTTGTAGTACATTGAAACAGTATGTTCAACATCCATTAGATGGTGGTGTGTGTAAATTTATATCAGAACCATTTAATTAAAACATACTACTATATGGAGGATACTGTTTTTTAACACAATAATGTATTAAATAATTTTGAGTTGGTGGAAAAATAAAATAAAATAAAGGGCCTTGAGAGAAGGCATTACTTCTAAATCGAGTAACTCCTTTTGGTTTTCACCAAAAGGCTTCCTTGAGAAGAATTATCCAAAAGGGGAGGATTTAAGGTAAAAGGAGTATTTTTGGGAGGCAAATGGATAAAAAAATGTATGTATAGAAACTTTTTAAGAGGTGTGAGTAATGGGTAGAGGCGGTGGCCTTTTGTAGGGAAGGAAAATGACTCGAATGAAAATTTTAGAAACAAATTTGGTGTGCACGTGTTCTTACTTAACAAATGTCTTACCAAACCAACCAAAATAGATAATGGAAGGTTTTTTTGGCGAACTATGGACACAAAATGGGAATTATAATAGTTTCTAGGTCATTTGGGCTACGACTTCTAAGTTTGAGTACCTAATTAAGCTTATTTTGGCTTGAATTGATGTGATTAATTTTAATCACTTTTACTAATAATATTGGCAAAAAATTAACATGGTATCATTATAATATAAATATTAGACTGAATACAATGTTTTATGTTAGTGGTTTTAAATTCATAGAAATATAAATAGAAATAGAAATATTATGATTAGTAAAAATCCAACAGATGGGACGAAATAACATGGTTTTGAAGTAAGAAGAAGTTCAAACATTTGTTAAGATTTTGTATTCATTGTCAAAGTAGAATTGATTCCAATGGATTTAATTATATTAGTATATTTAATATTAATATAATTTTAACTTAAAACATTTTTATAATATCATTTACCATTATTAATTAATTATACAAAAAGATAGTTTTTAACTAAAAAGCTGAATTTTTTACTATTCGCCAAAAAATGATGTTTCTCAGAAAAATCCCAAAAAACCACCCTAGGATAATTTCAATGTTATTAATTCAAAAATGAATTCTATTTTATAAAATTAAATTTTTAAATGTGTCTAAAATTTCATTTATTAATAAAATTGATTCAATCAAGAAAATATTATTTTTATCATAAAAGGACTTTAAAAAAATATTTTATTTTAGTTTCAATATGTTTTATTTATATAAAAAAAATATAAAAAGTATTTGAAAAGTATTTATTGCTATTAATATTACTATTTTTAATGTATTTTTTATAATTATCATGTTTAAATAAATAAAAATATATGTTTCTTAGAAACTTAGTGTTGTGTGCATTATACGCCTAGTCGGTGTTGGTTGTACTGCATGACAATTTGGTATTACGTGTGAAATGGATGATTGAAATAACATTTATATATATATATACATATATATTTAATATTTCTTGTGAAATGAAAAATATTGAAATGGAAAATTAATTTGAAAAATAATAATTCACAAAATCTTGGGGTGTTACATTATACCTCCCTAAAAATGAATTTCTCCCTTGAAATTCATTTGGATTATAAATGGTTTAATACTTTAAAGTATCATTCATAGAAACAAACATCATTAAAATGGATACTAAAAAATTAATTGAAATGAGAAATTTGGAACCATAACAGTTACCCAATGTAACATATATATATATTCCCACATGGTAGAACTTAGGTCGCAAGTGAAAACAAGGATATGGAAGAAAAATCTAACTATCATTTTCTGATGGAGAGTGATAGAGAAAAACATATAGATAAAGTTAACGACTTGGAAGACATGAAAATGTAATGACCTAAGGGACCTTGTTATTCATCTAAAACATAGTTTTAGTGGAAAAATTGGTTTCAAGATAAGTTAAATAGTTTTCATGATAATATATTCTTCTATGGTTTCTAGAAAAGTCACCATTTATTGTTGGTTGATACTCTTCACCTTCTTCTGTAATAAAAGTTTAATTTTTCCTTCATGAAGAACAAATATATGAAGAGTTCCATGATATTACATCCCATTTTCATTATTTACTATCCACATGTGGTAGTTTGAACAGGCTATCCAATATGCATAAATCCTTATATGGAAGATAACACATTAATGATACTAACTTAATCTAAAGTTTAACATAAACATAACCTCTTAACTCCTCTAAAATATTGAAATTAAATGATTTAGAAATAAGGTTATGAAATCATCTTAATATTGATTCCCTTGTATAACCCAAAGTACCACTTGGTTGTCACATTTCAAACATGTGAATAACCTCATCATATATTCTCTTGAAACATGTTAACAACCTAAATTACCATAAATCCTTTTGGAAAAAAATAATTTTTTCATATTCCTATTATTATTGGATGTATCCCTTAAATCCAAGATGTTGTAAGTTTCATCCTTGATGACATAGAACAATTTGTCAATAATCAGTTCAAGGGAAATTTGTACCATCCAATCTACATATTAATATCTAGTATATCTTTATCCAAACATCATTATTTTTGTGTCAAACATTAATTAAGGATTTCCTTCTCTTAATCAAAATATCAAAATTCTATGAAATCACTTTGATATTTATTCATCACCATTCAACATGTCTTTTCCAATCCTTAATGACAATTTATAATGAAAATACATATATATTTCATGATTCATATAACATAGTATTTGAATTCCAAAACATAAATACTTCATTCGTCCAATGTTATTCATAAACCATTACTTAGGATTCTTTAAACTATTCATTAATACATCTTTCCTATAATATAAAATAAGAATCATGTCTTAACATTTATCAAAATCAATTTAATCTTACTTATCTACAACAGCACATACCTTTCATATGTCATTCATGGTTTCTTCCTCATCCATAGAAAAACCATTACATTCACCACCTTGTTAATTCTCTTTAAAATACATGTACATAAAACATTGATTTTTATAATTCGCATACCTTTTACATTTAAATGAATCATCAATTGATAATACCATAAGGAGGGAAACATCCCTGTCCATTTCATTTACTGAACTCTTCTTTTTTACCTTATAGTCACTTTATTTTTGTCCTTATTTTCAAAAGTAAAAACATCTTCTTATTCATCCAATAAATTCACAGAGCTGATGATTTTCATTGTCTAGAAACAAAGGAAATTGAATATTCTTTTTTCCATGGTCTCCATTACCTGAACTCTCAGAAAATAATTTTTTATATTCCTTGGTGAGTCCAAGAGTTGGTTAAGGTAAACATTGTTAATCATGATCTGTGAAAACTGATTAAGATTGATCACAAAATCTTTTACCCTTGTGATCATCCCACATGACTACTCATCATTAAATATTCCATCACATTCAACATTAATCGAGTTTCTTATGGTTCCATCCATTATCCTAGTTTATTCATAGATAAATTATATATAAATCACTTATGATGGTACAAGAAGAGTTTGTAAATTCTCAAAGCATATCCCCCTAGAGTGTCAAATAGGTTGTGCAGCAAGGCCCTAGGTAAATCTATTCCAGAGCCACATTCACTTGTAGTATCTATTTAGGGATTTATTTCATGGAAACCTACCACTATATCCATTACAAAACTTCCAATAAATTTTCCTAACTGTTTACTCATCCTTATACTTATACTTAGAGACATCCCTAGACATATCTTTGGTAATATAACTAGTTATCTCACAATAATTTTACCATCCTAGTTACAAATGATTGACTAATACTTTTCATTGATACCAACTATAGTAAAATTGGCTTAATTTACATTGATATTACATCATTTTAGATGAATATTCATTAAATTACAAAAATACATGCTAGAGGCATGTAATAGTTCATGGTATTTGGAAATAGGGAAACACAGTCATTTATCCTGGTGAAAGATCTTAATCATATCCCATAAATATCTACACCATTAGTAATTCTACCTAAATCCTTTCTTTGTAACTCGGAGAAATAAAACATAAGAAAGGGGTGATCTTATATTCCCTGTAAGGGAAAACAAATAAGACACATAAGCATAAACATGAACGTAGTAGTATGATAACATGATCGTAACATTGGGAGATCATACCCTACTTATCAATGGTCATAAACATGAGTTATGGGATAATATTAGGAGTTCATAAGACATGAATTATAAGGAAATAATCATCATGATCCATGAAATCATAACTAAGGAATAAGATATAGGATTTGTGGTATACATATAAGAATATAAACTTTTATGTTTGGGATACCTACAAAGACCTTTATAACATGTTAGGAATGGGATATGACCCATGTAACTTCTTTGGGTATGGCCTATCAACCCATGTACCCACTTTCATTTAGTATTGGGATACACCCCATGTACCTTCTTGTTTTTTTCCTTGTGTGGCTACCCGTGTACCCTCTTTCATTGAGGCATGGGCTACAGCCTGTGTACCTTATTTTTTCAGGCTTGGGCTACTACATATGTACCCTCTTTCATTTAGTCTTGAGATATAACCCACATACATTCATATTTTCAGGATTGGGCTACTACCCATGTACCATTATTCATTTAGGATTGGGCTATAACCTCTGTAACATTTTAGCACATATAAAAATTATCATTAATGAATGGATTGGAAGGATATAGGTCTCACCCATCTCATAGTAAAAACATTCACATATGTATCACTAGATAATAAAACATTCATCATATCATGAACCATAAATATATATATGTATTATAAACATCAAATAAAAACCCATAAAATGAAATGGGTATCATTAACATTTCATCACAACATAACCTATGGGAAAAGAGATAGGTTTCATAACCATTTTATCGAAGCATAACATATGAAAGAGAAATATATTTTATAAACATATAACCCATGAAAGGGAAATATGTTTCATAAAGAATATAAAATATGTGTGACCCATTCATATAAAGGATATGAATAAAACTATTAAATCATTACCAAAAATGGAATGAGTAACATCAATGGATATCATCTTAAATGGAAAATATTTATGAAATGTCTTTCATAAACCTTCATTGAGGAAAATTTTTTGTCTTCATTGAAAAAGGTTTTTTAATACATAAAATAATTTAACAGTCATTTTATCAAAAAATACCTTGAAAACATTCAAATTAAACTTCAATCGTTTTTGAAAATATTTTTACTTGAAAATTACTTTGAAAAAAAATTAATAAATATTGTTCTTTTAAAAATGAAAAGGAATATTGAAAAGAATGAAGGTGGGTAAATCCATACATGTCATATGGAGTAAAAAAGAACATTCATTTTTCATGATATAAAGGTTAGACGAAATAACATGTTCGGAAAGAGACAAAAATATTCCTAGGATGAGATAGGTAAAAGACAAAAGAGTAAAAAATTATTTAAAATAATATTTGATAATTGTATAATATTATTGGATACCCTTTTAGAATACATAGATTTCTGAACAAATAGGGGGTGAATTCAGGCTTCACTAAAAAAACTTATTAACTATCTTATGCACCAAATAATATAAAATGGTACCAATAGATGATTATATCATGAAATAATAAAGGATAAAGAAACTCATGAATTTTATTGAGAGATGGATAATAAGATTTCATCAAAGGAAGCATAAACATAAAAAATCTTGAAAAGAAATTATGTTGTATCAATAAAATCTTATAACTTGGTATCTTGGGATCATGATCTACTTGTAAGGAAATAAATTACATGAATCATATAATATCATGAAAATTAAATGTGAGATAAAAACACCATACATTGTGTCTTGACTGTCTCCGTACTCATATAAGATTCATGTATAATAAAAATATGTTTATTATAAATATTTTAGAGAAGTATATTTTTATACATAATAAAATATAAGGTTTATGTATGGCCTTATATTACTCTATTGTTAACAATACTATGTTAAAGTTTCACTTCTAGTAATATTCGCTTTGTTCCCCACATGTGTCTTAATTTGATATCATGTATATGCTTATACTTATTTCAAGATAACATAGTGTAGAACATGATATAACAATCTTGTATATACATTATATTTATATTATAATAATATATATAATAATGGATTACATAATGTAATACATCGTTAATGGAGATGGTAAGTCGTACGTACACATGAACATTGTTTTCCATTTTTATTGTTGTATTGAAAGAAAGTTTATGAATAACACATGTTTATATATGTTTATGTATATATATATAGTTATTAAAGTAACATGAATATATCATATATATAATATAAGTTAATTAAACCCATCCTTAGTATATTCTATGTGGTGTTTGAAAGAGTCACATCACTTTGAGGAGGCGGTAATCCACACATTCTCAAACGAGATTATCGTTTTAACACCAATTAGAAGGTAAAAAGGTGTGTGTTATAAAAATAATAAGTAATCTTAAATACATAATAAATATATTATACTAAAATTATAAATATAATTTTCTTCATACTGTCTACCATTAATGGTGGTAAAGGATAAATGAACAATCATCATCTCATGAGGCAGTAGTTCACTATACACAGAAATAGTATGTTCGACATCAATTGGATGGAGGTGTGTGTATTTCTAGCTCAGAAACTTTGGATGAAAAATCCTAGTATATGTATGATACAAGTTTTATCACACAATAAGGGAATAAAGAGAGTGTATGGGGTGGACAAAGAAAATAAATTAAAGAAGCTTGAGAGAAGACATTGCCTCTAAATTAGGTAGCTTCTTTTGGTTTGCTCCAAAAGGATTCATTGAGAATATGTTTTACCATAATAAGGATTCAAGGTCTAAGGGACTATTTTTTGGAGGCCAATTGGGAATTTATTGGATAAAAATAAATCATTTTAAAGGTGTTAGGAATGGGTAGAGGTGGTGGCCTTTTATAGGCAAGGAAAAGGACCCCCATGGAATTTTTTGAAACACAGTAGGTATACACATTTTAATACCTAAACAAAGTCTTAAGAAACTAACCTAAAAAAATAATGGAAGGATTATATATGAACTATGGAAATAAAATCTATGTTAGAAATGTTTCTAGGTCATTTGAGCCTTTACTTTAAAGGTTTAGTCCCTAATTAAGCTTAATTTGGCCTTAAATGATGTGATTAATTTTAATCACTTTTAATAATCATTTTGGTCAAAAGTTTACATGGTGTAATTAGACTATAAATATTATACTGAATAAAATATTTTATATTGAAATTTTGAAATTCACTTCATAAAAGCAGAAAAATTAAGATTAGTACATATCCCACAAACAGGACGAGATAACAGGGTTTCAAAGTATGAAAAAGTTCAAATGTTTATTAGGATTTTATATTCAGTATCAAAGTAGAATTTATTCTAATGAATTTAATTGTATTAGTAGATGTAATTTTCTTCCAATTTTACCTTGAAACATATTTATAACATTATGTGAAATTAATAATTAGTCATATTAAAGGCATTTTTTAAATAAAAAGTTGTATTTATTACTATTCATTAAGGAATAAAATTTCTCAGAAAAATCCCAAAAATTCACCGTAGGGTAATTTTGACATTATTAATTTTAAAATTAAGATTATATTATCCAATTAAATTTTTAAATGAGTCCAAAATTACTTTTATTATTAAAAATTTATTTAATTAATAAAATAACCTTTTTAACATAAAAAGACTAGAAAAAATATTATATTTCATTATCAATATGTTTTATTTTTATAAAAAAAAATTTAAAAAATATTTCAAAATTAGTTATTACTATTAATATTACTATTTTTAATGTTTAGGTTAAAATTATATTATTTAAATAATTAAAATGATATGTTTCATAGAAATTTAGTGTTTCATTTATCATATTCAAGGTAAGTGTTGCGTCCAGTGAAATATATGTTGGAGTTGCATGTAAAAGTAATTTTTGACATAGTGTATAAATATATATATATAAAGAAAAATTTACAGTTTCATGTGAAATAAAAAATATGTAAAAGATAAATTGATTCAAAATAATAATAATTCTCAAAATCTAGGGGTGTTACATTTCAAGATGATTTTTAACATAAAAAATACATAAAATAAAACCCATAAATGTATTGGTACATTATCTATGAAATATTGGTTACATAATACATTAAATAAAAATTTATAACACCTTATTTTTATTTAAATCTCTATAATGTTCTTCTAAATTCTTTCAATATTCTATTACTATACAGGACACTTCAGAGGAGTACATATTCAAAATGGGTGAATTATAAATCCCAGTACTGAAAAACCATAAAGGGTATCAAAAGGGTTAAGAGTAATAAAATTATATCAACAAATAAGAGGATCATATATGATCACAGAGAAGCATTAAAAAAGAAAAATATATCATAAGTCATGTTATAATAATAATATGGAAACATCCTAAAACACGATATCATAATCATAAGTTAAATCTCAATACCAATAAAACATAATATAGTATGCAAGGATTATTGATAATTTACCATACAATATATCTTATGATAATAAAACATTACCCAATGAGTTCTAAATATATATAATTCGAGGCCCACCTGTCACATAATAATATAAAAATTCAAATGATATCCATATAGGAAAATATAAAAAAGGCATAATCATAAGAAACCCCATGGAAAGGAAATGGGTTACATAATTATGTATTAAAAAAGGACCGAATATTGTATCTTAATAATTCCTAAAAAAGAATGTATTAATAAAATTGGATTTCCATATTTGAAATAACAATAATAGTTTTAAATATAGATGTAATATAATGAAAAAATTCATAACAAAGGAGTGCGGAAGTAAATAAAAAAGGATATCTTAATTTATTTTTAATCAAAAAGGTAAAGAGTGTTTACTAAAGGTATGAATATATTATTTTTCATAAAACCATAAATGATCTAGAATATTTCCCATGAAATAATTAGTATATTAGAAATCATAGAATATTACTACTTTTTATGAGTATTTCATGAAATTTAATAATTAATAGAAAATTTTAGTTTTTTCATTATCATTTTAAAAAAAATATTAGGAAAGAAACACTAAGACAAATTGAATATCATTATAAAATAAAGGTAATATAAACATGATATATATGTATAGAACATTTATAAAAAATATATAATTAGTAAATTCAAATAATATAGGGATAAATAGAGGTAAAGAGAGAGAAAATATAATGAAAAAAATATAAAGAGGGTGGTTTGGGAGTTCCCTTATAATGAACCAAGTCGGGATGCCATCCAACCTGACACCTAACTCGGTCTATGTAATGGATCAAGAGGCATTTATGATCCTACTAGGCTGGAAAATAGTAATGAGAATCAAATATATCATAATGAGAATTATTTATCCTAATAATTTCAACAGTAAAAATTACCCAAGAAGAGCATGTGGAAAAAATATGAGGATCCATAAACATTGAATACAATAAATATATAGGATTAAAAAACAAAAAAAAACTAAATGAAATAAAAAATAAAACAAGTCTAAAACCAAATCAGAACCAACTAGGATAGAAAAGATCATTGTTTAACCTCTTGGTCATCACCACCCATAAAAACTATCTCACCCTGTAGGAAAACCTAAAAAAGAAACAAAAACAAAAAAACTTAGGTCTACCGACACATAGTGGAACAAGTATAGTGTGAGTATAAACAGCTCAGTAGGTAATCACCATAGAATCCATACATGTCTTTTCATAAAATATTAAAAAAATTTGTTTGAAAATACATCTTGAAAATAGATTTTTATCATTTTAAATATCTAAACAAGCATTTCCAAAAATCCCATTTTTTTAAGACACCAACTTCTTTACCTTTTACAAAATATATTTCACTTATTAAAACCTAGTTAAAGAAGAAAATCCAAAATGATAATACAAATCATGTTATAAAGAGAAATATTCAAATGAAAAAAGGAAACAATATATGGGTAAGTAGAGAGATATTAAGTTAGAATAGTAAACTAATATAACATATAGAAAATAATCATGGGGACCTCCAAAGCATCTCTAAAGTAAATCCATAAACAGAATCAGTTCAGACTCACCTATCGACATATAGTTCTTCTATATAGTTAATAACCAACATGAATGATATAAACTAGCCTCACTAGTGGAACAACCCACCAGGTCTCTCAAACGTCTAGGGGATACTAACCCATCAAATCAAGGTTAGCGAGCAATCATCACGTGAACCTCTAGATGACACCCTAGAATCCTATGATAGTAGTGCATGGATAGTGGGGAGGTCATCACAAGTGTGGCATAAACCAATTACTAGACATTTACACTAGGCATGATTACCCAAACTCTAACACCGCCTCTTCAATGACCCTATCATCATAGGGAATGTCATAGATGTTCCCATAACAATACAAATCATCCAAGGTGCCAAATGAGCCTACACATCACATGAGGTTTAAAAAAACTTTCCAAAACACTGAAAAGAACCAACCTGGAATTTTCATTTACAAATCCAAATTAATTTATAAAGACATTTCTTAAAATGGGGTGAAACAACCATGTATTCTTAGGGGATCCCAAACCTGACATTGTTTTATTTAGTTACCAACCCACACCTCAAGTTCGAAACAGGAAACGATTTTGAAGAAACATTTAGAAAATAATATTCAATTAATTTTTGAATAAAGGAACCATTTACAAAACACATAGAAGTTTAGAGATAACATTTTAAAAGAAAAGGGATAAGGAAGAGGTAGAAGAAGATGGAATGGTGTTTCAAAAATATGGTGTTTAGGATTAATTTATATTTAATACAATATCATTTGTGTGTTAATCCATATGTGCACCCCAAACACATATGGATATTACCACATCCATTTGTACACTTGAAAAAATAATGATACCAAATGTTTCACTTCATAAATCACATGGAGCATTAAAACAATAAAATTTTCCAAAATATTACACCAAGCTCAATTTCAAAACTTCACACAACTACCAATTTAACCATATTCCAAAATCACAACACACACCCATTCTAAAAAAACAAAATCAATTTTAAAGGCTTAAAGATTTTGTGGAACACTTTACATATGTATACATATAGGCACAATCATGGAAATCATTTGAAACCCCATTTTAAAAAAATTACAATAATAAAAATTCCAAAACAATATATACTAACAAACTACAAATAATAGTATCACATTTTAATATAATTTAGGAAATATTAGAAATCTACTAGAATGTTCTAGAAAGTAAATGGATAGAATTACTTGCCTCAATGGCATGTGGATGAAATGATACTCTAGTATAGGAACGAACTAAGATCAAAATATAATTTTCACACCCTAATATTAATGACACCCAAGACAAAAATTCTGCCTTTAATCTAGGTTTAGACCAACAGAGAACCAAGAAAATATAAAATTGAAACAATAGGAAGAAGAATAAAAATGGTGAATTAATCTTACCAGAGTATAAATTCACCAAAAAATGAAGGATATCTACCCTAAATTGAAGGAGGGGAGAGGTTAATCCTCACAAGTCTCCGAAGGGTATGAACTAATGAGATAGAGATGATAGGGATAGATTGGTGTTACAAATAAGGATGGAAAATGGAAATTTTATCTTACTAAAAAACCTAGGAACTTTCATTGTTTGGATGCATGGTTTTCCAAACCATGCACCAATCGTGGCATCCCACTAGAGATGGGAGACCCCATATAGGCTGGATACATGGTTTGGGTAACCATGCTACAACTTTTCACTTTTTCTCAATCAAACGAAATATTTATTATATACTCTTGTCTCATAGTTTCCTCTAGTAGTGCGTAAGCCTTTTCTTTTTCACAAACACTAAGCACACACTACATGATTTATCCAAGGCCTAACATGGTTTGAGTGAAACTATGTATAGGTCCAAAAAAACACCCAAAATATCCATAATTTAAACAAATATTACCATATATTCAACCATAACCACTAGAAAAATAACCAACACCATGAAACATAATTTCATTGTGAGAAAAAGTATCTCCACCACAAACATTTTTTATCCCATAAAGTCACTCAACCGAATGAGGAACAAAAATCAAGATTGACACTGAATGAAGTCAAATAAAACCATGAACCTCAGTGAAACCTTTCAGATATATATGTAAAACAGGGCCATATCTTGAGAAAACTATTATGAGGTCCATGTTGGGTCTCCCCACCATATGAATCCATATAACACCATGACACCCATAAGGGAAAACCAACACTAACTAACCAAGGAAATCTTTGCATAGACCAACCAAAAAAGCACCAGGAACTCCCAAACTAAACCAAGAACCTTAACCACAAGGGGAAAACACAGAAGGAACTTGATCCAAAATATGAACCAACCCCCAATCCCAAAATCTATCAAGAAAAAATCATATCCAAAACATGACCAACAGGATACCAAAACCAATAAAAAAATTATTATCCATCAACTGATTCAATTAAATATTGAACAACCACAAAGTTAAAAGAAAAATAAACCACCAAACATTAACAAAAAGAAAAAAATACAATTTTAGGGGATACTAAAATAAATGGGGCATAAACCAACTCCAATTTGATGTCAGAAAAAATAGGTATTCCATCATCATCCCCACACTAAATGTTCTATATCTGCATAAAAAGCTTCACTCCAGGTCTTATGGTCGGATCTCTGATGTCCTAAATCATATACTTTCCATTAGACAGCAGACTACATCCTCTTAATAGAACCTTCTCTAACAAAATTTATTATTATAGAACTTATTTGATGTCTCAAATAGTTGCATCAATAAAAAGTCTTTGGAGGATTACATCAAGATATCTTTGAATGTCCAAACTGACGACACTGGAATCAAAAAGATTAAAATTTTGATGAATAAGGATTCAAAACCAAAAAATAATAATCAACTTAAATATGTTCCTATATAAAACTTTCATTAGATTGGAAACCTAAATGATCACCAAAAGAAATCACAATATAAAGTACTACTGATTTCTTCTGGGGAACCAACTTGACTATGAACGAATCTCTCATGAACAACTTAAATAAAACCTCCTTATATGAGACAACTAACTCCTTTATCTAAGGACTAATATCACAGAAAAATATATGAGACTTTATATAAACATTTGATGTAGTTTCTGGTGAAAAATAAAATATATCTTCACTGTCTTCTTTTAATCACTATCACCCTGATACCAATGAGAATAACTAATATCCATATCAACATTAAAGGAAAATTTTTACAATTACGTCATATCTCTAAAAGTATCAAATTACTAAATCTTTTTGTTTACTTGGATTTAGTCCACTAATGAAATAGTCAACATTACTTTAGGATCAATAACAATTCCATAGGAAAACCATTCAAGACTATTGAATATTTTCTCAAACCCCAATTGATTTATCCTCCATTATATTGAGTATAAAGAATTCCCGCACTATTTTAAGATAGTAATTTTAATGAAAAAAATATTGAATTATATTTTCTAGAATTATTTCCCAATATATTCATTCAATGAATTCATTGGGTTTTATATTCTTGGTTATTTTCCCCCACATATTGGATTCTCCAAATAAGAGACAAATGGACCATATGACATACTCCTGTTCAATGCATTATAGGATAATAAATAACTTCATAATGAAATTAATCCATTGTTTCATAAATATTGGATCTGAAGATAAACTAAAATTTGAGGCATTTTTCACATAAATGTCTCAGCATCAACATTTTTCATTGGGAGAAAGAATTCATTCCACAAGATTCATGTTATTAATAATAACATGAGATAGTCAAGAATTCACTAACAATAATTTCTTGAATCTCACTTCAATCAAATTATGCATCATGTTGTGGAAATAATTATATTTCCAATGGAATCGGTTATTTATATGATTTATTCAATTTTAATCTATTAACTAAAATAATGAAAAATTAAAGATGAGAAAATAGTAATTGATAACAATATTAAATGGATACTGGGATATTATAAAGAATAACATGTAAATGACATGAATATCCTAACTATAAAATTTATAGGAACCAATCTAGGGTATTTGTGGTCCATTTTCTATTAGGTTCTCTAGAATAATCACCAAATATAACTAGATGTTTCTTTGATATAAAATTTAGAAACCCAATTCCCATACACATATTGTTACACGATTTCAATATAACAATCCATAAAACACAACTTATAAATCTAGAGGTCTTTTGTCTTTGTGAGATTAGTTACATAATACATTAACAGAGAAGAAAAAACCCATAATCATTATTTAATTATCCATAATACAATATTATATCCTATTTATCATCTATTATTGGAAAATATAAATTGGGGAAATATATAAGTGAAATGGGTGAGTTAGAAATCCCAATAATGGAAAAACATGAAGTATAACAAAAGAGTTGTGAGGGAAAACATGATATCAATAAATAAATGGTATTTATATAAATATAAGGAATGATGGAATAAATAACATGATATCATAAGTAATGGAATCATAATAATGTTTAAAAATTTAAAACATGACATTATAAGAAAATGTCAAGGCTCACTACAAAGACAACAGAACAAATTGTCCCTTTCTTATTAACAGTGAACCATACATAGTATCTCATGAGATGAAAACGTAAAAAATTGTATTGGGGGGATTTATAATTCTAATAACTCTCATAAAAGCATATTATACACAGTAATATGTATTCCACATAAGTAAATTATAAAAAATCATAATTATAAGGAAAACCCATAAAAATAAAATGGATTAAATAATCATTTATTAATGATTGGCCAAATGATATATAATAATGATTCCAAAGTAAATATGGAATAAAAGATTTATTTATGTTCATATTTGAATAAATAATTCTAACTATTAATTATGGAGTTCATGTAAATAAAAAATCATAATAATGGATTGTATAAATAGATCTAAAAAGGAACATCTTAGTCGATGTTATAAGAAATTATGAGAGAATCATTAAAAATGGTAACTGCATAGTTGTTTTCTTAAAACCAAAAATGAAACTGAATATCAATACATGAAATAATTGGTGTTTTTAGAAATCATATCGTATTAAAATATTTTAATGAGTGATACATTAAAATAAAAAATAAATTGAATAGTTACTTTTAATTGAGTCCACCTTAATAAAGGGATTTGGCAGGGGACCTAGAAAGAACATGTATATCCCCAAAAAATAGAGGGAAAATAAACTTGTAATACATAAAATAATCATACATAGATAATATTGTTAAATTGAAAAATTTTATAGTTAAGGATAGGAAAACATAAAGATATCATAATTCAAAAGATAAATATTGTGTTTTGGTAATTTCCTTACATCATGTGACAATTATATTGGTGTGTATTTATAACATACATGATATTAAAATTATGAATATCAAATAAATTATTTGGAATAATTTCATGTTAAATTTTTTTTTTTAATATTTATATATGATTATTATCATTTTATTTGGACATTTTTTTCATTTTCACCATCTTAGGGACGATCATTTCATGGTTCCAATGGATTATCAGTTTCATAGAAATTATAGATGTTCTTATAGAATTGGTACATAACTAAAAATGTGATAATAACAGAGTTTATAAAATTCATGAATTGAAAAATTTTATAAATATAACATATTGATTAAAAAATTTATTAATAAATTATAAATGTTACTGATTAGTAGTTAGTTTATTTGTGTGGTTTTTCCTATCATGTTAGAATTAATTATTTTAATTAAATATGTATTTTTATTTTACAATTAAAAATATGTAATGGAATATAAAAACCTTATTGTGATCATATTTAATTATAAAATGATCATTATAAACAACCATTAAGGTGGTAATGAAAAATTCAATATGTTGTCTATGGAGGCTATGAACCGACCATAATATGGGTGATGTTTTCATTTTTTAATAAATTAGAGGATGGTATAAAATGGTTATTAGATTAATATAATAACTTTTTAGTATATTTATGAAACTTATCTTAATATATAATGACATGTGTAATATATTTTTGAGGAGGCAGAATAAAATTTAATAGAATTTAAATGTTAGAGAGTTATGGTGAGTTCTTACATTACTACCTTGGGAAATGACTTTAATAATTGTAGTATTCCTTATTATAGTGGTCTTTTGATGTGACAAAACCCTCTTGGGTTTTGATGTGTCTACTAGTATTTATTTTTAAAGAGTTTGGATCATCTATTAAGCATAAAGTGTATTAGAAATTGGGGTGGTAAATGGTGGTATTTATAAGGGGGAGAGGGGCATTTTTAATAAAATATTTATTAGTTTGTTATTTTTCATTGGACTATTATTGGGGGGGAACCATAAATATCTGTTTTCATAGTTTTTATACTATTTTTATTGTTTAAAAGAAAATAAACAATGTTTCAATGTGTATTTTTTATAGTACATGTTGACAATATGATTTTGAAAACATTTTGGAGGTTTTGAAGAATTTTTATAAAATTTCGAAAGGATTTTTTGATATATACTAGTTATGTGACTTTATATTTATTACATGTCTTATTATAAGTTACATGGTTGGTGAATACTCTAAGTAATTTCATTTATTTAGATCATGAAAATGATATGTGGTACGTATGAAACATGTGAGATATGTGAAGACACAATTTAATCCTGGTGAAAGATATTTGGAAAAGACAGAGAGTCTATATTTTAGGTTCACATTAACAAAATTGGATTTTATGGTGGATTTTTTATTTTTGGTTGAAAGGCGATAATTGTGTAGAAACCAAGAGATAATTGTGCTACATTATTTCATGATATTTATTTTTTTACAACAATGATGTTTATTATAGGTTTGAATAGTAATTTCAAGATTATAGGATTTTAAAAATCTATTTTTTATATTAGGACCTCATAATAGCTTCATTAAAAAGTTTGAATAATTAACTCAAAAATTCATCCTAGATATTTATGCATACTCTGTAGGAAGTTCACCGCAATTAATTCTTATAGTGAACAAAAATTTTTTGAATTAATTTATACAATGGATGTTCATAAATGAAATAATTTTATATAATAATCATGAATGAGGTCCATGGTGATAGCACCAAGAAGTTAAAATAAAGTTTTTAGAGAGTTGTAAGTGGAGAAGGACATCAAAAAAAAATTTAAACAGAGGTAGTCCATATAGGGATATATGCATGGACAGTCATCATAAGGAGATCATGATGGTACATTTCATGAAGGATGGTCAAGGATGGATTGATCTATAATAGGAATAGTACCCATTAAGATAGTTCCCAAAAGGGTATCTCAAAAAAGAGAAAAAATTGTAAACTAATTTTTGATGAAGATAATTTTAAATGGTTATGAGTTTTTAATTTTATTGATGAAAATGGAGTTTTATGTTTCACCTATATTATTTTGAACCAATTAATGAATGAACAAGATCATATAAATATTCTTCTATAGGATTGTTTCATTAGTATAAATTGACTAAATATTGTGTTCTTGAGAGTCAATGGTCATAAAATTAGAGGTACAATGAGTACTCTCTAAAAACATTAAAACAACAGTGCACTTTTGTTATTCATGTACATCGATTCATTGCCATTTTATGAACCTTGAATTTTCTTGGTTTATGTGAATTGTAAAAAACTGTTGTGTATCTTTCATGATTTCATTTATTTATATATATCTACAAAAAATAGGTAATAGGGTTTATTAATGATGCAATAGGATAGAAAGGGGAATTATTTTAAATATTCATACCCTAATTCCACCCCCAGGGTTTTTAACCTATTGGGGAAATGTCACGACCCGTCCTCGGGGCCCGTGCCGTGACTACCCCAAGCCCACCTTCCATAGGCCAGGGGCTGGCGACTAGCACCAAGGCATAAATCCCGGTAAAAAGGGAAGTCATTGCCTTTGTAATGTAAACAAGCACCACAGAGTAAGAAACCGTAAAAAGTAAACACTAAGTAAAAATTGAGTACAACTGTCGGTGCGGAAATTAAGTGGGTCAGTATACAAACCCAAACTAAAAGTAAAGTGCAACTCGAAAGGAAAAACATCAACTATAAAGTAAAACCCGTTACGCCGAGCTGTCCACTAGAAATCCCACCTGAAAGGTGGGTACAGATAGATCCACTGCTCCTCGTGTCCCACCGTCCGCTCCGAGTACGTCCCTCCCAGTGGTCCACCTCCAGGTACCGTCCTGCTCTGCAAGCCTCAACCACGATCAGTGTTGTCCGTCGTCTGCAACCAACACAACGTAGTGTGGGCATAGCCCATGCAGGGGTGAGTATAAGCTACTCAGTAGGGACCCTGAGACCCCTGAAGGTCTCCCAAAATCTACAAAGGATAAACCAAAAATGAGAGATACAATCACGAAGTAACAACCAACACTGCTTAGGTATATGCCCATACATATACCTAAGTCATCAATTCCAGTACGCTCCAACCTCCGAGCCCAAGTACAACCCAGTCCACACAGGAAAGTATACGTATTCCACACAGGAAAGCAAAACTTAATCCACACAGGATAGCACAACACAATCTACACAGGAAAGAAAACAGGTTTCAACTCACACAGGTATACTTCTTCGAAGACGATAGAGATGATCATTGATCCATCTAAGTCATCGGACCCACAAAGGATCGATAGGTACTAACCCCCGAAAAGACCCACACAGGATCTGTAGGCGCTGGCTCACACAGAACCACTGAGCACTGACCCTCACAGGATCAGACCCACACAGGATCAGTAGTACTGATCCACATAGGATCTCTGAGTGTTGTAGTCGTCGCCGTCGAATCCACTGAGCATCTCTGTACAGTCGTCGTCATCACAGTAGCCGTCTCAGCCAGTACTAGGGTTCCCACACACAGCAAGCTCGTTCGGGAGGGTCCGCTCCATGAGCCGAGAGGTTGATACATCAACTGACACATAGTCCAGAGTTGATGTATCCAAAAGTTCCGTATCGCCAACAGGAACTCAACGTCGCAGACGGCGCGTCAATCAGACGCCCGGTCTGAGTGTTATTGGCTTTTTCGTCCCAGGGGTCCGGTTGGTTTTTAAGTCAAAACCAACCCGACCATACTCCACCTGCGTTCAAACCTCGGGCTGAGTATGCCAAAAGATCCGTCTCACTAAGAGGAACTCAACAAAGTCGACGGCACGTCAATCGGACGTCCGTAGCTCAAGATATGAGTGTTTCCGCTCCGAGGGCCCGGTTGGTTTCGTGTACGAACCAACCCAGCCGAACTCAAAGTATTCCAAAACCTTGAGTGCGATATGTCGAAACGACCATCTCATTCTAAGGATCATTTCGCTGCTAACGGCGCGTCGATCGGAGGTCTGTAGCCCGAGTTATGGGAAATTGAACCCAAACGGTCCGAAAACAAGGGTTTCGGGCCCAGACTGACCCGGCCTGAGACCCCTTGGTCGGCCTGAATTGGGACGACCCGCCCCGGTCCGGGTCGCCCCGGCCCGACGCGGGCCGGCCCGGCCTGGCCAGGCCGACCGTCCAGGCGCCGATTCGGCTGGGCACAACATGCCCAACGCGCTGCCAGCTCGGCCAAAAAGGGGGGGCACCTGCCCCCCTTGAGTAACCCCCCCCCCCATTTATGGGGGGCCGTTTGAAGCCGGCTGGGGGAATTTAATTCCCCCGGATCCTCCCCTTTCCGGTCGGCCCGAACTGGCCTACTGGCTCCTTCTCAACGGGACCAGCGGTGGCCGGTCCCCTTCCAGTTCCGACACCGGCGGCCCGGTCCGGCCGTCGGTCACCTTGCTCTGCCGCGGCCCAGAACCGGGCGCGGCCCTTGTCGTCTGGCGCGGTGCGACGGCACCGCGCCCCTCCACCGTGGCCCCGCTCCGGCCGCGGCACCTTCGATTTTCATCGATGCGGCGCGACGGCGTCGCGTTCTTAAACTTCTTTCCATGGTGTGGCGCGACGGCGCCATGCATTTCATTACGCATGAATCCGCGTGGTGCGACGGCACCACATTCTCCCGTACCAACCACAAGGAACCAACACGGAAAAATAAGTTGGAGGGTCGGCCGTGTTTGTGCGGTCCGACCCCCTCACGTTATTCGACAACAAATGGTTTAAATCCACAAAGTTCGTCAAGTTGGTATTCACAAACAAATAAAATAAATAAATCCCCTACCTTGGTTCAGGAACGGTGTTCGTCAACGAGTTGCGGAAGACGAGCATCGTGGAGGTCAGGCATCGCGGAAAAAATGAATGTCAACGTCACGAATAGAGGATTCGAAGTCGTTGACGGAGATTTCGTCGCAGAAAACCGTTACGGAAGAGACGACGCGGAAGAAGAACGTCACGTTGCGGATATGGCGTCGTAGAAGAACCGGGTTCTTCGGCGGAGAAGTTCTTCATTGAAGAACGGTGTTCTTCGCGTTCTTCGTTGAGTTTGAAGAAGAAGAAGACTCCACGCTTCCCAATCCTCTCAAGGTTGCAAAATTCTAACAATAATAAAATAAGACCAAGTTTTATTTTATTAAAACAACCTAACCGTTTGAATTTCAAGAGTTTTAAATTAAGTAACTCACTTAATTAATTAAAACAAGTTGTCAAAAATTAATGAAAGTGAGTTAATGGGGAGTTAGGAAAGTGAGGGGTTAAGAGGGGTTAGGGAGTTTAAGTAATTTGAAAAGGTGGGGGGTTCGTGTGGGCCCCACCCTTTCAAATATCCACACATGGGAAGTTTGGTGGATGTGGGCCCACCACCAACTTCCCATGGGAGAAGTTAACCACATGACATGAAATAAAATTGATTCAATAATTTTATTTACTTTTTTAATTAAACCCCAAAAATTAACTCCTTTTCCCGCACAAACGCAACTACGGTAAAGGTTCCCTTAAGCGATTATCGGCGTTGCGAGTTCATCAGTGCCATCGGATTTCAGTTCCGAGCACCGGTTCAAAAGATAGGAAAACCCGCTCGTTCGTTCACTGAACGTACCTGAGCCAAACTTCGGAAATTGATTCCGGGCACTTCGGGCCTCAGAATCAAGTGCCGTCAGAAACCGCGTTCTTGTAAAATCCCAAAGAAAATTAAGAAAAAATTTCCCTTGAATTTTACGGGTCTTTATAGGAAATAATTGTATCATAGATAATTATTAAAGTCAGTAAATCTATCTCATATGATTCCATGTCCCTAGTAAATCAAAACGGTATTTCAATATTTGATGGAAATAAATTATTACATTGGAAGAATGATATGTAGAACTAATTATTAAATTTAGGAATAGATGTTCATACAACTGTTATAAATGGTATTACATTCAATATAGATATTATATCTTCATTTCAAAGAGGCTATAATGAACTAGATATTGATTTCAAAGGTATCAATTCTATAGTTTTATATTTAACTGCCATAATTATCCTAAAGGTTTTGTCTTGTAAATCCTCACATTTCATGCGGTAAAATATGATAAATATCTTTGAAATCAGTTCATAATATTGAGAAGATACATAACAGGTTCCATGTATAAAGTATGAGTAGTTGAGGGTGATTTTGAATAAATTTTATTATATGTTCATCGATAGGGTAAATGTTATTTTCTAAGATATTCAAGGTCATTTAGACACTATAAATTATGTAATGATCATTAAGTGATGGTTCAAAATATTTCCACCCTTTTTAATAAAAATCCATTATATGTTTGGATAAAAAATCAAATGATCTTACATTTGATAGTCTTCATAGTTCTCTTCTCACATCTCAAATAAAAAAATTATGATAATGAGGTTGTGGAAGAGGGAGAGTCTAAGGAATAAGAATTTAATGAACTAATTCTTATCACCAATGGGGATACCAAGAATAATAATATATTTTTAGTGTCTTGTAGTTTATTTCCTAGAATAAAAAAATAGGAATATGAATTTTCAAAGTGAAACATTAATTTATGTGATTTCAATGTGGAAAAGTTAGGAACTATGAAAATAAGTGTCACAAAAAATTAAGACAATAGTGTGGATGATGTAATGTTAATGATTAAATATTTAACTAAAAAAATTTAAGAGTATTACTATAGTTTAATTTTTCAAGAAGAAAAATTTTCACTCATAAAAAAATTTATCAAAATATATATAATAGGATGAAATTTAGGGCTGAATAACATTAGATAAGTAGTTCTCATAATTGTTGACTAAAAATAATATAAAAAAGTGTACTAAAATAATTATGATTAAGAATTATATTATATATTTGATATATAAGAATATTTTAATCTACTATTGAAGAAATAGATGTCTGGTGAGCCAAAATAAATAATCAATTATTTGATTTATGATGCTAATCTCTATACAAAGCAGCTGAAATAGGTGAATTTTGATGTTATAGTAGATATTTTAAAACTCTGATCGAAACATGAAAAGTACATGGATATGGTTTTTGAGTATATTCTCAAAATTAATGAACAAGCTATGGTCATTGATTTTTTCTACTAACATGGTTAAGCATTTATTAAAACTTATAGAAGAGAATGAGGAGTAATGTTTTGACCTATGATTAAAAATAAAACATAAAAAGATACTCTTGAATCCCTATATAACATTAAGAATTAATATTCTAGTGGTGAAAAAATTGAAATAGAACATTGAAGGTTATGAAAGATAGTCATAGGATTGTTGTTAGAAGTTGAAGAATCATCATAGTGAGAAAAGTGGTATAGAGTTTTATTGTAAACATCACACACAGTTAGTGAAATTCAAGCCATAAACACCCACATATAAATTATTAGTTTGTTTTGGTATGACATGGAATTATAATTTATAGAAAACCAAAGAGGCAATCAATTTTTTCCAAAGGAAAACATGAATTATCTATGATCAAGTTTTATTTCAATGAAAAAGTATTGTATTCTAAAAATATTTGTTCCATAGAAAAAATTAATGAGAGGTCCCAAAATAAATAAAGGAAAAAAGAAAAATTCAAATATTTAAAGATTATTTTAATGTAAATTAATTTCATTTTGGATCATTAATCCATATAAAAATGTATTTCTTGTCAATAATATCTCGGAATGTTCCTTTGAAGAACAAATGTGGTCATATTTAGAAACTTAGAGAATCATCAAGCTGACTAAAATTGAAAAAAAAAATATTGCGTTTAATGATAAATCTATCCCACATTACTCTAAAAAAGATCAAGAATATCAATCTACCAAAAGTATAAAAAAATTATATGGATAAAAAGGAAAATATATTATAAGGAAATGGTTGCATAAAATTCTCTAAGATTTTAAGATCATGTTGGTGTACGGATCCTTGGTAGTCTATATACTTACCATATGATGAAAATTAACTCTATTGTCACTAGTATAATGTGTGATAATAATGGTATCATTTTATTTCTAAATTATGAATTATTAAATATTAATATCTCATGAAAATCTTGGATTAGGTGTAATGATATGATACACAATAGATGTCTTAGTTGTTTAAGATCTCAAACACAACATACTAAGTGCCAACCAATTGTTTTTCTTAAGGGATGAACAAAATGTCACCAATAAAATTATTTTTATCAAGATAAAGGACAGTGAAGTTAAAATTAAATGGAACTACATGAAAGATAATCTCTACCCTAGTAGTATAGAATATGGTATGTCATTTCTATCCAAGAAGATGAAAATTGATTGTTTAATAGACAACATGTCCAATTCAGTCAAAAATCCATGGAAAATCTAGTGAAACTAATGGGTTGTATGATCTCCAAAAAAATATCATGTCATCTTACATACACACATTATGGTTCTTGTAATGGGAATAATATTCAAAATACATATCCAGAAAAAAAATCAAAGTTAACAAGGTTTCTATAATTGGTTCATGTTCATGTGTGTGGACACATATCACTGAGATTTATCAATGGTAAGTGATAACTTTTACTCATCACTTATGATTTGAGTAGGATGGTATGGTTGTTTGGAATTGGAAACAAGTCCTTAGTGTTCAATTTCATTACTCAATATTATAGGAAGACTGAAATGATTCTTGGACTGAAAATTATAACATTCTAAATAGATAATGGCATGGAGTTTAGAAACAACTAGGTATAGTGTGATCTTATGATTCATACCAAGTCTCAGTTTTGCGAACTCCTCCATAAGATAGTTTCATCGAGAGGATAAATAATATCAAAAATAACATGGATATAATGATTATTATTGAAAAACGAAACTAGATATGTATTGGAAGGATGTATGTATGATATCATTCTATGAGTTATGTAGATAATTGTGTTGTACAAGAGAAGAAAATACTCTATATGAGATTTAGTATTTAAATAAAAAAATCTTGATGTTCCTTATAATCTTAATAATTAAGTGTTTAATTATGAAAAAAAAAATAATCATAGGAATTTTGAGTCTCTTGGTGAGGAAGGTATTTTACATGTATACTTAGGTAAGATAAAATCATATAAATTCATTAACAATTTACAGCAAAAATTTATTAAATGTAATGATGTAACCTTAGTGGATAATAACTATAATATTTTTCAAAATGGAGATATGTTTTTAAATTAATGTGATAAGGTGATAATAAACTCATCATAAGCATAAGTATTTGAGTGAAATTCATAAGAAGACACTGATGATGAGAAGGAGGATGTTATAAATTCATCTATATATAATTTAGTGAGTAGATATGAGATTTATGGGTAGAGTAAAATCAAATACTAAAAAATCATTAGTGAAAAAAAATTGATAATGAATATTGTAAAACAAATATCATTATTATCGTAGGTATATCCAATGATTTTTGAAGAGGTTAATAAAATTATAATCATATCATAGTGATGCAATAAGAGAATGAAAAAATTAAAATTAATATGACATGGGAGGTTTTTCATGTTTAGAAAATTAGAACATCATTGGGACCAAATGGGGTTTTTGTAACAAACTAAATAATGATTGTATGGTGGTTTGAAATAATAAAAAACTATTACTTAAAGGATACACCCATATTGTGGGAATCTATGTTGATAAAATAATTTCACATATAACAAGGTACGATAAAAAATTTCTATTCTAAAAAATAATAGTTTAAAAAAAATTATAGGTAGTCCCAATGGATGTCAAGTCATTATTTCTAAATAGAGTACTTGAATAAGAATTATACATCAAGAAATATGATGGTTTTATTTTCCATGAAAAAGATTAGAACGTTTTTTGATTGAATAATGTGTTATATAGATCCAATCAAGAACTAAGAGAACATTATTCAGAAAATGACCACTACATGAAAAATATCATTTTCTAGTGTAGTAGAGTTGATTACAATATCTATATAAAAAATGAAAGTAATCGAGGGTTGATGGTGATAGTATATGTAAAATAAATAATATTTAGTGCATCAAATGAACCATAGTGAAAGAGTTTTATATAATTTATGAAGTAAAATATTGAAAGGTCATTTACTGGATAGTTCCCATTTTTATTTTTCCATTAGGTGATTCAAGGATTTCATTTCACATTCATCTTTCAATCTGAATATTTCTTTGTTTTTATGAGAAGATTTTATATGGTAGATTCCAAGGTAATGAAAATTTCAAAACCCAAACCTTATTTTCAGGTATGTTTTTCTTTTCTGTTTGTTTTTTAGAAAAAGAGGAGTTCTGGAATATTTAAAAGTACACTCCTTGTACATTACGTACATGTTATGTACTCATTTTCTGCTGGTGACCATGTGCTAGTTGTTTAACAGCCAAGCACATGGTCGTGTGTGGTGACCTGAAGACCACCTAATGTGGAGGCTGGAAAAGGGATGTACACGGTGTGTACTTTTAAATAACACGTTGTGTACTTTCATTTTTTTCATTAAACGGACTAGGGTCACGTCTGATGGATAGAACACGCTTCTTTTTCTTCTTTCGTCTCATCTAGGAGCATCTATTTGGCCATGGATTTTCTCTGAGCCCCCGAATTGTCATCCATTCTCTGATTGAAACTCTATTGATTGTGTTGGAATCGCATCGGGGGGTTCTCCCTTCTTCATGAACATCATATCCTGATTTCTCCTCCTCTGTGAGATATCCTCAGTTGAATCTTTTAACATTTTTTGTAGATCTACTATGTTATAGGTATATTTAAGGCTTGAGGTTCATGTATATCATCCATATAACACTGAGGTAGGTGGTTTGTTCTTTTTCATAGTTATTCTTTGAGTTATATGTGCAAAAATGCCCAATACCCTCGTTCGGGGTATTGTGTGTTTATGGTTTTTGCCCTTTTATTTGCCTATTATTCCTTGTTTGATTAGATAGAGGTTAATTGTTTGAGAATAGGGTTATCATTGCCAAGTTATGGATGTTTTCCCTTGTTTTCTTGTTTTTGACAGTTTGGTCTAGCCTTGCATGTTTGGTTGCCGCTTTCTTTCAATGCCTTGTATTGTTGGGTGGATTGATTATTCTTTGACATGCTATGATATGTTGTAGTTGTTTATCCAAGTAGTTCATGAGGTTTAATTTGGAAGTTGATTATCGTTTTTATGAAATTGCATTACACGGGGTTGCGGGAACCTGGTGTAGTGAGACCATGGGGGGAATTGATGTTGAGGTCTTTCCAAGAGTTTCTGTATTAATTATCACATTGCGAGACCGTAGGGTGGATTGATGTTGACTGCTCCCTCAAACTATCTATAGTTAAGTTACGAGGCCACATGAGGAATTGGTGTTGAGTGCTTCCATAGAGTTCCTGTAGGTTACCGTTAAAAGACTATAGGGGAAATTTATGGTGAGTGCTTCCTCAGAGAGTCTTTGATCACACATGACTACAGGGGGAATTGATGGTGAGTGATTTATTAAAGAGTCTTTTCTATATAATCTCTTGCATTGTTAACCAGAGGGGTTAGGCTGTGAGAACTACCCAGAGGGTTGCTTGTATTCGTTTTTGGTTGATTAAATACTAAAAAGTAAATATTTGTAAATGAAACTGTAGGATTGTTTACTTTGGAGTACTTCAATGATCACTACTTATTTTTTCTTATTGCCTGCCATATATATTCACTAACTATTAGGCATAGATATCTGGTTGGTTTTCTACTGGGATTAGTCTCACACCCATTTTGGGTCATGCTTTTGGGCCCAAAAATATTATATTGTTGTAGGTATAGAAAAGTGAAAGTGCCCTTCTACTTTAGGTACTTGTTTGTTGTAGATCTGGGAAGCATGGGACCAAGGTGAGGGTTGAGATACTATGGATCTATTTACTTTATTTTCTTTTGTACTGTGTTTTAGTACTATATTACAGCATTTTGATTTGTTTTTCAATTTTCCTAGACATTTGTTTCATGCATCATTTATATATATGTGTGTGTGCTCCAGTTGTTTATTACTTCCTCTGTTTACTAATTTCATGTTTTACTACTTCTATTAAAGATATCTGTTTTACTTACACTATGTTACTCTACCAATGAGGGCATATTTTTCCCCATTAACACACCCAAGGCCCTTATTTCTAGTCGGCAACCTCTAGCATTCGGGAAAATGCGCTTGAATCCATGTGTCCAACCGGGTACGGGGCACCTTTGGGTGGCTCCCGGAACTGGGATGTTACAAAGTGGTATCAGAGGGATTCTTTTATTCATGACTTACTATTTGGAGCTTATATTCAGGGATAGGAAAGAAATAGGTACTTGGTAATAAGCTATGCCTGGGAGTAGCTAACCCGTGTACAGGGAAAAGACAATTTACCTTGTTATTGCAATTTTCTGGTTTTGCAATTTTACAGTTGTTTTGATGATGTTATTGTTGATATTATTGAGGTTATATTTCTTTTGGAACCTGATGAGGTGAGGTTATTCCATCTCATGCATCATATAGGCACTTCCTACAGATCACATTTCATTCATTATTGCTATGCCATTCAGGGTTCATTAGCAATTTCATGTTGTTGTGATATAAGTTGTGTTAGATATGCATGATTTTGTGATAGATGCCTTGATAAGAATACCTGCTATTTGATAAGGTGTTGAATTGTGTAAATATTTAGTTTGAATGAATGCCAAAAATTGGTTCTTGAGGTGTTATCGGCCCTCATGGACCGGAATATGGTGGATCATTGCTCTATTATGTTTATATATAACATGTATAAGATTCCAAGCATTGATTCGTGGGGAGTATGGGCTCTCATGGATTAGAATTTGGAACCTTGATGTTTGTTTCAGTATTTTATGGGTTCTGGAGTAGATTCTGAGGCTTACTATTTGGAAAAACCCAGAATACATGGCGTGTAATGATGAATACATGCCATGTGTCCTTCTATTCGGGAAGAAACTGTTTTTCTTAAGTACACACTGTGTACTGTAGGTACACGCCATGTAGTCTCTAACCATGTCACTAGCTATGTGGGTAGATACATAGGGTTAGGAAATCTTGGTGGGACACACCGTGTATCAGATGTACAGCAGTGTTATGTAGACCATGTGTATACCCATGTGACTAATGACATGGACGGATAAAACATAGGTTCTACATGTTGTTTCAAGATTGAACGCATTGTGTAGTGTGACCCTTTTATCTGACTGTGTAATGAACAACACGGGGTGGTGAAATATTTCTAGTACATACCCTGTCAAGAAGAAACACTCCATGTAGAGTGAGCAATGTAACCGGCTGTGTAACAAACAACATTTGTCGGTGAACTTCGTCGAGTACACATCATGTATAGCACTAAAACGCCGTGTAGTATAGTTCTAGGAGAACCGTGTGGCTTTTTCGTGTAGAAGAACTCAGGCAGGGGAAAAGGATTCAAGTACACACTGTGTGTTAGAACAACATGCCCTGTATATGGGGTGTTACATGACCTAGTTTGGCAGAAATACACGCCCATGTAAAGTCTTAAGGGAACACACCATTTAGGCATTATACACGACGTGTATCCCTATTTTGAATAACTTGAATGATTTCTTTCACTTGTTCCCTTATTACACATCTTCATTTCAGTCCCTATTAATCTTGATCTAAGGTGTGCACATGACCATGCAGAGTCATGCCACTGAGATGTCCTCCGGTTGTCCGGAAGTTACAAGGTAGTGATCAGACACCAGATATGGTTGATTAGGGACTACAAGTGGATCCTCTAGTACTACCAGTCTTGGCACCAGCCGTCATCTTGGATACAGGTGGTGAGGCACAATTCCGAGAGGGATTTTTGAGGTTTATGCAGACCTTTCAAGGAGTAACACATCATGCCTCGTCGATGTTACAATTGTTGTGGGTATTTAGGCAGCAGCATCCTCCCACTTTCTTAGGGTATGGAGGACCCCAGCCTACAGAGTAATGTCTAGAATCCATACTGTTGATCTTTGAGAATCTAGAGACTCCTCCATAGAGGAGGGTGAATCTTTCTACGTACTTTCTTTAAGATTATACCACAAGATGGTGGGATGTGATCTCACATGCGGGATGCCAGTAGGTCGTGGATTGGGATGAGTTCTAGCGTTCCTTCTATGACTATTTCTACCAAGACACATTGAGGGTCGATCGATCCCGAGAGTTCATGAGTTAGAAGAAGGGTACTCTTTCAGTCTTGGAGTATTCTTCTCGATTCACAGAGATACATCTATTTACACCCTTTCTAGGAGGAGATGAGTTGTTCCTAGAAAGGATGTTTAAGGATGGTCTCAGGCAGGACATTCAGACTCAGGTGAAAATATTTAGGTTGACTTTCATCAATTATATAGTCAACTAGGAATTGATCATGGAGCAAAACCTAAGGTATTCTGGAGATGTGAGCCAGGGCGGTTCTGCATCCAGAGTTAGTGCTTCTCTAGCTAATAACAGGAAGCACCGCAGGGAGTCTACATGTGGATATCCAAGTGGGAGGGATGCACCTCTAGGTAGCCAGGTGGTATGCTACCAGTGTGGAATGGTTGGTCATAAAATCCCACATTTCCCGAGAGACCCAATGGAGTTCCGATCATGCGGAAAGATGGGATATCTTCAACACTTCTGTCAAATCTTCTCACCAGTAGCTAGTGACAGGAGTTCTTCTATGATTCCGTGTTCAGGAGCAGCACCACCAGTTTCTCACCAGTTTTGGAACTGGAATTCTTCTGGTCATTCAGGCCGAGGTGGAGGTTATGGTCGTGGTATCCAGTCTCCAGGATTTCAGTGACAACAGGGTGGATCCGCTCAGAGTGGTCAAGCAGGGTCACAGGGTCGCGGTGTAGGTTAGACTTTTACAGGGGAGTAGACCCAGTAGGAGAAAGATTCCGGACCCTCTACAGTTTGAGGTACAATTCTAGTTTCCTAATTTTTAGATTCTTTACATTTCGATACAGGGTATTCCCATAGCTTTATATTTTTTGTTGTTGTGGAGAGCCTTGGGCTCTATATATTTTCTTTTGCTGATGACATGATGCTAGACACTCGTTTGGGAATTAGAACAACTAGTGTATGTCAGTGCAAGTAGTTATCTCTTGATTTTTTTGGGTGTCACATCATTTGGGACCTCTATGTCTTTGATATGAAGGGCTATGATGTCATTCTTAGAATGGACCAGTTGATTACCTTATAGGATTTTGTCGATTACTATCGTCATAGGGTGAGATTCACATTTTCATAGGGTGGATCGTTTCTTCATATGGGCGAATGGTATATTCGGGCGAGCAGAGCAGGACACGAGCAACATGGGTTGGGAGGAGTTATAGCCCAGTTTGTTATTCTGTATCTGGATGAGCTGGGGACTTCACAGATGGAATTTCCTCCAGTGGTGGATCATTTTAGGTATGTTTTTCTAGATAACTTTTCAGGTTTCTTCTAAAGTAAGAGGTTGAATTTTCTTTTGAGCTTCTTCTAGGAGCGACATCGGTGTCCATTCCTCCTTATAGTATAGCTACACCAGAGTTATAGGAACTCAAGAAGTAGTTGGAGGAGTTACTAGAAAAGGGTTTCATCTGACCCAGGACTTCTCATTGGGGTTTCCCTATTTTATTTGTGAAGAAGGCGGACATTACCCTCAGAATTTGTGTGGATTATCAAAAATTGAACCAGTTGATGGTCAAGAACTGATATCCCTTTCTGAGGATTAATGATCTATTTGATCATCTTCGAGGATCCCGGTTGTTCTCGAAGATTTACTTGAGATATAGTAATCATCAGTTGCGTTTTAGACCATCAGATATAGCTCTTATAGACTTTCAGATCAGGTATGGTCTATATGAGTATGTGGTTATGTCGTTCGGTCTCACGAACGCACCTACAATTTTCATGGAATGGATTAACTGAGTGTTCTATACAAATTTGTATTCTTTCATAGTGGTCTTTGTGGAAGATATCTTGGTGTACTTTCACACTCAACACATCCATGCCACACATCTTGAGATCATTTTGAGTACACTGAGAGAGCATTAGTTATATGCTATGCTCTAAAAATTCCACTTTTGGATGTTTTAGATTCACTTCTTGGGTTATGTTATCTCAAAGACAGATGTATCAATAGATCAAAAGAAAGTGAGAGAATTAGTTTCCTAGGAGCATCCAAAGAACATCTTGGAGGTACAAATTTTTGTAGGGATGGATGGTTACTAGAGAAATTTCATACAAGACTTTTCACGCTTATAAGCACCACTGACGGGCCTGCACTAGTATAAAAAAGGGCTTTAACATCAGATTTTTTTATTTTTGACTTCTATTTTTAACCGACGTTGAAGTCGCCGACATAAGAAAATATGAATTTTTACATTGGTTTTTGTAATAAAACACCAAAAACGAATTGAATTTGTTTTTAGCATCAGTTTTGTAAAAACTCGAGGACAAAAATACTCATACGCATCATTTTTGGCATTGGTTTCTTTAAAAACTGATGCCAAAAAGTTGAAAAATAGTATCGGTGTCGGTTCTTTAAAAAAATCAATGCCATAAATGGAAAAAAATTATTTTTGTCATTGGTTTTTAAAAAAACCAACGCCAAAAAGTAAAATTTTTTTCTTCTATATTTTAGATCATTTCTTAAGCTTCGATTTGACTAGTCGTGGAGCTAAAACGGAATTACAGATCAAAAGTTATTTCTATCAGAAGTTGAACCTGTCAAAGTTTCACTTGATACCACTCGTTGTAAAGAAAACATGATAAAAATGAATTAATATCACATACACCAAATGATATAAAATAAACATAATACTTCAAAAATATTTCAATGGTTTTTGGAGCTTTAATTTAATTTATGTGTTTTTTATCATCATATCTTTTATATTTAGTGTAGAACTCATGCGATAATGAAAACGGTGATCGATAATTAAATTTACACCATGGTTGGTAAATCTCATCCAAATGTTTTATATTTTAACTCAATAATATAAATAAATCATCACTATAATAAATATAATAGATTTTATTATAAATTAAGTACAATAATAATAATTAAAATAAATGAATATAATATGTACCGTGATCAGATTAATGATTTTAGTTGCATTGAAAACATGATTGAATCAAAGAAGTTAAAAATGATGGACGAAAGAGAAATGGATTTATATATAGTAAATGAAAATATTTTTGATTTAATTGTATGAAAATGTATGCATGATTTTAAAAATTAAAAAAGAACATTTGGTGATGGTTTTTAAATAAACTGACGCCAAAAATAAAAAAAACGTTCCGTGTCGGTTTTTTTAAAAACCGATACGAAAAACTAAAAAAAAATTTGGAGAATTTTTTATAAAAACTGACGCCAAAAGTTAAAAAAAATTACCATGTTTTAGATAGTTCCTTCAGCTTTGATTTGACTAATCGTGGAGCTAAAATAGAGTTACGGATTAAAAGTTATGTCCTTTTAAAGTTGTATTTCTTTAAGACTTCTCTTAGAGAAGATCAACATCCAATATCCATAACATTTAATCTATGACTCTATTTATTCTCCAAAACTAGTGAAATAAATACTTAGGGAACATAGGATGATTAGAAGACAGGGTAAGCTTTCGCCGAGGTACGCCAGGCCGTTTGAGGTGTTGGAGAGAGTTGGGCTGGTTGCATGTTGGCTAAAGTTACGTCAGAGGTATTAGGTTATGCATGATATATTTTATGTTTCTCCACTTTGTAATTACTTCTCAAACATGTATCATGTTATTCAACACGAAGACGTTGAGTTAGAGGTGGATTCCTCGTTCGAGGATCATCCTCTCCGGATTGTTAATCGAAGTGTGAAGGTTCTATGTGGTCGGTTTGTTCCTCTGGTACAATTTCTATAGCAGCACGGGCAAGTACAGAATGATACATGGGAGAGGGAGGCAGACGTATGATCACAGTGTCTAGAGCTATTTAAGGATTCTTCTTCTACACCGCCCTACTAGGGAAATTCGGTGAAGAATTTCTCTAAGGGTGGAAGTTTGTAAGATCCTGGACATTATTTTCAGGTACGTTTTTTTGTTGTTTTTTGAGAAAAAAGAGGAGTTCTGGAAATTTTAGGAGTACAAGTCGTTTACTTTAAGTACACATTGTGTACCTGATTTCTGCTAGTGACTGTATGTTGGCCGTATAATGGTCAAGCACATGGTCATGTGTGGTGACCTGGAGTCCGCCTAAAGTGAAGACCAGAAAAGGCAAGAACAATCCCTATACTTTTAAAGAACATGCAGTGTAAATTATTTTTTTCATTAAATAAACCAGGGTCACGTCTGACGGACAGAACACACTTCTTCTTCCTCTTATATCTCATCCAGGAGCATCTATATGACTGCAGATCTTCTATGAGCCCTCGACTCACAGTCTATTCTCTAATTCTAACTCCATTGATTGTGTTGTAATCACATTGGTGAGTTCTCCCATCTTCTTAAAGATCATCTCCTGATTTCTCCTCTTTTTCGAGATATCCTCTACTGAATGTTTTAACATTTTTGTAGTTCTACAACGTTCTATGGTGATTTAAGGCCTTTGGATCACATATTCCATCCGTAAAACATTGAGGCAGGTGGTTTGTACCTTTCCATAGTTAGTCTTTGAGTTATATGTGCAAAAGTTCCAAATACCCTCATTCGAGGTATTGTGTGTTTATGGTTCTATCCCTTTTATTTTCCTATTAAGACTTTATTGATTGGATAGAGGTTAATTTTTTGAGAATAGGGTTATCTGTAACAAGCTATGGATGTTTTTCCCATGTTTTCTTGTTTTTGACCATTTGGTATAGCCTTTCCTGTTAGGCTAATGCTTTCTTTCAATTCCTAGTATTGTTGGGTGGAGTGATTATTGTTTGACATGTTATGATATGTTGTTGTTGTGTAGGAAAGTAGTTCTTGAGGTTTATATTGATGGATGGTTATTTTTTGTGCACGATTACATTACACGGGGCTGCGGGAACCTGGTGTAGTGTGACCAAAGGGGAAATTAATGTTGGGGGCTTTCCCAGAGTGTCTGTTTTAATTATCATGTTGTGAGACCATAGATGGTATTGATGTTGATTGATCCCTTAGAGTGTATATAGTTACATTATTAGGTCACAAGAGGAATTGACATTGAGTGATTCCTTATATTTCTTGTAGGTTATCGTTAAAATTCTATAGGGGGAATTGATTGTGAGTTCTTCCTCATAGAGTATTTGATCACACATATCAAAAGGGGGAATTGATGGTGAGTTATGCCTCAAAGAGTCTCTTCTATATCCTCTCTTGTATTGTGAACCTGAGGGGTTAGGTTATGAGAACTACCCAAAGGGTTGCTTGTATTTGTTTTTGGTTGATTAAATACTTAAAAGTAAATGTATGTAATTGATATTGTAGGACTATTTACTTTTGAGTACTTTTGTGTTCACTGCTTCTTTTTTCTTATTGCCTTCCATATATATTCACTGACTGTTAGGCATAGATCTTTGGGTGGTTTTCTACTGGGATTAGTCTCACACCCTATTTGGGTCATGCATTTCGGCCCAAATAGATTGTACTGCTATAGATATATATAATAGCAAGTAACCTTCTACTTCAAGTACTAGATTGTTGTGGAGTTGGGGTTCATGAGACAAAGCTGAGGCTTGCAATGTTTTGGAGTTGTTTACAAGATTTTCTTTTGTACTTTGGTTTAGTACTTTATTCTAGCTTTTTGATTTGTTTGGATGTTTTCTTGTACATATGTATCATGCATCATTTATATGTGTGTGTGTGTGTGTGCTCCGGTTGTTTATTACTTCCATTGTTTACTTATTGCATGTTTTACTACTTCTTCTATTTCTATCTATTTTACTTCTGTTGTGTTACTCTTCCAATGGGGGCACAGTTTTCCCACTATCACACCCAAGGCCCTTGCTACTAGTCGGCAGCCTCTAGAATTCGGGGAAATTCGCATGATGTCATGTGACCAACCGGGTATGGGGAAACTCTGGGCAGCTCCCGGAACCGGGACATTACCGAAAATACCAATTTTTATATGGATAATGTTTTCAAGGGATGAAGATATCAATGCATCCAATTTCACAATATATAATAAAATTAAAGGGTTCCAATGATAATTATTATTATCATGAACTGAAATTGGATTTTCCACTTTTCAATATATATGATATTTGATTAGTTAAAAAAATCCACTCATTATTAATTAAGAAAATAATATTACATATCAATGGAATATTGAAACTTAGGTTAGAATCTAATGAAATAAGGAAATGGAAATTTTTTTGATACACATCTGTAGATTGGGATAGTTCTGTATATGATTGGAAATAAACATTAGGTGGTGCATTTTCTATTTCAAGATTATTCAATTCTTGGATAAGAAAGACACAAGATTAAATTTCCCAGAGAACTATAAACCTTGAATATATTGTGACCACTCAATATTTCAAATTACTATTATTTTTGATTAAGTGGCTTAAAGATATGGGATTTAAAGTGAATTCAATAATCATAATCAATTTAGATAATTTAGGTTCAACTAAGGTTAAAAAAACTCATTCTGTCATTAAAGGATAAGGAACATTTCAATAATGAATAAATTTATAAATTTAAAATTTAGAGCATAATTTGGTGAAATTATAACATTTTTCTTTGGAGATTAAAGACACAAATATCATAAAAATGGTCATATGAATGGAATCAATTTATAGGCATCGGTTGGATCATGGAGTCTTATAGAAACCCCATACTTAATCAATGTGGATAAGTAACTCCCACTCCATGAGGTATGATATGAATTTATCTATGGTTCTAATAACTATTCATTATCCTTATTCATACCTTAAAATAGTGAACTTTGAGTTTGTTGATAGGGGATAAGTATTGTTCATTAATATAGTATATATTTATCAAACTTGTTATAGGGGATAATAAATATGATAAAGGGGGATACATATTCTATGTTGAACAAGTATGAGTTTAGATAAACATTATGATGTTGAATATATTTTATTATTGCATTGAAATCATGAATGTGACAAATGGATGACCTTTGGATTCATGAAAAATAGGTCACCAAGAATGGTTGAATAGTTGGTCTTCACTGTCGTTCGAATAGTTCAACAAGTGGTATCAGTCAACAAGTGGTATTAAATATGATGTTGTCTATGGTTAATATTTTCAGGTTACTCTGTTTTATTATGTTGAATCTGGCTTCTTTGGGATTATACTATATAATGAGTAAGTATTTGATCATATTCTAAAGTTTTAGATAGAAAATGGAGTATTTAGAAGAAATTTCATAAGATTTATCAATAGGATTTTGAATGGTTTTTTAATAGTTGTAAAAATACCCAAAGCGGGATACTTTTGGAAAACAATCCCAAAATATTTTGTTCTGAGGTATTTTGGTTGTTCTGTTAGTTTACCAATCTAGTGGTTAATGTTCTATTTGTTTTGTTGAAAAAAAATGTTCGAAAAGTTGATTCTTCAAGATTTTTGCAATTTTTAAGAAATTCCATAAGAAACTGGAAAATTATTTTTTTCCCATAGTAGTTATGTTACCACATAGTAATTATAATATCATTTCATAGTTACACAATGTTTGAAACTGTAAAAGGAGTCCCCATATAGTGGCTCATGAAAGCACCATGCGAGAGGTAAATCACATAGAAGGTAAAAAATTCATGATATGATCATGATGGATTAAATATTAAAAATCCAATGAGTTCATGTGGGTGGTTCACATGACCTCCAAACTTTTCTTGTTTCCCTCATCATATATGTTCAATCGATTTAAATTGTAATTATACTACAAAGGATGTGTGATATGGCATATCACAAAGGATATCTGTACACATAATTTATTTCATGAAGGGTTGAATACTAATTTCATGATTACTAAATTTATATAGTCTATTAATCTATATAAGCATCACTAAAAGATGTTATTAAAAAGAGTAAAAATTAACCTTGATGATAATCATTGGTATTTCTTCAAATTCCAAAGTAATTTCACCACAAATTATTCTCATGGTAAATTGGAGTTTTTGAACACGTTTTCTTGAAATAAGTTCTTAAAGGCATTAACTTAAAGAAATAATAACAAAATAGGTTCACAGTAATAGTACCATGAAGTTGGAAGGAGGTCCATATAGTGTAGTACACATAGAAGGTGGCTTGTGAAATGTGTATGTGTAGGTAGTTTGACAAGGGAAATACGCATAGGTGGTCCATGTAATGAGTTTTTGAAGGGACCATGTGTGAAGGTTAGTCAAAATAGGTTTCCAATACAAGGTGAATAGTATACATGAATATGGTAAACATAAGGGAAGTTCAAAAAGAAAAAAAATTATGAAAGAATTTTATTATAAATTAATTTTACATGGTAGAGAGGATTTCATCTCATTGATGAAAAAGTAACTTCATGTCACACCTATATCAGTGTAAACCAATTCAAGGATAAAAAAGATCATCTAAATAATATTCAAGAGGATCGTTTTATTCACATTAGTTTAGATAATAAAGAGTTTTGAAGTTTGAATGGATATAAATTTTAAGGGACTATGATTATAATTAAAAAAATTAAAACAATATTGTTCTTTTCTAGTTTTAGTACATTGAAAAGTTTCCTTTGTTTTCTCTTTGGATTATCCCGGTTTGGGTAAATGATGTAAAAAAGAAATTAGCTGCATAAATTCATTACAATTTTAATTTATATGAAAAATAGAGAAGAAAATTTTCTTAATGGTGAAATAAGATTAAAAAATGGTAATTATATTATTATTTCATACTCTGATTCATCCCCCCCCCCCTCAGGGTATTTAAATTCATGGGTCCAAAAACTAAAAATATAGATGATTCTTATGAACATAAACAATAATTGTTGAGTATTATTTAGAGATAATGGTCTCACACATCATCCCATGTGCAATCTATTATGTATTTAGCTTATAATGTAAAATGATTTATTTTGAAGTATTTCCCTGTTTTGAAAAAATTCAACTTGATTATAAAAATTAAAAAAACCACCCTATGTTAATTTTGGTATTTTTACTCAAAAAATGTAAATCATTTTACCATAATTAATATCAAAAAATTTTAAATTTAATTCTTAAATAAAACTACTATTTATTAAATATATGAATTCTTATAACATGATCAAATTTAAGACCCTAGAGAAAATAACTCATGATTTCATAAAATTATTTTATTATTTATCTACAAATTAACCTTTCTAATAAAACACATTTTATAAAAGTAGACTAATATTGGAATGTTTTCCTAGAAATATATTATTAATGAAAATATAACATGTAGGTTTCACTCTAAAATAAAATTATGGTTTCACGGTGTTATAAATTTATTTTGTTATATTTTACACTTTTATTTTATTTTACTAAATTATAAATTTACTTATATTTTTATTCCATAAGATCCCTAAATATTATTTTACTGTTCCATGCATTATTTTTTAATTCTAATGGATAGGTTACGAAAGATAATAGTCAGGTTTACTATTATAATATTCATATTTACAATGGTCATATTTTTTTATTCTTCTTAAAAATGCCTCATATTTTATTCATTCATCATTCAATTCAATTCCTATCAAGCTTCTCTATTATTAATTTTTTAAAGAGTTATTTTATTTAAAATATTTTTTTTTCTTATTTACAGTGTTTTTGTCGATGTGATTATTCTAGGAGACTAAATTGATCCAAATGACCCTATTATAGTTATTTTATTTTTTTGTGTTTATTTATTGATTTTATTATTTTAATGTTTATTAGTTATATATATCCTCTAAATGAAATGTTAAAAAATAACATAATAAAGTGTTTTTTGGTTTTTAATTCGGTTGAATAGTTCTAACTATATAATATTACTAAATATGAAATATTTTTATTCAAATTAAAAAAATCCATATATAACAAATTTTAGGTAACTATAATAAATGTTTCTAGTACCTATTCTATGACATTTATCTGAATATTTGTTATATATGTTGGGTGGAATATCTACAAAACATTTAATTTTACTTAGCTAAAACCCTCATAAAAGTAATGTGGTATCTGATTCCTTAGGCTGAAACATGCTGACTGGGGAAGAAAATGAATCAAAGGATAAATGGAATTTGATGAGATTATTAGTGATTATGATTATAGATGTAAAAATAGAGGGTGACTAGGTATTCATTGTTAGTGGTAAGGTTACACCCTCCTTGAATTATTGGATTTGACTTAATAAGGTATCAAACAAAACATTTCAGTGTATTAGATAAATTACAAATGGTGGGGAAACATCAGGTGATTATTCTCATTATTTTAAATGTTTAATTTGTTTTAAAATCAGGTTAGTTGTTCCTATTAACTCATGGTATGAGGTGATGATGGATGTGCACTATTCTAGTTTGGAAATGTATATGACTTTAATGAAATGTTTTATTATCTCATATGTTGTTATTGGTGGTCAAGGATATAGTGAGTGGTTATAGATTTTAGGTCTCATTACCTAACCTATTAGAGGATCGTGTCCAAGAATCAAATACTATGATGATTATTGAAATTACTTTCTATTCCAATGTTTAAGTGGTACAAAACATCTATGGTATTTTTTATTGGATTTCCTAGTTCTTATAGTTGGAGGAATTCAATATAGTTTAATGTAAAAGGATTAACAAAATAATCAAATATAATTACTATATATTGAAGAGTTTATGGATATGGAAGGCCATAGACACATATATGTCTAAGAGACTATTATTATTTATTGTGTACCATCAGCTATAATTTCTAGTCTAGAACCATGCCTCATATTATGTTTTTTAAAAGGTTTTTCGGAAATTTACCTCTTCTTAGATAAATTCAAAAAAATAATTATCATAAAAAATATATATGATCACTCTAAGAAGGCTATTTAGAATTTAGATGATATGTTATGTGCTTGTTTTTTTGACTTCATTTCCTCATGGGAAAATTATCTATCAAAACAATAGTTATCAAGACTTTGTAAATATATATTCCTTTAAATCACTATATGGATAACCATGAAGTTACCCTATTTTCCAGTTTGAATTGCTTGTGTGTTTCTTATTTGGATTAGAAATTATTCGAGAGACAACCAATTCCTTTTAGATAATTCAAAAGATATTGATGATGCATCAAAATAAACATAAATCTTTTATTGACTGTAATCATCATCTATTGGATCACTCTATTGTTTATCTAGTGTTTCATAGTGTTCTTCCATAATTGGGAGATCAACGGTTTTGGAAGTAGTGTAAGTTGATACCTTTTCATGCCACTTCATTTGATACAATTTAGTATCTCAGGAGAGTGGAATATTTTCTAATATTACCATCATAGATGAATAATATTCATGATGTGTTTCTCATGTCCCAATTTAAGAATTATCATCTGGAAAAAACCATGTGATTGAGTGAGAGAATTAATATTTGGGACTGATACCACCATGGTTAAGTAGGATATACGTGTTATGTATTATTCAGATAAAATGTTGTGGGGTAATTATATTTTTTTATTCCATTTTCTATATAATATTGGTGTTCATATCCATTATACTTGAGTAAATTATTCCTTCATTAGAATGAAATTTCCTCACTGTTCTTTGATGAGAAGCGATAAAAACTTTTTTGGGGAATAAAGTGGTATGGTGGGGAGAATTGTGAATCCAATGAGTCTCTAGTGTATATTTCAATTTATTATTTCAATTTTTTTTATTTTTCTAGAGTTAGAGGTTTAAAGTTTTAAAATTGTGAATATGGATAGGATATATGATTAGCACATGGTTTTTGGTAACCAATACCCCATGTTGTGTAGGAGAGAATAGTTCTATAAGAATATGCATGGTTAGTGCTATGTTTTTTAAATCATGCATCCAAACTGTGTACATTACACATTCATATAGGGTTGCCTAGTATGGTGGGAACATATTCTGGGAACAAATTAGCTAAACCATGTGATCTACCTTTATGAACATGGGGTTCTTCCAAGTGTCAACCATGTAGTTGGTGCGTGATTTCTCAAAAAATGTAGATTTTTTTGAATTATAAAATTTTAAAATACATTTTTTTCTCTTTCCTAATTTAACATCATTTATCTTTACACCTTCTCATTTTATTTATCTAAACTATCTTCTATGTATTGAATTTTCCCCTTTAATCTCCCATGATTCTTAGAGTTTTATCATATTTACTTGAGGTAACTCATTATTTTTCTAGTTTTTATTATTCCATTAGACCCTACATATATCACATGGGTCTATGTAGACTTGGTTATGTCTAACATAAGTTAAGTGAATGGAGCCACATCTTTCAATGGTGCTTCCCGATGCCTCTTCATAATTGGTGGTGTGATGGTTGGTACTAGCCCTTTATTATGAGGATTTGTCTATAATAGAGCCTTTAAGAATTCCCATACTAGTTATTTTTGTGTTATTTATGAATAATCTATTCCAAAATCCTCTTTATTTGGGGTTTGTGTACTTATATGATGTTGGTAACTCACATTAATTTATTTTCAGAATTTGACGTAGGATTTTATTCATCCTTATTGGATAATGTTATGTTTTGTCTATCTTTTATTATTAAATTTATATATATATATATATATATATATGCGGGGTTGTACAAGTTATTGATACCTTCATGGGTTTATGGGGGTCTTCTAACAATTGTTAGATGTTTAAAATACACATTATATATCCCATTATATCTTCAACGGAAACAATGTGTGATTAAACAATAAACTATATAGACAAACATGAAATGCAATGATTTACATCTTTTTCACTTTGATGAATCCATATTGATATAATTCCTTGAAGTAGACAAAATATTATTCCTACATATATAGTTTATACAAAAGACTTATAACCATGATAAAATCTTAATCACTCTTGACCATTTATTCAGTACTAACATCTTCATTGATTAAAAAATGATGGTTCCAAAAAAATTAAGCTTCATTTACATTTTATATCCATCGATGATAATCATACATAAATTCATATAATTATCTATATTGAGTTCTATATCATTACATTTTTATGTTATTTACAATGATAGTTTCATTCATTGATCTTTTCAATGAATCTATGCATAGCCATTAATAAACAAATACCATTGGTTTATGATTAATGAAATTTTATAGGAGAAGTGTTGAATGCATGTGGGGCATTTGTTGTATTCCTATAATATGATTTGTCATAGGTAATCTAAGGAATTCTATTACACTAAATGAATTAGTGTTACTATTATCTATGATATATATCTCAAGTATATTGTTTCGTATGATCCCTGAATATCATAAACCATAATATTCATCCCATGAATATCTTGTTTAATGACTCAAGGGATATCATAATCTATAATATCCCTAGATTTATTGAATGACCAAAAATATCTCAATTTCATTACATTAACAAACCAACCTATGCTACCCCAGATCCGAATACCCCATTCGGACTATGGCAGGGCCCAAGGTGTGTTATATACCACTGTAAGATGGAAAAACCACCATCACTAAGGAAACAATTCAAACCATTAGGAAAGATTGTCCTCTACAAATAAATAAAAATATAAAAATATCCACCAAAAGTCATGATATGAACTTCAAATACCGTGAAATTGAAAAAAGAGTATGTTGTTACAAAATAAATGTAAAAACATGTAATTTGAAGAAAATAAATTCTTATATATTAATTTACTAATACATAAAACATAAAAATTCATCTATATGGGAAGACAATAGAATCGGGTAAAATACCTTTATTAAAAAAAATTAATATATCAATGATAACCAAATAAATATAATAAATAAAGCATAAAAATAGCCATAATCTCCATGTGCAAGTTTAGTATCCCCACATTGCACCTCCATCAACCGACCAATAACACACACAAAATCACTGCATTTAAGTGGAACCTAGTTAATCTTGTAACATGATTGGAATGATCAATACATTACTAGTGGATATCATCATCACAACACAATCTTAAACTTTAAAAATAAATCAATTTTATGCTAGATTGAAATACATGTAGATGAAAAGCTATGAATTTTGTTTTAAAAAACATCATGCAATTTTTGGTTAAAAATATTCATTAAAATTAATAGATGATACCCTTTTCTAAAAATAAATGTCTCCTCAAAAAAAATTTATGGAAATAATAAATATCTTACAATTAATAAAAAAATTTCAAAACATACTCTAAAAATATACACGTACATAAAAAATATATATAAACATTTAACATGACATCAATGAATCAGAAGGAATAATTACCACAATGAAAATGTTTTAAAAAAACGATAACATGCCTCATGGTAAACTAATATCCCAAGGGAAATGTAGAAAAAATCTAACATAATCACAATATAAAAATACTATCATTAGACATATACATCCTTATAAAACTCGATGCCTTACCCTTCCTAGCCAAACCGAGGGAAACACCCCAAGAGGTGAAAACTCTAACATTATGGCCTCTATCCAGTGAAATGATCATATATTGGTGTAGTAAGTGTTCATAGGTCTCTCAAAAAGTTTCCCATGGATTACCATAATAAATAAAATTAGGTGATCCAAAAAAATCATGTACACTATAATCATATAATAACCAAATAAACCAGAATCTCACCACTGAACACCTTTCATAAAAACAACCACTTTTTTAAGAAGTATAAAACAATTTATAACTTCCCATAATTTTGTAACCACAAAACCTAATTAATAAAATATTTACACAAAACAAAGATGCATTTTTTAAGGTCTCTTATCTTTAGAAAACATTGAATGTACCAACTCAGCCATAAAATATTTATTTTAAACAAATAAATAATTAGAATTACTATGAAATCCAAACTAAACAACATTAAGAAATTAAAAAAATTGTTAATCATGACAAAAACACCTTAAATTTGGGATAAACCCTTTGGAATAAACTTTAAAAAATTATTTAATCACCACATTTACTACAAAAAAGTGTTTTGAAAAATACATTGGGGAATTTTAACAACAAACCACTGTGAAAAGATTTCAAAAACATATTTAATACTCATTAAAGAGGGAAATAATATTTAACATTAAATAAAATACAATGTCAAACTAATTAATTATAGAAAATATTAATATCTCTACATATTATAACCTTTAAAATATTAAAATGATGGTGAAGAAATCTCAACAAACCATGGTTTTAGAGTTAAAGAAATATTCATTGAGAAACTTACCTTTAACCTCATTAATTTTATGAATGGTGGGGTAAATCCACCATAAAAAAGAGAGTTAAGACCAATAGATAAAGAGAAACAAAAAAAAATAAAAATGTTACGATTATAGTTTAAAGAAACAGGAAGCCATTTTCAAGGAGACCTCTTTAGGGTACAAAGAATGATGAAAATTATAGATATGTGGAATGGGATGGAACTAGAATACATTACCTCAATAAATTTACCACAAACCATTATCATGTAAATTAAATATACATGGAGGAGAAGAAAAATAAAAGGTGATACGATAATGGCCCATGTGGTATGAATGGTTGGAAGGAGGAGGAATTTTGGGTCAAACTCGTAGAGGGTCAGGATGGTAAATTTCAATATTTTAATGCCCTAGTTAGGAAACATGGTTTGGCTGCATAACTTTAAAAATTGTGCACACATCATGTGAGACCTGTAATATGAGTCATGTTTTTAGAATCATGTTTTACCAAACCATGTTCCAACTTTGTGAGTTCGTATCAAATAAGTTGTAGGTTTTCCATGGGTTGGACACGCAATTTTTACTAATCATGTACTAACCATAGAACCAACACTACAACCTCTAACATTAAAATTTCCAAGTAAATTAGACACGAATATTAAATAGAAAAATATAAATAGAAAAATATATAAAATAATAAGTAAAATGAGTGTCAAATCATGATAATTCTACTAACTACACATTATTCCACCTGAAAGATCTAGTAGATTTGGTTGATCAAGGAAAATACCTAATGTTAAACTCCACTATGAACAAAAAACGTGAAATATCATGATTACAAAACTAAGGATACTATTCTCATGTTACTATAATAATCACCATAAATATAAAATTGATCATACCACCCACAAAAAAAATCTAATATAGAACTCAACCAATATGATGGGAGATTAACACAACCAAGGATTTGAGTCTCCTCCAAATTCATATTTTTTTCATTTTCTGAATGACCCACTTTTTGGGTTAGTGGGAACCTCACAACCACAACTCGCATAAAACAGATCCAACCCAATATAAAAAACCACCATACAAATCAGGAACATACCTAATTCAAAATCATACAGATTCAAACCAAATAAAATTCAAAAGCCTTTGCCACAATATTCAAATTTCAAATTTCAATTGCAAATCCGAACCAGACACCACCTGGGGAATCACATCACCTTCCATCATGATGCACCACATGACACTGCAATCCTGTCACCCACGTCCATCCCGTCACTGTCTAAGTCCATCATCACCACCATAACCAACCAAAATGAAATTCCAGACCAGCAGCATTGCACAAAACCAGCATCGTTGCACAAAATGATCACTGATTCAAAACCTTCACAAACCAGAAAAAACTAGTAGGGGAAGCCTACGCTCTGTCAAATGATGTACCTTAGACGACGAACCAGTGCCAGATGAAGACTCCACCACACCCAGGACAACCTTTGAACAAGAAAAGCCACACTGAAGATGTCACCGCTGTGAAACCACCATACGCCCAACACCCTTCAAAACAAATCCATGCCGGGAGAAGACCACTGAAAAAGAACCGAGGAGAAACTCGTCACCACCATCATGTGAGAAGACCGCTGATCTACCCAATGAACACAGGAAAGACACGTGGCTGCAACTCTAGAACATAGCAGACCGGCGCTTGACCACGTATTTCATGGTGCCACCATGGAAGCCGAGCCCACCGAAGATCGCGAGCCTTCGACACCGCAGAATCCTGTTGTTGGATACCACCCACGACGCCGCCAGAGAACCCGCAAACCCTCAAAACAATGAGCCCGAGCCTTCAGTGATGCTGAAATTTGGAATCGAACCTCAACGTTGCCACAGTAGGAGGAGCACACCTCGCACTCACCGAGAACCCAAGAGTAGAGCCACAGCCTACTGAGAACTGGATGGCGGTGACGGGGGAACCCTAGCGCCACGGGGATCCCCTTACGGGCGCATCGAGCCCCTCTTGCATGACACCAAGGATTTTAGTTTTACAATACAATTATTCCTCAAGGAAGAATTTAAATTCTATTAAATATGATCATATAACTAATGAAAAACCTGACCAAACCAAGGATTGAAAAAACTAACCAATTAAGTCACACTAACAATCCCCATGAGAATTTATAAAACAATCTATGATTGAGATCTAACCAAGATCTTAAGGGATTGGTAAGATTGGGGGATGATAAGGGTCAAGCTAAAGTGAATAATCCTTTAATGGGGAGAGATCCCACCACGGTGGTATATCAAATATATTAATAAATATAAATAATAATAAACCTTATATACTGGAAATTCATATAAAAACTCTATCAAACCCGATTCACATTAAGAGAAGAGGCCCAACATGAAATTCATTATACACCATCTCTAATAAAAGCATGCAACAAATAAGAACAAAATTTAATGGAATGATAAAATAATAACATTTCAAACAATCTCAATATCAACATCAGTTTTAGTAGGATGAACATGGGTATTTTATAAGGTATATCTATTGATTTTTGTCTCTTATAATAAAATTCATTGAAAAACCTATATAGTATTCCTATAAGGTTATATCTACTTAATGTATTTGGGATATTTTAAAAAGAACACTTCTTATACCCTAGCATCACAAACTAATTCCACACCAGTGGATTACTCCAATAAAATGTCAAAAAATAAATTTAGCATGGCCACTTAATATTGTCTCCCAATGGTAGGAAATAGATAATTTTCCATTCCTCCATCAGAGCTTACTCCATAAATTTCAGTGAATCAATAAAATTCAACCGCCTAGAGAATTTCATCAAAATATGATTTTATTATAAAAACCTTCTTTACTTCCTCTTCATATGTGTCATGGAAAATAAAAAATAAAAATATATCCAAAAAGTGATCCATCTTAATACATTTTCTAAAATACCTCACACTTAGATAATCATTCAAAGAAAATTTAGGAATATGTCACACTAGATCAAAAAAAAGACCAACATAATCTAACACAGGTAAGATACATTATTGGAATTAATACATCTATATTCCATTTTTTCATCACAGTCTAAAATAATAAATATTTAATGAATATTGAATTAGAAACATCCCTAGGAAATTTCTTTTGTGACTAATTCCATATAATGGACTTCCAAAACATATAACTCAAACATTCTAGCATAAATATTACAAACATAAGCTTATGATATTTAAAAATATCATGTAGAAGAAGAATCGCCTCAAAATCCCACAATCAAACTACTTCTCACTTGGAGTCTGGTATTTTAAAGAAATATGGAGGGTTTGGAATCTAAAATACTTGAATAAAATCCCTTTGTGGTTCTATTAAAGTAACACCACTATGCTATACAGCTAGAGTGGGTGGTAATGTTGGCCTGGATATAACATCAGAATATAGAGGGGATGCATGTAGTGGACTACTCATAACTCTCATTTATGAATCCATTAAGACTTAATAGGGGCATAATCTAAAATAATTAATAACAAAAAAATCTTAAAAATCGTGAATCCTCGATATTAAATAAAAATATAAGATTAAATTTAAAAATACCAAGAAAAACATTACATCATCATATATCTATCAAAACTATAAAACACATCATAACTTGAAAAAAATACATGATAATCACTTTAACTATATTTTGAAAACATTTTATAATAATGAATTTCAGTACTATTGTGAAAAACAATTTAAGAACTCATGGGAATCCTTTTAAAAAATCTTTAATTTATAATATTTTGATAAACACCAATAATATCATATATAACTTTAGTTATTTATTCAAAAAATTCAAAACCTCACCATTATAAAATTAAAATATTTATTAAGTCCTAATTATTTTTAATTTCATGTTAATCATTAACAACATCGAATTTCAATAAATTCCATGATTTTAATAAGGTAACAGTAAAACAATTATAAAAATATAATGAAACCAATAAACCCCATAAATAATCAAAAATAATCACCCAATTCATCCAAAACCAATATTAAGAAGAAGTATAGATAACAAATAAATATAATAAATTAAAATAAAAAATATAGGAGATATAAAAAATGTGGAAAATTTTGCCACATGATCAGGTAAAAAGTGTGAAAACCATGAAAACATCCCTCAAGGGTCACCCAAATTAGTCTACACAATCTATTCACTTCTTTCTAAAACTATGCACATTCACTTTTTGATAATGTAACTCCTTCTAAATTTCACCCCAAAACCAAAACCCCACAAAAAACTCTCAAATTCTCAATTAAAAATATAAAACACTAAAATATAGGCTAAATATTTTGATAAAAACCATGAACTAAGCCCGAATTCAAGACACAGACATCATATACATCCCTAGTAAGTCATGTTTCATCAGAAGGGGTTGCGATTAATAATTGAGTCATGCCACATGCGATGACTGATGGCATAGTACTAGATGTATTATAGATCATGATGTGTTACAGGCATGAATTAGGGATATAATGGAAACCATTTCAAATTATTTCAATAGATAAATAAATAAAAAACATGTGATTACACTTAGAGTCTATGAATGGTCATCACAACCCTTTAATGTTCACACAATATAGTAAAAGGTTCATAAATAAATAAAAAATAGACATGGAATAATAAGAAGTGAAAATACCACCTATTAAAATACTAATACAAATAACATAACAAATTCATTTAAACTTGAACAGAAAATAATATGAAAAAATATTTTAATATTTATTTTTTTGATACATCGATAATTCCAAAATGAAAAAATGGAATAATACATAACAATAGCCATAATTTTTTTATTGATATGCTTCATCATGGGTTGTGAAAATTATAAGAAATCTAGACCTTTTATCCCCAAGTGTGTTTAGAGGTAATGTGGTAATTTCTTATCACATATTATTTCAAAGAAATTTTATAAGCCAATATTGGCCCCAAGAAAAGGGTTTTTACCCTAGGATAACAGTTTTCTAGAAATCTTAGCACTTCAAATTTTTTAAGAATATTTAATATTTAATTAATTAATTATTAATTTATCTATGCATTATTTTTTAGTGATTTATTTTAAAAATACTATTGTATTTAGATTCTATATCCATGGTTGAGTCTGAAATGTACTTTTAGGTAATTAATAAACCCGTCTCGGAAGTTATTTTGGGTCTAAGCCCCTTTCTTTTTTATTTACTGTTTCATTTATTATTATTTTTCCTTTTATTCCATTTTCTGTTAACATTTCTCAGCATTGGATTCCCATTCATCACCCCTTGAGGCTTGGTTTCATGAATCCAAGAGAGTTAGGGTGGAAGGAGAGGTAGAGGGAGTGGGAGGAGGCACCATTGGGGTTTTCTTAGGCTTGTATTGCAGTGAGGTGGATACAGGTTACTGATTCAATATAAAGCATTGGTGGTTTCTACCTAAAGAAAGACATGTTTTAGGTTTTTTAATAAAAAATCTCATATCATAGTTTTATTATGTTTATTAAGTCTTTTATGGGTTTTTGGGGACCCAATGAGGGTTGATCTATGGATTTTTGGGAGAAATAATGTGCTTCGAGCTATTTTGGGAGTTCTCTCATTCGAATAACCCATATAAATGGCATCTAGTTTAGATAACGCATTCCATGTGTTCATACTATTTTTGGAAGGTGGAATTTTTTGGACTACATTTTCTGTATCGGGGGGTAAATATAGTGTAGTGGAGACTCAGGGTGTGCTGAATGAACATGTCCATGTACAAAACATGACCAAATCCCATGCAAGGTGTATGACCAATGGTCCTATGATTTGTTTAGAAATACCCCATGTGTGGGTACATGTTTAAGTCCATGTCTAGGTACACTATGTGTGGTACACCTTGTGTATAGGGTGGTACACACAATCTAGTTGGGCGCTGTACAAACTGAGTGGGGTTGAGGTACATTAAAAGGTTCCCATGTGGGTTTACACACCATGTATTGGGATAAACATTCCATGTAATGTCAAGAGGTAAATGCTAAGTAACATAGGGAATACAATCAGGGATTAACTCAATCAGTATATGTCGTTTACCTAATGTACATGTCGTGTATATTTTCATACCTTATCTTTTCATGCATGTTTTCCACCCTAGAGTTATAATTAGACTTAGGAATAGTCTATTCGAAGAGTTTTTCTATATTTATCATGATGGTGGAATAATTTCAATATTTATAGAAATTTTTATTGTGTTTTGGATGGGTGAGAATTTTCTAGAGGATTTCATTGAAGTTTGGTTTTAGAATCCTCCAATGGGATGGGTTGTGACTTGTGAGGCATGGGTGATGGTTGTGAGTTCATTAGTGTGGTTAGTTTTTATATGATGAAAAGTGATGTTTGAGGTTATTTTTTATGAATAAAAAAAGTTAGTATTAATTATTATCTCTGAGGAGATCTTGGTTCATCCCTTCAGGTAGGGAATGGTTTCTCAAGGCTATAACTGTTATGGTTTAACTCTTATATTTAAGGATCAAAGTTATTGGATACTTTGGGATAAGTAGATGTTTTGGGTTGTTGTTAAAATATTAGAGTCATTGAGATATTAATATGAGTCTATGGGACTCCTAGGATTCCCACATCGATGAGTCGGTACCCATGGATGGGTTTTGTTTCTAGGAAGTTTGAATGAGATTTTCATTCTTGGCCATTTCCCTAAGTTTTTCCTTATACTGAGGTGACCTTGTAGGATTATTATTTTAAGGTGGTATCAAGTTCTATTTTGAATTCCCTTATAGTAATGATTTTAATTTGTATTCCCTTTGGGCACGTTGTTGAATAAGGATCAGTTTGTGTCAACTGAGAATCGTTTTGTATGTTTTCAAACTAGGTGTGACATGTGATTTTGGATGACATAGAGGAACCCCTCATAATGTGACCAACTTTTTTTATAGACTTTGGGATATTTGAGGATCTATTAATGGTAATATCCTAAGATCATAAGTGCAAAAATTGAGTCTCTAGTTGGACATCACATCTTGTTCTGACACTGAGGATCATGGGATTCCCATGTTTAGGTTTTGAACTTAGGTGGGTTATTGGGAGTCGGTGAAATATTCTTTTTTGATGTTTATATCCATAGAAAAGTGTACGGAACATTATTTTATAGCCAAAATTTGATCTCTGTTTCTAGTTTATCTATTTATAAAGTGCGATTGAGGTTAGATCATCCTACATTTAGTTGAAATGTAAATGTGATGTTTGAGGCAGTTTTTAATTAAGAATCTGTTTTTAGTAGGAGTCCTTTGGGATATTTTGGATTAGGTGTTAGATTTATTTTCTGATATGGTTCCCTCCATCATTTTATGAACTCGGTTAGACAGGATAGGGGAGATAATTGAGGATCTGAATATGTGAATCCCCCCTCTCATTTAGTGTGTGCTCTGGATGGAGTGGCTTCAGGATTTTGAGGTGTTGAGGTACCCACAAAGTGGGTATTTATAACATGGGTTTCATTATGATCTTGGGACTATGTATGTTTTCATCCTAATATTATGTATGGATCCCACCGTTTGGGGTCTATATAAGGTACTTGATTCATTTTATGGGAACTTTGGGACCAACCGGTTCTATATTTGTGTCAAACTAAATGTTCCCATAATTAGTTCAAATCAAGTTATTGGTGTCATAGATCCCAATATATGATCTTTTTTTAGTCAATGCATATTCTTACACAATTGATTTTTGAAATAATTCATCTTTCATTTAAACTTCTTGAAGCTCATTTTTTGATCTAGTGGACATTCATAATTTAGTGTGGCTGGGTGATCCATGTGTTGTAAATCCACTATCTCGGTCCAGATAGGGAGTAAACATACCTCAAGTATCAAACTATAACCAAAAATTAGTTATTTTATTTCCCCCCATTATTTTCTGTTGTTATTTATTTTCTGCTATATTTTATTAGTTTTTACAAGAATTGGAACATCACATGTTCAAGCACTTGTTATGTGAGCAAATTATAGGTTCACTATTTGGTGTGTCCAACTGATAATTATTTCTCACCACTGTATGTGTACCTTTCTATACATGAATACCAAATACTTGGTTTTATTTTAGAGAACATCTTGTGGGATGGATGGGTATTAGGCCCAATGATTCTTGATTGAGTATATCCACTTGTGTGGATCCTGAGGATGGGTTCAGTGCAACCCAAGCATCGTGAAGACAAGGTATGTGTCTCAGCTCAGATTTGGAAGTAGAGTCTGGTATTTTTTATTTTATGTTTTTTTATTTAGTACATTTGGTCATCCATGTGTGTGAGTAGTTGTTGTATGTTTTTCATGCTTTCAATATGTATGATTGTATATGACATTAAAATTATTATATCATTCTTATATTTCAAATTTTTTATTAATGTTACTGTGTTTTTTGTTCTTGTGGGTGTTTTTGTTGTTTTAAATTTTTATTTCACTCTAACTAGAGGTTTTACTCTCCTCACTATATCTCTTAGACCCTCACTGCTAGTTGGATGCCTCTAATAATCTGAGACATGTTCTTGAGGACTTTTGGAAATCTATATAGGGTAACGTCTCAAGTCAACCTGAGATGTTCATTACAAAATGATATCATAACTATTTGGTTTTATGATTTGGGGGGTTTTTAGGTAGTTTCTCTATGAATGTTTCAGAACATGTAATGGATATAAGATAAGTCTGTCACAGACACCTTTTCTAATAGGAATTCCATGTTTCCTGGCCATGAGATTACTAATCTTGAATTTAGTTTTTATAGTTGTGTGATTTTAACTTGTGTTATTCACTTTGGTTTGTGAATATATGGTTTATTTAGGTTTTTGGATATTATCCCAAAGTCAAAAAGCCAGTTATCATTCATCATTCTAGCCATATAGTATTCACATGACATATTCATGTCTTTCATGATTCTGTTTATGATTGAGGATGAGTTGTTTAAATTTTTACCTACTCCTCATATGTTGTATTATTTTATATGAAATTTTTATCATTATTCTATATTTAAACATATTTGAGTATTTTCTTCTAATGATATACCAATTGGACCATGGGAAAATATGTTTTTTCGTGAAGGATATGTTATCCCTTCATTGAGGTATGCATGGAGATTATGGTCATTTTGTAATGGGCTATTGTTTATTCTAGATTAGGAATAGATGCATGAGGGATTTTGTATTGGGATATATTTCTTTGGAGGTGGTGGTTCCCATAATGTATAAGGTTCATGTTTTATATGAGAGAGTTATGTTGGCCTTGTGTTGTCTTTTGGGTCAGGTGGTGGGGAATGTGTGCCTGGTATCACTGATGGAATGGGTGTGAAAGATGGTTCATCCTTAGAGGGTTAATTATTATATTATATCATTGGGGTGAGTTTATTTATGAGGATGTCTATTTTTTGAGAATTCGATCATTGGGAGTGATCCCTGTTTCTTGGAAGGCTTGAGAGGACTGGTTTGGTTAGACCCATAGCCCTAATCATTTTGGTTGTTCTTTGGGTGTCACAGTAGATGTGTGGTTGGATTATCATGGAATTAAAAAAACACCCAATCATATGGTTTTTTTGATTGATAATTACTTGAGGTATATTCTTCATTTTTATGAGAATTTTCTAGTGTACTTCATTTTTTTGCAACTAACATGCATGAGGAGCATGGTCATCAAATTTAGAAGGATTATCCTAGCTTCATTAGGACTTTTACCATGTGAGTGTCATTATTGTTACACTATTTGGAGTATATTAATGAAATGCATGTGGTATGGAGTTAAACTTAGGTTGTTATGGGTCATGAACCTCATTTTAATAAGCTATTTTATTGTGGTTATCACGGGGTATCATTCTGGCACTCAAGTGTAAACAGTGTAGCCATGTCTAACCATTGAATTCAGTGATGGAAATAGAATAAGACAATTGGTTTACCATTTTGGTATTTGGGAGATGAAAATGATACTAATGTGTTTTGGAGAATTAGGAAAATCCCAGTATAATGTATCTCATATTGGGAGAAAGTTGCGAGAACTGTAAGACTCATTGTTAGATAGTAGAGATAGCATCTATTATTCTAGTTATTTGGGGAGATCATAGTGGATGGTTGTCCACCAAGGATTCATAAGGAAATAAGAATTTTTTAAGGTAGTTTTTGATGAACCATGTCGTCATAGGTTTGGAAAATTAGGGTAAGTTTGAGCCTTTTTCATAGGAGTGTTTAGGGTAAATATGGTAATTTCTTCATTATGTTGATCTCAGATACTTTTTCAAAACACATTTTCAGTCTTATAATATATTTTTTACCCTAAGAAATATGATTAGTGTAAATTTGAGTGGTTTGAATTCTCATATTATATTTAATATTAAATTAATTAAATGTTAATTTATTTTCACATCTATTTTTTGTATTATTATTTAAATAGAGAGTTATATTGTTATTCTATCTCTACAATTGAGTCTCAAAAATGGGTGTTTTTTTTTGGAAAGGGAGATACCCATCACAGGTTCCATGTCCAAGTTCGCACCCCCTTTATTTTCTTTTTCTTTTTTTTCTTCCTTTTATCTTTTTTTTTTTTTGCATTTCATTTCCCATATATACCTTCTATATTCCCATTCATTCCATATTAAGGCTTGGTGTCACTTTTTCAAGAGTGGTATAGGGAGATAAAATGGATATTAAGAGGTGAGAGGTGTTTCATAGGGTTCTGTTGAGGCCCAAATCAGAGTGTGGTGGTTGTGGGTGGAAGATTCAGTATGAATCATTAGAAATGTCTGCCTATAGGTAGGGCTATTTTTTCTCCACAAATCCTCATAGTATAGTTTTTTAGGTTTAACGCCTTTTATAGGTTATTAGAGACCCTTTGGTGGTTGATCTGTGGACTTTTGGGATAAATTGGGGGTTTTAGTCCATTTTGGGGGGTTTTCATTTGGGATAACCCATGTTCACGTCTAGTAGTTTAGAGAACACATGTCTCGTGTTCTTACTATTTTAGAAATATGTATTTTTTTTATACATTCCATGTACCGAGGGTACATTATACATAGTGTTTACTTATGGTGTGTGTGTGGGTTACATTGTTTTGTAGGGTACACAATTATATCCCATGCACGGTATAAATAAAGTGTCTATGTGTTATGCTTCAACAGACCCCTTGTGTGGGTACATGATGAGATATATAGTTGGGGACCCCTTGAGGGATACACACCATGTATGAGGCGGTACATGTTAGGTAGTTGGGTATTGTACATGCTATGTTGGGATGATGTACACACATAGGTACCCATTTGGGTTTACATTCCATGTACTAGGAGAAAAATTCCATGTTCTTTGGAAGAGTATAAACGGACTGTCCTAGGGAACAGATCCAGGGAGGAACTCTACAGGTACACGTTATATACCCGAAGTACACAGTGTGTACTTTTTCTTACCTTGTCTTGTATTTTCATGTGTTTCAACCTAGAATCGAAATTGGACATGTGAGTAGTCTCTTATAATTTTTTTCACATATATATAATAATGTTATAATCCTTTGGGTTTTTATAGGTTTTTTGGATGGTGTTTTAAATAGACAATCATTTGTGGGAGAATTTCTTTGAGGTTTGGTTTCAAAATCCCCCAACAGGTTCGGTTTGTTAGTTATGAGACATAGGTGAGGGTTATAAGCTCATTAGTGGTATTTCATTGAGGATTATGGATAATGTGGTTCTATTTTACTTCAGATGAATCTAAGAAAAATAGATTTACTAGAATATATGAGGATATCTTGGTTTATCCCTTCATGTTAGGACTGGTTGCTAAAAGTTAGTGAAATTGAGGTTTAGCTACAGTTTTTGTGGACCAAAGCTTTTAGTACCTTTAGGATAAGTTGACTTTTTAGGATGGTGTTTACAGTTGAGAAATTTTTAGTTGTTAACATTACTTTGAGGGACTCTGAGGATTCCCTCATGGGTAAGTTGGTACCTAAGGATGGGTATTTTGTCTAGAAGGTCTGTTGAGGATTTGATTTGTGAGATTTTCCTTAATATTTGGCTTGGGAAAAGGATCCCTTGTATGTTCCTACTTTTGTGATGGTCATGAATACTCTCTTGTATTAACTTAATGTGTTCTTTGATTTTGGATTCTCATTCAGTGTATTGTTCTTAGGGGATCAGTTTGAGGCCACTTAGGGTTGTTTGGTATTTTTCTACACTAGGTGTGATCATGATTTTGGATAAGCTAGAGTTTCCCCCTGTAGGGTGTCCTTCTCATTGTCGGGACTATATGAAATCTGGGGATCTATTGATGGGAATGACCCATGATCTTGGTTATAGATGAGGAGTCCTTAGTTTGATTTCACTTTATGTTGTAACCCTAGGGACCATCAGAGCCTCATGTTTCAGTTTCTCCCTAAGGTGGTGCATTGAAAGCTTGTGGTAGTTATTGTGTTTGATTCTATGATCTAGTAGAATGATAGAGGATTTTTTATCTATGAATTCATCGACATTGATAGTTAAAATTTTTAGATAGTTGGGTCAGGATTAAATCATCCCTCTTTTGGCCAGCATTTGTCTATGATGCTTGAGGCAGTTTCTACTATGTAATTTCATTTGTGGGGGAGAACGTTGGGATATTTTGGATACAATGTAATACATAGTTTTGATCAGTTCTCTCATATGATTTCTATCTATGAATATATGGTCTTGGAAATCTAATGGACTGTATGAATGCATAAATCCCCCTAGAGTTGAGTGTGTTACCTTGATAGTGAGTCTTTGGTATTGTGAGGTGTCAAGGAAATCATGAATTTGTTTTTATGTACCATTGATGTCATTATTCTATTGGGGTCTTTTGATGTTGTATACTCTCAGATCTATGTATGGACCCCACCTCTTGATAGGTCTATATTTGGTGACTAATTAATTCTATATGAAATTTTTTTCTGATCGGTTTTATAATTATATTAAACTATATATTGTTTTTTCTAGTTCAGATCCGGAAATTAGAATCAAGGAGCCCACTAGATGTGCTTTTTTGAGCCGATATCAATGATTATACACTAGGGTCCCAAATTCATGTGTGTTTAATTTATAAATCATGGAGATCCTACATATATCTGGTGGATGATTTATATGTTGTGTTGTTGGGTGAGACACATGTTTTAAATCCTATGAAGGGTGCCATAGTGTGGGTAGAATTACCTTGGGTGTAAGACTAGAACTCATAGTTTGCAGTTTTCTTGTTTTCCCCCTTCTTTAATGAAATTGTTTATTTTATGCCATATTTTATTATTTTAAACTAGGATATTCATATCATGTTTTCATGAATTTTTTATGATAATATATTTTAGGTTCACCATTGGGGGTGACCTATTGAGATTTATTTCTCACACCATGTACATGAACCTCAACGTGTGCAGACCTGATGTCTACATTCAAAATAGATAACATGTGGAGTGATGAATGGGGTTGAGTCCTGGTATTACATTATTTGGTAGATCTGGAAATTTATAGTATCAAGATTAGGAAACTACATCCCAATCTTCATAGAGATCAGGTATGTCGTTCACCTTAGAGTTGGAAGAAGAATCGGGTGTTTTTTTAGTTTTTTTATTTATTATATGTGACTAGCCCATTGGGTGACTATATTTTGTATGTTTTTTATTCTTTGTGTCTATATAATTGTATACTACATTAATATTAATATATAATTGTTCTATTTTAGTTAATGTTTTTTGAATTTTCATGACCCAACCCACCAGGTTCGGCCTGGCTGGTGGACGCTCGGGTGTGACAACCCCAAGACCACCTCTAATAGGTAAGGATTTGGTGACTAGAGGTGAGAAGGCATGAATGATATGTTATTGCACTACATAATGTACCATTATACATACATACTACCTAATCCATGTAGAATTGAAAAGGAATAATAAAAATACTATAAAATCTAGAGTAAAATCATGCATAAAATAACCTCATCGAAATACATCAGATTATTAAAAAGTAAGACAAAGTGTAAAGGATAAAATTACACACCCAATGAGAAATGAAGTACCAACATGAAAATAATTATAATAAAGGAAAACTAAGAGAGTTTGGATCTAAATATCCATGTTTGAAAATAATACATGGCCTATGCACCAAAGTATCACGATGCTCTGTTGTTGTCACTTCAAAACTGTTTGTTATTTGCATAATAAATGACACATGTGGCAAACATTCATTCATGTGTGAGTTTATACATACCTCATAGGACTCTTAAAAAACAAAAAAGGAAAAATATATTAATATTATATAATTTAGATTAGCCAATAAATTTTTTTAATACACCCAAGGTATATATATTCTCAAAATAAACCCAGATGAGAGAGAAAGGGGATATCTATCTCATAGACCAGCCCAAAATGATGAGTATTCTTATAGATCCAAATCTCTATCTATAATTCCTAGTATCTAATGAATCATTTTGATAAATCCATGTAGAGGACCCGCACCTCACTGCTTGTCTATAGCCGAAGGGTGAATAATCTTTAATGGAGGGTTCACTCTGTAGTATTAGAGGTGGATTTAACTCAGTTGATAGATGACCCATGCCCTAGATCGACAAGGGGTAGAATACAAAAGTCAGATATAGGACATGTTCCCTATTGTGTCATGGGGTTCCACTCAATGTAAAGAGGACCTTATCCCTATAATTACATAGGGTTTTACAAGGTAGGTATAGATAGAGGACATGTTTCCTTATGCGTCCTGGGGGTACCACACAATAGTTGGAGGAACTCTACCCCACCACTTCAATAAACACTCGAGAGGAAAAAATCTATAGTATAGTTTATACACCATAGAATTATAGGAAGGAACCAGTCATCTAGTGAAAATTTATGGGGGTCCACACACTTGTGAAATAGTGGGGTTTCCATACTCGAATTCAATCTGATGATCTTACTTGATCACTATTTCTATTCCATCATATCCTAAAGAAGCTTCACTCTCTCAATACCTCCCATCCTATCTCAAAATCCACTACACTAGATACCATCATGTTCTACTAAGATGAATACTCAGGATAGGATACTCATGGTCCAATATTTGATTCTAGAACAGTGAGATAGATGAGGTGGATGTTCTAATAAAAGTAAAAGATAGGTACCTTGGGTCCCATTTTTTGTAACCTCACCTGGCCATATGGTCCTGTCCTCTTTTACACATGACATGGATATCCACGTACTAATACGGTGAATGAAATCGTAGTAAATGACACGTATTGGTCCCTTGGTTTATTCCTTTGTGCTCTTGGTCATTCTCATGTATATCTGGTCATGTTTGTGTATATCTGGTAATGCTTCTGTACTAAAGTCGTGTACCAATATTTACCAATTCTTGTGTACTCTCATTGTTCTTGGAGTTTCCTCCCACATGGGGTCCTACCTGTGTGAATCTAGTCACACAACGTTGGATACATATAAAGGGTTACATGGTGGGTGGGACCTATCACCCGATGTTTGATCCTTCACTCAAAAAAATCCCTAGATACCATTAGGACCCAAAATCACGACATCAGTTCCTCCATAGGATATAATATGTTTTCTAGAATTCATCACAATACCACATTCCTCCAAATAGATCCCATAACCACCTTCTCTATCAAAAATATCATTTTTGGCCACCTGATATCGATGGGGGAATCTCTAGTCATTGATTACGGGACTCTGGTTGATGGAAATCAAAATTTGGATATCTACACCAAGCCTATAGTGCTTCTTTTCACCACCTATAACCACTCTAGATCAATATTCCATGGATTAATCACCCATTTCACTCCAAAAATCTCAATCCATTCGAAAAGAACCATCTTGTGCAATGTTTTTGTGTCATCCCCAGATTTTGGGGTCCGATCACTCTCAAACGCTTCTTGATAATGTCAAACTATGAACCCATGGGATAATAAGTGAAGAGTGTAAATAAAGGTGGGATGAAATGTATCAAAAAAAGGTGATTTTGACATTAACCAAGTGTTCTTGGTCAACAATAATATAAAAGGGATTTCCTTCCTTGATATTAAGTGGAAAAATGATTTAATCAAATAAATAAAACAAATTTTTAGAGGGGGAAATGTGGAGAAAAAATATCATATATAAACAAGAAGATAATTATAAATCCAATAAAATTAAATTTGAAAGCATGAAATCCAAAAATAATTGCCTTCCCTCAATTTGGGAACAATTGTTGGTGAAGAATTAATCCTCCAACAATGAAGAAGTCCTACTACATTCACTACCTCTCGATCCACCTTTATCTAATCATTGTAATTCTTTGAACTCGTTCTATCAATGAAGAATGGCCTCTTATAATCATCCCATGGTTATAAGGATACCCCTTGTGAAATTTCGTAATGAGATAATTATAAAGATAATTCAAGGATAGGTCATTTAAACTAAAATAAATAATTTATTTATTTATTTTAATTCAACTCACCTTCCAATGAATACCTTAACTATACATCCAGTACTAACCAGCCTTAGGTCAAATCTAGGGTAAACCATGTTTTTTGAAATTAGTTGTGGTCTTGGATTTCCCATCTGAGGTCCCGAATAATGTTAAAACTAGAAAAGTGAAATGATGTGCATTCATGAATTAATATATATAAATATTTTTACTATATTAATTTTGGGGTCTTGATACACCCAAACACAACACTAAATATGAAGATAAATATAGATATATACATATAAATATTCAAAGTAAAATCCATCAAAACTATATTATCTACATTCTTCCCTCCTTTAAGGATTTCTACCCAAAAAAGAACATTCTAAAAAGGGGGGGTACTAAGTATGTATATGACTCTCTCACTCCTTTCAGGCCTCTTACATTCCTCCATACATCCAATTAACATAAAACAAATGGATGATCCATCCTCATAGGATCCTCCTCTACTAATCCTTGATCACCACCGGGTATTCTGGGAAGGAGTATTCATCCATGATGTCTAGCTCACCCCATTAAATAGCATTCACTATTTCATTTACATATCTCCTCTTCTATGACACAAGGAAGATGTCATACACCTGTTTCAACTATTGGGGTTAGGATATGTAGTTTGAAACATCACCAGTCATCCTTAGAATCTTGAATTTCCCAATCAACCTTTGGGATAGATTACATTCAATCCCAAATACATTCAATATTTATCATGGAGATAATATTTGGAAAACATGGTCCCCATAATCAAAAATCAAAAGGATGAAAATGATGATATTAGAACAATTTCTATCAATTATGTATTTTCCTCATGTTCTCATGGATCACCGGAACCTTCTACATCATTTCATTCACCATATCTCACCCAAAAAGGGATGTATCTCCATCATCAGTCTAGTGGTGAACATTAGGGTATCCCATATAGGGCCTTGAAACAATCCCTATTATAAAAGAGTGATAAGTATTATTATAATAAAACATATCCAATGTAATGTGATCCTCTCACCTCTATCTGAAGTCTAAAAAATAGGCCCTTGGAATATCCTCCAATGTCTAGATAGACTTCTTGGCCTTCCTATCCATCTGGTGGTGAAATGTAGTAATTGTCCACAAGTAGGTCTTGATAACCTCTCACAGGCCCCTATAAAACTATTACATGAATTTATAATCATGGATTGAGACAACAAAAGAGGTCACAACACAATTCTAGATGATCTCCTACACATAAAACTACCAAGACTCTCAACATAACTCTAATCTTGGATATAAATGTGGTGTAAAAAATTTATAAGATGGTCATAAATAATCCTATTATCATCATAGTCCCACTTTTTCCATGAAATAATCATCATAAAATCCATGTATATTTCATATGACATTCACTTGAGGATCTTAAATTTCCAGTTTAATCCCGATAAAACTTAGTGCTTAACTTTTACCTGCTGACATGTGAGACATTGATCAATGACCTCGGTGACACATTGTGTCATCAAATCCAACTAAAAACTACTATTTAAGGTCTTTACACATATTTTCAACATAGGTATCTACATCAAATGAGTGAGTTTGAAACTCCTTAATTGTTGCCTCTTTCTATATGACTGGAACCACTATTCATCCCTCGAATATGATAACATGGTGTTCTCTTTTAGAGAATCCATATGGTGAACCTCCAAAAGATATCAGATCATGTAGAACCCCATAGTAGATGTATCCAAACCGATTCTCTCTGAAAATCTAATGAATCGAAAGATTCACCACCATCGAATGGAGATAAACTACACCCCTCTCCTCCTCCAAGGTCATCTTCAACAAATCCAAATACTCAGATGCCTCCTCAAACAAATGAGAATGGGACTTCTTGTTAAGGGTATTATCCACCATGTTACCCTTCCCAAGAGTATAGATGGTCTCAAATTAACTAACTTAGAGGGACTCCATCCAATTCATTTTTCTCAAGTTAAGATCTCTCTATGTTAATATATACCTGATACTATAGTGGTTTGAGTAAATGGATAAATGGACACCCATATGATTATTACCCTACATATTATGATAAAAGAATACCCCTACCAACTCAATATTGTGATTCATGTAGTTTTAATCATGTGGTATCCATTAACTCATCTCATATGAAATCACTATCTATTTATGTATCAACTTGAATATGATCCTAGCTCCAGATGTATTGTAAACCACTATGTACTCCACACCCTTCTCTAGTAGTCTCAACATAGGAGCACTATTCAACATCATACTGAGCTAAAGAAAGAATCCATAACAACATTTGATCTAGATAAATGGATTTAGTTTCAACATGAGTTAGTTTTAAGAGGTTTCTTTTAAAGAAAAGTTAGTCAACAACATCTTGTAGTACCCCACCAAGATAATAAAACTATTCACCTCTAACACACTCTTGGGTGGATCCCTAGAAATAAATACATCAATATTATATAGATACACTACTAATCCATTATAATAGATTAAATTTCCCATAAATAAAACCTCGCATATTCAAAATTGGACTATCAAAATCGTACCATAAATCAGGCGCTCCCAATGTAGTTCTATGACCACGCTCAATTTCTCTGGATGATCCACCTATGAGGTAGAGTAAATGATTATGTAATCAATGATGAAAAAAATTGATCCAAGTGTGGATAGAATTTTTTAATCTTTATATCAATAAACAATATTGGTTAATTCATCACACTTAATGGAATCATAAGGAACTCGTAGTGTCTATAGTGACATCATAATGTCATATTCAAAATATTGGCTATGTAATCCCTCAAATGGTGGTGATAGAACCTAAGATAAATCTTTGAGAACCAAATTTCAGCACTAAACTGATCAAAGACATCATTAATACTTATAAAGGGGTAACTATTCTTTATCAATTCCCTATTTATGCAATGATAATCAATGCAATTCCTAAATATCCCATTCATCTTTTTCACAAAAAAATGATAGATTCATAGGGGGACACATTGTTTCTGATAAAACCTTTCTATAAAAGGCCCTACAAAATCACCTTTTTCTCCATGAGAAAAAAAGGGGAAATAAAATATGTTTCAGAATATATTCAGGTGTTCTTGGGGTGAAAACCAATGCATAATTCCTTCTCCAGCCATAAAGGTACTCCTGGAACATGATCAGGAAGGACATCCATGCATTCCTCCACTACTTAAAGGATATATATTCTGAAATAACCCACTACACCATGTGATAAACTCACCAACTTATGGTTTATTGGTTGTATTTTCCTTCCCACACGACCCACTCACACATTCATAAGATCTCTCTCAACCGTAATGGAGAATCTTGTCCCATCTATCTATAGTTGTCAAACCTTTCTATAATTACAATCATTATAGACTTGTACCATAGAAAACTATAATATACCAAAAAATATTTCATTAGTTTTTATCATGATGTTTAGGGGTTCTTAGGGGAAACTCCCTCCACTGAGCACTGGCTCGCACTGCTGACAGATATACCATATTGATGAATTATGCTCAGTTGGAAAATGTAGTGAAAGAGTTTAGGCTAACATATCAATGAGGATCTCGGAAACTCTCACAAGATATATATAAATGAAGGAGTGACTCATTGCTGTGTCTAAAAATGTTAAATAAATATTACAAATGATAGATACTTTGCCTCATATCTTCTTGTGAAATACAGGGTCATATCCCTTCATAGCTTGCAGCAAGATGTTCCCCAAATTCTAGTTACCTAAGCCTAGAATGGTTAACCTGGTAGGATTAGAAGAATTATATTATAGTGTATCCCTTGAACAAAAACCCCATCCTAGATTCCCACCTACTCCTCTTCCATAACAACCTCCCTAGAGGTTGTCCGAGTCCCACTAGGGAGAACCCTAATCATAGAGATTCCTCTTATATAGTGGTCCATCTAATTTTTTCCATTCATACTTCAAATTTTAGGTTAATAAATCAAGTTCCATGTGACCTCACACATCACATTCATAGAATCTCCCCTCTCACAAATGAATGGATTAGTTTTAAGTACCATGTTCTATCGATCGATGTACATGTGTCCTACCATGTGACAGTCTGCGGGAGTTAGATATTCATTACTAGAACTTGCTATATGCTATATATAAATCCTCCCCATGATGACCACCACCAACTCTAGCCACTCATAATCCATATTCTTGGAATATCTCTATAATCATATCTCATTCTAGTACTCTTATATATGAGGGAATATAGAGGGAGACCATGTTTACATGGATGTATTTAGAGAAACCATATTCGAACATCGATTCCTAGAAAAATCCATCTTGTACCATGTAAAGGGATTAATGTGTGAGGTCATTGTAACATATAATATACTCAAAAAACATAATAACACCATGTTATATCTAAAAATATCCTAAATTTATATAGAGGGAAAAAATAATGGTAGTAATCATCACAAAATAGCTACTAGAATTCTATCCATGAGTGAATAATCTTATAATTGGTTTGTGTCATCAGACTCCATAAGGGCCCTATTTCTCCACAAAAATTACTAGCCATGAGTAAAACTATCTAATAAGTTAGGGTCTGCACAAGACTGAATATTCATATCACAAACTCAAGAAAATACTCTGCTATCATGGAATCTGGATTTCTATATAAACTTAGGGGTCACTAATTTTGGAAATCAGAAATTGTGCTAAGATTGTGTGCATCAACATCATTATTTACAACTACAGTCTCCTTATCAATAAGTGGGGTGATGCTCCCTACCCACCTAGAGGAAAAATCTAATGAGATGACCCCTAAAATAAGGCGTCATCCCTCAAAAGATATTTCTCATGATCCTATCCTGATATTTTCACTCAATAAACATTGAGACATTTTGAATGAGTTCCAAACCAATCCTCCCCATGGGTCCATATCTACACCAACTCAAGGAAAAACCACCTATAATACCAATATGTTACAAACAGAACCCTCAGCGCCTTCTTGGCCAGTATAAATCATGGTGTAACAACCCCAATCCTTCCAATACAATAAGTAATGGTGACATTATCCAAGAAAGAATAACTAAAATAGAATGAGTTTGAAAAATGTACTTTTATTCACACACCCATCCATATCTATGCAGATGTTTATAGTAATAACAAAGGTCTATAACATCTAGAGTGAAACAATTCATGAAATAACCACTAGGGAATACATCATAGTATGAACAGTAATCCAAAGTGTAAATGGTAAAAATACATTCCCATTGAGAAACTAAGTCTCATCCTGATAACAACTATAATAAAAGAAAACTGAAGTGCTCGGACCCTAATCTTCAAGTTTGACAATCGTACGCAGCCTATAAACCCAATAATCACTATGCTCCATAGATATCACTATAAAATTTTCTATCATCAACATTAGATATTACATTTTAGGGAGACTCCCATGTGTGGGTGAGTCTATAAATAACCATTATAATCCCCAAAAAACCAAATTAAACAATAGAAATATAATATATAATTCATATCACCTTATAAAAATAGAAAAAAACCAATGTGTGTGTGTGTGTGCGTCTGTGCATTTGTGCATGCGTGTGTTTGTGTGTGTCTATGTCTGTGTGTTTGTGTGTGTTTGATCAAAATAAACCCAGATCATAAATAAAGTAAATCCCCATCTCACATACTATCTTAGGATGATGAGTATACCTACAACTCCAAAGGCCCATCTATGATGACCAATATCTTGTGTGTCTACCTCAGAAATCAATGTGGAGGCCTTGGATCACACTACTACCAAAAAACCTAGGGGGATAATTTCTAATAAGTGACCTTTTACCTTATATGATAGAAGTATTCCACTTAGTAGATAAATGACCCACACCCTAGATCAATAGTGTAACGACCCAAACATTCATAAATGGAAATTCCACTTGATCAAATTAAATGTATTATTATGGTTAAATAAAATTTGAACTTCATTGGTTTTATGTTTTTGGGTTTTAAATACCACTATGAATTGTGACCATTGCAAATATAGTCGTTGAACAGTGATCACATGATTAGTATAAATATAGGGCTTTAATAAATTCAATTTACTCAGACAAAGGAAGTGATGGACTCATCTGGTAGACTTTCCCCATACAAAGCTCATTTGTCAGAGCTCAGAAAGGAGGTGGCATCATTGGGATTTTCTCTTGACCAAACCCAAGCCGAGCTTGAACATGTTAAGCTTGAGTGAAACCGACAACGGGAGAAGTGGAAGTTAATAGAGATTACCACCTGAGCGATGTTATCCGAGCCACCCCAAGAGTCTGTCACTATCGAACTCCTTACCCTTTGGTCTTATGTGGGAGTTATAAGGGGTTATGTAATAAGACCCTAGCACTAGGACTATGTACATTATTTTTGTATTAAGAATGTGCATTATTTTTATTAATGTTACCATGTAAATAGTTTCTAAAGCACAAATAGTATTTTTAGTTAATATTCAACTAAGAAATATATTTTGGTGAATTAATTGATTTTGGAATTAAATAATATTTTACTAAAATATTATTATTATTAAATTACTTTTTATTGATGATCATATAATATTATGAATGCTATGGTAATTTTCATTAAGCTTTGAAATATGTTTTTGTCAAAAACCCATGAGTTTTCGGTAAATGTCTGTTTTTATTTTAAAAGTAAAAAATCACTTATTTGTAAAATTATTTAGATAAAATTAATATTATTTTCTGAATCATGACATCAAAATTATCCAACGTTGAATTTTTCTTAATTTTCTGAGACAATTTATTTTTGGGTAAAAATTAAATATCGTTTAAATATATAATGTGTTTTATGACATTATAACGACCCAATAGTGATGTAATAAAATAATATAAAAATTTTTTTAGGCAAATATATGTTTTACCATTAAAATAATGTGATTTTTTTCTTTTTTTGGATTTATTTTCGAAGCTTTAGTGGACCCTTCAAGGCTTATAAAAACATTTTGTCTTTTTAAATTGTTTTCCTTGAGAGTGTGACTCACCTCCACATAAGAAACCATTTTGTTTTAAGATGTTTGGACATTTTCCTTATAAAATATTCTTTTCCACTCCCCTTTGGAAAATAAAATGGGAAAAAAACATGGTCTGGTTTGTGGTTTTGATTAGTTTAATGTGAGGTGTCCCAAACCTAAATAATAAGGAATTCCCTAGTCTTTCCTATATAAACCCACCCAATATCCCACTTCCTCTTCACTCAAATCCATTAGAGTTAAAAAAAACCATGACCTCCTCTCTCTAGAATCCTCCCAAGGTGCCCCAAGATCCCAAGAAGCCTCTCTCAATCTTCTCCCAAACCTTTGGGATCACACTTCCAATTAAGGGATTTTTTCCTTTCTTGTTTTTGTCCAATTTTTTTAAGTTGTTATGCCATTTTTTTCAATTAAAAATATTGGGGTATGATTTAGCTCCTCCCACATAATTTCGTATTTATGTTTTAATGATTTAATACACCTTTATATCTCATTAATTCCTACCATGTACACCATTTATCATGCTGAAATTCTATGAGGGATTTCTCTCTCCTCTTTTACATCTAAGAAATTGTTTTGAAGTGCATCAAATTCCATTAATTTTGTTGGGACATGTATATATATTACCCCCTTACTTTAAATTTCATATAAATATGATGATACACCCATTTCTCTCTCATAAATCTTTTTTATAAATCCTCATGTCACGCCGTTATGCTGCTGAAATTGCACCACGTTTTTCCAAGCCAAGATCACTGTGTAGTGAATACCATACCCATGTCTCTATCAAGGGTATTCACCTTTATGAACATATACATATTTAATGGTAATTTAATGTATTTATTCCACGTTACTTAATCATGGAATAACTTATGATGTTGATTGATTCCATGTTATATGATCCATGTGGCACACTTATGCATGAAATGAAATGTTTAAGAAGGGTGGGCCCTGATAGCGCTACAATGAATTGGGTAAATTATAGTATCATGATATGTCATGTGCAATGGGTGTTGACTCATTAAAATTTAAGTTCAATGAGTTTTTACTCGTTCTTCATGTGAAATGAGGGTTTACTCATGCTCCATGTGCAATGAGCCTTGGCTCTTGCTAATTCCATGTCAAGTGTTGTTGTCCCATTTCCATGTAATTATTATCATGCTTTATGATGCCTTTATGTTCATTTTTCTCTTGTACTCCATTAATAAGCCTATTATCTAACATTTATCGTATTCCTTATGTTATTCCATGTTTATTTCCTTACTGGGCTTTATAGGTCACCATTTTATTATGCATGTCCTCATGTTATCCCATGCAATGCTAAGTATAAGGGAATATAGTGGTCATGTAAAGGATGTTTTCAATATAGATATTGTATTTCATGTTTTAAGTTGTTATATAATGATCCTATTCCCCAAAGACACTAGATCTCTCGATCTTCTATGTTGTAACAAGTGAAGTTTATTTAATAAATCATGTTTTAGTGTGTAATAAAGAGTAGGGTTGTTATAGTTGGTATCAGAGGATAGGTTTAGTTATTTTTAATAATACTATTAGAAAACACTAGTGAAGGATTAGAGATAATAATAAGTATAATGAAAACATTCCTAAGTATTGGTGATTATTGAGTAAGTTTTTTATCAAGAAAATTCATCCATGTATGGATACGAGAAGGTAGAGGCAGCTCTGGCACAGATGTATCCTAGGGGTAAAACCTGAAAACACTGCTTTGAGCTAGACTCGAACATGAAACAGTACACGACAATGGGCCTTGCTGCACTCTTGGATATGACACTCCTGGGGGTATTCTTTGGTAAATTCACAAGCTTAGTATGAACCCTTATTAGGGGAATTAAAAAAATTCCCATGTGAATATATGTTAGAAAGTAGATCATGAATAGAATAAATTGAAGCCTATGGATTCATAAGTTAAGGAAATAAAACATATTTATTTTTCATCAGTTTTTTCCATGGATTATCCTTTATGTGTTACACCTAACTTTCCTTTTATTCCAGCCAATGTCCAGTAATAGGAGGACTCGGGCTAACAACTGATGTGAAGATCAATGTGATGACTATGCTAATGAGATGCCCAATCTGATGGGAGCGGGAATCGTGAACTTTGTTCAGCTTCTCTCCCGGTTAAATCATGATTTGAATAGAAACATGGGTCAAGAGGAATGTTCAACCCCCCACCCCCCAAGAAAGAACAAGTCTCTATCGAGATATTCATGAGACAAAGGCCTCCTACTTTTAATGGATCATCTGATCCCTCAATCGTTGCACAATGGATCAACTCCATTAAAAATATCTTCTCCATCCTTTAATGTTCTGAACAAGAGAAGGTTCTTCTGGCTGCTTATCATATGGAGGGTGAAGATGATCAATGGTGGACATTGATCAAAAATATGATGTCTGATTAGGATATCAAGGTGTTGGAATGGAAGGATTTTTAGAAGATGTTTTTCGATAAATATTTTCCATGCACCCTCTAACATAAGATGAAAAGGGACTTCCTTATCCTCAAGAAAAAATACGATGAATCTATCAGAGCGTACGAGGAAAAAATCACAAGGCTTTCACGTTATGCCTCCATCCTTGTTGTTACCCCGAATGCAAGGTTGACCGATTATTTGTTGGGATAAAACCTAGCCTACGGAAAGCACTGGTGATCCGTGACTTCAACAACTATGAGGAAATTGTCTGATGTGCCCTCAATAATGAAATGAAGATCAAATAATCTTAGGGGTATCATGGGGAAAAGAAGCATAAGGTGGAATTCAATGTTGGTATTCTGATTGATAAACCCAACAGTGCTAAGAACATCTATCACCCCACTTTCCAAAGGTGCGGAAAGAATCTCCCCATAAATTTGCTGAAGGGAGAGAGGATATGATTTAGGTGTGAAAGAGAAGGGCACTTAGCTGTTAACTACTAACAAGAAAAAACCCACGGCTACACTAGAGGAAAGGAATGATCTGTTTGAACCTTAATGCATTGTTCATTGCTACAACTAAAAAGAACCAAGGCTTCTTGAGAATCAGTTCCCTAAGCTAGGTGTTTTTGGAGGCAACCAACAACCTCCAAGGCAGAAAGGGAGATCTTTTTCCATCACTACTACCGAAGTGAACCCTCACAACGAAGTGGTGATAGGTATGCTAATTATTCATTCAATAATATCGAACATACATTTTGATTCATGTTCTACACATTATATTATATCCTAAAAGTTTAGTAGAACAATCCCAGTACCACCACAAATTATGGAAGTAAAGATGTCAGTGAGTACATAAAATGGGGAAATCATTGCATCCCATGAATATAAATCATCTGCTGTCATGATCTATGGATTGAATTTCTTAGTGAACCTCATCATACTCCCTCTGGTGGAATTTTATGTAATTATTTGCATGGATTTTCTTTCCTTATATAGATCCAACATAAATTTTCATGAGAGGGAAATCACTCTCCATGTGGAGAATCGACCCCCGATTATATACAAGTGCAAGGAGGAAGATGAATCTTTTTTAGCTCCATCATCTCAAGTGTCAATATTACTACCTTATGGGCACACGTATCTGGATTAGATGATTGAGTCTAAAGAGGAAACCATCCTTTAAGACAAGCCTATTGTGAGGGAATTCGATGAAGTGTTTCTCGAGGAATTGTATGGTCGTCCTCCTTGAAGAGATGTTTCAATTGATCTTATACCTAGGGCATTTCCAATATACAAGAATCCATATATAATGGATTTTTTGGATCTTGAGGAGCTAAAGAAACAACTATAGTAGAATCTAGATAAAGGTTTTATATGCTCAAGTACTTCACCATAGGGTGCACTAGTCTTATTCGTCAAGAAGAAGGATGGGCCAATGTGCCTTTGCATCAATTATCGTGAGCTTAACAAAATCACGATAAAGAACAAGTATCCTCTCCCATGAATTGATTACTTGTTTGATTATTTGTGTAGAGAAAAATACTTTTCCAATGTAGATTTTCGGTTGGGATATTATCAAGTAAGGGTGAAAAAATAAGATATTCCCAAGACTGCTTTTTGTACAAGATACGGGCACTATGAATTGATAATAATTATTTTTGAACTCACTAATGCTCTTGAAATATTCATGGAATTGATGAATAGAGTCGTTAGGGATTACCTCAACAAATTTCTGGTAGTCTTTATAGATGATATTCTGATATACTCCAAAACCCAGGAGGATCATGAGGAGCATCTAAGAACTGTACTAGAGACCTTGCGGAAGAATAAGCTCTATGGAAATTATAGAAAGTGTGAGTTCTGGTTGAAAGAGGTCTCATTCTTGGTCTATATCATCCCAAGCATTGGGATATCTATGGATCCCTCCAAAACAGATGAAATTGCGGGATGGTCGAGGCTAACATCGGTAACAGATATCCATAGCTACTTGGGGTTATCTGGATATTATCGACGATTTGTGAGAAATTTTTCACGAATTTCTAGCCCTCTTACCAAGCTAACTTAGAAGGGAGTAAATTTTTCTTGGAGTGACGAATGTTAAGAAAGCTTCAAAGATTTAAAAAGAAGGCATATCACTGCATCCGTGCTCACATTTCCCACAAGTGGATAACTTTTGGTGGTATTCAGTGATGCTTCGAAGAAGGGCATGGGCTGTGTGTTGATGAAAAATGACAAAGTCATTGCCTATGCTTCGAGGCAATTGAAAGTTCATGAGCAGAATTATCCAACTCATGATTTGGAGTTGGCTGCGGTGATCTTCGCTTCAAAATTTTGGCGACATTATCTCTTTGGGGAGAATTGTAAAATATATACGGACCACAAGATCCTCAAGTATATATTCACATAGAAATATTATAACATGGGCCAACGAAGATGGTTAGAGCTGATCAAAGACTATGACTGCTCAATCCATTACCACCCTGTGAAAGCGAACAAGGTGGCTGATTCTCTAAGTAGAAAGGACCTGGAAATTCTATCATTGATGAGAATTGAGAAGGATCCAATATTCTTAAACTTGATGAATATAGACATGGGAATCATAAAGAAGCGAAAATAATCAATACTTTCACAAATGATTGCTCAATCGTCTCTTTTGGAAAGGTTAAAAGATGCTCAAAAGGATGATGTGGGAATTCAGAAGAAAGTGGAAGCAATCAGAAAAGGGAAATCCTCATAGTTCAATGTTAATGAAGAAGGAATTAAGAGATTTTGGAAATGACTATATGTTCCATCAAGTCCAGAGTTGAAGATGGAACTTTTGGATGATGCACATAGTTCAAATTTCTCTATTCACCCAGGAATCAAAAATATGTATCAAGATCTCTGAGGGCATTATTGTTGGGAAAATATGAAGAAGGAGATCACTGAGTATACATAAAAGTTCCTGGTGTGTCAGTAAGTGAAGGTAGAGAGGAAGAAGTCTAAGGGGATTATGCACCCATTTCCCATGCCAGCATGGAAATGGGAGAACATCACCATAGATTTTGTCACTGGAATTCGGAATACATCCAAAGGAAACCATGAAATATGGGTAGTTGTGCATCATCTTAGAAAGTCCACACACTTTATTATAATTCGGGAGGATTTTTAATTCGATCAACTCGCACAGATATATATCTGGGAAGTGGTAAGGCTGCATGGAGTACCACTATCTATTATATCTGATCGAGATCCAAGATTCACCTCTAAGTTTTGGGAGAGTCTTCAACACGCTCCGCATACTAAACTGAACATCAGTATAGCCTACCATCCTAAAACTGATGGCCAATCTGATTGAACTATTCATACACTGGAGGATATTTTAAGATTAGGTTCTATGGACTTCAAAGGATGGTGGGACCAACATCTTCCACTGGTTGAATTCTCCTACAATAACAGTTTCCACTCGAGCATTTGAATGGAACCTTATGAAGCCCTGTATGGGAAGAGGTGTAGAACACCGGCATGTTGGGACGAAGTCAGCAAGCATAAGCTGCTAGGACCATAAATGGTCAATGAAATGGTGTATAATGTGAAAACCATTCAACAGCACATCAAGGCATCCCAGAGTTGATAGAAGAGTTATGTAGATAACCATCGATGAGACCTTGAGTTTAAAGTTGGATACATGGTATTTCTATGCATATCTCCATGGAATAAGGTCATGAGGTCTGAAAAGAAAGAGAAGTTAAGTCCTATGTACATTGGCCCCTTTGAGATTATTGATCGTGTCGGGGTTGTGGCCTATTGACTAGCACTTCCACCTACCATGGCCAAAGTACATGATGTCTTTTATGTATCACTATTAAGTAAGTACTTACTATACCCTTCATATGTACACTCTTTAGATGTAGTACAGCTAGTGTATGATCTTTCTTTCGAGGAGAAACCAGTAAAGATCATAGATCATAGAGAAAAAGTTATACGAAATAAGATAATTCCCCTCGTCAATGTTTTGTAGCGAAACCACAAGTTTGAAGAAGAGATGTGAGAATCGGAGGAAGTGATGAAGCAATGTTACCCACATCTTTTTTAGTGTGGGAAAAGTAAATTTCGAGGATGAAATTTCTTAGGGGGTGAAGATTGTAATGACCCAAACTTTCATTAATGGAAATTTATATGGATCTAATTAAATGTATTATTATGGTTATATAAAATGTCAACTTAATTGGTTTTATGTTTCTGGATTTTAAAATACCATTATGAATTTTAATTTTTGCTAATAAAGTCATTGAATAGTGATCTCATGATTATTATAGATATAGGGCTTTAACAAATCCAATTTACTCAGACAAAGGAAGAGATGGCCTCATCCAGTAGACTTTCCCTATACGAAGCCCATTTGTCAGATCTTGGAAAGGAGGTGGCATCATTGGGTTTTTCTCTGGACCAAGCCCAAGCCGAGCTTGAACACGTTAAGCTTGAGAGGAACCCACTATGGGAGAAGTTGAAGTTAATAGATATTACCACCTGAACGATGTTATCCGAGCCACCCTAAGAGTCGATCACCATCACACACCTTACCATTAGGTATTATGCGGGTGTTATAAATGGTTATGTAACAAGACCCAAGAACTATGACTATGTACATTATTTTTGTATAAATAATGCGCATTCATTTTATTATTATTACTTTGTAAATAGTTTTTAAACCACAAGTAGTATTTTTAGTTAACATTCAACTAAAAATATATTTTGATGAATTAATGGATTTTTGAATTAAATAATATTTTAATAAAATATTATTATTATTAAATTAATTTTTATTAATGATCATATAATTTTATGAATGCAATTTTAATTTTTATTAAGGTTTGAAAGTTGTTTTTGTTAAAACCCATGAATTTTTTGTAAATGTCGATTTTTATTTTAAAAGTAAAAATTCACATAATTATAATATTAATTATATAAAATGAATATCTTTTTTGGAATAAGGACCTCAAAATTATCCAATGGTGAATGTTTCATAATTTTCTGAGATAGTAGAATTTTTGGGTAAAAACTAAATACCGTTCAAATATATAATGTGTCTTATGGCATCATAATGACTCAATAGTGATGTAATAAAATAATATAAACATTATGTTCAGAAAATATATGTTTTACCATTAAAATAATTTGATTTTGTGTTTTTTTATTTATTTTACAAAGATTTAGTGGACCATTTAAGGCTTATAAAAACATTTTTTCTTTTTAAATTGTTTTCCTTAAGAGTGTGACTCACCTCCACATAAGAAACCATATTATTTAAAGAAGTTAGGCCATTGGCCTTATAAAATATTTTTTTCCACTCCCCTTTGGCAAAAAATGTGGGCTGGTTTGTGGTTTTGATTAGTTTAATGTGAGGTGTCCCAAACATAAATAATAAAGAATTCCCTCTCCTTTCCTATATAAACCCACCCAAGCTCCCACTTACTCTTCACTAAAAGCCTTTGTAGTTCGACAAACCCCTTCCCTCCTCTCTCTAGAATCCTCCCAAGGTTCTCCGAACTCCCAAGAATCCTCTCTCAAGCCTCTCCCAAGCCTTTGGGATCGCACTTCCAAGTAATGGATTTCTTCCTTTCTCATTTTTGTCCTATTTTATTTAAGTTGTTATACCCTTTTGTTTTCAATTGAATATGTTAGGGTATGATTTAACACCTCCCCCATACTGCCATATTTATGTTTGGATTATGGGAGACCACTTTCTCTCTCATTAATTCCTCCCATGTACACCTGTTACCATGCCAAATTTTTATGAGGGATTTCTCTCTCCTCTTTTACATCCAAGTAATTATTTTGTATTGTGCATCTAAATTCCATTAAGTTTGTTGGGAAATGTATCTATATGACCCCATTACAATCCATTTCATATACATATGATGAGACACCCATTTTTCTCCCATTAACCATTTTCATTAATCCTTATGTCACGCTGTTATGCTTCCGAAATTACACTGCGTTTTTTCAAGCCAAGATCATTATGTAGTGAATACCATACCCATGTCTCTATCAAGGGTATTCACTTTAATGGACATATACATATTTAATGGTGCTTTCATGTATTTATTCCACATTACTTAATCATAGAATAACTTATGATGTTGATTGATTCTATGTTATATGATCCATGTGGCACACTAATGCATAAATGAAATGATTAAGAAGGGTGTGCCCTGATAGTGCTCCAATGCAATAGGTAAAGTATAGTATCATGATACTTCATGTGAAATGGGTGTTGAATCATGCTTATTCAAGTAAAACTAGTTTTTACTCATGCTTCATGTGCAATGATGTTTTACTCATGCTCTATGTTCAATGAGCTTTGGCTCATTCCAATTCCATGTTAAGTGTTGTTTCCACATTTTCATGTTATGATTATCATGATTTATCATGCCTTTATGTTCGTATGTATCTTGTTCTCCATTGATATTACTATTGTCTAATATGTATTGTATTCCTCATGTTATTCCATGTTTATTCCCTTACTGGGATTTATAGCTCACCCTTTTCTAATGCATATCCTCAGGTTATCCCATGCAATGATAAGTAAGATGGAATGTAGTGGTCATGTAAAGGAAGATTTCAATAAAGATGTTGTATTTCATGTTTTAAGTTGTTTTTTAATGATCCTAAGCCCCAATGACACTAGATCTATCGATATTTTATGTTGTAACAAGTGAAGTTTTTGTAATAAATCATGTTTTTGTGGGTAATAATGAGAAGGGTTGTCATAAATAGGGGTACCACATGGTAGATAGATAGAGGAGTTGTTCCCTAGTGCATCAGGGGGGGGAACTAAAATAAAAGTGTGAATGTCCCCTAGCATGATAATAGGATCCACTTAATATATATAGATTGATTTATCATTTTCTAGTACATAAGGGGGTGACACTCAATAGATGGAGGACACATACCAGACAACTATGATAGATAGTCAAGGAGAAACAATTTTCTATTGATGACCTATACCCTGGCACGATAAGAGTTTCCCCTCATCTTAAATAACCATTGTTAGTGTTCTAGAATCTCTTAAAGAAGCCTCACACTCTTACCACCTCAAATTGTATTTAAAATTCCAATATGAAGGCTACCATAAAATTCTTTGCAGAAAACTAATTAGGATTGGCTTATAGTATTACAAAATCCAAGTTATAAGAAAGAGATACAAGGTGAGGAAATTCCTATGAAAATTATATTGCATATAATAGGGGTCACACGATGTGTGACCACACCTATACACCTAGTTGTTTCCTATGAAAAGTATATTGCATGTACTAGGGGTCACGCGATGTGTGACCACACCTATACACCTAGTTGTTTCCTTGTATTCACATGGATGGACTAGCCTTGTAGTACTAAATGGAATGTAATGTTACAACCCTATGTGTCTTAGCCACTCGGGGCCTAATGTGTGCTCCTGGTCATGCCCATGTATATCTGGTTTTGTCTATGTATATCTAGTTATGCTTGTGTATGATGATGTGTACTTGGACATACCAAAACCCATTTTCTCCTAAGATACACAGAATTTCCTCCAATGTGAGTTCCTATGAATGTGATTTTGGACATATGTCTTGGACACTCGTGTAGGGTCACACAACATGGGGAACTGACCACCTAATGTGTGATATATTACTAAGAAAAACACTAACCACTGTGGGGACACATGATAAATGGTGTGTGTTCTTTCAGGGTAGATGGAATGTAGTTGAGAATTATGTAGAATTTAATGTTCTTTAATGAGTATCTAAGATATTCCTTCTAATATACAAATATCAACATTTAACCACCCAAAATAGACGGGTCAATATTCATATGTTGATTCTTCAACTTCAATTGATGGAAATTAGAATCGAGATATCTAAACGAAGCCTATAGCTCCTCACTTAACCACCCATAATCTATCCATATTTCATATCCTTGGATTCAAGACCAAAATAATTCTTTGAATCTTGAGAAATTCAAAAACCACAACCCTTTTTTTGGGAATTCTTCCATGAATCGGGGGGTTCGATCATGCTGGAACCCACCCCAATAATGTCGAACATTGATTTCATGGGGAACCGATGAAGAACGCAAATAACTATTGGAGGAATGCATTTAAAATGGTGATCCCAAAATTTTCCATGTGTTCATGGAAAACAATCACATAAATGGGATTCTTATGTTTGGTAGAAAGTGGAACAATGATTTTATTAAATTAATAATATCAAATTGGGGTGGTGATCTTATGAAGATAAAATATCTCTGATCAGTAAATAGATTATTATAAATCCATGCCTAGGAAATTTTAAAGGGTTAAAATCAATAAATAATTATCTCTACATTGATTATTAATTGATATATGGTGAAAAATTGTTCCTCCAATTATGAAGAAGACCTGATGTGGTTGTTTCCTCTCAATCCGCCTCTATATGATCACTAGAATTTTTTGATCTCGAACATTCAATAAATAATTATCTCCTCTAATCGTCACATGGTTATTGTAATACCCTTAGATTTTATGAGATAGATTCTGTTTATTTTCTTTGATTTCTTGTACTATATACTACACCAAGATTATATTGCGCCTTACGCAACACCGTATTAGCTTGCAGTATACACAACATTATTCTTGGCTTGTGTTACACACAATTTCTAGTTCTTATTTATTTCATGCAACACTGAGTATAGATTTGGTTCAATGTATAAATAAACTATGTTTTTGATTATATTATATGAAACACCAAAGGAATCTTTCACTACACTCAACACTGACTTGGATTGTGTTACACACAATAACAACCTTCTTTGATAGCTTGTGTTATACGGGATACTGAGTTTCACTAAACAATGATATATTATTAAAATATTATTATTTAATGGGATATAAACATTCCGTTATGAATAGTATTAACCAAATTTTAAATTTCATATCATTATCATTAATATTAAACTTTTTCTAGTACATGGTATGAGAACAAAATCATTTTTTCGGATAAAATAAGTATTTTTTAAAAAAATGCAGTTTTTCCACTTTTTGATGGTGCATCCATTTTTAATATAGTTTTTGACACGTTTATGAGTTCAATTTGACAAAAAAGAACATATTATTTGGAAGTAGGAGGTAAAAATTTACATTGGATAAATTTTTGATATTTTTATGATAAAATTCTTATTTTGATGAATAGTAAAAATATGCTAAATTTTAATTAAAAACAACTTTTTTCTTCAAGATAATTTATATAGATAAATTATAATATTTAATTATTTTAAGGTACAAATAGAATATTTTTTTACCATTAAATATAATTTAGGTCATTATCATTAATTTTACATTGAATTTAGAAGTAAAAACATTTCAATATTTTTCATTGTTTTTACTTTTAAAACCCATTTATTCAACAACATGATTAATTTTAAATTAATTATTGCAAATTATGTGTTTTAAATGTTGAAAATGGATTCCATATTTATAATTAGTAGGTCCAAATTATGTTAATGGGATACTTTTATTTTTTGGGCTTTATGAATAGTAACTTTGTTATTTATTTTTATTGACATAGTTAAATGTAAATCGGGTAATTAAGGTTAAAAATAAGATTATAAAATTACCCTAAACCCTAAAAAAATTCTAATGGATGAATTAAAGTCAACCCATATCACCTAAGGGTTAGAATAGATTCATTTCATGGATTCTTGTCCATGAATATGATGTAATTATTATTAAAACCAAAGACAACATGTCACTCTCTTATATATTATAAGTGTAATAATTTTAATTTAGTGATGAACTTTATAAAACTTAAAAATTAAATACTCACTAAAAATATATATAATTATCCACATAATGTGAATTTATTTATAATTTTTAGATATTAATTAATTATCATTAATGATGACACAATAGTGATGTAAAAATTATTTTATTAATAGAAATATCAAATAAATGGGTTTAAAAATATTGAAAGAAATATAATATGAACTAATTAATATGATCTGAGGATTTTCTAGGTTACTATTACATATTAAGAGTTTTTTAAATATTTTGGTTCGAATTTATCTTCTTTTTAAATTTTATTTAATTTCTATTAAATGAATAATGTCAAAATTGACACTATTAACATTTTATAAACATAACATTTTATTAAATTATTTAAAAATAATAAAAATATTTAAAAATTAAAAAGTGATATTTATATAGTTTAAAATGTAATAAAGTATCCATTTAGGGTCAATTAACACCCCATAAGTAAATATTTATCACCATTAAATATCTATAATTTTATACCAACATTACAATTTAATAGAATAACAAAGTATCAATTAAAAAGATAAGGTTTAAATTGAACAAATAAGTTGTCAAAAATTTATTGGTTGATGATATTACAACCCTATCTTGTCTCATCTTCTAATATTTGACACTTTAGAGGTTTTGGGTTGGTTTTTATTTGATTATAAATAGATATTTTTGAGACTTTCCTAAAGTTCCCCTCTCCTCTCTTATAAAAGGGAACCTCCTCCCTCTCCTCTTCACTCCATTTTGATCCTTCAAGCTTGGCCAAACCCATCCCATTTCTCTGATCAAATTCATTTTTTACATTCTAGAGGTTTTGGTATTCTCAAAAGATAGACTCTAGTACCATAAGAATAAATTTAAAGGAGGCACGTCAAGGAAGACGTAATCTCTTCTACCAATTCTTTAAATTTCATTATTCTTCTACTTAATCTTCTTTAGTTGTTTCATTATAAAGTAAAAAATTAATTATCACTCATATACTGATATGTTATTATAAATATGAAATAACCTTATTTCACCTTCTATCTATCCTATGAAAAATGAAATCACTGCACGTGCGTATGCACGACTTATCGTCTCCACGCTATGGTTTAATCTTTTTTTCACCACCACCATACATGGATGGGTATAATGGTGGAAATAATAACTATATATTATTAATATAAAATTATAATAATTCTAAGATATTATGCACCAACCAATCCAATACCATTCAACAATGATGGTAACAATATTGTTGATTGTGCGTATGTACGGCTTACCGCCTCCATAACACGATAATATTCATTGTCCATGTAAACTATTCAAGAATGATTATAAAGTTTTTATAATAAATAATCAAAAAATAAATGATATAAAAATTATACTGGATTTATTTATACATTTTTTTCATTTAATTACTTTCATTAAATTCAATAAGGAGATGATGACATTGTTCATACGTACGTACGTCCTACCATCTTAATGAACAGTGTATTCCATTTCTTTTTCATATATATTGTATATAAATTTTTATTCTGAATATATATAATATATAAATAATTTCATACATATTTTAAGTAAATAAATCATGATAAAAGTAATGATATCAAGAATAATAATTCAAAACACGTACGATAAATAAACCGATTATTACCCAAAACGTTGCTTTAACATGGAATTGACAAATGAACGGGTAAAATAATGTTATAAGTGAATCATATATGATATCATAAATATTATTACGGTTCTGTTACAAGTTAATAATATGTTTAAACCCACTATAAAAAAATTTGGGACACAAGCAGAAGAAATCGGACCTAAGGTAAGGGATAACATTTTTAATCACGTTTTTATCTGAGATTGTTTATTCGTAAGTGTTTACTGGGGATATATTTATAATCCTTGTCCATGTTTTCTAAAAAAGTTTTCATAAAATTTTTAATATTATTCTATGTATATTTAAATTCATTTTTACCCCTTTTTGACACTTACTACGTGGTATGGAAGGAATCTTTATTTGTTTACCAAAAGTGGTACTTTTTGAATTTATCGGCAAAAGTACGAGAAGACTATTTTTTAACTTATATGGAATAAATGTATTTTTACATATTATTGATTCCTTATTTCCATGAATCATCCTTTAAACTATTTAAATTTCATTTTCAACTAAATTCTTATCTTTTAAAATTGTGCTTCATTTTGGTAAAAGAAATTTTTTTTAAAGAAGAAAGGATATTTTCATCAAGAATTAAGTTCAATAAAATTTATTTTATATTTAAGATGAAGCTATTTAAATAGGGTTAAGTATATATCTCCATTGATACAATTATTTGATTTCATGAATGATGGAATTATGTTTTATATGGATTATGTTTTGATGAAATTATATTTATGAAACCCATTTTATTCATTAGGTTATGCTATAATGAATGATTTTTGTTTTGTGCAACATGTAAGAATGATTTAATTATGTCATGGGTGGGAACTATATATCCCTCAAATTAATTGGTTAATAATTTATATCTCATGAGATAGACATGGTTGTAATGGAAAGTAAATCTAGTTCAGTAATATAGGGTTGGATCGATTTGTGAATCTAGTTCAGTAATACATAGATGGAACGACATGTAAACTCGGTTTAGTAATGAACATTGTCCACTATGATGGTCATGGAAGCAATGCCTTGGATACTATAAAAATCATATTATGTGCTTATTTATTTTCAACAATTACATGTTTTATGCCAATAATATTTTATCATGTTTAATGTTCCTTTATGATCTATGCCTTACGTACTACTAAGATTTATTTCATGACTCACTTTTTTGATACTCAAATTTTATGTTCATGTTTTCACATTATTATGTTTATGTTTTGTTTGATATTGTCAATGTTTATCCTTGATGAGCATTTGAGGTCACCCTTTTTATGTTTTCTTTTCTCTAGGATATAAATAAATATTTTAGGTATGAATACAAAAAGGGAATATCTTTATGTGATATATTTAATATATTTCACTAAGTTAGAAGATTATTATCCATGTTTCAAAAGACACTAAACTAATACAATCTTTGGGAGTTTTTCTTTTTCATGTATTAAGTATTCTATAAAGGAAATGAAATGTCCATGTACATCAAGATTGGGTATCTGCAGTTAGTATCAGAGTAATGGTTTAGTCATCCTTTAGAAACATGGATGCGAAAACATCAGTGAGATCCCTACAGATATTTATAAGGTATGTCTAGGGATGCCCCTAAGGTTAAGTATAACTGTATGATGTAGTCCTATAATTATGTTAATGATCATGAATATCCTAGGGTGAACCTAAGGTGTCATGGATTAAATAAGTGGTCATAAGTTACACATCCTAGAAGTTACTTTTTATGATTATGTGGTTCCTCATTATTTTAACTATTTCTTACACTATGGTTTCTGATTTTAGTCAATGGTGGGAACTAGAAGAAATTGGGTTAACATTGAATCTGATGGAAAAATTGGAGACTATGAGCAATGAAATTTCATAATTCCAAGAGAGAAAGATATTGTGATTATTATGAATCAGTCATCGTGGTATATGATTAATAAGGTGAAATTTTGTGGTATTCATAAGTCATCAAATAAGAAGAAGATAGAAATTTATGCATGTTCACATGGTGAGGAACATAGAGGAATGACAATTAAGATTTATACATATAAAGATGAATGGAAGAAGAACATTTAATAATTCCTCAAATAGTGGGGAATATGTTATCTATGTGGGGAAAAGGGTCATAGAGAGAAATTCTATCATGGATTTCAATGTCTTATATGTGGAGAACATGTGCATTCCCCAAATCAATTCCCCAACCTTATAGGTTACTTCTAAATCAAGGAATGACCTATTCTATGCCAATCATTTAGGAGGATGGATTGAAGTGTTTATGAATTGGTATTCAAGAATAGTTTTATGGAGGTACTTTTATGGTATTATGGAATATTGGAATATCTATGTTCCATTGTGGTTTTCCATAAGAATATGGTATCAATAACCATGAAAAGTTATTGAAATATTTTTGTAAAGAAAATGATATGCACAAATTGAAGGGATAAGGAGAAAATAAGATATTTTATAGTATTAAGGAGCTCATTATTGATAAAATGAAAAATTGATATCATGGTTTGAGTATATTAAATTTTTGGTATTTTTGAGTGTGGAAAGATTTAATTTTGACAGAATGCATGTTTTCAATATGGTTCTATGGTAATTCAAGTTATTATCTTATTTCAAGAGAATACATTATTAAAGTATTCAGATGTTTGGAATGTGACAACCATGGACAAAAAAAATAATATATATGAGACAAATGTTATTTATATTTAGTTAACCTCTTTCTAAAGTTTTATATATTTATATTTTAGAAGGATTTAAATATTATCCATTTATGGATAGTATAATTTATATTCTGGTTGCAGTTTTTTTGATTAATGTATTATCTCACTATAGTTATAATTATTCATATTTAATAATTTTTTCTAACCTTTTTTATGAGACAGATGGAATTACCTATCATTCTATCATATTATCTGTTATCGCTTCAGGAATGAAAAATTCAACATCAATTCTATAAATAAGAGACAAAGTGGAAATTTTTCAGGGAATGATCAATAGTAAGATTGTACCAAAATCAAGTAAGTGTTTATTCTCATGCCAAATTTCATCAACTATAGGAAAAGGATCTCAAAAAACAAAAATTATATTCTAGTAAATTCTTATCTAATGAATCTGATGGTCTCTTAAATCATCATATATTTATGGATTTCTGGTAATTAACTTTCTCCAAACCTTATTCTTTATCACTATCCAAAAGAACTTAATGGTTATATTTCTCTTCCATATCCATGTTTTCACTTTCCACTTAGTTTCTCCTATGTGGAAACCTAGTGATGAGTTAATTTGGGTAACCGTTATGTTTATAACATTCCATTTTAAAATTTATTTTTAGTACTCCTTTTTTGCAATGTGGGTTTATATAAAAGAAACTTTCAAGTAGAAAACCATTTATATCCCTGATTAATTCTGAGGGTGAAATTCATTTTAATGGAGGTAGAATGTAACACCCCTATATTTTATGAGATAGATTTTTTTTTTACTTTTATGTCTTTTTTTGAACACTATTTCAAGATTATCTTCTGCAATATGAAACATCATATTAGTTTGTAGTATACACAGCACTATTTTTGGCTTGTGTTGCACACACATTCATGTTCTTATTCATTTCACGCGACACTGAGTATAGATTAGGTTAAATATATAAATGAACTAAATTTTTATTATATTATATGCAATACCAAAGGAATATTTCACTACACGCAACACTGAATTGTCTTGCGTTACATGCAAGATCGACCTTCCTTGATAGCTTTCATTGTATGAGATACCATGTTTCACTAAACAATGATATATTATTAAAATATTATTATTTCATGAGATATAAACTAGACTTTAGGAATAATATTAACTAAATTTATAATTTTATAACATTATCATTCATCTTACACATTTTTATTAATATGGTATGAGAATAAAATCATTTTTTCTGATAAAATAAGTATTTTTTAAAAAATATAGTTTTGCCGCCTTTTGATGGTTCACTAATTTTAAATCTTTTTTATGACACGTTTATAAGTTCAATTTGACAAAATAAGTTTCTTCTTTGTAATTAGAATATAAAAATTTACTTTGGATAATTTGTTAATATTGTTATGATAACATTTTTATTTTGATGAATAGTAAAAATATGTTAATTTAAATTAAAAAATATATTTTTTAATCATGATAATTAATATAGTTAAATTATATTATAGAATAATTTTAAAGTATTAATATAATATATTTTTACCATATAATATAATTAATGTCATTATCATTAATTTTATAATGAATTCATAAGTAAAAACGTTTCGATCGTTTTCAATGTTTTTACTTTTAAAAATCATTTTCTAAAAAAGATTAATTTTAAATTAATTACTACAACTTCTATGTTTTGAAGTTGTAAAATGGATACCATATTTGGATTCAGTATTTCCAAATTATGTTAATGTGATACCTTTATTTTTTTGGTCATTATGAATGTAACTTTCATAATTATTTTTAGAACCATGGTTAAAGGTAAATCGGGTAATTAAGGGTAAAAATTAGATTATAAAATATCCCTAACACCTGATGAAATTATATTTGATAAATAAAAGTAGACCCATATCACCTAAGGGTCTGAATAGATTCATTTCATAGACTTTTTTCCATGAAAATGATGTAATTATTATTAAAACGAAAGAAAGCAACAACATGTTGCTCTCTTATATCTTATAAAGGTAATAATTTTAATTACTGATAAACATCGTAAAACTTCAAAAGTAAATAGTTAATAGAAATATAATAAAATTATACACATCATGTGAATTTATTTATTTTTTATAGATTAATTAATAATAATTAATGATTACACAATAGTGATGTAAAAATTATTTTATTAATAGATATATCAAATAAATAGTTTTAAAAATATTAAAAGAAATATCATATGAAATAATTAATATACCCCACAAATTTTATAGGTTACCATGACATATTAGGAGTGTATTTAATATTTATGTTCTAATTTATCTTATGTGTAAATTTTATTTAATGTCTAATAAATGTATAGTGTCAAAATTGACACTACTGACATATTATTAACATAACATTTTATTAAATTATATAAAAATAATAATAATATTTAAAAATTACAAATTGATAATTATAAGGTTTAAAAAGTCATAACATATATATTTAAGGTCAATTAACATCACTTAAGTAAATATTTATTACTATTAAATATCTTGAATGTTATTACCAAAATTAAAATTTAATAGAATAACTAACTGTCAATTAAAAAGATAAGGCTTAAATTGAAAAAATAAGTTGTAAAAAATTTATTGTTTGATGATATTAAAATCCTATATCATATCATATTAAAATTTGGGACTCTATTTTGGTTTTTGGGTATGTTTTGATTTGATTATAAATAAATATTTTTGAGAGTTTCCTAAGGTGCCCCTCTCCTCTCTTATAAAAGGGCACCTCCTCCCTCTCCTCTTCACACCATCTTGATCTTTAAAGCTCAGAAAAAACCCTACAAATTAATATTATAAACCCACCTAGTGACATTTTAGAGGTTCTTTTTATCTCAAAATTCCAACTCTAGTGCCCTATGAAGAATTTTAACTGAGGAACGTCAGGGAAGAGGTAATCTCTTCTACCGATTTGTTCAAATTTATTTCTTCTTATTCCTACTCTTCTTTAGATGTTTCATTATAAAGTAATAACTTAAGTATAAATAATATACTTATATATTATTATAAATATTAAAAACCCTATTTCACTTACTATCCATCCTATTAAAAATGAAATCACCGCACGTGCGTACGTACGGCTTACCATCTCCACGCTATGGTGTAATTAGTTTTTCACGACCACATTACATGGATAGTTATAGTGGTTGAAATAGTAACGATTTATTATCAACATAAGATGATAATAATTCTGATATATTATAAAATATCGAATCTAATACCATTCAACAATTATGGTAACGATATCGTCTCTCGTGCGTACGTACGGTTTACCGTCTCCACGACGCGATTAGATTCGTTCTCCATGTTTACCATTCAAGAATGATTATAAAGTATATATAATAAATAATAATTAAATAAATGAAATAAAAATTATAATGTATTTATGTATATATATATATTTCATTTACTTACTTCCATTCAACTTAATAATGAAACGAAAATGGTGTTCATGCGTATGTATGTCCTACAGTCTCTATGAACGGTGTATTCCATTTCATTTATCTATCTATTATATATAAATTTATATACTAAATATATATAATATATAAATCAATTTTTACATTCTTTATGTATATTAATCATTATATAAGTAATTATATCATGAATAACAATTCAAAACAAATATGATAAATAAAATAATTATTACCCAAAACGTTGCTTTAACATGGAATTGATAAATAAACGGGTAATATAAAGTAGTAATTTAATAATATATGATATAATAAATATTATTATGGTTCTGTAACAAGTTAATAATAAGTTTAAACCCACTATACACGAGTTTGGGACATATAAAGAAGAAATCAGACCTAAGCTCAGGGATAACTTTTCCAATCTCATTTTTATCCAAGATTGTTTATTTGTAAGTGTTTACTGAGGATATTTTTTTCATCCATGTACATGTTTTCTAAAAAAATTAATAAAGGATTAATATTATTATTTGTATATTTAAATTCACTTTTACCCCTTTTTGACTTTTACTACGTGGTATAGAAGGAATCATTCTTTTGTTTACCAAATGAGGTACTTTTTGACTTTTCTGGAAAAAGTATAAAAAGAATATTTTTTTTAAATTATATGAAGCTTAATATACACTATTTCAAGTTTATCTTCAACTAAATTATTTTCTATTAAAATTGGGTGGAATTTTGGGAAAATAAAATGTTTTTAAAGAAGAAAGGATATTTTCTTCAAGAATTATGTTGAAGTGTTTTATCAAAATTATTTTTTATCTAAGATGAAGATCTTTAAATAGGGTTAGGTTTATATCCCCATTTTTACAATAATTGTATTTCATGAATTATAGAATAATATTTTATATGGATCATGTTATGATGAAATGATATTTAATAAACCCAATTTATTTCTTTGGTTATGCTATGATGAATGATTTATGTTTTGTGGAACATGTAGGAATGATTTCATTATGATATGGGTGGGACCTATATCTCCATCCAATACATTGGGTAATTATTTATATCTCATGAGATATACATGAATGGAATGGAAATTAAATCTAGTTTAGTAATATAGGGCTGGAATGACAAGTTAATATGGGTTAGTAATACATGGCCAAAATGGAAAGTAAACCCAGTTCAGTAATGGACTTGTCCACTATTATGGTCACGGAAGCAATTCCTTGGCTACTATGGAAATCATATTATGTCATTATTTATTTTCCACAATTCCATGTTTTATGCCAATACAATTTTATCATGGTTAATGATCCTTTATTATCTATGCCTTATGTACTTCCAAGATTTATTTCATGACTCACATTTTTTATATTCAAATTTTCTGTTCATGCTTTCACATTATTATGATTATGTTTTGTTCAATGTTCTTAATTTTAACCATTACTAAGATTTTGAGCTCACCCTTTGTATGTTTTCTTTTCCCTAGGATATAAATAAAGGTTTTAGGTAGTAAAACCAATGGGGAAGATCTTTATGGGGGTGTTGAAGATCTTTCACCAAGCTAAAATATTATGTTCCATGTTTCTAAATAAATTAAACTAATATGTTCTTTGGGAATCTATTTGTGTCATGTATTAAGTATTCCACAAATGAAATGTAATTTCCATGTACGTCAAGATTGCTTCTCTACAGTTATGTGGCTAACCCTAGTGAAATTTGATAAAAGAATATTTATATAAGGAACTAGAGGTTAGTCCATTCAAAATAAAATAAATTATTTATTTATTTTAATTAAAATAATTGGCCAACATCACACCAACTATATTTCTAGTGATGAAAAACATTAGGTCATTACTATGTAAAACCCCATGTTCCAAAATCAACATTGGTCTCATATTTCCCATATAAGGTCCCAAAAAATATTCAACCCATATTCAAAAAATTATGTGCATTCATGAATTAAAATATATTAAAAAAATTAATATATTTTCCCTAGGGTATCATGACTCCCAAACACTATTATAACTTTATGGATAAATCCATATATATAAATAGAAATATTAAATTCAAAATATATCAAAACAAGATTCACAACATGAATACTCTGATGTTTATTCTTTTATGTGTTTTGGATAATTTTTTTGTTATTACACTCTCGCTAGAGGGTACAAACTCTCCAATGTATATCTTATACCCTCACCAAAAATCCTAGAACTCTATTTTCTAGGGAGGTATGTTTGAATCCTTGTGGTGAGCCAGATCAGGTGATGTGTTTGGTCGACCCAGGATGGTTTTTTATAATATCCATGAATAAGAGAACTATCCATGTTTTCCACTTCTCTCACCCAAATCCAATAAATCAAATATTAATTTTCACAACCAAGATATACATAGATACTCTTATAGTATGATAGTCATGAGGAAAAGAACCCTACAAGGTACCATCCTCACAACTCCTAAATAGAATTTAAAAATAAATTTTCTTCACACTAGTTGTAAATACATTTTAAAAATAATCTATACATTTTATTTTAAAAGAAAATTTGGGTGAATTTGGTTGTAAAAATCATTTTCAATTAGAAGACGATCTATTTTTTCAAAAAAAATTAATGCATTCAACATTTTTATAGAAAATAGAATCATTTTTTACATTAAGATAAGGGTTTCAAAACCTACTCTATGAATATCCATGTATGGGGAAAATATATATAAACATTTAACCTGGAATAAAGTAGTCAAAAGGAACAATCACTAAAAAAGAAATATAATTTCAACATTATCACATGATTTATGGAAATATAAGATCCCTAGGGATGATTTAGAACACATATTACATGATCTATATATAAAATTATTGGCACCTGATGTCAAAACCTTTCTTAAATATTGGTATTACCCTACATAGAAAAATCTGGGGGGAACCCACTATGTGGAGAAAAATATTACCATAGGTCCACTAGATGGAGAAATGATCATACACTAGTGAATAAATTGTTCCTAGATCTACTACCTAGATACCAATGCCTTCCCATGACAAACAAGAGGAGGGGAGAGAAAAAAAATATGTATATTATAATCAAAGCAATTAGAAAATAAAACATAATATTTCCTTTAAAACCCAATCTATTACACACATTGTGGGACATTCCAATGCTTATTTTCTTTATATAACATCGAAAAGATCCAACCAGGCCTTTACATCATTCCTTTAAGAATAAAAATCAAATTAATTATAAAACCAACCATATAACCAAAATTATGATATTACAAATCCAATAATATAAATAGGTTTTGAAGGATCTCAAACACAACTTAAACTTTTTAGAAACCATTTATATTAAATATGAAAAAATTATAAAGTCACACAATTTATCAAAAAAATCATTAAAATATACATTCATGCATTTGAATGATCAACTTGTGTTTATAAATGTTAAAAATACATTTAAACTTCAAGAAGGAGGAGAAAAGGATTTTGAATTAAATAAAATTCAAGGTAAATAGAATTTATGTTAACAAAAAAATAATATTAATATATATTTTAGCATATAAAACATTAAAATTATTTGGAAGAAATAACAATAAATCATGGTTCTAAAATTATAGAACCACTCATGGATAAAAATACCTTTAATCTCATAGATTTTATAAACTGTGGATAAAATCCAACTCAACTTGTTTAAGGATGCCCAAAATGACCAATTAAAACCTAAAAAATTACCAAATTAAAATTTATGGAAACATGAACCTTATGTTTCAGTGACCCCATTAGGGAAATAAAAAAATTAAAATGAAAGAAATGATGAGAGGGAAAGAAATAGATGATTTTAAATCAGGAAATAATCCTTGAACCTTGAATAAATCCAATAAATCACTAAGGGGGGAAAATATAAAATGGGGTAGGTGTAAGAGACATAGGGACTTAATGGGGTGAAGGAGGGTGTATTTGGGGTTAATATCATAGAGGGTAATTATGGTTAATTTCAAATTTGTAATGACTTAGACAGGATCCATGGTTTTTACATGTAGTTTATCAATGTGTGCTCCAATTTTTGGAGCCTCAGTGGATGAAATAGGGGATATTGCATGTTTTTTCATGTATGTTCTACCAAAATATTCACTAACCATATGGTCAGATATGAAATAATTTATATGTTTCACATGGGTATGGTCCATGGTTACCACTAACCTTGTGTCAACAGTGCACCCATCACTGTAGCCTCAAATTTTGAAAATTCCAATGAATTCAATATAAAACTCAAGGAAAAGAATTGAAATTAATAAATAAAATAATAAAATGGAAAATGAGGTTTGATGTGTGACAAAAAATATAGGAGTATTTAATGTATAACTTCACATTTGTTTTTTAATCAATCCAAAAATATTTTTTACATTGTTTATTATCTCTATTCATTTTTGGAACAAAGGATTTTCCCGAAATTTAATCCATATCTATAGGTCACACTATGTGACTTGATGGGCCATATTATCATTGACTAAATATATTAAATCCCTATTTTATTTATGTAATCAAAGAACACCCTCTAGAGAATAATTAGTAATAATCAATATACTACTGAGTCTTTTGTAATCTTTATCGGATATAGTATTATCTCATATGAGAGTGTACACAAAAATATATGTCACATATACCTTATGTAGACCAATATAATCCCTTTTTTCCATTACAATGTGTGACCGCCAAACATGGAATAATGTTAATATAGTATAGGGAATCTCAAACATTCATTATTCCCTAAAAAATATGGACTTAGTCAAATAAAAAATCTCATTTCATTCACATCATAGATGATAAAATCACGATTCCCTCATCCAAGTAGTTGATCACATCATATACATCTCAGATAAGCATGTCAGATAATTTCTTTTGTCTAATTAAATAAAGGTTCAATTCACTTTTCTCATTATATGAGTGGAAATATCCAATATATGTAGTTCTCCAATAGATGAAAAGATTAGAAAGATTTCGAACCACCCCCTAGTTAGCTAATCCATAAGGATTGTGTAATAAATGTGGAAAACTACAATTTTTCTCATTATAGGTTTCATTCCAATAATAAGTAATATTTATTGATAATGGTAAAATACCCTAAGTATATTGATTATTTTATGACATACCAATGGATATACATTGGAATTTCAATCATAAAAATAAGTCTCCACTTATTATATCATGATTCCATTACTCATGTTAACACTAAAAAATCATTACAACCCATAATACTATAATCATCGATTAATAATAACTAAAAATACAACATTGAGGTTATATTATCATTGTACTATTCATATAATATAAATTAAATATCACATGAACAATTGATAATTGAATACAACATTTATTATAGTAACATGATATATTATTAAAACATTACTTCAGTCTCTCATATATCATTGAATAAGGGACTCAACATGACCATCATGCCTCTATTATTACAATGGTTTCTTAAATTTTAATGATAAATTTCCATATGTAACCATTAGAAAGATTATAATATATTCATCTCAATAATTTCATATAAAATATGGTCTTTTCAAAGTATTTGTTTGTTCCTTTGGTAAAATCAAGGTTCCTTGGAATGTTCATTATCTCCATTGTTGTCACAATAATGTTAGATAAATCCCTAAATGGTATGAACCCCCTCAAATTTAGTAATGAAATTTTTAATCCAAAAAAACATATTTACAACATCTGATGTTTTGATGTACTATGCCCCTTTTGTGGTGTATTCCATGTTGGTGATTTTTAAAACACTTCCAATAGATAGATTTTCTATTCACGGAATATATGAAACAACATTATGATTATAAATCATCTCTATCAGATTAGAAAGTCACATTGGTTTAACCCATTTCACAAAACTAATCCACTCTTTCAAATTCCAATGGCATATCCATATTTAATATTATGTAGTAAAATACCTTCTTAATATAAATCCTCTAACATTCACTAGGATTGGATTGGTATTTTGTAGTAATTCTATGAGAGAAGTTGGTAGAAGGTTGTGTACATATCATTAAATACATGATATAGCCTATAGAGGACACATAGGTAATTATATCCATCCTCTGTAACTCTGTGGAAGGGTCTAAAATCATTATAAGTTTCATGCTATGTAACACTAGAAAAGACCCATTTTCAAATTATTTATCCATATCATTTTTAGAACTTTACACATGTATGTGTCCTAAACTAGTTCATGAAACCTATTATATCTATATTTTTAGATCTTTAAACCCAATATGTAAGAATATATACCAATTTCTATCATTGAAAATCATTTTTCCAAAAATGTATTTATAAAATATAATATTGGGTTTTTATTTAGGATATGTATTATGTTATCCAAATAAAATTTCTGAAACACCACTACCCTCCCACTAATCCACATATATAAAACTAATATCTTAACTTCTTTATGAAATCAAACCCATCAATTTCATCATCAAACTATATATAAAAAACTCCAAGATTCATTATTTAGTCCATAAATTGACCGTTGTGACTTTCATTATATAAAATACTCTTTAAGAACTTCAAAAAGATTTCATTGTATCATATCCTCAACTAAATTCATGTTAATGAAATTTATTTTTATATCCCTTTGATATATAATATTATCATAGTAAAAAATTATGGAAATAAATATCTTAATATACATTATCATCACAACTATTGAAAATGTTTCTTCATACTCAATAACAATAATTTTCTTGTAACACATTTCTACAAAACATGGTATATTGGAAGAAAACCTACCATCCATGTCAATTTTATTATAGAAAAATTAATTATACCATATGAATATCACCCATTTATGTGAATCCACCATTTATCAAACAAAATTTAATTACAAGGATTACATTTTAGATTCCATGGATATTAACCATTTCAAGGAATCAAATCACTCAATAGTTAACTGATAAATAGTAATTTTATCTTATATGGACACTAATTCATCATTATTTTCCATTAGAAATCCATATCACTTAGGCTCATCCTAAAATATACCAGACTATCATGTTTCATGTGTATTTTGAGCTGGTTCACCTTAGAAAACCATTTACAGAACTAAATCATTATCATTGTCTGAAATAATAATAATTTATTGGTCTTGAACTAAACTATGTTCAACTTTACTCCAACTCAATCCTAAAATCATGTGGGAATTCTCAAGGAAAACACCATAGTGGGATAACATTGAATCCATCTTCTTCTTTCCTTTTACTATATATAATCACCTCATTCATGAAATTCCATCGCATTCCCCAGTCCTTATTATCCTAGATATAAGTTATGTGGGAAGTGGTCATTTATTCTATTCTAGATGATGGGAGGAAGAAAGAAGTTACCACCTAGTAGAGAATACATCATGGAATAATCAAATTCATAAGATCACATGGGATATCTTTCACAACAAGATTTGGTACTTAAAATGATAACTCTGATCATGGAATAATAGCAAGACCTATCATTTTTTGACTCTTTATATCATTAAGGAAGACACTGAGAGGATATAGATTGATCTCAATGCTAGATGGAATGATAAGGTTTTCAAAATCCTAGTTTTCCTAAAAACCCTACTTTAAAAAATTGATATTTGAGAAATAATTATAAGAAATTGAATGCTCTTATGCTACCTGGATTAAGGAAGAGGATAAAAAATATAGTTTTTTCAGTCCTCTGTTATGGATAATAAGTGATCTAGTGTTCCGAACATCCTTCATGGGGATGGATCATTTACCAATGAACCTTAAAATTTTTGAGGTATGGTTGAAACTATTTTTTACTCCTTAATAATGGAAGACGACCACCGTATATAGGATGGGTATCCAAGAGGACATGCTGATATGTTTGATACTATCCATTGTGTTGTCTCTATAGATGTAAACTATTTTTTCATGTCCTTCCCAGAGAAGGAGAAAATCTAGGAATCCATTTCTACCCTAATCCATGGGAGTTCCTTTAACCCCAATGGGATCCTAGGTTTCTTGTATATACTAACTTGAGACCATTTCAAAGGTGGTCTAGTTGATATTTTTGAAGATTACTTCTGAGGTATGAGTTTACTAAGGGTAGAATGTGCCACCAATTTGATCATTATTCCTAATGACAATGATACATCATATCTTAATAAATATAGGCCTATTAGATTATGAAACATCCCTTATAATATTTGTATATTTTTTAATAAAATGATCTCGGTGAACCTTTATAAATGGACTCATAAGAATAGCAAGGTTTTATCTAGGATTAGTCCACTCAAGAATCCCTCACCATGGAAAAATAAATGATTGGGGATGTCAACAATATGACCTTGATATATAACATTTCCATCAAACTCAATATGGAAAAATCGCACAATATAGTGGAATGAAGCTTTATCATCAAATTCACGGGTTGTATAGGATTCTTTGATTGGGTGATTGGTCTCTTCAAAAAATTAATTAGGTCTCCAAGATATTAAGTCACCTCTAATAGGGAGAGCTATAGTTTTTTCATCTCTATACAAGTGCTCAGGTAGGTGGTCCTATATCCCCCAGTGTCTTCATTCTAGTTTAAGATAATATTATTATAAACACTAATAGAATCATCAATGAGGGTTATCTTTATCCCTTGTGATGAGGGTCAAATTTCACTGGGGTTTCTCACGTCCACTTTCCAAATTATTTACTCATTTTTTACTATTAATAACAAATCTATTATAGAGATTAACTATATTATGTAAATATATATAAAATGGTGTTTCTAAATTTTTAATCAAAATATGATAAGAATATATATTATAATATCATACTCATATAGAAGGGGAAATAAAATTGAGGATAGATTGGTAGTTTGTAGAATAAAATTTCCCATGGAATACTTGGGAGCCTTAATTTCCCTAGGTCAAATCCTCATTCATAACCATGATGTCTTCGTTAAAAAAATATTTATCACAATCTTAATTAGAAACATCACTTTTAGTCCCATGAAGGATTCGTCACTCATGTTAATAGTATACTTACCTTCTTCCCCAAGCATGTGTTTTCATTCATCAGGTTTCCAAAATCAAATATATGGAATATCAAAAACACCATGTCAAATATTTTCTAATGTGGTCATGCAGAATGAAGATACCACTATGCATTTTCGGAAAAGATTCTCAAGGAGGTTGAAGATGTAGGCATTAACCTTAAAAGTTCTTTGGTAACCATAAAATACCTCCATGATTAATTTGACTAGAAGTTCATGGAAGTCTGATCATTGTGGGAAATATACATTGAGAAAAAATATAGGATCCATCTGAATCACACTATTGGAATGTTCTCCAGGTTATGGGATTCAATCTGTAACCACATCCTAGTTCTCCATCAGCCTTCACATTGGATTATTGGATGTCAGGTTCTTAACATCTAGAATTCAATCTGGGTGGGATTAGTGTTTGGTTTCCTAGGATTCCATATGCTGGATTTATATTTTTTTCTATCCAAAGGTTTTCCTACTTAGTTTCCCAATTTCATCTAATCTATACTCAAAAAGTAGTAAAACATGTATTCTATAATATTACGATCAACTCTGACTATAACAAGATTATTATCTCTATCGCTTCATATGGGTTTCTTTAGAAGAAAAATTACCACCATCTGATTCATTCTACCTATAATCATGATGAAGGGGAAAGTATCCTTTGGTGTAAATATATTACCTTAAAATAAAACTTCCTCATATGTCTCATCTAAAATCATTATATTTAAATAAAATGAGTATGTATGTCACAAGGGGATCACTATAGTTTCAAAATGAACCTATATTCATTATCCCAATGAAAAATCATCTTCCAAGATGTTCTATTAATAAGAGCGGGCTTTATCAATGTGGTATAGATTCATTGTTTTTAATAGATTTTATGGCCATGAATTTAATAGTGACAACTTCCTTCACACCTAGTTTCAAAAAATAGAAGGAAATTCTCATGATTGAAAGGTGAGGATACTTTTCATGGTGGATGGTTGTTAGACTATATAGAATTCATGTAATAAGTCTCATCATGAATTTTTTCATAGAACTCATAAATAATTGATATTAGAGTCAAGAGGTATGGCGGTCGAGCTAGACCCACTCCTAAAATAGTTGTAGTTCACCCCCTCTATATGTATTATTATAGCTATAATGAACTTTGTTTCCATGTTTTATATACTACCACAAAAATTTAATTGGTTTCATTGGAATCTCTATGATATTGGTATTAATATAAATTTTTACAGGTCTTGAAATAATGGTTATATTCATGGAGGAGGAGTGGTATGTTACCATTATAGTCCAGTCATTTTTTCATTTACTGGTTTATAGGGGAGGGGAGGCTATGCCAAAGAAAAATTCAACATATTTTATAATATTTTTGATCGGTGACACTCACACATCATCACTTTATACTTAGTTAAATAGAATCAATCACTATTCATAAGGCCATACAAGAGAAATCCACCACCCCCTAAGCCATTTCCTATCAAATACATATATGTAAAACTTTTTCAATATCTAGATTAATCACTTAAACACATGGTTTAAGGTATGTAAGGTTTCTACATTTCTTTCTTCCTAGGACTCTCTTGAAAATCCATGTATTACCTTTACTGGAATTCGATCATGTCCCCCAATGTATGTAAGTAAATTTAGAGCTGACTCCCTGAGGAAAAGTTATTTCATAACTCCTTGATCTATTTGGCATTGTCTCCTTTTTTCTTTATAATAAAAATTTATAATATTGGATAGATTGAATGTAAAATATTAGGAAAATGAATAAAAAAAAGGTAGAGACTCGTAAGACAGAGAGATGCATTAGAGTAACTTTTCCCAACCAATATGAGTCACTTTGTCAGTGTGTATGAGTCCTCAGGCTGCATACAATAGAAATTTAGCAATGTCTCTACAATTATTATCTATTACACACAAAAATAAAATTATGAATGTAAGATTTATTTTTGTGATCTGGAGTGATATTTAAAGTTATATGTCTTTTTCACTAAGGGATACACATGATACCTAAAGGTCATATGAATAGGGGTCATTTTTAAAGATATTATGTTATATAAATATAAAATATTGTTTTATATGTATGAAAAGAAAATATTAAAAGGTTGTTCTGTGAATATATAAAGGTTATTTCCCTTAAAAATTAGAATAACCAAACCATCATAGAATAAAGGTAGGTCTTGTGGTGAGGAATCTATCATGATACTTTCATCCATGTTGATAATTTCTATATCTTCTTTTGATGATGTATATTAATAAAATAGAAGAATGTGTTATGAATTTAATTTGATGACATGGGAATATTTCAAAGACAGTAAGGCCTAAGGAAAATAGGGAAGCTCAATATTACATAGATACAATCAACCAGTCAATTTAATCACATAATTAATAACCTAATGATCACACTATATTTGTTGTACCAAATATCAAGAAAATTTAAAAACTAAGATTCACCATGAATATTTTCTTCAAAACCATAATCCTCTTCCTTATAGAAGGGAGTTCATTAGTGAGAGTATATTCATTTTAGTTCATTATATTCCAATGTAATATAAGTTTTATAATTTTATAAATTCTATAATTCATTCAATATTTTAAAAATATCTAATTACTATAGTTTCATTTATGATTATTCCTATGTATATTCAATATTATCACTTTGATCATTAATATTAATGATAGTGAATCATTAACCCAAGGGATCTACTTGGGTAGGATTCTAGGGATGACCATAACTCCTTGATCAATAATGTTTTAATGTCTTTTATCTACTTAGGGTTCTTCCAAGGATAATTAGTAATTTAAAATAGTGAAAATATATTCTTGCTATGACTATATTAAGATTTATTTAATCTTATTATTGATTATCCCTCTTTTCCATGATCATTATAGAATATGATAGATCCATGATGGTCAATATCTAGATGGGTTTGATTCCACACTAGGAAGGATAGTTTTGGGGGTTCTCTCTATTGAGAAACCCTTCATCGAGACAACCAATGAAGTGGTGGATGTAAAATTTTCATGGTGAGTGTTAAATGCATTATATATTCACAATTAGCGTATAAGAGGATGACCACACATATTATGGAGTGTGATTATTAAGTATTAATGAAACTGAAAAAGGGTAATGAGGGGAGAATATACATTCATTCTAACATCATTTTGTTTGTATATGTTTGAAAGTTTGTTCTTTTAGTAATTCCATCATTTATCAAACCCCAAACTATCCTTTTTTTAATAAATATAAAAAATAAAAAAATAAATTATTGAATATATTAGTGGGTGATATAAAATAGTCACCTTGAGAGATGATCCTATCCAAACATAGAGTTTCATTAAGATAAATATAAATTATATTTTTTCCACACTATAATAGGTTTGTTAGTATCATTGCCTTAGGATGGAGTTTGTAGTTGGTAAATTGTTAGAATTTCTTGGATAGTTTAGAATATTTTTTATCAATGATATTTATTTCATATATTCATTATATATGACATTTCTATGGTTCTGTTCAGCCTATAAATTAAACATTATGACTATGATTTATGAATCTTAACTTAGACCTATTTATATATAAAATAAAGTATAGAAGGGAATTATGTATCATATAGATCCAATTCATGGTTCAGTAATTTCATGATTTATTTTATTTCATATGTGGAAATTCTATGTGGTCTAGATTGATAGGAGGTCTATCGAAATGCCCATCATTTTTAATGACTTAAATTTTTATTTTATTTCATAAGGATAATAGTTAAGGATTTCAATGATTAGGGTATTTATTTATACATTGGAGGAGGTGATCATGAGAAAATAATGTTATAGATAATGGTATATTGTATCATATCTCAATATATAAAATTTCATGGGATCCAAGAAGACCTTGATAGTCTTTGTTCAATGAGGTGATATCGTTTCCAAGAAAGATGATATAAAAATTCATTAGTATCTTCTGAATTTCAATTCCCTGTTATATGGATTGATTAATATTTAGAATTATTTATTAAATTATATTTGAGAATTAATGGAAAAAAAACAAAATGCCTAGAACAATTCAACTGAGGCTTCTTTCATTAGGGTTCCACTAGTGGTAATGTTTGGAATGATAGTTCATTGTCGTTAGAGTATCACAATGAAAGTGTAGTGAGATATGGGGTCTATAGTTATGATGGCAACACATATAGATAAATCCATCAATAATAATATTTATCACGAATAATAGACATGTATAATTTTTTAAATGGGTTTAAACGGTGCATTTATTATTTGTTCTCAAACAAGTACACTTCATATGAGGATATACTATGATTCTTTACGTTCAAGAAGAGAATTTATATTTGACTGCATTTTGTGTTGTGATTAGGAATTCCCAATGGAGATATGTGTGAAGAAAATAAGAATATTACTGACAATTAATTTCTTTTATTATCAGTATCACTATACTCTAAACATGTGTTATTCATGGGCCTAGGAAAGGCCATTTTTTGGCATGTATGTGTTGAAACGATCACACATACATGTGTGGAGACATGTGTCACAAATAACTATAGACCATTATATTCCATAGTTAGGAGAGATAAATTTATATTTTATATACTAAAATATACCTTATCTTCTAGATACATTTAATATTTTAAGTGTTAGTGTTGTTAGGATAAGTTTATAGGAAGTAAGGTGTTTATGGAACCATGATTTTTGTCAGAAAGAAGGTGTTGTGGTGTAGATCTAGGAATCTGGATATAAAGGGATGTCTAGGAGAGAGAGGAGTATTTTTGTCTTTTTATTCATTACATAAAGGGTTATTTTGTGGTATTGTTCTTGTTTCATGGATTGTAATGTATACCAGAAGAATTAGGTGTTTTATTATTTTGTGGAGTAGGTCTTATCATGGTGTGACCAGCTTAGGTAAATTTTTGAAGGGTCCTAAAGAATATTTAATCAAATTGAATACCCTTCCATATCTATGGAAACTGTTATGTATAGATTTAATACTCTTACATATTCCCTTTTCTACTTTTTTGGTCAACTTATGGGTGTGTTTGGGCACGTATTAAATGGGCTTGAAAGAGTTTTTTAAATTTCTCATGAGTTTATGTCACAAAATGATCCTACATTTCACGGTGTGAATCCATGGGTAAATGATTTCCTGGCTCTTTCATCGCACCATGGTTCTTTTATTATACATCCTCACTGTTATTTGTGTGAATTATTGCATCACAATAGGGTGATGTTCGTCGTTTGTGACCTTCCAATACTATAACTAATTAAAAGGGTTAACCTAGTTTTAAATGGTGTTGATAAGGTAGATCATGGAATGTTTTTTGATGATTTTATAAATTTATATCTTTTACAAAAATACTATAACCTATCATTACATGGTTCAAAATATTCTTATATCATTATAAATTGAGAATCGCATTTTAATACTTATAGATTATAACATTTCCTACAAACTTTAGTTGACTGGAAGTGCATCATTGATGAACTTTAAGTTATATTTGATTGAATTTGTCCCTAAACATTAAGAGAATAATCATTTTAGGATCTTAGGTTCTTTCACTTCATTTATTCTTGGTTTCCAATATATATTTTCTTCTTAATGATATTGTGATGGCAGTTTAGCTTTGGTTTTTTATCTTTTTTCCATTATAGTGATGGAGTTTATTGTGATCTAGGTTGTTAATTTTTTTGTAGATTGATTTTATATTTTTACTCATCTCCAACTCTTTGTTCATCCATATTAGATTATTGATTATTTGTTTGATGTAGGTGATTTGAGGCTTCTCATTTTATGTTTGGTGTAAATTGTGGATGTATCATTATTTTTTATTGTTTGGGTGGATGGTAAGTAATAACCTAATGAAAATAATATTAAGACTAAAGGAAATTGAAGGGGAGGGGTGATTCAGATGTTTTTATATGGTTCTATCATATTTCATGTGATTGATAGTTTTTGATGTTTCTACTAAGACTTTATTTACTATTATGATATATGTGTTTCTTCTATTATTAAATTTTCAAAATCACCATCCATAAAATGATAATTATATAAATACGAAAAGAATATACTTTCTCTAAAATATTTAATATTGGTAGTGATTTATATTCTAAAAGCATTAATTCACATAAAATAATGATATAAAATTTATTTCTATATGTGGTTTCATTATTAGTTTAGTTTTGGTTTTTTATTAATATTAATTTTTTCTCCCTTCAACTTTTTTGAATAATTTGGGTTGAGGATTGGTGTGGATGGTTTAAGGGTATTAGAATCATGTTTTTAAATGTGTGTTATAGTTGTTTTGACATAGTATACATTTTAGTGATGTGGATGAAAATGTGTTTATGGTGGATAGGTTGTTCTATGGATTGGAAAAGATGGAATCACTAGTGTCCATTTGGTTGTTGTGAGGTTTTCTTCTAGATTCTCAGTTATATGGAATGTGGTTGGTAATGATGAATATTTTTATGTATGGGTTATATAATTTAATATCCAATCAATGTTAGTGAAATAATAATTGTTGAAAATAATGGGAAATGGATGGGAAGAATGGGGTGATGGTAAATGAATGGTTTGACATTAAATATTGATAAATGGGTTTTATAATGAATGTAATGTCACTATAAAAATAGTAAATCTAGACTAGTATAAATGATATGACTAAATCAGATGACCTGGATATTTTTATATAATATTTATGTGAAAAGTGGGGTTGATTTGTGGTATAGTGACGATAGTATTTTTTGTATTTTATAGAGGTTATGTTGGGAGATTATAGAATTTAGTTGTTATTATTTGGTAAGAACCCATGTGATCATAATGTGTGTGGTAATGTTTTATGTTATATTTTCCTTTTGATTTACTATACACCCCACCTAAGTAAGATAACATTACTAATTCACAAATGTTATGGGTTCTGGATATTTTCTCCAACATCAAGGTAAGTGAGGGAATGGATGGTAGACTACTTCCTCTTACCTAATATCTCCTCGTATAGTTGTATCAACTCTAATTTGCTAATGTTCTTATGCATGGATTGTAATGGACATAGTTTAGAGTATAAATTATGTGATGTGGTGTGATTTTTTTTTGTGATGTTGATTTGATAGAGGATGTGATATATCAAACCAAGATCATCTTGGATTTTTTAATACCTAGAGAAATATTTGTTCATGTAATCATAAATATATAGTTAATTTATTTTTTATGGAGGTTTGTTGTGATTTGATGTATTCATACATAATATTTGGTCTTTTTCTCAGTGTTCATGAGATTAGTACTAATTCTAGGGATATATGGTAAGAAATGATGAAATATGAACGAATTTATTTAAAAAATATCACACTTTCAATCCATGATATCTGGAATATTTTAAATTTTGGTGAATAGTTTTTTTAAAATTGGATTCTTTTGATCAGTTAATTAAGGATATGAATACAGAAAATCAACATGATTCATATGATTCTATTATGGTATTGGATTTTAGGAATATGATTCTCATTCATTATTCAGTTTTACAATGGAACATAACTTCAAGGAATCCTTATATAACATATATTATTGAGGATATATTCAATTTTTATTATATTTTTTAGATATTATATAATTAATCATAGTATTTTGGTATGACTACATTATTCTTCACTACATCCATTTATTGTTTATCAATTTTTGAAGGTTTTATTTTTTTGCACAGAAGATATGAGAATGAATTTATATGGTATTAATTAGTTTTTAAGATAAAAATTTCTTCGATGGAGAGGATCTAAAACCTTGGGTGATCACCCTAGGGACACTTTTATTATTATTTGAATTCTATGTCCATTTTAGTTTTTTTAATTTACTAGTTCTCTTTTTAATTTCATTTAAGTACTTTAGTAGATTGATTTATCTCCAAGGGAGGCTTTCTATATAAATATTAATATTTTGTTAAAAACATAAAAATAGTCATTTTCCCCTTAATGGAGTGCTGGATTAAAAATTGATGGTTCCACTAGGACTGGAATGGGGTGTTGACCATAGGATTGTATTTTATTAATTTTGGGGTGATGTTAGTTTGACACACCACTGGTGGTGAGTAATTTTTTCATATATAAAAAATAAAAAACTAATAATTAAATTGTTTGACCAAGTCACCTCCCCCATTTATATTTATACTTTTGTGGGATAAATAGAAGGATAGGGATTCATGGGAGGATATATAATCCATGTTGTGAGCAAAGGGAAGGAATAATACATCACCAGAGATCATCAGATAGGGTAGACAAAGTATGTTTCTTGATCATAAGCTTTTTTTTATTCCACAAACATAAACCTTGTAAATTAATAGTTTATTCGTTTAATATAACCTAAAAAAATTAGAATTATTTTTTTATCACGATTAAACCCCATACCAATGAATTTTTTAATCCTACAATAAGATTTCTGAGAAATATTATAAATAAGATTTTTGATATACAAATTCCCACTTAAATTTATTAGACCTACAATTCACTATAATTAGAACATATTTTCATAAATATTTTATTTAATTAAAATAATTTATCTTATTTGGTTTAATTAAAAACCCAATGGATGAATTTCAAAATTAGATAAAAAACATTTAGAGCCAATTTTCATAATCTATATATAACATTTTTTCTATTGTTAATTCAATAAGCCTACCATAAATCATTAAAAATCCATCAATTATTAGAATTTGACCACTTTTGAATCACTCCAATAATATTCATATTTTCATGAAAATGTTATAGAGAACTGTGTAACATTATTTTATTCTATAAAAATATTGAGTCAGGTAGATTTATAATTTTGAGAAATGTATTACAAATTTTCAGTAAAGGGGTCCTGATTTACCAAGATCTAAGTTTTAGTTCTCAGTAAAGGAAGTTAATGAAGTTAAAATCATTATTGTTGTTTATGCATGGAAGATATTGTGGTTAAAATTTTTGTATTACCCATCATCACATTGGTACCATTAAATGAAAAATAAAATGATATTGGAGAATGACATATCCACTGATGGGAGCAGCGAGTGATATAGTAGGGTGATACTACATATTTGTTAAATCAATATAACCAAAGTATGTTATTATTTCCACAATATCCATATCCTACAGAAACCCAACAATAAAATGTATGAGCCATGATAGTTTGGTTTATTAGATTTAATGGAAGACCACATGTCCACGTGTTGTAGGATACCTAATTTAAATATGTCTATTAAATAAATTTTATTTAATGACCATGATTTCACGACATATGATGTTTCATTCAACAGGGATCCTTTTTCATTGGTATTTAATGGAATTTATCAAATATATGAGTGCTAGTCATGTGGTAGGTGGTTAGGTTCACGTATGTAGATGCGTGGGCATGCCATGTAATCCTCTAAATAGGAATGTGTATTGATTGGGGGGTTTTGTAAGATTGTTTTAGACACTAAGAGTTACATTTTATTGCATTTGACTTTTTTACCACAGCGAAACATAGTTTTGGTCATTTTGGACATATTTGATGGATTAATTGGTTAAATAATAATGATATTACAATAAAAACTGTTATAATTATGTATATAATAATACTTTTACCCTATTTAAATGATGTGGTTATACAATTTACCATTTTCACCCATCAAATTTTAAAAGAAAGGGTATGGGGAGTGCTAGCGATGGTGAATAACAGGGTTTAGATGTATGATTTCATTATTTGTTCATATAAGTATTATCATTATTCAAATATATTAATATATATAAATAATTATTGTCAAGGTTAAATGAAGAGATATATTTATATAATTATAAGTTTAACTATATAAGGAAGATTAATATTTTTCAATGATAATAACATAAGTGTTGTGATAATATGTTGAATCTTAGTGATTATAAATAAAAGAATAACTTTAAACCCTATATTGATTCTTCTTATAGAATGTTGACAACCTGAATGGGTTTCTATACTTTAGTTCAATGAAATTTATTTTATATGAATATCGAACATGAATGGAATGGATAATAATAATACATTGATGTAATAAATATTATTTTTATTATTCAATATGAAAATGTAATTTCTAAATGTCAATCAAGTGGGAACATGATAGGAAAACTACCTAATTCAAAAAGTAGGTCTTAATAGAATTAATTATTTCTCTTAAAGGGTTCTTAAGAATGAACTCATGAGAGTCAAATAAATTATATAAATGTGGCCATTTATATTTAGGAATGAAATTTATTATATCCAATAATTGTGGATAATAAGAAAAAAAATAAAGTTTATTAAGGATGACAAGTTGATGATGTTATTAATGGAATGAAATGATGTTATATCATTGATTAAATAGTAATTATATAAATGATATGATATCAACATGAATGTTTTGGGAGTACACAATAATTCTTTTTGAATAAAATGGGATGATTATGAGTAATGGTGATGAGGTCATTGAAATCTAAGACAGTGGAATCATTACTGTTCAAATGTAGGAATAATGGAACTAACCATGTAATATAGTAAAAGCACATTGATATATTTTCAACAAATCAAACATGACTTGTATTTTCGATGGTGATAACGATCATGTTATAATGTTGAAATATGAATAACTCAATATCAAACATTAATTTAATATTGAATTATTTATATCCTTTTATGAGTTCATGATGTGGGATTATATTGAGGATGTTATTATAGTTAAATTGCTTCAACGAAAATCTTGTGTGACTAATATGTGGATCATTAATAGTGATTTTGGTGATTTTAGGTATAACCTATGTTATTTGAGATGTAATAAAACCTAATATATATGGATAACAATGGTAATGGTATATATTGGGGGTCTTCCTTTAACTCAAACTCTATATAGAAAAGGAGTGTGATGAATATGACCTTACCTTGTCATACCCCCTATTATATGTAGTTATTATTGATGAATTATGAATGTATCTAATCCTACTTACTTGTAGCTTGGTGTTTATAAAATTTAGATATTAATAGAAGATATGTTTATAAGGGTATTTCCACTTGTATCTCTAGTAAAATATTTGTGAATATGAGTAATTCTGTTAGTATCCATGATATGGGAATGTAATGAATGTTAATTAACCTGAGTGATGACACTCATTCTCTCCCACAACACTATGATTGAGGTGATTTGTGATTAACCATATACTATATCATCTATTACCAAAAATTCTTGGAATAAATTGGACTGTATTTATATATATCCCTTAGGGATGTGTATTTCCTCTATTACACTAATATGTCCCTCTGTCCATAGAGATGTGTATTTCCTATTTTTTCCAAATATGTATACAACTAAAATCATTAGACATGTGTATTTATTCTCACATGATAAATACATATAGATGTGTATTTTATCAACCCTTACATGATTGGTGCATCAATATTGGATTATTTGGTAGGAATTCTATGAATCTAGGTTAGATCAAATTACACTTATTTTTTCAAAAAAAATATTTTTTGTTTTGAGCATGATGAAAGTGTGCCATTAGTACTTGAACTTGATTGATTGTGTTAATTATTATGTCAGATGATCATGTCATGTGACATTAGACTATAAAAACATTACTTACTATTGATTCACATAGATACAAAATGTTTATGGGGTCGTCTCATTGAATGGAATGACCACATTCTCACCCTTTCAAGTGCACCAGTTTATTAGATAGCTTTCTCTATATAGGTCAAATGATTTTGATGATGGATGATCATGGATCCTTGTATGGTCAACTAAAATTGATTATTTGTGTAGTGTATATCTCATATTTACATCCACCCCCTTATATTCAATGTTTAAGATTACATCTATTTAGGATGTTATATTGAATTTGGGGATTTAAATAATATTATCATATATTATATCCTGGTGTTATTATATGTATGAATCTATTATATTGTTTATATCATGTATCATTTATGTTATAGTGGATGATTTTTTATGATAGTATCCTATAGGTTGTTTTATATGTAATTCATCTTCTTATTATATAGATACCTCAGTGTTAATTTATATCCCTTTCCATAGTGGAGGAAGCCTTTGGGAGTCCACTAACTAGTATACTCAAATGGGAAGATGTTCCATGGATTATAAAAATCAAGGATTAACCCTTGGATTTGGTATTAAACCAACCTGCTACTTTTTAATTATAGTAGTGTGTAGTGATTTCCTTTTTTCTAAAACATCCCTTTGGTGTTTTCTCTTTGGATGTAACATTTTTATGAAAACCATTTAAAATCATCATGTCATCACATTTTTCTTTATATATCAATTTTTTGGAAGTCTGACTATTCTTGACAGATTCCAATCATTCATTCCGTTATGAGAAAAAGATACATTTTAAAAGATAGGTTTGACACTCTAATTCACCTAACCCATTTAAATGTATTTTGGGGATTCATAAGTGGTTTTAGTGTAACACCCCAACCTAAGAAATAGAAAACAATATAGAGTGATTGAAAACATCATTTGTGCTTCTTTATATATAAGAGGTTGTGAAATGTGTAGAGGGAATGTGAGAAATCATGGGGAGGCTATTACCTTGATACTAGGTAAACAACATAGTACAAAAATGTAATAGAGAAAAATAATCAAAAAATAATAAATAAATAATAAATCATCAAAGTAACAGTATACACAAATAAAACTTTGTCATGCACTATAATTGCATAATTTTAGATGCATAAACCAAAACTAAACAAAAGGATCCAATCTATGAGGTAAATCCACTAAACCAAAGCAATAGAAGAAATAAAACTTTATGTCCACCCATAAACATAATCATTCTCCAGATAAAATGCACAACCATCCACTGTAGGACCCTTTCTCAACACCAAATCCATGAAAATAAAATATGTATATGCGATGAAATGCACCAATATAGTATGTTTACAGTACTCAGTAGGATAACACCAATAGCCATTAACATAAGTGAAAAATAAATTTTTCCTCATAGCATGAAATTAAACACAATAAAGATTATAATAATAATCGCATATAAGAACAAAACAAATATTGGGTCCTTAGAAACTAGATCTGCCTATTTTAACACCATACTAGAAGGAACGTCATCTAGCCTCCTGAAACATGCACCTGAATGGGATAGTTCCAAACTTGTTTTACCCTTACCCCTTGTTGGGATATTCTAATAAATGCTTACCTCTCATCGGATGCATCCCTATATGGAGATAATCCATAATTCTAAACCTATATGATCAATTATAGACGATAGAATGATGGTATATATGACAAAATATCAAAATAAAATATTTTCCATTATTTAAATCCATGAAAGTATCATAATTATCACAACCCACATATAGGAAACACAATCACCGGTCATAGGGATACATATGCACCCATAATGTGACAATTCTTCATATGCATGTCTCATAGGGCTACACATGCATGACAACAATTATTCTAAGAACATATAAAATGATGAGATAAATTCTTGGGCTTCCTACATTAGGTTCATTTAAAATCAATAGAATATTTTAAAATCCAAGAAAAAAATCTAAAAAATCATATAAATATTCCTAAATTTATATGATTCAGAATACTATGATAAATTTTGAGATGAAATCATACCCTAAAGTTCAGTTAAGTTCAAACATACCTAAGAATATCCACTGGTAAAAATGATCTAGGATTTATTAATATGCAGACACTAAATCCCTAAATCTAGATGTTGATTCTATCAACGATCAATAATACATTGATAGAATAATGAAAAACCCCTTAGATATGATAAATAGAAAAACGATGAAATTTTTATCAAGGATAATATATTGATATTGGTCTAGAATAGGGAAGAACTCACCAGATCTAAAAAAACTGGATCAAACCATTGGTTGGGAGTTAAATGGAAGAGAAAAAAGTTAAAGAGAGAAACCAAAATTTCCAATGAGGATTAATAGGGTATTGGGGGTGAAATTTGGACAAATATAAGTGAGAAAAAAATAAAAAACATTTATTTAAAAAACACTTATAATCTCAGTGTCCCCACTAGGCTCTAAAGGATGCCACTGATGACCTAGTGTCCACTGGGAAGACTAAGTTTATCCTAGGAACCCAACTATCCAGTTTGTGGGATCTATAACAAGGATAAATTTTATTAATACTCAATTTACTAGATATTATATCCCACCAGCTATCTGGTGAAGTTTTTTTAGATTCTTCAAGCTACAACAGGCTCACTAACCTAGACTTATTCCCTTTCTGTCCTCCCAGACATCTCTAACAACATCAATTTATATTAAATAAAAAATTAAACTATGTATATTCCAAAAAATGTGTACCTAAAATATAGGCATCACAACTCTACCCCAATTATAACTTCTATTACTTTAGAAGTATCCCAATAGGCATTCTCGAACAACTCTGGACACTACACCTAAATTTCTTTTTCCCACTCCCACATCGCTTCATGAAATCACTTATGCTACCACACAACCAAAATAAGAGAAATGAAATTTCACCACAGAACATTATCCCTTTGGTCCACTATTGAAATTTGTTACTCCACAAAATACACAATCTATTCCAGCTCAGCAACCTTGCATTCAATCACATGTGAAGGATTGGGCTTATGCTTCCAATGCAAAGACGTGTGGAACACATTGTGCATAAATTGATACTATGGAAGAAGATATAGCTCATATGCCACTATACTAATTTATTTTATAATACAATAAATCCCAACATACAATGATGTAAACATTCCTTGCATTCTAAAATGCTTATTCCCTGACTGGGGAGACACCTGCAAGAAGACCACATCACCCACAACAAATTACAATGGTCACATCCTTCAGTCAGCATAGGTCTTCTACACATTTTGATTGTCGAGGTCTCCAATATCATAGCTAGCCCAAAAACTAAAGAAATACTTTCCCTATGATAGCACAATACTGAACAACATGGCCTCCCATACAGAGCCTAAAAATGATCTATTTGAATCAAGGGATGAAGACTATTATTATAAGTGAAATCTACTAGATCCATGTGATCAACCTAATCTCTTATGAGATCATGAATTCATGATTTAAACATATCCTATAATGTTAGGATCATTCAATATGACCACCCATTATTATGAGGATGATTGTTCATACTCAAAATCAACTGGGTACCCAATCCCTTTTGAAATTTTTTCCAATTTAATGATGTAAATCGGTTTTCTCAGTCATATATATTACTTAAACTTACACTATGAAGTCATATGATCTCATGAAAATTGATTTTTCTTTGATCATTCACTTAATTATTATCTCTGATCTGTATAAAGTGGGACACCTTGGTCAACTTGTCCAATGACACACAAATGGTATCCTAGCCCCTTAAGTTCATTGTAAACACTACCATGATGTCTATAGTTACTTTATATAACTTCTACAAAGAAACTAGGAGTATCTGGAGTACCCTCTAGGTCTCTAATGCTTATCCTTGATCTTTTGACAAGTCATACATTAGGATACAATTCTTGTAATGTTTCTCTTTATATCAAGACACCAATTCCACCATCTAACATCAATATAAATCTTACCCAAACCATGGTGCACCTCCTACTATAATGTTGGAGTGGATATCTTTAGATCTACTCTCATGAAAATAGCAACCATCACCATACTTTTAACTAGAATCACACTATGATTGAGAAATGACTAAATTTAAATGGAATCATTTGTTTTGAAAACCTCATAGAACACAAAAAACTCTGGATCAAGCTCCCAACTGGACTTCTATCATTCCATCAATGAGATTTTGATCACTAAGGGTGTAAAAGATATTATCCCTAGATCATCAGTAACTCCCACATACCACTCTTTTAACACATACATGAGCTTCAAATACCCTTTTGATGTATTCTCTCCCAATTCCTATGTATTACTAATTAGTTATTCTTCAACTATATTTCCATTACAAGTACCATATTACATCTAAAAGTAAAATTTCTACAAGTACTCTACCCAACACATCTGACAAAGATTTAGTCCACAATGGGATATGATATACAATTGAGTCTTTTTTCAGTATAACCGAATTATATCTCACCAAAGAGGTATTTAAAAAAAATTAATGAATTATCCATCATTAAACCTATAATTTGTGTATAGGGTTGTTCTACTCATTGTTTTATATCTGATGAGACCAATAAGCAACTACCATATCACCAAATGTCAGAATAACTATTAGGAAAATGTAATATGTGTCTCAAAAGCATACCCAACTTCCTGATCATTAAGTATCGGGATAATTACAAACCTCAACCTCTTCTCAAGTCTAAGAATAATTCCCCACACTATTCTACCCATTCAAACATAACCCATTTTTGGTGAGTATAATCATGGGCACTGCTAAGAGAGAAAATTTCTGAATGAACCTCATGTGGTAACCATCCTACATGAGAAAAAAATGAATCTAGAATGCATTCCACATTCATTCCCAATAATGAATATATCAACCTTATCTAAATATACTAATATTCCAACTTGAGAAACTACATGCCCAAGAATTCACACCTCATGTATCCAAAAGTGGCACTTCAAATACTTATCATAAAGTCAATGTTTTCAATGAAAACTCAATACAATCTCCAGGTGTCTTGCATGTGATTCAAACATCTTGGAATATATCAGTATGACATCAAAAAACACAATGATGATTGAGTCCATGTATGGGTGTAAAATATTTTTCATGAGGATCATGAACACTACTCGAGCATTCATCAGTCATAAAGGCACAATGAGATGCTCATAAAACCCATACCATCTTTCAATGTTGTTTTCGGTATGGTTTCCATTCTGACCTAAAGAAAATGGTTTCAAGAATGTGTAAAAATATTATAAAACCACTATTCTCCCATCAATTGATCGAAAAAACATCAGTTCATTGAAATGGGTTATTATTATTCACAATTATATGATTAAAATTCTAGTAGTCCACACAAAGTAAAATTTTACCATCTTCCTTCTTAGAGGACAACGTAGGTGCATCCGTAGAGGAAGTTCTTAGTTTGATGAACACATTAGCCTCATGATCATCCCATTTCAACTTGATATCTTTCAAATCATATAGTACCATATGATATAGTAAAATTAATATAGGTCCTGTATCAGGAAACATATCAATCTCAAACTTAACTTGCCAATGAGGAGGTATCACCAATAATTTACCTAGAATGATATCTTGGTACATGTATACCACAATGGGAAATGGATAGGGAGTATCCTCCTGATTCACTAAAAATATCATTCCAACCACATGTATCAAAAATAATTCTTTATGATATGGATCTGGTCCCACTTTTCCTACCTCAACATCCAATTCATCGGTCAATGTAAACTCATCCCTGTAGATGATGTGAATGTTACTCATCTATGAAAACAATTGATACGTGCATTGTAGTTAGTCAACCATTCCATGTTTAGGATAATATCAAAACTTATAATATCTATAATTGTGAATCTCCTAATTTTCTTATACCCAGAAACCACCATGGGACATTCTAGACAAATATGAAGATGATACACTTTTTTTACAAAGGGGTATCGATACACAAATTATCAGAAGAGAACATAGAAAGTTAATCCAACCCAAAAACCATAAGAGATGATATAAATGAATGATATTATCCTATATCAAAAAAAATAAATGAATATTATAGAATAAATCATAATCATACCTCACATTGTCGAAGGTCCCTCTCCACCACCGGCCAAAGAGGAATCACTACATTATCCCTTCTAGTAACCACTTCATGACATCCCATGCACTTATGATTTACCAAATTCACCCACCCTCATAGGTTCTACACATACTTTTGAGGTCCTTTTCATTCCCTTATTATCCCCATATTTGAATCTCAATCATAGAACAACTATAATCTCTCAATTTTTTAACATTTATGGGATGTAATGAGAGAAAAGGTACAATCCCTAAGAATGTGTCCCCTTCCTCACAATATTATAACACGTGGCTGATTCATATACTATTGAGGGAGTAAAGGATTCTCTTCAAAACTTTAACTGTTGAAAAATTCCCTTCAATCCATCTTATGAATTTCTCTTCTTGTTCCTAGATTAAGTGACTGGTGTTGTACTGGAGAAAGCACTGGTCGGACCACTGGCTTCTAGAGGAAGACCTTTATTTATGTCTTCTTAAAAAAACTCCCCAATAATTAGTGACTTATGAAGCACTACAACATAGGTATCCATATTGAATTTATTAACCTGCGATTTAAAATTGTACAAATCCCTATTCTGAACTATGTTTCCTTAATCACCACATTAACTACCATAAGAGGAGAAAAGTGAATCAACTCAGTGATGTGTGCTAAATTGGATGACACTATCATCATCCCCTGTTTAACATCCATGAACTCTAAGGTATAGTAATGATTTAATGCATCAATAATTAACTCCTCAAAAAAATAGGTTCATGAAGGTCACACAAGTTATCCCCTAAAGTATTCTAGTCTAAAAAATAACACTCCACCAACTTCTAGTTTTTCCTTAAATCATAATGGTCTTGAGATTAGTATTCCGACCTTATAGGGTCTCCAACAAGTAAAAAACATCTCAATTACCTATATCTAGTAATCTAAATCTTGGAGGAATTAGGTTCCCTAGAAGGATGGGGAGTGTAATAGGTAGAATTCATGTGAATAATAAATCATTGTCGGCTCACCCATATGTGGTTTTCACATGGAATAAGAATTAGTCAAAAGAGTCTTGTATTCATCAATTTTATTGATTGATCAATTAGAGAAACCAAGGGAGTATGCTTAGTTTCATCCTCTTACTCAAAAAAATTTGAAAATAGTTTTGTAGGACATCTTGAAGGTATCATTTTATAAAATTCATATAAAAACCATTGGGAAATCCAATATCGTAACAAAAAGTATATTTACAGAACATAAGAACATTAAAGAGTTCATAACATGGTTCATCCTAAGAGGTTACCCACAAGAACAAGACATAACCCCCTAAAGCACTACCTGCAACCCAAGTTATGCCTCTATTACCTTCACGTTAGTCATAGAAACATATATACACTCAAGAATAAAATACACATGCCCAAATAAAAAAATACAAGAAATAATATACCAAAAGAACATATCATAATGTCAATATTCAATTAACATTAGTGTGTACGACATACAAATGCATTCCATGAAATCTAAATGTGCACTAAAATTAATGGGTATAGTGGGATTAAAAGACGCATTAGGAAAACACCAATGTCCCTTAACATTAGTTCATAACATATACTAGTGAATTCCGTGAAAGAAAATAGAGTACATATAAAAACTAGTACCTCATGTATATACATCACGTATTTCAGTACACATATTTAACACCCCAAAGTTTTCTAAAAATAAATTGAAATGATTGAATGTTTGTTTTTAAGTAGATATTTATAACTAGCCTTTAAAAATAATTTTTTCACTTCTATATTTTGAATTACGAAAAATGGTCATCTACAATTATGTTCAATATGTTACTTGGAGTCTAATGGAACCAACTTATTTTTTTGGTGAATAGTAACAAACCCTTATGAATATTAATATGAATAGTAATATGACCCTAATGAATAGTAAATTGTGTTATTATTTTATTTTCTTAGGGATTTATGATAATGAAATATTGGATAATTTTTCAATGTGATATAAAAGCAGTTATAGTTTTTAAATTATTAATTTTTGAATTAAGTAGGATTTTATTTAAAAAATATAATAATAATATTTAGAAAATTATTTTTAATAAATGGAGTCCATTTTTTAATTCTACACTTCGAGAAATGTTAAGGGTGATTTTTTGGTATTTTTCTGAAATTCTTGAATTTTCAATGAATAGTGAAATACGGTAAAATACTGTATATTCAAATTATCAGTAAAATACACTATTTATGAAATCATAAGTGATGTAATGCCACATGTTTTGAGCTCAAATTATATTATTACTTTTTGGGGTCACATGAATTAAGATTATTCGTAGTCTTGAGCAAAAATATTATAATAATGATTAAAATAATGAAAAATACCCCCTCTCCTCCACTATAAATACCACCTTCATTCCCCTCTTCCTCCCACACCTCTCAAGACTTGATCCTTACCTATGTTATTCCCAATATTCCTCCCAAGTAACTTTGTAATTCCCCGACCCCAGTTACCCAGAGTCGGTGCATTATTACATAACATTGGCATGATCACAAGAAAGATCAAGCCTCGAAAGACCAATTAGTTTAGTAGCCTTGGAAACACTAGGTACAATCATAAAGTTTTACATTACATCATAAATAAACATCTTGTCTTCACATCCCCTCATACAATCCCTGCAGGTCATTCATAAATTACTTCTTCATAATCTTGGGAAAAATAAAACATTGAAAGGGGTGAGCTCAGATTCTCAATAAGGATAACATTATAGCAGAAGCTTTCATAGATAATCATAAACACTTAAGGCAGTTTATAACTAAAACAAAAGCCTTTTAAACTTAAACTTCAGCATAAAATGGCAAATATAAAATAAAATAATTCCATTTACTTACTCACATGGATATTCTACTAGTCGAAAAATCACATGCAATATCAATAACCACTTTCATAATGATGGAATGCATAATGCCAGACTATCATAACCACATAGCCAAGGCCTCGTGCCAAGACTACAAATAAGATTTTGTTAAGGCCTTGTGCCAAGACACTAGTTTGTCTCCTGAGACCTACCGATGCATCGAGGTGCTATAGCGAGCTCCACCGGTCACTTACTAAGTCCAATGCATTCCTCATATGAAAAGTTTTAAACATAACATAAACATTCGTATTAAAACTAGCATACGAAATGTCAATAATTTATCCACAAACCATGAATGGTATAAAAATAGCTCATCCACAGTCAAACATAACTCATTCGATACAATATGGAAGATTGTATTGTATCATAATAACATCAATTGAGAATGATGAAGGATATTGACATAATAATCAAAACAATTAGAGTGAAATATCCCCCTTTTTCTTGAAAACATTTAAAAGTCACAATATTTTTCAAGAATCCATTTAAAATAGATTTTAGAATAAAAGTGTACCATACCACTTTGAAACTTTTAAAAGGAATTTTGATTTGAAAACTTTAATGTCCATATAAATAAATCCTTAAAACCATTTTTAAAACATGGACATTAATGAGCAAGATTTAGAAGAATAAGTCTTTAAAACATTTAAAAATGGTATTTTATTTAGTTTCTAACCAAAAGAGAGACACTTGAATACAAATAATTGGGGTAATCAAATCTTTTTAATATCATGAGAATAAAGGGATTCATGATATACTATGTAAAAGTACATTATATACACCACATAAAAGTGATTTGGTGTATAACAACAATGAAGTCCCAATGGAATGTAAATTGAGATGAAATGTGTCATAAAGGCCGTATCCTTAGATTAAGGATAAATAAACGACATAATTATGTGTGAAAAATATAAATACACTAAATATGATTGAATATTCAGTGTAAAAAAATGAAAGGACATTCACACATATTCTTGTAAAAACAACACCAATGAATTGGATGTTTATCTCAACAAATCGAGATTGAGTAAAAATTACTCTTATCAAGTTCATACCGATGACTTGAGAATTTATCAATGGAGTGATTATGTGTATAAAAAGTATATACACAGAAAGGGGAGTGGAAATTATGACATATTTAAATGAATAGTGATTCCACACATAATCTTGGAATAAAATAATCAATGAAGTATGCATAAAGCCGAATGAGTGGAAATTAAAATTTCAAATTCCCTTCTCAATTTGGTAACTTATGAAACATACACCCATGAAAGATGGATCATACAATGATGATGTAAACATCCATAAATTAAAGTATATTATACAATGAATACAATCATGGGCAGTACACACACCACATGCAATAAATAAGTGGTGAACACTAGAAATCTCACGAAATTAAAAGTGACATAAGAAACCCTTTACATTGTACTTTTCCTTGGTTGGGGGTAGGTTAACCTCCTGTATAATGTTTAAATAATTGTTATTAAATTATTCATGAATCATATACATTAATATTATATCATATATGATCTTATAGCATTGATTTTTTAATAATATCTTAGAATTATCGTCGTTTCGGGTGTTAACTTACTCGTTTTGTTTTATATGTTTTGTTACGTAAGCCATGTTTTTCATGGATAGGTTGTATCTTATTCATATCCAGAATGATATAAAGTTCATAAAAATTGTTTTTAAATCATCAAATGATAATTATACTTGAATGTATATGATGGGGAATGAATCTCATCGCGTTCGTGGAGACGGTAGTCCGTACGTACGCACGAGCGACAATATCATTCTTTTGATATTAAAATAATATATAATTGGATGGTATATTATATATACAGAATAATTATCATGTTATATTTATTGTTTACATGAATTATACATCATTATTATACCCATCCAAATAATAATATATTGAATAACAATTACACCATGACGTGGAGACGGTAAGCCGTACGTACGCACGTATGGTGACATGTTATTAATAGGGTGGATAGAATACTGAATATGGTTGTACCATATTTATAATAACATAAAAGTATATAGAAGATACTGGAGTTATTATTTTATAATGGTAATAACAAGGAATAAGAAGTGGAAGAAGAAAGGAACTTGAAAAGGGGTGGTGAAAACATTACCTCTTCTTCGGGTTCTTCATTTTGATTTGATCAAAAGGGCTCCTTAGGTTGGCTTTCTGGTCAAACTAAGGCCTCTAGGTTGTGGTGAGGTAAGTTTAGAGAGTATTTGGGCATGGGTTGGCCGAAACAAAAGGCTTTTAAGGTGTGAATAAATGAGAAAGAGGAGTGCCCTTTTATAAGAGGGGTGAGGGGCACCTTTGGAAAAGCTAGAAATATTAATTTATAATAAATTCATATTCGGTTTATAATGGCTCAAAATTTGATTATTTAAAGGTTAAGGTGTGGATAGGTCTAAATACATTCAACCAATAGAATTTATACAGGTTTTTCTCATTATATTAACCTTATCTTTTAGTTTTAACTCTTAGTTAATTAGTTTCACTTTTACAATGTCTCTTTGTATTTTTATATTATTTGGTTAATAAACTTACCATATACATCTAAGAGACCCCCAAGTGGCCCATTAATGATACACATATCATGATATAAGTCTTTTGGCTGAACCTTAGATTTTTAGGAATTTAATATCAATTAATAATATAATATTTTTTTTAAAAACTCTTTTATGTCAATTTTGACACTATTCAATAGTTGATTTTTGTGAAACTCATAACAGAATGATTACTTAGAAAAAAGTTAATTAAATCAATCCTAATATGTCATATTAACCTATAAAATTAGTTTAATTCAATAAAAGTCTCAAATTTTATTTATTTGGGTATTTATAATATCAATTATTCTAATTTGTCACTATTATGGTAATTACTGCATCACCATTGTGTCATAAATAAATTAAATTATTTAATGTCTAAAAATTATAAATAAAATATCATTATGTATTAAATGTTTTTAGATTTCTAATGAATATTTATAGTCTAAAATCCAACATATATAACCCTATGTAACAATTGTTTTTCTAAAAGATATATGCTTGTGTGATTTTTGTATTCATTTTAACTTAATTAAAATAAAGTGTCCCTATCACTTACAAGTGAATCCATGGGGTCCCAAAATCGACCCAAATATTCCCATGGTCGACCATGTATCAACCAATATGGTTGAGACACGATTTAGGGTAATTTATTATTATTATAATATTATTTTTTAACCCTTGTTTACCGGATTTACCCTTTAACCATGGTAAATAAAATATTTACCGAAGTAATTATCCAAAATGTCTAAAAATAAAAGTTACCTATTTACACTATTTGAACATCCTGATTACAAATATGGAATCCATTTTTCCAAATTCAAAACACATAAGTGGCAGGAATTCATTTAAAATTAATTCCCGTTGTTAAAACTTAAGCGTGTTTTTAAGAGATAATAAATATCAAAAGATTGGCACTTGTTTATGTCTGGTTTAAATGTGAAATTATGTTCAATGACCCACATTGTATTACATGGTAAAAATATATTTTAAATATAATTTAAAACCACTCAAATTCATAATTTATCACTATTAATTATTTTGATTAAAAAAGTTGTTTTTAATTAAAATTCAGTAATTTTTTTACTATTCATCAAAATATAAAAGTTATCCAAAAAGTACCAAAATTTCACCCTAGGATAATTTCTTTATTCCGAATCCAAAAATTAAGTCTATTTTAACAAATTCAAAACATAAAATTTGCATTTATTAATTTAAAATTGATTACTGTTATCGAAACCAAAAGGCGTATTTTTAAGAAATAATAACTATCAAAAGTTTGACACCTGTTTATGTCCAATTTCAAGGTGAAATTACTTAAAATGACCATCATTGGATTAAATAGTAAAAATATAATCTATTTATACTTCCAAACCATTAAAATGTATAATTTAACAATATAAATTATTTTGATTAAAAAAATTGTTTTCAGTTAAAATTTAGTAATTTTTCACTATTCACCCAAGTATGAAAGTTATCAGAAAGACACCAAAACATTATTGACACTAAATTCTTACATCCCAATTCTAAAGAAGAATTTATTTTTTCCAAATTAAATATATAAAAGTTTCAAATATTGGTTTTAAAAAGGCTTTGCCATTAAAAGGCGGTAAATTTTCATTTTTTGAAAAATACTTCTTTTATCTGAAAAAATGAATTTGTTCATAAATCATGTATTAGAAACTCATAATATGGATTAAAATTATAAGGATAATATAAGATTTAAAATTTAGTTAATACTATTCATAACCTCTTTTGAACGGCTAGTTTGGTAATTTGTGGTGTACTTGAACTTAGTGTTGCGTACAACACACGCTATTGTATTATTCAAAGAGAAGTGTATCGTGGAAGATTGGGGTGTTACATTCACCCCTCATTAAATAAATTGCGTCCTCGCAATTGTAAAAATTGGGCTTTAGAATATAATGGAAAGTCCCACATCGGAAAAAGAGACAATAAAACTATTACTTTAAAAGAAAGAAAGAGAGGTATAAAGGTCACCCAAGATAGCCCATACTAGGATTCCATATAGGAAAACATGGATGTGGATGATAAAATAAATGTCATGTTCTGATGGAGAGGGATAGAAATCATGATCAGGATAAAGTTAACAAAAATAAAACCACAAACTTGTGTTGGGACAAACGATCATTAATCTCCTAGTAGGAAAAGTAAACGGACAACATTTTTTGTTTTAAGTTACATTACATAAGGATGAGGAATTAATTTATGATATTGACTAAGGATATAAAGATATATACTTACTTTTTAAGTAGAGTTTCATTCTTTAATAAATTCCCACCACTAACTCATTTTTTTTAAACGATGAGTATTCAAGAAGACTTGGTCACACTGGAAGAGCTAGAATAAACTTCTATAGAATCACATGATCCATGAAGGATAAACTATATATTTACATTGTCTTTATAGATTAATCAAAACCAAAATGTTTAGTACAAGATCTAATGATCCCCAAAAAGGATATTCCTTGAGAGAAATAAACACTAATCTTAATTTCTAAAATTAAACCAACAATACCCCAAAGTTAAATAAATATTATTCAATAATCAATTGTACTTAAAATCCTTCAATATAATCCAAACTAATATTAAAACCCAAAACATAGAAGAATTTGATTATGTAGTCTCCCATGTTAAATTGTATCTCCAAATGACATCAAATACTCTTAAAGTCACATACTTAAAATTAATTAACCTCATCACATATTCTCTATTATAGGTTAATCATTTCCATAAATAACCCAAATCACTATAAATCCACAATAAAAACGTAGATAAAAATCTTCCATTACTCCATAAATTAAACCCCATAGTATTCTATTTTCCTTGGGCATATAGTGTTCCCAACAAAGCGAACATCTTCCAAAATAATATTTATCACTTAATCACCAAATCATTTTCCTATACCAAGGGTATTCATTTGATAATACATAAGAACCCAAATCAACTTATTATTGATCAATAAAATCATTTAACTAAAAATAATTAGTCACACTATCCAGGGACTTCACGTAGTCTAGTGGTAGGCGATAAATCCCAATCGCACTTTGGTTGTGGGTTCGATTCCCACAGCTTTGTCCGATGCGACGGGTTGTCACGTGGTCTGCGTGTTGTAATTTTCAAAAACTATGTTTTATAACATTACCAAAATGAGATAAATTCCTCAAAATAACTATAACATAATTTAACCACAAATCTTATCTCATACCTTGCATTTTCATCCCAAATTATAATAACTTATAATTCTCTCAAACCCCAATGATCATATAAAACCAAATGGCTATTTAGACCTATATCCACAAGAGAAGATATAATTATTCCTCAAATATCATTCTCACATGGAAAAATGTGGGGTTACAAATACAAGAGAAAATTATTCCAAAGTAAACCCATCAACAAGGAGCACTAATACTTTTTAAACATTTCTCCAACCATTTATTTCCACATAACTTCTTCTTTGACCAAGAAAATATCCTATAGAATAGGGCATTCACTTGGGTAATGGCCAGGTCCCCTACATTTACGGCAAATGACTGTAAATGGACTCTTGGGACCATTTTTATCTTCTTCCATAGTACTATTCATTTTTCTTCGGCAATTATTCACTTTATGTCCTTCCTTCCCACACGTAAAGCATTTCTTGGTCCCAGTGAGACACTTTTCCGGGTGTATCCTACCACATTTCTTGCATGATGGAAATTGAGGGTTCTTTTTTCCATGGTCTCCATTCCTGGAGCTCTTATCATTCATCCCCTTTCTCTTCCTTGTTGAGTCTGAGAGTTGGTTAATATATATGTTGTTGATCATATTTTTGGAAAACTGATTTGGCATAAAGACGATATCTTTTACGCCTATCAACATTCCATTTTTTTGCTCATTTCCACCACTGTTCCCACCTTGTACATCATTCTCAAAGTAACTATGACTTCCTTGGAATCTAGCCATTTACTCAAACCAGAAAGCATTGTGTGAGTAACAATAGTCATAAAATCATTTAGAGATTAGCATGTCACCATATTCTCAATTTGAAACACATTAGGATTAACCAAGGTTATTTACTCTCATCTTATATATATATTACTTTAAATCGGTTTCTAAAGAAAATGTAAATTATCTTAAGCATATCCCCCGGGAGTGTCGTAACCAAGAGTGCAGCAAGGCCCATTGTCGTGCACCAGTTCCCGTTCGAGTCTAGCTCAAAGCGGTGTTTTCGGGTTTTACCCCTAGGTACATCTGTGCCAGAGCTGCCTCTACCTGCTCGTATCCAGACAGGGATGTATTACTCGGAAAACTCACAAAATCTCTACCATACCAAAATTCTAGTAAGTTATTCTATACTAATCCTCAAAGTTCATCTTAGGTCTACGTGCTCTAATCAGAGTTTATCTAAATATAGCTTCCAAGGTTTATACTAAACTTCCTCTGATACCAACTGTAACGCCCCGACCCCAGTTACCCAGAGTCGGTGCATTATTACATAACATTGGCATGATCATAAGAAAGATCAAGTCTTGAAAGACCTATTAGTTTAGTAGCCTTGGAAACACTAGATACAATCATAAAGTTTTACATTACATCATAAAAAAATCTTGTATTCACATCCCCTCATACTATCCCTGCAGGTCATTCATAAATTACTTCTTCATAATCCTGGGAAAAATAAAACATTGAAAGGAGTGAGCTCAGATGCTCAGTAAGGATAACATTATAGCAGAAGCTTTCATAGATAATCATAAACACTTAAGGTAGTTTATAACTAAAACAAAAGCCTTTTTAACTTGAACTTCAGCATAAAATGGCAAAGATAAAATAAAATAATTCCATTTACTTACTTACATGGATATTCTACTAGTCGAACAATCACATGCAATATCAATAACCACTTTCATAATGATGGAATGCATAATTCCAGACTATCATAACCACATAGCCAAGGCCTCGTGCCAAGACTACAAATAAGATTTTGTCAAGGCCTTGTGCCAAGACACTAGTTTGTCTCATTAGACCTATCGATGCATTGAGGAGCTATAGCAGGCTCCACCCATCACTTACTAAGTCCAATGCATTCCTCATATGAAAAGTTTTAAACATAACATAAACATTCGTATTAAAACTAGCATACGAAATGTCAATACTTTATCAACAAAAAATGAATGGTATAAAAATAGCACATCCACAGTCAAACATAACTCATTCGATACAATATGAAATATTGTATTGTATCATAATAACATCAATTGAGAATGATAAAGGATATTGACATAATAATCAAAACAATTAGAGTGAAATATCCCCCTTTTTCTTGAAAACATTTAAAAGTCACACTATTTTTCAAGAATCCATTTAAAATAGATTCTAGAATCAAAGTGTCCCATACCACTTTGAAACTTTTAAAAGGAATTTTGATTTGAAAACTTTAATTTCCATATAAATAAATCCTTAAAACCATTTTTAAAACATGGACATTAATGATCAAGATTTAGAAGAATAAGTCTTTAAAACATTTAAAAATGGTATTTTAGTTAGTTTCTAACCAAAAGAGAGACACTTGAATACAAATAATTGAGGTAATAAAATCTTTGTAATATCATGATAATAAAGTTATTCATGATATACTATGTCAAAGTACATTATATAGACCACATAAAAGTGATTTGGTGTATAACAACAAAGAAGTCCCAATGGAATGTAAATTGAGATGAAATGTGTCATAAAGGTCGTATCCTTAGATTAAGGATAAATCAAGGACATAATTATGTGTGAAAAATATAAATACACTAAATATTATTTGATATTCAGTGTAAAACAATCAAAGTACATTCACACATATTCTTGTAAAAACAACACCAATGAATTGGATGTTTATCTCAATAAATCGAGATTGAGTAAAAATTACTCTTATCAAGTTCATACCGATGACTTGAGAATTTATCAATGGAGTGATTATGTGTATAAAAAAGTATATCCACAGAAAGGGGAGTGGAAATTATGACATATTCAAATGAATAGTGATTCCACACATAATCTTGGAGTAAAATAATCAATGAAGTATGCGTAAAGCTCAATGAGTGGAAATTGAAATTTCAAATTCCCTTATCAATTTGGTAAATTATGAAACATACACCCATGAAATATAGATCATACAATGATGATGTAAACATCCATAAATTAAAGTATATTATACAATTAATACAATCATGGGCAGTACACACACCACATGCAATAAATAAGTGGTGAACAATGGAAATCTCACGAAATTAAAAGTGAGATAAGAAACCCCTTACCTTGTACTTTTCCTTGGTTGGGGGTAGGTTAACCTCCTGTATAATGTTGAAATAATTGTTATTAAATTATTCATGAATCATATACATTAATATTATATCATATATGATCTTTTAGCATTTATTTGTTAATAATATCTTAGAATTATCGTCGTTTCGGGTGTTAACTTACTCATTTTCTTTTATATGTTTTGTTACGTAAGCCATGTTTTTCATGGATAGGTTGTATCTTATTCATATCCAGAATGATATAAAGTTAATAAACATTATTTTTAAATCATAAAATGATAATTATACTTTAATGGATATGATGGAGAATGAATCTCATCGCGTTCGTGGAGACGGTAGTCCGAACGTACGCACGAGCGACAATATCATTCTTTTGATATTAAAATAATATATAATTGGATGGTATATTATATATACAGAATCATTATCATGTTATATCTATTGTTAACATGAATTATACATTATTATTATACACATCCAAATAATAATATATTGAATAACAATTACACCACGACGTGGAGACGGTAAGCCGTACGTACGCACGTATGGTGACATGTTATTCAAAGGGTGGATAGAATACTGAATATGGTTGTACCATATTTATAATAACATCACAGTATATTTAAGATACTGGAGTTATTATTTTATAATGGTAATAACAAGTAAGAATAAGTGGAAGAAGAAAGGAACTTGAAAAGGGGTGGTGAAAACATTACCTCTTCTTCGGGTTCTTCCTTTTGATTTGATCAAAAGGGCTCCTTGGGTTGGATTTCTGATCAAAATAAGTCCTCTAGGTTGTAGTGAGAGAAGTTGAGAGAGTATTTGGTCAGGTTTTGGCCGAACCAAAAGGCTTTGAAGGTGTGAAGAAATGATAAGGAGGAGTGCCCTTTTATAAGAGGGGTGAGGGGAACCTTTGGAAAAGCTAGAAATATTAATTTATAATAAATTCATATTCAGTTTCTAATGGCTCAAAAGTTGATTATTTAAAGGTTAAGGTGGTTATAGGTCTAAATCCATTCAACCAATAGAATTTAGATAGTTTTGGGTCATTATATTAACCTTATCGTTTAGTTTTAACTCTTAGTTAATTAGTTTCACTTTTACAATGTCTCTTTGTATTTTTATATTATTTGGTTAATAAACTTACAATATACATCCAGGAGACACCCAAGTGGTCCATTAATGATACACCTATCATGATATAAGACTCTTGGCCGAACCTTAGATTTTTAGGAACTTAATATCAATTAATAAAATAATATTTGTTTTAAAAACTCTTTTATGTCAATTTTGACACTATTCAATAGTTGATTTTTTGTGAAACTCGTAACAGAATGATTACTTAGAAAAAAGTTAATTAAATCAATAATAATATGTCATATTAACCTAGGAAATTAGTTTAATTCAATAAAAGTCTCAAATTATATTTCTTTGGGTATTTATAATATCAATTATTCTAATTTTTCACTATTATGGTAATTACTGCATCACCATTGTGTCATAAATAAATTAAATTATTTAATGTCTAAAAATTATAAATAAAATATTGTTATGTATTAAATCTTTTTATATTTCTAATGAATATTTATAGTCTAAAATCCAACATATATAACCCTATGTAACAATTGTTTTGCTAAAAGATATATGCTTGTGTGATTTTTGTATTCATTTTAACTTAATTAAAATAAAGTGTCCCTATCACTTACAAGTGAATCCATGGGGTCCCAAAATTGACCCAAAGATTCACATGGTCGACCATGTATCAAAAAATATGGTTAAGACTCGTTTTAGGGTAATTTAGTATTATTATAATATTATTTTTTAACCCTTGTTTACTGGATTTACCCTTTAACCATGGTAAATAAAATATTTACCAAAGTAATTATCCAAAATGTCTAAAAATAAAAGTTACCTATTTACACTATTTGAACATCCTGATTCCAAATATGGAATCCATTTTTCCAAATTCAAAACACAGAAGTGGCAGAAATTAATTTAAAATTAATTCCCGTTGTTCAAACAAAAAGCGTGTTTTTAAGAGATAATAAATATCAAAATATTGGCACTTGTTTATGTCTGGTTTAAATGTAAAATTTTGTTCAATGACCCACATTGTATTACATGGTAAAAATATATTTTAAATATAATTTAAAACCACTCAAATTCATAATTTATCACTATTAATTATTTTGATTAAAAAGTTGTTTTTAATTAAAATTTAGTAATTTTTTACTATTCATCAAAATATAAAAGTTATCCAAAAAGTACCAAAATTTCACCCTAGGATAATTTCATTATTCCGAATCCAAAAATTAAGTCTATTTTACCAAATTCAAAACATAAAAGTTTCATTTATTAATTTAAAATTGATTACTTCTATCAAAACCAAAAGGCGTATTTTATGAAATAATAACTATCAAAAGTTTAACACCTGTTTATGTCCAATTTCAAGGTGAAATTACTTAAAATGACCATCAATGGATTAAATAGTAAAAATATAATCTATTTATACTTCCAAATCATTAGAATGTATAATTTAACAATATAAATTATTTTGATTAAAAAAGTTGTTTTCAGTTAAAATTTAGTAATTTTTCATTATTCACCCAAATATGAAAGTTATCAGAAAGACACCAAAATATTATTAATACTAAATTCTTATGTCCCGATTATAAAGAAGAATTTATTTTTTTCAAATTGAATATATAAAAGTTTCAAATATTGGTTTTAAAAAGGCTTCTCCATTAAAAGGCGGTAAAATTTCATTTTTTGAAAAATACTTCTTTTATCTGAAAAAATGAATTTGTTCATAAATCATGTCTTAGAAACTCATAATATGGATTAAAATTATAAGGATAATATAATATTTAAAATTTAGTTAATACTATTCATAACCTCTTTTGAACGGCTAATTTGGTAAGTCGTGGTGTACTTGAACTCAGTGTTGCGTACAACACACGCTATTGTATTATTCAAAGAGAAGCGTACCATGGAAGATTGGGGTGTTACCATCTTTCCCACGTCCTACAGCTTCTGGTCTCACCAAATGGGAAAAACCAGAGGCCTTAAGAGGGATCTCAAGGGGAAGAGATCAAGAGTAAAGATCCTCTTTTATTTTCTTTCTTTTCTTTCATTTTATGTTATTCTTTTTCATTACCATCAGTGTATATTGGGATATTTCATTCCATATCTCCCTTAATTCCTATATTATATAAGAGTGATTATATACCCCCTTTCTATCATCAAACTATTTTATGAAATTTTAAGTGACGTCGTTATGATGCTGAATTTTTGTGAGAGATTTTTCGATTTTTCTTTTATTTTAAGTTCCTTTCTTTTTTCTTAACCCCCTCTTATACAAGAGGCATGAAAGCTACAGAATATTGTATATTATGGATTTTCTCATGTTCATCAAAAATTCCCATCAATCTTCTTCTCCTACCCCACTTATTTAAGGAATTAAAAACATTGTCCATGATGTTTTGAATTACCGACATCATGGATGATGTGATTTCAATCTTATTTAATTCCTTATAGGCTCATAATGAAACCATTTTTATGGATGAAACAGGTTATAATATATGTATTATGTCTCATCCATGATTTTGGAATTCTTTTTTACACATGGTTTTAATTTATAAAACAAAATCAGGTCGTTATTATTAAAGAACCACTGAAATGCTCTAAACGAACATCATTAATGTTTTAAATTATGAATCATCCTCATGTAAGAATTAAAAATGATAAATTTTATAATTTAAGGTTATAAAGATTTGTAAATACCACTCCATTCCAATTATTTAGTTTCACTTCCAATTGACAAGAATAGTCCATCATGAACCAAACATGGAAATCATGTAAAGAACTCACCCAAGAACAGTGCAAGGAACAAAATACTAAAAATCAATGGGTGAAATTTTGTAATGAAATGATCATATAAGGTATTATAAAGAAGTATATATTTATATAGGGTATTAATAACACTCTTTTAACCATTATATTGGAACTTTAAACACGTTTTAAGTAAGTCAAACCCGAGGTAAGGGAATTCTTAACACGATTTCCATTCTTTGGGTAAACCTTATACTTCATTATTTATGGGGTATTTAAATTGTTTGTGTGATTAATTCAGATTATATTATTTTTAATTATGTGTATTTAAAGTTTTTATACAAATTACATCCACTCTATTAAGTCTCACTTCATTTATATGATTTATGTAAGGTCTTTTCTTTGAAAATCTTCTTTTAAATTTTGGTTTTATGAAATTTCAAAGGCAATGTTTTTATGAAATTATTAATGTTGTATGATTATGTTATGGTTCTTGGGAATTATTTATGATGAAGGTTGGGAAATATATCTCCCTAAAATGCATTGAGTATTTGTATGTTGGAGATCAGCCGTATGGTTACTCCAAGTGTAACTGCGATGGTTACACAAATTGTAAGGTAGCCGTGATGGATAAAAATTATAAGGTAGCTGAGAGGGTTACAATATTGTGTAATTAATGCCTGAAGATAACTTTATGGATATACTTATGTTATTATTTATTGAGGGAATCTTTTTTAAATCTCATGTTTCAAAAAGTAATTATATATATACATGAGATAGGTATGTCTTTTGAAAATGATTTCATACATTAAAATTCTTCATGGACTAATGTGTTAATTGTTTTTTTTCATATCCCTTACTAAGGTTTTGTGCCCATCCTGTGTTTTTAAATTATTTTCAAAGGTTATAAGGATATTTAAGACAAAGAATTAATTCAAGTTAAATGTTTGAATATTATTCAAATAAATCATGATTTATGTAAAATGTTTTATATCTTACAAGAAAGAAATACAGTTTTTATGGTATCCACTCTTTAATAATGTATAATTTTATGAATGTTTTATGTCCCTATTATCTAAATATCTAAACATGAAAATATCTTCAATGTTAAAGGAAGTGAATTATTGAATAAATTAAAAAATATGTAATGTAATAAGACCGGGTCCTTATGGTTGTTATTAGATGATGGTTTTGATAACTTTTGGGGTTAGGATGGTGTTAATATAATACCATAAATTTTTTTTCTATGGTCAATTTGAAATGATATAGAATTTAAATATTATCATGTTTCTTTGTCTAAGATATGTTTGTTTTGAATGGTTGTCGACAGAAGAAACAAGGAAGGTGAAGAGGAGAGGAACTGACAGAATGACATCCTTCCAAATCTGCAACCTAGAATGGTAGGTATTGGAACCAAGAAGTTTGTGAAAATAATGGCTCAGTTAACATAAGAAATAAATGGTGGTGTAATCCTTGAAAGAAAACAACTAGAGTTACCACAACGGTATATAACAATAGTGGAACATTTTATGAGACAACACCCTTCTACTTTCAAATGGATCTTCTGACCCAGTAGTAGTTAAATGATGGATTAAAGACCTTGAAAAGATATTAGATGTTATGGTATGTTCATATGATCAATAGGTGAGTCTCACCATTTATTGTTTTTAAGTTTAAGCTGATAATTGGTGTTCAATGGTAAAGAATATCAGGGATAGAGAAGATTTTTATGCCTTAGAGTGGGATGAATTTAAAAAAATCCTTGAAAAATATTTTCCTTAGGTGGTGTGACATAGGATGGAGAATCAATTCCTTGAATTAAAGAAAAGGGAGGAAGATTAAATGGTTGTTTATGAAGTGAAATTCACCCGACTGGTGAGGTATGCTAGAAAGTTTATTCTGGATCTTGATATAAAAATCATCTGATTTTACTTAGTACTAAATCCAAGGTATCAAATGGTGTTGGCATCCCATGAATTCATAAGTTATGAGAAACTTGTGTGGTGTGTTGAGAGGGTAGAGATGGAGTTTTCATATGATCACGTTCATTTTGGAAACAATGAGAAAAAGAGGTCCATATGGAAAGTAATGGGTAAGAATCAATAAAAGAAATCTGATGGTAAGAAAATCCAGTTTCTAGTTTGTGAAATGTGTGGCAAAAATCACCCTGGGGAATGTCTTAGAAAAACTCGAAAGTGTTTTAAATGTGGTAAGTTTGGACATATGGCCCGAGATTATAATGAAAATGATCCTAAGACTAATCCTGATAAGAACATTGTTCAGTGTTTTAATTGTGGTGAGATGGGTCATTATGTAAATGCCTTGCCAAAGAGAGATCCAAATGATGCAATAAAGCCAGAATATAAGAAGAAAGGTGTAGTTAGATATTTTGTGACTACGTCAGTAGATGTTGATATATCAAATGAAGTTGTATAAGGTACTTTATTTGTTTACTCAGATTTTGGTAATGTTTTGTTTAATATGGGGTCTACACATTCCTTCATATCTGAGAAAGTTTTTGGTAAATTTGAAATATCACCTCTACCTATGAGACCAGAACTTGTTGTTAAAACACCATGGGGAAATATTATCCCAAAGAGGAATTATAAGAATCTTTCTATTCTGGTATGTGGAATGAATTTACCTGCAAACCTTGTTGTTTTACCCTTAGTCGAGTTTGATGATATTCTGGGAATGGATTGGCTTTCTGTTTATTATGCTAAGATTGATTGTAGAGATATAGAAGTTGTTTTCAGAATGAGTTTCAGTTTGTATATAAGTATGAACCCATACAATTGATAACATATCATGAAGCTAAGAAACTGTTGAAAGATAGAAATGAATGTTATCTGGCTCATATTGTTGAAAACAAGGGAACTGTTCAGATTATTTATGTGTCGGTGGTAAATGAGTACCTCGATGCTTTTCCTGATGAGTTACCCACTGTCATATATGATTGAGAAGTCAAATTCACAATTGACATAGGTCATAATGCTAATCCAATTTCAAAACCCACTTATCGTATAGCTCAAATATAACTTCTTGAATCGAAAAATCAGTTATAGGATTTTCTTAATAAAGGCTTTATTCATCCTTGCGCTTCACCATGGGGTGCTTCTATTTTATTCATTAAAACAAAATATGGTTCCATGAGACTTTGAAATGATTATAGAGCATTGAGTAACATCACTATTAAAAACAAGTATCTTTTGCCTCATATCGATGAATTGTTTGATCAGCTCTAGGGAGATCAATAATTTTCCAAGATTGACTTGAGATCCAAATACCATCAACTAAAGGTGAAGTAGGATGACATCCCAAAAACAGCCTATCATACTAGATATGGGCATTATGAATTTTTTTATGTCATTTGGGTTAACTAATGCACCTGTTTTATTCATGAATCTTATAAATATAATATTTCATGAGTTCTTGGATAAGTTTTTGGTTGTGTTTATTGATGAAATTATGGTATTTTCTAAAAATAAAGTGGAGAATGAAAAACATATAAGGCTTGTTTTACTACCCTTAAAAGAAAAGAAACTATATGGAAAATTGAGAAAGTTTGATTTTTGGTTGCAATAGATTTATTTTCTTGGGACCATTTTAAATAAGTATTGAATAACAGTTGATTTTTTCAAAACAAAAGTGGTTGATGAATGTCCAAGACCACAAATGTTATAGAGATTCGTAGTTTTCTTGGGTTAGTAGGTTATTACCAACAGTTTGTTAATAAATTTGCATGGTTATCTATCCCGATAACTATATTAACAAGAAAAGGGGTTAAATTTTTTTGGACAGAAGAATGAGATGCTTTTTTTCAAGAACTGAAGAAGAGATTGGTTAATGCTCTAGTTTTTTCATTGCCTTCATGAAATGGTGAGTTTTTAATCTACAATGATGCATCTTTGAAGGGAATTGGTAGTTTTTTGATGAAAAATGATCAGGTAATTTCTTATGCTTCAAGAAAACTTAAACCTCGTGAGAAAAATTATCCCACACATGATTTGGAATTGGAAGATGTGGTTTTTTTTTTGAAAATTTGGAGGCATCATTTATTCAGATCCAAATGTCAAATATATATTGACTATAAAATTTTGAAGTATATATTCACTCAGAAGTAATTAAACATGAGGCAGAGAATATGGCTTCAACTGATAAAGGATTTTGATTGCACGATCTATAATTAGAAGTTGTTGTTTTTTCTTTGAAAATTTGGAGGCATCATTTATTCAGAGCCAAATGTCAAATATATATTGACCATAAAAGTTTGAAGTATATATTCACTCAGAAGGAATTAAACATGAGGTAGAGAATATGGCTTGAACTGATAAAGGATTATGATTGCATGATCAACTTCCATCTCGGAAAAGAAAACAAAGTGGAAGATGCCTTGATTCGAAAACATCATGCATAATTAACAATGTTACGTATGGAAAATGATCACTTGATTAATGATTTGATGAATTTTGGCTTAAAAGTTGTTAGTGAAAAAAATACCTCTATTTTGTCTTAGGTTTTAGTGTATTCATCATTATAAGACATAATTAAGAAAGTGAAAAAGGATTACCATGAGCTACAGGAAAAGGTAGAATTGGTTAAAATGGGAATGTTGCTAGAATTTAACCTTGATAGATATTGTGTTTTATGATTTTGAAAAAGTTTGTGTGTGCCTTGTGATTTTAAGTTGAAGAATGATTTGTTGTGTGAAACTCATAGTTCTATATTTTTGTTTCATCCTAGAAATACTAAGATGTACAGAGACCTTCGGGAGTATTATTAGTGGGATAGAATTAAAATAGATATTGTTGATTTTACCATGAAATGTTTGAAATGTAAACAAGTTAAAGCAGAGAGGTAGTTACTGAAGGGGATGCTTCATCCTTTTCCAGTGCCATGGTGGAAGTGGAAGAATGTATCCATGAAATTTGTGGTCTAAATACCTAATACATCTTGAGGTAACAATGCCATTTTTGTAATTGTCAATCGGTTGAAAAAATCTTTACATTTTCTTTCTATTCAAGATACAATGTCTTTGGGTCTGCATTCTCAACGGTACCTTAAAAAGGTTGTCAGGTTACACGGTGTTCCTCTTTCCATTGTATCTGACCGGGATCCCAGGTTCACTTCAAACTTTTAGAAGGGACTTCAAAAGTCATTGGGCACATAATTATATTTTAGTAAATCTCTTCATCCTCAATCAGATGGGCAGTCAGAATGAACGATTCAGACTTTGGAGGATATGCTTCGAGCTTGTTTAATGGACTACCTGGGAAGTTGAGATCAACATATTTATTTAGTTGAGTTTTATTATAATAATAGTTTTCATTCTAGTATACAGATGGAACCTTTCATGGCTTTATATGGGAAGCGGTGTTAGACTCAAGCATTTTGGGATGAAGTTGGTGAAAGAAATTTGATGGGGCCATAATTGGTAGAAGAAGTTGCTGAGAAAGTGAAGATGAACAAGTAGCACATGAGGATAGCTCAGAGTAGGTAGAAAAGTTCTACAGATAACAGAAAGAAAGACTTCTCTTTTGAGGTAGGTGACCATATTTTCCTTGAAATCTCCCCTTGGAAAAGTGTGATGTGTTTTTGTAAGAAGGGGAAGCTATGCATGCGGTTCATCGGTCCTTTGGAATCCTGGAGAAAGTTGGAACAGTTTCATATGGAGTAGCTTTGCCTCTGAATTTGTTTCAGGTACACAGTGTGTTTCATGTTTCAATGTTGAGAATGTATGTGCTAGAATCATCACATGTCTTGATCCCAGAAGCAGTTCAACGGGAAGAGAACCATTCTTATGTAGAGAAACCAGTTCAGATTATTGATCGAAGGGAACATGTATTGTGGAATAAGGTAATCCACTAGGTAAAGGTTTTTTGGAGAAACCATATGGTAGAAGAAGCAACAAGGGAGTCTAAAAATTATTTTAGGGAAAGGTACCCTCACTTGTTTAATAAGTAAATAAAATTGTGAGGATGCAATTTCTAGAAGGTGGGGATAATGTAACACCCCACTATTTTCTAAAAATAAATTGAAATGCATGAAATTTTGTTTTATGTAGATATTTATAACTACCCTTTATATATAATTTTTTCACTTCTATGTTTTGCATTTCAAAAAACGGTCATCTACAATTCTATTCAATAAGTTATTTGGAGTGTAATGGAACCAACTTGTTTTTTTGGTGAATAGTAACATACCCTTTATGAATAGTAATATGAATAGTAATATGACCCTAATGAATAGTAAATTGTGTTATTATTTTATTTTCTTAAGGTTTTAAGATAATGTCATCTTGGTTAATTTTTCAATGTGATATAAAAGTAGTTATTGTTTTTAAATTATTAATTTTTGAATTAAGTATGATTTTATTTAAAAATTAAATTAGTAATATTTAGAAAATTATTTTCGAAAAATGGAGTTCATTTTTTAATTCTACACATCGTGAAATGGAAAGGGTGATTTTTTAGGATTTTTCTGAAATTATTGAATTTTTGATGAATAGTGAAATAAGGTAAAATACCGTATATTCAAATTTTCAGTAATATACACTATTTATGACATCATAAGTGATATAAGGAAACTTTTTTCGAACTCACATGTCATTATTACTCTTTTGGGTCACATTAATTAATATTATTATTAGTCTTGTGGAAAAAATAATATAATAATGATTATAATAATGAAAAATACCCCCTCTCCTCCACTATAAATACCACCCTTATTCCCCTCTTCCTCCCACACCTCTCAAGCCTTGAGACTTACCTAAGTTCTGACCAATAATTCTTCCAAGGATCTTCTCCACGTCCTCGAGCTTATGTTATCACCAAATGGCCAAAACCAAAGGCCTTAAGAGGGATCTCAAGGAGAAGAGATCAAGAGGTAAACATCCTCTTTTATTTTCTTTCTTTTCTTTCATTTTATGTTATTATTTTTCATTCCATTTAGATTATGTTGGGATATTTTGTTAAATATAACCCTTACATACCATATTATTTAAGAGATATGATATACCCACTTTCTATCATCAAGCTATTTTATGAAATTTTAAGTGACGTCGTTTGGCTGCCGAATTTTGGTGAGAGATTTCTCAATTTTTCTTTTATTTTGAGCTACTTTCTTATTTTTTCCTCACCCCATATTATCAAAGAGGAATAAAAGCTAAAAAATATTTTATATTCTGGATGTTCTCATGTTCATGTAAAATTCCTCATCAATCTTCTTCTCCTCTCCCACTTATTCAATTAATAAAAAACATTGTCTGTGATGTGTCGAATTACCTACATTGTGGACGATGTGATTTCAATCTACTTTAATTGCTTCAAATATAGTCATGAAACTATTTATATTTTTAAACCAGGTTATAATATATGTATTTTTTCTCATACATGGTTTTTTAATTCTTTTGTAAACATGGTTTTAATTTATGAAACAAAATCATGTCATTTTTATCAAAGAACCACTGAAATGATCTAAACAAACATCATTAATGTTTTAACTTATGTATCATCCTCATGTAAGAATTCAAACTGAGAAATTGAAAAATTTATGGTTCTAGGAATATTTAAATTCTACTCCATTCCAATTCTATAGTTTCACTTATAGTTGACAAGAACAATCCATAATGAACCAATCATGGAAATCGTGTAAAGAACTCACCCAAAAACAGCGCAAGGAACAAAATACTAACAATTAAAGGGTGAACTGATGTAATTAAATGATCATATAAGGTACTATAAATAAGGATATGTTTCTATATGATATTTATAACACTATTTAAACCATTATACATGAGTTTTAAATAAGTTTGAAGTAAGAAAATCCCAATGTAAGTGAATTCTTAACCCGATTTCCATTCATTGGGTTAACCTTATACTTCATTATTTATGTGGTATTTAAAATGTTTGTGTGTATAATTAGGATTATATTATGTTAAATTATATGTTTTAAAAGTTTTTATACATATTCCATAAACTCTATTAATTCACACTTCTATTTTATAATTTATGTCAGGGAATTTTCTCATAAAATAATCTTTTAAAATTCTGTTTTACGAAATTTCAACAGTAATGTTTTTATGAAATTATTCATGTTGTATGATTATGTTCTGGTTCTTGGGGATTTTTTATAATAAATTGTGGTAACATTTTCTCCCCCAATTTCATTTGGTATGTGTATTTTTGAGTTTGGTCGTTTGGTTACTCCAAATGTAACTATGATGGTTACATGAATTGTAAGGTAGGCGTGATGGTTACAAATTATAAGGTAGCCGATAAGGTTACAAGATTATGTAAGTAATTCCACAAGATAACTTTATGGATATACTTATGTTCTCTAGTATTTTGGGAATCTTGTTTAAATCTCATGCTTTAAAAATTAAGTATATATATATTGGTGATAAGTTTGTCTTTTGAAAATGATTTCATACATTACAAGTATTCATGGACTAATGTGTTATTTGCTTCTTTTTATATCCCTTACTGAGATTTTGTGATCATCCCATTTTTTTAAATTATTTTCACAGGTTATAAGGATGTGTAAGGTAAAGAAGGAAGTCAAGTTAAATTTTTGAATATTAGTCAATGAAATCCGGATTTATGTGAAAGGTATTATATTTTTCAAGAAAGAAATATTGTTTTTATGGTATCCACTATGTAATAATGTGTAATTTTATGAATGTTTTATGTACCTATTCTCTAAATCTATAAACTTGAAAAGATCCTCAATGTGAAAGGAAGTTACTTCTTTACTAAATTAAATATTATGTAATGTAATAAGGCTGAGTCCTTATACATATACTAACTCAACCTGGTTCAACACCTAGCTTGGAGGAACATCAACCAGTTATCTAATACATCCCCCTAAATGGGATAGTCCAAAACATGTATGTGCATCCACCTTGAAAGTATAATTCAATGCATTTCAAAATCTAATATATCAAATCTATTTCTGGGAATAGTCCATTAAGATCCACCTTCAGGCTCAAATATAGAATATCATATGATTTTAAATAAAATAATGGATACAAATGACATATCAAACATCACATCAAATCAAGAAAGTTTCATAATCATCAAAAAACACATTAAATAAACATAATAAAATGTCTCAAAGATACATATACACACCTCATGAGATCAATAATTATACATAGGTATCTCAGGGCTACACATGAATGCTAGAAATCATTCATAGAACCCATATAAAATATGTTCTAAGGTTAAGGGCTTCCAACCATGGGTGAAATGATGATCAATGGAAGGAGTTAACATCCAAGTATAAAAGAAGAATAATATCTTATAACCATTCCTAAATTTTTATGAATTAGATTATTCAGATCAAGGTGCAGATAAAACCATACCCCAATGGTAGTTCAAGCTCAAAAATATCTTAGAATATCTAATATCAAAAACGATCTATGTCTAATTGATGTGAAAATGCCAAATCCATAAATATGGATGATGATTATTAAATGATCAATAATACATTGTTAGTTCAAGAAAAATACCCTAGATTTGATAATTATATCAATAGTCTACTTGTTTTTTATCATGTATAATGGAAGAAAATTTGTCTAGAATGAAGAATAGCTCATTGTATTAAAAACACATGATAAAATTGTTTTATGGGCATTGAATGAATGATATGTAAGGGGATGAGATCGAAAAAATTTGAAAAAGAGTCTTCATAGTGTATTATAGGTCAAATGAGAACTGAGATAAATGATAAAAAATAGAAATTTTATATTTAAAAATCACATAAACAAGGTGTCCCCCACTAGGCTCTGAAGGCTTCCACCAGAGTCTGTAGCCACTATGCAAAACCAATTTGGATTAGAATCTCCTCATCTATCCATTGGACTATGAAATAAGAATTTATATTATATAGAATATCATAGTCTAGTTAATGGATACCATCATCCATATAGTGGAGCTATTTTATCTTCTTTATGCTACAACAATCTCAACAACCTAGCTCGTTTCCCTTTCTGGCCTCCTGGACAACTCTAACTAACCTCAACTTATAATATAGTATAAAAAATAAAATTATAAGATAAAAATTATATTACGTAAAATAAAAGTGTCACAACTATATATTAATGGTCATTATTGGTGAATATATCAAAATATGACTGTTATTTTAGATAATGTCATCAAAATAAAAGGAGCTCTTCTCAATTGTAGATTTAATTACTAGATTTAGAAGTATATAAAATGATCTCATTTATGATATCTTAGGAATTATTTTTCTCTATATAAATTCATAGAATAAAATTTAGTGCTCCTTTTGATATGTCCTTTAATGAAACATAAAATAAACTCTAAACCAATACAGTAGAAATAACACATTATCTAGAGACTTTTCAAACCAAATTTACATGAAAGTTGTTATCCATATTTATGGTAAGGATATTAGGGATGTTTTTTAAAATATTTATGAAGGATAAAACAAGGTCAATGAAGCTATTTAGTGATTTTTTTCATAATAATTTTGATGATTTGAAGACGATACTAAATATATTTCTATCTTTTATACTAAAAAATTATATGTTCTTGATGAATGCAACATGGAAATGAATTTTTAGAATTATTTAATAATTGGTTTGGTTTCCTATGTTATTCATTTGAAACTAAATGAAATGATGATTCAATAATCTAAGGAGATGTAATTTTTAGCTATGTAGAAACTTGAAAATAATAAATTTGAATATAAAGAAGAAAATATAAGATATTTTTTTCTCATACTCATTGAAAGAAAATTAAAATAAGTTAAATTAATGTTGAGGGAAATATAAAATGAATTTTTTCAAATACTATAGTTTAATACACATATATATATGGTGTATAATAGGATTAAAGGTAATTATGTTGAGTTATATTTATGTTAAAATTAAAAAAAATTAATGTTCACAAAAATATGAAAATAAATATGGAAGAAAGCTTCAATTAAAGAACTTGGTTTGTAATAAAATAGACAATGATTATATTATTCCTGGTGAAGTTGAAACTGAGTTCAAATTATATTTTTAAGATTTTATAATGGAAATAGTTTATAATGATAAATATAAAAATAAATTAAAATGTGTAATGTTACATAATATTAAGACCAAATATGATCTAGATAAATTGAATATTTATATAAATAAGAATATTATAATTGGTGGACTCTTAAAGGATACTTTAAAATGTTTTTATCAAATATATTTTAAAATCACTCAGTCATGGAAGGTTGTGGAGGATCAAATTGTTGGTCATTATAACAAGAAAATTTAATAATAGGATAAGTTTTTCGATGAACTTAATGCTTGAATTTTTTTTGTAAAGAAAAGAGTAGTAAATCCATTAAGGAATTGGTGGTTACTCAAAAATAACACTTGGATGAAAAAAAAAATCTATTGGTGTTAGGATGAATCATTTGTTTTGAAATTTCATATAAGAATAATTTCTATAAGTAGATGAAATAAGTATGTGGATTTTTAATAATTTTTTGAATAATCAATAGTTTAGTAATATAGGAAAAATAAAGAATTTATTTGAAGGTGAGATTTTCAAAATCACATAAATGAGTACAATGTACAATAGAAAAAAATATTATTGACAGATTTCAGTAACTAATTATTATTTAAATAGTATAAAATATATTTTTTGGAAGTGAACATATGGACCACAAGTGTGTAAATATTTCTCTTATTGGTGTACAAGTTTTATGATTAATTGGGTTACACCATTAAATATTATGATAATGTGAAGACAAATTCTAAAGGTGAAGAACCCAAAATCTAATATATACATATAAGGGTGATAGAATATATTATATCTTGAAAAATAAATTCTATTTATAGATACTATTTTAATTGACCCAATTTGGACACAAATCTTGTGATTACTATTAGGCCCATAGGGGTATTTAGTTAGAGATACCCTATAATGGGTAAATAGTGGTATTAAATGCATTCCATATTAAAGTTATATTTGTATGAATCAACATCCAAACTAATATTAACCTATTTATTATTATAAAAAAACTTAAATAATTTTTGAAATGATAATATAGTTTTTTCTATCTTATTTATAGAATTTAATCAGTTTTAAATGATTACTAAACACTAATTTTCCAATTTTTGTCTCGAAAAATAAAATTAAAAAATAAACACAAAAAATAATTATTTTACTTTTTTTAACCATAATAAGATAATATAAATAGTATATAATGAATTTCTATTGATGTACCAGAATATACTAAATTCATTGTTTATTGGATGGTTGAGGCTAGCCAACTCTAATCCTGGGGTCACTACCTTTTTAAGGTCTAGAGATGATTTACTTCCTCATAATGTTTACTCCCTTAACTCATCCCCATCACCCAATTTTTTAAAAATTAAATCATGTTTAGAAACAGATGAAAAGTAAAAAAAAATTATTTTTTATTGATTCACTAGGAATCGATTAGTGGTCCTTGATCTCCCAATGTTTCTCCTACACAAATAGGTTATGAACATCCCTATGAAAACAACATCACATTTCATGAGTCGTCATGGAATCTCTACCAAACTTCTTTATAATTATCTTAAAAGGGTTACAATGCAGAATTAAATATTATAGCTGTATTTTTTTGAATTTCGATATAAAAATTATCTTAATAGAAATGATTACTCTGTATCCACACTATATCAATATCTATTATTTATAGACATTGATATATCTATAATTTTGACCTTCAAAAATTCAATTTTCTCTATTCTAATAGAAATTATCCATGTTTCCCTCATTAAATATCATAAATTATCTATGAATATAATAGTAAAATCCATCCAACACTCTCCTTAAAATAAAATTAAAAGTCATACACTGAATATATAAATTTTCCTCGTATAATATGGTACATTTTATATATGGAAAACTGGTGATCCATCTTTTTAATGGTGTGAATACAATCATCATGTTGTGATCCTTGACTCCTTCTAAAACTTATACCATGAATTCTTACCTCTGAATGCATCTAAATATCCTGAAACTCTATATTATAGTATGTAATAATTAACCATTAACATTAATGGATTGCACTACATTAAACATGTTCTATTGATAAATTCAATATTCACATTTTACTAGCATACCATTACCTGACTCTTTTCAAAATATAATTACCATATCTAAATAGCATGTACCAATAAAACCTTCCAAAAAATCTTCACGGTGTTTTTATCCAACCTATAGTGTAACAATATCCATGATTTGACACATTATATATCATTTATTATGATACACTATATATCATAATCTTTGCTTGGCCATATTATTAATTATATTTTCTGATTTATAGTTACCCTTATTTATTATATTTTACTTCTTAAGTAAAAGAAATAATATTATGTATACCATCACATTTTAACACTTTTTTAGAGTAATATGTTATCACATATATGTATTAGCTTATATAATTTTACATTTTTCATGGTTACCATTATATATCCTTATAAAGATTCAATAATTTTCAACATTTCAGCATTATAGGCTTCAGTAACCTTGAGATATGATCCTTTGTTACTTTTACATAATTCTTTATTTTCATTATGTATAATAGTGAGTGTTTTCCCTCTACTTCATTACTATATTTTTAAATATATTACCTTAATCTATCATCTTGGATTACTCTAACATATGGGACTTTACTATTTTCCTAATCTAATAGAAACTCTCTTATATCATATCAATGGCCATTATGTATCATAAAGAATGTTTTCGCTTTTCCAATTTTTTCTCCTCTTCCCAATCTACTCTTATGTATAATAGGATATTCATTCATTTTTCATACCCTTATGAACTTCACTTCTGGAATGATCTTTTCTCTTATGTCAAAGTTTCAACCTGCAACTCAATGAATATATTCCGTCAAAATAACTTTAGATAAACATCAATAACATCCATACTTATTCTTCTTAAATAACTTCCTAAAAATATTTTAATCCTCATCTAGAAAAATTTATATATCTTATTAAAATCCACCTCCAATCTAACATACATAAATACAATTTACTTCTATAACATAAACATCTAAAACAACTTTCATAATTATAATTTTCTACTTAATCATCTGTAAATAAATTTTTAAACATAAAAATATATCCAAAATAGTGGTATTAGTTTGTTTAACACCTTTTTTTCAATAATCAAACCCAAAATAACTTTATAATTGGAATTCATCCAATTTTATCTTTTGGAATTATAGGGGAAATATCATCCTAAATTAAGATACAACTACACACCATGAAACCAATAAGATGCCTAATAAGATCAATGATGTTGATGTTTTCTTCTAAATTTTTTGGAACTCTTTAAATTCATGATTCCAACTTGTCCCCCTTTCAAGTCAAATCCAAATCATATCTTCCCCAAAAATTAACAAATATAGAATTTTTGTATGTCCTTTAACTTGAGAGACATAGAACATAACATTCAACATCAATATAATTCCCCTTTATATTATTAATGTAAAATAATATAAGATGAAATATTTTGGTATCCATACCACTTATTAGAGATCCCATAAAAAATATTCTAATATTTCTAAGTCATAACTATGTGTAGTAAATAATAGCATAAATTAATATTATCCCATAAAAACATTTCACTCACTACTTCAATAATATTCAAGTTGTTCCAACATTAAGATCCTACCATGGAACTCATACTATGATCTATATCACAGTTTTTCAAAACCATTAGTGAATAAACCATGAATCATAAATTTTGTGATACTTACCAAAAAAAAATTAAAACATCTCTTGAAAAAAATATGATACCACTTGTTAAATAATATATATTTACTCTTCAATCACATGTATTTCCTTTTTTATGGGTAACAACATTTTGGAACTTTATTTCAAAACATCATATTATTTTCTCAACTTAATTAAAAAAATTAGATTTAATTTTCAGTATAAAAGTCATCCACCTATAGACACTTTGGATATAATTAAAAATATGAGATGATATAAAATCATAGATCATAAGTAAGATAAAAAAACTTTTGAAATGAATGATATTCTTCTCCATCCATATTTCATATTCTAACTTCGTGTTATAATTGTAATGGATAATATATTCTTTTTACATAAACACTTCAACTAGATCTTTATACCAATATTTGGTTACTCTGATACCTCTTGTTTCACTCATGATCATGCAATTATAGCTTCAAAAACACATGACTTAAATTCATATAACATCAATTGAGACATTATATCATGAAAAAACATCACCTTTTAGTATACAATGAAATCACTCCATGGATTTTTTTCTCCACCAAACACCAACACAATTTTAATAAAAGTTGTATAATTTAAATGTATAAGGAGTATAGAAAATATTTATTTTTTAATTTGAGGAAGATAGTGAGTCACTGTAATAACCTAGGTAAATTTAGGATAAATAATTTTCACATTTATTATTAATCCTATAATATATATTTATATTCATTGTAAAATATTATGTAATTTATGAATCAAAAAGGAAAAAATATTCTTAAACTCTTTTCTTAAAATATTTTTAAAAAAAATTAATTTTGAAATTATAAAATTCAATTTTGATGAAATTAATTTTATTTTTTAATTCCAAATGTTAAAATTATATTAGGATTAATTTTTGACAATTTTCTGGAAATATTGGTTTTTCAATTAATAGTGAATAATACAAATTTTTATTGAAAACTATATTTTATTTTAAATAATTTAAAAAATAAATTATATCATTTATTAATTTTATTTATTTTATTAGATTATTTAGATTCCAAATAATAAAATTATGGGTTTTAATGAATTTTATACTACAATTTTATAGAAAATATTTTATACATTAAAGGTTTTTTTTTTTGGAAAAATAGTTTTTGTCCAATTTTTGTAACGCCCCGACCCCAGCTACCCAGAGTCGGTGCATTACTTCGTAACATTGGCATGATCACAAAAGATCAAGTCTCGAAAGACCGATTAGTTTAGTAGCCTTGGAAACACTAGATACATTCATAAGTCTTTCATTACATCAAAATTCAAAAAACTACAATAACATGGTCTTCATAGTCCACACTCATATCTTCACTGACTATTCTTGCAAGTCAGTCATAATACACTTCTTCACATCCTGGAAAATATTTAAACATTGAAAGGGGTGAGCTCAGATGCTCAGTAAGGATAACAATATTGCGGAAGCTTTTATAAGAAAACATAAGCATTTAAGGCAATGTATAACTAAAACAAAAGCCTTATTGAACTTTAACTTCAGCATAATATGGAAAAAGTAAAATAAAATAATGCCATTACTTACTCACATGGATATTCTACTAGACGAATAATCACATGAAATATCAATAACCACTTTCATAATGAGGGAATGGATAATGTCGGACATTCTGAAACATTTTGTCAAGGCCTCGGCCAAGACGTCTAAAATGATTAAGGCCTCGGCCAAAAACCATAAATCAAATTGGGAAAGGGCCTCGGCCAATTCCACGTCTAGTTGTCTCATGAGACCTACCGATGCATCGAGGAGCTATAGCGGGCTCCACCCGTCACTTATTAAGTCCAATACATTCCTCATATGAATAGGTTTACACATAACATAAGTATTCGTATTAAAACTAGCATACGAAATGTCAATAGTTTCTCCATAAACTATGGATGGTATAAAAATAACACATCCACAGTCAAATGTTTCACAAAATGCTCAATGGAAGTTTTGTATCATAAATCAATTTCAAATAAACTTAAAACCCATCAAAGGATGTTGACATGGATCAAATCAAAACTATTTGAGAGAAATATCTCTCTTTTTTGAAATCATTTAAAAGTCCCATAATAATACATTTACTTTGAAAATATTATTATAAGCTTGTAAGGGAAGCTTCGATGAAGTTATAATGGCGGAAAATAGCCGCACCCGCCGTATAAGTTTAAAAAAACATTCTTACCTTAAATTTGTCAAAAAGGTCAAAAAGTACATTGTTTGGAAAACGACGGTAAGATTCCTTTCAAAAACATATAAGGGTATAAATGACTTTAACCCATTTTCCATTTAATAGGAAAAATGTTTTTAAAGACATTTTTAAAAAAACATGGATGTGGATCATAACAAGGTCCCAGTAGATAATTATGTATAAACAACCTTGGATAATGAAGAGGTTGTGAAGTAAACCCTTACCTTGTACTTTTCCTTGGTTGGGGTAGGTTAACCTCCTGTATAATGGTGAAATAATTGTTATTAAATTATACAAGAATCATATACATTCATATGATATCATATATGATCTTTTAACATTGCTTTGTTAACAATATCTTAGATTTATCGTTGTTTCGGGTGTTAACTTACTCGTTTTCTTTTATATGTTTTGTTACGTAAGTCATGTTTTTCATGGATAGGTTGTATCTTATTCATACACAGAATTATATCATGTCCTTAAACATTATTTTTAAATCATCAAATGATAATTATACTTGAATGGATACGACGGAGAATGAATCTCATCGCGTTCGTGGAGACGGTAGTCCGTACGTACGCACGAGCGACAATATCATTATTTTGATATTTAAATAATATATAATTGGATAGTATATCATATATACAGAATAATTATCATATTATATTTATTATTTACATGAATTACATATCATTATTATACCCATCTAAATAATAATAATATATTGAATAACAATTACACCACGACGTGGAGACGGTAAGCCGTACGTACGCACGTATGGTGACATGTCATTCAAATGATGGGTAGAATACTGAATATGGTTGTTCCATATTTATAATAACATCACAGTATATAGAATATACTGGAGTTATAATTTTAGAATTGAAATAATAAACAAAGAGGGAGTGGAAGAAGAAAGAAACTTGAAAGAGGGTGATGAAAATGTTACCTCTTCTTCGGGTTCTTCCTTTTGATTTGATCAAAAGGACTCCATAGGATGGCTTTATGACTAAATTAAAGCTTCTAGGATGAAGGGAGAGAAGTTGGGAGAGTATTTGGGCAGGGTTTGGCCGAACCAAAAGGCTTGGAAGTGTGAATAAGGTGGTAGAGGTGGGGGCCTTTTATAAGAGGAGAGGAGGGGCACTTTTGGAAAGATTGAAATGTTACATTATTTCACAATGCTTTTCGGATTCTAAAGGTCCCACACTTATATAATTCGAGGCTAAGGTGATAAGGTTTCTAAATCTCCTCATCAAATAGGCTTTGGACAAGTTTAAGCCTTGTATTTTGCATTATCTTCTCATTTTATTTAAATCGTTAAATAATGAGGTCATCGCTGCATCATAATGATGTCATAAATAATTTAATTTATTTAATGTCTAAAAATTATAAAAAAAATACTATTATGTAGGAAATCTTTTTATCTTTCTAATTAATATTTATAGTCAAAATTTGGACTTGTGTAACCCCACTTAAAAACTGTTTTAGTAAAATAACTCATGTTTGTGTCAATTTAATTTTAACATTAAATAAATATATATTAATGTCATTTTCCAACTAAAGTGGCTCCATGGGGTCCCCAAGTTGACCCAAGGGTTGTCTTCGTCGGCCATGACTCGTCCAATAAGAGTAGGACAAGTGTCATGCTCATCTCATATTATTAAAACATTATTTGTACCTTAAACTACACTAATTACCTCTAATCACGATTAAGAACTTAAAAGTTACTATTCACAAAAAAATTATTCTAATCTCATTGAACCACATTTTACTTCTTAATGACAACCATGTATGTCGGATTTTTGAAAATCAAATCACAGAAGTGGTAATATTTCATTTTAACGAAAAATCAGTTTTTAACAACCACTTAGTGGTTTCACTATTCATCAAAAATTGAAGTTTTTCAGAATAAGGCCAAAATTTCACCCTAAGCTATAATTGATATTCCGAATTCAAAAATGATGTCTATTTTACAAAATTCCAAACATATAAGTTGTATTAATTAATTTTATAATTAATTCTCGCTGTTACAACAAATAGCGTGTTTTTAAGAAACAATTTATATCAAAAGTTTGGCAATTGTTTATATCCAATTTCAATGTTAAATTAATTCTAATGACCACCATTGGATAAAATGGTAAAAATATATTCTAATTATACTTTAAAACCACTAAATATTATAATTTATCACTATAAATTATTTTGATTAAAAAAGTTGTTTTTAAGTATTTTTCACTATTCATAAAAATTTAGAAGTTCTCAGAAAAATACCAAAAATTCAACATAGGCTAATTTCAATATTCCGAATCCAAAAATGAAGTCCATTTTGATAAATAAAATTTATAAAATTTCAAAAAGTAGGTATTACTATTCAAAACGGCTAGTTTAATTAGTTGTGGTGTGTGTTAGAGCTCGAGGTTGCGTACAACACACGCTATTGCATTATTCGAAGGGAAACGTACAGTGGAAGCTTGGGGTGTTAAATTCTCCCCTCCTTCAAATAATTGCGTCCTCGCAATTTCTAGGGTATTACTGCATAAAAAGGCTCGGGTGGTTTTTCATCATAAATTCCTCAAGTTCCCACGTTGCCTCTTCCATTTTATGATTTCTCCACAAAACCTTCACCAGACGAGTCGTCCGGTTTCTCAGCACCTGCCCCCTCACATCAAGAATCCTGACGGGCTCTTCACAATAGGAAAGATCGGGTTCCAGTTCTAATTCCTCATAGGTGAGTACATGCGTTGGGTCAGGCATGTATTTCCTCAACAGAGATACGTGGAACACATCGTGAACTTTGGAGAGACTTGGCGGCACTGCCAAACGGTAAGCTACAGCCCCAATTCGTTCTAGAATTTCGAAAGGTCCGATATACCTGGGACTCAATTTACCTTTCTTACCAAAACGTATGACTCCCTTCCATGGAGATACCCTCAGGAAAACATGATCACTGACTTGAAATTCCAAATCCTTCCTTCGATTATCGGCATAGCTCTTCTGCCTACTTTGAGCTGCTTTGATGTGATTTTGGATTACTTTCACCTTTTCCACCGTTTCCTCCACCAGTTCTGGGCCTACAAGTTTTCTTTCACCAACGTCATCCCAACAGGTTGGTGTACGACATCTCTTTCCGTATAACGCTTCATATGGTGCCATCTGAATACTCGAATGGAAGCTATTGTTATAGGAAAATTCTACCAGTGGTAAATATTGATCCCGCATACCCTGAAAGTCAATAGACCATGATCTCAACATGTCTTCTAAGGTTTGAATAGTCCATTCTGATTGTCCATCTGTTTGAGGGTGATAGGCAGTGCTCAAACGAAGTTCAGTATCCAAGGCCTTTTGAAGACTTTTCCAGAATCTTGAAGTAAAACGAGGATCACGATCAGAAACAATCGATAGGGGTACTCCATGAAGTCTTACAACTTCATTAATATATAGTCTTGCTAGACGTTCAAGTGGTAGATCCTCCCGTATAGCCAGAAAATGTGCTGACTTAGTAAGTCGATCCACAATGACCCATATTGCATCATTCCTTCTAGGACTCTTTGGTAGTCCCATGACAAAGTCCATCGTAATATTATCCCATTTCCACTCAGGTATGGGAAGAGGTTGCAATACTCCACCAGGATGTTTCCTTCCAGCTTTCACTTGTTGACAAACCATACACCTCGACACAAAATCAGCAATCTCCTTCTTCATATTGTCCCACCAAAAATGTTCCTTCAAATCTCTATACATTTTGGTGCTCCCAGGGTGTATAGAGAAGTTGGAACTATGAGCATCATCCAGCAATTCCCTTTTTAGATTAGGTATATCGGGAACACAAAGTCTCTTCCCGAATTTCAAAATTCCATCCTTATACACAAAGTCCCTCAATCTTCCATCATTCACACCTTTAATCTTCTTTTGAAATTCTTCATCATTGGTATGAGAACTCTTAATCCTTTCTAGTAATGATGGTTTGGAAACCATTTGAAAAAGAATTGATGTTTCACCTTCCCTAGTTATTCCCATGTCCATTTTCACTAGATCCAAGAAAATTGGATCCCTTTCAATTCTCATCACATTCAAAACTCCATGGTCTTTTCTACTCAAAGCATCTGCCACCTTGTTTGCCTTCCCCGGGTGGTAATGTATCGTGCAATCATAATCCTTGAGTAGTTCAAGCCATCACCTTTGCCTCATGTTGAGTTCTTTTTGTGTGAAAATATACTTCAAACTCTTGTGATCAGTATAAATCTCACATTTTTCACCATAGAGGTAATGTCTCCATATCTTTAAAGCAAAGATCACAGCTGCTAACTCAAGATCATGAGTAGGATAGTTTTGCTCATGAATTTTTAGCTGTCATGATGCATAGGCAATGATCTTATCATTCTGCATAAGGACACAACCGAGTCCTTTCTTCAATGCATCACTATAAATAAAAAACCCATCATTCCCCGATGGTAGAGTCAATACAGGGGAATTGACTAATCTTCTCTTTAGTTCTTCAAAACATTCTTCACACTCTTTTGTCCAGACAAATTTAATCCCTTTACGTGTGATCTTTGTCAATGGGTTAGCCAATCTGGCAAAATTCTGGACGAAACGTCGATAATAACCTGCTAAACCAATAAAACCGCATACCTCAGTTATACTTGTCGGTGCTGGCCATTCTTGGATTGCCTTGGTTTTAGAAGGATCAACGGAAATTCCATCCTTAGAGACAATATGGCCAAGAAAAGAAATCTCATGAAGCCAGAATTCACACTTGCTAAATTTCCCATATAATTCATGTCTTCTAAGAGTCTTCAGGATAATGCGTAAGTGATTTTCATGATCTTCGTGGCTTTTGGAGTATACCAAGATATCATCAATAAATACCACTACAAAGTCGTCAAGATATTCCTTGAAAACTCTATTCATTAGATCCATGAAAACAGAGGGTGCATTAGTCAATCCAAAAGGCATTACTGTAAACTCGTAATGCTCGTACCTTGTTCGAAATGCTGTCTTTGGAACGTCTTCCTTCTTCACACACAACTGATGGTATCCAGACCGAAGGTCAATCTTTGAAAAGTATTGAGCTCCATGCAGTTGGTCAAACAAATCATCAATGCGAGGTAGAGGATACTTATTCTTTATTGTTATAGCATTGATCTCCCTATAATCAATGCACAACCTCATAGATCCATCTTTCTTCTTAACAAAAAGAACAGGGGCTCCCCAAGGAGAAACACTAGGGCGAATAAATCCCTTATTACTCAATTCCTCTAGTTGTTTCTTTAGTTCAACTAATTCCACAGTGGCCATTCTATAAGGGGTCTTCGATATGGGCCTTGATCCAGGAATTAATTCAATGGAAAACTCAACTTCTCATTCTGGAGGATGTCCAGGTAAATCTTCCGGAAACACATCAACATATTCTCTCACAATAGGTACATCCTCTATTTGAATATTCCTTTCCTCATCCTCAGTAATTTCCTTCTCTTCCTCCCCAATAATTGAATTTAGTTGAGCTACTGGGGGTGGATCTAGATAAGAATTATGTGGCGATGATTCTTCTCTAAAGATAAGGTGTTCCTTATCATCATCATCAAGAATCGTAACCTCTTTCCTCTTACAATAAATTTTTGCATCATGGTCCGAAATCCAATCCATACCGAGGATTATATCAAATTAAATCATGGGTATGACGATGAGATCAGCAGGTAAAGAACGTTTAGGTGCTCTAATGGGAACTAATCGACAAAACTTTGTTGCAACAATACTTCCCTTAGGGGTTTTGACTGACAACTCCCTTGTTAAATCAAATTGGAAATATCTAATTTTCTTAGCAAACTGGGAAGATATGAAACAATGCGATGATCCAGAATCAAATAATGCATTTTCTAAACTTGAGGAAACCATTAAATTACCTGCCACCATGTCTTTCGGAGCTTCCACCTCAGCAGTAGTGATAGCATAAGCCTGGCCTTGATCCCTTGGCCTCTTCTGAGGTAAGTTCCCCTGACGCTTAGGACATTCATTTGCATAATGTCCCTTCTCTCTACAATTATAACATTCCACGTTGACAGCCGCTTTCTTTCCCTTGCATTAATGAGCTTGGTGGCCTTTTTCACCACACTTGTAACATACTCCTTTTTCTTTTAGACAGGCACCAGGGTGCTTCCTACCACAATTATCACAGGGTGGAAATTCATTTCTACCCTTCTTCCCTGTTTCCTTATTTCCTTTCCCAGAGTTTTCAGCGGATCTCTTCTTATCTTGCTTTGATTTAAAGTCATAAGACTTAGAGAATTCCTTTTCCGTCTTGATAGCGCACGAGACAATACCTTCGTATGAAGAGAGGGTTTGTGATACTAAAGCTCGACGGAGAAATGGTTTCAACCCATCAAAGAAATGATCAGTCTTACTTCTTGGGTTACGTATGTAATCTGCAGCATACCTTGCTAACCTTGTAAAGTTAGCCTCATACTTTGCGACATTCTCATCCTCCTTCTACCTCAGACTCAGAAATTATCTTTCCATATCCGCTCGATGGTCTCGAGGAAAGTATTTTTCTAAGAACAGCTCTTTGAACTCCTGCCATTCCATGTTTGTTAATTCATCATCTTCCTTTGTGTTTTGAATTAGTGACCACCATTGATCGGCATCACCAGTGAGGCGGTAAACTGCCATGACAACATTCTCCCTTTCACTACTCCCCAAGGAATGGAATATTTTCTCTAAGGAATTTATCCATTGCTCAGCTACTATAGGATTTGTACTCCCATTGAAGGTTGGCGGTTGTTGCCTCATGAAACGGTCTAGCATTGATCCTCCACGTTGCGGATCAGGGTGCTCCATACGAGTAAGGCTGTTATTCATAACCTACGTGAGTTGTCCCAGTACGGTGAGAAGCTGATCAACACCAGTTGTATCACTAGCTCCACCATAATTATCCTGAGCAGGAGGGAAATCCCTACACGGAGTGCGTGCATTGATACGGTTTCCATTCCTTCCACTAGGCGCCATTTCTAAATAATGGCATAAACTAGATTAGTTCATGAATCAAAATACATAATTCCATACTTGTAAAACACTTAACATAAATTGAACTAATTATGGATATAATCCATAATTATAAAAATGTTTTCTTTGAGGAAGTATATACTCTTAACCCTTCATAGTGGTTTGTAAAGAAAATGGGAATTATCCAAAGCATATCCCCCGGGAGTGTCGTAACCAAGAGTGCAGCAAGGCCCGTTGTCGTGCACCAATTCTCGTTCGAGTCTAGCTCAAAGCGGTGTTTTCGGGTTTTACCCCTAGGTACATCTGTGCTAGAGCCGCCTCTACCTGCTCGTATCCAGACAGGGATGTATTGCTCGGAAAACTCACAACATCTCTACAATACCAAAATTCTAGGAAGTTCTTCTATACTAATCCTCAAATTCTATCTTCGGGATATGTGCTCTAATCAGAGTTTATCTAAATCTAGCTTCCAAGGTTAGTACTAAAATGCCTCTGATACCAACTGTAACGCCCCGACCCCAGCTACCCAGAGTTGGTGCATTACTTCGTAACATTGGCATGATCACAAAAGATCAAGTCTCGAAAGACCGATTAGTTTAGTAGCCTTGGAAACACTAGATACATTCATAAGTCTTTCATTACATCAAAATTCAAAAAACTACAATAACATGGTCTTCATAGTCCACACTCATATCTTCACTGACTATTCTTGCAAGTCAGTCATAATACACTTCTTCACATCCTGGAAAATATTTAAACATTGAAAGGGGTGAGCTCAGATGCTCAGTAAGGATAACAATATTGCGGAAGCTTTTATAAGAAAACATAAGCATTTAAGGCAATGTATAACTAAAACAAAAGCCTTATTGAACTTTAACTTTAGCATAATATGGAAAAAGTAAAATAAAATAATGTCATTACTTACTCACATGTATATTCTACTAGACGAATAATCACATGAAATATCAATAACCACTTTCATAATGAGGGAATGTATAATGCCGGACATTCTGAAACATTTTGTCAAGCCCTCGGCCAAGATGTCTAAAATGATTAAGGCCTCGGCCAAAAACCATAAATCAAATTGGGAAAGGGCCTCGGCCAATTCCACGTCTAGTTGTCTCATGAGACCTACCGATGCATCGAGGAGATATAGCGGGCTCCACCCGTCACTTATTAATTCCAATACATTCCTCATATGAATAGGTTTACACATAACATAAGTATTCGTATTAAAACTAGCATACGAAATGTCAATAGTTTCTCCATAAACTATGGATGGTATAAAAATAACACATCCACAGTCAAATGTTTCACAAAATGCTCAATGGAAGTTTTGTATCATAAATCAATTTCAAATAAACTTAAAACCCATCAAAGGATGTTGACATGGATCAAATCAAAGCTATTTGAGAGAAATATCTCTCTTTTTTGAAATCATTTAAAAGTCCCATAATAATACATTTACTTTGAAAATATTATTATAAGCTTGTAAGGGAAGCTTCGATGAAGTTATAATGGCGTAAAATAGCCGCACCCGCCGTATAAGTTTAAAAAAACATTCTTACCTTAAATTTGTCAAAAAGGTCAAAAAGTACATTGTTTGGAAAACGACGGTAAGATTCCTTTCAAAAACATATAAGGGTATAAATGACTTTAACCCATTTTCCATTTAATAGTAAAAATGTTTTTAAAGACATTTTTAAAAAAACATGGATGTGGATCATAACAAGGTCCCAGTAGATAATTATGTATAAACAACCTTGGATAATGAAGAGGTTGTGAAGTAAACCCTTACCTTGTATTTTTCCTTGGTTGGGGTAGGTTAAACTCCTGTATAATGGTGAAATAATTGTTATTAAATTATACAAGAATCATATACATTCATATGATATCATATATGATCTTTTAACATTGCTTTGTTAACAATATCTTAGATTTATCGTTGTTTCGGGTGTTAACTTACTCGTTTTATTTTATATGTTTTGTTACGTAAGTCATGTTTTTCATGGATAGGTTGTATCTTATTCATATCCAGAATGATAGCATGTCCTTAAACATTATTTTTAAATCATCAAATGATAATTATACTTGAATGGATACGACGGAGAATGAATCTCATCGCGTTCGTGGAGACGGTAGTCCGTACGTACGCACGAGCAACAATATCATTATTTTGATATTTAAATAATATATAATTGGATAGTATATCATATATACAGAATCATTATCATGTTATATTTATTATTTACATGAATTACATATCATTATTATACCAATCTAAATAATAATAATATATTGAATAACAATTACACCACGACGTGGAGACGGTAAGCCGTACGTACGCACGTATGGTGACATGTCATTCAAATGATGGGTATAATACTGAATATGGTTGTTCCATATTTATAATAACATCACAGTATATAGAAGATACTGGATTTATAATTTTAGATTTTAAATAATAAACAAAGAGGGAGTGGAAGAAGAAAGAAACTTGAAAGAGGGTGATGAAAATGTTACCTCTTCTTCGGGTTCTTCCTTTTGATTTGATCAAAAGGACTCCTTAAGATGGCTTTATGACTAAAGTAAAGCTTCTAGGATGAAGGGAGAGAAGTTGGGAGAGTATTTGGGCATGGGTTGGCCGAACCAAAAGGCTTGGAAGTGTGAATAAGGTGGTAGAGGTGGGGGCCTTTTATAAGAGGAGAGGAGGGGCACTTTTGGAAAGATTGAAATGTTACATTATTTCACAATGCTTTTCGGATTCTAAAGGTCCCACACTTATATAATTCGAGGATAAGGTGATAAGGTTTCTAAATCTCCTCATCCAATAGGATTTGGACAAGTGTAAGCCTTGGATTTTGCATTATCTTCTCATTTTATTTAAATCGTTAAATAATGAGGTCATCGCTGGATCATAATGATGTCATAAATAATTTAATTTATTTAATGTCTAAAAATTATAAAAAAAATACTATGATGTAGGAAATCTTTTTAGCTTTCTAATGAATATTTATAGTCAAATTTGGACTTGTTTAACCCCACTTAAAAACTGTTTTAGTAAAATAACTCATGTTTGTGTCAATTTAATTTTAACATTAAATAAATATATATTAATGTCATTTTCCAACAAAAGTGGCTCCATGGGGTCCCCAAGTTGACCCATGGGTTGTCTTGGTCGGCCATGACTCATCCAATAGGAGTAGGACAAGTGTCATGCTCATCTCATATTATTAAAACATTATTTGTACCTTAAACTACACTAATTACCTCTAATCACGATTAAGAACTTAAAAGTTACTATTCACCAAAAAATTATTTTAATCTCATTGAACCACATTTTACTTCTTAATGACAACCATGTATGTCGGATTTTTCAAAATCAAATCACAGAAGTGGTAATATTTCATTTTAACGAAAAATCAGTTTTTAACAACCACTTAGTGGTTTCACTATTCATCAAAAATTGAAGTTTTTCAAAATAAGGCCAAAATTTCACCCTGAGCTATAATTGATATTCCAAATTCAAAAATGATGTCTATTTTACAAAATTACAAACATATAAGTTGTATTAATTAATTTTATAATTAATTCCCGCTGTTACAACAAATAGCGTGTTTTTAAGAAACAATTTATATCAAAAGTTTGGCAATTGTTTATGTCCAATTTCAATGTTAAAATAATTCTAATGACCACCATTGGATAAAATGGTAAAAATATATTCTAATTATACTTTAAAACCACTAAATATTATAATTTATCACTATAAATTATTTTGATTAAAAAAGTTGTTTTTGAGTATTTTTCACTATTCATAAAAATTTAGAAGTTCTGAGAAAAATACCAAAAATTCAACATAGGCTAATTTCAATATTCCGAATCCAAAAAATGAAGTCCATTTTGATAAATAAAATTTATAAAATTTCAAAAAGTAGGTATTATTATTCACAACGGCTAGTTTAATTAGTTGTGGTGTGTGTTAGAGCTCGAGGTTGCGTACAACACACGCTATTGCATTATTCGAAGGGAAACGTACAGTGGAAGCTTGGGGTGTTACAATTTTTCTAGTTTAATTTCAAATTAAATTATTCTATGTCTACTTTTGAATCTTAGAAAATTTATTATATATTTATAATAACGATTTATAAATTTTTTAAATATTAAACATTAATTTTTGGTTATTATGAATTGTCAAATCAGTAAAAAAATCACCTTTGTAAGGATAAATCGAGTAAATAAGGGTTACAAGTAGTATGATACAGACTAAAAATTTCAGTAACACTTGCCTATATCCTATTAAATTAATATTATTCATCGACATCCATAAAATTATCTAATACATGTAAAATTTTTGTCATATTTCATTTATTTTTACCATTATAATATTTATGTGAAAATAAAGACAAAATTGTCACACTCTTGCTTTTAATAACAATAATGTTTTTGACATAGGTATAAATAGAAGATGTGTTCCGTTATAAATAATAATTTTAAAATACAAATTTTTTTATCATGGTAATTTAATTTTAATTTTTAGTGATGAAATAATTACATTAAAATCTAATGTGATGTTGATGCAGTAATTATTCAATCAATATAAAAATATATTAAATGAAATTAAAAATATTAAAAGTAATATAATTTGATGAAATTTTATGATAAAAAAATTATATAAATATAAAATTTTATGTATGTTTTAACTTGGTATATTATAACTCCTTTTTGGTCTTGATCTTATTAAATTCAATGAAATTGAATAGTTCTAAAATTTACATTAATAATGTGTTATAATAAATAACATTTTAATAAAATATTTAAAATTCATATAAAACCTATATTCATCATATTTATTTTTATATGGTTTATAATATTAACCATGGTCTATTTATGGGCCATTGTTTCATTTTTATAAACTATATTCACGATCAAAGAGTAAAAAAATATTTTTATCGTGGTAAGCCTGAAAAGGGTTAACGGGGTTAAAACCTAAAAGGGAAGAGTAAAAACATAATCTAAACATGTAAAAATTTAATTTTATGATATTATTAATAATAATCCTCATATTAGATTCTAATATTATCAATTTTGTTACATTTTAAAATGAAAATTAATTTATATTAATTTAACATTTCAAGAAATTCAAAGAGTGTCTCTCCCCTCTCTTATAAAAGGGAACCCCCTTTCCCTTTTTATTCAAACATAAAAATACTTTCCATCCAATACCTACCAAAATAAAATCATAAATATTTCACCAATTTTATAGAGGCCTTATTTTGTGCATAATTCTAACGTTAGTTGTGTTAAGGTGTATAGAAAAAGAGGCTGTATGAAAAAGTGGTACAGTTCTTAAGTAAGAATTTCTGTTTTATTTATTCATCTATGTGCTTAAAATATTACTTAAACATGATTAGATAATACTATAAGTATCATATATATGATTATATTTTATTATGTTAATATAAAAACATATATCCATCTTCAACCTCTATCAAATGGGAAAGGAGTCCATCATTTGTATGTACGTTGGGCTACCGCCTTGCTGACCAATATAATTTATTTTCCATCACCACATCTCAAAGTTGTTATAATTATGGATTTAATTTATATATATGATTTTCATGACATATTTATAATTCTATAAATATAAAATTACACATAACTTCTAACCTTTTCATACACCTAAAAATGATAGCATGGTTCATGTGCACCTATTGTCTACCACCTCCATAAAGTGATTTGCTTCGCTTTTCATAACCACATCACATGGATGATATATATATATATATAACTATATTTAATCATATAAAATTGTATTTTTTATATTATGATCATCATATAAATAAATAAAAATATTACTTCACTTATTTCAACAATTATAGTTGAAGTGTAATGATGTTACTCATGCGTACGTACAACCAACCATCTCAATGATTGTAACGTAGTTCATTTTTCATAACCATATATCATGATTGGTTTTAAAAGAATATTTTATGTATAAAAATTATCATTATTTAATGATTATTATTTTTTAGATGATGTAATTATGAAAACTTTGACCATAGGAAACCTACCAAATTTGTTTTGGACATATGAGTCAAATATCGGCGAAACATCTAACATGAACATAATTGATTTGATATATTTATATAACAATGTAAAAAGTGACATAAAATAATGATAATCTTTAAAAATGTTCAAAATCATGTAAATAATTTTAATAATTTTATTATTCAATAATATAAGGAATTTATGTGACAAGTACAGCACTAGGTTAGGGGATTTAATTTATAAAACCCTCTTAATGTTTTCCTTCTAACTCCTTATCTTACATTTCTAGATTTTTAAAATTATAATATAAGTTTATTTATATAGAATAAAATGAAAAATAAATGAAATTTTTTCTTATCTATTATATCTTTTAATGTTTTTCAAAAGGAATCTTTTATGTATTTCATATGGAAAATTTTGAATTTCATAATTTCTAAAAAAAGGAATGTTATATTTTAAGATATATAGTGATAATAAATTTTACAACCATTATAACCATTATTTTATATTTTAATTACATTATAAGCATCCATTGTATCTTTAAATAAAAATACTCTATACTAATGTCCTATTTATTTTAAAAAAGGTTTCTAAAATGGAATGGGTATTTCAATATCCACAAATGTTTTCTTATGGGTGAAAAATTGTTTCCCTGATGAAATATTTAATTTATTATGATTATTTTATGGTTTGGTTCATTGTTTATGATGATGGGTGCTTCCATTATAAACTAAGGGAGGGTGTGTCTATGATATACCACCAATTAATTTTGTAAGATTTATGGTTGGAAGTTAACAATGATTTTTTGGCTAAGTACTATTATGATAATTATTCCAAGTGTAACTATGATGGTTACTCCATGTGTAGCTGTGAGTGTTATTACATGTGTAACTATAATGGTTATTCTATATATAATACTGATATGAAAATTATTCCTCAAGTTACCTATGGGATTTATCTATTCTTTCTATGGGTTTTTTAATGAAATATTTAGAATTCAATAAGGTAAGAAGCGTGATTAGGTTTTTAATAGGAATTTATATATTACTTATTAAGGGAGAAATATAGATATTTGTGAAAAAATTATTCCTTTCATGATTTCAAATAATCCTTTATGATTTTTATTTTTTACTTTAATATTTCCCATGGAATAATTTTTGAAGATCATTCTCCAGAGAATTTGATTTCTTGGGTAAGAAAATTACTAATATAAACCGAAAGATTATTTTTTAGAGGGAATATTTTTATAAGTAATCATGGAATAATTGTATATTTATTTCTTTTTATGACCCCTATTGAGATTTCTGTGTTTATTACACATTTAAAAAAATCATAGGTAGAAATGATGGGTAAGAACAAATAATAAGTAAAGTTCATTTTCAGGAAGATTTTCATAAAAATAAAACATGTATCATTTTTAGAAAATTATATTATAGGAACAATTGATACTGGGTAGAAGTGTACACTTTTTAATATATAGTTTTGTTATGTAAGAGTTATGACCTAATTAAGTAAAACACTAAATCAAAAAGATCTTATAGCATCAAGAAGATGATTTATTATTAAAAAAATTAAAATTATGGGTTGAATCAAGATTGGGTTATTAAAATCAATATGGACTTATATTTTCATCTATTGATCTATGCCTTTGACTTTATAGTTGGTGTTGATTTTTATTTTTGATCCACCTATGAATATGATGGATCAAATTCATCTTGTATGTTTATATAAAAATATTATTTATTTAAAGTCTATTTGATGACTCTTTATATTGTTGTGTATAGACAATTTAGGTAATCAAAGTCATATTAATTTGTATTGTATATGAGAAATACCAGAATATGTTACTCAATCCACTACACCAGAATAGTTTTCATCGAAAACATACCCAAAATGTTTTTTTTTCATCTTTCTTTACATCTATTGTATTTTTTCATACCTCGTGGATATAGAACACATGATTTTAGTAAGTATCATATTTCTAAGATAATGAAACTGATCTGAGGCTGATTATTCTGTATTTTTTTATGTATCTCTTATATATATTTTAGGATTTATAATGTTTGGGTTCTACGATACACTAAAATCGACCTTAATCTATAAATTATGCTCTTATCACTTGGAATAAACTACAACTTCCTTTATCTTGTGTCCAAGACCCATGCTATATTTGTAGTTTATTTCTCTTCTATAGAAAATCCTACAAATATCTTTTTAGACCCTCATGCTTCACCTTTACTTTTATGTGGATTTTTCAATCTTGATTCTTAATTTCACACCAAAATTCATGATTCTCTCATGATCTACTTTTTTCAAATATGGAAAACTTATCCCTAAAACTCCTCAATATGTATAAATAATTATTTCACTATGTTACTCAAATCATCAATAATATTTCTTGAATATTTTATCTTCATTTCGTACACAATAACCTTCTCTATTTTTTCTATATTTTCAACTTTTATCTTTTCAATTTCTACCTTCAAAAATTGCTTCCCAATTTTCTATTATTTCTTATAGATTTTGGTAACAAGAAATCCTACCTTATATTTATCAGTTTTAGATCTAAAAATTTATATCTCCTTAACTTAATTCTTTAACTATTCATGGAGATCAAATCTCTCATTTATTTCTCCTTTTTAATCATCATTGTTTTTCAACATATCAATAATAACTATGTGAACATATTTTTTAATGTCATTGATCTTAAGTTTTTTATTCTTATATTTCTATCTAAGATATTATTCAATTTTAAAAATAGGTTATTATTCCTGAAGAATGTTTAGTTATTACTCCTCCTACCCTTCATATTATTTGAATATTCCATTATGGAATTTTTATTTTCCTCATCATTGTACTGAATCTTCATGGGGTGTCATGCAGTGATGTGAATAATGAATTTACATTCATTTAATAATATTTAAATTCATTTTTTAGATAAAATTTCTTTATTTTACAACCTAAACATGTTTTTATTAGTATAATTTAGTTACCAAAGGAAGGGAGCTGAAGATATAGCATAACTAGGTGATTTAGATGGAAATCAGAGGCATTTGGACCCTTTTTCCATGCGTATTCCAATGATTTTTCTCCCAAGATGAGCACCCCAAACCCAAAGTCTAAGAGGAGCTTGAAATACAAATATGGAGCCCCCCGTACAGTCTCCGCACATTTTTTCAAACCGTATAGGCTCTCCTGGAAACTGTGCGGGGTGTGCATGTTTGGCTGCAAAGGCTAACCACATGACCTCTACATGGTTAACAAACTATATATACTACACTTGGTACCCATCTGTATCTTATTCAATGGATAGAACCTTGAGCATAGTTGGAACATGGTTTAGTAACTAGGGACCACAACCATGTGGCAATCAACAAGCCACCACCTACGTTCTATCTACCCCTCCTACCCAACATTTAACCCAAGATTTAGACCCCTAAATACAATAGAATAGTGGGGGTGGATAATTAATGATACCGAGACACTTTTGATGGGGAATACTCATTTGTAGGAGAAACATCTTGGCAGGGGGTGACATTGAAACCCATTCTAGTCAATTATTAGAGGATTTTCTCGTATGATTGGTTGGTGTATTTCTTTTTCATATCATGTTTAATGAAAATATCATATATTAAGATATTTTTTCCATAATTTTTTTTATGTGTATATAATTCTCTTCATGTGTCAGGCATGTGGACAATGTATTTTTATTGTTAATTAATTTTCTTTTTGGGTTTGTATTATTTCATCTTCCTCTCATACTTTTCCCCAAAATCTATTTCTCAATCTCACTAAAACCCCATATCAGACCAAGAACACAGTTTCTAGAGATCTCTAGGGAATTTACGACAAGTAAACCCATGCTCATTATGTGAAATTATTTGTTTCTAAAGGGACACATTGAATAATTCTTATAAAAACCAATTTCCAAACCAATAAATTAACCTCTATTAACACCATTGAAACTCACTAGACCAATGGAATTTGTGTTCTATTTTAATCCTAGATATGTGAGTTATTATGAAAAACACAACACAGTAGAAAAATATATTTTCAATAAACTTCACAACCATCCATAGACCCGATGCATTTCTCCCATTAATTGATAAAAACAAGTTTATGTGTTTTTCTTAGTTTTAAAGTAAACCATTCAATAATTTGAAAAATTAATCAATCAACCGTCAAAAACAACCTTCAAAAAACTAAAACATCAACTCTAAATTCTGCAATCCTTCACTTAATTAATTACAATTCAAGAATCATATAATATTAACTCTCACTATCAATAGATCACATACATATTCTATACTAATAATAGGAGTGGGTTATTTAATTTGGGACACCAAAAGTAACACATTGAATGGAATGACACAAAATTATAATGTTGTTTCTAAAGATAATGTTAAATGATTTTTTTAATTTGAGTTTGTATTAATTAAGAAGAAATAAAAATTATAAACTCAAAAAAAAATATGTCCTTAACCCTATTTCTGTTTTAATTTATTTTTGGTTTTTCCTTTTTACCTATGGTGGGTTTTTTGTTGTTGTATAGGACCATAGGTGTATGAATAACCAGATCACTCATTCCAAGAGATCTAAGTCATCAAAAATACTTTTTTACCATGAAATTGGACAAACATTATCAAGGTGATTCCATACAATTATGGGAGAACCATATTAAAATAATCCCCTAGAGAGATTTGGATATGAAGAACTAGTTGTTTTTTCAAGAATTTGGATTTTATTTTTCACATGATTGAAATAGGAATCAATATCTCTTCACTGATGGTGAACCAATCCCAAATCATCCAGTAAACATTATGGATTTTGTGCCATGGAATCATCGAGGACCACCGGCTCAATTTATGTTGGGATATGGACAGAAAAAAACCCACGCAATATCTTCCACCATTGGGGCTTCCATACGTGTCTGAATCAATGAACTTATTTTTCACAGGAACAGAAGTATATGACCCCACCTCTTTACAAACAAATTCCTCTAACTTGTTCCATTAAGGTGTATGGGCTTCAATCAATTCATGGGGCAGATACGGGTATTTGTATGCCACCAGTTTTATCCCAACACATTGATATTAAAATTTTCATTATGTATCTTATTAATAATATAGTTCAATTTTGAGTTTTACCAAGTCAATACCGAAATTCCAATATTTCTAATTTTCTAGAGATATGAAACACATTCAGTTATAACAGAGTATCAAAGGATGGAATTTGGCTCTATCTATTTATATTGTAATTCTGGGACAAAGAAAAATATTGTATTAAAGGGATGCCTCATCATTCCATCCTCACATTGGAGGAATTATCCCATGCATTTATGTATAAGAAACTTCCTCCCTCGAAGATAGTGATGTTGCGAAATGAAACCCAAAAATTTCAGAAGCATGAGACAGAGTCATTTTATGAATCTTCAGATCACTTAAAGGATATGTTGAGGAAATGTATTCCTCATGCACTTCCATTGTTTATTCAAGTCCAAATATAATATGGAGGTCTTACCATGAACACCAAATCAGTGGTGGATACTACTTCTAGAGGAACGATAATACAAAAATCCCCTAAAGAACTTTTTGAACTCCTAGAAGACATGTCATAAAATAGCTTCCAATAGAACTATAAGAAGGGTAATTGTAAAAGGGGTATGAATTGTATTGATGTCACTACAATACTCTCTTCCCAAATAGATGTCATGTCAAATATAACTGATGGTTTGAATATGAAAACACCATCACAATTTCAGGCATTGAAACTACCATCATGTAGTGAATGTGATGACAACCACATCATGGGTGAATGTATAGGGTCATGTTTTGACCCCAGAAAATTTTAATTATGTTACGTTTCTCAAATTTTAGGGCTGATCATGTACCCTCAATACAAGATCTTAGAATTGAAGGATAATGTAAACATGGGTTGAGGGAAGAAATAGAAAAATCCTCAGCCATGACCCCAGAGTCCACTCAGTAATAGTTAGAAATAGTATCAAAATCCATGTCCTATACAATAACTATGCAATAAATGTCAATAAGGATCTTATCAATAGTAAGGGTATCCAAACCCTCATCTGAAGTAACCTCTGTGACACCCACAACCTAAGAAAGATGAGAAATAATAACCTTGGAAAGACCAACCATAAAATCTAGAGGATATGATGTATAATTTAATTACAATAACTTGTACAAGATTTTAGAATCAAGAGGAATCCATTAAAATCCTTGAGAATCAGATTGTACATATTTCTAATCAAATTTCTTCAAGTCATCCCAGCACACTACTATGTAACACCAAAAAGAACCCATGAGAGGAAGGTAATGTAGGGACCTTGAGAAGTGGGAAGGGGTTACCACAATATATACCTATATAGAAAGGGGATGTTAATGTTGGAAACCAAGATAAATCAAATCTATCTGAGGATAAAGAATCTGAAGTTGTAGAGTCTTCCTCATCACAAGAATTTTCAAAATGAAAGTATGAAACATGTTATAAAGAAAATAAGGTATTCAAACCTTATAAAACAACCTTACCAATCATTTAACATGTGAATAAGAGGAAATTAGATCCATAATTTGGAAAATTTATGGAAGTTTTTAGGAAACACCGTATCAACATTCACTTTGTAGGTGCATTGACTCAAATTCCAACGTATACCAAGTTCATGAAGGAATTCCTATAAAATGATGATAAATGATTTGGTAACCATTCAACATAATAAGGAATTATCAAAAGTTGTTCAACACTGAATTCCTCCAATTATTCCTGATCCTGTAAGTTTTAATATCCCATGAAAAATAAGGTCTTGTGAGTTTTGAAAAGATCATTGTGACTTAGGGGTGGTATAAATTTTATTCCCTTTGGAGTTTTTAAAAACCTAGGATTGTATAATCTAAAACTGAATCTCGTGGAATTTAAACTAGCTGACTGATCAATTAAATATACAAAAAGGATACTTGAGGATGTGTTGGTCAAAGCGGGGAAGTTGATTCTTTCAGCTAATTTTATCATACTCGATATGGAGGAAGATGTAGAGGCAATGATGATTTTGGGAATACCCTTTTGTCCACATGAAAAGTGTTGATAAAAGATCACCAAGGTGAATTGATTTTTAGATTAAGGGATGAAATATCATCTTACAACATCATCAATGATATAAATAAAGCATTGAAATATCTCTCTTGAACATGAACTAGAAAAATTGATATTTTTTACAGGCCAGGGTGGTCATTATTGGTAGTGAGTAGTGGTTTTTGATATTTTTGAGAGGGATGAGGTATAACCAATTGTTTCTTCAGTTCTTAAAAACCCACATCTTGAATTGAAACCTATCTCATGCACTTTGAAATATGGGTACTTGGGTGACAAGAACATGATGTCGTTAATTCTCAATCCATCACTTACACAAGATCAAGATAATGAACTTTTATAGGTTCTAAGAAGAAGGAAATAAGCTATTGGTTGGATGATTTCTACCTTTAATGGAATTAGTTCATCCATTTTCACAAAGTTCTACTTGAGGAGGAGGACAAGCCCTCTCATCCACAGAGGCAATGGTAAAATCCTCTAATAATTGAGGTTGTGAAGAAATAAGTGATCATGATTTTTGGTGCAGGTATTATTTACCCAATTTCTAATAGCCCATGGGTGAGTACCTCACATGTTGCTCCCAAAAGGGGGGTATCACCATTATTTAAAATGAAAACAATGATCTGATCCCAACAGTGTTGGTAATGGGGTGGAGGGTTTGTGTGGATTATTGAATTCTCAACAATGCAATATGGAAGGATCACTTCCCACTTTCATTCATAGATCTAATGTTAGAGCACCTAGAGGGAAAATTTTCTATTTCTTTTTAGATGGTTACTCAGGGTATATCTAGATTTATATTTCTCCTTAATATCATGATAAAATCACATTCTCATTCCCATATGGAACATTTTTGTATCGATGTATGTATCTTGGCATGTATAATGCTCTAGACACCTTCCAAAAGTGCATGTTGTATATATTACATGACATGGTATAACATATTTTATATGATTTCACAGAATATTTCATGGAATATGGAATTTTATTCAACACATGTCTTAAGAATTTGTTATTATACTTGGATTAGTGAAAGCACACCAATGTTAACTTGAATTAGGAGAAATATAATTGTATAGTGCAGAATGGAATTGTATTAGGCCATTGGATCACCATGAAGGTAATTTAAGTATATACAAAAAATATTTAAGTGATATCACACCTTAACCTTCTAACATCTATCCATGAAATAAAAAACGTTCTTGGACAATTAGGATTTTATAGACGGTCTGTGCACAATTTCTCAATGATGTAGTGACCGCCCCGACCGCTTCCTCTCTGGAATGCGATTTTCCCCCTCCGGTGTGTTCTATTTTAATTTTTTTTACTTCAATCTATCCAAACCCAAATTTTTATGGTTTGGGTGTGGGTGATTTTTCTTTTGATTTAGGTCATACAGATCATCCATGTGGCGTTATTCTCGATCTCCTAGATGTTTTATCCCTTTCTCACTTGGTTTTAGGTAGGTGAATCCTACTTTTCCTTTCCAGAATGACACTTTGATACATTAAAGTTTTCAATTACTTCATAATAGCTTTTCTAACCACTATCATACCCTTGGATATATTTAAATAGTGGTTTTTCTCTGACCAATATCCTTTTAAAGGATTTTATCTTTATATTTGTTAAAACATGCATTGTAGCCTTTTAGCTCTTGAAGTAGAGACTCATTGAATCTCAAATCATGATTGATCCAAAATGGTATGATAAATTTGAAATTATGTGTGATACGAGTGACTATGTTGTGGGATCAGTTCTTGGGAAGTGACCGGAATACATCTTCAAGCCTATCTTCTAAGCAATTCAAGCCTTAAATAAAGCCCAAATCAACTACGCTACCACTTAAAAGGAGACGTTGGTAAAAGTTTTTTTCATTCAAAATATTTTTCTCGTATATAGTACTATGAAAATTAGTTTTTTTATACTGACCATATAGCACTCAAATACTTGTTAAACATGAAGGATGAAAATCCACAATCAATCATTAGGTGTTACTTTTCCATGAGTTTTACTTGGATATTCATGACAATATAGGGAGTGAAAATGTAGTTGTTGGTTATCTCACCCTCTTATAATTATCCCATTTGAAAAAATAAGGTGAAAATGAAATATAAGAAGACTTGCTGGATGAGAAAAAAAAGTGTGACAACCACACCTCATCCATGGTTTTCTTACATTAAAAATTATTTGGTTAAAGAAGTGTTTCATCCCAAATCTCACTTTCCAACAAAGGAAGTGCTTTCATTCAAAATTAAAGAGTTATTTTGGGGAATACCTTTTTCTCTTCTGATCATGTGGAGATAGAGTAAATCTCTACTATGTACCTGAGGATTAAATCAATAAAATTATTGATATTTTTACTCTTTTCCAGCTGGTGGAAGTCCTGAGTCAAATGACACCATCTCTAAGATTATACAATCTATATTTTTCTATCCCACCATGAAAAAGGATGCCTAGTACATTGTGTAATGTTGTGATAAATTCTAGAAGACTGGTAACACTAAATATCGATCTGAAATTCCTCAACACCCCATCCTTGAGTTCAAAGTCTTTGGTGTATGTAATATTTACTTCATGTGACCATTTTCCCCATTATATGACAATATATACATTTTTTGGACTATTTGTCTAAATGGTTGGAAGCTTCTTCCACAGTAAAAAACACAGAAAAGGCAATCGTAGAGTTCATAAAAAAGAATGTTTTCAGTAAGTATTGTGGTCCCCAAGTTATTATTAGTGATAGTGGATACACTTTGATAATGACTTAATGATGAATGATCTAATGATGTATGGGGTGAAGTATATAATGGGGAAACCATACCATCCTCAACCCAGTAGACAAGTAGAGGTACCCAATTTAGAACTAAAACAAATCATGGAAAATACTATTGGATCCTCAAGAAAATATTTGTACATTAATCTCGATGATGATTTATGGTAATACAGGATCACTTTCATGATGTATTTGGGCATCTCCCCATGTTTTTTGGTCTATGGAAAACCATTTCACCTACCTATAGAGATTGATCAAATATCATACTAGTATGTAAAATCATTAAATTGTGATTTCAAGGACCTGAAGAGAAACACTAATTTCAATTGTCCAATCTTGATGAAATATGGAAAGAAGCGTATGAAAATACCAAGCATAAAATAGACAAAAAAAGGAGGTTCATAGCCACATGGTTTCCAGAAATCATTCCATCCTGGTGATTTAGTATTATTTTTTAACTCATGGTTGAGGTAGATTTTAGGAATGTTTATTCCAAGGTGGTCAAGGCCTTTCAAGGCGGTAAAAATATTCCACCATAGGGTAGTGGAACTTTCTGGAGAAAGCATTCAATAATTTAAGGGGAATGGGAAACATCTAAAACCTTACATTCAAATAGAGGACACAATGGGCATGGTCTCCACCATGTAATTCGGGTAACAAGAGGCCTAGGTATGTTGATATTGAGATGTTAAATATATCACTGACCTAGAGTTGACCCAAATTTTTTAAAACATTTCCAAAAATAAATGAATTATTATTTGTTCATAGGGGTGCATGTTTCTCTATTTTTCAATTTTTGTTTGTCTTACCCGTAGGATAAATTCCAACTAATAGATACATTGTTGAATTTTTATTATTCTTAAACTAAATATCCTATGTAAATCTAAAATAACCATTTAGGAAATAATGGGTGGAAAAGGGTTTTCATTTTGAAGGTATTCATTTCATTCCAATAGTGGGGGACTTCCAAAAAAATTCAAGACAGGACCATATGCATGGTTTCTACACTGTCAAACAAACTGTGTACACTAATCGTGCACAATATAAACCCATTCCAGTGGAATATTACACAAGTATAGCATAGTTTTTCAACTTATTTATTACTTGAGGACCCGTGTGGATATAATAACTCCATACAGTAGTACTTTTTAGGGTTACAACATAGTTTATTAAACAGTGCGTTGAAACTGTGTCACCCTTTTAATTTTCCAAAATTTTAAAAAATAAAAATTTATTCCCCAATTCTAAAATTATAAAATTGTGTGAATCTCCGACTCTTTTCCTTATTCAATTCCTCCCTCTCCCTCTCTTTCAACATCCATACCTTACTCCTTCCTTTTTCCATAGATCATCAGCCAAGGTATCTTTTCTTCTCTCCTCCTCTTCCTCTTCTCCTTCTTTCTCACTTCTTCTCCCCTCTTTCCTCTCTAGGGTTCGGGTTTCAAAATTTTTACCCACCCCCATGTTCAATTTTCTTTTGATTTCTATTTTTTCTTTGATTAAACATTCTTCAACTCCATTTTTCTCAAATCCTATACCACACACCTTCATAACCATGATTTTCTCAAAACCCCCCAATTTCATACACTAATTTTTCCAGATTTTTTATTTTTTATAGGTTATTTTTTTATAATAAATATCCAATAATCTATATTTTATTTATAAAAAGTGTAAAATTTATTTTTCTATTCTCCACAACCTATAGAATCACCCACCCATAACACCATGGCCTCATTAGAAAGAGATTGTGCTTCTAGCTCTGCCGACCACCTTAGTCCATACCTTAATTTTAGAAAAAAAGATGAGAATAAGTGCTTTCGCATGTGGGTTACTTGTGAGATTAATACCCACTGTTGATTTCTACCAAACCATCTTTAGGATCATGGTATTTCAGATGAGATAAATAGGATAATTTAATTGGGGCACCTCATCGTAGAACATGTTATGCACCAGCCCACATTCAAGTAATATGTTTGGGAATTCAGTACAAAATTCCAGTGTGGAAACCGATATACTGATGATGAATATAGATTATTAAGTGAGGGTGAAGGTGATGTCACATTCTACCTAATTAACCATTGTTTTAATTTCCATCTGGCTGAATTTCTGACATTTTTCGGGATTTCTTATCAAAGCAGTGTTTAAAGTGCCGTCTATGGTGAAGCATCCTGATAATTGGATTCTATGGATACTAGATATTTTTGGTCTATAAATTCCCAACCTAGAGATATTTATGTGTGAAATACTTCCCATAAGTCTCTCCTTATGAACCCCATCCACAACCTATTACATTGTATCATCATCACATGTTTCACACTTTGGTCTGATAGAGAAGGAAATGTTACCCTTAAGGATCTGTTTGTCTTTTACTCCATGATTACGAGCAATACATCCAACCATGCTTTCATCTTCACCAAATACCTTCATCAGAAGTTCTCCTAGCCAATGAGGGAATTTATTATGTTTTGTTCATCACTCTTCTCATGGAACGCCTTGACAGACATTTTGATGAGAATTCATTCGTAAAATTTAAAACTAACCCTTCCTTTTTTATCTCATGATGTTATGTCGCATGTAAATGATAGAATATGGTGGAATCCCTTTACTAGTTTAGAGGTCATCAAGTGGATGTCCCGGCTAACTCCCAACCCACCTCATCCCCTCACATTACCTCTCACAACTACTCTCTTCAAGATAAAGAGTACCACCCCCCCCCCCAAATCCTCTCACCTCTATTCCACCACCAACATACTTAGCCTCTCCCACATATCGTATCATGTAGGGAACCCCATATGGCAACCCGAATATCTTCTAGAAGTGCCAGTAGGATTCCAATTCGATGTTAAATTGGAATATTGATGCTACTTGGCAATAGGTGGCAGCATCAGCATGCACAATATCCTAAAACTAGATCTTTATCGTCCCCTACCCAGTTAGCCTCCAACCTATTGCATTTATGGTGACACCACTTTTTATCCAGATCCATCTTGGGGATCCTCTTCACCAGGTGGTCCATTAGAAGCACCTCCAACTTAGGGTATTTCCTCTGATCCCATCCCAGCAAATTCATCATGGGCTGAAGCAGCTGGTGCCCAGTTCCACGATCCCTTTGACTTTGATCTATCCATGTCCAAGCACTGATCTTCTTATATTTTCTTCTAATTTTTCTTAATAATCTCTCATGAAATTGTTTTCAATCATTCTTTGTTTTTTGGATGTTACAATCACTATATTAAATGTTGTTATTGTATTATTTAATTTCATTCCACATGATTCTACTATAGTATTTTTTAAACACTACCCCCAGTTTCCTTATCATGATAGTTAGGGGATCTCTATTTATGGAATGAATCAACCTTTTTGCTAGTCAGTCCCTCACAAACCAATTGATCACATCTTTTCGCCCTTTTCTAGGGGATTTATTCTACACTTTATTCCATTTTCATTTCAATTGTTTCTCCCTCCCCTTTCATTTATTTTTACTACCCACCCTTCTCCACCTTACCTCTTTCATGGGGGACCATGCCCAGTTTTCATTGTGGGGGAGGGCACCCACATATGGCACCCTATTTGATCATTGCCTTAGCATTACCTAGGATGACAAGTTTTTCTTAGGGGTTTTCTAAAGGACTGATATAGATGCCACACATGTATATCGATTAGATAAGAAAATAGATTTTGGGGACTTATTTTTGAAATCCCTCATACATAGGGATTGATAAACCCATTTTTGATATGAATAAACATTGAAAAACATGAGGATAAATGTGTAAATATTTATTATTAAAACATTTTGATTAAAAATGAACATTGGGATGAAGCTGTTTAAATTAAGAAACCCCTGAAAATTGAAATCAATTTATGCATAAAGGGAGGTGAAGTATAGAAATTGTTGATTTTTCCCTAGTGGTTATTAAGATATATTAATTTCATGAACTCTTGAGTTTCTACATAAATTCATCATGATTAGAAAAGAAAAATTGGTCCCAATTTAAATTCTAGTATCTCATATCAATGAAAATAATTCGAGATATGCAAGGTCATGCCAAAATTTTTTGATGACCTTTCATCGTTTTTTCAAAATCTACAAGTTAATAAGTTTGTGTTACCTATAAAAGTGATAGACCACCATTTATAGAAGATTAAATATATGATTAACCAACCTAAGTGTATGATGATATGGAAATTGAGGTTGAAACTTTCTTTGAATTAATAAGGGCAATTTTTGTTTTAAATAACAATTACTTGGGAATGAATATTTTTAGATTTTGAATGAGGCTTGCTTTGTTAAATATTTTAGAATATTGATGGGTTGTGAAGAATGAATGTATGAATTTTAATAATAATTTATCTAAAATACATATTAATTTATTTGATACAACCTATGACATTTCTACCTATTTCATTGAAATATCCATTGAGGTGATTTTCTAGGTATCTATTTGAGGAAAAACAGTTGATCAAGTGTGGGGGAGTTTGATGCACTAATGTATATACAGAATTTCCATTCATTTAAGATTGTTATAATTTTTTTGTATAAATTTTCATTATTTTAAAACATAAACATATTTTTATAGGTATAACTTAGTCACAAATGGAAGAGAGTTGAAGATATAGCATAACCAGTTGACTTGAATAAAAATAGGCGGCATTTGAACAATTTTTCCATGGTGCATGCTACTACAAAGTCACTCAAGATGTGAACCATTGCCCCTAAGGCCATTTTGATCTTGGAATACCATGAAAAATCCTCCCTCATAGTCTCTTCATGGTTTTCCAAATTGGACAGACCCTCGAGGAAACTGTGTGGGGTGTACAAGTTTGGTGGAAAACACTTACCGCACAAACTCTATATGGTTAAAAAACCATTCGGACCCGCCCGGATACCTATGAGCCACTTATTTAGTGAAAATAACACATATCATGGTTGGAAAATGGCCTATGTAATAGTGTTATAGTCAACAGGACACCACCTAACTTCTATCTACCCCTCCTACCCATTATTTGACTGGGATTTGGACCCCTAACTACCATGGGATAGTGGGGGAAAACCAATTAATGTTGTCTAGAATATTTTAAAGGGGAATAATCATCCAAAGTAGTCCATTATTAGCAGGGGAGATCATGAAACCCATTATAGGTAATTTTTGGGGATTTTCTCTGATGATTATTTTCCATCTTTCTTTTATGTATCAGCTATAATGAACAATTTAGGTATTAAGAGTTAGTTTTTCATCATTTTTTCAATTTGTATATAATTATATTTGTGTGTTGGGGTATAGAAAATTTATTTTCATTGTCAATTAATATTCATGTTTTGCTTTTTAAGTTTCATCATCCTCTCATATTTTCCCATGAAATATCTTTCTCAATATCCCTGGAAGCCCCATATCATACCAATAACAGAATTTCTAGGGATATCTAGGGAATTTATGACATGTAAACCCATGATAATTGGGTTCACTTTTCGTCTCCAATTGTACTATTTGAATAATTTTTAAAGAAACCAATTTTCAGACAAAGAAATTGATATCTATTAAATTAATCGAAACTAATCGGACCGAGGAATGTTCTCTTGCATTTTAAACCCAGAGATGTGTGTTATTATGAATAACATAAAAATATAAGAAAATCAATTATTGATGATATTTACAACCATCCATAGCCCTAGTGCATTTCTCTCATTAATTGATAAAAACCAATTTCATCATTTTTCTTGTTTTAAAGTAAACCATTCAAGAATTTGAAGATTTAACCACTCAACCATTGGAAACAGTCTTCACCGACCTCAAAACATCGACTCAAATTTCATAAAACCTTCATTTAATTAATTAAAATTCTAAAAAGGGCACATTAAATCTCTATGTAGATCAATCCCACACTTATTTTATAAAAGTATTAAGAGTGGGTAATTCAATTAGGGTATTCGAAAGAAACAATTCAGTCAGAACAACACCAGGGTACTTTATTGTGAGGTTCCAAAACATTCTACAATAAAAGCAACCAATTGGAATCATTCTATTAAAATTTAGTTTCCCCCTTTTTATATTTTATTAAAGTAATTACATAACATCATAAACATTTTAATATTCTAGATTTCTCTTTATAGAAATATTTTTAGAAGCCTTAAATTCTACTTCCTAAAGATTCCTTTTTTCAATGTCATTGTAATGATTGGTATATATCTCATAAGAAACAATAGTTCTATGAATTCAATACAATGTCATATTCTTTTGATCATTAATCTTAAACACATATACTATTTTTTTAAACCAAGGGATAAATATTTACAAGGTATACTCAATGATCTTAACATCATTGGTAGTTTCTTTAGGTCAACACATATCCCACATAATCACATTAACCTAATCAAATAATGCATCAAATGATTCATTTAGGTTCATCTTACAATCATCATACTTGTTCCATAGAACCTAATATTTTTCTTCCCATACCTTTGAGTCACCATCACAAAATATGAATTATATTTTACCACATAGTGTGTGAGTATTTACATGATATCACCTTCCTATAGATTATTTTTACCAAAGCAATGCCTAACACATTGATTTAATTAGTGTATGAATTTAACTCTGTACGATATTCAGATATGACACCATTATCCATAATTACTATGATTCTATGAATTGAAGATATGTAAACATCCATTCCAAGTATCATAAATAATGATGTATCTAATCCTTACAAATTTTAAATTTATTTCCATCAATGATTGGAATCCTTTTGTGATTTACTACTTCCATGACATATATATTGAGAATAATTTTACTAACTAGAACATTTTAATTAAATTCTAATTATAATGCCTAGATGGGTATTTAGTAAGAGATTCCTTGAGAGTGGGAAGAATCAATGTATAAAACACATTACAAATTAAAAACTTGTTCTTAATACACTCACCACCCTAACTAATCTTGATGTCAAATTTAGTAGGATGATATATAATTTTTTATTTCAATAATGATATGTTTATTATATCTATTGTATTTAGACCTTAATCAGTTTGTTCGATGATTACTTTACCCACACTAACTAATTTATGCCTTACATAATACATGCAATCCTTTAACATGATACAAAATTATTTGACATGGTTCTCCCACACTAGGATAATACAATGAGCATACAATAACAATGTATTTATGTGAAATAATCAATTAAAAATGTTTGGTGGTTGGTTTAGGAAAGGGAACACTATGGTACAGGAGACTCCTCTTTACAAGGTTAATAGAATGTTATGCACCTCTTAAGGGTCACTCTGTTAACTCCCCTTTTTGACAAAATAATCTAAAAATTAAAACACCTTTCAAAACACATGAAAGGTAAAAATAAATTGATTTTGTTATTTATTTACCAAAAATATGTGGGTTCTCTTTGATCTCTATGCTCTTCTCCTTCATAGATTACTATGAACATCGTCATAATAGAAGCATTGCCTTCCATGATCCACCATGAAAACTCTACCTTCTGTATTTGGCATTATAATTAAAGAGTGTTAATGCTTCCTCTAATCTTATCCAAATCTTATTTTCAATAATATCACTATCATGGAAATAAATGGCCTTACTTTTCATTTTAGTAATATCTATTATTTATAGATATATATATCTTCAAAATTCCATACATCCAGGATTTCCTTTTCTCTATTCCAAAAAAAATTATAATGATTTATTCTATTAAATAACATTAATTATCCATGAGTATAACGGGAAAATATATCCAACCAAATATTTTAAATCCATGTCAATATAACAAATTGAAATTATAAGTTTTATTTACAAAATATAGGATATTGGAAATATGGAAACCTGTTAACTCATATTATTGGCATTTTGTGTACTATCAATATGGCTTGATCCTTATCCTTTTATGATATCTTAACCTTAGAATCCCAACTCTATATTCATATTGGTAGAATGATACTCTCCCTTATAGTGTATAATTACTAACTCCCAACTTTCAAGGATCACATTGTATAAACCAAATCATGGAAAAAATTCAGAATTTTCCTTTAAGTAGAACACAATGGACAAACTCTTATCATCATAGTGTAGTTATATCTAAATAAAGATAACCATAAAAACCTACCTATGCATCTTCACAGTATAGTAATCCTTTCCTCAGTGTGAAAAAATCCATGATTGGATGCATTATCAATCATTTCTTACTATACAAAATATACTATAATCTATAGAGGGAAATATTATTAATCTTGTATTATGAATGATAATTACCATCACATTTCTATTATTAATTCTATTGAAAAGTACATAATCTTATTTATTCTATCACATTTAATTACTTTTCAATTTTCTTAAGTGTAACTTGGTAACTTTAATTTATTATCCTTTTTTCTTTTATGTATTTCCTAGTTACTATTTGGTATCCCTGTTAAGCATTAGGACATAACATCATTTCAACACAATAGATTTCAATAACATTAATTTATCAAATGGGCAGAATTTTATATATTTCTTGGTTACCTTTATGTATTGTAGTGATTGTATTTTTCATTTCATATTTTAAATCATATTACCTTTATGCATCTACATGTATTACTCTTATGTGTGGAACATTAACAGTTTTTGGAACTAATAGATGGTTATTACATATCCTATTGATGACCTTTATATATCATAGGAAATTTTTTCCATTTATTTAATTTCACTCTTCTTTCAAACCTACTCTAACATATTTAGGGAGTTTCATGCCTTTTTCATTTCTTAGGGAAATTCACTCATGTAACGATCCTTGTAATCACATTTTTTTCCTTATACAACTCAACTAATTTATTCCTCTTGAATATATTATGATTTAATTTAGGAACATCTCAGAATTATCTTCTTGAATAACATCAAAACTTTTTCATCTTCTCTTTTGTATAAGATTTCAAACCTTATTCTACTCCTCTTCCAATCTATATTCAAAAAAACCAATTTACTTATAGAACATAAACATTCACAACAACATTCAGATATCCCATTTTCTTATGTAATGTCAATAGACTAACATTCAGAATCCCAAAAAAAACAAAGCATTATTACATAGTATACCTCCTGGTTTCCAATAAATCCAACACTAAATTTATTCAAAAATGTGATTCCAAAAACATACAGGAAAACAATTAAGGGGGAAATATTTGTAAGGATATTTGAGAATGGAATGGTGACCAGTGAACATTCTATCATTGGGTAATAAATTATACCCATTTGAATAAGGGGTGGAATACATTACTGCTCATACTATAATTAAATTGGTGTTGTAAATGCACTAAAAGGGTATATAATATTTAATTATATACCTTATATCATATCAAATTATTAGAATGAGATGTAGTTCATAGTATATAATGTACATATATCATAAAATGGAATAGGATACCATACTTTCCTATATATTATTATATGATAAGAAGATGATATATGATTCTATTGAAAGTGTGTTCATGTAACTAGAAACCAAATATTTCATATTTTCCTTAATTATAATTCATTACGAATTTATCATATATGTATTTCACATTCATTAAATGAGTTCGATGAATAAAAAAAATGTGTTATAATATATATGTTTAATTAGATGGAACTTGATACTATCAATGGTATTCACTTAATAAATTACATCAGGGATAGCCTATATAAGGGAACAATTTCATGTGTTAGTGTTACCATAGTTACGTGAAAACTTGTTGAATCTCTCTTCTTACCGAAGCACTATTTAACACATCGTGAAGGTATTATCCCAACTTTAGTGATGATGAATCCTAATATTACAGACATGGTTTTACTAGCTATTGCAATTCTCTTAGATGATGTAAGCATTTATTCTCTACTTATATGATCATTTTCATGTCTAAAATAAATATTAAAACATGGATTACTCATTACTTTAGGTACACTTTCATTCATTGTTTTCTAGTAATGTTGATCTATTGGGGAATGATAATGATTTTTTATGGTTTACATTCACAACTAAAGATCATGAGATAATTCCTTAAAATCCATCAATGGTATTAGAATAAGTATCTTCCATTATCAACATGTTAGTCCCATTTTTTATGAAGAACATTTATATTATAGTGAATCTAAATCCATATCATAAAAATATATATTATGCTTCAATGCCAGAAAAAGATTTTTTCGTAATCATAGTGTATGTCTAATTTATACCATAAAGTATTACCTAGCATAAAACCTTGTATTTTTTAGTGTCATATGCTATGATATATGGTATCATAATCCCTAATTAAATTGTGTTTTCTCAAAAAAAAATTACATATCATAATTATGATATAATGATATCGTAAGATATAATAGAGCTGTTATGATATCTCTTTACACACTCATTTATATGAATTTTTACATATATATGGAGATCATATTGTTAAATATGATTGATTCATATTAAATCCCTTCTATATCAATTATATTTTATTACTCAGAACATGAATATTATTTATATAATATCATATAAATAAAAAAATTAACAAAATTATATTTTAATAAATTTATATATTTTTTATAAAAGGTTTATAAATTCTAAGAGTTATGATTTGTAAAATGGTATTTTCCAGACTTACAAAAAAAATTCTGATGTTTTTTAAAATAAATAATATGTTTATTTTTAACATTATTTATTTAGAAGAATAATTATTATAAATTGATTATGAATTGTTAATATTGTGAGTAGTTTTCTTATATGATAAATTTTCTAGGAGATAATTTTATACATTACATGCCAAGTATGATATCATAATATATATTATTCATCTATATTGACCTCTGTTTTATTAATTTAGAGACAAAGAAAGAGGTTGAATGTAGTTTGTGAATATTAGATTTTAGATTTAATATGAATTGGATTCAATTGTGAGTATTGTCGACATGGAGAGACACTATTGGAAAATAAACATATACCAATGATTTTAAAACATTGGTATATCCCTAGTAACCACTGGTAAAAACTATTCCAAAAGTTCCTAGAACCATTGGTTCATGGGTCATCGAGATACCCCTATGAAAATGGTTTTCTGTAAACCATTTGTATAGGGGGTTTAAATTTTCAGTTTACCAAAATTTTAATTAAATCATTGGAATAGAGGCCATACCAATATTTCTGAAATAGTGTGTATAGGCTAGCACTATATACAAAATATTGAATGAACACCTTACTCACATTTATGTTTCACAAAAAACAAATTTATGTATTTAACTAGTAACATTACACATTTCAACAGTTAATAATTTAAGAAATAAAAACACATATATAATTAATTTTCATCATCAAACACCAATTATGTAATGTTTTTATAAATATGATATCAAATATATTGTGGATTAATATCTCCCTCATTACCACTAATACTATCATGGACAACACTGTCATCACAAACATTCATAGTATCATCATTTTCCCTTATAAATTAATTTCCTTCACCACAAAGAATTTATTCATCCCACCCACCACTACGAATACCATCTCTATCAATAGGTGCATCTCATATGGAGGGAATCATTAACATTTATGTATCAAAAATGATGGTGATATCTAGTGGCAGTTTTAGATATGAAGACCCATATATTTGTTACACTGTATTTTGTGATATATTGTATAAAGGTACACTTAGTATAACCCTAGAAGATCTTGAAGCCTATTTTATTTTCATAATTTGGAATATATAATAACAAATTTAAATAAAAAACAAATACATAAACTAAAACTTCATAACATGACCTTATATTTCAATGATCATAAAAAACAGCATTGGATAAACTACGAACGTGCATAAGAAATGGGTAAGCTATAAATCACAGTAAGGGAATAATCATAGAAAATCATGATTAAATTAATACATTTGAGTCAACAGGTATATCAAGGTAACATAATAGGGGTGAAAATAATTCAATTCAATATCAAATAATGATATAATATGATAACACAAAGTCAATAAAGTAATGTGGAAGCAACATAAAATATGACAACATAAACATAATATAAGTATAACCACTAATAAAACAAAAATAGTTTACATAATATAACATCATATGAAATGTATACGGTATCTCCTTGGATAAAAGCATTAACTAATTTAATAATAGGGCTACATAATTATAGGCTCATCCATCACGTTCATATCATGTAAATGCATAAGTGTGTCACATAGATAATACAATATTATGATGTTATTCATAACATTTAATCCCTTGATTATGTAGTTTTGGTTAAATAAATCAAATTTCTAAATAAATTATGGATTTTTACATCTAGGTGAATAACCCTATGTGGAAATGGGGATAGTTAGTCACTACACAAATGTTTTACATGAAAAAAATAGGATACTTTGAGAAATATAATGGGTGTATTAAAAGATTCATAGAATTAATTAATAAGAGTGAAAAGGGTATCTTATAACATGGATAAAATAAGAATACTAATAGGTATGAATAAAAACATATCCCAACATTATCAATTCAAAATCAAAAGGCATGATATAAATAAGGTTTTTGATAAAAGAGAATAAGTATGGGATCCCTTACTTTGAGAGAGAACTTCTAATAGATTAGAAAAGGCTTCTTAAGAGCTTGGGAACACCATGAGAGGTCTCTAGAGAGGTAAGGGAATATTGAATTCATACTCTAAGAGTTTTTATTAAAGATAAATTTGAGGTTGGTTAGGAATTTATAGAAAAATATAGTAGAATTATTTAAAAATTTCTAAATATAGGTTCTGGACTCTATATGACAAATTAATCAAAAACACAAACAATACCACAGTTTCTCACATGGTTTCTAAAAAAAGTGTGAATTTCATTATTTAGTAAAACAAAATTTTTAATTCCTTAAAATAATAAAATTTTTAATGTAGAAGTGAGTCATGTTTATAAAAAATTTATTCTAAAACTCTAAAATATAATATAGGTTTTGAAAAATTAATTTTAGGTTTAAAAAACCAATCAAATAAATTCAAAGAAATTTTATTTAAATCTGAATCATGATTTGGGTCTTGTATACTCTTTATAATATGTATTACGCCACATTTAAGATTTTATGATGTCATAATACATACCATATAATTATATTATATTAATGTTTTACCCAACAATTCAGTTATCTTATAAAATTATGAAAAAAATCATTATTGGATAATTTGGATGTGATGATTTTGAAAATAATATATATTTTATTAATATAATTCAATAAATATTATAATTTACATTTTTAAAATAAAAAACCCTATTTATTAAAAAATAATTATTTTTTGATAATAATAGTTTTCTAAACCTTATAAAAATTACATTTGATTTCTTAAAATTAAATTATAATTTATATCTAATTAATACTATTTAATAATAATATTTTATTAAAATATCATTTATTTTGAAAATTTTTTGAATTAATTAAAAATATTTCCTTGGTTGAAAATATATATTTCCCAAAAATACAATTTTTTCATCATATAAAATTATTATTTGTATGAAACATATTATTTAATCATTATTTTGTTAGAAATAAAAATAAAAAATTTATACTTTTGATAAAAATCCGTTTATTACACCAAATAATTCCTTAATGGTAAGGTGTGATATGATGAGATTTTATAGGGGTGGTTCAGTTAACATAGTTTGGTATAAGATCTAGATCATCTTGAAATTCTCCCATAAATGGTTTCAATCATTATTTTTTATGAATATTGTAAAGAGCATGGTCAAGGGAAAATATTAATGATTCTACCTCCCTAATAAGTTATGATAATGGGTCTTCATAGGGTATAACCCTACTAGTTAAGGAAAATGATTCTTTTTTCAGTGTCTAATTTATTCATAATTACTCTATATATAAATACTAATCTTACGATCATTGTATAATGGTTATAATGTCAATAGTTATGATAATTAATGATATTTTATATATTATAGGATATAACTTATAATGTTCCAAAATATTCAAATTACTGTATGTTTTTTCTATAATTTAACTTCATAAAGAATAATTTCGTCAGTAAAATTTATAATTTATTTTATAAATGTTTGGATTATTACATTATTTACAGCTTGAAAAATTTCCCCCTTGAAACCCCATTCATTCACTAAAATATATTATGGTCCTTTATTTAATCACTTCTTCTAGTTCCCATGTCATTTCCTCAAAATGTACTCCCACCATAGCACGTTGACATGTTGAGTTGTCTTTTATTGAGGAACGTGGTCTTTATAAACTTGGATCTCCACCAATTGCACCTCATATGAAATATCATTCTCCAATGGTACCATCTTTAGATTCAATACATGTGTGGGTTTTGGTATGTACTTCCTCAGAGGGATATAGGGAACACATCTAGTACTTTAGACAGGTTAGTTTTGAGTTCTAGTCAATATGCCACCGATTTTATGTGATTATATATCTCTACATGGATGACGTATCTTGGAATAATCTTTCTCATCTTTTCAACCCTCATGAAATTATTCAACATTGATATATGAAAAAAAACACTTTAGCTTCAACCTAAAAATCCATGTATCATCAATGATTGTTTTGATATATTTTTTATTGACTTTGGGGGGATATAGAATGATACTTAATAGTTTATACCTTCTCACTCATCACTTGTATAAGGTAAGGTCCCATCAGCTTCCACTCTCTAACATTATCCTAGCTTGATAGATTATGAAACCTATTCCAATACATATAATCATAAGGATATATTTGAATTCTATAATGTAAAATTTTGTTATATGATAACTCTACTAGGGAAGGTTTTAATCCTAACATCCTTTGAAATCTATTGAATAGGTTCTTAGCATATCCTCTATATTTTAAATTTTCTCTTAGACTAGTCATTCATATGATGGTGATAAGTAGTGTTAAATCTTAGTTATATATATCCAACGATTATTAATGGTTTCTCAAAAGCATCGAGGTAAACCTAGGATCTTTATCAGATACAATAGATATTGGAACTCCACTTACTCTTACCACTTACATTATTTTTATCATTTAATGGTGTTCAATATAGAAATATTCCTCAATAGATGTGAAATGTGATGAATTGGTAAGTCATTCGACTACCACCCATTTGTCATTATTTCCTTTAGGGGTTCTTGGGAGTCTTATGATAAAATTAATGCTTATGTTTTCTCATTTTCAAACTATTATGAGAAATGGTTATATCATACCCTTATACTTCTATCATTCATCCTTAACTTGTAGAAATACTAAGCACCATGATACAGATTCTAAAATCTCACTATTTTTTTTATCCCACATAATGTTTTGATTCAAATCTCTATACATCTTACTATTCCATAGATAAATATAGAATTATGTCCTTTTAACATCATCTAGGAGTTCTCTCTTCATTTCTAGCATTGATGGGACACATTTCAAGGTTCCAAAACCTACAAATAAATCTCTAGAAAGGTTAAACTCTATAATATTTATTAAATTTTATGTACCACCACATCATCTTTAAAATAGTACTTAATCCTTTCAATAATAAAAGGTTGTGTAGTAATTTGATCAAAGTTGGATGAATATTCTTTTATTATTCCTATTGCAATCCTCAATATGTCAAAGAAGATTGGGTACCTTATGAGTCATATCATGGACAAGGTTTTAGGAACCTTTATAATCATATAATCTTCCACATTTTTTACATTCCCAAGATGGTAATGGATTTAAAAATCATAATCCATGACCATAACAAACCACCTTCTTTGGAAAATATTTTTCTATTTTTGGGGAAATATATACTTGATGATTTTATGATCCATATATATGTCACACTTCTTCCCATAGAGATAATGTCACCAAATCATCAATGTGAATTTTATAGAAACCATTTCTATATCATGTGTTGAGTAGTTCTTCTCATGGATTATTAATTGGTGGTAGGCATAGGCTATCACTTTTTCATCATTAATGTGTACCCAACCTAATAATTTTTTAGATGCATCCTTGTAGATCTAATATCCTCCCCACTAGGGGGTAATGTGAGAATAGGTGAATTTATTTTCCTATTATTAATATCTTTAAATATTTATTCACATTCATCATTTTATAAAAACAATCACCCCTTCCATGTTAGCATGGTTTGTAGGATGGAAGATCATGAGTAGTTTCCCAAAAATTGGAGATAGTACCTAAATAATCCAAGGAAACAATGGATTTCCATCATAGAGGTTGGTATTTTCCATCCTTAAATTACCTATTTTTTTATGAATATATAAATATAACTATTCAGGTGAAAAAATTACCTATGAATGTAACATTATCCTTCCAAATCTTTCATTTATTTTACTTTTCATACATCTTTCCTTTATGAAAGTTCTTTAGTAAAACATCCAAATTCTCTTCCTATTCCATCTTTATTTTTGAGTCAATAAGAATGAAAAATATTAGGGATACCACAATTTATTGAGTTAATCACTAATTAATCTATTCACTTTGTCCTTGAGTATTTTTTTAGCCTTATTGAGCCCAAATGGAATCACTGTGAACTCCTATTTGTTGTACCTTGTATGAAAAGTATCCATGGAAATATCCTCCTTCTTTATCTTTACATGATAATATCAGGACAAGAGATCCACCTTATATAAGTACTGGGGTCTATGTAAATGACTGAATAATTAATAAATATGTGGAAGAGGATACTTTTTCTATGCTATTAATATTTTTAGATTATGATTTTCAATCCATAGGTGCATTGAACCTTCGTTCATCATTACAATAGTACTGATGCACCCCATTATGAATCATGTAGGTGTATAAACCATTAATCTAGATTCCCATTTAGTTTCATATTCAGATCCCTATGTTCGACAATTTCTATTCTATATGGACTCTTTGATATTTTAAATTCTCTAGTTATAAGTTCAATCGTGAACTCAACATTTCATCTAGGAGGAAGATCATAAAATTATTAGGAAACACATCATTGAATTCCATTAAAAATGGGAATTTCATCAAGGATAATATTTTCCTTAGTATCAATCATCTTTGATAGATATGATTTCTCAAAATTTAATAATATTCCTGAATGAGATTCTGATAATAAAGGATATTTATCCTCCTCATTCCACTTGTATAGAATTAGGTGTTGATTTGTGATATAAGGGGTTATTTCCTTCTCTCATCAATATATTGTTGCTCTATACATGGAAATACAATATATTCAAAGAAAAAAAATCATATTTATATAAAGGTAGTATCATAATGTTTTCTAGGAAATTAAACCAACAATATTTTGATAGGGGAGGATTTATATACGCGGGATACCACAATTTCCCCATTTTTCATTTTTAGTGATATCTCTACATTCATATTTTGTTGTGGTGTTTCAATAGTTCTAATAAATTATGTGATATGAATGAATTTTTTGAACCAAAATAAAATAGTATTTCTTATCCTTGAATTAATAAATAGCCTATCTTTCACCACTTAGTTATTGGGATCCACCTCAGCAGTTAGGATGGCATAATATCTCTTTTTTCTTTATAGGCCTTGAAGGGTTTTCTTTTTGGTTATCATTAACAACCCTTCGATTAGTGATTTTATTTACATATTTTATGTGTTCTTGGTTGTTGAAACATTGGACAAAATGTCGTGGTTTGACTAAATAAATCTTTTATTCTATTACATAGGTGGATTTCCTCCATTGAAAATCACTATCTAGGTTCCCTTCCTTCTTGCACCTAAAAACATTCCCTGTACCCTTCATGAAATTTTTTAAATCATTCTTCCCCCAATAATAACTAGTGGGGTTTTGGAATTTCATTCCCCCAAAAGAATTTTTTATCAGACTTCAAGGGTTAAATTCTATTATCCACTTTTTATCTCTACACCCGTGAGACCCTTGAGATTACCTGGTCTCCATTTTGAATTTGAGGGGAAAGAGGAAAATTTCCTCATAGTTATCAAAGTCAAAAATCAGTAATTATTTTTTTAGACTCAAATTTATCACACAAAATATGGTATCAACTTTAATTTTATAAGAAATGAAAAATCTGAAGACATATCATGAAAGTATTTTAAAGTTTTCTCTATACACCATGATGGACTTGTAGTCCTTTTTCTTAAGGGAGAGTAAATAAATCTCCATTTTATGAAAAATAGTGGAGGGAAAATATTTTTCAAAAAATGGAATTCATTCCACTCCATTGCTTCAATATCTACCTCAAGATTCATATTTTTGATTAACAACAAACAGTGATCAGATACTATCTCGGTATGATAAATATATAGCACGAACTTCTCTTGCAAAGATAATTAAAGGATTGAGGAGAAGTTTTCAACAGATTTTCTCCATTACAATATGGTTAAAGGATCATAGGATCCATTAAAAGTGGGAGACATTTTCTCATAATGGACTCAATTGAAACTTTCTCCTTCTTAGGGGGATGTGGGTTTTCTACTAAACTGTGTTTCTATTCACAACATGGGTTAATTGAGAAATTATTACCCTGAAGTTACCAACTCCAACTCCCATTCGATTGGGTATCTCATTTGGGTTGTAAAAAAATTTCTCATCACACTGGTTGTTTACTCATTTCCTCTATTCTCAAGCCATTTTCTATAATAAAGGGAAAAGTTATGAATAATGATTTTTTAAAGATTAAACACATAAACGGGAAACCAGGAACATGAAATGGATAACACATAAATGAAATAGATTCCTTAATCTATAAATTTATAGGTTTCAATATATGTTATCCAAGATCTATTTCTTTATATCAAGTCTTATGGGAATTTTTTAACCTTAATAATGGTTCATAATGAGATTTTGAATTTAACAAAGAATATCCCCTAGGAGTTTCAAGTCAGGGGTATAGCATGGACTCTTTTTTATGCATGAGGTTATGATCGATTCTATATCAATGTTCCCATTTAGAGGTTATTACCACCAGGTACAACAATTCCAGATCCACATAAACTTATACTATCATGACAAGGATGCATTTTCTTTGAAACCAATGACTCTAGACTTTAAAAAATGGTATTTTTTCTATGTTTAGTGTAATCCCAAAGTATTTCACTAAATTTTTCTAATATTAATCCCTAAAAATAAGAAGAATTTTCCTTGAGTCCAACTATGACAACCCATATCTTTTAGACACCTTATTTCATGATTTATTTCATAAAAATACACTTAGTAAAACCCAAGAATATCATGAGGCCTAATATATTTTGGTAATTAGGTACATAGAATAACAACCTGAAATAGAATTATAAATACAAAAATAAAACTCTATAGCATGCCATTAAATTTCATTGATCTTCTGAAACTATACGGGATAAACAAGTGATGTATATAATAAAGGGGTGATATATAAATCCCAGCAATAGAATAATCAAAGTATATCATGATGAAAGTAATACATGTAATCCAATAGGAATATCAAGGTAACATAAGAGGGGTGAGAATCATAGACATGAGTATTGAAGCAAGATAAAAGATGATAACATAAAGGAAACATGTGTATCATCCCAATATTTTAGGGAAGAAATCAAATAAATTTAACTTCACCAATATCTTGTGTTAAACACAACACCGAGTTTAAACAAACCACGATATACTATTGAAATATTTTTATTTAGAGTGACAGTTATAACATATATGTTAAATATTCAGAATTCAATGGGACTAACTAAATTATGAAAATTATAAAGCTTAAAAATGTATAAAATATATTTATTTGTAGTCAATTTATTATAAATTAAAATAAAAAACATTTTAAATTTAAAGAAATATTTTAAAAAATATATTTTTATTAGTGAAATGTGTTTTTACTCTAATAAATTAAATTAGTATCTATTTGTTTAATATTATAAATAAATTTTCATATTATTTATTTAATAAAAATTTTATCATTTGTTTAATTTTTTCCTAGGTGTGGGATAATAATAAATAATTTTTAACTCTTAATAACTGTATTATTTTATAAAAAGTGGTTTCTTCGGATTTGGGTGATTTTTTAAAATTAAATTTTCCCCATTTTATAAAAATATTCATAAAAATGAACCTTATTTTTGAAATAATCATTTAAATATTATCTCTGGATGATTTTTTTATACTTTTTTGAAATTATTAATTTTTCAATGAAAGGGTAAAATTGGTTTTTTTTATAAAAAAATTATCTCTTTTTTCATATATTTACTAAGATTAATTTTGTTTTAAGATGGTTTTAAAATTAATCTTTTTTCAATTATATTTCTATTAATCTGACTTATTCTTTTTAATCAATTTTAATTCAAATATTTATATATAAAATTTTTGTACTTATCAAAACAATTTCTTTGGAAAACCCTTTTACATCATGCCAATGAGTTTTATTTTAAATTAAATTATTCCACTTTTGTTAATTAAATTTGATGAAATGTGTCACAAAACGAATCTGGTCACCATCAAGACCAGCACTAAACCCGACTCATGACAAGACATGAAGGGCATTTTTGATCCCCACTGGCTGGCACAAGTTCCCGGGTATCATATATTTTGGTTTGGGAATGATTTACTCGAATATGGATAAAAAACATCAAAAATTATCGATAAACCGAATATGAAAAATTGATACCAAAAAAGATATAGAAAAAATCCAGAACTGAATACATAAGTCTAAAAATGATAAAATAGGTCTAAAGACACATATAAACAGCAGAAAAATATCCCCATGGACTCCACATGACAAGGGGTCATTACCCACAAGTTGTCTTTACAACACCGCACCATGGATGGGAACTAACACCCCGAACCACCATCACCTAAAGCCTTTCCTTTACCTCTATCAAACATGAAAAAATTTACTTACACAAAAGGTGTGTAATTAGGGTGTATGCCTAATCCCAATAGGATACCACCAAGAGATTCCATATAGTAAACAATACAATATAACAAGCACGCCATTTTTGATAAATTTGAGGTAGTGGAAATAATTTCTAAAGAATAAAACTTTTAAATGTAAATAGTTTTCAATGGTAATTTTACATGAATGATCTAAATCCAATAAAAAATATTGGATAAATAATATTCCATAAAAAACACAATGTTCCAAATATAAATACACAAGATTCAATGAGCCCCAATCTCGGGAACACCCCTAGGCACAAGGTAGTCTTAGGCCCCATATACCTCTACCTCAGTGTAAAGTAACCATAGAAAAATACGTTATCATGCATGATCCACTAGTAGCGAAAAAACCCATGACCTTGTGGTCCCCAATATTTATCAATATAGTTTTTTTAGTGACTTCGTTGTCCATTGTTTTTAGTGAAATAGTGACAGAACCCATCTGGTTCACTAGCGTACTAATATATATCTGCCCTCCTAGGTACCTGGGCTTCCCCCTTTGTGATGAAACCATTATCTCAAGATACCAAAATACATTATCACATTAAAACAGCATTTATTGTTATAATCAACTCAAAAAAGTAACCACGCATGTTTTTCACCACTTACACCACTCAATAAAATCTATAGAATTTCAATAAAACAACTTCACAAAATATAATAATTCCTTACACACAAACCCAATTTAAAATTCCACACTGAACACCATGAGCATACCCATATTCACAAAAACATAATTTTCAGCACCCAAAACATTTCTATAAACCCATCACATGAGTTATAAAACAAACCCAATTGGTATGAAATTAAATATACATTTAAACAACCAATTTAGCACAAAATTGGTTCCTAAAAATCATTTACTTAACAAATGTCACAAAAACCAGATTTCATAGCAAGGATAATGAATAAAAAGTGTGATAAAAATTGAAATTCAGAAAATCTAACTCATTTAGCATTTATTACCCATGTAATCACCTACCACAAGTGTCAAAATCATTAAATCTTGGTGAGAAACTTCAACAGCACCACCGCCAGAACGAAGGATGATAAATCGATCCCAAGACCACAAAATTTCAACAAAAATACTCAAGGTTAAACCCTAGGTACGAAACCTAGATGATGGAAACTTTATAACTTCATGAAAGAAGATGGAAAACCAAAGTAATATGGAAGAAACCAAGAAGTAATTTACTTATGTGAATGATATTGAGGTTTCTCCACCAAATCCTCCATAAAAAATGAGTTCCATGGGATATTGAGGGAGCTTGGAGGCCTCCCATGTCTGTTAGAGTTGAATGGGTGATGAATGTGGTTGATTATGTTTATTTCTATGTGGGAAAAATTGGAATTTCAAAATTATTTTTAATGACCTGGACACCTTTCAAGGTTTAGCTGCTCGGTTTAGTAAACAGTGTGGCAAAACCATGTGGCCTACTTTGGCCACCCGAAATCATTCCATCCTCCAAAAATTTCATGGGTATTCAATGGGTAAACCTAGGTGGAATTATAGTCCAAGGGTAGGGGAAATAATAACCAAATTAAAACCACCTTTCCATCCCAACACTCATCCATCTCAAGGGTGTAAACCACCCCAACAACATACACCACAAGGGGTGCCACTAAGAGTGTCACAAATCTAACTACAATCCACCTCAACCTCATACCCTACCTTTGAGAAAATTTGAGGTCAAGTACCATACAAGACCCCAAATACTATGGTCATAGATCAAAAACACAGGATATGCCAAAAATTTAATCTTGGAACACCTGGAAACCGAGAAAAATCTAAGAACCAAAAGAGGATTTGAAAAAAAAGCAAGGAATTAAAATTTCAGGAGTGATAATTCTCTCCACCATAAAGCTTTATGCCCCCTAAAAGCCAAAAAAACACCAGATGTAAAAACAAATCCAAAATTATAGACCAATATGGACTCCCTTGCCCCATTTTCATCCACCTCCAAAAGGCCAAACACCTCCAGTTGATCATACAATGGAAGAGAATACTCTTACTTACCAAAACATACCCCACTTACCAGAAATGATCAAAAATATTGAATCTAAATCCCAAAACAAAAAACCTTAAACTCTACCAGATGATTCTCAAGAAATCCAACTGAAACAAACAACAAAACCAAATAATGCTACCACAACCTTACTTAAACAAAACCATTGGTCGTTCTCCAATAACACATTTACCCAAGTAAGAAATTAGTGGATAGATAGCCTCAAACAAGACTACCTCCAACCAAGAAAACACTAAGGAGAGAACTGAGTCACTGATATGGGGTGACCCCAATGGACTTCCCACCATAAGGGACAACTTAATTTCTAAGACAGAATCAGAACACCAGTTGGGGGAGGCCTGGATGGTCTCCCCAGCACAAGGGGTAAACTAAAATTATACTTTTTCCATGATAACTTAAGTAAAACTAATAGTGGGTCTCCCCACCATAAGAACCAACCACCTTAACCGACCAGCACACACTGATATAGAAAGACCTCAAAATTTAAAGAGTTATAACGATCACATGGTTAGTCCACACAGTTTGGGAAGTCGTTCACTAAAAGTGTAGATCATTCTATCCACATGGCCTCCTGGACCACGGTGACTACTAATCGTTCACAAACCAAGTGCTCATACTATCTCGACATATCTCAAAAATTTCTCCAAAAACCCAATGGAAGCCAAAGAGGGAAGGAATGAAATGGGGTGATAACATGGACACAATTTCCTCCCACCTCTTTCTATCGAACAGGAAAAAAAGTAAGATGATGAATCTAGAGATTTAAACTATCCCCATATTTCATACTAATGATAGTAATTTGTAAAAGGGTTTGAAAGACCCTAGGATTTCCCCTAACTATAGGCCAGCTTCACTCTGAGACCTATGGCTAGAGTTTAAATGTTTCAAACATATTCGGCCTCACATTTAGGCTTTATAAATCCCTTGAATAGAACATCTCCTTTCAGTTCTAGGAAAACTATACCCTAATCCCATATGAGTTCACCAAAACATAACACATTCAAAACTCTCTTTACCCTAACCTGACATTTCACAGAAACAAGGTCTTAGAAGATGCACACATAAAACACCTTGTTTCTTTGGGTGAGAATAAATAGAAGGAAAGTACACATATAAAAAATCTTCCTCTAAAAAAAAGGATATTGATGTTTTTCCAAGGGATGCATATGCCCAACATAACAGAGACTTTCAGAGGATTTCACAACCATCACCTTTACAGTCAATTGAGCATGCGACATCACAAGGCATCATTGAACATGACCATTGCGACTGGTAGAAACAATACTTGTAAAGGGACCTTATGACAAATCCCCAAACAACACACAATTCCAGAAAGTGGCAATAAGATCCTCACAATACCAGATTTATCACACTGGTGTTTAACATGAACCACTACTTCAAAGAGACTCTGATGGACCCAGAGGCCCTCTTAGACACCATCCACACTAACAACCCCATACCACTTCCACCTTTGACGAATCAGGTAACATAAGAAACTAAAGTCTCTTTCAACCTTCCATGAGCACTCTCCTACTACAAGAGGGTCCAAAAAAACCAAGAAAGGAAAGGGGTATACTCAATCTCCAAATATTAAGAAGAAAGTCCTTATATTGATACACTATAGGATCATCCAACGGCGATTCACCATGTGTCACACATGAATCATATATTAACTCTTTATGGGGGTGTACCCTAGCCAATAAGAAAACCCAAGGACCCAACCAATATGGTCATTTAGTCATAACATACCACAAACCTGAACCGAACACAAGAGGGAAGACACCACATTTTTCTCCCAAAATTTTCCTCAAAAGAGACAACTGAACAACGCTTCATTCCAACTTATTGATGAAACACCAACCCAAAACATCATTTAAAAAATAGGGGTTATTGGACTCGAAACATCCTACAATAGCAATCCCAAAAACACATAATCCACACCTCCTAAACACTAATTATCAAAAAAAACACTTTACTTCAAAATTATTCTTAAAAAAATAACAATGTTAGTGGGTTCTGCATTTACCAATGGTATTTCATGAGCCTCACACATGCATCTTCTAATGCCACACAGGGCACCCACCTCATATGCATCCTGACACTCATCCATTTATTCCATTAAAAATCCATATTCCCATATAAATCCATGCATGTGTTAACCCATGAGAACACTGAATACTAAAACCAATCCTTTCCTCTTTTCAAAATCAAAACCTTTTTAACCACACATTCCCTTTCTCAAAACTGCTAACCATAAAATCCAAACCCAATTTAAATATTACAATAAGATTTATAAAAGCACCCATAATTAAATAAAAACTCACTTTCATGCCTTTCACAACCATTTCAAAACATTTCAACCCATTTAAAAAAACTTCTAATTTCATGAAAAACACCATTTCATAAATCTCCATTTAATTAAGAACTCAACTCTTCTCATTTCAAAACAGGGTTCTAAAATTTCATAAAACTTTTAAAATTACAAGTAGTTACCAAATCAAAATGCATCTTTAACGCCCAAAAATAAATTATAGAACACATAATTCAATTAAAAACACTTTTCCATTGTTCAGAAAATTCTACTGGAAACACATTTTCAAAACCCCTTGAACACAATTCAGACATTAAAAAGAGGTGAAAACACATAATTTAACCTTTCTAAATAATACCAAAAATATCATATATATACATTCAAAAATAAAACCAGTTTCAATTTACTATAAAATCACTTCACAAAAACTCACACTCGTTAAAATCAAGTCAATTTTTTTACTTTAAAACCCATGTTTGCAAGACTCTAAAACAAAGAGACACAAGACAATGTGAGAGGAAACTAGTGTCGGTGGGTGACTTGGACATATAGTTAGAGGAAATATTTGAATCACTTCACTATCCCAGATATTGTTTTTGGAAAATATCCCAAGCTCCCCATGGCTTTCTAGGCCCAGCGAGCTCACTGAGACCATTGACTCAACTCACTTTTCATTTCCCCCAATCATCAATGAACCATGAGAAATAATGAAATTAGATAAAACCCAAGATCCCATAGATACTTGAATCCCGTCATGAGCTATTCTCTCCAAGCACGCTACCCATAACCATAATTTTAATTCTAAACAATCCTAGATCCACACTATCTAGACTCTTTCACAAATAACATGACCAAAAGAGTGAACCTCATCTAATACCATTTTGTCACAAATCGAATATGGACACCATAATAACTGGTACCAAACCCATCCTGCAAAAAGTCCTGAAGGGATTTCCCACATGGGCTATCACAAGTTCCTGAGTATCATATATTTTGGTTTGGGAATGATTTACCTAAATATAGATATTCAAAACATCAAAAATAATCAATAACCCGAATCTGAAAAATTCATACCAAACAAGATTTAGAAAAAATCAATACATGAATAGATAGGTCCAAACATGATAAAATATGTCCAAAGACCCATATAAACAAAATAATAAGATCCCCATGGACTCCACATGACAATGGGTCATCACCCACAAGTCGTCTCCACAACGCCGCACCATGTATGGGGACTAACACCCTGAACCGCCATCACCTGAAGACTTTCCCTTACCTATGTCAAACATGACCAATTATACATACACCCAAGGGTTTTAATTAGGGTTTTATACTATTCCAAATAGTATACCACCAAGATATTCCATAGATTAATGAATACCAGATAAAAAACATGCCATTTTTGATAAACAACATGTAGTGGAAATAATTTCTAAAGAATGAAAGTTTTAAATGTAAACAGTTTTCAAAGGTAATTTTCCATGAATGACCACATTCCAATAAAACATGTAGAATACTTAATTTTTCATCAAAAACCACCATATTCCAAATATAAATACACAATAGTCATTGATAACCAATCTCAGGAACACCCCTAGGCACGAGGTAGTCTCGGGCCCCAAGTACCTCATACCTCGGTGTAATGTAACCATGGATAAATATATTCTCATAAATGATCCACTAGTAAAGAAAATAAACATAACATATTGGTCCCAAATAATCATCAATATTGTTTTTTTATTGTTGTCATTATTCATTTTTCTCAGTGAAACAGGGACAAAACCCATCTAGATCACTAGCGTACTAGTACATATCTGCCCTCCTAGGTACCCGGGCTTCCCCCTTTATCCTCAAACTGTTATATCATGACACCTAATTCCATTATCACATAAAAACATAATTTTTTGTCATAATAAACTCAGAACACTTTCCACACATGTTTTTCACCACTTACACCACTCAATAAATTCATTAGTATTTCAATAAAACAACTTCCCAAAATTTAACAATGCTTTACACAAAAAAACCCCTTTAAAATCCCACTTCAAACACCATGGGCATACCCATATTCACAAAAACAGAATTTTCAGCTCCCAAAACATTTCTATAAACCCATATCATGAGTTATAAAACAAACCCAATTGGTATAACATGGAATAGACATGTAAAACACCCAATTTAGCACAAAATTGGTACCTAAAAAACATTTTCTTAAAACATGTCACCAAAACAGATTTTGAAACTATGATAAGGAATAAGAAGTGTGATAAAAATAAAAATTCCGGAATTATAAATCATATAGCATTGATTACCCATGGAATCACCTACCACAAGTGTGAAAACCCTTGAATCTTGGTGCGAAACTTCAACTACAGCACCACCACCGCACCACAAGGTAAATAAATAGATCCCTAGACCACAAACATTCACAAAAAATACTCAAGGATAAACACTAGGTACAAACTCTAGATAAAATAATCTTTATAAATTCATAAAAAAAAAGAAGTAAAACCAAAGGAATATGGAAGAAACCAATAAGGAATTTACTTACATGAAATATCTTGAGGTTTCTCCACCAAATCCTACATCAAAAATGAGTTCCATGGGAGCATGAGGGAGATTGGAGGCCTCCCATTATTTATAAGGTAAAATGGGGGAATAATGGGGCAGATTAGGTTTATTTTTGGGAGGGAAAATTGGAATTTCAAAAATATTTTTAATGACCTAGACACCTTTCACGGTTTGGCTGCACGGTTTAGTAAACCGTGCGGCCAAACCGTGAAGCATGTTCTGGCCACCAAATATCATTCCATTCTCCTCCAATTTCATGGGGATCCAAAGGGGAATCTAGGGTGAATGATTTTTTAAGTATGGGGGTAAATAATATACAAATAAAAACCACCTTTCCACTCCATGACTCGTCCAAATCAAAGGTATAAACCACCCCCAACAACATACCCCACAGGGGGTGACACTAGTAGTGTCACAAATCCAACTCCAAACCACCTGAACCTCATAACATCCCTTTGAAAAAATAATAGGAAAAGTAACATATAATAACCCCTAGACTATGTTCATATATCAAAAAAATTAGAGATGCCAAAAATTTAAACTTGGAACACCCGGAAACCAAGAGAAATCTAAGAACCGAAAGAGGATTTGAAATAAAGCATGGAATTAAAATTCTGGTTGTGAAAAAATGGGTTAAATATTTTTATTCAACCTATTTAATATCATTTAATAATTCCAACTTAATTTTTTCATAATGAATAGTAAAAATAGTAAAAAATAATTATTATGGTTAAGGTTAAAATGGATTTACCGAGTGTGATTAAAAAAATATAAGTTTTATTTTTATATTTAAACTTCTATAAATACTTTTTAATGAAAATATTTATACCATATCCTATACCAAGTTTTAATATATGGTCATTTGGAAGCAGTTTTCTTAGTAACAGAATTATCATTTTGTTTTATTTTAGGAAATTTACTAGTGGGTTCCCACACCCACTTAAAAAGGGACACCTATATACTCTCCAATATAGACTTTAAGATCATTTCGGATTAGAAACTCCTTACCCAAAATCCATCATTAAATATTTACCCAATTAATAGATTATTTGGTTTTATTATTAAACCCTCCTATGAATGATTTCTGTGCTAACCAAAAGATGTTTTTTGAAGAAGATGTATCATTCTTAACTGATAAATTATATTTTATTTAATCATCCACCTCCTTTGAATATTATTAAACTATGATGAAATAATAATAGAGATATATTAACTATAATAATATTTTATTATGTTAACGGAATAACCTATATCCATTTCCTCTTCCATAAAATGGTAAAAAAAACCTTTGATCATGTTTACAAAGGACTACTACCTCACGAACTGATGTAATTCATTTTTCATTTTCACATCCCATGAATGGATATAATTATGGATTTTATGTGTATATATATATATAATATTTATTATATTATTATACTTATATAATTATTATGTCACCTCTACATTCTTAACATGAAATCCTTTAGAAAATGATAACATTGTACATGGGTATGTGTGGACTACCGCCACCTTGAAGTAATGTGACATGTTTTTCATTTTATTTTGACATGAATGGTAATAATAATGGACTTAATGAATAAATATTATACATATGTTATAAATATAAATCTTTAAAACTTAATTAATAGTTACCTTTCTATCATTCCATCCATTAAAATATGAAAATAGTGTTTATGCATATGTATGGCCTACCGTCCCCATGAACTGTATAAATCATTTTTCTATTTCTAAATCTTATGGATAAATATAAATATATTCATAATTGATACATATTATTTTTATACCATGATTAATATTCACTATATTATGTAACCATAATTAAATTAAAAGGACCAAAACTATCAAACCAAAACATACACGAAAGATGAAGCAATTATCACCTGGAATAGTGATTTAAACAAAAAAAATGTTAATAAACGGTTTATAAAAGGTTATAAGTGAATAATATAGGGTATTATATATATTATTATGGATAGGAAATTTATTTATAATAAACTATATATATTATAACATATTTTTTAATGTCGATGAATTAATTCGAGACTTGAGGTAAGGGACTTTTGTCTCACTTTTATTTTTTTGGGATACCTTCGATATTCACCACTTGTCTCAATTATGTTGTGTGCATACTACCCATGAATTTATTTTATGATTCATGCCATAAATATTAAGGGATATAAATATCTCTATTATTTTATTTCTTTTATTTGGATTACGATTCACATGTTGGCAACGTTGTAAGTGTTTTGTGTTACAAACTCATTATTTATTGGGATCATTTATGATTATTATTCCATTGATGAATCTTGTGATATATCTCACAAGAAACTTATGAATTTTCTTCCACTATTTTTATTTCTTAAGGATTAATTTTTTCCTCTAATTTTAATCCCCTAAAGTACTTAAGAGGTTGAAAATATTTTTTTAAGGAAAACCAACTTTATTTCTCTCTCTGATCAAAAAACATTTCTCTTCTATATCCATGTCTTTTAAAAAAATCCAAATTTTTTTCTAAAAAATTATTCCAAAATATTTTTACTATTAAAAAATATTGTGTAAATTTATTTTTACCAATTATTGAAATTTTAAATAATGGTTTGAGAGGATCGTTTTTGTCATTTTCCAAATGAGGTACTTTTTGACCTTTTTACAAAAGACTGAAAGAAATTTTTTCTTTTAACTTATAGGACGTGTACATAATTTTATTCTTTCATGAATTTTCAATTCATTTAATCTTACATTAATATTTTCCATGTTCATTTTCAAATAAAAATTTTTATTTAAATTTTGGAAAATATTTAGATTTTATAGAATTGATTTCATAGAAAGGATATTTTCCTCAAAAATGTTTCAATAATATTTTTATGGTATTTATATAAATTAATGATAACAACCATATATTTTTCTTATGATTTATTAGAGAATTGATCTATTTATTCCATATTTACCCTTTCTTGGGATGATTTATGATTAATTTGAAAAAAAAATTAAACCTGTTTCTTTCCCATGGGTTATTCAATGATGAGATGTTTATGACACTCTTTTAATTTTCATGATTTATAGTATGATGAATTATTTTGTTACACACATAAGTATGATTTTCATTATTTGATCGGTGGGCCCAAAATTATATATCCTAGAAATCATTTGGAAAATATTAATGTTTTATGAGATCAAAAGGTGCACTAGAGATTATATCGCGCCTGAAAAAAATATGGTGCATGGGAGGTTATGCCACACCCAAAAGAGGATACATGAGAGTTTATACCAAGCTCAAAGCAGGTATATAGTTGTTTATCCCAAGACTAACATATTATTAATATATATTTTTTTATCCTTGATATAGTATTTTATACGCTTATGTGTATTCCAAAAATCTATGTTCTATGCCAATGTTATTTTCCTATGTCTTATATTCATTGATTACTTTCTGATTCATGCCTTATGAACTTCCTATATTTATTAAATGACTCGATATTTTGATATATGATAGGTAGGTTATGGTTTTCATATGTTATTATAATGTTCTCATACCCTTATTCTCATTTTATGTCTATGTGATCATTAATATCTCACTATTTTACCCTTATTGGGAATATGAGCTTAACCTTTCTTATGTTTCCTTTTCAAAGGTTATGAAAAAATGTATTAATTATGATATGTCTAATCATGGTGATATTTATGAATAATTGAGTTGTTGATGATGTAGTTCACTTATGAATTAGTTTTTTATGTAGCCATGTTTCTAAAGTTACTAAACCTATATAGTTCTTGAATGGTTCATTATGTTATGTAATGAAAATTAATTTAATAAGATATAAAATCTATGTACAAGATGTTAAGGTCACTATATTTGGTAGTTGGAAAAGGTTTAGTTAACCTTTGGAAACTATATTGAGAAAAAGTTTTTGATAACCCTAGGGATAACAAAAACTATAAGAAAATTTCCTATAATTTTTTTAAGGATAGAGTGAGTGGTTTCCAAGAAATTAAATATCTATCAAGATAATACAAGTGGTTTTGGCTCGAGCATAGTTCTGCCTAGGGGTAATTACTCTAAAAGGGTTAATTGGGACATAATATAATCATCCCATGGTTTATTATAATGGGACTTTCAACACACGTGGTTTAACACTCCAAGGGGATATGTTTGGGAAATCTATAATACTCTAAATGAACTATCATAAAGGATTTGAATAGATGATGACCATGAATGAACTAGGTTAAACATATGGATTAATATATTAAAAATATGTTTTCAAGATTTAGACATCCTATATATGATTTTTTAGGATTATGTGTTTTCCACAATGATTATTATTTCTCAATCAATTCTATTTTTCAGTCAATGGATGTAACCAAGAGGAATCATGTTAATGTTGACTTTGGTGGATAATGTGGTTATTATAAGCAAACAAATTAGGTGATGACTGAAGTGAAAGTTATTTTAATTATTCCTAATTAGTTATCATGATATATGATTAATATCCTATAATTTAACCAACTCTTTTACATGATAACGAATATAAGAGTTGATATCTCAAATAGATCAAGAAGTGGATACCATTGGGGAAACAATGATCAATTTACCTCATCTTAAAATTATGAAAAGAGACACAAGAGATAATGTTTTAAAATATTAGGAATGTTTTTTATATTTGGAAATGAAGTGCATAAATAAATGAGTTTCTAAAGAAAAATTAAGAGTGTTATGGAAAGAAATAAAATACATCATAAGGATCCATTTTTTGTTCGTTATATAAATATGGGGAACCTGGTCAATATAAAATTAAATTACCTCTTATAAAATTTAAATACTAGACTCATTATAGGCCTAAATCATGTTGGATTTTTTAATAATTTTCCTTATGAAAATATTATTAATTTTGAATTTGATTTTATTTTGGGTATGGACACAATTTATTTATATAAAGCTGATATAAATTTCTATGTTAGGGGAGTCATATTTGATATTTTGAACCAACCTATGCTCTTCTATCATCGTATTGATAAATATGAACTTCCAATGGAAATTGGATCCATTTTATAAGTCATTATTTGTATAAAAAATGTGTTTTTATCCCAATTGGTTGGGAACAAAATCAACATCAATGATGTTTTTTAATATAATTTCCTAATATTACATGAAATAATGATGAAGATTTTTCAATATAACTCTTACCTTGTGCTAAACCTATTCCTATGACTCCATATATAATGGCCCTGATTGAGTTGCATGAGTTGAATAAATAACTCCAACACAATCTTGATAAGGAATTTATTTGGCTAAGTTTGTAACCTTAGGTTGCACATTATATTTTGTTAAAAAATTATGGATTTAAGTAACTATTTATTGACTATAGAAAACTAAAAGATATCACAATTGAGAAGAAGTATCATAGTCCCTATATTGATGGCTTGTTTGATCAACTGCATGGATCTCAATACTTTTCCAAGACAAACCTGCATTCTAGATATCATAAACTTAGGATAAATAAGTAAGATATAACCTACACATCATTCCATAAAAGTTATAGACATAATTAATATTTATTTATTCTATTTGTTCTTAATAATTCTATTTCTATATTTTAGGATTTAATTAATATATCCCTTAGATATTACAACGATTTGTTTGTGGAAGTATTTATAGCTGATATTCTTACATATTCAAAGAGAAAGAAATATCATGAATATCACATGATAATTGTGATGAATACCTTGATGGAGGATAATTTATATGGAAAATTTATCAAGTGATAATTTTGGATTCAAAAGTATTTATTTTTTGGTCACATAATCTCATGAGTGGCTATATATCTGGATCTATCAAAGATGTATGTTATTGAATGTTGGCCCAGACCAACCACTTTGATTGAGATCCAAAATTTTATTGGTTTGTATCAATATTATCAATGGTTTTTAGATAATTTATCATAAATATTTAATCCACTCACCATGTTATCTTATAAGGGATCCATATTCCTTTGTACAAATGAATGTGAAGAAATTTTCAAGGAACTACGGATAAGGTTAGTCAGTGAAATTTTTCATACATTTCTCTATAGTGGAGAAGAGATTCTAATATATATTGATGCATAATAGAAGGTATTGGTAAACAATATCATGAATAATAATATGGTTACAGATTATTCCTCATGAAAATTGATGTTTTATGTGAAAAATTAAGCAAATCATGATTTGGAGTTAGTGGTAGAACTTTTTTCATTAAATACATAGAAGAATTTTCATTATGGAAAATGGTGTGATATATATATTGATAAAAAGGTTTAACTTATATATTCTCATTTAATTAGTTTAATATGCACAAGGGAATATGGTTGTAAATGATTAAATATTATGATTCCTCAATACATTACTACCCAGGGAAACTGAACACGGTGGATGATTATATGATTCAAAAAGATAATGCTAGATTATATATGATAAGGATCACAAAAGATAAAATATTTATGTATTTTAAAAGGATGGATCATGAAATATTGAAGGAAGTGGTAAACTCTTTTCTTTCTCAAATGATTGTTCGACCATCTATCCATGTAAATATTAAATAGGTGTAGAAGGAAGATGTAGTTCGACAAAAGAGAGACAAAATGTTCATGAGTTTAAAATTGATTATGATGGAATGATATGGTTAAGAAACCATGTATATTTTCTATCCATTCTATATTTATGGAAGGATATGATAGAGGAAGATCATGGTTCTTCATTCTCTATTCATCATGAAAATATAAAACAAATGTATAAAGATATGAAAGATTATTTCTATTTAAATAGAATGAATAGAGATATTCTAGAGTTTTGATCATGGTACTTAGAATGTCAAGAAGTTAAGTATGGGAGAATAACTCTAAGTGGATGTTACAGCCATTAACCATACTGGAATGGAAATGGGAAAAATCTTCATGGATTGTTTCATAGGACTTCTCTAAACATTGAAAATATATAATTATATTTGGGTTATATTTGATCAGCTTAAAAATTTAGAGCATTTCATTTATTTAAAATAATATTTCTCTATATATATTTTTTATAGAATATTAATTAAGGAAGTGGTAATATATAATAGAGTACCACATTCTATTGTATTTGATTGGGATCCAAGGTTTACCAAGAAGTTCTACTAAAGTCTTTAGTAGGATCTGGAGAAAGGGTTATGTTTCATCACTATATATCATCCTAAAATATATTTTCAGTCTGATAGAATCAATCAAACCCTAAAGGATATACTACGATCTAGTTTTATGGATTTCAAATGTTTATGGGATCAAATCCTTCCCCTAGTTGAGTTTTCTAACAAAAATTGCATTCACTCAAGCATTCATAAGGAACCTGGTGAATACCTCTATAGAAACAAGTGTATAACTCCATTGTTTAGGTATGTTGTTAGATAAATAAAACAATTAGGACCTGATTTGGAAAAGTAAATGGAAGATAATGTTATAGATATTTAGTAATACATAAGAGAATCATGAATCCCATATAAAATTTATGCTTACAATCATCAATGATATTTGAAGTTTAAATTTGGTGAGAATGTTTTTTTATGAATTTCCCAATATAAGTAAGATACATGATTAGAAAATAAGAAAAATTTGATACATGTGTTTATTAAACCTTTTTATATTATTGATCGTGTATGGATGATAGCTTATCTCTTGGTGCACCCATTGAACCCCCCTCAATTTCATGATGTGCTCCACACATCTCTCCCGAGGAAGTATATACCAAACCTTTCACATGTACAGAACAAACAGGTCATAAAAATAGAAAAAGATATATCTAATTTTTAATAACTAGTAAAAAAATATATATCAAAGAGAGAAAGATTTATTTAACAATAGCACTCACCTAGATAATGTTTTGTGAACAACCCACCAATTTGAGGAGGTTACATGGGAAAATGAAGATGTGATTAGTTAGAAGTATCCTTGGTTTTTTGTATCATAGTAAATTATTTTTCAGGTAGAAATCCATTTTAAGTGGGGTAGAATGTAACACACTTATATTTTAATAAAAATTATTTTAATAAATTTAATTTTTTTGAAATCATGTGCTACATGCAACACCGAGTTTAAACACACCATGGTATACTATTAAAATATTATTATTTAATGTGATAGTCATATCATAGTTATTAAATTGTATGGTATGAATAATAATAATTAAATAATGGAAATTATATGTTTTAAAAATGTATTAAATAAATTCATTTGTAATCAATTTATTTGAAATGAAAATAAAAATCATTTTAAAGTAAAATAAATATTTTTCTAAGAAAACAATTTACGTGTGCAAATTGATTGAACATTAATAAATTAAATTTATAACTATTAGTAAATAATTTTAACACAATTTATATATTATATATTCAATAAAATTTATTATCACTCATCTAATACTTCTTCTAGGCACAGGATAAGAATAAATCCAGTTTTATAGAAAAAACTCTATTTTTTATAAAAGGTTTTTGTTGGATTTGTGCACTTATTTTAAAATTAATTTTTTCCACTTATCTAAAAAAATTAAAAACTAAATTAATTTTTTAAATAAATATTCCATATTATATTTTATTTAATTTTATAAAATTTTCGGAAAAATAAATGTTTCTTTGAATAGTGAAAAATTACTGATTTCTATTAAAAAATACATTTTCGTTAGAAGCATATAAAAATTAAAATTTTGTTTTAAAATTATTTTAAATGTACAATTAGTTGAAATATATTAGTTTTAATTAAGTTTTTTTATTGAAATAAATTTTATGTTGAGAATTGATATAAAAAAAATTATTCTTAGGAAAAGGTTTTCTTTGGAAAATTGTTTTCTTTCAAGTCTTCAGGTTTAATATTAAACAAAATTATCCCACATCATTGAATTAAATTTATTAAAATATATTAAATATTTTTATTCTGAATATTTAGTATTTTTTATTAAGTCTAACATAATTTTTTTATTAAAAATGGTAAAAATATTAAAAATTAATTATCATATTTCAGTTTAAAATGGGTTTACCAGGGATTAAGACAAAAGATAAGGCTAATTTTTTTATTTAAACATGTATAATTCCTATTTTAAATCCATATTTACACCTTAAAATATCTCACCTTAGAATATATATACATTTGGATGAATTTTTCTAGGTAATTACTTTATCATTTTGTTTTCTTTTAGGAAATTTCTAAGTTGGTACCCTACCCCACTTATGAAGGGATACCTCCACTTATATTCTCTATACACTTAAATATCCTTTTGTTTCAGCTAAAACCTACCCAAAACTATTCCTTAAATTCATACCCATTTTTTAATGTCCTTATTTTTATTAGTAAACCCTCTTATTAAGTATTTTATTACTAACTAAAAGGGATTGTCTGAAGAAGATATATGATTCTTAATCGATCATTTTTGTATTATTTCTTCTTCCACCACCATAAAATATTATTGAAATATTATTAAATAATATCACTATAATATTACATAAAAATATTTTTTATTATGTTAATTTATTTACCTATATTCATATCCTCTTCCATCAAATGGGAAACAAATCCATCGATTGTGTGTACAGTGGGATACTGCCTCATAAACCGATGTAATTATTTTTTCATCATCATCTCCCATGGATGGATATAATGATATATTTAATTTATATATAAGGATTTATTTAATAAATATATATAAAATATATGATATAAAAATTATTCATAATAGTTAAATTAATTTTCACATATCTTTCATTTCATCCAATGAAAAATAAAAACAACGTTCATGCGTAGGTATGACCTACCCTCTCCATGAATGGTATAATTAAATTTAATATCACTAACTTTTATGGATTAATAAAAATATGTAAATAATTAGTATATATTATATTTATATAATGTATAAAATTTTAAAGATTATTCAACCATAATCATAGTATAAGGACCAAAACTACTGAACCAAAACAAACATGAAAAAAAGCAATTATCACATTAGAGAGTGATTTTAACAAAACATTATTAATGAATAGGTGATAAAATGTTATAAGTAAATAATATATAGAATTATTTATATTATTGTGTTTATTTAATAGTTTTATAATAAAATTAAATTTATTACATAATATTTTTAACTTTTATAAAGAAATTATAGATATGTGGTCCCGTATTTTTGTCTCACTTTTATTTTTTGTGATACCCATTCCATATTAAAAACCTGTTTCTTTTATGTGGTATATATACTACCCTTGAATTTATTATATGGTTCTCATAAAAAATATTATTGGATATACATATAATGATAATTTTCTTTCTTTGATGTGTCTTATGATTTAGAAGTTATCAAAGTTGTAAGGGTTTTATGTTATAATCTCATTGTTTATGGGGATCATCTATCATAATGCTTCCATTGATTAAATAATGTGACCTATCTCAAAATAATCTTATGAATTTTATTCTCTACTAGTTATTTTTTAGTATTCATATTTTATATTAATTTTCTTCCCCTTAAGTAATCTAGAGATTGAAAATATGTTTTTAAGGAAAACCAACTTTATTTCTCTCTTAAGTCAAAATTCATTTCTCTTTCAAGTCTAGGTTTTATAAAAGGTTTTTAAAGAATGTTTTTACTAATATAAAATTATTTTTTAAATTATTTTTACCCATGTTTGTATTTTTAAAATATTGGCTCAAAAGGAATCGTATTTTCATTTTCTGAATTAGGTACTTGTTGCCCATTTTTCAATAAATTGAAAGGAATGTTTTCTTTTAATATATATGGAATGTAGGGAATTTTATACGATCATGTGTTCATAATGGTTGAAGATTCATTTACATGTTTCCAAATTTATTTTCAAAGAATATTTTTTTAATATCTTTATTATATTTTTATATTTTAAATAAGTTGTTTCAGAATATAATTAATATTATCCCTAATAATGTTTTAATGATATTTTTGTGGTACTTATGTATAATATTTTCAAAAAAATCTAATTTTGACAATGATTTAATGGGGATATGATCTAATAAAATCATAGTTTTCTTTTCTCTAGATTTTTTATGGTTATATTGAAAAATGATTATAAAATTGGATTCTTTCCAATGGGTTAATCTATGAATAAATGTATATGAAACATATTTACATTACATGAGATATTTTAAGAACCTGGTTATTCCCTTAAAGTACATATCTTTCCTTTTCAGTTTTTAGTTAAGTAAATTGAGGGAAAATATAAATACACGCAATGTATTTTTAAGAACACACCATGTAATATGTGTATATTCCATGTACTACCCAGTACATGTCATGTGATGGCCTGGCCAGTACCTTTACGAAATATGTACGGACATGGCATTTAAATTTGGGTACACACTGTGTACTTTTCTTTTATTTTTTTGTAAAATGGGTAGCATTGTCATGTTTCATCAAACATACATAGGGATTACCCCATTATTCTAACAACAGTGTCGGACGGGATTTTTCCTCCCGAATCTCTGTCTAAACTCTGATTAGATTGTATTTTAAGGCGTTTAAACCCAATCATTATGCTCTCGATCTCTCTTGATTCATTCTTCTTGATTTCTTCTCTTGACCTAGTTGTTGAAGGTAGATAATTTATACCTATTTTGTAGATCTACCCCATTGTAGGTCAAATTAGTGGTTGACACTGGATGAGGAGAGTTGTACAACTACGAGGTAGGTGGTCTTATGCCTTTCCAGAATTTTCATGATGTTTATATATGTCGGAGTGCTACGCACCCATTTTTAGAGTGTCTCTTATTTTATAATTTACCATTATTGTTTCTTATTGGTGTTTATGTAATCGAATAAGTGTTTTTATGTATGAATTAGGTTGTTTACCTTGATTAAAAACCACCCCATGGGTGTGTTTCCCTTTGAATGATCATTTATGGCCATTTGGAAGAGGTTTCTTGTGAAGCATGCCTTGTTTACCTTATTGGGTTGTCAAGAATGAATTACATTTATAATATAATTTCAGTTGTGATAAATTGTGCTTGAATTGATTATGGTTTTTGGATTAGTGATCTCTCATTTTTCCTATGGTTTGCATGTGTCTGTTTAAGCATGTATGGAATATTTTTCTCCAAATGTGAACCTGTCCAAATGAGTTAGGTTATGTTAAGGATTTTTAATGGTTTAGATTACATCATAGACTTGTTATGTAAATTGTTCCTATGATAGTTATTTATTATTAAATCTATGTGATAGTTTAATTCACATGAGTTTATTTGTAAATTAATTGTGCCCATGTGAGTTATTGAGGTTAAACCATGTGATAGTTTAATTAGCATGTGTTTCTTTTTATATGATATGTTCCCACGTGATTTATTATATTAAATTCATGTATTAGTTTAATTTACATATGGTCGCTTGTATAAAATGATAAAGAAGTGGTAATTAGAAATGGGTGATCTATAGTCTCAATTAAAAGACAAGGTCAGTCTCATGTGACTAATTTCATGTTATATACTTTGGGTGAACCATTGTCTTAGTTAAAATACAATAGATGGGCTCAATAGGTCAATTATATAAAGTCCATGAGCAATCCATGTACAGGGTTGTCAGGATCATTGAGGCTAATTTAAAATTTCGAGTGAACCTAGGATAAATTTAGAGATACAAAGTCTGATCACTATTGGAAAATGATTAAATGATTATTATCTCACAATTTGATGGTTACTTTTATACGGGGGGTCGTCGGGCCTAGGTCGGACCTCAAGACTTTTATATAATCCAATGGTATTGAATAATGAGATTAAATGATTAATGATGCATCTGCCAAGCCAAAGCACAAGCTTGGATTCGGTATTCAATTTTACTTGGTTACATTGTCTTCTAAGACATCTTTTGTGATTACTTTTTAGTACCTTCTAGTTTACTGCTTTCACTTCTGTACACTACATGTTTCATATATTCACTGAAAAACAGGCACATATCTTGGGTGGTTACCTACTAGTATTTAGTCACACATCCTCTTTGGGTCATGTCTTTGGGCCCAAAATGATTATATTTTTTCAAGTGTCGATAAGGTTAGGAACCCATATACAGGTACTTGATATGATGTTTAAAAGAATGAGATCTTGGGACCAAGATGAGGCTTGCGATGCTTCTGAGATATCTTTTTTATTTCTATAAATTGGTGGTATATCTTGTACATGATTGTAGTGTATCCTGTTTTTGATACTTTCCTAGAGTATGTGACACAAAGCATCATATATTGTATGTTATGACTTCTGGTTATCTCTATTATAAATCCTCTATTGTTTACTTTGGTTGTTGGTATTTACTAATTATGTTATTGTATTATTATTTACCCATTTCCTTACACTCTACCAATGATTTCATAGTTTCCCAACTATCACACATAGGCCCTTTCTGCGGGACAGTAGCCTCTAGTGTTTGGGAAAATGCTCTTGAGGCCATGTAACCAACTAGGTATAGAGCACCTTTGAGTTCCATCTGAATCTGGGATAGTACAAAGTGGAATCAGAAGAGGTTTTTTCTAGTTTTTCTTACTGTTTGGTGACAGTAGACAGGTTTAAGATAGAAAAGGTATTTGTTAATTAGTTATGCCTGGGATTATCTACCCCACGTATAGGGAAAAGATAAATTACCTCAAATTTACTTGTGATTTTTGAATTTTTTGTTGTTATAATTTCTATGATTTCACTGTTGGGTGACACACTTGTTTTCTTCTATAATTATTGATATCATTGTGGTTCTAAGTTTTTTAATCAGATGAGATGAGGGTATTCAATTTCATGAATTATATCGGCGCTTGTTATAAATCACATTCAATGAATTTTTTCTATGAAATTAATAGAGAGTTGCTAATTGCATGATTTTGTTATATATTTCCTGTAAGATATGCATGTTGTTGTGATAGGTACCATGATAGATATTCCTACTTTTGGGATGGATGTATTGGTACATGTTATGGTTGAATTGTATGGACGCCAAACTTTGGTCCCTAAGGAGTATGAGCCCTCTTGGATCAGAATTTGGTGGATCATATTTTATACATGGGATATAGATTGTTTTGTTATGTTCTATACATGGATTCCAAGATTTGATTTTCAGGGAGTGTGGGTCCCCATGGATTGGAAATTGGATCACAATTTCTTTATTTTTTAAAAAAAGGGTTATAGGTATGTTTTTGAGCCTTACTATCCTAAAACCCAAAAAACACGAAGTGTGGTGCTATTAAAACATTCCATGTGTTATTCTATTCATGAAGAGGGTAATTTTCTTATTTACACATTGTGTACTCTGAGTACATGATGTTTGGTAATTGACCATGTGTACGTCTGTGTGAGAGATAACACAGGTAGTTGGTTTTTTGTTAATGCAAGCTATGTACGGTAGATACACACCGTGTAGTTTTACTTAGGTATATATAGAGAGACTCTGTCCATGTGGAAATACATGGGTATGAGGTAGAACATGAGTACATGTCGTGTGTTGGGTTGAGACGTTGGGTGCCTAGGATGTTTACACACCTATTCCAGTGGGAGTATACGCCTATGTAAGACCTTGATAGAACAGGATGTGTGTGGTTTCTACATGGCATGTAATTTATTTTTAATACCCTTTGAGATTCTTTACTAGTTTTATCCCACTATGATTGTTTTGGAAATGTGAGTAATCCTTTCATAGTAGTTTTCTTCGTATATTGTGATTGTAAAAACCATGGAGCGTTCTGAAAAATATTAATGTGACTTTTTGGGGATTCTTTCTAAATAAAGAGGATCTTCCTCAAGTTACCATTTTCAGTTGGCACCTGATATTGAACATGGTGTGAATGACCGGTTGAGTGTTTAGACCAACCTAGTTGAGACTTTTGATATGAGATTAGTTGTGAGCTATCTATTGTGATCTATTATTTGAGGACATCTTCCTTGCGAGATGTGTCCTTCTGGCCTATGAGGTCATGATATGAGTTAATATAAAGGAATATGTGTAGGATTCATCTTCTTATGTTTCGACCTAGAGAATAATATGTTGGATATCTCTATCTTTTATATAGTTACCAAGGATCCCATGAGGTATGACTTTGCATACATGTTGTTCTAGAGAGTCCCTTGTAGGATATGTCTTCTATGTACTATTTCTGAGGGTCCCTATTTTAGGATTCCTCTATTTTTTATCTTTTGAGGATCCTGTGTAGGATTCTTTTCCTCATGTTACCTAGAGGATCCTAAGTAGAATGCCTCTCATTCTTATGATGCTTATGCTTCATAAGGGGCTAGCATGTGGTCGAGCTTTCCAACATTGGTACCGCCTAGGTGTCATTTTCCCTAGTAGGAAATTTTATTCTTTAAAGATTACACCCTTTTCGGATGTCCTATCATTGTATCTTGACTCTTGATATGGTAATTGGCATTGTTAAATGCTCGGATTAGTAGGTATGACATTCCTCGTGCATGGTCATCCACATTGGAGTTCATGTGGACCTTTGTGTCCTTAAATGATGAGTGATTTAGTATGTCATCATCCATGTAAATGGTTGTGTTGATGATTTGATTTTGAGCTTGTTCCTACATGATATATCTAGTATTAGGATGCACAGGGTGGATGACCTATGAATAGTACTCAAAATGTGCCATTTGTTCTTGTAAACTCAAGGTAGTATGTGTTGACATACATGATACCCATAGAGTGTAAAATTTTTAAACAATCCATTGAGTGTGGTTAAATTGTTGAGATTTTAGTTTTCATGTCTGTTCTCAGGTTATCTCCAGAGTAGAGTGACCTGAGCGTTATAAAACCTAGTTCATCTCACTAATTGGGATGACTTTATAGGACACAAGAATTTTAAAATGCTAGTTATTTTAATTTTAGACTTTAATTCCAAGTGTTATGTCATGGTGATTGTGGTTCGGGGAACAAAACTCGTCCATTTAATATGATTTTGAATTATCAAGTTTGAGAGTGGATTTTTCTTCTTCATGATGCCTAGGACACTCCTAGGTGTGGAGCATCATGTGGATTTTTTATATGTTTCCTTCCATATAGAAGGATCATAATCAAGGACTATTCAGAAATGGTTGATACTATATAAATGCATTTGAGACTTGAGAGTCTTATTTCATGTTGATTTTTTATTGACATCATGATTTTATTGTAGTTGGATGTGTCTATAGTCTTTGTGAGGCACTGATGATCATGTAAGGACCTTGGTTGTTAAGCATGTGCTATCACAGAAATTCCTGGGATAAGGGATTGGCGGCCAGTTGAATGATGATGCGTCGGCAGGTGAAGCCATGTTTTATTTTAGGAGGTTGACCAGTACTGGTTAGGATATCCTTTTCTATTAATCCTTCAAATCCTCTTAGTGTTCTCTTCCTTAAGATATGATCATGTCCGTTATCTTGACGTCGTCTTGGATGAACTAAGAGAGCATCAGTTATATGTTGCGCTATAGTTGAAATTTGTTGGGCTAGTTGTTGATCTCTTTCGATGTTGTGCACTGGATACGTGGTTTTAAATGAGTATTATTTAATCCTGAGTGATATTTGTTATTCCATGTAGGAACTCCTTGGATGGAATTAGGGATGCATTTTTTTTCTTTGACATGTCCGCAAGGCAGATTCTGCTCTAGGTTTAGTCATGGTTCTTATGTGGACTTTTGGCCAATTACCAAAGTCTAACTTGTAACGTGGAGTATGAACTACCTTGGTGAGTTACTCGAACTTCTATTTGTCGAATATGTGGTTATCTTGGACTTATATTTGGGATGATAAGTGATTATTTGAAAATAGGTAATGGTTCCACAGGGATAAATCTGGAATTAAACTTTTACTCATGCTGTAGAATGACCTTTTAATTGATCACAGGATGTAAAAACAATAGAGCATCACTGAGAGACAGGTACGATCTTTAGTGAATGGGATATTTGTGGGTGTATGGTGCCTTAGGAATAGGTTTTGTGTTCTATTGAAATACATCATCCTTCTAAGATGGATGTTTTTTAGATAATTCATCCAATGATGGTTTGATGAGATAGATTGGGTTTTGACCATTATTTGATGTGTGTCCATTTTTATGACCCTAATTATGTTCAACTTATCCAAATTAAAGGAAAATAATGATGGTGTAATTACTAAAATGATCATGGGTGTGCTTTGTAGGGTTTTCTAAAGGTGGAGGTGTCATGTTAATGATGTCATGTGGGTTTTTGTTGAAAATCTCACAAAGGTTTCACTTCTCCTTCCAATCAAGGAAACATTCAGTGTTGATGAGAATTGATGGTTGTATATCTATGAGGGTGTACGACTGCATGGGGTCCCATAATATATTGTTTTAGATAGGGATGCCAAGTTTACATCTCATTTATATAAAGGGATATAGTGTGATTTGGGTACATAGGTTCTTTTGTGCATAGCTTACCACCCCTAGTTAAATGGTTAGTCAGAGTGCACGATTCAAGTGCTGGAGGACATGTTTCAGGAATGAATCCTGGATTTTAGGTGTTCTTGAGAGAGACACATACCCTTGGTTGAGTTCACCTATAACAATAGATTTCAGACTAATTTTTACATGGTTTCTTATGGGGCATTATACGGTAGGCCATGTTGATCACCCTTGTGTTGGCCAGAGGTAGTAAGGACTTCTATGTTGGGACCTCTTCTTGTCCAGGAATCCACTATGCAGGTTTAGTTGATTCTGAAGCGGATGGCCACTATGTAGTCTCGTCAGAAATATTTTGTTGATCACAATATACAACCTCTGGACATTGAGGTCGAGGATCATGTTTTTCTATGTGTTTCCCCTAGGTTGATACACAAGGGGATTAGGAGGCAGGGTAAACTTACTCCAATATATGTTGGGTCATTCGACATTCTGGAGAGAGTTTGGCCGATTTCCTATATGTTGCGGTTTCCTCAGAGCTATCGGGTTATGCTATCGGGTTTCAAAATTGTGAAATTAATTTTCAGATTGTCTCACACATTTCAGCCCAAAGAATTTGAGTTACTTATAGATTCCTCCTTTTAGGAGCATCAAATTCATATTTTAGATCCTAGAATGAAGGTTATCCATGTCCAATCTATTCCATTAGTACAAGTACTATGGAATCACGACCGAGTACAGGACAAAACCTAGGAGAGTATAGCGACCCAAACTTTTCTTACATAACTATTACATAATTTTAAATATAAAAAACATAATAGTATTACACATAGATGATCCAAAGTTATAGTGTCTTGGGATAACTAGGACTATACATAACAATTACAACATCAAGCATAAACATTTATTTAATTCCTTCCCCCTAGCTTCTTATTGGCACGTGACCTCTCCTTATTACATGTAGTCACCTGAGGATATACATCAAAAGAGGTGACCTAAAATCCCAATAAGAGGATATATAATAATAATATAACAATGGGTGAACATAGCCATAACATAGGCAAAGGATCATGAATGTGAGAAGAAGCATTAATAAGAGGCTTGAAATGTGGCAATGCATAAAAAATAAAACATCATGTCTTAGTGGTTAACTACCACAAATAGTTGTGAACAATGCTAGAATCATGTCCACACATCATTTAACTTTTACTCATGAGTTTGATCACTTTACCCAATGCATTGGAGCTCTTTATAATTTCAGGCGCACCCATCACATTCAAACATTCATATTGTGCTATATAATTCTGGGCGCACCCGTCACACCATAACATTGTCATTATCATGCATGACACATAGAACATATATCAAAAAAACATAAATGACCCATGAAAAGGAATTCTTTTCATCTCATAAGAACACATTCATGAACATTGGGTTCTCAAAAGAAAGCAGTAATAACATACATGATACAAGAACCATCCACCTTTACTGAGAAGTAAAAGGTGTGTTTTTAAAAGAAGAGTTCTTTTGGAAAACATTGTATTTTACATAAAATATAGTGGAGAACATTCATATCCAAGAATTGGTAATATAATTATGAAAAAATTATTTTTAAGTAGTAATCATACCAAAAATGGAGTGAAAGTGGGAGAACCCGAAAAAGAATATGGTTGGGTTCGAGAATTTCCCTTTACCTTGTATCTGAATGCTTTCTATGCTTTAATGTCCTGTATAGCCACATTAGATTCAATAATTGACAATTCCAGAACCTTTTATATAGTAATAGGGTTTATTTTGGTTTCATTATTTTATTTTATGGGTCTTTTTATGAGTTATAGGGTTTAAAAACATTGTTTGGGAATGTTCATTTTTATGGTTTCCTTGAGTGGTTCACTTGTATTCTTAAATGAAAGTTCGTGTAGAACATGGATAAACATCCAGAAATGATATTTAATGTGATTAATGATATTCCAAAATTTCATGTTATCTTATAATGAGTTATATTATATACCATGTGGATGAATCATTAGATAAGAATTAAATGGCGATTGTTTGGGTTAATTTGGGCGGTTTTTCAACCACAACGAACTTGTTTTGATTAATTATTTAGTAATATGTACAAAAGATAGTTACCGAACATTAAATAGGGAATTATACATATATAATATTCTGTTTCAACCATAAATATTGTTTCATGACCAGATATGACGGTATAAATGGAAAAAGAAAACATGTCGTTCTTGAAGGTGATAGATTAACACCTCACAAACAACGTTTTCTTTTATAAAAAAGGAAGAGGGAAAAGGGGTTTGATGGTATAATATCCCATTAGTAACACAAAATTATATTTTATTAATGATACTAGAGTTACCATACCATGTGTATGAATATAGGTAGAGAGAAAATAAGAAAAGAACTTGAAATTGAAAGGAAATTAACGGAAAGAGGATGTGAAATTACCTCTTGAATCATATTCTTGAGATCCTCCTTATGAGACCTAGGCTTGGTATTTTGATGATACCAGAAGCTATTGGACATGGGAGAGTGTCTAGGGAAGATTCTTGGGAAGAGTTTAGACAGGGCATGAATCTTGAGAGGTGTGAGTAAATGAGGGTGTGAAGGGTGGTTTTTATAGTAGAAGGGAGAGAGGATTTCTAAATATAAAATTCATTAATTTATTATTCCCCCACAAGACAAGGAATAGTGAGTCATACATGACCAATAATAGAAATTTTATCATGTGATATCAAACCATTTGGGATTACATCATCAGAACATCATGCTTGACTCTATAAGTAACTTATTTAGCTTATTTTGTAAATTATGGTATGTCACTATTCATAAAAAATTCTTGTATTTCAGAAAAATCCCAAAAAATCACCCGAACCATTTTTCAATGTGTTGAATCCAAAAATGAATCCCACTTTTCAAATATAATTTTATAAATATTATTGTTTTAATATTTAATTAAAATCATAATTTAGTATCAAAAACCAGTTTTAAAACATTCATTTACTTATTCTAAAATATAAGTACATCATAATTTCACTTGAATATTATTTATATATTATCATAGGTAATATTACTATTCATTAGATTATATCACTATTCATAAGGGTATGTTACTATTAATAAGGGTATGTTACTATTCATCAAAAATTAAGTTTTTCTTATTGGACTCCAAACAACTTATTGATCACAACCGTGTATGTCCGATTTTCAAAATTCCAAACACAGAAGTGGAAAACATATGTTTAAAGGTCACTAAGCACATATTAGTCCATTGTGTTGTGTTTTCATGTTATTTTATGACATATTTATACAAAGGTAATTTCCATTTAAAAACATTGGGCCGTTAAATTCTTCCCCCCTTATGAAATTTTGCCCTCAAAATTTCACTTTACACAAACAGGTGAGGGTGCTTCTCCTACATCACCTCCTTTGGTTCCCAAGTTGCTTCTTCAAACTTCTGGTTCCTCTATGACATGTTGACAAGGTGGGTTGCCTTGTTTCATATAACCTTTTCTCTCTAGTCTAGAATCTCTACTGTATGCTTCTCATAAGAGTTATCATATTCCAGTTGTACCACCTCTGAGTTCAGTACATGTGATGGATTCGATATGTACTTTCTCTGGAGTGATACATGAAACACATCATGAACTTAAACCATATTCGGTGGAAGTGCAAGCTAATAGGCTAAAGCTCCTATGCAGTCAAGGATCTCAAAGGGACCAATGTACATTGGTCTTAGCTTTCCTTTCTTTCCAAGCTGCATGACTCTCTTCCATGGTGATATTCAAAAGAAGACTTTATCTCCAACATCAAACTCTAATTCCCTTCAATGGTTGTCAACATAGCTCTTTTTCCGACTCTAAACAGCTTTGACGTGTTTCTGGATGACTTGAACCTTCTCTGTCATCTCTTGCACAAGATTAGGTCCAAGTAGCTTTCATTCTCCACCTTCATCCCAATAGGTTGGAGTTCTACATCGCTTTTCATACAAAGCTTCATATTGAGCCATCTGAATAATCGAGTGGAAGCTATTGTTGTATGAGAACTCAACCAATGGGATATGATGATCCCATCCACCTTAGAATTCTAGAGGGCATTCTCTTAGAATATATTCAAGTGTCAGAATAGTACATTCATATTAGCCATCAATTTGGGGGTGATAGGCCATGATGAAATTTAATTTAGTACTCAAAGAATGTTGGAGACTCCTCCAGAATTTATATGTGAACCTTGGATTATGGTCAGAGACAATCAAGAGTGAAACACCATGCAGTCTCACCACTTTCTTCACATATATCATTACAAGTTTTTCAAGCGAGAGGTCCTCCTAAATAGTGATAAAATGGGAAGTCTTGGTGAGTCAGTCAACCATGACTCATATCGCATTATTTCCCATTGACGCCTTCAGGAGACCCATGACAAAGTCCATAGTGACATTCTCCCATTTCCACATGGGTATAGGCAATGGTTGTATCAACCCTTTGGAACTTTGTTTCTCTTCTTTAACTTGCTGACATACCAAGCACCTAGATATATATTCAGCAATCTCCTTCTTCATGTTATCGCATCCGAAGTGTTCTCAGAGATCATAGTACATCTTGGTACTCCAAGGATGGATAGAGAAAGTTGAGCTATGTGCATTATCTAATATATCCTTCTTTATCCCAGGTGATTAAGGCACACAAAGCTACGTTCCAAACCGAATCACACCATCATCGTTGATATGGAACTCTTGAAGCCTCCCTTCCTTTACTGCATTCACCCTCTTTTGTATCTCCACATCATCCCCTTGTGCTTCCTTAATCTTCTATTGAATTGGTGGTTGCGCAATAATTTGGTCAAGGTAGGATTTATCCCCTAACCTTATGATTTATAAATCCATTATTTTCATATCCAAGAAGATATGGTCTTTCTCAATCCATAACATGGATAGAGTAGAAGGTTCTTTTCTACATAAAGCATCAGATACCTTGTTCGCCTTTCCAGTATGATAGTGAAAATATAAATCGTAATCCTTGATTAGATCTAACCATCTCTGTTGATTCATGTTGAGATCCTTTTGAGTGAATATATACTTTAGGCTCTTCTGGTCAGTGTATATGTCACACTTCTCACTATAAAGGTAGTTCCTCTATATTTTCAATGCAAAAATCATAGCTTCCAGCTCTATATCATGCGTCGGGTAGTTATTCTCATGTATCTTCAACTGCCATGCGGCATAGGATATAACATTGTCATTTTTCATGAGTTCACAACCCAAGCATTTCATTGAAGCAACACTGTATATCACAAAAATTTCTCCACTTTTTTATAGTGTGAATACAAGTGCAGTGATCAGCCTTCTCTTTAGCTCCATGAATCTTCCCTCACATTCTTCCATCTAGAAATACTTTACCTCGTTCCTTGTTAAATTAGTTAGCGGGCTTGAAAATCATGTGAAATTTCTCACAAAACGTCGGTATTACCTAGTTAATCCAAGAAAACTACGGATTTCTATAACACTAGAGGGCCTAGGACATTCCTTAATTGCCTTGGATTTTGAAGGGTTGACAGAAATTACCTCCCTTGTGATCACATGTCCCAAGAATGTGACTTTCTTAATCCAAAAGTAACACTTGCTGAACTTGGTGTACCACTTCTCTTTTCTCAATATCGCCAATACAAGTCTTATATGTTCTTCTTGTTCTTCCTTGATCCTGGAGTATATGAAAATATCATCAATAAACACTACCACAAATTTTATGAGGTAATGTCTAAAGACTCTAATCATCAAATCCATGAATATTTCCGGGGAATTAGTAATTCCTAAGGGAATCACCAGAAACTCATAGTGCCCATACCTTGTACGGAAGGTAGTCTTCTGAATATATTCCTTCTTAAACTATAACTAATTATATCCAAAACAAATATCCACCTTTGAGAAGTATTGAGATACTCTTAACTGATCTAACAATTCATCTATCCTTTGAAGATGATACTTGTTCTTTATGTTATTCTTGCCCAGTTCTCGATAATCGATACACAACTGCATTGTTCCATCCTTCTTCTTCACAAAGAGTATTAGTGCACCTCAAGGTGATGCACTAGGGCGTATGAACTCTTTGTCCAGATTCCCTTACAACTACTTATTTAACTCCTCCAGTTTGATAGTATCCATCCTATAGGGACACTTTGAGATAGGGGCAGCTCCGGGTATGAGTTCTATTGAGAACTCTACCTCACGATCCGAAGGAATTTCAAGTAACTCTTCAGTAAATACATCACCTTATTTCCTTATGATGGGAATTTCCACAAGGTTGGTACTATTATTTGACTCAACCATTTGGGTGAGATATGTTCATCATAGGGAATCAACACCCACACCATTGAAGGATTTTACAAAGGATATTCATGACCTTCCTTGCATTTTTAGAGGATCAGGGGATAGTTTGGAATATAAAAAGATATTTCCTTTTCTCGAAAGTTGATACGTGCTCTATATAACGAGATCCAATCCATTCCCATTATAGCGTTGAATTCCACCAAGGGAAGTATTACGAGATTCACTGGAAGAATCTTCCCACATACGCCAATAGGAGAAGAGTCAAACACTTTGGTTGTAATGATTTCACCACTTGGGGTTTTTACAGATATCTCTACTTCAAGGTTTTGGGGCTTCGATTCTATAGTTCTAGAAAACATGTGAGATATAAAGGAATGCATAGAACAAGAATCAAATAGGACTTTTTGCATTATTGAGTGAATAGGAAGTGTAAGTTGTACGAATTCATTATCTTGATCCACTTAGGCAGTAGTGATGGCATAAGTCTTCCCTTGTTCCTTTGGATTTGATGGCTGCTGATGCTGATTACCCTCGAGAACTCGAGGTTTAGTGCAATGGATTGCATATTTCCCTAGATCCCTACAATTGTAGCATTGAACCATGGGTGGTTCTCTCCGTTATTTCACCAAATTATCCTTCCTTTTCATGTATTTTCAACACTCCTGAGCATAGTGTCCTTCTTTCCCACACTTTAAGCACATCCCTGTTCCTTTGATGCACTTCCCATGGTGCAACTTGCCACATTATTGGCATGTGAGTCATTGATCTTTCTTCCAACCTTCGTCATTAGATCCACCAGCTTGAATCTCCATCTTTAGTTTCTTACCACCATAGCCATGGGACCATTCTCCAAACTCTATATCCACTTTGAGAGCACATCAAACAACTTCTTCATAAATCTCAAAATCTTGAATTGCAAGAACCTTTAGAAGGTGTGGTTTTAATCCACTAAAGAATCTATCAATTTTGAAATCATTATTGATAAAGAAACCTGAAGCATACCTTGCAAGCCTTATAAAATTTTCTCCATAGGTTGTGACAGATTCTCCTTCTTTTTTCTTGAGCTCTATGAATTCTTTCTCCTTCATTGTGTGAATAGATTTTGTGAAATACTTGTTAAGAAACATTATCTTAAAGTCTTCTCATTCCATCTCTTCAATTTCTTCCATTGCCTTGGTGTTCTTAATCAAATCCCACCATTGATCGGCCTATCCATCTAAATGATAAACAAAAAGTTTCACCTTATCCATCTCAGAATAGTGAAGCACAAAAAATATATTCTTCATGGAGTTGAACCACTATTTCGTAATTAGTGGATTGAACGATCCACTAAACGTCGATGGTCGTTGCTGCCTAAAACATTTGATAGCCAGTTTCTCCCTCTTTGGTGAAGGAGTACATTCCCCATTATTATTGTTATTGTTCATAACATGAGATAGTTGGGTAAGAATCTACATGATGTTCTAAACTCCACCTCTCAAATCATTGGGGATGTCATTCGGGCAATCGTTGCATTGTCCCTCGCATGAGTTGTTGGCCTGGTTTCTCATGGTTCCCACCATTTTTTAAAATAGAAAAGGTTAGAACAAAACATAAGTTAAAAAGTCATAAATAACTTATTCATTTGATCAATTTATACTTAAATCATAACATACGGGATCCATATGTAAATATTCTTCTGTTCATATTTGTACTTAGTCTCGTACTAGAGGTTTTCACTAGGGTTCACTGATCCTAATTCCCAAATTAACTAAACATTTCCTATGATACCAACTATAGCAACCCAACGTTTTCTTACATTACTATTAAATCATTTTAAATATAAAAAATATAATATTATTACACATAGAAGATCTAAAGGTTTAGTTTCTAGGTAAAACTAGGACCATATATAACAATTACGACATTAATCATAAACATTTATTTAATTCCTTCTCCCCTAGCTTCTTATTGGCACTTGGCCTCTCCTTAGTACATGTATTCACCTAAGGATATACATAAAAATGGGTGATATAAAAGCCTAGTAAGGGAATATATATTAACAATATAATAATGGGTGAGCATAACCATATCATAGGCAAAGGATCATGAACAAGAGAGGAAGCATTAATAAGAGACTTAAAATGTGGCAATGCATTAAAAAATGAAACATCTTGTATTTGTAGTAAAATAACAATCATAGTTGTGAAAAATACTAGAATAATGTCTACACATAATTTTACTTTTAAACATGAGGTCCGTCACTTTACCAAATGCATTGGTGTGCTGTATAATTCTGGGTGCACCCGTCACATTCAAACATTCATATTGCACTATATAATTCAGGACACACCTGTCACACCATAACATTGTCATTATCATGCATGCCACATAGGAAATATATCATAAATTAGCATAAATGACCCATGTAATGGAATGGGTTTCATATCATAAGAAAACATTCACCATCATTGGGTTCCCAAAATAAAGCTAGAATAACATACTTGATACAAGAACCACCAACCTTTACTGAGAAGCTAAAGGTGTGTTTTTGAAAGAAGAGTTCTTTTGGAAAACATTGTATTTGATATAAAATCTTGTGGAGAACATGTATATACTATAATAGTTAATATATTGATGAAAAAATGATTTTTAAGGAGTAATCGTACCAAAAATGGAGTGGAAGAAGGAGAACCTGAAGAAACAGGGTTGGGTTTGAGAATTTCCCCTTACCTTGTATCAGAATGATTTATTTGCTTTAATGTCTTTTATAACCACATTAGATTCATTAATTGACTATTATAGAACCTTTTATGCATTTATAGGGTTCATTTTGGTTTCATTATGTTTTTATTTTCCTTTCGATGATTTATAGGGTTTAAAAACATTATTCAAGAATGTTCGTTTTTATGGTTTTCTTGAGTGGTTCACTTGTATTCTTAAATGAAAGTTCATGTGGAACATGGATAAACATACAGAAATTATATTTCATGTTATTAATGATATTCCAAAAGTTTAAATGATCTTATAATGAGTTATATTATATACCATGAGGATAAATCATTAGATAAGAATTAAATGATGATTTTTTGGGTTAATTTGGGTGGTTTTTCGACCACAATGAACTTGTTTTGATTAATTATTTTGAAATATGTACATAAGTAAGTTACAGAACTTTAAATAAGAAATAATACATATATAATATTTTGGTTCAACCGTATAAATAATTTCATGAATTGTTATGAAGGTATAAATGGAAAAAAGAACACATGTCATTCTTGAAGGTGATAGATTAACACCTCATAAACAACGTTTTCGTTTATAAAATAAAAGGAAGATGGAAAAGGGGTTTGATGGTATAATATCTCATTAGTATTATAAAAATCTAGTATATGTATGATACTAGAGTTACCATATCATGTGGATGAATATAGGTGGGGATATAATAATAAAAGAACATGAAATTGAATGGAAATTAAAGGAAAGAGGAAGGGAAATTACCTCTTGAATCCTCCTCTTGAGATCCTCCTTAAGGGACCTAGGCTTGGTCTTTTTATGAGACCACAAGCTCTTGGACATGGGGGAGGGGATAGGGAAGATTCTTGGTAAGAGTTTAGACAAGTCTTGAAGCTTGAGAGGTGTGAGGAAATGAGGGTGTGAAGGGTGGTTTTTATAGTGGAGGGGAGAGAGGATTTCTCAATATAAAATTCATTAATTTATTATTTCCCCAAAAGACAAGGAATAGTGAGTCTTCCATAACCAAGAATAGTAATTTTATCTTGTGATGCCAAACCAATTAGGCTTATATCATCAAAACATCATGCATGAATCTATAACTATCTTATTTAGCTAATTTTGAAAATTATGGTATTTCACTATTCATAAAAAATTCAAGTATTTCAAAAAAATCCCAAAAATTCACCCCAACCGTTTTTTGACAAATTGAAACCAAAAATTAAGTCCATTTTTCAAAAATAATTTTATAAATATTATTATTTTGATATTTAATTTAAATTATAATTTAGTATCAAAAACCAGTTTTAAAACATTCATTTACATATTATAAAATATAAGTACATCACACTTTCACTTGAATATTATTTATATATTATCATAGGTAAGGATACTATTCATTAGTGTATATCACTATTAATAAGGGTATGTTACTATTCATAAGGGTATGTTACTATTCACCAAAAATTAAGTTTTCCTTATTGGACTCCAAACAACTTACTGATCACAACCTTATATGTCCGATTTTTGAAATTCCAAAAACAGAAGTGTAAAACATATGTTTAAAGGTAACTTAGCACTTAGTAGTTCATTATGTTTAGTTTTCATGTGATTTTATGACATATTTATAAGAAGGTAATTTCCATTGAAAAACATTTAATCGTTATAGAGAGAGAGGCCAATAATTGATCACAGTGGCTAGAGTTATTCTCTGATTTTTCTACACCGTCCTAGGAAGGGAAATTCCAGGATAAATTTCTTTAAGGGGGAATATTGTAAGAAACCAATTCTTCCCTTGAGGTATAGATATTTTTTATGAGATTGTAATTAAGTAAGTGGAGGAAAAATGGAATTATACACCATTTATTTTCAAGAATGTGCCATGTAATATGGGAACACGCCACGTACTACCTAGTACATGCCATGTGATGTCCTTGCCAGGACCTTTAAAGAATATGTATGGACACAACATATAGTTTCCAATGCACATAATTTACTTTTTTTATGGATAAAATGGGTATTAGCCTTGTTTTTTGTTTGATGGATAGAGGTCTCATCCTGTTACGTGAACAACAATTCCAAATATAATTTTTCCTCCCAAAGCTTTTTTCGAACTCCGATTCAATCACAGTTGGGGTCATTTAAACCCAATAGGTAAGCTCTCAATCCCTCTTGATCCATTCTTCCTGATTTCTTCCCATATCCTAGTTATCGAAGGTAAAGATTTTATACATGTTTTGTATATCCACCATGTTCTAGGTTAAATTGTAGGCTGACGTTGGATGAGGAGAGTGGTATGACTATGAGGTAGGTGGTCTTGTGCCTTTTGTGAATTTTCATGGTGTTTATATATGTCATAGTGTCATGATCCCATTTTCAGGGTGTTTATTGATTTATAATTTACCCTTATTGTTTTCTATTGGTGTTTAGGAAATAGAATATGTTTTATAAAATATTAATTTGTATATTTACATTGATTAAGAGCCATCACATTGGTGTGTCTCCCTTGGAATGACCATTTATGGTCGTTTGGATGAGTTTACATATGAGGAATGACTTGTTTCCATTATTGTTTTTTTAAGTATGATATTCATTTATAGTGGAGTTTCAGTTGTGATAAAATGTTATTGAATTGGTTAATGGTTTGGGATTAGTTATTTCCCCTTTGTCCCATGTTATTCATATGCCTATTTAATAATGTTTGGAATGTTTTTCACCAACTGTGAACCTTCCCATGTGAGTTAGGTGTTTCTAAGTCCTTGTAATGGTTTATATTAATTAATTGGATTGTTAGGTAAATTGTTCCCATGTGAGTTATTTATGATTAAATCCATGCGATAGTTTAATTCCCATGAGTTTCTTTGTATATGAATTGTTCCCACATTAGTTATTGATGTTAACTCATGTGATAGGTTAATTCACATGTGTTGTTTGATATATAATATGTTCCCACATGATTTTATATGTTAAAACCATGTAATATTGTAATTTACATGTGGCTACTTGTATGAAATAGTTAACAAGGGGTAATTAGAAATGGGTGAGTCGTAGTCTCAGTGAAAAGACAGGGTTGGGATCATGTATCTATTTGAACCTTATATAACTTTGGTGAACCATTTTCTATCTTAAAAAGACAATGTATGGGCCCTAGAGTTCAATTATGTAAAGGTCGTGAGTGATCCATGGATAGGGTGGTCAGGCTCATTGAGGCTTATTTAAAATGTCATGGTAACCTAGGATTCATTGAGTGATACCCAAGTCAGGATCTATTGGAAAATTATTAAATGATTATTATGTCATGAGTTGATGGTTACTTTTATATGGGGGGTCTTCAGGCCTAGGTCATACCTAGAGACATTTATAAAATACAACATAATTGAATAATGAGATGGAATGACTAATAACATGTCTTCGAAGAAAAATCACAAGCTTGTATTTAGTATTCACTTGTACTTGGTGACATTCTCGTCTAACACATCTATTGTGCAGACTTTTGAGTACCTTTCGGTTTACTAAATTCACTTCTTTACACTGCCTTTTGCATATATTCACTAATAAGATGGCACAGATCTTGGTCGGTTCTCTACTAAGATCTAGTCACACACCCTGTTTGGGTCATGTTTTGGGACCAAACAGATTATATTGTTGCATCTATCAATAATGGTATGAACCCTTCTACAGGTAATTTATATGTTGTTTTGAAACATGAGAGCATGGGTCCAAGATGAGTCTTGTGATGCTTCGGAGTTTTCTTTTGTATTTATATACCTTGGTATTGTATCTTGTACTTTATTACAATATATCCTGTTTTGGATGCTTTCCTAAAACATGTAACATGAAGCATCATCTATTGTATGTTATGACTTCTGGTTACCCCTATTATCATTCCTCCATTGTTTACTTCTGCTGTTGGAATTTATTGCTTCTGATATTGTATTATTATTTACCCTATGTGTTACACTCTTCCAATGAGGGTATAGTTTCCCCATTATCACACTTAGGACCTCGCTTGTAGTTATTAGCCTTTTGTGTTTGGGAAATGTACTTGAGTTCATGTGGCCAACTGGGTATGGGGAACCTTCGAGTGGCATCAAGATCTGGGACATTAAAAGTGGTATTAGAGGATGTTTTTTCTAGTTTGTCTTACTATTTGGTGGCATTAGATAGGGATATGAAGAAAATAGGATTTAAAAAATAGTTTTTTATGGGTGTAGCTACCTCACATACAGGGAAAATCCAAATTACCAATAATTAATTTGTTGTTTTTGGATTTTGTGTTATCACAGTTGATTCGATTTTAGAAGTGGGTGATGGACTTGTTTTGTAATGTTATTATTGATATCATTCTGGTTTTATTTTGTTGCAACCTGGTGTAATGAGGGAATTCCATCTCAAGAATCATATAGGCACTTTTTATAAATCACATTCCATGCATTCTTGCCATTCCATTTAGAGATAATTACTAATTACATGTTTTTGTGATAGATTTTGTGTTATATATACATTATGTTGTGATATGTACTATGATAGATATGCATGTTGTTGTGATAGGTGTAATGATACATTTTATGGTTGAATTGGATAGATGCCAAACATTGGTCCCTAAAAAGTATGTTCCCTCTTGGATCGTAATTTTGTAGATCGTGTTTTGCCCATTGGATATATATTGTGTTGTTATGTGATATATGTTGATTCTAATACTTGATTCACAAAGATTATGGTCCCCCACATATCAGAATTTGGAACACTGTTGCGTTATTTTTCAAAAATAGGGGTTGCAGGGATGTTTTTGAGCCTTATTGTCTAGAAACCTAGACAACACAGCATGTGATGCTATAAACACGCGCCATGTGTTATTTTGTTCTAGGAGAGAGAACTTTTCTTAAGTACACGATGTTCTGTAATTGACCGTGTGTCTAGATCTATGAGAGAGAACACGGGTTGTTGGTTTTTGGTTAGTGCATGTTGTGTACGAAAGATACACACCATGTAGTTTTAGTTAGCCAGACCATGTGTGACTCTTTCCATGTGTATGTACATGTCTAGGAGGGAGATATTGAGTACATTACATGTGTCAGGTTGACATGATGTGTACCTGGTATGTTTACACACCTAAGCCAGTGTGATTACACGCCTATGTAAGATCTTGAGGGTTCATGCTTTGTGTGGTTTCTACACATTGTGTACTTATTTTCTGATACCTTTTGAGAGTCTTTTCCTATTTTATACCCCTTTGATAGTTTTTGACATGTGGGTAGTACTTTATGATAATTTTTCCGAGTAAATTGTGATGGTAAAAACTGTGGAGTGTTTTACGAACACTTAATGGGTGTTTTGGGGCTTCTTTCTAAATGGATAGGTTCTTCCTCTAGTTACCATTTTTAGTTTCTAGTTGAGATTGAGCTTGGGGTGAATGACCAATTTAGTTTTCACAACTACCAAGTTGGGACTTTTGATTTAATATGATCTATGAGCAATCTCTCATGGCCTATTCTTTGAGGATGTATTCCTTGCGAGATGTGTCCTTATGGACAACGAGGTCATAATATGATTTGATATCTAGGATTTCATGTAGGATTCCTCTTCTTATGTTTCAACCTAGAGAATCCCATGTAGGATATCTCTATCTTCTATCTGATTACCAAGTATCCCCTTAGGGATGCTTTTACTTAGATGTTATTCTAGTTAGTCCCTTGTTGGATATCTCTTTTGTGTACTATTTTTGAGGATCCCTATTGTAGGATTCCACTATTTTTTATCTTTCATGGATCATGTGTAGTATGACTTCACTCGTGTTACCTAGAGTATCCCAAGTAGGATTTCTCTTAGTGTTATAATTCTTATGCTTCATAAGGGGTTATCCAATAGTAGAACTTTCTAACATTGGTATCACCCAGGTGTTGTTGTCCCTAGTAGGATGTTGGAGTTTTTAAAGATGACACCCTTTTTTGGATGGTTGATCATTGTTTCTTGACCCTTGATATGAGAATGAGAATTGGGGAATGCTCGTTTCAGTATGTTAGACATACCTCGGGCATGGTCAGATGCTTAGGAGGTCATTTGAACATCTCTTTCCTTAAATGATGAGCGACTTAATATGTCTTCATCCATGTTATTGGTTGTATTTATGATGTTCTTTTGAGATATTTACTACATGTTCCATCTAGTAAATAGGATGCTTTGGGTGGATGACCTATGAATAGTACCCAAAATGTGCCATTTGTTCTTATAAACTCGGGGTAGTATGTGTTGACATAAATGGTACCCGTCGAGAGTTAAATGTTTCAACGAGCCATTTAGTTTTGTTGAATTTTTGAGCTTTGATTAGTTGTGTCTATTCTCAGGTTATCTCTAGAGTAGAGTGACCTGAGCATTATCAAACCATGATCGTCTTCCCCAACTTAATCAGTGTTCCCCCTTTCCATTTTTCTTTTCTCCTTTCTGTGTTCCTCTTCTTCTCAGTGATTGTTTTTTCTATGGGCCTCCTTCTCCCCTTGGGTGCTCTCTCTACGGTTTTTGCCTCGCGGTTTTTTCGATCTTTCTATCAATTGTTGGGTGTCGTGGAAGCCCTAGGTCGCCCTAACCTTGTTCTGGCCTCAGTATCCTCTGTGCCTCTTCGAGTCAGATCCGGTGTTTTGGTTTCAACGTGGCTTTGGGTTATGTGTTTAGGTGGTCGACGGGTTTCCAGGCACTACCATAGTTAGTTCATTTTGTTTGGTCTTCTTCTAGGTTTTCTGCTTCATTAATAATGGCGATGTTTGAAACCCTCGGGCGATCAAATCCCTGCTCTGACCTTGCCTTCCTCGGTACCTATCTTAGTCGGATCTGGCGTGATGGTATCTTCAAAGTTTTGGGATGTGTGGTGCAGCAGCTTTCAGGGTTCTCAGTGCGACCCGAGTTGGTATTATCTTGTGATGATGATTCATGGTTTTTATAATCTGATCAGTGTTTCTTCTTTGAATCTATCGGTGAAGATGATTTGTGTTATTTTTCGAGCACTGGTTATATGCTCACTCAGTGAAGATGGTGTTTCATGTATCTGGTTTGGTGTTTATCATTTCTGGTGTGATGATGGAGTCTTCGTCGATGGTGACGACGATGTCGAAGCGACGATGGTTCCTCTATTTTCGGCTTGTTAGGTTAAATTTTTTACTGACTACAAGGATGGTGTTTTTTTTTCGGGCATTGATGCAGCGGCTCCGATGATGTGGTGAATGGTCACTGGTGGCGGTTCTCGATCTTTCTGATATGATTCTTTGGATAATGCCAGTGAGTTGTAACGACGGTGTCGAGTGGTGATGACGACGCGGACAGGGGTTTCAGTGAGGACATAGTGATGGATGGATTTTGATATATGGCGAGGGTTATTTCGGCTGCAGGACGATCGGCGGGATTGGTATCTTGAGGCAGTTGTGTGTCGGGATGGGTGATGATTTTTGAAATTTGAATGTTGTGGATTTTTGAGTGATGCTAATGGCGGTACTGGATCATACTGGGTTTGTTTTTGAATTTTGAATTTTTTATGCTGTAATTTTCTTGATGTATTGTTGCTGGTTCACACTTATCCCTTAAACGTTTCACTAGAAAATATTAAAAAAATATGGATTGGATGGATGTTCATCCCACTCCTTGGGAGGAAATTCTAGGACACTAGTGTTTGGAAATTCCAGTTAGTTTAATTTTTATCTTTCATGCCAAGTGTTATGTCATGGTGATCATGGTTCTGGGAATGACATTCATGTGTTAAAGTTGATTCTGAATCAGGGTGTTTGAGAGTGGTTGTTTATTTACCATGACGTCTAGGACACTCCTATGTGCAGATCATCATGTGGGTTCTATTTAAATGTTTCCTTCCATGTAGAAGGATCATAATCTATGACTATTCAGAAATGTCCGATACAACATAAATGCCTTTGAGACTTGTGAGTCTTGTTTCATGTTGATTTTTTCTTGACAACATGATTTTGTTGTGATTGGATGTCAGTGCAGTCCTTGTGATTCATCGATGATCATGGATGGACCACATTGGTTAGGAAAGTGCTATCATGGCAATTCCTTGGGATAAGTGCTTTCTGGTCGGTTGAATGACAATGTGTCGAAAGGTGAAGTAGAGTTTTCTTTCAGGAGTTCAATCTGTAGTGGTTCGGCTATGATTTATTGGTAATCCTTGAAATCCTCTTAGTGTGCTCTTCCTTAAGAGACGATCATGTCTTCTATCTTGAATTCATCCTAAATACACTAATAGATCATCAGTTATATGCCACGCTACAGTTTAAATCCATTGGGATAGTTCGTGATCTCTTTCTATGTTTGCGTTGGATGCATGGTTTTATATGAGGCTTGGTTAGTCTTGAGTGATATTTGGGATTCTATGTAGGAATTCCTTGGATAGACTCAGGGATTAATTTCGTTTTCTTCAACATGACCACCAATAGGATTCCATTCTTAGTTTAGTTAGTATTCTTATGTGAAATTTTTCCCTAGTACCAAAGTCTCACTTGTAACAGGGAGTATGGACCACCTTGGTGAGTTCCCCAAAATCCGAGTTGTTGAATATGAGGTTATATTTGACTTATTGTCAGGCTCGAATGTGATGATTTGAAAATAGGTAATGGTTCTAGTGGGATGGATTTGGAATTATGCTTTTCCTCATGTTGTGGCATGACCGTTTACTTGATCAAGGGTTGGCTTGACAAAGGAGAGTCACTGAGAGATAGGTATCAGCTTCGGTGAACTTGATAAATGTGGGTATACGGTGACTTGGGAGTAGGTTTTGTATTCTTTTACAATACATCGACCTTATATGATGGTCATTTCTAAGATAAGTCATACAGTGATGGTTTGACTCATTATCCTTCTTATTATTTGTGTTTGGTTCTAGTGGAATAATTTAAAAACTCCGCTAGTTTAAGGAGGGTGTGGTATAAATGTTTGAAATGTCTTTTTAGGAAATATTGTGTGATAACTTATGATGAGGTCGATCGAGGATCAAAAATTATTTACTGTGAGGGTGTCGTTATGACCCCATTTATGTTCTAGTTTTCCCAATTAAAGTAAAATCATGCTGGTAGCATCGCTAGAATGCTCAGGGGAAAGACTTTTTGGGTTTTCCAATAGTGGAGGTGTTGTGGTAATGATTCGGTGTGGGTTTTTGTTGACAGGCTCACAAAGGATGTACGTTTCTTACCAGTCATAGAAACATTCAGTGTTGATGAGCTTTGATGTTTGTACATTTGTGAGGCAGTACAACTGCACGGGGTCTCATAATATATCATTTCATATAGGGACGTCCAGTTTACTTCCCATTTCTAAAATAGGCTATAGAGATATTTGGGTACGTAGGTGTTTCGGAGCACACCTTACCACCCTCTGCTAGATGGCCAGGCAGAGCACACGATTCAGTTGCTAGAGGACATTCTTCGAGCATTCATCCTTGATTTCGAGGGTTCTTGGGAGAGACACATACCCTTGGTTGAGTTTTCCTCTAATAGTAGTTTTCAGGAAAATTTTCAGATGACGCCTTATGAGTCTTTGTATGGTAGGCCATTTTGATCACCCTTGTATTGGTTGGAGGCAGAAGAGGCAGCTATGATGGGACCTCGTCTTGTCTAGAAGACCACTGAGTAGGTTCAATTGATTCAGAAGTAGATGGCTACAACAGAAGTATTATCATAAATCTTTTGTTGATCGCTACAGATGACCGCTATATTTCGAGGTCATGGATCATATTTTATTAATTGTTTCTTGAGGCTGGGACACAAGAGGATTAGGAAATAGGGTATGATTTTTCTAAGATATGTCAAGCCATTCGAGATTCTGGAAAGAGTCTGTTTGGTTGCCAATCGGTTGCAATTACCTCAGAGGTATTGGGATATGCATGACGTCTTTCATGATAATAATTTGTGACATTAATTTTTAGACATGTCTCATGCCTTTCGTCCCAAGAATGTGGAGTTGTAAGAAGATGCCTCCTTTGAGGAGAATCCTATTTTTATTTTAGATTATAGCATGAATGTTCTTCATGGCCAGTCTGTTCTTTTATTATGGGTTTCATGACTACATGGTTGAGTGCAGAACGATATCTTGGAGAGTGAGGTCGATGTATAATCATAGAGTCCAGAGCTATTCTCTAATTTTTCAACACCACCCTTGGAAGGGAAATTTAGGGACGAACTTCTTTAAGGGAGGAAATTCGTAACAACCCAGTTCTTCTCTTGAAGTACGGATCTTTCTTTTTCAATTTTTACTTACAAAAATGGAAGAAAAATATAATTACATGCTGTGTATTTTCAGGAACACACTGTGTAATATGGGTGCATTCCATTTACAACCCCATACATGCCATGTGATGGCCTGGACAAGACCTTTACAGAATATTTATGGACACATTTTTTAGTTTCCAGTACATGCTATGTACTTTCCTTTTTATGATAAAATAGGTATTAGACACGTGTTTCATTACATATATAGAGGGCTTGCCCTGTTACATGAATATAATCATCATACGAGATATTTCTTCTTGAATCTCTATAAGAACTCCAATTCGATCACCATTAGAAAAATTTAAACCCAATCGATAAGCTCTCAATCCCACTTGATACATTCTTCCTGATTTATTCTCTTCACTTAGTTATTAAAGGTTGAGTGTTTATACCCATTTTTTAGATCTACCATGTTCTAGGTTGAATTATAGGTCGGTGCTAAATGAGAAGAGTTGTACGACTATGAGGTAGGTGTCCTAGTTACTTTTTCGAATTGTCATGATATTTATATATGATAGAGTGTCGTGTGCCCATTTTTGGGGAGTCGCTTGATTTATAATTTACCTTTATTTTTTATATTAGTGTTTAGGTAATAGAATAAATTTTCAAAGTATTAATTATGTTTTTTACCTTGATTAAGGGTCACCCCATGGGTTTGTATCCCTTGGAATGACTATTTCTGGCTGTTTGGACAAGGTTACCTATGAGGCATTACTTGTTTCCCTTATTGGGTTTTCAAGTATGAATTATATTTATAATTGAATTTCATTTTTGAAAAATTATGATTTAATTTATTAAGGGTCTGGTATTAGTGATTTCTCTTTTTCCCCATGTTATGTCTATGCCTGTTTAAACATGTTTGTAATGTTTTGGTACAATTGTGAACCTTCCCACGTATGTTTGGTTATGCTAAGGCCTTGTAATGGATTAGTTTACTTAATTGGTTTTGTTATGTAAATTTTTCCAATTTTAGTGATTTATGATTAAATCCATGTGATGGTTTATTTCCCATGAGTTTATTTGTATATGAATTGTTCCCATGAGAGTTATTGATGTTAAACCATGTGATAGTTTAATTCACATTTGTTTCTTGTTATATGATATGTGCCCATGGGATTTAATATGTTAAAGCCATGTAATAGTTTAATTTACATGTGGTTGCTTGTATGAAATGATTAAGATGGGGTAATTAGCAATGGGTGAGCCATAGTCTAAGTTAAAAGACAAGGTTGGGCTCATATGACTAATTTCACCTTATATACCTTGGGTGAACCATTGTCTCGGTTAAAAGGAAATGGATGGGATCAAGATGTCAATTATTCAAATTCCATGAGTAATCCATGGATAGGGTAGTCAGGAACATTGAGTCTTATTTAAAATATCAATCAAACCTATGATCCATTGAGGGAAATGAAGGTCAGGTACTATTAGAAAATTATTAAATAATTATTTTTTCACAAGTTAATAGTTACATTTAAATGAGGGGTTGTCAGGCCTAGGATGGACCTTAAGACTTTTATATAATCCAATGGATTTGAATAATGAGATGGAATGACTAATGATGTGTTTGCTAAGCCAAATCACAATATTGGATTCGTTCTTCACTTGTAATTAGTTATATTATCTTCTGAGACATCAGTTGTGATTAATTTTGAGTACCTTCTGGTTTACTGCTTTCACTTCTGTACACTACCTGTTGCTTATATTCACTGACAGAATGGCACAGATCTTGGGTGGTTGCCTACTGGGATTTAGTCTCACACCCTAGTTGGGTCATGTTTTTGGTCCCAAATTTATTATATTGTTGTAGGTGTCGATAAGGTTAAGAACCCTTCTACAAGTACTTGATATGATGTTTAGAAGCAAGAGATCTTGGGGCCATGCCAAGGCTTGTGATGCTTTGGAGTTTTATTTTGTATTTATGTACCCTGTAATTGTATCTTGTACTTGACTGTAGTGTATCTTTTTTTTGGTTTCATTCCTAGAACATGTGACATCAAGAATCATCTATTGCATGTTATGACTTCTGGTTAACTATGTTATCATTCCCCTATTGTTTACTTTAGCTGTTGATATTTACTACTTCTTCTATTGTATTATTATTTACCTGATGTTTTACACTCTTCCAATGAGGGAATATTTTCCCCACTATCACACCTGTTCCCTCACTGCTAGTCATAATCCTCTATTATTTGGGGGAATGTGCTTGGGGCCATGTCACCAACAGGGTATGAGGCACCATTGAGTGGCATTAGGATCCGGGATGTTACAGTTATGATATGATAAATTATTTTTTGTCACCCATATGTACATTTTTTATTGTGTGATAAGTAATCCTGGAATTATATATCCCTCTAATCAATTGGGTAAAGATTAATGTTATATGATCTCAAATAGTACATAGGAGTTTATCCCAAGACAGATAAAAAAAAGAGGGTACACTGGAGGTTATCCCAAGATCAAAATAGGGTACCAATAAGTTTATCCCATTACTGAAGCTAGTACATGGGTGGTTACCATAATAAAAACATGTTATGAATGAATTTGTGTGTATACATTGAATAATATTTTCTATTTTTATGTGTATGACACAAATATTATTTTTATTCTAAAGTCATGATCTCATGGCTCATGTTATTTGATTCCATTATGATTCATGACTTATGAACTCCCATGATTTATTCAATGGCTTTAGATTATGATCTATGATATGTAGGGGATGATTTTCTGATGTATTTTTCATTTTATCATATTCTTATATTCATGTTATGTTTCATTGGTGATTGATATATCCTTTGTTTACCCCTACTGAGTATCTAAGCTCATACATTCTTCTTCTTCCTATCCCCAGGAAATGAAGAAAGTTATTACGTATGATTTGCCTAAGAAGGGTGATAGTTATGAAGAAATTAGTGGAAAATGATGTAGTTCACTTATGAATCAGTTTTTTATGTATCCATGTTTCCAAAGATACTTGAATTATACAATTATTGTGTGGATTGTTATGTTATGTAATGAGGATTCATCTAATAAGATGTAATATAGACATATGAAAAGTATGGTTTTCTATAACATAGGAATGTGAAAACAAAATAAAACATTACATCATAAACATAATGCAACTTTAACCATAAATAAAACATAGCATGTTTTTCTTAGGAAATCCTCTCTTGCATCATACATGGTATGTCATGACGTAAAAACATTTACCAATCCATTGGAGGGTTATATAATGTAAGGACCACCTATCACATTAATATCATGTGCATGAATAAGTATTCCACATAGATCATACAACATAATTATTTATTTAATCACTTTTAATCTAATGAGATAGAGTGTGGGTTATATACATAGAAGTCCAAAATCATTGAAGGATAGGTACATCTAAGTGAATACCCTTGACTGTAAATGGGGATTGGAAAAGGGGGTATTTAATCACCTATATTATTTATTATATTAATAGGAATGTGTAAACATATATCTCAACATAAAAAATTTGAAATTAAACATCATGGTATAATGAAGGTACCTTGAAAAAGAGGAGGAGAGGGTCCCTTACCTTGAGAGGGCACTTCTAAAAGCATGGGAGTGGATTCTTAAGATAATGGGAACACTGTAGGAGGGATATATTGATATAATGGAAGGGTAAATTCATACTCTATGGGTTTTCATTGAATATTAATGGGAGTTTGGGTATGTTTTTATATAAATAGAGAGAATAATTCATTACTAATTTATAATCATAGAGTTCATACTCTATATGATAAATTAATCTGAATCACAAACCAACTCATGGTTTCTCCCATAGTTTCTTCTAAAGAATACTAGATTTTATTGTTTTATATGTATAATAATATAAATACTTAATATAATACCCCTGGTGATATATAAGTGACTCATATTTATAAATAATTGGTTTTAAAACCATAAAATATAACATTGGATTTGGAGGATCCCGTAAGGGTTTATAAAATTAATAAAATAACATCATAAGAAAATTAATTAAAATTTTGAAACATTATTTGGTTCTTGGATACTCTTTTAGTATTTATTACATATCTTTTGGGCTTCTAGGATCTCGTATTACATACTGTATTATTATTCCATATGTAATTTTTACCCAAATATTCTTCTGTCTAATAATATTATGAAAAATTCACCATTGGATAATTTTTACATGATGATTTCAATATCAATATCTATTTTATCAAATAATTATCTAAAAATTTTAATTTAAAATTTTATATAAAAGTCTCTATTTATTGAAAAATAGTTGTGTTTGACAGTAATAGTTTTTAATCACTTACGGAAATTATATTTGAAAAAATAAAATTATATTTTATTTTATATTTAGAAAATATTATTAAATAATAATATTTTTTAAAATATAATTTCTTTCCAAAAATTATTCAATTCATCAAAAAGAGTTTCCTAATTAAATGTAATGATTTCCCAAAAATTATATTTTTGTTTTCATCACATGAAAATCTAATTTTTATCAAAAATATATTTAAGTCATTAAAAATTAATAAAATATAGAGATAATCACTTTTTTATTATAAAACATATAAAACTTTATACTATTAAGGTCTAGATACATATACATTTATTACACTAGTGAATTACCTAAGGGTAAGGTGTGTTATGGTGAGATTTTCTTAGGGTGGTTTAGTATGAATAGTTTGGTATGTGATCATTATGTGCTTGAAATTATCCAATAAATGGTTTTTTATCATTATTTATTTATTTATTATTTGCATGGAATTGGATAAGCGTAAATCCCAATTATGTTATCTCCCTCGGAAGCTTCTATAAATGGACTTCATATGTAATGATCCTACTGGAAAAGCCCATAACTTATTTTTCCTGTCTCAAATGGATTTATCACATCCCTTTATATATATTAATAATATGATAACTATATAATCGATACACTATAAATGGTTATGAAGCTTAATTATATTTTTAATATGACTTCATATAATTTATAACAGTCCAAAATAACAAAATTATTGCATGTGTTTTCTATAATTTTATTTACTAACAAGGAATTTCCTAATTTAAAAAGGGAATTTAATTTATAAATTTATAGTTCATTATAATATACAGAAATCTGCAATATATTTATGAAACTACTCGTTGTCCTTTTTACTTTTTTCCTGCTCCTGTATGGCTAATTTTTTTTCTTCGACTACATATGTATGATCCTCTTCTACCAATACATGGTCTACATACAACTCAGTGCTACCAAAGTATTAATGGTGCCTAAATTAGACCATTACCTAATTGAAAGTATTCTATTATCAGTTCAATAGTGGACTCTTCCATTGTTCTCCTCACCTAATATCTACCAAAAATTATTGTATGGCCTAAAGTTATCATCCTTTTTATCGTCAAGTATAAATACCAGACCTTAAAAATTCCATAATATTTTTTCATTAGACAAGAATTAATAACCTTTCAATCTTGGGGATATTTTATTTTTAAAGGTTTAGATAAATTTTTCATAACCCTTAATCAATAAATATTACATCATAATGTGGGAACTACCACTCAATATCCATTTTTTCACAATAAAAAATTTTAAAAAAATATTTCTTTTCATGACATGTATTCACAATTTTCATCTTTACCTCATCATTCATCCTAGTTAACATTAAAATAAAATGAAAAATATTTGAAAAACTAGGATGAGAACTAAAAGATCAGTATGGAATATAGAAAATTAAATAGATAAATATGTTAGTAAATGATTATTATTAATTGTTGTTCCTTTTTTCAAAATAATCATTGGTCTTGAAATAAACATTTTCTTACCTGATAAATTAACTACTCTACAAAATGATTTTCTTAAAAAAATACATAATAAATCATAATGGAAAAAAATATAAACATAAATTTTTTTTATCATGAAAAAACTCATAAAGATGTGCACATTTCATAATTAATAAGTACCATGAACTTTCATTTAAACTCAATATCATTAACATTCCTTTTTAAATCATAACATTTACATGAAAGGTCATAGAATTCATAGATAAATCATGTAGGTAAAATGATAAATCATTATTATATCACTCTTACAAACACTATTACAAATTAAATAACCTACCTAATAAATTCTAAAAATCTCTTAAGAGAAACATCACATGTTTACTTGGTCCGAATTACCAGTTTATTGGAGAGCTATATCAGGCTTGGCCATCTTCATAGGATATATTATGCTCACCTGTCATCATGAGCTATATCAAGCTCACTCATCATCATATATAATTCCCAATAACCATATCATAAATATAATACACGAGATATTTCATTTCCATTATCATACTCATAAAAATATTCTTTTTTCCCATGAGAAAACATTTTTTAATATTGAAATATCATTTCTATTTATTTTTTTAAAATACATATAATAAATGGAAGAAAAGTTTTTATATGAATAAAATATGAAATATTTTAATGTAATCCAAACATAAAATAGTGGATATGGTGGTGGTAAGAACCATTGATTTTGTATATGTTAAAATATAACATTGTTGTTTCTCTTTTATCAAAATATTTTGTATAAAATAACTAAAAATATTCCTTTTGAAAAACATTGAAATAAATTGAAAATTAAAAGAAAATGTAGTTCATAATTCATTAATCTCCATATAAATATATCTATAAAATAATTTAAATAATATGGATACGGAAGAAAAAGATTAAGAAAATAAACCTTTAAGACATTTAAAATGACATTTGGAAAGTAAAGTGTCCTTTACCTAAAGTCAGATTCATCATGTACATTCATTATGCTCTTGATTATGTGTCTTCTGGTAATTATTTATTTTATTGAGAAACATTTCAAGTTTATTACTCCTTTTATTTTATTTATTTCAAAGTTATATACAATTAATTTCACATGATATATTTTGATGTGATTTGGAACATATGTCCAAAAATCACTTTTCTAAGTTTGAAATGGTCAAATAATTTATTATTATGTAATATTTGAAACAATATTCATAATATAATAATCATTTTTATACATTAATTATAATTTTACATCCAACTATGAAATATGGTTATGATAAATGAATTTCACTACTATCATGTCGATGGTAGGTCGTACGTACCCAAGAGTAAAGTTTTCATTTTTCAAAGAGCATGAGTGAATGTAGATAAATATAATTTTATATTAAAAAATTTATGAATATATTATAAATATAATATATATATATATATTAAATATGTCATTGTAATCATTCATCATAGGTGATGATGGAAAATTAATTATATCAGGTCACGAGGTGGTATTTCATCGTGTACATGAATGACGGTTTTGTTTCCCATTTGATAGAAGAGGGAGAGGGATACATGTAATTTCAATAAAATAACAAAATATAAGTATATCGAATATACTGGTGTTATTATTTCATTATGATTTAATAATATTTTATGGATTCATAAGAATAAGTGAAACAAAAATGCTTAGTTTGGATATATACTTCTTCTTCAGAAATCCTCATTAAGATTATAATTAAAGCCTTCCTTGGTTTGTTTTATGATCAAAATAGTCCCCTAGGACATGTGGGGGGTTTATGGAATATTTTTGGTTATTTACTAACCAAAAACGCTCTATAAGTGTTAGGATGAGATGGGGGCGTCTATTAATATGTAGGGGTGAGGACACTCTTGAAATTTGAAACATAATAATATATATTGATTTCTAACTCAAAAAATGGATAAAAATGGAACATTTATGAATACAATATTATATTGAAAATAAATATGGATTGAAACTAAAAATTAGACAATTTTATAGTTAATTTTAACCCTAATCACTTATGTTTAACCCACTAGTAAACATGTTTTAACATTATATGTTATAACATATTTTTACTATATTTAGTATTCATTATAACCAAAAATTAAGTTGAACACCTTGAATAATAATAATTATGATGATAAAAAATATAAATTTCATATTATCAAATTAAATTCAAATAATTTTAAAAATTAAATTTAAAATTAAACCTGAATAACTCGATAAAAAATAGTTTTTTTGAAAAATTTTAGTTTTAGTATTAAAATGTTCTAATAAAAAATTCAAGATTAAAATTAATTTTAAAGAAAATTATTGTATTATTAATAATATAATTGAACATATTTTTCTTTTAAACTATTTTAAAACAAAATTTACCTTTTTAAATTCTTGAAACAAAGAGGTAGTTTTCAATAAATACTTATATTGTTTACTATTCATCGAAAAATAGTTTTGCAAAAATTATCAAAAATTCATCCCATGATAATTTGGAAATTATGAATTGAAAAAATTAATTAAATTTTATCAAATTCGATTTCCATAATTTTACAAAAAATCTTTCAAACAAACCCATATAAATTATTACAACACGATTCTGTTAGAAATAAAGATTCTTCCTTTTGAATAAAAAATTACCTAATATTATTATAATTTCTAAACTCTATAATATCAAATTAATTAATATTAAATGTCATGAAAATTATTTATCTTAACATTACATAGGTTATTAAATTATTCCACCCTTTTGTAAAATGGTTCTTTAAAATGTTATTCATTACATAAACATGTGGGGATATTTTTCCTTCATATCATTTTTTTAATTCTCATGTTGCCTCTTAAATCATATTGATTTTCTACAACAACCATTTTTAAAAGTGGGTTCCCTAGACCCAACTTTTGTTTTACTTTGATTACCACTACATGTATGCATTTTTGTTATATATACATGTGTGCATCTTTCCATAATAGTGTAGGTACTTCTGCATCCACATTATTTATGGTAATTTCCTTTGATTACATGTCCTATCAAAGGGTTATAGAAGATACCAGGCTATAACATGAACCTAAAGATACTATAATAGTAATCTTAAAGTAATTTCATATGGTCTAGTTACAAAATTCAGATAATACGCAGATGACGTGTGACTATCAGGTGTTGGGGGCTTATAAGCATTGAGACGTCTTCTCATGAATTTCGCACTTGGTGATCTCGGGTAATTGAGATCATAAGGACAAACCCACTAATAGGAACACCACATGTCTCAGGATTCACTGGTTGTTCCTATCTACAGACTTCTGTAATGGTCTTCTGAATTGAGATCATTATCATTGTATGTCATTTAATTGCATACATTGATGTTAGGTGAAAACCATGGTAATGAAGTTATAGTGAGGTAGTTTGTGTTGGGTATGTCACTAGTGAAATGACTTTTATTGAATGATCAAGATAGGATTTGATTCTTCCAAGCTAAGGAAGAGATATCTCGAGCCTACTTGATTTGGATGGTGTCACCTTCAATAATTCTATGGCCATTGTAGTTGAATGTATGATCATCCAGATAGATCAATAAATAAAAAAGCAATAAAAAGGATGATGACACAGGTGTGCATCCTCCATTGTTGAGATATCGATGATGAAGAGATTATATTACACAGACTGTGTTCGTAGGAAGGTAGTCATTGCTTTAATTATTCCTTATATCTATAGGGGACTCTATGAGTTGTTGTACCCTGCTCTTGTCTAGGGATATTATTCACTACTGTTGAGAAATGGGCCTAGAGGGTCACACATAATAGCTCTTTGATAATCTTCCATATTCTTTTGAATTAGAAAATAGAACTTCGTGGGCCCCACCATGGGGTCTGAATATTTTCCATGCTCTAAGGATCATGAAATAATAAATAAATTTTTCAATTATTAAATTTATAAATAATTCATTGAATTTATTTATGAAATGTATTTACAAGTTATTAAGTCAATATAGTGATAAATATTATTCGAACGAATATTACTATCCTGAGTTCATTTAATATTATTAGGAGACGTGAGTCGAGTTAAAGACTCATGTTATCATGACCCGCCTCCCCGGGCCATGAACCTTGCACCTGACCCCATGGGTCTCCAGTAATACCTCGGTTGCCTTCCCGGCACAACATGGGCTATTACACACTAGGGTCGCTTATCAGACTAATGATTGTCCCCACATGCCAAGACATGATCCTTCAGTGTGTTTTTGTCCTCACTCACACACACCCCGGGAAACTTCCCAGAAGGTCACCCATCCAGATTACTACTCCAGGCCAAGCATGCTTAATTGTCGAGTTCTAATCAGGTAGGCTCATGAAAAGAAAGGTACACCTTGTTGACATGGGTAGTAACATTTAGCCTTTTAAGTCTCACATTTCCAGGGGTGTTACATTATCCACCCCTTTAAAGCACAACGCCCTCGTTGTGGACCCCAAGCCTCAAACCCAGGTAGTGCCTAAGCACTTCCGGCTGGGTGTTGGCTCTGATACCATTTATCACGACCCGCCTCCCCGGGCCATGAACCTTACCACCTGACCCCATGGGTCTCCAATAATACCTCAGTTGCCTTCCCATCACAACATAGTCTATTACTCACTAGGGTCGCTTATCAGACTAATGAATGTCTCATAGGCCAACACATGTTCTTTCAGTGTGTTTTTTTCCTCACTCACACACACCCCATGAAACTTCCCAGAAGGACCTTACCACCTGACCCCATGTTAGAAAGGTGCACCTTTTTTTTTGGGAGCCTACTTGATTAGAACTCCATAGTTAAGCATGCTTGGCCTGGAGTAGTAATCAGGATGGGTGACCTTCTGGGAAGTTTCATGGGGTGTGTGTGAGTGAGGACAAAAACACACTGAGGTATTACATTAGAGTGCGGTGTGTCCATACAGATGGGAGCAGGTTCTCCTTCACCGGTGAGAAGGGATCCTTTGCAGTGCAGGATGGACTTACCCAGAGGAGAGGGCAGTCGATCACACATCAGTTGGATAGTCTCATCCTAGGAGCAGTTGATGTGAGAGGTCCAATTTTTCCTGTTGTGGTGGATCAGTATGCGGACGTTTTTCCTGGTGACGTTCCAGGACTACCTCATCCCAGAGAGGTAGACTTTTACATTGACATGTACCCCCAGGACAACACTGATATCTACTCCTGCATATCAGATAGCTCCCGCTGAGCTTCGTGAGCTGCGAGTACAGCTGGAAGACTTGCAGGGAAAGGGATTCATCTGACCCAGTGTTTCACCCTGGGCTTCTCCGATTTTGTTCTCCAAGAAGGCGGATGGAAACTTACTACTATGTTTCGACTACCGTCGCCTGAATCAAGTGACCGTGAAGAACAAGTAACCACTCCCGAGGATTGACGACCTCTTTTATCAGCTCAAGGGAGCATGATGGTTCTCGAAGATAGACCTCAGGTCAGGCTATCATCAGCTCAGAGTTCGAGACGAGGATGTGAATAAGACGGCCTTCAGGTGTCGGTATAGCCACTATGAGTTCTTGGTTATGCCCTTCGGCATAACCAACGCACTAGCAGTGTTCATGAGTCTCATGAATAGGATCTTCCAGCCTTACCTCGATCGTTTTGTCGTAGTCTTCATCGACGACATACTGATTTACTCGACTACTGAGGAGGAGAACACCTACCATTTGCGGGTAGTACTGACACTCTCTGAGAGCACCAGCTTTATGGTAAGCTCTCGAAGTGCCAGTTCTGGATTTGAGAGGTTCATTTCTTGGGACATGTCATCTCGTAGGTTGGGGTTGTAGTGGACCCAGTGAAGATCAAGACGGTACTTGCTTGGGAGCCACCTAGGAGCATGATGGAGGTGCGGAGTTTCCTAGGTTTGGCTGGATACTATCGGAGATTTGTGCCAGACTTCTCCAGAGTTGCAGCACCGCTTTCAGATTTAACAAAGAAGGGTAAACCCTTCGTGTGGTCAGATAGATGTCAGAAGAGCTTTTAGGGGCTGAGTCAGAGATTGACCAGTGCGCCCATCTTGAGGCTACCGGAGGAGGGCGTAGGGTATGTAGTTTACTGCGACGCATCAGGGACCAGACTCGGGTGTGTCCTGATACAGGAGCAAGCAGTGATTGCCTATGGTTCATGGCAGTTGAGGCAGCACGAGAAGAACTACCATGACCTAGAGTTAGCAGCAGTGTTCTTCGCCCTGAAGATGTGGCGGCACTATCTGATGGGCGAGTGCTTTACAGTCTACTCTGACTACCATAGTCTCAGGTACATTTTCTCACAGAAGGATATGAACCTGAGACAGCGGTGATGGCTCGAGTTCCTCCAGGACTATGAATTTGAGATATTCTATACTCTTGGAAAGGGGAACATAGTAGCTGATGCTCTCAGTAGGAGATCGGGCATACAGCTGCTAGGGGAGGCGACGGAGCAGCTAGTCGCATTGTAGATATCCTTCATGGATAGAGATGGAGCAGCCTTTCTACAGTCTCTCACAGTCACTCCTCCACTACTTCAGCGGGTCAGAGAGGCACAGTATGGGGATGTTGACTGTGATATGCGACGTGCTTAGATTTCCACAGGGCAGGCGCCTGATGGATTTTCTGAAGGAGGAGAGCACGCCATCATCTTCAGGGGACGTACCATGGTACCAGTTGCACTACAGGAGGAAGTACTGAGGGAGTTTCACACTTCCCCTTTAGTGGTACATCCAGGAGTGCCGAAGATGTACCAGGATCTCAGACGACAGAACTGGTGGCTGGTTATGAAGAAGGTTGTAGCAGAGTTCATTTCACGATGCCTCACTTGCCAGCAAGTGAAGGCGGAGCACCAGGTACCGGCAGGCTTGGTACAACCCTTAGAGGTTCCGGAGTGGAAGTGGGATGGGATATCCATGGATATCGTGATGGGGCTTCCACGTACATCTAGAGGATACGACTCTATCTGGGTGATCGTCGACCGACTCACCAAGTCGGCCCACTTCCTACCGATCAGAGAGAAGGTCTCAGTAGAGAGCTTGGGACGCCTCTACGTTCAGGAGATCATACGGCTTCATGGTATATCATCGTCTATCGTCTCCGATCGAGATGCTCTCTTTACTTCCCGACTTTGGAAGGGGTTGTAGGAGGCATTTGGGACGTAGCTACGCCTGAGCACCGCCTTTCATCCTCAGAAGGACGGCCAAATAGAGAAGACCATTCAGACTCTCGAGGACATGCTCTGTGCATGTGTCCTTGACTTTGGTCGCAGCTGAGAGGATCTTTTACCCTTGGTGGAGTTTGCGTACAACAATAGTTACCACTCCACCATCGGGATGGCACCATATGAGGCACTATATGACCGACCTTGCAGATCACCTATATGCTGGACTGACCCTGGGGAGTCAGCACTTGTAGGACCAGAGATTGTACAGGATACGACGGAGAAGGTGCAGATCATCCAGGAGCAGATGAGGACTACACAGAGCAGACAAAATTCCTATGCTGATAGGAGACAGAGACCACTGGAGTTCGAGGATGGAGACCACATTTTCTTACAGGTCTCACCTCAACGTGGATTACGGAGATTTGGTAGGGGCGGAAAATTATCTTCGCGCTTCATTGGACCATTCCAGGAACTCAGCAGGGTAGGCAAGGTGGCTTACCGCCTGGCCCTTCCACCTCAGTTGCACCGGGTGCACGACGTCTTCCACGTATCTCAGCTGAGAAGATACGTGCATTACCCATCCCACATCATCGACCACGGGGAGCTGGACATCGATGATGGGGCGACTTTTGTGGAGGTCCCGGTAGATATCAAGGATCGACAAGAGCGGGTCCTATGTGGACGGTCGATTCCTCTGGTGTGCATTTTTTGGCAACACAGGAACCTCCAGGAGAGCACATGAGAGAAGGAGGATCAAATGCATGCTCAGTACCCTCATTTGTTCCCCTAGTCTTTGTTGTAGCTTTACGGGGACGTAAAGCCTTGAGGTGGGGGTAATGTAAAGGCCTGGAAATTTCAAGGAAAATTTTTTTCTTAAATTCTATGGAATTTTATGAGTACGCAGTTTCTGACGGCACCTGATTCCAAGACCCGGTGTGCCAGGAATAATTTTCTGAAGTTTAGCTCGGGTACGTTCGGTGAACGAACGAGCGAGTTTTTCTATCTTTTGAAGCGGTGCTCGGAATTGAAATCTGAGGACACCGATGAACTCGTAGCGCCGGTATTTTCTTAAGGGGACATTTACCACAGTTGCATTTTATTCGAGTTGAATGTTAAAAATTGGGGTTAAATTAAGAAATTAAATAAAATTGTTAGAACAATTTTATTTATATATATGGAAGTTAATTTCTCCCATGGGAATTTATTAGTGGGGCCCACACCCACCCAACTTCCCATGTGTGGATAATTGAGTGGTGGGTCCCACATGAGCCCCAACCTTTCACCTCCCATAACTCTTTTCAAACCCCCTTTAAACTCCCATGTTTAATTCATGACAACCCCCCTTAATGATTAGGACTCTTCTTTCCCTCTCTCCCTCTTTAATGTTTGCCAACATACCTTAATTAATGAATTGAACATCTTCAATTAATTAATTAAGTGATTTGAATTTTGAATTTTAAATTGCATGTGTTAATAAAATAATAGCATTAGCCTATTATTTTATTTTTGGGATTCGTTGTGTTAAGGAGAGTTAGGAGAGAGCTCTTGAGAAAGGGAGAAAAGTATTCCTCTCCTCAACGAAGAACGGTTTTCTTCTTCGATGAAGAACACCCACCATCAACGAAGAACGACTCGGTGAAGAACGCTCCACGTTTCTCCATCCTCTTCTTCCCCCGCATCAGGGGAGGAGACACCGACGCGGGAAACTCGCCAACGACGACGGTTCCTTCCCGGCGTTGACGGAGCGACATCGCTTTCCGCATCTACGACGAACAAACCGTATTCGAGGTAGGGGTTTATGTTCAATTTTAATGTATTAAAATTGTGCCTCGTTTGTCGTTGAACATCTTTGTTTGTCCCGACCTATTGTTATCGCCTAACGCGGAGGGCGCGGGCCGAACGAACACGGCCCGACGACCCTCCGCCGGATCTTGATTATTTTTGGAATCGGCGACCTGAGGCGGAACGCGGAAGAGGCCGGTGGCGCAAGGGTCGTCGTCGCACACGCAAAGAAAAGTCGCGGCCATGGTAGGCCGCGGTGGAGGAAGCCGGCGTCGTCGCACCGGTTGTGCGGAAGGAACCGCGGGCCGCTTCGGCGGAAGAACCGGTCGGCCCGTCGGCCGGCCGGGCGGAGGAGAGCCGCCGTGCCGGGAGGGCGCCGCGCCGGACGAACCACGGCCCGCCCGTGCGGGCCGCTTGCGCCAAGAAGGTCGGTTGGCTTCGTCCGGCCGGTTAGGGAGGGTGGCGCTGCTTGGCGCCGCCGGTTCGGGCAGCCCCCCCCCCCCCCTCGGATCGCTCGGCCTTCGGGCCGGGTCGCGCCACTTCGGGTCGGACCGCGCGTTTCAACGGGTCGGTCCAACACCATTCGGGTCGGACCCGCCAAGACCAGGTTGACCCGACCCGCCATCCCACTAGGCTTAACGGGTCGGGCCTGTTCTCACTTAAAGGTGAATATCTTGAAGACCGCGCGTCCAAACGACGCGTCGTCTGCTGCACTGGGACCCTTTCGATGAGGCGGTCCTTTTGCAATACTCTAAGTGAGTTTTGGATGAATTTGGATAATGGCCGGGTTAGAAATGAGCGTATTTCTAACTGGGCCCCTGGAACGGAAAAACCAATATCTCTCAGACCGGACGTCCGATTAACGTGTCGTTTGTCGCGTTGAGTTCGTTTTGATGAGACGGAACTTCGGGATACATCAACTTTGGGCTTCCTGATAGTTGATGTATCAACCCCTTTACTCGAGAAGCGGACCCTCCCGGAATCGAGCACGCAGTGTGCGGGAACCCTAGAGCTGGTTGCGACTGCGACAACTACCGTGCTGGGATCCTCCGTGGGTTCGACGACGATGACGACTGTACTTGGATCCTTCGTGGGTTCGGTAGCGATGAAGACTATACTTGGATCCTCTGAGGGTTCGGTAGGGATGACGACTGTACTTGGATCCTACGTGGGTTCGGCAGCGATGGTTACTGTACTTGGATCCCACGTGGGTTCGGCAGCGACGACTTCTGTACTAGGATCCTACATGGGTTCGGCAGAAGAGATGATTCAGGGGCTACATCTAATCATCTCCACCCTTTTTCGTGAGTAGTATACTTGTGTGAGCTGAGTCTTGACTTGTAATCATTCCAACGGCGTGATTGACTTCTTTCCTGTGTGGACTAGGTTGTGCTTGGGCTCGAGAGTTGGAGCCGAACTGGAATTGATGACTTAGGTATATGTATGGGCATATACCTAAGTAGGGTCGGTTGATACTTCATGATTGTATCTTTTCTTTGTGGTTTATCCATCGTGGATTCTGGGAGATCTTCTGGGGTCTCGGGGTCTCTACTGAGTATCGTATACTCACTCATGCATGGGCAATGCCTGCACTACGTTGTGTTGGTTGCAGACGACGGACAGCACTGATCGTGGTTGAGCCTTGTGGAGCTGGGCGGTACCCGGAGGTGGACCACTTGGCGGGACGTACACGGAGCGGGCGGACGGATCCGAGGTACCGACGAGACTATCTGTACCCACCCTTCATGTGGGATTCCCGGAGGACGACTCGGTGGTTGCTGCTTACTTTACTACTGTTGTACTAGACTTTCAATTGTACTGTACTTTTCAGTTGAGTTTGTATTCTGGCTCATTTACCTTTCAGCACTTACTTTGTGTTTAGTTTTTACTTTGTGCTTATTTCAACTTGCGTACTCTGTTGTGTTCATTTACTATCATAAAGGCAATGTCTTCCCTTTTTATCGGGATTTACGCCTTTGGTGCTAGTCGCCAGCTCCTGGCTTATGGAAGGCGGGCTTGGGGTAGTCAGAGAACGGGCCTCGAGGACAGGTCGTGACGCATGTTTTTCACATAATATATTTTATATATATTTACAGTAAAGTGAAAATCTATATATTTTATTTATGGCATAATTTAGTTGGTCATAAAAAATTATTTATAATTCTTATATAGTGGATATTTATTACACAGAGTCGAGAACCCAAACTGGGTATTGTTGATATTCACTATATGTGTGGAGAGAGGCTCATCCCATGTAGATTAATCATTCGATGGAAATTCGAGCCTCTATCTCCTCATGATTCCTAGAGAGATACTCTCTCAATTAAGAAAGTTCTTCAAGTTATGTCTTCTCGGATCGATGATGTTGTCTTGTGGTGATTGTCGCTACATCGAAGTGGTCATCGAAGTAATGTGCTAGCACATGGCTTCAGAGGAACAAGGCACAAGTAGGTTCAAGAAGCGTGTGTGGATGATCTAGAGGGTTTCGACATCAGAGTCTTCGAGCGATGGTCACAGGCACCTTGCGACAGGCCTGAGCACATCAGATCTGAATGAGGTAAACGTTTGTTATTATTTTGTGTTCTATTTAAACCAGGTGTGGTCCTCAGATCGTATCGGGACTAGATCACTAGATTCGACGATGTTTTGTCGTTCTGGTGATGTAATTTTTTTTTAAATTCTCAGCCCATAGGCTTCTGCTGAGTGTCCCGGAACCCAACAGTGGTATCTGAGGGACTTTTGGTTTTTTTAGTCAAGAGAAAGTAAAATGATTTAAATTTTAAGTCATGGGTGTTAAAACGGTTCCAACGAATCTGACCACACGTCATTCCGTTTCTGAATTGCCATGTAATGACCATTTTAAAATATTAAATGGATCAATGTGGATGGATTTATGTTCTTTAGTTTTTTATGATTTCAAGTACACAATTTTAATTTTCTTTTGTGTTTTTCAAAGTACCAAAATCTGGACATGTTTAGACGAGGTCACCAGATTTAATCCGATAGTGATCAATAAGTATGAGTTTAATAAAATAATTTTTTATTTTATTTTATTTTTCTCGATAAAACACGGTTTGAAGTTAATATTTTAAACATTTTCTTTAAACATTTGAAATATGTGTAAAGGAAGATTGCAAAATTTTACAATTTATTTTTGGAGTTTTGGGTAAAGGTAAATTTGAAAGTTCAAAAAAAAAAAAAAAAAAAAAAAAAGCAGCTTGCCCACTTAGCAGCTTGCCCCGTCCTTCACAGTCGCTCTGCCGCCCTCGACCCGTAGGCCGTCAGCCAATCGCAGGTTGTCGTCGTCGTCCCGAGTCAGTCGCGTCGTCTGGGCTCCCCGCGCCGTCCTTGGCCTGAGCTTGCCACTGCTGAGATTTGGCCCCTCCATGTCGTCCCAACGCGCTGCCTCCATCCCAATGAGGTCTCGAAATCCGGACCAGGTTTTGCTTCAACCTTAGACTGGTTGGCTGCTACCATCCCGGACTTCTGGCGCACATTTCCAGCCTCCCGGAACCCTAACCAATTTCTCCTGGTGCCATACCTCTTACTCCCGTGAGCGCTGCCACGGGCTGTCATCGGACCAATCGTACATGTTTGGATTTATATATTTAATTATTTATTAATTGCGTGTGATGTTTGAAATAATTAAGTAGTTATATGATGTTCTATGTATCATCACTTTAATTCAAATATGTATAAGCCCATACACATCCAATGCACCTGTAATATATTGTACCCCTAGACTCACTTGTCTGTGTGCAAGTATATTTGTAATTACACGGTGACCATCTCAAATGTGGGCCCTGCAAAGTCAAGGCATTAATCCAAATGGATGTCGGGAACTTTTCACTAGGGGCGAGCCATGAAATGAGTTAGGAGTCAACTCAGGTATAGAAACCCCTAGGTCACGATTGATCTATTGTGGATCGATCAAAATAAAATGCTCAACACCAGTCAGATTGTATGTTTTTCCTTTATGTATTTTTTATTGTTTTTTGCTAGTGCATGATTATTGCTTGATCACATAGAATAATAAACATGACCAAGAGCATACAGATATGAATAATATTTTCCAATTTCCTATTCAGTTGTGAGCGCAACAACCATGTTTGATTAAATAAAATAGAATTGGATTAAATTCATCAATAAACAAAATCCCTCAAAGATATATCAGGTTTTAAAGCCTTCCGTTACTCAAATTTGAGAAAAATAGGTTGTTTGGTGTGCCTGTCATCCAAAGTTAAGAGTTCTCCCTAATACTAGGGAGTTCCTATAAGAGAGATGGGTCAACTGGACTAACTCTAAAATCAACAAAGTAGCCAAAGCATGCTTCATATCACATTAGAGGCAAGATGTTGAGGTAACCATGTTCAGATTCCAAAATGATATGAATTTACTTAACAGTACAAGGTACCGAGAGTTAATGCAGTTGGCCAGACTAGTGCCTACCTAGAAAATTTCCAAGTAATGGCATAGAAAAATTTTGTCGACTGTAAGGACAAGTTTGAAGGATATTTTCCACTGTTATACTCAACTGACAGAGTATTCTAAATATAATAGTGTGGGCTATTAGGGTTCGCTAAAATAGTGTGAGATATTAAAAATGAAATAATGATTAATTAATCATATATGTCTTATTGCAATCAATATAATGTACTGACTGCTATTTTTTAGTTGTTTTAGATTTAAAATGAAAATCACAAATACCACATATAAATTATCACATCAATTTATTCCTGATAAAGAAGATTTCCAGGAAGTCAATAACTTCTAGGAGTGGTTAAGGTGCTTGCTTATAGTACTACACCAAGAAAAACATATTTATATTGTAGAAACATCAGTTCCTACTGAGCCTCGTTAGGGATAAAGCAAGGAAGAAAAAGATAAATGGATCAATAATGTAGAGGTTTCACTAGATGCTCAATGCATCATGTTTTCATCCATGTCCAGCCAGTTGTAGAGAATGCATTAAGATGAGGATAACTACAAGTTGTTTTCACATCTCAAAGAATTATATCAGTAGAGGGACATACAGGAAAGGTATGAGATCTCCAGTTCCCTTCTATTGGTGCATTCTGTAATAAGGGCACTAAGCGGGTCCTCATGTACTCATGATGATCGGGTACATTGAGAGGCTTGGAGCCCTTAGGTTCAAATTGAACCAAGATCTAGCAACATATCTCATTATTTCCTCTTTACCGCCAAGCTTTTCGACTTTTATTTTCAATTATAACATGAATGATATGACATAGTCACTCCCAGATCTATTAGATTTAGTTCGCTAAGCTGATAAGGATATGAAAAATACCAATTTATCTATCCTTGTGGGGAATAATATAATGAAAGGAAAGAAAAATGGGTCAAAGGCGAAGTCAAATCCAAAGGCTTTAATGCACCGTCCTTCTAAGAAGCCAATGATTCAGAATTAGAGCAATGAGCAGGAGGCTGCCTTCTGTGGATGTTGCATGAAATTCCACTAGAAGAAAAATTAAAGTATTGGGAAGAAGAAGAATGCTGACACTTCTACTTTAGGTATTTTTATCATTGAATGAAATGTTTCCTTATATACAAGTTGGGTATTAGATAAGACATGTGGCTTACACATATGTATTCATAAACAGGAACCATGTAGATTCAAGAAGATTGAAATAGGCAATGTGGATCTTCAAACTACAAATGGTGCATGTCAAGAAACCTTGGAAGTGGGAGACTATCACTTAACATTGCCTACCTGTTTGGTACTTGGTTTAAATAATTGTCATTTTTGTACCTTGTATAACTAGAAACATAATCTTTCTGTCATGTTTGGAAAATATGGGATTTTATTTTAAGTTTCTATATAAACATTGTCTCCACAATAAGGATAAAATTTGTTATGGTATAGAACATCATAACAATGGTTTATATATACTTGAACATGAATACCCCGTAATGATAATAAATCAAAAAACTGGAGAGCAAGACTCATATCTCACCTGTGTATGGAACTTCAGTATAGGTCATCTAAACATGAAGCAATTATAGAAATTACATCAAGTAGGTTATTTAGACTCAGCACAATTAAAACACTTGGATGTATGCCAAACTTGTTTACAAGGAAAAATGACCAATGCACCTTTCTCTAGGATGGGAGAAAGAGCCAATGCATTACTGGAATTAATAGATACTGATGTATGTGGTCTATTTATAGTAGAGGCAAGTGTTTTTTTCATAATTCATTATTTTTACCGATGACTTTAGTAGGTATGTCTAAATCTACTTGATGCGGTATAAGTCTGATTGCTTTAAAATATTTAACAAATACCAAAATGAATTATAAAACTTGTCTGGTAAGAAGATTAAGTCACTCTTCTTAGACCGAGGTAGAGAGTATCTTAACCAAGATGTCATTGACCACTTTAACGAGTGTGGGATTTTATCCCAACTCATTACTCCTTATACACCCTAGTGGAATGGTGTTAGTGAAAAGAGGAATATGACCTTTCTAGACATGGTCAGATCAATGATGGGTCAGACAACTATTCCATTATCATGTTGGGGACATGCTTGGTAGACAATGACATACACCCTTAACCGAGTACCAACTAAAGTAGCAGATGTGATTATATATGATTTATAGTGTGGAGCCCAATCTGTAACACTTATGGTTATGGGTATCCGAGTCTTTTTTCAAGACTTTTCCAAGTAAAAAATTAGCAACTAGAAGCATGATGTGCATCTTTATTAGTTATCCTAAGGAAATGAAAGGATATTACCTATACAACACTTTAGATAGAAAAGTTGTTACTCCAAGACATGAAATATTTCTAGAAAGTGAACACATTAACAATGGGAATAGTGGGAGCAAGGTAGAATTTGATGAAGTTAATGCTCCAGATGCACAAGAGATGGTACGAGAATAATCTCCATTAGAGAATGTGGCAGACGTGGTTCTTGAGACACAAATACTACATAGGTCTACTCAAGAGGTTAGAGAACTAGAGCGTTAGGGTTTACCAGTCACCATGTCAGGTGACACATTACTCATTGAGGATGATGAACCCATATCCTAGAAATAAGCAGTAGAAGAAAAAGAATCTACTAAAGGGATAGATGCCATGAATTCTAAGATGGTTTCCATGTACCAAATTCACGTTTGGATTTTGGTAGAACCTCTAGATAATGTAAAACCCATTGAGTTAAAATAGGTATTCATGAAAAATATGGACATGGATAGACAGTTTAATACCTATAAAGAAAGATTTGTTGCAAAGGGTTTTAGGAAACATCAAGGGACAGTCTATGATGAAACCTTCTCACTAGTAGAAATGCATAAATCTATCATAATATTGCTTGTAATAACATCCATTCATGATTATGATATTTGGAAAATCAATGTCAAAAATGATTTTCTAAATGAGAAGTGGGTTTAAGATGTCTATATGATTCAACACGAAGGGGTTTTTAGGTCAAATAATGCTTATAAGTTATACAAGATTCAGAGATCTATTTATGTATTGAAGCATGCATCACGATCATGGAATGTTTATTTTTATGAAGATATACAAGAATTTTGTTTTGTCAAAAGTGAAAGTGAGCCTTGTTCCCATAATAAGGTTTATGGGAATTCCATTTCTTCCTTGTAATATATGTTGATGAAATATTAATTATGGAAAATTAATTGAATGTCTTATAGTCTGTTAGGACATGGTTAAATGAATGCTTATCCATGAAAGACGTTGGGGAAGAAACCTACATTCTAAGGATCAAGATCTATCAAGATAAATGTTAAAGGATTCTTGGGCTAAGTCAAAGTATATACATTGACAAGGTACTCAAAAGGTATAATATAGAACTATCAAAGAGAGGGTTGTCTCCAATGTCACATAGTATCAATCTCTCCTAGAAAATGTATCCCCAAGCATAGGAGGAGATTGAGAGAATGAGTAAAATTCTTTATGCCTTGGTAGTTGGTTTTATCATGTTTTCCATTCTATGTACTATGTTTGATGTTGTCTTTACATTAAGCATGGTGGGAATATGTCAAGCTAATCTAGGAGAGCAACACTAGGTAGATGTTAAAACAATATTAAATTACTTGACGCATAAAAATGATATGTTCCTAGTGTATAGAGGAGACGAGGAACTAGTAGTCAGGGGATACATTGATGCTAGATTCCAGACAGATAATGATGATATGATCTCACAGTTAGGCTAAATCTTTTGCCTGAATGGTGGTGCAGTGAACCTGAAAAGATTGAAGCAATTTGTGGTCACTGATTATAGAAGAGAATTTAAGTATATGGAGGTTTCTGATGTAACAAAGAAAGCAGTCAAGATACGTAGATTGGTCTCATACATTGGTGTTGTGCTTAGCAGTGCAGACCCAGTTCCAATTTATTGTGATGATACTGCTACATTACATATAATTCAGAAGATTCATCTCTTGAGGTATTTTACTTAGAGACTTAAATTCATAGTTAGCAGAGTAGCCATATAATACAATGTGATAGACCCCCTGACTAAAGCCATCACTCAGCAGAAGCATGATTCTAACATGAGTTCTAGTGGATTGAAACTTGTTTCTAGTTTGATCTTGGCCATCTAGGATTGTTGAAAGTGGGTTTCCTAGACCCATCTTGTGTTGTAAATTGATTACCACTCCATGTATGCAGTCTGTTTTATATATATATATATATATATATCTTAGTGTGTGTTAATCTTACCATAATAGTGTAGATACTTCGACATCCACATTATTTATGGTAATTAACATAGATTAAATGTTGTATAAAATGGTTATAGCAAATCCTGGGCTAAAATGAGAACCTAGAGATACTATGAAAGTAATATTAAAGTAATGTAATATAGTCCAGTTACATCATTCTGATAGGACATAGGTGTTGTGCAACTATTAGGTGTGGTGAGATCATAAGCATTTAGACTTCTTCTTATGAAGTTCACACTTGGTGATCTCTATTAGTTGAGATCATGAGGACAAAACCACCAACAAAAAAATAATATGTTTCATGTGTCATTGGTTGTTTCTATATAGAGATATGTGTAATGGTATCCTGAATTGAAATAATTACCATTGTATTTCATTTAATTAAATACTTTGATTCATGGTGAAAACCATATTAATGAAGTCATGGGTATATCATTAGTGACATGACATTTATTGAACAATAATGATAAGATTTATCGCTTCCAAGATAAGTTAAATATATCTCTGGACTAGTTGATTAGGATGGTAACACCTTCATTAAATCCATGTCCATTGTAGTTGATGGTAAGACCGTTTGGATATATCAACAAATAATAAATCATGGAAAATGATAATGACACCAGTGTGCATCCTGCTTTATTTAGATATTGATAATAAAGAGATTATATTACACTGACTGTGTTCATAGGAAGGTAGTTGTTTCTTTGACTCTTCCTTATCTCTATAGGGGATCAATGGGTTGCCAGACCCAACTCTTTGTTTGTGGATATTATTCACTTCTATTGAGATAAGGGCCTAGAGGGTCACACAAAATAGGGCTTTGAGAATCTGCCCTATTCTCTTGAATAGGAATATAGAACTTGGTGGGCTCCACCATGGGGTATAGATACTATCTATGTTATAAGGACCACCAAGGAATAAATAAATTCATTTATTATTTACCTTAGGAATAATTTGTTGAATTTATTTAGGACAATTATTTAAATGTGATTAAGTAAACATAAGGATAAATCTTATTCAAACGGATATTAATATCCTAGTTTTGTTTACTATAATAAGGAGATATGAGTTGAGTTAAAGACTCAAGTTTATCACATAATATATTTAATATATATTATATTAAATTGATAAAGTATAAATATTATTTATGGCATAATTTATTCTTTCATAAATATTTATTTATAATACTTATATTTTGGATGTTTATTACACAGGGGTTGGGAACCCAAAACAGGTATTATAGATATTCACTATATAAGTGGAGAGAGGCTCATCCCATGTAGACTATTCATCTATTAGAAATGAGAGCCTCTATCTACTACTGATTCCAAGAGAGAGACTCTCTCAAGCAATAAATTTCTTCATGTTCCATATTCTCAGATCAAAGACATTGGCTTGTGGTGATCACCACTACATCAAAGTGGCCATTAGAGTACCATACTAGCACCCGACATCTGACTAATGACACATGAGTAGTTTCAAGAAGCATGTGGGGATGATCTAGAGGGCTTATACATTGGACTCTTCAAGAAAAGTTCACCGGAACCTTAAAGCAGGCTTGCACACATTTGATCTGAATGAGGTAAACGTTGTTTATTATTTTGTGCTCTATTTAAACCACACATGGTCCTCATACCATAAGAGGATGAGATCACTAAATTTGATGATGTTACATCTCTCCAGTGATGTAAAAATTGTTAAATTCTTGGGCCAATAGCTTCCACTGAGTGTCTCCAAACCTAACAACCTTAACCTCATAGATCACTTTATTCCCCAAAATAATCTATCTATGATTAAGAATATTTATTTTTTCTTCCTCATAATAAATATTTCTTCCAACTAAACTACATTAGGGATAAAACCATGAGATGCATCCGACACATATTTTATTCCTAATGAAACATGAAATATGCCACGTACATGAGATAATCTCATAGTAAAGGCCAATAGATAGGTAACTCATCCAATATTCTCTAGGAATTCAGAAAATACAATGAAATGTAGACATAAATATACACTTTTACAAAAATTCATAACAATTATCTATGTATATGCTTTAATAAAAACATGATATCCTACCACAAAAGAAACATTATTACCCTAGTAATCTATATGACTTTTCTAACTGCTCTGATCCATCCTCGTTTGCTGTTAAATCATATTTACCTTCTCAAACATTTCTTCTACCAATTATGTTCCTAAAAAATTTCATTCCAAGACTTCATTCCAACAAGATATGGTCTGACACTGCTTTCTATATATGTCTTAAAATGTTCCATCTGTAGACTGTTATAAAACAAATATTATAAGAATACTCAACTAAATTACTATGTGATCCCAACTTCTCTGATAATCCATTGAATAATCTTGAATCATGTCCAAAAAATTATGGATCAGTCTCTTATATTTTCTATAGGATTAAGGATGAAATTTTTTATTGAAATTTATTTTTTGTACCTAATGACTTATGATGTCATTTATAAAAAATAGAGGTAATCCTTTGATCACAGTCATATACAATGGGGAGGGGAAAACTATGTAGTTTAATTATATCTTTACCATAAATTCAATAAGGTTGATCCAAATATATATTATATTCTAGGGGAAAAGATTCACATATTTAGATAGTCAATAAAAAATAACACATATATCATTATTACATCAAGATGTGATTCATAATACTACCACAAAATCAACAGATATATTCTGTCATTTTCATTATAGTGCTAGAAAAGCCTTAATCGTTCCCTTCAATAATTGTCATTTGAATTTATCCATTTTTCAACTAAAATATTTTATAGTTAAACTAGAAATATATTTCTTCATTTTTTCACCAGAAATGTTCTCAAAGGACTCTATATATTTTTTCCAGGATTAATCAAGAATCGATAGCTATGAGCCTCAAACAATATTTATTTATTCAACTAGGGATTATACGAACCACGTAACCTTTTACCTAATATTAAAACACATTCTGTGTCAATATTTAATTAATGAAAATTGCATTTCTTAATCAATTATACCTTTTATGAAAACTCAATATATTCCTTTTGACATTTTTAATCCTATCTGACATAGATGACTGTACTAACACCTAAAACAAAATATAGAGAGTTCTAACATGTACAATTTCTAAGGCAACATTCATAAAATTATTTACCAAAGGATCTTATTTAAGAAGTTAAAAAACTATTGTAGAATTATCTTTCTAACTCAAAGAATCATATGATCTATTTTATTTATCTGGACTTTAATAAATTGTCCTTTCATAATCCATTATCAATATCATACATCTCCCCTATATCAAGTTAAACTATTTCTAAGTGAATATATAATTCATGTTTTTTTGAACTATATATATTTCACACTTTACCCCATATAAATTATGTCTCTATATTTCTAAAAAAAAATTATAGCTTCCTGTTAAAGGTCATGTGTGAGATAATTTTTCTCATGAGGTTTCAATTGATGCAAAGAAAATAAAATTTACTAATAATTATGCATTAAAACCTAACCCAATCCCTTAAATGAAGAATCAATATACATTACAATGTCATCATCTCTGGATAACAGGGCCCAAACTGGAGAATTCACTATTATTATTTTTAATTTTTAGATAAATTCATGACATTCCTTTATCTAGATGAGCCTAACTCTTTTTCATGTTAAATTAGTTAGTGTTCTAGAGAACTATTCATTTTTTCAATAAACCTCTTGTAATATTCTACTAATCTGAGAAAACTATGAATCTCAATCACATTTTTAGTTCTTGGAAATTCATCAACCACTGTTGTTTTAGCTAGATCAATAGTTATTCTATTTTATTTACTATATATACATGGAATAAAATCTATAATATCCAAAAAAACACAATTACTGAATTATTCATATAAATAAATTTCATTCAGAGTTTTTATAATAAGCCTTTTATTTTTTCATGATTCTAATAACATTTATAATAAACAAAAATATTATCAATAAACACAAACACCAAAATATCCAAATATTAATAAAAATATCTATTCATAAGAACAATTAATACATATGGAGAATTCATTAACCCAAAGGGAATAACCATTAATTCACAATGCCCATACCTAGTATTATATTTTTCCCTAGAGATGTCTTCTTTCTTCACATTCTGCTAATGGTATCTTGACATGAGATCATCCTTTGAAAAATAATGAGCTCCCAAGAGATTATAAAACAATTCAATGATATGTGAAAAAATATACTTATTCTTGGCTGTAATTTTATTCAATGCTCTAAAATTAATCCAATGCCTTAGGGAACAATCATTCTTAAAAAAATAAAATAGGATCACCCCATGGTTATGTTCTAGGATGAATGAATCCTTTATTATGAAAATCACACGATTTCATTTTCAATTAAATAAGTTTTATATGAGCCATTTGATATGCAATTTTTTAAATTTTATTAGCATCATTCACAAAGTAAAAAAATAAACTCAACTTTCAGATCAGGTATTTAACTAGGTAACTTATCCATAAAAACATCCAAGTATTCTTTTACAATATAAGAATCATTAATCTTAATAGTTCCTAGATATTGGAATGTCTGACCAAGGTAACATTCATTACCTTATCTTAATAATTTATTAGCTTTATTTTATATTATCAAAGGTGTAGATTTATTATTATATAAAATTATAAAATCATTTTAAAAATTAACTACTTTTCCAATGAGATCTATCTTTTCATGATAAAATGAAAGTAAAAACATACCTACAGTAATATAAAAATCTATAATAGGAAATAAAACATGGTTTCTAGGGAAAACTCTACCACATATTATAATTGGAAGATATTTGAAAATTTTTGTTGCCTTAATACTACCCCCATGAGTTTTTACAAAATGTTTTAGCTTCATTTCATGAGTTGAAATTTTTATTCTACTAATAAATTTCTCAAAAATGAATTAATTTTTAGACCCCAAATAAATTAAGAAATTTTTATATTCTGAATAAAAAAATAATGTACCTATTACCAATTTTTTTGGTGACCCAACATCTACAAAATTAGTTGAAAAGTATTTCACCACACACTTATTTTTATAGTTTTGATGTGCATTATCATTCATTATCTTCTCCAAACATGCATCCATATAATTAACCACCTTCTTAAATTTAAAACACATTACATTCGGATTATCAGAATTATTCTTACCACTACCAAGATCATTTTCTATGAAATTGAGATTTATATTCCCAATAATACCATATATAATGCACTTTATTTCTTTAATAAAATATTTTCCAAGGTTATTTTTACCACACCTTATCAAAAAAATGAAATCATTTTTTCTTACTATCTTATTTATCAATGTATTATTCTGATTTTCATGCCACCCTAATTAAATTTTCTCTATGTTTTCATGAAATAAATTATCATCAGAAAATTCTATTTTGACCTTATCTATAGAGAAAACAAGTTTCTAATAACATTTAAAAACATCAGAGGCTAAATATCATCAGTATCTTGTCTATAATCCCGATTAAAACTAATTAATTTTACAATCAAGACCGTGAATAAAATTTGGTATGCCTTTCCAATTAGGTAAATTTTTAATCATATATAGCCACTAAATCTTCCTCATTATACCTCAAATCTAAGAATTTATTTTCAATCCTATGTCAAAAAACCTTAGGAAAACACATCTCAAGAAAAATATTCATAAATGTATCTTATTCCAAGTTATTAATATATTTTTATTGACTAGTATTCTTAACCATTGAACACTATTTATTAGATTAAACTCCAAAATGGTAAGTACTAAGAGATACCTTTTGATGATTTAAACAACCCATGACATAAAATATCTTTTATAGGTCAACAATTCATCCCATATCTATCACTGAGTTAGGATATCTACTAAATGGTGGAGGGTGTTTTCTCATAAAATACTCCATTATAGATATATTACCCTTTGGTATAATTGTATTCCCTTTATAATGGATTACACCACCATTTCTAGCTTATTTTGACCGATCCATACTAGCAACCAATTACTCAAATCCAATTCCAACCATTATAGGTTGCTGATTCGAAATGATATTGTATTATTTGTGTCTTCATACTTTATCATTCCTATTTACTCTATATAAAAACATTATGAAAAGACATATTATAGATGAAGAAACATGTTAATATTCAAATTCTATACCATGATAACCATAAATTATAATCTCTTAAGGGTATTTAGTTAAATTATCATAAACACTAGAATTATCTAAAACATTCTTCTGATACAAACTATAAAGACTCGATCATAGATAATCCATAAATTTGATTATTTAGATAAGAATTAATATCCTTGATTTCATTGAGATATTTTAAGTTTAATGATTTTTAAAAATAGGCCACCAACCTAATATAAATAAATATTACATCACAAATTGGACACTACCACTCATTAATCATTTTTTAATAATTTTTTTTAAAATAAAACAAGTATTATTTTCATGATAAGTATTCAAAATTTTCATATTGACCTTATAATTTTCCCTAAACATCTATAAAAACAAATAATTTTTTTTGAAGAAGTGGTATGAGAAAAAATATTATTAATGGATAAAAAATAAATAATGAAGTGCTTTAATCCATAAATACTCTTATAAACGATTCCCTTTTTAAAATAAAAGTCAGGATCAAAATATTAATTTTCTAACCCAATTATTCAAATTAATTACCCAATTCATTTCATAATACATTAAAAAGGTATATTAAAATAAAAAATAAAACCCATAAATATTTGTTTTCAATTATGGAAAACTTATGAAATGCTATACATTTCACCCTTAAAGAAGTATCATAAACTTCTCATTAAATATAATCTCTTTATATTACCTTGTGAAATCATAATATTTCTATGAAAATACAAAGAAAAAATATTTAAATCATATATCTAACTTGGGACATCATTTTTATATCAATCTTGTAATTAGTCTTATAAATGGATTAACTGAACTGAAAAATTCTAGTAATCTCTTATAAAAAACCTAACTATTTAATTCCATACTTTTACTAAATTCATAATAGGGATATATCATTCTCACACATCATAATGATCTATATTGGGATTTTACTTCATCATAAAAATTCCAAATAACACTAAAATAATGATAATACATGAAATATTTCATGTTAATTATCATAGTCCAAAAAATATCTTGGAAACCATAAGAATTTTTTTTAAGATATTTATATATCAGTTACATTTAAAACCTTTTTATAAAATTCCTATAAAAATGGGACGTTGGTTATTTATTTGAAGAAAATAAAAAAAAATATAAAGCAAACCAACATCAAATAAAATTAACGGTGGAGGGAAGAACTTATAATGTCGTACACGTTAAAATAGAACATTCATTTTTCCCTTTCTCAAAAAGTTATGTATAAAATAAAAAAATTATTCCTTTTGAAAAGAAATGAAAGAATGTAAAATGTGATATAAAATTTCTTTTATAATTCATTAATTACCATATAAATATATCCACAAAATAATTTTAAAAATATGTACATGGATTAAAATTTTTATAAAATAAACCTTTAAAACATTTAATACATGGTTTTTAAAGTAATGATCCCTTTAACTCGAGTCTGATTCATCATATACAATATATATTTATAAATAATAGACTTTTCTTAATATTTACTTGATTTAGATACATTTTCAAGTTTATTTTTCATTTTATTTTATTTATTTAAATGTTATATACAAATACTTAATCAATTAAGTTCATGTTATATGTTTTGATGATATTTGACTCATATGTGAAAAATCAATTTGGTAAATTGAATATGGTCAAAGTGGAAATAATTTCATCATCTTAAGAATAATAAAAATTAAATAATTGTAATTTTTATGAATAATATATGAGTTTTAATACTACTATGATAGTTGGTTTTGAAAAATGAATTATTCCATAATCATGGAGATGGTAAGCCAAATGTATGCATGGGTAAAGATTTCATTTATCAAATTGCATGATGGAAATAAGTCAAATATCATTTTATCTTCGATAATTATTAATATTTAATTAATTATATATATATTAAATATGTCATTATAACCATATATGAGAGTTGTTAATGGAAATGAATTACTTTGGTTCAGGAGTTTGTAGTCTGTTATACACATGAATAATGGATTTTTTCCCATTTGATATAAGAGGGATAATTATATAGGTCATTACATTATCATAAAAAGTAATTATATGTAAGATATTATTTTTATTATTTCATCATGTTTTTGGAATATTTTACGAAGGTTGAAGAATAAATAAAACAAAAACACTCGGTTAAGAACTATACCTCTTCTTCAAAAATCCTATTTAGGATTATACCTAAAGACTTATTATGTTTATTTATTAGACCAATGCCTATAGGACATGGGGAGATATGTAAATAAGTTATTTGGTCACTTACTAGAAGATTAAATAGGATCTTAAATCATTTATTTGAGAGGAGAGAATGTGTTCTTTTATAAGTGGGTGAGGGGACATAGTTGGAATTTTTTAAATAGAATTATATAATGAGGAATTAATCAAATTAAATAGATCTAAAATATACTATTTAATAATAATAGATGATATAGGGTTTAAATATTTCCATAAAATTGAATTTATACAGGTTTATAGTTCAATATAACCGTTATCACATAAGTTTAACCCCTGGTAAATTTTTTTTGACATTATCATTAGGAATATATTTTTACTATTTTTGATATTCCTTATGACAAGAAAAATTAATTTTATATTATTATATATTATTCAATAATATTATTAAAAATATGTAATATATTCTATAAAATTTCATTCATATATGTTTGGAATTTAATTTATAATTTAACTTAAAAACATGGTGTAACATTGTTTTGCAGAAGAAAAAAATGTTTTTTATGTATAAACCTATTCCATATCAAATTTATGTATAAAATTAATTAAAAAGAAAATAATTATATTATTAATAATATAATTAATCTAATTTATATTTTAAATCATTTTAATACAAATATGGAACTTCATAAATTCTTCAGAAAAAAATATTTTTTTGAATAAGAAGCAATATTGGTCAATATTTATTAAAAATTAAAACTATTCAAAAAATTCTCAAAAATTAAAACTAATATAATTTTAACATGATGAATTAAAAATTAATTAAGTTTTTAAGAATTATAATTCTATAATTTAAAAATAATTCTTTTAAATAAAACCATGTAATTCATGAAAACCCATTTCATGATAATATAAAGGTTTTTCATTTCGACTGAAAAATTATCTAATATTCTTATAATGAGATTAAATATATAAAATATTTTAACTTAATATTAATAATATATGAGAATTGTTAATATTAACATCCCTTATGTTGTTACATTCTTCCTCAATTTATAAATTTCACCCTCATAGTTTTTTTTCATTACTTAAACAGGTGGGGATATTTTTCCTTCATAGAATTTTGGGATTCCATTGTTTTTTATTCAATCATATTGTTTTTAAATTAAAACATAACCCAGTAAATAAATTTATACAAAAAAACTTTATATCTGATATTAATAATAAGTAATGGTTTTTCCTCATAATAAAGGTGTTTATCCAACAGAACTAATTGAGGGATAGTAACATGAGATGCATCTAGAACACATTTTATTAACAAAAAAACATGAAATTCATCATGTAAATAAGATAAAATCATAGTCAAGCACACTTGATAGGAAACTAATCCAAATTTTATATATAACGTCATATGGTACAATGAACCATGGACTTAATATTCCATTTTTACCAAAATGCATAATATATTTCAGTAGATATACTTTATTAAAAACATGATCAACTACCTTAAAATATAGATATTTACTCCATTTATCGGCATTTAATTTATGTCTTATCAGATATATCCTCATATTCTAATGAATTATCTTTACCTTCTAAAACATATCTTCTATATGTTCTAGTTACAACAACATTTTCCACAAATTCATCCCATCTTTTTTTGTCCAACACCACATTCCATATAATACTTCAAAAGGCGTTATCTATATACAGGAATGATAAATATTTTTATATAAAACCTCAACCAAAATCACTTTTTGATCATAAATTTCCTAATAATCTATTTAATAAGCTCAAACCATATCCTTAATGACCTATTTCATTTGTTCTGATGATCAATCCTATTCATAATGAAAGGTTGTACTAAAATTTAATTCAAAGATCAACAAATTCTAAATAAATTTCCAAAAAATAAAGATAAAAACGAGATCATGATCATATAAAATGGATATAGAGAATCCATATAATCTAATAATCTATTCAACATAATGTAAATGAAATTAAATCAAATATATATTATCATTAATTGGATAAAAATGCCAATATTTAGTCAATTGGTCATCAATGAACCATGTTGCATTATTACCTCAATATTTATTAGGTTATATTACCATAAAAATCATGGATATATTCTCTAATTTCCATTCTAGCACTAGTAAAGGCTGTAGTATCCCCTTCATTAGTTTTCATTCATATTTAACTAATTGGAAAGTCAAACATTATATCATAAAATCGAAAATATATTTCATCTTTCCTTACCATAAAAAATGTTCTATAATGAATTTATTCGTTTTAGTGATTCCGGTATGAAACAACAGTAGAGACCTATAAGCCTCAGTAAATAGTCACTTCTTAAACTAGGGTTCACCTAAAACAAATAACCTTTTTCTGAATCTAACAACAACATTTTCAATATAAATTATAGTAAATTTACCTTTAATAATCAATTCTATATTTTCCTATAAAACATTTTATTTCTTTTTGAGATTTTATAATCCTATCTAACAAATAAGATTTCACCAAAACCTAAAAAAATAGAGGGAGTTCTTACAATCATAATTTTTAATCCATTATTCCTAAAATCATTAACTAAATGATCATTTTATATATGTATCATAGTTAATGTAGAATTATCATTATGACTCCAAGCATGAGCTCCTCAATTTTATTTACCCCGATTTTAATGAATTATTTAATCATAATCTTTTATCAATTCTATCCATATATTATGTCTTATTTTAACTCCTTCTGATTGAATGTTGGATTTATGATTTTATGATCATTATATATTTCACACTTTAATCTATATAAATTATTTATCTATATTTTTAAATAAAACACTACAATTACTAGTTCAAGGTCATGTGTAGGATAATTTTTCTCGTGAGGTATTAATTAATGTGAATAATAAGAAATTAGTTGATAATTATACATTAAAACATAACCCAATCCCTTCAATGAAGCAATAATGTAGATAACAATGTTACCATTTCTAGATGGTAGGGCCGAGATAACAGGATTCACTAATCTCTATTTCAGTTCCAGTAAATATTCATGACATTAATTATTCCATATAAACCAAACTTTTTTGTTTCAACTTAGTTAGTGGGATACATAACCATAGAAACAACATCAACAAACTGCAGGTAATAGATTGGTAATTCAAGAAAAATAAGAATCTAAATCACATTTTAGGTGTCATCTATTCAACAGACACTATAGTTGTATTAGGATAAATTGTCATTTCATCTTTATTTATGATATTTCCATGTAATAAAATTTCTTATAAAGAAAAAACTCATTTTATAAACTTTCTATATAACTTATCTTCTTTCTCAGTTTGCATAAAATTTTTTAAAAGTTTTTTATAATCCTTATAAAATTTTAAAATAAACCAAAATATCATCAATAAACACAACCACAATCTTATCCAAATATTAAAGAAAAAATTTGTTCATAAGATCCACAAATACATATAAAGGATTTGATAGCCTAGAGTGAATGACCACAAACTCAAAATGCACATACCTATAATAAAATTTTTTCTTAGGGATTTTATCCTCCTTCACATTAATTTGATGGTGCTCAAACCTGAGATCAAGCATCGAAAAAATAATGATCTTCCTAAAGATGATCAAAAAAATCATCGATATTATCCAAGGGATACATATTAATAATTTAAATTTATTAAATACTCTATAATCAATAAAAAACATCATAAAACCATCTTTATTTTTAACCAGTAAAACATGTTCACCTCAAGGTGAAAGGCTAAGATTAATGAAACATTTATCAAGAAACCATTTCATTTACTTTTTAAATTCCAAAAGTTCTACTTGAACTATTTGATAATGGGGCTTCAAAATTATCATTGAATTAGTAACTAATTAAAAATAAATAAAAACATCATGATCAATTATATTACATGGTAACTCATAACGAAAAAAATTGACATGTTTGTTTACATCAGGGATATCATTAATCCTAAAATTTCCCTTATTTTAAACAATATAAGCAATGTAACAATAATTTATATCTCTTAATAGTGTCTCAATCTCTTTGTATCTAATAAAAGTTTTGAATTCACTCTTATATATAAATAGAAACTTATTTGAGAAAATAAAATATTTGGATATACAATATTTATTAGCATGAAACACTAAAAGTGAATCCACACCTAGGATAACATCAAATTCTATATTGGGAACGATAAAAAGGTTTATAGAAAAAAAATATTCCATGTATGATAACATTAATGTCATTTAAAAATAATTTTACCTTAATACTACCCCCATATGCTATAAGAAAAAGTTTTTACATGATATATTTAGAAGAAATTTTCATTTCACAAGAAACATTATAAAAAATGAGATAATGTGTTGACCCTAAATCAAACAAGACATTAGAATAATATGAATTAATAAGTAAAGTACATTCTACCACTTCATTTTATGGTCCAAAATCTTCTAAAGTAGTAGAAAAATATTTCAGTCAACCATTTTTCATATAGCCTTATGGATTGTCATCATTCATGCTCTTATTTAGAAATTTATCTACATAATGACCCATCTAATTATATTTAAAATTCATATCTTCATACATATCAGGAATGGTCTTGAAAATATAAAGATATTTTTATTTTCAATAATGAGTTATATTTCCAAAATTAACACAACATAATCAGTTCTTTGATTTCATAATATATCCCCAAGGTGGTTTTACCACACCTATCACAAACTACAAACTTTATTTTCATACATTTGTATTTATTTGATGTATTCTTCCCATTTTAATTAAAACTAGATTTTTTTTCTTGTTTTCATGAAATAAATGGTCATTAGTTAACTCCATTTATATCTTCTTCATATAGAGAACCAATTTCTCCTGATTTTTAAATTTTTAAGAGGACAAATCTATTTAGTACAATGGATTTAGTCCTGATTAAAATAAATTAATTTTACCATCAAAATCCAAAATACATTTTGTTTTGTACCTTTCCTTTCAAGTAAATATTTATCCATACATGAAAATTGATTCATCCTCCTATTAACTCTATTCTATTATTTTATATTCTTTCCTAATTTGATCAATTGTTAGAAAATACTTCTTAAGAAAAATATTCCTTAATGTATCTCATTCCATGGCATCAATCTCTTCAATTTCTATGTTATTCTTAACCACTGACCATCATTTATCGAATTAACCTTAAAAATAGAAAATAAAAATAGTTTCTATTTGATGATATAAATAACCCACGACTTCAAATATCTTTTATAGAGCTTTAATCAATCCCACAACTATAATTATGTTAGAATACCCACTAAATGATGGAGGGGGTTGTATCATAAAATGACTCATTATCAACATGTTTCTCTATAGTAGATGTGGTTTCCCTCTAACATGGATACCACCACAATTTAGAGACTATGTATTTTTAATAATTTGAGTAAAAACCTACTCAATTACAATTCAAACCATTCCACGTTTCTTATTTGGAAGGATATTATTCTCTTGGTGCTTTCCTATATCGTCTTCCCTATTTCATATATGGAAAAACCATTTTGAATAAACATAATTTAAATGAAACAACATGTTAATAATAAAATTATATATCATGATATCCATCAATTAGAAGATATTATTTTTATTTACTTACATTATCAATACCCCTAAAATTATGTAAACCAATCATTCGGTTTGAACTATAAAGACTCAGCCTTAACAATCTATAAAATTGATTCCATGGAAAAGAATTTATTTCCTTGAATTCAAATTGATCTATTAGATTTAATTTTTTAGAGAAATATTCCATCACTCTTACATAAATAAATATTACAACAATAAGTGGACACTACTACTCAGTGTGAATTTTTTAATAATATAGATCATTTAAAATAAAAAAAATTATCTTTTCATGTCATATCTTCATAATTTTAATATTGACATTTTCATTGTCCTTACTCATCCTTGAAACCCTCAAAAACATTTTAAAAGTTAGGATGAGAACATAAATATCAGTAAGGGACATATAAAAAGAAATAAATAAACTCATTAGTTTATGAATACTATTTACAGATTTTCCTTTCCAAAATAAACATTGGGATCAAAATAAGAACTTTATTATACATGAAATTAACTTCTCTACACAATTATGTTCATAAAATATTTTATAATAAATATTGAAAGAAAATTAAACCTAATAAAGGTATCTTTTACATCCGAAAAAAACATTAAAATTTATAAATTTCCCCATTAAAAATAATATCATTATCACAACTTGTGAAATCATATGATTTACTTGAAAATTCATATAAAGAATTGATAACTCATGTTGGTAACATAGGAAATCATTATAGTATCACCCTTAAAATTAATATTACAAATATAATAACCCACCAGTTAAATACAATTAATGACTTTAGAGAAACAAAACTGGTTAAATCCATCCCTTTACTGAATTAATTAGAGAGCTATATTGGGAATTACCTTAATAATGAGATATATTAGGATTGTAACGTCCCCATTATAGGAGCCAATAGGCGGGTGCTCCACGTCGGGTTAGCCACATGTCCTCAAGTGCATCTACCCAAATTCTATCGGCTTCTGACTAGCAGTAAGAGACTTTTTAATATGTCTGTGGTGTAGAATTTCCCTTCATAGGTAATAGGTAATACAAAGTGGAATAAAAAAAGTTTATCACCAGTAGAGGAAGAATATAAATAAACAAATTACAGTAGAAGAAACTAAATAATCCCAACTAAATAAATGAAAACTACGAATGCTGATAAATCAAACTAGATAAACAAAGATGTCGAGCTATGTTGTTTTGTCTAAATTAAAATCATGGAAAGAAAGAAAACAAGCATGCTATCAAAACTTTAATGAAAATTAAAAAATGTGAAACAACTACATCTAGAGCATAGGCATGGTCCTCTACACCGAAGCTCTATCCAAAATAGAAAAGTAATCAAGCTTTGGGATGGACACGTTTCCCTATATCCATACCTATGGACATAAAGTCTACTCAGGTACCAAATGGTGCCTGAGAAGGGTGTAAGATAAAATCCTAGTAGTCCAATACTCATGGTGTCTAAAACATTTAATTTCATGCTATGAACACAAGTAGTGTTCCAATATATGATAAAAGAAATAAATTAACAAAAGAAAATAAATTAAGTATAACTTAGTCTGGGTTCTCAACAACACTCGTCCCTTACAACTTGCTTCAGCCTAACCTAGGAATCTGAATACATACCTATAATATATATATATATATATATATAATGGCTATAAAAACCGAAGGAAGATAAATAGAAACATACCCCCAAGAATTTCATTTAGCTTGGTTCTAATTTATGTGTCAAAAAAATGTGTTTCAAAGTAGTAGAAAGGTATCACAATTCACAAGGAACCCAAATATGTGTAAAATAAAACCATCCACTAATTATCATTATTATTATATTAATGTGTTAGAGTTGGAGTATAATCCCATCACAAAGGTATCTCTATGGTACATCCTTCAATTTATCCAATTCCACTAATCCCATCAAAGTCAATCTTTAGAAAGACCAAGTATCACTCGAGGCATGGATTTATCATGAGTTTGTCTAGGGTATCACACATAAGGGGTTGAGTATCACCCGAGGCATGACGTAGCCACTTTCCCAATGGTTCCTCCTTGATTTTCGCTCTCATGAGTATATAGAAAACCTAGGGAAACCATCATCTAAAAAAGCCCAAGGCATCCCCTAATCGGTGCTAGTGTAGTAACCAATTAGGACTGGAGAGTCCATGTCTGTCCCTTAATACAAACCCCAAATTTTCCAACTGTTGATAATTAAATTAGATTTCATTGTAAAAAGATTTTGTAAATTATGAATTTATAATTTCAAGAAAATAATCTATGTAACAAAGAGCCACGTACTACCTGATCATTCAAGACTAACAGTCACAATCAAAATTCTTTATCAGCAAAAGCATAAAAAATGAACTTTTCTCTTTTACAATAGTATATCACGGTAATAATTTTTAACAAGGAAATCATTAGGCATAAAAAACAAAAAAACTCCATAATTCATAGTTCATATTTATCCTAAATAATTTATTTTATTTAACTCATCCAAATGGGGGTTGCAAAAAAAAATGAAATTAATAAACAAATTACTTGGGGTAACCAAATTTAGGCCAAGTACATCATCCCACCCAAAGTGGTATCCAACAATGTTGAAACAAATTAAATAAACTAGTTCTTGTCAAATTTTTTTTCAATAGTCATGCCAAGTAATTTAATTAAATTTGAATATGAAAAATTAAATATTTATGGTAGGAACTAACGAGTGGCCCAATGTGCAATCTAAAAGATGAAATGAAATGATTGGAAAGAGATTATACCCCATAACTAATAATCACAGTGGATCATATTCTCTACAATGACCTTTGATTTGACCTATAATGGAATAAATATAATGATTTCAGAAAAACCTAAATTTTAGGTAAAACATTCCACTACGGATTGCATGAAGAATATTGGATGAGATCCGATGATTATTGGTTCATGAGGTTAGACATACTGATAACTTCACAGTGCACTAAACCAATTTGGAAACAGAGGTGAATCAGAGTCACAACAGGAAGCCAAATGAAGATTAGAGGATGAGGAGGCACACCAAAGGGGGGGGTGCTATATGGGGGTTATTCCATAAGGGAAGATGAGAAGGAAAAAATCAAAGAAAGAACGAAACATATAGAAAAAAAATAAAAACATGAAAAAAATTTAAAATAAAAAAATTATAAAAATAAAAAAGGAGAGAGAATGAAAAATAATTAATAAAATGGGTTAACCCATTTTAATTACTTTTACTCTTCTTCAACCTCTTATATTATATTCTTTATTTTTATCCCCTTTTCATTTCTTTTTTATTTCCCTAAAATTATTTTTATTACTTTTTAATCCATTTTTAATTATTTTCAACTTGAACGCTACCCTAGGGAGTGATGTAATAATTTACATAAAACCTGTACAATTATATAAATAATGATAACAGTTACCTGAGAACCATAACAGGGTGTGCAGGCATGTGCGCTGGGTCTCCTTAAGGATTAAAAAAAATGTTCCATACCTTGATTAACGTCGGGATGTTAAAACCTCCCATCCTTAAGAAAACTCATCCTCGAGTTTCCCTTCTAAGGGTAGTGGAACATTTTCTGATAAAATATTCACCTATTGATCATGCACATCGATCTCCTACTCCATGGTCCCATCCTGAACATGTCTGTGTTTCCATAGAACTCAAACTAGAGGAAACGACCTCCCTTAGAGAACCTTAATACTATGATCAACAATAGGGATCATAAACTCATTGAAAGATGTATCTACTTCGAGCTCGATGTCATCAGGATCAAATTAATTGGATGATTCTGGATAATATTTTCAATGCTGAGATACATGAAAGCCATCATGTATGGTACAGTACCTATTAGGTAATTAGTAACTGATAGGATACCGAACCCATTCTTACTACTCTCTCAAATGGTATGATTTATCTCGGTGATAACTTCCCCTGTCACCTGATCCACCTGTGTCCCAACATTGGAGAATCATATAGAAAGAATAAATCACAAACTTCAAACTCGAGTGGTTTGTAGTGACAATCGATATAAGAATTTTGTTTAGATTGAGATATAGTTATATGCTTATAAATCAACTGAACATGCTTATATGTCTTTTGAATGAGGTGAGGACCCAACAGAGCTGCCTTACCTACTTTGAGCCAACATAACGTTGAACAACACAGTCTACCATAGAGGGCCTCATATGGATCCATTTTAATTGACTCATAAAATTTATTTTTATTGATAAACTCAATTATAGGAATATGTTTCTTCTATGAACCACTAAAATCAAATATATATTCCCATGGAATATCATCTAAAACTCGTATGGTTCTCTTGGACTTCCCATTGGTATGAGGGTGATATTTAGTACTCAAGAGTACTTGAAAACCCAACACTTTATGCTACCCTTTCCATAACTGTGAAGTAATATAGAAAAATATCTCAGAGAAAATATAATGAGGTATTCCATGAAGTCTTACTATCTCTCGCATATACATCCATCCAAACTCACCAATATAAAAGTTATCCCAGATAGGTAGGAAGTGTGCGACTTTGGTCAATTTATCAAAAATCACCCAAACTACATCATTTTATCGAGGAGATCTAAGAAATCTTGTTACTAAATCCATGGTGTTGTCATTCCATTTCCACTTAGGGAGAGATAAGGACTATAGAAGTCTAGCAGGTCGTGAGTGCTCTGCCATCACCTACTGACATGTGGAGTACTGAGTGATGAAACCCATTATATGCTTCTTCATACCCAGCCACCAGTACTGATGAAACAAGTCTCTATACATCTTGGTATGTATAGGATGAACTACCCAAACCTAGGTATTAGATTCCTTAATCAATTATTCCCTCATATGTAAACGTACCTATACTCGACCACGGTAGAGTAAAGATTCACTACCATAAAAAAACCAATCAAGAGGAGGGTTCTCTCCTGTAACGATTTCATTAAAAATTAGTCCCTCTAGATAAGATAACTATCACATAAGGACTCTCTAGAAAAGAGGATATCACTTTAAGAACTATTAAATCTAGTTTTCCATGCTATTCTTAAACCTCTAGATGCATCTCATAAAATAAATCCATCATCTGCCACTCAATTCTAGATTCATGGATAGTTTGTGTCGGTGTTTTGCAGCTCAAATCATTAGCCACGTCATTTACCTTACCAGGGGTATAACCAATCTGTAAATTGAGTGATTATAGGTATTCAACCCACCTACACGACCTTAAATTTATGTCTTGTAGTGTGGAGATATATTTCAAGCTTCTATTATCCATGTAAACAATGAATATCTCACCCAAAAAGTTTTATCTCCAATAGTGAAAAGCATGAACCACAACTGCTAACTCATGTTCATGTGTATGATAGTTTCACTCTTGAGGTCTCAGCTGGTAGGATCCATCAGCCATGACTCAATATCCTTACAAAAAATCTACATCTAATCTGATTCTTGAAGCATCACAATAAATAGTATAGCTTCTTTCTGGATTAGGCAGAATTAGGATCAAAGCTGTGGTTATTCTCCCCTTGAACTCCTAAAAAATGTTCACAAGATTCTGACCAGATGAACTATACATGATTCTTAGTCAATGTTGTAAGTGGAGATGCTATACAGAAGAAATCCTGAATGAAACACCGGTAATAGCACACAATCCCCTAGAAACATCTTATGTCGAAAACATTCTTGGACTAATTCCATGAAACTGCATTACTCACCTATTCCGAGTGAACTAACAAACATGCATCATATATTAAATGACTTATGAAGTGGAACTTATAAATCCAGAAGTTTCATTTGATAAGCTTTGCATATAGCTACTTCTCACTCAGTGTACTCAGTATGATCTCAAGATTGGTTGCATGGTCATTTATGGAGCATGAATACACCAATATGTCTTCAAAAAACCCATCAAAAGTAAATCAAGGTATGGATGAAAACCCTAATTCATTAGAGACATGAAGTCTTTTAGCACATTCAAGTTTTTCAATGGCACAACAAGATACTCATACAAGTCGTGCCTTCTCAAGAATGTCGTATACGGTATATCAGTCAGTTTTACACTCACATGGTGATATCCTGACCTCAAATAAATGTTATAGAAAATAGTAGATTCTCATAGCTAGTAAAAGAGACCATTTATATGATTCAATGGTTATCAATTCATTACCATAATCTGGTTGAGTTGAAAATAATCCATGAATAGTTTGAGGGTACTATTCGTCTTCTTGAGGAAACGAACTGCTGATCCATAGGGTTATGTGCTAGGTTTTATAAACCCCTTATCCTATAGGTATTAAAGTATCTTTTTGAGTTCTTGTAGCTCTATAGGTTCCATACTCTAAGGAGGAATAGACAATGGTGCTACACCTAGCACTAGATCGATAGTGAACTCGACATCCCTCATGGGAGGTAATGCAGAGAAATCATTAGGGAATACATCCATAAAACTGTCCATAGTGGGCAGGAAATCCACAAGCTGGGTTCCTAGATCACTCATGAAGAGACTTTCAAATTGAATTTTCATTCTTCCAAGTCCTACATATTTAAATCTATCTCAATCATCCTGCATATCCAATTCACCATTGAGTAGATATATGTCACCCTTAGGGGATGTTAAGGACCATTAGCAATGATAGAAATCCCCTTAGGTATGATAAGGACATAGCCATTTCATACCAATAATGACGTCGAGGAAAAACTTATCGTGGATGTAAAATTTACAAATGAAACAGCACCCACCTATCTCAAGGGGTACTCTTGGCACTTGCATATTCCCTTGGTCGTGACCCATAGTAGAGTTTTGAGAGACATGATTCCTCAAAGTTACTTGATTTTGATACCAAGGCTTTCAACAATAGTATCATATAAAAATTAGTTCAATGCACCGATACCCAAAAGGGAAGAAACTAAAGTAAAGGAAGCCGGAATAGTATATCTAACCATAGATGGTCTTTCACTCTACTCCTCGGGTAGTGGATGCACATTGTGTATAAGACCTAAACCACGGCCCTGAGACTCTATAATACTATCCCGAGCTGGTCCACTTTGTTGAAACTGATATTCGGGAACATTATTTCATCATAAATGAACTCCACCATTACCTTGTCCAGTCGGTCGGTGGGAAAAAACATCCAACATGCTATGGAGTCATATATGTGATAACCGATAGAGGTGCTAGTATAGATCCTCTGCCAATGGATGTTGATGATAAAGAATGGAAGAAACACTAATGGTGAACCATCTTTCTGCAAGATCAACACTCAATTTTGTTCCTTGTGTATGGGGGATACTCATGGATGATCCTGACATAATGATGACATATGATAGTGATGTCATTACGTTTCTTCTGGCTATCATTTTCCCTATGTGTACCCTTGAAATGACGCTTCCGACTCCCTGAAGAACTATCACCCTTTGTCAAAACCTAACCACCAAGGATCACAAGTTTAGCTTCCTTGAAATTTTGTTCTAAAATTAGGGAATGATCCATGATCTCTATAATAGTTTTCAAAATAAATTTATTCACCTGTGATTGGATGGTATATATGAATCTTTCCTCAAAGTGTCTCAATGTTGTATATGCATCACCAGTCAGAGATGGAGAAAAACACTGAAGCTCTACGAAGTAATTATAATACTATAACACTATCACAAATCCTTTAATGAGATGTAATAATTCTCTAGCATGATAATCTCTTAGATTGTGATGAAAGAAGTGATCGTAGAAAGATGTTTGTAAGTATGGTCAAACCATGTCTTTGATCTTCTCCTCATGAGAAATAACATCCCACTAGCAGTTGGCGGAATCATGAATGATGTAGACTGAAAGTTTGACCCTCTTCTCTGGAAGCATCTCACGATAGTCAAAGAAAGACTTTATGGATTCTTTCCATGACTCTGTAGTATACAAACCACCACACCTCGAGATGGTGGGATAACGCCACTATAGAAAGTCCTATGTAAGATCTTCCATAGACAGGGTAAGTCTATAAACATTTTGAACTGATTGTATAAACCTGAGGAGACTATCCCTAAACTGAGCATCAGGTCCAATCGGAATATCGACAGGATGTGGTACTACAGGTAGCACTACAAGAGGCCCTATAAGAGAAACATTTGGTGGTTCAGGATGCACCATCTTTGGAATTTTCTCATCGCCTCTCTCCTAGAGTGGGCACAAAGACGTCGTGGCAACATTGGTCTACAATATCAAAACACACACCTTTAGATAGAATTTCATAGAAGATGGGTAAGAATGGTAAATTTGAAATAAATAGGGTAGGTACATAGCCTTCCTCTGAGCACTATACAATATATATCCCTCTCCCATAGATGGGTCTAGATACAGTGGAGAAAATATATAAAGTTGAATAAAATGAGGCATACTTCATATTTCCCATGTAAATTTGAGTAAACCACTGACAACTATCACAAAATTATATTTAAAAAACAAGCACTTCAAATTTTTACAACTAGGAACAACAATACTCACATGAAAATAGGTTGATGCACACTAAAAGTAAATATGGCCTGGAAATATGCATGTAATTTTAATCCTAATGGTGCTTATTATGATGTATGTAAATGAATTACCATCATATAATCATGATATAATAGTAAAAACTATTATCTCAATAATACCAATATCAATAACAATATAAAACATGTCTGTCACCCAATTGGTAAATCATATCAACAATAATTGGCATGATCAATTACGGTAATACCAACCCAAGAATTTGGGTTTCCCATATACATGGGTTAGCCATGTCTAATCATTGTATGTGTTCCAAATTCCTATATCCTAGTCTCTTACCTAACCCAAAAATTCAAACAAAAGGAAAAAATAACCACCTCTGATACCCCTTTATAGCATCCCTATCCCAAAAGCCACTAGAAGGGTGCTGCAATCTGGGTTGGCCACAAGACATCAAGCATATCTCCCCAAATGAAAGAGGCTTCCAAATAGAAGTGATAACCTATTTAATGTGTCAGTAGGGGAGACTACGACTTTATAGGTAATAGGTAATACACAATAGAATAAAAACAATTTATAAAAATTAGAGGAAGCATATAAATAATAAAACTGAAGTATAAGTAATTAAATAATCCCAACCAAATAAATAAAAAGTGTGATATCTTATAAATCAAACTAAATACAGAATGATGTCATGCAATGATTTCTATACTAAAACAAAATTAAAAAATGTAGGAATAAAAGCATACTATCAAAACTATAATGAAAATGACACAATGTGAAACAACTACATCTCGAGCTTAAGCTTATTCCTCTACCCCCAAGCTCATTCCAAAATAACAAATATATCAATCATTGGGAGTGGCATGCTTCCCAGTATCCATACTTACTAACATAAAGTCAACTCAGGTACTAAATGGCTCCTTAGAAGGGTGTGAGATAAAATCCCAATAGGCTAACACACACTGTGTCTAAACCATCCCCTTTCATGATATAATCCCAATTAGTGTGCCAATATTTGATAAATAAATGAAATTAACTAAAGAAAATAAAATAAGTATAAATTATTTTGGGTTCTAAACAACACTCATCCCTTACCACCTTATTCAGCCTAAGTCGAGTATATGAATAAAGTACCTATAATAATCATAATGTATATACATATTTATATAAATTCTTGAAAAATAGAAGGAAGAAAAAAAGGAACATACCCCCAAACTTGTGCTTTAACTTGGGTCTAATTTATGTGTTAACAAAGTGTGCTTAAAAGCACCAGGAAGGTATTACAATTGACAAGGAACACAAAGATGCATCGAATAAAACCTTACAAACATTATCATTATTATTACATTAAATTTTAGAGTTGGATTCTGAGCTATTCTTGTAGGTATTGCTGTAATACATCCTTCAATTTATCCAATACCACTGAGCCCGTCCGAGGAAATATTCTGAAAGGATATGTATCACTCGAGGCATGGATTTATCATGAGTATGTCCTGGGTATCTCACATAAGGGATTAAGTATCACCTAAAGTATAGAATAACCCCATTGATAATGGGTCCATCCTTGATTGTCCCTTAGGGAACTAGTATCACTCATGAGTATATAGAAAACTATGTGAATACCACATCTGGAAAAGCCTAAGACATCTCCTCCCTAGCACATAGTGTGGAAAGCAATCAAGAACGGAGAGTCCATGTGATGTCCATAATACGGAATACATATTGTCTCACCACCCTGAATTTAATTATATTTAAATGAAGCATATATCACAACGTTTTCATATATGATTACAACAAAAGAATTTAAGAAACAAAGAGCCATGTATTTTTTGATCATTCAATCCAAACCGTCACAGTTAAAATGCTTTATCAGCAAAAGAAGAAAAAATGAACTTTTCAATTTTATAATATCATAATACAGTATGAATTTTTAACAAGAAAATCCTTAATTGTAAACAACCAACAAAACACAAAAATTCATGGTTCATATTTACCCTAAACAATTTATTTGATTTAACTCAAAAAAAGAGGGGTCGTGCAACACATGAAATTAAAAAATTATTTATTTGGGGCTAATGGAATTTAGGAAAAATATTTAGGCACACCCAAATGGGTATCCAATGATGTAATAAAAAATTAAACAATCTATTTCATCCCAAAAGGTTGAAATAGTCAAGCCATGTGATTTAATTAAATTAGAATAGGAAAAATTGAATACCGCTATAGGAACCGACGAGGGGCACAACATGCAATCTAAAAGATGAAATGAAACAATGGTAAAGAGAGTATATGACCTACCTCATAATCATAGTGAATCTTATACTCCACAACAACCTTTGATTTGACCTATAAAAGAAGAAATTAGATGACTTTAGAAAAACCCCAAATTCAGGTAAAAACCTTCCACAGAGGATTTCACGATGAAGAGTGGATGCGATCCAATGATTTATAGCGCATGAGGTAATACTTATCGAGATCTTCACAGCACAGAGATGATGTTGGAAATGGTGGTGAATCAAAGTCGCAACAGGATTTTGAAGGGAGAGCGGAGGAAGAGGATGTGCACTAGGGGGGCTATAGGGGGTCGACACACCAAGGGAAGAGCACGGATAAAAATAATAGAAAGAAAGAAAAATGGAGAAAAAATGAAAAGGTATAATAAAGAAATAAGGAAAATAAATAAAATAAAATAATACAAATCAAAAGGGAGGGAGAATGGAAAATAATTAATAAAATGGGTTAACCCATTTTAATTATTTACACTCTTCTCCAATATATTTTATTCTATTATATATTATTATCCATTTTTCATTTATTTTTATTTAAATAAAATTATTTTTATTCATTATTAATCCATTTTTTATTATTTTTAACCTGAATGATGCACTTGGTAGTGAGTTAATATTTTATATAAAACCTGTGCAATTATTTATATAATTTTAATATTTTCCCAAGACCCATAAGAGGGTGCGCATGTGCGCACCCTGAATCGCATTAAGGATTTGGATTAAAAAAATTAAACGGTGTGTACCTTGATTAAATCAAGGATGTTACAAGGATTACCAATAATCATAAGAAATATCAGGCTATCCCATCATCAAAATAAATCCCAATAACCATAAAATAATTATAATACATGAAATATTTCATTTCCATTATCATACTCATAAAAGTATTCTTTTAATCTATAAGAAAACATGTCATTATATTGAAATAACAATTCCATTTAAAAATATTTTTGAACATAACCAGAATAAAGGGAAGGAGGGGTTTTATTTTAGTAAAATACGATTTAATATAAATGAATCCAAACCTCAGATAAAATTTATTGTGAAAGGAAGAACCATTGATTTCTTATACTTTAAAATAGAACATTGACTTTTATTTTTCAAAAGAAATATTTTTACAAAATGTAAAAAACAATTACTTTTGAAAACCATTGACAGAAACTAAAAAGTGACATAAAATTCAATTTATAAATCCTTCATTTCTATGTAAATATATTCATGAAATATTTTTAATAAAATCGACATGGAATACAAATATTTGTAAAATAAACATTTAAAACATTTCAAATGGGATTTTAAAATTTTTTTGACCCTTACTTTGAGTCTGATTCTTCATATAAATTATTTATCATCCTAAATTATAAAATTATCTTAATTAATTACTTTCTCAAGAACATTTTTAATGGTTCTTATTCATTTTAATATATTTATTACCATGTTATATAAAATTAATTAATCAATTAAATTCATATCAGATGTTTGGACGATATTCAGCTCATATGTCCAATATCACTTTGGTATGTTGAATATGGTCAAAGAGTCAATTATTACATCATCTTTAGAATAATAATCCTGAAATTATTATTATTTTTATACATTAATTATACTTTTAAACCAAAAATTAATTATGGCTATGAGAAATAAATTATGCTACATTCATGAATATGATGGGTCATACATATGCATGAATAAAATTTTAATTTTTTAAAGGTCAAGAGGTAAATAAGGTAAATATCTATAAATCATTATATAAATATTAATATTCCATGAATATCAAATATATATATATATATATATATTAAATACATCATTAGAACTAACCTTGAGAGGTGTTGATGGAAATAAATTATATCGGTTTGTGAGGTGGTAGTCCACTGTACACTCAAATTTATGAAATTAAAATAAAAACATCATTTAAAATGTAACATACTAATGTTATTATTTCATCAAGATTGAAGAATATTTCAATTCAATAAAAGAATAAATAAAACAAAACTGCTTGGTTAATAATTATACCTATTATTCAGACAACCTCTTTAGGTTTATAAAAAAAACATTCCTATGATGGTTTTATGATAAAAACATTGAAAATATGATGTTCGAATAGATTTAAGGAAGTTATTTTCGAAGATATTTTCCAACATAAAATGCTCTTGATGTGTGAAGATGAAAGGACAATGGGTTTACATTTATAAGTGGTGAAACATACACAATTGGAATTTTCAAAAAGAATAAAATATTTCAATTTATTTTGTAATAAATATGGATAAAAAATGGTACAAATATTAAATGAGGTAGAGTCAAATTATTTTCATAATGTATAATTTACACAAGTTCTAGGTCATTTTAACCCTTATCACATTATTATAACCCTATATTAAACCTATTATGACATTATCCATTGTGACAACCTTATAAGAGTATGATTTGTTCTATAGGTTGTACATACTTATTTGGTATATCTATCGAGATAAGGCCAAACCCTGGTTAATGACTCTGTCCCCTTGATAAAAAACAATAAGACAAAATCCATGGTGACATATTATTACAATTTATACTATTATTTATAAATAAAAAATAAGATAACATTACTACCTAATTTTAATTATCATTATTATAAATTCAGAATCTATTTTAACAAATTAAAATCATGGATAAGAAAGAATTTAATTTAAAATTAAACAATAAAAACATAAATAAAATGGGTTTCTATAAAATTGATTTTTAAGTATAAAAGGTTGTTATACCAAATTCAAGTATAAAATTAATTTCAAAGAAAATAAATAAATTATTAATAATATAATTGAACTAATGTTTCCTTGAAACATTTTAAAAATAAATTGGAACTTTCTAAATTCTTGAAAAAAAATTAAAACTTTCAATAAAAAATTGTATATTTCATTATTCATTGAAAAATAATACATTTCAAGAAATTTATAAAAAATTCATCCTAAGATAATTTTTATGTTATGAATTCAAAATTGAATTTAAAATTTAAAATTTAGAATGATATTTTTTGAAAATCAATCTTTTATAAAAAATATATAATGTATAAAAACCCAATTTGATTATAAATAATGCATTTTCTTTTTAAGTGAAAAATTATTTAATATTATTATAATGAATATAAATATATAAAATATAATTAATAAATTTTGAATATAAATGAAGATGATTTACCCTAAAATTACCTGGTTTGTTAAATTATGTCATCCAAAACAAAATTTCCACAATATAAATTTAATATTTAGTTTAAAATAGATTTTAAAATTTTTAATAAGTAGAATAAAACTTAAAATATTTTCTAATGCATGTTCATTTATAGAACTCCCATATATATTATTTATTATTTATAAAATACTTTTTCTTGAGGTGTATGACCTTCTATTTTTAACACCCCCTACTGAAATATACATTGAATGTGAAGAAACATTATTCAATAATATTATATTTATGATTTGATTTACTTATGAAAAATTGATTTTAAACAGATTAATTTTTAAGGTATAAAAATGAATGTAATGAAACATTATCCAATAATGTTGTATTTATTATATAATTTACTTATTCAAAAATGATTCTAAAAAATTTAATTCTTTAGGTATTTGGTGATGAAAAAACATTACTGAAATTTTTATTTATATAATATTTGAAATATTATGTTTTTAATTTAAAATTTTAAATTTCTAAAATTTGTAATATGAAATGATTTTTTTACTCAAAAACCATGATTCTGGTTTAAAATAATGTTTTTCACATGATTTATACTTTAAAACATATTTCATATTTTTGTTTCTGACTTTTCTTTTTAAATTAAAATTGATTATGGGAGATGTTTATGTTTATAGAGTTGGAACCCTAGTTGTTATGGTTCTCGATTTTAATTTTTTGACTTAATTTAATTTATGTTAATATGGTCTATTTTAGTTGTGATTGTATTGGTTTTCTTGATTTGATAAGTTATTGTGTTGTGTGGTTGTGTTTTTTTAAATGAAATTTTGGAATTTTATTTTAAGTGGGATGATGTTATTGATTTTGGGTCTTATGTGTGAGATGGAGTTAGGAATGGTTTATTTAGGATGTAATCATTATATATGACTATATTTAATTTAATTTGTATGACTATTTTGGTTTGGGGTTATTTTTTATTTTATCTATTTTTATTGTATTTTGGTGGTATAAATGGAAATGGGGAGTTGTTTCTTGGATAGATGACTAGTTTGATAGTCATATGGACTAAATTATTGTTATTTAGCATTGGAAAATATATATTTGATCCTAAATAGTTGACTGGGATGTTATTTAGTATCCCAATGAAGAGGCTTGTGGTTTTACTTATTGAGGTTACTATGTTTCATTAGAATTTTAAGGGATATATTTAGGAGTGGTAGGTTTGATTTTATTTGGTTCATTTTTATTGGTACCTAATTAATCATATTTTTACATGATAAATACCTTTTGTATCTCAAGATTCAGTATTTTAGTACGCCCAAAAGTGTGAACATACTTCATAGCATCCTTGTTTTTTTATTTCATTTTGAAGGTTAATATTAAAATATATTCAATGATTAGAAAATAAGTATTAATATAAATCATAATCAGTTCCAATCAAAAACATTAAATTTTAATAGTACCTTAAAGTATCACTATTACAATAAATAATAATTACCTTGAAATATGTTAATACACACTTATCTAAGGTCGGTATACCTGTTAAATATTAGATAACTCTTCCATCCCATCAATTATATAGATCATGATTATATGTTCTCTCAAACTCACCTAATTCCATCAGTCTCCCAAACCTCGCAGCTTCTCCAATAGAAAAATTTTAGTGAAGATTCTACCAAAAATATCAATTCATATAAATACCACTATAATCTAAAATTTAATCTAATAAATGTTTGTACCCTTATATGAGGCCATGTACTATCCTTTACATCCTTCTCAAGGTCACTCTAAGAAACCTGTTTCATCGGAATGATGCCATAGTGTTTGTAATGTGGTTCCATAAAAATTATATATTCTATATAACTGTTACTAATCATTAGATTTTATTCATGATACTTAACCATCACTTGTGCCTGTTGGTTCCAGACTTCATGCATGTGAGTACATCAATGACATAAAATAGTTGAAGATAAAAATATTAAGAAAATAAAAATATTATATTATTATATGTTACAATGAAAACATTTTTTAAAAAATTTACCAAATTTGTATACATTTACATAGTCCAGAATCATCTATGGGCTTTGTTGTATCATTAGGATCTGAAGGATTGACACACTATGTAATGTAGGGGGGGTCCAATGTATGCTCAAGATGGTCTGAAATAACTACAATAGAATTAAAAGGATTATGGACATAGAATCCTAGTAAGAATAGAGAATTAAGTAATAGAAGTTTCAGTATAAAAGTATGTGGGAAATAAAAGCAGATATTAGGAGTGTGATAAAACATTGAGTAAATAATTGATGGATGATAAGGATAATCAGATGAATGTGGTGGCACCAATACAAGCAACCTGAAAATCCCAAATTCCTCTAAGGGAACTTTGGGGTAATAATCTATGATATATGGTATATCTGGTGAAGGGTGTATATCTAATTGAGTTTAAATATTATTTCAAGAAGCTCTCTTACCCCCTGAATGTGTAGGTGGACACTATTGTATTTTTTCTAGTAGGATAGAAGTATTGCACTATACGATGAAACATGATTAATATTTAAAAATGATTAATGACGTGACATTACATATTTTTTAGTGGATATGTATATATATATTTATATATATATTTTTAATTGTATTCTTTAAATGGGAAAATAAAGAGGAATTCCCATCTCTCTCATATTGACATTATTTTCATACATACTCTCCCTTCACGTCTCTTCAATATTTTACATTCCCTACATTGGAAGTTAAATAAGTATTTAATTATAAATTTAATAAGAATAGGATAATATAATAAATTCATAATAATTAGCATGATAAATATGGGTATGATATGGTTTTATTCATGCATGTTCAATTCAGTCCAACCCATTTAGTGTTGCGCAGTTTTTTTATTTGTTCATTTAGTAATTTTCATCATTTAGTCATTTGGTTCATTTTTTTAGTTATGTTATTTTGTTATTATTTTCATGTGGAAATTTATTAATTTGGTAATTTTAACATTTGGTTAGATCATTTACATAATTTTTTTTATTTCATATAATTGATTCTGGGTGAGGTTATTTGATTCCATAATGAGATATGTTATTTGGTTTATTTTCTGTTCAGGACTTTTGAAATATTTAGTCATTTGGTTATTTAGTTATATCATTTGTTTCAACTTTAATAAGTTCATTTTAGTTTATTTTTTTAGTCCATTTTTATCATATTTGGGTATGGAAAATTTTGAGGTAAATAATTAGGTTCATTGTAGGTTAGGTTATTTAGCTCATTTTGGTTTTGGTCATTTTGGTTTTGGTTATTTGGTTCATTTTTAGGTTATTTAATTTTTGAGTTAGGTAATTTGGTTTTATGGTTTAATTCATTTGGTTCATTTTTGGTCATTTCATTTTTGGTTAGGACATTTGGAATTTTGTTAATTTTTTTGTTAGGTAAATTGGTTCACTTGGGGTTGGGTTTTTTAGGTTATGTCATTTCATTATTTTTTTGTTATGCCTATTCTGGTCAATTCATTAGGTAAATGTTTTTCGTAATTTCATTTTTTAGGATGGTTATTCGGTTTATTTTAGGTTAATTCATTTAGTCAATTTTTGGGTTATATATTTTTTGGGATACATCACTTCGTTCATTCCCACCATTTTCTCATTTATTCATTTTTTGGTCAGTTCAATTGGTTCATTTTGGGTTATATTATTATTTTGGTTATTTGGTTCTTTTTGGATATGGAATTTGGTTCATTTTTAGTTGACTCATTTAGTTCATTTTGTGTTAGGTGATTTGGTTCAAAGATAATTTTTTAAAATAAGAAGTTATTGAATTTAACCATTAAGGGATAATACATTAATTGAAGCATGTGTTCGACTCTAGAGGGAATATATTTAAATTTCATTGGGAGATAAACTAAATTCTAGAAATATGTAATTTCTAGATTTCAATGGAAAATTTATACTATTTAGAGGAGTAATTTTAACACTACAAGTAGGTTTTATGAGGACTTCATTCAAGATATAGATTCTAGATTAAAGGGGTATTTATATCCTTTTATTAAATTGATTCATGAATATAAAACTTAAATTTCATCATGTAAATATAAAAAAATTAGTAATTATCATCCTTCAAGATTGAAGTTGAATTTTTAGATTTCAATTTTTGTACTATTTGATTTTGTTTTTGGACTGTTTTAGGAATATTTTATTAAATAATAAATATTTTTTTACTACTAATTCTATTTTGGTATTTTTTAGAAGCTAAATCAATTAAAAAACATAAGGTGGGTTTTATTTCATTATATTTTTGTTTGGTTAATTAGAATAGACTATATGAAAATAAATATAAGTATATTTTATAGTTTACATGTAAAATATTTATTAAAATTAGTTTACAATTTACCAAATGAAACCAATGTAATGAAATTTGAATAGAATTAAACTAAAATAATGAATTCTAGATAATATGAATGAACATAGAACACATATGTTTAATTCTATATATTAACCACCACTACATTAGGTTCATAATAAAATCTGACTATTGGACTATTTGAGTAATCATATGCAATATATTGAGTGAGTTTAATGGGGAAAACAATAATTTCAACTTCATCTCTACTATCATCCAAAATATGTATTGGGATTAAGTCACTAGTGAAACTAAAATTAGGTATGATATGATCATTTATATAAAATAAATTTTCACCACATATTCCAAAATATATGGATCATCATTAGACTGAAAGTGAGTCATGTAAATAACTATAAATTTATAGTCATCAATAAATATGTCATGAAACTTCATTGAATCAAACCCTTGTATTTCATTTTAGTGACTCAACCATGTGGGCAATAATCCATTGTTAGTATTTTATCAACACCCCTATAATAAGAAACATTTTCATATCACGTCCTATTATATGATGAACTATAAAATATTATATCATTGAAGTTAAAAAAATTCCAATGGTTTTGTTCTCTATTTCATTGCTGGATCATTTATAAAAAAGTATGCACCCATTGATGAACAATATTTTGAATTCAAAAACCTAAGAATTAGGACTGAAAGATATATTTTTTTATTTATTTTGATACATATTCACGAAGTAAAAATAATACATGAAATATAATAAAATGTTAATAATATATGAATATTTATTTTTTCTATTTGATAAAACAAATTCTAATTCCTTCGATTTAAACCAAATAGAAAACTATTTTCAATAAAAAGTGTCTCTCCTTCTCAAAAACATAGAATGACACGTTCAACCAAAAACTTGTTTATGTTACCTACATAAACATTTAACAAATATTTATGAAATATGTGGGAAAAAAATTAAGAGATAACATATACATGTTCTAATCACCCACTTAATATATTCATCGAAACAAATTACAAATAAATAATACTATTCAATGTACCATCTTCTGATCTTCAAGGACCAATTTGTTCAATGTATATGATCCAAAAATTCCCCTTATTTAGGAAGTGATGGAAAAGGGGGTTTAATTTTCTTATACTTATCTTCTTCATTTCTCATTGTTCACTTTGGCATTGTGGTATCATCACCAAAATATAGTGAAAGAAAATCCATATATTCATGATCCAAGTAAACTTTAACAATGGAACCTTGAGAAAGATTATTATTATAGAAAAAACATATCATTTTGAACAAATTTATTTGGTTTGGATGCAACCAATTAGAAGTAATGGATCCCCAAATAGACATTTTAGTCAGAATATAGATAATTATATATAGTATTCCAGTGAAAAAACATAGAGGAAAATTTTTATCTAACTCACATATAATTAATGATAAAATTTCCATTAGTTTTTCAATAAAGACATGGGAAACCATTTAAAACATATATATCTATAAAAATGGACCAATATAACCACCATTAGTCATATATTATTGGACTATAAATGGTGTTTTTTTATTAGAATCAATTAGTGTAGAATAATATGGTAGTCAAAAGCTTCCAGATATTTCAATTTGATATATATTTTGTTGACCTATTTTAATATACTTCCTAAAGAGACATCAGGAACCTTAATTAAAACTTATACTTCCATAAATTGGTTTTTATTTCAATGTTTCATCACATAATAAGAACATTAAATTTTCCATTTATTTTCAGTGATAGAAATAGGATATTGTTTTGGACTAATTCCAAAATTAACAAAATCACATCAAGATCATATATCATTACTGATCTTCTCATTTTCATTTATAATAATTTAAAGGAAAATTTCAATTATTTTTTTCTCAATGTGAATTATTTCTAACTAATGGAATCATAAATTGAAATAATAATAAGGTAAATCAATGAGGTTATTTTTATTCTTCTAATTATACTAGGATTAAGTGGAATAATTTTTCAACTTTTTAGATATATTCTATCATATATTTAGTGAAAAAATAAACTTCTTAAAATTAGTTAGTCACATTAGTTACAAACAAACTCTAGAGTTTCCCCATAGTCTAAAAATTACTATCAAGACATTAATGATTATTCCTAAATAGATGATCCATTGGAATGAATAAAAAATGTACCATAAAACTAAAACTATGATGATATTTATGTCATAAAAATTCTATAACCTTTATACAAACAAGACATGATATTTTTCCATTAGTGCTTCATCTAGACATCATTTCTTAAGAAGTAAAATCATTTATCATCCACATAAGCACAGTACAAATATAAAATATGTCTTTAAAGGAATAATAATTTATGTACACAACCATATTTAAAATATACTTCAATAATTTTAGAAATTGGTTCATTTAAAAAATATATATCATTTCCATGATCTTAAGGTTAATAAATAACTATTATTAAGAAAGTGAATGGTTTTTTATACACATCCATGGAGGAAGTATATGAATTGAATGAAAATTGTTCTCATATCATAAAAAAGTAAGAATATAACCAAATGGATTAAAAACATCACAAGATATCCCCAAATAAAATTGAGAACCTAAGATTCAAAGTCAGGATATTATGAATAAAATGTTTACCATGCTAATCCATTAGTAACATGAACCAAATTATCATTATCCTTAATTCTCTCTATATCATTCCATTACATAGTTATTGATGTTTTATAAAACATTAAAATATTTTGGATTGTATTAATAAATGGGATGTACCATATTACTTTTTATATAAATTATATGGTGTTCCATATACATTTTCCTTCCATCAATATGTACCAAATTCTTTACAATCATTTATCCTCAGAGTTTCCTCCCAGAATAAGTAATAATATTTTAGGTAAGAATGTTTTTTAAATAAAATTCTATGTGATCAATTAACTTCAATCTTGTATATGCATTTTAGGTAATATCTACATCATCTATAAGTAATTAATTTAAAATGGTAATAACATAATAGATATAAGTATTATAAATTTCTTAGATAGTTTTCCCAATATACAAATGCATTAAAAAAAATATATTTTTTATTTTACCACGTTTCTAATATATAGGGGACCAAGCATCATCCATAAATATTTTCACCCACTCAACATTATCATTTTCATTAGATTAATCATGTGTAATAATATCATTATCTTCTTATAGTAGCATAAATTATTTATAACGATGATGAATAAATGTAAATAGATCAAATATGATATTTTATATTCCATTCATTTCTAGTTGATCATGAATAATATGAGATTGTGGTTTCTCTCGATTATGATACCTGTCATAATAGTTTTTTGAAACCCATATATTTTATATGTTGGAGGACTTCTTTATAATATAACCAATGTATACCAAAAAATAGTAATAATGGAAGTGTATAAGTCCACTATCTAAAGCATTACTAAATGAAAAATAATAAAATAGTTACAATTATTTTGAAACTCAGTTGAGATCAGATCAATATTTCATACAAAATTCATATCAATTATGTTAACATAAAAATATTTTATTAACATTAACATAGTAGACTATCACAAGATAAAATAACCATAGAGGAGAGTAATAAATATGTCCTAATTATATGAAAACATGACTATGGGAAGAAATGATTTCATGAAGGGAAGGTGGATTTCATGAGCTGGTATAGGTGTGATCCTATAATAAAATTGATTTTTAATTCCAATTATTAGTCCAATTAATTCCCTCTAAATTTAAAAATCCATTCCATGTTCAACCCATATGGTCTGAGCCATCTCCATGAAAAAACAATGAAGTATATTGATATAAACATCTGACTTAAATAGGGTATTTATGGCACTCACACTTTCTTTTACAACATCATATGAAATCATAAAAAGTATATTATTAGATTAGTTCATTCACTATATAGGGAATAAAAATACATTAAGATGTGGTCATCAGTTGGAAACATAACCTAACATCTTCATGTGGTATTCATACATTATATAATCAAGATAAATAATTAATAATTTATAATATATAAACTATTCAAACACATATCAACCATAAAAATCATCTTATATAGTGAAAACAAACACCATAACACAAATTAATTTTTAAACATTATGAATAAAACCAATAATAACATAAGTAATACTTATAATCATTAAATATTTCAAATACCAATATTGAATTATTCATTCTTAATGTATAATATCATATAAAAATTCTAAGGAATTTATTTCTAGTGTGTAAGGAAACCAACCATGCTTTCGTTTACAACCCAAATTATATTATCACATCAATATTTTATTTATAGAAATGAGATGAGTTCGATATATTTTAATATTATTGAAATTTTTTGAAATAATATTTAAGTCAAATCCATATTAAATAACTATCAATTTCTGTGTACAAAAAAAGTTTAACATACATTAATATATCATTATAACAAAAACAACATAGTTTATCATGAAAAATACAATCTAAGAAAATAAAAGTCCCTTTATAAATAATTAAAAATTCATATTTAGCAACTAAATATATAATTCCATAATTTTATCCCATGAGATAACACAATACTATATATATATATATATATCTATATTATTCAAATCATTTATATCAATGAGTAATGAATATAGATAATAAAACATAAAAAACTCTAATAAGCATACAAAAAATTCACATTTATTTTGTAATAATTATAATTTAATATGATATAATGTCATTTTTTACAAAAACAATAACAAAATAGTGTTTCAATCATGCCATGTAATGTAAAAAATTAGTAATTTTCCAAATCTGAATTCAAATCCCATATCTATTTTAAAGAAATGAAAGTTCCCCTTAAAATTAATCTATAAAAAATATTAATTGAATCAAACCACTTTCCTAAATAACCCTTATAAAAAACAATATTTCGAATTTTTATTTAGATTAATTAATAAACACAAGGTAATTGTAACGCCCCGACCCTAGTTACCCAGAGTCGGTGAATTATTACATAACATTGGCATGATCACAAGAAAGATCAAATCTCGAAAGACCGATTGGTTTAATAGCCTTGGAAACACTAGATATATTCATAAGTTTTACATTACATCATAAAATGAAAAACTACTACAACAACATAATGTCTCCATAATCCACACTCATATCCCCACATAATATCCCTGCAGGTCATTCATAATTTACTTCTTCACTTCCTGGGAAAAATAAAACATAGAAAAGGGGTGAGCTCAAATGCCCAGTAAGGATAACAATATAGCGGAAAATTTCATAAATAAGAATAAACATTTAAGGAAATGTATAACTAAAACAAAAGCCTTTTAAACTTGAACTTTTAACATAGTATGGCATAAATAAAATTAAATAAGGCCATTTACTTATTCACATGGTTATTCTACTAATCGAATAATCACATGCAAAATCAATAACCACTTTCATAATGATGGAATGCATAATGCCAGACTATCATAACCACATAGCCAAGGCCTCGTGCCAAGACTACAAATAAGATTTTGTCAAGGCCTTGTGCCAAGACACTAGTTTGTCTCATGAGACCTACCGATGCATCGAGGAGCTATAGCGGGCTCCACCCGTCACATATTAAGTCCAATGCATTCCCATATGAAAAGGTTTAAACATAACATAAACATTCGTATTAAAACTAGCATACGAAATGTAAATACTTTCACCATAAACTATGAATGGTATAAAAATAGCACATCCACAGTCAAACATATCACAAAACCTTCAATACAATATAGAAGTTTTGTATCATAATAAATCAACTTCAAATAATCTTAAAATCCATCAAAGTATGTTGACATAGATGAAATCAAAATTCTTTTTAAAGAAATATCTCCTTTTATTTTGAAATCATTTAAGATCCATATAAAATAAAACATTTTCTTTAAAAATATTCTTATAATCTTGTAAGGGAAGCTTTGAAGATTTTATAACGGCGGAAAATAGCCGCACCCGCCGTATAAGTTAAAAAAAAACATTCTTACCATAATTCTGTCGAAAAGGTTAAAAAGAACCTTGTTTTGAAAACGACGGAAAGATTCCATTATAAACCTCTTATAAAAAGTCAAAAAGGGTATAAATGACTTTAAATCATATTCTAGTAAATAGTAAAAATGTTTTGAAATACATTTTTAAGAAACATGGATGTGGATGATAAAGAGATCCCAGTAGATTATTACGTATAAACAACCTCGGATAATGAAGAGATTGTGAAATAACCCTTACCTTGTACTTTTCCTTGGTTGGGGTAGGTTAACCTCCTGTATAATGGTGAAATAATTGTTATTAAATTATACAATAATCATATACATTAATATGATATCATATATGATCTTTTAATATTGATTTGATAATAATATCTTAGTATTATCGTTGTTTCGGGTGTTAACTTACTTGTTTTCTTTTATATGTTTTGTTACATAGGCCATGTTTGTTGTATCTTATTCATATCCAGAATGATATCAAGTCCTTAAACATCATTTTTAAATCATCAAATGATAATTATACTTGAATGGATACGATGGAGAATGAATCTCATCGCGTTCGTGGAGACGGTAGTCCGTACGTACGCACGAGCGACAATATCATTCTTTTGATATTAAAATAATATATAAATGGATGGTATATCATATATACAGAATCATTAACATGTTATATTCATTATTTACATGAGTTACACATCATTATTATACCCATCCAAATAATAATATATTGAATAACAATTACACCACGACGTGGAGACGGTAAGCCGTACGTACGCACGTATGGTGACATGTTATTCAAAGGGTGGATAGAATACTGAATATGGTTGTACCATACTTATAATAACATCACAGTATATGTGAGATACTGGAGTTATTATTTTAGAATGGTAACAACAAAGTAAGAAGAAGTGGAAGAAGAAATGAACTTAGAAAAGGGTGGTGAAATCATTACCTCTTCTTCGGGTTCTTCATTTTGATTTGATCAAAAGGGCTCCTTAGGTTGGCTTTATGATCAAACTAAGGCCTCTAGGTTGTAGTTAGGGATGTTGGGAAAGTATTTGGGCAGAGTTTGGCCGAACCAAAAGGCTTTGAAGGTGCAAAGAAATGAGAAGGAGGAGTGCCCTTTTATAAGAGGGGTGAGGGGCACCTTTGGAAAATCTAGAGATATTGGTTTATAATAAATTCATATTCGGTTTACAATGGCTCCAAAGTTTACTATTAAAATGTTAAGGTGGGTATGGGTCGAAAACAACTCAACCAATAGAATTTAGACAGGTTTGGGTACTTATATTAACCTTATCTTTAAGTATTAACTCCAAGTTAATTAGTTTCACTTTTACAATGTCTCTTTGTATTTTTATATACTATGGTTAATAAAATTACTATATACATCCAAGCGACCCCCAAGTGGTCCATTAATGATGAACCTATCATGATATAAGTCTCTTGGCCGAACCTTAGATTTTTAGGAATTTAATATCAATTAATAATATAATATTTTTTTTAAGAACTCTTTTATGTCAATTTTGACACTATTCAATAGTTGATTTTTGTGAAACTCATAACAGATTGATTAATTCAAAAAAAGTCAATTAAATCAATCCTAATATATCATATTATCCTAGAAAATTAGTTTAATTCATTAAAAGTTTCATATTATATTTATTTGGGTATTTATAATATCAATTATTTTAATTTTTCACTATTATAGTAGTTACTGCATCATCATTGTGTCAAAAATAAAACAAACTATTTAATGTCTAAAAATTATAAATAAAATATAATTATGTATTAAATCTTTTTATCTTTCTAATGAATATTTATAATCTAAAATCCAACATATATAACCCTATGTAACAATTGTTTTTCTAAAAGATATATGCTTGTGTCATTTTTGTATTCATTTTAACTTAATTAAAAAAAAGTGTCATTATCACTTACAAGTGGATCCATGGGGTCCCAAAATCGACCCAAAGATGCCCATGGTCGACCATGTATCAACCAATAGGGTTAAGACACGTTTTAGGGTAATTTAGTATTATTATAATATTATATTTTAACCCTTATTTAGCGGATTTACCCTTAACCATGGTAAATAAAAAATTTACCGCAGTAATTATTCAAAATGTCTAAAAATAAAAGTTTCCTATTTACATAATTTGAACATCCTGATTAAAAATATGTAATCCATTTTCCTAAATTCAAAACACAGAAGTGGAAGAAATTAATTTAAAATTAATTCCCGCTGTCAAAACAAAAAGCGTGTTTTTAAGAGATAATAACTATCAAAAGATTGACACTTGTTTATGTTCGGTTTAATTGTAAAATTATGTCCAATGACCAACATTATATTAAATGGTAAAAATATATTCTAAATATACTTTAAAACTACTAAAATTCATAATTTATCACTATTAATTATTTTGATTAAAAAAGTTGTTTTTAATTAAAATTTAGTAATTTTCACTATTCATCAAAATATGAAAGTTATCCGAAAAGTACCAAAATTTCACCTTAGGCTAAATTAGATATTCCGAATCCAAAAATGAAGTCCATTATAAAATATAAAATATATATAATTTCAAAAATTAGGTATTACTATTCATAACGGCTAGTTTGATTGGTTGTGGTGTGTTTGAACTCGAAGTTGCGTACAACACACGCTACTGTATTATTCAAAGGAAAGCGTACCGTGGAAGCTTGGGATGTTTCATTTTAAATTTTTTTTAGGTCCCCATTTAGTCAAAAAGTTTAAAATATTGTATTTAAAAAGGTTTCACTATTAAAAGTTGATAAAAGTGAAATACTGAAAATGAATATGTTCTTGTATTATGTCTAAGAAACTCATAATATGGATTCTAAAATTATAAGGATTATATAAAGTTTAAAATTTAGTTAATACTATTCATAACCTCTTTTGAACGGCTTGTTTGGTAAGTCATGGTGTGCTTGAACTCGGTGTTGCGTGTAGTGCAAGTTATTGTATTATTTTAAAGAAATAACACACTATGAAATCTTGGGGTGTTACAGTAATTGAATTCTATTATAGGTCATTTAAAATCTACTGTTTGACAATTAAAAATGAAGGGGATAAAATAATATAAATTGAGAATATAAGCAACATACATCAATGATTCAACCTAAGTAAACATCATATATCATAAAAAACTAATGTAAAATTACTTTTCATAAATACTAATAGAATTAAATTGACAATTAAATATATGATACTAATATAATTATATATAAAATTATAAATAATAAATAATAAATAATCACATTAGCATTTAATCTAATAGATAAATAATTAAATTAAATAAAAAATTAAAATTTATTTAAATAAAATTGTTTAAAATGAATCCATCTATTATAAAAATATGAGAAATAAATAATATTCCTTTGTTTTAAATTTATAAACTCTAAATATAAAAAACCGAATAAAATTCATGTAGCATAAAATTTTCACCACCATTAAAATATAGCACATAAAAATACATAAATAATAAAATTGAATAAGGAAAATGATATAAGTAAAAAATATATCTTTATGAATCCACGTTCATGTCATTATAAAAATTAAGAGGAATAAAGGAATATCCATTAAAATTGGAGGGGGTGGTATATAATAATTGAAGAGTTATGAATGAGCAATATGAAGGAGAGGGAGGGGAGGCTCATGTCGCTTGTATTAGGAGGAACCCAATACCAATTGTTTTAAAAACCATTTTAATTGTTTAACAAAATACCAATTATTATAAGAAATTGTTGGTGTAGGGGACCAATACCAATGGTTTTTAAAACCCTTGGTATTGGTCGATTGGCATAACATGGAATTATAGTAGTGGGATGAGATTGTGGTTGGACTATGCACTAGACTAGAGTCTTATTCCATTTTCTCAAAACATAGAGTTTTGGATATCTATAACTTTAAGAATGCTCATGTAGACATTGTTAATATCATATTACTATAATAATTTACTTGAAGATATCATATTACTAATTCATTAGCTAATTTTGGATATGTATAAATATAATTGGATTTTATTTTTGGGTGAGTAACACAAACCTGTGGGTTCTATATAGTTAGATACATTAATTTTCTATGGAGACATTATTATGGGGGAGATAATATGAATTAAAATATTAAATAATTTAAATAGTTCATACACACAGATATAAATCATTAGATAATAATGATTGCATGAGATTAAAGGGGTTTAATATACTTGTGATGTACATTAAATTGGTGATACTTTTAAAAATAATACACATTAAAATAAAAAATGTGAGATTCCTTCCAAATTTCACATGTCAAGACCTCAATTGTATAACCAGGTAGGTTCTTATATAGTAAGGTTCCCATTTAATATCTTATATAAGTCATTGTGGAAATAACTAACCCAAAACATTGGGTAAATAAATCCTATTATGATATTTGGGTAACATTTAGTTAGAAAACTTGAAGATTTATGATTCGAAATGAATATAATAAATATTTTCCCTAAGATGAATCTGAGAAAATAGTTTCTCATTTAGGTACATATGAAACGTAACTATTATGATGAGTATAAATACCTAACTAAAAAATAAGTGGTGAGTGGAAATACCTGAAATACTATTTACTTATTGAAATATGGTTCTTTTACCACAAAACATATATGATTTATGGGGTCATCATTTTTAGTGGGATTACTTTCATTAATAGTTCTTAATGAAATGATATAAAACACGATACTCTCCCATAGATATGTCTTTATTATATATTATACCTTACTTCATGATAATCATAATTAGATCCCTTATAGGTATGACCTACAAGACAATTATAGATTGGTATATTGGTTTAGAATTTTTCTTTAAAGAGTAATATTTTGGGCATCTAAATGTGAACGTTATTGATGTCTATTTCACTCACTCTGGATCATGGGTATTATATATTAGGTGTGCATCAAATATATTTTATTCATAAACATTGATTGATAGATAATAGTGAATTGAAAAAGTTTGAAGTATATATTCATCGCAAAAAAGGATAAATAGATTTTATATTAGAAGTTAGCACCTATGATCTGACTTTACCAAGTGGATTAATACTAGACTTAGAGAAATAAAATAATTCTACATCCATAAACAATAGTTTTATTTATATCCTATTTCGATAATAATTTTTTACCACTCATTATTAAGAACAATAGCTTATATATATATATATATGAATTAGTTGTTTTATGGAATAATTAATATGATAAATGGCTTATACATTATAGATTTGGATAATCATTTCAATGGAAGTTAGAATAAGATGGTTAGTGTTGATTTAAATTCCACTAGACATTGGAATTAATTTCATTGAAATTTAAATGAGAAGTACATCTAAATACTCAAAAGAGATTTATTTTTTGAAACATTTTACTATGAATCATTTGAAATTGATAAATCAGGTTTATTATGGAAAATGACCATATAACATTTTCATAGAAAAGATGAAAGGGTTATTAGACATTTAGATATCATATCTTGTGATGTTAGTTGACAAATGAGTACTCAATAAAATTTTGGATTTATGTACTTAATTACTTTTATAGATATAATTAGTTTGTATGGATATTTATTTATGAGGAGACATAATTATGAAACTTTGGTAAAGTTCAAATATATTTAGAACAAAGTAAAAAATCATCTGGAAATAATTATTAATATTCTCTAATCAGGTTGGGGGGTCAATACTTGAGCTGAAATTTTTTTGATCATCTGAGAGATTTTGTAATTTTTCCACAACTCACTCCACCTGGAAAATCAAATTAGGATATTATGTCCTGGAAGAGAAATATCACTCTATAAATAATGATTCAATTGGCGATGATTCATTCTAACTTTTATATTTCATTATGGGGTTATGATCTGGAGACCACATAATTCCTACTTAACTAAATTCCAGATAAAGTAGTCATAAATATACCATATGAGATATGGTATAGAAAATTTTCATGTCTATATTGTTGAATATTTTGGGATATGAACTATTCATACGAAAATAGAATTCTGATAATATTAACCCTACAAAGTGCTTATTTTTTAGTTATCCTAAGAACATAATGTGTTATCATTTTTATAATAATAATAAGAAAAAAGTGTTTTTGTATCTATTTGATAAATCCCATGAGAAATAATATACTAATTGATGAATTAAATGGAGGAAATCTATACTTAGATAATTTCAAGACAAAAAAACTAGGAAGCACTCTTATGATTGAAGTTGACATGATTCCACAAAAAGAAGAGTTAGAAAATTTTACACATGATAAAAAAGTACCGAAATTGTATAGTAAGATTATTTATGAACCCAAGAGATGTGGATTTTTCATAAAAAATTATGGTGAAATAATTTTTAAAAATAATGAACCATGTACGTACTGGGAGTCCATAGATACTATTGATTAAAATAAATGGTTAAAATCTATGTTATTTGATATGAAATCCATGTACATAATCCATGTTTAGAACTTAGTTGATACACCTAGAGGGGTGGGATCCATAGGATGTATGTATACATTTTCTTTATGAAAACGAACAAGGATGATATATTTTCAACCAATAAATAATTCCTAGTGGAAAAGGGTTGTAGGAGAATTCATGGAAATGAACATGAATAAACTTTTTCACAAGTTTAGATAATAGAATATATTCACATTATTCTAGCCATAGAATATAATTTCTATTATAATATTTATTAAATGGTTATCAAAACAAAATTCTGTAAGGATGATTTAGATAAGGAGGTGTATATAATATAGTCTAATGTCTTTTGAAGTTCTAAATGAGTATGTTAAGGTATAAAAGTTGAAAAAAATCCATTTATGGATTGATGCAAGACTCTCGGAGGAGGAATACCTAGTTTTATGGTGAAATAAAATATTTTGGATAAATCAATAACATGGATGATTATAATGTATATAATAGTTTTAGTGAGAGTGTTTTATTATTTCTGATATTCTATGTGGATAACACACTACTTATTAGAAATGACATCAATATTTCAAAATATATAAAGATATGGTTGGATAAATGATTCTCTATGAAAGACATGGGTGAAGTTGGTACATATTGGGTATGAAGATCTCAAAAGATAGATCCAAGAGGACACTTATAAATAGTGAATATTCTTACATTATTAATGTTATAAATATTCTTATCTTGGAGAACTCTAAAACATGGTTTTTACTAGAGTTACGTGGAATGAATATTATGAATATTTGGATTTATATAATATGTAAAAAGGATAGATAAAATTTCCTATGCATCCACCATAATATTTATTAGGTATTACATGATATATAAATGACTTCATTTCTTATATTTTATTAGTATAACATGTTGATACCAATCTAATCCTTGTGAAATTCACATTATTGTTTTTAAGAACATCCTTAAGTACTTGATAATAACTAAAGATATATTCGTGGTTATTGGAGAGGATGATTATTTTTGTGTTAAGGGTTACAAAAATACAATTTTACGATATTATGGAATTTATATTAATCTAAATTACGTTTCATATTTTTTTAATGATGCAATTTTCAACTGTACATGTTCCAAACAAGATATAAAAGAAAACTCAAAAAAAATGTTGGTGTGTATCACTAAATCATATTTTGTGAGGAAACATATTTCCATTAGGTGTTTCATTTATTTACTAAATATGATTCCTTTAATCGAGAGGTAGATCAACCCTTAATGTGATAATAATGGATCGATCACTCAAGAAAAGGATCTATAGGATGACCAAAGGACTAAACAAATCCTTTTCAAATACAATCTTATATAAAATATCATTGATAGGGGTGATGTTAGGATCCATTGGGTTGGAACAAAGGACAATATAGAAAATCCACTGATAAAACCATTAATAAAAAAATTATAAGAGCATGTCCAGTCTCTTGGTATACAATACATAAGATATTGATGTAATGATTTCAAAATGTATCATGATTTTAAAATAAATTATATCTTTATTTATCATCTATTAATAGGTTCTACAATTTATTATACATGAATGTAATTATAATATCATGTAAATGTTTGACTTTGAGTTGTCTCTATTTGATTTTCATCATGGATTGTTTGGGGGTGTGATGATATTTTAAGATTAAAATGAGTGGGTTACTCATTAGATTATTTTTAGACACTTATTATTTGGACATTTATATCATGTATATCCCATGTAATGTCATATAGTAATCAATATACATAGGTTTGTATGATTATTATCAATCCTTATTTTCTAATTTTAGACAGATATCTAGCATAATAACATTTATACTTTGATACCTTTCTTATGAAATTCATTGAGGCTTATATAATCATAGCGTAGTTAGGTATATTTCTAATGAATTCATTTGTCGGAGATCAACCAATATGGAATTATTACACACATATGATGAGATAAGATATCAATAATTTGATTAAATTATACTACAGAAATGAATATACACTCTTAGCTAAGATTTATACGATTCTTTTTGCTATATAGATGAGGGAAATGTTATGTACTCATTTGGTAAATTAATGTCATATGATGTATCAGTGACCAAGTCAGTCTTTTTTTGATAATCAAGAATGTATGATATGGTATATGAAATATTGACATTGTTCCTTATCTAGTGGTTACTAAATTTCATGTAAAATTGTATTATATAGGTATGCGTATGATGTGTATGATACATATTATGGTGGAAATGTTTGTATGAGATATAAGTATGTTTTATAGAGATAACACCAAACCCCTTAGCTTTTTGAGTAGCAAAAATGTTTTTATAGAGGATTATTTTTACTTAAATCAATGGAATAACCATTGAAAATATTTTCTAAATGATAACAAGTCCCACATGGTTACATATCTATGTCATTGAATATGTATTATGTTTTTCATAAAATTAGTGTCAAAAATTTAAAAGATCATCATAATCCATATCCAAAATAATTTTTGATAGCTTCACCAAGATTTATTCTGTTTTTCATAAGGTTCTACTTGGATTTTAGTGTGAGTGAGATATTTATGTAAAAATAAAAAGGGTATATCATAATTAAAAATGTACCATATATCGTATGAAATGATTTTCATGATATGAATGTAGTATAATATGATATATATGTACCAAAAAAAAACATAGAATTCCACATTTTCCTATATTATACAATATGATAAGAAAATAATACATGATTTCAGGGGATGCACATGCATGTACCTAGAAAAATACTCCTACATTATTATTTTTTATTTCATTAATAATGAGTTATATATGAAATTCAAATTAATTTAAGGATTTATATGAATGAAAAACAATGGGATGTAATTTAAAGGTTTCTTAATATGGAACATGATACTATCACCACTCTTTATTTAAGGAAGATTTTCAGGGAAGACATATATAATAGAAAGTTTCCCTACATTGGTTTCTCCTCCAATATATACAATCACGTTGAATATATCTTCTTCCTGAAGAACTATTTATCACTTGTTGATGGAACTAAACCACATTTAGGTATTTGAAATCCTCATGTTCTAAATATATATCTACTAACATATTTAATCCCCTCTAAGGTAGGAATAATTTGTTTAATACTTATTTAAACATCATTAAATTTAAAATAAATATTAAAACATGGATTACTTTGAACCATAGGTATGATTTTATCTATTTTCCATGCATGCCGATTTGTTGGGAAAATATCAGGATTTTTTTGGTTTAGCTTTTCTACCTAATATCATGAGATTTTCCCCTAAAACCCACCAAGGGGAGAGACCTATACAAGCATAAACTCAACCCAAATATTCATGTAAGTAAATTAAGAATAATGGGCAGTCTATTGAATTTTGAAATTTCCCTTATGGTGAAAATTAATTGCATTACAATGATTTGAGATTGTGGTTTTTTATTCCATTTGAATGTGAATATAAGTTTTAAAAAAAATGAAACTATATATTCATGGAATGATTTATTTTCCTAATTAAATTATCTTAAAGACTAACGTATGTGGAAAAAATGGTTACTATAGACGAAATTAAGAAAAAGGTTGAACATTATGTTGATGGTTTTAAAAAATATTTTTTGAATAAGCCATTTTTTTCAATAGTTAACATTAAATTAATATGTTTTTTAATAAATAAGAAATTTAAAAATTCATTGATCATGGTATGGGAGAGAAATGGTAATCATTACAAAATAGATAATAAAGAGAAATAGTAGGAGAGGAAAACAACTTGTTGAATTGAAGAACTTGGAATATTCATAGTCAAAGTATTGATCATAACATAAATAGTATATCTATGATTGATATTCAAAATCTGAAGTGATATAAATAAAATACATGTGATACTTTTTTGAGTGGGAATATGGTCAAAATTCAATATTAGAAATAAATAAAATGTTCTTTATACTTACTTGATTGTTTCAAAATGAAGTAAATATTTTTAAGATACATCCCAAAACATAAGAATAAAAGTATTTCATATTTTTTCTTAAGTTTATAGTTGTATGTGTTATATTGTATTAAATTATACAATAAATTTATTGATGGATTGTATCAAAAGGTTCCAACAGTGACTAAAGAATAAAATAGAAATAAAATAATATTTTAAGAATATATATCAAAATTAATTACACATTTCTTAATGTTGAAAACATAGAATAAATAATGTGGCATTATCCGTAAGAACTATATTATAATATATATTTGTTGAGTGGAAACCATGATTGTGAAATACATGATAATGATGCTACTCAAAAATACTGAGATCTATTGAAACTATTAAAAATAATTAATACAAGTGTTTGTGAACACATTAAATATATATATTTTAGGTTCTAATGATAAGATAACACCTTATGAGATGTGTAATGAAATGAAGAAAATTATAACATATTTTCATGTTCTTAAAATTAATTAATTTATTAAAAATATAGATGAAACCCATGAAAAGTATAATGATTCAACTAATGGGGTGTTTATTTACTACATTGAAAATTTTAGAGCTAAAAATTACATAATAATAGGATCAATAATATTTTAGAAACAAATTATGTTCATTATATTGAGGAAATATATGGAAATAACTATATAAATTTAGATTTAGGGGAAATATATGAAGAAAATGATGAGCCTGATATAAACTCAAGAAAACCTAAAATCATATCTCATAAAGAATAATTAAAATTTTAATCACAAGAGGAATAAAGTGATAAATAGGATCAATCATAACTCAAAGGAAGAATATAATGGGTGAAATATATATTTTTATATAATTAATTACATGGTAACTCTAACACAATCCCAGAGGATGAGGAGTACTGATAATAAATCCATATTATCATAGTAGGATCTTACTTCATTTACAGAAGATAAAAAGTAAGAATCATGGTTAAATATGAAAATAAGGTGTTTGATAAAATATAGAAAAAAATCATGGTATCTTTTGAAAAGGAAAAATGAGAAAAAATTAATTGAAATGATGTGGTTGCTAAAAAATAAATAAGATGGACATGAAAATTTCATATGAAATATGTTGGTCGGAATAAACATGATGTCACAATAGGGGGTGAATTTTTCTTTTTAAAACCACTTAAATAAAATAAAATTTGTCCCCCTTTATGATTTGGAATGTTATATGGTTCCCTACTCTTCAAGTATATTATGTATAAGTATAAAAAGGAAAATAACATGGTAATTTTTATAGTTGTTTGAGCCATAAAGATCCCTTTGTAAACTCCAACAATACTCTCTCTATGACCTTACTCATTTTATCTAAATAGGACCTTTTACCAAGGACCTCTACATATGAGTGTATCCATTTTAAACATTAAAAAACAATAGGTTCTTTTATATGTAAATTTGATAATAATATATTAATATAAGAATATGAAACATCACCATGACTCAGAAAAATAAGTCAACACTTTAAGAAGATAAATGAGATTAATATTGTTGAACACTAGTTCATTTTTCATAATCCTATATAAAATATAGATGAATATGTCTTAAAAGAAATAATAGAAAATATATAATTGAAAATTCCTTCAAAATAAACTCTAGGTTACTGTATAAAATTACTAGAAACAATATCAGTGGGAAAATAAAAATCATAGTAGTTGGATGTATACACAACATCAAAAAATATCATGTATGTATCCAAAGTATAGTCGAAAAAATTAACTTCATTGAGTTTCGGAATATTATAATAATAATTTATATATGAAACAAATGAATTAATCATAATGGGGCCCAATAAAATTATAAAAATATTAATCCGGTTGAAATTAATTGAAATTAAGAATTGTTTAAAATATTCTTCTAAATGTTCATTTATCCAATACATAAAAAAAATTTGTGTATAAATAATAAATCTAATTTGATTATATTCAAGAATATCTGGAATTATCTCCCAATAAAATAAAAGATTGAAATCATTTAATGTGTTTAAAATTTGAATTTAATTTCATACTATAAAACATAAATTCCATTATAAATTGTAATGATATAATACATTATTAAAGATCCTTTGAAATGGAATTTGAATGGATTTTAATGAGATATTTACTCCAATGAAATCATTGTAAAAAAATCATAAAATATCTTGAATTCATATCCCATTGATGATTAAATAAACATATATATTTTTATGCCTATAGATAACTTCAAAAGTATAGTACACAACATGTTGTTGATTGCAAATATTATGATAACAAACCATACATTATATACTCTAATATTGTATTCTTCACAATATTTTGGTTTGAAATACGAATGTTAACCTAAATGAAAGGTTCCAAAGTATTTTTTCTTATCAAAAGTAAGGCACCCGAACCCAACATTCACCTTAAACATAGAATTATGAATAGTGATTCTAGACTTCTTAAAAACATCCAAAATACATACATAATAAAACACCATTAGTATTACATCCATAAATCGATGAAAATAAATAAATATTCATGTTAATATAATAATAATATTAAATTAAATTTAATTCATTAGTAAAAATAATGACGGTGTTTTTTAGCATCAAACTCAGTAAGAAATTAATGAAATTATTGTATAAAAATTCATATGGCCAATAATCATCCCCTTTTTGATGATAAAAAACCCATATAAATATAACAAAATGATATGTTTCAATTATTAATCAAACAAATAGATATTAAATAAAATTAAATAATATATTTTTTATCCTAATTTATCCTCCTTTATTGAAATAAAAAAAGACTCTATAGGTTTAGATTAAAACACATTCAATATATCATAAATATAGTAGTGTATGTTATGTTATCTAAATATAAATTCATCATGAAAAAAATATTTAATAACTAAAATATAAAACTACAATTATAGTAAAATAATTATAATAGAATATAAATAAAATAAATTATTTGTAGTATTCATCCCAATTTACAATGAATTTTGGATTAATGGTTTCACTATTTATGGGGTAGTACAAGGAGAAGGCATAGGCTCATAAAATGTAGATTATGTGGTTAGTGAATCATGAAAAATATAATGTACAACCTTTCAATCCCCTATCAGCACCTTGAAATTATCATTCCTTAGAACATACCATTCCTTCATCAAAAACCATAATTTATAACACATCTTCAGTTCCTCCACCAAATTCAATTTTAAATAACTACCAATTTTATCCTTACACTAAATATATTTATCCATCATTTCACCAAGATGGTTGACTAAAAACCTAACTCCAGGATCTATATTAGTCAACTTTTCAATATGCCCACTCTTTTATTCAATCAAAGTGTGTGGTGAACTCTACCACATTGTAATATATGGATTCTTTCTTGTATGAAATAATGATATTCAGATAGTATTTTTATTCTAACTAATATAGTTTTTGATCCCACTACACTATAAGTAGAAGCTCTGATATTAGTGGAAATTGTTATTCCATATTCAAGCTAAATAAACTAAAAATTCCGCTGATCAAAATTTGATTTAGAAATAGCTTCACTTATTATCTATTTATTATGATCATCCATCTCTCTCTTTAAATCATCAAAATAATTTATTGAGATTGAAATTTATTTCAATCATTGATACTAAACTTTGAGAGATTCAATATCCATTCCAGAAATAGTTGTACTTTTCTACTCATCATAAGACTTACGATCATTCTCATGCTCTGCATGAAACTTTACTGCTTCATTTTTAACTAATTAAACTTGGAAACAAAACCCAAATCAATGGATTTTATAGTTTATTCAAAGAATGAATCATCATAAATTGATAAATAATTCTCATTCCCCATTGATTGTTCTCTAACTTCAACCAATTTAAGCGATGGAACTTTTGTATTTTTTCTCATAGAGAAAATAAATACCTTAATTCCCCTATAGATTCACTATATTATTAAAATTTCTTTTCCAAGGAAATTTCAATAAAAAAAACTGGTCCCTGATCAGTTCAGTTGTTGTAGCTACATGGGTACTCACATGACCTTCAGAATGAGATTCCTTAGTAGTTTTTCCTCTTCATGATTAACTTTCTCATCTCTTTTTATAGTAGGCTCATTAACCATTTCTCTAAAAATATAAATGTTTTGATCAACCTATTAAACAAAAGAAACTAAAACCTACTCAACAAAATCTTCTCTCTTTCTAGGTCTCTGAACAAGTGAATCTCCATGTATGTATCAACAAAAGGTTCTTGAATCTTCTAGGGAACTCGAGAAGTCCCCCTATCCTAGTAAAGATATTATCTTCTTCCATATTAGTTCAACAAGAACTAACTGGAATTTTGGAATCTGAAATATATGTATCTTCCAAACCTCTAGCTAGTTGATATACTCTATGTACTTCCACTCTGGATTCCTAAACATTTTTTGCACCATACCTAGGAGAACTAGTTGATTTCAAGATCATACCCCCCCAAAGCATGGACAATATACTCTTTTTCCTCCTCAACACTAATGAGAATCATCTCACCCTTGGTTTTGGTACAGAAAAAAGAAAAACATACTTATAGTACCGGTAGACAAGATGTTGTAGTGATGACATATCAACCCAATTTGTATTTCACCAATCTTACCTATTTTGTATAGAATAAGAGAAACCAACCTATCATAGTGTTAGAAAGAAATTGTTACATCCTTTTGATAGAAATAATAAAAATACATTATAATATAGCTACTGAAATTCAGTTTAATGTCATTCGTCAACAAAAACAATATGTACATGTATTGGAAGAGGATTTTTTTTTTCAAAATCAACTTTCCTAGGAATTATAACAGTTCCAAAAAAATTAACTAATCCTTTCACTACTACAAAACTAACATTTAACAGCACTGGTAAATTTTAGCACTACAAAAAATAAATGATAAATGGAATATTTATCAGCGCTAAAGGAAGCACTAATAAATTTAACCTTTTATCAATGCTTTTTTTGGTGCTGATAAATTTAATCTTTATCAATGATTTATTTTTAGCACTAATAAATGGTACCCTATATCAAATATTTTTTTAAGCACTGATAAATGTCTGAATATATAAAATAAAATAATTAAATAAATTTAAAATAAAAATTGGGATTATTAAAAAAATATTACATATTTTATTAATTAAATTATTATTTATAAAAATGAATAAATTGATTATACATTATTAAATATTAAACATTTTATTAATTAGATAATTCTAATAATTAATGATAATTAATTTTATATATTAAATATATTGATATATATTAATGTATATAAATATGATTTTTATATTATAATATATTTATGATCTATACATTAAATAGAAATATATTTAGTGAATAATGGTTTATAATTAAAAATTAATATACATTAAAAATACAAGCTAACATATAATTGAATGTGTCATTTGATTTTTCATTTTAACATATATCAAATGTGTTTTATATTGATTTCCCATACACATAATTAATTCATTTTTATATACAGTGCACACACACAAAACATATACATTTTTACAATATTGTTAAAGGGTAGTTATTTTTAATTTATTAAATTTACCTCATTTTTATCATATATGAATATTCATGTACTTAAAAATTAGATATAAATATTATTTTTCAAAAATATTTCTATAATTATAAATAAATAATTATAAAATTATAATAGATATATTTAAAAATAAATATATTTACTATATTTTTATTTATATATATTTATTAAGCATATATATATATTTTAAAATTATTATAATTATAATTATAAATCTTTTTTCCGCACTTAAGTAATAAGTGCTTATAAATGTAAGTCTTTATCAGTGCTAAAAATGATGATAAAATGAATGTTTATCACTGTTAAAACATCTTCACTGATAAATATAGATTTTATCAAAACATTTTTAGTGCTGACAATGACCTACCTTTATTAGTGCTAAAAAAGTGGTGATAAATATTCCTTTAATCAACACTTATTTTTAAGTGTTGATAATAGTGTCTCAGTCTATGTAAAAAACTCTAACCATTTGCAAACTCATCTTGATATCAGAAGATTTCTGCATAAGGCACCCACATCTAGTTCTCCTCCTCAGTTAATCAAAGATCGAATCACACCACTGCACTACCACCATTTTCTCAATATTTTTCAGATATCTGATGTTCAGTTTCAGTTGGGGTTTCCGAACCCGATTTTCTTTAACCTATCGAGGTAGGCCCTGTGATTTTCTTTCTATATTTTTTCCATTTTTTATTTCTTGTTAGATGATGTTATGAGTTATTTTGGGTCTGGTTCTTGTTTACTATTTCAATGTGTACATCTGTGTTAGAACCCGGATCTTCGTTTTCAGGTATGTCTTTCCTTTTTATGTAGTTTTTGATAAAAGAGGAAAATCTGGAAATTTTCGAAGTACACGCCGTGTACTTTATAAGTACACATCATGTACTTTGATGCAGTGCCAGGCCATGTTCGGGCCACACACACAGTGTGTAAGGGCGATGTAGAGGCCACTTAAAGCAGAGTATAGAAAGGCCAAATACACACCGTGTACCCCAGAAGTGCACGCCATGTACTTTTTTTTTCATTAAACGGACCGGGGTCGCGCCTGACGGACATAAATCGCTTCTTCTTCAGGTTCTTCATCCGAGAGCGACCCGTACGACCATAAATCTTCTCTGAGCCCCTGTGCCTCCGTCTGTTCTCCGAATCGACCGCTGTCGATTGTGTTGGATTTGCAGTGGTGAGTTATTACTTCTCCTAGATCCTTGTTTTCCAATTCCTCCTCTACCTCAAGATATCGTGGGTTGAGCGTTTTGGACGTTTTCTTAGATCTTTGACATTCTAAGGAGAATCGATTATCGTGGTTCAAGTATATCGATCTCCTAGCATCAAGGTAGGTGGTTTGTGCCTTTATGTAGGAAGTCTTTGAATATTTTGTGCAATTCCACCAATTCCCTTGAATGGGGTATTGTGTGTTTTCCTATTTTTTCCATGTTGTTTGTATTCTTTGTTTGATTGCTTGAGTAGAGAGCAATGCTTATGAATAGGGTAACTTTTACTATGCTCTGGATGTTTTTCCATGCATGTTTTTCCTGTTAGGCGTTTTTCCAGTTTCTATGCCTATTTGTAGGATAGTGGAACTGTTGTACTATTATGCTGTTGTGCCTTAGAATGATATCCAAGTAGTTCTTGAGGTTTACTTGGGGCGATATGCGTGCTATTCATGTTTGTTTTACATAGGGCCAAGAGAACCTAGTGTAGTGGATCATAGGGAGAATGGATGTAAGGGATTCTCCAGAGTGTCTTTAATTTACGATGCGAGACCACAGGGGGAATTAATGATGAGTGCTTCCTCAGAGAGTCTGTAGTTCCTCGATGCGGGCCATAGGGGGAATGAGATGTTTAGTGCTTCCACAGAGAGCCTTTAGTACAATATGAGACTATAGGGGGAATTGACGGTGAGTGCTTCCTTAGATAGTCTATTATTTAGCTGAACCAGAGGGGTGAGACTGTGTGTGCCTCCCAGAGGGTTGCTAGTACTTGTAGGTTGAACCATAAGGGTTAGGCTTTGAGAACTACCCAGGGGGTTACCTATTGTTCTACTTGTTGATTGGATGATACTTGTGTACTTTTTATACTAGACATTGTAGATTGTTGCTACTGTGTTCTTTCCTATTTACTGCTTCCTGTACTTTTACTTGCCATGTATTCAATGACTGTTAGACACAGATCTTTGGGTGATTTCTTACTGGGACCTTGTCTCACACCCTTTTTGGGCCATGCTTTTGGGCTCAAGCAGATTACATTGTTGTAGGTATAGATAAGGGAAAGCGCCCTTCTACTTCAGGTACTTGACTTGCCGTGGAGCTAGAGAGCATGGGACCAGGCTATGGATTGCAATACTAAGGAGTTTACTTGTTTTATTTTGCACTTTGTTTTAGTATTGTATTCATCATTGTGACCTGTTTCGCTGGTTTCCAAGACATATGTATCATACATCATTTTATATACATGTGTGTGTGCTCCAGTTGTTTACTGTTAGTCTTCCACTTTTTATCGTTTACTCTTGTATGGATGGTTATGGTTTCTGCTATTGTCTATTTGTTTTTCTTCTGCTGCGTACTCTGCCAATGAGGGCATAGTTTCCCCACTATCACACCCAAGACCCTCGCTGCTAGTTGGCAGCCTCTGGCGTTTGGGGAAATGCGCTTGAGGCCATGTGACCCACCATGTACGGGGCGCCTCTGGGTGGATTTCGGAACCGGGACATTACAAAGTGGTATCAAAGGGGTTTCTTTTCTCTTGATTTACCGTTTGGAGCCTTTATCCAGGGATAGGACAGATTCGGTACTTGGTATTAAGCTGTGCTCGGGAGTAGCTAACCCGTGTACAGGGAAAAGCTAATCTACCTCGATTATTACAGTTTTTTGGTTTTGCTATGTTACAGATGATCTGATTTCACCTAGAGTGATTCACATGCTTTGTGTTCTTATTGTTGTTTATATTGTGGTTCTATTTATGTTGCAACCCGATGAGATGAAGGTATTCCATCTCATGTATCATATAGGCACTTGTTAGAAATCACATACCATGCATTATTGCCATGCCATCTAGGGTTCATTAGCAATTGCATGTTGTTGTGATATATGTTGTGTAGATTATGCATGTTGTTGTGATAGATGATTTGAAAGAATCCCTGCAGTCTGATAGAGAGGTTGTTTGTGTTGTACCTTGCTTAAATGAATGCCAAATTTTGGTTATTGAGGTGTTATGGGACCTCATGAATCAGAACTTGGTGGATCATTGACTTGTTTTCCTTATATATTATGTGTAAGAGATTCCATGATTTGATTCACGGGGAGTATGGACCCTCGTGGATTGGAATTTGGAACCTTCATGTTTTTTTTTCAATATTTTCTGGGTTTCGGTGCAGTTTCAGAGCTACTGCCCAGAAAAACCCAGAATACATGGCGTGTACTTTATATATACACACTGTGTAGTTTTTAAACCATGTCACTGACTGTGTAAGAAGAAACACGGGTTGTGAAAAATCTCTTGGAACACGTCGTGTATGGTAGGTACACACCGTGTAGCAGTGAGCTCTGTGCCCAGCTGTGTCTCTAAAAACACGGGTCGGGGAAGCTCGTGTCATACACGCCGTGTTTTGTATGAACACACTGTGTATCCTTGTTCTCAGTACCTGGCCGTGTCACCAACAACACGGGTCGGGAAAAATCTTCAAGTACACTCCGTGTTTGTTCGGAACATGGCGTGTAGTATTAGCCGTGAAACCGGCTGTGTAACTAACAAACACGGGTCATTGAAAACTTGTCTACTACACGCCGTGTCCACAGGGAACACTCCGTGTAGTCTCAGTTTAAGAAGACCGTGTGTCTTAGCCGTGAAAGGAGACTCGGGCATGGGAATAGTATTCAAGTACACGCCATGTGTGTGGGGACAACACGCCGTGTAGTTTGGGGTGTTGCACGACCAGAGGTGGTAGGAGTACACGCCATGTGTATGGTTTAAGCGAACACGCCATGTAGTTTTTATACACGCCATGTAGTCATGTTTTTTAAAACTAGAGTGTTTCCTTCTCCTGTTTCCGTTTTATACTCCTTTGTTCTCTGTCCTTGATATTCCTGATCTAAGGTATGCTTTTGATCTTTCAGAGCTATGTCTCCAAGAAGTCCTCTGGTTGTGCGTCAATTGCAGGGTAGTGATCAGACACCAGATATGGCTGATTATGGACTTCCAGCCGATCCTCCAGTCGTGCCATCCTTGGCATCGGCTGTCGTACCAGTTGCAAGCGCTGATGCGCAGTTTAGGGAAGGATTTATGAGGATGATAAAGACCTTTCAGGGAGAGACGCCTCCTACCACGACTATGGCAGACTTGACTTGGGTTTTCCAGCAACAACATCCTCCTCCTTTCTCAGGGGAAGGAGGACCATAGGTTGCAGAGTCATGGATGGAGGCCATGATGACTATCTTTGATCATCTGAAAACACCTCCATAGAGGCAGGTCAAGCTCGGTACCTATATGCTATGACACTCCGCCAAGAGGTGGTGGGACGTGATCTCACAGGAGGGTTAACAGCAGGTTATGGCTTGGGAGGATTTCCATCGCGTGTTTTATGACTACTTCTATCCGGAGACCCTGAGGGCCAACCAAGCTTGGGAGTTCATGAGCCTGGAGCAGTGTACTCTTTCTGTTATGGAGTATTCCTCTCATTTCACCGAGCTTTAGTGTTTCACACCCCTCCAAAGCGCAGATGGGTTGTTCTTGGAAAGGATGTTTTAGGATGGTATCAGGTGGGAGATCTGCTCGTAGGTGAATATCTTCTGGCATACTTCCATCGCTTCTATCATCAAACATGCACTGATTGCGGAGCACAATCTGAGAGACTCCAGAGCTGCGATCCAGGGAGGTTCTGCTTCTAGGGCTAGTGTTCCTCCAGTTGACAGTAGGAAGTATCGTAGGGAGTCTACGAGCAGTGATCCGAGGAGGCGAGATACATCTTTAGGTAGACCGGTAGTATGCTACCAGTGTTTAAGGGTAGGGCACACGAGGCCGCAGTGCCAGAGAGACCCAGTGGAGTGCCAATCTTGCGGAAAGATGGGACACCTTCAGCGTTCCTGCCAAGTTTTCTCACCAGTAGCTGGTGATGGGGGTTCTTCCATGACTCCTCATTCAGGAGTAGCACCACCAGTTTCTCACTAGTCGGGGAACAGGAGTTCTTCCAGCCGTTCGGGCCGAGGTGGAGGTCGAGGCCATGGTGGCCAGTCACCAATCTTTCAGCATCAGCAGGGAGGATCAGCTCAGAGTGGTCAGGCAGGGTCATAGGGCCACATGGCAGGCCATACTTTTGCAGTGGAGTAGACCTATCAGGAGCAGGATCCTGGACCTTCTATAGTTTGAGGTATGATTTTAGTAGCCTCAGTTTTATCTTCAGATCTTTTAAATACTGGTGCTATGCATAGCTTTATCTCTGTTGCTGTTGTGGAGAGCCTTGGGCTCTATATCTTTTCTTCTGCCGACTTTTTGACACTAGAAACACCTTTGGGGATGAGGACATCTAGTGTACATCAGTGAAGAGAGTTCCCTCTCGAGGTTGTAGGGTATCATTTCTTATGGGATCTCTATGTCCTAGAGATGGCATGCTATGATGTCATTATCGGGATGGACTGGTTGGTTCCCTTCCAGGCAATCATCGATTGTTATCGCCACAAGGCGAGTTTTATTTCACCATAGGGTGAATCTTTTCTTCATAGAGGCTAGTGGGATGTTCAGGCGAGTCAAGCAGGACTCGAGCAGTATGGGCTAGGAAGGGTTACGGCTCAGATCGCTAGTCTCTATATGGATTACCAAGGGACTTCTCACTTAGACTTTCCTCCAGTGGTGGATCATTTCAAATATGTCTTTCTAGAAGACTTTTCAGGTTTTCATCCGGAGCGTGAGGTAGACTTTTCTATTGAGCTCGTGCCAGGAGCGGCACTGGTGTCCATTCCTCCTTATAGGATGGCTACACCTGAGTTGCAGGAGCTCAAGAAGCAGTTGGAGGAGTTATAGGAAAAGGGTTTCATCCGAACCAATACTTCTCCTTGGGGTTCTCCTGTCCTATTTGTGGAGAAGACAGATGGTACCCTTAGGCTCTGTGTGGATTATCGGAAGCTGAACCAGTTGACGGTCAAGAACCGATATCCCTTGCTGAGGATTGATGATCTTTTCAATCAGTTTTGAGGATCCTGGGTGTTCTTAAAGATCTATTTGAGGTCCAATTATCATCATTTTCATGTTAGACCATCAGATATACCTCTGACAGCCTTTAGGAGTAGCTATGGTCTCTACGAGTATACGGTTATGCCGTTCAGTCTCACGAATGCGCCAGTAGTTTTCATGGAACTGATGAACCGAGTGTTCCATCCTTACCTGGATTACTTCATCATGGTCTTCGTGGACGATATATTGGTGTACTCTCACACTCGATACGACCATGCTACCCATCTTGAGATCATTCTGAGTACACTAAGAGAGCATCGACTTTATGCTAAACTCTCAAAGTGCCACTTTTGGATGGATCAGATTCACTTCTTGGGTCATGTCATCTTAGAGGTAGGAGTATCTGTGGACCCAGAGAAAGTGAGATATGTAGTTTTCTATGAGCAACCAAAGAATGTTTTTGAGGTATAGAGTTTCCTAGGGCTGGCTGGATACTACAGATGCTTCATTCAGGTCTTTTCACGCCTAGAAGCACCATTGACAGGTCTGACCAAGAAGGGGGCGAAGTTCTTATGGTCAGATTCATGTGATTCATCCTTTCAGGAGATGAAGGGGAGGTTGACTTCAGCACCGATACTAGTCTTTCTAGATCCAGGAAAGATCTATATTGTTTACTGTGATGCTTTAGGTATCGGGCTAGGTGCTGTGCTTATGCAGGGATATGGAGTCATTGCCTACGAGTCTCAATAGTTGAGGCCACATGATCTAGAGTTGGTAGCTATTGTTCATGCCTTACGCTGTTGGAGACATTACCTTCTGGGAGAGCACTTTGTGGTTTTCACTGACCACAAGAGTCTCAAGTATATTTTCACTCAGTGTGATCTGAATCTGAGACAACACAGGTGGGTCGAGTATCTTCAGTATTTTGATTTTGAGCTTGGCTATATACTGGGGAAGGGCAACGCAGTGGTAGATGCATTGAGCAGGAGAAATCAGATTCAGGCAGTTCAGGAAGCCAACAGTGAGTGGAAGCTTATGGCTCTATTCTATGAGATGCATCTGGAGGTGCACGACAGACAGAGATAGAATTACATATCTTTTATAGCTGTTACCTCTACACTTATTGATCAGGTACGGATGAGGCAGCTATAAGACTCAGAAGGCTTCGTCCTGCGGGAAAGTGTGTTAGGAGAGGACCCTCTTCCTGGATGGACAGTGGGTGAGGATGAGATCTTGCGTTTCCAGGGATGTGTATGGGTGCCAGCAGACATACAAGAGGAGCTGATGTGGGATTTCCATTCCTTAGTTTGGGTATTTCATCCTGGAGTCACCAAGATGTATCAGGATCTTCATCTCCAGTACTGGTGGCTAGGTATGAAAAGAGATGTTGCTGGTTTCGTCTTGAGGTGTTCTACTTCTCAGTAGGTGAAGGAGGAGCATCAACGACCAATAGGTCTTTTACAGTAGTTACCCATTCCAAAGTGGAAATGGAACAATGTTGCGATGGAATTCATGACTGGATTGCCGAGGTCACCTCAAGGGAATGATGCTGTTTGGGTTGTCGTCGATAGGCTTACGAAGGTTGCTCACTTCTTGCTGATCAAGGAGACCTTCAGTGTTGATGAGATGAGACAGTTTTACATCCGAGAGATTGTATGTCTGCATGGAGTTCCACATCCATTGTTTCAGATAGGGATGCGCGTTTTACTTCTCAGTTCTGGCAGGGGCTTCAGTGGGTTTTGGGTACACATGTACTTTTGAGTACAACATACCATCCCCAGACAGATGGCCATCCAAAGCATACGATCTAGGTGCTTGAGGATATGCTCCAAGATTGCATTCTAGACTTTGGCGGTTCTTGGGAGAAGCATATCTCTCTTGTGGATTTCGCCTACAACAAAAGTTTCCAGGTGACTATTCAGATGGCACCTTACGAGGCTTTGTACGGTAAGCCATGAAAATCACCTTTATACTGGCTGGAGGCAGGAGAGGTAGCTTTACTGGGACCTCATCTTGTTTAGGTGACCTCAGAGCAGATAGAGTTGATTCAGAAGAGAATGGATACAACACAGTCTCGACAGAAGTCTTATGCTGATCAGCGGAGACAACCTCTGGAGTTTGAGGTCGGGGATCAGGTTTTCTTGCGTGTCGCACCGAGGTTGGGACACAAGAGGATTCAGAGACAGGTTAAGCTTTCACCGCAGTACGTCAGGCCGTTTAAGGTATTGGAGAGAGTTGGGCCGGTTGCCTATCGGTTTCAGTTACCTTAGAGGTACCAGGCCATGCATGACGTCTTCCACGTCTCTCAACTCCGACGTTACTTTTCAGACCCGTCTCATGTCTTTCGGCCCGAGAAGTTTGAGCTCGAAGCGGATGCGTCATTTGAGGAGCATCCCATCCGGATTGTCGATTGCAGTATGAAGGTTCTCCGTGGCCAGTCTGTTCCTCTAGTACAAGTGCTATGGCAGTACGGGCAAGTACAGGACAAGACCTGGGAGAGGGAGGCTGATGTATGATCGCAGTGGCCGGAGCTATTCGGGGTTTCTTATTCTATGCCTCATTAGGGAAATTCGGGGACAAATTTATTAAAGGGGGAAGTTTGTAAGAACTCGGATCTTCGTTTTTAGGTATGTCTTTCCTTTTTTTGGAGTTTTTGAGAAAAGAGGAAAATATGTAAATTTTCGAACTACACGCCGTGAACTTTATAAGTACATGCTGTGTACTTTGATGCAGTGCCAGGCCATGTGCTGGCCATTTCCAGGCCACACACACGATTTGTATGGGCGATGTGGAGGCCGCTTAAAGCGGAGTACGGAAAGGCCAAATATAAGCTGTGTACCCCAGAAGTACACGCTGTGTACTTTTTTTTTCATTAAACGGACCGGGGTTGCGCCTAATGGACAGAACTCACTTCTTCTTCAGGTTCTTCATCCGAGACCGACCCGTACGGCCGCGAATCTTCTCCGAGCCCACGTGCCTCCGTCCGTTCTCCAAATAGACCTCCGTCGATTGCGTTGGATTCACATTGGTTAGTTATTCCCTCTCTTAGAGCCTTGTTTTCCAATTTCTCATCTTCCTCAAGATATCATGGGTTGAGCGTTTTGGACGTTTTCTTAGATCTTCAACGTGCTAAGGAGAATCGATCATCATGGTTCAAGTATATCAATCTCCTAGCATCAAGGTAGGTGGTTTGTGCCTTTTTGTATGAAGTCTTTGAATATTTTGTGAAATTCCACCAATTCCCTTGAATGGGGTATTGTGTGTTTTCCTATTTTTTCCCTGTTGTTTGTCAGATTTGTTTAATTGCTTGAGTAGATATCAATGCTTGTGAATAGGGTAACTTTTACTATGCTCTGGTTGTTTTTTCATGAATGTTTTTCCTATTAGGCGTTTTACCAGTTTCCATGCCTAGTTGTAGGATAGTGGAACTATTGTACTGTTATGCTGTTGTGACTTAGAATGATAGTCAAGTAGTTCTTGAGGTTTACTTAGGGCGATACACACGCTATGCATGTTTTTTTTACACAGGGCCGAGAGAACCTAGTGTAGTGGACTATAGGGAGAATGGACGTAAGGGCTTCCCTAGAGTGTCTTTAATTTATGATGCGAGACCACAGGGAAAATTGATGATGAGTGCTTCCTCAGAGAGTCTATAGTTCCTCGATGTGGACCACAGGGGGAATGAGACATTGAGTTCTTCCCCAAATAGCCTTTAGTACGATACACGACTATTGGGGGAATTGACGGTGAGTGCTTCCTCAGAGAGTCTATTCTTTAGCTAAACCAAAGGGGTGAGACTGTGTGTGCCTCCCAGAGGGTTGCTAGTACTTGTGGGTTGAACCATAAGGGTTAGGATATGAGAACTACCCATGGGGTTACCTGTTGTTCTACTTGTTGATTGGATGATACTTGTGTACTTTCTATGCTAGACACTGTGGATTATTGCTGCTGTGTGCTTTCCTGTTTACTGCTTCCTGTACTTTTACTTTCCATGTATTCACTGAATGTTAAGCATAGATCTTTGGGTGATTGCCTACTAGGACCTTGTCTCACACCCTGTTTGGGCCATGATTTTGGGCCCAATAAGATTATATTATTGCAGGTATAGTTAAGGGAAAGCGCCCTTCTACTTCAAGTACTTGACTTTCTATGGAGCTGGAGAGCATGGGACCAAGCTATGGCTTGCGATGCTGAGGAGTTTACTTGTTTTATTTTGAACTTTGGTTTAGTATTGTATTTAGCATTGTGACTTGTTTGGATACTTTCCTAGACATATATATCATACATCATTTTATATAAATGTGTGTGTGCTCCAGTTGTTTACTGTTAGTCTTCCGATGTTTATCATTTACTCTTGTACGGATGGTTATGGTTTCTACTGTTGTCTATTTTTTTTCTTCTGTTGAGTACTATTCCAATGGGTGAATAGTTTCCCCACTATCACACCCAAGGCCCTCGCTACTAGTCGGCAGCCTCTATCATTTGGGGAAATGCGCTTGAGGCAATGTGACCCACCGGGTACGGGGTGCCTCTGGGTGGCTTCCGGAACTAGGATGTTACAATCTGTACCCCATCTCATAGTAAACTTAATTCCTAGTTTTTAATTTATATTGATCATTGATTTATAATAGTTATAATTATTAATTATTTATTTCTATATAGAGATAATGGTCTTTTGATCCCTATTAAAGATTTATATTTTTTTAATACTAAAGGTATTATAATTATAGTTCCATTAAGAGTTAATATGTTTCATATTAATTCCATGTTTGTTTTTGGTATGGTTACCCAACAATGAATATATAACATGATTTTTTATTAATTTTTGAAAAACGTAAGATGGTTTATTAAGAATTGGTAAAATTTTCATGTCACCTTTATAGAACCATAAACAAAAATCGTTCGATTTTAAATATCAAATAAAAAATTAATTATGTTTGAATAACGAACAATGATATCATTTTATAGCAACCTTCATGTTGGTGGTTAAATTGACCCAAAAAATAACATGTAATAACAAATAGTTGAGAATTAATATGAAGTTAATTTAATTGTAATTTATTTATAATTAGATTATAATTATCTTATTTTTATTTTACTAAAGTATTAAATTAATATTAGGAATTGGTTGTTAAAGAAGCTAAATGGAAAAGAAATATAAGAAAATTTTAATTACATAAATGAAATCATATCTTCTCTTGAAATATTTATTGATATAGAATAATTTTGGACCTCCTATTAACACTAGGACCTCTATAACCAGTATTGGATGAAAATTATAATGATTGTCTCTAGAATATATTAAGGGGTCATAATTTTAGTTTTTGTTTGGAAAGGGAGGTGGATGGGTTACTGTATAATTGAGGAGTTTAATTTTCTAAAATACCCATTCCTTAATGTGTGATAAATAAAAATAAACATCTATTTTGGATTCAATGTGAATAAATAATATATATGTTTTTTTCATTAAATATAAATATTAAGGGTGGGTATGCATCAAGGAAAATAAAATGAGGATGAGTTGACTATAAATTTCACCTTTAAATGAATTCATGGGATAACACCTGACATAGTGGAGTAATTATTTTCCTAAATAAAATTTCCCATTTTATTCAACATACTGAAATTCTTTGAAATAATCAAATGTTGTGTTTCCATTATTAGAATCGACTATAAATTTCAAACATTATCAAGAATATCTTATGTGTATTTATTTATATATTTTACAAAATGAATCTTCTATGAACCCAATAGGATGGATATGAATTGAAAATGGATTCATGATAACTATTTGAAAAATGAGTATGGAGATGGAGTTAAAGAGTTCATCAAGTTTTCAAGAGATCATGTAAGTGACCCTTCTAAAATACTCTGTCTGTGTTTATGTTGTTGTTATTCAAGAAAAATTAGTTTGGAAGAGTTGAAAGAATATTTTATTTTTCATGGAGTAGATCAAAGATATAAATGTTAAACTAAACATGGGGAAAAACTATATATGGACACCGATTGGGATGATACTACTATTTGTGAATCATTTTATATGAATAACATTGTAAATGTTGATGGAGATCGCTTGGAAAAAATGAAAATAGAAATTTAAGATGACTATCAAGATTGTACAAATTTGTTTGTGGAGTTATATATTTATTCTAATAGACCACCATATTTTGGTTGTACTAAATTCATAACATTTTCAGCTGTATTGAAGTTAAATAATTTTGAAACTGGCAGTGAATGGAGTGACACCTACATTATAGAAGTACTTGGTCTTTTGAATGAAATGCTACCAGAAGAAAATGAACTACCATGAAGAACATATGAAAATAAAAGAATGTTATGGTCAAAGGAAATTATCTCTAAAAAATACATTCTTCTCTAAATGATTTCATATTGTTTCATAAGGGCCAATAATCCCTCATAAAATTACCTAAGTGTGGTGCATACCGATATATGAAAAATGAATCATGTCCTTCAAAATTTGTTTGCAATGTTCCTATCATTCCATGGTTTAGAAGACTATATGGATGTTAGGAAACCATGTGACAATTATCATGGAATGCAGATTTAAGAATTAAAGATGGGAACCTACGTCATCTAGAAGATTCAACTTAGTTGAAGAAAATTTATTACGAGTTTCCTGAATTTATAAATGATCCAAGAAATATGTGTCTTGTGTTATATATAGATGGAATAAATCCTTTTGGTGTATAGATCAGTACTCATAGTACATGGATTGTCATATTGATAAATTATAACTTGTCTCTATGGTTATTCATGAAGCGCAAATACATTATGTTGTCTCTGCTTATATCGAGACCAAATAAACTCAGTAATGATATTGATTTATATTGGGCTCCATTAAACGAAGATTTAAAATTAATGTGGGATTAATGAGTTTCATGGTATAATTCTGTCATGACCCACCTTCACTAAAAGGAGGGAATGGTCAGCAGATTGCCAGGCCCTTCCTTCTTTAAGTTGAAGGAGAGATAATGACCCCCGAAACCTGCCTTCAATAAGTCCCGGAGTGGAGACCAGCACCAAGGGTATAAAATAACACACTAAATGGAAGGAATTACCCTTTTTCTTTTAATAGGATCGGGAGATAAGATGGTAAATCCCAAAACACCAAAACTGAAAGTAAAAGTAATTCCATGAACCATTCCCAATGCTTGTTAGAAAAGTAAAAAAATCCACGACGTATAAGGAGACTACAAAGAAAAGTAACAAAAGAAAGAACAACAGAAACTGCAATGATCTTCCACAAGGTCTGAGCTAGTACAATCCAGCACGATCCCTGAAGTCCTCCTAGAAACCTGAAAACAATTTTATATACGTAGGGTGAGAATACAAGTATAATAAGTAGGATAAAACCTAAATCTCTCGTGCAATAGTGGTGAGACATACTAATGCCCTGTGAGAAAAGAGATAACCAAGAACCTAACAAGGAAACTAACCACCCAAGCCTCACTAAGGCACACTCCCCAAATAATGAAAGTCAAGTAATGTATAGTAATAACACATCAATGTTTGGGTACCCCGTGCCACTTTCTGACTGGTTATTGAAGACATCCTACACATCGAACCAATACCACCATTCTCACCGTAGTCCCTTTGCCAAACCCCATCCGCACACACTTGGGCCAAAAACTCAATGCAATCCCACTAATAAACCCTGCCTGCACACACCTGGCCCATAACCACTATCCCGCCCGCAAACACCTAGGCCACAACTTTCACACGTAACCATGCCTGCAAACACCTAGTCCAGAACAACCACTACCACGCCCGAATACACCTGGACCTCATCCCGAAGATACTTGGGTAACCACATGACCACACACACCTGGGACAACCACCGCAACCACCCCGACCGAAGATTCTTGGGCTAATAATGGACCTTAGGCCGTCACAGCCTGCCCGAAGATACTTGGGCTATCCGGGAAAGGGAGAAGAAAGGAGCTAATAACCAGCCACTAATTTAAGTGTTGGGAAAAACACCCTCCCCCATGAATGGGGGTGTTCGGCACTAAGTTCTCTACTTGGGTGGGGCGCGAATAAGAAACACAAAACTACAAGTATATTTATAGGTAACAAGAACTCACCCAATCTAGGTTTTTCTTCAGCCAGCCTAAAGAACACAATCAACACCCATGCCCAAGTCACAACTCACACCGAACCAAAACCATTTTCCCATCCTCGTTTTCATGTTCAGTAATAATGTTTAAATAAGTTTATGCACTACTGGGCAACTAACAATATAAGCAAAAACCAAGGAAAAAAGTTACAGCCAACAACAATTTAAGCATTCACACCCGGTTCTCTTGTAAAGTAACAATAACAAATAGATAAGTGAGATCCCTCGATGTACTGAAACCAAAGAAGACCCCAAGATACAACCCCATGTTCTCAAACTCCAAGAGCCAACAATTTCAAAATAACAGAGGATCCCACCCCAATTCGTGATACAAACAGAGGATCCCATCCTCACCCACATCACCCACAGCAATCTAAGCCCCCATCCAAGAAAACAATACGGTCACCCTAAAATGGCCCGTGGAGTAAACAACCAAACCAAAACTACCAACACGAGGCAGAATCAACAGGTATTTTCATATTTAAAAGATTTAACACACTCCATGATTTCAATTCCACTGGGCATAAATCGGGGTTATCATAGAAAATGAGTTGATCTTGGTGCTTCCAATTCATTTAGCCGAATATAAGTAATTAACCATTTTACTTTACACAGTAGGTTTCACAACCAAATTACTATCCATTTAACATCGCAAGGGGTAAGGGTTTATTAGTTCATAGAGAAATAACACCAACGACCATGATTTTCAGTAGGCGTAAGCCTACACAATACAGAAATCAATTAATCATGAAAGATAAAAATAGAGCAGCGGTCACACCCTTCCCCTTAATTCTTAGAATCCTTTTATTATCTTCATCAAGGTTTGGTTCGTCCAATTCTAAATAAGCAACAGCATACCCACCCCACAAGATACACATAAAGGAGAGACGAAGGTGAAACCCTACTTGATTGATCAGCGATCGAAGCTTCTATTCACGCGCGAGGGACAACGGATGCGCAAATTGCAGGGGTGTGACCTAGGGAACTCATAGACGAGCAGACGAATTGATCGCAGGGTGGCCAAGAAAAGGAAACCCAGGGAGAACCCTTTAGTTTATAAGGCCAGAGACAGTTGAGATATGAAGATAAGAACGCGAAACAATGTAAGGATCGGGGGTCATGGGTTGACCACGCGACCCCACACGTCATTAAAGGGTCCCCACATTTAGGGTCTGTTTAAACTGACGCACACTAGGGCACCTCATCAAACAATTAATTTAAATGCCATTAATGGGCGTTAATGGGATTTAAAATAAGCTTAAACGGGTCAAAATAGGGTTTAAAACCCAATTTGTGCAAAAAGGGGGCGCTATTGGAAAACCCATGGGGATAGGCAAGAGCCACCGGTAGCCGAGGGCTACCAGTGGCTGACAGTGAACGGTAGCCGAGCTACCGGTAGGCTGTAGCAACCAGTAGTCGAGAGCCACCAATGGCTGACAGCCACCGGTAGTCGAGCCACCGGTAGGCTGTAGCGACTGGTAGCCAAGCCACCGGTAGGCTGTAGCTACCGGTAGCCGAGAGCTACCAGTAGGCCAGCTACCGGTAGGCTAAGGCTATCGGTAGGCCTACCGTTAGGGGTCAAAACTTCACTGAGAAGCCTTGATAACTTTCCCAGACTGCCCAGAACACCCAACATCAGATTTTTACAAAGTAATGGACCCCAAAAAACCCAGCCATTACATCAGATACCTCTCAAACTATTCCCGCCCTTGAGAATCAAAACAACCAGAAGGAAAGGGAGGGTCCGAACAACCACCTCGAAAGATACCTCTCAGGAGCGAACCCCATTGTTAACTAAAAACACCTTCCTCTTAAGAACCAAGCAACATACCATGTCAAACTGCCTGGTCATGTGGGTTTGGGAGTCTCTTCCCCCATGTCAAGATACTGTCCGCTTTGGGCGGCACTGAATCACCCGCACGGGTTTAATCGCATCCACCTTAATGCGTCTTGATTAGGGGTCGAGTCCTCCCCTCCCCATAGCCAAGACTTTTCACACACATTCAAGGAAGGAAAACCACATATATCATATCCAACAAGGTAAAACCCTCCACCACAACAAGTATAAATAGAACAATACAAAACTCAAAATAGCTCAGGGTACTGGGCACACATCTGTGCTTCCCTCTCCCACATACTCTCATCAAGCCCACCATGTCTCCATAACACACGTACCAAGGGAATGGTTCTCCCACAAAGAACCTTCTCATCACAATCCTTGATCATCACTGGTCTTTCCACAAAGGTCACATCGTCCTCGATGTCTAGCTCTCCCCAGTCGAGGATGTGTGAATCGTCGTGCAGATAACGATAGAGTTGGGACACATGGAATACTTCATGTATCTTCAGTAGCAGCAGTGGTAACGCTAGCTGATAAGCCACTTCGCCGACCCTCCACAACACTTCGAAGGGTCCGATGAACCTGGGAGAAATATTACTCCCCTTGCCGAACCTCCATTGTCCACGCTGAGGGGAGACCTTCAAGAACACGTGGTCTCCAACCTCAAACTCGAAGGGCCTTCTCCTAGTATTAGCATAGGACTTCTGTCGGTCTTGGGCCGCCTTCATCCTTTCCCGTATGAGATGGAATTTCTCTGTCGTGCTCTGCACCACCTCCAGGCCAAGGATGCCTGCCTCTCCAACTTTGGTCCAACACACAGGTGAGAGGCATGGCCTCCCGTACAAGGCTTCAAATGGGGACATACCAATGGTATAGTGATAGCTATTATTGTAGGCAAACTCTTCCTGAGGCAAGTGTCACACCCATAATCCTTATTGAGTCCAGAAAACATTCCCGCAACATATCCTCCAAGGTCTGGATGGTGTGCTCTATCTGTCCATCTATCTGGGGATGGAAAGTAGTTCTAAGACGTAGCTGGGTGCCAAAAGCATGCTGAAATCCTCTCTAGAACCGTGAGGTAAACCATGAATCCCTATCCGAGACTATGGAACTCAGAACTCCATGCAACCTCACTACCTCGTCCACATACTTCTATGCTAGAGCATCCAATACAATCGACTCCTTAATCGCCAGAAAGTGAGCCGACTTCGTTAAGCGGTCCACCACTACCCAGATGGCGTCGCAACCCCCTTGGACCTTGGGTAGTCTAGTGATGAAATCCATTGATATGTCGTCCCACTCTACTGGGGGATATCTAATGGTTGCAACAACCCGCATGGAACACGGTGTTCAGCCTTTACCTGCTAACACACTAGGCACTTGGCCACAGACTCTGCCACTGCTTTCTTTACTCCGGGCCACCAAAATTGTCTCTTCAAACCCTGGTACATCTTGGAAACTCCCGGGTGCACTGCTAGGGGTGAGTTGTGGAACTCACTAAGAACATTGCCACACATAGCCTCCATAACAAACTACTTTCCTTGGAAAATAATCCGGTTCTGACCATCCTTCGTCCACCCTTCCGGAGCATTGCTCTGGCTAACCCGGTCGTGCATCAATTCACTCTCCGAGTCTGCCCACTGAGACTCCTCCACTTGCTGCAACAGAGAATATTTCACTGTCATCTGATATAGGAAACCTCTACCACTATCCATCCTCGTATATAGGTGCAAGGCAGCCAACTCCTCCATTTCCTTCTAGGCGTCAGCTGACTCTCGAACTACTTCCTTCTGCGATTTCCTGCTCAGGACATCAGCCACAACATTTCACTTCCCCTCAGTATAATAGATCTCGAAGTCATAATATTGGAGGAACTCAATCCACCTTCACTGTCGTAAGTTTAGGTCCCACTGGGAGAAGATATACCTCAAGATTTTGTGATCTGTAAAGACCACAAAGAGTTCTCCAATGAGGTAATGCCGCCATAACTTTAGCACAAAAACGACCACTGCAAGTTCCAGATCGTGGGTGGCATAATTGCGCTCATGAGGGCGTAGATGCCTATACCCATAAGAGATCACTCCTTATTTATGCATCAACACACATCCGAGCCATTGCCCTGAAGCATTACAGAACACCTCATACGCCTCCCCTTCTTCTGGTAGTCTCAGCACTGGGGCACTAACCAACTTCTCCTTCAAATAGCTGAAGGCTGTCTCTCTCTGCTCACTCCACATGAAAACCTGGTCCTTCTTGGACAAGGCTGTCAAAGGGGTTGCAACTCGAGGGAAATTGGGTACAAACCTCCGATAGTAACCTACCAGCCTGAGGAAACTACGGACCTCTGCCACGTTCTTGGGTGCTGCCCAAGAAACAACCGCCTCAACCTTTGATGGGTATACCGCTACCCCCTGTTTGGACACTACGTGCCCAAGGAGGTGTACTTCTCGCGTCCAGAACTTACACTTCGACAGCTTCCCATAGAGCTGGTGCTATCGGAGGACCTCTAAAACCATCCTCAGGTGCTCAGCGTGGTCCTCCTCTGATCTTGAATAGATCAGGATGTCATCGATGAACACGACTACAAACCGATCCAGGTACTCCTGGAAGACAGAGTTTATAAGCCCCATTAATACATCCAGAGCATTCGTAATGCCTAAAGGCATGACCACAAACTCGAAGTGACCATATCTGCACCCGAAGGCTGTCTTCGTGATGTCTCCCTCCTTCACCCTCAATTGGTGATACCCAGACTGTAGGTCGATATTCAAGAACCATCCTGCGCCTTTCAGCTGGTCGAAAAGATCGTCTATCCTCGGAAGAGGGTAGCGATTCTTGATCGTCACCTGATTCAGCCTCCTGTAGTCTATGCACAACCTGATACCATCATTTGCCTTCTTTGAGAACAAGACTGGGGCACCCCACGGTGACACACTTGGTCGAACATAACCCCTCTTCATCTGATCATCAATATGAATCCGCAACTCCCATAGCTTCGAAGGTGCCATCTGGTAAGGAGCCATCGAAATCGGACGAGCACCAGGATGAAAATCTATCCCAAACTCGACATCAAGTCATGGGGGTAGAGTCGTTACCTCTTCAGGAAAGATTTCCATAAACTCATCGACAATCCCTGGTACCTCCACCATCTCATCATCTACTGACTCTACCGACAGCTCAGCTAACAAGGAGAGAAGGGGTTCCTCTTGCCTACTGCCCTTGTGACAGCTCCGCTCGCTGGTGAAAGTAACACGTCAGCCGCCCAAGTCTGAGAACACAACTCTTCCTCGGAAGTAGTCAATGACGACACAGACAGATAAAAACCAATCGATGCCTAGGATGACATAGTATGGCTGTATCTGTAGCAGTAGTGGATCCCTGACCGACTGATGTGGCCCTATCATCAGTCTGCATCATTGACAAACATATAATAAGTCGGGCTGACCTCCAACTGGTGTGCTCAGCACTAAGGGCACTAGAAGTCTCTCAGCATCTAGACCTAGAGCACGGGAAAGACCAGGTGCAACAAAGGAGTGCGAAGCTCCGGTATCGAACAAGGCATAAGCAAGGGTACTAAACAAACTGATCGTACCTCGGACAACCTCCGGTCCCGCTGGAACTGCTACCTCAGCAGTGTGCAACTGTCCATGCCCAGCTCCTCTACCTCTCGGCTGTCGGCCACCTCCCCAACCACGCCCTGGTCGAGGTCCTTGAAGAGCACCCTGAGTTCGGCCTCCCCCTGCAAGGTTGGCCTTCGGAGGAGTGGGAGCTCGCTTCCCCTGCTGCTACTGTTGGAAGTGCCTCACTGGAAGCTGCTACTGAGGCGGGTGCTGGGCCCGTCTGCCACTGCCTTACTGAAGTCGGTCAGGGCACTGATTCTGGAGATGTCCATGGATTCCATAGACAAAACACCTTGGTCTTGGGCCCGAAGGGAAAGGGAGAGGACCGGGGAACTGGAACTAGAACTGCTACGACCTGCTCCCTACTGGTCGAAACCGAGAGGGTCCTGATGCTGGTGGTCTTGTGCTGAAAGCCTTACCCTTCGATGATCCTAGCTGGATACCTTCTCGTGTCACACCTCCTAGAGCATGCATCCTATCCACCACCTCAGCCTTCTTCTGGACCTCCATGTATGTCGGCAGGGTGAAGGGGGTAACAACGTACTGGAGGGAGGGTCGGAGCGCCTCCTCTAAACGTCTTGCCCGAGACTCCTTGTCTGGAAAGAGGTCTGGAGAAAAGAGGGGTAGGTCCTTGAACTTGATTCCTAGCTCCCTTACTGACATACTCCCCTACTTGAGGGAGAGTATCTCCTGTATCCTCTCCGCATTCATCGTAGAAGAGAGGAATTCTGCCCGGAACTCCTTCTCAAAATCAGCCCATGCCACCTTAGCCTACCTTCTATCCCCCAGGTAGAGCGTCCACCACTGATGCGCTGCTCCCTGCATCTGGCTGATGGCTAGAGGAACCCAGTACTCGATCAGAGACCGGATCAAGACAAAGGCTATCACCAGTACCTCTAGCCAGCCCTCTGTCTTCATTTCAGAGGTGCTTCCCTCGTACTTCTCGAGGATCTGTCGCTGGAAGGCTCGAAGCATATTCTGCCACTGGTCGTCCTCCTCCTCTCGATCATCCCTCCTATGATCAGCCAAGTCAACCTCTTGGGCCTTGATCGCCCGTAAAACCCGTGGTCATCTCCCAGGTGCCATAGCTGCAAGGTAAACAAGGAATGCCTAAGCCCAAGTAGTGCATAATATTGTTCTAAAAAATTCTTAAACTTGTTATTTATTTCAAATTTCCAAAACACCCCAGAAACATGAGAACAAAATTCATTATGATGCATGTACCTTTCCTAGGGTCTCTACCGTGCGATCACTGTAGTATCACTAGGTCATTCGGTAGGTCCATAGTCCTTGCATCGGATCACAGGAGGCCCTAAAATCTCGTGTCCTAGCCGGTCTTCCCTTGCCTAATTCACGCACCAAGGTCACCAAAAACTATTGCCCTACCATACCATACAATCCTTACTATGCCTAACTCCAGACTCCATCCTATCTCTCAACCATTCCCTCTGATACTATTCTTTCACGACCTGCCTTCACCAAAAGGAGGGAAGGGTCAGCAGATTTCTAGGCCCTTCCTTCTTTAAGTTGAAGGAGAGATAATGACCCCAGAAACCCGCCTTCAATAGGTCCCAGAGTGGCAACCAGTGCCAAGGGTATAGAATCCCACACTAAATGGAATGCATTACCCTTTTTCTTTTAATAGGATCGGGAGATAAGATGGTAAATCCCACAACACCAAAACTGAAAGTAAAAGTAATTCCATGAACCATTCCCAATGCCTGTTACAAAAGTAAAAAAAATCCACGATGTATAAGGAGACTACAAAGCAAAGTACCAAAAGAAATAACAACAACAACTACAATGATCTGCCACAAGGTCTGAGCTAGTACGGTCCAGCATGATCCCTGAAGTCCTCCTGGAAACCTAAAAACAGTTTTATATACATAGGGTGAGAATACAAGTATACTCAGTAGGGAAAAACCTAAATATCTCGTGCACAAGTGGGGAGGCATAATAATTCCCTGTGAGAAAAGAGATAACCAAGAACCTAGAAAGGAAACTAACCAACCAAACCTCACCAAGGCACACTCCCCAAACAATGCAAGTCAAGTAATGTATAGTAATAGCACATTGATGTTTGGGTACCCCACGCCACTTTCCCACTGGTAATTGAATACATCCTACGCATCGAACCAATCCTGCTATTCTCACCACAGTCCCACTGCCAAACCCCGCCCGTACACACCTAGGCCATAACCACCACCCCACCCGCAAACATCTGGGCCACAACTGTCACATGTTACCACGCCTGCAAACACCTAGGCCAGAACAACCACTTCCACGCCCGAAGACACCTAGACCTCATCCCGAAGATACTTGGGAAACCACCTGCCCACACACACCTGGGCCAACCACCATAACCACCCCGCCCAGAGATTCTTGGGATAATAATGGACCTCAGGCCGTCACAGCCTACCCGAAGACACTTGGGATATCTGGGAAAGGGAGAAGAAAGGAGCTAATAACCAACCACTAATTGAAGTGTTGGAAAAAACACCCTCCCACATGAATGGGGGTGTTCGGCACTAAGTACTCAACTTGTGTGGGTCACGAATAAGAAACACAAAACTTCAAGTATATGTATAGGTAACAAGCACTCACCTAATCTAGGTTTTTCTTCAGCAAGCCTAAAGAACACAATCAACACCCATGCCCAAGTCACAACTCACACCGAACAAAAACCATTATCCCATCCTCGTTTTCATGTTCAATAATAATGTTTAAATAAGTTTCTGTACTACTAGTAAACTAACAATATAAGCACAAACCAAGGGAAAAATTTACAACAAACAACAATTTAAGCATTCACACCCGGTTCTCTTGTAAAGTCACAACAACAAAGGGATAAGTGAGATCCCTCGAAGTACTGGAACAAAAGAAAACCCCAAGATACATCCCCATGTTCTCAAACTCCAGGAGCAAATAGTTTCTAAATAACAGAGGATCCCACCCCAATTCGTGATACAAACAGAGGATCCCATCCTCACCCACATCACCCCCAGCAATCTAAGCCCCCATCCAAGAAAACAATACGGTCACCCGAAAACGGACCATAGAGTAAACAACCAAACCAAAACTACCAAAACGAGGCAGACTCAATAGGTATTTTTAAATTTAAAAGATTTAACACACTCCAGGATTTCAATTCCACTGGGCTTAAACCTGGGTTATCATAGAAAAGGAGTTGATCTCGGTGCTTCCAATTCATTTAGCCGAATATAAGTAATTAACCAATTTCATTTACACAGTAGGTTTCAAAACCAAATTACAAGCCATTTAACATCGCAAGGGGTAAGGGTTTATTAGTGCATAGAGAAAGACCACCAATGGCCATGATTTTCAGTAGGCGTAAGCCTGCACAAAACAGAAATAAATTAATCATGAAAGATAAAAACAGAGTAGTGGTCACACCCTTCCCCTTCATTCTTAGAATACAATTATTATCTTCATAAAGGTTTGTTTCATCCAATTATAAAGAATCAATAGTGTACCCACCCCGCAAGATACACAGAAAGGAGAGACGAAGGTGAAACCCTACTTGATTGATCAGCGATCAAAGCTTCTATTCACGCGCGAGGGACAACAGATGCACAAATTGCAGGGGTGTGACCTCGAGAACTCAAGGATGAGCAGAAAAATTGATCGAAGGGTGGCCAAGAAAAGGAAACCCAGGGAGAACCCTTTGGTTTATAGGGCCAGGGACCATTGATATATGGAGATAGGAACGCGAAACCGCGTAAGGAGCGGGGGTCGTGGGTTGACCACACGGCCCACACGTCATTAAAGGGTCCCCTCATTTATGGTCTGTTTAAACTGATGCACATGAGGGTACCTCATCAAAAACTTAATTTAAATTCCATTAATGGGCGTTAATGTGCTTTAAAACAAGCTTAAAGGGGTCAAAATAGGGTTTAAAACCCAATTTGTGCAAAAAGGGGGCGCTATTGGAAAACCTGTGGGGGTAGGCAAGAGCCACGGGTAGCCGAGAGCTACGGGTGGCTGACAGCCACCGGTAGCCGAGCTACCGGTAGGCTGGAGAAACCGGTAGGCGAGAGCTACCGGTGGCTGACAGCCAGCGGTAGCCGAGCCACCGATAGGCTGTAGCGACCGATAGCTGAGCCACCAGTAGGCTGCAGCTACCGGTAGCCGAGAGCTACCGGTAGGCCTGCTAGCGGTAGGCTAAGGCTACTAGTAGGCTTACCGCTAGGGGTCAAAACTTCACTGGGAAGCCTTGATAACTTTCCCAGACTACCCAGAACACCCAACATCAGATTTTTACAAAGTAATGGACCCCCAAAAACCTAGACATTACATCAAATACCTCTAAAACTATTCTCGCCCTCAAGAATCAAAACAACCAGAAGAAAAGGGAGGGTCCGAACAACCACCTTGAAATATACCTCTCAGGAGCGAACCCCATTATTAAATAAAAACACCTTCCTCTTAAGAACCAAGAAACATACCATGTCAAACTGCCCAGTCTTGTGGGTTTGGGAGTCTCTTCCCCCATGTCAAGATACTATCCTCTTTGGGGGGCACTGACTCACCTGCACGAGTTTAATCACATCCACCTCAATACGTCTTGATTAGGGGTCGGGTCCTCCCATCCCCATAGCCAGAAATTTTCACACACATTCAAGGAAGGAAAACCACATATTTCATAGCCAACAAGGTAAAACCCTCCACCACAACAAGTATAAATAGAACAGTACAAAACTCAAAATAGCTCAGGGTACTGGGCATGCATCTATGCTTCCCTCTCCCACGTACTCTCGTCAAGCCCACAATGTCTCCATAACATACGTACCAAGGGAATGGTTCACCCACGAAGCACCTTCTCCTCACGATCCTCGATCATCACTGGTCTTTCCACAAAGGTCACGTCGTCCTCGATGTCTAGCTCTCCCCAGTCGAGGATGTGTGAATCATCGTGCAGATACTGACGAAGATGGGACACATGGAAGACGTCATATATCTTAAGTACCAGCGGTGGTAACGCTAGCTGATAAGCCACTTTGCCGACCCGCCGCAACACTTCGAAGGGTCCGATGAACCTGGGAGAAAGATTACTCCCCTTGCCGAACCTCCGTTGTCCATGCCGAGGAGAGACCTTCAAGAACACGTGGTCTCCAACCTCAAACTCCAAGGGCCTTCTCCTGGTATCAACATACGACTTCTGTTAGTCTTGGTCCGCCTTCATCCTTTCCCGTATCAGCTGGACTTTCTCTCTCGTTCTCTACACCACCTCTGGGCCAAGGATGCCTGCCTCTCCAACTTTGGTCGAACACACAGGTGAGCGGCATGGCCTCCCGTACAAGGATTCAAATGGGGCCATACCAATGGTAGAGTGATAGCTATTATTGTAGGAAAACTCTACTAGAGGCAAGTGTCACACCCATGATCCCCCCTGAGTCCAGAACACATGCCCGCAGCATATCCTCAAAGGTCTGGATGGTGCCCTCTGTCTGTCCATCTGTCTGGGGATGGAAAGCAGTGATAAGATGTAGATGGGTGCAAAAAGCATGCTGCAATCCTCTCCAGACCCATGAGGTAAACCATGCATCCCTATCCGAGACTATAGAACTTGGAACTCTATGCAACCTCACTACCTCGTCCACATACTTCCGTGCTAGAGCATCCACTACACTCTACTCCTTAATCGCCAGAAAGTGAGTGACTTCGTTAAGCGGTCCACCACTACCCAGATGGAATCGCAACCCCCTTGTACCTTGGGTAGTCCAGTAACATAGGTCTACCGTTAGGGGTCAAAACTTTACCGGGAAGCCTTGATAAATTTCCCAGACTACCCAGAACACCCACCATCAGATTTTTACAAAGTAATGGACCCCCGGAAACCTGGCCATTACAAATTCTCATAGAAGAGAAGAATTCAAATTGAGGCCCATATTGTATAGAATGATAAATGACTTCCCCACTAATGGAAATTTATCAGGCTATAGTTTTAAAGGAATATTATGGTGTACCATTTGTGAAAAATTCATATACTCAATTTAGTTGAAACATTCCTAGAAGGCTGAGTTTTTAGGAAATCATAAATTTTTACCATTATGACCTAAATACTGATCCTGGATGATATAATTTGATGGGAATATCAAAAAATCTTCAACAAAATCTCTAGTAATTGGAGATCAATAGTACAACAAAGTAAAAAATATTAACACCATTTTTGATAACCATTTTTAAAAAACCTAATAAAATCAGGTTGGAAGAAGAGATCCATTTTCATTTAATTACCATATGTTAGACATTTTCTTGATGTCTTGCATGTAGAAATTTTTTTACTTGATAGTGTTATAGCCACATCACTAAATTTTCATGAAAAAACGAAATATCTCATCAAGGCTAAGTTGGAGTTGATTGAAATGGGGATAAGGGAAGAGTTAGCACTGGTGAAGGGTAAAAGGAAGATTTTTCTCCCTCCAGTAGATTACACTCTATCTAAATAGGAAAAATTTCAATTTTTTCATTTCATTAATAGTGTAAAAGTTCCATAATTGTATTAAAAATATCAAGAATTTTTTTACATTGACTAATTTGAAGTTATAAGGACTAAAATCACACGACTATTATGTTTTGATGAACGATTTAATGAATGTTTCTTTTAATTGAATTAAGCACGAGAATGTATGACATACATTAATCATACCTTGCTTCTATTCCAAATCCATACACAGTAAATTTGTAGACCCGAGGAAGTTTCCCATCATGAATAAGAATATTACAGTAATATTGTGTGAAATATTTATTTTCTCTCCAACATAATTATTTGATATAATGGCCACCAAATGGTTCACTTGGTCAGATATGTTAAACAATGCGGCCTTGTCTATTATAAATGGATATAACCAATTGAATGGTATATAAAAATTATGAAAGGGTATGTCATGAATTGAAGTCGGCCAGAAGGTTGTATTGTCGAATGATATATTATTGAAGAAGCTATTGAATTCTTTACTGATTGCCTATCAGATGTTGAAATAATTCGTCTCCCAAAGTCTCATCCCAACGAATGCCTTATGGGTGAACAAATTTCTAAAAGATATGTTGTGACAATTAAATTGACAGAGTAGGAGATATTACACATTTAAATATTACATAATAGGTAAGATGATGATCCATACATTTAATCCCACTAAGAAATTCATAGAGATTTGAATCCATCGATGGATGATGGTTGGATATCAAATACACATAATAAATTGTTTATAAGATGGTTCAAAGAATAAATTTATAATGAGTTATCAAAAAATATGAATTCAATTATCGAATGACATCAATGGATAGTTATAGAATAGAATGAAAATTTCATATCTTATAATGGTTTTGTAATAAATGGTTATATGATCTATATAGGAGAACATGAATAATTCAGTATGATGAAAAACAGTGGTGTTACACTTGTGGTTGAAGTAATGCACATATCTGGTTCCAAGGATAGAAATATAATTTATGAAAATATTTCATATTTTGGCATTATCAAACAGATATATGAGTTGAATTATACAACATTTTAGGTGTGGATTTTCCGTTTCAAATTGGTTGACAATATCAATGGAGTGAAATTTGATGAAATGAGATTTGTCAAGGTGAATTTCAACATGGAAGGGGAAAACGTTGAGCCATTCATAATGTCATCACAAGTAGTGAAAGTATTTTATGTCTCTAATATAACATTTAATAATTGGTCGATTGTCCTACTAGTGACTAAAAAAAATGTCGAGTCAGATGAAAATTTAATCAAGGATGACCCTTTCATTGGGACATCACAATCAGTTCATGTCGATCCTAATGTAGATAATTTATTATAAATTAGAGGGGACCACAAAGAGGGGATTTGGATTCTCAATAGAGGAACCAAATCCTTGAAACCTTTAAAAAATAAAGAGGGTTCTATGAGAAGGTAAAATTGTTTTTTAATATATTATGTTTTTCCTCATAATATTATATGTTCTCTACTGAATTAACATAATCTAAATTATATATTTGAATACTCATGAATACAATGTCTTCTATACATGATGATGTTACCAATACCTTATAAGAACAAATTATAAGGAAGGAAACCCTTTGAGAATATTTAAAGGTAATGTTACGATATAATTTCTCATTTTTCTAAAAAATTATATTATGGAACGTTGATTTAATTTTCAATATTACTTACATATTTTTTCTATTCTAGAAGATTTTTTCCAATTTTTAACGCCTTTAAAAGAATAGAAACAAAATTATCTCTGCTAAATCAAAGAGGCAATATTAATGTTTTCATAGTAAAATCATTGTCCATAGAATTAATGCGTTCTTTCATAATTATAGTTAATTTAATTATTTTTAGTATTACTCACATAATTAATTTTTTCTTATAAATGTGGATTATTTTTTCAATTTGGGGTGATTTTTCCATCTTGTTTTCCTTTATACACCAAAACATCCACAGACTTCTTCTCCCTCAATACCTTTTCACCCCTACAGTGTTTCATTTATCACATTCTTTCAAGTTATCACCACTACCTTGGAAGAAATATAAACGGCGTTGCCCCTGCTCAATTAAAGAGGTAATATTGATGTTTTCATAGTAAGATAACTGTACATAGAATTATTTTATTGTTTCATATTTATGTTTAATTTATTTATTTTTAGTATTACTTTCATAATAATTTATTTTCTTATATAGGTGGATTCTTTTGTTTGAGTTGAGGTGGTTTGTCCATCTTTTATTCCTTTCTGCACCAAAACATCCACAAACATCTTCTACCTCAAAACCTTTTCACCCCTACTGTGTTACTTTTATAAATTTCTTTCATGTTATATCCAATTAATTTTTATGAAGGGATATGATGCTTTATCAGATCAATTACAGAGGTAATATTGATGTTTTCATAGAAAAATCATTATATATTAAATTAATGTTTAATTTATTTATTTTCAGTACTACTCAGATAATAATTGTTTTCTTATACAAGTTGATTCTTTTTTTTGACTTGGGGTGATTTATACCACCTTCAAGCCATTCTACACCAAAAAATTAATAGAATTATTCTCCCCCAAAACCTTTCACCCTACTAGTGTTTACATTTATCACTTTCCATTATGTTCCCTCCACTTCTCAATCAAAAAGGTAATATTTATATTTTCACTATAAAAACATTATCTATAGAATTGATGTATTATTTCATATTTACGATTCATTTATTTATTTTTGGTATTACTCATAACAATTTTTTTCTTATACAGGTGGACACTTTTTTTCGAGTTGATGTGGTTTGTTTGAATATTCTCACACAGTGTTGATATTTAGACAATAAAATTCAACTAAAATCATTGTAAAAATAATATTTTTGTTTTTTGTGAGAATTTGTGACATGTAGGAATAATCCATAGCTCAATACAACACATTATGTGACTGGTATGACCCCAAGTACTTCTTTCAATTTAAAATTGACCATAATTTTAGTAAAACAAACTACTAAACTACTCAAAATAAAGAAAAAATATATATATTGTTTTGATATATTAATAAAATGATCAATAAGTCATTTGTGGTGTGTAAGAATTAGTTTCACCTCAATCTGATATACAATGTTCCTGATATGACTCAATGTGTCCGTTATCTGTTTAAAATTGACAATTGACTTTAAAAATGGAGACTCACTAAAAACTAAGAAAAAATTCTCACATTTTATTGATTATTTATGGAATGAATTAATAAATTATTTTTGAACTATAGGAATCAGTCTCACATCGAACTGATACATGATGTTATCAGTTTGAGTCAAATTGTGTGTTTCATATTTAAAATGACATTTAAGTAAAAAAGAAACGTGACATACTCAAACCCAATAAAAAACATTCAGATTGTTTTGATACTTTATAACAAAAAAAATGTGATTTGGAATGTGTAGTAATCATATTCACCTCAATCTGATGCATAGTGTGATAGGTAGGACTCTATGTGTGTATTTATTTAAAATTGACATCAATTTTAGTAAAAAATGACCTAATAAAACCAAAAAAGACAATTTTATTTTTTTGATAATTTTGGACAATAAAATATATTTTATTTTAGATGTGTAAGAATTAGTCGAACCTTAATTAGATGCTTCATGTGACTGGTTTGACTCCAAGTGTGGTTTTTTATTTATAATTGACATCAATTTTAGTATAAAGGTAAAATGACTTACTGAAAACCAAGAAAAAAACTTAAATATATTTAAATACATTAGTAAAATAATTTATAAGTATATTTTAATTTTTAGGAATTATCCACACCTAAATTAGATGCACAATGTGATCAGTATGAATAATAGTGTGTGTTTCAATTTTAAAATAGAATTTTAATAAAAAATTAAAGTGATGTACTCAAAACTAAGTAAAAACAATAATATTGTTATAATACATTAGTGTAACTATCCATAAGTCATTTTGGATGTGTACGAATCATCTTTACCTCAATCTGACACACCGTGTGACTATTATGACTCAAAGTGTGTCTTTTTATTTAAAATTGTCATCAATTTTAGTAAAACTAACAACTATCTGACAAACTACTAAGAAAACACATTAATATTGTTTTTAAACATTACGAAAATGATACATAATTAATTGGTAAAATTTAGGAATCATCTAAACCTCAATCTAACACATAATGTTCCTAGTGTGACTCAAAATGTTTATTATCAGTTTAAAATTGATATTTTAGTTCAAAAAGTGTCACTCACTAAAAACCTATCAATCGTGCTTATATTTTCATGATAATATAATAAAACTATTCCTACATAATTTTTTATGCGTGTAATTCTATTTTACCTCAAACCATAACATGATGTGATCGAAATGAGTCAAAAGTGCGTGTTTCATGTTTAAAATGACATTTTAGTAACAAAGAAAAGAGACTTACTCAAAACTGAGAAAACACTTATATATCATTTTTATACATTATTAAAATGATATATAATTCATTTGATATGTGTAGGAATCAACCACACCTCAATCTGATGCACTGTGTGACCAGAATGTCTCAAAGAGCGTTATTTATATTTAAAATTGTAATCATTTTTTTTTAAAATAGACAACTACCTTACTCAAAGCCAAGAAAACACATTCGTACTATTTTTATACATTATGAAAATAATAATTTAGTCATTTATGATTTTTAGGAATTATCCTCACTTTAATCTGATACACGATGTTCCAAGTATAACTCAATTTATCCATTCTCATTTTAAAATCGACATTTTAGTTCAAATTTTTTCACTCATTAAAAATCGATCAAACACACTCATATTTTCTTGATAATTTTGGACAGAAATTAATAAGTAATTTTTGATGTGTATGAATCATTATCATGTCAAACTGATACATGATGTGATCAGAATTAGCCAACAGTGTTTGTTTCTGATAAAAGATGACATTTTACTGAAAAAGACCACTAACATAATTAAAATTGAGAAATCACTTTCATATTATTTTAATGATTTAGTAAAATATTTCAAAAGTCATTTGAGAAATTTTGTAATAAGTCTCACCTCAATATGATGCACGGTGTGACCGGTATGACTCCAAGGGTGTCATTGTATTTAAAATTGACATTAATATTATTAAAATTAACACTTTCTGTTAATTTATTTCTTTATTTTATTACCAACATAAGAATTTTTTTGTCATATAAGAGCATTATTTTTCTCCATCATGGGTGGTTTTTTATCAATTTCATGAGCCAGGTCATGATTAAAAGATAAATGAACATTTATTTTTTTAATGTATTTAATAATTTGTGTTAATGTAATTATATAAAACAATGTTTGAAATGTCTATAATATAGTGTTTTTATCTTTTGTTTAGTTTTTAAATTTAATTTCATTTAAATCATGTATTGGGGCTTGTTTTTTTATATCTGGTGTGTTTCTAGTGTTGCGGTGTGCTGTTACATCATGTTACAGTGGGGTTGCAGTGTGCTGTTATAGCACCCTATAGTGTAGCCCTTTATTAGCAATATTAAAAGCACTGATAAATGTATACTTTATCAGTGCTTCTATGGAAATTGATAAAAGTACCTTTATTAGTAATTCTATAAGAACTGATAATATTCCCTTTATCAGTTCCTTTATAAGTGCTGATAAATACTACCTTTACCCATGCTAAAAAACACTCATAAATGAAACTTTTATCAGTTATTTTAAAAGCGCTGATAAAGGCTCTATTTAGAGGCACTTTGGAAATCACTGATAAATTCTCTATTTATCAATTATTTTTTAGTTCTAATAAGGGGCCCCTTTATTATCACTTTTTCAGTAATGGTAAAAGACCATGTATTTTAACCCCGATCAGGTAGAAATTTCTTTTCTAGTGCTGATAAAGGACATTTCTAGCTCTCTTAATGGCCTATTTTGTTTTAGTGCTCCGGTTAGTCTCTAAATATTTTAATAAAACCTTCTGAATTTTATTATTTTTAAACATAAAATACATAACAACATCTAAGTTTTAAACATTTTCCCCAATTGATCTTCAACTTAAATGAAAAACTCATTTAAGGGGGGATTTGAAATTCTGATCCAAATCCAATGTTGAAACTTAAAATTCCATGTTGTTCACCTTTGATGAGAATCTATATTCTATATCACCAAAATTGAAATACATATTCTCATAAAATTATTTTACATCCTTCTCAAAGACATAAATGGTATTTTTTTCATCAAATATATGCTCAAGGACTTGAAATATTAGTTCTTTCTTCAATAATAAATTTTTATGAAACTGCCATTGAAAATCAACAAATTATCCTGAAAAAACTTTTCTTTTAGAAATAGAGGTCATCTGCCACTTTATTTTACTCAGACCAACATCATTTGTTGTATTTGTCTTTTTATCACAAGAATTATAAGTTTTAAGGTTCAAAAACTAAGGTTTGAGAGATATATTTAGAGATCACATGTTCGAAAGGGATCATGTTTGAAATTAAAAGAGAGTGATGGATTTTACTCTGACGGTTTCAATTGATGTTTATGATTATTATTCCAAATTGGTAGTTTAATCATTCAGGATTTATATAACGAAAATAAAATTTTGAAAAATAAATAAAAAATTAAATTTTAAAGTAACAAATTCAAATAACTGAATAATAAAAAAATATAGAATGGAATAAATTAATAAACCAAAATATATATAATTAATATGAATATTAGAAACATTACTTAAAATTAAATAAGCCTAACTCACCAAAAATATAATCAAAACATGCAATGGGAAGTGGGTTAGTGATAATATCATCATTTTGATACTCAGTATTTTCATATTTAAAAGATATATTATAGTTAACGTATCCTTTAACACAAATAATTACATGATTTTTAACAAAAATATCCTTTAAATAAAACCAAATTATCAAAAGTCATAATGTATTTGGAAGAATATATATATAAATTAATAACATGAAACTAAAATAAAACTATTTAATTTCAATATCCATAATGGGCTCCTAGAACCCTTTGAGCTCATAAAACCTCATAGGATGTCTTGGGGAATAAATAAAATTATATGGTAAACTATAAATCAAATTAAGGGAATAAACATGAGGGAGAAGCATAACAGTTCAATCAAAAGTATTAACAAGTCATTATACAGAAGAAAGGATCATGAATAATCATGTGAAATCATAACATAAATATAATGGAAGCATATGATCATAGAATAATATGGTCATGAAATCATAGTAAAGTGGATGAAACATAAAACATGATATAATAATATGTAATGGATAACCACCTAGACAACATCACATGGGGGACATAGTCCCATCTTGGATTAGGTTCACTTCCTAATCTTGTACATATCATCTCATGACAAACAAACAATAACCAATTCATTAGAGAACAATATGAATTCACCAATCATAACTTGTACATGGTTATGTTCTCCAAAAAAATAATTTAATATTATGGAATAAACATAGGAGTTACAAATGGGAAGAAATTGTTTTCATAATCTTGCATCATATCATAATCAAGGGAAATTTCATAAAAAAGGAATTTGAGAAATGATGTTACTGAAAGTATTTCCCCATAAAATGAATGGATAATAATATAGGGATATATGTGAGAGAAATATATTCAAAATTTAAAATCACTATTTATCATTAAAATTAGATATAAGGTGATATTAAGAAAAAAGATCATAAGACTAATAAAAGGGTGGTTCAAAGAGATCCCTTACCTTATATTCTATAATTGATCCTCATATGCACATAAAATCCAGGATAATAAAATTATATTCCTTAATTACTTAATTTAGAGACTATTACGTCTATATGTTATTTAATATAATTTTATTATTTTTATTTATAACATTTTCATTAATATATAAAGTTTAATTTCTTCATTTTGAGAACGTTCATTTCATGGTTTCTTGGTCGAAAAAATTGTGCATAATCTTTTAGGTTCTTGTAAAATTGGAATATGACTAAATAAATGAAATGAAATGGAATTCATATACTAATTTTAATTTATATAGACCCAAATATACTTCATTTTTCCTTCATAGGGGAAATTATATTGGTTAAAATATTTACATTATTCGGTTAGTTCATTTAGGTGGATTTACTAACTATCATGAACTAAATAAGTTTAATTCTATATATTTATCATTAAAACATTTACAAACATGAAATTAGTTATATTATACTAATTATCATATTATTTTCACATGATAATATTTTTTTGACCATACATTAAGGCAGTGTAAAAAAATAGCATTGTTCATAGATTCAGTGAAACACCCCTATTGTAAACAACATTTACATTTTATAATATAAAGAATGTTAGAAGATGGATATTCCATTAAAAAATAAAATTAAAATATATAAATGATACTATATTATTCATTTTTTTGATGCATGAGGGAGATGAGGATAAGAAGGAAGAAGAAATAAATATAAAATTAGTAAATAATAAATATTACATCTTACATGTTGTCTCCTTGAAATACAGCTTAAGGCACCTTGAAATAGTATTTGGGTATGAAAGGATACATATTGACATGGTTGTGATAATTAGGAAGGGATTATGGGAGAAATATTTTAAGATCAAAATAAAAGAAGTTGTGAGGTGAATTAGTAGTGTGGGGTGTTTTTTAATATTATATTCCTTGGTTTATTATTTTGGATCATGTCTACAAATAATATCGATTCTTATGAATATATATTGTAAATGGTGTACTTAAGATAAATCTAATGGGTTATTACAACTTTCCATATTTATTAATTCATGTATTTAACTTATAATGTTAAATATCATATTTTAGTATATTTCAATATTCACAAAAAATTCAAGTATTTTTGAAAAATCCTAAAAATTCACCACAACCCTTTTTAAAATTTTAGATTAAAAATGATATAAATCTCATGAAAATAACTTTCTATATATGAGAAACTTAATTTTTAAATAAAACACTTCTTTATTTTAAAAATACCAAATTTAGTATTATGATTAATTTTCAAACCCTTTGAAAATTTACTTAAGGTCTCATACAATTATATTATCATTATAATTGAATATAATGTTAATTTATAAAAAAATTGAAAATAAAATTTCTTTTAAATCATTATCTTTATTGTAAAAGTATAAGGCCCCAGCCTTGAACCTTACTTAATATTGAATTAAATGAATAATTCACATTGAGGATATTTTTAGGTTTAGAGTTTTAGAGAATTAGAACATAACTATTACATCTTAAAAGATTACAAAGTAGACACTTCTACTAAGTCTCCATAAAATAAAAACACTTAAAAAGAAAGATGTCTAGATTCCATGTTTTAGATAGAATGAAATTCCATTGATCCCATCCTTGAACTTATTCCACTTTAAGTCCTGAGAAAAACATTTCGAAAAACTTGTGGTGAGCATAAGAAGCTCAGTAAGGTATACACAAAGAATGAAAATTGTTAGTTTATCAAAACAACAAGTAAACCATGTATACTTTATCAAAGTAATACTTTTCACCTTTATGAAGTAATAAAAACTCTTCACTGAATAAAGTATCATTACTTACCTTTTTGTAACCAAAGGATTACCATAAAACCCATATAAAGACCACATAACATATATAAAGGTAACTTGGGACATAAACTTACTTAAGTGGAATAACCATACGGTCGACTTCCACACATATCACTTAATGGAATAGCCATACGGCCAATTTCCATACATACTTAATGGAATAGCCATACGGCCAACTTCCATACCCAATGCATTGGAGGTTATAACGTAACCACCCATCCTGGTATTCACGACACCACCCGTCATATGGTTTATAACGTAACCACCCGTTAAAATGTCCAAGTACCAATATAAAATCATAAAACATAAAACCAATATAAAGGAATGATAACATTTCCACATTTCAATCACAATATATCATAAATATATTGACATAATAGAATCCTTTTTCAAAACCATTTTCAATACCAAAATACATAAAAGAGTATATGGTATTTATTTTATTCTAAAAATATTACGGCTTGTTGAGAAAGCGAAACACCAAATAATACTCGCGGCGGCGGAAAAAGGTTTTTGTCGCCACGTACGTTAAAAGAAACATTCCTTTTTGTCGTTTTGTAAAACGCTTCGTATAAAAAGATTCCTTTTGTATAAAAGTAAAAGTCAAAGGGGTTTATACACCGTATAAAAGAAAGTTGTGTATAAAACGAAATATGCCTCAATGAAAGGAGATTGAGACGAAGTCCCATACCTTGGGTCCGACTTGACTCGATCGTTCTTTAACGTCCTGGATAATAAAATTGAGTTAATTTATACTTGATTAAGAACCTTTTTAAAGTTCATTATTCTTTTTATATCACTTATTGCCATGTTATAAACATTATGTAACCATTTAAGTTAATAATGTTTGTTTTGTCAATATTTGGTTCTTAAGTCGAAAGTTGACTTACAATTACATGTTGTTCGTGTGGTCAAAAGTTCTTTATATCCAGAATGAAATTCCTGATTTGGATATCATATATATCATATATATCCAGCATATACATGTATTTATAATATTACATAATCATTTAGAGGTAAGAAATGAAATGCACCGTTCATGGAGACGGTAAGCCGTACGTACGCATGAACGCTACTTTCATTTCTTTGTCATATTAATGGAATTAAAACTAAATGAGAGGTATGTATATTTTAATTCCAGAATTATATTCATCATTTAGATATATCATTAATTATATATATCCATTATATACATGTACTTTTAATAGTACATTACATTTGGGGATAAGAAATGAAATGCACCGTTCATGGAGACGGCAAGCCGTACGTACACATGAACGCTACTTTCATTTCTATCACATACTTTAATGGAAATAAATAATAATGATATAGAGGTATATTATAATTACAGTATAACATCATATATAAAAACTTTAAATCCATCCTTTACACGTCCCACATATGGCATTAACGAATCACATCACTTTGAGGGGGCGGTAGTCCGCACTTCCTTAAATGAAGATATCGTGTTTACCCATAATGGAAACCATAAAGGTATGCCCAAAATGAAAAAAACAGAAGCTTAAGGAAAACATAAACATATTATATATCATATATAAAAATAGTGACATCATAATGGCCACCCTTGAAGGTGTTAAATGAGTATTGAACAATCATCGTTTCGGGAGGCAGAATTTCGCCATCCACGGAAACCGTATGTTCTTTAACCATTTGATGTAGTTGTGTGAGAGTGTAGCTCAAATAAATATTATAACAAAATCCTAGTATATTGAAGATACTGGTGTTGTTACAAAAGAAGTAAATAAAAAGAGTTTAGAGGGTTGGAGAAGCAAAATAAAACAAATGAACAAGAGAGAATGAATTACCTTTAAAAGTGTAACTCCCTTTTGATTTGAGCCTAAAGGCTTCCTTTGAAAGGATTCTGCCCAAAGGGAATCCTCTAGGATGAGGAGAGGGATGTGGAGAGAGTAATTGGGAAGGGGTTGGCCGAGACAAAGGCTTGAGAAGTGTGTGAAATGGGGTAGAGGTGGGGGCCTTTTATAAGAGGAGAGGAGGGGCACTTTTGGAAAGTAAAGAAATATTACTTTATTTGAAAATGTGTTTCGATTTTAAAAGGTCCCACATTGATATAATTCGTGTATAAGGTGATAAGGGTTCGAAATCCACTCATAAAATTGGTTTTGGCCATGTGTAGTTCATAGAGTTTACATTATCTTTCCATTTTATTTAAATCGTCAAATAATGATGTCATCGCTGCATCATTATTATGTCATATATAATTTAATTTATTTAATGTCTAAAAATTATAAAACAAATACTATGATGTAGGAAATCTTTTTATATTTCCAATTACTATTTATAATCAAAATTTGGACTTGTATAACCCCACTCAAAAATTATTTTAGTAAAACAATTTATGTTAGTGTCATTTTCACTTTAACATTAAATAAAAATATATTAATGTCATTTTCCAACTAAAGTGGATCCATGGGGTCCCCAAGTTGGCCCATGGATTGTCTTGGTCGGCCATGACTCACCCAATTGGTGTAGGACAAGTGTCATGGTATTTTCACATTCTTATAATACCATTTTTACCTTAAACTACACTAATTACCTCTAATCGCGATTAAAAACTTAATAAGTTACTATTCACCAACAAATTATTTTTATCTCATTGAACCACATTTTACTTCTTAATAACAACCATGTATGTCGGATTTTTGAAAATCAAAACACAATGATGGCAAAATTTCATTTAAACGGAAAATCAGTTTTTATAAGTACCACTTAGTGGTTTTACTATTCATCAAAAATTGAAGTTTTTCAGAAAATTACCAAAAATTCACCCTAAGCTATATTTGATATTCCGAATTCAAAAATGAAGTCCATTTTACAAAATTCAAAACATATAAGTCAAATTAATTAATTTAATAATTAATTCCCGCTGTCATGACAAATAGCGTGTTTTTGTGAAACAATAAGTATCAAAATATTGACACCAGTTTAAGTCCAATTTCAAAGTGAAATTGATTCCAACGACCACCATTGGATTAACTGGTAAAAATATTTTCTAATTTCACTTTAAAACCAATTAAAATAATAATCTAATCATATAAACAATTTATATTAAAAAGAGGTTTGGAATTAAAATACAACATTTTACGCTATTCATAAAAAAATGAACTTTATCAGAAAGGTACCAAAAATTTACACAAAGTAAATTTTGATGTCCCGATTCTAAAGAAGAGTTATATTTGGTCCAAAATAAAGTATAAGAGTGATCAAAACTATATTTAATGACGGTTCACCATTAAAAGGTGATAAGTGAACCTTTAGTGAAAATTAGAGTATATATGCCCTAAAATTGAAATATGTCCGTATTTTAAGCCTTTATCTTTTATTGGGTAAATGTATAAACATTTAAAAACATATATAATCATATTTTAGTTATTTCTATCCATTCCCGCCATTACAACGGATACATGTTAACTACCATTTAAAATAATATTATTTTATTATTAGAGTGCAACGTAAGAATTCAATGAAACTCTTTGTTGTGTATCGGGTACGCTATCGAACATAGCAACCCTTTAAAGTAATATTAATACTTTATTCACAAATATGGATAAATATGAAAATGTCTATTCTTCATTTACCTGGGGTGTTACATCCTTCCCCCCTTTTGGGAATTGCGTCCTCGCAATTTTAAAATTGGGCTTGGTAACATCCTTGAAAGTCCCACATCGGAACAAGGATCGGTAAAACAATCACTTTAAAATAAAGAAAGATAAGTACAAAGGTCACCCGAGTTAACCCATACTAGGATTCCAAGTATGAAAACATGGACATGGAGGAGAAAACATAGGGTCATGTTCTGATGGAGAGTGATAGAAAACATGTTTAGGAGAAAGTTAACCATGAGAGAATCACAAACTTGTGATGGGTTAAATAGTATTTGATTCCCTAGTATTAAAAGTTAATAGACAAAATTTTTCTTTTAAGTTACTTTTCATTTAGGAATTTAGTTTTTGATCTTAAGGAAACATACTTGTCATGTTGACTTTCAACTCTTTCTAGGTTTCTTACACAAACTCATAATAGCATACCTTGATCATGGCGTCCACTCGGTTTCATCGTCATCTTGTTCACGTAGGTAGAAGTCCCATGCATTACAACAATGATTTAGAGATCCTTCAAAATCATTTGCTTCCTCCATCCAAATACACCTCGCACAACATGGGTCATATGGGTGTTCACAGAAAAACAGTTTTGGAAAATAATCATGTAGGACATATAATTCCAAAACATCTGATAAAACATGATTTCTAAAAAATAGTCGGTTTGAAATTGAGTTGAAACTTTCTATCATTGGTCCTTTTAAAATACCATAAGTATGAGATGTGAGACTATATTTTAAAAGCAAATATAAATAGGTTGCGCAAGGGTCTCCTTCCTCAGCACCATTTTTAAAATCATAATATGCTTCAAATTCTTGTGATAAGGTAAAATATTTGAAAATACCTTGATAATATTTACCTCTCTTGAAAACATGAGAATATTGTGAAAATAGTATTTTTCTAAAAACAACCCATGATCCACGATGATAACGAGGTATAGCGGAGGTGTTTGATATTTCAAACAAATGCTTGCAAGTGAGTTGTATGCTAGAAAAAGTTTCACAATCATCCGAAGATGACTTTGCAATAATTATTGCAAGCATGTCATCAGGGAGAGATAGGAATGTCGTTTGAGATCCTCCTCCTTCCATTCGTAACCGACTTTACTTGACCTAAAAAAAAATTATAAAACAAGGATTTAACTGAAATAATAGTTATAGGGACTAATCATGTGCCTCACAAAATCTCATAATCCCTAAAGTTGTCTAAACCGACCTCTGATACCAACTATAAGGCCCCAGCCTTGAACCTTACTTAATATTGAATTAAATGAATAATTCACATTGAGGATCTTTTCAGGTTTAGAGTTTTAGAGAATTAGAACATAACTATTACATCTTAAAAGATTAAAAAGTAGACAATTCTACTAAGTCTCCATAAAATAAAAACTCTTAAAAAGAAAGATGTCTAGATTCCATGTTTTAGATAGCATGAAATTCCCTTGATCCCATCCTTGACCTTATTCCACTTTAAGTCCTGAGAAAAACATTTCGAAAAACTTGGGGTGAGCATAAGAAGCTCATTAAGGGATACACAAGGAATGAAAATTGTTAGTTTATCAAAACAACAAGTAAACCATGTATACTTTATCAAAGTAATACTTTTCACCTTTATGAAGTAATAAAAACTCTTCACTGAATAAAGTATCATTACTTACCTTTTTGTAACCAAAGGATTACCATAAAACCCATATAAAGAACACATAACATATATAAAGGTAACTTGGGACATAAACTTACTTAAGTGGAATAACCATACGGTCGACTTCCACACATATCACTTAATGGAATAGCCATACGGCCAATTTCCATACATACTTAATGGAATAGCCATACGGCCGACTTCCATACCCAATGCATTGGAGGTTATAACGTAACCACCCGTCCTGGTATTCACGGAACCACCCGTCATATGGTTTATAACGTAACCACCCGTTAAAATGGCCAAGTACCAATATAAAATCATAAAACATAAAACCAATATAAAGGAATGATAACATTTCCACATTTCAATCACAATATATCATAAATATATTGACATAATAGAATCCTTTTTCAAAACCATTTTCAATACCAAAATACATAAAAGAGTATATGGTATTTATTTTATTCTAAAAATATTACGGCTTGTTGAGAAAGCGAAAGACCAAATAATACTCGCGGCGGCGGAAAAAGGTTTTTGTCGCCACGTACGTTAAAAGAAAAATTCCTTTTTGTCGTTTTGTAAAACGCTTCGTATAAAAAGATTCCTTTTGTATAAAATTAAAAGTCAAAGGGGTTTATACACCGTATAAAATAAAGTTGTGTATAAAACGAAATATGCCTCAATGAAAGGAGATTGAGACGAAGTCCCATACCTTGGGTCTGACTTGACTCGATCGTTCTTTAACGTCCTGAATAATAAACTTGAGTTAATTTATACTTGATTAAGAACCTTTTTAAAGTTCATTATTCTTTTTATATCACTTATTGCCATGTTATAAACATTATGTAACCATTTAAGTTAATAATGTTTGTTTTGTCAATATTTGGTTCTTAAGTCGAAAGTTGACTTCTTATAATTACATGTTGTTCGTGTGGTCAAAAGTTCTTTATATCCAGAATGAAATTACTGATTTGGATATCATATATATCATATATATCCAGCATATACATGTATTTATAATATTACATAATCATTTAGAGGTAAGAAATGAAATGCACCGTTCATGGAGACGGTAAGCCGTACGTATGCATGAACGCTACTTTCATTTCTTTGTCATATTAATGGAATTAAAACTAAATGAGAGGTATGTATATTTTAATTCAAGAATTATATTCATCATTTAGATATATCATTAATTATATATATCCATTATATACATGTACTTTTAATAGTACATTACATTTGGGGATAAGAAATGAAATGCACCGTTCATGGAGACGGCAAGCCGTACGTACACATGAACGCTACTTTCATTTCTATCTCATACTTTAATGGAAATAAATAATAATTATATAGAGGTATATTATAATTATAGTATAACATCATATATAAAAACTTTAAATCCATCCTTTACACGTCCCACATATGGCATTAACGAATCACATCACTTTGATGGGGCGGTAGTCCGCAATTCCTTAAATGAAGATATCGTGTTTACCCATAATGGAAACCATAAAGGTATGCCCAAAATGAAAAAAACAGAAGCTTAAGGAAAACATAAACATATTATATATCATATATAAAAATAGTGACATCATAATGGCCACCCTTGAAGGTGTTAAATGAGTATTGAACAATCATCGTTTCGGGAGGCAGAATTTCGCCATCCACGGAAACCGTATGTTCTTTAACCATTTGATGTAGTTGTGTGAGAGTGTAGATCAAATAAATATTATAACAACATCCTAGTATATTGAAGATACTGGTGTTGTTACAAAAGAAGTAAATAAAAAGAGTTTAGAGGGTTGGAGAAGCAAAATAAAACAAATGAACAAGAGAGAATGAATTACCTTTAAAAGTGTAACTCCCTTTTGATTTGAGCCTAAAGGCTTCCTTTGAAAGGATTATGCCCAAACGGAATCCTCTAGGATGAGTAGAGGGATGTGGAGAGAGTAATTGGGCAGGGTTTGGCCGAGCCAAAGGCTTGAGAAGTGTGTGAAATGGGGTAGAGGTGGGGGCCTTTTATAAGAGGAGAGGAGGGGCACTTTTGGAAAGTAAAGAAATATTACTTTATTTGAAAATGTGTTTCGGTTTTAAAAGGTCCCACATTGATATAATTCGTGGATAAGGTGATAAGGGTTCGAAATCCACTCATCCAATTGGTTTTTTCCATGTGTAGTTCATAGAGTTTACATTATCTTTCCATTTTATTTAAATCGTCAAATAATGATGTCATCGCTGCATCATTATTATGTCATATATAATTTAATTTATTTAATGTATAAAAATTATAAAACAAATACTATGATGTAGGAAATATTTTTATCTTTCCAATGACTATTTAGAATAAAAATTTGGACTTGTATAACCCCACTCAAAAATTATTTTTGTAAAACAATTTATGTTAGTGTCATTTTCACTTTAACATTAAATAAAAATATATTAATGTCATTTTCCAACTAAAGTGGCTCCATGGGGTCCCCAAGTTGGCCCATGGCTTGTCTTGGTCGGCCATGACTCACCCAATAGGTGTAGGACAAGTGTAATGGTGTTTTCACATTCTTATAATACCATTTTTACCTTAAACTACACTAATTACCTCTAATCGCGATTAAAAACTTAATAAGTTACTATTCACCAAAAAATTATTTTTATCTCATTGAACCACATTTTACTTCTTAATGACAACCATGTACGTCAGATTTTTGAAAATCAAAACACAATGATGGCAAAATTTCATTTAAACGGAAAATCAGTTTTTATAAGTACCACTTAGTGGTTTTACTATTCATCAAAAATTGAAGTTTTTCAGAAAATTACCAAAAATTCACCCTAAGCTATATTTGATATTCCGAATTCAAAAATGAAGTCCATTTTAAAAAATTCAAAACATATAAGTCAAATTAATTAATTTAATAATTAATTCCCGCTGTCATGACAAATAGCGTGTTTTTGTGAAACAATAAGTATCAAAATATTGACACCAGTTTAAGTCCAATTTCAAAGTGAAATTGATTCCAACGACCACCATTGGATTAACTGGTAAAAATATTTTCTAATTTCACTTTAAAACCAATTAAAATAATAATCTAATCATATAAACAATTTAGATTAAAAAGAGGTTTTGAATTAAAATACAACATTTTACGCTATTCATAAAAAAATGAACTTTATCAGAAAGGTACCAAAAATTTACACAAAGTAAATTTTGATGTCCCGATTCTAAAGAAGAGTTATATTTGGTCCAAAATAAAGTATAAGAGTGATCAAAACTATATTTAATGACGGTTCACCATTAAAAGGTGATAAGTGAACCTTTAGTGAAAATTAGAGTATATATGCCCTAAAATTGAAATATGTCCGTATTTTAAGCCTTTATCTTTTATTGGGTAAATGTATAAACATTTAAAAACATATATAATCATATTTTAGTTATTTCTATCCATTCCCGCCATTACAACAGATACATGTTAACTACCATTTAAAATAATATTATTTTATTATTAGAGTGCAACGTAAGAATTCAATGAAACTCTTTGTTGTGTATCGGGTATGCTATCGAACATAGAAAACCTTTAAAGTAATATTAATACTTTATTCACAAATATGGATAAATATGAAAATGTCTATTCTTCATTTACCTGGGGTGTTACAAAAAGTGTAATTAAAATAATTTTTTTTACAAAAACTACAAAAACTTAATAAATCATTTTTAAAACATTTATTTTCTTTTACCATGACATAAATACATAAAATTTCGTTTTAAAAGACTAATAAATAATATTTTACATAGCTATTGGTGATGTTAATATTACTAGTGTACATATTACTATTTCATTGGATATATTAATATTCCAATTTTTAAATTTTAAATGGACATATGGGTTCCCATAATTCTAAAAATACCAAACATTCCATTCATTCTGTATTCACTTATTTTCTCTCAAGTTTATATATATTTTCATTCTCAAAATCCATATTGAATTAATCATATTCAAATCAATTTATAAAGTTTTTTTCTTGATTGTGATTATTATGGGGGATCAAGTGTATCTAAATTTCTTTATTATTATTATCTTATTTTATATATTATTCATATTGAAATAATTTTGATTCTAATGGCCATTTTTATAATTAATATATAATATTCAAATTATTATAATAAAATTTATGTGTTTTTATCATGTATTGTGCATTCATTATATAATATTATATTAAAAAATTTGACACAATTATATATTCATAAGGGAAATTACATTCATAAAATTTTGGCATTTACATATATCCCCTTTATAGACTTGATATCTTAGAAATTAATTCCTAAGATCAAGATTCAAATAACTAAAGTGAATAATAGGGTTTTTAAAAATATTAATAGCACTATTATTATCACATATAATGAGAATATGATTTAATTTATGTCCAAAGTCTTGAATTGTGGGTTCTATCCACAAAACTAGTGCAAAGAAACTTCAAATAGATATGTGCTCTGATTTAGCAATTTATAATTCAACAAAGTGTTTCTTTTTACCAGACCATGAAATATGGAATTTTAAAAAAATTTAATATATCTTAATGTGATTTTTATTTCTTATATATAATCAATATAATAAAAATCATAATATTAAACTAAATTAAATAAATTTGTTTTTAGATAATGTATCTATAGAGAAAAATGGATTTTAAATATTTAAAAAACCTTTTAACAATAGTAATATGTGATTCATTGGGGTTTAATTGAAGTCTTTCCCTATGGAAAATAGAATACATAACAGTTTTTCTATTAGTCGTAACATATATCAAACAACAAATCATACCTCTGTAAAACTTGTTTTCACCAGGTTTTCCAACTTCATCCAAATCAGGTTTTAAATTAGTACACATGAGAGTTGAATAAGATGTACTATTTTCAGGCCCAAAAATTTCTATAATTAAAAAATATATTTTATTTGGTTAAATTTTATTTCAAAAATAGTTTTGATTAATTTTAAATGAAATAAAAAAAATTTAGTTCTCCCATCACACTCATTTAAAATTATTTTTTTATGACTTTTGAAAAATCATTATAAATATTTTAATTAGTTGACCCATAAATTATAATTGTCTATATAAATTTTTAATAATAAAATATAAAAATATAAAAATTCTTAAAATTTTTAGTTCTACTAAATCTTATAATACCCCATTTTTAAAAAGTAATTAACTCAATATTTTATACCAACCCCTTTGTTCATGTTTAAGGCCATAAATAGATTTATTTAGTTTAGAAATGAGATTATATAGTTGAGGGTTTTCAAAACCAAGATGTTATTCAAAAAAATATTTCACTAAATAAGCATTTAAAAATAAAAATTTGACATCAATCTGGTATAATTTAAAATTCTTATAATAAGCGTAAGCCAGAAAGATTCTAATGCATTCATGCCTGTTAACTTTGGAAAAGGTTTCCTCATAATATATTTCTTCCTCCAAACTGTAACCCTTAGTAACTATCCCATTGTTATTCTTAGTAATTAAACAATGATCATCTTACTTATTTTTATAGACTCATTTGGTTCCTATTATTGAATAGTTTGCGGGACTATCAACTGATTCCCAAACACCATTCCTCTTAAACTGGTTTAGTTATTTATACATAGTTATCTTCAAACCATTAGATTCTAAGGATTCTTCTTTAGTATTAGGTTTAAATTGGAAGAGAAAATTATAGAATTCAAATATGTTTTTGACATTTATTATAGTCTAAACTACTACATCTGGGTATCCTATAAAACACTCTAAAGGGTGTTCCTTTTAAGTTTATAATATTTCTCGGTAAGATACATTTTGGTTACATAGTTTAATGTTCTTAAAAACTAGATTTATTATGATCATATTTTAATTTACTTTCTATAATATCTTTAAAATATTCAAGTCTCAAGTTATTCAATGAATCAGTAACAAAATATGTTTAAATTCTATTTTAAAGAAAAGGATTACTTTTATAAAATGTCACATTAACATATTCTTCAATTATCCTTGAATTTTTATTTTACACTCTAAAATAATTAGAAGTAGAATAATATCCAAAAAATATCCCTTCATCATCATTTAGATCAAACTTTCCAATTTTTTCCTCGGTGTTCAAGATATACATCTTGAATAAAAATTCTTTAAAGTATTAAACATTATGTTTTATCTTATTCCATAACTAATAAAGTTTATTTTTCATAAAATGTATGATTAAAAATATATTCATGATATAGAAATCTGTATTAATTTCTTATTCCAAAAAATAAGTAAGAATACTATATTAAATAAAGATATTTTTTCTATTTCTTGAATAGTTATAATTCTTCTTTCTACCATTATAATATTTTGTGGTGTTCTGGGAGTAAATTTTTTTTGATTAATAAAAAATTTAGAGAGAAAAAATTATTTTCAAGATTCTAAACTCTCCTCCATGATCACTTTAGATTGAAATTATTTTTAAGTATTTTTAATTTTTAAATTGTTTTCAAAAAATACCAAAACAATAAGCACCTTTTAACATTAAGAAACAAACTAGGTAAATATGGAAAATTAATCAACTAAAAAAGAGAATATATCATCTAATATATCTATTATTGAGGGTCTAAACAAATCCATTTGGATAATTCATAAATATTTAGACATATGAACCCTGTTAATAGATTCAAAATATGAATTTTTTGCCTTCATAATGGAAATTCATTACATGTTCTATTCTAATAAAATATAAGAGTGTATATATCCAAAACAAAATTGTACTTAGATAAATTAGATAGGTAAAATATATTATAATGTCCAATTCTTCTATTTCATATCCATGATTCATTTATTTCATTAGTTAAACAATTCACTTTTAGATCACATAGGAAATTAAGGGCTAAAGTACAAATATATTCATTTCTAGGTGATCTATATTTAAGTAGTTTATCATTAAATAAATAATTATAATCATTAGAGAAATCAACAGAAAACCCATCACCATCGAGTTCAGAAATTATTATCAGTTTATCCTTTATCCCATGAATATAAAGAACTTTGTTGATCAGGATTGTTTTTCGATCTCTAAATAATCTTACTTCAATGCTCTTTCCTTTAGCATTGTCTCTAAAGGTAACCAATCCACCATCCACTATTTATAGAGTATGTAAATTTGAAAAGTATATAATGATGTTTATTGGGATACACTATCCATAATCTATGTTAATATTTTTTCCTATCATTTTATACTTTCAAAGAATATCAAACAAAATATTAATTTAGCACCCAAATTATATTGGGTCTTGTTGTTTTTGTGAGTAAATATCATGGAAACCATGTATATTTAATCTTGTGAGAATAAACATTAAATATATATCTTCAAACATAATACTTTTTAATAATACTAAGATAATAATTTTTCATGAAACAATTATTATCATAGTTTCCTACAATACTATAGTAAAAATAGGTAACACTATACATCATGTGGTTCTTTGAACATGGAAAAAAATATAATTTACATAGCTTATTTTATCACCATTATTTCGAATACCATCTATCCCTTTTTAATGAAAATAATTTCCAAGAATCATGTTTAATGATAATTTTATCCTAGTAAATATTATATAATATTTTTAAATTATTCTACATTATCATAAAACTCTCTAATTTTGTTTCCATACACAACATAGTTTTAAGTATATTTTCATAGTTTTTTTAAAATTAAATGTGTTATTTCAACATGGAATATCATTCACTTTGGATAGCTTGATGAATATTATTTAAGGATTTATTCTTTTTTAGTATGGATTCATATTTTAATTAAATAATTTAATATTATTCATTTAATTTACATTTTGAGAATCTTTCAGAATATGAAACAGAAGAGTAATTGGATTTTACCCCTTATTCCTTATCTATAAATAACATATTTACTTTTAGGTGTGATTGTCACTTTTTAAAAACATAAATTGGAGAGCTTCTAGAGTCCTTAAAAACACACCATATTAACTTAAAATCCTTATTTACTTTACAATATTCATATGATTTCATTTGGTGATTCTTATCATTATTCTATACTTTTTGGTTTTTTCCTTATTTATCTATGTGAAATGAGGTCAACTATTCCCCAACAATTTTCACTCATAGCACTGGACCTATTTTATTATATTATCATTCTTTTGAAATCATTGTATGACTGTTTAAAACCTATTTTACTTTTATATAACTTATTGAATCTTCTGGATATGTGAACTACATCCTTTAAATATTTTTAACAAGAAGAATCATTTGAGGATACAACATACTCCATTAACATCTTTTTAGTTTTTGGAATATAATATTTAAGATAAAAATTCTCCCTTTTTAGAAATCTATGATTGTCATCCTCAAATTGAATTTCAACATTGTACACTATTAAATTACCAATAAATTCAACTATTGTTAAAAAATTTAATAGATTAGATTAACATATAGAATAAGATATTATATTACACTTATAAGGTAAAAGTCTAAGAAACATAAACACCTAATCTAGTTCTGGAATTGGTGTTCCAAAAGCAGTGATACTACTATAATTTTAGTTAATATTTCATCAATTATTTTATACTTAATTAAACCTAAATGTTTCAAATATTAATTTAACAATGTTGTACCTTATATATCACACATTATCAGTTCTTTTATATGAAGCTGGAATAATCTACCACATATCATAATTATTAGGGAACAGAGAAACAAAACTGAATTCATCATGAGTGAGCCCACATATGATTTCATTCACAGATCTTGAATTTAAATCATAAGAAACTTTTTTTTAAATCACATTTTTTGAAATCTTATTTGGAAATTTCATATGGTTTAATATCCTTTATATAAACCTTGAAACCTAGGTTATTCAAATATATAGTCATAGGGGCTTTCCAACATGCATAGTTTTCACTATTGAAATATATGTGCATTAACATTCATTATTTGAGATCAACCGTAGACATATATCTTATTATACCCACAGATCAATATGAAGACATCCTAATAGTATTATTCAAAGATAACTCCTCTAACACCAATTATTTATCATAATAAACAAGAAGACACAATATGGAGGTGAATTTTTTCCTTTTAAAAACACTTGGATAATTTAAAATTTTTCCCCTTTGTGATTTGGAAAATTATGATGTTCTATTATTTTCAAGAATATTTTATATATAAATATTAATGAAAAGAAAACATAAATTTTTTAGTGGTTCGGGGAAAAAATATCCCCATGTCCACTCCACCAGTTCCCTCTCTGTAAGCTTAGAGATTTTATATAAACAAGTCCATTTATTATGGACCTGTAAAATTAAGTGTATGAAAATTAACACCTTATGAAAAGTAATATTATTTTACAAATATATTTATAACCAAATATTTTTATGAGAAGTTAACACTATCTTATAACACATAATAGGTAGTCAAAACATCTAAAATATTGATTGGATAAAGATTGTTGATAACTGGTTTAGCACATAGTTTCCTCTTCACTTGATATATGAATATATCATCAAAATAATAAAATAAAATAAATATCAAAACATTGCTTATGAATAATAAATGAGTTTGTGTAGAAATAATCTAGAAATAATAGTAGTATAAAAACAAACATTTCAGTTTCATAACAGATGCACAATAATATATAATAACGTGTATGTCTCGAAAGTGTTTTAATGAAAAATAACATCATCTATATTTTTGAATATTATATTAATAATTTATATCACTATTAGTGGAAATAAACTCATATAGTCCAAATTAAATTATAAAAGAGATTCATCTTTTGAAACATCAGAAATAATGAATTGTTCGAATGATTATTCTCAACACTCATATCTCTTGAGATAAAAAATCCTTTACTAATAAACAAGAAATATGATTTTATTCTGTTCAAAAAGATTTATAAATATCACCAAATAAACTGTGGTATTTAAAATTTTAATAATTTCTATAATTTTAATTTAATCACCCACTAGAAATTAAAATTTAACTTATAAAATATGAATGAATTAATCTATTGTTAAAAAAACTTTGAAATAGACTTAAAATAAAAACTAATGAGATATTTAATCTGATAATATTTTTACAGAAATCATGAAAAATATATAGAATTAAAATTCAAAAGATTATTTATTCAATAAATGGATTTATTTATGTATATTTAACACCAAAATTACGGTACATAATGTACAGTTTTTCCAAACATTAAGATAAAAAACCATATGGTAGATACTCAAAAATATGTTTCTTCACAAAATTCTGGTTCACAATCCCAATAGTTAGAAAAAAATTATGGTTCTAAAAGTATAATTTCCTATCAAAATTTAATTTCCTAAACCATAAATTAAACTTAATCATATGGTTTTGAAGAGTGATTTCAGACCACTCCAAAATGACCATAACAATTAAAAAAACATCAATAAAATTACATCCAAAATTATTTGGAAACAAAATATTCTTATAAATATAATTATGAAATATTAATAATTTAAACTCATTAGTAATATAAATGATGATATTTTTTATCATCAAAATCATTGAAAAATTAATAAAATTGTTGGATGAACATTAAAATTTTCAGTAGAACAAAGCTAGGATTGTATGTAAAGTTAATGCTCAAAGAAAATTCATACAGATGGATGAAAAAATTTCACCAATGAAATTAATTAAGTAATTTATACTATCATTATCATTTAAAATTAAAATAGGCTTAAAAATATGTCCTATTCATGTGAATATGACATTCTTGAATGGAGTTCTTAAAAATGTAGTCCATATAGAATAACTGGTGGGGTTTTAAATTAGTGGCATTGAAATAATGTAATATAATTTAATAAAATAATTTTTCATCTCTAAGTACACACCATAGGCATGTTATGCCCATTTGGATTATTATTTTAAGAAGTTATAATTAAAGGGAGTGGTTTTTTATCATAACTTTTATATGAAATCCAAAAATTAATATTAGTTGATTCTACTTGTGCATATTGATGAAATAATATTTTTTGGATAAAATATGCAATCTAAGGAAGATTTTTATAAATTATTTTGATTATAGATTTAGATATCAATGATATGGGATTTATATAACTTAAATTTTCTCTAAGTTAATCAAATGGGTGATTATACAAATATTTGTCATTAAAAATATATAAAGGAGTAGCTGAATGTTTCCAAAATAAAATATTTCAAAAATAGTTTTAACTAAAATCAAATAATGGAAAAGGATTAGGAAATATGAAGATAGAAAATTAGTTTGTTTGAATTTATTTTTAAAAATGATCATAATATTGTTATATTTTAAAAAACCAAGCCAACATATTTTTTATTCATCATGTCTAATAATAAGTTTTCAATGTATCCCAAAAGAAGAACATCTCACTATAGTTAAAAGAATAATGATCTATATTCACAAATGGTTTTTTATTTTGGAGTAAAAAAATAATAATAAGTGATTTCATACTCATATATTGATTTTTTATAGACTGTGTTGTCTGAAAATAAACAAGTGGAAGATAATTTTTTGAAAACTATTTTTTGGTTATATTTGAAATAAAAAACTAATAATTTCTATAAAATCCTCACCCATTCTATTAGATTGTGTTGGGTAGAAGTTGAAAATTTTTATAAGTATCATCCCCAAGACACCAAAGGATATAAATAAATTCCAATAGGTTATCAAAATTTTGGGCAATGATATTACTTAATGAATAAACAAAACCAAACAAGATAAAATATAAATAACCAAAAAACTATATGGTATATGAATATAAACAATATAACTTAAATTTTAACCAATAAAAAATATCATAGAAATAGTGACAAGTCATAGTAAAGTGACAAAAAACAAAACGATTACCTAAAATCCAAACATAAATGTTGAAGCACTACAATGACTCCCAATAAACAACTATGATCTATAACTATATCCTAGCGAACTAGAATCCAGATACTCCAAATAGAAAGAGCAAGAACATTCCCTTACATATATCATTAATAAAAACATTTATAAATGCACTAAAGTGAATATGTAGGGGATGTATAAACATACCCAATCAAAAATCCAAAAAATAATCCTATACACGCCACTAGAACAAGGAAATGTCTGTTCATAGTTTTATAACATATTTTAAAACTGATAGATGAAAATCAAGTAGTTTATCAATTTAAATCATTTCAAATAGAAAGTAATCACTTTATAAAATAATTATTTATCATTTAATTCTTTTTACAATCCCTAGAACTCATCCACTACACTCACACAAATTCATTATAGGTCATAGTCCCATATTCTTGAATGGTTACTCTTATATCCACCATGTCATCAAAAGGTAACCAATATTCAGGTGCCCTAGTTAGAACACACCCCTTATATAGGGTCACACCCAATGAAATGAAATCACTCCCATAATGTATTCCAAGTTCTCATGTTAATGTATTCCATATAAACCATTTTTCCCCTTTAACAAATTTCATCAAACCTCTTTCATGTGTTAAACCAAAACTATAATTTTAAAACCATAATTTAAGATTATAAAATAATGTGGTTTTCTAAAAGGAATCCAAATTCCAACTTTCCCAAATCAGAAGAAAAAAATAGATTCATTTGAAAAATTATTTCATATTTTCCTTTCAAATACAAGAAAACATTTCTATAAAATTAGGTCTTCAAGTTCTAGAATAAGTATAATAGAGAGAGAATCCACTTACATCATTATATTAGACAAAAATAGAGAATGATGCTACAAAACAACTAGATCCAAATCTAAAATCCTTTAAATATAAATAACCAATAAATATCTCCTCAAAACAATCCAAAAATAGTATATTTATCTATAAAATAATAGATATAATGTTTTAGGTTAGAGAAAAGGAATATCTCTAAAGATAAAGAGGGAACATTGATACTAATAGCTGATTCCAAATATCCAAAACACTTTCATCTATACAAACTTTAATCATGTTCAAAATGAAACAACCAGAATGAATAGGGAAAATAGGAGTTTGAGATACTAAAATATGAGAAAAAAGGAATGTTTTGGGGATAAAAATCAAGTTAAATTCTAATTTTAATAATAATAAATGCATGTATCATGGTTAAACAACATGGTTTTTCAAAACATGATCCAACCATGCATACGATACTATTTATAAACCTCCCCACTCACAAAATATGTGCACAATTTGAAAACCCATATAAAAATCATACATTTACTCATTATATACACTTGTATTGTTTTTACATGGAATCTGCAGGGTTTTTCCAAACCATTAACCTTCCTAGTGACTCATAGAATATCTTATATTGTATATTGGAGAAAGTGAATAATTTATTTAAACCATTCTGAAAATATTATCCCATGAAAAACCATTCCAAAAAACTCTAAAACCATCCAAAAAATCAAAAAACATAACCTAAGTATTATATAACATACGAATAAATAATGAATGGGTAAAGTGCTTATAACTAGAGTTTTTACATTCTCCCCACCATTTGGATTTTTTTCCAGGAAAACATGGATATTTCTGATGATTTGGAAATTTTTATTCCATTTTTTTGGAATAAATTAATCTTAATACCAAGTATATTCTTCAATATAACTATGTTTCCATAAAAGTCACACCAAATGGATACTCATCCGTCATAAAATTTTCCTTTAGCTATCCATAATATGTACCAAAAAATGTAACAATATAGTATTTGAGGAATGATGAATCAGATCCTATAAAATAAAATGTATTGGATCATGTAGAAAATTTTTCAATTGTGATATGTGAAAACATTATGTATGGAGTTTAATCATGGTTATAAATCCAACAGGTAATCCACATCAATAATCTATTCCATTATTAAAAAAGTGTCACTATGCCTTGGATACATGTTATCTTTCTTGTCCAAACATTAATTCCTTAGCCTCGAACAGTCTTTCAAGAACACATTATCTCCCATATCAAATGATATTAGCCGACAAAGGTGATCCCAAAAATATTTCTAATGACTCTACGTCATCACCGTCTTTTTCTTTATCTGCTAAATTTTTTTAGTCATCTTCTGAATAGATCTAGGCCCCAATAATGAATCTTTTCCAATATATACTCAACAAAGTAAATTATAAAATGGATTTCTATAAAATACATTAAAAGGATTCATATATATCAATCCCTGGTAGTTTTTATTTCATGATAACTCTTTTAATGGTATATGACACTCCCGTGAGACTCTAAAATTCATAACCGAAGCTCAGAGCCTATCATATAAAATATGGATTATTCGTTCCAGTTATCCATATTTTTTAGGATGATAAGTCTTGATCATGGTAAAATGGGTACTAAAATATTTATTTATGGACTTATAAATCCAATAGTTAAAATGCGTATCTTGGTCGGAGATGATAGAAACTAGTATTCCATGAAACATAATGATCTCCAAAATATAATGTTTCATTAAGTCTTACACTATATTAGGTTCAAGAATAGAGAATAATTGTGATGATATTGTGAGCTAATCTAGAATCACCCATATAGAATCGTGATTTGTAACCATTCTTGGTAGAATTTAGAAAACATCTGTAGTTGTGTTCCCCCACATCTAGACAGGGATATGTAAGGATTTCAACAAACCAGCTATTACTTAGTTCTTATCCTTTACCTATTGAAAAGTGAGGCATCCTGATACATTCTCTTATAATTTACTCTTCATTCTACCCCACAAAAAATATTTTTCAACACCTTATATATCTTTTAATTTCTAGGATGAACATCTCATTTGGAATGGTGGAAAAAAGAAATGTTTTTTGACAATATAATAAAACAACCATTCGATATAGAAAAATAAATATAATGTTCCAAAATTATTTACATCATTCAATGGTCTCCCAACCATTATGTTTTCATGTAGTGGTAAGGAACTCAATATTCTATATTTGATAATCCTTTAATTTTTCAACCATGTCTGGAAAAAGAGTCACTGGATATAAGATTACAACTTCATAATTCTTAGTGCAATAAAAGTGCATATCATCTATAATATCCATCAACATCTAATAATCAAAAACTTATTTGGATAATTTATTATATGACCTTTTTCTTAGTGAATAATCCATATAATTCTTTTTTCATCTATGTAAAATATCTTAATGTAAAATATTTTAATAAATTCCATCAATCAATTTTTTAACATTTTTACATACCATTTTAAAAATATGTATTAAAAATTATTATAGTCTGTGAATACATTGAATTTATTCCAAAATATACAATGACTACATGATTTGAAAGCATGGACTACCACAACTAAATATATATAATGGGTCAGATAATTCTTCTTATGAATTTGAAATTATATTGATCCATATAATACCATATGGTCTCCTTGCATGAGAACATATCCCGGTATAAATAAAGAATGACTACATAACCCTTACCAGGATTTTTAAAAACAAGAATTGGTGTGTAAGTGATACTTGAATTAATCTCCATAAAGTTTTTTTTAAAATATTTTTTCTAAAAGAATGGATTACCCCTTCTCATGAGTGTTATCACTGCAGATGAAATTCATGAGAATTATTGAAAAAAGTGATGAAATTAACCTACTAATACCAAAGATATGTGAATATCAAAGATACTTGTAAGTGGTTTCTAAGAGACAATGGATTATATATTTTTAGGGTCTAATAAAATTACTTTTAAAAAATAACATGGTTAATAGACCAAACTTCTCATTTATAGAAATCAGATTCAGATATTTTTTCATATAATCGATGCTCTTGGAAAATGATCCAAAAAATATTTAAATGTTCATCATGAAATTTCTAAATTCATGATTACATAAGGATTTCATAAATAAATACCATAATTAAAGTTTCTAGTACCTATAATATATATGAATCATTAATTATAGGAAAACTATTGGTGCATTTATAAGACCAAAGGGAATGGCCACATATTAATAATGACCATAACCACTCCTAATATCTATCTCTGGTATATTCTATTTTGTAAATCTGAGTAGTTGATACCTGGATAACGTATCAATCAAAGAGAACCATTGTGATCCCTAAAATTGTTCAGAAATTCCATCAATCTAGGGTAATAGATATCAATTATATATCATAAATTGATTTAGAATATGATAATCTATACAAATTAGTAAATATCTGTATGATTTCTTGATGAAAATAATTGTAGTAGCACATGGTATGTAATCAGTCATATGAAAACTTTACCTTAAAACTCGTAAAATCTAATATTCATATCCTTAAACTCTATTAGTTAAATTTTAATATGATGGAAGTGTAATTGCATTTTTCATTGGAAGGTGATCAATTGAAAATTACACTTCCCATTCAGGTTACAAACCTATAAAATCATTGAGAAACACAATAGGATAGAGACTCAAAATGTAGGAAAATTTATAATATCATTTATATCATTTGTACCCAAAGTGATACCTATTAATTAATAATAAATATTCTCAACCATTGGTACTAATGATATTACTTTCAACCTTAACATCCCAAACTTTTTTAAATCGATGCGTTGTTCCATCAAGATAGGTAAACATTTACTATAATGCATAATAATTGATATGGACCTTGATCAAAACTAACCAATCTATAACCATGAGATAGTAAAAGATATACATATAAAAAATAAAATTTTTCCAATCAAACAAGAAACCATCTATTATTATAAGACAATATTAAAATTTAAATCCCCTATACTCTCACTTAAAAATAGGTGTCAAGATACTCATCATATGTGAAATAATATCGATATGAAATCCAATTTGATTTAAAAAATAATAATTAAAAAAATAGTGGAATTCAACAATATCAAATTGAATATAATATGATTAGAGTTAAGAAGAATGGTAGCATGTAAAATTTAAGGAATGGAGTGGTCTTCCATAATTTTTTAATCAGAACCATAGAATTGTTTACTCTCTCCCCCTTTCTCTTTGATTTCATGTTGGGGTAACATTACCGGAGGAGTCAGAGTATTCCGGTAATAACCTAGATTTTCTTAATTATAAGGGTGATAATTATTCTATTGAGATGATCATGTTAAATCATATGATTTCTAAGATACATGAGACATATTTATAGTGACTTTATAGTTCTATAGTAATAACACTGAAGACATCCTATTTGATTGCAATTGGGACATGCTTTGGGTTATGTCATATAATATCACTTTATATAGTTGAACTCACTACAAAAAACATATTTTTTTATTTTAGGTTATGAGTGAATGTTAACTAATTCAATGATCTAATTCTGATATGATTCATCACATTGTATGTAAGTGTCCCTCTTCTTCTAATTCCAAATATTAGATTTCCCACACATTCCTATTAGAACCTAATGTTTTAACATCTAGAAACAAATTTTATTTTGTGTTTGTTTTCAATCCACAATAGGTTGATTAGGATAAGTGATCTAATCCACACATGTGGATTCAGTTTTGAAGGTTAAATATTATTCTAGGGTTTAAAAAAAAATTAACTCCAAAATTTGGAGGATGGAGAAAGTTATTTTTGGAAATGTAAATATTTTCTTGTAAATAAAATAATTTCAAAAAATGGTGGTGGAATTTTTTAGAGTTGTAAAAAAATTCTTTTTTGAGGCCATCTCATCAAAATATTTCAAAGGAAAGTGTTTTGTTAAAGTATTAAAGTTTCAAGAAAATAAATCTTTTTTGAACTCGTGAAATACAGATGGATTTGTGTGCTAATGTTAACATCAAATCAATGAAGTTAAAAATCTGGAAATGTTTTATGCAAGGTTAATAATGAATAAGGAAATTTTGTGAAGGGTCATCTATGTCTATAAATAGGCAGGTACATACATACTAAACTTTTCTCCCACTCTATTAATATCTAGAATAACTACTTATAGAATGATTTTCACAACGTAGTGTTTCGTGAAGAAGAGTTTCATGAATAAAATAACATCTATCTATCAAGATAATGTTAGAATTTTGAGACATTCAGTTTTGAGGAAATTTATAGTTTCATGGTAAAAAATATAAGTTGTGTGAAAAGAGAGGTGTTTCATGAGTGTGTAAAAGTTTCATGGAAAATAGAATAATTGTGCGAATGTGAAAGAGTTATGTGAATAGATGGTTTTGAATATCCATTTTGATTGATCAATGCATTCAAGGGCATCAATTAAAGTCTATAGTGAAATACGATTTTCATTCCATTGAAATACAAAGACCTATTTTTATAATCCACTAACATAAACCTCAATTCAATAAAAAAATAAAGACATCACACAAATTAGTGATCTAGGGGAGTCCATAGAAGTGATCTGAGGGAGGTAGTGTGATATCCCTAAAATTATTATAAAAGAATTGTCTTAGAATAGATTGACCATGTCTGGTAAATTTTAATCCAAAATATCTAGTGAATCTTTGTGGATTTAGGTGTGACTGACACACTATCAGTGTATTCTCCTTAGACTAACCCTTAGTGTTAACCTAAGTAAAACAGATGTGTTGTGGTTCTATTTATGCATGTGTTCTTTTATTAATTGAATGATTTCATCATAGAGGTTTAGAAAATTCCAACAAATGTGGGGAAAATATCACTCTCATTCAATTAAAAAATTTTACACACTCATTCATCCCTCCCCTATTATGGTGTTCCAAGGGATTAAAAGTGTAATTAGAGGGTATAGGTTGTATATGTTAAATCTATCATTTGTTTTGATTTTATGGAGAATTCATTGAATGTAAGGGGTGTTAATATTTTTGATTGAATAATAATAAAGATTTGGAAGAATGAAATTACATCTAATTTATGATCTATTAGGATGAATGTTCCTTATGCCACAGTTCAAGGGATTTCAGTCAGTGATGTGATATGTCCTTATATGACTGAAATAATCAATAAAATGCTTGAAGAAAATTACAAATCCCCAAATACACTTAAAGTAAAACTATATTATCAAATATATTTTAAGGTGATGAGTTTTAATATAGCCAAGTTCATGATGATAAACTGAAAAATGTATATGAAGGATATAACAAAGTGAAGGGGCCAAACTTCTAGTTTTTAAAATTTATTTTGATGATCTGAAAATTAATCTAGATGACAACACATATAGTTTCATTAATAGTATTACTGATGTTATGGGAGAAATTTGATGACTTGGGGAAGAAATTAAGCATATTTACATTGTGATTAATGTCTGAAGAAGGATTTCGCCTTTGTACAATCCAAATGTGTCATCCCTTGAGGAAAGGGATCTTTCTATGATTTCTATTAATGGTCTTATAATAAATCTAATGTATTATTAAATGAGAGTCAAATGGGAAGAAAAAAAATTCAAGTAAGCAAGGGAATGGAATTAAGATCCATTTAAAACATGAAAATAAAAATTATAGTGATAAAGGAGATGATGTATATGATTAACTTCATTCTATTTTTTCTAGAAAATTCTATAGTTAAAAGGGGATATTTGAAAGAAAGATTAATTTATATTGTATTGAGTGTGATAAAGTGTGTAAAATTCCTCCTCAGTGATCATGGAAATTCATTAATGTATAATGTGAAGAAAAATCATGAATAGGCCATAGAGGAGGTTCTCGAAAAAATGGAAGCTTCAAATTAAAAAATAAATTACACATGAAGAGTTATGTTTTCAAAGAGGAGAAAGATGATAATGTCTTTTTGGAGGATGTAGAAGCAGTGTTTAAATATGATGTTGTATATTTCATGATGGCTATAGCTAAAAAAGTATAATAAATGAAGTAATGAGATGATCAACCTGATGGTGTTTTTGATTTTAAGTCCCAACTTGAGGGTTCTCTTGATGAGATTGATATTCAAATAAATAAAAAATAAAAATATTGGATCCTTTTTAAAAGAGAGATCAGTGTATTTTGATCATCTTGAAGTATGGACTGACTAACTATAAGTAGATTTATGTAAACATTTTAAAAATCTTATAATCATGGAATAAGTTTTGGACATTAAACTAAGGATTTTATAGAAATAAAAAAATATCAATGACCATACATTAATATTGGAGGAAAATGCTTAGATAGTTGATGGCCTTGCATAAGAACTCCATTCTTTAAGGGGTAAAATGGAAACTAAATCAAAATCATGGTAAATATAGATGAAATTAATGTCAGGAAGGTTTTCATATGCATATGTTTTTGAAAGAGTTAAACATGGCTCTGAAGGAGTAGAGAAAATCTTGAATGATCAAATATTTAAATTTATGGGTTAAAGTGAAATTAGTTGTTATAATAAACATCAAAAGATAGAAATGTGATAAGCCAAAACAAAGCGATGTAGAAATTTGGACATGTCACAAAGGATCCAAATTTCTTAATATATACATCTTTAAATCAAATAGAGAAGAAAGCTAAAAATAATCCTTAATTTTCTAGAGATGATCACCAATCAAAAACCTTTACAAATTAAGAAGACATGTGGAGGAATAATAGTGAGAAGATATTTCCTCTTATGAAATTTCAATTTTGTGGATTTTTGGTTTATACCATGACTTATCGTGAAAAAAATAGGATCTATATAAATGGCTAAGAACATTGTAATCAACAAATTATAATGAGACCATATCCTTCATATTATAGAATAAATAAATTATATGTGTATTTTTTTCATTGTTCTAACATTGGCCATAATGTTATTCATTACAGGTGAAGTAAATTTGGAATCCATAACTATAGAACTTTTAGATAAGTTAATACTGATCAGAAAAGTATAATTTACTTAAAAATCATTCTCTTATAACACAATAATTTGATTATAATTAAACCATTCATGTTTAAAAGAGATTAGAGATTCCATTTTGTGCCTCCACTCAATTAGGTATCACATTCAAAGAAAATAAGAGTATTGAGAAATCCAGACTGGAATAGATCTCTCTCAAAGGTAAAATGAATTCTATCACATTGATTCTTGATAGCGGATACTCCTCCCACTGATAGGAATCATAAATCTATTGAAAAATGTTAAAGGAAGAGTGGATGGAATTATAAAAGTTGGTAATGATGGTGCCTTAAAAATCAAAGGCGGTGGAAATACATAATTTGAAAATCTTTAACTAATGAAAATAGAAGTAATATATGTGGGTGGCTTGTGTCACAATGTTTCGAGTGAGAGTCAACTCTATGACTTAGGAATGGTAGTGACATTAAATTATAAAGGGTCTCTATAAATGTAATGATAAGTAATTATCTCATGAAATGTTGAAGGAAAATGGAAATTTATACCATGTATAATATAAAGAAAAAAAATATTTCTAAATAATTAATGAGGAAAAAACTTTTGGAAATAGAGGTTGGGTCACATTAATCAATATAGCGTAGAAAAATTATCCATAAAAAAGGCTATTGCAAGCATTCCCAACTTGAAGTGTGACTAAGAAAAGATATATGATGCATTCATATGAGGAATGATGGTCTAGAATTTTTATCAGTTGAGGAACAAAAGGGCATCAAATTTTCTAAATCAAGTCCCCAGAGATATGAGTTGTACAATGAATGTGGATGGAACATATGGATACAGGTAACACATTATTTGTATTTATTATTATTTTAAAATGGAATTTGTGATGTTTATACAGCGTAAACAAGAATTTATTGACTACATGGAGAGATATATTCAAAAATATGAGAATCAAAGTGGCTCCACAATCAAGATATTACGATTTGAAAATGGAATAGAATACACATCCATTGAATTTGAAAATTACATCTAAAAACATGGGAACAAGAATGAAATGTTTTTAGTGAGAACACCTCAAAAAATGGGGACATTGCACACAGAAACTGACATGTGAAAAAATATATACAAAACTATACTAATCAAGATATGTGTTTCTCATAATTACTGGAAAGAGGAAATTCATGTTGTTTTGTAGTCTCAAAATTTCAAAAGAATATTTCTTGGAGAGGAAATTAAAAAATATGAGATATGTAAATAAAGGAATCCCTCACTAAAGTATATTCTATTTTTTTGAATTAAATTTTTCATCTAAAAACAAGAATTAAATCATGGAAATTAAGATGATACTATAGATGAGGGAATGTTCTTTGGATACCCAATGAATTGTAAATCCTATAAATACTACAATAATCATATTATAAATATTACAGAGATAAATGATTTCAAGATCACTGAGGACAATACTATAAATAACTTGAGCAGCACATATGTTGATATGATTGAAGAAGGAGAAGAAAATGGAAAAGATACATATTCAAATATAAAAATTGTAGAAGGATTTCTCAACATTCAAGGCTATAAAAATTATGATGATTAAAAAGTTGAATGATAATAGGAAACCATTTCTAATGAAACTCTATCGGAACCTCATAGGAAAATATAAGAGTAGAAGTTGATCAATCCAACATCATTGCATATTGGATCTAACCTACACAAAAAATGTGAATCCGTAATTAATAACATTATTCTACCGTTTAAATTGTTCAACCAACCTCGTTTGAAGAAGAAGTGAAGGAATAATAATAGGTTAAGACCATGAATGGAGACCTATATCAAACTGAAAAAAACTCGACTTGGGATCTTGTTAAGAGACTAAAAAAATCAAAATGTGATTGAAAACCAAATATATCTTCAAGGAAAAAAAATTATGATCAAGGAAAAGTGATTATAAAAAAGGAATGATTAGTGTGTAATGGTTATGCATGTATTGAATCCATTGCTATTGAATAAATGTTTCCTCGAGAATCTCGACTAGAGTATATTAGGATATTCCAATCTATGGATATACAAATGGGGTAAATGTTTATCATATGGATGTAAAAACATCATTCTTAAATGGTATTCTTAAAGAAGGAGTTCACAATACACAACTAGTGGGATTTATTGTCATGACCCATCCTCTGGGGCTTATGTCGTGACTATCCCAAGCCCACCTTCCATAGGACAGGGGTTAGCGACTAGCATCGAAAGGCGTATTAACTAAAACCAGGAAGGCATTGCCTTTATAACATGTAAACACACACAACAAGATACGAACACAAGTAAATAGTATAGTAAACAAGGTGTGTACAGTAAAAAAACTGAAAAGTACAAGTAAACTCAAACAACTCATGTGAACACCCGCCAGGAATCCTACATGAAGTGTAGGTACAGATCTCGAATGGTCATCAATATGGTAGGCCTTGTCTAAGGTCCACCTCTGAGCTGCTTCCAGACCTAGTACCCTCATCCTTAGTCAGCGATGTCTATCGTCTGCACCAAACACAACAAGGTGCGGGCGTAACCCGTGAAAGAGTGAGTATAACGATACTCAGTAGGGACCCCGAGACCCTCAAAGGTCTCACAAAACCCACAAATCATGGCAACATCCAATAACCCTACTCAGCCATATGCCCATACATACACCTAAGTTTTCAAGTATACCCATCTCATTCATGAGGAAACACAAGGCCCAACTCTTATCCAAAGTACAAAAGTTCCACGTAGGAAAGAATACCATGAAGGTAACACCACAAGGGTAAGTACCATGAAGGTAAAGATACATAGAATAATACCACGAAGTTATCTCCACGAAGGTAAGTACCACAAAGGTACGCCACCCAAAATAATACAAAAAATGTATCACCAAGAAGGTAAGTACCACAAAGGTATGACACACAGAAGAATACAAAAAATGTATTACTATGAAGGTATGGACTCCGCTCACACCATTTATAACTTAGGTATATAAGCAAAGATGATTATATGTAACTAATAAATCATCTTACTCTGTTAAGAGGAAGGCCCACGTAGGGTCCTATATCATGAGACCCACGTAGGATCCTAGTACTGCAGACCCACATAGCATCCTAGTATAGAAGACCAATGTAGGATCCTAGAGTAGTATCACATGGATTCCTAGAGTGGATCGAAGTGATACTCTCGAACACAGACCCATGTAGGATCCCAAAGCACATACCCACATGGGATCCAAAAGCATAGACCCCCATAGGATCCTTTTCTCATGTTACTGCTAGCTACAGGGTTCCTTCACTAAGCTTGACTGATTCCAGGAGAGTCCGATACTCAAGCCATAGGTCGATACTCCAAATTTCATGAAATCCCACAAAGAAGTATCCCAAAGGACTGCCACATGATAGGGGTCTCAACGCAACAGACGGTGCATCAATTGGACGCCCGGTCTATAAGTTATTGGCCTTTTAGTCCCAATGGCCCGGTTGGATTCGTGTCCGATCTAACCTGGCCATACCCCAACTTTATCCAAAACTCAATTGGGGTATACCAAAATGACCTTCTCGATCCAAGGTTTCCAATTCCATATATGGTTTATTAAACAGACGCTCGTAGCTCAAGATATGGCCGAAATAACAAAAAGGGTCGAAGTTTGTCTGGGTCAGGTCCGACCCGGTCGGACTGACCCTGTCTGTTGGGCTCATGGCTGGCTGGTCAGCCATCTTTCTCCACGTGGTGTGGTAGTCCTCCACGACATCACTTGTGGCTGGCAGTGACTCGTCCACCCTCGCTTTTCTGCCACAACACAAGGTTGTGGCTCCAGCATTCCTGGTGGCGCGGACGCGCGCCGCCACCTCCCCTTCATGCGATTGGCTGCCGCCCTTTCTCCACCATGACTGATGGGCCACAGACCTTCTCCTACAGTGTGGTAGTACTTCCATATTCATCACAGCTGGACAGAGTACCGGCTGCTGCTCCCGAGCCCTTCGGTGTCGGTCGTCGGCACGGTCACCGGTGATGTTCTTCTGGTCACCGGGTGTGCCCCAAAGGCCCGATATTCATTCTGAAAATTTTTGCACTCACCTAGGGACGTTTCCAATGATTCAAGACCCCCAAAAATTCACATAGTTTGCAGAGAGGTTGGGATGGGTTTGTTTGGCCCACACCCCCCACATTAGAATGGTATCACGCAACTTAAATATTCTTGAATCATGAAGATTGACAAGAATGAGGTAAGGGAGTATACAAACAACAATAAACTCTACCTCAATTGCTCATTGGAAGTGTCACGAGATGAATCCAGTGAAGGCGATGAGGGTGCCAATGATCTTCGCTTCGGCAAAACGCTTCTGAAGTCAGGATCGTGCATCATCCTCATTTATGATTCTGAAGTATGTTTTTTGTTGGTGAGATCATTCTTCATTGGAGGAAGAGTTTCTCCAAAGTTCTCCCAACTCTCACCTTTTTTCCAACACTTCACCAATTCCACCAAAAAATTAATTTCCAACTTATTAAATTTAGTTTTATAAATTTAATTATTGGTGGAAATTAATTAAGTTGATGTTAGCCTAATTAATTAATGGAAGGTGGCACAATTAAAGTAGAGGAAGTCTAAGAGTTATCTCCCATTAAAGGGGAGTTCACGGGACGGGTGGTCCTCACCATTGAATTCAAATTGGGGGTTTTCCAGTTCGGATGGTCCCCACCTCCATAACTTAAATAGAGAGGTTTCAAAAGAAAAATAAAATGTAAAATAATTTTATTTTTCTTCTCCCTCAAAAAAGTGAAAATCTAACCTCCACCCTCAACCTACTGCGGTCGAGGTGAAGGTCTCTTTAAGCTAATATTGGAACTGCGAGTTCAATGGTGTCCTCATATTTCAATTCCGAGCACCGATCCAAAAATTATAGAAACCCACTCGCAAGTTTACTAAACATACTTAAAAAAAGTTCAGAAATTCATTCAGGGACTCCGGGCCTCGAAATCATGTGCCGTCAATCTTCACAGACCGGTAAAATTCCTATTTAATTAAAAAAAATTAAATAGAATTTCTGGGTCTTTACATTCTCCCCACCTTAGGGCTTTGTATCCCTGAAAGCTATAACACAGAAACTAGGAAAATAAGTGGGGGTACTGGGCACGAATCTGAGCCTCCCATTCCCATGTGCTCTCCTAGAGGTTCCCGTGTGGCCAATGTACACGCACCAAAGGTATCGATCACCCGCAAAGTAATCTATCATGTAGATCCTCAATCTCCACTAAAACCTCCATAAACGTTTCCCCCTCGTCGATTTCCATCTTACCCCAGTCAAAGATGTGTGAAGGATGGTGCACGTATCTCCTCAGCTGGGATACGTGGAAAAAGTCATGCAACCGGTACAGTTGAGGTGGATGAGATAAGTGTAAATCCACATCGCCAACTCTACTGAGGACCTGAAACGGCCCGATTAACCCCGTAGATAACTTGCTGCCCCGACCAAATCTCTGAAAACCTCATCAAGGTGGGACCCATAGAAAGATGTGCTCACCATCCCCAAACTCCAGAGGTCTCTATCTCTTATTAGCACAAGACTTATGCCTACTCTATGCAGTCTTCATCCACTCCTGGATGATCTACACATTCTCCATGGTAGCCTGTACCATCTCTGGTCCCATAAGTGCTGACTCTCCTGGGTCAGTCCAACACAAAGGTGATCTACAGGGTCGGCCGTACAGAGCCTCGAAAGGTTCCATCACAATTTTGGAGTGATAACTGTTATTGTATGAAAACTTTACCAAGGGTAAGTTATCCTTCCAACTGCGACCGAAGTTAAGTATGAAAGCATGCAACATGTCCTCGAGGGTCTTACTGGTTTGTTCAGTCTGGCCATCCGTCTGAGGATGGAAGGTGGTGATCAAACGATGTTGCATCCCTAAAGCCTCCTGAAACACCTCCCACACATGGGAGGTGAAACATGAATAACAATCGGAGACAATCATCAAGGGTATTTCATCTATCCGCATAATCTCCTGCACATAGAGGCATCCCATGAACTCTACTGAACCCTACTCTCAGATCGGTAGGAAGTGGACCAACATGGTGAGTCGGTCGATGATCACCCAAATAGAATCATGCCCCACAGATGTACGTGGAAGTCATGTCATGAAGTCCAAGGATATCTTGTCCCACTTTCACTCTAGAACCTCTAAAGGATGAACTAAGTCTACTGGTACTTGATGCTCCGCCTTCACTTGCTAACACATGAGGCACCTAGAGACAAACTATGCTACTGCTTTCTTCATTCCTGGCCACCAGTGCTATAATCAGAGATCCTGGTACATCTTCGCCACTCCTGGATGTACCACTAGTGGGGATGTGTGGAACACCCTCAACACTTCTGTATGAAGTGAAGATCATACCAAGGTACGTCCTCTGAAAATGATGACATACTCCCCTCCTTCATAAAATCCATCAGGTGCCTGACCTGAGGATATCAGAACACGTCGAGCCTCATAGTCAGTGTACCCACACTGTGCCTCCATGTCTCAATGAAGAAGTGGGGGAGTGACTGTAAGAGACTGATGAAAAGTTGCTCCATCTCGTTCCACAAAGAATATCCATAAAATGTCCAACTGCTCCATTGCCTCACCTAGCAGCTGTATACCATATCTCCTACTGAGTTCATCTGCTACAATGTTCCCCTTCCCAATATTATAGACTATCTCGACGTCATAGTCCTGGAGAAACTCAATCCAATTTCATTGTCTCAGGTTCATGTCCTTCTGAGATAATATATACCTGAGACTCTTGTGGTCTGAGTAGGCTGTAAAATGTTTTCCCATCAAGTAATGTTGCCACATCTTCAAGGTGAAGACCACTGCTACTAACTATAGGTCATGGGTAGCGTAGTTCTACTCATGTTGTCTCATCTATTGATAAAAATATGCAACAACTTCTCACTCCTACATTAGGACACATCTGATCCCGGTCCCTGATGCATCACAATAGACTACATACCCAACGCCCTCCTCCAGAATCCTCAAGATGGGGGCACTAGTCAGCCTTTGCCTCATATCTTGAAAACTTCACAGGCATCTCTCTGACCACACAAAGGGTTTCCCCTTATTCTTAAATACTGATAAAGATGCTACAACTCTGGAGAAATATGGCACAAACCTCTGGTAGTATCCGACCAAACCCAAGAAACATTGTACCTCCGTCACACTCCTGGGTGGCTCCCAAGCATGTACCGCCTCAATCTTTGCTGGATCCACTGCAACTCCAGCCTTCGAGATGACATGTCCCAGGAAGTTAACCTCTTGGATCTAGAACTAGAACTTTGAGAGCTTACTAAAATTTTGGTGCTCTCGGAGTGTGTCCAAAACTATCTGCAAATGATAAGAATGCTCCTCCTCATTAGCTGAGTAGATCAGAATGTCATCGATGAAGACTACTACAAAGCGATCAAGGTATGGCTGGAAGATCCTGTTCATGAGTCCCATGAACACTGCGTAAGTGCTGGTCATGCCAAATGGAATAACCAAGAACTCATAGTGTTCATTCTAACATCTGAAACTCGTCTTTTGCACATCCTCGTCTTGTACTATAAGCTGGTGATAGCCTGATATGAGGTATATCTTTGAGAACCACCGTGCTCCCTTCAACTGATCAAGGAGGTCGTCAATCCACAGGAACGGGTACTTGTTTTTCACCATCACCTGGTTTAGGCGCTGATAGTCAACACAAAGTCTCAAGATCCCATCCACATTCTTGGAAAACAAAATCAGGACTGCCCAAGGAGAAACACTGGGCCGGATGAACCCCTTACCCTGTAAGCCATCCAGCTGTACCCACAGCTCATGAAGCTCCACGGGAGCCATCCGATACACTGGTGTAGATATCAGTGTCGTCCCAGGATACAAGTCCATGTAAAATTCCACCTCTCTGTAAGTAGGTAGACCCAAAATATCATCAGGGAAGACATCTACGTACTGGTCCACCACTACAGGATAACTCAGGCTCTCCACATCAACCGCTCTGAGGGTAAGGCTAGCTAACTAATGAATGATCGGCTGCACTCTATTCCTGGTAAGTCCATCATGTACTGCATAGGCTCCTTTCTCACCAGTGAAGGTAAACCTAGTCCCACCAGTGCGTACACACTGCACTTTGCGCCTAATATTGTAAATCTAAGCATGGAATATAGATAACCAGTCAATACCCAAGATGACGTCATAAGGCCTCGACGCCGCTACTAGGAGATCCCAGCCAAAGATCTCTCCTCCTAGAGTAATCTCACACTATTGAAACCAGTTCATAATCATCAAATCCACTCCCATAGGAGACTCTAGCTGTAAGGATCGAGCCAATGACTCCGTCGGAATGTCCGAGCTTCGAACAATGGTAGTGGTAATAAAAGAATCACTGGAACCCGTGTCTATAAGTACTGCAACTAAGGTGGAGTAGAAACAGATCATACCTTGTATCATCTCCGGAGCACCGTGGTCATTGGACTCAACTATGTAACACCCCGAGATTTTATGAAAAATATTGTTTTTAATTTCATTAATGTCTTGTGTTGTATTCTACACCAAGATTACCTTGCGCTATACGCAACACCGTATTAGCTTGCAGTATACGCAACACTATTCTTAGATCGTGTTACACACAATTTTGATAATAGTTATTCTATGCAACATTGAGTATATATATATATATATAAATATATTCAATGTATAAATGAAATATGGTTGGATTCTGTTATACAAAACAACTAAGGATTCTTTCACAACACGCAACCCTGACTTGGCTTGCATTACACGCAATCACGACCTTCCTCGATAGTGTGTGTTGTGCGCAATACTGGGTTTTAATAAACAACGATATATTATTATAATATTGTCATGAACTAGACGTTATGAATAGTTTTAACTAAATTTTTAATTTTATAACATTATTATTCATCTTACACATTTCTATAACATGTTATAAGAACAAAATAATTTTTTCGGGTAAAATAAGTATTTTTCAAAAAATGCAGTTTTGCCGCCTTTTGATGGGGCACCCACTTTAAATCTAGTTTTTGACATGTTTATATGTTCAATTTGACAAAATAAAATTCTTATTTTGAATCAGGATATAAAAATTTATATTAGATAAAGTTTTGATATTTTTCCGATAACTTTCATATTTTAATGAATAGTAAAAACACTCTATATTTTAATTAAAAACAACTTTTTTCATCGTAATATATTATGTGGTTAAATTATAATATTTAATGGTTTTAAAGTTTAAATAGAATATATTTTTACCATTTAATATAATTTATGTCATTATCATTGATTTTACCTTGAATTCGTAGGTTAAATCAATTCAATCTTTTGCAATGTTTTAAACAAAAACCCGTTTTTATTCGACAACGGGATTAATTTTAATTTAATTTATGCAACTTCTGTATATTGAATTTTAAAAAATGGATTCCATATTTGGAATCAGTGGGTCCAAATTATGTTAATAGGCTACTTTTTATTTTTGGGAATTATGAATAGTAACTACGGTAAATTTTATTTACCATAGTTAAAGGTAAATCGGGTAATTAAGGGTAAATATAATATTATAAAATTACCCTAACAAATGCCAAAATTCTATTTGATGGCTAAAAGTAAACCCATATCAACTAAGGGTCGGATTAGATTCATTTTATGGACTTTTGACCATGAAAATAATTTAATTATTATTAAAACCAAAGAAAGTGACAACATGTCACTTTCTTAAATCTTATAAGTATAATAGTTTTAACTTAGTGATAAACGTCATAAAACTTCGAACATGAATAGTATCCAGAAATCTAACAAAATTATCTACATCATGAGAATTTATCTAGAATTTTTTGGGATTAAATAATTATCATTAATTGTGACACAATAGTGATGCAGAAATTATTTATCTAGTGAAAAATTAAGAATATAGTTTTTATTAAACTAATAGTGACCATAAAAGGAACAAAACCCTGACCAAAACTTATTGGTAATGTAAATTTAAACTATAATCATCCAATTGTAGAATATTTGACCATTTTGAGTCTTATACAAGCAATTATGACACTTATATTATTTTATTTTAAATGATGCCAAAGTTGTCACCTTCATAATTTAATAAATATAACAATTTAAATATTGTGATTTTAAGATGATAAATTCGAGTAAAAGTATTATTGTGAATGGTAATATATTTATCTTCATCATAGGATTTTATTTTAAATTTTTATGCAACAAATAAGTATATTAAATAATTATACAAAAATGATGTAGTAATTATTTTATTAAGAGATAAACCAAATAAATGGTTTTAAAAATAATAAAATAAATGTTATATGAACTATTTAATGTGATACACTAATTTTATAGATACATATGACCTTTTATTAATATATTAAAGCTTTTAGTTCGAGCATATCTTCTGTATATATTTTATTTAAATTCAAATAAATGAATAGTGTCAAAATTGATACTATTGTTATTTTATAAAAATAACATATTATAAAATTGTTTAAAAATCACAAAAATATTTAAAAATTATAAATTTAAATTTATACGGTCTATAATGTTATAAATTAAACAATTATGGAAAATTCACAACAAATAAGTAATTATTTGTTATAATTTAAAATTTAGAATTTTATTACCACAAATAAACTTAAATAGATTAAATAAGGATAAATCAAAATGATAATGTTTAAAATAAGATCCAAACATGTCTAAATTTGATTGGTTGATGATATTACAACCCTATATCATCTAATCTTCGAATATGAGTCATTTTTTGAGGTTTTTAAGTGGGTTTAGATTTATTATAAATTAATATTTTTAAGAATTCCAAAGGTGCCCCTCTCCTCCCTTATAAAAGGGCACCTCCTCCCTCTATTCCTCACACCAATTTGAGCATTCAAGCTCGGCCAACCCCTGAAAAAATCTCTTCTCCACTTCCCTAGTATCATCCTATAGGTCCTGGTCTTCTTCAAAGACCATCCTTAGTTCTTTAAGTGGAGGTTAAGAAAAGGCGCGTCAAAAAGAGGAGGTTCAGATACGTACAGAGAAAATCAGACATAAGGTAAGGGAAATAACACAATCTCATTTTTATCCGAGATTGTTTACACATTGGCATTTACTGGGGTGCATTTTATCATCCACATTCATGTTTCCTCGATATGAAATATTATTTACATCCACTTACAATTGTTTAAATACATTTTTACCCTTTAGTTAGTTTATAGTAAAAGATATGAAAGGAATCTTTTGTCATTTTTCATACGAGGTACTTTTTGACTTTTCCTACAAAAGTACGAGAAGAATGTTTTTTTTAACTTATACGGCATGAATGTATTTTTAAAACATTATTTCCAAGAAGCTTCCTTTACAAGTTTTCAAGTTTATTTTTAATCAACTTCTTTTAGTTTAAAGTTGTATGACATGTTAAGAAAGGAAAAATGTTTTTGAAGAAGAAAGGATATTTTCCTCAAGAATGGAGTTCAAGTGTTTTATCAAAATTATTTTCCATCTAAGATAATAAAGGGTTCTATTTTATCCCTATTATTACATTGATTTGATTATGTTGTGATGGAATTATTTTTATGAATTCTTTTATCTTATTTGAATTGTTTTATGATGTCATGATGTTTAAGAATCCCATTTTTATTACATGGTTTATGAAATGATGTATGACTTATGATTTTGTGGCACACATAAGAGTGGTATCATTAAGAGATGGGTGGGACCTATATCTCCATCCAATGCATTGGGTAAAGATTTTATATCTCATGAGATAGACATGGCTGGAAAGGTAGGTTATACCGGTTCAGTGAAACAGGACTGAAATGAGGGTGACTCGGTTAAGAAAGGGACTTTGTCCACTAAGATAGTCTTGGCAATGAGTCTTGACTAATAAGATATGATTCTCTATGATTATGTGTGTATGCCACAAAGTTTCATGTTTTATGTTATGATTATTGTGATTACATTTCACTGCCATGATTTATCCCATGTTATGAAATTATGATCTCTTTTGCAGGTTAAGATTTCCAAAAGTTATGTGCTTATGTATATGATGTGATTGATATTTCTTTTGTTTACCCTTACTGAGCATTTGAGCTCACCATTTTGTATGTTTTATTTTCCCCAGGATATAAAGAAAGGTTTTTGGTAAAAAAAAGGAAGATCTTTATGGGATATTTTGAAGATCTTTCACCATGATAAGAAGATTATATTCCGAGTTTCCAAAGACTCTAAACTATTACGGTCCTTGTGTGTGTGTTTTTGTTATGTACTATATATTCCGCAAATGTAATGTAATGTCAATGTACGTCAGGCTTTGGGTCTCTACAAACTACTTGGAGCTGAGCTTTCCCCTGTCCACCTACTCCCTGTGGTCAGGGTGGACCACCTGGTGGTGGTGGCGGTAACATCTTGAATCGTAGCCCACTTCCAGCTGCATGACCAGCTCCTCTGCCACATTTGCCTGCTCCCTGCGGACCTCCTTAGTCGAACCTTTATCTCTACCTGGGCAGTCCTTCGACCATCTGTTGATCATCCATATGGTGGGTTGGATAGTCACGAGCCATGTGACCCTGCCCGCCGCATGTGTAACACTTCCTACTCCTCGCATGACTAGCTCTGTCTCCGGTGCCCTGCACAACTAACCCTGAATCCTGTGGTCGTCCACCAGTAGGTATGGTCCTCTTGGACCTCTATGACATAAGTCTGCTGCCAGCTGCAAGAAGACTCCACTACGTGATGCCCAGTGGTGGGTATCTCTAATGGTGACTGCTCAGCAAGAAAAATATCCACTAAGAGTGATCGCTCTAACGCCCCTGCCTGCATCAAGATGTTGAGAGAAATAATCTAAGCCCTGATCTCCTGCCAGAATCCCTACTTGAAGGCCCGAGCCTTGAAGAATGGGTCCCAAACCATATCAGTGGAGTAGCAAAATAGGTCGGTGAAATTTTCAGAGTATTGATCCACATTCATGTTTCCCTGCTGAAAATGAAGAAGCTCCTGTATGCGCACTGCGTGAAGTGTCTCTGGGAAAAAATCTGCTCGAAATAGGCTCTCAAAGTCTGCCCAGAGAAGTATCACCTCATCGTGAACCTGGAGCATCATGATCCACCATCTTCTTGCTGCTGCCTGTAGAAGACTAGCGGCAAGGATCACCATGAGATGAGCTGGTGTACCTACCAGTTGGAAGACTCTCACCACGCCCTCCATCCAATCCTTAGCCGCCTGTTGGTTTGACTCACCCCTGAACCTAGGTGGACTCTAGCACTGGAACTCGTGAAATGCGCTCAAGTGGTGTGCACCCTATGCTGCTGGGGTTGGTGGAATAGGTGGATCAACGGGTAATTGTACCGTTGGTGCCCCTACTGATAAAGGGCCCTACACAGAGGCCTCGTCTCTCGGTGGGCTATCTTCGCGTACTATACCCGGAAACCTAGTTGGTTGTCTATGTGGAGGCATCCTGAAAAGAAACAGGTGTGCCACAGTCCATTAGTTATACCTGGCGAGATGACTCAAAAATACCAGAAATAAAACCTTTAAAAACACACACACAATCAGTGTTTTCATGCACCAAGTCAGAAATCAGAATCCAGGGTCCTGGTGTATGGATATGTTGGTCGCCACACCAACACTGGATTCCCTAAACTGATAACCACATTCACTAAACTTAACAGTATTTCCGTTAAAAAGTTCAGAGTCAAATGTTATGTGGTATAACCAACTCCTTTGATACCAATTGGTCACGATCTATCCCCTAAGGCCCATGCCGTGACTACCCCAATCCCACCTTCCATAGGTTAAGGGCTGGCAACTAGCACCGAAATGAGAATTCCCTAAAACCAGGAAGGCATTGCTTTTAGAACCTATAAACACACACAACCAATCACACAGTAAGATAAAAACACAAGTAAACTGTATAGTAAATAAGGTGTGTACAGTATGAAAAGGGGCCAGAATACAAGCCCAACTGGAAATTATAGAAAAACTGAAAAGTACAAGTAAACTGAAATAGATCATGTGAACACCCACCAAGGATCCTACCTAAATGGTAGGTATAGCTCTCGAACAGTCATCTATGTGGTACGCCTCATCTAAATTCCATCTACAAGATGCCTCTAGATCTAGTACCCTCGTCCTCATTCAACGTTATTCGTTGTCTGCACCAAACACAACAAGGTGCGGGCGTAACCCGTGTAGGGGTGAGTATAACGATACTTAGTAGGGACCCCAAGACCCTAAAAGTTCTCAAAAAACCCACAATGAATAACCAAAAATCATGAAAGCATTCAAATACCCTACTTAGGTATATTCCCATACATATTCCTAAGTTATCAAGTATACCCATCTCATTCATGAGGAACCACAAGGCCCAACTCTTAGCCAAAGTACAACTATTCCACATAGGAAAGAATAACATGAAGGTAACACCACAAGAGTAAGAACCATGAAGGTAACACTACATAGTAGAATACCATGAAGGTATCACCATGAAGGTAAGTACCAAAAAGGTACACCACAAAAAATAATACCACAAAGGTATCACCATGAAGGTAAGTACCAAAAAGGCACGCCACACAGAAGAATACCACAAAGGTATTACCACGAAGGTATGGACTCAGCTCACACTAGGTGTAACTTAGGTATGGAAGTAAATATGATTACCTGTAACTACTGAATCATCTAAATTGGTTAATCGACATACCCACATAGGATCCTAAATCATCAGACCCACGTAGGATCCTAGTATAACAGACCCACATAAGATCCTAGAGTAGTCTCACGTGGATTCCTAGAGCGTATCCAAGTGAGAGTCTTGAACACAGACCCATGTAGGATCCAAAATCACATACCCACATAGGATCCAAAATCACAGACCCACATAGGATCCTTTTCTCATGTTACAGCCATCTACAGGGTTCCTACACTAAGCTTGATTGATTCCGGGAGGGTCCTCTCCTCAAGCCACAGTTCTGTACTCCAAATACCATTAATTCCCATGAAGAAGTACCCCAAAGTATTTCCATGTGATAGAGGTATCAACACAACTGACGGTGCTTCAACCGGATGCCCGGTCTGTAAGTTATTGTCATTTTAGTCCTGATGGACCAGTTGGATTCATGTCCGATCCAACCCGATCATACCCCAAAATTATCCAAAACTCATGTGGGGTATACCAACAGTACCATCTCAATCCATGGTTTCTGGTGCCATAGACAGTTCATTAAACGGATGCCCGTAAGTCATGATATGGTTCAAAGAACAAAAAGAGTCAAGGTTGGTCCGGGTCCGGTCTGATGCAGTCGGACCGACCTGGTCCGACCTCGCCCGTCCTGGGTCTGGCCCTGGGTCCGAACCGCCCCGCTGGGCTTGCGGCTGACTGGTCAACCAGCCTCCTTTGCGTGGCGTGGTTGTACACCGCGCTATCATTGGTGGTCGGTAGCGAGCTGGCCAACCTTGCCTCGCCGCTGCGACACAAGGTCACGACTCCTGCACGGGCGGTGGCGCAGACACGCTCTGCCTCCACCCCTTCACGCAGCCCACCGCCATCAGCTACAGCCTTTGCTCTATCAGAGCTGATAGGCCACAACCCTTCTCTGGTGACATGGTCGCGCCACTGGCTTCATCACAACCGACCAGAGTGTCGGCCGCCACTCCCGAACCCTTCGGTGTCAGTCACCGACACAGTCGCCACCGGCGTTCTTGGGGCAAAGGGTGTGCCCCGGTGGCCCGATATTCATTCCGAAAATTTCCTCACTCACCTCGGGATGTCACCAATGATTAAAGACCACAAAAAAATCACATAGGTTGTGGAGATATTGGACCGTGTTTGTTTTTCCCACACCCTCTGTGTTAGAATGGTAGCAAGAGGCTTAAATGTTCTTGAATCATGAAGAACGACAAGAACATGGCAAGGGAGTATACATACAACCATAAAAACAACCTCGAATTCTTATTTGAAGTTTTGTGAGATGAGGTCAGTGAACGTGATGAGGGTGACAACGATCGTCGCTTCCACAACAAACTTACGAAGTCGTGCTTGTGCATTGTCCTCATTCTTGATTTCGAAGTATCTTCTTCATTGGTGAGAGCATTCTTCATTGGAGGAAGAGTTTCTCCAAAGTTCTCCAAACTCTCACCTTTTTCCAACACATCCCTAATTCCACAAAAAAATGAATAGCCAAATTATTAAATTATGTTTTATTAATTTATTTAGAGGTGACCAATAATTAAGTTGATGTCGGAAAAATTAATTAATGGATGGTGGCCCAATTAATGTGGAGGAAATCCAAGAGTTATCTCCCATTAAAGTGGGAGTTCAAGGGTCGGGTGTTCCCCACAATTGAATTAAAATTGGGGGTTTTCTAGTTTAGGTGGTACTCACATCCATAACTCAAATAGAGAGGTTTCAAAAGAAAAATAAAATGTTAAATAATTTTATTTTTCTTCTCCCTCAAAAAAGTGAAAAACTAACTTCCACACTCGACTTACTGAGGTCGAGGTGAAGGTCTCTTTAAGAGAATATAGGTGTTGTGAGTTCAACAGTATCCTCATATTTCAATTCTGAGCACCAGTTCAAAATTTACAAAAACCCAGTCGCAAGTTTACTAAATGTACTTAAAAAAATATTCAGAAATTCATTCTGAGCACTCTGGGCCTCTGAATCACGCACCATCAATTTTTGCAGACTCATAAAATTCCCATATAATTAAGAAAATTACATGAAATTTTTGGGTCTTTACATTTATGATTGTAAATAATTAAAAAAAGGTTTATAGATTACATAAAGATCTTCATGGTCTAAATAATGTACCACAATCACGGTATTCATGATTATATGGTAAAATGAAGAGGATACAATTTTAGAGAGGAGGTATCGACCATAATCTCTATGTGAATAATTCTCATACTGATCAATTTATAGTGCTTATGTATGTGGATTATATTATTTTTTTGAAGAATTATACATGGATAAGTGTATGAATTTTCTAATCACATGAAATCAAAATTTAAAATGTCCATGATTTTTGAACTCATATTATTTTTCGGGTTGTGTGTGATTCAAAAGATAGACCACACATTAATTAATTTGGAAAAGTATACAAGTGGTCTTCTGAATAAATTTTACATGGATTACACCAAACCATTTTCGACTATGAATGTATTTGGGAAAAAACCTATAAATCATGAGGATTAAAAAATATAGATCCCACCTTGTATAAGAGGATCATTTTAATCTTATTATATTTTACTTCAAGATGGCCATAAATCATATTTTCAAAATGTTTAGTAGATCACATAAAAATTATCCCAAAGGAAGAGAATTTTTTAGCAGTCAGAAGAATCATGAGTTATATTAAAGATAGTCTAAACATTGGGTTATAATTTATAGTGGGGAGTGATAAAATATAATCAGCATTTTCTGATGCTGATTGGGTTAAATATGCAGTGGATTGAAAGTCTACAAGTGGGGGTGAATTCTTTAATGAAAAAAATGTGTGTTATGTTTTAGTAAGAAACTAAAAAGTAATTATCTTAGTAATTATGAAGTAGAGTTTATCTATATAACAAAGTAATGAACTAAAATATGATGTATTAAGCAACAACATATTGATATTCTAGATGAGGTAAAACATCCAATTGTTATACTCTATGATAAAAAGATAACAATCGAGGTCAGAAAAAATCTGGTTCAACAAATATCATAATAAACAAATTGATATTAGATATCATATAATCAAAAATAACATTGAACAAGGTATGATTAAAATGGAGCATGTTGGCAAAAATGATCAAATAGTTAGTATACTAACTGAACCATTGGCATCACCAATGTTTTAGAAACATCAGCTAAACCTCGATGTTCAGCCACCACCCATTGCATGAGGAGGTTATAATTAATCACCTTTCTCCATTTTTGATAAATATTTTTATATTTTTGTGAATTTTACATAGTTTTATAGGGGATATACATTCAATGTGTATTTTATAGCGCAAAGGTACAAATATAGTTTCTTTGGGTTTATTTCCAAGGGTGATAATGGGTAAAAATCAATGGATTATTGGACTGTAGGATATGTTGGTGGTCTATTGATACGTTAAATTATCTCATGAGAATATTTTTTTAATGCTAATCTTTTCTCATGCTGCCTTAGAGTTGTGGATGAATTATTTAATGCTTATATACTTTTTTTTCAAGGCTAGTGCCCTTTTGAATTTCTTTGCGGATTTCCAAGAAACCCAATGTGGATGATATTTGGAACTAAGGGTTTTAAAAACTGAAAAAATATTTTTTTTTTGTTTTTTTTATTTAGCTAATTTATCTGATCCAATGAGGTGGATTCAATGATTAAGTTTTCTAGGTTTTCCTATGTTTACCACTTTTTTGGGGTACAAAATTCAGAGGATAGATAATGTAGTTTTTTGGAAAAGGAAATATTTTCACATAAATAAAATAGTCACATGAAATGGTTATATATTTTTATAGAGTTTAGAGAAATGTGATTTCAGGTCCTTCTAATCATAATATGATAAGGGAATGTGTTTTTAAAATGAATTGAATTTTGGCCAAAATTAATATTGGGTGAACCTGTGAAATACGTATGGAATTGCATGGTAAATGTGACATAAAATCGATGAAGTTTAGTGAACCAATAAAGATTTTTACAAGGAAAATGGAATGAAATTTAGTCTCACAAAGGGTCAGATGCATCTATAAATAGGTTGGTACCTTAATTCTAAACCAGTCTCTCTCTCGATGAATATCCAGATACACTACTTCACAAAAGAGTTGCATAAATTAGTGTTTCATGAAAAAAGATATGTGAAAAAAAAAATGTCTATCAAGATGAAGTGGGATTCATAAAAAATTCTATTTTAAAAAAAAATATGTTTCATGTCAAATAAAAAATATGTGTGAAAATTGTGGTGTTTCACGAAAGTGTAAATGTTAAATAAAAAATGACTACTTTTGTGAAAGTTAAAGAGTTGCATGAAGTGTGGGATTTGAACATTTATTTTAATTTAATAGTGAAATAATTGGAATTGATTCTATACTATGGTGGAATTAGGGTCTTTTGATATTTTTGGACAAAGACTAAAGTCTCCATTTAACTAACGAGACCTTTAGTCCTTAAATAGAGAAAGACTTTACCCAAAGCAATGAGAAAGGTGTATTTGATGGAAGTGATATACGAGAGGCAATGTGATATCCCTAAAGTTATTATAAATGATTTGTTACATGCATGAGGTAATTATATATAATAAATTATAAACCATTATATATAGTGAATCTTGGTGGATTTAGTTATGACCGAAAAAATTCTGGTGTATACTCCTTATAATATCCCTTAGGGGTGAACCAAGTAAAACTACTATGTTATATTTCTATTTATTCATATGGGTGTTATATAATTTAATGATTCTATAAAATAGGTTTAGAAAGTTCCTACATTCATTAGAAAATATCAGTCTCATTCAAATAAAATTTCTACAACCTGATTCACCCCTCCTATCTTAGGGACTTCTATGGTATTATAGTTCACAAAATGAAAAGCATACTTACTCCATATGTATTACTGATTATATCTATTTCTTCCACCATCACTCTGTTAACCATCTATGTATTGTTAGTAATATAGATAACAACTATCTTAGAATAAATCTTCAGTTCCACTATGTAATTAATTATGCATTCCCTCAAGGATTCACTAGTAGCTATATCAATAATAAATAAACTAAGCTCATAAAACTAGAAAAATATTATATGACTGGTAGATTATCTTTCTTTAGGTTAGAGTTATTTTTCATGTTGGATGTCTCAATAGCGGGAGGATATAATTTTTTATTTTAAAATTCCTTAAATTATTCTCATGTAAGTCCTTTCTCAAATTCAATATGGATAGTTAAATCCAACTATTGGTATGAAAGATCCCCTAGTATGTAGAATACCAACATCATCTTTACAATAGTTGGTTTTCCAATGAATTTTTTTTGATTCATTCTTTTAAGACATACTTATTCCCATTAATGTTCTGAATGCCACCAAAATATTTGTGGATTCTTCATAAAAAATTACACAAAGTGGTCTTGTTGACATGTTTTATCATTTTTATTTCCCTTATCAATATCTTGAAAATCATGAATGATGTTCTGCACATGATTTTGATTCACCTATGGATTAGGTGTAACCATGTTTACCACAAACTCTTTTGGTAGGTTTCTAGGTCCCTTAACTGGTGCCATTTTTTATAACAAGAAACAAAATCCACTTAGTCAACACACATTAATAATTGATGGATTATAACATTCCAAATCATAATAATAAAAAATAATTATCAATAATAATAAAAAAACACAAAACATAACAAGATAAATGCAGTCCTAATGGGAAGTCTCTTTAATAATTCATTATATACAACACTCATAATCTAAACCAATGAAAATGAGATGAAAACACATATAGAAGTTTCTTAGAACACTATATGTACATGTACCATACTACTAAATTTAATTTTTTCATAAGGAGGTCAACTGCTTCCTTTTATGCTATAAATTTGATGTTCATGAATTCGTATCTCCTTTCTACCAACCTAGCATGACGGATCGACCAAGACTGATTCTATTTTTAATATACCCACCCAACCAATTATCTTGGACTACATTGTAGGTTCCACTAACCTTAGGTGACTCCCAAATACACCAAAGGATGGAAATAAATACAAAGATATTAGTAAATATTTAGGGAAATTTTTTCCCTAAATAATAAACATAACCTAATAGGATAAAATATAAACAACCAAACCAACTATATAATGCAAAAATATAGACCATAAAACTCAAATATAAACCAAAAAAATAATAATATCATATTAGCAGTGATAATTTATAGTGAAGTGATTCAAGGAACCTAAATATGGCCTAAGGTTGCAACACCAATGATAAATCACTACAATTACTCTAAAAAAGAAATAGTAAGATCCAACTCCATCTTAAGAAACTATAATCAAGATTCTCAATTTGAGAAGAATGAGTCCTTTACCTTACTTAAATCATAAATAATGACATATTTATATGCACTGAAGTGCATACACTGGGGTGAGAAAACATACCTAGTTTTAAATCAACCAAAATCATCCCACACACACCACTAGGATAAGAAAACAATTTAAAATAGTTTTAAAAAATATTTTAAAACTAATATAATAACTTCAAGAAGTTAATAATTTTAAAACATTTAAAAATTAAAAGAAGAAAAATAATAATTAAATCAGTATTTAACATTTCATTCGTAATGAAATACTCAAATACCATCCATTACTCACACATACAATCATTCCAGGTGATAATCCCATACTCGAGATTGGTTACTCACTGATTCACCAAGGCATCACAAGGGGACTAATCTATAGATTCCATTATTGTTATAAACCACTTATTCAGAGTCACATCCAATAAAATGACCTCACTCCCAGCATGTATCTGACGTTTTCATGTCAATTCATTCCACACAAAAAATTATTTTTAAAACATTTCATCGATCAATTTTCATGTGTTAAACCCAAACCATAATATAAACTTATAAAACAAAAGGGTATTCTAAAATAAATCTTAATTAACATATACCCAAATCAAAAACCAAAATGGGTTTTATTCAAGAAATCATTAAATGTTTCTTTGTAGATTGAATAAAAACGTTGAAATGAAACAAATCCTTCAAGTTATAGAATAATTGTGGTAGTGAGATAAAACAACTATCTCTCAATAGTTAACAGAAAAATATAATGACACTAAAATACTTCTTGATCCTAATCTAAATGTATTTCCTTCAATAGATTCAATAAATATCTCATCAAAACACACTACAAAACATATATCTATCCATAATAGAATAGATATTACATTTCAGGTTAGAGAAAAAGAAGATATCCAAAGATAAGGATAAAAAACACAGACTCGTCATTGATTCCAAATATCCAAAGCACTTTGATCCATCAAAAATTGGTTTCATATCAAAAGGAACAACAAATACGCCTATCAAAAAATATGGGTCTGAGAGCCTGAGATAAAATAGAAAAAATAATTTTTTCAGTGATAAAAATTATGTTAAACTATAATTTTCAAAATAATAAATTCACATCACATGGTTTTTTAAACTTTACGCTAACCATGCATATGCTACTATCCCGAAATCATGCCACTTTTTTACCTTCTTCATATTTTAACAAATCATGTTCCTACCATGTTTTTTATCATTATCATCACTCATATTTTCTTTCTTGGGCATCCACATGGTTTTTCCAAACTATTCTCTAATTGTGAACCTCCACATCGAATCCTAGAGCCTCTTACTCAATTTCTTGGAGAAATTTTATAGTTTCCCCAAATCATACTCAAATTATGCAACCTTAAAAACCACTTCCAAATTGTCCAAAACCGTCAAATAATTGCTAAAACTCATCCCAAGTGTAATATAAATCCAAAATACATAATAAAAGGTAAAATTACCTACATTTGGGGTGTTATGATTTCTATTTGAATAGACGAATCATAGTAGATTTTAGCAATGAAGGAATGTGATAAATCAATACAAATGAATCAATAATTAAAGGATGTTGAATGAGAGGTGAAAGTGAATATGGTGATCTTGTGTGAAAAAAAATGTTATGAATCAAATAAATAAACTGATACAACACTCACTCAAAAATAAAATAGAAATGAAGTATCACATTATCAATGAAAACATGTAACAAATAATTATGAAGGTTGATAATATTTGAATGAATCACCAAGTGGAAGTAATATTTAAACAACCATTGTCAACACTAATATTTTAGAAACATTGATTGAATATCATAATTACAATATCATCCAAATAATGGTTAGGTTTATCATATCCCTATCTATAAACGAATTTATTATTTAGCACGACATTTCATGAAAGAAAGGTACTTAGCCAATGTGTTAATATTCCAAGGAAGGGATATAAGTGAAATGTGGATAAGTATTATTTTAAAAGATAACAACTGGACTCAGGGAAACACTCTCAAATCATGGGTGAAGAATATTCTCTACTCTTGGTGGAGAGATATTTGTACCTGATGTAAAGATATATATGATCCAAATGGATTTTCATCATGGAATAATGAATATAGAGGTATTTGTTTAAAAATTGTGTTTAAAACTAGTTTAATTAGTATAATGGTTTATGTTAATCAGAAAATTATAACATGAAAAGTTTTTTCTACATCGATCATTTCTCCAATAGATGTAGAGTGATATTTTATTTTTTTATATTTCTATTTTGGTTTCCTATAGAAAAACTAGTTTTGAATTTCACATATTTTTACTAAAAAAACCAAAGGGGTGGAATGTTAGATCCTAGGTCATTCAAGAATATTTTTATAGATTCAATATATATAAGGTTTAGTTTATTTATGACCATGGATGAAACTTTTTAAGAGTATTAAAGAACTTTTTTAATTAAAGATTAAGGATGTAATATGAAATTATTTGATGTTTGGAGAAGTATGGAGCATATTATGTGATTTCAGATATGTTTCATTATTAATTATAGAAAAAATTTATTATAATAATTTTAACCATGTCATGGTTGTAAAAATGTTATCATGGTTTAAATTATTTTTGAATTTCATGGTATATTAAATGGAATGAATTGTGAAAATTTGAATTCAATGAAAAAACCATAGGGATTAAATGCATTAGGGTCACATCAATCATATCATTTCCTTAAAACTCACTACTATAAAGTATAAAATTTTGGAGAATAAATTTTTAAAGGTAAGAGGATACTAAACCTCATTAGTATTTACATCATGGTTCAAGAATAGAAGAAGGTTTTTAACATATTTCATAGAGGAAAGATAATCATGGCTTCTATATATGGTTATAGAAACTGGTAACTAAAGGAAACCACTTTGCAATAGTATTTGTGATTAAGTGGTCATATATGTAGAGTTATTAAAAAAAGATGTGTGAGTCTTAAATGGGAATTTTATAGAGAATAATTCATATAAAAAGGATGTATGATCATTTTATACTTCATTGAGTTGATATTTTTTCAAGAAAATATTTCATAATTCTACTGGAATTGTGAAAAAAAATTCCATGGCATGTTTTAAAGAGCACAACATTATGGTATGGTTCATATATGACATTATAAAGAATGAAAAAATAAGATTTTTTAAAAAATGTGTATTTGAAGGCCATATTTTATATATTTACTCGGTGTGACTGTAACCATGACTTGGTGGATATGGCCATGTTAGGGTATGGATATTTTGTGAATATATGAAATATTTTATTTACATTGAAATTATAGATGGTAATAATATTTTTTGGGATCAAATTAACAAAAGAAACATTTCAGGAAGAATATAAAGTGTTTAATAGAGGCATTTAAAGAAGTAATTTTTTTAATAATGATAGAAGAAGTTTAAGAAATAATATTATATGAAATTTGATGATATGATGAAAAAACACATTAAGAAAAATATTTTTCACATATGGGGATTTTTTAGAGAGTTTATGAAGAACTTGTTTAATGATCTAGAGTTGATCATAGAACTGAAGGTGTATATAAACACCCTTTTTGGTTTAGTGTTTTTAGATATTCCTTTGATATTCATTTTGGGAAACAAGTGTGTAAAAATTTTATCAAAACCATAACTTTAAGAAGTGAGAGGATAGGTAAAGGAGGGTGTGTACCTTTATTTTTCTAGTATTACTAATTGAAAACTTGTGATCACAATAGTTCATAGTGATTTCTTTAGTGCATTGACATTTCCTAAGTTTATTCTCCTTAGACGTAGCCCTTTTGGGTGAACAATGTAAAATCATCATATCATCACATTTATTATTTTTTGAAGTTCTGGTTGTTAATATATGATTAGTAATGATTATTTCAAATAATTCACAAACATATAGATAATATATATTCATCAATAAATATTGGACACTATAATTCAACACCTCTTAGAATATTTTTTGGAGTTACTGATAAAAAAAATTGTAAAAAAGTTAAAAATTACTTGAAATATTTCATTCATTTTTCAAATACATAATTACTTAAATTATAATAATTATAAGAAGATAATTATAAAAAATACCATAAGGTCATATATATGGTATATTTATTTATTTAAGAGCTAATGGGTTATGTTATTATCTTGAAAAGATAATCTATGTCTAGTAAAGTAATTCCCCATAATGTTTTTCATCAAAAATAGACTTGAGGTATTTTTTTGTAATTCTATATATATAAGTAATTCCAAATAGCTTATACTCTTCCATATTCCCATATTTACTATTTTTATATAAGATATATGGAATAAATTTTTAGATGTATTCCTAATGTCAATATAATTTAAATACATTTTACTATTTATCTTATTTTACTATTAATCATTTATTAATTCACTATTATTTACAAAATTTATACCAATTCACATAATATTTTATAGTGTGATGAACATGATTGATAATTTTTGCAATCTAACGTATTTTATGTTTTAATACACACAAAACCTAATATATTTTTTACTAATTAGTCTACTTTGACTAAGAGAAAAGTTATTCATTCATTAATTAATAGTTTATCAATGTTTAGTTATATTGATATTATTATTATTGATGTTTGTTTATAGATTTTAACATATACATAAAATTATGTAAGAAATGTTTAACTCATATATAGATAGTACAATTCAGATTTTACTCATACATGTAGGATTTATAAAATAAAATATATTACAAAGGTATAGTCTAATCCTAAACAGGACAAGTTATTTTGAATTTATTCTTATATAGAGGAGTTTTCCAACTAAAACAACATTACATTGATATCAGTTACTATTATATAATCTATGGGAGATATATAATATTCATATGTGAAGAAAAAACATTTGTTATAATATTATAAAATGTTAGTTTATTCATATGTGAGATATTATAGTTTAAATTTGATCTAAAAAAACTGATATTATTCAAAGTATATATTCTAATGTATCTTGTTTTATTTTTATATTAATATTTCATGAATAATTATCTATTCTTATTCCAAATTAGAGGCCAATTTATTCATTCATAGACATCAAAATAGTGAATTTAATCCATCATAGGTTATATATTCCAATATTTATATTTATTTAAGTACTTTAATTATGATTATTCATATGTGGTTTTTATTTTAAATATATTTTCAAGAATATTTATGGTTTTTTATTTATAAATGAAATTAATTTCCAACATGAAAATGGGTTTTTAACAAAGGAAAAAAATAAATAATTTTAATTGTGATTCTTTTCCACTATTTTTATTTAAGAGAATACTAATCTCTAACAAGTATAGAGTAACCCATAATATTGGATAAGTTCATGGAAAACCATTGAATTTATTATATTTTAATTTTTAATTAAATATACCATCATAATAATGTAGACAATATGAATTAAATGGGATTAATGAAAGAGAGGATATGGATAATGTTAGTAGTTTTCTAAAAAGTTTAATATTTAATATGGTGATGTTTACCAATGTTTTCTAATGCTTTAGGAGCCAAAATTTAGAGGAAACTCAAAATTGATTTATGAGAAAATGAAGTATTTTCACATAAGTGAAAATTATTGAGAACACTGATATTTTAAGCTGAATCATTGTAAATTTGATAAATATAAGTTTTTTAGGGAATTTCTTAGGATTACCAAAACATGGAGTACCATGAATGTTGTGTATGTATTAGCATATTGTCATGAAGATAGTTAGTTCTATAAAAAATGATTAAACCGATGTGTTTAGATTTTTAGGAATGAAATGTTAAATGAAAGGTTGATTGGGGAATTTTTTAATGCAATGGTCCATCCATTATCTATAAATATGTTCCCCCCCATTTCGAGTGAGAAATACTATAAAACCCCAAGGATATGTTTTCATTCAAGACATCTGAAAACATATTTGTTGAAGGACTGAATTTATATATACATAAATTGTGTATAGAAACAAGATTATAATTTTTGTCCAATAGAGTTTTTTGAAACATTATATTTTCATGAATGTTTATATTTTTATGAATGTTTGGAAAGTATGTTCATGTTGTTCAATGATTCATGAATGTAACATTGTTAAAATCTCATGAAAATTTCTTATAATTTTTGTGGTAAATTGTAGTTCATAGTTTTTAACAATGAATATATTCATGACCCATTAACTATGGTGTAATAAAATTTTAAAAAAAATCATTAAGGGGTAAATAATGAAGGAATTATGAGTACCTTTCAACATTGATAATATTCTCCTTGTACTAGCTTATTTAGGGTGAACCAACTAATATTGACGTATATCATATATTCTTCCATTTCATTTTATATATTATTTTGATAATAAGAGAGAATATAGTTTTTTTTAATGACGGATCACGATTCAAAGGTAATTTTTTAAAACTAACATAACCTAATTTACCCCCGCCCAGGGTATCTACCCTTGTTGGGATAAAAATTAGTATCAATGATAAAGTTAAAATTCATTGATATTCCATCTCACTAGAATTAATGAATGTAGTAATCTACAAAGGGATTCTAATATGAAAAAATAAAAAAAAATCTTCCATATAAGAGTTAGAGACATCACTATTTCTAATCTTTTGGCATGGATATGTATATATATTATATGAATACAATTTATTTCAGTATAGATAGTATGAATTTATTATAAGAAAATCATAAAGATATGATTTCTAACTCCAGCGGTAACAATGTGTTTGTGGGAGCTTTATCCAACAAAATATATATGAAAGGGATGTTATGTAAAATCTCACACCCAATGTGTGAAATGAATATTAATATCTAGAAGGAGACTTAGAATTTGGATAACTTAAATGATAGGTTATATGGAAAACCCATATATAAAAGAGTATTGACACGAATGAATTTGTTTATTCATTATTCAATTGGGTGAACATAATTATGGAGGACCTACAAGGTCTAAGTGAAACCCTCGATTATGTAAACAAACATTGAGAGAATTCTAAGGAGGTTTCCACCTAGATAAATTCAAAAATATCTATGATTAATGATAAAAATATAATAGATAAGATATTAGATTGTATTCATAGTACTATGGTTGCATAAGAAATGAGGAATTACGGTAATGAGGATATGAAGAGGGAATGTTTACGATAGTGGTGTTCAAATATTTGGAAATTCTTCTCATGGAGGATGTTCATGAAGAATATTTGAGGGATGATGTCATATCATTCCTTTTCTAAAATCTATAAATAGGAAAATGAATGTTTAAAGGGAAAATTCCACTCAGGTTATTTTGATGGGGAAATTATAGACACATTATAGAAAAGTTACCCAATAGGATTCAAGATGGTGAAGAGGTTAATAAAATTATTTTGAAGAAATATTTAGCTACTATGAAAGATAGGATAAGTATGAAATATAAATTCTTTAATAAAAATAACCCACATTCGCAAGAGAAAAATAGTTTAAAAGAAACTGTGGTAGAATAAATTTAACACTTGAAAATATCACATAGAAGGTTATTTAGTGGTATTTGTTGGAATTTCCCATACAATATAATAGAATGATTATGATAAAGGATAAGTGTATGTAAGAATCGATATCTAAGAAGAGTTAAAGGAAACACGAAACAATGAAATTCAATAGAGTGGTTCACATTTCCAAAAATGAATATTCATAAATAAGAATATGAAAAGTTAGAGATGAAGTTAGAGATAGAAAAGATTATATAATAAGTGAAAGAAATATCCTAGAAGGTTGTTGAGTACAAGCCCAAATCTGAAGAACATGCTTGGGTTATCAATAGTTTCACTAACATGGTGAAATACTAAGTGTAATTTATATAGGATCATAAATATGAGGTCATCATCCTTCAATTAAAAGTGGAATATAGTGAAATATACTTGACTCCTCATATGGAATTGGTAAATAAGAACATATTGGTGAAATAAGGTGTGAAATTTGAGTACAAATCTCTATAAAAATAGGAAAGGAGTGTTAGGAAAAGTAGAAGACTCATCATAATGAAAATTTTGGTATGGGGATTAATCACCAATAGAAAGTAGTGAGGGACGATTCTATGACACAAGCACCCCCTGAAGTTAAATGTTTATTTTGGTATGAAATAAAATCAAAATACTTAGAGAACCCAAGGTATAAATGGTGTTGTTTTATAGATACATAAGAATTCACATACTATGTGGTGATATTATTAGGGAATTATGGATAATTCACAAAATATTTTTCTCTTATCCAATAGGTTCTATATAACATAAGTGAAATAGAGTCAGTCGAGAAGAGTTCCACATTTCATCCATGTTATTGAAGGTCACTATTTATTGGTTGGAGGATTTGGACATATATTCCTGTTTTAGTAATAAAATATATATAGTAAATTAACTATATTAAATTAAATCATTTAGATAAAATAGATCAAGGAAACATAAAATGGGATAAATGATTAAAATCAATTTATATATTTGTAATATGGGTTTGGTATACCATTCTCAGAGGAAGATCAAGCATATGAATCGACATTAGGTATGATTTTTAAGAGATGGATTATAATTATTGGAATTGAGAAGTAAATGGTTGAAGATATATTGTTTATGGAATTAGATCATGTTGTTGTATAGATCAATAATAATGGTTTCACATTATATATAATAGTAAATAAGAATCATATCATTGGTATCAAGTAGGTCAAGTAAGTTGTCATAATATTTGGAAATGATGAAGGAATAAAGATTATTGGTTATTGGAAAGAAATATTTTGTGGCAAAGATATGATACGTGTATATATATTATATACTTTTGGTCTAGGAAACAACATTATATGTGCCAATAAACCATGTGACTAGGTGTATGAATTAAACTCCACCAAGAATTCTATACCATCAATGGAAAATAAGATTCATTTATTATTAATGGGAATTAAATGAAGAAGAATATCTACCTTTTTATTGTATAAAAAGACATGTTCATTGAGTTTAAGGAAGAAGAATACAAATTGTGTTATAATCCTCCTAATAGTATAATAAAATAATCCTTGTGAGATCTAGTAAAGAACAATGGTGATGTCCTTAATCAATCATGTGATTATACACACACATGATATGTTTTTTCAAAAAGGAAAGACTACTAAAAATACAAAAAATGAAAAATAATTAAATCCAATTAAAATTCTAGAATTAAAATATATATTTTTTACGTAGAAATGTATCAATTATTTATATTGATGGGAAGATATATTGTGTTCTTTTAATTGATGATTATATCAGGGTGGCACAGATAATGGTCATCACTCACAAGTGTGATGTGTTTAGCTAAATTACTCAGTATAGGATGGAGGTTTAAAAGAGACATAAAATAAGATTCTAAAATTATATACTGATAATGGCACGTAGGTCATAAACATCCAGGTGTGGGATTGTCTAAAAAAAAAGTTATGGAACAATGTCTCGTTAAAGAAAACTCATCGTCAAAATGGTGTGGTTTTGAAGAGGAACTATAACATTAACAACATATCCTGAATAATTTTTATCACAAAATAAATTATATATAAGTTCTCTAAAGAAGAATTACTGGAATATTTTATCATTTCTATAAGATATTTTCTGTATCTGAAGTAAAAAAATACTTTATAAAAGTTTTAGTATGGTAAGAATCTGATGATGAAGTACATTTTAATCATAATAAGTAAGTGATTCATTCTAAATAAGTAGAAACATGGGAAGTTAGTGTCTCATGGATATGAATGAATTTTATATAGCTTATCATGAAAGATAAAATCATATAAATTCTTCAATAATATGATTGAAGATCTTTTTAAAATTAATAGAATCATGGTAGTGGAGAATGAGAAGAGTACCAATAAAAAAAATTGCTATATTAAAGAGGATATTTATTAATATTTGAGAAGATAATTGGTAGCATAAGGGACTGAGTAATATTTATAAAAATATGTTGCACTATGTTATACTTACATATACATAAAATCTGAGAAAATGAGATAAAATTGATAGGCATAATTTCATTAATGATCAGATAATACCAATGCTGATAAGGATAATGATGGGTCCAAAAATAATAAATTTCTTATCTTATGTAGATTGAATGTTTTTTAAATAATAAACTAGGGATGATAATTGGGTTTAACATATGAGTGAATAGATTGAAAAAAATTTAGAATAATCAGACATTGGAGATGGTTTTGAGGATGGATGAAAAGAATGCCATCATATCCAAATGGTTTGTCCACGAAAAAATAAATAAATATGGAAATTTTATTCTAAATAAAGAATTATTTTTGTGGATGGGATACTCATAGATTATGGTCTTCAATATAGGTGAAACATTTGTTCATGAAGAACATATAGAGAAAATTTTACAATTCTTATCCATAGTAGTGGAAAATAAATTCAAGGTTTTCCAGATGGATGTCAAGTAATTATTTTTAAATTGGGGTCTATAATAATAATTATACATCAAACATCTCAATATTTTTCTTATCCAAGATGATGATAACAATGTGTTCCAATTGAGGAAGGATCCTTTTGGATGGATGCAGCCACCAAGATCATGGTATTCCTGATAGAATCAATACTTAAAGAAGCTCAATTTTTATCATGGTGGAGATAATTACAATATCTATATCAATAATGATAGTGAATGATGTAATATGGTACTAGTGTATGTAGATGGAAAAATATTTTATATATTTGATAAAGCACAATGAAAATATTTTAAGGAATTCATGAAGTGTGAGTTTGAAATATTTTTGATTTGAGAACAATCATTTTTTCCTTGTTCTATAGGTGATTTCTGGAATGTATGGTAAATTTATATATCAATATAAATATTATAAGGAGGTTATTATAATGTTGGTAATAGAGTATTACAGGGTGATGAAAATCCCATTTTAGTCCTTGATGAGGTTCTCAAGTGATGATAATGGTGATGTGATAAATGTCATAGAATATAGGTGGATAATTGGGATCCTATATTATTTAAAAGTTATGTGACCTAATATTGTTTTTTTATCATGTCAGGTTACATGTTATCAATAAAATCCCAAATAAATACACTTTCTATGAGTGAAAATAAAACTTTAGTATATCCAAGGTACTATGGATTTTTTATTTTATTTATAAGTCTATATAAGAACAAGAGTTTTGAGATATACAAATTTTTATTAACTTGGTTCAAAAAATAATAAAAATTCAATATAGAGTGGTGAGTTTTATCTCAGTGATTTTTATCTTTCTTGGATGAGTATGAAAATAACTAAATTTCACTAAGAAGAGTAGAAGATGAATATATAGAGAGTGATAAATATTTCACAAAACTATTGGGGATTAACTATAATATTAAATAAATGGGAGTTTTAGTGAAGTCTACGATTCAAATAAATTATAAAAATTATGATATTAATAATTTTATAAAAATATTAATCCATCCCTCAAGTAAAAAAGAACATTGAAATCGAATATTAGTTTATAATGGATAAAGTGGATCATTGGTTGGTGAATTTGGAGTACAAGCCTAAGAACTTTAGGTCATAGACTTCATGAAAAAAGACATACATAGAAAAGTTTTTGAAAGTGACCAAAATCCTCTTAGAGTCTAGTAAATACCCCACACATAAAAATAGTGTATTCCAAACCAACACTCTCTGATTTATGTTTAAAATAAACCTATGTGATAAAAAATTATTTATTCATTGTTGCAAATCACAATGGAGTGACATTTGGGTTCATTGAAAAACGGGGAGAAATATTTTTCATAAATGGGGTAGTAATATATCTAACACTACTACAAGGTAGAGTAAATATATTTAATGAGGAGAGGTTTTCTATACTCAATTTCATAGAGAAAGGATGTAGGTATGTAGTAAATATGATGATGTTGAAGAAGTTTTATCATTGAATAAAAATCATGAAAAGAGGGTCATTTGGGTTTTTGGTGCAATTAGTTATCACTATAGGTTTTTAGAGTAGTATCAAGATATAATTATAATTTAAAATTTGGAATTGAAAAATAATCAACAGATGGAATCAATAGAAAATTGGTTCATTAATGAACTTTTTAGGATATTCTTGTTTCTCAGGATGATATTAACACATATGTGTATAAAGTAAATGTGAAGTGAGACATTGATTGTTTTCTGTATTTTTATATATTAGTCTTTCAAATGAAAAATGATGATCCTAGTAGTGGTTATGATATTGTTTTAAAAAAAGTTTAAGGAGTTTCAAGAATTTTCAAAAAACACAAAGTGGGAGATTGTTGGAAAAATTACCTCAAGATTCTGTACTAGAGTTTTTAGGGTTGTTCTTATAGACAAAATTGATTTTTGTTGACAATGAATTTTTATAATGATATATAATAGAGGATATCTTGATAAAATCTCAAAAACCAGTCTCTATTGAAGGTTATAGGTTTTACAAAAATATACATGTTTAAACAAGTAGTGTTTCCCAATATTTTCCAAATTTTTTTGGCCCAAATGTTGTAGAAAGCTCAAAATTTAGTTTGGATCAAAAGAAGGATTTTCAAGTAAGTGAAAAGTTTTAAAAAAAAATTATTTGATGTTGAATCATTCAACATTTTTTAGGAAATATATTTATTTGTTTTTCAATGATTCAAATAAATGAAGTTTCATAAAAGCAGTGTATGTTATAAGGGAGTGACATGAATAAAGTCATATGTGTGTGAAAAGAGTAAGCACAGGCTTTATGTTTTATAGGCATGTAATGTTGTTTGAATGGTTATTCACTAGTTCAAAGTTTAATGATGGTTTATCCATACCTATGAATTAGTAACTATGCCCGTCATTTGGAGAGATTAAGAATTAGAGGAAATCCCAAGCCTCTTTTTGTTCATAAGACTTATTTGGTCATATTTCATGAATGAAATTATTTATTTTAAAATTATTTTCATAAATAAAGGATATTATAATTTATTGATAATGGTGTTTTCTGAAATTTTTTTCATTAAAGTGAAAATTATCATGATTTTTAGAAATTGTCATCAATTATATGAGAAGTTTTTTGAAAGTTTGGAAGCTATAAAATAGTTATGCGATGGATTGAAAAAGTAATCATTGGTGAACCTCAAGTAAATTACACAGTGTCTCGGTCGTAAATTGGAAATAAAAATTTTGATGAAATAAGTGTTTCATGAAATGATATCTATATTTTTATAACTATTTATTAAAATCATCAAAGGGAATATACTAAAGGAAAAATGAGTACACTTAATCCAATGGGGAAGTGAGATTTCAAAAATTGGGTTGTTATAAACTATGAGAGACCGTGAGTCTTCTCCAAATATTGTAACAATAGTGAAAATTGGTGATTATAGTACATTGGAACATTAACTTTGTATTCCCCTTGGATAAGTCCAGTTGGGGTAAACCAAGATAAATTATTATTTCTTATCCATTATTTCTATATATTTTTATGAGAAGGATATTGAATATTTTTTTGTGTAATAATAAAACAAGGTAAAAAAAATAAGTTATTTTAATCCAATAAACACTGATTAAACACCCACAACCTACACTCATCAGGGATTTTAACCTTGTGGGTCTAACAATTGGAATTAGATATAAATGATAAATTCATCTATATTTTATATTGGAGGAAGATATAGAACCAGTGAATCACAATCGTATTCCGATCTTTAAAGGAAACAAATTGCAGTTATATAAGAATTAGATATAGTTTTATTTTTTATCTTTAGTAATGGATATATTTATATAGTTTCTATACATGATATTTATTTTGATATAGATACTAAAAAGTTATAATAAGTTGTCTAAAGGGATATGGATGTTGACTCCAGAGGTATCAATGCATTTATAGTACCTTTATCCAACACATTCTTCATGAAACAGATGTCATACAAATCATCACATGCCATATGGGAAAATATAATTAATATCTACTAAGAAAACTGAAATTTTTGATATACTGAATTTTATGTTCTATAGAATAAGTATGAGGACTTGAAGATGTACATAAATGAATATTTTGGTGCATTCATTGATCGGTGGAATATAATTATTGTGTATATTCATGCTCTAGGAGAAAACATTGATGATATAAAAATCATCAAGTACATAAAATGGTTTTCACCACAACACTTCAATCCAAAATTCTCTAAGTGTGGGTATAAATACCCAGAAAAGATGATGTTGTATTGTCATTATATTACTTTTGTTTCATATTAAATGAAGAATGATGGTCATGAAGTAGTGTAAAAGAGGGAATTATAAGGAAGTGTCATTAGAAACACTAAGGAACCATACCAAAGAGTGTGGTTTGGAAAAAGAATTAGTAAATGAATCAATGATATTACTTTCCTCAATTCTAAATAGGTGTAAATTAAAATTTTTAGATTAAATTTCACTCATATTATTTCAATTTTAAAAAGTTGGGAACCTTTTATAAAACTGTACAAATAAGTTTCAAGATGATGATGTGGATGAAGAAATTTATATGAATAAATATTCTTCTAAGGTGAATGTTAGGATAATTAAGAAATATAACTTATTAAATAAAAATAAACTAATTTTATATGAGATAAATTTAAAAAAAACTAATATTTAATAAATTAAAGACTTCATTGATCGTAGATAAGATTCTATAGTGGAAGTTGTTTGAAATTCCTAGACAAGGGAATAGAGTGATAATGATAAAGTAGAATTTGAAGGAATATTTGATATCTGGGTAAAGTTGGTGGCTACTCTTCAAGGGATGGATGCTTGGAGATCCAAAACAAATAAATATAATATTTTGGTTCACGAAGAATATACATATATATATATATATATATAGAAGAAAGTAGAGGATAAGTCTTAGTTTAATGAATATATTTAAAATCATATATTTGAAAAGTCAAAAAGATCAAAGAAGGTTATTGAGTACAAGATAAATGTAAAAGTACAATCTATGTTTATTAATGGCTTCAATAGCATAAGTAAATTCAAATCCAAATTTACCACTGATAAAAAAGAGAAGGTTATTAACAATTGATAAAAATTTAAAGATCAAGACATACTCTTGACTCATAGTATGACATTGGTAAATAAAATCATATAGGTGATATAAAGTGTGAAAGTAAAGCATTGAGGTATATGAAAACTGAAAATAAAGTTTTAGGAAAATAAAAAATCACATAAATATGATAAATTCAATATGTGGATTCATCATCAATAGAAATCATAGATGGTCAACTCAAGGCCTTAAGAAATCACACTAAAGCTTAAGGATTATTTGGGTACAACTCAAAATATAAATACTAAGATAAACCATTGTAAAATCATTGATTTTTTAGTGACACACAATAATTTTCCTCATATGATGTGGTATTGTTGGGGAATTATGGAAGGTTCTCAAAAAATGTGTTCCATATCCAATAGGTATTTGATTGAAAAAGAGAATCAAAGACAATTGAGTAGAGTTCAATATTCCTAACATGATTTTGATGGTAATTATTTCTTATGTGAAGGATTTGGATATATGGTTATCTATTTCCATAAAAAATATAGAATAATGTTTCATTGAATACTCAATGTTTTTAAATTAAAAAACTAAAGGAATCATCAAACTAAATGAAAACTCAAAAAAATATTTTCATCATTGTGAGATAAGGTTGGTTCACCACACACTGAGGAAGATAAATTGAATCAATAAACATTGTGTTTGAATTAGAATTAGTGGGAAAATAATATATTTGATAAGGATGTGTATTAAAATATTTCCTTAAGAGAATCATAGCATGCGGGTATATGGATCCTTGATAATGGTTTTCCTTTCCATGTGATAGGAAATAAGGATATTGTTATAGGAATCGAGTATGACAAGAAAGGTTTCATCAGATTTAGAAATGATGAAACAAAAAATATGTTTAGATACATGAAATGAAAATTATGTTTGATATATATGATATGCACTTATGTCTTGGAAATTGAGGTTATCAATAAAAAATTTATAGGTTTTAGTCAACCAGGGAATGTAACAAACTTTAGTAAGAAGACATGGATCATCAAGGAAAAGTATGATCTAGTTATTACATAAGGGAAGTGGTCTATGTTTAATATCTACCTTGTTATTGGAGAAAAATTCATGTTATTTCTATATAAGGAAAAGGGAAATAGATTTTAACATAAGCTACTTAGGCATCTATGACAGAAATATTTAGATGATTTGGGGGAAAATGATGGATATTGATATCTCCCAATGATATCATGTCATATTAAACAAATTTTAATGTTTTCAAAAAAGGAAATGTTATTCTAAAGACATACATTTAATAAGAACATATGTTAATGATAGTTCATTAAATGGTGCATTCTTATGTGTGTGGAACTATATCACTAAGAGATATTGATGGGAAGAGATATAAAATTCTATTCATTATTTATTATTGTATTATAGAATTGATAATGGTAATTACTCACAAGTAAAATGTATTTATTTTTATTACTTGGTATTGGAGGGAAGATGAAATGATTCTTGGACATGGATTTTAACATTCTATATCGATAATGGAATAGAGTTCACAAACAACTAGGTGAAGGACTATATTGAGAAACATGGGATAATCCACAAATTCTCTGAAGTGATAACTCCGCAACAATATAGTGTGGTTAATAAGAGAAAATATATCATAAATATAATAGGAAAAATAATACTTATCATGAAAGAGCTACCGAAGATGTTTTGTAAATAGGTACTAACATCCATATATATTTATAATAGAAAATTGTTGTGTCTGGTGGAATAAAAGACTCTATACGAGTTGTGTTATGGAAAGAATCAAATGTTGATGTAGTTTCTAATATTTTGAAGTAAATTTTACATTATAAATAAAGAGAATAATATGACGTTTCTATATTATAGAAATATATGAATTTTCCAGGACTGCTCACACAAGATTAAAGAATATAAAATTTTCAATAAGAGGCTATGAATTGTAGTTAATGAAATGATTTCACTATACTTAAATGAGAAGAATATTCAATAAAATAGTGAGAGGATTAATCAGGATAGTGATTAATAATTGATAAGCTCAGGGGGTACACAGGCCTAAGGTAGATTCTAAAGAAGGAACTCATGATGAGTAGGAAGAAGTTAGACATACATCTCGATAGAAACCGAAGAGACAAACTAAAATTTAAATTTATAATATCATCAATGATTAGATAGTGCATGTGTATAAATAGAGAATAAAGTATCAATAATAAATATTGTTCTTATCTCAGTTATAGCTGAAGTGTTTTGAATAAGATTCTTCTGATGAAAATTTGGATAAGGAAATGAATTAAGAGATTGAGAAAATTAAGAATAATAAGACATGTGAGATTCTTTCAAGGTTGTTAGGAAATAATATGATCAGGAATAAATGGGTTTTCTATAACAAACTGAATAAATATAGAAGTGGGATTAAAAAAAAATAACAATTGGTGTACAACGGATAATCCCATATTGAGTTCATTGATGTAGATGATACATTTGTGCTTTTGGCATCAATGAATACAATTATACTATTCCTAACCATAATAGTGGAATGGAAATTTATTTTTTCCTATATGGATATCATGTTAAAAATTTTAAATGTAGTTATGTAATAATAAGTATATATAAAATAGCCACAATGTTTTCATTTCCACGAGGATGGTAACAAAGTGTTCTAATTAAAGAAGTCACATTATGGGATGAAGAAGGAACCAATGAAATGGTATTTAAGATTGGATCAACATATGAAGAATATTAGTTACAAATGTGGTGACTTTTATTATAATATAAATTTTAACAAAGAGAGTATTGAGTGGATAATTGTGATGGTATATATGGATGACATAATCATTAGAGGATTAGATGTAGTAGATTGTAAAAAAATTTACAAAATTTTTATGGTGTGAGTTTGAAATATATATGATTGTAGTATTGATATTTTTAATTAGTCTATAGTTGATATATGTAAAGAATAGTATATTCATATCTCAATATAAATATTAAAAAAAGGTTATAGGAAGGTTTCTAATGGTGTATTCCAAGGTGAGGACTACACCAGTTGCTACTTGAATGAAGTTGTTAGTAGATGATGTTTTCAAAGTAGTAACTATCATAGAATATATGAATTTCATTGGGATTATGCTATATTTAACAATGAAATGTCCCAATATTGTATTTTCAACATGACAAGAAGCATGGTATCAATGTAATCCCAAATGAATATATTTATTATCAATGAAAAGAATACATCATTATATCTAAGGCACTATAGATCTCAATTTCCATTATAATTATAATTAAAAATAGGAGTTTGAGGATATATAGGATGTAACGTCCTGACCCTAGTTACCCATAGTCGGTGCACTACTTTAATACATTGGCATGATTACAAGGAACCAAGTCCCGAAGGACCGATCAGTTTAGCAGTCATCAAAAATAGATTACATACATGAACATTACATTACATTAAAAAATGACTAAAAAAACAACAACATTGTCCCATTTTGAAAACATTCATATCTCTTAGCCTATCCCTATAGGTCAACCAAAAAGTACTTCTTCAATCCTGGGAAAAATAAAACATAGAATTGGGTGATCTCAGATGCTCAGTAAGGACAACAATATAGCGGAAACTCTCATAAATATGAATAAACCCTCAAGGAAATGTATAAGACTAAAACAAAAGCCTTTTAAACTTAAATTTTAGCATAATATGGGAAAGATAAAATCAAATAATTCCATTTAATTATTAACATGAAAATTATACTAGTCGAATAATCACATGCAATATCAATAGCCACTTTTATAGTGATGGAATGCATAATGAAAGACATTAATTTATATTTCAAGGCCTCATTCCAGGACCTAGGGGCTAACTGTAACTGGAACCCAACCTGGAGAGCCTCTGTAACCAGACTCCAACCCAGAGAGCCTCTGTAACTGAACTCCAACCTGGAGAGCCTATGTAATCAGACTCCAACCTAGAGAGCCTCTATAACCAGACTCCAACCTGGAGGGTCTGTTGTAACCGGACCCCTACCCAAATGGGTTACTTTTACCAGTCCCCAACCCAAATCATACTATTCCAACACATTCATCTTAAGAAGAGGTTGAAATATAACATAAACATTCTTATTAAAACTAGCATACAAAATGTCAATACATTAACCAAAAACCATGAATGGAATAAAAATAACTCATCCACATTCAAACATATCACAAAACCTTAAATACAATATATAAGGTTTGTATCATAATAAATAAACTTCAAAAAAATGTAAAATTTATCAAAGGATGTTGACGTAGATGAAATCAAAAATATTTGAGAGAAATATCTCTTACAATTTTGAAATCATTTAAGAGTAAAATAATTATAAATAAAACATTTATTTTGAAAATATTCTTATAATATTTTAAGGGAAGCTTCAACGATGTTATAACGGCGGAAAATATCCGCATCCGCTGTATAAGTTAAAAAAACATTCTTACCTAAATTTTGTTGAAAAGGTCATAAAGTACCTTGTTTGGAAAACGACAGAAAGATTCCTTTAAAAACATATAAAGTCAAATAAGGGTATAAATAACTTTAACCCATTATCTAGTTAATTGTAAAAATGTTTTGAAATAAATTTTTAAGAAGACACGAATGTGGATGACAAATAGGTCCTAGTAGATAATTACGTATAAAAAATATCGGATAATGAAGAGATTGTAGAATTATCCCTTACCGATTTGGTAACTCATGAAACATACACCTCATGAAAGAAGGATTATTCAATGAAGTTGTAAATACCCATAGATTAAATTATATTACACAAGTAATACAATCATGTCCAGTATATACACCACACAAAAGGAAATAGTGGCAATACAACGTGAATCTCACGGAAATAAGAAGTGAGATGAAATCCCCTTTCCACGTTGTAATCAGTCGAGTCATATGACAAGAAGTTAATAAACACCAAATAATTCATAGAATACCATGAATATAAAGAGAATCATGATAATATATATCAAATGTCAGTACACAATACACCACATGTAATAAATAAGTAGAGAACAATGGAAATATCATGAAATTAAATTTTAGATAAGAAACCCTTTACCTTGCACTTTCCTTTAGTCGAGGGTACGTTTAATCTCCTGTATAAAGACCGTAGTATGTTATTAAATTATAATAGAACCATATTAATATTTATTATATCATACATGATTCATTTATGACTTTATACTACCCATTTAATAATAATTTCTATGTTAATTTAACATTTTGGGTAATAATCACTTTCTTTATCGTACATGTTTTAACATGTTACTCTTGATTGTATCACTTAGATAATGATTTAAATACTTCTAAAATATAAAACATGATTTATATATCATATATATTTAGAATATAAATATGTATAATAGACATATATATGAGATGGAAAACACCGTTTATGGAGATGGTAGGTCGTAAGTACCCATTTTTTTAAAGGTAAAGGGGGAAAGCCCCCATTTATTGAATAAGAATGAAACTCCTTTTGAAGGGAAGAAGGAGGAACCCATTAATGAGAAAGATGAAATACATCTTATAAGAACAATCCAAATGACCAAAAAGGATCAAAAAGCCAAAAGGAAACAAAAATCAAAGTAAGAACAGGCCAGAAAGTCTCATCACCCCCAGCGAAATCCACTAAGATGATGCGTCACTCCCCCCTGAAATGAAATGTGTCATGCTGGAAACACAACCAAAGAAGACCACTCCTCCAACTTATACAAAAATATGAGAGGATAACTGGACGATATGTGCCATCACCCTTATCTCCCTTTCGAGCCACCCCCCGATGGTGCCAATGAAAGACTCACTGAACCATCAACCTGATGCGCCGCAACATCCGACAGAGAACACCGTGCAAGCTTAGTCCGGGTACCCGTCCATCCAAAAGAACATACGGCTGAATGATGGGTGCCAAGACACCCATCCCTCTTTCGAGGTCACCCAACCGATGTAATCTGTAGGACATAACACGCCATCCAAATGCAACGAGACCAACATCAAGTTCCAACCAAAACATTTGCTGCCCAGTGATAGTCCGATCCAGCAAAACAACAATGGTAAAACCAGAGAAAAATGAACAGAGCAGCAAAACCCAAAAGCTGTAAAGATCACACCTGCAACCACCTCAGGAACACCACCACCATCAGACCATAGCATACCTCCTCACGATCCAAATAGAGGATCGCCGAACGAGCTTGATCGAAAAACCTCCAATGATGCCACCGTCCGAGCTCCCAACTTCCTGAAGGGAGTGCTGAGAAGATCCACTGGCTGAAGAAGAAGAGGCGACGGATCAGTGACAGAGAAGCAACAAGCCAGAAACCCAAACCCGGACCGAGGTCACGAGGTGGTAAGACCCAAGCACAACGATCCACCGTCGAGATCCCACCGAGAACACCCACCGAAGGCAGAAAATCCACTCATAAAGAATAATCCGAAGAACATTCCGAGAAGGTAGAACAAGAAGTAAAGAAAGTATAAAGAAACCGACCCAAAGAATCCGCATACCTCCATCGATTCAGAGTCCACCGCTCGAATGATTCTGAGACACTCAGAAATCTTCTCCTTCGCAGCACCACCGGGAACCAACCAATGGTGCATAGATATGAAAATAGATCTGAAGTAAAGGATAAAATTTCATCCGATGAAAGAAGATATAACCACAACCTTCCAGATCCTGAAAGTGTGTTTTGAATTTGTCAGCCCAAAACAAGGAGCGAAGACGCGAAGGGAGGTGGTACCACCACAGTGGGATCAAAACAGTGTCACGACGCAGATGATGAAGAAATGAAGAAACTGACGAAAACCTCCAGAGAAGAGAAGCCAAGGCTAGAGAAAAGGTGCTGACACCTGGTTGGGGAAGACATGGATTGCGGAACCCTAGAGGGGCTACGCTCTTGGGGAGTGCGGCGCCATCCTGTAAGTACCCATAAACGTTGTTTCTGTTTTCATATCGTATTGAACGAAAGTAAGTGAATAAGATATATGTAAGTACATAAAAAAATATATATCTTCATTAGCATTATTATGTCATATATTACATACTTATTAATGATATATAAATTTTATAATCATCGTTGAATGGTGAATGTGGAAATTAATCTCATCGCGTCGTGGAGACGGTAATCAGTATGTACACACGAGCGAAAATATCATAATATTGATGGAGAAATCATATGTAACTGGATGTTATATCATATATACATAATCATTAACATGTTATATTTATTATTTACATTATTTATACTCATTATTATACACATCCAAATAATTAAGTGTTTGAATAACAGACAACACCACAACATAGAGACGGTAATCCGTACATACGCACATATGGTGACTTTGTCATTTATAGGATGGATAAAATAATGAATATGGTTGAAATTTTTTTATAATAACATCACAATATATAGAATATACTGTAGTTTTTATTTTAGAATGGAAACAACAAAGAAAGATAATGTGATAGAAGAAAAGAACTTAAAAGAGGTGATGAAATATTTACCTCTTCTTTGGGTTCTTCCTTTTGATTTGATCAAAAGGGCTCCTTAGGTTGGCTTCATGACCAAAGTAGAGCCTCTAGGATGAATGAAGGAAAGTTTAGAGGATTTTTCGGCTGGGGTTTGTCGATCCAAAAGGCTTTGTAGGTGTGAAATTAAGATAAGGGTAAATGTCCTTTTATAAGTGAGGTGAGGGTCACTTTTGGAAAAACGTGAAATATTATTTTATAATAAACTAATTTTCAGTTTATAATGGCTCCAAAATGAATTATTTAAAGGCTAAGGTGGGTATGGGTTGAAAACATCTCAACCAATAGGTTTTAGACAGGTTTAGGTCATCATATTAACCTTATCTTTTAGATTTAACTCTTAGTTAAATATTGTAACTTTTACCATGTCTTCTTGTATTCTTACACTATATAGTTAATAAACATACTCTAAACTTCCAAGAGAAACTCAAGTGGTTCATTAATGACATATATAATATTATTTAAGCACCTTAGACAAATCTTAGATTTTTATAAATATTATATCAACCAATAATATAGTATTTGTTTTAAAAATTAATTTATGTCAATTTTGATATTATTTGGTATTTGGTTTTTGTGAAAGTCATAAAAACTTGATTACTTCCAAAAATGTAAATTGAATCACCCCTAACATGTCATATTCACCTATAAATTTCGTGGATATTTTAAAAACATTGAAATTTTATTTATATTAATATTTATAATACCATTTATTCGATTCCTTCATTAATAAGGTAATTACAACATCATCATTGTGTCATAAATAAAATAAATTATTTAATTTCTAAAAATTATAAATAAAATACCATTACGTAGGAAATATTTTTATATTTCTAATTAATATTTATAGTCGAATTTATATTGTGTGTAACCCTATATTAACAAACGTTTAGTTATTAAACTTTGAATTTAACACTTTTAACTCTTCTTTAAATAAAATAATAATAAATTTCCTAATCTAATCCAAGTGGACCTAAAGGATCATATTTTATTCCTAAGTTTTTTTGGTTCAAGTACAATTATCCAATAGAATCAGGAAATGTGTTAGGGTAATTATAATATCATTTTTACCTTTAATTACCCTATTTATTTTTTCCGTGGTAAATAAAAGTCAAAAGTTACTATTCACCAAAAATTATTTTCATCTTATTAAACCACAATTTAATTACTGATATCAACCGCGTCTCTTGTATTTTTGAAAATCTACTCACAGAAGCGGTAAAATTATGTTTCTTACAAATTTTCAAATGCTCCTAGGAGGTGGGTAAATGACTGTAAAAATTTCAATATAAATTTTGAATATCTATACTCATTATAAAATGACTTCAATGAATTAAATTGAACGTATATAGGTATTATGTATCTATTTTGATATGAAATAAATTTAAATAAAATAAATAATTATTAAAATAAAAAGTCAGTTTTATATAATAACACAGTGTTTTTCACTATTCATCTAAAATTGAATGTTTTTTAAAAAATACAAATAATTTACCATAAGATAATTTTATATTCTGAATTAAAAAATGAAGTCAATTTTACCAAATTAAATATATATAAGTTTCATTTATTTATTTCAAATTAATTCTCGTTATCAAAACCAAAAATCGGGTTTTTAAAAAAGTAAAAGCTATCAAAAGATTGACATGTGTTAATGTCAAATTTAAATGTGAAATAAATAATAATGAAAAAAATTATATTAAATGATAAAAATATAATCTAATTATACTTAAAAACAATTCAAATTCATAATTTAACACTATAAATTATTTTGATTAAAAAAATTGTTTTCAATTAAAACGTAGTATTTTTTCACTATTCATCAAAATATAAAAATTATCAGAAAAGTACAAAAAATTTATTGAAGCTAAGTTTTTATGTCACTCTTCTAAATAAGAATTTAATTTCATTAAATTTAATGTATAAAAGTTCCAAATATTGGTTTTAAAACAGGTTCTCCATTAAAAGGTGGTAAAATTGCATTTTTTGAAAAATACTTATTTTATCTGAAAAAATGAATTTTTTCTTATATTATTTATAAGAAACACATAATATGAATGTTAAAATTATATAGAGTATAAAAGATTCAAAATTCAGTTAATACTATTAATAACCACTTTATGAATGGTTAGTGTGGTAAGTTGTGGTGTGCTAAAACTCGGTGTTGCATGTAGCGCAGGCTATTGATTTACTTTAAAGAGATAACATACTATGAAATCATGGGGTTTTACATTCTAACCTCCTTCAATAAATTTCATCCTCACAATTTTAAATTGTTCTTAGAAAATAAATGGATAAAAATAGAAAATTAGCTTTGTAGAAAACCCACATCGGAAATTGGATTAATAAAATTTATTCTTAATAAGAGGGAAAAGGGAAATGAAAATGTCACCACCAAATTATGATATCGATTAGGAGAACATTAGTTGAAATTTGGGACACATAATTGGAGAAAAATATTAAATATTTATATATAGTGATTGAGGTCATCAATCACAAACAACTGTAAAATTGAGGGCCTCAAAGCCATCAATCTAAGATAATGTAAAATATCATCGGTTCAACAAAACATATGGTATTAAGGTTACACATTTTTTGTTTTAAGATACCTTACCTATAGTTTAAGAATTAATTTATTCAGAGAATAAGAGGAAAAATATACATATATATATACTTGACAAGTAGAGTTTCATCCATCAACTAATTCCTACCACAAACTCATCTTTCACTCTAACAGATAATAGAATTAAAAAATATTCTATTTATCCCAATCGTATAGGGTTATAAAAATAATGAATTTATAATTCATTTGTCTGACTATTTTAAAAAACTACATTATACAAACTAGGAAATCACGTATTCTAGTGGTAGGTGATGCACCCTTGTCATCCTTCGGTTGTGGGTTCAAGTCTCAGGGCCTTGCCTAACGTGGTGGGTTGTTGTGCGACCTCTGGGTTGTCCTTTTTATGACAATACAAAAATAATATCAAGAAATTATTTAACCTTAACAATAGTATCCAATGTCAAACTTAATCAATTCCAACCTTTAGACTTATCCAAAATAATTCTGTCCAAACTCATAGTCCAAAATTTATAAGGAAGGTAAACATAATGAAGATCGTTTTTGCCATGTAATAACATGTGAATACCTTCATCATGTATTCTATTAAAACACGGTAACACCCTAAATAATAATATAATCGTACTGATTACATTCATTCTCCCTTATTCCTTATATAATCCTGAATATACTTCTTATATAAAAAAATGTTGTAAACTCCAACAATGATGGAATAAAAAAACCATTAACCAGTTCCAATGATGTCAATAATATCAATTATAATTTATCCAAATCAATCATCTCTTATTCCAAAATCAATACCTATGTATCAGGACCATATTAAAGTTTTTTCTTTCCTTCAACCATGTTTTTCCAAGATTTTAACTTTCCTTTAAGTCACTTTTCTTGATTCTACTAATCTCAAGTCCTTAATGAAATGGTACAAGAGTACAATCCTTATATACTATATAATTATTATAACATGTACATCATTAATATAATAATAAAATGAAACAACACTTTAATAACAACATAATAACTCTAATCAATCCTCTTTATCTTTGGTATTATAATAACTTGATTATTATCCAATAGTATCATTTGGGGCATACTCTGATAATTTGGACATTGCTTCGCGTAGTGTCCCAACTCCTTGAAGATGAAACATTGTACATTTGAAACCTTTTTCTTACCCTTGAAATCACGTACATGGTGTCATTTTTATCCACACTTATAACAAACTCCCATTCCATTCAAGCATTTACCAAGGTGATTCTTTCCATAGTTATCACATATGGGAAAATCCTTCTTTCCCCTCTTCTCTTTATCCATATTTCTCTCTTCCATCCTTTTCTTCTATTACTTCAATTCAATGCCATAAGACTTAGAGAATTCTTTACTTATCTTATTAACACATGATACTATTTCTTCATATTATGAGAATACATAGGATACTATTTCCCTTTTAAATGTTGGATCAATACCTTGAAAGATATGATTCTTCTTAATCTTTCAATTATGTGTATTGCTGGATTCTCATTCCTTCTACTAGTATCCATTTCTAATCAATGGAACACAATAGGTTAGTTTATGAATCACAATGCACAATTCCAAACCTGTAAAATACCTAATGTAAATTGAAAATATTATTCATATAATCTATAATCATAAAATGTTTTCTTTGAGGAAGTATTTAATCCTAAATCATTCATAATGGCTTGTAATGAAAATGTGAATTATCCTAAACATGTCCCTCGGGAGTGTCATAACCAAGAGTGCAGCAAGTCTTGTTGTCGTGAACCAGTTTCCATTCGAGTCTAGCTTAAATTGGTGTTTTCAAGTTTTACACCTAGGTACATTTGTGCCAGATCCACCTCTACCTGCTCGTATCCAAACAGGGATGTATTGCTTGGAAAATACACAAAATCTCTACAGTACCAAAATTCAAGGAAGTTCTTCTATACTAATCCTCAAATTCTATATTAGGGCAATTTTCTCTAATCAGAGTTTATCTAAATCTATATTCAAGGTTATTTCTAAACTTACTCTAATACCAACTGTAACGCCCCGACCCTAGTTACCCAGAGTCAGTGAACTACTTTAATACATTCACATTATAACAAGGAACCAAGCCCCGAAGGACCGATCAGTTTAGAAGTCTTGGAAAATAGATTACATACATGAACATTACATTACATTATAAAATGACTAACAACAACAACAACATTGTCCCCTTTTGAACATATTTATATCCCTTAGCCTATCCATACAGGTCAACCATAAAATACTTCTTCAATTATGGGAAAAACAAAACATAGAAAGGGGTGAGCTCAGATGCTCACTAAGGATAAAAATACAGCGAAAACTTTTATAAATAAGTATAAACCATTTAGGAAATGTATAAGAATAAAACAAATGCCTTTTAAATCTAAACTTTAGCATACTATGGCAAATGTAAAACCAAATAATTCCATTTACTTATTCACATGGATATTATACTAGTTGAATAATCACATAGAATATCAATAGCCACATTCATAATGATGAAATGAATAATGATGGACTTTAATTTTTGTTTCAAGGCCTCGTGCCAGGACCTAGGGGCTAACTGTAACCGGACCCCAAAATGGAGAGCCTCTCTAACCAGACTCTGACCAGGAGAGCCTCTATAACCGGACTCCAACCCGAAGAGCCTCTGTAACCAGACTCCAAACTGGAGAGCCTCTTTAACCAGACTCAAACATGGAGGGTCTTTTGTAAGCAGACCCCAACCCGGAGGGGTTACTTTTACCGGTCCCCAAACTGAAACATACTATTCCAACACATTCATCGTAAGAAGAGGTTGAAATATAACACAAACATTAGTATTAAAACTAGCATACGAAATTTCAATACATTAACCATAAACCATAAATGGAATAAAAATAACTCATCCATAGTCAAACATATCACAAAACATTAAATACAATATGAATGGTTTGTATCATAAAAAATTAACTTCAAACAGGTGTAAAATTTATCAAAGGATGTTGACGGAGATGAAATCAACACTATTTGAGAGAAATATCTCTTTCTATTTTGAAATCATTTAAGAGTCACATAATTTTAAAGAAAAAATTTATTTTGAAAATAATCTTATAAGATTATAATGGAAGCTTCGATGATGTTATAATAGTGGAAAATAGCTGCACCCATTGTATAAGTTAAAAAACATTCTTACCTTAATTTTGTCGAAAAGGTCATAAAATACCTTGTTTGGAAAATGACGGAAAGACTCCTTTCAAAACATATAATTTTAAATAAGTATATAAATTAATTTGACCCATTGTCTAGTAAATAGTAAAAAAGTTTTGAAATACATTTTTTAAGAATACATGAGTGTAGATGATAAATATGTCATAGTAGATAATTATGTATAAACAACCTGAGATAATGAAGAGATTGTAGAATTAACCCTTACCAATTTGGTAACTCATGAAACATACACCCCATGGAAGAAGGATTATTCAATGAATTTTAAATACCCATAGATTAAATTATATTACACAAGGAATATAATAATGTCTAGTACATACACCACACAAAATGAAATAGTGGAAATATGGTGTGAATCTCATAGAAATAAGAAGTGAGATGAAATCCCCTTACCACGTTGTAATCAATCAATTCATATGAAAAAATGTTAATAACCACTAAATAATTCATATAATACCATGAATATAAAGATAATAATGATAATATATATCAAATGGAAGTAAAAAATACACCACATGTAATAAATAAGTGGAGAACAATGGAGATCTCATGAAATTAAATGTGAGATAAGAAACCCCTTACCTTGCACTTTCCTTTAGTCGAGGGTACGTTTAACCTCATGTATAAAGACCATAGTATGTTATTAAATTATACCAGAACCATATTAATATTTATTATATCTTACATGATTCATTTATGACTTTATACTTTCCATTTAATAATAATTTCAATGTTTAATTAACATTTCAGGTAATAATCATTTTCTTTATCACACGTGTTTTAACTTGTTACTGTTGGTTGTATCACATAGATTATGATTTAAAGACATCCCGAATATAAAAAATGATTTATATATCATATATATATAATATATAAATATGTATAATAGATGTATATTTGAAATGGAAAACACCATTTATGGAGATGGTAGGCTATACGTACACATAAACACTGTTTCCGTTTTCATATAGTATTGAACGGAACTAAGTGTATAAGATATATTTAAGTTAATAAATAAATAAATAAATAAATAAATAAATATATATATATATCCAGTATCATTATTATTTCATATATTTCATACATATTAATGATATATATATTTTTTATAATCATCGTTGAATGGTGAACGTGGAAATGAATCTCATCGCGTCGTGGAGATGATAATCCGTACGCATGCACGAGCGACAATATCATTATATTGATGGAAAAATCATATGTAATTGGATGGTATATAAAATATAAAGAATAATTAACATGTTATATTTATTATTTACATCATTTATACTCATTATTATACCCATCCAATTAATTAAGTGTTTGAACAACAAAATGCACCACGACATGGAGACGACAATCCGTACGTACGCATGTATGGTGACTTTGTCATTTATAGGATGGATAAAATAATGAATATGGTTGTAACATTTTTATAATAACATCACAATATATATAATACCCTAGAGTTATTATTTTATAATGGAAAAACAAAGAAAGAGAATGTGGAAGAAGAAAACAACTTCAATGTGGAGATGAAATATTTACCTCTTCTTCTAGTTATTTATTTTTATTTGATCAAAGGGGATTCTTAGGTTGGATTTCTAACAAAAATAAGGCCTCTAGGTTGATGGTAGGAAAGTTGGGTGGATATTTGGGCTGAGGTTTTCCGAGCCAAATGGCTTTGGAGGTGTGAAATAAAGAGAAGGGGAAGTGTCCTTTTATAAGAGAGGTGAGGGTCACTTTAGAAAAAACTTGAAATATTATTTTATAATAAAATCATTATCGGTTTCTAATGGCTAAAAATAAATTATTTAAAGGATAAAGTGGGTATGGGTTGAAAACATATCAACTAATAGGTTTTATATAGGTTTATGTCAACATATTAACATTATCTTTTTTATTTAACTTTTAGTTAAATATTTTAACTTTTATCATGTCTTCTTTTATTCTTAGACTATATAGTTAATAAACTTACTCTAAACTTACAAGAGAAACTGAAGTGGTTCATTAATGACATATATAATATTATTTAACCACTTTGGAAAATTTTTAGATTTTTAGAAATATTATATCAACCAATAATATAGTATATGTTTTACAAATTAATTTATGTAAATTTTGACATTATTTGGTATTTGGTTTTTGTGAAAGTCATCAAAACATGATTACTTCAAACAAGATAGATTCAATCAACCCTAACATGTCATATTCACCTATAAATTTCGTGGATGTTATAAAAACATTTAAATTTTATTTATTTTAATATTTATAATAGATTTATCCGATTCTTTCATTAATAAGGTAATTAATGCCTCATCATTGTTTCATAAATAAATTAAATTATTTAATGTCTAAATATTAAAAATAAAATACCATTACATAGTAAATATGCTTATATTTCTAATTAATATTTGTAGTTGAATTTATAGTATGTGTAACTTTATATTAAAAATTGTTTAGTTATTAAACTATGAATTTAACACTTTTAACTCTTCGTTAAATAAAATAATAATAAATGTCATAATCTAATACAAGTGGATATAAAGGATAATATTTTATTCCTAAGATTTTTTTGGTCTAAATACACTTATCCAATAGAATTATTACATGTGTTAGGATTAATATTATATCATTTTTACCTTTAATTACCCTATTTACTTTTTACCGTATTAAATAAAAGTCAAAAGTTACTATTCATAAACAATTATTTTCAACTTATTAAACCACATTTTACTTAATTATATAAACTGCGTATCTCATATTTTTGAAATTAAACTCACAGAAATGGTAAAATTAAGTGTTATGCAAATTTGCAAATGCTCCTAGGAGGTGGGTAAAAGACGGTAAAAAGTTCAATAGAACTTTTATATATCTAAACTCATTATAAAATGACATCAATGAATTAAATTGCACTTATATAGGTATTATGTATCTATTTTGACATAAAATAAAGTTAAATAAAATAAATAATTATTTAAATAAATTTTCGGTTTTAAATAATAATGTAGTGTTTTTCATTATTCCTCAAAAATTAAAAGTTTTCAGAAAAATAACAAAAATTTAACCTAAGATAATTTTGATATTCCGAATTCAAAAATATAGTCAATTTTACCAAATTAAATACATATAAACTGCATTTATTAATTTAAAATTAATTCCTGTTATCAAAACCAAAAAGCTGGTTTTTAAAAAAGTAAAAAGTATCAAAATATTGACTTGTGTTTATGTCAAATTTAAATATGAAATTACTTATAATTACCACAATTATATTAATTGATAAAAAATAATCTAATTATACTTTAAAACCATTCAAATGGATAATTTAACTCTATAAATTATTTTGATTAAAGAAGTTTTTTTCAATTAAAACATAGTATTTTTTCACTATTCATCAAAATAGGAAAGTTATCAGAAAAGTACCAAAAATTTATTGAAACTAAATTTTTATGGACCGACTCTAAAGAAGAATTTAATTTCATTAAATTGAATATATAAAAGTGTCAAATATTGGTTTTAAAAAAGGATCTCCATTAAAAGGCGGTAAAATTTCATTTTTCTGAAAAATACTTCTTTTATGTAAAAAAATGAATTTTTCTTATATTATGTCTAAGAAACACCTAATATCAATGTTAAAATTATATAGATTATATAAGATTCAAAATTCAGTTAATAATATTCATAACCGCTTTTTGAATGGTTAGTGTGGTAAGTTGTGCTATGCTCCAACTCAATGTTGCGTGTAGAACAAGCTATTTAATTACTTTAATGAGATAACATACTATAAAATCTTGGGGTGTTATATAAGAATCAATTGGGATGGTTCAGTAGATGATATAAAGTCAACATGAGATAGTTCATTTTTTTATGGGGATTTTTTTTATTTTTTGGTTGAGAAATAAAAAATATTACATTCCATATAGCATGGAGAAGCTGAATATATAGTGGATAATTAAGATTTAAAACATATATTATGGATGAATCAGTAACTTGAAGACATGGGATTTGAATTGGATACTTTCATCAGAATGGATTGTGATAATTCATGTACTATTAGTCTTTTCAAAAACTAAGTCCATCATTGAACAAAAAAACACCTTGAAATCAAGAATCACATTATAAATGATAATATGGAGCATGGTTAGTTGAATACTGGGTATGTGCCTATAGAAATTCATGTTTCTAACAACATGAAAAAGGCCTTACATAAATAATCATTTGAAAATCATCAGTTTTCTCTTAGAGTCTAGTGAAACATGAAACATAAAAATCATGGATGTGTAAACCTTACTCACTAAGGTATTTTGAAAATTTATCTTTGTGTTCATAACTATTCTTTTCTCAATTTCACACCATAAAGGACTGAACTTTGGGCTTGTTAGAAACAGTGGAAAATATTTTTCAACAAATGCGAATATATTTCTTAAAGATATTATAGGGGAGAGTAAATATATTAAATGTGGAGAGATTTTATATGCTTAATTCAGGGGAGAAAGGATGCATGGGGAGTTTTATATATAATGATGTTAAATTTATTATATCAATGATATTTAATAAGCTAATATTTCACTATGTTATTTCTTTCCATAAAGATTACGTTAATATATTGTTCTATATGAAACACTAAACAAAAATGAAACCGTTATATGTTAAAATAAAATTTTATCTTTATATTTGAGTCGTTAAATTAACAAGTATAAAAGAAGTAACCATATTATGAAATATAATAAAGGATATAAATAGAATTATAAGTGGAATTATTTCATATGAATTTCATTTCTCAATGATTATAAAGTATGCATATTCATTAATATTTTCTCAAGACCAATCCAAATTAGAACAATTACAGTATGAGTGAAATCCTATGTGGGAAAAATTCAAGCTCCTAGAAATTTTTATGACATTAATGCTAGTGGAACCACCTCCCTTGACTGCCACTAAATCATATAATGTGATTAGATATTACAATGAGATCATAATGGTCTATATAACTAGAAATTAAAATTACATAAATGATTACTTATTTAGGTAATAATTTCTTTATCACATGTAATTTTTATAATTTTCATTTTTATTTTTAAAGAAAAAATGTTTATTTTCATAAAAAGAGTTTTCTTTATATTATATATTTTTAAAAAATAAAATCTTTAGTTTTATAATATTGATTTTAAAAAATTAATTAAACTTTTTTATTTAAAATGTAAAAATTTTCTTAGTATGAATTGTTTTGATTTTTTAAAAGTACCGATTTCAAAGTAGATTGTGAAAAAATATGGATATATCTAAAACTGTCAATTTCCTGACATTATCTTCATAAAATAAAGAATTATATGTTTTTGAAAAAACATTATATGAAATAAATATATTCATAATTAAAATATAGAATTTAAAATTACTATATTTCATTTATAAATCTCAAGTATATCAATTTGGAAACAAAAGTATTATTTTACTATTAAAACAGATTTATTCACTCCAATTAAAAATTTATTTTTCATCAATTATAGAAATTAATTCAAAAAATTGGATTTAATAGTTTTTATAAACAATATAATATTATATAATAAAGATAAAGTTTAATTTTTGTCCTGAAATTTTGATTACTATGATTAATATTAATAGCCACAATAACGGTAGAATCATTATTTTCAATGAATTAATTTATTAATATTATATGATTTTTAATATTACTGAATACATTAATCACCAATAATAGGGGAATTTAAAATATTTTTAATATTATATTTGAATAAACTATTACTCATCCAATCGGTAAAAAATACTAAAAAATATTAAGAAAACTTAATAGTGAAAACAACATTTTTCAACAATACTATTTTTTTATTTATAATTTTTTTTAATTTAAATGATCTTTTTATTTGAGTTAGAAATTGAATTAATTTAAATGTAAATTATATTTGTGTTACATATGTAAAAATTTGATAAATTAGTTATTTTATATTTTTAGTAAAACATACGTTACTTGGGTAAAATCAAGTTACCCAGTTAAAAACAAAAAAATTAATGTTAAAGTAAAAATATATGAACAATTGAAAACCAAAATATTTAAAACATATATTTCAATTATTTTTTTAATTATTTCTACATCCAATATAACACACATGTTTCATTATTTTTAATTTTTTCAGTCTTTTACCATTGAATAGTTTATTGATATCATTAAAAAGTAATGGGATAATCAGAAAACTTCTCATACTTCACTTATTAAATGAGACACATCCACCCCTTTATTCCATGACCATTCAAAATAATTTATTCTGAAAATATTAACAATGTTATTATACTAGAATCATATTTCACTTTTATAATCCTTTGTTCCTAATTATTTACCATAATCTCTTCATTTCTAATGATACATTCAAGAAAAATTCAAAGGTACCAATGTGTGTATTATGTACCCCATACCTTTTTTATTATTAATTATTTTCTTCCATAACTACACTAAAAATTGTAATATAATTATCTAAGTATCACAATTATACATAATTTTTATTATATTAATTAAAAAACTTGTATTTATAGCTTTACATCCACTCTGGAAAACAAAGAAATGTTAATTGTGCGTTTTTCATAGTAGCGCCTCCATTAAGTAACAATTTTCATTTTTCATCTTGATTTTCTTTATTTATACAGACCACATAAAATATGATTCCAAAAATATAAAAACAAATTATCACTATTATTTTATTATAATTATATTATTCTTTATTAACCATACTTACCCATCAAGATATAGTGTGTTCATGTTTGGGATAGTTTAACCACATACATGAATAATGCTTTAAAAATATATCATGGATGAATATGGGAATGTAAAAATTAATATTATTATATTTTAATATGAATCTAAGGATATTTTCTAGTTCTAAAATATTTATATAAGTATTTAAATTATTATTAAAATATCAACTTTGATTTTTAATATTATCAAAATAAAACATCACTCTTTAAATTTTTACGCAATCATAAAAAAATGTATCTAATAAATAAAAATATTAATATAATAAATGCTATATATTAAATTAAATATATAATAATAATAACATTATAATGTAACTAAAAATCTTAATTTGATTATTCATGAAGTTTGGTTCGTGGGCAGAACAAATCTGGAACAAGATAAGGATTTGTAATTACTCAATTTTCTTCCATTGAGTTAAAAATGTATTATAAAACTCTATTGTTTCATGTTTGATTTATTATACCTGATAATTTTTTTTATTTTATTTCCTAATTAATTTCTAGGTTTTTACAATTATTTTTATTTCCCATTATAAAATGATTCATACATAAAATATTATGTTACTTGTAAGTGTTTCTTATCTAAATTTCCACACCTTGAGATATTTTTTTATTAAACACTATGATTAATTTAGAATGACTTAATGTAATAACATTTAATATTTTTGAATCAATAATATATTATATTTCTTGATATTGACTATTGTATTCAATGTTTTTTCTCTCAGGGGGTTTTGACTCAAAAATTTCAAAAGTCATTATGGCTTCCTTCTCCACCACCCTTCATTGAGACATGTTTCAATATTATAAACCATTTTCCATTCTTATACTTTAACAAATTACGTTATAATTATAATATATTAAATTTTTATATCATGTAAACTTCACATACATTCATTATCTTCTTTATTTTGGACATTGATTAACATCTTCCCTAGAAAATAAATGGTTTTTCATAACCCAACACAATTTATTAAGTTATAATGTTTACATTAATCATATTCTTTAATTTAACATGTAATTACTAATATTTATCTCTAACTATAACTTTTGGTTAGAAAAAAAATCCTTATTGATTAATTCTATTCTTCCTTGAAAATGATAATATGTTATAAATAATTATCATCCTCTTAAATGATATTTTATTATCCATGTTGATATTACCATATTCCTGAAAAATATTTCACTTAATATTTGGAATAATAAGTATTTTTATTACTTATTCCATTCATATAAATCCTTACCCCATTTCAATAATATTTGTTTGTAGTTTTTTATTATGTGTGTTTACAATAATAGAATAAAAGGGGGTTATGTTTCACTTCATAATCAAAGGTTTTCTTACACTATATACTTCCGAAAATAAAAACTTTTATCTGAAATTAAAGTCTCAATTATTGAATTATATTTTTCAAATAAATTTTTATAGAATATTTAAAATCACTATTTTGAAAATGACCCAAAACATCATCTTTTATGGAAATAAAACGTGTTTTATAAAAACACTTTTACTTTTTATAATCAAATATCACTTTTTATTTTCAAAATTTATCACCATCAGTGGATTAATTTTTCATCATTTAACCCACTAATTTACTTGAAACTATTTTTTTCAGTAATTAAACTCACGGTATCAAAAACCCCAATTCTAAATCTCATATTTCATACTTTTTAAAGAATCAATTTTTAAATAGTGGTTTTTTATCTATGATGAATTCATTATATGTTTTTTTATTAAGATAGTTTGTGTTCTTTTTCAACCAACCACATAATTTCTCTAGATTTTTAGTGGTCATGTTTTATGTAAATAATCCTGAAATCAATTTCTTCTGCTTGATTATTTTTATTTGATGAAATTTTAAAATTTATCTATGTGAAACACAAATTCATGTACATAATATAATATAATGGGTGAGAAAAAAATAATATATCCCTCCAATGCATTGGATAAAGAATTATATCTGAAGATATATAAACTATGGTATTGGGGAGTGAACTCAATACACCATTATATTTTTTCAACTATGTGACTAATGGATTGGGAGTAAAACTTTTATTATGTTAATGATGTCTTGATCTATGTTGTGGTTATAATATTAAAATAGAAATATCCTTTGATATCATTTTCATTATACTAAACCCTAATGTTATTATTTTTGGAACATGATCCATTATTTATTGGGTATGAATTATATATTATTTTTTCATGTTCCATGATTACATTCCCATATCCATATCTTTATCTTATGCTAACTTATGATATTTGATTTTTATCACTTATGATTTCCCTTAATGCATGTTTTAGCACAAACCTTCTTTTGTATCCTTTTACCCATATAAATAAAAAAATTAATATGTACGGTTTTTCTAGAATATTATTTTTTTCATAAAATTTATAGTACATGTTAAAGACTTACTATATATTAAACAATTCACCTATATAATGGGAAAATTATTTGTTAGTTAAAAAACGCATGGATTTTTTCTGTTAATGTTTTCTTAGTAAATCTATAAAAATCTAAACCTAAAAGATATTGGGTATGTAATACAATAGAATACATGATTTAATTCATGTAATTTTATGGTCACATCTTTAGGGAATCATATTTTCAATCAGAGAAGTGTTTAGATAACTTTGAAGGTTAGGATATTAGTTGATGATAATTTAAGGGTCAATAATCTAATATTGATAATAAAATCCAAGGTATATATAATAATTTTGTTAGTCGAAGTAATATTTAATATTTTGGATATTAGGATGAGGTAAAATTAGTGAAAACCCTATGGATAAATCTATGTATAGGATAACATACAGAAATTTTGGTAATTTTTTAGTGTGTGGATTTTCATGAATTAGAATCCCTATCCTAATACAATAAGTTGATTTTTTCATTTTGTACAAATGTACCTAGGGATAATAACTCCAAAATTGGTGGATTGGGTATTTTCTCAATTGTAACATTGTGCATAAAAAATATTTTAACTACACAACAAGTTTTACACTCCCAATATATATGCTTTGGTGAATCATATTCTACTTAAAAAAACCATGAAGGATTCATTCCTATTTTATTTTATAGGATTAGTTTAATAATTATGTTAAAACACAACTTGAGGTAACCTAGGTATAATATAGAATGATATAGATGGAACTAAGAGCGATATAGGTTAAACTCAAAGAACTGTAGGTTAATGTGATAATGTCATAATAGAAGACATCCTGTGGTTATATTTTACTATCTTTATTTATGATATTAATCTTATAATGTAATATTTTATTCACTTATGATAACCATTTTTTGTTTTCGTAATGGATGAAACTAGAAAAAATCATGTGTTTGAGGGACAATTATGAGATTACCTCAATGAAAAACCCATTATAATATGAGCTAGATTGAAAAATATTGATATTTTTCCAAACTAGATATCATAAATTATTATTAACAATGTGAACATAGATTAAATCCCAATCATTCTAATGAATAGAAGGATATAATCTCATGTATGTTTATGTACCATGGATAATTAAAGAAAGACGATTAAATTCCCTACATGTTAGAAATTTTGAAAGAATTATGTAGTAAATATCCTTAAAGAGATTAGTATATGATACAATTTTAGTGATATTGGACAGTAAACTCTAAAGTGTGATGGGAAAGAAAGGTGATGGAAAAAAATTCCTTCAATTGTAAGGAAATTTGAGATTATGCAAATCAGTTCCCTAATCCAAGTGATAATGAGGAAAATTGTCACCATCAATAGATTATAACATTAGAATAAGGAAAAACCTATTAAATTACTTCTATTAATGTATAGAGTGATTTATCACTATATATATGAGTATCTATTATTTTGTGTAAGATTTAACAAATTATATATTAAATAAAAACATTTATGGGTATCATTATTATTTCTATAGTGAAAGGATCTTCTTCAAGGATTGTGGAAGTCACTTCTTATTTGGAATCTATTAAGGATAAAATATATCTTTTTATAGAGGGATCATATTAAATTCAATAAAGGTAAATCTAACTTTATATATTTAATCAACCCATGAACAACTACTAGTTTATGGTTAACTATGATCTCCCTATTGAAATTAGTCCTGTAGTATGAGTTTTATGATTGTGATAATGTAATTTATTTAAGGGGTATAATTTAATGACATGATATTCTATTAAGTATTTTAATTAAAAAAATATTATGTTAATATATTTTTATACATCCATCATGAAACTAAAATGAATCCATGGTTTCTACAAATAAAATTTTACTGTTATAATATAGTTGTTAAATTAGTATGTATAAATGGAAGTAACCATATTATAAAATCTAGGATGAAAAGAAACGAAATTGAGTTTTCAAAAATAAATTATCTTCATTAGGTTTGTTTCTATAGAAATCCCAATATAAACTTAAACAATTACAGTATGAGTGAAATCATTTGTCAGATAAATTAAATATTGTATAAAATTTCCATGAGATCTTATGCTAGAGGAATCACCACCCTTGAAAACCACAAAAGAAAAACTTATACTTATATATTATGTAGTGGTCCTAAGGTTCTAGGTAACTATAAATTAGGATGATATAAATTTTTAATTATTAAATCAATTAGTTATTTATTACATTTATTTTATATATTTCATATTTTTTACTTTCAAAGAAAAACGAAATTTGTTTTCAATAAAAATATTATACTTTATATTATATTTTTTAAAACAAATTATAAATTTTAGAATATGAATTAGATAAAAATATTTTCAATTTTAGTTTTATAATTTCAAAATTGGATTAGTATAAATTTTTAATATTTTTATGAAATCATTTGATTTTAGGTGAATACTAAAAAAAATCCAATATTTTGAAAAAACCATTACTTTTATGAAATTATCATGAAAAAAGTGAATTAAATGTTTCTATAACATTTTTCAATAAAATATATTAATTTATAAGTTAACTAATAATTTAAAATTTCTATTTTGTATTTATAAATTTCGTTTTTATCTTCATTGAATTATAAGTAATATTTTACCCTAAAAAAATTTATTCACTTCTATCAAAAAATTATTTTTCATCCCTTGTATAAATAAAATTCAAAAAATGGATTTCATACTATAGATGAACATGATCTTATTTTATAATTAGTTCATTTTAATTTATGGTAATACAATTATGATTTTTGAGATTAAATTTTGATGAACATGATAATGGTAAAATGGGTATTTATAAAATTTTGTTTCATTAATATTGCATAATTTTTATATAATTAAACAAATTAATCCCTTATAAATGGTGAATTTGATATAATTATTAATCATTTTTTAAATAAATTATCACTTGTTGAATTGGGAGTAAATATTAAATATAATTAGTAACACTTAATGTTGAAAAAAACATTTGACTACAATTTTTTTTATATATTTAATGTTATGATTTATATGTTAATTTTATATTAATTAGAATATCAATTAGAATTAATGAAGCTGAAATTTTTATTTTTAAGCCTAAATTTGGTAATTAGTATTGTTTTATATGTTCAATAAAACATATGATACTGGTAAATACTAGTTAGTTTGGTAAAAAAGAAGTTGAAAATGAAAATATAATAACAAATGACTTACAACAAGTTTAAAGCATGTGTGGGAATTATTGGTCGATGAATTATTAACCTAATCTCACCCAATAATCACCCAAAAGTCATCAAAAATTATATTAGTAAACAAAATTAATAATTTATAACTATAACAAACATAAAATAATTTTTAATCTAGTATATGGAATTCAAGGTTTGATCATAGAGAAAATAAAATAAAAATTAGTTATAATGTTAAGAATGATCGGAAAAATAGAAAGGGGTGTATAATGAATTCAGTTTGAGATCAATGGTATGAGATGTTCCATGAAATATAAATTAACGCTCATTCTACTAGTGAAGTAAAAAATTTATTTTAATAAAATTTATGTCAGAATTAGATCAAAGTAAGAATCCACTTAGAGTACTCGCACTCTAAACTTACAATTCTTATTTACCCTATTAATTACTCAGATTAGTCAAATACTTTGGTACCCAAAACCATGTTTAAACATAACCATTTAAATCCATATATTGTTTCTATTAAAAGAGTTGGATAGTTAATATATTGAATAAACATACCCTTATAAAAATTATAATATCCATGTGAGTGACAAATGAATAAGATTTAAGAGTATCATAAATGAATTTAAACCCCAACATTAAAATTATAAAAAAAGTGTTATTTTACAAGGAGAAATCCCCTATCATCACATTCATGGTACTGGAATAATTTCCACCATATTCTAGTCATGATGGGATATGAAAATAAAAATGGACCTAATATATATCACCCTATAGTAGAAAAAAACCTACAGGATCTAGGATCCAATCTTCATTCAATTCAGAGTCTCTTATCCTAGTAACATTTTTCATAGAATCCCTCAATATCTATTTATCGATAGATCCCATGAAAAATATCTTATCTCTCTTTATTTTTTAATTTCATTTTATATTATTTACTTTTTCTCCTACTTTAAATAGATCAGTATATTCTTAGAGAGATGCATTATTTTATGATCATTTTTTAATCTTAAAATGATATTATTTTGAACATTTCAAACTCAAACATATCCTCCACCTTTTCTATGCCTAAACTTTTCTAGGTGTAGGCATATTACCATGAACATGCTCCAATTAAAACTAACTTGAAGCTCAACAAATTGCACATGTATATCTAGAGATCATTTGGATGTTAAATTTATAGTGGAACGAAACCTTATAGTATAGACAACAACACTATGACATAGTTTCTTCTCCTAATTTCCCTCATCTCATAGACTATGTCATATCCAACTTCCCACAGTACAACCCCTTATTCTTCTCAAAATAATTTATACTTCCATTATATAAACCTTAATGATGTAGTCTAAAACCTACCACATAGATAATTATTCCCCATTTTCTCAACTCTTTTAGTTGAATAACCTCCAAAACGTATTCCACAACCTACTATACAGCCATTTTTCTTCCTCTAAAACACATATTCCCTCAATATAGTTGAAAACCCCTTAAATTTTTGCCTTTATAATATTATATTTATCATTTAAAACCATGTCACAACCGCAAAGATGATGGTATATATTATTTTTATCCATCCTCAAAAAATAGTTATCCACTGTGAAATCACTCAGCCTATGGTGCAACCTACCAATATTGGTTTGTGATTCCAAGGTTACAGTGACACATAGCCATGTATACGATGTCGTTGTGCTTGAATTTCCAATGGTTCCCAAGATTCCATTGACCTTAAATGATATTTTATGGTATAGATACAAAAATTATGGAATGGTAGGTGTGTTTGAGAATGATGACATGTGAGCTAGTATGAAACATCTTCACTTAAGTACGAAAGTTATTCCCCCAGGAGAACATTGCATCCCACATCTAAAGAATTAGTGGTCGAACTCAGATATATAAATGATTTTTCAATTTTCAACCATAAAGTCATAAAAGGGTAAGAATAAACCTAACATCATCATGTGTTACCATATTCTAGTGAATCCTTCCTTTATCACCACACTATCATTACTCCTATTTTCTAATGCGCTCATGTTACCAAGAACATGTTTTGAATGATCTGTGAAATCATCATACTTCATTAGGTAGTCCCTCCATGTACACTTATTATCCTGTTTCTATTACGATTTGATGCACCATGGCCCACCTGAGTAGTGGTAAGTCAAGTGTAACACCCAAAGATTGCCTCCAATAGGCCGTGAGCTGGTGACCAATGTTGAGTAGTCATATCTCATACATGGGATTCCATATACTAAGGCACTAATACACATAAACACATCTGAAAATGACCATACAATACTGAAATGTAAAAAAAAAACTGATATCATGATTAATGCATACATCTATGTCCCACAATCAGACTATGATAAAATTACTCAATAAAAGTGTCCAAATGAAAGACCATGAAAATTAAGAAAATATTCCAGCCAATATAGAATTACGGGACTATTATCATGTGAAACTCTTCGTATAACCATGTTCAGTGTAGCTCAGTATTCTCTATCATCACCTGGTCCACCTTGGACACCGTTAAATGGTTATCTATCTACATAATATATGAAATGTTTTGTAAAATAATATTCATGGGTGAGTATAACATTATCTAGTTGGAAACTCCAAAATACCCAAACATATTCATCAAGATAGGATTCATCTTCTCACATGTTTTGTCAACAAGATATGGAACATAGATAATAAAAACCCAGATATACTTATAAGAGACTCCAAGTCTCAAGGATATCTCAACCATTCTTTGAGCCATAGGATTCTACCCAAGGCTTAAAACTAATTCCTGTTCATTATAATCCACTCCAAAATCCATGTTATCACTGATAGTGCTCATCCGAGAAGTTGTGTTTGTCGGGCCTCACCAAATAAGTAATCACTAGATCTGCGAATATCTTAATACACATATAGGGGATCACACCCATGACCTCTTGTGGATTCCACAAACACAATATGGAATAATATATTTGGTGAATATATTATCACATAAATTTGTCAGGATTATTCCTCAAAACCCACCTAGGAATGATAACATGATAGAGGATCCCACCCTATGCCTCACATAGGGATTCATAAAAACTATATCCAAAACAAACCCATAGAGGGGATTGAAATCCTTTTTTTGATGATATAATGCCACATTATACCCTATTATGTATGGACCAAGGGAACCCATTCAACCGATACTAGTCCAATTTGAGTAGATAAAGGGCCTCAACCTACCTTGGAAAAAGTACATAGTGTGATCTTGGGGTATATGGCATGTATTTCCTAACCTGGTTCTAATCGTATCACACAATCTCAAATGATATATAATTATCGAAATAAAATTTAGTTAATTAAAAAAATTCATGGAATTTTATCTATAGATACTTGTCTTGTATAGGTTGGTCCGACACACGGTGTGTTTCCAACTTATTCCCGTGTACATCACGTTATTCCCATGTACTTCATGTCATGCACATGTGATATGGCCAGACCCATGTTCTTAGATATGTTTGAGTATCATATCATTATCATGTACTTTTTCTATAATCATGTTTATAGTCATGTCCATGCACATTTACCCTAAGTCACATTTCAATATTCATGCACCAGGTCACATAGCATGTCACACGTGTCGCACAGCGTGTGATATTTTTCACTATGTCGAAATCCTAGTACCATATAAGGGGGATATTTTGAATGTGATCTTAAAACTACATTCCATATAGTCATGAATTATCTAAAAAGTTTAGATGAATCATGAATTTCTGTCAATGTTGTTGCTGCTACCAAATTTACATCCAATCTCACTTATGAAAATGGATCTCGATCGGTCTGATCCTACACATCACCATCATCTACATTTTTTCCAACTGAATGGCATGAAAAGACATCTCTTGTCACATAGTTCCATTTCCACATTCTAAATCAAGTATAAAGGGAACCCTAACTTATTGAAGTTCAACCTATGATAATACTCAATCATCATTTCACCTCAGTCACTCCATATATTAATAAACAAAACCCAAAGTTTTTATCCATGACGTTGAATAATATTTACATAATGATCTAATATCAGGTATTTTTCAAACCACTAGCCAATTTTTTTTCCAATTAACATGACAACAAATATATATGAAAATCAAAAATCAAAAAAATTAAATGAACCACAGAAATTAATTATTTTGGTCTCGATTAGTTTCCATTATAATGATGAATGATGATAAATGAAAACATAATATCAATAAGCCATAGATCAAGAAGATAAAAATGATCCCACAAAAATTAATGAACCATGAATTTATCTATTGGTGGATATGAATCACTTTCATCACTAAATAATCAATCCTGTAAATTAATCCCACAAAAAAGAAAACATCCTACCTTTTGTTTGGATTGATCACTCGTGAGGAATGAATTTTTGTTATCGTCGCTGGTGATATCTAAATGCATTATTGGTGAAAATGATCCTTGTGAAATTGATCATGATTCTCAATATATTATCATTCACCAAGTACTCCTCCAATACATCCTCTCTCAATCCCAGGGTTATATTTATAACCCTACAAATTGTCTATAAAAGTGTATTTATAGAAGAAAATTAGGCAAGTCTTTTAATTAAATAATTAAATAGTCAATTATTATTTATTTAATTATTTTACCCATGATGTACCTTAATAAAAACACCTAATGTTAATAAAGATTGTGCTAAATGTAGGGTAATATAATGACCTATTATTGACATATATTGAAATCACATAACTTTTAAAGAATACTTAAAACATTACCCAAATAGATTTCGAAAGTCCATATTATTTTTGTGCCATTAGAAACATGGAATCATGAACACTGGTACAAAAGTGAGAAACATTATCTACCACTAGGTTCTTCATGACTATAACCCTTTTTAGAAACATCAAAAATAATACACATCTTCATAACCTAGGGAAGGAAACATAGAAAGGGGTAATATTAGATGTTTGGTAAGGTTAAAAAAGGGAGATATGTAAGCATAAACATGAGCATAGGGGATTGAGAACATGATCATGAAAATGGATACCGTAACCTTCAAATCAAATATCATAATCTGGAATCAAGTCATAAATATTGGCAGTTCATAAGGTATGAATCATAAGGAAATGAATGATATAATCCATAAAATCATAACATAGGGATAAAACATGTAATTTTGGAAAACACATAAATATATAATATGATTTCCATAATACCCAAATCATCCCTACTAAGACCATAATAGTAGTAAGGGTTAACTACCCATATCATCTTGGTTTTCGTGGTTCACTCCCATGGCAATCTTAGTAGCATGAGTTCACTCCTTATACCATCTTGGTACACATGGTTCACTCCCATGGACATCGTAGAATCCAATTTTCACTCGCAATGCCATATTAGTTTATCTCATGAGGTATAAATCTTTACCCAATGCATTGAAGGAAGATATAGGTCACACACATCTCATAATAGAATCACAAGTACATTTTCAACATAATAATAAAAATCATATCATAACCCATTAATTTATATGGTAATCATAATCATGTAACTATATCACAACCTTGGAAAAAAGACAGGTTCCATACTCATTTCTTCATAAACGTAACCCATAAAAAGAAGTTGGTTTCAAAATAATGTAACTCGTAGAAGAGAAATGAGTGTCACAAGAATCATTCCATCAAAACATAAAACATTAAATAAATAATATGAATGGATCCTTTGGATAATTTTCTAGAAGGTACTGTGTAACATCAATGGATGTCATCTTATATGGAAAATAACTTGGAAAGATATTTTGAAAACATTTCTTCAGTAAAATATCGTTTAAAATTTGAATAACGATTTTTAAAACATTAAACCATTTTAATCCTATTTTACATAAAAAATATAAAAGAATCTTGAAACCATTGTGAATAATAATTTCTTGGAAAACTTATAAAATAATTTTGAAAACAAATTAAAAAACACTGTCTTTGAAAAAACCTTGAATATTTTAAAATAAAACATGAAATTTTTTTAAAACCATTTCCATAAAATTACTTTGAAAACTTATAAATAAATAATTAAAATGTTTTGAAAATAATTTATTTGAAAATACTTTTAAAACATATAAATAAATCTTTAAAATATTTTGAAAACTGTTTCATGAAAAATATTTTGAAAAATTATAAATAAATCCTGATTTTTTTTTTGAAAACTAATTCCTTGAAAATACATTGAAAACATATAAATAAATCTGGAATTTTTTTTGAAAATAATTTCATTGATAATACATTGAAAACTTATAAATAAATCAATAAAATGTTCAAATTAATTTTCGAACCGAAAACAATTTTCAAATCTTTTTTCATTAAAAATAGTTTTGAAAATTTACAAAAGATGCTTTGAAAACAATAAAACAATGTAAAGATCCATTTTACTTGATAATTATCTTCAATTATAATTTAGAAAAAAATTATTAATCCTTTTTTAAACATTGTTTTTTAAGTGAAACATATTTCCAACTAAAGAGAGAAATACAGTCAGATTTTCTTAAAAACATTTTCTTAATTACTTTAAGTACCAAATAGTGGAAAAATGAAACTAATACAATAAGATATATTTAATAACCACTGTATAATAAAAGTAATAAGTTTCATTAATATATGGATCATGATATTCCATTAATTGAATCATTATCGTAAACAAGCTAGAAAATTGAAGAGATTATTTCAATAAACATTTATCACATGGTAACATGGGATCATACTCTACATGAATAAAAATGAAATTACATGAAGCATAAAATAACATAAAAATAATGATATTCATTACATAAAATGTAAAATTTAATTATATACACTTATAATAATAATGTTTTTTCATAACAAAACATGTGTCTCAAATAAAGAAAATTGAGACAAAAAAGTCTTATGGATTTGATATCTTTTAAAACATTAACCCCATAAAATAAAGATCCTAGAATGGATATTTAAATCCCTATAAATATAATTATAATATATATATAATACATCCAGGGTTATTATACAAACCACAAAAAATACATGAGGGGTTATTAAGGCTTGTATCTCACAAAAATAAAAAGATTAGATGAAACCCCCTTACATTTTCTCCTGAAACTCATTGTACTCATTAAAAACACATTTATTATAAGTATAAATTTATTATAAATCATATTCAGAAACATATTATTATATCTAATAACAAATATCTTTTGATTATGACCTTATATAATTCGCTTGTTAACAATCCTATGTCAAGGTTTCACTTTAGGTAATATTCACTTTGTTCATCACATGTTTATTAATTTGTTATATATTTGGTACTTATACTTATATCAAGATTTCAATAATTTAACCCATGATAAAAATATCATTTTTTTATTCATTATATTTTTATAATAATAATATATATAATATAGAAGTATTAAATGAAATACACCATTCATGGAGATTGTAAGTCATACGTACTCATGAACGATGTTTCGGTTTTTATTACCATGTTGAAAGAATAAAGGTAAATAAAATATATGTATAGATATGTATATATATTTTTTACATTATATTTATTATAAAATATATATGGTATAATTTAACTAAAACAATCCTTAATGCATTCCATTTTTTGTTTGAACGAATCACGTCGCTTTGAGGGGGCGGTAAACCACACTTCCTCAAACAAAATTATCAATTTTACACCAAATGTAATGTAAAAATAGATATATTTTAAAGGTTAAAATAATAATAAATATATAATAAATATCATATATAATATATATAAATATAGTGTTAATCATAATTTCTAACATGATAGGCTGTAATGAGAAATGAGCAATCATCCTTTCATGAGGCGATAGTTTTCTGTACACGTAAACAATATATTTGTTACCCATTAAATGGTAGTGTTCAAAATTTTAGTTTTAAAAATTATAATAAAAAAATTATAGTATATTTAGGATAAATATTTTATAAAATAATAAAATAAGGATACTGGAGGGGTGGAGAGTGAAAATAAAGGAAAAGATAATGAGGTAAGACGTTAACTCTTAATCAAGTAACTACTTTTGGATTTTGCACAAAGGCATCCTTGTACTGATCGCTGAAAAAATGGAGGATTAAATGAGGAATTAAAAGATTATTTGAAATTATTTGGGTAGATTTTGGATGATCCTAAGTGTATTGGGAGGTGTGAGGAAGGGGGGGAGTGATTTCTTTTTTATAGTGGAAGGGGAGTGTCACTCTTGTAAATTCCAAATGGTATTCATTGATGGGAGGTATAACATACCTAATGTGACTTAATATTGGAAAATAATGTATTAAAGGGGAATAATTGTCTATAAAATCATCCACAACACAAATATTTGTGCATTTTATGAATTTTTTCCTTAACATCTAAGTTTTCCCAATTTTACCTTTTTGATTTTTATTAAAAACATTAGTTTTATAATCTATGTAATTCAACCATTAATAATAAAATAAAGTGAGATTTATTATATAATATATATCTAATGAATTATAAATATTATACCTAATTATAAAATAAAAATTTCATGTTTTCTAGAAATTATATTTTAAAACAAGCGCACGTGACGCGCAAAACTCTACTTAAACGCGGATTGTGCTAACAATGTTTTTTACAATATATGAGTTAATAAGTTAATTATAAAAGATAAATTTGTATCTTAATATAACATATCTAATATTTTTTATACTTAAAAATCAATTGAAAAAATATAGTATTTTTATTCACTTTAAATCATTTAATAAAATATCATTTATTCTAAAATAACAATAATGTTAATTTTGGTATTATTTATTTAATTTAAATTTAAAATAACAAACCAATAATGGAAATAAAATATATTAAGTTTAATTATGATTCACCTAATATATTAACCTTTAACAATAATTGAATAAAATAATTCAATCAATTCAACTCACTTTTGATACTTATAGTATCATTTATTATAGTTAATTACTAAATAAATAATCACTACATCTACATTTCATTAGAATTTTAAGTAACTAAATCATATATAATTTTTTCTGATAAATTATTATGATAAAAATTAACTATTTATAATTCAAAAGGTAATTTATAACCTAACATATTATGTTTTTTACATATCTCAAAGATTTATAAATGTTAAAAGGAACGATCACATTTTTTCTTTTTCCTCACATAAACTTTTATATAAGGAACTTCTACTTAATAATATCCCAATATCCCATAAAATTAGAACCAATAAGGAATATGGTCTAATTATTATAATCCAATAGATTCTGGACAACTTTTTAGGTCATTTTTGTCCTTAATATTAAGGTTTAGTACCGAATTAAGTTTAATCTTACCTTAATCATAATGATTAATTTTAATCACTTTCACTTATATTTTTTCTCAAAAAAATGATTTAGTCATATTTGAATAAAATATTTAATTATTACAACAATGTATATCCATTTTTAAAAATTTAAATATCATAAGATGGAAAGTTATGTTTAATTCTAATACTATAGATGTGGTGAGAAAGAAAATTTTTAAAGTAAAAACATTCTAAAGTTCAATAAGTGTTTGTAACCAATTTCCATATAAAAATGATTCTGATGACCTAGATTGTTTTAATATATGTTCAATTTATATATTGTTACTTTAAAAAATAAATTAAAAAATAAATTAATATTATTTATTATTTAAATGAAAATGAAGTTTTTAAATAAAACAATGCATTTTTCACTATTCACCAAAAAATGAAGTTTCTAAGAAAAATCCCAAAAAGTCACTGTAAGATAATTTTGACATTTTAAATTAACAAATATAGTTTTTTTATCAAATTTAATTTCTATGTGTGTCTAAAAATAATTTTATTATTTTTCATTGAAGGACATTAAAATGAGTTCATTTGAGAAAAATAGTATTTTTAAACATATAAGGACTTAAAAAAATTATATCATTCATTATCAATATGTTTTATTTATATATATAATTATTAAAAATATTTATTACAATTTATATATTGATGTTTTATGGCTAGTTTATAATTATCTCGTTTTTAATAATTATAACAATAAAATGATGTTTCATAGAAACTGAGTGTTATATATATCATACGGTATGTCGGTGTTGTGAATAGCATACGCCAATTTGGTGTTAACCGTAACATATGTCATGTATGTTCCATGTTAATGGAATGTTAGACTTAGTGATTAAATATTAAAAAATTAGTGTTGCATGAAATGAAAAATATCAAAATATTAAATTAATTCAAAAAACCATTTCCCAAAATCTTGGGGTGTTACACTCTACCCCCTTAAAATTAATTTCACCCTAGAAATTCATTGGGGTTATCAAAGGTTTAACACTTCAAAGTTCATTTTCTAGAAACCCACATTGTAAAACTGAATACAAAAAATTCCTATCGAAATGAAATGTTGCAACCATAATGGTTACCCAAAGCAACTCATAATGATAATACCACCTAGGAGAACATATGTGTGAATTAAAAAAATTGGCATGGAAGATAAATCATACCATTATATTTTAAAGATAGTGATAGAGAACAAGTTCAAGAAAAAGTTAACAATCACAAATAAATAATTTTGTGATGACCTAAGGGACCTTATGATTCATCGAAACGAAGGTACTGAGACAACATTTTTAGCTTCAAAATCCGTTTTCCTAATGATTAAGAATTTTCATGAAACAATATACTTACACGATTTTAGGTCAATTTCACTATTTATTATTTGTTTATCCACCTCACTGCTTTCTACAAAAAAAATAATTCCATTTTTTATTCTTACAGTACAAATAGATCATGAGACCCATGATAAGCCATCCCATCAGTTATTATTGACAAAAAGTAGTCTGAAAAGGCTATCCAGTATGCATAAATCCTCATATGGAGAGATAACACTTTAATCTTACTGACTTTATCTAATGTTTAGCTTAAACTTTCCATAAATTATTAATCTTATAACCATTATAAAAGGTGAAAATTAACATCTTTACTAAGAATGACATGAAATAATATTAACATAGATCCCCCATATCTTGAAATGTTTCTCTTGGTTGTCACATTTCGAACATGTCAATACCCTCATCATATATTCCCTTAAATCATGGTAATAACCCGAATTAACAAAAATCATACTTGAAAACATGGATTATTCCTTATTCCAATGATTATTAGATACATCCTTTAAATCCAAGAAGTTGTAAACATCATCCTTGATAACAAAGAACACTTTTTCAACAATCAGTACCAAGGTAATTTGTTTCATCCAATTTACTTATTCATTTCTAACATATCTTTTTACAAATATCGTTATCTCAACATCCTGCATTAAGTAATGGTTACCTTATTTTAATTAAAATAACACATTTCCATAAAATAACCATTCAACATTTCCTTTTCATTCCTTAATATAAACTTATACTAAAAATTCTTATATATTTCATGATTCAAATAATATAATATTTGAATTCCAAAACATAAATACTTCATTCATCCAAATTTATTCCTAAACATAACTTTGGCATCCTCAACATATTCCTTAATACATCTTTCTTAGAATGTGAAATATGAATCATGTCTTAAGGTTCCGAGAAATAATTCTAATCATTCTTCTTATGTGTAATGTAAATTATACAAGAAGAACATCACATACCATAAACTTTTCATTTATAGTCTCTTTATCTCCAGAATATTAACCAATGTGTATACCACCTTCTTGATTCCCTTTTTTAGATTTTCACTTGGGGAATATATTCACATATTGCCCATAATTTTCACATCTGAATCATTAAATTTTAACCATGTTCTTTTTTTGGTTCCCATGTTAAGTAATATTTCTTGACCTTGGAAATATCCAGACACAACGCTGTTGTGGTGGTCATTTTGGAATATAAAAAACAACCCTCCTATATTGGGGATTTCTCTAAGAAGCTGAAAATTCATGGTAACATGAAGGTTGATTTGATAAATAGGTATATATGGATTTTTTTGGAACAGGTGGAGCTCGGTTGTCTTGATGCATGAAGGGGACCAATTTATCACTATCAATGTATCCCAAGGTCTCATATCCTTTTATGATTCTTTTATGTATGGGAGCTGGGACATTCACACTCACGAGACATTGTTTAGGGAGCTCAGTTCGGTCGACCCGTCACAGACCCGTGGTTCGTTGTGGGGGAGATTTTAATGTGGTGGCTGATCAGGATGAAAGAAATGGTTGAGGAACATTCCCAAGGAAAGATAGCCTTTCCTTTTCCAAGTTCATGTAAGAAAAGGGTATCTCAAATCTTAGATTTTTGGGTGATAAATTTACGTCGTGTAACAATCAGTGGGGGAGCTATCGATTGTGCGGTCAGTTGGAACATTTTTTGGATGACATGCTACCCATCTCAACCTTTACAAACACTAAGGTGATAAATCTGGTCTGGGGAATCTCAGACCACTCCCCCCTTGGCATGGTGAATTCTTCACAGGGTCCTTCTAAGTGATACAGGTATAACTAGTCCTAGGTGGATATCCCGAGCTATCATGACTTGGTTAACACTATCTGGGCCAACCATGCTCAAGGAAACAAGTGGGGAATCTTATACTGCAAATTGCGGAGGATGAAACTCAAGTTTCTCGCATGGTCTAAGGGTCTTGTTCCTCCAGATATAGAGTTAAATTATATCATGAATGAGGTTGAGTGCCTTGAGAGTAACTTAGAAGAGGAATGAGATGATCAGGTGTATGAGTAGCTCTCAGAGAATAAAGGAATTATGGCTGAATTAATCTTGAAGTAAGAAAAACTGGCCAGAGAGGAAACTTGGATCAAATGGATTAGTGAGGGAGACATAAACATTGATTTCTTCCATGCCTTCATCAAGGAGAGGACCAGACTGGTTAGGCTGAATATCATGTTTTAGGATGGATCCTACATGGATGATAGAGACATAGTGGGGGGCATGGATAACTTAGCCCTTAAGGATCTTTTGGTCGGTCCATCATAGTGTTTCCCCAACAGTTATCCTTTGGATCCAACATACACTTTTGATGTGATTCATATAGTGGAGACTAATCAGATCAATGCTAGTATGGGAGCAGTTTCTGATGAGCTTGAGATTAAGGATAACCTCATTCACTTGAACCTAGATAGAACTGCAGAGCATGATGGGTTCCCTGCCTCCCCTTATAGTTACTCCTGAGATATTGTGAAGGAAGACTTTATTGCTGTCATCCATTATTTTTTCTAAGGGGGCATCTTACCCTTCAATTTTTATGCCACCACCATTGTTCTTATTCCTAAGTCTAAGAGTACTTTATCAATATCGAATTACAGCCTAGTGAGCTTGTGTAACGTTTCTTACAAATTCTTGGCTAGTATCACCAACTCCTAGCTATCTATCCATATCCCTTGGTGGGTATCCCTAAACAATCATGGGTTTATCAAAGGATGTTCAATACAAGAGGAATTTTCTCTGACCTAGGATATTATTAGACAAATCGGCTTCAAAACACATGGGTCTAATTTTCTATTAATCTCGATATAAACAAGTCATGTGATAGGGTATAATGGAGCTTAATTAATAGAGTTTTGTTATGTGTGCTCTTATCTTCCTGGAATACTGATATAATTTTCATTTCTATAAATCCATGTGGATGTCAGTCACTTTCTTGGATAGATATTATTATTTATTCAAGTTGACCTGTGGCCTTAAGAAAGGGGACCCTATATCGCCATCCCTTTTTAATGTTATTCAGGATTTCATGAGTTGTCTAATTCATAGGAGCATCAACTATGGGGGGATCTTTCAGTATCATCATCGGATGAAGGCTTTTTCCATCTCTCGTATCATGTTCACCGACGGCTCCATTTTGATCTTAAATGCCTAAAGTAGATCAATTTATATCCTTAATATAGTGTTGGATGAGTACTCTAGTTGGAGTGGCCAAATTATCATCAATTACAAGAGTTAATTCTTCATTTCTAACAGGTTCTCCTTGAAGAGGGTGGAGAATGTTAGTAGGATTTTTTAAATGTAGAGGTTTGATTTCCCTATGTCTTATCTAGGAATCCCAAACTCGTCCAATGGGATTTGGATCCAGGATATCAACATTCTTCTCTTCAGGATCACTGATAGTGTACTGAACTGGAAGAACACGTTTTTTTTGTTTTGGTGGATGTATTTCTCTCATCAACAGCATTCTGGTGGCCTCTTATATCCAATGTCTCTCTTCCATCAAGTTTCCCCAAGGTGAAATCAAATCTATCTATAGTATTCTCACAAAATTCATGTGGGATCCCTTTTTTGAGGGTATGAGGCACTGGGTTTCTTGGGGCAATATGGAGAATCCAGTGAGCGAGGATGGCATCAACATGAGAAACCTGAAGGATACCCTCTTCTACATGCATAAGAAGTTGGCATAGAGCATGCTGGAACATCATACTCTATAGTGTATTACCATCCACAGGTACACATCATGCCTCCGTGATCCTATGTAGGGGCATAGCTCATCTCTTGGGTCACCGATTGGTCCTATTTTCTCTGTTCTATGCCCCTTTTCCAACTAGATTTTTGGAAAATGTGGCATTTCCTTTTGGCACTAGGACTAGTGTAGAGTAGTTCTCGGGTTACCTGGGTTTATTTTATGGAAGCTAGTTGTTTCCCATCATTCGATAAAGTATATTTGGATAAGGACCAACTAGAGAGTTTAATTCTCATTGAGGTAAATTCAGAGGTGGAAAAAATCTGTTTTTACCTCTTCCTCCTTAGGCCTCTTCACATCAAAATATTTTCACCACATTGCCTAAGAACAAGTCCAACATGACAAGTTGGATGAGATTATTTGGGTGAAATACATTTCTACCAAATTCAATTTTCTCACCTGGATAATGATAAACTAATCAGTCAAGACTGATGATAATATTTGAAGGGGTCGTATTCAATTGGCATCTAGGTGTGTGTGCTATACTGTTCACAGTGAGGAGTCCATTGAACATTTTTTCGTAAATAGTGAATGGGCCTAGGAGGTGTGAGAAGTTCTTAGAGAATTCATTGCAGTCCTCTCTATGGATGAGTCTAAACATAACTTAGTTAAAATATAGTTCCAAGGCACAGTGGGAGGAGTTCCAGAAAGGGTATCTCATTCGGTGGTGATGCATGTGGGGTGCTGGTGCTTATGGTAGGCATGAAACAAGTCAAGTCATGTTGGTGTGGAATTGTCGGCCCATTATTTTCTAGGATAATAACTTTCTAATTAACATGAAAAAGGTAGTGAGGACCTGGATGGATGCCCCATCTATGGACACATTTAAGGCAAGCGGGGGTGAGGTCTCTCAGTCCAGTAGTAGGAAGGGTAACTAGGTATGCTGGCGGGCAGCTGCAATGGGATTGAATCTAAATACGTATGGTTCTTGTGTACTAGGGAACTCACACGGAGTTGGAGTGGTGCAGGATAAGAGTGGCTCGATCTATATAGTGTTCTCTATAAGATTTGGTCATTGGGATTCCCTTAAAGTGGAGGATATGAAGATGATCACTAGACTTTAGTTATGCAGGAAAAAGGGGTTAGATATTTTTGAAGATGATACTGACTCCATGATTGTTCAAAATTACTTTAAAGGGTATGTAGATCCTCATTGGTCAATTTTTTACATTATCTGGAAATGAAGAAGTATCCTCAATAGAAATTCTCATTTGCTCCATACCTGGAGGGAGGGGAACAAGGTTGCGGACTACCTAGCCTCGGTGGATTTTTTCTAGCATGGGGGAGGTGTATCTTCACACAACATGCATCATTATGGTATAAGGGATTGGCTTTATTAAAGGAAATGCACTCGGGATACATTATTTCAGGCCACCATAGTGAGGGCCTGTGTCCAGGGGTGGTGAGGGGATAGGGAGATCTGGATTTTATTTATCTGTTTTCATTTAGTTCTTGATCTACTATTAATAAAAAATTACATCATTATAATGGTTAAACATGTTTCTTCTAGTTCTCACTATTTAATAAAACCCAAAAGCATAGTGTAAGAAACATTTATCATATTGGGATAACATATAACTTGAAAACAATTTATAGGGTGCCCAAATCATGGGTCCAAATTATTTAATATATGATGACTTTGGTTTGTCTTAGGTTATTTATAGTCATATACTATTTAAATCCTTCATGATTATTCATAAATATTTTGTGAATTCATAAAGAATCTCCCCTGGGAGTGTCAAAAAAGGTGTACAGAAAGGCCTGTTGTCATCTACCAGATTACCCCGAGTCAAGCCCGAAGCATCTTGTTATAGTTGTTAGCCCTAGGTACATTCTTTCCAGAGATGAATCCACTTATAATATCTTGGTAGGTATTTATTTCTAGGAGAACACTCACTCTACCATTTACCACAATTCCAGGATATTTTCCTTTACATTAACTCATCCTTATATTTATCCTTAGAGACATCCCTAGAAAAATCCTTAAAAATATACCTAGGAATCTCACTAATGTTTTATAATCATAGTTTCTAAGTGTTATATAAAAATTCACTTTGATTCTAACTATAAAAACCCATACATAACATACAAGAACATTTTAAAGCTTTTGTGGAATAATTTAAACATTACACAAACATACAACCAAAGACTGTATTAGTTTAGTGCCTTTGGAAACCTGGAAACATGAAAACGGGTACATAGGTGTGCTACATCATTTACCAATAGGTTATTATTAACTATAACCCTTCTTAAAAACATCAAAAATAATACATATCTCCATCTGGGGAAGGAAACATAAAATATAATGAGCTTCTATGATCAATAAGGAAAAATAACGGAGATATGTAAGAATAAACATTATCATAGGGGTACAAGAATGTGAAAATTAAATTAGAATATCATACACTACATATGAAGTATCATAAATGAGAATCATGTATTAAATATTAGAGTTAAAAAGACATAAATCACATGGAAATTAAGGTCATAATAAATAAAATCATAACATAGTAAAAAATATGGAATTTTGGAAAACACGTAAGCATATAATATGATTTCCCTAGTAGACATGGTATCTCTTCCAAGACAATTTTAACAGTATGGGTTCGGTTCTCGTACCATATTGGTACTCATGGTTCACTCCCATGGCCATATCACTAGAAATAGTTCACTTCTCAGACAATCTTGGTATTAACAGTTCACTCCCATGGCCATATTAGTAGTCACATTTCACTCCCATGACAATCTTAGTCCATCCCAAGAGATATAATTCTTTAACCAATGCATTAGATGAAGATATATGCCCCACCCATCAAATCATAGATACATGTTCCTCAAAATCATAAGAAATCCTATCATAACCCATAAAATAAAATGGGTATTATAAATATGTAATCATATCATAACCTATGGATAAATCTTGGCTCCATAATCATTTCATCGTAAACATAACCCATGAAAAGAATTTGCTTTCAAAATCAGGTAACTTATGAAAGATAAAGGGGTGTCACAAGAATCATTCCAAAAAATATAAAATATCCAAGATAGAATATAAATGGACCCTTTAGATCATTCCTATAATGTCTTATATAACATCAATATATGTAATATTAGATGGAAAATAACATAGAAATATATTTTGAAAACATTTCTTGGGGAAAATATCCTTCCGTCTTTGAAAAAGGATATCTAAAAAATAAAATTGTTTGAAAAAAAATTTCCATAAAAACATCTAAAATAATATTGAAATCATTGAGAATACTTGTTTCCTTGAAAACAAAAAAAATATTCTTTAAAACCTTTTAAAACCATTTTTCTTTTAAAACACATTAAAATTTGTAAAGAAATCATGATTTTTTTTGAAAAACAATTCTTTGAAAATACTTTGAAAACTTTAAATGAATCTTGAAAACATTTTTAAACCCATTTATATAAAAATACATTGAAAAAATATAAATAAAACTTGAAAAGATTTTGAAAACCATTATTTTGTAAATACTTTGAAAACTTATAAAGAAATATTGAAATTTTTTTAAAATCGTTTATTTGAAAATACATTGAAATATTATAAATAAATATTGAATTTTTTTGAGAATAATTTCCATAAAAATACTTTGAGAACCTGTAAATAAATCTTCAAAAAGTTTTTGAAAACATTTCATTGAAAATACTTTGAAAACTTATAAATAAATTATTAAAATTCTTAAAATACTTTTAAACATAATACCTTTCTTAAATACTTTTTTCATTAAAAATTTATTTTAAAAAATATTAAAGTAGATTTGAAAACCATAAAAAAATTGAAATAATTTTTCATTTAAAATTATCTTCATGTATCACTTTGAAAACAGTTTTTAAAATAAGTTTATTTAAATAATAATTATTTCTTACTGAAGAGAGAAATACACCAAGATTTCTTAATAAATTTTTATTAATCACATAATGTATCAAAGAGTAGAAAAATTGTATTAATACATGATTATATCTTGAATAACCATATTATAAGACTATTAATTATTTTTCTTGATATATAGATCATGATATTCCATTAATTGAATCATAATCATAAACAATCTCGAAAAGCGATGAGATTGTTTCAATAAACTCTTATCACTTGGTAACATAGGATTATACACTCCATATAAGAAAATAAAACTAAATGGGTCTTAAGATATCATGAAAATAATGATATTCATTATATAACATGTAAAATTTAAGTATATACTCCTCAAACAATAATTAAAGTGCATAACCAAACATGTGTCTCAAAGAAAATAAATGGAGAAAAAATTGACATAGTGATTTGGTAGCTTTTGAAACATTAACCCAATGAAATAAAGATCCCAAAATGGATATTTATATCACTTAAATTTCATTATAATATTATTATAATACATCCATGGGTATTATACACAATACACAAAAGAAAATAGTAGTTATTAATACATGTATCTCATGGAAATAAAAATGTGAGATGAAATTATCTTACAATGTATCTTAAATCTATTCATACTCATTAAAAGCATAGGTTTAATAAATATAAATTTATTATAAATATTTTTAAAAAATATCATTTTATCTAAAACCATATATGGTTTTATTATGATTTTATGTTACTCTCTTGTTAATAATCATATGTTAAGTTTTAACATCGTGTAATATTCACTTTATTCTTCCCATGTGTCAAAATTTATTATATCTTTGGTCATTATACTTATATATTAATTTCCATAATATACACCATGATATAAATTACATTTATATTAATTATATTTTAAATATAACAATCTACAGAATATAGAATTATTAAATGGAATACATCGTTCACGAAGAAGGTAAGTTGTACGTATGCATGAATGATGTTTCTGTTTTTATTATCTTATTAAAAGAAATGAGGTAAATGACATATATATATATATATTTATTAAATTAAAATTTTTATATAATATATATCATATAATTTAACTAAACCAATCTTTCATACATTTTATATTGTTTGTGAACGATTCACATCACTTTGATGAGGCGGAAGTCCATACTTCCTCAAATGAAATTATCTTATTTACGCAAAATGGAAATTTAAAAAAATATGTCTGTGTTAAAATGAATAAAGACACATATATACATAATAAATATAATATATAACATATATAAAAATAATTTCCATCCTAATTTCCACTGTGAGAGGTGCTAAGGAAAAATGAACAATCATTATTTTGTGAGGTGGTAGTTCACCGTACACGTAAATAGCATGTTCGTTACCGATTTGATAGAATTATGTGTAAGTGTAATTTTAAAAATTATCATAACAAAATCCTTGTATATTTAAGATATTTTTGATGTCATAAAATCATGTAATAAAGAGAATGTAGGGGGTGGGTAGTGAAAACAAATAAAATGAGCTTGAGAGAGGATGTTACCTCTTAATCAGGTAACTCCCTTTGGTTGGTGCCAAAATACTTACATATATTGCTTCCTGAAAAAATTTAGACTTTGAGGAGGAAATTAGATATTTTGGGAGACAATTTTTCCATGTTTTGGTGAGCTAAATTGGCTTTATCAGTGTGAGAAAAGGTGAGAGTTCTTTCCTTTTTGTAGCGGAAGGGGAGTGGCACTCTTGTAAATACCAAAAGGTACTCTTAAACGGGAGGTATAACTTACCTAATTCACCACCAAAAAGAAAAAAATATTATATTAAATTGGAGTCATGGTCTATACAAACCTTAACCACACAAAATATTTTCATTTTAATAATTTCTTTCCATAACATCTCTGTTTCCCCAAATTTATCTTTTTGGATTTTATTAAATACACTACTTTTATATCCTAAGAAATTTAAAATTTAATAATAAACTAAAGTGAGATTTATTATATAATATATATCCATTTAATTATAAATATGATACATTATTAAATAATGAAAATCTCATGTGTTTTGGAAATTAAGTTGTAAATCAAGTGCATGTAATACGCAAAACTCTGCATAAACCAGGACCATGGTAACAATGTTTTTTATAATCTATGGGTTAATATATCAATTATTAAATATTAATTTGTTCCATTAATATACCATATTTAATATTTTTTATCACTTAAAAATTAAGCGGGATAATATTTTATTTTTTAAATTTTAAATCATTTAACAAAATATCATATACTGTAAAATAATAATATTTCTAATTTTGGAATTATTTATTTAATTTTAATTTTAAAATATAAAAATAATAATTATTTCAGATATATTACATTTAAAAATGCGTGTCATGATATAATATTGTTAAAAAAAATAAATTTAATAATTCAATCAATTCACTTAACTTTTAATATTTCTTGTGTGGTTTTTTTAATAAATTTTTAACTAAATAATCACTACGATGGAATTTAATAAGCATTTTAAGTAACAAAATCGTCTCCATAAATTATTGGTAAATTATTAGGATAACAATAATGCATTTATATTTCAAAAGGATATGTATAACCGAAAATACAATGTTTTTTACATATCTAAAAAATTTATAAATGTTAAAGGTAAGGAAAGTTCCCTTTTTCCGTTTTCATTACTTTACCATTTATATAGGTAAATTACACTTAATAATATCACAATAAGTCATAAAATTTGAAATAATATGGGATATGGTCTAATTATTAGAATAAAATAGAATTTGGAAAAGTTTAAGGGTCCTTTTGGTCCTTAAGATTAAGGTTTAGTCCCTAATTAAGCTTAATCATAACTTAATAATTATGATTAATTTTAATCAAGTTCACTAATCTTATGGGTCAAAAAAAAAAATAATTTCATATTATTGGAGAAAAATTATCATACTAATTACAACATATGTGGTGATAAAATGAGTTTTTAAAGTAAAAGCCTTCACAAGTTTAATACGTTTTTAAAACAAATTTCCATATAAAATGTTCCCAATGAAATAAATTGGTATAATATATGTATAATTTATCTATTATGACATTAAAAACTGAATTAAAATATAAATTATTATTAATAATTATTTAAATGAAAAGATAGTTTTTAACTAAAATACATAGTTTTCACTATTCCCCAAAAAATGATGTTGCTCAGAAAAATCCCAAAAAATCACCCTAAGATAATTATGATATTCTAAATTAAAAAATTCAATTTATTTTATTAAAATAAATTTATAATTGTGTTTAAAATTAATTTTATTATTTTTCATTGAAGGACATTAAAAGAAGTTCATTTGAGAAAATAGTATTTTTAAACATATAAGGACTTTACCAAAAAAATATATCATTCAATATCAATATGTTATATATATATATAAAAATTATAAATAATATTTTAAAATTATATATACTTTTTTATATTAGTATGTTTAACATTTATGTTGTAATTATCTTATTTTTAATAATTATAATAATACAATGATGTCTCGTTGAAACTCAGTGTTGTATGTACCATGTGACAAGTCGGTGTTGTGTGTAACTTATTCCTTGTATTTGTTGTATATAGAATATTCCAATATTTTTACATGTGAAATTAATGTTTTAATTAGTGATTCAGTATGAAAAACTATTTTTAGTGTTGCATGAAATGAAAAATATCAAATAATTAAATTAATTCTAAAAACATATTTCACAAAATCTCAGGATTTTATAGGTAAAAAACACATTTAAGAAATAATGATGGTCTTAGATTTTCCAATTGATCCCCTTTCTATAGTTATTCCATATTTCGTAAAAAAACTATATGTGTGTGATATAATATATTTAATATTTTTTTATATCGACACTAAGGCTCACCGTGCCTCGAAATCTCACAAAATCATTATGATTAACTCAAAAAATATTCATCATATATTAAAATTTCTTACAAGGAAAAATAAGGTATGTTACATTCTCCCCACCTTTGTGATATTCATCCCAAAATGAAAAATCATGCTCAAATTGATGAGGGTACTGGCCCTACATCTGGGTCTCCCACTCCCAACTGCTCTCCTTCAGATTTTTGTGCTTCACTAGGCAGACACCAAATGAAATACACTCTCTTGATGTAATTCTCTTTCTTATCCTTGATCTCCATCGAGTACTCTATAATGGTAGCTTTATCTTCGATGTCCATATCACCCTATTTGATAACATGTTATGTGTGGTGCACATACGACATCATCTGTGACACATAGAAGACATAATGTACCCATTATAACTAATGTGGTAGGGCCAAGTAGAACCCCACTTCAACGACCCTATGAAAAATATAGAATAGTTCAATGAATCTCATAGATAACATGTCACCTCGGAAAAATCTCTGCAATCCATGGTGAGGTGAGACCCTTAAAAACACATAGTCTCCCTCCTTAAATTCTAAAGGCCTCCATCATTAGTCTTCATAATAATTATAATGGATTTTTAAAGTCTCCATCGACTCCTATATGATCTAAAAATTCTATTTAATAGCTCACACAAACTCTAATCCCATAATCATATACTGCCCTCGATCAGTCCAACATAGTGGTGACTTATTGTATCTTATGTACACTGCCTTGAATAGTTCTATACTGATGGTGGAATAGTATATTTTTTCGTACAAAAACTCCACCCAGGGTGGTTGATCATCCCAAATACAAACAATGTTTAAAATGAAATCCCACAACATGTCCTCCAGAACCTATATGGTCTTCTTAGTCTACCTTAAATCTGGGTGTAAATTTTTTTTATCAAATGAAACTAATTCCCAAAGTATTCCCAAAATCCACTTCATCATCATGATATTAAGAAAGTATCATGATCTAGAATGATCATTAAGGGATCTCCAAGAATCCAGACTATCTCATGCATATAAATTCATCCCAATATCTCTACTAAACTCTTATCTCGGATATATTGTAAGTGGGATAGAGTTTTAGTGGGTCTATAATTACCCATATGATTTTATTTCCTTTAGAATTTTGAGGTAGCTTAGTAAACAATTCCATAGATATAAAAACCCACTTACACTTTGATACCTCAACGAGTTGACCTAAACCTACTAGATCATGTTGAAGTGTCTTCACCTACTGAAAAGTGAGGCATACAGTGAAAAAATTTTCTACATGACTCTTCATCCCTTTCCACTAGAACTAAAATCAATGTTCCTTATATATCTTCTCCATGCCTGGATTTATTTCTATGGTGGATGTACAAAACTTTATCTGAACCTTTCCATACAGTGTCAACAATACCATCATTTGTTCTATGAAAAGGTTTATTCTCTCCCCATGATCAAAGAATCCATCAAGATCATATGTAGAGGAAATATAAGTTTGAAAAGTATCATTGAAAGTATCTCCATGATGGGAATATCTAACATGTTGTAGAAGCAGTGGGATAATAACCATCAACATCAAATGTGTAACACAATTATCATCCACTATGTACATCTACAATAATGGAAAATTCTCAGACGACTCACTTGGAAAATGAAAAAAAAGATCTACTTATAAGAGAATTTACCCCCATGTTACCCTTCTAAAAAGCATAGACTATCTCAATGTCATAATCCTCATGGATCTCTATCCACCACCTCTGTCTCAAATAAATATCCTTATATAAAAAGATATAATTGAGACTCTTTCGGTCATAATAGATGATATATCTCTCACCCATAAGGTATTATCCCCACATATTAGTGGATAAGACTACCACTGCCAACTCTAGATCATGGGTCACATAGTTCTGCTCATGTGGTCTCAATTTTCGTCACCCATAAGTAATCACTACGTACCTATAAATTAGAACACAACATAATATATTCCCTATGGAATCACAATACAGTATGCACTTGACACACTCATATATAAATATTAAGATGGGTAATCTTGTCAAACTCAACCATAACTCCTGAGAAATATACTAAAACCTTTCATTCTACATGAATGGACTCCCATTTCAGGTTAAACAAGACAAACTTTATGATATCCTAGATAAATCAGAAATGAATCTCATGTAGTCTCCTTACAAAAAATTGGAATCTTCATACCTCAATCAAACTCTTGGGTTTCTCACAAGCTAACACTGCCTCATCTTTCCCAATGTCCACTACTACACCCACTTCCAATATTACATGTCCTAGAATGTGTACCTAACAATTTCATAACTAACACTTCAAGATATTTTTATAAATATGGTTATATTGGAGTATGTCTAAGACTATCCTAAAGTGTATTTTTTTTCCTCTTCAGATGCCATGTAAACTCATATATCATAGACATCCACTAACTGGTCTAATAAAGGCTGAAATATCCAGTTCATGTGTCCTCTAAACATAGATGAGGTGTTTATCACATAAAAATTCATCACCCATCCCTTTTTAATATTATTCAGGATGTCCTGAGTTGTCTAATTCATAGGAGCATCAACAATGTGGGGATCCTTCAGTATCATCATCAGATGAAGGCTCTGGATATCTCTCATATCATGTTCACCGACGACTCCATTTTTTTATTAAACACCAAAATAGATCAATTTGTATCCTTAATAGAGTGTTAGATGAGTACTCTAGTTGGAGTGTCCAAATTATCATCAAGTACAAGAGTTAATTCTTCATTTCTAATAGGTTCTCTTCAGAGAGGGTGGAGACTGTCAGTAGAATTTTGTGAATGTAGAGGTTTGATTTCCCTATGTATTATCTAGGCGTACAAATCTCATCCAATGGGCTTTGGATCCAGGATATCAACATTCTTCTCTCCAGGATCACTGATAGAGTGATGAACTAGAATAACAAGTTTTTTTTATTTTTTTGGAAGTATTTATCTCGTCAACAGCATACTGGTGGCCTCTTCTATCCACGATATCTCTTCCATCAATTTTCCCCAAGGTGTAGTCAAATCTATCGACATGATTCTAACAAACTTCAAGTGGCATCTCTTTTCGAAGTATAGGAGTCACTAGGTTTCTTAGGAAAATATGGAGAATCCAGTGAGCGAGGATGGAATCAACATGAGATACATGAAGGATACCCTCTTCTACATGTATACAAAGTTGGCATAGAGCGTGCTGGTACATCGTACACTCTAGGAGATTACCATGAATAGGTACACATCATGCCTCTGTGATCCTATGAAGGGGAATATTTTATCTCTTCGGTCATCTAGTGGTCCTATTGCATCTATTATATGCCCCTTTTCCCACTGGATTTTGGGAAAATGTGACATTTTTTTGGAACTTGGACTGGTGTGGAACAGTGCTCAGGTTCCCTGGGTTTCTTTCAGGGAAGCTAGTAGTTTCCCATCATTCAACAAAGAAGTTTTGGATAAGGACCAAATAGAGCGTTTACATCTCTTTAAGGTAAATTCAGAGGTAGAAAAATGTTCTTTTACCTCTTCCTCCTTGGGCATCTTCACATCAAAATATTTTCACTGCATTTTACAAGAATAGGACCAACATGAAAATTTGGATGAGATTATTTGGGTTAAATACATTCCTACCAAATTCAATTTTCTCACCTAGATAATGATAAACTAATCACTCCTGACTGATGATAATATTTGAAGGGTTGGTATTCAATTGGTATCTAGGTGTGTGTGCTGTAGTGTTTACAGAGAGGAGTCCATTGAATATTTTTCCATAAACAATGAATGGGTCTGGGAGATGTGAAAGGTTCTTAGAGAATTCATTACGGTTCTCTCCAGGGCTAAGTCTAAACATCTCTTAGTTAAAAGATAGTTCCAAGGCATAGTGGGAGGAGTTCCAGAAAGGGTATCTCATTAAGTGGTGATGTATGTGGGGTGATGGTGCTTATGGTAGGCATGAAACAAGTCGAGGCATGATAGTGTGGAAGTCTTGTCCCGAGTTATTATTTTCTAGGATAATAATTTTATGATTGACATGAAAAAGGAAGTGAGGACCTGGATGTATGCCCCCTCTATGGACACATTTAAGGTAAGCGGTGGTGAGGTCTCTCCGTCCAGTAGCAGGAAGGGTAACTAGGTATGCTGGAGGGTGGGTGCGAGGGGATTGAATATAAACACGGATGGTTCTTGTGTACTGGAGAACTCATGTGGAGGTTGTAACGCCCCGACCCCAGTTGCCCAGAGTCGGTGCATTAATTACATAACATTGGCATGATCACAAGAAAGATCAAATCTCGAAAGACCGATTGGTTTAGTAGCCTTGGAAACACTAGATATAATCATAAAGTTTTACATTACATTTCAAAGTGAAAAACTACTACAACAACAAAGTCTTCATATCCACACTATTAACCCCTCATAATATCCCTGCAAGTCATTCATAATTTACTTCTTCACTACCTGGGAAAAATAAAACATAGAAAAGGGGTGAGCTCAAATGCCCAGTAAGGATAACAATATAGCGGAACATTCATAATAAGCATAAACATTTAAGGCAATGAATTACTAAAACAAAAGCCTTTTAAAATTGAACTTCAACATAGTATGGAAAAAATAAAAATGAAATAATGCCATTTACTTATTCACATGGATATTCTACTAATCGAATAATCACATGCAATATCAATAACCACTTTCATAATGTTGGAATGCATAATGCCAGACTATCATAACCACATAGTCAAGGCCTCGTGCCAAGACTACAAATAATATTTTGTCAAGGCCTTGTGCCAAGACACTAGTTTGTCTCATGAGACCTACCGATGCATCGAGGAGCTATAGCGGGCTCCACCCGTCACTTATTAAGTCCAATGCATTCCCATATGAAAAGGTTTAAACATAACATAAACATTCGTATTAAAACTAGCATACGAAATGTCAATAATTTCACCATAAACTATGAATGGTATAAAAATAGCACATCCACATTCAAACATATCACAAAACCTTCAATACAATATAGAAGTTTTGTATCATAATAAATCAACTTCAAATAAGCGTAAAATCCGTCAAAGGATGTTGACATAGATGAAATCAAAATACTTTTTAGAGAAATATCTCTTTCTATTTTTGAAATCATTTAAGATCCATATAAAATAAAACATTTTCTTGAAAATATTCTTATAAGCTTGTAAGGTAAGCTTTGACGATTTTATAACGGCGGAAAATAACCGCACCCTCCGTATAAGTTAAAAAAACATTCTTATCTTAATTCTGTCGAAAAGGTTAAAAAGGGACCTTGTTTTGAAAACGACGGAAAGATTCCTTTATAAACCACTTATAAAAGTCAAAAAGGGTATAAATGACTTTAACTCATATTCTATTAAATAGTAAAAATGTTTTGAAATACATTTTTAAGGAACATGGATGTGGATGATAAAGAGATCCCAGTAGCTTATTACATATAAACAACCTCGGATAATGAAGAGATTGTGAAATAACCCTTACCTTGTACTTTTCCTTGGTTGGGGTAGGTTAACCTCCTGTATAATGGTGAAATAGTTGTTATTAAATTATACAAGAATCTTATATATTAATATGATATCATATATGATCTTTTAACATTGATTTGTTAATAATATCTTAGAATTATCGTCGTTTCGGGAGTTAACTTACTCATTTTCTTTTATATGTTTTGTTACATAAGCCATGGTTGTTGTATCTTATTCATATCCATAATTATATACAGTCCTTAAACATCATTTTTAAATCATCAAATGATAATTATACTTGAATGGATACGATGGAGAATGAATCTCATCGCGTTCGTGGAGACGGTAGTCCGTACGTACGCACGAGCGACAATATCATTCTTTTGATATTAAAATAATATATAAATGGATGGTATATCATATATACAGAATCATTAACATGTTATATTTATTATTTACATGAGTTACACATCATTATTATACCCATCCAAATAATATTATATTGAATAACAATTACACCACGACGTGGAGACGGTAAGCCGTACGTACGCACGTATGGTGACATGTTATTCAAAGGGTGGATAGAATACTGAATATGATTGTACCATATTTATAATAACATCACAGTATATGTGAGATACTGGGGTTATTATTTCAGAATGGTAAGAACAAAGGAAGAAGAAGTGGAAGAAGAAATGAACTTAGAAAAGGGTGGTGAAATCATTACCTCTTCTTCGGGTTCTTCCTTTTGATTTGATCAAAAGGGCTCCTTAGGTTGGCTTTCTGATCAAACTAAGGCCTCTAGGTTGTAGTGAGGGATGTTGGGAGAGTATTTGGGCAGAGTTTGGCCGAACCAAAAGGCTTTGAAGGTGTGAAGAAATGAGAAGGAGGAGTGCCCTTTTATAAGAGGGGTGAGGGGCACCTTTGGAAAAGTTAGAAATATTAATTTATAATAAATTCATATTCGGTTTCTAATGGCTCCAAATCTTATTATTCAAAGGTTAAGGTGGGGATAAGTCTAAAACCACTCAACCAATAGAATTTAGACAGGTTTGGGTACTTATATTAACCTTATCTTTAAGTATTAACTCTAAGTTAATTAGTTTCACTTTTACAATGTCTCTTTGTATTTTTATATAATATGGTTAATAAACTTACTATATACATCCAAGCGACCCCCAAGTGATACATTAATGATGAAACTATCATGATATAAGTCTCTTGGCAGAACCTTAGATTTTTAGGAATTTAATATCAATTAATAATATAATATTTGTTTTAAGAACTCTTTTATGTCAATTTTGACACTATTCAATAGTTGATTTTTTTGAAACTCATAACAGATTGATTACTTCGAACAAAGTCAATTAAATCAATCCTAATATATCATATTATCCTAGAAAATTAGTGTAATTCATTAAAAGTTTCATATTATATTTATTTGGGTATTTATAATATCAATTATGTTAATTTTTTACTATTTTAGTAATTACTGCATCATCATTGTGTCATAAATAAAATAAATTATTTAATGTCTAAAAATTATAAATAAAACATAATTATGTAGGAAATCCTTTTAGATTTCTAATGAATATTTATAATCGAAAATCCAACATGTATAACCCTATGTAAAAATTGTTCTTCTAAAAGATGTAAACTTATGCCATTTTTATTTTTATTTTAACTTTATTAATATAATGTGTCCCTACCACATACAAGTGGCTCCAAGGGGTCCCCAAATTGACCCAAGGATGCCCATGGTCGGGTATGTGTCCACCAATAAGGTTAGGACACGTTTTAGGGTAATTTTGTATTATTATAATATTTTTTTAACCCTTATTTACCGGATTTACCCTTTTACCATGGTAAATAAAATATTTACCGCAGTAATTATTCAAAATGTCTAAAAATAAAAGTTAACTATTTACACAATTTGAACATCCTGATTCCAAATATGGAATCCATTTTTCTAAATTCAAAACACAGAAGTGACAGAAATTAATTTAAAATTAATTCCCGCTGTCAAAACAAAAAGCGTGTTTTTAAGAGATAATTACTATCAAAAGATTGACACTTGTTTATGTTTGGTTTAATTGTAAAATTATGTCCAATGACCAACATTATATTAAATGGTAAAAATATATTCTAAATATACTTTAAAACCACTCAAATTCATAATTTATCACTATTAATTATTTTGATTAAAAAAGTTGTTTTTAATTAAAATTTAGTAATTTTCACTATTCATCAAAATATGAAAGTTATCCGAAATGTACCAAAATTTCACCTTAGGCTAAATTCGATATTCCGAATCCAAAAATGAAGTCCATTTTCAAATATAATATATATATATAATTTCAAAAATTAGGTATTACTATTCATAACGGCTAGTTTGATTAGTTATGGTGTGTTAGAACTCGGTGTTGCGTACAACACACGCTATCACATTATTCAAAGAGAAGCGTACCGTAGAAGCTTGGGGTGTTACATTCTCCCCTCCTTCAAATAATTGCGTCCTCGCAATTTCTAGGGTATTACTGCATAAAAAGACTCGGGTGGTTCTTCATCATAAGTTCCTCGGGTTCCCACGTTGCCTCTTCCATCTTATGATTTCTCCACAAAACTTTTACCAGACGCGTCGTCCGGTTTCTCAGTACTTGTTCTCTTGTATCAAGAATCCTGACGGGCTCTTCGCAATAAGACAGATCGGGTTCCAGTTCTAATTCCTCATAGGTGAGTACATGCGTCGGATCAGGCATGTATTTCCTCAATAGAGATACGTGGAACACATCGTGAACTTTGGAGAGACTTGGCGGCATTGCCAATCGGTAAGCTACAACCCCAATTCGTTCTAGAATTTCGAAAGGTCCGATGTACCTGGGACTCAATTTACCTTTCTTACCAAAACGTATGACTCCCTTCCACGGAGATACCTTCAGAAAAACATGATCACCGACTTGAAATTCCAAATCCTTCCTTCGATTATCGGCATAGCTCTTCTGCCTACTTTGAGCTGCTTTGATGTGATTTTGGATTACTTTCACCTTTTCCACCGTTTCCTCCACCAGCTCTGGGCCTACAAGTTTTCTTTCACCAACGTCATCCCAACAGGTTGGTGTACGACATCTCTTTCCGTATAACGCTTCATATGGTGCCATCTGTATACTTGAATGGAAGCTATTGTTATAGGAAAATTCTACCAGTGGTAAATATTGATCCCACATACCCTGAAAGTCAAGTGAGCAAGATCTCAACATGTCTTCTAGGGTTTGAATAGTCCGTTCTGATTGTCCATCTGTCTGAGGGTGGTAAGCAGTGCTCAAATGAAGTTCAGTATCCAGGGATTTCTGAAGACTTTTCCAAAATCTTGAAGTAAAACGGGGATCACGATCAGAAACAATTGATAAGGGTACTCCATGAAGTCTCACAACTTCATTAATATATAGTCTTGCTAGACGTTCCAAGGGTAGATCTTCTCTTATAGCAAGAAAATGTGCTGACTTGGTAAGACGATCAACAATAACCCATACTGCATCATTCTTTCTAGGAGTCTTTGGTAGCCCCATGACAAAGTCCATCGTAATATTGTCCCATTTCCACTCCGGTATGGAAAGAGGTTGCATGACTCCTCCAGGCTGTTGCCTTCCAGCTTTCACTTGTTGAAAAACCATACATCTTGACACAAAATCAGCAATCTCCCTCTTCATGTTGTCCCACCAAAAACGTTCCTTCAAATCTCTATACATTTTGGTGCTCCCAGGGTGTATAGAGAAATTGGAACTATGAGCATCATCCAGCAATTCCATTTTTAGATCAGGTATATTGAGAACACAAAGTCTCTTCCCGAATTTCAAAATTCCATCTTCATACACAAAGTCTCTCAATCTCCCATCATTCACAGCTTTAATCTTCTTTTGGAATTCGTCATCATCGGTCTGAGAACTCTTAATCCTTTCTAGTAAAGATGGTTTGGCAACCATTTGAAAAAGCATTGATGTTTCACCTTCCCTGGTTATTCCCATGTCCATTTTCACTAGATCCATGAAAATTGGATCCCTTTAAATTCTCATATTGTTCAAAACTCCATGGTCTTTTCTACTCAAAGCATCTGCCACCTTGTTTGCCTTCCCCGGGTGGTAGTGTATCGTACAATCATAATCCTTGAGTAATTCAAGCCATCTCCTTTGCCTCATGTTGAGTTCGTTTTGTGAGAAAATATACTTCAAACTCTTGTGATCAGTAAAAATCTCACATTTTTCACCATAGAGGTAGTGCCTCCATATCTTCAAAGCAAAGATCACAGCTGCTAACTCAAGATCATGAGTAGGATATTTTTGTTCATGAATTTTCAACTGTCGTGATGCATAGGCAATAACTCTATCATTCTGCATAAGGACACAGCCAAGTCCTTTCTTCGATGCATCACTATAAATAACGAACCCATCATTCCCCGATGGTAGAGTCAATATAGGAGCATTGACTAATCTTCTCTTCAGTTCTTCGAAACATTCTTCACACTCTTTTGTCCAAACAAATTTAACCCCTTTACGTGTGAGCTTCGTTAATGGGTTAGCCAATCGGGCAAAATTCTGGACGAAACGTCGATAATAACCTGCCAAACCAATAAAACTACGTACCTCAGTTATACTCGTAGGTGCTGGCCATTCTTGGATTGCCTTGGTCTTAGAAGGATCAACAGAGATTCCATCTTTAGAGACAATATGGCCAAGAAAAGAAATCTCCTGAAGCCAGAATTCACACTTGCTAAACTTCCCATATAATTCATGCCTCCTCAGAGTCTTCAAGATAATGCGCAAGTGATTTTCATGATCTTCGTAGGTTTTGGAGTATACCAAGATATCATCAATAAATACCACCACAAATTCATCGAGATACTCCTTGAAGACTCTATTCATCAGATCCATGAATACAGAGGGTGCATTAGTCAATCCAAACGGCATTACAGTAAACTCGTAATGCCCGTACCTGGTTTGAAATGCTGTTTTCGGAATGTCTTCCTTCTTCACACACAACTGATGGTATCCAGATCGAAGGTCAATCTTTGAAAAGTATTGAGCTCCATGCAGTTGGTCAAATAAATCATCAATACGAGGTAGGGGATACTTGTTCTTTATCGTTATAGCATTGATCTCCCTGTAGTCGATACATAACCTCATAGATCCATCTTTCTTTTTAACAAAAAGAACAGGGGCTCCCCATGGAGAAACACTAGGGCGAATAAATCCTTTATTACTCAATTCCTCTAGTTGTTTCTTTAGTTCGACTAACTCTACAGTGGCCATTCTATAAGGGGTCTTCGATATAGGCCTTGATCCAGGAATCAAATCAATAGAAAACTCAACTTCTCGTTCTGGAGGATGTCCAGGTAAATCTTCTGGAAATACATCTACAAATTCTTTCACAATAGGTACATCCTCTATTTGAACATTCCTTTCCTCACCCGCAGTTATTTCATTCTCTTCCTCCCCAATAATTGAATTTAGTTGAGCTATTGAGGGTGGATCTAAATAAGAATTAGGTGGTGACGATTCTGCTCTAAAAATAAGGAGTTCCTTATCATTATCATCAAGAATCGTAACCTCTTTCTTCTTACAATAAATCTTCGCATCATAGTCCGAAAGCCAGTCCATACCGAGGATTATATCAAACTCGATCATAGGTATGACGATGAGATCAGAAGAAAAAGAAAATTTATGTGCTCTAATGGGGACTGATTCACAAAACTTTGTTGCAACGATACTTCCCTTAGGAGTTTTAACTGACAACTCCCTTATTAAATAAAATTGGAAATATCTAATTTTCTTAGAAAACTGGGAAGATATGAAACAATGCGATGATCCAGAATCAAATAATGCATTTGCTAAACTTGAGGAAACCATTAAATTACCTGCCACCACGTCTTTCGGAGCTTCTACCTCAGCAGTAGTGATAGCATAAGCCTGGCCTTGATCCCTTGGCCTTTTCTGAGGTAAGTTCTCCTGACGCTTAGGACATGCATTTGCATAATGCCCCATCTCCCTGCAATTGTAGCACTGAACGTTGGTAGCTTCCTTCTTCCCCTTGCAATCATGAGCTTGGTGGCCTTTTTCACCACACTTGTAACAGACTCCCATTCCCTTCAAGCAAGTACCAGGATGTTTCTTCCCGCATTTACCACAAGATGGATATTCAACCTTTCCCTTCTTCCCCTTATTTCCATTCCCAGATTGATCAGCAGGTCTCTTCTTCTCTTGCTTTGCTTTAAAGTCATAAGACTTAGAGAATTCCTTTTCGGTCTTTATAGCACATGAGACAATGTCTTCGTACGATGAAAAGGATTGTGAGACTAATGCTCGATGGAGAAATGGTTTTAACCCATAAAAGAAACGATCAATCTTACTTCTTGGGTTGCGAATATAATCTCCAGCATACCTCGCTAACCTTTTAAAGTTAGCCTCATACTTTGTGACATTCTCATCCTCCTTTTGTCTCAGACTCAGAAATTGTCTTTCCATATCCGCTCGATGGTCGCGAGGGAAGTATTTTTCTAAAAACAGATCTTTGAATTCCCTCCATTCCATATTTGATACTTCATCATCTTCCTTCGTATTTTGAATCAATGACCACCATTGATCAGCATCTCCAGTGAGGCGGTAAACTGCCATGATAACTTTTTCCCTTTCACTGCTCCCCAAAGCCTGAAATATTTTCTCTAGGGAAAATATCCATTGCTCAGCTACTAAGGGATTTGTATTCCCATTGAACGTTGGTGGTTGTTGCCTCATGAATCGATCTAACATTGATCCTCCACGCTGCAGATCAGGGTGCTCCATACGGGTAAGGTTATTATTCATAACCTGAGTAAGTTGTCCCAGTATGGTGATTAGCTGATCAGCACCAGTTGCATCACCAACCCCACTATAATTATCTTGAGCAGGAGGGCAATCCCTACATGGAGTGCGTGCATTGATACGGTTTCCATTTCTTCCACTAGGCTCCATTTCTAAACAATGTCATAAACTAGATCAGTTTATGAATCAAAATACATAATCCCATACTTATAAAACACTTAACATAAATTGAACTATTTATGGATATAATCCATAATCATAAAAATGTTTTCTTTGAGGAAGTATATACTCATAAACCCTTCATAATGATTTGTAAAGATAATGAGAGTTATCCTAAGCATATCCCCCGGGAGTGTCGTAACCAAGAGTGCAGCAAGGCCCGTTGTCGTGCACCAGTTCCCGTTCGAGTCTAGCTCAAAGCGGTGTTTTCGGGTTTTACCCCTAGGTACATCTGTGCCAGAGCCGCCTCTACCTGCTCGTATCCAGACAGGGATGTATTGCTCGGAAAACTCACAAAATCTCTACAATACCAAAATTCTAGGAAGTTCTTCTATACTAATCCTCAAAGTTCATCTTAGGTCTACATGCTCTAATCAGAGTTTATCTAAATCTAGTTTCCAAGGTTTGTACTAAACTTCCTCTGATACCAACTGTAACGCCCCGACCCCAGTTGCCCAGAGTCGGTGCATTAATTACATAACATTGGCATGATCACAAGAAAGATCAAATCTCGAAAGACCGATTGGTTTAGTAGCCTTGGAAACACTAGATATAATCATAAAGTTTTACATTACATTTCAAAGTGAAAAACTACTACAACAACAAAGTCTTCATATCCACACTATTAACCCCTCATAATATCCCTGCAAGTCATTCATAATTTACTTCTTCACTACCTGGGAAAAATAAAACATAGAAAAGGGGTGAGCTCAAATGCCCAGTAAGGATAACAATATAGCGGAACATTCATAATAAGCATAAACATTTAAGGCAATGAATTACTAAAACAAAAGCCTTTTAAAATTGAACTTCAACATAGTATGGAAAAAATAAAAATGAAATAATGCCATTTACTTATTCACATGGATATTCTACTAATCGAATAATCACATGCAATATCAATAACCACTTTCATAATGTTGGAATGCATAATGCCAGACTATCATAACCACATAGTCAAGGCCTCGTGCCAAGACTACAAATAATATTTTGTCAAGGCCTTGTGCCAAGACACTAGTTTGTCTCATGAGACCTACCGATGCATCGAGGAGCTATAGCGGGCTCCACCCGTCACTTATTAAGTCCAATGCATTCCCATATGAAAAGGTTTAAACATAACATAAACATTCGTATTAAAACTAGCATACGAAATGTCAATAATTTCACCATAAACTATGAATGGTATAAAAATAGCACATCTACAGTCAAACATATCACAAAACCTTCAATACAATATAGAAGTTTTGTATCATAATAAATCAACTTCAAATAAGCGTAAAATCCGTCAAAGGATGTTGACATAGATGAAATCAAAATACTTTTTAGAGAAATATCTCTTTCTATTTTTGAAATCATTTAAGATCCATATAAAATAAAACATTTTCTTGAAAATATTATTATAAGCTTGTAAGGGAAGCTTTGACGATTTTATAACGGCGGAAAATAACCACACCCGCCGTATAAGTTAAAAAAACATTCTTATCTTAATTCTGTCGAAAAGGTTAAAAAGGGACCTTGTTTTGAAAACGACGGAAAGATTCCTTTATAAACCACTTATAAAAGTCAAAAAGGGTATAAATGACTTTAACTCATATTCTATTAAATAGTAAAAATGTTTTGAAATACATTTTTAAGGAACATGGATGTGGATGATAAAGAGATCCCAGTAGCTTATTACATATAAACAACCTCGGATAATGAAGAGATTGTGAAATAACCCTTACCTTGTACTTTTCCTTGGTTGGGGTAGGTTAACCTCCTGTATAATGGTGAAATAGTTGTTATTAAATTATACAAGAATCATATATATTAATATGATATCATATATGATCTTTTAACATTGATTTGTTAATAATATCTTAGAATTATCGTCGTTTCGGGAGTTAACTTACTCATTTTCTTTTATATGTTTTGTTACATAAGCCATGGTTGTTGTATCTTATTCATATCCAGAATGATATACAGTCCTTAAACATCATTTTTAAATCATCAAATGATAATTATACTTGAATGGATACGATGGAGAATGAATCTCATCGCGTTCGTGGAGACGGTAGTCCGTACGTACGCACGAGCGACAATATCATTCTTTTGACATTAAAATAATATATAAATGGATGGTATATCATATATACAGAATCATTAACATGTTATATTTATTATTTACATGAGTTACACATCATTATTATACCCATCCAAATAATATTATATTGAATAACAATTACACCACGACGTGGAGACGGTAAGCCGTACGTACGCACGTATGGTGACATGTTATTCAAAGGGTGGATAGAATACTGAATATGATTGTACCATATTTATAATAACATCACAGTATATGTGAGATACTGGAGTTATTATTTCAGAATGGTAAGAACAAAGGAAGAAGAAGTGGAAGAAGAAATGAACTTAGAAAAGGGTGGTGAAATCATTACCTCTTCTTCGGGTTCTTCCTTTTGATTTGATCAAAAGGGCTCCTTAGGTTGGCTTTCTGATCAAACTAAGGCCTCTAGGTTGTAGCGAGGGATGTTGGGAGAGTATTTGGGCAGAGTTTGGCCGAACCAAAAGGCTTTGAAGGTGTGAAGAAATGAGAAGGAGGAGTGCCCTTTTATAAGAGGGGTGAGGGGCACCTTTGGAAAAGTTAGAAATATTAATTTATAATAAATTCATATTCGGTTTATAATGGCTCCAAAGCTTATTATTAAAAGGTTAAGGTGGGGATAAGTCGAAACCCACTCAACCAATAGAATTTAGACAGGTTTGGGTACTTATATTAACCTTATCTTTAAGTATTAACTCTAAGTTAATTAGTTTCACTTTTACAATGTCTCTTTGTATTTTTATATAATATGGTTAATAAACTTACTATATACATCCAAGCGACCCCCAAGTGGTACATTAATGATTAACCTATCATGATATAAGTCTCTTGGCCGAACCTTAGATTTTTAGGAATTTAATATCAATTAATAATATAATATTTGTTTTAAGAACTCTTTTATGTCAATTTTGACACTATTCAATAGTTGATTTTTTTGAAACTCATAACAGATTGATTACTTCGAAAAAAGTCAATTAAATCAATCCTAATATATCATATTATCCTAGAAAATTAGTGTAATTCATTAAAAGTTTCATATTATATTTATTTGGGTATTTATAATATCAATTATGTAAATTTTTTACTATTTTAGTAATTACTGCATCATCATTGTGTCATAAATAAAATAAATTATTTAATGTCTAAAAATTATAAATAAAACATAATTATGTAGGAAATCTTTTTAGCTTTCTAATGAATATTTATAATCGAAAATCGAACATGTATAAACCTATGTAAAAATTGTTCTTCTAAAAGATGTAAACTTATGCCATTTTTATTTTTATTTTAACTTTATTAATATAATGTGTCCCTACCACATACAAGTGGCTCCAAGGGGTCCCCAAATTGACCCAAGGATGCCCATGGTCGGGTATGTGTCCACCAATAAGGTTAGGACACGTTTTAGGGTAATTTTGTATTATTATAATATTTTTTTTAACCCTTATTTACCGGATTTACCCTTTAACCATGGTAAATAAAATATTTACCGCAGTAATTATTCAAAATGTCTAAAAATAAAAGTTACCTATTTACACAATTTGAACATCCTGATTCCAAATATGGAATCCATTTTTCTAAATTCAAAACACAGAAGTGGCAGAAATTAATTTAAAATTAATTCCCGCTGTCAAAACAAAAAGCGTGTTTTTAAGAGATAATTACTATCAAAAGATTGACACTTGTTTATGTTTGGTTTAATTGTAAAATTATGTCCAATGACCAACATTATATTAAATGGTAAAAATATATTCTAAATATACTTTAAAACCACTCAAATTCATAATTTATCACTATTAATTATTTTGATTAAAAAAGTTGTTTTTAATTAAAATTTAGTAATTTTCACTATTCATCAAAATATGAAAGTTATCCGAAATGTACCAAAATTTCACCTTAGTATAAATTCGATATTCTGAATCCAAAAATGAAGTCCATTTTCAAATATAATATATATATAATTTCAAAAATTAGGTATTACTATTCATAACGGCTAGTTTGATTAGTTATGGTGTGTTAGAACTCGGTGTTGCGTACAACACACGCTATCACATTATTCAAAGAGAAGCGTACCGTAGAAGCTTGGGGTGTTACAGAGGTGGAGTGGTGCGAGATAATAGTGGATCGATCTACATAGCATTCTCAACAATATTTGGTCAGGGGGATTCCTTTAAAGTGGAGGATATAGAGATGCTCACTAGACTTTAGTTATGTAGGAAAAAGGGGTTAGATATTTTTGAAGTTGATACCGACTCCATGATTTTTCACAATGACTTGAAAAGGTACGTAGATCCTCATTGGTCAATTTTCTACATTATTAGGAAAAGAAGAAGTATCCTCAACAGAAATTCTCATTTGCTCCATTCCTGGAGGGAGGGTAACAAGGTTGCAGACTAACTAGCCTCAGTGGATTTTTCTAGAATAGGGGAGGTGTTTCTTCACACAATAGGCATCATTATGGTATATGGGATTGGATTTATTAAAGGGGATGCACTCATGCTGCATTATTTCAGGCCACCTTAGTGAGGGCATGTGGTGAGGGGTAGTGAGGGGATAGGGGGATCTGGCTTCTATTTATCTGCTTTCCTTTAGTTCTTGATCTACTATTAATAAAAAATTATATGATTATAATGATTAACCATGTTATTTCTAGTTATCTCTATTTAATAAAACCCAAAATCATAGTGTAAGAAACATTTATCATATTGGTAAAACATATAACTTGAAAAAATTCATATAGGGTGCCTAAATCATGGGTCCAAATTATTTAATATATAACGCCTTAAGTTTTCCTTAGGTTATTCATAGTCATATACAATTTAAATACTTCATTCTTATTAATAAATATTTTGTGAATTCACAAAGAATCTCCCCTGGGAGTGTCAAAATAGGTGCGTAGCAATGCTTGTTGTCATGTGCCCGATTACCCCGAGTCAAGCCTGAAACATCTTGTTAGAGTTGTTAGCCCTAGGTACAACGTTTCGAGAGCTGCATACACTTATATTATCTTGGTAGGTATTTATTTCTATTAAAACACTCACTATATCCTTTACCACAATTCCATGATATTTTCCTTTACATTAACTCATCCTTATATTTATCCTTAGATACATCCCTAGAAAAATCCTTAAAAATATACCTAGGAATCTAACTAATGTTTTCTCATCATAGTTTCTAAGGGTTAACTAAAACTAAAATCCGATTCCAACTATAAAAACCCATACATAACATAAAATAACATTTCATAAATTTTGTGGAATACTTTAAACATTACACAAACATACGCCCAAAGACTGTATTAGTTTAGTGCCTTTGGAAACCTGTAAACATAAACATGGGTACATAAGTGTGCTAAATCATTTACCAATAGGTTCTTATTAAGTATAACCCTTCCCAAACACATCAAATATAATACATATCTCCATCTAGTAAGGAAACATAAAACATAATGAGATTATATGATAAATAAGGAAAAAAGGGAGACATTTAAGAATAAACATTATCATAGGGGTACAAGAATGAGATAATTAAATTAGAATATCATACACTACATATCAAGGATCATAAATGAGAATCATGTATTAAATATTGGTTTTAAAAAGACATAAATCACATGGAAATAAAAGTCATAATAAATAAAATAATAACATAGTAAAAAATATGGAATTGTGGAAAACACATAATCATATAAAGTGATTTTCCTAGTAGACAATGAATCTCTTCCAATACAATCTTAATTGTATGGGTTCGCTCCCCGTACCATATTGGTAGTCATGGTTCACTCCCATGGCCATATCACTAGTATGAGTTCACTTCTCATACAATCTTGGTATTAATGGTTCACTCCCATGGCCATATTAGTAGTCACATTTCACTCCTAAGACCATCTTAGTCCATCCCATGAGATATAATTCTTTAACTAATGCATTAGATGAAGATATTGGCCCCAACCATCAAATCATAGATACATGTTCCAAAAAATGATAAGCAATCCTATCATAACCCATAAAATGAAATGGGTATTATAAATACGTAATCATATCATAACCTATGGATAAAACTTGATTCTATAATCATTTCATCATAAACAAAACCCATGAAAAGAATTTTATTTCAAAATCATGTAACTTGTGGAAGATAAAGGGGTGTCACAAAAATCATTACACAAAAAACATAAAACATCCAAGATAGAATATAAATGGACCATTTAGATCATTCCTATAATGTCTTATATTACATCAATATATGTTATATTAGATGGAAATAACATGGAAATATATTTTGAAAACATTTCTTGGGGTAAATATCCTTTTGTCTTTGAAAAGGGATCTTTAAAAATAAAATTGTTTGAATTTTTTTTAAATAAAAACTTATTAAATAATCTTGAAAATAGTGGGAATATTTTTTCCTTGAAAAGATATAAAATTATATTTAAAACCTTTTAAAACCCTTTTCTCTTAAAAAACTTTAAAAATTATAAAGAAATCATGATTTTTTTTTATTTTTTTTGAAAATAATTTGAGAACTTATAAATAAATCTTGAAAACATTTTTATACCCATTTATATAAAAATACATTGAAAACATATAAAAAAATCTTTATTTTTTTTAAAATCATTATTTTGTAAATACTTTTAAAACTTATAAAGAAATCTTGAAACAGTTTCAAAACCGTTTCTTTGAAAATACATTGAAATATTTTAAATAAATCTTGATATTTTTTTGAAAATAATTTCCTTAAAAATACTTTGAGAACCTATAAATAAATCTTGAAATCGTTTTTGAAAACATTTCATTGAAAATACTTTGAAAACTTATAAATAATTTTTAAGAATGTTTAAAATATTTTTTAAATATAAAACATTTTTTAAAAACATTTTTCGTTAAAAATTGATTTTAAAAAATATAAAAGAAGATTTGGAAACCATAAAAAATTGAAATAATTTTTCCATGAAAATTATCTTCATGTATCATTTTGAAAACAATTTCAAAAATAATGTTTTTTAAGTAATAATGATTCCTGACCGAAGAGATAAATACAACAAGATTTTCTTAATAACTTTTTATTAACCACATAAAGTATCAATGAGTAGAAAAATAGTATTAATACATGGCTATATCTTTAATAACCATATTGTAAGACAATTAATTATTTTTCTTGATATATGGATCATGATATTCCATTAATTAAAGAATAATCATAAACAATCTCAAAAAATGATGAGATTGTTTCAATAAACTCTTATCACTTGGTAACATGAGATCATACACTCCACATAATAAAAGGAAAATAAATGGGGCTTAAAATATCATGAAAATAATTATATCCCTTATATAACATGTAAAATTTAAGTATATAATCCTCAAAAAATAATTAAGGTGCATAACCAAACATGAGTCTCAAAGAAGATAAATGGAGACAAAATTAACATAGCGATTTGGTAGATTTTGAAACATTAACCCAATTAAATAAAGATCCAAAAATGGAAATGTTTATCCCATAAATTTCATTATAATAATATTATAATAAATCCATGGGTATTATACATAACACACAAAAGAGAAGAGTGGTTATTAATACATGTATCTAATGGAAATAAAAACGTGAGATGTAATCCTATTATATTGTATCTTAAATCTATTCATACTCATTAAAAACACAGGTATAATACATATAAGTTTATTATAAATATTTTTTAAAAAATATTATTTTATCTAATACCATATATGGTTTTATTATGATTTTATGTTACTCTCTTGTTAACAATCATATGTTAAGTTTTAACATCATGTAATATTCACTTTATTCTTCGCATGTGTATTAATTTGTTATATGTTTGGTCCTTATACTTATATAAATATTTCCATAATATACACCATGATATAAATAACATTTATATTAATTATATTTTACTTATGGAAATATATAGAATATATAAGTATGAAAAGGAATACACTACTCATGGAGAAGGTAATTCGTACGTATTCATGAATGATGATTCCGTTTTTATTGTCTTATTGAAAGAAAGAAGTTAAAAAACACACATATATATATATTAAATTAAAATATTTATATAATATATATCATATAATTGAACTAACTAATATTTCATATATTCCATATTGTTTGTGAATGAGTCACATCGCTTTGAAGAGGCAGAAGTCCACACTTCCTCAAACTAAATTATCTTATTTACAGAAAATAAAGATTAAAAAATATGTGTCTGTTAAAATGAATAAAGAAACATATATACAAAATAAATATAATATATAACATATATAAACTGAGTTTTCATCCGAATGTCCATGACGAGAGGCGCTAAGGAAAAATGAATAATCATCACTTCATGAGTTGGTAGTTTACCGTACACATAAACAGTATGTTCATTACCCATTTGATGGAATTATGTGTAAGTGTAATTTGAAACCTTATCATAAAAAAATCCTAGTATATGTAATATATTTTTGTTTTCATAAAATCACGGAATAAGGATAATGTAGGGGGTGGGTAGTAAAAACAAAATAAATGAGCTTGGAGAGGGTGTTACCTCTTAATTAGGTAACTCTCTTTGGTTGGTGGCAAAATACTTCCATGTATTGCTTCCTGACCAAAGTTAGTCTTTGAGGAAGAAAGTAGAGATTTTGGGAGACTATTTTTTCCATGTTTTGATTAGCTAATTGGGCTTTATCGGTGTGAGGAAGGGTGAGAGTTCTTTCCTTTTTATAGTGGAAGGGGAGTGGCACTCTTGTAAATACCAAAAGGTACTCATAAATGGGAGGTATAACATACCTAATGCACCACCAAAAATGAAAAATATTATATTAAATTGGAATAAAGTTTTATAAAAACCTCAACCACACAAAATATTTTCATTTTAATAATTTATTTCCATAACATCTTTGTTTCCCCAAATTTATCTTTTTGGTTTTTATTAAATACACCGCTTTTATATCCTATGTAATTTGAAATTTAATAATAAACTAAAGTGAGATTTATTATATAATATATATCCATTTAATTATAAATATGATACATTATTAAATAATTAAAATCTCATGTATTTTGGAAATTAAGTTTTAAATCAAGTGCATGTAACACTGAAAACACTGCATAAACCAGGACCATGGTAACAATGTTATTTACAATATATGGTTCAATATATAAATTATAAAAGATAAATTTGTTCCATTAATATACCATATTTAATATTTTTTATCACTTAAAAATTAAGCAGGATAATATTTTATTTTTTAAATTTTAAATCATTTAACAAAATATCATATACTGTAAAATAACAATATTGTTAATTTTGACATTATTTATTTAATTTTAACTTTAAAATATAAAAATAATAATTTAATTAAATATATTACATTTAAAAATTTGTATCATGATATAATATTCTTTAAAAAAATTTAATAATTCAATCAATTCACTTCACTTTTAATATCTATAGTGTGATTTTTTAGTAAGTTTTTTACTAAATAATCACTAAGATAGAATTTAATAAGAATTTTAAGTAACTAAATTGTCTCCAAAAATTATTGATAAATTATTATGATAAAAATAATCCACTTATAATTCAAAAGGATACGTATAACTGAAAATACGATGTTTTTTACATATCTCAGAAATTTATAAAATTTAAATTTGAGGAATGTTCCTGTTTTTCCTTTTTCATTACTTAACCATTTATATAGGTAAATTCCATTTAATAATATCACAATGAGTCATAAAATTTGAAATAATATGGAATATTGTCTAATTATTAGAAAAAAATGGAATTTAGAAACTTTCAAGGGTTATTTTGTTCCTTAAGAATAAGGTTTAATCCCTAATGAAGCTCAATCATAACTTAATCATTGTGATTAATTTTAATCAATTTCACTAATCTTCTTGGTCAAAAAAATTATTTCATATTATTAAACCAAAATTATCATACTAATTAAAACAATTTATGTCCTTTTTTTCAGGATTCAAATCATATAAGTGGGAAAATTTATTTTAACGCTAATCCAATAGATGTAGTGAGAAAATGAGTTTTTAAAGTAAAAACATTCACAAGTTTAATACGTTTTTATAAACAATTTCTATATAAAATTATTCCAATTAAATAAATTGGTTTGATATATATATATATAATTTATCTATTATGACTTTAAAACATGAATTAAACTATAAATTAGTATTAATAATTATTTTAATTAAAAGATAGTTTTTAACTAAAATAGAGAGTTTTCATAATTCACCAAAAAATGATGTTTCTCAGAAAAATCTCAAAAAATCACCCTAAGATAATTATGATATAATAAAATAAAAAATTCAGTTTATTTTATCAAATTAAATTTATAAATGTGTTTAAAATTATTTTTTTTTATTTTTCATAGAAGGTCATTAAAATAAGTTCATTTGAGAAAACAATATTTTTAAACATATATGGACTTTACCAAAAAATATATATATCTTTTAATATAAATATGTTTTATTTATGTAAAAATATTATAAATAATATTTTAAAATTATACATACTTATTCATATTACTATGTTTAACATTTATGTTGTAATTATCTTATTCTTAATAATTATAATAATAAAATGATGTCTCGTCAAAACTCAGTTTTGTATGTACCATGTGACAAGTCAGTGTTGTGTGTAACGTATGCCATGTATGTGTTTTATGTAGCATATTACAAGTTTTTTCCATGTGAAATTAATGTTTTAATTAGTGATTCAGTATAAAAAACTATTATCGTGTTGCGTGAAATGCAAAATATCAAATAATTAAAGTAATTCAAAAAACATATTTCACAAAATCTTAAGATTTTATTGGTAAAAACAACATTTCAAACACAATGGTGGTCTCATATTTTCTAACTGATCCCCCTTTCTAGAGTTATTCCATTATTTATAAAAAACTATGTGTGTGTGATATAATATATTTAATATTTTTGTTATATCGACATTGAGGCTCACCGTACCTCGAAATCTCACATAATCCAAATGATTAACTCTAAAAATATTCATCATATATTAAAATTTCTTACAAGAAAAAAAAGGGATGTTACATTCTCCCCACCTTAGAGATTTTCATTACAAAATAAAAAAATCAAGCTCAAATTGATGAGGGTACTAGCCCTATATCTGGGTCTCCCACTCCAAAATGATCTCCTTCAGATTTTTTTGCTTCACTAGATAGACACCAAAGGAAATACACTCACTCGAAGTAATTATCTTTCTTATCCTTGATCTCCATCGGGTACTCTGTAATGGTAGCTTTATGTTCGATGTCCATCTCACCTTATCTGATAACATGTTATGTGTGGTTCACAAATGACATCATCTGTGACACATAGAAGACATAATGTACCCATTATAACTAATGTAGTAGGGCCAAGTGGAACCCCACTTCAATGACCCTATGAAAAATATAGAAAAGTTCGATGAATCTCATAGATAACATATCACCTAGGAAAAATCTCTTCAATCCATGATGAGGTGAGACCCTTAAAAACACATGGTCTCCCTCATTAAACTCTAAAGGCCTCCATCATTAGTCTTCATAATAATTATGATGGATTTTAAAAGTCTCTATCGGCTCCTATATGATCGACACATTCTATTTAATATCTCGCACCAAATCTAAGCCCATAATCATATACTACCATGTATCAATCCAACATAGTGGTGACTTATAATATCTTATGTACAAGGCATTGAATAGTTCTATACTGATGGTGGAATAGAATATTTTGTCATATAGAAACTCATCCCAGGGTGGTTGATCCTCCCAAATACAAAAAAAGTTTAAAATGAAATCCCACAACATGTCCTCTAGAACCTATATGGTCTTCTTAGTCTACCTTAAATCCAGGTGTAAATTGTTTTTATCAAATGAAACTAATTCCCAAAGTATTCCCGAAATCCTCTTTATAATCATGATATGTAGATAGCATCACGTTCTTGAATGATCATTAAAAGTGCTCCAATAATCCAGACTATCTCATGCATATAAAGTCATCCCAATCTCTATACTAAACTCTTATCTTGGATATATAGTAAGTGGGATAGCCTTTGAGTGGGTCTATAATTACCCAGATGGTTTTCTTTCCTTTATAATTTTGAGGTAGCTTAGTAAAAAATTCCCTGTGGAATCACAATACAGTACGCAATTGACACCCTCATCTAGAAATCTTAATATGGGTAATCTTGTCAAACTCAACCATAAATCCATATAAATATACTAGAACCTTTCATTCAACATGAATGGACTCCACTTTCAGGTTAAACAAGAAAACTTTTATGATATCCTAGATAAATCAGAAATGAATATCATGTAGTCTCCTTATAAAAAATGGAATCTTCAAACCTCAATCACAGTCTTGGTTTTCTCACAAGATAGCACTACCTCAACCTTTACAATGTACACTACTACACCCACTACCAATATTAAATTTCCTAGAATGCGGACCTCCAAATTTCAGAACCAACACTTCAATATATTTTTATATATACGGTTCTCTTGGAGTATGTATAAGATTATCCTAAAGTGTATTTTTTGTTCCTCCTCAGATGCCATTTAAACTCGGATATCAAAGACATCCACTAACTGGTCTAATAAAGGCTGAAATGTCTAGTTCATGAGTCCTATAAACACAGATGAGGTGTTTATCACATTAAAACTCATCACCAATTAATCATAATGAATATAGCTGCATCAAAATATCATCTTTTTTATATCAATGTCTCATAATCAGAGCTGGTGATAACCACATCTGAGGTCTATCTTCGATATCCATCTCACCCCTCTAAACAAATATAATATTTCTTTTATCCCAATTAGTGCATAATTTTTATTAATATTGATCTAATTTATGTTATAGCAGCCCCACACAGACACAATATCACTTCTACCTTCTTTGGGAACAAACCTGAGGCTACCCAAGGTGACACACTAAGCCTGATAAAACCCTTCCTATGAAAGTCCTCAAGCAACACCTAGATTTCATGAAACTTCAATAGATCCATATGATATGTTGGAAAAGTTATCATGTAATTTATTATATGATATTCTATGCATAAGTCTATTTCTTAGTGATGAGGTAAGCCTGACATGTCCTTACACTAGTAAAAAAAATGTTTTTTATGGTTGTTATTTTTTATTTTTTACGTCGACTTTTGGCCGACGTTAGTATAGGAGACATTATAAATATTTTTATTTATGGAAGTTATTTTAAAACTAATGTAAAAACCAATAATTCGAATCATTTTTCCCATCGGTTCATCTAAAACCATCATAGAAAATGCTTCGGAGTCGTGATTTATTACAGTAGTTTTTAAATAACTGATGTGGTATCAACTTTTTCACATTTGTTATAGAATAACCAACATAATAAACTACACCTCCAAAGAGTTTATCATGTCGATTATGTTCATAACTGACATTATAAATGAGTCTGCCAAGAGTTTTTCATGTCGGTTAAATAATAACCGATGTGAAAACAGATATACTACGTCAGTTATTAAATAATTGGTGCAAAAAACCTATTTCAATCTATTTATTGCATCAATTATCAAATAAAAGATGTAAAAACCTTTTTTCATTCCATTTATTATGTTGGTTATGAAATAACTGACGTGAAAACCCATTCCCATGCATTTGTTATGTCAGTTCTCAAATAACTGACGTTAAAACCCATAAACATGCATTTTTTATGTCGGTTCTTTTTTAACTGACGTAAAACCAATTTTTTTTAATAAAACTGTTCAACCACAACTATACCTTACGAAAGAAAACCTGAAAGAGACCAAAATTAGAACAAAACCATATCTAAACTAGACCAAAAGCATCCCACCCCACTGAACAACATTTCTACACCCCTACAAACCCCCACCCCACTGGACACCCCCAACCCAGACCCCTGGATATCCCCCACCCTCCTCGACAGCCCACCACCCTCCTAGATACCCTCCCACCCCTATGGACTTCCCCACTCCCCTGGACAACCCTCCCACCCTCCTTGGAACCCTCCCACCCCCATGGAAACCCAAGATACCCCCACCCCACTAGAAAGCCCTCCCACACCCTTGAAACCCCCACCCCACTGGAAACTACCTCCCCACCCCTAGACACCCCCTGGACAAAACCCCACCCTCCTAGAAAGCCCCCACCCCCTGGACACCCTCCCACCCCCATGGGCACTACAGGCACCCCCACCCCACTGAACAACCTACCCCCACCCCTCGAACCCCCCACCCCACTGAACACCCCCCACCCCTAGATACCCTTGAATAGACCCCCCTCCCCTCCTGGACAACCCCCACTCCCCTGGATATCCCTCTAACCTCTTGGACACCCTCCCACCCCCATTGACACCCTAGACACCCCACCCTAGTAGAGAACCCTACCACACCCTTGGAACCCCCACCCCACTAAACAACCCCCCCTCCTAGACAGCCCCCACTCCCCTAGGCAGCCCTCCCACCCTCCTAGACACCCTCCCACCCCCATGGAAACCCTGCACACCCCCACCCCATTGGACAACCCTCCCACACCCCTTGAAACCACTCACCCCACTGGACACCCCCACCCCTGGACACCCCCTGGATAGACCCCACCCTCTTGGACATCCCCCACTCTCCTGGACACCCTCCCACCCCCATGGACACCGTGGACACCCCCACCCCTCTTGAACACCCCCACTCCCCTAGACATCCCTCCACCCTTTTGAACACCATCCCACCCCCATGGACACCCTGGACTCCCACACCCCACTAGGAAACCATCTCACACCCCTGGAAACCCCCCACCCCACTAGACATCCCCCAACCCTCCTGGACAACCCCCCACTCACCTGAACAACCCTCCCACCCACCAAGACACCCTTCCACCCCCATGGACACCCTGGACACCCACCCCAAAGGATGAACCTCCCACACCCCTGACCCCGCCCCCCCACTAGACAACCTTCCCACACCCCTAGAAATCCCCCACCCCACAAGACACCCCCACACCCCTAGGAACCGCCTAGATATCCCCCACCCCTCCTCGATATCCCCACTCCTCTGGACAACCCTCCACCTTTCTGGGCACCCTCCCACCCCCATGGACACCATGTACACTCACACCCCACTAGAAAACCCTCCCACACCTCTAGAAAACCCCAACCCCACTGGACAACCCCCTCTGGATAGCACCCCCACCCACCAGGACACCCCCCACACTATTGGACACCCTCCCACCCCCCATGGACACCCCAGACACCCCCACCCCACATGATAACCCTATGACACCCATGGAACCCCCAACCCCACCCCACTAGACACCCTCACACCACTGGATACCCCCTCGACAGGCCCACCCTCCTTGACAGCCCCCACTCCCCTGGACAACCCTCCACCCTCCTGGACACTCTCCCACCCCGATGGACACCCTGGACACCCCCACCCCACTGGACAGCCGTCACCCCTCCTAAACATCCCCCAATCCCCTGAACATCCCTCCCACCCTCCTGGAACCCTCCCACCCCATGGAAACCTTGGACACCCCCACCCCACTAGACAGTCCTCCCCCACCCCAAGAAACCCCCACCCCACTGGACACCCCCACACCCCTGGACACCCCATGGACAACCCCCCATCCTCCTGGACATCCCCCACCCTCGTGGATGCCCTCCCACCCCCATGGACACCCCAAACACCCCCAGCCCATTGGAAACCCCACCCACACCCCTAGTGTAACACCCCGAGATTTTATGAAAAATATTATTTTTAATTTTATTGATGTCTTGTGTTGTACGCTACACCAAAAGGAGCTTTCACTATAGGCATACTTGACTTGGCTTGCATTACACGCAATTGCGACCTTCCTCGATAGCTTGCGTCGTACGCAATATTGAGTTTCACTAAACAAGGATATGCTATTAAAATATTATTAAAACTAGCTGTTATGAATAGTAATACCCACTTTTTGAAATTTTGTAAATTTTATTTTTCTAAACGGACTTCATTTTTGGATTCAGAAAATCAAAATTAGCCTAGGGTGAAATTTTGGTATTTTTCTGAAAACTTTCAATTTTTGATGAATAGTGAAAACACTGGGTTACTATTTAAAAACCAACTTTTTATTTAAATAATTATTTATTTTATTTAAATTTATTTTAGGTAAAAATTGATACATAATACCTATATAAGTTCAATTAAATTCATTGGAGGCATTTTATAATAATTTTAGATATATAAAAATTTTATTGAACTTTTCACCGTCTTTTACCTACCTCCTAGGAGAATTTGGAAGTTCACATAGAACTTAATTTTACCACTTCTGTGAGTGGAATTTCGAAACTCTGAGAGACATGGTTAATATTAAGGACTAAAATGTGGTTCAATGAGATGAAAATAATTTTTGGTGAATAGAAACTTTTTACTTTTTTTACCACGGTTAAAAGTAAATAGGGTGATTAAGGGTAAAAATGATATTATTATTACCCTAAAACATGTACTAATTCTATTGGATAAGTGTAATTCGACCAAAAACAACCTTAGGAATAAAATATGACCATTTAGGTCCACTTGGATTTGATTAGGACATTTATTATTAATTTATTTAAAGAAGGGTTAAAATAGTTAAAATCAAAGTTTAATAACTAAAACGTTTTTAATATAGGTTTATACATAAGATAAATTCGACTATAAATATTCATTAGAAAGATAAAATGATTTCCTACAAAATGGTAATTTATTTATGATTTTTAGACATTATATAATATATGTTATTTATGATACAATGATGATGCAGTAATTATCTTATTAATGAAATATTGACATAATTAATGTTATAAATACCCAAATAAATGTAATTTGAGACTTTTTATGAATTCCACTAATTTTATAGGTTAATATGACATGTTATTATTTATTTAAGGAACGTTTTTCGAACTAATCATGCTGTTATGATTTTCACAAAAATCAAATACCAAATAGTGTCAAAATTGACATAAAATAGTTTTTAAAAAAACTATTATATTATTAATTGTTATTTAATTACTAAAAATCTAAGGTTCGGCCAAATGACTTAGATAAGGTTATATATATTAATAATAAAAAACATGGGGTTATTTTGTCTTTTTATAGTAAGTTTATTAAAATTATAGTGTAATAAAACAAGAAGACATGGTAAAAGTTAAATTATCTAACTTAAAGTTAAATCTAAATGATAAGGTTAAAATAGAAAACTAAACTTGTATAAATTCTATTGGATGAGATTATTTCTACCCATACCCACCTTATATTCAAAATAAATCAACTTGGAGCTATTAAAAACCGAATATGATTTTATAATAAAATAATATTTTTAATTTTTCCTAAGGTTCCCCTCTCCTCCCTTATAAAAGGGTACCTCATCCCTCTCTTCCTCACACCATTTTTAGCCTTTAATCTAGACCAAAACCCTACCAAATTCTCTTCTCAACTTCCCTAGAAACATACTAGAGGTCCTGGTCTTCTTCAAAGACCAATTTTAGTGCCCTAAGAGGAGGTCTCAAAGAGGCGCTTCAAAGAGGAAGTAATGTCTGTTACTGATTCTTTCAAATTAATTTCTTCTTCCACTACTTTTTATTTAGTTGTTTCATTATGAAGTAATAACACAGGTATCAATCATATAATTATATGTTATTATAATTATTAAACAACCCTATTTTACCATCTATCCATCCTACGGAAAACGAAATCACCGCATGTGCGTACATACAGAATACCGTCTCCACGTCGTGGTGTAATATGTTTTTCCATCCACACATTACATGGAGGGGTATAATGATGTAAATAATAAATATATATGGTTATTATAACATCATACTTATTCGGATATATTATACCATTCACTCCAATTCTATTCAATAATTATTGGAACGATATCATCGCTTGTGCGTACGTACGGACTACCGTCTCCACGACGCGATGAGATTCACTCTCCATGTTAACCATTCAAGAATGATTATAAAGTATATATAATAAGTAATAATGAAATATATCACATAATAATGCTACTGTATTTATGTATATATATATTTATTTCATATACTTAATTCCATTCAATTCAATAAGGAAATGAAAACAACGTTTATGCGTACGTACAGCCTACCGTCTCCATGAACGGTGTATTTCTTTCCATTTATCGATCTATTATATATATGTATATTCTGAATATATATTATATATAAATCATGTTTTACATTTTGGATGTAATTAATCATGATCTAAGTAATCATATGAATTATTACAAGTTAAAACATGAACAACAAATGAAACGATATTACCCAAAATGCTACTTTAACATTAATTTACAAAAGAACGGGTAATATAAAGTCATAAGTGAACCATATATGATATAATAAAAATGAATATGATTCTGTAATAAGTCAATGTCATTATTTAAATAATTATACAGGGGGTTTGGATACGTACGAAGCATATCAGACCTAAGGTAAGGGATAATTATTCCAATCTCATTCTTATCCGAGATTGTTTATTCGTAAGTATTTACTGGGGTTATGTTTATCATCCATGTCCATGTTTTCTAAAAATGTTTTCATAAAATGTTTAGTATTATTCCATGTATGTTTAAAGTCATTTTTACCCTTTTATGACTTTTACCACAATGTTTGGAAGGAATCTTTCTTTTGATTACCATACGAGGTACTTTTTTACTTTTCTGACAAAAGTACGAGGAGAATGTTTTTTTAACTTATACGGCATGAACAGATTTTTACGGTTTCAAAACGCCTTTTCTTAATATAAATTACTCTACAATATTTCATGACTATTTAAAAAAACATTTTCTTTTAAAATTGAATGGAATTTTTTGAAAAGAAAATGATTTTCAAGAAGAAAGGATATTTTCCTCAAGAATTCATTTCAAGTGATTTATCAAAACCATTTTCCATCTAACATGACATTATTTCATATGTGTATGTTTCAAGTATAATGTATCTATTATTTACATGGTTTCACTTTTCTTATGATGAAATGATTTCCATTTGTTTTATATGGATTATGTTATGATGGAATGTTTATGAAACCCATTTTATTCTTTGGGTTATGATGAATGATTTATGTTTATGTTGTGGCACAAGTAAGAATGATTTCATTATGAGATGGTTGGGACCTATATCTCCCTCCAATGAATTGGGTAAAAATTTATATCTCATGAGATAGACATGGCTGGAACAGTATGTTAATCCGGTTCAGTGTTACAAGACTGGAATGAGGAGTGAAATCGATTCAAAAAGAGACTTTATCAACTAAGATTATAAGGCCCCGGCCTTAAAAATTACTTAATATTGAATTAAATGAATAATTACCGTTGAGGATCTTTTCAGGTTTAGAGTTTTAGAGAATTAGAACATAACTATTACATCTCAAAAGATTACAAAGTAGTCACTTCTTCAAAGTTTCCATATTAAAAAAAAACTCTTAAAAAGAAACGTGTCTAGTTCCATGTTTTATATAGGATGACATTCCCTTGATCCCATACTTGACCTTATTTCACATTAAGTCATGTGAAAACATTTCAAAAAAAACTTGGGGTGAGCATAAAATCTCAGTAAGGGATACAGAAAGAATGAAAACTGTTAGTTTTTCAAACATCAAGTAAACCATATATACTCTATCAAAGTAATACCTTCACCTTCATGAAGTAGTAAAAACTCTTCACTGAATAAAGTATCATTACATACCTTTTTGTAACCAAAGGATTACCATAAATCCAATAAAAAGAACACATAACATATATAAAGGTAACTTGGGACATTAACATACTTAAGTGGAATAACCATACGGTCGACTTCCACACATATCACTTAATGGAATAGCCATACGGCCAATTTCCATACATACTTAATGGAATAGCCATACGGCCGACTTCCATACCCAATGCATTGGAGGTTATAACGTAACCACCCGTCCTAGTATTCACGGCACCACCCGTCATATGGTTTATAATGTAACCACCCATTAAAATGTCCAAGTACCAATATAAAATCATAAAACATAAAACCAATATAAAGGACTGATAACATTTCCACATTTCAATCACAATATATCATAAATATATTGAAATAATAGAATCCTTTTTCAAAACCATTTTCAATACCAAAATACATAAAAGAGTATATGGTATTTATTTTATTCTAAAAACATTACGGCTTGTTGAGAAAGCTAAAGACCAAATAATACTCGCGGTGGCGGAAAAGGTCGTTGTCGCCGCGTACGTTAAAAGAAACATTCCTTTTTGTCGTTTTGTAAAACGCTTCATAGAAAAAGATTCCATTTGTATAAAAGTAAAATTCAAAGGGGTTTATACACTGTATAAAAGAAATTTGTGTATAAAACGAAATATGCCTCAATGAAAGGAGATTGAGACGAAGTCCCTTACCTCGGGTCCGAATTGAATCGATCGTTCTTTAACGTCCTGAATAATAAACTTGAGTTAATTTATAATTGATTAAGAAACTTTTTAAAGTTCATTATTCCTTTTATATCACTTATTGCCATGTTATAAACATTATGTAACCATTTAAGTTAATAATGTTTTTTTGTCAATATTTGGTTCTTAAGTCGAAAGTGGACTTCTTACAATTACATGTTGTTCGTGTGTTCAAAGGTTATTTATATCCAAAATGATATTCCTGATTTGGATATCATATATATCATATATATCAAGCATATAAATGTATTTATAATATTACATAATCATTTAGAGGTAAGAAATGAAATGCACCGTTCATGGAGACGGTAAGCCGTACGTACGCATGAACGCTACTTTCATTTCTTTGTCATATTAATGGAATTAAAACTAAATGAGAGTTATGTATATTTTAATTCCAGAATTATATTCATCATTTAGATATACTATTCATTATATATATCCATTATATACATGTACTTTTAATAGTACATTACATTTGGGGATAAGAAATGAAATGCACCATTCATGGAGACGGTAAGCCGTACGTACGCATGAACGCTACTTTCATTTCTATCTCATACTTTAATAGAAAAAAATAATAATGATATAGAGGTATATTATAATTCCAGTATAACATCATATATAATAACTTTAAATACATCCTTTACACTTCCCACATATGGCATTAACGAATCACATCACTTTGAGGGGGCGGTAGTCCGCACATCCTTAAATGAAGATATCGTGTTTACCCATAATGGAAACCATAAAGGTATGCCCAAAATGAAAAATACAGAAGCTTAAAGAAAAAAATAAACATATTATATATCATATATAAAAATAGTGACATCATAATGGCCACCTTTGAAGGTGTTAAATGAGTATTGAACAATCATCGTTTCGGGAGGCAGAATTTCGCCATCCACGGAAACCGTATGTTCTTTAACCATTTGATGTAGTTGTGTGAGAGTGTAGCTCGAATAAATCTTATAACAACATCCTAGTATATTGAAGATACTGGTGTTGTTACAAAATAAGTAAATAAAAAGAGTTTAGAGTGTTGGAGAAGCAAAATAAAACAAATGAACAGGAGAGGATGAATTACCTTTAAAAGTGTAACTCCTTTTGATTTGAGCCTAAAGGCTTCCTTTGAAAGGATTCTGACCAAAGGGAATCCTCTAGGATGAGGAGAGGGATGTGGAGAGAGTAAATTGGCAGGGGTTGGCCGAGCCAATGACTTGAGGAGTGTGTGAAATGAGGTAGAGGTGGGGGCCTTTTATAAGAGGAGAGGAGGGGCACTTTTGGAAAGTAAAGAAATATTACTTTATTTGAAAATGTGTTTCGGTTTTAAAAGGTCCCACATTGATATAATTCGTGGATAAGGTGATAAGGGTTCGAAATCCACCCATCCAATAAGTTTTGGACATGTGTAGTTTATAGATTTTACATTATCTTTCCATTTTATTTAAATTGTCAAATAATGATGTCATCGCTGCATCATTATTATGTCATAAATAATTTAATTTCTTTAATGTCTAAAAATTATAAAAAAAATACTATGATGTAGGAAATATTTTTATCTTTCCAATGACTATTTATAATCAAAATTTGGACTTGTGTAACCCTACTGAAAAATTGTTTTAGTAAAACAACTCATGTTTGTGTCAATTTAATTTTAACATTAAATAAAAATGTATTATTGTCATTTTCCAACTAAAGTGGCTACATGGGGTCCCCAAGTTGGCCCATGGCTTGTCTTGGTCGGCCATGACTCACCCAATAGGTTTAGGACAAGTGTCATGGTGTTTTCACATTCTTATAATATCATTTTTACCTTAAATTACACTAATTACCTCTAATCGCGATTAAGAACTTAATAAGTTACTATTCACCAAAAAAATATTATAATCTCATTGAACCACATTTTACTTCTTAATGACAACCATGTATGTCGGATTTTTGAAATTCAAAATACAATTATGGAAAAATTTCATTTAAACGGAAAATCGGTTTTTATAAGTACCACTTAGTGGTTTCACTATTCATCAAAAATTGAAGTTTTTCAGAAAATTACCAAAAATTCACCCTAAGCTATATTTGATATTACGAATTCAAAAATGAAGTCCGTTTTAAAAAATTCAAAACATATTAGTCACATTAATTAATTTAATAATTAATTCCCGCTGTCAGAGCAAATAGCGTGTTTTTATAAAATAATAAGTATCAAAAGATTGACACTAGTTTAAGTCCGATTTCAAAGTGAAATTAATTCCAACGACCACTATTGGATTTAATGGTAAAAATATTTTCTAATTTCACTTTAAAACCATTTCAAAATATAATCTAATCATATAAATAAATTAGATTAAAAAGAGGTTTTGAATTAAAATACAACATTTTACACTATTCATTAAAAAAATGAACTTTATCGGAAAGATACCAAAAATTTACACAAAGTAAATTTTGATGTTCCAATTCTAAATAAGAGTTTTATTTGGTCCAAAATATTGTATAAGATTGATCAAAACTATATTTAATGACAGTTCTCCGTCAAAAGGTGATAAGTGAACCCTTAGTGAAAATTAGGGTATAAATGCCTAAAATTGAACTCTTTCCGTATTTTAAGCCTTTATCTTTTATTGGTTAAATGTAAAAACATTTAAAAACATATATAATCATATTTTAGTTATTTCTATCCATTCCTGCCAGTACAACGACTACTCGTTAACTAACATTTAAAATAATATTATTTTATTACTTGGGTGCAACGTAAGTTTTCAAAGAAACTCATCATTGCGTATCGAGTACGATATCGAACGTAGAAACCCCTTTTATTTAAAATTAATATTTAATTCGTAAATATTAATAAATATGAAAATTATTTATTCTTTGTTTACCTGGGATGTTACATCCTTCCCCCCTTTTGGGAATTGCGTCCTCACAATTTTATTCACTTATCAAAATAAGTGGGGGTATCTATCCCTCATAGCATTTTTAGATTCCCATGTTGCCTCTTCAATCACATGGTTTTTCCATAAAACCTTTACCTGATGAATCACCTTATTCCGTAACACTTGCTCCCTGTGGTCAAGAATCTGGACCGGTTGTTCCTCATAAGATAGGTTCTCTTCCAGCTGAACTACCTCTGGACTCAAAACATGAGATGGATCTGGCATATACTTCCTCAACATTGAAACATGAAAAACATTGTGTACCTGAGATAATCTCGGAGGTAAAGCCACTCGGTATGAAACTGATCCAACTCTCTCCAGAATTTCATATGGTCCAATGAACCTTGGACTCAGCTTTCCTTTCTTACCAAATCTCATCACACTTTTCCATGGTGAGACTTTGAGAAAAACATGATCACCTACCTTGAAAGATAGATCCTTCCTCCGGTTATCCGCATAACTCTTCTGCCTACTCTGAGCTGTTCTCATGTGCTTCTGAATCAACTGAACTTTTTTTTCTGCCATCTCTTCTACCAATTCTGGTCCCATCGGCTTCCTTTCACCCACTTCATTCCAAAATGCTGGAGTTCGACACCGCTTCCCATATAATGCCTCAAATGGTGCCATCTGTATACTGGAATGAAAACTGTTATTATAAGAAAACTCAACCAAAGAAAGATGTTGGTACCAACTTACCTGATAATCCATAGAACAAGCTCATAGCATATCCTCCAATGTCTGGATTGTTCGTTCTGACTGCCCATCTGATTGAGGATGAAAAGCTGTACTAAAATTTAATTCAGTACCCAACGACTTCTGAAGGCCTTTCCAAAAGTTAGAAGTAAACCTGGGATCACTATCCGAGACAATGGAGAGAGGAACTCCATGTAACCTGACTATCTCTTTAAGATACAAATGGGAAAGTTGATCTAGAGAGAAAGTATCTCATATAGAAAGGAAATGAGCAGATTTGGTCAAGCGATCAACAATGACCCAGATTGCATTATTACCTCGAGATGTCCTCGGTAATCCCACAACAAGGTCCATGGATATGTTTTCCCATTTCAACTCTGGAACTGGTAAAAGCTGAAGCATCCCTTTAGGTAACTGCCGCTCTGCTTTAACCTGTTGACATGTCAAACACTTCACAGTAAAATCAGCAATATCTCTTTTCATTCCATCCCACCATTAATACTCCTGCAGATCTCTGTACATCTTAGTACTGCCAGGATGAACTGAAAACGGGGAACTATGAGCCTCACATAACAACTCATTCTTCAACTGTGAATCACAAGTCACACATAACCTCTTCCCAAATCTCAAAACACAATCATTATCAATGTGGAATTCAGGAAACTTACCTTTCTGAACCAGCTCTACCTTTTTCTGCAACTCACTGTCTTGCTTCTGTGCTTGCTTGATCATCTTCCTTACAGTTACGAGCAATATGACTAGACTTACCACACCGAAAGCACTTACCAGACTTGGATAAACATTCTCCAGGATGAATTTTACCACACTTCTCACAGGATGGATATTTGGTTTTCTTACCTCCTTGCTTCTTTGATGAATTCTTCCCCTTTGCCTTCCAACTAGACCTCTTATTCTGTTGTTTTTCATAGAACACCTGATCATCAGAAAACTCCATTTCCACCTTCTCCGTACATCGAACAAGTTTTTCATAACTTTTAAACTCACGAGAAGCTAAAGACCTTCGATAATTTGGCTTTAACCCTGAGTAAAAATGGTTTATTTTACTATCAAGATCTCGTATGAAGTTTGGAGCATACCTTGCCAATCGAGTGAACTTTTCTTCATAAGCAGCCACTGAATCATCCTCCTGCCTCAAATCTAGGAACCGTTTTTCCATCCTAAGATGAACCACCTTAGGAAAATATTTCTCAAGAAACATACCTTTGAATTCGTCCCAGTGAAGATCCTCAATCTCATCACTATCCCTTATATTTTTCACCATCGACCACCACTGATCAGCTTCACCTTCAAAACGGTAATCAGCAAGACTAACCTTTTGATGTTCTGAACACCCCATGACATCAAAAATCTTCTCCAGTGCTTTAATCCACCCTTCAGCTTGCACAGGGTCAGATAATCCTCTGAATGATGGAGGATGTTGCCTCATGAAATGTTCCACCACTGACATGTTCCTCTGCGGTTGATCTGGCTGATCTCGTGCATGGATACCACCACCATTTATAGCCTGATTCAATTGTTCCATTGCTGCAACAAACTGTTCAGTTATGATTCCGACCATCTCAGGTTGCTGATTTGGAAGGTTATCTTCCTCCTGATGTCGTCCCAACATAGTTGCTTTGTTTCCTCTGCGGAAAACCATTCTGAACACAGAAATATCTTAGGCGAAGCAACATGGTAATCCGTAAATGCTATATCATTTCAATCATATTATAATTTAACACCTTTCTAACTCCTAAAGTTGTCTAAACTGACCTTTGATACCAAATATAAGGCCCCGGCCTTAAACCTTACTTAATATTGAATTAAATGAATAATTACCATTGAGGATCTTTTCAGGTTTAGAATTTTAGACAATTAGAACATAACTATTACATCTCAAAAGATTACAAAGTATTCACTTCTTCTAAGTTTCCATATTAAAAAAAACTCTTAAAAAGAAACGTGTCTAGTTCCATGTTTTATATAGGATGACATTCCCTTGATCCCATACTTGACCTTATTCCACATTAAGTCCTGTGAAAACATTTCAAAAAAAACTTGGGGTGAGCATAAAAAGCTCAGTAAGGGATACCGAAAGAATGAAAACTGTTAGTTTTTCAAACATCAAGTAAACCATATATACTCTATAAATGTAATACCTTCACCTTCATGAAGTAGTAAAAACTCTTCACTGAATAAAGTATCATTACTTACCTTTTTGTAACCAAAGGATTACCATAAAACCCATAAAAAGAACATATAACATATATAAAGGTAACTTGGGACATTAACATACTAAAGTGGAATAACCATACGGTCGACTTCCACACATATCACTTAATGGAATAGCCATACGGCCAATTTCCATACATACTTAATGGAATAGCCATACGGCTAACTTCCATACCCAATGCATTGGAGGTTATAACGTAACCACCCGTCCTGGTATTCACGGCACCACCCATCATATGGTTTATAACGTAACCACACATTAAAATGTCCAAGTACCAATATAAAATCATAAAACATAAAACCAATATAAAGGACTGATAACATTTCCACTTTTCAATCACAATATATCATAAATATATTGACATAATAGAACCCTTTTTCAAAACCATTTTCAATACCAAAATACATAAAAGAGTATATGGTATTTATTTTATTCTAAAAACATTACGGCTTGTTGAGAAAGCCAAAGACCAAATAATACTCGCGGTGGCGGAAAAGGTCATTGTCGCCGCGTACGTTAAAAGAAACATTCAGTTTTGTCATTTTGTAAAACTCTTCGTAGAAAAAGATTCCTTTTGTATAAAAGTAAAAGTCAAAGGGGTTTATACACCGTATAAAAGAAAGTTTTGTATAAAAAGAAATATGCCTCAATGAAAGGAGATTGAGACGAAGTCCCTTACCTCGGGTCCGACTTGACTCGATCATTCTTTAACGTCCTGAATAATAAACTTGAGTTAATTTATACTTGATTAAGAACCTTTTTAAAGTTCATTATTCCTTTTATATCACTTATTGCCATGTTATAAACATTATGTAACCATTTAAGTTAATAATGTTTGTTTTGTCAATATTTGGTTCTTAAGTCGAAAGTGGACTTCTTACAATTACATGTTGTTCGTGTGTTCAAAGGTTCTTTATATCCAAAATGACATTCCTGATTTGGATATCATATATATCATATATATCCAGCATATAAATGTATTTATAATATTACATAATCATTTAGAGGTAATAAATGAAATGCACCGTTCATGGAGACGGTAAGCCGTACGTACGCATGAACGCTACTTTCATTTCTTTGTCATATTAATGGAATTAAAACTAAATGATAGGTATGTATATTTTAATTCCAGAATTATATTAATCATTTAGATATACTATTCATTATATATATCCATTATATACATGTACTTTTAATAGTACATTACATTTGGGGATAAGAAATGAAATGCACCGTTCATGGAGACGGTAAGCCGTACGTACGCATGAACGATACTTTCATTTCTATCTCATACTTTAATGGAAAATAATAATAATGATATATAGGTATATTATAATTCCAGTATAACATCATATATAATAACTTTAAATCCATCCTTTACATGTCCCACATATGGCATTAACGAATCACATCACTTTGAGGGGGTGGTAGTCCGCACTTCCTTAAATGTAGATATCGTGTTTACCTATAATGGAAACCATAAAGGTATGCCAAAAATGAAAAATACAGAAGCTTAAAGAAAAAAATAAACATATTATATATCATATATAAAAATAGTGACATCATAATGGCCACCTTTGAAGGTGTTAAATGAGTATTGAACAATCATCGTTTCGGGAGGTAGTATTTCGCCATCCACGGAAACCGTATGTTCATTAACCATTTGATGTAGTTGTGTGAGAGTGTAGCTCGAATAAATCTTATAACAACATCTTAGTATATTGAAGATACTGGAGTTGTTACAAAATAAGTAAATAAAAAGAGTTTAGAGGGTTGGAGAAGCAAAATAAAACAAATGAACAAGAGAGAATGAATTACCTTTAAAAGTGTAACTCCTTTTGATTTGAGCCTAAAGGCTTCCTTTGAAAGGATTCTGCCCAAAGGGAATCCTCTAGGATGAGGAGAGGGATGTGGAGAGAGTAAATGGGCAGGGGTTGGCCGAGCCAATGGCTTGAGGAGTGTGTGAAATGAGGTAGATGTGGGGGCCTTTTATAAGAGGAGAGGAGGGGCACTTTTGGAAAGTAAAGAAATATTACTTTATTTGAAAATGTGTTTCGGTTTTAAAAGGTCCCACATTGATATAATTCGTGGATAAGGTGATAAGGGTTCTAAATACACCCATCCAATAAGTTTTGGACATGTGTAGTTTATAGGTTTAACATTATCTTTCCATTTTATTTAAATTGTTAAATAATGATGTCATCGCTGCATCTTTATTATGTCATAAATAATTTAATTTTTTAATGTCTAAAAATTATAAAAAAATACTATGATGTAGGAAATATTTTTATCTTTCCAATTACTATTTATAATAAAAATTTTGACTTGTGTAACCCTACTTAAAAATTGTTTTAGTAAAACAACTCATGTTTGTGTCAATTTAATTTTAACATTAAATAAAAATATATTATTGTCATTTTCCAACTAAAGTGGCTCCATGGGGTCCCCAAGTTGGCCCATGGCTTGTCTTGGTCGTCCATGACTCACCCAATAGGTGTAGGACATGTTTCATGGTGTTTTCACATTCTTATAATATCATTTTTACCTTAAATTACACTAATTACCTTTAATCGCGATTAAGAACTTAATAAGTTACTATTCACCAAAAAAATATTATAATCTCATTGAACCACATTTTACTTCTTAATGACAACCATGTATGTCGGATTTTTGAAATTCAGAACACAATAATGGCAAAATTTCATTTAAACGGAAAATCAGTTTTTATAAGTACCACTTAGTGGTTTCACTATTCATCAAAAATTGAAGTTTTTCAGAAAATTACCAAAAATTCACCCTAAGCTATATTTGATATTAAGAATTGAAAAATGAAGTCCGTTTTAAAAAATTCAAAACATATTAGTCACATTAATTAATTTAATAATTAATTCCCGCTGTCAGAGAAAATAGTGTGTTTTTATAAAACAATAAGTATCAAAAGATTGACACTAGTTTAAGTCCGATTTCAAAGTGAAATTAATTCCAACGACCAATATTGTATTTAATGGTAAAAATATTTTCTAATTTCACTTTAAAACCAATTCAAAAGATAATATAATCATATAAATAAATTAGATTAAAAAGAGGTTTTGAATTAAAATACAACATTTTACACTATTCATTAAAAAAATGAACTTTATCGGAAAGATACCAAAAATTTACACAAAGTAAATTTTGATGTTACAATTCTAAAGAAGAGTTTTATTTGGTCCAAAATATTGTATAAGATTGATCAAAACTATATTTAATGACAGTTCGCCGTCAAAAGGTGATAAGTGAACCCTTAGTGAAAATTAGGGTATAAATGCCTAAAATTGAACTCTTTCCGTATTTTAAGCCTTTATCTTTTATTGGGTAAATGTAAAAACATTTAAAAACAAATATAATCATATTTTAGTTATTTATATCCATTCTCACCAGTACAATGGCTACTCATTAACTAACATTTAAAATAATATTATTTTATTACTTGTGTGCAACGTAAGTTTTCAAAGAAACTCATCGTTGCGTATCGAGTACACTATCGAACGTAGAAACCCCTTTTATTTAAAATTAATATTTAATTCGTAAATATTAATAAATATGAAAATTCTTTATTCTTTATTTACCTGATATGTTACAAAGATGGTCTTGGAAGCAATGCCTTGGCTACTATGGAAATCATGACATGTGCTGAATGGTTTCCACAATTACATGATTTATTCCCATGCTATTTTATCAAGATTGATGTTCCTTTATGATATATTCCTTACGTACTTCCAAGATTTATGTCCTTGATCAAGATTTTGATGTTTAGATTTTATGTTCAAGATTTTGTATTCAAATGTTTATGGATTGTTTTATGTTCTCTATGATTACCCTTACTGAGCATTTGATCTCACCCTTTTTATGTTTTCTTTTCCCCAAGATATAAATAAAGGTTTTAGGTAAGAAAAATAAGGGGAAGATCTTTATGGGAGATGTTGAAGATCTTTCACGATGACTAAAATATTACGTTCCAAGTTTCCAAAGAGACTAAAATATTACGGTCCTTGTGCGTCTGTTTTTGTTATGTACTAAGTATTCCACAAAAGTAATGTAATGTCCATGTACATCAAGCTTTGGGTCTCTACAGTTGGTATCAGAGGAAAGGTTTAGTCAGCCTTTGGAAACTAGGATGCAAGAACTTTAGTGATATCCCTAGAGATATTTCTAAAGTATGTCTAGGGATTTCCCTAAGGTTAAGTATAAGTATAGGTTATAGTCCTAGAATTATGGTAACGATCTTAGAATTAAACCTAAGATGTTAGATATTGAAGGTACTCCTCCTTTATTATGTTGTTTTCCCTAGAATGTTTTTTACCTCTCACACTATTCTTTTTGGGTTTTAGACGATGGATGGAACCCGAAGGAACCATGTTGATCAATGTAATGGACAATGCAATGATTGTCCTCTTGAACAAACAAATGTTATGGGATATGGAGTGAAAAATCTTATTTCTATACTTACACAAGCTATGAATCATTCTGGACATCCAAATGAGCAGAGAAGGGAACAATATTCTATTGAGTCCTTCATGAGGCATCGTCCACCTTCTTTCAGTGGGTCTTCTGATCCACTTGTTGCTGAACAATGGATCAACACCACTGCAAAGATATTTTCAGTTATTCAATCTTCTGAACATGATAAAGTCATCTTAGCAGTATATCGTTTGGAAGGTGAAGCTGATCAATGGTGGAATCTTATCAAGAATACAAGGCCAAGTGATGAAATTGAGTCCATGGAATGGGATGAGTTCAAGAACTTATTTTTCAATAAGTACTTCCCTCGTATTCTTCGAAAAAAGTTGGAGAAGGAGTTTTTTTGAACTAAAGAAAAAGGATGATGAATCTGTTGGTATATACGAAGCGAATTTTACAAGGCTTGCAAGGTATGCATCTAGCTTTATCATCCAACCTGAAAGTAAAGTTAATCGATTCTTCAGTGGATTAAAACCAAATCTTCGAAGGGAATTAGCTATAAGAGACTTCAGTAGCTATGAAGAAATTGTGCGTTGTGATATCAAGGTAGAAATGGATGTTGGTGTTACATATCCATATCATGGTTTTGACAAGAAATGAAAGATGGATTTCAAGGAGAAATCTCAGAACAATGGTGAAAAGAAGATGAATGTTTCTTTATGCTCAAAATGTGGAAAGAAGCATGGTGGAGATTCACTAAAAGCTACTAGAAAATGTTTTAAGTGTGGAAAAGAAGGTCATAGAGCAGTTGATTGACAATGTAATGGGAAAAAGGTTGCTAATGATGTGAATAGAGAAAGGACTACAGAGAACTCTCCACCAACACTTCAATGATTGAAGTGAAATGAAATGGGGCATTATGCTAATAAATTCCCTAATCCACGGGTTAATGATGATCGACAGGAGCAACCACTTAAGGCAAAGGAAAAAGGGAAGTCACATGCGACAACTATTGGTGATGTTGAATATGACAATGATGTGGTGGAATGTTTAAGTGTTTTTGTAATGGGATTCCAAAATAATGTTTTATATAGTATCCTGGAATATTAGAATATTTATGTATTGGTCTATTGTGGTTTTCAATAATTTTATGGTACCAGTAACCATGGAAAGTGATTGAGATATTTTTGAAAAGAAGATGATATGTGCATAATGAAGGGACAAGGAGAAAATGAAATGTTTGACAGTATTCATGAGCTCATGACTGATATAAGGAAATAGTTATATCATGGTTTGGGTATATAGAATTTTGGGGTTTTGGTATTTGGAAAGAGTTAACTTTTGATGGCACTCATGTTTTCACTAAGATTCAATGGGTATTCATTTTTCTAGAGAATACATGATTAAGGCCTTCTAATGTTTGGAATGTGACCAACAAGACATATCTTATGATATATGGGGATCAAAAATGGTATTAACATGCTTGTTATATGAACTCTTTGGTAATTGTTTTCACTATAATTTGAGATTGGACAACAGTATTCTGGATAAACCTAAAGATTGGAATGGATTATGTTGGACATAAGTTAGTATTGTTTAAGGCTAGAACTTTTTCGATATTATTGATGGAAAGTTATAATAATGTATTTTTAGAAAAAAAAGGACAACCTACAGGACGAGCGACGACCCATCGCGTCAGACAAGGATGTGGGAATCGAACCCACAACCGAAGTGTGACTGGCCTTTATCGCATACCACTGGCCTGAAGGAAGTCCCTGGTTAGTAGAAACTAGTTTTATTTTATTACGTGGTATGATATATGAAGTATAAGTTCATTTTTGGAATCATATACGATTAACCTCACCATATATGGACTTATGTATATTTGATAACTTTTGCTAACCTTTTGTTTAAAACATATGGAATGACCCATCATTCTATCACATGATCTGTTAACACTTCACGAATAACAAATTAAACTTAATTTATTTAAGATATGAAGTGGAAATTATTCAAAGCACGAACAACAGTGAGATTGTACCAAAATCAAGAAAGTATTTCTTCTAATTCAAAATTTTCAACTTTAGGGAAACGATATTGAAAACCAAAAATGTTGTCCTAGTGCTATTATATCCGATGAATCAGATGGTACCTTAGATCATCACAAATTTATGGATTTTTTATTGATGTCTTTTTCATAGTCATGTTCTCTACCACTCTCAATCAGAACATGATGGTTAGATTTCTCTTCCATATCCATATTTTCACCTATGTTCTCCTATGTAGAAACCTAGTGATTAGTTAATTTGGGTAACCATTACGTTTCATACTTTAGTTTTTAAAGCCAAGTTTTGGTATTCCTTTTTACGACATGGGTTTCTATTAAAGAAACTTTCGAGTAGTAAACCATTTATAACCCCGACGAATTTTGAGGGAGAAATTCATTTTAAGGGGGGTAGAATGTAAGACCCCGAGATTTTATGAAAAATATTCTTTTTAATTTTATTGATGTCTTGTGTTTTACGCTACACCAAAAGGAGCTTTCACTATAGGAATCCTTGACTTGGCTTGCATTACACGCAATTGAGACCTTCATCGATAGCTTGCGTCGTACACAATATCGAGTTTCACTAAACACTGATATGCTATTAAAATATTATTAAAACTAGCAGTTATGAATAGTAATACCCACTTTTTGAAATTTTGTAAATTTTATTTTTCAAAATGGACTTCATTTTTGGATTTGGAATATCGAAATTAGCTTCGGGTGAAATTTTGGTATTTTTCTGAAAACTTTCAAATTTTGATGAATAGTGAAAACACTAGGTTACTATTTAAAAACCGACTTTTTATTTAAAAATTATTTATTTTATTTAAATTTACGTTAGGTCAAAATTGATACATAATACCTATATAAGTTCAATGAAATTCATTGGAGGAATTTTATAATAATTTTAGATATATAAAAATTTTATTGAACTTTTCACCGTCTTTTACCTACCTCCTAGGAGAATTTAGAAATTGACATAAAAGTTAATTTTACCGTTTCTGTGAGTGGAATTTAAAAAATCTGAGACACATGGTTAATATCAAGGACTAAAATGTGGTTCAATAAGATGAAAATAATTTTTGGTGAATAGTAACTTTTTACTTTTTTTTTACCACGGTTAAAAGTAAATAGGGTAATTAAGGGTAAAAATGATATTATTATTACCCTAAAATATGTCCTAATTATATTGGATAAGTTTAATTCGACCATAAACAACCTTAGGAATAAAATATGACCATTTAGGTCCACTTGGATTAGATTATGACATTTATTATTAATTTATTTAAAGAAGGGTTAAAATAGTTAAAATCAAGGTTTAATAACTAAAACATTTTAAATATAGGTGTATAGATAAGATAAATTAAACTATAAATATTAATTATAAAGATAAATATATTTAATACATAATGGTATTTTATTTATGATTTTTAGACATTAAATAATATAATTTATTAATGACACAATGATGATGTAGTAATTATCTTATTAATGAAATATTGACATAATTAATGTTATAAATACCCAAATAAATGTAATTTGAGTCTTTTAATGAATTAAACTAATTTTTTAGGTTAATATGATATGTTATTATTGATTTAATTTACTTTTTTAGAACTAATCATGCTGTTATGATTTTCACAAAAATCAAATACCAAATAGTGTCAAAATTGACATAAAATAGTGTTTAAAACAAATATTATATTATTAATTGTTATTTAATTCCTAAAAATCTAAGGTTCGGAAAAATGACTTAGATAAGGTTATATATATTAATAATATACAACTTGGGGTTCGTTTGGCTTGTTATAGTAAGTTTATTAACCTTATAGTGTAAGAAAAAAAGAAGACACAGTAAAAGTTAAATTATCTAACTTAAAGTTAAATCTAAATGATAAGGTTAAAATAGAAACTTAAACTTGTCTAAATTCTATTGGATGAGATTATTTCGACCCATACACACCTTATATTTGAAATAAATCAATTTGGAGCTATTAAAAACAGAATATTACTTTATAATAAAATAATATTTTTAGTTTTTCCAAAGGTGCCTCTCTCCTCTCTTATAAAAGGGCACCTCCTCCCTCTCTTCCTCACACCATTTTGAGCCTTGAAGCTTGGCCAAAACCAGCCGAATTATCTTCTCCACTTCCTTAGAAACATCCTAGAGGTCCTAGTCTTCTTCAAAGACCAATTTTAGTGCCTTAAGAAGAGGTATCAAAGTGGCGCTTCAAAGAAGAGGTAATGTCCGTTACCGATTCTTTCAACTTTATTTCTTCTTCCACTTCTTCTTATTTAGTTGTTTCATTATGAAGTAATAACATCAGTATCACTGATATATATATATATGTTATTATAATTATGAAACAACCCTATTTCACCATCAATCCATCCTACGGAAAACGAAATCACCGCACGTGCGTACGTACGGAATACCGTCTCCACGCCGTGGTGTAATCTGTTTTTCCATCAACACCTTACATGGATGGGTATAATGGTGTAAAGAATAAATATATATGGTTATTATAACATCATACTGATTCTGATATATTATACCATTCACTCCAATTCTATTCAATAATTATTGGAATGATATCATCGCTTGTGCGTACGTACGGACTACCGTCTCCACGACGCGATGAGATTCACTCTCCATGTTAACCATTCAAGAATGATTATAAAGTATATATAATAAGTAATCATGAAATATATGACATAATAATTCTACTAGATTTATGTATATATATTTTTATTTCATCTCCTTAATTCCATTCAATTCAATAAGGAAACGAAAACAATGTTCATGCGTACATATGGCCTACCGTCTCCATGAATGGTGTATTTCTTTACATTTATCGATCTATTATATATATGTATATTCTGAATATATATTATATATAAATCATGTTTTACATTATGTATGTAAGTAATCATGATCTAAGTGATCATATGAATAATTACAAGTTAAAACACGAATGACAAATGAAACGATATTACCCAAAACGCTACTTTAACATGAATTTACAAAAGAACGGGTAATATAAAGTCATAAGTGAACCATATATGATATAATAACAATGAATATGATTATGTAATAAGTCAATGACATTATTTAAATCATTATACATGGGGTTTGGATACGTACGAAGCATATCAGACCTAAGGTAAGAGATATTTATTCCAATCTCATTCTTATCCGAGATTGTTTATTCGTAAGTATTTTCTGGGGTTATGTTTATCATCCATGTCCATGTTTTCTAAAAATGTTTTCATAAAATGTTTAGTATTATTCCATAAATGTTTAAAGTAATTTTTACCCTTTTATGACTTTTACCACAATGTTTGGAAGGAATCTTTCTTTTGTTTACCATATGAGGTACTTTTTGACTTTTCCAACAAAAGTATGAGGAGAATGTTTTCTTTAACTTATTCGGCATGAACATATTTTTAGAGTTTAAAAACGTATTTTCATAATAAAGATTACTCTAAAATATTTCATTACTATTTTCAAAAAAATCCCTTTCTTTTAAAATTGAATTGAATTTTGTGAAAGGAAAATGATTTTCAAGAAGAAAGGATATTTTCCTCAAGAATTCATTTCAAGTGCTTTATCAAAACCATTTTCCATCTAAGATGACATTCTTTCACATGTGTATGTTTCAAGTATAATGTCTCTATTATTTACATGGTTTCACTTTTCTTATGATGAAATGATATCCATTTGTTTTATATGGATTATGTTATGATGGAATGATGTTTATGAAACCCATTTTATTCTTTGGGTTATGATGAATGATTTATGTTTATGTTGTGGAACAAGTAAGAATGATTTAATTATGAGATGGGTGGGACCTATATCTCCCTCTAATGCATTGGGTGAAGATTTATATCTCATGAGATAGACATGGCCGGAACGGTATGTTAATCCTATTATGTGTTACAGGACTGGAATGAGGAGTGAACTCGATTCAGAAAGGGACTTTGTCCACTAAGATGGTCTTGGCAGAAATGCCTTGGCTACTATGGAAATCATGACATGTGATGAATGGTTTCCACAATTACATGATTTATTCCCATTCTATTTTATCAAGATTGATGTTCCTTTATGATATATGCCTTACGTACTTGCAAGATTTATGTCCTTGCTCAAGATTTTGATGTTTAGATTTTATGTTCAAGATTTTGCATTCAAATGTTTATGGATTGTTTTATATTCTCTATGCTTACCCTTACTGAGCATTTGAGCTCACCCTTTTTATGTTTTCTTTTCCCCAGGATATAAATAAAGGTTTTTGGTAAGAAAAAAAAGGGGAAGATCTTTATGGGAGATGTTGAAGATATTTCACCGCAACTAGAAGATTACGTTCCAAGTTTCCAAAGACACTAAACTATTAGGGTCCTTATGCATCTGTTTTTGTTATGTACTAGGTATTCCACAAAAGTAATGTAATGTCCATGTCCATCAAGCTTTGGGTCTCTACACCTAGAACCCCCCACCCCACTGGACACCCCACACCCCTGGATACCCCCATACCCCTAGATACCCCCTGGACAACCCCCACCCCTCCTGGAGAGCCCCCCAATCCCCTGGACAGCCCTCCCATCCTCCTAGACACCCTCCCACCCCCATGGACACCCTGGAAACCCCCACCCCATTAAGAAACCCTCCCACACCCCTGGAAACTCTCAAACCCACTAGACACCCACTACAACTCTGAACACCCCCTCGACAGCCCCCCCATCTTCCTGGATAGACCCACCCTCCTTGACACCCTCTCACCCCCATGTACACCCCAAAACCCCCAACCCACTGGAAAACCCTCCCACACCCTGGAACCCCCCACCCCACTAGACACCCCCACACCCCTAGACACCCCCTGGACAACCCCAACCCTCATAGACTTCCCCCACTCCCATGGACAACCCTCCACCCTCCTAGACACCCTCCCACCCCCATGGACACCCTAGACACCCCCACCCCTCTGGACAACCCTCCAACACCCCTGAAAACCCCTCACCCCATTGGAAAGCCCCACCCCACCCCTGGACACCCCCTAGACATCCACCACCCTCCAGGATAGCCCCACCCTCTTAGACACCCTCCCACCCTCATGGACACCCTGACACCCCCACCCACCCCACCCCACTGTACAACCCTCCCACACCCCTGGAACCCCCCCACCCTACTAGACACCCCCACACCCCTGGATACCCCCTAAACAGCCCCCACCCCTCCAAGACAACCCCCACTCCCTTGGATATCCCTCCACCCTCCTGGACACCCACCTAACCCCATGGACACCCTGGACACCCCCACCCCACTAGAAAGCCCTCCTATGCCCCCCACCCCACTAGACAACCCCCCACAAACACCCCACAAACACCCCCTGGACAACCCCCCACTACCCTGGAGAGCCCTCCCACCCTCATGAACACCCTCCCACCACCATGGACACCCTGGACACCCCCACACCCCTAGAAACCCTCCCCCCAAGACCAGAATCCATACTAAAAAAGCCATCAGAACTATACCCAAACAATATGTAGGCCAAAATTTTAGATTCACATATATAACATTAAAAACATAAAATGTCAGCTAAAAACCAAAATCCAACCTAAACGACTACCAAATACACAATTATAATGACAATACTCAACATTAAATTTTACCCTACAAACAAACTAAAATCCAATTAACCCTGTAAAATAATTTGACCATTCCACTTGTTAGTGTTTGAAATCTTGAGAACTATAGTGTTAAGGGTCATCAAATAGATACAATGTAAATGGATAGTAGTTAACATGTATAAAGAATAAATCAAATGAAATATTATGGAAAAGTTTAAAAGGAAATCTTTCTAGGTCAAAGTGCACAAGTGTTCCAGTTGTAATTATTTCATACATAAATAATAATATATAATATCAATATTCAACAATGACTTGTTGTTCATGAAAATTCTATTTAAATGACTATAAATTCAAAATATTATTTTTATGGAAAACATCAAAAAGTACAAATTATAAATGGATATTTACCATTACTTTTAAATATTTGAGCTTGGAACTCCTTTTCTTTGTGTTTTTTGAAAGTTGACCCATACCCTATTAGAAAATAATACGAATGGGATAAATTTAAAATTCATTATAATATATACAAATATTAAGAAATTGAAACTTACTTTTCCAACTTATTCTTAAAACATTCCCGCACATCGCCTTGGATAGAACATATCCAATAAAGTTTTTTCTCACTTGGGAAAAAAACACCTAATATCAGATGATCACTGATAAAAGAAAATTTAAGGTTAGTGGTTTTTTATGATAAAAGACAATGAACTATTTTCCATAGATATGTTTCATACCATTCACAAAAAGTCATCTTCCAACACTGTGTGATTATATTCTGTTTGAATCTTTCAACAATATAAATAATTTTTTGTTCCTCATCAAATGAATGTGCTTCAGGGGAAATCAAATGCAGGTCCATGAATCCAAATACATCTCTCCACTCATTCTGCTGGCACATCTTATAAAGATTCCTAATACAAAACAAACATAAGTATACATTTTTAATACATATAACATAGGGAAAATGTGTTAAGAATTACATGGAATTTTTTTCACCACGTTGATTCCCAACTTATCTCCAATAAAAAGCTCTATGATATCATTTTTCAGAATCCCCACAATTATTTCATGTCCACAAACATGAGATTCCATTAGAAGCTCATAATGATCTGCCAACAAATTTGAATATATTGACAATCTGTTAATACTACTAGAATCTGTCTCTGATGTCGTAGCCATTTGTCTTTGTTGTTGTCTATATAGTATTTATTTACTTTTGAAGTATTCTTGTAAAAATAAATAGAAAAATATATTAGTTTTCAAATGTTAAAATAACTTTAATAAAAAAATAAAATAGAAGATATAACATACTTACCTCTATGGTAATGAGTCGTAGAAGTATGGATGAAAAAATTAAAAAATGGTCTATACTATGTCCAACTATTGTCACCTCATCTATAGGTAATGGTACTAAAGCTGAAATATCTATAATATCCTGTACAGTGACCCTATGATGTTCTACCTCTAACTATTATTGATGAACTGTATCTCTTATACAATATACCAGCCCATATTCAACTATATGATGTTAAGGATCATCAACATACATCTCAAAATAAGTAGGAAGCTACAGTGAAGGAGTAGAATAAAAAATGGGGTCCGTAGGTTGAGGTGGGTGAGTGGGATCTACTGGAAAAGGTAAAGGATAAATAATGGGGTCTGTAGGGGGAGGTGGAGGAGTGGGAGATGTAGTCTGAAATTTTATTTGCATGTTTGTAGACATAGACTGTACCGACACTCTAATATTTTACTCCATCTTCGAATTAATATTATGAACTTTATCCTCCAAGGATTCTATTTTTTTTATAAACACCCTTAATGGAAGAAGTTGAATAATGTGGAAACAATTTTCTTACCGATACACCCGTTAGATATCCTCATACATGACCAGGATGTTCGGGCATTCCCAATGCCGTAGATAAAATATATTTCCTCCCAGCAGCTATAAATTCCCCATGTGAGCTTTTCTCTTAAAGAGAATCCTGTATTAATTAATTAAAAATTTCTATAATGATTCAAATTATATGAATAATATAGTTAACTTAAATAAATAAAATAAATATCTTACAATCCTCTCAGCTATGATTCTCGAATCTTCTGAAAGATATTTCCCCTTTTTTCCCATCCGAGATATCTTCCATTTTTCATTTCTAGATGGAGGGGATGGAGGGGAAACCTCTCCAAATCTTGAATACTCAGCTCTCAGTTTTTGTAAATTTTCTACCATTATTTGTTCTTCCAATAATGTATACCCTCCAAGAGATAAAATACGAGGGTATACATTTTTGGATTGGATCTCCTGATGAGATTTCCTTTCTTGATGTAAATTAAGAATAAGAAATCATTAACAAAACATTAATAAGATCATTTTTATAATAATTCTTATAAAAGTTTACATTTCCATTACCAAAAATGAATCTTTTCTTCTACTTTCAACAAACTATTTCCATGTATCTTCATATATGAAAGGATATATATGACATGGATATTCATGACTCCTATGACCAAAAATGAAATATTATGTGAGGGTTGATTTGAAATCCCTCCATCTCCTAATAGCCATCGATAAGCATTTCTTTCTGACTCCTCCAGTGTTAGCAATATCAAATGTCATCTAATAAAGAATATTTAAAACATATTATAATAGAAACATTTAAATAATAGACAAACAATAGAAAAAGATCTTACCAAAATCGTCTACCAAAACTGAGATATTATCGCTTTGTACACACTTCTCCAATCGTCATACAAAATGCTTACTCTACTTCTACCCCAATTTGATACAAAATTCTTAAAATATTTTGCATTTGGACCTCTAGGAATATCATTATCATCAAACTCAATGACTATCCTCTGATCCTGTATATGGTAAAGTGATAATTTTGGTAAACTGGTGCACCCACGTTTACCAACTCTTGAACTCTTTGTCGTTATGGGAGCACATGAGAAAGATTGGGGATCATCAAGAGGATCTTGTGAATGTTCTTCCCCAAAGGTATGATTATTAGGCTTATCTCCAGAATCATGTGGTTGATCAGCTGATTGATATGTCATTATCCTTCACATAAAAAATATACATTAGTTCAAAAATATACAAATTCAAATACTACAATAATAATGTAAACAGAAAATAAAAAATTGAACTAAGTTACATATTAGTAAACATGGTTAATATGGTAAGAATTTTAAACAATTATAAACATTGTAAACATGGTAGTGCAATTTTCATTCAACAAAATCTATAAATATATATATTACTTAAAGGTAAACAATGGTAAACTATTGTAAACATGGTAAAGATGGTAAACATGGTAAACGTGGTAAACATGGTAGACCTGGTAAACATGGTAAACATGGTAAACATGGTAAACATGGTAAACATGGTAAACATGGTAAACATGGTAAACATGGTAAAGTAATTGTAATTCAAAAAAAATAGATATATAATTTATGTAATTGTAAACATGATAAACTAAACTAAACAAAATTAAAATGAACAAAAAATTCTACTTATTTGTTTTAATACGTGTTTTAATAAAGAAAAAAAGTAAAATATCTAACAATTTATGAAAATAATAAATTTAAAAAAGAAATAAACATATGTTAGCTATAATATTAGGAATGTACAAATAGATTGTTTTCCCAAATTCCTTTGTTATGATCATTCCTTATGGCACAAACCATGTCTTCAACATGCTCATAATTATGTTCTACTAATATTTCCTTGGAAGTAGGGATCTCACATAAATCAATATCTTCATCATGTTGATCCTCACAAACATATTGTTTTTCCCTTGTAAAATAACATACCATTGCATATCAGATTGATCAACTACATGAAAAATCTTTTTCCATGTGTTTCCATTATAAAAGAATCTGTTGTATCTTCCAATCTATTCAGATTTACAACTCTCATTCTAAATTCATCGTGTCTGACAATTTTTTTACTGATAAACCATTTGACGCAGCCAAGTAGCTAAATAAAACTACCATATTTCTTAAATGAATCCATAATATATATTTGATGCAGAAATTGGGTTTTTCTCATTAGAACTCAAAAAATGAATTGCTTCTACAAACACCAATACACCATTCTGAACTACATTTCTATTGTCCTGAGATATCATATGAAATGTATTGCCATTAATGTCATAAATGGACCATGTTATCACATTTAAACATGGACCACCCACTAACCATCTTAATGTCTCTGATACATCTGATCTACAAAGCATGGTCTTTTTAAACCATTACAAAAATGTTTTCTTGAGCTCATTCTAAATCCACATTTTTTATTCTTTTGTTGACATTGTTTCAACTCATTAATATGCAATGTGATATACGATTGAGAATATGCTATGTTATTCATGATGAATAATTCTAACTTATTCATATTTTCTACTGAAAACAATTTGACTATCAAGCCACGAGTCCCCTTTCCCTCATTATTAACTCGTTCATGGTGAGACTGAGGCAAACCTATATGCTGCAATGTAGCCAAGTAGCTCATATAAAACTCCACAACCTCCTCATAAATATACTTTTCAATAATGGAGGCTTCACATCAATATGGATTCTTAACGTACCCCTTTAATATTTTCATATACGTTTCAAAAGGATATATCCAACGAAGATATACAAGTCCACAAATCTTAATTTCTAAAACCAGAAGAATCATTAAATGCACCATTATATCAAAAAAATATGAAGGAAAATACATTTCCAATTGAAAGAGTATAGAAATTGCATCCTTTCCCAAAATGTTCAAAGCATTCACATCAATCACCTTATTACAAATTGAAATGAAAAAATAACACAACTTTATTATAGTGTTTATGACACGGATGAGAAATATTCCACACAATGCAACTGGTAGAATTTTTTGCATCATGATGTGAAAATAATGAGATTTAATAACTATCAACTTTTAATCCTTCAAAGAGACAAATTTTTTTACATTTTAAGAATAACCTTGAGGCACTTTGATATCATGAAGACACTGACAAAAGATAATTTTCTACCTCTTAGATAATGTCTGATAAGCTGGGGGATGAAATGTTCATCTTCCATTAGGAGTGAGAGCTAACTCAAAACTTATTCCCATTGACAGTAATCCAAATCTTGCATTCAACCAATATTTTTTCATTCCATTAATATATAGCAATGTTCTTATCAAACTTTTTCAGATATTCTTCCCCACGTGCACGACATCAATATTATGTTTCAATTTATGATATCTCCAATATAGTAGCTCAAAAAATATTGACCTTTTCTTCCAAATATGTCTATCATTACTATATTTATGTGTCTTTCCCAATATCACATCATGGTTTTACACCCTCTCAAAATAATCATCAGGGGATAAAGGTTTTGGTGTAATATCATATTCTTGTGATCCATTGAATGGATTTTTTAGTCTTCTATAAGAGTGATCTATAGGCAAAAACTTTCGATGACCGATGTACACTATTTTCCACCCATGATTCAATTGAAAATATGAAGTCTATTGTTCATAAATTGGACATGTTTTATTCCCATTAACACTGTATCTAGACAAATTTCCATATGCTGGGAAGTCATTTTTAGTGAACTTCAATACTGCATGTAGTTGGAAATATTCTTTTTTATAAGAATAATACACCCTAATACCATACTCCCATAAAATTTTCAAATCATCAATCATTGGTGACAAGAAAATATTAATATCATTTTTGGGTTGCTTCGGACCAAAGATCATTATACTCCACATGACATATTTGTGCTTCATACAAACATACATAGAGAGGTTGTAAATTACCAATAAAACAGGCCATGAACTATGAGTGTTACTGAGGGTTCAGAATGGATTCATTCCATCTGTGGACAACCCTAGTCTGAGATTTGTAATTTATTTTCCAAATGTAGGATACAGCTAATAAATTTTCTTCTATTGTGGAAAATCAGCTGGATAATGTATTTTTCCACCACATATCCGCTCATCATCATGGCATCTTACCCTTTTTGCATCAAGTGAATTAGAAAATAAATGTTCCAAACGACGAATTATTGGAAGATACCAAAATAACTTGGAAGGGATCTTTGTGATATCTACATCATCCGGTGATTTTTCTTTTAACTTATACCGTGATATCCCACATTTAAGACACACTGATAGAAATTCATATTCCTTCCTATATATAAAACAGTCATTAAGACATGCATGCATTTTATTGTATCCCAATCCCATCAGGCATAGCAGTTTATTGGCCATATAATGTGAATATGGAAGATCAATGTCTTTTGGAAGTTATGTATTTCAACAATTTTGGTGGCTCTGTAAAACATCTATCACTCCATCCATAATTCTCCTTCAGGTTAATAAATCTTAACACCGCAGAAAAACGCATAAAATCCGTACAACCAGGATACAATGGTTTTTCAATATCACCATATAGATGAACAACTATCGATTCTATCTCAATTTGTTCTGATGCAATATCATAGATCATTTCTTCAATTCCATCAGAGTTACCATCTTGAAAATCATTATCATTAGTAGATCTAACATTCTGTCTAGTTTCACCATACCAAATCCAAGGGCTATAACTTGGATTAAAACTGTGATAAATCAGATGATCTTTGATCTCTTTAATTTTCAACTTCTTCATATTCAAACATTTCAGGCAAGGATAGAAAAAATGTCACTACTTGGAACATTTTGTTTAGAAAATTCCAAAAAGGCATCAACACCTTCCTCATATTCATTACTCATTTGATGTTCTGTAATCCAACTTGGACTCATTATTACCTATAACAAATATCAAAATTATAAATCTTGTTAAGATAAGACAATTTTATATTTATATAAAAAATATCATAATTTGAATGTAATTTTTTTTTGAAAAATGAAACAAATCTATGCGTATTTGAAAAAATTACGTCTGAAAATGATTTTAAAAAGAAAATATAGTTAGATATAACAGTTTTAAATTCATCTTGGATCCTTTATTCTTATGGTACACAAATAATACATCCTGATTCAACTGGATACCAAATTCACTCTTCCGTAAAAAATAAATATGAAGTGTAAATATTAAAATATGTATACATTCACTACTAAAAATTATACATATCCCAATGATTTGAAACCATTAGGATATCCCCTGAAACCATTGCGAAAGAATACCCCAATGGTTTCACACACTGTTGGCATGATTGTCGTTGCAATAACCCAATACCAAAGATTCTATAGGATCCGTTGGTATAGACTACCTGATGTTAAAATATTGCAATGGTTTCAATGAAACCATTGAGATATATATATTAAGGGGGTGTCCAAGGGGGTAGGGAGCTATCTAGGGGGGGGGGTAGAAGGGGCTGTCTAAGGGGGTAAGGACTATCCATGAGGGTAGGGGGATATCCAGGGTGTCCAAGAGGGTAAGGGGTGTCCAGGGGGTAGGGGTTGTCCCTATGGATTTCATTTAAATAAAATATTTAATTTTCTCCTAGTTTGAAATATAGGAAAATAAACATAGTTTTTCTAAAAATAATCTTCATGAAAACATTTAAAAACAAGCATTAAATTTTACCAAAGAGACACACCACAATTAGAGAGCATAATCAATGATGAAATAATGAGGGAAATGGGTTAGCAGTATTCAAGTAACCATTCCATATGAGGTACCTAGATTATCATCCAAAAATAAATAAGTTTCAAAGAACATGGTAATACCAAGGATCTTAGGGAAAATCTAGAACATATTAAATCCTAATCCATCCTTTTGGCGTGCCTGATGCAATCAAACAGCTCTAACTCATGAGGGGAACCATCCCCAAAGTAGAGCATATTTATAATAAGGGTCAATTAGTTAGATCATAATCTTAAACTAGTGTAGCAAGAATTCTCGAATAATCCACTACCAATTCTAGGTTACCATGTTATGTCTAAAATGGGGGTGATCCGAGGAATATCAAACAATCAACCATATATAAAGAATAAGCATAAGACACACACCCATAAGAATATCCTCAGAATACCACTTCATAGAAGTCCACTTGCCTTATGGCCATTAACACACAATGGAAGTCCCATACCAAGGACGTTCCCATTCCTTTTAATAATGATAAGGCAAGAGGCACATTCCATGGAGAGGTTTCCAAATAAAACCCACTTTTTGAAAGTTCCAACCGGGGCACACAGTATCCAAACACACCATTTAGAAAGCCATGAAATATTTTAGACACATTTGAAAAGGCACAAAATCATTTGGAAATCATAAAACGATTGTAAGGGCCAACCAGGATTTTAATCAAACACATGTTGTGTAGGGATATATAAAACAATTCCACAAAATTTAATTCAATGGGAATGAAACTTGATTTAATTAAATTAATCATTCAAAAAATTATATATTTTTAACAAGCATAAAATCAATGTATAAACATCAAGAAAATAACGATTCTTAAATTTAAAGGCCAATAAATAGAGAAACCTACCTCAATCCAAGATGCCTTCAATAATGACCACTCAAAATGGCTTCAAGAAGGTCCAAATGAGAAAGGAATTCCAAGAAAAACCGCAACAAGAAAAGACCCTAAATTTAGAAACAAAGAAACAAGATCCCTAGACAAAAGGAACCAATAATGAAGAAGAAAAACTAAGAAGAAAAATGATGAAGGAAGAAGAGGGAGAAGGAGGAGATTATACCGAAAAATCACCCCCAAACATGTAGAAACCAATTGGAATCCCCATTAGAAGGATGTTTGAGGAATGGAGAAGAGGAGCGGGATACTCTTAGGGTTTCATGTTCCAAATGGGGGAGAAAGAGGTGTTTTGTTGTTAAAATTTGATAGGGAAAATGGTAAAAAAATACATTTTTAAAGAACTCAGGCACTATGCACGGTTAGGCTGCACCCACTAGACACCCCCACCCCTTAAACAACACCCCCACCCCTATGGACACCCCCACCCCTAGACCCCCCCACCACCTTGATAACCCTACCCCCTTAGACTTCCCACTAACCCCCACGGACACCACCCCCACCCCTTGGACACCCCACCCACCGGAACACCACCCCATACCACCTACCGACTTGGACACCCCCACCCCCTGGATAGAACCTCACCCCATGTACATCACCCCCACCCTTGGACACCCCTACCCCCTTATAAATCCCCCTCACCCCCGGTACACCAACCCCACCCATACCCCATTAAACACCCCATGGACACCCCCACCCTCCTGGAAAACCACATCACCCCTGGACACCACCCCCCACCCTCGTGGACACCCCCTGGACACCACCACCCTTGGATAGCCCCCACCCCTAGAGAACCCCCTAACCCACTGGATATCCCCCACACCCCTTGACACCCCCACCCCTTGGACACCCCATACCAACTTGGACAACTTGCTCACCCCCTAGACACCACCCCCACCCCCTGGACACCCCACCCCCTTAGACACCACCCCCACCTGCTACCCCCTTGGATACCCCCTGGACACCCCCACCCCCTAGACAACCCCCTCACCCCCTCGACACCCCCACACCCTGGACACCCCTACCCCATTGGAAAGCCCCCTCACCCCTGGAAACCACACCCACCCCTTTGAACACCACAACCCCTTGGACAGTCCCCCACCACTCTAGAGATCCCCCACCCCCCTAGATAGCCCCAACCCTCTGGACAACCACCACCCCCTGGAATACTCACAACCCCTCTGGATAGCCCCCCCATGGACACCCCATCCCCCTTGGACATCCCACCCACCCCTGGACACCCCCCCACAACCCTAGACACCCCGACCCCCTTGGACAACCCCCTCACCCCCTAGACACCACCCCCAACCCCCTTGGATAGCCCCTGCACCCCCATAGACACCCCACCCCCTTTGATACCCCTGGACACACCCACCCCTTGTACAACCCCCACCCCTGGATACCCCCAACCTATTGCACAACCCCCACCCCCTTGGAAACCCCCTGTACGTGCAGACACACATGATAGAACACACAAAAATACTAAACATGTATGATATCACTTACATAGGTTTATTTTAACAAAAACGAATTTAGCATGGTATAAATGAACACTATGAAACTTACCATGATAGAAATAATAAGGAAAAATAACATCTCAAAATTTTTCATTATGGCATCGCGAAAAATAAAAACTGAAACCGAGCCATGTGAGGCTTACATGAGTTTTGTGAGTCGACCTAATAGATCTAATGATAAAAAATATGAAGAATGATGTTGGAAAAATGAGGATAGAGTCCCTGAATTTGAAGAATCCTTTCTAGGTTTTCCGTGAGAGAGTGACAAATCACAGGTCGCTCGATCGAAGAAAATAGAATAACTGAATAAGAGGTGTGATAATAATTTAAAAGAATTACACATCTGTTATTTAATAACTGACATGGTAAACTATATTTTTATGTTTATAACATCAGTTATTTAATAACCGACGTAGAAAACAATTTATCATGTCAGTTATTAAAAAACTTACATGATAAATGGAGCTTTATCACATCGTTTATTTTGATAACCGATGTCATAAATTTCCAAGATTAGCATTATCATGTCAGTTATTTTATAATTGATATGATAAAGCGTAGATATTCGATATATCACATTGGTCATAAAATAACTGACGACATAAAGCTAATCTCAGTTTTTATTAAGTCGGTTATTTTATAACCGATGTAATAAATTTATTCTCATCAATTTATCATGTCAATTATAAAGTAATCGATGTGATAAATCAATTTTTATAGATTTTCATGTCAGTTATATATAATTGACATGTTAAACGTTTTTTCCACTAGTGTTAGGAATGACGTTCCCATACTCTTCCACCATTGCATGAAACTGAAATCTCATAGAATCCACTACCTCAAAGGTAATAATAGTCCAATGATGAGTAATCAGGTGTATCCTCCTATGTATGATTCCATCATAATATCCATGGGTTCTATTTTCTCCCATAAATGAAAACAAAATTCCATTACCCTGGATACACTGCATCCTCTGCCCGAAAGAGTAAACCTATGAATGAACCATGGATAGGTTTTCTGTGTCTAAGATGAGTTTGTAAGGCATCGTCGTTACTACAATGATATATCATAATAAAATATCTCATCTAAGAGTCAATTCATTTTATCTTTAATAATATTTGATAATTAAATCCCCTCTGGTTGGAGTCTCAAAGCACAAGGGTCAAGACAAGGGCTCAATCAGATTCTATATGTCTCGAACTAGGGAAGTGGAAACATAAAAAGTGGATTTCATCCATGTATCTAAATAATGTAGATAATGTGGAGAACATATATATCATAACTATAATCATCCAAATAGATTGTGATTAATAGGTATTTATGGCCTACAGTTGTGAACATCCATTCCCACCAACTCTGAGAGCCTATCTCCAACCACCTTGGGGTGGTGATGGAAACAAGTAAAAAATTCTTCTGTATCTAGCTTCTCTCTCTACTAATCTACCATGTAGGCCACCATATAAACCTCCCATATCATATCATTGTATCTTCTTTGGAATTATATTGACCATCTCTTTTTCAGTTGTATGATGGGTTAGAAAATCTAACTTGAGGTGTACCCGACCATCACAAGAGAAACATCACCTCTCTCTAGGATTTATAGAACCATCATGAGGTTATTTAACAACTGAAACTCAATCCTAGTATCACATTAATAATCAACATGAATTCATAGATCCCCATTTCTACTACTTTCTACCATCTACCAAGGTCTTATCTCCAGTTTTCCCATTACCAACACCAATTATCGGTGTATTTTTTTTCATGAAACTATCCACCACTAAGATTGTCTCAAGCACTCAAACATAGGTGGTAATAAAAATAGATACCATTGAAGACTTTATATATTACTTTATTCCCGACTATAAGGGTTGTAATTAGAAAAACAGATCTTGACCATATCCAGAGAGTATCTTGAGAGGTTGGTGATCCTTAATGAATACACATCGATGGTCATTCTATCATAATGAAGCTATAAAAGATCCTAGATGTGAACTAATCACAACTTGGATAGATTAAACTCTTCCATGAATAAATGCTCAAAGTCTTACTAGGACAATGTCATCTCATCATGTGTCTAAGTCACCAGAATCAATCATCCCCTAGAAAATAACTAAATAAGACTCTGTTCTAGGACCACCATCTGATCTAGAGGTTTCCTAAAAAATTAGAAAACTCAGTTAAATACTTATATCCAATCCTGAACTACCTGGGGTATAGATCTCCATAAAACTAGGGAGGTATCTACAACTAAACTCGTGGCCTATACGTAACCAATGAACATCCTCAAATGATACTTCTAGAACAACTTGTTTCTCAATCGGAGGTGAAAAAACTAGAAAATCACTCAAATGTACCACTTCCTATATAGATCCCTATATATAAACCTCATCACAAGATGGATCGTTATTACAACCTTGGTGTGGAATCCTTGACGTATGTCTTCTTTGAGGCATCCTAAAATAAAATCTTACTTTACCACAATCAAAGAGTATATCCTAGGAGATGAATCAAGAAAGAAAAAATAACAAAATACAACCCATTAATATGTGATTTTTGTACAAAATTTATCACAGTAACCAGTTTCTATATGTATTATGTGAACAAGTGGTCTTTCAGATTACTGGTTAATATATACCTTGTCCACCACACAAAAAATGGATTCTCTACACTGAGAGACAAAATCAAAACACTTTAACACTATATCCATAAATCCTTTATAGAAATAATATTTTCATCATTTTTTATAATTTTTTTCAATGATTTAAACTTACAAATTTATAAATTTGTTCTTATTTTCATCAATTTTGGATTTATGGTGTGTTTTGGGATAAAATGTTAAAATTTCTTAATTATGTAATTTGAACAGTTTTTAATCAGATTGGTAATTCAATCATACCTATTTTAATTTTGATCCAATTAATGTGATTATTTTTTTGTAGTATTCTTTTATTTATGGTATTTATCATTTTATTATAGATCAGGATCTAATCCGGCCATTTATGAGCCCAAAAAAATAAAATCATTTTGGAAAATCATTTTGGGCGACCATGTGGACCCCATCTCCGAAAAAGAAGTATAAATAAGGGTTAAAACTTCCAATTGGGGTGATTAAAACTGAAATTGAAAGATAATTCAAAGAGGTGTTTGACTTTAGAATATAATAGAGATTTGAGTTAATTAATGTGTCCCTTGGATGCTTAAAAATGGATGAAAATAATAAATTAAATGATTTTTCCTCGCTAGAATAAATTTTTAAAATTAATGGTGCTGTATATTTTACTAAAAAAGCAGATAAATTTATATTTTGGGGTGAAATGTACAATATATTTTTAGAAAAACATTCAATGAGAAACATCTACCAAATTCAATCATTAAATTGGATTACCATGATCAATCCTCTAGTGGAATGAATCTATATGAGGTATTAAAGGCATATTTGGAAGATCTTGAATTTAAAGATTGGAGGATGGAACCCCCTTGGCATATATTAGGGGGATTTCACCCATGATCAATGATAGTCCCACGCCACCATTTAAGAGGTGTCCTAGGTCCATGATACATATTTCGGATTTATTTCTTATTTTCATTTTATTTTCAATTTCTTTTCTTATGTTACATGCATTAATATTTTAATTAAAGTGTTTCCTTTTCTTATTCCATCACTATTTCCCTTCCAACCCTAATATCATTATCTATCTATTCCATATTTCTATCGTGATCTCTATTCACTTAGAAATAGAAATTGAATAACCTGAGGCTTGTCCCTGTGGGAGGTTTTAGGGTGTTCTTTGTTATTACGCTTCAATTCAAATTATATTTATTCTATTCGTAGTGGATGTGAGAGTATTTCACAGCTGTCATAGTCATCCACCATAGAATTATATGAAATTTCATTTATTTTATTTGATTAATTATTTTTTTCTTCCCTTGTATTAGGAAAACCCTTCATACGTTGTAGTTGGAGTTTCTAGGAGGGTTGAAATGGCATACGGTGAAGCATGGTCTCTTAGAAATTGCATCCTCAGTTTAGGTGTTGTCCAATTTTAAAATTGGAGGAGATGTTGTTTGGTGCACTGAAGGCATGGTAAAAACACACACTCAATAAATCAAAGGATTTTAATTCATTAATTAGGTTCCATTAAATGAATTATCAAATTGATTTTAAACAACAAATAAATAACAAATGTGCTCACTTTATCAAAACCTAGACTAAGACCATTATTCCCTAATTTATTTATATCTGAATATTCATTTATATTTCATGTCTACATTTTATTATAATCCAATTTTTTAAAAAAACCCAACACCATATTTTCCAATTAATAGTAAAAATAATAATTATATTATGGAAATTAGAAATCATTGATTAAATCGTCTATTATTCTCCTCAAGTGAGATGACCATGGTCAGACTTTGTGCTACATTGGGGAATTAAATTTCTTCTCCCATTCCCTATGAAAGGCATAAATCAAAACATAAACCTTTTTTGGGGAGCTAAATAATTATTTTTATTACTTTTTCAAAATTCACAGTTTTGTAAATATTTTTTTGGTTTCTTTATTAAAACAAATCAAAATAAAATTCCATGATGTATTAAAATTTAGATTATTATGAATAATTATATTACTAAAAGGTGAAACATAAGAAAAAAAAGAAGAAGAAGAATTTAACAGATATTAGGTGAAATAACTTAGAGAAATTATTGAACAATTGATGAGAAAAGCTGACAGGGTGTTTGATTAAGTTTGTGCATTAATGGAGCAAGTCGATCCTGATCTGAAGTAAGTGCCTAAGACAGTGGTGGAAGAAATTTCACCAATCATATTTGAAATTGAGGAACCTAAGGTGGTAAAGTCGGTGATACCAGAAGATTTATTACACCTCACTCAACCATATCTAGATATAATAGATGAAAGAACATTTTTACTGATTTACATGAATGATATCATGTAAATTTGGATACATTTTGGAGAAAATAGGTAGAAATTGAAATGAATCATGATCTCATCATTCGTTATAAATTACATGAGACACCACCCTTTCATATATCCGTTGCCTTTGAAGAAGAAGAAACCACAAAAGTGATGGACTTTGATGAAAGTCTGGAGGATCCTAATGACCTACCTCCATCCAATGAAGATCGAATCTGAGAGGTACTTCAGTCGAATAAGATATTCATGTTGAAATAACTCAGGGAAATGATAAATTCTTGAACACACTCTCATTTAATTTTATTAAAACAAAAATGATTATTACTCCCAAATATATTTAATTATCATAATTGAATGGAACTTATAATTCTATGGAGGATAAAGAGGAAAGATAAATTTTACATATTGAGGAAAACCTATAGCTCCCAGAAGACATTAAATATTTACTAGAGGGAGAAAACGAAGAAAGCCTAGTGGTTCGGCCTAAAGAAAAATATATACACAATTCCAAAATTAAAAAGGAATATTTTGAAATTAATTACATAAATTAAATAATGGAATCTCCCTTTGATTATTCATTTAATGCAGTATATCTGGAGAAACCATTAGATTGTGAAGAAGATGTTACAAATGTAGTAATGAAGAAGGATGATGTTCTATACTTCATCCTTCCCCCTCCATGAAAGTTATACCACATTACAAAGGTGGGGTATCTTGTGTAATATATACATGGAATTATATTCAACACTAACAAAGAATATATAGATTCTAGGAAAAGCAATATGTGTTGGTTAAAATCAAAAAATATCCACCCACCATCAGATTATAGATAATAACTAGTGCTGCCCTTTGGAGGTAGTAAAAATCCAGGGCCTACTTGGGGGATCATACCAAGACTTATCATTTTATTTTATTTTTATTAACTTAGATTTCAATTTGATTCTTACAATTATATAGCATGAATCCCCTCTCCCTACTATATTTTTTTAGGCTAAGTGACATGATCATTGTGCTTTTTTGAGTAAATAACGTTTCTAGGTTCATGATAGAATAATCAAGCCTCAAATAAAAAAAGGAGTAAACAATAATAATATTTATTTTATAAAGAAGTTCAATTTTATTTTTTATCTTTCAAACTCTCTTCATTTTTGTCCCAATATTGTTTTGGTATTTAAACTAAAAATTCATGCTGACACTATGACATAGGATTTAGTTGAATTTTCTAAGAGGTGTGATTTTCTTAGTAATCCTATGATTCCATGTTTTAAATTTCAATGTTAATTAAATTGAATGAGTAAAATGGAAAATTGGATTATTAAATATAATCATGGATTTTAAAGTTAGGACTCATGATTTGAGGTAATTTATTGATTCATGTAAATGAAATATCTCTAATATTTTTTCAAGTTTTGACTTTTTGAAATTCATGTGTATTAATTTTTAATTATTATTCATGCCTTGAGTGATTTTCCAATATCATATTCTTATTCCTGAGAGTATTTCTGGACTAAGTAATTCTAATTTTATCTTGAGAATATTTCTTGAGTGATCTTGGAAAATGTCATGACCAAAATTTCATTTGAACTTATAAAATCTTTGATTGTAAAAAACATTTAAAATGATTGAGGAATAATTTAATAAACCATTTATCCTTAAAATACCATCTTTACATCAATCCTTTTTATCACATAGATACCATGAATGACTATTATAGGGATGATCCATTTCTTAAGCCATTTTTATATATTCCCACCCTACTCTTAGTATATGCATCATATTTTAAATAAGAAGTGTTGGGCCGATGGGAGTCCTGGTGGAAGTTATGATTTACATTTTAAGGATAAAGTGTGGGGGATATTATTATGGGAATAAATTAAGTTATTTTATTCATTTATGATACCATATTATTTTCCACTCTTAAATTAAAAAAGGAAAATGAAAAAAAGAACCAAAAAAATTAGAAAAAAGGGTTTTGATTTTTGAAAATCAATAATCACCATTATTAGGACTATGAAATTTATCATACATGGTTATGTGGTGAATGATAGTATTTTTCTAATAATAACTTTCAAAAAAGGAAAAAAATAAAAAATTTCTTTGAAAAAAAATATAAAATTAAAATAAAATATTCAATAGGGGTCATAAATCATTCATTATGATTTTTTTGATCATAACCAATACATTGAGTTTTGTGAAAATAGTTTTTGGTACTTTTAAGTGGAGAATTTAATTAGCCTTTTATTTTTTATATCATTCATTGAACTTAAGAGATAAACTTCCACCTTGAGCCTTAATTTTTGAAGCATCAAATATTATTAACCATAATCCTTAGATTCATTAGGATATTTATTTTAAGTCCTCATAATTTTATGTTTCTTTGGTCTTTACAAAGTAGAGAACGTAGTTTCTTTATAATCCTATGGATGAGGATCAAGTTCTCATGATATGATCATAAATCCACTTGAATTGATTCATGACTGATGATAGAAAATATTCAAAAGTGAGTTAGATCATGATTTGGAATGTTTAATAACAATTGATTGAGGATCTTGAAATAATTAAAGGAGAAGTTCAATCATTTTTTAAATAAGGGTAATTAAAATACATAAAGTAATTTTTTCTTTGAAAAAATAAAAATTGAATTGATATTTTATGTGACATTTGATTATTTGATTTGACATTCAAAATTTGTTTGATTTTAATTCGTTGTAATTTGAATAATGGTAACATTAGTTCCCTTTGAAATATAATATTGAGAATTTATGCACGAGGAAAAGAATAGATTTAGTGTGGGGTTATTTATAGAAATAACATTTTTATTATTTTAATATGTTTTTCAATGATTTAATCCTTAAAAATTTATCAATTTTATCTTATTTTCATCAATTGTGTATTTATGGTGTGTTTTTGGATAAAATGGGTAATTTTATTAATTCCAAAATTAAAATAGATTTTAGTAAATTAATTTTATTCGAGAATAAATTTTATAATTTTGATAAAATGCATGTGATTATTTTTTGTAATATTCATTTATTTTTATTCTTTATCTTTTTATTCTGGATTGGGAGGTAATTCAGCCATCTATGGGACCGAAAAAATAAATCAATATAGAAAATTATTATGGGAGATCATGTGGACCCCACCTCACCAATTAAGAATAAATTAGGCTAAAAAACTCCAATTTTGGTGACTGCAACTGTATTGGAAAGATAATTCAATTGTGAGTTTGAGTGTTGAATTTCAGAGAAATTTGACTTCATTAATGTGGCCCTTGGATGATTAAAATTGAAGAAATATATAGGAAATTCATAGATTCTATTTGGACAGAATAAATTTTAAAAATTAATGGGCCATACCATTAACTACACAAGGAATATCCAATATACATTTTGGTGTGAAACATAAAAGATATTTTGGAATTTTTTTAAAGAAGACATATTTCCAATATTATGTTATTAAATTTTCCTACCATGATCAAAATTTCAGTGGATAGAAGTTAGAGGAGGTCCTAAATGGATATTTGGATGATCTTCAACTTGATGACTGAAGGATGGAACCCCCTTGGCCTATATAAGTATGAGATCAAACATGACGAAGTGGAGTCTCGCACCACTATTAGGGAGGATGCCTAGGGGAATAATTTATCTTTAGGATTTCATTCTTCTTTACATTTTATTTTCAATTTCATTTCTCACGTAATGTGTATTAATATTTTAATTTTAATTTTTCCTTTTCTTTATCTATCACTTTTTTTCATCCAACCCTCATCTCATTCTATCTCTCTTCTATATTTCTATTCTGATCGCTTTACTATTTTCCATGGCATGTGACTGACCCAAGTCTTGTCCCTGAAGGGGGGGGGGGGGGGGGGTGGAATTCTTTATTATCCGAAATCAATTCAATTGGTTTTTATTCTATTTGTGGTTAATTTCAGAGTATTGCATGATGTGTTATCATATTTGACTATTAGAGGAGTTGTGGTTTGGTGTTCTGAAGACATGCTAAAATCAAACACTCAATAAATCAAAGAAGATTAATTTGTTGATGAGGTTTCATTTAATGAATTATAAAATTGATTTTAAAGAACAAATAAATAAAAAATGTACCCATGTTATCAAACCTTGGACCAAGTCCTTTCTTCCCTAGTTTCATAATTTTTATATCCGCATTTATATTTCAATTCTTTATTACATTATTTTTACATTTTCAGTAAAAACCAAAACCATAGGTCCCAATAAAAAATAAAAACAAAAAAAATTAATTATATTATTTTAATTAGATATTAGTTATTGAACTAAATAAAATGGTCTTCATGTGAGATGCCACTGCTCTACATCTGTGCTGCATTATAAAATTAAATTTCTTTTTCCACTCTGTACTTCAAGCATGCATCAATACTAAACCAAAAATCACATCTAAATAATCTTCAAACTCATGTCCTAAGAGGAACCTATCTAATACCACTCTGTGAGGAATTGACACACTGGGGCCTACCTAACCTGTAGAAATCTAAGTATGACATAGAAATCCCACCTTCAATAGGCCACGATCTAGAAAATAGTACTAAGTAGGAAAATCTAACAAATTTGAGGCCTAATTTAAAGGTACCTATACACACACACATAACTCAAAAATTTCATAAAATACTGAAAGGTAAAAAAATAAATATGATTCCATAATGAATGAATACATCTAAATCTCACAATCAGAGTGAAAAAAGAGTAATGGTACAGAAGTGAAAAATACCATCCACCCAAAACTGATAAAAGAGTCCAACTTTCAAATATGTTAGGGACTCATGTCAAGTTAAACTCCCTATACAACCATGGTCAGTCTAGATTATTATGAATCACCTAATTCTAGTCCTCCTAGGACCCTATCAAATGAAGTGTCCTCTACATAATACATGAAATGTTTGTGAAGAACCCATGTAACTGTTGGTATAAAAATATGAAAAATTCACCCAAAACTAACCAAAAATAATAATCAAAAGAGTAATAATCTCATTTTAAGGCATGTTAATAGGATATGATATATATATAATAAAAACCTATACATGATCATAATAGACTACAAGTCTCAAAGTGGTCTAAACTATACTACCAACCACATGACCCTATTTGAGGATTCAGGGTAATGTTCCTCTAGTATAACCCACTCCACATGTTAAGCTATCACTGATGGTTCTCATCGAAGGGGTCGTGATCATCAGGCCATAAAAAATAGTTACTCAATAGATCTCTAAAGATCGTAAAATATAGACAAAGGATCACACCCAGCACCACTAGGGGATCCCACAAACCTAATATAGAATAATACACTAAGTAGAGGACCATATTACAATGTAATCTGGTCATGAAGATTCATTAAACCACACCTATGAAAGATGGTATAATAGAGAATCCAACCCTAGGACTCATGGATGGATTAATAAAAACTATATCTAAAATTAACCTATATAATGGATCAAAAACATATATTGAGGACGTAATTCCACATTGTACCCTAAAATAAATAGAAAAAGGGGGGAAACATATTTAATACTGATCCAAACTGAATAATTGGAGGTCCTCAACCTACACTATAAAAATTAAACTATATTTATTTGGGGATACATTTCATGTATTTCCTATATCAGGTCTTCTTGTGTATCTACATCTCAATAGGAATGAAATTATATAAGTAAATAATGTGTTCCCTATAGATACACACCAAATAGAGTTGGTTTAGAATTCAACATGTCACCAACTCATGTTTCTATACATTTGGTTGTCCTTTGGTACTTCAGGCCATGTTTTTTTACTATGGTTATTACCATGTTCATGGTTGTCTTTGAGAACCAGGTCAAGCCTAGGTACTATGATCATTCCCCTATTCGTGGTTGTGTTCATCCCCGTATACCCCTATGGTACATGCTAATCTACTAGAACCATTTCACATGGAATTTGAAACATGTTACATGGTGTATTACATTTTTCTCAACATGGAAACCCTAGAGCCACATAAGGGGGAATATATGTCTTGAGTTCTTTAGAATACACTCTGTGCAGTTGGGAAATTACTAGAAAGTTTAGAGAGATCAAATGTTTTTTTTCTGAACCACCATTTCCACCAAATATTCCATTAATCTCACCATTGAACATGGATCTTGATTTTTTCAAGATCATAAGTCACCATTAACTAAATTCTATCCACACAAACTGTAAATAAAATCATCTCTCATCACATTATGTCATCAAGTCATGCCAATCCGTGAAGAATGGGAACCCTGATATTCTATTGTTCTAACTCCAATAATTCACTATCATCATCTCACCTTAATCTCTCTATCAATCATAAAAATAAACCTTTGGAATATATCAATCAATTTCTCTTAAGAACATTCATGAAATTATTGAATCCTGGGTATTTTTTGATCCACCAACCAAAGGAAATGTCGGTGATTGAGGTATGATGATATGGGTTAGAAATGCATAAATTTGAAATGATTAATGAACCTATGATGCTGTTCTTATAATCCATCATATTGTTTTTTATAATGATGTATGAAGACAAAAAACAAATAATATCAATCCCCCAAATCATAGAAATATAAACCACATACCACAAACATGAATGATTTTTGAATAAATATATTGGTACATTTGACTCACATTCATCTTGGGATCATAAAATAGGAAAAAAATGGAAGAAACCCCCTACCATAATTTTAGATTTCATACTGATTAAGAATGAATCTTTGTTGTTATCACTGGTGAGATCCTCAGGATATGTTGGTGAAAACAATCCTCATGAAATCAATCACAATCCTTGATTCATTTTCATTCACCAAGGTCCCCGCCAACGAATCCTCTCTTAATCCCAGGGTTATGAAAATAACCCTATGAATTGTCTTTAACCATGTATTTATAGAGTATGATTAGTTAATCATTTTAATTAAAAAATTAAATAAGTATTCTAAATTTATTTAATTATTTCTCCAATGGTGGTGCTGAAGTCAAACACTCATCATCGAAAAATATAATGTAGCGGATAGGGTAAAACTTGTATTCTAGACTCAATTGTAGTCATTTATTTTACATTTAAGTCCCAATTTGGTATTTATTACATTGTTTCTATAAAATTTTGTTTTCATGATATAATATATTAAACATTTTTTATATCAACACTAAGACTTATTAGGCCTTATAATCTCACAACGTTTCAATTATTAACACATAAAATATTTCACAAAATACTATAATGTCTTACAATAAAAATAGGAAAATTATACTTTCTCCTCAGGGGAAATCTATGTGGATTTCTTCTATTTGTTAAGGGATGGCCAATTTTGGCATGATTATTTTACCTAATCAACACATAATAAACACTTAGATAAGTTTTTTATTAAAAAACATAAAAATTACATCTTTAAATTTCTTTTCCAAAAATTTCATTCAAAAATAGAAATTACCAAAAAATTAATAAATACATTTTCAATATGGGTATGATTATACAAATGTTTTTGACATTATTTAATTATATTTTAAAAAATTAAACACAAATTTTAGGATATCAAATCCCCTACATGTAAACCTTGTTTTTCCTTAAACATAAATCCCCACTAAAAATTTCAAAGGATTCCCATTATACTAATATTTAAAATTAAAATTAAATGAAATAAAACAATTATAAATAGGTGATAAATAAATTTAAACTATTGTATATTAAAAATGAATTCAACCCCTTAGAAGACAACAATGTATTTGATCTTTTCTCTTAAAAAATAACAGAACTTATTTTTTCTTCCATTCAATCCTCTTAATCTATAATTTTTAAAAATGATAAGTATTGATTTTATATTCCATACATTTTTCATCTCATATCACTCAAGGTAAAATATATATGGATATTTACTTATACCTTGAGTATATTCACCAAATATTAAACTTTAACAATATATACATTCTCCACTTTTTAGAGATAGAAATCACCGAAAATCAGGATGGATTTAAAATCATGGTCAATAAACTCTTAGAATTAAGGGACATATGTAACTGATCTATAAAAAAATTCAACTCAAAAGGAGGTTTGACTCAAATCATCTTTCGAGATAATCGAAAATAATTTCCAATGATATTATTCTCTCCAAAAGTGACAACAACCACTTCCCCAATCTCAAAGTAGAAAACATGAATAATTAATACAATTAATGAATACAACTGATTGAATTCTTTTCTCCTAATTTTTTTAAATTTTTCTTTGGAAAATCTTCAGATACCCCACCCAAAATAGATGATAAAATAATTAGACAAGTGATGGTTATTTTTTACCCTCCAAAACATAAAAAAGAATCCCTTTTCACCATGAATTCCATATCCACAACACATGAACATTCAAGATCATGCAACATTCTATAGTTAGGATAATAATAGATAAATTGGATATTAATGTGTCTCATTCCTATAAAAGGATATTCATGGTCTCTAAGGGATCAAGTAGCATCAATGTTAACGAAGGTATCAAGGATAATGGTTAACTTAGTACAATGTCTCAATCTTTTTTAATGTGAATTTCTGGATTCATCTATTTTAAAAAATCAAATACAAGTATTATTAGGTAACATGTCACATGTTCTGTGAAAAAATATTATAAAGAAAAAATTGAATTATAATCTTAAGAAACCACTCAGAAATGTGATTATAGAATTTAGAGTCAATTACTAATTAATATGAAATAATAAAAAATTAATCCACATGATCTTTTGAAATTCGAAGCATGAAAAATGGAAAAGTAAAATTTGATGAGCATGTGAATAAAAAAAATTCATCATTCATTGAATCAAAATTAAAATTTTTTACTCTAATAATTGGACCTATATATCTTAATTATTAAATTAAATCAACTTGACCATTAAAACATGGAATCATGGGGTTCCTATAAATTTTACGTGTTATTTTTCAAAATAGTGTCAGTAATATAAGTGAGGTTATTAATTTTTTATTCATTTAATCTCTAAATTGATTTCATAAATAGGTTAGTATAAATAAATAAAATAAAATAAAATATTACACACCTTTTTAATTAAGTGCTTATTTTTCCCCATTATTACTACCTTCGGTCTGTGTACCTCAAATAACCAGGCCACTAAAATTAAAACATATTCAATAAAAGTGAAAGTCCATTCTAATGAAATTAAAAACAATAAAGGGCATTTCACTCCTAAAATAGATACTAGGATGAATTTAAAATACATTTAATCATAAAGTATTAATTCACCCAAAAAATATGGTTTTCCCCCAAAAATTAATTTGACTATGGTCATTAGGCTTGACATTACCTCTCAAATTAAAATGGTTGAGGGAAGGAAAAAATTTACATGGTATAAATCTAAAAAGGTTCAGTGTTTTCATTCCTATATGTAGATAGTTCTACTTATTTTTTTAAAGTAACATCTCTCTTCTTCTCAGTATTACATTCTCTACATCAATGGGCCTAATTTGTCAATTTTTTCCCATATTGAAAAACTAAAGGGAGTTTTTCCCAAACCTTCTCCCCTCATTAAACTCTTCAAGAGAATCATTATCCCCACTATATTTATCATTTCTGAAAAAAATTTAGTTCTTACTGACATATTTTTAACCTTATCTCTTTTTTAAAGTTATTACATCACTTCTCAATTCAGGGACAGTGATTTCCTCAAATCCTACCAAGTTATATTCACTAATATCATCTCCTTTTTCATCCATATTATTTATATCACATTAGATATTTAATTTCACCTATTCATTGCCAACTCTTAGGAATAACTCTTCACTTTAGAAAATAATCAATCCCCTCCTAACTTTCATTCACAGATTATTCCTCAATATGACTTCTATAACTTCCATCACTATCATGGATTGTTTTCCACTCCATAAGGTGATGGGTTTCTACTCTCTATATCTAGAAACATCATTATCAACAAGAAAAAAACTCATTGTACTCTCCTTGATTTGGGAAGAAATCTTCCCCAATTGGACTTTAAGAATCCTCATTGACACACTTTGATTTTGAGAGTTTTATATTAATTTAAGGATTCCAACACCATGATCCTTAGAGTGGGTTGTTAATTCCTTGAGAGTGGAAGATCTAGTTTCCATGAAAGAGGATAGATTATTATCTAGATTATGGATTTTATTAGTCATGCATGGGCTTATAAATTAAGGTTAAAAACCTTGTATCCTCAGTTAAAATAATTTTCCTTGTCCATGATTCAGTTTCTATTATGGTTGTTTCTTTCATCCCTATATATAATATTTATGATTATAATCAAGATAATTGGAATATTAATAGTTCACAACATTGGTATATTGAGTACCCATAATGTCATCCAATTTTCTTAAATGGAATTCATATGTATAGCTACCCATTTATTTTCAAAAATTTGTATTCTTTATGTTTGTTTTATATTAATTTTCTATTAGATACAATTTCTCGAAATATTATCCATTAATTTCTATCTCATTTTAGGTTACTTCTCCAATAACTATCCTCCAATAGAATCATAAAAAATATATCTTTTACCCAACAAAATACCTTTATAAAATATTATAATTAGTAACCAAATGTATATTATGTGGTGAGGAAATATTTTAATTACAATTTTAATTATTTCCCATGCACTGTAGTGCGACTCTTTGTAATGCGACTCTTCATTTTATTCAAATAATAGTATACATTCTGGTAGATCCATAGATTTTGAAGGAGGTAAATTCCCTTTAAAAACATTCTTACCATGCCCTCTAATGTGGTGATTGAATAAAGGGTGGAATTTAGATCCATTACTGAGATTTTTACATGAGTAAGAAATGGAAGAGATATAGTGTAACCACCTAGCTTGTTGTGTTATTGAACTAGAAACTATCACATAACCTTGAGAAACTCCCAAAGTGAGAATTTGTGTATTCTTTTTGTATCTTAATGAATTAAATTTAGTGTGATATCATTTTTATGATCACTAGAGAGATCTTAAATTTTTAACTAGTGACTAGAGGTATGACAATGTTTGTATTGAATCCTGTATTTTTAAGAATCTCATTGTTGATTTAGGCTTCCATCCTTAGGTTCCATCCCTATAATTCTTGGAATTCTAGTTCTCCTACTCCTTGGTCATATTCTCCTCTAGAAAATAATTATTCTTATGTATTATTATTTTGTCTTTAAATGGGTTTTTTGATCTCATGGTTGAATTCATATTCTCATTATTGTTTTACCCATAGATGAATAATCATGTTATGACGTAGAACCAGAAATTATTATATGAAAAACCCAATGTAAAAAAATTGGGAAAGTGAAAAAACTGTAAAATTAAAAAAAGATATAATCATTAATAGCCACTAATTCTTGAAAACATCACCTTTTTTGATTTCCCAAAAGGAATCATGAATTATATTAGGAAATAAAATTAATAATTAATAAGCCTAACTAATAATAATGAAATTCTAATGTAGTATGTTTATGTCAAGGTTGATCGTAGAAAATAAAATGTAGAAATTACTTTTTTTGTTAATAATGATTTTAAAAATAACATGAGGTGAAGAATGAATTTCATTTGATATTAATGAGATGATATGTTCCAAGAAATATAAATCAAGGTTCATGACCAAAGAAAATTTACAATTTAATAGTAATTGAAGTGTATTTGTAGTTTGATCAAAGTAATCCTACACTTAGAGTACTCACACTCTAAACTAATGATGCCCATTTTCCCTCTGAATTAATCTGTTTATTTAATTAGTTTGGTTACCAAAACCATGTTTGAGAATAACCATTTAAATTAGTACATTATTTTTACTAAAAAAAGTTGTATCTAGTAAATACATTAAATAATAATACACTTCCTCAAACTAAAATTTTCAGGTGAGTAAGAGAAGAATAATATTTAATAATATCATAAATGAATATAAAACCCCCCATTAATATTATAAAAATAGACTTCCTTTACTTGGTGCAATCCTTTATTATTACATTATTAAAACTAAAAGAATTACCCTCTCATTCTAGTCATGAGGGGATATAAAAATGAAACTATTTATAATAAAGAGAAACCCACACTAGAAATAACACTACAAGATCCAAGATTCTACCTTCAGTTTTGTCAATGTCCCCCCTCATAGTCCCCTTTTTCACAAAATCCATGGGAATCTATTTATAGGCAGAGCCTAGGATAAATCCCCTACTTCTCATTAGTTTTGAATTTCCTTTCCCCTCTATTTGTTCTCCCAATATGAGCTGGTAAGAAACTCCTTTGAAAGAGGCTTTCTTTTATATTCATTTTTTATTCTTTAGTCGATTATCTTTTTGAAAATCTTAATATCATCCTTATCATCCTCAATTTTTTTTCTCGAAATCCTCAAGGTGTTTCCACACACTCATGCACATGAACCTTTTAAAATTCCCCCAAAGCATGACATGTAACACATGTATTTCCTAATATAATCAGGATACTGAATTTATAGTCGAACTGAACTTTATAGTGTGAAAAATTGTTTTGATTCATAGTCTCTTACTCTTATTTCCTTTATTGCATGGAATATGTCATAGCCAACTACCCATGTAACATCCACTTATTCTTCTTGAAATCATCACTATTACTTTAATATAAACCACCATGACATTTTCCACAGCCAATGAAATAGTGTATTATTACCCATTTTTATTTCTCTTCCATTTCTAGTACCTCCATGATATGGTCTAAATCCTTGAGAATAACCATTTTTCATCCTCCAAAATCCCACTTCACTAAATAGCATAGACAATACCCTTATATTATATCCTTCATATATTTATCTATATTATATCAAACCATGTTATGACATCAGATACAAGGTCACATATTTTTTTCTCCATACTTAATAAATAGGTAGATAAGGTGTATGTGCTCATCCTATGGTGTATAATCCCTAAATTAAATCAAGAATTAAAGGTCAAAATGATGCAAGGTCATGGGGGTGGTGTGGTTGTTCATGGGTTTTTTATGGATCTCAACTTCCCATCGACTATCCATGGTGGTTTTCGGCATAGAGTTAATGGAGAATTCATATAACGTGTGTTTGATAATGAAGATGTGGAATATTTAATGTAATGACAAAACTTAGGGATGTGTTTAGTTCCCCAAGAGAACATTATATCCCACATTGAAGGAATGGGTAGCCGATCTCCAGTATATGAATGATTCTATTCCATTTTTTAGATATAAATCTCGACTGGGGTCATAGGTACCCTAACACCATTGTGTGCCACCCCACGCCAGTGAACCCATCCTCCCGCTACTGCATAGACTTTCCTCTAATGCATTGTTGAACTTGTGTGCCCATGTGCTAACCACAAATGACTTATGCAAGCTTCATGTTGCATGCATCAATCCATCCTAGTGGGCTACTTGGATGGTTTCTCAACATGGTTTGAACATATGGATTTCTACCATTGGTTGAGAGCTATCATATGTTGATACAAATTGTTTCCTAAAAAACACATAAAAAAACATTAAACAATTATGACTAGATATAACATAGTAATTATATTTTATTTCTATTCCATTAAAAATAGATATTAACCAAAAACAATAAGGCCAATATGGGTTCGATCATATAAAATTTAAATGACAATTTATATTTAAAATTCCAAAAAAAATTATATTCATCACCCAACACTCTATTATTTGAATCATTTAGAGACTTTGACCATTTAATATTATAATGATATCATTAAAAATTAAATGGGGATTTAGAAAAGTTTGATTTTATTTAGTAATAAAAGGGGACAGTTCCACCCATTCAGGCCACACCCCTTGAAAATATTCCATTTTTATCTTCTTTAATCATATACTGAGTTCATAATCCTCTAGTATCTACTTACCCAATGGAATTTATTTACATGGTGACTTTCAAGAGAAAGATCAAGCTACCAAAATTATTATTACTTACACCTTAACTTTTTCTTCTTAATATTTCTGCACCAAACCAACCCAGAATGCAATAATATAATTACATAAATATCATTGGTATATTTAAGTATTATAATATTCAGGTAAAATAAATTATTTAATCATTTAAAACCACTAATAAAAACAAAAGAACATTAATTGTGAATTGTGAACACCACAACATCCATGAAGTAACATTTTTATTTTTTTCATCTTAATTTTCATTTTGTATAATAACGAATTTAAATATAATTCACCAAGATAAAAACATCTCTATAATATCATAATTATACTATTGTAATGATATTATACACTTCCTTAACCATACTCACCAATTTAGATATAGTGTGTTAATGTTTGAATCGGTTTAACCACCTACATGAATAATGATATAAAACACTATTAAGGATGAATATTAGAAATGAAAAACTAAAATTATAATAAGTTAATATAAAATTACTTATATATGTTTTGGATTTTTTATATTAATTATTTATCTTATTATTAAAATTCCTATTTGATTTCTAAAATTACAAAAATAACCTGACACTGATTTAATTTTCAAGAAAACATAAGAAATATATATATAATAAATAAATTAATTATGAAATTAAATTTTCTTAATTAAATTAAATATAAAATAATATGTTTACTAAGATGGTTTCTAATAAATTTTTTTTATTTTATAATTTATGTGCATGTTAAAAATGTGTTAGGATCAAGGTAAGGTTTTGTGCTTACTCAATTTTATTATGTTGAGTTACAAAAATTATTATTGAAATCTGTTATTAAAAATTTTCATTTATTAAATTTAATGAATAATATGTATTTTATTTACTCATTATTTTCTATTTTTTATAATTATTCCTTATAACCTAATTATAAAATGATTCTTACCTCAATTTTTATGTAACTTGTAAGGGGTTTTTGTCTCAATTTTCTCCCCTTGAAACATTTGTCTTCTTATACACTATTTTTATAGAATAGTTTATCTTTTTCCCTTAATTATTTTTGAATCATAATTCTATTATATTTAATGGTATTAGAATTTCTATTCAAATTTCATTCTCCCATGGTGTTTTGACTTAAAAGTTTAAAAATTATCATGGGATTAGATCTCTATCACCCTTCATTAAGGGATGTTAGGATATTATGCACCAATATTATTTTTTATGGTGTATCTAATTCTAATTGACTTTTAATACCTCCAATTATGGTTGATCTGGGAAAATTATCTTTCATTCATGTCATTCCATGCTTTAGACTAAGATTGTTGTCTTCTATAAAATATAAGGTTTTTTTCATAAATCGACCAGAATTTATGAGTTATAATATTTCTCTTTGAGTTTATTACTTAATATCATATGGTATTACATTTTTATATATTTTTAATCAATTTTTGTTCAAAATAATCAATATTGATGGATTCTTTTTCTTCTTTAAAATGAAACTATGTTAAGAACAATTCCCATCCCCTTAAATGTCAGTTTATCATGCATGTCCATGTTTTGCTTGAACCACTAATGTTTTAACATAATATTTTTAATACCAAGAATCTTTCATTTCATATTCTATTCATACTACTTGTTAACCAATTTAAAAATGTTTTTTTGTATTGTTTTCCAGATGCAAGTTTTCAATAATGGTATAATGAATGTGTTTTCTTCAACTTAATAAAGTAATGTATTTATTACACAATACAATTCATCAAGATAATAACTTATGTCAATTTTTAGTCTTTGTTTTGGTGTTTCTGTTAATGTAAATGTTGAAAAAAAAATTTATCACTTTTTTTAAAAAATAAGACATTATATCATCTTTTACGCCGATATTGAAAGTGTTTAAAAAAACATTTACATTTTTGTTACCAATTTCCCACTTCATTTTGTAAATGAATTTATAACACCGTAAAATTTTATTAAATATTTTTTCAAATAAATTAAATCTTTTTTTAGTTTTTTCTACATGAAACATATAAGTGAGCTTTTATTACACGCAATACTGAGTTTAGCTTATGTTACACGAAACACTGAGTTTTAACAAAACATGACATATTATTGAAATATTATTATTCAATATGATATTAATCACCAACCCATTTTAATTTCAAGTTTAAGTGGGATTAAATAAATTAATTGTTGTATAATTAATTTTAAATAAAAAAACACCATTTGAAATTAATGAAAATATTTTTATGCAAAAACTATTTTTCTATAAACAACTGTGTTTTTTTCATAATAAATTAAAAAAATAATTTTTTTGTCCTTTTTAATGAAATTTATTTATTATATATTCAATCAAATGTTAAAAATTAATATTATGTGTTTTATAGATTAGAGATAAAAACAAATACAATTTTCTACAAAAAACTATAAAGCAATTTTGTTGCATTTTGTGAAATTATTTTAAAATTAATTATTTATAAATTTTAAAAATTTGATTAATAAAAATGAGCTTAATTTTAAAAATTATCATGTTATAATTATCTTCGGGTGAATTTTGGGTAATTTTTTGAAAAGATAAACCATCCAGTGAATAGTGAAAAATATTGGTTTTTATTAAAAATTTTCTTTTTCATTCAAAACATTTATAAGATAAAATTTATTTTAATATGTTTTCAATAGAAAAAATATTTCAATTATATATCTATTAATCCAATTTATTCCATTTTAATTAATTTCAAATATAACTTTTATATAAAAACATTTTTATATTTTGAAGCTTTTCTCTTTAGAAAACTATTTCATTATCTCGTCTGCAGAAATAATTTTAAATTATAATTTTCAAATTCTATGATGGGAACTTAGAAAATGTATTAAAAATGTGAATTCATATTAATTAATATTATATAATAATTTAAAGTTAATTTTTTACCATAAGTTAATATTAAAAATAGTTAAAAATAATTATTTTTGTAAAGGATAAAATGGGTTTGTCGGGGTTAATAAAAAAGGATAATGGGTTACATGACCTATAATATTCATAAAAAACATTCTATGGAATACATTATACCTTATAATATTTAAAGGTTTATAATTACCCATTTTGGAGCCCTTTTTCGTTGGAAAAATTTGGGTACACTTTTTTCATTTCAAAAATAACAAGTGTGTCACTCACCACAATTATAAAAGGAAACACACTCACCTCTCCTTTTAACACTTCCAAAATTTATTTTATAATTTACCAAAACAAATTTATTCCTTAATTCCCTCCAAACATCATATAGTCATTAGCAAGCTCATAAATTCAATCTAGGAAGGATTTATCTTCAACATAAAGAACGTGTTCGACTAAGAGGTAAAGTTTTTTACCATGCACCATTGTTTTAATTATGATTATAAATCCATAAAACATTTTAAAATAATCATACAATAATAAAAACAACATCTCATATATACTTTGTTGTTATTATATTTGTATAATAAGATAAATTATTTTTTTATTCCATCAAATGTGACACGAAGTCATTATTAGTGGGTAAGGTGGAATACCACCTCACAAACCAATGTGATGTGTTTTAAATTTTTTTACTTTAATGTAAATAAGGATATATTAAATTAATAAATAATATATTAGTAATATATTATACTTAATTAATTATTATATCAAATATACCATCTAACTTTCCATTTCTTGGAGGATAAGACAACACCATTTGTGTATACGATAGACTTCTACCTCACAAAGCAATGTGATTCGTTTTTCATTAAAATTTTTCATAGAAGGTAATAAGGAAAATTTAAATTAATATATGTGATATATATTTTGTCATAACGACTCTATAAATTAAATTTTTTGTTTTTCTTCCTTTCATTCCACACTTTGAGAAAATGGAAACATAATTCGTGTGTTTGTACGACCTACCATCTTTATGGATAGTGTATTTCATTTTATATTACAAGATTTTATGGATACTATAAATACATATATAATGAATATATATGATATTTATATAATGGTTAGAATTTTTGAGATTATATAACAATGATAAATGTAATAGGTCTGAAAATAAAAAATCATAACACGATTAAAAAAAAAGTTGTTACTACCCAAAATGTGATTTAAACAGAGAAACTATTAATAAATTGGTAATAAATAGTCATAAGTAAATCATATATGGTATAATATGTATAATTATGTTTATTTAATATATGTATGATTAATTATGTATTTATTATATAGGTGGTTCAGATGTTAATGAAGAAATTCTAGACATAAGGTAAGGGATTTCCATATCACTTTTTTTACTTCTATAAAAAAGCATTAAAAATTCAATAACTATTTCATTTATGTTGTGAATATAATACCCAAGAATTTATTTTATATTGTTTCTACTTAAAATTATAGGTATTTACAAATCCATTTTATTATCAATCATTTATGGGTTTTAAAGTTCAAAAGATACCAAAGTCGTAATGGATTTTTTGTTAGGCATCACGACGGGTAGCAGAAGCCGATGGGATGGCAATTTAAAATATTTCGCATCACTGGAGAAACATTACAATGTAGACTCTTGTGAACTATCCTGGTATGGTCTGAGGACCACAATTGGATTTGAAATAGCACTAAAATAGAACGAACAAGTACCTAGTTCTTATCTGACTTGTGCATGTTCGTCGCAAGATGTCGGTGACCGTTGCTTGAAGACTCCGACATCAAATCCCTCTAGATCATCCACACACACCTCTCGAATCTACATGCATGCCGTTCGTTAGAATCTAGGTGCTAGCGCAGTACACCAATGAGCTCTTTGACACAGCGGTGATCATCGCAAGGCAAGAGACTTCGATTCATGAAGGATAATCTAGAAGTTATATCTTGATTAAGAGAATCTATCTCTGGAAACATGGAGTGGAGAGAGTCTCTCAAGATTGACACATGAATAGTTTTTTGGGAGATCCTCTCTCTTACTTATATAGGGGATATCTAAAATACCTGTTATGGGTTCCCAGTCCCCATATAATAGATATTCACTGTATAAGTATTATAAATATTTATTTATGTTAAATTAAATTATTACATAAATAATATTTATAATTTTATCACTAACTACTATATATATTAAATATATATATTTCATGATAATCATAAATCTATAACTCGACTCAATTCTCCTAAAAATATTAAACGAACCCTGGATTTTGAAATCCATTCGAATAATATTTCATCATTGTAATTACATAATAACTTGTAAATACATGTTATAAATAAATTCATCACATGATTCCATATTTGAATAATTAATGAATTTATTTATTGCATGGCGATCCATATAACATGCATAATACATGAATGCATTGGTGGGACCCACCATGTTCAATATACCTATTCTTATAATAGGGAAGATTCTTAAAGCGCTATTGTGTGTGACCCTCTAGTCCCTTATCTCAATAGCAGTGAATAATATCCATTGACCAAGATCAGGGTCAAAAAACCCATCGAGGCCCCTATAGAGATAAGGTAATGTATAAGCAATGACTACCTTCCTATGAAAATTGTCTATGTAATATAATCTCATCGTCATCGATATCTCAATAAAGCAGAATTCACACCAGTGTCATCATCCTTAATATTGTATTATTTTATTATTTGATATGTCCGGATGGTCTTACCTTACACTACGATGGCCATGGATTTAATGAGGGTGCAACCATCTTAATCAAACAAGCCCAAGATATCTCTTCCTCAACATGGAAGTGGAAAATCCTATCATGATCATTCAATCAATGTCATGTCATCAATGACATACCCAACACAAACTATCTATCCACGACTTTATCGACATGGTTTTCTTCTGGTATCAAAGTATGCAATTAAATGACATATATTGATAATGATCTCAATTATGGAAACGATTACACATGTTTGTAGATAGGAATGAACAATGACACCTGAAACCTATTATATGGGTCTATCCTCGTTATCTAAACTATTATAAATCATCATGTTCGAACTTCATGAGAAAAGGTCTCAATGCTTATGATCCCCCAACACCTGATGGTCACACATCATCTCTATCCTTTCGGATGATGTAGCTGAATAATAGGATATTAGTTTAAGATTAATGTCATGGAATCTCAGGGTTATCATTATATCTTGGGATATGCTATAACCCTTTGATACGACATGTAATCTAAGGATGTTTCCATAAGCAAAGTAGATAAATAAGTATCTAAAATATTATGGAAAGATAAACACATGAATATATAAAAAACTACATAAATGTCATTGTAATCAAAGTACAATACAATTTCGGTCTTGGGAACCCACTTTCAACACTCCCACTTACACTAGATCCAACTACAAAGAGGTTTCAATCCGCTAGCTCTCAAATGAGAATCATGATTCTGTTCAGAAATGGCTTTAGTTAAGGGGTCTATAACATTATGATCTGTAAAAACTATGATAAATGTGACTTAAAAACTTTGATAAAAATCCCTCAAGAGATGATACATCTGAAGAATATTCTTTGTCCTCTAGTGAGACTTGGTCTCCTTGGAAAGCACCAATACAGCTGTATTATCGAAATATAATTGAACAGGGTATGCACTGCTAGTCACAACACCAATGTCTGAGATAAGGCCGTATATCCAGACTAATTCTTTTATTGAATCAGAAGCTGCAATATATTCGGAATCTGTTGTAGTATCAACAACCACAGCTTGCTTCGAGTTTCTCCAGATCACATCACCACAATTCAAGAAAAAGATATAGCCTTGATGTGATTTCAAAACATCATGATCTGTTTGGAAACTAGAATCAATGTGTCCTCTCACTACTAGTTGCTCATCTACTACATACACCAAGAACATATATTTTGTATGCCTCAAGTACATTAGGATAGTTTTAACATATAACCAATGTAGCTCTCCTGGATTGGCTTGATATCTACCCTCCATGTTTAAAGAAAAGACGACATCCAACATAGTACATAGCATGGAATACATGACAGAACCCACTACCGATGAATAAGGTATTATATTGATTTATTCAATCTCCTCCTGTGTTTGTGGACACATTTTATTGAAGAGATTTATACCATGTGTCATAGGCAACAATCCACTCATGGATTGTTCCATATTGTACCTTTTTAGAACCTTGTCAATATATGTAATATGTCTTATCCCAAGCATCCTTTGAGATCTATCTCAATAGATATTGATCCATAGAATGTAGGCTTATTTACTTATGTTTTTCATGGAGAATAATTCATTTAACCAAATATTAACAGACTGTAAGACATGCACCTTGTTTATAATTATTAATATGTCATCAACATATAACACTAGGAAAACAATGGCATTACCTTCAACCTTTTTATAGACACAAGTATCACATTCATTTTTGACAAAACCACATTCCCTTATGGCCTCATAAAAATAAACATTCCAGGACTGTGATTCCTGATTCAATCCATAAATGGAACTCTTCAGCTTGCATACTTTATTGGAATTATTTGACTTGACACACCCTTCGGGTTGAGTCATATAGACTTCTTAAACCAGCTTCCCATTTATAAAGGCAGTTTTGAAATCCATTTTCTAGTTTAATAATAATTAAAGGCTCTAATTTCGTGCAATATTCTAATAGATTTCCGAATTTCTTTTGGTGGGAAGGTTTCATCATAGTTGATGAATTCATGTTGCCTGAAACCCTTTGAATCTAGTCTTTCATTAATGGTAATAAACTCACTATCCATTTCAAGCTACATCTTTAATATCCATTTGCATCCAATGAGATTTACATCAGTTAGAGAGTCTACCAAAATCCAAACATGATTTTGGTACGTGGACTCCATCTCAGAATTTGTGGCTTCTTTCCATTTAGAAGCTTCTTTTCCTTCTACTTATTCCTTCTAGGTTAAAGGTTCATCATACTCAATGAATAATGTGTCAGCTGACTTAGTGACAAGAAATCCATAACACTTTGGTTCTCTAACCGCTTGCATAGACCTACACAGTATTTGTGTCTTAGGAACAACTTATTTTCCACTTTCTCGTGTGGAGATTGTTTCTCTACCAACTCTTGTGCATCTGGAGCATAAACTTCATTGAAGTCATTTTTTATCAAACTATTTCCAATAAAAATATGTTCCCTTTCTAGAAATATGGATTATTTTTCCACAATAACTTTCCTATGTAAAGAGTTATATAGGTAATATCTTTTTTCCCTTATGATAACATATAAAGATGAACTTGGTGCTTCTAGATGCTAATTTTTCACTTAGTAATGTCTTGAAAAATGTCTCACACCCCCATATATGTATGTGTGTCAGACTGGGTTTATTTCCATACCATAACTCATATGGAATCCCATCTACAACTTTATTTGGTACTCAGTTAAGAGTATATGATACTTTCTGAAAATCGTACCACCAGAAGGATAAGAGAAGAGTGGCATGACTCATCATTGATCTGACTATTTTAATAAAGGTATTATTCCACCATTCACTAACACAATTCCATTGTGGTGTATAAGGAGGAGTTTGTTGGGATAATATCCCACACTTCTTCATGTGATCAATGAAATCTTGGTTAAGATATTCTTCACCTTGGCCTGAGAGGAGTTCTTTTATCTTTTTACCAAGTTGGTTTTATATTTCATCTTGGTATTCGTTAAAAATCCAAAAGGAATCAGACTTATACTACATTAATTATATATATCCATACCTACTATAGTCATTGATAAAAGTAATGAATTATAAAAACCTTACCATTTCCTCTACTATAAATGGACCACATACATCAATATGTATTAATTCCAGTACTACATTGTCTGATTCCCTATTTCATGAGAAAGGTTCTTTGGTCATATTTCCATGAAAACAAGCTTGACATACATACAAGGGATCTAACTGTACCGAGTCTAAATACCCTTCTCGATGTAATATTTGTAATTTCTTTCCTTTACATGACCAAGCCTGATGTGCCATAGGTAGGTGATATATGAGTCATGTTGGATGTTTTGGTCATTGATCGTCATCACATGGTTTTAAAGTTCTAGCATGTATAAACCATTGTTAATATGTGTTATACCATAACAAATTTTAACTCTATAAAGGAGACACCATTTACTTCAAAACATGAAATAAAATCCCATAGTGTCTAACCTTTAAAGAGAGATAATGTTCCTGGTAACGCAATGTACATTGTAGAAATTGTTCAAAACGAGAACCAAACCACTTGGAAAGGTTAATTGATAGTCTCTCACTACCAAGGCTACCAGACTTGCACCATATGTAGCTCGAAGATCCACTTCACCTTTTTCAATCCTCTTGAACCTGCATGGTTCTTTAATATGAATACAAATGTGTGAGCCACATTCCATTTCCAATACCCAACTTGTAGAAAAATATGTATTTCATTCAATGAAAAAAATAAATGAAGAAGAAGCATCCGTTTTCTTTTTCTTCCCAGCTCTATAATTTTTATTCTAGTGGCCTTTCATGCCAAATCCAAAGAAGAATACATCCTACACATTAATTTTCCTCTGAATCATTGGCTTCGTCGCATGACGATGCATTGGTGTCTTTTCCTTAGACTTTTCCTTAGACCCCCTTTCCATGCCGTTGATTTTCTTGTTCACCATAAGGACAAATGAATTGGTAATTTTTTTATCCTTTTTAGCTTGGATAACTAATTACAAAAGGTCCCAGAGTGAATTTTTCATAACATTCATGTTATAATTGACAATGAGAGTCATGAATCTTGGCAGTAATAAGGAAAGAATGAGATCCACTGCTAGTTCTTGGTTCAATTTTAACCCAAGGGATTCAAGCCTCTCAATATACCCAATCATCTTGAGTAAATGAGGACAGGCTTAGTGCCCTCCGGCTAGCTTTCACTTGTAAAGGAAACTTGAGATCTCATACCTTTCCTGCCTGGCCTTCTCCTGATATAATTCATAAAGACATGAATGCATCTTGTTGGGATCCTTATCATCATGAATTTTTTTAATTGGATCGACATGGATTACAACATTATTCGTTAACATAAATTTCAACTTCTACATGATTTTTCAATTTATCATTTTCCTCCTTACTTGCTCCCTCAAGTGGCTTCGCAGGAACTCGGGATTCCAGCACATATAACTTTTTTTCTTGGCATAGTACTATGTGAAAGCGCCTATACCACTCCTGGAATTTATTGCTGGTCAAGATATTTTATTTATTCATAATTGATCGTAGTGATAAATTACTTGTGGTATTGGTTAATTCCATTTTAAATAAATATCAGATAAACATTAATAGTTAGTAATTTAGGTTGGTTACCTATTTTTGATTTATGATTAAAAAATTGTTATATCATTTTAATGTCTCCAACTATTTAAGCGAAACTTAATATCCCTCACTATTATATTTGGAATACTATGTATCTTGTGTTATCTAGTGTCAAGGATCCTCGAAACCTCCGTCATAGTCTACAAGCTATGGCTACGCCACTACTCTGAGGGTTTCAAGGTAGGCACTAGACTGGCCAACCACAAGACCTGTGGTTCCTCGTGTTGTTGAGTAAAGTTCCAGATTTTGGAATATGAACACGATTCCCTCAATATCTTTCCTCTAAATTGATATTAATTTATGTATGGATAATCCTTGACTACTCTCTTTAATTAAGTCGACCATGTTCTCTCATGAAAACACCCTGGTAGTAAGAGGCACTCTCAACAAAGGCTGACAAGAACCCCAAACTCCTGGTTTTGTTTATATGTGAGAAATGGAAGGCATTTGGACTTAATATATCATTGAGGGATTTTTGTATTTATTGATTAATATAATACTTTTATATTTATATGTTCAAACTATATTATCTCGCTCACAACTGAACATTCAATAGAAATACATTTGTCACTTCTTTATGAATTTTTTATCTTGTTTACAATTATTTGTGATCAAGAAATAATCATGCGTTCACATAAATCAATAAAAAATTTATAAAGGTAAATCATGAAATCTGATTGGTCTTGAGAATTCTATTATGATTGATCCATAAATTGATCAATATTGACCCAGGGGCATCCATACCAGAGTCGACTCTTAACTCACGTCGCAGCTAGCCCTAGTGCAATGCACTTGTCTCCCATCTAGATTACCACCTCAACATGGAGGGGTCTGCGTCTCAGACCATCCCCATTTAATTACGAATATACTCGCACGCAGAAGAGGGGGTCTAGGGGTAAGAAATAAAACTTTTCCAATGCACACGCAAGCTCCTATACATATTTGAATTAAAAAAGAATTTGTAGACCTTTATTTACCTAATTAATTATTACAATCATCATATGCATTGAAAATGTAATTAAATAAATAAATAAACAAGACATGCACAGTTTGGTCACTTTATCATGACCATTTGGTATAAATAATGAGCGATTAAAAATTAAACTACAATAAAATTTATATAGTATATGGGGTCTTTGATAAATTTAATGAATTTTAATAAATTCAATTAATTTATTTTTATTAGTTCCCACTTTTCAATTTAATTTTAAATCCAAAAACTAAATTAAATCATTAATTTTATTTTAACATTAAAATTAAATTAAAATATTAATTTAATTTTATTTCCAAAATGAAATGATATTATTAATTTAATTTAAAATCTATCTAAATTAATGTTTCGGATTAAATTAAACTTAAACCCCAATATAATTCTATTTAATTTTATTTTAAAAAATAAATTAATTAAAAATAATTAGTGGGGTTACCTCTAGTCGAGAAGGTGTTCAGCAGGACTACGAACCAAAACAAAGGAGTCTTACTGAAGTAGGGCCAAATCACGGTTTAACCGCGGCACGACCGCTGTGTGACCATGGCGTGACTACGGCGTGACCGCGGTGTGACTACGATGTATCCACCCAGTCCAATAGAAACCCACAACGACAACGTCTTTCGGTCTGCATTGGACTCCTCTAGATAGGTGCGAGAGCAGCGGGTTGCTGCTCCGGACAGCCGCAAGGGCGGTGGGGCACTTCTCTGACCAACCACAAGGGCAATGGTCCTTTGCTCCGGCCAGCCAAATGGGCGGCGGCCGGCTGTTCTGGCATGACCCTGAGTAGGGAGGTGGGGCGAGCCAGCGAGGTCCGGCAAGGCGAGAGCGAGTGGCGCGTTCTAGCAATAGCATCGTCCGGCAGGGGAAGGTGGTCTGGGGAGCTCAGAGGAGGCGACATTGTCACCTGAGGCAGTGTGGGTCGGTGACAACAAGGATGTCCGGGCGAAACTAGATGATAGCGCAAAGGGAGGTACAAAGTCTTGGTTCAGCTGTAGCGAGCAACACGAGCAGGGAGTGGTGGTTTGGGTACGAGAGCCACCAACGACAGGGGGTCCGGCGGAGCGTGACTAGGGGTAGGGTTTTGGAGGGTTTGGTGCAGCACGCTTCTATACGAGGATGAAGACCCATAGGTCCTTATTTCCATTTTACCTTTTTTAAATGTCTTTTTCTTTGGACAAAAAACCAATCCCTTCCCTATTTTTTGAAGAATAAGACCCAAAATGGGGTTTTGGTCTCTAATTTTTTTAAATTTTTAATACCAAAGACTTTAAATAAATAATAAAACAAGACATGACTCCAAGCCTTCATCAACACTCTTTTAATTTTATTTTTTTATTTGACTAAAATAAAAAAATATTATCTCATAATATGTTTTATTTAACTCCAAAAATAAATACCCACCGGAAATATTTCGGCGATCGGATTCCAGCCAAGGTGTGGCCGGATTTTTTTATTTTGAAGAATGCATAAATAAAATTAAAATGATTTCTTAATAAAATAATAATCCGAATAATTTTAAACTGAAAACATCAATCCATTTAAAATTTTAAAATGGTTGTAACTTGGCTATTCGGAAACGGTCGACGTGCAGTCAGATCTATTGAAACTGATTTTATGCCCCATACATAAATTTATAGCAATTTAATTTTTCTTTTGACTCTGAGAAATCATGTGTTCCTCTAATAAAATATCTAGGTAACAGGATGGGCAGCGGAAGCTGATGGGCTGAAAATTTAAAAATATTCGCATCACCAGAGAATCATAACAATGTTGACACTGGTGAACTATACAAATATGGTCCAAGGACAATGTGTGGATTTGACAGAGCACAAAAATAGAATGAACAAGTACCTTGTTCGGATATGACATGTGCAATTTCATCATAGGATGTCAGTGACCATTGCTTGTTGACTCTGACGTCGAATCCCTCTATATCGTCCAAAAATGACTCTCGAATCTGCTCACGCGTCGTTCGTTGGAATCCAGGTGATGGCGTAGTACACCAATGAGCTCTTCGATGCAGTAGTGATCACCGCAAGGCAAGAGACATTGATCAAAGAAGGATAATCTTGATTTTTTTCCTTTCTCGAAAGAATCTATCTCTAGTACCCAAGAGGAGAGATATGATCTCAATATTGACACGTGAATTATTTTTGGGGAGAGCCTCTCTCTTACATATATAGGTGATATCTAAAATACCCAGTATTGGTTCCCAACCCCGTGTAATAGATATTCTCTGTATATGTATTATAAATATTTATTTATGTCAAATTAAATTATTCCATAAATAATATTTATAATTTTATCACTAACTACAATATATATTAAATATATATATTGCATAGTAAACTTGAGTCTATAAATTGACTCACTTCTCCTGAAAATATTAAAAGAACACTGGATATTTAAATCTATTCCAATAATATTTTATTGTTGTATTTACTGAATAACTTGAAAATACTTGTTATAAATAAATTCAACATATTATTCAAACCTTGAATAATTAAGTAAATTATTTATTTATTGGTGATCTATATAACTTGGATAATACTCGGACCCATTAGTGGGTCCCACCATGTTCTATATTCTTTTTAACAGAATAGGGTAGATTCTAAAAGCACTGTAGTGTGTGACCCTCTATGCCCTTATCTCAATAGCATTGAATAATATCCACTAACCAAAAGCTGGGTCTATCAACCCATGGAAGCCCCTATAGAGGTAAGGTAAATTCTATGAAATGGCTACGTTTTTATTAACTTTGTTTGTGTAATATAATCTCTTCATCATCGATATCTCAATAAAGCAGAATGCACACTAGTGGCATCATCCTTAATCATTCTTTTTTTATTTGTTGATATGTCTGGATGGTCATACCTTCCACTACCATGGCCATGGATTTAATGAGGGTGAAACCATTCTAATCAACTAGGCCTGTGATATTTCTTCCTCAACTCAGAAGTGACAAATCCTATCATGATCATTCAATCAATGGCATGTCATCAATGACATACCCACCACAAACTACCTCAACACGAATTTATTTACATTGATTTGGCCCTCTATCAATGTACATAATTAAATTACATACATTGATAATGATCCCAAGTCTAGAGAACATTACACATGTCTATAGATAGGAATTACCAATGACACCGAAAACATGTGGTGTTCATATTATGCGGTTATGTCCTAATGATATTAACTAATAGAGATCATCACGTGAGAACTTCATGAGAAGAAGTCTCAATGATTATGAGGCCCCAACACCTGATAGTCACACATAATCTGTGTCCTTTAGAAATTATGTAACCGGTCCGTTGTACATTAGTATAAGATTATTGTCATGGAATCTTGGGGTTCTCGTTATATTCTAGGATCTGCTATAACCCTTTGATACGACATGTAATCTAAGGAAATTCCCATAAGAAATGTTGATGAAGAAGTATCTACACTATTATGGAAAGATAAACACACATACAGACACATATAACAAATTTCATACAAGTAGTGGTAATCAATATACAATACAAGTTGGGTCTATGGCACCCACTTTTAACATTTTTTTAATTTTTCTTTTGTAAGAAATATGTTGTGTTATTGAACTATATTATTATATGAGGTGTATATAAATAAATATTTATATGTAACATCCTAATATTTTAAATTTAATTTAATTTTATTCCTCAATGGTGCTTTTTATTCAATGTTACCATAGTGGTAAGGGTTTTTTGATACAATCTCTTCGTTTGTTGGGATTGTTTATATTTATGTTTAAAATGATAAAATCTTATGATACATCTCTCAAGAAAATCATGAATTATATCAACATGTATTTATTTGATTATAATACATTTCTTCACTTAATTTTCATCTATTTATGCACTCATGTTTCAGAAATAATTATTTTAAATAAACTAAATGTATTTATCTCTTCAATTGAAAAGCCTCTTTCATCTTCCATATCTATGTTTTATACAATTGTAATAATTTTTTTTTGAAATTTATATGGGTTTATTTAAATTAATTTTTTCACTTTTTTCCTCTCAATTTTTTTAAATGGAATTTTAATATCATTTTCAAAACAAGTCTCCTTTGTATTTTTCTAAAAATGTGAAAGGGATCTTTGTTTTAAATTGTATGTTTTGAAAAAAAGTTCCCACCATTATGACCACACAATTTTTTAAATATTACCTTATAAGTCTAAAATTTTATTTTAAAATAAAATTATTTCTAAAATATTTTATGAATTTTTAGTTATTTTCAAAATAGAAATGATATTTTCCCCAAGAAATGTTCTAAAATATATTTCAAAATATTCTCCATCTAAGATTATATCCTTTTTTTTCTACTTATTCTTTACTAGATATAGTATTTAATAATACCATATTTATTTTTTATATGGATGGTTAGTTTTTATCTTGATGAAATGTCAATAAAGCTAATTTATTTTTTATGGTTTAAGTTATGGTAATTTGATGAAATGTTTGTGAAACCTATTTTCTTTACACTGGTTATGATTTGATGATATGGGGAATTTTTTGTAATATTGTGTCACACATGAGTATGGTTTTCATTATGAGATGGTTGACACCTACACCCCCCAATGTTGTAAGGAATTGACCTTAAACATTACATAATATTTTGTTTTAGTCATGAATTTACATTATTTTAATTTTAGTATCTTTTTAGGCATATACTTTTAGATAGTTAGGTCGTAACTCATACATTAAAAAACTATATAAAAAAATGGGACAATTTTGTATAGTACCCATTTTTCCCATCAGATAAAACTATTAAAAACATGATTTCATATCATGAAAACTCGTTATAATTTTCAACTTGACCTCTTAATTTCCCTTACCCATCTCGTGGAAAACATTTAAAAACATGAGATGATCACTAAAATATCATTAATTGAAATAAAATGAAATGAAAATTTTATCATAGTGAAAACATGAAAACTCATTTAATTTTTATCTTTATCTTCAATTTATTTGAGCATATAAATTATTTTCAATTGAAAAACACACAAACATTTTTATCAAATAAAATCATTAAAAATCTTAGAAGGAAATTAATATCCAAATTTGGTTACTTAAAGTATCATATTAATAAAACCAATTCAAAACCATTTTAATTGAAATAACCATGTAACTGACTTCAAATATAATTATTACCAAATTAATTATACCACTATCAATATGCATTCATTTTTATGCTCCAATAGGCTTATCTGGCACTATTTGGGACACCCCATCATATAAGATATAACGATCTCACCTTGTGATATATGGGTAAATTAATTTCTCATGTATAATTATTAATTACCATTACTTGAATAAAACATATTTATTCATTAAATTTTTAGAAACTATTTGAAAATGATAAACATGTCACTATTGGATATCAAAATACCCATTTCTTTTAAAACATCAATTTTAATACCAAAATACCATTTTATCTTGAAAACCCATATTAAATAACAAAATACCCAAAAAATGGGGAATGTAATTTCTTTTAATAAAAAAAATCTTTAAAAGGAAATTATAAATAATTTAATGGTCACAAGGGTGAAAAATACATTTTCGTTGTGTACGTTAAGAATAGATCATTCCTTTTATCATTTTTCAAAACGTTCCATATAAGCACAAAAAAGATTACTTTTTGTAAACCGTGAAAAACCCTACTATATAAATAATTTAAATCCATATAATAAATTTCATAAAATCCTTTTAAAACATGGACAATGATGATAAAGAGTTTCAAGGAAAGCTTTAAAATATGGATTTTTAAATGAAAAGTCCCTTATCAATTATGAAAAACGTGAATTGTAAGACCTAAGAAATAATAACATTAAAAAAACATTAAATTTCAATATAATAGGTAAATTCATGATATAACATGTCCAACAGTCTTTACATACACCTTATAAAATAATAAATTTGTATAACATCCAAATATTCCTCAACGAAAAGAAATTGAGAAGAAGTCCCTTATCTTGAGTCTAACTTGTCATGTGTGTCTTTATATTATATAATAAAAAAATTATGTTAATTATTTACTTTCTTGAGATCCTTTTTTAATTTTAGTATCACTTTTGTTTCAAATTTTATCAATATATATATAGTTACTTAGTTAACTATGTTTATGTCAGATGTTTCGACCATATTCCTCTTATGGTTAAAAAATAGAATTGGTAGGTCAACTATGGTCACAAAGATCATTATTTAAACATATCTAAAATACAAATCATGAAATAATTATCATATCAATACATAAATTATACTTTTAAAATCAATTCTGAGATTTTATTTTGAAATATTAACTGACATTATGATCATGTGGACCGTAGGTCATACGTACACATGTGAAACTTTTCCCTTTTTCAATGATCATTTTGGAATGAAGGTAAGTAATGTTTTATTTTATAAAATTAAAAATTATATAAAAAATAACACATTATTTTATTTAACTTACTTATATATGACATTATTATGATGTTCTGGTGAAAAAATAATAACATCGCATCGAGGAGGTGATAGTCCACATGTCCAAACACGACGTTATCATTCTTTTCAGAGAGTGAAAAGGTACAAAAAAATAATATATTGTACCTAATAATAATAAATATATAATTAATAACAAAAAAAATTCATTTATATCACAAATATTTAATATAATTACACTTATTTCATTCCACGTAATATGTTAGTGAAAATGAATCACATCGCTTCATGAGGCGGTAGTCTGTCATGCACACGAGCGATGTTATCTTATTCTTTACAGAATGGAACATAAATGGTTATATGTCATATAATGACTTAAAAGGTATAATTGTATAATTAATGTTATATATTAACTTTATATCCATCATTATATCCAATCATGGGAGGGAGTAATGAAAAAATGAATGGCATCATTTCATTAGGCTATAGTCTGCCATACACACGAATGATGATTTTGTAACCAATTTGATGAAATAGGGACAATATTTAGGTTACTAAATTGACATAATAAAATATAAGTAAATTTAATATAATTTTTTTATTATATAATCATGTATAAATAATAAATTAATTGGTGGATAAATAAATAAAATAAAAACTCTCGTTAAATAATGTTACCTCTTTTTAGGTAAATCCTTTTGGATTTCAAAAAGGCATTCCATGGGTGTATTTATGCCAAACAATTTGGAAAAAATGGTGATATGAGGGATTTTGGGATTTATTTTTTTATTTATTGGATGAACCAAATAGTTTTTAAATTATAAATATAGGAGGATAGGTGGTGGCCTTTTATATGTGGGATGAGTGGAACAGTTGTAATTTTCGGAAAGAGTGAATTCCACCCATGTTTTTCATGTAACAGGAACCAATAATGTCCCATTATTGATAATATAAGAAAAAATATCAAAAAATGGACATAATTTTTGCTTTTGGATATTTATATAACTATTTTTCCCAAAATATTAAAGTTTAATCCCTCTGGAAACTAAATTTCAACTAAATCATTATAATTAATATTTACTATTTTCACTAATAATTATTGAAATAATTAAGTTTGAAACATTATAAATTTTAAATTATTGTCATTAAAAATATTTAATCCATTTTTCCAAATTTAATTAATATAAGTAGAAGATTTAAATTTAATATAAATCCCATTGATGCAGCGAGACATAGGGTTTTTTAGAATATTATTTTTGGAGAAAACGTTTATTTCCATATTAACTATATAACTTATAATAATAATTGTATGAAAATAAATTAATATTTAATGATATATAATCCATAAATTTAATTTAAAACATTCACCATTAGGGGTTCTTTTAATTAATTATACTATAGAAACATTTGGATTATAAAATAGTTTTAATAAAAGCCCATATTTAAACCTAAAAAAACAAAAAAAAAACAAAGAAACAAATATAAATTTGATTAAAAATTAATTAATTGTATAAAATATAAAAAAATAATTAGTTTACATGGAAATATATTCTAAACTTAATTACTCTTATAATGTTCTTAATTTATTAACAAGAGGTGACTTTTTACATAAGTCCGTATTTATCACTATACACTAACAAATCAATATTTTCCAAAATAAAATTCACCAAAAGAAAATATGGATATACTGATTTAAGAGATGATATTTAATTTATAAAAAAAATATTATAAAATTTATAAATTAATATAATAAATAAAAACAAATAATAGAAGTGTTTAATTAAAAGAATATCCTTTTTGATTAAAAATTACATATTATTTTTATAACTAATATATTTATCTAATTCATATTAATAAATATGAAAAATGATTTAATATATGATTAAATGGGTTGTTAAATGATTTCAATTTTTATAAATTGTTTCCTCAAAGTATTATTCACCTATTAATTAGGTGAGGATATCTTTTCCTTATTATATTTTCATATTCCCATGTTGTATCTTAAACCATATGTTCTTTTCATAAAACCTTAACTTGATCAATCTCCTTATTCTGAAACACATGATCTATATGATAAGAAAACTAAAATACTTTTTCCTCAAATGAAATAATTTCTTCTAACTAAACTACTGCAAGGCTAACAACATGAGACAATACTGGCACATATTTTCACAACGTTGAAATATCAAATATGTTTTGTACTTGAGATAAACTCATTGTAAAATCCACTTAGTAGGAAAATGATCCAAATTTATCTAGGATTTCATATAGTCTAATGATCCATGGACATATATTTCCATTTCTTGAAAAATTTATAACTCTTTTAAATGAATAAACTTTGATAAATAGATTATATTCTACCATAAAAGAATGATCCTTCCACTAGTTATCTATATAACTTTTCTACCTACTATGAGGCATCCTCATATATTGCTTAATCAACTACACCTTCTGAACTATTTAATCTTCCAAATGTGGTCTCATAAACATCCTTTCACCTAATTCATCCCAAAAATATAATGTTCAAAAATTCATTCCCTATAATACCTCAAATGGTTCCATCTGTACACAAAAATGAAAATCTATTATTATAAGAAAACTCAACCAAAGAATGAAATTGATCCCAACTTACCTAGTAATAAATTTAGAAATAATGAAGAATATATTATAAGGTATGAATTGTTATATTATACTTTCCACCATATTTATTATGAAAATGTGTACTAAAATTTAATTCAGTACCCAATGACCTATAAATTCCTTTCTAAAAATTAGATGTGAACATTTGATCATAGTTTAATACAATGGAGAGCGGCACTACATGTAACATGGATATCACATTTAGATAAGGTTGAAAAAGAATATTTAAAGATATTATTTCTTGAATGGGTATGAAATTTAAAGATTTAGTTAATCAATCAATAACCACCCAAATTTAATATTTACCTCCTGATATCCTTGGATGTCTTACAACAAAATCCATGGATATATTTTTCCATTTCCACTATAAAACTAAAAAAGGGTGAATAATTCCCTTCAATAGTTGATGTTCTTCTATAACCTACTAACAAGTCAAACAATCATGGTAATGTCAGCATTGTCTCATTGAATTCCATCTGACTAGTAATACTCCTAAAAGTCTCTGTACATCTTAGCTCTTACTAGATAAATGGAAAATGGATAACTATGAGCTTCACTAAACATCTCCTTCCTCGAATGATATTCACAAGTAACACATCATATTATACTATATCAAAAAATACCCCCTTTATCAATATTAAAATCAAGAAACTTTCCCTTCTCAACAAATTCTACCTTTTCCAACAAGGATTTATCATCCTTCTGATCTTATTTAATTCTTCTTGAAAAGGTTTATTGCACTAAAATATGAATCCAAATAGTTGATGCTTCTACATCCACAAACTCTAAGAAAAAATTTATCAAATCATTAATCACATTGTCACATTTTAAATTTAACTTAGTTAATGTAGAATTATTTTTTCAACTCAAAGAATCAGACACATTATTTCATTCCCAATATGATTATGAATCGTGAAATCATAATCTTTGATTAGTTCTATCCATCATCTCTGTCTCAGGATAAATTATATTTGCGTGAATATATACTTAAAACTTTTTAGATCAATATATATTTCACACATTAATCAATACAAATGATTCCTCTAAATTTTTAAAATTAAAATCATAGCAGCTAATTCCAAATCATGTGTGTAGTAATTAAACTTATGAGGTTTCAACTGACATGAAGCTTAAAAAATTACCTAATCATTCTTTATTCAGACACAACCAAGTCCATTCAATAAATAATCACTATAAATGACAAATTCACCATTTCTAGAAGGTGGTTCTAAAATTTTATCATTCACCAATATGATTTTTATTTCCTAAAAACAATCATCACAATATTTTTCCTATATGAATTTAACTCTTTTCTGAGTTAACGTAATTAGTGGACAAGATTTCCAAGTTAGGTTTTCAAAAAATTATTAATATTAACATGTTAATCTAAGAAAATAAAAATATCTATAATATTTGTGGGTCTTATCCATTATTAAATAAATTTTTATTCAATAGGTTCACCAATTATTCCATATATAGAAACAATATTTCCAAGAAAATAAAATTGTTGCAACCAAAATTTACAAATTATAATATTATCATATAACCTTTTTTATTTTGAGGTTTGAAAAACAACCCTTAGGTTTCTTTTATGTTTCTATTGAATTTTATAATATAAAAAAATGTAATCAAGAACCATAAACAAAAATTTATCAAAGAACTAATAAATAACTTTATTCATAAGATCTATAAATACACCAGGTGCATTAGATTACCAAAAAGGCATAACTAAAAACTCACTGTACCCATATCTAGTTTGAACCATAGTCTTAAGAATGTTTTATTCATTCACTTTCAGTTGATGGTACCTTGTCATTGGTTCACCCTTCAAATAATATTGATCTACCTATAGATTTCATCACTTTATTTAGTAAACCAACATCAATTGAAGTAGTAGAAAATGACTCCTCTACACCTTTTTGATTCTGATCATGATGATATACATATTGTTCAACTAAAATCAAACACACATTTTCATATTTTACCAACAAATTACATCTAAAACACCTCATCATTGGATGGATTTCGATTACTCTATTATTAGATTTTTCAGGACTATTTTCCTTACTATAACATCCCTCATTATAGAACTCTATAAAATGATCAAAAAGGGCTAGATATGATACATCAAGTGCACCTCCCTATATACCAAAGGTTATCTACTAGTAGTGTGGGTTTGAATGGTATAGTGGGGAAACTATACCCCCTTGTTACATAGTTACAACATAGTGGAATATTTAATAAAAACAAATAAAATATCAAAGTGTGGAAGTAAAGGAAAAATAATAATATATAGGAAACCAAGAATATAACCCAACTAAACAATCCAATAAATAAATAAAAATGAATAATGTAATGATTTTCTAAAATTTAGCTAAATTTAATGCTATATGTAATACAAGTAAAATACTAGAAATATCAAAAAAATACTCAACATTACCCATTCCGGAACCCCATATCCGCCCCATCTCTAAAATCCACTGCATCTAATAAGAAAATAATCAACACCAAGGTCCTTTTCCCTTGTCCAAGCCATTATCCAAGTAATCTGCTCTGGTACCATATGACAGCCCAAATAGGATGTGAGTAAAACTCAGTAGTTCAACACCACCATGTCTAAACAACCTAGTCTAATAAAAAGTGTATTTAATAATAAAATTAACAAGTGTATTAATTAATTAAGCAATTTAATTAATACCACATCAGCCTGTTTTAGTTCCATAATGAAATATCTCTTAGCATGTCCCACAACCATGTCAACTATACCCATATAAACATTCTAACATTACATGTCTCGATGCCATTCTGGAATGTCACTAAGAATTTCTTAGGATCATACCAACCATAACCCTATAAACAAGGTAAAATATAAAAATCTAGGTCAAAATATCTATATATGTATTTCATCATTTAATCTTGGATGATCCCACAATATAATAATTTCAGTATGTGTCACTGGGCCTAGCTCGTTATATAACTATTTAATCATCTCAATTGGACCAATCCCACTACAACAACATTTCAGCATGTGTATTGGGTCTTGCCTACTGTATAAGTATTTCCACATATGGCACTTGGGTAATGAACTACACAAGAATTTAAGCATGTAATCATAACACAAGTCATGGAAATAAGGATATCACAATATCACATCATATGGATTAATTATTAAAATTAGCATTTAATGATCATTTACACAGTTCAGATATCAATTGTTCATAAAAAAACATTCCATTTATCTCAATAAACAAGCCAAGAAAAGGTTAAACAATATCAAGAAACCACCCAGAATCTATTTAATGATAAACAAACTATAATCCAATAAAAAAAATACTTTATTTTCAAGGTTTATCTCCCCCAAACGGTAGCCACAACTAGGTAAATGAACAATTTTAACCAAGGGACTCCAAGGAAAAATTTAATTCATTCTCTCAATTTATTTGGCACATGATATGTCCGCACAATTTCAATATTTTCCATATATGAAAATTATAATACCATGGGGTTCAGGTTTAGACCCCATAACATTAACTTCAGATCAAACAATGGTTCCTATAGAAAAACCCATGAGGAAAAAGGTTTGGATGATCCTAAGAATGTTCTTAGATAAAAAATTATAATTATAATAACTAAAAATGAAAAAGATCAAATGATTACCCTGCAATGGCTATAGAAACAAAGGAGGTAGTGTAAAACATGACCAAAAACAAGTTATCAGGGATGTATTTCATTATTGGGATGTCCAGAAGAGAGTTTGGCACTCCAAAATCACCTGGACGTGTTCCCTTGGTCAAGAGGAGAAGAATACACTAAAAATGAATGAAAAATAGACCACATGGAATAATTTAAAATATAAGGACGTGGAATTACACATCGGGTAACATAGTTACATGTCATACAATTATTTTTAATGGAAAATTCTAAAAAAACCCATCGTCTTGGATGATTATAAAAATTTATTAAACATTACATGACATGTAATCCCATTTAATCAATAGTTAAAATTTTTATAGATGATTTATTTTACCATTTCCTTCTAAAAAAACCCAAACACCCTTTAAAGCTTCTCACCTTACCAAGAACCCATGGTAACACTTGACCCATCTATACCAATACTCCACTAATTCAAACATTCATATATCAACAAACATTTGGTCATTTCCCCTAACAAGGGATCTATAATTGAATAATATCTATTTTCCTAAAGACTACTCACAACCTAAGATTGTTTTTATTCCAAAAAATAGTCAACCATGATTGAAAAACAACTTGTATTTATAAGTGATACAAAACTCAATTGAGATATATTTAATGAAAAATGTAGATAATGACGTCCCTAGAAGAAGGTAGGATTTAACAACCACCCTAACATATAACATACCCTAAGGGAGATACTCCAAGCATCATTTTGGGGTATCAGTGAACACGTTTAGCCACTTTACTTTCATATCAGGCTCCCTCTCCCATGTATCCACCTTTACTCACCAAGGATTCCACTACACCCAAATAAATAGTATTGTCATGTAATAGAGATACTTCCCACTCCGGTCAAAAAATCTTATTGAATTCTCCTCAAAGGACGTATTATAATTAAGCTCTACATATACTATTTCTATCATGTGAGAAGGGTCTGGATAATATCTCTGAAGTAGTGACATGTGGAACATGTGATGCATGTAACTTTAGCATTGTGGAAAAGATCAACAGTATGCCACTGTACTGACCAAATCCAGTATCTAAAATATCCCAAAAAACCTATAATCTATATTTCCCTATTTCATGATAAAGTATTGTCCCAACATAGGTGATGCCTGAAGGAAAACATGATGACCTACTTCAAACTCCATAGGTTGTCTCTAATGGCCAGCATAATATTCCTACCTACTATATATAGTCACCAACTATTTTATGATCAATTGAACATGGTTAGATGAATATTTCATGATACTAGGAGATACAAGGGCTGACTCGCCTATCTCCAGCCAACATAGAGGCAAATGACATGGCCTACCATACAAACCCTCAAAATGGTCCATTAGGATTAATTCTTGGAAGCTATAATTATTTGAAAACTCAATGAGTTTTATATTCTTCTCCCATGAACCACCAAAATCCAAACACCGGCTCACAATATATCCTCTAGTACATTAATAAACCTCTTATATTTACCATCATTCTAAGGATGTTATGCCATACTAAAAAGAACATGTGATCCTACAGCCTTTTCAAGACCATTATATAAATGTGATGTAAAATGAGGATCTCTATCTGAAATGATACTCCTCAAAACACCATTAATCCATGCTACCTTGTTAACATAAAGAATACTTAGATCATCAAATGTGGATGTATCCCTAATAATGAAGAAGTGGAATACTTTCATTTGTTGATCCACAATAATCCATACAGAATCATTCTTATAGGTTTTATTAGGTAATCCTATCACAAAATCCATAGTGATGTCAACCAATTTACACTCATGAATGGGTAAAGGCTGAAAAATCCCAGCTCTGCTTTTTTTTTTTCTCTTGGTTTTCACCGACTGACAAGTGAATCATCTTGCCAAAAATCATGCTTCGTGCTTCTCCATTCCTAAACACCATTATTGTCTACAAAGATCAAGAAACAATTTTTTCATGTTAGGTTGTACCTCCAATATTGAAGCATGAAACTAAATCATCATCTCCCCACATAATCTCATATGAACCCATACCCAGTAAAAAAAATATGAGAATTAAAATTTCTAAGAAACCATCACAATGTATTCCCCTCACCATATAAGTTGTCTCTCAAAACTATGCCCTCCGGATCTGATAACCGCTCAGTCTAGATTGGGTATAAAATAATGGGTATAATAGATGTTGAGGGTGGAGCTACTCATCCCAAAGACTTTTGTACATCTAGATTTGTGTCTAAAAAGAGGTCCATTACCCACCACTTGATGCAAGGATCGCATACTTACTATTCCTATAGCTTCTGGATAAATTAATTAGTAACAATTTTGTCCTTTCCTGGTTTATAAGCCAACTAAAATTCTAAAGACTATAGATACCTATCCCACCTCATCTGTAATAGGTTTAGGTCTCACTAAGAAAATATGTGCCTAAGGATCTTGTGGTCTGTGTATACCACAAAACTCTCCCCCATGAGATAATACCTCCACTATATTAGGTCATGTACCAGTTCTTATAACTCCATGTCATTATTAGGAAAAATACTCTCATGTAGCCTCAACTATCTTGAGCAATAAGAACCAACTCAATACTCCTACATCAGGACTACTCTGAGTAAAACACTGGATGAATCATAGTATGTGGTATATGATTTACCCAATATTGGTAAAGTGAGGATATGTTTTGTGGTCTACCTTCCTTTTAGCTCCTAAAAATATCTCTCATAAGAATCAGACCCAAAAAAAACATTACACCCTTTTTTTCAAATATGAAATTGGTTTTTACAAATGGGGAATGTCCTGGATTATTAACTGATAATAACCTACAAAACCCATAAATATCTAAATCTTTAATTCATGCATGGGATTATCCCTAGATAACATGAGTGTAAATTTATCTATTCCCACTGACACTCCAACCTCTGAGATGACATGGCCCAAGAGGTACACATTATTAATCTGGAAACTATATTTGGTTAGCGTGGCGTTAATCTGATGATATCTTAATGTACTGAAGATGATGTCAAGATGTTTGGAATGATCATCTACTGACTAGGAGTACACAAATATGTCATAAAAAAACCACCAAAAACTAGTATAGAATAGGTTTAAAGATTATATTCATCAAGGACATGAATATCATCAGTTCATTGTTCTAACCAAAAAACATCACTATAAATTCATAGAAGACGTACCTACTCCTAAAAGAATTCTGAGTTATTTCTGATGACCTCACCCTCAAATGATGGTATCCTGGTCTCAAATAAATATTGGATAAGATCTTGTAACCTCTCATATAATCATAGATATTGTCGATGCATGGAAGAGGATACCCATTTTTGATCATCATCTAGTTCAATCTCCAAAAATGTACACATAATTAAATAGACTCATCATCCTTGTTGTCAAAGGGAACTAAATAATCCCATAAAGATGTACTAGCATGTATGAAACATTTATTTTTTGGATCTTCCAACTGGACATTCAACTCATAAAACACTTATGGTGACGTTATATAAGGAAAGATAGAAACTGGCTCTGCTCTCAACAGTAACTATATTATAAACATGATCTATCACTCAGGTGGTAAGCCATTGAAATCACCAAGAAATACCTCTTGGAAAAGTATACCATTGGAGGATAATAATTCTAGTACATTCTACTATTATATAGAGAAATTATTAATATCTGATCCATGATACAATCCAATATTCCCTAAATTGTCCTTTCATAACTAGCCTAAAGATCCCACTCACACTAGTGCAATTAGCTACCTCCTTATAGAGACAAAAGGTATCTATCCTTAGATAATAGTCGATATTATCCTAGTATACAAATTACTAATCCATACCACTAATCACATTGAAGACTATCATTTCCATAATTAATGGTTTCCAAAATAATGAGTTACCAACTATCACTAGAGAACATTCCTTGAAAAATTATGTATTCTCTAATCATCATCCCAATGGTGTGTCGATGGTCAAATCACCATCCAATATTTCCACATCCAAGTCCATATTGTTTATAATGAGAGAAGATAAAAATGAATGTGATTCTCATGTATTAAACAAAAAACATGAAAATATAGATGATATAAGGATCATATATCTGAAAGGAGACAATCCTTCTTCGACAATAGATAAAGTAGTCTATATAACATGAAGCTTACCATACAATATTCTCTAGGGACCATCCTAAATCCCTAGAGCTATACCCTTTTCCTGGTAATTTTGTTCCTACATATGGGTACCACATCTTCTTCATCAACTAGAATGTTTTTTATAAATCCTATTACATTTCTATTTAGTTTTAGACGAGTCCTTTTCCAATGATAGTGTGACGTCCTAGACTCAGATGCCACTCAAGGGTTCCCCAATCATAGTTAGCCACATTGCCTTAAGAAAATCTCCCAGAATTATAAATGATTCCAACTAGCACTGAGGGACTAGGGTGTATGCATAGAGAGACTATGGAATCATTAACAAAGTGTATCACAATATATAAGTAATATGAAAGAAGGTAGATAGTGGGAAAATATAAATAGAACACACAACAGATAAAAAATGAATAAAAATAATAATAATAAACAAGAACACTATTAATGATATACCAATGATTATGAAAAAATATGTTATGTATCTAGAAAGAATAAAAACAAGGGTATAAGTAAACAGACAATACATTCCATACAAAACCAGAAAAAAGAAGCCAAAATCTATCCCAATCATCTCAGGCTCTAGCTTAGTTATTTGTTAATAGGTCCATACTAATCAATCAATAATCAAGTTTCTGAATAAGTATACTTCCATTTATAAACACTAGAATACATTAAACCTTCTCAGGTTACAATGGTGGCCCAGATAGGGTGTTAGAGAAATCTCATTATACTACCACCAATAACATCTAAAACCTCTCATCCGTGTAATATGAAATGAAACGATGAGTAAGCATACATATACAAAACCAAATTAATAAAGTAACATAAATACCCAAGTACCTACTTCATCCCTTAGCTGGTGACTGATAATGTAATATGTTCATTTATTAATTAATTTCCAGTTTATATATTTAGATCACATGAGGAATTTTTCAGAATTGACATCACATAGTGATATTAATATGGAAGGTTCTATGATGTAACAAGGGAACCTTTATTGATATTAGTAACGATGAAGTTATAAGGTAATAATCATGGAATCCTTAACATCTAGGGTTACCAAATTAGAGGTAATTATAGCCTAGATAATGCATGAAAGTGTAATCCATGGGGAATATTCCAAGGAATTCCAAAATAAATAATCTAACAGAGTCCAAGAAAAACCTCCAAGGTATAATGGGAAAAGAAATGTCTAGGACCAAGGAGGTAACCAAGGCACTTAATTTATACATAATCCCTGTTGTATCCAACTAGTGTATCCAAATAATCTTATAATACTAAAGGAGGGATCCTACTGTCTGATAATGAGTATCCACTAATAAATAATGATCGATTTCCAAGGTGGGCCTCACCCTTGGTAACCAACATCTCTGAATCAGAATATCATCCATTATTTCTCAAGGAATTCCCACAAGAATACAAAATCTAACTTGATTATGACCACTCCTATAGTAATTTCAAGGTTTGAATATAAGTAACCTTATAATTTTCTCATTTTATGATGATGCTCATTTAATAGTCATACCATTCAATAATTCAAGGTTCAATCCATCGCCTTTCATTAGTGTGGCAATGATAACTAGGCATGAAACTCATTATTAATTCATTCAAATCATATTAATTTTATAAGGTCCACTCGAATACATTCCATTATACATGTAAAATGGTTATATGAACATGAAACCAAAAAATTCACTTATAATCCATTATTACAATATTCTTTCCAATTTCATTTTTAATTGATTTATCAAATTGAAGAACTTTTCTTAGGTGGGTCAAGTGAGAGTAAAGCATGGTAAAATTCATTATAAATTCACAATTCAGAAAATTTAAGGTCCTTTTATAAGAGAGTTCAAGCCGCACAATTGAATGGCCGAGTAGAAGTCAATCAAACCACTAAAAACATAATTATGGAAAACAATCTACACGGGGTTTTCAGCATTGTGAACGTAACCACCAATGATAGATAGAATTTATAGCATGAATCATAGAATATTGTTCTAATGACTATAAGGAAGACATTCTAATTAAATAGGTGATTCCCGATGGAATCGGTGTGTACACATAGAAATAAAATGATGAATCACGAGGGATTAGTTATAGACCACCTACCTCATAATTGTATAACTCTCCCCATCCAGTATTATGATCTTGTATGTCCTGGATTGGAAGAGATCTGAAGCACCATCTAATGACCTAAAAATAGGGAATATAAGACTGCATTTATATAGGACCTGGGATAGAATTAAGAATAATGTAAGATTAAAAATGAATCAAGATCTTACTAGTGTGTATCCAATGTGACAAATGGTTCTTCAATAAGACTATAGATAGATGATCAATATTGACTCCTTGTTTTTTCCATTAAAGGATATTAAAAGAGGAGAAACAAGGGGGAATATCCAGTAGAGTTAAAATGAGAGGAAGAGAGTGATTTAAAACAAAAATTAATGGGAAAATGGTAAAATCGTCCATTAATATCCCTTTCATGGTTTGGTGGTACAATTTTTCCATCTATGCTCCAACCATGAATGGTCATCTTTAGATAGTGGTACCGACAAGGTTAGTCCATAGAGTTAGGGAAACTATATTCCAACCTTTAAAATCACCTCTACAACATGTGTTCAATTTTTATCATGGTTGTGCGGCCCTTGGCACGTGGTTAGGGAAAATAGTGCACTATATACCATACCACTTTCCAACCAGATATGGTTATAAGTAACTATGTGTCCTACCCTTCATGGTTTCCTCAAACTATGAGATAGGCCTTTTACTCTCCAGAATTGTGTTTCGGGATCTGAACAATCCCTAAACACCCCTGATACCTTCTCTAACTCATTATGCATCTATATTTGGTCATAAATAATGAATACAATCAAAATTATAAGGATCCATACCTAATTGAAAAACTATATTCATACAACATTCCCCCCTTAAATGAACCCATCCCCATGTTCACCTTATACGGGTGGAAAAACACTATCTAAGAAAAATTCTACTCACTGGGAATGTACGTCAGCCTCTCACTACCAAGTCTTATCTTGTACATGGTTGTGCTTCCATTGCATCCATACTATAGGTACAAGTTGAACTTGTATAGAATTTGTACTCTAATAAACAATGCATATAGGATATCCTTCAAAGGAAGCATCAAAATCTAGATCAACTTCCACATGATCAAAAGTATGAGATAGGTCTTCATGATACCGGTGAAGCTATGAAACATGGAAGATGCCATGCATGTAATAGTACCTCTGAAGTAGTGAAAAGTGATAGGATACTAGCCCAACTCTCATTAAAATATCAAATTTACCGACATAAGTAAGTGAAAGTTTCCCTTGCCCCTCTATCCATCTATGACCAAGCCTAGGTGATACCTGCAAGAAAACACGATCCCAGACCTCAAACACTAGAGGCCATCTACACTAATCTACATAATATTTCTATCTATACTCAGTAGTGTACATATGTTTCCAGATTATCTGACGCTACTCCAAAGTATCTTTCATAAGATAAGAACCTATTCGGGCTACCTCGCCTACCTTTATCCATCACAGGGGTGAACAGTGTGGCCTAGTATACAAGGCCTCAAAATGATACATCTTAATTGTCTCCTAGAATATATTGTTATAGGAATACTCATCAAGAGGGATATTATTCTCCCAAGAACAACAAAAATCAAGGATACATGCTCAGATCAAGTCCGGTAGAACCTTTATTATCGATTATGACTCTTCATTAATCTATGAGTGAAAGGATGTGCTCAAAAGCACCAGTTTACGCATATCCTTATGCAACCCCTTCCATAACTATGATGTGAAGCAAGAGTCCCTATCTAAAATGATAGTAAGAGGGGCCCCATATAGTTGAATAATCTCACAGACATATAATATTCCTATATCATCAATAAAGAAGGTCTCCTAGATAAGAAGAATGTGGAAAACTTTCATCAGTTGTCCAATAACTACCCATACAGTGTCAATGCCTCTATAAGACCTCATTAAGACGACTACAAAGTCCATGGAATTTTTTTGCAATTTTCAATATTTGAATGGAAGTGGTTAGAACAATAATTAAAGTCTCTAGAGACATGCCTTAACCTACTAACAGGTGGAACAATTTTTGATAATTACTTTTATCTCACATTTCATCCCAGGCCACCAATACCAACATCGCTTTTCTTGATACATCTTGGAGATTTCTAAATGAACTACCCACTGAGAGAATGGGACTTAGGAATAGATTCCTCTCTTATATCTTTATGAAACTAGATTAAACATTGAATATGGAGAATATCATCACCATTAACTAACCAATATTGAGGAAGGTCATCTCTTGAAAAATCTTATGGGGAACCAAACCTTCAGAATCTGAAAATTTCCTACTCATCACCTTATCAAGGAGGGTAGAGTTAATTGTCAATTATGAGAGATAATACGACTCATGACTATCGTTAAAGACTATATGCATCTCAAAAAATAAGCCATCATTTTCCATTCATCATTGGTTTCTCATTCATCCTATTTCTGAGTTCTCTAACTCATCACATCCCGTACTGCATTGCCTTTTCCAGGCATATAGGCAAGCTCGATAACGAAAAAATGAATATATTTGACCCATATACACTATCATGGGTTCATGTGACTCTATGTAATGATATATTTTAATATCTTATGGATCGTATAATCCACAATGTTTTCAACAATTAGATAGTTTCTCTAGTAACGTAAGCCATGGAAAATAGCTATGAGCTCGAGGTCATGTGTTGGGTAATTTCTCTCATGAGGCCTAGATGCTGAGATTCCTAAACAGTAACTATATTCATCTATATCACCTTTAATCCCAATAAAATTCCAGATTCATCATATAACACTTTATATCCTCTTCTAGGTTCTATAAGTATCAGAATAGGTGACAACAAAAGCTTCCATTTGAACTCTTAAAAATATTTATTGCACACTTCTGTCCATAGGAACTTGACACCCATATTTGTCAGACCAGTAAATGTTTAATAAAGTCATGATAAGTCCTATATGAAGTGATTTTAATATCCACCCATTTCCAAGAATCTATTTAAATGAAACACATTCTAGGGATTCTCCCAAGAAACTACCGCACTCACCTTCTCTAGGTCAAGAGATACTCTTGATTATGAGATAATATGACCCAATAAATGAAATTTGTTGATATAGAAGTGGAACAAAAAAAATTATCATAAATATTATTCTCTATCAGTGTACTTAGAATGGTCTCAAGGTTATTAAAATGGTTGATATGAGTTTGGGAGTATAAAATTTTTTCATCCACAAATACCAAGAAAAAAGAATCTAGGCAGGGAAAGAATACCCCATTCATCAGATCCAAGAAAGCGGTGGGAACATTCATAAGACCTAATGGCGTAACAAGGTACTAATATAGACCATACCTACTATGTAAATTTTAACGAGGTATGTATAATGGTATGAATCACACCTCATGATATCTCGACCTCATGTCGATCTTAGAAAACCCCCTAGCACATTGTATCTAGTTATATAGATCATCTATTTTAGGAAGTGGATACCAGTTCTTTCCCATAATCAATTTAAAACATCTATAATCTTCACATATACAAATGGTCCAATAAAACTTCTTGGATAAAATTATGGGCAACCCCCAAGAATAAGTTTTAGGTCATAGAAAGACCTTTGTACTCTAAATCCACTAATTTCCTCTTGTGCTACTAGGGCTCAATAAGTTCAATCCTATATGGAGGAATGGACACTAGAGCTGCTACTAAAATAATATCATTCATAAAATCAACCTCTCTCTTAGGAGGTAATATAAAATATCATTAGAGAAAGGTGTCCCTCAAACAATCTACTATAGGAGGAAATTCAGCCTCAAATAAATCGTGATCCTCTATGAAGATATTGAAAATCAAGGTAGTCACTACACCTAGGACATGATTCTCTTGTCCATCTCTACTATCCTATACATCAAACTAACCACTGTGTAGATAAATATTTCCCTCTTGTGATATAAATGACACCCTGTAGAAATAGAAGTCTATAAAGGGGTGATATGTGACTAACCAATCCAAAATGAGAATAAAATAGAACCCCATCATCTCAAGAAAAAAATAGGTCCTACAGAATGGGATAACTGCCTACCTATTGGTAAGTCCCTTCAGTAGGGTATTCCCTCTGACCATACTCCCCATGTTGAATTTATGGTCATTACACCATAGTAATATTGTATTTTCAGTCCGAGACATTCCACGATAGAAAAAGTGATAAATGAGTGTAATGAACATATATAAAACAAATAAGATACTATAGTGAGGGATACTATAATAGTATCTTATACTGTATATGCTCTCAAAGCCTGATCCTTAGCTATTGATTATAGTTCAAGCAACTAACCTAATCTAAAGTCCTGTGCAACAGCTAGACTACCTTGATGCTGACTGCTCTGTTGGATGTTCTAGAAATCTAAATTCTGGATACTACAGTTATGACACCCACCTTAGCTTTTCCTTCCAATGATACTCCTACTCCCTTCTTAATGTATCATAAAATAACCTACCCTTAAAGGTGTAGATGGTGTGGATCCTCTTCCACTAGAACCTAATGGAATGGTCTGAAAAAATATCTAAATATTCCCAATATGGCCATAGGCCTACCACTCTAGGGGCTATCTATCACATTGAGTCTTTATATGACCTTGTCAGCCACACTGATGACACACCATAGAGATACTAGTATGGGTACTCTATCTACCACTTCCCTAATGAAAAACCTCGAGGGAACTTTCCCTACTACTGAAAGAACTACTGGCCTGCCATTGCATTAATTCCCTATGCCTAGTACTATCACTGTCCCTTAGGCTTCACTCAGTGACAAGAGCTAGATCGACTATTTTAGTAATAGAAGGTAGGGGAAAGACATTAACCTGAGTATGGATGGAATACATGAGCCCATCATCAAATGTTCTAGAACCTATAATCTCATCACCGAATAGAAGTGGGGAGAGGCATTGTAACTCAGTGAAATGCTCATCATAATCCATAACTGACATAAAAACCTATTCAATTTTCATAAACTATCTTGCCCGGTTAGCTCCCATCATATAAGGAAAGAAAAAATCATAGGAAGCATTATGTAAATCATCAAATACCATTCCCTTATGGTGACCAACATGGGTAATTAAATTCTAAAAATTCTTGGCCAAATCTCGAAGAATGTAAGAAGTAATCATGTCCCTCCTCTATGGAGGCGTCTCTAAATTCTAAAAGATAGAAATGGTGGCCTCAAGCCAAGACTCACCAGCCTGTGAACTATTATCCCCTAAGAAAGTAGAAGGATTTTGTTTCTAGAACTCAAAAGTCATATCTTCCATTATAGTTGTAGGATGTGGAACACCATGCATGGGCACCATCAGATATAGTAAATATCATGAATCCAAGTGTCAGTTCCTAGACTACGTTTGATAGGTAGTGCATCAAGTGGAACTCTTTGCATTTTGGATGGTGGCTCAAAACCCACTATGTCAAGATCATTCAAGTCTCCACCCTCCTATCACACAATATAATAATGTCATGGTAGTATGGTTTTTTAAATTAAAAGCAGAACCCTCAAAACAAGATTAAAGGAGTCATATAGGAACACCAGTTGAAGATTAACAGTTAGAAAGGTCTCACTACCCATGGTTTACTACCCCAACTACCAGTATAGAATTATAGGTATTGGTATAATCTAAAGCTTAAATTTCAAGTGTTTTGGTAGATGAAGGGTCAACTACTCGATACCTCATCATTTACTGGAAACCAATTAACATTATAATTCAAGATTTAAATTTTAGTTTCATTATATTATTTCCATATATCAAGGTTCATTAAAAATGAGTTTTCCATCCTAGTGAATCAGGGACCATATTTATTATCACTAAGATCAATAAAAATTTAAATTCTAATTAATGGATTGAATTGGTAAATTACTCATTGAAACCCATGTGGTACCATACACATCTTGAATTTAAATAGGTAATCACTCAATCACATTCAAAGAATAACACAAGAATAATATTCATAAACATGTATTACATAAAAATAATAGGTATATCAAGAAATTAAAGTAGAGAAATGCACATATATGGAAAAATATACATGTAATGATAATTATAGTTGCCTATACTGATGCATGTAATAACTCTCATTTCCCTCATATCATCAGGAGAAGGAAAAAGTAATTCTCAATCAGAATAAATACAATAAACCCAACACATCATATGCATCACCAATGGTGAGATGGTATCAATTGTAATAATAAAAATCATATCAAAAATTATAATTCAGAAAAAATAGCATTTACCACAAACATGGGTTAGATACACCCAACATATGGTTTATAACTAAGTTCCAATAATTCTTAATCTTGTGAAGTATTGTCTCGAAATAGTAAATAAATAAGGGAATATATATAATACCACTTTGTGATGTCTGGGAACCATATTCCACTAAGAGGTTCCCATAGCCGGGTTGTCCACATGGCCTCCAGCATATCTCCCCAAATTATAGTGGAAGACGACTAGAAGCGAGGCCCTAGGGTGTGTTCATGTGGAGACAATTCCCACATTTCTAGAGTGTAGAATAGTGGACTAGTAAAATGATAAAATGTTAAATAGTGGAATCAACATAAATATATAGTAGAACATAAAAAAAATGAATAATAATAATAATAATTAACAAGAACACTGATAATGATATAAAAAAGTGATGTTTTAATGAGTCATATATCTAGAAAGCTGGAAAACAAGGTATAAAGAAATTGACCAAAAATACTATAAAAAGTAGAAAGAAGAATCCAAAAACTATCCCAAGCATCTCGATCTTTGGCATAGTCATATTCTTCCATATCTATCCTAATAAATCAAGTAATCAAGTGTCTGAAGCATTATTCTTTCCTTTATAAACTCCTACATACAAGTAATCTTCTTGGGTTCCAATGGCATCTCAAATAGGGTGTGAGATAAATCTCTGTATTCCACCACCAATGGTGTGTATAACATCCCTTATGTATTATATAACCTAAAATAATGAGAAAGGATGTGTATAAAAATGTAAAGTAGTAAAGTAATGTAAATAACCATGTACATACTTCATCCCTCTACTGGTGTCAGAACATTTTACCAGTCCATTAATTAAGTAAGTTACAGTTTATATATTTAGGTCACATAAGGTATAGTTATCACTAACATAAACTCATGACAGAAATAGTGAAGGTTCTATGATGTATCAAGGAAAAATATAATGATATTAATAATTAAAAGGTTTCAAGGTAATCACCAAGGCGACCATAACAACATGGGTCAACAACTCAGTGGTAACTACAACTTGCATAATGGGTAAGAATGCAATACGAGGATATTTGTCCAATGAATTCCACAATAAAGAAGCTAATTGAGTCGAATGAAAACATACAAGGTAAAACTGAATAAGAAATTCCTAGGATCAAGGTGGTAAGAAAGGAACCTCATGTCCAGAGAAGCCATGTTGGATATAAGGAGTGTATCCAAGGCATACTATAATTTTAAAGGAGGGATCATATGGTTTCATACAAGGAATCCACTAATAGAAAAATATTGGGTTCCAAGGTGGGTCTCACACTTGGTAACCGACATCTGTGAATTAGAATGGAATCCATGAGTGCTCAAGGCGTTCACGTGGGAATCTAGAAGATAACTCGAGTCTAACCTATCCTATAGTAATATCAAGGTCCATACACAAGGCACCTTACAATTTAAACATTTAATGATGAAATTTATGTAATTGTCACACCATTCAATAATCAAGGTTCTATACATTGCCTTTCATTATGGTGACAAGGCTAAATAAGCATGAAACCCTTAATTAATTCATTCAATTCATAGTTATTTATTAAGTTTCACTCTTATACCATTGATTATAAATGGAATGGTGTGCTAAGGACATGCAACCAAGCCATTAAATTATAATCCATTAGGCCAAGTCTTATATATTCCATATACATTCTGATTACATTTATGATTGATTTATCAAATTGAAGCACTTACCATAGGTGGGTCAAGTTAGAAGAAAACATGGTTCAAGACATTATCAATTCAAAATTCATCTAATTCAAGTTATTATCATAACAATGGTCAATCCACACACCTGAAAAATCGATAAAAAATTAGTAAAACTACTAAAACCACATTTATGGAAAACACCATACCTGGGGTGGTTGTCGTTGTGGTAATAAAAACCAATGATAGATACAATTTATTTCATGATTCTTAGAATATGGTTCTAAAAACTATAAGTAAGACATTTTAATTAAATAGGTGACACCCGATAAAATTAGTGCACACACATGTCAATTTATATAACAGAAAATCATGAGGTATGAGTTATAGACCACCTACATCAAACTCGTATGATTGTCCTCATCTAGTATCAGCCTCTATATTGACCTGGATTATAATAGATCTGAAGAATGGTACAATTCCATGAAAATAGGGAATATGATATTACATCTAAATAAAATCATTGGTAGAAGTTAGAATGAAGAAATATTATAACGGAATTGATATCTTATCATCGTGGATCCAATGAGACAAACAATGATTCAATCCGAATCTAGATAGATGCTTGAAATCGATTCCTAGTTTAGGCCTTCAACGGGGTTCAAAAAGGAGAAACAAGGGGGTCTTCCTACTAGAGTGAAAATGAAAGGAATGTATTGATTTAAAACATAATTTAAAGGAAAAATGAAAAAATCACCCAAAAGCATCCATCACTTAGTTTGGTCGCACATTTTTCAAACCGTGTACAGACCATGCATGGTTTGTTGTAGAGAGGGGTTACTCACATGGTTAGGACGCACTGTTAGGGAAATTGTGTTCCAAATTTTTAAACAACCTCTACAACATTTCTATAATATTTATCATGGTTATGTGGCCCCTGGCGCACAATGAGGGAAAACTATTAACCTTTTACCATTCTATTGTCTATCCTCGCATGGTTAGAAGTAACTATGGAGCCTATCCCTAATGGTTTCTTCTAACCATGTGGGTAGCATTTTCTCCCCAAAATTGGGTTTCGGGCTCTGAACAATCCCCAGAAACCACTTAGACCATTACAAACTCATTAGGCATCCAAATTAATTCCAAAATAATGAATTGGAACAAAATTAAAAGGATACATACCTGAGGGAAAAAATGGGTTCTAACAAATGGTACCTGGAATGTTCCCCGGTCATTGTTATCCTACTGCATTCCATAGAAAACCTTTTTTAGGTGGCACTATTTGATGCAAGAATGAAACTACAAAGTGGGGTTTGGAAAATGAGTTTATCTGTGACCCATCTTACCACATTGATAGCACTGCAAAGAAACATGGTCCTAATATATCTACTGAATTCACTAACTACTCTTATTGCTATTTCCCTAGAGAAAACATTCATAATGATTCTTATTTCCTCTAGAATAAGAGCTCACAATTTTCCCTACTGAAACATCCTAGATGAAACTTAGGGCTTCTCTTAGATTCCCTTCCATGATGAGTGCTTCATTAGTCATGTATTAAAAACTACTTAGGCCAAACACTTTCACCTAAAACCTAAAATCGTAGTGAATACCATCCCGATAATGGCATTCCATGTACATATCATTTGTTTCCATAGATGGTAAAAAGAATTGGAGGTCAGTAAAATTTTCATCGTATTCCAACACTAGAATTCCCTCACATGTCATGTTCATGAACTCAAGTTCCTTCTCATCCCTAAATATGTTAGGATATAATTGGATCAGGAACTTCTTCTCAATGTCCTTAAAATATAACTCCTCCTACCACCCTACCTTCTCCAGAATGTCCCACTAACCATTGGATTGTCCATGAAGAATATATAAATCAATATTTACCCACCTATATAAGGGAGTCTTAAGATTCGTAAATATCATCTGGATAGACATAATCCATAAATATTCTACCTTGGGTCCTCCATTACTAGTGAACATAGGTGTATGATACAACTAAAACTCTCTTGTAAGATAAGAAAACAAAGGCATGATATGAATAATATCCTTTTCCATAGATCTCATGACCCTCAAGAAGATACTGTAATTATGAACATCAATATAATCCTCATAAACTATAGGAATATATTATTCATCTACTTTTGGAGCAAGTTGATTTACACTTTCCTGATGATCATCTCAAAGACGATGAAGATGCATTTTCTCTGAAAGACAAACACACTATGTAGAACACTGGATATAACAATAAAATAAACCACAATATGTAACAACAATAGAGAACCACTTAATTTTATCCTATCTAAAAAGAAATTAAAAGTGTCTTATCATGACATAATAGCTTATTTACTTCATTTATATTCAGTAGATATCTCATATCACTGTTCACCAAGAAAGTTTATATCACTTGAAAAATAAAAATATCCCCATCATGAATAATGCATGTCAATATATCCATATGTAATTATTATGATGCATACATACTCATATGATTCCATACTGGTCCATGAGTATATATCTCAATAACCAATAACATCATATAGTAATAAATTCATATAACGTGTGAATCACCCAAGATGAAATAACATCAAATATAACAAGAAAAAATCATAAACAAAAATACATTCCTTGGGAACTCGGATTTCCCCCATGAATGTGTTATCTACTCCCATGCACAAGCTCATTAATAAGTTCCAAAACATCATAGACTCCTTCTACCATTCATAAATAGTAAACCAATAAAATAAAAAAACATGCTCGTTTTATTCCACATTGTAATGTACCCTAATCTATAACTCTCTCACATGTACATAAAGTGTTGTTTGTGAGACCTCATGTGTGCCTCCCCATATGCCAGAGGCTTCCAATCAGTAGTGAATGTGTGAATGGTATACTGGGGAGACTATATACCTGGTTATATAGTTACTGAACGACATCATAATAAATAAAAATAAATAATATATCAATGTTCATAAGTAAAGGAAACAAAATAATACAGTGGAAGCCAACAATAGAATCTAATTGAATGATCCAATAAATAATAAATGTATAATGTAATAACGTGCTTCAATGTAACTAAATGTCATCTTATAAGTTATTGATGTAAAATAATAGAAGACCAAAATAAATATTCAATAGTCCCTGATCCCGAACCCCATGTTGTGCCATATGTAAACTCTAGCCCATCTAACATGAAAACAATCAACAATAAGGTTTTTTCCCTTTTCCAAAAAATCAACCAAGTAATCATATCGAGTACCATATGGAAAACTAAATAGGATGTGAGTAAAACCCAGTAAGACAACACCACCATGTCTAAACAAACCAATCTGTTAAAAAGATTATGAAATAATACAATTAACTAGTGTAATAATATATTAAGGAAATAAATTAATACCACATCAACCTACTTCAGTGCCATGTCGTAATATATCACATCATGTCTCACATAAATTCCAACTATACTCATATTTCCATGGTAACATAACCTACCATTGATCCATTCCAAAATTTCTCTGAGCATGTCTTACAACCATGCCAACCATAACCATATTACTAAGGTTTAACTTAAAAATCTTGGTCAAACCTATTTTATTATCATTTTATCATTTAATCTAAGTCAAGCATATTATATAATCATTTCATCATGTGTCACTGGGCCTATCCCAATATATATTCATCTCAACATCTCAACTAGTCCAAGCCCTCTATATCATCATTTGGTCATGTTCTACTAGGACAAGCCTATTATGTAATCATTTCAGTATGTGTCAATGGGAAAATTACATATATAATAATTTTAGCATGAAATCATAACACAAGTCATAACTACAAGTAGATTGTTGGGAAAACATCTCCCAAGTAATCCTCTTGGTTTGTTTTGGGTGTGTTTGGTTTTGTTGACAAAGCCAGATGATGGGAAATGAGAATGGATGGTGTTTTCCGAAGATAAGATTTATGGTGGCACCATTTCCCTTTGTTTCCCAAATGTTAGAGCATCAAAATAGTGAGTTTAATTTTGGAAAATGGAGGAATTCGTCATAGGATTGAGTGGAATGAAGAATTTTGAAGAAATGTGGAAAGGATGAGAACTACATACCATAATACATGGATAGCATACCATGTTCTGGGAATGGTACGCGGTCCGTGAAATGGAAAATGATTCACGATGGATGGAGGTGCGGTCAGCAGATGCGCTGAGGTCGGATAAGGAAGTCTACCATGTTGGAGAAAAGGCGGTACACAAAGCGCGCAGGAAGACAGTTCATGGATGGCTTGAGGTTCATGGTGGTTGAAGATTCGGTATGCAGTGGGGGATATATTGAATCAATATTTGGTAAAACTTTATTTAGCAGATTAAGAAGGTATCTTTTCCAATATAAGAATTAGTAACCCCAATGAATATTTTTGAGATGTAACATCATTAGAAAGCATATTTTACTCCAATAATTCAATGAAGACCAAAGGTAGTTCAAAAAGGGAGGACTGCGGAGGCTGAAGTGGTTCGTGCGGAAGGAATTCCACCATAGGTGTTTGCGGAGTTTCTTAACCCGTAAAGAAAGTCTGGTACACATAGGAGGAATTACGGTATGTGGAAGGTTTTGTCTCCATACCTGGAGGGGGAATCTCCAGCATGCGAGAGGGAGAGTTCCACGAGTAGTACGCGAAGGGGATAATAAAGTACGAGGAGGCGAAGACAATCCGTGAACAAAGAACAGTTCGCAGACAGAGGGTAATTTTGTAGATAAGGTTCACATAGTCGGTACACAGTAGTGGTACATGATCCCGAAGGTGGAGGTAGTCCGTGGAGGAAGAAAGGTTTATAGTAGCGACATTGGTACATGTAGAAGGTGTCCTGCATACCAAACCCAGTACTCAATATGCAAAAGAGGAAAGTGGTTTTTCGATTTTCTCAAGGAATCTTGAAAAACCTTCAATTCAGTTTGGGAAAGAATTTTATAGTTCCCAATAGTACTCAGGAAGGTGGAGTTCATCTATGGGTGAAAGCAGACATTCAACAGAGCATCTACCTATAGATGAGGATATAGGAATTCATAAAAATTAAGGGACCTACATGTCCATAAACTGTGTCTGACCTACAAGTACATAAAATTTGAGTGGATTCCATTTCCAGAGTAGTGAGCAAAGAAAGAAGAAGACAATGACCCTTTCCACGAGAAGTGATCTAGAGAAAGTATCTTAGGTAGTGACCCTTAAAAATTCTATGATCCGACCATAAAACTTGTAAAGGTAGTGAGCCTAGGCATATAAGATCTAGCCCGAACATTGTAATCATTATTTCTAGTGATTCTTAGTTAATTTGTTACATCGACACATTGTCATTGTATGCTCTTTAAATTTATCCTAGTGAGGGTGAAAGTAAAAATCGTTGTGTACTATTCATTATTTCATATCTATTCATATTTTTCTATGGGAGTAAGAAAGAATTCAGTTTTTTCTAACAAAAAAACAAGATCCGAACTGTATAAAATTTCAATCTACCATAACCTGATTCACCCCCTACCCTCTCAGGGTATTCGGCCTAGTGGACCTAACAATTGGTATCCGAGCAAAGGTTTCTATTATCATATTTGTTTTCTATGACCTAGTTCAGTAAATTTTCTCAAGTTAAAGATTTAGACTGCTCTTATCTTGGTGTTCCATGGCAAAGTGAAGAACATCAATGAAGAAGAAGAAGTCTTGTGAAATTCCCCATTGTGGAAGTTTCAACGGAAATATTCCGATTCAGTTGAAGGAATAATGTAGTGAACAAAATGATGATTTAGATAAATCATATAGTAAAAATACTAACTCATTAAATGATGTAGAAGGAATGAGTGGAGAACCTCATATTCCATGTGATGATAAAGAAACTCCCTGAAGGTGAAAAGTTGATGTTGTCCATAAAATGAAGTAATTTGATTAGAAGTTGGATGAAGAGATTAAATCTAAATATATCCATATCCATTAAATGGTAATTGAGGTTAACAAGATAATAATATTAAATCAAAGGCTTATTGATGTTGTCACTGATCTAAGGGAGATGAATGATTCTCAATTTGATGAACATCAAATGTTGTCTATATGGAGAGAAAATCTCAAAGATGATGTCATTTGAAAGAATCTGAACTCATATTAAATTCAGAATCTAAAAGTTAGAAATATTGATCTTGCTACATAGCTATCAATACTAGTTCAAAAGAATAAGGTCTACAATTAGAAAATGCATCCTTCTCTAATTCTTTTGATCAAGAAAAATTGAAAATAAATGAGAAAAGTAATAAGGTAGACAAGCTCACACAAGAATTAAAGGATAAGATGACTAGAAGAAAGAATCTTATAAGAGAGATCAATGATCAACATGAATCCAGGGATAAAAATATTTAGCCACTAGAGGAAGAGATAGAATCAGTGAAGAAATAAATTGAGAAATCAAATGACAAAAGAAGGCCTACGTTAAAGGATGCACTACAATTACTAGTCGATGGTTCTTTAGTATGTGGCAATGAAATGAAATACAAATATTCCAATTCAAAGGAGAAGCATGTAAAGATAATGTTATCCCAAAGGCCATCTATATTTGGAAAATTTGGAATTGGATACGATGATCCGAATCCTATTCATGATAAGAAGAGAGTACTGAAAAGTGCTAGAGATAAGAAAAACCTTATAGGTGATGGAGATAGACCTAGAAAGTATTTTACAATAATTAATGACAACATGTGCTATTTCTATGGTATTCATGGTCATACATCAAGCTTTTTTCAGAGGCTCATGAATATATTTCATGTTGTGCGGATATATTGTAACACCCCGAGATTTTATGAAAAAATATTCTTTTTAATTTCTTCTGTTGTACGCTACACCAAAATTATCTCGTGATATACACAACACCATATTTTCTTGCAGTATACGCAACACTATTCTTGGCTTGCGTTACACACAATTTTAAGTTCGTTTTTTAGAAACTATTCTAAGAAACATTATGTATAGATTTTGTTTAATGTATAAATGAAATAAGTTTTGATTATACACAACACCAAATAGAGCTTTCACTACACGCAGCCCTGACTTGTCTTGCATTACACACAATAAATACCTTCCTCGATAGCGTGTGTAGTACACAATACCGAGTTTCACTAAATGAGATATTATTATAATATTATTATGAACTAGCCGTTATGAATAGTAATACCCAATTTTTGAAATTCTAAAAATTTTATCTTTCAAAATGGAATTCATTTTTGGATTCATAATATCGAAATTAGCTTAGGGTGAAATTTTGGTACTTTTCGGATAACTTTCATATACCGATGAAGAGTGAAAATTACGAAATTTTAATTAAAAACAACTTTTTTAATCGAAATAATTAATAGTGATAAATAATTAATTTGAGTGGTTTTAAAGTATATTTATAATATATTTTTACCATTTAATACAATGTTGTTCATTGGATGTAATTTCACATTTAAACCAGAAATAAACAAGTGTCAATCTTTTGATAGTTATTATCTCTTAAAAACATGCTATTTGTTTTGACGATGAGAATTAATTTTTAAATTAATATGTTTTGAATTTGGTAAAATAGACATCATTTTTGAATTCATAATATCAAATATAGCTTAGGCCTAATTTTTGGTATTTTTATGGAAACTTTCATTTTTTTGATGAATAGTGAAACCACTAAGTGGTAGTTAAAAAACTGAATTTTTCATAAAACATAATTTTACCGCTTCTGTGAGTGGAATTTCGAAAATCCGAGAGGCATGGTTAATATAAAGGACTAAAATTTGGTTCAATGAGATGAAAATATTTTTTTGGTGAATAGTAACTTTTTACTTTTATTTACCATGGTTAAAAGTAAATAGGATAATTAAGGGTAAAAATGATATTATTATAACCCTAACACAAGTCCTAATTCTATTGGATAAGAGTAATTAGACCAAAAACAACCTTAGGAATAAAATATGACCATTTAGGCCTACCTGGATTAGATTAGGACATTTAATATTAATTTATTTAAAGAAGGGTTAAAATAGTTAAAATCAAAGTTTAATAAGTAAATCATTTTTAATATAGGGTTATACATAAGATAAATTTGATTATAAATATTCATTAGAAACCTAAAGATATTTCCTACGTAATGGTATTTTATTTATAATTTTTAGACATTAAATAATTTAATTTATTTATGACACAAAGATGATGTAGTAATTATCTTATTAATGAAATATTGACATAATTGATTGTATAAATACCCAAATAAATGTAATTTGAGACTTTTTATGAATTAAAATACATTTTAGGTTAATTTCACATGTTATTATTTATTTAGTTAACTTTTTTTGAACTATTCGTTCTGTTATGATTTTCACAAAAAACAATTACCAAATAGTGTCAAAATTGACATAAAATTGTTTTTAAAACAAATATTATATTATTAATTGTTATTTTATTCATAAAAATATAAGGTTCGGCAAAATGACTTTGATAAGGTTATATATATTAATAATAAACAGCTTTGGGTTATTTTGTCTTGTTATAGTAAGTTTATTAACCTTATAGTGTAAGAAAACAAGAAGACACGATAAAAGTTAAATTATGTAACTTAAAGTTAAATCTAAATGATAAAGTTAAAATAGAAACCTAAACTTTTCTAAATTATATTGGATTAGAGTATTTCGACCCATACCCACCTTAGCTTCTAAATAACTTAATTTGGAGCTATTAAAAACTGAATATGACTTTATAATAAAATAATATTTTTAGTTATTCCAAAGGTGCCCCTCTCCTCCCTTATAAAAGGGCACCTCCTCCCTCTCTTCCTTACACCACTTTGAGCCTAAAAGCTCAGGAAAACCCTGAAAAATTCTCTTCTACACTTCCCTATAAACATACTAGAGGTCCTTGTTTTCTTCAAAGACCAATTTTAGTGCCCTAAGAGGAGGTCTCAAAGAGGCGCTTCAAAGAAGAGGTAATGTCCGTTACCGATTCTTTCAAATTTATTTCTTCTTCCACTTCTTCTTATTTAGTTGTTTCATTATGAAGTAATAAAATCAGTATCAATAATATACTGATATTTTATTATAAGTATTAAATGACCATATTTCACAATCTATCCATCATACGGAAAATGAAATCACTGTGCGTGCGTACGTATGGAATACCGTCTCCACGCCGTGGTGTAATCTATTTTCCACCACCACCTTACTTGGATGGGTATAATGGTGAAAGTAATGAATATATATGATTATTTTAATGTGATATTTATTTTGTAATATTATACATACACATTAATACAATTCGACGATCATGGGAATGATATCATCGCTCCTGCGTACGTACGGAATACCGTCTCCACGACGCGATGAGATTCACTCTCTATGATAACCATTCAAGAATGATTATAAAGTATATATAATAAGTAATCAAGAAATATATGACATAATAATGCTACTGTATTTATGTATATATATATTTATGTCATCTACTTAATTCCATTCAATTCAATAAGGAAACGAAAATAGTGTTAATGCGTACGTACGACCTACCGTCTCTATGAACGGTGTATTTATTTCCATTTATCGATCCATTATATATATGTATATTCTGAATATATATTATTTATAAATCATGTTTTATATTTTGTATGTAAGTAATCATGATCTAAGTAATCATATAAATAATTACAAGTTAAAACACGAACGACAAATGAGATGATTTTACCCAAAACGCTACTTTAAGATGAATTTACAAATGAACGGGTAATATAAAGTCATAAGTGAACCATATATGATATAATAACAATGAATATGATTCTGTAATAAGTCAATGACATTATTTAAATCATTATACAGGAGGTTTTGATACGTAAAAGCATATCGGACCTAAGGTAAGGGATAACTATTCCAATCTCGTTCTTATCCGAGATTGTTTATTCGTAAGTATTTACTAGGGTTATTGTTATCATCCATGTCCATGTTTCATAAAAATGGTTTGATGTATGTTTAAAGTCCTTTTTACCCATTTTGACTTTTACACAATGGTATGGAAGGAATCTTTCTTTTATTTACCCTACAAGGTACTTTTTGACTTTTTTGACAAAAGTATGAGAATAATGTTTTTTTAATGTATACAAAATGAAAGGATTTTTACGGTTTTATAAAGCCTTGTTTTCATGAATCCTCCTCTAAAATATTTCATGACTATATTCAACAAAATCCATTTCCTTTAAAATTGCACGACATTTTGTGAAAAGAAAATGATTTTGAAGAAAAAGGATATTTTCCTCAGGAATTCATTTCAAGTGTTTTATCAAAACCATTTTTCATCTAAGATGAAATTATTTCATATTTGTATGTTTCAATTATAATGTCTCTATGATTTACATGGTTTCACTTTTCTTATTATGAAATGATATCCATTTCTTTTATATGGATTATGTGATGATGGAATGATGTTTAGGAAACCCATTTTATTCTTTGGGTTATGATGAATGGATTATGTTTATGTTGTGACACAATTAAGAATGATTTTATTATGAGATGGGTGGGACCAATATCTCCCTCTAATGCATTGGGTAAAGATTTATATCTCATGATATAGACATGGCTGGAATGGTAAGTTAATCCGATTCAGTATTGCAGGACTTGAACGAGGAGTGAACTCGATTCAGAAAAGGAATTTGTCCACTAAGATGGTCTTGGCAGCAATGCCTTGGCTAATATGGAAATAATTACATGTGATTAATGGATTCCACAATTACATGTTTTATTCCCATGATATTTTACCATGATTTAAGTTCTATTATGATCTATGCCTTATGTACTTCCATGTTTTATTTCATTGCTCAAGATTTTGATGTTTAAACAGTATGTTCATGTTTTTAAGTTCAAATGTATATGGTATGTTTTATTTTATCCATGCTTACCCTTACTGAGCATTTGAGCTCACCCTTTTTATGTTTTATTTCCCCCCAAGATTAAAAGAAAAGTTTTGGGTAAGGAAACAAAAAGTGTAAGATCTTTATGGGAGATGTTGAGGATCATTCACCACGATTAGAAGATTACGTTCCATGTTTCCAAAGACACTAAACTATTACGGTCCTTGTGTGTCTGTTTTTGTTATGTATTATGTATTCCGAAAAAGTAATGTAATGTCCATGTATGTCAAGCTTCAGGTCTCTATAGTTGGTATCCGAGGAAAGGTTTAGTCAACCTTTGGAAACTAGGATGCGATAACTTTAGTGAGATCCCTAGAGATATTTCTAAGGTATGTCTAGGGATGTCCCTAAGGTTAAGTGTAAGTATAAGTTATAGTTATAGAATTACGGTAACTATCTTAGAATTAAACCTAAGATGTTAGATATTGAAGGTACTCCCACTTTATTATGTTGTTTTCCCTAGCATGATTTTTTCCTCTCACACTATTCATTTTGGGTTTTAGACGATGGATGGAACCCGAAGGAACCATGTTGATCAATGCAATGGACAATACAATGATTGTCCTCCTGAACAAAAAAAATGTTATGGGAGATGGAGTGAAAAATATTATTGCTATACTTACACAAGATATGAATCATTCTGGACTTCCAAATGAGTAGAGAAGGGAACAGTATTCTATTGAGTCCTTCATGAGGCAACGTCCACCTTCTTTCAGTGGGTCTTCTAATCCACTTGATGCTAAAAAATGGATCAGTACCACTGAAAAGATATTTTCAGTTCTTCAATGTTCTGAACATGATAAATTCATCTTAGCAGTATATCGTTTGGAAGGTGAAGCTGATCAATGGTGGAATCTTATCAAGAATTTGAGGCCAGGAGATGAAATTGAGTCCATGGAATGGGATGAGTTCAAGAACTTATTTTTCAATAAGTACTTCACTCGTATTCTTCAAACAAAGATGGAGAATGAGTTTCTTGAACTAAAGAAAAAGGATGATGAATCTGTTGGTATATACGAAGCGAATTTTACAAGGCTTGCAAGGTATGCATCTGGATTTATCATCCATCCTGAAAGTAAAGTTAATCGATTCTTCAGTGTCTTAAAACCAAATATTCAAATGGCATTAGCTATAAGAGACTTTAGTAGCTATGAAGAAATTGTGCATTGTACTATCAAGGTAGAAATGTATGTTGGTGTTACTTATCCATCTCATGGTTTTGACAAGAAACGAAAGATGGAGTTCAAGGAGAAATCTCAGAATAATGGTGAAAAGAAGATGAATGTTTCCTTATGCTCAAAGTGTGGAAAGAAGAATGGTGGATATTATCTTAAAGGGACTAGAAAATGTTTTAAGTGTGAAAATAAGGTCATCGAGAAGTTGAGTATCGAAGTAATGGGAAAAGGGTTGCTAATGATGTGAATAAAGAAAAGACTATAGAAAATGCACCACCAACACTTCAATCCTTAAAGTGAAAGGAAATGGGGCATTATGCTAATAAATGCCCAAATACAAGGGTTAGTGATGATTGACATGAGAAACCACTTAAGGCAATAGACAAAAGGAAGTCACATGAAATCACTATTGGCGATGTTGAATATGAAAATGATGTGGTGGAATGATTAAGTGTTTATGTAATGGGATTCCAAAATAATGTTTTATATAGTATCGTGGAATATTGGAATATTTATGTATTGGTCTATTGTGGTTTTCAATAATTTTATAATACCGGTAACCATAGAAAGTGATTGAGATATTTCTGGAAAAAAGATGGTATGCACATAATGAAGGGATAAAGAGAAAATGAAATGTTTGAAAGTATTCATGGGTTCATGACTGATATAAGGAAATAGTTATATCATGGTTTGAGTATATAGAATTTTGGGGTTTTGGTATGTGGAAAGAGTTAACTTTTGACAGCACTCATCTTTTCACTAAGATTCAATGGGTATTCATTTTTCAAGAGAATACATGATTAAAGCCTTCGAATGTTTGGAATGTGACCAACAAGACATATCTTATGATATATGGGGATCAACGATGGTATTAACATGCTTGTTATATGAAATCTCTGGTAATCGTTTTCACTAAAATATGAGAGTGGACTGCAGTATTATGGATAAGCCTAAAGATTAGAATGGATTATATTGGACATAAGTTAGTATTGTTTAAGGATATAAGCTTTTTCGATATTATTGATAGGATGTTATAGTAATGTAGTTTTAGAAAAAGGACATCCTACAGGATGGGCGACGACCCATCGCATCAGACAAGGCTATGGGAATCGAACCCACAACCGAAGTGCGACTGGCCTTTATCGCCTACCACTGGCCTACAGGAAGTCCCTATTTAGTAGAAACTAGATTTATTATATTAACCAGTATGATATATGAATTATAAGTCCATTTTAGGAACCATATATGATTAATCTCACTATATATGGAATTATGTATTTTTGATAACTTTTATAACCTTTTGTTTGAGACAGATGGAATGACCCATCATTCTATCGCATGATCTGCTCACACTTCACGAATGACAAATTCAACTTCATTTGTTTAAGAGATGAAGTGGAAATTGTCCAAAGAACAACCAACGGTGAGACTGTACCAAAATCCAAAAAGTATTTCTTCTAATTCCAATTTCATCAACTTTAGGGAAATGATCTTGAAAGCCAAAAATGTTGTCCTAGTGCCCTTATATCCGATGAATCAGATGGTACCATAGATAATCACAAATCTAGGACTTTGTGATTGATGGATTTTTCATAGCCATGTTCTCTACCACTCTCCATCAGAACATGATGGTCAGATTTCTCCTCCATATCCATATTTTCACCTATGTTCTGGAAACCCTGTGATGAGTTATTTGGGTATCCGTTATGTTTCTAACATTCTTTTTTTAAATAATGTTTTAGTATTACTTTTTACGATGTGGGTTTCTATGAAATAGACTCTCGTGTAATAAACCATTTATAACCCCCGACGAATTTCGAGGGCGAAATTCATTTTAAGGGGGGTAGAGTGTAACACCCCGAGATTTTATGAAAAATATTCTTTTTAATGTCTTCTGTTGTACGCTGCACCAAAATTATCCTATGATATACGCAAGACCGTACTTGCTTGTAGTATACACAACACTATTCTTGGCTCACATTATACACAATTTCAAGTTCGTTTTGTAGAAACTATTCTACGCAACATTATGTATAGATTTTGTTTAATGTATAAATGAAATAAGTTTTGATTATAAGAAACACCAAACAGATCTTTCACTACACGCAGTCCTGACTTGACTTGCATTACACATAATAAAGACCTTCCTCGATACCGTGTGTATCACACAATATCGAGTTTCACTAAACAAGATATTATTATAATATTATTATGAACTAGCCATTATGAATAGTAATACCCACTTTTTGAAATTTTATAAATTTTATCTTTAAAAATGGACTTCATTTTTGGATTCAGAATATCGAAATTAGCTTAGGGTGAAATTTTGGTACTTTTTGGATAACTTTCATATTCTGTTGAATAGTGAAAATTACTAAATTTTAATTAATTTTTTTTTAGTTGAAATAATTAATAGTGATAAATAATTAATTTGAGTGGTTTTAAAGTATATTTAGAATATATTTTTACCATTTAATACAATGTTGGTCATTGGATTTAATTTCACATTTAAACCAGACATAAACAAGTGTCAATCTTTTGATAGTTATTATCTCTTAAAAAACGCTATTTGTTTTGACGACGGGAATTGATTTTTAAATTAATATGTTTTGAATTTGGTAAAATAGACATCATTATTGAATTCATAATATCAAATATAGCTTAGGCCTAATTTTTGGTAATTTTCTGGAAACTTTCATTTTTTTTGATGAATAGTGAAACCACTAAGTGGTAGTTAAAAAACTGAATTTTTAATAAAACATAATTTTACCACTTCTGTGAGTGGAATTTCAAAAATCTGAGGGACACGATTAATATCAAGGACTAAAATGTGGTTCAATGAGATGAAAATATTTTTTTGTGAATAGTAACTTTTTACTTTTATTTACCACGGTTAAAAGTAAATAGGATAATTAAGGGTAAAAATGATATTATTATTACCCTAACACATGTCCTAATTCTATTGGATAAGAGTAATGCGACCAAAAACAACCTTAGGAATAAAATATGACCATTTAGGCCCACTTGGATTAGATTAGGACATTTAATATTAATTTATTTAAAGAAGGGTTAAAATAGTTAAAATCAAAGTTTAATAAGTAAATCATTTTTAATATAGGGTTATACATAAGATAAATTCGACTATAAATATTCATTAGAATGATAAAACGATTTCCTACATAATGGTACTTTATTTAAAATTTTTAGACATTAAATAATGTAATTTATTTATGACAAAAATATGATGCAGTAATTATCTTATTAATGAAATATTGACATAATTGATGTTATAAATACCCAAATAAATATAATTTGAGACTTTTTATGAATTCCACTAATTTAATAGGTTAATATTACATGTTATTATTTATTTAGTTAACTTTTTTAGAACTAATCATTCTGTTATGATTTTCACAAAAATCAATTACCAAATAGTGTCAAAATTGACATAAAATAGTTTTTAAAACAAATATTATATTATTAATTTTTATTTTATTTCTAAAAATATAAGGTTCAGCCCAATGACATAGATAAGGTTATATATATTAATAATAAACAACTTGGTGTTCTTTTGGCTTGCTATAGTTTGTTTATTAGCATTATAGTGTAAGAAAACAAGAAGACACGGTAAAAGTTAAATTATCTAACTTAAAGTTAAATCTAATTGATAAGGTTAAAATAGAATCCTAAACTTGTATAAATTATATTGGATTAGAGTATTTCTACCCATCCCCACCTTAGCTTCGAAATAACTCAATTTGGAGCTATTAAAAACAGAATATGACTTCATAATAAAATAATATTTTTAGTTATTCCAAAGGTGCCCCTCTCCTCCCTAATAAAAGGGTACCTCCTCCCTCTCTTCCTCACACCACATTGAGCCTTCAAGATCGGCCAAACCCTGCCAAATTCTCTTATCCACTTCCCTAGAAACATATTATAGGTCCTGGCCTTCTTCAAAGACCAATTTTAGTGCCCTAAGAGGAGGCCTCAAAGAGGCGCTTCAAAGAAGAGGTAATGTCCGTTACCGATTCTTTCAACTTTATTTCTTCTTTCACTTCTTCTCATTTAGTTGTTTCATTATGAAGTAATAACCTCAGTATCACTCATATACTTATATGTTATTATAAGTATGAAACAACCATATTTCACCATCTATCCATCCAATGGAAAATGAAATCACCACGCGTGCGTACGTACGGAATACCGTCTCCACGCCGTGGTGTAATGTATTTTCCACCCCCACCTTACTTGGATGGGTATAATGGTGAACTTAATGAATATATATGATTATTTTAAAGTGATATTGATTCTGTAATATTATACATACACTTTAATACAAGTCGACGATCATGGGAATGATATCATCGCTCGTTCGTACGTACGGAATACCGTCTCCACGATGCGATGAGATTCACTCTCCATGATAACCATTCAAGAATGATTATAAAGTATATATAATAAGTAATCATGAAATATATGACATAATAATTCTACTGTATTTATGTTTATATATATTTATGTCATCTACTTAATTCCATTCAATTCAATAAGGAAACGAAAACAGTGTTCATGCGTACGTACGGCCTACCGTCTCCATGAACGGTGTATTTCTTTCCATTTATCGATCCATTATATATATGTATATTCTGAATATATATTATATATAAATCATGTTTTACATTCTGGATGTAATTAATCATGATCTAAGTAATCATATGAATAATTAAAAGTTAAAAAACGAACGACAAATGAGACGATTTTACCCAAAACGCTACTTTAACATGAATTTACAAAAGAACAGGTAATATAAAGTCATAAGTGAACCATATATGATATAATAAAAATGAATATTATTATTTAATAATTCAATGACATTATTTAAATCATTATACAGGAGGTTTGGATACGTACGAAGCATATCAGATCTAAGGTAAGGGATGACTATTCCAATCTCGTTCTTATCTGAGATTGTTTATTCATAAGTATTCACTGGGGTTTTGTTATCATCCACTTCCATGTTTCCGAAAAATGGTTTCATGTATCTTTAAAGTCCTTTTTACCCATTTTTACTTTTACCCAATGGTATGGAAGGAATCTTTCTTTTATTTACCCTACAAGGTACTTTTTGACTTTTTTGAGAAAAGTACGAGAAGAATGTTTTTTAACATATATGGAATGAAAGTATTTTTAAGGTTTTATAAAGACTTGTTTTCATGAAGACTCCTCGAAAAGATTTCATGACTATTTTAAACAAAATCCTTTTCCTTTAAAATTTCACGACATTTTGTGAAAAGAAAATTATTTTGAAGAAAAAAGGATATTTTCCTCAAGAATTCATTTCAAGTGTTTTATCAAAACCATTTTTCATCTAAGATGACATTATTTCATATGTGTATGTTTCAAGTATAATGTCTCTATGATTTACATGGTTTCACTTTTCTTATTATGAAATGATATCCATTTATTTTATATGGATTATGTGATGATGTAATGATGTTTATGTAACCCATTTTATTATTTGGGTTATGATGAATGATTTATGTTTATGTTGTGGCACAAGTAAGAATGATTTTATTATGAGATGGGTGGGGCCTATATCTCCCTCCAATGCATTGGGTAAAGATTTATATCTCATGAGATAGACATGGCTGGAACGGTAAGTTAATCTGATTCAGTATTATAGGACTGGAATGAGGACTGAACTCGATTCAGAAAGGGACTTTCTCCACTAAGATGGTCTTGACAGCAATGCCTTGGCTACTATGGAAATCATTACATGTGATTAATGGATGCCACAATTACATGTTTTATTCCCATGCTATTTTATCATTATTTATGTTCTATTATTATTTATGCCTTATGTACTTCCATGTTTTATGTCCTTGCTCAAGATTTTGATGTTTAAACATTATGTTCATGTTTTTAAGTTCAAATGTATATGGTATGATTTATTTTATCCATGCTTACCATTACTGAGCATTTGAGCTCACCCTTTTTATGTTTTATTTTCCCCCAAGATTAAAAGAAAGGTTTAGGGTAAGGAAACAAAAAGTGGAAGATCTTTATGGGAGATGTTGAAGATATTTCACCACAACTAGAAGACTACGTTCCAAGTTTCCAAAGACACTAAACTATTACGGTCCTTGTGTGTCTATTTTTTTTATGTATTAATTATTCCTCAAAAGTAATGCAATGTCCATGTACGTCAAGTTTCGGGTCTCTACATATATGTTTTACTAAATCAAATAATAAAAAGAAGTTACATGAAAAATATGAAAGAGAAGTCTCTCAGAAGAAAGCATTCATCAGATGCTATTACTATGGAATAATGGGACACACAATGAGCATGTGTCAGGAAGCTCATGGGCTCAATGTCAGAAGAATAACTCATGCAACATCAACATATCGACTATGAAATGATGAAATGAGGTATGCCTTTAGAGGAAAATGTTTTATATGTTTTGATTATCGGAATTTAAAAATACATTGCAGCAATAAGAAATTTGGAAAGGAAAAGGAACATGAAAGAAGATTCTCAACTTCGGTGTTGTATAATGAAAACCCCTACACTGGAATACAAAGTGTGTCATGACCCATCCTCGGGGCCCATGCCGTGACTACCCCAAGCCCGCCTTCCATAGGCCAGGGGCTGGTGACTGGCACCAAGGCATAAATCCCGGTAAAAAGGGAAGGCATTGCCTTTGTAAAGTAAACAAGCACCACAGAGTAAGCAAGCGGAAGAAGTAAACACTAAGTAAAAACTGGTACAACAGTAAGTGCGGAAAATTAAGAGGGCCAGTATACAAACACAAACTGAAAGTAAAGTACAACTCAAAAGGGAAAACAACAACTGAAAAGTAAATCCGCAACGTCGAGCCGTCCACTGGAAGTCCCACCTGAAGGGTGGGTATAGATAGCATCCACTGCTCCTCGGGTCCAGCCGACCGCTCCGAGTACGTCCCACCCAGTGGTCCACCTCCAGGTACCATCCTGCTCTGCAAGCCTCCACCACGATCAGTGCTGTCTGTCGTCTGCAACCAACACAATGTAGTGCGGGCATAGCCCGTGCAGGGGTGAGTATAAGATACTCAGTAGGGACCCCGAGACCCCTGAAGGTCTCCCAGAATCCACAAGGGATAATCCACAAAGGAAAGATAAAATCATGAAGTAACATCCGACACTGCTTAGGTATATTCCCATACATACACCTAAGTCATCAATTCCCGTTAGGCTCCAACATCCGAGCCCAAGTACAACCCAGTCCACACAGGAAAGTAAAACGTAAATCCACACAGGATAGCACAACACAATCCACAAAGGAAAGCAAAACAGGATTCAGATCACACAGGAATACTTCTTGAATGACGATAGAGATGATCAGATGTAGCCACTAATTCATCTAAGACGTCAGACCCACAATGATCGGTAGGTACTACCCCCCCTGCAATGAACCACACAGGATCGATCATGAAGTTGAAACCATAGCTATTGGGAATCTCCTTCTCCATCAAGTACAGTGGTTATGCCGCTACAACCAAGCACTTCCCTCTAACCTTGGACTGCTGTAGTACTCCACCTATCGAGTACTGTGGGCCTGCGGCTACAACCAAGCGCTTCCCACCATGGGTCTTCTGCTACAACCAAGCTCTCCCCCTCATAGCCTCTAGAGGTAATCCTTCTGTTGAGTACCAAGGGTCAGCCGCTACAACCAAGTGCTCCTCCATCGTGGGTTTGCCGCTACAACAAAGCGCTCCCCCCGTGCTGCTACAACCAAGCGCTCCTCCGTTGTGGGTCTACCACAACAACCAAGCATTCCCCCGTGCTGCTAAAACCAAGCGCTCCCCCTCATAGCCTCCAGAGGTACTCTTTTTGTTGAGTACCGCGGGTCTTCCACTACAACCAAGTGCTCCTCTGCCGTGGGTCTGCTGCTACAACCAAGCGCTTCCCACTGGACTATCAGTAACACACCGAGTCATTCAATCAGCAGTCGTCAAGTCTCAACCGGCTCTAGGGTTTCCGCACACAGCATGCTCGTTCCGGGAGGGTCCACTCCACGAGCCAAGAGGTCGATGCATCAACTGACACATAGTCCGGAGTTGATGTATCCCAATAGTACCGTAGTGGTCACTACCGAACCCACAGAGGATTCCCGTACTGTCTTCATTGTCGTCGCAGACGCAGCCAGCTCTAGGGTTCTCGCACACAGCAAGCTCTCTTGGGAGGGTCCGCTCCATGAGCCGAGGGGCTGATACATCAACTGACACATTGTCCGGATTTGATGTATCCAAAAGTTCCGTATCGCCAACAGGAACTCAACGTCGCAGATGGCGCGTCAAACGAACGTCCGGTCTGAGAGTTATTGGCCTTTTCGTCCCAGGGGCCCGTTTGGTTTTTAAGGAAAAACCAACCCGACCGTACTCCACCTGCATCCAAACCTCGGGCGGAGTATGCCAAAAGATCTGTCTCACTTATAGGAATCCACCAAAGTCGACGGCACGTCAATCGGACGTCCGAAGCTCAAGATACGAGCGTTTCCGCTCTGAGGGCCCGGTTGGTTTCGTGTACGAACCAACCAGGACGAACCCAAATATTCAGAAACCTTGAGTGTGATATACCAAAACGACCGTCTCGTTACAAGGATCGCATCGCTACTGATGGTGTGTCGTTCAGAGGCTCGTAGCTCAAGGTATGAGCAAAAGACCGAAAAGATCCCGGAACGGGGGGTCTGGGCCCGGACCGACCCGGCCCAACCCCCCCTGGGTCGGCCTGAACCGATTCGACCCGACCCGGGTCTGGGTCTGACCTGGATGGCGTGGCCCGACCCGGCCAGGGTGTCCCAGCCTGGCCTGGGCGCGACCCGGCCCGACCGGCGCGGGCGCGGCCCGGCCGCCTGGCGGCTCGGCCGCGATGGCCGAGCGGGTGCAAGGGGGCGCCGCCCACCTTGAAGGTTTCGCGGCCCCGCGTGGGGGGCCGCCTCTCACCAACGGACGCGACAAGGCCGTGTCCTTCCTCCGCGGTCCCGCGCGGCCGTGGGACCGGCCAGTGCTGCCGCGGCTTTCATCCGCGGCGGGTCTTTTCGGTGGCACACCGGCGGAGACTTCCGCGGACCACCGGACGCGCTCCGGTGGTCCGATTTGCCTGCGGTTTTCGCCAGTGATCGTCTCGGGACCCAACCTTCACTGAAAAGCCTTCAAAACGCTCGAGCGGCTTGTTTTGTCATCGTCCACAGTCCTCACACCAAGAACGAAGGGCGGTGGGTTTGGACTTGTTCGTTGGTCCACACCCACCGCGTTAGCGGTTTGAAGCAACCCATAATTTCCAGCAATTGATAAACCGCGACCCGCAATAATAATCCGCGGACCAACTTGTTAATTGGTTGGTCCGTGTTCTTGCCTTGGAGGAAAAAAACATGGGTACTATCATTTTCAAAATGACCCCTACCTCAATGTCGTCGTCGGATGCGAGATCGTCGCCGAATTGACCGTCACGGAAGAAAAGGATCGTCACGTCGCGAAAGGGCGTCGCTGTCGTGCGGTACTCGGCGTCGCGTAGGCAAACTCCGAGGATCAAGAACATACAGATTTAATTATAACAATTAAATCCATGTTGATTTTATAATCCACAAAGAATTAAAAAGACCGCAATGCCCTACCTCAAGATGCCGATTGAAGATTGTCGCAGGGATGGAATGTCACGGAATAAGCGTCGGTGTCGCGTCGCGTCGATCCCCGGGGGTCTGGAATTCTTCGTCGCCCTTCGTCGGAGGCCGGAATTCTTCGCGTTCTCCACGTTCTTTGTGTTCTTCGCATTCTTTGTGAAGGAGGATGAAGGACTTAAAGTTTCTGTCAAATCCTCTCAACGAACAATCCTCAAGAAGACATGTGTTGGTCTTATTTCATTACATGCCAACAAACAAAAATTAAAGATAAGTAAAAAACAAATTAATTCAGAGAATTAATTGCAACGAACTAACCGCCCAATTAATAGGGGCGTTAAAAAATTAGAAAATGTGTCTGTTGAGTTTCATTAAAAAGGGTTTTCACGGGTGCGTTACTTTGGGGAAAAGAAATGGTGGGGCTCGTGCGGGCCCCACCTCACAAATATCCTACCAGGAGGGTAGGATATTTTGAATTGCACCCTATCCACTTCAACTCAGCTTAAGCAGCTTTAAATGGCTTTTAAGTGGCTTTAAGTGAAATAAAAATAATGTTGTCGTACGACTTTATTTTATTTCTTAACTTAACCCCAAAAATTTAAAAACCACACCCGAGCAAATGTAACCCCGGAAGAGGCATTTCTAAGAAAATACCGGCTCTGCGATTCCATCGGTCCCCTCAGAATTCAATTCCGAGCACCGGTTCAAAAGTTAGAAAACCCCGCTCGTTCGTTCACTGAACGTACTGAGCCAAACTTCTGAAAATGATTCCGGGCACACCAGACCTCAGAATTAGGTGCCGTCAGAAACTGCGTTCATGATTAATTCCAAATAAAATTATGAAAAAAAAATTCCCTTGAAATTTACGTGTCATTACAAAGTGATAAATTGAAAAATAGGTTTACTACCTTAGGGGAATCACAATGAGATAAAAAAAGGTGAATCAATCACCTTATCTATCACACTCACAAAATCACTCATGGAGAGAATATGAACAAACCTTGATGATTAAGGGGAGATATTCTATAGCTATGAGTAAGATGAATGGACATTCAATGGAGGACTCACCACCAGCTCATAAATAGTGTGGTGGATTAGGTATCTGATAAAGGATAGCTGAACAAAGAATTTAAAAATTTGATTATCGTGTGAAACAGAGGGAAGTAGAGGATAGAGTAATATCCCTACAATGGTGTAGGAATCAAGGGAAGATGAAAAGTAGAGATATTCTTACTCGGAGAGAGAATCAAGGGAAGTGGCATATTGGTGGAACATCAAAGATGAAAATGTGTACCAGTGGGATTAAAACCCAAATTTTGAGAAAGGCCAGGCATACAGAATATACATATTAGAAAAAGAACCATCATGTGGGTAATGGATGCCTAGTCATATGGCCCGAGAAGCTGAAGTTGGCTAGGAAGCTAGAAGAAGCAAGGAAGGAGTGTGATGCTCTGCAAGAAAGAATCAAAGTGTTGACCCATCAAGATTAACCACAATCCCCATGTTGAGGATTCTAGAAGTTCCCCTATACCTATTTATATATATGCTATTAAATGATGTTAATGTGTTTCGGGTTACAAGGGAGATACGATCCATGGGGAAGTGGCATCAAAAGATGAAATGTAGTGACGTGATGTGATCCATAATATCAGCTGATTCAAATCTGTTACCAGATATGGAGAAGGTATCTGGAATAATTAAATATAAGGAGTTAATGTTATATGGGTGCATGAGACATGAGAAGAAGAATGTTTGTGGGTATAAACAATATACCTTTTAACTGGAAGAGTTGGATATCATAGGGAGAGATTTATACTTCCTAATCAGATTAAACACAACCTTTATATTATCAAAATCACTATCATAAGGATGTGTGATATGGAAAGAAGAGATGACATGATGAAGAGTCTATGTTAAAAATGATGAGATGTCAAAACTATACATGGATTATCCAGGGGTTATGAGTTGCATTGAATATATATCCATTGGTTTAATGCTCTAGTTAGGTGTTATTCTTCCTCCAAGAGATGACAGATTGTCATGAAGTTGAAATAATCATGCACTTCATGATTTTGTATTTTTTTCTAACAATGTGGTACCAACTTATTGTTTTCAGGATAAAAAAGAAGCTGTGAAAGAATATCAATAAGGTTTCGACAAGATGCTTATCGAATGTGAAGAAGTGGTAATAGGATCAGGATAAAAAAATGTGAAAATTTTGATTCATAAGAAGACTCAAATGATGAGAATTGGGTTCAGGAAATGAATGAAGAGCTTGACCAAATTGAGAAGAATCAAACTTGGGAAAATTTTTTGAGACCAGAAGCCTATAATGTCATAGGGATAAAATGGTTCCTTTGAAAAAAAATGAATGAATAAAATGTTTTGATACAAAACAATGAATGACTTATGTGTAATGGTTACTCCCAGATAGAGGGTATAGATGTCGATAAAACATTCACACATGTTGTAAGGCTAGAGATAATCAGATTAGTCTTGTCCATAGTAGTGCAAAACATGTTAAGGTATTCCTAATGGATATTAAGTCATCATTTCAAAATGGAGTTATAGAAGAAGAAGACTACATTGAGTAGCCTCATGGTTTTCTCATCCATGTAGATGAAAAAAGAGTTTGTCAATTGAAGAAGGCTTTATATGGTTTCAAGAAGTCACCGAGAGAATGGTTTTCAAGGCTTGACCAGTTTCTAAAGAAGCTCGGTTTCTATCACCGGGGATTTGATTACAATTTATATTTTAACAATGATATTAGTCAAAGGATAATGGTGTTGGTTTACGTTGATGAAACAATAATTGGTGGATCAGATGATTCCCAATGTAGATAGTTTTTTGAATACATGAAAAGTGAGTTTGAAATTTCAATGATTGGTGAGATGAAGTATTTCCATGGATTACAGGTGACATAAGGAAGGAATGTCACTTGTATTTCTCAATTTAAATATGCCAAGGAGGTTTTGAGAAGGTTGGGAATGGATAATTACAAGGAGATGAATACTTCAGTTTCTACCCGATTAAAATTGTTATGAGATAATGAAGGCAAGCCAGTTAATATCACAGAATACAATCAAATCATAGGAAGTCCATTGTATCTAACATTGACAAATCCAAATATTGTATTTTTCACATGCCAAGAAGCAAGGTATCAAAGCAATCCAAATAAGATCCAAATGATTGTAGTAAAAAATAATTCTTTGGTATATCAAGGGCACATTGGATTTTGGCCTAATGTATAATGAAGAATCTCATCCAAATTTATTGGGATGAACAGTTGTGGATTGGGATGGTTTAACAGATTATATGAAATAAACATCAGGAGGTGCCTTTTATCTTGGAGGATTGTGTATTTCATGGTTAGGAAAGAAACAAGATTTCATTTCATTGAGTACAGCTAAATATGAATACATTGCAATTGCTCAGGCTTGCATGCAGCTATTATGGATGAAGCAACAACTTGAAGATATTGTAATTGAAGTGAAAACTCTGATTAGAATTCATTATGATAATTCATGTGCTATAAATCTGTGAAAAAATCTAGTCCAACATTCAAGTAAGAATCCCATTGAAATAAAATATTATTTTATCAAGGAGAAGGTAGAGCAAGGGCTTGTGAATTTTGAGTAAGTTCCTACAGAATGACAAGTTGCAGAAATTTTGACAAAGGCCTTACCCAAAATATCATTTGAAAGGAATCTACTGGATCTTGGAGTCTAGTCGAATTCCCGCACTTGGAAATGTGTTTATGTGGGTCCTCCTCTCCCTAAGGTATGTTGTGTTTTTACCTAATGTGCTGATATGTGATCCTTATCCCGTTGAAGACAACCTTGAAGTTCCATTTGGGTTCGTTGAAAAAAGGGGGGAAAGTGTGACTATTCCAGGGGGAGAAAAGATGTGGGTAGAAGTTATTAAGTGGAGCATCGACATAGAGGGAGTTGAATCTGAGCTCAACCTCTTTGGAAGAGCTATAAGATTGGGGGAGCATTAAATCTGATGATGCTAGAAGTGATAGATCAACGAATAGATATCATGACAGCTGAGGATTGTGATAAAAGAAGAAGAGTGGTGTTGGAATGATGTCAGAAGGCTTCCAACACTCAACAATTGGTATCAGTTTAGAATCAACAATTGGTTTAAAAAATGAAGTGATTATTTGATGAACTTTTCATTTACTCTTGTTTCTCACACTGATCATTTCTCATGTGGGAATATATTATGTGTTGAGTAAATTCTTTTTCACTACCTTAATCGTGTAAAGAGAATAATGGATTAAAGGTGGGAGGAGCTTTATTGAGATAACAATATAGAGAGAATTGTTTTAAGAAGAGTTGTCAACAAACCCAAATGGGGAGATTGTTGGGAAAAAATCCCTCAAGGAATCCTCTCGGCATGTTTTGGGTGTGGTTGTGTATGTTGACAAAGCTAGATGATGGCAAATGAGAATGGTTGGTGTCTATCGAAGAAATTTTTTAAGGTGGCACTGTTTCATAGTGTTTTCCAAGTTTTAGGGCCTCAAAATATGTAGTTTAATGTTGGAAAAGGATGAATTTCTTAATAAGAGTGAGTGGAATGATGGATTTTGAAGAAAGTAGGAAAAGGATGAGAAAAGAGTACCATAATGCATGGACCATGTACCATGTTCTAGGAATGGTACATGGAGTAGTAGAAACGGTACGCGGATGCGGTTTACGAAAGGGAAAATGGTTCGCGGTGGATGTTGATGAGTCAATAAGGTTTCATTATGATTTTTCTATTCCATCATGTTTGGGGATCTTATTGAGTTAATAAGGTTTCTTTATGACTTTACCATTCATTCTTGTTTTGAAAATCACAAACACATTATCTTAAGGGAAATTTCATTTTACCCTATGTTTTACTTTCATAAGGAAAATTTTCCTTCCCCATGGGAATTTATCATTACCATATTTTTCATTGTTCATTTTTTCTAAGTGTAAAATTCAGTTTCGTATCCAAAACCTCATAATCATATATATACGTAGATATAAATCATTATGTTTCCCGGATCTGAATTTAGGTTTTGAGTTCCTTGAATTCAAACTCCGAACTCTTATGAGTTCTGACTACGAGTTCTCTAAATTCAGACTCCGAACTCTTATGAGTTTTGACTCCGAACTCTCTGAGTTCTGACTCTAAACTCTCTGAATCCAGACTCCAAAATCATCTGAATTTAGACTTTTAACTCTTATGAATTCAGACACCGAACTTTCTTAGTTCAGGTTCCAAATTCTTAAGAATCTAAATTCTGAATTTTCTTCAAATTCAGACTCTAGAATTCTATAGAATTTAGGTTCTGAATTCATTGGAAAATAGAATTTGAATATCCTTATATTATAGACACAGAATGTATTTATGGTTAGACTTCAAACTTTTATTTTTTCTTACAATTCGAAAAATGTATTTTCTTAAGTAACCGTATTTTTTCTTACTCATGTTTTGGTTATAAAATGATGTTATACATTTAGTTACTAACTAACTGTTGTTTGAGTGACATGTGTACAGGTCCCTATGAAATTCAAGTAAAAATATGACCACTGGAGGAGGGAGCTGACTGGTGAAGCCGTTCCTATAAATAGGATATCATTTGAAAGAGGTCACAAATTTTTGGCAGAACAAGATTTTAACAACAAGTTGATCAATCTAGAGCATACATGATATTGAAGTGATTTCTAGAAATAGAGGCTCTTATAAACTCTCAGGTTTCGTATATAAATTTTGAACAACATGTTCAAACTTTTCTTCGTGTAGAATTGATTTGTAAAGAGGTGCGATTTCCTTAAATTTAGAGACTTCTGGTTGTGAAGTTAGAGGTGCCGATTTCCTTACAAATCGAGGGATTGCGGGGATATCAAGAAATATACTTATCTTCAGATTGAGGGATTACCTGGGTTTGGGTAAGATAGAATTTCTTGAAATTATAAATCAAGGGATCTCTATCCAAGGTTGCTAGATACCCTTTTATTTGGGTTAAAAGATTTACTACTTGTTACTTGTAGTGTTTCAATATTGTTTTCCACTATAATTTGTGTTGTTGAGGAATGTATAACTATCTTATACTTCTTTAGACTTTCACTTTGATTAAATAAGGTTTTATACACTTTATGGTAGAATCTTTGTTTTTGTAAACTTTTTTTAAGTTTCATTTATAGAATCTCCTTTTCGGAATTACATTTCAAGAATCAAGCAAGTTATTAGAACTTGGAGGTGTTGTGAATTTTGTTTATAAAACATTTCCCTAAGGAATTTTTAAAGTTTAAAATCCACCCCCTCTTGTATATTGAGTATCTACACCATAGTTTGATACTACAATTAGTATCATATATATCTTATTATCGATCCAACAATTGGTATATTAGGATTGGTTCAATCTGAATTAATCTCACCATTAGATTCAGAAGAGAAAACTTCTTCTTCACTTTTTCGGAATCAGATTTTCGGAATCATAAAGTTCAAATTAATATTTTTCTTAGAGATACTCTAGTTCTATTTACCTTTCTTAGGATATTTTTTTTGTTTACAAACATTTATTACTAACAAGATTGTGCGGAAAGATTTTCCTTAAGATGGAATGTTTAAACTTTGGTTCTACCGACAATCTAAATCCTACCAGACCTTTTATTTTTGATGGAAATGATTATGAGTACTGGAGAGATAGGATGAAGACTTTCATTATTAAAAATATAGTTGATAACTACCTGATTCTTTTAGGATACTATAATATTCCTAATAAAGAATTGATAACTTTTACTAATCAGTAGAAATCATAATATCAAGAAACTTTCAGAGTTAGAAATGCATTGCTATGTTCGATGACTAGGAATATCTATAGTCAAATATCTTCATGTGAAGCTGCAATCTATATCTAGAAGAAACTTGATGTTACAAATTTTGGTAATTCTAACATTATAGAGACAAGAAGAGTTATGTTGAGAGCTGAATACCATGTTTTTAACTTTCCTTATGGAGAACCTATAAGCAAAGTTCAGCAATGGTTTATGACTATTGTGAATAGCTTACATTTTATGGGAGAAAAAGGTTTGGATGATGAGAACCTGGTAGATAAGATCATAGACATTATTCCAAATGAGTGGGAGTCCAAGAGGACAACAATTGATGAGAATAGGAAATTCTCCTAGATTTCCTTAGATGAGTTGTTTGGAACTCTTCTTCAACATCAGACAAGAATGAAGAGAGATGCTGATAATCTTAAAAAGAATAATGGGAATGGAGGAGTTACTTTTAAAACAACTTCTAAACAATGAAATCCAAGACTCCAAAAAGAGTAACTAGATCAAAGTCAAAGAAATTTACTATTTAGTCAGAATCTAGTGACACAAAAAAGTATGAGAATGAATTAGCTAATATTGCTCAGATAATGAACGAGATAGTAGCTCAAAAGAACTATCGAAATAAGTTCAAGAAGCGAGACTACAAATAGAAGAAAGATAGGGAAGTTACTTGTTATGAATGTTGAAGAACATTTCATATCAGACTTGATTTCCCTCTATTGAAAAAGATGGAAAATAAGGAATGGAATTCAGAAAGAAACAAGAAGAAGTTCTATCATTCAAAACACAAGAAAATTCTTAAAGAAAACGAAACCCAGAGTGCTAGTGGTGGAGACTCTTCAGGAAGTGAATCTTCTGAATATGAATCATTAGCATAGAAAAATATTAGATTCATTGCAACTAATTTTTTCCCAAATACATATCTTATGGCCATGGTACGCTCTGATTAGGATTTAACAAATTTATCTCTTAATAAGAATTACTATTCTTAAGATATTACTTCTAATGAAGATACTTCATCTTCAGATAATGAAGAAATACCTTCCTATGAAGATGTATCTATATTTTCCAAGTTTCAAGAAGCAAAAAAGTACAAAATTTTTAGGAAACTAGACAAGGAAAATACTAGAGAAGAAATTCTTAAAAAAGAGATTCTATACCTCCCTAGAGATCTTGAAGATAAGAATGAGATTCTTGAAAAAATCTTTAAATACCTTAAGGAAGTGAATTCTGAAAAGGAACAAATTTCTAAAGATCTCAAGAATGCTATTTTAAAATTAAATGTTTTTGAGGAAAAATCTAACTCTAATGAAATAATTCATGAGAATAGGAATTTAGTCATAAGACTAAAATATGAAATATATTCTCTTAAGAAACTTCATTCAAACTTTACTTCTAGTGAAGAAAATTTTGACAAGATGTATTCTCAAATAAATCCTCAAGGAAATACTACTAGAGTAGGTTATACTCACAAGAAACCTGTTTTCGAAAACAATTATTTTATTCCATCAAGAGCCCCTTTTTGTACTAAATGTCAAATTTTTGGGAATTGGAAGAAGAAAATGTTCTTTTAATAATTTTTTTTATCTTGGGTTTCATAGAGATTATTTTTCTAAAAAAATGTGGATACCCAAAATTTTATTGTCTAACAATTCTGGATCCAAGAAAGTTTGGATTCCAAAAGTCTGACATTATTATTTTCAGAAAAATAAAGCAAATACCAACAGAAATACTTGGTACGTGGATAGTGGATGTTCCCGGCATATGACTGGTAACAAAAACTAATTTGAAAAGATTATCAAGATGAAAAGAGGAAAAATAACTTTTCGAGATAATGATAAGGGAGAAATTATTGGTATAGGTAACATCGTTCTTCTTGGAAAAACTTTGATTTCAAATATTTTGTTTGTTAAGGGTCTTAAGAACAACCTTATTAGAATTATCCAATTATGCGATGAAGGTTACCTTGTGAATTTTAGGAATGACAAGTGCTTAGTACACAATTCCAAGGAAGAGTTTATTATTTATACGAATAGGCAAGAGAATGTTTACACACTAAACATAGAAGACCTTAGGAACCAAGATCTACCTTACCTTAGTGAAATGGAAGACTTTTCTTGGTTATGGCATAGAATTTTAGAACACTATAACCTTAGAAAACTATGCAAAATTTCTAAGAAAAAACTAGTTAAGGATCTACTAGAGCTTAGATTTGATTCTTCAAAAGTTTTTGATCCTTGTTAATTCGGAAAGCAACATAAATCATGTTTTAAATCAGTCGGTGAAGTCTCAACCACTGATGCATTACAACTGGTGCATATGGATCTTTTTAGACCATCAAAATCTGGAAGCATTGGAGGCAAATATTATGTATTTTTCTTAGTTGATTATTACACTAGATTTATGTGGGTCTATTTTCTAGCAAATAAATATGAAGATTTTCATATTTAAAAAGTTTTAGATCCCATTTTAAAAATGATAAAAACCTTTTTTTGAAAACTATTCATAGTGATCATGGAGGAGAATTTCAAATTTCTTATTTTGAAACTTTTTGTAGTAGAAAAGGCATTACTCATAACTTCTCAGCACCTAGAACACCTCAAAAAAATGGTTTTGTAGAAAAAAGAAGTAGAATTCTTCAAGAGATAACAAGAACCATGTTGAGTGATTATTCTATAGCCAAACATTTTTGGGATGATGCTGTAATTACCTCTTGTTATTCTATAAATCAGTTTTTGATTAGACCTTTTCTTAATAAAACTCATTATGAGTTATGGAATGGTAGAATACCTAGACTTTTATAATTCAAGTTTTTTGGTTGTGAGGTATTCATTCTGAATACTAAAGATAATTTACAAAAATTTGCTCCAAAATATGATGAAGGAATTTTATTAAGATACTCCACAACTTCTAAGGCTTATAGAGTTTTAAATAAAAACACTTGCCCTATTGAAGAAATAGTACATGTCAAATTTGATGAAACTGTTCCTTTTGTTTTTAAACAGCCTCAACCTATATCTTCGGATGTGTTTTCAAAAACTAATTATCAACCATTGTTAGAAGATCCTTCTGATAAAGAAAATGTCCAAGAATATGTTTCTGAAGCATTTAACCCAGAATATTTCCTACCATATGTTGATGAACAGGTTTTACAAAACCCAAATCAGTTGTTTCTAAAGAATCATCCCAGTGATAGTATCATTGGTGATGTAAATCAACGTTTAAGGATTAGAAGTTCCTTAAAGAATAAAGTATCAAATCTAGCATTCCTTTTTCCAATTAGAACAAAAAATCACCGATGAAGCTTTAAGTGATGATGATTGGATAAAAGCTATGCAAGATGAACTAAACGAATTGGAAACGAATAAAGTCTGGACATTGTTTGAAAGGCCTATGGAAACATCTTTCATTAGAGTAAAATGGGTCTTCAGAAATAAATGTGATGAAAATGGAATAATAGTTAGAAATAAAGCTAGATTGGTTGCTAAAGTCTATAATCAACAAGAAGGAATAAACTATGAAGAAACCTATGCTCCAGTTGCTAGACTTGAATCTATTCATATTTTACATACCTTTGCAGCATTCTTCAACTTCATACTTTTTTAAATGGATGTGAAATGTTCTTTCCTTAATGGTTTTGTACAAGAGGATGTTTTTGTTGAAAAACCTCCTAGTTTTGAAGATACAAAACATCCTGAAAATGTTTATAAACTTACCAAAGCCTTCTATGGACTTAAGAAATCCCCTCAAGCTTGGTATGATAGGCTTACAATATTTTTGCTTCAAAATAATTACATTAAGGGAAATGAAGATCCAACCTTTTTTATAAATAAAGATAAGAAAAATGTTTTGATTGTTCAAATTTATGTTGATGATATTATATTTGGTTCAACTCATCAATCTTTAACTGATTCCTTTGCCGATCTAATGAAATATTAGTTTGAAATGAGTATGATAGGTGAGTTAACATTTTTCCATGGTTTTCAAATTTCTAAAAATCCTGAAAGAATCTATATATCCCAACATAAGTATATTAATGATCTTCTGAAAATGTATGGATATGACAACACTAAGAGTATTGGTACTCCCATTGGTACCTCAAACACACTTGATCTTGATGAAGTTGGGAAACCAGTAGATTAAACATCTTTTAGAGGTATGATAAGAAGTTTACTTTACATGACAGATATTCCCCCAAAATTAATGTTTTCAGTATGCATATGTGAAAGATATCAATCCAATCCTAAGGAATCTCATTTAAAGGTAGTGAAAATAATTTTTCACTATATAAAGGGAACCATGGATTTAGGACTCCTTTATACTTATTGAAAAGATTTTTTTCTAAAAAGTTTTTCAGATGTTGACTTTGGTGTATGTATAATGGATAGAAAGAGTACATCCGGAACTTGTCATTTCTTAGGAGATTCATTAGTTTCTTGGTTATGCAAGAAAAAACACTCAGTAGCACTTTCCACTACTTAAGCTGAATATGTAGCAGCTGGAAGTTGTTGTGCTCTGGTGTTGTAGATGCAACACACACTCACAGACTATGGTATGAGTTTTCCTAAAACACAAATTCTGTTTGATAATACTAGTGCCATTTCCATTAGTAAAAACCCTACAAATCACTTTTGTGAAAAACAAAAATATATTAGGCATTACTTTCTTAGGGATCACAAAAAAAGGGATATCATTATTCAATTTATCATAACACAAGATCAACTTGCTGATATTTTCACAAAATATTTACCCTCTTCTAGATTTTAATACATTAAACATAAGTTAGGAATGATAACCATAAGGTAATCATTCTTGTTAATTTTTTGTTGAAACCCATATCCTTACAGTAATAAACTCCTTTTCATTGGGGGAGTATATTTTCTTGTTAATTTTTCAAATCTTTCATAATAAAAATATTTGTAGTCATATTTTTCTAAATCTTTCATAATGAAAATTTTCATAGTTATATTTTTTAAAATCCTTCGTAATGAAAATTTTTATAGTCATATTTTTCAATTCTTTTGTAATAAAAATTCTCATAGTCATATTTTTCAAAATCTTTCATAATGAAAATTTTCCTAGTTATATTTTTCAAAATATTTCATAATAAAAATTTTTGTAGTCAGTTTTTATTTATAAATTTTTATAATAAAGATTTTTATAAATTTTCGTAATGAAGATTTTCCAAATTTTTTTGTAATGAATATTTTCCAAATTTTCCTAATGATGATTTTCCAAATTTTTTCATAATGAAGATTTTAGAAATTTTTGTAATGAATATTTTCTAGGTTTTAGTAATGATGATTTTCTATGTTTTAGTAATAAAGATTTTCTATGTTTTCGTAATGAATATTATCTATGTTTTCGTACTAAAGATTTTCTAAAAATACATAGTCTGTTTTTCAAATTATTGTAATCAAAATTTTTTGAATCTAAAGTTATTTAGGAAGAATTTTCCCCATTCCAAATAATTTTCCTAGAAATCAGAAAGGTATGTTTCCTTTCCTAAGTTTTCGTAATCATCATTTATATGTTGGTAGTTTCTTTTGTTTTTAAAATTTTCAGATTTTATTTTCCTCAAATACAAGTGTTTTTATTAAAAAAAACCTCAAAAGAACAGATCCATGATTTCCTTGTGGCTATCATATCGACCTTCAGATCTTATCAGAAGGATTTTCAGCCATTGGATTGAGTTTGGATGATGAACCATTGAATCAAACGACTATATAAAGGACCCACCGATGGTGGTCCCACATCAAATATCAAGCTCTCGCGTGATGAAGTGTTTCCCTTCTACGTAATCTCATTCCATATTTTCAAAGGTTTCTCAATTCCGAATGTCTGTAGAGGAATCCTCTTAGAAAGATATGTCTACTGCAAATCCAATCTCAGAGTGGCAGGTCTATAGAGAAAGGTTGGTGCATCTGAACTTATTCACCAAGTATGATTCTATAATCTTGAAAAACATCAAGCTCAATGGATTGGATAGTGTTTTCATATCTAATCTAGGTGCTCAAGATTTAGTGTATCTGGATTTGATAATTAAATTTTATGAGTCGGTTAGTTTCTTTAAGGAAGAAGGAAGAGAGAAGTTTTCTTTCAAAATCTATGGAATGACTTATGATCTTTCATATACTAAGTCAACTAGTTTGGTTGGTATTCCATACGAAGGGGAAGCTAAGTTTTACTCTCATAAGTTTCTAGTTGTAAAATGAAGTTTTTTTAAGGTAAAATTAATGGAGTGCCTCAGTCTTACAGATGTAATGACTCTAAAGATCACCCATTTGTCTAAAATCATCAGATTCACTAATTGTGGGTTCAATGATTCATCATTCCAAGAAAAGTGAACAAAGAAACTTTGAAGAAAAGTGACATGTATATTTTAGATTTTCTGGTGAACCTGAGGAAGGTTAATTTGGTTAATCATATTATCATTACAATTGAGAATATTAAGAATGGAAACTTGAAGGCTCAGATAATCATGTATCCAGCCATTCTCTCCATGTTAATTGTTCGGTTCTTAGAATCTTTTATTTTTTTTTCAGATCGAAAACAAGGAAGTGCAAAGTCATGTTAGTCAGTGATGATATTATAAAGAGGATGAACATTGGTTTTTCCACAGACTCCAGATAATTTTATGACTTACCAGAGGAAGAAGAAGAAGCTGTTCTGAAAAAACAAGAAGTGGCTGAGCCGTCCAAAAATGGAGGAAGGAAGAGGAATGTGAAGGAAGTGAAATAAAAGGAAAAATCTCTAGAGCCCAAGGAAATCTAATCCGCCCCTCCAAAACCTAAGAAGAAAAAAGCCTATCTAGATGAGGTAGTTGCTAAGTGGAGGGAAGATAAGAAGAACAAGAAAGCAAGGGAGACAAGTTTTGGTTTGGATCCTGCTAAAGTAAAAGCCTTAAAAGAGAATAAATCTGAAGAGATTGAAAATAAATCTAAATAAATGAAGCTAAATAAGAAGATGAATGAAGTAGATATTTTGCAATCCCTTCTGAGGGATACAGAGAAAGCATCTGAGAGTATTCTGGTACCAGAATCATTCATGGTAGAAGCGTTATCCGAGACTCCAAAAAATAAGTATGTCACTCCAGAAAAGGTCAAAGAAAAATAAGTATAAGAAGTATAAGAAGAAGTGTAAGAAGAAGGTAGCGGTGATACTGAATATCTCATTAATCATGTACAAGAGTTTCATGAGAAGGAGAGTCTATCTAAGAAAGTCTCAGTCTAAACTTCTCAAGCCGAACCATCAAAGCTGGCTACTCTTGAGAAGGATGATGGAAAAGATGATGATGAAGAAAATAAGCCATCTGAAGAAGAATGTATTAATAGATATTTCACTCATACTGAGGATCCTGAGGCAAGAGATGAGAAAGAAGAGATAGATAAAGATAAAATTCTTCAGCTGTATGACAATGAACATGAACATTCGGATGATTAAGCCATTCCGAAAACTGATAAGGGTAAACAGGTGGTTGTTGATACACCTACTAAAGATGTTGTGAAGAAGAAGGATGTTTCAGGATCTTCAAAGAGGAAAATTTCTGATCTAGATAAAAATCCCTCACCTAGAAAACATTGAGATTCAGAATCATCATCCTTTGAACATGATTTCGATGTTCAGTCATTGAAGAAGGTTGTTGGGACCATTACGATTTTTCCAAGCATTGAATCCAAATTCCAGATGCTTCAACACACACTAAATCAGAAATCAGATTCAGTATCCATGGTAATGGATATGTGTGTAATGCTTGAGGCTGATTTCTAGAATTTCTACATTAACTACGATGCCCACAGAAGGTCTTTTAAGAAAATGGTTAGCTGGTCAAAGAAGATAGTTGAAGATATGAGTGATCTTGATGAGTTCTAAGATACTGTCAAGAAGGAATTTGACATTGAAGATGGTAAGATAAAGGATCTCACAACTAGTTTTGAAGAAAAGATGACTCTGTAACAGAATTCTCAATGTCAAGCAGTAAAAGATCTGAATGGGAAACTGTATTCAGTTTCTCAAAGCTGGAAGAGATAAATGGATATTCGGATTGAGATAGAAGAAAAACTTGTCAAATAGGAAGATGTCCTGGAGGCTTAGGTAGAGGCTTTGAAGGCTCAAGAAGATAGAATCAAAGCTTTAGAGAAGAAAGATGAGGATCAAGATCAGATTCTCAAATGAGCAGAGGAAGACCACAAGGATCTTAAGAAGCTCAAAACAATTGTTGTAACAACCCAAGATTTTACGGTACGCTTATCTTTGAATAATGCAATAGCATGTGTTGTACGCAACATCAAGTTCTAACACACCACAACCAATCAAACTAGCCGCTATGAATAGTAATACCCACTTTTTAAAATTTATAAATTTTATTTTTCAAAATGGACTTCATTTTTATATTCGGAATATCGAAATTAGCCTAGGGTTATTTTTTTTTGTATTTTTCTGAAAAACATCATTTTTTATGAATAGTGAAACCACTATGTGGTAGTTAAAAAACTGAATTTTTCATCAAACTTAATTTTACCGCTTCTGTGAGTGGAATTTTGAAAATCCGAGAGACACGGTTAATATCAAGGAGTAAAATGTTGTTCAGTGAGATGAAAATAATTTTTGGTGAATAGTAACTTTTTACTTTTATTTACAACGGTTAAAAGTAAATAGGTTAATTAAGGGTAAAAATGATAATAATATTACCCTAACACATGTCCTAACTCTACTGGACAAGTGTATCTCGACCAAAAACAACCGTAGGAATAAAATATTATTATTTAGGTCCACTTGGATTAGATTAGGACATTTATTATTATTTAATTCAAAGAAGAGTTAAAAGAGTTAAAATCAATGTTTATTTACTAAAACATTTTTAATATAGGGTTATACATAAGATAAATTAGATTGTAAATATTCATTAGAAAGCTAAAAAGGTTTCCTACATAACGGTATTTTATTTATAAATTTTATACATTAAATAATTGAATTTATTTATGACACAATGGTGATGCAGTAATTACCATAATAGTAAAAAATTAAAATAATTGATATTATAAATACCCAAATAAATAAAATTTGAGACTTTTTATAAATTACACTAATTTTATAGGTTAATATGACATGTTAGGAATGGTGTAATTAAATTTTTTTGAAGTAATCATTCTGTTATGATTTTCACAAAAAATAAATTTTCCAAATAGTGTCAAAATTGACATAAAAGAGTTTTTAAAACAAATATTATATTATTAATTGATATTCAATTCCTAAAAATCTAAGGTTTGGCCAAGAGACTTATATCAGGATATTTGTATTATTAATGGACCACTTGGGGGTCGGTTGTAGGTATATAGTATGTTTATTAACTATATAATATAAAAATACAAAGTGACATGGTAAGTGTCAAACTAATTAACTAAAAGTTAAAAACTAAACGATAAGGTTAATATAATGACCCAAACCTGTCTAAATTCAATTTGTTGAGTATTTTTCGACCCATACCCGCCTTAACCTTTAAATAATCCACTTTGGATCCATTATAAACCGAATATAAATTTATTATAAAATAATATTTCTTGCTTTTCCAAAGGTGCCCCTCACCCCTCTTATAAAAGGGCACTCACCCCTCTCATTAATTCACACCTTCAAATCCATTTGGATCGGCCAAACTCTACCCAAATACTCTCTCAACTTCCCTCAATTCATCCTAGAGGCCTTACTTTAGTCAGAAAGCCAACCTAAGGATCCCTTTTTATCAAATCAAAAGGAAGAAGTCGAAGAAGAGGTAATGATTTCACCACCCCTTTTCAAGTTCCGTTCTTCTTCTACTTCTTCTTTCATTGTTATTCCCATTATAAAATAATGAATCAAGTATCTCCAATATAATGTAATATTATTATAAATATGGTACAACCATATTCAGTATTCTATCCATCCTTTGAATGACATGTCACCATACGTGTGTAGGTACGACTTACCGTCTCCACGTCGTGGTGTAATTGTTATTCAATATGTTATTATTTGGATGGGTATAATAATGATTTTTAATTCATGTAAATAATAAATATAACATGATAATTATTCTGTATATATGATATAACATCCAATTATATATTATTTTAATATCAAAAGAATGGTATTGTTGCTCGTACGTATGTACGAACTACCGTCTCCACGAACGCGATGAGAATAATTATCCATCGTATCCATTCAAGTATAATTATCATTTTATGATTTAAAAATAATGATTAAGGACTTGATATAATTCTGTATATGAATAATATACATCCTATCCATGACAGACACAACTTATGTAACAAAACATATAAAATAAAATGAGTAAGTTAACACCTGAAACAACGATAATTCTAAAATATTATTAACAAAGCAATGTTAAAAGACAATATATGATATCATATTAATATACATGATTCTTGTATAATTTAATAACAATTATTTCACCATTATACAGGTGGTTAAAATACCCAAACCAAGGAAAATTACAAGGTAAGGGTTTTCATCTCACTCCTTATTCCAGAGAGATTCATGCCATATTGACACTATTAACTTTTGTGTGGTGTACTTACTACCCATAATTGTATTATTTGTGTAATAAAATTTAATTTATGTGTATTTACATATTCATTGTATGATACCTCTTTCATGGGGTGTGTGTTTCGTAAGTTACCAAATTGGTAAGGGTTTATTTCGTAATCTCTTCATTATTCAAGGTTGTTTATACGTAATAATCTACTGGGACTTCTTTATCATCCACATCCATGATTCTTAAAAATGTATTTCAAAACATTTTTACTATTTACTAGAATATGGGTTAAAGTCATTTATACCCTTGTTGAATTTTATAAGTGGTTTATAAAGGAATCTTTCTGTCGTTTTCCAAACAAGGTCCTTTTTACCCTTTTCGACAGAATTAAGGTAAGAATGTTTTTTTAAAACTTATACGGTAGGTATGGCTATTTTCCGCCCTTATAAATTCGTCGAAGCTCCCCTTAAAATATTATAAGAATATTTTCAAAGAAAATGTTTTATTTTATAAATATATGACTCTTAAATGATTTCAAAGTAGAAAGAGATATTTTTCTAAAAAGAGTTTTGATTTCATCTATGTCAACATCCTTTGATGGATTTTACGCTTATTTGAAGTTGATTTATTATGATACAAAACTTTTATATTGTATTAAAGGTTTTGTGATATGTTTGACTATGGATGTGTTATTTTTATACCATTCATGGTTTATGGATGAAGTATTTACATTTCATATGCTTGTTTTAATACGAATGTTTATGTTATGTTTAAACCTTTTCATATGGGGATGAATTGAATTTAATATGTGATGGGTGGAGCCCGCTATAGCTCCTTGATGCGTTGGTAGGTCTCATGAGAAAAACTAGTGTCTTGGCACAAGGCCTTGACAAAATCTAATTTGTAGTCTTCGCCTGAGGCCTTGGCTATGTGGTTATGATAGTCTGGCATTATGCATTCCATCATTATGAAAGTGGTTATTGATATTACATGTGAATATTCGATTAATAGAATATCCATGTGAATAAGTAAATGGAATTATTTAATTTTATTTTTTCCATACAATGTTGAAGTTCAAGTTTAAAAGGCTTTTATTTTAGTTATACATTTCATTAAATGTTTATTCTTATTTATGAAAGTTTCCGCTATATTGTTATCCTTACAGGGCATTTGAGCTCACCCCTTTTCTATGTTTTATTTTTCCCATGATGTGAAGAAGTAAATTATGAATGACCTGCAGGGATAGTATAAGGGGATAAGAGTGTGGACTATGGAGACTATGTTGTTGTAGTTTTTATTTTTATGATGTAATGTAAAACTTTATGAATATATCTAGTTATTCCAAGTCTACTAAACTAATTGGTCTTTCAAGATTTGATCTTTCTTGTGATTATGCCAATGTTATGTAATAATGCACCGACTCTGGGTAACTAGGGTCGGGGCGTTACAGTCGGTATCAGAGGAAGTTTAGTACAAACCCTGGAAGCTAGATTTAGATAAACTCTGATTAGGGCACATAGACCTAAGATGGACATTGAGGATTAGTATAGAAGAACTTCCTAGAATTTTAGTATTGTAGAGATTTTGTGAGTTTTCTGAGAAATAAATCCCTATCTGGATACGAGCAGGTAGAGGTGGCTCTGGCACAGATGTACCTAGGGGTAAAACCCCAAACACCACTTTGAGCTATACTCGAATGAGAACTGGTGCACAAAAACGGGCCTTGCTGCACTCGTGGTTACGACACTCCTGGGGGATATTCTTAGGATAAATATCATTTTCTTTACAAATAATTATGAAGGGTTTATGAGTATATACTTCCTCAAAGAAAACATTTTTATGATTATGGATTATATCCATAAATAGTTCAATTTATGTTAAGTGTTTTATAACTATGAAATTATGTATTTTGATTCATAAACTGATCTAGTTTATGCCATTGTTTAGAAATGGCACCTAGTGGAAGAAATTGAAACTGTCTCAATGCATGCACTCCATGTAGGGATTTCCCTCCTTCTTAAGATAATTATAGTGGAGCAGGTGATGCAACTGGTGCTGATCAACTAATCACTATACTAGGACAACTCAATCAGGTTATGAATAATAACCTTACCCGTATGGGAGTACCCTGATCCACAATGAGGATGATCAATGTTAGATCGCTTCATGAGGTAGAAACCACCAACATTCAATGGGAGTAAAAATCCATTAGTAGCTGAGAAATGGATAAGTTCCCTAGAAAAATATTTCAGGCTTTGGGAAGTAGTGAAATGTAAAAAGTTGTCATGGAAGTTTACCGCCTCACTGGAGATGCTGATCAATGGTGGTCATTGATTCAAAACACGAAGGAAGATGAATAAGTATCAAATATGGAATGGAGGGAGTTCAAAGATCTATTTTTAGAAAAATACTTTCCTCGTGACCATCGAGAAGATATGGAAAGGCAATTTCTGAGTCTGAGACAAAAAGAGGATGAGAATGTCGCAAAGTATGAGGCTAACTTTACAAGGTTAGAAAGGAATGCTGGAGATTATATACATAACCCAAGAAGCAATATTGATCATTTTTTTGATGGGTTAAAACCATTTCTCCATCGAGCATTATTATCACAATCCTTCTCAGCGTACGAAGACATTGTCTCATGTGCTATCAAGACAGAGAAAGAATTCTCTAAGTCATATGACTTTAAAGAAAAGAAAGAGAAGAAGAGATATACTGATCAATCTGGGAATGGAAATAAAGGGAAGAAAGGAAAAGTTGAATATCCATCCTGTAGTAAATGTGGGAAGAAACACCCCGGTACTTGCTTAAAAGGAACTGGAGTCTGTTACAAGTGTGGTGAAAAAGGCCACCAAGATCGTGATTGCAAGGGGAAGAAGGAAGATACCGATGTACAATGTTATAATGGTATGGAGATGGGACATTATGAAAATTATTGTCCTAATAATCAAGGGAACTTACCTCAGAAAAGGCCAAGGGATCAAGGCCAAGCTTATGCTATCACTACTGTTGAGGTAGAAGCTCCGAAAGACGTGGTGGCAGGTAATTTAATGGTTTCCTCAAGTTTAGAAAATGCATTATTTGATTCTGGATCATCGCATTGTTTCATATATTCTCAATTTTCTAAGAAAATTAGATATTTCCAATTTGATTTAACAAGGGAGATGTCAGTTAAAACTTCTAAGGGAAGTATCATTGCAATAAAGTTTTGTGTATCAGTCCCCATTAGAGAACATAAATGTTCCTTATCTTCTGATCTCATCATCATACCTATGATTGAGTTTGATATAATCCTTGGTATGTACTGGCTTTTGGACCATGATGTGAAGATTTATTGTAAGAAGAAGGAGGTTACAATTTTTGATGAAGATGATAAGGAACACCTTATCTTTAGAGAAGAATCGTCACCACCTAATTTTTATCTAGATCCACCCCCAGTAGCTCAACTAAATTCAATTATTGGGGAGGAAGAGAATGAAATGACTATGGGTGAGGAAAGGAATGTTCAAATAGATAATGTACCTATTGTGAAAGAATATGTAGATGTGTTTCTGGAAGATTTACCTGGACATCCTCCAGAACGAGAAGTTGAGTTTTCCATTGATTTAATTCCTGGATCAAGGCCTATATCGAATAACCCTTATAGAATGGCCACTGTAGAATTAGTTGAACTAAAGAAACAACTAGATGAATTGAGTAATAAGGGATTTATTTTCCCTATTGTTTCTCCATGGGGAGCCCCTGTTCTTTTTGTTAAAAATAAAGATGGATCTATGAGGTTATATATGGACTACAGGGAGATCAATTCTATAACAATAAAGAACAAGTATCCCCTAACTCGCATCGATGATTTATTTGACCAACTGCATGGAGCTCAATACTTTTCAAAGATTGACCTTTGATCTGGATACCAACAGTTGTGTGTGAAGAAGGAAGACATTCCGAAGACAACATTTCGAACCAGGTGCGGGCATTACGAGTTTACAGTAATGCCTTTTGGATTGACTAATTCACCCTCTGAATTCATGGATCTGATGAATAAAGTTTTCATGGAATATCTCGATGAAAATGTGGTGGTATTTATTGATGATGTCTTGGTATACTCCAAAAGCTACGAAGATCATGAAAATCACTTGCGCTTTATCCTGAAGACTCTGAGAAGACATGAATTATATGGGAAGTTTAGCAAGTGTGAATTATGGCTTCACGAGATTTTTTTTCTTGGCCATATTCTCTCTAAAGATGGAATCTCTATTGATCCTTCTATGAACAAGGCAATCCAAGAATGGCCAGCACCTACGAGTATAACTGAGGTACGTAGTTTTATTGGTTTGGCAGGTTATTATCGATGTTTCGTTCAGAATTTTGCCCGATTGGCTAACCCATTAACAAAGCTCACATGTAAAGGGGTTAAATTTCTTTGGAAAAAAGGGTGTGAAGAATGTTTCTAAGAACTGAAGAGAAGATTAGTCAATGCTCCTATATTGACTCTACCATCGGGGAATGATGGGTTTGTTATTTATAGTGATTCATCGAAGAAAGGACTTGGTTGTGTTTTTATGCAGAATGATAGGGTTATTGCCTATGCATCACAAAAGTTGAAAATTAATGAACAAAACTATCCTACTCATGATCTCGAGTTAGCAGCTGTGATCTTTTATTTGAAGATATGGAGGCACTACCTCTATGGTGAAAAATGTGAGATTTATACTGATCACAAGAGTTTGAAGTATATTTTCTCACAAAAAGAACTCAACATGAGGCAAATGAGATGGCTTGAATTACTCAAGGATTATGATTGTACGATACACTACCACCCGGGGAAAGCAAACAAAGTGGAAGATTCTTTGAGCAGAAAAGACCATGGAGTTTTGAAAAAAATGAGAATTGAAAGGGATCCAATTTTCATGGATCTAGTGAAGATGGACATGGGAATAACCAAGGAAGGTGAAACATCAATGCTTTTTCAAATGGTTGCCAAACCATCTTTACTAGAAAGTATTAATAGTTCTCAGACCGTTGATAAAGAATTTCAAAAGAAGATTAATGCTTTGAATGATGGGAGATTGAATGACTTTGGCTATGAAGAATGAATTTTGAATTTTGGGAAGAGACTTTGTGTTCCCAATATACCTGATCTAAAAAGGGAATTGTTGGACGATGCTCATAGTTAAAATTTCTCTATACACCCTAGGAGCACCAAAATGTATAGAGATTTGAAGGAACATTTTTGGTTGGACAAAATGAAGAGGGAGATTACCGATTTTGTGTCAATATGTATGGTTTGTCAACAAGTGAAAGCGCAAAAGCAACATCCTGGTGGAGTATTGAAACCTCTTCCCATACCTGAGTGGAAATAGGATAATATCACGATGGACTTTGTCATGGGACTACCAAATACTCTTAGAAAGAATGATGAAATATGGGTTATTGTTGATCGTCTTACCAAGTCAGCACATTTTCTTTCTATAAGAGAAGATCTACCACTGGAACGTCTAGGAAGACTATATATTAATGAAGTTGTGAGACTTCATGGAGTATCCCTATCGATTGTTTCTGATCGTGATCCCCATTTTACTTCAAGATTCTGGAAAAGTCTTCAGAAAGCCTTGGATACTGAACTTCATTTGAGCACTGCCTACCACCCTCAAACAGATGGACAATCAGAACAAACTATTCAAACCTTATAAGACATGTTGAGATCCTTCTCACTTGACTTTCAGGGTATGTGGGATCAATATTTTCCTTTGGTAGAATTTTCCAATAACAATAGCTTCCATTTGAGTATTCTGATGGAACTATATGAAGTGTTATACGGAAAGAGATGTCGCACACCAACCTATTGGGATGACGTTGGTAAAAGAAAACTTGTAGGCCCAGAGATGGTGGAGGAAATGATAGAAAAGGTGAAGGTAATCCAAAACCATATCAAAGAAGCTCAAAGTGGGCAAAAGAGCTATGCCGATAATCGAAGGATTTGGAATTTCAAGTTGGTGATCATGTTTTCCTGAAGGTATCTCCATGGAAGGGAGTCATACGTTTTGGTAAGAAAGGTAAATTGAGTCCCAGGTACATCGGACCTTTCGAAATTCTAGAACGAATTGGGGCTGTAGCTTACCGATTGGTAATGCCGGCAAGTCTCTCCAGAGTTCACGATGTGTTCCACGTATCTCTGTTGAGGAAATACATGCCTGACCCAACGCATGTACTCACCTATGAGGAATTAGAACTGGAACCCGATCTATCTTATTAAGAAGAGCCCATAAATATTCTTGATATGAGAGAACAAGTACTGAGAAACCAGATGACTCATCTGGTAAAAGTCTTGTGGAGAAACCATAAGATGGAAGAGGCAACATGGGAACCCGAGGAACTTAAGATGAAGAACCACCCGAGTCTTTTCATGCGGTAGTATTATAGAAATTTCGAGGACAAAAATTATTTGAAGGAGGGGAGAATTTAACACCCCAAGCTTCTACGGTACGCTTCTCTTTGAATAATGCAATAGCGTATGTTGTACGCAACATTGAGTTCTAACACACCACAACCAATCAAACTAGCCGTTATGAATAGTAATACCCACTTTTTAAAATTTATTAATTTTATTTTTCAAAATGGACTTTATTTTTGGATTTGGAATATCAAAATTAGCCTAGGGTGAATTTTTGGTATTTTTCTGAAAAACTTCATTTTTTGATGAATAGTGAAACCACTAAGTGGTAGTTAAAAAACTGAATTTTTTCATAAAACATAATTTTACTGCTTCTGTGAGTGGAATTTCGTAAATCCCAGAGACATGGTTAATATCAAGGAGAAAAATGTGGTTCAATGAGATGAAAATAATTTGTGGTGAATAGTAACTTTTTTACTTTTATTTACCACAGTTAAAAGTAAATAGGGTAATTAAGGGTAAAAATGTTATTAATATTACCCTAACACATGTCCTAATTCTATTGGACAAGTGTATCTCAACCAAAAACAACCTTAGGAATAAAATATTATCATGTAGGTCCACTTGGATTAGATTAGGACATTTATTATTATTTAATTCAAAGAAGAGTTAAAAGAGTTAAAATCAATGTTTATTTACTAAAACATTTTTAATATAAGGTTATACATAAGATAAATTAGATTGTAAATATTCATTAGAAAGATAACACTATTTCCTACATAATGGTATTTTATTTATAAATTTTAGACATTAAATACTTTATTTTATTTATGACACAATGGTGATGCAATAATTACCATAATAGTGAAAAATTAAAATAATTGATATTATAAATACCCAAATAAATATAATTTGAGACTTTTTATGAATTACACTAATTTTATAGGTTAAAATGACATGTTCTAAATTAGTTAATTAACTTTGTTCAAAGTAATCATTCTGTTATGATTTTCACAAAAATCAATTTTCCAAATAGTGTCAAAATTGACATAAAAGAGTTTTTAAAACAAATATTATATTATTAATTGATATTCAATTCCTAAAAATCGAAGGTTCGGCCAAGAGACTTATATCATGATAGGTGTATCATTAATGTACCACTTGGGGGTCTCTTGGAGGTATATAGTAAGTTTATTAACTATATAATATAAAAATACAAAGTGACATGGTAAGTGTCAAACTAGTTAACTAAGAGTTAAAAACTAAAAGATAGGGTTAATATAATGACCCAAACCTATCTAAATTCTATTGGTTGAGTGGTTTTCAACCCATAACCACCTTAAAATTTCAATAATCCACTTTGGAGCCATTATAAACCGAATATAAATTTATTATAAAATAACATTTCTAGCTTTTCCAAAGGTTCCCCTCACCCCACTTATAAAAGGGCACTCCCCCTTATCATTAATTCACACCTTCAAATCCATTTGTCTCGGCCAAAATCGGCCCCAATACTCTCTAAACTTCCCTCAATTTATCCTAGAGGCCTTCCTTTAGTCATAAATCCAACATAAGGATCCCTTTTGATCAAATCAAAAGGAAGAACCCGAAGAAGAGGTAATGATTTCACCACCCCTTTTCAAGTCTCTTTCTTCTTCCACTTCTTTTTTCTTTGTTATTCCCATTATAAAATAATGAATACAGTGTCTATTATATAATTTAATATTATTATAAATATGGTACAACCATATTCAGTATTCTATCCATCCTTTGAATGAAATGTCACCATACGTGCGTACGTACGACTTACCGTCTCCACGTCGTGGTGTAATTGTTATTCAATATATTATTATTTGGATGGGTATAATAATGATTTTTAATTCATGTAAATAATAAATATAACATGATAATGATTCTATATATATGATATACCATCCCATTATATATTATTTTAATATCAAATAATGATATTGTCACTCGTGCGTACATACGGACTACCGTCTCCACGAACGCGATGCGAATCATTCTCCATCGTATCCATTCAAGTATAATTATCATTTGATGATTTTAAAATAATGTTTAAGGACTTGATATCATTCTGTATATGAATAAGATACAACCTATCCATGAAAAACACGGCTTATGTAACAAAACATATAAAAGAAAATGAGTATGTTAACACCCAAAACAACGATAATTCTAAAATATAATTAACAAAGCAATGTTAAAAGATCATATATGATATCATATTAATATATATGATTCCTGTATAATTTAATAAAAATTATTTCACCATTTTATAGGAGGTTAACCTACCACAACCAAGGAAAAGTACAAGGTAAGGGTTTTCATATCACTCCTTATTCTCGTGAGATTCATGCCATATTGACACTATTAACTTTTGTGTGGTGTACGTACTTACAATAATTGTATTCTTTGTGTAATACACTTTAATGTATGTGTATTTACATATTCATTGTATGATACCTCTTTCATAGTGTGTGTGTTTCGTAAGTTACCAAATTGGTAACGGTTTATTTCGCAATCTATTCATTATCTGAGGTTGTTTATACGTAATAATATACTGGAATTTCATTATCATCCACATCCATGTTTCTTAAAAATGTATTTAAAAACATTTTTACTATTTACTAGAATATGGGTTAATGTCATTTATACCCTTTTTGACTTTTATAGGTGGTTTATAAAGGAATCTTTCTGTTGTTTTCCAAATAAGGTCCTTTTTAACCTTTATGACAGAATTAAGGTTAGAATGTTTTTTTAAACTTATATGGCAGGTGCGGCTATTTTCCGCCGTTATAAAATTGTCAAAGATTCCCTTAAAATCTTATAAGAATATTTTCAAAAAAAATGTTTTATTTTATAAATATATGACTCCTAAATGATTTCAAAATAGAAAGATATATTTCTCTAAAAAGATTTTTGATTTCATCTATGTCAACATCCTTTGATGGATTTTACACTTATTTGAAGTTGATTTATTATGATACAAATATTCTATATTGTATTGAAGGTTTTGTGATATGTTTGAATGTGGATGTGTTATTTTCATACCATTCATGGTTTATGGATGAAGTATTTACATTTTGTATGCTAGTTTTAATACGAATGTTTATGTTATGTTTAAACCTTTTCATATGGGAATGCATTGGACTTAATATGTGATGGGTGGAGCCCGCTATAGCTCCTCGATGGATCGGTAGGTCTCATGAGACAAACTAGTGTCTTGGCACAAGGCCTTGAAAAATATTATTTATAGTCTTGGCACGAGGCCTTGGCTATGTGGTTCTGATAGTCTGGAATTATGCATTCCATCATTATGAAAGTGGTTATTGATATTGCATGTGAATATTCGATTAGTAGTATATCCATGCTAATAAGTAAATGGAATTATTTCATTTTATTTTTTCCATACTATGTTGAAGTTCAAGTTTAAAAGGCTTTTGTTTTAGTTATACATTTCATTAAATGTTTATTCTTATTTATGAAAGTTTCCGCTATATTTTTATCCTTACTGGGCATTTGAGCTCACCCCTTTTCTATTTTTTTCCCAGGATGTAAAGAAGTAAATTATGATTGACCTGCAGGGATAGTATAAGGGGATAAGAGTGTGGACTATGGAGACTATGTTTTTGTAGTTTTTATTTTTGTGATGTAATGTAAAACTTTATGAATATATCTAGTTATTCCAAGGATACTAAACTAATCCGTCTTTCGAGATTTGATATTTCTTGTGATCATGCCAATGTTATGTAATAATGTACCGAATCTGGGTAACTGGGGTTGGGGCATTAAAATTGTGAAGAAGTTAATGCCCAAGGAAAAGGAAGGATAAATTTGTTTAAATCCAATCTTTTGTTGTATTTTCCTTCCTTGTATAAATTTTTCTTATCATAATGAAATGTTTGGTTTCTTGTATTTTGGATGTATTGTACTAATATTTTAGGTACCATAATTTCGTTTCCATTCCCTAAAATTCCTTTTTGAAAAAATAAAAGGGGGATAAAGGAAAAACAATTCTAAGAAAAGAAGAAATATCCCTAATTAAGGGGGAGTTTATCTAAGGGGGAGTTTTCATTACAAAGATTTCCAAATTCAAGATAATGAAAAATCTCATTATGGAAACCTAGAATATGATCTTTAGTATTCCAAATCCTAAGGGAGATTTAGTCATATTCATCATTGCCCATGTGACAAGGGAGATAAGTTTTATTTTCAAATTCTAGAAAAATATTTTCTATGTCCTTATATTCTTTTACGTAAGGTTGTTTGTGATTTCCAAAAAGGGGGAGATTGTTGAGTCAATATAGTTTCCTTATGACTTTTCCATTTCTTCATGTTTGGGGATATTTTTTAGTCAATAAGGTTTCTTTATGGCTTTACTATTAACTCTTGTCTTGAAAATCACAAATGCCTTATCTTAAAGAAAAATTTCATTTTACCCTATGTTTTACTTTCAAAAAGAAAAATTTCCTTCCGCAAGAAAATTTATAATTACCATATTTTTTATTGTTCATTTTGTCAAAGTGTAAAATTCGGGTTCATATCCAAAACATTGGAATCATATATATACTTAGATATAAAGCATTTTGTTTTCTAGATCCGAATTCAGGTTCTGAGTTCTCTGAATTCATACTCCGAACTCTTATGAGTTCTGACTCTGAGTTCTCTAAATTCAGACTCCAAACTCTTATGAGTTCTGACTCTGAACTCTCTGAGTTCTAACTTTAAACTATCCGAGTTCTAACTCCGAACTCTCTGAATCCAGACTCCGAACTCTTATGAATTTAGACACTGAACTCTTATGAATTCAGACTCCAAAGTTTCTTAGTTCAGGTTCCGAATTCTTGTGAATCCAGATTCTGAATTTTCATGAAATTCAGACTCTGGAATTATATAGAATTTTGGTTCCAAATTCCATGGAAAACAAAATCTGAATATCCTTATATTATAGATACCGAATGTATTTTTGGTTAGACTCCAAACTTTCATTTTTTACTTAGAATCCAAAAAAGGAATTTGCTTATGTAACCATATTTTTTCTGACTCCGGTTTTGGTTATAAAACAATTTCGTACATTTAGTTACTAACTAACCATAGTTTGAGTGACATGTGTACAGGTCCTTATAAAATTCAAGGAAAAATATGACTGTTGTAGGAGGGAGAAGACCGTTGAAGCTGTGCCTATAAATAAGAGGACATTTGAAAGAGCTCGCTACTTTTTGGCAGAACAGGATTTTAACAACAAGTTGATCAATCTAGAGCTTACATGTTTTTGATGTGATTTATAGAGAGAGAGGCTCTTATAAACTATTAGGATTTGTGCAGAAAGTTTGAACGGCTTGTTCAAAGTTTTCTTCGTATAGAATTGCTTTGTGTAGAGGTGTGATTTTCTTAAAATTATATACTTCGGGTTGTGAAGTCAAAGGTGCCGATTTCCTTACAAATCTAGGGCTTGCGGGGATAGCAAGACAGAAACCAATATTCAGATTGAGGGCGGACTTGGGTTTGGGTAAGACATAATTTCTTGAAAGTATATATCAAGGGACATTTATCCAAGGTTTTTGGATACCCTTCTCTTTGGGTTAAAATATTTACTACTAGTTACTTGTAGTGTTCAATTTTATTTTCCGCTGTAATTTTTGTTGTAGAGGAAATTATAACTATCTTATACTTTCTTGGACTTTCACTCTGATTAAATAAGGTTCTATACCATTTAAGGTAGAATCTTTGTTTTTGTAAACTTTTGTTATGGTTCATTTCTAGAATCTATTTTTAAGAAATAAATTTCCTGAATCCAGAAAATTATTAAAACTTAAAGGTGTCGTGAATTTTGTTTATACAAAAATTACCTAATGAATTTTTAAAGTATAAAATTTAACCCCTCTTGTATATTGAGTATCTACACAATAGTTTGATACTACAATCAGTATCATATCTATCTTACTATCGATCCAACAGATGGTGGTGCGGTTCGTGGATGCGCTAAAGTTGGCGGTGGAGGTCGACCACATAAGAGAAAAGGCAGTACATGGAGCATATTGAAAAACATTTCATGGATGGCTTCAGTTTCGTGGGGGATGAAGATTCGGTACGTGGTTGGGGATGTATCGAATCAAGATTTGGTAAATCTTGATTTAGGAGATTAAGCGGGTATCTTACCCTATATAATAATATCTAACCCCACAGATTACTGTGAATATGAAAAATCATTAGAAATCATATTTTGATCTATGAATTTGGCAATGACCAATGTTAGTTCGCGAAGGGAGGATCTTGAAGGATGAAGTGGATCGTGCGGAAGGAATTTCGTCGATGGTGTTTGCAGGGTTTCTTAACCCACAAAGGAAGTCTGGTATGTAGAGGAGGAAGTCTGGTACATATAAAGAGTATTCTTCATACGTGGAGGAGGAATCACCCACATGCAAGAGGGAGAGTTCCATGAGTAGTACCCAGATTGGAGACTCCGATAAGCAGAAGTGAAGGATGTCCATAAACAATGAACAGTTCAAAGACAAGGGGTGATTTCGTGGAGATGGTTCGTGGAGTTGGTACGTGGCAGTGGTACGCGATCAAAAAGGTGGAGGTAGTCCGCAGACAATGTATGGTTAATGTTAGTGATGGTGGTATGTGAAGAAGGTGTCCTGTGTACCAAACCTAGTACTCAATACATGGGAGATGAAAGTGGTTAGCGGTTTTCTCAAAGAAGCTTGAATAGACATCAATTCAGTTTAAGAAAGTTTTTTATGGTACCCAGTAGTACTCAGGATTGTGGACTTCATCTACTGGTAAAAACGTAACTTCAACATAGAATCTACCTATAGTTGAAGATGCAGGAATTCATGAAAATGAAGGGACCTACATTTCTATAAGCTTTGTCTGACCTACAAGTCCACAAACTGTGAGTGGATTCCATTCCAAGAGTATTGAGCAAAGAAATAGGAAGATAGTGACACTTTCCACCAGTTGTGATCCATAGAAAGAGGCACAGGGAGTGAACCTTGGGAATTCTGTTAGAAGACCCTAAAAATTGTAAAGGAAATGAGTCTGCGGAGAGAAGATCTAGCCCGAACATTGTACTCATTATTGGCAGTGAGCCTTAGTGAATTTGGAACATCAGTACATTGTCATTGTATGCTCCTTGGACGTAGTCCAATGAGGGTGAACCATGTAAAAATCATTGATTCATGTGCATGTTTTTATATCTGTTCATATATTTCCAAGGGAGGAAGAGAGAATTGGGTTTCTTCTAACAAAAAAACAAGATCTGAGCTGTAGAAATTTTTAGTCTTCCATACCCTGATTCACCCCTAGGTTATTCGACCAAGTGGACCTAACATATTTCATAAAATCACATCATAGGGATAAATGGTTAATTAAAAAATCCATTTAATTTTTATTTACACATTTTATATGTCAATTGGACATGACCAATAACATGCGAGCTATATCAATAAACAAGCCAAGATAAGGTGAATCTATATCAAATACTACCCACAATCAATGTCATGTTAAACACGCTTTAAGCCACTAAAAATATTTTGGTTCAAGTGTTTTCTCACCCAAACAATATCTAAAATCCATATCAACAACCAATTGGATCCAAAGGGGTTCCAAGGAACAATTCAATTAATTATTCCAATTTTTTTAGTGCAATATACATTGGTACAATTTCAATATTGCATATAAAAGACAATTATCTTACCACTAGGTTATGGTTTTGACGCCAAACTTTAACTATCGATCATACAATGATTCCCATGGAAAACTCCCATTAGGAACAAGGTGAAAATGATTTTAAGAAGGTTCCTAGATCTAAAGTGATCAAGATAGAAACCAATAATGCACACTATTAAAGGATTAAATTTCCAAAGATATAGAAACAAAAGAGATAAACAAATACTAGATCAATACCACTTACCAGTAATCTATTGGATAATCTGGATGTCCATAATGGAGGTTTTCACTCCAAAATCCCCTAGAGGGTTTACCAGGGTTGAGAGGATAAGACTCTTCTGAAGGTGAATTAAAAATAAACCGCACAACATTATTTAAAATAGATGTTCATGGAATTACACAACCTGTAACATAGATACAATTCATGTAATTATTTTTAATGGAATATATTGAAAAAACCATCACCTTTGTTGATTATTAAAATTATCTGAACAATATATGATGTGTAATCCCATTTGGAAAGTCTGTAAATTTTCTAAATATGTTTTTCCAGTTCATTTCATTATAAAACTACCTAAACCTCCTTTAACGAATCTTAACTTAGCAATAACCCATTATTAAACATGACCCATTAATACCTAGCCTCTGTTAATTTACACAAGAATATATCCCCGAAATTTAGGCCATTTTCAATGAAAAAAGGCTCTCCACTTAATTTATATCTGGTTTCCAAAGTTTTCTCACAACATAATGTTGCGTTTATTCAAAAAAATTGTATTCTATGATGAAAAAAATTAAAAACATGGTTTTAGAAAAGATACAAAACTCAACTAAGAGAAATTAATGGAAACTCATAGAAAGACATACCTGGAAAAATATGGGATCTTACACATACACACATGAGTCCTATGACCAAACTAAAAACACTAGAAACACTTCCCAGATCTCATCAAACATTACTTAAAATATTATTTTCCACAATAAGAACAATTTTAGGGCTTACCACTTGAATTCTTATATTTTTATTAATCCATTTCCAAAAATATTAACATTTTATTATTATTACAATCTTTATGATAATACACGTTTAAAAAAACCATCTGAACTTTCTAATAAAAACAAACCACAATCACAAAACTATTAAATTATTAGGCATTCAATTTTCTTTATAAAATCAATTTTAACCCTATGTAAAATCTATTAATTTTACTATCATTATCCCTAATAAAATACCGTACATACCTGGTCAATATTGTGAAGTTTTCTTCATATAAAACTACATAATCTTTATCCTTTTACTTAAATTAGAAGAATTGTTTTTCCATAGAGATTTGAACAAAATTAAGTAAATATTTCTAATGGAAAGTATCCTTGAATGATTACCATCTGATGGCTTAAATATCATATTTATATCTGGTATTCTTATCCCAATACCACAATATATCATATTAACCTTAAATGTGATAAATGATAAGAGTTACATTTTGTGTTTTAAACATCCCCTGATATCAAATATCTTTTTTAAATCATTGATATATCCTTTGGATACCATTGGGTCAGATGATCCACCAAATGATGGTTGATGTTGCCTCATGAAATTCTCTGCAATAAACATGTTTCTTCCTAGAAGATAATGTTCATCTATGGAATGGATACCAACATCGTTTATAGATTCTATTAACTGATCTATAACTATGAAAAAAATAATCTTTCCATATTTTAACCATCTCAGGATGATGATTTGGAAGGATAATATCCTCATGGATCATTCCCACTATAGAATATTGTTTCCCCTAAAGAAAAACATTTTGAATAGAAATATTTTAGGAGAAGAAACATGTGGATCATTCAATGCTATACAATTTTAACATAACTATAAGTTAAAATTTTTCAAGGTCAACTTATTAATATTATCCTAACCTATAAATTTATCTAAACCATTCCTCTAATACCAGGTCACTGACTATTAATATTACATAATATTGAGTTTTTGTCAAGAATTTCCTTTATTTCACTTTGAAGATATTTTCAGCATTAGAGTTATAGATAATTAGTTCCTAACTCATAAATTACAACACCATATAATAAAAATTTGTCAGTTCTAAAAGTCACCATTTTTTCCACCACATTAAACTATTAAAAAACACAATTTTTTTCATGAAAAATACTCAAATTTTTTAACTTTACCTCTTTATTTCCCTTCCCTGTCCTTTTAAAAATATCATTAAAGGATATAGAAATAAATAAGTCTATTAGTATAGTCAAAACATGAAAACTCTTATAATTTTTACCTTTATCTTCAATGTTCTCTGAGCATATAAAATATTTTCTCTTAGAAAAACACACACTTTTTAATCAACAAAAATAATTAAAACCCAAATCAAGAAATAAAAACCTATTTTTGGTGACTTGGAGCATCATATTCATAAAACCCATGAATTTTTTTTAATTGGAATAGAAACATGGGTTACATCTAATATAATCATTACTCAATGCATTGCAGCACTATCTGGGTTACCCCATTATAAAAGTTATAACTAGTTCACCTGACACTATCTGGGAACACTTATTTCTCTTGTATAATTCTTACATAACACAACACTAATAAAACATTTTTATGTGTACACTTTTGAAAAACTCTTTTCAACTCATTAACAAATCAGTTTTGGATATCAAAATACCATTTTCTTTAAAATACCCATTTTCAATACCAAAATTCCATTTTCTTTTGAAAACCCATTCTAAATACTAAAATACCAGAACAAAAATGGGGAAAGGGTTTTCCACGTATAAAACATGAAATATTTCTAACGAATACATAAATCAAATAATTGTAATAACAGTGTTAATTTCATTGTCTCCATGTACGTTTAGAATAGAATATTCCTTCTATCTTTTGTCAAAACCTTCTGTATAAAACATATAAATGTATTAATTTTTAAGGAACATTGAAAAAATAATTTATATATATATTATTTCCATATAAAAACATTTAAGAAATCATTTTAAAAACATGTACATCGAAGATAAAGAGTTGGATAGAATACATTAAAAGAAGATATTTTTAAAATAAATTCCCTCAACACTTGGTAAACACCTGAATCATAAGACCTATGAAAAAATAATTAAAAAATTAAATAAAATTAGAATATATAAATTCCTCATATAACATGTCAAAGTGTCACTATATAAATATTATGAAGAAATAAAGGTTTATAACTTTAAAATATTCTCAATGAAAGGAAATAGAGGGGATGTCCTATACCTTGGTTCTGACTTGCCACATGTGTCTTTATATTATTGAATAATAAAATTATATTAATTATGTATTTTCTTGAGAATGTATTTCAGGTTTATTATTACATTTAATTAAATTATTATCATGTTTTTTATAATTATATAATCTATTAATTTTAAGTTTTATGTTTTCACTATATTCGGATTATGTGTCAAAAATTTCATTGGAAGGATGACTACTGTCAAAGAGGTCATTTTTTAAACAACTAAAAATTAATAATCATGAAATAATTATCATATTTATAAAAAAATTATACTTTTAAAACCAATAATTAAATATGGTTAGGAAAAATGAGCTGACATTACGATCATGGATACAGAATGTCGTACATATGCATGAGTAACATTTCATTTTTTCAATGTTCATTATAGAAAGAAGGTAAGTAATATTTCATCTTTAAATAATTTTAATTAAATCATAATAACCGCATTATTTAATAACATATATATATATATACATATATATATATAATTCTTGTGATGTGGGGGTGAAAAGAGAATCACATCTCTTCGAGTAGTCGGTAGTCCACACGTCCAGGAACGATGTCATCAATTTTTTAGTGAGTGAACAATTAAACATTAAAAGTTATATTATACTTATATCATGATAAATATTTAATTAATATCATACTTATTTTATTTATATCACATATATTAATAATATTTACCCTTATTACCTTCCACATATTGAGTTAGTGAAAACGAATCACATTGATTTATGAGGTGGTATTACACTGTACACCCAAGAGAAGTTATTGTATCCCTTATGGAATGAAAATTATAAGGGTATATATATGATATAATGACATAAAAGGTATATCTGTTTTATTAATTTAATATATTAACATTATATCCTTCATCGTACCCAACCTTGAGAGTTGATAATTGAAATAATATTGACCTCGTTTCGTGAGGCGGTAGTGTGCCTTACACACGAATGATGATTTCATAAAACTTTTTATGGAATTGGAAATGTATTTAGGTTATTACACTAATATAATAATATATATTTATTTTTATGATATTGAGGTTATTATATAATCATGGTATAATAATAACTAAAGGGGTGGAGAAAGAAATAAAATAAAAATACTTGTTGAAAAACACTACCTCTTCGTTGTGTAACTACTTTTGGTTTTCACCAAAGTCCTTACTTGGTTAGATTTGTTCTGAAAATAATTCTTATAGTGTGAGATTAGAGAAATTTTTAAGACATTATGGTAGTTATTCTCTCTACCAAATACATTTCTAGGTATGTAGAAAGGATGACGGGTGTTGTCCTTTTATAACTGAGGTGAGTGACACACTTATAATTGTTCGAAAGAATAATTTTTACCAATGTTTGTTTCCTGAAAAAACAACACAATAATGGGCTATTTAATATCCTAGAAAGTATAAGGTCTAAATATTTCCATAAAAAGGGGTTTGGAAAATTTTATAGTTCATTTTTACACTTATGATTATATTTTAATCCCCTGGTAAACACATTTTTAACTTAATCGATGTGATTAATTTTAACTATTTTCAATAATAATTATTGTAAAAAAATAATTTTAAATTATTATAAAATTTAAAATACACTGATTCAAAATGTAGAATATATTTTTCCAAATTTAATTTATATAATAGGAAAATTTTAATTTAATATTAACTCCTCAGACACGGAGAGAAAACAATTTTTTAAGAAGAGAATGTTTTTGAGAAAAATATGATTTTTTATTAACTCTATGACTAATAATAATCATTATATAAAAATAAATTATTATTAAATAACATATAATCTAAAAATTTAATATAAAATATTCCCAATTACTTATTATTTTAATTAATTATAAAGGAGAAACATTATACAATTTAAAACACTTTTTAGAAAACTTCGTTTTTTAACCCAAAAAAACATATTCTAGAAACCACTATAATGTTGATTAAAAATTAATTTAGTGGATTAAATATTACTAAATAATAATTATATTTCATTAAAAAATATTAATTTTTTTCTATTTTAAAATAATTAATTTATTAAAAGTAAATTTCTTTTTACATAAATCAGTATTTTCACTATTCATTGAAAAATCATTATTTTCTTAAAAAATCCAAAATTTCACCTAATTTGCATTTTTATATGATAATTTCAAAGGTTAAATTAATTTTATCAAATTAAAATTATAAAATTTTTAAATTGATATTTTAAATAATACAGTATAATATAAGGTTTTAATTAAAACAATTTCTTTTTTATTAAAAATTACTTAATATTTTTTAACTAATATAACTATCTAATTCATATTAATAAATTTAGATAATTATATAATCTATCATTACTTATGTTTTTACAGATCCCTTGGTTTAATCAATATATATGATGAGATAACATGGGGAAACCAGTCAATGGGCTTAATTCACTATAGGAAACAGGTGAATCTTGATCCACTATGGGATACATGTGTGTCATGATCTAGAATATGTAATAATTGAGTAGTTTTGATCCACAATATTGATGGTATTAGTAGTTAACCTTGACATTTGATTAATTCTATTTAAATGATAAAATTTTAATCCAATTATAGTCCATGTTTTCTAAAATGATAAATTTTTATTCCATGGATCTTCTCTATGATCTATGAATTGTTGGGTATGAGATTAGTGAGTTATGTTCAAGATCACATTCCCTTATTATTATATTATTCTTTTATATGATCATAGATTTATATCTCATATATTTACCCTTATTGAGCACATAATATCACCCTTTCTTATGTTTCCTTCCCCAGGTTATCAATAAGGTTTTAGCTAGGGTATGCCTAATTGGAGTACTATGTGAAATGATCTTGGAGGTATATGTTTAATATATTTTATGAAATAATAATTTTCATTTTCTAGTCTTCAAAATCACTAAACTATTATAGTCCTTAAGTGTATGTTTATGAAATTTATTGAATATTTATCTAAAAATATGCGATAATTATGTTTAAAAAGGAGAAGTCCTTATATTTAGTATGATAGAAAGTTTTTAGTTAATATTGGGTAATTAGGATTAGAATAACAAAATATAAAACCTTGGTGATAAATATATTTATAAGGTAACATCGTAAAGTTTTGGTAAGAAATATATTATGTGGTTTTCCTATAAATACATCCCTATATGAATACTATAATTAATTTATCATGATTATGTAGTTTTCCAATATTAATTTTATTTCTCACACTATGATTTTTAGTATTAGTCAATGGTAGGATCTACAAGAAAATGGTATAACATTGAATGTTATAGACAATGTGTTGATGAGAAACAAAATGGGATGATGACTATAGTAAAGGATATTGTAATTATTCTTAATCAATTATCAAGATATATTATTGAAAAATTATTCCATAACTAAATCTCAAACCCACCAAATAAGAGAATGATAGAGTTTGTTGAGAGTTCATGTGGTGGGAAGAATCACTCAAGGAAATTTCTCAAATGAACGAGAATATGTTCACTATGTGGATAATAAAGGAAAAAATAATTTCATTTCCAAAGAAAATTGAAATGTACAATTAACTCAATGGACGAAAATAATGATTTTCCTAAGGAATTATCAATGGTTGAATTTTATAAATGTGGAAAGTATGGGAATTATACAAATCAATACCCTAGGGGTAAATATAATGAATAAAATCTTCAAGATTTTATGAGTTAGTGTTATAATGATAATTATGAAGAGGCTATGAATGAAATATAAAAGATAAGGGTTTCTCTATCAGTATTACATATGTTAAATGTAACAAGAAGGATTAAATTAAAGTTGATTAATGCTAATTAATTATTCATATTTCATATTATATAAATGAGGTATTATGGAATAAGATGATGAAGCCTAGTTAATGGTTTAAGAATGAAGTAAGATGATTAAAGTGTTTAGGTACATGAATTCAAAAATTATGTTATATGAATTGTGGAATATATAGGAATAGTTCTATGTACATTGTACATTAAGGATTTACAATAATATGTTTAATGGTACTTAAGAACAAAAAATGTAATTTATTTTCAAGGTGATATTTTATGGAAAACAAATTATTAAGGGAAATAAAAACCATAATATGTTCATGATGTTAAGATAATGATGTTGGGATAAAGAGATGATGGACATTGATAAAGTAAAATTGATATTATTTATTACCTTGGAACTGATTAATGATTTGGTAACAAAGTGGATTATGTTATCATTAATGGATGTTACATCATTTTTGGATTTAAGGAATACATTCAATAGTATTTGGTTTTATTTAAGGAATGATGGATCGTGTATGTCTTAATTGAGATTTTATGGTAATTCAAGTTATTAACATATTTTAGGAAAATATATGAGCAAAGTATTCACACATTTGGTATTTGAAAATTAATACATATGTTAGGATACTTGGGAGATTATGTTAAATTGAAATTTAGAGACATTATCTATTAATTTATAAATTTTTTATGTGTCTTAAGGTTAACCATTTATGGAATGGTTTAAGTTGATCTATGTATGAGGTTTTATAGATTAATTTCATACTTCACTATATGAATATTTATGCATGTTGGATAACCAATGCTAACTATTTTGGTTTTGATGATAAATAGAGATAAAAGGAACTAATTAGATTTCTATTATGGATCTTGTGATTTGTTAGTGACAATGGAATAAAAAACTAACCTTCATTTCTTTGAGTAAGAAACAATGTGAAAATTGATCAAATCCCAAGAAAATAATGTAATTTTTATTATAACATAAATGAGAGCTAATCCATAAATATATATGTAACTTTTTAATTTATTATTATATAAGTTTTGTAGGCTATATATAGGTGCTTCCACAAAACCTCTCCTAAGATCATGGTTTATTCCATGTGTCTCTCCTATGGAAGTAAATACTTGATCCATCTCTTGAACTAAACTTGTAACACCCCGAGATTTTATAAGAAATATTTTTTTTAATTTCATTGATGTCATGTACGCTACAACAAGATTAACTTGCGATATACGCAACACCGTTTTAGCTTGTAGTATAAAAAATCACTATTCTGGTCTTGTGTTGCACGCCAGAGCAACCTTCCTCGATAGCGCGTGTTATACGCAATACTGAGTTTCACTAAACAAGATATTAATATAATATCTTTATGAACTAGCCGTTATGAATAGTAATACCCACTTTTTGAAATTTTATAAATTTTATCTTTCAAAATGGACTTAATTTTTGGATTCAGAATATCGAAATTAGCCTAGAGTGAATTTTTGGTATTTTTCTGAAAACATTCAATTTTTGATGAATAGTGAAAACACTGGGTTACTATTTAAAAACTGACTTTTTATTTAAATAATTATTTATATTATTTAAATATATTTTAGGTCAAAATTGATATATAATACCTATATAAGTTCAATGTAATTCATTGGAGTCACTTTATAATGATTTTAGATATATAAAAATTTTATTGAACTTTTCACCATCTTTTACCCACCTCCTAGGAGAATTTGAAAATTTACATAAAACGTAATTTTACCGCTTCTGTGAGTGGAATTTTGAAAATCCATGAGTCACGGTTAATATAATAGAGTAAAATTTGGTTCAATAAGATAAAAATAATTTTTTGTGAATAGTAACTTTTTACTTTTATTTACCACGGTTAAAAGTAAATAGTTTAATTAAGGGTAAAAATGATATTATTATTCCCATAACACATGTATTAATTATATTGGATAAGTGTAATTAGACCAAAAACAACCTTAGGATTAAAATATCACCCTTTAGGTCTATGTGGATTAGATTAGGACACTTATTATTATTTTATTTAAAGAAGAGTTAAAGGAGTTAAAATCAAAGTTTAATAACTAAAACATTTTTTAATATAGGGTAATACATAAGATAAATTCTACTATAAATATTCATTAGAAAGAAAAAAATATTTCCTACTTAATTTTATTTTATTTATAATTTTTAGACATTAAATATATTAATTTATTTATGACACAATGATGATGTAGTAATTACCTTATTAATGAAATATTAACACAATTGATATTATAAATAGCCAAATAAATGTAATTTGAGAATTTATATAAATTAAACTAAGTTTTTAGGTTAATAGGACATGTTAGTAGTGATTAAATTACGTTTTTTTGAACTAATAATTCTTTTATGATTTTCACAAAAATTAATTACCAAATAGTGTCAAAATTGACATAAAATAGTTTTTAAAACAAATATTATATTATTAATTGTTATTCTATTCCTATAAATATAAGGTTAGGAAAAATGACATATATATGGTTATATATATTAATTATGAACCACTTGGGGTTATTTTGGATTGATATAGTAAGTTTATTAACCATATATTTTAAGAAAACAAGAAGACACGGTAAAAGTTAAATTATTTAACTTAGAGTTAAATCTAAATGATAAGGTTAAAATAGTAACCTAAACTTTTCTAAAACCTATTTGTTGAGATTATTTTGACCCATACCAACTTTATATTTGAAATAAATACCTTTGGAGCTATTATAAACCAAATATGACTTTATTATAAAATAATATTTTAAGTTTTTTTCTAAAGTGACCCTCTCCTCCCTTATAAAAGGCCACCTCCTCTCTCTTATCTTTACACAAATTTGAGCCTTCAATCTTGGCCAAACCCTGCCAATTTCCATTCTAAACTTTCCTATAAACATTATAGAGGATCTGGTCTCCTAAAAATACCAACTATAGTGCCTTAAGAGAAAGCTTAAAAGAGGTGCGTCCAGGAAGAGGTAATCTCTTCTACCGATTCTTTCAAGTTTCTTTCTTCTTCAACTTATTCTTATTTAGTTATATCATTATAAAGTAATAAAATCAGTATAAATAATATAATTATATGTTATTATAAATGTAAAACAACTCAATTTCACCATCTATCCATCCTATGGAAAACGAAATCACCGCGTGTGCGTACGTACGGAATACCGTCTCCATGCCGTGGTGTAATCTGTTTACCCCCCACCGTACTTGGATGGGTATAATGTTGTAAAGAATAACTATATATAGTTATTATAACATAATACTGATTATGAGATATTATATCATCCAATCCAATTAAATTCAATAATTATGGGAATGATATCATCGCTCATGCATACGTACGGACTACAGTCTCCACGAATGCGATGAGATTAATTTTCCATGATTGACCATTAAAGTATGATTATAAATTAAATATAATAAATAATCATGAATGATATTAAATAATAATTATACTGGATTTATTTAAATATATGTTTCATTTACATAATTCCATTCAAGTCAATAAGGAAAGGAAAACAGCGTTCATGCGTACGTACGGCCTACCGTCTCCATGAATGGTGTATTTCATTTCATTTATCTATATATATTATATATATATACTGAATATATATGATATATAAATCATGATTTACATTCTGGAAGTAATTAAATCATGATATAAGTAATAATAATATCAATAAGAACATGTCCAAACACGTACGATAAATAAAACGATTTTACCCAAAATGTTGTTTTAACATGGAATTTACAAAATAACGTGTAATATAAAGTCATAAGTGAACCATATATGATATCATAACAATGAATATGATTCTATAACAAGTCAATGAAATTATTTAAATTATTATACAAGAGTTTGTGATATGTACGAATCATATCAGACCTAAGTTAGGGGATAACTTTTCTAATCTCCTTTTTATCCAAGATTGTTTATTCGTAAGTATTTAATGGGGTTATATTTATCATCCATGTTGCTGCTTCCTGAAAATGGTTTAATGTATGTTTAAAGTCCCTTTTACCCATTTTTGACATTTACTACATGGTATGTAAGGAATCTTTCTTTTGTTTCTCATACGAGGTACATTTTGACTTTTCCAGCAAAATTATGAGAAGAATGTTCTTTTAACTTATACGGCATGAACAGATTTTTACGGTTTCATAATGCCAAATTTTGATGAAGATTCCTCTACAAGTTTTCATGGTTATTTTCAATAAAATCCCTTTCTTTTAAAATTGCAAGGCATTTTGTGAAAATAAAATGATTTTGAAGAAGAAAGGATATTTTCCTCAAGAATTCATTTAAAGTGTTTTATCAAAACCATTTTCCATACAAGATGACATTATTTCATAGGTATATGTTTCAAGTATAATGTCTCTATTATTTATATGGTTTTACTTTTACTATGATGAAATGATATCCATTTTTTTATATGGATTATGTTATGATGGGATGATGTTTATAAACCCATTTTATTCTTTGGGTTATGATGAATGATTTATGTTTATGTTGTGGAACACGTAAGAATTATTTCAATATGAGATGGGTGAGACCTATATCTCCCTCCAATGCATTGGGTAAAGATTTATATCTCATGAGATAGACATGGTTGGAATGGTAAGTTAATCCGGTTTAGTGATACAGGACTGGAACGAGGAGTGAACTAGATTCAGAAAGAGACTTTGTCAACTAAGATGGTCTTGGCAGCAAATCCTTGGCTACTATGGAAATCATATCATGTTCTTAACGGTTTTCTACAATTAAATGTTTTATTCCCATGCTATTTTATCATGATTTATGTTCCTTTATAACCAATTCCTTATGTACTGCCAAGATTTATTTCACAACTCAATATTTTGATGTTTAAACTTTATGTTCATGTTTTGAAGTTCAAATGTATATGGTTTTTTTTTATTTTCTCCATGCTTACCCTTAATGAGAATTTGAGCTCACCCTTTTTATGTTTTCTTTTCCCCTGGATATAAAGAAAGGTTTTAGGTAAGAAAACAAAAGGGAAAGATCTTTATGGAAGATGTTGAAGATCTTTCACCATGAATAGAAGATTATTTTTCCGAGTTTCCAAAGACACTAAACTATTATAGTCCTTGTGTTTTTGTTTTTGTTATGTATTAAGTATTCCGCAAAAGTAATTTAATGTCTATGTACATCAAGTACAGGTCTCTACAGTTGTTATCAGAGGAAAGGTTTAGCTAACCTTTGGAAACTAGTATGCGAAAACTTTAGTGAAATCCCTAGGGATATTTCTAAGGTATGTCTAGGGATGTCCCTAAGGTTTAGTATAACTATAGGTTACAGTCCTAGAATTTTGTTGACGATCATGAATAACCTAGGGTGGACCAAGGGTGTCATGGATTAAATAATGTGTGATAAGTTAGACATACCATAAGTGACTTTTTATGAATATATTGTTCCTTGTTATTTCAACTATTTCTTACACCAAGGTTTTTGGTTTTAGTCAATGGAGGGAACCAGAAGGAATTGGGTCAACATTGAATCCAGTGGACAAATTGGTGACTATGAGCAAAAAAATTGAATAATGCCTAGAAAGAAAGATTTTTTGATTATGCTGAATCAGTCATCGTGATATATGATTAACAAGGTGAACTATAGTGGTATTCCTAATTCATCAAATACGAGGAAGATAGACTTTTATGCATGCTCGCATGATAAAGAGAATAGAGAAAGGAAGATTTATATTTATAAAGAAGGGAAGAAGAACCTTGATGAATACATCAAATGGAGGGGGAGATGTTATCTGTGTGGAGAGAAGGGTAATTCAGTGACAAACTGTTAGGGAGTTCAATGTCTTATCTATGGGGAACATGGGAATTACCCAACTCAGTGCCCTGACCTAAGAGTTTACTTCTAGATCAAGGAAGGACTTATTCCATGACAATCATTGAAGAGGATGGATTGAAGTGTTTATGTATTGGTATTCAAGAATAATGGTGTTGAGGTATTTTTATGGTATATTATAATATCTATGTATTGGTCCATTGTGGTTTTCCATAATAATATGGTACCGATAACCATGAAAAGTGATTGAAATATTTTTGGAAAGTAGATGATATGCACATAATGAATGTATAAGGAGAAAATAATATGTTTGATAGTATTCATGAGCTCATGATTTATATAAGGACTAAGTGATATCATGGTTTAAATATATATAATTTTTGGGATTTTAGTATGTGGAAAGAGTTAATTTTAACTACATTCATGCTTTCACTAAGGTTCAATGGGTATTTATTTTTCAAGAGAATACATGATTAAGGCATTAGAATGTTTGGAATGTGACCAACAAGACATATCTTATTATATATGGGGATAAATGACTGTATTTACATGCTTGGTAGATGACCTCTCTATCAATCTTTTTTCCTTATACTATGAGTTTGGGTAAGCCTAAGGATTGGAATAGATTAAGTTAGACATCAGATAGTATTATTTAAGGCTATAAATTCTTTATATTATTTTTGTAATGTTATAATAGTATAGTTTTAGAAAAAGGACAACCCATAGGATGGGCGACAACCCGTCACGTCGGACAAGGATGTGATAATTGAACCCACAACCGAAGTGCGACAGGCCATTATCGCCTACCTATGGCCTACAAGAAGTACTTGGTTAGGAGAAACTAGTTTTATTTTATTAAGTGGTATGATAGATGAAGTATAAGTCCATTTTAAGAACCATATACGATTAATCTCACTATAGATGGACTTGAGTATATAACTTTTGCTAACCTTATGTTTGAGACAGATGGAATGACCTATCATTCTATTGCATGATCTGAAAACACTTCATGGAAGACAAATTAAACTTCATTTATTTAAGAGATGAAGTGGAAATTTCTCAAGGCACAAGCAACGATAAGATTGTACCAAAATCAAGTAAGTATTTCTTTTAATTCAAAAATTATTCAACATTAGGGAAATGATCTTGAAAACCAAAAATGTTGTCCTAGTGCCCTTATATCCAATGAATCAGATGGTACCTTAAATCATCACCAATTTATGGCTTTGTGATTAGTGGCTTTTTCATAGCCATGTTCTATACCACTCTCCATCAGAACTTGATGGTTATATTTCTCTTCCATATCCATATTTTCACCTATGTTCTTCTATGAGGAAACCCAATGATGAGTTAATTTGGGTAACCGTTATGTTTCATACATTAGTTTTTAAAATTAAGTTTTAGTATTCCTTTTTATGATGTGGGTTTCTATGAATGAAACTTTCAAGTAGAAAACCATTTATAACCCTAACTAATTTCGAGGGAGAAATTCATTTTAAGGGGGGTAAAATGTAAAACCCTGAGATTTTATGAGAAATATTGTTTTTAATTTTATTGATGTCTTGTATGCTACACCAAGATTAACTTTCACTATACACAACACCGTATTAGCTTTCTATATAAGAAAACACTATTCTAGACTTGTGTTGCATGCTAGAGAAACCTTCCTCAATAGCGTGTGTTATACGCAATACTGAGTTTCAATAAACAAGATATTACTATAATATTATTATGAACTTACCGTTATGAATAGTAATACCCACTTTTTGAAATTTTATAAATTTTATCCTCCAAAATTGACTTCATTTTTAGATTCGGAATATCGAAATTAGCATGGGTGAATTTTTGGTATTTTTCTGAAAACCTTCAATTTTTGATGAATGGTGAAAACATTGGGTTACTATTTAAAAATCAAATTTTTATTTAAATAATTATATATCCTATTTAAATTTATTTTAGGTCAAAATTGATACATAATACCTATATAAGTTAAATATAATTCATTGGAATCATTTTATAATAATTTTAGATATATAAAAAGTTTATTGAACTTTTCACCGTCTTTTACCCACCTCCTAGGAGAATTTGAAATTTTACATAAAACATAATTTTACCACTTCTATGAGCGGAATTTCCAAAATCCAAGAGACATGGTTAATATCAATGAGTAAAATTTGGTTCAATAAGATAAAAATAATTTTTGGTGAATAGTAACTTTTTACTTTTATTTACGACGGTTAAAACTAAATAGGGTAGTTAAGGGTAAAAATGATATTATTATTACACTAACATGTCCTAATTCTATTGGATTAGTTTAATTCGACCAGAAAAAACCTTAGGAATAAAATATTACCCTTTTGGTCCACTTGGATTAGATTAGGACACATATTATTATTTTATTTAAGGAAGAGTTAAAGGAGATAAAATAAAAGTTTATAAACTATAATGTTTTTTTAATATAGGGTTATACATAAGAAAAATTCGACTATAAATATTCATTAGAAATATAAAATAATTTCCTACATAATGGTATTTTGTTTATAATTTTTAGACATTAAATAATGTAATTTATTTATGACACAATGATGATGCAGTAATTACCTTATTAATGAAATATTATCATAATTTCTTTTATAAATACCCAAATAAATTTAATTTGAAACTTTTTATAAATTAAACTAATTTTTTAGGTTTATATGACATGTTAGTATGGATTTAATTAAATTTTTTCGAACTAATCATGCTTTTATGATTTTCACAAAAATCAATTACCAAACAGTGTTAAAAGTGACATAAAACAGTTTTTAAAACAAATATTATATTATTAATTGGTATTATATTACTAAAAAACTAAGGTTAGAAAAAATGACATATATAAGGTCATATATATTAATTATGAACCGCTTGGGGTTCGTTTGTCTTGTTATTGTAAGTTTATTAACCATATAGTGTAAGACAACAAGAAGACACAGTAAATGTTAAATTATCTAACTTAGAGTTAAATCTAAATTATAAGGTTAAAATAGTAACCTAAACTTGTATAAAACCTATTGTTTGAGAGGATTTAGATCCATACCCACTTTATCTTTGAAATAAATAATTTTGGAGCTATTATAAACCAAATATGACTTTATTATGAAATAATAATTTGAGTTTTTCATAAAGTGCCCCTCTCTTCCCTTATAAAAGGGACCTCCTCCATATTCTCTTTACACAAATTTGAGCCTTAAAGCTCAGCCAAACCCTCAACATTTCCATTCTCAACTTCCTTATAAACATTATAGAGGTTCTGGTCTCCTCAAAAGACCGACTCTAGTGCCTTAAGAGGAAGCTTAAAAGAGGTGCGTCGAAGAAGAGGTAATATCATCTACCGATTCTTTCAAGTTTCTTTTTTCTACAACTTATTCTTATTTAGTTGTTTAATTATAAAGTAATAACATAAGTATCACTAATATTCTTATATGTTATTATAAATGTGAAACAACCCCATTTCACCTTCTATCCATCCTACGGAAAATGAAATCACCGCGCGTGTGTACGTACGGAATACCGTCTCCACACTGTGGTGTACTATGTTTTTCCACCACCACCTTACTTGGATGGGTATAATGGTGTAAAAAATAACTATATATATAGTTATTATAACATCATAATGATTCTGAGATATTATATCATCCACTCCAATTCCATTCAATAATTATTGAAATGATATCATCGCTCGTGCATACCTACAGACTACCGTCTCCACGAACGCGATGAGATTCATTTTCCATGATTAACCATTAAAGTATGATTATAAATTATTTATAATAAATAATAAGGAAATATATTAGATAATAATTATACTATATTTATGTACATATATGTTCCATTTACTTAATTCCATTCAAGTCAATAAGGAAAGGAAAACATCATTCATGCGTATGTACGGACTACCATCTCCATGAACGGTGTATTTCATTTCATTTATCTATATATTATATATATATATACTGAATATATATGATATATAAATAATTATTTAAATTTTGGAAGTAATTAAATCATGATATAAGTAATAATAATATCAATATCAACATGCCCAAACACGTATGATAAACAAAACAATTTTACCCAGAACGCTGCTTTAACATGGAATTTACAAAAGAACGGGTAATATAAAGTCATAAGTGAACCATATATGATGTCATAAAAATGAATATGATCCGTTAATAAGTCAATAACATTACTTAAATCATTATACATGAGGTTTAGATACTTACGAAGCATACCAGACCTAAGGTAAGGGATAACTTTTCCAATATCATTTTTATCCGAGATTGTTTATTCATAAGTATTTACTAGGGTTATATTTATCATCAATTTCATTGTTTCATAAAAATGGTTTCATGTATGTTTAAAGTCATTTTTACCCATTTTTGACTTTTACTACATGTTATGTAAGGAATCTTTCTTTTGTTTACCATACGAGGTACCTTTTGACTTTTCTGGAAAAAGTACGAGAAGAATGTTTTTTAACTTATACGGCATGAATGGTTTTTTACGGTTTCATAATGCCTAATTTTCATAAATATTACTCTAAAAGTTTCATGGTTATTTTAAATAAAATCCTTTTAATTTAAAATTTCATGGAATTTTGTGAAAAGAAAATGATTTTGAAGAATAAAGGATATTTTTTTCAAGAATTCATTTCAAGTGTTTTACCAAAACCATTTTCCATCCAAGATGACATTATTTCATATGTGTATATTTAAAGTATAATGTCTCTATGATTTAAATGGTTCTACTTTTACTATTATGAAATGATATCCATTTGTTTTATATGGATTATGTTATGATGGGATGATGTTTTTGAAACCCATTTTATTCTTTGGGTTATGATGAATGATTTATGTTTATGTTGTGGTACACGTAAGATTGATTTCAATATGAGATGGGTGGGACCTATATATCCCTCCAATACATTGGGTAAAGATTTATATCTCATGAGATAAACATGGATGGAATTGTAAGTTAATCTGGTTCAGTGATACAGGACTGGAATGAGGAGTGAACTCGATTCAGAAAGGGACTTTGTCCACTAACATGGTCTTGGCAGCAATGCCTTGGCTACTATGGACATCATATAATGTGTTTAATGGTTTCCCAGAATTAAATGTTTTATTCCCATGATATTTTATCATGATTTATGTTCCTTTATGAACTATGCCTTACGTACTTCCATGATTGATTTCACAACTCAAGATTTTGATTTTTAAACTTTATGTTCATGTTTTGAAGTTCAAATGTATATGGTTTGTTTTATTTTCTCCATTATTACCCTTACTGAGCATTTGAGGTAACTCTTTTTATGTTTTCTTTTCCCTAGGATATGTAGAAAGGTTTTAGGTAAGAAAACCAAAGGGGAAGATATTTATGGGAGATGTTGAAGATCTTTCACCATGATTAGAAGATTATTTTTCCGAGTTTCCAAAGACACTAAACTATTACGGTCCTTGTGTGTTTGTTTTTGTTATGTATTAATTATTCTGAAAAATTAATGTAATGTCTTTGTATATTAAGTACGGGTCTCAACAAAACTCCATGTTCAAACTGTTGGAGCTTGATCTTTATTATGAGGAACAACATGTGGATAATGTAGATCTTATAGAGAAAGGTCTATGAAACAAGACAACTCCATAAGTATTTTTTCTCTCGAAAAACTAAAAACATGAGGAAGGTACATGGGAAATTGAAGATGTAATGAGGCAAAATTAAACTTTGTTTTTGAAACCAAAGTGACAAATTTTAATGGAAAAATATTTTTTAAGGGGTGTAAAACATAATACCCTAATATTTTTTAAAAAATTAAAATAAATTTAATATTTTTGATATTTTATGTTACACAGAACACCTCTTTTAGCTTATGTTACACACAACACTAATTTTAGATTGGGTTACACAAAACACCATGTTTTAAAGAAACACTAAATACTATTAAAATTTTTGTTATTCAATATGATAATTACCACCTAGCCATTAGAATGGTGGGTATGAATGGGATTAATTCAATTATGAAAATATATAGTTTACAGATGTATATAAAATTAAATTTTCCCAATTTTAGAAAACTTATTTGAAAAAATTATATTATTATTTTTAAACAGCATGTTATAATTATCTTGGGGTCCCTTTTTTATAATTTTCTAAAAAGATAATTTTTTCATTGAATTGTAAAAAATACTTGTTTTTATTAAAAGTTTATCTTTCCATTCAATTAATTTAAAAGATAAATTATATTTTAAAATTTTATTAAAAGTAAAATTAGATCAATTATATATCTATTAATCCAATTTTGGTGATTTTATTAAATTTATAGTGAATTTTGATATTAAAACTTTTAAAACATTGGAACTATTTCTCTTTAGAAAACAACGTTTTCTTCAGGTCTCCAGGATTAATTTTAAATTAAAATTTTCCACTTATGTGAATAGAATTTGAAAAAATGGATTCCAAATTAAAAAATAATAATTTATACTATCTAATAATGTAAAATTAATTTTTTACCACAACAAATAAAAAACACAACAAATATTAATTATCGCAATTAAGATTAAAACATGTTTATTTGGGGTTAAACTAAAACGATAAGTGATAAAATCAGTTATAAACTTTTAAAAAATTCATTTTATTGATCTATATTGACCTTATAACCTATTATGTTCTAGAATGAGCCATTTTGGATACTTTTGGTACGTGAAAAACTTGGTTACACCTTTTTCTTTTCAAAAATTACAAGTGTGCCACTCACCTAACATATAAAAGGCCTCTGCTATCCTCTCCCCTTCTGATATAAAAAACCCTTTAGTTCAGCCAAAATCTAAGAAACATTCTTGCTTAATTAATTTACCACATAATCAAGTCCTTTTTTATATTATAAATCTAATATAGGAAGGATTTAATTTAAACCTAAATATATTTTTCGAAGAAAAGGTAATGTTTTTAACAATGTGTCTTTATTTTACTTCTTCTTACAACTCGATAAAATATTTTCCAAATAGACTGAAATAATAAAATTATTTTCAAATCTATACATATATTTTATTATGTTAATTTAATAACCTAAATCCATATACTCTTCTGTCAAATGAGACATGAAATAATCATTTGTGTGTACAGAGGACCACCTCCTCACGAACCGATGTGATGTGTTTTTCATTTTTATTTTACATGGATGGTAATAAGGATAGATTAAATTAAAAAATATTATATTTTTAATATAATTATACTTCTTTAATTATGGTATCATATATACCTTCCTAAACTCTATTTTTTTGGGTTATGTGGTAATGTCATTCGTGTGTAAGGCGGACTACCATCACACAAAGTCATCTGATTCGTTTTTCACTAATGCTTTGCATATATTATAATAAGGATAGATTTAATTAATATATGTGATATAAATTAAATCATAATAAATATATAACTGTGAACTATTATTTACCTTCATTTCATTCTATTTTTTGAGAAAATAGATGTAATATTCATGCGTACATATGACCTATAATCTACATGAATAGTGTATTTCATTTTATATCTATGATTTTTTTGGATACTATAAGTAAATATATAATGAATATATATTATATTTATATCATGGTTTAACTTTTGGATATTATGGAACCATGATCAATTTAATAAATCCAAAAATTATAAATCAAATCATACAAGAAAAAAGCAGTTCTTACCCAAAATGTGATTTTAACATGGAAACTCTTAATAAACTGGTAGAAAATGGTAATTAGTAAATCATATGTGGTATAATATATACAATTAATTTTCTTTTAATGGATTTATAATAAACTTATATTTATTATACATTATTTTTTATCATGTACAAAGAAAGTTGATACTTAATTTAAGGAATTTTCGTCTCACTTTTCACTTCTTTGAGACACATTCCATATTAACTAACTATTTATTTTATGTTGTTTATATACTAACGATTAGTTTTTTATTATGATTATCTTAAAAATTATGGATATTTACATATAAATTTGACAATATCTCATTTATGTGGTTTACAATTCAAATGTTACCAAATAGATAAGGGATATTAAACTAAATTTTCCTTCTTTTGAGACATATGTTGAATTATGCACCGATCTTCTTTTAAGAGGTGTATATAAATCCCAGTTTACATGTAATATAATAAAATTATTTACTATCATTATATTTTACGTTTCATTTAATGTTATTTTTTCATGGTGATTTAAATTCAAATTTACCAAAGTGGTAAGAGTTTTATGATAAAATCTCAACATTTATTGGGATTGTTTATATTTATACTTCCAAAGATGAAAATTTATGATACAAATATAATGCTTATTAATTTTCTTCTCAACCATTTATTTTCCTTAAAATACATGTTTTACTTTCATTTTACTCTAATTATGTTCTCATGATTCACTTATATAAAATGGGTCTATACCCATGAATTCATACCAACAGTTTAACAAAACCATGGATCTAAATGATACTTTTTCCTTATACTAACAGTTTTGATAAAACAATTTGAATAGTAACACTGATATAAATCATCTATCAGGCTCCCCTCCCAATTTTCTTTTTTGACCCTATGTCTCCCCAGCCCGGGCCTCTCCACCCTCCCATCCCCTCCCCGACCTCGACCTCCCACCCTCGCCTCCACATCTCCCCCACCTACCTCCCTCGTCCTTCTCCCCTCCACCTCTGCAGTCGCCTCCACCTCCGCCTCTTCCTGACCTCCCAGCCTCCACCTCTGCCTCGTCTCGACCTCCACCCCCTCTTGGCCTTCGTTTCTCGATCTTAAAAGTTATTCATATTATTTTTGTGTTATATTGATTTAGGGATTGTGATGGCCTTATATCTCACCTTGAGTTAAATATATACTTCTGTGAACCATTTCTTCTATGTGCTCTATATATTTCTTAGATGCTTCTAATGGAATCACATGACTCATAACAGATTAGATGGAGACTTGTGCTTTGATCCATTGGAAATATTTTCAGTTCTCTTCTTACTTGGAAGAGCCTATTGATTCGTATAATTACCTAAAAGTCATGGACCTGACCAGAGATGAGAATTTACCTTCTTCTCTAGTACATGGTATACCATGGAAGTTAATTTCATCCACCCCCTCCCAATAGTGTTGTGACACTATCAAAGAAAAAGAATAGGAAGTAAAGAAGTTATGATAGCCATTACATTGACATTAACATATCCATTAATAACATTTTTTATGCTATCAATATTTCTACATCTTTAATGATAGAATTTTTTGGGAACTTGATCTAGGATATCACTATTTGTGAAAGATTGGGCATTCAAGTTTAGTTCATGAATTATAATGGAATCATCTTTTATGCATGGAAACCTCAGTATCAAGATTGGATCAAGATCAACATGAATGTTACTTACATGGGAAATGCAGACTTCTATGTAGAGTGAACTAGAATCATTTGACAGAAAATGTGGTGAGATTACACTCATGTATACATACACTTGAAAAATTTACTTTTTAAAATTAATACATTCATATTGTTTGGTACCATACAATGTTTAAACAAAAATTACACTCTTTTATAAAATTTTTATAACTATAGTATGTTTCATGAAATTCAACAGTATACACTACACTCTGGTATACAAATTCATGCATTACATAACACTCCTATTTTTTATAATCATGTTCATAAATAGATTTGGAAAATACTTCTCGTTTTCATATAATCCTTACTTTTTTTATAATGTAATGAATGGAATATGATTTAATGGTAGTGACACATGAATTCAGGTCTTGTATGCTCACATAATGATGCTCATATAGTTATAGGTGACTAATCATTGAAGATCATATAGAATTATCTATTTGATGTGTTTTATATTAATGTCCTACAAGCCACTTCGACTGACTACTAGAACGTGAGAAGACCGACTACTGGAACACGACCACATCATCCACCATTGCTAGATTCCCAAGGTATTTTTTAATACCAATTCTAGGTATGTGACCAAGCTTTGTAATTTAGTGTTTATCAAAATCAAACTCAACCGACTATTGGAATACACATTTTCATTCTGAATGCGGATCAAAATTTTTCATAAATGCACAGAATGATCATTTTCATTCCAGTAATTAAATTTTTTTATGTTTTATTCCACAAGATTTTTGGACGAGTTGATATTCTGATCATCAACCCAATTTTAATTTTGAATGCAGATCAACTTCGACAAAATACTTGAATGACACTGTTCCCATAGATCATCATACTAATGGAAATCTTCATCGAATAATCCGTTTTCTTCTTCCAATTTTCTCTCAGTCTCATTTTCTTCTTGCCTTTAATTTTGGATTGATTGTTGATTGTTCTTGATTTTCTCTTCTTCCATGATTTAAATCTGATTGTTCAATGAATATTTTAGCATATTTATAGGATATCACCATCCAATACAGCAATATCACCTCTTCTCTGCCTCTCTCATGTGTTTCTTAGATCATAAAGTTAATACATTATCATGTAGGAATCTCTTCCTATTTTGCTTCCTCTAGATTTGGATTTAGATTGTAAGGATTTGGTAATGTTTTCCCCAATCTTGAAGTGTTTTCATCTATTCTTTATAAATTGAGGTTAAATTTTTCTACAATTTTCATTCTACATTTTCCAAATTATTCCTCACACACATGACTAGGGTGGGTGTTTGTACCATTATCTAGAGTGTTATGATTATAAGGCCTTCTTGTGATATTTTGTAGCCTGGAATGTATTTCTAGTTATTATATATTTATTTATAGAAATGAAAAAATGTATTTAATGCCTTAAATTGAATTTTCTTGAATAGGGTATTTTTAGTTTGAGTGGGGTTCACGTGGAGGAATAAGTAAATGATGGGAGTATAGATAAGGTTTGAAAGACTTTGAAAATAAGGAAACTGTGAGTTACATGCCAATTGCTAAATGAAATTTCAAGCTTGAGTTATTAATATTTTCCTGGAAAAGTGGGACATTAAATGACAAGGGGGTAAGGGGTAAAACCTTAGTTATTGTATGACCAAGTGGGTTACGATTGACTTGGGTTATGGTGGATTCAATTGAATGTGTTATGAGGGGGGAATATGAATATAGTTTGGGAATGATTTATTCAAGGATGTTGGTTTGTGTTAGATATTGAAATTGTGATGTGTGAAACCTTAGGAATGGATTTTGATTGAACTTTAGCAGGTTAACCTATCACATGAATAATGCAATAGTTGATTCTATGTTCTTGAATGTGATGAATTTCATATGAGCATGTATAGATCAAAAAAACATTCCTATGGAAATAGAAATGACAATGAAGTGGAATGACTTCTATATAATGGGATTATTATTAGAAGCAGGGGATAAGAAATACCTTGGTTTCCAAATATGAATTGATAGGTGTTTGATGTTCTATTTTTTCATTGCTCATCCTGATTTCCTTGATATCATCTATTATAAATTGGATTTTGAGGTCTTGAAGGTTATTTCTCTCACATGATGGATGTGGTAGTGCCTCCACTGCATCAGTTCTCTATTTCTAACATTTTAGTCCAATAAATTCAGGAAAACCTATCCAAAGTAGTGATTTATCCATGGTTTTAACATTTGGGATTTGTTTGGAAATACTACCAATCACTTACGTAAGTGTTGGGATTTCATTGAAACTAGTTACAGAAAATTGTTTAAACTACTTATCTCTTTCTTTTGTATAAGGTAACATTTCACATCAGTTTTTGAAAACTGATTGTTACACTTATCACATTTTTAAATGTTGAATAAGACTTGTGATAAGTGTTTCCAGATTTATTATTGAAAATATGCTTTTATGCCACTTATTTGCGTGGTTTACTTCAAGAATTTAACCATGAATATTTTTTCAGAGACAGAACAAATCAACAGTTATTTTTTCAAGTATTTTATCTTCAATAAGTGTTATCAAACACAACAGAAATGTTTTCATATTTTTTATTGAAATTGTTTATCTTGGCCATTTTTTATGTGGTTTCTTCTAGAATTTAATTATAAGTGTTTTTTAGAAACACTTCAAATGTCACTTGTTTCTTTTTTCAACTGCTTATCAGTAGTTATTATTTTAAACAAATCAATATATAATGGATCTTTTTAGAATTTAGTAATGCTTTTATATTATAAAATGCATATATTAATTATTATTTTTATTAATTACTTAGAGTTAAATGGTATATTTTTGTTGCTTCATATTATGTTAGGTACATTCTACACCATTACATTCACCAGACCTGATACATTTCAAATTGTTAAACAACTTATGGTTTGAATATTTCTCTCTGTTTCCTATTTCAATATTTCGATTTTTCAATTCCCAATTATCTTTCTGTAGTTAATTGGTGTATTTTTTCTGCTTCGAATTATGTTAGATACATTCTACACCACTGCATTCTCCCGACCTAATATATTTTGAATTGATAAACATGTTGTGGTTTTAATGTTTCTCTCTCTTAACTATTTCAGGATTTTGATTTTTCAATTCCAAATTATATTTTTATTAATTCTGTACTATATTTTTGTTGCATGTGTATTGACTTTTAGGTTTTCAGGATATTGCACCTATAAATTATTTCTCACCTATATGCTTGGATTTCACTCATTTCTTCCATCCCTTCCCACTATACCCTTTCACTGATTCCTACCCCACCCCCAAATCACCCCCAATCCCGTATTCTCCCCACCTCTACCTCCTCCCTATCCCTTTCACCACCTTCCCCCTGTCCCGTCCTCCTTCATGCCCCCTTCTCCACCTCACCGTCACCGCCTCCACCATTGTCTCAATGCCTCTCTACCTTGCATCCCCATCTTCATTCCATTAATTCATTCCCCAAAACCTATACATCATAATAACATTGTTTAAATTTATTGTGTTTTCATACATGTCTGTCAAGGTACTCATTAGTGCTTGAGTTTTTTATTCTCTCAAATTTTTAAAAGACCATTCCTCACCAATGTCACCCACACCATTCTGAGGAACCTATGATCTAGCCATTACCATTATGATTTCACTATATTCTCTAACTTAATTCCAGTTAATGAAACACCAATTTCATTTTGGATATAATAAATATTTGTATGCATCCTCCAGAAACTAAAGTTCCTTTAGTCAAACTTATTATCCCTAATATTTAAATGAATCACTTATGGATGTATGAAACACTAAGAGGTGGGGGAATCAATGTTAATGAATTTTTAAAAAAATTAATCTTTTTTATCCCATTTCTTATTTATTCTATTATATTTAGATAAAATGGATCTATCATTCTCCCTTATCACCTTTTTTTGTACATAAAACACATCCAAATACACACACACACACAAAGTGGACATTGATTTACATGGATCAATACTAAATAAAAATTTATAATACCTAGTGTGAGTGGGAAGAACCTGAAAAAAATGACCCACTATTACTACACCTATAAGATACAATAAGCATGGATTACCCATTAAATTTCAATACACTATAGTCTTATAAAAATGTATTAGTATGCATGAATTGGATCACTTATTCTCCACTATCATAATCGGTGTACTTCATGACACTTATTTGTCCTCAATTACTTAAACGACATCTGGAATGTAACACCCTTTTCCTCTTTTGAATTAAAAACAATACAAAAACTTCTTTATAGCATAAAACATGAGTGTTTCACTTTTTTCTTATTAATAATTTTATAAAAATTAGACTATATAGAATCCTACATCTTCTTATTTAACGTCATTACAACATAAAAAGAATAAAATCTTTTTTCTCTCTTCATATCATCAACATTGGTACTAGTTTTCATCCTTATTATCTTCAACTAATTGAAACATATAGTGAGTAACTAAGTCATATCCCCTTCGCTTCAAAAAAAATATTCTCTTCTTTATAAATTACAACAACGATCACCACACACTAGTCTCCTTTGACCGCTCGGGGTATTTCTTTCTCCCCTCGATTCGTCATTCATATCAGGCCATTTACTAACTAATAAATGTGTTCATTAATTCCTTATATTATTTATAAAATGGAGGAATATTCTGGAAATATAAGTTGTAGAATTGCTTTTGGTCCTTTCATGTTAAATTTCCACTTTACCTTTGATGATATTTGGAGCATCTAATTTATTCTCTGGCATCTCTTGACTTCTAATTATTTAATATGAAGGGTTATCCCAATGATGTTGAACACCCCCATATTTCTGTTTTCTCATATTTTATTGGCATCCAAATAGATTAACAATAATTACATGGTTTGTGTTTACACTATAGGTAGCATTGATGAATTCTACACATACTAGGTTTGTGTTGTTATGTAATTGAATCAGATGCTTTTTGTTTAATTTAGAAAAACTATATTTTTCATTCATGGTCTAGGTGGTTAGTTCTAAGGTTTCTTCCGAGTGAGAGAGGAGTGATTGGTGGGTGATATTCTATTGAGGCTATGTATCTTTAACACTTTCTAGGGTTCTATTTTATGTTACGTAAATATCTTATCTTTTATTTCAAGTAAATTATTTTATGCTAATAAAACTGTATCTTGGATGATTATGATAAAAAATTTTGGATAGAAACCAGGGTAATCTACCCCCCATACAAAAAATAACTAGTTTTTATAATTTTCTAGAATTTAATCTATTTTTTTTAAAAGGGTTGGGGCTGAAGCCTCATTTTTATTATTAAAGCAAAGCAAAGACCACTTTAACTGGGTAGAGGGAGACCCATTACATAGCCTGTAGTCCTAGTGAGCATTTAGCCCATTACATAGCCCATAGAACCAAATTTTAGGCCCAATACCCATTCTGTGAATAGTAATTATATAGTACCCGCACTGCTACAGTACCGCACAGTACCCGCTGCCGTTACAGTTCCCATGCTGCCGCTACAGTTCCCCTGCCGCCGCTACAGTGCTGCCTTTGCAATATTATCTCGGCTGCTACAATAGTGCTACAGTTCTGTTATTAATTCTTCATTGAATTTTATTATATATTCTTTCTTGTTTATGTTTTGTGAAATATTTACAACATTGAACTAAATTTTTTATAAATTTTGTTGTGTTATCATGCAGATATAACATTTAGCTCACTAGAAGGATTTTTTCTCCTCATCAGTGATCAAGAATGTCTATGATTTTTTCTTTGTAGATGGTATTTCTACCGAGGTTTCTTGAGATTCAGTTCATTTTCTTCAGAATATTGGGACTAACAACCATGATAATAATTCCATTCAGTCAAATGTTGAGAGGTATTGATCGATTATTATCTTTAATACAAACAATTTTCTAGAAATATTTACTTTTTAGTTAAAAAAATTCTTATACTCTAGTAATACATGATCTTGGATTGATGAATTTCTTGTTGTTGAATCTCAAATTCATATTTTTACAATATCAAAAATTTACTATAAACTGCTTCGTTTTCCAAAATCATGTTTTTTTGTTATATTAAATTCATATTTAAGTTTTCATTTCACATAATTGACATTAGAATAGTTGGAAATCATCTGTTATTTTTATAATCAACTAACATGTTCCCTTTAGTGAAACTTTAACAATTTCTTTTCTCAATCTAAGAAACAACTTTATGTTTGTGGTAGATTACTTGTACTTTTCCTTCATGAAAATGGCGGGGTTATCGATATGGCTATGGAATTTTATGTTTCTTATAATTTGGTAGATTTTAGCACTCCCTTTAACACACATTCATATTTAAATCAACTTAAGTAAGAAGCATAACTGACCCCAGTTTCGCACATCAACCTCTTCAATTTCTAATTAAGCATTTTGAATTTCTTTCCAATACGCGATCCTTTAAGATATCCCTTAACACTTATTTATTTAATTTCTAGATTCACATTCCAAAATTTTTACCCCTCATGTTTTTAGTTCATTTTTTAGTCTCAAAAAATTCCGATACTTCTCCATCAATCATAGAAAAAATTCATCTTCTATACTCATCATCAATAATGAATTATTTTCAAATAGTCTTGAGGATTATTACATTAAATGATCAGTAAATAATGGTCTTATGTAACTTCTAGAATATCATTCAGTAAACCTAATATTATACAAAATAGATAAACCTAATGTATCACCTTGATTGTAATAAATACATATTATCTTCTTAGAAATTATTTAATAAATTTTTAATCTTATGTGCCACTATGAGAATTCATTCCACATTATTAAGATCATTTATCTTTCAGTAATGTTTTGTGATATTAGTAATGTTTTGTGATATTTTTCAAGACTGCCTCATTTATCTTCCCTTGATGCTTCTATTTTTACTGATGTATACATTATCTTTTGGATAAGTAATAAATTTTTTCTACTAGTCATCTTTTGAAAATGTATATGCATTATTTCTTCACATCAACATATCTTTCAAATGTGCACCTTCCTGGATCTGTTAGATTCTAGATTCAATTCTGATTGGCATCAATAACTCATCTTGAAACTTTGGGACAATAAATTCTATAATATTTCATCCTCAATGTAATGTTAATATTTTATAAATAATGCTTCTAGTGAAGGAACTGTGGGTAAGGATTTATATCGATGCCTTAGTAGCCAATACATTCCTAGACACTAGAGGATATCGATTAACAATAAGGTTCTAGGTTCGTACCATTAGATGACTATACCGCATGTTAGAGTTCACAATAATCGATGAAAATAAACAAATCAACATCCATGATATAATCATTACAGCACACATGATAACACATAACTGAATTAAAATTATATAAATAAAAACTAACACACACTAGTCTCCCACCAGATTGACCCCATATATATATGAATGAATATAAATGTAAAAAAGGCTCCAATAAATCCTCGAGTCTCACATCATCTCAATCACAAAACCATCTAAAATTCTCCATCATTATCATGTAACAATGATCTTTTACCAAATTTGATTCTATATGCAAGTAATAATTCTTCTCGGGGACCAAAGTGTCATGGCCTCCCGAGCATGATGAGAGTACGACATAGCAGAGAACCAATAATATAGTTTGATACATAACTAGTAAATGTGTTTCAATACATGTGATATTATTAGATAAATAAATTTATAAACTATTTAATATAAATAAATAAATCACTATTGATCATCAGGATCTAATGTGAAACTTCTGTTCAACCACACCTACCTCGTCTAGTGCTGAAGTGTCTCTAAGCATGTCATGAAACAGTTCCAATTAGTATATCTTATAAAACCAATTCCCATTCTCTTAGGGAAGTCCAATATCAATGTAGTATGTTCAAGCACTGTTTCCTAGGGGAATTTCCCTAGTAAATCTAATTACAGCATGCCCAAAACCAATTCTATGGCATCCTAATAAATCAAATAGAGTCAAGAAAAATGGTAAATTCCTAGATTTATTGGGAAGTCCATCGTCATCTAGTATCATCCAATTCTCATGATCCTAGGGAAATAGAGTCTCAATGTCTTTAGAGTATATTTCAAGACATCTTGGGAATTCCCATATCTATAGTCACATAATAAAATCCAAGGGGATTACATAAGGAATTCCATAGAAATGAAGGTTAAATCCTAGTATCCTATTAATTCCACACACATAAGGATCATGGTTGAATCTCTGCATCCTATTAATTACACACACATTAGGAACAAGGTATAATCCCTGTATCCTAATAATTCACACTCATCAAGTGATTTCAGTTTTTGTGTTTTAATGTAGATTGTAGTGAGTTTCTGTGTATTATTTCTATGTGATTTCAGGTGATTTCATGTGATTATAGTGATTTTTGTGTGCATTTTAAGTGTGTGTTTGTAGTTATTTTTTGTGTGTTTTCTGTGTCATTGTGGGTTTCATATTTATAGTGTGTTTTCAATTTTTTCAGTGTGATTTTATATGATTGCAGGTTGTAAGTCACAGTATGATTATTATTTTTGATTGCAGTGTGTTTAATAGAAGGTTGTGTCTGTGAAATTGAGTGGGGTTCTATGCCAATTGTTTCAAAACCATTGGTATACATTTTTATAATTCCTGGTGTATATTTGTTCCAATGGTTGAAATCTGTAGGTATAACTATATTCCAATAGTTCAATCTGAACCGTTGGAATAACAAAGTTCCATCACTTATGGAAACCGTTGGTAGAGAGATATACCAACAGTTTAAGTATATGGTATATAGATGTACCAACAGTTTCAAACCGTTGGCATAAATTTATCCCAATGGTTCACGGTGAACCATGAAAAAATTGAAATCTGAACCCCCCATACCGTTGATTTAATGAGAATCATTGGTATATGCCGACCCCAATGGCCTACATGCAAAATATTATTAAACCTGTTGGGATAGGGTATCCCAAAAGTTTTAGGGCCTATCTCAATGGTTTCAAACTGTTGGGATTGGTTAGATTTCCAGTAGTGATTCCAAAAGATTTTTTTTTAAAATAAAACAAACTTTATTTTTTATCTTCATTTTAAAACCCTTTTTATCTACCATATCCAGGATACTAAAATAATACTTTAATGTTATTCTAGGATATTTTAACGTTATTTTGACCCTTTTTTATTTTCAAAAAATATTTTAAAAGGAATCATCTTGTCATTTTAAAAATAAGTCATGTTTGGTTTTTAATGAAAATGTGAATGGAATCTTTGTTTTAACGTGTAAGGCATGAATGGAATATCTAACCATCTTTACCAACCAATTTTTTAAAGATTAATCTATATGTTTAAAAAAAGTATTTCAAAAATATTTCATGAATTTACAGATATTTTAAAAATTGAAATGATATATCCCTCAAGAAATATTCTATATGATTTTTATATATTTATTTATAATTTACCAAGGTTATTTTTAAATTAAAGGATTTGGAAAATATATTATGTTTTAAAAAGGGGTTTTCAAAGTGGAAATACTGTTTTCCTTAGTAAATCTTCCATGTGATATTTCAAAGACATTTTTCATGTAATATGAAATCATTTTATGTTACTTATAATTTATTGAGGATTAGATTGAATTATATTATCCTAATTATTTCTTCATATGGTAAATTTTTATGGTGATGAAATATTTTCTAAATGCATTTATTTTTAGGGGTTATTGTATGTTGAATTAATTAAATGTTTAGGAAACTTATTTTCTTTACAATAGTTATGATGTGATGATATGATGAATTTTTTATGAGATTAGAGAATACATATGTATAGTTTTAATTATGAGATAGGTAAGGGAAATATATCCCTCCAAAGAATTCATTAATTCTTTATATCTCATTAGATAAGAATGGTAAAAAAGTCAATGGGATCGATCCTCTATAGGAAAAAGGTGATTCCTAATCCACTATAAGAAATAGGTGTGTCCTCATCCATAATGTGAAATAGGTGATAAGTCTTGATCCACTATATTAATGGAATTGGTAGTTAACATTTCCATGTGAAATGGTTTGATATATTTATTATTTTCCCACACTTTTAGGATATGATCTTATGGTTTATGATTGTTTTATAATTATTTCTCACTATTATGGACCATGTTTTTTTAAATGAGAAATTTATGCCATGACTCATGTTTATGATCTATCATGGGTTGGGTATTATCTTTTTAAGATATGTTCATGATCACATAACATTATTATTATCTTATTTTTTCTTGTGATCATATATTTATACCTCCTATTTTTACCCTTACTGAGCATTTGAGCTCACCTGTTTTTATATTTCCTTCACCTTATTATGAATAATGATTTTCGTAGGGTATTCTTAATAGTAGTGAAATGTGAGAATATTTTTGTGGGAGATATTTAATATCTTTATTTAAATAACAATATTGTGTTTCTAGTCTCCAATGGCACTAAACTATTATAGACCTTAGGCTCCTTTTTATTAAATTTAATGAAAATTCATCTAAAATTTGATATTTATATAAAAAAATTGTCTTTATCAAATTACGATAATGGGATTTATATTTAATTATTTACCCTATGATTTAAATTATAATAATTTATTTTTTTAGGAATTAAAATCATGGTATCAAACAACCCAACTTATCAATCTCTTATGTGGTATGGTTTGAATCATTAATTTTTCAAGGGTGTTTTTCCATCTATGCCAAAATCCTTCTAATTTTTTTTTGATAACTAGGGATATATTATTTTTAAACCACCCACCTTATTTCCTAGGATAGTTCAGGGTCATGTTTTCTAGAAATAATCATGAAACCCATCTCATTATTGTGTTAATATTTCCTTGGTGAAAAAATGATTGTTTTTTATGTAGCACACTTATGAATGTATATAATATGATGTGATTGGTGGGATCAAAATTATATAACCATATAATTCATTAGTTATATTTTTATATCTAATGAGATGTTATTTATGGGATTATAGGGTGAACCTAGTCTAATATGGGACTTCATCCGCTATGTGATGATGGTCACAAGTATAAGGCCCCAACCTTAAACCTTACTTAATCTTGAGTTATTACAAGATTACACATTGAGGATCTTTTCAGGTTTAGATTTTTAGATAATTAGATCATAAAACTTTCATTACATTCCACATTTAAACAAAGTGGTTACATAAAATATAGTATTCATTTTTTCCCATCAACTGAAACATATTTAAAAATAAAACATGGATTCTTTCTTGACACTTCCTTGACACTATCATCATATCATGTACCTTTCCCTTGACATGTGAAAAAAATTTCAAAAAAACTTGGGATGAGCATAAAAAGCTCAGTAAGGGTTATAAAAATATGGAAAAGTAACATGAGTTCATATATACATAAGAATGAAATCATATTTCACCCATAAAACATAAGCACTTTAACATACCTCATCAAAACATGAATAAATCATAGAAATCATAAGACATAAAGGTAACTTGAGGGATTCATAACATTCTTACGTAGGGAGTAACCCTCTTGGTTACGTTTGGAATACCCACCACAGTACATTCCATAAATCGCTTCGGAGAAACCTTAACGTTTCACTCCTTCTTGTTACCCAATGCATTGGAGAGCAATATCGAGCTCACCCACCATTAGTTTTTCATGGAACCACCAGTCGTCATAATAATTCCCAAGAACCATAACATAATCGTATCACATAAAACATGCATAAAGGAAACATAACATTTCCACTTTTCAATCACAAGATATCAATACGACACATTGTTATAAAAACATTATGAAAACCATTTTCAATACCAAAATAAAAGAAAAGTAAAACATGGTATTTATGTTTCTTTAAAAAAAAGGCATGGCTTGTAGAGGAAGCCGAAACTCAAATAATGGTCACGGCGGCGGAGAAGTCATTGTCGCCGCATACGTACGACAAAAACACTCCCTTTTGTCATTTAGTGAAACACTTTGTATAAAGAAGATTCCTTTTGGATAAACGTAAAAGTCAAAGGTGATTATACACCGTATAAAAGAAGGTTGTGTATGAAACAAAAATATGCCTCAATGAATGGATATTGAGACGAAGTCCCATACAAAGACGGTATCCTTGGATTAAGGATAAATCAATTAAATAATTATGTGTGACAATAGAATACACCAAATATAAGTGGATATTAAGTGTAAAAAAATCCGAGGACATTCACACATATTCATAGAAAGACATATTCAAGGAGTACAAGTTTATCCCAAAGAATCAAAATTGGGTTAAGAAGTTCCCTTGGAAAAATTTGACAGCCTACCGGTGTCACTTCAAAATTCAGAAAAAGAGTTGATGAGAGACGAAAAGGGTATCTCATCACTTTGACATAAAATTTACATCAATAAGGATATAGAAGAACATATCCCAGCATAATAGTATGTGAATTAAAAGACATAACAAAAGAAGTCTTTTAAAAAGAGGAGGGTGAAAGGTTCCCTTACCGACTTGGGTAACTTCTGAAACATACACCCCGTGAAAGAAAGACAATACAACATTGATGTAAATACTCATAAATGAAATTATATTACAAAATGAGTAAAATAATGGTCAGTACATACACCACTCAAAGGAAATTGTGGCAAATATAGCATAAATCCCACGGGAATAAAAGTGAGATGAAAAATCCCTTACGAAAACTCGGCAGCCTAACGACGCCACTTAAAACTTCCAAAATGGATTGATGAGATAAAATAGGGTCTCTCATAATATTACAATAAAATTTACAGAAAGAGGAATATAAAAGAACATACCCCATCATAACAAAGAGTATCTTAAAAGAAGTAACATAAAGGAGAGTACTTAAAAACAAAGAGAGAGGTTAGATCTCTTACAAAAATTCGGCAGCCTAACGGCGCCACTCAAAACTTCCAAAATGGATTGATGAGAGAAAATAGGGTCTCTCATAATATGAACATAAGAAGTACAGAAGGATTAATATAAAATAACATCCCAATCATAAGATATATGAGCTTAAAAGGAATGACATAAAAGAGTGTACTTAAAAAGAAAGAGAGGAGTATGATCCCTTACCTCAAGTCCGACTTGTCTTGTTTTTTTTCTTTATATTCCTGAATAATAAACTTTGGTCAATTTATAATTTCCTAAGGACCTCCTTTAAAGTTTATTATTCAGTTCATATCACATATTATAATGTTATAATAATTGTTTAATAATGTTATTTCATATCAGACGTTTTTGCCGATGTTTAGTACATGAGTCAAAAAATGAACTTTTTTGAAAAATGATTTCCCATGTAGTTATAAGTAAATAATATCCAGAATAGTATTAATGATTAAAATATCATATATATCCAGTACATATTCATTTTATACTATTCCATATCATTTGGAGATAAAAACGAAAAGCACCATTCATGGAGACGGTAGGCCGTACGTACGCATGAATGTTACTTTCATTTTTTTTTGTCATATTAATGGAATTAAAAAAATAAATGATATATATATATATATTATAATTCAAGTATAATATATATGTTATATACGTCACATATGTTCCTTAATTTCATTCTTCATACATTCCAGGTATTCCATGTACGAGTCACATCACTTGAGGGGGCGGTAGTCCACAATTCCTCATATGAAATTATCGCATTTACACAACATGAAAAGAATAACGGTATGTTTTAAATATAAAATACAGAAGCATATAGTAAAAATAAATACCATATATATCATATATAAAATACAGTGACATCATAATGTCCACCTTTAAAGGTGTTAAAAGAATATTTAACAATCATCGTTTCGTGAGGCAGAAAATCGCCAACCACAGAAACAGTATGTTCTTTAACCATTAGACGAAGGTGTGTGTAAGTGTAGCTCAAATAATTCTTATAAAAACATCCTAGTATATTGAATATACTGTAGTTGTTACAAAATAAATGAATAAAAAGAGTTTAGGGGGTTGGGGAAGCAAAATAAAACAGAAGGACTCAAGTGAAGACATTACCTTAAAATCGGGTAACTCCCTTTGGTTTGAGCTCAAAGGCTTCCTTGGGAAGACTTATGCCCAAATTGAGGATTCAAGGAGTTATATAGGGATGTGGATATATAAAATGGGCAGGGGTTTGCCGAGCCAAAGGCTTTGGAAGTGTGGGTAAGGAGGTAGAGGTGGGGGCCTTTTATAGGAGGAGAGGAGGGGCACTCTTGGAAAGTAAAGAAATGTTCCTTTATTTTAAAATGAGTTTAGGATTTAAAAGGTACCCCATTGATATAATTATAGTATAAGGTGATTAGGGTTCGAAATATACCCATCCAATAGGTTTTGGACATGTTTAGGTCATAGAGGTTTCATTATCTTTTCATTTTATTTAAATCCTTTATTAATGAGGTAATCACTGCATCATGATGATATCATAAATAAGTTAATATATTTAATGTCTAAAAATTATAAAAAAAATACTATGATGTAGGAAATATTTTTAGGTTTCCAATTAATATTTATAGTCAAAAATATGACTTGTATAACCCCATGTAAAAATTGTTTTAGTTAAAGAACTCATGTTTGTGTCATTTTAATTTTAACATTAAATAAAAAGGTATTTATGTCATTTTCCAACCAAAGTGGCTCCATGGGCCCCCCAAGTTTACCCATGGATTTTATTGTTCGTCCATGACTCATAAAATGAGGTTAAGACATGTGTCTAGGTCATTTCATTTTATTAAAACATTATTCTTACCTTAAACTACACTAATTACCTCTAATCGCGATTAAAACCTTAATAAGTTACGATTCACCAAAAAATTATTTTAATCCCATTGAACCAAATTTTACTTCTTAATTACAACCATGTATGTAAGATTTTTGAAATTCAAAACACATAGGTGGTAAAATTTCATTTAAACGAAAAATCAGTTTTTTAAGTACCACTTAGTGGTTTCACTATTCATCAAAAATTGAAGTTTTTCAGAAAAATACCAAAACTTCACCCTAAGCTATATTTGATATTTCAAATTCAAAAATAATGTATATTTTAAAAAATTCAAAACATATAATTTTCATTAATTAATTTAATAATTAATTTCCGCTGTCAAAACAAATAGCGTGTTTTTAAGAAACAATATCTATTAAAAGATTGACACTAGTTTAAGTCCAATTTCAAAGTGAAATTAATTCCAATGACCTCCATTGGATTTAATGGTAAAAATATATTCTAGTTTCACTTTAAAACCAATTTCAAAGATAATCTAATCATATAAATAAATTATATTAAAAAGAGGTTTTGAATTAAAATACAACATTTTTCACTATTCATTAAAAAAAGTACTTTATCGGAAAAATACCAAAAATTTACACAAAGTAAATTTTGATGTCCTGATTCTAAAGAAGAATTTTATTTTTTCAAATATAACACATAAAATTATCAAAAAGTGGATTTAAAAGAGTTTCTCCATCAAAAGGCGGTTAATCGACCTTTTAAAGAATATTAGAATGTTTACGCTTAAAATTGGATTCATTCGCATTTTTAATCCTCTAACATTTATTGTAAAAAGTAAAAATATTTTACAAACATTTATAATCATTTTGTAGTTAGTTATATTCATTCACGCCATCACAACAGCTAGGTGTTAACTACCATTTAAAATAATATTATTTTGTTATTAGAGTGCAACGTAAGATTCCCAAGAAACTTGTCGTTGCGTGTTGGGTACGCCATCGAGCATAACATCCACTTTAAAGTAATATTAATATTTTATTCACAAATATGGATAAATATAAAAATTTAATATTCTTTATCTACCTGGGGTGTTACATCCTTCCCCCCTTTTGGGAATTGCGTCCTCGTAATTTTAAAATTGAGCTTGGAAACATCCTTGAAAGTCCCACATCGGAACAAGAGTCGGTAAAACAATCACTTTAAAATAAAGAAAGATAAGTACAGAGGTCACCCGAGTTAACCCATACTAGGATTCCATATAGGAAAACATGGACATGGAGGAGAAAACATAGGGTCATGTTCTGATGGAGAGTGATAGAAAACATGTTTAGGAGAAAGTTAACCACAAGAAAGTCACAAACTTGTGATGGGTTAAACAGTATTCGATTCCCCAGTAGGAAAAGTTAATAGACAACATTTTTGTTTTCAGTTACTTTTTATTGAGGAATTTATTCATAAGGAAACATAATCACTTATCATGTTGAATTTCAACTTTTATTAGATTCCTTACACATACTCATATTTTCTCCAAAAGACGAGTATTTAGGAAGACTTTTTCACATTAAGAGTACTATAATCAACTTCTAGAGAATCACCTAATCCAAAGAAGAGAACTATATACTTCCCATGTATTTAGACTTTAACCAAAACCAAAACCAAAAATGTTAGTACAAGATCAGATAATCCAGAAAAGGATAACCCTTTGTAAAAAGAAAATCTATTCTTAATCTCCAAAATTTGTCCAACAAAACCCAAAGTTCAACGAGGACCATTTGATAAAAAATTTGTCCATAAAATTATTCAAAGTAAACCAAAATAGGATTGAAACAAAAATATTTGAAGGATTTAGTCACATAGTCTTCCAAGTTAAATCGTAACATTTATCTCCAAACAACATCAGTTGCTCTTAATGTCACGTATTGAAAGGTAATTAACCTAATCTCATATCCTCCATGATAGGTTAATAAATTTCCATAGATAACCCAAAATAAACTTACTATTAATTCATAAAATCATCTAACTAAAAAGAATCAGTCAAACTAACCAGGGACTTCACGTAGTCCAGTGGTAGGCGATAAATACCAGTCGCACTTTGGTTGTGGGTTCAATTCCCGCAGCTTTGTCTGACGCGACGAGTTGTCATACGGTCTGCGTGTTGTCCTTTTTATAAAACCCCAAAAATAACCCTAACATGTTTTAATCTCAATAGTTTCCTTATACCTCTCATTTTCATTCAAATTCATTACGATCTCAACATCTTAATTCTTGAAGTCTTATTTCACCAACATAAGATAAAATAAAACGATTCCCAAAATGAATAACAACATTCCTTGATCATGGCATCCACTCGGTTTCATCGTCATCTTGTTCACGTAGGTAGACGTCCCATGCATTATAACAATGATTTATAGATCCTTCAAAATAATTTGCTTCCTCCATCCAAATATACCTTGTACAACATGGGTCATATGGGTGTTCACCGAAAAACAGTTTTGGAAAATAATCATGTATGACATATAATTCCAAAACATCTGATAAAACATGATTTCTATAAAATAGTCGGACATAATTTGAGTTGAAACTTTATATTATTGGTCCTTTTAAAATACCATAAGTATGTGCTAAGAGACTATATTTTAAAAGCAAATATAAATAGGTTGCGCAAGGGGCTCCTTCCTCAGCACCATTTTTAAAATCATAATATGCTTCAAATTCTTATGATAAGGTAAAATATTTGAAAATACCTTGATAATATTTAACATTCTTGAAAATATGAGAATATTGTGAAAATAGTATTTGTCTAAAAACAACCCATGATCCACGATGATAACGAGGTATAGAGGAGGTGTTTGATATCTCAAACAACTGCTTGCAAGTGAGTTGTATGCTAGAAAAAGTTTCACAATCATCCGAACATGACTTTTCAATAATTATTGCATGTATTTCATCAGGAAGAGATATGAATGTAATTTGAGATCCTTCTCCTTCCATTCATAACTGACTTTACTTGTCCTGAAAAAAGTTATAAAATAAGGATTTAACTGAAATAATAGATATAGGGACTAACCATGTGTCTAACAAAAACTCCTAATCCCTAAAGTTGTCTAAACCGACCTCTGATACCAACTATAATGCCCCAGCATTAACCCTTACTTAATCTTGAGTTATTAAAAGATTACACATTGAGGATCTTTCCAGGTTTATAGTTTTAGAGAATTAGATCATAAAACTTGCATTACATTCCACATTTAAACAAAGTGGTTACATAAAAGATAGTATTCATTTTTTCCCATCAACGGAAACATATTTAAAAATAAGACATGGATTCTTTCTTGACACTTCCTTGACACTATCATCATATCATGTACCTTTCTATTGAACTGTGAAAAACATTTCAAAAAAACTTGGGATGAGCATAAAAAGTTCAGTAAGGGTTATAAAAATATGGAAAAGAAACATGAGTTCATATATACATAATAATGAAATCATACCTCACCCATAAAACATAATCACTTTAACATACCTCATCAAAACATGAATAAATCATAGAAATCATAAGACATAAAGGTTACTTGAGGCATTCATAACATTCTTACGTAGGGAGTAACCCTCTTGGTTACGTTTGGAATACCCACCACAGTATATTCCCTAAATCGCTTCGGAGAAACCTTAACATTTCACACCTTCACGTTACCCAATGAATTGGAGAGCTATATTGGGATCACCCGCCCTTAGTTTTTCACAGAACCACCCGTCTTCATAATAATTCCCAATAACCATAACATAATCGTATCACATAAAACATGCATAAAGGAAACATAACATTTCCACATTTCAATCACAAGATATCAATACAACACATTGATATAAAAACATTATGAAAACCATTTTCAATACCAAAATAAAAGAAAAGTAAAACATGGTATTTATTTTTCTTTAAAAAAAGCTATGGCTTGTAGAGGAAGCCGAAACTCAAATAATGGTCATGGCTGCGGATAAGTCATTGTCGCCGCATACGTACGACAAAAACATTCCCTTTTGTCGTTTAGTAAAACGCTTCGTATAAAGAAGATTACTTTTGGATAAACGTAAAAGTCAAAGGGGTTTATACACCATATAAAATAAGGTTGTGTATAAAACAAAAATATGCCTCAATGAATGGAGATTGAGACAAATGCCCATACAAAGAAGATATCCTTGGATTAAGGATAAATCAATTACATAATTAAGTGTGAAAAATGAATACCCCAAATATAAGTGGATATTAAGTGTAAAACAATCAGATGACATTCAAACATATTCATATAATGACACATTAAAAGAGTAAAAGTTTATCCCAAAGAATCAAAATTGGGTTAAGAAGTTCCCTTGCAAAAATTTGACAGCCTAACGGCGTCACTTCAAAATTCAGAAAAAGAGATGATAAGAGATAAAAAGGGTATCTCATCACTTGGATATAAAATTTACATCAATAAGGATATAGAAGAACATATCCCAACATAATATTATGTGAATTAAAAGACATAACAAAACAAGTCTTTTAAAAAGAGGTGGGTGAAAGGTTCCCTTACCGACTTGGGTAACTTTCAAAACATACACCCTGTGAAAGAAAGACAATAAAACATTGATGTAAATACTCATAAATGAAATTATATTACACAATGAGTAAAATAATGGGTAGTACATACACGACTCAAAGGAAATTGTGGAAAATGTAGCATAAATCCCACAGGAATAAAAGTGAGATGAAAAATCCCTTACGAAAACTCGGCAGCCTAACGACGCCACTTAAAACTTCAAAAAATGGATTGATGAGATAAAATAGGGTCTCTCGTAATATTACAACAAAATGTACAGAAAGAGGAATATAAAAGAACAACCCCCATCATAACAAAGAGGAGCTTAAAAGATGTAACATAAAGGAGAGTACTTAAAAAGAAAGAGAGAGTTTAGATCTCTTACAAAAATTCGGCAGCCTAATGATGCCACTCAAAACTTTCAAAATGGATTGATGAGAGAAAATAGGGTCTCTCATAATATGAACATAATAATTACAGTAGGATTAATATAAAATAACATCCCAAACATAAGAAAGATGAGCTTAAAAGGAATGACATAAAATAGTGTACTTAAAAAGAAAGAGAGGAGTATGATCCCTTACCTCAAGTCCGACTTGTCTTGTTCGTTTCTTTATATTCCTGAATAATAAACTTTGGTCAATTTATAATTTACTAAGGACCTCATTTAAAGATTATTATTCATTTCATATCACATATTATAATGTGATAATAATTTTTTAAAAATGTTAGTTCATATCAGACGTTTTTGCTGATGTTTGGTACATGAGTCAAAAAATGAACTTGTTTGAAAAATGATTGCCCATGTAGTTATAAGTAAATAATTTATAGAATAGTATTAATGATTAAAATATCATATATATCCAGTACATATTTATTTTATACTATTCCATATAATTTGGATATAAAAAACGAAAAGCACCGTTCATGGAGACGGTAGGCCGTACGTACGCATGGACGCTACTTTCATTTTTTTGTCATATTAATGGAATTAAAAAAAATGATATATATATATATTATAATTACAGTATAATATATATGTTATATAGGTCACATATGTTCATTAATTTCATTCTTTATAAATTCCATGCATTGCATGTACGAGTCACATCACTTGAGGGGGCGGTAGTCCACACTTCCTCATATGAAATTATCGCATTTACACAAAATGAAAAGAATAAAGGTATGTTTTAAATATAAAATATAGAAGAATATAGTAAACATAAATACCATATATATCATATATAAAATACAGTGACATCATAATGGCCACCTTTAAAGGTGTTAAAAGAATATAGAACAATCATCGTTTCGTGAGGCAGAAAATCGCCAACCACAGAAACAGTATATTCTTTAACCATTAGACGAAGGTGTGTGTAAGTGTAGCTCAAATAATTCTTATAAAAACATCCTAGTATATTTATTATACTGGATTTGTTACAAAAGAAATTAATAAAAATAGTTTAGGGGGTTGGAGAAGCAAAATAAAACAAAAGGACTCAAGTGAAGACATTACCTTAAAATCGGGTAACTCCCTTTGGTTTGAGCTCAAAGGCTTCCTTGGGAAGACTTTTGCCCAATGTGAGGATTCAAGGAGTTAGATATGGATGTGGAGATACAAAATGGGAAGGGTTTGGATGAGCCAAAGGCTTTGGAAGTGTGGGTAAGGAGGTAGAGGTGGGGGCCTTTTATAAGAGGAGAGGAGGGGAACTCTTGGAAAGTAAAGAAATGTTCCTTTATTTTAAAATGATTTTCGTATTTAAAAGGTCCCACATTGATATAATTCTAGGATAAGGTGATAAGGGTTCTAAATATACCCATACAATAGGTTTTGGACATGTGTAGGTCATAGATGTTTCATTATCGTATCATTTTATTTAAATCCTTTATTAATGAGGTAATCGCTGCATCATCACGATGTCATAAATAATTTAATATATTTAATGTTTAAAAATTATAAAAAAAATACTATGATATAAGAAATATTTTTAGATTTCCAATGACTATTTATAGGCAAAACTCTGACTTTTATAACACCATGTAAAAATTGTTTTAGTTAAATAACTCATGTTTGTGTCATTTTAATTTTAACATTAAATAAAAAGGTATTTATGTCAATTTCCAACCCATGTGGCTCAATGGGGTCCCCAAGTTGAACCATGGATTTTCTTGGTCGACCATGACTCATCCAATGAGGGTATGACATGTGTCTAGGTCATTTCATTTTATTAAAACATTATTCTTACCTTAAACTACACTAATTACCTCTAATCGCGATTAAAAACTTAATAAGTTACTATTCACCAAAAAATTATTTTAATCCCATTGAACCACATTTTTTACTTCTTAATGACAACCATGTATTTCGGATTTTTGAAATTCAAAACACAGAGGTGGTAAAATTTCATTTAAACGAAAAATCAGTTTTTTAAGTACCACTTAGTGGTTTCACTATTCATCAAAAATTGAAGTTTTTCAGAAAAATACCAAAACTTCACCCTAAGCTACATTTGATATTCCGAATTCAAAAATGATTTCTATTTTAAAAAATTCAAAACATATAAGTTTCATTAATTAATTTAATAATTAATTCCCGCTGTCAAAACAAAAAGCGTGTTTTTAAGAAACAATATCTATTAAAAGATTGATAGTAGTTTAAGTCCAATTTCAAAGTGAAATTAATTGCAATGACCACCATTGAATTTAATGGTAAAAATATATTCTAATTTCACTTTAAAACCAATTTAAAAGATAATCTAATCATATAAATAATTTATTTTAAAAATTGGTTTTGAATTAAAATACAACTTTTTTCACTATTCATTAAAATAAGTACTTTATCGGAAAAATACCAAAAATTTTCACAAAGTCAATTTCGATGTCCCGATTCTAAAGAAGAATTTTATTTTGTCAAATATAACACATAAAATTATCAAAAAGTGGATTTAAAAGAGGTTCACCATCAAAAGGCGGTTAATCGACCTTTTAAAGAATATTATAATGTTTACGCTTAAATTTGGATTCATTCGCATTTTTAATCCTATAAAATTTATTGTAAAAAGTAAATATATTTGAGAAACATATATAATAATTTTGTAGTTAGTTCTATTAATTCCTTCCATCACAATAACTAGGCGTTAACTACCGTTTAAAATAATATTATTTTATTATTAGAGTGCAACTTAAGATTCCCAAGAAACTTGTTGTTGCGTGTTGGGTACGCCATCGAGCATAACATGCCCTTTAAATTAATAATAATTTTTTAATAAAAAATATGGATAAATATAAAAATTTCATATTCTTTATTTACCTAGGGTGTTACAACAAGAGTTAACCATGACTTGTTTTAATGATGCAATTAAATATGTTTTTTTCACAATCATAACATTCAAATAAAATTTTATATTGTTTTATTTCTGTTAAATCATTAATCTATAATTCTTTTCTATTTATCCATGTTCTATTTTGAAAGAATTTTATATTTTACGTTCATGTTCATTGTATATATTCTCATACTAATATGTTTATCTTATGCACATTTATAATATTTTATTTTTATCACTAATGCTTACCCATACCAAGGTTTTAATATCAAACCATTGTATGATTCCTTTTACCTATGTAAAAAATGAAATTAATACATGTGTTATGCCTCAAATATTATCATGTGTAGAATTTTTTTTGAGATATTGAAGAAATTTTAGTGATTAATTAGTCACTTATATAGTGGAAAAGATATCTGTTAGTTTCAAAATAAATGGGTTTTTAGTTAATATTTTCTTTAATTATCTAAAACATGAGATCTAAATGATCTTTGATATATATTATAATTAATTAATTTCCTTATTCATTTAATTTTATGGTAATGTATTCAAAGCATCATATGAAGAATACTCACAAAATTATGGATATTTGGGTTCATGATGAAAATAGATACCATGTGTGGTTTGTGGAGTAGTATTTAGGTCTATGTGTGATTCAAAATATTATATCAATAGAGATTCAATTTTTTTTATTAAGAGTGAAGTGATTAATTGATGAAATTTTCATGCTCGTCTTATTTCTCACACCAAGCTTGAATCATGTGGGATTAGAGTATGTGATCAGGGAGTCTTTGATTTTAATAAAGAGATGGAAATATTAGGATATCATGAGGAACATTATTATTCAATTTGTATGTGAACTAGTGTTTTCAATATATGTGTATGGAGTCAAAAGTGTTTTCAACAAACCCAAAGGGGGATATTTTTGAAAAAAATACTTCAAAATGAAGTTTCAAGGTTTTTAGTGTTGTGTTTGTTGAAAAAGTAGATTTTAATTGAAAAAGAATGTTTATAATGTTCTATTTTAGAGGGGTTTGTGAATAATTGTTAAAGGTAATTATCTTGAAAAGGTTTTAGGTTTTTTAGTAACTATTTCATTTAAAGTGGGGATGCTTCAAAGTTTTTTCTAAATTTGTGGGTGTTTTTTTTGAAAAAGCACAATGTTGAAATTATAGAAAAATTTTAATTTTCAAGAATGTGAAAAGTTTCTAAACATTGGGATTAAAAGAAAAAAACATTAAAAATTCAATAAAAAATATTTTTTCATAAGTTTGAATAAATCATGTAGCATTGAGTTGCATGAACATGGTGTATGCAGTTATGTAATTGCTCAAAGAGGGTCTATTGCACACAAAAAGTGTAAATGGAGGAGTTATGTTTTATAAGTATGGAAATTAATGTGAAAAATTGATTTTGGTCATGGAGTTGTGTAAAGGATCATACATGCGTATATAGAGGCTATTACCCCCCACATTTGGATTGAGAAAGAATTCAATTAATTGATAAGGCCTTGTTTCCAGGTAATACTTATGTGAATGTATGTAATGTGGGAAAGTGTTTACATAAACATCAGTTTTGTGAAGATAAGATATTGTAATTTTTATTCCAGGGTGTTTTATGATTGTTTGTATTTTCATGGAAGATAAAGGTTTCATGAAACTTAATATGTTTTAGTAATGTTGTGAAAATTTTCATGAATGTTTAAAAGTTACACAGATGTTATGCGAAGATTACCCAAATGTAAAGTTATGCGGGTTCAAGGGAATCTACTTGAATTGCAATGTAAAATTAAAGTTCATCATTTATATGAAATAATATGTTCATGAAACACGAACTATTTTATAACAAACATTGATTTGTATCATTAAAGGGAATCTACTGAAGTAATTGTGAGTACACTTCATCAATGTGAGTAGTGATCTTTCAAAAAGTAAAAGGTTTTAAACTAAGTGGTATATTGAGTCCTCTGAAAACATTTTAATAACAGTGCCCTTTATTTATTAGGGAACATTTTATTGTTTCCATTGTGTTCTATTTGGGTTAGCTTGGTTTAGGTGAAGCAAGTAATTTTATTTGTCACATTCATTATTTCATTCCATTTTATATATAATAATGAGATGCTGAAAAAAGAAAGTTTTTTTAATAATGAAGTAAGATACAGGAAGGAAGTTATTTTAATATAACATGCATTAAATGACCCTCCCACTCAGGGTATCTAACCTAGTGGAGATAAAAACTTAAATATGTTATAATAATATTGAGGAAAATATACATGCATAATATTTATTTTAAAAATAATACACCTACACTGCTCATATATATGAATTTATATTCACTATTTCAACTATGTTTCATAGAAGTTCTTCAATTCATATTCTATATTTTTTTCAACCATGAAATTGAAATAAATAGATGGAGATAATTCTATTATTTTTATGTGTTGTTGAAGATTATAATATGGGATTAAATATTTTTATAACTACTACACTAAAGTATATATTTACCAAAATAAGATTATCAATTATCAATTATAAATCTATAAAAATGTGTGATACTACTATTAAACATATCTAAAATGTCCAATATTTATTTAATGTGAACATATCTTACTATTTTTTTATAAGGCAATGATATATATAATTATAGAGATACTATAAAATCTATTTTATTTTTTAAACGATAAGTGTTAGTGGATTACACTCAACCGTGGGATTCCTTAGAATTAGGATCTAAATAAAAGCAGTAATCTTATATTGGATTTTAGTTTAACAAAGTTGGAGGTTATCCTTGATCTCTGAAACCACTAAAACAATATTTATGTGATCTATCATTTATATTTCATTATATTACAATACAATTATGACATAAAATAGGATATGCATAAATGAATTATTTGAATAAGTAGTTAAAAGTTTAACTAGGTAAAATCAATAACTCAATTCACCTGCCTTTGGATTTATTATAACCAACATTAATGGGACAATCTTCAACATCAAATATAGGTTTTTGATTTATCACCATAGATCAATCGAATATTAAATATCTATATTTTTTTATTAAAATAGATGATATTAAGGAATTTATATCTATATATAGAGCTGTTAATTTCAATTGATAAAACTATTGATACAAGAAAATAAGGGAGACAATATATATTGAAATTTTAGATTTGAAAGTCTATATGAATATGGTAAATCCTAAAAAATTACTACTAGTGTAAATAATCATTGGAGTTTTAAAATAGAGGCTTAATTTGATCTTAATTTAAGAGATATAAATTCTATTATATTTTTTTAGTTCTTAGTGAAATTAATCGGGTTTATTAGTTTTTTATAGCTTATAAAATGTGGGAAATCATTTATGTTTCTTATAAAAAAATTATAATATCTGATAGAACATATAAAATATAATAAAATCAAGGTTGGATCTATTAAAAATAGCATATATATAAATAAATAATAAAATAAATGGAATACCTATAGAAATCTTTATTAGTGATTCTTCTTTATATGTTTTAGTATAGGATTCTGATTATTCATTAGAAGTACTTAGAGTTTTTCCTTCTATACAAAGTGATATATAAACTACTTTATTACAATACACTCCAAAAAAAGATCTGAAAATGAAGAATCAAGATAGTAATATAATCATATATAAGGATGAAAGGCATATTTGGGTAGATGGTAACTAGTTAATTAAAAATTGTAGTAATAATATAAAAGTTTATACTTAAAACTATGAAAAAAGGGAAAACAATATATTTCATGACCCATATAATTAATGAGATTTTAGTAGTTATAATTGTGGTTATGAACATTATCTATTGAATAGAATATTAGATCAAAATTTAAATGATATGAAATAGATTATGGGTATCCTTTAACAATTTCTACAGGAATGATATTAAATTAAAAGATATAAAATGTAATTTTTCTAAAAGTAATGGGCATATCAAATCTAATTTCCCTAAATCCCTAGAGAAAATAAATTAAAATTGAAGTTTCATAAGATATAAAACTATTATAAGAATGGAAAAAAATAAATAAAATATGTGTGGTGTACTTTTAAAGTATCTAGTATTATTTTTATGTCTTACTTAAAGGGAAACTAAAAAATAAACCAAACAATATGTTTTCAGGGATTATAATGAAGATGTGTATTATTTCAGTTCACCAATACCAAAATTTCATGATTTTTATTTACATGAGCTTAATGAATATTTTTTACATCCTTAAGGATATGTATATTTTCTTAAATAAAATACACATGAATATTATAAAATATTATTACTTTGTTTTTAGGAAAATAATTCCCGGAATAGTTATCTTTTATATAAAAAATATATATTTAATAAAGGTAATTTTTTTCTATTATATTTTATAGTATAATAAATTATGTATTATCTAAAATTATTAATTTGAATATGGTATCTAATAATATAACTAAAGGATACAAATACATTGATAAAACAATCCGTAGTCTAAATAGTGTTAAAGGAAAACATGGGGTTATAATCAATGGTCAAAGTCCAAAGATGTATATGAATTATATTATTCATACTTCTATAAGAAAAATAGTGTCTATTTTTCTTTTCATCATATATTTTCTTTAAATTGGGATAATTATTTTAGTACAATATTCCATAAAGTTTGTATTCTTATTCTTATTTATTTTTGAATATATTTATCTACTGTTAAGGATATAAATTCTTCTCAAATTAAAATGAATTTTACAACTCAATATTTAATTTCTAAGAAAAATATATAGAAAATTATATGGGTACTTAATCAACCACTTGTTTAAAATTTTTATAGAGAAGGATTCATAAAATTATAATTAAATGTGGTACAAGGATAGTGGTTTTTCATTACATATGAGTGAAATATTTTTCCAATTTCTTCTCCTAATCAAATATTGATGGTTTTTATAAAATATTTAGATTAAATGAAAAAGGAAAAATTATTTGATTTGGATTATTAAGAAATGTATTTGTTGTTTTAATTAAAATATTTCTATATGTTTAAGGGTTTAACCACAACTTGATAAGTATTTATCAACTATGTGATGATGACTATTCTACTGATATGGATAACAATTGTCTTTTTTTCAAAATGATGCAACCCTTAGATTTATTGAACCTATAACTAAATATTTGTATACCTTATATATTTATTATTTTTTATATGAAATATTAATTATTCATATACTAAAATTTTAAATCTTGGATTTCATGTAGATCACAAGATATTGTGTTGTCTTTTCATTAATGAAGTTGTTTAAAAATAATTATATTCATAGTTTACCAAATTTAATCTTTAGTGAAAATACATTATATGATGCATGTCAAATGAGAAATATACATAAATATTATTTTATATCAATAAATGAGATTACTACCTCTATAGCCTTTTAATTTCTCCATATATATTTTTTAACTTATTAAATTAGAAAAAATTTGGAGAAAAATGATTTATTTTTTTCATTGATTATTTTTGTATATTTATATGGATTTAATTTTTGAGGCTTAATATTTAATCTTGTTTTGTCATCATGAATTTTATAAACTAGTTTACTGTGAAACATATTTAAAAATTAAATATTTGATAACTGTCTATGGAGGAAAATTTGAATATAATGAGTTTAATATATTTAGTTCAAATTGTAGCATTAAACACAAATTCTATTCCCTATTAATACCTCAATAACATTTTGTTTTTAAAGAATAAATAAAACTTTTTAATGAATTTTAATAATAATGTTAGCTAAAAATTTCCTACTCATTTTTTGGATGAATATATTAATACATACTAGTGAATCATAAATAAGTTTTCAGTACAACCAATTTTAAAGAAACCCCCTATTATTTGTGGGATGGAAGAAAGGAAAAAACAATTTCGTAATATTTTTTGGATATAAGGTGTATATATTAAATACCAATGTTATTATAGGTAAATTTTATCCAAATTCGGATGAATGAATCTTTATTTTTTATTTTACTCATTCTAAATATTATAGAGATTTTAATGAAAATTTAAACATAGCTCAAGAGTGAATTCATGTGATGTTTTATAAAATTTATCATTATATTATTTAAAACTTTATATAGTGATCTGTATGGTCCTATAAATAACTTGAGACTCGATACTCTCATCAATTTTAATGGGATTAGGAAGACGAATGTGTTCTATAAAAAACTAGGTCCTGAGGAGTTATAAATTGAATATTCTAAGAGTAGCTACTTAGGAAACATAAAATATTTAAATATCATCCTTAATATTATTTTATTTGTGGTTTAGATAAATGTTTTAATATTATAAAAATTTATTGAAATATAGTTGAGTTATTAAATTTATCTCACATATGAAAACCAAAATCATAAAAGACTCCTTAGGTGATTAAAGTAGGTTTTTTATATCTAAGAAGAGAATAATTAATTTGATATAATTAAATCATTAGAATTGATTATGATACCTTATAACTATCTAGTTATAAAAAAAATGGATTTTTATAAAAAAAGAGTGATAGGAAAGGTGTAGTGGTAAAGAATAAAGAAAGATTACTGAATAATAGTTATAATCAATAATGATTGATAGATTACAATGGAAACTTTATAACTCGTAAAACCGCAATATTTTATAATATAATTATCTATAAATAAATTTTATTTCTTTCATAGCATTCTTTACATGAAACATTGAGATTAAACAAACAGTGATATACTATTAAAATATTATTTCTAGATGTGACAATTATCACCTAACTATTTGATTATGGGGTATTAATATGAATAAATAAATTATTAGAAATTTACTTTTAAAACATGTATAAATAGATTAACTGGTTATATATTTACTAAAAATTTAATTAAAAAAATCATTTTAAAGTAAAAGAGATGTTTTTTATGAAATACACCATTTTTTCATGTCATCAGTTTTTATCTTAATAAATTAAATTAACCACTAAAAGTGAATAAATTTAATTTAATTTATATATTATATATTTAATCAAAATTTTAACATTCATATAATGTTTTTATATTCATGTGATAATAATAAATACATTTTATGCATAAAATCTATTTTTCTAAAAAAGAGAATTCGTCACGTTTTGTGTACTTATTTTAAAATTAATTAAAAAATTATAGAAATTGAATATTAAAAAATGGATTTCATATTTAGAATCAAGGAAATAAAATTTTATAGATATATAACTTTTTTGTTTTTCATTATTAATACTAATTATGGTAAATATTTGTTACATCAGTAAGGATAAAATGTCCAAAATAAGGCTTAAACATTGGCATAAGGCTTTAAAATTTACATAACACTATCCTTTATCCTAAGGATGATTTTAATTAAACAATTATCTTACAAGACTATAAAATTTAGTCACTTGGTGTCATTTTTCTTATATTATAATATTAATATTATTTTAATAATAGAATGAATAAAAATGTCACTCTCTTGACTTTAATAAATTGTATATTTTTATTATAAGGATAGAAAGAGGATAATTATTGTTAGAATTTTTTATATGAAATATGAATTAATTGTTTATTATAATGTAAATTTATATTTATTTTTAGTGATGAAAAAGTTATCTTAATGTCTTATACAATGTCGACATAGCGTTTTTTAAAGTAGCAGAAAAATCATGTAAATGTTTTAAAAATTTATAAAATTAATATTTTTTCGGTTAGTTATAGTTACCCATGAATTTTTTAGATTACTATAACATATTAGGTATGATCAAAATATTTATATTCGAATTATATTACAATTTTAATGTCTTTAAATCCAAATTAAATGAAAATTATAAAGAATGGAATTATTGATAAATTATGTTAAATAATGATTTATTAAATTATTAACGAATCAAAAATATTATTAAAAGAGGAAAATTTTGATGATAAATGGTAAAACAATTTACCCCTTCTCTATTTATTATTAATTATTAATTTATAATAAAAATTATAACACTTCAATATTGAAAACAATATTACTATAGTTAAGGTTAAAATCAATTAAGAAATGGGTTAAACCAAAATATAAGGTTTAAATGACAAAAAACATTTTTAAATTTCATTTTATGATAATATTTAGACCTTACAGTTTTTTATTTGAATATATTGTCATTTTTAATATTTTTTCTTGAGAATGAATTTGTTATATCTTAATATTTTTTTAAATTCCAAGTGTGTCCTTTAACTCCCATATAAAATGACACTGCATCTTTATTTTATTTACACCTCTTCTATCTTTTATTCATTAAATAACATTCCAATGCTCTTTAACAAGGTGTTTAAAGGAGTCTAACCGAAGAAGTTTTATTCTTCCTACCACCTCCAATTTATTTCTTCATCTACCTCCCCTAAAAATGTGGCATTCATCATAAAATAAACACTTAAATATACTTTATATGTTGAAATTCTATTATGATTATATCAATACCATTATCCACCCTCTTCTCCATCAAATGGTAAGTGAGAGTATCACTCATGCATACTTGTGGACTACCACCTCAACATAGTGATACATTTCATTTTCCATCAGCATATTTAATGAAATATTATTATAAAAGTCTTAACATTTACATATTAAATTTAAGACATAATTATAATTAAAAAATTATAATATTATATCTACCTAATTACCTTCATATCTAATGGAAAACGATAGTGTTTCTTGTGCATACGTGTGGACTACCACCTCTATGAAGCGATGCGAATCTTTTTTTATTTCCCCATTTCATGGATAGTAAAAAAGGATATATTTAATGAATATATATGAATTATATTACAAACAATTATAGTTAAAATGTGAATTATTATTTTCTACTCTTTTGTATCATCCACCGAGAAATGAAAACAACATCAATGCGTACATACAGCTTATCATCTCCATGAATGGTGTAATTAATTTTTATATCTATATCTTTATAGATAAATAAAATTATATATATAATGAATAAATATTATATTTATATCACGATTAATATTTTGGATATGATGGAATCATGATCAAAGTAAAAGGAATGAAACTATAGAACAAAAAATATCATGAAAAAAATATAGTTATCACTTGAAAATAATGATTTTATTAAGAAATTGTTAATAATTGGAGGTTGAAATATTATAAGTGGGTTATATTTGATATTATAAGTAGGTTTATGTATCCCATATATAATTATAATAATTTAAAATTTATTATATATGAGGTTAATGTTCTTTCAAATCCAGCCAAACATGAGGTATGTGATTTGTGTTCCAATCTCATTGTTTTTCAAGATTGTTTATGATCAAGTTTCCAATGATGTAATTTTATTAATTTTCTCTAAATAATGGAAAAGATATATTATAATATAGATATTTCTATAGATTAAATGTTATATTTTCATTTTTCACTTTTTAAGAACTTAAGATACTGAAAGAATACTTAAAAAAAACAAACATTATTTCTCTGTTTGATCTAAAGACTTTATTTTATGTCGAAGTTCTATAAAAAATCATTCAATAATGTTTTTAATAATCACTAATGATTGTTTAAATCAATTTAAAATAATGTTTGAATTTATAGAAAATGTTTTAAAAAAGTTATTTTCTTTTCGTTTCCTAAATGATTTACTTTATACCTTTTATTGAAAATATGAATGGAATACTTGTTTTAACTTACAAAACTTGAACATAATTTATTACTGTCATGAAAACTCAATGATTTTATGATTCAATTAAAAGTGTCAAAATTTATTTGAAAAGAAAATTTTTCCCTTAATATTTCATAAATATTTAGATTTAAAATAAGTTTTTTTAAATGAGAAGTTTATTTCCTCTTGAAATATTATAAATATCATTTTGTGATGACCCATGTCATCACGAGTTTTGAAAATAAAGGGAAATTTGAATTTTTTGTTACTGAAATGATTTCATGGATAAAATGGTAAATTATCTTACAATATGATCTAGGATAATTTTTTAAACCACTCATTTAGTCCCAGAATAGGGTTTTTACCCTTTTAAAAGAGTTTGGTAGAAATATGAGCCATTTTAATTTTTACAAGATATTTAATATTTAAATAATTAAATATTAATTTATTCAAAAATGATTTACTATTCATGTTATTCAAATAGAGAATATTATTTATATTCAATCTCTAACTTTGAGTGTATAATTGGGGGTTTTCCTAGGTGAAGCATAACCATGTGTTGGGTATTGGAGCCAGGCCTGGACCACTTTTCTTTTTATTTTTCTTTTTTTATCCTTTTTCCATTTTTATCATTTTTTCTTTTTCCCATTTATCCCTTTTTTACCATTAAATCTCCTTGGTGATCCACTTCACATAGACATGTGAGGTATAGGGAGATAATAGGTATAGGGATAACATATAGTGAGGGAGGTGGTGCCACCATGGAGATCAGTTCACACCAAATCTTCATACGGTAGATGTGGATCAAGGATCAGATCGAATCGAATGTGGATTCCAAAAGTGGAAGTATTATTTTATATGTTCACTACAAATCACTATATTTTTTGTTTTGAAAACATTTTAAAGCTTTTATTGTTTTTTGGGGACCCCTGGTGGGTCGATTAGTGGATTTGTGGGGAAATTGAGAATTTTGGGATGTTTCGAGGCATTTATATTTAGGAATACCCATAAAAATGGAATTTATTTCAAATAAAACACAACATGTGTTATTTCTAATGGGGAATATTAGTTTTTGGGGACAAAATTCCATGTTCTGGGGGTACACAATCTGTTGTGGGATTCTGGGGTGGTCAGTACTCATCCATACACCCCCTATGGAGTACGTTTCTGTCACATAAATGACTTATTTTAAAGTTAAATTCCATTTAATTTCCATTCATGATTTGTTTTGGGGGTTTTCCATGCTTTTATAGAGAAATGGGTGACTTTTCATGAATTGGGCAAAACCGTGAGCCCACTTCTAGATTTAGAAATAAATTTTGATTCCTTTATAACTCCTTTATTTTTCAAATTTTTTCATCCATTTTAATTCTTAATTTTCATCCCCTGACATATTAACACCAAAATATTAATTTGGACCATTTATAAATCCATAATCATGGTGGATATGAGTTTTTATTTAAAGGATTGGGCCTGCCCGAAAGCCCATTTTCTGCATTAAAAATAAATTTTAATTCTTTACTATATCCTTCAATATTTAACTTTTTTTGGTGATTCCAAATCTCACCTGAGAAAACATACCTAAGGAGATCCCTCAGTCTCTCCTCCCACAATTTTGAGCTCAATAGAATCGCGAAATTGGTCAAAACTTCTCTGGATTTCAAAAATCTCCATGAGCTGGAGAGGTAAATTGAACCTTTCATAACTCCTATTTTTTCACTTTTCCCCCATTCCAGTTCCTATATGATCTCCTAATCATTGTTCGAACCTCCCTTGAATGGTTGGATGTTTTCAAATTCCGATATTGGTGGATTTTGGGTCGTTTTATTCAATATTTTTTTGTTCAAGTGTTTCTATATTCAATTTTTTCCTTCTCCATTGGGTTTCCTCCCACTTTCATTATGTTCTAAAATGTCCAAAAGTTAGGGTTCGAACCTATGGTTAGTTTTGGTGTATTTTTGGTTAAATATTGTGGTCGAGGTATGGATTTATCATCCTTGTGATGCGGCAATGGTGCGGTTGATGTTTCACACAATGTTTTGAGGGATTCGACACTTTCAGTAGGTAGTTCATTGTGTAAACAATTATTGATGAGTTAGATTGATGTATTTACTCATTTTTCATATTCCACATATGTTGGGTGTGGTGCGAAAACTGTTTATGATTGATTTGGTTAAGTTTTTAATTTTATAGTTTCATTATAACTTGATATTGGGTGTTTTTATGTGTTACTCGTGGGGTATTATTTGGGTGTATTTTATAACATATGGAATTGGTTTAGTAAATCTTGTTTGGCTTGCCAATTATGGTTTTATAATGTATTAGTGTCATGTGGGCCTAGACAGATGGTTTTTAAGAGGTTTTATGTGTAAAACATTGTTATACTTCTTGAGAGCATTTTATGAAAATGTGTGTTTTCGTTTGGATATTTTGTTGTATTATTCAAGGTAATATTATAAAACTTCAAATTGGTTTTATAAATGTCTCTAGGGATTCAAATTCTGTTTTGGATTGGAGTTGGTATGGTTATTGGTCTTAAATGGCAGTTTTGAAATGGGTTTTCTGTGCAACACATATTTACATCACTTGGGTTCTTTTTATGAAAATTGTAAATGTTTTAGTTGGTTAAACAAAGTGGGAAAAAGGTCCATATGAACTGTTTGGTATGAGTGTTAAAAAATTAAGTGGTTTTGAAGGGTTAATTAATGTTTTAAGATGTGAAACATTTTTAGAATGTTTTTTAAATTTCTAAAAAGTTTTATTAAATTGTGATGTTGGAGCGAAACTTGTTTGGGGGCTATTTTGTGTAAGTTTGATGATAAAATGATATTGAAGGTAAAAAGGTATTATGTAACAAGTGAGTGGGATGTTATGAGAGTTTTAATATATCGGAGTAGTTTTATAAAAGTGTTTAATGAATTTTTGGAAGTGTTAAATAAATTTGAAAAGCGTTGTGGGCTATTTTGGTGTGAGTCGGATTTCAAAATCAATTTGAGTAAAAAGTGGGATTTTGTGACTTGTGTTGTATACATGTGGGCTGTTTGGTGAATTTATGATATGGAAATGATATTCTCATGTGAAATATACATTAATTGTATATGTCCCCATCCTTAAACCTTACTTAATAATGAATTAAATGAATAATTCACATTGAGGATCTTTTCAGGTTTAGAGTTTTAGAGAATTAGGACATAACTATTACATCTCAAAAGATTACAAAGTAGAAACTTCTAATAAGTTTCCATAAAATAAAAACTCTTAAAAAGAAACATGTCTAGTTCCATGTTTTAGATAGCGTGACTTTCCCTTGATCCCATCCTTGACCCTATTCCATATTAATTCCTGTGAAAAACATTTCAAAAAAAAAACTTGGGGTGAGCATAAAATGCTCAGTAAGGGATACACAATGAATGCAAACTATTAGTTTTTCAAAACATAAAGTAAACCATGTATACTTTATCAAAGTAATACTTTTCACCTTTATGAGGTAGTAAAAACTCTTCACTGAATAAAATATCATTACTTACCCTTTTGTAACCAAAATATTACCATAAAACGCATATAAAGATCACATAACATATAAAGGTAACTTGGGACATAAACATACTTAAATGGAAAAACCACACGGTCGAATTCCACACATACTTAAATGGAATAGACATACGTCCGACTTCCATACCCAATGAATTGGAGGTTATAACATAACCACCCGTCCTGGTATTCATGGCACCACTCGTCATATGGTTTATCACGTAACCACCCATCAAATGTCCAAGTACCATTATAAAAACATAAGACATAAAACAAATATAATGGAAGGAAAAAATTTCCACACTTTGATCAAAATATATCACTTAAATATATTCGCATAACAAATCCATTATAAAAACCATTTTCAATACCAAAATACATAAAAGAGTATATGATATTTATTTCATTTTAAAAAACATTATGGGTTGTTAAGGAAGCCAAAGACAAAATAATACTCGTGGTGGCGGAAAAGGTCGTTGTCACCACGTACGTTAAAAGAAACAATAATTTTTGTCGTTTAGTAAAATTATTCGTAGAAAAGGATTCCTTTTGTATAAAAGTAAAATTCAAAGGGGTTTATACATTGTATAAAATAAAGTTGTGTATAAAATGAAATATGCCTCAATGAAAGGAGATTGAGATGAAGTCCCTTACCTCAGGTCTGACTTGACTCGATCGTTTTTTAAAGTCCTGAATAATAAACTTGAGTTCATTTCTACTTGCTTAAGAAACTTTTTCTAGTTCATTATTCCTTTTATATCACTTTTTACCATTTTAGGAACACTGTGTAATTATTTAAGTTAATAATGGTCATTTTGTCGATCCTTAGTACTTGGGTCAAAAATAAACTCTTTATAATTACAAGTTGTTCATGCGGTAAAATATACATAATATAAAAAATTATATTCATGATTTAGATATCATATATATCATATATATAAAGTATATACATGCATTTATAATATTACATAATCATTTAGAGGTAAGAAATGAAATGCACCTCTCATGGAGACAGTAAGCCATACGTACGCATGAACACTACTTTCATTTCTATGTCATATTAATGCAATTAAAACTAAATAAGAGGTATGCATATTTTAATTCCATAATTATATTCATCATTTATATTTAACATAAATCATATATATCCATTATATATATGTACTTATAATAGTACATTACATTTTGGGATAAGAAATGAAATGCACGGTTCATGGGGACGGTAAGCCATACGTATGCATGAACACTACCTTCATTTCTATATCATACTTTAATGGAGTGAAATCATAATGATATAAATGTATATTATGATTCCAGTATATTATCATATATAATATCATTAAATCCATACTTTATACTTCCCACGTATGGCATTAACGAATCAAATCACTTTGAGGGGGCGGTAGTCCGCACTTCCAAAAATGAAATTATCGTGTTTACCCACAATGGAAACCTTAATGGTATGAAAAAAATGAAAAATACAGAATCATAAGGAAAAAATAAACATAATATATATCATATATAAATAGAGTGACATCTTAATGGCCACCATTGAAGGCGTTAGAAGAATATTGAACAATCATCGTTTCGTGAGGCAGAAATTCGCCATCCACGGAAACAGTATGCTCTTTAACCATTAGATGAAGGTGTGTGTAAGTGAAGCTCGAATCCTTCACATAAAAACATCCTAGTATATTTAATATACTGGTTTGGTTACAAAATAAAGGAATAAAAAGAGTTTATGGGGTTGGAGAAGCAAAATAAAACATAAGAATACAAGAGAAAACACTACCTTCAAAATGGGTAACTCTTTTTGATTTGAGCACAAAGGATTCCTTGGGAATACTTCTGCCAAAAGTGAGGCTTCTAGGAGTAATAGAGGGATTTGGAGAGACAAAATGGGCATGGGTTGGCTGAGCCAAAGTCTTGAGAGGTGTGGGTAAGGAGGTAGAGGTGGGGGCCTTTTATAAGAGGAGAGGAGGGACACTCTTGGAAAGTTATAAAAGGTTACTTTATTATATAATGATTTTCTGTTAAAAAAGGCCCCAAAATTATAAATTTATAGGATAAGGTGATAAAGGTTCTAAATACACCCATCCAATAGTTTTTTGATAGGTGTAGGTTTTAGATTTTACATTATCCTTTCATTTTATTTAAATCGTTAAATAACGAGGTAACCGCTGCATCATCATGGTGACATAAATAATTTAATTTATTTAATTTATAAAAATTATACAAGAAATATCATGATGTAGGAAATCTTTTTAGATTTCTAATTAATGTTTATAGTCAAAAATATGACTTGTATAACCCCATTTAAAAATTGTTTTAGTAAAACAACTCATGTTTGTGACATTTCTATTTTAACATTAAATAAAAAATTATTAATGTCATTTTCCTACCAAAGTGGCTCCATGGGGTCCCCAAGTTGACCCAAGGATTTTATTGGTCGGAAATGACACATAAAATGAGGTTAGGACACGTGTCTAGGTCATTTCATATCATTAAAACATTATTTTTACCTTAAACTACATTAATTACCTCTAATCGCGATTAATAAACTTAAAAGATACTATTCACCAAAAAATTATTTTATTCCCATTGAACCACATTTTAATTCTTAATGACAACCATGTATGTTGTATTTTTGAAATTCAAAACACAAATGTGGTAAAATTTCATTTAAACGAAAAATCAGTTTTTTATGTACCACTTAGTGGTTTCAGTATTCATCAAAAATTGAAGTTTTTTAGAAAAATACCAAAACTTCACCCTAAGCAATATTTGATATTCCGAATTCAAAAATGTTTTCTATATTAAAAAATTCAAAACATATAAGTTAAATTAATTAATTTAATAATTAATTCCCACTGTCAGATCAAATAGCATGTTTTTATGAAATAATATATATCAAAAGATTGACACTAGTTTAAGTCCAATTTCAAAGTGAAATTAAATCCAACAACCAATATTGGATTAAATGGTAAAAATATATTATAATTTCAATTTAAAACCAATTAATAAGATAATATAATCATATAAATAAATTATATTAAAAAGTGGTTTTGAATTAAAATACAACATTTTTCACAATTCATTAAAAAATGAACATTATCGAAAAAATACCAATAATTGACACAATGTAAATTTTGATGTCCCAATTATAAAGAAGAATTTTATTTGGTCCAATAGAATGTATAAGAGTGACCAAAACTATATTTAATGACGGTTCTCCATCAAAAGGCGATAAGTGTACCTTTAGTGAAAATTAGAGTATATATGCCTAAAATTGAATTCTCTTCGTATTTTAAGCGTTTATCATTTATTGGATAAATGTAAAAACATTTAAAAAACATATATAATCATATTATAGTTATTTATATTCATTCCCGCCAATACAACGACTACATGTTAACTACCATTTAAAATAATATTATTTTATTACTAGTGTGCAACGTAAGATTTCAAAGAAACTCTTTGTTGCGTATCAGGTACGCTATCGAACATAGAAACCCCTTTAAAGTAAAATTAATATTTAATTCTTAAATATTAATAAATATAAAAATGCTTTATTCTATATTTACTTGGGATGTTACATCCTTCCCCCCTTTTTGGGAATTGCGTCCTCGCAATTTTATTCACTTATCAAAATAAGTGGGGGTATTTATCCCTCATAGCATTTTCAGATTCCCATGTTGCCTCTTCAACCATATAGTTTTTCCACAAATACTTTACTTAGTGAATTACCTTATTTCGCAACACTTGCTCTCTTCGGTCAAGAATCTGGACTGGTTGTTCTTCATAAGAGAGATTCTCTTCCAACTGAACTACATATGAGATCAAAACATGAGATGGATCTGGCATATACTTTCTCAACATCGAAACATGAAAAACATTGTGTACCTGAGATAAAATTGGAGGTAAATCCACTTGGTATGCAACTGATCTAACTTTCTCCAGAATTTCATATGGTCCAATAAACCTTGGACTCAGCTTTCCTTTCTTACCAAATCGCATCACACTTTCCCATGGCTAAACTTTGAGAAAAACATGATCACCTACCTAGAAAGATAAATCCTTCCTTCGGTTATCTGCATAACTCTTCTGCCTGCTCTGAGCTGTTCTCATGTGTTTCTGAATCAACTGAACTTTTTCTGCAATCTCTTCTACCAATTCTGGTCCCATCAACTTCCTTTCAACCACTTCATCCCAAAAAGATGGAGTTCAACACCGCTTCCCATATAATGCCTCAAATGGTGCCATCTTTATACTGTAATGAAAACTGTTATTATAAGAAAAATCAACCATAGAAAGATGTTGGTCCCAACATCCCTGATAATCCATCGAATAAGCATGTAGCATTTCCTGCAATGTCTAAATTGTTCGTTCTGACTGCCCATCTGATTGCAGATGAAAAGATGTACTAAAATTTAATTCAGTACCCAATGACTTATGAAGGCCTTTCCAAAAGTGAGAAGTAAACCTGGGATCATGATCAGATACAATGGAGAGGGGAACTCCATGCAACATGAGTATCTCTTTAAGATACAATCGAGAAATTTGATCTAGCGAGAAAGTATCTCGAATAGGAAGGAAATGAGCAGATTTAGTCAAACGATCAACAATAACCCAGATTTCATTATTACCTCGAGATGTCCTCGGTAATCCCACAACAAATTCCATGGATATATTTTCTCATTTACACTCTGGCACCGGTAAAGTCTGAAGCATCCCTTTCGGTAACTTCCGCTCAACTTTAACATGCTGTCAAGTCAAACACTTCACAGTAAAATCAGTAATATCCCTTTTCATTCCATCCCACCAGTAATACTCCCGCAGATCTCTGTACATCTTAGTACTACCGGGATGAACTGAAAATGAAGAACTATGAGCCTCACATAACAACTCATTCTTCAACTGTGAATCACTAGGCACACATAATCTCTTCCCAAACCTCAAAACACAATCATTATCAATGTTAAATTCAGGCAACATACCCTTCTGAACCAGCTCTACCTTTTTCTACAACTTGCTGTCTTGCTTCTGTGCTTGCTTAATTCTATCTGATAGAGAAGATTTCACTGATAACTGAAAAAAATAAGGACTTCATGCACAAACAACTTCTATGCCAAAGTTCATCAAATCCTTAACCAAAGGATCACGTTCCAAATGCAACATTGTTAATGAAGCATTACTTTTTCGACTCAAAGAATCATCCACTTTATTTGCTATTCCCGGATGGTAATGACTTGTACAATCATAATCCTTTATTAATTCTATCCATCTCCTCGGTCTCATGTTGAATTCTTTCTGAGTGAATATATACTTTAAACTTTTGTGATTAGTATATATTTCACACTTTACTCCATACAAATGATGCCTCCAAAATTTTAGATAAAAAACAACAGCAGTAAATTCCAAATCATGTGTAGGGTAATTTACCTCATGAGTTTTCAACTGACGTGAAGTATAAGCAATTACCTGATCATTCTGCATAAGGACACAACCATGCCCTTTCAATAAAGAATCACTGTAGATAAAAAACTCACCATTCCTGGAAGGAAGTACAAAAGCAAGAGCATTCACCAATCTTCTTTTCAACTCCTGAAAAAATCATCACATTCTTTTGTCCAGATAAACTTAAAACCCTTCAGAGTTAGCTTAGTCATTAGACTAGATAATCGTGAAAAAGTTTCAACAAACCTTGTGTAGTAACCTACCAAACCAAGGAAACTATGGATCTCGGTTACATTTTTGGGTCTTGGCCATTATTCAACAACTTTTGTTTTAGCAGGATCATCAGTTATGTCATTTTTTTTGAAACAATGTGACCAAGGAATGAAATTTGTTGTAACCAAAACTCCCACTTGCTGAATTTTCCATACAGTTTCTTTTCATTTAAGGTTTTCAAGATAACCCTTAAATGACTTTCATGCTCCTCTTTACTTTTATAAAACACCAAAATATCATCAATAAAAACAACCAAAATTTTTCACCTGAGTCAAATGAGCCATCACTGCAACAAACTATTCAGTTCTGATTCTGACCATCTCAGGATTCATATTTGAAAGGTCATTTCCCTCAGTATGCCTTCCCAAAAAATCTGTTCTGTTTCCTCTATGAAAAACCATTCTTAACACAGAAATATCCCAGGTGAAGCAACATGGTAATCTGTAAATGCTATACCAATTAAATTTGACCATAAAAATAATATTTTTGGATAATAATTTATTAGAACTCTAACTCCTAAAGTTGTCTAAACCGACCTATGATACCAACTATAAGTCCCTAGCCTTAAACCGTACTTAATATTAAATTAAATGAATAATTCACATTGAAGATCTTTTTAGGTTTAGAGTTATAGAGAATTAGGACATAACTATTACATCTCAAAAGATTAAAAAGTAGAAACTTCAACTAAGTTTCCATAAAATAAAAACTCTTAAAAAGAAACATGTCTAGTTCCATGTTTTAGATATCATGACTTTTCCATGATCCCATCCTTGACCCTATTCCACATTAAGTCCTATGAAAAACATTTCAAAAAAAAACTTGGGGTGAGCATAAAAATCTCAGTAAGGGATACACAATGAATAAAAAATGTTATTTTTTCAAAACAACAAGTAAACCATGTATACTTTATCAAAGTAATAATTTTCACCTTTATGAAGTAGTAAAAACTCTTCACTGAATAAAATATCATAACTTACCCTTTTGTATCCAAAATTTTACCATAAAACCCATATAAAGATCATATAACATATAATGGTAACTTGGGACATAAACATACTTAAATGGAATAACCACACGGTCGACTTCCACACATACTTAAATGGAATAGCCCTACGACTGACTTCCATACCCAATGCATTGGAGATTATAATGTAGCCACTAGTCTTGGTATTCACGGCACCACCCATCATATGGTTTATCACGTAACCACCCATCAAATGTCCAAGTACCATTATAAAATCATAAGATGTAAATCAAATATAATGGAAAGAAAACATTTCCACACTTTTATCACAATATATCACTTAAATATATTGACATAACAAATCCATTATAAAAACCATTTTCAATACCAAAATATATAAAAGAGTATATGGTATTTATTTCATTTTAAAAAACATTACAACTTGTTGAGGAAGCCAAATACCAAATAATACTCACGGCGGCGGAAAAGGTCGTTGTCACCACGTACGTTAAAAGAAACATTCCTTTTTTGTCGTTTAGTAAAATGATTCGTAGAAAAAGATTCCTTTTGTATAAAAGAAAAAGTAAAAGGGGTTTATACACTATATAAAATAAAGTTGTGTATAAAATGAAATATGCCTCAATGAAAGGAGATTCAGACGAAGTCCCTTACCTCGGGTATGACTTGACTCGATCGTTCTTTAACGTACTGAATAATAAACTTGAGTTAATTTCTACATGATTAAGAACCTTTTTCTAGTTCATTATTTCTTTTATATCACTTATTACCATGTTATGAACACTATGTAATTATTTAAGTTAATAATGGTCATTTTGTCGATCCTTGGTACTTGAGTCAAAAATAAACTCTTTATTATTACAAGTCGTTCATGTGGTAAAATATCCATAATATCAAGAATTATATTCATGATGTAGATATCATATATATAATATATATCTAGTATATACATGAATTTATAATATTTCATAATCATTTAGAGGTATGAAATGAAATGCACTGTTCATGGAGACGGTAAGCCGTACGTACGCATGAACGCTACTTTCATTTCTATGTCATATTAATGGAATTAAAACTAAATGAGAGGTATGTATATTTTAATTCCAGAATTATATTCATCATTTAGATGTAACATACATCATATATATCCATTATATATATGCACTTATAATATTACATTACATTTGGGGATAAGAAATGAAATGCACCGTTAATGGAGACGGTAAGCCGTACGTACGAATGAACGCTACTTTCATTTCTATCTCATACTTTAATGGAGTGAAATCATAATTATAAAAAGGTATATTATAATTCTAGTATATTATTATATATAATATCATTAAATCCATACTTTATACGTCCTACGTATGGCATTAATGAATCAAATCACTTTGAGGGGGCGGTAGTCCGCATTTCCTAAAATAAAATTATTGTGTTTACCCACAATGGAAACAATAAAGGTATGCCAAAAATGAAAAATAAAGAAGCATAAAGAAAACATAAAAATAATATATATCATATATAAATAGAATTACATCTTAATGGCCACCTTTTAAGGTGTTAGAAAAATATTGAACAATCATCGTTTCGTGAGGCAGAAATTTTCCATCCACGGAAACAGTATGCTCTTTAACCATTAGATGCAGGTGTGTGTAAGTGTAGCTTGAATACTTCACATAAAAACAACCTAGTATATTTTATATACTGTTGTTGTTACAAAATAAAGGAATAAAAAGATTTTAGGGGGTTGGAGAAGCAAAATGAAACATAAGAACACAAGAGAAAACACTACCTTTAAAACGGGTAACTCTTTTTGATTTGAGCTCAAAGGCTTCCTTGGGAATACTTCTTCCAAAAGTGAGGATTCTAGGAGTAATAGAGGGATGTGGAGAGACAAAATGGGCAGGGGTTGGCCGAACCAAAGGCTTGAGAGATGTGGGTAAGGAGGTAGAGGTGGGGGCCTTTTATAAGAGGAGAGGAGGGACACTCTTGGAAAGTTATAAAAGGATACTTTATTATAAAATGATTTTCGGTTAAAAAAGGTCCCACAATTATAAATTTAGAGGATAAGGTGATAAGGGTTCGAAATCCACCCATCCAATTGGTTTTTGAAAAGTGTAGGTTTTAGATTTTACATTATCTTTTCATTTTATTTAAATCGTTAAATAATGAGGTAACCACTGCATCATCATGGTGACATAAATAATTTAATTTATTTAATTTCTAAAAATTATAAATAAAATATAATGATTTAAGAAATAATTTCAGATTTCTAATGAATATTTATAGTAAAAAATATGACCTGTATAACCCCATTTAAAAATTGTTTTAGTAAAACAACTCATGTTTGTGACATTTCTATTTTAACATTAAATAAAAAGTTATTAATGTCATTTTCCTACCAAAGTGGCTCCATGGGGTCCCCAAGTTTACCCATGGATTTTATTGGTCATACATGACACATCCAATGAGGGTAGGACTTGTGTTTAGGTCATTTCATATCATTAAAATATTAATTTTACCTTAAACTACATGAATTATCTCTAATCGCGATTAATAAACTTAAAAGTTACTATTCGCCAAAAAATTATTTTAATCCCATTGAACCACATTTTACTTCCTAATGAAAACCATATATGTCGGATTTTTGAAATTCAAAACACAAAGGTGGTAAAATTTCATTTAAATGAAAATCAGTTTTTTAAGTGCCATTTAGTGGTTTCACTATTCATCAAAAATTGAAGTTTTTTAGAAAAATACCAAAACTTCACCCTAAGCAATATTTGATATTCCAAATTCAAAAATGTTTTCTATTTTAATAAAATTCAAAACATATAAGTTAATTTAATTAATTTAATAATTAATTCCCACTGTCAGATCAAATAGCGTGTTTTTATGAAATAATATATATCAAAAGATTGACACTAGTTTAAGTCCAATTTCAAAGTGAAATTAATTCAATCAACCACTATTGGATTAAATGGTAAAAATATATTCTGATTTCACTTTAAAACCAATTCAAAAGATAATCTAATCATATAAATAAATTATATTAAAAAGTGGTATTGAATTAAAATACAACATTTTTCACTATTCATTAAAAAACGAACTTTATCGGAAAAATACCAAAAATTTACACAAAGTAAATTTTGATGTCCTGATTCTAAAGAAGAATTTCATTAGGTCCAATAGAATGTATAAGAGTGACCAAAACTATATTTAATGATGGTTTGCCATCAAAAGGCGATAAGTGTACCTTTAGTGAAAATTAGAGTATATATGCTTAAAATTGAATTCATTTTGTATTTTAAGCCTTTATAGTTTATTGGATAAATGTAAAAACATTTAAAAAACATATATAATCATATTATAGTTATTTCTATTCATTTCCGCCAATACAACGGCTACATGTTAACTACCATTTAAAATAATATTATTTTATTACTAGTATGCAATGTAAGATTTCAAAGAAACTCTTTGTTGCGTATCAGGTACGCTATTGAAAAGAGAAACCCCTTTAAAGTAAAATTAATATTTAATTCTTAAATATTAATAAATATTAAAATTCTCTATTCTTTATTTACCTGGTATGTTACAAATTGACTTGTTGATCTTGTTTGAGCCCAAAGGGAAAACTCGTGTATCTAGGTGGGTGGATGTGCACTAGTATGCTAGTGAATCCATGGGGTTTGGCCTCAGTTTCACTTAGAAGGATTGACGATTACAACTCTAAATAAACTATGATAATAATGATTGGAGACCACTAGGTTATGGTTATGTTCCCTACTAGTGGCTCGTGCACGAGAATAGATATTTGTGATTGTTACTCTCACCGAGATGCGAGATACCTGGGACCCACAGCTAGCTAGTGCCTAGGGGTTATTTCACATTGCTTATGCTCACTAGATATTTTGAGCTTACCGTCGACATAAAATATGAGTGGATAAAAAATTCAGTATCTTTGGTATTTTTTTTAAAAGTGTTTATTCTTTAAATTAGCCCACCTAAAAATTGTTTTTATTTAATGTTGCATTTTTTAGAAATTGTAACTAGCATTTCATGTTTTTGAAAACATGCATGATTTTCATCATTAGTTGTTTATCACAAGGAATCTATTAGTGGTGGTATCCTATTGGACTTTGGATCACACCCTACTTACACCATTGGGTGTATGTAGTCTTGATTATTTTTGTTGTCGCAGGATGGGTACAATTTTTAGTTCTAGTAGTTCGGGTTTCTAGCAGGTCCTTGGTGGTGAAGTCTTGTAAAGATGGCTTGAGGGAGGTTCCCCTTAACATGAGGGTTCTTGGGCTATTACATTTTGGTTTTGTACCTTTGTTATAGTCTTGTTGAGTTGTTTTAAAATATGTAATTAAGTTTCTGATTTTTTTGTAAAAGATTGTTTGGATTGAAAAATCCAAATTCATTTTATTGGATTCTTTTGTTGTTTTAAGTTTATAAACTCGTGTAAATCTTTCCCAATTTTTATTTTATGATACACAGGAACACTTTCCAGCCTGTGGGGATGATGAACACCCTTCGAGCCTTGTTGCGGGATGGGTTGAGTGCCAATTTTTATGGTGAATATATTCAGTTCGTGACAAAATGGAATCAGAGGAGGTTCAAGTTAACTCTTTGGGCCATGTTATTTGTGGAAGAGTTAGGATAGTTTGGAGTTAGGATTGTTGGGACTTGGAATTCCAGTTATGGGTAGTGTGCCTGATCACTACACCTCATGATGGGATTCAAGTTTCCAAGAGAAGTGGGGATTTATCTAAGTCCTTTGGTTTTCTTGGTTCGATGATGATTAGGGAAAATGAAAAGAGAGTTGGGTTAATGGTCTTAGTGAGCTCGCAGGGCCTGGAAAGCATTGTGGAGCCAAAGATATTTCCTAGAACACTCTCTGTGACAGTGAAGTGATTGGAATATTGTAACACCCCGAGATTTTTTGAGATATATTCTTTTCAATTTATTTTATGTCTTCTATTGTATACTACACCAAGATTAGCTTGTACAATACGCAACACCTTATTATCTTGCAGTATACACAACACTATTCTTGGCTCATGTTATACACAATTTCAAGTTAATTTTGTGGAAATTATTCAATGAAACATTAAGTATAGATTTTGTTAAATGTATAAATGAAATAAGTTTTGATTATGTTATATGCAACATCAAAGGGAGATTTCACTACACACAGCCCTGACTTGGCTTACATTACATGAAATCACGACCTTCCTTGATAACGTGTGTAGTACGCAATATCGGGTTTCACTAAACAACGACATGTTATTAAAATATTCTATAAATTATCTATTATGAAAATTAATACCCACTTTTTGAAATTTTATAAATTTTATTTTTCAAAATGGACTTCATTTTTGGATTTGGAATATCGAAATTAGCCTAGGGTTATGTTTTTGTATTTTTTCGAAAACTTTTAATTTTTAGTGAATAGTGAAAACACTGAGTTATTGGTTAAAACTGACTTTTTATTTAAATAATCATTTATTCTATTTAAATTTATTTTAGGACAAAATAGATACATAATACTTATATAAGTTCAATTTAATTCATTGGAGTCATTTTAAAATAATTTTAGATATGAAAAATTTGTATTGAACTTTTTACCACCTTTTACCCACCTCCTAGGAGCATTTGAAAATTTACATAAAACTTAATTTTAATGCTTATGTGAGTTGAATTTCAAAAATATGAGAGACAAAGTTCATATCTGTAAGTAAAATGTGGTTCAATGAGAAGAAAATAATTTTTGGTGAATAGTAACTTTTAACTCTTATTTACCACGGTTAAAAGTAAATAGGGTAATTAAGGGTAACAATTATATTATTATTACCCTAAAACATGTCCAAATTCAATTGGATAAGTGTAATTCGACCAAAAAAACCTTAGGAATAAAATATTACACATTAGGTCCACATGGATTAGATTAGCACATTTATTTTTATTTTATTTAAAGAAGAGTTAAATTAGTTAAAATCAAAGTTTAATAACTAATTTTTTTAATACAGGGTTATACATAAGATAAATCAGACTATAAATATTAATTAGAAAAATAAAAATATTTCCTATATAATTTTATTTTATTTTTATTTTTTAGACATTAAATAATTTAATTTATTTATAACACAATAATGATGCAGTAATTACCTTATTAATGAAATATTAACATAATTGATATTATAAATACCAACATAAATATAATTTGAGACTATTTATGAATTAAAATACTTTTCTAGGTAAATATAACACAATAGGGTTGGTTAAATGAATTTATTTTTAAGTAATAATCCTGTTATGAATTTAGAAAAAACAAAATACCAAATAGTGTCAAAATTGACCTAAAAGGGTTTTTCAAAAAAACATTTATATTAATAATTGATATAATGGTTATAAAAATCTAATGTTTGGCCAAAGGACTTATATAATAATATAGATGACATTAATGAAACATGTTGGGTTTGGTTGGCAGTTTATAGTATGTTTATTAACCATATAGTGTAAGAATACAAGAAGACACTGTAAAAGTTAAATTATTTGACTTAGAGTTAAATCTAAAGGATAAGATTAAAATAGTAACCTAAACTTGTCTAAAACCTATTTGTTGAGAGGATTTAGGCCCATCCCCACCCTAGTTTCAAAATAAGTCACTTTGGAGCCACTATAAACTGAATATGAATTTTTTATAAAATAATATTTTATGTTTTTTCTTAGGTGCCCCCCACCCCTCTTATAAAAGGGAACTCCTCCTTCTCTCTAATTAACACCTCCAAATCCATTAGGATCTTCCAAACCCTAACCAAATACCCTATAAACTTTCCTCCCTTAATCCTAGAGGCATTCCATTATTCATAAAGCCAACTTATGGAGCCCTTTTGATCAAATCAAAAGGAAGAACCCGAAGAAGAGGTAAATATCTCACCACCTATTTCAAGATCCTTTCTTCTTCCACTTCCTCCTTCTTTGTTGTTTCCATTCTAAAATAATAAATCCAGTATCTTATATATAATTTGATTTTATTATAAAAATGTTACAACCATATTAGTTATTTTATCCATCCTATGAATGAACAAGTCACTACACATGGTACGTACGGCTTACCGTCTCCACGTCGTGGTGTAGTTTGTTATTCAAACATTTCATCATTTGAATGGGTATAATAATGAGTATAAATGATATAAATAATAAATATAACATTATTATGATTCTTTATATATGAAATACCATCCAATTATATACGATTTTAATATCAAAAGAATGATATTGTCGCTCGTGCGTACGTACAGACTACCGTCCCAACAAACGCGATGAGATTCATTCTCCATGTTAACCATTAAAGAGTGATTATAAAGTATATATAATAAATAATAATGAAATATTTTAAATAATAAGGATAATGGATTTATGTACATATATTTTTCATTTACTTAATTCTGTACAATTCAATAAGGAAATGAAAACAGCGTTCATGCGTACGTACGACCTACCGTCTCCATGAACGGTGTATTTCATTCCATTTATCGATCTATCATATATATTTATATGCTGAATATATATTATATATAAATAATTTTTTAAATTCTGTAATTAAGTAAATCAGGATATAATTAATAATATCAATAACAACAAGTCGAAACACATACGATAAATGAAACGATTTTACCCAAAACGCTGCTTTAACATAGAATTTACAAAAGAACTGGTAATATAAAGACCTAAGTGAATCATGTATGATATAATAAATATTATTATGGTTCTGTTACCAGTTAATAATATTTTTATACCCACTATACAGGAGTCTCGAACACATACACAAGAAATTTGACATAAGGTAAGGGATAATTTCGCAAATCTAATTTTTATCCGAGATTTCTTATATGTAAGTATGTACTGGGGTTATATTTTTCGTCCATGTCCATAAAAATGCTTTTCATAAATTATTTAATATTATTACATGTATATTTAAAGTCATGTTTACCCCTCTTTGACTTTTACATTGTGTTATGAAAGGAATCTTTCTTCTTTTTACCATATGAGGAACTTTTTTACTTTTCCGGCAAAAGTACGAGGAGAATGTTTTTTTAACTTATACGGAATGAAGGGATTTTTAAGGTTTCATAATGAAAAATTTTCATGAAGCTTCCTCTACAAGATTTCATGATTATTTTCAACAAACTCCTTTTATTTTAAAATTTAATGGCCTTTTTTGAAGAGGAAATGATTTTGAAGAAAGGATATTTTCCTCAAGAATTCATTTCAAGTGTTTTGTCAAAACTATTTTCCATCTATGATGAAATAATTTAGTATGATTATGTTTATAGTATAATGTCTCTATTATTTAAATGGTTTGATTATTCTTATGATTAAATTATATCCATTTGTTTTATATGGATTACGTTATGATGGGATGATGTTTATGAGACCCATTTTATTCTTTGGTTTATGATGAATGATTTATGTTTATTTTGTGGCACAAGTAAGAATGATTTAATTATGAGATGGGTGGGACCTATATCTCCATCCAATGCATTGGGTAAAGATTTATATCTCATGATATATACATGGCTTGAATGACAAGTGAATCCAGTTCAGTAATATAGGGATGGAACGACAGGTAAACCCAGTTCAGTAATGGACTTTGTCCACTATGATGGTCTTGGAAGCAATGTCTTGGCTACTATGGAAATCATAACACGTGCTTAATGGTTTCCACAATTAAATGTTTTATTCCCATGCTATTTTATCATGATTAATGTTCCTTTATGATCTATACCTTACGTATTGTCAATATTTATGTCATGGCCCATGATTTTGATGTTTTACGTTCATGTTCTTACATTTAAATATTTAGGGATTGTTTTATGTTCTCCATGTTTACCCTTACTAAGAATTTTGTCTCACCCCTTATATGTTTTATTTTACCTAGTATTTAAAGAAAGGTTTTATGTATGAAAACACATAGGGAATACCTTTATGGGAGATGTTGAAGATCTTTTACCATGACTAGAAGATGATGTTCTGAGTTTTCAAAGACACTAAACTATTATGTTCCTTGGGTGTCTGTTTTTGTTATGTATTAAGTATTCCACAAAATAAATGTAATTTCTATGTTCATCAAGATTTTGGTCTCTACAGTCAGTATTAGATGAATGTTTTAGTTAAACTTTGGAAACAAGGATGTAAAAACTTTAGTGAGATACCTAGATATATTTCTCAGGTATGTCTAAGGATGTCCCTAAGGTTAAGTATACATATAGGTAATAGTCCTGGAATTACGGTAACAATCCTAGAATTAAACCTTAGATGTTGGAGATTGAAAGTACTCCCTTTGATTAGGTTGTTTTCCTAGTATGATTTTTTGCCTCTCACACTATTCTTTTTGGGTTTTAGACGATGGATGGAACTCGAAGGAACCATGTTGATCAATGTAATGGACAATGTAATGATTGTCCTCCTGAAAAAACCAATGTGATGGGAGATGTAGTGAAAAAATATTATTGCTATACTTACACAAGCTGTGAATCATTCTGGACTTCCAAATGAGCAGAGAAGGGAACAATATTCTATTGAGTCCTTCATGAGGCAACGTCGACCTTCTTTAAATGGGTCTTTTGATCCACTTGTTGCTGAATAAGGGATCAGTACCATTGAAAAGATATTTTCCATACTTTGCTGTTCAGAACATGAAAAAGTCATTTTAGTAGTTTACCGTTCTGAAGGTGAAGCAGACTAGTGGTGGACTCTAATTAAGAACACGAGGCCCCAAGATGAAATTGGATCCATGGAATGGGATGAGTTCAAGAACTTATTTTTCAATAAGTAATTCCCTCATATTATTCAAATAAAGATTGAAATGTAGTTCCCTGATCTTAAACAAAAGGATTATTAATCTGTTGGTATAAGTGAGGTGAATTTTACAAGGCTTGCAAGGTATGCATCTAGCTTTATCATCCATCCTAAAATTAAAGTTGATCGATTCTTTAGTGGCTTAAAACCAAGTCTTCGAAGGGAATTAGATAGAATAGACTTCAGTAGCTATGAAGAAATTGTGCGTTGTGCTATCAAGGTAGAACTGTAAGTTGGTGTAACATATCCATATCATGGTTTTGACAAGAAATGAAATATGGAGTTCAAGTAAAAATCTTAGAACAATGGTGAAAAGAAGGTGATTGTTTCTTTATGCTCAAAGTGTGGAAAAAAGCATGGTGGAGATTGTCTAAAAGGTACTAGAAAATGTTTTAAGTGTGGAAAATAAGGTCATCGAGCAGTTGTGTGCCGAAGTAATGGGAAAAAGGTTTCTAATGGTGTGAATGGAGAAAAGACTACAGAGAACGCTCCACCAACATTTCAGTGCTACAAGTGCAAGGAAATGGGGCATTATGCTAACTAGTTCCCTAATCCAAGGGTTAATGATGATCGACATCAACAACCTCTTAAGGAAAAGGAAAAAAGGGAAGTCACATGAAATCACTATTGGCGATGTGTTGGAATGATTATGTGTTTGTGTAACAGGATTCCAAAATAATGTTGTGGAATCTCATTTATAGTATCGTGTAATATTGCAATACCTATGCAATGGTTTGTTGTGGTTTTCGATAATTATATGGTACATGAAACCATGAAAAGTGATTGAAATATTTTTGGAAGCAGATGATATGTGCATAATGAAGGGATGAGGAGAAAATAATATGATTGATAGTATTCATGATCTCATGATTGGTATAAGGACAATGTGATATCATGGTTTGAGTATACAAATTTTTTGGGATTTTGGTATGTGGAAGGAGTTAACTTTTGAAATAATTCATGTTTTCACTAAGGTTCTATGGTAATACATGTTTCAAAAGAATACATGATTAAGGTAATCACATGTTAGGAATGTGACCAACAAGATATATCTTGTGATATATGAATGATGGTATTCATGTGATTTTTATATGACCTTTTTGTAATCGTTCTCTTTATAATATGAGTTTGGAAATAAGTATTTTGGATAATTCTTATGTTTGGAATGAATTAAGATGAACATTAGATAGTATTGTTTAAGGCTAGATCCTTTTTTTGATTTTATTTTTCTAGAATGTTATAATAGTATAGTTTAAGAAAAGGGACAACCAGCAGAATGAGCGACAACCCATCACGTCGGACAAGGATGTAGGAATCGAACCCCGAACCAAAGTGCGACAAGCCTTTATTGCCTACTACTAGCCTACATAAAGTCCCTGGTTAGTATAAATTAGTTTTAAATTATTAAGTAGTTTGATATATGAATATAAGTCCATTTTATGAACCATATATGATTAATCTCAACATAGATGGACTAATGTATATTTAATAACTTTTTCTAACCTTTTGTTTGAGATAGATGGAATGACCTATTATTCTATCACATGATCTGCTAACACTTCATGAATGACAATTCAACTTCATTTTTTTAAGAGGTGATGTAGAAATTGTTCAAGGAATGACCAACAGTGAGATGGTACCAAAATCAATTAAGGATTTCTTATAATTCCAATTTTTTTCAACTTTAGGGAAATGATATTGAAAACAAAAAACGTTGTCCAAGATGGTACCTTAGACCATCACAAATTTATGGCTTTGTGATTGTTGGATTTTTCGTATCCATGTTCTCTACCACCCTCCATCAGAACTTGATGGTTAGATTTCTCTTCTATATCCAAATTTTCACCTATGTTCTTCAATGTGGAAACCTAGTGATGAGTTAATTTGGGTAACAATTACGTTTCATACTTTAGTTTTTAAAATTACGTTTTGGTATTCATTTTTACGATGTGAGTTTCTATGAATGAAAATTTCAAGTAGTAAACGATTTATAACCCCGATGAATTTTGAGGGTGGAATTCATTTTAAGGGGGGTATAATGAAGCACCCTGAGATTTTATGAGATATATTCTTTTTAATTTCTTTGATGTCTTCTATTGTACACTACACCAATATTATATTCTACTATACAAACACCATATTAGATTGCAGTATACGCAACACTATTCTTGGCTCGTGTTACACACAATTTCAAGTTCGTTTTGTAAAAATTATTCTACGCAACATTAAGTATAGATTTTTTTAATATATAAATGAAATAAGTTTTGATTATGTTATACGCGTCACTAAAGGGATATTGCACTACACGCATCCCGGACTTGTCATGAATTACACGCAATCACAATCTTCCTTGATAGCGTGTGTAGTACGCGGTACCGGGTTTCACTAAACACCGATATGTTATTAAAATATTATATAAACTAGTCATTATGAATAGTAATAACCAATTTTTGAAATTTTATAAATTTTATTTTTTAAAATGGACTTTATTTTTGGATTTGGAATATTAAAATTATCCTATGTTAAATTTTTGGTATTTTTCTGAAAACTTTCAATTTTTGGTGAATAGTGAAAACACTGAGTCATTGGTTAAAACCGAATTTTTATTTAAATAATAATTTATTTTATTTAAATTTATTTTATGTCAAAATAGATAAATAATACCTATATAATTTCAATTTAATTCATTGGAGTCATTTTACAATAAGTTTAGATATATAAAATTTTTATTGAACTTTTTACCGTCTTTTACCCACCTCCTAGGAGCATTTGCAAATTTACAAAAAACCTAATTTAACCGCTTCTCTGAGTTGAATTTCAAAAATCCAGGAGACAAGGTTGATATTAGTAAGTAAAATTTTGTTCAATGAGATGAAAATAATTTTTGGTGAATAGTAACTTTAAACTTTTATTTACCACGGTTAAAAGTAAACAGTGTAATTAAGGGTAAAAATGATATTATTATTACCATAAAACATGTCTTAATTATATTGTAAAAGTTTAATGTGACCAAAAACAACCTTAGGAGTAAAATATTACCCTTTAGGACCAATTGGATTAGATTAGGACATTTATTATTATTTTATTTAATGAAAAGTTAAAATAGATAAAATCAAAGTTTAATAACTAAAACATTTTTAATATATGGTTACACATAAGATAAATTTGACTATAAATATTAATTAGAAAAATAATAATATTTCCGACCTAATAGTATTTTATTTATAGTTTTGAGACATTAAATAATTTAATTTATTTGTGAGACAATGATGATGCAGTAATTACCTTATTAATGAAATATTAAAATAATTGATATTATAAATACCAACATAAATGTAATTTTAGACTTTTTATGAATTAAAATAATTTTATAGGTAAATATAACAAAATAGGGTTGGTAAAATGAATTTTTTTTGAAGTAATAATGCTGATATGAATTTAGAAAAAATAAAATACCAAATAGTGTCAAAATTGACATAAAAGAGTTTCTAAAAAAAATATTATATTAATAATTGATATAATGGTCATAGAAATATAAGTTTAGACCCAAAGTCTTATATAATAATATATATGACATTAAGGAACCAGGTTGGGTTAGATTGGTAGTTTATAATAAGTTTATTAACCATATAGTGTAAGAATATAAGAAGACACGGTAAAAGTTAAATTATTTAACTTAGAGTTAAATCTAAATGATAAGTTTAAAATGGTAACCTAAACTTGTCTAAAATCAGTTGGTTGAGAGGATTTTGACCCATCCAAACCATATACTCAAAATAAGTCACTTTGGAGCCATTATAAACCGAATATGATTTTTTTATAAAATAATATTTTATGTTTTTTCTAAGGTGCCCCTCACCCCACTTATAGAAGGGCACTCCCCCTTCTCTCTAATTCACACCTCCAAAGCCATTTTTCTCGCCCAAACCCTACCCAAATACCCTCTCAACTGTACTACCTTAATAATAGAGGCATTCCTTTAATCATAAAGCCAATCTATGGAGCCATTTTGATCAAATAAAAAAGAAGAACTCGAAGAAGAGGTAAATATCTCACAAGCTATTTCAAGTTCCTTAATTTTTTCACTTCCTCATTCTTTGTTGTTTCCATTATAAAATAATAAATCCAGTATCTTATATATAATGAGATGTAATTATAAAAAATTTATAACCATATTAGTTATTTTATCCATCCTATGAATGAAAAAGTCACTACACGTGCGTACGTATGGCTTACCGTCTCCACGTCGTGGTGTAGTTTGTTATTCAAACATTTCATCATTTGGATGGGTATAATAATGAATATAAATGATATAAATAATAAAAATAAGATTATTATGATTATTTATATATTAAATACCATCCAAATATATACGATTTTAATATCAAAAGAATTATATTGTCGCTCGTGCGTACGTACGGACTACCGTCACCACGAATGCGATGAGATTCATTCTCCATGTTAACCATTAAACAGTGATTATAAAGTATATAAAATAAATAATAATGAAATATATTACATAATAATGATACTGTATTTATATACATATATGTTTCATTTACTTAATTCCATACAATTTAATAAGAAAACGAAAACAGCATTCATGCGTATGTACGACCTACTATCTCCATGAATGGTGTATTTAATTCCACTTATTGATCTATCATGTATATTTATATGCTGAATATATATTATATATAAATCATGTTTTAAATTCTGGAATTAATTAAATCATGATATAAGTAATAATATCAAGAACAACAATTCAAAACACATACGATAAATGAAACGATTTTACCCAAAACGCTACATTAACATAGAATTTACAAAAGAACGGGTATTATAAAGTCCTAAGTGAATCATATATGATATCATAAATATTAATATGGTTCTGTTACAAGTTAATAATATGTTTAAACCTACTATATAGGAGTCTCAGACACATATGGAAAAAATTGGACATAAGGTAAGAGATAATTTTGCAAATCTCATTTTTATCCGAGATTTCTTATATGTAAGTATTTACATGGGTTATATTTTTCATCCATGTCCATAAAAACGTTTTTCATAAATTGTTTAATATTCATCAATGTATGTTTAAAGTCATGTTTACCCCACTTTTACTTTTACACTGTGTTATGGAAGGAATCTTTCTTTTGTTTACCATACGAGTAACTTTTTGACTTTTCCAACAAAAGCACGAGCAGAATGTTTTTTTAACTTATACAACATGAAAGGATTTTTACAGTTTCATAATGCCTAATTTTCATGAAGCTTACTCTAAAATATTTCATGATTATTTTCAAAAAAATCCTTTTCTTTTAAAATTTATTGGAATTTTTGAAGAGAAAATGATTTTGAAGAAGAAAAGATATTTTCCTCAAAAAATCATTTCAAGTGTTTTGTCTAAACTATTTTCCATCTATGATGAAATTATTTAGTATGATTACGTTTCAAGTATAATGTCTCTATTATTTACATGGATTTATTTGTCTTATGATGAAAAGATATCCATTTGTTTTATATGGATTATGTTATGGTGGGATGATGTTTTTGAGACCCATTTTATTCTTTGGGTTATGATGAATGATTTATGTTTATTTTTTGGAACAAGTAAGAATGATTTCATTATGAGATGTGTGAGACCTATATCTCCCTCCAATGAATTGTGCAAAAATTTATATCTCATGAGATAGACATGCCTGGAATGGAAAGTGAATTCAGTTCAGTAATATAGGGCTGGAACGACAAGTAAACCCGGTTCAGTAATGGACTTTGTCCACTATGATGGTCTTGGTAGCAATGCCTTGGCTACTATGGAAATCATAACATGTGCTTAATGGTTTCTACAATTACATGTCTTATTCCCATGCTATTTTATCATGATAAGTGTTCCTTTATGATCTATTCCTTATGTGCTGTCAAGATTTATGTCATTACCCATGATTTTGATGTTTTATGTTCATGTTATTACGTTTGAATGTTTAGGGACTATTTTATGTTATCCATGTTTACCCTTACTGAGAATTTGAGCTCACCCTTAATATGTTTTATTTTCCCCGGGATTTAATGAAAGGTTTTTGGTAAGAAAACAAATAGGGATGACCTTTATGTGAGATGTTGAAGATTTTTCACCATGACTAGAAGATGATGTTCTGAGTTTCAAAAGACACTAAACTATTACAGTCCTTGGGTGTCTATTTTTGTTATATATTAAGTATTCCGCAAAATAAATGTAATGTCTATGTTCGTCAAGATTTAGGCCTCTAAAAATATGGCTTCCAACCATATGTCCAATTTACCCACTACAACTAGTTTCCTCTCACATTGATTTGTGCATTTGTTTTGAAAACATGGCACTTTGGTTTTAAGAAGCATAAAGTTTTTGTGAAATGATTTTCAAATAAATAGAGAATGGTTTGATTTATGAAATGGTAGAACTGAATTTTAATAATTGTTTTTAAATGGAAAATTGCGTGCTTACACCTCTTTTGAATGCATGAATTATATTGATGTTGGTTTTGAAAAGTGTTTCTAATAGAGTTTTCTAAACAATCAAAGGGTGTTTTAATGGGATGAGATTTTTTGAAATTGATGTGAATATCTTGAAAGTGATTTATTTTCTAAATGTTTGTGTCTTTCTGAAAATTTCTTTTAGATGTGAATTGCGATTTTGATCTTGTGGTTAGCGGTTTTGAGAAAAAAGATGTGTTGGTTGACTGTTCTGGTTTTGAAAAGTGGAAAGATTTTTTTGTCTTAAACTTTGGTATTTCCATGAGAAAACAAATGCATGGGGTTATATGGGATGATGGATGGTTGATGAAATGGCTGGATGACTATCGGGATGGATATAAGGAGGGTGATTGGTGTGGCATAGAAACATTCATGTGTAAGGACCACGGGGTTCCATTGGTGGATACGCTAACCGCTGGACCATTTGTTTTCAAGAAATGTTTTTAAAGAAAAACATGAAGTCTTGTTAAATTGTTTGGGATGGGTTATATTATGTGTTTTTGTAAAATGATGATGTTGTGGGATGTTTTGAGTACCAGAACCCCTCTTGTTTGAACTGTGTTTTGGGTTTATGTTTTGTCGGTAAGCTGTGTAGAAGGACCGGCTAGTAGTATCCTTTGAGATATGTTTTGGGACACCTTTATGGTTATTCCCTTCATGTGTTTGGATCTGGTTTATGGATTTTTTTGACCAATGTACCAGCTTGGTTGGGACCATTGGGTTCTCTCATTGGATAAGGTACGCACCCATTAAGGGTTAATGCATAACTGAAGTAAAACACAGATTCTTTCGCCATTGGAAAATCATCCAGTTGATCAGTATTAGGAATCGTTTATTGATCTTTGTGGATTTAGTATTCAACCATTCCTTTCTTTGATTTTCAGATCCTCTTGTATTGGGAGAGTGCTCGTGGAAGGTTGAAAGAGACCTTAGTTTCCTAAGTTTCCTAATTCGTCGAAGCTGGAAGTGGTCTAGGGTTGTTAGTGGGGACGAGTGTCTTGATGGTGTCTAAGGGGGCCTTTGGTTTCTTCATAGTTTCTTTGAATCATTAGTTCATGTTAAACCACTAGTGTGGGAAATATGGTCACAATAGGATATTATGGCAACTTTTTAGAATTGTGTGTTGTTTGGGGATGTTGTATAAGGTCCTTCTCCATGAATTCTTTATATTCGTTTCAATGGTCATGTTCCGTGATACCTTATGATGTCATGTGCTCGACTGACCGTAAAGGTGAAAGTTGGTCAATATTATGAGAGTCTCAGTTATGTTGGGAGAATGTTTCCCTTGTATAAACTTAAAAATATTCCATTTTAGAGGAAGGTGAGTATGGGTGTTCTTTACTTCTATTGTTTCTCACCTGAACAAACAAGGTGTGATGTGTTTGTATCTTCTAAGACCTTGTATCAGTGAAATATCGGGTTAGGGTAAAGTGAGTTTGGAATGTGTTATGTATTAGAAAACTTATCAGGGATTACAATGTAGTTTTTGGTTGCACCAAATAAATAATTATCATTCAGGGGGGTTCCAAAGCCGAACTGCGAGGCTGAAGATGCTTCAATCAGTTGAGCTTCATCCATAGGTCTCGGAGAGAATCTAGCTCGTATTTAGGGGAAATAACAGGTTTATTTAAACCCTTGTACAAAGTCTATTCCTAAGTTTGAAAGATAGGAAGAGTTTAAATCTATGGTGTAATCATCTTTCTTATGTTGTTCCTATTTGGTGGAAATAGGTGGAGGGACTTGTACCCTTGTCATCGCCCAATGTTATTCCCTCCCCCTTTGGTTTCCATTGAGTCTTTGGAGAAAGGTTTGAAGTTTGGCTAGATAGGTTGAGCACATGGTTTGCACTTGGTTAGTAGTGACCATGCCCCAGAAAACCATGTAGATAGAAGGATCACCACTATTAGTGCATGGTTTCCCAAACCGTTCAGACTAACCACATGGTCATACCAACTCTTTAAATTTTGTAATCTTTCTGTACAGGCCCGTGCTGGTTGGTTAAGATGGATGGTTTTTATGGGGGGCAGACCCACTATGAGTCTTATATAAGTTCTTCTGTAAATTTCTTATGGAAGTATACCCTTTGTACAGGGGAGTCCATTCAGGCCTCCCCTATTAGTGTCCTGATTCTGTCTCGGAAAAAAAATATAGGTTGTCTCTTATGGTGGGGAGACTATTTTTGTTCCCCCGTACCAGTAACTCAGACTTATACATGGTCTTAGATTGGCGGTAGGTAGTCTTGTTATAAGCTATCAAGAAAACTACATCTTCCTTGGGTAAACTTTGGGATTGGAGAGTTCCCAATGGTTTAGTTATAGCAAGGTAAGTGTAACCTTGTTCGATGTTGTTGTTCATTTGGGTGAATTGATTGAGTCTTGTTCGGGTAGTGTTTAAGGATTTTTATTTTGGGATAAAGTATGAATGTGATTAATAATTTCAGGAAAGTGGTTTAAGTTTTGTTTTTGATAGTAGTAATTCATTAATTGATCACTGGAGGTGTTTTTGCCTTTGGGGGTGAAACCTGGCATGGGAGTAACTCTTGGTTTCTCAGTTGGGGTTGGTTGTTTCTTTGGCCTTGATGTGACTTTCCAGGGCAGAAAGTTTTCATGGTGGGGAGAATTGTCACATAAATGAATTATTTTAAAGTTAAATTCCATTAAATTTCCATTCATTCTTTGTTTTGGGGGTTTTCCATGCTTTTATGGAGGAATGGGTGAGTTTTCATGAATTAGGCCAAACCGTGAGCCCAATTCTTGATTTAAAAATAAATATTGATTCCTTTATAACTCCTTCATTTTTAAACATTTTTCATCCATGTCAATTCTTAATTGCAGAGAACCAAAACTTGACATACATGGACATTACATTACTTTTTCAGAATACGTAATATATAACAAAAAATAGACACACAAGGACCGTAATAGTTTAGTGTCTTTGGAAACTCAGAATATAATCTTCTAATTGAGGTGAAAGATCTTTAACATCTCCCATAAAGATCTTCCCATTTAGTTTTCTTACGTAAAACCTTTCTTTAAATCTTGGGGAAAATAAAACATATAAAGGGTGAGCTAAAATTCTTAGTATGGGTAAGCATGGGGAAAATAGAACAAATCATATACATTTGAACTTAAAAAAACATGAACATAATGTTTAAACATAAAAAATCTTGAGAAATGACATAAAACAAGGTAGTACATAAGGAATAGATCATAATAGAACATCAATCATGATAAAATAGCTTGGAAATAAAACTTGTAATTGTGGAAAAACATTAATCACATGATATGATTTACATAGTATCCAAGACATTACTTCCAAGACCATCTTAGTGGACAAAGTCCCTTACTGAACCGAGTTCACTCCTCATTCCAGTCATGTATCACTGAACCAGATTAAATTTCCATTCCAGCTATGTCTATATCATGAGATATAAATCTTTACCCAATGCATTATAGGGAGATATAGGTCCCACCCATCTCATAATGAAATCATTCATACTTGTTCCACAAAATAAACATAAATCATTCATCCTAACCCAAAGAATAAAATGGGTTTCATAAACATCATCCCATCATAACGTAATCCATATAAAACAAATGGGAATCATTTAATCATAAGAAGAATCAAACCTTGTTTATAATAGAGACATTATACTTGAAAAAAATCATACTATATATTTTCATCTTAGATGGAAAATAGTTTTGACAAAACACTTGAAATGAATTCTTGAAGAAAATATCCTTTCTTTTTCAAAATCATTTTCTTTTCACAAAATTCCCTTAAATTTTCAAAGAAAATGATTTTTTTGAAAATAATCATGAAATATTATAGAGTAAGCTTAATGAAAATAAGGTGTTATGAAACCAAAAAAATCTGTTCATGCTGTATAAGTTAAAAAAACATTCTCCTCGTACTTTTAATGGAAAAGTCAAAAAGTACCACATATGGTAAACAAAAGAAAGATTCCTTCCATAACAAAAAGTAAAAAAAGTAAAAGTCAAAGCGGGGTAAAAATGACTTTAAAAATACATGGAAGAATATTAAACACCTTATTAAAAACATTTTTATGGAGAAGGATGAAAAATAAACCCCCTGTAAATACTTATGAATAAACAATCTCGGATAAGAACAAGATTGGAATAATTATCACCTACCTTATGTCCAATATGCTTCATATATATCTGAGACTCCTATATAATGATTTAAATAATTTCATTGACTTACTAAAGAATCATATTTATTGTTATGATATCATATATGGTTCACTTATGACTTTATATTACCCGTTCTTCTGTAAATTCTTGTTAAAGTAGCGTTTTGGGTAAAATCGTTTCATTTATCGTCCGTGTTTTGACTTGTAATTATTCATCTGATTACTTAGATCATGATTAATTACTTATAGTATGTAAAAAATGATTTATATATAATATATTTTCATAATATAAATATATATATATAATAGATCGATAAATGGAAATAAATACACCATTCACAGAGACAGTAGGCCGTACGTACCAATGAACGTTGTTGTCGTTTCATTATTAAATTAAATGGAAGTAAGTAAATAACATATATATAAGTCCAGTATCATTAATATGTCATATATTTCATGATTATTTAATATATATACTTTATAAACATTCTTTAATGGTTAACTTGGAGAATGAATCTCATCGCGTCGTGGAGACGGTAATCCGTACGTACACACGAGCAATGATATCATTCCCATAATTGTTGAATGGAATTAGAGTGGATGATTTAATATCTCAGAATTAGAATCATGTTATAATAACCATTTATATAGTTATTCTTTACACCATTATACCCATCCAAGTAAGGTGGTGATGGAAAAACGGATTACACCACGGCGCGGAGACGGTATTCTGTACGTACGCACGCGCGGTGATTTCATTTTCCTTAGGATGGATAGAAGGTGAAATGGGGTTGTTTCATATTTATAATAACATATCAGTATATTATTGTTACTGATGTTATTACTTTATAATGAAACAACTAAAGAAGAAGAATTTGAATAATAAAGAAACTTGAAAGAATCGGTAGAAGAGATTACCTCTTCTTTGACGCACCTCCTTTATGCTTCCTCTTAAGTGACTAGAGTTGGTCTTTTGAGAAAAAAAGAACCTCCAGAATGTTTCTAGGGAAGTTTAGAAGAGAAAATGTTAGGGGTTGGCCGATCTTGAAGTCTCAATGTGTTGTGAAGATGAGAGGGATGAGGTGCCCTTTTATAAGAGAGGAGGGGGCACCTTTGGAAACATAAGAAATATTAATTTATAATAAATTCAAACCCCATATAAAAACCTCCAAAAATCACATAAATCCGAATATGAGAAGATATTGGGTTGTAATATCATCATCCAATAAAATTTTTACATTTTGGGAATTTATTTTAAACCTTATCAATTTGATTTATCCTTATTTAATTTATTTAATCTTATTTGTGGTAATAATATTATAAATTTTATATTGTTATAAATAATTACTTATGTGTTTTTAATTATACATAATTTGGTACTTTATGACATTTTAGACCATAAAAATTTCAATTTATAATTTTTTAATATTTATGTGATTTTTAAACAATTTAATAATATGTTATTTTTATAAAATAACAATAGTGTTAATTTTAACAATATTCATTTATTTGAATTAAAATAAAATCCCCACAGAGGATATATTTGAACTAAAATGTTAAATATATTCCTAACATGTCATATTCATCTAGAAAATTTTTGAAGAACATTAATTAGTTTATATAATGTTTATTTTAATATTTATAAAACCATTTATTTGATATTTCCCTTAATAAAACAATTACTACATAATTTTTGTATAATAATTTAATATACTTATTAGTTGCATAAAAATTAAAAATAAAATTCTATGATGAATATAAATATAATACCTTTCAGAATAATATTTTTACTAGAATTAATCATCTTAAAATCACAACATTTAAATTGTTATATTTATTAAATTATGAAGGTGACATCTTTGACATCATTTAAAATAAAATAATATAAATGTTCTAATCGGTTTTATAAGGCTCCAAATGGTCCAGGAATCGACCCTTATATTATTAGGGTATAGAAATACTCGACCAATAATTTTTGGTCATGTTTATAGTCCTTTTTATATGTATTCATATTTTAATAATGACTATATTATTGATTTTTTCAAAAATAAATTATTTCTACATCATTAATGTATAAGATATTAAGGTAATTAAATATTTCTTAAAAATTAAAAATAAAATACCATGATAAAGAAAAACATTTTATATTTCAAATGAGTATTTAGAAAAGAATTTATGTTCTTTATAACTATATATTAAAAATAATGTAATTATTAAAGTTTGATTGAGACATTTCACTTTCCTTTAAATAAACTAAATAAAAGGTCTTAATCAAATACTAGTGGGTTCCATTAGATTCCATTTTGACCCAAGATTGATTTAGGGTAAAATATAATCATCCAATTATATTAGGAAAAGTGTTAGGGTAATTTTACAATATTATATTTACCCTTAATTTCCCGATTTACCTTTAACTATGGTAAATAAAATTTACCATAGTTAATATTCATAGTGACATAAAATAAAAGGTTTCTTATTAACATAATTTGGACCTACTGATTCCAAATATGGAATCTATTTTTCCAAATTCAAATCACAAAAGTTTCAGAAATTAATTTAAAATTCATCCCGTTGTTAAGAAAATGAGTTTTAAAAGATAAAACATTGCAAAAGATTGAAATGATTTTACCTATGAATTCAATGTAAAATCAATGATAATTAAATAAATTATATTAAATGGTAAAAATATATTCCATTTATACTTTAAAACCATTAAATATTATAATTTAACCATATAAATTATTACTACGAAAAAGAGTTGTTTTTAATTAAAATATAGCGTGTTTTTACTATTCATTAAAATATGAATGTTATCAAAATAATATGAAAAATTTATCCAAAGTAAATTTTTATATCTTTATTCCAAAGAAGAATTTTATTTTGTTAAATTTATCTTAAAAACATTTTAAAAACTAGATTTAAAGTGGGTGCGCCATCAAAAGGCAGCAAAACTGCATTTTTTGAAAAAAATACTTATTTTAATCGAAAAATTTATTATGTTCTCACGCGATGTTCTAGAAAATGTGTAAGATGAATAATAATGTTATAACATTAAAAATTTAGTTAATAATATTCATTATGGATAGTTCATAATAATATTATAACAATATATCGTTGCTTAGTGAAACCCGGTATTGCGTACTACACACGCAACCAAGGAAGGTCGTGATTGCGTGTAATGCAAGCCAAGTCAAGGCTCCGTGTAGTGCAAGCTCCCTTTGTTGTTGCGTATAAAATAATCAAAACATATTTTATTTATAAATTAAAAATATATATACTTAATGTTGTGTATAATAGTTTCTACAAAACAAACTTGAAATTGTGTGTAACACAAGCCAAGAATAGTGTTGGGTATACTGCAAGCTAATACGGTGTTGCCTATAGAACAAGCTAATTTTGGTGTAGCGTATAACACAAGACATCAATTAAAAAGAATAATTCTCATAACATCTCGGGTTGTTACACTAATTTTCATAACCTGACCTATTAACACCACCATATTAATTTGGACCATTTAAGAATCCATAATCAAGGTGGATATGAGTTTTTATTTAAGGGATTGGGCCTGCCCAGAAGCCCATTTTCTGCATTAAAAATAAATTTTAATTATTTAATATCAGCTTAGATATTTACCTTTTTTTCAGTGATTCCAGCTCTCAACCGAGACCACTTACCTAAGGCGCGCCCCAATTCTCTCCTCCCACATTTTGGAGCTCAAAAGAATCACGAAATTTGTCGAAAATTTTATGGATTTCAGAAATCACCCAGATTTGGAGAGGTAAATTGATCCTTTAATAACTCCTTCCATTTTTACTCTTTTTTCACCATTAATGTTCCTACATGATCTCCTAATACTTTTTCTAATCTCCCTTGAATGGTTGGATGTTTTAAAATCTAGATATTGGTGGATTTTGGGTCATTTTATTCATGATTGTTTTGAGTAAAAGTTTCTCTATTCAATTTATTCCTTCTCCTTAGGGTTTCCTCCCTCTTTCATTATATTCTTAAATGTCCAGAAGTTAGGGTTAGAACCTATGGTGTTATTTGGTGTATTTTTGGTTAAATATTGTGGTCTAGGGATGTATTTATCACCCTTGTGATGCGGCGGTGGTGCGATTGATGTTTCACACCCTGTTTTGAGGGATTCGACACTTTCGGTAGGTGGTTCCATGTGTAAAAAATTATTGATGTGTTATATTGCTGTATTTACTCATTTTTCATATTCCTCATATGTTGGGTGTGGTTCAAAAAATATTTATGATTGATTTGGATAAGCGTTTAATTTTATAGTTGCATTTTAACTTGAAATTGGGTGTTTTTATGTGTTACTCATGGGGTATTATTTGGGTGTATTTTATAACATATAAAATTGGTTTAATAAATCATTTTTGGCATGAAAATTCTGGTTTGGTAATGTATTAGTTTCATGTGGTCCTAAAAAGAGATTTTTTGAATAGGTTTTATGTGTAAAACATTGTTAAACTTCTTGATAGCATTTAATGAAAATGTGTGTTTTCATTTGGATCATTTGTTGTATTATTCAACATGATTTTATAAAACTTCAAAGTGGTTTTATAAATGTCTCTAGGTCTTACAATTCTGTTTTGGATAAGAATTGGTATGGTTTTTGGTCTTAAATTGGGGTTTTGAAATGGGTTTTGTGTGCAACATATATTTACATCACTTGGGTTCTTTTTATGAAAATTGTAAATGTTTTAGTTGGTTAAAAAAAGTGGGAAAAGGGTGAAATTGTACAGTTTGGTATGATTGTTCACCTATTAAGGGGTTTTGAAAGGTTTAGTGATGTTTTAAGATGTCAATAAGTGTTAGAATGTTTTGTAAATTTCTGAAATGTTTTATTAAATTGTGATGTTGGAGCGAAACTTATTTGTGGGTTGTTTCATTTAAGTTTGATGATAAAAAGGGTATTATGTAACAAGTGATTGGGATGTTATGGGAGTTTTAATATATTGTAATGATTTTATAAAAAAATTTAATGTATATTTGGAAGTGTTAATGAAATGTGAAAAGTGTTGTGGGCTATTTTGGTGTCAGTCGGATTTCAAAATCAATTTTAATGAAAAGTGGACTTTTGTGTCTTGTGTTGTATACATGTGGGATGTTTGGTGAATTTATGACATGTAAATTATATTTTCATGTGAAAAGTATATTCATTGACTTGTTGATCTTTTTTGAGCACAAAGGGATAACCTAGGTATCTAGGTGGGTGGACGTGTACCAGTATGATAGTGAATCCATGAGGTTTGGCCTCAGTTTCACTTAGCAAGATTGATGATTACAACTCTAAATAAACTATGATGATGATGACTGGGGACCACTAGGTTATGGGTATGTTCCCTACTAGTGGATCATGCATGAGAACATATATTTGTGATGGTTACTCTCACTGAGATACGAGGTACCTAGGACCCACAACAAGATAGTTCCTAGGGGGTATTTCCCATTACTTGTACTCACTTGATATTTTGTGCTTACCATCAGCATACAATATGAGTGGCTGGAAAATTAAGTAGCCTTGGTATTTATTTTAAAAGTGTTTTTCCTTTAAAATAGTCCACCTGAAAACTGTTTTTATTTAATGTTTAATTTTTTAGAAATTGTAAATAGCATTTCATGTTTTTGAAAACTTGTATACTTTTAGTCATTAAATGTTTATCACATGGAATCTATTAGTGGTGGAATTCTATTGTAATTTGTATGAAACCATACTTACACCTTTTGGTGTAATTAGACTTGGTTATTTTTGTTGTCGTGGGTTTGGTATAGTTTTTAGTTCCAGTGGTTTGGGTTTCTAGCAGGTCCTTGGTGGTCAAGTCTTATGGAGATGACATGAGGGCGGTGCCCCTTTCCATGAGGGTTATTGGGATGTTCCTTTTTTGTTTTTTACCTTTATTATAGTCTTTTTGAGTTGTTTTGAAATATGTAATTTAGTTATGATTTTTTTGAAAAAGATTGTTTGGATTGAAAAATCCAGATTCATTTTATTGGATTATTTTGTTGTTTTATGTTTATAAACTCATGTAAATCATTCCGAATTTTCATTTTATGATACCCAGGCACATATGCTAGCATGTGGGGATTGGGAATTCCCTTCATGCCTTGTTGTAGGATGGGTCGAGTTCCAGTTTTGATGGAGACCAGATTCGGTTCGTGACATTTTCCATTAATGGTACACAACCAATCCCTATGTGGGGTGAACCCCATATAGAAATACATTCTGAAGTGTATTACATGGCTAATTAATTGATTTTGGATCCAATGTGGGTTTTCACACAATGTTCATGTGGTACACATCATGTACTTGATCGTTTTACACACCGTGTGGGGGATGTGTTACACAAGAAGGAACCCATGTAGGTTACATTACATGTACCATGAGTAACACAACATTTTATTTAGGAAAGTAAACATTGATTTTACTAAGGCACACATATAAGGAGGACCTTTGGGGTCACATATTGTGTACCCCAAGTTCACATCTTGTACTTTTCATACCTTGGTATGTTTTGCATGATTTTTAACCTGGTGTTAGAATTTCATTTCTATGTAGTCTATTCTATGAATTTTTCACGTATATCACAATGGAAGAATCATTTTCACATCTATAAGACATTTGGATGGTGTTTCAGATTGGCATATTTCTGTGGGGATATTTCCTTGAGGTTGGGTTTCAGAATCATTTGGTGGGTTGGGGTGTGAGCTATGAGGACCACATGAGGGTGTGATATTGTTAGTGGAGATGGCTTGTAGATGTCATTTAGTGTTGTTCGATGTTATTTTGGATGAATCTTAGAAGGTATGTTTGATTAACATCTCTAAGAATATCTTTAATCATAATTATGTTTCAGGGATAATGTCTAGAGTATAGAGTGGTTGAGGATAGCTATTTGTGTTTAGGGACTAGAACTTTTAGAGCATATAGAAAAGGATTATGCCTTTGGATGGTGGTTACCGTTGGGTTTACTTAATCTGATGAGATGGTCTTCAGATAATCTTGAGGATTCCCTTTTGTGATGGTTCCAAATAAATTGATTAGTGGTTTTTGTAGGCATATGTTGATAATGCTCATGTGGCATATAATTTATTGTATTCCCTTGTGTTCAAGTTAGAACTGATGGATCGGTTGTCATCGGGGTGTCCAGATAAGGTTCTTCTTGAATGTGAATTTCCCCCATGGATTAGCTTATATTGTAGAACCCTTGTAGGTTCCATCATTTAGGTAAAAATAAAGAGAATTGTGAATTATTTTATTAGTGGGATTGTGATTTTGGATTCCCCTTATTGGGCACGTTGTTGATCGAGGATCTTTTGGATTCCACTAAGGGAAAATTGGGTTGTTCCCACACTAGGTGTGTGCCATGATTTTAGATGAGATAGAGGGCCCCACATAGGGTTTCCTTCCCTTTTGTGGTATTTAAGTCAGTTTAGGTTATTTTTATGGGAATGGACTGCGATCTTAGATGTAACAGGGGAGTCCCTATTCGAACATATCTTTATATTGGGACACCAGGGACCATGGGATCCATGAGTTTTTTAGGACCTGAGGTTGTTATTTGAGAGAATACGGTTGCTATTTATTAGACGATGAGATCTTAGGTATTGAGAGAGTCCCCATTCATTATTATCTATGATTTGATTAGTATTTCTTGTTTTTTTGGATATGTGGGTTTTGAGGGTGGATCATCCCATACTGGATTGTCCTTTATCAATTATTTTTGAGGTAGTTTCTTCGCAGTACTATTATTTGAGGTAGAATCCTTTTAGATATATTTTATTGGTCATTTTCCCTATGTTTCTTTGTTTTATAATCCATTGTCTAGTTGTTTTTTTGAAAAAAATTAGGGATCTAATGGAAATTCAAGTTGAGTGAAACATCCATGTAGTTGATTGTTATACTTGACTAGTGTGGCTTGAAGCTCATGGGGTGTTGAGGCACTCACATAGTAGGTTTTTATGTGTCATGGATTTCTTGTTTCTCATGGGTCCCATGGATGTTGTTCATGCTCCTGGGGTTTTTATAGAGCCTAAATTTATGAGTCTATAGATGGTTCAAGATTTTTTTGTATGAATTTCAAGACAGATAGGTTCTCTAGTTATGTCAACCAAGATGTTTTGGTCACCTATTTAGATCATGTTATTGGAATAATAGAGTTCAATATGTGTGTTTTTTTATGTGGGAGACTATAGTTATTACCTATGATTCAAAATTCATTAATGTTTTTCTTATATGTATTGGAGTCCATACGTATTTTAGTTGGATGTGTCATTACTCATGTTGATGGGAAATCTGGGTGCTATAAATCCTCCTACAGGGGATAGTGGGGTGTAGATTTACCTTAGGTGTCAGACTGAAAACTATGGTTGAATTTTTTTATTTAGATTTCCCCCATTGTTATGTAGTTTTTTATTTTATTATAGCTACTATTAGTTTTTTCTTGAGATTGTAATATCGTGTGTAAATGCACTTATTATAACATCAGATTAGAGGTTCATCGTTGGTGGTGGCCTTCTAAGATTTATTTATCACCACCTGTATGTGCACCTCAGTATACATGTAGACCTGATGTATGATTAAATATTGGATCATAGTTTGTGAAATGGATGGGGTCCAAGCCCCGTTTTTCTTGATCTAGTGAATCCACTCACATGGTGTCTCATAATCAAACTGGTACATCTCAAGTGTCGTGAAAACTGGGTATATTGTTTGGGTCAGTGTTGGAAGTAGAGCCTATTGTATTTATTTTTACTTTTTTACCTTTCCTATGTGATCATCCCAATGGGTTACCAACTATTATATATTTTTATGATTGTGTTTATATATGAATTTATGTTACATTTCATTTGTTATATCATTCCTTATTTTAGTTTACTTATCATGTGTACTCCGATGTTTATCCATCTAGATGTTCTGGATGTTTTATTCTATAATTTCACTTTGATCAAAGGGTATACTCTACCCATTTCACCATTTAGACCCTCACCATTAGTCTTAAGCCTTTGGGATTCAAGGGGCACACATTAGGACTTATGAAAATCCGAATCAGGTGATGTGTTAGTTCATTCTAGGATGGTTTATTACAAAATGGTATCATATAAGTTTTGGATTTATGATTTGTGGAGTAGAGAGATAGGTGGTATAAAAATGTCACAATACTTGTGATGGATATCATAATGGTGTCTTGTGAATGCCATTTTCGATAGCAAGTCAATGATTCGAAGGAATGGGTTTGTTGTTCACAGATTTTTGTATTACGATTGTGTAATTTCACCTAGTGTGATGTACATGGGTTTAAAGATTTATGGTTTATTCCAATTATTAGCTATTGGAATCTAAGAAAGTTTCTAGTGTTCATGCATCATTATAGAAATATATGATTCACTGAATATATGCATTTTTTTGGTTTTTTAGAATTTCTTGTGACGACAGGTCATGTGGATCATGTGGTGAGATTCTCTCTCATGTTGTATAATTAACCCATTTATTAAGGGATTTATGAGAACCCTGGTGGGTTGGTAGTGGCCTCAGAATTCTTTATTAGTGGCTCAATTAAGGAAATAATTCCTAAGGTATATTTGTATTTTACTTTAGTTTCCCTAAGCTGGTGGTTCCACTAAAGTCCTAGGATTTTTTACCATATGAGGGACTAGACCTTTCCACATGATGTCCACCTGGTCATGTGGTGGGGACCATGTGCATGTTATCACTGATTGATTGGGTGGGAATGGTGGTTATTCACGGTGGGTTTTTTGAGATCTATTATCACTATGATGTGTTTATGAATGAGGATGATTGGTGATTGAGAGGGAAGGTTTGGTTAGACCATGGGCCCTGCTCATTTTTGTTACACCTTGGGTAGCATGGTGAGAGCGTGGTTATATGCTTATGTATTTGGATTGATTCTTGAATGGAGGGTGTTTGATTGGTTGATATTAGAATAACATATATTCTTTTATATTGAAGAGGAGTTCCAATGGTTCTCTGGATTGTGGTAATTAACCTATGTGAGGAGTGTGGTCAACGGTTTTTTTGGATTATCCATGTTTCAATAGGCATTGTCCCTTATGATCATAGAATGTTTTTCACTTTTTTAAGAATTTTAATTAAATCAATATGTTGGAGAGTTCACCACTATCTTTTTGGTTTATAATCCTTGTTTAATTGGTTTATTGAGTGTAAAAGTTACTATTTCTAATGGGTTAGAAATGAGTATCTTTGTTTCCATACAAGTTCATAGGTGCAAGAGTTTTGCTATCATATATCCATTATGCTCAGTGATGGAAATAGAATTGGTTTTTGGTTTTCCATTGTGTAGTGGATAAATCCTAAGTATACTCCTATAGTGAGGATGTTAAAATCAGTAAAATTTGAGTGACTCTCATGTTGGGAGATAGTTGTGGGAGTTATAAGACCTGTTTTTGGATAGTAGTGTAACCATGTGTTCATCCTATTTTAAGGAAGATGAGTTTTTGGTGACTACAAGCCATGTATTTGGGATATTCACAATGTAGTCGGATTATGCGGTGTGTCTTAGTACACAACAAGAAACCCCATGTAGGCGTACTTAGTCATATAGGGAGCACGACTAGTCCCCTTGTGTGGTATATGCCATGTAGAAATATACACTAAGATACAGTAAATGTTCATGTAAACCGATGGTGAGGCCATGTAGGTTAACACTCCATGTACAGGCAGTACACACCATGTACTGGGGCATTCTACACAATGAGTATGGGTTTTGGTACATGAATAGAAACCCATGTGGGTTACATTCCATGAACAGAGAGGCACAAACTGTGTACTTTGGGAAAGTACACATCGAGTTGATATAGGTACATATCCATGGAGGATCCTTGAGGTTATATTCCATGTAACCTAACTATATGCTATGTACGTTTTCCCTCTATTGTTATTTTTTTCTATTTTTTCCCCTAGTATAAGAATTATACTTTTGAGTAGTCCATTCTAAGCAATTTTTTTATATAGACTGTGATGGTTGAATCCTTTCATTATTTATATGTTTTTTGGAGGGTATTTTGGATCGATAGAGATCAATGGGAGGATTTCTTTGAGGTTTGTTTTTGGAATCCTCTATTGGGTTGGGTTGTGAGATGTGATTCCTGGGTGAGGGATCGATCTCTATAATAGTTATGGTGTGTGGTAACTTAATTGTGTTATTCAAATTTCATTCTTACAAATACTGGAATATTGGATTGAGTAGTATCTCTAGGGAAATCCTGGATTATCCATTCTTATCGAGACAGATTTCTCACTTTTAGAGTGTTTGAGGTTATCTCCTAGGTTTGGGGACCAAAGTTGTAAGATCCTTTGGGTTTGGATGATGCCTTTAGATGGTGGTTACAATCAATTATTGTTGAGATGTTGATATAAGTCTAAGGGTCTCCTGAGAATTCCCTTATGGAATGGTTCTTGATAAATTTATCAGCAGTTATTGTAGTTGTCATTTGAGAATTCCCGTGTGGCATAGAATTTCATGGAAACCCTTAGGGGTGAGCCAGTACCCATGTGTGGGTTATTTTTGGGGTGGTCAGATGAAAGTTTTCATCTATTTTATTTATCTTGAGGGTTTTCTTTTTCAGAGAAAACCTTTTAGGTTCCTTTTTTAGGTGGTCATAAGAACCATTGTAAATTACCCTTTTGGTGTGATTGTGATTTTTGATGCCCTTTTAGGGCACATTGTTGATTTAGGATTAGTGGGATGATACTGAGGTAAATTTGGTTTGTTCTTAAATTGGGAGTGTCCTATGATTTTGGATGAGCTTGATAACACCTCATTGGTTTTAGGGATCCTTCTATAAAATTTAGGCTGGTTGTGGTTGGTTTTATGGGTGTGTCATGAGAGATTGGGTCTAGCAGGGGAGTCCCTAGTTGGAAGGCACTGTATATTATGAATCCATGGACAATGGGATCCCCATGTTTTGGATTATCATAGAGGTGGGTCATTAAGATCTCATAGTGACTATTTTTTAGATATATGGATATAAGATGATGAAATTGGCCTTATAATTTTCTATCCAAGGTTTGATAAGAACTATTAGTTTAGCTATTTGGATGGTGGGTTTGAGTTTGTATCACCACACATTTGGATAGCCTTTTTATATGATGATTGTGGTTGTTTCTACTCTGGACTGTTGTTTGTGGAGGATAAAATTAGGATATCATGGATTGGGTGTTTTCCTAATTTATGATCTAGTTCTCTCTTATATTGGAGGGATATTGTTATATGGTATTAGGGAGATAATGGATGATCTAGATGAGTGAAACCCATTTCTAGTTGACTGTTGTCCCTGACTAGTGTGGATTTAGGATCATGAGGAGTCAAGATACTCAAAGAGTGAGTTTTTAGGTTTCTTGTATTTATTTGTTCTCCCAGGTCACATGGATTTTTTTTCATAATCCCAGGTTTTTTTATGGATCCCACACTTTTGGATCTATATATAAAACCTGCTTTGTTTTGTAAGATCTTCGGTAATCAAAGGTTCTCTAATTGTGTTGACCTAGTTGTGCTTTTTTCTAGTTCAGATCATGTTATTAGAGTCCTAGATCCTAGAATATTCTCTTGTACATGTGGAGTCATATTGTTACTCTCTAGGGACCAGCATTATTTCATATTACTCATAGATTCCATAGAGTTCTAATGTAGATCTGGTGGACATGTCGATTATTATGTGGTTGGGTGACCCATGTGGTATAATTCATCTAGATAGGGCTAGATCGGGGGTAGATTTACATTTTATGTCATACTAGAACCTATAGTTTTCTATTTTTCTTGTGTTTTACACCTTTTGTAAAGTTGTTTCTTTTATTCCAAATTTTGTTAATTTTAAGCTAGGATGATAATATAATATGTTGACATTGTTTTTATGGCAACATATTATAGGTTTAACATTATGGGTGTCCTGCTGAGATTTATTTCTCACCCTAATACATGAACCTTGGTGTACATGATGACATGATGACTTATTTCATGTTGGATCATATGTTGAATGAAGGATGGGATCATTGACATGTGTTTCTTGATTGATTAGAACCACTTGTGTGGTTTCTCATGATCGGGCTGGTGCAACTCAAGTTTCATGGAGATTGAGTATGTGGTTTTTCTCAGTGTTGGCAGTTTATCCTATTTTATATATTTTTAGTTATTTATTTTCTATATGTGGTCGGCCTAGTGGGGTAATATTTTTTGTATGTTATTCATTATTTTAAGTATGTATAACTGTATGAAACATTTCATTTTTCATAGTATGGTTTTTTTTAATTGACATATTATGTATACTATAAGGGTTATCAATGTGAATATTTTTTTTATTTTGCATTTTTTCAATCTAACTTGGTTGCATAGTCTCCCCACTACATGTTTTAGAACCTATCCACTGATCGGAAGCCTCTACCATTTAAGGAGGTGCACTTTAGGCATTGTGGAAAACTAGATCGGGTGACGTGTCAAGTCAACCCAGTTAGGTTCGTTACACATTTATTTTTATTTTAATCTAATATCAAATCTTTGATATTACTTATGATTTATAGAGGATATAATCTAATGATACCATTTATGTTAATTCTTTGGATGGATTATGAAGATGATTATTTATGTATGATTCTTTGAAAATTGTTCCTTTTCTATAGGTTAATTATGTTATGATGAGACCTTTATGAAATCCATTTTTTCCATAGGTCATAAAATGATTCTACGATGTAATTTTTATGAAAAGTATTTCTTTTCTATGGGTTATGATATGATTAAATGATGGAATATTTATGAAACCCATTTATTTTCCACAGGTTATTCAATGAGGAATTATGTATGATATTTTTCCTTATAAATGTATGATTTTAATTATCTGATGGGTGGGTATAAAATTATATATCCCTACAATGCATTTGGTGAAGATGGATATCTCATGAGATAATAAGTACTTTAATGGGAAGTAAAACCAATTTAATAAGGGTATCTATTAATTATGATAGTATTGGGAGTGAACCCTGACTATGGGTATGATGGATTGGGGAGTAAAATCGATCCACTATGATAGTATTTTTAGTGATCATTGACTAAGTAAATTATTTTCCAAGATTATTTGAATTTGAAAAACATATATCTTATGTTAATTCTATGATATCTCTCATTTTCATTCATTTCCTTATGATTCATGTCTTATGAAATCCCAATCATTATGTCATGGATGAATATTATTATATTAGGTATACAGGGAATATTTTTTAAATATTAATATCATATTCTCATAACCTTATTCTATTATTATATGGTCATGGATATCCCCCTTGTTTACCCTTACTGAGAATCTGAGCATACCCTTTCTTATGTTTCCTTTCCTCGGGTTATGAAAAATGTTTTTATGTAAGATATATATAAGAAGGGTCAAAGTTATGAAGAATCTAGAAGGAGATGATATAGATCTCTTATTAACCAGTTGTTTATGTATTCATGTCTTCATAAAAACTAAATTTATATGATTTTTTATCACCATTTTATCTAATGAATATTCATCTTTTAAGATGTAATATCTATGTTTATTATAGTATGGGTATCTATAGTTGGTATCAGAGAATTTTTTAGTTAACATTATAAATTCAGATAATAAAATATTAGTAAAAAACATAGAGATAAGTCTAAATATATGGTAACAACCTAGTTTTTTGGTAAAAACCATGGGTGACCAAGGTTAAACCAAAGGTTTCACAAATTTAAAAGAAGGTGTATTAATTAAGAATTCCTATAAATGATTATTCATGATTATGTAGTTTATAAATATGATTATTTTTTATCATGCTATGATTTTGGTTTTAGTTAATGGATAAAACTTGAAAAAACTGTCTTAATGATGAATATAATAGAAAATCAAATGTTTATCACTGAAGTAACCAAATTTTGTGGGAGGTGGAAATAAAAGTGTTGTATTTATTCTTACATAATATTATCAATATATTAATCATGGTTATATCCAAATGAGAAAAGTATGGAACAACATTCAATTGAGTCCTTAATGAAGAAACAACCACCATATTTTAGTGGGTCTATTGATCCACTAGTTGCTGACTAATGTATCAGTATCCCTAAAAATATATTATTTGTTCTCTAGTGATAAAAGCATAAAATATTTTAGTACTTTATCATTTGGAAGGTAAATCATATCAATAATGGACTCTCATCAAGATTAAAAGGAAATGGGATGAAATTTACCCCATAGAGTAGAATAATTTTAAGAGATTATTTTCTATCAAGTACTTTTCTCATATTATTCCTAAAAAATTGAGAAGGAATTATTTGAGATAAAGAAAAATTATGAAAAATATATTAATAAGTATGAGGAAAATTTTACAAGACTTTTTAGGTACACTTTTGGTATTATCATTCAACATGAATTTATGCTTGATCAATTCATCAGTGGATTAAAATCATGTCTCTAAAGTTAATTATTCATAAGAGTCTTCTGTAGAAATAAGGAAATTGTTTTTTGTGATATAAAGGTGGATATGGAGATTGTATTTACCCTTAAATATCATGGTTTTTATAAGAAAGTAATGATGTAATTAAATGGAAATTCTAAAAAACATTGAAATAATAATATGAGGTTTCCTTTATGCTCAATTTGTGGAAGAAAGAATAGATAAAATTGTCTTAAGGTTGGGGGTAAATGTTTTAAGTGTGTAAATAATGGTCATTAATAAATAAAATTTAAGATTTATGGGAAGGATATGTTTTCTATAGATTGAAAAAAACACCATAGAATGAACCACCCACACATGAGGGCTTGAAATGTAATAAGTATGAGCATTATGATAACCAGTTCTCAAATCTAAAGGTTTATTATAATGATAGACAAAATAAAACTCATAATCATAGGGATAAATAGAAATTTCATTTGATCATTATTGCATATATGGATAATGAAGTGGTGAATGGTACACATTCCATCCACTCTAGAATATCTAATGTCTTATTTTATTCTAGATCTAATCACTATTTTATATCTAAATAATTTTCTAATGGTATCAAAATAACACCTACATGTTGAATTAGTATTGAAAACTGTTAATGGTAATATGATATAATCTTAATTATATGATTCTTCTTTGATTGAATTTTTTGGGAATGTATTTTTTTCAAATCCCTTAATTATTCATATAGTTGAATTTGGTGTTATTTTTTGAATTGATTAACTTTATTTACATAAATAATGCATTAATTTATGAATAAGGGAGGCTACTTTCGATATTTTGAACCAACCTATGATCATCTATCAGTGAAAAGAAACAAACTTACAAAGAAAATTACATCCATACCATGGGGCTTGATTCCTATTAAAAAGGAGTGTTTACTGATGATGGTTTTGGTGAAATTCAACATCAATGATATGCCTATTGTATACTAATTTTTTTGATTACCATATAGAAGAGTTTCCTAGTATTCCCCATAATCATGAAGTTCATTTTTCAATAGAACTCATACCCAGTGCTACACCTTTTTCAAATACTCAACATAGAATAGACACTATTGAGTTGCAAGAATTAAATAATAAACTCTTGGAACATCTAAGGGATTAATATGGCGAAGTGTGTCACCATGGGGTGCAACTATTCTTTTTGTTAAGAATATGGGAGGATCAATGAAACCTAACATTTATTGTTAGGAACTAAAAAAATATGAAAATCAAGAATACATATCTTATTCTTCATATTGATGATTTTTCAATCAATTATAAGGATATCCATACTTTTCCGAAATTGATATATGATCTAGATACTATAAGTTGATAGTCAAAAGTAAGACATACCCAAGATATCCTTCTATATGAGGTATGGAAACTATGAATTTATAGTTATGCCATTTGATCTTAAACAATCCCCCGCTATCTTCATAGATTTAATTAGTAGAGTCCCTAGAGACCACCTTGATCAATTTTTGGTAGTCTTTATAAATGATATTATTATATACTGCATGTGAATAGAATGTTCTAAAGATCACTTGAGGATTATACTAAAGACCATAAGGAAAGAAAATTTTTATGAAAAATTTACAAATTGATCATTTTGGAAATATAATGTTCTGTTTTTGGGTCATAAAATCCTAGGTGAGAGTATATTAGTTGATACATCAATGAAAAACATTGTTGAAAATTTTCCCAAACAAACCACTATTACTGATATCTATAGTTTTCTTGGTTTGGATGGATATTATTGGTGTTTTGTAGCTAATTTCTCAAGGATATCTAATCCACTCACTATGTTAAATAAAAATGGAGATATTCTCTTTGGGAATGATGATTATGGAGAAATATTCAGGGGACTGAAGATAAGGTTAATCAACATACATGTGCTTACAAAAACATTAAGTAGAAAATGTTTTGTGATCTATAGTGATTTATCAAAAAATGGACTATGTTTCACCCTCATGAAAAATGATATAGTGATTTCTTATACCTCATTCCAATTGAAGGTTCAGGTGAAAAATTACCTAAATCATGATTTCGAGTTACAAATGGTAATTTTTTCATTAAATATATAGAGGCATATCTTTATGGATAAATGTTTGATATATATTCAGATCATATAATATTAAAGTATACATTCAAAAAAATATTTTAATATCCACCATAGAATATGGTGAGAGATGATTAAATAATATGACTACTTAATACATTACACCATGTGAAGGAAAACAAGGAGGAAGATTCTATATGTTGAAATGATCATTCTAGATTATCTATGATAAGGATAAAAAAGATATAATATTTATAGATTTTAAAAATATAGAACTAAGAAATGTTGAAGGAATGGAAGAAATATTTTCTTTCTAAAATAAATGTTCAAAATATTATCCATGTGAAGATCAAAGAGGTATGTATGGAAGATAAAGAACTGCATAAGAATGTGAGAAATTATAATGAGTTCAACCATGTTTTTTATAGAATGATAAGGTTTAGAAATAGTTTTTGAGCTCCATGCATATTTTATTTTAAGGGGTGGTTGGATGAATCTCATAGTTCGCCATTCTCTATTAATCTTATAAGTATAAAGATGTATAAAGATTCGATATAGTATTTATGGGGGAAAACATTAAGAGTGATATTGCAGAGTATGTATCTACGTGATTAGAATGTTAGAAATTTAATATATCATGAAAATATTATAAGGGGATGTTATAACCATTACCCATACTATTGGTAAAAATCCCTCATGGTAACATGGAACCATTTTTGGGTTGTTTGTGATTGTTGAAAAAGAGAGTTTACTTGGTCAGTTGTGGTGTTCCAGAGATATTGTTGAAAATATATGTTGACAAAGAACCATAAAAAACTATTGAATGACATTGATATGTTACAAAATGAATAGAATAAAGTCAGTTTTGTTTCCAAGTGGTGGACAAATTTTTGTGCTTAAAAATGGAGAATATGGAGAAATGTGTTTTTCGAAAATAAAGTTACATGAAAGATTAAATATGGTTTGGAATATTGCATGAAATGATTTTTTTTGGATCAGAACATTGAAATATGGAAAAGTAATTAAGTACATGAAATATCTTGAATGTGTGTGAAAGATTATGTTTTAAGAAAGATGCTTATGTGCCTAATGCGACGTTGAATTGGGTTTTGCACCCTTAGAGGGGATCTTTCATGACAAATTGAATCATCTGTGTAGTGTTTGGTGATGGTTATAAATAAGAGGTGACTTTGATTAGAGTGGTTTCTCATGAACCACAATTCAATTAAATTCATATTAACCTAATAATTCACCATAGTGGCACACCCTAGGGTCGATCACAAGGAGGCCTCTCACGCACACTATCTTTCTATTGTCACTATTTATAAACTAATATAAAAATATAATATTAATATAAATGTGGGGGGGGGGGAATAATTTGAAATGCATAAAATATAAATATAATATATAATAATGAAATGAAATACAGAATTAATTTAGAAGAAAGAAAGTATGCAGTTATTCTTATGAGGTCGTGGTGGTTGATATCATTGTTTAAAAGGAATTTCAGTATTCAACTCAATGAGGTGATCAAGACCTTTCACACCTCACCTTCTCGTTTTAAATGTCATTACCCTATACCTATACCTCTTCATACGAGGTAATGCTCTTCCAAAAGTCAGCTAGTAGACCTCTTCACTGACCATCACTACTCATGCCATGCTCCACTGTATGCATGACACAAATAGTGAAGGGAATGATAATTGTTAAACGAGAAGAAGAAATTGGTGGAAGAGAAAACGGGGAGACCACTCACCAAAATTGACTTAACCACCACCAAAATTCTTAGAATTGAATAAAGGATAATAAAATTAAATCTCAATAACTCAATCAACCCACCATTCCCTCCCCTCGAACAAGCATCGAGGTTAGTTCGCCATTTTTAGTGGAGTTGAGAGGGAATAATGGAGGGAGAATACCTAAAATAAAATAAATGGGAGAAAGGAGGCATGAAGAGGAAATCTAAACTAATATATATTGAAAATTAAAAGAACTATTAAAATAAAAATACTCAACCTTGCCCCCTGAAAATGGCTATCCTTGTAAAAGGGAGAAGAGGTACAAATTTATAGAGAAAATTGGTGAAGAAATCTCGCTCAAATTTTGTACTCCAGATGTCAGCAACATTTAGGACCATTTAAAGGAATAATTGGGAAATGTGTACTTCTTTAAAGTTGTTCCAAATTGTTTTTCTCGTCCCTCCACAAAATTTCAGCCAAATAGGTCCACATATAATGGAGTTATGACTGTTTTGGTGCGGAAAATTAAATCTGTCCAGGTGACTCTTTGTCTTCCACAATTCCAACTTCCAACTCCATTAAGACCTTGTAATAAGAAGATTCAGACGTTTCCTCTTTAATGAAATATGTGAATTTATTCCTCCTCCAGATCCTTATTACATTTCAGCTCTGATAGACATGTATACTTCGAGATACAATCTTAGCTCTATAACATTCCATATCTGTACACAGTATTCGAGGCACGGATTGGGAGCTGATTTTGGGCCTCCAAAAGATTGATTGGGTTAGGCCTCCAGAAGGATGAAATTCGACCCATTATGTTAGAAAACATACAGAAAAGGAATTTCACAATTTGGTTTATTGTGGAAAATTTATGTCCAAAATACAGAAGAAAAATAAAACAGTTAAACACCAAAATTAAGCTATTTTTTCATTTGATCTCAAAATACCACTAAAACCTAAAAATAAAACTATTTCACATAAAATAACACTATGGAGAGTATTATAACATTTAAATAAAGTATATAATATATGAAAATTATAGCTCTATCACTCCCCCACACTTAAGCATTGCACTCCCGAGTAATCACCATATATCCGAATCAAAATTCACACAAAAATCAACAATGAGAAAACATCAATGATATCTTAAAAAATGAAATGACATCATGTATCCTCTATGAAAAACAATTCCCAATAATTTTCATTCCTCACATTTAAATTTATTCATCCTCATAAATCCATCTATGGCCCAATCACAACCTAGCTCACCTTGAAATTTCATTCACACTTCACTCAAGAGAAATTGTATTTGGAGTTATGCTCATACTTGGAAAGTGCATGTATCACCATAGGCTTGTGACAATTCTCATTTCTCCATAGCGCGAAACATGAAAATGAATTAAATCATGAGGGCTCTTTCCAGGTGAATTCTGTGGCTTAGGGTTGGTGGGAAAATGACTGAAAAATTAAGGCTAGAAAAAGGAGGTTGTACTCTTAAGTACAATGCATGAATATTCAAGTGAAAACACAGGATGAACATCACTCAATCCCCTTAATAGTGTGAAACACAACACGAAACCACCTTTTGTATGACATGGTACATGATCCAGGAAATTATTCCAATGAATGATTTCATCCAAGTTCTCATTTTTTTCATTTTTTTGTAAAGATACAGAAAGGAAAAACTTTATTTTTTTGATTTTTCTTTCATGGAGAATGAGATGAAAATTGAATACAATGAATTAATGACAATCATGAAATGAATTTAGATAGGGGCATGAGTCATAAAAGGAAATACAATGATAAATTCAAACTCATATCCATTTTTTTATATTTGTTTCATTTTTTTTGAAGGAGATCCAGATGAATCAAATAAAATACAATGAAAGGATTACCCATGCCCAATTTGATCTTTATCATCCACTACCCAAAATGTTGACACACACATCACATCACCCAAAAATGAAACAAATCCTAAATAATGCACACAAAAGGCCCGTCCCCCACACTCAAACTTGAAATATCCATGGAATTTTACTAAGAGTGCGGGTAGGTAAGGAAAAATCAGATTGAAATGTGGCTTAAACCTGTAAGGAAATTCATGGAATCTAAGGGCTAATGAAGGATAGATATAGAGGTATGTCTCAAGATAAAATATGGATAACCAAAAAAATGCCTCAATCATATCAAAAAAATTTAATGAAATCCAATGCTTCGAAAGAGAAAAATCACAAGTTCTGGTTCTCACAATAAATCCAAGCTTCTCTCAAGAATGTGTGGGTATTAGATAGAATATTTCAATGTGGTTCAGATTCACTCACATTACAGGAATAATATATTGAGTCAGTGTTTCATGGGAATGGATTTCAAAAATTGGTCAAACTCATAAAAATTCTTGGAAATCCAATTCATGAAAACAATTTCTCACATCAACAATAATTTAAAATCCATTTCTTCAAAAATCATCTCAACATTCTCAAAATCAATTGGTGTGTGAAAAATGATCAGAATATTAATTAAAGCTCAAGGTTACAAAAAGATGAAAGAGAAAGAAAAAGAAATCACACAAAACAACTAAGTAGGTTGACACTCCCCCACATAGATTTCAATACCCCTCATTACAGCTCAACACAAAATCAATATAAGGGAAGAAAAATAAAGGGAAGGAAAGATACAACCTGACTTTATTTTTCAGTGGTAGCTTTGATTTATGCTCCTAGATACTACCACTTGACCTAAAAGGCATGAAATAAATAAAATACGAGAAAAATAAATAAAAATAAGGAATAATGGAGAAGAAAGAGGATAATTCTTGGTTTTACCCCCAAGTGGGTGGAATGTTTTTACTGTCCCTAGTCCAGCAGTTGCAGTGGTTTAAACCCAATCTAATGGTGGGTAGGGTTTCTTGCTCCGAAACCACCAAAACATATTTCTTCCAATGTACTTCATAAAAAAACATCCTTAGAGCAACCAATAAATAGAGTACAACATCTCCTTCACCATTTCATTATGGTACAACTAGAATGATGGGGGAAGGAGGAAGAATGGGCCCTCCACTTCTCCAGCCACAACTTCTTTGGACACTTCGACTTCAACGTCCAGGGCTTGCACATGTGATGCTGGGTCAAAGAAATTCATAATGGAAGTCAAAAAATAGTTTCATTTGGATTTGATTAAAACACGAATAATCAATATAAAAATATTCCCTTTTGTGTAGGTCATCGTCAAACACGATCTCTTCAGGCAAGGCCACTGGGAATTCTTTTTCAGCAGGTAATTATTCATCTTCTTCCAAAGAAAGATAGGGGTATAGAGGTACTGATTATTCTTTGAATAGGATGGGAGAATCACTTACCTTTTGGTCTTTAACAAAATCTAACCAATGCTTACCCATAACATGTTGACCTCTCACAGTTGTATCAGCTGGAATGGCATCTTCAGGAACCTCATCATGCAATGTCTAAGGAGAGATGATTGCATCTTCAAATTGAATATTCAAGTCTTCCATGGGTTCTTAAACATCAAATTCATGTGGAACAACATTTAAATTTTCTTCTTCATCTTGTTTATTTTGTTGTTATCGTTCCAGCCATAAACCTTTGACTTCTTCAACTTCAGCCGACAGCGATGCTACAATCTTGCATGCTTGTTCAAGGATTTTGAAATTATTTTGAATCAACACAGCATCTTCTTCCATCTGCAGCATAATAGACTCTTCCCTTCTAGGAAATTCATAACTAGGCCAAGAATAAGAAAAATCACTGAAGTAATCTATATTGACCGAAAAAAATATTGATAATTAATGAAGCTCTTTTTTTTTTGTTTTTGAAAATTTTAATTTTTTTGGTTTTTATGAAAAATAGTTTGCGTAAGCGTTTCGCCTCCCTGGAAACGGAACCAAATTGATGGGAGTGGTTTTTCGTGAACCACAATTCAATTATATTCTTATTAACCTAATCATACACCATAGTGGCACACCCTAGGGTCGATCACAAGGAGGCCGCTCACGCACACTATCTTTCTATTGTCACTATTTATAAACTAATATAAAAATATAGTATTAATATAAATGGGGGGGGGGAATAATTTAAAATTCATAAAATATAAATATAATATATAATAATGAAATGCAATATAGAATGAATTTAGAAGAAAGAAAGTAGGAAGTTGTTCTTTAGAGGTCGTGGTGGTTGATATATTTTTTTTAAAGGAATCTCAGTATTCAACTCAATGAGGTGATCAAGACCTGTCACACCTAACCTTATCATTTGAAATGTATTTACCCCATACCGAGACCTCTAAATACGGGGTAATTATCTTCAAAAATTCAGCTAGTATACCTTTTAACTAACCATCACTACTCATGCCATGCTCCACCGTATGCACAACACAAATTGTGAAGGGAAGGATAATTGATAAATGAGAAGAAGAAATTAGTGTAATAGAAAATGGGGTGACCGCCCACCATAATTGATTTAACCACCACCAAAATTATTAAAATTGAATAAAGGATAATAAAATTAAATCTCAATAAATCAATCAACCCATCATTCCCTCCCTCGAACAAGCACCGATGTTAGTTCTCCATTTTTAGTGGAGTTGAGAAGGGAATAACGGAGGGAGAATACATAAAATAAAATAAATGGGAGAAAGGAGGTATGAAGAGGAAATATAAACTAATATATATTGAAAATTAAAAGAACTATGACAAAAAAAATACTCAACCTTTCCCCCAAAAATGGATATCCTTGTAAAAGGGAGAAGAGGTACAAATTTATAGAGAAAATTGGTGAAGAAATATCGCTAAAATTCTTTACTCCGGATGTCATCGACATTTAGGACCATTTAATGGAAGACTTGGGAAATTGATCCTTCTTGAAAGTTGTTCCAAATATTCTTCCACGTCCCTCCACAAAATGTCAGCCAATGTGGTCCACTTATGATGGAATTATGACTGTTTTCGTTCGGGAAATTAAATCTATCCAGGTGACTCTTTGTCTTCCACTATTCCAACTTCCAATGCCATTAAGACCTTGTAATCAGCATATTCAGAAGTTTCCTCATTAATGAAAGATTTTAATTTATTCCTCCTACATATCCTTGTTAAATTTCAGCTCAAATAAACATGTATAAATCTAAATATAATATTATCTTTAAAACATTCCATATCTATACACAGTTTTCGAGGCACAGATTGTGAGCTGATTTTGGGCCTCCAAATGATTGATTGAGCTGGGCCTCCAGAAGGATGAAATTCGACTCATGATGTAAGGAAAGCTACATAAAAGTAATTACATAATTTTTTTAGTGTGAAAAAGTTTAAAACCAAAATACAGACGAAAAATAAAACAGTTAAACACCAAAATTAAGCCATTTTTGCATTTGAGAACAAAATACCACAAAATCCTAAAAATATGAAAATTGCACATAAAATAACACTATGGTGAGTATTAGAACATTGAAATAAACTATATAATATATTAAAATTATAGCTCCATCAGACCTCCCCCATAATTTTAAAAGCTAATAACATAGAGGAAATCAGAGCTCTAAATCATATAAGAATTGTGTTAAAATGGAGTTGCATGAAAATAATTAGAGTTGGATGAAAGTTAAGAATGTTTTGTGTAATATTTGAGTTTAGTGTAAGAAGTGTGTTGTGCATAAGAAGTGGGTTTACATGAAAAGAATAAAACTTGTGTGAAAGGTAAAATAAATATTTCATGAATGTTTTTAAGCTTCCCAGTATATTTGTGATAAAGCTATATTAATCCGTGGATGTAAGTGGGACATTAATAGAGCATCTATATACAGTGTACGATTCATTCATTAGAGATAATGAAATTCTCTACAAGTCTAAAAATATTAGTGGATCATATGAATAAGTAGTGAGCACACATTAGTTGAGAGAATAGTGAGCTTTCATTTTGTGTTTGGTTATAAACCATGAGGGACAGAGAGTCAGCTTCGAACATTGAAAATAACAGTTCTCTTTTAGTAGACCTGGTGCATCAGAACATTTTCATGGTATACTTATTGTATGTTTCCCAATGAGGTGGAACAACATAAAAATTAGTATGTATTATTAATTAATTAATTTCCAGAAATAATTTTCTGTGGGAAAGAGAGATAATATAGTTTTGTTTAACAATGAATCAAGATCAAAGGGGATTTTTTTAACTCTGTCATACCCAGATTCACCCCAGGATATTTGACCTAGTGGACCCAATAACTGTTATCAAAGGTAAAGGTTAATATAAATGTTTCTCTCATAATGTAGGACATCAATCACCAAGATATTCTAATCTTAAACAGGAATAATTTCTAGTTATGGAAGAATCAGATGCACTACTGATTCCAATCCTTAGGAATGGATGTCATTACAATAGTGATGCATCATATTTCAGCCAACATTGATAGTGGCTCTTTATTAGATGTTGAACGAAGAGAATTGAATGTTGATTTTGATGGAATTAATTCTATATGGGGATAGTTATCAAATGAAATTTATACAAATTTGATGTCATGTAAAAGATTACTTTCTATGTGGGAGAATCTGTTGAATATATCTGAAGGTGATTCAAAGTCCAGAGAGGTAAAGATGTATATTCTATAGAAAAGTATGAAGATATGAAAAATAACCCAAATGAGTATGTTGATGCTTTATTTTATTGGTTGAATGTTGTGATGGAATACATGGTAGTCTGGGAGAAATAATTTATGTTTTAAATATCGTCATGAACATCCTAAGAAGACATCCAACTCGGTTTAATCAGAATGTTTCAATGTTGGGGGACAAAGATCAAAAGGATTTCACGTTATATAACTTACACAGTACTCCTATCACATATGAGATTATAAATGTGGACATTGAGCTTATGGAAAAAGGTAATTCCAAGGAAGTGGTATTCTAGGCCATGAAAAAGCTTACCATTGAAGATTCTCTAGAAGAATAAGAGATAGACGATGTGATGTCAATCCTTTCCTTGAATCTTCTAAGAGGAAAAAAAACTTCCAAGGGAAACATCCAATTGTTTGATCTTGATGAGGAAAGGTTGGTCATATTTTAGAAAGGTTCCCCATAAATTTCCAATTATATTATGAGGATGAAGTTGAAATCCATAAAAAGAATTATTCCTCCTATGTGAAAGGAATGAAAAATTTAAGAATAATTTCTTTACTAAAAACAATATTCTTTCAAAAAAATGTGATAGCTCAGTTGAATATGAGGTTAAAGAGATATATAACTACAAAGTTCATGTATAAAATTGTATGTTGGTACTCATAGGAAGAACAGATAAAATTGAATAAAGTGAATTTTTTTTGAAGAAGTGGACGGAAGTGTTGATTCATTAGATGAATTAGAAGTTTCTCTTGAAGATATAGATGTTTGGAGATCCATAATTAAGAAATACAACCATGTGGCTTGTAATTCCAAACTCTATATGTATTAGTTTGAAGAAGAGAAGTTTTATCTGGTGGAAGAAATTGAAAAACATAATTCTTCAACACGATAGAGCTCAAAAAAGAATGTGGAGTACAAGATCAAAATCAATGAATAGAAAAGTGAGATCAATAGTTTGACTAAAATTGGAAGATATCAAATAAAACGTATCAAAGAACTCAAATATGAAGTTATTGGGCTACAAAGAAAATCTAAGAATAAAAAAACTAGTTACTCCCAATATGAAAATTTGAATAAAGGTCGTTAAAAATACATAAAAGTTGGAAGTGGAGCATTGAGGTTCAAGAGAAGAGAAGCAATAGTAGAATATAAATGATAAGGCTGATATGGGGATTCATCAATAATATAAAGATGTTATCTTTGGATTCATAATGAAAACACCTGCTACGATATTGAATATTTATTTGTGTATGAAGCAGAATCAAAAGATTCAAAAAACCAAAGGGACACTGAGTGGTGAATAAGTGGAACGCAGTAATTCACCCTATATCAGGTTTTATTACGGTGGAAGGATATGATACTCACAAAATGTATGTTCCATAACTAAGTGACACTGAAGGAAAAAAACAATAGTGGGAGATAAAAAAATCATGGCTCCCTATAATATCATTTGAGGGAAATTGATTTTAGTGCATAGGATTTGGGGACATGGCTAGATATTATACATCAACCATGAAGTGGAATGTTCCAAAGAAAAACCAAAGTGGTATCAAGAAGAAAATAAAATAATCTATAGGTGATTTGAAAATGAAAAATTGATTTGGAGCTTTGTAATATGAAAATGGTCCATCATACTCTGAGGGAGATCATGACTATTTGTCTATACTGAGTATGAAGTCAAAAATATAGATAAAAAAGAAAAGAGTAGGGAAGGCAGTGGTTGTATAAATTTCCCTTAAAGCATCAGATCGTTTTGGTGTGTGGATTCTGGATAGTGATTTCACATCCCATATGATAGGGAATAAAGATATTATTATAGGTATAAAATATAGAAATGTAGGATTTTTCAAATTTGGAAATGATGGAGGCTTGAAGAAAATTGGCTCGGGAAAGGATAGGTTTGGGGGCAAAGAAATGACACGTGCTGATGTATTAGTAGTAGAAGGCCTCAGTCAAAACTTGATTAACATCAGTCAACTATGTAACTCATGGAATTATATAAGATTTACAAAAAAGATGTATATCTAAAATGGGATATATGGTGGATATGTTCTACAGGGAAAATGAACAAAGGGAAATCTCTACCTTGTAAGTGGAGAAGAAGATATACGCTTTTTCCCAGAGTAGAAGAAAACTTGTTGTGGCATAAATGACTAGGTATTCTATGACAGCCATCCCTAGAAGATATGGTAAATTATGATTCATCTAGATACCTCCCTAATCTATCACAAGATCATATTCATATTTGTAATGCATGTCAACAAAGGAAGTTCATAAAAAAGATGTACAAGGAAAAGGAACAAGAGCCAACAATAGTTCTTGAATTGGTTCATACTGATGTATATGGACCTATCTCAACAATATCCATTGATAGGAAAAGATATTATAATCTTTTCATTGATTATTATAGTAGAATAGAAATGGTATTTTTCATTTCCCACAATTTTGAAGTGTTTAGTTTCATAAAACAGTACCTGAGGGAATAAGAAAGGATGCTTGGATAGAAAATTTTAATGTTTCTTACTGATAATGGTACAAAATTCAAAAATAATCAAGTAAAAGATTATCTCGAGAAATAAAAGATAAGGTATCATGTTTTCAGTTAGAAATCTTCAAAGTAATGGAGTGGTTGAGATGAGAAATCCAATCATCAAAAATATTGTCAGAATGATGCTTATTGAAAAAGACCTAGCATAGATGTTTTGGAAGGAAGAAGACTTGACATCAACCTATATTTCTAATAGGTATTTATTTTACCTGAATGAAGGAATGAATCCATATGATATGTTTTATAGAAATAAGTCAATGTAAAAATACATTCAAATATTTGGATGTCAACAAAGAAAAACACATGAAAATTTAGTCCCATAGAGATGTAGAGATATTTCATGGATACCAAGGAAATGAAAATAATATAAATTCTTTTATAAGTGGTTGGGAAATATTGTGGAGAGTAATGATTTCACAATAGTAGAAAATAATGAGAATATTCAACAACACAGTGAACCATTTCCTAATAAAAATAATGATTATGTAACCAACACAGGGGGAGCATAGGTGGTAGATGCTGATTTAGAAGAATATACTGACGATGATAAAGAATACTTCAAGTATATATCTAAGAAGAATCCAAATATTCGAGCTGAAATTGATATAGAAAATATTATTGGTGATAAAATCGCACCAGTTCAAACAATAAGAATAAATTCATTACAACAGACATCATTCTTGTCTCAATTAGAGACCAAATGTTTTTCAAATGCATCTAGAGATGAAAACTGGGTTTTGGTAATGAATAATAAGCTAGACTAGATTGAGAAGAATCAGACATGGGAGATTGGTTTGATTCCAATAGATAAAATTTCATCAGGTCAAAATGGTTCATTTGAAATAAAATGAATATAGATGTTGTTGTGATTGGAAACAAAGCACGACTATTTTGAAAAGGTGCTCCCAGATAGAGGGTGTCATTGTTGATGAGTCATTTTCACCAGTTTCAAGGCTGGAGACAATCATATTATTCTTGTCCATAACAATGCAAAAATATTTCAAGGTTTTCCAGATGGAAGTCATGTTTTCATTACTTAATGGGGTTCTAGAATAAGTGTTATCTATTGAAAAACAAGATGGGTTGCTAATTCATGAAGATGATAAAATAGTTTTTGGCCGAAGAAGATTTCATATGGGTTAAAAAAATCACCGAGACCATGGTATTCAAGACTAGATCAGAATTTGATGAAACTCGGTTTTCAATGTGGTGGAGTTGATTAAAATCTCTATTTTAATAATGACATTAATAAAAGGATAATGGTTTGGGTATATGTAGATGAAATAATATTTGGCGGATTAGATAAATCACAGTGTAGAATGTTTTTTGAATTCATGTAAACTAAGTTCAAAATGTCAATTATTGACGAGTTGACATTTTTCATTGGTTTACAAGTGAGAAAAGGATGAAACGATACTTTCATTTCTCAATCAAAATACAACAAAGAGGTTCTGAGAATATTTTTAATGGAAAATTACAAGGAGAGGAAAATTCTAGTTGCTACCCGAATGAATCTATCAAAAGATGATGATGGAATGACTATTATTGTCACAGAATATAGGAAAATCATCAGTAGTATTATGAACCCAATAGTGAAAAAACCTGACATTGTTTTCCCCCCTTCTAAGCAGTGAGATATCTAAGTATTCCCATGTAAATCCACATGCGTTCAGTGAAAATAATACTTATATATACCAAAGGAACAATGGATTTTAAATTGTTTTATAATGAAAAATCTCAACCAGATATATTGGGATATACATATGCAGATCAAGATGGTTCAATAGATGATAAAAAATCAATGTAATGAGGTGATTTTATCTTGGTGTATTGTGTATTTCTTGGTTGAGAAAGAAACACGATTACATTTTATTGAGCATAGTAGAAGATGAGTATATTGTAGCTACTCAAGCATGCAATCAATTTTTATGGATGGAGAAACAAATTTATGATATGGAAGTTCATGTGATATCTACCAAAAAATGCATTTCAATACTTCAAGTGATATAAATATTATCAAAAATCTAGTCAATAAATCATGTACAATGAACATTAAAATCAGCTATCATTTTATCATGTAGAAGGTGGAGAATGGTCTAGTGAAGTTTGAGTTTGTTCCTATAGAACTACAGGTTGTAGAAATTCTAACAAAGGCCTTAGCCAAATATGTGGTTGAGAGGGATCTGTTGGCATGTGATATTGGTCAACTCCTCACACTTGAAAGTGTGTATATGTGGGACCCCTCTCCTCGAGGTATGAAGTGTTTTTCTATAATGTATTGATATATGTTATTTACCTAGTTACATACCTTAATGGAGTATCCTTTGGGATCACTGAAGAAGTGGGATAAAGTGTTTAAAGAAATAAAATTTCATTAATAATACACTGGGAGACAATAACAGATGGAGCAACAAGATTGGTGGAACAATGAGATAGGGAGAGTTTTTGAAGCTGAGGATGCTAGATGTTTTTGAGTAAAGATTACATATCATGTCAGTTAAAGATCGTGATGAAATAAGAAGAGTTGTGTTGGAATGGAATGAAGTGGTGCATTAATGAAATTTCCATTATACTCTTGTTTCTCATGTTAATCATTTCTCATGTGGGCTTAGAGTTTGTGTTGAGTAAATCATTGATCTCTATTTGAATCACAAGAAGAAAATAGTGGTTGATGATGGAATAATATTTACTGATATATCAAAATGTTAAGATTTTTCATTCAAAATATTTTTCAATAAACCCAAAGGGGGAGATTGTGGGTAAAACATCTCTCAAGGTAACTTTAAATCATTTTTGGGTTGTTTTTGTTTGTTGACAAAGAGTGTTTCCTTGGTCATTTTTATTATTCTAGAGATTGTGTTGACAAGATATGTTGATAACAAACCATGATAAAGGAATAGAAGATCTAGAGGTAGTAAAAAAAGAAAATATACAAGGTGGTGTTTTTTCCTAGTATTTTCAAAAATTTTGGGACTTAATATCAAGAAAATGGAGAAACATTTTTTTTGGAAAAGGATGTTGTGCACAATATTGAAGATTGTTTGGAATGTTGTGCATAAGGAATATTTCAATATCATAAAATCAAAATATTCACGAAGTGCATGAAAGATCTATAATGTGTGAAAAATATGACGTCATGTGATAGAGTCTTGCGTTCCTAATGTGACATCAAATTGGGTTTTTTTCGCTCTCAGAGGAGATATTGTGTGATGCATCAAACCTTCCACTCATGGCTCAGAGATGCGTATAAATAAATGGTTCCCCACCTCCATTTTAAAATCTAAACTCTTAAAGGAAATCATTCCTCTAGATCGCGTAAGAATTGTTTTCAATGAGAGTTTTGTGAAAGAATTAGAGTAGTGTGAAAGCTAAGGAAGTTTTATGTAAGATTTTAGTTTCATGTAAGAATGATGTTTCATGTAAGAAGATGTTTCTCACATGAATCATTAAACCTACGTGCAATGCATAGTATGTTTTTCATGAATTATTTGATGTTTCCCATTACATTTGGGGTAATGTAGTACACATCAATTGATAAAAGTGGGATATAAATAGAGAACCTACATACAGTGGAGGATTCATTCATTATAAAATACTATAAAAGAGGAGTGGATCTTATAAAGAAGTAGTGAGCACAATTCAGTTGAGAGAGAAATGAGATTTCATTTTGTGATTGGTTATAAACCAGGAGAGACATTGAGTCTGCTCAAAACATTGTAAATAGTTGTGTGCTTTTAGTGGATCTGGTACATTGGTACATTGTAGTTTTGTGCTCCTTAGTCATATCCCTGTGAGGGTGAACTAAGTAAAATTTTTGGTGTCTCATGCATTATTTAATTTTTGGTCATTCTTTTCTGTGGGAAATAGAGAGATGATGGTTTTTCTTATAATGAAACAAGATTAAAGGGGATTTTTTTACTCCTTCATAACTTGATTCACCACCCATATCAAGGTATTTTATCTACTTTCCCTAACACATAACAAAATAAAAATGGTAAAACATCACCATAGATCTTGTCATGATACTCCCCAAAACATCCAAGGGACATAATGCTATTTGGGTTGTATTTGATCACATAATGAATTCATCACTCTTCATTTCTATATGATAAGAATTATATCTACATTATAATTCCATAATATAAATTAAAGAAGTGGTAATATTACATGAAGTACCACATTCTGTTATATATGATTGGAATATGGGGATTTCCTCAATGTTCTGGAGAAGTCTTCAGTAGACTATAGAAATAGAGTTGAGTTTTAGTATTTATTATCATCCTCATAAAGATATGAAATCTGAAAGAACGAGTCAAACCATATAGGATATGTTGAGATATTGTTATATGAATTTCAGATGGGTTTTGGATCCACATATTACCTTATTTTATTTCTCTTATAACAATAGCTTTCACTCGAGCATTTAGATGGCTCCATATGAAGATCTATGTGGAAGTAAGTGTAGAACTCCAATGTGAAGGGATTGAGTTACATAAAGAAAACAATTTAGACATTATAAAGTTAAGGAGATGATATATAATGTTAGATATATTAAACAAATCATAACAGTTTCTACGAGTTGATAGAAAATTTATATGGACAATTACTGGTGGAATACAAAATTTGAAGTTGGTGAGATAGTAAAACTCTTAATTTATCCTTGGAATAAGGTTATTTGATGTAAAAAAATATTGTAATGTTGATCTCTATTTATATTGGCCTCTTTTAGATTCTTATTTTACTATGGATAGTAGATTATCACTTAGTGCTTCCAACAAATCTCACTTAGGTTCATGATGTGTTCCACGTATATCTCATATGGAAGTACATACTTGAGCTATCATATGTATTGAGATCTGTGGTTTTCTTCTATAGAGTGGCCTTTCCTACAAATATCAATTTTTATTAATCATTGATCATAGAGATAATGTTCTATTGTACAAGACTACTCCCCGTGTTAAATTTCTATAGAGGAATTAGAAATTTGAAGAAGCTACTTGGGAACCTAAGGATGTAATGAAATGGATATATCCTTATTTTTTGTGTTGGATTGATAAAATATAGATTGATAAATTAATTTTATGGGGGTATAATTTCACACCCCATGGTATTATTATATAGTTCTGTAAAAATAAATTTTATTTATTTGATAACATAATTTATACAATACATCGAGATTAAACAAACAGTGATATACAAATAAAATACTATTATTTTATGTGACAGGAATTTTCTAGCCTTTGATTTTGAGATTATTAATAGGATTAAATAAATTATGAAAAGTTATGGTTTAGACATGTATAAATTAATTCATCAGTTATCATTTTATTATCATTGAAAATAAAAAACATTTGAAAGTAAAAGATATGTTGTATCTAAAAAACTATTTTAATGCATGTAATGTGTTTTTATCTTCATAAATTAAATAAATCAATATTAATGAATGATTTAATGAAATATATATATTATATATTTTAAAAAATTAGCATTCATCTATTGATTTTTCGAGGCAAGGGATAAGAACAAATTCAATTTTATGTTTAAAATGTATTTTTCTAAAAAACGATTTTGGTTGTATTTTTGGAACATATTTTAAAAATAATTTCATTAAATTATAGAAAATAATTATTTAAAAAGATATTAAATATTTATAATAATTAGGATAAAACTTGTCAAATAGTTCTCTTATTTGTTGTCATTATGAATAGTAATCAAGGTAAATATTTATCATTGTGGTAAGGGTAGAATGAGTAAAACATGGTTAAAACTTTGGGATAAAGAATTATAATTTCCATAAAACATTATTTTATCTTATTATATGATTTTAGTTTTACCATTATCATCCAATACTCTAAATTATGGCCAATTTGCGCCATATTTCTTAGATTATAACCATTATATTATTTAATGAAAAGAATAATTAAAAAATGTTACTCTCTTGACTTTAACTAACTATAAATATTTACTATAATGATAAAAAGAGGATAAGTTCGGTTATAAATATATATTTAAAATATAAATTAATTTTTTATCATGGTAATTTACTTTTAATTTTTAGTTATGAAATAATTTATTGAAATTATTACACAACTTCGACATAGTGCTTATACAAGCATTAACAATGTCTTGTAAATATTTTTAGAAACTATAAAAGTAATTTTTTGGTTGAGTTATAGTGTACTGAACAATTTCTAGATTAATATTAAATATTAGGTATTTTTAAAGGCTTATGTTTTAATTAAATTACTATATTCATGTCTTGAAAGTTAAATTAAATGAATAGTCTTGAAAATGACATTAATGACATTTTATGTTAAATAATATTTTACTAAATTATAAAAAAAATTAAAGAGAAAAATTTCGATTATAAATGGACTAAATTCACCCATATTCCATTTTTGATATAATTTTTATCATCTTTTTAAAAGTATAACAATTTATTATTGAAAAATTTATTATCGAAGTTACAGTTGAAATCATTTAACAAACAGGTTAAACTAAATGATATGTTTTAAAATGACACAAAAACCCATATCAATTTCATTATAAGAATATATTTCAGCCTTATAATATTTTCATTTAAAAATAAATCCATTTATAATAATTTTTCTTGAGAAATAATTAATTATATATTAATCTTTTTAGTAATTCCAACTCTGTCATTTCCCTCAATTATAAAAGGACACCCCTTCTCTCTTTTATTTATAACACATTGAGCCATATAGCTAAACCAAAACCTACCCGATTATCTTCTAAACTTACATATAAAATAATTTTATGTTATTTTATTCTTGAAATAACATTACATGTTTCTTTAATAAGGGATCTAAAGGAGGATTTCCAATGAATAGGTGATCTCCCTGCCCAACTTCTTTCAAATTATTTCTTCAACTACCTCTTATAAATTAATTTTATTCATCATAAAATAAAGAATTCAGTAACCTAAATATTTTTAAATGTTATTATGATTATGTTAAAAAACATATACACCATCTCTTTGATCAAAAGGGAAGTAAATGTATCACTTGTACAAACATGTGGACTACCACCTCCACGTAGTGATACAATTCATTTTCCATCACCATCATTCATGAATGGTTATTTTGATTTTTTTAATGTTTATATATGATATTTAAAACCTAATTTTTTTAATTATAAAAACATATCTACCTTCTTACCATCCTATCCTTTAGAAAATGATATTGTCAGACATATATATGTTTGGACTACTAGGTTCAAAAATGTATGTGGTTATTTTTTAATTTAAACATTATTTAGATGGTTAAAATGATATATTTAATGAATATGAATCATATATATGATATAATAATTATTTTTTGATGTTTACTTATTATTTACCTTTCTTTTTCTCTATCCTTCAAAGGTGAAAACAGCGTTGATGAATATATACAACCTACATTCTCCATAAACAGTGTAATTCATTTTTATTTATCTATCATTTATAGATGAATTTAATTATATTTTTAATGAATAAATGTGATACTTATATCATGATTAAAATTATATAAATAATTCTTCCATGATCATTATATAACGATTTTAAATACCGAAATGAAATTGTTATGAAAAAAACTAAACATTAGACCCACAAAATAATTAATTTAATAAGGAATTGTTAACAAATGGGTGCTGAAATATTATAAGTATATTATATATGATGTTATAATTATTTTACTATAATTTTAGTATAATAATAATAATATTAAATTTTTTATACAGAATGTTAAACCTCTATTGATGTAAAATTTAACTTGAGTTAAGGGATTTATGTTTTAAATTCCTTATTTATATGGATTGATTATGATCAAGTTTATAATGATAGAATTTTATATATTATCTCTAAATAATTACATCAATTTTATTCTATTATTTTTTTTGGATATTATATGTTTTCATTTCATTATCAAATCTTTAATTACTCAAGATACCATAAAAATATTTTTAATGTAACCCGAATTTATTTCTCTCTTCGGTCAAAAATCATTTATCATCCAAGTTTATGTATTCTAGAAATTATTTTAATAATTATTTTATTTATATCTAATTATTTTTCATTTTAATTTTCAATAATGTTTTCATTTTTATATAATTATTTATATGCATCTTCTTTTTGTTTTTGGAATAAGTTACTTTATAATTTTATGGAAAATATTAAAGGAATATTTGTTTCAACATACACTTCATATAATGAATTTCCAAACATCATGAATTATCAATTCATTGAAAATTATTTTACACGTTTCCATGTTTCTTTTAAAAGAAAATTTCTTCCTTAATATTTGAGAAATAATTATATTTTAAGGAAGTTATTCCAAAATAAAAACGGTATTTTCCCCAAAAAAATATTTCAGGTATCATTTATAGGCATTTTTATCTAAGATAAAAACATTTTATGTTAGTTATTCTTTAATGGGGATTGATCCAGTGATATGATTCACCTTAATTATTTTTAAGGATTATGATGATGATGTTTTACGAATGATTATATGAAAATTGTTTCTTTACCATGGGATAATTATGTTATGATGAGGCCTTTATCAAACCCATTTATTTTCCATGGGTTAAACTATGATGCTATGATGAAATATATATGAAATACCTTAATTTTACATAGATTTTTATATTATTAAATGATGAAATTTTTATGAAACCCATTTAATTTCCATAAATTATTATATGATCAATGTTTTATGAAATTTTGAAACACATATGTATGATTTCAATTATGTGATGGGTGGACCCAAAATTATAATATTCTCTAATTAATTGGGTAAATATGGATATATCATGAGATAATAATGACTGGAATGGGGAGATAACCTTATTTAGTAAGGGACTATGTTAATGATGATTGTATTATGGGTGAACCTTGACTAAGGATATGATGGAATATAGATTGAACCCAATCCACTATGATAGTCATGGAAGTGATCCTTGACTAAGTAAATGATTTTATATTCTTATGTGTATGTTGAAAACTTATGAATTATTATAATATTATTTTCTCACTCATGTTCATTGATTCATTTATGATTAATGTCTTATGAAGTTCAATGTTTTATTCCTTGACTCATGATTACAATATTTGATATGTATATAATGATTTTAAAATGTTATGATCATGTTCTAATGTCCTTATACTCATGTTATGTGATCATTGATATCACCCTTGATTACAATTAATGGGAATATGAGCTCTACCTTTCTTATTATTTTTTTCCTAGGTTATTTAGAAAGTTTATATGAAATATATGTTGAAGAAGGCTACTAATTATGATGAACTTGGTGGGAGATGATATAGATCACTTATGAACCAGTTGTTTATGTATCCTAGTTTCCAAAGACACTGATCCTTTAAAATTATAGTGTGGATAGAAATGTTAATTAATTATTATTAAAATATAAATATAAAATATATATGTATGGAACATATTAGTCTTTATATAACTATTACTGGGTTCAATGCCATTAATATCCTCTTTTGTTATGTATCTCAAATGAATTTAATGATTTTTTAAATGGATGGTAAATGTACTTTTTAAAATGGTTTTATTATATAGGATGTTTATGTTGAACAAACATTGGGTTTAAAAATCCTCTCTTTCTAAATTTTATTTTTAAACTTATCAAGGATTTAGATGTTATTAAACATAATCTTAGATATTTGTATGAAAATATTAGTTTTTTAATTTTAAAAAACTGTTTTTATGGACCAACATTTTTTATGAAAACATTATCTTGATATATTTTTCTAGTTCAAATATTTATTTATTCTTATTTTTTATGTCTAATTAACCATAATTTTTGTAATAGATTTTATAAAATTGTACAATAGGAGTTTGAAATGTGCATGATGGGTGAGTAAAATAATTTCCTTGATATTCAATCCTTTTATGAATACTTTGGGAATGTATTAAGTCCCTGAAAAAATAAAAATCCATAGAAAAATTTTTAATTTTAAAATAGTAAATCATATGTACATACAATGAATTATAATGTAAATTTTTCATAAATAAATAAAAAAACTTGTATATGGTAAATTATAATGGATAATAATTGATAGATTGTTATATCATAGTTCTATTATACTAGATGAAAAAACTGATTTTGTGAATAATTACTTTATAATCCTATGTAATCTCATATGAAAACAAAAAAATAATTTTAATGTATATTACAGGTTATATTATTCGTAGTTCTCTTGTTTTCGAAAACCATTATATTTTATTTGACTTCATATTTAGATTTTAACTTTAGTAGTTATACATTATATAGAAAAACAACATCTAGAAATTTTTATTTCATAGGATAATATTTAGAGTCTTGGTCTGGTAAGAAACAACACTCTCATACATTTTATACAACTAAAGATAAATATGATGTCATTAGTAGTTATTGATATCAAGTAATGAGGATAAAAACACTTTAAAGTAATTTTGATTTAATCTTAAATATGTCCCTATAAAATGTAATAACACAAGTTCTAATAACATGTATAAAAATATTATAATATATTTTATTACCAAGAACATTGAAATCAGCCATTATTTATTAAGATATGTCTGCAAATATTTTTAAAAATCCCATTAATTCTAATACATTTGATTTTATTAAAAATGGTTTGGGTTTGATTGATTTTAGGTGAATTGTTTCTATTTTTGATGTGATTATAAAGTGCCTTTATTTTTTTAATGTTTTATGGTTATGTATTTAGTGATACATAAAATTTTTAACTTTTTTTTAATATTATGTTTTCAGTTTTGTATTTTTAATCTTACACAATGTTAATTTTTATTCTTACATAGCCTTTTTTTCATACATGTTTAATATAAAATAAGTTTATAAGTTTGTGTAGTTTATATTTATATTTAAAATAAATTAAACATTTATGCTACCTATATAATATTTACTTTCTATATATATGATTAATTTTTTTTATTTTAAATGTTGGTTTAATCATTTCAAATACATTATGCATCTGTATTTTGGATCGATGGTGTTTACTCATATTGTCCTTTGTAATTTGTTTTCTAAATCAATTATTACTTGTGTTTAGGTATAAATAATTTGAAACCTAAATACCATCCTCCCTTACGTGAAACAGAATCAAAATTTCTTACTTTGATGTTTTCTTCGTAAAATGGGGAAGACAAGACAATGTGAGATATTTCCGGAGAATACTTTCTTTCAACCAAGAAGTCAAGGAAATTTTATTAAAGGAAAAATCTTATTGGTAATCCTATTGGTGTATTTTGTTTACATTGAATGGATATTATATTTAATAAAGTTTATGAGTTTTCAAAACTATGGATTTTTTTATGCAAAAAATATAAAGAATGTTTAGGAAGATGAATTTGAAGAGTTCTCTAAAAATAACGACATTTTTTAGGAATATTTGGAATGGTTTTAAGACTATATTGAATAGTAGTTAAATTTAATTTACATATATTTATAGTGTATACTTTAATCAATATCCTCTTAAAATAAAATTTATATGAAATAAATAATTGGTGGATGATTATGAGATCACTTCTATTGATGTGATATTTTATCTATTTAAAATAACTACTATAAGGAAAACGAATTTAATATGTTAGATACTATAAAAAATGTGAATATTTATTCAAACTAATATTGAAAAAATAAATGATGAATTTAAAAAAAAAATATTCAAAGACATGTTACTTTTGTACATGTTTCAATATAACAGAACAACTTAATCCTGAATGATACATGATGAAAGTTATATATATTTTTGAAACATTTCAATGATTATTGAATTAATACTCCTATATATGTATCCTTAATATGATTTTTAAAAATTATATATTCCTTTAAAGGGGGGAATTAAGCAACATGTCATCATAAAAAAAATATTTCTGCTGGAGTGTTTATAAAAATAGGATTTATCTTGAATGAATTTCACAATAAGCTAGTTCCTATAAAAAAGAAATGATGACATTGGGGAATCTATGTAGGATAAGGAAATCACTACTATAGATGAGTTAGAGATTATAAAATCGGATAATTTTCTTTCTATATATTCATTTTTCGAAGGTGAAATATCTAGATAATAATCTTTTAAAATTGAAGAGAATAAAAAATAAGTGATTCCAAATCCTGATTTTTTCACTAAATATATATCTATTAAGATAGATCATATATTTTTATTTATAAAGACTTTGTTGAAGATAATGATTAAAACTTATATAGAATGAATTAATTAGAATATCAAAATATAAACTATCAATGATAATGTGTAATCAGAAGATTATTAGGATCAGACTCTTGATATTGAAAATTCTATTATGAATATTGATATGACTATTAATATAGTTAATGTTAGACTCATTTGGAGAGGTCAAAAGAGAGACATGATAATTTGTTTATGAATTATCTAGTGGAAATTAGAGACGATAAAGATGTTAGATGATATGGTGAAGGAAATGAATAGGTTGTTAAAGAACCTTTTAAAGTTATTAAGGTACATGATGAAGTTGAATTTGAAAAGGTTGAAGACTTAGATGATAATGATGTATAATATGATTTTAGAGATAAATATATTAATAGATATATGGTCATACTATATATTGAAATTTAATAACATATATAAGATAATTATTAAATATTCTATGAGAATATACACTGTTTTACTACTCTTATTTTCCCTACATTTTAATAAATACAATATAAAATTGTGGATTTAATGAGTGGTTTAAAGGATATAAGTGATGCCATGAAAATTTAGAAGGAAAATTCAATTTCATGGAAATATTAGGAATAATTTAAGATTAATATATTTTAAAAAAATATTATAAAGAATAAAAGTAGATTCTTAAAGCTCCAACATAATTGATCATGGTGTAAAAACATATTGATAAAAGTGTTTCTAAAGTCATGGTAGAGAATATAAAAAATAAATAAATGATGATACCGATAATTTGGCCTCCATAAGTGATATAGAGACCCACGTATCTCATACATGGATATTAAAAGATTTTTAGATGAATGTTCACTAAATTATACAAACATGCACTTGAAGACCATAATAGTTTAGTTCATTTCAAAACGTTGAATTAAATCATATAATATACTAAAATATCTTCATTGTTTCTCAAAAATATCTTCTCATTTAGTACACTTCATAAATTTTTTTTATGTAAAACCATTCTTCAATACCTGGGGAAAGGAAACATAAGAAAGGGTGAGCTCATATGCTAAATAATGGTAAACATAAGATATATAAATATATGAAAATATGAAAGCATAATATAATCAAAAGGGTATGTGATCAGGAAAAAAACAAATGAGGTTTATACCCAACCTATCATAGATCATACAAATGATTCTTGGCATGAAGATGTGAAATTTATAAGACATCAAGCATATGGTAAAAAATGAACATGTTCCATGAGATGATAACTTCAGCATGAGACATTTTTTTAGAATACCCAAAAGCATATAAATCATTATGTTAGGGATATCCCCCAAGACATTCATAACATGTAAGGGTTGGGATAACCACCCATGTACCTACTTTGAACTTGGTCTAACCACCTGGGTACCCTCCTTTTCGATGAGTACACCTCCTAGGTATGAAACATCACCATCCCTAGTGTAATCCCTTTCAACATAGTGGAATTGGTTCACTCCCCAAACCAACATGTTGAAGGACCCCAAAACACCCTAAGAGGGGAGGGGTGAATCAAGGTGTCAAATTTATCTTTATAATGTTGTGGATATTGTTCTCACATTGTTAGAAACTTGTTAAAATTTTCAAACAAATGAAAGTAGGGGGATGACACAACACTTTTACTTGGTTCACCACTAAGGGTTACATTCAATGAGCATACGTCGATATGTTTCTAGTCGTACATAATTTCACTAAAATTCAGTAGTTAAAGATTACAAGGGTTGAGTACAAAATCTCTGTCCAAGGCAGAAAACCTTTACAATGGTTCATGGATAGCTCACTACATCCCTCAGGTCACTCCTGTTGACTCCCCTGGCTCACTACCATGGATGAAGTCTCACTCAGTTTATAGAAATAAAGATCTCTTCAATAAATTTACATTGAAGTCTTCGTATCTATTAAACATGAGACACTTCTTCACTAGTGCAGAAAACGTTTTTTACGTCACCATTTTTTACGTCGGTTATATAAAACCGACGTCATAATATGTAAAACAAGGTTTTTTATGTCGGTTATTAAATAACCGACGTAAAAACCAGTGTTTAGTACACCTTTAACGTCGGTTATTTTGATAACAGACGTTATTAATCGCGCGGCTTCATTTTTTACGTCGGTTATACATTAACCGTCGTACAAAACAGAAGCGGGGGGCGTTTGTTACGTCAGTTATTCAATAACCGACGTAAAAAACGCGGTTTTTGAAGGCCTTTTTACGTCGGTTATTTTATAACCGACGTAAATATAGAATCCACAGATGTTTTTGACGTCGGTTATGGAATAACGGACGTAATAAAACGCGGATTTTGAGCCCTTTATAACGTCGGTTATAGAATAACCGACGTAAAAAAAGAATCGGAGGAAGGTTTTTACGTCGGTTATTGAATAACCGACGTTATAAATGTTTTTAAAAAAATTATAACGTCGGTTTTTGAATAACCGACGTGATAACTCATTTAAAAATTTACCCAGACCCGTGGATTGTCATTCGCGAGTTTACCTTCGACAGTCGCGACTCGTCTCTCTCGCGCGTAAACCCGAATCGTCTCGTCCATTTCGTTGGTTTAGATTCGTTTTGCGATCATCGTTTCTCATATTTAATCTCCTGGGATCAATCATCTAAACTCGCAGCACTCAGGTAATCCTCCCACTCGTTCGTTTTTTTCGCGGATAGTATATATATATGTGTTGTGATTTTTTTTGTTGAAACTAGCTAAGATTCTTCGATTGCGAACCCTTTTAACTCGTTTTGGCACCATAATCTTATTTATCATCCCTAGATCTATTAGTTCGACTTGCAATATTGACTAATTTTATGATTTCACTAATTTTTCATCGTTTTCTATAAATCCCCGAGAGGGTTGGGGCGTGTCCATTTGGATGGGTTGCCCTTTTACAGTTGTTACTACTTTATTCAGTGATTCCAGGGGGGTGGGAGGGCTATCAAGAGGGTTGGGGGGTGTCCAGGGGGGTGTCCAAGGGGGTAGGGTGTGGGGGGTGGTGTCTAGGAGGGGTGGGGGGCTGTCCAGAGGGGTCGGGGGGTGTCCAGGGGGGTTTACAAGGGGGTGGGTGGGTGTGGGGGGCTGTCCAAGGGTGTGGGTGGGTGTTGGGGGGTGTCCAGGGGGTAGGGGGTGGGGGTGGTGTTTAGGAGGGGTGGGGGGCTATCCAGAGGGTTGGGGGGTGTCCAGGGGGGTGTCCAAGCAGGTCGGGGGTGGGGGGTTGTGTCCAGGAGGGGTGGGGGTGCTTTCTAGAGGGGTCGGGCGCTGTCCAGAGGGGTCGGGGGGTGTCCAGGGTGGTGTCCAAGGGGATGGGTGGGTGTGGGGGGCTGTCCATGGGGGTGGCGGCTTATCCAGAGGGGTCGGTGGGGTGTCCAGGGGGGTGTCCAAGGGGTTGGATGGGTGTGGGGGGCTGTCCAAGTGGGTGGCGGCCTCTCCAGAGGGTATTTGGGGTTGTCCGGGTGGGTGGGGGGGCTGTCCAGAGGGTTGGGGGATGTCCAGGGGGGTGTCCAAGGGGGTAGAGGGTGGGGGGTGGTGTCCAGGAGGGGCGGGGGGCTGTCTAGAGGGGTCGGGGGGTGTCCAGGGGGGTTTACAAGGGGGTGGGTGGGTGTGGGGGGCTGTCCAAGGGTGTGGGTGGGTGTTGGGGGGTGTCCAGGGGGGTGTCCAAGGGGGTAGGGGGTGGGGGGTGGTGTTTAGGAGGGGTGGGGGGGCTATCCAGAGGGTTGGGGGGTGTCCAAGCAGGTCGGGGGTGGGGGGTTGTGTCCAGGAGGGGTGGGGGTGCTTTCTAGAGGGGTCGGGGGCTGTCCAGAGGGGTCGGGGGGTGTCCAGGGTGGTGTCCAAGGGGATGGGTGGGTGTGGGGGGCTGTCCAAGGGGGTGGCGGCCTGTCCAGAGGGGTCGGTGGGGTGTCCAGGGAGGTGTCCAAGGGGTTGGATGGGTGTGGGGGGTTGTCCAAGTGGGTGGCGGCCTCTCGAGAGGGTATTTGGGGTTGTCCGGGTGGGTGGGGGGGGGGGGGGGCTGTCCAGAGGGTTGGGGGATGTCCAGGGGGGTGTCCAAGGGGGTAGGGGGTGGGGGGTGGTGTCCAGGAGGGGCGGGGGGCTGTCCAGAGGGGTCAGGGGGTGTCCAGGGGGGTTTACAAGGGGGTGGGTGGGTGTGGGGGGCTGTCCAAGGGTGTGGGTGGGTGTTGGGGGGTGTCCAGGGGGGTGTCCAAGGGGGTAGGGGGTGGGGGGTGGTGTTTAGGAGGTGTGGGGGGGCTGTCTAGAGGGTTGGGGGGGTGTCCAGGGGGGTGTCCAAGCAGGTCAGGGGTGGGGGGTTGTGTCTAGGAGGGGTGGGGGTGCTTTCTAGAGGGGTCAGGGGCTGTCCAGAGGGGTCGGGGGGTGTCCAGGGTGGTGTCCAAGGCGATGGGTGGGTGTGGGGGGCTGTCCAAGGGGGTGGCGGCCTGTCCAGAGGGGTCGGTGGGGTGTCCAGGGGGTGTCCAAGGGGGTGGATGGGTGTGGGGGGCTGTCCAAGTTGGTGGCGGCCTCTCCAGAGGGCATTTGGGGTTGTCCGGGTGGGTGGGGGGCTGTCCAGAGGGTTGGGGGATGTCCAAGGGGGTGTCCAAGGGGTAGGGGGTGGGGGGTGGTGTCCAGGAGGGGCGGGGGGCTGTCCAGAGGGGTCGGGGGGTGTCCAGGGGGGTGTTATATCTTACTATATTTTGTTTAAAAAATAATATTCAAGAATATTTTTTTAAATACACATCGATTTGTTTTATATTTCAAAATTGTTTACATTCAAATGATGATTTTTTTCATATAAACATATATTTGTCTTATCTAAAAAATATATATATTTTTGCTATTTGTTATAGGTTATAATGAGTCGAAGTTGGATTACGGCACATCGAATGAGAAATGAATATGAGGAAGGTGTTGATGCCTTTTTGGAATTTGCTAAACGAAATGTTCCAAGTAGTGACATTTTTTTCTGTCCATGCCTGAAATGTCTGAATATGAAGAAGTTAAAAAGTAGAGAGATAAAAGATCATCTGATTTGTCATGGTTTCAATCAGAGTTACAACCCTTGGATTTGCCATGGAAAAACTAGACAGAATGTAACTGATGATAATGAATCGCAAGATGGTAACTCCGATGGAATTGAAGAAATGATTCGCGATATTGTAGCAGAACAAATTGAGATAGAACCGACAGTTGCACGTCTATATGATGATGCCGAAAAACCATTATATCCTGGTTGTAGAGATTTTACGGTTTTGTCGGCGGTGTTAAGATTGATTAACCTGAAGGCAAAACATGGATGGAGTGACAGAAGTTTTACAGAGCTGCTACAATTGATGAAAGACATTCTTCCAAAAGATAACGATCTTCCAGATTCACATTTTAAGGCCAAAAAAATATTATGCCTGATGGGATTGGGATACAGGAAAATACATGCCTGTCCGAATGACTGCATTATATATAGGAAGGAATATGAATTTCTGAAAGAGTGTCCTAAATGTGGGACATTAAGGTATAAGGTGAAAGAAAAATCACAAGCTGATGTAGAGATTACAAAGCTCCCTTCAAAGGTATTTTGGTATCTTTCTATAATTCCTCATTTCAAACGTTTATTTGCTAATTCACATGATGCAAAAAGGTTAAGATGGCATGCTGATGAGCGGGTATGTGATGGAAAAATACGTCATCCAGCTGATTGTCCATAATGGAAGAAAATTGATGCCCAGTACCCTACATTTGGAAATGAAATTAGAAATATGAGACTAGGCTTGTGCACAGATGGAATGAATCCATACCGAACCCTCAGTAGCACACATAGTTAATGGCCTGTTTTATTGGTAATTTACAAGCTCTCTCCTATAGTTTGTATGAAGCGCAAATATGTCATGTTGAGTATCATGATCTCTGGTCCAAAGCAACCCGGCAATGATATTGATGTATACTTGTCACCGCTGATTGATGATTTGAAACTGTTATGGGCTGATGGTATTAGGGTGTATGATTCTTATAAAATGGAATATTTTCAACTGTATGCAGTGCTTCTATTCACTATAAATGACTTCCCAGCATATGTAAATTTGTCTGGATACAATGTTAAAGGGCATAAAGCATGTCCAATTTGCGAACAACAGACGTCATATTGTCAATTGCATCATGGGAGGAAAACAGTGTACATGGGTCATCGAAAGTTTTTGCCTATGGATCACCCTTATAGAAGACTAAAAAAGGCATTCAATGGCTCACAAGAATTTGATACTGCTCCAAAACCTTTATCCCCGGATTTGTATTTTGAGAGGGTGAAAAACCTTGATGTGACATTGGGAAAGACACAGAAATCTGGTAATGATAGACATATTTGGAAGAAAAGGTCAATATTTTTTGAGCTACCATATTGGAGGTATCATGAAGTCAAACATAATATTGATGTCATGCACGTGGAGAAGAATATATGTGATTCTTTGATCGGAACATTGCTAGATATTAAAGGAAAGACAAAAGATGGGTTGAATGCAAGGTTAGACCTACTATCAATGGGAATACGTTTGGAGTTAGCTCCCACTCCTAAAGGAAGACGAACATTTCTTCCCCCGGCTTGTAATACATTATCGAAGAGGGAGAAAAGTAGCTTCTATCAGTGTCTTCATGATATCAAAGTGCCTCAAGGTTATTCTTCAAATGTAAAAAATTTTGTCTCATTGAAAGACTTGAAGTTGATAGGTATGAAATCACAAGATTGTCACGTCATGATGCAACAAATTCTACCAGTTGCACTGCGTGGAATATTGCCCATCCGTGTCAGAAAGACTATAATGAGGTTGTGTTATTTTTTCAATTCAATTTGTAACAAGGAGATTGATGTGAATGATTTGAACATTTTGGAAAAGGATGCAATTTTTATACTTTGTCATTTGGAAATGTATTTTCCTCCAACTTTTTTTGATATGATGGTGCATTTAATGATTCATATGGTTCGAGAAATAAAGCTTTGTGGACCTGTATATCTTCGTTGGATGTATCCTTTTGAAAGGTATATGAAAATATTAAAGGGATATGTTAAAAATCCATATCGACCTGAAGCCTCCATTATTGAAAATTATATTTCTGAGGAGGTAGCAGAGTTTTGTACGAGCTACTTAGCTACGACACAACACATAGGTTTGCCTCCATCTCGCCATGAACGGGTTAATAATGAGGGAAAGGGGATTCGTGGCTTGAAAGTAAAATCACTGTCAGCTAAACATATGAAGAAGTTAGAATCATACATCTTGAATAACATAGCTGATGTTCAACCGTATATCACATTGCATATTAATGAGTTGAAATAATGTCATCCAAAGAAGAAAGAAATGTGGATTTTGAATGAGAACAACAAAACTTTTTTGCCATGGTTTAAAAAGACCTTGATTGGTAGATCAGATGTATCAGAGACATTAAAATGGATAGTGGGTGGTCCATCTTTAAATTTGATAACATGGCCCGCTTATGACATTAATGGCTATACATTTCATACGAAAGCTCAGGACAACAGAAGTGCAGTTCAGAATAGTGGTGTATTGGTGTTTGCAGAAGCAATGCATCTTTCGAGTGCTAAGGACAGAAACCCAATTTCGGCATCAAGTGCATATTATGGAGTGATTGAAGACATATGGGAGGCTGATTACTTTAAAATTAAAGTTCTTGTTTTTAACTGTAAATGGTTTATCGGTAACAACAGTGTCAGACACGATGAATTTGGAATGACACTTGTTAATCTGAATAGATTGGAAGACACAGCTGATTCTTTTATAATGGCAACACATGCCAAACAAATTTTCTATGTAGTAGATCAATCAGATATGCAGTGGGCTGTTGTTTTACAAGGGAAAAAACAATATGTTGGTGAGGATGAATTTGATGAAGATGCTGATTTATGTGAGATCCCTACTTCCATGGAAAGATTAACAGAACATAATGATGAGTATGTTGAAGACATGGTTTGTGCCATAAGGAATGATCACGACGAAGGAATTTGGGAAAACAATCCAACTGTACATTCCTAAAATTACAGGTAACACATGTTTATTTCTTGTTTACATTTAGTTTTTTCATATAATGTTAGATATTGTAAATTTTTTACTTATTAAAACATGTATCAAACCAAAACGATAAAACAATAAAAACCGTAAAGAGGAGAAGTCCTGGGCACCCCGGCTGGCCGGTGGTGGATCACCGGTTGGCCGGTGGTCCAGAGCAAAGCTCTGTCTGTTCCACCGGCCGGCCGGTGGTGATCCAGCGGCCGGCCGGTGGTCCAGACAGAGAGGAAGGCTCTGTCTGATCCACCGGCCGGCTGGTGGTGATCCAGCGGCCGGCCGGTGGTCCAGACAGAGCAAGGCTCTGGTCCACCGGCCGGCCGGTGGTGATCCAGCGGCCGGCCGGTGGTCCAGACAGGAAGGCTCTGTCTGGTCCACCGGCCGGCCGGTGGTGAGCCAGCGGCCGGCCGGTGGCACCAGGCAGTGGGCAAGTTTACTGCCTGGGTCCTCCGGCTGGCCGGTGAGCTCACACCGGCTGACCGGTGGCTCAGTGAGTCCATTTTTCAGCTTTCTTGGGCCAACTCCTTGGAAACCTTTTGACTGTGTTTACCATGTTTATCATTGTTTAACATGCTTACCATATTACCAATGTTTACTATTATGTAATTTAGTACGCTTTTCTATTTTTTGATTAAGTAGTACTACAATATTTGAATTTGTATATTTGTGAACTAATGTTTGTTTTTTTGATTTGAAGGAAAATGACAGATCAATCAGTTGATCAGCCACATGATTCTGGAGATGAGCATATTGGTCATACATCTGGGGAGGAACATTCACATGCTCCTATTACGAAAAAGAGTTCAAAGGTTGGTAAGCGTGGGTGCACACGTTTACCAAAATTATCACTTGCTCGTACGAAGTAGGAGAGGATAGTCGTGGAGTTTGATGATGATGATCTTCCTAGAGGTCCAAATGCTAAAGATTTTAAGGGTTTTGTAGCAACTCAGGCTAAGAGCAAAGTAAGAATTCTCTATGATGATTGGAGAAGTGTGGATAAGGCGATAATTTCTCAGCTATGGGAGACCATTTTGGTAAGATCTTTTGCTATTGTTTGACTGTTCTTTAAATGTTTCTAGTATATATAATATTTTTAACCTCTTTTTTATCAGATGACATTTGATATTCCTGACACTGGAGAAGTCAGGAAGAAATTCTTATCGTTGGCTGCTAGGAGATGGAGGGATTTCAAATCAACCCTCTCATCTGATTTCATTTATGGTCATAGGATTCGTGAGAATCCATGTCGTATATATCCTTTTGTAGATGAAGACACATGGAGAAATTTTTTTGAAAGTAGAAGAAAAGAATCATTTTTGGTAAGGGCAATGTAAACTTTTATAAGCTTTCTTATATAAATGATCTTATTATTGTTTTGTTAATGATTAGTTATTCTTAATTTACAGCAAACAAGGAAAGCTCATCAAGAGATCCAATCTAAAAATGTATACCCTCATAGTTTATCTCGGGGAGGATATGCATTATTGGAAGAACAAATGATGGCAGAAAAATTTCAACAACTAAGAGATGAGTCTTCAAGCTCTGGAGAGGTGGCCCCTCCATCCCCTCCATCTAGACATGAGAAATGGAAAAGAGCTCGGAAGGGCAAAAAAGGACCATATCTTTTGGAAGAATCGAGACTCGCAGTTGAGAGGATTGTAAGATATCTATTTTATTTATTTAAGTTTACTATTTTCATCATATATTTCCAATCATTTTAGAAATGTTCAATTAATTATTACAGGACTCTCTTGAGGAGCAGAGTTCACAGGGGACATTTACACCATCTGGGAGGGAAGATATTTTATCTGTGGCATTGGGAAAGCCCGAACATCCTGGCCGTGTAAGAGGATATCTGACAGTTGTATCGGTATGAAAAGTGTTTCCACGTTCCTCAACTTCTAACGTTGAGGGAGTTTATAAAAAAAATAGAATCCTTGGAGGCTGAAGTCCATAATATTAATGCGACAATGGAGGACAAGATTATAGCATCGGTGCAGTTTATGTTTGCAGACTTGCAAAGACAATTTCAGGGTGCAGCTCCCACTCCACCTCTCCCAGTAGCTCCCACTCCCCCACCTCAGCCTGCGGACCCCATTTTTGATCCTCCTCCTCCGCCGCAGCTACCTACTTATTGTGAGTTGTATGTTGATGATCCTCAACATCATATAGTTGCATATGGGATGGTATATTGTATAGGAGATACAGTTCATCATCAACAGTTAGAGGTAGAGAATCAGAGGGTCACTGTACAGGATATTATAGATAGATCAGCTCGGATACCATTACCTACAGATGAGGTGACGACAGTTGGACATAGTATCGGCCATTTTTTACTTTGGCCATCCAGACTTCTTCGACTCATTACCATATAGGTATGGATGTTATATCTTTTATTTTATATTTTTATTAATGTTTTATCATTTGGAAACTAATATATTTTTCAATTTATTTTTACAGGAATACTTCAAAGGTAAAGAAATACTGTATAGACAACAACAAAGACAGATAGCTACGACATCAGATGAAGATACTAGCAGTCTTGACAAATTGTCAAGATATTCAAATTTTTTGGCGGATCATTATGACTTTACAATGGAAGCTCATGTCTGTGGACGTGAACTAAGTGTGGGGATTATGAAAACTGATATCATGGAGTTTGTCACTGGAGATAAGTTGGGCATCAACGTGGTGCAAATTTTTATCATGTAAGTCTTAACACCTTTTCCTTGCGTTATATTTATTAAAAATGTATACTTATGTCTGCTTTGTATTAGGTATCTGTATAAAATTTTTGAGAGGAATGAGCTGACAGATGTATATGGATTCGTGGACCCACAATTGATTTCCCCTGAAGCATGTGCATTGGATGAGGAACAAAGAATGCTTTATATTGCTGATAGATTTGAAAAGAATGTAATCACACAGTGTTGGATGATGCCTTTTTGTGAGAGGTATGAAACACATCCCTCTCAAATAGTTAATTATCTTTTAACATAAAAAACCACTAACGTTAAATTTCCTTTTATCAGGGATCATTGGATGTTAGGGGTTTTTTGCCCTAGGGAGAAAACACTTTCTTGGATATGCTCTCTCCATGATGATGTGCGAGAAAGTTTTAAGAATATATTGGAAACGTAAGTTTCAATTTCACAATAGTTTTATATATTATAATGAATTTTAAATTTACCCCATTCGTATTATTTTCTAACAGGGCATGGGTCCACTTTCGAAAAAGCGCAAAGAAAAGGAATTTCAAGATCAAATATGTACATGCGAAGGTAAATATCCATTTATAATTTGTACATTTTGATTTATTACATAAAAATAATATATTGAATTTACACTCATTCAAACAGAAATGTCATGAGCAACAAGGCATCATCGAATGCGGATATTACATGTTAAGATTTATGTATGAAATAATAACAACTGGGACAGTTCTGAGTTTTGACCGGGTAAGATTTCCTCTTTCTCATAATATTTCAATTTGATTTATTCATTATACACGTTGACTACTATCCTTTTCCTTTGTAGATTTTTGATGACCCTCAACCCTTTACTGCTGAAGATATCAAACACTTACACGTGGAGTGGTCAAATTATTTTACAGGTTTGATTGACTTTTAGTTGTTTGTAATGTAAAATGTAATTTTGAATATTGTCAATGTAATTGTGTATTTCATAGTCGTTTAGGTTGGATTTATTTTTTTTTGAAGTTGACAGTGTAAGTTTTGAATGTTATATATGTGGATGTTTAATTTTTCTCTACTTCTTGTTTTGGTCTACTGTTGATGGTTTTTCTGGTCTGGATTTTGGTATGGGGGGAGAGGTTCCAAGGGGGTGGGTGGGTGTTTGGGGGGTGTCCAAGGGATATGGGAGGGGTGTCCAAGGTGTGTTTGGGGTTGTCCTAGGGGTCGGGGGGGGGGGTGTAAATGAGGGTGGGGGGTGTCCAAGGGGTGGGGGGTGTCCAAGGTGTGTTTGGGGCTGTCCAAGGAGTCGGTTTGGTGTAAATGAGGGTGGGGGGGGGTGTCCAAGGGGTGGGGGGGTGTCCAAGTGGTGGGGGGGGGGGGTGTCCAAGGGATATAGGAGGGGTGTCCAAGGGGTGTTTGGGGCTGTCCAAGGGGATGGGGTGGTTTCCAAGGGGTAGGGGGTTTCCAAGGGGTCGGGGGGGTGTCCAGGGGGTGGGGGGGCTGTCCAAGGGGTGGGGGGGTGTCCAAGGGGTGGGGGGGTGTCCAAGGGATATGGGAGGGGTGTCCAAGGGGTGTTTGGGGCTGTCTTAGTGTTCGGGGGGTGTAAATGAGGGTGGGGGGGGGGGGGGGGTTGTCGAAGGGGTGGGGGGTGTCCAAGGGGTGGGGGGTGTCCAAGGGATATGGGAGTGGTGTCCAAGGTGTCTGGGAGTTCTGTCCAAGGGGCCGGTTGGGTGTAAATGAGGGTGGGGGGGCTGTCCAAGGGGTGGGGGTGTCCAAGGGGTGGGGGGTTTCCAAGGGATATGGGAGGGGTGTCCAAGGGGTGTTTGGGGCTGTCCAAGGGCTCGGGGGGGGGGGGGGGGGGTGTCCAGGGGTCGGGGGGGGGGGTGTCCAAGGGGTGGGGGGTGTCCAAGGGATATGGGAGGGGTGTCCAATGGGTGTTTGAGGCTGTACTAGGGGTCATGGGGGTGTAAATGAGGGTGGGGGGGCTATCCAAGGGGTGGGGGGGGGGTGTCCAAGGGTTGTGGTGGGGCTCCAATGTGGTGGGGGAGGGCTGGCCAGGTTGTTAGGTGGGTATAGATGAGGGTGGGGTTCAGTTGGGGCTTGGGGGAGGGCTGGCATGGTTATTTTTGTTTGGTTTCTGGTTGCTTTTTGGTGAGAGAAGTGCAATTATTTTTTTTAAAAAAATATCGCTTTCATGTCGGTTATTTTATAACCGACGTGGTAAATAAATCGGTAGGGGTTTATCACGTCGGTTTTTTCGAGAACCGACGTGCTAAACCGTTCCCGGGCCTTTTATCACATCGGTTCTTAATATAACCGACGTGATAAAAGGCCTGGGAATCGATTTACCACGTCGGTTATTGGATAACCGAAGTGCTAAAACGTTTCCCAGGCCTTTTTATCACGTCGGTTATTTAAGAAACTGACGTCATAATAGGCCCGGGGAAGGGTTAATCACGTCGGTTATGTCATAACCGACGTGATAAACGATATCCCCGGCGTTTTATCACGTCGGTTTAGAAAATAACCGACGTGATAAACCCCCCCCCCCCCGCGCATATTTATCACGTCAGTTATTAATGAACTGACGTGATAAACACCGTGATGTTAGGGATGTTACGTCGGGTTTTAAATAACCGACGTAAAAAACGTTATTTATAACGTCGTCCGTATTAACGTCGCCTAAAAACCGACGTAAATAATGAAAAATAACCGACGTAAAAAATGTTTTCTGCACTAGTGCTTGCATCAAATTCCTTGATCGATGCACTTGAAATCACTGATCACACACACAAAATATTCAAAATCCTGTCAGAAGAAAAACACCACACTTTCACACAATACCACATCTTGCACGCAAGATTTGGGAATTGTTGTAAAAGATGAATTTTACGAAACACTTACTTTCCGTGAAACCACTATCTTTTGTGTAACTACGCTAAAGGGTTATCATGGTATTTTCAAACTAAAGGAACACCTTTCAAGCAAGATTGACTGTATTCCAATATTTTGTGAACAAATATTCTACACAGCAGAGCAACCAGATTTTCGTTGAAAATTTCGTAAGTCTAAAGTAGGGGTAACCACCTATTTATTGGCCTTAGTGTCCCTGTGTACAATATTCCATTGTGTCTTCCTTAGTGTACATATGTTTCTCACTGAGCGCGCAAAACCCCCTTTGACGTCGCATTGGGCATGTAAACCCTTTTGTGCATCATCATCTTTTGTGCACACCCTGAATTTTCCATTTTTTGGAATTCTGATCTTGAAACAAGTCTTCTGTACAAGTTCCAAAAACACATTCAATATTGCGCACAAAAAAATATCTTTTACGCACACTTCAAATATTTCATGAGCCTTCCATCGGCAAAAACATATATATCTATTTTCCGATTTTCAACCCCAAAATTTTGGAAAACATTGTAGAACAGCTCCACCTTCAATAATACTTTCAGATCAAACTGCATGACCCCTTTCCATGTAATATCCCTGATCGTCCATTAAATAGATGACAATAACAATCACAAACTATTATCAAGATAAAGTTAATTTAAAACATACACAAACCAAACTCCCTTTTCAGCAAAGAACAACCTTGGATCCAAGACATGTTAGTCAAGGTCCACTCACAAGACCACCATAGTAGACAAAGTCCCTCACGAAACCAAGTTCACTCACTATTCCAGTTATGTCTATCTAATGAGATTTAAATATTTAACAAATTTATTAGAAGGAGATGTAAGTCCCACTCATATTTGTTTTTAATGTCACCACTTTCCTTGTTTATAATGTAACCACCATCCTTTGTTATAATATAACCACTGACATTGTTTATAATGTAACCACCGTCACTTAATGAAAATCATACATATGTGTTTCAAATGATCATAAAACATTCATCATATCAGAAACCATAAAATAAAATGGGTTTCATAACCATTTCATCATAACATAACCTATTTAAAATATATACTTTTATTAATCATTTCATCATTTTATCAGATCATATCCTATGGAAAAAGAAGCAGGTCTCATAAATATATTATCATCGTATAACCCATGGAATAGAAAAGGATTGTATAAAAATATTTTAATCATAAAAATAAATCATTAATAGAACGAATAGGAATGGAATCCCAAGATTATAACCCTAATAATGAAAAATTAATCACAATTAATTTCATCTTATATGGAAAATAATTTTAAAAGAATACATGGAATATTTCATGAGGAAAATATCTTTTCATTAAAAATAAATTTTTAAAAAATAAACCATTATGAAATTTATTTTAATTGAAAATAACATTGAAATATTATAAATAAATAATATAAAAAAATATTTAAAACATTTCTTGATTAAAGTATCTTTCATTATTTAAAAACTCTTTTTAAAACATAAAACACTTTCAAAGTAATTTTCACATTGAAATTATGTATTTAAAATATAAATATTTCCCAAATATTAGGGAAATAATTTAAATTGTAAATGAAATTCTATAGATTATAAATTAATTTTGAGATCATTGAGAATTCCTTATAAGAAAAAATATAGTTTATGTTTTTCATGTTAAAAATAATGATTCTTTTCATATTTTTGATAAAAGATAACATTGAATTATTTGGAAAATGACATGAATATTCCATTTGATTTTTTTAAATGGTAAAAAACGGGTAATTTTTTTTTGAAAAACCATAGGAGAATAATAAAATATTTTTTAAAAGATTTTTAGGAATCATGGTTTTCAACAAAAATGGTTTTCTGATCGAATAATGAAATAAAGTTAGATTTTCATTAAAATATTTTATAAGTTATTTTAAGAACCAAAGAGTAAACAAATTGTAACATTACTTAATGATATAATTAATAACCATATGATAATAAAATTAATGATAATTATTGAGAGGTAGAACATGATATATCAATATTGGATACTTAATCATAAACTATCATGAAAAATGATGTGACTCTAACGAAAAATATTTAACACTTTGGTAACATTTAATCGTAATCCCTATAAAGACCAATAAATTTCAAGGAACTTTTTTTCTTAATTTTCTTTGGAACTTTACAAGAACGCATTTTATGACGGAACCTGATTCCGAGGCCCGGTGTGCCCGAAATCATGTTCCGAATTTTGGCTCAAGTACGTTCAGTGAATGAATGAGTGGGTTTTTCTAACATTTGAACCGGTGCCCAGAATCAAATTCGGAGGGCACCGATGGAATCGCAATGCCGATTTTTTCTTAGAAATGCCTCTTCCAGAGGTGCGTTTGCTTGGGTGTGGTTTTTAAATTTTTGGGTTAAGTTAAGAAATAAAATAAAGTGGTACGACAATTTATTTTTATTTCACTTAAAGCCACTTAAAAACCACTTAAAGCTACTTAAGCTGAGTTAAAGAGGTTAGGGTGCAATTTAAAATATCCTACCCTCTTGGTAGGATATTTGTGAGGTGGGGCCCGTATGAGCCAACCGTTTCTTTTCCGCTAATTAACACACCCGCGAAAACCCTTTTTAATGAAAGTCAACTGGCACATTTTCTAAATTCTTAACACCCCTATTAATTGGTCGGTTAATTCGTTGAAATTAATTCTATGAATTAATTTGTTTGTTTCTTATCTTTGTTTTTCAAATTCTTTAGTTGATAATAAAATAAGATGAGGAATTATTTTATTATCTGGTTGTTGTGTTAAACCTTTGTAGAATCTCTAAAGATCTTCATCCTCCTTCGCGAAGAATGCGAAGCACGTGAAGAACGCGAAAAACGCGAAGAACGCGAAGAACGCAGGCCTCCGACGAAGGGTGACGAAGAACACCGAGCCCTCGGAGATCGACGATGCGACGCCGAGTACCGCACGACAGCAATGCCCTTCCACGACGCGACGATCCTTTTCTCCCGCGACGGTCAATTCCGTGACGAACTCGCGTCCGAAGATGACGTTGAGGTAGGGGTCGTTTTGAAATTATAATGCCCATGTTTGTTTTTCTCCAAGGCAAGAACACAGACCAACCTATTAACAAGTTGGTCCGCGGATTATTATTGCGGGTCGAGGTTTATCGATTACTGGGAATTGTGGCGTTGTTTCAAACCGCTAACGCGGTGGGTGCGGAGCAACGAAGAAGTCTGAAACCACTGCCCTTTTGTTCTTGGTGTGCGGAATGGTGGAAGATGACAAAATGGGCTGCAGAGATGATTTGTTAATTCCACAGTGAAGAACGGGACCCGAGACGAGCTTCGGCGCAGACGGAAATGAAATCGGACCACCGGAGCAACTATGGTGGCCCGCAGACTCCACCGGCAGCACCCCGGCGCGCCGCTGGATGGAGCCGCCACAGCTGAAGTCATGGCGGCAGGGTGCGGTTCCGCGGCCGCGCAGAACCGAAGGTAGGGACGCGGCGGCCCGGCCGCGTCCGGTGACACCGAGCGGCCCCACGCAGGGCCCCAGCTTTTCTTCACGCGGGGGTAGCATGCCCCCCGCCTGTGGTTCGGCCTTAACAGCCGAGCCGACCCGCCAGTTCGGGCCGGGGCGCGCCTAGGCCAGGCCGGGCCACTCTGGACGGGCCAGGCCGGGTCGGTCTGGGCCCAGACCCCCCGTTTTCGGACCGTTTTTGGTCTTTTGCCCATATCATGGGCTAAAGACCTCTGAATGACATGCCGTCAGCGGCGATGAGATCCTTAGATCAAGATGGTCATTTCAGTATATCACACTCAAGGTTTTGGAATACTTTGGGTTCGGCTGGGTTGGTTCGTACACGAACCAACCGGGCCCTCGGAGCGGAAACACTCATATCTTGAGCTTCGGACGTCCGATTGACGTGTCGTCATCATTGTTGGATTCCTATAAGTGAGACAGATCTTTTGGCTTACCCCGACTGAGGTTTGGATGTAGGTGGAGTACGGTCGGGTTGTTATTGCCTTAAAAACCAACCAGGCCCCTGGAACGAAAAAGCCAATAACTCTCAGACCGGGCGTCCGATTGACGCGCCGTCTGTGACGTTGAGTTCCTGTTGACGATATGGAACTTTTGGATACATCAACTCTGGACCATGTGTCAGTTGATGTATCAACCTCTTGGCTCATGGAGAGGACTATCTCGAATGAGCTTGCTGTGTGCGGGTACCCTAGAGTTGGCTGCGACTGGTACTGTGACGACAACGACTGTGCACAGATCCTTAGTGGATTTGACGACGACGACTACAGCACTCAGCGATCCTTTGTGGGTCAGTGCTACCAATCCTGTGTGGGTCTGATCCTGTGTGGGTCAGCGCTCAGCGGTCCTGTGTGGGCCATCTCCTACAGATCCTGTGTGGGTCCGATCCTGTGTGGGTCTTTGCGGGGGTTAGTTACCTATCGATCCTTTGTGGGTCAGATCCTTTGTGGGTTATTGCGGGGGTTAGTATCTATCGATCCTTTGTGGGTCCGACGACTTAGATAGATCAGTGATCATCTCTATCGTCATTCAAAGAAGTATACCTGTATGAGCTGAAATCCTATTTTGCTTTCCATTGTGGATTGTGTTGTGCTATCCTGTGTGGATTTAAATTTTGATTTCCTGTGTGGACTGGGTTGTACTTGGGCTCAGATGTTGGAGCCGAACGTGAATTGATGACTTAGGTATATGTATGGGCATATACCTAAGTAGTGTCGGATGTTATTTCGTGATTGTATATTTCCTTTGTGGATTACCCTTTGTGGATTCTGGGAGACCTTCGGTGGTCTCGGGGTCCCAACTGAGTAGCTTATACTCACCCCTGCACGGGCTATGCCCGAACTACGCTGTGTTGGTTGCAGACGAAGAACAACGCTGATTGGGGTGGAGGCTTGTGGAGCAGGACGGTGCCTGGAGGTAGACCACTGGGCGGGGTGTACTCGGAGCGGACAGCTGGTCCGAGGAGCTGTGGAGGCTATTTGTACCCACCCTTCAGGTGGGACTTCCAGAGAACGGCTCAACGCTGCGGATTTTTCTTTCAGTTGTAGTTTTCCCCTTTCAGTTGTACTTTACAGTTGGGCTTGTATTTTCGGCCCCCTTTACTTTTCCGCACTTACTGTTGTACCAGTTTTTACTTAGTGTTTACTTCTTTCGCTTGCTTACTCTGTGGTGCTTGTTTACTTTACAAAGGCAATGTCTTCCCTTTTACCGGGATTTACGCCTTGGTGCTAGTCGCCATCCCCTGGCCTATGGAAGGTGGGCTTGGGGTAGTCACGGCATGGGCCCCAAGGACGGGTCGTGACAAATTGGTATCAGAGGAGGAACCTAGCCATAAGTGCGGTGCACTGCCTGGGTTGAGATGTAGGGCCCACAACGAGGGCATTGTGCTCTAAAGGGGGGGTTATTGTAACATCCCCAAATGATAAAGGGTTAAATGTCTAAATTATATGACCCATGTCAAGAAGGTGCACCTTCCTTTTCGGGAGCCTACCTGATTAGAACTCCACAGTTAACCGTGCTTGGCCTGGAGTAGTGATCAGGATGGGTGACCTTCTGGGATGTTTCCCAGGGTGTGTGTGATTGAGGACAAAGCACACTGAAAATGACATGTGTTGGCCTGTGGGGACAATCATTAGTCAGATGACCCGTTCAGGCATGTGGGTGGACCCTAGGGTGGGCCCCACGTGTCTGCGAGGAAACTTGTGGTACCTGGTGGGCCAGGAGTACCTGGTGGGCCAGGACCTGATGGCCATGTTTAAGCGGGGTGGTTGTGCTGTCACTGGGACCCGATTGTCACATTTGGTATCAGAGGAGTTCAGTTCTACCACAGACTCTGATCTTTTTCTATTTGAAGCAATAATGTTAAGAGTATTGGGTGTGGTTATCAGTCCAAGAGTCCAGTGTTGGTGCGGCGGCCAACATATCCGTACACCAGGACCCTGACTTCTGATTCCCGACTTAATGCATGAAAACATTGATTTCATGTGTGTTTCAAGTTTTCTTTGTGATTACTTTTTATCAGCTCACCAGGTATACTGTTCTGACCGTGGCGCACCTATTTCATTTTCTGGATGGCCCCACGATGGTAGCCAGCTAGGGTTCCGGGAGTTGAGCGTGACGACATCCCACTGAGCGACGAGGCCTCGGTACATGGCCCTTTGACAGCTGAGGCACCGACTGCACCTTTACCCGCCGAGCCACCGATGCTTCCAGCCCCTGCCACTGACGATGCACGTCGCCTTAGTGAACTGCATGAGTTCCAGCGCCCGCGACCACCCAGGTTCCATGGGGAGACGGACCCCCAGGAAGCCAAGGACTGGCTGGAGGCAGTGGTGCGAGTTTTCAGGCTAGTAAGGATAGCAACAGACCTCACGGTGATCCTCGCAGTGAGCCTACTGCACGCAGCAGCGGGCCGATGGTGGAGCTTGATGATCCAAGTGCACGATGAGGACTCTCTCCTCTAGACAGACATTGAGGTCTACTTCCGCTTAGAGTTCGTCCCATCCACCCTCCGTGCGGTGCCCATCTAGGAGCTTCTTCAGCTACGGCATGGCAGCTTAACGGTCACCCAGTACTCGGTGAGATTTACCGATCTCTCTCGCTACTCGACCGACATGATACATGACCCATTCTTCCGAGCCCGGACCTTTGAGCAGGGATTGAGATATGAGATCAGGGCATCGCTGATCTCCCTCAGCATTTCGACTCAGGAAGGAGTACTGGAGCGAGCCCTTCTAATCAAGAGCTTCCTTGCTAAGCCTTCATCAGCAGCGAGACCTACCGCAGGGCGGCAAGTAGCAGAGTCTTCTGCAGCAGGCAGCCGACGGATGACTCAGGGGTCCATGCAGACCAGAACCTCACACAGACGACCTCAGGACACTGGCTCAACAGTGCGGGGCACACAACATGGAGCCAGTCTTTCGAGAGGCAGGCAGTGCTACACATGCGGCGGGCAGGGTCACATGGCTCGTGACTGCCCAACCCACTATGCCAAGGAGCAGCAGACGGTTGAGGGGCCACCCAGGCAGAGGCAGAGGGTCGACTGTGGCGGTCCGCAGAGAGGAGGAGGACAAGGCAGAGGAGTTGTCCGAGCAGTAGGTGGTGGGCAACGCTTTGAGGCTCTACCACCACCACCACCAGGAGGTCCACCCCGACCACAGGGAGCTGGCAGGCAGAGACAGGCACAACTCTAGGCAGCGGAGGCCTATGACCACGGCGCGCCCGAGATGATTCGAGGTACTATCTGTGTCTATTCCACCCTTTCTACAGTTATTATAGACACAGAACCGAGTCACTCTTTCATAGCCACTGCCCTTGTTCGGAGCTCGGAGATTCCGACAGAGCCGTTGGCTCGATCCTTACGGCTAGAGACTCCTACAGGAGTAGACTCGACGATTACGCACTGGTGCCGGCAGTGTGAGCTTACTCTAGGAGGAGAGAGCTTCAGCTAGGTTATTCTTGTAGCGGCGTCGAGGCCTTACGACGTCATCTTGGGCATGGATTGGTTATCTACCGTCCATGCTCATATTGATTGTATTAGGCACAAGGTGCGATGTGTACGCACCGACGGGAGCAGGTTCACCTTCACCGGCGAGAAGGGAGCCTTCGCAGCACAGGATGGACTTCCGTAGAGGAGAGGATAGCCCTTCACTCATCAGTTGGCTAGCCTCATCCTAGGAGCAGTTGACATGCAGAATCCTAGTTTTCCTGTAGTGTTGGATCAGTACGCGGACGTCTTTCCCGACGACGTTCCAACGCTACCTCCTCACAGAGAGGTAGACTTTTATATTGACCTGTACCTTGGGACAACCCCGATATTGACTCCAGTATATCGGATAGACCCCACTGAGCTTCGAGATCTATGGGTACAGTTGGAGGACTTGCAGGGCAAGGGGTTCATCCGACCTAGTGTTTCACCATGGGCTTCCCCGATACTGTTCGCCAAGAAGGCAGATGAGAGCTTGCGAATTTGTGTTGACTATCATCTCCTGAACCAAGTGACGGTGAGGAAAAAGTATATACTACCGAGGATTGATGACCTCTTCGATCAGCTCAAGGGAGCACGGTGGTTCTCGAAGATAGACCTCAGGTCAGGCTATCATCAGCTTAGAGTTCAGGAAGAGGACGTGCAGAAGACGACCTTCAGATGTCAGTATGGCCACTATGAGTTTTTGGTTATTCCATTCGGCATAACCAATTCTCCCACAGTGTTCATGGGCCTCATGAATAGGATCTTTCAGCCATACCGCGATCGATTTGTCATGGTCTTCATCGATGACATTTTGATTTACTCGACGACTGAGGAGGAGCACGCTTACCACTTGCGTGTTGTACTGGACACACTCCGAGAGAACCAACTTTATGGAAAACTATCGAAGTTTCAGTTCTAGATACGTGAGGTCCACCTCTTGGGACACGTCATCTCTGAGGCGGGAGTTTCAGTGGATCCTGCGAAGATCGAGGAAGTGCTTTCTTGGGAGCCACCCAGGAGCGTGACGGAGGTGCAGAGTTTCTTGGGACTAGCTGAAAACTATCGGAGATTTGTGCCAGACTTCTCCAGAGTTGCGAAACCACTCTCATCTCTTACGAAGAAGGGGGAAACCCTTTGTGTGGTCATACAGATGTTAGCGGAGCTTTCAAGAGCTAAGACAGAGATTGACCAACACACATATCTTGAGGTTGCCTGAGGAGGGAGTAGAGTACGTAGTCTACTGTGATGCATCAGGGACCGGACTCAGATGTGTCCTGATGCAGGAGCGGGCAGTCATCACCTATGGATCACATTAGTTGAGGCTGCATGAGTAGAACTATGCTACCCATGACCTGGAGTTAGCAGCAGTGGTCTTCGCTCTGAAGACATGGCGACACTATCTGACGGGCGAGCGCTTTACGGTCTTTTCTGACCATATGAGTCTCAGGTACATCTTCTCTCAGAAGGACCTAAAGCTGAGACAGCTTTGATGGCTCGAGTTCATCCAAGACTATGACTTTGAGATAGTCTATACTCCTGGGAAGGGGAGCGTGGTAGCTGATGCTCTCAGCCGGAGGACGGTCATTCAACTACTCGAGGAGGCGATAGAGCAGCTAGCCGTTTTGCGGATATCCTTCATGGATAGGGATGGAGCAGCCTTCCTTCAGTCTCTCATAGTCACCCCTTCACTACTGCAGTGGGTCATAGAGGCACAGCGTGGGGACACTGATTGTGAGACGTGGCATGTACATATATCCTCAGGACAGGCACTTGATGGTTTCTCCTTTAGAGAAGATCACGACATCCTTTTCAGAGGATGTACCTTGGTACTAGTTTCTTTATGAGAGGAGGTGCTGAGGGAGTTTCACACTTCTCCTTTGGAGGTACATCCTGGAGTGGTGAAGATGTACCAGGATCTCAAATGATAGAATTGGTGTCCATGCATGAAGAAGGCTGTGGTAGAGTTCGTTTCACGATGCCTCACCTGCCAGCAGGTGAAGGTAGAGAATCAGGTACCAGTAGGCTTGGTATAGCCCTTGGAGGTCCCGGAGTGGAAGTGGGACGGGATATCTATGGACTTCGTGAGTTGACTTCCACACACATCGAGAGGTCACGACTCCATCTGGGTGATTGTCGACTGACTCACCATGTTGGCTCACTTCTTACCCATCAGAGAGCAGGGCTCAGTGGAGAGCTTGGGGCATCTCTACGTTCAGTAGATTTTATGACTTCACAGTGTGCCATCATCTATCGTCTCCGATCGAGATGCTCGCTTTACTTCCCGGCTTTGGAAGGGGTTGCAGGAGGCGTTCAGGACGTAGCTACGTCTGAGCACCGCCTCTCACCCTCAGACGGATGTTCAGATGGAGAGGACCATTCAGACTCTCGAGGACATGCTCCAAGCATGTGTCCTTGAATTTGGTCGCAGCTGGGAGAAACACATACCCTTGGTGGAGTTTGCGTACAACAACAACTACCACTCCACCATCGGGATGGCACCGTACGAGGTGTTGTACGGAAGACCTTGAAGATCTCCTTTGTGCTAGACAGACCCTGGGGAGTCAGCACTTGTGGGACTAGAGATGGTCCGAGCCACGACAGAGAAGGCCCAGGTCATCCAGGAGCAGATGAGGACAGCTCAGAGCCGGCAGAAGTCTTATGCTGACAGGAGGTGGAGGCCACTAGAGTTCGAGGATGGCGACCAAGTCTTCTTGCGTGTCTCACCTCGACGTGGATTACGGAGATTTGGTCGAGGCGGAAAGTTGTCTCCACGCTTCAGAGGACCTTTCCAGGTCCTCAGCAGGATTGACGATGTGGCTTATCACTTGGCTCTACCACCTCAGTTGCACCGGGTGCACGACGTCTTCCACGTATCTCACCTGAGGAGATACGTGCACGACCCGACGCACATCATTGACCTTGGGAGGCTGGACGTTGATGATGGGGAGACTTTTGCGGAGGTCCCAGTGGAGATTGAGGATCGACAGGAGCAGGACCTATGTGGATGGTTGGTTCCCCTAGTGCGCATCAGATGGCAGCACATGAACCTTTAGGAGAGAACATGGGAGCGGGAGGCTCAGATGCGTGCTCAGTACCCACATTTGTTTCCCTATATTATGATGTATCTTTACGGGGACGTAAAGCCCTGAGGTGGGAGTGATGTAAAGACCCGTAATTTTCAAGGAAATGTTTTTCTTAATTTTCTTTGGAACTTTACAAGAACGCATTTTCTGACAGAACCAGATTCTGAGGCCCGGTGTGCCCGGAATCATGTTCCGAAGTTTGGCTCGGGTACATTCAGTGAACGAATGAGCAGGGTTTTCTAACTTTTGAACTGGTGCCCGAAATCAAATTCCGAGGGCACCGATGGAATCGCAACACTGATTTTTTCTTAGAAATTCCTCTTCCGGATTTGCGTTTTCTTGGGTGTGGTTTTTAAATTTTTGGGGTTAAGTTAAGAAGTAAAATAAAGTGGTGCGACAACATTATTTTTATTTCACTTAAAGCCACTTAAAAGCCACTTAAAGCTGCTTAAGCTGAGTTAAAGTGGATAGGGTGCAATTCAAAATATCCTACCCTCTTGGTAGGATATTTGTGAGGTGGGGCCCACACGAGCCCACCGTTTCTTTTCCGCTAAGTAACGCACCTGCAAAAACCATTTTTAATGAAAGTCAACTAACACATTTTCTAAATTCTTAATGCCCCTATTAATTGGGAGGTTAATTCATTGAAATTAATTCTATGAATTAATTTGTTCGTTTCTTATCTTTGTTTTTCAAATTCTTTAGTTGATAATAAAATAAGATGAGGACTTATTTTATTATCTGGTTGTTGTGTTAAACCTTTGGAGAATCTCTAAAGATCTTCATCCTCCATCGCGAAGAACGCGAAGAACGCGAAGAACGCGAAGAATGCGAATAACGCGAAGAACACAAAGAACACGAAGAACGCGAAGAACGCCGGCCTCCGATGAAGGGAGATGAAGAACACCGAGCCCTCAGAGATTGATGACGTGACGCCGAGTACCGCGCGACAGCGACACCTTTCTGTGACGTGATGATCCATTTCTCCCGCGACGGTCCATTCCGCGATAAACTCGCATCCGATGACGAAGTTGAGGTATGGGTCATTTTGAAATGATAATACCCATGTTTGTTTTCCTCCAAGGCAAGAACGCGGACCAACCAATTAACAAGATGGTCCGCTGATTATTATTGTGGGTTGAGGTTTATCGATTGCGGGGAATTGTGGTGTTGTTTCAAACTGCTAACGCGGTGGGTGCGGACCAACGAACAAGTCCGAACCCACTGCCCTTTTGTTCTTGGTGTGTGGAACGGCGGATGAGGACAAAACGGGCCGCAAGGACGATTTGTTGATTCCGCAGTGATGAACGGGACCCGGGACGAGCTTCGATGCAGCCGGAAATGAAATCGGACCACCGGAGCAACTCTGGTGGCCCGCAGACTCCACCGGCGGCGTGGGTCGCCGGCGCGGCGGCGAGGTACGGTTCGGCGGCCGCACGGAACCGAAGGCAGGGACGCGGTGGCCCGGCCGCGTCCGATGACACCGAGCGGCCCCACGTGGGGCCGCAACTTTTCTTCACGCAGGGGCAGCACGCCGCCCGCCCGCGGCTCTGCCGTAACAGCCAAGCCAGCCCGCCGGTTCGGGCCGGGTTGCGCCCAGGCCGGGCCGGACCACTCCGGCCGGGCCGGGTCGGGTCGACCCGGATCGGGCCGACCAAGGGGGGTCGGGCCAGGTCGGTTCGGGCCCAGACCCCCCGTTTTCGGACTGTTTTCGGTCTCTTGCGCATATCTTGGGATACAGACCTCCGAACGACGCACAATCAGCGGAGATGTGATCCTTGGATCGAGATGGTCATTTCGGTATATCACACTCAAGGTTTCGGAATACATTGGGTTCGACCGGGTTGGTTCGTACACGAAACCAACCAGGCCCTCGGAGCGGAAACACTCATATCTTGAGCTTCGGATGTCCGATTGACGTGCCGTTGACTTTGTTGGATTCCTATAAGTGAGAAAAATCTTTTGGATTAACCCACCTGAGGTTTGGATGCAGGTGGAGTACGGTCGGGTTGGTTTTGCCTTAAAAACCAACCGGGCCCTGTGTGGGTCAGCGCTCAGCGGTCTTGTGTGGGACAGCGCCTATAGATCCTATGTGGGTCCGATCCTGTGTGGGTCTTTGCGGGGGTTAGTTACTTATCGATCCTTTGTGGGTCAGATCCTTTGTGTGTCATTGCGGGGGTTAGTACCTATCGATCCTTTGTGGGTCTGACGACTTAGATGGATCAGTGATCATCTCTATCGTCATTCGAAGAAGTATACCCGTGTGAGTTGAAATCCCATTTTTCTTTCCTTTGTGGATTGTGTTGTGCTATCCTGTGTGGATTTATGTTTTTCTTTCCTGTGTGGACTGGGTTGTACTTGGGCTCGGGTGTTGGAGCCGAACGAGAATTGATGACTTAGGTATATGTATGGGCATATACCTAAGCAGTGTCGGATGTCACTTCATGATTGTATCTTTCCTTTATGGATTACCCTTTTTGGATTCTGGGAGACCATCAGGGTTCTCGAGATCCCTACTGAGTATCTTATACTCACCCCATCACGGGCTATGCCCGCACTACGTTGTGTTGGTTGTAGATGACGGACAACGTTGATCGGGGTGGAGGCTTGCGGAGCAGGACGGTACCTGGAGGTGGACCACTGGGCGGGGTGTACTCGGAGCGGACGGTTGGTCCGAGGATCTGTGGAGGATATCTGTACCACCCTTCAGGTGGGACTTCCAGAGGACGGCTCGACGCTGCGGCTTTTTCTTTCAGTTGCTGTTTTCCCCTTTCAGTTTTACTTTACAGTTGGGCTTGTATTTCTGGCCCCCTTTACTTTTCCGCACTTATTGTTGTACCAATTTTTACTTAGTGTTTACTTCTTCCGCTTGCTTACTCTGTGGTGATTTTTTACTTTACAAAGGCAATGCCTTCCCTTTTACCAGGATTTACACCTTGGTGATAGTCGCCAGCCCCTGGCCTATGGAAGGCGGGCTTGGGGTAGTCACAACACGGGCCCCGAGGACGGGTCGTGACAATCCCTATATAAGAATAACATAAATTGAAACATAAAATATCAAGAGTATAAATAAATTCATGATATTAATTTTCAAATGGTATGTATACATACCTCATAAAAGTATATAGGTTCATAACATAACATATGTCTCAAAAAAGCCAAATTTTGGCCAAAATATCTTACCTCTTTGGTAAATTTGAAATTGCATACCATATGAAAGATATATCATATTATGGATATGTAAATAACAAAGAATATTAAGTATAATCATCATAAAAATCATTCATGGGCATTATATACACGACAATAAGAAAAATTTGATGAATATGGAATTTGTATTACATAAGTAAAAAGTGAGATGGAAATCCCTTACCTTAAGTATTGACATTCATCACACTCATTCAAACTAACTATATAATAAATATATGTTTTTTCAAACATATTAAAAACCCATATATATATAATACAATCTATTATTTTCATATGATCTTTTATTACCCATGTACTAACAATTTCATGTTAATGTTACGTTTTGGGTAATAACCTATTTGTATTTCATATATGATTTGAATTATTATTTTCCCCCTTACGTAGATCAATATTTCATCATATAAATAATTTAAAACATGATATAAATATCATATATATTTATATATAGGTATTTATAGTAATCCATAAAATTTATTGACAGGAAATTAAATACACCATTCATTGATATGGTAGGTCGTACGTACACATGAATGTTGTTTCCATTTTATTATTGGATTAAAAGAAATATGAGTAAAAAATATATTTTGAATAAATAATTTTTTTTATTTCAAATATGTCCCATATTTTCACTAAACTCTTACATAATACATTCTATGTAAAGCGTTGAAGAATCAGATCGCTTCATGAGGCGGTAGTCTATCGGATACACGAACTATGTTATTGTATTCCAACAAATTAGATATTGTGATGTTATGTGTGATATAATTATTACATAATTATAATAAAATAATAAATATAATTAATATTAAATATAAACTATAAATCCTTCATTAAGTTCCATCGTGATAGGTGTTAATGGAAAAATGAACGGCATTGGTTCGCGAGACTATAGTCTGCCGAACACAAGAACAACACTTTTGTAACCCATTTTATGGAAGTGTAGATGGTTTTAGGTCATTAAATTAACATAAAAATATGTTATTATATTAAATATACTTATTTATTTTATAATAATAATTTAAGTAGGTGGAGGAATAAATAAAAAATGCTCGTTGAGGAACGTTACCGCTTCTTCGGGTATCCCACTTAGGTTTTCACTAATATAATTCCTAGGTTCGATATATGCAAAAAATATATCTTTTAAAATTAATGGAGCTTATTTAAGAAGTAATTTGGTCGGGTATTGTCTGAAACAAAGTAGATTTATGGTGTTATGAATAGAGAAGTGTGGGTGTCCTTTTTATAAGTGGGAGACATGACTCACTTGGTATTTTTGAAAAGAAATAAGTGATCCTATCTTTTTCATATGTTAAACAAGTTACAATAAGGAAATTATAGATTCTTATACATGTAATTGTTGATATATAACCATAAAATAGTTTTTAGAAAATTTTATAGGTCATATTTATTGTTATCTATTTAGCCTAACCCCCTGTAATCTCATTCTATCTTTAACCACAGTAAATAATTTTTACTCTATTCACTAATAATTTTGTTAATATATTAAGTTTACTTTTTAGAAATTATAAATTATTATTATTATAATTATTAAATCAAAATTTTCCAATTTACCATTATATAAGTGAAAAAATTAAATTTAAAATTCATCCTCCAAACGCGATGATAATACAGGTTTTCAATGAAAAAAATTAAAGACATTGTAATGCTTTTAAATAAAAATTAAAAATAAAATTAATTTCAATGACCTAAATTGGATTAATTGATATAAAATTGAACCGATTTTACTTTAAAATGGATTTAAAATATAATTTAACATTACAAATAATTTATACAAACATGGAGTTTTCAATTAAAATTCAGTATTTTTAAAAATCCATTAAGAAAAAAATATTTTCCGAAAAATACCAAACAATTTCCATCAAATAATTCTGGAATTATTTTTCAAAAAATAAATATTAATTCATATAATTCATTTTTAAAAATTTTAAAAAATCAATTTTATTTTATGTTCATAAAAATCCAACAAAACTGCTTTTTAGAAAAAAAAAACAGTTTTAAGTGTAAAATTGGATTTATTATTATTCCTTATCTAGAAAATATATAAGATGCATGTTAAACATTTTAATGAATATATAATATATATATTTTATTAAAATAAAATATCAAAAGTTATTTTGTTAATTTATTGATAGAAAACACAGTTGTGTGCATAAAAATATTTTTTCAAAGAAATAATTCCATTTATTTTTATAATAGTTTTATTTTAAATTATAATTAATTGGTCTCCATATTATTAATTTTATATAAATTTGTAAACCATGATTTTATAATTTGTTTAATCTAATTCATTACCATCATTCCAATGGCTTGGTGATGACTATAATATTATATAATAATAATTTAATAATATGTCACATTTCATTTAAACTTTGTGTTGCATGTAAAGAGGAAAATCAAAAATATTAAATTAATTTGAAAAAAAATATTTCATAAAATATCAGGGTGTTACATTATAATTCCTTTAAAAATAATTTCACCCTTAACATTCATATCGGTAATAAAAGTTTTAACATTTTAAAATTCATTCAAGGAAATCCACATAGTAATAAGGTTTAATAAAACATTCTCTTGAAAAAGAGAAAGAGATGTGTGAAAGTCATCTAGAATAACACATACTTGGTTTCCAAATATGAGAACATAGGTGGGAAGTGAAAAAATTACATATAATAGAAATCTAACACCCTACTATTGATGTAGAGTGATAGAGAACACTGATCATACGAAATTGGGTGATATAGAGAATGTTAATGACCATAAAGACATAAACCGTAGAGGCTTGAAAAAAATCATTGATATCATAAAAAATGATGATAATAGGGAACAAGTTTCTTTCAAGATAAGTTTCCTAATGTTGGATAATTTTAATACGAATATATACTTACTAGATTTCATTCCATTTCATAAGCACAATCTCACCACATGTTTGTGCATTGAACAATTTACAATTCACCTCTTACTCTAAGAAAGGAAGCTGAGTTTTTTTATATCCTGAAGCACCAATGGATCATAAGATCCATAAATAATTATAGTTCATTCCATCTATATTTGTTTTTAAAAAGACAAAATGGTTATAATTGGTCATCTAAATTGATTGAAATAATACGTTAAACTTTAAAATATCATTCAATATTCAACATAAATAATTTCATAAATGGTTAATCTTATGAACCATTTTAATGATTAAAAATTGAAAACTTTAGAAAAAATTTCATTAAATTTGAAAAATAAAATAATAATTAATCCCTCAAATAGCTTAAAATAACTCTTAATTATCACATACTAAACATTTAAATACCTTAATAGTTTATTCTCTTGAATCAAGATTTAAAAAATAATTTTGAAAACATACGTTCTTACTCATTCAATACATAAAAAAAGATTATTCTATATTTATATTTATTTCTAAAAATGTTGTAAAGTCCATCTATTATACAATCGACTACTTTTTCAACAAATACTTAATTAATTCTAAGTAAATTAGGTCTATGAAATTTTACATTATCCAAATCAATTGTCTCTTTATCTTGACATCATTATCCAAAAATCCAGAACATATTAACAATTATCTTCAAAATATCACCTCACCATTAAATAAATTTTCCAATCCATCATTATAATTCAACATATCTTTTCATATCCTTAATAAAAAACATATACTTAATAATACATATATATTTCCTGATTCATATAACATAATATTTGAATTCCAATATATAAATACTTCATTAATCCCACTTCAATCTCAATCTATTAACTATTCTCTATCAACTTATTCCTCAAAACCCCCTTCCTTTTATATATCATTTGTATTCTATTCATTGTCAATAGAAAAACTATAACTTGTACAACCCTGATGATTCAATACACAAGATTTCACCTTAGGGAATTGTTTTTCATAATTCCTATACATTATGTATTTGAAACATTAAATCATTGATGATAACTTAGGAAGACCAATATTCCCATCCATTGTGTTAACCGAGATCTTCATTTTTCCTTTATTGTTACTTTATTCTCATATTTTCACACCCAAAAATCTTCTCATCCATGTAAAACATTCCCTTGAGTACTTATTCCTCATTATTGACATATAATAAATAGAATATTCTTATATCCATGGTCCATACTATCCACAATCTCAGTAAACGTAATCAATCACTTCTTTGGTGAGTCTTAGATTTGGTTAAGGCACACAATGTTTATCATGTCAATATATAATTAATTAGGTAGAATCACATTATTCTTCACTCTAGTTATCATCCCAATTGGTTTCTCATCAGCAACTTTTATATCACATTCAATGTTAACCAAGTTCATTCAAGTTCTCATTATTTACTAAAACTAAAATTCCTAGAGTTTGTAACACTTACCTTAATGGAAAACCACATAATCATGAAAATCAATTATAGGTTTTCTAAATCATGGAACCTTCTTTTTAATATATAACCCCTTAGGTTTGTCCAAAGTCATTCATAGTCATCATCTATTTAAATACTTTATGATTTTTCAAAAAGATTTTGTGAATTTCTAAAACATACACCCGAGGAGTGTCAAACTAGGTGTGAAGCCAGACCCATTTTCATGCACCAGGTGATGATCAATTCCAACTCAATGTGCCCTTTTCTGAGTTATTACCCATAGGTACCTCTATACTAGAGCCGCAACCACATGTAGTGTCCAGATAGGTCTGTAATTTCATAGAAACCATTCACTTTATCTTTTAAAAAAATTCGAGGACATTTTCCTACGCTTTGACTCATCCTTTTAATTTTCCTTAGACACGTCCCTATACATATAGTTAGAAATATCCCTAGGGATATGACAACTTTTCTCTCATCCTAGTTTCCAAAGGTTAATTAAACCTTTCATCTGATACCAACTATAGAGACCCATGATTCTCATACATGGATATTGCATCTTTTGAAGTTGAATATTCATTACATTTCACAAACACACACATAAGGACCATGATAGATTAGTACCATTGGAAACATATAATAAAGTCTTCTAATATCGGGGAAGAACTTCAATGTTTCCCATAAAGATATTCACATTTAGTACTCTTCATAGACATACCCTATGTAAACATGTTCTTTATTACATGGGAAAAAGAATCATAAGAAATGGTGAGCTAATATGCACCTTATGGATAAATATTTAAGATATCAATATTTGATCATTTGAAATAATAATATATGTTTATGGTACGTTATTATGAAAAAAACATATGAGGTTCACACCTAACCATTCATAGATCATACACATGCATCCTGGCATACAGATTAGGAGTTCCTAATATTTGAATCATAAGGGAAACAAATAACATGATACATGAGTGCATAACATTGGTATAAGACATAGATTTGTTGCATACACATATGCATAGAAACTCTTATGTCAATGTTACACACCAAGACATTCATTACATGTTTTGGTTAGGCTAACCACTATTGTACCTGATTTAGGTTTTCTCTAACCACCTGTGCATCCTCTTTTTCGGTAGAAAAACCCCCTATATAGGTCACACTACTATCCTCAGTGGCCACCCTTTCCTCATAATGGAATGGTTTCACTACCTAAACCATCATATTAGTCAAGGATCACTCTCAAGACCATAATAGTGGATAAAGTCACTTACTTAATGGAGTTCACTCCCCATTCCAGTCCTATATGTCTTATGAGATATGAATCTTTAACCAATGCATTGGAGGGTGACATAGGTCCCACCCATCTTTGACTATAATATAACCACCATCCTTGGTTGTAACAAAAGCAATGTGCTAGGTTGACACTAGTGGAAATACGGGCTTTAACGTCGTCGTAATAACGTCGGTTTTTTAAAAACCGACGCGAATAGTATGTGCGGGGAATTTTTGGCGTCGGTTTTACAAAAAACCGATGCCAAAAATAATTATGCGTTGCTTTTTCGCGTCGGTTTTTAAGAAAACCGAGGCGGAAAATATTAGTATACATATTATCCGCGTCGGTTTTCCTAAGAACCGATGCGAATAATATTATGCGTTGATTTTTCGCGTCGGTTTTTAAGAAAACCGACGTGGAAAATAAATTTTTAAAATATTTCGGCGTCGGTTTTCATGAAAACCGACGCCGAAACTCATAAAAAAAAATATATTCCGCATCCGTTTTCCTGAGAACCGACGCGGAAAATAAATTTTTAAAATGTTTCGGCGTCGGTTTTCATGAAAACCGACGCTGAAACTCATAAAAAAATATATTTCGCGTTGGTTTTCCTGAAAACCGACGCGAAAAGTCTTTTAAAAATATTCACGGTCAGAAACCCTCATTTTGTTCGTCCGTCGAAATCGAGTTCCGCTGTGGCGCTTCGGACTCCCGACGACCTTCGAACTTGATTTGCGATTTTGGACGACCATTGTTGAAGGTTTTTTGTCGTCTGCACGATTTTGGGTATGTGTTCTTCCTATTTATCTCTAGTTTCATATCCCATTCTCTTGTTTCATATCCCATTGTTTATTTCTTTATCAATAACCCTATTTTGCGTGATTTTGATTATTGGTTAGATTTTAGTTGTAATTTATCATTATTTTTTGTTTGTATTATCATTGTTGGTGTAGATTTGATATTGTTTGTTTTTGGAAGTAATTATACCGGTCGCAGTTTGGATTTAACATCTCCATTCGGGTTGAACTTCAAATTTTTTGTTTGTATTATCATTATTCATGTTTAAAATGATCTTTCATTACATTATGAAGTACTATATTTTTAATTCCATTTCCATTTTAATAAATTCTTCTTCAAAAAAATAATTTTATTATGTTAAATGAATTCACTCACATTTTTGCATGTAGTTTGTTGTTATTTCATTCCTTCTTGAGATTTACCATGCCAAATTCCTCAATTCTTTTTGGTTCTCATCATTTAACTAAGACATGAATAATTACCACTATCTATTATGTTAAAAAAATTTGAATAATTATTTTCATGCCATTATATAATAAATAATTTTTCTTGCAATGTCCATAATACGACTAGAATCATAATGTATTGTAATTACTTCTTCGTAGATAATAATATAATCATTATCCCTCTATTAATGTTCAAAAATACCTTTCCACTTTCATATGTGGGGTTAGATTCATGCATTTTTAATAAATATACTCTTAAACTAATCTCATTCCATTGATTATATTTATTCATCTTTCTCTCCCTCTAAATAATAGTCATGAAATGATTTACTTCCCCCTCTAAGTCATAGGCTGCAAATAAAACATTCTCATGATCTAATCTTTCATGGATGGATAATATATTTCTCTTCATGTTGATCCATTCCTTGACATGTTTTGCTGCAATAGACCCATGGATGGGGGTGTAAGTTGTCACCTACAATATGCAATGGAATTTTTATCCCTCCATAATGAATTTATATGTTCATAGTTCCCTATTATAAAACTCATGGATTGAGGGAGTTGAGTTATCATAGTCACCAAAAATTGTATCTTGTCTCTTAATACACATTGTCTTAAATAAGGATAGTTATTGCACTATTTTTCACATTAATTTTTCCATGATTCATTCATGTTACATCAAATGAATAAAAAAATAAATATAGTGTGATCAATAGTAGTCATAGTGAGAAATCATATTATCTTGTATGTCATTCATATAATATTTATATCATGAAACTTTATTTTCAAAAAATGAAACCTTTGATTTAACCATTTTGTCCTTGTATTTCAATATAACACACATGTATATAATATTAAAATTAACTGTTTACTGTATTTGTAAACGTGTTTCATATCTGATGTCTTTTATCTGATTATCAATAGTTTTTATGGAATATGTTTTTGTTTACAATTTATCTGATAGATATTTAAATGTTTTTATGTTTTAATATATTCATCAATTATATTATGATATCAGGTATTAATGGATCATAATTGGATTTATCTACGAAGAACTACTAGTGAATATGAAAGAGGAGTTGACAATTTTTTGGAATTTGCTAAACGGCATAATCAAAATATTGATTTGATTTTCTGTCCATGTGTGAAGTGTGTAAATATGAGAAAGTTAAACTTCAGAGAAATCAAAGATCATCTCATTTGTTATGGTTTTAGCCTTAATTATACACGTTGGATCTTGCATGGTGAAAGAACTGAAAATTCAACATCCAATGTTGATGACGATATTCATAATGAGGAAGAGGATCGTATTGAAGAATTAATTCATGATTTAGGTGTTGAAACCATCGAAAAAACACCAACTGTTGAACGATTGTTTGGAGATTCTGAGAAACCATTATTCCCAGGTTGCAGTAAATATACAGTGTTATCGTCAAAATGGAAGCGTTGAATGTGGTTATTATATTCTACGATTTATGTACGAGATAATCACAACTGGGGAAACTACTGATTTTCATAAGGTTAGTTGTATTAACTTTTTTATATATTTTCATCCACTCTCTTCTATTTATTAATTTCATATCATTCAATATTATTGTAGGTATTCAATGATTCACAGTCCTATTCTCAATCTGATATGATTCATATTCAATCTACTTTTGCGGACTATTTGTTAAGTCTGATTAAGATTTGAGGTATGTATACTAATATTTATAAATAATAATATATATGGGTTTAAAAAACTAACTCTTATGATATATTAGGTGTTTGAAACTACTAATAATCAAATGAATGCTTCAACAATAACAAACAATGAGCATGTCATATATTTCAGGTACGTGTATTTTAATTCTGCTTTACTGAGTTTTCTCAAGTGCCTCTACAAAAACTCTTTTATTGAATCTACTAATAATCAAATGAATCCTTCAACAATAACCAACAATAAGCATGTCGTATATTTCAGGTACGTGTATTTTAATTCAGAATTAGTTATTATATTTCTTTTCATTGCTATTTCTTAAAATCATTTGTCTGTACAGTGACAGATCTGTAGGGTGGTACTTGGATCATGAACATAGAGATTCGTATAGCGAAATAACATTCACAAACACTAAAAATTGTCTCCCTTGAATGCACAGCAATATCTTCTAGGCCTTTTTATTCTTTATGCAAATAAATATCGAAAAATGATTGCCGAGAATCATATCACATAATACCTGAAACAACGCTTAGTGGGTTTGCACAAAGATAAAATAGAAGGCGTCAATTTTTAAGGTATGTTTCTTTATGTCTCTTCAATCTGCATTTGATTTCAATTTTCTAACCTATTTTTTGCACTCAAACTTATTTCTCTGTTATTCCATAACTTAAACAAATAACAACAGTGAATGGGTAATGCACGTCTATACAGAGCAAATATAAAAACCTGAGGTTGGGGGTGGTGGGGATCCTATGGTGAAAAGACACCCCCAACATCTTCAGTGGGGGAGGTGAGGAAGAGGTTGCATCAGCTGAGTGTTCCTGGAATTTTGATCAGGAGTCATAACATTTCATTTTGGTAATTTACTTTGTTAAAAAATGAATGATTCAAATAAATTACACATTTTCATTTAATGTTTATTCATTGCACGAATATCTTGGATTGATTTTTTCACGCACATCTCCTTAGTTTCATTACTGTTTTGACAGGATTGGTGCTATCTATGGGAGGAAACTTACAATGATTGATACTGAGTATGGTTAGATTAAGAAAATGCACCATGTAGGTAAGTGTATTTTAATTCTGCTTTACTTTGAGTTTTCTCAAGTACTTCTGTTAAAGCTGTTTAATTGTTTTTGTATACTTCGTTATTTTTTTTTCAGGGTTCCGATTTGTTTGGAGGAGAAAATATATGTATTTTATTTAAAAAAAAAAATTTACGGCGTCGGTTATTTTAAAAACCGACGCCGAAAGGGTTTTCCGCGTCGGTTTTTAGAAAAACCGACGCGGAAGATCCTGTTTAAATCGATTTTCCGCGTCGGTTTTTCTAACAACCGACGCGGAAAATCCTGTTTTAATCGGTTTTCCGCGTCGGTTTTTAGAAAAACCGATGGGGAAAACCGATATTTCGGCGTCGGTTATATATAAAACCGACGCCGAAAACCTAGTCGACTATATTTTCCGCGTTGGTTTTTTAATGAACCGACACGGAAAATAATGTCTAAATGTAGCTTCGGCGTCGGTTTTATAAAAAACCGACGCCGAAGCTCATAAGCGAATTATTTTTCGCGTCGGTTTCTATGAACCGACGCGAATTATTTTTCGCGTCGGTTTCTATGAACCGACGCGAAAAATGTATTTTTAACGTCGCCTATAAAGACGTCGGTTTATAACCGACGTTAAAAATTAAAAAAAACCGACGCGAAAAAGTGTTTTTGCACTAGTGTGATTACGTGAAAAATGGACTTTTGTGGTGGGTTATTTGTGACGGATCAACCACTCGTCGCAAATAGTCTGTCAAAATGGAGTATTTACGATGAGATTCATATCCCGTCGGAAATATTCAGTTAAACAGACTATTTATGGTGGAATGATTTTCCAATCACAAATAACTTTGGCACATGTTGCGTGCCAAAATGCTAGAAGACCATTTGCGACAAGAATGTTCCCCCATTGCAAATGGTTTTTTATTGCTTTTGTTATTTGTGATTGGAGTTCACTCCCACCACAAATTTTGTGTCAGTAGGACAATATTTGAAATGGGATCTATCACAAATACTATCGGTCATTTTATGTTATTGGCGACGAGATCATGTACCATCACAAATAAACTATTGGCAGAGGGCATTTGCGATGGGACCCACCGCAAATACGTTTTTCAACCACCATCGTAATTAATGATGGAAACACTATTTATGACCGTACCCATTGCAAATACTATTATTTACAATGGGACCCCATCACAAATACTCCCTCCTTAAATGTTCTAACCTATACACCCCCCCCCCCCCCCGTTTTTTTAATTTTATACTTTTCAAAACTCTCCTCTACTCTTCTCTCATTTTCTTCAGTTTAAACTTTTCGTTGTTTTAATGTTTACATGATAGTAACTTTCAGGCTTTGGATCCGCTAAAAGATTCAGTTTGAAGATATTTTTCTTTTTATTTTATTTTATATAAATTTATTTTATTTTATACTTGAAATAATAATTATTTATTAACATTAATTAATTTTATTTAGAATTAGTCAGTTTTATTTTTCCCTAAATTTTTTTAGAAATATTTAATTTTAATTTCAAAAAATGTTTTTAATTAAAATGAAATAGTTTTAATTTTCTATAATTTGTTTTAAATATTATTAATTACTAATAATTATCTATAATTATTAATAATTATATTTAATTAGTAAAAATTAACAGTAATTAGTAATATATAATTAGCGATAAATAGTAAAAATTAGTAATAATTTGTCATAATGTAATAAAAATTAGAAATAAATAGGGGTAATTCGTAATAATTAGTAATAATTAGTATTAATTAGTAATAAATTATAATCATTAGTAATAATTTGTCATATACGTGTAAAAAATAGTAAAAATAAGTGACAATTAGTAAAAAATATTAATATTTATTATATATTTGTAATAATCTGTAAAAATATATAAAAAGTTGTAAAAATTCATAAAAATTAGTAATAATTAGTAAATATTACTAATAATTAGTGATTTATTTAATAATTAGTTAAAATTAGTAGAAAATAGTAAAAATTAGTAACAATGAGTATAAAATAATTTCAACTAGTAAAAATTAGTAAAAATTAGTAATAATTAGTTATAATTAGTAACAATTAGTTATAATTAGTGATAATTAGTAAAGAAAATTGTCATAATTTGCAATAATTAGAAATAATAGGTTATAATTAATAATAATTAGTAATACAATGTTATAATTAGTTAAAAATAGTAATAATTAGTTATAATTAGAAATAATTATTTAAAATTATTAATAATTGGAAAAATTGTTATAATTAGATTTAAATAGTAAAACTTTGTTGTAATTACAAATAATTAATAAAAATTAGTAAAAATTTAGTAATAATTAGTAAAAATTTGTAATAATTAGTAAGAATTATTCATAATTAGTAATAATTTATAGAAATTTTTTAGAATTAGTTGTAATTAGTAATAATTCACTATAATTACTAATAATTTGTAATAATTATCAATAATTAGTAATATTTATTAAAAATAATTAATATTTAGTAAAATTTAATAATAAAAAGTAAAAAATATTAAAAATTTGTTAAAATTTCTAAAAGTTTATAATAATTAGTTAAACATTGTAATAATTAGTCAAAATTCATAAATATTTGTAAATATTAGTAGTAATTTGTAATAATTAGTGATAATTAGTAATAATTATTAAAAATTAGCAAACATTATCAATAATTAGTAACAGTTAGTAAAAATTTGTAAAAAAATTATAATTAGTAATAATTAGTTATAATTAGCTATAATTAGTAAAAAAATGTTATAATTAGCTATAATTAGTAATAATTGGTTGTAATTAATAATAATTAGTAATAATTTCTAAAAATTAGTGAAAATTAATTATAATTATTAAAATAAGTAAACATGAGTAATAATTAGTAAAATTTTGTAATAATTAGTAAAAAATAGTAATAATTGGTAATACTTAGTAAAAGATAGTAATAATCAGTAATAATCAGTAAAAATTAGTAAAAATTAGTAATAATTGCTAATAATTAGTTTTAATTAGTAAATATTAGTAAAAATTTGTTATAATTTGTTGTAATTAGTTATAATTGGATATAATTATTAATAATTAGTAGTAATTATAAATAATAAGTTAAAATTAGAATTATTTAGTACAAATTAGTAATAATTAATGATAATTAGTAATAATTAATGATAATTAGTAATAATTAGTGGTAATTAGTAATAATTAGGGGTAATTAGAAATAATTAGGGGTAATTAGTAAAAAATAGAAGTAATTAGTTATAATTACTAATTATTAGTTATCATTAGTAATAATTTTCTATAATTCGGAATAATTTCTTAAATTTTTTAATACTTAGTTATAATTAGTAAAAATTACAAGAAATTATTAATAATTAGATGTGATTAGTAATAATTAGTGCTAATTATTAATAATTAGAAAAAATTAGTGGTAATTGTTAATAAATAGTGGTAATTAGTAATAATTAGTGGTCATTAGTAATAAATAGTGATTATTAATAATAATCAGTTTTAATTAGTAATAAATATGGTAATTGGTAATAATTAGTGTTAATTATTAATAATTAGATGTAATTAGTAATAATTAGAAAAAAATAATAGTAATTAGTAAAAATCAACTGAAATTTATGAAAATCAGCAATCAAAAAATAAAATTAAAAATATTTACCAATAAATTATACTTTATAAATTTTATACTCTTTTTTGGATAATCTTATTCTTATATCCAATTATTCATAAACCATTTATTTATTTAATATTTTCTTGAGAAATATGAATCAAGGGTGTTGACAATAGTTATTATTACATGATCTTGGTTAGATAAATCTTCATAATAATCTAAATGATTCTAGTATAAATCCCTTATATATTGAAGTGGCTGAATCATATTTATCATTTTCATTAGAAAAACTATAATCTTTTTCCTAAGGGATAATTAAGTGTCCATGTAAGAAATGTGATCTGAGGGATTTTAACATAATTAAAAATGGTGGGGGTCTGTTAGCACGCAAAAACTCGTCCAAAAAATATTCCAAATGAATCCATACATGATCAAAAATTGTATGTCATTTTTCAAGCTTCAATTTGACAGTTCATTGAGCCCAAATGAAGTAACAAATTAGTAGTTATAGACACTTGATGTTGGGCTGGAAAACTGGTTTGCAAAGCCCATTCATGAAGCTTCTTCCATGATCACGGAGTAGAGGAACTTGACCAGAGAATCCACGAGCTCCATGAAGCTCGATGACAATCGACTCCATGGTTACGAGGAACATGAGGGAACATGACCAGAGCCTCCGCGAGCATCGTGAAACTCGATGATGGTTAGCTTCTTGATTATGTGAAACATGAGGGAACTCCCTAAATTTGTGGAGCGTTATTTGCTTTGTTGCACACATTTGTGCTTTGTGTTGCGCATTTGTGCTTTTCGGCACACTCCACCGACCTCTATCGCCTATAAATATTTGGATCACCCTCATTCATAACAACAGTCACACCGAACCTTGGGTGGCCGATCTCCATTTCTCGGAGATCTAGGGCACCGCGAAGTGATTCCCTTCATAAAGGGCCCCAGGAGACGCTATGCCCTGTGAGAGGCTTTGCTCCACGAGACTCTTTGCTCCAAAAATGGATTTGATATGGAAGAGGCTTTTCTCCACGAGATGATTTCTATATGAGACGCATTTGCTCCATGTCAGGCTTAGCTTCGCGATCCCCTTTGCTCTGTGGGACCATATGCTCTGCGATCCCATTCTCTGCGAGCAGCTTTCCTTCGTGAAGTTGATTTATGAGACCCCATGCTCCATGAGCCCCATTTCTCCATGAGCCTCTTCACTCCATGAGCCCATATGATTCGTATGTCCATGCTCTATGAGAAGATTTACATCGCGAATATTCTTCACGAGAACCCATGATCCGCAAGCCCCTTTGCTCCAAAAAGATACTTTGTGAAGACTAATCCTTTACGATGCTCCTACCTTCGCACCCACCGGTCCATACCATGTGGGATGTGCCCCCGCACCCCCCACTCCGGGTTATTGTCGGGCTGTAGTCCTGGCCCTCTAGGTCTGTCCCTTCACTACTATCACTGACCCACATAAAAAATGGAGAGTTGAACCTGGAACATTTCAGATCGGGACATCAGGAATTTCCATTACGCCCTTATTCTCACCCACCTTTCACTGATGGAATAACATGATTGGAGATAATCCTCTGCACAACATGAATCACCTTCAATCAACATAGTCCTCTTGGTTCTTTTCCCATGTCACAAGTTGAGGGTATCATCATCAAATCCCTGAGTACTTTGAGTCGAACCATTCCTCATGATACTCATCAAAACCCTACCACCTAACTACTATGTCAGGATCCAGTAGAACGGGCCATTCAAGCATAAGTCACAACGCCAACCATTTCTAGGTGACTTATGACTAACAGTCCTATCTACATGACTATAACTAATAGTACACCCTATGTGAAAGACATATGATGCCTCTTACTCCAAACTATGCTCCAAGCATAAGATGCCAACAGTCCTATCTACATGACTATAAACTATAGTTCTCCCTATATGAAAAATATATGATGCATCTTGCCCCAAGTAATAGATGCCTCATCTGCCAAGAATGAGATACCAATAGTCCTCTCTACGTGACAATAAATTGTAGTACAACCTATGTGTGAAATATAAGATGCCTCTTGATCCAAAAAATATATTCCTTATGCACCAAGGATAAGATGCCAATAGTCCACTCTACATGAATTTAAACTATATTATTCCCTACCATTCAATAATTGGATGCCTCATGTTCCTAATTTGAGATGTATTATGTGACAAGAATAAGATAACTCATTCCATGATTACAGTGGTATAATTTCAAGAGTGTTGAAAACCATTCAAGCATTCCATCACTCCACATCATGCTTTTTGTGTCTTACATTCAGATACTAATCCTTTTTATGTCTGAAGGGACCCCCTAATAGCCTTGTCCCATTCTTCCTTGGCTCACTTACTGTTCTGGTCTAACGCCCTTGAAGACTTTGGATGACACGTCGAGTTTGGTCCTATGTTTCAAACATAGTCAATAGTCTACCACCATTAGTTTGTCCTCATTTCAGGTTAATGCAATACAAATACTATGTTTTGAACATGGTCAATAGTTATCCTCCATCACCACGCCACCCTCACCTTATTCTGAATGTTGGGAATGTGATTCATACTTTTCATCTCCCTTGGAATTATCCCACTTGTGAACTAATGCATAGGTGTAGGCATCAACAATGTGCCTAAACCCACCAGTAATTTGGGATGCCCTCATGACCAGAAATGAGGATGAAATTATGGGAATCTTCCATGTGTAAGCCCCATTTAACATTACTGCTCCATAGTGGATATAACATCCCAAGTAAGTAATTAATAATATATTTTCTTATCTATTTCTATTTATGAATTATATAGTGTTTTAGAGGCTTAAAATGAGAATAAATCCAATCTTAAGCATAAAATACTCTAATATTTTTTAAAGATTATTTTACCGCCTTTTGATGGAAAACCATTTTTAAATCTATCTTTTAACAATTTTATAAGCTCTATTTGTCAAAATAAACTTATTATTTATAATTGGGACATTGGAATTTACATTGGATAATTTTTTGGTATTTTTCTGACAATGTTCATTTTTTAACGAATAGTAAAAAATACTGCATTTTACTTAAAAACTGCTTTTTCATCTAATTTAATTATATTGTTAGATTGTACTTTTAATTGGTTTAAAAGTTTAATTAGAATATATTTTTACCATTTAATATAATGGTGGTCATTATAATTAATTTCACTTTGAAATTGGACATAAACAATTGTCAATCTTTGGATAGATATTGTTTCTAAAAAACCTGCTATTTGTTTTGACAACAGGAATTGTTTTTAAATTAATTAATACAATTTATGTGTTGGGAATTTGGTAAAATGGATTCCATATTTGTAATCATATGTCACAAATTATGTAACTAAGACTCTTCTGTTTTTTGGACATTATGAATAGTAACGGCGGTAATTATCTTTAATTATCATGATTAATTAGTAATCGAGTAGTTAAGGATAATAAAATAATATCATAATAATAAAAATGACCCCAAAATGTTTCCTAATGCTACTGGTTGTGTCATGGAAGACCATGGGATACCTTGTTCCAAACTCAGGGACCCCATGGAATCACTTTTGGGTGATAGTGGCACTTTATCTTTTTATTTTTAAAGAAAGGAGAATATCACCAAGGTATGTATCACCCAAGTAAAACAATTTTAATTTTGTCTAAATAAAATATATATTAGACTATAAATAGTAATTGGAAATATAAAAATATTTTCTACATTATGGTATTTTTTTTATAATTTTTAGACATTAAATAAATTAATTTATTTATGACATCATGATGATGCAGCGATTATCTCATTAATGAACGATTTAAATAAAATAAAAAGATAATGTAAAATCTAAGACTTAAACTTTACAAAAACCTATTGGATGAGTATATTTATAACCCTTATCACCTTATCCTCGAAATATATCAATGTGGGACCTTTTAAATCCGAAACATTTTATAAAATAAAGTAACATTTTTTGACTTTCCAAGAGTGCCCCTCCTCCCTCTTATAAAAGGCCCCCACCTTTACCTCTTTAACCACACCTCTCAAGCCATTGGTTCGGAAAAACTCTGGTCATTTAATTTCTCCAAATACCTCTATTCATCCTAGAATCCTTACCTTAGGCATAAATCTCTTCAAGAAACCCTTTTGGTTCAAACCAAGAGGAGTTACCCGATTTAAAGGTAATGTCTTCACTTGTGTTATTTTGTTTTATTTTGCTTCTCTAACCCCCTAAAATCTTTTTATTCCTTTATTTTGTAACAAATAAATTATCTTCAATATACTAGGATGTTGTTATGTGATGTATTTGAGCTACACTTACACACACCTTCGTCTAATGGTTATAGAATATACTGTTTCTGTGGATGGAGAATTTCTGCCTCACGAAACGATGATTGTTCAATATTCTTTTAACACCTTAAAAGGTGTCCATTAATATGTAACTATATTTACATATTATATATAATATTTTTATTTTTTCCTTATGATTCTGTATTTTTAATTTATGGAATACCTTTATGGTTCCCATTATGGGTAAACGCGATATCTTCATTTTAGGAAGTGCAGACTACCACCCCCTCAAAGTGATTTGATTTGTTAATTCCATATGTGGGATGTATAAAGGATGAAGTTAATGATATTATATATGATATTATACTAGAATTATAATATACCTTTATATCATTATTATTTAATTCCATTAAATATGAAATAGAAATGAAAGTAGCGTTCATGCGTACGTACGGCTTACCGTCTCCATGAACGGTGCATTTCATTTCTTACTTATAAATGTTATGTAATATTATAAATTCATGTATATAATGGATATATATGATATATATGATATCTAAATCATAAATATAATTCTGGATATAATGGATATTTTACCACATGAACAAATTGTAATTATAAGGAGTTTATTTTTGACTCAAGTACCAATGATCGACAAAACGACCGTTATTAGCTTAAATAATTACATAGTGTTCATAACATGGTAAAAAGTGATATAAAATGAATAATGAACTTGAAAAAGGTTCTTAAGCAAGTATAAATTAACTCAAGTTTATTATTTAGGAGATTAAAGTATGATCGAGTCAAGTCGGATACGAGGTAAGGGACTTCCTCTCAATCTCCTTTCATTGAGGCATATTTTGTTTTATACACAACTTTTTTTATATGGTGTATGAAACCATGTGTGTAACGCCCCGACCCCAGCTACCCAGAGCCGATGCATTACTTCGTAACATTGGCATGATCACAAAAGATCAAGTCTTGAAAGACCGATTAGTTTAGTAGCCTTGGAAACACTAGATACATTAATAAGTCTTTCATTACATCAAAAAGTAAACAAACTACAATAACATGGTCTTCATAGTCCACAATCATATCCCTTTATGACTACCCCTATAGGTCATTCATAAAATACTTCTTCACATCCTGGAAAAATATTAAAACATTGAAAGGGGTGAGCTCAGATGCTTAGTAAGGTTAACAATATAGCGGAAGCTTTCATAAATAAACATAAAAATTTAAGGCAATGTATAACTAAAACAAAATCCTTTTAAACTTGAACATCAACATAATATGGAAAAAGTAAAATGAGATAATTCCATTCACTTCTTCGCATGGATATTCTACTGGTCGAATAATCACATGCAATATCAATAACCACTTTCATAATGATGGAATGCATAACGCCAGACTATCATAACCACGTAGCCAAGGCCTCGTGCCAAGACCACAAATAAGATTTTGTCAAGGCCTCGTTCCAAGACACTAGTTTTTCTCATGAGACCTGCCGATGCATCGAGGAGCTATAGCGGGCTCCACCCGTCACTTATTAAGTCCAATTCATTCCTCATATGAATAGGTTTAAACATATCATAAACCATAATATAATCGTATCACATAAAACATGCGTAAAGGAAACATAACATTTCCACATTTCAGTCACAAGATGTCAATACAACACATTGATATAATAAAAACGCTTTCAAAACCATTTTCAATACCAAAATAAAAGCAAGTTAAAACTTTGTATTTATTTTTCATTAAAAAAAAGTGATGGCTTGTAGGGGAAGCCGAAACTCAAATAATGGTCACGGCGGCGGAGAAGTCGTTGTCACCGCATAAGTACGGAAAGGAAAACATTATCTTTTTGTCGTTTAGTAAAACACTTCGTATAAAAAATATTCCTTTTGAATAAACGTAAAAGTCAAAGGTGTTTATACACCGTATAAAAGAAAGTTTTGTATAAAACCAAATATGCCTCAATGAAAGGGGATTGAGACGAAGTCCTTAAAAAGATTGTTTTTTTAAAATAATGTACATATATAATGTGTATTCACTATAAGTACACATAAATAATTTACAAATACAATATAGGACATAATAATATCATGACATAATTTGAAAGTAGGAGATTAACCCAAAGAATGAAAATTGGGTTAAGAAATTCCCTTACCTTGTGTCCGACATGACTCAACCGTTATTTAACATCCTGAATAATAAACTAGAGTTAATATCTACCTTATTAAGAACAATTTTAAATTTCATTATCCTTTTTATATCACTTATTACAATGTTATGAACATTATGTAATTATTTAAGTTAATAACGGTCGTTTTGTCGATCTTTGGTACTTGAGTCAACAATAAACTTCTTATAATTACATGTTGTTTATGTGGTAGAATATCCATTATCTCCAGACTTATATTCATGATTTGGATGTCATATATATCTTATATATCCAGTATATACATTCATTTATAATATTACGTAACATTTAGAGGTAAGAAATGAAATGCACCGTTCATGGAGACGGTAAGCCGTACGTACGCATGAACGCTAATTTCATTTCAATTTCATATTTAATGGAACGAAATCATAATGATATAAATGTATAATATAATTCCAGTATAATATATTGTATAATACCATTTACTCCATCCTTTATACATCCCACATATGGCATTAACGATTCAAATCACTTTGAGGGGGCGGTAGTCCGCACTTCCTAAAATGAAATTATCGCGTTTTACCCATAATGGAAATCATAAAGTATTCCATAAATGAGAAATACAGAAGCATAAGTAAAACATAAACATATTATATATCATATATAAAAATAGTGACATCTTAATGGCCACCTTTGAAGGTGTTATATGAGTGTTGAACAATCATCGTTTCGTGAGGCAGAAATTCGCCATCCACAGAAACCGTATGTTCTTTAACCATTAGATGTAGGTGTGTGTAAGTGTAGATCGAATCCTTCTTCTAAAAACATCCTAGTATATTGTGGATACTGGTGTTGTTACAAAAGAATTGAATAAAAAGAGTTTAGGGGGTTGGAGAAGAAAAATAAAACAAAACAACATTAGAGAAGACATTACCTCAAAATCGGGTAACTCTTTTTGATTTGATCCAAAGGCTTCCTTGGGAAGACTTCAGCCCAAAGTGAGGCTTCTAGGAGTAAGAGGGGGAAGTTGGGAGAGTATTTGGGCAGAGGTTGTCCGAGCCAAATGGCTTGAAAGTGTAAATGAGGTGGGAGAGGTGGGGGCCTTTTATAAGTGGAGAGGAGGGGCACTTTTGGAAAGATTGAAATGTTACATTATTACACAATGAATTTCGGATTCTAAAGGTCCCACACTTATATAATTCTTGGATAAGGTGATAAGGGTTCGAAATATCTTCATCCAATAGTCTTTGGACAAGTTTATGCCTTGGATTTTACATTATCTTCTCATTTTATTTAAATCGTTAAATAATGAGGTCATCGCTGCATCATCATGATGTCATAAATAATTTAATTTATTTAATGTCTAAAAATTATACAAAAAAAACTAAGATGTAGGAAATCTTTTTAGATTTCTAATTAATATTTATAATCAAAATGTGGACTTGTTTAACCCCACTTAAAAACTGTTTTAGTAAAACAACTCATGTTTGCGTCTATTTAATTTTAACATTAAATAAATATATATTAATGTCATTTTCCAACTAAAGTGGCTCCATGGGGTCCCCAAGTTGACCCATGGGTTGTCTTGGTCGGCCATGACTCACCCAATAGGAGTCGGACAAGTGTCATGCTCACCTCATATTATTAAAACATTATTTGTACCTTAAACTACACTAATTACCTCTAATCGCGATTAAGAACTTAAAAGTTACTATTCACCAAAAAATTATTTTAATCTCATTGAACCACATTTTACTTCTTAATTACAACCATGTATGTCGGATTTTTAAAAATCAAATCACAGAAGTGGTAATATTTCATTTAAACGAAAAATCAGTTATTTAACTACCACTTAGTGGTTTCCCTATTCATCAAAAATTGAAGTTTTTCAGAACAAGGCCAAAATTTCACCCTAAGCTATAATTGATATTCCGAATTCAAAAATGATGTGAATTTTAAAAAATTCCAAACACATAAGTTGCATTAATTAATTTTATAATTAATTCCTGTTGTTACGACAAATAGCGTGTTTTTAAGAAACAATTTATATCAAAAGATTGGCAATTGTTTATGTCCAATTTCAATGTTAAATTAATTCTAATGACCACCATTGGATAAAATGGTAAAAATATATTCTAATTATACCTTAAAACCACTAAACATTATAATTTATCACAATAAATTATTTTGATTAAAAAAGTTGTTTTAAAGTATTTTTCACTATTCATAAAAAATTAGAAGTTCTCAGAAAAATACCAAAAATTCAACATAGGCTAATTTCGATATTCTGAATCCAAAAATGAAGTCCATTTTGAAATATAAAATTTCTATAATTTTAAAAAGTGGTTATTACTATTCATAACGGCTACTTTAATTAGTCGCGGTGTTTTAGAACTCGAAGTTGCGTACAATGCAAGCTATTGCATTATTGAATGAGAAGCGTATCGTGGAAGCTCGGGGTGTTACATTCTCCCATCCTTCAATAAATTGCGTCCTCGCAATTTGAAATTTTTCTTTGAAAATAAAAGGTTGAAAAGAGAAAATACCTTTGAGGAAAACTCACATCGGAAATAAGGTTAATAAATATATAACATTAAAAGAAAGCAGGATAAGTACAAAGGTCACCCGATATAGCCCATTCTAGGGTTATATGAAAATATGGATATGGAGGAGAAACAAACCATCAAGGTCTGATGGAGAGTTATAGATAACAGGATTAAGAGAAAGTTTAGCCACAAGAAAATCACAAACTTGTGATTGGTTAAACGGTCATTGAATCCCCAGTTGGAAAAGTTAACCGACAACATTTTTGTTTTAAGTTACCTTTTATAATGTTGAGGAATTTATTTAGGAGATTTACTAAGAACTTAAGGGAATATACATACTTGTTATGTATACTTTCATTCGTTAATAAATTTTTACCACAAACCCAACTTTTACTCCAAATGGTAACAGAACTCAAAAATATTCTATTTATCCTAATTGTATAAGGTTCAAAATGTTAACACATACCATTTAGATTAGTAAAACTATTTTGTAATAACCAGGGACTTCATGTAGGCTAGTGGTAGGAAATAAAGGCTTGTCGCACTATGGTTGTGGGTTCGATTCCTGCAGCTTTTTCCGACGCGACGGGTTATTCCCCACCCTGCAGGTTGTCCTTTTTCCTAAAACTATAGTATTATAATATTCCAAAAATAATCTTCAGAAATTCTTTAACCTTAAACAATACAATCCATCGTTCAACTTAATCCATTCCAACCTTAATAGTTATCCAAAATACCTCCGTCCAGACTTTCTCTAAAAGGTCTCTAAATTCCAAAATCAATTGTAACATCAGATTCCCCAAACAAAGAAAAGTTTCTCTTATTGTCACATACTAAAAATATGATTACCTTAATCATATTAAAACCTTACTGAAATCAACAAGTACCGCAGTACAATCCATATATATATATCACATTATTCTTATAACCAGAATATAATCCTTGAGTCCAAAAGCACCAATACATTAATTATTCCGCTTCAACTGTAGTCACAGCATAAGATTGGCATTGATCCCTTGGCCTTTTCTGAGGTAAATTTCCTTGACGCTTAGGACATTCATTTGTATAATTCCCTATTTCCCTACAATTGTAGCATTCAACTTTGACAGCCTCTTTCTTTCCCTTGTAATCACGAGCCTGGTGACCCTTTTCTCCACATTTATAACAAACTCCCATTCCTTTTAGGGAAGTACCAGGGTGATTCTTCCCACAATTATCACATAATGGAAAATCCTTCTTTCCCCTTTTCCCTTTATCTGTCTCTTGTTCCACCATTCTCTTCTTCTCTTGCTTTACTTTGTTGTCATAAGACTTAGAGAATTCCTTTTCTGTCTTGATAGCACACGAGACAATATCTTCGTATGATGAGAGGGATTGTGATACTAAAGCTCGACGGAGAAATGGTTTTAACCCATCAAAGAAATGATCAATCTTACTCCTTGGGTTACGTATATAATCGGCAGCATGCCTCGCTAACCTTGTAAAGTTAGCCTCATACTTTGCGACATTCTCATCCTCCTTCTGCCTCAAACTCAGAAATTTCCTTTCCATATCTGCTCGATGGTCACGAGGAAAATATTTTTCTAAGAAAAGCTCTTTGAACTCCCTCCATTCTATATTCGATACGTTATCATCTTCCTTTGTGTTTTGAATCAGCGACCACCACTGATCGGCATCTCCAGTGAGGCGGTAAACTGCCATGACAACATTCTCCCTTTCACTACTCCCCAAGGCATGGAATATTTTCTCTAAGGAATTTATCCATTGCTCAGCTACTATAGGATTTGTACTCCCATTGAAGGTTGGCGGTTTTTGCCTCATGAAACGGTCTAGCATTGATCCTCCACGTTGCGGATCAGGGTGCTCCATATGAGTAAGGTTATTATTCATAACCTGCGTGAGTTTTCCCAGTACGGTGAGAAGCTGATAAGCACCAATTGTATCTCCAGATCCACAATAATTGTCTTGAGCAGGAGGGCAATCCCTACACGGAGTTCGTGCATTGATACGGTTTCTATTCCTTCCACTAGGCGCCATTTCTAATCAATGGCATAAACTAGATTAGTTTATGAATCAAAATACATAATTCCATACTTGTTAAACACTTTACATAAATTGAACTATTTATGGATATAATCCATAATCATAAAAAAAATGTTTTCTTTGAGGAAGTATGTACTCATAACCCTTCCCTTCATAGTGGTTTGTAAATTAAATGAGAATTATCCTCAGCATATCCCCCGGGAGTGTCGTAACCAAGAGTGCAGCAAGGCCCGTTGTCGTGCACTAGTTCCCATTCGAGTCTAGCTCAAAGTGGTGTTTTTGGGTTTTACCCCTAGGTACATCTGTGCCAGAGCCGCCTCTACCTGCTCGTATCCAGATAGGGATGTATTGCTCGGAAAACTCATAACATATCTATAATACCAAAATTCTAGGAAGTTCTTCTATACTAATTTTCAAAGTCTATCTTTGGGCAATGTGCTCTAATCAGAGTTTATCTAAATCTAGCTTCCAAGGTTAGTACTAAACTGCCTCTGATACCAACTGTAACACCCCGACCCCAGCTACCCAGAGCTGATGCATTAATTCGTAACATTGGCATGATCACAAAAGATCAAGTCTCGAAAGACCGATTAGTTTAGTAGCCTTGGAAACACTAGATACATTCATAAGTCTTTCATTACATAAAAAAGTAAACAAACTACAATAACATGGTCTTCATAGTCCACAATCATATCCCTTTCTGACTACCCCTGTAGGTCATTCATAAAATACTTCTTCACATCCTGGAAAAATATTAAAACATTGAAAGGGGTGAGCTCAAATGCTCAGTAAGGTTAACAATATAGCGGAAGCTTTCATAAATAAACATAAAAATTTAAGGCACTGTATAACTAAAACAAAAGCCTTTTAAAAATGAAAATCAACATAATATGGAAAAATTAAAATGAGATAATGCCATTCACTTCTTCACATGGATATTCTACTGGTCGAATAATCACATGAAATATCAATAACCACTTTCATAATGATGGAATGCATAATGCCAGACTATCATAACCACGTAGCCAAGGCCTCGTGCCAAGACCACAAATAAGATTTTGTCAAGGCCTCGTGCCAAGACACTAGTTTGTCTCATGAGACCTGCCGATGCATCGAGGAGCTATAGCGGGCTCCACCCGTCACTTATTAAGTCCAATGCATTCCTCATATGAATAGGTTTAAACATATCATAAACCATAACATAATCGTATCACATAAAACCTGCGTAAAGGAAACATAACATTTCCACATTTCAATCACAATATGTCAATACAACACATTGATATAATAAAAAAGCTTTCAAAACCATTTTCAATACCAAAATAAAAGCAAGTTAAAACTTTGTATTTATTTTTCATTAAAAAAAAGTGATGGCTTGTAGAGGAAGCCGAAACTCAAATAATGGTCACGGCGGCAGAGAAGTCGTTGTCGCCGCATAAGTACGGAAAGGAAAACATTCCCTTTTTGTCGTTTAGTAAAATGCTTCGTATAAAAAAGATTCCTTTTGAATAAACGTAAAAGTCAAAGGGGTTTATACACAGTATAAAAGAAAGTTTTGTATAAAACCAAATATGCCTCAATGAAAGAGGATTGAGACGAAGTCCTTAAAAAGATTGTTTTTTTAAAATAAAGTACATATATAATGTGTATTCACTATAAGTACACATAAATAATGTACAAATACAATATAGGACATAATAATATCATGACATAATTTGAAAGTAGGAGATTAACCCAAAGAATGAAAATTGGGTTAAGAAATTCCCTTACCTTGTGTCCGACTTGACTCAACCGTTCTTTAACCTCCGGAATAATAAACTAGAGTTAATATCTACCTTATTAAGAACAATTTTCAATTTCATTATCCTTTTTATATCACTTATTACAATGTTATGAACATTATGTAATTATTTAAGTTAATAACGGTCGTTTTGTCGATCTTTGGTACTTGAGTCAACAATAAACTTCTTATAATTACATGTTGTTTATGTGGTAGAATATCCATTATCTCCAGACTTATATTCATGATTTAGATGTCATATATATCTTATATATCCAGTATATACATTCATTTATAATATTACGTAACATTTAGAGGTAAGAAATGAAATGCACCGTTCATGGAGACGGTAAGCCGTACGTACGCATGAACGCTACTTTCATTTCAATTTCATATTTAATGGAACTAAATCATAATGATATAAATTTATAATACAATTCCAGTATAATATATTGTATAATACCATTTACTCCATCCTTTATACATCCCACATATGGCATTAACGATTCAAATCACTTTGAGGGGGCGGTAGTCCGCACTTCCTAAAATGAAATTATCGCGTTTTACCCATAATGGAAATCATAAAGTATTCCATAAATGAGAAATACAGAAGCATAAGTAAAACATAAACATATTATATATCATATATAAAAATAGTGACATCTTAATGGCCACCTTTGAAGGTGTTATATGAGTGTTGAACAATCATCGTTTCGTGAGGCAGAAATTCGCCATCCACAGAAACCGTATGTTCTTTAACCATTAGATGTAGGTGTGTGTACGTGTAGATCGAATCCTTCTTCTAACAACATACTAGTATATTGAGGATACTGGTGTTGTTACAAAAGAAATGAATAAAAAGAGTTTAGGGGGTTGGAGAAGAAAAATAAAACAAAACAACATTAGAGAAGACATTACCTCAAAATCGGGTAACTCTTTTTGATTTGAGCCAAAGGCTTCCTTGGGAAGAGTTCTGCCCAAAGTGAAGCTTCTAGGAGTAAGAGGGGGAAGTTGGGAGAGTATTTGGGCAGAGGTTGGCTGAGCCAAATGGCTTGAAAGTGTAAATGAGGTGGGAGAGGTGGGGGCCTTTTATAAGTGGAGAGGAGGGGCACTTTTGGAAAGATTGAAATGTTACATTATTACACAATGATTTTCGGATTCTAAAGGTCCCAAACTTATATAATTCGTGGATAAGGTGATAAGGGTTCTAAATCTCTTCATCCAATAGGCTTTGGACAAGTGTAAGCCTTGGATTTTACATTATCTTCTCATTTTATTTAAATTGTTTAATAATGAGGTCATCGCTGCATCATCATGATGTCATAAATAATTTAATTTATTTAATGTCTAAAAATTATAAAAAAAATACTATGATGTAGGAAATATTTTTATCTTTCTAATGAATATTTATAATCAAAATTTGGACTTGTTTAACCCCACTTAAAAACTGTTTTAGTAAAACAACTCATGTTTGTGTCTATTTAATTTTAACATTAAATAAATATATATTAATGTCATTTTCCAACTAAAGTGGCTCCATGGGGTCCCCAAGTTGACCCATGGGTTTTCTTGGTCGGACATGACTCACCCAATAGGAGTAGGAAAAGTTTCATGCTCACCTCATATTATTAAAACATTATTTGTACCTTAAACTACACTAATTACCTCTAATCGCGATTAAGAACTTAAAAGTTACTATTAACCAAAAAATTATTTTAATCTCATTGAACCACATTTTACTTCTTAATTACAACCATGTATGTCGGATTTTTGAAAATCAAATCACAGAAGTGGTAACATTTCATTTAAACGAAAAATCAGTTATTTAACTACCACTTAGTGGTTTCACTATTCATCAAAAATTGAAGTTTTTCAGAACAGGGCCAAAATTTCACCCTAAGCTATAATTGATATTCAGAATTCAAAAATGATGCCTATTTTACAAAATTCAAAACATATAAGTTGCATTAATTATTTTTATAATTAATTCCCGCTGTTACGACAAATAGCGTGTTTTTAAGAAACAATTTATATCAAAAGATTGGCAATTGTTTATGTCCAATTTCAATGTTAAATTAATTCTAATGACCACCATTGGATAAAATGGTAAAAATATATTCTAATTATACCTTAAAACCACTAAATAGTATAATTTATCACAATAAATTATTTTGATTAAAAAACTTGTTTTAAAGTATTTTTCACTATTCATAAAAAAATTAGTTCTCAGAAAAATACCAAAAATTTAACATAGGGTAATTTCGATATTCCGAATCCAAAAATGAAGTCCATTTTGAAATATAAAATTTCTATAATTTAAAAAAGTGGTTATTACTATTCATAACGGCTACTTTGATTAGTCTCGGTGTTTTAGAACTCGAAGTTGCGTACAATGCAAGCTATTGCATTATTGAATGAGAAGCGTATCATGGAAGCTCGGGGTGTTACAATGTGAATTTTACTTTTGTTCAAAAGGAATATTTTTATACGAATCTTTTTAATAAACAAAAAAAGGGATTTTTTTGTCGTACATATGCGGCGACAACGACTTCTCCGCCGTCGTGACCATTATTTGAGTTTCAGCTTCCTCTACAAGCCAATTTTTTTTAAAAAATAAAAATAAATACAATGTTTTACTTTTCTTTTATTTTGGTATTGAAAATGATTTTGATAATTTTTTATTATATCAACGTGTTGTATTGATATCTGGTGATTGAAATGTGGAAATGTTGTGTTTCCTTTATGCATGTTTTATGTGATACGATTTTGTTATGGTTATTGGGCATTGTTTATGAAGACGGGTGGTTTCGTGAAAAACTAAGGGCAGGTTAGCCCGATATAGCTCTCCAATGCATTGGGTAACACGAAGGGGTTAAATTCTAAGGTTTCTCCAAAGAGATTTATGGAATATACTTTGATTGGTATTCCAAACGTAACCATGAGGGTTACTACCTATGTAAGAATGTCATGAATGCCTCAAGTTACATTTATGTCTTATGTTTTCTATGAGTTATTCACAAATATTATGATTTCATGAGGTATGATAACATACTTATGTTTTATGAGTAAAGTATGATCTCATTGATTCTTATGTGTACATGGACTAATGTTTCATTACGTATTTTTATATACCTTACTGAGATTTTTATGCTCATCCCATGTTTTTGAAATGTTTTTCACAGGTCAAGGGAAAGGTACATGATGTGATGATAGTGTCAAGAAAGTGTCATCAAAGAATCCATGTTTTTTTTAAATATGTTTCCTTTGACGGGAAAAGTGAATACTGTCTTTTATGTAACCACCTTGTTTAAATGTGGAATGTAATGCATGATTTATGATCTAATTCTCTAAAAATATAAACCAGATAAGATCCTCAATGTGAAATCTTTTAATAACTCAAGATTAAGTAATGTTTAAGGCTGGGGCCTTATAGTTGGTATTAGAGGACAGTTTAGATAACTTTAGGTGTTAGAATTCTATTAAATGATTATCCAAAAATATTTTTTTATGGTCAAATTGAAATGATATAGCATTTGAAGATTACCATGTTGCTTCATCCAAGATATGTTTGTTCAGAATGGTTTTCCGCAGAGAAAATAGGGAAGCAGTTCTAGGAAGGCATACAAAAGGAAATGACCTTCTGAATCAGCATCCTAAGATGGTCGGAATTGGAACTGAACAGTTTGTTGCAGTAATGGAATAGTTGACTCAAGTAATAAATGGTGGTGGTATCCATGCGCGAGATCATCCAGATCAACCGCAGAGGAACATGTCAGTGGTGGAACATTTCCTGAGGCAACATCCCCTATCATTCAGAGGATCATATGACCCTATTCTAGATGAAGGGTGGATTAAAGTACTGGAGAAGATTTTCGATTTCATGGGGTGTTCAAACAATCAAAAGGATAGTCTTGAAATTTACCGTTTGGAGGGTGAAGCTGATCAGTGGTGGTCGATGGTTAAAAATATCAGGGACACTGATGAGATTGATGCTCTCGACTGGGATAAATTCAAAGGTGTGTTTCTTGAGAAGTACTTTCCTAAGGCTGTTCAACATATAATGGAAAAAAAATTCTTGGAATTGAGGAAAGAGAACGACTTAGTGGCTGCTTATGAAGAAAGGGTCACTCGATTGGCAAGGTATGCACCAAATTTTATCCGAGACCTTGATAGTAAAATCAATCGTTTTAACTCAGGATTAAAGCCAAAATATCTAAGGGCTTTAGCTTCATGAAAGTTCAAGAGGTATGAAAAGATTGTTCTATGTCCTGAGAAGGTGGAAATGGAATTTTCCGATGATCACGTGCTCTATAACAACCAACAGAAGAAGAGACCGAGGTGGCAGGAGAAAGAGAAGAATTCTTCAAAAAGGTCTGATGGTAAGAAAACTAAGTATCCAGTTTGTGATAAATGTGGTAAAAGGCATGCTGGGGAATGTCTTCTGAATTCTGGAAAGTCCTACCGATGTGGTAAGATGGGACATAAGGCTTGTGATTATACTAAAAAAGATTAGGGTGATGGTAAGACCAAATTTGATTTACAGTTAGTGAAATTTTTCAAGTGTAATGAGATGGTTCATTATGAAAACGAGTGTCCGAAAAAGAGATCGAGTGGTGGGAATCAGTCAGACTACAAGCAAAAAGGAGTGGTGAAATCCTTTGCAACTACTTCAGCAAATGTTGGTCCAGAAAATAAAGTGGTATTAGGTACCTTGTTTGTTTTCTCAGATTATGCCATTGTGTTGTTTGATTTGGGCTCTACACATTCTTTCATCTCTGAAAATTTTTATAGTAAATTGGGAATTACATCTCAAGAAATGACTCCTGAACTTGTGGTAAAAACACCTGGGGGAAATGTTGAGGAAAAAAGAATTTATAAGAGTCTTACTATCCTTATCTGTGGGAAGAACCTACTTGAAAACGTTATTGTTTTACCTCTATTAGAGTTTGATTTTATCCTGGGTATGGATTGGCTCTCTGTTTACCATGCTAAGATTGATTATAGATCTAAAGAAGTATCTTTTTAGAAAGACTTCCAGTTTGTGTACAATAATGAACCCTTACTATTGATAACATATAAAGAGGCTGAGAAACTTGTAAAAGATGGAAATGAATGTTACCTTGCACATATTATTTAAAACAAAGGAACCGTTCAGATTAATGATGTCCCTGTGGTAAATGAGTATACTAATGTTTTTCCAGATGAGTTTCCTGGAATAATACCAGATCGGGAAGTTGAATTTACTTTTGACTTAGTTCCTGATGCTAAGACAATTTCAATACCCCTAATCAAATGGATCAAATTGAACTTTTAGAGTTGAAGGAGGAATTACAATATTTATTAGAGAAAGGTTTCATTTGACCTAGCACATCACCATGGGGTTCTCCTATCATATTTGTTAAAAATAAAGATGGTTTTATGAGACTTTGCATTGATTATAGGGCCTTGAATAACATCATTGTTAAGAACAAATATCCTTTGCCTCATATCGATGATTTGTTTTATCATCTCCAGAGAGCTTAGTATTTTTCAAAGATTGACCTGAGATCGGGGTACCATCAGTTGAAGGTAAAGGAAGCAGATGTTCCGAAGACTGTGTTTCGTATAAGATATGGCCATTATGAATTTTTAGTTATGCCTTTTGGGCTAACCAATGCACCTACTGTATTCATGGACTTTATGAATAGAATTTTTCATGAGTTCTTGGATAAGTTTGTGGTTTTTTTCATTGATGATATTTTGGTGTTTTCTAAAAGTAAAGAGGAGTATAAAATTCATATAAGGGTTATTTTTCAAACCTTAAAAGAAAATAAATTGTATGAGAAATTCAGAAAATGTGAGTTTTGGTTGAAAACAATTTCTTCCCTTGGTGACATTGTTTCTAAAGAGAGAATAACTGTTGATCCTAAAAAAACAAAGGTTGTTGAAGAATGGCCAAGACCCACAAATGTAACTAATATTCATAGCTTCCTTGGTTTGGCAGGCTATTACCGAAGGTTTATTAGAAATTTTTCCCAGTTATCTAGTCCAATGACTAAGCTAACTCGGAAGGGTGTTAAGTTTATCTGGACAAAAGAATGTGATGATTGTTTTCAGGAGTTTAAAAGAAGATTGGTGAATGCTCCGGTTTTGGCACTACCTTCCAGGAATGGTTAGTTTGTTATCTACAGTGATGCTTCATTAAAAGGACTTGGTTGCGTCCTAATACAGAATGATCAGGTAATTTCTTATGCTTCACGTCAGTTAAAAAATCATGAGGTAAATTACCCTACAAATGATTTGGAATTAGCTTCTCTTGTTTTCACTTTAAAAATTTGGAGGCATCATTTGTATGGAGTAAATTGTGAAATATATACCGATCACAAAAGTTTAAAGTATATTTTCACTCAGAATGAATTTAACATGAGACAAATAAGATGGCTAGAATTAATCAAGTATTATGATTGTACAATTCATTACCATCCAGGAAAAGCAAATAAAGTGGATGATGCTTTGAGTCAAAAAGTAATGTTTCATTAACCATGTTACGTTTGGAACGTGATCCTTTGGGTAAGGATTTGATGAACTTTGGGATAGAAGTTATTGGTGCAGGATGTTCTTCTGTTTTGTTTTAGGTAACAGTGAAATCTTCTCTATCAGACAGAATTAAGCGAGCACAGAAGCAAGACAGTGAGTTGCAAAAAAAGGTAGAGCCAGTTCAGAAGGGTAAGTTTCCTGAATTCAACATTGATAATGATTGTGTTTTGAGATTTGGGAAGAGATTTGGTGTGCCGTGTGATTCACAGTTGACGAGATAGTTGTTATGTATAGCTCATAGTTCTCCGTTTTCAGTTCATCCAGGCAGTACTAAGATGTATAGAGATCTTCGAGAGTACTACTGGTGGGATGGAATGAAGAGATATATTGCTGATTTTACTATGAAGTGTTTGAATAGTCAATAGTATAAAGAAGAGCGGAAGTTACTGAAATGGATGCTCAGCCTTTACCAGTGCCAGAGTGGAAATGGGTGAATATATCCATAGACTTCATTGTGGGATTTCCGAAGACACCTCGAGTTAATAATGCAATATGGGTTATTGTTGATCGCTTGACTAAATCTGATCATTCCCTTTCTATACGATATACTTTTTCCTTAGATCAAATTTATCGTTCGTATCTTAAAGAGATAGTCAGGTTACATGGAGTTCCCCTCTCCATTGTATCTGATTGTGATCCCAGGTTCACATCTAACTTTTGGAAAGGCTTTTAGAAGTCATTGGCTAATGAATTAAATTTTAGTATAACTTTTCATCCTCAATCAGATGGGCAGTCAGAACGAACAATTCATACTTTGGAGGATATTCTACATGCTTGTTCGATGGATTATCAGGGATGTTGGGACCAACATCTTTCTTTGGTTGAGTTTTCCTATAATAAAAGTTTTCATTTCAATATACAGATGGCACCATTTGAGGCATTATACGGGAAGAGGTGTCAAACTCTAGCTTTTTTGGATGAAGTAGGTGAAAGGAAGTTGATGGGACCAAAATTGGTAGATGAGTTGGCAGAAAAAGTTTAGCTGATACAAAAACACATGAGAATATCTCAGAGGAGGCAGAAAAGTTATGCGGACAACCGGAGGAAGGATCTCTCTTTTGAGGTAGGTGATCATGTCTTCCTCAACGTTTCACCATGGAAAAGTGTGATGCAATTTGGTAAGAAAGGAAAGCTAAGTCCAACGTTCATTGGACCATATGAAATTCTTGAGAGAGTTGGCTCAGTTTCATACCGAGTGGATTTACCTCCGAATTTATCTAAGGTACACAATGTTTTTCATGTTTCAATGTTAAGGAAGTACATGCCAGATCCATCTCATATTTTGAGCCCAGAGGTTGTTCAGCTGGAAGATGATATATCTTATGAGGAACAAACTATCCAGATTCTTGACCACAGGGAGAAGGTGTTACGGAATAAGGTGATTCATTAAGTAAATGTTTTATGGAAAAACCACACAATTGAAGAGGCAACATGAGAATCTAAAAATGCAATGAGGGATAAATACCCCCACTTATTCGATAAGTAAATAAATTACGAGGACAAAATTTTCTAAATGGGGAAGGATGTAACATTCCAAGTAAGTAACGAATAATATATTTTCTTATCTATTTCTATTTATTAATTAGATAGTGTTTTAGAGACTGAAAATGAGAATAAATCAAATCTTAAGCATAGAATACTCTAATATTTTTTTTAAAGATTGTTTTACCGCCTTTTGATGGAAAACAATTTTTAAATATATCTTTTGAAAATTTTATAAGAACTATTTATCAAAATAAACTTATTATTTATGATTGGGACATTGGAATTTATATTGGATATTTTTTTGGTATTTTTCTGACAATGTTCATTTTTTAATGAATAGTGAAAAATACTGCATTTTACTTCAAAAATGCTTTTTCATCTAATTTAATTATACAATTATATTGTAATTTTAATTAGTTTAAAAGTTTAATTAGAATATATTTTTACCATTTAATCCAATTATTGTCATTATAATTAATTTCATATTGAAATTGGACATAAAGAATTGTCAATCTTTTGATAGATATTGTTTCAAAAAAAACCCGTTATTTGTTTTGACAACGAGAATTATTTTTAAATTAATTAATACAATTTCAGTGTTTAGAATTTGGTAAAATTGATTCCATATTTGGAATTATAAGGTCCAAATTATGTAATTAATACTCTTTTTTTGGACATTATGAATAGTAACGACGGTAAGTATCTTTAATTATCATGATTAATTAGTAATCAGTTAGTTAAGGATAATAAAATAATATCATAATAATAACAAATGACCCAAAAATGTGTCCTAATGCTACTATTTGTGTCATGTCCGACCATGGGATACCTTGTGCCAAACATAGGGACCCCATGGAATCACTTTTGGGTAATAGTGACACTTTATCTTTTTATTTTTAAAGAAAGGAGAATATCACCAAAGTATGTATCACCCAAGTAAAACAATTTTAATTTTGTTTACATAACTGATCTCTTAGACTATAAATAGTAATTGTAAATCAAAAACTATTTCCTACATCATAGTATTTTTTCATAATTTTTAGACATTAAATAAATTAATTTATTTATGACATCATGATGATGCAGCGATTATCTCATTAATGAACTATTTAAATAAAATGAAACGATAATGTAAAATCTAAGACTTACACTTGTAAAAAACCTATTGGACGAGTATATTTCTAACCCTTATCACCTTATCCGAGAAATATATCAATGTGGGACCTTTTAAATCCCAAACACATTATAAAATAAAGTAACATTTTTTGACTTTCCAAGAGTGGCCCTCCTCCCTCTTATAAAAGGCCCCCACCTCTGCCTCCTTACCAACACCTCTCAAGCCATTGGCTTGGCCAAACTTTGCTCATTTCATCTCTCCACATCCCTTTCTTCATCCTAGAAGCCTTACCTTAGGCAGAAATCTCTTAAAGAAACCCTTTTGGGTCAAACCAAGAGGAGTTACCCGATTTAAAGGTAATGTCTTCACTTGTGTTCTTTTGTTCTATTTTGATTCTCCAACCCCATAAACTCTTTTTATTCCTTTATTTTGTAACAACACCAGTATTTTAAATATACTATGATGTTGTTATGTTAAGTATTTGAGCTGCACTTACACACACCTTCGTCTAATGGATAAATAACATACTGTTTCTCTAGATGGCGACTTTCTGCCTTACGAAACGATGATTGTTCAATATTCTTTTAACACCTTTAAAGGTGGCCATTAAGATGTAACTATATTTATATATGATATATAATATGTTTATGTTTTCCTTATGCTTCAGTATTTTTCATTTATGGCATACCTTTATGGTTTCCATTATGGGTAAACGCGATATCTTCATTTTAGGAAGTGCGGACTAACGCCCCCTCAAAGTGATTTGATTCGTTAATGCCATAATTGGGACATATAAAGGATGAAGTTAATGATATTATATATGATATTATACTGGAATTATAATATACCTTTATATCATTATTATTTAATTCCATTAAATATGAAATATAAATGAAAGTAGCGTTCATGCGTACGTACGGCTTACCATCTCCATGAACGGTGCATTTCATTTATTACCTCTAAATGTTATGTCATATTATAAATTAATGTATATACTGGATATATATGATATATATTATATCTACATCATAAATATAATTCTGAATATAATGGATATTTTACCACATGAACAACTTGTAATTATAAGGAGTTTATTTTTGACTCAAGTAACAATGATTGAAAAAACAACCGTTATTAACTTAAATAATTACATACTGTTCATAACATGGTAAAAAGTGATATAAAAGAAATAATAAACCTGAAAAAGGTTCTTAATCAAGTATAATTTAACTCAAGTTTATTATTCATGAGATTAAAGAACGATCGAGTCAAGTCAGATACGAGGTAAGGGACTTCATCTCAATCTCCTTTTATTGAGGAATACATTGTTTTATACACAAATTTCTTTTATATGGTGTATGAAACCCTTTGAATTTGAATTTTATTCAAAATTAATCTTTTTACATGAGGCAATTTACTTAATGACAAGATGGAATGTTTTTGTCGTTCGTATGTGGCGACAACCACTTCTCTGCCACCGTGCCCATTATTTGAGTTTCAGCTTCCTCTACAAGCCGTAACTTTTTTTAAAAAAAGAAAAATAAATAACTTGTTTTAATTTTCTTTTATTTTGGTATTGAAAATGGTTTTGATAATGTTTTTATTATATCAATGTGTTGTATTGATATCTGGTGATTGAAATGTGGAAATGTTATGTTTCCTTTATGCATGTTTTATGTGATACGATTATGTTATGGTTCTTGGGCATTGTTTATGAAGATGGGTGGTTCCATGATAAACTAAGGGTGGGTGAGCCTGATATAGCTCTCCAATTCATTGGGTAACGTGAAGGGGTTAAACACTAAGGTTTCTCCGAAGAGATTTTGGGAATATACTATGATGGGTATTCCAAACGTAACCATGAGGGTTACTCCCTACGTAAGAATTTCATGAATGCCTCAAGTTACCTTTATGTCTTATGTTTTCTATGAGTTATTCATAAATCTTATGATTTCATGAGGTATGATGAAGTTCTTATGTTTTATGAGTAAAGTATGATTTCATGGATTCTTATGTGTACATGGACTAATGTTTTCATTCCGTATTTTTATATACCTTACTGAGCTTTTTATGGTCATCCCATGTTTTTGAAATGTCTTTCACAGGTCAAGGGAAAGGTACATGACGTGATGATAGTGTCAAGGAAGTGTCATCAAATAATCCATGTTTTGTTTTAAATATGTTTCCTTTGATGGGAAAAGTGAATACTGTCTTTTATGAAACCACCTTGTTTAAATGTTGAATGTAATGCATGATTTATGATCTAATTCTCTGAAAATCTAAACCTGAAAAGATCCTCAATGTGTAATCTTGTAATAACTCAAGATTAAGTAATGTTTAAGGCTAGGGCCTTATAGTGGAACCCAAGAAGATTCCATGCGTAAGCCCGATTCACCATTGTCGCTCCTTAGTAGCACCCGGGAAGCTTCCATGCATATATCCCATTCACTATTTTCGCTCCTTAGCAACACCCAGGTAGCTTCCTTGCATAAGACCCATTCACCATTGTCGCTCCATTGCGGCACCCAAGCAGCTTCTATGCATAATCCCCATCCATCCATTTCCGATCTTTCATGACACCTGGCCAACATTCATGCATAAGCCCCATCCCACCTTACCACTCCACAGTGGAACCCAGGCAATGTCCATGCATAAGACCCATTAACCACCCTTCGTGGACCCACAATTGTGCCAACATCTTCAGTTCTCTTGTGGCCTCATGATTCTCACACCGAGCAAGACTCGTGTGAGATTAGAGTAAACAGTGGCCATGAAATCCTCTTTGGGCCACCATAGAGTGTAAGCCCCAACCCTATAGAACTACGTGGATATTTATCCTTGACATGGGAAGGTATATAAGAAGCCTCCCTGAGGTTCAAGCCCAAAAACCATTGGTCCCGACTCCATTCACATCGGTTCACCAACACCTTTACTTAACTACGTGGACTTTGATCCTTGATAAGGAAAGGTATGTAGGAAGCATCCCTGAGGTTCAAGCCCAATACCCATTGGTCTCGACCACTCAACATCGATCCACCCCATCCTGCATGCATTAAATCGTATGCTTCTTTTTTTCCTACATGACCCTAAACTGTCCTCCCATCTTGCAGTAAGACATTGTGACTCCATCCATCGGTAAGATTTTGTATCCTAACCAGCGGTAAGCCGTTGTAGTCCGTAATCTGTGGTAATTCATCATCGTCCCTTTTTTAGGAACCACATCTATGGTTCATCCCAATAGTCTCATACCAACCTTATGCTACGAACCACACATAATCCCTAGTATATGATCGAGTCGTTGTCTTCTCTGCAAACCCCAATTCAATGCCCCATTTTGAACTACGGGAACATTGATCATTGCCAAGGAAAGGTATGTGGGGAACCTATCTGAGGTTTAATCACATCACCCATGTCTCATCCTGGTCTTTCCCTCAATCCAATGTGTTTCAGGAAGGCCATGACTGAACCCGACGTTTTCACTTCCTGTGGGTCCCATCCATACAGGTCACCTCTTTAGGTGTCCCATCACCTAACCGAACTATGTGCACTCTTATTTCCTTCCACATTGATATGTAGGAAGTCTCTTAGAATCTCAAGATCAATACTACCATAACCTTCATGATGGTTTTGTCTCATCCCCCCTTTACTTCATTCAACTCTTCATCATACATCTCGATTCTAACCCTGGACATCACATCCCGTTGAGATCATGACATTCATCCCAGCGCCACTCCTTGCGGCACACGAGCAGCTAACCATGCATAAGCACCACTCAATCTGTAACCATCTAACCAAGATAACTCCTCTTGCAATGGGCCGTTGTCCATGTGTAATCCCCAACATGTCTCTGGGTCGTTTTCATTTGTGTACACCCTGATTGATCACCCCTTAGAACTAAGTGGGTTTTTATCCTTGTCGTTTACACATGGTACGTAGTTATCCTTCATGAGGTTCAATCCCAGCCAATGGTAATACTTGGTTATCACTCACTGGGATGTACAAATATGATCCACTCCCTTGAGTGTTCTAATAACCCTCATTCCGTCTCTGTAAGACGTTAATCTCACGACAAACCCTGTGCTAATCATTGGAAGCTGAGGAAAACCTCAGATACATGCTTCTGAAAAAAAATACCCCATGACTAATGTGGGATGCTTAGAATTATGCACCCATGAGATTCCCTATTACAAGGAAGAATACAGGTTCTCCATTGACCATGCAACTAGATATGCCCAGACATGCCTGATGTTGTCGACTACTCCGACCAAAGGTTGCTACGATGACATGACTCAATGGAATGTTCTAACATAATTAGTGTAATTAACTAGTATCCACAAAGATATGGCAGCAAGAACAAGACTCTTGAACCACGACTCAAATCTATAAGAGAGACATGGAATAGGAAAAAAAATTCAAGGAGGAATCCACGAAATGTGGAACCGACATCCCATCATCCCGTTTTGATCAAGGGGAAAACATCCCGAAATATGTGAAGAATGCATCCCACCTTTGGAAAGTGGGAATGTAGGGTAACAATCAGCATGTAATCCTCTGAACATATGGATGTGTGTGCCCCGACAAAAGAGTTGGAAATAGGGTCATCTGTTGCATTTTAGTTTTCAAACAGATTATGTGTTTTTGGTATCAACATGTTGAATGTATATCCATATAAGTTACTAATAATTTGGTTCCAGATCCATCATATTTTCAAAATTTAGTACATTGTGTAGTCATACCGTCTTTTCAACAAATTGAAACTCATGATGATATTGATTTAAATCCGAAGATGGAACCATATTAATTATAGTATTTTTTTAAGTAAGTTGAAGTATCATTGTGTCCTCGTTGCATGATAAGAAAATTTAAAGTAGTTGAAAAATTTATGGGTACTAAATCAGATAATTAAAGGTCAAAAAACTATTGGGATAAAATATTCTCTTTTTTAAAAGAAATTTTACCTAAAAGAAATATGTTGTCTATAAATTTCAATGAGAGAAAGATGATGGTTCAAAATGTGGTTCTTGGTTATCAGAATATTCATGCATGTTCAAATGATTATGTCTTATTTTATGGTGAATATGATTTACTAGTTTATTATTCTACATATGGGTAATTGAGTTATAAATAGGTTCAACTAGGTAATTATGGATTGATTCCTGTAAAACAGTTGAGGTATTACCCACATACACCTGGATTACAGTGTTTATTTTTGTTTCAAAACACATCATCATCAATGTCATGGAAAAAAACCAATATTTTAATTGGTAAAAGCTTAAATCATCTTATTGATGGTGATTCATCGAAACATATTCAACATGTACATTCTTCTTTTTCTTCAGAAGCCCAAAACAAGGGAATGGGTCTTTCTATTTATGGTTTTTGTCCATTTGGTCTTTACAGAAGTCAATATTCTTGTTAGCCCATCTTTATAACTCTGTAAAATTTACCCCCTTGGATGTTGAAGAATATTCCATATATACTTTTGATGTTATTAATTCCAAGACATCCAAAAAATAATATCAATGTTTATTTGAATCCATTGATTGACGAGTTATATTTATTATGGATTAATTACTTAATTACATATGATGTTTTTGCGAAAAAAATTCAAAATGAAAGCTGCATTGATGTGAAAAATTAATGACTTCCCAAATTATGGAATGTTTTCTGGCTGGAGTACACAAGGTCTAAAATCATGTCAGTATTGTATCATAGACTGTAATAAATTTATAATATTCAATGGAAAAAATCTTTTTTTCTTTGACTATTATAAGATATTTATTCCTAGCAATAATCTTTTTCAGAGGAACATATATCATTTTAAGAAAGTTACAATTTTAAGAGATGAACCTACAATAATGATCTCAAGTATTGTGTTAAAGTCCATTGACTCTTAATTACCCCAATTACCTTAGGACTAACTACAAACTAACTAAATATAGATAGTATTGGGAAAGATCGTAATTGGATAATACATATCATTTTTTGAGATCTTCAATATTGGTCTAATTTGTTGGTTCGTCACATGTTGAACGTCATAAATTTTGAGATGATCTATTTTGATAATATATTTTAAATAGTTTTTGAAACATCTCATAAGACCAATGATAATATAAAGAATGATTAGATCTTTCCCAAATTCACAGGCAACAATAACATGAACTATTTGAAAATAACAGATGACAAAAGTTATTGAATCAAAATGTGGGTTATAATGTTTTTAAATAAATCCATTTATTATTTTCTCAGTGGATTGCAGATTTGAGGCTTTCAGATGGTTATGTTTCTAATTTATCTAGATGTTTCATAAATGGTTATGTTTCTGGATTAATAATTTATGACTCACATGTTATAGTGAAAATACATCTACCAATTGGGTTTAGAGTATTGTTGAATTCAATTTTTTAGTATTTGCTAATAGAAATATCATATTTTATTGAGAAATTTGTGTGAAAACAATAGAATACAATGCACTAAGTAGACTGCAAGAAGATGTTGTTTAAATTTTATATAAATTTGATAAAAAATCCTCTCACTGGATTTCATTGATTTAACGGAACATTTGATATTACATTTTTCACATGATGAAAATTGCGGAGGTTTGGTAATTTTTTGATGGATATACCCATTTGAGAGATTCATGCATTAATTGAAAAATGGTATATAACAATGCCTTGGTTGAATCATAAATTGTAGAATCTTATTTTTAGTAGGAAATTTTTTTATTCATATTTCATTATTTTAAATCTGAATATCCAACAAAACATCCCCACATGAGTCGTAGTGAGAAAAAGTCGTAGTTAAATTGAACAATCAATTATTTAATTTTTATCAACTCAAACTTGGCTATGGTGGAGTTTATTCAAGATGTATTTTGGATGATTATCATCATTGGTCTCATACATATGTTCTACTCAACTATGATGAAATGCAACCATATGTACTATTAGTGACCCTATCACTTATTATATATTTTTTAAAGTAAATTAATATTATTTTTCTAGATTATGTGATAATCATATAAAGAAACCGTTTCCAAAAATTATATCAGTATATATTGATGAATGTTTATTAAATAATTTTCCCTATTGGTTTCAAAAATTGGTAAGGTAAATTTTTTATGGATTAACATATAAAAAAATTTATTACTTCTTTTATTGATATTTTTTTTTCAAATTTTAAGGCATGGAAGCATGTTTATGAAATTGATAACTGATTGTGTGTACTTGGTAACCCACCTTCCAAAATAGTTAAATCTTATAATACATATGTGCTGAGTGGTTTTCGATTTCATACACATGCATATGGAGAATAAAAAAACAATGAATATAGGTATTTTATTGATAGGATCTCATCATGAGGAAATTGAAGTTTACTTTTATTTCATAGAAAAAATAATTTTACTATCTTATCTAGGATAGAATTAAATAACAATTTTTAAATTTCATTTGATGGATACTGATAGAGGATTTCATGTTCACCCACACCTTGGAATCATTGATATTAAATATACAACCTTCTTATAGTAAATGAATCATTTTTATTGGCCCATCAGACATATAAAATTTATTATGAAAAATATTATGCTACATCAAGAGATATAAGTGACTACTCGAGAATGATAAAAATTAAATCCTATGAAAATAATTTTATCCAAAGTGAATGTGGTTACACTAAAGTGAAATGAATTGAATGTTTTCAAGAGACAACTCCAAATAAATATTTTCCACAAAGAGACAAAAATATTAATGATGACACCCCAGAGTTATGGGTTGATGGTGAGAATGATGTTATTATTGTAAAAATGAATTTGATATAGAAATATACGATGATGTTGAAAATACTATGGAAATTGATGATACTAAGGAGGAATATTATGATATTGACACTATAATATACAAAGATGGGGATGAAGATAAAGACTGACAATTAAATTATTTTTTTAATAATATATATAATTTATATATCTATAATACATGTTTTCAATTATTTTCTCACAATAGATATTTCATGTTTCAGATGGATGATGATTGTTTTTATGATATATTTCATGAGTTGGAGGAGGCTTCACTACCTAGTCAGGTGCCTCATGCTACATTGTCTAATCCTCAGACTACTGGAAGCATAACGATGACTTGGAGGTTTCTTGGTCTTTGAATATTGATTATTATCCACCCTATCCATGAGTAATTCTAATGTCTTGAGTTTGATCCATGCATGATGAGGAATGTTTAGTTGTGTATTTTAGTAAGTTTTCATCAATTTTAATTAATTTATTTATATAAAAATTGTTTAAATATTTGTTATGATTTCACACATATTTTAGCATATGTTTTGGGACAAGTGAGTGTTATATTGTAGAATTATTTTTCAAGAGCTTGGGTGACATTGAATTATAATCCCTTTGATGTTCAATATTGACTTTTTGATAATTGGAAGATACGTAATGAAATAATAGTTATTTTGAAATTTATTTAATTACTAACTTGATATTATTAATTCTTAGTATGGATTATGGTATAATTTTGATGACAGCATGTGGAACTCTATCTGGGAGGAATGAGATGTTTCTATACATGTTCATTGATTCATTTTTTTTCACAATCTGAGGAAGACATCGATGTAGAATACAGGGGTCATAGAGTTTGATCAGTCTTCCTGTGCCCATCGAATTGAGTATATATATTCTCAGGTTTTGGATGAATTATGTTCATATTGGATGGTATATACTTTTCATATGAGGGCATAATTAGGTCAAAAAAATGAGGGAGGTAGGATTTGACACATCAAACTGGTAGTCATACATTTGGAATGCATCGATTACCAATGGTAAGTACTTTTTTATAATTTATAAAACATTAAATATAAAATATTTATTTTATACTCATATTGGTGGTCAAACATCCCAATATTATAGAGTTTGACATTTATAATAGGTTGTACAATGATCCTATTAACTTAGAGATTACAAGTGGTCACCAGCATCATATTGTTGTAAGTATAACTTTTTGAGTTTTAATATTCACTACTAATAATTTGTTAACTATTTTAAATTTAAATTTCTCTTGAAATAGTCATTTGAGGTCTGGACTTATCAAACACTAGATGAGACCCAGTTTGAGAATGAGGATCATCCCATGAGTATAGTATCATTTGATGACGTAGCATAGACGTGGATGACTTTGCATGCATTCGAGAAAGGATGAGTTGTTGGTATTGGATCTCGATTGACACCTGGGTGTTATTATAGATCTGTTATGATGTCTGTGTCCATCTTAAGGGGAGCTCTTAGAGAGTCATCATCATATTCTACACATTATGTGGAGGATCTTCGAGCTTAGGGTGATCTTATAGAGACTATGCGTACGGACCAAGAGGGGCTCCATTGACATTTGTAGTAGTAGTAGAAGGAGATGCATTGATGACAGCAGCAACAACATAAGAAGAAAATATAGTACGAATGACATCTGACTCAGAAATTAGGGATGGAGTTCCCTCTATCAATTACTCTAGACAACCCCTCCCTCTACCCTATATGATTTATGAATATTTTTAAAAAAACATTTGAATATAAATATGTTTTTATAATAATTTTACTAATTCATATATTCACAGTTCTATATTTTGTATTTATTATATTTTTACAAATATTTTTTTATTATTTCTAATTTTTTTATATTTTTTTGTATTTTTGTATTTATATTTTTGTATTTTTTATTTATATTTTTTCTATTTTTTTCATTTTAATAATTTTTTTTTATTTTTTTTTCAAATTTTTTTTGCAATGGTATAGATTAACTATCGCGTATACTTATTTTTGATTGGAGATTACTCTCGTCACAAATAACCTTTTCAAAAAAATGTTGTATATTATTTTCAATGGGATACTATCCAGTCACAACTAGTATTTTTACGATGAACTATCACAAAAAATATTATTTTTTGAGCCATTTTCTGTGACGTTTTATTTGCGATAGGACCCCATTCAAATGACTATTTGTGATGGGATCCCATCGCAACTAGTTTAATGTTTTTTAGTAGTTTTAATCTTACCATTATCCTTGGTTATAATGTAACCACTATCTCAATATGAAAACCGTACAGATGTGTTCCACAAGATCAAAAAAATCCATCATATCAAAATCTATGAAATGAAATGGGTTTCAAAAACATTTCATCATAACATATCATGTGAAAAAGTAAACAGTTTTCATAATCATTTCATTATTTTTTCAAAGCATAACCTATGGAAAAAAATGCTAGATTCATTATCATTTTATCATGGGATAACTTATGGTAGTGAAAGGGGTTTAATAAATATCCTTTTATCATATACATAAACCATTCATGTAAAGAATACAAATGGTATCCTTGCATCTTATCCCTAGTAAATCATAAATAACCTTAAATAATCCCATCACATGTAGAAAATAATTTTGAAAAACTACATTGGATCTATCTTGAGAAAAATATAATTTTTTTGAAAATAAATTTTTAAAACATAAAATATTATGAAAATTATTTTTGTTATAAATAACATTCAAAAACTTATAAATTAATAATTTTTAAAAAATAAATAAAAAATTTCTTGAGAAAAATATCATTTAAGCTTTGAAAAGGCTTTATAAAACATAAAACAATTTAAAATCATTTACGCTTTTAAATAATTTATTTAAAATATAAAAAATTACCAAAGATTAAGGAAATAATATTATTTAAAAATAAAATTGGAAGCATGTAAAGAAATATTTAAATCATTTAGTGTTCGTGACAATAAGAAATATTTATCATGTTGTTCATGTTAAAAACAAATATTCTGTTCACATTATTTGTAAAATCTAAATGAGAATTATTTTGAAAACAATATGAATATTCATTTACAAAAAATTAAAATTGTAAAAAAATGGATAAATGTTTATAAAAAACCACAGGTTAATTATAAAACATTTCTAAAAACTTTCATATAAAAAATGGTTTTAAAAGAAAATGGATTTCTGATCGTAGAGATAAATTAATTCGAATTTTCTTAAACACAATATATTAATAATTTTAAGTACCAAATATTGGGGAAAAAGGTTATTACGTGAATATATCATTAATATATAGAGGATACGAACTTTTTTTATATTTATTTAGAGGTATATCTTGATTTTTCAACATTTTATACTTAATCATAAACAATCCCAATAAACAATGAGATTGTAATAGAAAATATTTAACACTTTTGTAAAATTGAATCTTAATCCCTATGAGAATAAATAAATATCATGAGGATAAATTAATTCATGATATTACAAGTCAAAGTGTTTTAATATATACCTCATAAAATAATATTGGTGCATAACATGACATATGTCTCAAAGAAATCAAATTGAGACAAATATCCCATACCTATTTGGTAACATTGAGATTGTAAACACTATGATACAGATATAAAAGAATATTTATATATAAATACCAGGAAAAATTAAGGAAAATTATCATAAAATACATTCATGGGAATGATATACACCTCATGAAATAAAATGGTGGTGAATATGGCATTTGTGTCACAGAATTAAAAAAAGTATGATATAAATCCCTTACACTACGTTTTGAATTCCATTATACTCATTCAAAATTACTATATAAAAAATATATGTTTATTTTAAATCTATTAAAAACCATATATATATATATATATCATCTATAATTTTTATGGCCTTTTTTACTTATTTATTAACAATTCCATGTCCAGGTTACATTCATAGGTAAAAACCACTTTATTTTTCATATATGTTTTGGATTGTTGTATTTGGTCCTCTTAATTAGATCATGATTTCGACATATAATTTTTTTTTGAATATGATATAAATTTAATAAACATACATTTTATATTTATTTTGAGTAATTTAAAACATTTAGTGATAGGAAAATAAAAACATCCTTTATAGAGATGGTAGGTTGTACATACACATGAACTTTGTTTCCATTTTCTTATTGGATTGAAATAAAAAATATTAAATCATATATAATCATAAAAGAATCATTTATATATTAAATAAATCACATTTTTTCATTAACCCAGTCATTAATAAGTTCCATTTAATGCATTAACCAATCATAATGCTTTGCGAGGCGGTAGTCCGCTATACAGAAGAACAATGTTATAATATTGCTACAAAATAAAGATTATGAAGGTATTTGTCATATAATAATTATAAAATAATAATAATATCATAAAAATCATAAATATCCTATATAAACAATAAATATATCATTATTTCCAACCATGAAAAGTGGTACTGTAAAAATGAGTGACATCGGTTCATGAGGTGGTAGTTTGTCGTACACACAAACCATGATTTTGTAAATAATTTGAAGGAAGTGGAGATGGATGTAGTTCACGAATGTAGCTTAAAAAATAAATGTATATTTAAGATGCATAGGTTACTATATAATTATGTTATAATAATAATTTAAGGAGTTAGAGGAAGAAATTGTATTGGCCCGAACAATCGTGGTCCATTACAATGTCATAATCTAGTGCATGGGATGTTCTGAGAGACAAAAGTAGCTCATTTCAAGAGGTTTCCAAATTTCTAGTTTTTTCATATTAGTTACTTATGGAATTGTTGACTCTGGGAATCAGTGCGGGTGCCTTAGGGTGTCAGTGTTGGTGGGGCGGGGAATCAGTTTCGGTGAGTCCGGGCGTCAGTGTCTGTGACTCAGGGTGGCTGTGTCGGGGACTCAGGGTGTCAGTGTAGGTAACTTATGGTGTCGATTTTGGTGAGTCACGACATCTGTGTTGGTGAATCAGGGTGTCGGTATGGGTGATTCAGGGCATCAATGTCAATGAATCAGGGTGTGGGTATCAGTGAGTAAGGGTGTTGATGTCAGTGAGTAGGGGCATCGATTTTGGTGACTCAGGGTGTTGGTGTCACTGAGTCACGGAATCAGTGCCGATGAGTCAGGGAATCTGTGAGTCACGGTATTGGTGAGTCATGCGTTGTTAGTTCATGTCGGTGACTCAGTTTCAATGTTGGTGACTCACCCATCAGTGACTCATTTCCAGTTTTTTCAGTTTTTTCCTTCTTACATTTTATATGATGTAAACAGATTTTAAATACTTGTTTGGGAGTTTCTATGGGTGTTTCAAATGATATTAATTATATCTTTAAGGGGGGATTTGAGATATTCAAACCACGTAATCTTGACCAAGATCCCACGTTAATGATATTTGAAAATATTTACCATTTTGTTAATATAGAATTTGGTACTTATGAACCGAGATCTTTTTTCCCATGTATTTTCATTTTCACTTAGCACACCTACAACCATTCCTCCCCATGGAGTCATGAGTGGTGGTATAGTTATCCATCCAGTATTACTTATAGTTTTTCCCTAGAATTTTTCAACTGATGGTGCAACCCTATATTTTTTATGCAAGGAAGAGTTGTTGATCTTTTGTTATTCCAAGTAGGGATTTTCCATTGTCACTATTTTAATTGTGTATCATGCATGGTGGGTGTAGTAATATTATTTTGTGAAAACTGATGAATCAATCATTCCACAAAGATGAATGATAATACAAACTTGTTAATGGGATGGGCGTTGATTGATGTCGATCGCCTGTTTTATTTTTTTTATCATTGTTGATGATGTGATCTACTATGGCCATATGGCTTCTAAAAATCATGTTCGTTGGTGGCCCTTGTATTTTCATGGGTGAAGCTAAATAGCTGTTGCTGTTTCCTTGTGAATAATTGGTGTAAATATTGATCTGATTAATCACATATACTCGGTTAAATGAAATGGACACCCTAATATAAAAATACTTGTGTGATCACTACTGTTTATCAAAATTGATTTATTGAATAGTGTTTACTAAATCTGAGTACATATTGTTTGATAGGTGTGGTTGTGTGCTATGTTAATTTGGGTTTTGTGACTTGTGTGGGTTGTGTGGTGTTGTTGTTTGGAGAACAGTGGTGGGTACAATGGTGGGAAGAGGATTTGGTTCTATGAGTTGGTGTGGTATGATTGTGTAGAAGGGTTGTGGTTTTAGTGGTGGTTGATGTGGGACTTGGGTATGAGGTGGTGCTAGAGGTGTGATGCTATCTCAATTTGATATACTGACTGATTTTGGAATCAACAGACTTATTATGCAGCGATACTACATCGGGGAATTAGAGGGGCAGTGGGGCTACAAGACTGGGTTGTGTCATGGTTTCATGTTTATGGGTGAACTGGGTGTAGTGTTGTTGTGATGCAGGGCTGCTGGGTTTTGTTGTGAGGGAATGACTTGAATGGGGAAACTTTCAAGATGGATGTTGGTAGTTTCTTCCTCATTTGACTTGGCAATGTTTAGTGTCTTTTAGCCATCTGAAAATAGTTTTAGATGTTTTAGTTTTTTGCTGCCCGAGTAGGGATGGAATAAATAAATAAATGGTATTATAATGAGGAATGAATACTTCTTAAATTTAAAATGGGTGGGTTTATGTTTTGGTTTTGGCTTTTGTGTGGTTGTGCGTGTATGGATGGAATAAATGAATGAGTGGGATTATAATGTAGAATGAAGACTGGTTAAAATAAAAATGGTTGAGTTGATGTTTTGGTTGTGGATGTTGTGTGGTTGTGAAAGTAGGGGTACCAGAAATGGTGCTTTTGAGTGGGATAGTTGAATGTTTGAAAACCCATAAGTTGATCCGAGTGTTTTGTACATATATATATATATATACTTTTAGTTTATTATGTTTTCTATACACACCCCACCTGTGTTGAGCACTTTCTGCCGAAAACAACCATTGTTATGAGGGAGGGTGTATTTCCCAACATCCCAGTGGGATGATGGATAACTGTTTACTAAAATTCCCATGCTCCCTATTCTAGGCATTTATTTGTCAGGTTTTTTTAGGTAGGCTACAATGGATCTAGGTTTATTACCAGATTTATAGTATTGGCTTTGTGATAAGTGTTTTTTTGCCAACTGTCTTTGGGACGAGGCCCAGGTGTTTTTAGACGGGAGGTTGTATGTGTGAGGCCCATGTTATTTTGGGTTGGATGTGTGTGGTTGTGTCCTAGGTGTGTATGGATAGTTTTTGAAAGTGGCGATTCTACAAGATCATGATAGTTTCAATACATTCGCTGTTAGCGTTGAGCAGTTAACTAGTGAGAAGTGGTGCAGGGTACCCAAATATCGATGGTCTTATTTTATTGCATTACTTGAATTGATTTATTTGGTGAGTGTGCCTTGTTGAGTTTGGGGTGGATAGTATACCTTATTAGATTATTTTGGAGTTTTTGTTACATTCTCACGGGGGAATCAATATTCCTATCCCACTTGTACATGGGTGAATTTGGTTTTTCCAACTGAGTATAATTGTATGATCACCCTACATATATAAATATTGTTTTCACATTTCTAGAAAGATTATGTGGACCGTTCTTGACATAACTATCTCAAATTTTGGGGATGGTTGATGTGTCACTTCTTAGTCTTATTTTGGTACTTACTTTGATGTTTACATTTTATTTCTTGTAATTTTACTTTAAACATGAAAGTGGGATGGATTTGTGCTTCTTTATATATATATATATATATATATCATGGAGTGGTTTGCAGTGGATACATTTTATCTATCCATCTATTTTTCATTAAAAAGGGTAATGACTCCCATTTTGAGTGATTTTTTACCTTCCTTTGGTGCCAGATACAACATCGAGGACTATTGGTGGTGGGACTCAGGGGTCATTATATCTCTTTCATCTTGAAGAAGGAAGGTCTCGACATCCTTATATCTCTTCGCTCATCTTGAAGAAGGAAGATCATGACTGAATTGTATCAGAGGGGAAAGTTGAGATATGTGATGGAGTTTGGATTTATTCATAGTGAGGATTTTATGGGATGATAGGTCAATATTTTTAGATGATATTGGTTTGTGACATAGGCTAGAAAATACGGGCTAGGATAGGGGATTTTAGGGCAACCTGTGATCTGATGCATGGACTCTGAGCTTATCGAACAACCAAGTGAGGCTAGACTATTTGCAAGGTAGAGACTCTAGGAATGGTACATAAAACATGATGAGTTGTTTTGGTGTTTGTTTTGGGAGTTATTTGGAATTAAAATAAACAATGAGTTTAAATGAACCCTAAAAAAATTCCATACTACTCGGGATTATGAGTCCCTTGTATTCCATTCTACTATGTCTCCTAGTCATCGACCATGTGTGGTACGAGCAGTGGTGGGTCAATAGGCTGACCTGGTTGACCGGTTGATGGTTGGACTAGAATAGGAGTACAATCTGTGGTAGAATATTCATTGTGCTTTACAGTGATAGACTCTGAGAAAATACAAATACAATGTCTCAGACATGGAGACATAGAGTTGTCTTGAAGAGCTTTTGATAAATTTTAGCATGATCCGAGCTTTGAAAATGTACTATGTTCCTATGGCAGTAAAATTGTTGCGGATAATAGAGCATCAATTGTTTATGATTTACCTCAATTAGAGGAAGTAGACTGATGTTTCGTGTGATGAATCTGAAAAGGAGTTCCATGCAGAATTCCTTTCTTCCATAATGAAAGACATGAATATGTAGGAGATACTCTCCCTCTAGAAGGGGATTATGTTATTGAGGTAATTGGGGATAAAGTTCAAGGATATCATACATTTTTATTCAAATATTGTTTCGGATGAGGAGTCTCGGGGGAGGCACGTAGAGGAGGGACTTCATCCTTCTCTTTAGTATGAGGTCACTCCCTTCACCCAACTAACATATAAAGAGGTTTAGAAAAATGTTGAGGTGGTGTAAATAATTCACTCCCAATGAGGTCTTTCATGAGAGTGATGTGTATTGTTCCCTTTAAAGGGGAAGGTCATCGATAACATGTCTCTAGTGTTAGTGCCCTCTAGGATTCGGCCAGTAGGTGGCCGACCCCATCAGTTTTAGTTCTAACCCTCTGGTCCTCTCCCTTTTTCCATGACCATAGGGATGAGTTATTTTTCTTGTGGAGGTCTTGTTCACTTCTAAGTACAGTTCCCGACTTGATCTTAGTATGGTGGAGGTGGGAAGGTTCATCAATTTCTTCAATAGTATTTTCCAGCCAGGTTTTTTCAGCAGTAGAGATAGAAGATCCCTACTCCACCAAGGGAGGGTGGTGCAGTATGAGGCTGACCACATGTTGATCCTCTGGGACCTACACTAGGGTATGTTTGAGGAGGTATCCAAAAATTGAAGGTAGATGATCTAGGCATGGGTAGTTGCACACCGCAAACACAACAGTTCCAGCAGTACTAGAGTCCGTTCAAGGCATGATCAGTTTGTTTAGTTTTATTTCTTGAACCATGTTTGATTCAAGAGCATCGAGCTCCTTCGTTTCACCCATTCAGGCCCATGCCTTTGGACTAGGCATAGGGAGACTTTCTATGCCTCTGGTGTTGAGTACACCAGTCGCAGGTCAAACCAACTTGTTTGATGTTTGTTGGGAATGTAGACAGGTGTTGGGGCACATCAATCCAGTGTGGATATCTTTATTCTATATATGCAACCATATGATGTAATACTTAACATCGACTGGTTTTATTCTATGCATGCGGTTTTTTGACTGCTTCTATAGAAGTGTCGTGTATTCAGACATGAGTGTACAACATATGGCTTTCGTTGGTGAGAGGAGTTCCCAGATGGGAAGCCGACACATTGAGTCTCTTCTTTCCCTATTATATGAACTATTAGTGGGATCAATGGATGCTAAGATAGTTTAGGTTACAAGCGTTTTTAGAGAGTTTCTAGATGATTTCTTGTGGTGGTTGTGACTCTACCCCCTCAATGCGATGTTGAGTTTGGGATGGACATAAAAACCGATGCTAGTCTAATTTGGATGGCTCATTATCGGATGGTTCCTTATGAGTTGCGGGAGTATAAAATTCAAATTGATGATGTGATTAATAAGGGTTTCATCAGATCCGCCATCTCATCGTGGGGTGCTCCAATCTTGTTAAGGAAGAAGGAATATGGTGTTTTGAGGTTGTTCATAGACTACTTGAGACTGAATCAGGTAACGGTCAAGAACCATTACCCTATCCTGATAATAGATGATCCTTACATCCAACTGAGGGGAGTGACTTGGTTTTCTAGTATTGATCTGTAGTCTGGATATCCTCAGCTGAGGGTGAAGGAGGGTGACATCCCAAATAATTCTTTCAGGTGTGGGTATATGCACTTTTAGTTTATAGTTATGTCATTCGGTGCTTCGAATGCACTAGTTGTGTTCATGGGGCTCATGAACTCTGTCTTTCATGGGTCCCTGTAATCGTTCATCATCATATTCATTGATGAAATCCTAATCTACTCGATGTCAATGTAGTCTTATACTGAGAATCTAAGGACTGTTCTAGAGGTCCCTTGGCACCAGCAGCTCTATAGAAATATGTCCAAGTGCAAGTTCTGGACATGAGAGGTCCACTTCCTTGAACATATGGTGTCTCAATAGGGTGTAGTGGTGAACCTTTCGAAGTATGAGGCATTCATTTCTTGGTAATCACCCATGAATGTTGCATAGGTTTGCAATTTTCTCATCCTGGAAGGCTAATATCGAATATTCGTACTTGATTTCTCTCAGGTAGTATCTCTATTGACAGCTCTAACAAAAAGGGACAATTTTTTTGTATAAAAGGAGCAGTTCCATGTAGTGATTTTCTATCATAAGGGTATGTTGGTTAGTGCTCCAATTCTCAGGCTTCTAGAAGAGGGGGTGATGTTCAAGGTGTTCTGTGATGCTTCCAGCCTTGGCATGGAATGTGTGCTGATGCAACAACAAGAAGTGATCTCTTTTGGGTCATGTAAATTACTTCACCATGAATGTAACTATTCTACCCATGATCTAGAACAAGAAACGGTCATGTTCGCACTAAATATGTGGGAACATTACCTCATTGGGGACCACTTCATGGTCTTCACGGATCACAAGAGCCTGAGGTACAACATTTACCAGTAATACCTGAACTTGCATCAACGAAGGTGGATGGAGTTTTTCTAGGATTATGATTTCGAGATTTATTACACTTTAGGGAAGGAAAATGTTTTGACTGATTCTTTGAGCAGAAGTATTAGAAAGTGGTATTTTGGGAATATACGGACACTTAGAGAGGAATGGAGGAATTTTCTTCCTTGCACATAGATGCAAAAATGGATGGTTGTAAAGGCTGCCTATTTTAGATGATAGTATATTCATCCTTGAGGTAGAACGTGTAGGAGTCTCAGTTTGGAGACTTAGATGTGGAGGTGATTCATGATCACTTTGACTAGGGTGATGCTATGGAGGGATGGTTGGAGGATGGTCCAAATTGGATGTTGTTCTAGGGGAAGTTGTTTTTTATAGTGTCAATACATGAGTAAATTCTTCATGAGTTTCATAACTCACCCCTAGAGGTACACACATGAGATTTCAATATGTATTGGTTCTTGAGAGAATAGTTTTTGTGGATGGGGATGTAGTGGGAAGTAGTGGAGTTTGTGGAAAATTTCTTGGTGTTCTAGCAAGTGAAGGTTGAACACCATGTTCCTAGTGATTTTTTGTAGCCCCTAGATTTCCTTGAGTAAAAGTGGCATGAAATGATGGTGTATTTATTCATAGGGTTACTCGTTTATCAAGGAGGATGTGATGCTATTTGTGTAGTAGTTTATTGGTTGATGAAATCAGCTCACTTATTAGTGTTCAAGGTGTCATCCATAGTGGATTCCATAACATAGTGGTATGTGGATGAGGTGGTGACGCTACATGGGGTTCTGAGATTGATCATCTCATATTGGGATACACAATTTTAATCGCATGTTTAGAGGGGATTGCCGCATTATTTTGGCACCTAGTTATACCTCAGTACTACTTTCCACCCTAAGATGAATGGACAAATAGAGAGTACCAACCTATAATTGGAATACATGATACATTCATGTAAACTAGTATTTAGTGGGTCTTGGGTGTGATATTTTCCCTTGGTATAGTTTTCTTACAATAATATCTATCACTCATTCATTGGAAAGGGTCCATTAGAAGCTCTATATGATAGATCATTTCGTTCACCATAGTGTTGGATGAAAGTTGGGGAGACAACTGTTCTTGGTCCAGATGTGGTGATGAGTATGACAGAGAAGGTGCATCTTGTCCATGAGAGGATGAAGGCAACACAGGACATGTAGAAGTTGTATGCCTATTTTATGTGGATTCCTTTGGGGTTTGAGGTTGGGGACCATGTGTTCATGAAGGTTTCCCCTCGATGTGGGTAGTGAAGGTTTGGAAGAGGGAGTATGAATTCTCTCAGGTTCATCTGATGCTTTTAGGTGTTGAGATGAGTTGACATGGTGGAATATCAGCTGTAATTGACACAAAAGTTGAGGAGGATCCATGACATCTTTAATGTATCCCATCTTCTCCAGTATCTTCACGATGACTCCCATGTCATTGATTAGGGAGAGTTGGACAATGAGGACGGCCCAATGTTCATGGAGAGACAAGTGGAAATTCAGGATCAACGAAAAAAGTGTTTCATGTACATATTATTCCCTTGGTTCATGTGTTGTGAAGGCATAGTGATCTTAAGGAGAGTACTTGGGAGAGAGAGACGCAGATGTTTCCCATCACCTGGAGTTGTTTTGAGTTTTGCTTGTGTGTTTTTCATTGTGATGTAATTCATGACCCTTGTTTTCTATGAGATTATTTATTTCCCTATTAAATGATGTACAATAATGTATTGACATATGTGGAGTGGGTGACTTGATCTCAAATCGAGACACATTAATGCAGATGTGATTAAACCCATATGATAAAGTCAATGCCACCAAAAGAGGATAGTATCTTGACATGTGGGAATGAATTCCATCATCCATATGTTTAGGTAGTGTGACTTTTGGTGCTTGTGTGGTTTTTATTTTCATTTTTTGGGTTAGAATATGTGGGAGGAGGTGATCTTGAATGTTGAGGTTTCACTGCACCTTTCGAATAACACAAGGTGGTTTTTCCTTGAGAGGTTTCCTAAAGGGTGGTTGTTCGGAACCCTCTTTCTTCTTTGTTTTGTTTTGAATTTATGAGGGTGGGAATAGATTGAGAGGTATTTTATGTAATGGACCCGACCACCGTGGTCAATTACTTTGTCAAAATATAGTGTCTGGGATGTTCTGGGAGACAACGATAGCTCATTTCAATAGTTTTCCAAATTTTCCAGCTTTTTTTGTTCTGTTGGTAACTCAGGGTGTCAATGCCGGTGATTCGGGGTGTCAGTGTCAGTTAGTAAGGGCATCAGTGTTAGTGAGTTAGGGCATCAGTTTCGGTGACTCAGGTTGTTGGTGTCAGTGAGTCTGGGTGTTGATGTCGGTGAGTCAGGGCGTTAGTGATGGTGAGTCAGGGAGTCAATGTCATTGACTCAGGTTGTCGGTATCGATGTGTCAGGGTATCTGTGTCAGTGATTCAGGGTGTCAATGTGAGTGCCTCAGGGTGTTGGTGTTGATGAGTTAGGGAATTAGTGTCGATGAGTCAGGTCATCAGTGAGTCAACTAATTGGTTAGTCAAGCGTCTTTAGGTCACATTGGTGACTCGATTTAGGTGTCAATGACTCACCAATCGATGACTCATTTCTAGTTATTTCAGTTTCTCCCCTCATACATTTTTTTTGACATAAATAGATTTAAAATCCTTGTTTGGGAATTTCTAATGGAGTTCCAAATAATATTAATTATATATTTAATATCTTAATGCTCAAGGGACATTGAGATATTCAAACTATGTAATCCAGACCACAATCCCACATTAATAACTTTTGAAACTGTTTCAAATTCCGGTAATATAGGATCCGACACTTCTAAACTGGAATGTTTTCCCCTTGTGTTTTTGGTTTCTCTTGGAATGCATATATCCATTACTCCCCATGTAGTCGCATGTTGTGTTGTGTCCATCAGCCCTTTTTCTTCAGATTTTTTTCCATGGAGTTTTCTTGCTACTGGTGTAACCTTCTATTTTTGACGAAGGAAGAGTTGTTGATCTTCTGCAATTCCAAGTAAGGATTTTCATTCATCTCTATTTTAATTGTGTATCATGTGAGGTGGGCATAGAAATGTTATTTTGTGAAAAATTCTGAATCCAACTTTTAACAAATATGAATTCTATTAAAAACTTTATAATGGTCTTGGAGTGGACTAATTTTGATTGCCTATTTTATTTATTATCGTTATTGATTATGTGATCAGTTGTGGTCATATGGCTTCTGAAAATCATGTTCATTGGTGGTCTTTGTTTGTGCATGGGTGATGCTTTATAGATGTTGTTGTTTCCTTGTGAATAATATTTTTAAATATCAATCAGATTAATCATGTATACCCAGTTAAATGAAATGGATGCCCCGGGATGAAATACCTTGTGTTATAATACTTTTTTTCATCAAATTTGATTTAGAGAATAGTTTTTACCAAATATGAATACATCTTATTTTATATGTGCGGCTGTGTTCTGTGTTCTTTTGGGTTTTGTGACTTGTGTGGGTTGTCTGGTGATGTTATTGGGAGCATAGTTGTGGGTACATGGGTGGGAAGAGGAGTTGGTTCTGTGAGTTGGTTTGGTATGTTTAGGCAGTGGCTTTCTAGTTTTAGTGGTAATTGTTGGGGGATTTGTGTGTGAGGTGGTGCATGAGGCTTGATCATATCTTAGTTTGAGAGATTTATTGATTGTGGAATGGATGGACTTGTTATGTGGTGGGACTACACCAAGGCAGTGGTTGGGAAGCAAAGCTACATGACTGGGTTGTGTCATGATTTCATGTTTATGGGTGTGTCATATGTGGTGTTTTTGTTCACCAGGGGAATCCAGTTTGGTTGTGAGGGCATGACATGAGTGGGATAACATTGAAGAATGATTCTGGTATTTTTTCCCTTGATTGAATTGGCTGTGTTTAGTGTTGTTTATTCTTCTAAAAAAATTTCCAATATTTTGGTTTTTAGCTTCCTGGGTAGGTATGAAATAAATAACTGAATGGGATTATAATGCAGAATGACAGCTAGTTAAATTAAAATAGGGCAGGTTGATGTTTTGATTGTTTCTATTATGTGGTAGTGCATGTATGGATAGAATAAATAATTTAATGGGATTATATTACAGAATGAAAACTTGTTAAATTAAAAAGGGATGGGTTGATTTTTTGGTTATGGATGTTGTGTGGTTTTACATGTAGGGGTAGAAGAAAAGGTGGTTTTGAGTGACCTAGTTGTATGTTTGGAATCTCATTGATTGGGCCGAGTGTTTGGTACCTATATATATACTTGTATTTTATTATTATTTTTAAAATCACCCCACCCATGTTGAGAACTCTGTGTTGAAAACACCCATTATTACGGGGGAGGGTAAATTTCCCAAAATTCCAATGGGAGGATGGATGGTTGGATAATGAAATTACCTTGATCCCCCTCCTAGACATTTATCGCCTAGGTATTTTTGGGTATGATGTAATCCCTTGATGTTTATTACCAGATTTATGGTATTGGAATTGTTAGATGTGGTTTGTTTCCTAGGTGTCTTTAGGATGAGGCCTAGGTGCTTTCGAGAAGGATGTGGGGTGTGTGAGGCCTAGGTGTTTGTGGGAGAGATGTGTGTGGTTGTGGCCTAGGTGTGTTTGGGCAGGTTACGGTAGTGGGGCTTGGGGAAGAGTATGGTAGCTTTAAGAAATTTTCCCTTAAAGATGAGTTGTCAACCATTGAGAAGTGGTGAGGGGTGACCAAATTTCTATGTGCTTATTATATTACATTACTTGACTTGTGTAATTTGGTTATCATGACTTGGTGAGGATAGGGCCGATAGTATACCTTGTTAGGTTCTTTTGGAGTTTTTGTTGTTTTTTCATGGGGGAATTTGTACCTATCTCTCACTTTTACATGGGTGAATTTAGTTTTTCCCTAATGAGTATTCTTATATGCTCACCCTATGTATATTAAAATTATTTTAATGTTTTTGGGGAGATTAGGTGGACTGTGTTGGACCTTACTAGCATGGATATTGGTAACGATTGTCGTATCTCTACTTAGTATTATTTTGGTACTTACATTGGATTTTTCTTGGTATTTCTGGTAGTTTTAATTTAAGCATGCATGTGGGATGGATTTTGGTTTCATTGTATATATTTCTATATTTATGTTATTTAAGGTGGATACATATTATCTATCATTCTCAATTTCATTAAAAAGGTTCATACTTCCCATTTTATGTGAATGTTTGCCTACCCAGGGTGTTAGTCACCACCCCAAGTCCCATTGGAGGCAGGACTAGGGGGTCATTATCTCTTATTCATCTTGAGTAAGAAATGTCTTGGCATATTTAAATCCCTTCCCTCATCTTGAAGATGGTGGCTTGTGATAAAAATAAAATAAAAATTTTCATTTATGAACATTAACTCTTCTTTAGGTATCCTCCTTAGGTTTTCACTAAAATCCTTCCTAGGATAAATTTATGAAAAAAAGACTTTTTGGAGGAGGGGTAGAATTTTGGATGTATTTTGGTCAGATTTTTTCTAAACTGAAGAGTTTTGAAGGTGTTAAGAAAAGAGGAGAGTAGTGACCTTTTATATGTGGGGAAGAGGACACACTTAGTATTTTTGAAATGAAATTAGTGATCCCACATTTTTCATATGTCACAAGGGACCCAAGTAAGAAATTATGTAACCATATAGGTTTAATGGTCTAAATATTTCCTAAAAATAGTTTTTGGGAATGTTATAAGTCATTTGTACCATTATCTTTTTAGGTTAACCCCTGGTGAACCCATTTTTACCTTAACCATAATAACTAATATTTATTACATTCACTATTAATTTTGGTAAAGAATTAAATTGAAATTATTATAAATTATAAATTATTGTGATTCAAATTATATAATCCATTTTTATAAATTCCATTAATATAATTTGAAAATTTTAAATTAAAATTAATCTCGCAGACACGATAAGAAATCCAGTTTTTAAAGATAAAAGGTTTTAATGTTTTAATATAAATTTTTTAAAAAATATTGATTCTAATTACCTATTATCTAACTCATCAAAATTTAAAAAGGCAATTTTTATGCATAAAATTGGATTTATTCTAATTTATTATCTAGAAAACATATAAGATTAATGTTAAAATTGTATTGAATATATAATATATTAATTTCAGTAAAATAATTCACCAAAAGTTTTTTGTTTAATTTATTAATATAAAACAAACATTGGAACATATAAATAGTTTTTCAAAGAAATATTTCCGTTTATTTTCAAAAGGGTTTTATTTTCATTTTTAATTAATTGGTCACTAAAGAACTCATTTTATATAAATGTGTAAAGCATATTTTCATAATATTGATAATATTATTCATAATCACCATTCCAATGGATAGGTCACCACTATCATATGAAATAAAAATATTTTAATAACATTTCACATTTTATTCAATCTTAGTGATGTGTGTAATGAAAAATATTGAAAACTTTTAATTTATTTGAAAAAATATATTTCATAAAATCTTGGGGTGTTATAAGTTAAATTTCATATATTAATAAAAAATTGGAAAAAATTCAACATTATGTGGATTTGTTAGTTTATCAATCAGATATGATAACATATATTATCAGAGAGGTAAAATATATGATGAAATAATTTAAAAAAGAGTTTTAATATGAAATAAATGTAGTGAATCTAAAAGAACAAGTTCATGGAGAAATAGTTTGAAGTTATCTTATTGATAAAAAATCATATTATACTAAAAATAAAGGATATTAAATTAAGAAAACATTACATTATTTTTAAATTAAAATTGATTTTTGATTTTTATATGATTTAGAATCTAGATCTATATAATTTGAGAGTCAAAATGAAGAAACTATAGAAAAGTAAATTATTTCCAGTGATGAAGAGAGACCTACTTGAAAACCAAATATATTTTATGAGAATTATTTATACATTTTTATGTAATAATTAAGGATACCCAATTCTATTACAGTGTTATGGAATCTTTTCAAATTAGTTATAAGTCAGAAAAAATCACTCAATGTTATTGTCATGATTTGAAGAGAATTTATTATACAAAAAGTCCTGTTGAGAAAGGTCTCAGATAAATAGAAAACAAATATAGACTATTTGGAAATTGAATTTTTTGATATAAAACAAATAAAGAGCATTAAATTGTATTATTATTACACTATGAAAAAAAAGTTATGATTTTCTATTTTAATTAATTAAAGATAAGATTATAACTAGGTTTAATATGTATGGAATGGACTTGTATGATATTAGAGGAAATTTTACTATTAAACCATAAATTCATAACATTATTATAGAATCCTAATACATGTTTCATTAAGTTATGGTATTTCATATATCTTTTCATGGATAATATAGGAAGTATCCTTTTTATAAATTTAGAAAAGATAATTCTTCCATAAAAAATCCTCTCAGTGTTTCAAATGATCTACCATACATGAAACCCTCAAGAACTACACCTACTATATGTTATTATCAAACACTAAAACCCAAAAATCATAAACTATCCACCCCAGACACCTTTTATCCTAAGGCCAACTAATTTTAAATTTAACATTTTAGTATCATTTTTATTTGAATGAATATATGTATTTATATTCTTCCATGGCTATTGAATATTTTTAAATATGGTAATCATTAGTTAATATAATTTAAAGACATATTTATCTTGAATTTAGTGTATATTCATACTATTTATATCAGTGTAAAAAATTAATTACATTATAATTATTTAATATCCTTTACATTTGATATCTAAAAAATGAGAAGAATACATTGAGTAAAAAAATTACTATTAATATTTTATTAAATTTATATTGTTTGGTTATATTTTTTAATTTGTTTAGATATTAATTTTTTTTCTATTATATTTAATAGTTTTAAATGTTTATATATTATATAATATAAAATTTGAAATTTATATATTTTAATTATGTGTTTTGGGAACAAAAAAAGAGGTATATTGTTTGATAGTTTTTATAAACCAAAATATCTTATGTTTTAATTCCCATAATAAAAAATTATTATTTTACTAATTATGCTCCTTAAATAGAGTGTCTAGTTATTAAATAATTAATTAATTGTACCTTCTTGTATATTTAGATATATATTATTTGTCCCAATGTTTTTAAAGAAGATTTTTCAAATATAAATACATATATGAGAAATGTTTTAGTCTTACATGGATAATGTAATTATGATGTTATTCATACATGTATGATTTATCAATGTAAAATATCTTATATATTTACTAGTTACTATTTCATAAGTATTGAAATTTGTAAAATATTCATATGTTGAGGATTTTTCAAAGTGAAAAAACTTACCTAGATATTAGTTATTCTTATATAGTTCATAAAATCCATAGTAAATTCATGCATAAAGAAAAAAACTAAGTTAAGAATATTATATAGTATTTCACTGGTTTTCAGAGGAGTGATAAACAACAAAACTCTACATAAATTCATGTGGGGACTCTCGAAATTGAGACGTCCCAAACACCAAAATAGGGACAAAATCACTTGGTGCTTTTTCATGGAGAATATTCTAGATTATTAGTTTACTCATACATGAGCTATTAGAGTTTCAACATATTCTAACATGAATAATTTTTTAAGAAGTAAAGTTTATTATGTGTATTTTTTTTGAGATTAATCATATTTGAAGAATTATTTATTCTTATGAATGATCATAAGATCTTTTTATTCATACATAGACTTGAAAATTGTGAAGTTATTCATATACATATTATATATTCTAATATTTATATTACCAAAATACTTGAATAAAAATTATACACACATGGTTAAATTATAAATATATGTTCATTATGGTTTTTCATTTTTATTTTTAATGATAAATATTTACTTAACTTTGAAATATTTTATTGAAAAAGTCAGTAATTTATGAGAAACATAACTAAGTTTATCTTGTATTATTATGATTGAAGTCCAAAGTAATCTCTAATGGGTATGAATTACTGAAAATTATATATTTATATTTTTAAAATTCCACTTTATGGTTGATCGATAACCATAACAAAATATGGGAGATAGATCATAACATTCTAGAGTCAAAATTTAAAAATAAAAAACACATCACATTCACAAAACCCAATGATACATCGAACAGTGAGGAACACGATCCAACTGGTTTTAAGCTTTCCATAATCCTTAGGTGTGACACTTATCAATGTCTCCATCTTATCACCCATCGTCAATTCCATCCAACACCAGACCAATACACTAGATATTACTGTCCACTGGAGTGCACTATTATCACTATAATAAACCCATAATAGATCACTACAGGCTCTATAGCCACCAAAAATAAGTGAAATACATACAAAAAAATGACATTGATACTAAACCAAAAACATATTCTTGTAGATAAACCAATAAATCATGATGTCTTTTATAGAGAAACACCATGAAATAAACTTCCCTAATGACATAGCTTGTGCCAAAGATGAACATTTTCCTCACCAAAGGGCATGGTCCGGGAATACTGATAGTCGTCAAACCAAACATCTCAATAAATAATTGTTAGTACCAATATAGATCCCAATCCAAGAGTATTAGTGGAATGAGAGGTCAGATCAAGGATTTTAGTGTCTAATGACTCTGGGAAACAGTGTTAACAATGAGGCATAAAAGCAGAATCCAATAAAATAGAAGCATATTGACTCTATAAACACCTTGAAACATGTCAAATGATGAATCAAAAAATCCCAAAACCCCTTCATTATGTTTGATCTGTATCTATATTGTATAGTAGTAGTGAAATGTGAGTTCAAATTAGTGGAAGCACTAAGGCCATCAGTAGGAAATAACCTTCATTGGGACCCTAAGTTTTCTTTAAAAGAATTAAATGATGTCATGATTAGAAAACCAGATCATAGATAAGATATATATATGGAGTTTGGAGATGGATGAAGGGAATTTTAAGATGGGAAGGAAGGAAGGAAATAGTAGTATAGGTACAAAGATATACTACTGACCCCATAGAAGTAGGTTTTATGCGAATCTTTAGGCAGATCCAAGATTGAGAGGGGGAGATCTAGGATATTAATGTTCTATCTCTAATGGGCATGGATTTAACTATTTTATAATAAAAAATCCTGTAAAACGTTTCACTTGATCATTTTTAAAATATTACATAAATATTCCATAATGGTGGGGAAAAAATATACATGGATGTATCTACTTCAAAAAAGATTATCCACACACTACTCATATATATAAACTATTATTAACTTTTACTAATATGTTTTTTCATTGTTCTACCATTATTATTATATATAATTTATGACTATGAAATAGATGAAAATTAAAAGGGAAATTTTTCTATAGTTATATATTCTTCAAAATAATCATATGGATTTGGATATTTTTACAACCATTGCACTGTTAAGATATATTTTTTAAAGGGGATAATAAACATTCAAATATAGTTCTAAACAATTATGTACTACAACATTCTAACAAATATAAAATCATTCTATATTTATATAATGCACACTTCTTATTCAACGTTTTTATGTGAGACAATGATCGTTCTTGTTATAGATTGATTAATAAAATCAATTGCATGTTGTAATGACTAAGTGTATACTACTTACACTCTTCTACGACGATCCCCAAAAAAATGACTTGAATAAAATAACCAAATCTATATTGGTTGTTAGTGGATTAGTGTATGGGTTTATCTTAGAGAACCAAAACCACAATAAAAACTTAGGAGTGATTTTTTCTTCACATTTCAATAAATTTCTTTGAAAATATTATTTAACGGAGGATAAAATAAAAACAATTACTTAAAGAGGAAATTTCTTTTTTTATTAATGAAATTAAATAACAATATTCACCCCTCCCCTTGATCATTATAGTCATCATAAATGATATAATAGACCCATATCCACTATATAATCAAAATAAAAAATTAAAGACCATAGTGACCATCAATTCTCACCACCAAGAGGCCACAATTTGGGGACTATAAGTGTAGGTATAAAACACACAATACATGAGGCATTACACTTTTTTAACCCTATAAATATAGAGAAAACTATTGATAATATAAAACCCATGGTTTCACTATTGGATATATATATATATATTATAACTATTTTGGTGAAAAAAAATATTTTACCAAATGTCTATGCATGTTTGGTGCACACTTTTCTTAAAAATGCAACCAAACCATAAATTTATAAAAAATTATTAAATATTAAAATTAATAAATTTAATTTAAATGAGGTCTAACCTCATTTCATTTCCCCATTTTTGATAGACTTTTTGGATGTCCTCTCCCTTTATCTGTTTCATCTTCATACCTTCTAAGATGAATTATTATCTAATGGAAGTGATTATTCAAGGTATTCATCATCAAATCAGCTCATATTTTAATTATATTATTCATTAACTATTGTTATTATTAAAATATAGACATTGTAACCTATTATTTTCCATTGGGTACAAATTAAATTGTGTTTTTATAATTTAAATAATTTTAATCATCCCAGGAGGGATCATATTCTTATTTCTTTGAGTATTGATAACCTCATACGTTGAATTCATCATTTTTTAATAGGTGCCTCTATAAATCTATGCATATTTATGAAAAAAATTTGTTATTATATATTTATAATGATGTTTTATTTGATATAAAATCAATATTAAATTAATTTAATAGTTTTATATAGATTTTTTACCATTTTACTCTAAACTAAATTTTATAAATAGTATATTTCCAATAATTGATGTCAATATTTTATATCATGAAACGTTCCACACAGAATGTTCTAAATTTCATGTATTAATGGTTTTTAGGGTTAAATAATCAATGTTTTATAATTGTATAGATTATAATGATCAATAAAGAAGGAATATTATGAATTAATGGGTTTTTAAAATAATTAAGGCCCATTTTTTATGAAATAATGTAACATTTTTATATCATTACTACACTATTGTTATTAATAAACTTGATGTTATCTTTTAAAAATTAAAATTTTATGATGATACAGGATTGATATTATTGTTAAAGGGGTTATTTATTTAAAAATATATTAGGGGTGAGATTTAAATTTATTTCATATATTATATTAAATTAATACTATAAGGATATGTTTAATTGATATTGATATGCAATATTTATTTTTCCCAAAATACATTTAGAAAACATCATGTAAAATGTTGAGTAACTATGTGGGAATTTTATAGATGAGTGCTACACTACTAAATTATTATTATTTGGCTAGTATCCCCTATTTTAAATTAATACATTGGGTTGGAGGATACAACCTAAAAAATCTAGTGAGGGAGAGTTAGGTGTATGTATTGTAGGATATCGAAGTATTAGAGAATATGTTTTCTCATAATAAAGTCCAATATTTTCTCTTTTGGACCTATGATATCATACAATTATACTTTTAACATGGTTAATTCTTATTTTTATAATACTTTATTTATTATTTAATATATATATCATGATATGTTAAACTCTCATGGTGGAAAAAATATTTTTAATTTATTTAGAATGTGTTTTGTTTTAATGGTATTTCATTTTTGTTTACAATGCATTGTTTAAAACTATTTTGAAATAACTTTTATTTTTCTATGTAAAGGTATACTTATTTTAGAAGTGGTTTTATTATTAGTTATTTAAAAAATTAATTTAATATAATTTCTCATTATAAATATTAATTTTTTACATAAAAATTTTAATTTCCTTATTTTATCATATTGTGGTAATCTTAGATTTAAAGGATTTGATAATGAAAATTAATTTTTCTATTATTTCATATTATTTTAAGATTAATTTATTAAATTTAAGGGTTTGGACCTTCTTAGACTATTAAATTTCATTATTTAGGAGTTGGTGGAGTTGAGATATGGTTGGAGGAAGAGGGGTGGAGTTAGAGCTAATATTGTGTCTAGTTGGATGGTCTCATGATGTGGCCTTGGGTGTTTAGGTGTGAAGGGATGGCTAGAGAAAGTGATTTTTTTCAGTTTGATGAGTCTATCCAAGAAGGGTTGAGTCATGGAATGGGGCTTTGTGTCATGGTTTGAGGAGTTTTCATAGACTGGGGGAATATGATATGTGACATAGGCACCACACTAATTTTTGGTTAGAATTTTATTCATGGCATGGGGGATTATTCATCACATGATGATTTCAGAAGAGTATTTTCAAAAATTGTAAAACCTTAGGTTTCAAAGAGAAGTATACTTATGGTTTAAAAATAATTTTCATTTCCTTTTACACTTTATTAGTCATAGTGTGAGGAGATTTTTTATTATGGAAAATGTTTTTATAGGAGTTTAATTATTTTCAATGGGTGTTCAACATGATATGTCCAGAAATTTGATGGAATTAATCACTGGGTAGATGATTTAGTGGTTCGGCCTTATCTAGAACATTCAAAATGAGATTATCTTTTATTATAAGGAATGTTTTGAGGTCACCTATATGATATTTTGGATTTTAGATGTTATTAAATGGTGACTTCCATCACATGAACACTACTTATAGCACTCATATTCCTTATGCTACTAGTGTAATTATAAATCTAGAATCATACCCATGATTATCCTAATTACAAAATTTTCCTTAAACAATAGTATATAAAAAACACTTCCTTGGATACCTATAATCATTTATGGGGGTTGTTGATTCTTGGATTTGCGGGATAAAGAATATTTCATTTTATAAGAGTTCAATTTCCCTTATCTTTGGTTGTGTTATTATCCTTCATATATGGAATATCATTGTATTAGTTTGGATTCAATTTTTATTTCCTTGTTTCATATATTGATGTAGTTTACTATGATATAGGTTTTGAGTCTTTCCCTTATGATCTTAGCCATGTAATCATCCTACCATTTCTTATTGTTGTGAAGTGGTATTTTAAACTTTAATAGATATTGGGTATTTGCGACTTTTCCCTTTTATTTATGTAAAATTGTGTAATTATCATTCTACTATTTTCATTTAGTTGATCATAAAGATTAAACTAATGAAGATAATTAATAATCTAACATAAATTGAAGGGAATTGGGTTATTCTCTTGTGTTTATATTATTTTTGGATGTTGTTTATATTTTATGGCTTGTTTGATATTTTTTAAAATAGTTTTTTGTCATTATAATATGTGTATTGATACTATGATCAAATTTTATAAATCACCTTTCATTAAAATATTATAATTTAATAATTGTTTTTAAACAGTTCTTTAGAAAAATAATATTTCAATAAAGATATATAGGTTTTTTAAAGTATATTTTTATGAAAATAATCATTAAGGGGGCATTGATTACTGTGATTTCTATCAGTTTTATGGTATTTTTTTATTTTTTATCATGTTACTTTTGTTCGGGATGAAATGGTCTTGGTTTGGGGATTTTTTAGGCTAGTTTTTTGGGTTGAAATGTGTTCCGTAGTGGGTGTTGTTAAAAGTTTTCATTGTTTTACATGAGAATATGATTTTTTTTATGTGGTAGTGGTCGATGGGTAGTTATTTGGTTTAGAATAATTCATGGGGTATTATATGGAATGGATGGTACTGTAGAAAGGGAATGGTATTATGATTATTGTGGTGGATATTGACATGTGTTTTGGGGTAGTTTTGTAGTGTTCAGTTCATAGTTTTTGTGTTTCATTATATTTTTTTGTGGCATAGAACGACATTGGTAATAATAAATTTGTTAATTATTAATGGTTTAATAATGAATTGTAAATATTTAAATTAATGGGTAATGGTTGTGATGAATGTGGGTGATCAGTAATGAATATTTTGAAATTTAATATGGGAAAGAATATAATATTGAATGTAATGAAGCTGGAAAAATAGTAGTTCTAAAAATTGTTTAATGGGGTGTTAAAATTGGAAATCATGAATGATGTTTTAGATAAAAAATGGGTCATATTTCTATTTTACAAATAGTAGTGGGTACTAGGGAATAGTTTTTATGGTGGGGTGATGTTTCTGGTATTAATATTTTTTGGTATAAACTTTGGTTTCTAATTATGCATGACCCCACCTAATTTGGATTAACATATGAACACCCATTTTTTTTTGCTTTTGGGTGTTTTCCTCAACATTTATGTTGGTGAGGGAATCTATAGATTAATACTTTTTCTCTCCCCCCCTCTCCTCTAGGAATAATATTGACTATAATGTCTTAAGGTTATGATGTTAAGGTTGTGATGTACAAGATTATCAGTTCCCTTAATGTGATGATGATGTTATCATTATGAGATGTTGATGCGATAGGGGATATAATACATGGTGGAGGTCATTAATGGTAAGAGGAATGAATGTGGTTGATTTGCTTCATGTTCATGATACCCTATTGTAATTAAGATATGGTATGTGGATGTGATGTGGTGATGTGGAATGTAGATATTGATACATGGTTGTTATTGAAACTTGTGTTTTGATGTTGAATGTATTGTTCTATGGTTCTAATGATATGATTATGTTCATAATGTAATATGTGGATATATGATTATATGTATGGAATGAAAGAACATGATGATTTTTATTAGGGAGTGAGTGTAAAAAATAGTGGGAAGAAGATGTAAATTCCTTATTGAAATATTATTTTGATATTTCACAACTAAAATTGGATGTTATATTGGTTGAGTGAGCCTTGTTAGGTTTTTATCCTAGAAAAACTATTGTTGGTTCTTATTGGATCTACTATTTAGTCACTGATGTATTAGTATACTTCTTCCACATCTCCATGATATGTATTGAGAATGATTGTACTGAGTATACATGTATTCTCAACCCTATATATATATATATTATTTTTTAATAGGGTTTTACAAATAAATATAGACATAACTATCTCAAGGATTGGAGTTGTTGGAAAGGTTATTGTATTGGGACTTTCTTTTTGGTATTTCATTTTGGAAACTTCATATCTATAAGAAATTATATTTATCATGGGATATTGATTTTCATTTAAAATTATGTATTTCATTATTGTCTTCCTTTATATGATCCTAGTATTATGTGGGTATTGGATCCCATTTGTATTTGATTATAACATAAATGATAGTATTAAACCCATGTCTTATTAGAGGCAGACTTCGATGGACTCTATCATCTTCTTAGCAGGCCTGGGAGGGGTTCCCAATGGGGGGAGGTCATGAAAAAGTTTTATCAAAGCTATGATAGAGAGTTATAATGGACCCATAAATTTGGTACTGGTGATGATTTTATGGGTTAAGTTGGAAAACCATTTTATCGAAACCAAGTGTGCAATATAGTAAGGGAGACTAGCTAAGATGCGGGATATTAGGTCCCTCTATGATCAAACATAAATACCTTAATAAAAATTCTCACACTTTTATATTTATTGTTTATTATAGGGTATAGACCCAAGAGAGGTGTATTAATCATATTTATTTGTGTTTATGATTGAGTTGGGGTGATTTTGGGGGATATTAAACTGAATTAAACTATAAAACCTTTAATGAATTCCATGAAACAAGGATTTTGTGTTTTTCTTCCTATTGAAAAATAAGGATCCTGGTCATCTTATGTGTGTGTTTAATAATAGTGAGGTGTAGTAGGATGATCTGGTTGATTATAGGAGGTTTAACTAAGCTCAGGAGGAAGAGTCATTGAGTAAGATGTTTTGTGAGTTACGGCTTCTATTATTAATGAACTATGTGGGGAGTGTCTCTGATTTAGAGGTGCTTCTCTATTTAGAATAGTTATATATTTATTTTTCTCTATTCTAGGATAGAGTATCATTTCTTATTGTTGTTAGTCACATGATAGTGGTTGTGTAAAAGTGGTGGATCTTATTCCTTAGTGATTGTGTAAAGGAATAGGTTTCACGAGGGTCTGTTGATACACATTTTCAAGAAGAGTTTTTTTAATTGGTGATAATGGAATAGAAGGGGAATGATATTATATCCCTCTATTAGGGGATCCTAATAATGAAGTATAATTGGATTAGATTAAGGTATTTTATTTACTTTTCATTGGAATTTTTTTATTTAAGGAGGCCGGAGCATGATATTTTAAGGGGTTATTTCATTTATCTATTCAGTATGTAACTACCATGATTATTATTATATATATCTATATGTGTTTAATAATGAAATGGTTATTGATATTATGAATGAGTAGTTGAGTTCACCTCAGGAGGGGATTCATAATATCATTATGACGAGTGGAGATGAAGATATAGGATCATGGATATTGGGACAATTTTGGTTCTAACTGATAGGGAAATATTCTTAGCAGGCTTCCTAGTATTTTTTGGAGCTAGTAGTTCTTGTGTGTCCATCAAGATATTTGTTCCAATCTGTTCCACTTGTTGAGGTTACATTCACCACTAAATATATTGATAAATTATCCTCTATGTTCATCATGGTAAAATTTGGAATATTCTACTTCAACCCCAACTGCATTTTCCTCAAAGCTCATATCCAAAAAAGTTATGCCGTGATTTCATCTAGCTGAAGGGATACTAGGTAGGTAGAGGAAAACCATGCAATGTTCCCCATCCTGTAGGATATATCACTGAGCATGTACAAGGATGTGGTCATCATCCTGGTCATAAAGGCACTGGAGATGAGCATGGTTAGATTCAATCCATGGATATTCCATTTCGATGAGGGATACCAATTACTTTAGGTACTGTCTACTTATATTATTACATGTATCTTGATTTATTTGATTCTATAGCTTATCACTCTTTTATTCCACCCACTATTCTATAATCCGTGAGACTCAAGGTGTGGATTCTATTAGTTCCACTCATGTTGACTACACCAGTTAATGTTCATAAAGGTATTATTTAGTTTCATTAGGGTTTGAGATTTTCACGGGGTAGTATAAATCCTTGTAGGACTACTTCATGATACAGATACAACCATATGTGGTCAACCTTGACATTAGTTTTTTGAATTCTTTACGCATAATTGTAAATTTCATTTATAAAAGAGTTGTGTTCAATGATTTGCAAGGTTAGTGTGATGTGTTCATTGGTGAGAAGGATCATAAAATAGTTCATATGTGTTTAGAGACTCTTTTAGGTCAAACATTTGAGTTATTTTTTGGATTAGTAGAAGCATAGGTAGTGGGGTTCCTAGATTTATTAATGATTTCCTAGATATATTCTATATAATGGTTTTAACACAACCTATTTGAGGTGGTATTGAGGTCAACATATATTTATATCTTGATTCCCCCTGATTTTGAGATCCCTTTATTGATTAATACCTTCCAAGATATGGTAGTTAATGATTTATATTTATGATTTGGTGCAATAGGGTTTCATCCATTCTAGTTTGTCACCATGGGGTGCTTTGATGATGTTCTATAAGTAATCATATGGTGGTTCCATGTTGTTCATAGATTACAAATAGTTAAATTAATTGATGGTCATGAATTGTTATCCCCTATCAAAGATAAATGATTTATTGACCAGATAAAGGAAGATAAATAGTTTTCAATGATTAATGTGTGATATGTGTATCATTATATGATAGAGAGGGATGGCGATATCCCAATCACTCTATTTAAGTTTTGTTATGGGAAATTTATGATTATATTTATGTTGTTCACTATAAAAAATGCTCCATTAGTTTTTATGGGACTAATTAACTACATCTTCAGTGAATTCCTGGATCAGTTCATGGGAGTGTTCATCGAATTAATTCTCATATACTCGAAGCTTGAAAAGGACCAATATTGGCATCTTAGGGTTTCTTTACAATTACATCAATAAAAGCACGTCTATAAAAAGTTTTCCAAGTGTATATTTCATATATTTTAGTGTAATTTTCTTGGGCATGTGGTGTCTCAATAGCGAGTATTGGATGGTCCTTAAAAAATTGAGGTTGTTTTTTCATGGGAAACACCCAAGAAGTTTTTAGAGGTCCATAGATTCCTGGGTGTCATGAGATATTATCAGAGATTTGCACTCATTTTATCATAGGTTTAAACCCTATAAATATCCTTCACTAAGAAAGTCTAGGATTTCATATTTACAGAACAATATCATAAAACATTTAAATACATAAAGTATAATTTAATCAGTGATCATGTTATTTAGTTTCCAAAGGAGAGATTTATGTTTATGGTTTTTTGTGATGATTTCCAAATTAGTTTGGGTTATGTCTTGATGTATAATAGAGTAGTGATATAAAATGGTTCAAGATATTTATTTTCCTAGGAGAGTAACTATTCCACCCATTCACTTTATTTAAGGGCTTTTGTGTTTTCCCTTAATCTATAGTGACATTAACTCATCACTGAACACTTTTTGGTCTTCACATATAATAAGAGATGGAGGTAAATTTTATGTTAGTAATATTAGAGCCTGTGTCAGTGGATGTGGATGATGTTCTTAATATACTATGAATTTGAGAACAATTATAACCTAGATAAAGGGAATGCAGTTTTTGATGTGTTGATTAGTATTTAATGAGAATATATTTTTTAAGAGTTTGAGGATTTTTTTGAGAGTTATGTCAGACCTTTTAGCGATGTATATTTATACATAAGATATTTTTGTTAAAAGTTTCATGTATTATATGATAGTTAAATCACCCTTATGGAAGTGTGTATATGAGTCTTGGAGGGAGATTAAGTGGTAGGGGTGATTCAAGATCCTGGTGTTTATGGTAATGCTCCATAGGTATGGTTGAAGGATGATAAATATTGAGAGTCGTTTAGAGGGAGGTTGTTTTTCCTATTGGAAATTCCTAAGGAAATTATCCATCAGTTTCATATCTTAACCTTAGTAGTGAATCCCTGTACTTCCAAAATGTATTACTCTATGATGAGTCTATTTTGTATAAAATTTATGATACCATTTGATTTGGATTTCATGTCACGGTATTTGGAATATATGCAATTAAATACAGAGCATCATTTTCCTAGAAGGTTTTTGTATGCATTAGGTGTTCCTCAGTAGAGGAGGTAGTAAATATTGATAGATTTTATAACTAATTTTTCTCATTATCAATGATTATATGACACTATTTGGGTGATTTTGGATCATTTTATTAAATAGACTTATTTATTAGTGACCAATGAATTGAGTGTTATGAATGTTTTCGTGAGGTGATATATGAATGAGATATTAGAAAATTAGAGGGTACTAAGAACCATGATCTCTGATTAGAATCCTCATTTTACCTCACAATTCTAAGGGAATATTTAACTTGTGTTTGTATCTCAATTATTACATACTTGTAATTTCCATCCTTTAATAGACTTCCATTTAGGGAAACCCATTTAGACATATAATGATATATTGTGCTCCCATATCTTGACTTTTAGTGGGTTATTGTTGTAAAACCTACATTTGATATATTTTTTGTTTAATAATAGCTACCAATATAAAATTTTCATTGATAAATTTGTGACATTGTCTAAGAATAATTGCATATATTTATTGTGGAAGATCAATTGGGGAGTCAGTGGAACTTGGACTAGTTGTATGTAAAACCTGAAAGCTAAAGTTTTTATGATTTTATATCAGATGAAGGAGTTATAGGACTGTCATAAGTGTTATTCAAGTGAAATGATGATGCCTCTAAAGTTAATGTTCATAGATCATGTGTTCCTGATGGTTTACCCACATTGTGGGTGATGACGGGTTGGATAAGTGACAAAGACTTATCAATGGTTTATCAGTCCTTTTTAAGCATTTGACTGCACCGACAAGGTGGCAAGAAATTTTCACTTCCAAATTTTTTTGACTGTGTCTACATTTTCAACCATGCATTATAGATTCTTCGATATGATAAATTTGAATCCCATTTCACAAATTGGTGAGATTCATATATAAGGGATGATGTGGAATTCATGAAGCATTTGGTCATGATTTAAGGTCAAGGAGATAAGGGATTTCATAGACATCTCATTCCCTTAGTTAATGTTTTTAGAAAATATGGGGTCTTGATGGTATTTATGTGGTAATGTGAGTCAATGAATGGATCTCAATATCCTGAGCATTTATAAAACTTTTTTTCATCCAAATTTTGAGGTTTTTTATTTTTTTGTAAATTGGTTAAGATAATTTTTTATGTTACACTAAATTGAAATTATTTATTTTAAGTTTTTCATTATTCTTTAACAATGGTATCATTTTATTTCATAGGTATCCCCTAATAGATGTTTGGTTTTTTGTTTTGGTTTACGTATAGGTTTCTTTTAATTTTCATGGAATATAGTCATTTTATAGGTATCTAATGTTATATTCCAACACATCACATACCATTAATTTTTATCATTTCTATGATGTTATTTTTTGGAGAAGGTAATAGGAAGAGTGATGGAGTTGGAGATGATATTTGATAAGGGAGGATAGGGTTGTGGTGTATACTAGAGTGTTGTAGTGTAAATTACTAGATTCCGAAATGGTAGTTGTACAATCTCATGAGTCATGTCATCAAGGGTTGATTATTTTTGTGGTTTTTTTGTATTATGGTGTGAGGATGTTTCATGGATTTTGGGAATAAGCCATGAGAATTGGGCATCATTCTGGTTTGGGGTTGTAATTTTTTTCATGACACGGTGTATTCAATTATGGTGGGAAGACTTTAGAATATGATTTTGTATAATTATAAAACTCTATTTTCAGGGAAAAAATTATGTATGAATTCAAAATATTATATATTTCCTTTATTTTATCTATTCATGCAATGAGGGGTCTAATTCAAGGTGTGAAATGGTTTCATGGGATTTTGATTGTTTCCTAAGCGTATTTATCACAATGTGGACACAAATGTCACAGTATGAATCCTTGTATGGATAAGTCAATGTTTCTATCTTTTTGAGAACTGACATGTTATTGTGATTTGATTCATTTAATCCTATTTTGAGGTCCCTTAATTGATATTTGTGATTTCATATGTTTTGGTACGGTTTTAGTCATCACCCCAAGACCTCCCTTGATAATTTTTAATTTGTAAGAGATTTTCACAATTTATAAGTGAGTAGAGTAAATAACGCTGAGGATTTTTGAGATTCGTTTGATATAGACACACCAAAACCTGACAATGACCTATCACACTTTTATGTTTTATGTTTATATCATTATTATAAATTTTCAATTCCAATAGTGTTATTAATTATTCATTAATTTTAACTAAACCTTAGGTGAACAAAGAAGATTCCTTGGATACATTTGATCTCTACTTGTTATCCTTTCACTCAATGCCTTATGAAATCATGAATCTTTCATTTTAGGTGAGTTTTCCTTCCCTTATATTTGCCTCTATTCATTCCCATTATTAGGTTTAGGTTGTGGAAGAGATTTATATTCTGTTTTAATGGAATTAGGTCATGGATTAATGGAGGTTGTTGTGATCTGCATTGTTGTTTATTTCCCTTGGGATATTATCCTTATTATAAAACCTAATTATCATGTTGTTAAATAGAAGTATTTGAAGCACTGATTGAGGATTAGAGTTTAAGACTTCTCCATTTTATTTAAATGTAATTATCAAAATACTATGATTTTGTTTTCTTTGTATGGATAGTTAGGATTATCCAAATGAAGATAATGGATGGGTAAGGGAAATTAAAGGGAATGGAATGGTTCACTATTTATTATATGATTATATGATTTTATTTATGTTTTATGGATTTTTTTATGTTGTGGTTGGTAAAGTTTTCTTGCTGTTGTGATATGGGTAATAGTTCTATGATTAAATTATTGGAATCACATTTTATAAAAGATTAATTGTTTAATAATTGTAAGGAAAAGGTTTTTCAGATATATTATTCTTCCAAAAAGATATTCATCTTATAAACACATGATTATTATGAATAGAGTGTTTAAAGAGATATTTATTATTATGATTCATACAGTTTATGAATTGATTAGTATTTTTTGATTGGGTTTATTTTATTTTGGTTGAATTATTTTTGGTTAGTAGATTATTGTGGTTAGTTTTGGTTTTTTTCATGTGTTACATGGGGGTGTTATAGCTTGTTTACTTTAGTCAGAATGGGAAGATGTGGCTGTTTATGTTTCAGTGTTGGATGATTGGTTACATGGTTTAAAAATGGGGATCATTTGTTAAATGGAATCATTGTTGGTGTTGAAACAGAATTGTTTTTTGGTAGTTTTGGGGGTTATTAAAATGTATTATAGGTTATTTTATGAATTGGTTAGTCAGTTGTTGTAGGTATGTGTTATAGTTACCCATTGGTATAGAATGAGATTGGTGATAATAAATGTGGTGAAGATTAATGGGATATTAAGGAATTATAAATGATATAAATAAATGGGTAATGGTTGATATGAACATGATTGATGGCTAATTAATATTTTTAAATTGAACATGGTAAGTAATGGTATAATTAATATAATGATGCTGGTAAATTGGTAATTTTAGAAATGGGTAAATAATGTGCCTAAATTGGAAACCAGGATTGATATTATAGAAATTTTTATGGAAAATAAGGTTGGATTGTATTATGTAAATGTAAGTTGGTTTCAGTTTATAGTTTTGATAGTGCGGTGATGGAAATGGAATCAGTAGTGATGTTTGGTATAAACTATTAGATTAAGATAGTATGTGGATATGTATATATATATATATATATATTTTTATTTTTTATTATAAACCCCAAACTAGTCATATAAACATACATAAACCCAAATATTTTTATTTCCCAGGGATTTCCCTATCATCGAAGTTTGGAAGAGAATAAATTGTTGAATACTCCCCCCCCAATTCTCTCACTTCCATGAATAGTATTGGATATGATTTTATACAATGATGACTCATAGGCTGTGATGGATAGAAGTTAGAGTTACCATTTTGTGATGATGATTTCATGATAATGACATATTGATGTGATAACATATTGGGTATATGGAGAAGGTCGTGCGTAGTGGGAGGAAAGAATTAAGTTTATGTATTTCATATTTATGATACCCGATTGTGGTGAGAGTGTGAAATTTGGTTGAGATTTGTTGATGCATTTTGTGGCTATTGATGTGTGGTTTTAGTTATAGTATGTGGTATGATTTTGTATGTGGTATGTGGTGATGATAATGGTGTGATTATTGTAATGATGTGAGATGTGGATATGTGGTTGTATGGAAGGGATTGAAGTAGAAGATTTTTTATAATCGGTGTGTAAGAGACAAAACTTGTGGGGAAGTGATTTCAGGTTGAAATATAAATATATTATGTTATTAAACATGGATGGGATGTTGTGTGATTTATTCTTGGAGAGGATTAGGTGTTTGATGTCCAATTTTATGTGCACCCTGGTTCTATTGGCTATTCATTGAGACAAAAGAATGATTACACCATATTTTCTTGAGAGGTCTTGAGAAAGATAATTATAATCATACATGTATACTCACCCATATATAAATAAATGTGTTTCACAAGTTTCCAAGAGGGTTTCAATTATTGAGTTTGATATTAGTATCTTGAGGATTGGATCTGTTCTTGGGGTTATCGCTATATGGTTTTGTTTTTGGTATTTAATTTTGGATAATTTTTACCTATATGGTCTCTCATGTATCATGTAATATTAGATTTCATTTTATATGAAATATTTAATTTGTGTTTTTTATATGTTAATAGGATTATGAGGGGAATGTATCCCATATGTATGTAATTATATCCTCAGTGTTATTTAATAACCTATGGCCTATTAGAGTAGAGATTTATGGGTCACTCTAATTTTCCTTATAGCCCCAGAAGATGTTCCAAATAAGTATGAGGCATGATATTAAATTCATTTCAAACTACCAATGCATGTTTTTATTTTTAAATGTTTTTTATAGATAATAAATGTTGTCCAATTGGGGTTCTTATATACACCCTACACACACATTGTGTGTATATTGTTTTGATACTGTCTTATGTATCCAATTTTAGGGTTTCACTAAACATATCAGATTATCTTATATGTTGATCCTGTTTAGAGGAGGTGAAAAGTGAAGTATACCTACTTATAACATGGATATGGGTAAAAAAAATTTGGTTTTTGTTATATATTATAAATGGCTCCCATAAATTCTCCCACCTTATATTTCCATTACATTGATCATCATTTTTAATTTTATTTTGAATGTTTTATGTAGGTTTATTAAACAATTTTAATGCATCTTGTGGGTTTTTATGTGTATGATTTCCTTATTTATTGTTTGTATTTTATCAAATTTCAAATTATTTATTTTACATGTGTGAAATATATAATATATGGAAATATTATGTTGGGTTTTTGGGTGGAACTTAAAATGACCTATCCCATCAAGGCCCAACTCAAGCCAGCAGTATGAAACGTATGCCACCCTAAGACAGTCTCCAATATTACAAGGGTTTGGGACTATCATCGAGTAGGAATATCAAACAATATGGGAGGCCATATCCAATATAAAATTAAAACATGACCATATATAAAATACATAATATAGTAATAAACACCAGTAGTATATATATAAAAATGAATAACTAAACTATACATAATAAAAGCATGATATATCAATTATAAGAATAATTCCACATAGTTAAATACCAAAAAATCCATGTTACTAAAAATCCTACAAATCATCTAGACAAAAGATACTATGAATCTCCCACCCATTGTGTGTGATCCTTGATAGACCTTAATCCATAATGCTCACTACCACCACCATAAACCACCATGATCTATCATATATCTTCATGAATCTCGAGGAGTTAGATTAAAATATTCCATGTATACTCTACATCCCCCAAGAAAAACTCCAAAAATTATGTCGCCTACACAAACATTAAATTTTTGGGTATAAGGACTATGTAGGGTTGAGTACAATCATTCTTAGTAGGACACTTTGAAACCAAAAATGAAATACAAGAAACAAATTTGGTCAAACTATAGTATATGAAAGTAACCAAAATGAATACAAATAAACACAATACAAATATGATCTACCAATATAATTATTTAGAATATAGATAAGTACCATTCATCACATATTCAACCCATGAATTTATGAATCTCATGAGAAATGAAGGATTCTCAGAGTAATAAAGATCCCAATAAGTGTGAAGTCGATAGACTAGTTGTATGTCACATCTCCAAGGCAACCCATGAGGTACCAAGAATTCACATGTCTAGAATAAATATATATTTAAAAACATTACCAACAACAACACTTTCACAAGAATCTATGTAGGGGATCTTTCCCATTAAAAAAGAATTCTTGCTAGTCAGGGGAGAATCGTGCCCTTCGATCCATCAATATTGTACCACTGATCATGTTTTATAACTACCAATACAAAGAAACTATCATATACTCATTGGATCTATGGTAAAGGATATACTACCCTAGGTTGGTGGGGTAATAATAACTCTATTAGAGAACCCCATTACCTAATTGATCTATTATATAGATGAATAATGACTCTATAGAGAGAGTATGGCATGCCTCATGTTTGTGGGGGGGGGGGGATACTAACCCTAAATGATATGTAAATAAAATATATCATGCCTCGAGCATCACAAAGTGGATAAGGTGATATTGAATCTATCTATGTATGGTAGGGGACCTGAACCCTAACAAAACATACCTATAAGGGAATTTTCCAACCCAAATAAAACTCTTATCATTACTCCTAAACCTAGTTGTTGACCCTGATATGATAAATTTAAAAACTACTGATATATTCTTTCAAACATCCTCGGGTGGCTAAAAAGGCCACTCAATTATGATATATATGGAAAAATACTAATTATAGGCTATTTATTTTCATGAAACATACACTCAGTGATACATTTATAAATTTATAAACCACATAATAGAATCATCGGCCACCTAATGAACTATGGGAATACCACATGGAAAATCAGTAATGGGAGTGTCTGCTCCTGGTGTGCATGTACACCACACATTCCAAGTGGAAAAAATACACTCCAATGTCAAGAAGTGTGCATGAACCCCATATGTCTAGAAGTTTATAAGAATATGGAACCATGGATTCCATGGAATGTTCCTCGGTGGGATTTGGTCAGGTCGAAACTGACATGCTAGTTCGCATCCTAGACTACCCGGGCCTGCGGGTTGAGACCCATTGGGTTGGCCTACTAAGCCAAACTACGAAGGTCCCCATGCTCTATTCTAGAATACGATGTGGGTACCATTCACCTCTCACATCAATGGTTTGATTAACACAAGTGGGGTTATCTATATTAGTTGAATTCTCATCTCTCATAAATGTTGTGGTGGCCTGGTTGAACTGCAACCCATTCAAGAAATTGGTTATCTCTCACATCTGACATACTCTATACAATTCGAATCATTGGTCTGGCCACCTATCTACTCCTCTAATGAGTTACACCATCCATACCTCCCATAGTGATTCATCTTCCGATTTTGATCTCACAACTTAATCCACATCTCTATCATTGCTTCATATGTTGTCCCACAAAATCTTTATTAGCTGACCACCATACATGCACACTCCGATCACCATGTTGTCATTAGTGGTCTTCCTCTATTTTCTTGGGTCACCTCACTCATCTAATTTCTATATAAAAAATTAACAGATATAGGTATTGGGAGAGATAAGAGATAGATAAATGTGGATAGGTAAAACATGGACTCCACATTATTCATCATTCATCATAGGGATTTTCCACAAAAAACAATAACAATGATATAGTTAAAAATTTATTCCTTATAAATTTTGTGATTTAGGTATTAATATTAAATAACATGGATTTAATTACCATAATGAGGTTAGTTAAAATTTATAAATAATGTACCTTGATTCGATCATGAAGAATAGAGATTCAATTCATATAATCAATACATAATTCCAAAAGAACATATAAACAATCAAAAATCACTACCTCAATGGAGATTTATTACCGCTTCAATATTTTTATGACACCAAGGTTTCATACATCGTTATTCTGTGTAATATTCTTTGATTTCATCATGAATTCAGATCCCATCATTATCGCAATTTGTTTTTGATTACTCCTTTCTCACCCCTCTTCCTCTCTATAGGGTTATGTTAATGAAAACACTATAAAACCCTAGATTAATGCTATGTGTATGGATTTATAATTTAATTTAGGGTTTTCACCAGCCAAAATTCTAGGGAAAATAAAAATAATAAAATAAATGAGACTCACAGTAGCTTATCTTAGAAACTGCAACTATAAACTAAGATTACACTATCACTTGGGTAAGACCCCATTCCAAGTACAACCATGGCATCAATTCTCCCATTTAACGCACCACATAAGATATATAATATTTTTTATCACTAACAAGTTTATAGTTGATAAAAATAAACAATCATACTTAATATATAATTATTTAGTGTAATAAATTAAATGATTAAATTCTTATTAGTAATAGAACTCATGTTTCATAATGAATATTTTATCGTATTTAATAAATGATGAACATAGAATGTATTTTAAATTTCATTACATATAATGAATTAACATTAACTATAACATCCTGAAATAATATAGTGATATAAATGAATAAGAACAATGAAAAAACTAATATGAACTCTATATGCCTAAATTCTTCTACGAAGATCACTTCTATAATAAAAAAAGTAAATATATATATATGAGTTAGGAATATGATATACATTATCAATGTAACAGTATAACCATTATAATAAAGGTAATGAATGGTGAGGTATGACAATGGTAGATTATATATAGGGTATAAAGGGTAAAGTAGCCATTTGGATCTGACTATTACCTGGTCATTGGTCAATATGACTATTGAGATTTATCACTTTTATAATTTGTGTATATAAAGGGTAATGATAAGAGATAATTGATGTAAAAGGGAGATATAATAGACTCAATAAGTATTATTATTCCTTTTGAATCACATCTATCCAAAATTGATAGGGAGGTTGCATAATGAGGGTTTTCCCTTGACGAAGCCCAATAAAAGCTTCAACAAGTTAGGGTCAAGCATGATCAACTACAAGATAAGTTTATGTTAGTGTAGATCACCATTATATTAATGTTAGTTGAGCCACCCAATGAATATACCATTATCCCACACGTTACCCTTAATAAATATTTTGGTGTAATAAGTTATTACGTATCTAAACCTTAGTTTTATAAACATGAAATTTTATTCATAGAAATTAAATAGAGGTTTCTTTAGTCGTATTTCATTATTATATTATCTAATAAATACATATTAAAATAATATTAATATGATAAAGATATTTTTAGAAAAAAAATAAAACAAAAGTGTATTTTCTTAATAATAAATAATTTCATTTAAAATCTTAGGTAAAATTTATTTTCATGAAATAGTATTATAAATTTCTAATTATTTAAATAAAAATGAAAAAATAACTGTATAACTTCCCAAGAAATTTTTATAATTGTCCAAAATTTGATTATTTCATAAAAACATTTATTTTTCAATAAATAAGAATATAAATTTAACAATTAAAAATATCATACTTATAAATTTACTTTTTTTTAAAATATTTCATTTGAAATCACTGCATCTAATTTAGGGTAGGGTAATGTTTTGATTATTTTTTATATTACTATATTTTTCAGTGAATAGTAAAATATTGTTTTCTTTACACTATATGTTTTATGACATCATAAATATTTAATAATGATTTAAAAATTAAATAAGTGAATCTAAAACCAAAAAAAATTACTTTATTAATATTATGTATTATATTGAATTAAAATGATTTTCTAAACCCATAAAGAACTTTTCAAAGTCTAAAATGGAAAATTTTCTTTTTAAAAAAATATTTTGAGAAATTTTACTTTCTCATGCACAAATTAATATTAAAAAATTTATTTATATTATCTCATGGATGAAAATAAAATACCATGAATTAAATGATCAAAACTAGGATCTAAAATAATGGGTAAGCTAATGGTTTTCCATTTTCTACAACCTAGAATTCTAAAGACTATATTAAGAAATTAATAAACAATTATCATTATTTTTCAATAAGTACCCACCTATCTACCACATTTAATTCATTTCCAATGCATTTTTCTTGAATTTACCCTATTTTTCTCTTTAGAGTATTTCTAATGTGTTTTTAAGGATCCAAGGAACACTCCTCAAGATTTAAGAAGCTATCTCACAAGGAAAGATATTCTCTTTCCATTCCTTTTTTTCCAAGAAAATCCTATGTAAAAATTACTATAATTTCAATTTTATTATGTTATCATGGTATTTTGATCATTTCATATGTTCAAAATGTTTTCATATCAATGATATAGTTCTATAATATCTCATTAACCTTGTTCTATAATCCACTTTTTATAGTAGTTATATTTCCAAAATCATTATTTCATTCTACATGGCTCTATTTTTATATTGTTAATACCCTACCATATTTATATTCAATTTTATTCATATAGATTTTATTATACTTCATTTATTGGGTATATTTATATATGAAACAAACATTCCATTCCCATGAGTAAAAAATGATAAAAAATCAAGTATTTAAACACTTATTTACTCCATGATTTTATATGAAACCCGTTAATTATTCTACACCAGTTATTAATGAAATGGATTGTTTTGATAAATGATATATGTGTCATGCATTAATTAAAACATGTAAATGGTGCACCATTATATTGTTCCAATACATTAGGTAAATAATTAAACTCTAGAGATGATATTTTTTGTAATATTATGGTGAATAACCTTAGTAAAATGTTTTATGAAACCTTGGTATTAAAACATAGTGACATGATTATGAATGTATCATTTTTATATTGAATCCACATTTCAATGTTAGTTATAATATAATGGTGGCTATTATATCATGTTGTACCTCATGTTTTATCCATGATAATCACTTATTTTATATACCCTTTATTTATCTCCTATTGGGATTTAATCTCATCCTATTCTATTTATGTATTACCTTGACAAATCATATGTATTGAGGTAAAATAAAATGGAATAATAAAGTTTTATTTCAATAGTATTAAATAAATTTTATGTTTATTTGTATAATTTTATACTTTACAAAACATCTACCTAGTTTCTAGGAAAATAAAATTAAAAAGTTATCTTGATGTTAATAATGTAAAATTTTATTATGAATTTATATTAAAAGACATGTATGAAAAATTAGAGCTTCCATAGTTCGTATTGAAGGAAATTTTTAGTTATTTTTATATATTAGTACTAGAAAACATTAGTAAAATCCCTAGGGATAAGTATAATTATAAAAAAACATCCTAGAATTTTGTTAAATTGTAGAGGAAGTGGTTTCAAAGAAACAAAATACCTATCTAGAAACTATAATTAGATATGGATATATAATAGATGTACCTAGAGGTAATAAACCTAAAAGGGATCATCATGTATTAACTGGACAAGTACCTCATGCATGACGAAGATGCCTTATTGCATACTAGGTCTGACACTCCTAAGGGATATTATTTAGTTAATCACATTCTTTTTAAAAACCACCATTATGGATATATAGATAATTTAATTCTTTTAACATTGATGTATAACATACTATAATAATGGTATTTTATAATTTTAAGATTAAAAATGTAACTCCCCGACCCTAGTTACCCAGAGTCGGTGCATTACTTCGTAACATTGGCATGATCACAAAAGATCAAGTCTCAAAAGACCGATTAGTTTAGTAGCCTTGTAAACACTAGACACATTCATAAATGTTACATTACATCATAAAGTGAAAAACTACAATAACAAAGTCTCCATAGTCCACACTCATATCCTCTTCTGACAATCCCAGTAGGTCATTAATAAAATACTTCTTCACATCCTGGAAAATATTAAAACATTGAAAGGGGTGAGCTTAGATGCTCAGTAAGGATAAAAATATTGCGGAAGCTTTCATAAATTAACATTTAAGGCAATGTATAACTAAAACAAAAGCATTTTTAAACTTGAACATCATCATAATATGGAAAACAAAAATTAAATAATGCCATTTACTTACTCACATGGATATTCTACTAGTCGAATAATCACATGCAATATCAGTATCCACTTTTATAATGATGGAATGCATAATGCCAGACTATCATAACCACATATCTAAGGCCTCGTTCCAAGACTACAAATAAGATTTTGTCAAGGCCTCGTGCCAAGACACTAGTTTGTCTCATGAGACCTACCAATGCATCGAGGAGATATAGCGGGCTCCACCCGTCACTTATTAAGTCCAATGCATTCCTCATATGAACAGGTTTAAACATATCATAAACCATAACATAATCGTATCACATAAAACATGCATAAAGGAAACATAACATTTCCACGTTTCAATCCCAAGATATCGTTACAACACATTGATGTAATAAAAACCTTATCAAAACCATTTTCAATACCAAAATAAAATAAAATTAAAACTTGGTATTTATTTTTCATTTAAAAAAAAGTTATGGCTTGTAGAGGAAGACGAAACTCAAATAATGGTTACGGCGGTGGTGAAGTCATTGTCGCCGCATACGTACGACAAGAAAAACATTACTTTTTGTCATTTAGTAAAATGATTCATATAAAAAGATTCCTTTTTAATAAATGTAAAAGTCAAAGGGGTTTATACATCTTATAAAATAACGTTGTGTATAAAACCAAATATGCCTCAATGAAAGGAGATTGAGATGAAGTCCTTAAAAAGATCATTTTTAAAATAACATAGATCTATTATGTGTATTCACTATATGTACACATAAATAAATTACAAATACAATATAGGACATAATAATATCATGACATAATTTGAAAGTAGGATATTAACCCAAAGAATGGAAATTGGGTTAAGAAATTCCCTTACCTCATGTCCAACTTCACTTGATCATTCTTTAACCTCCTGAACAATAAACTAGAGTTAATTTCTATTTAATTAAGAAACTTTTTCATGGTCATTATTCCTTTCATATCACTTATTACCATGTCATGAACATTATGTAATTATTTAAGTTTATAACGGTCGTTTTGTCGATCTTAGGTACTTGAGTAAAAAATAAACTTCTTATAATTACAAGTTGTTCATGTGGTGAAATTTACATTATATACAGAATTATATTCATGATGTAGATATCATATAAATCATATATATCCAGTATATACATTCATTTATAATATTACATAACATTTAGAGTTAAGAAATGAAATGCACCATTCATAGAGACGATAAGCCGTACGTACGCATGAACGCTACTTTCATTTCTATTTCGTATTTAATGGAATGAAATAAAAATAGTATAAAGGTGTATTATAATTCTAGTATAATATCATATACAATATCATTTACTCCATCCTTTATACATCCCACATATGGCATTAACGATTCAAATCACTTTGAGAGGGCGGTAGTCCACACTTCCTAAAATGAAATTATCGCGTTTACCCATAATGGAAATCATAAAGTATGCCATAAATGAGAAATAAAGATGCATAAGGAAAACATAAACATAATATATATATCATATATGAAAATAGTGTCATCAAAATGGCCACCATTAGAGGTGTTAAAAGAATATTGAACAATCATCGTTTCGTGAGGCAGTATTTCCCCACCCACAGAAACAGTATGTTCTTTAACCATTAGACAAAGGTGTGTGTAAGTGTAAACCAAATCCTTATCATAACAACACACTAGTATATTGTAGATACTGGTGTTGTTAAAAAAGAAATAAATAAAAAGAGTTTAAGGGGTTGGAGAAGCAAAATAAAACAAGACAACATTAGAGAAGACATTACCTTAAAATCGGGTAACTATTTTTGATTTGAGCCAAAGGCTTCCTTGGGAAGACTTTTGCCCAAGGTGAGACTTCTAGGAGTAAGGGAGGAAAGTTGGGAGATTATTTGGGCAGAGTTTGGCCGAACAAAAAGGATTTAAATGTGTGAGTAAGGTGGTAGTGGTGGGGGCCTTTTATAAGTGGAGAGGAGGGGCACTCTTGGAAATTAATAAAATGTTACTTTATTAGACAATGATTTTCGGATTATAAAGGTCCCAAACATATATAATTCGAGTCTAAGGTGATAAGGGTTTGAAATATTCTCATCCAATAGGCATTGGACAAGTGTGATTCTTAGATTTTACATTATCTTTTCATTTTATTTAAATCGTTAATTAATGAGGTAATCGCTGCATCATCATGGTGTCATAAATAATTTAATTTATTTAATGTATAGGAATTATAAAAAAAATATCCTGATGTATGAAATCTTTTTATATTTATAATTTATATTTATAGTCAAAAATATGACTTGTATAACCCCATTTAAAAATTGTTTTAGTAAAACAACTCTGGTTTGTGACATTTTTATTTTAACATTAAATAAAAAGTTATTTATGTCATTTTCCTTCCAAAGTGGCTCCATGGGGTCCCCAAGTTGACCCATGGATTTTATTGGTCGTCCATGACTCATCAAATAGGGGTAGGACAATTGTAAAGGTATTTTCATATTTTTATAATACCATTTTTACCTTAAATTTCAGTAATTACCTTTAATCGCGATTAATTAAACTTAAAAGTTACTATTCACCAAAAAATTATTTTAATCCCATTGAACCAAATTTTACTTCCTAATTACAACCATGTATGTCGGAGTTTTGAAAATCAAGTCACAGAAGTGGTAATGTTTCATTTAAATGATAAATCAGTTTTTTAACTACCACTTAGTGGTTTCACTATTCATCAAAAATTGATGTTTTTCAAAACAACTCCAAAATTTCACCCTAAGATATAATTGATATTCCGAATTCAAAAATGATGTCTATTTTATGAAATTACAAACATATAAGTTTCATTAATTAATTTTATAATTAACTCCTGCTGTCACAACAAATAGCGTGTTTTTAAGAAACAATATATATCAAAAGATTGACAATTGTTTATGTCCAATTTCAAAGTGAAATTAATTATAATGAACACCATTGCATAAAATGGTAAAAATATATTATAATTATAATTTAAAACCACTCAATAGTATAATTTATCACTATAAATTATTTTGATTAAAAAATTTGTTTTTAAGTATTCTTCACTATTCATAAAAAAATGGAAGTTCTCAGAAAATTACAAAAAATTAAACTTAGGATAATTTCGATATTACAAATACAAAAATGAAGTCCATTTTGAAATATAAAATTTCTATAATTTTAAAAAGTGGGTATTACTATTCATAACAGCTACTTTGATTAGTCACAGTGTGTTAGAACTCGAAGTTGCGTACAATGCAAGCTATTGCATTATTGAATGAGAAGCGTATTGTGGAAGCTCGGGGTGTTACATTCTCCCCTCCTTCAATAAATTGCGTGCTTGCAATTTGAAATTTTCTTTGAAAATAAAAGGTTGAAAATAAAAAATACCTTTGTGGAAAACCCACATCAGAAATAAGATTAATAAAAATATAACATTAAAATAAAGAAAGAGAAGTAAAAAGGTCACCCGAGATAGCCCATACTAGGATTCTATGAAAATATGGATATGGAAGAAAAACGAACCATCAATGTCTGATGGAGAGTTGTAGAACACTGGATTAGGAGAAAGTTAACCATATGAAAATCACAAACTTGTGATTGGTTAAACAGTCATTGAATCCTCAGTTGGAAAAGTTAACCGACAACATTTTTGTTTTAAGTTACGTTTTATAAATTTGAGGAATTTATTTAGGAGATTTAATAAGAATGTGAGGGAATATACATACTTGTTATGTAGACCTTCATTCTTTAATAAATTTTTACCACAAACCCATCTTTCACTCTAAAATGTAATAGAACTCAAAAATATTCTATTTATCTTAATTGTATAAGGTTCCAAATATTAACACATACCATTTAGATTAGTAAAACTATTTTTTAATAACCAGGGACTTATTGTAGGCTAGTGGTAGGTAATAAAGGCCTGTCGCACTATGGTTGTGGGTTCGATTCCTGCAGCTTTTTCCGATGCGACGGGTTATGATCCACCCTGTAGGTTTTCCTTTTCCTAAAACTATAGTATTATAATATTCCAAAAATAATCTTCAGAAATGTTTTAACCTTAAACAATACTATCCAAAGATCAACTTAATCCATTCCAACCTTTATAGATATCCAAAATACCTCTGTCCAAACTTTCTCTAAAAGGTCTCTAAATTCCAAAATCAATTGTATCATCAGATTCCTCAAACAAGGTAATGTTTCTCTTATTTTCACATACAAAAATATGATTACCTTTATCATATTAAAACCTTAATGAAATCAACAAGTACTGTAGTACAATCCTTATATATATATATCACATTATTCTAATAACCAGAATATAATCCATGAGTCCAAAAGCACCAATACATTAATTATTCTGCTTCAATTGTAGTAACAACATAAGATTGTCCTTGATCCCTTGGCATTTTCTGAGGTATGTTTCCCTGAAGCTTAGGAAATTCATTTTCATAATGCCCCATTTCCCTGCAATTGTAGAATTCAACATTGATAGCCTCCTTCTTTCCCTTACAATCACGAGCCTTGTGACCTTTTTCTCCACATTTGTAACAAACTCCCATTCCCTTTAGGTAAGTACCAGGGTGATTATACAAAAATTATCGCATAATGGAAAATCCTTCTTTCAATTTTTCCCTTTATCTGTCTCTTGTTCCACCATTCTCTTCTTCTCTTGCTTTACTTTGTTGTCATAAGACATAGAGAATTCCTTTTCTGTCTTGATAGCACACGAGACTATATCCTCGTTTGTTGACACAGATTGTGATACTAAAGCACGACAGAGAAATGGTTTTAACCCATCAATGAAATGACCATTCTTACTTCTTGGGTTACGTATATAATCTGCAGCATTCCTTGCTAACCTTGTAAATTTAGCCTCATACTTTGCGATATTCTCATCCTCCTTCTGCCTCAGACTCAGAAATTGCCTTTCCATATCTGCTCGATGGTCATGTGGAAAGTATTTTTCTAAGAAAATTTCCTTAAACTCCCTCCATTCCATACTTGATGCTTCTTCATATTCCTTTGTGTTTTGAATCAGTGACCACCATTGATCGGCATCTCTAGTGAGGCGGTAGACTGCCATGACAACCTTCTCCCTTTCGCTACTCCCCAAGGCATGGAATATTTTCTCTACGGAGTTTATCCATTTCTCAGCTACTAATGGATTTGTACCCCCATTAAATGTTGGCGGTTGTTGCCTCATGAAGCGGTCTAACATTGATCCTCAACGTTGCGGATCATGGTGCTCCAAACGAGTAAGGTTAGTATTTATAACCTGAGTGAGTTGTCCCAGTATGGTAATAAGTTGATCAGCACCAGTTGTATCTCCAACTCTACAATAATTATCTTTAGTAGGAGGGAAATCCCTACATGGAGTGTGTGTATTGATACGGTTTCCATTCCTTCCACTAGGTTCCATTTATAAAAAATGGCATAAACTAGATTAATTTACGAATCAAAATACATAATTCCATACTTGTAAAATACTTAACATAAATTGAACTATTTATGGATATAATCCATAATCATAAAAAAAGTTTTCTTTGAGGAAGTATATACTCATAACCCTTCATAGTGGTTTGTAAAGAAAATGAGAATTATCCTAAGCATATCCCCCGGGAGTGTCATAACCAAGAGTGTAGCAAGGCCCGTTGTTGTGCACCAGTTCCCGTTCGAGTCTAGCTCAAAGCAGTGTTTTCGGGTTTTACCCCTAGGTACATCTATGCCAGAGCCACCTCTACCTGCTCGTATCCAGACAGGGATGTATTGCTCAGAAAACTCACAAAATCTCTATAATACCAAAATTCTAGGAAGTTCTTCTATACTAATCCTCAAAGACTATCTCTGGGCTCTGTTCTCTAATCAGAGTTTATCTAAATCTAGCTTCCAAGGTTATTACTAAACTGCCTCTGATACCAACTGTAACTCCCCGACCCCAGTTACCCAGAGTCGGTGCATTACTTCGTAACATTGGCATGATCACAAAAGATTAAGTCTCGAAATACTGATTAGTTTAGTAGACTTGGAAACACTAGATACATTCATAAATGTTACATTACATCATAAAGTGAAAAAATAAAATAACAAATCCTCCATAGTCTACACTCATATCCTCTTCTGACTATCCATGCAGGTCATTAATAAAATACTTCTTCACATCCTGGAAAATATTAAAACATTGAAAGGGGTGAGCTCATATGCTCAGTATGGATAACAATATTGCGGAAGCTTTCATAAATTAACATTTAAGGCAACGTATAACTAAAACAAAATCCTTTTTAAACTTGAAATTCAGTATAATATGACAAAAAAATAAAATTAAATAATGTCATTTACTTACTCACATGGATATTCTACTAGTCGAATAATCACATGCAATATCAATAACCACTTTCATAATGATGGAATGCATATTGCCAGACTATCATAACCATGTAGCCAAGGCCTCGTGCCAAGACTACAAATAAGATTTTGTCAAGGCCTCGTGCCAAGACACTAGTTTGTCTCATGAGACCTACTGATGCATCGAGGAGCTATAGTGGGCTCCACCCGTCACTTATTAAGTCCAATGCATTCCTCATATGAACAAGTTTAAACATATCATAAACCATAACATAATCGTATCAAATAAAACGTAAATAAAGGAAACATAACATTTCCACATTTCAATCACAAGATATCAATACAACACATTGATATAATAAAAACCTTATCAAAACCATTTTCAATACCAAAATAAAGTAAAATTAAAACTAGGTATTTATTTTTAATTTAAAAAAAGTTATGGATTGTAGAGGAAGCCGAAACTCAAATAATGGTTACAGCGGTGGAGAAGTCGTTGTCGCCGCATACGTATGACAAGAAAAACATTCCTTTTTTTCATTTAGTAAAATGATTCTTATAAAAATATTCCTTTTGAATAAACGTAAATGTCAAAGGGGTTTGTACACCGTATAAAAGAATGTTGTGTATAAAACCAAATATGCCTCAATGAAAGGAGATTGAGACGAAGTCCTTAAAAAGATAATTTTTAAAATAACATAGATCTATTATGTGTATTCACTATAAGTACACATAAATAAAGTAAAAATACAAGATAGTACATAATAATATCATGACATAATTTGAAATTAGGAGATTAACCCAAAGAATGGAAATTGGGTTATGAAATTCCCTTACCTCGTGTCCGACTTGACTTGATCGTTCTTTAACCTCCTGAATAATAAACTAGAGTTAATTTCTATTTACTTAAGAACCTTTTTCATGTACATTATTAATTTTATATCACTTATTACCATGTTGTGAACCTTATGTAATTATTTAAGTTTATAACGGTCGTTTTATCGATCTTAGGTACTTGAGTCAAAAATAAACTTCTTATAATTACAAGTTGTTCATGTGGTGAAATATACATTATATCAAGAATTATATTCATGATGTAGATATCATATAAATCATATATATCTGGTATATACATTCATTTATAATATTACATAACATTTAGAGGTAAGAAATGAAATGCACCGTTCATGGAGACGGTAAGCTGTACGTACGCATGAATGCTACTTTCATTTCTATTTCGTATTTAATGGAATGAAATCATAATAGTATAAATTTGTATTAAAATTCCAGTATTATATCATATACAATATAATTTAATCCATCCTTTATACATCCCACAAATGGCATTAACGATTCAAATCACTTTGAGGGGGCGGTAGTCCGCACTTCCTAAAAAGAAATTATCGCGTTTACCCATAATGGAAATCATAAAGTATTCCATAAATGAGAAATAAATAAGCATAAGGAATACATAAACATAATATATATATCATATATGAAAATAGTGTCATCAAAATGGCTACCATTAGAGGTGTTAAAAGAATACTGAACAATCATCGTTTCGTGAGGCAGTATTTCGCAACCCACAGAAACAGTATGTTCTTTAACCATTAGACGAAGGTGTGTGTAAGTGTAAACAAAATATTTATCATAAAAACATCCATTTATATTTTAGATACTGGTGTTGTTACAAAATAAAGTAATAAAAAGAGTTTAAGGGGTTGGAGAAGCAAAATAAAACAAAACAACATTAGAGAAGACATTACCTTAAAATCGGGTAAATCTTTTTGATTTGGGCCAAAGGCTTCCTTGGGAAGACTTCTGCCCAAGGTGAGGCTTCTAGGAGTAAGGGAGGGAAGTTGGGAGAGTATTTGGGCAGAGTTTGGCCGATCCAAAAGGCTTTGAAAGTGTGAGTAAGGTGGTAGTGATGGGGGCCTTTTATAAGTGGAGAGGAGGGGCACTCTTGGAAAGTAATAAAATGTTACTTTATTATACAATGATTTTCGGATTCTAAAGGTCCCACACTTATATAATTCTTGGATAAGGTGATAAGGGTTCGAAATATTCTCATCCAATAGGCTTTGGACAAGTGTGATGCTTAGATTTTACATTATCGTTTCATTTTATTTAAATCGTTAATTAATGAGGTAATCGCTCCATCATCATGGTGTCATTGATAATTTAATTTATTTAATGTATAAAAATTATAAAACAAATATAATGATGTAGGAAATCTTGTTAGCTTTCTAATTAATATTTATAGTCAAAAATATGACTTGTATAACCCCATTTAAATTTTTTTTAGTAAAACAACTCTTGTTTGTGACATTTTTATTTTAACATTAAATAAAAAGTTATTTATGACATTTTCTTACCAAAGTGGCTCCATGGGGTCCCCAAGTTGACCCATGGATTTTCATGGTCATCCATGACTCATCCAATAGGGGTAGGACAAGTTTAAAGGTATTTTCATATTTTTATAATACCTTTTTTACCTTAAATTTCACTAATTACCTTTAATCGCGATTAATTAAACTTAAAAGTTACTATTCACCAAAAAATTATTTTAATCTCATTGAACCACATTTTACTTCCTAATTACAACCATGTATGTTGGATTTTTGAAAATCAAGTCACAGAAGTGGTAATGTTTCATTTAAATGATAATTCAGTTTTTTAACTACCACTTAGTGGTTTCACTATTCATCAAAAATTGATGTTTTTCAGAACAACGCCAAAATTTCACCCTAAGATATAATTGATATTCCGAATTCAAAAATGATTTCTATTTTAAAAAATTACAAACATATAAGTTTCATTAATTAATTTTATAATTAACTCCTGCTATCACAACAAATAGCGTGTTTTTAAGAAACAATATATATCAAAAGATTGAAAATTGTTTATGTCCAATTTCAAAGTGAAATTAATTCTAATGAACACCATTGGATAAAATGGTAAAAATATATTATAATTATACTTTAAAACCACTATATAGTATAATTTTTCACTATAAATTATTTTGATTAAAAAAGTTGTTTTTAAGTATTCTTCACTATTCATAAAAAAATGGAAGTTCTCAGAAAATTACAAAAAATTCAACTTAGGATAATTTCGATATTATGAATACAAAAATGAAGTCCATTTTGAAATATAAAATATCTATAATTTTAAAAAATGGTATTACTATTCATAACGGCTACTTTGATTAGTCGCGGTGTGTTAGAACTCGAAGTTGCGTACAATGCAAGCTATTGCATTATTGAATGAGAAGCGTATCATGGAAGCTCAGGGCGTTACAAAAAATTACATTATAATTATTTCTATTATAAGATTTCTAATGGTAAGAAATTTATCACTAATGTTTTCTTCAACTATAAAAGTTGTTGGAAATAGGAATACTGAAAATAATAGATGTGATAGAAAAGGAAAAAAAAATTTGTTCCTAATATCATTGAATATATATTTAAAAAAATCATGATGATAACAAATTAGTTAACAAAGGTAATTAATAACATGAGAAACCCGGTGAAGCATCTGAATTCACCAAGGAAAAAACTAGTAGTTGAATTATTCATGAATTAATTAAAACATATTTTTAGTATATACACAAATATAAAGGACATAAAATAATGGATAAACACTATAAAAATTATATTTTTATACTTCATTATTCAGATATAGATAAAGTTACATTGTTGGTATATCGCATAGAGGGAGAAGTTAATCAGTGGTGAAAACTGATTAAAAATAGGAAGATAAAAGATGATGTGGAATATATGGATTAAGAAGAATTAAAAAAATATTTTTCAATAAGGATTTACCCCAAACCCTCTAAATTATAATTTAAAGTGAATTCATTGAATTGAAACAAAGGTAAAATGAAGTGATGTGGAGTTATGAGATGAACATTACAATTCATTCACAAAACAATTAAGGTTTTTTATTGATTCTAATTTTAATATCGATCGATTAATTGATGGGGTAAGACCTCATATATAAAAATATATTATAATTACATAATTTGGGAGTTATTAAGAGACATTTTTTCATTCTCTCAATGAAGAAATATAGTTTGGAGATAAACATTAATCTCTTGTACTAAATTATATGAAGTGTAGGGTGGGGATAAATTTCATAAAGAATTTCATACATTAAATGGAATGAAAATGACAACAACTACTCATGTAAAACAAGTGTGTGAATAATTTGTTGGTGAATATTAATCATGAAGTGGAAAGCATTACAAGAATATAAGATATTTCTAGATATCTTCTAAATTTCATGGATATATAAATTCTTAAAATTTGAATGCCGATGAAAAGGGGGAGATAACGGAAGTACAACCTATAGAACAATGGTTCAGGCATGGTTTGAATGGAATTTTTTCAGATCAATTTAAAAATCAAGAGATAATGGATAGAAACCATCCTTAACCCCAGTAGAGACGAAGGAAGTAAGGTCATAATTGTTTAATCATGAATTCTAAATTTGAGGCTCTAAATGATGTTGTGTCTTGTTCACTCATTGTACACTCAAATATAGAAAGTGAATTGTTCTATTTTGGTTCAACGGATTATTTTATTTCATTTATGGTTGAAAGGAAAATAAAATTAAACTTTTAACTTCTAGTGGTAGATTTATTAATTAAAAATATTATATAAACTTGTCAAGCATCAATGATATATTGATATTCCTCTATTAATGCTGGTGAGTTCAATATCTCCACAAACCCGACGGTCATTCCAATGGTGTAATCTGAAATATTACTTGGGATATAATGGTGGGGAAATTATAATACCATAATCAACTATAGAACAAATTAAATTTAAGTTGTCTTTAAGGGATAACCTATAACTAACCTAAGAGAGATATTCTAGATTAGGTCTTACAAAGAATAACATCCCTTTTCTATCTTTATGTAAATTATTTATGATGAACAAAAAGGAATATAATGTATAAAGATAGGATATATACCACTTCTTTGGGAGTACAATATTTTATTTCATAAAGAGTTACACAGACCTCCCCCAAAAAGTGAGGTAGAGTTCTCAATTAAACTCATACCTGGATAAAATTCATTAAACATACCTCATATAGAATGGAATATATGGTGTTAGATGAATAAAATAAGTGACTTCAACATCTCTTTTAGAATGGTTTTATTCAACCACATGCATCTCCATAGAGTTAACCTATTCTCTTTATGAATAATATGACTGATCAATTCAGGTTTTCATTGATTATAGAGAACTTAATTTTATCATAGTGAAGAAAAAAAACAATCATCCAAGGATTTTTGATTTGTTCTACCATATTCATGGGGATCAATTCATCCCTAAGATTTTCCTAAAAAGGTGTATCATGATATGATGGTGAATAAAGAATATATCCTGAAGACTACCTCTCAAACAAGATATGAACATTAAAACATTGTTATTATACCCTTTGTTATTACTAATTATCCAACCATATTTACCTATTTGATAAATATATAATTTAAAAACTACCTTGATAAATTTTTTCTGGTATTTATTGATGATAATTAGATATATTACAAAATAGGAGTATGAGGATCATAAAATGGTTTTATTACAAACTATGAGGAATGAGAATGTTTATGCTAAATTGAAAAAAATTAATTTCTAGTTATAATAATACTTGTTCTTGGGAAACATTTTGTCTATTGATGGAATTTCAAATTATCCAAAACTAAAAGGGTTGTAGATTAATTACCTCATGCTATAATAGTGTCTAATATTTATGCTGTATTTGGTCTAGAAGGATACTGTAGAATGTTTTTGTAAAAAAATCATGGATTTGTAATCCAATAACCAATGTAACTCAAATGGGAGTTATGTTTATCTTTAAAAATGAATTTTTATAATGATTATAAGAACTAAAGAATATTTTGGTTAGTGAAATAATTCTAACTTTAACCTTTTATGGGGAATGATTTATCAATTATAGTGATTCGTTCCTGGAAGGAATTGGATGTGTACTCATTCAAGATGAAAAGGTGATTTCCTATGCATATTGATAGTTCAAGCCTCATGAATAGAATTATCCTATGATTTATTCGTAGTTATTTGTAGTTATCTTTTTATTAAATATATAAAGCACTATCTTTATGAGGTAAATTATGATATATACACAAACACTATATTTTGAAGTATGTATTCACACAAAATGATCCGAACATTCAAAATGGAGATGGTTGCTGGTTCTTAAGGAAAATGATTATTTTATCCATTATCACTATTAAAAATAAAACAAATTCATTGATGCGTTGAGTTATAAAGACCCCAATGTTATTTCAATGATGAGGATTGAAGGAGATCCATTAATCAAAGACCTGTTAAATATAGATGTGTAAGTCCTAAGGTAAGGTAATCATCAATTATAAAAAAAAATAATTTCACAACCATCATTATTATATAAGATCAAGAAATAACTAAGAGACAGTCCTATGTTACAAAATAAGATATAATCTATGAAAAATGGGGAGTTCCCTAAGTTTGGTGTTGACAAAGAGGGACTAATAAGGTTTTGTACAAGTCTATGTGTCTGATATTTTACAAAGTTAAAGAAGGAGATTATGGAAGGTGATCATAGATCTATATTATCTATTCATCATGGAATCTCCAAAATCTATACAGATCTGTAAGATCATTATTGGTGGAATAAAAATAAATATGATATTTTTTACAATGTTTTAGGATGTTTGGTATCATGAAAAGTGAATTCATAATTACAAATACCCAAAGTATTGTTGAAACCACTACCCATACCAATATAGAAGGTGTAAAACATCATAATTTACCTTGTTAATGGATTTCCTAATTCATATAATAGAAACAATTGCATATGGGTAATTTTTGATAGATTATAAAATTCTACCCATTTTATCACAATAGGGGAGGATTTCTCCCTTGATTGTCTTTCTCATCTATATATTCAAGAAGTTTTATGACTCCATAGGGAACCAATGTCTATTATTTCAAACTATGATCCAATATAAACTTCTAAGTTCCAAAGTATCCTTCCAAAGTATATGAAAACCAAATTAAACCATATCACCACCTATCATTATTAAACTTATGGGAATTCTAAGAGGAAAATTTACACATTTTTAGACATTTTATGAGCTAAAAAACGTTACTTTCAAGGGATTTGGGAAAAAATATTTCACTTATTGAATTATCCTATAACATCAATTTTTACTAAAGTATTCAAATAGATTCATATAAAACATTCTATGGTATTAGTTATATATCTCCAACATACTAGGATGAAGTTAGAGAAGGAAATTTTTTGGGGCCATGTAAAGACCCGTAAATTTCATGGGAATTTTTTTCTTAATTATCTTTGGAATTTTACAAGAACGCAGTTTCTGAAGGCACCTGATTCTGAGGCCCGGTGTGCCCGGAATCATTTTCCGAAGTTTGGCTCAGGTACGTTCAGTGAACGGACGAGCGGGTTTTTTTAACTTTTGAACCGGTGCTCGGAATCAATTTCTGAGGGAACTGATGAAATCGCAGCACCGGTATTTGCTTAGAAATTCCTCTTCCGGAGTTGCATTTTCTCAGGTGTGGTTTTTAATTTTCGGGCTTAATGTTAAGAAATAAAATAATTTTATGACAAACTTTATTTTATTTCACTTAAGCCACTTGGAACTCACTTGAAGCCACTTAAAGAGGCTTAAGCTGAGTTGTTGCGGATAGGATGTTATCCAAAAATATTCTACCCTCTTGGTAGAATATTTGTGAGGTGGGACCCGCACGAGCCCCACCATTTCTTTTCCGCTAAGTAACCCACCCGCGAAAACCAGTCATTATGAAAGTCAACTGATGCGTTTTCTTAAATTATTAACGCACCATTTAATTGGGCAGTTTTCTTCTTTGAATTAAATGGACAGTTTATTCATTGAAATTAATTCTATGAATTAATTTCATTCGTTTCATAACCAGTTTGAAATCCGTTGGCATAATAATAAAATAAGACCAACACACGACTTATGGAAAAATGTTCGTTGAGAGGATTTGACAGAAACCAAGAGTTCTTCATCCTCCTTCGCGAAGAACGCGAAGAAGGCGAAGAACGCGAAGAACGCCGAGACCTCGGAAATCGACGATGCGACGCTAAGTTCCGCGACGCCGGCGATTCTTCTTCCGCGACGTTCTTCCACGGCAATCCAACCCCGCGACAACCTTCGATCGGCAGCGACAAGGTAGGGGGTTGTGCTCTTTTTTTTAAATTACCTTGTGGATTAAAACAACAATATGGATTTAATTATTATTAATTAAATCTTTTTGTTCTTGAACATCAGAGATCGTCGACGCGACACCCTTCCGCGACGACGCGACACCGGATACCGTGACGACGCGACGATCCCCACTTTCCGCAAAGAACGCGCGTGCGACGACTTGACGAGGTAGGGATTTTGTTTTGGAAATGCCCTTATTCCCGTGAACTTTTATTTAAAATTAAAGAACTGGTTCAAATGAACAATTTTATTTTATTGAAATTGTTGTTTCATGTGTTGAATTATTTTCTCCCGTTGTTGTTAACTAACGCGGAGGGTGTGGGCCAAACGAACACGGCCCGACAACCCTCCTCCGTTCTTCGTGGTTGTGCGGTTTTGGCGGGTGGTGGAAAATCATGACGCAAGGGCAGTTTGTCGATCCCGTAGTGAATAATGGAACCTGGGAGGAACAACGGCGCAGACGGGAAGGAAAACGGAGCACCGGAGCAACTCTGGTGGCCCGCGGAAGCGGCGGCGCCCCGGCGCGCCGCCGGACAAGGCCGCCGCGGCAGAAGCCACGGCGGTGGCGGCCAACGGACCCGCGGCCGCGTGGGTCCGGTTCTCACACACGAAACGCAGCATAGCCGCGTCCGTTGCTCCAGCACGGCCCCAACGCTGGGCCGCGACATCTCCAGACCGCGGGGGCGGCACCCCGAGGCACCCAGGCGCTCGGCCGCTCGGCCGAGCCGAGCCAGGCCGGTCCGACCGGCCGGGCCGCGCCCTGGCCGGACCGGACCGGGTCCATCTGGGTCGGACCGGGTCGGGTCAACCCGGTTGGGCCGACCCCGGGGGGGGGGGGGGGGGGGGGGGGTCGGCCCGGGCCCTGACCCCCGTTTTAGGACCGTTTTCGGTCAAATGCCCGTAACATGAGCTACGGGCCTCCAAACGACTCTCCGTAAGCGGCAACACGATCCTTGGATCGAGAAGTTCATTTCGGTATATTGCACTCAAGGTTTTGGAATACTTTGTGTTCGGCCGGGTTGGTTCGTACACGAAACCAACCGGTCCTTTGGAGCGGAAACACTCATATCTTAAGCTACGGACGTCCGATTGACGTGCCGTCAGCTTTTTTGAATTCCTCTATGTGAGACGGATCTTTTGGATCACTCCGCCCGAGGTTTGGACGCAGGTGGAGTACGGTCGGGTTGGTTTTTCCTTAAAAACCAACCGGGCCCCTTGGACGAAAAAACCAATAACTCTCAGACCGGGCGTCCGATTGACGCGCCGTCTGCGACGTTGAGTTCCTGTTGATGATACGGAACTTTTGGATACATAAAATTCAGACTTTGTGACAGTTGATGTATCGGCCTCTCGGCTCGTGGAGCAGACCCTCCCGAATGAGCTTGCTGTGTGCGGGAACCCTAGTGTTGGCTGCGACTACTACTTCGACAGCGACGACTGTGCAGAGATCCTCAGTGGACTGCAGTGACGACTGTGCAAAGATCCTCAGTGGACTGCGACGATGAAGACAGCTGGTCTTGTATCTTATGTGGGTCCTAGCTGTGCTGGTTTTGTATCCTATGTGGGTCCCAGCTTAGATGATTCAATACTAGTCTTGTATCCTATGTGTGTCCCAGTATAGATGAATTAATGAAGACAGCTAGTCTTGTATCCTATGTGGGTCCTAGTTGTGCTGGTCTTGTATCCTATGTGGGTCCCAGCTTAGATGATTCAATACTTGTCTTGTATCCTATGTGGGTCCCAGTATAGATGAATAAATGAAGATAGCTGGTCTTGTATCCTATGTGGGTCCTAGCTGTGCTGGTCTTGTATCCTATGTGGGTCCCAGCTTTGATGATTCAATACTGGTCTTGTATCCTATGTGGGTCCCATTATAGATGAATCAATGAAGACAGATGGTCCTGTATCCTATGTGGGTCCTAGCTGTGCTGGTCTTGTATCCTATGTGGGTCCCAGCTTTGATGATTCAGTGCTAGTCTTGTATCCTATGTGGGTCCCAGCATAAATAAAACAATGAAGACGGCTGGTCTTGTATCCTATGTGGGTCCCAGCTTAGGTGATTTAGAATCTATGTCTGATCATCTCTTTCGCCTTTTCGATAATGTATACCTGTGTGAGATGATTCCTGTGTTACTCTCCTTTGTGGATTGTGTTGAACTATCCTGTGTGGATTTACTGTTTACTCTCCTTTGTGGATTGTGTTGTGCAATCCTGTGTGGATTTACGTTTTCTTTCCTGTGTGGATTTACGTTTTGCTCTCCTTTGTGGAGTGTGTTGTGCTTTCATGTGTGGATTTACGTTTTTCTCTCCTTTGTAGAGTGTGTTGTTCTTTCCTGTGTGGATTTGCGTTTTGCTATCCTTTGTGGAGTGTGTTGTCCTATCCTGTGTGGATTTACGTTTTTCTCTCCTTTGTGGGTTGTGTTGTGCTATCCTGTTTGGATTTACATTTTTCTCTCCTTCGTGGGTTGTGTTGTGCTATCCTGTGTGGATTTACGTTTGCTTTCCTGTGTGGACTGGGTTGTGCTTGGGCTCGGATGTTGGAGCCGAACAAGGATTGATGACTTAGGTATATGTATGGGCATATACCTAAGCATTGTCGGTTGTTACTTCGTGATTGTATCTTTCCGTTGTGGTTTATCCTTTGTGGATTTCGGGAGACCTTCGGGGGTCTCGGGGTCCCAACTGAGTAGCTTATACACACCCCTGCACGGGCTATGCCCGCACTTCGTTGTGTTGGATGCAGACGACGGACAACACTGAACGTGGTGCAGGCTTGCGAAGCAGGACGATACCTGGAGGTGGACCACTGGGCGGGACGTACTTGGAGCGGTCAGGTGGACCCGAGGAGCAGTGGAGGCTATCTGTACCCACCTTTCAGGTGGGACTTCCAGAGGACGGCTCGACGCTGCGGCTTTTCTTTTCAGTTTTTGTTTTCCCCTTTTAGTTGTACATTACAGTTGGGCTTGTCTTTCCGGCCCCTTTTTACTTTCAGCACAGCTTGTTACAGTTTTTACTTAGTGTTTACTTTTCCGCTTGCTTACTCTGTGGTGCTTGATTACTTTTCAAAGGCAATGCCTTCCCTTTTTCCGAGATTTACGCCTTGGTGCTAGTCGCCAGCCCCTGGCCTATGGAAGGCGGGCTTGGGGTAGTCATGGCAAGGGCCCCGAGGACGGGTCGTGACAAATTGGTATCAGAGCTGGTCGGTTCTACCGCAGACTCTGATCTTTCTTCTATGTGAAGCAATAGTGTTCAGCGTATTGGGTGTGGTTATCAGTCCAGGGAGTCCAGTGTTGGTGCAGCGGCCGACGTATCCATACACCAGGACCCTCACTTCTGATTTCCGACTTAATGCACGAAAACACTGATTACATGTGTGTTCAAGTTTTCTTTGTGATTACATGTGTCAGCTCACCAGGTATACAGTTCTGACCGTGGCACACCTGCTTCTTTCAGGATGGCCCCACGACGGCAGCCAGCTAGGGATCCAAGGGTGGAGCGTGATGACAGCCCACCGAGCAACGAGGCCTCGGTGCAGGGCTCCTTGTCAGCAGAGGCACCGACGGTACCTTTACCCGCTGAGCCACCGATGCTACCTGCCCCAGCTGTTGACGATGCACGTCAACTTAGCGCGCTGCATGAGTTCCAGTGTCAGCGACAGCCCAGGTTCCGCGGGGAGATGGACCCCCAAGCAGCCGAAGGCTGTCTGGAGGCAGTGGTGCGAGTTTTCAGGCTAGTGAGGACACCATCAGACCCCATGGTGATCCTCGCGGTGAGCCTACTGCATGCAGCAGCGGGCCGATGTTGGAGCTTGATGCTCCAGGTGCACGACGAGACATCTCTTCTCTGGACGGACATTGAGAGCATCTTCCGCTCCGAGTTCGTCCCAGCCACCCTCTGTGCGGTGCGCATTCAAGAGCTTCTTCAGCTGCGGCAGGGCAGCTTGACAGTGGCCCAGTACTCCGCGAGATTTACTGATCTCTCATGCTACTCCACAGATATGGTACGAGACCCGTTCTTCCGGGCCCGGACGTTCGAGAAGGGACAATGGCATGAGATTAGGGCTTCGATGATCAAACTCAACATTCCGACTCAGGCAGAGGTGTTGGAGAGATCCATTCTAGTGGAGAGTTTTCTCACCGAGCAGGCTCCAGTGACAGGGCCCTCCGCAGGACGGCCCGTAGCAGGGTCTTCTACAGCTGGTAGTAGACAGGTGTCACAAAGGTTCAAACGGGCCAGACCATCAGATGGGCAGTCTCAGGATGAAGATTTGGTTGTGCGGGGCACCCGATGGAGAGCCAGCTACACGAGGGGCAAGCATTGCTACTCATGCAGCGGGCGAGGTCACATGGCTCGAGACTGCCCGACTCGTCTTACAGATGAGCAACAGGTGGTAGAGGGACCTCCCAAACAGAGGTTCGGCCACGGTGGTCCGCAGGGTGCAGGCGGACGAGGAAGAGGAGCTGGCCAAGTAGCCGATGGTGGTAGACACTTCGAGGTGTTGCCACCACCACCACCAGGATTTCCACCCCGACCGTAGGGAGTTGGTGGAAATGGGAGAGCTCATCTTCAGGCAGCTGAGGCCTTCGATCATGGAGCTCTGGGAGCAGATGGACATGAGCAGAACTAGTGAATATGTATTTTGTACTTCTAGTTCCTTGTTGGTGTTGTGTAGCGTCTTTGTATTATGAGCTACAATAATAAAAGACGCATACCCTTGTGATGTTTTCATTCCTGTCCTCTTTTGTGTTGTTACTAAGAGGTTCCAGCTTAGACTGTTGACTTGACCCTCACTTGTGAGACATCTACTGGAGGAGACCCAGTTACCACACACTGATGCCGACAGTGTGAATCAACCCTTTGAGGAGAGAGTAACGGTTGGATCTCTTGGTAGTAGCGTCGAGGCCTTACGACGTCAGCCTTTGTATGGATTAGTATCATCCATGTCGGGATTGATGGTATTAGGCAAAGAAAGTGGTTCATCTAGGGGATGAGACCATATTTCTCTTATCGGCAAAGAAGAAATCTTAGCAGCACTTATGGGGCTAGAGATGGTCCAGGCCATGGCAGAGAAGGTCCAGGTCATCTAGGAGCGGATGAGGACAGCTCAGAGCCGGCAGAAATCATATGATGACAGGAGGCGGAGGCCACTAGAGTTCGAGGATGGCGACCACGTCTTCTTGCGTGTCTCACCTCGACGTGGTTTGCAGAGATTTGTCCGAGGTGGCAAGTTGTCTCGACGCTTAATTGGACCATTCTAGGTCCTCATCACGATTGGAGAGGTGGCTTATCGCATGGCTCTACCACCTCAGTTGCACCGGGTGCATGACGTCTTCCACATATCTCAGCTGAGGAGATACGTGCACGACCTGACGCACATCGTTGAACATGGGGAGATAGATGTGGATGATGGGGCGACTTTTGCGGAGGTCCCAGTAGAGATCGAGGATCGACCGGAGCGAGTCCTACGTGGATGATTGATTCCTCTAGTGCGCTTCAGATAGCAGCACGAGAACCTCCAGGAGAGCACTTTGGAGCGGGAGGCTCAGGTGCGTGCTCAGTACCGCCTTTGTATCCCTAAGTTTGTGGTGAAGCTTTACGGGGACGTAATGCCCTGTGGTGGGAGTAATGTAAAGACCCGTAAATTTCAAGGAAATTTTTTTCTTAATTTTTTTTGGAATTTTACAAGAACGTAGTTTCTGACGGCACCTGATTCTGAGGACCGGTGTGCCCGGAATCATTTTCCGAAGTTTGGCTCGGGTACATTCAGTGAACGAACGAGCGGGTTTTTCTAACTTTTGAACCGGTGCTCGGAATCAAATATCGAGGGCACCGATGAAATCACAGCGCCAGTATTTTATTAGAAACGCCTCTTCCGGAGTTGCGTTTTCTCGGGCGTGGTTTTTAATTTTTGGGCTTAAAGTTAAGAAATAAAATAATTTTACAACAAACTTTATTTTATTTCACTTAAGCCACTTGGAACTCACTTGAAGCCACTTAAAGCCGCTTAAGATGAGTTATTGCGGATAGGATGTTATCCAAAAATATCCTACCCTCTTGGTAGGATATTTGTGAGGTGAGACCCGTACGAGCCCCACCGTTTCTTTTCCGCTATGTAACGCACCCGCGAAAACCCGTCATTATGAAAGTCAACCAATGCGTTTTCTTAAATTCTTAACGCACCATTTAATTGGGTAGTTTTCTTCGTTGAATTAAATGGGCGGTTTATTCGTTGAAATTAATTCTATGAATCAGTTTCATTCGTTTCTTAACCAGTTTGAAATCCATTGGCGTAATAATAAAATAAGACCAACGCACGGCTTCTGGAAAAATGTTCATTGAGAGGATTTGACAGAAACCAAGAGTTCTTCATCCTCCTTCACAAAGAACGCGAAGAACGCGAATAACGCGAAGAACGCGAAGAACGTGAAGAACGCGAAGAATGCCTAGCCATCAGAAATCGACGACGCGATGCCAAGTTCCGCGACGCCGGCGATTCTTCTTCCGCGGCGTTCTTCCACGGCAATCCAACCCCACGACAACCTTCGATCGACAACGACAAGGTAGGGGGTTGTGCTCTTTTCTTTTTTTAAATTACCTTGTGGATTAAAACAACAATATGGATTTAATTATTATTAATTAAATCTTTTTGTTCTTGAACCTCAGAGTTCGTCGACGCGACACCCTTCCGTGACGACGCGACGCCGGATACCGTGACGACGTGATGATCCCTTCTTTCCGCAAAGAACACGCGTGCGAAGACTTGACGAGGTAGGGATTTTATTTTGGAAATTCCATTATTCCTGTGAACGTTTCTTTAAAATTAAAGAACCGGTACAAATAACCAATTTTATTTTATTAAAATTGTTGTTTCATGTGTTGAATTATTTTCTCCCGTTGTTGTTAACTAACGCAGAGGGTGCGGGCCAAATGAACATAGCCCGACAACCCTCCGCCGTTCTTCGTGGTTGTTCGGTTTTAGCGGGCGGTGGAAAATCATGACGCAAGGGCAGTTTCTCGATCCCGCAGTGAAGAACGGAACCCGGGAGGAACAACGGCGCAGACGGGAAGGAAAACGGACCACCGGAGCAACTCCGATGGCCCACGGAAGCGGCCGGCGGCAGCTACCAACGGACCCGCGGCTACGCAGGTCTGGTTCTCACGCATGGGATGCGGTATAGCTGCGTCCGTTGCTCCAACGCGGCCCCAACCCGGGGCCGCGGCATCTCCAGACCGCGGGAGCGGCGCCCCGCGACACCCAAGCGCTCGGCCGCTCGGCCGAGCTGAGCCAGGCCAGTCCAACCGACCGGGCCGCCCCCTGGCCGGACTGGACCGGGTCCATCAGGGTCGGACCGGGTCGGCCTGGTCCAGGACCCCCCATTTTCGGACCGTTTTCGGTCAAACACCCGTAACATGAGCTACGGGCCTCCAAACGACTCGCTGTCAGCGGCAACGCGGTCCGTGGATCGAGACGGTAGTTTCGGTATATCACACTCAAGGTTTCAGAATACTTTCAGTTTGGCCAGGTTGGTTTGTACACGAAACCAACCGGGCCTTCAGAGCGGAAACGCTCATATCTTGAGCTACGGACGTCCGATTGACGTGTCGTCAGCTTTGTTGAATTCCTCTATGTGAGATGGATCTTTTGGCTCACTCCGCCCGAGGTTTGGACGCAGGTGGAGTACGGTCGGGTTGGTTTTTCCTTAAAAACCAACCGGGCCCCTCGGACAAAAAAGCCAATAACTCTCAGACCGGGCGTCCGATTGACGCGCCGTCTGCGATGTTGAGTTCCAGTTGACGATAGAGAACTTTTGGATACATCATCATCGGACTTTGTGACAGTTGATGTATCGGCCTCTCGGCTCATGGAGCAGACCCTCCCGAACGAGCTTGATGTGTGCGGGAACCCTAGAGCTGGCTGCGACTGCTACTTCGATAGCGACGACTGTGCAGAGATCCTCAGTGGACGGCAGCGACGACTGTGCAAAGATCCTCAGTGGACTGCGATGATGAAGACAACTGGTCTTGTATCCTATGTGGGTCCTAGCTGTGCTGGTCTTGTATCTTATGTGGGTCCCAGCTTAGATGATTCAATACTGGTATGGTATCCTATGTGGGTCCCAGTATAGATGAATCAATGAAGACAGCTGGTCTTGAATCCTATGTGGGTTCGAGTTGTGCTGGTCTTGTATCCTATGTGGGTCCCAGCTGTGCTGGTCTTGTATCCTATGTGGGTCCCTGCTTTGATTATTCAATACTGGTCTTGTATCCTATGTGAGTCCCAGTATAGATGAATCAATGAAGACAACTGGTCTTGTATCCTATGTGGGGCCTAGATGTGCTGGTCTAGTATCCTATGTGGGTCCCAGCTTTGATGATTCAGCGCTGGTCTTGTATCCTATGTGGGTCGCAGCATAGATGATTCAGTATCTATGTCTGATCATCTCTTCCGCCTTTTCGATAATGTATACCTGTGTGAGCTGAATCCTGTGTTACTCTCCTTTGTGGATTGTCTGGAACTATCCTGTGTGGATTTACTGTTTACTCTCCTTTTTGGATTGTGTTGTGCTATCCTGTGTGGATTTACGTTTTCTTTCCTATGTGGATTTACGTTTTTCTCTCCTTTGTGGAGTGTGTTGTGCTTTCCTGTGTGGATTTACGTTTTTCTCTCCTTTGTAGAGTGTGTTGTGCTTTTCTGTGTGGATTTACGTTTTTCTCTCCTTTGTGGAGTGTGTTGTGCTATCCTGTGTGGATTTACGTTTTGCTCTCCTTTGTGGGTTGTGTTGTGATATCCTGTGTGGATTTACATTTTTCTCTCCTTCGTGGGTTGTGTTGTGCTATCCTATGTGGATTTACGTTGGCTTTCCTGTGTGGACTGGGTTGTGCTTGGGCTCGGATGTTGGAGCCGAATAGGGATTGATGACTTAGGTATATGTATTGGCATATACCTAAGCAGTGTCGGTTGTTACTTCGTGATTGTATCTTTCTGTTGTGGTTTATCCTTTTTGGATTTTGGGAGACCTTCGGGTGTCTCGGGGTCCCTACTGAGTAGCTTATACTCACCCCTGCACGGGCTATGCCCACACTTCGTTGTGTAGGATGCAGACGACGGTCAGCGCTGAACGTGGTGGAGGCTTGCGGAGCAGGATGGTACCTGGAGGTGGACCACTGGGCGGGACGTACTCAGAGCGGTCAGGTGGACCTGAGGAGCAGTGGAGGCTATCTGTACCCACCCTTCAGGTGGGACTTCCAGAGGACGGCTCGATGCTGCAGCTTTTCCTTTCAGTTTCTGTTTTCCCCTTTTAGTTGTACTTTACAGTTGGGCTTGTATTTCCGGCCCCTTTTTTACTTTCAGCACAGCTTGTTACAGTTTTTACTTAGTGTTTACTTTTCTTCTTTCTTACTCTATGGTGCTTGTTTACTTTTTAAAGGCAATGGCTTCCCTTTTTCCAGGATTTACACCTTGGTGCTAGTCGCCAACCCCTGGCCTATGGAAGGCGGGCTTGGGGTAGTCACGACACGGGCCCCGAGGATGGGTCGTGACAGGCCATGAATTATAAAAAAACTATATAGAAGGTAAAAGTAATCCAAAAACATATCAAGGATTCCCATAGTTGAAAAAATAGATATTCTTATAATAAAAGGAAGAAATTTTAGTTTCTTATAAGGGGTCATGTATTCTTAAAAATATATCTTTAGAAAGGATTCATGAGATTTATAATTAAATAAAAAATTATTCCATGGGACTTCAGACCATTTGATATTTTAGAGCATGTCGGAGAAATTTTCTATCGATTATTACAATATACAAATATTTCAAATTTCCATCAAATATTCCATGTTTTAATATAAATAAATTATATTTATGACCCCACACATATAATCAATATAAATATTGTGTAATTAGAACCATGAAATTCATATGTAGAATAACAAATCTAGATTCTTGATGAGAGGGAAGAAGTGTGGAGGAAAAAGATAGCCTGACTTCTAAAAGTGTTTTGGAGAAATCACAAGTTCACAGAAGAAACATGGGTTCTCAAATAATACTTGAAGGATAAATTCTGCCATTTATATTAATTAATGGCATTAATTTTGAGGGGGAAATTTTATAAAGTTGGTATAATTAAATTCCCAAAAATAAATCCATTTTTATTAATAAAGGAACTCATGTATCACAATGACTATTTTTTCCTATAATAGAATCCCATAAGAAGATATTTTTCATTTAATTACATATCATGAATTATTTTTGACTATAATAGGTATAAATAAAATAGATATATAAAATAAAAAATAACAATACACACACTAATGTAAACTCCATTGATTTAAACTCTCCAATGAAGATCTCTCATGTTATAAAAATAGTAGAAATAAATAAAATATTTGGGAACATTAAATATATTATCAAGGGATGTTTAGAACCTTTGAAATTGAAGTAGTGAATATTTATGAATGATAATAGTAGAGTCTGTATAATTATAAAGGAAAAAGTTACCATTAGGATTTGATTATTATATAACCAATGACCAAAATGATAGTTGTTTAATATGATTTTTTTGTATTATGAATTTTAGTAATAATTTTACTATTTTAATTAGTGTATATAAAGAGTAATTGCAAGTGAAAATTGATATAAAATGGATAAATGATGGTATCAACCAATATAATCAAGCCTTTTCAAGCTCATCTTACAAAACATGGGATGGAGTTAGTGTCACTAGGGTTCTTCCTTAACCAAATCCATGAAGATATTCAACAATTAATGAGTATAATCTACTATTTGAGAAGTTCAAGTTAGTGTAGATCACCACTGGATCAATGTTTGTTGAGCCACCCCATGAAAGTATCATCGTTGCACACTTAAACCTTATGGAGTACTTCATCGTAATAAAGGGTTATTAATCTAGTCCATAGTATTATAAAGGTGAAATTATATTTATAGATATTAAATAAATATTTATCCATTCCAATTTTCTTTATTATTTTATTTAACAAAATAAACATGAATATAAGATAACATTATAAATATATTTCTAGATATAAAGAAAACATAATTGTATTTGTGGAGAATTTAAAATTTCAATTATGATTTTAATGGAAATTTACTTTCATGAAATAGTCATATAAAATACTATTTATATAAATATAAATATTAATATAATTGTATAATGTCCCGGGTAATTTTAATAAGGGTTGAGAATTTAATTATGTCACAAAAACTATTATTATTTAAAAAATAAAAAAAAACAAAATTCTAAAATTTATAAAATTAAAAAAATAATTTGAAATCATCATGTCAAAATTATGTTAGGATGACATTTTGACAAATTTCTAAAATAAATTATTTTTCATTGAATAGTAAAATTCAATTTTTGTTTTCAGTATGTTTTGTGACTTCATAAAAATGTAATAATTATGGAATGAATAAAATAAGTTAATCCATTACCAAGGATATGATATTTTATTTATATAATTTATTTTAATTAATTTAAATGATTTTGCAAATCTATAAATAACATTTTAATGTTTAAAATGGAAATTAAGCTTTTTAAAACAATATTGTGTAGAAATATTTCTTTATCATGCCGACATTAACATACAAAATTTGTTGTTGGTTGAATTATTGATAAAATTAAAAAACCATGCCTTAAATTTCTAAAACCATGTTCCAAAACCTTGGATAAGAAAATGGTTTTCCATTATCCAAAACATAGAATTCCATGGAAAAAATTAGAAATTAATGAACAATTCACTTAATTTTTTTATAAATTTTCAAATCTCAACCCCATTTAATTCACTCCCAAGACATTTATCACAATGTTTACCAAATTTTACCACTCTATATCCTTTCAAAGGGATTTAAAATATTTCAAGGAACTCTTCTTAATTATTTAGGTGTTATCTCACATGGTAAGGGATTTTATTACTCTCCCTTTTTATCCAAGTACTTAATTTTTAGCCACTCCTCTTATTGTAATTTTAATTTTTCTCATAAACTGATAATAATTGTCTACATTCCAAATTTTGTTCTTCCAACAAGACAATTACATTATTTCTCATTAATCTCATTATATAAACTACTTTTTATACCCATTACACTATTGAAATAATTATTTGATTATCCATGCCGCCCTTTTTATACAGTGAATAACCAACCCTATTTCTATTCAATGGTATTCATATAGATGTAATTATAAAGTAATTATTAGGTAGTTACATACATTAAAACCAAATTTCCATCTCATGGTTTAAAAATGATAAAAAGTTCAAGTATTTAAACTCTAATGTACACAATGATTTTATATGAAACACATTTTTTATTCTCCAACGGTTATTAACAAAATGATTTATTTTGATATATGATCTAGGTATGACACATAAATTAATACAAATAAAGATTGTGTCCAATAGCACTCTAATAAATTGGATAAATAATTAATCTCTATAGATTAAATGTTTTACGATATGTTGGTGAATAACCCTAGTAGTAAGTTTAATGATGTCTCGGTATTGAATCATGATGAAATGTTTATAAATGTCTCATAATTGTGTTGTGTCTACATATACATGTTAGGAATCAGGTATTTAATATTTTTATTTTATGTTTTTTTACATTTTTTCTATAATAATCTCTCATTTTTCATTTCCTTTTTCTATCCCTTATTGGGATTTATGAACACCCTTTTCTATTGATGTATATTGTAATGACCCAGAATTTCCATGTAATTTTTTTTGATTATATAGGAATTTTACAAGTCCACAAAAATTGAAGGAGCATGATTCTAAGGCCCGGTGTGCCCAGAATGAATTTATAAATTTTTTTCAGGTACGTTATGTAAATATGAAAGTGGGGTTTCTTTAACATTTATACCGGTGATTCGAATTGAAATCCAAGGGCATTGTTGAACTCGCAGCGCCAATATAATCTTAAGGATACATTCACCTCGATCGCAGTGGGTCGAGAGTGAAAGATTATTTTTTGTGCTTTTTGTGAAAGAATAAAATAAAATAAAATGTCATAAATTTTTATTTAGAAAACCCCTCAACATGGGTTATGGTGGTGGGGACCACCCGAGCGTAAACCTCCCATGTGGGTGTTAAGAGGTGGGGACCACTCGAACTAACCCCCATTTTGAATTGAGAGGTGGGGACTACCCAAACCCCTTTAATAAGAGAAAACCACTCAAATCCTCCAACGTTATTTATGGAAAAACAAATCCATTTGACTGGGCCAATTAAATGAGCTAATTAATGCTGCCAACACAGTACATTAATTATGCCAACTTTGTTGTGCCAACTTAATTTTTTTTATAAACGTAAATTAACAAGTTGGATTTTTCACATTTTGGTGGAATTAGGAGAGGGGAACTATTGGAGGATTCTTCTATCCAATGAAGAATGCGTTTTCAAGCGAAGAACATGCTCCTTAATGAATAAAGCTCTCACCAACGATGAACGTATTCATTCCCAACGAACCGATGATCGAGGAAACACCGACGTCACTAAATTCCATCTATACCCAACGACATCATCTATTCTCTCGCGAACTCTACCAATAAATCTCTAATGTAGGGTTTTTATTATGTGTGATTATTAATTCCCATGTTTTTCCCTTCAAAACAAAGAACACGGATCAACTCTATAACTAGTTGATCCACAGATGATTTATTTTTCTATAATTTTGGGAATAATCATTGTTGGGGGTTGTAGAGTTTGACATTCTTCATTCAAGGTTATTGTTGAGCCGCTTGGTACCACTCTAACATGGAGGGTCCATGCCAAACAAACATGGTTGGACCCCTCCACCGTTCTTCATTATTGGTGTGTTCTTCGTGATGCAAGAAGACATCTTTGTGCCACAACGGAGATTGGATAGTGGGAGGCCGAACTGGCCGCCAACAAAGGCGCAGAGCATGACTGCACCGTGTAGAGAGGATGACTGGCCATCCGGCCGGCCGCGGCAGACCACTACACCGCGGCCCCTTCCACTCCACGGCCCCTCCCCGGCCTCCGCCGCTCCTCAGCCTCCGCCGACCCGCGGCCTCCACTGCCCTGTGGTCTCCAAGCCGCCCTGTAGCCTCTGCACCACCCTGCGGCCTTCGCGCTGCACCGCGGCTGCCCAGCATGGGCCGAGTCGACCTAAACTAGGTCGGGTTGACCCAGGCTAGGTCGGACCGGAACCAGACCAACATTGACCCGATAACGCTCTTTTGGCCATAACTTTGGCACCGAGAATCCATTTGTAAAACCATCTATGGATCTAGAAACCTTGGAGTGAGTCCGTTATTTTGGTATAACTCATTTGAGATTTGGATAAAGTTTGGGTAAAATCAGGTTGGGTCGAACACGAATCCAACCGGGCCCTCAGAACAAATAGGATAAAAATATATAGACCGGGTATCTGATTGATGCTCTCTCTACTGCGTTGAGAGACCTATTATGTGGCAGAACATCGGGATAATTATTCTTTTTTTACTTCATGAATGTTGGAGTATTGACCAGTTTCTTGAGGAGAAGACTCTCTTAGAGACGAGCAATCTTAGTTTGGGAACCCTCTTTCTGGATGTATCATGGGAAAGGGATCCTTCATGGGTATGAAATTGAGGATCCTTTATGAATACACGGTAGGAATCCATGTGGTAATACTCTAGATCATGTGTGGTTATGCTGTACTAGGATCCTGTGTGGGTCTGATGATGTACTGATGCTGCACTAGGATCCTGTGTGGGTCTGACGACGTACTGATACTTTACTAGGATTCTATGTGGTTCTGACGATGTAATGATGTTTTACTGGAATCATGTGTGGGTCTAATGAAGTACTGACAATGTACTAGGATCATGTGTGGGTCTGACGATGTACTACGATCCTCTATGGGTCTGATGATGATTTAGGATCTTTCGTGGTTCTGCCTCTTAACAGAGTAAGATAAATTAGTAGTTACATCAAAACATCTCTACTACTATACCTAAGATATACCTGGTGTGAGATAATTCTATACCTGTGTGGTACTAACCTTCCTGGTATTCCTTCCTTTCTGGAATAGTTGAGATTTGGGATAATGGTTTGGGCCTTTTTTCCCTCATAATTGAGAGGGGTTTACTTTATAACTTAGATATATGAATGGGCATATACAAAAGTTGGGTTGTTAGTTGTTTTCACGATTTGTGGTTTATATTTCATGGATTTTGTGAGACCTTGAGAGTCTTGAGTTCCCTACCGAGTATCATTATACTCAACCATGCGCGGGTTATACCCTCACCTCATTGTGTTTGGTGCAGAAGATGAACAACGCTGACTGAGGGCGAGAGTACCAGGATAGAGGTAGCTTGGAGGTGGACCTTAGATGAGGCGTAGCCCAGAGATGACCATTCAAGATCTATACCTACCATTCAGGTAGGATCCCTGGAGGGTGATCACAGGAGTTGTTCCAATTTACTTGTACTTTCAATTTCATTTACTTTCCAGTTGGGCTTGAATTATGGCCCTTTTTACTTACTGTACTCACTATGTTTACTATTCAGTTATTTGAGGTCGTATCTTTTTTTTGTGCTTGTTTGCATGTGTTTACATTTTATAAATTCAATTCCTACCTAGTTTTAGGGAAAAACCCTTCGGTGATAGTCTCCAGCCCCGAGCCTTTGGAAGGCGGGCTTGGGGTAGTGACGGCAGGGGCCCCGGGGGACTGGTCGTGACAAATTGGTATCAGAGGAGTCAGTTCTACCATAGAACATAAGAATATGATCTATTGTAACAGAAATAGTGTTAAGTGTAGTGAGTGTGGTTATCAATTTAGGGAATCCAGTGTTGGGGTGGCGACCGAAATATCCATACACCAGGACCCTGACTTCTGATTTCTAACTCAGTGCTTGAAAACACTAATGGCGTGTGTGTTTGAACAGTTTTCTTTGTGATCTCTTTTAGTCAGCTCAGCAGGTATAACTTATTGACCATGACACACCTGTTTTTTTTTCAGTATGCCTCCATGCAGATAGATAGCTAGGGTTCCTGATATAGTACGCACCGATATCCCACTGAGCAACGAGGCCTCGGTGAAATGCCCTCTTCTAGTAGAGGTGCTAGAGGAGGCATGGACTGTACCGTTACCCGTTAGGCCACTAATTCCACTAGCCCCAGCAGTAGAGGTTGCACACTGCTTGAGCGCATTGCATGAGTTCCAGCACCAGAGGCCACCCATGTTCAGGGGAGAGACGGACCCACAGTAAGTGGAGGATTGGATAGAGGTCGTAGTGAGAGTCTTACAATTGGTAGGGACAATAGCTGATCTCATGGTGATCCTTGCCGCTAGTCTTCTATAGGCAGAAACAAGAAGATGGTGGAGCTTGATGCTCCAGGATCACGAAGAGGTGACACTTCTCTAGGCAGACTTCAAGAGCCTATTTTGGGCAGAGTTTTTCCCAGCAACTCTTCGTGTAGTGTGCATTTAAGAGCTACTTCATATATAGCAGTGCATCTTGACTGTGGCTCAGTACTCAGCGAGGTTCACCAAACTCTCACGCTACTCCACTGATATGGTGCGAGACCCATTCTTTTGGGATTGGATCTTTGATTAGGGAGTCAAGAGGGAGATCAGGGCTTTGATGATCTCACTCAACATCCTGACGTAGGTGGGGGTGTAAGAGCGATCCCCCTTAGTGGAGAGTTTTCTTACTGGACAGTCACTAGTAGAAGGACCCAATACCGGTCGTCATGTAGTGGTGTCTTCTAAAGCTGGAAGCAGACATATGACATAGAGGTCCAAGAGGACCAGACATACAGGTGGACGAAGGCATGATTCAGGGTTGGTTGTTCATGGCAATGAATACAAGCCAGTCATGCGAGGAGTAGGAAGTGTTTCACATGCAGAAGGTAGGGTCAATGGCTCGGGACTATCCGACTCACCGTACAGATGATTAGAATATGGTCGACGGACCACCCAGGAAGATACATAGGTTCAACCGAGGAGGTCCATAGGTTGTAGGTGGACGTGGAAGAGGATCTGGTCGTGCAGCTGGCAGTGGGTGAAGATTCGAGATGTTACCGCCACCACCACCAAGTGGTCCACCCCGACCACATGGAGCAAGAGGATAGGGGCCAGCTCCGCTCCAGGAAGTTGAGGCCTATGACCATGGCTATCTAGAGATGATATGCGATATGATCTGTGAATAATCCACCATAGATGCAGTAATTATAGACACATGTTCCAGTCATTCTTTTATGGCCACTACCCTCGTTCAGAGCTCGGAGATTCCAACAGAACCGTTGACTCAATCCTTATGGATAGAGACTCCTATGGGAGAGGATTCGATGATTACGCACTGGTGCTGTTAGTGTGAGCTTATTCTAAGAGGTGAGAGCATTGGCTGGGATATCCTAGTAGAGTCATTGAGGCCTTATGACATCATATTGGGTATGGACCGGTTATCTACAGTTCATGCTCAGATTGACTGTATTAGGCGCAAAGTATGGTGTGTCCGCAAGGATGGGACTAGGTTTAACTTTACCGGTGAGATGGGAGACTTTGTAGCACAGGATGGACTTAGCTAGAGGAGGGGTAAGCCTATTACTCATCAGTTGTATAGCCTTACCCTCAGAGTAGTTTATGTGGAGAGACTGAATTATCCTTTAGTGGTGGATATGTATGTGGATGTCTTCACTGATGATGTTCCGGGTCTACCTCTTTATATAGAGGTGGAATTTTACATTGACTTGTACCATGGGATGACACCGATATCTACACCAGCATATCAGATGGCTATTGTGGAGTTTTGTCAGCTGCGGGTACAACTAGAGGACTTGTTGGGGAAGGGATTAATTTGGACCGGTGTTTCTCCTTGGGCAGCCCTGATTTTTTTCCAAGAGGGAGGATGAGAGTTTGAGGCTTTGTGATGACTATTGGTACCTGTACTAGGTGACCGTGAAGAAAAAGTACCCATTCCCAAGGATTGACGACCTCTTTGATCAGCTGAATAGAGCACATTGGTTCTCGAAGATAGACCTCAGATCAGGCTATCATCAGCTCAGAGTGCAAGATGAGGATGTGCAGAAGACGGCTTTTATATGGCGGTATGACCATTATGAGTTCTTTATTATGCTATTCGGCGTGACCAAGGCTCTAGAAGTGTTCATGGGACTCATGAACATGATATTTCAGCCATACCTTGATCGCTTTGTAGTAGTCTTCAACGATGACATTTTGATCTACTCGAATACCGAGGAGGAGCATGCCTATCATTTCCAGGTAGTGCTGGACACACTCCGAGAGTGCCAGCTTTATGGTAATCTCTTGATGTGCTACTTCTGGATCTGAGAGGTTCACTTTATAAGACATTTTATATCATAGGATGGAGTTGTGGTTGACCCAGTGACGATTGATGCGGTACTTTCGTGTGAGCCATCGAGAAGTGTGATGGAGGTTCGGAGTTCCATGGGTTTGGCTGGATACTATCAGAGATTTTTTTCAGATTTCTCTAGAGTTCCAACACCTTTATCAACAATGATGAATAAGGGGTAACCGTTCGTTTGGTCGGAGAGATGCCAGCGGGGTTTTCAAGTGCTGAGGCAGAGGCAGACTAGTACCCCCATCATGAGGATACTAGAGGAGGGTGTAGGGTACGTAGTTTATTTCGACTCATTAGAGGCCGGGCTTGGATGTGTCCTGATGCAGGAGCGAGTAGTGATCGCATATGGTTCTTGACAACATATACAACATGAGAAAAACTACTCGACCCATGACCTAGAGGTAGGATCAGTGGTTTTAACCTTGAATATGTGTAGACATTACTTTATGGGAGAGTGTTTTACAGTCTACTCAGTTCACAAGAGTCTCAGGTATATCTTCTATCAGAAAGACCTGAACTTGATACATAAATGTTGTATTGAGTTCCTCTAGGACCATAACTTTGAGATACTCTATACTCCTGGGAAGGGGAACGTTGTAGCAGATGCACTCAGCAGAGGGTTGGTATATAGCTGCTAGGTGAGGTGACTGAGCATTTGGCCGATTTGCATATATCCTTTGTGGATCAAGATGGAGCATCATTTCTTCAGTATTTTATAGTCAATCCCCCACTTATACAACGAGTCAGGGTGGTGCAGTATGGGGACACTGACTGTGAGACACGACGTACTCAGATATCCACAATACATGAACCTGATGGATTTTCTGAAGATGAGGAGCACGTCATCCTCTTCAAAGGATGTACCATGGTACCAGTGTCTCTTCAGGAGGAAGTGTTGAGGGGGTTCCACACATCACATCAAGCGGTACATATAGGATTGGTGACGATATACCAGGATCTTTGACGATAGCAATGGTGGCCGGGAATGAAGAAAGCAGTAGCAGAGTTTGTCTCGGGGTGCCTCACTTTTTAGCAAGTGAAGGTGGAGCATCAGGTACCAGCAGGCTTTGTTCAGCCTTTAGATGTCCCAGAGTGGATGTGGGATGGGATATCCATGGAATTCATGACAGGACATCCACGTACATCCAGGTTTCATTATTCTATCAGGGTGATCATCCACCGACTCACCAAGTCGGCTCACTTCTACCGATCAGAAAGCAGGGTTCAGTAGAGAGCTTGGGATGCATCTATGTGCAGGAGATTGTGTGGCTACATGGAGTACCCTAGATGATTTTCTACAATCTTGAAGCATGTTTTAATTCCTGGTTATGGAAGGGGTTGTAGGAGGCTTTTGGACGCAGCGTCGTTTGAGCACCTCCTTCCATCCAGAGATGGATGGCCAGACTGAGCAGACCATTTAGACCCTTGAGGACATTCTTTGTTCTTGCATTCTTGACTTCGGTTGTAGCTTGGAGGATCACTTTACTTTGGTGGATTTTTCATACAAAAAAATCTATCAATCCACCATTGGGATGTCACCATTTGAGGAGTCATACGAGAGACCTTACAGATCAACTTTGTGCTAGACTGGCACAAGGGAGTCAACACTAGTGGGACTAGAGATGGTACGGGCCACCATAGAGAAAGTGCAGATCATCCAAGAGTAGATGAAGACTGCCTAGTGTAGGAATCAGCCTTATGCCAAAAGGAGACAAAGACCTCTAGAGTTCGATAATGGAGACCACGTCTTTTTACGATTCTCATAGCAATGAGAATTACAGAGATTTAGTCAAGGTGACGAGTTATCTCCGAGGTTCATCAGACCTTTGCAAGTCCTCAGCAGAGTTGGAAAGGTGGATTACCACTTAGCTCTTCCCCCTTAGTTGCATCGGGTGCATGACGTCTTCCATGTATCCCAGCTGAGGAGATACGTGCACGACCCATCCCACGTTATCAACCACGAAGAATCGAACATTGATGATGGGGTGACATTTTCAGAGGTTCCAGTTAAGATTGAGGTTCGACAAGAGCGGGTCCTTCGTGGGCAGTCGATACCTTTAGTGTGAGTTCGCTGGAAGCCTGGGAACCTCCAAGAGAGCACATGGGAGAGGGAGGCTCAGATACATGCTCAGTACCGCCACAGGGTTTCTTCATTTTTTGATGTGGATTTCGGGGACACAAAGCTCTACGGTGGGGAGAATGTAAAGACCTAGAATTTCCATGTAATATTTTTTATTATATAGGAATTTTACGAGTCTAAAAAAATTGACGGCGCGTGATTCCGAGGCTCGGTGTTCCCGGAATGATTTTCTGAAATTTTTTTAGGTACATTCAGTAAACGTGCGAGTGAATTTTTTTAACTTTTGAATCGGTGCTCGGAATAGAAATATGAGGGCACCATTGAACTCGTAGTGCTAGTATTCGGTTAGGTAGACCTTCACCTCGATCGCAATGGGTCGAATGTGAAAAATAATTTTATTTTTCTTTTCGTGAAAGAATAAAATAAAATAAAAATTCCTAACATTCTTATTTCTGAAACCCCTCAACATGGGTTATGGTGGTGGGGACTGCCCGAGCCTAAACCTCCCATGTAGATGTTAAGAGGTGGGGGCCACCTGAACTAACAGCCATTTTGAATTGAGAGGAAGGGACCACCTGAACCCCTTTAATGAGTCAAAACCTCTCAACTCCTCCAACTTTATTTATGCCAACAAAAATCCATTTAATTGGGCCAATTAAATGACCTAATTAATGCTTCTAACACAATACATTACTTATGCCAACTTTTTTGTGCTAACTTAATTTATTTCGATAAACTTAAAGTAACAAGTTGGATATTTCACATTTTGGTGGAATTGGGAGAGGAGAACAGTTGGAGGATTATTCCCTCTATTGAAGAACATGCTCTCTATCAAAGAACACACTTCCAAAAAAAGAACGCTCTTGCCAATGAGGAATGTCTTCAATGACAATGAACAGATGATCGAGGAAACGTTGACATCAACGAAGACCGTCTATCCCTAACGACATCGTCTCCTTCATCACGACCTCAGTCAAAAAATCCCCAAGGTAAGGTTTTTATTATTTGAGATTATGGATTATGGTGTTCTTCCCTTCAAAACAAAGAATTCAGATCAACTCCCTAACTAGTTGATCCGCGGATGATTTCTTTTTCTACGGGTTTAGGTTAATAATTGTCGGGGGTTGTAGAGTTTGATTTCCTTAATTCAAGGTTTTGTTGGGCCACTTGCTACCACTCTAACACGGAGGGTCTAGGACGGACAAAAATGGCCCAAACCCTCCATATTACTTCATTATTGGTGTGTTCTCCACGATGGAAGTACATGGATTTGTGCCACGGTGGCGACAGACAGCAGCCTGCCGAACCGGCCACCGATGAAGGTGCGACGGATGATCACACCACATGGAGAGGATGGATAGACATCCAACCAGCCGTGGTGGACTGCCGCACCATGGTCGGCCCACCACACCACAACCTCCACCACTCTGCGGTCTCCACCATCCCGCGACCACAACGACCCCCATGGCTCCCTGGACTTTCGTGGCCCCTGCGGCCTCAGCGCCGCCCCGCGGCCTTCGCAGCGCACTGCAACCGCTCAGGCCGGGCCTCCAAGCTGAACCGTCCAGCGCGGGCCGGTCCGAACAAAGTGGTTTGTGTCGAACCGAACCGATTCAGGTCAACCCAGGCTGGGTCGGGTCAGTCCGACTGGGTCGAACCGGACCCGAACCAACCTCGACCTGATAATGCACTTTTGGTCATAACTTTGGCACCGAGCTTCCGTTCGACAAACTGTCCATGGCGTTAGAAAACATGGAGAGATCCCGTCATTTTGGTATACCGAACATGAGATTTAGATAAAGATGGAGTATGTTTGGGTTGGATTGAACATGAATCCAACTTGATCCTCAGAACAAAAAGGCTAAAAACTTACAGACCAGACATCCGATTGATGCAATGTCTGTTGAGTTGAGACCCCTATTACATGATGTACCTTCGGAAAACTTATTAGTGGGAATTAATGAAAGTTGGGGTATTGAACAGTATCCTTAAGATTATACTCTCTCTGAGATTAGCAAGAATAGTGTGGGAACCCTATAGCTGGTTGCATCATGAGAAAGGGATCCTTCGTGGGTCTGTAATTGAGGATCCCATATGGATCCGTGCTAGGAATCCCTATGGGAATACTATAGGATCATGTGTGGGTATATTGTACTAGGATCATGTGTGGGTCTAATGACGTACTGATGTTGTACTAGGATCCTGTGTGGGTCTGACGACGTACTGATGCTGTACTAGGATTCTTTGTCGGTCTGAAGACGTACTGACAATATACTAGGATCCTATCTGGGTCATATGATGCACGAAGATCCTCTATGGGTCTGATGATGATTTAAGATCCTTCATGGGTCTTCCTCTTAACAGAGTAAGATTTTTGGGAAAAAATCTCTCAAGGAATCATTGATGTATTTTTGAGAAGATTGTGTTTGTTGAAAAAGTGATCATCTGTGTTGTGATTGTTGACAATGCAAACCATGATATACAAATTTGTTGAAAAAGGGGGTTTCATGGTCGAATGTTGAGTTCAAGAGATGTGGTCAATGATCCATGTTTGATTCAAGAACGTCGATAATGGAATGGACAATATGTAGGTGGTACAAAAAGAACTGATACAAGGTGGCACTGTTTTCTAGTGTTTGCCAAATTTTTGGGCCTGAAAATCAACAAATGAAGAAAAGTGTTTTTGGAAAAGGGACTTGCGCGCCGAGGACTTGGAGTATAGGAAACTTGTGCACCATACGTTTTTCAAGATCAGAAGTTCAAAATATGGCAAAGGAAATATGTTCGTGCAAGTTTGGGAGTTTGTCGCGCAAGTGTCTAGGAGGACAGAAGACTTGTGCGCCGAGGCTGGGCCGCACAGGTGACTTGTGCGCCGTCACGCAAGGTGGTCAATTTGCTTATAAATATTAGACCACCCCTCTTCATTCTTCACCAGAGTTCAACAATTTGAGAAAACAGAGCTCCCATCGCATAGGTGTAGTGGTCGCGCAAGTGGTGTGTGGGTCGGGCAAGTGAAGTTGCGTGCCGGTGGTTGAAGTTGCACACCAGTGTGAGAAGTTGTACGTCGGTTGGCAGTTGCATGCCAATATTGGTTTGGGCGTAAAAGGAAGAGAGTCATGCAAGTTTGGAGTTGGGAAAGATTGTGTCGCGTAAGTGTCTGAGGTCGACTTGCGCGCCCGTTGTGACTTGTGCGCCGATACTTGCGCGCCGAGATAGGCTTGCGCGCCAAGTAAGGTTTATTTCCAGCAGTGATTTTTGGGCTGCGTGGAAGCTGGAAGATTTCTCGGTACCTTCGGTGCAAAGGAAAATTCATATACGGGTGAAGGTTGAGATTCAACAGAGCATCTACATACAGATGAAGATGCATTACTTCATGAAAATGAAGAGACCTACAAGTCTATAGACTTTGAGTGGATTCCTTCCAAGAGCTGTGAGAAAATGAAGAGAAAGAAGGTGATCCTCTCCACCGGCAGTGAGCTAGAGAGAGAGAAACAGGGAGTGACCCTTGGGAAAGTAGTGAGGTGACCCTAAACTGTGTAAAGCTAGTGAGCCTGGGAATAGAAGCGATCTAGCCCAAACATTGTATCCACATCTATTGAAGATTAGTGGAATTTGGTACGACTAACAACTTGTCGGCGTATGCTCCTTGGACGTAGCCCAGTGTGGGTGAACCAAGTAAAAATCTATGTGTCTGCATGTTTGCTTCCCTTTATTGCATTCAAAGAATCATCAATAGATAAAGAAGTAAATAAGTGATCATAATGTACACACAAGAGAAAACAAAGTGACCCTTGTAATAAAGAGGTCAAGATCTAGTGGGGTAGGAAGAACTTTGAAAAAGAATATCCATACCCTGATTCATCCCCCTCTCAGGGTATATAGGCCCCTATTGGTCCTAACAATTGGTATCAGAGGGATGGTTGCTTTTATCAGATTTGTTTGCTCGGACTTGGTATAGTCGATCTTTGTGGTTAAAGAATCAGTCTTCTCTTATCTCGGTGTGCCATGGAAAAGGGAGAAACATCAAAGAAGAATCAGAAGCCAGGTGGTATTCCTCAGTGTGGAAGTTTGTATGGAAAAAGTGTGATTCAATTAAAAGAATCAAACAGCTTACTAAAAGAAGGCATGGATGAATCTGACAGGGAAATCTTTGATTCACTCAATCAAGATATTGGAATGAGTGAAGAACATGAACATCAAAGTGATACCGAAACAACTGATGATGAAGATGTTTTGAGAAGGAATCCACCCGTATATGTTTTCAACAGGACAAAAAAATTAGACCGAAAATTGGATGAAGAAGTCAAATCCAAAGATATCTGGATAAAATTATTGGAGATTGAGGTCAATAAGCTAAGAGGATTAAATAAAAGTCTTATTAATGTGGCTAATGACCTAAAGGAGAAGAATGATTCTCAAGGTGAAGAACTACAAAAGGTGGCTAAAATGAAAGGAAAACAAAAGGCTGGTGATTATAAAGTAAATCAAAAGTCAGACGAAGTTCAGAATCTGAAAGCTAGAAATGATGATCTAGCAACACAATTGTCTGAAGAAGTTCAGAAGTATCAAAGGCTAAAACAAGAGAATGAATCTGTCACTGAATCTGTTTCTGAGGAAAAATTGAAAGTAATGAAGCAAGGTGACATGGTAGAAAAGTTCACACGAGAACTAGAAGATGAGTTGAGTAGAAAGAATAATCTCATAAAAGAACTCAATGGTCAACTTGAATCAAGAAATAAGAAGATTCAACAATTGGAGGAAGTAATAGAGAAATCCAAGACAGAAATGGAGATATAAAGGGAAAAAGGAAAACCAAAGTTGAAGGATGCACTGCACTTACTATTCGATTGTCTTTCGAAAGGTGATGATAAAGTGAAAAGGAAGTATGAGATTTATGAGGAGAAACAACAAAATATTTTCTCAAATCAAAGACCATATAGCTTGGGATAATCTGGAATTTTATTTGATGAATCCCCTCCCGTGCATGATAGAATGCGATCCATGAATAGTTCCAGGAGTGGAGAAAAACATATAGGTGCTGAAGATAGACCTAAGAGGACAGTTAAAAAAGAAACTGATGACATGTGCTTTTTCTATGGGATTCATGGCCACACGTCAAGCTTCTATTCAGAGGCTATGGAACAAATCTCAGTCTGTGAAAATAGAAAAATTACTAAATATGAGAATAGGAAGAAGCATCATGAGAAATCATAGAGAAGAGTCTCTCAGTGGAAAGAATCCATTAGATGCTACTACTGTGGAAGAATGGGACACACCATGAGTATGTGTGAGGAAGCCCAAGAGCCCCGTGTCAGAAGAAGAACTCAAGGTGTACCAGCATCTCGACATAGAAGTGACGAGATGAGGTATTCCTTTGATGTAAAATGTTTTATATGTTCAGATTATGGGCATTTGGAAAGAAATTGAAGCAAGAAGAACACAAGAAGGGAAAGGGAACTCGAAAAGAGAATTTCCACTCCATTGATGCATAATGAAAAATTATACACTGGAAGAGAAAGTGGTAAGGTGAAGAATAGGCTTAGAGTCTTAGGAGAATCACATGGAGCTGAATGAAAGGTGTATCTGTCACCTCCTCTATCACACTCACAACCACCCTCTAAGAAAGAACATGAACATATCTGGAAGAAAAAGGGAGAAAACACAACAGTTGTGAGTAAGGAGGATGTATGTTCGTGGAGGACCCACCACCAATGAAAAATAGGGTGGTGACTCATAAATCCGATAAAAGGCAGATAAATAAATAATGAATTGAAAAATTCACAAGTCATGTTCCACGGAGAGGACTGGAAGAAAAAGGAAAATCCCTGCAATGGTGGAAGAAGCAAGGGAAGATGACAAGAAAGGAGATTCCTGCTCAGAGAAATAATTAAGGAAAATGTAATTTTAGAAGAACCTAAAAGAAGGAAATGTGTACTAGTGGGTCTATACCCCAGGTGATGAGAAAGGTAGGGGCTACAGAATCTATATATCAGAAAAAGGATCAGCATGTGGGTAATGAATGCTTAGTCATATGGCTAGACTAGTTGCAGTTGGCCAGGCAGCTGGAGGAAGAAAAAAAGAAGTATGATGCACTCAAATAAAGAATCAAAGGTTTGACCCATCAGGATAAAACAATACCCTCGTCTTTAGGATTCGAGAAAATCCCCTCTCCCTATGTGTATAAATGTTTTCAACTGATTATTCAAGTATTTCAGGTTTTAGGGAGATACGATCCAAGGGGAAGTGGCATCTAAAGATGCAAAGTGGAGAAGTGATATGCTCTAGAGTTTCAATTGATTCAAATCAGGTACCAGAGTTGAAGAAGAAAGGGAGCAATAGAGCACAACAGGAAGTGATTGTGTTATCAACTCTATCTCTTGTTTTCTACACTGAGTCTCAACTCAGTAGGCTTAGAGATTTGGTTAATAGCACGATATTGAGTTCCAAACTATAATAAATGATGCATTAGGAAAAGAAGAGTGTTTATGGGTCTAAACAGTGGTCATAACCCCATCAAGTGTTGCATAACATAAGGGGAGCATTCAATAACAAAATCAGATGCAAGATCCATAAAAGAAATTGGATGACTCAGCACAGGTGTTGCCTATTGAGGGAAGAAAGAAAGATGGGTAGAAGCAGCAATAATCATGCATCTCATGCTTATCTATTTCATTCTAACAAGTGGTATTAGCTGACAGTTTTCAGGATACCAAGAAGCTGCGAGAGAAAAGCAAAGGTGTGTCAACAAAAATTTGAGAGAAGATGTTCAAAGAAATGAGGTCATTGAACAATGACATAGTGAAATGTTTTTTTTGTTAAAAGTGATAAATTGGTAAGAGACTTAGGGAGATAAGAAGTGGTTGAAGATGATTCAGAAGAGGATACTGATGGTGAGTACGAGGAAGTAAAATCCTTATCTGCACAAAAGCCAAAGAGTTGAGCTGAAATTGGAAGGTAGAATATCATCAGTGATCAGTGAGCTCTAGTTCAGACAAGAAGAATGAAATAACTGCAACAAACATAATTACTAACACAGATTGAGCCGAAATGCTTTGCTGATGTAGCTGAAGATGAAAAACTGGGCTCAGGGCATGAATGAAGAGCTGGATCATAATTGAGAAGAATCGGACTTGGGAGATTGTTTCGAGGCCAGCAGACAAGAATGTCATCGGGACAAAATGGGTCTATCATAACAAGATGAATGAAGATGGAACTGTGATTCAAAACAAAGAACAACTAGTGTGCAAGGGATACTCCCAGACAGAGGGATTATATATGTTTATGAGACATTTGCACCTATTTCAAGGCTGGAGAAAATTAGATTATTTTTGACCATAGTAGTACAAAGAGAGTTCAAAGGGATCCAGATGGACATCAAATCTTCATTTCTAAATGGGGTTCTGGATGAAGAAGTGTATATCGAGTAGCCAGATGGTTTTCTCATTCATGAGGTTGATAACAAGGTTTTTCAGCAAAATAAGGCGTTATATGGGATAAAACAACCACCAAGAGTATGATACTCAAGGCTATATCAATATTTGAAGAAGCTTGGTTTTTAGCATGATGGATTTGATTACAATCTCTATTTCATAAACAATAGTAATCAAAGGATGATGAGTCTGGTCTATGAAGAAGACATAATATTTGGCGGATCCGATGAAGCACAATGCAAACATTTTTCTGAATCCATGAAACATGAGTTCGAAATGTGTATGATTGGTGAGCTGATGTTTTTCCTTGGTCTACAGGTGACACAGGGAAGGAATGAAACATTCATTTCTCAATACAAATACGCCAAAGAGGTTTTGAGATGGTTTGGAATAGAGAATTCCAAGGAGATGAAGACTCCAGTTGCTACCCGGATGAAATTATCAAAAGACGAGGATGGCCATGCAGTTAATATCCCAAAATATAGGCAAATTATTGGAAGCTTGTTGTACTTGACCGCAACAAGTCCGGATATTGTTTTCGCCACAAGCCAAGCAGTGATATATCGGAGTAATCACAAGGAAAGTCACATGATCACAGTGAAAAGAATACTTCAGTATATCAAGGGCACAGTGGACTTCGTCTTGACATATAACGACAAATATCAGACTGAGTTATTGGGATATACTGATGCAGTCTGGGCCGGTTCGGCAGATGACAGGAAATCAATATCTGGCGGTGCATTCTATCTTGGCGGACTATGTATTGATTGGTTAAGCAAGAAGCAGGATTATATTTCTTTGAGCACCGTGGAAGCTGAATATATTGCGGCCACTCAAGCATGCACACAGTTATTATGGATGAAACAACAGCTTGACGATATGGGAGTTGAAGTGACGTCTCCAATCAGAATCCAGTGTTATAACTCAAGTGATATAAATCTTAGAAAAAATATAGTTCATCACTCAAGGAAAAGGAACATTGAGATCAAATATCATTTTATCAAGGAGAAGGTGGAGCAAGGCATTGTGAAGTTGGAGTATGTGCCTACAGAGCTACAGGTTGCAAACATTATGACAAATGCCTTACCCAAGGAAGCTTTTGAGAGACATCGGCTGGATCTGGGAGTTCAGTCGACTCCCCGCACTTGAAATAGTGTGGATGTGGAAACCCTTCCCCCTCTCCCCGAGGTATGATGTGTTTTTCCCTAATGTGCTGATATGTGTTCTCTACTCTGTTACAAACTACAAAGGAGTGACCTTTGGGTTCGTTGACAAAGGGGGAGAAAATAGTGATTGTTCAAGGGGGAGATAGTCTGGCAATTTGATAAATCATGATTGATACGGGGAGAAGCTGACTAGTAGAGTAGCCAGATAGGGGGAGAAATGAGAAAGGGGGAGATTTTTTAAATCTGACGATGCTAGAAGTGATCGATCAATGCATAGATATCACGACAGCTGAGGATTGTGATAAAAGAAGAAAAGTGGTGTTGGAGAGTGGTAAGAATATTTCCAAAAAAATTGGTCTTCCAACAAGTCCCTCAACAATTTTTATTAGTTTAGTACAAATTGGTATCAGTTTGGTGTCAACAGTGGATGTCATATATGAAGTGATTCATTGATGGACTTTTCATTTACTCTTGTTTCTCACACCGAGAATTGCTCATGTGGGCTTAGAGTATGTGTTGAGTAAATCCTTGATCGCTATCAGAATCGCAAAAGGTGAATGGTGGATGAAGAATTAAGGCTGTATCTTTTTATGGAAGAGTTGTCAACAAAACAAAAGGGGGAGATTGTTGGAAAAAAATCCCTCAAGGCATTATTGAAGTATTTTTTAGGTGACTGTGTTTGTTGACAAAGTGAACATTTGTGTTGTGATTGTTTACAATGCAAACCATGACATACAAATTTAATGACAAAGGGGTTTTAATGGTGGAATATCGAGTTCAAGAGCTGTGGTCAACGATCCATGTTTGATTCAAGAACGTCGATAATGGAATGGACGATCTGGAGGCGGTACAAAAAGAACAGATACAAGGTGGCGCCTTTTTCCAGTGTTTTCCATATTTTTGGGCCCGAAAATCGACAAATGAAGAAAACTGTTTTTGGCAAAGGGACTTGCACGCCGAGGACTTGGAGTTTAGGAAACTTGTGCGCCATATGTTTTTCAAAATCATAAGATCAAAATATGGCAAAGGAAACAGGTTCGCGAAAGTTTGGGAGTTGGTCGCGCAAGTGTCCAGGAGGACAAAAGACTTGCGCACCGAGGCTGGGCCGCGTAGGTGACTTCTGCTCCGTCGCGCAGGGTGGTCAATTTGCCTATAAATACTGGACCAACCCTCTTCATTCTTCACCGGATTTCAACACTTTGAGAAATCAGAGCTCCCATAGTGGAGGTGTGGTGGTCGCGCAAGTGGTGTGTGGGTCGTGCAGGTGAAGTTGCGCGCCGGTGGTTGAAGTTGCGCGCCAGTGTGAGAAGTTGTGCGCCAGTAGGCAGTTGCACGCCAATATTGGTTTTCCCGTAAAAGGAAGAGAGTCACGCAAGTTTGGAGTTGGGGAAGATTGTGTCGCGCAAGTGTCTGAGGTCGACTTGCACGCCCGTTGTGACTTGCACACCGAGATAGACTTGCATGCCAAGTAAGGTTTATTTCCAGCAATGATTTTCGGGCTGCGTGGAAGCTGGAAGATTGCCCGGTACCTTCGGTGTAAAGGGAAATTCATCTACAGGTGAAGGTTGAGCTTCAACAGAGCATCTACATACAGAAGGAGATGCATTCCTTATGCAAATGAAGAGACCTACAGGTCTATAAACTTTGAGTGGATTCCATCCAAGAGCAGTGAGAAAAGGAAGAGAAAGAAGATGATCCTCTCCATTGGCAGTGAGCCAGAGAGAGAGAAATAGAGAGCGACCCTTGGGAAAGCAGTGAGCTGACCCTAAACTGTGTAAAGGTAGTGAGCCTGGGCATAGAAGTGATCTATTCCGAACATTGTATCCATGTCTAGTGAAGAATAGTGGAATTTGGTACGACCGACAATTTATCGGCGTATACTCCTTGGACGTAGCCCAGTGAGGGTGAACCAAGTAGAACTCTATGTGTCTTCTTGTTTTCTTTCCTACATTGCATTCAAAGCATCATAATTAGATAAATAAGTAAAGAAGTGATCATAGTGTACACACAATAGAAAACAATGTGACCTTTGTAATAAAGAGGTCAAGATCCAGTGGGGTAGGAAGAACTTTGAAAAAGAATATCCATACCCTGATTCACCCCCCTCTAAGGGTATATAGGCCCCTATTGGTCCTAACAAAGATGAATTAGTAGTTACATCGAAACATTTCTACTACTATACCTAAGATATACCTGGTGTGAGCTGAGTCTGTAACTGTGTGGTACTTACCTTCGTGGTATTCCTTCCTTTGTGGAACATTTGAGCTTTGGGCTAATGAGTTGGGCATTTTGTTTCCACTTAATTGAGATGGGTTTAATTTATAACTTAGGTATATTTATGGGCATATACCTAAGTAGGGTTGTTAGTTGTATTCATGATTTGTGGTTTATCCTTTGTGGATTTTGTGAGACCTTGAGGGTCTCGGGGTCCCTATTGATTATCATTATACTCAACCCTGCATGGGTATTCCCACACCTCGTTCTGTTTGGTGTAGACGAAGGGCACCACTGATTGAGGATGAGAGTACTGGGACTAGAGGTAGCTCGAAGGCATACCTTAGATAAGGCGTAATATAGAGATGACCGTTCGAGAGTTGTGCCAACCATTCAGGTAGGATCCTTGGTGGGTGATCATAGGAGTTGTTCCAGTTATCTTGTACTATTAGTTTCTTGTGCTTTCCAGTTGGGCTTGTATTCTGGACCATTTTACTTACTGTACTCACTATGTTTACTATTCAGTTTTCTTGAGTTCATATCTTGTGGTGTGCTTGGTTGCGTGTGTTTACAAGATATAAATGCAATTCCTTTTCAGTTTTAGGGAAAACGCCTCTGGTGCTAGTCGCCAGCACCTAGCTTATGGAAGGCGGCCTTGGGGTAGTCTCGACACGGGCCCCGAAGGATGGGTCGTGACATATATCCTCAGGAAATCACTTTCAAAGAGTTGAACTATGATGGAATGATAAATTATTCTTTCAAGGGAATTAAATAAATTTTAAATTTATTTTTCCATTTATACTTAGTGTATTATATTCCTAGTTTACAAGATACTAAACTGCAAAAGGCCCTTTTAAGTTATTAATGTAATATTTTATTGAGTAATTATGATAAAAATCATGTATCAAAAAGGTGGGTCTCCATATTAAGGTCCATGAGTGCCAATAATCCCATACTAACTCAATAATTCATTTTAAAATATAACATAATTTTTTTAACTTTACACACCCAAAATTAGGGCCATTATACCACTATCTATGATTTTAGATAAATATTTATTTACATAATAAATATTAAAAATCCAATAAAAATAAAAATTCTAAAAAGTTCACCAAAACTCATCTTAATGTTAAAAAATTAATTACAAGATTAATAGAACCATTATTTTTTTAAGATTTATTTTGTGTTAAATTTATAAATCTTCCTCTAGGAGGTCCTAAGACTTTGAAACTTGAAATTTAGTTAAGATCCTAACTAGGAAAAATTCAATTCACTATACCCACCCAAACTATAAAAATTTTCATCACAAAAGAAATATTAAATAAATCATAAAAATAATAAATTTCTCAAACAAGCCCATGAAAAAATCAAGCAAATATTGCATGAAAATTTTTAATCATAGAGATTGAGCTTTAAAAAATATGTACATGTATATCTAAAAAAGAAAATATACTCTTCCATATATAAAGATCTTGAATCCATCACATCTCAATGATTTACCTAATTGGAAACATAAATCATATCTATGTCACTATTTCCAAGACTCTACACCCAAAACAAATCTTTATTAGATGGTTATCCAATCAAATGGGACGAAATGAATCAATTATCCACTTAAATCCATCTAAAAAAGGATCATTTACAAGTTTAACTTTGTTGGGGATTCTTGGATCTCCAAATTTAAATAGATTTATAGATTGATGTTATATGAGAACAACCTATCCACACCACACTGCAACATCAAGTGCTTCACAAATATTCCTCCCTAACACTAGGGGAGTTGCACGGCTGCTTGGTCTACTGGTCCTACCTAAATTTTGCTGTCATATCCCACCCGAGATACATATAAACCAATGTCACTAGGTCTTGTCACTATGTTGACATGGGAATTATTTCCCCACCTATTTTCAAATTTCCATAGGAATCCTCCATCTATATCCCAATCTCTAATAGGTTCACATCCAATATTGGAGACACCATGTTTGTGTTGTTGTTTCCCTTTCATGAAAGCTTTTGATAAGTGCATCTAGAGTAGTACCAATCCCCTTAAAATTATTAGCATCAAATAATGTTCTATTAGGTGGACCAATCTCAATAACCCTCTTTTTTATGATTGATATTTTATTTCAAATTATCATTTATGTAAATATGATGAAGTATCTCGAAAGTTATTGTAGCTTGGAAGATGTTTTCAAAGTCTTATACATTGAAGAAACATATAAATTTTTTGAAGACATTGAGTTTCATGGTGATTCCTGGTGAATTGTTATGGATTCATGTGATTCCTAGAGAATTGTTATGGATTCATGGTGATGCCTGAAGAATTGTTATGGATTCCTAGCATTAGATTACATGCTTGAGAAATTCTTCATGTTGGGAAATTAGATGATTTTTGTACTGGTTCTAAGTTCAAAATACATGTATCATGTGTGATAAATTGTTTACACCAGTGAATATGGTTGAAGTAGAATCCATTTGAGGATGAATAAGTACTTTGGAACTCATATTCCTAAAATAATAGAATAATACTAATGATGGTTGTTTTAATAGAAATTATGAATGGGAATGGAGATTAAAGGTGGTCTTGCATATCATATTGAATATTTTTATGAGGTTTACATAAAATATTAAGCAGGAAACCAAGCCATCAAGATAGCCTTAACAAAGGGAATATATAGGAATCAAGCGCTATCTCACCCAAGAGAAGACATCTAGGCCAACCATCCAGCCTCATTAAGGGTCATGTGTAAGCCTAAAGGAGCACATGGAGTGATCCCATTTATAGTTTGTCTTGAAGCCCATAAAGAGTTAGGTGTAGAGTGTTACCATAGATCTAGTACTGGGAGGTAACATGGAGTGGGAGAGGATATTTATGAGGGGATAGTGGTGCGGATTGGTTGACATAATGAACCCCATCCACAGTGATGGTTTGATGTGGTGAGAAGTACAAAAATACTATTCAATAGTTTTAGAAACACAAATACAACCTGGGCCATCCAATTAGACATATCAAGGTCATCCATCACATCCCACATCGCACTGAATTGAACAAGGGAAATCTGATTCCCATGTGGATTCGGTATCATCCCCACCACTATCTTCCTCCATCTGATGCTCTACAACGCCACTGGTTCGTCGTTAGCCAAACTGAAAACAATGTTACAGGAGTCCGTTTGATCTCAGACATTCATGATAATGAAAGTCATGAAATTCTTATCACATACACATGATATGTTCACCATAAATAAGAATCCTTCTTGTTTAGTAAACATGACATGATTTGTGGTGTATCTTATCCCATGGTATGAATATTTCAATGATGAGGATCTCAGCTATTCAAATAGAATATTTAAAATAATGTATCATGTGGGATTTGAGCACGGTGCAAAATTTATAATCCTCACCTATAAAAGGATAGGAACTGAGCCTTTTGAACCAGTTGAACATACCTTTTTAGATCTCTCATTTTACTAGAAAAATAAAATCTTTTCAAGATTATATTTCATAAAGAGAAATCAAGGTCCCGTTATACCTCCATGATTCCCAAAGATAGGAATCCTATCAAAATCTGACAAGTGAAAAACACTCTTGAATGATATTTGAAAAGAACCATGTTCTGAGAAGAAAATGGACAGGGAAAATGTGTCTCTCTGACTCTTGAAGTAATCTTATATTGGAAAATACTATTTGGTTCATGAAGGATATTCAGAGTACCATGATCTTGTGCTTGAGTCTAGAACTCCCACTGTTCTTTGTGAAGATTTTGATCCCAAAACTCACGACTTATGAAATGGTTGATACAACCATTCATAAAATGAACATACATAACTGAACCTATGTTTGTGTTCTCAAGGAATATGGAACTTCTAAATAGCACTCTTCTGATACCATAAAATTATCCACATCATGCGTGGTTCATACAAAAAATAAGAGTGAGTCCACAAAGAAAATGTAAATACGTACTGGAATGAACTCATGTGAATTATTTAAGGCTACCTAAGGCAATTTGTGTGAGAATGGATTTATCCATTTGACTGTGCACAAGTGTCAGTGGATAATTCATGAACATTCATACATTCATAAACAAATACATGAATCACATAAACTCATGTGAAAGACGTGAGATACTCTAATCTGTGTGTATGCAAAGGAGAGACAAAGAAGAGGTAGTTTGTGTGTGTTTTGAGAAACACAAATATGGAAGTGGGTTTTACCAAGAATAAAGTGAATTATTCTATGCACTCATATAGAACCATTGGACACCCAAACATGTGTTTTTCAAAGAGAAAAAGAGAAAGAAAACATTTAATTCTTGCTTTCACGGTTACATAAAGACTCATGTACACATAAATGGTTATGAATTATAGATACAAAAAACATAATTACAGATTTCACTACATTAATAACTGTGAAATGGGTTTACCAGTTTTTCATCAATCATCTAGTTCATCAAGTGAACATGATATAATTGGGTTGTTAATTAAATAATAGAATAAGAAGAATTGAGTATTCACAATTGAAGATTGATAATTATCCATTTCATTTTAATTGTGATGATACTAAGTTGAGTTGTTTCTCATTTATTTGATAATTAGAAATGAATTTTTTTATTCTAAAAGGATGAATAAGAAGATGTGATCATAGTGTAACTGTTTTTACATTGAATAAGAAAGTAATAATAAGAAATAGAGAATAAGAAGAGAGTGTAGCCTTTATTTTATTTTTGGTAAGAGTAAAGAGGAGTTACATTCATGATACTAAGAATGTAACAAAGTAAAGAATATGATTTGGGAAGAATAAAGGAGTACTTTGGCGTCAACAGGTCTAAATAGGTGGAATAATTTTTTGGGGTTACAAACCCTTGTCAACAATGAGAAGACTGTCTTGAGAGGCAATATAATGATCCATTAAAGAGTTATATATAATGCAACATTGGACTATTTTCAATGTGATTCATGAGTTTAGGGAATATCCTTCTCATTTTAACCACATTCAAATGAATTTTTTTCAAGTGGTTTGTGGTCAGAATTATTTCTAACCATGCTAAAGATGTATCTACTCTTATTGAGTAGTGAATGTTATAAATCTATCATGTGTTATCTTTACGTCTTTCATATAATTTCTCGTGATAGGGAAATGAGAATAAAATAATGAAGATTATAATAGGTCTAAGAGATATAAAGATAAAAAAGTTGGAATTTGTTAAAAAAGTCCCCAACACCGATTCCCCCCTCTTAGTATTAGAAATATCCCAAAACGGTATTTATAATTTGTATCAGAGGCAGGGTTCACCTCTGATAGATTCTCTATAGTGAATTTATTCTCTCTTGAATATTTTCATTTTTTACTATGTCAACAATGAAGAGAAAATTTGAATAATATTCAGTAATCACTACGCATAATTCCATATCTACCAAGACAATAATGAACATGAAAAATAAATAGAAGATAAAGTTGAATAAGAATCCCATATCATCTAAAGAAGAGGAAGTATCTATTTCTCCATGTCTTTTTGACAATGAAGACATATGAGGCTTAGAATGTAATGAGTAGGAGGATCATTCTTCTACTAAGAAGATGGATAAAATTTATACCTCTAGTGATAAGGAGGTATATGTTATTACATTTTAAAATTACCCTCAAAATGAAAATACGAGGAAATGTGATGATTATAAGTCTACAAATTCTCAAGAATTATCATTTTATATATAAAGAATTATTATGTATAGTATCCCTGAAGAAAGTATCTCCCTTGTTTGTGGATTCTATCAACGTATAAAAGAATATATCACCCATTTGGAAGAAGAAACTGATATTTTGGGGAATGAATTGCAAGGAAAAAAATTGTTTAATGTTTAAAGATCCTAGACAGGATGGAACCTTTGAAGTAACAATGATGGAACTTGAAAAGAGTTCCTCAAAATGGGTCAAAGATATTTAAGAGATATATGGAGTCACTTAGACACTTAAAGAAATAATTTATTAACTTGAATATAATTTAAGAAGAGAACTGAAGTCAAGGGTTTATATTTGGAAGAATATTCCATGAAGATCAAGGAACTTGACCCTTTGTTTCAAAACAAAGTTAAGTTTCATGAATATGATGTTGAAGAATGAATAAGGATTTTGCAGAGAAGATGTTTATGATTGAATATCATAAAATAATCTTCAATATAAAATTTCTAGAATTGGAATCTCTATTTTCCAATCTTGAAAAGTAACATATAGATAGTTCACAAAAGAATGAAACAATATCTACAGTTACTCAATGTTCAATAGAGGATCCTATTATCAAAATAACTCCAACAAGTGATAAGAAGATCGTGACTTAATTCAATGATCTATCAAAATCAGATGATAAGGAAAAGGTACCATCCATACCATCTTATACTAAAGTTTCTAAATATGTTTCCACAATCGATGTAGGCTGGAAGAAAAATTAATTCAAGTATGGATATTGAAAGGTATTAAGATACCTACCACCATGTCTAGGGAGGATATTAAGAAGAATGTGGAAAGTGGTTCCCCATAAATTGAACAAAAAATCATAAATAAGACACAAAAATCTAATACAGAAGATATTAAGAAATCATGATTTGTGGGTTAATGTTTGTGATGAAATAGATTGGGTCATTGTGCATTGAATTGTTGGTACAATCCTCAAAATTAAAAAGCATAAATGAAACATATCTCAAGGGCATGTATGCCTCAATTGAAGAAGCAAAATCCAAAGATCTAAAAGAATCTATATACTACAAAAATATTTTTATGCTTGGTAACATATGTGATGTATGAAATGGTAGTCTTCATGATGTTGGTACCTCGTTATCTAAACATGTATCAAAAGTTTATAAGAAAAAGAGATCAAAAAATCTGTCTATGAAAGAAGAAGAAGCCTTGCGAAGTATTTAGAAGAATGTTGTAAAAACTATTACCCCAAGAAAATTTGAATAAGAAAAGGTGATAAGAACTTGGATTCTAAATCAATGAAGTTAAAGGGTACTGCATCCATAATTACTACTAATAGGGATGACAATCCCAAGAAGACATGTGAAAAATAGAATATTGCTGCCATTGTTCCTAGTAATATGTTAGTTATCTTGAATGAAGACTTGGAATGAAAGAAGGACACTTGAAGATGAAAAAGTTAAGGCTAGTGAAAAATTAAATGAAAATATTCTACATGATGAAGAAAAATTGAATGATTGGTTTCAAATAAAATCCAACTCTTGTGTTAAATAAGTCATGTGTGAGAGATACAAGAAATCTAGTCACATTGAAAATGTTTGTTTAACCATTTTACCATAACAAGAAGTAGCCCTAAATAGGACTAATGATTAATCATCCATGAAGGCTGTTAAGAAGAATTCTTCAAACAAATAATAATAGGATCTGAATAAATCCATGTTTTCTCAACATAAATCAGAAATGATGTTAAGATGTGCAAGTATAAAGACTAGATCAAATGGAGAAAATTGGTTGAGAAAAACATATCAACCTTGTTGTTCATATTGATGAAGCATGAAGGATACAACTTATTACCTTAAATACTTTTGTATTGTATTTGTGTTTATAATACATGGAATTGAAGGTGAAGCGAGTTCACAGGGGGGAAACTGAGAAGTAGATCATCTTTGATGAATATGATGAATATGATGTTCTATTATGGATAACCAAGATAAAGAATATTCCATATTGGATTGATATTATTTCATAATACCCATTACAGATGAGATTCACCATTATGAATATGATCTGCATGTTTTTCCTTGACTGGGATACAAATAAATAAGCTTCCAGAATTATTATTTCAATTAGTATCAAATCTGATTATTCAAGAAGTAGCTTGATGATCCTGTCATTGGAGAAGATATGTCTCTCATAATATCTAATCCTTAGTTATTAAAAATATCAAACTTTTTACAAATGTGGAGTAATTTAATTATTCATTTAAAAATGAACGTTCCCCAAGGTCACTTAACTTTGCTATTGTAGTTGAATGTTTTGATCTATTTATTGAAGTCAGTGCAGAAATTTCCGCTTGATTGTTCTTAAAAATATTCATCTCAAATTTAGTAATTTCATTCTATAATGAAAGTGAATAATCCTTAACGAAAATTTTATGAGTTCGTATGGATTAAGGTATCATGATCATTTGGTAGTTCCAAATCAAATCCTCTTTTATCTACACCGAGAACAACTCAAGTATACATAGATTGAAATGATGGAACGATCATTGACTAAGAATGGAATAATACCCTTTTGTTCTTAGAACATTTAATTTATTATCAATTAGGGGGAGAGAAAGTGAAATTAATGTCAAATAAAAGTTTGACAATTAAATGGGAGAGAGAATATAATTTTTCCACATATTGACATGTTCATTTGGAAATAACTTTGAAGTTATTTCCAAAAAATACAAAGGGGGAAATTGAAGTTCCAACTTCGGGTGTGAATTGTATTTATTATAAAATAAGAATTGATTTCAATATGATGAAGAATCTCCAAAGATAATAGATATTGGAAGAAGTTATCAAAGTCTTATACATTGAATAAACATGTGAATTGTTTGAAGACTTTGTGTTTCATGTTAATACATGGAGAATTGTTATGGATTTGTGGTGATGCCTGGTGAATTTCTATAGATTCATGGTGATACAAAGATAATTGTTATGTATTCATAACATTGGATTCCATTCTTTAATAATTATCCATGTTGGGAAATCATATGATTTTGGAACTAGTTCTATGTTCAAACTAAATGTATCAAATGTGATACATTGTTTGTAGCAAGGAAGATGGTTGATGTACCATCCGTTTGAGGATGAAGATGTAATTTGGAACTCATATTCCAAAAATAATAGATGAAGTGGAATGATGGTATTTTGAAGTAAAATTATTAATGAGTTTGGAGTTCCATGGTGTCCATGCATGTCATATTGAATATTTTTATGTGTTTTACTTAAAGAATTAGATATCCATAAAAGCCAACTAGCTAGCATCAACTGAGGGTACATACAGAAATCTAGGTCGACCACACCCAAGGGAAGCTAGATGGTCATCTTCATGAAGATAAATGTGTAATAACAATAAAGCACATGAGGTGAGACCATGTATAGTTTAGTATGAATCCTATAAATAGATCGGAATAGAGTTCCCATGTAGAACTGGTTCTGGAAGGTACAATGGACGGGAGAAGAGAATTTTGAGGAGATAGTAGAGTGTCCTGGTTAACATACCACAAGAGAGGTTTCAATGTGGCACGTAAAATAAGTTCACTATTCATCCATTTCAAAAACATGAATATAACAGGGGTTGTCTAATCACAGATATAATGGCCTTCCATCACATCCCACATATCACCGAATTGAACAAGGGTCTCTGGATTCTATTGAAGATTCTGTATCATTCATGTCACCATATTCCTCCCTATGTCACTTGATAACATCGATTGTTTGTCATCAGATGAACTAACAATGATGCTGAAGGATGCAATTTCATCTTGGGAATTCAATAATATGAGACACATGATATCCTCATCACATTCGCATGATCTGTTCACTACAAAGAAGAAGAATTATCGCAAAGGAAACACATCATGGTTTGTTGTGTATCTATTCCACGGTTTGAAGATTTCAAAGCCGAGGATCTTGGATACTCAAAGGGAATATTTAAAATGGTGTATCTTTTGGGATTTTTATTATGTGAAAAGGATTTAATCCTCACCTATATAAGGAGAGGCATTGAGCCTATTGAAGCTGCAACTCATATATTTTTGAGATCTCTATTTTTCCATGAAGAACAGAGTCTCTCTGAACCTCTCATTCATGAAAAACACTAAAGGTATCATGATCCCTATAGGATACAAAAATAGAGGAGTACCATAGGCCTTCTACATGTAAAAAACATTCTCGAATGAGCTTCACAAAGAATTGTGTTCTGTGAAGCAATGGGATAGAAAAAACACATCTTCATGGATCTTGCGATAATCAGGGATCCATGAGGCATCACAAGTTCATGAATGATCTTCAAACTACTGTGATCTAGTGCTTGAGTCAAGAACATCCACTATTATTCATGAATATTGTGATCCATGAGGCTCAAATCTTGTGATAAGGTTGATATTTTCATGCTAGGCTCATGCATACAAGAGTCAATCCATGTTTGTGTTCATAAATAATAAGAAACTACCAAACTTCTCACTTGTGTTACAATATAGTTATCAACATCTATTGTAATTTTTACATAGAAGAAGAGTGAGTGCACAAGGAAAAGATAAGTACATACACGCATACACTCATGAGTATTATTTAAAGATACCGAAGGTAGTATGTGTGAATATGGTTTCATCTATTCGGGTGTTCATAAGTGAGAGTGGAGAATGCATCCACATGCATACATGAATAAACAAATACATGAATCACATGCACTCATGTGCATGACATGAGATACTCGATTTCAGGTTTATGAAAACGATAGACAAAGAAGAGGAAGATTTTGTGTGTGTTGTGAAACATGAAGGGAATAGTGGGTTTCACCAAGAATAAATTTCATGCTTCCATGCACACTTATAGAACCATTAGACTCCCGGATGTTTGTTTATCAAGATGTCAAAGTGGAAGAAAACATTGAAACATGTTTTCATGAATATGTAATGAACCAGTCACACATAAATTGTTATGAATTTGAGATACCCAAAAGTAATTAAATTGTTGAATTTGAAATAGTTTTTCTAGTTTTTCATTTAACATTGAATGTAATAAGTGAACATGATTTAGTTGGGTTAATAATTATAGAAGAGAAGAAGTGGACGAATTGTGTGTTCCCGACTGAAGATTAATTATTATTAAGGGAAATTTAATTATTATGATGCTAATTAGAGTTGTTCCTCGTTGATTTGATAATCATAAAGGAATTCTATGATTCTAGCAAGAAGAATAATAAGTGATCACACTGCAGTGGTTTTTCCACTAAAGAAGAATGTCGTATGAAGAAATATAAAGGAAGAAGAGAGTTAAGGCTTTAGTATAATTTTTCAAAAAGGCTATAGGAGTTACTTTCATGCTTCTAATCAAGTAAAAAAGAGAACAAGGAGGTTTTAGAAGAACAAATTATTACTGTGTCACCAATAGGTCTCAACAGGTGGGAGAATTTATTGGTGTTACAAACCCTTATCAACAAGTATAATAATATATTTGGAGTAAATATAAATATATAACAAAAAGATGTATATATTTCACCATTATAATGTATTCAAATTCATTAATGAGAATAAGTGAATATCCTACAAATTGTAACCACATTCAAGGATTGTTTTCTAGTGGTTTTGTGGTCATGATTATTTCTTACCTTGCCAAGGATTTAACTACTCTTATTGAGTAGTGAATCTTGTAAAATTATAATGTCCTATATTTACATTTTTCATATACATGCATGTGATAAGTAAAAGAGAATAAGAGTATCAAGATAATAACAAATCTATGAGGTACAGGGATAAAACGATGGAATTGGTTTAAAAAGTTCCCAACACTGATTCACCCCTCTTAGTGTAAGAAACATCCCAAACTATCCCTTACAAAATCTTTCATAATTTAAAGAATATTATCCAAAAAATTATGACAGACCTACTCAGTCAGTTATAGATTATAGGATTACACCCACCAAACAAGAGCAATTGACAAAAAAAAAATTAGTGACCCAAGTTTTCTGTTTTTTGAAATTCAAGAAGAAATTTGAATTTCTATTCTTGGGTGCTAATGATGGCTAAAATGGTCATTTTACAATAGAATATTGTCTCAGATGATATTTTTTACTACTTTTTTGGTCCTAGAATAGGGTTTTTACCCCAGGAACAGGGTTTGGTATAATTCTGAGTAGTTTTAGTTTTGGTGGAATAATTAATATTTAATAAGTAAAATATTAAATTCGCATGGTGATTTTTGGTGGATTTATCTTTTGAACGAATAATCAAATTGAAAAATTGACTCCAAATTTGAATTTGTAATGTCGTGTATTGCCATGGTGAGAGATAAACTCTCTTCGAGTTTCGGGACTCGAGACAGGTGTTAAATGGGGGATTAATTGATAAATTAAATTAAATGAGTCCCCCACCCCCATTATGGGGTTCTTGTAAAAAACAGAATAGGGGGAGAGGGTTATCCCTTTCACTCAACACCCATACCAAGATAAGAAGGAAGCGATATATTGTTAGACTTCGTCCTTAATATAGATTGAGACCAGATCGAGCTGCAACAGCTTCTAAGAGAAAATTTAAACCAAAATCTTCAGCACTTATGCCACGAGGTAGATCATTTTTTCATTTTATTATCCAAATCCCTGAATATTTTTTTTTCAGGTTTTAATGCTTTATTATGACTTATAAAGACCCATGTCGGTCAATCTGTGCTTGTTTGGGGAAAATGGGGGGTTTTAGGAGAGTTGTTGGGATTTCCCATTCGGAAATCCCGACAACACGGAGTGTTGTTCTATGAACACATTCAATGTGTTCTTCCCGTTTGTGGAAGAAATAATTTTACTAAGATCACACTTTGTACTATGAGTAAATATTGTGTGGTGTTACATGGTCGTGTGTCTGGTTGTGTGAGAAAGAACATGAGAAAAAGGGTATTGGAAACTACATGTCGTGTATTTTAAAGAACACACCATGTAGTAGTACATATGTAGACCAATGTTGTTATAGGCCTATAAAATTACACATCAAGAGTGTATTATATTACATGCCATTTACTCTAAAGTACACTCCATGTTCTTTATATAGCTTATATGTTTTGGGTATTATGTGCCCTAGAAGTCAGAATAGGGCATGTGAGTAGTCCATTATGAGTTTTCTCCTTGTATATCAAAATGGTGGGATTATTTTGACATATAGTTTTAATCTAAAATGTTTTTTAGATGTTGTTTTTATATAAATAGGATTTCCTTGATTTTTGGATTCAAAATCCTTCATTATTTTGGGTTTGCAGTTGAGAGACCCAAGTAAGGGTTATGAGCTTTGTGTTTGATATGAAATGAACATACCATGGTATTTTTCATGAGGTTTCAAAGATTTATATTAAAATATAGGATTTTAGTAGAATCTGTGGGATGATCATGGTGTTCCTCACTTATTTGTACTAGTGACTCTAGATTACAGCTTTTAAGGTTTAGATCCTACATTTGACGATCCGGGTGAATAGTTCATTTGGAGATAGGTTGACACTATTGGATTGTGGTTATGGTATAGTGTCATTATGGTGTTGCGTGGAGTCTAAGGTATTCTTGATGATTCCCTATGATAGTATATTTCTGGTTTAGTGATCATTATATGATGTGGTTGACGGTTGAGAATTCTTTTGTGGCATGGAGATGATTTTAGATTCTTTGGTGTCATTTATTTGACCAGGGATTAGTTTGAGTCCATTGAGGGATGCTTGAGAATGTTTCTTCTATAAGGGATTGGCTATAGAGTTTAGTGGTTGCCAGTATTTTGGGATGATACCTTTTTTTGGGAACCAGTTCTGAGGATCCAAGAAGGGACGCCTCAGCTTCTATGTGGATACATAGGTGATTGTGTGGTTTGATTGATAGGAATACCCTAAGTTGGTGTGTGTACATTGTAATTTGATTATAGGAGTTCCTTGGGACCCCATTTGATGTATGAGTTGATGGAGTTGAGATTTTGAATGTCATGATGAATTTTTATTCAACACTTGTTAAATAGTTTATAAGGTTTAGACATAGATTAAGAACAAGGGGTGGTTTGATATATTTGGGTTTCCATGTTTTGGAACCCGGTTTACTAGTCAATGTAGTGACATCTGATAGGTATTGAAAGATTATCCATGGGTATAGTTCCAGATATCCATGATTGTAAATTTTGGAGTGAGGCTCCATATTTATTTCAGTTGATGGTTTGTGGTTTCAGTTTTGGAATAATGTTTTGGGAACATTGACATATATTGTTGGATATAGTGGATGTGACACCACATTCATGTCGTTAGTGTTGGACAGAGGCTCTGGAAATGTGTGGTTTACATTCTGGTTTAGTTTCTAGACTGATGTTTTAAGAACCATTGATGTTATGTATTGAATGATTGGGGACGGTTGGAAAATGTTTTCTAAGTATTTTTTGGATTCATGTACTGATTCTCCATGTTATACGACCCGTGATGAATGGTTTTGGGAGGTTAGACTGATGCTCCATGACCCAGTACACCGTGGTTTTTGAGGGAATGATTGATGCACCTGAACTCAAGGGTATGAACACGGAATTCTATATCAAGGTGGGGATATTCTTACATGGCGTTCCAAGTCCCGATTTGATTCATGGACTAATGCTCCATGTTTGAAAACATGTGAACGAATGGTTGTGATGGTCAAACAAGGTGTAATAGATCCTGATTTGACACATGGACTGAGGCTCCTTGTGTGTCAACCAATGAACTTTTTGAATTATCGTTAAGATGCTGGACTGATGATCTAACCATGGTTGATTTGATATATGCATGGTTTTGTGCTGGAATGATGTTTTGTGCACTATAGTTACGAAACATGATATAATTGTTAGAAAAATGGTCTGGTTTTAGATGTTAAATTGTGTGTAAATGGGAAAAATATTTTCAGGATCCACGTATGAGAAATTATTTGTGTATGAGGTCATGGTATGGGATAAATTAGATTTGAACTTTGGTATATAAGACCACTGAAGCATGGGTTTATGGTTTTGTTAGGTTGGTTGGGGCTGCCATGGGTATGGATCCCACATGTTTTTTGGGATACATAGTCCATGAGATGTGCTCGGTGATATTCTGGCATTGGCTGAAGATGGTATGTTGGATCGAGGTCTTTGACCTATAGATCTATTTTTTTATTTATATTTTGTTTTCCTATTTTATATCGGTTAGGCTGGCCCTATGGCATGAGCATGCACTTATGGTTGCAGTTTATAGGTTCACCATTGGGGGTGTACTTATGATATTTATTTCTCACCAACTATACATACACCTCTGTGTGTGTACAGAACATTTGTTTATATTCATGTTGAGCACAGATGCACTATGGATAGGGTAGGGGCCCTAGATTTCATGGTTGATTGGGATACTCAGGTGGGGTCTATTGGTCGAGATGGAGAATCATGATAGGGTATTGGAGATTGGGGATCTGTTACATCCAATGTTGGTAGTGGAGACTCTTTTATTAAATTTTTAGTTTTTTATTTCTGTATGTGTGATCGGCCCAGTGGGTGATCGTCGTTGTATGTATTAAATGGATCTTCGGTCCTTTATTGTAATTTTATTTTATTACAACACCTTTCAGTTTTAGTTTATTTATTCCCATTCATTACTCTAATGAGTATGATATTTTGTTACTTATTTCTTACTGTAAAATATAATATGGGGGTGTAGTCTCCTCACATATCCACTTTAGACCCCAGTTGCTAGTTGGTAGCTTCTGGCATATGAGGAGGGGCACTGGAGTTCTTATGGCTAACTGGCTTGGAGCACCGATTTAGTGGCTACCGGGCCAGGATTTTACAAAGTGGTATTAGAGGAGTTACATTCACTTTATTTAACTATTTTGCGACTAGTAGAAAATAAATTTACGATTTTTCGGAGCTTGTAATGGATACAAGGTCATCGCGTCATGAACAATTGTTCTGGTAGAAATTCTATGTTACTAGGGACTGGGATTTATGTTCTAGATTTGTGAAGTTATGGTTTTATATGAATTTTTCTTTGAGAAACACACCTTGTTTATGTATTTGAATGTTTATGATGGATTTCAAGATCTTATATCTTTGAAAAAACTCCTGTAAGTTGGTTTTAACTCTTAGCTTGCAGTGGTAAGAGGCATCTTAGGCATCATGACAGACACAAAGTATCCCCTTATTATTGGGTTTCTAGTGTGCGATTTTATATATTTCCTTCTGATGGTAGGATCTTTGGATCTATGTTGAGATGCTAAATAGTGGAGGTAATGGTGTGGTTTTTTGTTCTATTGGAGTAGTGACCCTAGAAGGATAGTATGGTATCCATGTAGGGCTGTGGACCCCTGTTAGATAGTTTTGGTTGAGGTTGGATGTATGTTCAAGTCCTCTAAGGAGTGGCCTGATGCGAAGGTTCTCAGAGAGGATGAACACCCTAGATGCGGGAAATTGGTTGGAATATGACATCTTCATGGTGCGGGACCCTAGATATGGGTGTTTTTGACTCTTGAAATTGGTGCACAAATGGTGTAATTGTGTTTTATGTTTAGGATTGATGGATTATTTTTGTTTTTAGATGGTGTGCTTGTGTGTTGGTGTTTATGCCTAGTGGTTGGTTCAAGAGGGATGGTTAATTTAGTTACCTTTCCAGGAAATGGTTATTCAGGTGAGTTCGTCCTAGTGGATTTGGGTTGTATCAAGAGCAAAGAATGTACTCGATTTTTCTTGGTTATGGATTGTGAGCTAAGTTATTATGAGAAGTGGATCATTAGAATCAGATCAGGTTCTATATCTAGATTACACAAGGGAATATAATAGTTATGTGATAGAGGAAACTTGGAAACACAAGCACTGGTGATGTGTTGTATCATTTGGATTGGGGGTCAGATGCTACAATAGTGTATGTCTGAGGCGCTATAGTTGTGATGGTGACCATGAGAGGGATGAGAAATTGTAGACGGTGAGATAAGAGGTTTGATGGAATGGTGACTTGAGGACTTGGGATAGAAATGTGATGTTCAGGATGGATGAGTTTCTTATGGTATTAATTGATGATATCTTAGGATACTCACAGTTTACAGATGATCATGCCCAATATCTTGACTTCATTCTAAGTATAATAAAATATAATCGGCTTTATACCATGCTATATAGATGTTTCTTTGTGTAGATTAGGGGCCTCATATGATTTTTTCGTCATGGAGAAGTGTGTTTGAATCCACATGGTGGGGAGGGAACCATTGGATTTTGTGAGTGAGGACCCTCTAATGGGTCAGATATTGATGAATACCATTGGTACAATTATCATATGCATGGAACGAGCAATAATTGTTGTTTAGTTTATTTTCTCAGGTGGGAATGATATTACCAAGTCCATATTTATGTTTTCTTTTGGTCTTGGGCATGGTATATGGAAAATAGTTGTTCGGTTATAAGGAAATGATATGGATACTTCAATGGCGAGGAGTACCATGTGGTGTATAGTAGTATGGACCTAGTGTGGGTAGGGTTGAGGATATAATGTGTACCATTATGAGTAGGTTGTGGACCTCTAATAATGTGTTTGAAAGGTGAATTCCATGATGGGAAGTGTCATGATTCAGAATCAGTAAATGTGGGCTGATTTTTATATTGGAGACCACAATGAGTGTTATGATGATTTTTAAATGGTGATATAGAATATTGAGATGGATTTGTGTAGTTAACCACATTCCTAATGTTTTTTTAATTGTGGAAAGCGGTGGCATGGAATTTGATGGGTTGTATTCTATCCAATTCAAGTTATGCAGTGGAACTTAGTTGATTTCCTTGGGTAGAACAAAATATGTTGATCTTGTTTTGGTGACCAATGTGGGTCAGGATGTGTGGTCATAAGATCACCAAGACTTCTTGGAAATGATAATATTTATTGAGGGGTGTTTATAGAGACCAGAGTTTTCTAGATTTTGAAATTCAAGCAAAAATTTGAATTTTTAATCTCGAGTGCTCATGAGGGGTAAAATGGTCATTTTATCTTATCATATAGTCTTGGACAATATTTCTAATCACATTAATGGTCCTAAAATAGGGTTTTTACCCTATGACTAGAGTTTGGTGGAATTCTGAGTAGTTGGAGTTTTGAATGAATAATTAATTAATTAAATATTAAATTAGTCAGGTTGTTTCGAGAGGTTGTATCATCTGAATGGAGTGTTATATTTAGATTCTAACTCCTCATTTGAGTTTGGTGTGGGGGTATTTATTATTAAATATATAAACTCTCTCTATGTTTCAAGACACAGGATAGATGTTAAATGGGGGATTAATTAATTAATTAATTAAATTAATTAAATTAAATTAAAAGAGTCCCCCCCCCCCATTTGGGGTTCTTATAAAAAACATGAGAGGGGGAGAGGGTTCTGCCTCACGTTCAAAACCCACGCGATTAGGAGGAGGAAGGAAGATGTCTCTAGACTTTGTCTTTGATGTAGATCAGGATCGGATCGAAGTCCAGTAGCTTATGGGAGCAGATTTAAACCCAATGCTTCAGCATTTATGCCATGAAGTAGGGATGCATTTTTTTAGGCCCCAAATCCCTATATAATTGTTTTTTTTCAAGTTTAAATTACTTATTATTACTTCTACGGACCCCATAGGGGTCAATCACTGCTTATTTGGGGAAAATGGGGGTTTCAGGAGAGTTGTAGGGATTTCTCATTCAGAAATTCTGACAGCATGACATGTGGTTCTATAATCACACCCCATGTGTTCTTCCCATTTTGGGAAGAAGTAATTTAAATAATTTCACATTGTGTACTCTTAGTACACTTTTTGTGGTGTTACATTGTCGCGTGTCCGGTTGTGTGAGAAAGAACATGATAATATTGTTTTGGGAAATTACACACCATGTAGTAGTGCATAGGCAAACCCCATGTTGTTATGGCCATGTAAAAGTACACATATAATGGATTTTATTATAGTAAACTCTTTATACTCTAAAGTACATTCAATGTACTTTTTATAGCTTAGTGGTTTTGGGCATTATTTTCCCTAGATGTCAGAATTGGGTGGCTGAGTAGTCCAATATGAGAATTTTTTTCACATAGATCACAATGTTGGGATCATTTTGACATTTAGAGTTCATCTAAAAGGTTTTTTAGACAAATTATTATATAAATATTACTTCCTAGAGGTTTGGATTCAGAATCATTCTCTGCGTTGGGTTTTGATTTGGGAGACTTAGGTGAGGGTTGTGAGATCAGTGTTTGATATGACATGAGCATACCATGGTGTTTTCCAGGATATTTATTATATAAATCCTAGAATATTTCATTTCATTTTCATCTATGTTATTATCATGGAAGTCCTTGAATTTCGGGATTAGTTACTCTAGGTTAGAGCAGTTGAGGTTTAGATTCTACATTTGAGTATCTGGGTGAATTGTACCTTTGGAGCTATGTTGAAACCATAATATTGTTTTTATGGTATAGTTTAGTTGTAGTGTTGAGTTGATTTTGAGGTACTCTTAATGATTCTATATGAGGGAAAGTTTTTGGTTAAGTGATCATTGTATGTCTTGGTTGACGGTTGAGAATTCTTGTGATGCATGGGGTTGATTTGAGATGACTTGGTGTCATTTATTTGATAATGGATCAGATGGAGGCCATTGAGGGACACTTGAGAATGTCTTCTCTGATAGGGCTTGGCCCTAGAGTTTGGTGGCTATCAAGATTTGTGAATTATTTCCTTTCTTCAGTACTAGTTCTGAGGATCTAGGAAGGGATGCCTCAGCTTGTGTGTGGACCCGGAGGGTCATGTGTGGGCCAATTGATAGTGAACCCCTAAGCAGGTGTGTGTGACTTATATTTTAATTATGGGAGTTCCTTGGGACCCCATTTGATGTATGAGTTTATGGGTTTTATATTTTGGCGAGTGTGGTAAATTTTTATACAACCCTTGTTACGTAGTTTTTATGGTTGAGAAATGACCTAATCCGACAGGGTGGATTGATATAGTTGGGTTTCCATGAGTTGGAATTCGGTTTACTAGTAGAGGTTGTGATCATTGATAAAGATGGAATGATTATCCCTGAGTATGGTTCTGGATATCCATGATTGAAATTGTGAGGCCAATGCTCTATATTGATTACAGTAGATGGTATATTGTTTGAGTCTTGGACTTAGGTTCTAGGTACATCAATTTCTATTGTTGGGTATAGTGAATGTGACCTCACATGTATGGGGATGGTTCTATGATGAGGCTCTGAAAATTTTGTAGTTTATTGTTTGGTTTAGGTTTTGGAATGATGCTCTAGGAACAACTGATGTTATGTATTGATTAATTGGGGATGGTCAGACATGAAATTTTGAGTCATGGTTGGATTTTTGGACTGAAGCTCCATGTTTTCCAACATGTGATGAATGGTTTTAGAGGCTGGATTGATTATCCATTCCTTGGTGCACTGTGGTTTTTGGGGGAATTACTGATTCTCTTGAACCCATGGTTATGGACATGGTGTTCTATATCGTGGTTGGGATGGTAGGACATGGCGTTTCGAGTCTCGGTTAGATTTAGTGGTTGATTCTCTATGTTTGAGGACTTGTCACATAATGGTTTGGATGGATGGACATGGAATACCAAATCCCAATTTGACACTTAGTCTAAGGCTCCTTGTGTGTCAACCAGATACCTTTTGTATTATGGTTAAGACGCTGGAATGATGATCCAAGCATGGTTTATTTGATATATTCATTGATTATGTGATGTAATGATGTTGTGTGCACTATGGTTATGATACATGAGATAGATATCAGGATAAAGGTATAGGTTTGGAAGTACAATTGTGTGTAAATAAGAATAAATGTGTTGAGGTTCCATGTATGATAAAATATCCGGTTTTGAGATCATGGTATGGGATGTATAATATTTGCATTCTGGTTGATAAGACTACCGAAGGACGGGTTTTTTATTTTGTAGGGTTTGTTGTGGCTACAATTGGTATGGATCCCATATGTTGTTTGGGTTGCATAGTCCTTGAGATTAACTTAGAGATACTTCGACATTGGCCAAAGCTATTATGGTGGATTGAGGTCTTTGACCTACAGATTGATGGTTGTTTATTTATATTGTTTTTTATTTTGTATATAAGCTAGTCTGGACATATTGCATGAGAATGCACTTATGGTGGAAGTTTACCGGTTCACTATTGAGGGTATCCTACTGATATTTATATCTCACCCCTGGAAAAACCCCTCAGTGTGAATACATACAATCTGTTTACTTTCAGGCTGATCATGGATGCATGATGGATAGGGCAGAGGTCGTAAATTGCATAGTTGAGCGGGACGCTTGTGTGGAGTCTACTGGTCGGACTAGAGCATCTGGAAAGGGTACTGGAGATCATGTATGTGTTATAGTCAGTGTTGGTAGTGGGTCCTATTTTATTTACTTGTCAGTTGTTTATTTCCTTATGTGTGATCGTCTTAGGAGGGAACTCTAGTCGTATGTATTATATGGTTGTTCGAGTCTTTACTATATTTTCATTTTATTAAAACATCTTTCGGTTTTAGTTTATTTATTATTCCTAATTACTATGATGAGTATGATAGTTTGTCATTTACTTCTTTTTGTGAACTTTGATATGGGGGTATATTCTCCCCACAGATCCACTTTAGACCTACACTGTTAGTCAACAACCTCTAGCATACGAGGAGGCACACTCTAGGTCTTGTGGTGAACTAGCTCAGAGCACCGGTTTAGTGGCTACCGAGCTAAGACGTTACACAAAATCTCTTGAGAAAACTCACCCTCCTCTATATAGTAATATTTTCCATGTAATGGTTAAACCCAAAATGATCTACTCGATATACAATACTAAAGCACTCACTTCACTGGGGTAGTCCCCACTCAGTATGTCAATCCCCAAACTTCAAACGAACATTGGGATAAAACAACCATCTACCTGGGGAAGTGGTCAATGTTCTCCCCACCTTCCATAAAACCATCCAAGTCTAAATCATGAGAACATATGGTCACTCAGGACCACTAATTGGAAATCACCAATATGTGCTTCTCTCCCACTAGAGAAGAGTGTTGGGAAACCACCATCGAACAAAGGTCTCTCTAAGAATGAATTACTCTCTAAAGCTAGATACTCATGTTTATATTTCATTTTCCAGACACTGAATCCTTTAATTTTAGATTCATATACCACACTACAACTATGCCACTAATATCTCATAAACTATCACATCCTCTACATCATGAACTCTAACTACAACTCCATTAATCTAGGGATCACACCATGTGAGGGTACATCACACCTGATACTCATGAAGAAATACTAGTGAAATACTCATATTTACTAATTGGATCCTATGTGAACATAGATAAGGATAGATTCAAGTCATATTTTCAATTTACATTTTGAGGGTGTTCATTAATCCACACTTAATCATTTGAATTGCATATCTTGAATGAAAGTCATTTCACCTATTGGAATTTGGTCAAGATACTACCATAATTATCCTTTATAAAGTATCTGTGCATTCCCAAATACTCATATGAAGTTAATTCTAATTCAATAACATTGAATAGTAATCCACACTTATAATATTGTGGTTAGATAACTATAACTCTAGGGGTTTGGCTCTACTCACCATACCTGAGGGGGTCCCGATTACTTTTGGAGGTGGAACCAACTTATTTAATCAAATACACATCATCATATAATACTTTCAATGGTACCCCATCAATACATAGATATATAAAAATTAATAGAATATATTCCATAATTAATTAACTTGATAGAACTATTTTTCCCATAAGGATAAACTCTCATCACCAGAAGGTGTGAGTGAATTATGGTCATCATTAGTGGAAACTCTGAAGCTAGAAAGGACTTGGATAAGGGTTCTATAGGAATATAAAACTCTCAAGCATATCATGTTGATAGAATTACTCATGATTGCAATATATAGTATGAAGGTCCATGAATAGATGTCACGAATCCTGCTTTGAACTATATCCATTGATGATTGATCACATAATTTCATTACATGCATCTTCCTACATCATTGAATATTATCACTAGATGCCTGATAAAAACCATCTGAGGGTTGTGATGATGGTAGAGGATCATACCATCATCCATCTCTGTCTGCTCTTGAATGACCCACTTCCTAATCAAAATTTATCCCTACTAGTTCACCATCTTCAGTAAAAAGATAATTTGTTTTTATCAATATTATAAATTTGAATATCTTTCTATGGAACCATGTGGGTGGTATTTAGGTGAAACTCATACCTGATACCAAAATTATTTTGTTTCCCTTCCATGAATAATCTATCTTCCAACACTCACTCAAGGGGTCATTATCATAGGTTGTGTTGCAAGGAAATGGAATGATGGACTGATAAAATTTCTTATAGAACCTTCACTCATATCGATGATATTGAATAATTTCACATTGAATAATTTCCAAGAAATACCTCACACAATCTATGGGACTTCGTTCATACTCATACATATTCACTCTTCCCTACAGAGGGCCCAAACACCTCAAATAAAACTTCATCATAAACAAGGGCTCAGACTATAACCATGATAATGTAATCCTATATTGAGTTCAATTGAAACATTATCCAGCATATACTCATTATTATAGATAAGAAGCTCAATCTAAAAATGTCTATCATGTAAATGAGAGTCTAAAATTCATGGAAACATGTGGATCAAACTATAGCCAAACCTATGAAACCAAAGGATTAATAAATCCTAGAAATACCATGATATCTCTAATATTAAACACATAAAATGTACTGAACCTATAGGTAATCTTACCGAACACAATGGAAACTAAATTCAACTGTACCATAACTATCCATGTTAATTTCGATGAGAAGAGGAACTACCTCCAATTGTGGGGAAATAATATCACTCAACCGAGTCTCAAAAATAACCCCTTATCACTCACTAATCAATTGTGAGGCCACCAACTAAATGTATGGGACCATAAAAAACCTGGATTTATATATATGTTGAATATCAATGAGTATCACCCTGCAATTGATTTTATAAAGCCATGCGGTTTAGATAATTTTGGGATGAGCTTCTATTGGAAGGACATGAAAGATCACAATTTTATATCATATCATGAATGTACCAGCTTTCATATAACCCATAATAATTCCTTATAGATATGAGTTAACTAACAAGTTATAAAAATTAATGATACATGATACATCAACCAGCATAGATGCATTGGCCTTTCACGTCAGATAATGTATCTCAATACCCTATTAACATTATTGTTTTAAGTTTGAAACCTGATCCTCCCATGACTGATAAATTCAAATTTCATCCCTAGGAAAATCCCACTATGATACCACTTTGACATGAACCAAATCATCAAGAGGCCACCTAGGATAGTGGTAAGACAAGTTTTCCACCACAAACCTACCTCCAATAAGATATAGGATATTAGATATCCATGATTATGCATATAATGGACTATTGGAAGCCTTAGTAAATATCAACCTACAACATACACAAATCTCTCATACAAAAAGTATCAATAAACACAAATATTATATATATATATAAACAATTGAACTATTCATGATTTAGGAATGAGACATCAAATAAAATATTAGTTCCACATAGTAAAATACTAAAAGAACTATGAAACCAACAAGCCTCTAAATGTGTTAGGCATGTGACACTGTGAAGCTCCTCTTTACTATATGTACTCTTGGATCAACCTATAGTAAAAATGTTCTCTTCCTCCATCTCAAAACACCATGAACCATTATGTGTTACTATGAAACTCCATGTATCAACTCCAAATAAGACACACCCTCTCCAAATCCCCTAAGACCACCTCTAAAACTAGTGTTTTCTACAAAGACACATGTGTGAGAATAAATCCAATATAGGGGTGAGTATAAACATACTATTTAGGGAACCAAAAACCCATAAAGGAAAGATAAGAAAAAATTCAACTTGAATTATAGTATAATAAATTGACTAATAAAAACATATGAAATATAATCCTAATAATTCATACAAATAAAATTATTAGAAACATAGAGAAGTCTCATTCATCTCACCTTCAAACTATAAAGGTCTAAATACAATGGGTAACTAAGGATTTTTAGAGTAATGAATATCCCATATTGTTTTGAAGTTGATAGCCCATATATATCTCACATGTATAAGGAAACCCATGGGGTGTCTATGAGTCATAATTCCTAAAGAAATTTGAACTGTTCAGTTATTCAAACTACCAAAATTATGCTAGAAACTGTGAAAGGGATCATACTCATTGTTGAATCATTCTCATCAATAGAGTTAGTAACACACCCTCTAGTCTGTCGGTATCATACCATCGATCAAGTAAAAAAATTAACAATGTAAAACAACCCACATAACCTTATAGAATATGTGATGGAGGATGTCACACCCCGATTAAGTAGGGGAATACCATCTCAAGTTGAGGATATTGTTCTCTAACTAAACTCTTAAACAAGGGAAATAAAAACTCTAGAGATAGAGGATCTTATACCCTAATTATGTGGGGGATTACCAACCTTATTAAATCTTTAAAATGGAGGATCATGTAAACTGATAATTTTATGGATAATGGGGGGATACTGATCCAATCTATAAATATTGGGGGACAGGCTCCATGTCATAAAAATACTATTAAGGAGAGTTTCCAACCCCTGGAACTATCTGATCATCACAACCAAACCTAGTAATTTTACCTTATGGGATATTTTTAAAAACATTATATATTTTAAAATAAAATAGCGTTCGATGACTAAACTAACTACTTCAATGTGATCTATGTGTAAAATACACAATAATTGCATCATGTTTTCCTACAACAGACCCTAGGTAAGAAGGATAAAAAAATACACCACATAATAGAATCCTAGGACACATGATGGCCTATGTTTGTGACACATTAAACACCAATAAAAAGTCTATTATACCCTATTGTACACAATTAACCAATAGGTTGAGAATTTTGTGGGTGCACTATGCCACATGTGTCACGAAGCATCATACAGTGGATTCAGGTTGGATTAATCCCAACCTTCCAAGATGAATTTTGAGCATCCAGGGATCATCGGTTTGGACCTTTTGAAATATATTATTAGGATGGACCTACTGGGTTCTCAAACAGTGGGCCGACCTAGATGGTTGGGCTTACACACCCAAACAGGTGGGTTTGGTCCAACCAACAGGGTCCACCACATCTTCCAAATGTTTATAACCTTCTTATATCATAAAATCCCAAGCAGGTCAATGTCTATTTGAGAATCTATATTCCACCCACAATATACCTACTCAATGAATATCTGGCCACCAGTGATACTAGCTATCTCTACCTTTAAAAATTAGCATCATCCTCCCCTCCCCTACAGAACCATATTCTTGCACTGGCAATGATACTAGGTCACCTCTGTATTAATGAATCCTCTATAATACAAAAAAACTACCTTGGCCTAGTGATGCATATGTGGTCTCCCCTTACTCTAAAATCTATTTTCACACCACCTCCCTTTTCATTGGCCATGTCACATATATATCACTTATGCATGAAATGAAGAGAGAGGGAGAGGGGAGATAAGAGAGGGGAAAAAGTGGATAGAAAAAATGTGGGTTTTAAGTTCTTCATCATTCTCCATTGGTATAATCTCCAAATATCAAAATTGGTATTAGGGTTAAATAATTATACCTTATAAATTTCATGGAATATGGATTATTGCTCAAGAAAATATATTTTATTACCATAATTAGGTTAGAATTTTTTTTTAAATAATCTACCGAGATTTGATCACAACGAATAGGGGTTTAATTCATATATTCAGTGTGGACTTCAAGAAGATCTGAGAAAAAATAATCTCAAAACACTACCTCCATTGTGGATTGGAATAGCATCAATCTGTTGATGATGCAAAGGTTCTTTTCATAATTAATGTGTAATCTGTTTGTCCATGTACTCATGAATCTAGATCTCATCATACATCACAATTTTTTGTTGATTCTACCATGATATGTTCTCACTCCCATATCTCCCCCTACCTAGGGTTATGTTGATAATAATAGTATATTACCCTATAGAGAATCAATATAGAAGGATTTATAGGTTAATTTAGGGCTCATACCACACACAATTCACAACAAAATAAAAATAATAAAATAAATATGCTTGTGATGACTTATCTCAATAATTTTGGCTGTGAAATAAACTAACACCATATTTAGGGTACCCCCAAATTCCAACAATAACTATGATATTTGTTTTCCAATATGATTCTCCATTTAGGATACATGAGTATTTCCTCAAAAAAACATGTGCATAGGCTAAAAATAACACATTATTCTTAATGTATTATTATCAAGAATATTCAATGCCTGAAATTCTATGTCAACCTAGAAATTAATTTTAAAATATAACAAAAATATATAATAAATTTTAAATAGAAAAACCAAAGTCTCTATATCACAAAATGAGAATCATGATAAACATTTATTTAAATAATAAATATTTAAAATATTATAAAACTCAACATGCTTGGAAGCTCACCAAAACTCAGTATGGAGTTAAACACTACATTTTGAGATTAACAGAAAGATTAAAAAATTTATAAGGTGGTATTCTAGGGTAAATTTATCATTATACCCATGGGGTGCTTCTAAGACTTTGATACTCAAAATCGAGCTTAAGTCTCAACTGAGAAAAATATAGTTCACTACAAACCCCTTATTAGTTTATTATTAATATGGGTGAAATTATTCCAAAGGAGTAAATTTATTTGACTTAAAAAATGTTTCCAACCCATGGAAATTGGGTATGCACATTGGTTTATATAATAGACCATAGAGTGTTACAGGATAGGGTATCTCGAGTGGCTTTATGTGGTTTTTATAATATTTTTGGAAAATAAGGTTTGTTTGATACATGAGTTTTAGAACTCAATGGGTAAATTATGAGTAAGTATATGACCAATAATTTCTATAATGAGCCTTTAGTTTTTATGGAATATTAGGAATCTATATTTTCATTTTTAGGGATTATGGTTTAATTGATTTTTGAGGAATTTTATTGTTTTTGAAAGAAAATTTAAGGGTATTAATGGTCCGTATGATTGGGGTACATGTGTTTTAGAATGTGAATAAAAATGATACAATACATATAGGGGATTATAATACTGAATAAATGGTTTTACTAACCATGTAGTAAAATTTTCTATCATAAAAATATTCTTTTTCTATTTTATTCTTCTGATGACTTTATATGATCTTTATAAGTGTTTATAAGATATTTTTAGGTTTTTATCAATATTTAAAAGAGTTTTTTATCACATGAATAGAAATGTATTTAATGGGATTATTTTCAAGTGTATTAATTATTAATTGGTATTATTTTAAAAGAAAAACAGTATCTAGTTTAAGTGTATACATATATTTTAATGATTTATTTGGATTTTCATCAATGAACTTTAGATTTTTATATTTTAGATTTGTTATTTTAAATACAACTTATGTATATTAAATTAAAATAAATAGATTAACATGACATAAAATGGAATGAGACATTATTAAGTGGTGATTTGAATGTTATGAAGTATAAGAAATTGAATTTCATTTTTTTATAAGAAATTGAATTTTATTTTTTTCAAAGTGTTTTATAATAAACATAATGATTTGAATTTTGATTTAAAATAATGTTGTTAAAACTTAGTACTTTTAATTTAGATAAATTAAAGTATTTGAATTAGTTTGGTTGTAGTGTTTGAAAAATGAAAGGGGATTCAAATATAAAAATGTTTTATTTTTATAATGAAAAATATATCGTGTGTATTGACCTCATTTAATGGTTTTCACTTATTACATTTATTATTTGGTTGTTTTTCATTTCATGTATTTTCATTGACAGAGTCATAATTTGGGTTTTTTAATTTTATTAGTAATCTTGTTTTTTTAGAATGGTATAAAATGACATATAACTCAAATCAATATAAGTCATTAAAAAAGTTCCACATCCATCTCTAAATAACCTGTTTTTATGAGCTAATTATAAATGTATCTTTTGATAATTTCATTGATTAATTCATCTCAATTAAAAATATATTTTATGTATCTATTTTTTATTAGTTATTCATTGATAATTAGAATATTTATAGATTTTATTATTTTGTTTTGTTATCAATGTTTCTTTGATAAAATGAAATCATGTGTGGTTATATATATAATAAGACTTAAGATAGTGTTTTATGAGGTAGTTTTATCAAATCATTTAGTGTTTTGGAGTGTGATTTTATATTATTTTATGTTTTTAAATGGTTAATGAATAATTTTGGGGTAATACATGATTTTTATAGGGATAATAAGTATTTTAAACAAAATTCTTTTTATTTTAACATATATATTTAAAATTATACCTTTCACGAGAAATTTTCATCAAAATAAGTTTACTATTTATATAGTTTGATCCTTATTTAAATATTAATTATTTTCTAACTGTAATATAATTGGTTCTCAGTTAAAAATTAAATGTTCATTAATGATTAAAATTTTATTATTTTTCCATGCCTATTTATATTTTCTAAATTTTATATATCATTCATTTAAATACCACATCTTTTAGTGTGATAAATCATTATAGTGGGAGGAAATATTTTAAATGGAAAAGAAATATAATTTTTTTAAAAAGATATTATATATGTCAAATCTATTCATAATGGTTATATGTATAATAATTTTACCTATTGTTTTTTCTATGATTTTTAGATGCACTATTAGAGATTACACATTTATTTGTACTAGAAATCACTCTTATTTGTGACAAAAACTTCTAATGTTAAATATTTCTTTAAAGGGGGGGGGGTACATTTATTAGTCTTACAAAAAATGATGTTATATGAATCTTAAATGAGTTATAAAATAAGTAATTATATTGATTACATTTATGAGATCTTATTTTAGCACTAAATTAAACCTATGAATTGCAACATTTTGTTGCCACATTTATAGAAAATTGTTGTAACATTACAATATATTAAATTAAAAATAAATTTAAAATAAATTTACATTATAATAAATTACAAATATCAATAAATCCATATTAAAAACATTTGAATACATTACAATTATGTTGATATGTACAATTTATTATAATCATTAATGTTAAAAAAAATTCAAAATAACTTTATTACATAATAAACCAGGTGGCCCTAAATTAAAATATCCTTGGGTCGCCAATTCAAATAAATATTGATTGTTCCATGATTTTTTGAACACACCACTATGGATCAAAGAAAAGAATATTTTAAAAGAAGAAAAAAAATGATTACATTAATAATACTATAAATAAATAAATGAAATGCAAATTTAAAATATTAATAAATTAATAAAAAATAAATAAATGATAGAAGAACATTTCTAAATAATAATATATAAATAAAAAGGATTACACAATAAATAAATAAAAAATATTACAAAGTAATATGAAACATATAGCACATTTTCTCTATTTTAATAATGTGGTGTACCTTCAGTCAGAATGACCACACTATATGTTGGATTGACTTGTGATTTATTCCCACAAATCAAAAAGTAATTAAAAATATTTTCCTAAAATATCAAGACAATCCAAGTGTGTTTTCTCAGTTTTGAGTGTGACAAAATTTTTGAACAAAAATGTAAATTTTAAATGACAACACACCCTTTTAGTCACACCAACCACATCGTGTTTTATTTTGATGTGAATTTGATTTCTACATGTAACAAATAAATTATAAATCATTTTAATAACGTATTAAGATAATAATGTCATTGTTTTCTAAAATTTTACTATGTAATGAGGGTTTGTAACTAAAATGTAACTTTTACATGAAGACTTTCACTTTTCGACATATCGGGCAAACCATGTGTTAAATTGATGTCTAATTTATTCCTACACGTCAAAAAAAATTATTGATGTTTTCTCAAAAATATTAATATTATCCAAGTGTGTTTTATCATTTTTTAGTTGATGGTGGGTGTTTTGAACCAAAGTGTCATTTTTAAATTAAAACACACACTTTTGGTGGTACCAATCATACCATGTATCAGATTGTCATGAAACTAATTCCTACATGTCAAAAATTAATTATATATATTTTTTCTAAAATATCAAGAAAATCCCTACGTTTTTGAATAATTTTGAGTATCTGACACATGTTTTGAACTAAAATTTTATTTTTAAATGAAAACATGTACTTTTAGTCATATCAGCCATAATGTGGATTAGATAAATGTATTGTTGATTCCTACAGATCATAAATGAATTATTAATCCATTTTGTAACATTTCCCGACTATTAGAGTGTTTTTTTCTCAGTTTTGACAATGTCATTCATGTTTTGACTAAATTTTAGTTTTAAATGAAAGTACACACAGTTAGTCATATCGGGCACATCAGGTGTCAGATTAGTGTTTGGTGGGTTCCTACACATAAAAAATAAATTATAAATAATTTTACTAAAATATAAATGAAATTTTAGTGTGTTTTATTATTTTTTAGTGTGTGATGCACATTTTTGAAATAAAATGCCATTTTTAAATGAATGTAATCACTTAATGTCATACCAGCCACATTGTGTGTCAGATTGATATGCGGATGATTTATAAACATCAAATATGAAATATGGATTATTATATTTTGTAAAGTATTAAGAAAATCAGAGCATGGTTTCTAGTTTATTACTTTGTGACATGCATTTTGAAATAAAATGTCACTTTAAAATGAAAATATGCACTTTAAGTCATACCATCACATTGTGTGTCAGATTGGTTTTTGGTGGATTTGAACACATCACAAATAAATTATGAATATTTTTTCTAAAATATAAAGACAATCCAAGGGTCATTTCACCATTTTTAGTGTGTGATGCGTGTCTCAAAAAAAATGATGTTTTTAAATAAAAACACACGCTTTTGGTTATACAGGCCGCACTATATGTTGAATTTACAAGTCATAAATTAATTATTGATTTTTTTAATAAAGTATCAATAAAATCAGAAAAAAAAATTTGGTTTTGTCTACGTGGTGCATGTTTTTAACTAAAATGACACATTTAAATGAAAACATGCAACTTCAGTCATACTAAACACGCTGCATATTAGATTTATGTGTGGTTAATTCTTACACATTAAAAATTAATTATAAATATTTTTTCTAAAATATCATGATAATCAAGAATGTTTTCTAAATTACGAGAATGTGATTCCTATTTTGAATGAAAATGAATTTTTTAAATGAAAGAAAACAATTTTTGTCATACCATTTATACTTCCTATCATATAGATGTGAGGTTTATTCATAATCATAAAAAGGAATTATGGATAATTTTACAAAATTATGAACAATATTAGAGATCATTTTCAACATTTTCACTATGTGATATGTGTTTGGAACTAAAATTCCACATTTAATGGAAATAAACACTTTCAAAAATACCATCCACATTGTGTGTCAAATCGACATACAGTTCATTCCTAAAAATCAAAAAATAATTATATAACTTTTTCCTAAAATATAAAGACAATTTGAATGTTTTTTACTATTTGGAGTTCATGATGCACATTTTGGACTAAAATGTCATTTTGAAATGAAAACATTCAATTTCGATCATATCGACCACACTATGTGTTAGATTGAAGGGCAGTTGATTCCTACACAGCAAAAATGAATTATAAATATTTTCCCTAAATTATAAGAAAATAATGGTGAATTTACATTGTTTTGACGATGTGGCATTTATTTTGAACTAAAATGTCACTTTTAGATTAAAACACTCACATTCAGTCCTATTGGACACACTGTGTGTCAGATTGACCTACGACTAATTTTTACATGTCAAAAATTAATTTTAAAGATTTTTTGTAAAATATAGGGATAGTATGAATGAGTTTTATTCATTTCTTATTGTGCGACACATTTTTAAATTAAAATTTCAATTTTAAATGAAAACACACACTTCCAATCCTACCGTCAACACCATGTGTCAGATTGACATGGATTTGATTCCTATACATAATAAATGAATTTTATATTATCTCAATAAATTAGTTAGATATTCAAAGTATGTTTTATTGGTTCTAACTATGAGAACTACATTTTGAACTAAAAAGGCACTTTTAAATGAAAACATGCTCTTTTAGTAATACTGACCACAATCTGTGTCAGATTGAAATATAGTTGATTCTTACATATTAAAATTTTGTAATAAATATTTTTATAAAATATCATGAAAATCATAGTTTTTTTATTTCGAGTGTGTTACACACAATTTGAACTAAAATTTCAGTTTTAAATAATAACACATGCTTTTGGTCATACTATCCACCCTGTGTGTCAGATTAATGTGTGTCTTCTTCCTACACATAAAAATTTATTTTTGGATTTTTTTACATATGTATAATGACAATCAGAGCGAGTTTGATTGGTTTTGACTATGTTATTCATGTTTTAAACTAAAATATCACTTTAAAAAACATTCAGTTTCAGTCATATTGGAAATAACATGTGTCATATTGATATATAGTGGATTATTTCATGTCAAAAATTTATTATAGATATGTTTCATAAAGTATCATGTCCATATGTATTCAATTTTTAGTATTGATTATGTGATTCAATCATTGAACTAAAATATGTTTTTTAAATGAAATCACACACTTTTATCCATACAGGCCACGCCGTGTATTGGATTGAAATGCAGTTTATTCTTAAACATAAAAAAGGAATTATATATTATTTTAATAAATTATAAATACAATAAGATTTAATTTGATCATTTTTAATATGTTATGTGCATTTTGATCTAAAATTTCACTTTTAAATGAAAACATACTCTTTTAGTCTTACCTACAAAACCATGTGTCTAATTGAAATGTGTTTGAATCCAATATCTCAAAAAATAATTGTATATCTTTTTATAAAAATATAATGAAAATTCAACTATTTTTTGAGACTCATGTTTTGAACAAAAAAACATTTTTAAATTAAAAAATTAACTTTCAGTAACACTGGCCACTCCAACTGTCAAATTGAAATATGGTTGATTCTTAAATGTCACAAATGAATCATGAATATATTTCCTAAAGTATTAATTCTATTTTAATCTGTTTCATTTTTTTGACAATGTGACACATGTTGTGATATAAAATTTTACTTTTAGTGGAATTTCTAGCCTAAGAAATGTTTAGACAATCATAAAAGGGATAGGATGAAATTTATACAGGTGATAGTTTCTTGAACAAATTACCTACTTTATTAAATTCATTAAATTTATTTTTTAGCATTAAAACATAAAGTTTTCTCACTAAGAAGTTATTAAATCTTTTTATACCCAAAATGGAATTAATTTCATAACTAATTAATATAAATATAAAATAAAGAACAAATAGATACCTAGAGAAAACATTATATAGTAACTTAGGGCATTATCCTAATTTAATCCTTTATTAATAATTTATTTCTTATATCATGAATTTTTTTCGTATGAAGAGAATAAAAGGAATATATATAGTGATCAGGGTCCTTCTGGAAGACTAAAATCAATTCTACTTTCAAAACCCAAAACATATCAACTAATCATTTCCCATTAAAAATTTTGTCTTATTATACATGGAAATGATTTTAGACTTAAAGAAGAATGTGAAATTTCTATGGAGGCCTTTCTTACACTTTACTGACACAAAATTATTGGAGAAAAATCAATATGAAATCACCTCGTCATGATCTCTATAAAAATTAACTAAATAGGTAATAGATAAAAATTATAGTAAAATTAAATAAAAGAGATTTAGATAAAATGATATGAAAATTAACTAACTAATTATTCAGAAATCACTTATTCAAGATGCTTTCAAATACTATAACACCATGATAGCATCCCACTCATTTTAAAACAAATCTAATTCATTTTAAAATATGTGGAATTTTAAAAGTACTTATATTAATGGAAGAATACATATATAAAATTGTTAATAAATATTTTATAAGAAATTGTAACTACATTTAGAAATAAACCTTTTTGGATTCCAGTTTTTGATGATAAACGATATCATCCATAAACATATAAATATAATAATTACAATCATTATGAGTAATTTATTCTGAAACCTATTGAAACATTGAAAAAAAATGTTTTGGATATATGTTTTGATAGTGAAATATTATTATATATACCCCACTAATTGTCTAGTTAATGTATGTTATTGTATTTTTATGTGCATCATTCATCCTCATACCCTGATTTTTATGATAAGTAAACACCACAATATCATAACAATATTATCATTATAACGTAATATAAAACATCTAATTTGAAGATAATTTATAAAATATTGAATGTGGTGTATTCAAAATTGATAAATGACATCATGTGTGGTAAATTTGTTGGAAATACATGATTTAATTCCAAAATAAATAAATAATTGGTCTATATAATTTGACTGTAATGAAAATACAATGATTTATATAAAAACAAAAAGTAATAAGAAATGATATAAATGAAAATATATTTTATATGATTAGATTGTATAGATTTACCCATCTCCTGTAGGTACAACGAATATACTAGTATCTATTTTTTTATCAAGATTTTGTGGATAATTCTCTAATTATTATGAAATTTCAACTTCTCCCATTTTAAATTTTTTTCGAGAAGTAATATGAGGTCTAAATATTCCAAATTTTTCTACATAGTGTTTTCCCTTCACAGAGTAGTTATATATAATCCTACAAAAAATATTAATTGGGTTTAATAGTAATTATAATGGTAGATTGATTATTGGAATAAGAGAGTATTAAAATGCACCTCATGTATAAATTCACTATTGAGGCTCTCATTCATTCATGCTTGTGAATTTCATTTACACTCTCAAGACCAATCATGTATGGTATAGAATCTTCATATATTTTTTTTCATCAAATTGAATATAAGATATATTTTGATCTTTGAATTTCATATTTACTTGCACATGTTATGTTAGTAAATGCACCACTGGAATTTGGGGTAAAGTAACTCTTGTAAGTTCATTTCAGTATAATAGTTTATCTTGAAAAATGTTGTGACTCAGACTTCTATTTCCGCTTCTATTTGCTAATATTTGATATCTTAACTTGGTTTAGACAATTTTTCATTAATAATTAAGGGTTTAAAATATAATAAAAATTGGAAATTTATTACCCCATTATCATCATGTTTCTGTATAAGAATTGATGTCCTTGTTATGAATGTTATAATAGAAATTTCAATCATTTTAATATCCAGATCATCAAGGTGAATAGGTTTACCAGTGATCAGATGATGAGAAATGTGAATCCATTCTCTCATGTGATATTTTGGATGTTTTTTGTATATAATATCTCCTTGGATATTTTACATTTTACCCCTCATGAAAATTAAAAGGATGGGTTCTAAAAAATATAAATAACAATAAAATTAACAATGTATAATTTTAGTATAAGAAATGAATAAATATCTATCATATTCACATTTCATATAAAAAATTATGAAAAAATATATTTTATTTAATATTGTATACCATTGAGGGGAATATATAGCCTTAAAAGCGATATGATTCACTTCATATAGTGGTTTGAACTACATTTTTTCTTTTCCCTAACAGCTTCTCATAAACTTGACTAATAAGTAAAACTGAAAAGTATCTTATTCTTATAGAGAATATATTTGTGCCTGAAAATCATATTTGATTACCTTTATCCCTGTGTGTATTTGATTCCTCAAAATATTTTTGGGTTGACACTCCAACACCAAAGAATATGATGAAGTCATATAGTTATTTTCACTTCAAGCCACTAAAAGGAGTCAGACATTGGGTATAATTGACGATGATTCTTGTGTGCAAATAAGATAATAACATATAAGAAAATAAGTATCAATTTATATGTAATACTTATTTAAATCATAATAAATTAGTATTATTTAGATTCTCACATGATTCTCATACTCATTGTGTGTTTTAATCGACTATTTGTCCTTTTTTATTCACAAAAGAATGTTTCCACAGTAAATGAGATGAGATGGATGTGGCCTTATATTATGATTGATCAATCTACATATTAGTAAAGGAACATAATTATACTGTTTTTTCATACCACATAAAATTATTTCTATAAATTTAAAATATAGATCATTTTTTCAAGTGAAGTGTACTCCATGATGGATTTATGGTATGTGTTTGATGGTTTGGATACATGCTGTTTATTTTCAAAAAGTTTTTATTTAATAAATTAAAAATTATGAATCATAGGGATAAATAAACATAATTTGAAATAAAATTTTATCAATTGCAATGTACATAAATAATTCCTCCTCACTGTTACTAATGAATGATTCCTTGTATCTTGGTTTATCATGTGTGTATACATAGTTTATGGGTAGGAATTTAGCATACCATCAACATCCCTAGAATGTTTCTTCATAATAACTATTTAAAATGACCTATTATCCTTTTTAGTAACCATTAATATTAGTTTCATTCGACAATCGTCTAATATAAATGTACTCTACAAGGGATAATAAAGTTTAAATCAATATTTCAATATTTAATTTTTCAATAAAATAGAGAAATTGTAACATAATATACCCTAATTTATTCCCATGTTATTATAATAAATCTAGGTACAAATATTTTTTATATATCTACACCAATTGGTATATGCATTTGATTAGTAACCCCAATATAACTAATAAAAATGAACTTGTTGGGACCAATCGGGTTGAACCATGAATTTTATCTAAACTCAAATTTTAAATCTTTACCCACCAAATTAATAGTTTTTAATATGACTATCATTCTATAAATATTCTATATTTTCTTAGACATATATTTTTCATCTTCTTATATTCCTTGATTTTCTATAGTGCTACAATACTACTTCCATTTCTTATACATATTCATGTCACCTTATACCATTCAATTAGTTTTATCATTATCAATATATTTTTCCTTGGTATTGGTAGCATATTTATGTGTTGAAAACTATTAATCCTTGGGATTGGGAGAATAGACATATATAATGCATTATTAGAAAAATTATTTATTATTTTTATGTATATTACATAAATACAGTAGTGAACAGAAAATATTTAATGCACTGTATATAAAAATAATAACCAATTCAATAAATTCTCTTTTTTTATTTTAATGTTGAATAGATTTCCATCCTATATCATGTATCCAAATCCACTCATTATGTTCCCCTATGATATACATGACACCTTATATATTTTTACCATTATGAAATGATTATGACATCCCGGTGAAAGGGTCATCTGAAATGAAATTTTCATTTGGCCATGTTGTAGTTTTAGTTGACAAAATACAATTGAACAAATTATATTTATCAAATCTAATAAATAAAATATTTTTATGCATATGATTCCATTATGAATGGTTTATCCATATACCCCTACTTACTAAAATTCACATTCATGAATCCCAATTCTTTAATTTTAATTAAACTCCTATTATAAACTCATTTGTACTGAAAATTAGGCACTTCAAATTTTTTTAATCCAACTCCTATATTTTTTAATGATGCCTATGTATGAAATATTAACATAAACTTTATTTATGCCCATGGTACATGATACATTCTATTGTTTTTTCAAAAAGAGTAACCCCATAATTTTGCATCATACTACATTCATCATGTTCCTTTATGTAGAACAAATGATCATTAATTACATAACCAATGTAAAATAATACATGTACACTAGGTCCTCTAGCTAGACATTGAAATCATTCTTAAATTAAAAACATATTTTTTGATAACTCCTATAATATATAATCACAAAAACATCCTATAAATTATTGATTATCTATATTTAATATCCATATTTCGGTCCTTAATAGATTCAAATTTTAAATAATTACATTATTGTAACACCCTAATCTTCAACGGTACGTTTCCCTTTGAATAATGCAATAACTTGCATTGTACGCAACTTCGAGATTCTAACACAACGTGACTAATCAAACTAGCCATTATAAATAGTAATACCCAATTTTTAAATTTTATAAATTTTATCTTTCAAAATAGACTTCATTTTTGGATTTGGAATATCCAAATTAGCATAGGATAAATTTTTTGGTATTTTTTGAGAACTTTCAATTTTTTATGAATAGTAAAAAAAACTACGTTGTTGGTTAAAACCAACTTTTTATTAAAATAATTAGTTATTTTATTTTAATTTATTTTTGGTAAAAATAGATACATAATACATATATATGTTCAACTTAATTCATTGGAGTCATTTAATTACAAGTTTAGATATATAATATTTTATCGAACTATTTACCGTTTTTACCCACCTCCCAGGAGTATTTGAAAATTTGTATAAAACATAATTTTACCTCTTATGTGAGTTTAATTTCAAAAATCTGAGAAACAAAGTTAATATTATTAAGTAAAATGTGGTTTAATAAGATGAAAATAATTTTTGGTGAATAGAAACTTTTTACTTTTTTTACCACAGTTAAAAGTAAATAGGGTAATTAAGGCTAAAAATGATATCATAATTACCCTAACACATGTCCTAATTCTATTTTATAAGTTTAATTTGACCAAAAAACAACCTTAGGAATAAAATATGATCCTTTAGGTCCACTTGTATTAGATTAGGACATTTATTATACATTTATTTAAGGAAGAGTTAAAAGAGTTAAATTCAAAGTTTAATAACTGAAACATTTTTAATATAGGGTTATACATAATATAAATTAGAATATAAATTTTCATTTGAAGGATAAAAATATTTCCTACATAATTGTATTTTATTAATAATTTTTAGACATTAAATAATTAAATTTATTTATGACACAACGATTTTGCAGTAATTACCTTATTAATGAATGATTAAAATAATTGATATTATAAATATTCAAATAATTAAAATTTGAGACTTTTAATAAATTAAAATAATTTTATAGGTTACTATTATAAGTTAGGGGTGATTAAATGAACTTTGTTCTAATTAATAATGCAGTTATGAATTTAACAGAAAAACAAAATAGTGTCAAAATTTCCAAAAAAGAGTTTTTAAAACAAATATTATATTATTAATTGATATTATATTCCAAAAAATAAAAGCTTCTTCCAAATGGATTAAATAATATTATATATTTAATTAATAAACCACATGAGGTTTGCTTGGATGTTTATAGTATGTTTATTAACCATATAATATAAAAATACAATGAGACATGGTAAATGTCAAACTAGGTAATAATGCACCGACTCTGGGTAACTAGGGTCGAGGCATTACATTTCTGGATTTAGATTATGTTTCGTCCTCTATAAGTTTACTTAAAATATAAATTTTCGGCTGATACACCACTATAATTGTAATTGGAACATCTCACCAATAATTTCTTTCACCCACAATGCACCCATTCTGATGAGATCTTGGCATTCCAGTGCTATATAAATTATACATGTAGTTATTATAAAATTCAATGGATTCATAAAAATGTATCAATATATAATAAAACCCTCTAGATAGCTTCGTTTTTTGATGTTCCCTTCTTAAATATTCAAATATAAATTAATGGGGTACATTTATATATAATCTATAGGACCACATAGCCATATTTCTCTAACTAAGTGAATTGGCATATCAACTAATTTTTATGAGAATATGATATCCAATTCACTTAATTTGATATAAATTTACATTTCCAAAGATGTAAAATTAATACGGTCTATAAATTTAATACATATAATATTTAAAAAGAAAAAAATATTAGTTAATAAGTATCAGACATTTTTAGAAAAAATTCACCATAAATCCACTTGCATTAAATATTGCTTCAAAAAAGGCCTCCATGTGATTTTAGGCCCTTTAACTTCAAATTATTAGTCTCAATTAAATTGTTGATGTTTGATTAGTAACCCTATAGAATCATTAAACCATTTAGGAAGTTTAACATCTAAAATATCTCTTATATGAAAATTTTATAAGCTCCTAGATAAAGAAAAGTATATCTTCCACCCTTCATTAGTGCCAAATAATCCCTTATCCTGTTGTTAATAATGTCCAAACTATCCTTGATGTAATCCTTTGTTTTTTATAGGTGCATTTAGTAATATAAAAATGAAACTATCTCATTCCATTTTTCTATAAAAATGAAATCAAGAGAATTAATGACGTACAATCAATTCTAGTATGATAGTTCAAGAAAAAAATACATATTTTTCCTCCCTATTTTCATAAGAGTTTTCCAAAAGTTTTCACAAAAATAGTGAAAATATCATATAATTTCTAAAACTATTGATCACACGTTAGTAGAAATGGTGAATTTACATCTCTTAAATAACCATTTAATGATGTCATACAAGATCAATATTAATATCAATGGAGTAAAAATTTTCAATTTCCTAGAAAAAATGTCTTTGGGGAAATTTTGATCCTAATTTAGTGTGTACCTTTTTAAAAAACGGGGCACCATAGAATTCCAATAATTCTATATCCTTAAAATTTTCCATATTTAGGAAATTAATTTATCATACCATATAAAATGGCTCATAATGTGAAATATTCATTTCAATGAGCATCATACAACATAACACTGGAATACTAGATTTATTTCAATTCCTTGATAAATAGATCTAAATAAACATCAATATCATTACGTAGTTTTTTTAAACTGATATAAGTAGATATAACATAATGTATTTTTTCTTCAAACATATCCATGGTGGAAATTTATAACTTTCCTACATAACCAGACTTGTATTGATAGTGCTACTTTGTATGCCAAAATGATTAATTCCATCTATAGACAGTTTAAAACAAATTTTTCTCATATTATTTCCAAATATAGTGTGTTCATGATAAACATTATTCCACTCTAAAGAGTCTACTAGGTAACAATTTTTCTTATATTTAATTATTATATATGCATTCCATGTCAATTTCCCTTCAATACCCACAATCCCATATAAGCATTAAAAAATAAAATTATTATAATGTAATATAAAATATTCAAAGAACTTGATTCATCATTCTTATATTGATTTGTGTCGTATTTATGTCATTTTTAAGTGATTAATTCTCATTTAAAAACAATATACAGTCATGTTTTCAAGCATTTATTGTTTTAGAGATCATTCCCATTGAACATATCATTCATTTAACATCATATATTCATCAAGGAAGCTAATTATCATCTTATAGAATATAATTAAAAAGAGAAATAATATTTTTAAAGTTGTTGTTTCTCCATCCATAAGTAACATTAAAATTATATAGATTTGGTATGGATAATAATATTGTAAATTTAGTACAACAAATATAAAATTATGTCTTGTGCGTCTCTTTATCTTCTAAAAAAGCTTTAGATAGACATGAAACTCATATTAAACTATATATTACTTTCTCTGAATATGATCACATTGATTGTTTACATTTTCAATCATATTAGAAGATCCATAAACCATAATGTTATCTCCACCATGAATTTTAATCATATCATATGATCCAAAAACCGTAGTGTTAAATTAGTGTCTAGATATATTCAGTTATTCCTACTGTTTAGTCAAACATTTATATTTCAATATATTTCATGGAAAATCAATTTTACTTCCAACTACTCTTGATAATTTTTTCTTGAATAATGACAATGTATACACTGACACATGATTTAACAAGGATCATATGCATGTTTTATCGAAAAATTGTGGATATATTTAATCTAATACTTATAGTCTTCAATGATACAATTGGAGTCCATATGTTTTTATTCATATCTATCCTATCTGGTTTAAAAATATTCATATTTTATAAAAAAATAAACACAAGGTATGGTCTTAGAATAAAAATATGATATTATCCATTGAGGGAGATAATTCACTAACTATCATTATCAATGTGCACAAGAAACCCATGGATTTCTATAACTAGACAAGTATTAGCGTATGTATAATAATATTTCATGATCGAAAAAATATAAAAAAAGTAATTATTTTTCTCAATGTTTCTATAGTTTTTGAAATAATGAAATCGTATCAATTGTGGTTATTAAATTTTAAATTTTTTAAAATATTTCATATTATAAAATCAAACTATCATTCTCTAAGTGGTATCTCCAAAATTCATATTTTTAACCCATACTCTAGATATTTGAATCTTTTTTAGTCATTAATTTTGTTTATTTTCTAATTGTTAATTTATTATATGTTTGAAGATATATAAATTTAAAAAAACACATTATAAATATGGTATATGATGTGACAACCCAGTTTAAGTTATTTAAAAAATCATTTATCTATTATTTCTAAATATCGTATACAACTTATGGGATTAGAAATAATCATAGTATTATGCGAATAATACTTATGGATTTTTCAAGTAAATATTCCACATGTTTTAATGAAATCTAAAAACTCATGCCTTCTTTTTCCAAAAATAATTTCAAGGGAATTGTTATCCACAAAAACTATTTACTATATTTAACCTATACCATAAAAAATTATATTCATGGAAAAATTATTTTTAAGGAAAATCATAAAAATATAATAGTTTTATTTCACTATAGTTTATCATGGAATGTATGGTCATCAACTACTGATTAGTTTTCTTCTCTTGTATTTCAAATACGTCATTCTATTGTATACATTCTCTTAGAAGGTGAATTATAACCATTTCAAAACAAATGGAGACCCAAATAAATACGTTATTTCATAATAAATTATTAAAAAAAAATTATGTAATAAAAACCTTATGGTTACCAAAAACATATCAACAATCATGGTAATATAAAATAAATTTTTTAATAGCATGTAATTTAAACACATAAATGAGAAAATATTAACATGAATTATAATAATGGGGAAGAAAAAGACAATTCATGTTGTAAGTAGGGAATGATATAAGGGTGGTTGAATATTTTTATTATTTGAGGTATATAGACACCAAAAATATTCTGAAAATTATCTTCGTTTCATTTGATGTGGTGACGTTTTTAGTAAATGGCGAAATACGGCTCTCAGTCTTCACATAGGATTGTAAGAACAACCAAAAAACAAAAAAACTATATAATACCAATTAAAAAATTAAAACCTATGAAAATTAGTTTAAGGGATTATTTCTCCAAAAATATTTAATAAATAGATAAAAACATTCATTTAGAACCCCAAAAATTTAATTTTAAATAATATTATGTTGGATAGATTTCTTTACATGAAACACTTTTTTTAAACATACTATGTTAAACAATTAAATTATTGTTATTTAATATTAAAATTATCTCGTAACCATTATATTTGTGGGTATGAATAATACTAACAAAATTATAAAAAAAACATCTTTCATATATGTATAGAATGCATTCATTGGTTATAAATTGATAAAATCATTTGAAAGTAAGAAGAATCGATAATTTTTTGAAAAACTATTTTTATGCACCAAATGTGTTTTTATCTTAATAAACTAAATTAATAACTATATATGTATAGTTTTAATATAATTTATATATTATGTGTTCAATAAAATATTTTACCATTCATCTAATGTTTTTTACAAGGCATGAGATAAAAAAAAATCCACTTTTATGCATAAAATACATTTTCCTAAAAAAGGTTTTCAATGTTTTTTTCACTTTTATATTAATATTAATTTTACCACTTATTGAAATTTAATATTTAAAAATGGATTCCATATTTGGAATCATGATTTTTAAATTTAGTAAATATGTCAGATTTATTTTTTGTCATTATGAATAGTGATTGTGGTAAATATTTTCCACCTCAATAAGGTTAAATTAGGTAATAAAAGATAAAAATAATTTGGTGAGGATTTAAAAATATAAATAACACCTACATTATTTATAATTTAATAGTTTATTTTGACCATACTCATCTAATATTAAAATATATGGAATGTTGGTTCCATTTTTCTTTGAAAATGACCTTAATATTATTTTAAGTAAAGAATAAATCTAAAATTTCAATCTCTTTGTTCCAATAACTATAATATTTTTCCATAGGGATAAAAATAAGTTTCTGTTTAGTTTGAAATTTTTAATTAAAATTTTAATGATTTTTTAATCAGGCTAATTTATTTTTAATTTTTTGTTTTGGAATAATTGTTTAAATGTTAATGCAATGCTGACAATGTACCGATTGAAGTAATAGAAAAATGAAATAAATAATTTAAAATATTTATGTAATCAAATTTGGATGAATTATTGTGTTTCATTATTTTTTTATATAAACATCACAAATTCTTAATGTTTTAAAAAATATTTAAGTACCTTTTCAGTCGTGTTATCTTTAATGTCAAACAATATGAATAGTACCAAAAATGAATTTATTGTTATCTTATATAAAATAATAATTTATTAAATGATTTATAATTCATAAAAATATTCTATTCATCCAAGTTATTAGTATATGGTTTATCATGTCTACCATTGTACACTAATGGGTAACATATCCGTTTATAGTAACATTATTAGCATATAAAGAGTAAAAAAACACTATTATTAATGTAATCATCAACAGGGTAAGTGGGGGGTAAAAACTAATAGATAAAGATTAAAATAATAGTAAATATATTATAAATATTATTGGGTGAGATTATTTCTTCTATAATTTATTCTATATTAAAAATATATTAATTTCGATCCACTTTAGCATGAAAATTGATTTATATTAACTTAATGCTTTAGGTAATTCCAAGGGTGACCCTCCCCAATTATAAACGGGTACGTCACTATAATAAAATAGTTGTTTAGCTGTGGTATTTTTATTTAACAATGGTTTTAATAGTCATCACATGGTTCTACTATGGTTTCAAAAAAATGTCTCTAAAGTTTGTGTCAACATCTAATACGTGGTGGTTTCTTCCATTTAGTAGCTATTTCTAATAAGCATCACAGAATGTGTATCTAGAGGCAGTTTTATTCATTTTCACAATGGTTATTTTTTAAAAAAACGTGGATTTAGTGTCTGTTAAAACCGCCTCATAAATGTTTTAGCTGGACAACTTCCATTAAAATGAATAAAACCGCCTCTAGATTAATAGTGCATCATATTTTGAGGCGATTTTAACCGTCACTAATAACAAAATATATTATATTTAATGGTGGTTTGAACCACCACTAAATATTGATTTACAAAAAAAATCTATCTTCACATTATGGAGCCCAAAACTACCCTAAAAATTCATAGACCTATACATTTCAAATTTCAATTAACAAACAACAACAGAGGCATACAATATAACATAACTATTTCACAATAGGATGACATTCATAACTTTTTTCACCACTATATGAAACAATAAGAAACAACCACACAAACCCATAAATTTTACCATTTAATTACAAAATCATTTATACACATTAAAATCAAACCCAAACTCATCATTAACCAAAAAACCAAAGACTAATGAATTTTCAATGGAAGAACACATATAAACAATGTGTTGTACGATTCTTTCACAAAAATTCAGAAAAAAATGATTCCTCCACAAAATTATCAAAATGGAGATCCTTGGCGTAGAGGACTCGCTCCATGATCTCTGGATAAAGACCCCCAATGAAAATATAATCTTTCAACTGATCCAATGACACCGCCTCCAGAAAAAAGGAAAGCATCTCTTTAAGTGTTCCACATAATCCTTCACCGTTCATAGACATTGTTGGACACTCATGAGAAAATCATTTTTCTCTGAATTATCCTCCTCGAGAATAAACTATCAAATAAATATGAAAATAAAAACATCCCACATCATCCTAACATGCATCATTTTTATAAAAAGAAACTCCCATTCTTCCAAAACTGGACCCCCAATAAGACCTAGAACAATATAGAATCTGATAGCTTTAGGGGTTCCAAACACTTTGAAGATGTGCTCAACTTACTCAAGCCACTTCACTTCTTATAATGAACCTGAATCACCACAGAAGATGGGTATAATGTGAGGAGAACCAGAAACATATGAAAACCCACTAGAAACATTGGGGAACTTTCTAGGTTGCATATTCTGAATAATAAAAAAATATTTATTTACAAATATATTTTTAACATTATTAGTGGATATATAATCTTAAATACATGCGTTTTAAAAATGAGTTAAATTGAATAATTCAAAATTAGTACTCTTAAAAAATATTGAAAAAATGGATAATTAATTCCATAAAAATTTTAATAATATTGGTAGAGAGTTTCAAAGGTTTTTTATCTTTATATGTAACACAAATCATTGAAAAATAAATATTATATTAGATATATTATTTGTGATCAAGCGTATAAAAATAATTAATTTATTTTCAATGGATTATCATCACAAAATATTCATCAAAAAAATAAATTCTATTGATTTAGAATTATTTTAAAAGGAAAATAGTAAAAATACATGCTCTTATGGTTGGAAGTATTAATTATTTATGATGAAAAATGAATAAAAAACATATGTAGAGATACATCTAATTATGGTTGGTTTAAAAACACTTTTATGTAGACTAATAATGACATGATCAAATATACAAATTTATCCATCTTTTAGATCATTTTCTTATACAATATTCCTCTAACCAAGAGGTTGTTTTGAACAATCATGACGCATAAAGCAACTCACTACACAATTTGAAGAACAATATAAATCCAAAATGTTTACTGGGTTACAAATTTTATTGAAATTTACTTCCGAAACTAATATGGTAGTTATTGACAACATGGATAGACAAGTATAGGTGAAAAACCAGGAGTGATATTGGGAGAGGTAGCTTCACCTTGAGTGGAAGATTATGCTTCAATAACCCTATTTTCCATGTTTTCTGGGATGGGGGATTACTACAATTTTTTCCCTAACTTATGAAAGAGGGTGGGCTATTTTTTTGTTGACACATTGTAGATGGTGAAAAAAACATGAAATAGCCTTGATATGTGAAGATGAGGAAGTAAATATAGCTGATACTATATAACTCGATGAAATACCACCATCCTTCCTGAAACCAAACCCAGTGACCACGAATCCTAGTTTAAAAAAATAGAGGAACCCTCCCTAATTCGTGGTCACCAGGTTTGGTATCATGAATTCTGGCATCTGTTCTTCATGTTCTATAATATCACCTATAGATACTTCCTCATCATCACATATCAAGGCTATTCTACTTTTTTTGTCATAGTGTTCAACGTGTTAGAAACAAAAATAGCATACCTTTTTTCAGAAGGCAGGGAAGAAAATTGTAGTAATCCCCCAACCAAAAAAACTTGGGACATGGGGTTTCCGAACCCTAATCCTCCACTTATGATGAAGCTACCTTTCTCACTCTCACTCTTGTTTTTTTGTGCCTCTACTTGCCTCTACAAGTATGCAGAAACTACCATACCAGTTTTACAAGAGAATTTTCAAGAAAAGATGTATCGCAGTCAACATTTGGGATCCATATAATTATAGAAATTGGGTAGTGAATTGATTTATGCATCATTAATGTTAATAAAAATGTATTGGTTGGAGGAATGTTTTATAACACAATGATCTGAATGTGGGGGAAGTTTGTATATTTGATAATGTCATTAGTAGTCTTCCTAAAAGTTTCTTCAAACTGAAATTGATCATATGTTTCTAAACATTTGTTTTTTTTCTCTTAATTTTTCATCATAAATCTTTAATCCTTCCAACCATATTCACATATATATTTACTATTGTCCTTTTAAAATAATTCAACATCAATAACCTTTATTTTTTGATGAAAATTTTGTGATGATAATCCATTGAAAATAAATTAATCAAAACACATAATTATTTCTAAATAGGGAAAGAGATAAATGGAAGTGAAAAAAACACACCCATGTAATTATAAGAAGAGTCATAGATGTACTATAAAATTCACTGTAAAAATGGAAATAAATCACAGATAAAATTATGTAAAATAGAAGAAAATTAAAAATCATAAATTTATTAATTTAAAATAGTAATCATGGGAGAAACACCATAGGTTCACTAGGTCTAGGTGAACCTAGTAATTCTATATCACCGCAGCAGTGAGGCCAGCGAGGGATGTGCAAGGGAAACCAAAAAGATGGGAGGGGCTCTTGGAAGATGGCAGGGTGTGGTGTTCATTTTCATTCATAAAATTATGGGTGATTGATACACAACATAACCCACACATAAATAACACTTAATACATTATTCATTACCCTATTGAATTGGGGCTATATAATCCTAGGGCCACTCCATTCATCATAATACATAATATATATATGTGTTTCACATGAATATAAAAATAATCATAAATCCATAAAAAATAAAAAAAATGATAACCTATGGAGATAAAGCAAGCATAAAATAAAATAATTTAAAACATTAGGTATATACACACTAATCATGTTAATGAATCTTATAGTTTTTACAACTAATTTAAAAAATGGTATTTATTTCTTTCAATAATTTCTCTATTCATTAAAAGATAAAATTCTCATTAAAATAAATATATTTTATAATTTAAAATGGTTATATCGAATAATATAAAAAATACATTGAAAAAGAATCATGATAAGAACATAGAATAAAAAGGAGAGATTTAGAAAACAGAATTAATAACTTATTTCTGAATTGTATATAAAAATATAAATTACTCACATTGAATAGTTATTTTCAATAAGGGATTAAAGGATTTAAAATGACCATTTTAACAATACATCCTTTTCACAATGTAATCTATAAAATAAATAGATTTTATATAGTAGAATCTCAGGGAATAATGTTGTAAAAATGTAAATGTTTCAATTATATAATTCATATGGATTGAATTAACTGATGAGTAGGATGGAAATCATAAATACATTAGTATCCCCTTAAAATTAAGGATAATGAATCCAAAATATTATAATGTAATTATATTATAAATATCGTAAGAGTATTAAAGAGAGATAAATAATATATCATCAAGAACTAAAAAGATTTGGAATATCTCCTACAAACCATATAGGGTATGAACATTTAATATTTATAAGAGGAAATGTAACGCCCCGACCCCCGAAGGCTAGAGTCAGTGTATTATTTTAATACATTGACATGATTACAAGGAATCAAGTCCTGAAAGACCGATCGGTTTAGCAGTCTTGGAAAATATATTACATACATGAATTTTACATTACACATTAGAAAATAAAACACAACATAAATGATCCTTTGATAACACCATTAATCCCCTAGCTTAACTATTCTTATAAATCATAATACACTTCCTGGAATCCTGGGAAAATAAAACATAAGAAAGGGGTGAACTCAGATGCTCAGTAAGGATATCAATAAAGTATAAACATTCATAAATAAGTATAAAAATTTTAGGCAATGTATTGTTGATTCAATAAGGTTTTCCTTCTACTTTTCCATTCCTTCTTGTTTTGAAAATCACAAACACCTTATACTTAAGCAAATATTATTTTTAACCCCATAAGGAAAATTTACTTCTTTAATGAAATTTACCCTAAACTAGATTTTCTTACACATTGCCATATTTTCTTAAGTACAACAACCGGATTCATAACCAAAATCCCGGAGCCAAATAATGAAAAGATTTGGAACATTCTGTTTTTAGGATCTGAATTCTGGATGTGATCTATAATGATGTTCTAATCCGAATTCTGGACTCCGAAATTTTATGAGTTCGACTTCGAACTCTTAAGTAGTTCGACTCTGAACTCTGAAGAAGTTCGACTTTGAACTCTGAAGAAGTTCGACTCCAAACTCTGAAGAAGTTCGACTCTGAACTCTAAAGTAGTTCAACTCCGAACTCTGAAGAAGTTCGACTCTGAACTCTGAAGAAGTTCGACTCTGAACTCTGAAGAAGTTCGACTCTGAACTCTCAAGTAGTTTGACTCCGAACACTTAAGTAGTTTGACTCCGAACTCTGAATAAGTTCAACTCTGAACTCTTAAGTAGTTCGACTCTGAACTCTGAAGAAGTTCGACTCCGAACTCTCAAGTAGTTCAACACCAAACTCTCATGTAGTTAGACTCTAAACTCTTAAGCAGTTAGACTCCAAACTCTTAAGTAGTTTGACTCCGAACTCTGCAAGATTAGATTCCAATCTCTGGTGAAACCAGACTCCGAATTCCTATAAAACAGAATCCAAATATTTCTTAACATAGACTCTGAATTTCATTTTAGTTAGACTCTGAACTTTTGACTTGCTTACACTCCGAAATATTGATTATCTTTTACTTACATATTCTTCATTTCAAAATGATGTCATGTATTCAGTTATACATAGTTTGTTATAAAATGATGTGGTCTATTATGTTTCTAATTAACCATTGGTTAAGTTACACGTGTACAGGTCCCTCCGAATTTCATGGAAAATATGACTGTTGTAAGAGGGAGGTGACCGTTGGAAATTTGCCTATAAATAGGAGCTCTTTTGAAAGATCTCAATAACAAGTTGATCGATCCAAAGAACACACGCTGTTAAGGTGATTTCTAGAGAGAGAATATTTTCATGCCTTGTGCGTACTGAACTGCTTGTTCAGATTGCTTCGTGCGACTACGGATGTTGGTGATTACATTCGAGGACTTCCAGGGATAAGAAGACAGAGGTGCCGACTATCTTGAAGTTCGAGGGCTTCCTTGCTGAGGAAGATAGTGGTTACAACAACCTTGAAGATGAGGGATTGTGGGGATAGGAAGACATAGATTCCGATCTTCGTATCGAGGGCTTATCCTGGTGTGGGTAAGACAGACTTTCTTGAAAGTATAAATCAAGAGACCTTTATCCAAGGTTGTTGGATACCCTTCTATTGGGGTTAAAAGAGTTATTGTTTGTTTCCAATGCATATTGTATTATAAGGAAAGTATAACCTTCATGTATTTCCTTACACTTGTACTCTGATTAGTTTAAGATTCTATACACTTTAAGGTAGAATCTTATATTGTAAACTTTGGTTCCAATTCTCCAGTTGGTGATCAGAGGTGTTGTGAATTTTCTTAGTTTAACTTTGTTAAACCTAAATTTTCCTGGTCTAAGGAAAAAATAGTTATCCATAACCAACTTTAAAGGTTCCAAAAGAAATTTTAAAGTGTACAATTCACCCCCCTTTTGTATATTGAGCATCTACATCGTTATTTCGATCCTACAATTGGTATCAATGGAGGTCTCTGAAATACTCGTACTCACATATAAGTTTTTCTTGATCATTTTTCATTCCGAACATTGTGGTTACGAACATTGTAATTCTGAACTTTTTGGTTAAGAACTTTTTCATTCTGAACTTTATCATTCAGAACTTTATCATTCCAAACATTGTCATTCCGAACTTTGTGCTTACAAACTTTTTCTACTAACTGGTTTGGTTGCCCAAGTTGTTTTATAATGGCAGGAATCAATGTTGGTTCTTGTCACATACATGACTTATTTTAAAGTTAAATTTCATTTAAATTTCATTTATGATTTGTTTTTGGGGTTTGTCAAGCTTTTATGGTGGAATGTGTGAGTTTTCATGAATTGGACCAAACCGTGAGCCCAATTCCAGATTTAAAAATAAATTTTGTTTCTTTTATAACTTTATTAATTTTTAATATTTTTCACCCATTCAAGTTCTTAAATGGTATACCATGATATAGAAACACCACCATTGTAGTTCGGAGCCTTTAGAAAACCATAAAAATGTTTTATATGGGTTTTTATTTAATGGATTGGGCATCCCCGAAAGCCCAATTCCAGTTTTAAAAATAAAATTTGTTTAATTAATAACTTATCCAATATTAAGTCTTGTTCAGTGATTCAAATCCCCAAACATGCCCCTTGAACCCATCCGCGCGTCCAATATCCTTCCACCCTCTTTTCAGCTCATTTGCATCGCGGTTTAGGTCTAAACTTCTGAAGAACTCACATTTCGGGCAGATTAAAAAAGGTAATTTGTTTTCTTAATAAATCCTTCAATTCTCACTCTTTTTTCCCCATTAAAATTCCTACATGGTCTCCTAATCCTTGTTCGTAACTCCCTTAAATGTTTGGCTGTTTTCAAATTCAGCTACTGGTGTATGTGAGACGATTTATACAAGATCCCTCAAGTAAGTTGGTCTTCTTCATTCTTCTTTCAATTTGCTTACGGTTACAATCCATGTGTTTAGGGTTTCATACGTTATCCATAAGGTTCCTAATGTCCAGAAGTTAGGATTCAATCCTAGGGTTTTATATATTTTATTTTGTGTGAAATCTTCTGGTTTTAGGTTGGATTTTAATTCCTTGAGGTGTGGCGGTGGTACAGTTTATGTTTCACACCATGTTTTGAGTGTTTCGACATAAAAGGTAGGTGATTCCATGTATAACCATTTTATGATGAGTTAGATTGCTTGGTTTATTAATTTAGTATGTTTCAAATCTGTTTTGTGTGGTGAAAAAATTGTTTTTGTGATGGATTGAGTTAAGTGTTTAATTTTGTAGTTTCATTATTGCTTGGAATTGGGTGTTTTTCATGCGTGGATCTTGGGGAAATATTTGGGTGTATTTTATAAGATGTGAAATTGATTTATTAGTGTTAAAAGGGGATGAAAATTCTGTTTTGTTAATTCCTTAATGTCATGTTAGCCTTTTAATGGGGTTTTTGAATGGTTTTAATGTGTGAAACCATGTTGTACTTCTTGAACATGATTTGTGAAAACATGTGATTTTCATGTGTACCTTTTGTGGTATTGTTTGAGATATTTGTATAAAACTTGGGGGTGGTTTAATAAATGTTTTTAGGCCTTCAAATTCTGATCTAGATTGTTTTTAGCATTGTTTTGGTCTTGAATTAGGTTTTTGAAATGGGTTTTGTATGCCTACCATGGTTGCACCTCTTGGGTTGGTTTTATGAAAACTGTAAATGATTTAATGAGTTACACAAATTGTGAAATGGCTGCTTATGTACTGTTTTGGTGATAGTATGTTCCTAAAATGAGTTTTTGAAACAAAAAGTGGTCAGTTATGTTGTAAAACATTTTGGTAATGTTTTGTAATTTGTCGAGGTGATTTATGAAATTGGGATGTGGGTGTGAATCGTGTTTTCAGGCTATTTTGGGTGAGTGTGATGTGAAAAATGGACTTTGTTTATGAAAATGGTGTTATGTATTATGTGAGTGGGCTGTTATGTGATGTTTAACATCTTGGGAAATATTTTATAAAATTGTTAATAGATTTGTTGAATTTTGAAAGATGTGAAAAATGTGATGTGGGCTATTTTTTGTGTGAGTATGATTTCAAAATTCATTTGAATGAAAAAGTGGATTTTTAGACTTGTGTGGAATACATGTGGGATTTTTGGAGAACTTGTGATGTGAAAATGATATTTTCATGTGCAAAGTACATTTATTGACTTGTTGAACTTATCTGAGCATAAGGGGAAAACCCGGGTATCTAGGTGGGTGGACGTGTACTAGTATGCTAGTGATTCCGTGGGGTTTGGCCTCAGTTTCACTTAGCAAGATTGACGCTTAAAACTCTAACTAAACTATGATGATGATGATTGGGGACCACTAGGTTATGGGTATGTTCTATACTAGTGTCTTGTGCATGAGAACGGATATTGTGATGGTTACTCTCACTGAGATACGAGGTACATGGGACCCACAACGAGCTAGTGCCTAGGGGTCATTTCCTATTGCTTGTTCTCATTATTTACTTTGTTCTTACCATCAGTATACGGTACAGTTGGCTTGAAATTTCAGTAGTGTTCAAATTATTTTTAAAAGTGTTGATTCTTAATGATATCCCACTTGAAAACTGTTTTAATTTTTTTTAGTTTCATCTTTTGGAAATTGTAACTAGCATTTTCTTTTTATTAAAAACATGCAAGATTTTTGTCTTTGAATGTTTATCATATGGAATATCTTAGTGGTGGTATCCTACTTGGCATTTTCTCACACCCTACTTACACCCTTGGTTGTAAGTAGATTTGGTTATTTTGTTGTTTCAGGTTAGGATACAGTTTTTAGTTCCAGTGGTTCAGGTTTCTAGCATGTCCTTGGTGGTGAAGTCTTGGGGAGATGGATTGAGGGCGGTTCCCCTTTCCATGAGGGTTCTTGGGCCATTTAATTTTTATTTTTTACCTTTTTTATAGTCTTATTGAGTTTTTTTAAAATATCTAATTCAGTTCTGAATTTTGTAAAAGATGGTTTTAGTTGAAAAATCCAGATTCGTTTTATTGAGTTTGTTTGTTGTTTTATGTTTATAAACTTGGGTAAATCATTCCCAAACATCATTTTATGATTCTTGGGCACTTGTGCCAGCCCATGGGGATCGGGAATGCCCTTCGGGCCCTGTTACGAGCCGGGTCGGGTGCCGGTTTTGATGGCGACCTGATTTGGTTCGTGACAAAATGGTATCAGAGCAGGTTCGCTTTCTTTGAGTCATGTTATTTGGGGAACAGTCGGGATAGTCTAGAGTTAGGAATGTTGGGACTTGGAATTTCAGTTATGAGTAGTGTGGCTGGTCACCACACCTTATGAAGGGATTCATGTCTCTAGGGGAAGTCTGGACCTTTCACAGTCCTTTGGTTTTCTTGGTTTAATGATAATTAGGGGAAATGAAAAGAGAGTTGGGTTAATGGTCTTAGTGAGCTCACAGGGCCTGGAAAGCCATGTGGAGCCAAGGATATTCACTAGAACACTCTCTATGACAGTGAAGTGATTGGAATATGGATGACAACCATATGTCCAAGTCATCCACTAAAACTAGTTTCCTCTCACATTGTCTTGTGTTCTTTAATTTTTAAATCATGGAACTTTGGTTTTAAAGTGACTTGGTTTTAAGAAGTGTAATGTTTTTGTGAAATGATTTTCAAATACATATGGAATGGTTTGATTTATGAAATGGGGGAACTGAACTTTCAGAATAATATTCAAATGGAAAGTGGTGTGCTTACACCTCTTTTTAAAAGTAGAAACTATACTGAAGTTGGTTTTGAAAAAGTGTTTCCAATAGAGTTTTATAAACAATCAAAGGGTGTTTTAAAGGGATAAGATGATATGAAATTAATGTGAATAACATGAAAGTGAGTTCTTGTCTAAATGTTTGTGTTATTCTGAAATGTTTAGTAAGATTTGAATTGGGATTTTGACTTTCTAGTTAGTGGTTTTGAGAAAAAGGATGTGTTGGTTGACCGTTTTGGTTTCGAAAAGTGGAAATAATCTTTGTTTTAACCTTTGGTATTTTTGTGAGTGACCACATTCATGTGGTTATATGGGATTATGGATAGTTTATGGCATGACTGGATGAGTGTCGGGACAGATATGAGGAGGGTGCCCAGTGTGGCACCAAAACATGCATGTGTGAGGCCCATGGGTTACCATTGGGGGATACACTTACCACTGAACCATTTGTTTTCAAAGAAATGGTTTTAATGAAAAACATGATGTCTTGATAAATAGTTTGGGATGGCGTGTATTATGTGTTTTTGAAAAAATTTATTATGTGGGATGATTTGAGTTCAAGAACCCCTCCTGTTTGAACTGTGTTTTGGGTTTGAGTTTGGTCGGTAAGTTGTGTTGTAGGGACGGTTAGTGGTATCTTTTGAAAAATGTTTGGGACACCTTTAAGGTGGTTTCCTTCATGTGTTTGGATCTGGTTTGTGGTATATCTTGACCAATGAACCATCTTGGTTGGGTCCTTGGGTTCAATCATTGTATAAGGTACACCCCATTAAGGGTTAGTGCACAACTGAAGTAAAACCCGGATTGTTTCTCCATTTGAAGACCCTCCAGTTGATCAATATAAGGAATATTTTTCTTGAGCTTTTTAGATTGAGTCTAAACCCTTTCCTTTCCTATTTTTTGTATCCTCTTATAGTGGTAGAGTGATCATGGATGGTTTCAAGAGACCATAGCTTCTTATGTTTTCAGATTTTCCTAAGGTGGAAGTGGTCTGGTGTTGTTAGCATGGATGAGTACCTGGATGGTGTCTAAGAGGTCCTCTCGGTCCATTGTAGTCTCTTCGAAGAAGGAGTACACAATAAATTACCAGTGTGGGAAATCAGGTCACAAGAGGATATTGTGGCCACTTTCTAGAATTTTGTGTTGTTTGGGGATGTAGTATAAGGTCCCTTTCCATTAATTGCTTATATTAGTCGTAATGGTCATGTTTGGTGACTCCTTGTGATGTCATGTGCTCGATTGACCCTAAAGGAGAAATTCATGCAATAATTTGAGAGTCTCTATTATGTTTGGAGAATGTATCCCTCGTAAAAACTTCAAAATCATCCATTTTTTAGGAAGGTGAGTATATGTGTTATTTACTTCTATTGTTTCTTACCCGAAGAAGTAAGGTGTGATTTATGTTCATCTTCTAATCCCTTGTTTCATTGAAATATTGGGTTAGTGTAAAGTGAGTTTGGAATGTGTTATGTCTTAGAAATCATATCGGGGATTGCAGTGAAGTTTTTGGTAGCACTGAAAGAATAATTCTCATTAAAGGGGTTTCCAAGGACTAACTGCGAGGCCAAAGATTCTTCGATCATTTGAGCTCCAGCCATAGGTCTCGGAGATAAGCTGGCTCGTAGTTTTGGGAAATCCCTGGGTCATTTAAACCCTTGTACAATTTAATATCCTCGGTGTGAAAGATAGGAAGTGTTTAAACCTATGGGGTCATCATAGTCCTTATGTTGTTCTCGTTCGGTGGAAATAGGTGGAGGGCCTTGTACCCATGTCATCTCCTAATGTCATTCCATCCCTTGTTGGTTTCCATTGAGTCATTAGATAATTGTTGGAAATTTGGCTAGATAGTTTGAGCACACATTTTGTGCACGATTAGTAGTGACAGTGTGCTAGGAATCCATGTGGAAAGAATGGTATGCATAGTTAGTTCACGATTCCCAAACCGTGCAGACTGACCCTGTGCCCTTCCAAAATCATTAAAAAACATTGGGTCTTTCTGTGTCGGCCCCTGGTGGTCAGTTAAGATGGTTGGTTCTTATGGTGGGGAGACCCACAATTATTCTCATGTACTTTCCTTCGTAAACTATGAATGTAATTCTAGCCTTTGTACTAGGGAGTTCGTTCAGGCCCCCCTGTTAGTGTCTTCATTTTATCTCGGAAAATAATATAGGTTGCCGATTATGGTGGGGTGCCTATTGTTTCCCCCCATACCAATAGATCAGATTTATCCATGGTATTGTCTTGGTGGGAGGTATTCTCATTCTGAACTATCTAGATACCAATATATTCCTTGATTAAATGTTTGGATTGGATAGATCCCCATGCTTTAGTTAATGTTAGGTAAGTGTAACCTTGTTCGAAGTTGTTGTTCATTTGGGTGAATTTCTTGAGTCTTCTTCGGATAGCGTTCGAGGAGTTTCATATTGGGATAATGTATGAATGTGATTGATCATTTCAGTAATGTGGTGTATGTTTGGGTTGTGAGATTAATCATTCCTTAATTGATCACTGGAGGTGTTTTGGCCCTTGGGGGCAAAGCTTGGCAAAGAATTACATCTTGGTTTATTGGTTGGGCGTGGTTTTGGTATCTGGCCTTGTGGTCGCTTTCCGGGGACAGAAATATTTCATGGTGGAGATAATTGTCACATAAATGACTTATTTTAAAGTTAAATTTCATTTAATTTTCATTTATGATTTGTTTTTGGGTTTTGTCAAGCTTTTATGGTGGAATGGGTGAGTTTTCATGAATTGGTCCAAACCGTGAGCCCAATTCCAGATTTAAAAATAAATTTTGTTTCATTTATAACTTTTTCAATTTTTATTATTTTTCACACATTCAAGTTCTTAAATGGTATACCCTAATATAGAAACACCACCATTGTCGTTTGGAGCCCTTAGAAAACCATAAACAAGTTTTATATGGGTTTTTATTTAATGGATTGGGTCTGCCCGAAAGCCCAATTCCAGTTTTAATGATAAAATTTGTTTAATTAATAACTTATACAATATTAAGGCTTTGTCAGTGATTCCAAGCCCCAAACCCACCCCTTGAACCCTGTCGCGTGTCCAATATCCTTCCACCCTATTTTCAGCTCATTTTCATTGTGGGTTAGGTCAAAATCTCTAAAAAACTCACATTTCGGGCAGATTAATAAAGATAATTTGTTTCCTTAATTAAACCTTCAATTCTCACTCTTTTTCCCCCATTGAAATTCCTACATGGTCTCCAAATCCTTGTTCGAAACTCCCTTAAATGTTTGGCTATTTTAAAATTCATCTACGAGTGTATGTGAGGCGATTTATAAAAGATCTCTCAAGTAAGTTGGTCTTCTTCATTCTTATTTCAATTTGTTTAGGGTTACATTCCATGTGTTTAGGGTTTCATACCTTATCCACAAGGTTACTAATGTCCAGAAGTTAGGATTCAATCCTAGGGTTCTATATCTTGTCTATTGTGTGAAATATTCTGGTTTTAGGTTGGATTTCAATTCCTTGAGGTGCGGCGGTGGTGCGGTTTATGTTTCACACCATGTTTTGAGTGTTTCGACATAAAAGGTAGGTGATTCCATGTATAACCATTTTATGATGAGTTATCATGCTTGGTTTATTAATTTAGTTTGTTTCAAATCTGTTTTGTGTGGTGTAAAAATTGTTTTTGTGATGGATTGAGTTAAGTGTTAAATTTTGTAGTTTCATTATTTCTTGGAATTGGGTGTTTTTCAAGCGTGGCTCTTGGGGAAATAATTGGGTGTATTTTATAAGATGTGAAATTGATTTATTAGTGATAAAATGGGATGAAAATTCTGTTTTTATAATTCCTTAATGTCACGTTATCCTTGTAATGGGGTTTTTGAATGGTTTTAATGTGTGAAACCATGTTGTACTTATTGAACATGATTTGTGAAAACATGTGATTTTCATGTGTACCTTTTGTGGTATTGTTTGATGTATTTGTATAAAACTTGGGGGTGGTTTAATAAATGTTTTTATGGCTGCCAATTATGATCTAGATTGTTATTATCTTTGTTTTGGTCTTGAATTAGGTTTTTGAAATGGGTTTTGTATGCCAACCATGGTTGCACCTCTTGGGTTGGTTTTATGAAAACTGTAAATGATTTAGTGAGTTACACAAAGTGTGAAATGGTTGCTTATGTACTGTTTTGGTGACAGTATGTTCCTAAAATGAGTTTTTGAAACATAAAGTGGTCATTTATGTTGTAAAACATTTTGGTAATGTTTTGTAATTTGTCGAGGTGATTTATGAAATTGGGATGTGGGTGTGAAACGTGTTTTTAGGATGTTTTTCATGAGTGTGATGTGAAAAATGGACTTTGTTTATGAAAATGGTATTATGTAATATGTGAGTGGTCTGTTATGTGATGTTTAACATCTTGGGAAATATCTTATAAAATTGTTAATAGATTTGTTGAATTTTGAAAGATGTGCAAAATGTGATGTGGGCTATTTTTTTTGTGTGAGTATGATTTCAAAATCCATTTGAATGAAAAAATGGATTTTTAGACTTGTTTGGTATACATGTGGGATGTTTGGATAACTTTTGATGTGAAAATGATATTTTCATGTGCAATGTATATTTATTGACTTGTTGAACTTATCTGAGCACAAGGGGAAAACCCGGTTATCTAGGTGGGTGTACGTGTACTAGTATGGTAGTGAATCCGTAGGGTTTGTCCTCAGTTTCACATAGCAAGATTAACGCTTACAACTCTAACTAAACTATGATGATGATGATTGGGGACCACTAGGTTATGGGTATGTTCCCTACTAGTGGCTCGTGCATGAGACCATATATTGTGATGGTTAATCTCACTGAGATATGAGGTACCTGGGACCCACAACGAGCTAGTTCCTAGGGGTCATTTCCTATTTCTTGTGCTCATTATTTACTTTGTGCTTACCGTCAGCATACGGTATTGTTGGCTGGAAAATTCAATAGTGTTGACATTATTTTTAAAAGTGTTGATTCTTAATGATAGCCCACATGAAAACTGTTTTTTTAGTTTCATCTTTTAGAAATTGTAACTAGCATTTTCTATTTATGAAAACGTGCAAGATTTTTGTCTTTGAATGTTTATCACATGGAATCTCTTAGTGGTGGTATCCTACTGGGAATTGTCTCACACCCTACTTACACCCTTGGGTGTAAGTGGATTTGGTTATTTTGTTGTTTCAGGTTAGGATACAGTTTTTAGTTCTAGTGGTTTGGGTTTCTAGCATGTCCTTGGTGGTGAAGTCTTGTAGAGATGGATTGAGGGCGGTTACCCTTGCAATGAGGCTTCTTCGGCCATTTAATTTTTATTTTCTACCTTTTTAATAGTTATATTGAGTTGTTTTAAAATATGTAATTCAGTTCTGAATTTTGTAAAAGATGGTTTTAGTTGAAAAATCCAGATTCGTTTTATTGAGTTTGTTTGTTGTTTAATGTTTATAAACTTGCGTAAATCGTTCACAAACATCATTTTATTATTCCCGGGAACTTGTTCCAGCCCGTGGGGATCGGGAACGCCCTTCGGGCCTTGTTACGGGCCGGGTCGGGTGCCGGTTTTGATGGCGACCAGATTTGGTTCGTGACAGTTCTATTGACAATCTAAATCCTACAAGACCACCAATATTTGATGGTAATGACTATGAGTACTGGAGAGATTGAATGAAGACATTTGTTATCAACACTGGAGTGGACAATTTCGTTATTCTTTCTGGTGATTATCAAATTCCTGATAAGGAAGTTAGAACTTTTACTAACCAAGAAAAAAAAGAGTATCAACTCAATTATAAGGTACACAATAATTTACTATGTTCAATTACTAGAAATATATATAGCCAAATTTCTTCTTGTGAAGAAGCTAATTGTATCTGGAAGAAGTTAGAAGTTACAAACTTTGGAAATTATAAAGTGATTGAAACTAGGAGAGCTATGCTTAGAGCTGAATAGCATGGATTCAATTTTCTGTATGGTGAACCAATCTGCAAAGTTCAACAGAGGATTATGACTATAGTCAACAGCTTACATTCTATAGGAGAAAAAAGGTTTATATGATGAATCCCTTGTAGATAAGATAATTGATATTATGCCCAATGAGTGGGAATCAAAGAGAATAGCTATAGATGATAACAGGAAGGTCACTCAAATTTCTCTTGATGAGCTATTCGGAACTCTTCTCCAACATGAAACCAGAATGAAGAGAGATGCTGACAACATCAAAAAGAAGAATGGGAATGGTACTGTCGCTTTTACAAAAACATCAAATCATATGAAAGCTAAGACTCCAGAGAGAGTAACCAGATCCAAGTCTAAGAAGGTAGTTATTCAATTAGATTCAAGTGAAAGTGAAATCTCAGAAAATGAGTTAGCAAATCTTGCTCGAAGGATGAACAAGATAGTCGGTCAGAGAAATATCCAATCCAAGTATAAGAAAAAGGAAAGGAAAGAAAAGAAAGGTGGAGAAGTTAATTATTACGAATGCAATAGAGCAGGACATATTTGACCAGATTTCCCTCTACTCAAAAAGAAAGAAAGGAAAGAAAAGCATTCTAAAAGGAGCAGGAAAAAGTATTACAAAACCAAAGCTAAGAAAGTTCTGAAAGAAAATGACACCTGGAGTGCCATTGGTGTTGACTCTTCAGATGAATCTTCTGATTATGAATCTTCAGGAAAGAAGAATCTTGGTCTTATAGACAGATTACCTATTGACAATCATTGCTTTATGGCTAAGGTATGAAATGCGGAATCATTGACCAATGTATCTTTAAATTCTAATGATCGTAAGTATTATAACTCCTCAGATGAAGAATCCTCTTTTGATGAAGAAAATACTTCACCTACCTATGAAGAAGTTTCAAGGTTTTCTGAACATCTTGAGATTGAGAACTCTAAACTCAGTAAGAAACATGACAAGGAAAACTCTTAGAATTCTATTCTTACAAAAGAGATATCAGATCTTTCCAAAGATCTTGATAGGAAAAATTCTGATTTTATAAGTATTTCAAAAAATATTGAGGAAGTAAGTTCTGAGAGGAACAAACACTCTAAAGAGTTAGAAAAAGTAATTTCTATGAAAAGTGTTTTCGAGCCTAGTTCTAGTTCTAAATCCAATGAATTTGAAGACAAAAACATGTTTATAAAACTCAAGTCTGAAATTTTTTCCTTAAAGAAGTGTTTATCAAAATTTACCCATGGTAAGGAAAATTTTGATAAAATGTATTCTCAAATACGACCTTTAAGAAACAAATCCGGATTTGGTTATACCCATGCAAAACCAATTTTTAGTAAAAACTACTCTGTTCCACAGAGTACACCATTTTGTACCAAGTGTCAATGTGGTGGTCACTGGGCAAAGAATTGTTCTTTAAATAAAACCCAATCTCTAGGTTTTCATAAAGCCTATTTTTTTAAAGAATGTGTGGGTTCCTAAAATTTTGTTGTCTGGAAATCCTGGATCCAAGAATGTTTGGATTTCGAAAGTCTAATTCTTTTCTCGTTTTTAGGAAGATAGAGGAAGTACCAACAACAATACATGGTACATGGATAATGGATGTTCCCGGCACATGACTGGTAACAAAATCTATTTTGAAAAGATTATCAAAAAAAATAGAGGAAAGGTAAATTTCAAAGATAATGCACAGGGATAAATTGTTGGTATTGGTAATATTGTTCTTCTAGGTAAAAGTTTGATTTCAAATGTCTTATTTGTTAAGGGTCTTAAGCACAACCTCATTAGCATAAGTCAGTTATGTGATGAAGGGCACCTTGTGCATTTTAGGAATGATAAGTTCTTACTACACAATTCCAAGGATGAATTTATTCTCTTAGCAAATAGGCAAGAGAATGTTTACACTTTGAACATAGAAGACCTAAGGAGCCAAGCTTTACCTTTCCTAAGTGAAATGGAAGATCATTCCTGGCTATGACATAGAATACTAGGACACTGTAACCTTAGAAACTTATGTAATCTATCTAAGAAGAAACTAGTTAAGGATCTATCGGAGCTTAGATTTGATTCTTATAAAGTTTTTGATCCTTGTCAATATGGTAAGCAACATAAATCTAGTTTTAAATCAATTGGTGAAGTCTCAAAGAATGATGCATTACAGATAGTGCACATGGATCTTTTCGGTCCCATACAAACTGGAAGTATTGGAGGCAAATACTATGTGTTTGTTCTAGTTGATGATTACACCAAATTTACTTGGGTATATTTTCTAGGAAATATGTCTGAAGCTTTTTCTTATTTCAAAAGTTTTCGAGCACAAGTTAAAAATGAGAAAAATATTCCACTGAAAACTATTCATAGTGATCATGGAGGATAATTTCAAAATTATGATTTTGAAACTATTTGTACTAGGAAATGTATTATTCACAATTTTTCAACACCTAGAACTCCTCTAAAAAATGGTGTAGTTGAGAGAAGAAATAGAATTCTTCAATTGATAACTAGAACCATGTTGAGTGAATATTCTATAGCTAGACATTTCTGGGCTAAAGCTGTAAGTACCGCTTGTTATACTATAAATCGAGTTTTGATTAGACCTTTTCTCAATAAAACTCCCTATGAATTATGGAATGGTAGAAAACCAAGACTTTACTATTTCAAGGTTTTTGGTTTCAAATTAATCATTATGAATACTAATAATAACATACATAAATTCGCACCAAAATATGATGAAGGAATTTTCTTAGGTTATTCCTCAACTTCTAAGGCTTATAGAGTTTTTAATAAACATACTTGTACTGTTGAAGAAACAGTGCATGTAAAATTTGATGAGTCTGATCATTTTGTTTTTAAACTGTCCCAACCTACATCCTCGGATGTGTTTTCGAAAACTTATTGTCAACACATGATAGAAGCTCCTTATGATAAGGAAAATGTTCAAGAAGATACTTCTGAAATATTTACCCCAGAAGACATTCTACCCTATGTTGATGAACAGGTTTTACAAAACCCAAATCAGGTGTTTCTTAAGAATCATCCCAGTGATAGTTTCGAGTTTAGTTGGTACATGTTATAGGTTTTTGTTTTTAGGGTTCAGCTTTTATATTTTAGAGTTTATGGATTAGGTGTTCGGGTATAGGGTTTTGTGACTGAATTTTAGGATTTTGTATTTAGCTTTTCGGGGTTAGTTGGTATATTTAAGGGATAGCATTAAGATTTTAAGGTTTAGGGTTAATTATTTTGATATTATTGTATAGGGTATATATTTTTTATTTAGGTTTAAGATTTTAGTTTTTAGAGTTATTAGTGATATAAATCAACCTGTAAGGACTAGAAATTCCTTAAGAAATGTCGTAGAACATATAGCATTTCTTTCCCAATTAGAACCAAAAAGCACTGATGAAGCTTTAGGCAATGATGATTGGATCAAAGCCATGCAAGATGAACTAAATGAATTTGAGAGGAATAAATTCTGTACCTTGGTTGAAAGACCTATGGAAACTTCTGTTATTGGAGTAAAATGGGTTTTCAGAAACAAATGTGATGAAAATGGAGTCATAGTCAGAAATAAAGATAGACTCGTTGCTAAAGGCTATAATCAGCAAGAGGGAATATACTATGATGAATCCTATGCTCCAGTATCTAGACTTGAATCTATTCGTATTCTACTTGCCTTTGCAGCATTCTTCAATTTTAAACTTTTTCAAATGGATGTGAAGTGTGCTTTTCTTAACGGTTATGTTCAAGAGGAAGTTTTTGTTGAAAAACCTCCTGGTTTTGATGATACAAAACATCCTGATCATGTTTTTAGACTTACCAAAGCTTTTTATTGTCTTAAACAAGCCCCACGAGCATGGTATGATAGAATCAAATGATTTTTTCTTCAAAATAACTATGTTACGGGAAATGCAGATCCAAACCTTTTTATAAAGAAAGATAAGAAAAATGTTTTGATTGATCATATTTATGTTGACGAAATCATATTTGGTTCAACTAATCAATCTTTAACTGATTCTTTTGCAAGTCTAATGAAGTTTGAGTTTGAAATGAGTATGATGGGTGAGTTAACTTTTTCCCTTGGTTTTCAAATCTCTCAAAAACCAGAAGGAACCTATATATCTCAATATAAGTATATTAAAGATCTTATCAAAAAGTATGGTTATCACAACACTAAGAGTATAAGTACTCCCATTGGTACCTAAAAATATTTAGATTTTGATGAAGCTGGGAAACCAATCGATCAAACGTCTTTTAGAGGTATGATAGGAAGTCTACTTTACATAACTACTAGTTGACTAGACTTAATGTTTTTAGTGTGCTTATGTACAAGATATCAATCCAATCCTAAAGAATCTCACTTTAAGGTGGTGAAAATAATTTTTCGCTACCTAAAGGGAACCATGGATCTAGGATTATTTTATACTTCTAGAAATTATTTTTTCCTAAAAAGATTTTCTGATGCTGACTTTGGTAGTTGAAGAATGGATAAAAAAGTACATCCAGAACCTATCATTTCTTAAGAGATTCCTTAGTTTCTTTGTCCTACAAAAAGAAACCTTCTGTAGCACTTTCCACTGCTGAAGATGAATATGTAGCAGCTGGAAGTTGTTGTGCTCAAGTGTTGTGGATGCAACACACACTCACAGATTATTTCCTGAGTTTTACTAAGACTCAAATATTTTGTGATAAAACAACTGCCATTGCCCTAAGTAAGAACCTTGCACATCACTCAAATGCAAATCACATAGATATTACTCACCACTTTCTTAGGGATCACACACTTAAAGGAGATATCATTCTTCAGTTTATCATAACACAAGATCAACTTCCTGATATTTTCACAAAATCATTACCCACCTATAGATTTAAAAACATTAAACAAAAGTTAGGAATGATAACTATAAGGTAATCATTATTCATTAAATTCTTGTTGAAAAATTCTCCTAACAGTAATAAACTCTTCTTTATAGGGGGAGTACATCTGATTGTTAGTGTAACTATTTTTTGGTAAGTTTTTTATACTTTTCGGAACAGAAGTTTCTGGAATGGAAATTTCTGAAACCAAAATTCCCGGAATGGAAATTTCCGGAACTGAAATTTTCAGGACTGAAATTCTCGGAATGGAAATTTCTGAAACCAAAATTTCTAGAATGGAAATTTCTGGAACTGAAATTTTCAAGACTGAATTTCTTGGAATGAAAACTTCTGGAATAGAATTTTGTACTGATAAATTTCGGAATGGAAATTTTCGAACTAGAGTTTTCATAACGAGATTTTCGTACTGGAACCTTCGTAATGAAGTTTTTTTTCTTCAAGAAGAATATTACCAATTATGAACAATTTTTTTAGTCAATCCGTAAGCTATGATTTTCTTACTTATAGTTTTGTAATCAAAATTTTCTTACTGGTATTTTCCTTGTTTTTAAAAGTTTGGGTTCTAGTTTTTCCTCAAATCTGGATGTTTTCTTTAAAAACCTTAAAAGATCGGAGTCAAGTTCTTCTTGTGGGATTGTTCTCAACCATCAGATCCGATCAAAGATTTTTCAACCGTTAGATGGATTTTGGAAGACCAATGGTCAAATTCTTCTTCTATATAAAGGGGACCCCGAGACTCATCCCACATCAGTTTTTCCAAGATTTTGCATCTCGAAGCCCTGCTGATCTTCTTAAGGTTGGTTCTGAACTTTGTGAAGCTGATCCGAATCTTTCAGATTACATCACTCTGAATGTCTGTTAAATTAACTTCTCAAGATATGTCAACTGCCAAACCAATCCCAAATTGGTTAGTCTTCAAGGAAAGATTAGTTCATCTGGACTTCTATAAGCTTGATTCCCTTATTTCCAAGAGCATAAAGCTGAATGGATGGGACGATGTCTGCATAGCAAAGCCAGATAAACAGGATCCGGTTTATACTGATTTGCTGATCGAGTTTTACGAGTCTGTTTCCTTCCTAATGGAAGATGAAAGAGAATGGTTTTCTTTCAAGTCTTATGGGATGACTTATAAGCTTTATTACACCAAGGCCGCGAGCTTGGTTGGGTAATCATATGAGGGAGAAGCTGAATTCTTCCCTCAAAAACTTCCCGATGTGCAAGGAAGTTTCAATAAGGAGAAGGCACTGAAGTGTCTTGGTCTTAAGGATGATTCAACTATCAATATTTCTTGTCTCACTCCGAACAATAGAATTCTTCAGCTTTGGGTGAAAGGCTTTTTGGTTCCAAGAAGAGGTGATAAAGAAAATTTAAAGAAGAGTGATATCTATGTCTTAGATTTCTTGGCAAGTCTAAGAACGATAAATCTGATGAGGCATGTCTTGGTTACGATCAATAATATCAAAGAAGGACATTTTTTATCTTAGATTATCATGTTTCTTGCCTTTTTATCCAAGCAAATAGATTGATGCTTAGAATCTTTCAAGATTTCCAACAAATCAAAGATCCGGAATTGCAAGCTCATGCTAGTCAGTGATGATACTCTTAAGAGGATAAAGATGTGATTTTCCAGTGAATCTGGAGAATTTTACCCCCTATATGTGGAGGAGTTTGAAGTAGCTCAAAAAGAAACACACACTTCAAAACCATCCAAAAAGAAAAGGAAGAAGAGAAAGGCTAAGGAAGTGGTTGCTTATGAAGAAATTCCTCAGGCTACAGAAACTCAATCTGATCCCCCCCAAGCCGAAGAAGTAGAGAACATATACGGATGAAGTATCAGCCAAGTGGAGGGAAGACAAAGAAATGAGAAAAGAATGGGATCCTCAATTTGGATTGGACCCTGCTGAGGCCAAGGCCTTAAAGGAAAAAGCTTCTGTGGAGCTAGAGAGACAATCAAAGGAAAATAAAATGAGAAAGAAGATGTCTGAAGCTGAAATAGTGCGATCTTTGTTGAAAGATACAGAGTTGGCTTTTGAAATGCTTCTAGTTTCAGAATCTTTTGGTGTTGAACCTTCTTCACCAGAAACTCCAGCCAAAAACTATGTCACTCTGGAAAAGGACAAGGGTAAAGAAATAGTTGAAGAAGCTGAGAAAAACGTTGCTAAAGAAGTTGCTGAGGAACTTAAAAAAGAAGAAGAAGAAGAGGAGAGTGAAGATATGGATACCTTGATCAAGAAAGTATAGGACTAAAAAGATAAGGCTGAATCCGCAAAGTTAGTTACTCCAGGTAAGGGATATGAGGAAGCTATCCAAAAACGTCAAGGAGAGGAACAGGAAAATGTGTTGTATGATGAAGAAGAATCCTATGAGGGAAATTTTCTTGAGGAAGTTCAAGAAAAACAGAAACCAGATAAAGAACAGATCGTTCAAGTTTCTGAATCCGAGGAAGTTTCTCCTAATGTGGAACTCATTCCAAAATCTGATAAGGGGAAGAAAGCTCTCATGGAGACACCAATAAAAGATCTCATCAGGAGGAAAGAGGTTGGTGGTACCTCTAGAAGAAAGCTGGTGCATGTTGAAGAAGAGCAATCTCAAAGAGAAATTTCTGATTCGGAATCATCATATCATGGGCATGATTTTGTGGTTCAGTCTCTGAGAAAGTCGGTGGACACAATTTTGATTCTTCCTACAATAGATTCTAGATGCCAGCTGCTGCAACAAACTATGAATCAGAAATCGGATTCTTTATCCATGGTCATGGATATGTTTGTGAAGATGGAAGCTGAACAGAAAAGTTTTCTGATCGATTACGATATACATAGAATGTCTTGCAGTAAAGTAATAAAGTGGTCTAAGAGAGTTGAAGAAGACTTGGTTGTGTATGATAATTTTCAAAATGACGTGAATGACGCATTTGACACAGTAGATAAAAAGGTTAAGAATCTTGAAGATGAGCTGATTATTGAGAAGAGTACCCGGAGTCAACAAGTGAAGGAACTGAATGACAAGGCAAATTCTCTTGCTCAAAATCTTATAAATGATATAAATCTCCGGATTGAGCTTGAGAAAAAAGTCGTTCAGCAAGATGAGTTGTTAAAGTTGCAGAAATAATCCTTGGAGGCTTAGGAAGAGGCTTTAAAAGCTCAAGAAGAAAAGGTAAAATCCTTGGAGAGGCAATGAGAGAAAGATCAAAGAGACTTAAAGAAACTCAAAGCCTTGTTAAAGCAGCTCATTCCGAAGGAAAAGGAAGACAAATGAACCCACTACTATCTTTTTTTGTAGTTGTCTTTCCTTGTATTTTTTCCACCAACTCTAATGAAATGGTTATCTAGTTGTTTGTATCTTTTTATATAATAATGTTTCAGGTACCAAACATTTTTTCCATTCCCTTCAATTCTTTTTGAAAATAACAAAGGGGGAGAAGGAAAAAGAACTACTCCTAAGGAGGAGAAAGGAAAAATTTCCAAGATAAATATCCTTAAAGAAATGGGGAGTTTCCCACTATGAAGTTCTTTATTCTTACAATAATGAAAATTCCACTCAAGAAACTCAGAATACAATCCTTAGAGTTTCAATTCCTAAGGGGGAGTTAGTTGTATTCACTTGTATACATTAACAAAGGGAGATAAGTTTGAATTTTTAAAGTCTAATAAAAATTTTCAAAATCCTTATATGCTTTTTCAAAAGGATGTTTGTGATTTCCAAAAAGGGGGAGATTGTTGAGTCAATAAGGTTTTCCTTATGACTTTTCTATTCCTTCTTTTTTTTAGAATCACAAACACCTTATACTTAAGCAAATATTATTTTTAACTCCATAAGGAAAATTTACTTCTTTAAGGAAATTTACCCTAACCTAGATTTTCTTATAAATTGCAATATTTTATTAAGTACATCAACCAAATTCATAACCAAAATCCTAGAGCCAAATAATGAAAAGATTTGGAACATTCTGTTTTTAGGATCCGAATTCTGGATGTGATCTGTAATGAAGTTCTAATCCGAATTATGGACTCCAAAATTTCATGAGTTCAACTCCGAACTCTTATGTAGTTCGACTCTAAACTCTAAGAAAGTTAAACTTCAAACTCTAAAGAAGTTCAACTCTGATCTCTGAAGAAGTTCGACTCTGAACTCTTAAGTAGTTCGACTCCGAACTATGAAGAAGTCTGACTCCAAACTCTGAAGAAGTTCGACTCCAAACTCTCAAGTAGTTCGACTCCAAACTCTTAAGTAGTTTGACTCCGAACTCTGAAGAAGTTCAACTCCGAACTCTTAAGTAGTTAGACTCCGAACTCTGAAGAAGTTCGACTCCGAAATCTCAAGTAGTTCGACACCGAACTCTAAAGTAGTTTGACTCCGAACTCTTCAGTAGTTAGACTCCGAACTCTTAAGTAGTTCGACTCCGAACTCTGCAAGATCAGATTCCGATCTTTGGTGAAACCAAACTCTGAATTCCTATAAAAAAGAATCTGAATATTTCTTAACATAGACTCTTAATTTCATTTTGGTTAGACTCCGGACTTTTGACTTGATTACACTCTAGAATATTGATTAGATTTTACTTACATATGCTTCGTTTCAAAATGATGTCATGCATTCAGTTATACATAGTTTGTTATAAAATGATGTCGTCTATTCTGTTTCTAATTAACTGTTGGTTAAGTTACACGTGTACAGGTCCCTCTGAATTTCATGGAAAATATGACCATTGGAATAGGGAGCCGACCGTTGTAAATTTTCCTATAAATAGGAAATCTTTTGAAAGAGCTCAATAACAAGTCGATCGATCTAGAGACCACACGTTGTAAAAGTGATTTCTAGAGATAGAATCTTTTCATGCCTTGTGCATACTGAACTGATCGTTCAGATTGCTTCATGTGACTTCGGATGTTGGTGATTACATTCGAGGACTTCCAGGGATAGGAAGATAGAGGTGCCAACTACCTTGAAGTTTGAGGGCTTCCTTGCTAAGGAAGACAGGGCTTCCAACTACCTTGAAGTCGAGGGCTTGCGGGGATAGCAAGATAAAGATTCTGATATTCGTATCGAGGGCTTATCCTGGTGTGGGTAAGACAGACTTTCTTGAAAGTATAAATCAAGAGACCTTTATCCAAGGTAGTTGGATACCCTTATCTTTGGGTTAAAAGAGTTATTGTTTGTTTCTGCTGCATATTGTATTGTAAGGAAAGTATAACCTTATCTAATTTCCTTACACTTGTACTCTGATTAGTTTAAGATTCTATACACTTTTAGGTAGAATATTTTATTGTAAACTTTGGTTCCAATTCTCCAGTTGGTGATCAGAGGTGTTGTGAATTTTCTTAGTTTAACTTTATTAAACCTATATTTTTCTTGTTTAAGGAAAACATAGTTATCCATAACCAACTTTAATGGTTCCAACGGAATTTTTAAAGTGTACAATTCACCCCCTCTTGTATATTGAGCATCTACATCGTTATTTCAATCCTACATGTATAAAACTAAAACAAGAGCATTTTAAACATAAACTTCAGTATAACATGGGAAAGATAAATCAAATAATGTGATTTAATTATTCTCATGGATATTATACAAGTTGAATAATCACACCTAATATCCATAGACAATTTCATAATGATGGAATGCATATTACCATACTTCATAACCACATAGTTAAGGCGTTGTACTAAGAATACAAATAATATTTTGTCAAGGCCTTGTCCCAAGACACTAGTTTGTCTCATGAGACCAACCGATGCATCGAGGAGCTATACCAGGCTTCACCCGTCACTTTCAAAGTCCAATGAATTCCGCATATAAAAAGGTTTAAACATAACATAAACATTCGTATTAAAAATAGCATACTAAATGTCAATAATTTATCCATAAACCATGAATGGTATAAAAATAACAAATACAAATTCAAACATATCACAAAACCTTCAGCATAATATGAAACATTTGTATCATAGTAAATCAACCCCGATTAAGAATAATATCCCATAAAGGATGTTGATATAGTTGAAATTATTAGTAAACAATATTTGAGAGAAATATCCTTTTTTAATGAAACCATTTAAAATTTACATAATTCATAAAGGAAGTCATTTAAAAGGTAGCATTGAATCAAAGTGTCCATATCACATTGATTTTTTTTTTAAAGAAATTAAAATTTTAAAGCATTCATGTCCATATAAATAAATCCTCAAAACCATTTTCAAAACATGGACATTAATAAGAAAGGTTTAGAAGAATAAATCTTTAAAACAATTAAAATGTTGTTTTAGTAAAAAATTCCATTAAAAATAATCACTTTGAAAACTCTTTTATGAATCATGGACATGGATAATTAATATTTCCTAGTAGATACTTACGTAAAAACAACCTCAGATAATAAAGATATTGTGAAATTAACCCTTACCTTGTACTTTTCCTTGGTCGAGGGTACGTTAAACTCTTGTATAATAGTTAAGTCATTATTATTAAAGTATAAAAGAATCATATACATAAATATGTTATCATATATTATTTTTCTATATTGCTTTGTTAATAATAATTTTTTAATATCATCATTTCGGGTGTTAACTGATTCGTTTTCCTTTATATGCTTGGTTATGTATGACATGATTTTTATGGATAAGATATATGTGATTCATATCTAGACTGATATTATGTTCTTAAAAATTATGTTTAATCATAAAAGGAAAATTATTATTGAATGGTTACGATGGGGAATGAATATCATTGTGTTCGTGGAGACGGTAATCCGTACGTACACACGGGTGATAATATCATTATATTGATGGTGAAATCCTATATAAATGGATGGTATATCATATTTACAGAATAATTAACATGTTATATTTATTATTTACATCAGTTATACTCTTTATTATACCCATCCAAATAATTAAGTGTTTGAATAACAAACTACACCACGACGTGGAGGCTGTAAGCCATACGTACGCACATACGTTGACTTTTTTATTTATAGGATGGATCGAATAACAAATATAGATGTATCATATTTATAATAACATAAAAGTATGTAGGAAGTACTGGATTTTTTATTTTTTTATGGAATCAACAAAGAATTAGGAAGTGGAAGTAGAAAAGAACTTGAAAGATGGTGGTGAAATTATTACCTCTTCTTCGGGGGTCTCCATTTATGTTGATCAAAATGGCTCCTTAGGTTGGATTTCTGATAAAAATAATGAATCTAGGTTGATGTGAGGGAATATGGGAGGAAATTTGGGAAGGGTTTGTCTAAGCCAAATGGATTTGGAGGTGTGATTTTGAGATTTGGTGAAGTGCCTTTTTATAAGAGGGGAGAGGGTCACTTTAGGAAAAGATTGAAATATTATTTTATAATGAACTCATTTTCGGTTTATAATGGGTCAAAAATGATTTATTTCTATGAAAATATGGGTATGGGTTTAAAACCACTCAACCAATAGGTTTTATACAGGTTTATGTCACCATATTAATCTTATCTTTTAGATTTAACTCTTAGTTAAATAGTTTAACTTTTACATTGTCTTCTTGTATTCTTACACTATATGGTTAATAAACAAACTATAAACATCCAAGAGAACCTCAAGTGGTTAATTAATGAAATATATAATATTATTTAATCCCTTTGGACAAACCTTATATTATTAGGAATATTATATAATTTAATAATATAATATTTTTTTGAAAAACTCACTTATATCAATTTTGACACTATATAGTATTTGGTTTTTGTGAAAGTCATAATAACTTTATTAATTTGAACACGATACATTGAATCAATACTAACATGTAATATTCACCTAAAAAATTCTTGGATTTCATAAAAACATTGAAATTATATTTATTTTAATATTTATAATACCATTTATTTGATTCTTTCATTAATAAGGTAATTACTTCATTATCATTATGTCATAAATAAATTTAAATATATAATGTTTAAAAAATATAAATAAAATACCATGATATAGGAAATCATTTTATCTTTCAAATTAATATTTATAGTTGAATTATGTTTATGTATAACCCTGTATTAAAAATTGTTTTGTTATTAAACATTGAATTTAACACTTTTAACTCTTCTTTAAATAAAATAATAATAAATTTCCTTATTTAATCCAAGTGGACCAAAGAGGATAATATTTTATTAATAAGGTTATTTTTGGTCTAATTTAACTTATTTAATAGAATTAGGACATGTGTTAGGGTAATTATAATATCATTTTTACCCTTAATTACCCTATTTTCTTTTAACTGCAGTAAATAAAAGGAAAAAGTTATTGTTCACCAAAAAATATTTTTATCTTATTGAACCAAATTTTACTTACTAGTGTCAATCATGCCTCTATGATTTTTGAAATTGAATTCATAGAAGTGGTAAAATTATGTTTTATGAAAAATTTTAAATGCTCCTAGAAGGTGGGTAAAAGACGGTAAAAAGTTCAACAAATATTTATACATCTAATTTTGTTATAAAATGACTCCCAAGAATTAAATTGAAGTTATATATGTAATATATATCTATTTTTACTGAATATAAATTTAAATAAAATAAATATTTATTTAAATAAAAATCCAGTTTTAAACAATAACAGAGTGTTTTTCACAATTCATAAAAAATGTGACGTTTTTAGAATAATACCAAAAATTCACCATAAGATAATTTTGGTATTGTGCATTAAAAAATGAATTCTATTATACCAAATACAAAACATATAAGTTTCATTAATTAATTTAAAATTAATTTCCGTTGTCAAAACCAAAAAAGCAGGTTTTTTAAATGTAAAAACTATAAAAAGATTGACATGTGTTTATGTCAAATTTAAATGTGAAATTTACTTATAATGGCTTAAATTATATTAAATGATAAAAATATAATCTAATTATACTTCAAACCATTAAAATTCATAATTTATCACCACAAAGTTTTTCGATTAAAAAAGTTGTTTTCAATTAAAATTTAGTATTTTTCAGTATTCATCAAAATATGAAAGTTATCAGAAAAGTACCAAATATTTATCCAAAATAAATTTTTATATCTCTATTATTAATTAGAATTTAATATAATTAAATTAAATATATAAAAGTGTCATATATTTGTTTTAAAAAGGGTTCTTCATTAAAAGGTGGTTAAATTACATTTTTTGAAAAATTATTATTTTATCTGAAAAAATGAATTTGTTCTCATATTATGTATATGAAACACATAATATGGGTGTTAAAAATATATAGAGTATATTATATTCAAAATGCAGTTAATACTATTCATAACCATTTTTTGAATGACTAGTTTCATAAGTTGTGGTGCGCTCGAACTCGGAGTTGTGTGTAACACAGTTTGTTGAATTACATTAATAAGATAACATACTTTGAAATATTGGGGAGTTACATTCTCCCCTCCTTCAATAAATTGTGTCCTTGCAATTTGAAATTATTCTTCAAAAATAAATGGTTAAAAATAGAAAAATACATTTGTGGAAAACCCACATCCGAAACTGGGTTAACACAATGTAGTCTTAATAAGAAGGAAAGAGAAATGAAAAAGTCCACACCAAATTATGATCTCGATTAGAAGAACATTAGTTCCAATTAAAGCCACGTAATTGGAGGAAAACGTAAATATTTATAGAGAGTGATTGAGTTCATCAATCACAAACAAGTGTAAAATTGAGGGCCTCAAAGCCATCAATCTATGGTGATTCAAAATATCATCAATTCAATAAAACATAAGGTATTATGATAACAAATTTTTGGTTTTAATATCCATTCACTAAAGTTTTATAATTAATTTATTCATATAATAAGAGGAAAAAATATATACTTGATTATTATAGTTTCATCCTTCAACTAATTCTTACCACAAACTCACCTTTCACTCCAAAAGATAATAGAATTAAAAAATATTCTATTTATCATAATCATATAGGGTTCCAAAAATTATGAATTTTTAATTCAATTGTCAGACTATTTAAAGAAACTATATTACACAAACCAGGACATCACATTAGCCAGTGGTAGGTGACGCACCCTTGTCACCCTTTGGTTGTGGGTTCAAGCCTCGCACCCTTGTTGAACGCGATGAGTTGTCACCCGACCTCCAGGTTGTCCTTTTTATAACAATACAAAAATAATCTTAAGAAATTATTTGACCTTAATAATATTATCCAACATCAAACTTAATCCATTCAAACCTTTAGACTTATCCAAAACACTTCTCTCCAAACTCACAGTCTAAAATTTATAAAAAAGGTAAACAAAATGAAGAAATATTTTTTCATGTAATAAAATATGAATACCTTCATCATGTATTATTTTAAAACATGGTAACACCCTAAATTACAATAAAACCTTATTGATTACATTCATTCTCCATTATTCCTTATAAAATACTATATATATTCCTTATATAAAAAAATATTGAATATTCCAACAATTATGCAATAAACAAACCATTAATCAGTTCCAAGGTAGTCAAGAATATCCAATATAATTTATCCAAATCAACCACCTCCTATTACAAAATCACTACCTCAGTATCAGTACCATATTATGGTTTATCTTTCCTTCAACCAATTATTTTCTAAAATGTTTAACCTGAAACTATGTCACTTTACTTGGTACCATACAATCACAAATCCTTAATGAAATAGTACTGCAGTACAATCCTCATTTATTTCCATAATTCATATAACCAGTACATCGTTGATACAACACTAAAATGAAATAATTCATTAATAACAACATAATAACACTATTCATTCCTCTTCATCTATGGTAGTATCATAACATGATTATTATACAATTGCATCATTTGGGGGATACTCTGATGATTTGGACATTGATTCGTGTAATGTCTCAACTCTTTGCAGATGATGCATCGTACATTTGAATCCTTCTTCTTACCCTTGCAATCACGTACTTGGTATCATTTTTTTCCACAAATATAACAAACTACCATTTCCTACAAGCATTAACCAAGGTGATTCTTTTCACAGTTATCACATATGGGAAAATGCTTCTTTCCCCTATTCCCTTTATCCATCTTTCTCTCTACCTTCATATTCTTCTCTTGCATCACTTCAAATCCATAGGACTCATATAATTATTTACTTATCTTATTAACACATGATACTATTTATTCATATGATGAGAATACATGGAAGACTATATCCATTTTAAATTTTGACTTAATATCAAGAACGATATGATCCTTCTTAATCTTTTGATCAGGCATATTGATGAAATTCTCATAACTTCTACTGGGCGCAATTTCCAAACAATTGAATACACCAAGTTAGTTTATGAATCACAATTATTAATTCCAATCTTGTAAAATACCTAATGTAAATTGAAAAAGTTATATATATAATATATAATCATAAAATTTCTTCATTGAGGAAGTATTTACTCTTAAATCCTTCATAATGGCTTGTAAAAAAATGTGAATTATCCTAAGCATATCCCCCAGGAGTGTCATAACCAAGAGTGCATCAAGGCTCATTGTCATGTACCAGGATACCCCAGGTCAAGCCCAATACTCCTTGTCAGAGTTTTCACTCCTAGGTACATCTGTGTCAAAGCCGCCTCTACATTCTTTTATCCAGAGAGGGATGCATTTCTTGATAAATTCACAAAATATCTACATTACCAAAATTCTAGGAAGTTCTTTTATACTAATCATCAAATTTTATCTTAGGGTAATGTTTTAGAATCATAGTTTTTCTAAACCTATTTCTAAGGTTGTTTCTAAATATCCTATGATACCAACTATAACGCCATGACCCCAGATGCCTGGAGTTGTTGCATTATTTTAATATGCTGGCATGATTACAAGGAATCAAGCCCCGAATGACCGATCAGTTTAGCAGTCTTGGAAAATATAATACATACCTGAATGTTACATTACACCTTTGAAAATAAAACACGACATAAATGATCCTTTGAGAACACCATTAATCCCCTAGCTTAACCCTTCTTATCAATCATAATACACTTCTTGGAATTATAGAAAAATAAAACATAAGAAATAGGTGAGCTTAGATGCTCATTATGAATAAAAATATAGCAGACAATTTCATAAATAAGTATAAAAATTTAAGGTAATGTATAAATCTAAAAAAAATCCTTTTAAACTTAAACATCATCATAATATGACAAAGAATCAAATAATTCTATTTACTTGTTCACATGGATATTCTACCAGTCGAATAATCACATGAAATATCCACTGCCAATTTCATAATGATGTAATGCATAATGCCAAACTTCTTAACCACATAGTCAAGGCCTTGTACCAAGACTAAAAATAATATTTTTTCAAGTCCTTATGCCAAGACACTAGTTTGTCTCATGAGTCCTACGATGCATCGAGGAGCTATAGCGGGCTCCTCCCATCACTTACTAAGTCCAATGCATTTTTCATATGAAAATGTTTAAACATAACATAAACAATCATATTAAAACTAGCATAAAAAATGTCAATACTTTATTCATAAAAAATGAATGGTATAAAAATAAAACATCCACATTCAAACATATCACAAAACCTTCAATACAATATGGAAGCTTTATATCATAATAAATCAACCTCGATCAAGAATAATATCCCATAAAGGATGTTGACATAGTTGAAATGATTAGTAAAAAATATTTGAGAGAAATATACCTTTTTCATGAATCTATTTAAATGTCACATAATTTATAAAGGTGTTCATTTAAAATGTAGTTTTCGATCCATGTGTCCCATACCACTTTGAAACATTTTAAAGTAATTACCATTTCAAATCATTCATATCCATATAAATAAATCCGTAAAACCATTTTAAAAACATGGACATTAATAAGAAAGGTTTAGAAGAATAAATCTTTTAAAAATATAAAATTATGTTTTATTAAAAAAGACCCTTAAAATGAATCCCTTTGAAAACTCTTTTATGAAACATGAACATGGATAATAAATATTTCCTAGTAGATACGTAAAAACAATCTCAGATAATAAAGAGATTGTAAAATTAAACCTTACCTTGTAATTTTCCTCAGTCGAGGGTACGTTAAACTTCTGTATAATAGTCAAATAATTTTTATTAAATTATATAAGAAACATATACATAAATATGATATAATATATGATCTTCCAATATTGCTTTGTTAATAATATTTTAGTTGTATCATCGTTTCGGGTGTTAATTGATCCATTTTCTTTTATATCAATGGTTACCTAAGCCAAGTTTGTTATGGATAGGATGTATATGATTCATATATATAATGATATTATGTTCTTAAACATTACTATTAATCATAAAATTAAAATTATTCTTTAATGATTATGACGGGGAATGACTCTCATTGTGTTCCTGGAGACGGTAATCTGTACATACGCCCGAGTGACAATATCATTATATTGATGGTGAAATAATATGTAATTGTATAGTATATCATATATACATAATCATTAACATTTTATATTTATTATTTACATCTGTTATACTCATTATTATACCCTTTTATATAATTAAGTGTTTGAATAACAAACTACACCACGATGTGGAGACGGTAAGCCGTACGTACACACGTATGATGACATTGTCATTTATAGGATGGATAGAATAACAAATATGGTTGTACCATATTTATAATAATATCACAGTGTGTAGGAGGTAATGAATTTATTATTTTGGTATGGAAACAACAAAGAAATAGGATGTGTAAGAAGAAAATAACTAGAAAGAGGGTGCTGAAATTATTACCTCTTCTTCGGGTGTTTCCTTGGGAGATGATCAAGAGGGATCCAAAGGTTTGATTTATTATCAAATTAAGGACTCTAGGTTTATTTGAGGGATTTTGGGAGGATATTTTGGCCGGGTTTTTCTGATCCAAATGTCTTTGGAGCTGTGATTTTGAGAGAAGGGGAAATGGCCTTTTATAAGAGGGGTGAGGGTCACTTTAGGAAAATATTGAAATATTATTTTATAATAAAATTATTTTATTTTTATAATGGATCCAAAATGATTTATTTCTAGGATAAGGTGGTGATGGTTCTCAAAAAACTCAACCAACATGTTTTAGATAGGTTTGTGTCACCATATTAAATTTATCTTTTGGATTTAACTCTTAGTTAAATAGTTTAACTTTTACTGTATCTTCTTGTATTATTACACTATATAGTTATTAAACTTACTCTAAACCTCCAAGAGAATATCAAGTGGTTCATTAATTACATATATAATATTATTTAATCCCTTTTGATGAACCATAGATTTTTATGAATATTATATAATATAATAATATAATATTTGTTTTATAAACTCATTTCTATCAATTTTGACACTATTTAGTATTTGGTTTTGGTAAAAGTCATCACAACTTGATTACATAGAACAATATATATTGAATCAATCCAAACATGTAATATGAACCAAGAAAATTAATAAATTTCATAAAATCATTGAAATTATATTTATTTTAATATTTGTAATACCATTTATTTAGTTCATTCATTAATAAGGTAAATAATACATTATCATTGTGTAATAAATAAATTTATTTATTTAATGTATAAAAATTATAAATAAAATATCATGATGTAGGAAATAATTTTTTATTTCTCATTAATATTAATAGTCTAATTTATATTTTGTATAACTCTATATTAAAAATGTTTTGTTTATTAAACTTTGAATTTAGCACTTTTAACTCTTTTTTGAATAAAATAATAATAAATGTTCTAATCTAATCCAAGTGGACCGAAAAGGATAATATTTTATTTCTAAGGCAGTTTTTGGTCCAATTTCACTTATCTAATAGAATTATGACATGTGTTAGGGTAATTATAATATAATTTTACCCTTAATTAGCCTATTTACTTTTAAATGTGGTAAATAAAAGTCAAAAGTTACTATTCATCAAAAATTATATTCATTTTATTAAACAACATTTTACTTACTAATGTCAACCATGTCTCCCATTTTTTTGAAATCTAAATTATAGAAGTGCTAAAAATAAGTTTTATGCAAATTTGCAAATGCTCCTAGAAGGTGGGTAAAAGACCGTAAAAAGTTAAATAAAATTTTATACATCAAATTTTATTATAAAATGACTTCAACGAATTACATTGAACATATATAGGTACTATATATCTATTTTGACTTAAAATAAATTTAAATAAAATAAATATTTATTTAAATAAAAATTCGGTTTTAAACAATAAAGCAGCGTTTTTCACTCTTTATCAAAAATTTGATGTTTTCATAAAAATACCAAAAATTCACTTTAAACTAATTTTGATATTCTGAATTCAAAAATGAATTCTATTTTACAAAAATAGAAACATATAAGTCTAATTAATTAATATAAATTTTATTTCCGTTGTCAAAATTAAAAAACTGGGTTTTTTTAAAAGTAAAAACTATCAAAAGATTGACATGTGTTTATATCAAATTTTTTTTAAAAAAATACTTATAATGACCAAAATTGTATTAAATAATAAAAAAATAATATAATTACACTTCCAAAACATTCAAATGCATAATTTATCACTATAAATTATTTCTATTATAAAAGTTGTTTTGAGTTAAAATGTAGTATTTTTCACTATTCATCAAAATATGAAAGTTATCAAAAAAGTACCAAAAATTTTAACAAACTAAATTTTTATGTCTTGATTCTAATGAATAATTTAATTTCATTAAATTTAATATATAAAAGTGTCCAATATTGGTTTTAAAAGGGGTCCTCCCTTAAAAGGTGGTAAAATTTCATTTTTTGAAAAATACCTCTTTTATCTTAAAAAAATCAATTTGTTCTCATATTATGTCAAAGAAACAGATAATATGGGTTTAATAATTATACAGATTATATAAGCTTCAAAATTCTATTAATACTATTCATAACCGTTTTTTGAACGACTAGTTTGGTAAGTTGTGGTGCACTCGAACTCAGTGTTGCGTGTATCACAAGTTATTAAATTTCTTTAATGAGATAACGTGCTATGAAATCATGGGGTGTTACATGAATGATGAGTAGTAATACCTTAAAAGTAAATGAAAATAATTAAGTTATTGTTATAATATTTTGACCATATTAATATAAGATAATATGGACCATAGATAAAAAATATATGAAAAATATTATGCTCAAAAAAGAAAATCTCTTACCTCGACTCCCAAATCAGCTTAGTACATTCATCTTAACCCTTAAATAAACTAATTATTTTTATTAAATAATTATTTTAGAATATTTTTTATTTATATATGATTTATTTTTGTTCATTTTCATTTTATTATACTCATTTTGTTTAATCCTTGTGTTCATTTCCTTCATCATAGGTATGTTTGTTTCACAATTCCAAGGATGTATCAATTTATCAGTAGTGGTAAACCATTATAACAAATGAATCTATAATTCTATAATTTGGGTGAAATTGATTTAATTTCATTCGAAAAGCTAAAATGGTTCCAAATAAAAAAATTATTACACTATATAGTAAATTCAATTATTAAAATTTCTAAAATTCATTGTAGTGTTTATATATGTGATTTACCATCCATTTTAAAATTAAAGGTGGACTAGTATGGTCATTGATAAGTCCAATTATTCCATGGTAGAGACCTATGTTGATGGTGAAAAAATATAAAAACCATGGTCTATACATACGGTCCATACAAATTAATCCTGTTCCTTAATTATAATGCTTAAATATTATGTCATTCCTTTGACTAATGCTTGGTTTCTTGTAAAATTCATATCGTAACAAACATAACCCATATTTTAACTTAATAATCCCTAAAAATCAATAATTTACATATATAATTGAATATTATAACTACCATATTTTATTATTGATCAAACCATATGTAAATCTACCTCAATTGGGAGGCTGTTACCCCGGAACAGATAAGCGCTCATGGGGCTGGGGATCTAAGGGCTCGGGTTGGGGCTTAGCCAGCGAGGGCTCTGCTGGTGAGGGCTAGGATGGGTCAATATTGATTGACTTCCATGAGGGATTTGATGGATCAGGCTAGGTCTGTGAGGTATTGGAGGGATTGGGATCAGGAGCCATCAAAGAATGCTTGTAGGGCTCAGGAGTAGATGATGATGGCTTGGACTGATTGGGCTCGGTTGATGCCAACGGGGTGGGTTTTCAAGGGTTTGGTGTATGGGGAGTTAGGGGAGGGGGGGTCAGGGTAAAAGGAGACGAGTCGGGGTTTAAAGTGTGTTTTTTATTAAAAATTGAATATTTAGTGGTTATTTTTAGAAAACCGTTGTGAAATCCTTGAAATTGTTTTAAGTGGAGGTGTACTAAACTATTGCAAAGAAACCCAGTTCTAAATAATGATTTTGTTGTAGTGCCTCATCTTCTCATTTATACAAAAATTTTGAGCTTTTTATTGTAAAATAAATAACCTAATACCCTCCAAAAATCCCTCTTTATGTCTTAGAGGTATTGGTTTGATCATAATATCATTATTTCAAGGCTTATGGTGTCAGTTAAAAGAGGTTTCTCGGTGACGTGGTTAGTTCTTTATATAGCTCTTTTGATTTTAGTTATTGTTTGAAATTCTATAAAATTATTTTATAAAAAATAGTATGGTAAATATAATTTCATAAATATACTAATATTTTATTATGATGATTTTACAACATTTTTGAACCATCATTACATCAAATGGGAAATGAATGTATCGCTTGTGAGTGTGTGTGGACTACAGCCTCCAAGCAACGATCTGAATCATTTTCCATCACCAACTCACCTGAAAATTTATAATTTTTGGTTTATATGTATATGATATTTATTATGTAATAATTATTCTTTAATGATAATATATTATTTATCTCTCTTTTCTTCGTTTCATTAAAAAATGAAAACAATTTTCACATGTACGTATGGACTATCATCTCCATGAATGATGTAATTCATTTTTCTATATATAAATTTTATGGATTATTATAAATATGTTTATAATGAATATATTTTATATTTATATCATTATTAACACTCTATATTTGATGTAACCATGATCAAATTATAAGTACCAGAACCTCTGAAATGAATCTTTTATGAAAATAGATACACTTAACACTAAAAAATGATGATTTTATTTATAAAATGATAATAAATTAGTGTTTAAATGTTATAGGTGGATAATATATGATATTATCTGTATTAATATAGTTCTAATATATAATTATAATAAAATATATTTTTTATATAGGAAATTACAGTGCTTACGACGAAATTCAAACTGAAGGTAAGGGTATTATGTTACAATCACATTTTTACTGGGTTTATTTATACTTAAATTTAGAATAATGAAATTATATTATAATTCTCTAAAAAATCATGTTTAGTTTATTATAATTTGTATATTTATAGATATTAACAGTTTTCGTTTTATTTTTCTCTCTTTAAGTACACAAGTTTTTAAAAGAATGTTTTAAGGAAAAATGACTTTGTGTTACAAATTCTATGATGAATATTTTTCTTAAATATTCATATATTTTTTTAAAATGTTTTAAATAATGTTTTCAATGTTATCCAATCATTATTTAGTGTAATTTTTACCCATTATTTAATTTCTATTATAAATATTTAAAAACTAATATTTTTGTGATTTGTTGAATGCGTTACTTTTGAATTTTTACCGAACATGTGAAATAAATTTTTGTCTAAATGTTCACATCATGAATAGTATTTTCCACCTTTGTGACCACTCAATGATTTAAATATTTTATTTTTATGTTTCCATGGTTATTTATAATGAATTTGTTTTAACAAAAATTATGTAAATTTCTAGATTTTAAATAGGTTATTTTATTATTAAAAGGGTAATTTCTACTAGAAATGTTCTAGAGATATATTAAAGGAATTTTTTATCTATGATAAAATATTTTGATGTTACATATATTTAATTAGGTATTGGATTTTATTATACAATACTTATTATTTATCTATATGGTTTATAGTTATGAACATGAAATATTTACGAAACCAATTTTGTTTTTCAGTATTTAAATTATAATGAATGATAATTGTTTTTAGGATATTGTTTCTTACAGATAAATGGATTATGATTATGTGATGTGTGAGACCATAATATAACTCTAATTAAATGGTTAAATATTAATGTTTTATGATCTCAAAGGGTAGACTAGAGGTTATCCAAAAAACCAAAAAGAGCGTATATGGTAAGTTGTCTCAAAACCGAATTAAGTATATAGGTAATCATGAAGCCTAACATGTGATTAGTATATTTGTGGTAGTCTGAACATATCATTTTTATAAATATGATTATGACACAATTTATTACACCATTTTATGGCATGATCAATTTTTAATGTTAGGATATTGTGGCTCGTGTTCTTTGATTTCTTTATGATCTATATCTTATGAACTTACAAGATTTATTCCATAACATATGATTATGATCAATTAATTGTTGGGTATGATTTTAAAATGTTAAGATCATGTTCTCATTGCATTATGATCATGTTATGTTGAAATGATCATTATTATCTCTCTTATTTAACTTATTGATCATCTATTCTCACCCTTTATTATGTTTCCATTCCCCTAGAATATGATGATAGGTTTTTTGTATGATATGTATTAAAAGGGGGATTGTTGTAAGAATTAAGTGGGAGATGATATAGACCTTGTATATACCAGTTTATTAGGTATTTCTATTTCCAAATACATTAAAAATTTATGAATATAGAATGTATTATAAGGATATGTATTGAATATTCATATAATAAGATATGATATTTATGAATGAAATATTTGGGTCAGCTCTGTAAGAAAATGGTTTTCTATGAGGTATAGATCCTTTTATTTTTAATTTATTTCATTATCTTGGACCTAATATGGAATTCTAATGAGGATTAGAGGGATTAAAAGTTTTTAGGGCTTTTTCAGAGCTCAGATATCTGACTGGTGGAGAAATTAATTATGTCATGTGGTTAAAAAAACAATGAGATCCAGTGACAACCGTTTCCATAAATAGATCAGGGTGTTTAAGAGGGGAAAGAAGGGTGTACGGTCTTCCCTAATCATGCACCTAGGGATGTGTGCCCATGAAAAATGTCTATAGTTTTTGTTCAAAGCTGAATTGAATGTTTGTTGCATAGTATCATTAACTGTTTGTATAACCCATGCAGGTTCCTACTATGGATATTGGCCTATGCATGGTTGTCACATGTTTTGGCCAATCGTGCGATCAAACTATTCAACCCATTAATTTTTGGCTAAAATTACCATTTTTAATTAAAACTATTTTAACACACCCTAATTTCATATTTCCCTCTAATGTATAAGATCTTATTTATTCCTCATAGATTAGCTCCTCCTACCCTCTTCATAGGATTATATCCCATTTTGACCTCTTAACTCCAATTAGATCCTTGTTGGTATCATTATATGTTCATCGTTAGGTGTTTTATTCATATTGTGTCATCGAACATTTTTCATTCCCTCAATGATGATATTTTGATACGGGCTTATATACCCTATATTCTTGTCATTGATCTGATCTTCTATTTTCTCCCAATCCAAGACTATCTAAAGGTAAATACTCGATTAGGAGAGTTCTACAAGTATATGTTAGGTGGTCTATGACTCATCCATCATGTCTACCCATTTTATAAACTGTCATTGTTGTGTGCATGTTGGTATCACTAGGAATTTATTATTAAAATCATATTCATTACTGGTAGTCATTAGAATTGTATTCTAATACCCTTGTTATAAATTTTCATCACATCATTGGAGGTTGGAACTTCAATTTCAACTAACCCAAGTAGGGTGTGACATTTTTCATGCCTTTGTAACACATCATTTGTCTACCTGCACCACTATTTGGGTGACTAGAATTGGACTTGATTAAGGTAAGTATTTTAAATAGTTAAATTAGTAGTTAATATCTAGAACATGTATGGTATCAATTGACCCTCTTAAGGTAATTTTTTCAAATTAATCAATGAACATTTTAAATGTTAATTATAAAGTATACTATTAAATATAACTTTACCTAGTTCATTATAATTAAATGGAATGGGTTACATGTATTTATCGTTCCTTGTCATGATTATGAAAGGTAAAGGAATGGGCCTTGTAATTGAATATGGAATGAAAGTAATAAGTGGTTTCATGTAATTTTTAACCGTGTCACCTAGTATGTAATGTAGTGGAATAAACTTATTTATTTATCAAATGGAATGAGTATTACCTGGACTAAGTCAAATAATGAATTATGTATAAGGTTAATATTGAATATGGACCTTATTAAATTTATAGGAGTGGTTCGACTTAACATAACCTTGGATTTCTATGGGAATGCCTTGAGCACTCATAGGATACCATTCTGATTCAAGGGGAAGGTTTCTAATGGATATACCTATCTTGGAACATGGACCTTTTCTACTAGTGGATTACCGACATGATGTCGTAGGATCCCTTTACTATCTTTATATATATTAGAATGCCTCAGATACACACCTTGGATCTAGATTGATTTATTCATACATGTGGTGTCCGAGATACACCCCATTAAGTATTTTCATTCTTACATAATTCTCACCTTAGAGGACATCCTTAGACTATGTTAAAATATTTTATAGTGGAATGCTTTGGGGGATTCCCCTTAGATTACAATCTGAACCCTTATAGATAGGTTGCATGTTATTACTGAATATTCACAAACCCTATGGTGAAGGATACCTTAGTTATTACCTTATATCGTCTTTTATTATTATCATCATCATTGGATAACTTGGTTATTACCTTAGAACCACATTAATTATTATCATCACTATAGGATGACTTGGTTACACCTTGTATCCTCTTAAATTATCTATATCATATATTGTGCATTGACACTTATTATAAGCTAGATCATATTTAATTAATGTGAACATGTTCAGACGTCAACTGAGGCAGAAGAAGGTATTGAGGTATTTATAATACTATACAATTTTTATATTCATATATACATATACACTATTTCAGTTTATATTCAATGACTAGATTGTATAGACGTCATTGGTGGGGGCCTATTAGTATTTTTCTCACACCTTATCTGGGCCACCGATGGTACTCATAAAGTGTATATGTATTTAGTTGTTTATAAGGGGAAGCATCCTACTTTTGAAACATGAATTGATTTCTTTTTTATGGTAGAGTTTGGCAGAAGATGACTGAGCCGACATTCAGGATGCTCGGTAGTTTTTTGGATTCTTTTTTATTATTTTGTAGAGATTTTATAATGTTAGTTCCTACTAAATTGTATCCTATTTTTCATGGTTTTAGATACATGAAATTCTATCATCATTGGTATATGATTCATTTTCAACTTTTTATTATTATTATATGTTGTTTGAATTATTTATTTTTTATTGTTTCTTCCAAGGATTTATTAATTATTATAATGCTCTTATTATTTACCTATTATTATATATATAATGTGACTAACTCTAACAAGAAGATATAGTATCCCCCACAGACACACCCATGTCCCTCGCTTCTAGTTATAAGCCTCTCGCGTATAGGGAGGTATGCATGAGACCATGTGGCCCATCAGCTCGGGGTACCTTCGAGTGGCACCCAGGTTGGGATGTCACAAAGTGGTATCAGAATCCATTTTATTTTATATTGAATTATTTTTTGGTAAACCAAGATAGGATATGGGGAACATGTTTTAACATGGTTATATGTCATGCTTGGGTATAGCAAGCCCATGCTCGGGGTAAATACCAAGATTCATGGGAAGGGGAAATTGTTGTTCTATATTTTTCTTATTAGAGTTTATATACTTACACTATTGGGTGATTCACATGATATGTGATTATTATTATTATTATTAAGGATTTTATTTAATCCTTGGCCTGCTGAGATAATCTCAAATAAGCATCAATCATGCATCATTATAGGCACATCGAAATCAAATTCCATGTATATGTAATACCATATAGGTGCATTTCACTACTTGTGTGGATTTTGCTTCCTATGATTTTTGAGTGAACCAAAGTTGTTATATATTTAGGTGCTGCTAACATATTTCACTAGGTAAGGTAATAGGTTATTTAATGTGTCATTATCAATCTAAATAGTTTTGTTTTCATATATTGGTTTATGGTGTCATCTTAAATAGATTATTTTTACCCATGTAAACTGTGTACCTCTGGTTACATGTGCTGCTCTTTGGTTGTGATTGAGTGACTATTAGTTTCAATTTATGAGGTGTATGTGAACTTATAGATAGGAAGGGTTAATTGACCCTATCGAGCCAATATATGTTACCTGTTACATTCTGAGACCGAATAAAGATGGGGTTAAAAAGAAATTAAATGGGTGTCGATTTTAGTGATAATGTGTATGGGACCTTATTCAATAGGAATGAAGATCCATTTTAACCTAACCGTGATATATTTATATAATCAAATACAATATTAAAATATAAATATTGACTTATTAAAATGTAATGGTTCCATGTAAATTAAGAGTCAAAGTGTGATTGACCCTTCTCCTTCTAAAACCCTTATAAATTAAACTTTAACACTTACTAATACCTTAACCTTCTATGAACTTAGTTAGGGTTATACCTTAAGTAGTGAGTCCTTACACTTATGTTTTTATTTCACTAGGGTATATATATATTCTCAAATATTGTTATGAGGAATGTCCTTAGAATTATTAGATATATTCCACCATAATATCCTTGTTTCATGTTCTAGAAGGATGGAGACGAACATGCTATAAATATGGCGAGCCCTATGTTACTAATATTACCACTAGGTGTGACACTTGAGGAACCTCCTATCATACACAATCTACACATAGACACTCAACATTGAGAAAATTTTCTACATATTATAGAGTCCATACAAGGTACTCCACAACCTGCATCTACTATGGCTGATCTTACTTGTATGTTCCAACAGCAACATCCTTCCACCATTTTGGGGGATGGTAGTCCTCCGGTTTTTGAGACTTGGATTGAGGCCACCTTATATATCTTTGAGAATCTAGAGACATATCAATAGATGTGGGTAAAGCTTTCTACCTATATTGTCTTTTATTACACCATGAATTTGTGGGATTTGATTACCCATGTGTTTTTATCATCATCACATGGTCTATGAAGACATCTACCCTAAATTTTATTATAACTTATTTCCTCAGATGTTGAGAGCTAACCAATTCAAATAGTTCATGCACCTGGAGTAGGGTGTTATGTACTTCATAGATTGTTCAGCATGTTTTACTATGTTTAATCACATTTAACCTCTTATAGCTTGTGATGAGATATCGTATGCTAGATGTTTCAAGGATGGGATTAATTATGTCATCTGTAATCTGGTGAATGTATTTATCCTATCCACTTTTTATGATATCATGAACCTGGCCTTATCACTAAGAAAAACCTAAGGGATGGTGGTAGTTATGGGAATAATGGTTTGGTGTCGAGGCAGGGAAGTAGTTCTTCTAGTAGTAGGAAGAGTACCCTTTAGGATTCTTATCAGATAATTAGTAGCCAAAGTATCTTAACTAGAATCTCTGTTATATGCCATCAATGTGAATGGAAGGGGAACCTGAAGCCTTATTGTGATAGAGTCCCTCTTGAGTGTTGTTCTTACAGTTGTGTGGGGAATATTCAGATATTTTTTGGATCTTTCCATTTACATTCAGTGGTAGAAGATCCAAACCATTTCCACCCTTAGGAGAAGGATCAGTTGTGACATGTCGAGTAGGGATTTGGAGTAACACTAGAAAGATAGGTTGAGGAGGAGATCATGGTTGTGGTAGCTAGACTTCTGATTATTGGTGCCAGTAGCACGAACATACTCATGGTAGTCCAACTATAGAACTGGGTTGTGGATCATGTTATTTTCATTCCGTATAACCAATATGAAAGGATTAAAGTTCAATACCATCAACTGTAAGTGGTTCTTTTATAGTAGCCTATACTATTGTATCTACATTATTCGATACAAGTGCCTCTCACTCCTTTTTCTCTCTATTGACTATAGAAATTCTTAGGCTATAAATTCAATAATACTATAGTCTGATGACCCTGGACACATCATTGGGAATGCGGTTAGAGGGAATACACAAAATTTGGGATTATTAATATCGGTATTTATCCCTTCTTATTGGAACTCTTCGTGCTCAAGATGATAGGCTATGATGTCATTCTTGGAATCAATTGGATGGTTTTATATCATGCAATTATTGACTGCAATCACCTCAAGGTATCGTTGACATCACCAAGGGATAAAGTAATCTTCAAAAGTGTGAGTGGAATTTCCAAGATGGTAGAAATGGACCAGAGCATCCTGGTATAGGTGTATTGACCACCTATATTTCTAGTCTATTCATGGAGAGGAAGGGAATACATATGAAATATTATCCTCCTGTAGCATATCATTTCCGGGACATATTTCCCAATGATTTTTTTTCGATCACCTCCTAAGAGAGAGAATGATTTTATGATTGAGCTCATTATAAGAGTAACTCTAGTTTCCATTCATCCATATAAAATGGAACCTACTGAGCTCCATGATCTCAAGAGATGGTGAGAGGATTCAGAGTGTAATGGTTTTATCCAACCATGTACTTCTTCTTGGGGTTCACCTGTGATTTTCAATAACAAGGTAGATGGGAACCATAAGCTATTCATGGATTATTGATGGTTGAAATAGATTATGGTTAAGAATCAGTATCTAATACCTCAGAATGATGATCTCTTTGACCAGCTCTAAGGAGATAGAGTATTCTGAAAGATCGATATGAGATTGGTCTATCATAAAGTGAAATTTAGGCCTTAAAATATACAATGTATAGCTTTTCAAAGTCATTATAGTGTATTTTTGTAATGGCCCGGACCTCCCTGGTCCATTACTTTGTGAAAATGTGGTGTTGGAGGTGTTCCGGGAGGACAAGGTGACTTATCCCCCAGCTGCTGCCTACCGGTAGCTCGGTCTACCGGTAGCTGCTGATTACCGGTAGCTCGGTCTACCAGTAGCTGCTGATTACCGGTAGCTCGGTCTACCGGTAGCTGCTGATTACCGGTAGCTCGGTCTACCGGTAGCTGCTGCCTATCAGTAGCTCGGTCTACCGGTAGCTGCTGATTACCGGTAGCTCGGTCTACCAGTAGCTGCTGATTACCGGTAGCTCGGTCTACCGGTAGCTGCTGGTTACCGGTAGCTCGGTCTACCGGTAGCCGCATCCTACCGGTAGCTGGGTTTACCAGTAGCCACGGCATACTGATAGCTCGGTATACTGGTAGCCGCAGTCCAGCAGTAGCTCGGCTAACACTTTTCCAAATTTCTAGTTCTGTGAACAGTGTTTCTATCGGTGAGGTTCAGTGAACAGTGTTTCTATCGGTGAGGTTCTATCAGTGGACTTCTATCGGTGAGGTTCAGTGAACAGTGTTTCTATCGGTGAGGTTCTATCAGTGGACTTCTATCGGTGAGGTTCAGTGAATAGTGTTTCTATCGGTGAGGTTCTATCAGTGGACTTCTATCGGTGAGGTTCAGTGAACAGTGTTTCTATCGGTGAGGTCCTATCGGTGGACTTCTATCGGTGAGGTTCAGTGAACCGTGTTTCTATCGGTGAGGTCCTATCGGTGAACTTCTATCAGTGAGGATCTATCAGTAGACTTGTGTTTCTATCGGTAAGGCTCTATCGGTGAGATTTTCCATACTTTGCCAATTTTTACGAATGAACAGTGTTTCCAGACTTCATAAGAACTACCGATTCCATACTTTGCCAAATTTTACGAATGAACAGTATTTCCAGACTCCATAAGAGCTACCGATTCCATACTTTTCCAAATTTCACGAATGAACAGTGTTTCCAGACTCCATAAGAGCTACCGATTCCATACTTTGCCAAATTTTGAGTATGTGAAAAGTGTTTCCAGCTTCGCAAATTTGACGTTTTCTTTGACGTAAAATACTTTTAAAACCATATTTTTAAGGACTTTAAGGCCAATTCAAAGGCCATAAATCCTATATTAACTATTCCTAAGGCTGGGATGTTTTTTTTACTTGGTCAAACCGCGTGGGTTAATGCGATACGTTTTTAATGGAGAATAAACCGGATCATAAACTATCGCCTCTCTAATTTTTTTTAAAAGGAACGAGATATCATTCTTTGTTGTTCTTCCTCCTGGTTCTCATCTACGAGATGCTAGAACCTTGCAATCATTCTCGTAGGAGTTTCACAATCAAACGTTACTCAGATCAGTTCTGCTCTGTTGATGCAACCAAGTTGTGTCGATCATTCTTCGATATAAGGTATGTTTTATCATCGTTCCTTCGGGGATCACCTTCTCTTGTTCTTCCTTCCATATTAGCATGTAATCTCCATGGTTCTAATGGGTTTTCTTGGGGTTGGTTGGTACTGTCGTACCGTGGCATCCTCTGGTGGATGCAGCTATCGTGAGGAGAAGAGGATTGTGACCTGTTGTGTGGATAAAGGACGTCAAGAACTCTTCGAGGTAGGGGATTCATGGCTTCTAAAATTATATATGTGCAATCGTAGAATTAGCATGATTTATTCCTTTGAATCACAATGAAATTGACCTAATTATATACATGAACCGGATTAAAAGAATTGGTTGATCGCATGCTGTTGCTTTATACCGTGATAACGGTTTGCCTCATGTTTTCCTAGATATAGTGATATCTATGTTTTCATTGATTTATTGTTCGTTCATGATTGAAATTGATAATGAACGTAAATCCGGAATTATTTTTTGATTAATTGGCTAAAGATAAAGAGGCATGTACATTAATCTGGTTATTGTCGTTTTTGTAGTTGTTCTAATTTGAGGATAATCAAATTAAGGAAGTAAGCTTGGTTATTTAATTGTGATAACTTACTGATTAGGTATCCATGATTGGAGCCTACGAATAAAAAAGTCTGTTAATTCAATATGGATTAGAGAACAGATTATGTGGGAATTTCAAAAAGGGTTCTGAGCTACCCTCTTGTTTGTTAACGGGCCGAGAGCCCATTTTGTGATGTTTGTTTTCCTACTGCTTGTGCTGTGATGTGAGCCTGGATGGCTGTTGTGATATGTGGAGGCATGGAGACTTATGGTTGTGGCAGTGGATGACGCCTAATGTGGCGAGATGCATCGGTTTATGCATATGGGTGTCGGGGAGGACACCAAGGGTGATGGTATGAGATGAATGTGATGGTTTGATGTTGGTGGTTTGGTCTGGTTGTTTATCTGCATTACTTTTCCCCACTGCTCAAGGCAGCTGGTCTTGCTTACCCTCTTTCCGAAGGAGGCGAAGACACGCGGGGTATGCCACGTGCTTTCCGTGTTTAGCCTCTCGATGGAGGATGGGTCGATGCTCTTTCTATAGGCGGCAAAGACTTGACGGGTAGTATATCTACTCACCGTGTTGAGCCTCCTTTGTGTTTAGAAGCATAGGATGTTTTTCTAGAATGACTGGGAATGTGGAAAAGTAACTCTATAATTAATGTTTGATTAAATGGTGAAAATCCACGGGGATGGAGATGCTGGAATTTAAAGGTGATGTGAATCTTAAAAAGGAGCAGTTGTTTTTGAAAGTGATGCCATTTCAGTTTAATGTGGAATTATTCATTCTTAATTAATGTTTAATGAATTAATTAATGTACAGTGGAACTGATAAATGAGAATGGAGTAATCTAATAAATCTCTTCAATTGGTTGTGTGCTTATAGGATACCTAGTCTTAGAAGTAGCAGTCTGGAGTCTGAGAGACGTTAGCTGCAGTTGTATCTAAGACTAGGTAATTCCAATAGTGTGGATGTGAGTTACTTATATATTCTGTACTTTTTGTGTTTCTATACGCTACTCCACCCTGTCGGTAAGGGAAACTAACACCCCGGGGATTCTGAGCCCTGGGGGGTGTTTTCCCCAACATTCTGATGGGAGGTTGAATGGCTGACTACCCCCTTTGGCCTCGCTCTCTTCTCTTGGTAGATCTTAGTGCTGGTAGGCATAGTGGTTAGTTTTACCCATATATGTGTGTAGAGGGCTGTAATGGCTTGTGGTTATTTCACACACATATATTCTGGATATAGTATCCTATGGACTACTATAGGTGTAACGTGTATAGGCTGTGATGGCTTGAGGATCCTTACTCGGTGTATGGGCTGTAATGGCTTGAGGTATAATACCCGACGTATGATACACGTTATGCGAGCTGTGGTGGCTCCCGGAAACTACCTGGTTACTTTTGGTTGTGAGGATTGTGTGGAGCTTAGCCCAGGTGTGTGCGGGCAAGCCTTTGTGGTGCACGAGGTGCAGATTGGGGAGCTTGACCCATGTTGATACGGGCAAGCCTTTGGAGAGAGATGCACAGGACGTACGTCGTTGGGGCAAAGCGGCAAACCAGTGGGGAAGTAGTAGCAGGGTACCCTTGATATTATTTACTATATGCTATATTCTTGTATGCGTTACTTGGTGAGAGTAGCCATGGTGAGGTTGGGAACATAGCATACCTGTTTAGATAATGAGTTAGTTTCACTTGTTGTTCACTGGGCTTTAGCATGCTTTCTTTAATTTTGCATGAGAGTCTTGGGGAGGATCCTACTGAGTATACTGTTATACTCACCCTATGTACATATAAACTGTTTTTCAGGTCACTTGGAGCAGGTTGGAGATCAAGCTGGTTACTACTAGCTTGCGGTTGGAGGAGCTGTTCGGGCTTGTGGTCGCTGTCGTTTTTCTTTCTTTTGGGTACTTTTAGTTTTCCCTTTCAGTTGTAGTAATTTTGCATGACATTTCATATATGTACTTGGTTTCCTTTTTATATTTCAGTTCTGAGTTGGAGTTGATTGGAGTCTATTCTATCTCTCTCTTCTGCTTGTGTTCTCTTAGAGGGTAATGCCTCCCATTTGTACGTTATTATACCCTCGGTGCTAGTCGCCAACCCGGGGCCTACTGGAGGCGGGACTCGGGGGTCATTATCTCCTTTTTCACATTGCCGGCCCAAGAGGGGTACACTTTGTGGGGAGGGGGTCGTGACAGAGTGGTATCAGAGGTCTGGTTGAGGGATAGGATGGAGTTTGGAGTTAGGCACAGGTGAGGATGCATGGGATGGTAGGGCAATGGTGTCATTCATGTTTAGCAAGTGGGGTAAACACTGGAGACCGGCAGAGACATAGGCGTTCAGAGCCCCCTATGATCTGTTGCACGGACCTTTAAGTTTACGATGGCTACTAAAAAAAGTGATACTGGTTGCAGGGTAGAGACCTAGGAAAGGATCATGCGTCATTATTCTTTTTGCCTGTGTTTGAATGGGTAGACCTTAGGATAAGTAACCAAAAATTAATAAAACAAAATACTTAATTAATTAATGTTGAGTCTTCCATATTCCAGGCTTAGGAGCTCTAACAGTTGTTATTTTACAGGTATGGCTCCAGGTCGACGTCCTCGTCAGGTTTGCGCCGAAGGTGCCCAGCAGGCTGTTCCAGCAGATCGCCGCCGGGTAGAGGTTGACGACGATGACACTTAGAGGAAGACACTCCGAGAGTTTCAGCGCCAGAGTCTACAGAAGTACGAGGGCTCCATTTCAGATGCAGTCACAGAAGAGTGGTTGGAGGAGGTCGAGATAGGCTTCAGTTCGATTCGTGCTCGGAAGGAACACTGGGTGTCCTTGGTTGTGACGATGTTGCGTGGAGAAGCGAGACAGTGGTGGTTCTTGTTCCTCGGGGATCGTGAGGAGTCAGTAATCTCATGGGAGGAGTTTCGAGACAGGTTTAGAGTCATGTTTCTTTCATCGACTGCGAAGGCATCCAGTCACCAGGAGCTTCTTACCCTTCGACAGGGGAGCTCCAGTGTTCGAGAGTTTGGAATCCGTTTCAGGAACCTTCTACGATATGCTTCAGACCTGTTACCAGATGATGAGGCCAGGGCGAGGCATTTCGAGGAGGATTTGCGTCCAGAGATCCAGCGCCAGGTCACCCCATTTATGCTGAAGACATATCTTGAGGTGCTGGCGAGGGCAGAGGTTGTTGAGAGGACATTGGCCAGGACCGGATCGTCACGAGAGGGGAATCGTCATGATTCCTCACGAAGCAGAGCTGTGGTCCGGGGTTCCCGGTTTTCAGGACAGAAGAGTTTCCATTCACCTGGGGGTAGGTCCCAGCCCTTCCCATCTCGTTTCTCCAGAGGTAGCAACTCTCAGACCTATGCCAAGGGATCAGGTGCTTGTTTTTCTTGTGGTGGACGTGGTCATCAGCAGCGGGAGTGCCCAACTTTTCATAGCAGTCATCGTGCACCAGGCGCTCCACTCCAGGTTCCTCCGTTGAGGCAGTTCCAGCCGAGGCAGCAGCAGCAGGTTGCACCAGCTTTAGATCAACAGAGGGTAGATGGAGCAGGCAGAGGACAACCCCATGATGCTCCCCGTCCTCAGAGAGTAGAGCATGGCCGTGGTGGTGGTCGTCATCAGGGTCAGAGAGGCCGTGGAGGTGGTCGTGGTCAGCTTCATGCTCTAGCGTTGCCAGCTCCAGGCAAGCCAAACGTCGTCCGAGGTACCCTTTGCTTGTTTTCTACCTTGGTGTATGCCTTGTTTGATTTAGGAGCGACACACTCCTTTATATCCCCTACCCTTGTCCACGCTTTGGGACTTGAGGTAGAGAGGCTTCCAGTGCCCTTGGGGTTGACTACGCCAGTTGGAGGTCGAGCTAGCTTGTTTGAAGTATGTGGAGACTGTGAGCTAGTGTTGGGGCAGCACCGCTCTTCGGGAGATTTCCTATGTTTACGAATACAACCATATGATGTCATCCTCGGCATGGATTGGTTGTATTCGGTGCAGGCTATTGTGGATTTCTACAGGAAGAAGGTTGTTTTCTTTGATGAAGATGGAGAGGAAGTATTGTTTTTTGGTGAGAGAGATCCTCGGATGAGTCATAGACGAGTTTCATCCTTATCATCCATGATGGCTGGGATGATGCTGAGTTCTTCAGAGGTTCAACAGTTGGCGTTTCCTAGGGTCGTAGAGGAGTACCCTGATGTCTTTCCAGAAGAGGTTGTATCCTTACCCCCTCGACGAGAGATCGAGTTTGGGATCGAGCTACTGCCAGGAACGTCTCCTATCTCTATGTCTCCGTATAGGATGGCCCCTTCTGAGTTACAAGAGCTACGTATTCAGCTCGACGGTCTGTTGCAGTGTGGTTTTGTTCGGCCAAGTGTGTCACCGTGGGGTGCACCAGTCTTGTTCGTGAAAAAGGCTGATGGCAGTTTGCGGTTGTGCGTCGATTATCGTCGCTTAAACAAAGTGACAATAAAGAACCGCTATCCACTTCCACGGATTGATGACCTATTCGATCAACTGAAGGGTGCAAGTTGGTTCTCAAAGATCGACTTGCGGTCAGGATATCATCAGATGCGTGTAAGGGATGAGGATATCCCGAAGACTGCTTTCCGCTGCCGTCATGGACATTATGAGTTTGTTGTAATGCCATTCGGCGTGACAAATGCTCCAGCTGTTTTCATGGGGTTGATGAATGATGTGTTCCGTGAATTCCTGGACAAGTTTGTTGTGGTTTTCATTGACGACATCCTTGTGTACTCCACATCTGAAGAAGAGCATGCAGAGCATCTACAAGCCGTTTTGGGAGTTCTTCTCCAACATCGGTTGTTTGGGAAGTTGTCCAAGTGTGAGTTCTGGGCTCGAGAAGTTCGTTTCTTGGGACATGTTGTGTCCCAACAAGGAGTAGCTGTGGATCCTTCGAAGATAGAAGCAGTGGTGTCTTGGCCAGCCCCCAAGACCGTGTCAGAGGTGTGAAGTTTCCTTGGTCTCGCAGGCTATTATAGGAGGTTTGTGGCTAATTTCTCCCGAGTTGCGACTCCTCTGACAGCTTTGACCAGGAAGGATCAAGCGTTCATATGGACTGATCAGTGTCAGACAGCTTTCGAGTATCTAAAGGAGAAGGTGTTGTGTGGGCGTTCTATTCCTTTAGTTCGTGTCTTGTGGCGACATGGTGGCATGGAGGAGAGTACCTGGGAGCGTGAGTCACAGATATGTGCTCAGTACCCAGAGTTGTTTAATGTTTAACTCCTTTCATGTAATGACGTTTCATTTATGGTTAGACCTTTCATGTTTTATTTATGTACCATTGATGTGATGTTATGTTTGAATTGTTTGGTTATGGATTATTTGTTTCCATACTCTCAGATGTCGTAGTTTTGTTCCAGCTTTTTAACAACTCATGGTGGTTTTCCCCTGAGAGGTATCTTATGGGGTGGTTGTTCAGACCCCTCTTTTCTTCTGGGTTGGTTTTTAATTCTCGAGGACGAGAATGTTTTGAGAGGTATCTAATGTAATGGCCCGGACCTCCCTGGTCCATTACTTTGTGAAAATGTGGTGTTGGAGGTGTTCCGGGAGGACAAGGTGACTTATCCCCCAGCTGCTGCCTACCGGTAGCTCGGTCTACCGGTAGCTGCTGATTACCGGTAGCTCGGTCTACCGGTAGCTGCTGATTACCGGTAGCTCGGTCTACCGGTAGCTCGGTCTACCGGTAGCTGCTGATTACCGGTAGCTCGGTCTACCGGTAGCTACTGAATACCAGTAGCTCGGTCTACCGGTAGCTGCTGGTTACCGATAGCTCGGTCTACCGGTAGCCGCATCCTACCGGTAGCTGGGTTTACCGGTAGCCACGGCATACTGATAGCTCGGTATACTGGTAGCCGCAGTCCAGCAGTAGCTCGGCTAACACTTTGCCAAATTTCTAGTTCTGTGAACAGTGTTTCTATCGGTGAGGTTCTGTGAACAGTGTTTCTATCGGTGAGGTTCTATCTGTGGACTTCTATCGGTGAGGTTCAGTGAACAGTGTTTCTATCGGTGAGGTTCTATCAGTGGACTTCTATCGGTGAGGTTCAGTGAACAGTGTTTCTATCGGTGAGGTTCTATCAGTGGACTTCTATCGGTGAGGTTCAGTGAACAGTGTTTCTATCGGTGAGGTCCTATCGGTGGACTTCTATCGGTGAGGTTCAGTGAACCGTGTTTCTATCGGTGAGGTCCTATCGGTGAACTTCTATCAGTGAGGATCTATCAGTAGACTTGTGTTTCTATCGATAAGGCTCTATCGGTGAGCTTTTCCATACTTTGCCAATTTTTACGAATGAACAGTGTTTCCAGACTTCATAAGAGCTACCGATTCCATACTTTGCCAAATTTCACGAATTAATAGTATTTCCAGACTCCATAAGAGCTACCGATTCCATACTTTGCCAAATTTCACGAATGAACAGTGTTTCCAGACTCCATAAGAGCTACCGATTCCATACTTTGCCAAATTTTGAGTATGTGAACAGTGTTTCCAGCTTCGCAAATTTGACGTTTTCGTTGACGTAAAATACTTCTAAAACCTTATTTTTAAGGACTTTAAGGCCGATTCAAAGGCCATAAATCCTATATTAATTATTCCTAAGGCTGGGATGTTTTTTTTACTTGGTCAAACCGCGTGGGTTAATGCGATACATTTTTAATGGAGAATAAACCGGATCTTAAACTGTCGCCTCTCTAATTTTTTTTAAAAGGAACGAGATATCATTCTTCATTGTTCTTCCTCCTGGTTCTCGTCTACGAGACGCTAGAACCTTTCAATCATTCTCGTAGGAGTTTCACAATCAAACGTTACTCAGATCAGTTCCGCTTTGTTGATGCAACCAAGTTGTGTCGATCGTTCTTCGATATAAGGTATGTTTTATCATCGTTCCTTCTGGGATGACCTTCTCTTGTTCTTCCTTCCATATTATCATGTAATCTCCACGGTTCTAATGGGTTTTCTTGGGGTTGGTTGGTACTGTCGTACCGTGGCATCCTCTGGTGGATGCAGCCATCGTGAGGAGAAGAGGATTGTGACCTGTTGTGTGGATAAAGGACGTCAAGAACTCTTCGAGGTAGGGGATTCATGACTTCTCTAATTATATATGTGCAATCGTAGAATTAGCATGATTTATTCCTTTGGATCGCAATGAAATTGACCTAATTAAATACTTGAATCGGATTAAAAGAATTGGTTGATCGCATGCTGTTGCTTTATACCGTGATAAAGGTTTGCCTCATGTTTTCCTAGATATAGTGATATCTATGTTTTCATTGATTTATTGTTCGTTCATGATTGAAATTGATAATGAACGTAAAGCCGGAATTAATTGTTGATTAATTGGCTAAAGATAAAGAGGCATGTACATTAATCTGGTTATTGTCGTTTTTGTAGTTGTTCTAATTTGAGGATAATCAAATTAGGGAAGTAAGCATGGTTATTTAATTGTGATAACATACTGATTAGGTATCCATGATTGGAGCCTACGAATAACAAATCTGTTAATTCAATATGGATTAGAGAACAGATTATGTGGGAATTTCAAAAAGGGTTCTGAGCTACCCTCTTGTTTGTTAACAGGCCGAGAGCCCATTTTGTGATGTTTGTTTTCCTGCTGCTTGTGCTGTGATGTGAGCCTGGATGGCTGTTGTGATATGTGGAGGCATGGAGACTTGGGGTTGTGGCAGTGGATGACGCCTAGTGTGGCGAGATGCATCGGTTTATGCATATGGGTGTCAGGGAGGACACCAAGGGTGATGGTATGAGATGAATGTGATGGTTTGATGTTGGTGGTTTGGTCTGGTTGTTTATCTGCATTACTTTTCCCCACTGCTCAAGGCATCTGGTCTTGCTTACCCTCTTTCCGAAGGAGGCGAAGACACGCGGGGTATGCCACGTGCTTTCCGTGTTTAGCCTCTCGATGGAGGATGGGTCTATGCTCTTTCTATAGGCGGCAAAGACTCGACGGGTAGTATATCTACTCACCGTGTTGAGCCTCCTTTGTGTTTAGAATCATATGATGTTTTTCTAGAATGCCTGGGAATGTGGAAAAGTAATTCTGTAATGAATGTTTGATTAAATGGTGAAAATCCACGGGGATGGAGATGCTGGAATTTAAAGGTGATGTGAATCTTAAAAAGGAGCAGTTGTTTTTGAAAGTGATGCCATTTCAGTTTAATGTGGAATTATTCATTCTTAATTAATGTTTAAAGAATTAATTAATGTACAGTGGAACTGATAAATGAGAATGGAGTGATCTAATAAAGCTCTTCAATTGGTTGTGTGCTTATAGGATACCTAGTCTTAGAAGTAGCAGCCTGGAGTCTGAGAGGCGTTAGCTGCAGTTGTATCTAAGACTAGGTAATGCCCATAGTGTGGATGTGAGTTACTTATATATTCTGTACTTTTTGTGTTTCTATACGCTACTCCACCCTGTCGGTAAGGGAAACTGACACCCCGGGGATTCTGATCCCTGGCGGGGTGTTTTCCCCAACATTCTGATGGGAAGTTGAATGGCTGACTACCCCCTTTGGCCCCGCTCTCTTCTCTTGGTAGATCATAGTTCTGGTAGGCACAGTGGTTAGTTTTACCCATATATGTGTGTAGAGGGCTGTAATGGCTTGTGGTTATTTCACACACATATATTCTGGATATAGTATCCTATGGACTACTATAGGTGTAACGTGTATAGGCTGTGATGGCTTGAGGATCCTTCCTCGGTGTATGGGATGTAATGGCTTGAGGTATAATACCCGACGTATGATACACGTTATGCGAGCTGTGGTGGCTCCCGGAAACTACCTGGTTACTTTTGGTTGTGAGGATTGTGTGGAGCTTAGCCCAGGTGTCTGCGGGAAAGCCTTTGTGTTGCACGAGGTGCAGATTGGGGAGCTTGACCCATGTTGATACGGGCACGCCTTTGGAGAGAGATGCACAGGACGTATGTCGTTGGGGAAAAGCGGAAAACCAGTGGGGAAGTAGTAGCGGGGTACCCTTGATATTATTTACTATATGCTATATTCTTGTATGCGTTACTTGGTGAGAGTAGCCATGGTGAGGTTGGGAACATAGCATACCTGTTTAGATAACGAGTTAGTTTTACTTGTTGTTCACTGGGCTTTAGCATGCTTTCTTTACTTTTGCACGAGAGTCTTGGGGAGGATCCTACTGAGTATACTGTTTTACTCACCCTATGTACATATAAACTATTTTTCAGGTAACTTGGAGCCGGTTGGAGATCAAGCTGGTTACTACTAGATTGCGGTTGGAGGAGGAGCTGTTCGGGCTTGTGGTCGCTGCCGTTTTTCTTTCTTTTGGGTACTTTTAGATTTCCCTTTCAGTTGTAGTACTTTTTCATGACATTTCATATATGTACTTGGTTTCCTTTTTATATTTCAGTTCTGATTTGGAGTTGATTGGAGTCTATTCTATCTCTCTCTTCTGCTTGTGTTCTCTTAGAGGGTAATGCCTCCCATTTGTACGTTATTATACCCTCGGTGCTAGTTTCCAACCTGGGGCCAACTGGAGGCGGGACTCGGGGGTCATTATCTCCCTTTTCACATTGCCGGCCCAGGAGGGTTACACTTTGTGGGGAGGGGGTCGTGACAATTTTAGTATCTTGTTAAGTATTTTGGTATTATTAATGTGCACTCTATTTTCATGTCCTTAATGAATAGGGTCTTGCACCCCTATTTGGAATCAATTTTTATTGTATTTATGGATGTCATCATGGTGTATTCTCATACTTATAGAGACCAGGATAAACACATTCAGGTCATTTTGAATACACTAAGAGAGAATCAAATATATTCTAATCTTGCTAAGTGCCACTTATGGTTATAAAAATTTCACTTCTTGGGTTATGTTATCTCAAAATATAGAGTATCAGTTAACCAATAATAGGTGAGTGTTGTGGTTTCATAGGTGCATCCCAAGAGAATGTTTTATATATGGAGTTTTGTGGGATGGAATTCATAATACATGCATTTCATATAATAATCTTCATGCCTTGATGCACCTATTACAAGTCTTGAAAATAATGGTGTGAATTTATTATGGTCTAAAGCATGTGATAAGGCCTTTAAGGAGATTAAGGAAAGGCTTAACCTGGAACCAATTATGATTCTTATAGATCCTGGAAGATTCTATATAGTGTTCTGTGATGAATTAGTCATTATATTGGGTGTGGTACTGATTTAGGAGGATAGATTCATTGTGTATAGATCTCAAAAGTTGAAAACTCGTGAGAATAACTACCTGACTCACGACCTCGAGCTAGAGAAATATATCCATGCCTTATGTTGTTAGAGATATTATCTGATGAGTGAGCTCTTTTTGGTGTATACCGAAGAAAAAAGACTCTATTATTTCTTTTAACAACATTAATTGAATCTTAAAAATCAATGATGGTTAACATTCCTTCATTCCTTTTATTTTGAGATTTCCTATAGGCCTAGAATGGGTAATGTGGTGACTGATGTGCTATGTCAGAAAACTTAGTCATAGACCGTATAGGAAGAAAATAATACAATACTGTTTATTTCCCTCTTTTTTGAGATAAATCTAGAGTTTCATGAGAGACAACATCATTATTTTATTATTGACTTGATAGTTACCTCTACACTCATTGATAGGGTGATGATTATGCAGTTTTCAGATTATGATAGGTTGGATCTCTGAGATAGTATTTCAGGTGGGTACCCTCCTCTAGATTTGTTTATTTAAAGAGGAGACATCCTATATACACATGGTCATATCTGGGTTACTATATATACGATAGATCAACTAAAGTGAGAGTTGAATGCTTCTCATTGGGATGTTCATCTAGGAATCTCTAAGATGTATCAATATATGTGGTGCTAGTATCGATGGCCTAAGAAGAAACAACAGATAACATGTTTTATCACTAGGTTTTCCACCTATCAGTAGATGAAGGTGGGGAACCAGTGATGTACTAGCTTGTTTCATCCATTAATAGTCCCAGAATGGAAATGGGAAGATGTAACGATGTGTTTTTTAGTTTGATTATCGAGTTCTCCTCTAGGTAGTAATGTGGATTGGGTATTCATGGATTGACTAACGAAAGTATCCCACTTCCTTCCTATATAAGGGAATTTTTTAGCTGATGAGTTGGGAAGACTGTATGTCTTTGAGATTATATGACTACATGGGGTTCCTCATACTATCATTTTAGATAGGAACACTAGTTCTACATCGAGTTTTGAGTCGGATTTATAGAGAGCTATGGGTACACATGTTATTATGAGCAGAGCATTTCACCATCAAACCAAGGGGTAGTTAGAACATATGATATAGGTGTTAGAGGACATAATCTATACATGAATCCCAGATTTCAGTGATTCTTAGGATAAACATATACCTCTCATCATGTTTTCTTATAATAATATATTTCAGGAAATTAATCAGATAGATCCATGTGATTCCTTGTATGGTAGGTCATGTTGTTCACCCTAGTGCTAGTTTAAGTCATGAGAGACAGTGCTACTCAGTCATTATGTCATTTACAAGACATTATATTAGGTTCAACTGATTAGGAATAATATTTAGACTACTTGTTATAGATTGAAATCTTTTGTTTATCTTCTTCAATGACCTCTGTTGTTCGAGGTCAAGGGTCGTGTTTTCCTATGGGTATCACACAAGCATGCGTATAGAAGGATACAGAGGTAAGGTATGTTGTTTCATCATTATGTCAAGTTATTTGAGATTCTGGATATATTTGGGCTAGTATCCTATTAGTTTATATTAACTCATATGATCCATGACATGAAAAATGACTTATAAATTTCAAATATTAGCTATTATCATGCTGACCAATCTCATAATTTTGATCTTGAAATGTTGAGTTAGATGTTCATAATTATTATAAGGAGTATACCAAACAAATTATTGAAAGGATCATGAAGGCTCTTAGAGTCCAGTTTATCCCACTAGTATGGCTATTATGTAAATAGGGTTGTGTACAGAATGATATGTGGGAGTGGGAGGATGACATATGTGCTCAGTGTCTGGACTTGTTCTCATATAGTGTTTCGATGACCTTGGAATGCGAACCCAGGGATGAGTTCCTTTTAAGGGGGGATACTATAAGAACTCAGTTTTTCTGTAAGGTATGGATCTTTTAAATTTTAGTATTATTATTTATCATGGACCAATTATGGATGCTTTATAAGGTTAAGAGTGTTTTTGGGGTTTCTAGGGATTTTTTGGAGATCGAAATCACAATCGGTGGAGAAAATAAGTGGGTTGAATGGTTAAATGAAATTGTGTGAGCCAGTACGTATAGTTTCTCCAAACCATTTGGGGAACTTCATAGGTGAATGTAGGGCACACAGTCATCCCTAAACATGCACCCAAGGATATACACCCATGAAAAATGACTATAGTTTTTAGCAGAGCCAAATTTCTTGGTTAGTGCATGGTTTCTCTAACCTTTCATCCAAACCATGCAGGTTCATTCTATGGATAATGGAATGTGCGTGGTTGGTGCGAGGCTTGGCCAAATGTGAGGCCAAACTATATCACCCTGTAATTATTGGGTAAAATAACTACTTTTACCTTAAAAATCTATTTTAACTCACCCCTATTTCTTATTTCTCTCCTCCATCAGATATGATCTCTTTTTCTCCTCCCATATGATATCCTTTTACCCTCTTTATTTTTTTATTCAATTTTAATTTCTGAACACTAATTCAATCCTCATTGGTATCATTGGATGTGCATAAGTAAGTAATTTATTCATCTTAAACCATTTTCCATTTGACATTCACTTGAATCTAATACATTGATACAAGCACATATGCAATATTTTTAGGGAATTTTCTTCCATTTTACTTTCATCCATGACAAACTAAGGGACGATACTGGATGAGGAGAGTTTTACAGGTATACGATAGGTGTTATATGACTCATACCTCAAGTCTCTATGTTTTATAAATTTTCATTGTTGTGAGAACTCTAGTGTTAGTGATAATTTCTTATTAAACTCATATGCCTTTCATGTAGTTGTTATAATTGTCTTATAAGACCCTTATTATACATATCCATCACATCGTTGGAGGTTGGAAATTCAATGTTTACCACCACAATTAGGGTGTGACCTGTTTAATATCATTTTGAACCATGATGGGTTTACCAGTGCCACCATATGGTTATCCTAGACATGTCCATAATAAATGTAAGTATTTTAAACAAATAAATTAATTTTAAGGTCTAGTACATGTATGGTATCACGTAACCCTTCTAGGGTATTATTTTCAAAAAAAAATTAATGAATATATTAAATGTTAATTGGAAAGTTTACTATTATATATAAATTGGCCTAGTTCATTATAATTTAATGCCATTGGTTGCATGTCTTAAGATGGATTTTCCATGAGTATTTAATGTAAGTGAATTGACCTAGTAATTGAATTTGGAATGAAAGTAATAAATTGTTTAATTTCATTTGAGCCTTTCAACCTAGTATGACATTAAATTGAATGAAACTCATAAATTATAAAATGGAATTAGTATTATATGAACAAAATTTAATAATGAATTATGAATAAGGTACCTATTTCTTATAGACCTTATTAATTTTATAGCAGTGCTCAGACTTGACCAAGCCTTGGATTCCCATGGGAATTCCTTGAGCAATCAGAGGATTCCTTCATGATTTAAGCAGCAGGTTTCCAAGGTAAATACCAACCTTGGAACATGGTCCATGTACAATATATGATTTTGGACATGATGTTGTAGGATCCATTTACTATATTTCCAGATATTAGGATGACTTAGATAAACTAATTCAGTTTTTATTGATGTATTTGGATATGTGGCACCATGGATACACCCCATGGACCCAATCATGTTTATCCGATGCTTACCTTGGATTGGATGATTCTCAGTTAGAATATTTTATATTGTAATTCCTTGGTTGATGCCCCTTAGATTACACTCAGATCCCTTATAGCTAGGCTACATGTTATTAATAAGTTGGAATGACCCATGAGGTCATGTATGACTTGGTTATTACCTTGTATCGTCTTTTCATATTATCATCAAAATAGGATGCCTTGGTTATTACTTTGGATCCTCTTTCTTTATCATCATTACTATAAGAATCCTTTTTTACACCTTGGATCCTATTACATTATCTCTATCATATACTATGCATTGAAACTTATTATAAATTAGATAATAGTTAATTAATGTTTACATGTTCAAACACAATCTGACGATGTAGCAGGAATTGGGGTATTTACATCATTGTACTATCATTACATTCATATATACCTGGACATTGTTTCAGTTTATATTCATAGAATGGATTATATTGATTTTATTGGTGTGGTCCAAGTGATATTTATCTCAAACACTATATGGGTCACCAATGGTACCCAGGTATATTATATGTATGCAGGTGTTATTAGAGGAAGAATCATTCTTTGGAGACATGACTCGATTGATTACTTTATATAGATATTGGTAGAAGATGACTGATCCAGCGCTCATCATACTGGTTTTTTTGGATTTATTTATTCTTAGGTATAGCATGTAAAATTTTTATGCATGTTTCTTTGTATCCATGTTTTCCTTATTTATAGAGACATGACAAGCCATTATAATTTGTATATGATTCATTTTCTTGATTTTGAGTATTATTAACTTTTGAATGGTTTTTTTATTGGTGTCTTATTATGCTGATTTATTCATTATTATAAAGATATTTCTATTTATATATTATCATATATCCATTATTCTCCACTCTAATATGAGAGAATAGTCTCACCATGGACACACCCTAGGCCCTCACTACTATATGGAATATTTTAGCATTTGGGGAGGTACCCTTTAGGCCATGTGGCCCACCGGATCAGGGAACCTTTGAGTTGAACTTGAGTCAGGATGTCATAACTATTGTCGATATTAGATCAAGGTTTATTTATTTTTAGAAACTAGCATAAGAATACTCTAGTGAGAACCCTTAGTCTAAGACTAAGTATAAGAGATCTTTTAAAGTTATGGGAAATAAAAGAGTGTGGTTTTATGAAAAAAGAAATACATATCTAGATACTAGAATGTGGATACCATTGTAGAACAAATTAACTAAGGGTTAATAAGACTAAATGGGGAAAATTTGGAATTAACTTGGTCATCACTGGTTCATGATAAATTGGACTAAGACATCACATATGGATATAGTCTAATGGGGGATAAACATGAGTTAATTTACACTTTCTTTAAAGACCATTATGATGTATTTAAATAGATAATAATCAATGATAATCTAGGATAAACATAACATGTGATATATTTAATATAAGGTATCAAGATTTATACATATTACAAAATATATTTCAATATTATATGATTACTCAATATAATTATTTTTTTGTCACACTATTTTTTTATTTTTATTCAATGGATGGAAATAGAAAAAAACAAGTTAACACAAGATATTTTGGAAAATTAAATGGTTTTACTCAAGACAAAAAAATGGAAGAAGGAATGTGAAATATTATAACTATTCCTAACTGGATATATTGATATATTATTAAATATATAAACATTTGTGAGTTTCTAGATGAAACAAATAAGATGAAAAATGGAGTTTCATGAAGACCATAGCGGAAATAATATTTATCATCCTATATGTTTAGAATGTGGGAAGATGCACCAAGGGAAATATCGTAAAGGAATGAAAATTTTATTTAGGTGTTAAAAAGGATATAGAGAAATTAATTTCTATGTGAAAATGAAGATTTTTGATATAGGAAAATAAATTATATTATAAGATACCATTTATAGTTCAATGTATTGTGTGTGGGGAACTTGGTTATTATTATATTCATTTCCAAAATCCAAGGACTAACTCATAGAATAAGGAAGGGCTTATACTATTAAAATCATTTCATAGGAATTATTTAACTATTTATATATTAGGATTTGAAAAGTTATTTGTCAATTTTTTATCAATGATATTGTGGTTATAAAAATCATGAAACATCTTTGTATTGTTCTGTAGTAGTAATTATTTATGTTTTTGTAATCATATATTGAATAGTATAGATAACCTAGAAAATAAATTTAGTTTAGTGGAGATATTTAAAAAAACACAGGATTATGGTGTATAAAACCTTTTACAAGTTCTTGATGTTGATATAATAATTTATAGTTGGGATAAAGAGATTATTCATATTTATAAATTAAATTTTATTGTAATGATGACCTTTAAATTGATTAGTGTTTTGATGATAATGCGATTTATGTTATCTTCAATGAAGTTTACTGTATATTTTGATTTATAGAATATATCTGATTGTATATGATTTTATTTGAGGAATAATTATAGGGTTAATTTTTTGAAGTATTTAAATTTTCATTTTGGTTTTATGGCGATTCAGTTTATTTTGGGAAAGGATTAATATATTTTAATAGAATATGTGATCATGGTATTAACATGTTTATAATGTGACATTATGAGATACATTATGTTGTTTAGGGATTAAAGTTGAGTATATTTTTTAAATTTATTAATATTTTTTAAATTTATCAGTTGTGAATTTTTTCAGACATATTTTATAAAATTATTAAGTCTAACTATTTATGGGATAGTTTATGTTGAGCTTTTGGTGTTATTGTTAAAGTGTTAGAGATTAATGTATTATTACATCATATGAATATTTATCTATATTAGGTAACTTATGCTAACAATTTTGGTTTTGGTAAATATTTAGAGATAGGAGAAAATAATTTTCATTCTTTTATGGATCATATGATTCATTAAAAGTTAATTTGTGTGCATTGGTCATGAAAAATCCAACTTGAATATTAATTTCTTAGAGTAATCGATGAAGTGGAAATTAATTGAATCACAAAAAAATAATGAAATTGTGTTTATAAAATGGAAATAAATCAAATATATTTTCACATGTTTATTATCTTGATAGTAAAATAATCCCTCAAATTTAAGAAAAGGTTCTTGAAATAAAAATTTTGTTCTTTTACCTTCATTTATGATGAATTGATAATCTCTTTAACACTAATTTATTTATATTTTTTTGTAATTAAATTACTCATAATAATATCCTATATCACTCTATATTATTATTTGGAAATGATATTTAACCTCAATGCCCATATTTTATCTTCTTTATAATTTTATTCTTATCTAGGAACTTGAATATATGTTATTTAAGGTGACATTTATATTTCATATATCCAATTTTCAATAGATGTTTTATTATCCTATTTGGGGTTGTGGGTTATCCAAAATGGTTATTAAAAATATTGATCATTTGATTACCCAAGTAAAAATTTCAAGGACACAATTTATTTATTGTTGGTGTGATGTAACACCTTGATTTTTTTAAAAGAATACTATGTTCGATAGTTTTCTCTAGAAGCAACATTTAGTTTAAACATGCTGTGTTATATTGTCAAATTATAATTATTTAATGTAAAAACTATCACTTTTCTATTATATTAATGGTTACAAATAGTAATAAATAAATAATAATACTGCTTAAAAATGTATATATTGAATTCATTGATTATCAATTGATTAAAGAATTTGGAAGTAAAAAAAGGTATGGTGTTCTGAAAAACTATTTTTATGCATGTAAAGTTTTTATATCATAATAAATAAAATTAATAACTATTTATTAATGATTTTAATTTAATCTATAACTTATATTTATAAAAAAATTGACATTCATCTTATGGTTTTTAATAGAAAATGGAAAAAAATGTAATAAGTATTATGCTTAAAACACATTTTTCTAAAAATGGGTTTTGTAGTGTTTTATTCACTTATTTTGAAATAGATTTATATAGATTATAGAAATATAATATTGAAAAATGGATTTAATATTTGGAATCACCATGTCCAAATTTTTTAAATAGGCCAGCTTTAATTTTGGTCTTTATGAATAGTAATCGTATTAACTATTTGTCACATTGGTAAGGGTAAATTAGATAATTAAGGTTAAAAATAATGTGATAAGGATTTAAAAATTTATATAACACTAGAATTACCTATATTTTATGAGTTTAGTTTGACCATTATCATTCAATACTCATATATATGGAATATTGGTGTCATTTTTCTATGATAATGACCTTAATATTATTTTGACTAAAGAATACATCCAAAATGTCACTCTTTGTTTTTAATAACACTAATATTTTTTCATAGGGATTAAAAAAGTTTTTTTTAACTTGAAATATGAATAATTATTTTACCATGATAATTTATTTATATTTTTTAGTGTTGGAATAATTATGTTATATGTTTTCACAACACCGACACAATATTTGTTCAAGTAATAGAAAATAAAATATATAATGTCAAAAATATTAAATTTTATAAAATTTGGGTGAATTATTGTGTTCCGTGATTTTTATAAATAAATATAAAATATTATTCATGTTTTAAATATATTTTTTCAAATTATATTTCAATCTTGTTGTACATAAAGTCAAACTGTTTGAATAGTTCTAAAAATTACGTTAATGGTATCTTATATAAAATAATATAAACTTAAATGATTTAGAATTCATATAAATATTATATTATTCCAAGTTAATGGAAAATGGACTATAAAATCAACCAATTTCCACTTATGGTTCACATTTCCATTTATAGTAAAAAATTTGTCCCCTAAAAGGTACAAAACATTATTATCGTTGTAATCATCAAAAGGGTTAACGAGGTTTAAAATTAAGAGATATGGGTAAAAATTAAGAGATATGGGTTAATGAATCACCAAAACAATTATAAATATATTTTTAAGATATTATATATAATTTTATTCATTTTAGATTAAAATTAAATCAATTTTTATCTACATCAAAATGAAAATTAATTTATATTAATTTAACACTTTAGTAAATTCCAATGGTGACCCTCCACACACTATATAAACCTTTTATATCTTTATTAAAATGATGAACCCAATATAATAAATATTATAATAACTTATTGTTACTATTTAAAAATATTTTCCAACTATTTTCCATCAAATGTGAAATGAAATTATAGCGCATGTGTATGTGGGGACTACCGCCTACATGCACTAATTTGTATCATTTTCCATCACTGCATAACTTGGATATTTATAATGATAGATTTACTAAATATATAATATATTTATGATTTAATAATGATTATATAAGGAAGAAAATATTATTTTATCTTTATTTTATTCTTTTCTTTAGAAAATGAAAACAACATTCATGTGTACGTATGGATTACCATCTCCATGAAGGATGTAATACATTTTTCTATATATAAAATTTATGGACGATTCTAAATATGTATATAATTATTATATATAAAAAAAATATCATTTTTATAAGCATGAATATGGTTCTGGTATATAATTATAATAAATTTAAATGTATTATGCAGTAGATTATAGTGATTATGAAGCATGTAAAACTTGATGTAAGGGTTTTACATTATAGTCCCATTTTTCCAAGATTGTTTATTCTTAATTTTATAATGAAGAAATTATATGATATTTATCAAAAAAAAATTAGTTATTTTATTATATTATGGTTAAAGATGGACATTATATATTTTACTTTAATTTTTAACTATCTAACCAATCAAGAGGCCAAAATAACATTTTTAAACAAAACTAACATTGTTTTACTATTTGGTAGGGAAACATTCTCTTCAATGTCCATATTTTCTTTAAAAGGACTTTAAGAATGTTTTTATTATTATCCTAAGATTTTTTAAATTAATTTTTACCCATTCTTTGCCTTTTTTGAAAGTTATACTTTTGACTTTTTATCGAAAATGTGAAAGAAACCTTTGGTTTAACGTACGTAGCATGAAAAAAATTTCCCGTCATCATGACCACTCATGTATTGGAATCATAATTTTTATTTGTTGATATTTCTTTTTGTTAAATTTTTTCCTTCATATTTTTGAATTTTTTTAAATAAATGACGTCAAAATGAAAAGGGAATTTTCTTCGATAAATGTTCCAGCAATCTATTAAATACAGTTTTCATATATAATAACATCCATTAATGGTACTTATGTTTAACTATGGATATTATTATATGATATATTATTAATTCTTTCTATATATAGTATATTTATATGTTTATTAAATAATTGTGAAACTCGTTTGTTTTTTCTCTAGTTAAGTTATAATGTATGATTAATGTTTTCATGGTCTTGTTTTATACATATGAATGGATTGTGATTATTTGAAAAGTTGATCTGTAATTGAACTCCAACAAATTGGATAATTATTAATGTTTTATGATCTCAAAGAGTACATGAGAGGTTTTACCATGCCCAAAAATAGGTTACATGGGTGGTTATCCGAATCCCAAAAAGAGGGTACATGGGAGGTTATCCCAATACCAAAGTAGATACATAAGTGGTTATCCTAAGCCTATCACTTGATGAATGTATTTTTTGGAAGCCTTGATTTTATATTACTACGATTATGATTATGAAAAATTTTCTTCCACACTTTTATTCAAGATATTATTCTAATTTAATGCTCTCATAGAATGTTTTTATTGATTTTTTATGATTCAATTCTTATGAACTAAAAAGATTCATGAAATGGATTATTATTATGATCTATGAATTTTTATTAATCATTTTAAAGTGTTAAGATCATGAAATCATACCCTTATTCTCCATTTATAAATAAATGATCATTTTTAACTCCATTGTTTACCCTAACTGAGCATCTAAGCTCACCCATTATTATGTTTCTTTTCATTATGATATGAAGAATGGTTTTAAGTATGTTATTTCTAAGAAGGTTTATAGGTATTAATAACCAAGTGAGATATTATGTATTTCATTTATGTAATATTTTTTTATGTATCAATGTTTCCAAAGACAATAAACCATTACAATTATGGCATGGATCTGTCACAAACTGTCCTATACACCCTCGCAAACTAGTACCCGTCCAGACCTGTCATATACTCTAAGGTCCTTCCTGATTCTTGTAGGCTAGTGACTAGAACATGAGCATTAAAAACAAACAAAGGGAATGAGTTTTACAAAAATAAATTATAGAAATGGAATATATATATATATATCCACAACGAAAAAGAAAATAAGAGAAGTTGAAATAGGAAAATATATTCCACAACACTTAAAGAAGATATTAGAAATGATACAACTCAAAAATAACTAAAAACTAACAAGGTATGAGTCCAATTGATAAGAAAAAAAACATAATTACAAATATATACTCTAGGCTATAGAGTGGGAAAACTCCCACTATCTCACCACCAGCCACCCAAACATAGCTATTGGAAACCTCACCACCTCACTATAACACTTTGACATTCCCTATATAAAAAGATAAAACTATGTCTGCAAACCAGTGAAGGGGTTCACAGGGTGTGACTTCAACATGCTCAATAGGATCCCACCCAAGTGTTCTATAATAAGACTATATATAAATCTAAAAATCCCCAGTTTCATGAAAACATGGCATGATAATAAGATAAAGTATTTTTTATGACAAAATCAATGTAAAAAATACATATTTTCCATTTTTCTAAATAATACAGATAAAATAGTTTCAGAGCATATCAAAAACATCAAATCATTTCAAACCATGTAATGCATATGATATCATATCCAAAATAATAAAAAAATTTAAAAGTTAACATCACACCAATGATCTGTATAGGTCAGTATAGCTAGGAAATTGGTACCCAGACATAAAAATCACATGCATCAAGTCTCTATACATTTTCATTGAATCTAATGAGAATAGAAACACCCTAGTATGTGAACCTCCCAACAGGTCTAATAAATCACTAGAAAAACTGGCCTAGGGATCAGAGGAATATCCCATGAGTAAACCATCCAAAACTACGAATGGATAAGGCCTATTACAAAACAATACATATAAGTACCCACTACTTATCATGTGATTAGTTTTCCAATTCATTTCATCAAAATCATTATTTGACAACCATTTAAAAAATTGATTTCATAATACATTGAAAATACCATTTTCTTTTACCAAAACAAAGGGAAAGACATATTTTCTTAAAAAACCATTCACACACGAAAATAAATACTGCCAATTAATTCATAAAAAAATTTATAAAAATAAAAAAATTACGATTCATCCAAAATCGTCTATAGATGAAACCACCTACCTCAATCTCTAGTCACACATGCCTGCAACAGAATCCACAAATAATTATGGAAGGAAATGAAAGAATTGGAGTACATAGAAGAGATTTCCATATCATAAAATGAATTTGTCAAGTGAATTAGATAATGGACAAGATAGAGGACACATACCTCAAGGAACTCACACACCGTACCACAATTAAGATAAGGTTTATTCTCTGGGAGAAGATCACACAACAACTCTAGAAAGGATCAAGAATATTATCACCATAAGATCACTGGATCCAAAAATGTGGCCCAACAGTACTACCATGATCAATGGAAATTAATAAATAGAAATATTTCTTACTCAGATAGAAGAAGCACAACCACAAAAAAGATCAATCACCATACGATGCAATCCAGGAGGAGCAGAGATCCCCAAAGCTTCCATGAAGATATTTTAGGTTTAGAGGGATAATATTTCATTTTGAATTAAACGAATCATATATGTGGCATGGTAAAAACCATTACGCTCAAAATATTCATAACATGAACCCCTTTCATGATGTTAATTTCATTATTTAAAAGATATGTTGAAAATTTAACCGCATATAATTAAAAATACTAATCCTGATCATATCAAAATGCGAACTAGTTTCACAATTAATAAAGTTTTCATGATTTTAATCAATTCAAAAAATGATTCATACAACTAATTAACATATGGTAACCATTTCACGATGTGAATGTGTTTATTTGGGTTTTTTTTGAAGATATTAAAAAACCCCCCAGTTCAACCCATATTTCAAAGGAAATACCCTTAAGCCTTTGACACATTTAGACTTAGTCTCTATTAATTGAAATAAACATATATACCCAAGCGTCAGGTAATTATCCTAAAAAATGATATCTAATATTGAAAGGTTCTAAATTCACCCAAACAAAAGGGGAAACTAAAAGGGGGAATAGATATTCTTGATAGAAGGTAACCAGATTTTACATAGTCTCCACCATAATAATTTATGTCCCAAGGAAGTCATGTAAAAAATGGTTCTCCATAAATAGGTTAGGCCCCTACTATTTCATTGATGTTTCATAATCCAAAGTCTCATGTGAGTCTGATCTATATTTCCATTACACTATAACCAATGGAATAGACTTCCCAAGTAAGTCTTTATCCTGAGAATCATCAATCTTAATCAGCTACTCTACTATAGAAATTTCTGGCTCTAAATCAATCTCTTCCCAATTTAGAACATGAGAAAAATTTGCATGATACTTCTTAAGATGATATTTTTGGAAAACATAATGAATATATGTTAACTAAGGTAGTAATTCCAACTGATGAGAAATTTTTATAAGCCACTCAACGACCTCAAATATTCCAACATATATCAGAGACGAATTTCCCTATTTTCCAAGCCAATGGCGATCCTACCATGGAGAACCATTCAAGAAAACACATTCAACCATGGAAAAATATAAAGGGTAATGTCAAAAATATGCATGTGATTTATGATGACTCTAAGATATTACCAAACACCAATACATATTCTGAATCCTCATTGGCATCATCTAAATGATACTTAATTACACAAGATTGGCCTCAACCACATCTTCCCAACAAAGGGGCTTGCATGGGTGACCATATAAAAACATACAGGATTCCATTAAGATTGATGAATGATAGCTGTTTTTATACATAAAATTAACCAGTCCCAAATGGATATCCCATAATCCCTTAAAATATAAGACACATGGACAATGAATATCCTCTTGAATCAAAATAGCATGCTCTATCTAATTGTCTGTATCTGGATGATAAGTTTTACTAAACATTAACTGAGTCCCCATCACCTCATAGAGTATCTTCTAGATCCAGGAGGTAAACCTATGATCCCTATCAAAAGAAATGGAAGAGGGAACCCCATGAAACCTCACAACCTCCGACATATATGACATACCCAAATCATTAACATTAGTACTGTCCCGTATCAGAATGAAATAGGATGACTTCATCAACCAATAAATCACTAACCAGCTTGCATATTTACCTCATGGAGTACATGGTAATCCATCAATCAAAATACTTGTATACATTTTCCAATTTCCAAACTATCATATGAATAGGATAAAGAAAACCCGAAAGGTTTCAGATGCTATGTCTTTATCTGCTTGATGGTGTAATATCAAGACACATAATCTTCAATGTAGTGCTTTATACCTAGCCACCAGAATCACCATATCATAACATAACATATTAGCGTAGTTTTAAGATGAATGGACCATATAGAACTATGATTGTAAAATAATATTAAGATCCTCAAAACTATTGGGAAAACAAACTGATCCACAAAGTGAAGAATACCTTATGAATGGAGAGACCAATCCAAAATGATATCCCCACCATAAAGGGTTACTCAATTTCCTCTAAACACATCATCCTACTACTGATTCTATAGAATATTATTAATAATAGATAAAGGTATCTTAACCCTACTCATAACTATAACAAAAAAAATCCTCTTGAGAATCTAAAAGGAATTGAGAAAAGAGTAAAATTAGATCATACTCTTCCTTCAATTTTATGATATCTTATGATTGTAATTTTCTGATAAGATAATCTGAGATGAAATTTCCCATCTACTGGGTGTTGATGATGGAAAATAGAATGTCTGAAGATATTCCACCCACCATATCTGTCTGATATTTAGTTCCTTCTAAGGAAAGATATATCTCTAACTCTTATGTTAAAAAATGAATTTGATCCTCTCCCCAAAGAGATAGTTTCACCAAAATTTTAGTGCATCAATATCCATGGAATGATCTAAATAATGAGTTGGGAAATTCATCTCATGTGGCCAAATATGAAAAGATCCATAACATGATTACCATTTATAATCATACACCCCAGAAGAGAACTAGAAGCATAACAGTATACCAAATAACCCCTATTGGGATCAAGTAAAATCAGAATAATTGATGATGTAAAAAATTGATTTAGTTTATCTAAAGAAGACTAAAAATTTGCATGCCTTTTGAATATAATCCCTTTTATAGTAATAGAATTCAAAGGTGATGCCAACTTTGATAAATCCTTGATGAATTTCAATTGTATCCAACAGGCCTACGGAAGGTCTTAATCTCAAATATATTACATGGATCTTCCTGTGATAAGAAAGAAATCACCATCTTGGGATTGACTGATAATCCATTCTTAGAAATCGCGTGTCCCATGAGATTCCCTTATTGGATCCAGAAATTGCATTTTGATTTCTTTCCATACAAATAATGACTTATCAGGATTTCCAATGCTAAAGTCGGATGGTTCTCGTGCTCACACTCAGACCTTGACTAAACTAGAATATCATCCATGAACACTACCATAAAAGATTTCAAATAATGATGAAATATTTGGTTCATCAATTCTATAAAAACTGGAATAGTTTTATTTATACCAAAATGCATCACAAGAATATTCATAATGGATATACCTACTTCTAAAAGTTAATTTTGATATATCAGACTCCTGAATAACGATTTTATGATAAGCCGACCAAATATCAATCTTAAAAGTCCACTTTACCCCTTTAAATGATCAAATAAATTGCTTGTACAGGGAAAATGATACTTACTATTAACTATAACCCAGTTTGAATTTTTATAGTCCACACATAATAGAACTGAATAGTATTCCTTATTGGTGATGAGTGTTGGGGATTCCTACGATGACGCATTGGGGGAAATGAAAACTCTCTCCGCTACGCCAGCCAAATAAATTGTGAGCTCTTTTAGCTCAATTGGTTCCATAAGATATGATAGTATCGAGATCAGTTGCGTACCCAACACCAAATAAATTGAAAACTATACCACCTTTATAGGGGGAATACCGGATAAGTTCTCTAATATGTCATTGAAAAAATCATTGACAAACAAGAGAATATCACAAGTTTAAAAACAATATTAGGCTCAACTAAAACATCAGATAACAAACTCTTAAGATCTTGGTGGAAAGGTCTTGCACAACCATACCTCAGATCCCACTCTCCCTAACAATCCCAAGAGATCCCATAAGTAGCATGGATTGTGACATGATACTTATAACAATTAACCACAAAATTATGAGAGATAATCCAATACAACCTCATGATAACAACAAATAGATCCAAACTGAAAACATGGAAATCCCAGACATACAATTCAGTAGCTATCGATGGTGATCAAGGACACTGAAACCCCTACACTTTCCTCTTCCCAAGAGGTATACCAAACTCTATAAAACTATAAATAAGCTCTATTATAATTTTAAGTACATTAAAAAATGGGATGAAATAAACAATTGGGATCCACTGATATAGAATAAATCAATCTTTACATAATACACAATAAATGTGGTACCGATCACTATCGCTTGACCCATGTCAGCCTCCATCAGAAAGATATCCATGGCATGAAGGTTCTTCACTCCTGAGGCTCATGGATGGAGTCTTGTCGAAATTTAAGAATATGACTATTCCATAGAGACCTTTAGAGCAAATGACTCATGCCCATAATGAGGCATGTACATATTCTAGAAGAATATTTTTAAATGTACATAGTGTACACAACCATTTCACATCTTTGGAGGGAAAAATGAAGAATTTTATTTGTGTACAACCTTTCCACACTGATACCAAATCAGGGGAACTCTAATTAATGTAACTGATGGTGAATTAGAGCCTCACCTCTATGAACCACCTCTAACATCCCTGTAACGATCATTCCACTACCTCTTCTTCCTATGAATTCCTCTAGAGCTACCAGTGGGTAAAATAGATGTTTTAGAAGAGATGGTGGTTTCTCGTGTAATAACTCCTTATATTGATTTATAGATCCACTATATCCTAGTTGTACCTCAACCACTATTCTCTAGACTTGTGGTACATTTTGGCCCCTAGAACGAACTTATTGAATGATAGTCTCTATGAGATTTTGATCTAGGTGTGGAATCACCTAAAGAGAATCCACTACACCATCCAATAGTACTTGTGGAATACATCATGGAGAAATTATGCATCAAATAAAAAAGAGAATAAATTATCATAAATGTATTAATCATAATTCAAACTAAACAAGTACGGAAAACAGATATTAAGATCAGAGACTCAACATAGGAGACACACATCATAATATTCCATGGTAACTTGACAATCATTAAGGAATGTTACGACTAGGATCTCAACACAACCAACCTATCATGTTCCATCAATCCTATCTCTAACCCATAAAATATCCCATTATAATGAATCATGAGGAAAAACCACCTCTAAAAACAATTAGATACCCTCGTGAACCGGTACCCAACCTGACCCATCACATACCCATGGGGATTTCCCGATTCCCACAGGCTGACGACTGGATCCCGGGCATCAATGACGACCAAAGGGAATAATTTCACCCAACCTAAAGAATAGAATATGTACTATATATATGAGAAGTATAGAGAAAAATGGAAGGGTAAATAGGAAAATATATTCCATAACACCAAAATAAGATATCAGAAATGATACAAAAAAGTTGATAAACAAACTCTATGGTGTGAGTCCAATAGGAAAGGACAAAACCAGTATGAGAAACAGCTACTCCATTTTATAGTGTGGGAAAACTCTCACTATATCACCACCAGTTATCCAAAATCATAAGATGGAAACCTCACTGCCTCACTATGGAATCTTGTCTTTCCCTACATCCAAATACAAAACCAGATCTACAAACCACAGAAGAGGTGTTTAGGGTGTGAGCTAAATAGGCTCAATAGGATCATCCCTAGAATTCCATAACAAGTCTCAGTATAAAAAATCCTAACATTCTCAACATTAAATAAAAAAGGCATCATAATTCACTCAACATATATTATATCAAAATCATGGTAAAATATTTCCATTTTCACATTTATAAATATCAAGGTAAAAAACTTTCAATTAATATAACACATATTAAAGCTATTAAAAGTATGAACCACATATCATATCAAATCCAAAAAAATACAATCCAAAATAATTGGTAACATCATGCCAAGGATTACTACAGTTTTGGCTAGATATGACAGCCATACCCAAACATAGACAATCATGCATATCAATTATCTAGGAATATGTATATAATCCAGGTAGAAAATGAACTCCCTAGAAAGTGAACCTCCAAATTTTTTTAACATTTTCATAGAACAATATGCCTAGGGAGAAAAGGACAAACCCATGCCTAAACCCCATGATTGTATCAACATAAGAATAATATTACTACATCATCCACCTAAGTAATCAAGGCTTACCTTGTGCTATAGTTTCCAATGATTAAAACCATACTAGGAATCCAGTATGGTTTTACTAATTAAAACCATACTTGGAAACCATTTCATAAATCCATTTCACAATGATTTTAAAATACCCTTTTTCTTTTACCAAAATAATGGGATAACCATTTTTTATAAAAAAAAAATAATTCACATAGACAAAAATCAATCATTCAAATTCACTTATAAAAAAATTTATTAAACCGAAGCAATTAAGGTTCATCCAAAACAGTCTAGAGATAGAACCACCTACCTCAAACATGAGTTTCACACACCCATAATGGAATCCACTAATAGAGAAGGAATGAAAGGAAAATATTGGAGGCCTTTGAACTAATTCTCATATCTTTTAATCAATTTAACATGTTAAGTGATATGTGGGGAAGATAAATAATTCATACCAATTAAACTCACTTTGAGAACCAAAACCAACACAAGGGTCATCCTTGAGAAGAATATCACACAACATATCTAGAAAGGATCAAAAATAATATCACCAAAAGTTCAATGGATCAATAAACACAATTCCATAACACTTCCATGATCAATGGAAATCATGAACCAGAAAAATCGCTAACTTAGAGAGATGCAGTGCAACCATAATGAAGATCAATTACAGAATGATGTTATCTTAAAAGAGCATGGATCCCCAAAATAGAATATGATATCTTCTAGTTTTTGAGGTAGAATCATACACATTGAATGAAAATAATCATATATGTGGCGTAATAAAAATTGATGGTCCTGAAATTTTCATGATTTGAAGACCTATCATGATGTGAATTTCACAATTTATAAGATACAGTGAAAAATATTTCCCCTCACATTAAAAATATTTATCCTAACCATTTCATGATTTGAACCAGTTTCATAGCTTGTAAAATTTCAATTCTATGAACCATTTCACAACAGATACCCTACATAAAATTCATGTCATGTAACTAGTTCACAACCAGAATGTTTCCCATAGAATGCTTCTCCAAAAAAATTTAGAAAACCCCCTGGTCAAACTCGACCTCAAAGGATATCCTCTTAAGCCATTGACACATTTATACCAAGACTCCATTAATTCAAATAAATATACATCCCCAAACCATATTTAATTTTCTCCAAAAATTCTCTCCGACATAGAAAGGCTCGAAAACCCCAAAAAATGGGAAACCAAAAGATGGAAAATATCAACTTGAAATAAAGTAATGGGATGTTAAAAACTCTCCACCATAATAATTTCCCTCCCTAGGAAGTCATGTAGAAGAAAGGAGCTCAGAAAAGTGATGACCTCACTGCTCCCTCACTGATGTTTCATGCTCCCAATTCTCATGAGAATATGATTTGTTTCACTATGACACTCTAACCAATACAATATAATTCCAATACACGGCTGTCACCAAAGAAACCATGATCTGTATTGGCTTCCCTATAATAGAAATTTCTGTCTCTAAATCAATATATTCTTAACTCATGACATGAGAGGTATCATGATGATTCTAACTGAACAAAGATATGTGGAAAACATCATTAATTTTTATCAACTAATCATTTAATTCCAATAGATAAGTAACCTTATTAATATTCTAAATGATCTCAAATGATTAAACATATCGTGAAGCTAACATTTTTTGGTTTTCCAAGATGACAGTGACCCAACCGAGGATAAATCATCATTAATACTCTTTTACCCTTGGAAAAACCTAAAGGGTTATATCGATGATCAATATACAATTTATGCTAACTCTAAGATATTAACAGACAACAATGTATATACCAAATACTCACTCACATATCCTGAATGATACTTAGTCCTAGAAGAGAGACATCTCCCACCATTTCTTGAAAAATAGGTGACCTGCATGGGTGACCATAAAAAATCTTGAAGAGATCTATAATGGTCAATTACAGATAGTTTTTTTATACATAAACTCAACTAGTCCCAGATATATATCAAATTATCCTTCAATATTTAAGACACAGGTATGAGGAATATTCTCCAGGATATGAATATAATGCTTTGTCTAACTATCTTTCTATGAATAATAATTTGTAATCCACATGACATGAGTCCCCATCACCTCATGGAAAATCTTCAAGAATTAAGAGGTAAACCTAGGATCCTTGTCCAAATGAATAGTATATGGAAACTCATGTAATGTCACATTGTTCTACATATACAACTTACAATGATCTTTAACTTTAGTTGTGTCCTTAATCAGAATGAAATGGGGAAAGTTCTTCAACTGATAAAAAACCACTAATATAGAATTATTACCTTGGGGAGTCTGTGGTAATATAATAATTAAATCCATGGATACCTCATTCCATTTCTACACAATCACTAGAATACACAAGATAAAACCAAAATGTTTCAGAAGTTATGCATTTAACTTTAGGTAGGTGTAACAGTGGGAAACATAATCTACAATGTCACACTTTATACCCATCCACTATAATTGTCATCTCATGTCATAATACTTCTTCGTTGTACCCAGATGAATGGACTATGAAGAATGATGATAGTAACAAAATTAGACTCATTACAGCTTCTGGGATGAAAAATAGATCCCCAATGTATAGAAAACCCTATAAATGGAGGGACCAAATATAAATGACCTCCCCATAGTAAAGGCTTCCTTGAATTTCTCTGAACTCATCATCCTACTGTGGACTCTAACTAATTTACTCTTGGAGAGATGATAATAGTTGAACACAGGTCATAACTACACCTGATCTATCCTCATGAACTTCCAGATAAAACTGAGATAAGAGTACCATAATATTATAATCTTACTTTGATTCCAATATTTATTGTGATGGTACTTTCCTACTTATAGAATCTGCAACGACATCCCCCCTCCACATGGTATAGGTTATGTCAAAATTTAATGTTTAAAGGTATTCCATCCACTTTCACTAGGTGAGGTTCAATTCTTTCTGAGAATAGTTATAGGTTAAAATATTATGGTTAGAAAAGATAATACCACAACATTTTAGTGCATTCATAGTTGTTAAAATATTCAAATCATGAGAGTGGTAATTTTTTTCATGTTTCCAATTCGGATAAGATCCATATGCTACAACATGACCACCTAACATAATCATGTCACCCAAACCAACTCTATAAGAATAATAGAATACCACTTAACCCAAACTAGGATCAGGTAAAATCAGAATAAGAGATAATGTCAAAATTCATTTTAGTTCATCGAATGAGGACTGCCATTTTTCATCTCATATGAATTTCACCCCTTTCCTAGGGAGAACAGTCAAAGGTGATGCCAAATTCAATAAATATTTGATGAAACATTAATATTATCCTTCAATAATATTCAGACTTCAATGTAATTCTGGGGATCCTCCCATGACAAGACAACCTTCTCCTTCTTAGGATCGACTGATAATCTACACTCGGATATCATGTTTCCTGAGAAATTCAATCCTTAAATCCAAAAAATAAATTATGAAATATTTACATAAAAATGGTGGCTTCTCAAGATTTCGAAAACCAAACTTGGATGGTTCTCATCCTTACACTCAGATATCTATTAAACCATAATATCATCCATTAACAATAACTGAAATGCATCGAGATGCTAATGGAATATCCTATTCATCAAACCCATAAAAAGGAGTGTTAGTCAAACCAAATTGCCTCAAAAGATATTCATAATGGTTATAACTTATCCATAAATTCATATTTGGTATATCAAACTCTCGAACCCTGAATTGATGATAACCAGACTGAAGATCAATCTATAAAAAAGTCTTTTCCACCTTTAACTGATCAAACAAATCATCCACATGAGGAAAGAACTTATTATTAATCTTCGCCACGTTCAACTTTTTATATTAGATACATAATTGAAGTGAACTATTTTCCCTATTAGAGAAGTGTACTAAGTCTTCCCAAGGAAAAAAATTGGGGATAAGGAAACATTTTTCCATCATATCACCCAACTAAATCTTGAGCTCTTTCAGCTTTTTCGGTGCCATATGATAAGAGGGTATTGAGATCGTATGCATACCAAGCACTAGATCAATCGTAAACTAAACCTACCCATCTAGGAGAAGACTATAGTAGTTTTCTAGAAATATACTAGTAAAATCAATAACCACCAAGAGAATATCACCAATAAAGAAAAAAACACCAGGTTCAAATACAGCAGTAGATAACAACGTCATTTGCTCTGGTCAAAAAGGTCATGCATGAACAATCCACAGATCTCACTCTCCATACAACACATGAGATCAGAAATCAAAAACACTGAACGAGACATGCTGTTGATAAAAAATAAACTTGAAGATGATAAAGGATAAGATAATCCATTACAATGATAATTTCAAACTGATCCAGATCATGAAAAGGGAAATCACATACTAGCTCTACATCAACAATCGATAGTGGACAACAAGGAAACCAAAAATACTGTTTTTCCCTATTCCCAAGATGTGTCGCTAACTCCATAACAAATGAAATGAGTCCCATTGTATGTTTAATAAAATCAAAAAAACATGAATAAATAAATGAGAGGGATTCACGAGTGTTGATTAAATTAGTCACTAAAGAATATACAATAAATTTGGCACCTCTTACTATTAATAGACCCGCATCAACCTCCATTGGAATGTCATTCAGAACATAATGGTTATTCACTATTGAGGCCTATAGATATATCCCTAAAGGCTATAAAGAATTTGAATACACCATGGTGTCCCTTGGAGATGTTGATCCCTAACCATAATAATGTATAGATATATCCTAGAATAATATCTATAAATGGTCATAATACTTACAACTATTTCACATCTTCACAGGCATGGAACAAGAACTATTGGCATGCCTGACCTTGAAAAAATGATGTCAAGTTAGTATCACAATATTGGATATAACAAATGGTGTATAGGAGTTCCATTGCTAAGAACCACCTCCACCACCCCAACGAAGATCTTGCAAACTCCTCTTCTTCCCATCTACGCCACCAAAGCAATCACTAGGAGGAAGAGATTATCCAAAAGAGTCAACCATGCCTATCATATCTATCTATGTCATCATTTACCTATATAGTATCACTAAATTTATATAGAAATTAATTATAAACACCTGAAATATGATATTTAGTCGTAAACCATTCATGTAATTTAGATCTTTTAGCTGGTTATTCTTCATTTTATCAAGAGAAAAATAAACTAGTTGTGCAAATTGATTGGTTTATGATGACATTGATCACTCTCCCTATGGAAAGGAGAGGAAATCCAAGGAATTTTCCATCAATAGAGACTCTGGATATAACTATTATAAGAAGAGGGTCTTGAAACACTTCTATTCCAATCCCACGTTCATATCATTATGTACCATGGAATTCCACCATGTCATGTTGGGACCCTTGAGTATGAACATTGTGCACCTCACCATGATATTTTCATGCTCCTACAGGATGTTTAATATCTGGTGAATCATGTCAATCCATTCTTCCACATATTGAGGATAATTTATACCCTTAAAGGATGGCGGTTTCTCACATAAGAACTCTCGAGATCGATCCCTTTCTCCAATATCTTTTGTTTGTATCTCAACCATTACATTCTAGACTTAAGGTACATTTTGATCCATGGAATGCACAAATTGAATGATAGACTCGATAATATTCTGATCTAGGGGTGGATTACTTTAAGGAGAATCCATTTCACCCTCTTATAAACCTATAAGAGATATCTCAGAGGCATGTCTCTACACACTAAAAAAATTATAAATGATCATACCTAGAATAATCTTAGTTAAAACTATGAAACTCAGAAAAAACTCATATTAAGATGAAAAAATCCACATAGAAGATAGACATCCCAACATCCTGTGGTATCTTTAGTCTCATTGTAATATGAGTTGATTAGGAACTCACTAAAACCTACCTCTCATGATCTGAAAATACTATCTATAGTCTTCCATATTTCCCATGATAATGACTCAAGAGTAAAAACCACCTCATATACCAATTTTTCATGAACATACCCGGATACCCTCATGAAACAGTACCAGACCCAACCAATCACATACGTGAAGGGAATTCCCAATCCCTACTGGATAGTGACTAACACCTAGGCATTAAAATTGACTAGAGGTAACCATTTCTCCCATCCTAAACTCGACAAAATAGCATATATATACAAATCATAGAGAAATAAACAAAGAGGAAGCAATAAAATATATTCCATAACACTGAAATAAGAAAATGGAAATGATTCAACTCACATGTAGATAAAAAAATAACATGGAATGATTCCAAAAATAAACTAAAAACAAAATGAGAAATAGATAATACATGTGATAGTGCGAGAAAACATCCACCAACTCATCGCTAGCTACACAAACTCAACTGATATAAGCCTCGTCACCTCACTGTGACACTATGTCATATCTACATCATAAGATACAACCAGATCTTCACACCACCGAAGGGGTGTGTAGGGTGTGAGCTAAACAACCTCAGTATGATCCCACCCAAGTGTTCCATAACAAGTCTCTATATAACATTCCAACCATACTCATCTCTTAAGAAAACAAGGCATGATAATCAGCTAAATAATTTTTGTATCAAAAGCATGGTAGAAAATCCCCCTTTTTCCATTAAATAATATAATATTGTTAAAATAATTTTAAATAATGTCACATATATTAAATTGGTTTAAATCATGTACCACATATCATAAAAATTCAAAACAGTACAAACCAAAAGCACATGTAACATCCCGCCAAGAATCACTATAAGTCGGGATACCAATGAAACTTGTACCCAGTCATAGAAAATCAGTCTCATCATGTCTATAAACATATTCATCATATCTAGAGAGAAAAAGAACACCCCGAAAACTAAACCTCCCAAGAGGTCTAACAAGTCCCTAGAACAACAGGACTGGGGAATTGAGGAACACCCCATGAGTGAACCTCATGAATTTATCAATGAACGAGACCTATTAATACACCTTCCAACTAAGTATTAAATTCTTCCCATGTGATATTTTTCTAAATAATTTAATTAATACCATTATTTGAGAACCATTTCATTAATCCATTTCATAATGCATTTACAATTCCCTTTTCATTTACTAAAAATAATGAAAAATTCTATTTTATCGAAAAATCATTCACACACACAAATCAATCATGACAATTAATTTATAAAACAATTTATAAACTTAGAGCAATCAAGGTTCATATGACACAAGATAGGGACAAAACCACCTGCCTCAAACTCATGTTTAAAAAGTCACCAACAAAATAAACCAACAAAGAAGGAACACAAGGACACCATTGGAGGCCTAGAAAGATTCCCATATCATAGAATCTATTTAACAAGAGAAGAATTCAATGGGTAATAAAAAAAACACATACCTCAAGGAACTCACAAGATACACCAGAACCATAATAAAAGTCATGCTTTGGGAGAAGATAACACTATGGATTTAGAAAGGATTATTGAGAACAACAAAAATAGACTAATGGATCAAAAAATGAAGCACAACAGTGATACCATGGTCAATGGAAATAAAGAAGCCGAAGGGTTACTTACCCAGAGAGACACGACAAAGTCAAAATAAAGATCAAGTGTCGAGCAATGCGATCTAGAAGGAGAAGATATCCCCAAAATCACTTGGGAGAGATCTTAGGTTTTGAGGGAGAATCTTGCACGTTGAATGAAAAAAATCATACTTATTGTGTGGTAAAAACCACTAGTCTGAATATATTCACGATGTGAACCCATTTAACTATGTGAATTTCATGATTTACAAGATATGATAAAAAAGAAATCACCTCAGATTAAAAACATGGATCCCAACCATTTCACAATGGGAACTAGTTTCACAACTTGTAAAATTTTCATGCTCTGAACCAATTCCTGACAGATGCCCTGAAATAAATTTAGGTTATGTAATTAGTTCAATATGTGATCCGTCTATAAGGAATATTATATATAACAACATAGAAAAAGCCCGAGGTTAGCTTGGACCACAAAGGACATCCTCTTAAGCCTTTGGCCCATTTATACCAAGCCTCTATTAATTCAAACAAACATACATCTCTAAATTTTAGGTCATCTTCCCCGAAAAGGATCTCTGACCCTGAAAGGTCAGAAACACACCCTAATAAAAATGAGAAACCAAAAGAGAGATAAGATGTACTAGAAAGAAGGTACTGGGATTTTAGAGGATCATAAAGATATGTAATGAACATTCATATAATAAGATATAATATTAGTGCATGAAATATTTGGGTCACCTCTGTTCAACTTTTGTAAGATCTTGAATGGCATGAGAAATAACGATATCAATACAAGTAATGAAGAAGTGACAAAACATACATTTATCTATGCCAAAGTAAAAAACTCTTATTAAAAGCACTAAAGTATGAATTTATTGACACTAAAATGAGCACTCATAAATATAAGTTTATAAAAAATAAAAATAAAAATAAAAATTTTCAATAAATTGTAAATTATTTAAACAAGAATACTAAAAAGTAAAAAATTGCTTTAAAATAAAAAAGAATAAATATTAAAAATTAATAAAATAAAAATAAAGTGAATAAGAATATTATATAAATAAATAACATTAATTAGATAGCTTATAAAAATATTAAAAATGAATAAATAATAATTATTATGTAAATCAAAATACCTTAAAAATAAATAAATAAATAACTTTTATATATTATATATATTAGAAAATAATTATAAATGAATAAATATTAATATAAATATTTATAATTACCAAAAACACGATTTAAATAAAAAATATTTACAGTAAATTATTAATTAGAAATAAATAAATAATAACTGTATAAATATTTACATAAAAATATTAAACTAAAAATTAATTAATATTCATTGTGTAAATTACAAACATATTTATAATAATAAATAATAATAAATAAAAATGTATAAATAATGACTGAAAAATAATAAATTACATTAATATCAAACGAAATAATATTAAAAATGAATAAATTAAAAATATATTAAAACTGAATAAGTATTAAAATTAATAATAAATAATAAATAAATAAATATTAAAAAATAATAAAATTAAATAGATAAAATAAAATAAATTTTAAAATGTTAAAAAACAGAATTGATGATTTTAATTATATAAATTTAAGAAATATTATAAAATATATTAAAATACAAATATTAAAATTTACATATAAAAACAAATGATTTATAATAATTCACTAATTAACAATGAGTACATAATAATTGTCTAAATATTTAAATACAAATATATTAAAATAAGATTTAATATGTATTAATCATATAAAGAACTTACATAATAAAATAATTAAATATTAATATTTAAAAATGATTAAATAACTATCAAAACTGAATACACTGAAAAAAATATTTGAAGAATAAACATTAAAAATAAATAAATTATAGAAAATATTAAAAATAGATTAATATTATAATTTAATAAATGATATTAAAAGACTAAATATAAAATTCAATAAAAATAAAAAAATGAAATTGAATAAATTTCAAAAAAAAATATGAGAAATAATAAATAAAATTAATTATATTAGTTATAAAAAATTGAAAAATTAATATATGTTAAAATAAATATGAATAAATATTAAAAGTTAATTTTAAATACAAAATATTTACATTAAGTTACATATTTAAAATGAATAAATAATAATTGTGTAAATATTTAAATAAAGAAGTATTAAAATTAAAAATATTAAATATTAAATATATAAAATTAAAACAAATTAAAAATATTAAATATTCATAAATAATATGTATAAATGAATATTTTACAAAAAATATTAAATGTGTGTGTTTCTATATATATATATATAATTTCATTAATTACATTTGAAAAATCAAATGACTTTTCCAGTGATTGTGTGTATGACTACTACAATGAGACATATCAAAATAAAAAAATGATTTTTTCTTATTATATTATAATATATTCAGATGCATACACACACATTGACATATATATACACATACATACATATACATGCATATACACATACATGCACATACACACACATATACATACATACACATACACATTCATACAATTACATACACATACATATGCATACATACACCTATATGCACATATATGCACATACATACACATATAAACACATACATGTACATATATACACATACATACACACATAAACATACACATATACATACGCATACACATACACATACACATACACATACAAATATACATACACAAATCATACATCCATTTACAGATAAATAATAATACACATACACATTCGCGATATATACATATGCATACAACACATGTAGACACACACACACACACAAATATATATATATATATATATATATATAATCATACATATACGTACATAAAAATTCACACACATACATAAAAAACATTTGCACACACACACACATGAATACACATCTATAGACATACATATAAATATATGCATATATTTTAAATTATTTAATATTAATAAAAATATATAAATCAAATATGAAATATAGTTAATTATTAAGAATAAAGTGAAAGAGAAATTTTATTTAAGTGTGCAATGGAATTATTGTGAGGAACTTTACATTCACATGATGTCAAAGTAAAAAAATGATTAAGGGAATTTCTTTCTATCAACCAAAAAATATCACGGTGTTTTCGATGATTTATGCCTAAGGTATAACAAATGCATAGTGAGTGGATACATAGTACCTTATCTTGAATGAATGTATCTATGAGAACACAAATATTTCTCTTTGAAGGTTTTTAAAAAGTTTAGGCCAAAGCCTCAGTTTATTTAGGGAATGGGGATAGATTACAAAGAAAAGCATGAAACATATAATGCAAGGATGTGCTTATAGAGACATAAACTTGAGACCTCACTGAAACCCACAGGTAACCTACCACGAACTAAACACTGATGGATCTAATCTATGAAGGTTTTTATCTGGGGGGTGCGAAGTAATTTCACAATGAGGTTTTTGATTGTTTGATGCATACATGAATAAGTGTGTTTGTGTTTTATTGGTGTGAGATATTAGTTAAAAAATGATTTGGATTAGAAGACAAATCATTAAATTTTTGGTCGGTGCGTTGATCTGTATTATCGATGGATATATAATATACCCCATGAAGAAGGATAAAAGAAAAAAAAGATGATTTGATTGGTTGCAGTCCAATGAAATCTTGAGATAAATATCATTGGATGTTCCAAAAATAAATTTTTCACTATTAATTGTAGTTTTCTAGTATATATATTAGATAGTGATGTTTGATATACTCATGCATGAAAATAACTGTGATTATAATTTTAGAACACTAGAAGTTGAAATCTAATATGATGCATTGATTGATGTATAAAGATATATTTCTCTATATATTTTTCAAGATTATTAATAAGATCCCAGGGATAATTGATGGAGGTTAAAGTTAGGTTTTCATGGAAACTATTATGTGGGTTGTTGACTATTTATAAACATGAAGGGTTTGGTAACAAATCAACGCAGACCTTCCATCTGATGGATGTATAAACTAGATCTGCATTTTCTTGAACGTCATTCTCAATCCCCATGGGTTGAAAACATGTGCTTATAAAACACATTAAAAAACATGGGAATTATTTTTTTCAATAATCAAAATAAAATAATCTATGGGTAACTAATGAGAAAATGGAATAACCTATCCATATTTTAGGAATCCCTAACAAATTTGATATGCTGAAATAAAAAAAGCGGTAAATAAAATTATACAAAGAATCCTTATACTTTCACCAATTATCCATCCTTGTAATTAATAGAGGTGTAAAAAACTCCCTCTATATTTCATTGTTTCATACACTGATAGATATCACTACCCTCTAACCATCAAAAGCATTAAAAGAATAATTTGACAAATTAAATCATTTCAAGGAAAACATGTTGAGCATTAATCGAAAATAAAACCAGTTATATAAAAAATCAAGTAATATTAATTAGAAGATGAATAATTTAAAATATACAACTCACCTAAAAACCTATAATTAATAAAAAATCAAATAGTGATCTAAAGTATAAGAGTGAAAATATAACTGAGATAATATATGTATGATCATAAACATGCCCAGTAGGTCACCACCCATAAAAACAGTGGGGATCCATTATTAAAATAGTTTTAAAACATTATAGTTTTAAAAAAAGATATAAAATAGTTTTTTTATGATTTATAAATAAAATCACAACAACCTTTCACATGCACATTTTCAAATAATCATCCTTTATATAAAATAAAAAATGAACATGGTTAAAAAATATAAATCAATATTTTTAAATCAAGACTTTTAAATTAATCTTTTTAAACCAAGAATTTAGGGTATACAATATTATTAAAAAAACCAAAAACATTTTTCCATCATTCCAAACATCTCATGAAAATCCCATTTTAAAAGAAATTCATGGAAAACAATTTCTTTATGAATCATAAAGAAATAATCAAATCGTATTTCTTTATAAATAACACATTAAAACCATTATAAAACATCCCATATGAAATTTAACCATCACACACATGGAATTGAAATAAATTCACAATGGAACCAAGGTATCAAGGAAAGTTCAACCCAATTTAACAGCCAAAAAATTATTCCAATGGTCAAAAAAACTACTGCAACACAATAAAATCACAAATGAAATCACCTAAAGTACACTAAAGAGGACCTAAAATCATGGGAATCATCCCTAAGGTCTACTAATACCTAACTAGAACTGGTGGAATGGAATGTAGGATATCACTACAAAACTTGTTACATCCTTGATAGTCACACCAAACTCACCAAAAATAACAATCCATGGGATTCCTTCATCTATGGGAGAAAAGAACATTTCTTTCATAAGTCCCACTACCTCTTCGGGTCTAACCAACTCATATTAACCATAAAACTATCTGTAGTCAATACACTATCTCAACTAGGGTTTTCCTCACAATTTACACCTACAATATCCATAGGACTCCAATGAAAAGTCATGTAATGAGGTAAGAAATCACGAATCCCTTGAATCAGATATAAATGATTTGAAAAAAACTTAGACCTCACCTCCCACACCATCACATGTAGCATCCCCAAATATAAATCCATGCATGAGAATCAAAAAATGCATGTCAATATAAACAATACCCCTTGGGTTAACATGTTATAGTGGTAAATGTAATCAAATGGGACTCAAGGAGGGAATAAATCAATAATAAAACCATTTTAATGTTCAAAATGGTATATTAAAACACATTGTTCCGGATGCTGTGGCACACACCAAATTCTTAAAGTCATTTAAGATTTCATTTAAAATACCACTTAAAAAACAATATTTTAAACACAATTAAATTACACATAAAACCTAATTATTTGAAAAAATAACTTTAGAAAGGAACACCTCTTTAGAAAGATTGTTTTAAGGGAATGCACCCTTGAAATCTAGTTTCAAAACCCCACATGAAATCCATTTCCTAAATTCACATTTTGAAACCCATTTGGAAATCCATCCACTTACACAAAACAAATTTCTAAATATGAATCATTTTCTTTTAAATGAAATGGTGATATACACCCATTTATAAAACTTGAATTACCATTTTGAAATCAGTAGAGGAAACCCTGAGTCGTAAGGGACTTAAAAATTTAAAAGGAGGTCCAACCCAATAGTTTTTTTAAAAACATTACATAAAATAAAAACATATAAAATACTCTAAATAAAACTATAATTTCAATTCCTTAAAAACATTACATCCCATTTTTATAAATTGGAATGAATATTTTAATGAAAACAAGGGACATAAATTATGTCTCTGCCATTGCATTAAATTTATTAAAGGGTAATTGAGGTAAACTAGGATTTCCATAAACTTTAAAACCCATTGAAAAAATTGTAAAATATACATAAAATATATTTAAAGAGTAACATGCTCAATTTAAAAAGCACTTCGCATGTGCCCAAGGCCAATTTCAAACACTAAAATCACTTAAAATCATTTAAATCATTCCATGACATACAATAGGATTTTTAATTCATATAAAATGAATTAGAATCACGTAATAACTATATAATATGAGTTACAAGTATGTTTAATTGGAAAACCTACCTCAAATAAATGGTTGGTGCATAGAAGCGATCTAAAAAGCATCGACTTAAGTAGAGGATAAACAAATAATCCCAAAGAGACCCACAAGAAATTGAAAACAAAAACTTGAAGTCAAAATCAGATGTCAAAAAACCCTTAGGGTTTTTCCAATCCAAGATTATACAATATAATGAAGAACAATTATGGGTAAGGGGGAAAAATATGGGTAGAAACACTTACATAGATATATCGCACCCAAAATTAGGAAGAAAGATGGAAAAATGTAGTTTAGAGGAGGAGGGAAGTCATGGATGAGGCCTAATGGGGTAGCCTAGCCACATCGTGATAGAGGGAGGGGAAGAGGAGTAGGTTTCACATTAGGGCCCTCCCAGGCATGGGAGTTCTTTGATGTGGGGGGAGATGAGAGAGCAACCGCATGTGTAAGGTTATCCCATGAGGCTCGTAGGTCTTGTCCAAGGAGTGGGGGGGGGGAGATAGTGTGAGTTGCGAAGGGTTAATTTTTTTTCATTTAAGGGAAAATTTTAAAAACATTACTTTTTTATCCTTGGGTAAAATGAATGGTTTAAGAAAATGATATGAAAAACCATGCACTAATCATATTTTCCTTACTAAAAAACCCAAACATAGACTCCATGGTTTACTATAATATACTAAATGATTTGATTAACTATTCACTAACCATCTCCAAAGGACATGTCCCATTAACATACCCCCCATGCATGGTTTCCACAAGGTTACTCCTAACCATGCACAACCTGTGCGCAATTCAAAGATACTAAAAATATAAAAAATACAATCTTGATAATTATAAAAATTAATGATCCAAAAAATTAACATAAAATAATATAAAATAATAACAATAGTGACATTAGGGTATCACATTTCTATACACTATTCTACTTTATTACCCTGAAAGTCCCTAGTCAAGGTAATGGTGGAAGGAAATAGGAATCCCTGGTACTCCTTCAGTGGAAGTGTAAAGGGTTAGAGACAATTCGAGGGATCCTAAAAGACCATAAAACCATAAAACAAAATACATCCTCCAAAGAACCATTAAAATTACCCAAACACTGAGAACAAATTTAAATAGGGTTCAACCATGAGTATCCAATAAGAATATATAAACAAAGGGAGACTAAACGGAGGTATCCCCTCCATTTAGAATTGATCTATATAGTTAAGTGTCAAATGAACACTCCTATAATGGGAGTGTCATCAAGGTGACCATGTTTCCACTAAAATATAAGAGAAACTAAAATATTCCTCTAACCCCATGCATTTATAGTGATCTAATCTCTAAAAAGAAGCATGATACAAAAAACACCTTAAGTAACCCAAATGCAATAAACATCTAAGATCCAAATAATGGTTCTCTAAATCAAACAATAGAAAAAACATCCAAAACAACCAATTTTCTCAATACCAGATCACCAAAACCATCACATCTCAAGACTCTCAAATCAATAATCGATTAAACACATTATTAAATCAAATAAATGATATGGGCTCTAACCATGGATCACAAACCAGGAGAAAATGTGGTGAAATATGACCTCATACCCAGGATACCAGTTCATGGTGAAACCAACCAAATCTAATCTAACACCAGTCAGTGAATAATATCACCTGGAGATACGACAGTCCTAGCCACTCGAATCACTCACCCAATGTCGTCCCACATCAAAAAAATAAAAATAAAACTCATGTAATGACCACTTCATAGGGATATAATTACCAAAATCTACCAAAAAAGGAACAAAAACCAAGAGGCATGAATAAAATCAAACAATCACCCCTTAAGAAAAGGATCAATGAAAAAACACTAATCCATGATCCAATGACACTCACAAAATAAAACCCAATATTGAATCCAAATCATGGAAAAAAAGGCCTTAAACTCATTTTCCATTAATATGAATCATAATAGAACATCTGAAAATAAGTCTTACACCTATAATATCATGAAAATAAATTCTCATAAAGACTTCCAACTAGATATCAAAGGATTACATAGCCTAGTCTCCCAAACAAATTTTAATTATATAAATCTTGGTAAAAGGTAAAAAATACTCACCATGACACATAGAGTATACGAAAGATCCAAAAGAAATAGTGGAGAAAATGTTCCAAAATTAATGTACTGAACCTTTAACAAGTCCTTTTTATGAGGCATATTTATATTAAAATGAAACATATCCCACACAACCTTCTTTATTAAACCATGTAAAATTTTCCCCGACCACAAAAATGGACATGATTCAAAAGTACCAAGAAAATAAGGAAACTCACATGCCAAAAATCAAATTTATTGAAAAACTAACTCATTCATAAAGGAATAAAATCCTTTTTCTTAAAGCATTTAACTTGGATTTGTAAACCACCCACTTCTTTTTTATAATAGAGTTCCCACTTGATCATCCCAAGTATTATGCCTTAAAACATTTCAAAAGCATTTCTTGCTCTATTTTCATTGAATGAATAGAATAAATTTTTTAAAATCACTATACCAGTTTCAAATTATTTTAAAATTAAAAAACCAATATGTTTTACAAAAAAAATCCAAAAAACTAAACAAACTGATTTAAAACAAAAATTAACAAACTTTTTAGGAAAATTGATTTAATTTTATAAAAAAACCTGAAGGATTAAATCCTGAATCAAAATTATTACATAAAATTAAAATACATTTTGTAATAAAGCCTTAAGGTTACCTTTCAAATAAAAATAATTTTCTATAAAATATTCCTTTTTCACAAAAATAATTTTCACAAAATAATCATACTGAAATGTAAGAACACTATAAATCTATAAAAACCAAATCCACATAGTTATTATATCATAAGAACAACCTTTGCTCATCCCTCTCTATTAGGGATTTTTTAATGGAGGTCAAAAGGAAAAACCAAATCGGATTTAGAATTGTTTATGATTAAGTCATATATTTTTATGGACCCCATTCTAGTCACAAAACAATTCCTAATATGTTTCAAGATCAATCCTTTGGTTTCAATTTCACTGATCGGGACATGAAAACTAACCTTAAACCACTAATCCATTAAATTTTTTCACTATAATATATATCCCGGCCTCAAAGAAAACTCAAACAATTCCAATCAGTATCAATACATAATCAACACTATATCAAAATAAATTCTTAGAATCAAAATTCAAATCCCACTTCCCATGGTAACTTGGGTGTTTTCAAAATGGGTGGTGAATAAGCACCCACTCATTACCAACCACTTGAGTCCTCAAAAAAATATAACTCAATATTACAACAGCACCCTAAGTACTAAAAGTTTTTCTGAAAAAGTGTCTAGGTTTTTAAAGATAAAATAACCAACCTCCTCTAATACCGTTGGTAATGAACCGACCTTGGTTGTCCATCCTAAGAATGCTCAAACTATCCTGACACTAGCTTAATGGGTAATTTTAATCTTCATGGGCTACCAACCAGTGCCTAATAATTACAAGAACATGATTGGGAATGTCTTCTCCCGATAATCATAGTAAAAAATATTAGGAAACTCACATAAAAAAAGAATAATTATCCCATATATCATACATTCACTCCAAATCTAAAATATTTAAATAAAAAAAGTAGTAAGTAAAATTAAATAAATAATACCTATACTCACCCTCAGTCTCCCATTCTTACAATTCATATGTGCATAAAAATATACCACCAGATGCAATTCCTTTTAACAACACTAACCTCCATCTGTAAAAAGTAGTAAAAGCATAATTATCCAAATAAAATAATTTAAAGGAACACAACATTGGGAATTTTATGAAAATAAATTTAGGTATTTATAGAATTAGTTAATTGGAAACAAAGGATAAATGTTATAAAATAAACAAGTCATCTCAAATCTCTAGATAAATAAATTCTCAAATAGTGGAAAAAAAATCATAAATCTACAACTGAGATAATAGAGTTTTTTAGTATAAACATGCCCATTAAGTCACCATAATCTGAAACTATAGAAATTACTTAGTAATATAGTTTATCAAATCATATTTTGAATATAATTTTTAAAGCATGTTTTTCGTATTCCTTATAAAATAAATCCCAACAATATAACACATGCACATTTCCAAACGACCATCCTTTTTATAAAATATAAATAGTGATAGTTAAATCATTTAAATTTTTTTAAGGAAATACTTGTGGATTATGTTTTTAAAACCAAGGAAAAAGGCCATTTAATACTATGAAAAATATTGAATATATTTTTCCATAATTTTTAACATCTCATGAATATTGAATTTTCATAAACAATTTCAATGAAAACCTATTTCTTTAAAAAACATAAATAAATAACCAAATGGTCTTTTTTTTATATTCCACACATTAAAACATTATAAAAAAATAAATATAAAATTAAACTATCACACAAAAGTAAATGACATAAATAAAAAATAAAAAAAATGTATCAAGGAATGAACAAGTCAAGTGAATATTTAATCATTGGTTCTAATGGACAAAAAACATAGGAAACATAATCTAATCACTAGAAAATACCATAAAGAGTGTCAAGAAGGAAATAGAATATAAGCATTCATACATGGGATCTAGTAATATAATACCTGAACTAGAGACAAGGAACCAAAGCTGTCACTATGGTACTTATCTCATCCCTGGTAGTCCCATGAAACTCACTGGAAATAACCATCCATGGTACCGCTTCCAGTATTACCATATCAGAGTATCTAGAAAACACTCTTGAATCGGTGCACTATATCTACTATTTTTTTCTCTCTCATGAGTCATCTACAATATCATTAAGACTACAATTAAAAGTCATGTAAGGATGCGAGTAATCAAGAATCACATGCATCAGATATAAAGTATTTTAAAAACTCCACACCTCCCCTCGAACCCTCACATGCAACAACCCCAAACATAAATCATTGCAAGAGAATCCCAAAATTAACTTCAATATAAATAATCACCCACAGGTTAATAATTCATAATAGGTGAATTAATCAAATGAGGCTCAATGAGGGATTCCCACATTCATCAAAACATTTTAAAGTTTGAAGTAGTCCTTTAAAACACACCACTTAAGGTGTTGATCCATACACCAAATTATAAAAGTCATTTGAAATATAATTTCAAATAAAACATTAAAACAAATATTTTAAAACATGATGAAATTATACTTTAAAACCAACCATTTCAAAAAATCACTTTAAAATATACACTTCTTTACAAATAAGTTTCTTGGTGTTATGTACCCTTGAAATCCACCTTAAAAACCCCACTTGAAATAATTTTCCAAAAATCACCTTTGGAAACCCATTTAGAAGTCTATCCACTTTCATAAAAAAAATTCTAAATATGAATCATTATTTATTTTAGAAGATATAGATTTATGTACCCATTTATAAAACTCAAATTCCAATTTTAGAAAATCATGAGGAAACCACAATTTCTAATGACCTTAACCAAGTAAAATGGGGGCAAACCTTCTAGGTATTTGTAAAACACATGTTTAAAAAACATATATCAATTTTTATAAATGAAACTGTAATTTTTAGGCTTTAAAAATATTTCAAATTCTTTTATATTAATCCAAAAGGGAATTTTAAAGAATAATTTGCATGCATCTTAAGTCCATGAAAAGTCATTAAATTTATTAAAGGCCAATTAAAACCTACAAGTGTTTCTATATCCATTCAAATCAGTGGGATTTTTTTTAAAATACATGAAATGTTTTCAAATATACCCACATGCAATTTTACAAGCACTTTTCATGAGTCCAAGGAAGATTCCAGGAAGTAAAATTAATTTAAAAATCATTTTAATAATTCCACGACATACAATATACTTTTACATTCATAAAAAATAATTTAAAATCACATAAGAACATTATAATATGAAATAAAAGGGTTTAAATGAAAACTCTTACCTTAAACCAATGGTGGGTGTGCTGAAACACTCTGAAATGAATCACATTTGGTTGAGGATGCCCAAACCAGAACAAAGGGTCCCACATGAAACCTAAAACTAAACACAAAATTCAAAATAAAAAAACTCATAACTCTTAGTTTTTGACTAATTCAATACACTATAATGGGTAGAATAAAAATGAGGTAAAAGAGGGAAACATGTGGTAGTAACCTTTACCTAGGGAGATCACACCCAAAATCTTAAGGAACAATGCATTAATGGAGTAGAGATGAAGAGGTAGGTCATCCATGAGTCCCTACCTAGGCTGCCTGTGTGACACCCCAACCTTAAAAACTAGGTTTGAACTATAGTGTCACATGACCTCCTGATTATGACATCCTTGTTTAATTTCAATGGATGAGATAGTTTATTGTTATTAAATTCCCTTCTCTTTTTTTCTCTGGTATGGACGGTTAAGAGGACAAATGCTTTAGGATAAGGGTCTAGGAGTTAGTGGTTGGAGACTCGAGGAACGGATCAACCTTAGGTTGGTTGGAAATAGCCATCAATTAGTCAGTGCAATCCATCAGCTAGACGATGGGGTTCCATTGAGTCTGTCGACTATAGAAGACCCCACCAACTAGTTGGTGCACCCAGTCTGGGGATGAAATTAATGTACCCCAGGATATTCTAATGGCACATGGTTTTGACCACCCTAACACCCGAATGAAATTCCCATAGACCTATTCCAATCTATGACCTTTCCCATGGTCCTTAGATCTCTCCATTTATCTCCCTTTACTCCTCTAATGTAGGATAATCTGATAATGATAAAATTGTGAGATATTTTTAGATCTACTCCATTTTATCTATAAATCTTTGGAAATGTGCATGGATCTATGATGGATATGTGTTTTATATCATGTTATGATTATAAATTCAGCCTTTTTTATAGATCAGTGGTGGATATACTAGGTTAATGATGTTTCTTGATCAAATCAGGATCTACCATTAACAAAAAACAATCAATGGGTAAGTGTTTGAGAATCACCCTTGAAAACCTCTTCCTGATGGCAGGTTGATGACATATTTTTAATCTGTTGCAATTCCTGGAATAATTGGTGGTAGTTTTTATGTGTTAATGATAATATCCCCTTGAAAAAACTATAATTCTCACTAATGGCGAATGTTTTTGGTAATGTTTCTTAAAAAAACCATTATGAAATCTTCCTCTTCTTGATTCTCATACTGAAATGATTTTCAAAGACATATTGTTGATATATTGATGATATTTGGCTAGACATAGGTACCTCTTCTACTTAAAAATGAAATCATGATTTATTCTTAGATCAACAACAAGTCCAGTGAATTGGAATTCCTTTCTTAAACACACCTTAAAATTTATTTCATTGACAAATTATTTAAGATATGTGATTCTAGAAAGACCATATTGACAAATAATAATCATGAATCTTCATTCTAAACATCATTCATGATGAACTAGGACTTGGGTTATATATCATTGATGAATGATACATTTTTATGGATGTGTGACATGTTAATTCTTCATTTCATTGATTAACATTAATTTTTTTATAAAAAAACTTGAGGTAGGTATTTACTTATCATTTGAAGCCCATATATTCACTTGTTGACTTGGATCCTCTTATGTTGGCATGAATTGTTGTTCTTGATTAATGGTGTTTTTTTGGGTTTTTGTTATTATGATAACATTATATGATCATTATTTCATAGAGTATTGTTATAGTGGATTGTAACCATGATTGATGTTGCTGGAATATTATTGTATGTTTTCTATTATATACTCATGATAACATGTTATTATGGTCATATTATGATCTACCCAATTATGTGTATTACAATTTTATTGGTGGTCATTCTTGGTAATCATGAAAAGTTATTGTCATGGTATGACTACCCCTTAGAGGGGGAGTGTGCATAATGTGTGATGATGAAAATGGTATACCCCTAATTAGGGATGAAGAATGATATCCTTGATGCGTGAATGGAAATTAATTCCTTAAGAATAATGAGCAATGTGTTGGAACTCAATGCCTTGTGGATACTAATTAGCATGAACACTTGATTCCATGAGGATGTAAAATGAAATGCCTCTAACCATGTGACTTGTTACTGATCCTTTACAATAACCTTTAATAATCTTTATCTCATGGAGTCAATGTAGGTATAGTCAAGGCTCATGGTGAATTAGTTGGAACACATTTGCTCGATATATGATTGTTTATTATTTATTTCAAATTTATTATTATAATGGAATAAACATGTTATACATGTGCATGTTTTTGAAGGATGCTTTGGTGGTGTCCTACTGGGTTTTCTTTCGCACAACCTATACAGATATTTTTTATGCATGTACAAAGTTCATGAATAGGGATCCAGAAAAGGGAAAGGGGCCCATCGTAGATGTTTGAACCAAGGATAAGGTATCTTGGAGTGGTATTGGGATATTCTCTAGAGGATACTGGAGTTTTATTGATTTTATTACTTTCACTCTATTTACTATGGTTTTTCATTCCACACAGGGAGCTCATTTATTGATTTTCTATATGAAATGTTTGCATTTTTATATTATTTCCTTAAACATTTTTACAATAAGATATTATATTTTAGATATTATTATTTGTGAAAAGGAATTATACATAGGGTATAGTCTCACAACTAATGATGATCAGACTCCCGCTACTAGTATATAGCCTCTTGTGTATAGGGATGAGTGTATGAGGTCATGTGACTCTCCAGATCAAACCAAGTGGTTTGTGGTGAGGCTTTACAAAATAGTATCACAACATAGTTTTCTTATTTTTTCACAAATTTGAGACATGGTAAAAAGTATATAGGTTCTGTTGGACTTAGTTAGGGTAGTTACCATGAGCCATGCGATTTCATGTGTAATGGACCTCTGATTTACTATTTACATGATTTTAGTTATAGTTTTATGGGATTGGTGGGTTTGATCATACATCATGACTAGGAATGTAAGATCATATGCAAAATATATACATATTGTAATGTAGAATATTAGTTAATAATTTAATACCTTTATTTGTGTTATCTATTAAGGATTGATTTGAACTTAGTTGTGTTATATTTTTTTCCATTATATTATTATATATTTATGTTGTTAATAATTTTTATAACATCAAAGTTATATTATATTTTTATATATATGAATTTAACTAATGTTATTAGATAAAGACCTTGGTTAGTGCTAGGAGGTTTATACCATGATTTATGTGTATACTCCAATAGAAGTTGTTGTGTTATCTATTTAACTAATTAAAATCATTCTTAAATATTCTAAATATTCCCATAGTCTTATATAAGATATTACATCATAGATTAGACCTCCAACTGATGTGGGTGGGGGGGTATTTCTTCAAGGGAGGATACCCATATTCAACATCATATAATACATGAGGGTCCACTAGATCACACTCCCACAACTTCTCTAGTGGTGTAAGTAATTGGCCCACCTCATCCATGAGTCTTTCCCCTAATTCCTACATAGGGTGTAGGGGTTTTGAGGTACATGGTCAACTATTTTGGGACCATGATGGCTGAATAAGTTTCTTGGATAATAAATTGGTTGTTTTTAGAGTTACTCCTTTCCTTGTAAAGAAATTTTCAGAAGAAATGAAATCACTTCACTTTGTATAGTGGATGATGAGATTGATATTCGTACTTAAGAATTCCGATTCAAAATTCTTATGAAAGTCCATTTTATTTGGAAGGACAAATGATACTAGAGTAAATGGAAGTTACAATACTTTCCTAGGTAAATATGATGATTATTTTCTTGTTTTTATTTAACAAATATCATAAGTTGTTTAGAGAAATTATGATGGAAGACATATTAATTTATGTATGAGAAAATATGTTATTGGATAACTACGAATTACCATGGTCGGTTCTGTTGAATCATATTTTAAGGTGGTGTAGTTTCCTAGAATTTTTCAGAGTTTTGGTGTCCAAAATTTGGAGTTTGAATAGAATTTCAAAACGAGGATTTCCTTGATGGGCTTATAAAATGTGGAAAATGCATGAGTTTCTTAAAGATGGGTTTTTTAAAGTGTGTTTTGAAAATTGATGAAAATTCTGAGGGTGATCTTCATGATTACGAGAAATGGATCATTTTAAGATCATGATGATTTTATGGGATGCTTCATGATATTGATGAGAATCGTGAATAATGAAGGTGAGGAGCATCGTGAGTGGAGCATCACAATGGTGTGAAGTTTTGATGAAAGGCTCCATTATTACGATAAGAATTGCGAATGAAAATTTTCATGGAGCATCGCAAAGAAGGTATCATCGTGAAAGAAATAAAGGTTCTTCTCAAAATGGTGATAAGTGGCCCATAATGTTCTAGAATTGGAGGAAATTACAATAAATAGGCCTCTTCCCCCTAATAAGATTAGTGAGACATAACAAAAAATTTATGGCTCTATATTCATTAAGGTGGTTCATGAAGGTGGAATGAGAAGAAGTTCAAGAAGGCTATAATCCAACTAAATGTTCTGATCATCACAAAGAGTAGTGATGTTCACAAAGGCTAAGTGATATTTGTGAAGGAAGTATGTTTCTTGAAGGAAGTTTGCTTCACGAAGGGTGTGAGATTTTTGAAGGGAGCATTGAGAATGGAGATTCATGATGGGGCTTTAAGAAAAGTAGTTTTTAATACCTAGTTTAATTAAATAGAACTTTTATAGAGGATAAAAAACAAACTACGGTATTGGTCTAAGTATCATTACGTAGTCCATGAGGTTCATATCATCTTTTAGATAGGAAATAGAATAATTGTTTTGAAAGATCAAATTTGTGGAAGTAGATGAATAAGCACCGTAATATTGCATTATATAATTTTGTTATAGAATAATCACATGCACTTTTAGATTGTTTTTATAGTGCTACATGAGTGTAAGGGAAAATTCTACTCATTGTATTAAAATCAAAGGGATTGTTTTATAGTTGTTGTGTGGTATTGGATTGCTTCCAAACTATACCAAGGATGTAGATAATCTTATTGAGTATTGAATGTTGTAAATTCATGCGTTTCAGAGGATTTTTGTTTGGATTGTGTTGTGTAAGGAAAAAAATATTTAATAGGAGGTGAAGGTTGTTTCAAAAGGAATGAAACATAAAATAAAAAATATAATACAAATTCACCTCAACTCCCTCTCAGTGATACTTGATTCTAGACAGGGCAACTTCAATTGGTATCATAGATCGATTCCCTTCGTTTATTCTTCTTTTAGTTTTTGAACAGAAGTTGTGATGGGGAATACGAATTGTATGAAAAGTAATGGGATTCCAATATTTGATATAAATAATTATCATATCTGGAAAGAAATAATGATAACATATCTTATGTCTCTTAGGTATGACGTTCTTGAAGCTACAACAGATGTTTTTCCTCCTATTGATGACAAGGTATATCTTACACCTGTCAATAATAAGAATCATGAGAATGATGGGAGAGATAAAAATACACCACTCTCATCAATTTCTATGATTTATTTTTTAATACTGAAAGGTGTTGATACAACTAAAGATATCTAGGATAATAGGAAAAACATATATGAATGAAATAAAAATTTGAATAATAAAAAACCTCAAATATTGAAGCTGAAGTATGAAGATTTTAAAATGGGTGATCTTGAAAATTTTGGGGAATTCTATACCATGGTAAATGACATTGTCAGTACAATCATATGTCCTAGCGAAAAGTTGTTTGTAACGCCCCGACCCTAGTTACCCAGAGTCGGTGTATTATTACATAACATTGGCATGATCACAAGAAAGATCAAATCTCGAAAGACCGATTGGTTTAGTAGCCTTGGAAACACTAGATATATTCATAAGTTTTACATTACATCATTAAACGAAAAACTACAACAACAACATATTGTCTCCATAATCCACACTCATATCCCCACATAATATCCCTGCAGGTCATTCATAACTTACTTCTTCACTTCCTGGGAAAAATAAAACATAGAAAAGGGGTGAGCTCAAATGCCCAGTAAGGATAACAATATAGCGGAAACTTTCATAAATAAGAATAAACATTTAAGGCAATGCATTACTAAAACAAAAGCCTTTTAAACTTGAAATTCAACATAGTATGGAAAAAGTAAAAATGAAATAATGCCATTTACTTATTCACATGGATATTCTACTAATCGAATAATCACATGCAAAAATCAATAACCACTTTCATAATGTTGGAATGCATAATGCCATACTATCATAACCACATAATCAAGGCCTCGTGCCAAGACTAAAAATAAGATTTTGTCAAGGCCTTGTGCCAAGACACTAGTTTGTCTCATGAGACCTACCGATGCATCGAGGAGCTATAGCGGGCTCCACCCGTCACTTATTAAGTCCAATGCATTCCCATATGAAAAGGATTAAACATAACATAAACATTCGTATTAAAACTAGCATACGAAATGTCAATAATTTCACCATAAACTATGAATGGTATAAAAATAGCACATCCATAGTCAAACATATCACAAAACCTTCAATACAATATAGAAGTTTTGTATCATAATAAATCAACTTCAAATAATCTTAAAATCCATCAAAGGATGTTGACATAGATGAAATCAAAATTCTTTTTAAAGAAATATCTCCTTTTATTTTGAAATCATTTAAGATCCATATAAAATAAAACATTTTCTTTGAAAATATTCTTATAATCTTGTAAGGGAAGTTTTGAAGATTTTATAATGGCGGAAAATAGCCGCACCCGCCGTATAAGTTAAAAAAAACATTCTTACCTTAATTCTGTCGAAAAGGTTAAAAAGGACCTTGTTTTGAAAACGACCGAAAGATTCCTTCATAAACCACTTATAAAAGTCAAAAAAGGGTATAAATGACTTTAACTCATAGTAAAAATGTTTTGAAATACATTTTTAAGAAACATGGATGTGGATGATAAAGAGATCCCAGTAGATTATTACATATAAACAACCTCGGATAATGGAGAGATTGTGAAATAACCCTTACCTTGTACTTTTCCTTGGTTGGGGTAGGTTAACCTCCTGTATAATGGTGAAATAATTGTTATTAAATTATACAAGAATCATATACATTAATATGATATCATATATGATCTTTTAATATTGATTTGATAATAATATCTTAGTATTATCGCTGTTTCGGGTGTGAACTTACTTGTTTGCTTTTGTATGTTTTGTTACGTAAGACATGTTTGTAAAGGATAAGTTGTATATTATTCAAATCCAGAATGGTATCAAGACATTAAACATCATTTTTAAATCATCAAATGATAATTATACTTGAATGGATACGATGGAGAATGAATCTCATCGCGTTCGTGGAGACGGTAGTCCGTACGTACGCACGAACGCTACTTCCATTTAATTTTTATTTTAAAAGAATCGAATACAAATGATACATAGGTATATTACTATTCCAGTATAATATAATATTTTATACATATTACTTAAGTTCATTAACACCATCCTTTATACGTTCCATGTGTGGTATGAACGAGTCATATCATTTTAAGGGGGCGGTAGTCCGCACTTCCTCAAATGAAATTATCGTATGTATATACAACATGAAACGAATAATGGTATGAAATAAAATGGAAGTACAGAAGCTTATATATAAAATATATATCATTAATATCATATTTAATTACAGTGCCATCATAATGTCCACCATGAGAGGCGGTAAGATGTATTTGAACAATCATCGTTTCGTGAGGCGTTAGTTTGCCATCCACAGAAACATTATGTTTATCATCCATTAGATGGAGTTGTGTGTATGTGTAGTTTGAATCCTTCTTATAACAACATCCTAGTATATTGAGGATACTGGTGTTGTTACAAAAGAAAGGAAATAAAAAGAGTTTGGGGGTTGAAGAAGCAAAATAAATGAAAATAATTTAAGAGAAATCGTTACCTTTAATTTAGGTAACTCACTTTGGTTGGAACCAAAGGACTTCTAGAAATGCTTTCTGCCTAAGGGGAAGCTTCACGGAGGAGGAGAGGGATGTGGGGAGTTTAGTTGGGCAGAGTTTGGCCGAACCAAAAGGCTTTGAAGGTGTGAATAAATGAGAAGGAGGAGTGCCCTTTTATAAGAGGGGTGAGGGGCACCTTTGGAAAAGCTAGAAATATTAATTTATAATAAATTCATATTCGGTTTCTAATGGCTCCAAAGTTGATTATTCAAAGGTTAAGGTGGGGATAGGTCGAACACCACTCAACCAATAGAATTTAGACAGGTTTGGGTACTTATATTAACCTTATCTTTAAGTATTAACTCTAAGTTAATTAGTTTCACTTTTACAATGTCTCTTTGTATTTTTATATAATATGGTTAATAAACTTACTATATACATCCAAGCGACCCCCAAGTGGTACATTAATGATGATACTATCCTGATATAAGTCTCTTGGCCGAACCTTAGATTTTTAAGAATTTAATATCAATTAATATTATAATATTTGTTTTAAGAACTCTTTTATGTCAATTTTGACACTATTCAATAGTTGATTTTTTTGAAACTCATAACAGATTGATTACTTCGTAAAAAGTCAATTAAATCAATCCTAATATATCCTATTATCCTATAAAATTAGTTTAATTCAATAAAAGTTTCATATTATATTTTTTTGGGTATTTATAATATCAATTAATTTAATTTTTCACTATTATAGTAATTACTGCATCATCATTGTGTCATAAATAAAATAAATTATTTAATGTCTAAAAATTATAAATAAAATATCATTATTTAGGAAATCGTTTTATCTTTCTAATGAATATTTATAATCTAAAATCCAACTTATATAACCCTATGTAACAATTGTGTTTCTAAAAGATATATGCTTGTGTCATTTTTGTATTCATTTTGACTTAATTAAAATAAAGTGTCATTATCACTTACAAGTGGATCCATGGGGTCCCAAAATCGACCCAAAGATTCCCATGGTCGACCATGTATCAAAAAATAGGGTTAAGACACGTTTTAGGGTAATTTAGTATTATTATAATATTATTTTTTAACCCTTATTTACCGGATTACCCTTAACCATGGTAAATAAAATATTTACCGCAGTAATTATTCAAAATGTCTAAAAATAAAAGTTACCTATTTACACAATTTGAACATCCTGATTCCAAATATGGAATCCATTTTTCTAAATTCAAAACACATAAGTGGCAGAAATTTATTTAAAATTAATTCCCGCTGTCAAAACAAAAAGCGTGTTTTTAAGAGATAATAACTATCAAAAGATTGACACTTGTTTATGTTCGGTTTAATTGTAAAATTTTTTCTAATGACCAACATTATATTAAATTGTAAAAATATATTATAAATATACTTTAAAACCACTCAAATTCATAATTTATCACTATTAATTATTTTGATTAAAAAAGTTGTTTTTTATTAAAATTTAGTAATTTTCACTATTCATCAAAATATTAAAGTTATCCGAAAAGTACCAAAATTTCACCTTAGGCTAAATTCGATATTCCGAATCCAAAAATGAAGTCCATTTCAAAATATAAAATATATATTATTTCAAAATTTAGGTATTACTATTCATAACGGCCAGTTTGATTGGTTGTGGTGTGTGTTAAAACTCGAAGTTGCGTACAACACACGCTACTGTTTTATTCAAAGGAAAACGTACCGTGGAAGCTTGGGAAGTTTCATTTTAAATTTTTTGATGTCTCCATTTAGTCAAAAAGTTTAAAATATTGTATTTAAAAAGGTTTCACTATCAAAAGTTGATAAAAGTGCAATATTGAAAATGAATCTGTTCTTGCATTATGACTAAGATACTCATAATATGGATTCTAAAATTATAAAGTTTAAAATTTAGTTAATACTATTCATGACCTCTTTTGAATGGCTTTTTTTTTGTAAGTCATGGTGTGATTGAACTCGGTGTTGCAAGTTATTGAATTAATTTGATGAAATAACACACTATGAAATCTTGGGGTGTTACATTCTCCCCTCCTTCAATAAATTGCATCCTCGCAATTTGAAATTGTTCTTCGAAAATAAAAGGTTGAAAATAGATAATATATTTGTGGGAAAACCCACATCAGAAATTGGGTTACTAAAATTTAGTCTTAATATGAGGAAAAGAGAAATGAAAGAGTCACCACCAAATTATGATCTCGATTAAAAGAACATTGGTGGCAATTAGAGACATATAATTGGAGGAAAAACGTAAATATTTATAGGTAGTGATTGAGGTCATCAATCACAATCAAGTATAAAATTGAGGTCCTTAAACTCATCAATCTATGATGATTTGAAGTACCATCGGTTCAACAAAATATAGGGTATTGGGATAACACATTTTTGACGTTTCAAAATATCATAGTTGAAATCCCACATCGAAAAATGAATTAATGAGGCCTCTATTTAAAATAAAGAGTCGAAAGTATGAAGATTACCGAAAATAACACATACTAGGGTTCCATGTAGGAAAATATGGATATGGAAGAGAAATCTAACCATCAATTATCTGATGGAGAGTGGTAGAGAACATGGCTATGAAAAGGCCAACAATCCCAAAGCCATAAATTAGTGATGATTTAAGGTACCATCTAGGAAAACATTTTTGGTCTAAGTTGCTTTTCTTAATGTTGAAGAATTTATTTATGATATTGGCTAAGATCATAAGGAGATATACTTACTTTATAATTATAGTTTTATCCATTAATAAATTTCAACCACAAACTCATCTTTCACTCTAAAAGAGAATAGAATGTAAAAAAAATTCTATTTACACTATTCGTATAGGGTTCCAAAATAAACGAATTTATAATTCATCTACATGATCTTTTAATAAATACTACATTATTTAATCCAGGACATCTCATGGGCTAGTGGTAGGTGATACACCCTTGTCGCCCTTCGGTTGCGGGTTCAAGTCTCACAGCCTTGCCGGACGCGACGGGTTGCCGCCCGACCTCCGGGTTGTCCTTTTATGGCAATCCAAAATAATCCAAACTAGAACTATCCAAAATACTTATGTCCAAACTCACAGTATAACATTTATAAGGAAGGTAAACATAATATAGATCCTTTTTACCCCGTAATATCATATGAATACCTTCATCATGTATTACCATATTCCTTATTGATTACATTCATGCTCCCTTATTCCATATAGAATGCTGGATATACTTCATTAATCCAAAAATGTTTTAAACCCCAACAATGATGGAATATACAAATCATTAATCAGTTCCAAGGTAGTCAAGAATATCCAATATAATTTATCCAAAACAATAACATATTATTCCAAAATCACTACCTCAGTATCAGAACTATATTATGAATTATCATTCTCTCATCCATATATTTTCCAAAAATTTATCCTGCTATTGAGTCACTTTTCTTTGTTCCACACAATCTCAAGTCCTTAATGAAGTAGTACTGCAGTACAATCCTTATATACTCCATAATTATTATAACAAGTACATTGTTGATACAACTCTCAATTGACATAATCAACATAAGAACTCTAATCATTCATCTTCATCTGTGGTAGTATCATAACTTGACTATTATCCAATAACATCATTTGCGGCATAGTCTGATGACTGGGACATAGGTTCGTGTAGTGTCCAAACACCTTGCAAATGAAGCATTGTACATTTGAAACCATTTTCTTACCCTTGCAGTCCCGTACTTTGTGCCCTTTTCCTCCACACTTATAACAAACTCCCATTCCTTTCCGGCAAGTTCCAGGGTGTTTCTTTCCACAGTTACCACATATGGGAAAAATTTTCTTTTCCCTCTTCCCTTTATCCATCTTTCTCTCTTCCATCCTTTTCTTCTCTTGCTTCCCTTCAAAGCCATAGGACATAGTAAACTCTTTACTTATCTTATCAACACATGATGTTATTTCTTCATATGATGATAATACATGGGAGACTATTTCTCTTATAAATTCTAGCTTAAGACCATGAAAGATATGATCCTTCCTTCTCTTTGGATCATGTGCATTTCTGGAGTTCTCATTCCTTCTACTGGGCGCCATTTCTATACCATGGCATAAACTAGATCAGTTTATGAATCAAAACACATAATCCCATACTTATAAAACACTTAACATAAATTGAATTATTTATGGATATAATCCATAATAATAAAAATGTTTTCTTTGAGGAAGTATATACTCATAAACCCTTCATAATGATTTGTAAAGAAAATGAGAGTTATCCTAAGCATATCCCCCGGGAGTGTCGTAACCAAGAGTGCAGCAAGGCCCGTTGTCGTGCACCAGTTCCCGTTCGAGTCTAGCTCAAAGCGGTGTTTTCGGGTTTTACCCCTAGGTACATCTGTGCCAGAGCCGCCTCTACCTGCTCATATCCAGATAGGGATTTATTGCTCGGAAAACTCACAAAATCTCTACAATACCAAAATTCTAGGAAGTTCTTCTATACTAATCCTCAAAGTTCATCTTAGGTCTACGTGCTCTAATCAGAGTTTATCTAAATCTAGCTTCCAAGGTTTGTACTAAACTTCCTTTGATACCAACTGTAACGCCCCGACCCTAGTTACCCAGAGTCGGTGCATTATTACATAACATTGGCATGATCACAAGAAAGATCAAATCTCGAAAGACCGATTGGTTTAGTAGCCTTGGAAACACTAGATATATTCATAAGTTTTACATTACATCATTAAACGAAAAACTACTACAACAACATATTGTCTCCATAATCCACACTCATTTCCCCACATAATATCCCTGCAGGTCATTCATAACTTACATCTTCACTTCCTGGGAAAAATAAAACATAGAAAAGGGGTGAGCTCAAATGCCCAGTAAGGATAACAATATAGCAGAAACTTTCATAAATAAGAATAAACATTTAAGGCAATGCATTACTAAAACAAAAGCCTTTTAAACTTGAACTTCAACATAGTATGGAAAAAGTAAAAATCAAATAATGTCATTTACTTATTCACATGGATATTCTACTAATCGAATAATCACATGCAAAAATCAATAACCACTTTCATAATGTTGGAATGCATAATGCCAGACTATCATAACCACATAATCAAGGCCTCATGCCAAGACTACAAATAATATTTTGTCAAGGCCTTGTGCCAAGACACTAGTTTGTCTCATGAGACCTACCGATGCATCGAGGAGCTATAGCGGGCTCCACCCGTCACTTATTAAGTCCAATGCATTCCCATATGAAAAGGTTTAAACATAACATAAACATTCGTATTAAAACTACCATACGAAATGTCAATAATTTCACCATAAACTATGAATGGTATAAAAATAGCACATCCATAGTCAAACATATCACAAAACCTTCAATACAATATTGAAGTTTTGTATCATAATAAATCAACTTCCAATAATCTTAAAATCCATCAAAGGATGTTGACATAGATGAAATCAAAATTCTTTTTAAAGAAATATCTCCTTTTATTTTGAAATAATTTAAGATCCATATAAAATAAAACATTTTCTTTGAAAATATTCTTATAAGCTTGTAAGGAAAGTTTTGAAGATTTTATAACGGTGGAAAATAGCCGCACCCTCCGTATAAGTTAAAAAAAACATTCTTACCTTAATTCTGTCGAAAAGGTTAAAAAGGACCTTGTTTTGAAAACGACCGAAAGATTCCTTCATAAACCACTTATAAAAGTCAAAAAGGGTATAAATGACTTTAACTCATAGTAAAAATGTTTTGAAATACATTTTTAAGAAACATGGATGTGGATGATAAAGAGATCCCAGTAGATTATTACATATAAACAACCTCGGATAATGAAGAGATTGTGAAATAACCCTTACCTTGTACTTTTCCTTGGTTGGGGTAGGTTAACCTCCTGTATAATGGTGAAATAATTGTTATTAAATTATACAAAAATCATATACATTAATATGATATCATATATGATCTTTTAATATTGATTTGATAATAATATCTTAATATTATCGCTGTTTCGGGTGTGAACTTACTTGTTTGCTTTTGTATGTTTTGTTACGTAAGACATGTTTGTAAAGGACAAGTTGTATATTATTCAATTCCAGAATGGTATCAAGTCCTTAAAAATCATTTTTAAATCATCAAATGATAATTATACTTGAATGGATATGAATGAGAATGAATCTCATCGCGTTCGTGGAGACGGTAGTCCGTACGTACGCACGAACGCTACTTCCATTTAATTTTAATTTTAAAAGAATCGAATACAAATTATACATAGGTATATTACTATTCTAGTATAATATAATATTTTATACATGTTACTTAAGTTCATTAACACCATCCTTTATACGTTCCATGTGTGGTATGAACGAGTCATATCATTTTAAGGGGGCGGTAGTCCGCACTTCTCAAATGAAATTATCGTATGTATATACAACATGAAACGAATAATGGTATGAAATAAAATGGAAGTACAGAAGCTTATATATAAAATATATATCATTAATATCATATTTAATTACAGTGCCATCAAAATGGCCACCATGAGAGGCGGTAAGATGTATTTGAACAATCATCGTTTCGTGAGGCGTTAGTTTGCCATCCACAGAAACATTATGTTCATCATCCATTAGATGGAGTTGTGTGTATGTGTAGTTTGAATCCTTCTTATAACAACATCCTAGTATATTGAGGATACTGGTGTTGTTACAAAAGAAAGGAAATAAAAAGAGTTTGGGGGTTGAAGAAGCAAAATAAATGAAAATAATTTAAGAGAAATCGTTACCTTTAATTTAGGTAACTCACTTTGGTTGGAACCAAAGGACTTCTTGAAATGCTTTCTGCCTAAGGGGAAGCTTTAAGGAGGAGGAGTGGGATGTGGGGAGTTTAGTTGGGCAGAGTTTGGCCGAACCAAAAGGCTTTGAAGGTGTGATGAAATGAGAAGGAGGAGTGCCCTTTTATAAGAGGGGTGAGGGGCACCTTTGGAAAAGCTAGAAATATTAATTTATAATAAATTCATATTCGGTTTCTAATGGCTCCAAAGTTGATTATTAAAAGGTTAAGGTGGGGATAGGTCGAAAACCACTCAACCAATAGAATTTAGACAGGTTTGGGTACTTATATTAACCTAATCTTTAAGTATTAACTCTAAGTTAATTAGTTTCACTTTTACAATGTCTCTTTGTATTTTTATATAATATGGTTAATAAACATACTATATACATCCAAGAGACCCCCAAGTGGTACATTAATGATGAACCTATCCTGATATAAGTCTCTTGGCCGAACCTTAGATTTTTAGGAATTTAATATCAATTAATAATATAATATTTGTTTTAAGAACTCTTTTATGTCAATTTTGACACTATTCAATAGTTGATTTTTGTGAAACTCATAACAGATTGATTACTTCGAAAAAAGTCAATTAAATCAATCCTAATATATCATATTATCCTATAAAATTAGTTTAATTCATTAAAAGTTTCATATTATATTTTTTTGGGTATTTATAATACCAATTATTTTAATTTTTCACTATTATAGTAATTACTGCATCATCATTGTGTCATAAATAAAATAAATTATTTAATGTCTAAAAATTATAAATAAACTATCATTATTTAGGAAATATTTTTATCTTTCTAATTAATATTTATAATCTAAAATCCAACTTATATAACCCTATGTAACAATTGTTTTTCTAAAAGATATATGCCTGTGTCATTTTTGTATTCATTTTGACTTAATTAAAATAAAGTGTCATTATCACTTACAAGTGGATCCATGGGGTCCCAAAATCGACCCAAATATGCCCATGGTCGACCATGTATCAACCATAGGGCTAAGACACGTTTTAGGGTAATTTAGTATTATTATAATATTATTTTTTAACCCTTATTTACCGGATTTACCCTTAACCGTGGTAAATAAAATATTTACCGCAGTAATTATTCAAAATGTCTAAAAATAAAAGTTACCTATTTACACAATTTGAACATCCTGATTCCAAATATGGAATCCATTTTTCTAAATTCAAAACACAGAAGTGGCAGAAATTAATTTAAAATTAATTCCCGCTGTCAAAACAAAAAGCATGTTTTTAAGAGATAATAACTATCAAAAGATTGACACTTGTTTATGTTCGGTTTAATAGTAAAATTTTGTCTAATGACCAACATTATATTAAATTGTGAAAATATATTATAAATATACTTTAAAACAACTCAAATTCATAATTTATCACTATTAATTATTTTGATTAAAAAAGTTGTTTTTAATTAAAATTTAGTAATTTTCACTATTCATCAAAATATGAAAGTTATCCGAAAAGTACCAAAATTTCACCTTAGGCTAAATTCGATATTCCGAATCCAAAAATGAAGTCCATTTCAAAATATAAAATATATATTATTTCAAAATTTAGGTATTACTATTCATAACGGCCAGTTTGATTGGTTGTGGTGTGTGTTAAAACTCGAAGTTGCGTACAACACACGCTACTGTTTTATTCAAAGGAAAGCGTACCGTGGAAGCTTGGGAAGTTTCATTTTAGATTTTTTGATGTCTCCATTTAGTCAAAAAGTTTAAAATATTGTATTTAAAAAGGTTTCACAATCAAAAGTTGATAAAAGTGCATTACTGAAAATGAATCTGTTCTTGCATTATGACTAAAAAACTCATAATATGGATTCTAAAATTATAAAGTTTAAAATTTAGTTAATACTATTCATGACCTCTTTTGAATGGCTTTTTTTTGTAAGTCATGGTGTGATTGAACTCGGTGTTGCAAGTTATTGAATTATTTTGAAGAAATAACACACTATGAAATCTTGGGGTGTTACATTGTTAGATTCTATAGCTTTTGGAATGATCATAAGAATAATACCTCATAAGTTTGATGAAAATGTTTCTTCACTGGAATACAGATATCGTGATACATTATCTCTTGATGATCTATATATCACTCTCATTAGTTATGAAACGAGAATAGAGAAAGATAAAAAAATAAAAACAAAAGATGATAGATAAATTTCATTCAAGTATGCATTAAATGAAGAGTAAAAGTATATTCTCATTGATAATGAAGCTGGTGAATCTGATTATGGAGATATGGTATTAACAAGTCATAATAATATTTTATCCTTGTTTTATAAGAATTTGAAAATAGTTATAGGTAAATACAAGGGGAAACTTCCCTTGAAATGTTTTGGATGTGGAGTAGTTGGAAACATTGTAGCTAAATTTCCTCAAAGAATGAAAGAATAAGATAGAGATGTTGAATAACGAAGGAAAAGAAGGTCATGAATGAAATAGGCTGAAAAGATAAACATTTTTCCAAAGGGATGGATAAAAAATTCTTCCAATCAAAAAGAAGAATATTTTTGTCTAAATATGATGAATAAGAAGATAGTGAAGTTGATTTCAAAAAATATTTTTCTGAATATTTTAGAGAGAATACCATTTTTCAGTATTGAAAAATGAATATTTCATGGGTAGTAGTTATGAATAATAAGAAGCTAAAATAGAATATCATCTAAAGGAAGAGTTGAATCAATGTATGAGAAAGATTATAATTCTTTAAACAGAAAACAGAATGTTGATAAATGAAATATCCTCATCAAGAAATCCATAGGGTTTTTATATTGAGAAGGTAAATATATTAAAAGAGATTGATGATCTAAATAATGGTATTGAGAATTAAAATAATCTTAATGAATATCTATAAGTAAAGTTGAATTAAAAAATGAATATTTGGAACTTGTCCAATAGAATCTTTCTAAAGATGAAAAAAGGAAAACAAGTTTCAAAAACATTATATTAGAAGAAATGGAATGTTCTAGTAAGAATGAAACTAAGGAATATCAAAAAAAATTCTTCAAAGGTTGATAAGAAATCATGAATTTGTTCTACAAAGAATAAATATGAGAAAGTTTTGTATGAGGACAAAGATAACAATGCTAAAAAATTAGATGTTTCAAATAATTATGATCCCAAAAAAATTCTAATTATTCTAGTAGAAATAAGTTTGGGAAGAAATAAGTTTTGATGAATAATGTTACATTTGAGAAAAACATATTTGATGGTCAACAAATTTCTATTATGATGGATACTAATAAGCATGTTCATAACTATAGACAATATGAAAGTTTCAGACGTAAATATTCCTTTTATGGCTACTTTTGGTATTATGTTAGATTCTGACAAACCACAAATTTGTTTTGGTTCAAACAACAACCTTACTACTATTCCATAGTTTATGGAAGAAAAGGTTTGAGGGGGATTCAATACTCTCAAAAGAAGAAGCCTGAGAAAGAAGTTGAGAAGAAATCAGAAAAGGTTGGTACGGAAGTTGAGAATAGGTTCCAACCACTGGAAAATGTTTTTGAAATATGTGAACAACCTAGAAATCCTATTAAGGGTTGTATTATTCTATTACCTGGACAACAACAGTTTCATAACAATTCTTAGAGTATGGAGGTGAAAAAAGAAAATGGTGGAAAAAATGATCTTGTTGTTGAAACTGCATGGAAAGTGATAAAATGAGAAGAACCTTGGATTCATGATATTGGATGTTCATCTCACATTACAGGATACTTAACATTGTTAATGAATGTGAAGGAATTCAATAAAAGAATTTTGAAATTGGAAATGATGAATCTATGAGGATCAAAGGTGTTGGATCAGCCATCATTGGGAAAGAAAAAATGAAATACACAGAAACATTATATGTTAATGGGTTGAAGCATAACCTGCTGAGAGTTTCACAACTTTGTGATGAGATTAAAAAATATATCTTCACAAAATATGGGTTTGTTGAAAAAATTGAGGATTATGGAAAGATAGTTACAAGAGGCATACATAAAAAATGAAACTTGTTTCAAGTTAATGAAATATATAATTATTGTTACTTGGTAATGGATGATGAAAATCAATTGTGGCATAAGAGGATGGGACACATGTTCCAAATAAATATGAGAAAATTATCAAAGAAAGATAGTTTCCAAGATATTACTGATATGTCAAGAAGAAGATATTGTTATTTCACTATATTTCAAAAGGGAATGATCACAAATCTTGTGCATAAGAAAGTTGACATTCATTCAAAAAGACCCCTAGAACTTATTAATTCGGATATATTTTGGCCAATGATCAAACAATCAACAATTTGATATAAGTACTTCATTACTTTCACTGATGAATTTACTCATATTACTTGTGTTATATACAAGATACATAAGTCAAATTCTCTGAAAATGTGTACGAGTTTTAGGAGGAAAGAAGAGAAAGAATGTGAGTATTCAGTGAAGAAGGTGAAAATGATAATGGTGGGGCGTATAATTATGAAGCGTTTGAAAAATATCGTGAGGATAATAGAATTCGGAATGATTTATGTTCACCATACACACCTCAACAAAATGGGGTTGTTTAAAGAATTAATATAAGTATGGTTGTAATTGGTCAAACTATGTTACTTGAACATGGTCACTCTCATTACTATTGGAGGCAAGCCTTCAGTATTGATATGTACATTAAAAATCATTGTTTCTATAGACCAATATTAGATATGAATCCATATGAAATGTTTTATGTAAAAAATCCAGTTTAAAACACATAAGTGTTTTTGGGAGTCCATGCAATATAAATAAGAAAGGTGGAAACCATGGAATGTTGGAATAAAAAGGAGATGATGGAATTTTACTTAGATATGCTCTATAAGGAAGTTAATATAGATGTTTCAAAAAATAAAATTGAATAATTGTTGACTATAATGATGTGAAAGTTATTAAAATGTTGATAACGAAAAGAATACTTTTGTTGATATAGAAGTTGAGCAGGATAAGGATAGTTTTTATAATAATTATGATAATGGTGGTAATCCTACTCAAGAAGAAGAATGAAACACTTCAATTTCAAGTGACGAGGATGAAATTCAAGCAGCTCATTATAGGCTAAAGAAGAAAGTGGAGGCTCTGAACATTATTGGTGGTCAACATCATTGGGATGAAATAAGAAGAATAAAAAAATTATTACACATTCTTCTTTGTATTCCAATGTGGAGCCTAATGATGTGAAAGAAGCTTTTGAGCATCCAGAATGGATTTAGGCTATGAATGAAGAGCTTGACTAGATATAAAAGAATGATAATTTGTAACTTGTTCCCAAGTTTGATATTAAGAATGTTGTTGGAAAAAAGTGGTTTTTTCTAGAATATGCTAAATAAAGAGGGTTAAGGGATAAGAAATAAAGAAATATTGGTTTGAAAAAGGTATTCACAAATTGAAGTTATTGATTTTGATGAAACCTTTAGTCTAGTGGAAATATTAAAAAATCAGAAACTTTGTTTCAATTTCTGCCCGACATGGGTAGAAAATTTTTCAAATTGATATAAAGTCTACATTTATAAATGGAAATATTGATGAAGATGTTTACATTGAACAACTGTGTTGATTTGTTGTTTGGAAAGAAGAAATGTTATGTGTGAAAGCTGAATAAAGTCTTTTATTGGCTAAAACAATCTTGAAGGGAATTGTATTTAAATGTGAATTCTTGTTTAAGGATGATGAGTTTCACGAAATGATTAGTTTATAACAATCATTACATTAAATAATTTAAGGATTTTTCTCCCATAGAATTTTTTTATGTTGATTACATTATCTTTGATGAAAATGGTGAATGATCTTGTGAAATATTTTTTGAAGAGTTGAAGCAGTTGTTTGAGATGTTCATACTAGGAGAAATGAAATACTTTCTTAGGTTATATATTTTACATGATAAGAACCCCATTTTTCTTTCACAAGATATGTATGCTAAAGAACTTTTCAAGAATTTTCGCATGGAAAATTTGAAACCAGTTTCTACAATGATTTCAATGGGAACCATGTTTTCAAAAGATGGAGAAGGCATAGAAATTGATCAGAATGTGTTTTGAAAGATGAAAGGAAGTATGTTATATCTGACTGCATCATGACGTGACATTTTTATGTTGTTACCATATGTGAAATTATTCAGATTTCTCCTAAACAATCAAATTGAATTTATAGAAAAACTATTCTCAGATATATCAAAGGCACCAAAAATTTTGGAATATGGTATGACAGATCGGAAAATATTGATTTGTTTGGGTATTTAGATGTTGAATGGGTAAGAAATGTTTATGATAGAATATCCACATATGGTGAAGTTTTCATTATGTGTAAAATTTGTGTTAGTTTTCATAAAAATAAACAGAATTTAGATACTCTTATCACAAATTATGCTGAGTTTGTTGCTTCCACAAGAGCTAATACCCAACTTATCTGGAAGAAAACTGAGTTTGAAGACTTATTTGTTGAAGTAATGTTACCATTTCTCTTGGGATGTGACAATAAAAGTGTAATCAATATTACAAGAAATCTAGTAAAAAATTCTCATATAGAACATATTGACCTGAAGTAAAACTTCATCAAATAGAATGTGGAGGAGAATTAATTGAAGCTAGAGTATACTCATATATCATAACAAGTTTCAAATATATTCACAAAACCATTACCAAAGGAACAATTTTTAAAATTGAGGTTGAACATGGGCGTCAAAACTTTTTCTCATCAAGGTTGAGGTATGTGTTTCTATCCCCACACTCATCTTACCGTTGGATAGTGTCTTCAAGGGGTTAATTATTTTATAAATATATCCTTATGGAATCTTGCATAAAGGGGGGAGTTGTGGGTAATTTGTGAATCCAACATGTATGTGTGTGAACTATTCAAAATGTTTATTGGAGTGTTTATAGGGAAACATAATTTTTGTATTCTAGGAAAATTGAAGAAGTGGAGATAGACGAGGAATAATTATATAGAAGAAATCTAGAAATAATTTTGAGGATTTTTTGGAAAAGGCTGAGGAGGAAAAATGATGACGTTTCATAGTCACTACTTTTGGAAAATGTGGTTTTTAATGTCAATAGTTATTCTTACCTACAATGATTTATCTCACATAGTCTTATTATTTTTAATATGTAATCCATATCTGAGGTTAAAATGTTTAGTTATTTATGAATCCTGCTTGAAAAAAAATCAAAAGGGGTAGACTTTTTGTACCAAGTTGGATGGACAAGTTTCTTGGAAGTAAAAAAGTAGTTGTTTTTAGAGTTTTTTCTTTCATTGTTATGGAAGCTTTAGAAGAAAGGAAATCACTTCACATTGAGTAAGTGGAAGATCAGATTGACCGTGGTACATTGGAATTCAGATTCACAATTATTAAGAAATTCCATTTGATTTGGAAGGAAAGATGTTACGAAATATAGGGAAGTTACACTACTTTCCTTTTTAAATCTAATTATGCTTTCTAGTTAATATTTAACTAATATCATAAGTTGTTCAGAGAACTTGTGATGGAATAATTATGATTTTAAGGGGGAGAAAATATGTTTTTGGATGACTGTGAATCAACATGGATGGTTTTTCCGAATCAATTTTTAAGGTGGTGTAGTTTCCCAATGATTGCCAAATTTTTGGGGTCCAACATTTAGTGTTAGGCTAGAATTGAAAAAAGGTGATTTCCTTGAAGGTCTTATGAAAATATTGAAAAGAAATTTTTTTCATGAAGATAAGTTTTGAAAATTTTGTTTCATTAAGGCTTGAATGTTCTGATAGTGATCTTTGCGATTACAAGAAATAGAGAATTGGTATCGTGAGATAATTTTATGGAAAGCAACATGAAAACGACTAGTATCAAGAACAGTGAAGGTGAGGAGCATCATGAGTGGATCTTCCTGATAGCTTGATGTTTAGGTGGAATTCTCCATGATTATGGCAAGCATCATGAATGGGAAGTTTTAGTGAAGCTTCGCATAAAAGGGAGCATTGTAAAGGAAATACAAGATCTTCCTGAAATGGTGATGACATAACCCATAAGGTTTTGGAATTGGTGGAAATTCCTATAAATAGGCTTCTACCCCCTTCATAAGATTAGAGTGACTTAATGAAAATGTTAATTCACTAGAGTCACAACGTGGTTCACAAAGGTTATATGTGAAGAAGTTCGTGAAGGCTATAATCCAACTGAACATTATGGGCATCATGAAGAGTAGTGAAGTTTGTAAATGCCAAGTGAGCTTCACGAATTAAAGAGGTTCTGTGAAGTATTTTTTCTTCGTGAATGGTGTGATATTCATGGAGGGAGATTCAGAAATGAGCTTCATGAAAACTGGTTTTGAATACCTAGTTTATGTGAACAGAACATCAACAGAGCTTCAAAAATACACTGAGGTATTGGAATAACTATCCTTACGAAGTTCAAGAGGTTCTTACCAGCTTTTGGGTAGTAAAGAGAATATTTTATTTTAAGAACAAATTTGTGGAAGTGGATCAAGAAACACAATAATATTTAATTATATCATTTTGTGCTACAATAATCACACACACTTTTGGATTGTTTTCATAGTGCTACACGAGTGTAAGGGAAAATAATACTCATTGTATTCCACATCAAAGGATTTTTTTTCTAGAGGATTATGTGGAATTGGATTGCTTCCAATCCATACCAAGGTTGTAGTTACTCTTTTTTAGTAGTGAACCTTGTAAATTCTTGGGTTCCTATTGATGTGTGTTTGGAAGGTGTTCATTAAGGAATGAAATCTTTAACAGTAGGTGAAGGTTGTTTCAAATGGAATGAAACATAACAGAAAATGATATCACTGATTCACCCTATCCCCCTATTAGTGATACTTGAATCCTAACTAGAAAACATTAGACTACTCCAATGACTTCTATATCTAGTATACACTATCCTTTAAAGGTGTTGGAAAATATTACGATGTTTAGGACTGGATATAAGTCATCAAGGGTGTATTTGAACTCTTTAAAACACATGAGGACCAAAATGTGAAGATGATAGCATTCATACTGCTAGGACCCACTAAGAGGTGGTGGACATCAAGGGAAAAATTGGAAAGTGTGAGGGTCTCACTTGAAAGTCATTCAAGTACACATTATTTGGGAAGTTCTTCCCCAAAATTCTAAAGATGAATTGAGTTTAGGAGTTCATGGTGCTATAGAAGGGTTCCATGACAGTATCTTCATAATATTATCACTTCACAGATCTTGTTATCTTTTATCCTTTATTGAAAAGATAATTAGATATAAAAGGTTTGGAAAATTGAGATCAAACATTATCCTAACATTAGACATAAGGTTCAGAGTTTCAACCAATATACATACTCAGATGTTCTATGTAAGGCCTTGAATACCAAGAAGGTTCTCAAGGAGGATCAAGTAATTTGTTTTTTCACCATTCATTGCATAGGTGGGTGTACCGCTTACATTTGTGGTGAGAGTACCATCTATTAACATGAAGAATAAGACGAGGGATGTGTTACAAAGTAGTGGTATCCATGTGGAGTGGGGTATAGCTTCAATATGAGCACCATTATTCTTCAGCTATAAGAAATTTAGAAATTATCTGATGTTATGTGCATCACCTCTGACTACATGTTGTCATTACAGAAGAACAAGGCATATCCATCATTTTTTATCCCAAGGATTTCAGTTTGAGGTTCTATATAGATGAAGGAAAAATTGATCTATGTCTCATGGATCAGACTAGAATACTTGATAGTAGGCCTAGACAATGATGACTCATACTATTCATGAGTCCTCGGGATAGGGTCATGGAGCTAAGGAAGGTAATGTTTATTAGTGGAGAAGACTCCAATAGATATCAGTGAGGGACCATTTACTATTAGAGGTATATTTTTGTCACCATTAATTTATCTACTATCTTGTTTGGTACTAATACTTCATATTCACTCCTATCTGCACAAGTTGTTGCTATACTTGACTTAAAAGTCAAGTCATCTTCTGATTTATTTTCCCTTAATATACCATTGGACACTAAAGCAGCTCATAATGATTCCTATACTATCCTTAAATTCTATTAAATATGGAAATATATGGGACTTCTTGATATTGGATATGAAAAGTATTGAGCTGATTCTTGGTATGGACTTACTGACAAGATTCTAATCATGCATTTATTGTTATCAAAGATGGGTATTTTTTACTACATTGAAGGGAGATAAGTACATGATAACTATGTTATGAGAAATAGGTGCAGGTAGATTTTTTCCAGAATTTATTCATCTTGGAACTATCATGGAAAAAGATTGAGGCTACTCAATTACATCATAATTATAGTGGTAACCCCCCACTTATTTCCTTTAAGTTATGGTTCTCTATCAGAAAATCTTCCTGAATAACTTCATAGCATTTTCCCGTGATAGAGGAGTTAACATTGAAATAGTTCTTATGTCGAGTGAAAATTCTATTTTGATACCTCCTAATAATATGGCACTAGTCGATTTAAAGGATTTCAATGTGCTTCTTGAGGACTTGGAGAAGAAGGGATTTATCGGGATTAGTATTTCATAATGGGATGAACATATAATGTTTTTCAAGTTGGTGGGAAATAGTATTAAACTCAACATGTATTATAAAAATATAAACAATGTGTTAGTAAATAAAAGTATCATTTTACCATAATTGATGATCTCTTTGATCAGTTATAGGGATCCTAATTTTTCGTTAATATTAATCTTTGATTGGGATATCACCAGTTGTGAGATAGAGATGAGGAAATCCTAAATAAAACATTTCAGAAAAGGTATAGGTTGTATGAGTACTTGGTGATGTCTTTTGGACTAGTGAATAAAATATTAGTATTCATGGATCTCATGAATAAGATATTCCACCTATATATTGACTTGTTTTCTTTGGTGTTCATATACAATATCCTCATCTACTCACCAAAATCAACGTAGAATGCTTGACATCATGAGATAGTCTTGAGTAAACATTGTGCACAACATCTTTATGTCTAGCTATAAAAGTGTAACTTTTGGATTCTAGAGATGAAATTATTGGGGAATGTGGTGTCTGAAACTGGAATATTCTTAATCCCAGAGAATGTTTCAGTACTAATATCATAGACACATCCCTAAAAAGTCTTTGAGATCGAAATATTTCTTGGTTTAGTAAGATATTACTGACACATTATCCAGGACATCTCTTAATTACAAGTACTTATGAATGCGTTAATAAAAATGGAGATAATTTCCAATGCTAGGAATAGTGTGAAGAGTAATTTATTTAGCTAAAGTGGATGTTTACTATATCTCCACTATTTATTCTTTCTGATATAGGGATTTGATATATTGTTTACTGTAATGAATCTGGAGTTGGTTTGGGAGAATTATTAATATAGGGGTGGGTTGTATCATATGAGTCTTGTCATCCATAACCCCATGTTTAGAATTGTCATACCCATGACTTGTAGCTATAATCCATGGTATATACATAGATGTCTTGGCAATGATACCTCTTTAGTGGGAGTTTTTTATCTACACTAACCATAAGATAACTCACAATATATTCACACAATGGGACATCAATCTGAGGCATAGGCACTAGGTAAAGTATCTATATACATTATCATTGAGATGTAATATACACCATGTATGTTTTATTTTATTTTATATTCCCTTAGTCGTAAGATGTGGGTATCTATGGATATTGGTGAATGGCCTTCAGAGGAAAAATGGTGCCAAGTGAGCATATTTCCTAACATGAGGATGAATTATTTAGGGGATCAGGGATTAATGAAATGTAATCCTATGGTGGTTAAATATTATTTCATAGACTGGGTAAAGTCTATATAGTTCACTGAACCAAATTGTGTTTTGATACTAGAATAATAAGCTGGAGGTGACCCAATACACGGGTGGTTGTTGGATTAGGACAGTGTGATCCTTGTGCTTGGGAAAGTTTTTGTCCATGCTTCCATTATGTAGGATATTATGAGATAGTTCTATAACTATAAGTGGTTGGACACCCTAGTGTGATAAAGACGTACCATGAGTTCATGAAATAGTTCTTGTTCCCAAGGATGAAGAAGGACATTACCAAATTTATTTCTTTATGCCTTAACTGTCATAGGATAAAGGTCGAGCACCGACATTATGGTGGTTGTCTTAAAGAACTTATAGTTCTCATGTGGATGTGATAGAATGTCACAATAGACTTTTTTATAGGGTTACCAAGGACCCTAATGATCCATGATGTTGTCTGGGTGATAGAGCTAATATTTTGACCACATTTTTATCTAATTTAACGATTTAAAACCCACCAATGTTCCATTTTATGTGAAATCAAATAGTGTTTTGAATTTAAGGATGTTTTGAGATTGAAATATAAAATTTTATAATTTTATGCATTTAAATATTTTTAATTGCATTATGTATTCCAGAATTGTTGCTAAATGACACTTCACACTGCGAGTGAAATGAAGTGGTGTGACCCCCATTTTTGGAGAAAATAAGAACAGATGGAAACTAAATAAGAATGCTTACACACCATGTAATGACCTTACATGTCATAAAATTTTCAAGTGGGATTAGCCGCACAAGACATGTCGTGAAGGCAATACATGTTTTGAAATGGAGTTACATGTCGTGAATACATGTTATACGTCATGACTTAAGTCAATGTTCTAAATGAGAATTGCACAAGATTCACACATATAGTGGAAAATTAGGAGGTATTAAACGATGTGAAACCATAGGTCCTGTCACGACGATGGTGAAACACTGAAAAATAATGATGCTTCTGCCATAGTTTTTGAAGTATTTTTCCTATAAATACCACCCTAGTCCACCCATCGATGGTATTATTAGATGGGTGGAGAAACACTACACCAAATGATGATCCACATCTATATTCTTCACCATGGTGGAGATTGAGATCTAGATGAAGATATCTTCCATCAATGCTATAACAGAAATGATGGAGGATCCCTAAGCGATGTATGACTACTCAACTTGTGTTTGTGGAAGGAGAAACCTGACGTACACTCTCATCCAAGTTATGAACTCATTGTGTAATGTCTATAAAAATTTATCATGAACTCATATTTCATGAATTACTGTGGTTGATTTATTTATTAAAATATATGTACAATTAATTTGCTTGGATGGTTGTTCAATCTATGAAGTAGAATAATGGACTATACTATTTAAACTACTTTGGAGAGGTCTTTCCATTGAGCATAGTAGTTCCAATTAACTTTGATTTTTTGAGGTATTCAAGTAGTTCAATAACATAAATATGTGTGACAAAAATAATATTAATGTATTAATATGATATCTATATAAATTTGAGTGTTCATTTGGTGGTCCTTGGGGTGTATTTAGAAATTCCAATTTAGAAATATTTTTAATTAAAGAAGAGGGGTGTGTCCGAGAGGTTTATGTTTATCTACAACAACTATTTTAATTCATATTTCAAACACATTTTCTTTTCTGTCAATTTTCTATTTATTTAATTTCCGTAAAATTTATTTTTATATTCAGTTTTTGATCTCAAAATAAAATTACAAATTTATTATATTGAAAAAAACAAACAAAAGTAATATTTTTCAAACTCAAAGTGCAATCTATTCAAGAGACAACTCCATGGTCACCACATTACTGTATTAAAAGGTGAAAAATATTTAATGAGGTTTTCACGAAAAAACACATCACATCAACAAGCACAATTGCTGGGGAGCCTTCTTGAGTTGATTTTATTTTTTATAGAAATTCTTTTTTCATAATCGAAAAATGTTACCTTTGGATCCTGAAATTGATATTACATTTTACTCTAGGGTTAGAGCCACCATAAAACACCCTATTCAATGTTATGTATCATTCTCCAACACACCTCGAAGGAACTTGGTTGACCCAAAAATTCTAATGGCTGAAAGTAGAACCCTGAAATAATTGGATCCATCATATAAATAAAACCAAGAAAATCTTGTGTAGTATTATGATGCACCTTCTAGGTTTAAAAAAATTGGTTTCATCCATGAACTTCCAAAATTCTAATGGATTCCTATTGATGACCCACATAAACACCTATCAGAGTTTAGTTATATTTTGGTTGACATTAAACCTTGAGAATTTTAGGGAAATAAAATGAAATTGAGGTAATTTTCTTTCTCTTTAGAATGAATTTTCATTGAATGGTTCTTCTATTCACATTCATCCTTGATCAGAAAATTGAATGAATTAAATAAAATCCTCCTCAAATTTTTTCCCCTGCCTCAAGAACCTCCTCTATTAGAAAGGAAATTTTTGGATTAAAAAACTCAAGTAGAAAAATTTCTTGAATACTAAGAGAAATTAAAAAGACTTTTTCTGTTCACCTAGCATCAAATATGTGACCACATTCTGATTTAATATTTATATGTTGGATTTTGTCTTAATGATAAAAGCAAGATTGATACTACTGCATGAGGAACATTAGTTGACAAAACACCAGTTGTTTCTAGGATACTAATTTTAGTCATGGCCCAAAATTCAAAACAATATGGAATAATAGTCCTTCTTCATGTCAAATATTCCTCATAATTATATACTTTTGGTCCTAAAAACAACAAAATTGAATGTCAACTGTCTTGTCTTACCACTATGGTGAGGTCAATGATGTTTTACATTGACCCACCAACATCACCCAAACTTGAAGAAACTTTTCAAATTCAAGTTCAATATATAATGTTTTCTTCCAATGAAAATTTTAGTGACCAATGCCCACAAATTTAAGAGCCTTATAAAAAATTTAATGTAGTTTTTCCTAGAAATATCATTCAATAAAACCAAAAATTTCCATTTCAAACCATCCTGTATTTCAATCAAGGCTAGAAAAATGAACCAAATGGAAAATTTCAGTATCCCAAACCACCAAGATTCTTATTCTAAGGACACTAAAGTAATCCCTAAAAAATATATGTCAATGAGAAATCCAATTATCATTCTGGAAGAAACTTTCATCCTTCTCCTCCTACTCAAAAATTAGAGAGCAACCCCGAATAAATAGTAATACAACAACAAAACATCTTGAATACCTGAATGAATCAAAGGGGTTAACTTTCTTCTACTGTTATTTTCAAAAAAATAAATAGAGTGGAGGTTTACCCTCACAACCCCAAGTAAATTCAATAGATACTTGAATCAAAAATGTGAGTGATATTGAAATTAGGAGTAGCACAAAATTGAATAACCCTCAAACTGAGAACATCAAGCCTACTACTAATATTGTTAATAAAAATACCACCACTGATAGAAAATCTAGTAATTTTTAAGTTTAGTTAAATAGAAACTTAAAGTAAAGAGACAAAATATTTTTTAAAATAACAAAAAATAATTGGATGTGAATTTCTAGTCATTATTTTTCTCAAAACCATACTCATATTACCATAACAACATTCAAACCACCACTTCCTTATCTAAGGAGTGAACCACCAGTGAAGTCAAGTGATAAAAAAGAACTGGATAATGAGGTTTGGGAAACATTTAATAAATTTCATGTCAATATACCACTTATAAATTTTGTGAAACAAATTAAATGGTATGATACATTTCTGAAAGATATGTGTACCTATAAGAGGAAATTCCAAGGATGTGAAAATATCAACATAGGGAGGACTGTTTCATACATGATTTAATATGTTTTTATTATAAAGTGTAAAGACCTATGAACTTTTACCATTCCGTAAATCATTGGGAAATTTGAATTCAAGGATTTCATGCTTGATTTAGGGGAATCTATTAATGTTATTCCACATTATATTTACTCATATCTTCATGTTGGAGAATAAAAACCCTATGAAATCAACATTCAACTTTCCAAATAAAGTAATACCATGCCAAGTTGAACTAAAGAGTTTGTTCTCATCCAGGATAGAGACATGATTTTTATATGGATTTCTATGTCTGGGATATAGAAGATGGTAGGTTTAGTAACAATGTAGCCCTCATTATAGGAAGGCCATTTTTGAAAACAAAAAAGTAAATAATCAATGTTCACAAAGGAACACTTTCACAGGAATTTGGGGGAGATATTGTCCATTACAATATTTTTAATTCCATAATTCACCTAGTTAAGGATCATTCATCCCCCCAAGTTAATATAATTGACTGGTTTTCCATTGATATGTTCCCTAATTTTGACTATAATTAAATACGAACTGCTGATTTAAATGATGGAAATTTGATTATTACTAAATCTGATCAGCAAGAGGTCTAAAATTAAGAGTGTGATGAATCTTGGGATGTTGAAACTGTTGATCTCAAAATTAATGAAAATGATTTTTTGAAAACCCTTGAACCTGCTAGTGTCCTACATAGGAATGTTTCTAATTTTTATCATGACACAAGTATTGACAGCATCCAAATTGATTATCATTAAGAGCATTGATCTTTGATCGATGAAAAAACCCCACTCAAGTTAGAATTGAAACAACATCCTGAGAACCTAAAATATGATTCATTAGGTGAGAATGAACAATTCCTTATCATTATTTCAATGTATTTGTCAAGGGACTAGGAGAACCAACTGTTAAAAGTCTTCAAGTACAATAAAATACCATAGGATGGACTCTATCTGATTTAACATGAATCAGTCCCATAGTGTGCATTAAAATAATTTTTTTGGAATAGAACACTAAATTGGTGAGACAATTTCCAAGAAAATTAAACCCAACCAAGATTATTTGAGGTTTTCAAAAAAGGAGTCACCGCTCAACTAAATACTGGAATTATTTCTCCCATATCTGACAGTTAATGGGTATGTCTAGTGCACGTTGTTCCCAAGAAAAGTGGCTTTACAATCTCATGAAATGCATCTGGTGAGATTCTTCATGTAAGGCTTCCAAATAAATGGAGAATTTGCATTGATTACAGGAATCTCAATTTGGTTACAAAGAAAGGAAACATCCAAGATTCCTTCATAGATAAATTACTTGAAAGACCAACTGGGTAAACCCACTGTCACATTATTGATACATTCTATAGATATTTCTAAATTCACATTTTATTGGAGGATCAAGAGAAAACCACATTCACCAGAACCTTTGAAAACATTTCATATCAGAGTATTACCTTTGGTTTTTGTAATTATCCAATATCTTTTCAAATATGTATGATGGTCATTTTCTATAAATTTCTAGAAACATTCATGAACGTTTTTATGGACTAATTCACTGTTTATGGATCATCATTTGATTTTTTTTGAAAAGTTTTTCTCTTTTTATGGAATGCAGCATTGATAATAAACTTTTTCTAAATTATGGAAAATGCATTTTTATGTTTGGTAAGGATATTTTTATTAGGAATATTGTGTCCCTTGATAGAATTAAAGTTGAATAATCTAGTTTTGATTTCATTTCTTCATTTTCATACCCAAAAAATGTGAGAGATGTGAGATCCTTCCATTTCCATGCTGACTTTTATAAGATATTCATAAATGATTTTAGTAAGGTTTCACTTACATTGTATAAATTTATCCAACAATATGACCCATTGTTCTTTGATAAGAAATGTAAAAAATATTTTGGGGAGATAAACCAAAAACTAATAACCACTCCCATTGTTGAACCACCCAAATGAGACTTTCCCTTTTAGATCATGACCGATGCATCAAAATTTTCTATAGGGGAAGTGTTAATCCAAAGGTTGGAAAAGAAATATTATGTGATTTCCTATTCCTATAGAACATTAGATCAGGCCCATAAAACTAATCAATAACTGAGAAAGAACATCTAGGTGTTGTCTTTTCTCTAGAAAAATTTAGATACTATCTACTAGGATTTATGGTGATTATTTTCACAGTTCATTCAGAAATAATAATTATTTTGAAGAAACCCGATGAAAAACCAGGACTTTTGAGATGGATATTGCAGTTATATGAGTTTTATGTTGAGATAAAAGATAAAAAAGAAAGCAAGAACCTTGTTTTTGATCATTTTTATAGAAAATCATATTTTTTATTGAAAACATGAGATCTATCCACTAATTAAAGAAACAATTCTAGATGAGGATTTGTTTTCTTGTCAAAGAGAAAGACCACGATTTTCCTATCATGTGAACTATTTGTATTATAATGAACTTCCACACTAGTTTTCCATGAAAAAATTTATAAACTTCTATGTTATTAAAATAATTACATGCGGGATAATCCTTACATGTGGAACATTAAAAGTGATAAAATGAATCAAAGATGTATTATGAATGTTGAATTTTTATCTATCCTAAACCTTTCTCACACATTGAACAATTGTGGAAACTTTTGGCCACAAATAACTACAAGAAAAGTTATTGATTATGTTTTTTATTGGACCAAAAAATTTAGATATTCTTTTGTATTTTTTATAACCTATTAAAATTATCAATTCCAAGGAAATGTTTCCAAATGGAATGAGATGCCACAAAAGAATATTTTGTTTTGTGATGTCTTTGATGTATGGGGAATGGATTTTCTATGTCATTTTCCAAATTATATATATATATACATATTTATGGTTGTTGATTATTTCTCCAAGTGAATAGAGGTTATTCCCACAAGAACTGATGATGCCAAATTTTTTTCCAATTTTGTTAAAGGAAATTTGTTTTCAAAGTTTGGATTCCCAAATTTTATGATTATAGAAGAAGGTAACCATTTTTAATTGAACTTTGGAAAATATTTTGAAGAAACATGGAGTTCATCATATTTTATCTACACCCTATCATCCTCAAACAAATGGAATGGATGAGTTTTCCAATAGAAACATCATAGAAATTATGGAAAAAACTATGAACCCCAATTGAATATATTGGAATTTGAGAAATGATGATGAACTTTGGGACTATAGGACTTCTTTAAAATCATTAATTGTCATGTCACTATTTATATTTTTCTATGGTAAAGCATGTCACCTACCATTTATGTTAAGACATGAATTTTTTGGGTTGTTAAAACATGTAACATGATTCTATTTTCTGCTGGAAATGAAATTTAGTTTTAATTGAAAGAGGTGGGGGAAATAAAAAATAATGCATATGAAAGCTCTAGGTTGTAAAAATAAATAATCAATGTACATAATAATGGGAGTATCCTCAAAAATAAATTCAAAGAGGGTGACAATGTTCTATTGTTTGATGCCAAATTGATGTTGTTTCCAGTTAAATTTTGTTCAAAATAGTATGGACCATTCATTATTACTCATATTTTTCCTTTTGTTGAAATAAAGATAAAAAAACAAACAAAGGAACAACATTCATAGTCAATAGGTACTGGAAAAAGCTATTTAGAGATAATTTGCATGGTACACTAGGGGAGGAGGTATAAAATCAAGATGCAGAATACTATTGACGTTAGGTTATGTCTTTCCCTCTCACTTATTTTTTTTTCATGTATTTAATTTCACTAATTTAATTACCATATAAATAAGTATAAAAATGAGTAAATTTCAAATAATAAATATGGGTAGAGACACATTATATGAAGATTATGATTTTATGTGATTTTTTATAAATTTTTTTTTTCAATTTTTTTCCATTTTGGGTGTGTTTATTTTCTTCTTTTCTTAATTATATTCATTTTATTATCAAAATAATGCGTATTGTATTTCAAATAAAAAACACTTTGGAGCTATAATGATTATCTTTTGAAATTCATGCTAATTAGTGAACAAATTTATCCTTTAAACTGAACATAAGTGAATGCATAAATGATATTGTTTCACATTTAAAAACCAGAAATTTCATGAAAACACCTATAATTTTTGAATCTCATGCAACATATCATTATCTTTATTATTGAAATTGACATCCATGTGATTCTACTAAACCCATTTTTCAACATTTTAAGATTCACCTTTTTCTTGAGAGAACAAATCCATGTTTTTTTGAGCCAAAACATGATTTATTTTCTATCAAAACATGTGGGTAAGTGTACTTGTGATTAAAATTATTGAAGTAATTGTTTGGAGTTTGAATCCCCCTTTTTCATGATTAAACATTTTATTAGGCATTCCTATCACATTTAATCTTTCTTGATCTTTCAGTAGTCATGTAAAACATGTTAGTTTAGTCACATGTCAAGGAAAGTTTCCCTTTTCAACCTACTCTGGAAGTATAAATGCATGATCTAGTCGAACATAACTATGGGGGGAGATAACATGTGATGTAATGCCTCATTTGGTGTTTATTTGGGAGGACATTAAAACATTTAATAGATATTTCTACTACTCTAAAATGTTTTTATGAGAGTTTTGCCTATCTGGAGCTCTCAATGAAAGAATGTTGTGCCCTATTTGGTGCTTTCCAAACAAAATAGAAAGGAAAATTTTTACATTTACTTCTGAAATATTAATAGAGTGGGATGAAAAAGTGAATCATGGAGATTATTTTTTTAGAGGAGAGTAAGGAGGAAACAATACATGAGTAAAAATTAGAATCAAGCATTTTTTATTCACAAAGATCCAGGCACTCCTTATTCAACCTCAGAATTTTTCACATTGTAAACTAACCAATCTTTAGCCACAGAACAAACTTGTAAAGTCCTCATGATAATCACAAGTTCTTGTCTTATATCAGGTGGAGATATAGAAATTTATCAAACCTATGGTGATCCTTGCTTGTGTTTGGATGATAAAATCCTTTTTGAAAATACATATTTGTGTGTTGATATAAAATTAATGTGAGGTAAGTGTTTTGTATGCATGGGAGGAGGAAAAAAGTTGAAATGGATTGAATGATCTGAATTGAGATCATGAAAAAGATGAAGCCTAATATCCTTTGAACCTTAGTGATAAATTGGAAAACCTCGTTGGTATGTGTTTTGAATTTTCCATTTCTTCCATGAGTCCAAATGATAAGTGTGGGGGAATTTATTGAGATAATATTTCCACTATTTTTCATATCTAATTTAAGGATTCAAGCCTTAACAATCTTTCATTTTATGTAGAATTGAATTATTTTTGGAATTTAAGGATGTTATGAAATTGATATATAAAATATCAAAATTTTGGAATTTTAACTGTTTTTAATTGTCTTATATATTCCCGGATATCAGGTAAAGAACACATCATACCATGAGAAAAATAAAGTGGAAAAACACAAAATTTTAGAGAAAATAAGTGGAGATGGAAACTAAAACATAATTCTTACATGTCGTGTGATGACCTTTCACGTCATGACCTTTTCAAATGGGATTAGACGCACATGACATTTTGTGAAGGCAATACCCACTGTGAAATAGAGTTACCCATCGTGAATCCATGTTTCATGTCATGACTATAGTTTAAGCTTCAAAGGATAAATTTCCAATATTTGCGCATGCAGAGGAATACTCAAAGGTATTACAAGACATGAAACCCTAGTTCACATAGTGATGGTGGTGATGTTCTGAAAAATAAAATGTTGCATCTATGGGTTTCTACATATTTTTACTATAAATACATCCCTCATCCACCCCTTGAAGGTATTATGGGATGGGAGGGGCAGCGCTACACCAAAATACAATCTACCACTATCATCACCACCATGGTGGAGATTGAGATCAAGATCAGGATTTCATTCATAATTTCTATAATAGAAATAATAGAGTTTTCCCAAGCGATGTTCACCAAAGCAACAAGTGTTTGCATATTGAGACACTCGATGGACACTCTCATCCATGTTGTAAAATCATTGTGTAAATTATCATTGAATTTATCTTGAACTCATATTTATTGAATTAATTAAGTTTCTTAATTTCTTAAAATATGTGTTAAATAAATTTTTTTGGATGGTTTTTTAACATATGAAGTAGAATAATTGACTTCACTATTTAAGCTTTTTTGGAGAGGTCTTTCCATTGAGCACAGTGGTGCCAATTAGGTTTGATTTCATGGAGGTCTTCATGTATTTTGATCACTTCAATAGGTGGGACAATAATGATATAAGGTCTTCATATGATATCTATATAAATTTGAGTGTTCACCTAGGGGTCCTTGGGGGTGCATTTATAAATTCAAATTGAGAAATATTTTCAAATAAGGAAGAGCGGGGTGTTTGAGAGGTTTATGTTTTTCTGCAACCACTTTTTAATTTTGATTTCAAACCTATTTTATTTTATAACAACTTTCGATATTTTCAATATCCATGCTCTTTATTTTTATATTAAATTTTTGAAATCTCAATCAAATCCCCATTTTATTTTCCTTCAAAAAAATAAACCTATCAAAAGTAATAGTTTTGAATCTCAAATTGTAATCTCATCGAGAGACAACCACATGGTCACCACTATAATGCATTAAAATGGAAAAAATATTGATTGTTATTTTCATGAAAAAAACCCTCACATAAACCGGTGCCATTTCCGAGGAGGTTATTTGAGTTGATTTTATTTTTTTGTAGAAAATCTTTTTTCATGACCTAAACTTGTTACCTTTGGATAATGAATTTGATAGAGAATTTCACTCTAGAGTTAGAGACACTATAAAACCCCTATCCCATGTTGTGAATCATCCACCAACACACCTAGAAGGAACTTCATTGTTCCTAAAATTATAATGTCTAAAAACAAAACCCTTAAAGAACTGAATTCATCATATGATGAAAACCAAAAACAATCTTATTGAATATCCTGATGAACCTCCTGGGATTGAGATAAAATTTAGTTTCATTCTCCAATTTACAAAATAAAATGAGTTTCTAGTTGAGGACCCACATAATCCCCTAAAAGTTTTCAGTTGTCTTTGTGTTAACATTAAAACATGAGGAGTTGATGAAAATATAATTAAATTGAGGTCATTTCCTTTTTATTTAGAAGGTGGTTACAAGGAATGGTTCTTTTATTCCCATTCAACCTTGATCAGATATTATAATGAATTAAATAAAATCTTATAAAAAAATTCCATGCCTCATGAACTTCCTCTATCAGAAATAAGATTTTTGGAATTAGGCATACTCAAGGAGAAACATTGCTTGAGTACTAGGAGAAATTAAAAAGACTTTGTTTTATCTACACAAACCATCTAATCAGAGACCAAATTCTCATTCAATATTTTTATGAGGGATTGTGTATTAATGATAGAGGAATGATTGATACTAATATAGGAGGAGATTTATTTGAGAAAAAAACTATCTATTTATAGGATACAAATTACAAACATATCCAAAAATTCCCTATAATTTGGAACAACAGGCCTTCTTCATGTCAAATCATCCAAATAATTCTCCACTACTCATCCTAAAAACAACACAATTTCATGTCAACAGTCTGATATTTACCACTATGTTGAGGTTAAAGATGATGTACAATAACCCACCAACACTATCCAAACTGGACGCAACATTTCAAATGCATGTTCACTATAGAACTTGTTCTTCCAAAGAACCTTTTAGTGACCATTTCCCACAAATTCAAGAGCCTTCATAGAACTACAATGCAGTTTTCCGGGAAATTAATTTCAATCAAACCAATAAAGGACATTTAAAAACAACATAATTTTCAATCAAGGTTGGGAAAACCAACCAAACGAAAGATTTTGGCAGCCCGAACATCCATGAGGCTTCTTCAAAGTACAATAAATTAATTCCCCATAAAGATATTGCAATGAGAAAGATAATGATCATTCTGGAAAGAACATTCATCATACTCCTCCCACTCCAAAATCATAGATCAACATTGAAGAAATAGTAATAAAACAACAAAACATCTTCAATACATTGCTGATTCAATTGGGTCAACATTATTCTGATGTTACTTTCATAAAAATTGATAGAGTAGAGGTTTACCCTCACAATCCCAGGTGAAATCGAGATATATTGGAACGAAAAATGTTACTAAAATTGTACATAGGAGTGGAACAAAATTAAATAACCCTCAAATTGTGAACATCAAGCATACTTCCAACACTATTAATGAAAATCCCAACACAGATAGAGAATATTATAATTATAAATTTTAGTTAAGTAAAAACGAAATATCAAGAGAGGAAATCTTGTTTGAATGAACAAATATTATTGGAAGAGTACATTTGGTCCTCATGTTTCTGTAAACCATAATTAGATTAACCCATAAACATTCAAACCTCCACTGCCTTATCTAAGGAGTGAACCACCAATGAAGTCATGTGATGAAAAAAATTGGATGGGGATGTTTTGGAAACATTTAAGAAAATTCAAGCCAACATACTATTTCCTGATGCTGTGAAACAAATTCCAAGGTATTCTAAGTATCAGAAAGGGATGTGTACCCATAAGAGGAAATTCAAAGAATGTGAAATAGTCAACTTAGTGTGGAATGTTTCATCCATGATTTAAAATGATTTTCTTGAAAAGTTAAAAGACACATGAACAATTACCATACCATTCACCATTATGAAATGTGAATTCAAGGATGTATTGGTTGATTTTGGGGCCTCCATCAATGTTATGCCACATTCTTTTTACTCATTTCTTCATTATGGGGAATTAAAACTATATGGAATCATCATTCAACATTCCAACCGATGTAATGCCAAGCCTTCTGGAGTTATATAAGATTTTATCATCCAATTTAGAGACATGATTTTGTCTATGGATTTCTATGACAAGGTTGTGGATAATAGTTAGTTTAATACCCATGAACCACTCATTCAAGGGAGACCATTTTTGAAAACTATAATGGAAGTAATCAATGTTAACAAAGGGACACATTCACTTGAATATGGGAGAGGTATTGTTCATTTAAATATTTTTTATTCCATGAAACACCAAGTTGAGGATCATTCATTGCCCCACGTCAACATGATTGACTAGTTTTATACTATTATGTTCCATGATTATTCCTATAATGAAATACCAACTACTAATTTAAATTGTGGAAATTTGGTTGTTACTAAATCTGATCAACAAGAGGTTGAAAATGAAGAGTGTGATAAATCTTGGGTTATTGAGACTGTTGATATTAGCATTGATAAAAATGAATTTATATAAACCCTTGAACTTTTTAGTGGCCTCCCTAGGGATGTTTCCAATTTTTTCATGATACAAGTATTGAGAACATGTAAATTGATCGTTATGAAGAGCAATGTTCTTTGATCAATGAAAAGAACCCACAAGAGTTAGAATTGAAACCACTTTCTAAGAACATAAAATATTCTTTCTTAAGGGAGAATGAACAATTACCTGTCATAATTTCAAAGTATTTTTGAAGGGACTAGGATAACCAAATGTTATAATTCCTCAAGTACCATAAAAAATAGGATGTAATCTCTCTAATTAAACATGAAAAAAATCCCTCAGTGTGCATGCATAGAATTTTTCTGGAAGAGAATTATAAACCAGTGAGAAAATTTCAAAAAAGATTAATCCCAATAAATTTGGGGGTTTTCAAGAAAGAAGTCATGACCATACTGGCTGGTGGAATTATTTTTCCCATATCTGATAGAAAATGGTCAAGTTTGGCCCATGTTGTTCTAATGAAAAGTGGATTTACAATATCAAGAAATGAATTTTGTGAGCTTGTCCTTGTAAGGATTCCAAATAAATGGAGAATATGTGTCGATTATTGGAAGCTCAATTTTTTACAAGGAAAGAAAATTCCCACTATCAATCCTCTATCAACTTCTTCAAAGACTACCTGGTCAAACCCAATATTGTTTTCTTGATGGATTCTCTAGATATTTTCAAATTCACATTTTACTTGAGGATCAAAAGAAAACCACATTCACATGTCCCTTTGGAACATTTTAATATAGGAGGATTCCTTCTCTTTTGTTCTATTCTCATATAACATTTCAAATATGCATGATGATAATCTTCACAAAATTTATAGAAACATTAATGGAAGTTTTTATGGATGACTTCAATATTTATGACTCATTTTTTGAAAATTGTCTGAAAAGTTTGGTTCTTGTTTTAGAAACCTACATTGAAAAGATTTTTGTTATAAATTTTTAAAATTGACATTTTATATTTGGTAAAGGTATTTTCCTGGAGAATTTTGTTTCCCTTGGTGGAATTCAAGTTGATTAATCCAATGTTGAGGTCATTGCTTCATTGTCATACCCAAAAACTATGAGAGATGGGAGATCCTTCATTGGCCATGCTGAATTTTATAGAGGATTCATAAATAATTTTAGTAATTTTTTACTACCATTGTATATATTACTCAAAATATATGCCACTTTTTCCTTTGATAAGAATTTTAAATTGGCCTTTGGGGAGTTAGAACAAAAACAAATTACCCCTCCCATTGTTCAACCACACAAACGAGACTTTCTCTTTGAGACGAGGACTGATGCATATGACTTTTCTCCAGAGGAAGGGTTATAAAAATGGTTTGAAAAGAAATCTAATGTGTTTTCATATTCCTAAATAACTTTAGATCAGACCCAATCAAACTACACAACAACATAGAAGAAAATTTTGGTTTCTGTCTTTGCTCTAAAAAAATTAGATGTTATCTACTAGGATCCAAGGTGATTATTTTAACAGATCATTCTAAAATAATATTTTTGATGAAGAAACATGATGAAAAACCAAGACATTTGAGACGGATCTTGTTATTAATGGAGTTTTATAACGAGATAAAGGGTAAAGTAAGTAAGTGAGAAACTTGTTACATATCATTTGAGCCATATCCCATATATTTTGAATGGAAGGCATCAGATCTATCCACTAATTAAATAAACCTTTCCAGATAAGGAGTTGTTTTCGTACCAAAGTTAAAGATCATGGTTTGTAAATCTTGTGAACTATTTGGCTTCTGATTAACATCCCCACTGGTTTTCCATGCAACAAAATACTAAACTTATGAGTGATTCAAAGAAAAACATTTGAGATAATCCCTACTTTTGGGAAATTAGAGTGATCAAATGATTCAGAGAATAATTCTAAATGTTGAATTTCTATCTATCATACATTATTATTAAACATTGAATTATTTAGGATACTTTGGGCCATAAATAACTGCAAGAATAGTTTTTGATTTTGGTTTTTACTATCCATCCATTTTTTAGATATTCTTTCAATTTTTTTTGAACCTATATAAATTTTCAACTCTAAGAAAAATTTTCCCAAAGGAATGAGATTACACAAAATAATCTTGTGTTTTGGGATGTATTTGATGCATGCAGAATTGATTTTATGGGGCCTTTTCCAAATTATTTTGGATATATTTACGACTTTCTACCTATTGATTATGTTTCCAAGTGTATAGAGTTTATTACCATAAGAACATATGATGCCAAAATGGTGTCCAAATTCATATAAGGAAATTTGCTTTCATGGTTTGGATTCCGAAAGTTTCTTATTACCGACCAATTTTTTCATTTTTCTAATAGAACATTGGAAAGTATTTTGAAGAAATAAGGAGTTCATTGTAGGGTTTCTATACCCTATCATCTTCAAAAAAATGAATTGGATGAGTTGTCTAACAGAGAAATAAAACAAATTTTGGTTAAAAATGTGAACCCCAATAAACAGGATTGGAGTTTGTCACTTGATGATTCACTATAGGCCTATAATCCTTGCTTAAAAAAACTAATTGACATGTAAACATTTAGATTATTATATGGTAAATCTTATCTCCGACTAGCTGAATTAGAACATAAATATTTTTGGGCAACTAAAACTTGTAACATTAATTTTATTTTCTACTAGAAAGGAAATACAATTTTGTTTGCAGGAGCGGGAATAAATAAAAAATAATTCACATAAAAGATCTAGGTTATAAAAAGAATGAATAAATTAATTTCATGATGGGAGGATCCTCAAAAATACATGGAGGGAGACAATGTTCTACTGTTTGTTTTCATATTTAAGATGTTCCCAGGTAAATATCGTTACAAATTTTATAGACAATTCATTGTTACTCATGTTTTTTTGGTTTTATATAGAGAATATAACCAGATAATGAACGCAATTCATAGTTAATTGGAACTGGTTGAATCTATTTATAGACAATTTTCAAGATCTTTTAGCAGAGGAGATCTAACTTCTAGACATGAAATCCAATTGATGTCAGGTTGTGTCTTTCCTTATAACATATTTTTTCATGTCTATAATTTCATAAATTTCATTATCATATATATATGTTTTACAATAAGGAAATTGCACTGAATAGTTTTGGGTGGAGGAACATACTAGCTAGATTAAGATTTTAGGGGTTTTACTTTGAATTTTTTTGTTTTATTTTATTTTCAAATTTTCCTTCCAATTATGGTGTGTTCCTTTTCTTCTTTTTGTAATGATATTCATTTTATTTTAAAATTATATATATATTATTTCAAATATAAAATGATTTTGAGATTTAATGATTATCATTTGAAATTCATTCCAATGAGTGAACCAAATGATCTTTTGAATGTGAACATAAATGAATGTAGAAATGACATTGCTTAAAGTTCAAATATTGGATATTTCTTGATAAGACCTTTAATTTTTGAATCACGTGCCACATTTCAGTGTCTTTATTATCGAAATATAAATTCCTACAAGGCTTCTTAATCTATTTTTACTTCTTCTTCACATTCACCTAATTTCTTGAGAATACCAATCAATGATTGTTTGAGCTAAATCTTGATTTATTTTATGTCAAAACTCGAGGAATGGGGTACTTGTGATTAAATTGATTGCAGATTTTTTCTGGATTTGGAAGCCCCATTTTTCATGATTACCCTTTTTATTTTGTAATTCCTTGCACATTTGATCTTTTTTGAGACCTAATTAACCATTTATAGATAGTTAGGTTAGCCACATTTCAAGATAATTTTCGCTTTCCATCCTACTCTATAAGTATAAATGCATGATCTAGTTAAACTTATGTGTGGAAGAGATGACTTGTGTAGTGATACATCATTTAGTGATGCTTTGGGAGGACAATAAAACATTTAAAATATATTTTTTCATCTATAAAATGTTTTTCTAAGAGTTGTGCCTATCTGGAGCTTTCAATGGAAGAAAGTTGTGCCCTATTTGAAGCTTCTTAAAATAATAGAGAATAAAATTTTCATATTTTCTGCTGAATTATTGATAAAGTGGGATGAAAAAGTGATTCTCGGAGATGATTTTCTTTAGAGGAGAGTAAGGAAAACCCATACTTTATTGAAAATAAGAATCATGACATTTTTTCTTCACAAAGATCCAGACCCTCATTATTCATCCTCATAATGTTTCAAATTTTAAGCCCACCAACCTTTAGCCACAAAACAAAATTGTAAAGTCCTCATGATAATGACAAGTTATTGGCACACATCGGGTGGAGATATAGAAATTTATCAAGCCTATAGTGATCCTTACAAGGGTCGGATGATAAAATCCTTTTTGAAAATTCATATTTGTGTGTCGAGATAAAATTAATGTGAGGTAAGTGTTTTGTATGCATGGGAGGAAGAAAGAATTGGAAATGGATTGAATTATCTAAATTGAGAACTTGAAATATTTGTTTTTAATGAAGAATGGTATATTTTGAATCTTGGTGATAAATTGGAAAACCTCATTGGAATGTGTTTTGAATATTCCATTTGTCTGTGAGTACAAATGCTAAGTGTGGGGGAATTGATAGAGATAATATTTAAACCATTTTCCATATCTAATTTAAGGATTTAAACCCAAAAATGGTTCAATTTATATGAAATTGATTTGTTTTTTTTATTTAAGGTTTTTTTGTTCATGAAATATGAAATTGCATAATTTTGGACATTTAACAGTATTTACTGTCTTATGTATTCCAGGATTGTAGGTAAAGGACACTTCACGTCGCTAACGAAACGTAGTGGCATAACACTGATTTTTTTAGAAAAGAAGAAGGTATAAAAACCGAAGAAAATACTTAATAATCATGTAATGACTATACCTTTCATGAACTATTCAAATGTTATTAGCTACATAAGACATGTCATGGAGGAAATACATGTTGTGAAATGGAGTTACACATCGTGATTCCCTGTTTTACATTGTGACTAAAGTCAATGTTCCAAATGAGAATTTTTCATGACTCACTTATGCAGTGGAAAAATCAAAGGTATTACACAATGTGAAACCCCAATTCAGGACGTGATGGTGATGACATGCTAAAAAAGCCACTGTGGTTGTTGGTTTTGATGGATTTCTTCAATAAATACCACCCTCGTCCACAATTTAAAGGTTTCTTAGGTTGAGAGGGGAAGCGCTACACCAAAAGATTATCTTCCACCATCTTCTTAACCATGGTGGAGATTGAGATCTAGATCAAGATGTCGTCCATAAATGCTACAAGGGAAATGATGGAGGATTCCCAAGAGATGTGTGACTAAGAATCAAGTGGGTATATATGGCAATACATGACACTTACTCTCATCCAAGTTGTGAACTCATTATGTAATTTCTCTTTGAATTTATCTTAATCTCAATTTTTTTTAATTAATTCAGTTTTATATTTCATGAAATATATGTTCATAAAAAAATTTTGGATGGTTCTTCAACCTACGAAGTAGAATAATTGAATTCACTATTTAAACTTCTTTGGTGAGGTATTTCCATTGAGGATAATGGTGCCAATTATGATTGATTACTTTGATGTCTTTAAGTAGTTTAATCAATTCAATATGTGTAAAAATCATATTAAGGTCTTAATATGATATCAATATAAATTTGAGTGTTCACATGGGGGTCCTTGGGGAGAATATATAAATTAAAAGTGAGAAATATTTTCAAATAAAGAATAGGGGAATGTCTAATAAGTTTTTTTTGTCATAAAAACTGTTTTAATTCTGATTTCAAACCCAGTTTTTTGTCAATTTTCTATATTTTCAATTTCCTATAAATTTATTTTTATATTTGTTTTTCAAACACTAAATAAAATCCCAATTTTATTTTCTTAAAAAAAATTAAACTAAACAAAAGTGAAATATTTTCAACTCAAAGTTAAATATCCTCAAGAGACAACCGTGTGGTCACCACTATACTAAATTAAAAGAAGAAAATATTTGATTGTGGTTTTCACAAAAAACCCCTCACATCACTAGGTGGTTTTTTATTTATTAATTAATTTTTCTCATTTATTACCGATTGATGAGAATAACTCAACAAAAAATAATCACAATGTTATCAAATAGAATGTTTATCCAATAACTACCACCTCTCAATTTATTTTCACAAGAAATAAGAAGATAAAATCCAACCCAATCGCCACACAAAACTATTTGATATCACTTCACACAAAATAAAAGAAAAATAAAAATGGAAAAATAAGATTAAACATGGTAAAAAAAAATTCCTCCATCCATAGGAGAACACTGTAAAAAATTTTCATTACGGGATATAAAAGTGAGTATAATTGTCTTGATCACAGACTATCCATTTGTGTGTCTGAAAAAATTTATTCAAAAAACACCCATTATTCTCTTAGTTATCATTATTATCTCCAACTTGAAAATTACTTTATGATTTTAATATTATTCTTCTTTCATTCACCTAATATCTTCCCTAATCAGATGTATGTAGTTCCCTCTATTTTGTATGATCAATCTAGTACCAAATTGGCATAATGTTTCCTCAGTCTTTTTTAGACTATCACTTTTTGTAAAAATATCCATATGATCATACTTCCCAGCAACCATATTAATATATAACACTTTATCCTATAACAATCTTTTTGTGAAGTGATATATCAGGTTGATGTGTTATATTCTTACCTGAAACATTGGGTTACAATAAATATAAATGGTACTAGGAATATCACGTAATAACATTCCTCTACCTGATCCCTTTTCGAGTTCCTTCAACAAGTGAATTGACCATGTCAAATACTTTCTTGCTTCAGTAGTAGAAACATACTCTAATTATATTGTAGATAATGCAACCATTGGTCACAAATAATATATCCATGTTACTATTGTTCCACAAAAATTAAATATAAAACCTATATTAAAAATCCATAAGTCTATTTATATAGAAAAATTGGAATCAAAATAACATTTAACTGATCATCATCGATGAAACCAAAAGTTGCATCATCCAACCCTTTCAAGTATAATGTGATACATTTCAAAAATTCCAAATTTTTTCCTTCTAGTATTTGATAGGAAAAAAATAATAACTCCCACTGAAAAATAAATATCTAGCTTAGTAAAAACCATTGTATATATTAAAAATACTATAGTTAAATGATTCAAAAACTTCTCTATGTCATGAACTTCTCCATCCATTTATTCTTTCTGAGATTTAGTATGTTTAATGTGTCTAGTGAGGGGTGTTGAGGTAGGATAAATGATATTAATTCAAAATTATTTGATTACTTTCTAAAAAAACCAACAGGATATCATTCCTATCCATGTCAATTCTCATCCCTAATATCCTCTTAGATAACCCAATATTATTTCATCTATAACCTTCTTAATCGATTCCTCTTATGTTCCTCAATCTATTGGAACACTGAACCATCAATCAATACATCATCAAAAAGCAAAAAAAATTATGAGATATGTTCAATATTCCCATTGATGTTTATAAAAAAAATGTTCTCAAACTCACATCGACAGAAATGTTCATCAAACATTAAATCATAAAACATACCATTTTACTATCTTGGTGCTTCCTTCAAGATATAAATACTATATTTCATCTTAAAAACCAAATTATTCTTCTTGATAAGTTTCATAACCCTTTGGATGAACAATGTAAATGTATTCCTCCAAGATCCCATGATGAAATTTTTTTTCCATACATCTACTCCAAATGAATATCATTTGAGACATTAATTATAAGCACTATCTGAATGATTGTGTATTTATCCAATGGTAATAAAATTTCATAAAATTCAACTCCTTCATTTGTAAAAAATTTATTTCACCACTAACCTTTATTTGTAGCAATTACTTTTATCAGATAACTATTTCAAATGAATCAACCATTTGTTTTACATATCTATCATTACTTATGATAGATCATCCAACTCCCATGTATTGTTAAGATTTATGGAATTCAGTTCCACTTATAGGGATGAATCTCACTCTTTCGTGTCATTGAGATTAGTTTCTTCCTCTAGAATATATAAATACCCTACATTTTTTTGAACTAATAAATTCATTTAATTTCCATAACTATGAATAGGTTTCCTGATATGATTGTATCTCCATAATAAAACCTCATGTTCATCCATTTAAACCTCTATGTATGGTAGTCTTTTTTTTGTTAAAGTTATGTTTGATCATTCTTTGTCTGGTACTTGTCTATCTAAAAATTCACCATATATAAATGATTTGTTTTATCAACTAATATTTGGTACCCTAACTAATAGATTGTCAGTCATTGATGTTTTCCCTAATCTTGTAGACTAATTTTTTGGTATGGTATCCTCTATTTGATCACCCTGAACTCTGATAGTTGAGAAATGTCCTCAACATCCCTCTCATGCAGGTTCTAATTTTTTCATATAATTTTCATTAAGAACAACATGTATACCATATATTACTTTTTTGTTTTCATCATCCCAATGGTGATAACCAATGTTATCACCACTATATCTAACAAGAACCATGCTTTGGATTTTCAACTCCAGCTTATCTCTATCTTTTGTATCTATATGAAAATATTTGACACTTCCAAAGATCATGAGATGGTTGGTCTCTGGTCTATTATCAAACCAAAGTTCCTCATGAAGTTAATATCCCACAATTGAAACTGAACTTCTTATTTACCATGTAATCTATTGTATTCAAGACCACTTCCCAAATTTTTATAGGCATTATTCAGTGGATCCTCATGTGCTTATATTTCTCTACTAGAGTTTGATTCATACTTTCAACTATTTCATTTTGTTTTGGAGTCCTTGAAATAGTCTTCTCATGCTTCATTCCCTTCTTCTTATATAAGTCATAAAAGTTTTGTCCATCGTATTCCCCACCATTGTTTGTCTTAAGATATTTCAACTTTATTTCACACTCTTTTTCAACAAAAAATCCATTGATTAAAATTTTGAAACTCATTAGATATATTCTTTAGGATGTAAACAATAAAATTATGAGTAACATCATTAATGAAAGTTATAATGTATTGTAATATTCTATATGAGTGAATGAGGGATGGTCCCCAAACATCAGAATGAATATGATCTAAATTTTTATTCCTTAGTTTTATTCCATCCATGATGAAGTAAACTATCTTTTGTTTTCATAAAATAAACCTATCACAAATTATATGATCTTTGTGATTGAGTTTGAGTATTCCCTTTCCTGCTAGAACATTATGATTATTCTCACTGAGGTAACCAAATCAACAGTCTCCTATTATCAGAATATATGCGGATATTGTTCAGATAGCTACAACTCGATCACTCTATTTGAAAATGTATATGGTACAATTATTTTCTCTATGATCAATCACCAGGGAACCTATCATGATCTTAAAAACACTATTAAAAAATTTTGTTCCAAAAAATCATTTATCAAGTTGTCCCATAGATATGAAGTTCTTATGGAGACCTTGAATATTTAAAACATTTTTCTATTTCAAGAAACATCCACATTCCATTCGAATATTAACATCACCTTACCCAAATATATTTAGTGATTTATAATCTATTAAATAAACTCTATCCATGATTCTCAGTACATAATCTAATAAGAAACCTTACTCACCATTTGAATTGAATGATTCAAAAATCCATAAATCTTATAGAATGATCACACTCAGTATTAATTTGGACCCTCCATCCATTGTACTGGATGAGTTTTTTATTACAGAATTGGAAACCTCTGACCAATTATTATAATCTTTTTTGATGTTTCACTTCTTCTTACACAAACAACATGTAAGACCTATCGATTTAATTCATCTTATTCTCTGATAATTATCCTCTGAAGATTTATTCTTATGATGTTCTATCCAATGAACTAACTAACCCCATCTGGTAGTATTGAGAGCACTTATGAATTAAGTTTAAACATTCTTCTTCCTTGACAACTCATTCAATATAATGTTTCAAATATCATCAAACACAAGACTTTCCTTCCCAATAGATCTTATCAGCACTATCACCAAGGAATATTCGCTATGTAAAAGTGAAGAAATAATAATAAAATCCCAAATATCATCACCAAATGTTACCTTTTATGATTTTATCTTCCGTCAAATCATATTGAATACATTCACATGATCGAAAGTATGTATTTAATTCGATAAACTTAAGTTAAACAATCTTTGTAGTGTGAAAACGTTTTTAATAGTTTTTTCCTTCTCATACATTTAATATAGAACTTTTATAACATATATAGTAGTTTTTTGTCTATAATTTTGAATGGAAAATTCCAAGATAGAGAAATCTTGATTAAGGCTAAATCCTTCCTGTCAATGTTCTACCATTCCACTTTATCCATTTTTTCAAGAAAATTACTAGAAAAAGGAGCATAAAGATCTTATTATATCAAAATATATTCCAACTTTATTCTCATAAGTCAAAGTTCATTCCATCGGACATATCGATTTTAACTTTATCATCCTCTGATGTCATTATTCCAATAATAATAACCCAACTAAAATCAAATAACATGAAATAAAAAGGTAGAAAATCACATGAATATTGTAAGTGAAGTAGAATCAATTTGTACCCTTTGATACCACTTGTAGGTAGGATAAAACTTGAGAAGAAAACCTCCATCTATTTGATCCAATGGAAAAAAACTGGTGAGACAATGTCAAATATATAAAGAAGTTTTTTCGGTCACATCATCCAATGTAGTTGAAAATATTCATATATATATTAGAAATAATTTATGACTGATCACAAAAACCTCCCTATATATGTTTATACGAACTAGGAAGAGAAAAAACAACCTAATCACCACATAAATCTCTTTAATTATAGTTCACCAAAAAATTGAATATAATAATTAAAAAATAAAATTTAACGTGGTTAAAAAATTCCACCATCTACAGGAGAACATTGGAAAGATGATTTGTAGCACCCGAACTGGGAACAACTAATCTTGTTCTCGGGTTCAAAGGGTTACTAGGCCTTAAGTGCACCTCTCCATATGTAAATGTTATTCGACTAGAAGTGAGGTTCTAATTAGGTGATAGTGGGGATACTATACCCTCGAGTGATGATATAATAATAATGGAAAAGGTCATAATAATTAAATCACTATGGAAGCAAGCAATCAAAAATGGTGGAAGAATATATAAATAGTGAAAATAAATTCCAAAATTAACATCCATATATTGTAGATAATTCATACATATCATTATAGTCATAAAAACAGGTAGGATTTCCCAGGGTCGATCATATAAGTACGTACTAAAAATCTCAAAAAGAAACTCCAGCTCAATGAAAATGACCCTTGGTCCATTTTCCATCCCTCTCACACACTCACAACACATACCTAATCACTAATGTCTATCCCATGAGTCTAAACCCTTACCTAATCTCAAATCCATAGAATATGAATGCATCACGAGGGTCCCATGTATGTTTTGAGTATGAATTTAGTAGGAAGACATGAATGTACCTACCTAACATAAATATTTATACCAGTGTGTGAATATATAAATAAATATATATTAAACTCATGTACAAAATACATGAACCTATTTAATAAATCTCAATATCAATAAGTATGTGTTTAACTACATCAGATAGTGCCGCAAATGAATGATCTATCCCTGGTCAGTCATACCCTAAGAACCATTGGCATATCATCCATAACTTGTCACCAAGAACCTTGTGCCAAACAATACCACATGTACCCTCATTTCGAGTACCATTAGAATCCCAATGGAGAGGTAAAAAATATTTTCAAATTCCCACAGACATCCATTCATCAAATAACTATCAGCTCAACAACCCAATGTCTCAAGGCATAGTGATATTTCTCCTTCCATAAACCAATCCCATAAGACATAAAATCACAAAGAGCCACCTCATCTGATGGACTGAAACCATAAATCAAGTATTTCTATGGTGAGAACCTTCTCTATAAGTAATGGTCATCGCCATCCCATAATATGCATATACTACACAGGTCTCTACTCACGATGAGTGGTCAACACCAATTCACCGAGTCCTTTTCTGTGTGAACATGATTCCAATGGAATTTTAGACCAATCATGGTGTGAGGTAAACAACATTCAGGTTGAAGAAAAAAAATTGGTGGGAATCCATAACCACATGCGAACCTTATCTCCCATAGTCATCATGGTAATCACCATCTGCCTTAACTCAACAAACCATGTCACCTCAATTCTGGTGATCAGCATCAACCCAAGAACCTTGGGCCAAGCCCAACATGTTTCCATGGAACTCATATGATCACATCCCAATGTAATTAGTTTAGGAAACTAGAAACTTTTTCTAACCAAATTAGAAACCCAATTCACAGTTACCATGCCATTCAAGGATCAATTCACTTAAATAAACATACAGTTTCCCATAAAGATCCTCTAATAATAATTATATATAACAAGAATTAAATTAAAGGTCTCACCCTAACCACCCCAATCATAAGTATTTAAATGTGAATCCCATAGAATGTATATACCCAAGGTTAAATCAAGGAACCACCTACCTTATGCTAGTAGTCTCTCACTCATCAAATATTTGTCTTTACTTTGATATGGAACAGAAGGAAATGAAAGATCATACATACACCCTGGAAATAGGGTAAATAATATCAGATGAAAATATCATTCTAAATTGATATTTTAAAGATGAATGTAAGAAAAAGGACTAATAGCCACACTTCTAGCTATCCAACACACCTAATGAAACTAAAATTGGATCCCAAATGAATGATATGGGCTAAATCCTATAGGAGGAAGAAGAGGAGATCTATGGCTGGAGGAGGTGCATGAAATGGGATAAAAAATTGCGAGAAGAAAATGGGATAAGAATGGTTATAGAAAGAAACAGTAAGAATAGTAATTTCTCACATTTTAAAGAGTTTCATGGTTATGACAGAAAATTTTTCTAACCATGCTCTAAATGTGAACACTCACTATCCAAAGGGGTTAGCCATCACGTGGAAAGGTGTTTAGCTTGTCAAACGATGCGTAGACTATGAATATCCCCTGTAAATAAACTATAGACTTAACTCATGGACATGCACCCCACAAAGATTGACTAACCTTACTCTAGAAAAATATGGGATGCACGGTTCCCCCTAATGTGTCGCACGGTTTAGGGAAACCATGTGCCCCAACCTACACCTTATGAGAAAATGTTTTTGTGGAATGATGCTCCCAAAACTCATCCTAACCCACAAGGCACTAATAGGGCCTTAAGACTCATCTAAAAAAACATTAGAGTTATAGAAATTTTATATTTAAGTTATGAAGATCAAAATCAATGTTTTCCCATTCACCAAATGAAAAAATCGAATTTAGCTCGAATTTTGTCTTATTGCAAACCCGTGATGTTACAACCTCCCTAACTTAATATATATTATCCCGGATATATGTTGTCACATTATGAGATGATACTAAATATACCCACCCCATATAAAATAATCCAAGATACCCCAGTCACCAATCATAGTTTAATTCTTCTTATGGATCTCCCTGCCTTTAGAGTTTTTGAACCTAACCATTCCCCAACCCAACCCGACATTCTGATGGTACCTCCAACCACACTCCAAACATACACATTGTCACATCACATACCATAATTCATACACATCTCAAAGTGCTCAATTTTTACCTTTTCACTCATGAAACCCAAATTCTCTCATCAAAATTGATGCCAAATAGTTCATAAATCACATATAATGCTCAAAGTTTTCGTTTGTCATCCACAATTCCCACAAGGTCCTAAATTGAAACTAATGATCGAAACAATTCACATCACATATGATTCTACAAATACCTTATCATATAAACACACACACATACATATATATATTATCCATGAAAAAATCCCAGATGCCTATGCACCTACACAAGAGAAACATCATTGTCAATGCCCACATATTTACTAGTACCTAGTTAATTCAGTTAGAACACATGCACTACATGAACCCATATCATCTAAGACAAAAAAAGGTACACTTCCTCAGTTAAAATGTACCTCTATCCATCATTGACTCCCCAACCTGGTATGACCCTGTCATCTCAATAACATACACCTATATTTAAGCATGACTGCCCAAGACCTTAACTCCCAATGGATATGAAATAGCTACCGAACACTGACCCCACTACTGGATCACTCTATACCATCCATGACATATTTGTATAGTAGAGTCTTGAAAACCAACTTTTGGTACCTCTTTCATTCCTACCTTAAATGTCAGAGTATGACCTGGTCCCTAACTCCCACCAACATGATAATTCTTCCTTCCAACCCTCTTTGAGATACCTATTTGGCTACATTTACAATTTTCGTTCTATGGACTCTCTCACTAGGTCTGATCATGACCTAGCTATCAACACTAGAAGTACCCCATTGATGACGCACTCCCCAGTTATCTACCTGATTCTCTATCCTGACAACCCTATTGATACCCCTCATGTCCTCGCTTTCAGCTACCCGATACATCACTTCAATCCTCACCTAACTTCATCATCTGGATTATGTAATTCTTGTCTGTCAAAATTTCCTCATCTATCAATGATTGGTTCATGCCTCTGGGAATGAGGTCAACCTGAATATATTTACCAGAACCGTGATGGAACTCTTCAATCCATCCTCGAATCACCTCACTCTAGAAATTTCATCTCCTTCTATAGATGGAACAAAAAGGGACAGGTCCATGAACCTCCCATCATACTTCATAACTGATGTGTCACCCTACTGCAAGATCATGAACTTCCACACTCAGTATTCCATCTACATCTCAAGATATTAGTTATCAAAGAACATAGAATCAAAATAATTCTACAACACTACCTTATACCTATCTTCTTATACATTAATTTCCCAATAGTTCTTTTTTCGTCTATGTACATAAATAACCAGATTCACCCTCTTCCCTGGGGGTATCATGAGCTATTCAAATAAACTCTACATATACTCAATTTAGTTATTTGTATCTTGAGGTCCACCCTTAAACTGAAATAATGGTGGCTGATGAGACTGGAACTCCCACATCATATTATCAATATATGGTTCAACCCGTTGATCTCCCCTATATATACTATGTATGAATGAAACCAATATTTCCTGAGGCTACTCATCTACCCATGGACCAATCTCTGCCATCTATTGTAGCTAACCCACCTACCATGGAGTCCCTTCCAATGGATAATGCTCATCCCAAAATTTATATGACCCATACTATTCACTATCTTATGAAACCACATCTCCACCCTCCTAAAACTTTATTAGAATGCATCTAGGTGTAATCTTTCTTAAGACTAGAAACCATGGTCAATAACATTAATAATGATATATATATATATCACAAATGGGGAAAACTGTAATAAGCAGTGCATCTCACCACCCTTAAAATTCCCTAACACACACACATAACAAGTCATCCAACCTCATGGACCCTTTCCTACCCACATCATAGTCAGGAATCATGTATCAAGTATGCCAAAATTCACCATCCTAGGGTGGCTGAGTAGAATCCAATAAAAATCAATGCAATAGAACACAATTTATATTTTTTTATATTTTAAATTTCTCACCCCATTCTTTATTCCATTCATACATACCCATATGAAATTCATGCCCATAAAAATCATATACACATAGGATAATATATCCTCTCCTCAGGAAGCACATACCAGGGATGGCAGAGTATAATTCTACGCAGAAGATATATAGGAATATGTTGTTTATCATTTTGTTATTACATTAAACATCCTAACCCCTTATTGTGTTTTATTAGTCCCCATAAAAAATAAAAATCCCATAGATATTTCATGTGAGCCTAAGTGCCTACGTGATGTATGAATTCTATTCTCTTAACATACTGTTCCTAGGGTAAAAATCACATAATCTAATAAAATCACACCCAATTTCACCACCCGAGGTGAAAAATAAATCGACTAAAAAAATTGAAAAATAAGACCATCATTTCCCACCTCAATAAATTAATTATATCCCACATGCATGGGGCTTTACTCACCCAAACATTATATCCTTACCTAGTTCCAACTAGATCCTTATATCTGGTCTACCATAACCAATATATCAAACCATATTCTAAACAAAACTTTTATATCACTTAGAAACTATCCAAACATGTTTTTAGTTTTACTTAAACTGGTCTCCCATGCCCGAGCATCCTCTAATACCATTTTTAATACCCCAAACTAGGAACGACGAACCAACACTCCAGGTCAAGGGCCACTAGGATTAGGCATAACTCCCCATGTTCCAAAGGTTTTTTACTAACAAAAGGGGTCTAATTAGGTGATAGTGGGGAGACTACACCCTCTAGTGATGATATAATAACAATGTAAAAGGTCATAATAATTAATGCACTAAAGAATAATATAATCAAACTCATAAGATTCATATTTAAACTAAAACAATATCAAGACAAATGAAAAATCCTTATATATTAAATAATTTATACATGTCATGATAGTCATTCGAAACCTGCATGATCTCCCATGGATGATCTTATAAGTACATACTCAAAAACTCTGGTCCATTTTCTATCCATCCCATGCAATCTTGGTGCATCCCTTATCGCTATGGTCCATCATATATGTCTAATCACTTACCAAATCTAAAATCCCTAAAATATTCGTGTATCTTGAGGGCCCATGCGGGGTGAGAGTATGAACTCTGTTGGCCAGTACTAAAGTGTGTCTATCTTACATCTATATTTATTCTAGTGTATTTATATGAAAATAAATATCATTTATACTCATGCATAAAATAATTGACCAAATCTACTCCTGATAAACAACAATTAGGAAGAGTTTACCAGCTTCATTCCCAAATAATATGTCACAAGCCCCTCAGAATTTCGTTCAACAAATCACTATTGGCTCAATAGAATGATTTTCTAAGGTACGACGATACTTATCCTTCCATAAACTCAACCCATCAAACTCAAAATCATGGCGAGCCTCAGCCCCCATTTGATGGACTCACATCATAAAATATGGATTTTTATATTGATAACATGATTCATAACTAATGTTCATAACCATCCCTTATGCTGCATATATTATGGAGGTCTCCACTCATGATGAGGGGTAAACACCACCTCATTAAGTCCATTCCGTTGCGCACATAACTCCTATAGTGTTTCGGTCATATCACGGTGATTGTAAATCACCATCCATACCTAATAAAAAATATTTAGTGAAATTACATTACAAAATGAAAACCTCATCACCTAAACTCAGTATGGTAACCACCATCTACCTCAACCTGATGAACTTTGATTCCTTAATTCTAGTGATCAACTTTACCCCAGGCGTATCAGGTCAAGACCAAAATGTTCCCATGGAACCCATATTATAAAATGATAATTCAATTAATTTTATCTTTCAGGACCTCATGCCAAACCAAATTTGAAACACAATTAACAAAAACCATAACATTCAAGGATCAATGTACTTAAATAAACATGGGGTTTCCCATAAGCATCCTCTAATAATAATTACATAAAACCAGCATTAAATTAATGGTCCCACCCGAACCACTCCACTCACAGATATTTAAAATTTAATCCCATAGAATTCATATAACCAAGGATAAATCTAGGCACAACCTACCTTATACTTGTAGACACTAACTCTATGAATACTGACCTCTAATCTGATCTGAAATTGAAGGAAACTAAGAATTGGAAAAACAACCTAGAAATGGGGTAAATATGCTAGGATAGAAAATGAATTCCAAAGGACGATATAAAAGAAGAAATGAATCCTAAGAACTAGTAGAATTATCTATAGCTATCCACCTCACTTTAATAAACTTAGATCAAGGCTCAAATAAAGGATATAGGAAAAATCATAGTACATGAGGAAAAGGAGATCCTCGACTAGAGGAGACCCATGAAATGGGAGAATAAAATGGGATAATAAAGCGTAAATAAATAAATGGAAACTAGTAATTTCATGCTTCTTAAAGAGGAACATGGTTAGGATACATGGTATTTCTAACTGTGTGTCAATCATGCACACTCACTGTCAAAATGAATCACCCCCTCACACAATTATTTACATGGTTTTCCAAATCATGTGAAACCCATGAAGATCCCTTATGCAATACACTACAAACATCTCTCTTGATCATGCACCCTAAACTGCATGATTTGAATAAATGAGATCTAGAATAAAAATGGGTCACACATTTTCTCCTAAAGTTCTGAATTGTTTCAATAAATGGTGTGCCCCAACCTTCACCTTTTGCAAATAAGTTTGTAGGACCTGATGCTCCCAAAACTTATCTGAACTCCTAAATCACTCACAGGGCCTTAAAAACCATCCAAAAACAACACATTATAATGATAAAACTTTCAAATTTTACTTTTTAATTTCAAAATCAATTTCGGACCATATACCAAACGAAAATTTTGAATTTACTCATAATTTATACCTGTTTAAAAACCCGATACATTATATTTTTTATTATGGGGGATTAAAATGAGTGAAATTCTAGCACTCACTTATTATTCACTATTGGGTCTCAATAAATTAAGTCAATATCACCCAATAATCACTTAGTTAACATTCTGAATTTAGAGGCATGCCACTACACCTTTCTATATAGGTCTTACTCTTGTCAACAAGTTGTACTAACCTATGAGTTTCATAGTAAACCTTCTATTGAACCAACTGTTTGTTGATAGACTATTTCAACACTTGATGAAATCATGAATATCCATTCACCAATAAAATTCCTATTCAATGAGTTTCTACTCTTGATGTAAATCAACTTTGAGAGATCCATCTGATTATATTTTTCTGATCCTTGATGCCTCACTACAAAATTCATCAATCTGATGACATAACGTATTGACAACTGTATCCAATGAATGTTCTATCTAGTGAAAAATAATCTACCCAAATTCTCTAAAACATCACAATATGAAACATCCATATGGTCTATCCGATGATCCTTTTCTGATCATCTCTATATTAAAAACTATGTCTTATGAACCTAAAGAAGCGTCCAAAAACCCAACAGATTCAACATGTCAATGACAAAAAAACCATTGACCGAAGATGGAATTCTATTGAATGGTGGACATTTCTAGGTATGTGTATTATAATATTCATCATGAGATCTTTTTATTCTTAATTATCAAATTGAATCTATTTTCTATTGATGGAATGATGATATATCAATGATCATTGGGTAAACCTAAGGCCCTCTTCTAGAATCAAAAATGAATTCCTGATCCATTCTTCATTCAACAATGAATCTGGTGAATAGGCATTCCTTATTTTGAAATACCATATAATTAATTATAGTAATGGATTCCTTAAGGTTTTCGATTCTATAATGTACCTATTGACATGTAATTTTATTGATTCTTAATTCTAAACATATTTATTTATAAAAAAACAATAGTTAGATCTCCTTGACATGTGAGTGATTCTCCATGGGTGTGAAATGCATTCAGTATATTTTACATGAAAAACTTGGGTGTTATTCATGAAAAACCTTAAGTCAGGATGATCCTTATCATTTTATTCCCTTATATTCTCTAATTTCCTTGATTTATTTTTTTGTTGGCATGACTTGTTGTTCTTGATTAATGGTGATTTTTTGTGGGTCTATGTGTTTCCTTGATACTCATATATGATCAATGTTTCCATGAGTAGTGATAGAGTATCTTGTTCCCATTATTGATGTTGATCACATTTCATTGTGTATTTGCAACTATATGCTCATGATGATGTGTTACACTTTTCATATAATGTTATATCGTGGTATGTGTATTACCATGCCATTGGAAGTTGTTCTTGGTACTCGTGACAGGTGAACATCATGGTATAACTACCCCTTAGAGGGGGAGTCTGCACAGTGTTTGATGATGACAGTAATGAACCACTACACATGGTAGAAGCATGATAGCCTTGTGGCCCAGATGGAACTCAATGCCTTGAGGATACCGAGGAATGTTCTTGAACCTGATTCCATGAAGATACCATGTAGAATTCCGACTCAATGCCATGAGGATGTCGAGTAACATTTCATTAACATTTTGGCTAGTTCTTGAACTTTTTTGACAACCTTTGATTATATTTTTGGCATGGATCTAAAGCAGGTATAGTCGAGGCTTGTGGTGCCTTGGTGAGCATGTTGGTGCATGGTATGTGATTGTTTATGCATGATTGTGGATTTATTACATTACCACACATTTGTATTTATCTAGGGATACATTTAATCAGTGTTGAAAAGGTTATAATAATGGGATTAATTTTACCAGCACTAAAAAATGCTAATAAAAGGTGCATTTATCAATGATAAAAAATGTGCAGATAAAAGTACTCATTTATCATTACTTTTTTAGAATTTAAAAAAGTACCCCCTTTAGCAATGCTTCTTTTAGAACTGATAAAAGTATGTATTTTATCAGTGCTAAAATGATTTTTTTAGTGATGATAAAAAGTATATTTTTAAAAAATTTATATTTCATTAAAAAAAGATATATTAATACATAAATATTTGGATATTGATATAATATAATATATTTTATTAAATATGATTTATATATTATTTAATTTCAAATCACACTTAATATATATTATGTTTAGTTTATAATGGTTAATAAAATAATTAAAAAATAATTTTAATCACTAATTTTTTATTTTTATTGATTAATTGTAATTTAATAAAAATTTAAAGATAAAAAAAATCATTAAATTAATAAATGATCTAAAATAAGTTGAAAACCTGACTCGAACATCAAACTGGCATAACTTTTGGTCCAGGTGCCCATTTAAGATGTACAACATATTAAATTGAATCTTGCCAAAATTTCTAAGCTAATGTGACCTGGGGAATCATTGATAATTATTTTTTTGGGATAAAACAAGGCCCATAAGGCCTCTAAAATTTATTTTTTTGTTGGGGTACCCCCAATTTTTAGCATTTGATAGAATTACATCCATGTTTAAGGGAGTCTTATTATATTTTTTTAATGTATAATAAATCTATTCTTAAATATTACACTCATAAGGATATTATGATGTTCAAATTTTATTATTGTTTATAATTTTATGTTATTTATAAAAAAAAATATACACATATATACAAATTTATATATATTTACACAAAAAAATTTAATTTTATAAATAAATATGTAAACATATTTACATATAATGTATCTTCTTAAATATACATAACAGATTTAAACAACAAATAATATTCATTTTTTTAAACTAAGTACTTATAAATATTTGTATACCTATATAATGTATACATATATATATCTATATATTTTTCTTTGTATCTATATTAACAAACTGATATATATTATCTATATATTATATTATCTATATATAAATATTAATATATAATATCTGTAAATTTTCGTGGACCCCTCTCTCCAAATATACCGTAATGAGGGGAGAAAAATAAGGACCCCGGAGTCCCTCCTCCAGTAGGCCTCAGGTTACCAATTAGCATCTAGGGTATAAAAATATCATGAAATTGGAGGCATTACCATCTTTAATAATATAGTATTGGGATATAAGATGAATAATCCAAAATATAATCCATCATATGATATAAAAAGAAACTAATCCCATCCCATAATGCATGTATAAATAAAACCAATACAAATAAAAGTTACCAAGGTAAATACCCAAAAGTAAAGATGAAGTAGTGACACAATAGCTATCTAAAGGTCCGAGATATTAATGTCTAGAATGGTCTATGTAATCCTCCTAGAAACTTGAAAACATTTTATATATGTAAGGTGATAATACAAGTATACTTAGTAGGAAAACCAAATTCTCTTTTGAACTTATGAAAGAGGCATAATAATACCTTAGTGAGATAATAATAGAACCAAACAACACCTATGTAGGTATACTAAAGAACCCCAACCTCACCAAGGATTTATCAATAAATAATGAAAGCTATGTAATATAATATAACATGAATAAAATTTAAAAGGTTTCTTCACACTACTTTCCCACTAATAATTTTCTCACACACCCCAACATCATACATCATATTGCTCCCATCTCTTCTATATACCACACCGCCCCATAAGCACAGTCAGAAAACATCCCACTCGTAGACACCTGGGCTAACTGCCCCATAAGAATGACCACATCACATATTGCTTGAATACTCTTGGGATGTAATATAATCACTACCAAAAATAGAGTAATGTGGTATCTTGAACATATAAGACATTATCTTGGTGCCCTCGTCCTACCATGAACAACCCCCACCAAAAATTTCCCTAAATGCACAATGATATCACATCTCTACCATAAACAATAACACCATTTCCCCATAAGCACGGTCATATCTCATCTCACCTGAAATCATTTGGTCCACTACCCTACAAGCACAATTACATCTCACCTGAAAACACCTGATCTATCACAACTACCAACTAATGCACTAACAGACCATCAAATATCACAACCTATGTAATGTCTACATCTCCTAGATGAGAGAGTGGGAAAGAGTGAGTACCTATGCATCCATTCTCATAGGATGTCAGGAAAACACCCTTTTCACAACTCTGTGGGTGTTTTCACATAGTGCTTGATGTGGGTGAGGTGCATATAAAAATCATAAAAAAATATAAAAGTATATATATAATATAAAACACTCATGATCAACCTATGGGTTTAAAACAAAAAGATAACCAACTCAAAACACCATCACTTTTACTACCACCTCTAAATTCATAACACCACACAACAAACCACAATCCATGTTTCACATTTCCAACCAATTTCATTTACTTATCCAATTCTTTTCATTATTTAACATCAACCACATTTAACTACTGAACCTAAAATTTAATTATTGATTAACCATTTTTAGCCCATTATCCAAACCAACCCATTTCATTTTAGTCATTAATAATCATTTATTCCATCACTAACCAGTCATCTAGAACAAAGAAACCGCCACCTCTCCACCCTAAAAGCACAGAAAAAAAACCACCTATTTTTTCCCAAAAGAATAGCAAAAAAACCATGAACCCCAAATTCCCCAACCCCACATCATTATGTCACAAGAACGACCCCACATCACAACTCATCAAGATCATTCCACATATTTAAAAATGGTATTTTATCACACTCCAGTTTATTTTAGGGATGTTATCACACAAGCCATAATCCTGGGAAAACTGTTTTATTATAAAAATATAAGAGGTTGGAAAATTTTCCTTTTATGGAGATATCAAAATAATCACAAAAAAATCATAGTAGCCATAATAAATATATCCATCACAAATAAATACACCAATGACCATAATTTTCAGTGGGGCATCAAGCTCATACAATCTGTCCCATCACAATAATATCAATTCGGTAAAAACATATGAATCAAACACATTTACTCTTAAATTTCAATTTAATGAATTATTTATATTATATTAAGAAATCACAACCATAAATCATATATAAACAAGAGCTAAACCCTCTCACATGATACAAAATAAATAGAAATGAGGGATTATCTACCTAAAAGAAGATTTTCCAACATAATGCACAATGCAGGGCGAAGAAGAAATGATCGATAACCAAAGTCGCACAATGAAAAATTATGGATAAAATTACACAACATCAAATAATAGTAAAAACATATTCCAACACACACCGAAATACAAAAACTCATCACCGTATCAAATCCATACGTGAATAATGGAGGAAAACCACCAGGAATAGAGAAGAACCTACCATGGATCTTCCATGAATTATAAAATATGATCAACCAGAACTAATGGATCGAATAAAGAGGAGAGTAGGGATAAATGTCCTCTCATGGTGCCTGATACATTTCCAGAATGAGAGGAAGGAAGAGAGACCATAGGGTTTTAGTGAAACCCAAGTGCTACAAACTTTATAACTACACTACATCGGGGATTTACAGGATGTTTGATCTCCTTTAACTATGTGTAATTTCATGATTTTATGTTATATTGAAAAAATTTCTCCTAGAAGGATTAATCACCCAATTTATTACACATCGTGAACCATCCCTACACAAGCTGTGTACCACAAAATCTCTCCATGTTAACTTTATAAGACATTTACTTCCTGCAACAGTTTTGATGCACCTCCATCCTCTACTAAAAACACTTGATATTGTTCGATCGAGTTATAGAAATTATAAACAAGAGTGGGGTGAATTGTGTGTATTAAAATTTCTTAGTGATATTGTGATATTTCCTTTTTACTATATCTGAATGATTAATAAGCGGAAAATAAATATCAAAGGACGCACGATGTATAGTGGTTCGGGGATTAGAAGGCCCCTAGTCCACTCCACCAATGCTCTACTCCAAAGGCTTGGTGATTTTTACTATCTGGTCCTCTTATCAACAGAACACTCCACAACTAAGTGAAGGTAGTTGACACCTTTACAAATTTAAGGAAAAATAGAGAATTCTGGTTCATACAAGGACCCTAACACATATCTTAGTAGGAGAATCCAGTCACTCATAGAAGAAGAGTACTTTTTATTTGAAATAATTTCCACTTGTTCATAACAATTGCAATAGAATGAAAATTGACAGTCGATGGATCATCATCCTTAGAAAGAATGATCTTTAGGTAGAAGAGTTATGAGTCAATCCAGTTGCATTATATCTTGAAATATAATTCGCAACATTAAAAACAGTCTATTCACAAAATATATTCACTGTAGAATCAGTGAATCTTCAAACGTGTTTCTTCTTCTTCTTCAAAAAACAGAGTTTGATAGATCAAGGCAGTACCAGATCTGTAGATCTCGAATGTCTCTCTAAAATGTAGCCATGAAAAACTCAATAATCTTTTCTTCTCATCTCTTTCACACTGATCTATATTGTATCCACTATAATTCAAAATAACACAGATATATATTATAAATACAATCATATAACTTTCTAATTTAGATCCACAAAAATTTAATATAGAATCATGATATTTAAATATTTGAATAACAAAAATGTTGTAACTCCCCTTAAAACTCTCCATGAAAATTACAACATAAATCAATCCTTTGAATCATAAATAAACGGCTTTGAATCTATCAAAGATGCGCTTTAGATTTGGGCTTTTAATCTAGCTTGAAATCAACATGATAATCTGCATAAAGACCGTTAATCGATAAAGTCTTGTTTGAATCTCCAATTCCAAACAAAGGGATGAACTGCATAGCATACATTCTTTGAACGTAAGGTTCACAACGTAAGGTTGATCTCAAAAGTAATGTTGATCACAAATTTAAGGTTGATCACGAACGTAAGGTTGATCGTCCATAATTTTCTCTTCATCTTTCAAATTTACGGTATATAATCCATACTTTTATCAGTAAGGTAAATTATCCATACTTTTTGATAAAACGTAAGGTTGTTTAAACAAGTAAGGTTGATGAACCATACTTTTGAGAAACAAACATAACATTCCATACTAACATAGGATTCTTCTTCAATACTATTCTGATAATGTATAGTTGCTTAACCATACTTTTCTGATAATGCGTAAGCAACAATTTTCATCCTTACGCTACGCTCCTCAATGTAGGGTGTGAAAATTGTTTCCGGAACACACTAAAGTTATTTACGAACACAAAGAGTATGAAAAATGTTTCCAGAACATGCAAAAGTGATTTCTGAATGCTTTGTAAATTATTCCACGAGGATTAAAATGCTTAAATATTATTTCAAAATAGAGAAATAAATAATATTATTTACCTAAAATACACTCAATGTAAAATCATTATAATCACAATTAATGGTATTCGTGAACATCAAAATCATCATAAAATGATAGAGCATTTTTTTAAACAAAACATGCTCAACAATCTCCCCCTTTTTGATGATCAAAAAACCCATAAAATAACCAATAAAATTATATTACAAAATTAATTTCACATAATTTAAAAAATTTCAAAGATAGAAACAATAATTAATTATAAAAAAATTATTGCCAAATTTTTCTATTTTCTTCCCCTTTATAAAGTAAAATAATATCTCCTCATTTATAAATAAATAATTTTGTGTTTATCCAAAAATTTCTCTCAAAAAATTTGTTGAGTTTATCAATATTTCTCCCCCTTTTGAGATATAAAATAGAATTATAGAAGAAGGAATATAACAAAACTTAATGTAGCACTGCAATTAAGTAAAAGCTAGGATAAAATAGTTACCAATATTTGAATCTGGATTACTAGAATTCTAACATGGAAAGTACAGTTAAAAAATTAATGACACATAAACATGTGATTAAAATATATGTTATTGAAAATATAATTACAAGTTCAGTAATGAAAATGAGAATCAAGGTTGGGATAAAAATGTTTGAGGAATGGGTTTTAGCACCTCTAAATGATATCCTTGAGCTCTGACATCCATAGAATCAACCATTTCATCATTCCATCGCCTAACTGGACTATGAGATCTTTTCTTTCCTGAGTCAGATGGATATCATCAATCAAATTGACTTAGGAAAACTCATTTAACCTCACATCCATTTCCATAAAAAGAGTTAACTTATCAGTGAACTGATTCAGAAAAAAACTAAATCTAGGTTCATTTAAAGTCAACTGGTCAATAAGAAACATTTGATTGTCCACAACATAGATAAAAGAGCACTATTTCATTGAAGGTCCTATAGTCTGTCATTCATATTGATCATAACTACTGTAATGGCCTGAAATCTTTTGATCAACTCAGATGAAGTACCAGATGTACTGGCTTCACTATGTATGACAGCCGTGAATTGTTCCTCCATGAAATATTTAAACTCTAGTAAATATGAAATCATCACCCTTTCATATTTGATATTGGGAACTTCATCAAACATTTCCTTCTTGAAATTTTTGACTTCTTTTTTAGATATAAAACTAGATTTCAGTCTTTGAAATTTCAGATGTTCCTTTTCTAATACACTTCTTAAAGAATCATTTTTCGCTTGAACTTTATTAAATTTTCTTATTAACTCCTCCACATAATTATTATCATAAGCAGAGTCACCAAGTTATTGATTCTCAGTCTGATCTTCCACTGGATTTATCAGTTCTAGAGGTAGGGATTCAGCATATGACTTCTCTTCATCATTCCTCTATATTGTCTTCTCCACTGATATTTCCTTCATGTCCTTTCCTGACTCATCCACAAAAAAATCGTCACCAATAATTTTAGTTTGAATTTTAGAAAGGGTCTCTACTTGACTCATTTTTACAGGTTCTTGATCATACTGAGCATCTTTTTTATAGAGTTATTTCAAGGTTGGATCCTCTAAAACAGGTTCCTCTTGGGGTAATTCCACTGGAACATTCATAGTTGGCTATATAGTTTCAGATCTATACAATTCAACTTCTCTAGGCATTTTAATAGTTGGATTCACAATTTCTTTTTCTTCTTGAGAATTCACCTCAACCTGATAAATCATCAGTTGGTCAACTTGGTGTACTGCAGATTATCTAAGAAATCTGTAGCTTAGAAGAGGTTCAGTTGGTCCAACATTTTCTTGAATAGTTTCCTTATCTTCTTGAGATACTCTTTTCCTTATCCTCTGAAGTCCTTCTTGACTTTCCTCATTAGAAGGCGTATCAACTGTCTCAAACAGTATCCTCCTTGATAGTCCACCAGTTCTAGATTCAACTACTCCTTTCAATTTTTTTGTATGTAACTGAGCACTCACATGTTCTTCTTCTACACCAATAGGCATGAGTTTTTTTTTATTGTGCTCCAAAAGAAACCAATATTATTTAGTGTTCTAGCATTAAAGATGTTTCTATGGTGACATTTCACTCTGGAATCCACCACCCTTATCATATCTATCTTAAATAAAATCATTGAAATGAACCTTCAAATGGGATAAAAGATCATCCATGCTTCTGGTTGGAAATAGTAATTGAGATATCTCACCATGTATCTCATAAAATTCAACATAATATCACTCAGAAACAGAATCATTATGTACATATCAAGGTACAATATTTTCTCCATATCTGACATTCTAGGTGCAATACCTATTTGCACAAATTTTAATAAAATCTTCTGGGAAGGTTCTAGATCATTCACTAACATCTTCCTTATATTTTTAGATCCAAATAGATTAGTCATGATGTCCTCAGATTTATTGACATTGTCACCAATATTCTTTAAATCAAAATAGAAAACTCCCTCATGAGGGCAGTTAAGAATTTTTTCTTTCTCCATAGACAAAATCGAAAAATCATTGTCCTCAATCTTAGCTATTTTTCAATCTTCATCTTCTACAAAATTGAAATGAACCAATTTAAAAAATTAACAAAGTTATACCTCATATAGAAACTATGTATTTTATCCATTGAAGGTTTTCATGAGTTTACGAAATGTTAGTGCTTTCCTCAGCATCAGATCCGTATGGTACAACCATTACAGATCGATCACTTTTCCTTAAAAGTTCTTTCATCCTGCCGAGCGTTGTCACTTGGAGTTCTTAGTTTTTGGCTAATCAATCCTATTGGTTTTGGCCATTGCATCATAGATTTCTGAAGGTTTTAAAAGTTAGGGTTTCGATGGTTGAGGTGCGTGTAAAGAAGAGCTATAGAAGTTCTCAAGGATTGGAAGGGTTTTGGGAAAATTAATGGTTTTGGAATTGGAAAGGGTTTCTGACATCCTTGATTCCCATCTCATTATAGACACAGAAATTATTACATTATTTAAAAGTAAAAAAATACATGGAAAAAGATTAAAGAAAAACTGACAAAAAATTTAAATTAATTAATAAATCTAATAATAAAAATAGATAAAATAAGAATTAAAATAAATAATTAAAAAATCATTAAAAAATAAATAATCCTAGATCCCCCTTAATAATGTCAAACCTTGTAGTGGGAATTGGTTTAGTAAAAATATCAGCTAATTGAATTTCAGGGCTTACAAATTCTAAGAATATATCATTTTTTAAGAACATGATCTCTTAGAAAGTGATGTCTAATATCAATATTATTAGTTATATAATGATTTATAGGGGTTTTTAAATATTTACATCACTAGTATTATCACATAAAATATGTGTATTATCAAAATTCATTCCAAAATTCATAAGGTTGTTTTTCATCCTCAAAAATTTTTCACAACAACTGCCAGTAGATACTTATTTTTCTTCGGCTATTGATAGGGAAAATGAGTGTTGCTTCTTACTAAACCATGACACTAAGTGTTTTCATTAAAAGTGACAAGTCCCTGAGGTGATTTTTCTATCTGATATACAACATCCAAAGTCTACATCTGTATAAGAAATTAAATTTAAATCAGAAGTTTTTAGATAGATAATAGATTGAAAAACAGTTCCTTTTAAATATCTAATGATTCTTTTAACACCAATTAATTGAGATTCTTTATGATCAGATTGAAATCTAGCACAAAGACATAATGAATACATTATATCTGGCCTACTAGTAGTAAGTTATAATAAACTAATAATCATACCACTATATAACTTGTTGTCAACTGATTTTCCAGTTTCATCCAAATCAAGATTTATATTAGTACACATAAGAGTTAAATATGTCTTGTTTTTTTCACGTCCAAATTTCATTAGTAAATAGAAAATGCATTTTATCTAATTTGAAACATTTCTAAAATCTTTTTGATAAATTTGATGTCCAAAAAAGAAATTTAGTTCTCCCATCACACTTATTTCAAATTCTTTTTGAATTAAATTTGAAAACTCATGACAAATTTTTTTGTTTGTTGAAACAAAAATCAACATAAATTTGAACCACTAAAATATTAGAGTTGATAGATTAATTAAACAATGTTGGGTCTTCCATCCCATCAGTATGTTTAAAAACATAATCTGTTTTTTCTGAATTTTGAAAACCAATAGGTTTCTCAACATAAACATCCTACAATAAGTAACCATTTAAAAAGGTAGACTTAACATCCATCAAAAATAATTTAAAGTTTATATGAGATGCATAGGCTAGAAGGTTTCTAATGGCTTCTAATACGGCTACAGGTGGAAATGTATCATCATAATCTATACCTTCCCTTGATTATAACCTTTAGTTAAGAGTCTTTCTTTATTTATAGTTATTATTCCATGATCATATTGTTTATTTCTAGACCCATTTGGTTCCTGTAATTAGTTAGTTCTAAGGTCGTCCAACTTAATTCCAAACTTCATTTCTCTGGAATTGGTTTAGTTCTTATTTCCCTCCTATCATCCAAATTTCATCAACTAATGCTTCATCTAATGTCTTAGGTTCTGATTGGGATAGAAATTCATAAAATTAAACAAAATTTCCTACATTTCTTTTGGTTTTTATTACAGTGTCTAGGTCTCCTATAAAAGTTTATAAATGGATATTCATTAGGGTTTTAGATTGTCTCGGAAGTACACTGTTAGGTTCTTCAACAACATGTTCTTCTGAACTATATTTAATTTCATTTAAATATTTTTCAAAATCAACTTTTAAGTTCTCAAGTCTCATGTTATTATTAGAGTTGGATTCATCAATTTGGCCTTTCCTTATCTCAAAGGGATCAAATTCATCAAATTTCACCTGAATTGATTCTTCGACAGTCCTTGACTTATTATTAAAAACTCCATAAGATTTGGAAATAGCAGAATATCCTAAGAAAATGCCTTCATCGGATTTTGGATCTAACGTACCAAGATTTTCCATGGTGTTTAATGTGTAAAACATGTATCTAAAAACTTTATTGTAATTTACATTAGATTTTCTTTTATTCCAGAGCTCATAGGGCATTTTTAAAAAAATAGGTCTGATTAATACTCAATTCATTATATAAAATACTGTGATTATAGCTTTTTCCCAGAAATAGGTAGGAAGACTGTGTTCATTTAGAATAGTCCTAGACATTTATTGAATAATCATATTTCTTCTTTCAACAATTCCATTTTGTTGAGTTGTTCTTGGGGAAAATAAGATGTGTTTAATACCCATATTTGATTAGAAGGATTTAAATTCTAGATTCTCAAACTCTCCACCATGATAACTTCATAATGAAATTATTTAAAATTTTATTTAATTTTGAACACCTTTGAAAAAACATTCAAATATAGTAAAAGCTCTATTTTTATATTTTAGAAAATATAAACAATTAAATCTGGAATAGTCATCAAATAAAATGTATACATATAATTTACTAGAAAATCCTACTATTATTGAAGGTCCAAACAAATCCATATGGATTAGTTGTAGAGGTTTAGATATATCAATTTTGTTAATAGATTTGATGGATGATTTTTGTTTCCTGCCATGTTGACATGCATCAGAGAGTCTATCAGGAAAATCAGAAACTAATTGTTTCACAGATAACTTTTGTAAAGAATATATATTGCAATTTACAAGTCTTCTATGCTAGACCCAAGATTCATTTATTTTAGTAGTTAAGCATTTTACTTTTTGTTTACACATGGAATTTAAGTCCAGGTTGTAAACATCATCAGTCCTAGGTGCTCTAAATTTAAGAAATTTATATTTAAAAACAAAACAATATTAATCAGATAATTCAACAAAATAACCATCATCACAGAGAGATACTTATCAGGTTCTATTTCAATCCATGTACATAGAGTACTTTATTGATTGAGACTGCTTCTGGATCTCTAACTATTCCAATGCCAATAATCTTACCTTTGGCATTGTCACCAAAAGTGACTAGACCACCATCCTTTTGAGTTAGTGTTTTTAAATTTGATTAGATTCTACTCATAATCCTGTAGAAGCCAATATCCATATACCATATTTCATTTTTTATACTTCCGTGACCTACTTCCTGCAATGGCATTTAAACAAAGGTTTGTTTTAGTACCCATACTCTATGGGGTTCAGTAGTGTTAGCTAGCTAAGACCTAGGAATCCAAACTTTCTTTGTTTTCCTATAATCAATATATTCAAATAAATGGATTACAAAAAAGGATATCTTAATCCCACTTATTGTTTGTTTCCTTAAAGAACAATTTTTAGATATTTCCCTTTTCTTCCATAGTAGTTACAAATTTTACCTCTTTTACTTGGGAAAAATAGTTCTTATAAAGTTTAGGTTTCTCACCTTTATTTCCTATTTCATATATTTCCTTTTTAATCACATTTTTTCCAAGTATTTAATTTAGAGTATTTTACCCTTTTTTAAAAATAAGAGCTACACCTTTGTATGTTTCTACTTCTCTTTGTAGTGTTTTTATTTTAGTTTCATTATATAAACAGTTTGTGTTTGATGAGTTATATTTTTTAATTAACTCTTAATATTGTTTTAGCAGAGTGTGTATTTCTTTGAAAAAAGAAGTATGAATATTTTTCATTGATTTGTGTTTCTTAAATAATGAATCATATTTCTCTTCCATCATATTCAGCAGGTTGAAAGTTTATTATTTGAACAACTTGAACTAGAATCAGTATCAGATGAGAAGTAATATTGTAACTCATTAGCTTCTACCATAAATCACATGTTTGATTTTAGATTTGATTCTTATTTTTACGAGTAAGTCATTGATGAGCTGCTGGAGTCTTCAGAGACACTCTAGGTGGCTTTCATTTCTATTTTTTCTTTCTTCTCATAATCATTAGTTTTGAAAATTTTCTTCTTATTTTCATATTTCAATTGAGGAAAGCCAGGTCTGAAGTGACACATCTTTTTATATTCCAAGCATCTGACTTCCTTTGATTATTTTTCATCATTTTTTACAGATTTTCTCAATCCCTTATTTTTTTGGTAGAATTTATTGTACTTTCTTTCTAGCTAAGCTAGTTCCACATCTGAATTTTATGAATCAAAAATTTCTAATTTCACTTTGATTTTATTCTACATTTTTCTATTCTTCTTTTGTGATGTTACATTCAAGGAAGTATTTTTCTCATGATCAATAAATTATCCTAATTTTCTTCATCCTCCATCTCATCTTCATACATCATAAGCATTCCAATTAACTCTATCATTGTATTATTTTTGACTGGTGATGATTGCCTAATGGAATCCGAAATTTCATTCCATCATGGTTTTAGTACTCTTAGAACTTTCATAGCCTGGTTTGCTTGTTTGATAGGATCTCTCAAGGTAGTGATGTTATTAACAATTTCTATAAGACTTCCATTCGTCTGGGTGATGCTTTCTCCTTCTAACATTCGGAATGTGTCAAATTTTAATTTAGAAGTGGCATACCTCATTTTTTTTGACATTTCATGTTCCTTCATAAGCAACTAAAATCGTCTGCCACATATCATAAGCTGTCGGGCAGTGAGACACTCTGTTGAATTATCTGGTCCAATACCACAGATGATGGAATTCATGGTTTTCGAGTTTATGAAATACTCTTCTTCTGTAACAACACTCCATGTTTTAGGTTTCTATAGAATCACAGAGGGAGTTAAATTTTTTGAGTAGACTCTGTATCCAAGGTTCTTTAAATAAATGATCGTCCTTGATTTCCAGCATCCATAATTTTCATCGTTGATGTAGGGAGCATGAACCATTTACATACCCTCTCATGTATCAGCCATTATGATTTGTATAATCCAAAAACATTCAACTTGTTATAGATTTATCAATAGAACCACCTCTGATATGAATAGTTAGATCGATTTATACCAAATATACACAAGAGGGGGGGGGGGGTGAATTACGTGTATTAAAATTTATTCTTGAGATCATGATATGTGCTTTTAACATTATCAGAATGATTAAGAAGTAGAAAATAAATATCAAAGGAAGCACGATGTATAGTAGTTTAGGGAATAGAAGGCCCATAGTCCACTCCACCAATGCTCTACTCCACGAGTTTGGTGATTTTCACTATCTTGTCCTCTTATCAATAGACCATTTCAAAACTGGGGGCAGTCAGTTGACACATTTAAAACTTTAAGGAAAATTAGATCTATCTGGTTTATACACAGAACCTAACACATAACATAGTATGAGAAGTCTGTCACTCAACGTCAAAGATTATTTTTTCTTTGAAATGCTTTCCAGTTGTTCTTCACAATTTCAATAGCATGCAATTGATAGTCGATGGATCATCATCTTTAGAAAAAATGATCTTCAGGTAGAAGAGTTCTGAGTTGATCTGGTTGTAGTAGACCTTGAAATATTATTTTCAACTTTAACCATAATCAATCCACAAATGATATTCGATGTAGAATCGGTGAATCATCAATCGTAGAAAATAGAGTTTGATAGAACACAGTAGTGACGAATCTGTAAATATTGAATGTCACTTTAAACTATAATAGTGAAAAACTGAAGAATATGATCTTCTGATCTCTTTCACTATGATTTTATCGTATCCACTATTATTCAAAATTACACAGATATATATAATAAAGACATTCATTTTCCTTTCAAATTTAGATCCCAAAAAATCACCTATAGAATAGTGATACTAAAATATTGTAATAACAGAGTAGTCGTAACTCCCATTAAATTTTTCCATGAAATTATCCTCTTAAATCAATCATTTGATTCATAACTAAATGTCTTTGAATAAGTCAATGAAATGATATATATTCGGGCTTTTAATCTGGCTTTAAATCATCTTGATAATCTATATAATGACCGTTACTTGATAATGCCGTGTTTGAATCTTCGATGCCAAACATAGGGATAAACTGCATAGCATACATTCTCTGAATGTAAGGTTCACAATGTAAGGTTGATCTCAAATGTAATGTTGATCACAAACATAAGGTTGATCACAAACGTAAGGTTGATCATCCATACATTTCTCTTCAACATTCAAATGTACTCTATATAATCCATAGATTTATTAGTAAGGTACATGATCCATACTTTTTGAAAAAATGTAAGTTTTTTTACAAAATTAAGGTTGATCAACCATACTTTTGATAAAAAAACATAACATTCCCTACTAATGTAGGATTCCTATTTCATACTTTTCTAATAACTTATGGTTGCATAATCAAATATTTTTTATAATGCATAAGCGACAGTTTTTATCCTTATACTACGCTCCTCAACGTAGGGTAGGAAAAGTGATTTCAAAACACACTAAAGTGATTTCTGAACAAGTAGAGTATGAACAACGTTTCCTGAACATGCTAATGTGATTTCTGAATACATTGAAAAATATTCCACATGGATTAAAATGCTTAAATATTATTTCAAAATATAGCAATAAATAATATTAATATCTTGAAATATACTCAAAGTAAATTCATTAGAATGCCAAATAAGGGTATTTTTGAATTTAAAAATCATCATAAAAATATAGAGTATTGTTGAAAGCTACACTTTCTGAATATAAACCTCCCTCAAACACCTTCAACAAACAAAACTAGAAAAGTAATGGTCTGGGAAGGCATGGACCATTACATCTGATACCTATAAAATGATTCTCACCATTGATAATCTAAAACCAATCCCAAATAGAAAGGGGTCCAAACAACCACCCCATAATATACCTCTTATAAATCTCTTCATACTGCAAACGCTACCACCAACCAAACCACACCAAACCAAATGGCCCCAAAACATGTTGCACTACCTCACCACCACACAACCACAAGTTTCCTACTCTCACACAACCACACAACCACACAACCACTGTACAACCATCGAAACCTCCAGGAATCCCAAACAAACAACCATCACAGACAAAAAACTTCAGTACCCCAAACACATGAATCCGGTAATTCCATCCTCTAAGTCAAGATACAACCCACTCTGGGTGGCGCTAAAATTCCCACGTAGGTTTAATATTAATGTAGTTAATGTTTATCTATTAGGAATCAGGTCCTCTCCTTTTCATATATCATAAATTTATCACCCATCATATATCACAAAACATGAAAAATATATAATCATACAAAACATGGTCCAAACATCACAACAGAAGAACAATAGAGAAAAGAAAAACTCAAAATAGATCTAGGTAATGGGAACTCATCTACGTATCTGTAATGACCCAATGTTTCATTAATGAAAAATCCCTCTTGATCTAGTTAAATTTATCTTTATGAAAAATATTTTTATAAGATTTCAACTTATTTGGTTTTATGTTAATAATTTTGACCGTTGTAAATATAGTCGTGGAACAGTGATCACATGATTAATATAAATATAGGACTTTAACAAATCCAATTTACTCAGACAAAAGAAGCGATGGCCTCGTACAGTAGAATTGCTCTATACGATGCCCATTTATCAGAGCTTGGAAAAGAGGTGGTATCCTTGGGCTTTGCTCTTGACCAAGCCCAAGCTGAGCTTTTTCATGTCAAGCTCGAACGTGACCGTCTATGGGAAAAGTGGATGTTGATTGAAATTACCACTCGAGCGATGTTATCTGAGCCCCCCCAAGAGTTTTTCACCATCGTACACCTTACCCTTAGGTCTTATGCGGCTATATTAAGGGGTCATATAACAAATAAGTAGTACTATGTTTATGGAAATTATTTTTTTATATAATAATGAATATAATTTCTAGTCATTTTTGATACATTGTAAATAGTTTTTAAAGTATAAATGGTGTTTTTAGTTATTATTTAATTAAGAAATATATTTTATTAAATTAAGTGATTTTTGAATTAAATAATATTTTAATCAAATAATAATATTATTTTTAAATTATTATTTTTTAAATATAAATGATCTTATTATTTTATGATTGCAATTAAAATTTTTATTAAGGTTTGGAAGCCATTTCGGTAAAAACTCGTGAATTTTCGATAAATGTCGGTTTTTATATTAAAAGTGAAAATTAACATATTTAGAAAATTATTTTATATAAAATAAATGTTATTTCTGGAATCAGGACGTCGAAATTATCCAGCTGTGAATTTTTCATAATTTTTTGAGACAGTCAAATATTTGGGTAAAAAATAAATACCGTTTAAATATATAATGTGTTTTATGACCTCATAATGACCCAATAGTGATGTAATAAAATACTATAAGCTTAATGTTCGGCCAATATATGTTTTACCATTAAAATAAAGTGATTTTGGGTTTGTTTGACTTATTTTTCAAAGCATTAATGGACCCCTCAAGACTTATTCAACACTTTGCCTTTTTAAATTAATTTCCAGGGGAGTGTGACTCACATCCACATAAGCAACCTTATTATTTTAAGAAGTTATGACTTTGGACTTATAAAATAATGTGTTCCTCTTCCCTTTTCCAAAAACCATGGGTAAAAACCATGGTATGGTTTGTGGTTTGGATTCATTTAATATAAGGGGTCCCAAACCTAAATAATAAAGAATTCCCTCACCTTTCCTATATAAACCCACCCAAGCTCCCACTTCCTCCTCACTTAAAGCCCTTTAAGTTAGTCCAACCTCTTTCCTACTCTCTCTATAATCCTCCCAAGGTTCCCCAAGCTCCCAAGAAGCCTCTCATAAGCCTCTCTCTATCCTTTGGAAGCACACTTCCAAGTAAGGGTTTTTTCATCCTTTCTCATTTTTGTCCAATTTTCGTTAAGTTGTTTTGCCATTTTAATTTCAATTATAAATGATGGGGTATTGTTTCTAACCTCCCTCATACTACCCTCTTTTTGTTTGAATGATGGTAGACCCTTTATCTCTAATTAAATGCCTCCCATTTACACCCGTTACTATGCCGAAATTCTGAAAGGAACTTCTCTCTCCTCTTTTACATTCAAGCAATAATTTTGTATCATGAATCTAAATTCCATTACAATTGTTGGGACATGTATCTATATGACCTCCTTACTGTACATTAAATGTAAATATTATGAGGAAACCCTTTCTCTCTCATCAACCTTTTTTATGAATTCTTATGTCACGTCGTTACGCTGCCGAAATCGCACCGATTTTCTAAGCCAAATTCATTGTGTAGTGAATACCATGCCCATTTCTCCATCAAGGGTATTCAAATTTATGAAAATTTACATATTTATTGTAAAGTTTCATGTATTAATTCCACATTCCTTTATCTTGTAATAAATTGTTATGTTTTAAGAATCCATTTTTTATGATCCATGTGGCACACTTATGCATGAAATGAAATGTTTAAGAAGGGTGCACCCTTATAACACACCAATGCATTGGGTAAAGTATAGTATCATGATACGTCATGTGCAATGAGTGTTTACTCATTCTAATTTAAGTTCAACGATGGTTTACTCGTGCTTTATGTGCAATGATGATTTACTCATTGTCCATGTGCAATGGGCTTTTGCTCATGCTAATTCCATGTTAAGTGTTTTTTCCACATTTCCATGTTATGATTATCATGCTTTATCATGCCTTTATGTTCACATTTTTCTTATGATATTCGATATGCCTATTTTCTTACATGTATTGTACTCCTCATGTTATTCTATGTGTAATCCCTTACTGGGATTTATATCTCACCCTTTTCTTATGCATGTCCTCAGGTTATCCCATGCAATGCTAAGTACGAAGGAATATAGTGGTCATGTAAAGGAAGTTTTCAATAAAGATGTTATATTTCATGTTTTAAGTTTTTATGTAATGATACTAAGTTCTAAATACACTATGCCTCTCGATCTTCTTTGTTGTATCAAGTGAATTTTTATGTAATAAATCATGTTTAATTTGTAATAAAAAGATGGGTTGTCAAAGTTTCTCACTCCCAAGAACTATCCTTCATTCCATCATGCCTCCACAACACAAAAAAATTAATGGTTCATCCTTGAAACACTTTCTCTCTGTGATCATAGATATATAATATATTCTCCATGAACATTTTGTTATCCTCAATGTCCAACTCTACATCGTCAATGGCATGAGAGTCATTGTGAAGATACTGATGAAGTTGAGAGATGTGGAAGACATCATAAAACCTCTCTACGTGTGGTGTAAATTACAAATGATGTGCCACCTCACTAACTCACCACAAAACCATAATGGTCCAAAAAACATGGACAAATATAAATCTCTCTACCAAACCACCATTTCCCATGTTGAGGGAAAACCTTAAAGAACATGTGGTCTCTAATCTTGAACTTCAAGGAACTCCTCCAACGATCAATATAATACTTCTATCAGTCATGCACTTCTTTTGTACTCTCAAGAACAAGCTGAACTTTATTTTTCATTCTATGCACCCCATTGGGATCAATAACTTTTTCCTCCCTAACCGCCATCCAGCACTACGGATAATGGAATAGTCTCTCATACAAAGCATCAAATGGATCCATGTTAATAAAAGAGTGATAGATGTTGTTATAAGTAAACTAAACCATTGGAAAGTGTCATAACAAATATCCACCAATGTTCAGGACAAACACCCACAACATATCCTATAGAATATGGATGGTTTGCTCTATCTTTCTATCCATATAAGGGTGGAATATAGTGATGAGGAATAGATGAGTTCTAAAATCATATTGCAATCCCATCCAAACTCTCGATGTAACACATGCATCTTGATCTTAGAAAATGGAACTTGGAACATCATGAAAATGCACCACCTAATCCACATATATATTAGATAAAGAATCAACTATGACTGAATCCCTGATCACTATGAAGAGGGTTGATTTCAGCAAGTAATCCATGATTACCCAGATAGAATCACAACATTCATAATCTCGGGGTAATCGAATGAAAAAATCCATCAATATTTAATCATGTTTCCCCTCAGAAATATCTAATAGTTACAGAAAACTGCTAGGAACATGTTGCTCATCATTTATTGAATAAAAAACCAAGAACATTTCTACAAACTGTACCACAACCCATTTCATTCTGGGCCACAAAAATAGTATCCTCAAAACATGATACATCTTTCTAATGCTAGTTATACCTCCAAAGGTGAGATATGAAACTCACAAAAGATTCCCAGATGCATCACTACTAGAACAAACAACCTCTCAAAAAAACATCTGGTTCTGAACATCCTTCTGGAGAATCACCATGGCTAACACGATCATGAATCACCTCTTCCTTTATGTCTCCCCCAATAATACTCTTTCACCTACTACATCGTAGAAGATTACACCTTCATCAAAAACAAACTAACTCTACCACCATCCACCCTTGCATCTAAGTGAAAGGCTACCAACTCCTCCTTTTCTCTCCAAGAATCCCCAAAATCTTGAACAACACCCTTCCATGAAATCATGCTCAACTTTTCAGCTACAACATTCCCTTTTACTAAGTTTTATGAGATCTCAAAGGCATGATCCTAAAAAAAATCCAACCACATCCATTGTTTCATTTTTAGATCATACTGAGAAAAGATGTACCATAAGATCTTTTGATTTTTGGAGACCACAAATCCCTCCCCAATGAGGTAATTCCACCACAACTTTAGTGAAAACCCAACCACTTATAACTCAAGATCATGGTTGGAATAATTATACGTGTGGGAACATAAAATCCCAGACCCATAAGATACCACTACCCTCTATTTCACAAATTCGTATCCAAAACCCATATGAGAAGTGTAAAAAAACACCATAAACATCACACCCTCCATAGAAAACTAAAGCACTGGAGAACTGACCAACTTCCCCTTAATGGAACTGAATGCTTCCTGACACATATCACGCCACATAGAATTCTAGTCATTCATAGTAAATACTATCAATTGGGATGAAAATCAAGAGAATTTTATGTAAGGACCTGACCCCAGTTTCCCAGATCCGGCGCCTTATTTGATTAAATTGGTATATAAACAAAGAATAAGCATCCTGAAGGACCGATCGGTTTAGTAGTCTTGAAGAAACTATACACATATATAGAATCCATTTTACATTTCGAAATGAAACAATAATGATACATAACAAAAGCTAATAAACTGTATCCTTGAAAACTCAATAAATGATCCCTTCTTCTTAGCCTGGGGAAGGAAAAACAAATAAAAGGGGTGAGATCAAATGCTCAGAAAGGGTAAAAAGTATAGTAGAAGACAACATAAAAATTCTACATGGTGAATAATTGAAAACACATGCCTCTAAAAATAAACAAGAACAATATATTGCAGAAAAAAATGAGCTGCGTAAATATTTCCATAACATAACAAAATCATGGATATTAGACTATTAGAATAAGCACATAAACCTTCAATACTATTTTCATAATGAGGGAATTCATAATAGGGGAAAACATAACCATACACTCAAGGCCTCATTCCAAGACCATAAATAATCATTTTGTGAAGGCCTTGTGTCAAGACCTTAGTCTATCTCATGAGACCGACTGATGCACCAAGGGGCTATAGTGGGCCCCACCCAACACTTAAAAGGTCCAAGGAATTCCGCATATGAAAGGGGTATACATAATCAACTTATAAAATTATATTGAAACTAAAATATGAAATGTAAATAACATTCCACAATCATTGAACATAAACACTAACCATTCGTAATATTATGGTGAATGATATCAAAATAGGACATCCATAGTTAGAATAACTAGAAACCCTTAAACAACATATTTTAGATGATATCATAGTAGATAAACCTCAATTAAGTAAAACACTCAACAATTTATGTTGACATATATGAATATATTTATAAATGAGTCCAATGAAAAATTATTGAGGAAATAATCCATAAACATCTCAAAGTGTCCCATACCACCTTGAAACAATAAAATCATAATAACTTAGTATATCATGAGAAAAATGATACTCTTAATATGATATATCAAAGGGATGTACATAAACCACAGGAAATAATTAAGTGGTTAACAAGGAATATATCTCAATAAAGTTAACGAGAGATGAGAAAAATCCTTTTTTCATTTAAAAGAAGACTCTTTTTGAAAAAACATTTATATTTTCCATGGAATCATAGATTAAATACGAATATCCCATAAAATAAAATTATAGAGCATTAAAATTATATTTGAGGCATAAATGATGTAGCACTGAAGTGATATAATATAGAAATTGTTTTTAAGATTCATTACAAATAAAACATTTTAGAGCATTTTGTAAAGACCAAGAAATTTTTAGGAAGTTTTTTTCTTAATTTTCATTGGAAATTTACAAGAACGCAGTTTTTGACGGCGCCTGATTACGAGGCCCGGTGTACCCGGAAAAATATTCCAAAGTTTAGCTTGGGTACGTTCAGTGAACGAACGAGCGGGTTTTTCTAACTATTGAACCGATTCTTGGAATCGAATTTCGAGGGCACCGATAAAATCGCAATGCCGATATTTGCTTAGAAACGCCTCTTCCGGAGTTGCGTTTTCTCGGGTGTGGTTTTTAATTTTTGGGCTTTAAGTTAAGAAATAAAATAAAGTGGTGCGACAACTTTATTTTTATTTCACGTAAAGCCACTTAAAATCCACTTAAAGCTGGTTAAGCTGAGTTAAAGCGGATAGGGTAAAATTCAAAATATCCTACCCTCTTGGTAGGATATTTGTGAGGTGGGGCCCACATGAGCCCCGCTATTTCTTTTCCGCTATGTAACGCACCCGTGAAAACCCCCCATTAAATAAAAGTCAAATGGGGCGTTTCTTAATCTATTAAACGCTCCTTTTAATTGGGTGGTTTTATTCATTGAATTAACTCTATGAATTAATGGGTCGTTACTTAACTTAGTTTTTTTCATTTGTTGGAATGTAATAAAATAAGACCAACATTCTTCTTCTTGTGTGTTGTTCTTTGAGAGGATTTGACAGAACCATAAGTCCTTTAACCTCCTTCGTGAAGAACACGAAGAACGCGGAGAACATGAAGAACGCGAAAAACGCTGGCCTTCGACGAAAGGCGAAGAAGAACGTCAGGCCCTCGGGGATCGATGACACGACGCCATGTTCCGCGACGTCAACGATTCTTCTCCCGCGATGTTCTTCTGCGACGTTCCTTCATCCGCGACAAATCCTCGATCATCCGTTGAGGTAAGATATTGCATACCCTTTTAATTCATTGTGGTTTATAACAACAACAAGGATTTAATTCGTGTAAATTAAATCTGTATGTTTTCTTTACCCCTCAAAGATTGTCGACGCGACGCCCTTCCGCGACGACGCGATGCCCTTCCGCGATGCGACGGTCAACTCCTACCGTGACAGTCAATTCCACGAAGAACGCACACTCGACGACTACGGTGATGTTGGGGTTTTATTTGAGAACAATCTTTATTCCCATCGTTGTTTCTTTTAAAACAAGAATCCAGATCAAAGGCTCAATTTTAATTTTATTAAAATTGTGCCTTGCTTGTTATTCATGTGTTGAATGTATTTTCTCGATTGTTATCACATAACACGGAGGGTGCGGGCCAAACAAACACGACCCGACAACCCTCCACAGTTTTCTGTTGATGCGCGGATTGGTGGATGATGACGAACGGGGCCGCAATGGTGATTAGAGGGTCAGGCGGTGATGTATGGGACCCGGGAGGAGCTACGGCGCAGACGGAAGTGGATTCGGACCACCGGAGCAACTCCGGTGGCCCGCGGAATCCACCGGCGGCGCGGGGCGCCGGCGCGGCGACGCCCCGGTGGCTAAAGCCGTGGCGGCGGCAGACGACCAGACCCACGACCGCGTGGGTCCGGTGACACACAGGAAGCGGTAATGCCGCGTCCACTGACACAGCGCGGCCCCACGCGAGGCCACGACACTTCTTTCCGCGGGGGCAGCGCCCCGCGGTTCCTCCGCTCGGCCGGCTCGGCCGAGCCGAGCCGGGCCGACCCGCCGGGCTGAGTCGTGCGCAGGCCGGGCCGGGTCATGCCCAGGCAGGGCCGGGTCATGCCAAACCGGGTTGGGTCGCCCGGTTCGGGTCGACCCAGGGGGGTTGGGCCGGGTCGGTCCGGGCCCAGACCCCCCGTATCTGGACCTTTTCGGTCTTTTACTAATAAATTAAGCTACGAGCCTCCAAACGATGCGCCGTCAGTGGAAATGCGATCCTTGGATTGAGACGGTCGTTTCGGTATATCACACTCAAGGTTTCGGATTACATTGTGTTCGGCGAAGTTGGTTCGTACACGAAACCAACCGGGCCCTCGGAGCGGAAACACTCATATCTTGAGCTCCGGACGTCCGATTGACGTGCCGTCGACCTTGATGCTTTCCTCTAAGTGATACAGATCTTTTGGATTACTCCTCTCGAGGTTTGGATGCCATCGGAGTGTGGTCGGGTTGGTTCGCTCACGAAACCAACCGGGCCCCTGGAACGAAAAAGCCAATAACTCACAGACCGGGTGTCTGATTGACGCACCGTCTGTCTCGTTGATTTCCTATTGATAGGACAGAACATTTGGCATACTTCGCCCGAGGTTTGGGTGCAGTTGGAGTTTGGGGGAGTTGTATTGTACTCAAAATCCAACCGGGCCCCTGGAACGGAAAAGCTGATATCTTTCAGACCGGACGTCCGTTTGACGAACCGTCAGCAGCGTTGGTGATCATATTGAGAAACGGTCCCTATGAGTATACCCTATGAGATTTCGGGGTACAGTTGAGATATGGCCGGGTTGGTTCGCTCACGAAACCAACCGGGCCCCTGGGACGAAAAAGCTAATATCACACAGACCGGGCGTCCGATTAACACGTCGTCTGTTGCGTTGAGACCCCTATGAAGAGGCGGTCCTTTGAGATACTTCTTCATGGAACTTTTGATACTTGTAGTATCGATCAGTAGCTCGTGGAGAGGACCCTCCCGGAGACAAGTGTGCGGAGTACGGAGACCGTGTAGCCGGCTGAGACCTGGCGACTACTTGACCGATCGACTCGGTGTGTTTTGGATAGCCCAGTGGGGAGCACTTGGTTGTAGCGGCAAACCCACGGTGGAGGAGCGCTTGGTAGTAGCGGCAGACCCATGGTGGGAAGTGCTTGGCTGTAGCAGCAGGCCCACAATACTCGACAGGAGGAGTACCTCAGCAGTCTTAGGTCAGTGAGCAGTATCTCGGAGTCGTGACATGACCACTATACACTACAGAGACAGAGCTCTTCCGCAGTTATGGTTTCGATAATAAAAATCCTGGTTTGAGCTATGTCTATAACCTTTGTGTTTCCTCATGATTGAGATGGGTCACTTGGTAACTTAGGTATATGTATGGTCATATACCTGGGAAGTGGTTATCCGTTGATTTCATTATCTCTGTGTTTCCTTAGGATTGAGATGGGTTACTTGATAACTTAGGTATATGTATGGGCATATACCTAAGTAGAGGTTACCTGTTGAGATCATCTTTGTTGTTATCCTTGTTGGTTTTAGTGAGACCTTGAGGGTCTCGGGGTCCCTACTGAGTATCGTTATACTCACCCCTGCACGGGCTTTGCCCGCACCTCGTTGTGTTGGTTGCAGACGACGGGCAGTGCTGACAGAGGCTGAGTGTTCGAGGACGAGTCAGTACCCGGAGGTGGACTACACGGCGAGTCAGTATCCGGAGGTGGACTTCACGGCAAGACGACACTCGGAGGAGGGTGACGGGCGAGAGCATTGTGGAAGCTATCTGTACCTACCCTTCAGGTAGGATCTGTGGTGGACGATCCAGGAGCTGCGCCATCTGTACCTACCCTTCAGGTAGGATCCGAGGAGGACGACCCAGGAGCTGCTTCCGTCCTACTAGTTGCTGTTTTTTTGTTGTACTTCTTCAGTTGTAGTTGTACTTTCTTTTGGGTTTGTATTCTGGCCCATTTACCCTTCCACACTTTCTGTTGTACCAGTTTTTACTTAGTGTTTACTTTTTCCGCTTGCTTACTATGTGGTGCTTGTTTTCTTTACAAAGGAAATGCCTTTCCTTTTTACCAGGATTTACGCCTTGGTGCTAGTTACCAGCCCCTGGCCTATGGAAGGCGGGCTTGGGGTAGTCACGGCACGGGCCCTGAGGACGGCTCGTGACAAATTGGTATTAGAGGAGTCGGTTCTACCGCAGAACATATAACTCTGATATTTTCTTTCTGTGAAGCAATAGTGTTAAGAGTACCGAGTGTGGTTTTCAGTTCAGGGAGTCCAGTGTTGGTGTGGGTAGCCGACGTATCCATACACCAGGACCCTGAAAACTGATTTCCGACTTTGTGCACGAAAACACTGATTGCATGTGTGTTTCCAGAAGTTTGTAAATGTCAGCTCAAACCAGGTCATCTCACCAAGTATAATTGTTTGACAGTGTCATGTTGTTTCTTTCAGGATGCCTTTTCTCGGACGACTAGCTAGAGCCCAGAGGGACGTGCGTACTGACAGCTTGCCGAGCGACGAGGCTTCGGTACAGGGTCCTCTTGATGTTGAGGCACCAGCGGTACGACCAAACGTTGGGCCACCGATGCCACCAGCCCCAGCAGTAGGTGATGCATACCACTTGAGCGCGCTGCACGAGTTCTAGTGCCAGATAACACCCAGGTTCCCTGGAGAGACGGACCCGCAGGCGGCTGAGGATTGGATGGAGGTTGTGGTGAAAGTCTTCAGGCTAGTGGGGACGCCTGCAGACTTCATGGTGATCTTTGCTTCCAGCCTTCTTCATGCAGCAGCATGCAGGTGGTGGAGCCACTTTTTCCAGTTTTGCGATGGGATGAACTTCACATGGGAATAATTCGAGACCTTCTTCAGGGTGGAGTTTGTGACAGTAGCTCTACACCCCGTGCGTGTTCAGGAGATGCAACCTTTGCCGCATGTTTTTTGATCAGTAGCCGAGTCATCTGTGGGTAGTAGACAGATGATGTAGAGGTCCAAGAGGGCCAGAGCCAGCCGTACGAGGAGCAGGAAGTGTTATGAATGCGGCAGAAAGGGTCACCTGGCACGTGACTGTTCGACTCCTCATACAGTTGATCCGCAGGCTTTAGAGGAGTCCCCGTAGCAGAAGCAGCGGCGGGTGCTTGAGCAACAGCCGAGCAGTGGACATGGCAGTAGAGCTCTGGGAGTAGGTGGACAGGAGCGGAACTAGTGGATACGTCCCTTGTACTTCTAGTTCCATTTTGCTGTTGTATTCATGTCTTTGTACTATGAGCTGCAATAATGAAAAGACACTTATCTTTGTGATGTTTTCTTTCCTGCCCTTTTTTTGGGTTGATACTGAGTGGTCTTGGTTAAGACTGTTGACTTGACCCTCACTTTTGAGATTCCTACTGGAGGAGAACCTATAACCTCACACTGATGCCGACAGTGTGACTCGACCCTTGGAGGCGAGAGTGACAGTTTGATCTCTTAGTAATTACGTCAAGGCCTTACGACGTCATCCATGGCATGAATGCACCCTTCATGTCAGTATTGACTGTATTAGGCAATGGGTGTGGTTCATCCAGGGGGATGAGATTGGGTTTCTCTTTTCAGCAAAGGATAAATTTTAGCAGCTCTTCCAGATCGTTGGCAAAGAAGGTGCAGATCATCCAGGAGCGGATGAAGACTGCACAGTGCAGTAAGAAACCGAAAACCAGTGTCAGTCTTAGAGACTCAGGCGTGTTAAATGTATCAAAAAGATGAATCTTTAAAGAGAGATGAGTCTGTGAAGTGGCAGACGTGGAGGTAGAGCTAGTAGAGTAGCACGAGGTGGTGTACATCTTAACATGCTACAACCACCCGCCTTCGTTTTCCCCGCTAGGATCAGGGAGCTGGAGGTCAGAGGAAGAGTACGGCTGCATGCGGTCAAGGAGTGTGACCTAATGGATCTAAAAATGATTCAAGGGAAAGTCTGTGTCCACTACTAGTTGCTATAGTAACAGACATCGATATGAATCATTCCTCGCTTTCAAAAAGCTTGTCCCAGACCTATAGTTTTTGGTAAGCCGTGGACTTGACCCTAACATCTGGAGATACCTTGGGAGGAGACTCGGTAATAACACTTACGCCGACGGTGTGGTCAGACCCTCGAGGCGAGAGTTTCGATTGGAATCTCATGGTGGCAGCGTCGAGGCCTTACGACGTTGGTTTGAGTATGGACTGTGCAATCACAGTTCATACACAAATTGAATTTATAAGGCAAAAAGGTTGTGGTTTAACTATGACGTCGGGATGGTTTTTCCTTGGTCGGCGAAAAGGAAACCCCAGGCAGCACATGATAAACCCATGCTCCGGAGGGTGCGACCGAGCACTCTTGAGTCGGTCAACCGTACCCTCGTGGCAACAATCATTTTGAGTTTCAGTTATAACAGGAATTGGAGGCCTCATGAGTTCGAGGATGACGATCACATCCTTATACGGGTCTCACCTCGACGAGGTTTACAGAGATGTGGCCAAGGGCAAGTTATCTCCGAGGTTCAACAAACCTTTTTAGGTCCTCAACTAGGTAGGCGGGGTGGTTTACCGCTTGACCCATCCACCTCAGTTGCACCAGGTGCACGACGACATCCACGTATCTCAACTGAGGAGATACGTGCTCGACCCTTCGCATATCATCGACCATGGGGAGATGGACGATGGCGATGGGCTATCTTTCACGGAGGCTCCAGGGGGGAACGAGGGTCGACAAGACCAGATCCTTCGAGGAAGGCCTATTCCTCGGGTGCTCTTTCACGGCCATTACATGAACCTCCATGTAAGCACATGGGATCGGAAGGCTCAGATGCGTGCTCAATACCGCTTTTGTGACCCTAGTTTGTGTTGAAGCTTTACGGGGACGTAAAGCCCTGAAGTGGGAGTAATGTAAAGACCCAGAAATTTTAAGTAAATTTTTTTCTTAATTTTCATTGGAATTTTACAAGAACGCAGTTTCTAACGGCACCTGATTCCGAGGCCCAGTGTGCCCGGAATTATTTTCCGATGTTTAGCTTGGGTACATTCAGTGAACGAACGAGCGGGTTTTTCTAACTTTTGAACTGGTGCTGGGAATCGAATTCTGAGGGCACCGATGAAATCACAGTTCTGGTATTTTCTTAGAAACGCCTCTTCCAGAGTTGCATTTTCTCGGTTGTGGTTTTTAATTTTTGGGCTTTAAGTTAAGAAATAAAATAAAGTGGTGAGACCACTTTATTTTTATTTCACTTAAATCCACTTAAAATCCACTTAAAGCTGGTTTAGGTGAGTTAAAGCGGATAGGGTACAATTCAAAATATCCTACCCTCTTGGTAGGATATTTGTGAGGTGGGGCCCAAACGAACCCCACCGTTTCTTTTCCACTAAGTAACACACCCGTGAAAACCCCCCATTAAATAAAAGTCAACTGGGGCATTTCTTAATCTATTAAACGCTCCTTTTAATTGGGCAGTTTTATTCATTGAATTAATTCTATGAATTAATGGGTCGTTACTTAACTTAGTTTTTTTCGTTTGTTGGCATGTAATAAAATAAGACCAACATTCTTCTTCTTGTGTGTTGTTCATTGAGAGGATTTGATAGAACCTTAAGCCCTTAAACCTCCTTCGTGAAGAACGCGAAGAATGCGAAGAACACAAAGAACGCTGACCTTCGACGAAAGACAATGAAGAACGCCAGGCCCTCGGGGATCGACGACACGAGGCCGTGTTCCGCGATGCCAACGATTCTTCTCCCGCGACGTTCTTCTGCGACGTTCCTTCATCTGCGACAAATCCTCGATCATCTGTTGAGGTAAGAGATTGAGGACCCTTTTAATCCTTTGTGCCTTGCTTGTTATTAATGTGTCGAATGTATTTTCTCGATTGTTATCACCTAACGCAGAGGGTGAGGGCCAAACAAACACGGCCCGACAACCCTCCACAGTTTTGCATTGATGTGCGGATTGGCGGACGATGATGAATGGGGCCGCAATGGTGATTTGATTGCCAGGCAGTGAAGTATGGGAACTGGGAGGAGCAACGGCACAGACGAAAGTGGATTCGGACCACCAGAGCAACTCCGGTGGCCCGGGGAATCCACCGGCGGCGCGGAGGCGGTAGCGGCCGACCAGACCCACGACCGCGCGGGTCTAGTGACACACGGGACGTGGCAAAGCCGCATCCGCTGACCCAGCGCGGCCCCACGTGGGGCCGCGACACTTCTTTCCGCAGGGGCAGCGCCCCGCGGTTCCTCCTCTCGGCCGGCTGGGCCGTGCCGAGCCGGGCCGACCCGCCGGGCCGTGTCGCGCCCAGGCTGGGCGAGGCCACCGTGGCCGGGCCGGGTCACGCCAAACTGGGTCGGACCCGGACCCGAGTTGGGTCGACCCGGTTCGGGCGGACCCAGCGGGGTTAGGCCGGGTCGGTCCGGGCCCAGACCCCCCTTTTCCAGACCTTTTCTGTCTTTTGCTCATAACATGAGCTACAGGCCTCCAAACGATGCTCCGTCAGTGGCGATGTGATCCTTGGATCAAGACGGTCGTTTCGGTATATCACACTTAAGATTTCGGATTAATTTGAGTTCGGCTGGGTTGGTTCGTACACGAAACCAATCTGGCCCTCTGAGCGGAAACGCTTATATCTTGAGCTCCGGACGTCCGATTGACGTGTCTTCGACCTTGATGCTTCCCTCTAAGTGAGAAGGATCTTTTGGCTTACTTCGCTTGAGGTTTGGATGTCGTTGGAGTGCGGTCGGGTTGGTTCGCTCACGAAACCAACCGGGCCCCTAGAACGAAAAAGCCAATAACTCACAGACCAGGCGTCCGATTGACGCACCGTCTGTCTCATTGATTTCCTCTTGATGGGACGGAACTTTTGACATACTTCGCCCGAGATTTGGGTGCAGTTGGAGTTTGGGCGAGTTGGATTGTACTCGAAATCCAACTGGGCCCCTGGAACGGAAAAGCTGATATCTTTCAGACCGGACGTCCGTTTGACGAACCGTCAGCGGCATTGGTGATCACGTTGAGAAACGGTCCCTATGAGTATACCCTATGAGATTTCGGGGTACAGTTGAGATACGGCCGGGTTGGTTCGCTCACGAAACCAACCGGGCCCCTGGGACGAAAATGCTAATATCACACAGACCGGGGGTCCGATTGACGCGTCGTCTGTTGCGTTGAGACCCCTATGACGAGGCAGACCTTTGAGATACTTCTTTGTGGAACTTGTGATACTTGTAGTATCGACCAGAAGCTCATGGAGCGGACTCTCCCAGAGACGAGCGTGCAGAGTATGGAGGCCGTGTAGCCGGCTGAGACCTGATGACTGCTTGACCGATCGAATCGGTGTGTTTCGGATAACCAATTGGGGAGCACTTGGTTGTAGCGGCAGACCCACGGTGGAGGAGCGCTTGGTTGTAGCGGCAGACCCGCGGTACTCAACAGAAGGAGTCTCTCTTGAGGCTCTGAGGGGGATCGCTTGGTTGTAGCGGCAGACTCATGGTGGGAAGCGCTTGGCTGTAGCAGCAGACCCACAGTACTCGACAGGAGGAGTACCTCAGCAGTCTTAGGTCAGTGACCAGTACCTCAGAGTCGTGACAAGACCACTGTACACTCCCGAGATGGAGGTCTTCAGCAGTTACAGTTTCGATAATAAAAATCCTGGTTTGAGCTGAGTCTATGACCTTTTTGTTTTTCTCATGATTGAAATGGGTCACTTGATAACTTAGGTATATGTATGGGCATATACCTGGGAAGTGGTTATCCGTTGATTTCATAATCTCTATGTTTACTCAGGATTGATATGGGTTACTTAATAACTTAGGTATATGTATGGGCATATACCTAAGTAGAGGTTATCTGTTGAGATCCTCTTTGTGGTTATCCTTGTTGGTTTTAGTGAGACCTTGAGGGTCTCAGGGTCCATACTTAGTATCGTTATACTCACCACTGCACGGGCTTTGCCCGCACCTCGTTGTGTTGGTTGTAGACAACGAGCAGTGCTGACGGAGGCCGAGTGTTTGAGGACGAGTCAGTACCCGGAGGTGGACTACACGACGAGTCAGTATCCAGAGGTGGACCTCACGGCAAGACGACACTCGGAGGAGGTTGACGGGCGAGAGAGTTGTGGAAGCTATCTGTACCTACCCTTCAGGTAGGATCCATGCTGGATGATCCAGGAGCTGCGCCATCTATACCTAACCTTCAGGTAGGATCCGAGGAGGATGACCCAGGAGCCGCTTCCATCCAACCAGCTATTGTTTTTTTCTGTTTTACTTGTTCAGTTGTAGTTGTACTTTTTTTGGGTTTGTATTCTGGCCCATTTACCCTTCCGCACTTACTGTTGTACCAGTTTTTACTTAGTGTTTACTTTTTCCGCTTGCTTACTCTATGGTTCTTGTTTTCTTTACAAAGGCAATGCCTTCCATTTTTACCGGTATTTACGCCTTGGTGCTAGTCGCCAGCCCCTGGCCTATGGAAGTCGGGCTTGGGGTAGTCACGACACGGGCCCCGAGGACGGGTCGTGACACATTTTACAGAAAGTATTAAAGATAATTTTAATGTAGAAAGAAACATTTGTTCTGTTACATACAGAAATGATACACGATAAATTTTCATGTTAAAATTACTATTTTTATAAAACTAACGGTGGATTAAAAGATATTTTTTATTACACTTGAAAATGGCTACGAATTAGAAAATATCCCTTGAATCGGGTTTGTATTTCGGAAACAATTTTAGAAGTTCCATTAAAAAAATGTAAATATCCATAATATAAGGAATGATTCTGGATGGTGAACATATATATAATAGTCACACATAATTTATTATGAGTACATTATAATACACAATATTTCCAATTAGGTAATTAGAGAATAAAAGTAACCCGAATGACAATAGAGGTTCGGGTGGAAAAACACTTACCACTTTACAATCAATCGATTTGTATGCCCCAAAATTAATAATATTAAATTGATAAATTGAATACCATGAAAATAAGATATGAATTATATGTTACATTAATGGGAATTATACATACACTGTATGAAAGTATTATTAGTGAATATGGGAATCCACACAGAAATGGAAGTGAGATAAGGAAACCCCTTACCTTAAGTCCGAATGTGTTCCTCTCTTGAACATAAAGTCCTTGAATATGAAATTACACTTATTAATAAATTATTTCAGAGAATTTATTTAGTTTATCATAACTCTGTTTTTTTTCATTTATTCCCTTCTTGATAAGTTATTATATTGAATTTTTTTGTTCTACAGTGTTCGTTTTCATTATTTTCATAATCGGTTCACTTGTTCTTAAGTAATGGACTTCATTTGGAATGGATGTAAATATACAGAATTGAATTTGAATATTATTTATAATAATATATATGTTTTAGTGGTCATTTATATAATTTTTTACATGGTAATAGGATGAATTATTATATAGAACTTTAATGATAATTATTTTAGTTAATTTTTGGGTTTTGAATACAACGAACTCAATTTTCATTATAACTTAATACCATATGTAAAAATGGATTACAAAACCTTACATAGGTTATATTAAATATATAATAATATTGTTAAACAATAACAACAATGGTTTCATGACCATATTTTAGAATGATAATAGAAATCGAAATCCCATCGTCATTGAATGTGGTAAATTTACACATCTCAGATGGTGTTCTTACTAATAGTATAAAGAAGATAAAAGAAAAATATGATGATCAATTATTCCACTATCATGAATTTTTTTTAGTAAATTTAGGGTACTAGATTTATCACAACATTTGGATAAGTATATGTCACAATAGAAAAAGAAAACAAATGAACTTGAATGAAAAACAATTAATTTAAAAGAGGAATTTACCTCTTGAACCAAACTTCCTTGAGAGCCTCTTTAAGGGGAAGGTTTTTGTCTTTTTGTGATAACAAGGATTTACAGACATGGTAGAGGAAGTTGGGATGTTATTTTGACATGATTTTGAGAAGGAACAAGGATTTAGGGGAGTGAAGTGAAGGAGGGGTGATGGGGTGTTTATAGTGGAGGGTAGAGAGGATTTCTCAATTTTATATTCATTAATTTATTATTTATCTACGAGACAAGGAATAGTGAGTCTACTGTGACCAATAATAGTAATTTTATCTTTTTAATCCAAAATAGGGGGGATTACATTCCCTTTGATGTAAGGAATAGTTTATTGAACTAATAATTTATATATACAGTATTTTACCGAATTTAACTATTCATAAAAAATTCATGTATTTCAAAGAAATCCCAAAACATCACCCCAACTATTTTTCAACATGTAAAATCCAAAAAGGATGTCCAATTTTCAAAAATATTTTTTTAAATATGATTAATTTAATATTTAATTAAAATCCTAATTTATTTAAAAGAATAGTTTTAAAACATGTATTTACTTATTCCAAAACATAGGTATATCATAATCCAACATTAATATTATTTATATACTATCATAGGTAGGGTTACTATTAATTAGGTTATACAACTATTCATAAGATCATGTTACTATTCATAAGGTTTGGTTACTATTCACCAATAATTATGTTTTCTTTTCGATCTCCAAATAGCATACTCATCACAACTATGTATGTCAGATTTTCGAAATTTACAATACATAAGTGAAAAACATATGTTTACTTGGCTATGTTATAAAAAAATTTTGTTTTTAGAGACATAGTGATCCATTCATTCTTTAATAAATCTATTTTTAAATTCTTGGGGTGTTACATTATCCCCTCCTTACAAAAAATTCGTCCTAGAAATTTGAAATTTAACTTCAAAAGTTAATCGTTGATACTTGAAAATTCCCCTATAGAAACTCACATAAAAATAGGGATAAAAAATGCCCTCCTAAAAAAGGTTAATGGAGATGAGGTGGTCACCCCAAACAGTATTCTTTTGAATGAGGTGACATTAACTGGAAGAAAAAAAAACTAGACATGGATGAAAAATCAACCTATGATGTTTTGATGGAACATGATAGAGGACATGTTCAGATATATGTTGATTAAAAAACTATAAACTAAAAAAATTCATTGATATTATCAATGATAAGGATAATAAGAAAACATTTTATTTAAGACTATTTTCCTTGAGTCGAAGAATTATTTCACTCTATAAGAGTATAAATATACATTTCTACTTATAAACTCACATTATTATTATAGTTTAACTATCTATACCTCATCACATAGCATGGGTTACACCATTTGGTGATTCAATACATTAACATCTAAAATCTCATACAATGATCAACTTATAACATTTTGAAAATGGTTAAAAAATTCCAAAATTTAAGGATTCAACACATTATTATGAAGTCCTCTAAATTTCCAAGATGAAATTATCATTAAACCTTAATCAACAAAAAATATCTCTAAAATCCACATTCCAAACATGTGAATAACTTCATCATGTATCCTACTGAGATATCATAATAACTTGAATTATCATAAAAACCATATTGGAAACATTCATTTTCCCATATTCTTTAAGTAAGATAAATGTTATTGGATATATTTTTTAAATCAAAAAGTGTTGTAAACATCATTAATGATAGCATAGACCACTTCTCAACAAGTAAATAATCCGTTACAAGGAATTAAATACTTATCTGAATCAATAATTTATTCATCATTATCTCAACATCAGATATATATTAAGTGTATTCCTTCCCTAAATCATGTTTTTTTTTTCAAAAAAAGCTTAACATTACACTGAATAACCTTCCCTTTGTAACATTCATCATATGACATCAAATACTTAATGAAACAGTATTATAGTGAAATCCTTATATATCATAATTCATAAAACCAGTGAATTAATGACATAATATACAAATGGCATGATTCTTGACTATTAATATTAATCATTCTACTTCATTTGCGGTATCATCATAACTTTCTCATTATCCAAAATCATCATTTGGGGTATATTCTTTTGACTACTATGAAATTGATTCACATAGTATCAAGTTTACATGAAATTGAAGCATTGTACATTGGAAACCATTTTATTACCCATGAAATCATGAAATTGTTGTCCTTTTTTTCTATTGTTGTACCAAACACTGATTCCCTTCCTGAATTTACCAGGGTGATTCATTTTACAGTTATCACATGTGGGAAAACACTTCTTTCCCTTCTTCCCTTTATCCCCACATCTCTATACCATCCTCTTATTCTTTTTCATCCCTTAAAATCCATAGGTCTCAGAGAAGTCTTTACACACCTTTTTAACACATGATATGATTTCATAATATGATGAGGATACATTAGAGACAAGTTTTCATTGAAAAGGTGACATAAGACCATTTGAGATATGATATTTCTTACTCTTCTAATCCCATGCATTGGTGAGGCTCTCATTCATTCTTCTAGGAACCATATCTAATAAATTCCATATTATATATTAGCTCATAAAATTATGAACTCTCTATAACTCTAAACATGGTATAGCACATAGCATACATTTATTCATCACAAATCCTTGAACCATATACTTTGGTTACTTTGGGGACATAAATACCTCACAATGGTGGGTAAATGTAATGTGAATTATCCTAATAATATCCCCCAGGAGTCAAAAACCTAGAGTACAGTAAGGTCCGTTGTTGTGTACTAGGACACCCTGGGTCAAGCCCAAAACTGCTTGTTAGAGTTTTCACTCCTAGGTATATCTGTGCCAGATCCACCTCTACATGTTTGTATCCAGACAGAGATTTATTTTCTATGAAGAACCACATAATATATTAAATAAAAGAATTATAGGATATTCTTGTTTTTTATCCTCAAATACCATCTTTGGTCTTTATTCCCCTGCCTACGTTTTCAAAATCTAGTTCCCATGGTTTCTACTAAACTTTCTCTGATACCAACAGTAAGGACCCAACCCCAGTTTCCCTGAGCTGGTGACTTATTTGATTACATTGGTACATAAACAAGGAATAAGCATCCTAAATGACTGATCAGTTTAGTAGTCTTGATGAAACTGGATACATACATGGATACCATTTTTCATTTTGAAATCAAACATAAATGATACATAACAAAAGCTAATAAATTAAATCCTTGAAAACTCAATAAATGGTATCTTCTTCTTAAACCGGGGAAAGAGAATCAAATGAAAGGGGTGAGATCAAACAATCAGAAAGGGTAATAAATATATCATATGATAACATAAACATTAGACATAGTGAATAATTGAAAACACATGCCTCTAAAACTAAACTTGAACATAATATGAAAAAAAGAGCTGAGTAAATATTGCAATAACATAACATAATCATGGGTATTATACTTTTCAAATAACCACATGAACCATCAATACAATTTTTATAATGATGGAATGAATAATGCGAGACAACATAACCATACTGTTAAGGCCTCATGCCAAGGCCATAAATAATCATTTTTTCAAGGCCCTGTGCCAAGACCATAGTTTGTCTCATTAGACATACTGATGCACCGAGGGGCTATAGTAGACCCCACCCAACACCTACAATGTATAATGCATTCATCATATGAAAGGGATGAATATAATAAACTTATATGCTCATATTGAAACTAACATATGAAATGTAAATAATATTCCCCAAACACTAACCATTCGTAATAATATGGTGATTGATATAAAAATAGAACATCCACTGTCAAAATAACAAGAATCCCATCAAAAAAAATATTTTAGATGATATCGTAGTAGATAAACCTCAATTATGTACAACATTCAACAAAGTATTTTGACATAGTTGAATATATTTATAAATGACACCATTGAGAAATTATTGAGGAATTAATCCTTCAGCATTCAAAAGTGTCTCATACCACCCTAAACAATTCAAATAATAATCCCATAGAATATCATGAGGAAAGGGAGACTCTGTATATGATATAACAAAGGTCAGTACATATACAACAAGAAGCAAATAAGTGGTGAACATGGAATATATCACAAAAAAATTAATGAGAGAAGAAAAAAAAATTCTTTTTTACTTTTAATAGAAGATTCCTTTTGGAAAATCATTTATATTTGCCATGAAATAATATTTTAAACATTAATATCCCATAAACTAAAATAATAGGACATTAAAATTATATTTTATCCATAAATGAGGTCCCATTGAAGTGAAATCATGTAAAAAGAGTTTTTAAGATTCTATATAAATAAAACATTTTAGAGCATTTTACGGAAAGTGTTAAAGATAATTTTAAACTGGAAAGGAAAATTTGTTCTCTTAAATCCAGAAACGATACATGATAATTTTTGAAGATAAAATGAGTATTATTATAAAACTAATAGTGTCTTAAAACATATTTTTTAGTACACTTGAAAACGGTAAAGATTTTAAAAATATCCCTTGAATCGAGTTTGTATTTCGGAAACAATTTTGAAATTTCCTTTTAAAATATGTAAATATATATAAAATAAGGAATGATTATGGTTGGTGAACATATTTATAACACTCGAACATAATTTATGAGAAGTACATAATAATACACAAGAGTTTCATTTATGTAATTAGACAATAAAAGTAACCCGAATGAAAATGGATGTTCGGGTGGAAAAACCCTTACCAATTTATAATAAATTTATTCGTATGCCCCAAAATTAATAATATTAAAATGATACATTGAATACCATGAATATAATATATTCATGATATGTTACATAAATAGGCAGTATACATACACCATTCACAATTATTAGTAGTGAATATGGGAAACCTTACAAAAATGAATGTGAGATAAAGAAACCCCTTAGCTTAAGTCTGAATGTCTTCAGCTCTTGAACTTAAGGTCATGGAATATGAAATTAGGCTTATTAATAACTTATTTGAATTTTTTTTATCATAAATCTATTTAGTTCATTTATTCCCTTCTTTATATTTTATTATTTTGAATTTCGCTGTTCTGCAATGATCGTTTTCTTTATTTTCATAATCGGTTCACTTGTTATAAAGTAATAGAGTTCATGTGGAATGGACGTAAATATACAGAATTAAATTAGAATATTTTTTAGTATAACTTATAGGTGTTATTGGTCATTTATATAATTTGGTTACATGTCTTGAGGATGAATTATTATATAGAACATTAATGATAACTATTTCAGTTAATTGGTTGGTTTTGATTAAAAAAAACTAATTTTTCTTTATAACTTAATACCATTTGTACAAAGGGATAAAAAAACCTTATATAGGGTATATTACATATATAATTATCTATTTCAACCATAATAAGAATGGTTTAATGTCTCTAAGTGATAATGATATTATAAATCTAAAGCCCATCGTCCTGGAATGTTGTAAATTGACACATCTCAGATGGTGTTCTTGCTGCTAGTATAAAGAAGAAAAAAGGAATAGATGATGATAAATTATTCCTCTATCATGAAATCATTCCATTGCATATATGGTACTAGAGTCATCAAAAACATTTGGATAAGGAGAGGTAATAATAGAAAAATAAAACAAACGAACTTGAAAGGAAAAACAAAGAATTGAAAATAGGAATTTACCCCTTGAACAAAACATCGTTGAGAGCCTCCTTAAGGGGATGGTTTTAGTATTTTTTGTGAGAAAAAGTATTTCTGGAAATGGGATAGGAGGTTGGGATGATTTTGGATAGAATTTGGTGAAGGCACAAGGCTTGAGTGGAGTAAAGAGAAGGGGGGTTATGGGGGTGTTTTATAGTGGAGGGGAGAGAGGATTTCTGAATTTTATATTCAATAATTTATTATTTCTCCACAAGAGAATTAATAGTGAGTCCTACATGACCAAGAATAGTAATTGTATCATGTGAATCCAAAAAAAGTGTGCTTACATCACTTTTGATGTATTGAATAGTGTATTTAACCGATAATTTGTATACACTACATTTTATGGTATTTAACTATTCATAAAAAATAAATGTATTTCAAAAAATATCCCAAATTATCACCCAATCCATTTTTCGACGTGTAGAATCCAAAAATGAATTCCATTTTTCAAATAATAATTTTATAAATATGACTAATAAAATATTTAATTAAAATCATAATTTATTAAAAAAAACAGTTTTAAAAATGTATTTACTAATTTCACAACATATGTATATCATACTCTAACATGAATATTATTTATATACTATCATAAGAAATGTTATTATTCATTAGGGTATATCACTATTCATAACATTATGTTACTATTCATAAGGGCATGTTACTATTCACCAAAAATTATGTTTTCCTTATCGGACTCCAAATAACTTACTCATCGCAACTGTGTATGTCAGATTTTTGAAAATCACATTGCAGAAGTGACAAAATTATCTTTACTTGTATAGGTTTTAAAAAATTGATGTTTTTAGAGACTTAGTGATCCATTAATTCTATAATAAATCTATTTGTAAATTCTTGGGGTGTTACAATTTAGATCACACAACAGATAAAAACCTATGAGACCAAGAAAATTTTGAACCACTGCAACATTATTATGTTCTGCATATGAAATTACTACATCAACCATTGATGGGTCTACAACCACATCCTACCAACACACTATATTCATTAGAAAATTCCCCTGTCATATCCAAAACATACACTTAGATAACTTTCCATAGACCTGGTGGTGTCGAAGAACATGAAAAAAAATTTGAGATGTTTGACATGATCATACTATGACGTCTAGTAGATCACGATATCATCAATCAATATGATGAAAAAATCAATCTAGGAACTCATGGAACATGGTGTTCATAATCCCCATTAACATGGATGGTGCATTCATAGCACCGAATGGAATGAATACAAACATGAAATACTGATACCTTCATTTGAAGGCAGTATTCAGGATATCACTCTCCTTCACCCTCAACTAGTAATATCCATACCACAAATCTATCATAGAAATCATACATTCCCCTCTCATCTAGTTGAAAATATTTTCTATCCTTGGAAGAAGGTCACGATTCTTGACCGTCTGCTGATTTAACATTCAGTGGTCTATAAAAAACCTTATAGTACTATCCACATTCTTTGGGAAAAACTCTATATCACCCCATGGTGACACACTAGGCTAGATAAAAACCTTCTACATTAGATCATACATCTGAATCCTTGACTCCTGCAACTCAAAAGGTGACATTTGATAAGTATCCATCAAAATAAGAGAAGCACCAGGCTTCATGTTTATCTCGAACACATCATCACGTCAAGGGGGAAGCATTACAACATCCTCTAAGAAAACATCTAGGAACTCCCCAATGATCCTGATAACCTCTGTCATCCTGCCTCTATTGATTCCACCAATAACTCAACCAATAATGAAATACAGGTCTCTACATGACGACTTCCCATCTGGAAAACATGTTCACCAATGAAAAACACAAACTAGTCATCCACATCTGAGAAAATAACTCTCTAAATGACTCATTAGATAACATCACACATAAAATGAAACCAGTAAATGATGAAGATAACATTTTATACCTACATCAGAGGCAATAAAAAATACCTATAGGACTAATGTGTCCCCATCATCAGTCTACACCCCCATCACACATTAAATAAGATGGTATGGACTTTTAATAACATAGTCAACACTGAGGGAATGAAAATACTGTATACTTATATTCCCAAATCAAGAACTAGATTAGGTGTTTCAAAGAAGTGTGATTATATTGAATTAAACAAGGAAAAAATAAGAGTAATAAACAAACTAATCTTACCTCTGAAAACCTTTTTCCACTATAGAACTAATGCCTCCACTGAGTAAAATATTCCATGACCATATCCTTTACCTCTCTTCTGATATCAACCTCTCTAACCATACTTGGGTTGAGGTCCTAGAACATGAGGAACATCTTGATGTCATCCTCTAGCTACTCCATCTCCCCTCAACAGAGCATATGACTTCTACCCCTGATGATGAAACAATCTCACTTTTAAATTCTACTGAGTTTGCCAGTAAAATTATACACATACACCAAAATGAGCTCGAGAAAACACTGGATTCTAGGTTTGTCAATGTAAAGGAAACCCACAACCAAAATACACTGGCACAAATCCCATATGAAGATAACAAATGCCACTGGCCCAAGAAGTCTGAAAGGGAAGATACTGAGGTTGGCTCCCTGTAGGTCAAAACCTCAAAGGTACTAGTTCATGAGTCCTATCACTGACATATATTCTCCTCAATTAACCCCGCTAATTCCCCTGTCAGGAAAAACCTCCCCATGAGTGCATCTTCTCGATCACCTCTACCTTCTTCTAAACCTCCAGATACATCGACATAGTAAAAGGAGTAACTATTTGATGGATATAAAGAAGGAGTACCTCCAAATTTCACTCATGAGACTTGTCATCTCAAAAAAAATCGATGAAAAATGCATAAGGTCCTTGAACATGATTCCCAACTCCCACACAAACATACTCTTTTATTTAAGGGAAACATGCTCTTGCCTCTTTACTACCTTCGCAGTCGATGAAATAAACTCTTCCTAGAAATCATTCTTAAATTCAGACCAAAAAAACATCTTTTCCATTCTATTATTTCGGATATAGCATCCACTGCTAATTTGCGGCTCCTAACATTTGGCTAACAGCCAAAGAGACCCAATATCCCACTGGGGCCTCAATCTACCTGAAATAAATCTAGATCTCCTACAACCATATCTCTATATCCACATTTGAAACACTACCCTCATACTTCCCCAAATCCTACCACTGGAAATCATGCAATTCTCTTTGTCAATCCTCATCCTCCACTTTCGGGTCAACCCTACAGTAATCAACTGGATTAGTCTTTTGAACATAAACTACCTGAGCCACACATTGATGATGAACATGATCCATAGCTGAAAAAAACAAGAACTTCCTAATCCCGGTGGTGTGGAATTTTATTAAGGTCTATTTAAATTAATTTTATTCATTTTAACCTTCCCAACACAACCCAATTCATACAAGAATACAAGGTTTCATGATGTGTGTACTTCTCCCAGGTCTCTACCCTGAAAATAGTTCCACCTCACTTGGACATTCAATAAGCTCAGAGTATGTGCACTAGATAACAGGGGGGCTAAAATAATGGGTCTTAGCTAGTATCTATATCCTATGTCAGGAACCAAGGTCAAATGATACTATTTGCATACCAAATCATGAAATCATCACTATTACTGACACCATAATCAATTATTTGTCTCAATGATAACCTCTAATACCACACTCTCATGACCCCCTCTAACCAGAGATATCGTAATGTGGGGAGATAGATAATGACCCCTGAGTCCCACCTACAATAGGTCGTGGATTGGTGAGTTGCACTAAGGGTATAAAAATCTCAAAAAATGGGAGGCATTACCCTCTTTAATAATAAAGGATCTAGAGACCTGATTAAACATCCAGAATAAAATTTTTGACATAATATAAAAAATAAACAAAAACCATCAAATAATACATTTATAAATAAAACAGATTCAAATTAAATCCTCCAAGGTAAATACGCAAGAGTTAAGCTAAAGCAGGGACATAGAATCTATCTGAAGGATTGAGCTAGTAATGTCAATCATGGTCCTTGTAATCCTTCTGTAAACCTAATAATAGTTTATATACATAGGGTGTTCATAAAAGTATGATGAGTAGGAAAACCAAAGTCTCTTGTGAACATGTGGAAGAAGAATATTAATTGAACCATGAGAAAATAATAGAACTAAACAATACCTATACATGTATAATAACCAAAACTAACATCAACAAGGAATTCTCAGTATATAACACAATCCAAGTAATAATATATAATGTGAATCACATCAATAAGGGAACCCTTCCCTGCTTACTTACTGGTATGCTTCTCTCACACCCCAAAATTGTACGACTAGGAACTCTAATCTCTTTTTTATACCACACTACCCCACAAGAATGGTCACAACATATCCCACCTGAAGAAAATTAGGCTCTCCATCCCACAAGAATAACCATATCACATCTCACCTGAAAACACCCTGGCCACAACACAACCACTGCCAAAACCATAGAAGTAGGGTATCATGAACGTGCAGTACATCAACCTCATTCCCTCATCCTACCATGATAGATTCCCACTAGAATCCAACCCACAAAATGGGTTATATCACATCTCACTTGAAAACACCAGGTCCACCACCCCACAAGCACTACCATATCACATCTCTCTTAAAAACATCTAGGCCACCACCTCACAAGCATAGTCACTGTCACACCTGGTTTTTCATGTCTTTGTTTTGATCCGGTTCATTTGAAATTCCGATACTTTTCTTGGGTCTTGTTTGAGATTGATGTTGATTTTATAAGTTTTATCTATGTTTAATCACCCTAATTTGGGTTCCCCATTGCTTGTTTATAAGTTTTTAGTGAATGGGTGGTTACTTCATGATTTGGGCCAACCATGAGCCCATTTCCAGTTTTAAAAACCAAATTTTTTTCTTTTATAACTCCTTTTTTAAACCTTTTTCACCCATTCATCTTCCCACATGGCATAAACTGATATATTAAAACGACCATATCCTTTTTTTCTACTTAATAATTCATGATCATGGTGAATTTGTGTTAATTATTTAGGCATTGGGCCGCCATGGGCCCATTTCCAATTTAAAAAAAATTATTTGTTTATTTTATATCTAATTAAATATTTAATATTTTTTGGTGATTACACCTCCCACCCGAAGCCAATATCATTACCCTCACCCACATAATCTATTTCCCACTTTTATTCTCAGAATAGTCATGAAGTGTGGAATCATTCTCAATGTCTCTCAAATCGTCCATAATTGACAAGGTAGATTGTATCATTAATAAATCAATCAATTCGTACTCTTTTGGCCACCAATATTCTTTCCATGGTTTTTCCAGACCTTAAAAGTCTCTCCTATAATGTTCAATCCATTACCTTTTATCTAATGGTGCATATATAGTGTAATACGAATATTTTTCGAATTGAAAAGGTGAGATTCCTTCTCCTTTATCCTTCCTCTTCTTCCTCCTTTCATTATTTCTTGGTTTTATAATCTCCCATTGTCCTGTTAGAATTATATGTCTGTTATTCCATGGTTTTTTATGGATTTAATTTTCATTTTGGTCTGGTCTTCATAGTTTTAGAGTTTATAATCTCGCGATGGGTGATTTTGGGTGTGTGTTTCCATTACGCCAAGGATTTGAGGTATGATGTCCCTTGCACAAGATGTTATCATTTAAGTTTAATCATTATCATACTGTTATAAACTTATTTATATGATATTTTCTTCTGTGAAACCATGGTTTTAAAAGTTTTTTATGAAAATTATGTTTTATGATTTATTTTGTTAAAAATATAGTATTTTTGGTATAAATATGCACACATCTTGTTTGATAAATTATTCCATGAGCTTCTGAACTTGATTTATGGTATTTTGAATATGTTTCAGTATATTGAAAAACCTTCTGGAATGAATATGATATTTTATCTCTTTTTAAGTTCATAACATAAGTTGTTTTTTTAAAGAGTGCATGCCATGTATTCTGTAAATTTCCCTGTTGGCTTTTATGTGTCTAGTGATATTTAAAATGATTTGTTTGGATTTATAAATACATTGGAAGCATTTAAAAAATTATTTTGGGATAATTTTATGGATTTCAAATTTTTATTTGGTTTTAAAAATAAATGTATTTTGGTTTACAATATGTTTGGGCCCGAGTTGCCGGAAAATGGCCTGTTTCACATTCTTATGAAAATGTTTGTGTTTCGAATATGTATCCTAAGTTTTTTATGGGATTTATGAATGTGGTTTGAGGCTATATATGGTGTGTATACACCTCTTTAAAAAAATTGAAATGCGTAACTTTTTTAAATGATATTTTTGGGAAAATGTTTAAAGGCCTGTTTGGCCTTTCCTTAAAAAGAAGAATGAGTGTTTTACTTGTATATACCATGTTGTGTCAATTGGGATTGATTTATTGTCCATGAAATGATTTTATTAAATGTTTTTAGGGCTTCCAAATATTTTTGGGTATGGTCTTGTTGTGTGTTTATAATTAAATAGTGTTTTTAAATGAGTTGTATGTGCAAAGCCTCAATACACTCCTTGAAATAGTTTTACGAAAATTTTTAGTGGTTTGTTGATTCGTGAATGAAATTTGAAGAAGTTTTATGGGATGTCTGTGTTTTTATGGTTTTGGAATGTTATTTGGATGTGAAATGTGTATTTTATAATATTTTTAACTTGATTGAGCACTAAAGGGAATCCCAGGTATCTAGGTGGGCAGACGTGTACTAGTATGCTTGTGATTCTGTGGGGTTTGGCCCCTATTTCACGTAGAATGTTTGACGAAGACAACACTCACTAAACTATGATGATGATGACTTTTGGTGAACACAAGCTTATGGGTATGCTCCCTACTAGTGGATCGTGTGCACGGGAACAGATATTTATTATGGTTACTTTCACCAAGATACAAGGTACATGGGGCTAACAACTAACTAGTGCCTAGGGGTGTTCCCGTGAGTTGTTCTCATTGGCTATTTTGTACTCACTGTTGGCATATGGTGTGTTTTTTTGGTAAATTAATTAGTGTGTTTTATTTATTTAAAAGTGTACAATCTTTAAAGCAGCCCTCATTAAGATAATTTTCATTTTGAAGTTGCACCTCTTTGAAAAATTGTTACTTGATTTTTTGTTTATAAAACATGAAAGTTTTTGTCTGATAACTATTATTTCATGGAAAATCATATTAAAAACACAATTTTATATATTTCCATTAAAACATGAAATTTAAGTTTCTTTTATTTTAAAGTACGTGCATTGGTAATAGAATATTGGGCTAACCTACTGAGTTTTAATACGCACGCCTATAATCTTCTTCTTTTTTAGCCCTTGTGTAGGTTTCAGTTTGAGTTCGATCACCTTGGGAGACATTTGATCATTGTGTTGGAGAGTGACCAGTAGTGTCACATGGAGTTAGTTGGTTATATGGTTTGTTCAGTTGAGTTTTTGGTTTTTCTACTTTTAGTTTCATGTATAAATAATGATTAGTTCATTTTTTATATAAATACATTTTGTGTTGTCCATTTATTTCTGATGATTGTTTGATTGTTTATATATGGGTGAAATCATTCCCTTGTGTACTATATTTATTCCCTTGGTTCTTATCTCAATAGCGTGAGGATCTGGAATGCCTCTCGGGACTTGTCGTGGGTTGGCCTGGGTGACCGGTTCAGGGTCAGATCATGTTGGTTCGTGACAAAATGGTATCAAAGGAGGTCGGCTCTTAGCAGACCATTCTTTTAAGAGTTCCCTTGTTATTTGGTAATGTCAAGATAGATGGATTAGGATTTTTGGGACTTTAACGGTATGTGCGGGAAGAGCGTAAAAATTTCTTGCTCGTTCTGATCCTCAGGTTTCCAAGGGAAGTCCAGTATTATTAGTGTCTATTGTTCTTATTGATTGTTTGGTGTTGGGATATGAAAAGGGGTGTCTAACTAATGGCATCTATGAGTTCGCAGGGACTAGCAAGCCATGTGGAGTAGAGTAATGGTCCTAATAATTCTCTCTATGTTGGTGTTGTGTTTGAAATACAACCACCAACCATATATTCAAGTCACCCACCGACACTAGTTCTCTTTTGTGGGTTTCTTGGACCTTTCATGAATACTTAATTTTTGTTTTGAAAATCCTTGTGTGAGAATTATAGAAATGGGTTTTAATGTAAGGATTGGATTTGGAAAAGTAGAAAATGGGTTTTCAAAAATTAAATATAAGAATGGTTTTGGTAAGGTTGTGTTTTTTTAACAAATTTTGGGGGGAAGTGGAAATGATTTAACAGGGTTGGATTTTCCCTAATCTAAACATGTGTTTTGTTGAAATAAAATGTTTTGAAAGAGTGAATAATTTTAAAGTAATTATGAAACATTGTTTTTAATGGTGTTTTTTGGGCTTTTGAAAAGTGTTTGAATCTGATGAATAGGTTTTCCAATTCGGTTTTGTGTGGCTGGTGTTTTTCTGGAAAAGGGTTTTGGCTTTTGTGGTTGTCAGATTATGAAATGAGACCTTGCTGATTTTTTTTTAAAATTGGAAAGGGATATTTGAAATAGAATGGTTGTTTTTGTAAGTTATATTAAATGAAATGGAGTATTTTATTCAAATTTTTCTTGATGAAGTGTGTTTTGTTTTGTAGAATATGAAAAGTTCTTTTGACTTGGAGGTTGGTGTTCCTTTTGATGGTACATGATTTTTGGAATGATGTTGTTTTGTTTTAGCCTTTGGTGTTTTCATGGGTTCTCACATGCATGGTTTTATTGATATCTATAAGGATGGACTATATGTCATGGTTTTTGAGTTCCTGTGGTGGCATGTAAATGTTCATGTGAGTGAGACTTGATGAAACCGAATTGGTGAATGAAAAAATCCACCAAGTTAGTTTTTTTTCAAAAGTGTTTTAGCTGAAAAATTGGGGTGTTTGTTTTGAACCAATAGTTAAGTGGATGGTTTATCCTATGTATTATTAGGGTTTTATATTCAGTATTATCACTTATGATATATAATTCATACACTTGATTCATCTTGAGATGGGATCTTGTTGGTGGCTTGGATTTGGAGTAATGTTCAGTGGGTTTCTAAAGATACGTTGGATGTTGTGATGTGGCCACAGATAGTTCTATGTTTGCAAGATTTCCAATTTATAATCCTAAGGATTATTTCTCGTGTTTCACAAGCTATATCCACCTCTTAAAATAAATCCTCATCCCTTCATTTTAAATAGAGAGTTGTTTTGGATCAATTTAAAGTGCTTCCAGTTCGTGATAATTCTTGTGGACATGGCAGTTGTGTTCATTGATGTTGATGCTTTTCTCCGTATCCATTGTCCATTATACTCCTCATTCCTAGTGAGATAGAATTTTGATATGTATCTACGAGTTCATATTTATATGAAAGTGTTTTGTTGAGTAGATGAGTTTTTTTTGAGTTGTGTGATACATAACACCTGACTGTGGGGCAGCAGATGTTTCATGATTTAGTGCTCCAGCCATAGGCCTCAGAGTGAAGCTTTTCATGCAGTTATGAAATATACAGAGGTGTGGGGCGCTTGAACTACTCTTGCCTCCACCATTGTGGTAAGGAATTTTCTAAGTCTATATTGTTGTTCCTCATTACTATTAATTTTCATTTTTTAAAACCAGTGTGGTGTACTTAACCCTCACACAGTGTCTATGGTTATGCCTTCATGGATGCGGGTTTCCGATCAGTGTCCCTTTATGAACCGCCTCTGTAAATCGAGTGAAGTCATGGTGTTGCCTATTATTAGGTGGAGAGTTTTGGGTAGTTCCTTGGTTTTTTTTGTGGTTCCAGTGGCCAAATTATTGGGTCCCCTTCCCTCCCATTGCTGAGTGGTGGGTTTCCAGATCCGTGCTGAAAGTGTTGGCCATGTTCTCGTCCCCTATGTTCGAGAGTGGGTGGTTTATATGTTGATGTTGTAACCCTCTTAATATTGGTTGTTGGGTTTTTGTGGGAGTGTTTTTTTACTTGTGAAAGTTAGGTAATGTTGAGTTCTTGTTTTTTTTTTCGTTGCTAGTTGGGTTCTAATGGTGGGGAGACCCACCACAGGTCGCGTTGATTTTTCCTCCTATAAACTTGTCTAGTGTAAGTTGTTTATTAATTTTTTAGAGTCTATTCTGTACTCCCCTATATTCCTTGGTTTTTTCGAGTGCTATTTAGTTTGGGTGATTGTTTGTTTCATTGGGGGAAGGCCCAACAATCGGGTTCATGGCTTGGTTGTGGAGGTGGTGGCTTGACAGTTCCGTTGATTTTCAAAAAGTGGTGTGAGTTGGTGTTTTGTTTGGGAAAGAGGATAATTTTTGTTGATGTAAAATGATATTTCACTATATTGATAGGTTATATCATGTTGATAAGTAATTCTTAGGTTTTTATCTTTGAACTAGAATGTGTTATGGCTTTCTGGGGGCGGAAAGATTTAATGGTGGGGAGAATTGTCACACACGGTTTTTCATGTCTTTATTTTGATCCGATTCATTTCAAATCCTGATACTTTTCTTGGGTCTTCATTGTGATTAATGTGGAGTTTATAAGATTCATCTATGTTTAATCACCCTAATTTGTGTTCCCCATTGATTTTTTAGGAGTTTTTGGAGAAAGGGTGGTTACTTCATGATTTGGGCCAACCGTGAGCCCATTTCCACTTTTAAAAACCAAATTTATTTCTTTTATAAATCCTTTTTTAAAACTTTTTAACCCATTAAACTTCCCACATGGACTAAATAGATATATTAAAACTACCATATTCATTTGGACCCCTTATGAATTAATAATCATGGTGAATTTGGGTTAATTATTTAAGAATTGGGCCATCCCATGGGCACATTTATACTTTTTAAAAAATAATTTGATTGTTTTATATATAATTAAATATTTAATATTTTTCATGTATTACACCTCCAACCCGAAACCAATATCTCTATCCTCACCCCCATTATCTATTTTCCCTCTTTGGAGCTCAGAATAGTCGCAGACTGGGAAAACATTATCAATGTCTCTAAAATCATCCATAATTGACAAGGAAAATTGTATCATTCATAAATCAATAAATTAGTAATCTTTTGACCACCAATATTCTTTCCCTGGTTCTTACAGACCTTAGGAGTCTCTCCAAGATGTTTCATGTCATTCACTTTTATCTATGGGTGCATATATAGTATAATACGAAGAGTTTTCGAGTTGAAAATGTGAGACTCCTTCTCCTTTATCCTTCCTCTTCTTCCTCCTTTCATTATTTCTTTTGTTTATAATCTCCCCTAGTAATTTTAGACATAGGGTTATATTATTACATGGTTTTTATGGAGTTTATATTCACTTAGGTCTGGTCTTCAGAGTTTTAGTTTTTATAATCATGCAACGGGTGATTTTGGGTGTGCGTTTCCATTACGCCTAGGATTTGAGGTAGGATGTCCCTTGAACAAGTCGTTATCATTTAAGTTTCATCATTATCATAATGAAATAACATTATTTATATGATATGTTCTACTTTGAAACCATGGTTTTAAGGGTTTTGTGTGCAAATTATGTTTTATGACTTATTTTGTTAAAAATATAGTTGTTTGGGTATAAATGTGCACTCCTCTTGTTTGATAAATTATTACATGAGCTTCCAAAGTTGTTTTGTAGTATTTTGAAATTTTTTAGTATATTTAATAATGTTAGGGCATTAAAATGGTATTTTATTCCTTTTTCAGTTCATAACATAAGTTTTTTTTTCTAAAGAGTGCATGCCACTTATTCTGTAAATTGCCCGGTTGGCTTTTATGTGTCTAGTTTAATTTAAAATGATTAGTTTGGATTTTTAAATACATTGTAAGAATGTAAAAAATTATTTTTGGATCCTTTTATTTCTTTCCAATTTTTATTTGGTTTTAAAAATAAATGGAATATGGTTTACAACATGTTTTGGCCCGAGTTGCCAGAAAATGGCTTGTTTCACATTCATATGAAAATGGATGTGTTTTGAATATGTAACCTAAGTGTTTTATGGGATTTATGAATGTGGTTTGATTCTGTATATTGTGTGTATACACCTATTTAAAAAAATTCAAATTGATAACTTCTTCAAATGATAATTTTGGGAAAATGTTTAAAGGCCTCTTTGCCCTTTCCTTAAAATGAAGAATGAGTGTTTTATTTGTATATACCATGTTGTGTCAATTGGGATTGTTTTATCATCCATGAAATGATTTTATTAAATGTTTTTAGGGCTTCAAAATTTTTTTGGGTATGGTATTGTTGTGTTTTTATATTTAAAATAGTGTTTTTAATGAGTTTTATGTGCAAAGCCTCAATACACTCCTTGAAATTGTTTTACAAATATTTGTAGTGGTTTGTTGATTCGTGAAAGAAATGTGAAGACGTTTTATAATATGTTTGTGTTTTAATTTTTTGGGAATGGAATTTGGATGTGAAATTTTTATTTTATAATATTTTTAACTTGATTGAGCACTAAAGGGAATCCCGAGTATCTTGGTGGGAAGACGTGTACTAGTATACTTGTGATTCTATTGGGTTTGGCCCCTGTTTCACCTAGCAAGTTTGATGATGAAAACACAAACTAAACTATGATGTTGAGGATGTTGGGGTACTACTAGGTTATGGTTATTCTCCCTACTAGTGTCTCCGGTTCATGAGAAGTGATATATATAGTGGTTACTTTCACCGAGATACGAGGTACCTGGGGCTCACAAGTAACTAGTGCCTAGGGGTGTTCCCGTGAGTTGTGCTCATTGGCTATTTTGTACTCGATGTCAGCATACAGTGTGTTTGGTTGGTAAATTTAGTAGTGTGTATTATTTATTTAAATGTGTACCATATTTAAATCATCCCTCATTAAGAAAAATTCATTTTGAAGTTTCATTGCTTTGAATAATTGTTACTTGCATTTTTGTTTATAAAACATGAATATTTTTGTTTGATAACTATTATAACATGAAAACTCATTTGAAAAAAATAATTTCATATCTTCTCTTTAAAACATGAAATTAATGTTTCTTTAATTTTAAATTAAGTTCATTGGGAATATAATATCGGGCTAACCTACTGAGTTTTAATACTTATGTCTATAGTCTTCTTCTTTTTTTAGCCCTTGTGCAGGTTTCAACTTAAGTTTAATCGACTTGTGCGACATTTGATCATTGTTTTGGAGAGTGACCAGCGGTGTCAAATGGAGTTACATGGTTATTAGGTTTGGTTAGTTGAGTTGTTGGTTTTGTTCTACTTTTAGTTTCATGCACAAATAATGTTTAGTTCAATTTTTATATAAATGCATTTTGGGCAGTCCATTTATTTCCACTGTTTGTTTGATTGTTTATATATTGGGAAAATAGTTCCCTTGTGTACTCTATTTATGACCTTGGTTCTTGTATGCATCCTGGTAGGATCAGGAATCCTCTCGGGACTCGTCGAGGGTTGTCCTGGGTGACCGGTTCAGGGTCGACTCAGGCTGGTTTGTGAGAGTAACATCTTTCCTAAAAATGCCTCGGTTATCAGAAAAACCATCTAATTTACTAAGAGACCTCCAAACATCATAGTCTGTGAAATAAAAAACTTTATTAGAAGAGAGAGAAAGATCTTGTACCCATCCATTCATCCTCTTCACTGGATGTCAAGAAAACTCCCACCGTGTGACTATGTTGGTGTCGACACGTAGTGTTCGATGTTGGTGGGGTGGTTATAGAGATCATAAGGAATATACAAACATATATATAATATCAAACACTAATGCCCAACCAATGGGTTTAAAAACCAAATTATAATAAACAGACAACACCGTCACTTTTTTCTCCACCTCTATATTAATCAAACCACACAACAAGCCACAATCCACATTTCACCTTTCCAAAAAATTTAATTTAATCATCCCATTTTTTCATTATTTTGCATAAATCACATTTATCCACACAACTAACCATTTATTTTTTCATTAACCATTTCCAACCCATTAATAAAACCGGTCCATGTCATTTAAATAGTTATTAATTGTTTATTCCATCACTACTCGAGCATCTAGCACAAATCTATGACAACCTCGCTGCCTAAAAATCATGGAAAAACAAACCACCTTGATTCCCCAAAAGCACAACCAATTAATCATCATCCCCACATGACCCAACCCTACATAACCATCAAAAAAGTATGTAAACACATCACAAAACATCAAGATCAATTCAAAAAGTTACAAAGGGGGTTTAATCATATTCCACTTTATTTTATGGGTTTTTTTTCACACTAGACATAATCCTGAGGAAATCTTTTTATTTGAACAATATAGGTTCTTAGGAAATTTAAATTTTAGGGTGATATTACAATAATAAAAAAAAATCATAGTTTTCACAATACATATTTCCATTTCAAAAAAAACCTCCAATATAAATAATTTTCAATGGGGAATAAATCCCATACAATTTTTCACATCACAATAACATCAATGTTGTTAAAGCAAGAGAATCAAACACCTTTACCCTTCAATTTCAATTTAATGAATTCTTTATCTATGATTAAGGCACAAAAACCATAAATCATAGATAAAAAAGATTAACCCCCCCCCCCCACACGATGCCCAATAAAGAGAAATGAGGGATTCCCAACCTCAGATAAGCTTTTCTAACTCACTTCACACCTCAGGGTGATGAAGAAATGCCCACAAACCACAATTGCACCATGAGAAACTATGTATCAACATACACCACATCAAAAGATAATAAAAATGATGCCCAAAACACACCCCAAGCCAAAAAAAATTTCCACAGTGAATTTCCAATAAAATAAAGGAATAAAACCACCATGAATGAAGAATAACCTACCACATATCAACCACAGATTGCCAATGGGGATCAACTGGAACCAACGAATAGAAGAAAAAGGATATGAGAGATGAAGTTCTTATTGGGGGGCGTTAGAGAATTGTTTGGAATGAGAGGAAGAGTGGTCGTAGGATTTGAGAGAAACCTAAGTGCTCCAAACATTATAACTACAATGTATAAGGGATTTACACAATGTGTAATCCCCTTTAACATTTTTTGATATCATGATTTTAAGTTCCATCAAAAAATGAATCACCTTAAAGAATTAATCACCTAATGTATTACACATCATGAACTAACCTTGCAAAAGACATGAACCCCACTTTCATGTCGTGTAAACATTACACGGCATGTATTTCTTGAACCAACTCTGTTTCACCACCAACCTCCACTAAAACACCTGGAACCACCCCCGGACACATCTAATCACCCAAACTAGCAATGTAATGAATCGAGAAAGCATAAAACGTTTCATAAATAAATATAAATATGTATAATTATATTTATAAATAAAAACATATAATATATATATATATCTTTGAGTGTGTGTTTTTTTGTGTTAGTGTGTTTTATATATATATATTTATTTATAAACATGCATACCCAGAAAACATATTTTATAAATGTATTTAAAAATAATCATATAAATATATATTATTATAAAAATAAATATATCAATAAAAATATTAATATATATATTAATAAATATATATATCATAAATTATAGAAAAAAGAAACAGTGTATTTGTAAAGGTGTAGACATGTAAGGGTGAGGTCTCGGGTTCGGATCCAAGTGGAGGCAATACAGGGGTGAGCATGAGAAACCAGTGCTCTAGCATTGATAAAGGGAGAAAAGAGGAGCATTCAAGAACTGATAAAAGAAGGGGGCTTTAAGAGATAATAAAAGTGGGTGTACTATAACACCCTAATATTTTTTGAAATATATTTTTTTCAAATTAATTTGATCTTTTTAATATTTTTCAATTCACACAACATTGAATATATATTTTTCTATGCAAAGAACTAAGTTTGTCTTACATTATACGAAACACCAAGTTAATATTACACTACATGAAACACATGGATTGGATTTTATTACACACAAAACTACATTTTGATTATATTATAAAGAATACTATGTCCCATAAATAGCTATCAATACACACAAATCTGAATTTTACTAAATAAAAATATACTATTAATATTATTATTAAAATATTATTATAGCAACCTCCAAGCCATTGGAATGGATGTTATGAATAAGATTAAATAAATTGAGAAAATATGATTTTAAAATGTATAAAAAATTATTTTTTCTGTTATTAATTATTTATAAATTAATGTAATATTTTTTTGAAAATAAAGAAATTACTTTTCTAAGAAAACTATTTTTCTAGGTACAAACACAATTTTATCCTGATGAATTAAATAAACTGCTTTTGATGAATTAATTAAATAAAGGTAATATATTATATAGTCAATAAATCTTTTTGTTACTCATTCAAAATATTTTGTAGGTTTAATAAAAGAATAAATATAATTTTTTGAATAAAAAAATGTATTTTTCTAAAATGTAATTTTACCGAATTTTAATAGAGAAACCATTTTAAATATAAATAATGACATAATTACAATTTTTATTTTAATAATTAAACATAATTTTTGAATTATTAATATCAAAATGTACTTCGGGGTAATTTATTGTATTTTTCTGAGAAGTTTCATTTCTTGATGAATAGTGAATATTATCGAATTTTAATTGAAAACTTCTTTTTTGTATAAATAATTTATAGTTTTAAATTATATTTTGAATTGATTTTAATGATTAATTATATAAATTTTATATAAATTAAACCAATTTAGGTTACTGGAATCAATTTTACATTGAAATAGGATATAAAAACATTTGGAACTTTTGAACATTTTTTCATTAAAAACCCGCTTTGTCATCCCATCTCCGTGATTAAAATTAAATTAATTTATGCCACATATATGATTTAAATTTAGAAAAATGGATTACATGTTCATAATAATAATAATTTATAATCTATAATACGATGAAATTGGTTTTTTTACAAAATCATTTGGAGAAAGTGATTAAAATTAATTACAATGATTAAGAGAAAAATTAGCTTAACAAAGGCCTAAACTTTAAACATAAGGCCCAAATGACCTCAAAACTTATAAAAGTAGAATTCTTTGTTAATAATTTCATCTTATTATCCCATTTATAAGACTTTTACCCTTATTGGATCCACATGACATGGGAATAACATGGGTGGAATTCCCTTTTCAAATATTGATAGGAATGTCACCCCTCATCTAGTATAAAAAGGCACTCACCCCTCCCACTTATTCACACATATAAATACCTTTTTCTCCACCAAATTATTCCAAAATATCCTAAAAATATCCATAACAATTTTCAATAATCCCATATTTTATCATAATTTTAATTAATGAATCTCTTTGGTTCAAACTAAGAGGAGTTTCCCAAAGAAGAGGTAACATCGTTCCACATGCTCTTTTGTTTTATTTTCATTCTAAAAACCCTAATATATCATTATTACAGGATTATATAATAACATTATTATCTGAAATATACTTATATTCTTTAATTCTATGTTTTAAACCTACATTTACACACACTTCCTTATATTGGATAACAAACTTACCATTCATTTGTACGATAGACTCCCCCTCGCGAAACGATGTTTTCTGTTTTTCCATTACCACCTATCATGGTGGGAATTTTTATGGGAATAATATTTTTATTTGATATATATTATATTTACGATTTATTTATTATTATATAATTATTACATAAAACATAAATTCATGATTTCTATTTTTTGTTAATACGATTATTTCGTTTGTGGATGTATGGACTACCACCTCCTTAAAGTGATGTGATTCATTCACACATTACATGGAATGTATTAAAGAGGGGTTTAGTAAAATTATATGATATATATGAAATAATAATAATACTATAATTATAATATTTATATATATACCCAAATATATTTAATTTAATTTCATTCTTTTGATACGACAATAAAACAGAAACAGTGTTCATACGTACATACGACCTACCATCTCCAGGAACATTTTATTCAGTTTAATATTTATATACTTTATATATTATTATCAATATTTATATAATTAATATAAATTATATTTAAATCATGTCTGGAAATAATCAAATCATGATCTATGTAAGAGTATCTAGAATATCAAGTCAAAACATATACAAAAAACAACATTAATATTACCCAAAATGTAACATTAACATGAAATTTTTAATAAATGGGTAATATATGGTTATTATAAAAAAATAAATGGAATTATATATAATAATATATTTTCTTGGTATATTTATAATAAACAAATCTATATTATTTAAGATGATTGAACATGTATGATGTAAATCAATACTTAAGGTAATGGTTTTCAAATGTAACTTTTTTATATCTATGAGATACATTCCTAATTCACCACTCATTTATTTTTGTGTGGGGTATACTATAACATCCTATTACTATTTCAAGTATTTCTAAACCATCTTTTTTTAAATTATTATTACCTTAAATAAGAAGAAAAATGTTTTATCAGTGAAAAGTTTCATTTTTTTAAATATGTCATGGAATGCTGAAATGCTCAATTAAAATTTTGGAATATTCGAATAAATATTTTCTGAGTTAAGAACCAAGTAAGTATGAGTTTTTGAGGTCTGCAAAGTCATGGTGAGTTCAGAATAGAAATATTAAATATATTATTTTAATCATGAAAAATTTATTCAAAATAATTGAATAACTCTAAAATGGTCCTTCATTTGATAAATTTGAGACCGCAGTTATGTATTAAATATGGTGTTTACCCTAGAAGGGGTATAACATTCAATGGTGCCAGACTTTTGGATGTCATGCTCATGAGATATATTTTTTAAATAATATATAATGTATTATTTTTTAAAAATTTAATATCTCCCAAATGGTGCCTTATATAAGAAATCTGAGACCACTGATTGGACCAGAATGAGGGGTTTACCCTAGATAAGGTATAATATTTGTTCGCATCGGGTATTTTCATGTCTCGCTCACAAGAATACCACTTTTTATATTAATTAATTAATTTTTCCATGTTTTCATTAATAAATCATTAATATCTCTCAAACCGTTCATCATTTAAGAAATCTAAGACGACCGTTGTGTCTAGAACAAAGTGCTTACCATTAATTTTTTGTTATTATTTTAATTAATTAATGAGTGTATTGTACATCTTCCCCACCAAAAAACGGGAAAACCTCCATTTTTAACACCGGATGAAACTAAAATCAAGGAAATCATCTGTTTTTTATGATTTAAAATCAGAAACTACTTAATCACATGAATTAAAACTTTCCGTAACCAATTTCAAGTTGAAGCAGATCATTAAATGTGGTATTGAATTTACCAATATTGGAACATAGAAAGGGTTTTATATGAGATGATTGGATTTTTTTGAGATTGGGCCATCCCAAAACTCCATTTTCTCAGGAGTGGTGAACTTATTTAATCAATTAAGGATCTATTTTATGGTTTCATGTGATGTGTCAACCCCATTCCTTACCTGGTTCCTCCTGTGTGCATGACCTCTTTACCTAGGTTTGTTCTTCTTTTATTTTTTTTACTTAATTTTATTTTATTTCATTATTTCTTCCAATCTTCTAATTTCAATAACTTCTATGTTATTGTTCAGAATTACGCATCATCAGTACCATTTAATCCACCCCGACGAGCCGAATCTTAACATTATTTTTGTTTCATAGGTAGCAAGGTATTCCTTGATCCGAGTTTTCATATTTTAAATGGTTCTTTTTAAATAATTTTACCAAAATATAATTTTTAATAATTATTGAATGATAATTTCAAAAACTTATCAACGAATAATTTTAGAGAAATTATCGATGATAATTCTTAATTTTTTTTTCCAATGATGAGTTATTAAATTATTAAAAGATAAATATTATCTTTTTATCTAAAAAAATTGTTAATAATTATTAGATTATAATAATGATGAATTATTAAAGATTAAATGCACATTATTATTGGAAGGTAAGTATAATGAAAAAACATGAAAAGTTAATTTCATCAAATGATCAAAATATAATCACAAAAAACTATCAAAAATAATATAATGTAATTATTGAGATAATTGTTAAAATTATTATAAATGATATTTACTTGAAATTATCAAATGGATAGTTATTGAAGAATTTATCACTAGATAAATAAAAAGACTTATTAAAACAATAATTTTGAGTTTATCAAATATAATTATTCTAATGAACAATCATAAGAGCATGCGTTTATATAATGATAAAACTGAAATTTTTTCCGTGAAAGATAAATATTATCACAGCATTAAATTATTTTTTGATAGTTCTTTGTGATTATCTTTTGATAATTTGATGAAATTTCATTTTGATGGTTTTTTCTTTATACTTACCTTCCAATAATAATGCGCATTTAATCTTTGATAATTCAACATTATTATCATCTGATAATTCATAACAATATTTTTTTTATAAAAAGACAATATTTATTTTTTAATAATTTTTATAACTCATCCTTTGATAGAATTATTTAAGAATTATCATCGATAATTTCACTAAAATCGATCATTGATAAGTTCTTGCAATTATCATTTGATATTTATTAACTATTAAATTAGGTTAAAATTATTTAATAAGAACTATTTAAAATATTAAAAATCATATCATGGAATAACTTGCTACCATTGAAACAAAAATATTATTAAGATTCTTCTCATCAATAAGGATTAAATGGTAATGATGATGCATAATTCTGACCAATAACATTGAAGTTATTGAAATTAGATGATTGGATGAAATAACGAAATACAATAAAATTTTAAAAAAATAAAATAAGAACAAACCTAGGTAAATAGGTGATGTGCAGAGGAGGAACCCAGTAAGGAATAGGGTTGATCAAACACTTGAAACTGGAAAATAGATCCTCATTGGATTAACGACGTTCACCACTCATGAAAAGAATAGAATTTTGGGATTGTCTGGTTTCAACAAAATCCAAAAAAATCCAATCGGCTCATATAAAACCCTTGTTTCATTTAAATATTGGTAGCTTCAATACCCCATTTAAGGCTCTGTTTCAACTTTAAGATGACTACGGAAGGTTTTAATTTATGCGACTAAGTCACTTCTGATTTTAAATTGTAAAAAACAGATGTTTTCCAGGCTTTCAGTTCCATCTAGCTTTAAAAATGGAGGTTTCCACGTTTTTGGGTGGGGAAGATGTACACTACACTTATTAATTAATTAAAATAGTAACAAACAATTATTATTATTATTTAATATGAAAAAATAACAACAAATAAACGTCTATTATATGTAATTTTTATGACCTCACTAGGGAAAAAACATCATTCCGGACACAACGGTAGTCTCAGATTTTTCAAACGATGAACGATTTGAGAGATATTAAATATTTTTTAATGAAAACTAGGAGTAATTAATTAATTAAAATAAAAAGTGGTATTCTTTTGAGTTATACATCCAAACACCCGATGAAAATAAATATTATACATTTTCTAGGGAAAACCCCTTATTCTAGACCCATCAGTTGTCTCAAATTTCCCATACGATGCACCGTTTGGGAGATATTTAATTTTTAATAAATAATATATTTATTATTATTTAAAAACATTATCTCACCAGTGAGACATCCAAAAGTTTGGCGCCTTCAAATGTTATACCCCTTCTAGGGTAATCACCATATTTTCGACATAACAACTATCTCAAATTTCTCAAATGATGGACAGTTTTGGAGTTATTCAATTATTTTGAATAAATTTTTCATGATTAAAATAATATATGTAATATTTTTATTCTACGATCCCCAAGACTTTTCAGAACTCGAAAACTCATATTTACTCATTTTTTAACTCAGAAAATATTTAATTGAATATTCCAGAGTATTAATTGATCATTTTACCATTCCACGACATGTTTCGAAAATAAAAATTTTCACTATTAAACCATATTTTTTTTATTTAACATAATAATAATTTAACAAAAGATTGTTTAGAAACACCTGAAACAGTAATGGGGTGTTACAACCTCTCCACCATAGGAAATTTCTATCCCAAGAAATCCTAGGAAGAACCACGTAAAAATGATAAGTCCACTATTCTCTCATCAGCGTCTCCCTCTCTCACGTCTCATGAGAATTACAACTATGCTTCTATATCATACGGACATGAGGTATCATCCTCCCATTAGAACCTTGGTCTCATAAACAACAACCATGATCGGTCATTCAATCAAAGATAAAAGAGGTTCCACTTCAAGATCATGCCAACTGAGAACATGAGATGAGTGAGATAAATCCTTCTGAAGCTGAGATACATGAAACACATTATGTATCAATGTTAGTTGCGATGGTGGTTATAAATGGTAAAATATTTTCTACACCTAAGCAAAAACCTCAAAAGATCCCACAAAACAAGGAACAAGCTTCTCTTGCCTCCCAAGCTGCCGATGACCCAACTGGGGTGGAACCTTTAAGAATACATGGTCACCAAAATTGCTGCTTCAAGTAGTAGAATTAATTAGTTCTTTCTGGGTGAACAACCCATTGGTAAAAATGAAAATACCCTATTATATCCTTACTTGTTTCTAATAGTGAAATATAATAGTTCTGATAACACATAATACCTTTTTTGGAGAATAACCACTATGAATCATTCTCCACACCTTAAATATTGTCTCTAATGCTTACAGAATTCTTCAATGAGATTTTTTTTATAAACAATTTCAAGAAGAGAAGATGAGAGATAACCATTAGCTTTAATGGTGGAGAGAACCGGCACCACCCAAGGTGACACACTTGGGTGAATAAAGGAATTATCAAGAAGATCGGTCAACTGGGACATTAGTTCTTTCAGTTCAACTGGAGACATTTGGTAAGAGGGAAAATAAAATCGTTGAGTACCAAACCTTAAGTCAAAAGAAAACTCAATCTCCTTTAACAGTATAAAACCAGAAAACTCATAATAAAACATGTTAGGAAACTCAAAAATGACTGGAGGGAGATCAGGGATCATTGAATATCGCTCTAGACCAAAAGTAAACACTAATATCACTTTCCCTAACTCTAGATAAGACGTCTAGCTCTGCCTGACCTTGGTACACATTCTTCTTGAAGGGAAAGAGGAACAACACTGGGTGTAATAATGTAAACTCATAGAGGATAACAATCAATTTGGGCTTTATAGGTAAGGAGCAAATCCACCCCGAATGTGACGTTAATAGATTTCATATTGAGTACCCCAAAAAAAACTCCAAGCATGTTTGAGAACTGATAGAGAGAATACACAAGAGGGATTACAGAGACCCTACTCTCACTTTTACCAAGGGGTATATTAATATCCATTGATAAAGATAAAACCTCTATAGAAGGATTAAGAAGATTAAGGATACATGTTGAAATAAACAATTAAGATGCACCAGTATCAAAAAGTGCAGTCACTAAAGATGAAGCTATAGTAATGATAGCTATTATGGTCATTGGACATGTATTAGCTTCATCTGAAGACTCTTTCACTACATGAAGAAGCTTCGTTCTGGATTCCTATGGCTGGAACTCTTTTGTAATTGAAGTATTTGATTGCCCCGCAGTTTTTGAAGGTTCTGATGATCTAATATAGTGTCTCTAAGTACTCTAATGTAAGACCACGGAATGATAAAGGGTTAAATGACTAAATGATATGACTCGTTTCAACAAGGTGCACCTTTCTTTTCAAAATCATGTCTGATTAGAACTCCACAGTTAAGCGTGCTTGGCCTGGATTAGTAATCAAGATGGGTGAACTTTTGGGAAGTTTCTTGGGGTGAATGTGAGTGAAGACAATGCACACCTAAAAGGACATGTGTTGGCCTGTGGGAACTATTATTAGTCAGATGACCCGTTTAGGCATGTGGGTGGCCCCTAGGGTGGGGACCGAGTGTCTGCGGGGAAATTGGTGGTACCTGGTGGGCCGGGACCTGATGAATGTGTTAAGGTGGGATGTTTGTGCTGTCATCGGGGCCCTGTTTCTACATTTGGTATCAAAGGTGGAACCCATTCATAAGTGTGGTGTACTGCCTAGGTTGAGATGTAGGGCCCACAACTAGGACGTTGAGCTCTAAAGGCGAGGGTGGGGGGGGATTGAAACACCCCAAAATGATAAAGAGTTAAATGAATAAATGATATGACTAATGTCAACCAGGTGAACCTTATTTTTTGGGAGCCTACCTGATTAGAACTCTACAATTAAGCATGCTTGTACTAGAGTAGTGATCAGGATGGGTGACCTTATATAAAGTTTCTCAGGGTTTGTATAAGTGAGGAAAAAACACACTAGAAAGGACAATGTTGGCATGTGGGGTGGGGGTGATTGTAACACCCCAGAATGATAAAGGTTTAAATGAAAAAATGATATGAATAATATAAACAAGTTTTATTTTCCTTTTTGGGATCCTACATGATATGAACTCTACAATTAAGCATTCTTGGCCTGGTGTAGTGATCAGGATGGGCGAACTTCTAGAAGTTTCTCTAGGTGTGTGTGAGTGAGGAAAAAATACATTGGAAAGGACATGTGTTGGCCCATGGGGGGGGGTGATTGTAACACTCCAGAATAAAAAAGGGTCAAATGACTAAATGATATGACTAATGTCAACAAGCTGCACCTTCCTTTTTGGGAGCCTACCTAATTAGAACTCTACAGTTAAGCCTGTTTGGAATGCAATAATGGTCAGGATGGGTGACCTTCTGGGAAGTTTCTCTAGGTGTGTGAGTGAGAAAAATACACACAAAAAAGTACATTTGTTGGCCTTAGGTAACTATCATTAGTCAAATGACCCGTTCAAGCATGTGGGTGGGCCCCTGAGTGGGGACTATGTGTCTGTGGGGAAACTGGTGGTACCTGGCGTGCCAGGACCTGATGACCATGTTAATGCTGGGGGTGTTTATGCTATCACCGGGGACACAATTGTTACATTTGGTATCAGAAGAGAAACCCAGAGTTAAGTGTGGTGCACTGCCTCGGATGAGATGTATGTCCCATAATGAGGAATCTCTTCTCTAGGGGGGTGGGTGATTATAACACTTCAGAATGATAAAGGGTTAATTGACTAAATGATATGACTAATGTCAACAAGGTGAACCTTTTTTTTCAGGATCCTATCTGATTATTACTCCATAGTTAAGCTTGCTTGGCCTTGAGTAGTGATCAGGATGGGTGAAGTTTTAGAATGTTTCATAGGGTGTGTGTGAGTGAGGACAAAGCATGTGAGTGATGACAAAGCACACTGGAAAGGACATGTGTAATCATGTGGGGACTGTCATTAGCCAGATGACCAGTTCGGGCACGTTCATGCATTGATATAAGGATAAAACTAAAAAATTTCCATGAAACATAAATATTATCACATGTGATAATATATTTATATTTTGAAACTTATCCTGGTGGCAAAAATTATCATCGCATGTGATAATTTAAAATGATAATCTCGAGATTATCATGGAGAGAGAAAATGTAATCACATGTAATATTTTATTTCCTTGAGAAATAAATTAGAGGGATATAATTATCAAATGAGGTTTATGATTTTTTATGTATATTTATTGCAATTGCATGCATTAACATAAAACGATAATCCAGATATTATCCCGGAGAGATAAAATTTAATCGCATGTAATACATTATTCGATAATCTGAAATTATCCATGAAGGATAAAATAATATTATCTCATATAGTATTTTAATCCCATATTGGAAAATTATTCAGGAGAGAGAAACTATCATCGAATGAGATATTTTATTTTCTTTTGAAATAAAATAACGGGTTTTTATTTTAGGAACCCTTAATGAATGTTGAGCTTTTGTGTGATGATGATTATGCTAATAACGTCATGATGAGGTGTATTAAACCAGATGGGGTGGTTTATCCTTAATGTTGGCATCAACGACCTTGAGGTAGGTGGTTCCATTCTGATTAGACAAATTTATTATCCTTATATTGATTGATTTATTTCAATTTCTGATTTAAATTCAATTGCTCAAATTTTCATTCCAATAATTTGATAAAACCCTAATTCCCCTGAATCAATATATTTGAAAGGGTTTTGACATGAATATTTGTGAAAAACCCCAATTGTATTGAATTGGGTGTGTTTATGGAAATTTGGTGATTTAAATTGTTTAATTTACATTGTGGATTTGATGGAAATGATTTCAATTAAATTGTTTAATATAATTGTGGAATTAACTTGTGTAATGGTGGAATTGGTTTTGAATGGATTTCAAACTCATGAAAATGGATTAAAATGGTTTGGTAGAAACCCAATGGTTTTATCTCATGGAAAGCCTTGTTTTTGAATAAAACATGATTGGGTTTTAAATTGAAAGGAATTGACATTTTTGAAATTGAAGAATGGGATTGATCATATTTTAAGCAGTCTTGAAATAGTTTTCCCATAATGTAAGAGGATATGAAAGCCTTGGGTTGTTAGTGAGTTATTTGGATACACTCTATGCTACAACATCGTTCTAAAACATAATTATGGTGGGTCGCATCCCCGACAGGTTGGTGACGAGTCTCCTTTGGTCAGTGTCATAGGGATGTGTGTATAAACATTTTGCTGAGTTCACATAGAGTGTGGAATCCTATAGCTAGTTAATAATATTGTACCTTTTGAAAAATGACAATGTTTCTTGCTTGTTTATTTATATTTGAGATATAAATGTATGCCAATGTTTATTTGGACTACATACATGCCTTCTAAATTTATATAAATCATTTTATATAAATGTTATATATAATCCATTATTTTAGAAATATTCCATCATTTGTAAAATAATTGCTTAAAATATTTATTTCCATCATTTGAAAATGTATAGCATGTTTTGTTTATATGTTCTTTTGAATTGCCAAATTTTTTTACATTAAATTTGAATTGTTTTACTTGGATAATCAAAATTTGGCTTCTACTATGGAATCTTTGGTGTTATCTTTCTGGGCTTAGGCTCACACCAAACCTTTTCCTTTAAGTGTTTGTATACATTCATCTTCTAGGTTCGATAAAATAGAAGGGATCTGTTGGAGGTGGACCCAGCTGTTGAGTTTTGGTCATGGTGAGTTGTTTCCTTAGGGACCATGGGGTTGTTTTTCACAATTTAGTACTTGGGTTGTATTACTTTGGGATTTCATGGCATGATGTATTCTGGTACATTACTCCTAGGGGAGTATATTTTGTTATGCATACTGCTTTGTTTCCTTTTGCTTCTGCATTCTGGTGGCATAAATTGTTCCCACTTGTATGTCGTACGATGCCAGGTGCTAGTCGCTAACCCGTGGGGATCAGGAATGCCCTTCGAGCTATGCCAGGGATGACTTGGTTATCAGGTTACCAGGGTACCCAAGCTGGTTCATGAAATATATACTACCCATTAATGAGTTATATTATTCTTATACATAAATTTATGGGTATTTACATATCCATTTTGTTATATTCCTTTCATGGGGTTTGTGGTTCTAATATTTCTAAATTAGTAATGTAATTTTCTCATGATTTTCCTTCTTTGAGATACATGTTGTGTTATGAACCCATATTTTTCTACGAGATGCATATAAGGACTTTGTAATTTTATATCATAAAATTAATTCTTTTTATGAAATTATAATTTTAATGTAATTTTATTCTCTTTTGGGGGACATGATTTAAAGTCATCAAAGCGGTAACATTTTATTGTTATAATCAAATCGTTTATCGAGATTGTTTATGATTACACTACCATTAATGATATATTATAATAAATATCATAATTAACCTCATGAATTTTATTCCCCTATTTTTATTGATGTTATATCCAAGTAATGGTACAATTATTTCACACTTTGGTATATGAGATAATTATGAAATTATTTTTATAAAAATCTGACTTTATTGCCCATTTCGATTGGAAATCATTGTTTTTTCAATATCATGTTCTCTAAATATGGTTTAATTTTTATTAATATTATTATATGGTGTTTAAAGTAAATTTTTACCCATGTTTTACCTTTTAAAACAATGGTTTTAAAAAGAATCTTCTTTTAGTTTTCCAATCAAGGCACTTTCCTAAACATTTTATGGTACAAAAGGAATGTTCGGAATGTATGGACTTAACCACCATCATGATCGTCATTTCTATGAATCTTAATTTATAATTTTACTTGTTTATTTTTAAATAAAATTTTTTCCTAATATTCTGGATTTTTTTGATTTTAAATTGTTTTTCAAAGAAAAATGTTTTCATTTTTTTAAGATTTCTTTATGAGTTTTTAAGTTGTTTTCAAAGAAATTTTTTTTAAAAATATCATTAAGATTCCTTAATATGTTTTTAAATATATTTTAAAATAAAATAGATTTCAATACGCTTTTTGTGTTTTTAAAATATGAAATGATATTTTCCTCATGAATGTTTTTAAATGAAATTTTAAATCATTATTTATAAGAAAATGATTTTTCAAATGGTTTTATGAAATTGATTTTCAAAGAATGTATATTTTCCTTAGGAAGCATTCTCTGTGATCATTAAGAATCCTTCTCCATCTACGATGACATGATTTTTTAATGTTTATTATTTAATGGGGAAATGATTAAATAATACCATTCTATATTCTTTATTGAAAATTTTATGTTTTGATGGAATTTTGTTTATTACACCTGTTTCTCTTATTTTAAGAACACGCCTTTTACTTCTCATTCTAGATTGATGGTTCTTATAAAATGTATGTTATTACCTCTTTCTTTTGGGAACCCAATGTTTATGAATGTGTTCTTATGAGATGAAACCCATTGTTTTCATGGGTATGTTATGTTCATTTTTTTATGTGTTCATTGTGGCATTCATGATAAATTATAATGTTATGATGTGACAGGTGCACCCTGAATTATATAGCATAATATGAATGTTTCAATGTGACGGGTGCACCCGGAATTATACATTGCTTCAATGAATTGGGTTAAGTGATTAATCGCATGAGTAAATGTGTAAATATATTTGAACAAGATGCTAGCTTTGTTCACAAGTATGTGTGGTAGTTAACTAATAAGACATGATGCTTCATTTTTATGCATTGCCACATTCTAGTTTTATATTTATGCTTCCTATCAGGTTCATGATCCTTTGAATATGTTTTGATTATGCTCACCCCATGCTATATTGTTCTTATTTATCCTCTTACTAGGATTCTACTTACCTATTTTGATTTATATCCTCAGGTGGTTAAACGTACTAAAGAGATCTCAGGTGGTTAAACGTACTAAAGAGATCTCAAGGTTGGGTCGCTATAATTCAACAACTTTAAACGTCATGTAATAGCCCAGAAAACAACACAAAACCTAAAATTCTTACAAGACACCCAAAAACAACTCAAGAATTTTTCAAACTCAGGGAGAACCACTCAAAGACAATACAAATTTATATCTAGATTCTATTAATTTTAACAAACTTCCATCCACAAATATTATGACTTCTAACACAAAAAATTATTTTCATCCTTGGGAGTGACAATACATACCCAATTAAAGAGGAAAACATGTTTTAAAAAGATAAATATATAAATGTGGCTTATGGGATGTTATAAAATCCCCAACATATGGATTTCCATCTCTAAGAATTCATGTGAAAGAATAAATTTCAGTTTTGAGGTGAGGCCACCACTCCCTCATCAATGATTTGTGCTCCCAATTATCATGAGAATTCAATTTTTTCCACTATAACACTATAACCATTGTAATCTACTTCCTATGTAAGAATTTCAATTGAGAAATAATGATATAAACTAGATACTAAATAACAGAAATGTATGGTTATAACTAAATCTATTCGAAACTCATAATGTTGGAGGGATCAAGAAAATATTTCAACAGATGTGATATGTGAAAAAACATAAATTCATTTCAAATAATCTACTAAATAATAATAAAACTACCGAAGACGAAAAATGACCTCAAACATTCCAACATATCTTAGAGAAATCTTCCCTTGTTTTCCAACTGATGAAAAACCAGCCGAGGAGAAAGTTTTTAAAAAACACTGTCACCTATGGAAAACTCTGAAGAAAAGCATCACTGGTCCGCATCAGATTTCTATGGAATCTGCTGTATAACTAGACACTGATGTACATCAAGAATCCTCACATATGTCTCCTAAAACAATATTTTTCTGACTAAATAATATTCACCCACCTCTTCCCAATAAAGAGGTAACCTTCATGGGAAACCATACAAAGCCTCAAAAGGATCCATTCTAATTGATGACTGATAACTTTTGTTATAAGAAAAATCTACCTATCCTAGATGGCTATCCTATGGTGCCTCAAAATCTAAGACACTGGCAGGAATAATATACTCTAAGATATGAATAATATATTTTATATGACTATCTATATGTGGATGATAAAATTTACTCAACATGATATGAGTCCCCATAAACACTTAGATAATTATCCATAACCTCTCTGTAAACCATGGATCCCTTCCTAAATCAATGATAGATGGAACCCCATGTAACCTCAAAATTTCCTACACATACAACTTACCTATATCTTCAACTTTTTTGGTGTCCTCTATTACAATGAAATGAGTTGACATTTTCAATAGATCAATCAACACCCATATAGAATTTCACCCTTAGCGATTCTATGGTAACCCAGAAAAGTCCATGGATACCTTGTCCAATTTCTAAACCAGCACCGGAAGAGCCTAGAGAAAACTAAAAGGTTTCAAATGAATTTCCATTCTCTTTTGGAATATGTAATAGTGGAACACATAATCAATTATGTCACACTTCATACCTAGCAAATCGAATAATTGTCTCATATCATAATACATATTTTTAATTTTTAGATGAACGACCCACAATGAACTATACCAATCAGAAAAAAACCGAGATACTAAAATATGATGGGATGACAAGGAAATTCCCCAAAACTGAGATTGATTTTCTTAATATACAGTGTAGACAGAAATGGTATCCCACCATATAGGTTTTCCTTAATTTATCTAAACTTGTTTTCTTGTGACTGATTCTACAGAATAGACTCAAGGAAAGATGATGATAATTAAAAGCTAGTCAGAACCATACCTAGAAAATCCACTTGAATATCAAAATAAAATTGAGTGAAAAAACTAATAAGGTTCCACTCTTCCTTTTATTCCAAAATATATTGTGAGGACACTTTCCTTCTAAGAGCATGTGCAATGATATTCCCCTTCCATAGGGTGTTAATGACATCAATGTCAGACAATTGATGGTATTACACAAACTGAATCATTTTAAAATTAATGTTTTTATTAGAAAAGATGTAGCTTAAACTCTTATGGTTAGAAATGGACATGAACCATTCCATAAAAATATAATTCCACCAACACATACTTTATTGCATAACTACAAAAAGCTCTAAATCATTAGTGGGGAAATTATTATAATGTCGTCTAAGATGATGAGAGATGTAAGATACCAAATGATCATCCTACATATGAAGACATCCCAAACCAGTCCCAAAAGAATCATAAAAAAATATGTCATTTACCAAGAGTAGGTATGATCAGTACAGGAGCCGATGTCAGAAGTCATTCCATCTCACTAAAAGAATATTATCAATTTTCTTCCCATGTGAATTTCGTCCATTTCCTAGTACGAGTGGTTAAAGGTGAAACCAATGGAAAAACCATTTCTAGTATTCATCAAGATCAAGATTGCTCTGATTCTCAAAGAAATTATGTGTCTCTTCCTATGAAAAGAAAACATTTACCTTCTCTGTATCAACAAATAATCCATGATTAAAAATCGTGTGCCCTAATAATTTCAATTGTTGAATCAAGAGAATTTATTTTAAAAAATTTCCATTCAAATAGTGACTCATCATGATCACTAAAACTAAAAATAAAAGGCTTCTCATGATTGTGTCTTGAGTAGACAAAAATATAATCTAGAAAATTGACAAAAATACATTAATTTAACAACATATTTTTAGAGATGCTTATTAAAAACATCACTAATTTCAAATTTTAGTGATGTTTCCTGGAAAAATATGCTAATTTTGCAACATTTCCTTAGAAGCATCGCTAAATTAGTGACATTTTCTTAGAGTCATCTTTAATTTAACGATGTTCCCTAAAAACATCACTAATTGTGCAACGTTTACATAGAAGCATCACTAAATTAATGACATTTTCTCATAAGCACCGCTAATGTAGCGATGTTTGCTCAAATTCATCCCTAATTTAGCGATGTTTGTTGACAAACATCACTAATTTAGTGAAGTTTTCTTAGAAGCATTTCTAATTTAGTGATCTTTTCTTATAAGTGTCACTAAATTAGATACATTTCCTTAGAAACAATCCTAATTTAGCGATTTTTTCTCAGAATCATCGGTAAATTAGAGACTTTTCCTTAGAATCATCGCTAATTTAATGATGTTTCCTAAAACATGTCGATAAATTAGAGACGTTTTTATGAAACGTCACTAAATATATATATATATATATATCATTCCTCTGCATCAATGTAAATATATATTTAGATATATATATATATATTAATATGTATAAACACAGACACATATATATAAACATATATAAAAAGATATATTTTTATATAGATCATTTCCCCACATTGATGTATATATATATATGTATATTAATATGTATAAAAATAGACATATATATATATAAACATATATATATATATATAAACATATATATATATAAATACACACAATAATATATAAATATAAATATATACATATATTTACATATATGCAAATTTTTATTTATAAGAACACATATGTATTTTAAATTTAGTCAGGTTTCTAATAAAACGTGACTATTTTGGTAAAATTTTTACTACTATTTTAAAATGTGACTAATTATATATATATATATGTACGTATATATATGTGTGTGTGTTTGTGTGTGTGTGTGTTTGTGTGTGTAAATTTTCAATTATAATTATAATTATGTACATATATATATATATATATAATTTTTTTCTTGATAAGGGAATTTCCCTATGTGGCCTTTTGGAACCCTCCACACAAGGAAACCCCCCCTCCCCACGAAGGGGTCACTCCAGAGAGGGCCCCAACCAGGAAGGAGCCATTTCCAGTCAAGATGGAAGAGCGTCCCAGAGGGTGACGACCCAGCAGCGATGTTCCACCAAGCGATCCATCAGCGATTAGGCCGTGCCTCATTTTGCCCACCCGGATGAGACCGAGTGACCCGGCAAGGTGGGTGGATCCCGGGGGAGATGCTCGCCCTGAAAGAAAACTCCCAGGATTCGAACCCTGAACCTCCCAAAGAACAGCGTGGATGTGCCACTCACCTTCACCACCACACCACCACCGAAGTGGCATATATGTACACGTATATATTTACACAGACAGATATATAATATAAATATATTGATAAATGTAATATATAAACACATATATATAATATAAAACATACACATATATATACATATATAATATAAACACACACACAAACAGACACACATATATATAGAAATAAAATATAAACATATGATATATATATATATTGGGTACAATTATTAAAGAAACACATACACAAAGAAGAAAATATATATTTATATATTAATATATGTATATATATATGCATGTATGCGCATATAAATTTATAATTATAATTGTATATATATATCCACATATATATTTACACACACACACATATATAAATATAAAATATAATCATATAAACATATATATATATATATATTAAAATATAAACATATATATAGGTATTTAAAAATAAAATATCAATATAAAATATAAATATATCTATATTATTTTTTATATATAATATATTAATTTTTTAAATACATATATATATATATATATATTATTACAGTTACAAATAAAACTATGTTAGACTGGTTGGTATGAGTTTCTACTGGAGAAGCGGGAGGTTAGTAGTTCAATTCTTAGTAAGCTCTTAATTTTCAAGCCATTGAGTACTGGAGAGGGGAGGGGCATTAGTTGGAAAATGGAGAGGGGGATAGAGGGTACTGCAGTGGGGTAGGGAAAGAGGGGAGTTAGCAAGAGCAGGGGTTCTATCGGGAGTGGGAAAGGGAGAGAGGGGTGGGTGAGAGCTAGGGTACTGGACAAGGGAGAGGAGAGCATTGTAATGGGGGTGAGGGGGCGAGCACGGGTATTAGAGTAGGGGTTCTATCAGGAGTGGGAAAGGGAGAGAGGGGAGGGTGAGAGCTAGGGTACTAGACAAGGGAGGGGAGAGCGGGTTAGTGGGGGTTAGAGGGCGAGCATAGGTACTGGAGGGGGCGTGGGGTGAAGGGGTGAAAAGGTACTGAAGCAGGGAAAGGGAGAGGGGAATCACCGAGAGCTTGGGTACCACTGGACAAGGGAGGGGGGAGAAGGGCAGTGGGGATGAATGGGAGTCACGTGTTGAGGGGGGATGATTTTTTTTAAAAATTTTAAACAAAATCCGTCAATTAAAAAATTCAAAAATTCAAAAAACAAACTCTAACACTTCTTCGAAATGTCGGTAAATAAGATCATTTATAGACACTTCTAAAAAATTTTAGTAAATGAGATGTTGCTAAATTAGATACATTTAGATCATTTCTAAATGTCAAAAATTTGTGGATGTTTCTTTACCAACATTTTTTAGAAGTGTTAGTAAATGAGGTGTCTCTAAATAGTAATGCTTATAAACATCGATAATTGGAGATGTTTATAAATATTACTAAATTAGTGACACATCATTTAACAATGTTTTTTGAGAAACATCGTCAAATTAATTAGAGATGTTTTAAAACATATCTAATTAAAAAAATTCGCTAAATGATGATTTTTAGTGAAAATATACCAAAAACATGTCGAGATATTGATGGAATATCTGATTCATCAAATTCATGAAAGCTGCATGAGAATTAATCAAACCAAATTGCATCACAAGATATTTTAATTGGCCATCCCTCCTTTTGAAAGGAAACATCGGTATATCAGACCTCTGAACTCTGAGCTGATGATAACATGATGAAAGATCAATTTTTAAAATCCAATTTTCCACCATAAACTAATTATACAAATCATCAACAGAAGGAAAATGCTACTTGTTCTTAACCATTTATGGGTTCAACTTTATATAGTTCATGGAAAACTAGAGATAACTATATTCCTTTTTTGAAAAGTGAATGAGGGATTCCCAGGGTGAAATACTAGAAACAAACTCATCCCCACTAGATCTTTTAACCAAATCTTGAGTTATTTATATTCTCCTAATTCCATATGACAAGATGTTATCGATATCAGACGTGTTCCTATCACTAGATCAATCTTAAAATATACCTCCCATTTTAGAGGAATCCCAGAGAAATAATCTGGGGAAAATTCAAGAAAATTACAAACAAAAGTGGTAAGATATATATAGAAGAAACATGATTAGGCCCAACCGTAACAACATACAACAAACATCTATGCTATGGGTGGGAAGTTCTTACATGACCAGACCTTAGATCCAACTGTCCCTGAAACACCCATGTTCTCCCATAGAATACAATAAATGAGTAAATACTATGATAAAAATCATCCTTGGCATGATGAGAAATAATAAAATCCATTCTAATGATGATGTAAAACAGATCAAGATCAAGAACAAGTATATCATAGACTAACTCCACCTTAGTGATCGATAGCAAACAAGAAGGACATTAAAACCATTTCTCCTTTCTCTTACCAAGAGGATTCACTAAATCAATAAAAAAATACATGATATTCATCCGAAGTTTAAGCATATTGAAAATATGAACATATATAAATGAGTGGGAAGCATTAGTGTCAAATAAAACAACCATTACTAAGGATGCAATAAAGATGGCACATCTCCCTATCACTGGACCCACATATACATCTGTTGGAAACTCATAAACTGTGTGAAGGTGCTTCACTATTGAGGATTATTGATGGATAACTATTGTATTTAACGTATATTACTATGACACAATTACCTTTAGAACCAACAATTCCTTACCATATTGAGACATATGCATAGTCTAAAAGAAGCATTGTATATGACCATAATTCCCATAGTTATTACACATCTTTTATGGGGAAATAAAAAAATGTCAGGTGTGTCTAACCATTCCAAAATAATATAAAGTCAGCAGAAAACTACTAGTTGTGGATGGAGGTTACAAAGTGGTCTGTTTCCATTAACCACCTATGACACTCCAGTGGTGATACTTCCACTTCATCTTTTCCAACAGTGCACCACTAAAGCTACCACTAGGTGGAATATAATGGGTGGAATATCCAACCTTTCCTATTATATTAATCTATTCCAACATAACCCTTTCTACTGTCTCTATAATTTTTGAATGATTCAACATAAATACCTATGATATGATATCCGGTCGCAAACCCTATAGGTACTTCTAACCCTTCAACTAGTCATTCTTTATAACCTCAACTGAAAATGAACCAGTTCTACAAACCGATTGATGTATCCCAATGCCTATTCCCTCAAGGATTTAAATAGTGAAATCCTAGATACTTCATCATCACAAGTGAATATAGAAAAAACATCTGGAAGAAGGGGGTCATGAATCCATTCCATTCCAAGCCCATGAGATTATCAACATGTACCATGGAATCCCACAAACGCTTTCTAGGAAACTCGTGTTTGAACACCAAAAACTTCAGAAAATTATTATCCTATGTTTCTATGAAGTTAATGACCTGAATGATATTCTATATCCAATACTACAACTCTCAAGGTTCATTCATACCATTAAAATATGGTGGCTTCTCCCTCAAGAACATTCATGATCGATCCCCATATGTTCTAGCTCCTAGATCTATCTAAATGACTATGTTACGAACTTTCGATACATTATGATAAACAACATGGAAATACTACATGATAGAATCAATATCATTTTGACCGATCTAATAATTTCTTCGATGTTTATTAGCTTCTCCCTCTTAAGGAACTTGAAGAACAAATCATAGAGGAATAATACTAGACATCGAAACAACAAAAACTATCCGAAAATATAACAATCTCAATTAAAATTAGAAAACCCAAAAGTAAAAACTAATATTAACACCAATAACATAAAACAAGATACACACATCCCAACATCCCATGGTATCTTAATTATGATCATTATAAGAACTAGCTAGGCACTCACTACAACATAACTCCCAAGTCCCAAGAATCCCATATACAGTCTACCAAAAATCACAAGACAACAAATATATATGAAAAACCACCATTGATACCACACTATAACAGGATTTACTAAATAACTTATAAAACTAGTACCTAACCTGATACACCACAAACATGTAGGGTGTTCAAGATCCCCACAGGTTGGAAACCAGCACTCGAGCATCGAAAAATAGCCATAAAAAATGATTTCACCCAAATTGAGGTGAATATGACATGGAATATTTTCAAATATTAGAAAGAAATAGATAAAGAAAAAGATATATTTTAAAAGATAAAGAGAACAAAAAAATCGATACAAAGAGAAGGTAGAAAATGAATATTCAAGTGACCAGTCCAACAAAAAAGGAAAACTAAACAAAAAAATCTACTTCAAAAGTCTCCATTTGATAACATGGAAAACCCGCACTATCTCACCATCGATCTACACAAACATAATTAACTAAAAACCCTATTTCCTCATTGAGATGCCTCAAATTTCCCTAAATATAAATATATAAAAATTTCAGTTAACTATCATAGAAGTGCCTATGGAGTGATCTAACAGGCTTAGTAAGATTTGTAACAAGTTCTAAATAATAAATCTATGTAAAAAACTCATGTACGCTCTTTTTAGCTAAAAAATGGCATAATGATAAGTACAGAAGTTATATCAAAAGTGTGTTAAATATTTCAATTTTCCATTAATTTTAAAAAATGATGGCATATCAATTTCCAAACACAAAGAGTGAATAGAAAAAACCGAAGTAGTATAAAGATGAATAAGAGGTAAATAATTCAAATAACTGAACGTGTCATGTCGGAAAACTACTTGTTCCATAAAAAGCGACTAATTCACAATACGCCCTTAGAACACATGCCAAAGGATAAGAGAAACACCCCATGAGTGAACCTATCAACAATGTCAAGAACATGTCCCCAGTATAATGGGCCTAGGGAGTAGATAAAATCCCCATGACAAAATACCCCAATGTTAATATAGATGATGGACCTATACTAAAACTATCAAATTCTTACCCAAGGATTCCCATGTGCTTCATTTTATAAATAAATCGAATTTTTTTAAAATACTCCTTTTTCATTTACAAAAAACTTTGGAAAACCAAATTTTATCACAAATTCATTTTCACACAAAAAATCATAATGGAAAATTCATTTATAAATTTATAAAAATGATAAGAGTAATTAAATTGATCAAAACATGCTATAAATGAAACCACTTACTCTAAACTGATGGTTTCACACGCCCATAGAGGATCCACCAACAAAAATATAGCAACAAAAACAATAGAGTCCTAAAAAATTTACACCTCTTAGAATTGATCTATTAAAAAGGGGTTGGTGGAGAAGAGGAAATTACACATACCTCAAGAACACACAGTCGCCATGCCACAGCCAACAATGTAAACAACCCCTAGAACAATATCTCTCAATGGATATATAGAGAAATAAGAAGATATATCACCATGGGTTCACAGATATAAAAATATAATGCTATGGTGCTCCCATGAATGAATCAATGAAGAAGAAGAAAGTCCTAATCACCTGGAGATATGAAAACCAAATTAAATAGTGATCAATAATCAATCTAATCAATCTGGATAGAATGAAGTCTCAAAAAATTGTCAGATAAACCTTCTAGGTTGAGAAAACAATGATCTATGAAGGAATAAAGGAATGTAATATTTGTATGGAACCCTAAAATAACTTTTCATGACAATTACCTCACATGTAATTCATTTACACATCATGTAATCCATGGGGATCACATAAGATGAAAATACCATCACCTTTTTTAAAAAACTGATATTTTTACATTACATGTCATGTAAAAAATACACTATATGTAATTCTTTCATGACATGTTCACAGTTCATGAATTGTATTTTGTAACCAATTACAAATAATGTGAAACCTTTATGAATTTTTTAATAGCCTAATGGAGAGCCTAAAACTTCATATTCTTACAAAAAAACCATAAACCAACTTTGGATTTCTTTAACCTTGAGGAAAACCCCAAAAATCCATTACACATTTATTCCTATATTCCATTAATTGAAAAAAGAAACCATCCCTGAACAATAATTCATTTTAACAAAAAAATTATCTCCATCATTTGGATTCCCATGATTCACCCAATTAAAAGGGAAATCAAGTAGAGAGATGGGAATTCCCTAAAAATGGGTAATGAGGTGTTATAATACATATAAATGTTTCATTACATTTTGATATAAAACTAATTTCTACTTAAATATCCCCTTATGATCTCCAAATAAGGTCTAAGCATCAGGTAAGCTCTGATTGGATTTTTTTTTGTGGTGGTTTAGCTAGTTGGATCATGTAGAAATATCCATGAACATAAAATCCTTCTATATGTGGTTTTTCTAAAACTATAATTTCTGAAGTTAGTCTTGGTCTTGTTCAAGGTAAAACCCTAGAAAAGATACCTATATTATAATCTCCAAAAAATGGTCTTTATTTGGATATCATCTACTTCTAGATTCTATCTCTTCTTACTTTATTTATTTTGAAAAAGGGTAACCTCAATTTATTCCAAATAATTTAACTTCCAGATTTTCATGCTGATATTTAATGTTCAAATTAAATAAAGGTTTTTTGTTTTGGTTTCGTATAATTTGTGGAAAACTATATTTTATTTTTTTTAATTTAAGGGGAATATATAGTGAAATATTTAGACATTATAAAAACTACTAATGAGCACACCAAAAAATAAATTCATCTTCCCAAAATAGCCATGCAATAGGATACCCGATAATCAATGAACCATTCTACAATAATCCAAAGTGAATTCTCTTGAACCATTCAGATGACCCTAATTTTTCTGTTCCAAACCCCATGATAACACCTACTTTGAGTCTTGAGTGACCAAATACCTAACTTAAGGGGCTATAAACCCCATCACATCCTCCAAACTGGGACAAAATCACTAATCACGACTCCCAATATATCAATTTTTTTAACATAATAGATAAAATTAAAATTTTAAATAGTAAAATATGTTCATAAACATATGATCTACTATGATGAATCCTTCTTACACATCATTTCATAAAACTGAAGAGAAAAATTAAAACAAATAGTATGAGATGGAATAACAAGGAAACGAATGAGGTTATATAAAAGGGTCTAGAGTCATTTTAGATACCCATTCTAAACTCTTAGAGTGGTTAAAAATCGTCATTAAACACCATATCATCAAATACATATCCTAAAAAACCGCATAAAACTATTAACATGGAGAATATATGAAAAAAAGGAAAAAATGAATCATGGTCATCAAATAAAACTTCTATAATGATCATCATCCATCATCTTCCTAACAATTATAGAACATGATCTTCATAAAAAATGATGTTTCATATATGGAATAAAATACACATATAATCTAACACATTAGAAATTGTCTCCCTTACATGGAATCATGCTCACCATAAACACTAATTCTTATATGATAGAGCCCAAAAGGATATACAATTTTAAATAGTTGAATTTCTAGGATTTTAACATTTCCCCTAAGGCAACTATCAATTATGATGTGATGAAAAAATTATCAATAATAGATAGGATTTTATAGAGGACCCATGACTCATCTATGGATTGGGTATCATTATGGGGAGTACCAAACACTATTATTATTGAACTTATAATATCTCATATAGCTAGGATCAATAACTTCCATTTCACCTCTATGACTATAGAAGATAGTTTGAACTTATTGAGAGAAATTTAAATTAATTGGGGGAGTAATATACCATATGGATGGATTTTCCCTAAGATATAAAGGAATACTAAATATGTAGATATAGTACATGAATTGAAAAATATAAAAGTATCAACATTGTTGATGGAGGATTACTGTTTAACACATAGGGGGAATATAATCTGTATTTAGAGGAATTTTTCCTAACAAACCGGGGAGTAAAAAATCTATAGATAGAGGACCATCCACTGAAATATTGATGAGTACCAACATCATAGGTTTAATATTTTTTAAGACACATGGAATGATTAAGTTCTTAATAGAAGGACGATTTTAACCTTATACATAGGTAATATTAGTACACCATGATGCATAGCAGAGTACCTAAGCCCTATCATTCATATGTGAAACCCACAACTCAGTAAAAAAAGTTGAATATTGGGGAACCCAAACCAATTCTAATATTGATATCCATGGAAATAAATATCCCTATCATTTTTCTATGGTTATATTGAGAACATTCTCTAATAAATGGTCTAAACATAGATCAAGGGAACATTGGTTTGTAAAACACACACCACAATGAGTAGATTAAACATTTACACTATGAAAGGAAGGTATGCACTGCCCCTATAACAAAAACATAATTATAATAAATTTTATATCTTCATTATAATGTGGAATCATTTCTCATACAATACCATGATATTGGAACACTGATGACCCAAATTCTATACAATGAATGGTATACATAACTTCTTCCCATAAATAATTCCCCTAACACTCAATCTAGTTAGTAGGATAATAGAGCCCTCACCCAAGAATATGTTATCAACCATATCATATAGATGGTGTATCAGCTATGATAATAAGATATAATAAATTCAAGAATTTTTTTCCTAATTAAAAAAATAATAATTCACATAACTGATAGCCCTAACCTCAATCTCTATCGCCAATAAACTCACTCTAATACCACTCTATCATTATTCTAACCACCAAGACCCTACCTGGAATGGGAGTTGGGTTGAGTGTTCCAAACCAAGATCATACCCATTAGGTCAGGGGTGAGTGACTGGCACCAAGAAGACATACATACATGGGAAATGTTATCCTATGTATAACCTACAACATACACTCATATATAATGATATAATATGGTGATAATTTTTAATATTATATAAGATATCATAATCATGAATGGAATAATTATATAATATAAACATAAAAATCCTTCCATGGATAAAACAAAAACAATTACCAAGGTAGGTGAAATAAGTGAAATAAATAATCCAACTAATAACCACAACCATCAATAGAGAAAAAAAACTACTCATAATTTGGAATAAATACTAAAACACTACCTATAACCATCACCACCAAGTACCCCTAACCATCAGTTCCTCTAACTCTACTTCCTTTTAGATCACCCTTGAAATGTATATCTTGTACAAATACACAAAAAATATGGGATGAGAAGTATTTTTAGGAGTGTGTATAAATATACTAGTAATATTACGTAAAAAAGAAGAAAAATGAGATTTTATCTTAAAACCAATAGAAAAATATCTCAACCCAAATATGTAAAATAATAAGGAATGGGATAGGTGAGATGATGTTGGGACTTTACATCCCAAATGAACCACAACCAAACCTAAAAAATTCAAGTTAGTAAATCTGAAAATCTTCTCATCCCATCAATATGAAAACCATAAATATGAACCCAATTCATCAGGGGAAATATACACCTCCTTACACAACTAGGACAATGGAAGGTAGAAAAGAAATGCATAAATTGGAATATATCATAATGCATAACACTAACTTCGAAGAAAATAATAATTAATATCATGTAAAATAATATCCCCAATCCATGATCTACAACACATCTAAATATATTTCACCACATGAATGAAAATAAGGAAAATTTGAAAAATAAACAATCATATCTTTTTTACTAGAACAATTTATTATTCAAACAAAAACCATCAGAAAATCATTCCCTAAAAATATAACATTGAATGACTAGTAACGATGGAGGAATCACACCCCACCATAGTGGAAAATTGTTCATGTTGAGGGAGTACCCACTCCATCTATAGAAGGGACACACATTAATATATGGTATAGGCACATTAAACCCATCAACATAAGTAAAAATACACCTCACTAGTAAAAGGATCAAAATATTTTGAAACCTACATATTTTCACATGTCATGATTTGATGAAAATAAGACCTATCTATTTTCAAAAGGTAATGATATGATGAAATTTTTATGATACCAATTTCATTTTATGGGTTATTATATAATGTTTATTAAACCTATATCTTTTAATGAGACATGATATGATGCAAGTTTTATTATCTTGTGGAACATGTAAATATGATTTTATTACGTGGAAGGTGGGACCTATATATCTCTTCAATGCATTGGGTAACGATGCATGAAACATGAGTATATATGTTATATGTGAACCTGATTACATGTTCACAAAGTTATGCATGCACATTATTTCATGTTCACAATGTTATGCATGAACCAGATTCATGTTCACAAGGTTATGCATGGACTTGGTTGTATGTCCATAAGTTTATGTGTGAACCTTATTAAATTTTCAAAATGTTATTATTGTACCTTATTACGTGTTTACAATGTTATTTGTGAACCAGTTTACATGTTCACAATGTTATGCATGGACCTGTTTTCATGTCGATAAGTTTATGTGTGAAACTAATTACATGCTCACAATGTTATGAGTGAAACTTATTGCATATTCACAATGTTATGTGTGAACCTAATTCCATGTTCACAATGTTATGTGTGAACCAAGTTTTAGGTCCATATGTTTATGCATGAAGCTGATTACATGTTCAAAATTTAATGTGTGAACCAGATTATAGGTTCACAATTTTATGCCAGGACCTGATTTCATGTCCATAAGATTATGTGAGGGCCTGATTTCATATCCTAAACATAGTGAGTGAAATTGTTTATATTTACACAGGTTCACAATGTTATAAGTTTATATGTATGCCACAACTCCATGTATTATTCTTATGATATGATTTCCAGGCTTATGATCTCAATTACCTTATAGTTCATGTACTATGAACTACAAATATTTATGACACAACTCTTGATTATGGTTTTTGATATGCAGGGTATGATCTTTTAATAATATGATGATGTTCTCATACCCTTATTCTCATGATTATGCTTACATATATCCTTTTTTACCCTTACTGACCATCATAGTTCTCCCCTTTCAGATGTTTCTTTTCCATGGGTCATAAAGAATGGTTTTAAATAGGATTACTAAAGATGAATATATTTATAAATATGTTAAAGATATTTCAAAAAATAAGAAGAATGTGTCCTATGTTTCCAAATACACAAAACTATAACGGTACTTAGGAATGTATTTTTTTAATTGGATTAATATTCATATAAAATGATGTAATATTTATGTACGTTAATCCAGTGTCGCAATAGATGGTATCAAAGGAAAGGTTTAGACAACATTTGGATCCTAGGATGAGAGAACATTAATGAGATCCCTAGGGATATTTCTAAGGATATGTCTATGGATATATCTTAAGATAAGCCTAATGCTTCATAGATTTAAAAAAATTGTCATAATCTTGACATCCTATAAGTGATTTTTCCTGATTTTGTGGCTTTACACCATGATAACTAATTTCCCACTATGGGTTTTGGTTTTAGTCAATGGATGGAACCTGATGGAACCTTGTTAGTGAGGAATTAAATTGACATTTAAATGGTTATCCTTCTAAGTAACTAAATGTTATGGGAGACGAAATGAAAAACCTCATTTTTATGATTTCTCATGCTAAGAATCTTTGTGAACATCTAACCGATCAATGGAAGGAAAAACACATTGTTTAGTCTTTTATGAGGTGGTTCCCACCTTCATTCAGTGGTTCCGTTGATCTGTTAGTTGCTAAACAATGGATGAGTACCACTAAAAATAATTTTTTTCTATCCAGTGTTCATAGCATGAAACGTTCACATTGGTTGTCTACCATCTCGAAGCTGTGGCAGATCAATAGTGGAATCGTATCAAGAATATGAGGTGAAAAAATGTAATTAACTCCATGTATTGGGATGTGTTCAAGAACATATTTTCTAATATGCACTTTCCTCATATTATTCATATGAATATAGAGAAGGAATTCTTAGAGATTAAGAAGAGGGATGATGAATCTTCCTATGAATTGTTTTTAAAATACCTACAAAGCACTCTTCTAGTATTATAATTAATCCAGAATGTATGATTAACTTATTCTTTAGTGTATTTAAACCAACTCTCTAAAGTCTATTAACTATAAGAGACATTAAATGCAATGAAGAAAGCATTTGATGTTCACTAAAATTGGAAATAGAAGCTGGAAAACTTATTTTTTATGATTATAAGAAAATAAAAATGGGGTTCTATAGAAAATAAAATGATATGTAACATGGATTGAAGAAAAGTTTTCAAACTCATACTTGCCAAAACTATTGGAGAGTGCACTTAGGTGAGTGCCTAAAAGGAAAAATATTGTGATTCTTGTGTGGGAATCCTAGACATTTAGAAAAGTAATATATAATTTATGTGAAGAGTATATTAAGTGAAATGAATGGAGATAAATCACAAAAAATGCACCACCCACACAATAGTGTTTCAAGTGAAAAGATTTTGGGTAATATAAAAATCAATGCACCCTTCCAAGGGATAATATTAAAGATAAGATACAATCACCTATGAGGAAAAATGACATAGGTAAAGTATATGAAATCACAATGTATGAAGTGAATGGTGATAATTAAGGAAAACATATCCCCCATTAGTTGGGAAGTTCATGTATTATTTTGTATGAACATGTCCTATAAAAATTGTTTTGTTCGTCATTTTGTGAAGTTTCATCTGATTAAATCCCTATACCTAGATTTTGGAATAATAATATCATATTTAATGTTTTATCTATGTAGGGATGAACCCAAGTATCCAATAAAAATGTTTTTGGTATAAGATAAGATCTTATTTAAGGAATAAATGGTGAATTATATCTTGGATGGGCTATGAATTTAACCATTACAGATTGGTATATGTTATAATTCAGATGAGGTTTTAGAGATATATGATATTTTCTCACCATATGATGATTTATTCATTTTGGATAACTAGTGCTAACATTATTTTATGATACCTATGGAATGAAAGGATGACTGATCGGTTTATCTATGGGTCTCATGATCCATTAGTTCTTTGGGGATAAAAAATTCACATTCATTTTTTATAAGAGATGAAGTGGAAACTGGTCAACACACAACCAAAGGGAGGGATTGTGCATATGAAATAGAATGAAATCAAGTAAGTATTTCTCCTTGTGAAAACATTTCATTTTTAGAAAAAGGGTCTTGAAATAAAATGTTGTCATATTGTATTATTTTTTTGATATTAGTAACCTTTTTCATGACACTTTTTTTAGCTTTGTAACCATTATCTTTATACTAACGATGTTCTCTATCACTCTCTATCAGAACATCATAGTTATATTTTTATTCTATGCCCATGTTTTCAGTTTCCCCTAATGTTATCATATGCGGTAACCTAGTTATGAGCTACTTTGGGTAATCTTTATTGTTCCATATTATATTTATAAAGGAAGTTTTAGTGATCACTTTTACAATGTGGGTTTAAATGAATATAGATTTCTATGATTAAACATTTGATAACCCAGATGAATTTTGAGGGAGAAATTTATTATAAAGGTGGTAAAATATAACAACCATAGATTTTTTGAAATATATATTGTTGAATTAATTTTATATTTTTAATACTTTTCATTTCACACAACATTGAATATAGTTTTTTGTCATACAAAAGCATTATTTTTCGATTATGTGATATCTGACACCAAGTTAATCATTCACTACATGAAAAACATAGATTAGCTTTCGGTGCATGCATCACTATCTTTGGATTTTATTATACCCAATACCAAGTACCCTTGATATATTTCATTACAAAAAAGTCCATATTTTACCGAACTACAATATGCTATTAATATTATTATTTAAATATTATTATATCGACAACCTAACTGTTGGAATGTAAGTTACCAATAAGATTAACTAAACTATGAAAATATTATTTACACATGTATATAAAATGAATCCTTCAGTTATCAATTATTTATAAATGAATGTAAGAATTGTTTGAAAATAAATAAATTACTTTTTTAGAAAACTTATCTTCTATGTACAAACAGAATTTTATACTTATGAATTAATCAAACCACTTATGATAAATTTTTTCAATAAAATTTATATATTATATATTATGTCAATATTTTTGATACCCATCCAATATATTTTATATGTATATGATAAGAATAATTCTTATTTTATGAATAAAAATATGTATTTTTCTAAAAGGTTTTTTTACAATTTTTTAATGGATAGTCAAATTTAAGTCTAAATTTTGAATCTTTTATAATTTTTACACGAAAAAATAAAATTTATTTTCTAAAGAGTAATATCAAAATTTATTTTGGGTGATTTTTTGGTATTTTCCTTGGAATTATTATTTTTTGATGAATAATGAAAAATACAAAATTTTAATTCAAAACTCTTTTTTCATCTAAATAATTAATATGGTTAAATTATATTATTAATTAATTTTAAATTTTAATTAGATAAATTTGACATCAATTAGACAAATTTAGTTAATTGAAATTAATTTCACATTAAAATTGGATATAAAAACATTTCAAACATTTGAACATTTATACTATAATAACATGCTTTGTCATCTTGTCTGTATGATTAAATTTAAATTAATTTGTGCCCATTAAGTGATTATTACATTGAAAAATGAATTAAATATTTTTAATTATTATTATTTTTAATTTCTAAAATAGTCAAATTAGTTCTTTTCCAAAAATATCAGTGAATGTGATAAAATTTCATTGCAACAATTAGGAGAAAAATAAGCTTAACAAATTACTAAACCTTAAACTTAATGACAAAAATGATCTATAAAATTGTACAAAATACATTTTATGTTAATAATTAAACACTATAAGAAATTTATCATATTTTTACCTTTATTGGAGCCACATAAAATGGAAAAAATATCGGTGGAATTCCATTTTCAAAAAATTAACAATATTGTCACTCATCCTCCACTATAAAAAGGCACTCACCCCTCCAACCTATTCACACCTCTCATGCAATTTTTATCAAAACAAATCTGACCAAATATACTCCCATAATCCCTAAATTAATTCTATAATACTACCATTGGGCATAAAACCAATCAAAGAATCTCTTTGGTGTAAACCAAGGGGAGTTACCCAAATAAGAGGTAACATCTTTCCACCAGCTATTTTGTTTTATTTTCATTATCCACCTCTTAGAATATTATTATTACATGATAATATAAAAACTAATGTATCCTTAATATACCGATATTTATTTTATTCTAAGGATTCTTCCTCCACTGACACACAATTCCATCTAAGGGGTAACGAACGTACCGTTTGTGTGTATGGTGAACTACCACCTCACGAAATGATGTTGTTCATTTTTCCTTCCCCCTCTCATGGGGGTGATTATGACGGAAATAATATTCTTATAAGATATATATTATATTTATGATTAATTTATGATTATTTAGTTATTACATAAAACATACCTTCGTACTTTCAATATTTTGTAAATATGATAACTTTGTTTGTGAATGTGTGGACTACTGTGTTGTCAAAGTGATGTGATTCGTTCAAAATTTTAATAGACTGTATTAAGGATGGATTTAATAAAATTAAATGATACTTATGAAATAATAATTATACTATAATTATAAAATATTTATAAATATACCCACATAAATTTCATTTACATTCATTCTTTCAATATGGCAATAAAATGGAAATATTATTCATGCGTTTGTATGTCCTACTGTATTCATGAATGATGTATTCCATTTCATATTTCTATCTTTTATATATTATTATAAATATTTAAATACTATGTATACATGATATTTATATAATTTTTTACAATCTAGAAAAAATTAAGTCTTTATCAATGTAAGATTATCAAGAATAAAAAGTAAAAATATATTTGAAAAACAACATAGATATTACCTGAAACATAACATTGACATGGAATTGTCAATAAACAGGTAATATTAGGTCATAATAAAATAATAAACTTTATAATATATAATTATATAGTTCCTTGTTAGATATATAACAAACTCATATTTCTTATACAGGAGGTTTGAATATGTATGAAGGATGTCTGGACTTAAGGTAAGCGTTTTCTCATCCCAATTTTTTATATTAATGAGATACATGCCTTATTAATAACTCATTTATTTTATGTGGTGTATATACTAAAAATTAATGTATTATAGGAATATTATAATTTAATTTATGTGTTTTTACATATCCTTTTGATGATATGTTATTCATGGGTTTTGTGGTTCACAAGATTCCAAATTGGTAAAGTAATTTTGTCTCGACTTGCCTTCCTCTTTTTAAATAGAATCCCAATGGGTGGACTTTTCGAACCCTCCACACAAGGGACCCCCCTCTCTATAATTAGGTAACTCAAAATATATCCCTATCTAGGAAATAATAATTTCCAGTCAAGTTTGAAGAGCATATCAGTGGGTAATATCATGATCAGTAATGGTTCGACAAAGTGTGTTGTCAGCACAGGTGGGTTGTGCCTCATTTAGCCCACCTAGTCATGGATCAGGTGACCAAGATAGACAAGTGGATCTAGGGGGTAGGATAAATTTACCCAAGATAAGACTCCCATGAACAAAACCCTACACCTCACGAAGAAAAACATGTGTTGTACCACACTCCTTCACAACTTCACCATCACTGAAGTAACTTGTATCGATTTTACTTCTTTGAGATACATGTCATGTGATACACCTATATTTTTCTATGAGGTGTATATACATACATTGACCTGTTATATAATGAATTTTATTCTTTTTAGGGTATTATAATCTTCATGTAATGTTATTCTCTTATGGGGGTCATGATTCAATGTTACCAAAGTGGTAACAGCTTATTGTTAGAATTTCATTTTTTCATGAAATTGTTTTTGATTTTTCAATCATTGAAGAAATATTATAATTCATCTCTTAAGAAAAATCATTAATTTTATTATCCTATATTTATTCATTTTATATCTTATTAATGGTACCATTTTCCACTCTTTAGTTCATTAGATAATTAAGGAATATTTTTTATGAAAATAAGGCCTTATTTCTCCTTTCAGCATAAAATCCATGTCCTTTTAAAAAATTGTTTTCTAATGATGTTTTGAAAAACAATTAATGTTATCATATGATATTTGAAGTTCATTTTTACCAATTTTTTACATTTTTAATAAACATTTTAAAAGGAATATTCTTTTTATTTTCTGATCAAAGAACTTTTCTAAACTTTTTATGGTGAAAAAGGAATGTTCAGCATATATGGACTCACCCACCATCATGAACATAATTTCCTTGAAGATTAAATTGTATGTTTACAAGTATTTTATAATGAATATATTTTTTAATATTCTTTAAATTTTATGATTTTAAAGAGGTTTTCAAAGAAAAGGTTTTTCGAAATGTTTTCAATCATTCATTATAAGTTTTCATGGCTTTTTTTAAAAAAGGTGTAAACTTTTTTGAGCTTCCTTTAAAAGTTTTCAATGATATTTAAAATTTTTTATCAAAATTTTTTATGAATTTTTCAAATCAGAAAAGATATTTTACTGAATAAAAACTTTAAATTAAATTGTAGAACATTCTTTATAATAAAATGATATTAGATATGGTTTTATGAAAAGGTATTTCAAAAATTACTGTCTTTATGTAATAAATGTTCCATATGATCCTTGAAAATAACTATCCATATAAGATGAAATAATTTATTATAGTTTTTTTCTTTACTGAGGATATTATCCAATAATATCACTCATATTCTTTCTTGAATGGTTTATGTTTTGATGGAATGATGTTTATTACACCCATTTCTCTTCCACATGGTACATGATTTTGAAACTTGATTCTTTTCATGGGTTTTGATTTGATGGAAATGAGGCCTCTCTATTTTACTTAGTAATGGTGTGATAAAATATTTATGATACCCATTTCATTATATGGATTATGATATAACGTTGATGAAACTCGTCTCTTTTTATGGGACATGATATGATAGATGTTTTATTATCATGTGGTAGATATATGTATGATTTTATTATGTGAGGGGTGGGACATATATCTCCCTTAAATACATTGGGAAACAATGGATGACTCATGAGTATATATGTCATATGTGAACCCAATTACATATTCAAAAAGTTATGCATGAACCTGATTATATGTTCACAATGTTAAGTGTGGACCTGATTACATGTTCACAATGTTATGAATGGACCTTGTTTTAAGTCCATAAGTTTATGTGTAAACCTGATTATATGTTCAAAATGTTATGTGTGAACCTTATTACGTGTTCACAATGTTATGTGTGAACCTGATTACATGTTCACAATGTTATCCATGGACCTAGGTGCTTGTCAATGAGTGTATGTGTGAACTTGATAACATATTCCCAATGTTATGAGTGAACCTTATTATGTGTTCACAATGTTGTTCATGATCCTGATTACATGTTCATAATGTTATTCATGGACCTGTTTGGATGCCAATAAGTTTATGCATGAACATGATTAAATGTTCATTACATTATGCATGAACCTGATTACATGTTCATAATGTTATGTGTGGCTCTATTTGCATGTTCATAAGTTTATGTGAGGGCCTGAATTCATGTCCTGAAGCTAGTGAGTGAACCTATTTCTATTTACACATGTTCACAATGTTATATGTTGATGTGTATGCCACAAGTCCCTGTCTTATTACTATGTTATGATTTCATGACTTATTCTCTCGATTACCTTATCATTCATGTCCTATTAACTACAAATCTTAATGTAATGACTCTTAATTATGTTCTTTGATATGTAGGGTATGATATTCTAATAATACTATCATGTTCACATACCCTTATGCTCATGATTATGCATACATATCCCCTTGTTTACCCTTACTGAGAATCTGAGCTCACCAGTTTTGTGGGATTTCTTTCCCTAGGTTATGAAAAATGGTTTTTATGTATGAATACTAAAGGATAATATCCTTATGGAGATGTTGACGTTATTTCACCAAATTAGAAAAATGTGTTCTATGTTTCCAAAGACTCTAAACTATTATGATCCTCTAACATGTATTTTTGTAATGTGCAGAATATTTATCTAAAATGATTTAATATCCATGTATGTTAAGCCTAGGTTACTATATATACCCTCTTTGAAGAGTATCCATTTATAGAAAAAAATATATTTTTTCACTTTTAAGTGTGCTTTTTTAGCGCTGACAAAGACTTATTTTATCAGTGCTAAAAAAAGTGTTATTAAATAGGGACGTTTATCAGCACTTTTTTTAGTACTGATAAAAGGCCCCCTTTTACTGTTTTTTTAGCACTAATAAAAGTGGCATTTATTAACTCTTTTTTAGAAATGATAATAATGACCATGTTTTAACGACACTTAGGTCAACAATGATTTTTAATATTGATCAAGTATTTTTCTAGTGCTATTAAATGTTTATTCTATAGTAGTGTTATTATATTATCATGCACTTATTGTACATGTTAATGTTTGTTAATGACACATTAGTGGTTTCCTACTAGGTTTTATTACAAACATATTATACGATCATTTTCGATGCACATTTAGATTTCATGTATATAGATTCAAGCAAGGGAAAGGGGACTTGGTAGATTGTTGAGCTGAGGAGCATAGACTTGGGAGTATTACCTAAACATAATCCAGAGGATACAATAGTTTTCTTTATTTTATTACTTTCACTCTATTTTCTGTAGTTTTTCATATTACATAGAGAGCCCGTTTATTTATTTGTTATATGACATGTAGGTATTTTATTATTATTTTCTTTTGTATTATTTACTCTGAGTTATAATATTTTATTTATTATTATTTGTGGATGGAAATTTTACAAACGGTATAGTCACCTCAGTGACAACGATCTGAATTTCATTTCTAGTCATTATCCACTTGCGTATGATGTGGTTCACATGAGGCTACGAGACTCTCTGGTTTGGATTTGGTGGTTCATTTCGGGGTGTTACAAAATGGTATCAGAGAAAAATTTTATTCTTTTCTTTTTTACCAACCTCAGACATGGAATAAAGAAGATAATTTATCTGGGACTCTGTTATAGGAGTTACCATGTTCATACAATGATATAAAATAATCATTAAAATTCATAAAAAGACATTTGAAAACATAAGATCAATTTATAATATCAATTACAAGGGATTTTCATAGAAACACCTTCCTCAAATCAAATAATGTCAATCCAAAATGGTCTAAAACACATTACCTTCAATGGTGGATGACCAATAAGCACAATGGGATGCTCACAAACCCTAAAACCAAAAACCAATATCAAAATCAGACAAAATGGAACTCTTAGGGATTCATTAATTCAAGAAACCACAATGTTGAGAAGAAAATTAATGGGAATGGGGGAGACAAATGGCTAGAATCACTTATCTATGGATATTAGACCCAAAATTAGAAGGAACGGCGGCAAAAATGAGTGGAGATGAGGACATAGGTCAGGCGCGAGGCCCTAATTTGGTTGGCAGGCCATGATGTGATTGACAGAGAGGGGGGAGGAGGAGGCCGCATAGAAGGGAACTCATAGCCATGAGTGTTGCATTATGTGAATAGGATAGGATGGGTATCCAAGTGTGAGGGGATCCACCAAGGGGCTCATGAATCTAAAATGTGGAGAGGCGGAGAGGAATAGGTGATGTGAGAGGTTTTTTATTATTTCCCTTTAAGGGGAAATTTTGTAAAAAAGAATTTTTGACCCCCCCTAGAGTAAAATGCACGGTTTGGAAAATTGTGTGCTAACTATGTTGTGCCTACTCAACAACTTAGACATATCATGCTTGGTTTCCTCTAAGACACTACTATGTTTGACTAATCATGCACGAACCGTTCCATATGATACTGACCCATTACCTCCATTCATGGTTACTCTTAAACATGTGCAACACGTGCGCTTTTCAAAAATGCTTAAAATTTAAAAATCTTAAGACCGAGACATCCAAAATTTAATTTTCCTAAATTTAAATTAATGTTATATAAAATAATAAAAACATTTAAAGATAGGTTTCATGAGTTTGAAGGAATTAATTGAATATTTAAAATGAGTGAAATATATGGAGATTAGATACCTTGTTTCTTCGATTTATTCATCAAATGCATGAGTTTATATGAAGAAATATTTTATGAGTCTTGTTGTTGAGTTTTTGAGATTTTGGAGAGAAGTTTTTGTGGAAATCACGACCATATGTGTTCAAATAATTTGTTGGGTTCAAGAAATATTTTAGTTACAATGATATTTTTCCCTATATTGAGAAAAAAGTTCTTCATTCTGGAAGTTTTTTGAGTTGAGAGGGCAGAAGTACATCTTTTGATAATTGAAATTATAGATAATTTAATTCTGAAAAAATGACAATGTGAGAATAAATTAATGTTTAATTAATATATAGGCTTGGAAGAAAAATAAAATTTTGGTATCTTGTAGGAAGATGCTATATTACCAATTGAGAGACATAATTATCTTTTTTGGTGTTATATCACTTGTAATCACTTTCATTATGCAGTGGATATTTGTGGCTTATGGTTATACCCGGACACCCCAAGGACTATGTACCTACACTAGTAGAATCATTGTGTCTTGCATCTATTTTTTTTATCATTTCATGATAGTGTGGTTGAGATATAAAGTTGAGAGTATCAAAACTTTTATAAGTTATAAAGATTACTTCCATAAGTAATAATATTATAAATGATTATAAACTATTCACCCCCTTTTATGGTGGTCCATATCTTCATGGTAACTACACATATAATTATTTTTATATAAATGTATTTAAATATATAAAAATATATATTTATATATAAATTAAACTATTAATGATGTTTTTTATCAGTGTTATTAGTACATCTAATGATCACCATTTATTATCACTAATTAAATCGGTGATTATGTGTACATTACATGTTTTTTATATTTTTGATAAAGTAAACATTTATCATAATGGTGATAAAAAGAATTGTATTTATTCGGGTTTTTTTATAACTAATAATGTACATGTCTTAATAAATGTGAATATGTAGTAATGATATTAGTGATTATAAATTATGAGTTTTTTGCTGGAAATTGAAAATTTGGCCCTTTTTTAATTTACATATATTATATTTTAAATATCATAATATTTTTATCTGATCCCCTTCCCCAAATCCTATAAAAAGTAATTATATTCTCTGGATTTCTGAACATATGAGGTCAATCTCCTCGTGTGGTACATTATGCCTCACTCATCCATCTAAGCAACAGACAGTCAAAAAGCGCCACTCCACATTTACATGCAAACCAAAAAATTTCCACCCCATGAAACCTGACGAAATCATCACCCGCCCTCCCCTGTGTCTGAAAATAATAAGAATTTAAATTTATTTTACATGTAATGTTGAGTTTATTTTTTTTAATAGAATAATGTGAATTAATATTTTATTTACATATTAAAAAAATGTAAATTTGACTAAAAATCTTTGACTTCAGTAACATCTGGTTTTTGAATTAGTTTGTCTAAAATGAAGGATTATTTTGTTTTAAATTAATTATTTTATTATTTAAACAAATATGGATTGAAATTTTATGTTTTATTGACTTTATTCATGCATTGAACTTTGATATGGGAAGATAATTTAAAATCATATGTATATTAGCAATTGTCGATGTTTTGAAATATAATTTGGTTTTATGGTGTGTTTTTCTTATTTAACATTGATTATTTTGAATTATGTGTGATCTATTTTGGATGTTTGAATATTAAATGATAAAAGGATTAAAATACAATAAGATGATATCAAACTATAGGTAATATGCCCAATTGGGTGTATTGATAATTGGTTTCGTTGGACTAAATGATAATTTGAAGAAAGATTCATTGAATTATTAAATATTTATTAGTTTTATTTATTTGTGAGTTGATTTTTCTATTGAGTTTTCATATTGATATTTAATTATGTTTCTGATATTTGGATATGGGTGAGAATAGGATGATGGTCTTAAATTCATTGACTTCCAATGTATATGAGAATGGAAAATATGGTAGACAGATCCCCACATGTAAATATCTCATTGAATGTTTATAGAACATTATAAGATCATAAAATGGCATGGTGGAAGGATTTGTGAAAAATAACAACAGAAAATTTTATATGTGTTTTATATATTGATTATTTTATGATTTTCTTCATTGTATGAGTTGAAAATTAAAAGCTATTAAGGATTTTTATGATCTACATGACAAGAGTGAATTTCTCCCCAACCATGCATAGTGACTGTTTATGTCAAATATTATATTTGGAGTATCTCATTCATGGTTGATGCATGAATTTCTCAACCATGCAACCCTCTATATTTTTAAAAAAATTAAAAAACTAAATCAATCTATTTTAAATGAATCCTCCTCTCAATATTGGGAGGCTGACAGGACCCCCCTTCATCTCATCCATATTCTTTCCTCTTCTTAATGAATCTTTATCAAATGGAAATGATTTCTCAATGTACGTGTCATCAAATAATATTTCCTCTTCATTAAATTTTTTATTTACTCATGTTATCCTTAATATGGATATAAAAACCTTGGGATTCCCTCATGAACCAAATTGATTTGGAGTTTTATAATTAGAGGGCTTGAAATCACTTTCTAAGGCCTCCTCTATAGCAACCCAAACTTATTATTAATAGAATTTACATCATTTAGATTAATATTCATTACATTGCACAAATAAACACATGAGAATCATAATGGTTTAGTGTCTTTGGAGACTTGTACACATAAACAACTAATCAATAAGTGTGATATATTATCTCCCACTATTTTTTTCATAATAAGAACTCATCTTATAAATATCATACACAATACCATTCATTAAAACCTAGAGAAGATAAATATAAGAAAATTTGTGGTTAGATACTCACAAAGGATAAACCAAAGATATATCAACATATCCTGAACATAAAAGCATGAGATCATGAGAATAACATTTTAAATCCATATTATTAATACCATAGATCATAAACTTGAGTCACGACATAAATCTTGGTAGTTCATACAACATTAATCATAAGGGAATCAAAATACAAGAGCCATAAGAACATAACATTGGTATAAGACAATTATTTTTGACATATATATAAGCATAGAAAACCATTTCCATGGAATTCATGTCCTGATGTTAAAAAATCATTGTGGAATGAGTTCACTCCCCAAATCATCGTAGTAGTCAAGGTTCACACCCAAGACTACCATAGTCAACACAGTCTCTTACTAATCTGAGTTCACTCCCCATTATAGTCCTATTTATCTCAAGAGATACCAATCTTTTCCCAATGCATTAGAGAGATATATATGTCCCACCCATTAGATAATTAAAATCATATAAATGTGTTCCAAAATATCATAAAACATTCATCATTTGAGAACCCATCAAAAAATGAGTTTCATAAACATTTAATTATAACATAACCCATAGAAAAGAGACAAATTTTATAATAATTCCAGCATAGCATGACCCATGAAAAAAGAAAAGGGTTTCATAAGAATTTTTTCATGGTATAACTCATTGAAGAGAAACTGGTTTCATAAATATCTTTTCATCATAAACATAAACCATTCAAGGAGATAATAAGAATGGTATCTATAGATCATATCCCTAGAAAATCATAAGTAACATTAAAAGATTTTGTATGACACGAAAAATGATTTTTAAATATCACTCGAAACATTTTTGGAAGAAAATATACTTTCCACATTGAAAAACACTTTTTAAAACATTTAACATTTTTGAAATACTTTTATGTGAAAATATCCTTCGAAACTTATAAAGTATGTTTTAAAAATCCTTTAAAACATATTTTAAGAAGAATATCCTTTCCACATTAATTTTTTAAAAAACATAAACATTTTAAAAATCATTTTCTTTTAAAATAAACTTTGAAACATATAATGGAATCGTTAAAACATTGGGTGGTCATGATGGTGAGAAATGTCATACATGTTAAAAAAATCCTTTTAAATTGTTGGTCAAATCCAAATGATCCTTGTTCCGAAAATGACATAAAGATTCATTTTATTAAATTTTTTAAAAATACAATCATGGGTAAAAATTATGTAATAAATTTTTGGAGGAATTTGAAAAAAAATTTGAAATTTTTTAGAAAACATGGATTTAAAGGAGAAATAGGTTTCCAACCAAAATGAGAAATAAATTCTCTTTTCTTTAAAAAACCCACATTAAAATATTAAATACATAAAGTGAGAAAAATGAATGGAAAATATTTATTTTCATGAAATTACCATAGGAGAATAATATTCATGTGTTTCTTGAGATATGTATTATAAGATTTCATCTTCATAAGCATAAACATAAACAATCTTGGTAAATGATGAGATTATATAATAAAACTGCTTCCACATTGGAAACATATAATTGTAAGAACCATAAAAGAATAAAATTAAATTAATCCTAAAATATCATGAATATAATGATATTCAAGATATAACATGTCAAATGGTTATTATATACACCACATAAAATAATATAGGTGCACAAAAAAACATATCTTTCAAAGAAGAAAAAATGAGATAAAAATCTATTACCACTATGGTAATATTTGTACTGTAAGATTCATTAAAGGGAGATATTAAAATGGATATATAAATTCCCAAAATTTTTATGATAGGAATCATAAAATAAATTTATGGGAAGTATGTGCACCATAAAAAATAAAGTGGTGGTGAATAAGACATGTGTCTCACAAAAGTAAAAAGTGAGACAAAAATATCTTACCTTATGTATCGAATTAATTTTGACACATTTGATCCTCTTGTATAATAAATATAATTATATTATAAAACTATTATAGATCCATAAATATATATATCATACTATATATGATTTACTTATCACTTTTTATTAGCTTTTTATCAAAAATTCCATGTTAAAATCATGTTTCAGTCAATGAACGCTTTGTTTTTCATAATTATTTTTATTTTTTATATTTTTTATTATTACTTTGACCGTGGTTAACTCCGATAAATAATGTTAAAAATTATAAATATCATATATATTCATTATATAAGTATTTATAGATAACTATAAAAGTTAGAGATATAAAATGAAATACAATATTCACGGAGATGGTATGTCGTATATACGCATGGACACTGTTTCCATTTACTTAGTGAATGAAATAAAAGATAGATAAATAATATATTACCATTGATTAATAATTTTTATTCCATATATATTACATATATTCATTAAATTTACCATAATTACCTTCCATAAAAATCGTTCGTGAAAAATATTTCATCGCTTTAGGAGGCATTAGTTTGTCGTACATATGAACAATGTTATCGTATCCTCTATAGAATGAAAATTATGAAGTTACATGTGATATCATAATTCCAAAATTACAATTAGGTTAAAAATATCATATATATTCATTAAATCTATCATTATTACCATCCATGAAAATGGAATGGAAAAAAACACATAACATCAATTCATGAGATGGTAGTCCGTCGTACACATGATTGACATTATTGTTTTACTATAGGTTGGGAGGTATAATGTTATATTTGGTATTTTAAATCCAAAAGTATTATAATATTATAAATATAATATATAAACATTAACTCCATCATTACATACATTCATGAGAGTTGGTGATGGAAAATGTATAAATCGGTTTACGAGACGGTAGTCCATCGTACACACAAATGATGATTTCATATCCCATTTTATGAAAGAGGTGTTATATTTAGTTTATTCCATTAAAATAATAATATATTAGTATATTTAGGATACTGAGGTTATTATATCATCATATTTTAATATTAATTTTGTGAGAGGAAGGAAGAAATAAAATAAAATGCTCTCTTAGGGATGTTACCTCTTATTCCGAAAAATTATTTTCGTTTGCACCAAATGGATTGTTATGCTAACTTTATAATAATAATAAGAATTCTAGGATGAGAGTTTCGAAGTAATGAAGTTATTTTGGTAGTTCTTGGAAAAACTACTGGGTTTTGAATGTGTGAATAAAAGAGGAGAGGGGGTGACCTTTTATAAGGGAGGGGAGTGACACACTTTTATTTTTTTCTAAGAAAAAGGTATTACCATGTTTTTAACATTCCAAAAGTCTTCCAAATGGTCCATTATCGAACCATTAAAGTTACAAGGTTGAAATAGGGCCAGAAAATGGGTGTGTTACATGTTTTGGGTCATTTTAAACCATTATCTTTTTTAGTTTAGCCCCCGGGAAACCAATTTTTACCTTAACATTGGTAAAAAAATTAACTATTTTTTGAGACATGATTTTTTCCTTATAATACATTCAAATATTTATATATATTTTTCTAGAGATATTCTCTGAGACGAAGTCCAATTCCGAGGCCTAGTGTGCCCAAAATTAATTTTATAAAAATATTAAATATATTTTATTTTACACATGAACAACATATTAAAGAAAACAAGACAAATCTTAAAAGGTTTATCAGATCCAAAATTTGAGACCACAATTGAGTCCATAACATGATTTTTACCCTAGGCATGAAATAAAATGAGTCAGTATGGGACGTTCGGACTCACTTCTCATTAGTGGTACGGTTAGTGAAAAAAATAATTATTAGATTAATTAATTAAATCAATTTGACGTAAATTAATGATCTATAAATGAAATTTCATAGAGAATTTTCTATGGTTGGACTCATAATCATGAAATATTTGGCAACAGATATCTTCATCCTTCCTCTGGTAAATCATCTCAGACAATGATGAATCTATGGATTATATTAAATCGGGACGCAAAAAGGCAATGACTTCCTTCAAATCATTGGCACACGCGTTCTTTATCAGCGATCAATCCATAATTGAGATAGAACTCATCAATTTGGGTTTTCACACCCTTGAATAAATTTATTGTGTATATCATTTTTTTCTTTGATTTGTGCTCATTTTTAGTATTTTCATGTGCCCATGTATAGAAATTAAATTGTTTTTACTTGTTTTTTAATATGGGATCCCCATTCATAATTGATTGGAAAATAGAGATTGACCTTCAACAATTACCCTTCATTATTGTGATTTTCCTCCTTGTTTATTAGATATTATCTCCAGAAGGATCCCCATGGGAATCATTCAATTTTTTTGGGAGATACTGAACTTGATTGGACCCCATATTCGTAGCAGATTCACAAATAATGAACTATTTGATGATCTAAGCATTGATCTGGGATCACTGTGAGGAGAGGATGATCGAGATGTTGATTAAACATCAAGAGATTGAATAATGGAGATTCAATGACATGAAAAAAAGATGGAGAAATCCCTGATGAAATCTTATGGGCATTTTCCTATGAATGTCAGTTGAGATCCATGATCTACGGTCAAATCCATCTATTTTGTCCTAAGATGGGCCCAGATCTAAAGTGGCATTGATAGATTCAACCCCAGATTTCATATCTAGGATTTCATTCAAAATAATATCTTCACACCATGTTCAACGATGAACAAACATTGTGTATCCCCCTTCAACAAAAATGATAGGGTTTGTGAAAATTTTAGGATGATAGGATGTGTATTCCCCACTTACATATCATGTACCCAATCCTAGTTAGACAATCTGTGTGGCAAACAACACAAGAAGGAGTCTGTGTATAAGTACACAGACATGGATTGAGTACATGAGAGAAATCCCATGTGAAGCCACATGTCATGTACTAAGGTACACAGACATGGGATGAAAGTACATGAAAATGACCACCATACATGGACTCAGTCCTAGTTAGCATGGACACGTCGTGTAGTCCACCTACATGGCATATATTACTACACTAATAAGAATCAGTATGCCAACCATGGACACAGGTAGGCTGTGAAGTGGGACCACAATTCTTGTGGGTCCCCTCACACACCATGTAATAACATGAAATCATAAAACAATGATCTAATAATTACTATGTGACTTGTAAATATAATACTGTCACTTCTGTGATTTAAATTTTGAAAATATGAGATACACATTCCTAATTAGTAAGATGTTTGTATTCCAATAAGAAAAACATAATATCTGGTGAATAATAACTAACCCTTATGAATATTAGTGTTACCCTTATAAATAGTAATACGAACCATAGGAATAGTAAATCATCCATGTGAATAAGTAACTCTACCAATGAAAGCATAAATAAAATTTATCTATCTTATAAGTGACAATATGATATATATATCATAGTGTTGGTATTTTTGTATATTTAGTTACTATATTTTGAATAATTTAATAATTTAAAAGAAACATTATTTTCATAAAAAGTATTTATAAATTATTATACTTATGTTTTACAATTATAGAACAATTTAATGAGACCTCATTTTATTTTTTAACGTATTATAAAATCAGTTATAATTTAAAAATATATATTATTCAAGTAAATGATTAATTTATTTAAAAACTAAATATTTCATATTTAAAAAATTAATTTAATAAAATGGATTAAATTTCTGAATTCTACATTTTCGAAAATGGCTGGGGTTATCTATTTGGGATTTTTCTAAAATTCTAGATTTTTTTTGTGAATAGTAAAGTACGATAATTTACCGAATAATATAAATATATGATTTATTGAGTCATGGATAATTTTATGTTGATGTAAGCTCCATGAGTTTGTAATCAAAAGCACATATTATTGTTTTTTTCACATGATTCAACACTATTGGTATCTTGAGAAAAATAATAAAATAATGAGAAAAATATTGAGAAAATCTCTCATATTCTCTACTATAAAAAAACCCTCACCCCCTTTTCTATTCAATCCTCTCTAGCCTTGTTCCTTATCTAAATTCTATGAAAATATCTCCTTAATCCTCCCTCCCATGTCCAATAGCCCTTGGTCCCTTCAGAATACCAAATGTTTTCCCTAGAGAGTTCCTCAATGAATATATATTCAAGAGGTAAATTCCTCTTTTCATTTCATTTTTTTCACATTCTTTTCTTTTATTTTTCTTTCCTCAACTCCTTTAATCCAAATGTTCTGATAAATCCTATAACATATATGTAATGTTATTTTTTTTATGATAATGGAATATTTCATCATCATCCCTCCTTTCCCCCTCCTTTTATACTAGAAATGAAAACATCATCCGGGATGTGTTAGTTTATCACATTCAAGGACAACATGTTTTTAATTTCTCTTACCATCATCAATTATGGCCATGAAACCATTTTTATTGATGAAACAGACAATAATATATGTAATATTAGTAATTTAAGGATCTATAATTTTTTTCCACACATGATATTAATTTATAAGAAAATGTGTTCGTTGAGATTAAAAATTGCCAATTAACCAAAACAATTATCATTAAAGTTATATATAATGATTTATCTTTACTAAAAAAAATTATAACCATGTAATATTATAGATGTTAAAAAATTACATATAAATTCAATTTTTGACAACCATTTTCATCTTACATGTTCATCCTTATATTTATATAAGTAAACAAATCATGAAAACCAATGAAACAAATAATGAAATTGAACCTTTTAACCCATAATAAAGTCCATGAATGAACTGAATAAGAATAAAATAGATAAATTACATGAACAATAAGTTCTTTAAATAATAATTAATTAATGTAATTTTATTATCCCGAACATTAAGATCATATGAAGTACACCATCAGACTTAAGGTTAGAGATTCTACCCAAACATCTATTATTCGTTCGAGTTGCTCTATCATTATTTTTACCCAAATGAAGATATATATTTTTTTATGTAAATATTATAAATACTGTGTATATTATCTAAACTCATGTATCATGGTACATTAATCATTCTATTTTGGGTATTTACATGTTTTTAAGTGGTTTCCTCCATAATACTTCCCAATAAGCAAACCAGTTTAATGGAACATCCCGAATTCTTACACATTTTCAAGTACACTATATAATCTACTTTTAATTAACCATTATTTTTAAAAAATTATTCTTTTTATTATGAAAACATTTTGGTTCACTTCTGGTTTTGTATAAAATGTCACACGCCTTTCTTATTTAATTACTCATTAGTATTTTCCTTTAACCGCACAAGAATGTTTTAATTCCAAAGTTTCTTAAGTAGTATTTTTTACATAAAATTACTTCATGTGACATCACTTTTCATGGTATATGGCTATTCTAACATATTATATTCCATTATATATCTAATTACATTCCTTCATGGACATTTTTATGATAATCCCATTTTTTAGGTTTTATGACATGATTATGATACCCAATTCTTACCATGGGTAACCCTAACGTTTATGTTTCATTAATTATGTATGATTATATATGTTGAAAGAATATTAATGAACATGTTATGATGGGTGAATCCAATATATCACTCCAATTAATTGGTAAATGTCAGTCTCATGAGATTTTATGTGCAATGATCTTGGCGGTTAGCCTTTACTCATACTAACATGTGCAATAATCTTGTTGGTTAGACTGGAATTGTGCTCCACTATGTGCAACAAGCCTTGAATAATGAAAAATTCATGTTTTATGTTTCTACCACACTATTATTAATTCATTTTTATATGATCCCATGTTTATATGTTGTGACTCAATAAGATCCATGCATTTTCTATATCATTATGTCATGTCTTCTAACCCATGTGTTAAAGCATTATTCTTATTTTTATTACCTTACTAGGATCTTTAGTTCATCCCTTTTTCCATTTCATCCCTAGGTTATCCTAACATGATGTATGAGAAAAATTTATTTTAGGATATTTTTATGAATACTAAATAAAGGAATGTTCTGTTTAGAACCATGTTTTATATTTTATGTACCTAGTTTTCCAAGTCACTAGTCCATACTATCCTTGCCTTGTAATATGACACTTTATTATGCTTAAAATAATGTAATGATATTGTAAAAGGATAGGGTCTCTATAGATAATATTAGAGGATGGTATAGTTATTATTAGAGACTAGGAATAGATCACTTTAGTAATAACCTTAGGTATGATACTAAGTACAAGAAAACATCCATAAATTTTGTTAAGTATAGAATATGTGATTTATCAAGAAAATAAATCCATTTATAGATAAAATCAAGTGGATGTGGTTCTAGAACATATGTATCTAGGGGTAAACCCCGAAAAAACTACGTCATGCAAGACTTGAATGGGAACTTGGGTACGACAATGGGCATTACTGCACTCTTGGCTTGACACTCCTGCAGGATATGCTTTGGTAAATTCATAAAAATAGTATGAACCATTATTAAAGGGAATAAAGAGCACATAAGAATATATGATATGTAAAAAATAAAGGATAACATACATTTAAACCTAGGGTATCACAAGTTGGGATATAATTTTCCTTTAAGATTTTATCTTTTTATGTATAATGTTTCATTTTTTATACTTTATAGATAATTTTTAAAGCCATCAAATTGTATGTCCTTTTTCTTGTTAATGGAGGTAAAAAGAAGAACACATTCCAACAATCAATGTGATAGAGAATGTGATGATTTCTCTAATGATATTCCAAATATGATGGGAACGGGTGGTCCAAACTTCATTATAGTACTTGCTCAGATGGATCAAGTTATTAATAATAACTTGAATCATGTGGAACACCCTCCTACTCCAAGGAAAGAGAATGTTTCCATTGAATCCTTCATGGGATAAAGGCCTCTAATGTTTAGTGGATCATCCAATCCCCACCTCACAAAATAGTGGATTAACTCGATTGAAAAGACATTATATATCCTTTAGTGCTCAAAAGAAGAGATAGTCGTGTTGTCGGTCTATCATTTTGATGGGGAAGCTGGTCAGTGGTGTACATTGATCAAGAATACAAATTCCTGGGAGAAAATTGATTCCATGGATTGAGAGGAATTCATGAAAATGTTTTTTAATAAATATTTTCCCCAAACCCTCCATCTCAAGATGAAAAAAGAGTTCCTCATACTTTAGTAGAAGGAAGATGATTCCATCAGGGAATATTATGAAAACCTCACAATGATTGAATGATATGCTTCTAGTTTTTTCATGAACACCGAAAGCAAGGTGGATTGCTTCTTTAGCAGACTAGAGTAATTTCTGTGAAAAGCATTGAGGATTCAAGACTTTGACAATTATGGGGATATTTTATGTTGTTCCCTCAAGGATGAAATGGAGATCAGAGACTCTCAGTGGTCTCATGGGCTCGATGAAAAAAAATGAAAAAATGGAGTCTTCTAAGGGTGGTTTGGATAATAAATCTCTTGATGAGAAAAAATGATCGAACAACGCACATGTCAAAATTGTGGGATGATGCATCCTGGGAACTATCTAATAAGAACCAGTAATTTCATCCAATGTGAAAGAATGGGTCATCTTACTAAAATCAACTGTAGGGATATGAAGAATAACACTAATGTGGAAGAATGAAGGAAGGTTCAGATCAACACTCAGCTTTTAGTTTAGAATTTCAACTGCAAGGAGCATGAGAATTATGCGAACAATTTTCCAAAGACAAGGGTTTTTGGAGGAAATCAACAACAACCTACAAGGCAACACGGAAGGGATTATTCTATCACTACTTCTGATATGGAGGTGAAAACAATGCGGTGACAGGTATTCTAGTTATTTTTTTTATAATAGTGAGCATACTATTTGATTCTGGTTCTATGGATTCCTTCATATCGTGCATGTTTAGTCAAACTATTCAATCCCCACATAAAAATTTCGAGGTTGGTTTATCTATGAGAACAAAAAATGAGGTAATTACTACATCCAAAGTCTATAAATCCTCCCTATTTAATGTTTGTGTAATTAACCTCCCAACAAATATCATCATACTTCCTTTAGTGGAGTTCAGTGTAAACTTGGGAATGGTTTGGAAGTCTTTATACAAAGCCAACATCAACTATTGGGAAAGGGAGATCACTCTTTACATATTGAATAATCCTCCAATTATTTACAAGTGTAAGAAGGAAGATAAATTATTTTAGGATCATTGTCTCAAGTGTGAATATTATTGCATTATGAGTAAAAATTTCTATCTCAAATGATGGAGACAAAGGAGATGATACTTCTCCAAGATATTCCCACTGTGAGGGAATACAATGATGTATTTCCTAATGAATTTCTCAGTCTTCCACTTGATCAAGAGGTTGAGTTCTCAATTGATGTCATTAATAGATCTCTACCTATATTAAACACACCTTATAGAATTTCAACTGTAGAGTAGGAAGATCTGAAGAAGCAATTACAGGAGATTCTAGAGAAGAGATTTATATGCCCAAGGGCTTCACCATTGGGTGAGATGGTCCTCTTAGTCAAGAAGATGGATGGATAAAAATTCCTCTACATTGCTTGTAGTGAGCTTAATAAAATAATTATAAATATCATGTATCCACCACCACGAATAGATTACTTGTTCAATCAGCTTCATGGGTCCAGTTATTTCTCTAAGGTAGACCTTTGGTTAGGATATCACCAATTAATGGTGAGGAAAGAAGATATTCTGAATACTAACATTATAATGAGGAATGGATAATATGAGTTCATAGTTATTCCCTTTAAACACACTAATTATTGGAAAATTTCATGGATTTAATAAATACAGTTATTAGATATTACATCGAAAAATTTACGGTAGTATTTATTGATGATATTATTATATACTCCAATTGAAAGGAGGAACATGGAGAGAAATGGAATACTATGATGATGCCTTTTTGAAGGGAGAAACATTATACAAAATACAATAAATGTGAGTTATTGATGGAAGAATTATCAATATTAGGGAATGTTATCACCAAAAAAAGATATTTTTGGACCCTTCCAAGGTAAAGGCAATTGTAGAGTGTCCCAGGACAACATCTGTTGTACAGATTCACAGATTTCTAGGTCTAGCTAGGTCTTTTCGACGATTTATGAACAAATTTACATGATTTTCAAAACCAATAAAAATAATATGACACATAAGGGGGTAATGATTATTTGGACTCAAGAATCTGAGGGAGTATTTAAGGAGCTCAAAACGATGCTTATCACTGTGCCAATACACACACTCCCAATAAGTGGAGAACATTTTGTGTTGTATAGTGATCATTCAACAAAGTTCATAGGATTTGTGTTGATGCAAAATGATAAAGTGATATCCTACATGTCCTGGAAACTGAAAATTCATGAGAAAATCTATACCATGCATGATCTGGAGTTGGAATCTCTGATCTTTGATGTGAAAATCTGGCATCATTATCTCTATGGGGAGAAATGTGATATATATATTGATCACAAGAGTCTCAAATATATATTCACATAAAATGATCATAATATGTGATAGGGAAGATGGTTAGAGCTCATCTGTGATTATGACTTCTCAATCCACTACCATCTCGGTTTGGAAAATAAGGTAGAAGATGCTCTATGTAAAAAGAATCCTACATCTTTATCAATGATGAAAATTTAAAGGGATCCAATATACGTATATATTCAAGGGATGGTCAGGGGAATCATTAAGGTATGAACATAATCAATTATTTCTCAAATGAATTCTTAATCATCCCCCAGGGTGAAAATAAAGGATTCTCGAAGAAATGGCTTTGAAATTCAAAAAATGGTGGAAGCTATCAAAAATGGGAAATCCTATGAGTTCAATAATGAAAACAAAGGAGTTGTAAGATTTGGGTCATGATTATTTGTGTCATCTTATCTTGAGATAAAGAAGGATCTTTTGAATGACACACATAGCTCATCCTTCTCAATTAACCCAGGTAGTACAAAGATGTATTGAGGTCTCCGAGAGATCTTTTGGTGGGAAAATACGAAGAAGGGGATTTTTGAATATATATCAAAGTGCATAATATGTCAACAATTAAAGGAGGAAAGTAAGAATTATAAGTAGATGATACAACCACTACCCAAACCAACATGGAAGTGGGATAAAATATCCATGGACGTTTTCATTGGACTTCCAAGGAAATCCAGAGGAAGCAATGCTATATGGGTCATTGTGGATAGCCTTCAATGACATCTCACTTTATAGAAATTCGATAAGACTTCACATTGGATCAAATTTCTCGGATATATATAAAAGAGGTGGTCAGGTTTCATTGAGTACCACTAAATATTTTATCTGATCAACATCCAAGATTCACCTCGATGTTCTGGGAAAGTCTCCAACATGCTCTAAGCACTGAGTTGAACTTCATTATGACCTATTATCCTAAAACTGATGGAGAATCTGAGTGAAATATTTAGACACTAGAAGACACGTGGAGAAATTTTTTTTATGGACTTTAAAGAAGGATGGGACCAATATATTACAATGGTCTAATTCTTTTACAATAATAGTTTCCACTCTAGCATCCAAATGGAACCATAAGAAGCCCTATATGGGAAAATGTTAAAAACAATAGTGTGTTGGTAGATGTCAGCGACCATAAGCTGCTAGGACCTGAAATTGATGACGAAATGATGGAGAATGTGAAATTCATTCAGTATCACATCAAGGATCCCAAAATTAGACAAAAGATCTATGCAGACAACCGTCGATGAGACCTTGTGTTTAATGTTGTAGACATTGTATTCCTCTGTGAATCTCTATGGAATAAGGTCATGAGGTTTGGGAATAAAGGAAAGCTAAGTCCCAAGTACATCATCCCCTTCAAGATTATTAATCATGTCATAGCTGTGGCCTAGCAACTATCACTTCTACCTACCATGTTTAAAGTACATGATTTCTTCCATGTATCCCTATTAAGGAAGTACATATGATATCTTTAACATATTCGGTCTCCAGAGGTGGTACAGTTTGAGAATGATCTTTCTTACAAGGATAATCCAATGAAGATCTTTGATTATAGAGATATAGTTATTTGTTACAAGACTATTCACAAAATAAATGTACTTTAGTGGAACAATAAGTATGAATAGGAAACATGGGAACTGGAGGACGCAATGAAATAAAATTACCCACACTTGTATACAACTTCGAATGTAAAACAAAATTTTGAGGGATAAATTTCATAAGGGGGGAAGAGTGTAACGACACAATGATTAATCAATGGAAATTACCTTTTTATAGGTATGTCATATATTATTATCACATGAAATCACAACACAATGAACTACTATGTACTATGTGACCATTAAATATAATATTTTCACTTCTGTGATTTGAATTTTGAAAATATGATATACACAGTTGCGATTAGTAAGATGTTTTGAGTCTGATAAGAAAAATGTATTTTATTAAAATAGTAAATCACCCTTATTAATTGTAATGTTACCTTTATGAAAAGTAATACAACCCTTATTAATAGTAAATTGTCCAAGTGAATAATTATCCTTCCCAATGAAAGAATAAATAAAATTTATCCATATTATAAGTGACGACATGATATTATTATATCATAGTGTTGGTATTTTTTTATATTTAATTATAATTTTATGAATAAGATAATAATTTAAAAGAAAAATAATTTTCATAAAATGTATTCATAAATTATTATTTTGATGTTTTATGATTATAGGATAATTTTATGAGACCTTCGTTAATTTTTCAAATTATTATAAAATCAGTTATAATTTTAATATATGTATTTTTCATGTAAATGATGATATTATTTAAAAATTATGTATCTAATGTTTATATAATTACTTTTATAAAATGGAGTTCTTTTTTGAATTCTACATTTTGAAAAATGGTTGGGGTGAATTTTTGGGTGTTTTTTTCGGAAATACATGAATTTCTTGTGAATAAAAAAATACGATTATTTATAGAATAATCTAAATACATGATTTATTGACTCATGAATGATGTTATACTAATTTAAGAACCTTTTGTTAGGACTCACATGAAAATATTATTTTTTTTTTCACAATAATCAATACTATTTCTTTTCTTGAGAAAAATAATAAAATAATGAGTAAAATACTGAGAAAACCCTCCTCTCCTCCACTATAAAAACCACCCTCACTCCCCCTTTTCCCTTCACTCCTCTGAAGCCTTGTGAATTATCTAAATTTTACTCAAATATCTCACTATGACCCTTTCCCACGTCCATAAGACCTTGGTATCTTCGAATGACCAAATAATATCCGCTAAATAGGTTCTCAAGGAATATATATTCAATAGGCAAATTCCTCTTTCATTTCTTTTATTTTCCTTTAAGTTCCATTCTTTTATTTTTTATTTCCACAACTCCATTCATCCAAATTTTATGATAAATACATTAACATATATTTAATAAAAGTTTCTTGTGATGATGGAATATTTCATCACCATATCTCCTTTCCCCTTCTTTTAAACTAGAATTTAAAACACCATCCGAGATGTGTTAATTTATTACATTTAGGGACGATGAGTTTCCAATTATATTACCTTCTTCAATTATTGTAATGAAACAATTTTTATGGTTAAATTAGACTATAATATATTTTATATTTATAATTTATGTTTATGTAATTTATTGTACACGTGATATTAATTTATGAAGAAAATGTATTCGTTGTGATTAAAAACTGCCAATTAACCAAAATTATAATCATTAAAATTTTATACAATGATTCGTAATTAATCCATAAAAAATAAATTTTATAAACATGTAATCTTATGGATGTAAAATAATAACATACAACTCCAATTATAGAAAACCATTCTCATCATTCATGTTTATCCTTAAATGTATATACGTAAACAAATCATGAAAACCAATGAAACTAACAATGAAATTGAAATTATTAACCCATAAAAAAGGTCATGAATGTACTTAAAAAGGTAATAATAAATCAATTACATGAATAATAGGTTATGAAAATAATAATTAATGAATTTAATTTGATTATCTAGGACATTAAGATCATTTGAAGAACACCATCAGTCTTAATGTAAGGGATTCTACCATAACCTCCATTATTCCTTCAGGTTTCTATATCATTATTTTTACCCAAATAAAGCAGTCTGTTTATTTGTGTACATCTTATAGATGATTTGTAAAATCCCCAAAATCCCGTACAAAGGTCCATTCATCATTTCCTTTTAGGTATATACATGTTATTAAGTGGTTCCCTCCCCAATACTTCTCGATAAGCTAACCTGTTTAAAGGAACTTATCGAATTCTTACCCATTTTCAAGTACACTATATAACATATATTTAAGCATCCATTATTTTTATAAAATTAGTTTTTTATTATGAAATCCTTCTCGGTTAACTTATTTTTTTTATAAAAGAAAATTCCCTTCTCTAATTTAAATTATCATTAGTATTTTTCTTTTAATCGCAAAAAAAATGTTTTATTTCCAAAGTATTATAAGTACTCTTTTTACATAAAATTACTTCAACTAAAATAATTTTTTATTATATAATTCTATTATAACCTATTATTTCTAATTAATTATCTAATTCATTTCATTCATTAATGTTTTTATGATACTCCCATTTGTTCTGTCTTATGACATGATTAGGATACCGAATTCATAACATGGGTAACCCTTACGTTTATGTATGATACATTATGTATGATTCTATTTGTGGAAAAAATATTCATGAACATTTTTTGACTGGTGCTCCTAGATATTGCTCTAATGAATTGGGTAATGTTTATTCTCTTAATAATTTATGTACAATGGTCTTAGCGGTTATCCTTGACTTGTGCTACCATTTGAAACAGTCTTGGGGGTTAACCTTGACTTGTGCTGCACTATTTTCAGTGAGCCTTGACTCATGTTAAAGTCATGTTTTAGGTTTCTAAGACATTACTATGAATTAATTTTTATGTGATCCTATGTTTTTATGTTATGATTTTATATGTTCCATGCCATTTTATACAATTATTTCATGCCTTCTACCCCATGTGCTAAAGCTTTATTCTTATGTTTCTTCTCTTATTAAAAATTTTAGTTCATACCTTTATTCATGTCATACCCAAGTTATCCTATGAATATGTATGAGAACAATGTATGTTAAGAGATCTCAATGAATACAAAATAATGAAATGTTCTATTTAGTCCCATGTTTTGTATTATATGTACCTATTCTTCCAAGACAGTAGAATATACGATCCTAGGCTGGTAATTTATTCCATTATTATTATTAAAAATCATATAATTATATGTGTAAAAGGATGGGTTTCCTATATTAACCCATGTAAAAAGAATCGAGTTTCATAATAAAATTATCATGGTATAACCTATGCAAGAGAAACGGGTTTCATAAACATCATGTCATCAAAAACCTAAACCATTCAGAGAGAATAAGAATGGTACCCTTGGATAATATCCCTACTAAAGAATAATTAACATAAAATTATTTAATGTTAGATGGAAAATTATTTTCAAAGATCACATTGAACATTTATGGAGGAAAATATTCTTTCCACTTTGAAAAAAGAAATTAAAATGAAAAAAAATTTCAAAATTTTCTTCGGTGAAAATATCCTTTAAAACTTATAAAAGAATCTTTAAAATCATTTGAAACATTTTATTGAGGAAATTATCCTTTACACATAAGTTTTTTAACCAAAAAATATAAAAATACATTTCTTTTAAAAAAATATATGAAACATATAAATGAATTTTTAAAACATTGAGTGATCATGATGGTGGTAAATTCCAGACATGTTAAAATGAATATTCCATTGACATTTTTGATAAAAGTTAAATGACCCTTGTTTTGAAAGCGGTATGAAGATTCATTTTCATAAATTTTTTAAAAACCCAAACATGGGTAAAAAATTATTAATAAATTATTTGAGGAATGTTAAAGTATTTTTGAATTTTTTTAGAAAACATGGATATAGAAGAAACATAGCTTTTGGATTGAAATGGGATATAAAGATAGTTTTCTTTAAAAATAATACTTTCTAATATTAAGTGCATAAATATATGAAAATTAAGGGAAACATTTATTTCAACGAGATAACCAGAGGAGAAGAAAATGCATGTGCTTCTTGAGAGATTAATCAAAATATTTTATGAACATAATAATAAACATAAACAATCATAATAAATGATGAGATGGTATCATAAAACCATTACCACATTGGTATCATCTAAATGTAAGAACCATGAAAGAATTAAATTAAATTAAACAGAAAATATCATGAATATAAGGGGTTTTAGGATATTACATGTCCAATGGGACGTATAAAGCCATTATAAAATAATATCGGTGCATAAATATACATATGTCTCAAAGAAGGAAAATTGAGACAAAAAATCCCTCACTGCTTTGGTAATTTTCGATCTGTAAGCTATATAAAAGAGAGATAAAAAAATGGATATATAAATCCCCATAATATTTATGAGAATAGTCATAAAATGAATTCATGGGAAGTATATACACCACAAAAAAATAATGGGGTGGTGAATATGAAATGTGTTTCACAAAAGTAAAAACTAAGACGAAAACCCATTACATTAAGTGTCAAATTCCTTTGTACACAGTCAAAACTAATGTGTAATAAATATAATATTATTATGAAACTATTATTGAAATATAATTATTTATATCATACAATATATTATTTACTTATGAATTTTTATTACATGTTTATTAGCAATTCCATTCTAAAAACATGTTTTGAGACATAACCGGTTTGTTTTTCATATATATTTTGAATTTTTTATATTCATTACTTTTAATATGGTCATGGTTAAATGATATAAATAATTTTAAACCTGATATAAATATCATATATATTCATTATATATGTATTTAGAGAAATCCATAAAAGTTAGAGATAGAAAATGAAATACACTGTTCATAGAGATAACAGACCCTATATACCCATGAACATTGTTTCCATTTTCTCAATGAATGAAATGAAATGAAATGAAGGTAAAAAATATATTATACATTAGTAATAATTTTTATGTCATATATATTACATATATTCATAAAATTTACCATAATTACCTTCTATGTAAAGCATTAGTGAAAGAAATCACATCACTTCATGAGGCGGTTGTCTGCTGTACACATGAACAACGTTATTGTATCCCCTACGGAATAGAAAGTAAGAAGGTATATGTGTTATCATAATTCAAAAATTATATTTATGTTACATATAAAATATATTTTCATGAAATATATTTTTATTACCATCCATGTGAAATGGAATGGAAAAAAAGATATAACAGGAGTTCATTAGGCTGTAGTCCGTCACACACATGAGCGGCATAATTATTTTCTAATGTGTTTGGACGTAAGAATTTATATGTTGTATTATAAATAAATATTTATAATAATATTAAAAATACAATATATAATCATTAAATCCGTTATTATATACATTCAAGAGAGTTGGTGATGGAAAATTAATAACATTGGTTTGTTAAATTGTAGTCCATCATACACACGAATGATGATTTCATATTCCGTTAGATGTAAGAGGAGACATATTTAGGTTATTACGTTATAATAATAAAATATTAGAATATGTAAGATATTTAGGTTAATATATCATCTTGTTTTGATAATAATTGAAGGAGGTGAAGGTACAAATAAAATAAAATGCTCGGTTAGGGATGTTACCTCTAATTTAGAAAACTTATTTAGGATTGAACCAAAAAAAACTTTAGTTAAATTTATAACAAAAATAATGATTATAGGATGATAGTAGAGAAGTATGTAAGTGATTTTAGTAGGTCTTGGACAAACCATTGTGTTTTGGAAGTGTGAATATAAGAAGAAAGGGGGTGACCTTTTAAAAGTTAGGTGAGTGACACACTTTTCCCACATTGTTCAGATGCCAAAAGTCTCCAAAATGGTCTATTATTGAATCATAGAAGTTATAAGTTGGAAATATGGACATAAAATTGGTTTTGGACATGTTTTGGATCATTATAATCTGTTTTCTTTTTAGTTAAACCCTCGATAAACTCGTTTTTACCTTAACATTGGTAAATAATTTTCACAAGTTTATATAGTGACCCGTTTATACATTGAAAGACTTTGAAATATTTCTATATATATTTCTAGATCTAGACACTGAGACAATGTGAAATTATGATGCTTTGTGTGCCAAAAATTAATTTTATAAAAATATTAAATATATTTTATATTACGCTCACAAAACTTATTGAAGAGAATAGTATAAATCATAAACGATTAACCAGAACAAAAATATGAGACCATGATTTAGTCCAGAACATAGTTTTTACCCTATGTGAGATATAAAATAAGTCATTGGGGGACATTTAGACCAATTTCTCATTAGTGGTATGGACATTGAAATAATTAATTATTAAATTAATTAATTAAATAACATTGACCTAAATTAAAGATCTAAAAATGTATTCTCTTTAATACATTTCTATGGTTGGCCTCATAATCATCAAATCACTAGTGAGAGACCACTTCCTACATCCTCTGGTGGGTCATCTCAGGCGATGATGAATCTCTGGATTACATCATATCGGGATGCAATGAACACATCGACTTCCTTTAAATCGTTGGAAGATGTGTACTTCATCATCAATCGATCCATAATTTTTCTAGGACTCTCAAATTAGTGTTTTCACACCCTTGAATAAATTTATTTAGTAGATCATTAGTTGTTTTTAGATCTTCACCCATTTTCAGTCTATGCATGTTCCCATGTAAAGAAATTAAATAGTTTTAGTTATTGTCTAATCCTGAATCCCTTTCCTTGATCAATTGGAAAAGAACTCTTAAAATAAATAAATTAACCTTAATTATTGTGACTTCACCCTTATTTTGTCATGATTATCTTTGGTTGAATCTATGTACTCAATGTTTTTCTTTTCTGGGAGGTATAGAGCCTGATCAGACCCCAATATCTGAAGCAAATTCTCAAATAATGAATGGTTTGAAGATATACACATAGATCTAGGATAATTGTGAGGTGAGTATGACCAATATGTTGATTAATCATCAATAGACTGATGAATGGATGTGTTGTGGAATGCGGAATAGACGACGAAACCTCTGATGTCCTCTAGTAGATGTTTTCCCGTGAACGATGACTGAGATCTGTGATCTATGGTCAAATACACCTATTTCATCCTAATATGGCTCTTGATATGAAGCATCATGGATTGATTAAATCCCATATTTCAAATCCTGGATTTCTGTTGAAATCTGGACTACACGCCATGTTCAAGGATGAACACAAGGCGTGTATCCCCATTTAGTGGAATCGCTATGGTTTGAGAAATGTTTAGAATTCACCACCATGTAGTCCTCCCTTACACATTATGTACCCTAACCTAGTTGGACAACCAATGTGGGAGACCACACGGGCATGAGTCATTGTAGAAGTTCATGAACATGGCTTTAGTACACAGGTGACATCCAATGTAAAGCCACACATTATATACTGATATACATAGAAAAGGGATGAAAGTACATGAACATGTCCAATAGACATAGACTCGTTCCACATTATCCCGGACACATCATGTAGTCCACCTACACGGAATGTTCTGCTACACAGACAGGAAGTCGGGTGCTGACCAGGGACACGAATAGGCTGTAAAGCGAGACCACATACTGTGTGGGTCTCCTCAAACACCATGTACCCATTGGTTCATTTTTAGGAATATTTAACTTTTTGTATGTCATTCGTTTGAACTCTGATTTTGGATCGCAAGTTGTCTATCCTGACTATTTTTCCCACGTAGAATGAGATGGTTTCATCAGACATGACATTAATGTTATGATGTGAAATGTTCTTAAACAACGCATAGGTGAAGACCGATGATGGTAGTGGTCCCGTAGGATCACCAGAGACCCCGAGTGGAACCCTAGAGCTGGATTGGGTGTGGTTCTTCAACTACATCAAGAGTCGAACCCTCCAGATGAGATGGGCATGGGTTGTCGACAAAACATAGAGTTAATCTTTCTAGTGGTATCAATGCATGGGTCCTCTATAACTTAGAGTGGATCCCTCTAGTTCGGTTGTTCATGTATATTCAACCAGTAGAGTGGAACCCTGCAAATGTCATGGGCATGGTTCCTTGACCATCGGAGTTGAACCCTCCATCTTGGAAGCGCATGAGTCCTCTATATACTATTAGAGTGGAACCCTTTTATTGTACCAAGGAATGAGTCCTCTCCGAAGATATTATGGCCTCCCAACAATGAACCATATTGACAAGACATGGTTTGATGTATCATTATACCCATGAAGAAGATCATCACTTTTCCCACCGATGTGTGTTTATGAGATGTGACAACACCGTGCAGGTGAGTCAGTTTCTCCCAAAGTAGATAGTGTTAACGTGTGTTGAAAAAGTAACATAGACTTGTGAGTTCATGGAAGATGTGTGGGATACTGGGCATCATTGATGGACTTTTGGAAGTGTTGGATACTCTTCTCTATGGATTGATATGTGATATAGATATCCCCTTAATCTCTCTCATTTGGGTTTCCATTTACTATGCACACACACACACACACATATATATATTCATTCTTTAGGATTCACAACTAGGATTTGGATACTCTTATTTTGGGAGAGGTTAAGACATGTGGGGTATGCCATGCATTTTATGTGTTTAGCTTCTCATGGTTGGATGACTATACTCTCCTATAATAGGTGTAAAATATCTGATGTGTAGTTCATCTACTCACTATGATTAGCCCCTTGAGTTTGGACGCACTTACATTCAATCTGTTGTTGGGTTGAGATGTAATGTTTAATTGTACCTTGTCATATATACTATTTCCTCTTCTTTTGTATCTATTAATACTCCCTCTTAATCTTTATAGGAATCCTAATAAGTATGTTAATACCCACCCCTTCATGGGATTTGTCTGCATGTATCGTGTCTTCTGCAGATAACGGACAGGTCGACTGTGACTACAGAGGATCAGAGGGATACTAGGTTATTGGACCATGTATAGTGGTCATAGCATGGGATTTAGGATATGGGATATCTTTTAGCTATTTACTTTTCAGTTTTTTATCATGTTGGGACACATTTTGGTCGGGTATGTATTTTACCCTGTTACATTCGAGTTTATACTTCCTTAATTTTCTATCATCTAGAGGTTCATGAATTCTTGGTTTACTTTGTAGTAGTGTCTGATCTTTTATTATTTCCCTTTTGAACTTTTTCATTGATTTGGATGTGTGTGTATAGGTTTTCAGGTAAAGGCCTCCCCGATTCAGTTATTCCATCGAAACATGTCTATACTCTCTGGCTTATGGAGATGGGCTTGGGGTAGTTTTGGCTCGAGTCTCAGCTTGGTTTGGGTCATGAATGATTCGTATGATAGAAAGTTCATTCCTTGGGATGTTGGTCAGACTTATCCCCTTAAGAGAATTTGGTTAAGATTTTGGAAATAGTGTCAAAGTGTCTCGAATATGGCTTTCAGGATAGTGAGTCTAGTGATGGTGCGATGACCATCATATCTATTCACTAGGACCATGACTACCGGCTGGTCAACTAATTATTTAAGGACATATTTTGTAGGGATTAATGGATCATGCATCATATATAATTAATTCTTAGACTATCTTTATTGATCCCGCTGCCCATTATATATATATACACACATATATATTATAATCTAACTGTGGTACTCCTTTATAACATTCAATATGCCTACTTGATAACATCCACCTAGGATAACAACTCTGGTTCATGAAGACAAACGTATCAGTTATGAGGCCTCAGTTTAGGGTCCATCCCACAAACCCCTTTCTCCATGTGGGCAGGCAATTGTACAACCCCCTGTCGAGTAGCAGATCATCCCAGCATAGCAGGCTGAGGATGCGTGCAATCTTAGGACACTCAGAGAGTTCCAGTTCCATAGTCCACGAAGGTTCTATAGAGTGTAAAATCTTCAGGCAGAAAAGGATTGGAAATAGTCGGTTCTCCATGTCTTTAGGATTACTTGGAAATCGACAGATCATGGGGTCACACTGTCTTCTAGCCTTTTTCACGGAGCATCTAGGCTCTAGTTATGTTTTACTAAACAGTTGCATGACAAGTAAAAATTATCTTGGATTGAATTCCAGTATCTATTTTGTGAGGAGTACTACTTATTCTTAGTCCGGATCATGGATCTTATAGAGCTACGATTGGGACATATGACCATAGATGAGTACGATGTGAGGTTCAAAAACCTTACACTATACTCCAAAGACTTGATTAGAGATGACTACTTCCAAGTACAAATGATTGAGGAGGGACTCCACAGAGAGATCCAAGACAACATTGTACACTTGTTCATCCACACCTATGCTAGGTTGTTGGAGTGGGGACTCGTGATAGAGAGCTTTCCTTCAGATGGATACCAGACAGTTGGAGCTGTTATTGGGAGCCATAGAGTAGAGTCTTCTGCAGAAGATAGAAGATTTCATACACAAGGATCTCGGTGCAGGAGATCCTTCCAAGATCTAACCCGAGCACATAGTCATGGTTTGTGAAGAGAACTAGGGAAGCCCAAGTATAGAATTTTTTCTTGTGACATATAAGGTCACATAGTGTGTGACTTACCAACCAAACATGATTATAAGCATCAGAATATTGATGATATATTTCCATGGTAGAGGAAGTTCCGTGATAAGAGATGTACCAGGAATGGAAAAGGTGGTCCCTAGAGAGGTGGAACTAGCAGAGGTGCAGGAGGGGCAGTGGTTGGAGGAAAAAGCTATGAGGCCCTTCTACCATCACCACCAGGTATTCCACATTAGTATCAGGGATCTAGAGGATGGGGCCATCGAAAACTAAAAGCTATAGATATCTATGATCTTTCAGTGAATGATATGATCAGAGGTGTAATCTTTGTTTATTCTACAATAATTTCAGTTCTATTAGACACAGGTTCTCATCATTTCATCATCTCTCTACTTAGGGTGCGAGAGATTGAGCTCTCCTGTGAGAAGTTATCAGAACAATTTTTTGTGAAGTACTTACATGGAACGCGTATTCTGTATGTTTTATTTTCTTTTAGTGTGAGATACACTTGGTTTAGAGAGGTTCATGTGGGACCATTTGGTCATCATGATGGAACCCTATGAAATCATCTTAGTTATGGATCAAATATCCATGGTTCGAGCCCAGATCGATTATCCTCATAGACTAGTTCGATTCCTACACACTGATTGGATGAGATTATTCTTTTTGGTGAGAGAGATCTCATGGAATGAAAAGTGGGTTCTTGTTTGTAGGAGGATGCGTCCCGTCACCCATCAATTAACATGTGTTTCCCTTGGTGCAATATGCTCTTCAAGCATCTGAGTTCCTTTAGTTGTGGATGATTATACAAATGTCCTCCCTAAAGAAATTTTGGGACGACCTCTGAAGATGGATATAGATTTTTACAACTAAAAGAATCCCAGAACCAATCCAATATCTTTTTTGGAATATTATATCGCACCTACTAATCTCTGGAAGCTATGGTTGTAGTTGGAGGACCATTAAGAAAATTTTTTAATCAGACCCAGTGTGTCCACCAAGGCAGCTCCAATCTTATTTATAAAAAATGAAGATGAGTATTTATAGATTTCTGTAAGTTATCATCACCTAATCTAGGAAATGATAAATAAAATGTTCTCATTGCTGCAGATTGATGAACTCTTTTACCAGCTGTGAGGTACAAGATGGTTCTCAAAGATCGGAATCAGTTCCGACTTTTACCAAATGAGGGTTCGTGAGACTGATATTACAATGTTTTAATTTTGATTTCAATATGAATAGTATGTGTTTCTATTTATTACCTTTTTGTGACGAATTACCCCACAATGTTTATGGATTTTATGATTGATTGTACCACGGTTCATTGTTTTATTTCCCCATCATACCATTATATTAAACATGTTTTGTATTGAATATTAAAAATACAATAACAAAATTCACATTATTTTTTATGCAACAATTTAATATTTTTTATTGTTAAAATGTATATTTATCTTGTTTTTATGTTTTCAATATAGGTGGAGTTGATTTAGAGGGACTAGATGATGTTTAAGAAAAATGGGCCAAATTGTGTTGGAATCCAAGAACATCCATGGACTCAATAGCATACTACTATTGATTCGTCTATATAATTGGGATGAAATTTGGTGAACTGACCCGAAATTAATTAGTATAAAACTCTTATTAATAAATCCAACCCCAATCCTTCCATTAAAATTCCCAAATTAATCAACATATCCATGAAAATGAATATAAAAATAGTCCATAGTTTGTCCTTATATTTTTGAAAATATATCCTATTATAAACAATATATGGCCTCCAAATTTGATAAGGGGATAGAAAATAAGTCTCAAAAAATGTTATCAATTTTCTATAATGTTATATAATATTTTCTGTTGGATTAAAACCATGGACCAGTTGGTTTTTCAAAATCATGGTGCCTAAAAACACCTCCCAATTTGGCTTTAAATGAACACCTTGGGAACCTCATTTAGTAGTTGCAACTAGTAGAAAAGAGCATCCATTTTGGAGATTGAAAGAAGTCCTCTCCTAATTCAAGATGTTTTTGAGGCCTCTATCCTCATAATGGGCTAATGGATGAATGTAAAGTTCCACCCAAGCCTCCTCCTCCTCATGAAAACAAGCTAAATGGTGCAGGATCATTTCGAAGAAGCTACACACACTTGAAAGGGGGTTTTGGAACTTGTTCTTATTCTGGTTTAATGTGATTTTATGCTAAATATTCCACTTATGTTCTATTTTGACATTTTTTTTCTTTTGATTGCATTTATTTTGATATAATTATGTGAATCACTTTTCATTTCAATAGCGATCAGGTAGAGATTTCAAATGGGAATCTTGGGTTGTTCCAATTGTAAAAACACAAGTATCCTATTTTTCTCACACACACATGAGATTTAATTATGATTTGGAATTCCACTATATAAACCCTAGAATTTTATACATATGATTAAATGATTTTATGCATAATAAAATATCATATTACAAGCCAGGGATCATAAAGTCTAGTGTCTTGGGAGACAAGGTACATAAAACTGAAATAATGAGACTAAATAAAACATTTATTTATTTAATATTCATAAGGATCTATGAACTTCCATTTTTCTCATAAATCCTCAAAATATCACTTGGGGATAACACAAACAAAGGGATGTGCTAAAATCTCAGTAAGGGAATAAGAATAATAACAAAGCAGTAGCACATGGGTTAGAAATCATGAAAAAATGATATAAAAAGGCATGGAACATATGGAATCATAACATATAAACATGGTATCATATAAATATAGAGTCACAATAATGTGGCGGAAATATAAAACATTAATTTATCATGAGTCGAGTCTCATTTTACATAAAGGATCACATGTCAAGGTTACCCACCATGACCTTTGCACATGGTAGCATGTGTCATGGCTAACCGCCAAGACCGTTGCACATATCATCTCTTGAAACTCAAATTTACCCAATGAATTAGAGAAATATCTGGATAAATGCATATTAACATGTTCATTGACATGTTTTACACATTAAGAATCATACATAATCAATCATACATACACATAAGGGTACCAATGGAATTAAATGGGTATTATAATCATGTCATAAAGCATAATGAATTGGAATATCATACAAGTGTCCATGAATGAAAGGAATTATAAAATACATGTACAGTAAGAAGGGAAAATAATCATATATCATGGTAAGTTATTTCAAAAATAATTTTCAACATGTAATAAGAGTATTTATGAAATTTTAACATTAAAACATTTTATTGTGGTTTTAAGGAAAATATTAAAGTGCATTTAAAATAGAAAAGGTAATAATATTTTATATAAAACTAGAAGTGATACAAGAAGGTTTTGATAATAAAAATTATAATTTTATAAAAAAAATGGTGGCTAAAAACTGATATTAGATATTAGTTGAAATTGGATATGAATTTGGAAAGTTCCCTTAAAACAGATTTGCTTATCGGGAAGTATTGAGGAGAGAATCATTTAAAAACATGTATATACCCAAAAGATAATGATGAGTGGATATTGATACATGAGTTTTTATAAAAGAGAAGTCATTTAGAATATTTACATAAAAATAAATGATAACTTTATTTGGTTAAAAAGATATAGAAACCCAAAGGAATAAAGGAAGTTCGAGTAGAATCCCTTACCTTAAGTCTGATGGTGCCCTTCACTCGATCTTAATGTCTGGGTTAACAAAATTATGTTCATTAATTAAAATTTCTAGAACCTATAATTTATGTAATTTATTTATTATAACCTCATTAAGTCCATTAATTACCTTTTTGATGGGTTAATATGTTCAATTTCATTGTTTGGGAGCGTTTGTTTCATTGGTTTTAATGATTTTTTACTTATATACATGTAAGGATAAACATGTAAGTTGACAATTGCTTTCTATAATTAAAGTTGTATGTTCTTAGTGAACATAAATAAGATTACATGGTTATAAAAATTGATTTGGTTAGTGATAGTGAAAATATTTTCGATTAAATTTACATTGAAGTTAATTGTTTTAAACCCACAGAAGTGTTACTCTAAGATTAATTGATTCATTTTTATGATATTGGTGCTATTTTGAGCTGAACATTAACAGTGGTCCACTTCATATTTTTAACTGTTTTACATTTTTATGTATTTTGGCCATAACAAATACAAAACTAATCAAAATTTAAAATTTTCTTCTTTTCCGAATGCTACACATCCAGTGCTTCTTTAACTATTTTTGGACCAAAAGATGAATCAACCATATGGAAGCTCAAATGAATCTCACATGTTGTCTTATGAAAACAGTTTACAGTTCTACCTGTTTTTGATTTGGGGTTGATAAATAATTCTTGGTGGGCCCAATTGTTGTGATATTCTGTGGGTGGACGCACGAGGAGTTTTAAAACATCTTTAATGAAGAGAAGGCCACATTAATTGGCAGTTTTAAGGGTCATTAAAGCATCCTAATCTGGAGGTTTGCGATTTGGCGTGTCCGACTGGACAGAATAAATTGTGAGAGTAAAACGCACATAACTCTCGGATTACTTGTCCAAATTCGCTGATATTTTGAGGGTAAACGGCAAAGATAATTTTGAACAACATTAAAGAAGGGATCAACGAGTGAATATGTCATTTAATGGGGATACAACACATCAACATTATGGAGACAAATTCTATATACAAAAAGAGGAGAGTTCCTCCCTCTCAAAGAATCCCAGTCTCCATACCATTTCTTCCGGTACACCAAGAAGGAGATATTTTTGGCTTTATCTTTTATTTATTTTATTTTTCATAGTTTTGTAATGCCTAATTATTCCCCATTCATCTCTATTACCCGTACCATGGTGGGGTGAACATTTGGAGTGATTGGGGAAGGGTTGCTTTTCTATGTTGTAATGCTTGAGTTTTGAATGTAATTGAATGAAATTTTTTTTATTCTTAAAAGTTGTTTTCAATATTATATAGCAGATTTTTTTTCAAGTGCGACCACTCTTGAATTAAAATTTTGTTATTGATTTTTGCCTTGGTAAAATAATCATTATCTCCATCCACTAATTTTTTTTATATATGATGGAATAAACTAGGGATTAGTGGTGAAGAACTCGACGATCGTCAGTACATATAAAAGGTGTAGTGAATGTTCTTAATTGTATGGGATAAACAAGACATGATCAGGTATTGCCCATATCAATTAAGTATATTCAATACAACTATTTTATACATGGAAGTAGAGTTGACCAAACCGAGATATTGGTAAGGTTTTCTCCCACTATCATAATTTCACCAAGGAAGTGAGAGGAAATGATTGTGGAAACTCTCTTTAATCAACTAAGAAGAATAGGTTTGAATTAAATTGAACTATTATATCATTATAATTAGGAAACTAACCCTGACTTAATCACCCTTTTAATAACATAGTTATTCAATCATTTTAATTTCGAATTTCCTTTCAAAAGTATAACATTTTTACCCTTGTTTTAAAGTGACAAAATATTTTGTGTGCACTCATCTTAGGGAGACATCCTAGTTCAACCAAATTACTGCATTTTAACTTAGAAAATAATTGTTTTTCCACAGCCTCTGACAGGCGTGCGTCAAACATTGTGTCGTTGCCATGGATGCAGTGTAATAAAAAAAATATTTTCAAAATTGAATGACCCACAACTCAAAAGAACTATTAATTGAATTTGATCTAGAAATATAATGATCATTAACACAACTAAGAAAAAGGAACCTACTATAAATATTTGAAAAATAGATCTTTCAGATTCAAGTGAAACTCTTAGTGTTCACTCTGAGCCTGAAATCATGGCTGGAAATCCCAACCAAACCCTACACGATCTATCTGCACCTCAATTGGTCATTCAAAATAACCAACTCATCACACCCACTTAACCAAATGATTTTGAATTATATGTCAATATGATTCTAGTGCTTCCAAAGTTTCATGGCCTTATAAGAGAAGATCCAAATCAGCACATGCAAGAATTCAAATACATTTTCTCAAGCTTTAGGCCAAGAGGAGCACCGGAAAACAAATTTTAGTGGAGAGAATTTCCTTTCTCACTCGAAGGAGAGGCTAAAGAATGGTTTTACAATATACAAACAGGGGAGATAAATGATTGGGAAGACTTAAAAATGTGTTTCATGCAAATATTCATTCCCACATCTAAGAGCACATCCATCAAGAAAAAGATCTACATCATACGATAATCAACTGGAGAAACCATCTATGAGTACTGGGATCATTTCAAGAAGCTATGTTCTAGCTACCCACATCAAGAAATGGATGAACACCAATTCCTTTTGGTCTTCTAAAAAGGACTTCTAGATAATGATCCGAATCTTCTAGATGCCTCATTTGGGGGATCCCTGATTGAAAAGTCACCTGTAAATATCATTGTACTAATTGAGAAGATTGCTCAAAACTCAAAAAAATTGAATAAGAGGGTCGGGAACAAGTGGATTCCTTGAGGTGAGAACACCCGATTCAGTAGAATTAATTAGAAGTGAGATGGGTGAACTCACCCAGTCAGTGCGACAAATGGATGTGAACAAGTGATGGAACAACAAGAACCAAATTAGTTATGTGGTTTATGCTCTTCTAATTATCATTTCACTGACTAGTGTCCTGAAGTGCATGGAACTGAATTTTGCACTGCTACCTATCAGCAAAGGAAATTCCAGCCAAATCCACCACGTCATCCCCAAAACCAACCAGGATATGGATTCCAGCAGACCCATGATAGACCTCCTTTTCAACACCAATACCAGAACCCCCCCTCCATTCCAACAGTCCTATAAACACCCCTTTCAACAACAGAAACCCTTTCATTCACCACCATTCCAAAGAAAGATATATGAGAAACCGTCCACTAGTGCACAACCATCAAGTGAGAACCGACATCTACAGTCAAATGTTGAGGGGATTAAAGAAAATGTGAAAGACTTATCCATCCCATTAAAAAATCTTTTGGAAATTATATCCCAGAATCCAGGGAAGCTTCCATCCCAAACAGTTACAAATCCTAAGGAGAAATTCAATGAAATAATAAAAAAATTGGAAAATAATTACCACCTCTATCCAACATTGAAGCTGAAATAATACCACCTATTCTGAGGGATAATGATGTTTAAAATTCAGAAATTCTTGTGAAAATCCACCAAGGATAAAATGAAGAGAATGAGGAGAAGGATAGTCCAGATAATAAGAGACAAGAAACAAAAATGCAAAGGATGCAAAGGGAGAATAATGACCTACCTACACCATTTCTAACAAGGATGCTCGAATCGATGAAATTTCATGAGGAAACACTTCAAAAAAAAATTCTAGACACTTTTTAGAAAGTTGAAATAAATATCTTTCTACTTGAAGCTATCAAACAAATTCCAAGGTATGAATTTTTTTTGAAAGATATTTTCACCAAAAAGAGAAGACATTGTGGGAATAAAAGAATCAACTTGGGGAGAAGTGTCTCAGCCCTTATCACACCGCTGATTCCAACCAAATGTCAAGATCCAGGGACGTTTTCCATTCCATGAACTATTGGTTCATTAAATGTTTTTAATGATTTGTGTGATCTAGGTGCTTCAAGTAATGTATTTCCTCACTATGTATACACTTCTTTGCAGATGGAAGACTAAAAGCCCGCAATAGTGGTGGTCCAGCTTGCAAACAGATCCACAGTTTTCCTAGCTAGAGTTCTAGAGGATTCCCTGGTGAAAGTCAATGATCTCTTATTCCCAGCTGACTTATATATACTAAAAATGGAAGAATATATGAAACCGTCACACTCACACATCATTTTGGGGAGACCATTCTTGAAGACATCCAATACCATCATCAATGTCCATGAAGGCACACTCAACATGGAATTTGGATATATCACTTTCCACTTCAACATTTTTGAATCGATGAGGTACCCATCATATGATCGCTCCCTATTTTCACTCTACCATGAAGTTAATACTGAACTCATTGAATAATGATGTATGTGCCATGAACCCTTAGACTTAGGAGATAATTTGTCCATTAATGATCTTGTAAATTCCCAAAACACTGGAGATTCTGATTTAACGTTGGAAGAAGAGGCAAAGTCTAACTTCATTAATGATTTTATGATTGATGAGGAATGTGATATTGTTTCTTATGTGCAGGAGGCCCACCCTTTGGAAGTGGGGAATGTCAACTTAATTTCATCCCTTTATAATCCACATGAAAATGAATTAAAACCACTCCACAATGATTTGAAATATGTTTACCTTATGGAAGGAGGGAAATTACCAGAGATAATTGCAAATAATCTGTTTAAAACCCAAGAAAAATCATTGATTGAGATTTTGAGAGATATTGTCCAGGCAATAGGGTGGAAATTAGGTGATATCCCAAGAATAAACCCAAAAATATGCTCATATAGTATTTTTCTTTAGGGAGATTCCAAACTTATTAGATAGCCACAAATGAGGCTGAATCCCTCCTTGATGGATCTTGTGAAGAAGGGGATAGAGAAGATCTTGGAAGCTAAAATCATATATCCCATTTCAGATTCACATTGGGTTACACCTATTCATTTTGTTCCAAAAAAATGGCCTGACCACTGTGAGGAATGAAAAGAATTTGTTAGCACCTATGAGAATTCAAAACAGCTGGAGAGTATGCATTGATTTTAGGAAATTAGAGATGCTCACTCGAAAAGATCATTTCCATATCCCCTTCATTGACCAAATGTTAGAGATATTGGAGGGGAGAACTCATTATTGTTTTTTTTGATGGATATTCAGGTTACCTCCAGGTACCCATTGCTCCCGAGGATCAAGAAAAGACGACATTTACATGTCCTTTTGGTACGTTTTCATATAAAATAATGCCATTTGGATTATTTAATGTTCCAGGTACATTTCAATGGTTCATAGTGAGTATATTTTTTGATCACATTGAAAATTTCTTGGAATTTTTCTTATATGACTTCATAGTTTTTGGAGATACTATTTATCATTGTTTGAAAAATCTGGAAAAAGTTTTGAAAACCAACAATGAAAAAAATCATGTTTTAAATTTTGAAAAATGTGATTTCATTATTAAAATAGGAATTGTACATGGTCATATCATTTCCCAAAATAGAATTGAAGTGGATAAATCAAAAATTGAAGTGATAAAATCATTTCCTTACCCTACTTGTGTGAAACATGTTAGATCATTTTTAGGACATGCATGATTTTACAGGAAGTTTATCAAAGATTTCAGTAAGATTTCTGTCACGAACCGAATTTGGTCACCGCTAATACCGGCACCAAACCTAGTCCGTGACAAGTCCCTAAGGGAGTTCCCAATCCCCAAGGTCTGGAAAAAGTGCCCAGGTAATAGAAAATGAAATTTGGTAACGATTTACCAAAGCTTACAAACATAAAACAATGAACGAATCCTATAAAACAAATATGGATTTTTCAAACAAAAACATCTTTTACAAAATTTCAGAACTGAATTATATAATTAAAAACAATTATAGAATACTATAAAAACAAACGAAACCCACAATGGATAGCCCAAGAACCTACATATGGTGAGAGGCACTGCCCTCAAGCCATATCCACAACACTGTATCATGATGGACTGCTAAAAACCTCAACTGTTGGCACAAAAGTTGTACCCAAACCTGTAACAACAAAAATAACTGAGTCTACTTACACCCAAGGGTGTAAGTAGGGTGTTTTTCAATGCGCAATAGAATACCACCACTAAGATATTCCTTGTGATAAACATTCAAAGATGAAAAGAATGAATGTTTTCAAAAACATGTAATTTCTAGTTACAATTTCTAAAAGATGAAACTAAAAAAAATCAATTTTCAAGTGGGGTAATTTAAAGAATAAACAATTTTAAAATAAATTCAAAATCTACTGAATTTTTACTTCCAAATATACTGTATGCCGACGGTAAGTATAAAGGATCTAAATAGCACAAGCAATAGGAAATAACCACTAGGCACTAGCTAGCTATGGGTCCCAGGTACCCCGTATCTCGGTGAGAGTATCAACAAAAAAATATCCATTATCGTGCACAAGCCACTAGTAAGGAACATACCCATAACCTATTAGTCCACAATCATCATCATCATTGTTTAGTTAGAGTTGTAAGCGTCAATCTTGCTAAGTGAAACTCAGGCCAAACCCCATGGATTCACTAGCAAACAAGTACACGTCCACCCACCTAGATACTTGGGTTTTCCCTTTGTGCTCAAACATGTTCAACAAGCCAAGAAATATAGTTTTCACATGAAAATATCACTTCCACCTCACACATTAACCAAGCAGCCCCATGTACATCACACAAGTCACAAATTCTGCTTTTCATTGAAATGCATTTTGAAATCAAACTCACACCAAAATAGCCCACATAATTTTTGCATAACGTTCACAATCCAACAAATCTTTTAACAATTTTATAAAGTCTCTACAAATATTATAAACATCACATAACAGTCCACTCACATGTTTCATAAACCCCTTTTTATAAACAAAATCCATTTTTCACAACGCACTCACACAAAAAGCACACATCACGTTCACACCCCTTTCAAATTTCACTAAATCCATTAAACATTTTTATAAATCATTTCCAAGAGGATACAGAAAAAATGACAGAACTATTCACATTTTAAATGTTCCATTTTAATGTATAAGCAATCCAAAACAGTTTTCCAATATGGTTTCACCTCTTACATAAATCCTTAAACTATTCAATACTTTCAGAAAACAATTCTAAAGAGTGTACCAAAGCTTTTCACATAAAACCCATTTCAAAAACATATTTCAAGGACAAAATGACACAAATAAAAATTCAAAACAGAATCTTCAGCCCCAAAAACATTTATTAAACTACCCCCATGTGTTATACAAAAACCGCAAACAATGCCCCAAAAGATCCTCATGAAAAGCACATTTTTCAAAATCACATTCAAGAAGTACAATAAGGTTTTACACCTTAAACCAATAAAAAACCCTCTTTTAAACATAATGGAACACCAATACCCTTGAAATTCATAATTTTCAGCCCAAACAAGATTTATTAAACCAGTTTCATATGTTATAATACACACGCAAACAATACCCAAAGGGGTTCACATGAAAAACACCCAATTCTAAGCTAAAATGATACTATAAAAATAAATGCTTAACCAAATTCAACATAATCAATTTTCACACAACAAAAAACATATTAGTAAAATTTATATTATGTAATTCAAGAAAACTAAGTAATATAGAAATGATTACACATGGAATCACCTACCGGAAGTGTCAAATCCCTCAAAACTTGGTGCGAAACATCGACCGCACCACCGCCGCACCGCAACGATTATAAATCCAGACCTAAACCACAATATTAGATAGATAGAGACACAAAATAAAACCCTAGGTTCGAACCCTATCTTCTGGAAATTTTAGAACATAATGAAAGAGAGTGGAAATCCTAAGGGAAAAGGAAGAAACCTAGAAGGAATCACTTACCCAAAATAATCTTGAATAAAACGACCCAAAATTGACCAGAATCTGAATTTTAAAACAGATAAAAAATTAATGGAGATTTGAAAAAGGATGAGGAGGTCATGTAGGAATTGGAATGGGGGGGAAATAATAAAAATTGAAGGAGTTATGAAAAGATTAATTTACCTATTCAAATATGAGAGATTTGTAAAATCTAGAGAATTTTCTCCCACTTTCATGATGAAATCGGGCTCAAAAGAGGGGGAGGAGAGCCTGGGGGAACGCCTTAGTTCGGTGGGCTCGAGGGAGAGTTAGAATCACTAATAAAGCGCAAATAATGAAGGAGATATTAAAATATTAGAAAATACTTTTAATGTAGCAAATGGGCTTTCGGGCAAGCACAATCTCTTAAATAAAAACCCATATCCACCATGATTATGGATTCCTAAATGGTCGAAATTAATTTGATGGTGTTAATATTTCAGGGGATGACAAGTAGAAATTGGATTTGATGAAAAATATTTAAAATTTAAAGAGTTATAAATGAATCAAAATTTATTTTTAAATCTGGAATTGCGCTCACGGTTTGGCCCAATTAATGAAAACTCACTCATTTCTCCATAAAAGATTTGGGAAACCCCAAAAACAAAGTATGAATGGAAATTAAATGCAATATGACTTTAAAATAATTCATTTATGTGATAATTCTCCCCACCATGAATACTTTACACCCTGAAATGTCACAGCAAGTGAAAAGCAACAACCAAACCCAACTGAGAAACCAAAAGGTACTCCCTTTCTAGGTTTCACCCCCAAGGCCAAAACACCTACAGTGATCAATTAAGGATAGAATACCCTAAAAAAAATAAACCACTTTACTGAATCAATCAAGAACATTCGTTCTTTATACCAGAAGAAAATTCCTCAAACACAATCCGAACAAGACTCAAGAAATTCACCTAAACGAACAACAACTTCGAACAAGGTTACACTTACATTACTTTAACTAATCCATTGGGCGCTCCATAAATCCAATTTTTACTCAAGGAAGATGTTGGTGGTTAGATAGTTCCAAACAATAAAACCTAGAGCCAAGAAAAGACCATGGATAAATCTGAGTTATTGCTACAGCGGGACACAAATAGGCACCCCACCATAAGAGACATCCTATATTTTTCTGAGACCGAATCAGGACACTAACATTGGGAGGCCTGAACAGAATCCCTAGTACTAATGGTATAATTCCATTAAAAGTTTATAAAAGAATATACATGAGAATAATAGTGGGTCTCTCCACCATAAGAACTAACCATATTATCCGAATATCATGGACCGACACAGAAATACCCAAAAAAATTAAAGATTCAAGAAGGGCGCAGGGTGAGTCCGCACTGTTTGGGAAACTAAGAACTAAGTGTGAATATATTTCTTTCTACATGGATTCCACACACACGACCACTACTAAAAGTGCACAAAATATGTGCTTAACCATGATGACACCATAGGTTTAAACTATTCCCATATTTCATACTAAGGATATGACTTTGTACAAGGGTTTAAATGGCCCTGTGATTTTCCCTAACTAGGAGCCATCTTCTCTCCGAGACCTATGGTTGCAGCTCAATGATTGAAGCATCTTCGGCCTCATAGTTAGGCTTTGAAATCCTAATGAACATGAATTTTTCTTTTGGTGTCACCAAAAACTACACCACAATCCCCGATATGTTTTCCAATACATAACACATTCAAGACTCACTTTAAACTAACCTAATATTTCACTGAAACAAGGGCTTAGAAGATGCACACACATCACACCTTATTTCTTCAGGTGAGAAACAATATAATTAAAGAACACTTATACTAACCATCCTTTAAAATGGAATATTTTGATGTTTTTTCAAGGGAGACATTCTCTCAACATAATAGTGACTCTCATGGGATTGCTTGAATTTCACCTTTACGGTCAATCGAGCACATGACATCACAAGGCATCACCGAACATGGCCATTGCGACTGATATAAACAATGCATGGAAAGGGACCTTATAAAGAATCCCAAAACAACACACAATTCTAGAAAGTGGCCACAATATCCCCTCATGACCACATTTCTCACACTGGTAGTTTAACGTGAACTCCTTCTTCGAAGAGACTACGGAGGACCAAGAGGACCTCTAAGACACAATCCAGATACTCATCTAGGCTAACAACCCCAGACCACTTCCACCTTCGGCAAATCGGGAAACATAAGAAGCTAAGGTCTCTTTAAACCTTCCATGGTCACTCTCCCACTACAAAAGGATACACAAAACCAAGAAAGGCAAGGGTGTATAATAAATCTAAAAATATCAATAAAAAGATTCCTTATATTGATCAATTATAGGGTCTTCAAATAGAGAATCAATCCGGGTTGCACTTAAATTGTGAAATAACCCTAAACGGGGAATACCTTATCCAACGATGGAACCGAAGGACCTGACCAAGATGGTCCATTGGTCATGATATACGACAAACTAGATCCAAACACATGAAGGGAACCATCATAAAGGTATTCAAAAACATTTTTTCACGAGAGACCACTAATCGTCCCTACAACATAGCATATCAACCAAGAACAAACCCAAAATATAGTTCAAACAGGATGGGTTCTTTGACTAAAACAACATCCCACAAAAACAACATATTTTAAAACCCATAATACAAACCATCCCAAACTATTCATCAAGACATCATGTTTTTCTTTAAAACCATTTCTTTGAAAACAAACGGTTTCGCGGTAAGTATATCGACCAATGGTACCCCGTGGGCCTCACACATGCATGTTTTTGTGCCACACCAAGCACCCTCCTCATATCCGTCCCGGAACTCATACAATCGTGAAATCAACCATCCATAATCCCATATAACCCCATGCATGTTGTCGCTTATGGAAATACCAATGGTTAAAACAAATATTCTTTCCACTTTTCAAAACCAAAACGGTCAACCAATACTTCATTTTTCTCAAGACCTCTAACCAAGGAATATCAATACCAATCATTAAAATGAATACTCACTTTCAATTCATATACTTAAATTTAAAAACATCTCATCCCATTAAAACACCCTTTGATTGTTTAGACAACTCTATTGAAAAAACTTTTTCAAAACCAAATTCAATATAGACCCTGCTTTCAAAAGAGGTGTAAAAACACCATTTTCCATTTCAAAAAAATTATGAAAACTCAGTTCCACCATGTCATAAATCAATCCATTTTTTATTTGTTTGAAAATCATTTCACAAAAACTTTATGCATCTTAAAACCAAGTCCCTTTAAACCCAATGATCCAAGATTGAAAAACTAAAGCACAAAAAAATTTGAGGGGAAACTTGTATTAGTGGGTGACTTGGAAATATGGTTGGATGCCATATTCCAGTCACTTTACTATCACATAGAGTGTTCTAGGGAATATCCCTTTCTCCACATGGCTTTCCAGGCCCTCTGAGCTCACTGATACCATTAACACAACTCACTTTTCATTTCCTCTAACCATCATTAAACCAAGAAAACCAAAGGACTCCGAAAGGTCCCAACTTCCCCTGGATACTTGAATCCTATCACAGGGTTTGGTGATTAGACACACTACTCATAAATGAAATTCTGAGTCCCAACAATCCTAACTCCATACTATCCCGACTGTTCCCCAAATAACATGACTCAAAGAGAGTGAACCTCCTATGATACCATTTTGTCACGAACCGAATCTGGTCGCCGCCAAAACCAGCACCAAACCCAGCCTGTGAAAAGTCCCGAAGGGAATTCTCATTCACCATGGGCTGGTACAAGTGCCCAGGTAATAGAAAATGAAATTTTCGAATGATTTACCCAAGTTTATAAACATAAAACAACGAACGAATCTAATAAAACAAATATGGATTTTTCAAACAAAACAACCTTTTACAAAATTTCAGAGGTAAATTTCATAATCTAAAACAATTATAGAAGAATATAAAAAGTAAAGAAAACCACAATGAATAGCACAAGAACCTCCACATGGTGATAGGCACTGCCCTCAAGCCATATGCACAACATTGTATCACGATGGACCGCTAAAAACCCAAACTGTTGGCACAAAAGTTGTACCCAAACCTGCGACAACAAAAATATCCAAGTCTACTTACACCCAAGGGTGTATGTAGGGTGTGATCCAATGACTAGTAGGATACCACGAATAATATATTCCATGTTATAAACATTCAAAGATGAAAAGAATGCAAGTTTTAAGAAACATGTAATTTCTAGTAACAATTTCTAAAAGATGCAACTAAAAAATCAGTTTTCAAGTGGGATAATTTAAATAATCAACACTTTTAAAATAAATTCAAAAGATACTGAATTTTTACTGACAAATATACCGTATTCCAATGGTAAGTATAATGTATCCAAAGAGAACAAGAAATAGGAAATAGCCCCTAGGCACTAGCTAGCTGTGGGTCCCAGGTACCTCGTATCTCGGTGAGAGTATCAACAAAAACAATTTTGTTCTCATGCACGAGCCACTAGTAGGGAACATAACCATAACCTAGTGGTCCCCAATCAACATCATCACAGATTAGTTAGAGTTTTAAGAATCAATATTTCTAAGTGAAACTGAGGCCAAACCCCACAGATTCACTAGCATACTAGTACACGTCAACCCACCTAGATACCCGGGTTTTCCATTTGTGCTCAAACAAGTTCAACAAGCCAAGAAATATAGTTTTCTCATGAAAATATCACTTCCACCGCACACATTAACCAAACAGCACCATGTACATCACACAAGTCAAAAATTCTGCTTTTCATTGAAATGCATTTTGAAATCAAACTCACACCAAAATAGCCCACATACTTTTTTCATAATGTTCACAATCCAACACATCCTTTAACATTTTTATAAAGTCTATAAAAATATTCTAATCATGACATAAAATACCACTCACATGTTTCATAAAACCATTTTTATAAACAAAATCCATTTTTCACATCACACTCACACAAAAAGCCCACATCACGTTCACACCCCTTTCACATTTCACTAAATCCATTAAACATTTTTATAAATAAGTTACAAGAGAAAACACAAAACATGATAGACCTATTCACATTTTAAATGGTCCATTTGAAAGTATAAACAATCCAAAATAGTTTTCCGATATGGTTTCACCTCTTACATAAATCCTTAAACCATTCAAAACATTCAGAAAACAATTCTAAAGAGTGTACCAATGCTTTTCACATAAACCCCATTTCAAACCCATATTTCAAGGACAAAATCACACCAATACATAATCAAAATAGAATTGTAATCCCCAAAAACATTTATTAAACTACCCCCATGTGTTATACAAACACCTCAAACAATACCACAAAAGATCCACATGAAACGCACATTTTTCAAAATCACATTCAAGAAGTACAATAATGTTTTACACCTTAAAACAATACAAAAACCCTCTTTAAAAAATTATGGATCACCAATACCCATAAAAATCAGTATTTTCATCCCAACCAAGATTTATTAAACCAATTTCATATGTTATAATACACACCCAAACAATACCCAAAGGGTTGCACATGAAAAACACAAAATTCTTAGCTAAAATGAAACTATAAAAATAAATGCTTAACCAAATTCAATGTAAAAAATTTTCACACCACACACAGAATATTAGTAACATGCATATTAATTAATTCAAGTAAACTAACTCATCTAGAAATGATTACACATGGAATCACCTACTGGAAGTGTCAAATCCCTCAAAACATGGAGAGAAACATCAACCGCACCACCACCGCACCACAAGGAAGATAAATCCAAACAAAGACCTCAATATTTGACAAAAAAAGACAAAAAATAAAACACTAGGTTCGAAACCTAATGTAACAGCCCAAGATTTTATAAAAAAATATTCTTTTTAATTTTATTAATGTCTTGTGTTGTACGCTACACCAAAAGGAGCTTGCACAACACACATCCTTGACTTGACTTGCATTACACGCAATCGCGACCTTCCTCGATAGCGTGTGTAGTACGCAATACCGAGTTTCACTAAACAACGATATGCTATAAAAATATTATTAAAACTAGCCGTTATGAATAGTAATAACCACTTTTTGAAATCCAGTAAATCTTATTTTTCAAAATGAACTTTATTTTTGGATTCGGAGTATCGAATTTAGCCTAAGGTGAAATTTTGGTACTTTTCGGATAACTTTCATATTCTGATGAATAGTGAAAATTACTAAATTATAATTAAAAACAACTTTTTTAATCGAAATAATTAATAGTGATAAATCATTAATTTGAGTGGTTTTAAAGTATATTTAGAATATATTTTTACAATTTAATACAATGTTGGTCATTGGATGTAGTTTCACATTTAAACTAGACATAAACAAGTGTCAATCTTTTGATAGATATTGTTTCTTAAAAACACGCTATTTGTTTTAACAGCGGGATTTAATTATAAAATTAATTAATGCAACTTTTATGTTATGAATTTGGTAAAATAGACTTCATTTTTGAATTCGGAATATGAAATATAGCTTGGGATGAAATTTTGGCATTGTTCTGAAAAACATCAATTTTTGATGAATAGTGAAACTACTAAGTGGTAGGTTAAAAACTGAATTTTGCATAAAACATAATTTTACCGCTTCTGTGAATGGAATTTCGAAAATCCGAGAGACACGGTTAATATCAAGGACTAAAATGTGGTTCAATGAGATGAAAATAATTTTTTGGTGAATAGTAACTTTTTACTTTTTTTACCACGGTTAATAGTAAATAAGGTAACTAAGGGTAAATATGATATTAATATTACCCTAACACATGTCCTAATTCTATTGGAGAAGTGTAATTCGACCAAAAACAAACTTAGGAATAAAATATGACCATTTAGTCCCACTTGGATTAGATTAGGACATTTATTATTAATTTATTTAAAGAAGGGTTAAAATAGTTAAAATCAAAGTTTAATAAGTAAATCATTTTTAATATGGGGTTATACATAAGATAAATTCGACTATAAATATTCATTAGAAAGCTAAAAAGATTTCCTACATGATGGTATTTTATTTGTAATTTTATACATCAAATAATATAATTTATTTATGACACACAAATGATGCAGTAATTATCTTATTAATGAAATATTGACATAATTGATAATATAAATACCAAAATAAATGTAATTTAAGTCTTTTTATGAATTCCACTAATTTTCTAGGTTACTATGATATATTAGTGTTGATTTAATCAACTTGGCTCGAACATATAATTCTGTTATGACTTTCACAAAAATCATATATCAAATAGTGTCAAAATTGACACAAAATAGTTTTTAAATCAAATATTATATTATTAATTGTTATTTTATTCCTAAAAATCTAAGGTTCGGCCAAATGACCTAGATAAGGATATATGTTTTAATAATATACAATTTGGGGTTCGTTTGTCATGTTATAGTAAGTTTATTAACCATATAGTGAAAGAAAACAAAAAGACATGGTAAAAGTTAAATTATTTAACTTAGAGTTAAATCTAATTGATAAGGTTAAAATAATACCCTAAACATGTCTAAATCCTATTGGTTGATAGGATTTCGACCCATACCCACTTTATCTTCGAAATAAGACCCTTTGGAACCATTATTAACCGATTTTGACTTTAATATAAAATAATATTTTGAGATATTCCTAAGGTGCCCCTCTCCTCCCCTATAAAAGGACACCTCCTCCCCCTCCTCCTCACACCAATTTGAGCACTCAAGCTCGGCCAACCCCTACCAATTTATCCTCTCCACTTCCCTAAAAACATCCTAGAGGTTCTGGTCTTCCTCAAAGACCAATTTTAGTGCCCTAAGAGGAGGTCTCAAAGAGGCACTTCAAAGAAGAGGTAATTACCGTTACCAATTCTTTCATCTTTATTTCTTCTTCCACTTCTTCTTCTTAAGTTGTTTCATTATGAAGTAATAAAATCAGTATCACTCATATACTGATATGTTATTATAAGTATGAAACAACCCTATTTCATCATCTATCCATCCTACGGAAAAAGAAATCACCGCGCGTGCGTACGTACGGAATACCGTCTCCACGCCGTGGTGTAAGCTATTTTCCACCACCACCTTACATGGATGGGTATAATGGTGTAAAGAATAACTATACATAGTTATTACAACATCATATTGATTCTGATATATTGTATAATACACTCCAATTCAATTCAATATTTATAGAAATGATATCATCGCTCGTGCGTACGTACGGAATACCGTCTCCACGACGCGATGAGATTCATTCTCCATGTTAACCATTTAAGAATGATTATAATGTATATATAAGAAATAATAATGAAATATATGACATTATAAAGCTACTGGATTTATGTATATATATATATATATATGTATGTCATCTACTTACTTCCATTTCAAGACAATAAGGAAAGGAAAACAGCGTTCATGCGTACGTACGGACTACCGTCTCCATGAACGGTGTTTTTCATTTTATTTATCTACCTATTATATATATATATATACTGAATATATATGATATATAAATCATATTTTATATTCTGGAAGTAAGTAAATCATGATATAAGTAATAATGATGTCAAGAACAACAAGTCAAAACACCTACGATAAATGAAACGATTTTACCCAAAACGCTTCTTTAACATGGAATTTACAAAAGAACGGGTAATATAATGTCATAAGTGAACCATATATGATATCATAACAATGAATATGATTCTGTAATAAGTCAATAACATGATTTAAATCATTATACAGGAGGTTCGGACACTTACAAAGCAAGTCGGACCTAAGGTAAGGGAAATATCACAATCTCATTTTTATCTGAGATTGTTTATTCGTGAGTATTTACTGGGGTGTATTTTATCATCCACATCCATGTTCCCTCAATATGTAATATTTTTTCCATCCACTTACAATATTTTAAAGCCAATTTTACCCATCAGTGAGTTTTTAGTAAAGAATATGAAAGGAATCTTTTGTCGCTTTTTCATACGAGGTACTTTTTGACTTTTCCGACAAAAGTACGAAGAATGTTTTTTTTAACTTATACGGCACGAACGGATTTTTACGGTTTTATAAAGCCTTATTTTCATGAACCTTCTTCCAAAATATTTCATGACTATTTTTAATAAAATCTCTTTCTTTTAAAATTGTATGATGTTTTGTGAAAAGAAATTGATTTTGAAGAAGAAAGGATATTTTCCTCAAGAATTCATTTCAAGTGTTTTATCAAAATTATTTTCCATCTAAGATAATAAAGGGTTCTGTTTCTATCCATATTTTTACATTGATTTGACTATGTTGTGATGGAATTATGTTTATGAATTCCTTTATCTTATATGAATGGTTTTATGATGTCATGCTGTTTAAGACTCCCATTTTTATTACATGGGTTATGCAATGATGTATGATTTATGATTTTGTGGCACACATAAGAAAGGATTAATTAAGAGATGGGTGGGACCTATATCTCCCTCCAATGCATTGGGTAAAGATTTTATATCTCATGAGATAGACATGGCTGGAATGGTAGTTTATACCGGTTCAGTGAAACAGGACTGAAACGAGGATTACTCGATTCAGAAAGGGACTTTGTCCACTAAGATAGTCTTGGCAATGAGTCTTGACTAACAAGGAATGATTCTCTATGATTATGTGTGTATGCCACAATGAGTAATGTTTTAAGTAAGGGTTTCATTTTCACTACTATGATTTATCCCATGTTATGAAATTATGCTCTCTTTTGCAGGTTAAGATTTCCAAAAATGTTATGTTCTTATGAAAATTATGTGATTGATATTTCTTTTGTTTACCCTTACTGAGCATTTGAGCTCACCCTTTTATGTTTTCTTTTCCCCAGGATATAAAGAAAGGTTTTAGGTAAAAAAAAAGAGGAAGATCTTTGTGGGAGATTTTGAAGATCTTTCACCAGGATTAGAAGATTACGTTCCGAGTTTCCAAAGACACTAAACTATTACGATCCTTGTGTGTATATTTTTGTTATGTATAAAGTATTCCGCAAAAATAATGTAATGTTCATGTACGTTAGGCTTCGGGTCTCTACAATTGGTATCAGAGGAAAGGTTTAGTCAACCTTTGGAAACTAGGATGCGAAAACGTTAGTGAGATCCCTAGAGATATTTCTAAGGTATGTCTAGGGATGTCCCTAGGGATAAGTATACGTATAGGTTATAGTAATAGAATTACGCTAACGGTCATAGAATTAAACCTAAGATGTTAGATATTGAAGGTACTCCCCCTTTATTATGTTGTTTTCCCTAGCATGATTTTTGCCTCTCACACTATTCTTTTTGGGTTTTAGACGATGGCTGGAACCCAAAGGAACCGTGTTGATCAATGCAATGGACAATGCAATGATTTCCCTCCTGAACAAACAAATGTTATGGGAGATGGAGTGCAAAATCTTATTGCTATACTTACACAAGCTTTGAATCATTCTGGACTTCCAAATGAGCAGAGAAGGGAACAATATTCTGTTGAGTCCTTCATGAGGCAACGTCCACCTTCTTTCAGTGGGTCTTCTAATCCACTTGTGGCTGAACAATGGATCAGTACTACTGAAAAGATATTTTCAGTTCTTCAATGTTCTGAACATGATAAAGTCATCTTAGCAGTATATCGTTTGGAAGGTGAAGCTGATCAATGGTGGAATCTTATCAAGAATATGAGGCCAAGAGATGAAATTGAGTCCATGGAATGGGACGAGTTCAAGAACTTGTTTTTCAGTAAGTACTTCCCTCGTATTCTTCGAACAAAGATGGAGAAAGATTTTCTTGAACTGAAGCAAAGGGACGATGAATCTGTTGGTACCTATGAAGCAAATTTTACAAGACTTGAAAGGTATGCTTCTGGAATTATCATCCAACCTGAAAGTAAAGTTGATCGATTTTTCTGTGGCTTAAAACCAAGTCTTCGAAGGGCATTAGCTATAAGAGACTTCAGTAGCTATGAAGAAATTGTGCGTTGTGCTATCAAGGTAGAAATGGAAGTTGGTGTTACATATCCATCTCATGGTTTTGACAAGAAATGAAAGATGGAGTTCAAGGATAAATCTCAGAATAATGGTGAAAAGAAGATGAATGTTTCCTTATGCACAAAGTGTGGAAAGAAGCATGGTGGAGATTGTCTAAAAGGGACTAGAAAATGTTTTAAGTGTGGAAAAGAAGGTCATCGAGCAGCTGAGTGTCGAAGTAATGGAAAAAGGGTTTCTAATGATGTGAATAAAGCAAACACTGCAGAGAACGCACCGCCAACACTTCAATGCTTCAAGTGCAAGGAAATGGGGCATTATGCTAATAATTGCCCTAATCCAAGGGTTAGTGATGATCAACATGAGCAACCACTGAAGGCAAAGGACAAAGGGAAATCACATGCGATCACTATTGGCAATGTTGAATATGACAATGATGTGGTGGAATGATTAAGTGTTTATGTAATGGGATTCCAAAATAATGTTGTATCATGGAGTATTGCAATATTTATTGATGTGGTATTCAAAGTGATTGAGATATTTTTTTTGGAAATAAGATGATATGCGCATAATGAAGACGAGAAAATGAAATGTTTAATAGTATTCATGAGCTCATGATTGATATAAGGACTAAGTGATATCATGGTTTGAGTATATAGAATTTTGAGGATTTTGGTATGTGGAAAGTGTTAACTTTTAACTGCACTCATGTTTTCACTAAGGTATTCAAGAGAATACATGATTAAGGACTTTGAATGTTTGGAATGTGACCAACAAGACATATCTTATGATATGTGGGGATCAACGACAGTATTAAATCTCTGGTAATCGTTGTCACTATATTATGAGAGTGGACTGCAGTATTATAAGCCTAAAGATTAGACTGGATTATGTTGGACATAAGTTAGTATTGTTTAAGGATAGAAGATTTTCGATATTATTGATGGGATGTTATAGTAACGTAGTTTTAGAAAAAGGGACAACCTGCAGGACGGGCGACAGCCCATCGCTTCGGACAAGGCTGTAGGAATCGAACCCACAACCGAAGTGCGACTGGCCTTTATCACCTACCACTGACCTACAGGAAGTCCCTGTTTAGTAGAAACTAGTTTTATTATATTAAGCAGCATGATATATGAAGTATAAGTCCATTTTAGGAACCATATATGATTAATCTCACTATAGAATGACTTATGTATATTTAATAACTTTTGCTAACCTTTTGTTTGAGACTGATGGAATGAACAGTCATTCTATCACATGATCTGCTAACACTTCACGAATAACAAATTCAACTTCATTTATTTAAGAGATGAAGTGGAAATTGTTCAAGGCACGAACAACAGTGATATTGTATCAAAATAAAGTAAGTATTTATTCTAATTCAAATTTTCAACTTTAGGGAAATGACCTTGAAAACCAAAAATGTTGTCCTAGTGATCTTATACCTGATGAATCAAATGGTACCTTAGATCGTCACAAATTTATGGATTTGTGATTACTGGATTTTCCATAGCCATGTTCTCTACCACTTTCCATCAGAACATGATGGTTAGATTTCTCTTCCATATCCATATTTTCACCTATGTGGAAACCCAGTGATTAGTTTATTTGGGTAATCGTTACATTTCATACTTTAGTTTTTAAAGCCAAGTTTTGGTATTCCCTTTTACGATGTGGGTTTCTATTAATGAAACTTTCAAATAGTAAACCATTTATAACCCCGACGAATTTCGAGGGCGAAATTCATTTTAAGGGGGGTAGAATGTAACAGCCCAAGATTTTATAAAAAAATATTCTTTTTAATTTTATTAATGTCTTGTGTTGTACGCTACACCAAAAGGAGCTTGCACAACACACATCCTTGACTTGACTTGCATTACACGCAATCACGACCTTCCTCGATAGCGTGTGTAGTACGCAATACCGAGTTTCACTAAACAACGATATGCTATAAAAATATTATTAAAACTAGCCGTTATGAATAGTAATAACCACTTTTTGAAATCCAGTAAATCTTATTTTTCAAAATGAACTTTATTTTTGGATTCGGAGTATCGAATTTAGCCTAAGGTGAAATTTTGGTACTTTTCGGATAACTTTCATATTCTGATGAATAGTGAAAATTACTAAATTATAATTAAAAACAACTTTTTTAATCGAAATAATTAATAGTGATAAATCATTAATTTGAGTGGTTTTAAAGTATATTTAGAATATATTTTTACAATTTAATACAATGTTGGTCATTGGATGTAGTTTCACATTTAAACTAGACATAAACAAGTGTCAATCTTTTGATAGATATTGTTTCTTAAAAACACGCTATTTGTTTTAACAGCGGTATTTAATTATAAAATTAATTAATGCAACTTTTATGTTATGAATTTGGTAAAATAGACTTCATTTTTGAATTCGGAATATGAAATATAGCTTGGGATGAAATTTTGGCATTGTTCTGAAAAACATCAATTTTTGATGAATAGTGAAACTACTAAGTGGTAGGTTAAAAACTGAATTTTGCATAAAACTTAATTTTACCGCTTCTGTGAATGGAATTTCGAAAATCCGAGAGACACGGTTAATATCAAGGACTAAAATTTTGTTTAATGAGATGAAAATAATTTTTTGGTGAATAGTAACTTTTTACTTTTTTTACCACGGTTAATAGTAAATAAGGTAACTAAGGGTAAATATGATATTAATATTACTCTAACACATGTCCTAATTCTATTGGACAAGTGTAATTCGACCAAAAACAAACTTAGGAATAAAATATGACCATTTAGGCCCACTTGGATTAGATTAGGACATTTATTATTAATTTATTTAAAGAAGGGTTAAAATAGTTAAAATCAAAGTTTAATAAGTAAATCATTTTTAATATGGGGTTATACATAAGATAAATTCGACTATAAATATTCATTAGAAAGCTAAAAAGATTTCCTACATGATGGTATTTTATTTGTAATTTTTAGACATCAAATAATATAATTTATTTATGACACACAAATGATGCAGTAATTATCTTATTAATGAAATATTGACATAATTGATAATATAAATACCAAAATAAATGTAATTTAAGACTTTTTATGAATTCCACTAATTTTCTAGGTTACTATGATATATTAGTGTTGATTTAATCAACTTGGTTCGAACATATAATTCTGTTATGACTTTCACAAAAATCATATATCAAATAGTGTCAAAATTGACACAAAATAGTTTTTAAATCAAATATTATATTATTAATTGTTATTTTATTCCTAAAAATCTAAGGTTCGGCCAAATGACGTAGATAAGGATATATGTATTAATAATATACAATTTGGGTTTCTTTTGGCATGTTATAGTAAGTTTATTAACCATATAGTGAAAGAAAACAAAAAGACACGGTAAAAGTTAAATTATTTAACTTAGAGTTAAATCTAATTGATAAGGTTAAAATAATACCCTAAACTTGTCTAAATCCTATTGGTTGATAGGATTTCGACCCATACCCACTTTATCTTCGAAATAAGACCCTTTGGAACCATTATTAACCGATTTTGACTTTAATATAAAATAATATTTTGAGATATATTCCTAAGGTTCCCCTCTCCTCCCCTATAAAAGGACACCTCCTCCCCCTCCTCCTCACACCAATTTGAGCACTCAAGCTCCGACAACCCCTACCAATTTATCCTCTCCACTTCCCTAACAACATCCTAGAGGTTCTGGTCTTCCTCAAAGACCAATTTTAGTGCCCTAAGAGGAGGTCTCAAAGAGGCACTTCAAAGAAGAGGTAATTACCGTTACCAATTCTTTCATCTTTATTTCTTCTTCCACTTCTTCTTCTTAGGTTGTTTCATTATTAAGTAATAACATCAGTATCACTCATATACTGATATGTTATTATAAGTATGAAACAACCCTATTTCACCATCTATCCATCCTACGGAAAAAGAAATCACCGCGCGTGCGTACGTACGGAATACCGTCTCCACGCCGTGGTGTAAGCTATTTTCCACCACCACCTTACATGGATGGGTATAATGGTGTAAAGAATAACTATACATAGTTATTAAAACATCATATTGATTCTGATATATTGTATAATACACTCCAATTCAATTCAATATTTATAGAAATTATATCATCGCTCGTGCGTACGTACGGAATACCGTCTCCACGACGCGATGAGATTCATTCTCCATGTTAACCATTTAAGAATGATTATAATGTATATATAAGAAATAATAATGAAATATATGACATTATAAAGCTACTGGATTTATGTATATATATACATATGTATGTCATCTACTTACTTCCATTTCAAGACAATAAGGAAAGGAAAACAGCGTTCATGCGTACGTACGGACTACCGTCTCCATGAACGGTGTTTTTCATTTTATTTATCTACCTATTATATATATATATATACTGAATATATATGATATATAAATCATATTTTATATTCTGGAAGTAAGTAAATCATGATATAAGTAATAATGATGTCAAGAACAACAAGTCAAAACACCTACGATAAATGAAACGATTTTACCCAAAACGCTTCTTTAACATGGAATTTACAAAAGAACGGGTAATATAATGTCATAAGTGAACCATATATGATATCATAACAATGAATATGATTCTGTAATAAGTCAATAACATGATTTAAATCATTATACAGGAGGTTCGGACACTTACAAAGCAAGTCGGACCTAAGGTAAGGGAAATATCACAATCTCATTTTTATCCGAGATTGTTTATTCGTGAGTATTTACTGGGGTGTATTTTATCATCCACATCCATGTTCCCTCAATATGTAATATTGTTTCCATCCACTTACAATATTTTAAAGCCAATTTTACCCTTCGGTGAGTTTTTAGTAAAGAATATGAAAGGAATCTTTTGTCGCTTTTTCATACGAGGTACTTTTTGACTTTTCCGACAAAAGTACGAAGAATGTTTTTTTTAACTTATACGGCACGAACAGATTTTTATGGTTTTATAAAGCCTTATTTTCATGAACCTTCCTCCAAAATATTTCATGACTATTTTTAATAAAATCTCTTTCTTTTAAAATTGTATGATGTTTTGTGAAAAGAAATTGATTTTGAAGAAGAAAGGATATTTTCCTCAAGAATTCATTTCAAGTGTTTTATCAAAATTATTTTCCATCTAAGATAATAAAGGGTTCTGTTTCTATCCATATTTTTACATTGATTTGACTATGTTGTGATGGAATTATGTTTATGTATTCCTTTATCTTATATGAATGGTTTTATGATGTCATGCTGTTTAAGACTCCCATTTTTATTACATGGGTTATGCAATGATGTATGATTTATGATTTTGTGGCACACATAAGAAAGGATTCATTAAGAGATGGGTGGGACCTATATCTCCCTCCAATGCATTGGGTAAAGATTTTATATCTCATGAGATAGACATGGCTGGAATGGTAGGTTATACCGGTTCAGTGAAACAGGACTGAAACGAGGATTACTCGATTCAGAAAGGGACTTTGTCCACTAAGATAGTCTTGGCAATGAGTCTTGACTAACAAGGAATGATTCTCTATGATTATGTGTGTATTCCACAATGAGTAATGTTTTAAGTAAGGGTTTCATTTTCACTACTATGATTTATCCCATGTTATGAAATTATGCTCTCTTTTGCAGGTTAAGATTTCCAAAAATGTTATGTTCTTATGAAAATTATGTGATTGATATTTCTTTTGTTTACCCTTACTGAGCATTTGAGCTCACCCTTTTATGTTTTCTTTTCCCCAGGATATAAAGAAAGGTTTTAGGTAAAAAAAAAGAGGAAGATCTTTGTGGGAGATTTTGAAGATCTTTCACCAGGATTAGAAGATTACGTTCCGAGTTTCCAAAGACACTAAACTATTACGATCCTTGTGTGTATATTTTTGTTATGTATTAAGTATTCCGCAAAAATACTGTAATGTTCATGTACGTTAGGCTTCGGGTCTCTACACCTAACTTCTGGAAATTTTAGAGCATAATGAAAGAGAGAGGAAACCCTAAGGGAAAAGGAAGAAACCAAGAACGAATCACTTACCCAAAACAATCCTAAAGAAAACGACCCGAAATCGACTAGATTCTGAATTTTAAAATAGATAATAATTTAATGGAGATTAGAACAAGAATGAGTTGGTCATTTAGGAATTGGAATGGGGGGAAAATAATATAAATTGAAGGAGTTATGAAAAGATCAATTGACCTATTTAAATCTTGGAGATTTGTGAAATCTAGAGGCGTTTCTCCCAATTTCATGATCCAACCGAGCTCAAAAGAGGGGGAGGAGAGAATGGGGGGGGCGCCTTAGGTCGGTGGGCTCAAGGGAGAGTTAGAATCACCGAAAAAACTAAAAATAATGAAGGAGATATTAAAATATTAAAAAAATAATTTTAATGCAGGAAATGGGCTTTCGGGAAGGCCTAATCTCTGAAATAAAAACTCATATCCACTATGATTATGGATTAATAAATGGTCTAAATTAATTTGGTGGTGTTAATATGTCAGGGGATGACAAGTAGGAATTGTATTGGATGAAAAATTTTAAAAAATGGAAGGGTTATAAAGGAATCAAAATTTATTTTTAAATCTAGAATTGGGCTCACGGTTTGGCCCAATTACTGAAAACTCACTCATTTCTCCGTAAAAGATTGAGAAACCACAAAAACAAAGAAATAATGGAAATTAAATGAAATATGACTTTAAAATAAGTCATGTGTGTGATAATTATCCCCACCATGAAAACATTCCTCCCCGGAAAGTCACAGCAAGTGAAAAGAAACAACCAAACCCAACTGAGAAACCAAAAGGTACTCTCTTGCCAGGTTCCCCCCCAAGGCCAAAACACCTAAAGTGATCAATTCAAGAAGGAATACCCTCAAAAACTATACATAAACCACTTTAATGAAACAATCAAGCACATTTATTCTTTATCCCAAAAGAAAAATCCTCGAACACAATCCGAACAAGAATCATGAAATTTACCTAAACGAACAACAACTTCGAACAAGGTTACATTTACCATACTTTAACTAAATCATTGGGAACTCTCAAAACCCAATGTTTACTCGAGGAAGATGTTGGTGGTTAGATAGTTCCAAAAAATAATACCAACTTCCAATAAATATCCATGGATATAACTGAGTTATTGGTACGGGGGGGCACAAATTGGCACCCCTCCATAAGAGACAACCTATATTTTTCTAAGACCGAATTAGGACAGTAACAGGGGGAGGCCTGAACAGAATCCCTAGTAAAAAAGGTATAATTCCATTAAATGTTTATGAAGGAATATACATGAGAATAATAGTGGGTCTCCACACCATAAGAACTAACTATCTTATCCGACCAGCGTGGGCCGACACAGAAAGTCCCAAAAAAATTATAGATTCAGGAAGGGTGTAGGGTTAGTCCGCACTGTTTTGGAAACTGAGAACTAGCTGTGAATATAATTCTTTCTACATAGATTCCTACCACACAACTACTACTAAACGTGCACAAAATATGTGCTCAACCATGACGACCCCATAGGATTGAACTATTCCCATCTTTCATACTAAGGATTGGACTTTTTACAAGGGTTGAAACGGCCCTGGGATTTCCCCTGACTATGAGCCAGCTTCTCTCAGAGACCTATGGTTGGAGCTCAATGATTGAAGCATCTTCGGCCTCATAGTTAGGCTTTGAAAACCCCATGAACATGAATTATTCTTTCAGTGTCACCAAAAACTATACCACAATCCCTGATATGTTTTCCAAGACATAACACATTCGAGACTCACTTTACCATAACCTGATATTTCACTGAAAAAAGGGCTTAGAAGATGCACACACATCACACCTTGTTTATTCAGGTGAAAAACAATAGAAGTAAAGAAAACTTATACTCACTATCCTCTAAAATGGAATATTTTGATGTTTTTCCAAGGGAGACATTCTCTCAACATAACAGTGACTCTCATGGGATTGCATGAATTTCACCTTTACGGTCAATCGAGCACATGACATCACAAGGCATCACCGAACATGGCCATTGCGACTGATATAATCAATGCATAAAGAGGGACCTTATACAACATCTCAAAATAACACACAATTCTATAAAGTGGCCACAATATTCCCTCGTGACCACATTTCTCACGCTGGTAGTTTAACGTGAACTCCTTCTTCGAAGAGACTACAAAGGACCAAGAGGACCTCTAAGACACAATCTAGATACTCATCTAGGCTAACAACCCCAGACCACTTACACCTTCGGAAAATTAGGAAACATAAGAAGCTAAGGTCTCTTTAAACCTTCCATGGTCACACTCCCACTACAAGAGGATACAAAAAACAAAGAAAGGAAAGGGTGTAGACTCAATATAAAAATCTCAAGAAAAATATTCCTTATATTGATCAACTAGAGGGTCTTCAAACGGCGAAACAATCCGGGTTGCACATCAGTTGTGAAATAACCCTTAATGGGGCGTACCTTATCCAACGATTTAACCCAAGGAACCAACCAAGATGGTCCATTGGTCAAGATATATGACAAACCAGATCCAAACAAATGAAGGGAACCATCGTAAAGGTATTCAAAAACATTTTTCAGGAGAGACCACTAACCGTCCCTAAAACATAGCTTATCAACCAAGCACAAACCCAAAACATAGTTCAAACAGGAGGGGTTCTTGGACTAAAAAAACATCCCACAAAAACAAAATTTTCAAAAACCCATAATACAAACCATACCAAACTATTAATCAAGACATCATGTTTTTCTTTAAAACCTTTTCTTTGAAAACAAACGGTTCAGCGGTAAGCGTATCGACCAATGGTACCCCATTGGCCTCACACATGCATGTTTTTGTGCCACACCAGGAACCATCCTCATATCCATCCCGGAACTCATCCATTCATGCCATCAACCATCCATCATCCCATATAACCCCATGTATGTGGTCGCTCATGGAAATACCAAAGGTTAAAACAAAGATTCTTTCCACTTTTCAAAACCAAAACGGTCAACAAATACTTCCTTTCTCTCAATACCTCTAACCATGGAATAACAATCCCAATAATTAAAATGAATAATCACTTTCAATTCATATACATCAATTTCAAAACATCTCATCCCACTAAAACACCCTTTGATTGTTTAGACCACTCTATTGAAAACACTTTTCCAAAACCAAATTCAATATAGTCCCTGCTTTCAAAAGCGGTGTAAAAACACAATTTTACATTTCAAAACAATTCTGAAAATTCAGTTCCACCATTTCATAAATCAATACAATTCTTCTTTATTTGAAAATAATTTCACAAAAACATTATGCTTCTTAAAACCAGGTCCCTTTAAACCCAAAGTTCGAAGATTGAAAAACTAAAGCACAAAACAATCTGAGAGGAAAATAGTTCCAGTGGGTGACTTGGAAATATGGTTAGCGGCCATATTCAAATAACTCCACTATCATAGAGAGTGTTCTATGGAATATCCCTAGATCCACATGGCTTGCTAGGCCCTGCGAGCTCACTGAGACCATTAACCAAACTCTCTTTTCATTTCCCCTATCAATGATTAAACCAAGAAAACCAATGGACCCTGAAAGGTCCCAACTTCCCCTAGATACTTGAATCCCATCATGAGGTGTGGTGATCAGCCACACTACTCATTACTGAATTTCCAAGTCATGAAAATCCTAACTTTATACTATCCCGACTGTTCCCCAAATAACATGACCCAAAGAGAGAGAACCTCCTCTGATACCATTTTTTCATGAACCAAATCTGGTCGCCGCCAAAACTAGTACAAAACCCAGCCCGTGAAAATTCCCGAATGGTGTTACCGATCCCCACGGGTTGGAAAAAGTGCCCAGGTAATAGAAAATAAAATATGGGAACGATTTACCATAGTTTATAAACATAAAACAACGAACGAATCTAATAAAACGAATATGGATTTTTAAAAGAAAACCATCTTTTACAAAATTTCAGAACTAAATTACATAATTTTAAACAATTATAGAAGACTATAACAACTAAAGAAACCCACAATGGATAGCCCAAGAACCTCCACATGAGGAGAGGCATCTCCCTCAAGACATATCCACAACATCGTATCATGATGGACCGCTAAAAACCCGAACTGTTGGCACAAAAGTTGTACCCAAACATGCGACAAAAAAAAACCAAGTATACTTATACCGAAGGGTGTAAGTAGGGTGTGAGACAATGCCCAATAGGATACCACCACTAAGAGATTCCATGTGATAAACATTCAATTATGAAAAGAATGCAAGTTTTCAAAAACATGTAATTTCTAGTTACAATTTTTAAAAGATGCAACTAAAAAAAATCAGTTTTCAAGTGGGCTAATTTAAAGAATCAACACTTTTAAAATAAATTCAAAAGAAATTGAATTTTTACTGCCAAATATAATGTATGCCAAAGGAAAGTATAAATGATCTAAAGAGCACACGAAATATGAAATAACCCATAGGCGCTAGCTAGCTGTGGGTCTCAGGTACCACATATCTCAGTGAGAGTATCAACAAAAAAATATCTGTTCTCATGCACGAGCCACTAGTAGAGAACATACCAATAACATACTGGTCCCCAATCATCATCATCATAGTTTAGTTAGAGTTGTAAGCGTCAATCTTGCTAAGTGAAACTGAGGCCAAACCCCACTGATTCACTAGCATACTAGTACACGTCCACCAACCTAGATACCCGGGTTTTCCCTTTGTGCTCAAACAAGTTCAACAAACCAAGAAATATAGTTTTCACATGAAAATATCACTTCCACCTCACTCATTAACCAAAAATCCCCATGTACATCACAAAAGTCACAAATTATTCTTTTCATTGAAATGCATTTTGAAATCAATCTCACACCAAAATAGCCGACATACTTTTTGCATAACCTTCACAATCATACACATCCTTAAATTTTTTTATAAATTCTCTACAAATATTCTAAAAATCACATAACAATCAACTCACATGTTTCATAAAACCCTTTTTATAAACAAAATCCATTTTTCACATCGCACTCCCACAAAAAGCCCACATCACGTTCACACCCCTTTCACATTTCCCTAAATCCATTAAACATTTGTATAAATCATTTCTAAGAGGATACGCAAAACATGAAAGACCTATTCACATTTGAAATGGTCCATTTTAAATTATAAACAATCCAAAACAGTTTTCCAATATGGTTTCACCTCTTACATAAATCCTTAAACCATTCAAAACTTTCCGAAAACAATTCTAAAGAGTGAACCAAAGCTTTTCACATAAAACCCAGTTCAAACCCATATTTCTAGGACAAAATCACACCAATACAAATTCAAAACAGAATTGGAAGCCCCAAAAACATTTATTAAACTACCCCCAAGTGTTATACAAACTCCTCAAACAATACCACAAAATATCCACATGAAAATCACATTTTTTAAAATTACATTCAAGAAGTACAATAAGGTTTCACACCTTAAACCAATAAAAAAACTCTCTTTAAAACATAATGGCACACCAATACCCTACCAAATCAGAATTTTCAGCCCAAACAAGATTTATTAAACCAATTTCATATGTTATAATACACACCCAAACAATACCCAAAGGGTTTCACATGAAAAACACCCAATTCTAAGCTAAAATGAAACTATAAAAATAAAAGCGTAACTAAATTCAACGTAAAAAATTTTCACACCACAAAAAACATATTAGTAAGATGAATAATAAGTAATTCAATAAAACTAACTCATCTATAAATGATTACACATGGAATCACCTACCGAAAGTGTCAAATCCTACAAAACTTGGTGTGAAACATCAACCGTACCACCGCCGCACCACAAGGAAGATAAATCCAGACCTAGACCACCATATTTTAAAAATAAAGACACCAGTTAAAACGCTAGGTTTGAACCCTAACTTCTGGAAATTTTTGGACATAATGAAAGAGAGAGGAAACCCTAAGGGAAAATGAAGAAACCAAGAAGGAATCACTTACCCAAAACAATCCTGAAGAAAACGTCCCAAAATTGGCAAGAATATGAATTTTAAAACAGATAAAAATTTAATGGAGATTCGAAAAAGAATGATGAGGTCATGTAGGAACTAGAATGGGGGGAAAATAATAAAAAATTAAGGAGTTATGAAAAGATAAATTTACCTATTCAAATCTGAGAAATTATTGATATCTAGAGATGTTTTTTCCAATTTCGTGATGCCACCGAGCTCAAAATAGGGGGAGGAGATCTTGGGGGCCTGCCTTAGGTCGGTGGGCTCGAGGAAGAGTTAGAATCACCAAAAAAATGAAAATAATGAAGGATAAATTAAAATATTAAAAAATATTTTTAATGTAGGAAATGGGCTTTTGGCCAGGCCCAATCTCTTAAATAAAAACCCATATCCCCCATGATTTTGGATTCCTAAATGGTCAAATTAATTTGGTGGTGTTAATATGTTAGGGGATGAAATGTAGGAATTGTAATGGATAAAAAATGTTGAAAAATGAATGAGTAATAAAGGAATCAAAATTTATTTTTAAATCTGGAATTGGGCTCACAGTTTGGCCCAATTAATGAAAACTCACTCATTTCTCCATAAAAGACTGGGAAACCCCAAAAACAAAGCATGAATGGAAATTAAATTAAATATGACTTTAAAATAAGTCATGTATGTGATAATTTCTCTCCCTCTCTCTATTTTACTTCTGAAAGATGCTGATTTTGATTTCAGTGGTTCATGTAGGGAATCCTTTGATGAGTTGAAGAAGAGATTGATTTCACCATCCGTGATGAAGTCGCCAAATTGGGAAGAACCATTTGAGATACTTTATGATGATTCCAACCATGAAGTTGGAGTAGTCCATTCTCAGCGAATTGAGGGAATACCACAAGTCATTGCATATGCTTGAAGAACCTTGGATGCAGCTCAATTCAATTACATGACCACAGAAAATGAGTTTTTAGCAGTTGTTTTTCTTTGGAAAGATTTAGATCATATCTTATTGGAACTAAAGTCCCTATATTTTCTGATCATGTAGCTCTTAGGTACGTGATGAAGAAGTTTGAAGCTAAATAGAGGCTAGTAATATGGATGTTACTATTTCAGGAGTTCAACCTAGAAATCAAGGATAAAAAGGGATCTGAGAACCAAGTGGATGATCATTTAAGAAGACATCCTAACACGGTTGAAGCTGAGATTCCAGAAAAATAACCATTGAATGATCACCTTCCTGGAATTCTATTGTACTTGATTAAAGGAGAAGTACCTTGGTATTCTGACATTGTCAATTATCTGGTAACATCATAGGTCCCATCTCATTTCAATTCTCATCAAATTCACTAACTAAAATCCGAATCTAGATATTATATTTGGGATGATCCATTTCTTTGGAAGATTTGAAATGAACAAGTGATAATAAGATGTTTTCCTGAGAGTGAAATTGGTTCTGTCATTCAGTTTTGGCACACATTATCTTGTGGAGGCCACTTTGGACCTCAAAGAACAACAAAGAATGTTTTAGAATCTGGACTTTATTGGCCAACCATTTTTAAATTTTCTCATGAATTTTGAAAAAGGTGTCCAGAATGTCAGTTTTCTAGAAACATATCAAAGAGACAAGAAATTCCCCAACAACCAATTAATTTTTGTAAGATTTTGAAGTCTGGGGGCTATATTTTTTTTGGCCCTTTTCTAATGTCATTTGGAAATTCTTATATCTTGCTTGCGGTTGATTATGTTTCCAAATGGGTGGAAGCAAAAACCACCAGGACTGATGATGATAAAATTATTTGTGATTTTTTTAGGACTAACATATTTTTTAGGTTTGGAGTTCTTAGAACCATCATCAGTGATCAAGGGACTCAATTTTACAATAGGAGAATAGAGGATTTGCTGAAGAAGTATGGGGTGCATCATAAAACACCCACTCCCTATCATCCATAAACAAATGATCATGCTGAAGTGTACGAAAGGGAAATCAAAGGAATTTTGGAGAAGAATGTTAAACCAATAAGGAAGGATTGGAGCCAGAAGCTGGAAGACAGATTATGGGCTTATTGGACAGCCAACAGGACTCCGATTGGAATGAGTCGATATAGGCTGATTTATGGGAAATGTTGTAACCTACCTATGGATCTGGAGCATAAGGTGTATTGGGATGTGAGGAAGATGAATCTGGATCTTGGAAGTGCTGGGAAAGAGAGAAGGTTGCAGTTATAGGAGTAGGAGGAAATTAGAAGAGAAAAATTTGAAAATTAGAAGATTTACAAAGTGAGTTGAAGAGTGGCTCATGACAAGATGATCCAACCAAAATAATTCCATCCCGGAGATAAAGTGTTTCTATTCAATTCAAGAGTCAAGCTGATTCTAGGTAAACTATGTTCCATATGGGAGGGTCCATTTATAGTTACTCGTGCATATCCTTTCGGTGCTGTGCAGATTGTGATGGATGGAGAGCAGGATCCATTCACTGTGAATGGGCATAGGTTGAAGAAATTCCATGGGACCCTGCCATCAGAGCCAGTAGAGGAGATCCCACTCCTCCGACAATTCTATCAATAAGATCCATCAGGTTGTACCTCTCCTTCACACTTTCTAGAGGTTGTGATTCATTTGAAAAATCTCTTACATGTTAAATCCACTTGAATTAATTGAAGACAGTACATAATTTATGTGTGGGGGAGGGAAGCTTTGTAGTTTTGGATTTTCATTTTGTGTTTGTTTTTCAATAAAATTAAAAAAGTTAAAACAATTGTGTGATTTCAAATTTTTGTTTGTTTATTGTTTAGTTTTTGGTGTGTTTTTGAAACTTTTGAGGTGAAATGATTATCATTACCATTTTTGAAACGCATGTTAATGAGTGAACTAATCTATTCCATGAAACTGAGCTTAAATGAATGCTAAAATGACTATGTTTCGAGTTCAAATATTTTGTAATTTCATGAAAAGTACACTGATTATTGAAACTCATGTCATTTTTCACTATCTATATCTTTGAAATCACTTTCCTGTGAGGATTCTAAACCATTTTTTTCATATTCATTTCATTTGCCTCATTTCTTGAGAGAACCAAACCATGCTTTCTTAAACAAGAATTTGATTTATTCCTATAAAAACTTGAGGGTTTGGGGTACATGTGTTTTAAATGATTGAGGCATTTATTTGGTTTTAAACCCCCTTTTCAAAGTAATCCTTTATATTATGGCCCACCTTGACATTTATCCTTCATAAGCCCTTAGATTCCATGAATATCCTGTTAGGTTAGCCACATTACAAGCCAATTTTCCCTATCCAACATGGTCTTGAAGTGAAATTGCATGATCTAGTTGAACTTAAGTGTGGGGGAAGATGTCTTATGGTGTACTACCTCATTTGGTGATACTTTTGGTGGAATATAAAATTTATAAGAGCTGATGTTTCTACAGAATATTTCATTTTGTTAAAAGCTGTACCTTTCTAGAGCTTTCATGATATGAGAAGTTGTGCCTCTCTGGAGCTTCTGATGTATAAAAGAAAGCTGTGCCTATCTGGAACATTCAAGAAAAATCATGTTTGAAAAGATTTAAATTTTTTCGGCTTAAATCCGGATCTTATTGAATGATGATGGGGCCCATTTTCTACAAAGGGGAAGAGAAGGAGACCATTTTTGAGTGATAATTAGAATCTTACAATTTTTCTTCAAAAAGATCCAAGCCCTCCTTTTTCAAGCTCAAATTTTTTAACATCTAAATCCTACCAACCGGAAGCCACAAAAAAACCCTGAAAAGTCCTCATTAGAAACACATGTCTTTGACTCACATCGGGTGGAGAAGTAGAAATTTATCAATACTATGGTGTCTCTTTTGTGAGTTTTGATGATAAAAAGCCTTGTATAGAATTTAAATTTGTGAGATGAGAGAAAATTCATGAGAGGAAGGTGTTTTTTGTGCATGGGATAATAAATTAAGTTGAAATATATTAAAATCTAAAATACAGAACTTTAAATAATTGTGTTTTTATGAGGCATGATATCTTTTTGTTTCTTTGTATTGATTTGGTAGATCTCATTGATTTGTGTTTTAGATTTGATTTGATTTGATTTTTACGTGTCCAGGAGTCCATGTGCTAAGATTGGGGGAATTTATAGAGAAAATATTTTCAATTAAATTTAAATTCAATTTCATTTTTTTAAACCCAAAAATGTGTTAATATAATATGAATTGCTTCATTTTTATGATATTGGTGTTATTTTGAGCTGAACATAAAAAATGGTCCATTTTGGATTTTTAACTATTTTACATTATTTATGTAGTTTAGACATAACATATTCTACACTAATACAAATTTTAAAATTTTTTTTTTTTCATATTCTAAACATCCAGGGTTTCATTTACTATTTTTTGTCCAAAATCCGAATCGACCATATAGATGCTCAAAAGAAGCTCACAAGTTGTCTTATGAAAACTGTTTACAGTTCCGCCGATGTTTTGTGTGGGGTCCATAAATAATTCTTGGTGGGCCCAATTGTTGTGATAATCACTCTGTGGATGATCCAGGAGTTCTAGAACATCTTTCATGAAGTTAAGGCCCTTGTAATTTTCCGTTTTATGGATCATTAAAGCATCCTAATCCGAAGGTTTGTGATTTGGTGTGTCTGACTGGATAGAATAAATTTTGAATGTAAAACGAGCATAAATCACAGATTACTTGTCCCAATCCACTGATATTTTGAGGGTAGACAGAAACGATAATTATAAACAACATTCAAGAAGGGATCAATGTGTTAAGATGTCATTTAATGGGGCTCCAACGTGTCAACATTCGGGGGAAAAATTCTGGCTATAAAAAGAGGAGAGGTCCTCCCTCTCAAAGCATCCCATTCCCCATCCCATTAATTCCGGGACACCAAGAAGGAGAACTTTTCGTGTCTCTCTTTTATTTATTTTCTTTTTAATAGTTTTTTTTAATTCTTGCTTCTTCCCCATTCATCACTATTACCCTTACCATGGTGGGGTAAACATTTTGAGTGATTGGGAAAGTGTTGGGTTTTTATGTTGTAATGCTTATGTTCATGAACGTAATTGAACGAAATGTCTTTTTTCGTAAAAGTTGTTTTCAAGTTCATATAAAGTATTTATTTATCAAGTGTGATCATTATTGATTTTTAATTCTATTGTTTATTTTTTCCTTGGTAAAAAAATCATTATCTCCCTCCACTAATTTCTGGTTTATATACGATGGAATAAACTAGGGATTAGTGGTGAAGTACTCGACGATCGTCAGTACATGTAAAAGTTGTAGTGAATGTTCTTACATTTATGGGATAAAAAATACCTGATCGAGTATAGACCATATTAATTAATTATATTCAATACAACTATTTTACACATGGAAGGAGTGTTGACCAAACCAAGATATTGGTAAGGTTTTCTCTCACCATCACAATTTCAACAAGGAAGTGAGAGGCAATGATTGTTGAAACTCACTTTAATCAACTATGAAGAAGAGGTTTGAATTAAAATGAAAAAGGATAGAATTAAAATTAGGAAGTTGAAACCGACCTAATCACCCTTTTAATATCATAGTATTTCAATCATTTGAATTTCAAATTTCCTTTCAAAAGCACAACATTTTTCCCTTCATTTTAATGTGACAAAATATTTTATGTTCACTCCTCTTCGGGAGACATCCTAGGTCAACCACATTACTGCATTTTAACTTAGGAAATATTTTTTTTGCCATACCCTACGACTGAAATGCTTCATTTATTATTAGTGACAATGAATCATTATATAAAACTTTAATGATAACCGTTTTGGTTAAATGGCAGTTTTTGATCGCATCGTAAACATTTTTATTTATAAATTAATATAATGTGTACAGAATAATCTAGAACCATAAATTAGCCATAATACATAAATTATAGTCTGGTTAAACCATAAATATGGTTTCATGACCAGAATTAATGATGGTAATTGAAATTGAAAACTTATCGTCCTTGAATGTGATAAATTAACTCATCTCAGATTGTGCTTTCATTTATAGTATAAAAGGAGGATAAAGAATAGATGATTATGAAATATTACATTATCATAAAAAATTTTATTTTAATTTAAGTTACTATAGTTATCATAAAATTTTTATTAAAGGCTATGAGGAATGAAAAATAAAAAAAGGAACATGAAAGAAAATATAAGAATGGAAAAGAGGAATTTACCTCTTGAATATATCTTCTTTGGGAACCTCTTTAGGGGAGAAGATTTTTTATTTTTAAAAGACCAATGGCTGATGGACGTGAGATAGGGGATTAGGGATATATTTAATCATAATTTGGACTAGGAACAAGGATTTAGAGAAGTGAATATAAGAGCTAAAGAGGGGTGGTATTAATAATGGAGGATAAGAAGGGTTTCCCATTATTTTAATCATTAGTTTAATATATTTTCTCATGAAAATGAAAAGTCTTGATTGCTATGACCAAAAATATAAGTGGAAATTTTATTTTTAGATAGTGGACTTAAATCATCCATACATCATTTGATGAATTCATAAGTCATTTATTTATCATTTATCATAAATTATCGTATTTTACTATTCATCAATAATTAATGTATTTTAGAAAAAAATCCAAAAAATCACCCAATTTATTTTTCAATTTGTTGAAAAAAAATTAACTCTATTTTTCAAAAATAAATGTCTAAATAAGTGAAATTTAATTTTTAATTAAAATCATAATTTACATGAATAATATAAATTTTAAAATTAAAACTTCTTTTCTAACACTTTGAAAAATTAATTAAGGTCCCTTAAAATTATCTTATAATAATAATTCATAAAAATACTTAAGTATGAATAAATATTATTAAAATAATATTTTTTTCAATTATTAAAATAATCATAAACTTGTAATTAAATATACATGACTTACAAAAATATCAATACTTAATTAATAATTTTTAAAATATTGACTTAGTTATACTATGATATATCTATATCATATTTCCACCTATAAGATGAATAATTTTTATTTATACTTTCATTGGTGAGGTTACTATTACATTTTCCAGTATACTATTCATAAGTGTTATATTACTATTCCAAATGTTAAGTTAATATTTCATCGGGATAAGTTCCTTAACTTCTAGAGATACCTTTTATTTCACTAATTATTTATTTATAAGGTTTGTATTGTGTTCTATAATTAATATCATATGATTATACTATATGACCTAATTATAATAAGGTAATTCCATTAATAAAATATTGGGTAGTTAGATTCTCCCCCCTTAATAAAATTTCACTCTCAAAATTTTGTTTTTCATTCTAAGACATAAACAGGTGTCAGTACTTTTCATTCATTTCCTCCACTAGTTTCCATGTATCCTCTTCGTACTTATGGTTCCACTATACTACTTTGAACAGGTGATTTGTCTTGTTGTTCTGGACTTTGTATCAATGATCCAAGATCATCACTAGATGCTCGTCATAAGAAAGATCATTCTCTAACTGTACCACCTCTGAAGATAGTATATGCGAAGGATCTTGTATGTACTTCTTGAGGAGAGATAAATGGAAGACATCATGTACATTAGACATAGAAGGTGGAAGTGGAACTCTATAAGTCACAACTCCAACACGATCAAGGATCTCAAAGGGGATGATGTACCTAGGACTTTTCTTTCATTTCTTTAGAAACCTCATGACATTTTCCATATAGATAAGCAGAGGAATGCGATGTATCTAATTTTAAACTCAATGTACCATCGAGGATTGTCTGCATATATCTTTTTTGAACTATGGGCTGCCTTGATGTGCTTCTGAATGGTTTTCACCTTCTCAACCATTTCTTCAACCATTTTAGGTCCTAGCAGCTTACTCTCACCGACTCCATCCCAGCACGCTGATGTTCTTTACGTTTTCCCATAAAGGGATTCATACTATTCCATTTATATTATGAAGTGAAAACTATTATTCTAAGAAAATTTGACTACTGGAAGATGTTTTTCCCACCCTCATTTTAAGTCTATATAAAATGATCTCAATATATCTTTCAATTTCATTACAGTTCGCTCAGATCAGCCATCAGTTTAGGGATGATAGGCTGTACTATAGTTCAACTCAGTGCTTCGATCATGTTGGACACTTTTCCAAAACATCATGGTGAATCTTAGATCTCGATTAGATATAATACATATTGGTACTCCATTCATCCTTAACACTTCATTGATATATATCCATGCGAGTTGATCCAGTGAGAAGTCATATCAAATAGAGATAAATTGAGGTTTCATTTTATGATAATCCACAATAACCCATATGACATTATTTCCTCTAGATGACCTTTGTGGTTCAGTTAAAAATTCCATGGTAATGTTCTCCCACTTTAATGTTGGTATTCATAGTGGTTTCATCATCCCATTAGACATTTTTCTTTTATCCTTTACTTGATGACATACCATGCACTTTGATGTATACGTAATGATCTCCTTCTTCATATTGTCCCACCAATAGTTCCTTTGGATAACTAGATATATAATTGTGCTCTCTCAGGGGATTGATAAGGTTGATCTATGTGCATCATTTAGATGCTCAATAATTATCTCTAGATAGGATGGTACACATAATCATGGCTGAAATATTAAAAATTCTTCCTCAGCATTCTTGAACTCAGAGTATTTCTCGTTTCTAATAACTTCCACCATTTTCATAATTTAATCATCATTTCTTTAAACATCCTTTATTTTGTCCAAGATGGATGTTTATGAAATCATTTGATAAAGGATTGATTCCTCCCTTAATTATTCCCATGTCCATCCTCTAAAAATCTATGATGATTGGATCCTTTTCAATTCTCATCGTTGATAAAGATACATGATCTGTTTGACTTAGAGCATCTGCCACCTTATTTTTCGTAAAAAAATGATAGTAGATTAAGCAGTCATAATATTTGATTTTATCTATCAATATTCACTAGAACATATTAATATCATTTTTTGTGAATATATATTTGTGACTCTTATGATAAGTATATATCTCACACATCTCCCCATAGAGATAATGCTGCTAGATTTCCAACTCAAAGATCCAAACTACCAACTCCATATCATGCATGGGGTAGTTTTTCTAATTGATTTTAAGATCCCTTGAGGCATAGGCTATCACGTTATCATTTTTCATCAAAAAATATCCTTGGACATTATTTGAAGCATTACTAAACATCATAAAGAGTTTTCCACTTACTGGGAGTGGGAGTACTGGTGCAATGATAAGCCTGTTTTTGTTCTCCTTAAAGGTTTCCTTACATTCTTGATTCTAAACAAAATCCACTCCCTTACATGTCATCATGGTCATTAGGTTTGAAAATTGAGATAAGTTCTTCCAAAACGTCGATAATACCCAGCTAGATTTGGAAATCTGCGGATCTTTATTACATATATTGGATTGGGCCACTCTTTAATATAATTTTTCTTTGAAGGGTCCATAGATATTATTTATCTAGTGATGTCATTCCCCAAGAATGATACATCCTCCATACAAAACTCAAATTTACTATAATTTTCATAATGATTATCCCTTCAAAAAGTCATAAATATATTAATCAAATTATCCTCATGTCCCTCATTTCTCTTGTAGAAAATTAGAATATCATCGATAAAGACTACCATAAATTTATCGAGGTAATCTCTAAAGACTCTATTCGTTAAATCCATTAATATTTCTGGAGCATTATTGAGTCCAAAGGTAGTCACTATGAACTCATAGTGTCCATACCTCATTCAAAACGATTTTTTTTGAATATCATCCTTCTTCACCTTTAATTGGTGATATCTTGACTGAAAGTCCACCTTAGAGAAATAACTGGCCCCACATAGCTGATCGAACAAGTGATCTATCAGAGACAAGGGATACTTGATATTTATCCTGATTTTATTAAGATCATGATAATCAATTTATTGGGGCATTGATCCATCATTATTCATAAAAAAGAGGACTAGTGAACCCCATGGTAAATCACTTGGGTATATAAAACCCTTATCTACATTCTCTTCTAACTACTTCTTTAGCTCTTCTAGCTCAAGAGTGGTTATTATATAAGATGTATTTGATATAGGTAGGGATCAAGGAATTTGTCCAATTGAGAACATAACCAATAAATTAGGAGAAATTCCACGAAATTCGTCAGGGAATAAATCAATACAATCCATCATGATGAGAATATCTACAAGATGTATCATCTCCTTTGTCTCAATAATTTGTGTAAGATATGATTTCTCAAGAGGACCATTATCCACACATGAGATGATGATTTTTAATGAGATTCATCTTCCTCCTAACACATATATAGTATTTTAGGATACTTGGGGATGTGAAGAGTGATCTCCCTTACCTGACAGTTAATGTTGGTTTTGTATAGCCAATCTATGACCAAGATAATATCAGACTCTACTGAAGGAATTATGATGATATTTTCTAGGAGGTTTAGTTAAAAAAAATTAACTAGGGATGAGTTATAAACCTTGTAAGAAATTATTTCTCCTTTTTCTATTATCATTGACAACCCAACCACCAAATTCATATGTAATATTTGAATAGTTTTACTAAACTAGAAAGATATGAAAGAATGCATTGAAGTAGAATCAAATAGTATGTTCACTATTGTTGAATGAATAACTAGAGTACCTATCTCTACATAATTGTCAAGATCCACCTAAGTATTAGTGATAGAATAATCCCTTCCCTATTTCCTAGGGAGTTTTTTTGTTGATATCCATCCACAACCCCTATCTTAAGGGAATTATTTTCATAATCACATGTTCCTTACTGTTGAAACACTACACTATTAGATGAGGGTTGATATGAAACTTCCCTTATTCTTCCACATTAGTGGGATTATTCCTTTAAATTCAGCAGTTCGTAGCTAGATTTCCCATTCTTTCACATTTGAAGAAATTTCGTCTTCCCTTTAAACAGTTCCCATGATGATTCATCCCATAATTTTGACACTTGGGATATTGGATCTTTTTTTGGTCATGGGATTTATTTTGAAAACCACCCCTATTAGAATCCATTTTCCACATTTTTCAATGGGACAATGAGACCATTTAGAGTCTCCAATATCCATTTCAACCATGAGAGAACAAAAATATATTCTCATAAGTTTCAAATGCACGAATCACCAATACTTTTTGTACACCTTCATTTCGTCATCTAAAGAAGAAATCCAACTTGTTTTAAATATTCATGACCAAGCCAAAAGCGTATATTGAAAGCCATGTGATGTTTTTTTCACACTCTATAATGAACTCATCTTCCTTATACATAATTCCAAGGAGCTCCCTTTAGATCGTGAGATGGAGGGTTTAGAGAAAATATTTTTTGAAAACATTTTCTTGAATTCCTCAAAATCCATGGAAAAAATTTCTTCCTGGGAATTCATATTCATGATCAGTGTCCAAAACTGATCAGTTTCCCCATAAAAACTATATAATTATAGTACGATTTAATCTTTTTCTATGAACTATATGACATAGAATATCGTATCAATGGTGTTAATCCACTGTTTCGTGAGGAGGGGATTGAAAGATCCACTAAACATGGGAGGCCTTTTCCACATGAAGTATTCAAAAAAACATTATCATTAATTGAAGGAGAAGGTAATTACACATGATTCATGTTATTATTCATAACATGAGCTAGCATAGAAAGTATAATCATTATGTTTTGAGCACACATTTCCATCATATCAGTCGCATCATTAGGGAAATCATCACATTTCCTATCACATTAATTATTGTCATGTGTTCTTATATTTCCAACTATTAACTAAGAAAAAGAATGTACAATATCGGGATTGAATACTTAAAAAATAAGTATAAAAAAGAATATTTAAACATAAAGGGAGAAAAACATAATGAAAAAGTATATCCTATATTTTGATTCTCTAGGTTTCAATCTAGGTTATCGATGATTTGTTTCCTAACTTATGTTTTATGGGATATATTTTTGTCCCCTTAATAATGGTTCATTCTATGATTATGAATTTACCAAATCATATCCCCTAGGAGTTTCAAAGTATATGTGTAGCAAGGTCCATTATCATACACATGATTCCATTTCGGTATTGCTTAATGTGGTGTTTTTTGGTTTTACCCTTAGATACATCCCTTCAAGAGCCACATGCACTTGTTCGTATCCAGATAAGGATGTATTTTCTTAATAAACTACTTACTCTATACTTACCAAAATTTAGGGATGTTTTATTATAATTAGTATCATCCCTAAGATTCTTACTAATGTTTTGTATTCCTTATAATCAAATATAACTAGACCACCCTGTGATACCAAATATAATGACCCTAACCTCTTACACATATCATTACATGATTTTTATCATAATGAAACATCATATTAAAATCCATATATCATAATGTCTACTGTCTTGGAAGACAGGTACAAAAATCTGAAAACATGGGACTAAATTGAACATTTATTTAGTTAATAATTATAAGGAGCACCTAAAATCCATTTTTCGCATACATCCTAATGGGATAACCTAGAGATAACATGAACAAATGGATGATATAAAATCATATTAAGGGGATAATCATAATAATAAAGCATTAGCACATGGGTTGGAAAACATGACCAAATTATATTAAAAGGCATGGAACATGTGAAATAACAACATATAAAAATGGGATCATATAAAAATGGAGTCATAATAATGTGTAAGCTACATAAATTATGAATTTAACATGAAAAAAGGCTTGTTTCACATAGGGGAGCACATGTCCAGGTTAACCACCAACACCGTTGCACATGGTAGAACGAGTCAGGGCTAACTACTAACACCGTTGCACACATCCTCTCATGAGACTCAACATTACCCAATCCATTGAAGGGATATATGGGTGCATCCATCTTAACGTGTTAATGAATATTTTTTCCACATTAATAATTATACATAATCAGTCATACATAAATATATGGGTACCCATGGGAACAAATGTGTATCATAATAATGTCATGATGCATAATGAATGGGTGTATCATACAAGTGTCTCTGAAAGAAAGGAATTATAACAAGAATTTAAATTCATAAGGTAAAATAATATTATATCATGGTACGTGATTTAAAACAGAATTTTCAACATGTAAGAAGAGTATTAAAGAAATTTTAGCATTAAATCATTTTAGCGATGTTTTAAGAAAAATACTAAAGATCATATAAAATAGAAAAGGGAATTATATTTTATATAACACCATAAGTAAACCAAGAATATTTCAATAATAAAAGGATAATTTTATAAAACAAATTGTGGATTAAAACATATGATAGAGATCACTTGAAATTGAGTAAGAATTCTGGAAGTTCCCTTAAACGGGTTTGGTTATTGGGAACTGCTGAGGTGGGAATCATTTAAAAGCATGTATATCCCAAATAGAGAATGATTAGTGGATCTTGATACACGGGTTCGATGAATATAAAAATAATTTATAATATCTAAATAACAATAAAATATAACATTATATGGGTAGAAAGATAGAACAACCCAAAGGAACAAAGGAGGTTCAGGTAGAATCCATTACCTTAAGTCCGATGGTATCCTTCACTCGATCTGAATGTAGTGAATTACCAAATTAAATTAATTAATTACTATTTAATGAAACTATAATTCATTTAATTTATTTATCATAAACTTAATAAGTTCATTAAGGACCTTTTTCATGGGTTAAGAGGGTCAATTTCATTGTTTGGGATTGTTTGTTTCCTTGATTTTCCTGATTGGTTTACTTATATACATGTAAGGAAAACATGTAATATGAGAATGGTTGTCTATAATTTATGTTTTAGGTAATTAGTGAACACAATTAATATTAAATTTTCATAAAAATTCATTTGGTTATTTTTAGCAAAGAGGAATCATTATATAAAACATTAATGATAACTGTTTTTGGTTAATTGGCAGTTTTTGATCACATCATACACATTTTTCTTTAAAAATTAATTTTTTGTGTCAAAATTATTCCAAAACCTGAAATTATAAAAAATAAATAAATTATTTTTTTTTCAACTATTAAAATTGTTTCATGACCAGAATTGAAGACAGTATTAGAAATTAAAAACTCGTCATCCTTGAATGTGATAAATTAACACATCTCTGATGGTGTTTTCATTCTATGTATAAAAGGAGGGAAAAAGAGTGATAATGATAAATATTCCATTATAATAAGAAAATTATATTACATTTAAGGTATTTAAGTTATCTTAACATTGGGATTAATGGATATGAGGAAAGAAAAAGAAAGAAAAGAACATGAATGAAAATAAATGAAAGGAAGAGAGGAATTTACCTCTTGAATATATCTTCATTAAGAACTGCTATAAGAGAGAGTATTTGGCCTTTCTAAGAGACCATGGGGTTCTGGAAGTGGGATAGGATCTTAGGGAGAGAGTTTAGGAGAATTTGGACAAGTAATAACGATTGAGAGGTGTAAAGAGAGGATGTAAAGAGGGATGGTATTTATAGTAGAGGAGAGGAGTGGTTTCCCATTATTTTAATTATTAGCACAATTTTTTTAATCATGACTATGAATAGTATTTATTATTATGACCAGAAATAGTAATTGAGCATGCTAGTTTGTGATATTGGCCTTACATAAACCATACATCAGCTGATGACATCATAATTCGTGTATTTATCATTTAACGTAAATTATCATATTTCATTATTCATAAACAATTTAAGTAATTTAGAAAAAACTCAAAAATTCACCCTAAACTTTCTTCAATGTTTATATTTAAAAAAAAACTCAATTTTTTAAATATAATTTTCTAAATATGAGAAATTTAATTTTTAATTAAAATCATAATATACATTAAAAAGACTACTTTTAAAATTAAAATTTCTTTTCAAACACTTTGAAAATTTAATTAAGGTCACTTAATATTATCTTATAATCATAATTAATCAAAATAAATATTATTGAATAAATTTTATGAAAATAAATTTTCTAATAAATTAATAAATTATTCATAAAATTGTAATTAAATAAACATGACTTACAAAAATAGCATCATTAAATTAAATTTTTTTAAATTTTTTACTTGCTTATACTATGATATATTTATATATTATCTCCACTTATAAGATGGATAAATTATATATATAATTTTATTGTTGATGTTACTATTACATTGGAATATTTATTATTCATAGGGGTCATATTACTTTTCCAAAGATCATGTTACTATTTCATCTGTTTAAATTCCTTAAATTCTAGAGATACCTTTTATTTCACTCATTTTCCATTTATAAGGTCTATATTGTGTTCTATATGTAATATTATGTGATTTTACTATATGAAATAATTATAATAAGGGAATTCCATTGATAAAATATTGGTTTCTTACACCCATAACCTAGGCATGAGGTCCAAACATTAACAACATGATTACTGTGTCAAGGGGTGGTTCTTTGTGCATAGTTTTAAGAGGCAAGAATGGAATCAATATCTTAAAAACCCTCATCCAAAGGATCCCATATAACAATATAATATTTTCAAAATAATGAAATATACAAAATGTTTTCTGAATGTCAAATTACCTTCATCTCTCATAATTCTAAATCTCTACCTTTATTTTTCAACTATTAAACTCTTTGATTAAGTTATTTTATTTTTAAAACTTTTTTCAAAACTACCCTCACATTTTAGTCTTTTTTATTTAAAATAAACACTTTAAAGCACCAACTATCTTTGATATATGACATACGGTCCAACCAAGACTATAAAATAATCTTTAAATCATTATCAATTTTACATGTCATGACAACGCGTTGAAATTTTGCCACCGTTGCTGGGGAGCGCTTTGGTTTTTAGTGTGTGTTTTTTTAAATTTGTGTATTTATATGTATTTTTTTATTTCTCTCTTTAACTTTTTTATAAAAAGTGGTGTTATAATGTCTTATTTTTTGTAGGAATTATTTATGATGAGTTCTACTCCATGAAAACTACCATCACTCGAACCTAAACCGAAGAGGATAATACATCAAGGACACTGAGACACACAGATCGATCCTTTGAAAGAGGATGCACCACACCTTGAGACTCATATAACCCCCTATACTTCTGGAACTAAATATAAAACTAAAATTAATGTGTATAACAAGGAAGAGAACAAACAAAACATAAAAGAACTAAACAAAGAAAGGATATAATCTCAACATACCACAATTGGGTGATGTAATGACTGTAAACATCTCTTTCTAGAGTAGTTTTTTCCCCTCTTGAACAACATTAATTATAAGATAAATATGCATCATTAAGAAATCACAGTGAGAGACCCTTCATGAATACTGGGATAGATTCAAAATACATTTCTCATGTTGTCCCCAGCACTAGATTAGTGAACAGATTCTAATTCAATACTTCTACTAGGGACTTATCCCCATGGATTGTGGCATGATAGATGTTGTAACTGGTGGTTTCTGTGTTGAAAAAACCTCTTTCGCCACTCGTAAATTAATTTACAACATGACATAAAATGCACAACAATTTGGTACAGGAGCAATTAGACCAACCTGATGAGTTAATGAGAGAATTGATTCATCCTTAGAACAAAAGGTAGATAATAAACTTGATGAGATTCATACCCTTCTAAGGTAACTAGATCAATCACAAGGTAACTCAGACTCTTCATCTGTTCCATTATATTGTGGTATTTTTTTATAACACTCGTTTTTATGACTAGTGCCCATAACTTTAGGATTCGTACGAGACTTGCATAGAATTATTCCATAGTAATCCATCCAATCTGAAACCACCCTTCCTGCATGAACCATTCTAGACAAACTCAAACCCTATGTGGAAATAAAAACCACAATATTGACAAATAGAAAAGTCAATCTACCCCTAAAAGAACTAGTAACAAAAAGTCAAAGGTATGAAACCTTATTATACTTCAACAAATCAAAACAATCCTCCTCCTCCAAAATCTGAACCAAAACTCCTAGATATAGTGAAGAAAATGGAAATCCAGAACCACTTGTTCCAACAGAGAACACAATCGACTATTCAAGACATATGAACTCAAGTGGGACAACTAAAAAACACAATCAGTGAGATAAAAATGAATGGTTCTGGAAATATACCATTCTAGAATATTGCTAATCCAAAAGAGAAAGGTAATATTTACACAATCACACTTTGTTGTGGAGAAGAATTTTCTTTTTCCACTGATTCAACACAATAGGTAATTCCACCTCTTGAAAACGCTAATTCTCTACCAATAACAAAATATTATGAAGAAAAATATAACAAAAAGGGAAAACAATTTATTATTTAGGATTCCCCTGGATAGCCCATTCCTCATCCTTTATCCCAAAGACTCACTAAACCTACGAAAATTTCTTAAAATGTTATTTAGAAAGAAATGATGGATACATTAAAAAATGTTATGGTTAATTTTTTTTATTAGATGAAATTAAAAAAATCTCTATTTATAAAAAATTTATCAAATAGATTTGCACCCATAGATGATGGCTAAAGTGGAATGAGAGAGTCAACATGGGAAGTAATGTATCATCTTTGATACAACCAGCAATGCCAACCAAACTCAAGGATCCAAGATCTTTAAAAATAACTTACACCATATGAGAGACATTATTTTCTGATGAAATGCTAGAATTGGGTGGTTCAATTAATGTAATACCTTACTCTGTGTATACTTCAGTTCAGGTTGGAGAGACTGAAATGACAAGCATTGTTGTGAAAATTGTCAACTGAAGCATAAAAAACTCATTGGTAGTGATCGAGGATTATATAATAAGAGTGAATAATCTCATCTTCCCTACAAACATATATATTCTTACGATAGAAGATACCAGAACCCAAGGACATGCTCTTCTCATACATGGGAGGCCATTCCTTAAAACCAAAAAGGCAACCATCAATGTCCGCAACAGTACACTATCCATGGAGTTATGTGGATATAATGAATGTTTTAATATATTTGATTCCATGAAACACCACATTTAATAGAACTCTACTCTTTCAGAATATTTGATTGATGTGCTCTCGAATGATATATACACACCAAATTCTATCCTCATCCCATACTCTAATTCATTTTCCTCGTTTTCATCATTAGATGATTTGAGTTTTGATTCATGTTTTGAGTGTTGTGTGGGTTTATAAATGTGTAAATTTTGTGATTTAATTGAAGAGTGTGTTCATTATGTGGTACCCATAACCGTCAATGATTCAAAAAATCTAATTTCCATTGATTCTCTTCCCTTAGAGAGCAAACATGAGAAAATAGATAGTTTCATATACCTCACTCCCCCTAAATCCCCTCCCTCATTCCAAAACCACTGGTATTGAAATTAAATCCACTTCCATATAATTTAAAATATGATTATCTACATGGTATTAACCATTTTTTTTTCATTATTTATAATAACCTCTATATACAACAGGAATCAAAACTAATAAACAATTGAGGGAGTTTAAAAAGGTTATTGGATGACATTGAATGATATTACTAGGATTATCCCATATATTTTTATACACCATATACTTTTAAAATAAGAGTCCAAGCCCATAAGAAAATCTCAACATTTGTTTAATCCCACCCTACTTGATGTTTTAAAATTGAAATTTAGAAACATTCTTTCTAATTGGATCATCTATCCCATATCTGTTAGTAAATGGCTTAGCCTAGTGATAATTGTGGTTAAAATACAAAATAACCATAGTATCAAATTAGTGGAATGATTTGGTTTCGCCACAAGTGAAAAATAGTTAGTGAGTGTGTATGAACTACTGTTGACTGAATCAAGCCACACGAAATAAACACTTTCTGATATCTTTCTTTGACCAAATGTTAGAAATATTGTCTGATAAGTCCCATTATTATTTCCTTGTTAGATTTTTGGTTTATTTAAAAATCTATATATCCCATGAGGATCAAGAAAATAAACAAATTACTTGTCTGTTATTCATATTTATATATAGAAGTATTCCTTTTGGTATCTGTAATGCTCCTGGTCCTTTTTAGCATTGTATGCTGTGTATATTTTCAGAGTACCTTGATAATTTCATGGAATTTTTTATGGAATATTTCATTGATTATGAACATCCTTTGATGGTTGTTTGGAACACCCAGGTTCTATCATCCACTATTACATATAAAAATATCATGTATTATATTACAATAAATTCCATTTCATGGTTGAGTGGGGGATAGTTCTTTGGAATGACATTTCAAATGACATAATTTATGTGGATGAATAAAAAATTGAATTACTTTTATCACTTCCAAATCCAAAATGTGTTTGTGGGGTGTGATATTTCTTGTTTTGTGAATTTATTACCACCAATTAATTAAACACTTTAGTAAGACCATCGTTATCTTATCTCAATTATTCCAAAATGACTTTGAGTTTGTGTCAGATGAAAATGTGGAGGAAGAATTCAGGTTACTAAAAATGAATCTCATATAACCTCCCATCATTCAAACACCAAAGTGGTATCTCCCATCCAAACTTATGTGTGATTCCTATAACTTTGAAGTTGGGGTAGTTATATAAAAAAGGTTGAGAATTATCTCCATGTCACTGCATATGAATCATATAACCTAGAAACTACCCAAGAAAACAACATTAACACTGTAAAATAACTTCAATCAAATTATTTTTTTCATAGAAAATTCCATCCATATTTTATTGGGTAAAAAATCATTGTATTTTTTGATCATGATTCCCTTCGATTTCTTCTAAATAAATCCAAAGAGAATCCCCACCTCATTCGGTGGATGTTCCTCTTGCAAGAGTTTGACCATTATATTTAATATAAGAGAGGTGTGTAAAATGTGGTAGATGACCACATTAGCATAATTTCCCCTCCATTGGACAACAATATAGACTCATCCCTCCCCATTGGAGAATTATTTCTGTATGAGAACTTGTGTGATGTATTCAAACATACCCCTTAGTATGCGAACATTGTAAACTTTTTGGTAGCATCTATCATACACACATATTTTAGTGATTCAAAGTTCACAATAATTAACCATGATCCCTGATGGTACATTTGGGATGGTCCATACTGGTGAAGAATTATTACTGATCGGATTTTTTGAAGATGTGTCCTAAACCATGAGTTTCATTTTGTCCATTCGTTCTATCATACATTGGCATGTGGGGTCAACTTTGGATATCAATGTATATCTTGAAAGGTCCTTGAATCTGGACTTTGCTTTCCAACATTGGTTATAAATTGTCATCGATTTTTTATTTCATTCAAAAGATGTCAATTAACATGGAATATCTAAAAGAGTAATGAAATTCCCAAATAACCCATGTTATTTCTTGAGATCTTTGATTCATGGGCCATTGACTTCATGGGGCATTTTTTAAATTCATTTGGATTTGTTTACATATTATTGGTTGTTGAATATATTTATAATTGGATGGAAGAAAAATATACAAGGACTAATGGCTCTTGAATGGTTGTTGATTTTGTGAGGTCTCACATTTTCAATAGGTTCAATTTTCTTAGATTTATTATTAGTGATGAGGGTTCACATTTTTGCAATAATAACATGAAAAAAATTCTCTCTAAGTATGGGTTTGTTCATACAATATCTACATCATATAACCCCCAAACTAACATATGAGCAGAAATCTCAATTAGGGATGTTATGTGAATCTTGGAAAAAAATAGTCAAACACAATAGGAAAGATATGAGTTTGTTCTTGGACGATTCACATTGGGAGTACGGTACCACTTTTGAAGCCTCGATCTGAATTCCACCATATTGGATTATGTTTGGAATGGTATGTAAACCCTCAGTGGAGGTAGAACACCATGCATATTGGGATGTCAAATAATGTAATATGAATTTCTTAGATGCAGGTGAGTATATTAAGTTGCAAATTTAATAGTTGGAAGAAATTCTGTTTGATGCATATGAGAACACCAAGATCTATAAAGTGTGAAAAATAACTTCCCATGATCACATAATTGTTCATAGTCAATTCTACATTGGGTAGAAGGTCCTCCTTTACAATTCAATACATAAGTTTCATCTATGTAAAATTCATTCCCACTTGTTTGGCCCATACAATGTAACTAATGTTAATCCATTTGGAATTGTTCAAGTACAAAATGAATAAACAAAGAAAACCTTCAATTTCAATTGGAAGCGGGTTTAGAACTCTCATGAAGCCCATATAGAGTCCCTAATAGAGGAACATCATTTTTAAGAGGCAACCTACAAATGACACCCATTAGGTTTTATCCTTAATTCCCAAATTCTCTTTTATTACAGTGAGGACACTGCATACTCTAGCTGTGGAGGAAAGTATATATTCTTGGTTTAGTTAAAATTTTCATCATCTTTCTTCCTTTTTGGTGTTTGGATTTCTGGATAGTATTATTACCTTCCCCCCTTCCCATATCACTTTTAAGTTGGAATGTAAATTTTTGGTGCGTAATTTATCATGAGAAATGATGTCTGATTAATTTTTTATGCCCAATTTATCATATAAAATGATTCCCACTTAATCATGGAAGTAAATTAAAATGAATGAGGAATTTCCCTATTTAATGTGCTTTTATCTTTTTCCTATTTCAATGATAAAATGTGTGTTTCAGTATGAATTTAACAATGACGTGTGCCTTTTTCTAGAAAATTGGTTATTTTTTATGATATAAATGGTTTTATCACTTTGATACCTTTGAAAAGTGTGGTACCCTTTGTGTGAGTAGTTTATAGGAAAATTGTGTCACTTAGTTTCTCCACACATATTTGCACCCAACCATAATGTAAATTTTTTTCCTACTCAATAGATGGTAATATAAGATAGTTTAGTATTTGTTATATTTTAGAAAATATTTTTTTATATGTTTGTTCCTTATTTGATTTATTATAACTGTACTGGATTGACCTATATGTGTGTACTTGTTATCTGACTATTATACACCAAAAAAAACAAAAAAAAATTATGGGTTGTGTCTGGTTCAGTTCAATAACAATTCTTCCTTGACCTTTGATCTTTTTATAACTATTAAAATTAGATTCATTAAGAGATTAAGAATGGGTTGAGTGTTGAGTGTGATATTAGTTTCAAGTTCTACATAAAATAATAATGATAATAATAAATGAGGCGTGTGATGCAATGTGTAAAATATGGTGATATCTTGGTCAGGAGCTTATTTTTTGACTTCTAGGAATGATTAAGTGAGTGGGTCTTGGAATTTGATTGCAAAGGATTTCGAGTAGGTTCGGTAGGTAGAATCATTTAAGCAGATTTTTTAAAATAACCTATATTTACTAGATAGAAAGTGAAAAAAATTTGATGGATTGGTTTTCACACACACATGTGGAGAATTGGGGAAATTGTCTATTTTTTAATTATTTTCCCAAATTTTTATTATTAATCTCTTTAAATTTCATTCTGATACAATTCATGAGACATCTATTTCTATAATCAATAGTAATAACTCCTTGGTGTGGTTTGTGATTTTATCATGTTGATTTAATGATTTAAAGATTCATTTAATGTTAAATATTCTTAAAATTGGGAATATTTACGTGCATTATGTTTTATAAATGTGACTTTTCTTAGGAGTGAAAATGTTTATGTGTGGGGGGTTTGATCGTTCCACAATTCACTGTTTTATTTCACCATAATTCCTCTATATTAGAATAGTTTTCTATTGAAAACTAAAAATATAATAACAGATTTAACTACATTTTGATTTAAAAAATTTAATTTTTAACTATTAAAAAGGTTTATTTCACATGTTTTGATGCTTTTGTTATATGTGGAGGTGATTTGGGGGTCCAGACGAAGTTGATGAAAAATGGGCCAAATTTCCAGGAATCCAAGAACATATGTGGGCTCAACCGCATATTTAAAATAATATATGCATCAAATTGGGATGCAATTTTGTGTTCTAATCCAAAATGTAATGGGATATAACTCTTCTTAATAAACTCAAGCCCAATTCATCTATTCAAATTAGAAAACAAATTAATCTTTCAAATAAAATGAATCTTCATGGAGTCAACAATTTGCCTCTATATTTTGGAATTATATCTTATTATAAAAAATATCTAACTATAAAAATTTATGGGGAAGTAGAAAAGAGATATTAAAACAAGTTTTAAGTTTTGTGTAATGTGAGATAATATTTTTTATGGAATAAAACTATAGTACACATGTTTTATCCAAACTAGGGTGCCCAAAACATGCTCCCATTTTGGCTATAAAATAACATATTGGGAACCTCATTTAAGAGTTTAATCCAGAAGAAAATATCTAACATTTTTGAGACCCAAAAGATTCCTCTCCTCATAAAATATGTTATGGAGTCCCTTATCTTCAATGGGGGATCAAGGATGAAGTCAAAGTTCCACCCAAGCCTCCACCTCCTCACAATGACAAGCTAAACGGTGGATGATCATTTAGAGGAAGCTACATACACATGGGAGGAAGTAATTACACTTATTCTTCTAATTTTTTTTAATTTGTGTGTTAAATATTCCACTTATGTTTTATCTTAACATGTTTCTCCTCTGAATTCATTTATTTTGATATAATTATGTGAAACACTTTTTAATTCAACTTCAATTGGGTTGATATTTCATGTAGGAATCATAGGTTGTTCCAATTTGAAAAACAAGTATCGACTTTATCTCCCACATACATGATATTTAATTATGATTTATAATACATAAATATATGCTAGTGGTAAAAAACATTACAACATGATTGTTATGTCAAGGGGTGGTTCATTATGCATCGTTTTAAGAGGCAAGAGGGGAATGAAGACCTTGAAAACCCTCATCCAAAGGATTTCATTAAACCCTATAACATATTCAAAACAACGAACTATCTAAGATTTGTAGTGAACATTCAAGGACCTTATTCTCTCATAATTATAAAATGCCTCATTTATTTTTCAACTATTAAACTCCTTAATTAAGTCATTTTATTTTTAAATCATTTTTCAAAACCATCCCACTTTTTTAGTATTTTGTTATTGAAAATACACACTTTAAACCACCAAAGCCTTTTGAGAGATGATATGGGGTCTAACCTATTCTATAAAATAATAATTGAATAATAATAAATTTTATGTGTCATGAAAACATGGTCAATGAACAAGGTTTTCCAGCTGTACATGGACCAATTTTTTTGTTGTCATCATTGATGACGTACTCGTCTACTCTTCATCTGACTAGGAGCTTGTAGTACACTTGAGGATGACCCTAAACATTCTTCTAGAGAACCAGCGTTTTGAAAATATCTAAAATGTATAGTTTTGGGTACATGGTATTCACTTTCTGATGCATTCCATTTCTGATGATGGTTATGTTGTTAATCTAATAAAGATCAAAGAAGTGATTAATTGAGAACCACCCATGAATGTGTTAGAGGTGAATTGATTTATTGTCTTGGTGGGGTACTATTGGAGTCTTGTAGAATAATTCTCTAGAATCACAACCCCTTTGATCACCCTGACAGAGAAATGGAAGTCTTTTACCTAGTTTGAAGAATGTTAGAGGGTCTTTTAGGAGTTAAGGCAGAGGCAGATGAGTGATATAGTGATGATACTACTAGAGGAAGGAATCGAGTTCATAGTGTACTGTGATTCCTCAAGAGTTGAAATTGGATTAGTGATGATACAATGGAAGGAATTTATTGCATACAGGTTGAGGATGTTGAGTCTTGACAACCAGAAATACCGAACTCACAACCTAGAGATGGAAATGGTAGTGTTCACCTTGAGGATGTGGAGGCACCGTCTTTTGGTATAGTGATTCATGGTTTACATAGACCACCAAATTCATAGGCATGTCTTCACTAAAAGAGTCCTAAAATTGATAAAAAGATGTTGGTTTGAGTTTCTAAAATAATATGACGTTGAGATAGTCTATACTCTAGGGATGAGAAACAGTGTAGTAGATTACCCTAGTAGGATATCCTAGGATTACATAGTGCAGGAAGCATCAGAGTAGTTATCTTCCCACAACTGACCCTGGTGGAGTAGGAGAGTACAACTTTTCTTCATTCAATGTTGTTGAATCATTCAGTTCTCGAATGTGTGAGAGATACCTAGCTAGAAGAAATCGAATATGAGATATTACATGATCATATATCAACATGCGACTCACTAGATGAATATTATGAATGAGGGAATCATGTCATCTTGTTCCAGGGTTAAAAAGTGGTTCCAGCCATGTAGTGGGAGGATTAGATGTGGGGGTTCCATATTTCTCCCATAATTATACATACCGATGTGGGGAAGATGAATAGATACCTTAAGTATTAGTTTTTTGGTCTGTCGTTAGACAAAGAATAGCTAGGTTTATCTATCAGTGCCTCACATGCCAGTGGGTGATGACTGAGCAGCATGTTCTAGTAGGCTTGTTATAGCCTCTTGAGATCCAACAATGCAAGTGATACAGTATATCTATAAACTTTGTCACTGGGATTCCAAGCATATCAAAGTTCCATGACACCATCTTGGAGATAGTTGACTGGATCATGAAGTTGGTGAACTTCATTTCTATTATAGACCAATGTCTAATAGAGAGTTTGGAGTTGGATGTACGTATGAGATATCATTCTCCATCATGAGGTTCCCTCAATGATTTTCTTCGATTGTGATGTCAGGTTCCTGTAATGATTGTGGAGAGGCCTACGTGAGTAACTCATGAACCACATGAGGATGAATATAGGCTTTTACCCTCAGAATTATGGGTATATTGAGTGCACTTTCCAGGTTCTATAGGATATGCAAAGAGCATGCATGTTGGATTTTTTTTTCTGAAGTTGAGAGGATCAATTTCCCTTTGTGGAGTTTTTGTACAGCAATAGTTACAACTCTACCATCAACATAACACCTATTGAGGCCTTGAATGAGAAAACCTACAAGACAACCATATGATGGATAGAGATTGGGAGACATCTCTAATGGGCCCAGAGTTGATGCAGGTGACAACAGAGAAAGTGCAGGTCATCTATGAGAAGATGAGGATGAACCCGAGTAGATAGAAATCCTATAAAGATCACCATAATAGGCACTTGGAGTTTGAGAAAGGATACCAAGTCATCCTAAGAGTCATCCCATGATGAGGATTACAGAGGGTCATCTAGGGAGACTAGCTATCCCCGAGGTTCATCGGGTAGTTCAAGATCATGCAAATGGTGAGTGAGGTTTCTTACCACATTGTACTACCCCCACAATTGGAATGGGTGCAGGAAGTCTTCCACATGTCATTACTAAGGAGATACATGCATGAAACTAATAATTTTATAGACACGGGTGAGATGGACATTGAGGATGGAACCATCTTTACAGAGCATCTGGTGGTGATCTAGGCTTGGTAGAAGAGGACCCTATGTGGATGGATCATCCCTTTGGTTCACATTCTATGACAACACGAAAACACATAAGAGAGTTCCATAGAGAGGGATGGCCAATTTTGATCTTAGTATACCAAATTTCTTTCCCAGTATTGATTTAGTGGAAATAAATATTTAAGTATAGAATAATGTAGAGACCAAATTTTTTTCTTTTAAAAATTTTAAATACATATATATATATCCATAGGTAGGTACTCAGACAGTGTACGATTCAAAGACCCTATGTTCCCAAAATAAATATTATAAAAATATTAAATATATTTTAGATTATGCGCAAACATATTTGTAAAAAAATGAGATAACTCTTAAATAGTTGATCAAATCTAAAATTCGAGTCCATGGTTGATTCCATAACATGGTTTTTACCCTGGGCACAATATAAAACGAGTCGACATGGGATTTTTGGACACCTCACTTATTTGTGGTATGGTTAGTGAAATAATTAATAATTAAATTAATTAATTAAAATACTTTTACCTAAATTATAAAGATATAAATCTACACTCATGTTGACTTTTCCATGGTTTTCCTCATAATCATGAAATCTCCTACGAGAGATCTCTTCCTCCTTTCTATGGCGGTTTATCTCAGACGATGAAGAATCTCAGGATTAGATCAGATGAAGATGCATTGAATGTAGTGAAATCCTTAATATCATTTGTGGACATGTTCTTCACTAGTTATGGATCCATAATCTAGGCAGGACTCATCAATTGGTGTTTTAAAGCCCTTGATTTAATTGATTGAGTAGATCATTTATTTTTATTTGATCTGCACCACTTTACAACCGTTACATGTTCCTGTGTACATAATTTTTTTTTGTTTTTTATCTAATATGGAATCTCTATTCTCAATCGATTTTCAAAGAATGCTTGACCTTGATTAATTAAACATTGTTCTTATGATTTCCCCCTTATTTATTCACAATTATCATTATTTTGATCCCTGTGGTCCCAGTTCGACTTCTCTGTGAGGTAATGACCCTGATCGGACACCCATATTTTTTTGCAGATTCGTGAATAATTAAATGTTTTAAGATTTAAGCATAGATCCATGATCATTGTGTTGTTAAGAATATTGATCTATTGATTAAAAATTATGATATTGATTAAAAAAGGTGTAGAGGCATGGATAATTGATAGAGAAACCCCAGATGACCTTCAGTGGTAATTTTCTGTCAAACGATAGCTAAGATCCACAATCAACATTTATATCCACATATTTCTACCTAATATGGAACCATATCTGATGTAGTTCTGAAATATTCAAGACTATATTTCTTATATAGGATTTCGTTTCAAATCTAGACTACACGCCATGTTTATAGATGAACACATGGTGTGTAACCCCCTTTATAGAAAACACTATGATTTGAGAAAAGTTGAGGATGACACAATGTGTATTCCTACCTTATATGTCATATAACCTATCTTGATTGGGAAAACCATATGTAAAACCACATGGGCATGAGTTTGTGTAGAAGTAAACAGACACACCATGAGTATAGAGGCAACATCCTGTGTGAAGCGACACACCATGTAATAAAGTACATAGACAGAGGATGAAAGTACATGGACATAGCTAAAAGACATGAAATCAGTCCCAGTTATCCTAGAAACACTGTGTAGTCCACCTACACCGCATGTAATGTTACACAGAAATAGAGATGTGTTCTAATTAGGGACACTGAAAGGCTGTGATGTGGTCCCACATGCTGTGTGGATCCCCTCACATGACATATACCCCTTTTTATTTTTTATGGATATTAAATTGTCTATATCTCCTTCATTTGAACTTGGAATTTTCAACAAATAACATATCTTGAGTGTTTTTTTTCATGTAGAACATGATGGGTCCATTAGATGTGTATTTGGAGTTATGATGTGAAATATTTTGGGAATATTTCTTAGGTGATGCTTGAAAATGGAAATGTTCGTGTAAGATCACTAGAGACTCTTGTGTGGAACCTTCTAGGAGAGATGGGCATGCGTCCTCAATGAGTTCTAGAGTGGAGACCTCCAGATGGGTAGGGCATGGGTCCTTTACAGACATCTAGAGTGGAACCATCCATCTTGCCTGGACATGGGTCCTTTACATAATTTCAAGTAGAACCCTCATACGATATGAAGGAATGGTTCCTCAGTGACACTGAGTGGAAACTTGTAGCTGGGCTACGTATGGGTCCCCAAATATTAGTGTGGAACCCTCTTTCTAGGCTATGAATGGTTCCTTAACAATCATAGTAGAACCCTCATCCTGGCCAGGGCATGATTCCTCCATCGATTATGAGATTTTAACCCTCGTATTGAACTAGTTCATGGGACCTCTACTTAGAGATTGTGGCACCTCGATTGTGAAACATAGTAAAGAGACATGGTTGGACATTGCTTTGGACACATGAAGAAGATGAAAACTTTCCCCAATGAGATGAGTTTTTTAGACGTGACCAAAACCATATGGGAAAGTCAGTTCCGCCTAATGTAGATAGTGTCAATGTGTGGTGAATGAGTTCTTAGACTTGTCTGTTCACAGTAGATGAGTATGATTCTGGGATTTATTGATGGAATTTTGGAACTATGGTATACTATTATTGCTGGTCAAAGCTGTGAGATGATGATACCCTTACTATTTCATGTTTGGTATTTTTTTGACTAAGCATATAAATATAAATATAAATATATAGTATTTATTCTAGATCCACACATTGGATTTAGAAACTCTCTTTTAGGTGAGGAGAAGACACGTCGGGTTTTTCCATGTGATTTTTATGTTTATATTCTCATGGTTGGATGAGTATACTCTCCAACAATAGGAGTAATTGGCACAATGTTTAGTTCATCTACTCAATGTGTTTATCCTCTTGTGTTTGAATGAGCTTACATTTAGTCTCTTACTAGGTTGAAATGTAATCTTTCACTATACCTTGTTTTATATACTATTTAATCTTATTATGTATCTATTAACCCTCCCACTTCAGGTTTCTGGGGGTTCTACTGTGTATTTTTATACTCACCCTTTCATGAGATTTTTCCTCATGTATCATGACTTATGTAGACATTAAACAGATTGAGAGTGACTACATAGGTGCTAAGGGATACTTGGTTCTTGGACTGTCTACGGTGGTCGTAGATTGGGATCCAGGAGATGTTAACTCTTTCTGCCATGTACGTTCTATATTTGTGTTAGGTTGGGACATGTTTTTGGTTGGACATGTATTTTTCCCCTTTATTTTTCATTTTACGCTACTGTACTTTTGTACTATATAGTGGTTTATTCATGTTTGGTTTAGTTTATAGCGGTCTTGCATCATTTATTCTTTACCCTAAGAAAATTTTCAATTATTTTCATGTGTTCATATCTGTAGGTTTCTAGGAAAATACCTCCTTGAGTTAGTTATTTCTTTGGTGCTTGTCACCACCCCTAGCCTATGAAGGCGAGCATGAGGTAGTTGTGGTTCGAGCCTTGGCTCTGGTCAGGTTATGATAATTTTTACTATTTATTAGGGTAAAAAATTATGTTAAACTTATTTTATAATATAAATTATACTAATACGAAATATGGAATATATTTTTACAAATTCACATCATAAAAGTGGAAAATTTTAATTAAAAATTGATCTAAGAGGCCCGATAGAAGAGCTATTTTCCAAAGGAAAAATATTTAAAAGTTTTAAAAGTTTTTATATCAAATTTTAACATGAAATTGATTCCAATTGATTAAATTAGATTAATATATTTATTATTTAACTAATTACACTTTTTAAACAATATTAAAAAATGTGTATGTTTTCAAAATATTTTAAGAAAACGATATTTCTTAATAAAAACCCGTATTTTCACTATTTATAGAAAAGTTAATCTTTTAAAAAATTCTCCCTAAGATAATTCGTACATGGTGATTTAGAAAAAAATTTATTTTTTCCAAATACATTTTCTAAAACATTCACAACAGAATTTTTAAAAATTTCAAAAAAATAGACAAAACTGTTTTTTAGAAAAATACAATTTTATGAGTAAAATTAGATTTATTTAATCTTATGAATATAAAAAATTAATTTTAAATATTATATTGAATATATAATATATAAATTCCCTTAAAATAATTTACCAATAGTTTTTTTTAATTTACTGAGGTATAATGCGTCTGTATGCATAATTTTTTTTTTCAGAAAGTGATTTACTTTATTTTGAAATAGTTTTTTATTTTAATTTCTAATTAATTGGACACTAAGGAATTAATTTTATATACATTATTAAACCATATATTTTCATAATTCAGTCATTTCTCTTCATATCCTCCATTCTAATGGCTAGGTGATAACTATTATATTTAATAATAATATTTTAATAGTATATCATGATTCATTAAAACTCAACATTATTTGTAACACAAGATAAAATTGGTGCTACATGTAAATGAAGATATAAAAACATTAAATTTATTCGTAAAAAAATACTTCACCAAATATCTGGGTTTTATATCCTCTTCCCCTTTCGTGGTATATTGGCACCTTCATATGTTTATATCAACATCTTCTCATTTTTATCTCCATGAAACTATATTTTTTATGAAACCATGAGTGAATATGAATTTATATTTATGTTTCATTGATATAAAATATATATTTAAGTATTATAATTTTTTAGATCGAGTTATTAACGTTTCTATAAAAATGAATTTTAAAAAGAGTGGATTTTCTATAATTGGTATCTAAAATTTTTCCCATGTAATATTTTGTGAAGTGAGTACTCGATGAAATGTATTTATGGGTTTTATGGTTAAATAAACAAAAAAAATTAATAAATGATATATGATATTTTATAAAGAAGTAATATCAAAATTTTAAATATTTTTTTAATATAATAATGGACTTTTCAGAATGAATTAAAGTGATTTTTTGTGTTTTTCTTAAACACATGATATCATACCCCTTGAAATAGTATATTTAAATGTTCAATTGTGTATTCATTGAGAATTGATATTACTGCGAAAGGGGATGTTTAATTTAAGGTAGTTTATATGTGAAATGTGTGTAAATTTTATGTATTATATTGAATTTATAATTAAATAACACATTTAATTGATATTGATATGAAATATTGATTTTTTTACTCACAAAAATTTAGAAAAAATAATGGTAATACTTAGGTAACTATGTGGGAATTTTAGGGATGAGCAATACACTTGTTTTATATTATGATCTGATTAGTGCCTCATAATTTAGATTGTAAACCATGATATGGTATTACCACCTGATATGGTTAATGAGAGAAAGTCATGTGTATGTGCTATAGAATCACATCAAATGTATGTATATGGTTACACTGAAGAAAATTTATATATTATCTCCTTATTAAATTGGTTATCATCACATGATTCTTATGACATAATTGAGACTCAGTTTTATAGTAATTTATATATTCATTGATATTTATATTATGATATCTTAAACTCTCATGATAGAAAATGCATTTTCAATTTATTTATAAAGTGTTCAACTTTAAAGGTGTTGCAAGTTCATTTGTAAATCAATGTTTTTATATTTTAAGGAAGAACATTTATTTGGGAATGTATTGGTATATATTTTTTGAAATTGGTTTCATTCCTATGTTTTGATTATTAAGATTTAAAATCCTTTGCCTTTAAAATTATATTTTGTATCCTTATCATTTGGAATCCCCTTGTTTTATCATTTTTATATTTATTTCTGATATAAAGGAAATGATAATCACAATACTTTTTGCTATTTTCTTTCATAAATTATGAAGATGACTTCATTAAATGTATTAAAAAATAAAAATGAATAGTTTTATTTCTAAAATTATTTGGATATAGACTTGGTGAAATCCTATAAGGCTTCACGTTCACACTCAATATACACACTTTCTATGTATGTAACTTTTATTTTATCATATAAAAACAAATTCAAGCTTTCAATTAACATAATAGTTGATCTTATAACATGATTGGGTTTTTTGTATGTGAAAATGTACATATAGAAACATATCACAAACATATGGGTATATTATATTTGGTTTTAGTAATTGATATGTGATTTTGAGGAGTCCTATTTGTTTAATAACCTTGTATTTCTATTCTAGTTATCCTCATTTTGATATTATTGTGGATATTTTATATGTTTCATATTGGTTGTTATGGTGATTTAATGTTGTATTTTTATGAATCTCATGGGGTTTTATGAGTATAATGAAATTATATCTTATTTGGATAATTTTAAATTTCAATGTTTTTTACAAGTGTGAAATCTATAAATTATGTAGTGTTTATATTAGTTTTATGGTTTCAACCCCTTATTATTTATATTTTTATTAATCAAAAAGTTCCCAAAGAGTAATTCCAATTCCCTTAGAACTTTTTACAAGATCATAGTGATAGGGAATTCTCTTTTGGACTTGTGATGGACCAACTAGTGTAACATGACATAGAAACTAGGGTTGGTAAATAATAGATCACTGATAACTCAACAAAATTAAATAAAACCCACATGCCTATTATAAAACGATAGATACCCTGTTGGGGTTGGTGGGTGGGTGGGTGAATCATGGAATTTATCAATTAAAACATTTACTCTATTATAAGTGATATTGAGATCTTGTTCAAATTTTAGATGGAACTTGATCATTATTTGATATCCCTTACATACAATCTCATTAAATGTTAACACCAATGATGTAATTTAAATCAACCACCACAACAAAATATTATTTGTTTCACCTGAACTATGATACATATAAGGGAAATACACTTGAAATTGTGATGGTGTAAAAAATGAAATATAAAATATCTTTTTTCTATTAATACAAGTTTTAGGAGAAGTAAGTCCTTACACAGGCACACTTCCGACATAAGAGTTTAGGGAATATTTCATTTCCTCCCATGGGCCACTCCTACTTTTTCCTCCCCCACACAATGATTTTGGTAAGGCTTCATTATTTTATTAAAATTAATTTCCCCCCACATTCAAAATTTATCAATTTTTTACAATGCATTAAAATTCTAGATATGATGATCCAATAAATACCAAATACTTATCCCGTGATTCAAGTGGGATATGATCCACCGCTTTTTAGAAGAGTTGATACATTGATCTATGAACTATATTCAAACCACAGTAAGGCCCTAGATAATGATAATTCTAGAAATTTAATTTTATTATCTTGCATTATATCTCTCAATAAATCATCTAGATGTAATCATTATAACTTTAGTTAATCTCTTTTACTTCTTCTCTTATTTTATGAAAATTACCTCTTATCTTCAAAACTGAACATCAATTAAAATATTTTAGGCAACAAAAGAACTTATATAATTCAGATATTAAACAAATCTTATGTTTTTTCTACCTTCCTTCTTTTTTCTCCAATTTTTTAGAACAATATATATTACTATCTATATTATCTATTACCTTCATCTATACAGAAATAATCTTAAATAACCTGATTATGATGAACTTCTATTAAAAATCAAAATCTACGCCGACTTTCAACTCTTACATCAAAATAAACAATTATATATTCATTGTACTATCCTTTAACTTTTATCCCATTTTTAACTACTGAGAGTTGATAACGAACCTCCAGGACACATTATATATGGAAATTCATCAAATCCCATTGAATTATTCACTTCTCTAGATTTCATGACATAAAATTTTTTATTACTATGTGGTGAGTTGTTTTATATAAAAGTTTCATACAATTAATAGATATATTGAAATGTGATTTAGATTATTGTGACCTAAAACATGAAATATAACTAAACCAAAAATGTGGCATCCCACCTTTTTAATACATAACTTTTCATTACATTTTACATATAGAGGATCATTAAAGTATAGTGTTTTGGAAATTAGGAACAATAAAACTTGAATACAACATAATACATTCTTCCAATCCACTTTTAATGCTTCATAATAAGATCATCCTAAGTACAATTACTGCCTTTCATATGCTGGAGACATACATCAAAGGAAAGGGTGAGCAGAAGGCCTAGTAAGGGTAAACAAGGGAATCAGTGTACTTGTGATATCAATAAGAACTTGAATAACAACATAAATATATGAGAAATGAAAGTATAGGCATATAATAATGAAAATAAATTGAAACATAACTTGAATATGTGGCTACAACATTTCCTTTAGACATTCATGAACATATCACCGAGGTCAATCGACAAGGTGTCATAAAAAATACTAAGGTTATTCACTAAGGTATCGTGAAACTTGTATTCTCTAGAGATTAAATCTTTACCCAATGAATTGGATCTCTATCAAGGAGAACCCATAAAATGTATTTAATTTTATGTGAGCCGCATATATCATAATAAAAAATTTCATAAATAACCCATGGAGAATAAATGAAATGGGTTTCATTTCAAGATCGTGATGTTTCAGAAGATCTTAAAAAAATAAGATCATTATGTAATTTATAACCCATGGAAAGGGAGTGAGGGTTATATGTATGTCAATTCCAGAATCAAATACATCATATTTATATATTTAAAAACACCCAAAGAAACGAAATAGATCTTTGTATTCACATAAATATAACAAGATAATTTTTGGAGAGAATGAGATAGAAATTTTGAGGCGACATTTCTGCAGCATAACGTCTATATAACATGGTTTTAGAAAACATTGAAAAAAGAGGGCACAAGAGTAACACACTCATAAATAACTTATAATACAGTATAAATATAGAATAACATGGGGATAAGAACATGGTAAGGAAATTTGTATGATGTACCACATGAAAAGGAAACATGAAAGAAAAGAGAAGACACGATTCCTTTTACGAAAAATTCGGTAGTCTAACGGCGTCACATAAAAATTCAGAGATAAATTTGATGAGAGCGGAAAGGGTATCTCAACAATTATACATGAAATTTACAGTAACTAGAACATATATGAACATATCCTCCACAAAAAGAGAAGAAAACTATAAGACACAACATAAAGGAAGTTATGGATTAAAAGAGTAGGGTGAATTGATCCCTTACATTGAAGAGTAACTTCGAAAGCTTGATGGTAGGGACCTTGGGAGGCATGAGGGAACCTTGGGAGGACTCCTTGGGAGGTAAGGAGACCAGAAAATTGTTGAGGAGGATTTGTAAATGAAAAGAATGAGGGAAAGACTTGGTATTTATTAGAGAAGTGAGGGGACATGTCATTAATGGCAATGGACACCTCATCGAGGGTATTGAAAAAACCATGGGATTGCCAGTGGTATTTGCCCATGGTATTGGACACTTGGGACACATCATACCTTATCATACTATTAATATTTATACCAGAATGATTACATAATTATTACTTCCTTAATGACGTCATTAAACGCCGGAAACTAAAAACTGTATTTTCACTATTCATCAAAAATTCATTTTTTAGGAAAAATCACAAAAAACTAAGTTAACCTAATAATGATGCTATCAATTCAAGAAATAAATCCTTTTTATAAAAATAATTTTCTAAATAATTATAATTAAAATTTTAATTAAAAAACACAATTCACCTGAAAAAACTAATACCTTACTAATAATTTCTAAAATAGTTATTTACCTGTTTTATTGAATCACATTTCTTAATCAAGGTGTCTAATTTATATTAATACTTTCTTAAGTGAGGTTAATTAATCTATTTGTTCACATTACTAATTATAAGCGTAAAATCACTATTCATAATTTATTATTCACAAAAAATTATGTTGATCTTATTAGACTCTAAATTCCATACTGAACACAATTGTAGAAGACCATTTTTTGTAAATCATTACAAATTTTTAATTATTTAATATTTACATAAATATTTAAAAATATCATTTTCCAAAATTCATCAATAATATGCATCCTATATTTATTTGAACATCTGAAAAAAACACAAACTTCAACATAGGAAGAAATTACAATTTTATTTATATCAAAGGATTACACAAAGTAGCTAAGGTCTCGTTACATATCCCCTTATAACACCATCATAGAACTTTAGTTTAAGGTGTGCTAAGGTGATATAATCTGAGGGTGGCTCGACCAACATTTCCTGAGTGGTGATTTCTATTAGCTTGAACCTCTCCAGAAGGCGATTCCATTCTAGCTTAACATGATGAAGTTCATCTTGGGTTTGGTCCAGAGCAATGCCCATTGGTGCTACATCCTTCACAATTATCGTAATATGAGCTTCGATTGGCCCAAGACTACTAGATGAGGCCATCGAATCTTCTTTCTGTAATAATTGGACAAGATCTATTGTATTTAGAGACAATAATCCTAATATTTCGTTTCCAATGGTCATATTGACCAATGGTCATATAATAGTCAAAACCTAATGGTCTTATTTAAATTATAATCACATCATTTATTAAAGCATATAGTTTTTTGAGTATAAAATAAAATAACACAAAAAATTTCGGAAACAATGATTCTTTCAAAATTTGGGTCGTTAAATTCTTCCCCCATTAAGAAATTTTCCCCCTGAAATTTTAACTTGTAACCTCAAAAAAGAAAAGGTGTGGGTACTTCTGCCTCATAGACTCCTCTGGTTCCCACATGGCTTTTTCATATTTGTGGTTCCTCCACAAAACCTTAACAAGGTGGGTAGTCTTATTGCGTGGAACCTTGTCTCTACGATCCAAGTTCTCCACTGGATTCTCCTCATAATAGATGTCATGTTCAAAATTGTACCACCTATGGGTTTAGTATAATTGAAGGGTCAGGTATATACTTCCTCAAGAGGAATACATGGAAGAAATCATTAACTTGTTCTAGATTTGGAGGAAGTGCAAGATGATATGCCCCTTATCCCATGCGATCAAGGATCTCATAGGGGCCAATGTACCTAGGGCTGAGTTTCCATTTTTTACCAAACCTCATGACTCTCTTACAAGGTGAAATTACAAGAAAGACCTTGTCACCGCAATCAAAATCCAAGTCCCTTTGAGAGTTTTAAGCATAGCTCTTTTGCCGACTCTAGGCAACCTTAATGTGTTGTTGGATGACATGGACTTTTTCTGATATCTCCTTCACAAGATCATGCCCGAGAAGATTTCTCTCACTATCTTCATCCCAACAAGTAAGAGTTCTACATCTCTTCCAATATAGAGTTTCTTAGGGTGCCATTTGAATGCTCGAGTGGAAGCTGTTGTTGTAAGAGAAATCAACTAAATGGAGACTTGATCTCATCCACCATTAAATTCTATTGAGAACGTTATCAGCATGTCCTTGAGTGCTTGAATAGTCCTTTCAGATTGGACATCAGTTTGGGGGTGATAGGCTGTACTGGAAATCAATTCAGTGCTCAGAGATTGTTGATGACTTCTCCAGAATTTTTATGTGAACCTTGGATCACGATTAGATACGATAGAAAGTGGAACTCCATGCAACCTTACCACTTCATTCACATAAATCATGGCAGGTTTATCAAGAGAGAAATCTTCCCGAATAAGGATAAAATGGGCAGTCTTGGTGAGACGGTCCACAATAAACCATATCACATTGTTTCCTTTGGAAGTTCTCAGAAGACTAGTGACGAAGTCCATAGTTATATTCTCCCACTCCCATGCTGGTATGGGTAGTGGTTGCAATACCCCTATAAGAAGTTGTCGCTTTGCCTTCACTTGCTGATATACTCGGCACCTTAAAGTGTAGTCAGGAATCTCACTTTTCATATTATCCCACCAATAATGATCATGAAGGTCCCTCTACAATTTTGTGCTTCCAAGATGTATAGATAATTTAGAGCTATGAGCATCATCCATCAGATCCTTATTTATTTTTGGAATATATGGAACACATAGTCTTGTACGAAATCTCATTACACCTTCATGATCAATATTGAACTCCGGAAACTTTCCATCCTTTACACACTCAAACTTCTCTTGTAACAAAGTATCATCTTTCTGATCCTTTTTGATCTTCTCAAGTAATGACTGTTGAGAAATAATTTGGGTTAGGGTTCATGATATACCTTTCCTTATAATTCCCATGTCCATCATTACTAGGTCATTGATCAAAATATTTTTGCGAATCCTCATCATGGAAAGAAAAACTGGGTCTTTACTGCTTAATGCATCAGCAACTTTGTTTACTCTTTTAGGGTGATAGTTAATTGAACAATCATAGTCTTTAAGAAGTTCCAACCATCTCCTTTGTCTCATTTTCAATTCCTTTTGTGTGAAAATTTACTTCAAACTTTGATGGTCTATGTATATATCACATTTCTTCCCATAAAGATAGTGCCTCCATATCTTTAGAGAAAAAAACGACTGTAGCCAACTCCAGATCATGCGTATGATAATTTTTCTCATGAATCCTCAACTCTCGAGATGCATAAGCAATGAACTTGTCATTTTTCCTGAGGAAGCACCCAAGCCATTTTAGAAATGCATAACTAAAAATAAAAAATCCTTCTCTACATGAGGGAAGAGTTAACATAGGTGCAGAAACCAATCTCTTCATCAGCTCTTAGAAACATTCCTCACACTCTTTTGTCTAGATGAACTTGACCCCTTTTCGAGTTAACTTGGTTAATGGATTATAAAGTCGTGATTTTTTTTCACAAACCTCCTATAATATCCTACTAATCCAAGAAAACTACGAATCTTAGTTAATTTTGTAGGTTGAGGCCACTCCTCTACAGCCTTTGTCTTTTCAGGGTCAACTGTGATTCCTTTATTGGTTACAATTTTCCTTAAGAAAGCGACTTTTTGTAACCATAAATCACATTTACTAAACATTACAAAAAGTCTCTCCTTCCGCAGAGTTTGCAAGATAACCCTTAACTGTTCTTCATGAGCCTCTTGACTTTTGGAATATATCACAATATCATCAATAAAAACTACCACAAATTTATGAAGGTAGTCATTAAAGACTCTATTAATCAAATCCATAAAAATAGCAGGTGCATTAGTCAGTCCGAGGGTATAAAAACAAACTTATAATCACCATATCTTGATCGGAAGGAATTTTTTGGAATATCTTCTTTCTACACCCTCAATTGATGATAACCAGATCGAAGATCAATATTATAGAAGAATTGAGCCCCATGAAGTTGGTCAAATAAGTCATAAATTCTTGGAAGAGGGTATTTGTTCTTTACTATGATCCTATTAAGTTCTCTATAATAAATGCATAGCTGCATCGATCCATCCTTCTTCTTTACAAAGAGAACAGGTGCTCCCCAAGAATACACACTCAGTCGGATAAACCCCTTCTCGAAAAGATCTTGGAGTTGTTTCTTTAATTACTCCATCTCCACATTCGCCATCCTATATGGGGTCATTTATATTGGATGAGATCTAGGTACGAGTTCGATTGAGAACTATAACTCACTTTCTAGGGAAGGACCAGGAAACTCCTCCAGAAATACATCAACATATTCCTAGATGATGGGAACATTTTCTATCATCAGATTCTCATATCCTTCTTCTTCTTCACTGATCAACTCCATAAAGAATGATATAGGGGGTTCTTTTAAACAATGATTAGGGTGAGATAACTATACATGAAAGATAACTGTAGGTTTTCCATTCATGACTACTGATGTTTCCTTGCTTCTGGAATTGATCTTAGCATTATACTTTGAGAGCCAGTCTATCCTTAGTATAATGTCGAATTCCCATATGGGAATGACTAATAGATTTGCGATAAGATTGTGCTAACTAAAGTAAATACTAGAGTTTCTAAACACTAACGGTACATGGATGGTCCCACCCATAGTCTTGACTGACAACTCTACTTTTACTAATTCAGGGGGTGATTCTAAATTCCTTGAAAACTTGGAGGAAATAATGGAATGAGTAGAACCAGAATCAAACAATGTACTTGCTAGCTTTGAGAGGACAACAAGAGTACCTTTTACCGCATCATTCAGAGAATCGACTTCAGCTGTCGCGATAGCAAAAGCATGGCCTTGATCCCTTGGCCTTTTCTAAGGATGCTGGTCGTTCCCCTCCACTACCCTTGGATTTGGACAGTGATTGGAAAAGTTCCCACATTGTCCACAATTGAAGCACTGGAAATTAGGTAGAGCCTACACCATCTTCCCCTTGTCGTTTGTGTTTGGATGTTTAGGTTTCACCTCACCATGAAAATTTCCTGCAATGTGACCATCTCTGCCACACATGTAGCACTTCCCACTCCTGAGCAGGCAGTTCCCCGAATTCTTCTTCCAACATTTATTAGATGTGGGAAGTTTCACTTACTTTCATCATCTTCCCTGATTAAATTCCTCCCAAATATGGGCTCTATCAGTCTCTTCTTGTCATTTGATTTATGAGACCATTGCATCTCACCAAACTCTAGCTCGACATTCATCGCCCTCCACACAATCTCCTCATCGCTATCATAATCTCAGTTGTCTAGATTCTTCTACTGATGAGGTCTCAGTCCACAAAATAATCTATCAACCTTACCATTTGGATCCATGACAAAGTTAGAGGTATATCATGAAATCCTTGTAAAGTTCATCTCGTAGATTCCCACTGATTCATTCTCCTTCTACTTCAGCTCAAGAATCTCTTTCTCCATTCATGTTCTCATGTAACGAGGGAAATACTTACTAAAAAAGATCCCTATGAACTCTTCCCACTCCATAGCTACAAATTCCACTCTTTGCCTCATGTTTTTGAGCAGTTCCCACCACTAATCAGCTTCTCTCTCTAAGCGATAGATATCCAGGGTGACCTTCTCTTGCTCTGAACAATGTAGCACATAAAAACTCTTCTGTATAGAGCTGATATGTTGCTTAGCAATCAATGGGTCAGTTGATCCACTGAAGGTTGGTGGTCATTGTCACATAAAGGACTCAACAAAAGGTTATTACCTTTGTGGTGAGATTGGTCTCTCATCTTGATTGATATTATTACTCATAACTTGAGTCATTTGGTTCATAATTCATATGAATGTTTCTATTCCGGCTTCCATCGGAGGGTTGTCAGTGCATGGACCATTAAGGTCAATATTTTCACGGTTCCTCCTATTGCCCACCATTTTTTAAAAGAATAAAATCTTATTGAGAATCTTGTTTCATTTACGAATCTCTTAACTATAAAGGATTATATGTCTTAAAACATCTTTCTTAAATAATAATTTTTCTCTATAATTCCTTCATAATGATTTAAAAAAAGCTTGCGATTAACCAAACATATCCCCCGGGAGTGTCGTAACTAATACTGCATCAAGGCCCATTATCGTGCACCAGTTCCTATTCGAGTCTAGCTCAAAGTGGTGTTTTGGGTTTTACCCCTATGTGCATCTATGCCAGAGTTGCCTCTACCTGCTTGTATCCAGACAAGGATGTATTTGTTTGATAAAGCACTTACTCAACACTTACCAAAATACCATGAAGTATTACATATATTTAATCTTTTCTATAGGGTTCTCCCTAAAGTTTTCATAGCCTAATTTATATAAATAACTAAACTATCTTTTGAACCAACTGCGATATCCCTCCTTTTTAATACATAAATTTTCATTACATTTTACATACAGAGGATCTTTAAAGTCTCGTGCCTTGGAAATCAAGAACAATTAAACTTGAATACAATATAAACCATTCTTCTAATCCACTTTTTAGGCTTCATCATAAGATTATCCTATGTAAAATTACTGCCTTTCATATCCTGGAGACATACATAAAAGGAAAGGGTGAGCAGAAGGCCCAGTAAGGGTTAACAAGGGAATCAATGTACTTGTGATGTCAATAAGAACTTGAATAAAAACATAATGATATGAGAAGTATAAGTATAGGAATATCATAATGAAAATAACATGAAACATAACTTGAATATGTGGCTACGACATTTCATTTAGATATTCATGAACACATCACCATGGTCCATCCCCAAGGTGTCATAAAAATTACCAAGGTTATTCACCATGGTATCATGAAACTTGTCATCTCTAGAGATTAAATCTTTACCAAATGAATTAGAGGGAAATCAAGTTCTACCCTTAATATGTATTTACTTTCATGTGAGGCACATATATCATAATAAAACATTTCATAAATAACCCATGGAGAATAAAAGAAATGGGTTTCATTAGAAGATCATGACGTTTTATAAGCTCTTAAAAAAATAAGATCATTATGTAATTTATAACCCATGGAAAGGGTGTGACGGTTATATGTATGTCAATTATAGAATCAAATAAATATTCTTTATATATTTATAAACACCCAAACAATCGAAATATATCTATATATTCACATAAATAGAATCATATAATTTCTGGAGAGAAAGAGAAAGAAATTTTGAGGTGACATTTCTACAGCATAACAGTTATATAACATGGTTTTAGAAATAGTGAAAAGAGAGGGTACAAGAGTAACCCACTCATAAAAAACTTATAATACAGTATAAATATATAATAACATGGAGATAAGAAAATGGTATGTAAATTTGAATGACATACCACAGGAAAAGGAAACATGAAAGAAAAGAGAAGACACGATTCCTTTTACAAAAAATTCAGTAGCCAAACGACGTCACATAAAAATTCACAAAACAAATATATGAGAGTGGAAATGGTCTCTCAAAAATTATAAATTAAATTGATAGTAAATAGATCTAATATGAACATACCCTCAACAAAAATATATGGAAACTAGAAGACACAACATAAAGGAAGTCATGGCATAAAAGAGGAGGGTGAAAGGATCCCTTACCATGAAGAGTAAATTCGAAAGCTTGAAGGTCAGGACTGTGGGAGGCTTGAGGGAACCTTGGGAGGACTATTTGGGAGTTATGGGGACCAGAACATCGTTGAAGAGGATTTGGAAATGAAAATAATGATGTAAAGTCTTGGTATTTATAGGAGAAGTGAGGCGACAAGTCATTAATGGCCAAGGGACACCTCATCGGTGGTATTGGAAAAACTGTAGGCTTGACCATGGTATTTTCCCAAGTTGTTGGACACTTGGGACACCTCATACCTCATATTACTATTCATTAGTCGACCAGAATGATTACATAATTATTACATCCTTAATGACGTCATTAAACACCCACAGCTAAAAACAGTATTTTAATTATTCACCAAAAATTCATTTTTTCAGAGAAATCCCCAAAAATCACATTAGCCTAAAATCGATGCTGTGAATTCAAAAATGAACTCCATTTTAAAAAAATATTTTTCTAAATATTTTTAATTAAATGTCTAATTAAAAACACTATTCACCCGAAAACACTAATTCTTGACTACTAATTTCTGAAATAGTAATTTACATATTTTATTGAATCACGTTACTTAATCAATGTGTCTAAATTATATTACTACCACCTTAAGTGATGTTACTGAATCTATTTGGTCACATTACTAATTATAAGTGTAAAATCACTATTCATAATTTACTATTCAGTAAAAATTAAGTTGATCTTATTAGACTCTAAATTTCATACTGAACACAACTGTAGAAGACCATTTTTTAAAAATATTTACAAATTTTTAATTATATAATATTTACATAAATATTTTAAAATATCCTTTTTTCAAAATTCATCATCTTATATTTATTCGAACATCTGAGAAAAACACAAACTTCACCATAGGAAGAAATAACAATTTTATTTATATCAAATGATTACACAAAGTAGCTAAGATCTCGTTACATAGCCCCTTATAACACCAGCATAGGAATTAAGTGTAAGGTGTGCTAAGGTGATAGAATCTGAGGGCAGCTCGGCCGACATTTCCTGAGTGGTGATTTCTATCAGCTTGAACTTCTCCCGAAGGCAATTCCATTCTAGCTTCACATGATGAAGTTAGTCTTGGGTTTGGTCCAGAGCAATGCCCAGTGGTCCAACCTCCTTCCCAAGTTTCGTCAGATGGGATTCGATCAGCCCGAGACTACTGGATGAGGCCATCGAATCTTATTTCTATATTAATTAACCAAGATCACTTGTATTTAGAGACAACAATCACAATATTTAGTTTCCAATGGTCATATTGACGAACAATCATATAACAGTCGAAACCCAATGGTCTCATTTTAATCATACTCACATCATTAATTAAAGAATATATTTTTGTTGATTATAAACTAAAATAACTCACAAAAATTAGGAAACAAAAATTCATTCAAAATTCAGGGTCGTTACAAAAAAACCATGGCTTGATGTTGTATCATGTCCAACCAAGGCATCATAATGTCATTGTATTTCATCCTGGTATTTGCTTCATCATTTCCATATAAAAATCATACTCTGTCATGATCAATTCATTCATGGTGCAATACTCATTTGGAACCAAATACAGATGCACCTAAAATTCATGGCCCTAGAATCATTGAAAAGTATCTCATGATAATACTCATTCAACAATTTTATTGTGTAATATCTATTAGCATCATAGTTTAGTATTCACTTTAGATAAGAAATTAATATTAAGTACCACTAAATCAAGGGGTGAAAAATATTATTGCAGTGTGATTATATTTCATAACTTTACCGAACACATCAATATATCCATATCTTATCAATAAATACCCTGACTTATTCCTCTATAAAAAGATACCATATTAGACATGATCCTCTATATTATAAAAAGATATTGAATAAAAAATTCTTCAGAGACATATAAGTTTCACTTATTAAATATTCCATTTTAAATGAAAATTAATTCACATAATGTAATTTACATATTCACTAGACATAATGCAGTGACTCAAATACTAACTTTTACTTATTGGTTCCATGATTGATAACAATTACTCATTCATATATCTATGTATTTCTTAATAATTATTCAATGTCTAACTTTATCATTCATTCAAATTATATATCAAAATTTTCATGCATCTCATTCAAATATCACCAAATATGTCCATGTCTTCATCTATACCATCAAGAACATAATTCACTAAGTTAAAGAATGTCACATAACACATAAAAAATCACTACAAGAAATATATATACCATATCTACATTCAAATATATATTTCTCCATGAAACTTAAACATTATGTATCCCTGAATCTTTTTATCTTAATTCATAATTTATATTTTTATCCTAGATCATCATAATTTATTGGGAATTAAAATTACATTTAATTATCAAAAAAATACAATCACTAATTCCATTGTTACAACATTACCCCCATTGGATATTGTTAACAGTTCTCTATAAACCCTTGTATTATACTCAACTATATTTATTTTCTTCTAATCCTCCATAAAGCATATGGATCCATATAATTTTCCTTAACCCCATTGTCAGCAAAATACAGTTGTTGTCTCTTCTTTATATTCAGGGAGAACTTCATCCATGGATTTAATTTATATTCTCACAAAAAAATTTAAGGGACTTGATATCACCTTCTTCATTCCATATCAATATTCATTAACTCTTAATCTCTTTATTTTATGGGGACTAAAAAACTCTAAGTGAAGTACCTACATGCAGACACTCTTATCCCGCTTTCAAAAAAAATTATTAATATTTAATCCCCTTGTACTAATTCAAATTTTTGAGATATTTAGTCTCATGAACACTTCATAAATCCAAACTTCAATGTTCTTTATGATTATTATCATTATAATGTAAGACATATTTTCTTATAAATTTTAGATGAGTGAGCACTTTTGTTAAAATGAATTGTTTATTTTGAATGATTTTAAAATAAAAAATTAATTGAGTTTAAATTATTGAGTTCTATTATTTATTTTATATGATAAAAGTGATAATTAATAGTTGGTCCTTATCAGACCATTTTATGTGTAATAGATTGTTTGAGAGAGAGTTTATTTTTAGGGAAATATATTTTGTTTAATTGTTCACATCTAACTCTTACTACATTATATTTTTATCTTAGATGATATAATTTTAATATTATTAATTTATGAAATGTATTTTAGGGATTTATAATTGAATTAATATATGTTTGATTTTTTATAATGGTTTTTGTTATATATGACTCGGTTTAAATTGAAATTTATTTTTGGAAGGGTTTTATATTCAGAATGGTATTTTTATATCACATAGTGACATCATTTTTGTTTGGTCTGAGGAAATTATTTAGGATATGTATAAATGTATAAGATATTTGGCAGATGTTTTGAAATTCTATTTATGATGTGTTCAACATGACAATCTAAATGATTTCTAATAACCCACAAAAGTAAAATGATGCCGTTTTTAGGAAGAACACACAATTTATTTTATTTAAAATTATTTTCCATGATATGATGATTGTATTTTTTTCATTAAATAATTAAATGAATTTAACTTTTATTTAAGTATTCCAAAAAGATAATTTGATTAAAAAAGATATGATTTAAGATATTTCTCAGTTATATTTAAATTATTTCAAATAAATGATTGATTACTTTTTAAAAAATAATCACTGGTTTATATAAAATAATATGGATTGAAATTTAATGTTTTATTGTCGTTCATTTTATATTGAAATTTAATAAGGGAAGAAAAATTAAAATCACATGTATAATAGAATACATTGATGTTTTGAATTGTAATTTTTTTTGGTATATTTGTATTATGTGACATCAATTATTTTGAATTTTTTTGTGGGGTTTTGGATGATTGAAAATTTTAAAAGAAAAAAGAATTTAAAAGGAATAATATAAAATTAAACTATAGGTAATATGACTAATTTGGTGTATTGATAATTGTTTTGGTTGATTCAGAATGAATATTTTGAGAGAGATTCAATAAATTATTTCATATTTATGAGTTTTATTTATTAATGAGTTAATTTTTTATTTAGTTTTCATTTAACAAATTACTTATTTTTGTGATATTTGGATTTGGGTGAATAAGACGATGACCTTGAAATTTTATTATCTCAAAATTATATGAGAATGGAAAATATGGTGGAAATATCACTTTATGTAATTATTTCAAGGAATGTTTGAAGAAGCTTATAGGGATAGAACAAAAAAAGAAGCACAATCATCTTCAAAACATGACTCAAAATACCAATAAAAACAAGGACCCAATCAAACAAGATCTAATCACCTCCAAAACACAAAAGTTTGGTGATAAAACCTATTACCATGACTAAAGTCTAGAGAAGTGACCTTTTAGTATCGTTATCAGAAGAAACTGAAAAAGACACTCAATGATCCTTTCTCTAGGACAGCCTGTTAAAGCATGATATCCAAACTGAAAACATAGGAGTAGCTCGGAAGAACATAATAGAGAAAAATCCATCGGAGCATCCCAGAAGCACATCTCAGAGGGAAAACACACCAGAGCAACAAAGGGTGGAAACTAAAGGAACATCAGACCAGAGCAGAAGATAAGCACATCATGATTCCTAGTTATATCGGAGGATCTGAGGAGCACATCATGTTGCCAAAAGTTGAGAGAAATGAAAACAAACTAAGAAATGACACACAAAAATGGCACTAAAAATTTCAAGAATGATAGGATAAAGAAGAAAACAGTAGGGACAACATGGTATCGAGTGGCGAAGAGAAGAAAATGTCAATCCAAGCCTTGGAAAAAGACACACCCCTACCCGATGATGCAATAGATAAATTAGTATAAGATAATGCATCTTTCACCTGCTAAGAAGTTGCATCTCTCTAGAACACAATGTGGAAAATCACTCATCCCACCCACTTAGAAATGCATTGAAAGCCACCATATTACAATCTGATATATATTTTTGATATTAACTATTTTAGGGATTTATACAGAGTATGAGTTGAAAATATAAAGATATTAAAGTCTTTTATAAGAAACAAGATAAGTGTTAATGGTCTCCCAAATAATTCCTAGTGACTATTCAAGTCAAATAATACGTTTCAAGAAGCTCATTCAGGATTGGTGCATGGTTTTCTTGTTCATTCAACCACAATGTACATCCCTTTAAAATTTTATAAATTCAAAATGCCAAATACTATTTTAAATGAGTTCTCCCCTCATTTCATTCTCTCATTTTGGTATATTTACAGGAATCAATCACTCAATGAATCCTATATATTATTTTCTCCTCGTATTGAATCTTCATCAAATTGAAGTGATTCCTCAATGCATGCTTCATCAAACCATCTCCTCTCTCAATTCAATTCTTCATTTAATCATCTTTTCCCCTAATATATCTGTAAAAACATATGGTTTCTCTATAATATAAAATTTATTTTTTGTTTTATAATTACCTGAGTGGTAATAATTTTTTAAGGCCTCCTCTTCACCTTTCATGGTATATTGACAACTTTATACACTGATTTCATCATCTTCTAGCTAGTGGCTATATGAAACTCCATTTTTAATGAAAACATATGTTTTTGGGAATTTAAATTGATGTTTTCTTTGATATATAATATATATTTAAATAATATAATTGATTTATATATATTTATTATAGCTTCTCTAAATAATTAATCTGATAAAGATGGTATTTTCTATAATTTTTTTTAAAACTGTGGTTATGTAATGTTTTTCATAGTATGTTCTCAATGAAATATAATGATGCATTTAGTGGTAAATAATCAAATATATTTTGATTGAATGATATATAATGAACTAATATCACTATTTCAATTATTTTTTAAAATAATTAAAATATACTTGTTGTGGAAGAATGTGATATTTTGTGGATTTGTTTAACCCTTTATATCTTACCCCTTGAAGTTTTCTATTTAAATTTAAATTGGTATGATTATTATGGATAGATGTTATCATGAAAGGGGTTGTATCGTTGAATGTACATATTGATATAAAATTGAACTCCATAGATGCAACATGATATGTACATTTAGATTACCATATCATGTATACAGAGTGTTATTCATGATATTTTCTTAGCATAAAACTTTTATTACTTATATGTATACCATTTACAAAGTAATGTCATTGGAATAATTGTCATATAAAATTTTAATATTTGTTCCAAACTACAATGAGAACCTTGAGATAATATGATAGTAATATTAAACACATGTATTATGGACTGGATACATCATACTAATAGTTTACACATGAATTAACATTCTTAGGTGTTTTAGGATCATAAGTGTTGAGATTTTTTCCCATGACATTTTCACTTGGTGTTAGCAAGTGTATGACATCATGAGGACTAAACTACCAATATGAACACCATATGTTTTGGGTGTTATTTAATGTTTTATTATCTATGGTCTTGTGAATTGGTCTCTTGACTTGAGATAATTATCCATATGTATCATTTGATTGGGTACTTTGATGAAATTTGAAAACCATAAAATTTATGTCGTTGTAAGGTTGCTTTCACCGGGTATGTCATTAGTGATATGGAATTGATTGAATGACCAAGACATGATTTTTCCCTCCTATATGTAAGAAAATATCCTTGGCCACTTGATTGGGATTGTAGTGTCTTGGATAAATCCATATACATAGTTAAAATAAGGCATTCACATTCAATAATAGTAAAAAACATAAATAAAGAATTAAAAGAATATGACACAAAGTAAGCATCCTTCATTATGTGATATCATAAGAAAAAGCGATTATCTTACACAAAGCATGTTCGTAGGAGGTAGTCATAGCTTTGAATTATCCTAATCTCCTTAGGGGCCATGATGTGTTTTTAGACACCGCTCTTAGTCTATGATCACGAGTCAACGCTATCAAGCTATGATCCTAGAGTGACAGAAACAATGTATATCCACAAGTCCAACCAATTCAAGTAAATTAGAGTTTACGATAAAGTGATACCATTATGAAAAGCCCAATGAACATCCAATTATGAATTAACAAAAGTAATTAAATTATATTTTTAATATTTATAATAATATAAATTGATTTTATTTCCCAAGAAATTAAGAATTTATTTTATAATAAAAGAAAATATGAGAAATATTAAATTTTTAACAAATATTTCATGTTACTAATTAATTAAATAATTATGGGAGGAATATGCCGAGTTAATGGATCATGTTTCATCACATGACACATGATAGTCTCACAAGTGAGTGCTGATTTTTTTAAAACATAGGACATGTTTACTATATAGAGACCTAATATTTTCAAACATGGATATTAAATATTTTTTGATGAATATTAAATATATTTCACAAACATGTCCCTAAGGACAATAATAGTTTAGTGACAATGGAATCATGGAACATAATATAATAATCTGGTGAAAGATCTTAAAAGGTTCACACAAATATCTTCTTATTTAGTACTTTTCATAGACATACACTATATAAAACCTTTATTAATAACTTAGGGAAAGGTAACATATGAATGTGTGAGATCAAATTCTTAGTAATAGTAAACAATGGATATACATAATCATAAAATTAACATAAGGGTATGAGAACATGAGAATACAATTTAAAAACCATACCCCACTTATCAATTACTATAATATTGATTTATAAAATAAATATAAAAAGTTCATAAGTCATGAATCTTAAGAATATCAAAGAACATGATCCATGAAAACATAATATTAGAATAATACATAAAATGGTGGTATACACATAAGTATAGAAAATAATTTCCATAGTAGTAAAGGATCACATCCAAGGATGTCACAGTAAAAAGGGTTTACTCACCAAACCATCATACTAGCCATGATTCACTCTGTAAGTTCAATGCACAATAGAAGTACGGGAGGGACGGTGCCGAATAATAATTTCTTCTATAGTCTATGGTCAATCTAGGATTCATCTGATGATGAGTTCTAGTATCCATGGAATTTAATCATGGATTTATAAAAGGAAAATTTTCCCCCAAATGAAGTAATAGGATCAATATATTTTTGTTATAATTAATTTAATGTAATAATAATTACCTCCATGGTGATTCTTTCTTCTTTAATGCGTTAATCCATGGATATTAAGGTATACCATCATTATGTTGTAGAAATCAATGGTAGATATCCAATATCATTGATCCTAAAATGTTCCACCTATCTCCAAATGATACCATAGGAGACTTTGAGTGCTAGCACAGAAGATATTTGTGCTTGGGATGTCAACCTTCAATCGCTTTGAGAACCGCTTGTAAATAATTATATTTGATCAAATGGAGGAGGATAATTTTCATTCTTTAGAGTGTTCATGTAGAGGGATTAACTCTCATGGTTTGATATATTTTCTCCAATTCATTGTGCATAACACAATAGGTGTCGCTTGGAAAGAGCTTGGCTAATAAGAGAATAATATAACAGTGTATTTAATTCACTAGGGTAATAATAAATAATTTTCACAGGTGAATTAATTATTTTTTATTCATAGTAAAATGCACATGTAAAATAAAAACAACAACATTATAATTTACTGACATGGAATTATCTTGAGAGTTATAATTAAATATTATTTATTAAAAAACATATTTTATATTATTATTTATCACCAGACCATTAACATGGTCCTCCAATCCTCCACCATATTTACTGAACATTGAATAATGAATATTTATTTATTGAATAAATATCACTTCATTGTTCACCAATAAATATATAAATATAATATTCATTAAATAGAAAATAAATATTTATTAATTATTCTTCTCACAATGTTTTCTCTCGAATAACTAGAATCAAAATAAATGTGATCTGAGATCCATGAATAATTATTAAACAACAACAAAAAATAATTGTTATCAAACCTATTAAATAATACATAATATATTATTTAACTAAGATATTGGATACACTTAGTATGCGACTCTCTGGGACTCTTTCTCAGTGGAATTAGGTGGAGTAGCCAAAATTACAAGGTTTTCGTCTAGAAAAATTACAAGGCACCCATTGAAAAATAAGTTAATACTGGAATGACATGTCACCCCATACAAATGATTATGGTTTAATATAGATCATTTGTCTTGATATCTCCAGTCATGTGGGTTGAATTCATGTTCCATAAACCCATGTGATTGATTACTCATTCTTTGACATCCCAGAAATAGAGCTTGGTTATAGAATACCATGGACATGGATTTATTTAGGATATATGATTTCTATAAAAGGTCCTGAGATATCAACTTTAGTTATGGAACAGAAGGGACAAATCCTTTCTCACATTATTCATTTATGCAGTATCACTCGTGACGCACCCAACATATCCTACCTTTTCGTGAACATATGCCATCTTGGATTTTTCTAATACATGTAAGTGCATCATCCATGATACCAATTAATAATAATATTAATGTATAAGGACCAATACATATGTTCAAAAAATGGAACATTTAATTAAACTTATAAATGTGGATTTACTACTGGCGGGACTTGTTCTCATAATATCCTCATGAACATTCCCAAGGGCATAGAACATGAGAAGGTGACTCAATGTACTATTAGGCTCTACCCTTGATTACCTATAATTTTTGTTGACCTTTAAAACATATCATCTGGCTATAAAGCATATATCCAATAATAGTGTCTTGGAACATCCTGGTTCTCATCATAGTAGAGATCCACTCTGACCTTTTAATGCAACGAGTACTCTTAAGAAATTATCATATACAATTTCATGAAGATGAATAATTAGTATGTGATAAGAATTTTATTAAAATACATCCAATGAAAACATTTTTATTATAAAGTACAAAGAAGTTTGTTCTAGGAACCAACTCCAACAGATTCCCACATGCACTAGAGCCAACAATGGATAATATTTTTTCCTCTATCTCTCACAATATATTCATGATTTTTTCTGAGATATGAATTTAGTGAAGGTGTCCTCCACATTCTATTATTTGGATACTATACTCACTACAACATCACACCTTTGATATAAATCCCTCAATAGGTGACACATCCGGAGTACGTACATTGTCTATTGATGTAACATTGTCTCTTTTTCAAGATCCACTGCCACAATAATATCACAATAAAATGTGATAGGATCTTTACTACTAGGTACCACATTATGCTATTGAAAAAACATTCAAATACATATGGATTACTTTGCTGCATCAAAATTTGCTATGTAATTGGACTCTACTGTAAAATCAGTTACAGCTGGCTACTTTGAAATCTTCTAGCTCACAACTCCTCTATTGAGTCAGAAAACATATCTTGATTGTGAAATCACATAATTGTGATCTATATGAAAACTATAATCAACATACCTTCTGATTACAAGCTCCTCATCTCCTCCATACAACAGAAATATATCCTTAGTTCATATCAGATACATGAGGATAGTCTTAACAGCAGCCGAATTCTATTCTCGTAGATCTTCTGGATATATTCATACCATGATCAATGCATAATAAACATGATTTCTAGTATATAACATGGTATACCTGATTGATCCTATAATATATGTGTATGTGATCTTACTCATTCTATCTTTCTCCTATTGTGTCTGGGGAAACATTTTCTTATAAGGATGTAAACCATGTTCCACTAGAACCAATACCATCATGGATTGTTCCGTAAAAAAAATATATAGTATATAGTAAATATATTTACTTTGTATTATTCCAAACAACCTCTTGGATCTATCATGAATGATATTGATGCATATAATTTAGGATGATTCACCTATGTCCTTTATGGACAATCACTTGTTCATCCATTCCTTAACATATTGTTAGACTGGAAATTCATTTCCAGTAAGTAATATTTTTTCAAAATATAATACTAGGATAATGAAGACATTTCTATTAATAATTTTTTAAACACATGGCTCACATTCGTTCTAAATTAATCAAAATTCTCTCATGGATTCATTGAATAAATTTTTTAATGAACCGGATGCTTTCTTCAATCCATAAATGGTTCTCCATAATTTGAAAACCATTATTGCATCTCCTAGTGTCACAAACCCTTATGGATGTGTCATATAGAAATCTTCTTTAAGTTTCTCATTAAGGAATTCAATTTTAACATTCATCTTCCAAATCTCATAGTCGTGGTGAGCTGCTATAGAATGTTTGATTCTTATGGATTTAAACATGGGATCTGGAAAAACATATGTCATCGTAGTCAATTCCTTGATGTTGTTTAAAATCATTATAGACTGGCCTTGATTTATAGGTATTTACTTTACCTTCCATGACTAGTTTCCTCTTGAATACATACTTACAGCCAACAAGATTTACATTAACTAGTGCATCGACCAGAATCTAAACATGGTTTTGATACATGGAATCCATCTCATAATTCATACCTTCAAGATATCTTGCATCTTTTGAGCTCTCTACTAACTCATTTTAATATATAGGTTTATCATTTTCCAACAATAATGAGTCACCATCCTCGGTGACTAGAAAACTTTATCTCTCTGGTTCCCTTAACTATCTTGAGCTCCTACACAGTACATGTGTTTCAGGAACTACTTCTTCCCCAAGGACTTGTGGAAGTTGTTCCTATACCAGCTCCTGTGTATCTTGAGAATATACTTCATTAAAGTCAATACATCACCCACAATCCTTTTTTAGGATGTTATCCCTCTCAAGAAATATGACTTTTGTAGTGAAAAGTAATTTTTTATTTGATGGGTTGTACAGGTAGTATCCCTTTGTTTCCTTGGTATACATTATAATGATACACTTTGTTCCCCGAAGTGAAAGTTTGATTCATTATAATGTCTTAAAAACACCTCGCATCCCCATACACATGTATGCAATAAAATGGGTTTTTAATACACTTTATATCTTGAAGGGAATTCCATTTTCCGCTTTAGTTGGTACTCAGTTTAATGTGTATTCTGATGTTTTTAATGAACATCCCCAAAAGGATAATGGATGATCTGTATGACCCATCATCGACCATACCATATCCAACAAGGAATGATTCATCTTTTCACCAATACCATTCCACTATGGTTTATAACGTGGAGTGATTTAATATAGAATCCCAAAAAAACCACAAAAATTAAATGAACTATTGGTTAAGATATTCTCCACCTCAATTCGATCAAAGATATTTTATCTTCTTAACAATTTGATTCTATAATTCATTGTTGAATTCTTTGAATTTCTAAAAGGACTCCGACTTATACATCATCAAGTAAATATAGACATATCTACTCAAGTCGTCAGTAAAAGTTATGAAGTAAGAATATCCACCTCTAGATTATATTAGAAATGTTCGACACACATCAGTGTGTACCAATCCTAGAAGCTCTATGAACCATTTACCCTATCCAAAAAATGGAAGTTTGGACATTTTCATTTGTAATCAAGCATCTTATCTATCAACTGGTTTTATCTTATAAGAGTATAAATAACCATCTTGGTAGAGCATTGTCAAACGCTTCTCATTTACATGTCCAAGACAGTGATGCCACAAATTGGTGTTAAATAATTCATGTGAACTATATTATTTAACAATTTCCGTCACATTGTTTTCATAATTAAATAAATACATATCATAATTTAAAATAACCCAACCATAACATTTTTTGTTCTTATAAAAGAAACAACTTTTATTTTCTAACACGAAAATAACCCATCTATATCCAAAATTGATACGAAATTATGTTTTTGATAACACTAGGTACATAATATCATCCATGTAAAACCAAAATCAATCTTATTGGTAATGTGAGGTGGTAGTAACCAATGGAAAAAGTAGCCAGCCTCACACCATTGGCAGCCTACAGATCCACCTATCCTATGAAAATTTTCTGGAATCTACTTTGTTCCTAAATTTGAATATAGATGTGAGAACCATAACATGTATACAATGCCCAATGTGTATAAATGGAATATTTCAATTGATAACGAACATACCTTTGGATTCCCCTTTCCTCTACTGGTGGCCTGACTTGCGCCAAGGAAAGCATACTACCTCTTTTTTCTTACCCTGCATTTGGATCTTTTTTTCTTGGTGGGATAGTGCTCAAGTGATTTAGAATGTTTTAGTATTAGGACACTTTACTTTATCCTTCCTCTTCCTAATCACCATAATTTGGGGGGGGGTTTCATTCCCCATATCTTTATACACTAGGAAAATTATGTAGGATTTTTCGATAGAATCTTATCATTAATGTTCAGGATTTAATTCATAATAAAACTTGATAAGGTCTTGGGCAGTGATGATAGTATGAGATTAGTATGAAAATAATCTAAGAATTTAATCACTAAGATGTATAGATTGTTAATAAATCCAATAATCTTGACTACATGTGGCCCAACTGGCGTAGAATTTCCAAGAATAGTGGTGAAAATGTGTTATAGATCTCATATATCTCTTGTCTCACCATCTCTTGATAGAGATCCCAATGGTGAGAAATCATGATATAAGCATCCATTTCCACTTTTTTCTTTAAGAGTTCATCGATCCTAGATTACATCATGAGGCTCTGAACATATGTAGTATCATTCAGATGTTTCTCATACACATAGAGATCCTCATCACTCACATCATTTCTAAGAACAACTTGTAATGGGTTTTCCAGCACATATAGTTTACTTTCATTGAAAATGATGACCCGAAGGTGCCTTTTCCACTCCAGGAAATTAGTTCTGGTGAGAAGGTTTTCCTTCTCAAGTATGGATCACAATGGTATGTTTGATGTCATATTTAATTATGTTTCTACAAATAATATAAATAGAATTTTTAGTACTTTATCTGATAAAATTAAGACAAATTTATAAATAAATATTCATTAGTCTCCCAATATTTTATCAAAACTCGATATCCCTCACCATTAGCTTAGTAATAACCTATGTCATAGACTTTAATGTGGTAAGGATCCATATTTCCATTTGTATTACCTGAACATTGGTTGATCAATAAATTTAAAAGGGTTTAGGTAGGCATTCCAAATTTTATATTCATTAATACGCAGCTCCTTGATCTATTTACTGGACTCCCCAATCCGAAATTCCTTAATTTTGGATATCCTTAACCTATTCTTTTAGTCACACTAATTCATTATTTGACAGTTAACCATTGATGTAAACTAAGTAAATTCAACCCAAAACTACTTATTAGAATTCCTTGATAATTTAAAGAGCCCCACCTTTCTCTAGTTAAGAACATTGAACAATTCTTTGATTCTAATTGAAGTAATGAATCGCTATACCAACTTAATATTTTATTGATGGATTCTATACTTTATGTGTAAATTTCCATTTATTATCTTTTCACATTATAGCTAATATTATGTGGGATAAAATTAGAGGATTAACCTTTTATTAGATAATATTTTTTCATAATCTAGTTTATTTTAGTAATATCTTGCATGCTTATTAATTCATTAATTATGTGATCACCATGAAACATCCATAATAAATAACCATAAAACTGATAGAAATAAAATAATTGGTATGATCATGAGCATGTTCTAATGGTTAGTTTATCTAGTAGCTTTTAAACTAACAGATGACCTAGGGGAGAAACTCCTTTAACTTATTAGGTTCTTTTTTACTGATTTCCACATGTCAGCCATTGTATCTCCTTGGATTGGTTTCACCTCGAATCTTGACTTGAACCACCTCTACTAGCTTGGGTTCTCCATCCATCACATATTCATTTACTCACACAAATGTGAGGGTTTAAAGGGGGTTTAATAAAAGAAACCTTGGGCATGCAAACCCTACATATTAATTAAGAGAGAAGGCCTGCAGGCCAGCAATTTAATTTAATAAATTAAAAGGAAACCAATCACATACAAAAGGTCTGGTCAAGATCAGGATCATCCACATGCATGCAACCAAATTATACATTTATTAAAATAAGCATTCAATTATTTAATCGTTCTTATTTAAGATTAATTGATCTAGAATAGATTAATTATTATATATATTTAATCTATACTTTAGTCTTAAACCTTTTTGGAATTTACTTGAGATTCGAATCAATTATAATTTTAAACAAATTAGAATTCATTTAAAATTAACCTTGTACATAACATGTACCTTGGAGGTAACCTAGTGAATACCCATCTAAACCTACCCAACTTGTGTTATGCTTGTATACTATTTTACTCTTGTTACATATGACATACGTGACTTATCACATACTTTCATAATGTGTACTTCACAAATGACTACTAGAATTACATGACCTTTTGACCACATGTTATTCTTCAATGCACTTTAAGTAACAACTTTTAGTATGTCTTATACAAGATATGAAGATTTGAAAATTATGAAAATATTAAAGATATAATTTTGTATATTTTGGTAATGTAAATGGTATGTAGATCATATATACATGAAATTTAATACCTTCATCACCTATATAAAGTACACACCTAGGGACTTGGCACGTGAGGTGTACAGTAGAAATTTTAGAGTACATGGTGTGTTTAGTTGGCCACATGTTGTGTTTCCTCTGTATTACACGGTCACTGGTCGGCTAAGCCATGTATGGGATACACGTACCATCCCTAACCCAAAATGTACTATATGCCATGTCTAGTGGGCCACATGAAATGTAGTCTGGTTGACCGAGTACCAGTTTGTCCTGGTCAACACACAACATATTAATTATCTACACTACATGTCATTAATGCACACAGGTTGAGTAATTTTCAAACTAATCATGATAAATTGCGCACAATTACATAGAGTGTACTATAATGTTACCTGAAAAAAAACCCTTGGCACCTTTGAATGAGTTATTTGATTAAATTTGAATCAAAAACTTAATCATTTTTGTTAGATTAATTAGCAATGAGAAAGGAAGAAACATATCTTGTCATTCATATTAAAAGGCACTATTAAAAATAAATTGAAAAACTAAATTAAAAATCCAAAAATATCAAATAATTAATAATTAATTATAAATAATAATACCCCCTTTGAAACAACTTGTTGGTTCCGGGCACAACAGAAACACAAGAGGGATTGTTACCAACATAAATTTTTTCCATAGACGATGTTCCATCCAAGATCAATACGATGATGAAATCAAATATCCATGAAATTGAATCAATAATTTAGATAATGAAGAACTGACCCTGAAACCAAGTGAGATGATCAATATATTTTTTTTATAATTAATTTAATTAAATATGAATTACCTCCATGGTGATTCTTTCTTCATTTATGTGTTCATCCACAAATCTTCAAGTGTACCATCGTTACGTTGTAGAGATCAAGGGTAGACCACTCTCATAGTGATCCAAAATTTATCCATATATCTCCAGAATCTTCCTAAGGAGTCGTAGTGATCTACCATGGAAGAACCTTGTTCCGATGATGTCCTCCTTCGATCACCTTGAAAACCACTTACAATTCATTCTCCTTAATCACATGGTGGATAATCTATATCGTTCTTGAGAGAGTTCTTGGAGAGTGGTAAAATCTCTATGATTGAGTCATTTTATCCAATTTGTTGTGAAGAACATAATAGGCATCACTTGAATAGATTTTGGCTAATAAGAGAATAATATAAATATGTATTTAATTCACTCGGGTAATAACAAATAATTTTCAAAAGTGTCTTAATTATTTTATTAATCCTGGAAACATCCCCATGTCAAATAAAAATATAAAAATTATTATTTCCTAACATGTTCTTATCATGTGAGTTAAAATTAAATATTATTTAATCAAATAATATTCAGTATTATTATTTCTCACTAGACCATTAACTCAGTCCTCCAATCCTACACCGTATTTATTGAACCTTGAATAATGAATATTTATTAATTAAATAAATATCACTGCAATATTCTCCAAATATATATATATATATATATTATTCACTAAATAGAAAGTAAGTATTTCTTAATTATTCTTCCCACAAAATATTCTCTTGAGTTACTAGTGTTGAAATAAATGTGATCAGACATCCATGAATAATTATTAAACCACTATTGAGAATAATATTTACCCAAATTTTTAAATAATAAATAATATATTATTTAACTAATATACTAGATAAACTTAGTGTGTTACCCTGTAGGCCACTTTCTCAAGGGTATTAGGTGGAGAATCCTAAAGTCCAAGGATAGCATCAAGAAACATGCCGATGCACCCATAGAAAATGATGTTAATGCCGCAATGACATATCACCTCATATGAATTATTATTAGGTAATATAATCCCTTTTTCTCGATATCTCCAATGAAGCGGGTTTCATGCAACATCCATCAACCCATGTGCTTGATTTAAAATTATTTGACTTCATGGAAATTAAAATTGCATATAGAACACCACACCAATGAATTGATTTAGGATATTTCATTTCCATCAAAGGGACTCAGATATGAACATCCGTTATGGAATAGAAGGGACAAATAATTTCTCTACATATTCATTAATTCAGGATTACTCATGAAAGACCCAACATATCCTACCTTTCTGTGAACATATGTCATCACAGTTTTCACCAATACATATAAGTGTGCAATTCATTATACCCTTTAATAATAATCATAAAGTGTAAGTACTAATATACATGTCCTTAGATAATAACATCCAATGACATTTATAAATGTGTATTCCCTATTGAAGGGTCTCATTCTTCTAATATTCTTCAGAACATTACCAAGGGAATACACCATGAGAAGGTGACTCAATGTCCTATGAGTCTCTACCCCTGATAGCATGTATCATTTGTGTCCATTAAAATGATATCATCTGAATATAGAATATATATTTAAAATTAGTGTCATGAAACTTATGGGTTCTCATCATAAAAGGCATCCTCTATGATATTTTAGCACGAGAGCTACTCTTAGGACATTATCACATATAATGTCGTGCATAGGAACAGTCATGCTGTAATAAAATGTTTTCTAATATCCATCCAATGAAATCATAGTTATCATAAATTACAAAGAAGTTGGTTCTAGGGAACCAACTCAGAACACTCTAAAGACTATAATAATATTAAAAGTTTGTTACTAAACTAGGTTTACTCAATATTCATGTCCCTTCCATCTCATGGAATATAAATCATTACCTAATTCACTGGATGGAGATATAGGTCCCGCCTGTCACATAATGAATATCATAAAAATTTGTACCAAAAGATCATAAAACATTCATCATATCATAACCCATGAAATGAAAAGGGTTTCATAAATTTTTTTTCATTAAATATCCCCTGGAAAAGAGATATGTTTCAAAATCATTTCATCATAACATAACATGTGGAAAAGATGTGGTTTTCGTAATAATTTTATCATGAAATAACTCATGAAAGATAAATAGGTTTTGTAAACATTTTTTCATCAAAAAACATTCAGAGAAAGAATATAAATGGTATACTTGGTTCATATCCCCAAGAAATAATAAGTTAGATCAAAGTATTCAATATTATATAGAGAATTATTTTGAACGATAAATCACATGGAATGTTTTTTGAGGAAGAAAATTTTTAATTGAAAATCACTTTTTAAAACAAAAAAAATTTTATAAATCATTTTCACTGAATATATACGTGAAAAAAAATTATAAATGAAGCTCAAATAATCATTTAAAACATTTCTTGACGAAAATACATTTTTTGATATGAAAAATACATTTTATACATAAATGTTTTTCAAAATAACATTGAAAATTTATAAAAGAACCTATAAAAATCATTTAAAAGAATTCTTGAAGAAATTAATATTTTTGTTTTAGAGAATACTTTTCAAAGAATTAAAAATTTTTAAATTTCTTTTCTTTGAGAATAAAATTGAAAACATATAAATGAATCTTCAAATAAAATAATTTTCATGATGGTGAGAAATTTCATTCATGTCATACATGTTAAAATAAATATTTCATTCACATTTTAGTAAAATCCAAATGGAAATTGTTTGGAAAAAGTCACAGAGATTCCGTTAATTTATTTTTGTAAAATGTCAAATTTGGGTAAAACATTAATCAATAAATAATTGGAAAAATAATAAAATCATTTTTGAAATCATTTTTAGAATTAAAAATTTTGGCGGAAAAAGGGGTTTCAACCAAAAAGTTGATTTTCTATAAAAACATACATTCAGAACTCTTAAGTATATAAAGAGTGGAAAATAAAGGGAAAAAATTTATTCTCATGACATAACTATAATAGAATAAAAAAAATGAATTCATATATAGATATATCATAATATTTTATCAGAGAAAATGTAGTAAAAAACAATCCCAATATATAATGAGATTGTAACTTAAAATCATTACCATTTTAGTAGCTTTGAAACATAAGACCAATGATGGAATAACATAAAATGCAACATAAAATATAACTAGGATAAATAAATTCATGATATATCATGTCAAAATGGCTTTATATACACCCCGTGAAAGAATATAGGTGCATAACACAATGTAAGTCTCAAAGAAAGCCAATTGAGACCAAAATACCTACCGATTTGATATCTTTTGAACCATAAAACTCATGAAAGAGAGATCCAGAAATAGATATATAAATCCATATAATTTTATGTATAACAATCATAAAATATATTCATGTGTACAATATACACTATATCAATGAAATACATGGTGAATATGACATTTTTCTCATACAAAATAAAAGTGAGATGAAAACCCCTTACCTTAGGTCTCGACTCCCTCCATACATATTAAAAAAACCAATAAAATAAATATAAGTATATTATACATATATTAATTAACCATAATTTTATATATATTTCATACCATATATGAACTACTTATTTATTTTTATTACAAATTTATTAAAAATTCCTTATTAAATCACATTTTTGGTAGTAACTACTTTGTTTTTCATGTATGTTTTATTATTTTTAGTTCTCAAACACTGATCATGGTTTCATAATTTATATAATAATAATCATGGAATAATTACCATATTAATACATCAATTAAACTATAAAAATCAATCATTAAAATGGTATTGATAAATGAAGTACGTTATGACAATGGAGGCGGTATGTCATACAAACGCATCAGTAATGTTTAAATTTTTTCAACAATCATTATGGAAATGTGGTGAGTAATATTTTATATTTATTGAAATATTATTATAGGAAACAAAAATTATTTCTCTAAACATACATATAAATATCATCAATGTGGTGTGGTGATGAAAAGAGAGAGTCACATCACTTCGTGAAGGAGGTGGTCCACACAAACATGAATGATATTATCATATTTCTTTGAAAAAAATTGTTTGAAAGAAAATAATATATTATATTTTAAGAATGATAATAAAGTGATGATTATCATAATTATGTCATGTTTATGTAACAGTCTATACCTTCCTAGTCTGTTACCTTACAAGTTCAGGTTGTTGGAGGTGTCCGGAGGAGGCTCTGAGGGAATCTAGAGATGTTTGGTTGATAAAGGTAGGAGGAATAGGGATTACACGTCATGTAACTGGATTAAATGGAATGAAATTCATTTTCATGGATTTTATAGGATGTTTCATGATGTGTAAATATTTTAGACGGTGTGAAGGAGAGTTTCAAAAAGTATAATATTTCGAGGTTAAAAATATAAAATAAAATTTGAGCGGTGAATCATTTTTATTAGAAACTAAAACCCAGGTATTCCATGACGTAAAAGCGGATTAAACATCATGTAATACCCAAATCATGTGTAGTGTTAAAAAATACATTCTAGAAAAACCCTAATTAATTCATCCATGATTTCTTTTTTCCTCTCATTTTGGGAAAACCCTAGGAGCTCAATGTGTTCTTAAATCGCTTCTTCATCCCTATTTTATCCTTTAATCTCAATGGATGTTTTTTTGGGATCTGTGGTTGATCCATGATTATTTTTATCCTATTTTTTATATCTATTTTAAAACATTATTCCACTAATATTCATTTTAGTGATACATTTATACTTGAGTTAGATGTTTGGGATGAGTTGTGATAATATTTTGGTTCAGGATAGGTTGATCCACATTTATAGCAGTGCGACTATTGTTTGCAAAAACTTCTTACTCTCTGTATAATGATAATATATACCTTGATGTAGGATTCCCTTAATTTATCATTATAATAAATCATGTAGTAGGGTATTTAATTCTATTTATCTATGAATTATAGTTGTTCCATTATAAATTAATGTTAAAGAACTAGTCAATTGAATTGAAAGTGGAAATGGGGTCTAATCTACATGTTTCTATTACTTCGATATTGTTTCTAATATTTTGATTGTTTGGGATTGATGCCCTACTGAAAATTTTGTTTGTTGTGGGATTTTTTTTTCATTGGATATATGCTATGTGACTATTTTTATTATTATGATACCACCTTAAATTTAAATTAGTTAATTACATACAGTTTTATGATGAAAATATTTCCCTATTATTTTAGTTTGTGTGATAACAGCCTTATATTATTGTGGAATATGATAAAATCCCCTTTGTAAATCTATAAATGTATCTTGATGTGTTTTCATTCTTGTGGGATGATGGTGTGTGGTTGCAATGATGTGTGGGGAGATACATGGTTGTTTGGCCATGCTTTTGGGTGGTGAGGTAATAATTTGATTGGACGTGATGTTGGGGAGATGAACTGGGGTTATTGGTGGGGATGAAAGGATGGTTGTGATATCTGGTTATGTTGTACTAGATCCCAGAGTAGTAATGTAATACAGAAATAATGGTTTAATAATGTAGGGAATGAATTGGGTAGGTTTGGTTAATGAGATTAAGGCGGTCAATGAAATATTAAATGATGGGTTGTGTGATTAAATGCAGATAATGATAAATTATTATATGAATGGAATAATTAAATTGAATTGGATGAAATTGTGAAATGAGGTTTGTGGATCGTTGTATGGTGTGATGCATTTAAAGGTTGAAGAAAAAGTGATGGTGTTGTGAGCTTGTTGTTTGTTTGTGAACCAATATGTTGGGATTGAGTGTTTGATATTATACATATACTTGTATTTCCATGCGATTTCTATACGCACCTCACCCATGTTAAGAACTATGTGCAAAACACCTACATTGTCAAATGGATTTTTTTACCATCATTTATTAAGGTGTACAAATGGATGGGTACCCACTCTTATCCACTCTCTCTTACAGGAGCGATAGGTATGACACATGGTCTGACGGCCAGATATCTATTAGTGCTTTATATGGTGGTTGTGATGACCTAGGTATCTTTATATGAGATATGATATCCCAATTTTTTGTGTGAGAGGTGGTTTGTGAACTCCTAGATGACTTCACGATGAGATGTGATATGATTTCCTAACTGTCTTTTGGATAAGATATGATTAGATGTGTTGTAAGGGCTAGCTGTGTGCAAGATGGATGTCTTGTGAGGCCTAGGTGTGTGCAGACGAGATGTGTTGTGATGCACAAGTTTGTATAGGTGTGATGTGATGTGAGTCCCAGGTGTGTGCGAGTAGTATGTGATGTGAGGCCTAGGTGTGTGTGGGCGGGATGTGATGTGGTATACCGAAGGGATGGGAGCGCCAAGACATATGATGATGGGAGAGAGTGGCATACTAGTGGTATAGTGGCGCCTGTTACCCTATTATTGATGATATTTATTACTTATTATATTACATCACTTGTGTTACTTTGTGAGTATAACATGGTGAGATTGGGTTTGGTTAGTATACCTGTTTAGTTGATGTTTCGTTCTGTTATTTTCTCACATAATAATAAGTATGCTTCACTCACATGTTCATGAGAGACTTTGGTTTTTATACTGAGGATACTTGTATGCTTGCCCTGCGTATATAAAACTGTTTTTATGTTTCTTAGAGGATTTCATGGACCGTGTTGGGAATTACTAGTTCAGACCACTGGAATTGTTTTTCGCTACTTAGATTTTCTTTTGGGTATTTACTTTGGATACTATTATTGTATCAGTTCTAGTTCTTCATGAATGTGGGATGGTTTTTGGATTTCTCTTTTATATTACGCCTTGTATTTTTTTGGAAGGATTCATTATATCTCTTGACCTTGTTTCGTATAAAGGGTAATGCCACCCATATTGTGATATTGGTACACCCTTAGTGCTAGTTTCCAACTCAGGGCCTACTGGAGGTGGGACTTATGGGTCATTATCTCCATTTATTCATTGAAATCCCAAGAGGGGTATCTTTGGGCAGAGTGGTCATGATAGAGTGGTATCATAGGTTATGGACGAGTGATAGGATGTAGTTGGAGTTAGACCCAGTATGGTTTGCATGGAATGGGATGAAAAAAAATTCCATTTTACCTTGGTTCGTGAGATAGGATAGAGAGACCGGATATGGCATGGGATTTTAGGTCCCCCATGATCCAGTTCATGGACACTGAGCTTATTGAATGACCAAGTGAGATGGACCTTCTTACAGAGTAGATACCTAGGAAAGGTACATGAATCATAAAGAATTGTGTTTTCTTTTTAATTGGATTCTTTTGGGATGGTTAACATGGATTAAATAAATAACATTAATTAAAATAAATCCAAATAGAAATACATATTTACAGGATGAGGAAATATTTTTTTACCATTCAACTATGGATCCTAGTCCTCATCCATGTGAGGCTTAGGAAGTGGAGGTTTGACAGGTCGATTCAGTTGATCTCTCTAGGTATGATCTAGTTGTGGAAGATGATTGGTGGTAGAGTATATTGTGTGCTTTATAGCGGTATTCTTTAGATAAGTATTAGGGTAGGGTTTTTTTATGTTGAGACAGAGAGCTGGATATCGAAGATTGAGATATCATTTTTTTTGATCCAGGCTCTAATGAAGTTCTGAGTCCCATTAGAAGTCAATCAGATGTGGGGAGATGCGCGTTAGTGGTGGACGCTGTATCATAGAGAGTGGAAGGATGCCAGAATTTTTTTTGGCCAACATCCAGAAGGAGTTTTGGGAATAGTTCTTTTCATTGACTATGAAGGATGAGATGAGGCAGGGATTAATATCCCTTCAGTATAGGAGTATGGAAGTGTGGGAGTTGTAGATCAAGTTCAACGAACTTCTGTGTTTTTCCCCATACCTCATTCAAGATGACGAGTCTCATGAAGGACATTTTGAGAAGGCTCTCCATCCTTATATCTAGTATGAAATTACTCCTTTTATATTGCCAACGTATCTAGAGGATTAGATTAAGGAAGGAGTGATCCGGTGGATGAACTCGCGAGAAGGTATAACACGATAGGGGATCATTTTGAGTTATTTGAGAGGCATATTTTTCAATGTAGTATCTAAGGTTTTGGGATCTTTTAGGTTTTGATCAGAAGGGATTCAACATTAGAATCTTCTTTTATAGCCATTAGTTTCTAGTGGTTTCTGTTCTTTTCCCGTGATATTTTTACCAATACGTTTTGGTGATGGGGTTCATGGTCATCACAAGATCCAGTTACCAGTGGTTCCTTAATCTAGTTTTGGTGGAGGTAGACAGGTTCAGTGCCAACCTCTATAGAAGTTTCCAGTGAGACCATTTCAATAGTTGGGGTAATATGTTTTTGGGAAAGCTAGTGCTGATAGAGTAGGTATATGCCAACTTTAGGATGTTCCTTATGTTCCGGAATCAAGACCTGAGCATGGAAGTGGAGGTGGTCATCAGTAGAGAGGCTTGGTAGTTGGGCATGGTTAGTGGCACATAGTGGAGGTACTAGTTCCAAAGGGGTCAGAGATCATTAGAGGTACAATCAATTTTTTAGCACCCTTGTTATTATCTTTTCTGATTCAGGATCTTCTCACTCCTTTTTTCCACCCACTATAGTCCATGATCTAAGACTATACAAAGAGAGGATTCCCATACCCCTGGTGTTGAGTATGCTAGTCATAGGCAAGACCAGCTTGTTTGATGTGTGCTAGGGATATAGAATAATGATTGGACAACATCAGTCTTGTGGGAATATTTTTCTTGCAGCAAATGAAGATATATGATTTCATCCTTGTAATCGACTGGTTTTATTCTTTACATGCTACTATTGACTGATTTCATTGGATATCTGAGTCTTCAGAGGTAGATGGAAAACCTGTGGTTTTCATTTGTGAGTGGGGTTTTCAGGTTTGCAGTCAGTGTATGGAGCCCCTTATTTATTTGTTGGATGAGTTTTTGGAAGAATAAGTGGACTTAGATATGGTAGAGGGTTCAAGGGTCACTGGAGAGTTCCTAGATGTTTTTACTCTGGAGGTTGTGACACTACACCCTCATCATGATTTTGTGTTCGAGATAGACATGTAGCCAGGTGCTTCTCTGATTTAGATGGACCCTTATTTGATGGAACCTTCATGAGTTGTGGGATTTGAGGATTCATATAGATGATTTGATTAAGAATGGTTTCATCCAGCCTAGTGTGTCGTTTTGGGGTTCCCTAGTGTTGTTCGCAATGAAGGTGGACAGTGGTATGAGGTATTTCATAGAAAACCGAAGGTTGAATCATGTCATGGTCAAAAACCATTACCCTATAATTATAATAGACAATCTCTTTGAATAGATTATAGGTGAGTGTTGTTTTAATAAGATCAGTCTATAGTCTAGATATCCCCAGTTAAGGGTGATGAAGGGAGATGTCCTGGTGTCTGCCTTCAAATTCAAGTATGAACACTTCGAGTTTGTAGTCATTCCCTTTAGTGTTATGAATGCACCATCCATATTCATGTGGCTCATTAACTCCATCTTCCATGAGTTCTTGGACAAGTTCATCATCTTATTAATAGATGAAATCATTATTTACTTGAAGTCATAGGAAGAGAACACTGGGCATATTAGAATCATCCTACAGGTTCTTCAACTCCATCGGCTCTATGGAAAGTTTCACAAGATTGTGTTTTTTAAATTAGAGATTTATTTTCTTGGGCATATGGTGTCTTGGAAATGTTTTAAAATAGACCCTTAGAAGGTTGAAGCAGTTTTTTCTTGGGAAACACCCACGAACATGGCAGAGGTTCACAATTTCCAATGTCTCAGAGGCTATTATCATAGGTTTGTACTTTATTTCTCTCGAGTTGCATCCTCGTTGATATAATTGACATGGAAATACCATGAATTTTTATGGAGTGATCAGTTCCAGATAGCGTTCGAATATATGAAAGGTAAGTTAGCTTGTGTTATATTTCTCAAGTTTCCTAAGAAATCAGTGATGTTTGAGGTGTTTTTTATGCTTCCCATATAGTATTAGGGTGTATCCTAATGCAGTAGTGGGTATTGATCATTTATGGGTCTAGTAATTGATATCATCATGAGTCTAACTATGCCACCCATGATCTGGAACCCACTAAATTTGTGTTCGTGCTGAAGTTATGGAGAAATTACCTCATTGAAGAGTGCTTTAAAGGTCTTCATAGATCACAAGAGTATGAGGTATATCTTTTCCAAAGTTACAAAAATCTATAATAGTGGAGGTGGATGGAGTTTATTTTTTACTATGATTTTGAGATCTCCATCACCTCATGAAAAGGATATTTCATAGTCGACTCCATTGTTATAAATTTATTGAATGATTTTGTTCGATAACATGTAGATGCTTAGAGAGTGATGGAGGAGTTGGAATCCTTGATGTTAGATGAAAGAGTGGATGATGATAAATGATATTTTTTTGGATGATAGTTTAGTCTTTTATAATTTAGTAGGAGGTGGAGTCTCAGTGGGGATACTCAGAGGACGAAGAGATGTGTGATTGTGTTTTCCATGGTTATGCTCTGGGGCGATGGTTGAAGGATGGTCGGAACAAGATGTTGATTCAGTGAAAGTAGTTTGTTCTGGTGGCGATGCATGATGGAGTCCTTTTTGAGTTTCCTAACTCACCTTTGAGGGTACACCCATGAGTTTTCAAGATGTACCATTTCATGAGAGTTTAGTTTTGGTGGCCTAGGGTGAAATAGTACGTATAGGAGTTTGTGGAAAAGTGCCTCGTGTGCAGTTGGTTAAGGAAAAGAATTGTGTTCCTGGTGGTCTTTGAAACCCATGGATGTTCCTGATTGGATATGGGATGAAATATTGATGGATGTAATCACATGTTTACCTAAACCTCAGAGAGGTTGTTATGCTAGCTGGGTGATAGTGGACGGGTTAATGAAATTGTAAAACTTATTAGAAATCAAAGATTTGAGAATTATGGATGATTTGAACAAGAGGAACATGGATGAGGTGTTGCGGTTGCATAGAGTACTAAGGTGCTTAGTATCATATCGATATGCATAGTTTACATCATGAATCTAGAAGATATTGCAGTAAGCTTTTGGCACTCGGTTACACCACATCACTACTTTACACCCTTCAAAAAATGGGTAGACGGAATGGACTATCTAGACATAGGAGGATATACTAAGAGCATGCATCTTAGAATTTTGTGGATCGTGGGTATGAAACATGCCCTTGGTGGTGTTTTTCATATAATAATAGCTATCAATTTTCCATTTGAATGACCCCATTTGAGGATTTTTAGGGGAGGATGTGTCATTCAGCATTGTGTTGGACATAGAATGGGGAACTATCTATTCATTTTCCTGATGTGGTGGAGAGAAAGACAGAAATGGTTCAGCTTGTTCATGAGAGGGTAAAAGCAGCACATGACCAGTAGAAGTCATATGTCAATCGTAAAATGATACCCTTATTGTTTGAGGATGGGGACCAAATTTTCTTGAATGTTTCTCTTTGACATAGTAAGTGGATGTTTGGAAGAGGGTGTAAGATTTCTCCTACGTTTTTGGGCCCTTTGAGGTGTTGGGGAGAGTTAGAAACGTAGCATATTGGTTTGTATTTACACTATGGTTAGAGAGGATACATGAATTATTCCAGATATCACAGATTATATAGAATCATCATGATGAATCACATGACATTGAATTGGGAGTGTTGGATATCAAGGATGATGTAACATTTGTGGTGTGAATAGTAGATATCCATGTTTGTCAGGAGGAGTTGCATAAACAGAATATTCCTCTAGTTTGTGTGTTGTGGAGGCTTGGTGTCTAGAAGGAGAGTAATTGGAAGTGAGAGATGCAGACATGTACCCAGTAACTAGAGTTGTTTTATGATGATATTTTCTATATTTTTTTTATTTTGATATGTAAGGCCTTTTTGTTTAATGATATAAGCTCTTATCCTTAGTTTATGATGTGTGTGTGCGATGTGTGGTAAAGTGATAACATTTGAAAAGAGGAGGACCTAATTTCTAACCGAGACTCATTAATTTCGATGCGATTAAACCCATCTGAGTGCGTCAGTTCTCCTCATAGGGGATAATATCTTGACTTGGTAGAAAAAATTTCCGGATTCATGTAATTGGGACAGTGCAATTTGTTGGGTGTGTGGTGGTTTGGTTCCTTGGTTGTATCAATTTTTTGTTTGGGATGCATGGAGGTTAAGATGATACTTTAGTGGTTCTGTGGAAAATTGGTTGTGTAGTTGTTGAGTGGTAGTGTGGTAGTGCAGTGGATGTGTACCCGTTCGGTTGTGGAGTGGTTGTGTGGCAGTGTGGTTTTATGGGAGTAGACAGTTTGTAGTTTGGGTTGTTGTGATGAGGTTGTGTAATTTTTCTAGTGGTCGTTTGGGTTGGTGTGTTGAGATGGTAGTAGTGTTTAAGGTATGGTGGGATCCTTGAGAGGTATCTCACAGGGTGGTTGTTCGTACCTATTTTTTCCTTTTGGGTTTGGTTTTCAAATCTCAAGGGAGAGAATCATTAGAGAGGTATATGATGTAATTTTCCACACCATCTCCTTCCATTATTTTTCAAATTTTGGTTATTAGGGGTGTTTGGAGGAGGCTTGGATAGATTCTCCAGATGTTAGATTGCTAAAGGCTGGTAGAAGGGAGATTAAACACTGTATAATTGTATTAGATGATATAAAATTCATTTTCATGGCATGTCGGGTAAGTTTCATGGTGTGTAAATATATTACATGATGTGAAGTAGAGTTTCATGTCATATAATATTTTGGGCATGGAAAAATAAATAAAATTTGCTAAGTGACACATTTTTTGGTGGAAATAGAACCCCAGGTATTACACGACATGAAAGGGGATTACATGTTGTGTAATACCATGATCAAGTGTAGTTTTAAAAATTATTTTCTAGTCGAACCCTCATTCATTCATCTATGATTTATTTTCCCTCTCATTTTGGGAGAATCCTTGCTGCCCCACCGTTTTTTTAAAGACCTTATTCATCCCTCTTCAATGAATTTATCCTAGGGAAAGTTCTTTGAAGATCTGTGGTTGATCCATGGTGATTTTTTCGCAGTTTTCTCATCATTTATCTCCCATTCTTCCATCGAGATTCACTTTAGTGATACATTTTGGATTGATTTGGATGTTTTTTTGAGAATTTTGATACTCTTTTTATATTCGTTAGGATAATCCATGTTTCTAGCGGTACATTTGTGGCTTGCAAGAATTCTTCCTCAACATATGATGGAAAAATATTCATTAAAGTAGGATTATCTTTGTTTCTAATTATTGTGGATAATGTGGGAGGGGATTTATTTCTATTTATCTATGAATTATGTTTCTGAAGTCAGAAATTAATAATACTAAAGTGGTTAATTGAATTAAAATGTGAAATGTGGTTTTATAAGCATGATTTTAGAACTTTGATATTGATTATGATATTATGATTGTTGGGGCTAGATGACTTACTAAAAACTGTGGTCGTTGGGGGAATTTTTTGCACTGGATATATGTATTATGACCACTATTATTATTGTGATATCACCTTAAATGTAAATTGGATAATTTATTTTATTGTTTTAATGAAATGGTTTCCCCATTAATTTGGTTTGTGTGATAACGCCTGTAAGTTAAAGTTTAATGTGATAAAATCCCTTTTGTAAATCTGTAAATGACTTGCTATGTTGTGATGTGTGGCCATTCTTGTGGGAAAGTGATGTGTGGTTTCAATGCGGTGTTGGGAGATACATTATTGTTTTGTTTGTTACTTTGGGGTGGTAAGGTGATATTCTATTTTGTCTTTCTATTGAGGCAGCAAGGTGAGGATATTGGGGGATGACTGGTCGCTTGCGATATGTGGATATGTTGTGTTGGATGCCCGAGTAGTGATGAAATTAATAAATAATGGTTTAATAATGTTTGAAATGAATTGGGTTGGTTTGGATAATGACATGAAGGTTGTTGGGACCACTTTGTATATGAATATTGTATTTGTTGTCAACAGTTGTCAATGCTGGTCAAAATGAAGAAGGATATGAAGAAGAACTCCAAAGTTAATGGAGATCGGTTGAAGTGAAGTTACATGGAGAATTGTTAGGGAATCATAGCATTGGATTTCATAATTGAGCAATTCTCTTAGATGATCAATTCAGACGATTGTTGAGCTTATCCTAAGTTCAAAGAACATGTGTCAATGGTGACACATTGTTTACAACAATGAAGAATGGAGAAGTATCATCCATTTGAGGATGATTGGAGCAGAATGGTGAATTATCATCTATCTAAGGATGGTTGAAGAAGAATGAGGATTTGAAGAATACAATGCAATGATTTATGATTGCATGTGAACCATGCAAGTGCTTACTTGAAGAATAGAATCATATGATTTGAAGAATGATGGTTATGAAGAATGAAAATGTGGAAGGGATTGACATTCTGAGGTAGACAGGCATTTCACATTGTATCTAAATCAGACGATGCTTTGCTGGTATGTATTTCACACAAATCATGAGTTAGGAGAACTTGTGATGCAAGCCTTATGAAGGAAAGGGGGAGAAATGATGATGCCAGTCATATAATGTTTTGATTGGAAGGAATGATGCTGCTGGAAGATAAGAAAGATTCAGTTCCCATTGCAACTCTGACGATGCTTAAGCTGATCTATCAAAGGATAAATATCACGATAGTGGGATTCGTGATAAGAGCAGAAGAATGGATATGGGAAGCAGTAAAGAGATAAAATGGCAAAGCAATAGACAATCTGGGATGGCAGAAAAGCACAGTTTAAGGTGGCGCCGTTTTCCAGTGTTTGCCAAATTTTAGGGCCTGAAAATCGGGAGATGAAGAAATGTGCTTGGCAATGGATGTTGCGCTGAAGATGGTTTATACGTGAAAAAGAGTTATTCAAGGTCAAAACTATGAAACATGACAAAGGAATGGAGTGCGCGGAAATTTAGGCACGTTTCGCGCAAAAATAAAGTGGTGCGCGCAATATCTGCGGGATGCGCGAAATAGTAGCGGGTTGCGCGAAAAATCTGCGGGTTGCGCGAAAGATTGGCATGGTGCGCGAAATTGGGGAATGAAGTTTTTCGCGCAAATGATGATTCGATATCAGAAGATCAAAAATTGGCAAAGGCATAAAATGCGCGAAATATTGGAGCAGTGCGCGAAATCTGATGTCGCAGGAAAGATTGGGTTTGCGCGCAATATAGAACGCGGTGCGGAATTTTGCGCGCAATTGGTGCTTCATGCATAGAAGGATGAAAAATGGCAAAGGCATGAGGTGCGCGAAAACTTGAAGCATGGCGCGAAATATGAAGTTGCATAAAAGAGTTTTTACGCGCATGGAGGAGGTTTTACGCGCGGATTAGTGTTTTTCGCGCGGGTTCAAAAATGCCTATAAATATGAGGCTAATCCCTGTTAAATAAAAAGACTCGACACTTAGACAAATCCCGAGCTCTGGCGCGCGAAAAAATTGTAGTATAGAGTATTGCGCGAAAAGAAGAAGTGCTGCGCGAAAAAGGAACTGCTGCGCGAAATAGGAAGTTCTGCGCGAAAAAGAAGAGTTGCGCGAAAAAGGTTTTTCGCGCCAAAAGGTGTTTTTCCGCGCAAGGCTAGAATTTTATGCGCAAGTCGCCTAGAAGGGTGCGCGAAAAATTTGAGGGTACCGCAGGCCTTCGATTGGTGCATTGCACTCTCGAAGCAGCTTTGTGAAGAAGAAAGAACTGTGAACCATTCGGTTTCACAAAGAGAAGTTGAACTGCACTCACATGACTGGTGTTTAACACTCTCATTGTGCTTTGCGAAGTGAAGAAGAACTAGACGTGCAATTGAACTCATATCTGCACAAAGGAAGAATTCAGTATACCAATACACTCAGGTGTTGGTATTGAGAAGAGAAGGAAGAGAAGAAGAAGAACAGAGTATGCCCAACTGAAGGCTAACAATTATTCAGGGCAGTTTAATTCAGATGATGCTTTGTGAGCAGATCATCAGTGTTTGAATAATCACATTGGTGTATGTGATTCTAGCTAAAGAAAGAAGGTGATTAGTGCAGTCAGTTGTTGCACTATGAGGAAGAAGGAAGAAGAACTAGTGCAGTTTGTCTTTGCACTAGAGATGAAGAGAAAGTAAGAAGAGAATTGCTTGCCTACTGCTTTGCAAGTAATCAAGTGAACAGCACTACAATAGATCAAGAGCAGAACCAACCTTTTCAAGAAGGAAGAAGACTGTCTCGATAGGCAGTATAAAGAACCAGCTAGAGGCTGCAAGTTGGACTTGGATTTCACCAGTCCAGGGAAGCGGATTGTTTCCCACCCCCCTCCAAAGTGTAGGGACTCACACTGGCTAGAGGATTGTTTTCCTAGCCACTCCAGTGTAACAGCATTTTACTTTATAGTGGAGAATCCATGCAGTGGTCATACCCATGCATGGCAAGGACGTAGCTACTCTTATTGAGTGGTGAACCTTGTAAAAATATCGTGTGCACATTTTTACTGCTTTCTATTATTGCATGCGATAGGGAAAAGAGAATAAGAGAATCAAGATCCTAACAGGTCTAGAGGTACAGGGATAAAAGTTGGAATTTGTTTAAAAAGTCCCCAACACTGATTCACCCCCCCCCCCCTCTCAGTGTTAGGTATATCCCAAACTGGTCCTTTCAATTGGTATCAGAGGGAGGTTCACCTCTATTGGATTCTCTATAGTGAAGTTATTCTCTTTTGAAGACCTGAGATTCTTTCCTGTGTTATCAATGAAGAGCAGTGTTTGTAAAGATTCAGCTATCTCTGAGCAGAAAGATATATCTACAAAGACCATGATGAACAGGAAAAAGAAAGAGAAGAGAAAGTTGAAGAAGAATTCCCTCGTATCTAAACAGGAGGAAGCATCTGGTTCTCCATATTTGGCTGATGTTGACGACACACCAGACTTGGAAAGTTATGAGAAGGTGGCTCAAGTACCCACCAAGAAGATGGAAAACCTTTCTACCTCAACTGATCAAGAGGTACGTGTTAGTACATTTGGAAATTACCCTCATGATGAAAATGCTAGCACAAGTGGTGATGAACAATCTACAACATCTCAAGAAATATCAGTTGATAGATTAAGAATTATTCTACATGGTATTCCTGAAAAGAGTGCATCCCTGGTTTGTGGGGTATTTCAATGCATGCAAGAAAATATCACTCAGTTGGAAGAAGAAACTGATGTTTTGGAGAAAGGCTTACAAGCAAAAATTGTCGAATGTTTAAAGCTCTCCAGAGAGGTTGGAGCCTTTGAAGCAACAAAGAGGGGATTTGAAGAAAGTTCTTCAAAGTGGCTCAAAGATGTTGAAGAAAAGGAGGGAGTCAACAAGACTCTGGAAGATAAGATCCATGCACTAGAAGATGAGCTAAAAAGGGGCAATGAAGTCAAGAAGTTATATTTGGAAGATAACTCCCAGAAGATCAATGAACTTGACTCTTTGTTACAAAACAAATTAAAGATGCATGAATATGAAGTTGAAAGATTAAAGAAGGCTTGTGAAGAGAAGATGACTATGATTGAAAACCAGGAAGTCATCCTCAATATGAGATGTCTAGAATAGGAAGCTGAACTAACCAATCTTGAGAAGACACATATTGAGTCTCCACAAAAGAAGGAAATTGTAGCTGCTGGAACTCAATGTTCTCTGGAAGATTCTACTGTCAAAAGACCTCCAACATGTGATAAGAAGATCATGGCTTCACTCATTGATCTATCACAAGCAGCTGATAAGAAGGTACTATCCATACCAACTTGTACTAATGTTTCAAAAATTGTTTCTACAAAAAGTGCAGGTTGGAAGAAAATTTCTAAACAAGTATGGATGAAGAAAAGTGATAAGAAACCTACCACCATGGCTAGGGTGGTTAGGGGAAAGAGTGTGGAAGATATGTCCCCACAGAAATCACAACATACCAAGAAGAAGATTCAACAACCTTATCAAGAAGATGACAAGAAGTCAAGGTTTGTTGGTCAATGCTGGTGCTGCAATAGATTTGGGCATTGTGCACTGGATTGTTGGTACAATCCCATAAATGTAAAAGTACAGAGAAAGTACATTTCAAGGGGGAGAAAGCCAGAAGAAAAGAAGCAACATCCAGAGGTCCAGAGACATATGTTTACTGCAAATAGATTTGGATTACTTGACAACATCTGGGATGATTGCAAAAGTGGTCAAAAATTTACATGTCAATCTCCAACTGTATACAGAGCTAAAAAGAAGAGAAGATCACTGAACCTGGCTAAAATGGAATCCTTGGGAAGCAAGAAGAAATTTGAAGATGCTCCCAAGAAGGTTTTGAAAAAGGAAAAGAAGTCCTTGGAGTCTAAATCCAAGAAGGGTGATGCATCCAGAAGGACCACCAAGAAAACATGCTTCTACTGTGGAAAGAAAGGACACACCATGGATCTTTGTGAACATGCCATGGAACTGAATAGAAGCAGACTGGACTCAAACAGACAATCAATCCAGATGAAGCAGAAGGGATTGATTGAAAACAAGTTGCCTAAGAAAGGTAGCTTGAAAGCATCAAAGGAACCATGTGGAATATCCAGAACTGAGGCCACACTTCTAAGTGACTTACTAGTCATATGGCCAAATCAGTTGCAACTTGCCAAAGATCTGCAAAGAGCTGAAGATGAAGCACTGGAAATTGCTAAGGCAAAAAGGAAACAAAAGATTTCACATGAACATGTGTTGAGATCCACACCAGCACAATCATCATTGAAGATCAGATGTGCAAGTGTGAAGAATGGTGAAAATGGGACATCTTGGTTGAGAGAATCTTCTCAACCTTATTATTCCCATTGATGAACCAAGGAGGTTCCATCTTATTCCCTTATACTTCTGGTATTTACATGTGCTAACATTGCAGGGAATTGAAGATGATGATCATTCTCATCTGGAGAGTGGTTTGGACAGAATGTAGTGCACCCCTTGAGGGGGAGCCAATCTGTTGAAGATGGGATTCTGATATTTAATACCATCTTGAGAAAAGTGAAGGTATTCCAATCATACTTCCATCCCTTGTTTCTTAATTGTATTTATCTTGTCAATTAAGGGGGAATATAGATTGAAGACAAATGGATGAAAGGGGGAGCTTTATCTTGGCACCTGAACTTTCTAATGAGTTTTGTGAAGTTGTGCAGGATTTAGCAATTCATTGTTATATCTGAAAAAATTTCAAACCCCTGAAGCATGATCTCACATGTACAGTGAATGATGGATAGCATTGAGTTCCTTGGTTATATCACTCTTGTTTTCTACACCGGGTTAGCCCAAGTAGACTTAGAGTTGATTTACTAAAGGTTATTTGCTAAAGAGAACATGTGACATCATCCCTCTCTCAGTGTTTTTCAAGAAAATAAATTTCAAAGGGAGGAAGAGATTTTTTTTTAGAGAACCACACCACACCTTTGCATTTGTGGGAGTAACAAAGATAATCAATTACATAAGAAGAGTGAAAGTTCCCCAAGGCCACTTATCCTGCCAATTGAACAAGAATGTTTTTGATCCATTTGTTGAAGTGAGTGCAGGAATTTCAGGTTGATTATTTCTTTCACACTCAATATCTTCGGCCTGGAATGAAAGTGGAAAACCCTTGAAGACAAGTGTATGAGTTCTCATCTCATGAGGTGTCATATTATGTGGGTAATGGACAACTTTGTTGTCTAAATCAAATCCTCTTGTTTTCTACACCGAGCATTGCTCAAGTAGACATAGAGTGAAATGATTGATGGCACATTGCTTAAGTACGGAATGATACCCTCTCTACCATGATCTTTGTATTTCTTGTCAATAAGGGGGAGAGAAATGAAATGAATGTCTAGGAGAGAAAATGAAGTAAAGGGAGAGAGATTAGATTCTCATTTTGACATTGCCACATTCATCTGAGGAGACTTTAATGTATTGACAACAAAATACAAAGGGGGAGATTGTTGGGACCACTTTGTATATGAATATTGTATTTGTTGTCAACAGTTGTCAATGCTGGTCAAAATGAAGAAGGATATGAAGAAGAACTCCAAAGTTAATGGAGATCGGTTGAAGTGAAGTTACATGGAGAATTGTTATGGAATCATAGCATTGGATTTCATAATTGAGCAATTCTCTTAGATGATCAATTCAGACGATTTTTGAGCTTATCCTAAGTTCAAAGAACATGTGTCAATGGTGACACATTGTTTACAACAATGAAGAATGGAGAAGTATCATCCATTTGAGGATGATTGGAGCAGAATGGTGAATTATCATCTATCTAAGGATGGTTGAAGAAGAATGAGGATTTGAAGAATACAATGCAATGATTTATGATTGCATGTGAACCATGCAAGTGCTTACTTGAAGAATAGAATCATATGATTTGAAGAATGATGGTTATGAAGAATGAAAATGTGGAAGGGATTGACATTCTGAGGTAGACAGGCATTTCACATTGTATCTAAATCAGACGATGCTTTGCTGGTATGTATTTCACACAAATCATGAGTTAGGAGAACTTGTGATGCAAGCCTTATGAAGGAAAGGGGGAGAAATGATGATGCCAGTCATATAATGTTTTGATTGGAAGGAATGATGCTGCTGGAAGATAGGAAAGATTCAGTTCCCATTGCAACTCTGACGATGCTTAAGCTGATCTATCAAAGGATAAATATCACGATAGTGGGATTCGTGATAAGAGCAGAAGAATGGATATGGGAAGCAGTAAAGAGATAAAATGGCAAAGCAATAGACAATCTGGGATGGCAGAAAAGCACAGTTTAAGGTGGCGCCGTTTTCCAGTGTTTGCCAAATTTTAGGGCCTGAAAATCGGGAGATGAAGAAATGTGCTTGGCAATGGATGTTGCGCTGAAGATGGTTTATACGTGAAAAAGAGTTATTCAAGGTCAAAACTATGAAACATGACAAAGGAATGGAGTGCGCGGAAATTTAGGCACGTTTCGCGCAAAAATAAAGTGGTGCGCGCAATATCTGCGGGATGCGCGAAATAGTAGCGGGTTGCGCGAAAAATCTGCGGGTTGCGCGAAAGATTGGCATGGTGCGCGAAATTGGGGAATGAAGTTTTTCGCGCAAATGATGATTCGATATCAGAAGATCAAAAATTGGCAAAGGCATAAAATGCGCGAAATATTGGAGCAGTGCGCGAAATCTGATGTCGCAGGAAAGATTGGGTTTGCGCGCAATATAGAACGCGGTGCGGAATTTTGCGCGCAATTGGTGCTTCATGCATAGAAGGATGAAAAATGGCAAAGGCATGAGGTGCGCGAAAACTTGAAGCATGGCGCGAAATATGAAGTTGCATAAAAGAGTTTTTACGCGCATGGAGGAGGTTTTACGCGCGGATTAGTGTTTTTCGCGCGGGTTCAAAAATGCCTATAAATATGAGGCTAATCCCTGTTAAATAAAAAGACTCGACACTTAGACAAATCCCGAGCTCTGGCGCGCGAAAAAATTGTAGTATAGAGTATTGCGCGAAAAGAAGAAGTGCTGCGCGAAAAAGGAACTGCTGCGCGAAATAGGAAGTTCTGCGCGAAAAAGAAGAGTTGCGCGAAAAAGGTTTTTCGCGCCAAAAGGTGTTTTTCCGCGCAAGGCTAGAATTTTATGCGCAAGTCGCCTAGAAGGGTGCGCGAAAAATTTGAGGGTACCGCAGGCCTTCGATTGGTGCATTGCACTCTCGAAGCAGCTTTGTGAAGAAGAAAGAACTGTGAACCATTCGGTTTCACAAAGAGAAGTTGAACCGCACTCACATGACTGGTGTTTAACACTCTCATTGTGCTTTGCGAAGTGAAGAAGAACTAGACGTGCAATTGAACTCATATCTGCACAAAGGAAGAATTCAGTATACCAATACACTCAGGTGTTGGTATTGAGAAGAGAAGGAAGAGAAGAAGAAGAACAGAGTATGCCCAACTGAAGGCTAACAATTATTCAGGGCAGTTTAATTCAGATGATGCTTTGTGAGCAGATCATCAGTGTTTGAATAATCACATTGGTGTATGTGATTCTAGCTAAAGAAAGAAGGTGATTAGTGCAGTCAGTTGTTGCACTATGAGGAAGAAGGAAGAAGAACTAGTGCAGTTTGTCTTTGCACTAGAGATGAAGAGAAAGTAAGAAGAGAATTGCTTGCCTACTGCTTTGCAAGTAATCAAGTGAACAGCACTACAATAGATCAAGAGCAGAACCAACCTTTTCAAGAAGGAAGAAGACTGTCTCGATAGGCAGTATAAAGAACCAGCTAGAGGCTGCAAGTTGGACTTGGATTTCACCAGTCCAGGGAAGCGGATTGTTTCCCACCCCCCTCCAAAGTGTAGGGACTCACACTGGCTAGAGGATTGTTTTCCTAGCCACTCCAGTGTAACAGCATTTTACTTTATAGTGGAGAATCCATGCAGTGGTCATACCCATGCATGGCAAGGACGTAGCTACTCTTATTGAGTGGTGAACCTTGTAAAAATATCGTGTGCACATTTTTACTGCTTTCTATTATTGCATGCGATAGGGAAAAGAGAATAAGAGAATCAAGATCCTAACAGGTCTAGAGGTACAGGGATAAAAGTTGGAATTTGTTTAAAAAGTCCCCAACACTGATTCACCCCCCCCCCCTCTCAGTGTTAGGTATATCCCAAACTGGTCCTTTCAATTGGTATCAGAGGGAGGTTCACCTCTATTGGATTCTCTATAGTGAAGTTATTCTCTTTTGAAGACCTGAGATTCTTTCCTGTGTTATCAATGAAGAGCAGTGTTTGTAAAGATTCAGCTATCTCTGAGCAGAAAGATATATCTACAAAGACCATGATGAACAGGAAAAAGAAAGAGAAGAGAAAGTTGAAGAAGAATTCCCTCGTATCTAAACAGGAGGAAGCATCTGGTTCTCCATATTTGGCTGATGTTGACGACACACCAGACTTGGAAAGTTATGAGAAGGTGGCTCAAGTACCCACCAAGAAGATGGAAAACCTTTCTACCTCAACTGATCAAGAGGTACGTGTTAGTACATTTGGAAATTACCCTCATGATGAAAATGCTAGCACAAGTGGTGATGAACAATCTACAACATCTCAAGAAATATCAGTTGATAGATTAAGAATTATTCTACATGGTATTCCTGAAAAGAGTGCATCCCTGGTTTGTGGGGTATTTCAATGCATGCAAGAAAATATCACTCAGTTGGAAGAAGAAACTGATGTTTTGGAGAAAGGCTTACAAGCAAAAATTGTCGAATGTTTAAAGCTCTCCAGAGAGGTTGGAGCCTTTGAAGCAACAAAGAGGGGATTTGAAGAAAGTTCTTCAAAGTGGCTCAAAGATGTTGAAGAAAAGGAGGGAGTCAACAAGACTCTGGAAGATAAGATCCATGCACTAGAAGATGAGCTAAAAAGGGGCAATGAAGTCAAGAAGTTATATTTGGAAGATAACTCCCAGAAGATCAATGAACTTGACTCTTTGTTACAAAACAAATTAAAGATGCATGAATATGAAGTTGAAAGATTAAAGAAGGCTTGTGAAGAGAAGATGACTATGATTGAAAACCAGGAAGTCATCCTCAATATGAGATGTCTAGAATAGGAAGCTGAACTAACCAATCTTGAGAAGACACATATTGAGTCTCCACAAAAGAAGGAAATTGTAGCTGCTGGAACTCAATGTTCTCTGGAAGATTCTACTGTCAAAAGACCTCCAACATGTGATAAGAAGATCATGGCTTCACTCATTGATCTATCACAAGCAGCTGATAAGAAGGTACTATCCATACCAACTTGTACTAATGTTTCAAAAATTGTTTCTACAAAAAGTGCAGGTTGGAAGAAAATTTCTAAACAAGTATGGATGAAGAAAAGTGATAAGAAACCTACCACCATGGCTAGGGTGGTTAGGGGAAAGAGTGTGGAAGATATGTCCCCACAGAAATCACAACATACCAAGAAGAAGATTCAACAACCTTATCAAGAAGATGACAAGAAGTCAAGGTTTGTTGGTCAATGCTGGTGCTGCAATAGATTTGGGCATTGTGCACTGGATTGTTGGTACAATCCCATAAATGTAAAAGTACAGAGAAAGTACATTTCAAGGGGGAGAAAGCCAGAAGAAAAGAAGCAACATCCAGAGGTCCAGAGACATATGTTTACTGCAAATAGATTTGGATTACTTGACAACATCTGGGATGATTGCAAAAGTGGTCAAAAATTTACATGTCAATCTCCAACTGTATACAGAGCTAAAAAGAAGAGAAGATCACTGAACCTGGCTAAAATGGAATCCTTGGGAAGCAAGAAGAAATTTGAAGATGCTCCCAAGAAGGTTTTGAAAAAGGAAAAGAAGTCCTTGGAGTCTAAATCCAAGAAGGGTGATGCATCCAGAAGGACCACCAAGAAAACATGCTTCTACTGTGGAAAGAAAGGACACACCATGGATCTTTGTGAACATGCCATGGAACTGAATAGAAGCAGACTGGACTCAAACAGACAATCAATCCAGATGAAGCAGAAGGGATTGATTGAAAACAAGTTGCCTAAGAAAGGTAGCTTGAAAGCATCAAAGGAACCATGTGGAATATCCAGAACTGAGGCCACACTTCTAAGTGACTTACTAGTCATATGGCCAAATCAGTTGCAACTTGCCAAAGATCTGCAAAGAGCTGAAGATGAAGCACTGGAAATTGCTAAGGCAAAAAGGAAACAAAAGATTTCACATGAACATGTGTTGAGATCCACACCAGCACAATCATCATTGAAGATCAGATGTGCAAGTGTGAAGAATGGTGAAAATGGGACATCTTGGTTGAGAGAATCTTCTCAACCTTATTATTCCCATTGATGAACCAAGGAGGTTCCATCTTATTCCCTTATACTTCTGGTATTTACATGTGCTAACATTGCAGGGAATTGAAGATGATGATCATTCTCATCTGGAGAGTGGTTTGGACAGAATGTAGTGCACCCCTTGAGGGGGAGCCAATCTGTTGAAGATGGGATTCTGATATTTAATACCATCTTGAGAAAAGTGAAGGTATTCCAATCATACTTCCATCCCTTGTTTCTTAATTGTATTTATCTTGTCAATTAAGGGGGAATATAGATTGAAGACAAATGGATGAAAGGGGGAGCTTTATCTTGGCACCTGAACTTTCTAATGAGTTTTGTGAAGTTGTGCAGGATTTAGCAATTCATTGTTATATCTGAAAAAATTTCAAACCCCTGAAGCATGATCTCACATGTACAGTGAATGATGGATAGCATTGAGTTCCTTGGTTATATCACTCTTGTTTTCTACACCGGGTTAGCCCAAGTAGACTTAGAGTTGATTTACTAAAGGTTATTTGCTAAAGAGAACATGTGACATCATCCCTCTCTCAGTGTTTTTCAAGAAAATAAATTTCAAAGGGAGGAAGAGATTTTTTTTTAGAGAACCACACCACACCTTTGCATTTGTGGGAGTAACAAAGATAATCAATTACATAAGAAGAGTGAAAGTTCCCCAAGGCCACTTATCCTGCCAATTGAACAAGAATGTTTTTGATCCATTTGTTGAAGTGAGTGCAGGAATTTCAGGTTGATTATTTCTTTCACACTCAATATCTTCGGCCTGGAATGAAAGTGGAAAACCCTTGAAGACAAGTGTATGAGTTCTCATCTCATGAGGTGTCATATTATGTGGGTAATGGACAACTTTGTTGTCTAAATCAAATCCTCTTGTTTTCTACACCGAGCATTGCTCAAGTAGACATAGAGTGAAATGATTGATGGCACATTGCTTAAGTACGGAATGATACCCTCTCTACCATGATCTTTGTATTTCTTGTCAATAAGGGGGAGAGAAATGAAATGAATGTCTAGGAGAGAAAATGAAGTAAAGGGAGAGAGATTAGATTCTCATTTTGACATTGCCACATTCATCTGAGGAGACTTTAATGTATTGACAACAAAATACAAAGGGGGAGATTGTTGGGACCACTTTGTATATGAATATTGTATTTGTTGTCAACAGTTGTCAATGCTGGTCAAAATGAAGAAGGATATGAAGAAGAACTCCAAAGTTAATGGAGATCGGTTGAAGTGAAGTTACATGGAGAATTGTTATGGAATCATAGCATTGGATTTCATAATTGAGCAATTCTCTTAGATGATCAATTCAGACGATTTTTGAGCTTATCCTAAGTTCAAAGAACATGTGTCAATGGTGACACATTGTTTACAACAATGAAGAATGGAGAAGTATCATCCATTTGAGGATGATTGGAGCAGAATGGTGAATTATCATCTATCTAAGGATGGTTGAAGAAGAATGAGGATTTGAAGAATACAATGCAATGATTTATGATTGCATGTGAACCATGCAAGTGCTTACTTGAAGAATAGAATCATATGATTTGAAGAATGATGGTTATGAAGAATGAAAATGTGGAAGGGATTGACATTCTGAGGTAGACAGGCATTTCACATTGTATCTAAATCAGACGATGCTTTGCTGGTATGTATTTCACACAAATCATGAGTTAGGAGAACTTGTGATGCAAGCCTTATGAAGGAAAGGGGGAGAAATGATGATGCCAGTCATATAATGTTTTGATTGGAAGGAATGATGCTGCTGGAAGATAGGAAAGATTCAGTTCCCATTGCAACTCTGACGATGCTTAAGCTGATCTATCAAAGGATAAATATCACGATAGTGGGATTCGTGATAAGAGCAGAAGAATGGATATGGGAAGCAGTAAAGAGATAAAATGGCAAAGCAATAGACAATCTGGGATGGCAGAAAAGCACAGTTTAAGGTGGCGCCGTTTTCCAGTGTTTGCCAAATTTTAGGGCCTGAAAATCGGGAGATGAAGAAATGTGCTTGGCAATGGATGTTGCGCTGAAGATGGTTTATACGTGAAAAAGAGTTATTCAAGGTCAAAACTATGAAACATGACAAAGGAATGGAGTGCGCGGAAATTTAGGCACGTTTCGCGCAAAAATAAAGTGGTGCGCGCAATATCTGCGGGATGCGCGAAATAGTAGCGGGTTGCGCGAAAAATCTGCGGGTTGCGCGAAAGATTGGCATGGTGCGCGAAATTGGGGAATGAAGTTTTTCGCGCAAATGATGATTCGATATCAGAAGATCAAAAATTGGCAAAGGCATAAAATGCGCGAAATATTGGAGCAGTGCGCGAAATCTGATGTCGCAGGAAAGATTGGGTTTGCGCGCAATATAGAACGCGGTGCGGAATTTTGCGCGCAATTGGTGCTTCATGCATAGAAGGATGAAAAATGGCAAAGGCATGAGGTGCGCGAAAACTTGAAGCATGGCGCGAAATATGAAGTTGCATAAAAGAGTTTTTACGCGCATGGAGGAGGTTTTACGCGCGGATTAGTGTTTTTCGCGCGGGTTCAAAAATGCCTATAAATATGAGGCTAATCCCTGTTAAATAAAAAGACTCGACACTTAGACAAATCCCGAGCTCTGGCGCGCGAAAAAATTGTAGTATAGAGTATTGCGCGAAAAGAAGAAGTGCTGCGCGAAAAAGGAACTGCTGCGCGAAATAGGAAGTTCTGCGCGAAAAAGAAGAGTTGCGCGAAAAAGGTTTTTCGCGCCAAAAGGTGTTTTTCCGCGCAAGGCTAGAATTTTATGCGCAAGTCGCCTAGAAGGGTGCGCGAAAAATTTGAGGGTACCGCAGGCCTTCGATTGGTGCATTGCACTCTCGAAGCAGCTTTGTGAAGAAGAAAGAACTGTGAACCATTCGGTTTCACAAAGAGAAGTTGAACCGCACTCACATGACTGGTGTTTAACACTCTCATTGTGCTTTGCGAAGTGAAGAAGAACTAGACGTGCAATTGAACTCATATCTGCACAAAGGAAGAATTCAGTATACCAATACACTCAGGTGTTGGTATTGAGAAGAGAAGGAAGAGAAGAAGAAGAACAGAGTATGCCCAACTGAAGGCTAACAATTATTCAGGGCAGTTTAATTCAGATGATGCTTTGTGAGCAGATCATCAGTGTTTGAATAATCACATTGGTGTATGTGATTCTAGCTAAAGAAAGAAGGTGATTAGTGCAGTCAGTTGTTGCACTATGAGGAAGAAGGAAGAAGAACTAGTGCAGTTTGTCTTTGCACTAGAGATGAAGAGAAAGTAAGAAGAGAATTGCTTGCCTACTGCTTTGCAAGTAATCAAGTGAACAGCACTACAATAGATCAAGAGCAGAACCAACCTTTTCAAGAAGGAAGAAGACTGTCTCGATAGGCAGTATAAAGAACCAGCTAGAGGCTGCAAGTTGGACTTGGATTTCACCAGTCCAGGGAAGCGGATTGTTTCCCACCCCCCTCCAAAGTGTAGGGACTCACACTGGCTAGAGGATTGTTTTCCTAGCCACTCCAGTGTAACAGCATTTTACTTTATAGTGGAGAATCCATGCAGTGGTCATACCCATGCATGGCAAGGACGTAGCTACTCTTATTGAGTGGTGAACCTTGTAAAAATATCGTGTGCACATTTTTACTGCTTTCTATTATTGCATGCGATAGGGAAAAGAGAATAAGAGAATCAAGATCCTAACAGGTCTAGAGGTACAGGGATAAAAGTTGGAATTTGTTTAAAAAGTCCCCAACACTGATTCACCCCCCCCTCTCAGTGTTAGGTATATCCCAAACTGGTCCTTTCAAAGGTGGCTAATTAAATATTAAATGACGGTTTGTGAGATTAAACATGATTTGTACTAAATAATGAAAATAATGGAATGATTAAATTTAATTGGATGGAAATGTTAAATGGGGGTTGTGGATTGTTTTGTTGTGATGCATTTAGAGGTGGTAGAAAAAATGATGATGTTGTGAGTTGGATGTTTATTTTTGAACCCATAGCTTGGTATGAGGTGTTTGATACTATTAATATACTTTTATTTCCTTTTGATTCCTATACACCCCCACCTATTTTGAGAACTATGTTCCAAAAACCTGCTTTATCACATGGGGGGTGTTTTTTAAAACATCCGGCAAGGAGTAAGGATAGAAGGGTACCCACCCTTTTCCACTCTCTCTTTAACGAGAGATAGGTATGGCAAATGATATGGTGGATGAAGGTCTGTTAGTGATTTATATTTTGGTTGTGATGGCACAGGTGTCTTCGGGAGAGATGTGATAGCCCAGGTGTTTGAGGGAAAGGTGGTTTGTGCTACTCTAGTTGTCTTTAGGATGAGATGTGATGTGATTTCACAGGTTTCTTTGAGATGAGATATGAAGTGATGTGTTGTGAGGCCTAGGTGTGTGTGGGCGAGATGTGTTATGAGCACTAGGTGTGTATGAGAGGGATGTGTTGTGAGGCCCAAGTGTGTGTGGGTGGGATGTGTTGTGAGTCCCAGGTGTCTGCAGGTAGGATGTGATGTGTTAAATGGAAGGGATGGGAGCGCAAGGACCTACAACGTTGGGTTAGTGCAAAATTCCAATGGGAAAGTAGTGCAGATTACCCTATCATTGAAATGCATATAACATATTATATTACAGGAATTATGTTACTTGGTCAGTGTGACTTGGGGAGGTTGGGTTTGGTTAGTATACTGTTTTAGGTGCTGTTTGGTTATGTTGTTTTCTCGCAAATTCATTAATATTCATCTCTCACATGTGCACAAGATAAATTTTTTTTTCAAATGAGTATAATTTTATGATCACCACATGTAGCACATGAGCCTTAGCCCGATTGGTAAGGACTCCGTAAGTGCATCTGGGAGACTCAGGATCAAATCCAGGCGGATACATTATTTCTGAGGGGACTGTAGCAGGACTGTAGCGGGGCTGTAGAAGGAACTGTTATTCACTGTAGTTGCCGAGAATATTCCTCCGTTTGGGCCTTTAGGCAACCGATTTAGTCCTTGAGTCTTTTAAGGCCTTCAGGCCACCTAGGCCTTCGGGTCAGTAAGGCCTTCAGGCCACCTCAAGGCCTTCGGGCCACCTTAAGTGCAGATGCAAATTAGAAGAACTACGAGGAACAAGCTCTACAAGGAGGATGAGCAAGGGGCATTCACCACAGCAGAAGCTAAACAGATTGAAAGAATGAGAGGGTATGGCACCTACCATCGGGACAAGCCTGTGCATTCACATGAATGCCTAGCCGAACAACCATGCGAAGGTGGGGAGATGATTTCACGATGAAGATGCTGGGGAGGAGTAGTTCCAAGTAGTTAGTATGGGTTTTATGTAATGTTTAAAGCCTATGGGAAAATGAATTCTTCTAAGGCCTATGGGCCATGTAATACTTTCACCTACGGACCTTGTAAGGGTTCCACCTTACCCCTTGAAAGGTGGATTATCAAAAATCAATAAACATGAAGGCCTTCGGGCCATTGGAGGATCACCCCATGTATATAATACCATTTTTAGGTTTCCTGGAAGATTTTGTGGACTATGATATGTGTTACTAGCTCAGACCTTTGGACAATTGTTGTGTCCCTATTTATATTTTCTTTTTGGTATTTAAATTGGACACTATTATTGTATCAGTTCTAATTTTTCCTACATGTGGGATGGTTTTTCAATTTATCTTTTATATTATACCTTGGTGTTGTTGTGAAAGATTCATTCTATTTTCTTGATATTGTTTTTTAGAAACGGTAATGCCACCCATATTGTAAGATTTGTTCACCCTTGGTGCTAATCGCCAACCCGGTGCCTACTAGAGGCAGGAATTAAGGGTAATTATCATATTTTCATCATTTCCAACCTTGGAGGGGTATCTTTTGGGGAGGGTATCATGACAGTGCATCAAATATATTTATCCTATTTATATTCCATGTAAGGAATTAGTGAAAAATGATTCACATCGCTTTGTGAGGTGGTAGTCCACTATACACACGAGTGATGTTAACATATCCCATATGAAATAGAAATTATGAATTAAAATATGATATAATAACTCAATAGGTATTATAATGTTATAAATATCATATATATTGTTTATATCCATAATTATACCCCACTGCGGGAGGTTGTAATGGAAAAATGAATGAAATCAGTTTGCGTGGTGGTATTCCTCTATACACACAAACAATGATTTAAAAAAGTAAGATCCTGAACTTTTTTTAAGATTTCATGGGCTTTTATATTGGTATTATTTTGAGATTTTTTCCTATAACATGTATCAATATTTATTTGGAAATTGGGAAAACAAATTGGTGAATTTTGGTAGGATGAGAGGCTTTTCTTGGTTTTTTGAAGCATAAAAAGGTGTATAAGCGATTTCATGGTTAAATAAATTGTGAAAGGGGATTCGTGGATTGATCATGGTGGGAGCATGGTTAAAATATATGTGCATCTTGGTGGTATGGTTTTTTCATGGTTAAACTAAGTGTGTAGCCTAATTGTGAAACATTGCACGGTTAAGGTTTATTGTTAGTACTGACCAAGAGACTCTGTCCAACATACCATGCATATAAAAATAAATGTTATGATAATTGATTTTGAAATTTCTGTAACCCCCATATTAACACCAAATTGACCCCAGTTCGACCCAAATCAAATTTTCTCATTTTTGGAGACTCCCAAATGAATTCTTGAGGCTCCCAACCTCCATTATTGGTGATTCGATTCCCAAATAGTTGTCCTTCATGTCTCCCGGTAAGAGATTCCAATCTTAATTATTTTCCTCTTCTTTTTATATTATTCCCTCAATACTTAAGGGAATTTACCCTCTTTTTTATAAAATCTTGAAATATATTTTGTGTATCAAGATCTAGTATTTTTGGGTATTGATCTAGGATTTTTGGATCTTGATTCCTTACATTTTTTATCTAGTTTTCTGATCTAGATCGCGTTTAGTTTTGTGATTTTGGATGTTCCATTGAAATTGGGGATTATCCATTGATGAGTGTTCCTCACCGTTCTTGAGATAGGTGGTGTATAATTAAAATACTAAAGTCTTGATTTCGATTATGCGTATGTAACTACAGAATTTCCATTAAATGATTTGCAATTGAGTTCTTGATTAAATAAATATGTTCGTTGAATTATTTAATTTATGGAATTGTGAAAATAGTAATATTTGAATTGTCTATTTTTTGAGATAATTAATTGTTGAATTAATTAAGGTGTTTTTTATATTGTTAAGCTTTATTAATTAATTTTAGAATTAATTAATGGGTGTGGTTGGGATAATAAAATTTTAATTTGGGATAATTAATTTTCTATGTAGTTATGTTGTTATTCAGACCATTAAACATGATTAATTAATTGTAGAATTAATTAATGAAAATAGTTGTGATTATGAAATTACGATTTGGGATAATTAATTTTTTAATTAACTATGGTGAGATATAAATTCAGGAAATTGAATAATTAATTTAAAAATTAATTTTGATTATATTAAATTTGTTTAATAGTGAAAAATAATTATAGAATTAATTATTGGAGATTTCTATGATTATTGAATTGATTTAGATTGAAAAATTAATTGAGGAATTAATTGGGTGATATTGAATTGATTTAGATAGAAAAATTAATTGTGGAATTAATTAGGGATAAATTGAATTGAATGAGATGAAACAATTAATTGAATATTTAATTGGGGTTATTTAATTGTATAAGTTGTAATAATTTATTGATGAATTAATTTTTGGAATTCCTTTGGTGGTTGATCTGATTAATTAATTGATGAATTAATTAATACAAGTAATGTGATTTTTTTATTTTTGAATTAAATGTTGGGATTGATGTAATTAATTAATTGATGAATTAACTCATAGAGGTAATGTGATTAATTAATTTTTGAATTAAATACTAGGAATGATGGGATTAACTAATTAGAGAACTAATTAATGGAAGTAATGTGATTATTTAATGGTTTAATTAAATTATGGGATTAATAGAATTAGTTAAATAATGATTTAATTAATGAGTGTAATGAGATTATTTAATTTTTGAATTATATATTGTAATTGATGTGAATAATTAATTAGTGAATTAATTGAAGGGATTAAATGATAATAATTAACTGTGGAATTTATTATTTCTGTTGATGTGAACAAGTAATCATTGAATTAATTGAAGGAACTGAATGTGATTAATTAATCATGTAATTAATTAATGAAGATACTATGATTGAGTAATTACAATAATTAATCAAGGAAATAATTATTTTGATATCGTTATTATTGAATATTGGGATAATTAATTGTTTAATTAATTATTAAAATATTTTTATTGTGGAATTGGGATAATTAATTGTGTAATTAATTATTTATATATTGTGATTATAGAACCAATGAAATTAATTTTTAAATTAATTATTGTAATATTGAGATTATGACATGATTAATTAATTATTAAATTAATTATTGAAATTATTACGATAAATTAATTTTTTAATTAATTAATGAGATGGACATGATTAATTAATTGTTGATTTAATTAATAAAATTACTATGATTAATTAATTATTAAATTAATTAATGATATTGACATGAATAATTAATTGTTGAATTAATTAATGGAATAGATATAGTTATTTAATTGTGGAATTAATTAATTTAATGGTGAGAATATGAAATTGTTACAATTTAATAATTAATTGATAAATTAATTTTGAGATAATTAAATTATTTTTATGATTAATTAATTAATGAATTAATTAAAGGGTTGTTGATACATATGTAATATTGGAATGTTGTCAATTATGTGTTATTAACATGTGAATGGTAACATGGACATTTAAACAATAATTATGAATGGTAACATGATAATTAAATTATGTGTTATTATATGGTGAATAGTAACATGGACAATCAACCAAGTATTATGAATGGTAACCCGCTCATTCAATTATGTGTTATTAAATGGTGAATGGTAATGTGGAAATTCAACCATGTATTTTGAATAGTAACATGATCATTCAATTATGTAATATTAAATGGTGAATGGTAACATGGTCATTTATTCATGTATTACGAATGGTAAGATGGTTATTCAATTTAGAGATTATGAATGGTAACATGGGAATTAAAATGTTATATCCCTTGGGAATAGTTTGGACCCCGGCACAGGCCGAAGTAGGTATTGTGGTTCGGGTGTCATCGGGAACCCGAAGGTTTATGTTGTTAAATATAGAATATTTTATAGTTTTATAATTATTTACTTATCAATTATACTTATTTAATTATATACAACTTCATACACTATTATTGGATGGATTTTTTTTAGACCTCATTGGCGGTGGCCTACTAAGTTTTACTCACACCTAACTCAGGCTTCCTAATCAGTACATAAATAGATTACATTTTTACAAGATATGTTAAGGGTAAAGTCCCTATAATAGACGGATGATTTTGGATGGATCATGAATGAGGTAACTGGACGTGGTTTGGGACCCGTTTGGGAGTTGGTAGTGTCTTTAAATTGGGGTTTTTATTTTGAATCACGGCACATACTTATTTTGTAATATATACTATTCAATTTTGATATTGTATTTCTAGTTTTGGTCATCTTATGATACAATATTATTCTATTTATGTCATATCATTAATTAATTTTTATTATTTCAACTGTTGTACGTTTTCTGATAAAATAAAAAAGGGTATAGTCTCCCCATGATCGATATTAGACCCTCGTTGTTAATAGGAAGCCTATAGAATACTAGGAACCACACCCGAGGTCATGTGATTGAACGGTTTGGGGCACCAACATGTGACACCTGGGTCAGGATGTTACAAATAGGTTTCAATGCCTATTTTCCTTTTCCTTTCTTTCAGTCATACATTTTTGGAAAGTAGATGCTAGACTAGGACGAGTTGGCATTGGTTATAGATTGTGTTTAAGAGTATCTGACCCATGTATAGGGGAGAACCCAATTACCTAGGAAGGGATTGTTGTTATTTATGTTTTTTATTACATTTGAATATTATTTCACATTAGGAGACACACTGGTTGTGTGATTTGTTTATTTTTTCAGAGAGTTTCTGATATTTTCTGAGCTCTGACTCATGGCCTAGTAAGGCATGAGAGTTGAGTATGCATGTATCATTCTAGGAACTCAGTAATATTTTACGACATATATCATCTTAAGAACTCATAGGAAAATAGGTTTTCTATTAGTTGTTGAACGTGAATTTTATTTACTTACATGTGAATTTGAAATAAAAATGTGCCTAATATGAAATTGATAAATGTTAAAAGATAAAATATGAGAATAAATGTTCTTCTAATGAGAATCTTTAATAATTATAATGATTTTACCTTTTTTAACCCTAAACTAGAGGTGGGATGGTTAAGGGTAGTGGTACTCCCTTGGTTTTTACTATGTGGTAGGAAAATGGGGGAAAAACTTTTTATGGTTTTATGTAAATACCTCTTGTAAACTATGTTCATGTTTTGAAATAAGAATAATTTTTTTTCTTTATTTTTCCCTTGATGTGGGTGATTTGGGTAGGAATAAATCCTATATTTGAGAACTTGATTGTAGGATGTGAAAGAGACTAAATGGTTTTTGATCAGGGATAGAGGATTTGTGGTGGTGTTCCTCAATGACTTCTTAGTATAATTTTAATAAGTGATAATTATGTCCCCGAACAAGACATCATTCTAGGTATGATGGAAATGATTTGGATTTATTCCTAGCTACATGAATTCGTTTTTTTTGGATATGGGTCCCCTTGGATGTTGTGTTTATGAAGCGGTATAAATGTGGAGATATATGGTGTGAGGTATGTGGTCAATAGTTTATGGATGGGGTTCTTAAGAGGGATTAGAGGTTGATGAATACCATGGAACATGGCCCATGGTGGTTCAACTGCTTTAAAAGTGGTTTTATCAATGCTCCTAAGCTAGGGAGTGATGTGTCAGTAGGAGGTGCATGGAGAATGACCGTGGTTTGGAAGTGGTGTCATCAAAATTCTATTGAAGAACATATAAGGTGCATGTATAAATTTTTTGAGGAATGGACAGTTGGGCCTTGGATTTGGTGAGTGTACCTCTTGACTATGAGGTTTTTGATGGAAAGGTTGTGTGCCAATGATGGATAATGTTCTTGTATTTGTTAGGAACAATGATTTGGAAAAACACATTGGGTAGGTTGTGGATGTTGAGCATGAGACCAATGAGGATAATCTGATATGTTTTTGGGTCATAATGAGAAGGTGTTACATGGAAAGGATGTGCTATTAGTTCACAGATTTTATGAAAATTAACATGTGTAGAAAGACCTTGGGAGATATAAATAGATTTTAGGGCTCATTGGCCCCATATTTTTTACACATAATTATAGATATTCATGGTAGTATAGCTTGAGGAAGAGATATTATAAGGTGGGGAGATTGTAAGATCCCAACCATTTTTTGGAGATGGCACGAGCTTGTTTATAGGTATTATTTTTCCTTTTTTTGAGTATAACTTGTATGGATCTTGATATGGGTGTATTTTGGTAAAAAATTGGATAATTTTTTAAGGTTATACTTTTCATGGTTTTAATATGGTTAAAGAAAGTGTGCAATAAGATTCATGGTTTTCACATGGTTAAACAAAGTGTGCAAGGGGTTGCATGGTTTGAGCATGATTAAACATAGTGTGAATCCTGTTGCATGGTTTACCCATGGTTTGTTATTGGTTAAACAAAGCTTGCAACATGGACACATGGTTTTCTCATGGTTATACAAATCATGTGATGTTGTAATATTAAAGAACATGGTTAGTACTAATGGTGTGTCTTGTCCGAACAAACCGTGCACCCAAAAATTAATTTTATGAAAATTGATTTTAAAATTTTCCAAACCCCCATATTAAACTAAAATTTACCCTATCTCACCCTAAATTAAATTATCTCATTTTTAGAGACGCCTAGATAAATATAGAAGGCATTAAACCTCCTTTCATATAAATTCTAAGCCTAGATACTTGATATACACCTCTCTTGGTAAGATATTCCAATCCCGATTATTTTACTATTCTTCTTCCATTATTCTATAATTATTTAAGGGAGGTTATCCTTTTTTTATTAAATCAATATTCATATTTGAGGGATCTTGACATTGGATTGTTGTAAATATATCTAGGATTGTTGGATCTTGATTTTTTCGATTTTGGATCAAGGTTTTGAATCATGATCACGTTCTTCATCACGATTCTAGTTGTTATGTTCAAATTAGAGATTACCCATTGGTGAGCGTTCATAACCATTCTTAAGGTTGGTGTTATAAAATTCATATCCCAAATCATTGATTTCGATTAAATGTATGTAATTTTTGAATTTCTATTAGATGTTTTACAGTGGAGTTCTTAATTAAATTAATTTAAATTAGGAATTAATTAATTTAAAATATTGTGAAATAAGAAATATTATAATTATATATATATTTTTTGGGGTATTTAATTATAGAATTAATTAATGGGAATGGTGGGCATTATGAAATTTAGATTTGGGATTATTAACTATGGAATTAATTATGGAGTTATTGTTATTATTTAACATTACTAATTAATTATAGAATTACTTAATGGGAATTGTTGGCATTATGAAATTGTGATTTTTGATAATTAAATGTTGAATTAATTATTTTGAGATAGAGATTATTGAAATTGAATAATAATTTAAAAATTAATTATTGTTATGTTAATGTTTTTGAATAAGGATAATTAATTGTACAATTAATTATTAGTGATTGTTATGATTATAGAATTTATTGAGACAGAAAAAGTAATTGAGGAATTAATTTGGGGATATTGAATTGATTGAGAGAGATAAATTAATTGATGAATTAATTGTGGGGATATTTAATTGATTGAGATGGAACAATTAATTGATGAATTAAATGGTGTTATTAAATTGTTTAATTTGTAATTATTAATTGATGAGTTAATTATGAGAATTTATATGATGGTGGATTGGATTAATTAATTGATGAATTAATTAATGAGAGTAGTGTGATTATTTAATTGTTGAATTAAATAATTCAATTTATGGGATTAATGAATTAAGTAATTAATTACTTTCAATAATGTGATTAATTTATTTTTGAATTAATTAATAAGATTTATGGGATAAATTAATTGATAAATTAATTAATGAAACTAATGTGAATATTTAATAGTTGAATTAAATATTTATATTGATGAGATTAATTAATAGACAAATTAATTAACCTGTCTATTGTGATTATTTATTTGTCAAATTAAATATTGGAATTGATTCAAAAAATTAATTGGTAATTTAATTGAAGGTATTAATTGTGATTAATTAATTGAGGAATTAATTAATGGAGTTGATGTGAAAAATTAATTTGTGAATTTATAAAAGGGATTTAATGTAACTAATTAATTATATAATTAGTTAATGAAAATAACTAGATTAAAAAAATTGGCATAATTAATCATTGAGTCAATTATTTTGATGTTGTGATTGTTGAAAATTCGGATAATTAATGGTTAAATTAATTATTGAAATATTATGATTGTGAAATTGGGATAATTTATTATGGAATTAATTATTGAGAGATTCTAATTGTAGAACTGAGACAGTTAATTGAGGAATTAATTATTTTAATATTAATATTGTGATGTAATTAATTAGTTATGGAATTAATTAATGAAATTATTGTGATTAATTAATTTTTAAATTGATTAATGAGATTGACGCGATTATTTAATTATTAAATTAATTAATTAAATTAGTGTGATTAATTAATTGTTTAATTAATTAATGAGATTAATATGATTAATTATTTTTTAATTAATTAATGGAATATATGTAATTAATTAAATGTTGAATTAATTAATTTAATGGTGAGAATATGAAATTGTTACAAGTGAATAATCAATTGGTGTATTAATTATGCGATGTTGGAATTATGTGTAGGATTAATTAATTGGTGAATTAATTAATGTATTTTTGAGTCATATGTAATATTTTCATGTTGTCAATTATGTGTTATTAAATGGAATATGGTAATGTGGAAATTCATCCAAGTATTATGTATGGCGACATGATTATTCAATTATCTGTTATTAAATGGTGAATGATAACATAAACAGTAAACAATGTATTATGAATGGTAATGTGATCATTCAATTACGTGTTATTAAATGGTGAATGGTAACATGGACATTTGGTCAAGTATATTGAATGGTAACATGCTCATTCAATTATGTAATATTAAATGGTGAATAGTGACATAAACAATCAACCAAGTATTAATAATGGTAACATCGACCTTAAATTGAGAAATAATGAATGAAAACATGGTCTTTCACTTAAGAGATTATGAATGGAAACATGGAAATTTAAATTTGATATCCCTTGGGGATATTTTAGACCCTAGTACGAGCCTATGTAGGTGTTGAGGTTCGGGTGTCCTCAACGACCTGAGAGTTTATGTGTTTAAATAAAAAATATTTGATAATCTGATGACAGTTTACTTATGTATTTTACTTATTTATTTATATACAATTGTGTACACTTTTATTGACTATATATGATTTTGAAACAATTTCTGATGGCCTACTGAGATTTACTCACACCTTACTCGGACTACCAAATCGGTACCCGAATAGATTACCAGTTTTCAAGATGGGTTAAGGGAAAAGGCCCCGTGTTAGATGGATGATTTGGGATTGCGCATGGATGAAGGAACCAGATATGGTTTGAGCCTCTCTTGTTAGTTTTTAGTGTATTTACTTTTGGGTTTTCATTATGACACTTGAAATTTACTTAGTATGTCGTGTTTACTATTTATTTTTGATATTGTATTTCTAGTTTTGGTCATCTTGTTATATATTATTATTATGGATTTGTAATATCATTGGGTTATATTTATTATTTTCGCTAGTGTATTTCAATGATAAAATGAAAATGAGGGAATAGTCTCCATATGATATATAATAAATCATCACAACTAGTTTTCATCCTCTCGTGTATGGGGAGGCGTGGCTGATGTCATGTGACTGACCGGCTCTGGGAACCAGCGTGTGGGACCTGGTTCAGAACTTTACATGTAACCTATTAGATAAAAGTGGAGATAGTTCTAGGTAATTAACATAACATACAATATCCCAGTATATTTAATATATAGAAGTTATTATATCATCATATTTTAATAATAATTGAAGTAGGAGGAAGAAGAAATAAAATTAAAACACTAGATGAAGAACATTATCGCTTCATCGGGTATCCTCCTTTAGTATGCACCAAAATTCTTCTTTAGATTGATTTATGTCCAAAATACGGACAATAGGTTGAGATAAGGTAATTTGGGCAGTTATTTTGATAAGTATTTTCCAAACCAAAAGGTTTTGAAGTTGTGAAGAGGAGAGGAGATGGGGTGACCTTTTATTAGTGAGGTGAGTGACACACTGATATTGTTTTTTTAAAGAAATATGTCCATCCAAATTTTTTTCATGCCACAAGGATCCAGTAAAGGAAAATTACAGATCCTAGAATATATAATGAAAAAATATATCAACAAAATAGTTTTTTTTTTCATTTTTTGGTTTATTTATAACACTCATCATTATAGATGAACCCCCAGTAAAAACATTTTTTACATTAACCACAATAATTAATTTTTACTTCATCACTATTAATTTTTGTAAAAAATTAATTCTACATTATTAGATCATATAAAATATTACAATTAATAATTTGGAATACATTTTTTCAAATTTAATTCACATAATTTTCATAATTAAATTAAATATTAATACTGCAGACATAATGAGAAAACAAGTTCTTAAAGAGAAAATATTCAAATTTTTTCAAATTTTTTATATTAAATTTCTATAAATTTTTATTTAAATGTCAGAAATTGTGTTAATAGATATAAAGTTGAATTAATTTTACTGAAATATAATTTAAAAAATAATATAACTTTGTACGTAATTTAAATGAAAATGTAGTTTTCATTTTAAAATTAGTATTTTTCACTACTCACTAAAAATTAATCTTTTCAGAAAATTATAAAAAATAATCATATTATAATTTTAAATTTATGACTTAAAAATTTAAATTTATTATTTCAAATAAATTTAATAAATGTTTAAAAAATTAATTTTAAAACAAAACTCGGAGATGCAATGAAAAGGTGGGTTTTTGAGAAGTGTATTTTTTCAAGCACAATATGATTTGATATTAACTATAAATATAATTATAATAATTGTATGAATATAAATTAAAATTTATATATATATATATAATAAAAATTTAATTATTAGCATTCCTCATTATAAATTAATTTAATTAATTAAAATAATGAAACATTATGCACTATAAATTAGTTTTCCGAAAACCCCTTTTTAAACCCAAAAATAAACATCTACTTAAAACCAGTATAATGATGATTAAAAATTATTTATGTTTATTAAATATTAATTAATAATAAATATATTAATTTATAAAGTAGATGGGAATGTAATTTACTTAATTTATTGAATAAATGACATGTTTACAAAAATTGGTATTTTTACTATCTATTGTTAAATCAATGTTTTACAAGACATCCCAAAATTTCACCATAGATAAATTTATATATGATGGTTCCAAAAATTAATATCATTTTATAAAATAAATTTCCTTAAATATCTATAAAGTAATCAAAATATTCTTCATAAAAATCAATTTTGATGTAAACATTTTATCGATGAATTTATTTACATTACTATAAATTGATTGACTAATTGCTAGGTGTTTATAAATAAATTCATATCAAGTAGGAAATTTATATTTATATCTAATAAAATAGTTAATACTATTTATACCCTCCTATTTAAGGTTTATTTTATAATAGACATATTGAAAAAAATATTATTTCATGGTCAACTGAAGCTGGGTGTCACGTGTCATGAAAACTATCTAAAAACTCATTATTTCTTGTATCACAAGTTATATAAAAAACTAAAATATTTTGAAAAAAAAAATATTTGAAAAACACTATGGGTGTGACATTGTACCCACATTAAAATTAATTTCACCCTCAATATTTATCTTAGTAATTGAAGGTGTAAAATTTTAAAGTTACTTCATAGAAACCCACATCATAAAAACAGTTTATAAAAAATTCTCTTGGAATAGAGAAGGGGATTTGTGAAAGTAATATATAACAAAACATACTAGGTTTCCAAATAGTAAAACATTGTTGGGAAGTGAAAACATGGATAAAAAAGAGGAAAATAAATCCCAAATAATAATAGAGACTGATATAGAACATGGTCCATAGAATGTTAATGGCCCCATATACATAAACCAAAGAGGTGAAAAAAAGGTCCCTGAAATCATCAAAAATGATGATAAAAGGACAAATTTTTTTTTCATGATCCTTTTCCTAAATTTGAAAAAATTTCATGATAAGATATATATAATTTATTTCATTCTATTTCATAAGACCAATCACATCCATTGGTTATGACTTGATCAATTTACTTTTCATCTATTACTACAAGAAATAAATGTTATTTTTTTGTTCTTAGAGAAAAAACATATCATAAGATCCATAAATATGAATGATAAGTCATTGCATTTATCTATATTTATCATCACAAGAAAATGGTTAGCATAGGATATCCAATATGGATAAATATTCATATGGTGAAGTAATACATTAATATCTAATGCCTCGTCAAATGTTCAACCTAAACCATTTTATAAATGGTTATACTTATGACCCTCCAAAATGTTAAAATCCAAATATTCGAAAATTAGGTAAATAAATTTATCAATATTTAATTAAAACTAATGTCCCATATACCAAAAAGTTTCTCTTGATTGACTCATACCAATATTGTTAATATATTATTCATGTATTCATTTGACCATGTTAGTAACCTAAATTACCATAAAACATTATTGAAAACATAAATTATTCCTTATTCATTACACATATTATTTGATATATTCTTTAAATCCGAAAATTGTATAAAATTTATATATGATAGCATAAACCACTTTTTCAACAAACCATTAAGGTATCAGTACTATCAAATTTACTTTTTCATACCCAACATATTTTTATCACAACAACATTATATCGACATCCAGATCATATTAAGTGTTATATTCTCTTAAAAAAATATCACCATGCCATTATATTACTTTTCTTGTTCATCTTCACCATTCAACAAATATTTTTTCAATCCTTAAATAAAAAATTATATCGAACAATACTTATATATTTCATGGTTCATATTACAAAATTCTTGAATTCCAATACATAAATACTTTAATCCTTCCACTTTATTATCAAACCATTAACTAGGATTCATAATCTCATTCCTTAATAACTCTTTCATAAAATATGAAATATGAATCATTTCGTGAAATTAATCAACCTCAATTTAATCATGATTTCCATTATCAATATTCAAATTATTGTTAGAACAACCCATACCTTTCATGGGTCATTTCTTGTATCCTCATCATCACTAGTATAACCATTTATCATACCACCTTACTGATTCACATCATGATATTTTACATTAGGAAATTGATTTTCCTAATTCCCATATTCTCCACATTTAAAAAATTCAACTATCAATGATATAGTAGGGAGATTAATATTAATATCCATTGCATTAACTTAACTTATCCTTTTTTCCATGGAAATTAATTTTTTTATATCCTTTATTTCTATAATCAAAACATCTTCACGTTACTCTGATACATTCACTTGGGTGATTCTTCCCACATTATTTTATATCCTACTTTTCTATAATCGGAACATCTTCTTTTCCCTATTATACTTTCACTTGGGTGCTTCTTCCCATATTATTGACATATATGAAGCCAAATATTCCTTCCTCCATGGTCTTTATTACCCAAAATATCAATAAAAACTAATCTAATTTTCTTTGGTGAGTCTAAGAGTTTGTTAAGGTGAATGTTTTTAATCATATATCATGATAACTGGTTGGGCATAATCACAATATTCTTCAATATATCATCATCCCATTGGTCTTCTCATAAATAAATTTTCCATCACATTTAATGTTAACCTAGTTCATTCAGGTTTCTACCATTGAATAAAAACAAAAGGCATAGTTTAAAAATTCTTATCATAATTAAACACAACATAATTTGAAAAATGATTTAGGATGTCTAAATCAAGAAAAATTATTCTAAATCTTTGAGACCATAGGTTTAACCTATGTCATACTTGACCATCATTTATTTATATCTGTCAAGATAGTTTGTAAAGAGTTTTTGAATTTCCAAATAATATTCACTTGGTGTTTCAATAAAGTATACGAAAAGGATAATTTTCATGCACCAGGTGACAATCAAGTCCAGCTCAATGTTCCCTTTTCAGAATTATATTACCTCTAGGAACATCTGTGCTAGAGAAACATCCCTTTGTAGTATCCATACAAGGATTTAATTTCTTGGAAACCACTTTCTCCATCCTTTTCCAAAATCAAGGACATTTTCCGATACTATGAATCATACTTAAACTTATCCTTAGAGGCATACCTAGTCATATCCTTATAAATATTCCTAGGGATACCACAAATGTTTTCTCATACTAGATTCAAAAGGTTAACTAATCATTTCCTATGAAACCAACTACAGTGGCCAAGGATTTTCATACATGGATATTAAATATATTTAGGTGTATATTTGATACATTACCCAAACACATGCATGAGGAACATAATAGTTTAGTTCCTTTGGTAAGTTGGAACACAATATTCTAATACGGTGAAATATTGTCAATGTTCACTAAAAGTATCTTCCCATTTATTATTATTCATAGACATACCCTATATAAAACCATTGTTCATAAGTTTGGGAACAGAAACATAAGAAAGGAGAAGATTAGATGCTCGGTAAGGGTAAAAAAGGGAGATAATTAATAATAACATAATAATAATATTTGAAAACCATAACCTGTATATCAAAGACCATAATGTTGAGCCATGGAGTAAATATTAGAATTTTATAAGACATGAATGTTAAGAAAAAAAAAGAACCTAATAGTTGAGTGTATAAAATAACATAATAAATTAAATTGTTTAATGCACATATGTATAGAAAATAATTTCAATTTTTGGAAAGTCTCACTACCAAGGATATCATAGTGGAATGGGTTCACTCCCCAAACCATCATAGTAGTCAAAGTTCCCTACCATGATCATCGTAGTGAATAAATTCCCTTACTAAACCAGGTTTACTGCCTATTCCAGTTCTATCCATCTCATATGACATAAATAATTAACCATTTAATTGGAGGGATATATAGGCCTAACCCATCAAAAATGAAAATCATATAAATGTGTGCCAAAAGATCTTAATAAAAATCAACATATCATAACCCCTGAAATAAAAAGAATTTTATAAACATTTCATAATATCATAACCTATGGAAAAGATATCAGTTTCACAATCATTTCATTATTTCATCATAGAATAACCCATTTAAAAGAAGGGAGGTTCATCAGAATTTTATCATGGTATAACCCATGGAATAGAAATGGGTATCCTAAACATCTTGTCATTATAAACCATTCTTATAAAGAATAATAATTATATTCTTGGTTCATATCATTAAAAAATAATAATTTACATCCAAGTATTTCATCATATATAGGGAATGATTTTGAAAGATAAATAACATGGAACATTTCTTGTGGAAGATAATTTTTCCTATAAGTCACTTTTTGAAAGTAAAAGGATTTTATAAATCATTTTATGTGAAATTAAACTTGGAAAAATTTTAAATGTATATTTAAAATTCATATACACAAATTCATGAGGCAAATAAAATTTCATCAGAGATTTTTGTAAAAACAATAACATTTTCAAAATTATTATGTTTGAAAATAACCTAGAAAAATTATTCAGGATGCTTGGAAAATCATTTAAAACATTACTTAGGGAAAATAAAGTTAGTAATTTCAAAAATACTTTTTGAAACATAAATAATTTTGAAAATAAATTTATTTTAAAATAAAATTGAAAAATTATAAACAAATATTTGAAAAAAATAACGTTCATGGTTATGGGAAATACCATCCATGCAATAAATGTTAAACCAAAAATATTTTTCCAATTTTTTATAAAATATAAATGGGAAATGTTTGGAAAATGACATTAAGATTACTATGATTATTTTTTTAAAAATTAAAACATGTTTAAATTTTTTTATGTCATTTGAAAATTTTTAAAATCATCTTTTAATTTTTTTAGAAATCACGATTTTGGAAGAATAATGGGTCATTACTGAACATATACTTTTTCATAAAAACATAATTTTTGAAATATTTAGTAAAAAAGAGGGGAAAATTATGGGAAACAATTATTCTAATGAAATAACTATAGGGTAAGAAAATTAATGTGTTTATTGACATTTGTGTCATAAAACTTTATCATCAGAAACAAATTCATAAACAATCCCGATAAATGACGAGATTGTAACATAAAATCTTTAGCAGTTTAGTAACATTTGAATGTAATACCCATGAAGGAATAACATAAAATGGATCATAAAATATCACTATAATAAATATATTCATGATATTACATGTCAAAGGTCTTATATATACTCCTCATGAAAGAATATTGGTTTATAACATAATGTATGTTTCAAAGAAGGAAAATTGAGACAAAAATCCATTTCCACTTTGGTAACTTCTAAATCGTAAACCTCATGAAATAGTGATCCTAAAATGGATATATAAATATAAATTATATTAAGGAAAATAATCATTAAATATTTCCATGGTTAGTATATACATAAAATTAAAGAATTACATGGTGAAAATGGAATTTGTCCCACTTAAAAAATGTGACATAAATACCTTACCTTAATTCGTGAATTTCTTCATATACGTTAGAACATAAAATATATTAAATATAAGTTTATTATACATATTATATATATATATTTATATATATCATACCATATAATATTTACATAATTACTTTCACTACCTATTTATTTAAATTTCTTTGTTAAATCCCATTTAGGGTAATAACTGATTTTTTTGTGTATGTGTTGATTTTCTATATTTTGGGTTATCTTAATATTATTATGATTCCACATATATATAATAATAATTATGACATAATTATCATATTTATACATCAATTATAATTTTAAGACCAATCATGAATGATGGTTTTGAGATATGAAGTATGTTACGATCACTGAAAAAGTATTCCGTACATACACATGAGTAGTATTTACATTTTCAAAGATAATTATGGAAACAAGGTGAGTAATATTTTTTAGTGATTTGGTTTTTCAGTTATAATACTTTATAATATTTATATAAATATTTTTGAAGTAAGGAATTGAGTTGGCGTGAGATTCCAGGGCCCAGAGATCCTCAATTCGGTGATATTATATATATTAAAAATATTTTATCACACGCACATAGTTTCTAGGGAAACATGAAATAAATACCAAGAATTTACTTATATTATAATAATAATATCCTAGTTGAGTTCAAAATGTAGTGTTTACCCCCGACATGACATAAAATATTTAGGTGTTGGGTGTTCGATCTCAGGCATGTTGGTGGGGATTTCAAAGGAGGATACTGATTTTACAAAAATAAAATCAATATCCCTTCCCCACATTTTGTGTGAAAATAGAAAAATGATGATAATAACCCGTATATAAATGTTTGAACCATGGTATAACTAAAGATAGGGGCACCACTGATCTCCGATCTTGATGAAAAATGCTCCCAAATCGAGATGTAGGGGCTTTAGGAAGTGGATATGCATATGAAGCTTCATAATTTCCCCATGAGGTAGGAATATTTGAGTTTTAAGTCTTGAACTATTTTTGATGTGTTTTTATGGTTTTATATCTCTATTGTGACTGTTAGAGATCCCCTAGGGTTTGATTTTTATGTTTCTAAAAAACGGGGAGATTCGGGCAGCTTATATGGAATTCCCGATCACATGACATGTAGTGTATGGTCACATTACATGTGTTATATTCATTTATAGAAGATAAAATTTTGGTGGATAGATGTCATGTAGCAGGGTTACAGGCTGTGTAGTGAGCCCAGGTTCTTTGAAAAAGGACCTAGATAGGATAACCATGTCAAGGGACATGGTCATGTGGAAGTACATGACCTGATACATAGAAACATGGTTATTTACATAGACACATGAAGATGACATGGAGAAGAGGCTGGGTATCCAAGACTCACTATGTATTAGGGGGTACACATCTTGTGAGAGACACGGTTGGCCAAGCCATGTGGTTAATGACCTGGTTAGAGGCTCGGGTGAGGTGAGAAACACCCTGTATACCATTTACACACCATGTAAGATCATATAAACAACCCAGACATGTGGAAGAGGACTTAGCCTAGTATTCATGCCAGGTCACACATTCTATGGACCCTAGTACACACCATGTACATTTTCATGGACATTTCTACCTAGAATACCATCTTTTTGGGGGATCATATTCTAGATTGTGAGAATCCTATCCTGTTCATTTTCCACAAATAATGTTATAGTGGGTCGTTGGTGGATTGTGAGACTTGGAGTGGTGTGATCTGATTATGAAGTTACATCTAATTATTTTATCAAGGTTAGTGATCAGGGTGGATCACTGAGGAAATTTTGGTGTTGGTACCATTCCCACTCATCTCTAGATGTGGTCCCCCTAGAGTCTTTAGGCAGATAGAGCAAAAAATATTTGTCATAATAGCGAACGAGCCCCATACCTATGGCAATGTTGTGATGTAAGATGTGATGATAGAGAAAAAAAATTCAACGATTATTGACCAACATAGAAGATCAGTTTGGTTTACTAGAAGGAAATTTGGACTAAAAATCTCTTATTATATGAGGGTGTAGGTTTCCCTTACCTCTCAGACTGGTAGAGCCAAAATTCCCACACAAAGTTTGTGGGTCCTCTACCCACATATCAGTTATCCCGGGGTCAGTACTCCACTATCAGACTTGGGAGAGGGTCCCTCGTATCATTCATATAGACAGAGATGGAGTTCCACTATCACACTAGGGCATGGGAACTCCATACTCGTGCATCTGAAGATAGATATGGTCCTTCATACACATTTGAGATTTGGAGTGGTAATCCCCTTCCATACTAGTGTTACGGTCCTCTGTCCATGGAGTTTTACTACCCTTCCTTATCAAGGTGAATGTTCTCCATAAATTGTGCTCAGGTAGATTATTATTACCTATCATACTAGGGTGTAGGTCCTCTAGACATAGAGTGGTACTCCACTATCATAACAGGTTATGGATCTTCTATCTATATAGTTGTACTCCCTAGTCATGTCAGGTATATGGTCGTCCATCTATTGAGTGGTACTCCCATGTCGTACTAGGGTGAGGGTCCTCATATATAGAGTTTTACTCCCCTATCATATCAGGTTGTAGGTCCTCTCTCTCTAGAGTTTCACTTTCCCCTCACCGAGTAGTGGTGGGGAGTGAGTCCTCCACTAGAGTGGGAGCTCCCTTGGATGAGGAGCTCAATTATGAGACGCATGCCCCTCCACTTGTTATTTGCAATACCTAGATAGGATTTTGTTATATTTTTACACAATGTGTTTTGGGGCTCTTTCTAAGGGTAAATCAGTGGTTTTACTATATAGTTAGGAGCTAATAGTATCTCTATTACAAGGAAAAGGTGAGGTGTAAGTCCCTTATCACTCTATCTTTAGAGAGGATGCACATGGTGCATTGTTTGGAGTAGTGCTCCCAAAACTATATGCAGTTGTGAGGGTAAGGCCTCTCAACATGGGTTACTATGAGCTTTTATAGGGTGAACGATAGTTGTGATAAGGCCTCTGGTGTTGGGAGATGGGGTAATACATATTGAGCTCTTCGTGATGGATATAATTTTTTTGGACAGACCATTTGGGATGGTTGAGTCATTTTTAATGGATTGTATCTCTTTAATGAGTTCCATCTATCATGGATGAGCTCAAGTAGTGTGTTCTCTTTGGCATGTATTACCGTAAATCCTCATGTAGAATCCTATATCTGGCTATATGGTCAAAACCTCATGAGACATAGAATCAAAGATGAGTATATCTGGGTTGATTCTGATATTTCATATGGTGTGGTCTCATATCTTTTGTGACACACCATGTGGGTAGAGAATACAATTCATATATATCTATGGATGGATTGAGATGAAGTTTCTATCTCATATGATTCCCTCTAGAGGGGTCAAGCATACTATTTCCTTTTAGTTGATCTCTTTTATTTTGGGTTTTGGAGCACCTAATGAGTATTTTTATACTCACCCCTCCAAAATCTTTGATCACACTTGTTGAGTATTGTGAAGAAGATATGACATTTTTTGAGTCCTGATAGGACCTGGAGAAGGCATAACTTAGTGGAATGGATGAAATAATGTTTTTCCAATGCTTTTTTGAAGATATTTAGGAATGATTTATTTGACAGTGATCCCCTCCTGAAGATCATTTTGGATGATTATATAGTTCTTGGTGAGCTTTTATTTCAACCTTTTATTCTTTATTACTGATTAGGTACTCTGGTTTTGGGATGTAGTTATGCATGAATTTCATTTTTAGTTTATTTTATCTGTACACTATTACACGGAGATGTTTGTGGGTTTGTGTGCATAGGTACAATATGATAGCACCTCCCATTTGTGTAATATGACTACTAAATTCTATATTCCATCATATGGCCTATTGGAGCTGAGCTTGGGGTAGTCATGGATTTGGACCCCTTGGGTTTCGTCACGATAGAGTGGTATTACAGTGGGTTCCACATTGGGACCGCAGTGTCCTGAGCTTGGTTTGGCTTGCATAGTGATAGTGTTAATGTAAGAACTTAGATTTTTAGAACGGGTTAAAATCCCAATCCTATTTGAATTTTTGACTTGTTTCTAAGAAAACTGGGAAAATATGGGAAGTTCTGGAAATTTCTAGATTACACGCCGTGTACTCTAAAGTACCCGCCGTGTAGGGGTTAGGTAAGTACCAACCATTTTCTCACTGAGTACATGCCGTGTGATGTCCGTATAGAAATTTTCCACTACATGGCATGGAGTGTTGCTCGACATTGTGTGTATCCTGGTTTCTACACACCAGTTGAGTTCTAGTCGTGTGTCAACCCGTGTGGAATGTCCATGTAGTGTGGCTAACTTTTCTTAAGTCGGAGTATGGACAAGGCTACTACATGGTATTTAGTCCTTAATACATGAAATATACTTTTATTTTTTATTCTCTTAAATGAAAGAGAGTCTCGTCTTATTTCTGGAAACACCTTCTTCTTCCCCAACTTCAGAACAGGTCTGTTCCAAAATCTCTAAGTACATAACTTAACCTAGATTCTTCACCCGAAGTCCGTTCATCAATCTGTTGGTGGCTATGGGATCACAACAACGAGGCAAAACCTGCACACCCTATTTCATTCTGGATTCTTTGCCTCACACGTCATAGTTTCCATCTGAGTGGAATTGCAGGTATTTCATGGAAACAAAGATATACCAAGTTTGGCTTTGAATTGGAGATCTATATTGAATGTACCTACGTCTACGAGTCATAAATTGGTGGTGTATACGTCTTTTTGTGTTTTCAGAGACTGTTGGGGGGTGCGTCCTTTGGTATGTTTTTGGGTATTTTGAGCGCGACCCTATATTACCTATTATTGCTTGTTTAATTGTTATTTGACCTATGGGATGCCATTGGATATGCCACGTTACCTAATTTATATGATTGGGGATGGGAATGTGGTCATTGCTTATGGAGGAATTTTGTTCAAGGGATACCAAATGGTTATAATCAAATTATAAAGTTTTAAATTATTGAGATTAGTTATTGAACCTTGATATGAATTGTGGAGACTTTACGGACATTCGTGGTGGTAAGGGATAACACTTGATTAGTGAATTTCAACTATTTAGTTTGTTTTGTCTATTTAAAATTGATTCTTTTGATTTTATATATAATATATGAATTGCATTTGATGGAACTCTTGCGGTTGAGTTGGGCATGGCCCGAATATTCTTGAGTGATATTGATCAAGTTGGGATTGGTATGGGTTACATTGGGTGGTTTTGACCTTGATATTGGGAGTCATGGACATCGTCTTGATGGAGGGTGACTGTCAGGTTGGGTGTGGCCCAAATATTCTTAAGTGATACAGATCAGGTTGGGCTTGGCCCGGGTTACATTGGGGGGTTCTGACCATGGGATAGGCCATCATGGATGTAGTCTTGAGGCATAGTGACTGTCAGGTTGGGCATGGAATGGTATACATGGATGGAAAGGTTTTCAGACCTGAGTTGCATGGTCGTAGGGACACGAGGTGTCAGAGGTGTTGTTGCTTGGGAACATTGGTGATTACCGCTCACCCGGAACATTGAGTAGCATGCAAACAGAAAGACTTTGTGATGTGGTGATTTTGACCACTCGGGTGGGTAGAGGCCCCCGTTCGTTGTGTTTTAGGCACATTTGGTTTGGTGGTTCTTTCCATAGTAATCCACATGGATGGTGAGGATCCTTTAGGGGATATCATAGAGGCTATCAGGTTGGGGGCATAGCCTCACTGTTATTTGAGTGTAGACATCGTTATCCCTCCGGATACATTTTTTGAGGGAAGAAATTGTTGTCCCATCAGTTACATTATTTTTGCGGAGACATCGTTGTCCCTCTGGTTAAATTATTTGAGGGTAGACATCAGTGTCCCTCAAATTACTTCATTGAGGACAGACATCGTAGTTCCTCTGTGCTACTATTTCTTGGGTGTGCCTTCAAGACGTCGGTACTTAAGACAAGTGGTGTCAAGGGGAACATGGTCTTGGGTTACATCACAAAGATTCCAGCATTGGTTGAAGCATATGACACTCCATGGTGGCTGTTGAGAACCAGTGGAGTTTGTGTTTGTTTGTGTGCATCATACTATTTACGGCTTTCTTTATAAATTCATGCATACTTAAACACTTATATTAGATATGCATTATTGGGAGGTATCATACTGATATTCGTCTCACACCTCGCACAGTCCCTTCGGGACACATGAGACTTTATGGATTTACATGCAAGAAAGAGGTCAACTTCAAGAGTTGAACTGAATTAGCTTTTGCGTGGAGATGGTATGGACGTTGAGGTGATGCCTAGCTGATGATTATTTTGTTTTTATTCCTTTCATGTATCAGTATGTTTACTTGTTATGTAACTACAGTAGGTTAGCCATTGGCTCCCATTATATATATATATATGGATATGTATGACTTTCTTTGGATGAAAGTTTTGTTGTTTAGTAGTAGTAAAAAGTGATCAACATTCTGTTCTATTTTCTTTCCGCTGTGGTTGTTTATATTTATTGCTTCCGCTGTTTATCGATATTGAAAGTGCTTCTGCTCTGCAGGTCTAGTTCAAGTCTGCTGAGTTGTTTATTCCACTGCATATTTATTATTATACTCAGTCCAGTAACATTATTATCCTCACAGAGGTTATATCCTCACACTATACTTATAAGACCCTTGCTTCTAGTTGGAAGCCTTTGGCATTCGGGGAGGTGTTCCTAATGTAGTAACGCCCGACCCGTTTAGCACGGTTCGGGTGGTTTTTCGGGTCCAGGTCGTAACAAAGTGGTATCAAAGGGGTTCTTGACTAGGATTTAGTAGTAGTGTTTTCTGGATACTAATGATATTGTGGATTCTATTTTTACATATGGAAGTTTTACTATTTGGAATATGGTAGAAAAGATATAAGATGTGACTGGAATTGGGTTTCTAGGTTGTGCTTGGGCGCCTGCTGCCCCATGTATGAGGTATGGGCCAAGTTTCCATGGGTGCGAATTACTCTTTGCTTTTTGCACAGATTATAATTTTTAATATTTCCACCTCAGTGGCTCACTTGGTGTGTGAGGTTAATTATTGTGATATGTAAACCTTGACCTGGTGCGGTAAAGGAGAATTGGACCTTAGTTTGGTATGACAAGGCTTGTTTTCATAGCTTTTAATAGGCTCATTTTTAGGGCATTTCAATTTCATAATTGCACATATTCTTTGTGAAGTGACAATTCCATGTGAATAATATCCATTTCCATTCCATATATTCTAAAAAATGAGAATAGGAGACATTCCTAATAAAAAAAATTGCTTGTTTAATTACAAAGCGTTATGCCATGCTTTATATATTTTTTGATTTTCATGTGGTACGTTATTTGGGTCTAGCTCCTATATGAGCAGGCATGTACTATGGTTGAGGTGATTTTTATCACCAGGATAGGGTGACATTGGTCATCATTTTGCAGCAACGTTGGTTGTCAGGATGGGCATGGCCCGAGGTACTTTTAATACATTTCTCTGTTGAGGGCGGGTAAGGAGGCCATGAGGTCGGGATTCCATGGTCATGGGTTGTGATAGTGGAGAGTAAGGGTAGTTTTTTATTCTGCCTCTTTACTGCATTCCATATTTGTGTTGAATATGTATTTATATATATATATATGGGTTGTCTGACCATTTATCGTATTCAAGGAGTTCCTTTTAGTCAATTTAGATGGAGTGTCTGACAGGTGATGGTATGGTGCTGTAGGAGAATGATCATGTTCACAATCATGAGGGATAGGCAGATCATGAGCCACATGTACAGGCTCAGAGATAGGATCGGGTTCAGGATCTAGTGGAAGCAGGACAAACAATTGGGTTTGGCAGCGTTCAGACCATGGATCGACGAGCAGCTCCGAGATAGTATGGTATGTGTATTACAAGGGATTGAAAGAGGTGCAAAGGGTATAGCTCCATCTATAGAATATCTGATGCGGGAGTTCTAGTCGCATCACCTGACACTTTTTCAGGTTGAGGATGGTCCGTATGCGGCTAAGAACTAGATAGAGAGTATGCATATGATTTTTGAGTAGCTCGAGACACCTCCAAGGTGGAGGGTAAAGTTGACAACATACATGCTCTGAGGACCAGCAAAGCACTGGTGGGATGTGCATGTTCTAGCTTGCAGGCATGAGGGACCAGCATGGAAAGACTTCGAGGACAAGTTCTTCAAGTACTTTTACCCAGAGACACTGAGGGCTGAGAGAGCTTGGGAGTTCTTGAACCTTCAGTAGGGAGACATGTCTGTCATGGACTACGAAGCTACTTTCACTGAGTTGTCTTACTTTGCACCTAGTATGGTAAGCGATGATTTGACCAGGATGAGGCACTTCAAGGATGGATTATGACACGCCATTTGGATCTAGGTGAATATCTTCAGGTTGGGTTCATTCTCAGAGGTGGTGAATTAGGCACTTATATCCGAGGGTAACTGAAGGGATAGGCCCCAGGTCGGTTGGATGACAGCTTCAGATGATGGTTCAGACAATAATAATCGAGGATGTGATGAGTTACATTAGGGTATCCATGCCAAGGACTCATCTAGAACACCTCGTAGCAATTCTCTAGTGGTTTTCATTCAGTGTGGACAACCAGGACATGTTCAGACCCAGTGCGATATGCCTCCAAAGGAGTTCTAGACATGTGGACTGGTCAGGAATCTAAAGAGGATCTGTAGGAAGATGTCTCAGACAGATGGTAGACAGGGATAAGGATAGACTGGGGAATCTGGAGTTGGTTCAGGTTTAGTACCATGATATGGTATCTGAGTTTCATCTTCACGCGGAGGATATGATAGAGACAACAACACCCAACCGAGGGGTTAGTAGATGGGGACTGGAGCAGCACCGTAGGGAGGTCAAGCATTATGCAGTCATGCTTCAGGATAGTTGGATGTCGTGGAGCAGCCATGGGATGAGTAGGATATTGAGCCAATGAATGTTAGAGGTACACCATGAGAATGGCCGTGAAATTCTTTTTTCTTTTGTAATGACATGTTGAGGCATGTCTATTTTGAGTGCATGAGGTGGACATAACTTATGTGGACTAACTAAATGCTGGTCAGTGGGATTGGTTCCATATCGGGTGCGTGATATATTTATATATATGTATGAGATACGTGGAATCAATGCATCAAGGATGTGGATTAATTGAGGTTCCATGGGAATCAGGTCATCAAGGTTGTGGATTACTAGTGGTGCATAACATCAGGTTTTATTTTGAGAATACATGGGATGCAGGACCTTGTAGATGCAGTCATTGATGTGGTCCATAAAATAGATTATTGAACCCTTGCTTTGTTGAGTTTTGTAGGGTTGAGACTGAGTTAGAGAATTCCTAAGGTGGGGAGCACCCTTGAAGAATTTAGCCACAACCCTTGAGACAGAGAAAGTGTGGGTAACTTTGATCGGGGTGGCACATTCATTTCTCTCTTTGAGATTCATTTTATAGCTTAGGTAAGAGATATATTAAGGTGGAAAGATTATAAGAACCTGGGTTTTTATAACGGGTCAAAATCTCGACTTTGTTTGAATTTTTGACTTTTTATGAGAAAATTGGGAAAATCAAGGAAGTTCTAGAAATTTCTAGATTACACACCATGTACTCTAAACAACACGCTGTGTTCTCACCGAGTACATGTTGTGTGATGACCGTGTAGAAATTTCCTACTACAGGGTGTGTAGAGTTGCTCGACACGCCGTGTATCCTGCTTTATACGTAGCAACAGAGTTTTAGATGTGTCTCAACCCATATGGAAAGTCCAAGCCATGTGGAAACCTTTTATTAAGTCGGAGTATGGACTAGGATACTACACAATGTTTAGTACTTAATACATGTCATGTACTTTTATTTTTATTCGCTTAAATGAAAGTGTGTTGCATCTTATTTTGGGAAACACCTTCTTATTCCCCAACATCGGAACATGTGCATTCTAAAAACCCTAATAACATACCTTGCCAAATATTATTCATTAGGAGTCCTCTCTTTATTCCTTCAGTGGCAACAGGATCACAACAATGAGGATAAACCCACACACCCTTCTTCGTTCTAGTTTCATTTCCCCACGAGTCGCAGTTTCCATCTAAGTGGAATTGCCAGAATTTGACAGAAACCTAGATCTACGAAGATCATCTTTGAATTGGAGCATGATATCAGACATGCCTATGTCTACGAGTCTCAAGTAGGTGGTGTATAACTCTTTTTTTGTTTTCATAGGCTTTTGGGTGGTGCAGCCTTTGGCGTGTTTTCGGGTGTTTTTGAGCATGATCATGTATCACTTGTTATTTCATTTTTAATTGTTTTTTGACCAATGGGATGAAATTGGGTATGCCATGTTACCTATTTTGTTTGAGTGGGGTCTAGCGAGTTGTCGTTGCTCATCGAGGCATTTTGGCTGGGTGATGCCAAAATGGTTATAATCGAATTGTATTATTTTAAACTGTTAAGTTTAGTAATTGAAACTTGATATGAATTGTGGATACTTTATGGACCTCAATTCTAGTATGAGATAACACTTCATTAGTTCATTTCAGCTGTTTAGTTTGTTTTTTATATTTAAAAATAATTCTTTTTCTTTTATATGTAATTGATGAATTGCATATGATAGAACTCTTGCAGTTGTGTTGGGTGTAGCCTGAATATTATTGAGTGATAGTGATCAGGTTGGGCATGGCCCAGGTTACATTGGGTGGTCCTGACCATGGGATTGGGTATCATGGATGTCGGCTTGAGGCAGGGTGACTGTCAGGTTGGGCGTGGCCTGAATATTCTTGAGTGATACTGATCAAGTTGGTCTTGGGATGGGTCACATTGGGTGGTTCTGACCACAAGATTGGGCATCATGGATGTCATATATAGGCAGGTTTACATTTAGGTTGGGCATGGCCCAGTTTACCTAGATGGAAAGGCCATCAGTCTTGAGTGGCATGGTTGCAAGGACCTGAGGTGTCATAGGTGTTGTGGCTTGGGATCATACTTTGGTGATTACAAATCACCCAGAACATTGAGTAGTGGGCAAACAGAGAGAATCCATGATGAGGTGGTTTTAACCACTTGTGTGGGTATAGTCCCCCGTTAGTTATGGTTTAGGTACCTTTTGATTGGGGGTTCTTTCCATTGGAAGCCACATGGAGGGTGAGGAGCCTTCAGGGGATAGCATTGGGGCAATCCGGTTGGGTGCAGTGGCTCACCGTTATTTGAGGGCAGACATTTTCGTCCCTCCAGTTACATTATTAGAGGGCAGACATCATTGTCCCTTAAATTACATTATTTGAGGGTAGACATCGCTATCCCTCTGGTTGCATTATTGGAGTGCAAACATCTCTGTCCCTCCGGTTACTTGTTTTAGTATAGAGATTGATGTTCTGATGAGCTACTATTTCTTGGGAGTTCCTTCAGGATGTTTGTACTTAAGAAATGCGGTATCAGGGGGAACATGGTTCTGGGTAATCTGACAGAGATTCCGGTGTTGGTTGAATCCGGTGACACTCCATGGTGTCTTCTGAGCACCAGTTGAGTTTGTGTTTGTTTGTGTGTGTCGTATTATTCATATTTTTCTTTATAAATGCATTCCTGATTAAAAACATATATTAGGTATGCACTATTGGGTGGTATCCTACTGAAGTTCATCTCACACCCTATACGGGAACTTTGGGACATGTGTGAACTTTATGGATTTATGGTTACGAAAGAGGCAAACTTTAGGATATGGACTACATTATCTATTACATGGAAATTGTATGGACCTTGAGTTCATGCCTAGGTGGAGGTTATTTTTATGATTCCGTTCCTGTATTATCATGTTTACATGTTGTTTAACTAGAATTGGTTATCCATTGGCACCCTATATATATGTATGGATATGTATGACCTTCTTTGGATGCATGTATTGTTGTTCATTAGTAGTTATAAGTGATAAGCATGTTGTTATGTTTACCTTCCACTCCAGTTGTTTATATTTATCTCTTCCACGGTTTATTGATATTGAATGTACATCCGCTCCGCGGGTCTGGTTAGAGAGAGATGAGTCATTTATTACAATTTATATTTTATATTTTACTCATACTAGTACCATTATTATCCTCTGAGAGGGTATAGCCTCACCACTATACCTATAAGACCCTCACGTCTAGTCTGCAGCCTTTGTCATTCGGGGAGGTGCACCTAAGGTAGTAACACCTGACCCGCTTAGCACTGTTCAGGTGGATGTTTAGGTCCGGGTTGTTATAGTTAATGTGTTTCGAGTTCATATTTTAGGATAATGACCGCAGTGTTAGTGAAGTGGCCAACATATCAATTCAACAAGACTCTCATAAAGTGATTGTTACCTAAATACATTTGGAAACCGATTGAAGTGAATTGTTGGTGCATGCATTATATAAGACTGGGATTCGAGTTCTATGTCCTTCTTGATTCCTCTTCTCCGATATACTCTTTTACCATGGCGTGTCTTGATTCTATTTTGGGATTCCACTATGACAACATTCAGAAAATATTACATGGAATTATTTTATTGAGGAGTAGCCTCATTATGAGGATTCATTGCGAGGCACTCGTCTAGAGGTATTACCTATTGGTGGTCCACCAATTAAGCCACCACTAATAGAGTAATAGGTTGTTCCAGCAGTCTAGTCCAAGGACACTTATAGGATGAGTGCACTACATGAATTCTAGAGGCTGAGACCCTTAAGGTATTAGGGTGATTCGAACCTCCAGGTAGCTGATTACAGCTTGAGATATTCACACATGTTTTCTATTATGTGGAGACACCACCCGATGAGATGGTTATCATAGTGGTGATTATTCTTCATGACATGGTCGATCTATGGGGGAGTCTAGTGGAATAGACCCATAACGAGGTGATGAAAACTTGGGTGGAGTTTTGAAATGATCTTCAGGGATAAGTTTTATCTAAAAAAGTTGAGGTCAGTGCGTATCCTGGAGAATTTGTTTCTTCAAAAGGGTATCATTTTTCAGAAGATTAATCAACAAGGTTCACAAACCTACAATGATAATATCTATATATGGTTAAAGACCTATTTTTCAGAGCTCGGAGCATTGACCAAGGACCTTGTAGAGACATCTATGAAGGTTTCGTATCCTTTTTCATTCCCTATTATACGTGGGGTACTATATTGATCTCTTGTAGTAGAGATATTCCTGGTGGAGGGTAGGGTGGATGTGGGAAACACTGTAGATCATTAGGTTTATTTTTCTACATCAAATAGTATTAAAAATTTGACATGGCTAAGGAATAATAGCCATACCCATGGCCAGACTCAGATATGCGTGTCTGTAGCATAGGAGACACACTGGGGACCGGGTCAGCCATAGGATAGGTAGGGTTAAAATTATGGAGGATGGGGATATCTTTCTCGAGATTACCCGACCCACCGTACAGCTGAGAAGTAGACAGTTTATGGAACACACTAAAAGAGGCATCATTTGGAGAAGGGAGTTCTATATAATGAAGAATTTGGTGGAGGAGGATAGAGATTATTAACATGTAAGATCCCAAACATTTCTAGAGTTTTCATAGGGTTGTTTATAGAGATTATAGAAAGCATTATAAGGCTGCCTGACCCCAATTATTCGTGGTTCAAAGCATGGATTGAATATCTCATCCTTTCCCAGTTTTAGATTTGGACTCTTACCTATATTATTATGCTTCATGATTTTTGGAATTTCATTGGGCGAACATTTATCAACAAATTAAGGTAGGTGGTCTATTATCAAATCTCATAGTCTTAATATTGTTTAAATGTATTTGATTGTTTAATTTATAAGGTTCATTTAAAAATTTAAATTACATTGTTGAATTAATCAACGTGGTCAATTATTTAATTGATGAATTAGGTTTTTGATGGGAGAAGTGATTTTTTTAATTGAGATAATTAATTGATGAATTAATTATTTGGATATTGAATAGAGAATTATAATAAATAATGGTTGAATTAATTATTTTCATATTAATATTTTGTAATGAATGTGATTAATTAGTTACAGAATTAATTAATCATATTAAATTGATTAATTAATTGTAGAAATCAGTAATGTCATAGATATGATTAATTAATTTTAGAATTAATTAATGTGATGAATTTGATAAATTAGTTGATTAATTAATTAATGAGAGTTAATGTTATAATAAGATTAATGTAGATTTGTATTGAATGAATGATATGATAAAACATGTGATATTTTGATGCTTGTGAGTGAATGATATATGAGTATGAGACACATACTGATTCTCCAAATACTCATGTGCATTTTATTGATGAATGAGTGTGGGGCATGAACTGATGCTCGAAATACCTATAGTGAGAGAAAGTGCATGAATATTTATATATATATGGAATTGGGGATGATTCTTTAAATACCCTTGATGTGTGAGACAAGGATTGAAGCTCTAATTACCCATGGTATGGGGGTGTTAGACATGACGATCTACACTGAAGATATTGAAATTGGATTGTGGATCCAATTATCCATGATAGTAAAATTGAAGTAAAATGTATAATGAAATACGATTTATTAAATGAATTGTTAATGGATAATGGGAAATGGTCAAGAATCCGGCCTGAGACAAAGCTTGTATTTTGGTTCGGGTGTCCACAGGAACCTATGGTTTCTGTATTTCAGTAATGATTAATTATATAATTTGATAACTATTTAATAATTCCTTGTAATTATTTGATTTATACAACTTTATACACTATTTATTGACTATAGTTGTTTTAGACACCATTGGTGGTGGCCTACTTAGTTTTATTCACACCCTACTAGGGATTCCTGATTAGTACCCTAATAAACATTATGATTTCAAGATAGGCTAAGGAAAAAACCCTTGGTTAGATTTATAATTGGGGGGTGGATCTTGGAGGAGGGGACCAAATGTGGTTTAGGTATCTCTTGAGAGTCATCAGTGTCTTTATTTTGAGGTTTCATTTCTACACTTTTCATGTTGTTTAGGAAGGTATGTTTTCTTTTTCAGTTGGATATGGTTTTTCCTGCATGATTTTCTTGAGATTTGAGTATTGTTTATGATTATATATTCTTTCACATTGTATTTTTTATTTCTAATGGTGTATTATTATAATAAGAGAGTGTATAGTCTCTCCAAAATTGACTACCCAACCCTCGCTTCGAGTCGGTAGGTTCTAGAATATGTGGAGACATGCTTGATGTCATGTGGTGGTCCAGATTGTGGAACCGATGCATGACACCCGAGACAGGATGTCACAAAGTGGTATCATATCTCTGGTTTTCTTTTTTTATTATTTTATCTTATAATTTGGGAAAGGTAGAAAAAATACTATGAATAGTCTGGGCTGGGTTATGAGCTCATGCATGGTATTTCGAAACGCATTTCTGGGGGAAAACTGAAGTACAAAGGTTGGTATTATTGTTATTGAAGTTTTTATTATAGTTGAATATTATTTCACCTTTAGTGATGCACTTTTTGGGTGATGTGAAATATTTTTTTTTGAGGTTTTCTGAAATTGGAATCATGGCCCCAAATGGAACGAGAGTTCAGTTTAAATACATTATTCTAGTCACTCAAGATTATTTTATGACATGCATCATTTTAGGCTAATGTAGGAAAATGGGTTTTCAGTATGTCATTAAACATTATCTATTTTTTCTTTCTTACGAAATTGAAATGAATAATGGATCCTAATACGAAATTTAGAATGCAAAAGTGATTATATGTATAGATAAACGAGTTTACAATATAAATCTAATAATAAAAATGTTTTACCCTTCTAAACTATGAACTATGTGTAGGGTGGTTAAGGTTAGTAATAGCGCCTCAGTTTTGACTGTGTGGTGAGGATTGGGAAAAAGAATCATTATTCATTATTGTATTTATCTATAACATAAACATGTTAAATTTGTGAACTATTTACTAAGATTCATGTTTTTCCTTGAAGATTGCTTCCTCCATGATGACACTTGTTGAGTGGACTACAAGATGACTGGATTAGAGTTTGTATACCTGAAGTTGAACCTAATGCACTGGTAGTGCCAATTGAAGAATTCAGAGAGGAGTTCTGAGAGAAAATTTATCACATCCTACAGCTAATGAAAAGATACACATCTCATTTTGTGAAAAGAATGTATGTTCTGACAAGGCATTTCCATTTGAAACACCCTCCGACTTTAAATAGAGAAGGTGGGCCTGAGGGAGCTGAGTTCGGGATCGAGTCCATCCAGAATACACTTGAATGATTAGAGAATCTTAATAAGAGGAGGGTCAAATTAGTTGATTACATCTTATGTTTTCAAGAAAATCATTTTTGGTACATCCAGACATAGGATGGAAAGCTGAAAGATATGAAATGGAAGGACTTACATGTGAAGTTTTTGGATCAATTTAATCCCAACACACCGAGACAAGGGAGAGAAGTTGAGTTCATGATATTGACTCAGAAGAATATGTTAGTGATTGACTATGATGGATGATTTAGAGACTGGAATATCCTTGCTTCAACATTGATAAGATATGAGGCTACTTTGGAAAATAGGTTTCAATATTGGATTAAATGTGAGATTAAGTCCTCGGTTATTATCATAAGGGTGACTAATTTATCATAATCGGTAAATTAGGTTCTCATATATGAGAGAAACCTGAAGGTGGATTTTAGTAGCAGAAAAGTGGTTTATGCTAGATGATCAGGAGGTGTAGCATCCAAGTGCAGGAGGTGATATAATGATAACTTTATCCAGAGTATTGGAAAACAAAGTGTCTAGTTAGAGGGATCATTTAATCAGGATGTTACCTAATATTTTTCCGCAAATGTGGTAGGTCGTGACACTTTTGTAAACATTGTCCTATACCATCGTTTGAGTGATGATCTTGTGGAAATATGGGTCATATGTATATGTTCTAATGGAACCCTCAATATATAGGTACTGATAGAGGAGATAGACAGAACCAAGATGTAGGAAGGGGATAGTATAAACCATATTAGTCAGGCATCTAGAGTTATACTAGATATAGAGGAATAGGAAGTATAAATTGAGCATTGGGGTAAGAGATCCCATACCAATTGAGTGAAATGAATCCGGGGAGTTAAACTACATCAAAAGGAAGAGGGGTTGAACAACTACATGCAGTGTATCCTACACTTGTGGATATCTAGGCTGGACTGATGATAATGAGAGGTTCTATTCCCATTAATTCTACATGATCTAGTTTCATATTTGATATTGGTGTATCTCATTCATTAATTTCTAAAATTATTGATAGTGGTTTGATCCTAGTGGTGGAGTTTGTGTGTAGAGTTATGACTATATATACACTATTGGGAGTACGGTCTAGAGACATATGTTTGTTCAAGGGATGTTCTCTTAAGAATGGGGAATATCATTTTATATGGGATCTTTATATTCTTGACATGAAAGGAATATACCTAATTATAGGTATGGATTGTCTACTGACATACCAAACCCAAATAGACTATTACAGTAGGAGACTAATGTTTATATATCCTAAGGGTGACCGGTATATTAACTTTTGGGAGTGGGATATATAGGAAGCAGAAGCATTATCAACTACTAATCATCTAGGAGATCATACAGACTAGGTTCTATTACTTTTCTTTATGAAAAGCGTTTTAAGAAAGATGTTTTTCCACCAGTAGTGGAACTATTTCAAGAAGCCTTCCATGTAGACTTCTTAGGGATTCCACCTGAGAGATATGTGCAATTCACTATTGAAATCATGCTATGGGATGATCCTGTATCTATCAAACTATACAGAAGGCCACCAATAGGGATTCAAGATCTCAAGACTCAACTGGAGGTGTTGAAGGATAAGAGGTTTATCTGAATGAGTATGCAACTTTTGGTGTCACCTTTGTTGTTTTTGATGAAGGAGGATGGGTGATTGAACTTGTGTGTCAATTATTGGAAGTTAAAAAATTGGAATATAAATAACTTGTATCATATTCATCACATCAATGTTAAAGGGAGCTTGTGTGTTCTCAAAGATTAAATTGAGATCAGGATAACATCAGTTGAGAGTTTGGACTTTTGATATATCGAGGACATATTTTATAATTAGGTATAAATTATATGAGTTCATCATAATGTCATTTGGTTTGAAAAAATGCACCAGAAGTGTTTATCGCCTTGATGAAGAGGATCTTCCATCCATATATGGATCATTTTTGGTAGTGTTTGTAGACGACATCTTAGATTAATCTAAGACTCATAATGATCATTCCCAACTTCTTGACATCGTCTTGAGTACATTAATATAGAATTAGATATAAAACAAGCTAGTTATGTGTCAATTTTGGATTGACTAGGTACACTTATTGGGAAACATCATCTCATAGGATGGTGTATTAGTAGATCCAGAGAAGGTCCATAATATTGTGTAATGGGAGAATCCCAAGACCATCTTTGATATATGATGTTTTCTAGGATTATCTAGATATTATTAGAGATTCATCCAGGACTTTTCCCAAATATCATCACCATTTTAGGGCTTGAAAAAATAGGGGTTAGTCTATAAATTGTCATAAAAATGTGATAATGGATTCCAAGTGTTAAAGAAAGACTAGGAATTGATACCAATCTTGATCATACCTATGTTATGTGAGGGTTTTATCATATATTTTTATGCTTAAGAAATTAGAATCGGAGATATGGTGATGAAAGGAGATCGAGTTGTGTTGTATGGGTGTCGATAGTTTAGGTCACATGAAAGGAACTGGCTTAAAAATGACCCTGAGTTAGCATATTTGGTTTATGCTCTAAATTTTTGGAAACAATATCTTTTGGGTGATATGTTTATAGTGTTTATTTAAAAAAAGATATTTAGGTACATCATTTCATAGATAGATTTAAATCTTTGACTGTGAATATGGGTAGATCATATTCCATCTTCTATTTTTGATATGGAATATACATCTAGGAAAGGAATGAGTATGGCAGACAGTTACAGTAGGAAAACTCAGAATCAGGCAGTTCATGAGTCTAGAGTTGAGTGAAATATGATGAATTTTCTAGCTATGATGCATGTGGTGGATCACAAGAATCAAGAGTAGATTACTCTAGTTTCAGTTTCAGTGGAGTCTAAATTTTTGAGCTAGATTAGAGACATGAAATATTAGTATCTCGAGTGTTTGAACATGAGGGAAATCTTAAATAGAGGGGAGACACCTTCTAATTAGAGAATAGATGATGATGAGATTATCATTATCAAGAATCAGTTTTTTGTGCCTACGACTATGTGTGAAGAGATTATATGGAAATTTCATGCATTGATGTGGGTGGTACATCCAGGGGTAACCAAAATGTAACTTGATGTATGATTATAGTTTTAGAGGCTAGGAAAGAAAAAAGAGATTGTAGGTTTCATGACACGATGCTACACCTGTTGGCAGGTGAAGGCAAAGCATCATTGACCTGACTATTTTCTAAAGTCGTTGTCCATCCTTGAATGGAAGCAGGATGAACTGAAAATAGACTTTTTGGTAGGTCTTACAATGATTCTGATGAAGAATTATCTATTTGGTTTGACGTGGACTGATTGAGGAAGGTAAAACATTTCTTGCCTGTACGAGAGACATTCTTAGTGGATCAGCTGGGAGATATGTGTCTCCAGAAGATAGTCCATTTGTATAGGGTTCCACATACTATAGTTTCAGACTGGGACTAACAATTTACATCACACTTCTATAAGGTCTTGATGAAGGCACTCAGTAAACATTTTTTTTATTGAGAACAACATTCCACCCAAATAAAAATGGGAAGTCAGAGAATACTATACAAATTCATGAGGATAAGCTGTAAGAATGTGTGCTTGACATCAGGTGGGTATTTAGAGATGAACATGGATTTAGTGGAGTTTTCCTATAATAATAGTTGTAATGAAACTATACTGATAGAACCATACAAGGCTCTTTATGGATGGCCATGCAGATCACCGCTATACAAGATGGATGTAATGAACCAAATTTTTTGAATGATAACTATTTCCGAAAAATGTGTGTTATATTATTTTATAGACATCAAAGCTATATCTTTCTAATAATGAAGTGAGTTTATTTTGAAATGTGACTATCGGCTTTCAACCATAATATGCTCATTGGTCAATTATGACCATTGGTCAATATGACCATCGGAAACAATAATCTTAATAATAATTTTAACATTATAATTAATAGCTATAAGAATAAATTACAAAGGAAAATAAAGAAATAAAGAAGAGTTAATAGTCTAAACTAGTAGAATTGGGCCATACAAAGCCCATTTTTCAGAACCTGGGAGGGAGGTAGCATCCCAAGGATTCTCTCTTGACCAAGCCCAATCTATGCTTCAACATGTGAGGCTTTAATTAAATTGATTATGGGAGAAGATCAAGTTATTAAAAATTACCCCTCGATCGATGTTAGTCGAGCTGCCCCATGAGTTTATAACCATCACACACTTTACCCTTAGGTGATATGTGGGTGTTATAAGTGGTTATCTGGAGAGAAGTTATTTACATTAAATGTTATACATTTTTACATATAATTTTTTTTCATCAATTCTACTTTAAGAATAGTTTTCTAAATAAAATTGAGTTAGATCAGGATAAATAGAATTTTTGACAAAATGGTAAAAATTGTACTTTTCAGCAAATATACAATTATTATAATAATATATGGTATTATTATGTTTATTTTAATAAAATAATATGATTAAATTACCCTTATTTGAACAGAAATGATAAAATAATAATATTTTTTAGTGTCAGAAACTTCACTATGCGATTTCGCTATGCATTGTATTACCGCTGTTATTTTTTAAAAATAATTTTTTTTATTTAAAAGATAAAATTATCATATTAAGATAATTATTTTGTTGAAATAAATATAATTTTTGAAATTATCATGCTGAAATTATGTTAGGGTTAATTTATGAGAATTTTATAAAAATATTTTTTTTTTACGAATAGTAAAAATAGTGTTTGAGTTTTTTGATATGATTAATGACATCATAATGATGTAATAGGAAATATAAAATTATGGTCAACTCTTATGTATTAATAACATAATAGGTGTCCCAAGTGGAAAATACCATGGGAAAGCCCATGGTTTTGAGTTTACCACCACTTAGGTGTCTAAGGAAATTAATAAACAAATACTCCCCTTTTTCTACAAATACCAATCCATTTGTTCATTTCATTTCAATCCCATTTCATTATCCACGAAGATATAAAAGTATTACATCCCAAGGAGTCCTCCCAATGTGTCCTCCATCCCCTAAGGTCCCAATATTAAATTTTTAGGAGTTACTCATCAAGGTAATGGAAATCTCAACTTCTATTTTCATTACATGCTCCCTTTTTTATGTGGTATATATTTCAAATTTACATAATATTTTCATCTATCTATTTTGTTATATCCATTTACTATATTTATATTCTTCTATGAATGTTTGAACCTTTTCTCTTCTGTTTTTAATTTTTTCTAAAACCATGTTCCATTTCTGTTATGCTGCCAAATTCTCTTCTCAAAATTTATCTCTTTTTCTCAAGAAATTATCTTATTTTATTTTTTGAATACCCAATCCTATTTATTTACTATAGGTATTCATCAATGTTTCAAAATAATTTATTTTATTCTGGGATTAATATACATAAAACACACATTCATTTTTGTGGGTTAATAATGACATAAGGATCTTGTATTGACGCATTTTTTTAAAACATCATGATTTTGATTTGAATTCCACTATTTTATTATCCCAAATTTATTTATATAATGTTTTATTATGATCTATGTTTATCACATTAATTTTTACGTATTAAGGGTGTGCCCTGATAGCGATCTAATGCATTGGGTACAAAATTTAATCTTTATAGATAACAAGTTTTACAATACCTCAATGAATAACCTTGGTAAATTTTATGAATCCTTGGTGAAAAGCCACAGTTTTATGCTCATGAATGACTTAATTAAAAATTGTATCAACATTTACTTTTTATGAATCATTTTATTACTATGATATGTCTCTTTTTTTTCTCCTACCATTGTGATATTCTTCATGTTCATATCGATAATTCTCATGATCACTAGTAAACTATTTCTTTTTTTCCCTTTTCAGGCCATATGATTTCCCTTTACTTTAATAAATGTCCATAGGTTATGAGATGTTGTATATTTAGCTAGGATAAACTAATGATGAAGCCTTTAGAGTTGAATAAAATAATATTCTACGTTTTCATGTATCATTTACCTTATTTCCATGAAAATAAACTTTAATAAATACTATGTTTGTACAATGTGATGAAATATTATGTAATAAGAAGGAGGGATTATCTAATGGTAGAAGGTGATCCTCAATTGTTGGGACCAAGTCTCATGTAAAAGATGGCAAAAAATGTTCAGTTTTTTTGGAAACATATGGCTATGGCACGGAGTTGGAAGAAGTCGTACGCTGGTAGATAGAGATGACCCCTATAGATTATATATGATGATCGTGTATTCCTTCGGGTGTCACTTAGATTGGGTCACAACAATATACAACAGTAAGGAATTTTGGTGCACATGTTTGTTATACCCATTAAGGTGGTTGAGAGGATTGGGCCTGTGGCATACTAATTGTCTATTCCACAAAATATATTATCATGCATGATGTTTTCCAAGTATCACATCCTCGAAAATATCCCCCTGAAACTTCTAATATAAACAATGTTGATGATGTTGATCTTGAGATAGATGCATCCTTTGAGGAGAACCCCATAAGTGTATTGGATCACAATGGGAATGTGTTTCAAGGAAATATCGTGCTGATTGTTCATGGGTTGTGGGAACATGGATGTGTGCAGGAGGAAATTTGGGAAAGGGAAGTAGATATGAGGGCTTAGATGCCCAATATTTTAGTTTAGAATCATAGAGAATCTAGGTAGTGCAACTTGAGGATGAGATTTTATATGCTGGGGAGATTTTAAGATCTTGATATTTTTTAGATTTGTCTCATATTTGTTTGCATAGTTTTTGGGAGTGATTTCAAGGCCATTCATTCTGCATTCTTCGCAATTCAAAGGCTGGATTAAAGATCTAATATGATCCTTGTTCTTGATATAGACTCCGATCTATATTGTAATGATGCTCAATTTTGGGGAATTTTGGTGGGTGAACGTTCTTCAATGAATCGATAGAGGTGGTCTATTATCAAATCCTATATTATTAATATCATTTACATGCATGTGATTTTCAAATTCCCTAGGTTCGTTTAGAAATTGAAATTCCATTGATGAATTATGATCGTGGTGAAATAATTTATTGATGAATTGAGGTTTTTATAGAACAAAGGAATTAGGAAATTGAGTTAATTAATTTAGAAATTAATTATCAAGGTATTGATAAAGGAAATATAATAATTAATGGTTGAATTAATTATGATCATGTTGATATTTTGTAACGAATGTGATTAGTTAATTATAGAATAAATTAATATGATGAAAGTGATTAATTAATTCTTAAATTAATTAATATAGTAGATATGATTAATTAATAATATAATTAATTGTTGAATTAATTAATTTTAGTTAAATTTATTTTAATATCAATGTTTATTAATCTCAAATGAATGATATGATAATGAATGTGATATTTTGATACTTGTAAATAAATGAGATTTGAGTATGGGGCATGGACAAAGGCTCCAAATACCCATGTGAAATTAATTGATTAACGAGTGCAAGATATGGACTAAAACTACAAATACCCATAGTGTTAGAAAGTTCATGAATGTTACTATATGTATGAGAAAGGGACCGAGGATCCAAATACCCTTGATGTGTGAGACAAAGACAGATTCTCTAAATACTCATATGATGGGGGTGTTAGACACGACGATCTACATTCCTGAGATTGTCATTTTATTATGGATCCAATTGTCCATAAGAGTAAAAATGAAATGAAATGGATAATGAAATACAATTTATTAAATGAATTGTCAATGGATAATGTGACATGGTCTAGACACTGGCATGGGAGGAAGCATGTATTGATGTTTGGGTGTCCACAGGAACCAGGGTGTTTTGTAGTTAAGTAAATATTAATTATATAATGTGATTACTATTTATTTATCCATTTTAATTATTGGTTTATAAACATGCATACAATATTTTTTGGTTGGATTTATTTTAGGCACCATTGGTGGTGGCCTAATGTGTTATACTCAAACCCTACTCGAGCTACCTGCTCTGTACCCAAATAGACATTATTGGTACATGAAAGGATAAAGGAAAAGTCCCCGGGTCAGATTACTAATTTGGGGATGAATTTTGGAGATGGGAACCAGATGTTCTTTCGGACCACATGGGAGTATTCAATGCATTTATTTTTAGTTTTAATTTAGAAACTTCACAAAATATTTACCATGGAATGCTTTTAGTTTTAGTCGGATATGGTTTTTCTTCCTTGATCATCTTGATATTTGATTATTATTTATGATTATACATGATTCTGCATTGTCTTGTTTACTCAAACTAGTGTATTACTCTAATAAAAAAGGCCATAGTCTCTACATGACTGATTTACCAGATCCTCACTACTAGTCGGAAGCCTATAGCATACGGGGAGGTGCTCCTGAGGTCATGTGGCAGTTCGGATCGGGGCGCCGTCATGTGGAACCTTGGACGAGATGTTAAAAAGTGGTATCAGTGCTCCAGTTTTATTTTTTTCTTCTTTTGTATAACTATTTGTTAAAGTTAGAAAAAATTATAGGAAGATTTGGTTCGTGGATATGAGCTAATACATCGGAGTTGGAAAATAATGTATTAGGAAAAACCCAAGAACTAAGGGTGGGATTATCGTTATTGTTGTTTGCTGTTATAGTTGAATATTATTCCACCGTGGGTAATTAACTTATTGTGTGATTTGAAAAATTATTTATGATGTTTTCTAACAATTGACCCATGGCATAGAATGACATGATAGGGGATTCTTCATGCATCATTATAGGAAATCAGGATTAATTTTTTTACATGCATAATATTTGAAAAGCACTAGAAAATAGGTTTTGGGTATGTTATTAACCTTGAATTTTTTTTCCTTTCTTATGAAATTTAATTAAAAATTAGTACCTAATATGTAACTAATAATGGAAAAATGATAAAAAATTATAATAAGTTATTGTATAATGGAATGTGAATAATGAGAACATGTTTACACTTTTTAACCAGGACCTAGGTGTAGAATGGTTAAGGGTAGTAATAGTGCCACTATTTTGATTATGTGGAGAAGATTGAAAAAATAATGGTTAAATCTTATTTTTTCCTTCTTATGTAATTGTTTTAACTTTGTGTACTATTTCCTAAGGGTCATGTTTGGACTTATAGATTTATTCCCACACAACGACACATGTTGAGAGGAAGACATGATAACATTGCTGGAGATGGTCTATCGGTAGTGGAACCTGAGGCATAAATTGTACCTGTTGAAGAAGTCATAGAGATTTTCTAAGAGAACTTTGATTGCTTCATGAAACTAATGGAAAGAGTCCCCGAGATGGTTGTGAAAATCATGTCTTATCTGACAAGGGATTTCCAATTGCAACACCCTCTAACTTTTACCAGAGAGGGTGGACCAGAGGGATATGTGTTATGGATTGTGTCTATCCAGACTGTAGATGACCACATATAGACTCCTAATGAGAGGATGGTTAAATTATATGTTTACTTGTTATGTGGATAAGAGATGTGTTGGGGGGGACATACAGACTCAAGATGGATAGCAAAATAATATGGAATGGAAGGACTTCCCAGAGAAGTTCTTAGAGAACATTTTATGAGACACGCTGAGATAAAAGAGAGAAGCTGAGTTCATGAGATTGACTATACAGAATATTTATGTGATGTACTATGATATACACTTCATAGATTTTCTAAAATTTTCTCTAGTGTTGGAAGGAGACGAGGATACATTAGAAAATAGGTTTCAAGATGGGATTAAAGGTGACACTATGTCCCAGGTTAATATCTTGATGCTGAAGAAGTTAATAGATGTGGTATATAAGGCTCTTATATCTGAGGAGAACCTAATAGAGGATTCTAGTGAAAAAAATATGTTTTATAATGGATGATCAAAAGGGTAGGAATCATAGAGAAATAATTTCTTTTCTGAGAAAATTATCTAGAGTAGTGGGAAACAAATTGTGCAATCAGAGGGATCATTTACGTAGGATCTTACTCGAGTATTTTTTCACCAGTACGGTAGCCCAGGATAATTTCATAAACATTATACTATACCATCAGTGGAGTGATGATTATATGGAAAGATGGTTCAATTTTAGATGTTTTACAGGTTCCCATAATAGATAAGTAGAAATGGAGTTTCTAGATAGAGCCAGGGTGCAGAATGGTTATCTTCTACACTATATCATTCTAGTAGCTAGAGTGATGTTGGATTTGGTGGAAAAATAAGTGGTCGTGGAGCTTCGAGAAAAGACTCCCCATACCAGTAGACTGATATAACTTAAGGTAGTCAGACTGCATCATAATGAAAAGGGGCATAGAAACTACATGCAGTGAAACCTACACTTGTGGATAGTGAGGTTTGACTATCGATATTGATAGGTACTATTTTCATAAATTCTATGTTATATAGTGCATTATTTGATAACGGTTCCAATAATTCCTTTATATTCTCAGAACTTTTTAGTGATTCGATCCTAGAGGTGGATTTTTTTAAGAGGTCTAGGAAAAACCACCCTTTATTAAATTAAATATATTTAACCAATTTTCTTATTGGGAAAGAGGGAACCCATTACAAGAAGGGAAAAAACCCATAAAAACAAAGGTAAAAAAGGACCAACAAGTTATAAAAAAAAATATCTAAATAGGCACTGTAAATCCTCATTACCCCCTTCACTAGACAATGCCATAATGAGATCATTTCAAATAAGTGGATGTTCTCTAGAGACATCTATTTTTTCAAGGGATTTTCTCTCGACATCAGGGAGTATCTTTTTATATGTGATCTCTATATTCCTGAGACGATAGTCTTTAACCTAATTATGGGTATGGAATGGATAGTCACATAATGAGACCATATAAGCTATTACCATAAGAGAGTAATGTTTATATATTTTAAGGGTGGCCAATATATTAACTATGAGGAGTTGGTTATCCAGGCAGGATGTGCATAACCAATTACTTAGAAATAGAATAGCTCACAAACTAGGTTTCTAGTCATTTTCTAGATGATGGGTGTTTTAAGAAAGATGTTCCTCCCTATAGTGGAACTACTATACAATGTCTTTTCTGAATACTTATCTAGGATTATACTTCAGAGAGACGAAAAATTCACTATTGATCAAAATCAGGGGATGATATAGTTTCTATTCCAAAATAAATAATGGGATAAACAAAGCTTCAAGAGCTCATGATTTAGCTAGAGGAGTTGGAGGATAAAAGGTTAATCTAACTGAGTACATCACCTTGGGGATCAAATCTATTGTTTTAGAATAAGTATTAATGGAGATTGTGCTTGTGTGCTGATTTCTAAAAGTTGAACAAGAAAATAGTAAAGAAATGGTATCCTATTCAACGTATCAATGACCTATTTTACCAGTTGAAAGAGTGTGGGACACGATTTGACACTCCAAATACCCATAGTGTGAATAATTGTATAGGTGAGACTCTATGTATGGGATTTGTAATGAGGCTCTAAATACCCATGATGTTTTAGAGAAGGGATGATGATCCAAATACTCCCGAGATTGGTGTTTTTGACACGATGATCTATTCTCATGATATTGGCATTAGATTATGGATCCAATTATATATGATAGTAAAACTAAAATGAATTGGACAATGAAATAACATTTATTAAATGAATTTTTAATGTATAATGTGAAATGGTCTAAACTCTAGCATGGGCCAAAGCTGGTATTCAAGTTTGGGTGTCCACACGAACTAGTGGTTTATGTAGTTATGTAATGATTAGTTATATAATGTGATAACTATTTAATTATGAATTGTAATTATTGATCTATACAACAACATAAATTGTTTATTAAATGGATTTGTTTTAGACATCGTTGGTGGTGGCCTACTTAGTTAAACTCATATCCTACTTGGGCTTCCTGATCGATACTCGAATAAACACTGTTTTTGGAGGATATGATAAGGGTAAAGGCCCAGGTATACATATTGTTATATATTCTTATGAATTTTCTGGTTAATTTTTTTGGTGTATTACACTAATTAAAGAGTGTATAGTCTCTATAATATTTACTTACTAGACCCTCACTGCTAATCAATATGATATACAGTACGAGGAGGTGTTCTTGAGGTCATGTGGTAGTACGTCTTAGGGAAACAGGGCGTGGAACCTGAGCCACGATGTTATACCAGAGGTTGTAGATGATTTGATATGTTTCCACCACCACCCCCAGGAGTTGAAGATAGGCTTGGGGAACCAGAGGACAGGGGAAAGGATAGTGGTAGTATCTAAAGGCCTTTGACCCAGAGGCTCAGATGATGCATATATGTACATTCTGTGTCCTTTCTACTTTCAAAAATAATATTATTAAACCATTTTCTATGGTACTGTATTCTATACATTTCTTTATCTAAAATTATCTAGGGTGACAAAGGGAATCATTAGAACCATGATTTGGTGTTTTTTGACATAGATTTAGGATCATGTGGAAGAGGGATTCTTCTCCCATCAAGATGCATTATTAGGGGCAATTAAAACATTGAGGGAGAGTTAATTCAACCCAAAAAATTAAGTTTCAATTTGCGGTGGATGAGTTTCTTTGAATTGTGTGTTTAGGGAGTGGTTGTATGTTATAGTGTCAGAGCAAGCCCTATTCTACCAGTGGATCTATTCTTCTTATCTAGTATAATTGTAATCCCTAGTGGAGGGAGAGACTTGCATAGAACTATTTCATTGTGGAAGAGTTTAGACCTACAAAGTTTCTTTAGTGTGTGTTGGATTCCTACAATCCATGCTCTATTGGTTTTCTACTTTTTGGTGTAACTGTTTGGGTTTGTAGACAGTGGGCCTAATAAGACCTAGTGTTTACACTTGGGTAACCCTGTGTTGTTTGTTGGTACATTCATTTACTCAGTATCATCTAGTACACAAGATGCTTGAGGAGGATGTGGTGAATTTATTCTAGGGGTGGTTGAGAACTGATGGGTTTCTTTAGTGTAGATGTCATGTTTTTAGAGGTGCAGTACCGCTAGAACCTATGAATGCATATAAATCAGGGTTCTTGGTATTGTCTACCTTTCATATCTTTAGAGACATGTTCCACATTTTTTTCATGATATTGACATAGTATGATCTGTATGTGAGTGTGTTTTGGCCTTTTTTCTTCATCTTTATGTGTGATTTTAATTAGAACAGGAACCCCTTGCTGAACTTGTTATCATGGGAGTCCCTGTGGGGAGATCAATTCTACTCATTCTTCCTAGGATTTCACTTTTTTGTGGATGAAAATTAATAAGGAGGGGAGAATATAGTGACTAAAGTTTATACCTATAAGGCTTTGGAATATTTTTAGTAATATTTCTGAATCTAAGAGCTATGTTTGCATGGGATTATAGGGTATAGACAGAAACAGTGTGGTGATATTAAAAATATGAAATATATTTTATAATGTGCGCATAGTTTTCTTTGAAACAAAGAATAACTCCCTAACCGATTCTCATGTCTGAATTTTGGGAATGCGGTAGAGTTTAGAACATGGTATTTACCCTACTATGACTTTGTTATGATGTTAGGCCAGTTGAGTGAGATGCAACTTTTAGTTATTATTGACAGATGCCAAATATTGGTTTTTTACAAGAGGGGAGTTTGTAATAAAACACCACTATTGTATTAGGGAACATGTTTTCTTTACCCCTTGGACCAGTATTGATGGAACTCCCCCATAGTGGGCATGATTCCACTACCCATAGAATAGTTCTCCTAGTGTTAGTACTCCCCTGTCAGACCAGGGAGCGGGTCCCCTATATCTTTAACACCAATTGTGAGAGAGATCCCCTATCGGACCAGGGATTGGGAACTCCATAATATATATATATATATATATATGGAGATCCCCTATCATTATATGGTATAGTCCCTCCATACATGTTTGATAGTTAGAGTGGAACTCCCCTACGACATCAGGGTGCATGTCTTTGATCCACAAAGTGGTACTCCCCTACAATGTTAGGATGTTGTTCCTCCATATATTGTGCTTAGGTACGATAGAACTATTCTATTATACTAGGGTGTGGGCCATATATCTATGAATTTGTACTCCCCTATCATGTTAAGGTTCACGTACTCTCTATATAGAGTGTTTCTCCCTTGAGGTACTAGGGTAAGAGTCCTCTTATGCATAGTTGTAATCCTCTGCTGTGTTTGGGTGTGAGTCCTCAATCTTTGGAGTGGCACTCCCCTGTCTCTGAGTAGTGATGGGGAGCAGGTCCTTAATTGGAGTAGTAACTCCCCTAGATGAGAAGAACAATTTTTAAAAGTGGGCCCCTCCACTAGTTATGCATGATACCAAGTTATGATTTAGTGATCCCTCAATGTAGTGCTGTAGAAGCCTCTTCTTATGGGCACATTAGTGGTTTTATAGGATGTTTAAGAGCTAGAAATACATTAACCATGTGGTAGTGGTAAGGATTTGGTCCATTTTATCTCTCTTTTTGGAGATTATTTACATGTTCACAGTTTAAAACAATGGTACCTCAACTGTATATAGTGGTGAAGGGTGATTCTAACCACATGGGTTCCTATGGGCTTGTGTAGGGAACATGATAGAAATTATAGGATCTATACTGATGGGATATAGGGTTTGACCTATTAAATTGTTCTTGATGGAGAATGTTCTCTTAGACATAACATCAAGTGTGGTAGAGTTGTTCATGATGGAGTATATCTCTCAGATGGGGGCCATCTAGCATCGATGAGCTTGTGGAGTGTGTTCTCTTGGGTGTGTGTTACCTTTGAGCATTGAGTAGAATCTTATAGATCGCTATGAGGTCAGAACCTAATGAGAATTGGGTTATAAAATAATTATATTTGAGTTGATTCTAGGATTCTTTTCCATTTTTTCACATATCCCGATTGATATAGCAACCAAATCCTTTTATACATTTCATTACATGATTTGAAGTATAATTAAACAACAAATTATATACCAAGGATCATGAAGTCTAGTGTCATAGAAGACTCGGTACATAAAACAGAAAACATGGGACTAAATAAAACCATTATTTATTTATAATCTATTATGATCTCATAACTTCCTCTGAACCCTTAAAAAAATATATGATAAACTATGAATAACATAAAAAAATGGATGAGATAAAATCCGAGTAAAGGATTAAACATAAGAATAAAGCTTAACACATGGGTTTGAAGACATAACGTGATGATATAAAAAGGCATGGAACATGATTATCATAAAATGGGATAATAGAATCATGTATTCATATTGACGTGGTAGTATCTTAAAACACGACTTTAGCATGAGTCAAGGCCCCATAGAGGAGCACGGGTCATGGCTAACAACAAAGACCATTGAACATGGAGGACGAGTCAATGCTAACCACCAAGACCGTTGCACATAACGTCTCATGAGAATATAAATTACCAAATGAAATGGAGTGATATATGGGACCAAAAATCATATTATCTTCCTGAAAATGAGTTTAACATGATGAATCATAGATAAGGAATGAGACATTAACATAAGCTTTATCCATAGAAAGAGATGGGTATCATAATCATGTCAAAAGGCATATCTAAATGAAATTTTGTAATGGTTTACATTATAATGTGGATTAAAATAATACATGGAAATTCATAAAGAAATATATTAATATATCATGATAATTTATTTCAAACTACACATAAAAGGGTTTTTAATAAACTATAGAATTATAACATTTTATTACGGTTTAAGGGAAAACATTCATGATTCCTCAATAAATAACATGCACAAATTTTTCTAAGAAACTAGAATTGAAAAATGTATTTTTCCTGATTAAATGACTGATTTTATAAAAATCGTGGTGTCTTTAGATATATTATGGAGTGCATTTGAAAATGGGTAAGAAATATGAAATTTCCCTTGATTCAGGTTTCCTTTTCAAAAAGATCTGAGAAGGGAACCTTATTCTAACATGAATAACCACATAAAATAAGGATGAATTGATATAGGTACATGAGTTTGGAGCATACGAACATAATATGGAATAATTACATAAAGCAAAAAAAGCGTTATATTTGGATAAAGGGAGATAAAGAGTAAACTAAAAGATAAATGGAGGTTCATGTACAATCCCTTACATTATGTCCAAAGGTGTTCTACACATGATATTAATGTATTAAATAATAATATTAAATTTACTAATTAATAAGAATAGAAATATTTATCTATGTATTGGATTTATAATATCTTTATTTTGTTTATTTATGGACTTTTTATGGGTTTAGAGGTTCAATTTCATCATTTGAGAGCATTGGTTTCCTTGGTTTTCATGATCGGTATACTTGTATTCACATACAAAAGGTCATATAAAGTGGGATTAATTATCTGGAATTAAAATTATATGTTATTAATGATATTAAATCGGTTAAATAGGTCTTATAAATAATTTGGTTTTTTGTACAGAGGATGAATCATTAGATAAATAGTTAATGACAATCGCTTGGGTTTATTTTGGCTGTTTTTGATCACGACGAACTCATTTTGTTTTATAAATTAATTTAATCTGTATAAAATGATTACTGAAAATTGAATAAAATATAAGAAATATATTATTATATATTTCAACCATAAAAATGGTTTCATTACTAGCCTTGATAAATGAATTGAATGATGAAATCATGTCATTCACGAAGGTGGAAAATTTACACCTCACAGACAATGTTTTAATTCTTATAAAAAAGAGAGGAGAAAATATATTTGATGAATAATTATTCCATAAACATGATAAAATTATAATATATATAAGATATTGGAGTTTTCCATCCACATAGACAAGGGTAAGTGAGGATGTGATATGAAAAGAAAAGAACATGAAAAGAAATTGAAAGAAAACAGAAGAGGGTTCTACCTATTGATTACTTCTTCTTAAGAACCTACTGAGTGGATTTATTTTTATGTTTTTTTAATAAAAAAATCTACCATATGTGGGGGAGTGGTTTGGAAATATTATGGGACATAATTTGGATGAGGGGGTGTTTTCTCATTTTTTATTCACCAGTTTATTATTTTGGATCAATACTGTGAATAGTTTGAGAATTATCATCGAATATAATAAAATAATTAATAATGATTCGATATTTTGGGCTTAAATCATCCATACATCATCTATGACTCCCTAATTCATGAATTTAGCATTTATCATAAATTACTGTATTTTAATATTCACAAAAAATTCATGTATTTTAGATAAATCCGAAAAATTACACTAACCGTTTTTCAAAATATTGAATTCAAAAATGATATCCATTTTATGAAAATAATTTTATAAATATGTGAAATTTTAATTTTAATTAAAATTATTATTTACTACGAAAATAAAGTTTTTAAAATTATTCTTGAATTTATAACACTTTTAAAAAATAATTAGGGCCTCATAAAATTATATTAAAATAATAAGACAACAAAATATTAACCTATGAATACATTTTATGAAAGTAAAGAATCTTTGAAATTATTAAATTAGTAATAAAACTAAAATTAAATATTTATGTCTTACAAAAATTCCAACACTTAATTTATAGTTTTTAAAATATTTATTTACTTAGACTATATTATAATTATATCATATTGTCACTTATAAGATGAATAAATTTTATTTATAATTTTATTTGTGAGGTTAGTATTTAATTGTTTGGTTTACTATTCATAAGGGTCATGTTACAAATCCAAATTTCAAATTACTATTCATTTAGTATATATTCATTAACTTATAGAAATGCCTTTTATTTCATTAATTATTCATTTATAATGATTTTATTGTGTTCTTAATGTGTTTTTATGTGATTATACGATATGAAATAAATATAAGAAATAAATATCCATTGATAAATCATTGGATCATTACATTTAAACCCCTTATGAAATTTTTCCCTCAAAATGTCATTTTACATTCTACGTTGAAAAAAGGTGGGGGTGATTTTCCTTCATCGCTTCCTCTAGTTCCCATATTATCTATTCATAATTATAGTTCTTCTATAGTTATTTGACCATGTGAGTGGTTTTGTCATGTAGAATTTTATCTCTACGATCGACGATCATCACTGTATGATCCTCATACAAGAGATCTTTCTCCAAATATACCACCACTGAATTCAGTACATGTGAGGGATCTAGTACGTACTTCCTTAAGAGGGATACGTTGAAGATATATTTTTCTTGAGAAATGGTTGGTGGAAGTGCATGTTGATAGGACAAAACCCCAACACGATCAATGATCTTGAAGGGTAATATGTGATTGGGACATATAATCCCTTTTTTTCAATAATCATGATCCACTTCCAGAGAGATATGCAGAGTAATACCATGTCTCCAACATTAAACTATAGGAACCATCGAATATTTTCTGCATAGATATTTTTTTATCATTGGGATTCCATGATGTATTTATATATGGTTTTCACCTTTTCAACTATTTATTATACCATTTTAGGTACGATTAGCTTACACTCACTGACCTTATCCCAGCATGTTGGTGTTCTATACCTTTTCTCATAAATGGATTCATATGGAGCCATTTGGATGCCCGAGTTGAAACTATTTTTGTAAGATAACTCAACCTGGGGAAGATGTTTGTCCTATCCACCTTTGAAAATGATCTCAACATTTCATCGAGTTTCTGAATAAATTGTTCAGATTGACCATCAGTTTGAGGATGATAGGTCATACTAATGTTTGTTTCTGTACTTAGAGCATGTTAGATACTTTTCCAGAACATTTAGGTGAATCTTGAATCTTGATTTGATACAATCGATATTGGTACTACATGAATACATACTGATTATTTGATATATATTTGTGTAATTTGATCTAGTGAGAAGTCCTCTCGAATTGAGATGAAGTAAGATGTCTTTGTAATATGATCTATAATAAACCATATATAATTGTTTTGAATGGATGTCTTTAGTAGTCCATTGGAAAAGTCCATGGTGATTTTCTACCACTTCCATTTTGTTATCGATAATGGTTGCATCATCCCATTATAAATTTTCTTTTCATCCTTCATTTGATGACAAACCATGCACTTTAACGTATATTCAATGATCTTCATTTTTATATTGTACCACCAAAAGTTTTCCCACATATCTTAATACATATTTGTGTTCCCTAGGTGATTATAGAAGGTTGGGCTATGCATGTCCTTCATAAAATATTTCTTTATCTCTAGATTTTATTTTCCACATAGTCATGACCAAATCATATGACTCTATCCACATAGATCTTGAACTCGAAGTGTTTCCATTCTTGGTAACTTCCAACTTTTTCTGAATTTCCACATAATTCTTTTGAGAATACTTTATTTTCTCTAGAAGGTATTGATTATAAATCATTAGATAAAGGATTAGTGATTTCACTTCCTTAATGATCCCCATGACCATCCTTTGAAAATCTAGGAAGATTAGATCTTTCTCAACTCTCATTATTGATAAAGATACAAGATCATTTCTACATAGAGCATCTGTCACCTTATTTTCTTTACTTTGATGGTATTTTATTGTGAAGTCATAATTATTGATGAGATATAAACCTATTATATGGAACATATTTTGCACCTTTTGTGTTAGTTTTTATTTGAGACTCTTGTAATCTGTAAATATCTCATACTTCACCTCATAGAGATAATATCACTAAAATCTCAACACGAAGATCACAACTGCTAACTCTAGATCATGCGTAGAATACTTATTCTCATTAATTCTCAATTTCTTTGAGGCATATGGTATCACTTTTTTATTTTTCATCTGCACAAAGCCTATGAATTACTTTGAAGAATTTTTGTTTACCAAAAAGTGTTCTCTACTTATTGGGAGTGTGGGTACTGACACAGTGATAAGACTCCTTTTGATCTCCTAAAATCATTCCTCACATTCTTGGGTCCATAAAAATATCACTCTATTTCATGTAATCTTGTCTATTGGGTTTTAAAATCAGGGGAAGTTCTTAAAATTTCATTGGTAATACCCAGCGAGATCAAGAAAGTAGTTGATCTCTCTTACAGAAGTTGTCATGGGACACTCGTTGTTTTCCTTTATCTTAGAAAGGTCCAAAAATATTAGTTTACTGATGATAAAATTCACCATGAATGATACTTCCTCTATCCAAAACTCATAGTTACTATAATTTTCATATAGTTTCTCCCTTAGATACGACTTCATCACATTATTGAAGTGAAACTTAGGTTCATCCTTTCTCTTAGTGTATATTAGAATATCATCAACAAAGACTACAAAAATAATTCAAGGTAATATCTAAAGACGTTATTCATTTTGTTCATGAATATTGTCAGTGCATTTGGAAGTCTAAAGGGCATCACTATGAAATAATTGTGTCTATACCTCATTTGAATGTTATTCTCGAGAATATCTTCCTTCATCACCTTTAATTGGTGATATCATGAATGAAGGTCCAATATAGAAAAATAACTTCCCCCACATAGCTGATAAAACAAATCATGTATACAAGGAAGGGGATACTTGCTCTTTATCAATATTTTGTTGAGATCATGATAATTGATGTAGAGGCACATTGATCCCTCCTCTTTCTTGATGGAGAGGATAGGCGCACCCCATAGTGAAGCACTCAGGCTTAAAAAACCCTTATATATATTTTCCTATAATCACCCCTTTATTTCTTGAAGCTAAATGGTGTCCGTTATATAAATTTTATTTGATATAGGAAGGAATCCAAGAATAGTTTCTATTGAGAATTCAAACTTTTTATCAAAATAAATACAAGACAATTCCTCACGGAATACATCTGTGTAATTACTCACGATGGGAATGTCATTGAGAATGATAATCTACTTTGTCTCAATCACTTGAGGGATATATAATTGATAATAAAGAAGTAATAAACACACTTGATATGATGATTCTAATGGGTATTTTTTTACTCCTTACACTTGTAAGGAAATTTAGGGTTCTTAGGGATGTGAAGAGTGACCTCCCTTTCCCAACAATTGATGTTAGAATTGTATAAATATTTCAAATCCATTAAAAATATAGAATAGAACTCTACCAAAGTAAGTATAACAAGATTTTCTAGGAGTATTAGTCGAAAAATATTAAATAGGGAGGATTTATAAACTATGGATGAAATAATTTCCCCATTTACTATTCTCAAAGATAAATCAAGATCCATATTTTGTGGTGGTGTTTGAATTATTCTACTAATCTTTCATGATATTAAAGAATGAGTTGAACCTGAATCAAATAGTACATTTTCTATTATTGAATGAATAACCAGTGTACCTATCACCACATCATTTCTAGATGCACCTCTTTTATAGAGATAGAATATGCCCTTCCTTGATTCTATGGAGGTTTTTGATGATTTCCTTCGACAACCCTCCACATAAGAATTGGTTTGAAAATTTCCCACGTTTATTTTAGTGGAAATATTGAACTAATGGCAGAGAATTGAAGTAAAAATTCATTTATTCTTCAATGTTAGTAGAATTATTCATATCAATTCTATATTTCTTAACTAGATGCCCCATTCTTTCACATATGAAGAATTTCCTTGTTCCCTTTTGATAGTTCCCAGTATGATTCTTTACAAAATTTTGAAATGTGGGGTATTCACTATTCTTCAGATCATTGGATTTATTTGATGATCCTCAATTATTAGAATCGAATTTATACATTTTTTCTCCAGACAAATTATACCATTTAGAGTCTTCGATCTCCATTTCAACCTTGAGGGAACAATGTACAATCTCCTCATAACTAATGAAGTCTTGAATTTCCAACACTTTTTTGTAGAATCATCTTTAGTCCACTAAAGGAGTGATCCACCTTGATTTCAGTGTTAATTTCAAAGTCAGATTCATATCTTTCAAGCTTTGTAATGTTTGATTTATACGTCATGATAGACTTCTCTTCCTTATTCTTATGTCCAAAAAACACCCTTTCCATATTTATGAAGAAGGTTTAAGGAAAATATTTATTGAAAAACAATTTTTTAAATTCCTCCCAATATATGGAATCAATTTATTCCATGGAATTCATATTTTTTATCAGCATCCACCACTGATCAAATACCCAATCAAAATGATAAACTACCAGAACAACATTCTCTTCATCTAAGTACTGGAGGATATAGAATATCTATTCAATTGAGTTAATACAATTTTATACAAGGATAAGATCATAAGATACATCAAACAAGGGAGGAATTTTCCACATAAAGGATTTGAAATTATAATTCTCATTACTAAAAGAATGAGGTTGTACTAAAAACTCATGTTATTATTCTTAACTTGAGCCAGCTGAAAAAATACCGTCATAATGTTTTGAGCACCCATTCCGATAATATTTGGAATATCATTAGAGAAATCATCACATTTTATATTAAATTTATTATTGGAACATATTCTTATATTTACCACCATTAACTATGAAAAAAATAAAGTGCAATTAGGGGGTCTTAAATACTTATCCAATATATATAAAAAGGAAACATTAAACATAAGAGGATAAAATTTTAAAGGAATGGTATATCCTAACATGTGATTCTCTATGTTTTAATATAGGTTATCTATAATCAATTTCCTAAAAAAATTATTATTGTCATTTTTTTCATTAATAATGGTTTGTAACGAGCTTACGAATTTACCAATGTATATCCCCAGGGAGTGTCAAACCAAGTGCGTTGTATGGCTCATTGTCTGGTACTAGGTTACCCTAAGTCCGGCCCATAACACCTTGTCAAAGTTGTTACTCCTTGATACTTATTTGCTAGAACCACATCCACTTGTATTATCAAAACATATATGTATTTTATTGATAAACAAGTTACTATATACATATCAAAATATTGGGATGTTTTCTTATACTTAGTCTTATCCCAAAGGTTCTTACTAAAGTGATGTATTCTTAGTCTCTAAAAATAAATAAACTTTTCCTCTAATACTAACTATATATACCATATCCTATGACAAATATCATTACATGATTTTAAGAACAATTTAACATCATATTACAATCCAAGGTTCATTAAGTTGAGTGTCTTGGAATACTAGGTACATAAAACTGAAAACTTAGGACTAAATAAAACATTTATTTATTTATTATCGATTATGATCTCTTATCATCTTTTGAGCCCTTACATATGCATAATATAACTTGGGGATAACATAAATATGGAATCATGGATTCATATTAATATTGAAGAATCATAAAACACAACCTTATCATGATTCAAGGACCGTTTCACATAGATAAGCACGAGTCATGGCTAACCACCAAGATCATTGCACATAGAGCATGAGTTAAGGGTAACCACCAAGACCGTTGCACATAACATCTCATGAGGATAAAAATTACACAATTAATTAGAGTTTTATTTAGATGAACCCATCATAACTTTTTCAAAAATATGTGTGCCACATGAAGAATCATACATAATGAATCAAATATAAACATAAGGGTTACCCATGGATTAAATTGGGTATCAAAATCATGTCAAAAGGCATATCAAAAGGTAATTTTGTAATGATTTCCATGAAAGGATTGATTTAAATCATACAAGGAAATTCATAAGTGAATATTTTCATAGTACTTGATATATGATTTCAAACTAAAGTTAAATGAGTGTTTATGGAACTTTAGAAATACAACATTTTTGTATAGTTTAAGGGAATCCTTTCACGATTATTCAAAATGGAAAAGGAATAATTGTTTATATAAATCCATAATTATACTAAGGTTGTTATTAATGATAAAATGAGTGATTTTTTTAAAAGTAATGGTGTCTAATAACAGATTATGTATTGCATTTGAAAATGGTTAAGAAATCAAGAAGTTCCCTTGAATCAGGTATTCTTTTTAGAAATATCATAGAAGGGAACCTTATTAAAAAATGTTTAACCCCGTAAATGAAGACTGATATGATATAGATAATTGATTTTTGAACATACAAACAGAATATAGAATAATTAAAAAATTAAATAAGCACTATATTTGGATAAAAAGAGGGAATGAGTAACCTGAAGAAAAAATAGAGTTTTGGGTAGAATCTCTTACCTTATGTATGAATGTGTTCTTAACATGATATTAATGTCATGGGTAATAAAGGTAAATTCATTAATTAATAATTAAATTAATCATTTATATATGTATTTGATTTATTATAACTTTAATATGTTCAATTACACCTTCTTTGTTGGGTTAATAGGTTCAATTTCATCATTTTGGAGCAATGGTTTCCTTGGTTTTTATGATCGGATTACTTGTATACAAGTATGATAGGTCATATAATATGGGAGTAATTATCTAGAATTGAAATAATATTATATTAATGATATTAAAAATGTTAATTTTTTCTTATATATCATTTGGTTTTATTTCATTAACATGAATCATTAGATAAATATATTATGATAACAATTTGGGTTTATTTTGGCGGTTTCCGATCACAATAAACTCATTTTGTTTTATAAAAATTAATATAATGAGTATAAAATGATCCCAAAAATTTAAATAAAATATCATACATATTTTATAATCTGGTTTAACCAAAACAATGGCTTCAAGACAATCCTTTGCGACCAAATTAAATTAGTAAAGCTCATATTCCATGAAGGTGGTGAATCTACACCACACATATGACGTTTTCTTTTTAAAAATAAAAGAGATAAGAAATAATATTTGATGAATAAAAATTCCCTAGACATGATAAAATTATATTATATATAATAAAATATATTTTAAATTCCACTTGGATAATGGTAAGTGAGGATAATATGACAATATAAAAGAACTTGAAAAGATATTGAAAGAAAATGGAAGAGGGTCTTACCTCTTGATTCCTTCTTCTTGAGATACACCTTAGGGGATTAGTTTTGGTATTTTTTTTAAGCAAAAAAGATCTTGGATATGGGGGAAATGGTTGGGATGTGTATTGGTAAAAATTTGTGCAAGGATCGTGGATTGAGAGGTGCGAGTAGAAGATGTGGTGATGGGTGATATTTATAGTTTGGGGGTGTTCTCATTATTTTATTTATTAGTTTATTACTTTGCATCATGTCTATTTATAGTTTTTGAATTATAATCAATTATAAAAATATAATTATGTATGATTAGATATTTTGGGCTTACATCAGCCACACATCATATATGACTCCATAATTCATGTATTTAGCATTTATCATAAATTAAAATATTTCATTATTCCCAAAAAATTATAATATTTTTGAAAAATAACCAAAACTTACCCTACAAATTTTTCAGCAGCTTGAATTAAAAAAATGAACTCCATTTTATGAATTTTTTTTCTTAATATGAGATATTTAATTGTAATTTAAATCAAAATTTAATTAGAAAATAGAGATTTTAAAATTATAACAGCTTTTATAACTCTATGAAAAATTAATTAAGGTCTCATAAAAATATATGAAAATCATAATACAACCAAAATATTATTTTAAAAATATATTTTAAGAAAATAAATTTTCATTTAAATTATTAAATTAGTTATAAAATTGTAATTAATATTTAGGACTTACAAAAATACCAACAATTAATTAACAATTATTAAAATATTTATTTACATATACTATCTTATAATTATATAAAATTTTAACTTATATGATGGAAAATTTTATTTATTCTCTCATAAGTGAGGTTACTGTTCAATTGACCAGTTTACTATTCATAAGGGTAAGGATAATATTCTGAAATTCAAGTAATTATTCCTTTGGTGTATGTTTCTTAACTTTTAGAAATGAATTTTATTTCATTATGTATTCATTTAGAATTATTATATAGTATAATTAATTTGATTTAATGTGATTATAATATATTATAATAAGGTAGTTTCCATTGATAAAACTATTGGTCGTTACAATTGATGCACCATGTTAGTAGAGCAAACTATTCATGTATAACAAAGGATGGTTCGAGATGGATTTTATCTTTCATTTGGGTTCTATTTGGTTGGGTGAAGTGAACTATTTTATTTTAGTCTCTCCCTTTTATTTTGGATTTTGGGGTGCTACTGAGTATTTTTATACACACCCCTACACACGATTTTCCCACACATGTTGTGTCTTGTGCAGATGATAGGCCTTTGGACAGAGTCCCCGGAGGACCTTGAGTAGGTGGATCTTAGTGGAATATACCAACTTAGGTTCTTTATGCTGATTGGATAAGGAAATTTCCAACAATTTAATTTTATATATATCCCCTCATTCTGATCTCATTGGATGCTTCTATAGTTTTTGGTGGGCTTGTATTTCTCTCTTTTACGCATTTTTTACTCCTTTTGTACTATAGTTGTGGGATTTATGTATGAATTCATTTATTTTTCAATTAAATTATGTTGTAACAATTTCATAGATATTTTTTGGTTAGTTCATAAACATACAATATTATATTTCCTCCCATTTGTGTGATATGCCTACTCGGCGATATACACTAGCCCCTGTCCTATTGGACGCTGACTTGGGGTAGTCATGGATCGGGTCCCATTGGGTATGGTTGTGAAATATTTTATATTTATATTATGATTATAATTTCATATATAAAATATTACATCTTTAAATATACTTATTCATATCATCCATGTGGAGTTGTTATGAAAATATAGAGTCACATCGACTCTTGAAGGCGGTAGTCCACACGGGGATGAACGATGTTATGATCTTTCAGTGAGTGAAAAGGAATGAATAAAATGATATATTATATTAATAATGGTAAATATTCCATTAATATCATAATAATGTAATGTAAATTATATATTTTAATCGTTATTATATTCTCTGTAAAGAAATAGTGAAAAATGATTTAGATCATTTTACACGGCGGTAGTCTGTCGTACACTTGAGATTCACAATAGAAACCTCTATGGAATGGAATTTAAAATGTTATATTTGATATAATTACTCAAAAGGTATAATAATATTATAAATTTCATATATATAAATTCTATTTGTCATTATACCCATCTTTGAGTGGTGTTAATTGAAACATTAATGACATCAGTTCATGAGGAGGTAGTCCGCAGTACACGGAAATGATGATTTCATAACCCATTTGATGGAAGTTTAGATGGATTTAGTTTATAACATAATATAAAAACTTATATGTATGTAAACTATTTTTATGTTATTATATAATCTTGTTTTAATAATAATTTAAGGAGATTGAAGAAAAATTGTATAAAAATGCTCGTTGATGAACGTGAACCCTTCTTCAGGTATCCTCATTAGGATTGCACCAAAATATGTCCATGGTTAGATTTATGTATAAAATATTTCTTATTTTATTATATTAAGGAAATTTTTATGTGACTTGTGAAGATCATGGATGAATGAAAAGGGTTTTAATGTGCGAAGTGGAGAGGAGATGGCGTGGCCTTTTATAAGTGAGGTTAGTGGCACACATGTAATGTTTTGAAAGGATGAATTACACCTGAATTTTTTTTATAAGGATACAATAATGGATACATAGTGATAATATAATATATATACTATCTAAATATAGACATAAAATTGTTTTGGGATTATTTTTTTGTCAATTTGAACCCTTATCTAATTAGTTTATCCTTCGGTAAATTCATTTTACCTTAATCACGATAAGTAAGGTTTATTAATTTTAGTGTCCATTTTGATCCCAAATTATTATAAACATATTATATAATATAAATTATTATAATTATTAATATGAAATGAAATTTTCAAAATTTAATTCATAGAAGTGTCATAATTTGATTTAAAATTAATCTCACAAAAGCGATGAGAATGTGGGGTTATACAGAGAAAATGTTTAAATGTTTTACAATGAATTTGTATCCAATTTCAAAATTAAAGTGATTAAAATGATATAAATTAGAGTAATATATATATTTGAACTTATTTTACTTTATAATAATTTAAAATATAATTTTAATTCACAAATAACTCAAATGAAAATGTAATTTTTAATTAAAATTCCATATTTTTCCTTTCTGACGGAAAAAATTATCTTTTCAAAAAAAATTAAAATTTAATCCCAATATAATTTTACAATGATGATTTAAAAAATTTAGTTTTTTAAATTAAATTTTATATTAGTGTAAAAAACTAAATTTAAAACAAAAACTGTAGACATGACGAAAAATAGGTTTTTGAGAAGTGTAATTTTTAATTCTCAAGAAGATTTTAAATTTACTCTATGTCTAATAAAAATCATTATGTGAATATGAATATGAACTAAATTTTATTTATAAATAATATATAGATTTTAATTAAAATATTACTCATTAGTAATTATTTTAATTAATTAGAATGGAGAAACATTATGCACTTTAAAATAGTTTTTAGAAAAAAACCCCTTTTCAAAACCAAGAAATTATTCTAAAATACAATATAAAGATACATAAAAAGTTATTAAGATGATTAGATTGTAATAAATATTATGTAATTTAACCCAAAACATAATTTTCAATTTAAATCACTTAATTTATTGAAAATATATGATATTTTTACAAAATATGTATTTTTCACTATTCACTACAAAATCAATGTTTTCCAAAAGCATCCAAAAATTTCACCATAATAAAATTTTGATATGATGGCTCCAAATTTGAGTTTCATTTAATATATTGAATTTTGAAAAATATATTTAAATTAATTAAAATATCTTCTCATAAACAATTACGTTAGAAGAAAACATATTTTTTATGAATATATTTACATTACACAAAATTGACTGATCATTTACTAAGTGTTTATATATAAATTTATATTGTGTAGGAAATTTATATGTATATTTACTAAGGTAGTTATACTATTTATTCTCTCTTATTTAATATAAAGGTTATAATGAAATTATTTAATATAATATAATTTCATGATTCACTGAATCTCGGTATCATGTGTCATGGACACTATCAAAGAAACTCACTGTTACATGCAACATAATATATTTAAAAATTTAAATGAGCTAGAAAATAATATTTTAAAAAATCTCAGGGTGTTAGATACTAAGTCATTTATGAAATCAATGGGTTTATTTTTAATGGTTAACTCTTTTAAGGTCGTAAGAATAATATTAAAGTGATAAACATAAATGTAAAAACAATTCTAAGATAAAAAATGGTTTTATGGTGGGATTTAATGAATTTATATCTTCCCAATATATCTCTCATGTTTTTGAGAGAGTAACTGAGAGAAGAACAAGGTTGAATGTGCCCTACCTTCCCAAATCAAATACATATTATTTATCCTATAAAAGGGATTTCATGAAGCACTTAGATATCCTATGATATCACTCGATAATCGATGAATAACATTCTAGGTGTTGTGGTGCATGTGTGTAAAATCTACAGGGTTCCTAGTTTGGTTCCTTCAATCTATGATGTTCTTGATATGAGAAAAGAATTTTAGTATCATGCTGCCCACCATGGTATCATTTTATTTTCATTCTTCATACTTAAATTATATTCATGTGATATTTAGATAATATTGGAATCAGTATAAAATATTTTATGTTATAACAAAAGACCAATATAAAATTAAGAAATTACTATCCATTTACTCTTATTACATGCCTCGATTCCTTTAATTCATATCAGGGTGGTTGTGCAATGTTTTAAGCTGAAATTCCAATAAAATTACCAAGAATTTATGTCGATATATTTTATGCAATACCAAATATATTGATGAAATATAAATCATAGTTTTAATGGCTAGGAAATGTGTGTTTGAAATTAAAAAAGATTTTCAGAATTAGGAAAATAAAATAAGGATAAATATATATATTATATGCCACTGGAGAGGATACTACTCACCGGATAAATTGGAATACACCGATTATATTCTAGTTAAAGGGATATTGCTCCGACATCAGGGAAAGTGTCTATCCTGATTTGAAAACAAAAAATAATAATATTAAAAATTGGTGTCCCATAAGAAGGCTTCCCCCCAATGATTGGGGATCCCACATGAATGAGACCAATGCCTCTGATACAGTAGTGGAATCTTTGTTAAAAAATACAAGTGGCATAGACTACTATCTCTAGATCACAATACCCTTTACTTATCCATGCTGGTTCATATCTGAAACTCTCAAACCATTGAATCCACCTCATGTCTCCAAACCCCAAAAGAGATCCATTTCAAGTCTAAAATGACTTGAAAATTTATAAAAAATTTATAAATTTAATTTTAACTGTCTAGAATTTATTAAATAATTTTCAGGGGTCCTAATTTTTTTTTAATTAATATTTTTTACATGTTGTTTTTAGTCATATAATATTCCATCAAGATGAATTTTATCATAATTAATATTTATTATGAAATATTATTTCATTTTGATTAATCATGACCTGAGACTATGCAGTCCATATTTGGTTGTTTATTTATTTAATTTAAATTATTTTTATGGTGATTTTTTATAATAATTAATTATTAAATCTCATTTTTATATTATTTGTGCATCAACATTCCATATTTTAATGTATAAGGTATGACATGACCATATATTCGGGGATTAAAATTTATTCCCCGCATCCCAAGTATCCCCTCACTTGAGTGTGAGTATACATTATAAAAATAGATAATTATGAGGGAATATTATTTGATTTTAGAGTTATAATTGAACCAAAATTTATAAATACACGTGATTTTTAAGGGCATTGTAACTTGGTCAAGTGCATGGATCAATAAGTTCTCCAAATGTCTTGATTGATCTATCATCTTATCGATGGACTAACTATTAGAAAATTACTCATTATCACCACATTTTTTTTATTTTTTATCATATTTAATTATTTGTGAATTCATGGATGAAATAACATTTAATAATTGAAAATAAAGTATAGATGAAATAAATGAACATGTGTGATGAATATATTCAATTTATGGATGGTCCAGTTATGAGCGTTTTGATATACTAAAAACATGATAAATAGAATCATATTTTAGTTGAAAAGAATAGAAAAACATTAAAACAACTGAAAGTAAATATTAAAGCACAAAATAATTTGACCACATTAGTTTGAGAGAAAATGTAGCTCCATGGGCTCATCGTCCATAAATATGGTTTCATCCTCTTATTAGGGAGTTCTAATAAGAGTGTTGGGTTAACTAATCAATAACTGGCATTAATGAAAAACCCAAAACTATCATGGTGAAATTATTGAGGAAAGTGATGAGAAATTCCAAGTTAATAATTCATAGGAAATCGGACTACACCCAACATATCATGGAACCAGAAGTTAATTCACTTTTCTATTAAAAATAAAACATTATACTCGCGAATTAGTGGTGATTCTATAACCCATGATATAAATATAGTTATAGGATTTAAAACTAGTAAAATAAAAATTAAACTATAGGTAATATGATTAGATATGTGTATTGAGCATTGGTGTAGTTGATTTTAAATGGGATTTTCATGAATGATTCATTGATTTATTGGAAATTAATTAGTTTTATTTATTTTTAATCAATTATTTGTTTAGTTTTTATTTCCCTTTATAATTATTTGCGTTATATTTTGATTTGGGTGAATGGTATGATTTTATTGAAATTTTTTTTTTCTATAGTATATGAGAATGTAAAAAATGGAAGATTGTTCCCCACATGTAATTTTTTCATGGGCTGTTTCAAGAAAATTATTCGGTTTGAAAGTGGAATCATGGAGAGAGTTATAAAATCCACAATGTCACAATTTTAAATATATTTTATGTTTTGATAATTTTAGGGATTTACAATATATATGATTTTAAAATATAATCTCATTAAGGATTTTTTTGAGCTACATGACAAGGGTGAAAAGTCTACCTAACCTTGAAATGTGAACATCGTTGATAAATAATTTATTTTTAAAAGCCCATTAAAAGTTGGTACATGGGTTTTTGATTGTTCATCTACATTATGTATCCATTAAAAATTCTAAATTCCTAATTTTATTTTAAATGTGCCCCCTCATTTATTTCTCCCATTTTGGGAGGATTTCGGGATTCCATCACTCTTTAACTCATTCAACTTATATCCTCCACTTAATGAATCATAATCAAATGGAATTGATTCCTCAAAGTATGATTCATTAAATCATCACCTCTCCATTCAGTTTTTTCATTAACACATGTTTTTACATCACATGGAAACAATATCCTAGGATTTTCACATCAGACCAAATTTATTATAGGTTATCTAATTACATCAGTTATAATCTCTTTCTATGGCCTCCTCTTCCCTTATATTGGTCGTTTGACACGTTTATATGTTTATTTCATCACAATAATGTTGGTGGCTCAATGAAACTCCATTTTTATGAAACCATGATTTTTTTTCTTTGATATAAAATATATATTTAATTATTAAAATTGTTTTATATTTATTTATTATGGTTTCAATAAAAAATATATTTTAAAAATTGAGTATTTTCTATAATTGATGTCTAATTTTTTATCATGTAATGTTTTTAACAATACATTATTGATGGAACGTATTAATGAGTTTTATGGTGAAAAATTCATTTTTTTTGATTGGATTATTTATTGTTATTTATAATGATGTAATATCATTAGTTAATATATATTTTGAAAATAATAATGCAATATTTGGCATGGAAAAAATTGATTTTTTTTGTTTTTTTAATATTTTTATATCGCACATATTAATGTTATCTATTTAAATGTAGAATTTTCTAATAATGGTGAATTAATATTATTATTAAAGGGGATATTTATTTTAATTTTTTAAATGGTCATATGTGTTTATATTTTAGCTATTATAATGAAATTATATTTAAATAATACATTGAACTGATATTCATATGAAATATTGATTTGTTTTATAACTAATTTTTAGTAAACATCATGTGAATACCTTTTAAATTATGCATGAATTTTAGGGATGAGTGATACACTAGTTATATGTTATTATTTTACTAGTTCCATATATTTTAGATTACCAAATTTTATATAGGTAACTTCCATAGGATCACATCATAAATCTATTGATGGTTACAACCAAGCCAATTAATTGATAATATACTTATTACCTAGGATATATTCCCATGATTCTTGTGAAAAAATTGATACTTTAATTTATATTAATTTATTTATTATTTGAGATTTATTTCATTATATCTTATACACTCCTAGTATAATTTTTTTATAAAGTGTTAAATTTTTAATGTCTTTCAAATGAATTTTTAAATCATAATTTTTAATTGTCATGGAAGAACTTTCATTTGGGAATATAAAGGTATAATAATTTTAAAATTGTTTTCATTCCATTGTTTTGTTTATTAAAAGTTGAGATGCCTTTCCATTAAAAGTATAATGAATTTATTTATCAATTTTCATTCCCTTATTTAATCCTATTTATAATATTTTGGTTTTAATTAAATGAGATTTGTAATAATAATTACTATTTTCTTTCATTAATTTAAAATATTACTATCATTAATGAATTTTAAACATAAAATGAATAGTTTATTTTCTAAAATAATTTTTATATAACATTGGTGATATCTTAGATGGATTCACATTCACATTTTATATACACACATTGTATGTATGGAGTTCTGGTTTCATTAGACGCAGAAAAAGACAATCTTCACTTAACAAAACAAATGATCGAATAACATGAATGGGTTTTCCAGAGGTGAAAATTTATTTATTCTAACATATAAAATAAAAAAATGTAGTTTGGTTTTTTTTTAAGTTACAGTGATGTGATTTATATGATTCTTATATATTCCACCACTTTTTATTTCCATTCCTTTGATCCTCATTTAAATATTATTTTAGATATTGGATATGTTGTATATTAGATGTTAAGATTATGTAATGTTTTATTATCATGTATCTCATGGGTTTTTATGAGTATTATATCATTATATATTTTATGAATGTATTTAAAATTCAAAGTGTTTATTTTACATGTGTGAAATATCTGACATATAGAGTGGTTATATTAGGTTTCTGATTATAACCTTTATTAATTTTATATATTTTCAAAAAAAATTACAAATAATATTTTTGATTCTATTGGAACTTTTTATTATCCCATGGGGATTTGGAATAGACTTTGGGCCTTATGATAGACCAATATGTTACTAAGATAGGGTCACAGGGGTTGTTTTTTAATAGATCATAGATAAAACATGAAAATAAATGAAAACCCATTTTCTAATTATAAACTGAGAGAAACACTAAGGAGTGGGTAAATTAGGGAAATTTAAAATTGAAACCTTTTCTCTAATACAATTTACCATTGGATATTATTTCCTTGTTTGAAAAAACTTGAAAAATATTTTATGTCCTCATAGAAAATATCACTAAATGTTAACACAAATGAAGACATGTAAACCACACAACACATTTTTTTTACTTAGTCTACCTTCACTAGAAAACATCTAAAGATAATATATATGAAATTATTTCAGTAGTATAATCATGTCCCAAAACTCTTTGTTCATGTTGGATTACCACATGAACTCATGTGAGCCTCCATATATTTAAGAGGATTCCAACTTTTAATGAGGGTCTATGACTGTCAATAGGGAGACTATATCCTTAATATAATGTCATAGAAAAAATAGTGGTAATAAATAATATAATAAATGATCAGAGATATCATACAAAAACTAACTAATAAAAGAGTACACATGTCGTTCCAATAATCAATGGGATCCCAAATTTGAAAGTAAAACCAGAGTATAATGTGTGGTATGTAAATAAATAAATATATTGTAATCCCAAAATCATATCCTTGTCCGACCTCTAGAAACATTCTCCATAGATCAGCCATCAGCTATTTCCCCCTTTTCCTTAATAGTATCCTTATACATTATTTCTACATATGCAATGGACTGCTCGTGTAGGGTATGATTATGAAAACTAGTATAAAACCACTACTGCATCCTTAATTGGTGTGTTCTTGTATACAAGTGTATTCGATAAATGAACAATAAATGTTCAGGAACCTCAATAATACCAAACTGATCCCCCACATGCAATCCAAGCCACCATGAGCCCCGACCATACCTACTTCAGAACCACGATATTAGGAATGTAAAGATATTGAAGAAAATAATGGAATACTGATGAGGTAAATAATCATCCTACCCAGCATCATTTTAATGTACTAATAACCATCCACTTGGAATCAAGTGAGTCGTGTTCTCAATATCCACTAGGCATCAAGTGATAATGATACTTGACATCCACTAGGCATTGAGTATCATGTTCTTTAGCATCCAATAGGATTCATGTGTATCACAAAAAATCAATAAATAATTTTCAAATACCTATCCCCTAATTAGTTCCATCATCACCATCTTTCAAGGTCAAGTGACCCCCCCCCCCCACTATGGGATTAACATGTCATGACAGTCCACCTACTTTGGGATCCACGAAAAATACCTCCAAAGACACACATAATAGGGGTGGACACACAATCTAGAATAACATATCATCATGAGTAAAATAAGAAACATACGATACATGTGATAAATATTATACTTGAATAAACTAGATATGAATGTAGTCATAGTAAAAATAATCACCCATGGTTCTCATGGGTTATACCCACACAAACATGTGATCTTAATCAAGTATGAATGTCAAGTATTCCAAAATAATTGTTATATCATCGGAACAAGTGTAAACATGATCTCCGTAAAGGCAAGAAAATTCCTACGTCAAAGACATTGATGTCAATGTTAAGGATAACCCAAGCTACATGGTTTGAAAGATAGAGTGGTAACATATAAATCCTAGAACACCTCTTTATGGGACTTATTATCCTAGTTTTCAATACATCAATGTTCAAGGTTCATCATGAATTCCTAGAACTAAATATTACCATTTTATTTCCAAAGGAAATAAAATAACTTAGTCAATAATGGTTTATATCTATTTAATAACTTTATAACTTTCAAAATAAGCAAACACATGTTCTTGTCAGAATCTTTCTGAATGAATAATTATAATTTGACATGAAATAATATTATATCACTACTAAATAATATGCATGTGATAATATGGGTTATTATTCATTGATAAAATTGAGTTATTATCATTATAATAATTATTCCTTATTTTTTAAGAAGGCTTCGTAGGAATAAATTAATAATTTAGTCATGAAAATAATCCTATAATATATTCCTTTTAAAATTCTTCTCTCAAGGATAGTGGTTAGAGGGAGTTCATCCACACCTTGAAATTCAAAATAAGAACTACATGTAGTTAAATAAGAATGATCAAATCTCATGTAATGGAATCTATATCAATATTTAACACTAAAGGATCAACTAAAAAATAAATACCAAAAGGTTTCATATTTTTTTTAGAAATAAAACGCGTATAAAGACATAAAATTATAGCCACCAACTAAATTATAAATTTAATTTGTATGAAAAAAGTTTATAGGCAGTAGAGTGTTTAAACCTTCATAAAACTTTGAATTAAGGAAAATGATTCAATGGTATTTAAAGTCATGATTTTTAAATTTAAAATCATTAAAATGGAGTTACAATGTGAGATGGTGAATAATAAAAACACAAAGGGCTTTAAAGACATATTTTCCCAAAAATAAGAACTATGTTTTGTTAATATAATTTACCCTTAAATAACTCTTATATGTCGTTTATGGGTAATATGTTATACCCTTATGAAGATTTCAGACCCACACTTACCTTTAAAAAACATTGACTTACCCTTACACGACCTTTGAAAGAATGATGTTACTTTAATGTAATCCTTTGTATACCATTACACAATGATATATTACTTTTACACAACACCCTTACATGAGCTGGTACCCTTTCACAAGGTTTGATATACCCATATTAGTGATATAGAAATCTTAGCTGACCCATAAAAATACCCTTAAATGAGTTGGTACAAGGAATAAAATCCAATGGTTACCATTACACCTCATTGTACTACCCTTATGAAATTCCTTATATACACTTTAGAGTCACCCTAATGCGAGCTAGTACCCTTAATAAGGTTTCTAGTTACCCTTACATAGAAAATTGGTACTCCTACAAAATGCATGGTTACATGGTATTACCCTTATGTAAGTCATTACAAATGGCCTCTACCCTCACGTAGGGTCTCTAAAACAAACTTTACTCTTATGTAAGGCCATAAATCCTATCTATGTGAGATTTTTATTCAAAATATAGATTTTAACAAAAAAATTGAATTATGTATAAATTAAGGTTCAAGGTCAATTAAAAAATAATAAATATTAAAATTTTCCACCTCTAATGAATTATATTCCCCAAAAAGTATTGATAGTGGTATTTTCATATAAATCACCCTACTAAGCTTGAACATTAGACTCATGCTCCCAAGTCTCATCATATATCTATCTATGCTTCCATAAGATACAAAAAAGTGGAATGGAATTCCCAAAAATAGATTCTCACTTGGTTCTATAATCCACACTGGATAATCATCATAATATTTATCTAGATCCGACTTAAATTTCATATAGACATTAACATGCTTAAGATAGGGTATGCACCACCATATCTAAGAAACGTTGAACTATTCCTGAATTCCTTGATGACTTGTAGGAAGGATTAGATAGTATTCAGTTGTCCCATCCCATTTTATGATCACGAAGGGTCTAACATAACAAGAGGTTAAATATATTTTCTTCCTCAGACGTTGATAGCCTAAATAAGGGTCACTCTCAAGAAAACCAGATCACGTACAACAATCTTTATTATTAAACTTCTATGATATATATATGATTTTTGTTTGACCTGACTGGTGAAAGAACTATTCTAGATAAGTTTCATTCTCTAAATGGTCTCCTAAAGAAAACTATGCCTCATAATTTCTACCTCACCTACCTCATTACAAAAATGTGATGAATCAAATCACATAATATAAAAGGCCTCATAAGGTGGAATCTAAATCAAATCCAAGAAAATATTTCTATATGAAAATTAAATCATTTATTGGTCATCATATCAAGATCCACTGAATTCCAAAATTCATGCTCATAGAATACCCTTCAGTATGTGGATCATCCACTCTATCTGTCCATCAATCTGTGGATAGTATTCTATGAACAATATAAACTAATTCCCAAGGGTTCTAAACAATAACTTCCATATTTGTGATGTGAAATTTAAATTTCTATCAGATAAAAAACTCAAGGAAACACAATTAATGTACATAATCACATAGATTCATATCTTTCTAATATTTTCTAATGATTGATTCCATCATATCACTGTGAAGTGAGAAACCATCATTGGACAATTAAAAATCAATCAGACAACATCATGACTCCGTAAGGTCCTGGATAAACCTTTAAAAATGTCCATCATGATGTCCTCTAACTTTTCAATGGGCATTGAATGTGTATGTATATAACCACCAGGATGCTGGTGCTCGACCTTTACCCCTCGGGAATTAATGTATCAAGAAAAAAACATGATATATTCCTCTTTATCCCATGACACCATAATTTTTTCTAAAGTTCTGGTATATGTTTTTTTTTCACTACGATTTACCTTCATCTAAATGTTTTGAAGTCCTTCATCCGATCCTTTCTGATGGAAGAAGAGAATACTGCTCTCTGATACCTAAGGATCACATTATTTTTTACAATAACCACCCAGGTCTCAATTCACATCAATCTAGTTGTTTCCACGTCACAACACAATATGGATCCGTCTCCTATACATCCTTTACCCAGAACATTATATAATATTTGACCACCAAGGGAGTTGAAGTCATCGATCCTTGATCCTCAGAAGCATCCATCATCTAGTCAGCCTAAATAATCTTCAAGCACCAGTACTCCTCTAAAGGCTTCTCACTAAGATCCTTCTCAACTATTGTCTTAGGATTTAGAGTTTTTATAATTTTGTTACCCTCACCAGGTACATAGTCCATCTCAAATTAAAAAATTTATAGGTAATGAACATAATATTTCTACCTCAGGTTCAGGTCCCACTATGTGAAGATATAATAGAGGCTCTTATGGTCAATGTAGACTATAAATCTCTCACTAATGAGTGAGTGTCACAAACAATTCAATGTATAGACAACCACTTACAAATCCAATTATTATCCATGGTAGTTCCAATGATGGTTTCATAATTTTCATGAACCATAAGATACTTCAATTTATTACATCATTATCACTCCAATAAAATACTTGATGCATCATAATATACTACATATCCAATCCTAGGCCCTGAAATTTTCAATACAAGAGTTGTAGTCAAACTACTCATGAGATAAAGAAAATAATTATTAGAAAAATAAATTCATTGTAACTTAACTCCCTTTTTAGTGAATTAATAGGTGATGATAGTTGGGAGAAGTCATAGATAATATATTGGTAATATCTTTTTAATCCTAGAAATCACTTGATCTTGAATAAATTTTAAGGACTTTCCAGGGACATCATTGCCTATAAATTCTCTAGGACCATGAATATAACTATCTGAAGCACCACATTACCTATGATATTCACCTTTTGAATTATAAAGTTACACTTAAACAGTTTGGTGTATCACAAATTTTCTATAAGTGTACTCAAAAATATCACAAGGAATATAACATATTTCTCCAGCATTAGAGAGTAAATGAAGAATTCATCAATTGAAACCATAATGAAATAGTCTAGATATGGGTGTAATATATTATTCATGATATCCATGAACACTAATAGTGACATTTTATTTCTAAACAACATAATTAATTACTCATACAACCCATACATACTGTAAAAAAATGTTTTTTAAATGTCCTCCTCTCTAACCAATATTTGGTGATAGCCCGATTGATATTCAATATCGATGAACCACCAAACTTCCAATATATGATAAAACATATCATGAATCTAAGGAATAAGATATATGTTCTTCACCATCATGTAGTTCAGCTTCTAGTAATCAACAAAGAGTAAAATACTACCATATACATTCTTAGTAAACAACACATGCACAACCCTCATGGACGCACATATCATAATGAATCCCTTCCACTCCAAGCCTTTAATATTAACATTGATATCCTTTAGCTCAGCTTGATCCATACTATAGGGTTGTATCAGAAAGGTCTATGCACCCCAAATAAGCAATGTATCATCTTAAATTTTAGATCATCTAGCGTGTCTACTAGGTCAAATGTTTACACAATTATTTAAAACCATTCACTAGTACCATAAGAGAAAATTATACCCTTAAAGGATGAATAATTATAGATTTGAATGGCATAATGTTTTCAAACATAGTTTTCAACTCCTAGAACTTTGAAATACACTAAGATAAAGACTTCTAGATAAATTGCACCAACTACCTAAACTGTATAGTTGGTGTAGAAGAATTAAAAACTATGTTATCCTACATATTTGGTGGTGGAGAAGGAAATATTTAACATAGTAACTTTTTAGAGAGGAATATGTCCCTTCAATTTCAGTTTAAATCTTTTTTAACTTCAATAAATGTACCTTAGAGTTTGAGGAATGGTTTGAGAGCATCTAGGGCTTGTTCGAATCCATAAGCTTAGGTTTAAGAGAAAGAGGTAGTGGTGGATATTGGAACCTAATTAGTTGTAACCATGACTATTATCCATGTGGACCAATAATAGAAGGTACATGGTTAACTTACAGTAATGGGTGAGATTCAGGACATTATGAAATGGTATAAGTGTCTTGTAGAGTTTAAATGAACTTTTATAACATGTTTTTTTATTCATGTCCCTAAATGTACAAGGGGGAATGCTCTTGGACAGTGAGAATTCCCGACATTCACATGGTTTTTCAAACTATACACTTATCTATGTAGGTTGGCGTGACACTTAGATTGTGGTGGCATACAGTTGGTGCATGGTTTTTCCTACCATAAAGAAAAACCGAGCACCCTTTAAAAAAGAGTGAAAGAAAATTTTTATGAATCATTCCTTAAAACCTTCCAACACCTTTTTATTTCCCCCATTCTCACAACTCCTCCTCCTTAATGTTAGAGCTCTCCCTTTCCCATCAACCTGGGCTTTGAACTACCTCCACCTTACGATGTCCAATTCAAGTGTCATCTGTCATGTTGTATCTGTTTTAGTAATCAATTCAATCTCCTTTCTTCCTTTCTTAGTTTATCTCACCGTGTGTCATGTTAAATCCATGGGGGATAATATGACATATTTTTAGGTTATTATTCTATTTATATTATTTCTTCTATTCTTTCGTTAGTTAAAGGTCGACAATGGATGGAGAGTCTACTACCCATATAAGTTAGGTTGTAATTAACTTTTCACTATAAGTTTGAATGTTTATATCATGTACCATTATGCCACGTATTCTAATTTCCATGTTATTCCATTAAAATGTTAAATTAAATTATTAAATTTTAATTATCATGTATAGGATGTGATTATAACTTAACTTACATCATTAGAGGTTGTCTACCATGACATGAACCACCCCTTTAGGTGTGTTTCTTAAAATTCCAAAAAATGTTATGCCATTAAATGAAATTAAACTAATTTTTTAGGTGGGTTAAATTTTATTTTTGAAATTAAATGGTTTCATGAAATGAATTTAAATGGAATGATATCTTTCTAGGCCTCGTAGGACTAGGATTTACATCAAAACCACCCTAAAAGGTGGGTTAACTTTATTTTTCATCTATACATAAAAAAGAAATGGTTAATTGATATAATTAAAAGGTGAGTATAATGTATATATTACCTATCGTGTACTAAATTATAGAATGTGAAGATATACATTATTATTATTATGGATTTTTTATTGGTTAATATATCATGCTGGATTATGATCAAGGACCTTGAAATATTTTAATGGGGATGAATGCCCTCTATGATACTTATCTCCAACTATTTTTTTCATAATATTATGTCATGAGACAAAAAAAAAATTAATTTATTCTTCTTTCATGTGAATGAAAACACTTAGATATAGTCTTTGTTTTATGGATGTCAATGCCCCAAAATAGCCTTGAGGGTTAACCTATATTTTTGAAAATTAAATAAATTTAATGCCTTGGATAATTTTATTTGGATTCAGCTTTATTTTATGGACCTCCATGTTAACTTCCTTAAGATACATTTAATTATAGAAGTAATGATACATAGGATATGATCCTTGGGATCGATTAGTGGTTTTCCCTCACAGTGAATTGTCAAGGGTATATCCCTGTGGACATGAAAAATTTATGAAATCTAAAGTCCATGGAAATTATGAAATGTACATGACCATCACTATTTATGGAAACCGTGATCGTAAACCATGGGTGGAAACCTTATAAAAATTAAAATAAAATGTATGGGTTTAGATACATTACAACTTAGACCAAATGGGTGGTGTCAGACTAGTGTTCCTCAAGGAAATCAGAATAATGTGGTTTATTTATTTACTTATTTACATTTATTGTTACCTTCAAGTTGATCATTGTATATCTATAGACTTGATAGTGCTAGTCAAAATTGGTGGTAGATTACTGTGTTTTAATCAGACCCTATTCTAGCTACCAAATGGTACCTAAATAAAAATTAGTGATATAGGTAGGTATAAAGGGAATAATAATGTTTTGGATGATTGAATATCCATTAAGATGGGTGGTTGGAAATAGATGATTGATCCAGTTCTCAAGATTCTCATGGGATATTTTATGGTGTTTCATTCCTTCTGTTGAATATGTATTGTATTGTGTGTCATCTTAGATGTATGAAAAATTTACTTTTTTTGTAGAATCATTAAATCATTTATATATGATTGTGGAGATGGTTCAGCTTGTTGGATATATATTTGATCATTATCTATGAATTATTTTTTCCTTCACTATTATATTATCTTATTTCTTCTGATTTATAAATTATGAACTCTGTGTTCCACTCAGATCCTGAGGGTATACCCTCTCCACTATACCACTTTATAACCTCACTGCTAGTTGAGATCCTTTTAAATATAGGGAGGCACACTTGAGGCCATGTGGCTAATCGGGATAGAGTAATTATGAGTGAACCGAGTATGGAATAATACAAAGTTGTATCATAGGATTCTTTTTTCCTTGTTTTATTACTATTTTGGGTTGGTATAAATAAAGAAAAGAATCTATTATTATTTGGAAATGATATTATTCCTGAGATTAGCAAACCCACATATAGGGAAAAGACAAATTATTTGTGATGAAACATATTGTTATGGATCATGCCTATTATAGTTGTATTGATTTCACCTTTATGAAAATAATATGATTTTTATGTTTATTATCATTATTAGTTATGATATACCCTTGGACTGACAAGGAAAGAAGATATGGTCTCATAATCATTATAGGTACTCGAGGATTCACATATCATGCATATTCCGTGTCATATTTATTTTATTAGAATCATTTCTTGTTTTCTTTTTGTGATGAATTGATTACTATATAACATTGAGACAAATATTTTGTGCCAAAACATGATAATAATTGTTCATTAAAGTAGTTTCCTCAACCTAAATAGAGTTTTAACACATATCTTGATGTTGAAATCTTAATTATCCAATTATAATATGTATGGTCAATATAACTATGGTTACATGAGTTGATCCAGTAATTTATTTTGATTACATGAATATGAATTTCAATTTATAAATCATTCAATTATATAAATTGGGAAATATATATTCATCTAATAAAATCATCTTATAAATATTTTTACATCCAGATATAAGATGCAATTAGTCTGGTTTTAGTTGAATGAAGTTATTATTGTAACTTATAAATTCACAAATTTATAAATTTGAAATGGTAACTCTTCTAACTAAACCTTGATATATATATATATATATATAACTACTAAATTTTAATTCATTATTAAAATATTTTCAATTAAATGGGGATTCCAATTGTAACTTAAAGTGTTTTTTCCTCTACAACCTAAAACTAACAATCCCTATATTGAAGCCTTTGGTGTAAAAAGAGAAATTGGATTTGACTGAACTATTGTAGTTGGAATTTGAGAGTATATCTTATGAACCATTATGATATTCTATACCATCTATACCAAGAAATAGTAGTTGGATGTATGGTGTGACTTTTGTGTAGTATGTCTTGTAATTCTCTAGTTCTTATAAATGTGATCTATTATGCTATAAAATCTTGTCTGGAGGAATGTGTTTGGAATTGTAATGATTTTATACCATGATGGCGTCATGTCATGTTCCAAGAGGATGAAGAAGAAAATGATCTTGTGATGGTGGGAACTAATCCACTAGTGTTACCTCATATAGTACCACCTGCAACACATCCTTATATTCATATTTTGGGTGATAATTCCTAGTTTCGATAGGGATTCTATGGGATAGACCAGACTATATAAAAGGATCCAAGACATAACACCTATATGGAAAATCTTTCCAAGGAGTTACAGAAACAATATCCTCTTAACATCTGAGGGGAAGGTGGTCTGTAGTTTTCTAAATCATGGTTCAATTCCATGTTATATATCCTCGATCATCTTGATATTAATCCTAAAAGGAGGGTCAAAATTGTAGCATTTATCCTTAAAGGATTAACCAAGATATGTTGGGATTTTTTTAACCAATAAGGTGAGGTTTGGGTTATGGTTTGGATGTATTTCTAGATATCCTTTTATGATTATTTATTTCCTAAAACGATTAGAGCAGAATGAGCTAGAGAGTTTATATACCATGAGTGGGGAACTTTATCTATTATGGACTAATTGTATCATTTTATGGAGATTGTGATTTTTTTCATACATTCAATGGAGATGAACTATCTAGGGATAGATGGGATCGTGTATTCCATATGTTTCATTTTCGAATTTTTCTAATATAGTGAATCAAGACCTTATCACAATGTGGAATATAAGGGAAGTTGAATATCGGGGTCATAGCGATTTAGCATCCAGACCATGTAGTACTTAGACCGGTGGTAGGAATAACCATTTTTTTCCTTCCCTAAAAGGTGTTAAGGTTCAATATATATTCCATTTTAGCCATATGATTTGTCACCACTGTAGTTGGATGAGATACGTGATGCCCTATTGTGGTGGGGACCCAGTTGGGTGCGGTTTTTATGGAAGGATTATTCATAATCGGTAGTTATTTAGGAGTAAACCTCTCATTGATAATGTGATATGATCAGAACCAAATACATGTCCTAATATAGGATATACAACTCCATTTCAAGAAATGAGATGGAGTAACAGTGACCATACAGGTTGAGGAGGTGGATGAGGTTGGGGAAAATCATGCTTCCAATATATAGCACCACCATAAAATACTTGCTCAGGGGGTCAGTCAATAACTTAAGGATATCGATTAGGTTAGATATATATAGTACATCTTGTAATTAAGGGTCAGAGTTTCGACCCATCCATGGTTTTAGGTATGATTTTCGAAGCCTATACATCAGTGTCTGTATTGATTGAAACATGTTCTTCCCACTCCATATATCTATAGAAATTATGGAAATTCATATCCTTGATATCTAATACTATTATGGAGTGATGACACTCGATACTCTGTTAAGAGTTAATTAAGAATGTTTACACCATTTTATATAGTTCCCCCATGATATAGGTGACTATCATTTCATATAGAACCTATTTATCTTCAATATTATAGGACTTAACATCATTCTTATGATTGAATAGTTGGTACCCTATTGAGATCATGTTGATTCCTATCACCAAAGAGTATTCTTAACATCACTCAAATGTGGTGATTATATTCACAATGGTCAATGAGATGTATATTCAAGTCGAGTTGGACCCGAGCATCATGGGATGTGTGGAGTGAAAGAATAGATTTCTAGCATTTATATAGATGATTAGGTAACATTACATACATATTTCAATCTAGTAGTGGATCATTTTAGGAATATATCCCTGGATGATTTTTTGGGGATACCATCTAATAAAGAGGTGAATTTTACTATTGATATAGTTCTAGGAGTAGCACCAGTATCTATTCCTTCTTATAGTATCGATAATAATAAGTTATAGAAGCTCAAAAGATAGTTGGAGGACCTAGAATATAAGGTTTTATATAACCTAATACATAAACATGGTGTTTTCCCATAATTTTTTCCAATAATGTGGATTGTGTGCTTATGTAATTCATTTATTACTGTACAGTAAATCAACATACCTCGAATAAATGATATCCTTTACCTCATATAAATGACCTCATTGACTAGTTATGAGAATAGATGGTTTTCTCTTGATTTATTTGAGGACGAGATTCCATTAGGTGCATGTCTGACCATCAAATCTACCATGTACAACATTCCATGGTAGATATGTCTTGTATGAGTATGTGGTCATTCCATTTAGTCTCACAAATGCACTGAATATTTTCATGGGTATGATGAATCTAATTTTTTTCAGTTTTCAAGATTAATTTTTGGATGTCTTCATGGATAGTATCTTGGTGTTCTCACAAAATAGATACAATGATTTCAAACACCTAGATATCATTTTGAGTATGTTGAGAGAGAACTGACTATATGTTAATCTCAAAATATTTCACTTTTGAATCGATATAGTTCACATATAGGGTCACATTATCTCATAATCAGGAGTATCCATGGACCTAGAGAAAGTGAGAGATTTGTTTTCTTTGGTTCTTTCCAACAATGTATTTGGAATGTGAAGTTTCTTGGGGTTAGATGGATATTATAGGAATTTTATTTTGTATTTCTCATACCTTTCATAACCTCCTATATGATTGAAAAATAATGGTGTGAAGTTCATAGGGTCTGAGGCTTGTGAGGAATAATTGTAGATATTGAAAGGAATACATAATTTAGCACCAATCCTGATTCTACCTGATCATGGAAGTGGCTATATAGATTATTATGGAACATCTGAAATAAGGCTTGAAGTTGTTATGATCCAAGAAGATCGTTTCATGGAATACATGTCTTACTAGTTGAGATCTCACGAGTAGAATTACTCTATGCATGAACTCAAGCTACCATTAGTGGTGTATTCCTTACATTATTGGAGACACTATCTTATGTAAGAGAACTTTGTGGTGTACATAGACCATAAGATCCTCAATTATATATTACCCAATATGATTTGAACCTCATATAAAAAATATGGGATGAATAGATATAATAATATGATATTTTTCTTTCTTATATGCCTTGAAATGGTAATGAAGTGGCTGATTCTCTGAGAAGGAAGGCTAATATGCATGTGGTTTAGGAGGACAATGGTGAGTGTTAGTTTATGGACTCGTTTTTTGAGATTCACATGGAAGTGAATGAATTTTATGGCTAGCCTATTCTCACATATTTATCATTTATTTAATCACATCAAGATATATTAAACTTGAGGCAATGGTCAGATACTAGGGAATTGGTCCTATGGGAGAGTATCTTATGTGATTAAACACCTCCTGATTAGTTTATTGATAGGGATTGGATCTTTTATATTCAGGGAATCATTTGGATTCTTGTGGATGTGTAGGAGGGTTTGATGGAGGAATATCACGACTCATCTTGGGAAGTACAGTTTGGTCTTACTAAGATGTATGATGATATGCCTAACCAGTATTGTTGGCCAGGGATGAAAAAATAGGTAACTAGATTTGTTACAAGGTGTTCCACCAATCATTAGGTGATGGTGGAACAACAGTGAATTGATGGGATTTCACAACTACTTCCCATTCCTGAGTGGAAATGGGATGACATCACTATGGATTTTGTAATGAGTTTACATTGGTGACCTTAAGGAAGTTACAAAATATTTGATATCATGGAGAGAATAATGAATATATCCTACATTATTTCTATTTGAGAGATCATTTTATTAGAATATCTAGGGATTCTATACTTTAGTAAGATCATATTCCTTCATAGAGTTCCATGTACTATTGTATCAGAAAGAGATTCTCAATTTACCTAGAGGGTCTGGAAGGGATTGTAGAAGACTCTGGGTTCAGAGGTACTTCTGAGGAAAACCTCTCACCTAAAGACTGATGGATTTTTTGATCATATGATATAGGTGTTGGAGGACATTCTTTGGGAATGTGTCCATGTTTTATAGTTTATTAGGTGAAACCCCTAGGTCCCACCATATTTTCTTATAATAATATATTTCAGGAAATGATACATATGGATCCTTATAAGAAACTATAAAGTAGGTAGTGTTATTACTCCTTGTGCTGGTTAAATATAGGTGAGGTAGTACTAATAGAAACATGTCTTATTCAAGAGACTTCAGAGTAGGTACATATTATAAGGAAACATATCACAAAATGAATTTTAGGAACAACACTTGTGTCGATAATCATTGCTAACCTATGATGTTTTGAGGTGGGAGATCGAGACATATTGCGTGTTTCACCTAGATTGGGGTATCAATAGATTTAGAGATTAGGGAAGTTGGAACCTATGTTTATTGAACCATTTTAGATTTTAGGGAGAGTCAGGCCTGTAGCTGATTAGGTGTTGTTACCTTAGAGGTATCGGGACATGAGAAATGTATTCCATGTTTCATAGATTCATCTTTACAATTAGGAACCATCTCATATCCTTCATCTTGATATGGTTGAGTTGGATTTTGATTATTATTTTTCGGAATATACAGTATGGATTGTTTATTGGAGAATGAAGTCCCTCTAAGGCATGTTGGTTCCACTAGTATAGGTTCTATGGTAAGATGAACTTGTATATGATTAAACTCAATAGAGATAGAGGGGTTGATGTACATGATTACTGGATATAGATATTCCCTGACAATGTCATCCACCCTCAGAATAGAAACTCAGTGATGAGTTGTTTTATGAAGGTCCATATATAATGTCGTAGATTTTTAGAGAGGTAAAAAAATTATATTTCTATGGAAACCAATTATTTTAATCTAATAAATATACATATGAGTTTGAGTAAGGGTTGTGAAATGTTTATGCTTTGTTCCAAGCACATAGATCTAACATTTGGAGAAACAACGAGAGGCACAATATTGGAACATGGTTAGTAGTATCTGTGCTGCTAAAAATGTGACCATATAAGAGGAGGATTTCATTTAACTAAATATTCATAGTAGGCCACATGCCATGAAAAATGGATAAGGTGAGTTTAATAGTTTAAATACATGGTTAGTGTATGGTTTTTTAACTTTACACTTAATCATTCCAGGGGGAAGGATCATGGATTGTGACCACGCATAAGCTGTACATGATTTGACAAATCTTGTGCTTATCCTTGCAAGGTGGTGTTTCACTTAGATAATGGTTGTGCATAGTTTGTAAAACCGTTTATCCTATCCATATTCCCTTTAAAATTGGCTCAAAATATTTTATCCCATTTTCCATATTAACCCTCCTCCTTTTTCCTTCACCCATTTTCATGAAACCACCACCCTCACATTGGAGCTATCCCTTGGCCATCAAACTGGGATTTGAACTACCACATCGACTTGATATCTGATTCAAGTACCATAAATCTTGATGAACCATTCTTGGAAAGGTATTCAATCATCTCTCTTCCTTTTTTTTTCTCTCATTATATGGAATGCTAAATCTTTGTGAGCTAATATGCCCAATATTATGGGTAATAAACCATTTCTATGATATCTTTTTTTTCTATAATGAGTTAATGGATGATAATATATGATGAATCTACTACCTATCTAAGGTAGACCGTGTTGAAATTTTCTCTAATGTTTTGTATGAGTATACCTTACATCATCTGGCTGCACAGTGGCATTTCCATGCGATGCCCTTAAAATGTAAAATTAAATTATTTAATTGTTGGAATAATGTATAGGTTATCACTGCACCCTAACTTACATCGTCATTTTTTATACCTCGACGTGATCCACTCTTTCGGTTCTTTCAATTTAAATTCCAATAATATTTTTCCTATAAATGAAATCAGACCACATTTTATGGTTTGTTGAATTGAGTTTTTGAAAGGAAATGTTTTAATGAAATGAAATGAAATGGAATAATATCTTACAAGGCCTCATAAGCATTGGATTTGTAATTAAACCACCATATACAGTTTGTTAACTTTCTTTTTTCATCTATACATACACATGAAATGGATAATTGATATAATTGAATAGTTAATTACTTGGTCATGACATTGAGCTCAAACTAAATTATGGAATGTGAACATGGATATTATTGTGATTATGGGTCCTTGAATAGTTAATATATCAAGCTTGATTATGGTCATAGACCTTGAACTATTTTAAAGGTGAGTATTCCCAAAGAGATACTTGGAATAACATTATTGTTTTCCTTGGATGGTATTAGATGTAACCCCCAAAGCTTCCATGATACACTTCTTTTTAATAAATTCAATTGTTTGTGTTTCACACAACACTGAGATAGAGCACACCACGACTTGGAGTTTAATAAGGGATTATGAATATTATCAACCACATTTTGAATTTTATATATTCCATAAAATTTTAATATTAATATAACTTCATTATTAGACATTATATAACAATAAATTAAATTTTTGGAATAAAAAACAAGTATTTCACAAAAAATATAGTTTATCGACTTTTGATGGTGAACCCTTTTTAAATATAGTTTTTGAAAATTTTATATTTTATATTGGAGAAAATAAACTTTTTTATTCGGAATAGGGACATGAAAATTTACTTTAGGGAAATGTTTTGTATTTTTTTTTATAAAATTCACATTTTAATGAATATTGAAAAATACTACATTTTAATTAAAAACTACATTTTCTTATATTTTTTAAATAGTTACATTTCACTTTTAATTAATTTTAAAGTTTATTTGGATTAGTTAATTATTATTTAATCTATTTTTGGTCATTGGTGTTAATTTCACATTGAAATTTGATATAAACACGTGTCAATCTAATGATGGTTTTTACTTTTGGAAAGCCCGTTTTTTCAGTTTGACAGTGGGGATTAATTTTAAATTAATAACTGAAAATTTTGTGTCTTGAAATTGGAAAAATAGATTTCATATTTGGAATCATAAATTACAAGTTATATAACTTTGTCCATTTTATTTTTAGACATTGTGAATAGTCACTTAAGAAATTATTATTTTTTACCATGGTTAAAGGGTAAATTAATAAATAAAGGTAAAAATAATATTATAAAAATATAAAACTACCCTAACACACATCCTCATACTATTTCATGATATATGGCTGACCAGGAAAACCCTAGGGAAAAAAATTTGGCCTTTGAAATCTAGTTGGGTGTGATTATGACACTTATGACTTTTAAATTAAATTAATGGAATATATGTCATAAACACATATCTTCTTACTAATTTTTTTATGATGGGTTTATATAAATGATCTACTAAATTTTAAATAGTCATTAGAAAGATAAAAATATATCCTACATCATGGTATATTATGTATATTTTTTATATACTAAATAATATTATTTATTTATGACACAATGATGATGCATTGATTGCTTTATTAATGAAGGAATAAAATAAATGATATTATAAATAATAAAATAATTATTATAATAAATATTTTATGCCGTACAAGAATTTTAGGGGGTAATATGACAGGTTTTTATTAATTTAATATTTTTTTTGAAGGAAACAACTTTTTATGAATTTTTGAAAAATAAATGTTTGAATAATGTCGACATTGACATAATTCATAACTTATAATATAAAATAGTTTATTAAATGAAACTAAATTCATAAAAATATAATATTTGATAAAATTGTTAAGATGAGAATTAATATATCCTAAATAAAACTTTTTGTGGTTTTTTAGATGTTATGATAATTACATTAACACAGAATGTTTAAATAACACAATATGATCGTAATATTAAAAAGGGTAAAATAAGGGTAAAATAAAAAAATTTAAGGTTTAAAAAATATTGAAAAAATGAATAATTTTAATTGAATAATGGGTATAAGACCAGAAAATTAAATTATATCTAAAATAAATGAGTTCAGAACTATGGAAACAAAAAATTAGTTTATAATAAATTAATATTTAAAGACATTTTTTAAAGTGCATCACCCTTATCCTATAAAACGATACCCTCTATTCTTTAATACTAACTCTACAAAAGAATTTTGGTTCCCCAAATCCTTGACAGTTTTCTCTAAATACATCCCTAACTACATCATGGAGGCCATACCTTTGGTTGAAATCCATTCTATGGAGACCTTTTTTGAAAACCAAAAAGAAAATACCTGAAAAAGAAGTAATTTGTTTATGACCTCTTTCAATGTTTTTTTTCATCTACTTCCTATTTATATGTCATTTCCATATAAAGGTACTAAATAAAATATCATAAATATAATGAGATTTTATTATAATCACGGGATAACCATATTCCCCATTTAATTAATTATACAAATAACAATATTATTATGTAGGCGTACATACGACTTACTGTCTCTAGGTCGTGGTGAAATTTTTTATTCAACACTACTTTAAATTGATGTTTATAATGAAGAGTTTAATGGATATAAAAAAATGGAAATAAAATGATAATGATTTGGTATGGTTAATATACCATCCAATTCCATACAAATTAACCATCAATGGAATGATACTGTTGCTCAGGCATACATACGGCCTACCGTATCCACGACACAGTGAGATTCATTCTCCTTGTTAAAAATTCATGAATGACTATAAAATTTTTATTATGAGTAAAAATAATAATTATGAACATAATTTAATTATTCATATCAATAAAATACATCCTATGCATGACAAACATTACTTACATGGAAAAACAGGAATGTGAAAATGAAGCAGTTAACACCTGAAATAATGGTAATAGTGAAACACTTTTAACAAAATGATATAATTGTATCATATATGATATAATAAATATTTATATTGATCTGTTATAATATAATATCATATTTTAAACGTTATATATGAGGTTAACACACTCTCTACTAATATAAAGTACAAGGTAAGTGTTAATTTCACCATCTCTTTATTATTTGATATTACTTATACGCAAGTATATACGGGGACATCACTATCATAAATATCCATATTTCTTAAAATGTAATTCAAAATATTATCAAAAATTGTTTAAATTCACTTATACCAAGGTTTTACTTTTTCCAATTTTTTTTGAGGGGAATGTTTCTGTCATTTTCCAAACAAGGTACATTAATTTTTTTTTCAACTTTAATTAAAGAATATTTTTTCACTTATACAATAAAAGAGGATATTTTATTTTTTTATGAGGGATTATGATTTTATGATTTTCTAACAATATTATACATTTATTTTCCAGTGATTTTTTTTATTTTATAATTTTTTTTCTTCTAAATTATTTCATAATTAAAAGGGGATATTTCCCTCAATGTGTTTTAATGAATTTATTAAATTATTTTCATATATGTCAATATCCTCTGTTGGATTTTATGCTTATTTTTGGTTGCATTTTTATGATACAATAATCTATATTGTATTTAAGGTTTTAGGATATATTGTACTATGGTTTTTCTATGGATATACCATTCATTCTTGGTGGTTAAAGTATTAAAATTTCATATACTGGTTTTAATTCGAATATTTATATTATGCTTCACTCATTTCATAAGTTTAATACATTGGACTTAGTAAGTGATGAGAAGGAATTCTATAGCCCCTCGATGCATTGGTAGGTATCATGAGACAAACTAGTGTGTTGGAACAAGACCTTGACAGTATGGTAATGATAATGGCATGTGGCTTTGACAGTATGGTTATGATGGCTGATATTATATATTTCCTCGTTATGAGATAAGTAATTTATATTGAATGTTATTATTAGACTAGTAGAATGTCAATGCGAATGTTTAAATCGAGTTACTTGATTTATCATTGCCATATTGTGCCAAATATTATGTTTAAAAGGATTGTGTTTCAGTTTTATATCTTTCTGTAATAGTCTATGTGTATTTTTGATTGCTTTCGTTGTATTATATATCCTTACTAATCATCTAAGATCACATCTTTCTAAGGATTAATTTTTCTGAGGATATGAAAAAGTATATTATGATTGAACTGTAGGGATAGTTTAAGGGATAAGATATTTTTCAAAGAGAATAATATATTGTTTTCCATTTCAAGTTGTGATGTACAACATATGTTTGTCTATAGTATTTCCAAGGCTACTAAACTAATCAATCATTTGGGAATTGATTTTATTTGTGATCATGGAAATGTAATAAAATAATGCACCGACTCTAGGAAACTGGGGTTTGGGTGATACAATTCGTATCAAAGTAATTTTACTACAAACCTTCGAAACTAGATTTAGAAAAACATTGATTAGGTAACATTAGCATAAGATAGACTTTGAGGATAAGTATAGTGGAACATCCTAAAATTTATGGTTAATGTAGATATTATGTTGGTATTATTATAAAATAAATCACTATCTATATATTACAATTGGACTTGGTTATAGAATATATGTACCTAGGGGTGCAAACTCTAACAAGGTGTTCTGGGATTGACATGGGGTAAACTAGTACATGAAAACAAGCCTTACTGTACAACTAGTTTGACACTCCTGGGGGATATGCTTATGATAATTCATATTTTAATTTTTAAACCATTATGAATGATTTAGGATTAACTATATCTATGAGGGATATATGATTAATTATGTCCTCAAAGAAACCATGTTTAATATTATGAATTAGATAAGCATAATGTTTCAATTTATGATAAGTATTTTACTACTTTGGAATTATGAATTATGATTTGTAACCTATTTAGTGTATGCAATTGTTTGGAAATAGAACATAGTGTAAGAAATATAAATTGTTTCAGCTCACGTAATCCATGTATGAATTTCCCTCTTATGAAAGATATTGATAGCGGAGCTAGAGATACAACTGGTACTGAAAAACTTATAACCATATTGGGGCAGCTGACACAGGTTAGGAATAATAACCTTACTTGTATAGAGCATCCAATTTTACAATGTGAAGGATCAATGTTAGACCACTTCATGAGACATGGAACTCCAACATTCAAAGGTATTACAAATCCACTTGTAGCTGAGCAGTGGTTAAGATCATTGGAGAAAATATTTCTTGCATTAGGCCATAAAGAAAGGGAGAAATCTGTCATGGTAGTTTATCATGTCTTAGGAGATGCAGATAAATGGTGGTCACTAATTCAAAACATAGAGGAGGAACAACAGATAGTAAATATTGAATAGTGGGAGTTCAAAGATTATTTATTAGAAAAATACTTTCCTTGTGAATAATGAGATGATATGGAAAGGAAATTTTTGAGTTTGATAAAATAAGAGGATGAGAATGTTGAAAAGTATGAGGCTAGCTTTACAGGGTTAGAAAGGAATTCTGTATAATACATATTTAAACTAATAAGTAACATTAATTTATTTTTTTTGGTTAATACTATTCCTAAAATGGGCACTAGTCTCATAGTATTTCTCACTATTCTAAGATATAGTCTCATGTGCTATCATGATAAAAAATTATCTAAGTCTTATGACATTATAGTAAAGTATGAAAAGAATATAACAGTGTACCATGAGACAAATAAAGGTAAAAAGAGAAATATAGATTTTTCCTTATGTGATAAATGTGGGAATAAACACTGTAATACGTTTCTGAAAGAAATGGGAGTTTTTTACCACTGTGGAGAAAAGGGTCACTCGGCTCATGATTATAAGGGAACGAAAGAAGCTATAAATGTGTTATACATTAATTATAAAGAGATGGGAAACTATGAAAATGATTATTCAAAGTGTCAAGGAAATATGTCTTAGAAGAATAAAATGGATGAAGGTTAGGATTATTCTATTACTAAAGTTGAAGTGGAATAAATAATGTATTTTTTTGGATTCAAAAATTATAAAACTATATTTTGTATTGTACTGCAATAATTATTATTGAAGGATTTGAAGCGTTAATAATTTCATTATGTCTATTTTTGATTTAAATGTATTTGTTAACAATAGATACATTACATATTTTGGGGAGTCTAATGTTATGCTTGATTATGGAAATTTATTGATATTTTTAAACTGTTAATTTGGAAAGAAGTATTATGGAAAAGTCTTAAGGTGGGAATTGATTAATTTTTACATGGGATATTAATTTTTGAGGTCAATGCATTTCATAAGGTTATTTATGGAATGTTATAATAATATATTTTTTGAAAAATGATGACTATCAGATCGAGTGACAACCAATTGCGTCGAACAAGGCTGCAGGAATCAAAACTATATCTTAAGTGAGACAAGGATTTATTTCTTACCATTGGCCTATATTAAGTCCATGGTTAGTATAACCTAGTTTTATTTATTTAAATATTATAAGTTTAAATTTTGAACCTTATAAGATTATGAAAAATAAAATATTTTTGAGATATAATATCTTTTGAAGAGAAAGAAGATTTTTTTGGTAGAAATTAGTTAAAGGATGAAACCTTACATGTAAATTAAGTATGCTTCCTTGAGTCCTTACTCTATTAAGTAAATTAATTCAATAACACAGGGAAAATTATTATAAAACCAAAAATGTTTCCATAGTACTTTCATTATCTATGAATCAAATGGTCCCCTGGATCATTACAGATTTATAAATTTTTGGACGGTAACTTTCTCCTAATAATTTAATCGATCACTCTATATCATAACTTGATGCTTATATTTTCAATCATGTCCATGTTTTCTTACATGGGACCCTAGTATGATTTATTTCCGTTAACCTTCATAATTCACTATCAATATTTTAAAATATAGGCATCATTAATCCATTTTTCGATGGAATTTCAAAAACGATATTTTGAAATGTCAAAATACTAGTTTTCAATAACAATATTAAATTTATAAGGTGATATTTATTGATGTAGGGGTAAATGTAATTCCCTGAGCTTCCATAATGCGCGTCTTTTTAATAATTTAATTGCTTTCACTGCACGCAACACCAAGTATGATCACCCCACGACTAGCCATTTATGAAGAAGTTATAGAATAGTATTAACCTAATTTTGAATTTTATATATTCCAAATAATTTTAATATTCAGATTATTTATTTCTTAGACATTATATAAGAACAAATTTAATTTTTCTATTAAAAAAAGGGTTTTTCAAAAATACAGTTTTATCCATTTTTGATGGTGAATAATTATTAAATATTGTTTTTCATAATTATATATATATTATTTGAAAAGATAAACTTCTTATTTAGAATAGGGACATAAAAAATTTAATTGGGCTAAATTTTTTTATTTTTCTAATAAAATTCATGTTTTTATGAATAATGAATAATACTGAATTTAAATTCAAAACTTCATTTACATATAATTTTTATATATATAGATTGAAATTTTAATTGGGTTTAAAATTTAATTGTATTAATTTTTACAATTTAATCATGTATTGGTAATTGAGGGTAAATTAACATTGAAATTTGATATAATCACATGTCAATCTTATGATGATTTTTACTATTTAGAAACTTGTTTTCTTATTTTGAAAACAAGGATAAATTTTAAACTAATTACTACAACTTCTGTGTTTTGATATTGGAAAATTGGATTTAATATTTGGAATCATAAGGTCCAAATTATAAAAATTTTTCTCTTTTATTTTCAGACATTAGGAATAGTAATTTCTGTAATTATTTTTACTTACAAAGTTTAATGGTAAATCAAGTAAATGAGTGCAAAAATAATATTATAATAATATAAAACTACCCTAAAACATATCCTAATACTATTTAATGAGATATGGTAAACCAAGACAACCTTTGGGGAAAACAGTTTTCCTTTGGATACAACTTGGGTGGGATTATGACACTTATAACATTTCAATTAAAGTAAAGGAAAATATGTTATAAACATATATCTTCATCCTAAAAAAATTTATTACTGGTTTATATAAATGATATATTAAACAATAAATATTCAGTATAAATATAAAACAATTTTATAAATTATGGTATTTTATTTATAATTTTTAGACATTAAATAAATAAATTTACTTGTGACCCACTTTTGATGCAACGATTTATTTATTAATGAAAGAACCAAATAAATTATACAATAAATATTAAAATAATTATTATATAAATTATTTGATTCCATAAATGAATTTTAGGGATAAATATTGAATTTTGTGATTTCTTTAATGTTTTTTATAGAATCATGTTTCTAATAATATTTGAAAAAGTCATGTATGAATAGTGTCCAAATTGACATAATTCATAACTCGAAATATAAAATATTTTATTAAATTTTATAAATTTGATAAAAATTTATGATTTGAACAAATTATTTGGATAATTCTTAATATTTCATAAATGATACTTTTTTGGTCGTTTGACATCTTATAGTAATTACATTAACTCAAAATGTTTAAATAACATGATATCATTGTAATATTAAAAGGGGTAAAATAATGGTTATCCAAAACAAATACAGATTAATAAATATTTGAAACATGTTTAATTTTAATTGGATAATGGGGATACAACTAAAAGTAATAATATATTTTTAATTAATGAGTTTCAGACCACTAAAAATGGAAAATCATTTTATAATAAATTAATATTTCAAGACATTTCTATAGTGTCCTTCCCCTCTCCTATAAAATGGTACCCTCTCTTCTCTAAAACTCATAATTATAAAGCCATTTGGTGCAGAAAAAACCTCAAAATTTCTTCTCAAAACATCCCTCAATACATCCTAGATTCCATACATTGGTTTGACATCCATTCTATTGAGTTATTTTGGGAAAACTAAACTGAGTTACCAGAAAACGAGGTAATTGTTTTATCACCAATTTCAATGTTATTTTCATATTCTAGTTCATATTTATATGTTGTTTCCATATCAAAGTAATAACTAAAGTATCATCCATACAGTGATATGTTATTATAATCATGGTGCAACTATATTACTAATTTTATCTATCATATGAATAATAATATCACCATGTGTGTGTACGTATAGCTTACCGTCTCCACACCGTGGTGTAATTTTTTATTCAGCACTACGTTAATTGGACCAATAAAATGGTTAATATAATGGATATAAATAAGTAATATAACATGATAATTATTCTATAAAATTAATATACTATCCAATTTTATACCATTTAACCATAGAGGGATTGATATCGTCGCTCGTGCGTACATACGACCTACTATCTCCACGACGTGGTGAGATTCATTCTCCATGTTAACAATAATCTAATGATTAGAAAGTTTATATGGTGAGTAAAAATAATAATTATTAACTTAATTTAATTATGTAAATGAATAAAATATATCATATCCATAAAAAATGACTTACATGGAAAAATAGGAATGGGAAAACGAAGCCGTTAAGGAAAAAAAATAATGTTAATATTGAAACATTATTAACAAAATGATATAATAGGATCATATATGACATCATAAATATGTATATTTTTATGGTATAATATAATAACATATTTTAACCATTATATAAGAGGTTAACACACACTCGACTAAGGAAAAGTACATGGTAAGGTTTAATTTTACAATCTATTTATTATCTAAGATTGCTTATACATAAGAATACACTAGGAAAACCTTATCATCCATATACATGTTTCTTTAAATGAAATTTAAAATATTATCAAAAATCATTTAAATTCATTATTACCAATGTTTTACTTTTTTAAAAACTTTTTGAAATTAATCTTTCCATCATTTTCCCAATGAGGTCCTTTATAACCTTTTCAACAACTTTAAGGAAAGAATCTTTTTTATCTTATACGGCGCAAATGGATATTTTCAACCATTATGATTCCGTAAAACATTGAATATTTCTTTCCAGGATTATAAGTTTGTTTTTGAAATAAATGTTTTCTTTTATAATTGTGCGGCTTCTAAATAATTTCTATGTAAGAAATGGATATTTCCCTCAAAGAGTTTTAATGAATTTAATAAATTATATTCTTTTATGTCAATATCCTTTGTTGGATTTTACACTTATTTGAGGTTGAATTATTATTTTATAATCTTTAATATTTCATTGAAGTATTTATGATATATTTAAATGTGGATGTTCTATGTTTATACCATGCATGGTGTATGGTTAATGTATTAACATTTCTTATTGTAGTTTTGAAACAAATACTTATGCTATGTTTCACCCTTTTTGTAATTGGAATTCATTGGACTTAGTATGTGATGGGCAAGGCTGCAATAGTACCTTGATGAATTTTTAGGTATCTTGAGAAAAACTAGTGTCTTGGAACAAGGCCCTGACTATATGGTAATGGTCTTGGAATGAGGCCTTGATCGTATGGTTATGATGTCTGACATTATGTATTTCCTCATTATGAGATTATTTATTACTATTAAATGTAATTTTTCAAATAGTAAAATATCCATGAGAATTTTTAAAATGATTTATTTGATTTATAATTTCCATATTGTGTTGAAGATTATGTTTCAATGACTTGTGTTTCAGTTTTATACCTTACCTTAAAAGTTTATGCTTATTTATGATCGCTTCCACAATTTTACATATCCTTACTAAGCATCTGAGGGAAATCCTTTCGTAGGTTTCATTTTTCGCTAAGATGTGAAGAAATATTTTATGATTTACCTTTGGGGATATTCTATGGTATAAGAGATTTTTTAATGGGGAAAATATGTTTTTTTTTCATTTCAAGTTGTAATGTAAAAATTATGTTTGTATATTTTATTTCCAAGGATATTACACTGATTAGTCTTTCACGATTTTATTTTCCTTGTGATCATACCAATGTAATAAAATAATGCACCGAATCTGGGAAACTAGGGTCAGGGAGTTACATTAGGCGATACGATAAATTCATTTATGTGTATACCAAGTGAATGAAAACACATAGATTCTTCCTTTGTCTTATGGATGTGAATTCCTTAGATTATCACTAAGGGCTCACCAATATTTCTAGAAATTAAATAAATTTTATAACTTGTATTATTATCCTTGGATTTGGATTGATATTATAGATGACCATTGTTATTACCTTGGGCTCCTTTGAAGTATATAATTGAAACTACCTTGGACATAATGCTAGGGTTGAGGTAGTGCATTCCCTTCATGGTGAACCGAAAAGGGTACACCCCTATAAACTACACTAATATATAAAATTTAATGGCCATGGAAATTAAGGAAAATATATAACAATAATTATTAATGGATTCTTTGGTCGTATACATTGGGTCCTAACCTTATAAACAAAAACATAAAATTTTAGTGGTCAGAGACATTTTGGCCTATGTAGAAGCATTTGGTGTCAGATGGGTCTTCCACAATTAATATAGAATTATGTGGTTTATTTATTTACATATTTACATTGAGTTTTACTAGCACTCTACTCATTGTATATTCAATGACATTATAGTGCTAGAAACCATTGGTGGTAGCCTACTGAGTTTTAATCACACCTTTTTAGGCTGTCGATTAGTACCCAGACAAACCCCATTTATGCAAGTAGAATCAATGGGAGCATTATGTTTTGGATGATTGAATATCAATTGGGATATAATATTGGAATAATATTATTTATATATTGATAAAGATTCTCATGGGATATTTTTTTTATTTTGTTCCTTTATCTGTACATTTATTTTATAATACGTCTTCTTCCATGTATGGTTGATTTACTTTTTGTATAGCATCATGACATCATTTTTATATGATAGTGGGGATGGGTTTTATTATAGGATACATTTTTGATTATTATCACGGGATGATTTATGATTTTGGTGTTATATTATATTGTTTTCATATATTTATCTATTATCACATATATGGTTCACTTTTATCATGAGTGTATTGTCTACCCACTATACAACCATAGACCCTTATTACTAGTTGAAATCCTCTATTATGCATGGAGGAATAATTTAGGACAAGTGAACAACCATGTTCAGTTTCTAATTAGTGAACGTGTTTGTTGAAGATATAGAATCCTCATCCAAAAAATAATTCCATCACTACTTCCCAAGTACTTCCATATGACTACTTTGAGGAAACATCTTCAGTAACATGAAGGAAACACTTAGGTAAAACAAAGTTATTATGATAAAACCTAATTATTATATGATATCAAATAAGTTTATCATATGAATCATCCCTCAACCAATGTTATAAGCCTACTATTACAATCCAATGCCTCAACTCAACATGCTAGTCATAGTCATCATATATATACTAAAATATAACAACACACTTAGTTCAACAAATAAATGAATAAATATTAATATCACAATTGAAAGGAAAAATATATATATCCCACAATAGATTTTCTAACCCAAAAATATAGCACAATTCAAGGAATTTAATAAAATAACTTCTATGCATCACAATAATAGGTATATATATGTTATCTGAAACTATATTCCTAATCATGATGCATGAATGCACCTAAAAATATGATAAAAATAGTAATAATAATGCCATCCATCGTAACATTGAGTAATATTACACATGTGATGGCCAGGAACATAGAATATCACATTTCATAGTCCCATCATTGAATACCCATTATACCATGTACTAGGCCAGTCCAAAATAAAAGAAGAAAACTTGTCGTATGATACTTTTTTGTAGCACCCTAACTTAAACACCTAGTTTTGATCAAGAGGGGGATGTCATGTAGCAGTGATATTCTATGTATTTCAATGGGGATACTATACCTCTAGTAACATTTCATAGATCAAATAATTATAAAAAAGATATAATACAAAATTATAGTAATCATGTAGAAGTTAAATAATCCAAAAGAACACATGTCATGTAGATAATCAGTGGGATTCCAAAGTAGTTATCCAAAAAAGAATATAATGTATGATAGGTAAATAAATATATAAATCTAAAGTTATAATGAGTGTCTGTCCAAGTCCCACCATTTAATTTATTCTCCATCGATTATCCATCATCCACATACTCCATTAACTTTTTTGTATTCCTATAAATGCAGTCTACATGCACATTAGGATTCTCATGTAGGATATGAGTATGAAAACTACCAGGACACCACCAATTCCACCGTAAATGATGCGTTCATGAAAAAAAGTGTTTTTTGTAAATTAAGAATAAACTCACATGCTTCATAATAATCCAAAACAGGGCACCATTATTCTAACCAAGCCCCACGACCCTGGACTGTACATGCATTGGCTCCATGCATAAAGAAATATGTTGATATTAAGAGTAATAAATAATAACCCATAAGGTTAATAATCATGTTTCTAATTAACATGTGAATGTAATACTAGGCATCCACTATCCATTATGTGAGTTATGTTCTCAACATTCACTAGGAATCAAGTGATCGTGCTACTTGGCATTCAATAGGCATTTGGTAACATGATCCATGGAAACATCTCTCAATCACGTGTATCTCAAGAAATCTATGAGGAATAATTGTATCCCTACCATATATTTAGGTCTATCATCACAAGTCATGTGTTTCCCCCCTCTATGGGATAAATATGTCATGATGGTCCATATTCATTGGGAACCAAGAACAATTCCTCTAAAAGAGCACATAATTGGGTAGAACAAAAAATAAAGCATATTATATCATCATGTGTAAAAATAATGATATGGAATACCTGAAATCAACATAAAATATGAATAAAAAAGATATAAACATACTCATATAAACAAGTATCACACATTTTTTTCATGGGAAATGCACACACACAAACATGATCATAATAGTGCATGAATTTTAACGTATTCTAACTCAAGTGTTATAGCTAGGAAAAAAGGTTAAAAACGTTTCCGAAAAATGTAAGTAACTTTCTAACATAAGTTCATAATTGTCAATGTTATGGATAAACAACCCAGTGTTTTTAAAAAAATGGAGTGATAACCTCTATAACCAATAAAAAACCCTTGTTGGAATTATTATACATGTTTTTGACACATCAATGTTCATGTTTGATTAATAATTACTAGAACCAAATCCAATCATTTTATTTCCAAAATAAATAAAACAACCCTAGTGATAAAATGTTTCTCTCATGGGTAATTTCTAAATTATCATAATATACTAATACATGTGCTTATGAATTTATTTATTTAATAATAATTATAATTCCACTTACAATAATATTTTATATCTCAATAATAATATACATATATTAAGTGTGGGTTTTTATTATTAGATAAAACAATGTTATTTTCATTATAAGAGTTCTTTTTTATTTTTATTGTTGGATTTCAGTAATAAAATCAAATTTTACTCATGAATATATACATAAATAAAATTCATTTCTTAAAACTATTATCAATTATAGAGGCGATTGGGTGTTTAGCCACACCTGATAAATCAGAAGAAGGAGTTGTTCTAGTCAAACAATTATTCTTAAATCATGAATTAACAAATATGTGGGTAATTAAGATGACAAATGATCATCAAAAAAACAGTGGAGACGGGGGTTTATATATTTTTAATAAATAAACCACGTAGAGAATCATAACATTAATGAAATAAACTAATTTATAAATTTAATTTGTTTCCTAAATGTTTCTTGTATGTGGATAATTTGACACATTATAAATATTTTACATAATATAAATGAGAAATATATATATAATATTAAAATTTTGGGCATTTAAAATCATACAAAAGGTTATATAGGGTAATCTGGGGAAGGCCAAACATGAAAAGGGATTTAAAAACAGAATTTTCCCAAATGGGGTGCATATTTTGGGTAATATGGTTTACCATTACACATATCATATATGTTGTGTGAGGGTAGTACATTTTACCCTTATGCAGATCTCAAACCCATGCTTACCTTTACACAATGTTGACTTACCCTTCAAGGCCTTTAAATAACCGAGTCTACCTTTACATAATCCTTTGGTTACATGTAACAACCCAAGATTTCATAGTATGTTATCTCTTCAAAGTAATTCAATATCTTGGGCTACACCCAACAACAAGTTCAAGCGCACCACGAACTACCAAACAAGCCATTCAAAAAGTGGGAATTAATAGTATTAACATAATTTTAAAGTATATATATATTTTATATAATTTTAACGTTCATATTTTTAGTTACTTAGACAAAATATATTGGAAAATTCAATTTTTCAGATAAAAGAATTATTTTTAAAAAATTGCATTTTTACCATCTATTTAATGGAGAATATTTTTTAAAACAAATATTTGACACTTTAATATATTCAATTTAATGAAATTAATTTATTCTTTATAATAGGGACTAAATAATTTAGTTTGGATAGATTTTTTGTACTTTTTTGATAACTTTCATATTTTGATTAATAGTGAAAAATAATAAATTTTAATTGAAAACAAATTTTTTAATTGATATAATTGATAGTGTTAAATTATTCATTTTAATGGTTTGGAAGTATAATTAGATTCTATTTTTATCATTTAATACAATTTATGTCATTATTAGTAATTTTACATTTAAATTTGACATAAACACATGTCAATCTTTTGATAGTTTTTACTTTTTAAAAAACCCGCCTTTTGGTTTTGAGAACGGGAAATAATTTTAAATAAATATATTAAAATACTATTTTTTGAATTTGGTAAAATAGAATTCATTATTTAATTCATAATATCAAAATTACCTTAGTGTTAATTTTTGGTATTTTTTTGTAATCATTCAATTTTTGATGAATATTGAAAAACAAATTATTATTGTTTAAAACCAGAATTTTATTTATGTAATTACTGAATTTTTTTAAATTTATTTTAAGTAAAAATGGATATATAAAACCTATATTAGTTCAATGTAATTCATTGGAGTCAATTTATAATAAAATTAGAGGTATAAAAGTTTATTGAACTTTTTACCGTCTATCACGCACCATCTAGGAGCATTTGCAAATTTGAATAAAACATAATTTTAGCACTTTTGGGAGTCGAATTTATAAAATCCGAGATACATGCATGATATCAGTAAGTTAAATGTGGTTCGATAAGATGAATTTTTTTTGGTGAATAGTAACTTTTGACATTTATTTACCACGATTAAAAGTAAACTGGGTAATTAATGGTAAAAATGGTATTTTAATATCAGTAACACATGTCCTAAATCTATTGGACACGTGTATTTTGACCAAAAACAACCTTATGAATAAAATATAATCCATTAGGTCCTCTGGGATTAGATAAAGACTATTATTATTATTTTATTTAAAGAATAGTTAAAAGTGTTAAATTGAATGTTTAATAACTAAACCATATTTAATATAGGGGTACACATAAGATAAATTCGACTAAAAATATTCATTATAAATATAAAACTATTTCCTACATAATGATTTTTTATTTATAAATTTTAGACATTAAATAATTAAATTTATTTATGACTTAATGATGATGCAATAATTACCTTATTAATGAATGAATCAAATAAATGGTATTATAAATATTAAAATAAATATAATTTCATGGTTTTGGTGACATCCATGAATATTCTAGGTGAATTTTAAATGTTAGGGTTGATTTAATTTATTCTGTTCAAAGTAATCAAGCTGTTATCACTTTCACAAAAACAAAATACCAAATAGTGACAAGATTGACATAAATTAGTTTTTAAAACAAATACTATATTATTAAATTATATAATAGTCCTTAAAATATTATGTTCGTCTAAAGGGCTCTTATAATGATATATATTCTATTAATTAACTACTTGGAGTTCACTTTTCATTTTATAATAAGTTTATTAACCATATAATATAAAAAACAAGGGGACATGGTAAATGTTAAACTATTTAACGAGGAGTTAAATATAAAAGATAAGATTCATATGGAAACCTAAACTTGTATAAAATATTTTCTGGAAATGATTTCAACCCATAACCACCTAATTCTCATAAACTTTTTTTTGAGCTATTATAAATAGAATATGATTGAATAAAAAATTAATTAGTCATTATTTTCCTAAAGTGACCCTCACCCCTCTTACAAAAGGGAACTTCCCCTTCTCTCAAAATCACAAGTCCAAAGACATTTTTTCTTAGCAAAACCCTACCCAAATCCCATCCCAAATTCCCTCACTTAAACATATAGGCTTTCCATTGATCATAAAGGAAACCTAAGAAGCCCTTTTTTCAAATAAAAAGGAAACACCTAAAGAAGAGGTAATTATTTTATCACCTCTTTCAATGTTCTTTTCTTCTACCACTTTTCCTTTCTTTTTTATTTATTTACCCAAATAGTAAATCCATTACCTTATACATACTGTGATGTTATTATAAATATGGTACAATTATATTCATTATTCTATACATCCTATGAATGATAATGTCACCATAAGTGCGTACGTATGGTTTACCGTCTTCGAGTCATGGTTTAATTTGTTATTCAAAACTATGTTATTTGGATGAATATATTGATATGCAATATGTATATAAATAATTAAAATAACAAACTAATGACTCTGTAAAATTATTATACCATCCAATTCCACTCCTATTAATCATTAAAGAAATGATATCATCACTCATGTGTACGTACGACTTACCGTCTCCACGATGCGATGAGATTAATATCCACATTCACTATTCAAGGATGATTATAAAAATATATACTATTAATAAGTAATATATGAAATATTAATGATAATGAATATATATATATATATGTATGTATGTATTTAAATTCACATAGTTTCGTTCAGTACGATATGAAAAAGGAAACAACTTTTTTGCGTACGTACGAACTACCATCTCCATTAATAATGTTTTCCATTTCATATATCTGTCTATTATACATATTTATATTCTAAATATATATGATATATAATTCATGTTTTATATTATGGAAGTATTTAAACCTGGATCTACGTGATACGATCAATAATAACATGTTAAAACACGTACGATAAATAAATCGATTATTAGACGAAATAGTAATTTAACATGGAAATTATTTTTAAATGGGTAGAATAAAGTCATAAATGAATCATGTATGATATCATAAATGTAAATATGGTTTTGGTATAATTTAATAACATACTATTGTTATTATATAGTAAGTTAAATGTACCCACGACTAAAGAAAAGTACAAGGTACGGGTTTATTATCAATCTCCTTAGTATCCGAGATTTTTTATGTGTAAATATTTTCTGGGACATATTTATTATCAAGGTCTATGTTTCATAAAAGATATTTCAAAATGATTATCTTAATTGAATATTTAACAAAAATTTCATTTTAAGTGTTGTAAATATTTATTCTTCTAAATCTTTCTCATTAATGTAAATGTTTTCAAAATGGTTTAAAGGTTTTATTTGTATCGACGTGATATTTTTAAATGTCAATTTCTTTCAAAAAATTCATATTGGTATGGGACACTCTGATTCAAAAATCACTTTTAAATGTATTATTTTATAAATTTGTGACTTTTAAATGATTTCACAAAAATGGATATTTCCCTCAAAAAATTTTACTGATCATTTTCAACATTGTCAGCATCCTTTAATGTATATTATTTTTGAATGAGGTTGATTTATTCTTCTATATTTTATTGAATGAGTTATAATATGTTTGAATGTGGATGTTCTATTTTTATATCATTCATGGCTCATGTTTAATTTATTGAAATTTCATATTCTTTTTTTAATATGAATGTTTATGTTATGTTTCATCTTTTTCATATGAGGAATGTAATATACTTAGTATGTGATGGGTGGAACCCGCTATAGCTCCTCGATGCATCAGTAGATATCATGGGACAATATAGTATCTTGGAACAAGTACTTGACAAAAATTTTATTTTTTTATCTTGGCACGAGGCCCTCACTAAGTGGTAATGATGTCCGGAATTTTGCATTCTCTCATTATGAAATTAGTTATTAGATATGATTACTCGACTAGTAAAATATCCATGGGCATGTTTATATGGTGATGTTTGATTTATTTTTTCTAAATCATGTTCAAGATTATGTTTAAGAAGGCTGTGGCTTTTATTACATACCTTGTCAAAAATGTTTATAGCTTCTGCTATATTATTTTCCCTTACTGAGCATCTAATCTCACCCCTTTCTTATGTTTATTTTTCCCAAGATCCCAATAAGTCTATTATTATTGATATGTAGGGTTAAGCTAAAGGGAATAATTGCATTCTCAAAGAACTATCTATGATGTATTTGATGTTTGAAATTGTAATGTAAAGTTAATTTATGTAATATATTTTCTAAGACTACTACACTGATTGATCCTTTGGGAATTGATTCCTTCTAATCATGCCAACATATTAAAATAATGCACCGGCTCTGGGTAACTTGGGTTGGGGCGTTACAGTTGTTATCAGAGGAAGTTTAGTAGAAACCTTGAAAACTAGATTTTGATGAACTCTAATTAGAGTACATTACCCTAATATTTATTTTGAGGATTACTATAGAATAACATCCTAGAATTTTAAAAATGTAGATATTTTGTGTATCTTCCAAGAAAGACATCCACGTCTGGATATGAGCAGGTAGAGGCGGCTTCGATAGAGATACACCATGGAGTGAAAACTCCGACAAGGAGTTTCGGTCCTGACCCAGGGTATCCTGGTACACGACTACGGGCCTTGAAGCACTCTTGGTTACGACGCTCCTAGGGGATATTTTTTGGATAATTCACATTTTTATTACATGCCATTATGAAGTATTTAAGAGTAAATACTTCCTCAGTGAAAACATTTTAGGATTATAGATTATATGCATAATCTTTTCAATTTACGTTAGGTATTTTACATGTTTGTAATTATTCATTGTGATTTATAAACTAACCTAGCATATGCAATTGTTTAGAAATTTCACTTAGTAGAAGGAATGATAACTCCAACAATACACATGATCCAAAGATTAAGAAGAACCATATCTTTTATGGTATTAAGACAACATTTAGAAGTGAAATAGTCTTCAACATGTTATCATTATATGATAAAGTAGTATCCTGTGTTAATAAGAGATGTAAAGAATTATCTGATTCATTTGGATTTGAAGGGAAATAAGAGAAGAAAAGGATGAAAGAGATAACGATGGGAAAAGGGAAGAGTTGAAAGAAGGATTTTTCTGTATGTGATAAATGTGGAAAGAATCAAATTTTTAAAATCATTAAGGGGATTAGAGTTTTTTATATGTTTGGAGAGAAAGGACACCAAGTGTGTGATTGAAAGGGTAAGAAATAGGTTTCAATTTTACAATGCATCATTTGGAAGGAGTTGAGACACAACGCAAATCAATGTCCAAATCATCATAGTATACCCCTATAATGCTATTAGATAATAATCGAGTTATTATACTACCACATATGAAGCGGAATGATTCATGTTCTTATGTTGCTATTAAATAATTGTGTCATTTGAGCATTGTATTAATGATGTACATGTTATAAGAATTATAGAATATATAAGGATTGTACTGTAGTACTATTTCAGTATGGATTTGAGATTGTATGGTACTAAAAAGAGTGACCCAATAGAAATTTAATCTTTTAGGAAAATACATGGTTGAGGAATGCTAATCCTTAATATGGTTCTGTTACATATGTAGTGATTTGGGAATAATATATGATTGAATTGGATAAATTATTTTCTATATTCTTGACTACTTTGGAACTAATTAGTTGTTTCTTTATTCTATTATTTTTGGAGTTTACATCATTTTTGGATATAAAGAGTATATCCCATATTCTATAAAGAATAAGGGTGTATGAATGTTATCAACAATATTTTATGGAAATTCAGGGTTTTAACATGTTTTAAAAGAATACATGATGAAGGTATTAACTTGTTATTATGTGGAAAAATAATCTTAATTGTGTTTACCTCCCTAATAAATTTTGGACTGTGAATTTGGACAGAAGTATTTTTGATAAGTCTAAAAGATGGAATGGATTAAGTATGAAATTGGATACTATTATTAAGGTTAAACATTTCTCAAGATTATTTTTGGATTGTTATAAAAAAAAGAAAATCTAGAAGTTGGGTGACAACTCATCGCATCTAGGAAGGTCATGAGTCTTGAACCCGCAACAGAAGGGTGACAATGGTGCATCATCTACCACTAGCCTATGTGATGTCATGGTTTGTATAATGTAGATTTTTTAAATAGTCTGACAAATAAATTATAAATTAATTATTTTTACAACACTATACGATTATGATAAATAGAATATTTTTTAATTCTATTATCTATTGGAGTGAATGATATGTTTTTGGTATGAGTTAGTTGAAGGATAAAATGTGACATGAAAATTATATATTTTTTCTCTTATTCTATGAAGAAATTAATTCATAAACATTAGGGAGTATATCTTAGAACAAAAAATGTGTCATCATAATACCTTATGTTTTTTGAACTGATGATATTTTAAATCATCAGAGATTGATAGTTTTGAGGCCGTCAATTATACACATGTCAATGATTGATGACCTCAATCGCTCCTTATAAATATTTACGTCGTTCTTACAATTATGTGTCTCTAATTTCCAGCAATGTTCCCCTAAACGAGATCATAATTTATTGGTGACTTTTTCATTTCCCTTTCCCTCTTATTAAGTATAAATTTTATTAAACCAATTTCTGCTGTGGGTTTTCAAGAAAGATATTTTTATATTTTTATCCTTTTTTATTCAAAGAAAAATTTTAAATTACAAGGAAGAAATTTATTGAAAGAGGTGATAATGTAACATCTCATGATTTCATAGTATGTTATCTCTTCAAAGTAATTCAATAACTTGCATAACACGCAACAACGAGTTCAAATGCATCACGACTTACCAAACTAGCCTTTCAAAAAGAGGTTATGAATTGTATTAACTGAACCTTAATTTATATATATATATCCTTTATAATTTGAACATTCATATTTTTTGTTTCTTAGACATAATATAAGGACAAATTCAATTTTTAAAGATTAAAGAAGTATTTTTCAAAAAATCCAATTTTACAACCTATTTAATAAAGAATCCTTTTGAAAACAAATATTTGAATCTTTTATATATTCAATTTAATGAGATTAATTTCTTCTCTAGATTCGGGACAAAAAAACATAGTTTTGATAGATTTTTGTTACTTTTCTGATAAATTCATATTTTGATGAATAGTTAAAAATACTAAAATTTAATAAAAAACATATTTTTTAGTTAAAATAATTTATAGAGATAAATTATAAATTTAAATAGTTTATAAGTATAATTAGATTACATTTTTATCATTTAATGAAATTTAGGTCATTATAAGTAACTTGACATTTAAATTTGATATAAACACAACTCAATCGTTTGATTGTTTTTACTTTTTTAAAAACAAGATTTCTGGTTTTGACAACGGGAATTAATTTTAAATTAAATAATTAAACTTATATGTTATTAATTTGGTAAAATATAAATCATTTTTGAATTCAGAATATCAAAATTATCTTACTGTGAATTTTTTGTACTTTTCTAAAAACATTTAATTTTTGATGAATATTGAAAAACTCTGCATTATTTTTCAAAACCGACTATTTATTTAATTATTTATTTATTTTATTTGAATTTATTTAAAGAATAAATAGATATATAAAACCTATATAAGTTCAATGTAATTCATTGGAGTCATTCTATATTAAAATGAGATGTATAAAATTTTATTGAACTTTTTACCGTCTTTTACCCATCTTCTAGGATCATTTGAAAATTTTCATCAAACATAATTTTACTACTTTTGTGAGTTGAATTTAAAAATTTTGAGAGATATGGTTGAAATTATGATGTAATATTTGGGTCAATAAGATGAAAATAATTTTTGGTGAATAGTAACTTTTGATGTTAATTTACCACGGTTAAAAGTAAATATGGTAAATAAAGGGAAATATTTTATTATAATTACCCTAAAACATGCCCCAAATCTATTGAATAAATTTATTTCAACAAAAAATAACCTTAGAAATAAAATATGATCCTTTAGGTCCACTGGGATTAGATTTTTACATTTATTATTATTTTATTTATAGAAGAGTTGAAAGTATTAAATTCAATGATTGATAACTAACCCATTTTTAATATTGGATTACACAAAAAATAAATTTGACTATAAATATTAATTATAAATATAAAAATATTTCCTACAAAATGGTTTTTTATTTATAATTTTTACAAATTAAAAAATTAAATTTATTTATGAAACAATGATGATGCAGTAATTACCTTATTAATGACATAATTTGATAAATAGTATTATAAATATTAAAATAAATATAATTTCAATGTTTTGATAAAATCCACGAATATTATAGGTGAATAAGACATGTTAGGGTTTATTCAATATATTCAGTTTGAAGTAATCATGTTTTTATGACATTCACCAAAACAAAATACTAAATAGTATCAAAATCAACATAAATGAGTTTTTAAATCAAATACTATATTATTAAATTATACAATAGTCCTAAAAATATAAGGTTCAACCAAAAAACTCTTATAATGATATATGTGTCATTAATGAACCACTTGGGTTCCTTTTGGACTTTTATATTAATTTTATTAACCATATAATATAAAAAACATGGGGTCATCGTAAATGTTAAACTATTTAAATAAGAGTTAAATATAAAAGATAAGGTTCATATGGTTACCTAAAACTGTCTAAAACCTATTGGTTGAGAGTATTTAGACCCATACCCACCTAAGGATAAAAAAATTTAGGTCCATCCAATATAAATCGAATATTATGGAATAATAAATTAATTATTCATGCTTTTTCTAAAGTTACCCTCACCCCTCTTATAAAAGGGAACATCCCCTTCTCTAAAAATCACAACTCCAGAACCATTTGTATTTGAAAAACCCTGACCAAATATACTATTAACTTCCCTCAATTCAACCTAGTGGACTTCCATTGATCATAAAGGAATCATATGGAGCCTTTTTTTTCAAATCAAAAGGAAACACACAATGAAGAGGTAATTATTTTATCCCCACTTTCAAAATTAATTTCATCTACCAGTTTCTATTTTTTGTTATTTCTATACCAAAATAATAACTCCAATACCTTATAAATAAATTGATGTTATTATAAATATGGTATAACCATATTCATTATTCTATCAATTCTACTAGTGATAATGCCACCATGCGGGCATATGTACGGTTTAACATCTCCACACTGTGGTGTAATTTGTTATTCAACACTTGGTTATTTGGATGGATATAATGATGGGTAATTATTATATAAATAATGAAAATAACATAATAATGTCTCTTTAAAATTAAAATATCATCCAATTCAACACCTTTTAATCATTAATTAAATGATATCATCGCTCGTGTTTACATACGACATACCGTCTCCACGATGCGATGAAATTAATTTCCACATTCACTATTCAAAAATGATTATAAAAATATATATTATTAATAAGTTTGTAATATAAGACATAATAATTCTACTTAATACACACACGCACACATATGTATTTAAATTCACGTAGTTCCATTCAATAGGATATGAAAATGCTAACAACATTTTTGCAAACATACGGTCTACCGTCTCCATAAGCCGTGTTTTCCATTTCATATATCTATCTATTATACATAATTATTTTCTAAATATATATGATATATAAATCATGTTTTATATTATGGAAGTATTTAAATCATGATATAACTGATATGATCAGGAATAAAAAGTTAAAACACGTATGATAAAGAAAGCGATTATTACCCAAAATGTTAATTTAACATGGAAATTATTAATAAATGGGTATGATAATGTCATAAATGTATCATGTATGATATCAGAAATATTAACACGGTTCTGGTATAATTTAATAACATACTATGGTCATCATACAATAAGTTTAACCTACCCATGACTAAAGGAAAGTACAAAGTAAGGGTTAATTCCTCAATCTCATTATTACGTGAGATTGTTTATGTGTAAGTATTTTTTGAGAAATATTTATTATAAATGTCCATGTTTCATAAATGAAATTTCAAAATGATTCTTTTAAGGCACCCTTTTACTAAAACATCATTTTATATGTTTTAAATATTTATTATTCTAAATCATTCTCATTAAAGTACATGTTTTTAAAATGGTTTAAAGGATTTATTTATGTGGACATAATTGTTTTAAAATGTTAATTCCATTCAAAATTTTCAATGTGGTATGATACAACTTGATTCAAAAATCTCTTTTTAATTTCTTCCTTTATAAATTTGTGACTTTCTAATGATTTCACAAAAAGGGTTATTTCTCTCAAAAAGTTTTACTGGTCATTTTCAACATTATCATCATCGTTTAATGAATATTATTCTTGATTGACGTTGATTTATTTTTCCATATTGTATCGAATGAGTTATAATATTCTTGTCTATGGATGTTTTATTTTTATACAATTCATAGATTATGGTTAATGTATTGACAATTAGTTTTTTAGTTTTAATATGAATGTTTAGGTTATGTTTCAACCTTTTCATATGAGGAATGTAGTGGGCTCAGTAAGTGACGGGTGAACCCGCTATAGCTCATCGATGCATCGCTAGGTCTCATGAGACAATCTAGTTTCCTGGCATAAGTTCTTGACAAAAAATTTATTTGTAGTCTTGGCATGAGTCCTTGACTAAGTGGTAATGATGTCCAGTGTTAGGCATTACCTCATTATGATATTTGTTATTACATCTGATTATTAGACTAGTATAATATCCTTGTGCATGTTTATATGGAAAAGATTGATTTATTTTTTCCATATTATGTTCATGATTATGTTTAAAAGGACTGTTGTTTTTATTACATATTTTTCCTTAAAATTTTATAGCTTCAGCTAAATTATTTAATTTTACTAAGCATCTAAGCTCACCTATTTCTTATGTTTTATTTTACCAAAATCCTAAGAAGTGTATTATGATTGATATGTAGGGTTATGTTAAAGGTAATAATGTTGTTCTAAAAGAACTATCAACTATGTATTTTATGTTTGAAATTGTATTGTAAAGTTAATGTATGTAATCTATTTTCCAAGAATGAAAAACTGATTGGTCCTTTAGGACTTGATTCCTTGTAGTCATGACAATGTGTTAAAATAATGCATCGAGTCTAGGTAACTATAGTCAGGGCATTACATTACACATACATATATTAGTACTACCATTAAATCGTACCCTTATATGATCTAATACCCTTATAAATTTTGTGAGATACCCTTATACGATCTGTAGAAATACCAAATGACTTTTATGAAACACCCTTATGTGATATGTTAACCTTATATAAGCCACTGGTTTACCCTTATAGTGTTCATAAATGACCTTATAAAACACCTTAAGTATCCTGACATAAAACCCTTAAAAGAGTTAGTACCCATATGCAAGCCAATAGTTACCATTATGTATCATATTGGTACCCATACAAAGTGCATGGTTATAGGATATTACCCTATTTCAAGTCATTGAAAATCATCTCTAAATTCATGTAACCCTTATTAAAAGGTTATTACCATTATAAAGGGTCTCTAAAACAAACTTTATCCTGACTTAATGACATAAAACCCATAAAAGTGTGATTTTTATTGAAAATTTATATTTTCACAAAAAAACACATATAAAATACGAATTAAAGAGGAAATGAACCCTTACACAATGCTTATAAAATGTATTTTACCATTATGATCCATCTACAAAAACCATTTTACCCTTATATATGGCTATAAAACCAATATTGGGGTGATTCTTATTGAAAATATTTATGTTCAAAAAAATACACTTATAAATTCAGTACAAATGTTGGTTTAAGGATCAATTAAAAATTTAAAATACTATATCAGTATCCTAAAATCCAATATAAACTATATTTTTTCTATTCATATAAGTTTTATGTAATGTTACTCTTCACGAAGGAAAACTGTGATCATAAGAGTTTAAGGAATATCTCAGTACTTCTCTTAGGTCACTCCCACTTTTTCCTCCTGCACACAATGATATTGGTAAAAAATATTTATTTTATAGAAATAAATGTCTCTATATTTACCACATGTAGAAATGTTTAACTATAAATAATAATTTTAGATATTATTCCCCAATGATTACCAAATAATTATCCCTTAATTCAAGAATGATAAGATACACTCCAAGTTAGAAAAGTTGTGACATTAATCTCTAAATAAAAAAAACATACTAACATTAGAGAAAATGGTCATTAGATATTAGAAATTATTTTATAAAACTTTATATTCCTAAATTAATCAAATAGATGTGATCATTATAATTTTAGTGAATCTATTTTTCTTGTTCTCTTAGTTTTTGAAAATTTCTTCTTATCATGAAAACTTTAATTCAATAAGAATATATTTAGAATAAAAATAACTTATCTAATTCAGATATTAAATAAAACATTTTTTTGAACCCTATAAATTCTTCATACTAATATTAATGAACTAAACCGGTTCATCTATTCATCGGAAAACTGAACTAGTCTTTTATATACCAGAGGTGTATTCCAAATCACTACAAGCATGCAACTAGAACCAAGGTGTGAGAGTATATTCATTGGGAATGATTTCACCCCTAGCTAGAAAGAATATAAATGATACCATAACTACATTAGAGTAAGAATTATAAATAAACGTATGAAACTAAATATTGAATAAAATAAAACAAAATTACATACTCGATTAAAAGGTATATAAGTGAATAAAATTCTACTCCTGATAAGAATAAAGGATATAGACAAGATGATACATAAAGATCCCAATGAAATAAAAAAAATATCCTCAATAGATAAACCTTGTGATACAATTTATACTTCTACATAACCATCCCGATATATAGTTAATCAAGAAGATACATCAAAACTAAATTTGGTTCCCTTTCCCTTACTTATGTCTTGCAAAACAAAGCCCATATGTTCCTAAAGTAATATGTAGTGTGTGAGGAAAAACTCCTAGTAGGATACCACCATTAATGTATTTAAGGCCTTTATAATCCTTAAAACTAAAAAGCTTTATTTAAAAAACCATTTTAAGAAACCATGTTCAATTTTTTAAAAAGGATCAATTGAAAATAATCATTTAGAAATCTCTTTAGTTTTTCTCAAAGAAACCTTATTTTAAAATAATTGTTACAAAATGGGTTCCCAAAATATTTTTCCATATGGATCACATATATGAATATGTCTACACAAAAAATCATTCTCAATATACCCAAACATGGCATAAACATGAGCATAAATACAAACATTTCTACATAAGCATGTAATGGAATGATGGGTATAACCGTAATCATGGGCTATGTTATTTTTGACAAAAAAAGTTTTTAACATAAATTAGTGGTACTAAATTACAAATATAACTAATAAAATTAAATAGATAAATAAAATATGTATAGAATAATTTCTTAAAAAACTAAAATCATGAATAGTAAAATAAACAATGTATAAGTAATGTAATCTAGGGATATAACCATATGAATTTAGAGTGAATTAGTCGAAAATAATTTTCTCTATCTTGACAGACTTCTATATAAATATTCTTAGATCTCATTTTCGTCCTTAGGATGAATTCTTAAGAGCATTGTCAGTCTCTCTAATAATATTTGGAAGCTCACTCGTCCTTCTTTCTCAAAGGATCTCATGGTCCCTTGATCAAAAATTTGTATGCTAGCTCAGTATTCCTTCTCAAAGGATCTCATTGTCCATTGAAAATTATTTTAAATCTTAGATGATTATCCTAAAAAAATTATATCATGGTCCTTTGAAAATTATATACTAGAAATTCCTTGATAGACTGTGGTCAATGTTCCTATGTCCCCAAACACACGCCCAAGGATTCCCATGAGCTAATTAATATAAAAAATACAATCAATCTTAAGTTCCTACACACAAATACTTTTCAAAAGTTAATTAGATAATAAAAATTTTCAATTTAGAACAATAACTTTACTCAAGGTAAAACATATCCATTTAAAAATAGAGTTCCTTACATAAGAAAACTATCTTTTTAAAATCTACACATTAAAATACATTTAAATACATATTAAATAAATATCATGGAAACTATTTTAAAACATAATTCATAATCCATTTTTACTTATAATTTTTAAATAATTTAACCTCATGAAACACTTCATTAAAAATCCTTTGAAATATCCACTTAAAATAACAAAAGGTCTTTGATCCACTTTAACAAACATGTGGAGTACATAAAAACAAACTCCCATTAGAAATCCACTTTAATGTATAATTTTTTTGACATTAATTACACATAACATTATAAAATATATAGATAATCATTTATAACTTATTTTAAAGTATATTTGATAAAAAACCATAGGAAACTAAGAGTAAAATGTAAACTATGGATAATTTCATTAAATAGAGACACATACCTCTCAACATAATCAAAACTTATCACCTTGATGGTAACCACTTGAATCAAGCAAGTGGGATCCTCATACTCCTTAATAAAACCACCATGAGATCATGGATAATTTACCATTGATATAAAATGATATCTCCCAAGCCCAAGGAGAGGGATATGCGTGTGGGGTAGGAGAAATAATCCATAGGGGATTTAAATCCATCAAGTAAAAGACTGGAAGTTCCCAAAAGTTTAATGACCATAACGGAGCGCATAGTTTGGAAACACGATTAAGAAAACAATGCACTGACCATGAAAGGGATAATATCTTCCTCTCAACCAAGTTGTATAGGTACAACTACAAATCACAAGCTCTGAAAAACCATGTACAAGCCCTGAAAAATGACACTTCCCCTAACTATAACCCTCCCACTGTCAGTTTTTTAGTTAGTCAAACGATGATCTATCCACATATCAAGGTCTATTTTCCCAAAAAACTGTTGTTTTCAATCATTCACCATTAATAACTCCATGAACAATAACATGGGTAAATAAAAACACAACATAGGAATAGTAGTGACCAGACATGCGTCACATTAATTTTCATTGAACCTAAAATATTTCTATCTATATTCTATGTCACCTTCATCTATAAATAAATATTCTTAAATTACCTAATAATTGTGGAATTAATACTAAAATTAACATAGTAAAACAAATTTCAAATCCTTCTACTTAAACCTCAACCATTGGATATTTAATGGATAATCTTTTACCCATTATCTCATCTACAACTGCTGATGTCAACCCAAAACCTATAGAGATAATTAAAAAATTAGAAGTCATCAAATTACATTACAATATTAATTTCTCTATATCTCATTACATTGCACTCTAAATTGAATTTTGATTAGTTTGTTTCTAAATAATTTTTATCCAACTACCATATATTTTATGGTTTGATCTAATATATGAGATACAACTATACCAAACTCTAAGAATGACATATCCCAATTATTATTACGATGATTAACTATAACTCATCCATAACTATATTTCATACTTATTCATTCTTAAAGGTATTACATAACTAATAATTCAATTTTTAAATATGAAAATTTACAAGTATATATTTCATATATAACCAAATATATCCATGTAGTCTATCTTCACCATGAAGACCATGTTTCACCAAATGAAACAATTTTTTGTTACTATCATCAAATATGAATCCAAGAAGAATATACAACATTTCTATATTAATCTCTATATTTATTCATACAATACCAAATTAAACTTAATTTATCTCTATATCCTTTTATTTTAATTATTATTTTTTATTTTTCTCTTTGATCATCACAATGGATTGTCAGCAAAAATAGATTATAATTATGAGAAAATAGAAAATAAATTTATTGGTTACAATATTCTCCCACATTAGATATTAGTGAAAATTATCCTTCAATCCATGTGTCATTATAAAATTATTATTTTTTATTATCTTCCTCCATAGATCATATAGATTCATTCAATTTATTTTCCCCTCTTTGTCAATAAAATAAAATGGTTGTAATTTTTCAATAAATTCAGATAAAACACCATCATTGTAATTTATATTTATTCTCTTCCCATTTCCAAGGGGACTGAATATCAATTTCTTCATTCTATATCAATAATAATTGAATCATTATCTCCTCCTTTTATGAGGACTTGAAAACTCCAACTCATGTACCTACATAAACTCACTATTATCCACCTTTCATCAAGAATTATTAAAATTTAATCCTCATGAATTGATGCCACTATTTAAATTTTTTAATCCTATGGCTGCTTCATCAATAAAAATATTAAATTTAACTATATTTTTTTATTATTACAATGTCTGATATAGTTTCTTCGAATTTTGTTTGAGTGACCATAAACTTTTCAAAGAGCCATAAACATATCCTATAATACCATGTGAGGAAAATCAAGATATATAAAACTGGTGAAAATATAAAATCTATAATATGTTCTACTTTAGATATTTATTTTCATAAAAGTATTGAACATGAGAATTAATATAATCGAGAAAGCATATTGTAATCTCAATAATTATCATTATCTTCTGGAAATCATCTTGTAATCCCAATTAAAATCACACACACAACATAAAATAATAATAAAAAAAAGTTTCATCAATACCACTTTGTTTATCACATTCTGTTTCACTATTCCATAGCTTTTAGTATCCTAAAAATCAATATAATTACAACACATTATTAATATATTAAAAGTAAAACATTATGTTCTTTTATGAATTAAATTATTTATTATCATTATTTATCATATTACAGCACTTGGAATATGGTCTGATATCACTTATTGAATGTAACGCCCCGACCCCAGTTTCTCAATGATGGTGAATTATTTCATTATATTAGAATGATTAAATAAAAGTCTTATCATGATAGACCAATTAGTTTAATAGTTTTGGAAAACAACATACTCAAATTGGTTCAACATTATAACTTGAAAAGAATTACAACATATAAGTTCTATTGGGAACATCAATAAGTCTATGTTTATCCCTATAAATCATTCATAATAAACATATTAATGTCCTATGAAAATGAAACATAAGAAATGGGTGATCTTAGATGCTTAGTAAGGGTAATAAATATAGAAGAAGGTATCATAAACATAAACATTATGCATTGTGAACAAATAAAAAAAATTCTTTAAAAGAAAACTTTAACACATTATGGTAGGAATAAAAGTTGAATTCAATAATAAATCATATCATGGGTATTCTATTAGTTGTAAAACCACATGAAATATAAATTACTAGTTTCTTAATGAGGTAAGGCATAATGTAGGACATCATAACCACACCTTCGAGGCCTCATCCCAAGATCATAAATATCCATTTTGTTAAGGCCTCATGCTAAGACCATAGTTTGTCTCCTAAGACCTACCGACGCACCGAGGTGCTATAGTGGGACCAAAAAAACACTTAATAAGTCCAATTATTTCCTATTATGAATGGAGATAAACATAAAAAAATATACATTCATATTGAAACTAACATATGAAATGTAAATAACTTTCCCCATACAATAAACATAAACATTAACTAATCGAATGAAATAAGTGAATGGTATCAAGATAGAACATCAACATTCAAACTAATAAGAAGCCCTTAAATCAAGATTTTGTAGATGATATCATATTTTATAACACTATATAAAATACAAGATTCATTAAAGGATGTCTATATAAATAAATATACTTTTAAATGAGACCATTGAGAAATTCTTAAGGAAATAGTCATTAAACATTCCATAGTGTCCCATACCACCTTGAAACATTAAAATAATAATAACTTATAATATCATGAGAATAAGGAAACTATTGATATGATATACCTAGGGGTATTACATACATTTGAATAAAGGAATCATTTGAGAAGAAGGAATATATCTCATAAAAGTTAATGTGAGGTGAGAAAAATCTATTTTACATTGGAAAGAAAATTTCATTTGGAATTTTTTTTATTTATAATAAATAAGGTTTTAAACATTTATATACTAGAAAATAAATGGTATGGAAATTGAGATTAAATTTTAATCATAAATTATGTCCCACTGATGTGAAATAATGTACAAGTGTTTTTAAAGAGGCTTTAGAATTAAAACATTTTAGTGCGGTTTAAGGAATTCATTAATAAGATTATTAAGCACAATGGAATGATTTCATTCATAAAACAAAAAAAGAACTAAAAAAGGTTTTACATGATAAAAATTGTGATTTTAGAAAGTTAAATCTGAATTAAAATAGAGTATAGAGAGAACATCAAAATATGTATGAATTCAAGAAGTTCCTTGAATCGGGCTTCCATTTCGGAATAATTTTTGAATGATTCTTATAAAACATGTATCTCCCCATAAAATAAAGAAAGAATCTGATTAGTATACATATATAGAACATTAATCATAAATTTATGAGTAGTACAAAATAATAAATAATAATTTCATTTAGGTGGGTAGAGAAAAAGGGAAACCCTAATGTAAATGGATATTCGGGTAGAAAATACATACATCTTTGTAATCAACTGAATAGTATGCCGCAAAATTAATAATCATAAAAATAAATATTTAACATCATGAAAATAATTATATTCCTGATATTTAAGATCATGGGGATTTATACATACACCATATACAAGTAACAGTAGTGAATATAGAATATATCACAAAAAAACGAATTTGAGATGAAGAAACCATTACCTTAAGTCTGATGGTGTTCTTCTATTGATCTTAATGTCCTAAATAATCAACTTTATGTTCATAAATTAATAACTAAACAATCATATATTTATTTAATTGATTTATAATTCCCTTATTAAGTTCATCCATTTCATTTTTGATGGGTTAATATGTTCAATTTTATTGTTCGCGCCTGTTTGTTTCATGACCAGTATACTTATATATATGAACAAAGAATCATGTAAAATAAAGATGGTTGTCCAGAATTTAAGTTATATGTAATTAGTGAACATCCATAAGGTTACACAGTTGTAAATTTAATTTTTTTACTTTTACAGAAGATGAATAATTATATTAGTTATTTAATTATAACAGTTTTGGTTAATTAGCAGTTTTTGAACACAATGAACTCATTTTTCTTTATAAAACACAACCATGTGTACAAAAAAGATTCTTGAAACATATAGGAGGCAGAATAAATATAGTATAGTATGGATAAACAATAGGAATGGTTTCATGACTGTAATTTATGATAGTAATAGAAATTGATGACCCATCATCCTTGAATGTGGCAGATTAGCTCATCTCAGATGGTGTTGTTTACTTCTTGCATAAAAGATAGGTAAAAGAGAGATGAAAATAAATTATTACATAATCATAAAACATTAAATTACATGTAAGGTACTATAATTTTCATAAAATTTTGATGAGTATATGTGATTATAGAAATGAAAAAAATGAACTTGAAAAATTAAAAGAATTTAATAGCGGAATTACCTCTTAGGTTAATCATTCTTGAGAGCCTTTTTAGAGGAGAGGATTTGGTATTTTTATGAGACCAATGGATGATGGACATAGGTTAGGATATTAGAGAGCAATTTGGTCAGAATTTGGTCTAGGCACAAGGCTTTATAAGAGTGAAGAGAAGAGGGAGTGAGGGGGGTTTTATAGTGGAGGAGAGGAGTAAATTTATAATAACTTAATCAATATTATATTATTTTTCAAAATAGCAGCAATAATATATATTCTTGTGATCAAGATTTGTAATAAATGAATTTGAGTTTGAAAAAAGTGGTCTTACATCAGCTTTACATCACATATGACTCAATAAACCATGTATTAATCATTTAACGTAAATTTTCATATTTTACTAATCACCTAAAATTGATGTATTTTAGAAAAATTATAAAAAACCACCATAAACATTTTTCAATGTGTTGAATATAAAAATAAATTCTATTTTATCAAAATAATTCTCTAAATATGTGAAATTTAATTTTTTTAAATAAAATCATTATTTAATTTTAAAATAAAGATATTAAATTTAATACTTATTTGGTAATACTTTAAAAAATTTACTATGGTCCCATAATATTATACCAAAATCATTGAACAACAAAATAGTCATTTAGGAAAAAAAATTTGAAAATGAATTTTAAATCTATTTATTTATTTAAAATGGTAATTAAATATTTATCATTCATAAAAATTATAATACTTAATCAAAAAGTTTTAAAATTTCCTATTTCATTTTTAACATGTATAAATTTTATTTATACATACATGGGTGAGGATACTATTCATAATGGTATTTTACTATTTATATGATAAGATAATATTCATCAAAAATTATGGTTTTTCTATCAGACTCTAGAATTCATCCTGAACGCAACCATGTATGTCATATTTTCAAAATATAAATCACAGAAGTGGAAAAATTATGTTTATTTCCTCAGTTATAACATAATTTTGTTTTTTAGAGACTTGAGGTTTTATGCATTAAATATTAAATTTATTTCAAAATCCTTGGGGTGTTACATTTGTTAGGTCTGAAAGACTATAGTGATAACACAAGTGGGGGTTGTGAATTGGGTTATTTTAAAATTTTCACAACTCTCTCGATTCACATCAACAATAGAGAGAGCTGGAGTAATTTCTGTATGAGATTATATGCAGCTGATATGACCATTGAACAAAGCATAGAAATTTATAGTGGTTTGGGGCTAAAAAATCACTTAGTCCTCTCCACCAATCACCGTCTCAGCGGGCTTGGTGTATTTCACTAATAAGGTCTTTGTATCATAAGACTGACCTAGAACTGAGGGTATCCAGTTGTCACCCTTACAAACAATGTCTTATAAAAAAGAGCCTTTTGGTTCCTTTACAGGGAACCGATAAAACCACAACTTAGTGTAAGAAGTTAACACACCACAACAACTGAATACGATTATCTAAAAAATGAGATATATAAGATGTATTTTGATGAGAAAAAATATATCTTTAAGTATAATCATCACACAACTGATAATAGATGAATATTGTCTCCAGAAGAATAATAAAAATAAAATATATATGAAGAGATCTGGTTGCATAAGAGATCTTTGATTTTATGAACATCATCAAAAAATAGAGCATCACTCTTCCCTGATTAAACATGTATATCTACAAAATGTAGTCCTTGTTTCATATATTCTTGATCGCTATAATACTATAAAAAAATTTATATGAAAAATTCAATGTATAATATTCTCCCAGATCTGTGGTTTTTTAGATGATACTCAAAGAGAAATATGATGGTAAATCTCTAGCACTGTTTTAGATCCACTAAATATGCATGAAAAATTTTGTGAAATCAAACTCAATGAATACAACTTAGAGTAATCGTAGCTTCCATTAATATTAGGACTAAAAAAATTCCATTGTAAACAGATCATTAAATCATTTAAAATGAGGTTTCAATTAGTATAAACCTAGCTTTAAATCGCCCTGACATCCTAAAAATACTATTGAAAAATATTTTGATAAATTCGTAATTTCAAATTTCTAAATTTGAAAAGTTAAATGTAAGGTTCTTCCATAAAAAAACATACCTAGGGTTTAACTTCATAACGCAAGGTTGATGATCCATATATTTATCCACATCAGTATTGATCTCTGAACGTAATATTGATTATCCATACATTTAGTTTTCCCAAACCTAAGGTTAGAAATTTAAGGTTGATTACAATTGTAAGGATGCTGATCCATAAATTTTTAAAGATTCATACTTACGTAGGGTTCTTTAACCCCAGTTTTTCTTTCTAAAAAACTTATAGTTACTATCTAAACGTTATATTCCTTAGCCATAGGCTTCTTCAAACATAAGGTTGATTAACTATATGTGATGATCCTCCCGCATTAAAATATGGTATGTTCCATACGATAATTTCTACAATGAATTGAATGAATAATATTTCTAGTAAATGACAAATGGTGAAAAGTGATTCTCAGATACGCTTAAGAGTGTTCTGAACACTTTGATGAATGTTTATTTCAAATAAATAGTTGAATATTATTTCTTGATAAGAATATATATTTCCTCAAATACATTCAAAATAAAATCATTAGTAATACAAATAAGGGTATTTTTGAGCATCAAAATCGGTAATATTTAGAGAGTATTGTTGAGCCAATACATTCCCAACAATATCCACCTTTTTGATGATAAAAAAACCAATGAATTAAAACTATAATATTAGCAATAAAATTTATAATTTTATAAACATTAAAAGAAACAAATTTCAGTTTGAAGAAATTATTTACCTATAGAAGAAATATTTAAAGTTATACCCCAAAGGTAAATTTCAAATAAATATTTATGTTTCTAATTTTCATAAATAATTATGATTTTGCGTTTTTCCCCTTTTTTTGATATCAAAAAGAAAGTATAGAAATAAATTAAAACACATTTAATATTTAATAGAATGATAAGTGAATGTTATAAGTAAATATAATGAACAAAAAAGAATTTTATATTGGCTAATAGACCAACATATAAAATCCAATGATACAATAAAATTTAACATATAGATAGAAAACAAGTTCATTGATCAATAAAGACACTAATACAATAATTTTTGTGTCTTAGAAACAAAAAATTTCATTGTCAGGGGTTATGGTAAGAAAAATAAAGAAGGATAAGAATTGGATGGGTTTAAATTTTGAATTTATTCAAACATCTCATTCAACTCAGCCATATGAAATCTTAGCTTCTTTATCAAACTGTCTCTAAACTGAATTATCAACATCCTAGAGTCATTATTGACACGTAGATTATCCACTATGTTGGCCCTCAGAAACTCATGAAGTCTTTCCTCTTTCTTCATACAAATCTACATCTTTTCTGAAAACTGACTTAAAATCAATCTAATGCTAGCCTCTCCTTGAGATAATTGATCAAGAATAAATTTTTTGATTGTCCAATAAAGCATAAAAGGAGCACTATTTCATTTAAGACCCTAAAGATGATTATTCCTGTCTTCCATAATAGATGTAATAGCCATAAATTTTCTAATCAAATCTGAACTTGTAGCAAAGGTAGGAGTAGATGTACTAGCATGATTCATTTAACCATTTATTGATTCAAACTGACTGACCAGATATCACTTTAAATCTACAAACCATTTCTTCGAAACATCTTCACATATAATCATCCATATCTCATTTAACATGTCTCACTTTAATTCATCAAAATCTCTTCTAGAAACAATGTTCTCATAAAGATATTTAATCTTTTTGTTTCTAATTTCATGTTCATGCTGAATAATGACATTATCCTATTCATACATGTGGAATTTAATCACAATTTATTCAACTTGATAAGATAAAGAATTAGATTTCCTCCTATAGACATTCATTGCCTGATTTTCACCATCAGAAGGAAACGAATCTACCACTTTTTTTTATTGATTATTCATAAGAAAAAGTCCGAGTATTGAAAAATTTATTCTGATCACTAGAAATAAGAGTTGACTATCCCACAATCTGACAAACAATGAAGGTTTGAATTTATGTAACTGATTTCTGTAAAATAATCCCCTCTTGAATGGATCATTTTTTAGTAGTTTCATCTCTTACAATCTATGAATAAGAATTTTCTGATTGGGTATTCTATTCTTGAACTTTTTCTACCAGAATTGTATCTTGTACTGGTTCAATTACCAAAGGTACAATTGCAAGGTCTCTATTTTGACTCTCATCTTTAATTTCCTATTCAATAATAGTTTCTTCCAAATGATCCGAGCATGTTGCTTTTCCAAAATCTATTATATGTTCTTGAACTTGAGGAACATTTATTTTTCTTCGTTTTATAACTGGTCCGTCTTGAATCTTCCCTTTCTCTACTTCTTCTATGTTAAATCTATGCCTCCTTTGAGTCGGTTGTGAAACCTCATCTTTTTGAGATTTAGCTACACCCTCTTTATTAACAGTTTTCCCCCCTAAGAAAAATATCATGAGCTATATTCTTCCTTATCGATAACATGAAATTTTTTTCCTTTTACAGTGCTCTAGAAAAATCCATTTTTTCTTAGCATTACAGTATTCAAAACATTACTATGATGACATTTGAATCTTGCCTCAACTAGTCTGATCATGTCCTTCTTAAATAAAATCCTTGAAATTATCTATCCTTATGGATAGCAAATCATTTTTGTATCTGGTGAAAAAAAATAATGAAGATACCTAAATAAAAATCATGAAAAAATCACTTTGATATCACTTAGAAAAATAAACATGATATACATGTCTGATTAAAGAATTTTTTCCTTCTCAACCATCCTCTACATTATTCCAATCTGAATAAACATCACCAAAATTTTATGTTCAGGGTCTATATCCATAAAAAAAATTTATGATGTGAATCAAAATGAATATAAAACATATAATGTTTTTAGAAAAATGTTCTTTATTAATAATTTATTTGAGATCAAAATGGAAAACTCATTCATGTGGGTAGTTCAAAAATTTTGAAACCTTAATAGAAGAAATAGATAAATACTTATCGTTGATACTAGAATAAATAATATCCTATGAATCTCCAAAAATAAACTACACAATCTTATTAATCTAATTTAGTTATACCTCATATAGAAATTTTGAGTTGATGTCATTGAAAGATATCTTGATTATTTAAAAATATAGCACTTATTTCAAGAGTAAGTTCATCTGATTTAACTATTCGAGAACAATCACCTTTCTCTGAAGAATTATTCTACTTGAAACACTTTGATGTTTTGGTTCACTTTCTTCTCCTTCATCAATTATATTTGTTTTCTTCAATTATTACGATCTAAAAATATGAAGTTTTATGCTTCTAGGGTTTATAAGGATGAAGATTAAGAGTTAGGTGAAATAGTTTTTTGGGTAAGTAAAAGGTTTGGAAGACAAAAGGTTTATGAAAAATGAAACATGTCCTCTTTTCTTATGTTATAGAGTTTTTTTGTCAAAAATTTAATAGTTACGCAGTGTAAATAAGTTCAAGATAAAATAGATTAAGTGAAATACCATAAGAATAAGTAAATAAAATTAAGTGTAAAATAAATTAAAATAAAATAAAAGTAAATAAAATTAATTAATTAAAAATTAACTAAACCTAAATCCCCATTAATTAAATAAAATAAGAAGTGGGAGGTGGTTTAGTAAAAATATCATCTAATTGACATTTAATGTTTACCAATTCTAATGATACATTTTTTTAAGAACATGGCCTCTTAGAAAATGATGTCTAATATAAATATGCTTAGTTCTATAATGGCTTATTGGATTCTTTGAATGGTTTATAGCACTTGTATTATCATATAAAATAACGGTATTATTAAAATTTATTCCAAATCCCATGAGAGTTATTTTCATCCATAACACTTGTGCATAAAAACTTCCTAAAGATGCATACACTGCTTTGGATATTGATAGTGCAACTGAGTGTGGCTTCTTACGTGTCCATGTAACTACTGATTTTCTTAAAAAGTGACAGGTTTCTGAAGATATTTTTCTATGTAATATAAAACATCCAAAATCTACATTTAAAATAGAATAATAAATTATAATCATATGTTTTTGGATAAAGAAGATATTTAACAACCGTCCCTTTTAACTGTCTAAATTATTTTTTACAACAGAAAGATGCGATTCTATTGGATTTGATTGAAATCTAGCTCAAAGACATACTGAAAACATAATATTAGGTCTATTAATAGTAATATACAGTAAAATTATAATTATACCTCTATATAATTAATTCTCTATTAGTTTCTATCTTCATCCAAGTTGAATTTAATATTTGTACAAATGAAATATGAATATGTCTTGTTGTTCTCAAGACCAAACATTTTCAACAAATTAGTAATTTATTTACATTGAATTAGTACATTTCTATAATATTTTTGATAAATTCTATGTCCAAAAAAGAATTTAAATTATTCCATCATGCTCATTTCAAATTACATTCACATATGTTCTAAAAAATCCTTACAATGTTTTTTATTTGTGGATCCAATAATAACATCATCAGCCTAGATTTATACTAATAATAAATTAAAACAAACTATTTTTTTTAAATAGGTTTGGGTCTACCAAACCAACTGTAAAACCATTTTACAAAATAAATGAACTCAATATTTCATAATAAGCTCTAGGTGCTGTTTTAAGGCTATATAGGTCTTTAATATGTTTTAAAAAATCTTTTTTTTGAAAAATTTTAAAACCAGGAGGTTTCTCAACATAAACATCATCCATTAAATATCAATTTAAAAAGGCAGATTTTACATCTATTTGAAATAATTTAAAATTCATATGAGATGCATTGACCAAAATAATTCTAATTGCTTCTAGTCTAACTAAAAGAGAAAAGGTTTCATCATAATCTATACATTTTTCTTGATTATACCCTTCAACTACTAGTCTATCTTTGTTTGAAGTTATAATTCATGGATCATCTAATTTATTCCTAAAGACCCAATTAGTTCCTATAACTAGATAATTCGATGGTATTTCCAATAATTTATATACTTTTTGTATTTTAAACCAATTTATCTTCATATACATTGCTAACATATAACTTTTATCTTATAAATTATATTCAAAAAACATAGGCTTTAGCTGAGGGTGAAAAGCAGAAAAGTTCACTGGGTATCCGACACTTATTCTAGTTTTTTCCCTATGTGAAGATCTCCTATAATAGTCTCTAAAAGTTTATTCTTTAGAATTATAGATTTCCTAGAAAGATAACTTTTAGGTTCATCAATATTATGTTCTTTTGAACAGGACTGAATTTCATTTATATATTCAAAATCATTTTTCATGTTATCAAGTCTCATGTTGTTAAAATAATTATCAACTTCATCTATTTGATCTTTATCTTTATTAAAAGGATTAGTTTCAACAAACATCAAATTAACTGATTCTTCAATAATTCTAGAATTATTATTAAATAATCTATATGCTTCAGAAGTTTCATAATATCATAAGAATATTCCATCATCAGCTTTTGGATCAAACTTTCCAAGATTATCCATGCTGTTCAAGATGTATACCGTGCATCCAAAACCTATAAAGTACTTTACCTTTGGCATTCTGTTATTTCAAAGTTCATAAAGAGTATTTTTGAAAATGTTTCGAATTAAAACACAATTTATAAAATCAATTGTTGTGCTTAAATCTTATTCCCAAAAGTAGGTTGGAAGATTATATTCATTTAGCATAATTTTATCCATTTCATTAATAGTTCTATTCTTTCATTGATCAATTCCATTTTGTTGAGATGTTCTTGGTGCAAACAAGGTGTGTGGAACACACATATTTGTTAAAAAATAATTAAATTATTTATTCTTAAACTATCCACCATGATCATTTCTTAATGATATTATCTTGAAAACATGTTCATTTTCAACACTTTTACAAAAAGTTTCAAAAACAAAAAACAACTTTATTTTCTAGTTTTATAAAATATACCCAAGTAAATATAGAATAATCATCAACTAAAACATATAAATATTATTTATCATCAAAACATTAAATTCTATATGGTAAGAAAACCCATATAAATAAGTTATAGGGGTTTTCAAGTAGAAATTTTCTTAATATATTTGAAAGAAGATTTGTGTTGCATGCCAATCTCACATGCATCACAGTGTCTATCAATATCAAATTCGAGAATAGGTAAAGCTGAAACTAACTGTTTCCTAGATAAATTATGTAATGAAAAAATTAAAATTACCATGTCTTTGATGCCAAATCCAAGACTCATATATCTTATTAGTTAAACCATTAACTTTCTATTTACACAAGGAATTTCAATCCAAAGTGTAGAAATTATCTATTCTGGGTGCTTCAAAGTTATGTAAATCTTCCTTAAAAACATAAAAATAATTATTAGAAGAATAAACATAGTATCCATCATAATAGTGTTGAGAGATACTTATCTGATTGTGCTTCAAAACTTGTAAATAGTGTACTTTATTAATTGAGACAATATCTGGATCTACAACTATTCTAAGTCCAATAATTTTTTCATTTTCATTGTCACCGAAGGTGACAAGGCCTCTATCTATTTTAGTTAGATTACAAAAATTTGATGAATTTCTACTCATATGTCTTGAACAACCACTATCCATATACCATATATATTTTCATATTCTTTGTCCTATTACTAACAAGGTCAAATTATTAAAAAAATTTGTTTTGGTACCCATATATTTTTGGGTCAAGTGGTGTTAGCTATTTTAGATTTAGGAATCCAAAAAAATTTATTTTGATTTACACTGTTATAATTAAAAGTAGATAAAGCATTTGAATAATGAACATGTTTAACACCACATAATTGAGGTTTTCCTAAATAGATTTTACTATCCTAATGTCCATTAATACCACAATAAAAACATTTAACCGTAGATATTATTTTTCAATTAGAACTAGGAAAAAAATAGATTTTATACAGATTTAGATTTTCAACCTTACTACCAATACAAAATTTTTCCCTTTTAATTAAATTTTTACCAAGAATTTCATTCAGTATATTATTTGCTTTTGTAAATTTAATATAATCACTTTTATAGTTTTCCATTTCATCCTATAGTTTTTTAATCTTATTTTCATGGTCAGTATCGTTTGTAGTAGATGAACTATATTTCTCAACTAACGCTTGATGTTTTTTATATAATGTATCATTTTCTTTTAAAATATAAGTATGAATATTTTTTAAATATTTGTGATTCTATAATAGGTAGTCATATCATTCTTCTAGCATATTATAGTAGGGAGTCATTTTATCCTTTGAGTAACTATAATCATAATTAGACGAATAGTAGGATTTTACCTTCTCTTGTTCTTCTTCCATAAATCAAATTTTATCTTTTAGATCTGATTCTTCTTTCTATGAATCAAAGATTGATGAGTTGCTGAATTCTTCAAAAATATTCCATGTATCCTTCATATCTCTTTTGTTCTTTTTCTCATAATCAACATTCTTATGATATTTATTTTCTGTCTTTATCATATCTCTTTTCAATTGTGTACTATCGGGTCTTTTATGACCCAATTTTTTGCATTCTTTGCATATAACTTTCCTTAATACATTCTCATCCTTTTTAAGGGTTTTATGAATCCTCTCTTATTTTTATAAAATTTACTAAAAATTTTAACTAAATGAGCCAGATCAATTTCTCAATCAGATGAGTCTAGATTTCATTCTTATTGTTTTTTAATTCTTCTTTTAGGATAGAACTTTTGAAAGAGTGTTATAGTTTTTTACATGGAATTTGTGATCTTCAACTTAATCATCCATTTAAGCCTCATACATCATTGAATTTCCAATCAATTGTCTCATTGTGAGATTTTTGATAGATGGTGATTGAAAGATTGCATCAAAAATTCCATTCCACATCATAGGTATAACTATTTGAACATTCAAAGCATGGTCAGATTGGCTTATAGTCTCACCTAATGTTGTTATATTATTTACAATTTCTGTCAACATTCCCTTCATATGTGTTATTTTCACTGCATCATGCATTCTGAAAGTATCAAAATTTAATTTTTCTATAACATATCTCATTTTTCTACCATTTCCAGTACCATCATAGGCTACTGTAATTGTCCTCCACATTTCATAGAATGTTGGGTATTATGATACATGGTTTAAATAATCTGGTCCAAGACCCCAAATAATGGCATTAATTGCTTCAAAATACATATGATACTCTCCTCCGTAGTAGTATACCATGTATGAGGTTTTTCAGGAATTGCGTATGGAGTAACAATATTTGAGTTCACTCTAAATCCACGATTTTGTAAGTAAATTATCATTAATGACTTCTAGCATCCACCATTATCACCATTGAAAAATGGAGCACAAACCATTAACATTCCTTCCTTGAGATTATCCATTTCCATAAATAATATAGATCTTATTCCATTATCTTTTCATAGATCTTTATAAAAGATCATCCTTTGACACCAAATGTTATGTCAAAAAGTCTATAGTTATAGCACAAGAGGGGGTGAATTGTGTTCTTTAAAAAATGTCACAATAATTTCGGTTCACATAAACAGTATATAGGGTATGGAACGTTTTTTATGAGAGTATATGCAGAAGATATGAACAAAGAGTAAATCACATTAATTTATAGTGGTTCAGGGCACAAAAATCCCCAACTCTAGTCCACCAATCACCCTCTCAGCGTGCTTGGTGAATTTCACAAGTAAGGTCCTCGTATCATAATACTAATCCATAACTATGTGTAGGTAGTTGTCACCCTAACAAACAAATGCTTATAAAACACAGCCTTCTGGTTATTTTACATGGAACTGATAAAACCACAACTTAATGTGATAAGCTGAAACTCCACGAAGACAAAATAAAGGCATATTAAACTTAAGATAGATAAGATGCAGTTTGATAAAAAACAGATATAGCTCATAGTGGAAGCAATGAATAACTGATAAAAGATGAATATTGTCTTCAAGAGAATAGTAATATTGAAATATATCTGAAGAGATCAAGTTGCACAAGAGATCTTTGATTTTAAGAACAACAACAAAAATAGAGCATCACGATTCTAGGATTAAACAGTATATCACTAAAATGTAGTCCTCATTTATGAGATGCATGATCATTGTATTACTCTATAAAACATACTAATAAGAATTCAACAGAAAATATTCTCACAGATTTGGGGTTCTTTTAGATGATACATTGAGAGATATATAATGGTAAATCTACAACACAAATTTAGATCCAGCAAAAACACCTGATAAATCTGGTGAATTCAAATTCAAAGAATACATCTCAGAGTAATAGTAACTTGTCTTAATAATAAGAGTAAAAATATCCTCTCTAAATGAATCTTTAAATAATTTAAAATGAGCATTGAATCTGCTGAAATGGATATTTAAATCTCCTTGAAATTTCACAAAGACTGTTGCAAAACAATCCTATAAAGACATAAATTAAAAGATATGACGTTTAAAAAAACATAAGGTTCATTCATAAGATGAAAATATAAAAAATGAAGGGTTTAACATCCTAACATAGGGTTGATGATCCATATTTTTATCCATGCCATCATATATCTATGAATTTAATATTCATTATCCATACAATCAGTTTTTCCAAACATAAGGTAGACAATGTAAGGTAGATTACAAAAGTATGGTTGACGATCCATATGTTTGTAAAGATTTATACATACGTAGAGTTCTTTAACCATAATTTTTCTTTCTGACAAACGTAATGTTATTATCCATATACAATTTTTATTAACCATGTGTTTCTTCAAATGAATGGCTGATTAACCTTATGTGCTGATCCTCCAACATAAACGTAAGGAATGGTCCATACGTTACTTTCTACGATGAATTGAATGAATAATATTTTCATTAATTGAAAAATAGAGAACAGTGTTACGAAAATATGTTTAAGAGTGTTCCAAACACATTAATTAATATTTATCACAAATAAATATTTGAATATTATTCCGTGATAAGAAAATAAAATTCCAGAAATACACTCAAAATAAAATCATTAGTAAAAAAACAAGGGTTTTTGTGAGCATCCAAATCAAAAATATTTATAGAGTATTGTTGAGAAAATACATGTCCAATAACATTATCCCCTACTTAAAAAAAATTTTCCTCAAAATATTAAATTGATCTTTGAATTTTAATGGTTGATACTTGAAAATTTATTTCTGGGAAACCCGCATAAAAAATGCAGTTATAATATCCTATAAATAGGAGGGAAAGGGAAATGCATCAATTTCTATCAAACTACGCATTTTAATTGGATAACATGGTCATGAAATAATAATCAAAACATCATGTTCTAATGGAAACTAATACGGAAAATTCTCAAATGAAATATCAACACCACAAAACCACAAACCAAAGTTATGATTAATTTTATTAATATCATTTAAAAAATGAAAATAGGATGGAATTTTTTTAAGAGACATTTCCTATTGTTGATGAATTATTGAACTCTTATAAGAGTATAAATATAAGTTGGTATTTAATAAACATAATATTATCAATTTTTTGTTCCTTGAACTATCTATACATCACCTCTTATCACTTGTTGCATCATGGGGTGACAATAATCTCATGAAACTTCATATAATGATCAACTTAAACCACTTCATAAATGCTATAAATTCCCAAATGATCATGATACAACAATTTAGAATCATTCCTATATCCATCCTTGTTATATCCATGTTTACGAGGTCCCTATAAATCCTCATATTGTTTAGAACTATATGATCCATCTTACTCAAGGAATATTCTACCTTATTTACCATGAATGAACATTAAGTAGCACAAAAGTTTCACATTCCAAACATGTGAATATCTTCATCATGTTTCCTATTGAAATTTGTTAGGATCTCAAATTACCAAAAATCATTATTTGAAAAATGTACTCATCCTTAAACTTAATATTGGATGTATACCTTATAACCAAAAATGTTGTAAACTCCATCAATGATAGCATAAACCACTTGTCGATAACTCAATAATCATTTTTTTGAGGTAGTCAGTACATATCCAAATCCATCATTTCTTCATCATTATATTAATCATCAAGAATATATTTAGTTTTGTCATTCCCTCAACCATATCCTTTCCGATGATATTAACATTCTACTAAGTCACTTATCAATGGTAAAATTCATCATACATCCTCAAATACTTAATGAAATAGTATCGCAGTCCAATCGTCACATATTCCAAAATTCTTATAACTAGTTCATTGCTAATAAAACATTAAAATGATATGATTCTTAATGAGGAATATTAATCCTTGGGCTTTATATATGGCATTATCATAACATGATCATTATCTAGTAACATCATTTGTGGAATATTCCTTCGACATTTGGGACATTGATTCACATAGTGTCCAGTCTCCTTGAAATTGAATCATTATGCATTGAAAACATTTTTCTTACCCTTGAAATAATGAAATTGGTGTCATTTTTCTCCACACATATAACAAATACTCATTCCCTTCATGCATTTACAAAGATTATTCTTTCCATAGTTATCACATGTGGGAAAACCCTTCCTTATCTTCTTCCCATTATACATATTTTTCTCTACCATCATCTTATTGTTTTTTCTACTTTCATATATATATGTATCAGATAATTTATTACATACCTTGTGAACAAATGATACCATTCCCTCATATGATGAGGATACATGTGAGACCATCTTCCTTTGAAATGATAGATTAAGACCACAAAATATATGACCCTTCTTACTCATTGCATCACATGAATTGTTGATGTTATAATTCCTTCTTTGATGTACCATTTATAATCAATTCTACATATTAAATTAGATCAAAAAATTATGAACTCTACATAACCCAAAACATGATATTGTAAATAACAAAACTTTATGCATCGCCAATCCTAGAACCATATACTTTGGATAATTTAGGGGAATGAATTCTTCATAATGGATTATAATAAAAATGTGAATTATCCAAAGCATATCCCACAAGAGTGTCAAACTAGTGGCGTATTATGGACCATTTTCATGTACCAAGTTGTCGTGGGTCAATCCTGAAACACCTTGTTGCAGTTGTTACTTATTGGTACATTCGAGCCAGAATGACATCCACTTGCAGTATCCAGACATTGATTTATTTTTTTGGAAGATCCAAAAATTCTATACCATTCCAAAATTCAAGGATGTTTGTGTATGGGTATCATCAAGTATATCTTAGGTTTTTTACCTAATATAAATTTTCAAAATCTACATGACATGTTTTCTACTAAACATCCTTTGAAAAAAACTTTAATGACGTAACCCCAATGGCCTGGAACTGATGCATTATTTCATTACATTGTCATGCTTACAATAAATTCATATCTAGAAGCACTGAGTTGTTTAGTAGTTTTGGAAAACCAGATACATACACAGGTTCTACATTTTAAATTGAAACTAAATACAAAATATATGTTTTTTGGGAATATCCACAACTCAAAGTTTATCACTACAAATCATTAATTATAAATTTATTAATGTACTGAAGAAATGGAACATAAAAAAGGGATGAGATCAGATGCTTCGTAAGGGTAAAAAATACAGTAGAAGGTATCATAAACATAAACGTTAAGCATGGTGAACAACCAAAACCACATTCCTTTAAAAATTAATATGAACACATTATCTTAGGAATAAGAGTTGAATGAAAAAATAATGCATAATCACGCCTACTCTACTAGTCAAAAAACAACATGAACATTCAATTTCTATTTTCATAATGACAGAATGCATAATGTGGGACATCATAACCATACATTCAAGGCCTCGTGCTGAGAACATAAATATCCATTTTGTCAAGGCCTTGTGCCAATTCCATATTATGCCTCATGAGACCTATAGATGCACTGAGGGGCTATAGAGGGACCCACCCAGCACTTAACAATTACATTGAAATACTATTATCAATGGAGGTAAACATAAACAACATATAAATTAATATTGAAACAAATATATTATATGTAAATAAATTTCCACATATATTAAACAAAAACACTAACTATTTAAAGTAAATCAGGGAATGGTATCAAGATAGAACATCCACATTCTAATTATTCAAAAACCTTTTAATCCATATGTTGTAGATGATACCATAAGTTATAAAAATTCATGAAATATAAATTTCACCAAAGGATGATGATACAAATAAAGATACTTTTAAATGAGACCATTGAGAAGTTCTTGAGGAAATAATATTTAATTATAATATAGTTCCCCCTACCCCCTTGAAACATTAAAATCATAATACATTAGAATATCATGAGAATAAGGAGACTATAAATATTATATACCAATGGGAAGTAAATACACCACATGTAAGTAATAAGTGGGAAACAAGGTATATATCTCATAAAAGGTAATGTGAGGTGAGAAAAATCTCTTTTACTTTGGAAAGAAGAGTTGTTTTGGAAAATAATTTTTATTTTTCATAAATATTTTTTTAAAAACATATACCAGAGAAACTTAAAGGGAAGGAAATTCAGTTTATATTTTTTTTCAAAAATGATGTCCCCCTGAAGTGAAATCATGTGCAAAGTTTCGTTAAATAACCGTTAGAATTAAAACATTTTAGTGTAGTTTAAGGAATTCATTAAAGAGATTTTAAAACACAGAGGAATGATTTCATTCATAAAAAAATCCAAAACTATATTTTACATGTTATTTTTTTGATTGTATAAAAATAAATCTGACTTAAAATAGATTAGAGAGTGATCTTTAAAATAGGTAAGAATTCAAGAAGTTCCTTGAATCGGGCTATCATTTCAGAAATTATTTTAATAATTCTTTTAAAACATGTAACTCAGCATAAAATAGAGAAGGATTATGATTAGTACACATATATAGTACTTTTATACATAATTTATGAGTATTAAATATTAATAAATTTGAAATTAAATGAGGTGAGTAGAGAATTAGAGCAACCCGAATTAAAATGGAGGTTTGGGTAGAAAATACATACAAAATTGTAATCAATTGAATAATATGAAAAAAATTAATAGTAAACAAATGATAAATTTAATATAATTAATATAAAAATATTTATTACATTAAACATTAATTGGCAGAGCAAATACACCATACAAAATTAATAGTAGTGAATAAAAAATATCACACAAAAATGGATGTGAGATGAAGAAACCCTTACGTTATTTCTGATAGTGTTCTTCTCTTGATCTTAATGACCCGAATAATAAAATTTAGGCTCATTATGTAATTATTATAGAACCTTATCTTCTGGTAATTGATTTATTATGACCATATTATTTTCATTAATTTCTTTTTTTATGGATTAATATGGTCAATTTCATTGTTTGTGTTTGTTTCTATCATGATCGATATACTTATATACATAAACGGAAAATCTTGTAAAATGAGGATAGTGGTCTATAATTATTGTTATATGTTATTAGTTATAATAAATAAGTTTTAATGTTTTCAAATAAAATTTTGATACTTAAATACAATATGAATAATTATATAAATTATCTAATGTTAACTGTTTGGGTTAATTGGTGGGTTTTGAACAAAAAAAAATCATTTTGTTTAGAAATCAAAACCATGTGTACAAAAAAATTCTAGAACCACAACAGAGACATAATACATATATTATAGTCTTCTTCATCTATAATAATGGTTTCAAGACCATAATTGGAGATGGTAATTTAAATTGATGACCCATCATTCTTGAATGTGGGAAACTAATACATCTCAAATGATGTTTTTTACTACTACCATATATGAATGTTAAAGGAGAGATGAGAATAACTTATTACATAATAATAATAAAATTACAGTTCATTTATGGTACTAGAATTTTCATAAAATTTGTATGAAGATAGGTGAGGATAGAAATGAAAGAAATGGAACTTCAAAAAAAGTAAAATAATTGAAAATACGAATTAACTGGTGAATTAACCTTCCTTGTGTGCCTCTTTAGGTGAGAAAAATTGGTTTTTTTTATGAGAACAATGGCTGATAGACATGGGGGAGGAGCTTAGTGAGATATTTGGGCAGATCATTTACTAGGCATAAGGCTTTAGGGGAGTGAAGAGAAGAGTGAGTGAGAGGGGTTTTTTTAGTCGAGGAGAAGAGTACTTATTGAATAACTAAATCATTATTGTATTATTATGCTCAAAACCAATAATAGTATTAATTATTGTCTCCATGAATAGTAGTATGTGCCTTTGAGTTTGAACCAAGTGGTATTACATCATACTTACATCACTTAAGAATTAATAAGCCTTGTATTAGGCATTTATTGTAAATTATTGTATTTTACTATTTACTTAAAATTTATGTATTTTAGAAAAATCTAAAAAATTCACCATAACTATTTTTTCTACATGTTTTATTCAAAAATGAATTATATTTTATCAAAATAATTCTCTAAATATAAGAAATTTATTTATTTTTAAATAAAATCATTATTAAATTAAAAAATATAGATTTTAAATTTAAAACTGATTTGGTAAAATTTTGCAAAATTCACTATTGTATCATATAATTATACCAAAATCATTGAACAAAAAATTATATATTTTGAATCATATTTTATAAAAAATAATTTTAAATCCCTTTATTAATTTAAAACTATAATAAAATATATATCACTCACAAAAATACCAATAGTTAATTAATAATTTATAAAATGTTCTATTTCATTTATAATATGCCTAAAATTTATTTATACACCTATCGGTGAAGTTACCATGTAACACCCCAAGCTTCCACGGTACGTTTCACTTTGAATAATGCAATAGCGTGTGTTGTACGCAACCTCGAGCTCTAACAAACACCACAACGAATTAAACTAGCCGTTGTGAATAGTTATACCTACTTTTTGAAATTTTATAAATTTTATTTATCAAAATGGACTTCATTTTTGGATTTGGAATATCGAAATTAGCCTATGTTGAATTTTTGGTATTTTTTTGAGAACTTCTATTTTTTATGAATAGTGAAAAATACTTAAAAACAACTTTTTTAATCAAAATAATTTATAGTGATAAATTATACTATTTAGTGGTTTTAAAGTATAATTAGAATATATTTTTACCATTTTATCCAATGGTGGTTATTAGAATTAATTTAACATTGAAATCGGACATAAACAATTGCCAATCTTTTGATATAAATTGTTTCTTAGAAACACGCCATTTTTTGTAACAGCGGGAATTAATTATAAAATTAATTAATGAAACTTATATGTTTGGAATTTCATAAAATAGACATCATTTTTGAATTCGGAATATCAATTATATCTTAGGGTGAAATTTTTGCTTTGTTCTGAAAAACTTCAATTTTTGATGAATAGTGAAACCACTAAGTGGTAGTTAAATAACTGATTTTTCGTTTAAATGAAATATTACCACTTCTGTGATTTGATTTTCAAAAATCTGACATACATGGTTGTCATTAAGAAGTAAAATGTGGTTCAATGAGATTAAAATAATTTTTTGGTGAATAGTAACTTTTAAGTTTTTAATCGCGATTAGAGGTAATTAGTGTAGTTTAAGGTAAAAACAATGTTTTAATAATATGATATGAGCTTGAAACTTGTCCTACTCCTATTGGATGAGTCATGGCCGACCAATACAACCCATGGGTCAACTTGGGGACCCCATGGAGCCACTTTAGTTGGAAAATGACATGAATATATATTTATTTAATGTTAGAATTAAATTGACACAAACATGAGTTGTTTTACTAAAACATTTTTTAAATTGGGTTACACAAGTCCAAATTTTAATTATAAATATTCATTAGAAAGATAAAAAGATTTTCTACATCATAGAAGTTTTTTGATAATTTTTAGACATTCAATAAATTAAATTATTTATGACATCATTATATTGCAGCGATGACCTCATTATTTAACGATTTTAATAAAATGAAAAGATAATGAAAAATACAAGGCTTACACTTGTCCAAAGACTATTGGATGGGTATATTTCGAACCCTTATCACCTTAGACACTAATTATAAAAGTGTGGGACCTTTAGAAACCGAAAAGCATTGTATAATTGGATAACATTTCATTACTTTCCAAAAGTGCCCCTCCTCTCCACTTATAAAAGGACCCCACCTCTCCCACCTTATTCACACCATCAAGGTATTTGGCTTGGCCAACCTCTGACCAAATACTCTCCCAACTTCCCCCTCTTACTCCTAGAAGCCTCACTTTGGGCATAACTCTTCTCAAGGAAGCCTTTGTCTCAAATCAAAAAGAGTTACCCGGTTTTGAGGTAATGTCTTCTCTAATGTTGTTTTGTTTTATTTTTCTTCTCCAACCCCTAAACTCTTTTTATTAATTTCTTTTGTAACAAAACCAGTATACTCAATATACTAGGATATTGTTATAAGAAGGATTCTAGCTAAACTTACACACACCTACATCTAATGGTTAAAGAACATACGGTTTCTGTGGATGGAAAATTTCTGCCTCACGAAACGATGATTGTTCAAAACTCATATAACACCTTCAAAGGTGGCCATTAAGATGTAACTATTTTTATATATGATATATAATATGTTTATGTTTTACTTATGCTTCTGTATTTCTCATTTATGGCATAATTTATGATTTCCATTATGGGTAAAACGCGATAATTTCATTTTAGAAAGTGCGGACTACCGCCCCCTCAAAGTGATTTGAATCGTTAATGCCATATGTGGGATGTATAAAGGATGTATTAAATGGTATTATACACTATATTATACTTTAATTATATTATAAATTTATATCATTATGATTTCATTCCATTGAATACGAAATAGAAATGAAAGTAGCGTTCATGCGTACGTACGGCTTACCGTCTCCATGAACGGTGCATTTCATTTCATACCTCTAAATGTTACGTAATATTATGAGTGAATGTATATACTGGATATATATGATATATATGACATCTAAATCATTAATATAATTCTGTAGATAATGGATATTCTACCACATAAACAACTTGTAATTATAAGAAGTTTATTGTTGACTCAAGTACCAAAGATCGACAAAACGACCGTTATTAACTTAAATAATTACATAATGTTCATAACATGGTAATAAGTGATATAAAAGGAATAATGAACATGAAAAAGGTTCTTAAGTAAATAGAAATTAACTCTAGTTTATTATTCAGGAGGTTAAAGAACGGTCGAGTCAGGACAAGACGCAAGGTAAGGGAATTTCTTAACCCAACATTCGTTCTCTGGGTTAATCTCCTACTCTCAAATTATGTCATGATATTATTATGTACTATTTTGTATTTTTACTTTCATTATGTGTACCTATAGTGAATACACATAATAGATCTATTTTATTTTAAATATGATCTTTGTAAGGGAACTTCTTAACCCAATTTCCATTCATTGGGTTAATCTCCTACTTTCAAATTATGTAATTATATTATTATGTCTTATTTTGTATTTTTACTTTCTTTATGTGTACCTACAGTAAATACACATAATAGATCTATTCTATTTTAAAAATGATCTTTTTAAGGACTTCGTCTCAATCTCCTTTCATTGAGGCATATTTGTCTTTATACGCATCTTTGTTTTATACGGTGTATAAACCCCTTTGAATTTTATGTTTATTCAAAAGGAATATTTTTTATACGAAGCGTTTTACTAAACGACAAAAAGGGAATGTTTTTTTTCTGCACTAATACGGAGACAACGACTTCTCCACCACCGTGACCACTATTTGAGTTTCGGCTTCCTCTACAAGCCACCATTTTTTTAATGAAAAATAAATACAAAGTTTTAACGTTCTTTTATTTTGGTATTGAAAATGGTTTTGAAAGCATTTTTATTATATCAATGTGTTGTATTGATATCTTGTGATTGAAATGTGGAAATGTTATGTTTCCATTATCCATGTTTTATGTGATACGATTATGTTATGGTTTATGATATGTTTAAACCTATTCATATGAGGAATGTATTGGACTTAATAAGTGACGGGTGGAGCCCGCTATAGCTCCTCGATGCATCGGTAGGTCTCATGAGACAAATAGACGTGGAATTGGCCGAGGCCCTTTCCCAATTTGATTTATGGTTTTGGCCGAGGCCTTAATCATTTTAGACGTCTTGGCCGAGGCCTTGACAAAATGTTTCAGAATGTCTGGCATTATACATTCCCTCTTTATGAAAGTGGTTATTGATATTGCATGTGATTATTCGACCAGTAGAATATCCATGTGAAGAAGTGAATGGAATTATCTCATTTTACTTTTTCCATATTATGTTGATGTTCAAGTTTAAAAGGCTTTTGTTTTAGTTATACATTGCCTTAAATGTTTATGTTTATATATGAAAGCTTCTGCAATATTGTTATCCTTACTGAGCATCTGAGCTCACCCCTTTCAATTCTTTAATATTTTCCAGGATGTGAAGAAGTATTTTATGAATGACCTGCAGGGATAGTCAGAAGAGGATATGAGTGTGGACTATGAAGACTTTGTTATTAGTTTTTTTACTTTTTATGTAATGTAATGTTTAAGAATGTATCTAGTGTTTCCAAGGCTACTAAACTAATCGGTCTTTCGAGACTTGATCTTTTGTGATCATGCCAATGTTACGAAGTAATGCACCGATGCTGGGTAGCTGGGGTCAGGGCGTTACAGTTGGTATCAGAGGCAGTTTAGTACTAACCTTGGTAGCTAGATTTAGATAAACTCTGATTAGAGCACATATCTCAAAGATAGACTTTGAGGATTAGTATAGAAGAACATCCTAGAATTTTGGTATTGTAGAGATGTTGTTTGTTTTCCATGAAATACATCCCTGTCTGGATACGAGCAGGTAGAGGCGGATCTGGCACAGATGTACCTAGGGGTAAAACACGAAAACACCGCTTTGAGCTAGACTCGAATGGGAACTGGTGCACGACAACGGGCCTTGCTGCACTCTTGGTTACGACACTCCCGGGGGATATGCTTTGGATAATTCTCATTTTCTTTATAAACCACTATGAAGGGTTATGAGTATATACTTCCTCAAAGAAAACATTTTTATGATTATGGATTATATCCATAAATAGTTCAATTTATGTTAAGTGTTTTATAAGTATGGGATTATGTATTTTGATTCATAAACTGATCTAGTTTATGCCATTGTTAAGAAATGGCACCTAGTGGAAGAAATGGAAACCGTATCAATGCACGCACTCAATGTAGGGATTTCACTCCTGCTCAAGATAATTATTGTGGAGCTGGAGATACAACTGGTGCTGATCATCTTATTACCATACTGGAACAACTCACTCAGGTTATGAATAATAACCTTACTCGTATGGAGCACCCTGATCCGCAGCGTGGAGGATCAATGTTAGATCGATTCATGAGGCAAAAACCACCAACGTTCAATGGGAGTACAAATCCCTTAGTAGCCGAGCAATGGATAAATTCCCTAGAGAAAATATTTCAGGCATTGGGGAGCAGTGAAAGGGAAAAAGTTATCATGGCAGTTTACCGCCTCACTGGAGATGTCGATCAGTGGTGGTCGCTGATTCAAAACACAAAGGAAGATGATGACGTATCGAATATGTAATGGAGGGAGTTCAAAGATCTTTTATTAGAAAAATACTTTCCTCGTGACCATCGAGCAGATATGGAAAGGCAATTTCTGAGTCTGAGGCATAAGGAGGATGAGAATGTCGCAAAGTATGAGACTAACATTACAAGGTTAGCGAGGCATGATGCCGATTATATAAGTAACCCACGGAGTAAGATTGATCGTTTCTTTGATGGGTTAAAACCATTTCTCCGTCGAGCATTAGTATCACAATTCTTCTCATCATACGAAGATATTGTCTCGTGTGCTATCAAGACAGAAAAGGAATTCTCTATGTCTTATGACAACAAAGTAAAGCAAGAGAAGAAGAGAACGGTGGAACAAGAGACAGATAAAGGGAAAAAGGGAAAGAAGGATTTTCCATTATGTGATAATTGTTTGAAGAATCACCCTGGTACTTGCCTAAAAGGAATGGGAGTTTGTTATAAATGTGGAGAAAAGGGTCACCAGGCTCGTGATTGCAAGGGAAAGAAAGAGGCTATCAAAGTTGAATGCTACAATTGTAGAGAAATGGGTCATTATGCAAATGAATGTCCTAAGCGTCAGGGAAACTTACCTCAGAAAAGGCCAAGGGATCAACGACAATCTTATGCTGTTACTACAGTTGAAGCAGAATAACTAATGTATTTGTGCTTTTGGACTCATGGATTATATTCTGGTTATTAGAATAATGTGATATATATATAAGGATTGTACTGCAGTACTTGTTGATTTCAGTAAGGTTTTAATTTGATGAAGGTAATTATATTTTTAGTATGTGACAATAAGAGAAACTTTACTTTGTTTGGGGAATCTGATAAATTGATTTTGGAATTAAGAGACCTTTTAGAGAAAGTCTGGACAGAGGTATTTTGGATAAATATAATGGTTGGAGTGGATTAAGTTTCTCTTTGGATAGTATTGTTTATGGTTAAAAAAATTTATGAAGATTATTTTTGGAATATTATGATACTATAGTTTTAGGAAAAGGACAACCTGCAGGGTGGGGAATAACCCGTCGCGTCGGACAAAGCTGCAGGAATCGAACCCACAACCATAGTGCGACAAGCCTTTATTTCCTACCACTAGCCTACATGAAGTCCCTGGTTGTTACAAAATAATTTTACTAATCTAAATGGTATGTGTTAACATTTGGAACCTTATACAATTAGGATAAGTATAATATTTTTGAGTTCTATTATCTTTTTGAGTGAAAGATTAGTTGAAGGTTGAAACTCTAGTTGTCAAGCATAAATATATATATACCTATCTCTTATTCAATGAATAAATTAATTCTTAAACTTTAGTAAAAGGATATTAAAACAAAAAATGTGTTATCCTAATACCTTATGTCTTGTTGAACTGATGATATTTTAAATCAACATAGATTGAAGGCTTTGAGGCCCTCAATTTGACAGTTGATTGTGATTGATGACCTCAATCACTCCCTACAAATATTTACGTTTTTCCTCCAATTATATGTCTCTAATTTCCACCAATGTTCTCCTTATCGAGATAATAATTTGGTGGTGACTTTCATATTTCCATTTCCCTCTTATTAAGACTAAATTTTATTAACCTTATTTCTGATGTGGGTTTTCCACAAAGGTATTTTCTATTTTCAACCTTTTATTTTCAAAGAAAAATTTCAAATTGCGAGGCCGCAATTTATATAATGAGGGGAGAATGTAACACCCCAAGCTTCCACGGTACGTTTCACTTCGAATAATGCAATAGCGTGTGTTGTACGTAACCTCAAGCTCTAACACACACCACAACGAATTAAACTAGCCGTTGTGAATAGTAATACCTACTTTTTGAAATTTTATAAATTTTATTTATCAAAATGGACTTCATTTTTGGATTCGGAATATCGAAATTATCCTATGTTGAATTTTTGGTATTTTTCTGAGAACTTCTATTTTTTATGAATAGTGAAAAATACTTAAAAACAACTTTTTTAATCAAAATAATTTATAGTGATAAATTATACTATTTAGTGGTTTTAAAGTATAATTATAATATATTTTTACCATTTTATCCAATGGTGGTCATTAGAATTAATATAACATTGAAATTGGACATAAACAATTGCCAATCTTTTGATATAAATTGTTTCTTAGAAACACGCCATTTTTTGTAACCGCGGGATCTAATTATAAAATTATTTAATGCAACTTATATGTTTGGAATTTCATAAAATAGACGTCATTTTTGAATTCGGAATATCAATTATAGCTTAGGGTGAAATTTTGGCTTTGTTCTGAAAAACTTCAATTTTTGATGAATAGTGAAACCACTAAGTGGTAGTTAAATAACTGATTTTTCGTTTAAATGAAATATTACCACTTCTGTGATTTGATTTTCAAAAATCTGACATACATGGTTGTCATTAATAAGTTAAATGTGGTTCAATGAGATTAAAATAATTTTTTCGTGAATAGTAACTTTTAAGTTCTTAATTGCGATTAGAGGTAATTAGTGTAGTTTAAGGTAAAAACAATGTTTTAATAATATGATATGAGCTTGACACTTGTTCTACTCCTATTGGATGAGTCATGGCCGACCAAGACAACCCATGAGTCAACTTGGGGACCCCATGGAGCAACTTTAGTTGGAAAATGACATTAATATATATTTATTTAATGTTAGAATTAAATTGACACAAACATGAGTTGTTTTACTAAAACAGTTTTTAAGTTGGGTTACACAAGTCCAAATTTTAATTATAAATATTCATTAGAAAGCTACAAATATTTCCTACATCATAGTAGTTTTTTTATAATTTTTAGACATTCAATAAATTAAATTATTTATGACATCATTATGATGCAGCGATGACCTCATTATTTAACGATTTTAATAAAATGAAAAGATAATGCAAAATACAAGGCTTACACTTGTCCAAATACTATTGGATGGGTATATTTCGAACCCTTATCACCATATACACGAATTATATAAGAGTGGGACCTTTAGAAACCGAAAAGCATTGTATAATTGAATAACATTTCATTACTTTCCAAAAGTGCCCCTCCTCTCCACTTATAAAAGGCCCCCACCTCTCCCACCTTATTCACACCTTCAAGCCATTTGGCTCGGCCAAACTCTGACCAAATACTCTCCCAACTTCCCCCTCTTACTCCTAGAAGCCTCACTTTGGGCAGAACTCTTCTCAAGGAAGCCTTTGGCTCAAATCAAAAAGAGTTACCCGATTTTGAGGTAATGTCTTCTCTAATGTTGTTTTGTTTTATTTTTCTTCTCCAACCCCCTAAACTCTTTTTATTCATTTCTTTTGTAACAACACCAGTATACTCAATATACTAGGATATTGTTATAAGAACTATTCGAGCTACACTTACACACACCTACATCTAATGGTTAAAGAACATACGGTTTCTGTGGATGGAAAATTTCTGCCCCACGAAACGATGATTGTTCAACACTCATATAACACCTTCAAAGGTGGCCATTAAGATGTCACTATTTTTATATATGATATATAATATGTTTATGGTTTACTTATGCTTCTGTATTTCTCATTTATGGCATAATTTATGATTTCCATTATGGGTAAAACGTGATAATTTCATTTTAAGAAGTGCGGACTACCGCCCCCTCAAAGTGATTTGAATCGTTAATGCCATATGTGGGATGTATAAAGGATGGATTAAATGGTATTATACACTATATTATACTGTAATTATATTATAAATTTATATCATTATGATTTCATTCCATTAAATACGAAATATAAATGAAAGTAGCGTTCATGCGTACGTACGGCTTACCGTCTCCATGAACGGTGCATTTCATTTCTTACCTCTAAATGTTATGTAATATTATGAATGAATGTATATACTGGATATATACGATTTATATGACATCTAAATAATGAATATAATTCTGGAGATAATGGATATTCTACCACATAAACAACTTGTAATTATAAGAAGTTTATTGTTGACTCAAGTACCAAAGATCGACAAAACGACCGTTATTAACTTAAATAATTACATAATGTTCATAACATGGTAGTAAGTGATATAAAAAGAATAATGAACATGAAAAAGGTTCTTAAGTAAATAGAAATTAACTCTAGTTTATTATTCAGGAGGTTAAAGAACGGTCGAGTCCGGACAAGACGCAAGGTAAGGGAATTTCTTAACCCAACATCCATTCTTTGGGTTAATCTCCTACTCTCAAATTATGTCATGATATTATTATGTCCTATTTTGTATTTTTACTTTCATTATGTGTACCTATAGTAAATACACATAATAGATCTATTTTATTTTAAATATGATCTTTGTAAGGGAACTTCTTAACCCAATTTCCATTCTTTGGGTTAATCTCCTACTTTCAAATTATGTCATGATATTATTAGGTCTTATTTTGTATTTTTACTTTATTTATGTGTACCTATAGTGAATACACATAATAGATCTATTCTATTTTAAAAATGATCTTTTTAAGGACTTCTTCTCAATCTCCTTTCATTGAGGCATATTTGGCTTTATACACATCTTTCTTTTATACGGTGTATAAACCCCTTTGACTTTTATGTTTATTCAAAAGGAATATTTTTTATACGAAGCGTTTTACTAAACGACAAAAAGGGAATGTTTTTCTTTCCACACTAATACGGCGACAAAGACTTCTCCACTGCCGTGACCATTATTTCAGTTTCGGATTCCTCTACAAGCCACCATTTTTTTTAATGAAAAATAAATACAAAGTTTTATCTTTCTTTTATTTTGGTATTGAAAATGGTTTTGAAAGCATTTTTATTATATCAATGTGTTGTATTGATATCTTGTGATTGAAATGTGGAAATGTTATGTTTCCATTATCCATGTTTTATGTGCTACGATTATGTTATGGTTTATGATAAGTTTAAACCTATTCATATGAGGAATGTATTGGACTTAATAAGTGACGGGTGGAGCCCGCTATAGCTCCTCGATGCATCGGTAGGTCTCATGAGACAACTAGACGTGGAATTGGCCGAGTCCCTTTCCCAATTTGATTTATGGTTTTGGCCGAGGCCTTAATCATTTTAGACGTCTTGGCCGAGGCCTTGACAAAATGTTTCAGAATGTCTGGCATTATACATTCCCTCTTTATGAAAGTGGTTATTGATATTGCATGTGATTATTCGACCAGTAGAATATCCATGTGAAGAAGTGAATGGAATTATCTCATTTTACTTTTTCCATATTATGTTGATGTTCAAGTTTAAAAGGCTTTTGTTTTAGTTATACATTTCCTTAAATGTTTATGTTTATATATGAAATCTTCCGCAATATTGTTATCCTTATTGAGCATCTGAGCTCACCCCTTTCAATGTTTTAATATTTTCCAGGATGTGAAGAAGTATTTTATGAATGACCTGCAGGGATAGTCAGAAGAGGATATGAGTGTGGACTATGAAGACTTTGTTATTTGTTTTTTTTACTTTTGATGTAATGTAACGTTTAAGAATGTATCTAGTGTTTCCAAGGCTACTAAACTAATCGGTCTTTCGAGACTTGATCTTTTGTGATCATGCCAATGTTACGAAGTAATGCACCGACGCTGGGTAGCTGGGGTCGGGGCGTTACATACCATTCATTAGGTTATATAACTATTCATAAGGGTAAGTTACTATTCACCAAAAAATAGGTTTCTTCTATTAGACCCCAAAGATAACCTTGAACGCAACCGTGTATTTCAGATTTTCAAAATTCAAATTATAGAAGTAGAAAAATTACGTTTATTGGATTTTTTATAGAAAAGTGTTGTTTTGTAGAGACTCAATTTTTATGCATTAAATATTAAATTTATTTGTAAATACATTGGTTGTTACATTGAATAATAAATTTTTCAAGATTCAACATCATAGTTCTTATTGGTCGTTTAAGCCTCTTAAATTCCAGATTTGGAAACATACTAATTTAATTTTTTTTTCATCATTACATGTATCCCTGAATTTGAAATGTTTCCAATTAAATTTTTCAATCCTGACTTATTGTTTTAGATTATGTTGTAACATCCATATTAGCTACTACTATAACAATTGTTAGAAATTTTATATTAAACATTGAAACCACTTATAGATGGTTTGAAACCAAATTATTCATTTATCTCATGTTATTTTAATTAGGTATTCTCAGTATGTTCACCCTGTTTCACTACATTTACCCCATGAGTTTTTCTCCCCCTTGAAATAACATCATTTCAATAATTAGATGTGAAATTACATAAATGGAGAGTGGTGAATTACTCCAGAACTCATGTTGAGGAACATGGTTGTTTTTCCTGAAACAAACCATTTCTTCTATCTTTCATTTAATCCATATTAAATTCATTTATTTCAATGATACCACAGATTAATTATTCCTCATGAATTTGTGATTACTCACTCTTCTTATATTTTTCTTTAGTTTTATTCCTTGTATGAGCAACTTTTTGATTATATGAATTATGTAATATTCTCTCCCTTCCATGAAAACAATCCTCCACCAATGCTATAAGACTCTTAAAGTGCATTCCACTTTTATTTTGGAAAATAATTATTTATATTTATATCTTATTTTCTATCCATGGTAAAAAAAAATCCATCTTTCTTATTATCTTTCAATATTTTACTCATCTCCTTCCATAAAGGTAGTTTTATTACAATAGAGTTTGGTTTTCGCTACACATCCAATTAATAATCTATATCATATTAATTCAATTTCATGATTATGTTACTAAATGTAACAGTTCTTATTCTATATTATATTATTTTATTTTGGTCATAAGAAATGTATTCATCCCTACCATTATTTCTCATTATCTCCTATGAAAATACCATGAAATATGTAATTTTCTTCCCAATTCATATCATATTCATTTTTATAGATCACTATTTATTCTTCTCATCATTTGATTCCTTTTAAAAATATTCCATTATTCCCAAATTCATTATGTGTTATTACTATACAAAACCAAAAAACTCTAAAACTAGGGGTTGGAGAAAAAATCCTTGAAATTAACTAAATCACAAACTCAACCCAACCAAACCAAAGCTCTTTATTTATTATGATTAGATTTTTGGTGTGAATTGAATAGAAATTTGTGGTTTATAGTCTTGTTCTTATTCTAAACAAAACCTTGCCTATTAAACTGAAAAGAAAATGTTTAACAAACATTATAATTTTTAGATTTATCATTTCCCATATCATCATTGATTTAGAATGATCTTACATAATCCACTTCATGATTCCTAAACCCCCTACATTATCTTCCTTCCTTTGACCTCCACTTATTTGTTATAATCCTTCCCTATTCCAATCTGATTCCTCACTGTTCTTGATACCCTTATTATAATAATTTTATAATTTCAATATTACCATCATTAACCATTTTTTATCCCCTTCCCAACTTCATCAATTCTCACTCGTGATCAACCACTCCCTCTTACAAGATTTTGGTGGAAAATATTTTATCCACATATAGGGGAACCGACTCTCTTACCAAGTAACCTATCTACACTAACCCAACAATGTGGGTCTCTATTATCTAATAAAAACACCCCCAATCAATTATTATTATTATTAAGGTGCACCACATCATTATCTTAACATCAATATTGAAATAACCCTTATTGAAAAAACCTATAAATTTAATATTAATTTTTCATTTATTTAGATTCAAAGGAATTTAGAGTTAATTTTGATAACCTAAAATTAAATTGTTTGATTTATTTCCTATTATATTTGGATGAGTTTTATATTATTTTTATTCTAGTCAATGTGAATTATTTTTACTCATTCTCGGTATGTGGTGTTTTGTGTTTTCTATTTATATTATTGATGGCCTTCCTGATATTAGTCGTAATGCATGACATTTTGTGAGAGCTAATATTTTTCTTGATGTGATTAAAAGATGGTCGATGAGGTTTCTAATAGAGTCAATGCATGTAATTTTTATTTTTAAATTTTTTGTTGCTATTTTTTTTACTATCAGTACATACCTAGAGTTAGGTATTATCACCTTGGTTATGGGCTTAATAATTTTTTGAGGAGAAGGTTGGGAATTTAATCCATAGACCATTTTATTTTTCTTTTTTCTATGTAGTGAATGAAAAAAATGAGACTGTTTTTTATTATAATCTATTATTATAGGTTGGGACTAGTTGTTTATTAGATTAGATTAATTCCCATTAAAAATAAAACATAGTATTTTAATTTTCCTCTTTTATTTCCATTTCTTTAATTTTTTTAAATCATTTTACTTTATATCAAGTAAACTAATCCTAAAAGATTTGTAATATTCCATGGTTTGGTTTTTTCATAAATCTTTTTTAAAACATTTATACTATTATTGACACATATTTCCATCAAAAGTATTAAGACCCACAAACTAAAAAGTCTTAAATATTTTATAAATTATAAAAGATTAAACAATCAAAATACTAAACTATAAATTTATTCATTGTAATATTAAATAATATATATATATATATATTATCTAAAACCTTTAACCATAAATTATTAACATCATGTTTATTAAATTTAAATTCTTAAATATTACACATAAATCCACAGTAATTTATTAACAATTATGAATAATGACATGATAAACCTAAAATGATATGATTAAATCTATTTCATCACTTCAAAATTAAAATAGTTCTTTAATAAAACCATTTCAATTATTAGAAATCAAACATGTGTTTTTGGATTTAATTATTCATAGTCGTGTATTTATTGGGTAATTTTTCTTTTGGTAATTTTGTCCTTTGGTGGTGGTTGGGTTTAGTTAGCTCTATTTATAAAAAAAAGGTTCGACATATAATACAAAACAATCCAAACAACAAATTAATGTTTTAGAACTTTTCTAATGTGAAAAAAACTAATCTTAAATGATTTATTTTTTATATATAAAGACTATTTTTTTTTGGATTCATTCTATTTTAGTAAAAACCATACAAAACCAATCAACACCCACCACTATCTAAAAGTATTGTTTAATTTCATTTTTATGGGCATAACCATTTTTTTTATAATTGTATATGTTTATAAAATTACCAATACCATTATTAAAATTATAATAACATGAGGAATTAGAAATATAACTTTTATCACTTCGTAATAATGGATTTAATATTACCTTTATTTAATAATATAAAATCAAGACAATGATATATAATGGAAAACAATTACTCGATTAGCACCTAGATTAGGCCACCCGATGAAACTAGTATTTTTATTCAATCCCCATTGCTAAAAACTAGTATAAGTTGAAATATGAAATAAATCTTTGATTCAGACAACTAATTTCCAAATAACTCCTCTAGTATCCATATCAAACAACAAGAAGAATAATCTTATGCTCACATTGATCAAGTGCAGTTTATGTAAATTCATATACACATCTACTAGTACTTATAAGTAAAAACAAAATAGACCATATTACTAGAGATACATTAAAGTTCACAAGTTAGGAGTGAGCATTATATACTCAATAAGAAACCATTAGGGTCCCAAAACAAAATATATAATCTCAATTGTATGTTTTAAATGATTCTACTCATTTACACATGTCTATAGAAACCATTTGACATGAATTTAACATTATGAGCATATTAAAATCAGATAATGAAGCACATAAGATATTAATATCAGCTACAAATGATAACTCTATATATGGAGAGGATCCTTAACTAACATACCTTTTTCAAGATTCAGACCAAAATCTATGATGGACTAACCTAGAAACTATGTCACCCATCCCAGTTAAACCTAGCCTATAGGTAGTTAGTGAACATGTTCATCACAGTGGGAGTGGGAACTGTGTATACCAAGTTGAGTACTAAGCCCATCTTAGTTGAATATGGGAAGTTTTATATATATTTATTACACTAGGAAAACATCGCAATACTAATATCCAAATCAAGATAGACCTTTATAGAAATTATATAAATCAACAAACTACACCATTTAAAAGGATCATAAAATATCATATAAAATATTTCACAAAGTGCAGAACAAACATAACAAGCATCATGATTATCAAACTAAAATTTTGAAATAATTTACTATACTAAATTAAATATTTTATTAACATGATATAAGTATTAAAATTATATGAATCACCAAATAATTAATTTTTAAAAAAATTATTAGCTACCAGTAAAGAGTGGCATAATCCACTAAGAGTAATAAGAGAGTGGAAAAAATCAAACTTAAAATTTGGTATAATTGAAATTATATGATTTTTAGCACCTCCCCAAAGATAGATCTATGCATAATAATAAATTAAAAAGGGTTCACTTGAGGAAAATCAAGTTACACTATACTCTATCCAAAAAAGATTTTTTTCTTATATGGGTAGAAAATATTCTGAATTAATAGCATAGTATGTAATAGTTTTTTTGTAATTTTGGTCTTAGAGAGCACATATCTAAAGTATCCAAGATTAAATTTAATATTAGAATAATTTATAAATTTAAATGGATTGTTTTAATGTATAGTTCTTCCTAAAATATGGCATTCATACTTATAATTTAATTAATGAAAAAAATGTTTATAAGTTATAATATGATCAAAATCATTACTTTGAACTAACCAGTTTAGGAGAACGTAGTAAATGAAATAATCTGAAAATAGAATATGTGTTATGAAAAAATATTATGGAAATTTTTTTTTGTATAAAATCAATAATGTATCCATGAAATTTTGAAAAAGGAAATAATGGTTTGGAAAAAGTATCCAGTTTAGGTTAGAACCTGATTAATAAAACCAGTCAATATTTAGAATATCATCACCCCTTTCCATAAAAAACTAACCCAACCATCACCTTACTACAATTGGAACTCCTAAATGATTTTAAATTTTAAATCCTATAGGTTGAAGAGGAATGTGAGGATTTCAGTAATATTAATAGTAAAAGTCACCATGAAAGAGGATTTCATTTAAAGAGTGGTCACACTAACCATGTTTCTTAACATACTACAATAAAGAGGTTGTCCCCATATTCATTATGAATATAAAATGGTTCAAAAGGATAACAGTAAGTTTTACTAAAAATTATAGATCTATAAAAAGTGATTTGTATCAATCTTGAACAATTAAATTCTATAAAAACATAGGTGTATAAGTGATTATTTCTATTATATAAATATTTTTTATTAATGTTTTCAATTTCCTAGAATATATTTGACAACTAGTTATTACATAACCACATTACTAGTCTAATTTTGGATCATTGTTACCCCTATTTATTCCTGATTGAGTGGTTACCTAGTTTTTGAAACATTTTATATTCTTACATTTTAAATTATAACAGAATGGTAAGTAAAAGATATAAATGATGTACATAAAGAATGTAAAATTATGGAAAAATTATTAAGAGTAATATTAATATCTAAATGTTCCAATAAATATCTAAATAAAAAATAAAGCTAATAACTTTTTCATTATAAATTTAAATAAGAACATAAAATTAAAGTAATAAGTTAATAAATTCATTCAAATTATTTAAGGGTGCAACCCTAGAAACATAATTTGAATTAGAAACCAATGTATTCATTATAAATTGTTACATTAATATAATTTTAAACAATAATATATTTATGTATTATTTTTATAAATTCCAAGACGAACAAATTTAAAGCAGGTCTAAATCGGCTGTATTTGTGTTTGGACCAACTACCATTGAAATAATCTTGATGATTACTCTATCTCTAAGTCCTCAAAATATCCCCTAAAATAACCATGTTTTTTTGTAACCAATTGAAACCAATTAAACATGATAAAAATTTAAATATATTAAAATGAAAATCAAAACATATCCAAAACCAATGAATTATACAAAAGTAATCATGTTAATCATTTAATAGAAGAAAAAACCCATAAATCTGATCTATGAATCCCAAAACCGAGGTTCAGAATATAAATATCCATAATGAAATAAATTTAGATCTAAATTTATCAACTATATTAATTTTTAAATAAAAAACGTCCCAATGTCTCTTTTAACACATACAGGAGGGAAATTGGGCATGGGAATGGATTTCACAATAAATGTGGTGAAACCCATTATCATTGTACCTATTCACATTATGATAAATAAATAATGAAACATTTGAATATTATAGGATAGAGGGGAAGTAGATAATATATGCTTTCCTTGGTTTTGAAATATAGAATCACACTTTAATGGAAAATACACGATGGAGGACGAATATATTTGAAGAGGAGATAAAGAGAGAGCATAGGGGCTCCTTCAGCAGGTTGGATACAAGTGATGACCAAACCCCACAATTTTAATGCTATAATTTAAATTTAAAAATGGATATTATTCCATTTTCAGTAATATTTAATGAAAATTATATTATAATATTATAAGGAACCTAGTGGAACCACCAGTTTCCCATGGTCTCAGCTCTTCATAAGGGGTACAAGATGTCCCAACACCAAGTACTTAATGTGCCTCATACAGTCTTAAGGCTATAGCTTCTCACTCATCAAATCTTTCTAAACTCTTTGAAATAACTCTATAACCTTGGGCCACATCAAAAACATACACAATATATTTAAAAAAAGTCAAATTTAGTAAACTAATCCAAAAATGAAAAATAAACCCCTATATTGAAAAAAATATTATTTTCTTATAATTTCATAACTACATTTCTAGAAAAACATAATTTCCATGATAAGGGTTAGTAAAAAATACCCACCAAATTTTTTTTCAATCACAAAATTTAAAATAAATCATTAATATATAATATACTAAGACATTAAACCATAAATGATGCTATATTTATTACAATATATAATCTTAAGTGTTTATCAAATACGTAAGGCACTAAATCCAATTTACATTCTTGCAAAAAAAATAAAATAAAAATCATATTAGCAAAAATATTACACTATAAAACCTCATGTAACTAAAATAATCATTCATTAGATTTTTAAAATTCCACCCCAAATGAAAACTCACATAGCCCAAGAATTCCCCAAAATATAAAACTCTATACCAATACCCATAATAGTCATAGTTCAAAATACCATAAGGATCAAACTATCACATAATTCCAAAAATTGAACTAGTTTAAAAGATCATTCAAATTATAATGCTCTATAAAATAGGACTTATCAATGATCCACGTACATTAATCTACAACCTATATCATTATATTGAAACATTTATTAACAAAATCAGTTCTAACATTCCATTTAGAAATCCTAGTTCAAAATCTCTTTTAAAATAAATATATCTTAAAAAAATTGCATTCATTCAAATTTATCAAGGTAAACACTTTTTTATTCCCCTTAAAAAACATCCATCTCATGTTTTTATAAAAAAAATCATTAGGGTAAAAATTTTCATTATCACAATTCAAAATAATAATGATATCATATTATTAGCCTAATAAAACAACATGAAAATGAAAAAAAATAAAACATAAAGGCACTTAAATAAAAAATAATTATATAATGGTATCTTTGTGTTAATAACCAAAAAAGGGAATGATTTAATCAATAAAACCTCATAGTATATATAAAACTGAAGTGACCATGCATGATTTTATTTATTTTCATTAATAAATATATAATAATTTTTAATATGTCTATGGAAATGTGTTATAGATCTTGAGAGACCTGCCATTATAAATAGAATGGAGACAGTGAGATTCTAGTTGATTAATAGGTCTAGATAGATTCAATGTAGGATCCTTTTATTACAATGATTATTGTACATATCTTAATTGGAATTTATTAAAATCGTTTTTCAATGAAGGATCATTATATGAAATAATTTGAATCATGTTTACAGTGGCACAAAAGTGTTTAATAAGGCCCTGAATGGTTTTTGAGAAGGTTTTGGTTTTAAATTAAGTACAATCTTGAATTATAAAAACTTGAATAGTCTATACATAAGTGTTAATATCATTATATATAATGGTAATACCAAAATTCTAATTTCTATGTAAAGATACTATGGAACTTCACTAGTTATTTAAAGTTAACCCTTTAATTATACTACCTTTATAAAGTTATGTTGGGATATAACAGAGATACTTAAAGGTGATTCAGGAAAATTGGGAGTTAGAGTAGGGGGACTCTAAAATCTTGGACCTACATAAGGGTCATATAGAGCCCCTATAAAGGGAAAACTATGCCTATGTAGATTTTTTTTTATGTTCAATAACTATTTAATGATAATGATGTGCATTGATAAAATATTAACTCGAAATAATTAAATAATAAAACTAGTTAATGATTATAATTTCCTTCATGAATTCAAGTATCATGATTTATTTGAATGGATCGTGATCCAAGCTATTTAGAATAAAATCATTAAATCAAAGGTGGTTCATTAAAATTGAAGAAGATCTTGAAGGGTGAGTATGGTTAGTCTGAGATACTCAACACCAAATAAATGTATACAATTCCATAAGGATTTATTAAATGAATATTCCACCAATAAATATTGTATTACTAATGAGAGATTTAGTGACCATGGTTTTATTATAATTTACATATATGAAACAGTGAGATTGACCACACTATAGTCCATTATTTAAATCCATTTTTAAGAAGGCTTCTGATTGTGAATGACAAAGGAATGTGTATAATAATTTATGGGAAAGGTGTTGAGTAGAATATTTTGATTCAACTTGTATGTCTTTAGATCTTATGATTTCATTGTAAGCCTTTTGAGCTGATCAATTGAATTCAAAGATGATTGTACAATTTTAAATATGATCACACAAATTCATGACTTCATGGATTAAATAGTTAAGAAATTTTTTATTTTTCTAAATCATATGAATATTTTGAGATTTGTTGCACACTATAATAGGTAAGTACCATATAAAAAGACCATGTATTAAAATATTCATGTATACATTGATGAAATTTTTAATGAGATAAGAAATATGGATTTTATGGAAGTTGATCTGGGATATTATAAATCTCATAGTGTTATAAATCCTAACATGAATGAGAATTTAAATGAATATTAGTTTCATGGTATTTATGAAGGAGATGGGGTATAGTAATTCAAATACCATGAGAAGATAATCAAAAAAGTATTCAGAAATATTATAATATAAATATATTATTTTATAGAAAGGGTTTTAAACTACTAGTTATATAGGATAATTCAAGTCTATATAACCTGTTGTAGTAATGTCTAGAAACACATTAATGTTAGAACTTATATATATTTATTTCCTTGTCCTTTTACTTAAATATTTTATTGAGGGAGTGAATCAAAAAAATATTGGATCAATGATTTAACAAGAAATAGAGTTTGAATTTGGGAACAATGTTTATTTAAAAAAAGGATATCTAATTCCCTCCCCCCCTTGAGATCACACCTGATCCAAGAACTATAAGTGGTATTATAGGAATTGTTTTGCTTAAAATATCCAACTAAGAACTAAACATGGTGAATATTATTTCTATAAAAATATGAGGAGTGACTATATATTGTTAATGTAATTTCCATATTTGAAAAATATAGATGATTCCAAATCTACAATCATAAGGGATTGAGGTTAGTGACACTATTACAGTGGTATTTACTCCACATGGAAGGCATTTTCAAATGACTCGTGTAGATAAGATAAGTCTTGATGTAGGTGGGAAACTATGAAATTTAATTATGTTATCACTTTATAACAAAGTATACATGTATTTGGTGGTCCATAAAACCACCAAGTAAATGTTTGGAAAACCTGGAAAATATGTATGAATTAAATATAAAGACTGAGGAATCCATTTTTCATGTTTAGAAAGAAATGGTTTAAGATATTTGGAGAAAATATGATGATAATACTGATCATTACTTTACCCAGGTAAATGAGGTAGTGAGAAATATTATACGATTTTGTGATACTATAGAGTAATCAACTATTTTGAAAATGATTATGAAAAATATCCCTCATAGGTTTGATTCAATGATATCGACCTTACATAAACTGGAGAACTATCGATCGATACACTATATAATAAGCTTCTTAATTATAAGATTAGAAAATCTTAGATGTTCAAGACGAAGTGAAAGGGAGATATGGATTTCAAAGACATGGGAAAACCTATATTGTGAAAGGAAGAATATGATATCTTTAATAAGTCTGAATATAAATACGAATATAAATATGAATAATACAAGAGAATGAAAACTCTTATATATATGGTTTTGAATAAGGATAATGATTTGGATCATTAATATTCTCGAATGATTTAATTTTTTCATAAATCCTACAAACTATTAATATATTATATAGTGGGGTATTGTGTCCACATGGAGGGATGGAAATGAATGTATAACCCAATCAAAAAAATAATGATAGTCAATGGGATATAAATAAAGATATCGATTGCATATGAAATAAAGAAAGTGTGTGAATGTGGTGAAAAATTGTTTTGCAACAGTGGAGATTCATAGGAGGTTTAATAGATGATGAGATTAGGGTAATCAAGATAGCTTAAATTTATCTAAAATGTATTATATTCTTACTGATTGTAGACAAAATTAAATTAATTCTTAGGGAAAAGGAGTTAGGTCGCTAAAATGTCAATCATTGTTCCACACAAATTTTTGAACATTCCTTAAAAAAATCAATTAATTATCACCGTAGATTTGATTTTCTCTGCTAATAGAGATGATAGAATTTGAATTTTCCAATTTTTGGTACTTTTATTAATGTCCAATAGAAAAATTTCAACTACCATCACTATTTTGTTCTTAGATAATTTTATAATTGACGATCAATAAGAATGAAAATGATAACACTAATCTTTAAATCAGAGTAACAAGATTACATAATCAAGAGTATAATATATCAAATATTTTAATTCATTACAATATAATTCCCTAAAATAATGTATATGTGCTAGAAAAAAATCCAAATAGAGAGAATAAAGAGAATATTAAACTTCTATGGTGATATCGCCTCCTTTCTCAAGATCTACCACTAGGTTCTTCTCTCTCTTAGTTTTATACTGCTCTTAGAGAATCATCACACTCTTCATTGTACTCTCGATCAACAATTAATGATATCCCATTAATGAATTTATTTTATTTATACCAGTTTCAACCTCACAATATGAAAACATAGTTTTCCCTTCTGAGCTACCATGTGGTGAACCTTGATCTTCAATCCTCTTCATATAGTAATTAATAAAAAACTCTCAATCTAAACATTAAAAATCCTTGTGTATAATATTACAAAATAATTTGTCCATGACATCTAGTTAGGTTGATTATTTGAGAATTTATAAAAATTCCAATATCATCACAAACATTCATGAAACTTCATCAAAATGAGCTCCCAGTTTTACATTTTTTTCTATAATTAAGGTATCCATGCATAACTAGGTTTTTATATTTATATATAGCTTTTACTTAATAAACCCATTCCTAGACCATACAAAACGACCCATGTGATATTTATGAATCCCTTAAATTATGGGAATGACTCTCCCAACAAAGTTCCAATAGATCTTCTACATGTTTATTACATAATCAACAAAATAGTGAAACTAATTTAAACACTCAATCAGTAGATCTCTAATGCAGAACTGATGAATTTCACTTAATTGGTTCTACTACTTATTACAATGAAACTCTAAGAATCCTCAAGGATAGTTAAAATACTCCATGAACCCATAAATTCCAAACTAATCCATCCTATATCAAGGTATAAACATTAAAAACTTCATTGATGAGATTTGGGAGAAGCTCATACATTATCACACAAGGGATGTCCTAGTAACTTATTGCATCTATAAAATATGCTAGAACCCTTTGGGAAAAAACATCAATCACTTGGAATTAGTCACACTTCATCATTATAACCAGAGTGACTGAGATCAAAAGGCCTCATTTTCATTACACCCACATAAATAGTGTTAAAAGAACATAAACCCCAATACATGGTTATCCAACATTGTACATCTTGACATTAGAATGATTCAAGATCCTGATTGTAGTATTGGATCTTTTTATTCATCAAGTGCAATGAAGATCCTCCACCATTCAATCATATTGTCTTCTCCTTAGCTAAGCTTGGGTGGCTTCCAATCAATGAAATCATGGTTGCTTCATATTTGTTCTTTTATCAATCACCAGAAACCTATGTTCATGAAACTTAGTCTCCCCCTCAACAATGGTTAATCTCACCACATGAAAATACTTTCTCACTAATCTAGACTAGAATATCATTGATTAGTAGTCTAATTTGGGTATTCAATTTCACAGTAGTTTCAGTATCTACATTAATGATATGAGTCTTTATTTAATATATCAGAGTCTATTGGATTTGATTATTTATTCAGGATTGGCTGGGCATCGACTATGGATGTATCCACCATTATAGGTTCATATTATTCACTTAAGGAAGCATTATTTGATAGGGTACTTAAGATTCTATATAATGTTTAATGGTAAACCACGTGGTAATTTTGTGCTTCTTGGGGTAGGTTACAAAAAAAACATCATGTGAGGTTGAATTAACCACTCAAAATCACTATATTGATTGTGGAAATCCTTATGATACATTTGAAGTAGTGCAACATGGTAGGTTGGAATGTTTTTTATGTTTTCGAAATTTACTTGGACCGATCAGTTGGCATTGGTCTTGAAATAGGTTTAAATGTCTCATGTGGTAACTTGTTTCCTTTGTCAATTTCATGGGCATGGTAGCCTATCCCTCTCGTGGTCGATTAACTAACAATGAGGGACGTAGTTAGTTAAGTCCTTAATATTTTCTTTTTGTGAACTAGGATGATATATTTACTCATGGTAGTACCTCACTAATAAGAAAAGAAATTTGAATTACTTTTAATCATTTAAAAAATATAATCAACAAATTCAAATTAAATAATATTAATAATGTTATTAACTATGAAAAGAAGTCCAAAAATAGGTTTACTTCGAAAAAATATTAATCAAATCACTTAAAATAAACATTTTTATACAAAATTTGAAAATCAAAAAATTAAAAAATCAAATCCTAAAAAAAGTTCATTATAAAAACATTAAATTAAAAAAATTTAATCTAATAATCAATAGATTACTATTTAACAAAAAATAAACCATATATTAAAATTTATACACATAAATTCATATTTTATCATATAATAAAAATTTTATACATAAAAAGTGGTGTGGAAAAAAATCATGAATATAAAATCCACATCAAATTCCCCCACACATAATAAATTAGTAGACCTGAAGAAATCCTTTAGTCAAATTCAGTAGTAGTTAATAGATATCCATATAATAAAAAACTATAATTCTACTATGAATTGATTTTTAGAAGGATTACCCCCATGGACCATCTTATGCTCTCAAAGTGACTTTCATCGTAAAAGTAAATGATTCATGTGAAATGTTGGTTACTATTATTAGAAAAATTATTTAAATAGAAATATTTTAAGTGAATTTATGACTATTTAATCTTCATGAAACTAATAGTCCTATCTTCTCTTTACCATCAAGATAATAGAATAATATAATTTAAAATATCATAATATATAGAAAAACCATTGGATGTGGTGGAGTGAAAATTTATTGGTTGTACAAATAACCTATCAAACAGTTAAATAATAAAAAAGTAATGAACAAGGAGTTCAACTGGGATTTGGAATTTGGTTTCATAGTCCATTTGGATTTATATCTTATTAGTTAAATTCAAATTAAAAATCACATATTTAATGATTATTGTATAATATTTTCCAAAATATTTATCAAAATATATTTTTTATATTGAAATAATGTGATATTCTCAATTAAATTCAAATGGTAATAAAAAATAACATTCTCAAAGTGGCATGACGACAATAAAACTTGGAAAAAATGGTCATCCACAAACAAATTACTAAGTTATGCTTAAAAAATTATAATTTTGTAAAAAATTAGTGGGGTTTTATTGGTAAAATATTGATGAAAAATTACCGCATTTAACACCCCGAAATAAAACTAAACATTATCCCTAATATTGAATCATAAGGTAGAAGAAACATTAAATAGAACTGAAAATTAGAATTTTATTAAAAAGGAATTAATTATATCAGTAACTAAAAATAAAAATAGAACAAAATATCAGCGGGGTAGTGTATTCCAAAGACATAAACCATGATAAGTATATTATATACGTTTAGAAGTGATTCCAAACCAGTGTAAACAATAAATTTCTCATCTGATCTCCCATGGATTGCAATATCATTGGCCCTGAAGTTCCATTCCCTCCAGGTATGACTAAAAATTACTCCCTATTATATAAAAAGTATGTATCTGCTAATCAATTATCCCAAATCCTATAGTGCATTACTTTTCTCCTTAAGAAACATGACCAACAAGGATAAGTGTAACTCAATTTCCCTAATAAAAATATTATGGTTTTTACATAACACGATTCTAGTTTCTATAACTCGCATCTCTACTCTAATGGAGTTACCTGGTCCATAAAATGAATTGAATCCTTTGAACACCAAATCCACGATATCTCTTAAAAAGCCTCTTCCTATCATTTCTTCACCTGTACAAGATCCATCCCCAGTAAGTTTCAAATCCACTGAAGGATATTTACATATAAACCCCCTATCTTTGTTACCTCTATTATCAAACAAATTTAAATAAGATCTAGAATTTAGCCTTCTCAATGAACCAGAATCTATTTTTCCTTTGACAGGAATCCTCAGATCGGTCACCAGTACCTTCTCCCTCACCTATAAGAAATGTTTAGAATGCATATTTCCTGTATTGGCCTTGTTTCTAGATTCCTATAGGATCGAACATACTACTGTAAAAAACAATCTCCAAACCCTAAAATACGCTCTATTCTATCCAAAACCCCTTAACCAAGACTCATTAACTCCCGGAATAGAATCCCTTCATATGCATAAAATCATTCCATACACCATAAATCCCCAAACCCTTTTAGCACATTATTCTTGAAAAACACATGACATAATTTTTTATGTTTTAGTATGGCACAAAATTAAAACCGTGATGATAGCAAGACTCGTATTTTTATAGATATTATCATCTATATGCATCACCTAGTTCCTTAATCTCTAAACTAAAAAATGAATTTTATTATGAATTCAACGAAAAATAAACATCCTCAAGCCACCACCACCAAGATACACACTTAGAGACACAAGATTCTCGACCTACTAACTTTATACATTTTGAATTTACATGAAACAAACATAGAACAAGATCTATATACACCCAAAGGTGTATGCAGGGTGTGAGGCCAAAACCAGTAAGATGCCACCCAAGAAATAAATTCCATTCCATACAATCAAAAATATAATCTAACATTATCTTTTTAAATTTGAACTTTTAAAAAATATTATGAAATAAATTTATTAGGTAAATAGTTAAAAAATAACACCTTAAAAGAAAACCATTTCATAAACACTAGATTAAATGAAAAAGGGATTTAATAAGTGGGACACATTCTCAAGTGGTACTCCATATGCCATTGTATGGAACCATATCATATATAGTATAGCCCCATAGGTAAATATCCAAGTGTTAATATAACGAACTCGGCATGCCTAAATCCCAACCAAACATGGCCACGCCCGCGCCCAGCCCTCTAGCAGATAACAGACACCGGCCCTCAGGCAGATAACACGCCCCCACCTCAGACTTTCCCAGATAACACGTGACACGAACTATCCCCTGCCTGGCGGGGATTTAATATGCCCCACCCCCACAACTCGAACATGTGACCACATGATTAATGACCAACCTAGAAGCGTTACAAGTACCACTACACTAATGGCCAATTGGTACTCGTAACGCTTCCCCGTTGGCCTTTAAGTCTGTGGTCATGTGTTAGAGTTGTGGGAGCAGCGTATTAAATCCTCACCAGGAACATGACAGTTCCTGCCACCTGTTATCTAGGACATTCTGACGTGGGGGCCTGTTATCTTCATGAGGGCGGGGGTCTGCTATATGCTAGAGGGCTGGGCTCAGGAATGGCCGAGTTTGATTAGTCTTTAGGCCTACCGGGTTTGTTATATTCTGCAATTTTTTGATTGTTTATATTTGTGTGAAATCGTTCCATTGTGTACTCTATTGATTCCCTTGCTGCTTGTCACCATCCCGGGAGGATCAGGAATGCCTCTCGAAACATGTCACAGGCTGGCCTAGGTGACCGATTCAGGGTCGACTCGGGCTAGTTCGTGACAATTAATCTATCTCAAGTGGGACCCAAGAACCTCGTACCCCAATAAAAGGTTTTATAGTAACTACAACTATCATCATCCTCCTCCATGAGCCACTAGAAAGGATAAGCATACAAAATTCTAGTGAAGATAAATCATCATCCTAATAGAGTTAGTGCGGTAAATTTCAATCTAGATAAGCGAAACCAGGACATGCCACGTCGGAATCACTAGCGTACTAGTTCTAGTCATCCCCCTAGATACTAGGGATTCCCTCTTGATCTAGTTAATGTTCCCATGTCACACAGATAACCAATCACACTACAAAGGCCAAAAATTCCAAGGGGATCACCATTCATCACAATGAAACCCATTTACCATTTTACACACACCAAATAGAAATCCCCTTTTAATACCTATAAAATCACTTAAAAAATTCTTAAATATACTTTTCATAACATAATAAAAACAGACAATTAAAAACCAACCAATTTAAATAACATAGCCCATTTATAAGCACACTCGTACTTTAAAACCATTCTTGAAACACACTTTTCATCATTCAAATATTTCATAGTTTATACTCAAATTTCCTAATAAGGCTAAGATTTCTAAAATGATCCATTTTCAATTAAAAATTCCCATTTAAACATACACACACCTCATGTTCTCTTAAAAGAACTTTTTCACCTTCCAAATAGCCCCTAAAACCTATTTTGAAACAATACATTATAACACACACAAAACCATCACCAATCCCATATGTAAAAATTCATTTCTAACTTATAACCACAAAAATAACTTTAATAACACCATTAATACCACATAATAAAACCATGACACAAAATTATAAATTCAAAAAACATATTAAATTCATCTATTGATGTTGGAAAATGGAACCACCATCCATAAGTGGGGAACCATTCGGAAGATGGTGTGAAATATTATCCACACCACAAGAAGGATTGAAGAAAACCTAATAAAGAATAATAAATCAAAAAACCCATGATTAAAACCTTATAGGGGTACCCAACATACCATATAAGAGAAACCCCAATGAATAATGAGAAAAACATTATATTAATGGAATAAAAAAGAGAGAAAAGACTTAAAAGAGGGTTACAAGAAGAATCTAAGACAAAAAACTCCAAAAAATAAAAGCCCAAGAGAGGGGATATGATGGGGAGGCACACCAAGGACCCGAGAGGTTGTGATGGTTGAGAGAGGGAGTAGAAATGGGATAAAATTAGAGAGATAATAAATTAAAACATCAAATTTTAATGATATGGCATAACCACATGGTTAGTCTGTATGGTTTACCAAACTGTGTAGAGGCTGTATGGCATCCACTACTGAAGAATACCCAGCCGCATGCTTACCTGGGATGAAGCGCACAACCATGTGGAGGCCATGTGTTAGGTTCAATCTTCTACCTAATGGTTTTCTGGGTTGGTGCATGGTTACTACAAACTGTGCACAAACTATGCGCTCCAATATACCAAGAAACAAAATGTACATTTTTTCCAAAAAAATCAAAATAAAACATGGGAAAATCTAGGTCAAAGTTAAAAAGGAAGAATAATCCCAAAATTCAAACCTATCAGACCCAGTTCCTAAGACACTAACCAATAACAAAAACTAAATTGAAGCAATGTAGAATTCCAAAACCCAGGTGGGACAAGTCTCCCCACCATAATGCTTTACACCCCCTGAAATCTATTCTAAGGATGATTCGAGAGAGAAAACCAGTACTACATTACCTATGAAGGATGTTCCTAAAAAATAATATTGAGGATAGTTAAAGACACCAACATGAAAGAATAATACATATAAATTAAATCCAAGAGGCCAGGAATGGACTCCTTACTATGTGTCACTCATCCCCAAAAGATAAGACACATCTAGTTGTTCGAGTAATGGAACAATATTTTTCACACGCATAACCCAACATATTGATTCAAACACCCTTGAAATCACCAAAGTAGGCTTACAAAACACTCCTGAAATGAACTGACCAAAATAGACCACATTCTATAACAAAATACCTTAAACACTATGAAATGAAACTTAAACCACACTACAAAAGAAATAATTAAAAACAACCACATCCCATTGAACACTCCCATAAACTTATTTCAACAAACCAGTTGGTCATGATCCAGTATTAATGCTTATTCTAGGAAAGATATTGGACCTAGATATCTCAGAATGATACTACCTACCACCAATCTAAAACCAAAAACAAGGCTCACACACAAACACGGGGAAGCCCGAATGAAATATTTTCAATAAGGAATGACCTAACACCGAAGATGGAACTAGGAAACCACCACGGGGAGGCTCAAATGGACTCCCCACCATAAGGATTAGGCTAAATCTAGATTACATCAGAAGTAACTCGATGAGAACCACAATGGGACTCCCCCCCATAAGAACTGTGTTACATAACTGATTACCACACCCCGATATGGGAAACCCCATAGAGGTGCAATCCCTCCTATGAGGGGACTGACCAAAGAAACTCTAAACTAATAAAGAGACTTTACATTGTAAACTGCCCTTCGGGGCATTACCATTCTCCAATGAGTTCTAACCAAAATCGAGATCGACTCACAAGGCCGAACATACATGGAAAACCACAAAAAGAACCACATCCTTAAGTGAATAAGAGGATCATTGAAATAAAACAACCCCACGTCCATATAACCTAGGAGAGACTCTTCTATTCAATAGATTACCACATAGGGTAGCGGGTTCCTCGTCACTTTTTCTACACAATGGGACCATTAGTAATGATACATACATGTGAGAGGGTTAATTAATTCCACCTCCCATACCAAAGATAGATTCTAGGACATAATACATTACACACCTGGGGATACAGACTACAGTCTAGCTTCACTTTTGGACCTATGGCGGGAGATCTAATGGTTGAAGCATCTTCTACAGCATAGTCAGGCATGAAAACCCTCGAATGGAACTACTTCCTTTTCTCTAGTGCCATAAGAATTCATATCGCAAACCAAAAAAACACCAATAGAGACAACACCCCTGCAAATACACTTAATCCCACATGACACTTTAACGAAAATAGGATCCTAAAAGATGCATGCACATCAACCCATTTACTTCAAACAAGAAAAAACAGAAGCAAATTTATAATTTCCCAAGGTAAATGAATGATTCCATTAAATTATAATCTCTACAAAAGAGCCACACATTCACATTCATATTTAAAAGAGTACACACACTATAATATGTCACCAAACATGAACCTTGCCCTTGAGTTCCAAATGATGCATAATTTCGGAAAATGGACATAACCGCTTCTTATGACTAGAATTTCCAGAGAAGTGACCAAACATGTACATTTTCATAGATTAATCCAATGAAATACCCAAGGACCCATTTAACACCAACCAACATAAATGAATCTGGACTACTTCCATCTTCAATCCCATGAATTCCCTTTACTATTTCAAGACATGACCTTTAGACACACTAGTGTCAGAATTCACCTTAATGACTCAGAAATCACAGGGAAGCAAGGTATCTTTCAACATTCCACATCCACTATCCCACTTCATGGGGGTTATCATAACCAAAAAAGAATATGGTTAGACTCAGTCCTTAAGGATCAAGAGTAAAATTCTTGCATTGATCTACTGGAGGACCTTCCAATGGATAATCACCTGTGATCACACTTAAATCATGTACTAATTATTTATGGGGGCATACACTATCCTATGATGAAAACCAATGACCTAATAAAACCAATCAATCGGTCAAAAAGTGACAAAAACCATAACCAAACTCATTAGGAGAACCACCACAAAGTATTCCTGATACAATTATCAAAAGGAAACTCATATCCACAATTTAAAACCAACACACCAAAAAAACACAACATGAAACACCTTTCAAGGAACGGAGGTTTTCATACCCAAAATACTCAACGACAACATTCCCAATAATACAAGACACACCAAAACCTTTTATTCAAATCAATTTCCAAAATAAAACTGTATTAGAGGGTTATGCATACACCAATAGAGCCTCATGGGCCTCACAAATGCATGTCCTCATGCCAACCAGACTCCAATTAACATTCCACATATAATCCATGCATATGGTCACCCAAGAAAAACATCAATCATCCAAATCAAAATTCATTTTCAAACCTTACATGTAAACTTCAAAACATCTTATTCCATGAAAAAAAATCATTTCATCATTTTAACAAAGTCCATTGAAAATAGAATTTCAAAACCCACATTAAAATAATCTATGTTTTTCAAACCATTAATCTTGTATATCCACTTGTTTTGATAATAAAAAATACAATATCATTTTACAAAAATACTATTTTATGAAAATATACCCCTCGTAAACCTCATTCAAATTAGTTTTGAAAACCCATTTTCTACCCTTTTGAAAATCAATCCATTTACACATTAAAATACTAATTTCCCCAATTCCCAAATATGGGTTTTTTAAAAATGATATTCAGAACCCAAAGGGAAACCTGATGCTTCCAAAAAGGAGAAACTAATGTCAATGGGTTACTCAAACATATATTTGGAAGCCATACACAAGTCACACCACAATCAAAGAGAGCATTCATGGATAATTTCCTTAGCTCCACATGGCATTCCATGTCATGTGAGCCCACTGTGACTGTAAAAGAAACTCCATTTTCATTTCCCAAACATCAATATAATTCAAGGAAAAAATGAACTAAATAAAACCCAACTTCCCTAGGTATCTTTAGCCGCATGATGAGTGTGATGGCTAGACCCTCTACTCTTTACTGGAACATCATGTCCCGAGAACCATAGCCCCGGTCTACCCTGATTATTCCCAAAGAAACATAACCCAAAATAGCCATCCTCTTATGATAAAATTTTTTTGCGAACCAAGCTGAGTTGTTATCTGTTCCAAAACCCATCCCAGTCTGTGGCATGGGACGAATGGCGTTCCCTATCCCTACATGATGGAACACATGACTGAGTATCAAAAGTAACTTGTGGGAATTATTTTAGCTAATTTAATAAAAATAAAACAACCAGAACATTGAATAAACCAATACTAAAAAATATACACAAAAACAGATATTTTATATTTAAAAATAAACTCAGAACCCAGAGAATACTACAATGAAAATAAAACCAAATCATCAACCCAAACCTCCATGCTATAATAGAATCTAAATCCTCAATCCACCACCACCATGATCTGCACCAAGATCTATAGTACTCCGAACCTACCAACACTAGATGTCTTGTACTTACCTAGAACAAACACGAAACAATATCTACATACATGTAATTGTGTATGTAGGGTGTAACACAAATCCCAATAGGGTTACACCCAAAAAAGAGATTCCATTCCATAAGATCAAAAAGTTAATCTAACATTCTAATTTAAATTATTTCTTTAAAAAAATTTCTAGAAAAAATATTTATTAGGGTAATAGTTAAAAAATAAAGCCTTGAAAGGAAAAAATTTCAAAAACACTAGCTTAAATGAAAATGGGATTTTATAAATGGAACACACACTCATGTGGTCCTCTATATAACGATGGATGTCACTGCATCATTTATAGTATAGCACCATGGTAAATCCTATAGGGATAATCTAGATTGAGTGGGACCCTAGAAACTTATATATATGTGAATGGTGGTACAGTAACCAAAACCATCCACATCCTCATGAACGAGAAACTAGAGAGGAGAATCGTCCAAAATTCTTATGGAGATCAATCATCATTGTAGTTTATTTAGTGTTGTAAATGTCAGTCTAGCTTAGTGAAACTGGGACAAATCACTTCTGAATTACTAGTGTACTAATTCTATTCCACCCAACTAGATACTCTAGATACCATTGTGCTCGATTTAAAGTTACCATGTCACACACACTACCAATCCCACAACAAAGACCAAAAAATTCATGGGGAGCACCATTCTTCCTAGAGAAACCCATTTACTATTTTACATATGCCAATATAATCCCACTTTTAATATCTTAAACATCACTTAGGAAATTACTAAATTTTCCCATTAATTACATAAGAAAATTATAAAATTAAAAACTAACAAATTCAATGGTCCAAAAACCTTCATAAACACACTCGAACATTAAAACCATTATTAAAATAAGATTTTCATCATTAAAATATTTCCCATGTTATAATAAAAATGCATAACAAGGATAACATTCTCAAAATGATCTATCTTCCTTTAAAAATACTCATTTCAACCTAAATTCACCTCATGTTCCTTTACAAATACTTTTTTCACATTCCAAACAACCCCTAAAAACTTTTTTGAAATGTTACATTATAACACACACAAAATCATTGCCATTCCCCTTTGTAAAAATTCATTTCTAACATATAAACATACCAATAACCTCAATAACACCATTCATACAACATAATCATACCAAAGAACACATTTATAAACTCACACAAATATATTAAATACCTATAATGATTTTAGGGAACATAACCACCTACCTCAGGGGAAGAACCTTCCATAAAATGGTGCGAAATACAATTAGAACCTCAACTGCACCACAAGAAGGCATGAAGAAACCATAATTAAGAGTATTAAACCCTAAAATGGATATTAAAACACTAAAAGGGGAACCCAAACTACGGGAGTAGGGGAAAACCAATGAACAGGGAGAAAAACCCTTAAATAAGAGAAGATAACAATGAAGCAGAGATTGACAATAGGATTCCTTGATGAATCTTATACAAAACCACCAAATAATCTAATTCAAAGGGAGAATAGAGGAAGCAGAGGCGTGACTAGGGCTGGGGATAATGTGAGGGTTTAGAAAGGAGGGAGAAATGAGGTAAAATATGGGTGGGAAAAAAATTAAAACCCCAACTTTTAATGAGATTGTGTAACCGCATGACAAGTTCGCATAGTTTCCAAAACCATGTGAATACCCTAAACCACCTCTACCGAAGGATAACCAGTTTTAATATTACCTGGGATGAGGTTCATGGATATGTAGAGGCCGCACAATAGGTTTTGTCTCCTACTATAGGGTTTCTTGGGTTGGCGAACAATTACCACATATCGTGTGCAAATTGTTCGCTCCAATCTATCAAACCCAAAAACGTACATTTTTTAAAAAATCTCAAAATAATCCAATGAGGAAAATATATTTCAAAGATAAAGGAAATAAATCTCCAAAAATTTAAACCATAAACACCTTGTTTCTGAGAGACTAACCAAGAACCAAACCTAATATGAAACAAATTAGAATTCCAAAAAATGGTGTGAAAGATATGGATCCTTCACCATCTTGATATTATTGTAGATATTATTTTGGAAATGGTCAAGAATGGATATCATGAATACATTAAAAAACTATCCAACTTGAAATAATTATTTCGAACTGGGCATCCCAAGTAAAAAAACATCTCTCCAACCCAATATGTTTACCACATTTTAATATCTCCACATCATGTGATCCACATATCCGTCCACTATAGTTCCTCTTTGTGTTCAATAATTGAATGAATTAGGTTGGTAATTCTTGTGGTTCTAAATTACCATTTCAACTAGTAATAACAATATATGACCTTGATAATATTTTCCCGTAATAAGTTCCTTTCCTTGGTATCCCTTTCCAACCTTACATTCAAATCTTTTCAAGGTATATGATACAATATGAATCACAGTACCACATTCATAAATTGGACTAGCCATTCATTTATAAGAAGACTAGTGACACCTTCTAGTTTTACTCACATACCATGAGAAATCATTTATAACATTATCGAGCTTGGTAATAGTACCTTTTGGTGGTTTGATAATGGAAAACATACGCATTATGATTGATGAAAGAACACTATTGATCCAGGAAATCCTCCCTAAAAAAAGAAAGCTGTTTTTATAGTTGAATTTTCTTCTTGTGAGCCGATTAAGGATTTTTTCAGATAGAGCATTTTTAACCCTTCCATATGATTTAGGTTCTCCCTTGTAAACCATTGTTAATTTTCATCTTTGAAATCCAATTTTCATTAGGATTTAATTGATTTATTTTCATGAATAGTTTTAAGATATATAAAAATAGATTTTAATTGAGTTTATGCATTGGCAGATCAATTTACTATATTTCTCATCAATGAACATGTGATGTGAAACAATACCATTCCCAAACCTATTTTTACCCGGAATGACCCTCGCCTACTCCATGATTTGTTGAATATTCCTTGACATCATCCTTGATCCATGATAAATAGGCTTGGGGACAAGGGATCACCTTTCCTAACACTATGGATAGATTTAAAAAATGCACAAACCCCTCCCATAAGAGAGATTGTAATCCAAGGTGTGGTATAATAGTGAAACAATATTTCATAGAACCACTCTAGAATCCGAAATTCACCATTACCTTAATGAGGAATGTCCAATCTAATGTATCATAATATTTATCCATGTAAACCATTACAATAATGTTTTACTCAATATTCATCTTATAAATATACAAAACCATTTTAATAGGAATGACTAGAGCCCTGTGAATACTTCTCCCTTATAAAAACCGATGTTGTTCCTCCAAAATAATTCATTGAATGGTCATGCTTAGACACTAATTTTATTGGATTGGAAATAAGTTTATAGGAAAATGTTAAAATAAAAATTGATTTATATTGATTTTGAGTAGTAAGATCCTTAACATTGGGTTAGAAAACAACTTTGGAGTCACAAAAAGTCATATTCCATGCTTCTACTATAAAAAATCTTGCACCCCCTCCCCCACTTGTATCTTCAAAATGTTTCATGCATCAAAATAGAAGGCTACTAGGAAGCCTTCAGGGCCAGGGGTATTCTTTTATTCATACCGATGATTTTCTTTTTGATTTAGTCAATCTCTAGAAACGTCATAAATACCTCATTGTCCTTGTTATACATAAATTTATGTATACAATCCGTAAAGGTATCCTCTCCATCATACATATTTTTTATTCCATTATTCATTCTTCCTACCAAGAGATACCTAAAATAATACAAATCTACTTTCCCAGCATCTTCCACATCATAAGAATAAGACCAATAATTTAACTTCATGTTGATACTTTTCACTACTCTTTTCACTCTAAAAAAATAATGAAAATATGTGTTGTTTTTCCCCTTTTGAAGGTACAAAACTCTTGATTCTTTCCTAGAGACCCTTTATATTTCCAATAGTTTCTCTAAAAAAAATTATGCCACTCAACCAAAATGTAAAATCTATCATCATGCTAATCAGTTTATAGGCTATTCTCCAATATTTTGAAATCACTCATGAGCCCCTATAGGTTGAAAATATCATTTCTTATGGTGGATGTCCACTCATATAAATCCTTCTTAAGAAGTAGTAACCATTTGTAGAGTTTCACCATGATGGGAAACTCTCAGGATACTTCCAAGACTCTTTCTCCTTTTATATGAAACCATCATGCCGACTCCAATTATTGGAATTAATAACTATTTTTTCTCCAGCCTCCCTCTTTAAGCACTATTAAGAGCTAAGAGTGGATAGATAATGATCAAATCATATGGGTGACCATTGATTAAGAAAATATATCAATGCCTTGAATATTATTAAGGAACTAATAGACCATAATCCTAATTCTCCTGACTACATTTTTTTTGTTTCACCACTTGAATTTACTCCCAGATAATTCCTTGTAAAAAATTTCATTAACATTTATGAAATGTTTGAAATCATGCATGGTAGTGTTATAAATTCCAGTTCCCCCTTATCTGTAACATCCACAACTGTGTTGAAACCACCTCATAAAAACCAAGGATGATGATCAAATTTAAGAGACAGTAGGTGTTTGGAAAAATCCATTCAATCAGAATCATCATAGCTGGGCTAAAGAAATAGAAGTAAATTTGGCACCTTGCTGCATTGACTCTGGTTGTAATAGACTGATAAAATACCATCAGTAATTCCACCGATTTTCCTTGTTTCCAAAAATGAATCCACATGTGTTTATTGTGTTCATCTTCATGCATGTACTAAAGAAACCCATATAACTAGAAAATGAATAGAATCAACCAATACCATATTTTTGATAAAGAATACATATGATAGAAGCTTGGTTACACTATGACCCAGAATCAATAAATGCACTCATCATTCATAAGAATTATACTATCAATTAAAAAAAAGTTTTACATAAATTATGATCTTTAGAAATGATTCCTTACTATAAATTTTGAATTCAATATTTATTTCCAAAGGATCACTAAAATGATAATGACCTTGCACTATTATAGAACACAAAATAGTTAAAAGTATCAATGAAAAACAAACATAAAAATGATTATATCATTCGATAATAGTGGACAAATATATTTCTACAACCATTTTTTTACTTTTTAACATTGGTTATTAACTAATGTTTATACAGGAGATGTTATAAAGAATAGTTTCAACATGAGTTTTATTAAAACTGACAACATAAAATTAATTAAAAAGTGATTTTAAGCGGTATTTAAAAATCAGTTTATAAGAAAAAGGACATTTAAAATACATTTGTAAATTATATTTGTAGTAAAAATTACATGGAAAGGACAACATGGGAATTTTAATGTCAGTTTCGACTAAAACAGATGTTGAGAATCTTAATATTTAACATGGAAATATCTCTAAATAATTTCAATGTTTGATATTAAATAAAACTGTTTTTTAAACTCCACTTCAAAAAATGTTGTTGGAATGTCAACCGATTTTTTTTGTAATAAGCAATTTTGAAATGTTTTTTCAATATCGGTTTTTTTTGTAAAAAATGACTTTGAATGTCTTGAGTGATAACTTTTAACATCAGTTTATTAGAGAAAAGTAGATAATTAAAGTTAAATATTTTAGATTATATTTCATTTTATAAAAAAACTAACATTTAATTTTTTTAAAAACAAAAATATTACATCCCCCAAAATCGAAAAACCTATAAAACAGCAAACAATAATGATTCAGTATATACATCAGAAAAAAATATAATTCAATGACTAAGAATTTGTGATGCCCTGGGAGATGTGAACATGATGATTCATAAATAAAGAAAATTATCCAAAAATAAAATATTATGAGTAAATACCAATATAATGTTCCAAAAAAAGTATCAAACCGTTAAATATTACATGTCTTCCTAATGGTATATTGTAATTGAGATTGAAAATGTGATTATATTTTTTGACCGGCTTATGAGTAGATGCTTTTTCTGAAAACATATTAAGACAAAGTAAACATTGAATATATGTCTATGTAAACTTTGATATTAGAATAAAATTTTATACATATATAAATGATTAAGTAGATGAGGTGAAATTAACATTATCATTTCTATTAAAATTATTTCATCTAGAAGAGAAATGGAAAATTAATATTATTCAATAAATGAAAATATTCAACATTTTGTACTTTTATTCAATCTTTAAAAGTTAAATTATTACCTCCTCCTTTAAATTGAAGAAAAACAAATTACAACCTATCATTGCAATGTTTTAATTATTGAATAATACCCATAGCATTACATAAACCTAGCATTATTGAGAAGAAAATGTTATGTGAGTTCATACTTGGAAGTCTAAAAATAGACATGATTTTTTATTAAATATAGATCATTATATGATATAATCCGGTAACTTGTCATAAAAATAGCTCCCATATTTATGCCTCGTGTTTATTTTCTAAACATTCCAATTAATAGAAATCATGGTAATAATGAATATGATAAAATGATAACCCAAAATGGGTAAGCATATTCAAATCATCCAAGGTGAATCAATTATTGAAAACCCAAAGAACATAATTTATATAGAAAATGATATTTCTATAGTATCACCTCAAAATCAATACATCTCCAAATATGAAAATAAACCCATACAAAAATCTCATATCAATATCTAAAAACTAATAACCTAATATATTTTATTATAAATGAAAGACCATACATCAAACACAAATTCTCAAATCAAGGAAGACTGTATAATTTAAAAAATCATATTTGAACCTATAATATTAATAATTCCATGCACATTCTATTCTAGGCTTTAATGAAGGAATATTCTTATAAAAATTGAGGCATAAAATCTTGCAGGATGAAGTGAGAGAGTTAGTGATCCAATAGAGTGAGAAGGTCATGGAGAGGGAGTTTTCTATTCTATAGAATAAGGTTGAAATGTTGGAATAAAGGCATCAATTCTGTAACGCCCCGACCCCAGCTACCCAGAGCCGGTGCGTTACTTCGTAACATTGGCATGAAAACAAAAGATCAAGTCTCGAAAGACCGATTAGTTTAGTAGCCTTGGAAACACTAGATACATTCATAAACGTTACATTACATCATAAAGTGAAAAACTAATAACAAAGTTTTCATAGTCCACACTCATATCCTCTTCTCACTATCCCTGCAGGTCATTCATAAAATACTTCTTCACATCCTGGAAAATATTAAAACATTGAAAGGGGTGAGCTCAGATGCTCAGTAAGGATAACAATATTGCGGAAGCTTTCATAAATAAACATAAAAATTTAAGGCAATGTATAACTAAAACAAAAACCTTTTAAACTTGAACATCAACATAATATGGCAAAAGTAAAATGAGATAATGCCATTCACTTCTTCACATGGATATTCTACTGGTCGAATAATCACATGCAATATCAATAACCACTTTCATAATGAGGGAATGCATAATGCCAGACATTCTGAAACATTTTGTCAAGGCCTTGGCCAAGACGTCTAAAATGATTAAGGCCTCGGCCAAAACCATAAATCAAATTGGGAATGGGCCTCGGCCAATTACACGTCTAGTTGTCTCATGAGACCTACCGATTCATCGAGGAGCTATAGCGGGCTCCACCCGTCACTTATTAAGTTCAATACATTCCTCATATGAATAGGTTTAAACATATCAAAAACCATAACATAATCGTATCACGTAAAACATGCATAAAGGAAACATAACATTTCCACATTTCAATCACAAGATATCAATACAACACATTGTTATAATAAAAACGCTTTCAAAACCATTTTCAATACCAAAATAAAAGAAAGTTAAAACTTTTTATTTATTTTTCCTTAAAAAAAGATGGCTTATAGAGGAAGCCGAAACTCAAATAATGTTCACGGCGGCGGAGAAGTCGTTGTCGCCGCATAAGTACGGAAAGAAAAACATTCCCTTTTGTCGTTTAGCAAAACGCTTTGTATAAAAATATTCCATTTGAATAACCGTAAAAGTCAAAGGGGTTTATACACCGTATAAAAGAAAATTGTGTATAAAACCAAATATGCCTCAATGAAAGGGGATTGAGACGAAGTCCTTAAAAAGATCATTTTTAAAATAAAATAGATCTATTATGTTTATTCACAATATGTACACATGAAGAAAGTAAAAATACAAGATAGGACATAATAATATCATGACATAATTTGAAAGTAGGAGATTAACCCAAAGAATGGAAATTGGGTTAAGAGGTTCCCTTACCTCATGTCCGACTTGACTCAACCATTCTTTAACCTCCTGAATAATAAACTAGAGTTAATATCTACCTTATTAAGAACCATTTTCAATTTCATTATCCTTTTTATATCACTTATTACAATGTTATGAACGTTATGTAATTATTTAAGTTAATAACGATCGTTTTGTCGATCTTTGGTACTTGAGTCAACAATAAACTTCTTATAATTACAAGTTGTTTATGTGGTAGAATATCCATTATCTAAAGAATTATATTCATGATTTAGATGTCATATATATCTTATATATCCAGTATATACATTCGTTTATAATATTACGTAACATTTAGAGGTAAGAAATGAAATGCACCGTTCATGGAGACGGTAAGCCGTACGTACGCATGAACGCTACTTTCATTTCAATTTCATATTTAATGGAATGAAATCATAATTATATAAAGGTATAATGTAGTTAAAGTATAATATAGTTTATAATACCATTTACTCCATCCTTTATACATCCCACATATGGCATTAACGATTCAAATCACTTTGAGGGGGCGGTAGTCCGCACTTCCTAAAATGAAATTATCGCGATTTACCCATAATGGAAATCATAAAGTATGCCATAAATGAGAAATACAGAAGCATAAGTAAAGCATAAACATATTATATATCATATATAAAAATAGTGACATCTTAATGGCCACCTTTGAAGGTGTTATATGAGTGTTGAACAATCATCGTTTCGTGAGGCAGAAATTCGCCATCCACAGAAACCGTATGTTCTTTAACCATTTGATGTAGGTGTGTGTAAGTGTAGCTCAAATATTTCTTATAACAACATCCTAGTATATTTAGGATACTGCTGTTTTTACAAAAGAAATGAATAAAAAGAGTTTAGGGGGTTGGATAAGAAAAATAAAACAAAACAACATTAGAGAAGACATTACCTCAAAATTGGGTAACTCTTTTTGATTTGAGCCAAAGGCTTCCTTGGGAAGAGTTCTGCCCAAAGTGAGGCTTCTTAGTGTAAGGGAGGAATGTTGGGAGAGTATTTGGGAAGAGTTTGGCCGAGCCAAATGGCTTGAAAGTGTGAATGAGGTGGTAGAGGTGGGGGCCTTTTATAAGTGGAGAGGAGGGGCACTTTTGGAAAGTAATGAAATGTTATTCAATTATACAATGCATTTCGGTTTATAAAGGTCCCAAAATTATATAATTCGTGGCTAAGGTGATACGGGTTCGAAATCTCTTCATCCAATAGGCTCTGGACAAGTTTATGCCTTGTATTTTGCATTATCTTCTCATTTTATTTAAATCGTTAAATAATTAGGTCATCGCCACATCATAATGATGTCATAAATAATTTAATTTATTTAATGTCTAAAAATTATAAAAAAATACTATGATGTAGGAAATATTTTTAGCTTTCTAATGAATATTTATAATCAAAATTTGGACTTGTGTAACCCCACATAAAAATTGTTTTAGTAAAACATTTTATGTTTGTGTCATTTTTTACATTAACATTAAATAAAAGGTGTTTATGTCATTTTCTAAATAAGTTGCTCCATGGGGTCCCCAAGTTGACCCATGGGTTTTCTTGGTCGGCCAGGACTCATCCAATAGGAGTAGGACAATTTTCATGCTCATCTCATATTATAAAAACATTATTTGTACCTTAAACTACACTAATTACCTCTAATCGCGATTAAGAACTTAAAAGTTACTATTCACCAAAAATTATTTTAATCTCATTGAACCACATTTTACTTCTTAATGACAACCATGTATGTCGGATTTTTGAAAATCAAATCACAGAAGTGGTAATATTTCATTTAAATGAAAAATCAGTTATTTAACTACCACTTAGTGGTTTCACTATTCATCAAAAATAGAAGTTTTTCAGAACAATGCCAAAATTTCACCCTAAGCTATAATTGATATTCCGAATTCAAAAATGATGTCTATTTTACAAAATTCCAAACATATAAGTTGCATTAATTAATTTTATAATTAATTCCCGCTGTTACATCAAATAGCGTGTTTTTAAGAAACAATTTATATCAAAAGATTGGCGATTGTTTATGTCCAATTTCAATGTTAAATTAATTCTAATGACCACCATTGGATAAAATGGAAAAAATATATTCTAATTATACTTTAAAACCACTAAATAGTATAATTTATCACAATAAATTATTTTGATTAAAAAAGTTGTTTTTAAGTATTTTTCACTATTCATAAAAAATTAGAAGTTCTTAGAAAAATACCAAAAATTCAACATAGGTTAATTTCAATATTTCAAATCCAAAAATGAAGTCCATTTTGAAATATAAAATTTCCATAATTTTAAAAAGTGGTTATTACTATTCATAACGGCTACTTTGATTAGTCGCGGTGTTTTAGAACTCGAAGTTGCGTACAATGCAAGCTATTTCATTATTGAATGAGAAGCGTATCGTGGAAGCTCGGGGTGTTACATTCTCCCCTCCTTCAATAAATTGCGTCCTCGCAATTTGAAATTTTTCTTTGAAAATAAAAGGTGGAAAAGAGATAATACCTTTGAGAAAAACCCACATCGGAAATAAGATTAATAAAATTTAGCCTTAATAAGAGGGAAAGGGAAATGAAAAAGTCACCACCCAATTATGATCTAGATTAGGAGAACATTGGTGGCAATTAGAGACATATAATTGGAGGAAAAACGTAAATATTTGTAGGGAGTGATTGAGGTCATCAATCACAATCAACTGTCAAATTGAGGGCCTCAAAGCCTTCAATCTATGTTGATTTAAAATATCATCAGTTCAATAAGACATAAGGTATTAGGATAACACATTTTTTTGTTTCAATATCCCTTTACTAAAGTTTAAGAATTAATTTATTCTTTGAATAAGAGATGGGTATATATATATTTATGCTTGACAATTAGAGTTTCAACCTTCAACTCATCTTTCACTCAAAAACATAATAGAACTCAAAAATATTATACTTATCCTAATTGTATAAGGTTTCAAATGTTAACACATACCATTTAGATTAGTAAAATTATTTTATAATAACTGGGGACTTCCTGTAGGCTAGTGGTAGGAAATAAAGGCTTGTCGCACTATGGTTGTGGGTTCGATTCCTGCAGCTTTGTCCGACGCGACGGGTTATCCCCCACCCTGCAGGTTGTCCTTTTCCTAAAACTATAGTATCATAATATTTCAAAAATAATCTTCCTAAATTTTTTAACCTTAAACAATACTATCCAAAGATCAACTTAATCCACTCCAACCTTTATAGTTATCCAAAATACCTCTGTCCAGACTTTCCCTAAAAGGTCTCTTATTTCCAAAATCAATTGTAACATCAGATTCCCCAAACAATGTAAAGTTTCTCTTATTGTCACATACTAAAAATATGATTACCTTCATCATATTAAATCTTTAATGAAAACAACATGTACTGCAGTACAATCCTTATATATATATCACATTATTCTTATAACCAGAATATAATCCTTGAGTCCAAAAGCACCAATAAATTAATTATTCCGCTTCAACTGTAGTCACAGCATAAGATTGGCCTTGATCCCTTGGTCTTTTCTGAGGTAAGTTTCCTTGACGCTTAGGAAATTCATTTGCATAATGCCCCATTTCCCTACAATTGTAGCATTCAACTTTGACAGCCTCTTTCTTTCCCTTGCAATCACGAGCCTGGTGACCCTTTTCTCCACATTTATAACAAACTCCCATTCATTTTAGGCAAGTACCAGGGTGATTCTTCCCACAATTATCACATAATGGAAAATCCTTCTTTCCCTTTTTCCCTTTATCTGTCTCTTGTTCCACCGTTCTCTTCTTCTCTTGCTTTACTTTGTTGTCATAAGACTTAGAGAATTCCTTTTCTGTCTTGATAGCACACGAGACAATATCTTCGTATGATGAGAAGGATTGTGATACTAAAGATCGACGGAGAAATGGTTTTAACCCATCAAAGAAACGATCAATATTACTCCTTGGGTTACGTATATAATCTGCAGCATGCCTCGCTGACCTTGTAATGTTAGCCTCATACTTTGCGACATTTTCATCCTCCTTCTGCCTCAGACTCAGAAATTGCCTTTCCATATCTGCTCGATGGTCACGAGGAAAGTATTTTTCTAAGAAAATCTCTTTTAACTCCCTCCATTCCATATTCGATACGTCATCATCTTCCTTTGTGTTTTGAATCAGCGACCACCACTGATCGGCATCTCCAGTGAGGCGGTAAACTGCCATGACAACCTTCTCCCTTTCACTACTCCCCAAGGCATGGAATATTTTCTCTAAGGAATTTATCCATTGCTCATCTACTGTAGGATTTGTACTCCCATTGAAGGTTGGTGGTTGTTGCCTCATGAAACGGTCTAGCATTGATCCTCCACGTTGCGGATCAGGGTGCTCCATACGAGTAAGGTTATTATTCATAACCTGCGTGAGTTGTCCCAGTACGGTGAGAAGCTGATCAGCACCAGTTGTATCTCCAGATCCACAATAATTATCTTGAGTAGGAGGGAAATCCCTACACGGAGTTCGTGCATTGATACGGTTTCCATTCCTTCCACTAGGCGCCATTTCTAAACAATTGCATAAACTAGATTAGTTTATGAAATAAAATACATAATTCCATATTTGTAAAATACTTTACATAAATTGAACTATATATGGATATAATCCATTATCATAAAAAGAAATTTTTCCTTTGAGGAAGTATATACTCATAACCCTTCATAGTGGTTTGTAAAGAAAATGAGAATTATCCTAAGCATATCCCCCGGGAGTGTCGTAACCAAGAGTACAGCAAGGCCCATTGTCGTGCACTAGTCCCGTTCAAGTCTAGCTCAAAGCGGTGTTTTCGGGTTTTACCCCTAGGTACATCTATGCCAGAGCCGCCTCTACCTGCTCGTATCCAGACAGGGATGTATTGCTTGGAAAACTCACAAAATCTCTACAATAACAAAATTCTTGGAAGTTCTTCTATAATAATCCTCAAAGTCTATCTTTGGGCTATGTGCTCTAATCAGAGTTTATCTAAATCTAGCTTCCAAGGTTAGTACTAAACTGCCTCTGATACCAACTATAACGCCCCGACCCCAGCTACCCAGAGCTGGTGCGTTACTTCGTAACATTGGCATGATCACAAAAGATCAAGTCTCGAAAGACCGATTAGTTTAGTAGCCTTGGAAACACTAGATACATTCATAAACGTTACATTACATCATAAAGTGAAAAAATAATAACAAAGTCTTCATAGTCCACACTCATATCCTCTTCTGACTATCCCTGCAGGTCATTCATAAAATACTTCTTCACATCCTGGAAAATATTAAAACATTGAAAGGGGTGAGCTCAGATGCTCAGTAAGGATTACAATATTGCGGAAGCTTTCATAAATAAACATAAAAATTTAAGGCAATGCATAACTAAAACAAAAGTCTTTTAAACATGAACATCAACATAATATGGAAAAAGTAAAATGAGATAATGCCATTCACTTCTTCACATGGATATTCTACTGGTCGAATAATCACATGAAATATCAATAACCACTTTCATAATGAGGGAATGCATAATGCCAGACATTCTGAAAGATTTTGTCAAGGCCTTGGCCAAGACGTCTAAAATGATTAAGGCCTCAGCCAAAACCATAAATCAAATTGGGAAAGGACCTCGGCCAATTCCACGTCTAGTTGTCTCATGAGACCTACCAATGCATCGAGGAGCTATAGCGGGCTCCACCCGTCACTTATTAAGTCCAGTACATTCCTCATATGAATAGGTTTAAACATATCATAAACCATAACATAATCGTATCACGTAAAACATGCATAATAGAAACATAACATTTCCACATTTCAATCACAAGATATCAATACAACACATTGTTATAATAAAAACGCTTTCAAAACCATTTTCAATACCAAAATAAAAGAAAGTGAAAACTTTTTATTTATTTTTCCTTAAAAAAAGATGGCTTATAGAGGAAGCCGAAACTCAAATAATGGTCACGGCGGCGGAGAAGTCGTTGTCGCCACATAAGTATGGAAAGAAAAACATTCTCTTTTGTCGTTTAGCAAAATTCTTTGTATAAAAAGATTCCTTTTCAATAACTGTAAAAGTCAAAGGGGTTTATACACCGTATAAAAGAAAATTGTGTATAAAACCAAATATGCCTCAATGAAAGGGGATTGAGACAAAGTCCTTAAAAAGATAATTTTTAAAATTAAATAGATCTATTATGTTTATTCACAATAGGTACACATGAAGAAAGTAAAAATACAAGATAGGACATAATAATATCATGACATAATTTGAAAGTAGGAGATTAACCCAAAGAATGGAAATTGGGTTAAGAAGTTCCCTTACCTCATGTCCGACATGACTCAACCATTCTTTAACCTCCTGAATAATAAACTAGAGTTAATATCTACCTTATTAAGAACCTTTTTCAATTTCATTATCCTTTTTATACACTTATTACAATGTAATGAACGTTATGTAATTATTTAAGTTAATAACGATCGTTTTGTCGATCTTTGGTACTTGAGTCAACAATAAACTTCTTATAATTACAAGTTGTTTATGTGGTAGAATATCCATTATCTACAGAATTATATTCATGATTTAGATGTCATATATATCTTATATATCCAGTATATACATTCATTTATAATATTACGTAACATTTAGAGGTAAGAAATGAAATGCACCGTTCATGGAGACGGTAAGCCGTACGTACGCATGAACGCTACTTTCATTTCAATTTCATATTTAATGGAACGAAATCATAATTATATAAAGGTATAATGTAGTTACAGTATAATATAGTTTATAATACCATTTACTCCATCCTTTATACATCCCACATATGGCATTAACGATTCAAATCACTTTGAGGGGGCGGTAGTCCGCACTTCCTAAAATGAAATTATCGCGTTTTACCCATAATGGAAATCATAAAGTATGCCATAAATGAGAAATACCGAAGCATAAGTAAAGAATAAACATATTATATATCATATATAAAAATAGTTACATCTTAATGTCCACCTTTGAAGGTGTTATATGAGTGTTGAACAATCATCGTTTCGTGAGGCAGAAATTCGCCATCCACAGAAACCGTATGTTCTTTAACCATTAGATGTAGGTGTGTGTAAGTGTAGCTCAAATAATTCTTATAACAACATCCTAGTGTATTGAGGATACTGGTTTTGTTACAAAAGAAATGAATAAAAAGAGTTTAGGGGGTTGGAGAAGAAAAATAAAACAAAACAACATTAGAGAAGACATTACCTCAAAATCGGGTAACACTTTTTGGTTTGAGCCAAAGGCTTCCTTGGGAAGAGTTCTGCCCAAAGTGAGGCTTCTAAGTGTAAGGTAGGAATGTTGGGAGAGTATTTGGGCAGAGGTTGGCCTAGCCAAATGGCTTGATAGTGTGAATGAGGTGGTAGAGGTGGGGGCCTTTTATAAGTGGAGAGGAAGGGCACTTTTGGAAAGTAATGAAATGTTATTCAATTATACAATGCTTTTCGGTTTCTATGTAACGCCCCGACCCCAGCTTCCCAGAGTCGGTGCCTTACTTCGTAACATTGGCATGATCACAAGAAAGATCAAATCTCGAAAGACCGATTGGTTTAGTAGCCTTGGAAACACTATATATATTCATAAAGTTTTACATTACATTTCAAAGTGAAAAACTACTACAACAACAAAGTCTTCATATCCACACTATTAACCCCTCATAATATCCCTGAAAGTCAATCATAATTTACTTCCTCACTACCTGGGAAAAATAAAACATAGAAAAGGGGTGAGCTCAAATGCCCAGTAAGGATAACAATATAGCGGAACATTCAAAATAAGCATAAACATTTAAGGCAATGAATTACTAAAACAAAAGCCTTTTAAACATGAACTTCAACATAGTATGGCAAAAGTAAAATGGAATAATTCCATTTACTTATTCACATGGATATTCTACTAATAGAATAATCACATGCAAAATCAATAACCACTTTCATAATGTTGGAATGCATAATGCCAGACTATCATAACCACATAGCCAAGGCCTCGTGCCAAGACTACAAATAAGATTTTGTCAAGGCCTTGTGCCAAGACACTAGTTTGTCTCATGAGACCTACCGATGCATCGAGGAGCTATAGCGGGCTCCACCCGTCACTTATTAAGTCCAATGCATTCCCATATGAAAAGGTTTAAACATAACATAAACATTCGTATTAAAACTAGCATACGAAATGTCAATAATTTCACCATAAACTATGAATGGTATAAAAATAGCACATCCATAGTCAAACATATCACAAAACCTTCAATACAATATAGAATTTTTGTATCATAATAAATCAACTTCAAATAATCTTAAAATCCATCAAAGGATGTTGACATAGATGAAATCAAAATTCTTTTTAAAGAAGTATCTCCTTTTATTTTGAAATCATTTAAGATCCATATAAAATAAAACATTTTCTTTGAAAATATCCTTATAAGCTTTTATGGAAAGCTTCGACGATTTTATAACGGCGGAAAATAACAGCACCCGCCGTATAAGTTAATAAAAACATTCTTACCTCAATTCTGTCGAAAAGGTTAAAAAGGACCTTGTTTTGAAAACGACGGAAAGATTCCTTTATAAACCTCTTATAAAAAGTCAAACAAGGGTATAAATGACTTTAACCCATATTCTTGTAAATAGTAAAAATGTTTTGAAATACATTTCGAAGAAACATGGATGTGGATGATAAAGAGATCCCAGTAGATTATTACGTATAAACAACCTTGGATAATGAAGAGGTTGTAAAGTAAACCCTTACCTTGTACTTTTCCTTTGTTGGGGTCGGTTAACCTCCTGTATAATGGTGAAATAATTGTTATTAAATTATACAAGAATCATATACATTAATATGATATCATATATGATCTTTTAACATTTCTTTATTAATAATATCTTAGTATTATCGTCGTTTCAGGTGATAATCGATTCGTTCTTCTTAAATGTTTGGTTACGTAAGACATGTTTGTAATGGATAGATTAAATCTTATTCATAATCAGAATGATATTAACATTATTTTTAACCCTAAAATGAGAATAATACTTGAATGGATATGATGGAGGATGGATCTCACCGCGTTCGTGGAGACGGTAGTCCGTACGTACGCACGAACGCTACTTCCATTTAATTTTTATTTTAAAAGAATTGAATCCAAATGATACATAGGTATATCACTATTCCAGTATAATATAAAATTTTATATATGTTACTTAAGTTCATTAACACCATCCTTTATACGTTCCATGTGTGGTATGAACGAGTCATATCATTTTAAGGGGGCGGTAGTCCGCACTTCCTCAAATGAAATTATCGTATGTATATACAACATGAAACGAATAATGGTATGAAATAAAATGGAATTACATAAGATTATATATAAAATATATATCATTAATATCATATTTAATTACAGTTCCATCATAATGACCACCATGAGAGGCGGTAAGATGTATTTGAACAATATCGTTTCGTGAGGCGTTAGTTTGCCATCCACAGAAACATTATGTTCATCATCCATTTAGATGGAGTTGTGTGTATGTGTAGTTTTAATCCTTCTTATAACAACATCCTAGTATATTGAGGATACTGGTGTTGTTACAAATGAAAGGAAATAAAAAGAGTTTGGGGGTTGGAGAAGCAAAATAAAGGAAAATAATTTAAGAAAATCGTTAACTTTAATTTAGGTAACTCACTTTGGTTGGAACCAAAGGACTTCTTGAAATGATTTCTGCCTAAGGGGAAGCTTCAAGGAGGAGGAGAGGGATGTGGGGAGCTTATTTGGGCAGAGTCTGGACGAGCCAAGTGGCTTGAGAGGTGTGAGGAACGAGTAGAAGTGGTCTCCTTTTATAAGGGAGAGGAGGGGCTCTTTAGGAAAGAGTGAAAGTATTACTTTATAATATATTTGTATTCGGTTTATAATGGTCCAAAAATAATTGAGGTCGAAGATAAGATGACTCATATTTTAAATAACATCAACCAATAAGAATTTGACAGGTTTTAGATAATATTTTAATCATTATAATCTTATTTATTTAAATGATTTATTAATGAGGTAAATATTGCATCATTATTGTGTCATTAATAATTTAAATTATTTGATGTCTAAAAATTATAAATAAAATATCATTATGTAGGAAATCTTTTTAGCTTTCTAATGAATATTTATAATAGAAAATCCAACATGTATAACCCTATGTAAAAATTGTTCTTCTAAAAGATGTAAGCTTATGCCATTTTTATTTTTATTTTAACTTTATTAATATAAAGTGTCCCTACCACATACAAGTGGCTCCAAGGGGTCCCCAAATTGACCCAAGGATGCCCATGGTCGGGTATGTGTCCACCAATAAGGTTAGGACACGTTTTAGGGTAATTTTGTATTATTATAATATTATTTTTTAACCCTTATTTACCGGATTTACCCTTTAACCATGGTAAATAAAATATTTACCGCAGTAATTATTCAAAATGTGTAAAAATAAAAGTTACCAATTTACATAATTTGGACATCCTGATTCCAAATATGGAATCCATTTTCCTAAATTCAAAACACAGAAGTTGCAGAAATTAATTTAAAATTAATTCCCGCTGTCAAAACAAAAAACGTGTTTTTAAGAGGTAATAACTATCAAAAGATTGACACTCGTTTATATTCGGTTTAATTGTAAAATTATGTCCAATGACCAACATTATATTAAATGGTAAAAATATATTCTAAATATACTTTAAAAGCACTCAAATTCATAATTTATCACTATTTATTATTTTGATTAAAAAAGTTGTTTTTAATTAAAATTTAGTAATTTTCACTATTCATCAAAATATGAAAGTTATCCGAAATGTACCAAAATTTCACCTTAGGCTAAATTCGATATTCTGAATCCAAAAATGAAGTCCATTTTCAAATATAAAATATATATAATTTCAAAAAGTAGGTGTTACTATTCATAACGGCTAGTTTGATTAGTTATGGTGTGTTAGAACTCGGTGTTGCGTACAACACACGCTATCACATTATTCAAAGAGAAGCGTACCGTAGAAGCTTGGGGTGTTACATTCTCCCCTCCTTCAAATAATTGCGTCCTCGCAATTTCTAGGGTATTAATGCATAAAAATACTCGGATGGTTCTTCATCATAAGTTCCTCGGGTTCCCACGTTGCCTCTTCCATCTTATGGTTTCTCCACAAAACTTTTACCAGACGCGTCGTCCGGTTTCTCAGCACTTGTTCTCTCGTATCAAGAATCTTGACAGGCTCTTCGCAATAAGACAGATCGGGTTCCAGTTCTAATTCCTCATAGGTGAGTACATGCGTCGGATCAGGCATGTATTTCCTCAATAGAGATATGTGGAACACATCGTGAACTTTGGAGAGACTTGACGGCATTGCCAATCGGTAAGCTACAACCCCAATTCGTTCTAGAATTTCGAATGGTCCGATGTACCTGAGACTCAATTTACCTTTCTTACCAAAACGTATGACTCCCTTCCATGGAGATACCTTCAGGAAAACATGATCACCGACTTGAAATTCCAAATCCTTCCTTCGATTATCGGCATAGCTCTTCTGCCTACTTTGAGCTGCTTTGATGTGATTTTGGATTACATTCACCTTTTCCACCGTTTCCTCCACCAGTTCTGGGCCTACAAGTTTTCTTTCACCAACGTCATCCCAACAGGTTGGTGTACGAAATCTCTTTCCGTATAATGCTTCATATGGTGCCATCTGAATACTCGAATGGAAGCTATTGTTATAGGAAAATTCTACCAGAGGTAAATATTGATCCCACATACCCTGAAAGTCAAGTGAGCAAGATCTCAACATGTCTTCTAAGGTCTGAATAGTCCGTTCTGATTGTCCGTCTGTCTGAGGGTGGTAAGCAGTGCTCAAATGAAGTTCAGTATCCAGGGATTTCTGAAGACTTTTCCAGAATCTTGAAGTAAAACGGGGATCACGATCAGAAACAATCGATAGGGGTACTCCATGAAGTCTCACAACTTCATTAATATATAGTCTTGCTAGACGTTCCAGGGGTAGATATTCTCTTATAGCAAGAAAATGTGCTGTCTTGGTAAGACGATCAACAATAACCCATATTGCATCGTTCCTTCTAGGAGTCTTTGGTAGCCCCATGACAAAGTCCATCGTAACATTATCCCATTTCCACTCCAGTATGGGAAGAGGTTGCATGACTCCTCCAGGCTGTTGCCTTCCAGCTTTCACTTGTTGACAAACCATACATCTTGACACAAAATCAGCAATCTCCCTCTTCATGTTGTCCCACCAAAAATGTTCCTTCAAATCTCTATATATTTTGGTGCTCCCAGGGTGTATAGAGAAATTGGAACTATGAGCATCATCCAGCAATTCCCTTTTTAGATCAGGTATATTGGGAACACAAAGTCTCTTCCCGAATTTCAAAATTCCATCTTCATACACAAAGTCTCTCAATCTCCCATCATTCACAGCTTTAATCTTCTTCTGAAATTCTTCATCATCGGTCTGGGAACTCTTAATCCTTTCTAGTAAAGATGGTTTGGCAACCATTTGAAAAAGAATTGATGTTTCACCTTCCCTGGTTATTCCCATGTCCATCTTCTCTAGATCCATGAAAATTGGATCCCTTTCAATTCTCATCATGTTTAGAACTCCATGGTCTTTTCTGCTCAAAGCATCTACTACTTTGTTTGCTTTCCCCGGGTGGTAGTGTATCGTTCAATCATAATCCTTGAGTAATTCAAGCCATCTCCTTTGCCTCATGTTGAGTTCTTTTTGTGAGAAAAATATTCTTCAGACTCTTGTGATCAGTATAAATCTCACATTTTTCACCATAGAGGTAGTGCCTCCATATCTTCAAAGCAAAGATCACAACTGCTAACTCAAGATCATGAGTAGGATAGTTTTGTTCATGAATTTTCAACTGTCGTGATGCATAGGCAATAACTCTATCATTCTGCATAAGGACACAACCAAGTCCTTTCTTTGATGCATCACTATAAATAACGAACCCATCATTCCCCGATGGTAGAGTTAATATAGGAGCATTGACTAATCTTCTCTTCAGTTCTTCGAAACATTCTTCACACTCTTTTGTCCAAACAAATTTAACCCCTTTACGTGTGAGCTTCGTTAATGGGTTATCCAATCGGGCAAAATTCTGGACGAAACGTCGATAATAACCTGCCAAGCCAATAAAACTACGTACCTCAGTTATACTCCTAGGTGCTGGCCATTCTTGGATTGCTTTGGTCTTAGAAGGATCAACAGAGATTCCATCTTTGGAGACAATATGGCCAAGAAAAGAAATCTCCTGAAGCCAGAATTCACACTTGCTAAACTTTCCATATAATTCATGCCTCCTCAGAGTCTTCAAGATAATGCGCAAGTGATTTTCATGATCTTCGTAGGTTTTGGAGTATACCAAGATATCATCAATAAATACCACCACAAATTCATCGAGATACTCCTTGAAAACTCTATTCATCAGATCCATGAATACAGAGGGTGCATTAGTCAATCCAAACGGCATTACAGTAAACTCGTAATGCCCGTACCTGGTTCGAAATGCTGTCTTCGGAATGTCTTCATTCTTTACACACAACTGATGGTATCCAGATCGAAGGTCAATCTTTGAAAAGTATTGAGCTCCATGCAGTTGGTCAAATAAATCATCAATACGAGGTAGGGGATACTTGTTCTTTATCGTTATAGCATTGATCTCCCTATAGTCGATACATAACCTCATAGATCCATCTTTCTTTTTAACAAAAAGAACAGGGGCTCCCCATGGAGAAACACTAGGGAGAATAAATCCCTTATTACTCAATTCCTCTAGTTGATTCTTTAGTTCGACTAACTCTACAGTGGCCATTCTATAAGGGGTCTTCGATATAGGCCTTGATCCAGGAATCAAATCAATGGAAAACTCAACTTCTCCTTCTGGAGGATGTCCAGGTAAATCTTCCGGAAATACATCTACAAATTCTTTCACAACAGGTACATCATCTATTTGAACATTACTTTCCTCACCGACAGTTATTTCATTCTTTTCCTCCCCAATAATTGAATTAAGTTGAGCTACTGGGGGTGGATCTATATAAGAATTAGGTGGTGATGATTCTGCTCTAAAAATAAGGTGTTCCTTATCATTATCATCAAGAATCGTAACCTCTTTCTTCTTACAATAAATCTTCGCATCATAGTCCGAAAGCCAGTCCATACCGAGGATTATATCAAACTCAATCATAGGTATGACGATGAGATCAGCAGATAATGAAAATTTATGTGCTCTAATGGGGACTGATTCACAAAACTTTGTTGCAACGATACTTCCCTTAGGAGTTTTGACTGACAACTCCCTTATTAAATCAAATTGGAAATATCTAATTTTCTTAGAAAACTGTGAAGATATGAAACAATGCGATGATCCAGAATCAAATAATGCATTTTCTAAACATGAGGAAACCATTAAATTACCTGCCACCACGTCTTTCGGGGCTTCTACCTCAGCAGTAGTGATAGCATAAGCCTGGCCTTGATCCCTTGGCCTTTTCTGAGGTAAGTTCTCCTGACGCTTAGGACATGTATTTTCATAATGCCCCATCTCCCTGCAATTGTAGCACTGAACGTTGGTATCTTCCTTCTTCCCCTTGCAATCATGAGCTTGGTGGCCTTTTTCACCACACTTGTAACAGACTCCCATTCCCTTCAGGCAAGCACCGGGGTGTTTCTTCCCGCATTTACCACAAGATGGATATTCAGCCTTTCCCTTCTTCCCCTTATTTCCATTCCCAGATTGATCAGCAGGTCTCTTCTTCTCTTGCTTCGCTTTAAAGTCATAAGACTTAAAGAATTCCTTTTCGGTCTTGATAGCACATGAGACAATGTCTTCGTACGATGAAAAGGATTGTGAGACTAATGCTCGACGGAGAAATGGTTTTAACCCATCAAAGAAACGATCAATCTTACTTCTTGGGTTGCGTATATAATCTCCAGCATACCTCGCTAACCTTGTAAAGTTAGCCTCATACTTTGTGACATTATCATCCTCCTTTTTTCTCAGACTTAGAAATTGCCTTTCCATATCCGCTCGATGGTCGCGAGGGAAGTATTTTTCTAAAAACAGATCTTTGAACTCCCTCCATTCCATATTTGATACTTCATCATCTTACTTCATGTTTTGAATCAATGACCACCATTGATCAGCATCTCCAGTGAGGCGGTAAACTGCCATGATAACTTTTTCCCTTTCATTGCTCCCCAAAGCCTGAAATATTTTCTCTAGGGAAAATATCCATTGCTCAGCTACTAATGGATTTGTATTCCCGTTGAAAGTTGGTGGTTGTTGCCTCATGAATCGATCTAACATTGATCCTCCATGCTGCGGATCAGGGTGCTCCATACGGGTAAGGTTATTATTCATAACCTGAGTAAGTTGTCCCAGTATGGTGATTAGCTGATCGACACCAGTTGCATCACCAGCCCCACTATAATTATCTTGAGCAGGAGGGCAATCCCTACATGGAGTGCGTGCATTGATACAGTTTCCATTTCTTCCACTAGGCGCCATTTCTAAACAATGGCATAAACTAGATCAGTTTATGAATCAAAATACATAATCCCATACTTATAAAACACTTAACATAAATTGAACTATTTATGGATATAATCCATAATCATAAAAATGTTTTCTTTGAGGAAGTATATACTCATAAACCCTTCATAATGATTTGTAAAGAAAATGAGAGTTATCTTAAGCATATCCCCCGGGAGTGTCGTAACCAAGAGTGCAGCAAGGCCCGTTGTCGTGCACCAGTTCCCGTTCGAGTCTAGCTCAAAGCGGTGTTTTCGGGTTTTACCCCTAGGTACATCTGTGCCAGAGCCGCCTCTACCTGCTCGTATCCAGACAGGGATGTATTGCTCGGAAAACTCACAAAATCTCTACAATACCAAAATTCTAGGAAGTTCTTCTATACTAATCCTCAAAGTTCATCTTAGGTATACGTGCTCTAATCAGAGTTTATCTAAATCTAGCTTCCAAGGTTTGTACTAAACTTCCTCTGATACCAACTGTAACGCCCCGACCCCAGCTACCCAGAGTCGGTGCATTACTTCGTAACATTGGCATGATCACAAGAAAGATCAAATCTCGAAAGACCGATTGGTTTAGTAGCCTTGGAAACACTAGATATATTCATAAAGTTTTACATTACATTTCAAAGTGAAAAACTACTACAACAAAAAAGTCTTCATATCCACACTATTAACCCCTCATAATATCCCTGCAAGTCAATCATAATTTACTTCTTCACTACCTGGGAAAAATAAAACATAGAAAAGGGGTGAGCTCAAATGCCCAGAAAGGATAACAATATAGCGGAACATTCAAAATATGCATAAACATTTAAGGCAATGAATTACTAAAACAAAAGCCTTTTAAACATGAACTTCAACATAGTATGGCAAAAGTAAAATGAAATAATTCCATTTACTTATTCACATGGATATTCTACTAATCGAATAATCACATGCAAAATCAATAACCACTTTCATAATGTTGGAATGCATAATGCCAGACTATCATAACCACATAGCCAAGGCCTCGTGCCAAGACTACAAATAAGATTTTGTCAAGGCCTTGTGCCAAGACACTAGTTTGTCTCATGAGACCTACCGATGCATCGAGGAGCTATAGCGGGCTCCACCCGTCACTTATTAAGTCCAATGCATTCCCATATGAAAAGGTTTAAACATAACATAAACATTCATATTAAAACTAGCATACGAAATGTCAATAATTTCACCATAAACTATGAATGGTATAAAAATAGCACATCCATAGTCAAACATATCACAAAACCTTCAATACAATATAGAAGTTTTGTATCATAATAAATCAACTTCAAATAATCTTAAAATCCATCAAAGGATGTTGACATAGATGAAATCAAAATTCTTTTTAAAGAAGTATCTCCTTTTATTTTGAAATCATTTAAGATCCATATAAAATAAAACATTTTCTTTGAAAATATCCTTATAAGCTTGTATGGAAAGCTTCGACGATTTTATAACGGCGGAAAATAACCGCACCCGCCGTATAAGTTAAAAAAAACATTATTACCTCAATTCTGTCGAAAAGGTTAAAAAGAACCTTGTTTTGAAAACGACGGAAAGATTCCTTTATAAACCTCTTATAAAAAGTCAAACAAGGGTATAAATGACTTTAACCCATATTCTTGTAAATAGTAAAAATGTATTGAAATACATTTCGAAGAAACATGGATGTAGATGATAAAGAGATCCCAGTAGATTATTACGTATAAACAACCTTGGATAATGAAGAGGTTGTAAAGTAAACCCTTACCTTGTACTTTTCCTTTGTTGGGGTCGGTTAACCTCCTGTATAATGGTGAAATAATTGTTATTAAATTATAAAAGAATCATATACATTAATATTATATCATATATGATCTTTTAACATTTCTTTATTAATAATATCTTAGTATTATCGTCGTTTCAGGTGATAATCGATTCGTTCTTCTTAAATGTTTGGTTACGTAAGACATGTTTGTAACGGATAGATTAAATCTTATTCATAATCAGAATGATATTAACATTATTTTTAACCCTAAAATGATAATAAGACTTGAATGGATATGATGGAGGATGGATCTCACCGCGTTCGTGGAGACGGTAGTCCGTACGTACGCACGAACGCTACTTCCATTTAATTTTTATTTTAAAAGAATTGAATCCAAATGATACATAGGTATATTACTATTCCAGTGTAATATAATATTTTATATATGTTACTTAAGTTCATTAACACCATCCTTTATACGTTCCATGTGTGGTATGAACGAGTCATATCCTTTTAAGGGGGCGGTAGTCCGCACATCCTCAAATGAAATTATCGTATGTATATACAACATGAAACGAATAATGGTATGAAATAAAATGGAATTACAGAAGATTATATATAAAATATATATCATTAATATCATATTTAATTACAGTGCCATCATAATGGCCACCATGAGAGGCGGTAAGATGTATTTGAACAATCATCGTTTCGTGAGGCGTTAGTTTGCCATCCACAGAAACATTATGTTCATCATCCATTTAGATGGAGTTGTGTGTATGTATAGTTTTAATCCTTCTTATAACAACATCCTAGTATATTGAGGATACTGGTGTTGTTACAAAAGAAAGGAAATAAAAAGAGTTTGGGGGTTGGAGAAGCAAAATAAAGGAAAATAATTTAAGAGAAATCGTTACCTTTAATTTAGGTAACTCACTTTGGTTGGAACCAAAGGACTTCTTGAAATGATTTCTGCCTAAGGGGAAGCTTCAAGGAGGAGGAGTGGGAAGTGGGGAGCTTAGTTGGGCAGAGTTTGGACGAGCCAAGTGGCTTTAGAGGTGTGAGGAATGAGTAGAAGTGGTCTCCTTATATAAGGGAGAGGAGGGGCTCTTTAGGAAAGAGTGAAAGTATTACTTTATAATATATTTGTATTCGGTTTATAATGGTCCAAAAATCATTGAGGTCGATGATAAGATGAATCATATTCTAAATAACATCAACCAATAAGAATTGGACAGGTTTTAGATAATATTTTAATCATTATAATCTTATTTATTTAAATGATTTATTAATGAGGTAAACATTTCATCATTATTGTGTCATTAATAATTTAAATTAATTGATGTCTAAAAATTATAAATAAAATATAATTATGTAGGAAATCTTTTTAGCTTTCTAATGAATATTTATAATCGAAAATCCAACATGTATAACCCTATGTAAAAATTTTTCTTCTAAAAGATGTAAGCTTATGCCATTTTTATTTTTATTTTAACTTTATTAATATAAAGTGTCCCTACCACATACAAGTGGCTCCAAGGGGTCCCCAAATTGACCCAAGGATGCCCATGGTCGGGTATGTGTCCACCAATAAGGTTAGGACACGTTTTAGGGTAATTTTGTATTATTATAATATTATTTTTTAACCCTTATTTACCGGATTTACCCTTTAACCATGGTAAATAAAATATTTACCGCAGTAATTATTCAAAATGTGTAAAAATAAAAGTTACCTATTTACATAATTTGGACATCCTGATTCCAAATATGGAATCCATTTTCCTAGATTCAAAACACAGAAGTGGTAGAAATTAATTTAAAATTAATTTCCGCTGTCAAAACAAAAAGCGTGTTTTTAAGAGGTAATAACTATCAAAAGATTGACACTCGTTTATATTCGGTTTAATTGTAAAATTATGTTCAATGACCAACATTATATTAAATGGTAAAAATATATTCTAAATATACTTTAAAAGCACACAAATTCATAATTTATCACTATTTATTATTTTGATTAAAAAAGTTGTTTTTAATTAAAATTTAGTAATTTTCACTATTCATCAAAATATGAAAGTTATCCGAAATGTACCAAAATTTCACCTTAGGCTAAATTCGATATTCCGAATCCAAAAATGAAGTCCATTTTCAAATATAAAATATATAAAATTTCAAAAAGTAGGTGTTACTATTCATAACGGCTAGTTTGATTAGTTATGGTGTGTTAGAACTCGGTGTTGCGTACAACACACGCTATCACATTATTCAAAGAGAAGCGTACCGTAGAAGCTTGGGGTGTTACATTCTAAAGGTCCCACAGTTATATAATTCGTGGATAAGGTGATAAGGGTTCGAAATCTCTTCATCCAATAGGCTTTGGACAAGTTTATGCCTACGATTTTGCATTATCTTCTCATTTTATTTAAATCGTTAAATAATGAGGTCATCGCCACATCATAATGATGTCATAAATAATTTAATTTATTTAGTGTATAAAAATTATAGAAAAATACTATGATGTAGGAAATATTTTTATCTTTCTAATGAATATTTATAATCAAAATTTGGACTTGTGTAACCCCACGTAAAAATTGTTTTAGTAAAACATTTTATGTTTGTGTCATTTTTTACTTTAACATTAAATAAAAGGTGTTTATGTCATTTTCTAACTAAAGTGGCTCCATGGGGTCCCCAAGTTGACCCATGGGTTGTCATGGTCGGCCATGACTCATCCAATAGGAGTAGGACAAGTTTCATGCTCATCTCATATTATAAAAACATTATTTGTACCTTAAACTACACTAATTACCTCTAATCGCGATTAAGAACTTAAAAGTTACTATTCACAAAAAAATTATTTTATTCTCATTGAACCACATTTTACTTCTTAATGACAACCATGTATGTTGGATTTTTGAAAATCAAATCACAGAAGTGGTAATATTTCATTTAAACGAAAAATCAGTTATTTAACTACCACTTAGTGGTTTCACTATTCATCAAAAATAGAAGTTTTTTCAGAACAATGCCAAAATTTCACCCTAAGCTATAATTGATATTCCGAATTCAAAAATGATGTCTATTTTACAAAATTCCAAACATATAAGTTGCATTAATTAATTTTATAATTAATTCCCGCTGTTACAACAAATAGCGTGTTTTTAAGAAACAATTTATATCAAAAGATTGGCAATTGTTTATGTCCAATTTCAATGTTAAATTAATTCTAATGACCACCATTGGATAAAATGGTAAAAATATATTCTAATTATATTTTAAAACCACTAAATAGTATAATTTATCACAATAAATTATTTTTATTAAAAAAGTTGTTTTTAAGTATTTTTCACTATTCATAAAAAATTAGAAGTTCTTAGAAAAATACCAAAAATTCAACATAGGTTAATTTCGATATTTCGAATCCAAAAATGAAGTCCATTATGAAATATAAAATTTCCATAATTTTAAAAAGTGGTTATTTCTATTCATAACGGCTACTTTGATTAGTCGCGGTGTTTTAGAACTCGAAGTTGCGTACAATGCAAGCTATTTCATTATTGAATGAGAAGCGTATCGTGGAAGCTCGGGGTGTTAAAAATTTTGGATAAACAAGATCTTCAATTAATAATGTGTGTATATAAATGGTAAGATGTACCAATTAAATGTAAAGGAAAAGACATGAAATAGATAATCAAAGTTTCAAATTGAAAATTTGAATAGAGTTAGAATGCATGAAGAATCCAAAAAGAGTGGTAAAAAACTATAAAGAATAAAAAATAAATGAATATAAAGATTAAAATAAGGAATGAATTTTATAAAATTCAAAATGTAACATATTTGCAAAATAAATATAGTTTATACAATTCATTAAATAATCCCATACATTGATTAGACACTTTATGATGACATAAAAATTTGAAAATTAATATACAATTTAAAATATGTAGTTCTAAATGAAACTTTTTCAACACAAATAATGATACCAAGTTGAATTAGGCTTGAAATGTGCTGCTATTTGAAGAGTTTTTACTATATGAAAGAGAAATATATAAATTGGGAATTTCATTCATCTACCACTGACAACTAGAAATATATCTAATCAGTATGTACCATTCACATTGAAGAACTCGAACTACCCTATTTGAGTGACGTATTTGTTAGAAAAGAGTGTAGAAAACATTTCTACTTTAAATAATTTATTCTTAGATAAAACATGAATCCATACAAGAATGTAATTAAACTAAAAAATGTGACAAAACTTTTCATATATGGATTATACATTATATAAATTTTCATAAAATGAATAAAAATTTTCAATATAAACTATACATCACTTGTTAGAAGTGAGAAAAAAAGTTTCAATCACATAGTTGCAGAATATATTAAAATGAAAAACCATCAATTAAAATTTAAATTAGAATTTTATTTCCCAAATAATACATACATATATATATATATAAATATTTTTTTATGGAAGCATTTCATGCTTTAACATATGTTAGATCACAATATTAGTTCTGACCTAATATAAATTTTTATTACAAATAAATAGTAGACCATTAATAAAATATATATTGATGAAAATCATGATATTTTACAAAATATAATTTGTTATTGACTAATATTTTGATCAATACATATAGTTAATGTTAATAAAAAATTAGTTCTGAACTAGAACACATACATTGATTATGTAATATTAATTCAAAACAAATATGAAATTGTATTTTTTATGTAGAAAATAAAATTTTAGTTATAGTATATATATTGATCACAATATATATAAATTTTCATTGTATAGAAATTAACTCTCCCATAATTTTTGGATCCCATTAGTAGAATAAAATTGAAATATATTCATCAATTTACACAAATGATCTCTTTTATAAAATTTATTATTAAGAATATATTTATATTTTAAATGAATATTACTTATGAAGCTCATATTGTGACCAATATATATTAGTTCTGATAAATAGATATCACTTTTATCACATGTGATTATTTAGTTGACCACTATCAGTTGAAAGAATACATTAAAAGAATCTAACATGGGCACAATTTTATCATTATAGAGACTCGACATAAAATTATATTAATGGGTCTTACGGGGGTACTTTATTCAAAACATTATAGCTACTAACACAAAATATCAAAAAATATATGTTAAAATAAATAATAATTTGAAAAAATAAAAAATTAATTTTTAATTTATAAGTATCTAAGTGATTTTATGGGTTTGAATATTTTTTATTGGAAATGTGTTTTTATGGCATGTATTTAAATGATTTTGTTATAGAATTTTAATGAAGGCCTTTAGTTAACAACACTAATAGAAAAATGGCATAATTTTATATTTAAATTATTATATTATAGAAATAAATGTCATATTTATTGTTTTGGTATTGAAAAATTACTGTTGAATTCACAAAATGTTGGTGACTAGATACAAAAAATGATATTTGTCATTTAGGTTCGATGAAAAGGTCACTTGTACTATGTTGAACGATTTTTATCACATGGAAATGACATAATGTTTTGAAAGAAATTTATGAAGGTGGAAAATAATAATTAATTAGATTTTATTTATTTTAGAATAAAATAAAAAATTCAAAATATAATATTCCTAGAAAACATAGGTCAAATAAAAATTCAATCAAATCATAAAAGCATCAGAATAACCACATTTCACATGATCAACATTTTCTTCATGAAAATGGATGTAAATAATAATGATGCAATTATTATTTTTAATCCCTTGTGTCCCGATAAATATAAATGAAAAAATAAATGTTAAAAATGTATTTTTTAAAGAATATTCTAATGAAAGTAAAAAAGGTAACATATATATTTCATACACAATAATATAATAAAAGAATAATAATTATAAATTTTAGGTGATTAATCACTATCAAATTCATTAAATAATGGACTCGGAAGACATTGAGGGAAGATCCATTTAAATTAGAAGATGAATAAAATCAAGGACACAAAATTACTGTTACAAAATAGGAAGAATAGTATATCATTGAAGCTGAATTAAATAAAGTTGATAAAATTAGGGTTTCAGTAATGGAAGAGAACCGTGAATAAAACCTATTATCAAATGTAGAATAATCATTTAAGGAAGAACCAAAATAAAATATGTAATGTAGGGATTTTCAAGATAACCATTACTGAAGGAGGTGCCATATATTTATATTGATGATGAAGGTTGATAGTGACGATATCAAATTTTATTGGAGGTATACAATGACACATCAATTATGAAACATTAACATGAAAATATAAACCCACACACAGAAACATATATATATATATATATAATGAATACAAAATATAGATTATATAATATAAAATATATTTACTAGAAATTTCACATAAATGAATTTATTTGGATTTTATGTTAATAATTAATCATTATTATACCTTTTGCATGAATTTTATTCTAATATATAAATTATCAAAACACGTATAAACAATAATAATTTAGAATAAAATCTTATAAAAAAATAATGAAAATTAATCTGTTAATAATTTTCAAAAATATTTACACACTCCACCTAATAGAGTAACATAAGGAAATAAAAAACCCTATAAAATCAAACAAAGTATACCAAATTAAAAAAAACATATTTTTTTATAAATAATCACTAATATAACATTAATTAATATATATACACCTCAAATATCTATAATTTGTAAAAACTAACATAATATGAATGATTTTTTGAAAATAACGATTGTGTAGTTACTCATTTTTTAATAATTTAATAAAAGAGGGATACCTAACAATTTAAAGGCCTATGTAGTGTGAATATGTTTTTTAAAAATCCATAACCCTTTAGACAAAAGATAAAAACCCTGTAAAAATGCACCAAATATTCCAACATAATGTATAAAATCACTATATAAATTATGGTTTTTTAAAATTATTTAAAAGAGAAACACTAGATAATTTAAATTGAAATAATTCTTAACAAATAGTTCACTATCAAACTAACAATATGGATAATTTCTTTATTCATATATGAATCGGTATCATTTAAAATTTATAATAAAAATTATTATAATTATATTCAAAAACCAAATATTTTTTATAATACATAAAATAATTAATATAAATAAACCTAAAAAATTTATCCATTTACCCAGTTCTGATTTTTTCAAAACATAATCATAAAACATAATAACTACATTTCACTCTTCCTTTTTCACAATGACACTATAGTTATAAACCCTTAAATTGAAAATAAAAACTAACAAATATATTATAGATATATATATATATATATATATATAAAAATATTATCTAATATAATATATATTTATCATTACATACACAAATTGGATTGTATTTGGATTCTTTATCGATAAGTGATCTTTGATAAAAAAATTCATGAACTATATTTTTATATATATCAACTAGCAAAAAATTTATAAAAAAGAAGAATTAAAAAAACATATAAAAAAGAAAAAAACATACTAGTATAAGAAGTTGATAATTTATTTATGAAAACCACCTAATAAATAAAAAAACCAATATAATTTTAATTATCTGTGATGAATATACCTAAAATCTAATGACCACTACAATATAAAAAGTTTATAATTAATAATATTTTAATGTATATTATTTCATATTTATATTATTGTTCCTACCCATCAATGAATGGAAAAAAATGAACACCAAATATTTATGATTGGTAATATCTAAGATATATATAGAACTATTATGAGAGTTTTCAAATATTTCAAAGTAATTGAAATAAATTATGGATCTATAAAACCATAAATTCCAGTGGTATCTTTTTGAATAAGAATCCTGGGTAAATACCTAATTAAATAATTGATTTAGTAAGCCACTTGAAATCATAATTATTTGATGAAAGTAAAATAGAAACATAAATTTACATACATTGAAAAAAACTACAAAATAGGTGTACTGAGCACAAAAAAATAGATCCATGACATCTTTTTTGAACATTCATAGTGGATAGTCTCTTCCACATAAATGAGATGTCATATAAAACTCAAAAATATTATTCAAGGTAGAAGAAAATTGGGATTTTATTTTTATCTCGTCATAAATCATAGAATTATATGATGTTGTTGGTGCCTAAACATTTTTTTTTTCTATGATTATAATTATTTTGATAATACATAATCTTATATATATTTAATGTTAGAAAAAATTTAATGTAATATTTAATCAAATGTAAATAATAATTTATAATCAACACATACCTCATATGTCAGATAACGAAGAAGACTAGTTGAATAAAGTAAAAAATGACCCATGAAATCTTCAACTATAGTAACCTCGTTGATAAGAAATAGTAGTATACTAATTGGATCAATAATATAATGTACTTATATTCTCACATGAACCAACTACATAAGCTGGTGATGAAAATAATCCCCAAAATATGTATGAGTTTTTATCCTACAATATATATATATATATAGTATATAACTCATACTATATATATAGGTTTAAATGAGTAGGTGGTGGATATGAGTAGGCTGGATGGGAATTATGCAAAGGCTCTGCAGGCTATGCAGGCTGAAAAAGCTATATAGACTATGATTATATCTTCAATTATTCAAACTTTTTCTATACATAAAATTGTTTTTTATCACTAATAGTTTGTTTCAAACATTTTAGTTCAAATTTCAAAGAATATATTTCTGGGTCTCTTGATTTCTTACATGGATGACCAAAAACATTCCTAACACTAACGCCCAACTCATATCCTTCTACACAGATGAGGAGTTCTATATTTCTTTAATCAATAGCTATGATTTATATCCTATCCTCTGTTATAAATGTCTATTACATCTCTATCTATTGATGGTTATCCTGAAATGAAAAATTAAAATATTACTTTTGTTATATTAATTTTATAAATAAAAAATATCATGAAAAATAAAAATTAATCTCATAAATTTTCCTATAAATTCTTCAATTTATCTATGATTTTATTATTATTTCTTCTTCTAGCTCTTTTCCATTTTTCATACCGAGAAGGGGAATATGGAGGACTATACTATACCTATTCCAAACCACTATTAGATTGATCTCTTAATGAATAAACTTTTATTAAATCATTTTATCCTTTAATAAATGATACCATCAATGTGATAATGTTTGAGTTTATATATTATTCAATTGGATCTCTTGATGAGATCTGGTAAACTAATAAGTAATCAAGTAATATACTATAAATTATACAATATAAAATAATTATCATACCTTAAATTATTCATCATTTCAATTGGGAAAAAATTTCTTCTATGTATGTGCATCTAAAAACCCATACATAATGCATTGGGTTTCATTCTAAAAATTCCCTCTGAAAAGGATATTTTTATCAATTTTTTGTTTAAAAACTCTCCATAGAACCTAGAATAATGATATAAATATTTTCTTATTTTCTTTCGATTATTAGAAATTAAATTTCATAGGTAGTTGAATATATTAAATACTAGTCGTTTAAAATATATAATATTCAAAAAATGTGATAAAAATAAATAAATTGATATATTTTTTCTATTATGGACTCCCAGAAATTCCCATTCTCCATTATGTTATTGGAATTCAAATCATGATATCATATTTTAATCCTAAAACAACCCTACATAGAGATATAATTGGTAAAATATGTTGCATTTGCGAAAATTGGGTTATTATTATCCTCAAATTTAATATGTATTCTCTAGTCTCCATGGGAATGTTACAAGTATTGTTAATGTGTAATCACATATTTTATAACTACATTATTTTATTTCTCTTTTAAAAAGGATAAAAATTCTTTGTATGAGGTGAATTAGTGGTGAGAAAAATATTTTTTGTAAATTAAAAGTTCACTTCCATTAAATTATTATATTAATGAATATTTAATAATAGGAAAGAAAAAATTAAACCATAATAATCATTCTCATTCTTATATTTCTGTTGATGAAATAGAAAAATTTAATGAAATTTTATGTACATACATATTGTTACAAAAGTGAATATTTAAAAATTGTGATTATAAAACTTTGAAAGTAAAAAACAGTGTAATGTATATGTTTCAAAATAATTATAATAATTTCATTATTATTAACAAAACAATATTCAAGTTGAACTTGTATATATAAATATTTTTTCAAAAAAGATAGAAAAAATTATAAAATTAAATATCAATGTTACAAAAAAGTGTTTTTATATTCATCAATTTAACAATATCATAATTTTGTACATCCGTTTTTTCCATAAAAAATGATTTTCCATAAATGTTGAATATAAAATATTACAGAAAAAGTCATATAAGTAATCAAATATATATAATTAGACATCCAATAATTAATAAAAAATAGATTTTTCAAACATGTATATTTAAAATAAATAAATAAAATATAAATATTTATTTGAATAATTAAGAGACTAATTTTTTTCCCATATCACATCATCATGATAATTTCATACCTCATGGACATGTTTAAATTATAGTCATTTTTATCATCTGAAAATTAGGTAACAGATGAATAAACCTCACATAAATCCATAACATCATCATCATCATCATCATCACCAAAATTAATTATTTTCCCTTGGAAAATGATGGACCACTAATCATTCAATGAATGATTGTCAAAAATTATTACCATTGTATGAGTCTCCATGATAAATGGGGCCTCTTTTCAACTAAAGATTTTTAAATCAACCAGTATAAACCCATAATCATAATTTTTAACAAAACTATCCCTATCAATCCATTTATACTTAAACAATGTGACTAAAATTTTAGTATAATAAATTTCTAATATATCCTAAAGAACTAAAAAATATTCCAATAATGAAGAAATTGTTTTTTATCATTTTCACTCAAAAAATGTGATGATTCAGTGACAACCATTACCCTACGATTCTGAACAGTATTATTGACCTTATTATTTTTGGTGGGTAAAATGTATACCCATTAATATCATTGCCAGACCATGTAATCACCTTCAGACCCCTACCAACTATTTAAATGTTTCTAATATAAATATATCTCTGATGAATTTACCATTAAACCATGAAAAAATATATTTTCTATGGCCAATAATCATCATGATTTCATTTAATTTCGGATATCATACCTTAAATTTAGTAACATGTGATAATATATATGGTTGAACCTCATATGTGTTCTTTAAAATGTATTACTGTTTTTGGATCACATCATCATATGGAATGAACATTACATTTAATACTTGAATCTCAATACCTTCACATTGAATTGTTATATGTCGATATATTGGAAGAACAATATGTTCCACTTTATACAAATAATATTTACATTAATCAATCACTTTTCCAATACATATTTTTGATCAGTATAGGCCTCTTGTAAGTAAGGAATTTTAATATATCAATTTAAAATTTTCATGTATCATTCAGAAGGATATATCCAATTTAAATAAACAGACCCATATATTCAACTCTCACACACCATATGAATCACCAAATGAACTATTATATAAAAAATAATAGGTGGGAGATACATTTATTATTGAAAGATTATATTAAAAGACTCATTATCAATTAAAATCTAGAAAATATGGTTCAATTATTTTTCTACAAATAGATTTGAAAAAATTAAAAAACCTAATAATAGTATTTCTTATTAGTGTTTACAATATACCACATTGTCAGACTACATGTAGTTGTTGCATCCGTACATGACAGTCATGAGATTTTATAACTATTAATTTTCAATCCTTCAATGACACCAATTTATTCACATTAAAAGAATATCCATTGTTTACTTTAATACATCGAAAACACTTACAAAAATTTATCTTCTTAGTCTCTCTTAATGTTTGACAAGATGGAGGTAAATATGTTTTGTTTCCTTTCGTAATGGGAGCTAACTCTAAATATATTTCCATTGATATCAATTCAAATCTAGTATTAAACATATTTTTTATTTCCATTTATGTCAAAAAAAATTCCAGTAAAACTATCAAATATGTTTTTCTCAACATGTGTAATGTCAATGTTAGGTTTTATCTCTAAAAATATCTGATAGGTTATTTAAAAAAGACGAAATGTTTATTCAAGATATTTTTTAATTACCATATCTTTCTTTGTATTCAAATTAGAAATCAATATATTTCACATTGTCCTAATATTCATCATCTAACAATAGTTATTTGGAAGGATTATATTCTAATAAACTGTTAAATTTCCTTTTTTAATATACACTTTGAATGATCAATTCACAGAAATCATTGATGTCACATATACAATGTCTTTCTTTAATTATACAATTGTAAATGTAAAATCTCTTCTTCATAAATTAGATAAGATTTATATACCTTAACATTGTATCCAGAAACGTTTTTATATAAAGGATAATCATTTATTATGAACATTATCATAACATGATAATGGAAATACTCTTTCTTGTTTGGATAAAAAACCATAAAAACATTCTCCAATAGAAGATTGAAATCATCAATCAATGGTGAAAGATACACATAATTATCTTTTCTTGGTTGTTTTGGTCCTGAAATCATCAACCTCATCATAGCTTATTTTTTATTCATACATATCTATGAGAAAAAGTAGTAAACTACCAAAAAAATTCCACGATCTACCTTATAGACACAGGCTCTGATATCGATTCATTCCTTATAGGCCTAGTCCCATTTTGAGATTTCTAACTCCACTTCTACAATAATGAATTTTTTTATCCAACCTATTCCACTATAGTGAATAAATATGCTGACATAATTTACCGTAAGAGACATTATCAACTATATTCCATTATAATCTTTTTAAATTAGTTGTTTTTGAAAGTATATGCTTCAAATAAGAAATTATTAGAAGGTGCCAATTTTCATTAGAATGAGGTTTCATATCGGTATGTGAGAATTGATCAGATTTGAATTATTTTCATTATAGGAAAAAATTATTGGAAGTTAAAAATTTTATTTTGAAGGATTTTATATTCTAGTACATAAGAATAAATTAGAGTCTAATTTTTCATCCATGTTATAGCATGATGTCTCAAATTTAGTAAATTTTGATAAATTTTTATATTCCTCCCTATAAAACACAAAATCAATATGGAATGAATGAATATTTTTATACCCTAATCACATCAGGAATACTATTTTCTTTGAATCATTATTGGATTCTGGAAGCCAGTTTCCTTATGGAATTATCTCATTTAAAATTTCAAGAAAACCGAAGAATATTTTAATAACTCCACCAATTTATTTATTTTAGGAAAACTAATCACAAAACCGTTGTTAACAATGTATATTTAGTGCAACTGGAGAATATTGGATTATCAAAATCTCCAAAAAATCTTTAATTTTTTTTCTCTATTACTTTCAAGGAATATATCTTGAATTAGTTATTAAATATGATTTTCTATTTCATCTGAATATTTTTATCAACATTAGATGTTGAATTTTTTGTTCTTCCACCATGACATATCCAAAATATATAATTTTGTCTAAAACCATAGATTTTGAGATGATAATTGATTTATCCAGAATTTAAATTTATCATATTCAAACACTTCATGTATGGATTGAAAATCAAGTATTTGTTTTTAATATTTCTTTTAGAAAATTACATGAATTACTTAACTCATTTTTACTATTCATTAGTTGTTCTTTATAAATATATCCAATTATGAACCATTAAATACTTAATATCACAATATAAATAATCAATATATTAAAACACATAAAAATTAATAATATATATAAACAAATAAATTTTAAAAATAAAAAAATATAATTAAAAATTATGGTTGATCAGGTCGAAAATATCTACGATTATTAGTAACCAATTAAAAAATAAATTACTCTTGAAATTTATTTTATTTATATATTTTATTATTAACTATTTTGATGTTCTCAATAATGGAATAAGGAAACTTTTCTCAAGTTGGATAGATATTTGAAATGATTATCATAAAACACTACTTTTATTCTACATAGATCTTTCAAGATAGTCATCAATATTCATCATTAGTTTTCCTAGAATAAATAATGTTTAAAAAATTTATAAAAATTTTATCAACAAAAAATAAAAATTTCATACGGTAAAAAATCATGTTCAAATGATTCATTGACTAAATAAGAAGAAAATAGGAAGAAATAATTAATTAAAATCCCCAACCACAATATGTAAATATGTGAGGGAAATGAACTAAGAACGCATTTTCACTATAAAATAATATAAAATCATTTAGAGAAGATGAATAATCTAATATACTAAACTCAAAATTTTTATAACTTATTTTTTTCATAATAATCCTCCAAAAATCCTTTACTATATGGTAATATGGTTTTCACCAATTTCAAGATGCAATTAAAATAACCATATAACATCTTAAAATTTGATTTTGTATCCATAGTTTTTTAATACATATTATTCTCATAAAACAAAACTAGTGTAGCATGAATCTTTTAAATTTAAAGAAATACATAATGTTATGAAGATTAAAAATGAGAGTGGTTATCATTATCATCCAATATAGTTTTTTGTTGAAATGAATGAAAAGAGTGATGTATTAAGTCATAAAATTATATTTAATTTTAATAATTATATTATGAAATATATGACTATATATCTTCTTGTTGTTTTTCAAACATATCCAAAAAATATACAATTTTGTTAAAATGAAAAATGAAAAAGATTTTAAGAACCTGGATCATCATTTCAGGTATGTTATTCCTTTTCAAGTCATTTTTCTGAAAAAGAGGAAAATCTAGAAATTTCCAACGTACACGTCGTGTACTTTATAAGTACACGATTTGTACTTTGATGTCATGCGAAGCCGTGTGCTGGCCGTGTCTAGGACACACACAAGGTGTGTATGGGAAATGTGGAGGCCGCTTAAATCGGAGTACAGAAATGCCAAGTATATGTCGTGTACCCCATAAGTACGCGCCATGTACTTTATATTTTTTTTCATTAAATTGACCGGGGTCGTGCCTAATCGACAGAAACATCTTCTTCTCCAGGTTCTTCGACTAGGAATGTCCGTATGGCCCCAAACATTCCTTAATCCTCTAAACCTCTGTCTGTTTGCGAAATTTGCTGCCATCTATTGCGTTGGAACTGCATCAGTGAGCTCTTCCTTCTTCTTGAGTTTCATTCTATGATTTTCCCTCTTTCCCTAGATATCATGGGTTGAACGTTTTGTCCATTTTGGTAGATCTACATCGTTCTAAAGAGAATCAATCCTCGTGGTTCAAGTATATTGATATCCTAGGACCAAGGTAGGTTGTCTGTGACTTACCTTTAGATGTATTTGAGTTTTATGTTAAAATATCCACCAATACCCGTGAACGGAGTATTGCGTGTTTACCGTTTTCCCCCTGATGTTTTCCGGCCTTTCTTATATGCTTATGTTGAGGTAATTTGATCATTTTGAGGATAATTGCTATTCTTGGATGTTTTTACATGCCTTTTTCTTGTAATGACCTTTGGGTTTTGTTATCCTTGGCTGTTATACCTGTTTTCCATGCCTTATGACCATAGGATGGAATGATATTCTTGACATGCTTGATGTTCTGTAGAATGGTTATCCAAGTAGCTCTAAAGGACTAATTTGGCCTTATAACATTATTATTCACTGAGTGGAATGATAATGTGAGATACTGGTGCTATAGACTATAAGGGATAGACAGACTGAGCTTCCCAGAGAGTCTTGGATAATATAGACTATAGGAGGGTAGACCGAGTGAGCTTCCTCAGAGAGTCTTGGTTATTTTAGACTATAGGGGATAAACCAAGTGAGATTCCCAGAAAGTCTTGGATACTATAGACTACCGGATTTTAGACCAATTGAGCTTCCTCAGAGAGTATTTAATTGTTTAATGTTCCTTAAACCATTCGAGGATATAGGAAGAATTGACAGAGTGAGATTCCTCAGAGAGTATGTGATATAACTGAGACTATAGGAGGAATTGACCGAGTGATCTTCCTCAGAGAGTTTCTAGACCTTGGGACTATAAGAGGGTTAGACTGCATGATCTTCCTCAGAGAGTCCCTGACTACCCTATACTATAAGGGGTATTGACCGAGCGAGCATCCCCAGAGAGTCTTATAATTTCCTATGACCAAACCATAGGGGTTAGGCTGAGTGAACTACCCAGAGGGTTGTTAGTACCTCTTGGATAAGAACAGAGGGGTTGTCTATGAATAATTCCCAGAGGGGTTCCTATGGTGGTTAGCTATCTGCTTCACTACTGCTTGTTATTCTGTGGATTGATTACTGTTGTATATCATCCTGTTACTTCTTGCTGATTACTGCATACTGTTTACTATTACTGTTTACAGCTTACTGTACTATTACCTTCCATATGATCACTGACTATTAGGAAGAGATCTTCGGGCGGATTCCTACTGAGATATAGTACCACACCCTATTTTGGTCATTTGTTTGGTCCCAAATAGACTATGTTGTTGCAGTTATAGACATGTGAAAGCGCCCATCGAATTCTGGTACATGATTTCTTTGGAGTAGGAGAGCATGGGACCAAGCTTAGGCTTGCGATGCTGAGGAGCTGTTTATCTTTTATTTTGTACTTGTTTTGGTACTGTTTGTATTTCCAGCATTATGACATGTTTGGTTGTTTTCTTAGATATGTATCATGCATCACTTCATATATACATATGTGCTCCAGTGGTTTTTTGTTTTAGTCTTCTGTTGTTTACTATTGCATTGTGGTTGGATATGTACTGTTTCAGCTATTGCGTGTTTTTTTACATCGGCTGTGTATTCTGCCAATGAGGGCATAGTTTCCCCACTATCACACCCAAGGCCCTCGCTGCTAGTCAGCATCCTCTGGAGTTTTGGGAAATGCGCTTGAGGCAATGTGACCAACAAGGTACGGGATGCCTCTGCGTGGATTCTGGAACAGGGATGTTACTAAGTTGTATCCGATGATTTTTTTTCTTGATTTACTTTTTGGAGACTTTAGAAAAGGATAGGATGGATTCAGTACATGGTAATAAGATGTGCCTTAGAGTAGGTAACCCATGTACAGGGAAAAATCCAATCTACCAAGTTTATTGTAGTTTTCTGGTTTTCAGATTTTTTGGTTGATATGATTTCACCTAGAGTGATTAACAAGCCTTGTTTTGTTATTGTTGTGCTAGTGCAGTTCTATTTATGTCACAACCCGATGAGATAAGGGTTTTCCATCTCATGCATCATATAAGCACTTGTTAGAAATCACATGTCATACAATCTTTCCAAGAATTCTACGGTGCATTAGCGGTTGCATGTTGTTTTGATAGACGTTGTGTAGATTATGCATGCTGTTGTGATAGATGATTTGATAGAATCCCTACATCTTGATAGGGGAATTTTTTGTATTGTTCCTTGCTTAAATGAACACCAAATTTTGGTTCTTGAGGTCTTATGGGCCATCATGAATCCAAACATGGTAGATCATTGACTTGTTTCCCTTGTATATGATATGTAGGAGATGCCAAGATTTGGTTCGCAGGGAGTATGGGCCCTCACGGATCATAATTTGGCACCTTAATGTTTGTTTTTCATTGTTTTATGGGCTTCGGTGCAGTTTTTGAGCTACTGCCCAGAAAAACCCAAAATACACGGTGTGAACTTGACTACATGCCATGTAGTTTTAAACCGTGTCACTGACTGTGGGAGCAGAATCATGGGGTGGTGAAAATGTTTTTAGAAACACGCCGTGTACAGTAGTTACACGCCGTGTAGTAGTGAGCCATGTACCCTGCCGAGTCACTAACAACACGGGTCGGGGAATCTCGTGTAGTACACATCGTGTTGGGTATGAACACACCGTGTAGTCTTTTTCTAGGTACCCATCCATGTCATGAACAAAACGGGATGGTGTTAACTCTCCTATACATTCCATGTTTGTTTGGAAGACGTCGGTTAAGGGTCATCCGTGTAGACGGTCGTGTAACTAACAACAATGGTCGCTAAAACGTTGTCTAGTACATTCTGTTTCCTTAGTGAACACATCTTCTAGTCTAGGGTTACGAGGACCGTGTGAGTTAGACGTGTAAAGAGACTTAGGTAGGGGAATATAGATGAAGTACACGCCGTGTGTGGGGACAACACACCATGTAGTCTGGGGCGTTACATGACCAAAGGTGGCAGAAGTACACGCCCATCTGAATGGCCTTAAGAGCAGGCCGTGTAGTTTTATACATGTCGTGTAGTCGTGTTTAGTGAAAATTGAGTGTTTCTTCCTCATGTTCCCATTTTGAACTCTTGTGTTCTTTGTACATGATAATCCAGATCTAAGGTGTGATTTTGATATTTTAGAGTTATTCCTCCAAGACATCCTCCATTCATACATCAACTGCCAGATGGTGACAAGACACCGGATAAGGCCGATTAGAGACCTCCTGTAGATCCTCCTACTGTGCCAGCCTTTCCACAATTAGTTATACTCATTGTAGGCGCTGATGCACAGTTCAGGGAGGACTTCTTGAGATTGGTGCATACCATTCTGGGAAGGCTGCCTCCTGCCCCATCGATGGATGAGTTGATGCGGGTGTTGCAGCAATAGCATCGTCCTACTTTATCAGAGGATAGAGGACCCTAGGCTACAGAGTCATGGCTAGAGGCCACACAGATAATATTCGAGCATCTGGAGATAACTCTAGAGAATAGGGTGAAGTTTGCTACTTATATGCTCCGAGACACCGCCAAGAGGTGGCGGGAGGTGATCTCACAGTCATGGAACCAACAGAGTATGACATGGGATGATTTTCGACGCATCTTCTATGATTAGTTCTATCTAGAGTCCTTGAGGGACGACCGAACCCGGGAGTTTATGAGTCTCGAGCAGGGTACTATTTCATTCATGGATAACTCATCTTGTTTTACTGAGCTGCAGTGCTTCACACCGATTCTAGAAATTGATGAGTTGTTCCTGTCTATAAAGTTTGAGGATGGTCTCAGGCAAAAGATCTATTCCTAGGTGAATATCTTCAGGTTGACTTTGATATCCTTGATCGTCAACCAGGTGCTGATCAATGAGTGCAATATGAGAGATTCTAGAGCAGTGAGCCCGGGGGGTTTAACATCCAGAGTCAGTGTTCTTCATACTGATAGTAAGAAGCACCGCAGGGAGTCTTCTCGAGGAGATCAGGGTAGGCATAATGTATCTTTGGGAAGCCAGGTTGTATGCTACCAATGTGGTAGGAGTGGGCATACTAGGCCTCAGTTTCAGATAGACCCTATAGAGTGTCGATCTTGCGGCAAGACGGGCCATTGTCAGTATTTTTGTCAGATCTTCTCACCTACAGCTGGTGGTATGGGTTCTTCTATGAACACACGTTTAGGAGATGCATCGCCAGTTCCTCACCAGTCTGGAAACTAGAGTTCTTCTGGCCATTCGGGGTTAGGTGGAGGTCACAGACGTGGTGTTTATTCACTAGGTTACCATCGACTATTGAGTGGATCAGTTAAGAGTGGTCATCTAGGGGCGCATGACTGTAGTACATGCCAGACATTGTCCATGGAGCAGACCGATCGGATGTATGATCCCTACCCTTCCACAGTTCGAGGTACGATCATAGTAGCCTCAGTTTTATATTCAACCCTTTCTGATGCTGGTGTTTAGCATAGTTTTATCATTATTGCTATTGTGGAGAGCCTTGGGATATGTATCTTTTCGTCTTCCAACATGTTGACTCTTGACAAACCATTTGGAATGAGGAAGTCTAGCATACGTCAGTGTAGAGAGTGACCTCTTGAGGTTGTAGGGTGTCACTTCTTATTAGACCACTATGTCCTAGAGAAGAGAGGCTATGATGTCATTCTTAGTATGGACTGGTCAGTTCTCTTCCAGGCAGTCGTCAATTTCTATCACCGTAGGATGAGTTTCGTATCACCAGAGAGAAGTTCTTTTCTCCATAGAGGTGAGTGGGATGTACAGGTGGGTAGAGATGGACCAGAACATCATGGGCTAGAAGGAGTTAAACCCCATATTTCTAGTCTTTATCTAGATGACCAGGGGAATTCAGAGGTAGACTTTCCTCTAGTGGTGTATCATTCCAGGGATGTCTTTCCAGAGGAATTTTCATGTTTTTCTCTAGAGAGTGAGGTAGACTTTTCTAATGAGCTCATTCCAGGAGCAGCACAGATGTCTATTCCTCCTTATAGGATAACTACACTAGCATTTCAAGATCTCAAAAAGTAGTTGGAGGAGTTGTAGGCAAAGGGTTTCATCTAACCTAGTACTTCTCCTTGGGGTTTACCTATCCTATTTGTGAAGAAGAACGATGACACCCTTATGCTTTGTGTGGATTATTGGATGTTGAACTAGATGACGGTCAAGAACCGATATCCATTTTCATGGATCAATGACCACTTTGATCAGATTTGTGGAGCCCAGGTGTTCTCAACGATCGATTTGAGGTCCAGTTATCATCGGTTGTGTGTTACACCATCAGATATACCTCTTACAACCTTCAAGAGATGGTATGGTCTATACGAGTATACGGTCATGCCTTTTGGACTCACGAATGCGCCTGAAATTTTCATGGCGCTGATGAACCGAGTGTTCCATCCGTACTAGGACTCTTTCATGGTGGTCTTCATGGAAGATATCTTGGTGTACTCTCACAAACAACATGACCATGCTACCCATCATGAGGTCATTTTGAGTACACTGACAAAGCAGTAGTTATATGCTAAGCTCTTGAAATTCAACTTTTGGATGGATCATATTCACTTCTTAGGTCATGTTATCTTAGAGAAAAGAGTATCAGTAGACCCAGAGAAAGTTAGAGTTGTAGTTTAATGGGAGCAGCCGAAGAATTTCATTGAGGTGTCGAGTTTCCTAGGGCTGACTAGATACTACATGCGTTTCATAAAAGACTTTTCATGCCTTGCAGCATCACTGTTAGGTCTGAACAAGAATGGTGCGATGTTCTTATGGTTAGATTCATGAGAGACAACATTTCAAAAGGTGAAAGGGAGGTTGAAGTCAGCACTGATACTATTCTATCCAGAGCCAAGCAAGAGCTATACAGTCTACTATGATGCTTTAGGTATCAGCGTGGGAGTTGTGCTTATGTAGGGAGATGGGGTTGTTGCTTATGTGTCTCGGGAGTTGAGACCGCACGAGAGGAACATCCCGAAACATGATCTGGAGTTGGAAGATGGTGTTAATGCCTTACGTTGTTGGAGACATTACCTTCTGGGAGATCACTTTGTGGTGTCTACCAACCACAAGAGTATCAAGTACATCTTCAATCAGCATGATCTGAATCCGAGACAACATAGGTGGGTCGAGTATCTTCAGTCCTTTGACTTTCAGCCTGCCTATACACCGGGAAGGGCCACACAGTGGGTGATGCGTTGAGCAGAAGAACTCATATTCAGGTAGTTCAGGAGGCCAGTAGTGAGCAGCAACTTATGGATCTGTTCTCTGAGATGCATTTGGAGGTGAATGAAAACATGGGAAGACTTTTCTATCTTATGTAGCTGTTACCTCTACCCTTTTTTATCGGGTTTGGATGAGGCAGATTTCAGACTAAGAAGGCCTAGTTTTGTAGGAGAGTGTGTCAGGATAGGACACTCTTCCTGGATGGACAGTGGGCGAGGCTGAGATCTTGTGTTTCCAAGGATGCGTATGGGTGCTAGTAGACATACTAGAAGATCTGATGTAGGATTTCCATTTCACAGTTTTGGAAGTTCATCCTGGTGTCACCAAGATGTATCAAGATCTTTACCGCCAGTACTGGTGGCCAGGTATGAAGAGAGATGTCACTTGGTTCGTCATGAGATGTTCTACTTGTCTGGAGGTCAAGGTGGAGCATCAGCGACCGGAATATCTTTTACAGAATTACCCATTCCTGAGTGGAAATGGAACGATGTCACGATGGACTTTGTGACCGGTATACCGAGGTCACCTCGATGGAATGATGTTGTTTGGGTCGTTGTCTACATGCTTATTAAGGTTGCTCATTTCTTGCCGATCAAGGAGACCATCAGTGTCGATGAGTTGGGATGGTTGTACATCCGAGAGATTGTATGTATGAATGGAGTTCCACACTCCATTATTTCAGACAAGGATTCAAATTTTACTTGTCGGTTCTTGAAGGGGCTTTAGATGGCTTTTCGTACACATGTACTTTTGAGTACAACATTCCATCCCCAGACAGATGGCCAGTCCGAGTGTATGATCCAGATGCTTGGAGATATGCTCCGAGCTTACATCCAAGATTTTGCGGTTTTTGGGAGAATCATATTTCTCTTGTGGAGTTTCCCTATAACAACGGTTTTTAGGGGACCATTCTGATGTCACCTTACGAGGCCTTGTATGGTAGGACATGCTGATCAACTTTATGCTAGCTAGGGGCATGAGAGTAAGTCTTGGTGTGACAACATCTTATTCAGGAGATCTCAGAGTAGATAGAGTTGATTATGAAGAGGATTGATACAACACAGTCTTGAAAGAAATCATATGCTGATTAGCAGAGACGACCTCTGGAGTTTGAGGTTGGGGATCCGGTTTTCCCACATGTCCCATTGAGGTTGGGACACAAGAGGATTCATAGATAGGGTAGGCTTTCATCATGGTACGTCAGGCCGTTTAAGGTGTTGGAGAGAGTTGGGCCGGTTGCCTAACAGTTGTATTTACCTCAGAGGTACCAGGCTATGCATGACGTCTTCCACGTCTCTCAGCTCTGATGTTACTTTTCAAACACGTATCATGTCGTTCAACCCAAGGAGGTTGATCTTAAAGAGGATGCGTCATTTGAGGAGCATCATATCCGGATTTTCGATCGCAGTACGAAGGTTCTCTGTGGCCGGTCTTTTCCTCTGGTACGGGTGCTATGGAAGCACATGGGAGTATAGGAAAAGACATGGGAGAGGGAGGCTGATGTACGATCGCATTGGTCGGAGCTGTTCCGGGTATCTTCTTCTACGCCTCTCTAGGGAAATTTGGGGACGAATTTTTTTAAGGGGGGACGTTTATAAGAACCCGGATTTTATTTTAGGTTTGTTTTTCCTTTTTTGGTCATTTTTTAGAAAAAGAGGAAAATCTGGAAATTTCCAAAGTACACGGCGTGTACTTTATATGTACACACGGTGTACTTTGATGTCGCGCGATTCCATGTGATGGCCGTGTCCGGGCCACACACACGGTGTGTAGGGGATATGTGGAGGCCGCATAAAGAAGAGTACGGAAAGGCCATGTACATTCCATGTACCCCAGAAGTACATGACGTGTACTTTCCTTTTTTCATTAAACGGACCGGGGTCACACCTAATCGATGGAAACACCTTCTTCTCCAGGTTCATCGACCGGGAGCGTCCGTATGAACGAGAACATTCCCCAAGCCCCGAGCCTCTGTCTATTATCCAAATCGACTTCTGTCGATTGTATTGAAACCGCATCGGTGAGCTCTTCCTTCTTCTTGATTTTCATTCCATGATTTTCCCTCTTTCTCGAGATATCGTGGGTTGATCATTTTGTGTGTTTTTATAGATCTACACCATTACAAAGAGAATAAATCCTCATGGTTCAAGTATATTGATCTCCTAGAACCAAAGTAGGTGGTTTGTGCCTTACCATTAGAGTTATTTGAGTTTTATGTTCAAATTTCCACCAATACCCGTGGACGGTGTATTGCGTGTGTATTGTTTTTTCCCCTACTGTTTTCCTGCCTTGATAGTATGATTTTTTAGAGGTAATTTGATCTTTTTTAGGACAATTTATATTCTTGGATGTTTTTCCATGCCTTTTTCTTGTTATGACATATGGGTTTTGTTATACTTGGCCATTATAACTGTTTTCCATGACTTAGGACCATGGGATGGAAGGATATTCTTAACAGGCTTGTTGTTTTGTAGTATGGTTAGCCAAGTAGCTCTATAGGTGTACTTTGGCCTTATAGAATTATTATGCACTAACTAGCACGAGACTGTGAGAACCTGGTGCTATAGACTATAAGGGATAAACTGAGTGAGCTTCCCAAAGAGTCTTGGATACTATAAACTATAGGAGGGTAGACCGAGTGAGCTTTTTTAGAGAGTCTTGGTTATTGAATACTACATGGGATAGACCGAGTGAGATTCCCAGAGAGTCTTGGAAAATATAGACTACAGGTGGGTAGACCAAGTGAGCTTCTTCAGAGAGTCTTTACTTGTTTGAATATCCTTAAACCTTTTCAGGCTATAAGAGGAATTGACCGAGCGATCTTCCTCAGAGAGTCTGTGATAGACTTGAGACTATATGTGGAATTGACTGGGTGAGCTTACTCATAGAGTTTCTTGACCTTGGAGATATAAGAATGTTAGACCACGTGATCTTCCTCAGAGATTCCCTGACTACCGTAGACTATATGGTGAATTGACCGAGTGAGTTTCCCCAGAGAGTTATAAATTCGTATGACCTAACCAGAGGGGTTAGGCTGAGTGCACTGCCCAGAGGGTTGTTTGTAATTCTTGGATTGGACCAGAGGGGTTGGCTGTGAGTACTTCCCAGAGGGGTTCCTGTTGTGGTTAGTTGTTTGCTTCACTACTGCTTGTTGTTCTGTGGATTGATTACTATTGTATATCATCCTGTTACTGCTTGCTGATTACTACCTACTATTTACTGTTACTGTTTACTTCTTACTGTACTATTACCTGCGATATGCTCACTGACTATTAGGAAGAGATCTTTGGGTGGTTTCCTACTGAGATATAGCATCACACCCTATTTTGGTCATTCGTTTGGGCCCAAGCCGACTATTTTTTTGCAGGTATAGACAAGGGAAAGCACCCATTGACTTCTGGTACTTGATTGCTTTGGAGCAGCAGAGCGTGGGACCAAGTTTAGGGTTGTGATGCTGAGGATCTAATTATCTTTTATTTTGTACTTCTTTTGGTACTATTTATATTTCCATCATTGTGACCTGTTTGGATGTTTTCCTAGATATGTATCTTGAATCACTCCAAATATACATATGTGCTCTAGTGGTTTATTGTTTTAGTCTTCTGTTCTTTACTTGGGCATTATGGATGGATATTTACTGCTTCCTCTATTGGATTTTTTGTTTAATTCCGATGTGAACACTGCCAATGAGGTCATAGTTTCCCCACTATCACACCAAAGGCCCTCGCTGCTAGTCGTCAGCCTCTGGAATTTAGGGAATTGTGCTTTAGGCCATATGACCAACCAGGTACGGGGCACCTCTGGGTGGCATCTGTAACCGGGACGTTACAAAGATCATGCAAATAGATTCAATATATATATATATATATCTCATATTTGGAATTTTTTTAGATAATTATGTAAAATAGAATGTTTTATAAAATTATAAAAACATTAAATAAATATTTATAATTAACAATAAAATGAATAAAAACAAATGAATAGATAAATAAAATTTATAACTTATAGATAAATAATTTATATTGAAAATTTCAAAAATAACTTATATAATTTAGAGACCAATAATGAAAAATTGATCTCAAATATAGATGTACTCTCTTAAATTCTATGCCAGTGTGAATGATACAAGTTTCCAGAAACAAGTTGTAAAAAAAGAATAAAGAACAATCAAATAAATTCAACTATAGTTGCTCGTCTAATGGAATAGGGTTTTTGGGAGAAAAATATTTTCATGGATCCTAAAATAAGGATTAAGGATGAAATATTGAGGACCAATGATCATGAAATAATGAATAAAATCATGTAAAATGACCTTCAATGATCATTGGGTGGATGTCAGTTCTATGGTTGACCAGAATAGGTTTTTAGGGAAATAAATCCTTTCTTGGATAATAAAATAATGATAAAGGATGAGATATTGAGGATTAATGGTAACAAATATGACTATAAATGATTATAATAGCCTAAAATTGGGGTCAAATATTGATGGGTGGATGTTGATATCATCATAGGTTGAGAAATGTTCCAGATATTGAAAATTTGTAATGAGTGGTTTGGTCAGATTTTGTTGTTTAAACGGTTTTAACAATTATTTTCAACAGAACTGATGTTGAAAAGATTTTTTAATTATGTTTTGGTGTATGTTTTCTCCAAAACTGACATCAAATTTCTTTAACTTTTATAATCATTTCTAATGAAACTAATGTTAAATGTTCTTTTTTAATATGTTTAACATAGTTTTATATATAACTAGAAATAATGGTGATATAAAATAAGTTTTAACATTAGATTATTTGAAAAACAACACTAATGTTTTCCTTATAAATTATAGTGTTCTTTGTAAGAAACCAATATTATAAACTCAATGTTAAATATGGTATTTGTACAAGTAAAAAAAAGAACTACAATAATAATATTATGTAGTGAATTCCTTGAAAATAATAGTAGATTTTAAACAGATTAGGAAGAATAAAAATAAACAAATTAAAACAATTACCCCCTCTTATCTAATAGTTTCCCACATTATTATAAAATAATAATATCAGACTTAAAAATAATTGAAATTATTCTATGCTTTAATGTTAATCCTACTAAAAAATGAACATATCACAATGAGTTTCTATAATTAACTATCAATATTTAAAATTACTATACTGAGAGTTTAGAGAAGTTTTATCGGTTTTCAATAACTGGTTGCTCCTTCAATTATTTAATATTGGAATGAATTTTCCACTACTAATTGAATATCACAACTGATCATTCCCTCTTATCATAATAATTATAACTACAATAAATTCATTTTCTCATGGTCAATCGTACACCTTGTCAATTTTCAGTTCCATGGATGCTTCTCTTTATCATGTGGTTTCTTCAGCTACTGTATAACAAATTTTCATGGAAAATCCCCCTACCACAAATTTAAATCACCTCATGGTTAGTTATACTAGTCAAATTAAAACGAAAAAACAAAAACTGGGTAAGATTATGGTATTGAAACTCTAAGATACATTGGATTACCAATTCTAGGTGACAAACAGTAGAGTGATACACATTTATTTAAACAAAAAATAAAAGGAAAAAAAATAAAAAATCATTGGTCTCCTCCGATAAAGAGTGATTTTAAAGTTTCCATATAGACTTATTTAGTTAAAGGTTATATCCAAGATCATTTAATGGGTATGTGCTATTGTTTATTCCCACCTCATGATTCCATTTGAATAAATTAGCAAGTTCACTCAATAACTCTAACACCATAACAACTTGTAATAATTTATCTAAATGATCCAATGTTATTAGATTATGATTCATTTTAGTATGTATTTTCACAAATGTAATAGAGTATATAGGAATACGTCCAAAAATATTAAAAAAATTGAATAGCTTCACTCATGAAAACCTCCAATAAACTTAACGCTTACCAAGGCATAGATAATGGTATAACTATTTTATAGTAATGCACTCTATCAAGAACCCTTTCTGATTTAACTACCATATTTGTTATAGTTAGAGAGTCTATTAGATCACAAATTAACTCTATGAATTTTTTACTATAAATTCATCATCGAAGAATGAAAAATTACTTTTTCTAGACCCACTAAAATCTAAATTGAAACCCCTCATATTCTCACATATTACACTATCAATATGTTAAGATTAATTATTTTAAAATTATTGATATGTGTGAGTAGCCATATACTTGAAATAGTATATTAAATATTCATCTTCCAGTAGAATTTATTTTGAAATAGTCTAACTCATCTAGAGTTGCAAGGAACAAGACAAAATATTATGGGTGGAAATAAGCGAGGGCTGAGATTATTGATCAGAAGTATAATATATGATATCTATAAGATAACATGGCATGAGATATACCGATTCATGGACCACAATGATGAATTTACTAGAATTAATCTCAACCCTTCCTAATAATTCAAGCTCCATTATAGAATTATATTCAATATAACTTGAATTAAAATTCAAATTAATATATTTATTGATCAATTATTTAAAATATTATTGTTTTCCCTACCAAATTTAGCTCTAAATGACTTATAAGTAATAACTATCAACTTAGAACTCCCAATGGGAGTATAATCATTGAAAACATGGAATTATGCTTGATCAACACCAGATTGTTGAGTATGTTTACAATTTAACAAATCTATCAAATCCCCAATAGTGTCTAAGAATAACATATCAAGAACAATTAGAACATGATTATCACACTCTTTATCAAGGATAAGAAATTTTATGGGAAGTGGGAGATTTATTACATTAACTAGCAAGACATCAACTCTTCTATAGGGATAATAAATGGATATTTAATTTAAATATAAAGAAATATATGTTGGTCTCAATTACATAAGCCCCATCTTAAAAACTAATGAGTAAAGAATATGGTTGACGCTAGATCCTAATTTGAAAAATCAATTTATTCCCTTAAATTCACCCATTATAGAAAAAAACTGAAAACCATTCAATATATTGTTTCTTTGAGGTAACTAATTTTAAACTACTACACAATAATCCTTTATTCGATTAATTATTGTAAATTTTCTATAATACCTCTTTTTATATAAACTATTTTTATGAAATTTATCATATATTTGTTTTTCAAATCCTCATCAAAAGGAATGTTAATTGAAAAGATTATAAAAATTTTAAGGGGTTTTAAATAGTTTGGGTCTTTATTCATGTTATGTATTTGTGTAAATTTTATTGGAGCGGAATAATATTTCAAAAATAGGTCTATTATTATCTAATGCTTAAACCTCACCTTTTTTTCTCCTTTGATTAATTACAACTTCATTTTATTTTGTTCCTGTAATTTTTTATGTGAAGAATCATTATTTTAATCAGGTTCAAAAATTATATAAAGATATCTAGTTTTATGATTTTATTTTTTTTATTTCCAGTATTAGGTTAATATTTTGTTATATTTTTTATATGTAGTTCCCAAAAATATTCATGAATTTTAATCAAAACCTGGTGGTTATAGGAAACAAAATTTCTCTAATTTGTTTTTTAATGCAGGGTTGTATTTGCATCTATATTCTATATATAACATCAATAAATAGACCCTTTTTAAGTTCCAAATCATAGATCCAAAAATCTGTTTCTTTTTTCACTGATAAAATTTTAGCCAAAACCTATAGCAACAACCCCTTTATCTACCATAGAGAATTGGAATATTTTACTATGTACGGTTAAAAATAATAAATCAAAGGTTGTGGTTATTATGGGAAAGGTTTTTTAAGTACTCCTTGATCTTCCCTAGTTAGGTTAGGTTTATTTTTATAACCAGTATTGAATTGATTATAAAATGGATCATTTACTTCCTGATTTCTAGCTCTATAATCAACAAATTGAGCACTCTTATAAGGAACCAACCTTAAAAATTACAGTCATGATTTTTAAATAAATAATATATTATATTACATTTGAGAATCTATAAGGTTTAGTGTTTTAGAGAATTATTTCTGAAATATTACATGATAAACCCATACTTGTAGGACACATAATATTATTATCAATTTTCCCACAATACAATACATTAAAAAAATTAATGAAAAATATTTGCAATATTGAAATTTAATTCTTATTTGTTCCTATTCATCTTAAAAACCTTTTATTTTTTTTAAAATGTGATTTGAGTAAAATAAACTCAACGATGGACATAAAAAGAGGAAGGAAACCTATTTTCCATTTTAAATCCACGAGATCATAAAAAGTGTTTTCCTTTAACATAATATACATTGAGATCAAATAGTTTTTTACCATCATATGAAATCAGTTTGAATTCCCAATGTTTTTTTTTCATAAAACCTTATATAAGGAAATATAATGTAAAAATCATTATCATTAGGGTTTCTTAGAAAACATGCAAACCTATGAAAAACAATTTCTAAAAAAATATGTTTACCCAAAAAGATCAAAATCCTTACATTAAAATATCATAAGATTACATTTGAAATAAATTTTTTTCAACAAAAAATAATTATAAATCATTGAAAAGTCATATAGGTTCCTTGGGAGATAATCTCCATTGAACCCTTATAAGAACCCTTATAACTAGAATAACCATACGGACATTCTACAATATAATTACCCAGAGAACATAATCATTAACTAATGAATTGGAGAGATATACTAGGATCAACTGATCACAAAAATGACCAAGGACCATAAAATTCATGAAACGCATGAAATATTAAATTTCCATCATCGAAATCATAAAAATATAATTTTTTACACATATGGAAATATTTTCTTACATTTATGAATACTTTTTTATTTAAAAAACATTATAAAAAATTACAACAAAAGAGAATGATGGTTTTTCATTGAATTAAAAATTTAATCTTATAAATAAAGAAAAAAATAAAATAATGGCTGTAGAGGTGGAAAAATAAGTTGATTCCCTATAATTTCAATTAGAACATTAGATTTCCTTTTTATAATTAAAGTCAAAATATTCTATATAAAATACATAAAAATATTCCTTTTGAAATACTTATAAATAAAATATATAGATTTATGAAATATCATTAATAATTTATTTATATCGATATAAATACATATAAAAAATTATTTTTAAGAATCTAGATAATAAATAAAAAAATTTAGGAAATAAATATTTAAAATATTAAAAACAAGATTTTTAAAGTGAAATGTCACTTTCCTGGGCCTGAATCATCATGTATGATCTTTATCGTCCGGAATATTGAACAAAATTTAATTATTTTATTTATAAATAACATTTTTCACTATTATTATTCCTTTTAACATGTTATAATAAATTACTTAATAAATTGAGCATATATGAGACGTTTTGATGATATTTACCTCATATATCCAAAATGACTTCGGTAGGTATTTTATTGTCAAAGAGGGCATTATTTCATCACCACTAGAAAAATAATTAGGATATTATTTTTTAAAAAATATAAATTATACTTTTAAAACCAATATTGGAAGGTGACTGTGAAAAATTAATGACATTATAATCATAGATACTGTTGGTCACACATACGCATGAGTTACTTTTTCCATTTTCAAATGAACATTATAGAATGGAGTTAAGTGTTCTTTTATAAATAAATAATTAAATTTATATCATAATTACCATATTATTTATTTAAATAAACTTTTTATATATCATCTAGTTTATCTATTTATGAAAAATGAATCACATCACTTTGTGGAGGCAACAGTCCACATGTACGCATGAAAAACATTATCATTTTTCAATGGATGAAAAGGTCAGGAAGTATATGATATATTTTTTTTAAATAATTATAAATAATCCATTATTATCATAGATAAATTAAATCAATAATTATAACCATTCATGATAGTTTTTATGGAAAACAAATTACATTAGTTCACAATGATGTAGTCTGTAGTTCAAAAGAATGATGGTTTTGATTCCCATTTGATTGAAGTAGAGACAAATATAGGTTATTAATTTAAAATAAAAACATCTAAATTTATGTAATATACTAGTATTATTAATTAATCATGTTTAAATAAAATTTTATAGAGGTATAATAAGAACTAAAATGAAAATTCATGGTTATAAACTATACCCCTTTTTCGGACAACCTCTTAAGGTTTACACAAAAGGCATCACTAGGATGGTTTTTCTTCAAAAAAATATTTTTTGACATATTAAGTTATTTAAGGAGGTAATTTTAGTGGGTTTTAGCTAAAACAAATGGATATTTACGTGTGAAAAAATAAGATATTATGTTATTATTCATAAGATAGGGGATAAACATTCATGTAATTTTTTAAGTATTAAATTAATAAAAATTAATTATCATTTTCAAAATTTATAAAAGTTTATAAAAATTGAATATAATATGAAGTTGAGTGTGAATACATCATCCAAAAAATATTGTACAATTTTATGGGATGTTTTCTCCTTTATCATTTTACTTTGACACCCCTATAATCCTTTTTATGATTACTGTGATAATAAATGTGTTTATTATTCAAAGGTCAATAAAGATACTATAAAAGAAAAATTCAACAAAAAATGGAAAATTATTTGTATATGAAACCATATAGAAATTAAATTGATGAATATAGTTTTTTTTGAATTTTTAATCATTTAATAAATCATTATTTACTATTTAATATCAATAATGTTAATTTTTGATCTATTCATTTAATTTGAAATTGAAAATGATATTTCAAAACAAGAATTAGAATATAACCCTTTAATAAATTAGTAACATATTATATTTATCTAGATGTTTTCAGGAAAACACAAATCCATTCCAATTATATAACTTTTTATATTTTTAATTTTAGTTATTTTATTTATCTATCAATTGAATAAATATTGTGTTGGCGTTGTGTAAGAAATTAAGTTAATTATTTAATCACTAAAAATTATAGATAAATAAATTTGACAAAAAATAATGTTTTTTCAAATTTATATTTATAAGTCAACGTAGTTTATATTTATACATATCAAAAAATATTACAGATTAAAAAAAAAGAAAATGTCATTTTTTACATTATGTTTTACTTACATATTATAATGGTAAAAATGAAAGAAATATGGATTTGGGTTTCCATATCATATAAAATGTGTTGGTAATATATGAATTAGAATTATCCAATATGATAAAGGAACGTTTTAGGGTCAATTTTCGTCCTTATAAAATTATTTATAAAATTAATTACACGATTCACCCATATCATGGTGATGATTATTTACTATAGTTACTATTAATAATTACAAAAAATAAAAGAAAACTATTTACCAAATTAGGACCAAAAATATAAAAAAATGGAATAAAATTCTCAATATTCAATTTCTATAAATGGAATAAATTTATTTAGTATTAAAACATATAATGCAATAAATTCGGTTTATAGAAAAATGCCTTTCTATGTAAGACCAACATTTTTATAGCAAATTCCATCATAAATTTTTTTCTAATAAACTCAATTATATTATACAAAATATAAGAGATCCAATTATACTTGGAAATCATTTTAAAAAATGTAAAATATTAAATTATTCAAACACTAATACATTTTTCAATAAAAATTATTATTATTCACTATTCACTAGTGAATTTGTCTTAGAAAAATTGAAATATTTTTCTCTAAGATAATATTGAAATGGTTGATTAAGAAATTATATATTTTTTTTAAATTAAAATTTCTCAAATTTCTATAAATTATTTATAATATTCAATCCCAAAAAGAAATAAAAAACATGTTTAAATAATAAACCAACTTTTCTAAATATTGAGTACTTATATCTTAAAAATTAATCAATAATTAATTTTACTATATCCTTTATATATATTTCATATGTGGTTAATTATATTCATCCCTTTCAATTCAAATTCTATTTTATAATGACCATATTTAAATAATTATATTTCACAGTTTTTTATGCTCATTGTTTCATTTCTTATACACCATAAAACATAGTTTTTATTTTAAAATATTATTATATTATAATATTATCTAGATGGAAAGGTCGATCAATGTTTGTAAAATGATTTATAAAATGTAAAATCATCCCATAATGGATGAATTGTTCTTTAAGTTAATTTTCATTTACCAATATAGTATGACTGTTTTGTTCCTATAAATGAAAGACTCTATTCCTTCTACACTTATGTTGTGAATTTGGATTGAATTTATCAAAAATATTCTTGTGCTCATTAAAATTCATGTGAGAACAATATCCCCTATAATATTGATCAATGAAATTTTTTTTATCTGTTATAAGTACACTGAATATGGTATCCATTAAACAACAAGGAGATAAGTGATGGTTTGGCCTTAGATGATCATTAATCATATATCATGATTTGTGAAACAATTCTCCCTCATCATTGAAAAACCTGATTTTCTTGAGACTCACCTCAATGTTGTTATTTAAAGGATATAATTAAAATAAAAAATAAATAAAAAGGACTTCCCAAGTATCAAATTTATCATAAAAAATGTGAAACCAATTTAAAGACCAACATTTAAAAAAATGGAAAAAATATCAACATATACTCTTCCTCCGTTAACCCACCCAGAGAATTTTTTTAAATTGAACTATAAAAGTCTTTAATGAATTTTCATGAATTGTATATGATATTTACATGGAATAAAGCTATCATTCAAATATGTAAATGTTTAATCTCATAGTTCCTAGAACTTTGTGTATGTCTGATACAAGATGGACTACTAGAAATTGATGGTAGTTGAAATTACCTATGACCAGGCCTCCCAACATCCATGTTTTTAGGTTTAGGTGGGTTTGGATTGACGTTAATATTCTTATCTCTTTCAACATTTAAAAATTCAATTTTAGATTCTTTTTCATTAGGGTTGAATAATAACAATTATATTCTATAATTAAATATATTTTTAAGACGTTTAATACCTAATATGAATTTATTTTGAGTGAAATCATTGTACCAAAATCTACACAATAATGATGAAAAACAAGATGTTTTAATAATTTTTTTTACAAATTTTTGTACATATGTTTTTATGATTTTTTTTCATTTATAGTTTTTTAATTGTTTCTTAAAATTGGTCACATGGTCTCTCATTAAAAATAATGAAATTTTTTTGATGAAAATGGTTGTTGATGAGCTATGAAAATTAAAATTTATTTATAAACCCTAATACTATTAATATTGTGGTGAGTGGGTATTTAAACCAAATGGATGTTTGTAAATTAATGTACAACTAAACCAAAAATAAAAAAAGACAAATAGAAACAATGAAAAATAGTTAATGTGATATAAATGAAGGTGTAGAGTGCATATGAATTGTAAAAATGCTGTGAATGTGGTGAAAATAGTGTGAAAATAGTTAAAATAGTGAAGATGTAGATAAGTTTAACATATCATGAAATTATGAAGATTGATCAGACATAAAATTGATTAAATTTTTTTATATTCTAACTCATGTTAAAAAAAATTGAATCACTTCTTGGATAAAATGTGTTTAGTCAAAAAAATTCAATTTAATGTTAAATAAAACTTTTTAAACATTCCTTAGTGATTATATATTGATCATCATCCAAGAATTTATTTTTTCATTAATATAGAAGAAATCATTAAAATTTTATAATATTTATTACTTCAGTTGACATCTAAATAAAAATTTTCCACTACTATCACCCCTAAGTTCTTATATTAGTTTAGAAGTAATGATCATTAAGAATCAGAATAAGAACAGAAAGTCTAAAATAACACTAACATAATTTCATAATAAAGATAATAAAATATGAAAATGTGTAATTCATTCTAATATAATTCCCTAAAATAGATTAATTAAACATATTAGGAAAAAAGATTAAGGATACCAAATAAATAGAATAAGAATCTTATTTGGTGATATCATCTCCTTCCACATGATCGTGCTTGTGGTCCTTCTCTTTCTTATTTGTATATTGTTGTCCAATGATCATCTCCCTCTGTTATGTGATCTCAATAATTAAATAATGAAATCCCCTAGATAATTATTATGATTTATTGAAATATCAACCTCAATGATAGTAATGTTGGGTTTCCATTCTAATCCACCACATAGAACAACTTCATAGTCCAACCACTTTTTATGAAAACATGTGAAAAATTCTCAATCTAAACTTTATATTCCCATATTCATTATATTAAAAAAGTATATATAAATTAAATTTGGATAGGGTTATTATTCAATAATTTCCTTATTATCCATATTCTTTTTAAATATTCATGTATATTTACCCATCCCAGACCCCCCATTTGGCTTTAATTATTTATATTCAATAACACCGACTCCATGAAAAAAATCCCATTCTTACTATTTATATTTATCTTATTACTTGGCCCAACCACTCCAAATCCCAAGAATTTTGGCCCATGTGATATTTATATATCCCTTAAAATGTGTGCTGGACCCTCCCAACTTAGTCACCATGGAGCCTCTACTTTTCTATTACACAATTATTAAAACAATCAAAATCATCATCAACAATCATTCACCAGATCTCTAATTTAGTACTGATAACATATACTCAATTGTTTCATCTGAATTCTAATAAAAAACATGAATAATCACAAATGCATATCTGAATGCCACCATGCACCCAAAAAAATCATACCATCTAACCATGATCATGGAATATGACATCGATAACTTCTTCGAAATGAATTGGTCAATGCTCATATAAGATCACATAATAAAAATACAAGTACATTTTTGTCTCATTATAATCACTATGAAACCATGGAGTCAAATAACTATTTATTTGGAATGAAGAACTCATCATCCTTATAACTAGAGCGATTTATATTGATAGGCCCCTATTAAAATTTTACCAGAAAGAAACCCCATCCTAGAATTCGATGAAAACATCTACCCCAATTCTTGGTAACCGATTTTTTCATTTTTAAATTTGGGATCATTCATTCTCCAGAATAGATAAAGTTTTCTTCATTTCCTTCATGTAAAGTGAATCTCATCAAATATTTAATAATCTCATATTATCCTTAACTGAGATCAAGTGGAGTCTAGTTAGTGGCCTCAAGGTTGCTTCATATTAGTCAATTATTCAATTATCAAAACCTTATGTTCTTCAATCCTGACCTCTTTGTAAGTCATGTACAATCTGACATCATAATGAACTATTCATTGTTGCTCTATCCTGGTTCATCTTTTACAATTAGTCGAATTGAGGATTACATTTTCCCACCTGTTTCTGTCTCAATAAGACTAAAAAGGGACTTCCTTCATCAGATAGGAGTCGTTAGACATTGATTTTTTAGTTGGGATTGGTTGATCATTGATTATAGAAGGATCCATTCTTATAGGTTCATCTTATTAATTTTTTATATCTACCCTTCATCTGGTAGGTTATATTCTATTTCTTCTTGAATGCAAAAGAATAAGGTAATTCTGTACCTCTTGTATTAGGTTTGAAAAAAGAGTCTCGTGATATGATTCATTCTCTATCCCCAATCGCTGTACAGACCATGGAAAACCTCATGGTAGGTTGGAATCTTTATAACTTATTAGGTTAGAGAATATGTTATATTTTCATACTACACATGTCACAATCACATGACATTGTTCTTGCAGTAGGTTGAAATACCTCATGCAGTCACTTGATTCATTTTTCAATTTTATAGCCATAATAATATATACTTCTAGTAGTATGTTTACTGCCCTTGAGTGGAACAATTAGTTAAGTCCATAGAATTTTTCTCTTTATTGAACCAAAATATTTTCATTGATCATGGTAGGTCCGCACATTAAATATAAGAAAAAAAATTATAAATAAACATTCCTGTCAATTAAAACATTTATTTAAAATATTGAAATTAAATAATAATAATTTAATCATTAACTAAATCTAAGAACTAGAAAATATATTTATTTGACAAAAAATATTAATCAACACTTAAAAAAATTAATTTTTAAAGATTAATTGAAAATTATATAAATAAAAATTCTAATTTTCAAAAATTTTAATCCTAAATACATTACATTAAAAAACATTAGTAAAATAATATAAAATTTAGTAGTTAACATAAAAGAAATCAAAATAATATAATTATCCAATTAAGTAAATATTTTATTATTTACTTTATCTTTTATAAAAAAAATTAATGTGGAAGAATGCATGAAATAAATTCCACATCAATAGGAAATGGCAGGTATACAGGGAAATACACTTTAAGTTGTTATAAATGTGAAGTTGTTGGAAATTTTTCCTCAATGTTCCCAAATTAAAAAACATTGAATAATAGTAATAAATACAAGAAAAATATTCAAAAGCCGAGAATAATTATTTAAGAGAATATTTCAAAAATCTAAAATAAGGTATCTAAAGAGAAAAAATATGTCATTAAGAAAGGACAATAAAAATATAATGAGTAGAGAGAAATATAATGAATTATTCAAATGGGATGAGTTAGAATATTAAGGTAGTTTCCAAAAACATAAATCTTATATTACTCAAGTTATAAAACATGATGACACATCAAGAAGTAATATGGAATAAAAAACATTAATTCTGGCTACATGCTATGGTTTAAACTTAAAGCATACATTATGAAATACACATAGATCATGAATAAAAGTATATGAATCATGAAATGAAATATATTTAAAGAAAATTAAAAAAGTTATCACATGTAATATATTAAATCTTCGATTTTTACAGTTTTAGAATAAGATAAAATAATTATGGAACATAATGATAATTTGGATACAAAATAGAAATAACTGTATGAAGAAAAATATATATTCCTTAATGATAAAAAAACATTGAAGATGATGACATAAGATTATTTTAGAGTAGTGGATATTCAGGAAGAATATTATAGTGATTTGTAGAACAAAATACCTATGATAAAGGTATGAACTACTTTTAAATTTTATTATTACATTGATTCTATTTTATTTAATAGTGCAATCTCTAGGATCAAAAATAAAATTTATTGGTCTAAAATAAGTTATAGAAAGATTAATCCAATTTTAAGAATAATTTAAACTGATAATAGGAAAGGAAAACCTCTAAAAAAGGCCAAATAAAGTTTGTAAAATTATTAGAAAATAATTAGATATAAATATATAGAATCACAAATATATTGAAATATCAAGATTTAATGGTTACTATTAGTGATATAGAGTTTTGGTAACAAATACTACAATTGTCTGTTTAATATATAATTTACATGGAATGAATATAATGTAAAGGATAGTCTTATATTTAACAAAACTATAATTTTTATGAGAAATACGAAAAATTGATGTTGTAAAAATATAAAAAATTAAAGTTTACAAATAAGTCTCTATATATTAATAAATCCAACAAGGATCAAATAATAATGATTATATATAACCATGATAATTTTAATCTATGGTGTGGGTGATGAATAATGGTCATAATTAAATGGTTTGTATGAAAACATTTCCCTTTATGAAGGAAAAACTTAAAAAAAGATGCCATTATCTAAGGAAGATTTAAACATTGAGGATCATAATTATAGGGACGCACATAAGAATATTATAATGAAAAATTATAGCACCACTCTCTTAATTAGGACTCATAACATGGAATTTAGCAGTGGAGACATGTAGATATGATCATAAGATTAAAATGAAAGAAAATGGAAACCTTTGTTATGAGGAAACTGTCAATCGTTCTTCTATTATTTAAAAATTTGATTCTACACATACTTATTTTTTTATATTATTTATACTAACTTACCAATAATTTAAGAAAATGTAATAATAGGGGTGGTGGATGAGGCTTTAAAAACTTGATAGTAAGTGAAGCTATCCATTATATATCTCAATTACATCAATAATGAAGATAATGTGACTGAATCCATTTAGTTAGAGAAAAACATTAAATAAGGTTGTCAAGGTGATCCATGTTATAATGTATGGATTTTTTAGATATCCTTACAGAACCTTATCTTGAGGTATTCTATAGGTGACATAATAATTACATACATAAATGTTACATCTCATTAGATGAATATTCATTACATATCATTACAATGCACACTAGAACCATAAATTTATAGTTTCATTAGAAACTTGGATACCTAAAAAAATATTATAAAAATTATCAATATCATCTCTCATTATTTTTGTAAAAACAAATTCCCTTCTTATACATAACATTCTTAAATCCCTTCTTCATAAGTTGGGGAAATAAAAAATAATAATGGTGAGCTCAGATAATTAGTAAGGTTAGACATTTATGATATTAATAAATAATCATAAGTGAGAATAAAATAATAATAATTTTATGATATTTATGAAAATAACATTATAAAATCATACCCAATAATTAATAATTCAAAAAAATAAATCATGGAATAAATATTTAGTAGTTTATGGGACATGAATCATAAAGGAATCGAATATTACAAGAAATAACTTTTGAATAATAACATTTTATTAGATATTGGTGTAATGTGTTGCATAATATTAATCATATAAATATTATTTAAATGATACTCACTAATACATTCCTCAAATGTTAGGCTTGAGGTGACTACCTTTGTACATATTTTTCATTTTTGAGAGTCTTTTGTATACCCTTGTTTGGGAATGTGATAACCTCACATATGCCATATATTGGGATTAGGATACACTCTTATGTACAATTAGATCACATAAAGAATTAATCTTTAAAAAATTCATTAGAGGGATATAATTAAACCACCAATCACTTAATGAAAATCCATTTATATATATGGAAAAAGATTAAGAAAACCAGTACCATTTCATCATTACTTAACCCATGGAAAAGAAAATATATTTATTAATAGTTCATCATCATAATCATAAATAGTCTAGACCACAAATAATGATAGTAACATTGTATCATATCCCTAAAAAAGTATAATAAATTTCATATTATATTGTTATATATTAAAATAACACTAAAATATTAATGGAATAGTTATTGAGAAAAAATGATTCTAATATTCAAATTACTTATTTAAAATATGAAATATTATAAAATATAAAGCGAAAAGTTTTTGTTGAAAATAACCATGTAAAAATGTAAATTAATTTTAAAAAAATATTATTCATGATGGTGGAAAAATCCATTCTTTCAGTGTATTCTAAGACAAATATTATGATCACATTTTTGGGGAAAAAATCAAAAGTACATTATTTTGAAAATGAAATGTAGATTCATTTTAACCAATTTAATAGATATTAAAACATGGGTAAACATGAATTTACAAAATCATTAGGTAATGGTATTAAGAATTCTGGAAAACATTTTAAATAAAATATGGATGTGAAATAAAGATATTCCAGACTGAAGAAATAAATAAAGCCAGTTTTTTAAAAAACATTATTTCAGTCTCATGAGTATTTAAATATTATAAAATGGAAGGAAAAAATTTAATATATATATAAATAACTATATGATAATGAATGATATAATATTTTTGATAGATAGATCATATAATTCTATCATGGGAAATTTATGTATTAATACTTATAGTAAAAAGTAAAACTTTGATGTAAAACCCTTGCTACTTTGGTAATATCTAATTCCTAAACCCAAGAAATAAATAAATTTAAATTAAATATTAAATAATATTATCATAAATATTTTCATGATACAAATATAGAAGGGTGATATACCCAGAAATACCCAGAGAGGGGACAGAGAATCATGGTGTTAAATTTTTCCTCTAATTAAACGAATACTTTCCTCATATTGGAAGAAACATGTTTAACATGCCTAATGGAATTATGAAATCACAAAACACACATATGAAGAAATGAAACACGAAAAAATGTTTTATTTGGTTCATCACCAATGTATATTAAAAATGGAATATGATAATAGGGTTTTATTTCTACAACTAATCATCACTAAATTTTTTGGATTATAATTATTGGTCACAATCACTCCAGATCATGCTCAATATCATTACAAGAAATTTAGAGATAAAACATCTCCTCCATCGGATCACTTTTTATGACTACCCATTGATCATTTATTTTGGAGAAGTACTCTTTAGTTTATCTACCTAAAGGTCGCTTCCATATCTGAGAACATATTTATGTTGTTTTTCATCATTACGGTATGAATATTTTACTTAAAATCATATAAACAATTATTCACTAGTGAAAATAAGTTTTCATAATTATTTTTCTTGAAATAATCTTTTCTAAAAAAACCACTTTTATTTCCTAAAAAACTCCACCCATTCACAAAACATCGAAATTTCACAAAAAATTCTATATTTCAGGAATCCTATACCTTTCTCTTAGCCACCTTAATTAAAATCCCATTGTTCCACTTAGTTCTCTTCCATTAATTTCATTAAACATGTGTTTGTGTAATGTTTCCAATTCATATAAGAAATAAATATGAGTAATCATTCCTGAAATTAGATAAATAATTCATCCTTAAAAAGAATTGGTTGTTCACATAATTTTAAATGACTTATTATATTATATAATAACACAATCATGAAAATCCACCACATTCTTGATACTATACCCCACTCAAAAATAAAATCTTCTACAATTCATCAATTTATACCTATTGGTGAAACATGATCTTTCACGAGCTCAGGAAAACTCATCTTTCATGATCCATTTTATCGTTCCATGTTACATGATTTTTCCAAACATCAACAAAACCATACCTCTGAGAAATTACCACTTTTTTGTTTTTAAGAGCATTAATTTCATGAAAATATTCCTTTACTCTAAATTTTGTGACTAAAAATTAGGAAAACACTAGATAAGGGCACCGCCAAAAAAATTAAACCCACATGCAAGGATAAAATCAATTAGTATGATAACTCATTGATTAACCTAGTGTGGATTGAAAAAAAACACAATATACCATAAATATCGTTATGGGAAAAAAGGGGTACAAAAAATCTTCCACTTAAGGGTTTTTAGAAATACAAGAGAAATTAAATAAATAAAAAACCATGAAGAAAAATCTAACAGCAATGAAATAATTCATCCATCACTCTATTTATATATGAGTATTGATCATTGTAGAAAACAATAGTTCAATAGATAATTTTCTGCATCAAGATTCATCCCATCCTAAAAAACTATGTTATTTTATAATTCAGCATTACCCCTTTTTTAATAAACCCATTGAAATGATATTTTTTTCCTCAGGTTACAAAACACACTTGTATTGTATATCCCCCTAAATCCATCACCATTTTCAGAAATATAAATGAATAGTTAAAAACCTGGTGATAGGTGATAAATATGAACCACATCATGCAATAGGAGGTTGAAGAACACTAATGTTAAACTGATGATTATTAAACATTGGTATGACCGAGGTATTAACCATGATTTAAACCACTTTATTAGTAGTTTCAAAAATCATTTTTTAATCATGTCTTGATGAACTTTTACATTGATGAATTGATATATAATCTCAATATGTTTTATAAGTGAGCGATGAGATACTTTTTTTGTTGGGCTCGATCATGCCCTTTTTATTATATAATATAACCATCAGATGATTCACCTCATCAACAATATCAACATGCTCTTGCATCATCCATAATAGTTGAGTAAAATCCTTTTTCCCAGAGATACACACTACTTAATCCAGTCTAAGTGAATTAATATCCTACTTTGTTATGACCTATCCAACACCTTTATTTCCAATAAATATGGTCGAACCTCAAGTGGGATTTCACTCCACCACTTCATCACCCAAACCAGTATTAGAAAATGTTAACAACTCATAATTTTCCCCTAATTCAATTTATAATCTAAAATTGAGAGTACCTTGAATTTACCTCAGGATTTTTATAACCACTAAATAAATGATCTTTCCTAATCTTACATTGGATAAGTGTAAATCATTTTTCAAATATAAGGTTTATGAATGTTTCTATCAAATTCAAAAAGGTTCCAATTATGCTCCTATTTAAGATGAGGTCAACATATTTACCGTCCATATGCTTCATATGTTTTTTCCCAGTGGAAATAAAAATCTACCGTGGTTTAGAGTCATGTATATTGAACATTATAAAAAGTTATCATGCACACATTTACACATATATAAAGGTGTATCCCTTACACTGAATAACATATATCTCCATGAAGTATGTGAGTTTACATATCATGAACATTTCATATTCTGACTACATGTGATTTGAATAATTTTCCACTGATTCATGATTACTTCCACAAAATACGATATCATCCACATAAATAATGTTTATAAACAGATCTCTATACGGTGAATTGACACATGGATTATGGTAAAAACATAATTTTTAAAATTGAATATTCATAGGATAGTTTTCAATCTTAGAAAACCATTCCATTGGTTCCTTATTTAGACCATGGAGACCCTTATTCAATCTACTAAACATATTATCATCATTTATAATACAAAATACCATTGGGTTTTCAATGTAAAATTATTCTTCGTGAATAATATTCAATAATTACATTGTTACATATAAATAATAAAATTGGTATCCTCTATGAATTTGAATGGATAAGAAGACCCTAATGAACACAAGATTAGTCAATGGAGAATATATTTAGTCAATATTAATTCTAAAAATCTATTCATAACCTTTATAAAACAATCATTCCTTATTTTTGATCACATTTCCTTTCTCATCAATTTTTTCATGACATCCACATTATCCCAATCACATTGTAATTTTATCCCCACTTAACATGATACCATGTTAGGTTATTATAAATATAATAAATTTATGCACTCAAGGAATTAACCCAAGATTTATCTTTCACTAGTCCCTCAAACGAGGATGGATATACTATTGATAGGATAGAATAGTGTGCTACATTACTCATTATCCTTTACTGTGATGGTACTGTATAATACCTAATAATATTAAATTTATAAAATTATCTTAGTTCACTGCTCCTTTGAACATTCATTTGAGTTTATTCATAAATGGTTTCATTTTAATATTTTACATCTAAATCATCATCATTTGGGAAACATTGAATGTTAGTGAAGCCTTCAATAACATATGTATTCGTACTATTTCACCTTTCACCTAATTTTATATCTTCAAATATACTAATATGTATTCTCCTTAGGTTCTTCATGATTTTATCCTCGATGATCTTGAAATAATTACTCCTTAGTTTTTTTGTATGTTTATTATTATAGAATTTATAGGTTATATTGTTCATTGACTATCCATGTAATATTCTATCCACTTCAAAATCACCATACATTCCTTGTTTTATAGATTTGTTTCAACTAGAAATTTTACGTATAAAACTATAGAAATAATTTTGTGAGGGATTCGTTCCAATATATTTTTCATTGGGTTTTCTTTCATCTCCTATACTCAGCCCTTTAATGTTTTGATTTCACACCATGACATGAACTAACTATTTCCAGTAGTAAAGATAAAAACTAGTCTTAATTAACATAGTTTGGGACATATTATTTACGTTTTGATTTCATTGTTAAATGATTCCATTTTGACGAGGTTCTATCACTGATAACAACTCATGCTTGATCTAATGTTTTTTGAGATATTTTTCCATTATCTAACCAAAATATCATGATTGTGTAAATAGTTTAATTCTTAAATCATCACAGGTATATCTTCTTGCAGTCAATCACTTCAAATTTACTCTTCAAAATTACCAAACATTCCATTATGCTATAATAATGAATAAAATGAATAATATAACTTTCTCTATATATTCCAACAATATAAATGGGATCACACAAATCTATATGAACCAGATCTAGTAGATTTGATTCCTTTTTTATCTTCATCATACATGAATATGTGACAATTTTTACATGAATGAAAGTATCACATTTATGTTTTCAATCATGCTTCATTTAGAATATTCCAACTACAAAATTAAGTTTGGATAGGTTTTCTAGGGTCTTATGATTAATGTGATGCAACCTCTGTGTCCATAAGTTTTTTTCTCTTAAATTTTTAAAAAAACATATGTTTTATTTATTATCTAACTGGTATAAGTTTCTAATTAGCATAAATAATTTCATTTAATAATTTTTTTCTTTAATATTTATATTGAATCCTTTCTGATAAAATGTCACCACCAGTTCTAAGTCATAGAGATGAATCAAACATAGACTATTATGACACAAACCATCCATAAGACCACTTCCTTTTCTTCGTCTTATCACCTTAAAATTCTGTATTTCCACTTCCTTTTATCTTTATTACTCTATTTTTCTGAATCACACCATTATGTTAACCATTTATGTAAAATTTTCAATAAATTCTCAATTATAATTTTTTATGATGAGAAGACTCAATCAAAAATCCATGTACTACAATTATTTATAACATTGTGTGTGATCTCTACCATGTGGGAATTCGAAATACTTTTCATTTCTATAAATGATAATCCTAATTGAGTTGAGTCTAAATATGGACTCTCTAATATCATCTCAACAAACATGGTTGAATCGTTCTTGGAATTTTCCTCTAAAAGAGAGTACCAATGTTTTAGGCTGATTTTATTGGATGAGCTATATTCACTTTTCTCTGAGTTCTATAGTTAATATTTATTCCATTCTTATTTCCTTCAATGGATGAGTTTTTTCGCAAATATAGAAAAATAAAAACAATATCTATAGAAATTATTTCTTCTATATGATGATAGATAATGTCTCATTATATTTTTTGACTAGAAGGTGCTTCTACATTAAGATATCACCTTTCCAATTCTTAGTAAGACATGTTATTGCCGAAAAAATCATCAAAATTAACATTTCATAAGAGTTAATATATTATCACATTCAATACTCCACATATACCACCATTTCATATAGGTATTCTATTAGGGACTATCTTTTGATGATTGAGGATTATTTTCAAAAAAATTCTTGTTTATTTCAAAACTATCTTAGTTATAACTGTATGTTCATTTGGGATATCTTATATATATAATTTATCATTCTCTTTGTTTTGGCCTGTCTAGTTTCTAAATTTTCGTGTTCTCATATCACAACCAATTCATCTTTTCCCCCTAAATTATGGTCTTTGATCATTAAATTCTTCCTCAACTTATTTGGAGCCACATTTGACTATTTCTAAAAGATATTCATACAAGACCCTTCCAAAATACAATTTCATATTTAGTTCCCTTTATTTTGTTTTAGTTTCATGTTTACTTATTAAGCTAATGACTTCTTCTTCATGTCCCTAAAATATCATAGATTCGTACACTATCCTCTAGGTATGGTCATTGATACAATTTTTCTTTCTCATCAATCTTTATTGTAAACTATATTACTTCTCCTAAAAAATTCATGAGTTTCTGAATGTTTTTATTAAAATATTGGAAATTAATAAATCTACTATTCATGATGATTCAAATTATTTGATAATTCATTAAAAAAGATTCATTATTTCTATTATTTTTCCTTGAATTTTAGGGTCATAAAGCATTCGTCAATTTCCATCTTGAGATCGACTACACCAATTGTATGATTATATACCCATATCATGGGTTCTACAATTTCATGTTTAGCCATCATGGAATCTTCATGATCAAGTTTAGAATCTTTTTATGATTCCTTTAAAAATTATCTATCTTCATGATCCACTTTTCAAATGAATCTATTCCTCTTTAACTTATATTCCGATTCAATGTTTCTGTTTTTAGGGAACCTCTTCGGAGGACTCTGCATGATTTCCACTTCAATATCTTCATCATAAATTTTTTTTGAGCCATATACATTAATCTTCACTACTTTACCTCAGATAAAATTATCCAATACAGGCTTGAATTCAAATACTAGTTCTCCACTCTTGTATTTTCCTACAATAAGAGAAATAAATTCTTCATTTAAATCATATCAATCGTCAATAACATTATAAATGTAATTTTTTCCATTTATTTGAATGATATATTCTTAATTTCATGAATTGGTGTCTTTTCTAGTTAGATTCTCATTTCATAATCCCCCACATCACATTACATTTTATCAATGAAATGAATATATAAATACATCCATCAAGAGTAGAAACATTAATATTGTATAGAAATTGAATCCTTTTCAAGATTTTATTTAAAATGTCAATATTCATAATTTCATCATCATGGACAAATATTTTCTAACAAATTCTGCTATTCAATTGAAGAAACTATCTTTATTATTATCAGGATTTATTTTCATATCATCAATTATATTAATCATAACTTAGGGTTTTTATTCATTTTCATTGTTTTCACCTTCATTTATATTTTTTAGTTTCTCCCATACATACTTTTCCATATTTATGTTCATAATTTTTTAATATATTTGGTCTCATAGAGCTATAGTAAGAACATTTTGAGCTTTATCATCCATAGCAAGTAGTTTTATGATTATTTTAGTCATGAAAAGTTCTGTATCATCTCTCAACTGAATCCATTGAGCGAGGGAAAATAAAACTTTAATACAAAGATATCTTATAAAATATATCATTCATTTATATAAAATTTGTATGTTTTTTCAATAAAAATGGGTACTCCCATTATGTTCACTAAATTTTACATGCAAATGTATTGTTACAAGCCCGCTTCACTCATAAATAACCAAAACTCTAGGACACAAGGCCTCAAGAGTGCTCCCAATTTTCTAGAGGCTAATGACTAGCAGAAATGGTGTATGGGGGTATGGTGGGGAGACTCTACCATCTTTATTATATTATATCACAATGGTAATAATAAAGAATATTTAGTATAAATAAAAATATAATAGAAGAATGAAAATCATCCAAATAATAATATAAATCATACATAACCAACCACTTGATCATATATGCATGATTTCATGAGGTGATGCATAAATATAAATAGAATGTCATGGTAGTAGGAATAAAATAGTACCGAAATATACGAAATAGAAAAAAAAGACCAATAATAACTATCTAAATGAGAATCCTGATCAATAGACCAGTAATCTTCTACCATGATCTAATCGGAAAAGAATCAAGAATCTATTGGTGGTTTATTCTCATTATCCTTACATATATATCCATGAAGTCTTCTAGTATTTGAAATGGAGTCCCAAAAGGGTGTGAGTAATGACCAGTAGGCCACCACCATTGGTTTCTAGTACAAATATTGATTTTGAATATAGGCTGTAACATTGTGTAATATAATCATAATTATAAACAATATATAAAATAGAAGTCCAATACACTCCAGTATAAGAGAGTATGATGTAACATAGTTCATGTACAATAAATGAAATACTATATAATTTAATTAAACTAGGAAAATACCACTTTCTCCAGCTATAGCTAGATAGCGCTGGATATAAGACCCTTTAGTGGGCTGAAAACCTACGTACCAAGGACAAGGTGTCCTCATCGAGTCTGAGGAACTCATCCAAGATAGAATCATCATAGACCCGATTGGATCCTAATGTTATAATTTAAGGCTATCTATTTATATGAACATCAAGCCGAGTTAAAGGTGATAATACTAGGAATTATAATTTACAGAGTTTTTAGGTGAATCATTGGTGTGAGACCAAGGAATTAACATATCAAAGACACCAACCAAGTTTATGTCTCGTATGACACTTAATAGACACATTAATTAATCAATTAGAATAATACAATTTCACTAAAGGAATTCTAGGTCTATAATCTAAGTCTAATCCAAGGATGGACTCACATTTATAAAGACATAGGTCTATAACCATTATCAATTATAATTTATATGTAATCAAAGAGATAATTAAATATCTATGTTATTAAAATATTCTATTAACTCCTTTTAGTCACCACTTTTAAAAATTATAACAAGTCCAAGTGATGTATTCATGAAACATCAAAATTCGTTTTACTCATTTTTTCCATTCCATTTACAAGTGACTAACCAAACACACACAAGGGATGTCTTGGTTATAAATAAATCATGGGTTTCAAGATCATTTAATTAGACACACTATAAGGGGTTGTTAAAGATGATATCAAAAGCCTATAATTTTTTAATAGGGTCCCATAACATGTTTATACAAAGAATTGGATAATAATTTAAATTAATATTAATTTTAGGTGCAATGTGTGAAAAATATGTCATGTGGTAGAACTATACAATTTATTAACACCTAGAATTTTAGGAAAAAGTTGTAGACCACCTACCATAACACATTAGTATAATACTTTTTGACCATTGACCTTAAATGTTTGTTGGAATAAGAGAAAAAAAACCTTACAAGATACCAAAAAATGGTAAATTTGGTTTCACATTAATAATGTTGACGATTGTGAAAAAACTGATAAATGAAGGGAATAATGGGTTATATATATAGAGGGGTGTCCAATGAAATTTTAGTTGATGTAAATAGAGTATAGATAAATGATAAATTTCAAATACTAATACATAGTTAATGGGATAATTATTATATAAAGTTAGTATTCCAAATAGAGAAAGAGAAAAGAGAAAATGAGGTTAATGGTTAAGAGAGAAAACAGTAAGTACAAAATTTTTAAAGGGGTGCATAGTTTGGTTGAATAGTTTGGATAACCATGCAAAAAATGTATGATAAGCACTATCCATGTGAACACCACTTATGGTTAAAAAACCATGTATACACCATTCATTTAACTCTACCTAGAATAAAATACACTCTCTAGTCTAGGCACACAGTTTGGTAAACCATGGACAAACCCCGTGTGTTAAATCAACTCAAAATCAATGGTTTTTCATATTCATACATTATATGTGTCATGGTTTTAAAATAACTTCTTCACCCTTTATATTCCACACAGTTGAGGTTCACAATTAATGTTATCCTTGTGCCAACTATGCGCTTCACCCTATTTATCCAAAAACTAGGTCTCTAGGCCCTGAACCAAGCCCAAATGATTCCAAAACCTCCATGAATGCATTAAAAACACTTATTTAAATAAAAAAGGACGTTTATACATAAATTTTAATGATTTTAATGCAATTAGAAATTGTTATTCTACAATCTCCCCTTCTCAAAATAACTCATCCCCGAGTTTTCCTTCTAAGGGTAGTTGAGCTGCTTCCTAGAATTACATGGCCACTGAAAATGTATATCAGAATATGAATATTAGGTATTGTCTTATACATGAAATTTATTCCATATAACCCATAATAAATTGAATATTATGACCTCATAGTCTCTTCATGCAATAATCAACAACACAGACATGATACTCCGCAAAAGAAGTATCAACCTCTAACATAACTTCATTAAAATCAAGGACCTAAGATGGGTGGGAATAACATTGAAAAGATGGGAAACATGGAATAAATTGTTAATGTTTTGGTACCTATAAGAAATAGATATATGATAGTCTACTAAATAGATTCATTCAAATATCTTGATTGTATTAATGAATCTATGTATCATCTTCCCTTTTCTCTATAACCATTGATGAATCAATCTAGGATAGATTCCCAAGAAGACCAGATCCCCCACCCTTAACTATATAGGTTAGATATGGTGATAAAAATAATAATTATTCATATATTAATCCATATCCAAATATTTTTAAATCTTATGTACAAATTCCAACATCTATTGAATTAGACGTTGTCCCTGTTGCGCTACTCCAATACCTCGAACCAGATTATAAGAGAAAGAAATGGTTTACCGTAGAGTAATTAATAAGAATAAATATGGTTAGTATCATAGAAGATATTATTATAAGTAAATTTAGTAAGATAAAAGTTAATTTCCCAAGATAATTTGAAATCCAAGACACACACATGATGCATTTCCATGAGTACCTTAATAGTGAAATCAGATTGATTATCTGTCTACATGTTATATGTTGTACTCAGAATCACATGTGAACCAAAATATCTCTATAAACCATTCAATAATTGAGATGTGTACCTATAATCCCTATCTAATATATGGGTATGAGAAACACCATTATGGAATATGATATATCATACATATAGCTTCCTGATATCATCTATTCTGGAGGTCTCCTTGATAAAAAAGAAGTGGGAAACCTTTTTCAGCCTATCCATAATAACCCATACCACATCACTGCCTCTAGGTGACTTTATAAAATCCATTAAAACCTCATATTGATTTCATATAATTTCCACTCTGATATAGGTAATGAATGTAAAATTATTGTAGGATGTTGGTGTTCCACCTTCACCTGGTGAGATGTGGAACACCGAATAAGGAAATCTACATTTTCTATTTTCATCCCAGGTAACCAATACTAGTAGTGAATATCACAATACATATTAATATGTTCCGGATTTACAACACATTTACAATCATTATTTTCTAAAATCAATTCTTATCACATTTCTACATGAACCCATACACGTCCATGGATATGAAAAATTATATCCCCATAAAAACCCATCTATGTGGTGGGTCTCCACCTGAAACACTTTCCCATAAGACAACACCCTCTGGATCTAAAATTGGAATCCTGTAAAATTAATCCATATGTTAGTAATCTAGTTATATTTCCATGAGAAATTTCTACACATGACACTCCAAAACATCCAAATGTATTTCATATTGAAAATTCATCAACTTCTATTCACTACTAAATTCTTGAATTATAGGAGTCTGAGTATTATATATTAAAAAATAAATAAAAACATATTTATTTCCTAGAATGTAATCATCCTAAACATAGATGTAATTTATTTATTAAACCCATCTTCTACACCATAGGTTCATGTATCTCTGATAGAAAATGTATGAAAGGATTTTATGGTATGTGTATACCCCGAACCGTTCTCCCAGTAAATAAGGACTCCAAAAATTTAAGGCATGATCAATGGATGAGAAATCAATATTGTGAATATAGTAATTTCACTCATGATCCTCAAATAATGAGACCCATATTCCAAAAATTAATATCCTTATATAAAAAAAACTCCCAACCTAATTCATGATGCATGACAATACACTGTATATCCTCTGATAGGATGATATAAAATTAGGATTGCCTGTGAGGTCAACATTCCTGTTATTTCTTGAAAAGACTTCTCACAATATTCATAACATGTAAATTTAACACAATTATTATTCAATAACATAAGTGGTTCTATAAGGAGTGAAATATTTTATATAAAGCACTGATAGTAACTAGATAACCCCAAGAAACACCATTTATAAAATATTTTCTTAGGTTTCTACCAAGAAACAATGGCTCTTACTTTCTTTGGATCCATAAACACTCCAACATATTAGATAATATGACCTAGGAAGTGAGAATTATTATTCTAATAGTGGTATTATTTATTATTTTCATAGAACCTATCCTCTCTTAATTTACTCAATACAACGTTAGTATTTATTGGAATTATTGTGTCAAGGTTGATAATAGACTAAAATTTCATCATTTGAAACAACCACAAAAACATCGAAATATGGGTGGAAAACCAGATTCATGAAGCCTATAAAAAAGGAGGGTAAATTATTTATACTGAACAACATAACCAAATATCCATATAATCTATACATTCTTTTGAATGAAATTCATGGTATATATGAGGGCCAAAATCACACTTAATGACTGCTCAATCCCAAAAAACTTTGTTAAAGACCCTGTCTCTTGGGATATGGTATAAGAGACCATATATTCAAGGATTTGGTTAACAATTACTTACAATGATATGATTCATTCATATGTAATCTACATACATCCTTAAGGAACCATCATCTTTCTTGAAAAAAATCACAGGTGAACTCCAAAGAGAAGTACTGAGCTCTATAAACCCTTCAGCTTCTAGTTCATCCAACTACCACTTGAGTTTCTGATGCTTAGAATGAACCATCTTATATAGGGTAATATATACCCATTCCACTCTTGTAATAGGGTTTATTGTTAACTATAACTCTTTCTGAGGAGGTATACAAAAAAAATCATCAGGGAAAAAATCTCTGAATCGGTCCACCCCTAATGATAAAACAATATGTTCAACTCCTTGATAATTTAAAAAATAAATACTAATTTGGGCCAACATTCCACTAAGACCTAAAATATTAGGTCTAACTTGGGTTTCATGGGCATCCCATTATACCCTATGAATATAGCTACCTCCCTCAGGTGATAATAAAAATATCATATAACAATAGAAATCAATTAAATAATGGAAGGGTACTAACCAATCCATAATAAGAATGATGTTTTAGCCTATCATATATAATATAAAATGGTTCTAGAATAAATCATATCCAACTAAATTAGGAGAAAAATCTTTGTATTAGGGAACACTCTCTGGCTGGTTTCCCAACAGTGTGTCCATATACATCACTCAATATAAGTATTTAATATCGAGACTGATGTTACCCATTAAAGTCATAGATATAAATGAGTGTGAAGATCCTGTATCAAAATAAATGAGACACTAAAGTCAAGGAAACTAAGACCATACCTCGTACTATTGATGGATCAAAACTCTTCTCCTTATGTGTATGTTTCACTAAATAAAACTACCTAGATCCATGTCCCTGATATACAACCTAACCACCATGAGAAGGTCGACTCTACTAGTGAAACATCACCTATATCTAGATTTATTTTTTGTAATAGTGGGATCCCTATATCCAACAATACAGTACTTTCTGATTACCAAATCTTTTATATAATGATTTATGTATGATTTATTCTTACCATATTATTATTGATATTTCATTTACCACCATTTATATGGTATATTTCATAGATTATTTTCCATATCTTAAGGTTATATTAGTTCTATGGAGATAATGAATACCTATTAATTCTATGAAATTAATAATTAACATAATTTCTATGATTTATCTACATCATACATACATGAGGAAGATGATGCATGACTATTAGGAGATAAGGGCTCATAAACATTGATACTTATTATTATAAATTTCTCACATGGCGATCCTGAGTCGATGAGATCATGAGGATGAACCATACAATATGAAAATCACATGATTCAGGTTTCATTGGTAGTTCTTACCTATAAACATATGTAATGGTCTCTTACTATGAAATTTTCATCTATTTATATGATTTCATTGAATGATTTTATCTAAGAATAAAACTATGGTATTGATGTCATCATGAGATATATTTCACTAAGAGTAACATTGGAGATATGGAATTGATTGAATGATAAAAAAATCACTTCTCATAGGATGTAATATCTCATGCCTAGTTGATCAAGATTGTAGTCCCTTCAATAAATCCATGGAAATGGTAGAGAATCTATGTCTGTCTAGTCAGGTCAGTGAAAAATTAAAAAAAATTGATGACAAAAAGTGTGCATCATTGTTTATGAGATATCATAATAAACTTAATCATATTATATGATGTGTTTGTGTATGAAAATTTGTAGTTATAAAATTTACATATCTCTTTATGAGTTTTTATGGGTCTCTAGACTCCACTCCTGGCCTATGAATGGTATTTACAACTATGAAGATAAATTCTTAGCGGCCCACAAAATAAGAATATTCAAAAGTTCGGCCTATTCTTATGTATAGGAGTTTAATTCATGGTGGGACCCACCATTGTGACATAGAAGTTTTCATAAAATATATGATAAAAATTAAATAACTAAATTAATCTTATTCGAGTTTATAATAATATTTATTGAATTTATTTATTGGATTTATTTATTGGTATTGAAGTTAAAACATGAAAAAATATTATATTAATTAATATTATATTCAAGGATCATTTAATATTTCTGGGAATAAAGAGTCAAATTAACTGGATTGATTTTATAATGTAATATTTCTATTATATTACAAAAATGTGATAATAATTATAATTATGATTATAAAATAGTAAGTATGGAATAACATTTTTTAAGGATTATTTAGTGGGAAATTCATGATCGAGGGACGGGGAGCCATTTATAGGTATTTAGAACCTCACTATATAAGGAGGAGGGGGATTTAATTAATGGAACTCTTAATAATGTGAATTTAATAGCCTATCACTCCTCTCTCCTACTTCTTATAGAGATAATATCTCAATCTATGTAACTAATCTATGTTATCCTTCATGGATTAAAGGATCCACGTAGCGGTGATCATTGGGACATCAAAGGAATCATGGGATCTCTATGATAGCTCATGGATTTCAAATATCTATACTCAAACATACTTTCAAAGCATGTGTGGATAATTTAGAGGGATCTAGATTTGGTTCATTCAAGAAATGGTCACATGTGACATGAAATTGTCATAAAAATCTTCAAATTGATGAAGGTAATTTTTTATTTAATTTTTTTGTTAATTATTTTACATGGGTTCTTTAAATTCTATAATGAGATGTGTAATTATAAAAAACATAGTTATATCAATCCAACAAAGAAAAATTTTAATCCCCATCCCATATACTTCTATTGGGTTCCCATTCACATTCAATTAGAATCAAAGGGATCATGTGAATTTTTAATCCAAGAAAAATTTAATATTTAAAAAATGCATTAAATGGTTATCACAGTAGTCCCAACTCCATTTAATCACAGATGTTGGCCATATAAATATTTAAAAATGGATCAAAGTCACCGTTCCAACATTCAATTTTGAAGTAAATATATAAATATATACAAACACACACACAAAAAAACAAAAATATATAAATATATATATATGATAATTTTTTTCTATAGATATCATTTTCTTGGCTTTTAAGGATTCACAGTGGACTCTACTGGCTTGAAAATTTTTATCATTATAAAGTAAATTCCACATGATTGTGGATATTTTTTAAATTTAACATCCTATTGACCAAAAAATTAAAAAATATATAAAAAAAATTTAAATACGATAGGGGTTCCTTTTAATAAAAAAATAATTAAAAAATAGGGAAAACATTGAAAATGGGTGGGGCACTATGCTATGTACGAAACAAAAAAAGTGAGAAGGGTTTAAGGGGCGCGATAATATATTCTTCTAGAATAATGAAATATTTTAAAAAATATTGTATATAGGGTGACCCCTTTCTTGATTTGACCCATTGTGAAGACCTCTACAGTTTAACCTTTCCCCTAATGTGTGCCACCACTACACCACCCTATCCTTCCTCACTTTTATTTTCTTCCCCACCACTATCCATCCACCCTATATCAACTCAGGTGCCTACAACCCATAGTTTGGTCTATTATTTACCTAGATTGTCCACCACCAGGTTATAATATACCACCCTAGTCCTAGCTTCCTCCCCTAGAGGAGGATCCCTTCCTACTACCTCTTCCTGGCCACTACCGCATCGGTTGACCTCCCTCCAAGCCAAATTATCAGCCACGTCTCTCGCACGGTCTCCTATCGCCTAACTCCCATCAGCTAGCTGTAGGAACCTCTTGTTGTGATCCTCTATTTCTAGTGAAACCCCCATCCACCATGTCACAATTTTTGGACTCCCTTATTTTTACTAATTAGAACCAAAAAATCCTGACACAGGCTCCCATGTTGCTGAAGATGGATCCCCATCCACTGGCTCAGGAACCACCTATCAGCCAACATACGGACAAGTCATGTCATCCTGACCTGAACCAATGCAGATCAGAACATTCTTGACCCACACGTCCATATTTAAGTCCATATGATTCTCGGTTGTAATGACTCCACCTCTAGTACCCTATATCTAGTGGATAATTTATTACATTGCAAAATCTACAAGGAATCACGTCCCGAAGGACTGAATATATTATTAGTATTGGTAAACAAGATGTATACTTCAAATTCACACTACATTTTATGTATAAAATACACAAATAATTTTTTTTGAAACCATTATTCCCCTTAGTGTATAAATTCAAATTAATTATAAAACACTTCCACGTGTCCTTTGGAAAATAAATCATAATAATGGGTGAGATCAAGTGCTTATTTCGGGTTATATACTGTAGAATCTATCTTGAATTAACAAATAATAATCAATATGTGGAGGTTAATAACTATACATACATTACATTTAATCTAAAAAATTATAATTAAATGAAAAAAAAAATTAATTGAGAAAATATCATGGATAATAATAACTAAATTTATAATGAATGAAATGATTAATAATTGGATGTATTGTTTTCAGGTGTACGATACCTCTACCTTCAAGACCTTCTAGATGATAGTTTAAAACTATATGTAGAATCCCATTTATTTGGGGAACTGAATTATCTCATGAGACATACTAATGCATCGAGGGGCTATATAATTCTGGGCACCACAAGTTATTGCCGGTCCAAATTATTCTTCACATATCAAATGACTAATTTAATTCATGAATCAACATTCATTATCATAAAATATCTTTATAGGGTAAAAAATATAGACTTATCAATATTTCCTTAGTTAATTAAATTACTGTCAAATTAAAAACTATATGTAAAAATGGTATATAGTTTAAGGAATAATCATATCCATCACAAATAAATATGGATAGTTAAGAGAAATAAAATATCCAAGGATCACAAGAAAGTGAATGCTTTAAATGATGGTATAATTAAAACATATACCCAACGGTGAATAATTTAAATAAATGTTTTTTTAATTGATGAACTATCTATAAAAATGTCCTTAATTTATTGTAGGAAAATATTTTTTTCCCATTTAATTGTTCTTATATAGAAAAAATGTTCAAGTATGAAGAAAAATATTATCTTGGAAAATAATCATGCATAATTTTAAAGTAAGATTAAAATAATTAAGTAATCTTGAAAGAGAAAAATTATTATTATTCTATATAATTAAAAAACATTCCATTTATATTTTTATAGGAAAAGTCACAAAGTACATCATTTGGAAAATGGAAAAAGTTTACTTTCAAACCATTTTGTAAAAATTAAATCCTTGATAAAAATTAATTTAATTTTAATTTAGGAATTTATTTAAAAAATTATTATTTTTTAGATACCATGGACAAGGAAGATAATTTTAACCTAGTGAATACTTAAACATAAAAAATCCGGAATAGTGATGACATTGTTAAATAAACTCTTATGACTTTAGTAACTTTTTAATCAAAAAAACCATGAAGGAAATAAATTCTACTAAAACATTAAATACCATAAATAAAAATAGATTTATGATATAATATATCAAAGGTGTATTATATACACTATAATGGAAATAAGTGGTGAATATTTAATTTGTATCAGGAAAGTAAAAATGAGATGACAAACACTTACCTCACACATCCTTTTAATTGAATATGTTTTTAACTACAATATAATTTCTATGAACATGTTATTAATCAATAAAAGAATGATATTGATATTATAATATAATATATAATCCTCTTTTATAATCCTTTCACCCGGTTAGTAATAATATTTTATTATTACTCTTCTTTCGGGTGTTAACTACCTCATTTTCCCATGCCTGTTTTGTCCTATGTTATTTGGTTATTATACATATGATATATTTTTATAGTTATATATAATTATATATATATATATCATATTTTTTGATTAGAAACAATTTTATAATCATTCATTAACTATTTATATAGAAAATGATTTCTATCGCTCTGTGGAGACGGTAAGTTGTACACATTCACAAGCGATGATATCATTTTTGAATGATTAAAAAGGAGTGTAACAGGATGATATATTAATTTTAAATAATAAATATCATCTCAAAATTATAATATATATTAATTATTTCAATCATTATAATCATTCAAGTTATGTGGTGATGAAAAACAAATTACACCACTACGTGGAGATGGTAAGCCATACTTATGAATGTGTTCTGTTGTCATTTTTTGTAGGATGTGTAAAATGTAGAATATGGTTGCATAATAATCCTAATAAAATAAAATTGTACATATTATACAGAATTTATTATTTTATGATTCAAAAATTCATGAAGAGGAAGTAGGAAAATAAATAAACTTTAAAGAGTTGAAGAGACAATTACTTCTTCTTTAGTGGACTCCCTCTATATCTCCTCTTAAAATTCCTAATATTTCTATTTTTGAAATTAAAAAACCCTAATTACTTGTATAATAATGGTGATAAGATGATTTTTTAGGGTATGGTTGAGATATAATCCTCAATGTGGTGTAAATATGTGAGAGATAATGTGCGTTTTTATATTTTTGATGAGGGGTGCTTTTGGAATTTCTCATAAGATTAAATTATAAAAAGACAATTCCTGAGTGAAATTCATAAAAATATCCTATTAAAGACAGGTGATAAAATTATAAACCAGATAATATACTATTAATTCTTAAATATGTTTTTTTATGATTTTCAAATAATTTATTAAAATATTAATCCCATAAAATGCCATTATTGTTAATTTTGATACTATTCTTTACATTAACATTAAAAACATCAAGATAAAATGAAAAAAATAAAATTAACCTTTTTATTATGTAAGCGAAATGTCATTTTGGTCTATATAATTAGTTTATCACTTTAAATATCTCAAATTTTGTTACTTTTAACATTTTTAATATCAATTATTAAATTATACCATTAATAATATAATTATTGCCCCAATATTGTGTAATAATTAATGTTAATTATTTTTCAATAATAATTAAAAATAAATTACCATGATTAAGATTAATATTTTATCTTTCAAAAACATATTTATTTTCAACTATATACTTTTGATAATCCCATATTAGAATATTAAAATTATTAATGCAAGAGTGTGACATGTTTGACTTTTCATGAAATAGAATACAATAAATGTCAAAATATCTTCCCAATGGCCATAAAATACCATATAATATAATATTATAATATTATAATTGAAATGGACTTACAAAATAATATTTATAAAACTATTAGTGTCAATTTCCAGTCCCTATCATTTTACTTGTAACTTTAATTGCCCTATTTACACATTATAGTGGTAAATAAATTACTAAGATTACTATTCATATTGAAAATAATAAATGGGGAATATTTAATAAATTTAGAACTCATGAATAAAAATAATTATTTAATTTTTTAATATTTATTCCAAATTAGTGTATTAATTCAAATTACAAATAATCTGACAAATGGCAATGAAAAACTGTTTTCATGAAAAATGCATAATTAAGCCCACAAATATACTTATAGAAAATAAAGAATAAGGATTATTAAAAATAATCAATTTTAGTATATATAATGAAATATTACTTAATTAAATTTAATATCAAATTAAAATCATAAGGTTAAGTTTTAATATAATGAAAATGGCAGTTTTGTAAAAATTGGTATTTTCACTATTCACTGGAAAATCAATGTTCACTGAAAAATACTAAAAAATAAACCTAAGATAATTATATATGATGATTTTTAAAATTATATTATTTTTATAAAAAAAATTATAGAAGTTATAGAAACTTATTATAATGTTTACTTATAAAAAGGGAGAAACCAACTTTTTAAGAAAACATATTTTTTGAAGAATAAAATGACATTACTAAAAATAAATTTCTTCAAAAAAACCTAAATAAGTACATTAAAAATGATTAAGACAAATATATATATATATATATATATATATCAATAATGTGTTTAATAATATTAATTCTCCCAAATTTAATGGCTAGGTTATAAAAATCCCATTTAAATAATAATATTACATTATTCGTTTAACATGCGTGTTTCATATCTTGGATGCCATCAAATATAAAGTTATTTTAAAATAATAGGTTGTTACTATAAAATCCATTTTTTGGGATTTATGGTATATTAGAGGATTGAGAATATAAAAAAATAAGGTTAAAATACTTCATAAATTAAGTAATACATTTTGTAATAAAATTTAAAAGTGGGACTGAGTGATATATTTTATTTAAATTAAAATTAAAATATTTATTTTAATTCATTTAATTAACTAGGTATAAATTTATCATATATTTTATTTTTATTACGCGTTTAATTTTCATATCATCTGATCTTGATTATTTCTAGAAAAATGTATGCATGAAATTTATTTATTTAATTGTTTATCATAATTTAGATTTCATGCGTGTGATAATTAAATTTATTTTGATAGTTTGCTCATTTTGACCTCGATTTATATGTATAATGGACTACATGTACACAAGGGATTTATTTCATGTGTTTTATGCATTTTCCATACCCCCTCACTTGTCTGTGAGTATTTATATATTATGATGAAGACATAAACTACACTTAGACTAAGAAAAGTTCTCGATGAGACATGGATACATTGGAATGGGTGTGAGATATGATAAAAGTCAGATATGATATAGTTATTTTTACCCATAGTGTCACAGTTGATCAATTGAGAATAAAATGGATCAAACATTACTAAACACTCAAGATTAGTTGCATTTTATTATTTAATTTATGCGTTTTTATTAATATTTAGTGAGTTTTCATGATTGAGTTATCACCTAAAATAATAAACTATATTCATATATTATAAAAATATAATATGTGGTGGATGTTTTTTAATTTATGAATGGTCAGGTAGTGAGTAATATCATACAGTATGTGCATATCAGATTGAAAATGAATTCAATATTTGATAAATAATATAGCCATAAAAAATATTATGTCGTAACGCCTTCCAATTTTTGAATATGTAAAACCCTAAGTGAATGGGGTGCTCATCAGGCCTAGTTGAAGGTGTATCCTACCATTAGAGAGTTCTCATAAAATTGATGGGTTTACTATAATAAATACTGAAGCAAATAAGTATCCACAATAAGATTTTTTTTCACTTTAGAGGTAAAGAGTTAAGTAAAGTAAGTTTATGATTTATATAAGCTATGACTTCACTCAATAGTTCAAGGTTCCATAAGTCCATAATGTTTTCCATTCAAAAAAATACATTGAAATGCATTGATTAGGGGTGTAACCATATATTGGACAATCAGTATGGGTTTTTAGGTTCCTTTCCACTATAATACTACAGCAGCTGATCATTCCTAATCATGAAGTGATGGATTTTAGAGATCAATAAAATAATGGGAGACATTAAAATATTTAATTGATCGGTAATTTATAATCAATAATAAAGTAATAATTAATAAGCATTGAGTGTTTAATTTTTTGGAACAATGTCATTTAATACAAAAATATCAATATGATTTCTCCTCGAAAAGAACATATGCTAACCAGAATAAATTTCAATGTGTATTATAGGATATCGTAGAAAATAATATGATATAAGAAATTATATGTGATAGTGTTCCCACTACCTATTATTCCACCTCGGGGAACAAGGGTGTCAATGATAATTACATAAGTCTCATGTGTAACACATATTATATTTATATCAAAATATATGATCAATTTCTAATGAGTTGAGAAACCAATATCAGGACATGGTTGATATCACATATCGTCTAATCTTTGATATTTATATTAGTAGAATGAAATGTGAGATATGGAAAGGGAAATAATATACTAAATATGTGTAAATTGAAATATATATCATGATATTTTATGAAATATATTTCCTATATCATTTCACCCAGTTACTCCAAATTATTCTATGTTTACAAAATTAACTGTATAGAGGAAATTCTTCATTAACTTTTGGGTAAGGTTTTAAAAGTTGAAAATAACTTATCGAAAGATTAATCTTTAATTCTAAAGTTGAACAAGTTGAAAGACATGGTGAAAAAGAAAAATTGATTTTTTATGCCAGAGGAACCTTTGTAATGTCCTTCAATGGAAATAGGTTGATCATTACATAAGAGGTTATTTATTTTCCAGCACATGAGATAAGTCTATAGATGATTAAAAGAAATAAATTGAATTAGAATAAAGGTTGGGCTTCTACATTGTGAATATTCATTATTTTATGTGATTTTTTGGTCCAAATTATTGGTTATTGAATACAGTACTCCTATCATAAATATTTATTTAAATATAGTAACCAATTAATTATATAAACATTACAAGAATAACCATTTGCTTTTTAATAGGTCGTTAAAGGGTGATTCAGAAGTCAAAAGTGAGAAGTATACAACTTTTAACTTCCTAGAATATTGATTTAGTTGATCTATTATTACGTATTATCAATGAATTTATCTCACAAGTCCATTGGAAACAAGGATACATTATACCATTATCAAATTATATGCTATTTTTTGGTGTCTCATACTAAACAAGTTGTCCATTAATACATGAATCATTGGAAATAATTGATGAATATAAAAGGTAATACTCTAATACAAAGTTATGGAAGGAAAATTATTTGAATATTGTTACTAAATGTAGTTGTCTAGGATATAACCATTATGGGTTTTGACAATTCAGATTTAATAACCATATGTATTATCAACACATTTACATGTTTCTATTTGGATGAAAAAACCTTTAGAGATAAAAAAATTTCGTAAAGCATTATGAATTAGTTTAGTAAAATACCATGCCCTATTTCACGTTAATGATATAGGTAAATTTATATGCATCATAATATTCCTTTTAGAGTGTTCTGATTATAAAATTAAGGTATATAATATGCATGGTTAATAGATATAAGTAACTTCAAGCCTGTGTTCTAATGAATATCTCATCCATGAATTCATCGATCAATAAAATATTGCATGGAGTAATTACTAAACACACATTTCCTTATATGTATTATGGTAATTTTGTATGTGAAAGGATAATCAAAATTGAGACTCATATGCATTGTAGAAACTTCAATTATTTATCACGACATGCTTTATCAATGAAAATATTATCCAATCGACATATGCTAACTATAATGAAAATTTTATTAATATGAGTTATAGTATGTTATAAATCCATCATGTCCTAAAAACACATGTTTAGATGTAAAATGTTTATAAAGAATATAAAAAAATTACATAAAGAAAAACACGAAGTGAATCACTATTAATATCCTTGTGTTCATATAGGATATTATATACATCCATAAGATTGATAAGTTATAGTCAAGTTATAGAATGTATTTCTATAAATCACTACAGGTATCTATTAGATAATGATGGAGATAAATTTAATTGGATTTAATCAACATCGTAGATTCCGAAATAGTTTTAATAAAAAATATCAAAGATATCTTGGGGTAGGGAATCTTTCATAGACACATATTGTCTATGAACGATAAAACGATGGTAATGGTATTATATTCACTAATACAAGAGACACAATTTTAATTTAGAATAATGGTTCCTACAAGAAATCTGTTTTTGAAAATTATTAAATATTGATGAGTTGAATTAAAATCAAAAAATGGATTAGATTTATCGATGTACATGTTCTTGGTATTTTGAATGATTTAAATATTTATACCGTACTGATATTGAAGAGGAAAATTACAAGGAAGAAATAATTGTGTTACCAATAAGACATTATTTGTTATATCAAGTCATCATGATTAAATACATTATAATTATCATCTATTCATTGCTACTTTCTATTATCCTTATATTGGGGATTTGATGTTAAGATGACCATTCATGGAATGTCCGTATATGGTAAAACCATAAGGATTTGGTGACATTATAGAATTCTAATATGGGGTGTATCTTATTGAAAACTAGTTTTGGATTGAAGTAAGTGACAAGAACCTAGAATATTAATATTTAATGAACATTTTTCCATCCATCTATAAGAGGCTAGAGGGATCTCCATAATTTTCAAAGTAAATATGTCGATAAAATATGGAAAACAACAATTGTTCTTATTATTAGTTAAGATTGGAATTAAAGTTACTCTCTGAAGACCAAATTAAAGTAGAAACATATGTTTTATGGAACAATATATAGCATGTTATATCTAATGGGTTCTTTAGAAATAGTCAATGTATATATATTCTAGAAAGGTATTGAAAAATACAGAGCATAACAATTTGAGGGTTAGTTTTTTATAATGTGAAATGACAAAAATATCTTCAAGAATACATGTATGATACATAGGAGGATATTAATGTGGTGAGCATAATTCCATCCACTTTTTTTATGGATAATTATATATTCCATGATATGTACTAGATATGTTATTTCCAACATTTACATTATAGTAGGAAAATATCATTAATATACAAAAGTACTATATAGGAAGTAGACAGAACTATACATTTCTATTTAAGAGAGTCAATGGGATAAAAATATAGTACATTGAGTGGATGGTTCAATAGTTTTAATGGGACACAAACTAGTCATCATTTGGATCAATATGATCCAATATCACTGCCTAGCTAAGGTAATGAGTATGAAAATCTCATTCAATCCAATGGTATACATATCCGTGAATACAAAGTGCATTTTTTTTAATGCACCAATATATCATACATAAATATCTCATATTAAAAAATAAATATTTATTACATAACATAACGATCCACACCAGAATCATTTAGGTGTATTGGCTTTAGAAACATTAACCCATAAACAACTAGTTCATAAGGAAGATATGTAATCTCCCATTATGTTCATAAAAACTATTACCCTTATTAGACATATCACACATGATACCTCTCATTTTCACTTTGGTGAGGAAACATAGGAAAGGGTGTGCTCATATGATCAGTAAGGTTAGACAGAAGAGATATCAATATATGATCATATGCAAGAATAATATATGAATATGGGTATGTGATCAAAAAAATAACTTATGTTGTTCATTTCCAACCTATCATAGATCATAAATATGATTCATGGAATAAAAATTTATCATTTAAGAATACATAGCACAAATATAAAACTAACCTATACCCATGGTATTAATCCATGAGTATTGCCCATAAAACCAGGGGTATAGGCTATAACCACTATTTTAAGAACCATGATAGTGTGAGGTGTTAGTATAGATCTGTGGTATACCCATGGTTATGCACTATGGGAATAGGTGTATTGGAAATTTTACATGCTCTCAATAACCCTATATACATGGTTCTCAAACGATGACTATTGGATATAAAAAATCCTCTAGTAGGATTCATACCCTATACTGGCTCTTCACAAAAGAAAAGCCTAACCATTTACCCATATACGGTTATACATATATAAATATATATTTACTTATAAATATTTTTATAAAATGTTTATATAAGGGGAAAATAGTGGGTAATGGTTTTCCCAGGGAAATATTCCCCCCCCCCAAATTTTCCCATGGGCTTACGTGGGAAATCTATACCGATAGTTTTTAAGAACCATCGGTATAATATTTTTACCAAAAACCATATCCATGATTTTGGGAAAATAGTGGGTATAGGTTTGACCTATACCCATGTTTTTTAGAGAAATGTGGGTATATGTTCTAAATAAATTACAATACACAGGGTTTTGGGAAACCTGTGGGTATAAGGGTGACCAATACACACAGTTTTATCCAAAACTGTGGGTATAAGACCATTTTCTATTAATATGACCCATAAGAGTGATAAATCAAAATAAATAAATCTTAATCTATAAAATCAGGTAATCAAAGTGTGAAACCATCATAAATATTGAAAACCATTTCATATGTGAAGGTTAACTAATAAGACCTTCAATATAGTAGACTAAGACTCACTAATTGAAAAATTGCATATAATAACGAATTGGGAAGCCATTGGGTGATTTGACATTGGGAAGGAACTATCCCCAATGTTTGGAAAAAACAGTTGGGATAGGTATTTCCCAATATTTTTCCCAAACCATTGGGATAGGTAAATCAAAAAAAGTTATAGCTGAGGTTTGAACCCACAACCTTTAAATTATAAATCAATTTCTTTACCACTATCCTATGGTTACCTTTGTGAATATATTTTTATAAATAAATATATATTTATATGTCATATATATTGATATATTTGATGATTTTCGATAAATTATTTCATATTAAATAAGGGTACTAATCCCAACGGTTCTGAAACCCATTTAGGATAGGTCGTTCTGAACGGTTTTGAGAACCGTTATGATTGATACCCACCCCTTCTTAACTGATTGAGAAAAATTTCAGGAAACGTGGACCCTTTCTCAATGGTTTTCCCGACTCAATGGGAATGGTGGTCACAAATTACACTTCTGTAAATGCTTGTGAAAATTGTTAGAAAATGTTTCTTTAAAGTACCCATTCCTAATGGTTTTGGAAAACCTGTTGAGAAAAGTGTGCATTTCACAATAGTTTGAGAAAATCATTTGAAAAAGTGGACCCTTTCCCAACAGTTTTGGAATATTTTCTGTAAAAGTGGTGTCAAAGTACCCTTTCCAAATAGTTTTGGAAAAATCATTCGGTAAGGGGACCTATACCAAAAAAAATTTTAAACCGTTGGTATAGAAGCATTAGTATAGGTAGTAATTCTAGTAATGACTCATCACTCGTTTCCTATAGTGGATTAGGAAACACCTTTCTCCCATAGTGGATTACGACTCATCACCTTTTTACCATTGTAGATCACCAATTTTTCATTGTGGATCAAGATGCACCTATTTCCCATAGTGGATCAATCTCATCAACCGGTTTCCCGTTATTGTATAATTAGATATGAAGATTTACCCAATGAATTTAAATTTGATATAGGTCACACCCCTCTAATAATGAAAACCATACTTATGTATAACATAATATAACAAATAATTCAAAATATCATTAGTTTATAATGCTTGTAAATACAATGGGTTTCATAAATGTTTCATAAATTCACCAAATCATAACCCATGAAAAATAAATGGGTTTTATAAAAATTACATTAATATAATCCGTAATCATCCAGAGAAGGAAAAAGGATGGCATAATTCAATATTATCCTTATTTAATCACAAATAACCTAAAATGATTCCATCTTAGATGTAAAATGGGTTTTCAGATATCACTAGAAACATTTCTGGCGTAAAATATCTTGTCCAGTTTGAAAATTAATTTTTAAATAGAAAGCATTTTCAAAATTATTTTATTCAAAGAAACCATTGGAAACTTATAAAGGAAGATTTAAAATTCCTTTAAAACATTTATTGAGGAAAATATCATTTAAAGAAAAGAAATAAACTTAAAAAAATCACAAAACATTTTTAAAATACCTTTCATTAAAAATATAATTTGAAAAGTTCTAAAATAATATTTAAATCAATGAGATTGTTATAATGAAAGAATATATAATTCACGCAATACATTATAAAAAAATATTTCTTTCACATTTTTGTTAGAATCCAAACATTAATTATTTGGAAAATTACACGAATATTCCATTAAAAACATTTTATAAAAAATCAATAATGGGTAAAAAATATATTTAATAAACCATTTATGTAATTTAAAAATATTTTATATGTTTTTTATAAAACATTATTTTTGAAGAAAAAGGAATTTCAAATGAAGATAATAATAATGTTGATTTTATTTGAAAATATTATTTTAAACACATGAGTACATAATGATTGGAAAATGATGGGAAGCAATTTATTATCACGAAATAACAATAGGAGAATAAAGTTAATGAGTTTCTTGAGATATTTATCATAATATTTATTTACGGGAAGCATAAACCAAGACATTACCCATAAATAATGATATTGTATCAGAAAAAACATAAAAATATTTTAAATATTGAACCATAAAACTAAATAAATAGAAATCCTATAATGGATATGTAAATGAAAATAAATTTTAATATAAAAATTATAAAATAAATTCCTCGGAATTATATAGTCTACATAAAAAAAATTGGTAGTGAATATAGAATTTGTTTCCTATAAGTAAAATGTAAGATAAAAATCCCTTACCATAATTCTAAAATTCCTTTGTAAATGCTTGAAAAACCTCAGTAATAATATAAGTTTGTTATGTATCTATTACATAACCACACACACACACACACACACACACACACACACACATATATATATCATTGCATATATGATTAACCAATGATATTTAATTACTTTTTTATTAATAATTACTTTTTAATGTCATGTTTTGTGTAATAAATAAATTTTTCATGTAAATTTTGATTTGGTATTTTTGGTAAAATTAATTTGATCATGGTTAAATATTATCTGAAATTTTTACTTGGATTAAATATCATATATACTTATTGTATATTTATTTATAGTAATTTTTAAAATTTAATGATAGAAAATAAAGTAATCCATTTATGGAAACAGTATTCCATACTTATTCCTGAACGTTGCTTACATTTTTCCAATGGATGAAATGAAAGAATGGTAAATAATATATTAAATTAAATGAACCATTTTTATGTCAAATATATTATTTTATTTAAACATGTACATATTACCTTCCATGTTCATTTTAAGTTAATAATGAATCACATCACTTCAAGAGGTGGTAGTTAACTATACCCAAAAATAATTTTATCTTCTTCCCATAAAATTGATAGTAAGAATGAATATTTGATATCACGATTTCAGAGGAATATTAATATCATAAATACATATATATAAATAATCAATAAAACAATATATCTATCTATGAGTGGTGGTGATGAAAAATGAATATCATTAGTTCACGAGAAGGTAGTTCTCAGTAAACATGAATGATGATTTCATAACCCATTTTATGGTGGATGACAAGGATTTAGGTTATTAAAATATGATAAAAATATATAAGTAAATTTATGAAAGTGATGTAATTATATAAATATGTTTTAATAATAATTGAAGTAAGTGGATGAAGAAATAAAATAAAAATTTTTGTTAGGGATGTTACCTCTTCTTTAAACAAATTTTTTGATTAGAAAAAAATAAATTCTAGGACGGATTTATAACCAATGTATGGATTTAATGATGATTGGGTGGATTTAAAGAATATAATTGTTTAATTAGTGTCTGAAACATTGGGTTTTGGAATTGGTAATAGGAGTGGAGAGGGGTGACCATTTATAAGTGAGGTGTGTGGAACACTTGTAAATTTAGAAAAGAAAAATTTATACCCATGTTTTTCAAATGAAAATAAGAAACAAAATGGTCCATTATCGAACGTTAGAGGTGATAAGGTATAAATATGACTGTAAAATGGGTTTTTGAAAAGTTTATAGGTTATTTTCCCTTATAATTTATGATTAACCCCTGGTATACCCATTATAACCTTAACCATGATAATTGATTTTTACTATTTTTACAATTCATTACGTCCAAAAATTATATTGAACTAATTATATAATAAAAATTTTGATGATTAAAAATATAATTTTTTTTTCAAATTCGAATCACATAATTGTTAAAATTTAACTTAAATTTATACCTAGAGACACAACGTAGAAAGTGATTTTCTAAAGATAAAATATTTAAGAGTGTATAAGCTTTTTATATAAAAATTCAATATGAATTTTAATATAATTACCTAAATTAGATCAATAAATATAAATTTACTAATTTTACATTTAAAAAAATATTAATTTTTTTTGTTTTAAAATTATTAAAATTAATGAAAATTATTAACAAAACTAGTATTTTTCACTATTCATTAAAATTTTATCATGTTATAAAATTCTAAAAAATTTACAATAAGATAATTCTAAAATGATGATTTCAAAAATAAATTTTATTTTTTCAAATAATTTTTCTAAAACTAAAAAAATTTAATTTTAAAATATGTTTCAAAATGGTGACAAAACTATTTTTTTAGAAATATATAATATTTCAGAGTAAATTTGGATTTAATCATATATCTTGTCTATAAAAAACATAAGATGGACAATAAAATGTTTATTTGAAGTATGATATATATATTTTAGTATAATAATTCCATAAAAGTGATATTTTATAATTTATTAAGGTAAAACAAATTTGTTTGAAAAATAATTGATTTCGAAAAATATATTTCCTTTATTTTTCATATAGATTTCAATTTTATGTGCATTTAATTAGAAAATAAATAATTAATTTTATATAGATATATAAATCATATATTTTCATAATTTAGTTAATCCTATTCATACAAATAATTTTAAGGGATATGTGATAAATATTATATTAAATTATCATATTTTAGTAGTATTTCATGTTTCGTTGAAACTCGATGCTGCATTTATTGCAAGGTAATCTTGGTGTTTCATGTAACGCAAGAAAAACTCAGTGTTCTATTAAATGCATGTTACACTCAGTGTTGTGTGTAACAAAAAATATTTATTTGAATAAATTTATTTGAAAAATATATTTCACCAAATATCAAGGTGTTAACTTCTACCAATCTTATATAAATTTTTTCCTCACAATTTGAATATGTGATTAATAAACAAGGATTTATCATTTTAAAATCCCTTCACAAGAAACACACATTGTAAAATGGGTTAACAAAATTTCCTCTTGAATGGAGAGAGATGTATGTGCATAAGTCATCTAGAATATAACATTATTGGTTTCTAAATAAGAGATTATATGTGTCACATGATGTTTTATACATGGAAGAAAATCATAATGTCAAAATAATTATAAAGAGTGAAATAGGTCATTAATCATAATAATGTAAATGACCATGTGAAAATTAACAACCAAAAAACTATAACATAAATATGTGGGTAAAAGGTCATTAATATCATTAGAAATTATAGTGATAAGATAAAATTTTATTTGAAAATCATTTTCTAAATGTTGAATAATTATCAGGAGATGATATATTTACATGATTTCATTCCATTTCAGAATCTAAATATTATACTCTGATTTTTCCTTGATCAATTTACACATTATCTATTACGTCGAGTAATGAAGAAGAATTTCTTTTTTCTTGACAGAATAATGGGTCACAAGAAATATAATAGAATAATTATTCATTCCATATATATCTTCTTATCAATATAAAAAATGATTATAACATTAAATCCAACATTCATAAATCTTCATATGGTGGAGCAATACATTATCCTATAAAACCATGTCAAAATTCCAACATAAACCATTTCATAAATCATTAACCCTATAAACCTTTCTAATTATTATTATCCGAAACTTTAGAAATAAGGTCCCTATATTTCCAAAATTAACCTATAATTAATCCCAAAAAAACATGATGTAGATCTAAATTTTCATATACCAAACATGTTATTACCTTAATCATGTTTTCCCTATAAACCTAGTAATAACATAAATTACCATTAAAAATTATTGAAATCATACAATATTTATTACTTTATTAATTAAAAATTTATTATTGGATATATTTACTAAATCAAAAAAAGTTGTAAACTACATAAATAATAGCATATTTTTTCTCAACATAAAATTTATCAGTTCCAAGGTAATTAGTACTGTCTAATTTACATTATACATATTTATAACTTATTTATCCAAACATCCTTATATGAACATCATGAACATATTAAAGGGTATCTTACCATAATCATGTATTTACCATAAAATATCACCTTGCCATGAAATCAATTTTCTAGGTCTTCAGCAACATTAAACAAATTCCGAAAAATCCTTATGAAAAAAATTAGACAAATTTATATATATTTTAAAATTCTTGAATTACAATACATAAAAAATCAATCAATCGTCTTTTTTATTAAGCTATTAAGTATGTTTCATCATATTATTCTTTAATTCCTCTTTCCTTTGATATGTCATTTATAGTCTCTACATTATAAATAACAAAAAATTTACTTCTACCACCTTGTTGATCCACTATAAGTTCTTTCTCCATAAAAAATTGATCTTCATAATGCCCATACATTCCACATTTAAAACCAGAATTCATTGAAAATACTATAGAGATACAAATACATCTCTCCATTTCATTAACTGGACTTTTCATTTTTTCCCCAAAAATCACTTTCTCTTTACCCTTCATCTTCCCACATAAAAAATATATTTGTTGCTTTGTGATATTTTGAGGAGTTCCTCTTCCCAAACTCTTAACATATAAAAAACTGAGTCTTCTTTCCTCCATTGTCTCTACCATCTGAACCCTCAATAAACTCTATCCTTATCATCATTGGGGGTTTGAGATTTAGTTAAGATGATAATTTTTAATCATATATTAGGATAACGTGTTTAGAAAAATGACATTATCCTTCACTCCAATAAACTTCCCAATTGGTTCTTATCAAAATATTGTATATCATAATAATTTCATGTCCAATTCCTTCTGGTTTCCTCCATCGACTAAAACCAAACAACATATTTTGATAAATAATAATCACAGTGGGAAAAAACATAATCATGAAAAATCATTTATAGTATGTCTAGATCTTGACACCTTATTTTCAATATATGAAACATTATGTTTAATATTATTCATTATTGAAATCCTCCATGATGGTTCGTAATGTGTTTGTGAATTTCCAATGAATATACCCAATGAGTATCGAACTTGGTGTGAAACAAATCCCATTTTCATTCACCAGGTGACAATAAACTCTAGATAAATGCACCATTTTTGGATTTATTACCTCTTGGTGCCTTTATTCTATATCAACATACATATATAGTATCCAAATAGGGATTTATTTTTTTAGAAACCAATTGATCTATCCTTTACCATAAATCATGGATATTTTCATATAATTTTACTCATCCTTAAGCTTATCCTTAGAAAAATACATAGAAATATCCTTGGAAATATCCATAGGTACATAAATAATGTTTTATCATCATAGTTTCTAAATTTTATCAAAATATTTCAATGATACCAACTGTAATGTATCAATATTCTCATACATAAATATCACATATTAAATGAAAAATATTACATAACATAACTATCCAAGCTATAATCGTTTAGTTCTAGTTTCATTTGAAATGTGGACACATAGAAAACTTTTCCATTAGTGATATACACCATCCCCCTCTATGATTTTTATATCTATCATCCTTATTAGATATATTATAGAAAATACCTTTCTTCTTAAGCTAAGGATGATAAGTTAAGAAAGGGAGAGATATGATTCTCATTAAGGGGAAACATAAGAGATATGAATTTATGATCATATTAAATCATAACATAAACATAAGGGCATGTGATCATAAACATAACATAAAAATTCATCCCCACTAGTCATAGATCATGAACCATATTTATGGTATAAATCATTATCAGTCCATAAATCATGGCCCATAAGAGAGAGAAACCATCACAAATAAATCAAGAACTATTATCTCATGTCATAATCGTGTATAACCATAATAAATATTTAAAAAAAATTCATATATCAAATTCAACTACCAAGACCATCAACATAGTGGATAAAAACTCATCACATATTTCCTATTGTGGATTAGGATGCACCTATATACCATATTGGATTAACACTCAACAACACATTCCTATTATATATTAGGATACATCTATTTCCTATAGTGGACTGGGAAAAACCTATATTCCCTAGTGTATCAATTCCAACGACTTGTTTCCTATTATTATCTCATGATAAATAATGATTTGCCAAATTTTTTTGGATGGGGTTATAGGTTCCATCCATCTCATAATCAAATCCATATTTATGTGTTCGATAATATCAAAAAACATTCATTATATCATCACATCATATCCCATGTAAATAAAATGGATTTCATAAAAATTATATCAATTAATAAAATCAAAATCCATGAAAAATAAATAATTTCAATATAAATTTTTTTAAAAAAATTAACCATCCATATAAATAATAAGGATGGAATTATTCAATCTGATATCCAGTAAAACATAATTAACATCAAAAGATGTCATCTTAAAGGAAAATAATTTTGAGATATCACATAAAACATTTACTAAGGATAATAGCCTTTAAACATAAAAAAATTATTGAAACATACAAAAATTACAAAACTCTTTTACTGGAAAATTAGATTTACAATTTATAATAGAATCTTTAAAAATCATTTAAAATAGTTCTTTATAAAAATATTATTTGTCTTTTGATAATCACTTTCATAAAAAAGTTCAATTTTTTTTTGAAAATAACATTTTTTAAGCCATTGAAAACATGTAAAATAATGTATAAAACAATTATTTGTCTATGATAGATTAAAATACCATTCTTGTTGTACATGTAAAAAAATATTCCTTTAACATTTTTGGTAAATGAAAAAAATATTTATTTGAAAAACCCTAGGGCGATTACATTAATTTTTTTGGAAAAAAATTAATACATGTCTAAAAATGTATTTAATAAATATTTCAGATAACATTAAAAAAAATTGACTTTTTTTTATAAAACATGATTTCGGAAGAAAATACATTATTGATAGATGAGATAAATAATTTATATTTTCTTTAAAAAATTATTTTGAGCTCTAAATAAATAAAAAGTGTAAAATGACGATAAAAAATTTATTCTCATTTCATAAAAATAAGAGAAGAAAATAATTGAGTTTATTCAGATATGGATCATAATATTTCATCACTAAAAACATTAACATAGGCAGTCTTGATAAACAATGATATTTTATAATAAAACATTTAACACTTTGGTAAATTTTGAACTATAAACCCCCTGAAAGATATATCCTAAAGTGAATTTATAAATCCCAATAATTTTCATTTTCATATTTAATAAAAACATTCTTGGGAATTATATACACCACAAGAAATTATTAGGTGATGAGTAAGGAATTTTTCTCACAGAAGTAAAAAAGTGAGACCGAAATCCATTACCATAAGTCTAAAATTTATTCATACACATTATAACATACTATACAATAAAAGTAACATTATTATACATATATTATTAAAAAATATATATATATATAATTCCATATGTGGTTTACTTATGACTTTTCATTACCCATTTATTAACAATGTTAAAGTCCTGTTTCAGGTAATAACTAGTATATTTTTTGTGTAAGTTTTGATTTGGTATTTTTAGTCCCATTAATATGATTATAGTTAAAAATGATCCATAATTTTGTCAATTATTTAAATATAATTTAGAAATTTATTATATTTTTAGTTATAGTAATCCATAAAACATAGATATAGAAAATGAAATACACTATTCAATGAGATGGAAGGCCGCTTGTACACATGAACATTGTTTCCATTTTCTAGATATATGAAATGAATGAATAATTAATAATAAATTACCTTTCAAAAATAATTTTTATTTCACATATATCAAATGTGTTTATTTAATCTTATTCTTATCGCCCTCCATGTAGATTGTGTGTGAGGAATGAACCACATCGCTTCACGATATAGTAGTCCTCCACACACTTGAATGACGTTATCTTATTAACATAAAATAATAATTTGTGATATAATTGTTACATAAGTATAATTATATCATAAATATTATATATAAATAATAAATACATCATTATATCTAGTGGAGTGAACAACATACATTGGTTCACGAGGTGGTAGTCTATTGTATACGTGAATGATAATTTCATAATCCATTTTATAAATGAGGAGAAAGATTTAGGTATGAAATTATCAGAATAAAATAAAATTATATTTATGATATATAGTTTATTATATCATTATTTTTTAATAAGAATAGAATATTTTGGAGGAAGAAATAAAATAAAATGCCGAGTTCTAGGTGTGACCTTTTCTTCAGAAAAAATATTTTGGTTTTTAAAAAAATGAATATTAAGCTTGTATTATGAGAAGAATAAAGGTTATTGAGTGTTATTATGAATTTAATTATGTGATTCACATAGTTATTTTTCTAACCAATTGGGTTTTGAAGTGTTAATAGGAGAGGAGAGGGTGTGGCCTTCTAGAAGTGAGATGAGTGGTATAATTGTATATTTTGAAACCAAAATGGTGAACCATATGTTTCATGTGACTGAAGGCCCTAAAATGGTGCATTAGTGTACCATAGTCGTTATAAGGTATACATATGTCTATAAAACGGGGGTTGTATATGTTTATATTTTATTTTACTAATTTTCTTATTATATTAACCATTGATAAATGTATTTTCACCTCAACCATTGTAATACATTTTTACCATTTTTACAGTTCATTATGGTAAAAAATTTAGTTAAACTTATTATAAAATATATATTATTCTGATTCAAAATATGGAATCTATTTTTCAAATTAAACTCATATATGTGGTAAAATATAATTTAAAATTAAACATGTATACATAATTAGAAAGCGATTTTCTAATGAGAAAATATTCAAAAGTATAAAAAACATTTATATCAAAATTAAATATAAAATTGACTACAAAGAATTAGATTCAATATATATAAATATATAATTGATGTAATTTTCCTTTCAAAACCAAATTAAAACAATTTTAATGTTTTTAAATATTTTAAATGAAATGAAAATTCTTAATAAAAACCAATATTATTCACTATTCATTTAACACACTCTCTTCTCTGAAAATTATAAAATATTAACCTATGATAATTTGAAAATTATTATTTAAAAACGAAATTTTATTTTTTGAAATAAATTCTCTAAAATTTTAAAAAGTTAATTTTAAAATAAGTTCACAAAAGGAATGAAATTGATTTATTGAAAAATATAGTTTTAATCATAACATTGGATTTATTCTTATATTGTATCTAGAAAATATATATGATGAATGTTAGTCATTTTATTGAATATATAATATATAAATTTATTTAAAATTATTCAAAAACATTTATTTGTTTAATTTATTAAGGTAAAACAAGATTGTGTGCAAAAAAAATAGTTTTACCAGAAAATATTTTATTTATATTTAAATAGTTTTTATATTCATTTATATATAATTGGTCATTAAATAGTTAAAATTATATAGTTTTTTATACAATATATTTTAATAATTTAGTTAATCCTACTCATAACCTCTATTCCAATGTAAGAGAAATGACTATTATATTAAATATTAATATTTTTATAGCAATTCATGTTTCGTTTAAACTTGATTTTACATGTAATGAAAGATAAACTCGGTGTTTCTTGTAACAGAAAATAAGCTAAGTGTTTAATTTAATGAAAAATAAAATAAGTTCTCTGTGTAAAGTAAATTATCAAATATATTAAATTTATTTTTTTAAAAAAATCTCATAAAATATATAATTGTTACATTGCGGCTTATGATGTTTCTAAAGAAGAAATATAAAATATGCCATGATTTTTTCTAGTTATTTGAATCTCAAATAGGATGTAATGTTTTTTAAAATTGTAAATTATCATAATAATACCACTTGTACTATCTGTGATGTGCAGTGTTGAAAGTGTACAAAAATAATACACTTGAGGATTTAATCTCATGTGATTTCTTATTCTAGGAGGTGAAGTCACAAATACAGAATAGCCATGCAGTGAAAACATGGAAGACCCAATAATTAAAGATATGACTTTGTATAAACATGAACATATAATGTGAAAGATAAAAAGATTCATTAACAATTTGTATCTATTGAAAGTGTGAGTGTTCTTATATTGGGTTCCCAAGATCCAACTATGCCATAATTTTTTATTTTCATATCATTGTCGTACCTCGGAACACTATGAGTATGGAGGGGTGAATTAGAGTGTAAAATATTTATTTTAATTTTAAATATATTGTTCCTATGTTTTTAAGATCTTTTTAAACATATCTTATGGAGTCATGAATTAATAAAACTTACACATGTAGAGATACAACACATAAACTTTACTTGGTTCACCATTAAGGGATTGTCCAAGTAGCATATGTCGATGGTGTGTCGGTCATTCCTATATTAATTAATTATTACTAGTTCTGGAATATAGAAGTTAAAACATACCCAATATATGCTAAAAACATAGCCTTTAAAAAATTTTATCAAAAAAACTACCTCTTTTATAACACATTCATTGAATAACCCTAGCTCACTACTTTGGGTGAATTCTTACTCAGTTTAATGACTTGATAGTCACCTAAGTGGATTGGAATTTAAGTCCTTATCCATGAATAAAATGAGACTCTTCATGAACCATAACAAAATTTGATGCACTAGAAATTATATTTCACTTAACTATATGTTCAACAAAACTTCTTGTGATCCTCCTTCCCGAAGATCACTACGAAACTCATTTTTCCAAGATACATAAACATTGGTCAAGACTGATATAGTATTTTCATGATGTTTAGGATCAAAATAAATACTTGATTAATAAATATATCAGACTTCATGAATTTATATCCACTCCGCCTATTCTAAATATATTTTCATGTGTAATGAAGTGGTGTAGCCATCTATTTATAGGCTCATATATTCATGAAGATACCAAGCTATCATCAAATTTTTCATAAAAATTAATAATCCTATTAAAACATATCTTCTATTTATGAAGATCTAGTGATATTTAACCCATTTTGGAACCTTCCCATAGTGGAGAAGAATCACCATCAACCCATCATAGACTCTCAATGATTTCCATAGTTTTAATAAAGATTATCCTTCCATCATAAGTTCCTGAAGATATGTACCTTTTGAAGCTCCAGTTATTATGAAACCTACTCCTCACAAAACCCAGTCATCATGAAACATATGTCATTACCATATTTGAGAAGAGTAAATTCTAGAAAAGTACCTTTCGGGATTCTTTCTATACCCTCTTGATTTTGAGCCCAAAATTTTTGCAATCTTTGGGGAATGATACCACTTTCAATATCATTGTCATATTGTACTATAAGATCACATTCCTTGAAAAATATCTTATCATCCTAGTGCAGATTAAAAAAAACTGAAAATAAGTTATTTATATCATTTAAAGGCATTGGTCCCAAAAATCATGTATATAGTGATTTATGAATGATATATTCTTACTAAATTAATGTTGATATTCCCGCATCCACTATTTATATGGATTTGTTTACATATTATTTATCATATCAAAATGTTTTATCAGTTCCCATGATATAATGAGAACCTCAAGATACAATGACATTAATCATAAACCTATGTTTTATAGTCTAGATAAATTATACTAAATGGACTCATCTGATGTGTGACTATCAAATTATAGGTCCTTATAAGTGTTAAGACTTCTTCTTATAAATTCCACACATGGTGATATTGAGTTGATGAGGTCATGAGGGCTGACCTTATAATTGGATCACTACAAGTGTTAGGTTCCATTAGTAGTTCCTATGTATGAACACATGTAGTGGTCTCTGGACTTCATATTATTATTGATGTGAACCATTTTATTGTGTTCTTTGATACAAGATGAAAAACATGCATTTATATAGTATTGATGTATCTTGTTTTCAGTAAGTCATTGGTGGTAGGACATTGATTAATAAAATCAATTCATAATTTTTCACTTTTGATAGGATGTAATATCTCAAGCATTGTTAATTAGGATGGTAGCACCATTGGTAAATCCATATAAATTGTAGAGGAAGGTATATTTTTCTATTCCCCTTAAAAAATAATAAAGAAATAAATGATAACGACATAATGTGTGTGCCCGGATTTGTGAGATATTATGAGACAAAGTGAATATGTTTTATGGTGTGAGTTAATTCGAATGGTATTCATGTATTTGACTTTTCCTTATATATATAGGGGCCTTGATGGTTTTTCAAACATTAAAATAGGTATGTGAATAGTATTACCTAATATTGAGATAAGGTAATAGTGGGTCACACACTAAACATATTTAAAATTATGACCTATTCTGATGAATATAAGTTTAGGACATGGGGGCCCCACCATTGGGATTTACGAGTTGTCTGAGAATATAAAATCATAGTGAAATAAGTAAATTCATACTATTCAGGTATAGAATTATTGGTATGAAATTTATTTATTAGATGTATTTAAAATAATTAATGTGAATACAAAGGAAAATATTATATGAATAAATATTATAGTCATGGTTTATTTCAGATTTGGGAGAATGATGAGTTGATTTAAATTGTACACTTTTATCATGATATATATTTAATATATTATAGAATGTGATAAAAATATAAATGAGATTTATGACACATTTAATAGTTAATAACACATAATTTATGGCTAATTTAGTGGAGAATTAATATTTAGGGGTTGGGGATCCAATTCAGGGTATTTGGAATCTCACTATTTAAAGAGGTGGAGGATCACCTTTATGGAACTATTTATCATTCAGATTTGAGAGCCTCTATCCCCCCTCTCCCACTTCCTAGAGAGAGAATATCTTAATCCAAATGAATAACATGAGTTCTTCTTCTCATATTAAAGGATCAACTTAACAATAATCTTTATGACATCCAAGGTATTTTTGGATATCTACAATAGCTCTTAGATTTTGATGATCAACACTCATAAAAACTTTTTATGTATGTTTGAATGATCTAGTGGGATCTATATTTGGTTCATCTGAATAACATTTTCCTTTGATGAGTAGTTGTCAGACACACATTTAAATTAAACAATTTATTTTTTGATATAATTTTTTTCTTAAATATCTCTTTTAGGACCTTAAGATTCCATACTAGGTTATGTAACATTACAGATAAAATATTTACATTAATCCAGTGATGAAAATTTTAATTCACCATTGCAACTACTTTCATTTCATGCCATAGTATCTCCATCATTGACCAGAACAACCTCCAAGGTTTGAAGGCCTGCAGTACACCAACTTCTCCCCTGAAGTGGTTCCATAAATCAAATTCTATTATTCTAGTTCAGATCCAATATTGTACCATTGGGATTCAATTGGAAGGTACGAAACAATATTTTGATATGGTCCATTTTTCTATAGGATCATCAATCTACGTGGTCTTTTCTACACTAGTGTTTTATCTAAAACTACCTTCCACACTATTGGAAAACCACATGGCATCTATTGTGAAAACTATGATGAACACTTATCTTATAGGTAGTCTGAGAGAAAATATTTTGTACACTAATTGATGCACTACTTCGACAAAAATATGAACCACCTTGCCTTGTACCATTATATTCTATCAGATTATTCTTAGAGATAAGCTCTTGGTTTTCTATCTCAAACATAATAGTCAATTGAAAAATGTTAATTTGGGATCAGAGGGTATACCAAATCCCATCTATGAAACAAATATCCCAAGATAGCTCATCGTTATCAAGAGTGGGTAAGAAGTTATCAATATCAGTGAAACAAGATGAATAATCCATGAAATTAATTGAAATATTTTCTGGATGCTTCAACTACCTATCTCTATTAGTCATCAACATGTTTGGGGAAATGTAATTGTGGAAACTACTATATAAATCTCTCCAAACAATTCACCACCACTGTTATTTTTTCTTAATAACACCCCACCATCACTTGAATTATTCCTAAAGTATATAATCTGCAAGATTCATCCTCAGTTTTGTAGGTATCTCAATGTTCACAAACATAAAATCTATACCCTCAATCCAAGGCTCAAAAGCCCAGGTCTAGCTTACCCTGAAATGGTTGAAGGGTTGTACTACTAGAATGTCCTAATTAAATAAATAATATATGGTAAATATTGTTGAACTACATCTATATAATGTAATATGCATATAAAACCCTATATAATATGAGAATCGATGCCTAGTCTTTGAATAATAGGTGGTACTATTAAAGGTACCACATGTGGAAATACAATTGGTTTAGATACTACCACATTAGGAGAATGGTTGTCCCTAACATATTTGTGCTTGAACCAAGGCCATTATAAATGGATATATCTATAATTCTAAACACATGCATAAAAATTATACAAAAAAGAAATGTCACTAATAGGGAACAAAATAGGATTACATCCTCATTATACCATAAAAACACTAACCCAAATACCCTCTACTAAGACCAATTCAAGGGTGAGACTAAATTTTAATCAAAATGATTCTTTTATATAGTGTTTCAATTACAATTTATAGAAGAAAATAATTTTTATGTTGCAATTATAATCCTCATTTAAAAGTAACCTATTCTTTAAAGGGCCATAATTTTTAAAATATACACAAAATAGTCTATTTAAAAGTATTTCCATTCTCAAGTTATAAAAACTATGATTTATTAGTAATAATTGGAATAACATGTTGCAATAACATACCTTTTATAGTTAGCCATTGGATTTAATAAGACCATGCAATATGGTTCAATTACATAGATAACTATTTCAAATTTTTATAGACATGATAATGTAAATTTCAATTGACATCCATTTAATGAAAAACAAATAATAGTTACTACCTAAGAAACCATGATTAAATTACTTATATAATTATTCAGATAAGGTGCCACCATCACGATATATATGAAAAAGAATTTATAGGATGGTAAAAACACTTTAAGTAACCAATTATATTTCATCTTTTTCCTATATGAAATTTTTGAGAATTACAAGTATAAAAATCAGGGAACATATGATATGTAATAGAAAATGAAATATATATGAAATGGAATATGAATGGAATATAAATATGTACATTCCTATAATGATTCATTAGACAACACTCCCTTTACATACCAGCCAAAGGGTAATGATATATAAATATAAGAAACATAATAAGTCCAATGCATCACCCAAAGATGATATAATATAATTTTAGATAGTGAAAACAATAATAATAAGTCCCTTCCCTAGTAACATTGATTTTCACCAAAATGAGGTTTATTTACTAATAAGAATATCTTATTACCATGATATTAAAAATCCTAGTCTTTTGTCTACTAATTCCAAATAATAAGAAAAAGGAAAATATCATATGATAGCACTTTGTGACCTTCTGGGCTTGGATAACTCATAAGTATCCTATTTTGAGGGTCACATGGCCTCATGTATGCCTCCCCATATACCATATAATGCTGATTAATTGAGAGAGTGTATGGTGTTATGGAGGGGTAATTATACCCTCTAAATCAGAGTGGATCACAATGCTAATAATAAATAGTATATATCATATATAAAATAAGACAATGGAATAAAAAAACAAAATAATAATATACAACAAAAATAACCATAAAATTGATCATATATAGAACATTTTATGTTGTTATGCATAAATATATTGAGGAAAACATGAAAGAAGTAATAGAACTAAAACTATATGAACAAAAGAGAAAAAATATAAAAAATAACTATCTCTTTGAGAATCCCGAGGATTGGATCAGTCATCTTTTCTAGAGATCCCATCCTAAAATAATCAAGAGTCCATAAATGTGCATTTACTATTATCCTTACCTGCATACATAAAGAATTTATAGGTACCAGATGGTGGCCCAATTGTGGTGTGAGTAAAACTCAGTAGGTCACCACCAAAAGTGTCCAGTACAAATCTTGTTTTTGGATATGAACTGCAGTAGGTTGAAGTATAAACAAAAATATTTCAAATATTTAAAATGGAAATCTAATACACTATAGTCTAATATTATTGGATGTAACAGTGTGCGTGTACAATAAATTAAAAACTTTTTAATTGATGTAAATAATTTAAATACCACAAGATTATTCTTTATATAGATATAATTGAATATAATATATTTTAGTGGGCTAGGAAACCAAGCCCCAGGGACAAGGAATCCTCATTGAGTCTGAGAAAATTTTCCATGGGAAAATATTTAGAGACCAGATTAAAACACAAGAAGATAATACATCTTAGCCTCTATCTTTGGACATCAAGTCAAATCCATAGTGATTATCAAAGGAATCCTAATTTCTAGAGGTTTTGGGTGAATTGTTGGTGTTTGACTGAGGAATTCAAGTACATAATAAACTAATCGATTATACATATCATATTCGACATTGATGTCACATAAATGAATTGGATGGAATCCTATGAGTTATCTCAAGGAATTCCAGTTTGAGAATCTGTGTATTACTCAGGGTAGGCCACACCTTTTTTGAGATCCTGATCCATAACCACAATCAGTCATAATATATATGATATCAATGTTCTATATAAATATCAATACCATTAAACAATTAAATTCAATAATTTTATTCATATCACTTTTTATTCATAGAAAGGAATAATTTAATTATACACTCTATATTACAATTCTTTTAATTTGTTTTAGCTATTCTATTTACTAGTGACAATACAAACACACCAAATGGATGTTTTTGTTATTAGGAAAGCGTGGTTTTAAAATTAATTTAATTAGATTCACTCTATGAGGTGGTTTATGTTGAGTTCCATAAATTCTAATAGTTTCAAATGGTCCCCCAACATGTCTAGCCCTAGTTTTAGAAAAATATTTAAAAGAACATTAATTTAAGAGAAATGCATAATAGTTATGGCATACAACACAATAATATAATTTATACACATAAACAATTTTATGGAAAATGTTTTCGAACACATAGATTGACTAGGTAGTAGAATCATCATCTAGTATCAACCTTGGATTTGGGATGGAATTAAAGAAAATGGTAAACCAAAAAACATTTCTAAAAATAGGTTAAATTATATTACATGAAAATAAATTCAAATATGGAAAAGAAAAATTATAGTTGAAGAGAATATAGTGTTTGACATATCAGGTGGGGGTCCAATGTAATTGAAGATGGTTGAAACTGAATATGGATGAAAGAGATATCTCAAAAAATAAGAACTGGGGACGGAGGAGTGTTCCAATGTGTGGCTGATTCATAAATTAGAGATGGATAAATGAGGAAATAAGGATAAATGATAGGTATTAAAGAAGGAAAATTCAAAATTTTTAAAGGGACATATGGTTTGGATAACTGTGAACTAGTTTTATAATATACCCAATCCAACTACTCACCCATCACATGGTTCATGTGCATGTTTTGACAAACCATGTGGGAATCATGCATTCGTAACTCTCTAGAATCCCATACCATGCATGGAATAGGCATAATTTTAGGAACACTATGTGAAATCAATGGGAGTTATCTATGTAATCACCTATGTTTTTCATAGTCGTGTGTCCCCTATTGTATGATTTGAAAAACATGCTCCATCCTTCTTGGTAAAAATTCTGTGGTGTGTATTCAGTTCTAACAATGTTCTAAACATGTGACTAACCTTGTTTCACTGAAAACATGGAATCTGGTCCCCATACCAAGACTGAACACTCTTGAAACCTCCATGCCCCTATACACACTTCCATTTATATAATAAAGGACATCTATACAAAAAAATAAAGGTTCCATAACTCTATAAAGATGTAATATCTTACAAAAACCTAACCATAAGACATATTTAATATATACAACCTTCCTTTTATAATAGTTTTTATACCCTAATACACCCTAAGAGTTGATGGGTGAATTAGGGTTTCATCTTTTTATTTGAATTAAACAGATCTTGTCCCCATGTTGGTAGAAACTTTTTAAACATGTCTAATGGAATTGTGTAATAATGCAACACACATATATATAAATGGAAACACAATACAATATTTATACTTTATACACTAATAAGGGATGGTCTAAGGAAAATATGCCTAAAATGTGTTAGTAATACCATAATCCACTAATATTTTATATATTTTATGGATTACAATTTTTTTATGGTCACTCTATGATATGATAAATTACATTACAATAATTTCAATTATAACACACTCCCTCTATTTTAATCACTTAAAAATACTACCCCTTACTCACTTATTTCGGTGAATTATTCCTTAGTTTATCAACATGAAGACGTTTCTATATTCAATAACTTGTTGATAATTTTTCTCATCATGATGTTTTGAATATAATTATTTTATTAATTCCACCAAAATTTCCCAAGAAAAACCTAATGGGATTGAGAACACCTTGAGATGTGTCTTCAATCAGTTAGATCCAAAAGATGAACATGGGAAAATAAATTTTAATGGATGTATATATCTATTTGATTACTCCATACTACACAATAGATATTCTAAACAATGATATCAAATATTGATATTTTATGACAATCTATTCCACCCATGTTATGTGAACCAAGAGTAGGATGATAATCAAACTAATAAAAAAACTAATAGTCCATGATTTTACTTCACACAAAACAACCAAATAATGGAAAAAATACTTAAATCAGTTTAAATTTTTTTTATAACCATTGGAGAACACTAAATACATCTTTCATTTCATGAGATAAATGAAATTACAAAACATTCACTCACTTTTATATATATATTTGGATCTCAAAAAAATCAAAATACACATTGTCCAATCAATCATCACATACATTCAAAGCCAGGCCACCAAACCTAATTATGGAATTCTTTTTTTGGACATGTAAGCTGTTCCAACCATTCAAAATCATATTCAACCTTCCATTTAATTGAGTGATCAAAAATAAACTGTTGTGACACTGTATGAAACCATAAATATCCAGTCACCTTGAAATAGAAAATAACTATATAAGTGTGTCATTATGGCTATGTCGGGGTACCTAATAGTTTCTTTTACTAGTATAAAGGTAACCCATGAACATCAACTATGTTTTCCCCCTATTATGATCTTCAAATGATCATTGAATCCTCAACATATAACCCCTTTGTTTGAATATTATATATCAACTCAACTCTATAAGATAATTTCTTCCTAAAGGAATATTTTTTCGGTGACATAATCTTCTAAAAAACATTAAAGCATCATAGTAGGAAAACATATATAAACTTTTTCCACTGATATGTGTCCAATAATCATTATTTAGAAAATAAATTTATCCAAATAATCTAATGAAACATCATTATCCCCATTAACATCCTGATTGAAAATTATTTCAATATTTTTATTCTTCTTGTTATTTAATTCTCATGAAATCATCCTCTATATATTTAGTATATTTCCTTCCACTCAGTTTGATCATCCAATTACCATAGAGACAAAATGTCACCTCTTACATTCTTAGACTATCAAATTTGGAAACATATCAATTGGATTTTCCCCAGAAACATTCTAAAAACAAAAAAAATTAACCTACTATAGACATAGTATGAAATGATACTTTGATTAATTTTGATTCATCTTTTCATGATATAGTGCGTTTTGAACAAGATCAATAGCACTCTGAATATCAGCAAATAACTTTCCTCACTATGATCAATTTTTCATTTCATTCTATAAGAACATAAACTGTATCAACCCTTTCTATGTGTTTCTAATATCAATGTACTCTAATTCTATTTTAGATGAAGCGACCACTAGTTATAACAAAGGCATGTAAATTTACACTGTTCTAACAAAGCGAATTCAAAACCTATATTAATTTTCTATGAGTCCATGTCTCCTGAAAAATATTAATCTACAAAACCATTCAAATAATCTTCATCACTAAAATAGAATGATGTATCCTTTAACCCCTTTAGATATTCTATGCTCTATTTCATTGCTTCCCAATGCTTCCTTTCAAGCGTTTACATGGGATAGCCAATAACTCCCACTAAAAAATAAATATCTGGTTGAGTATATACCATTTTGTACATAAGATTTATTACAATCGAATCATTGGAATCCTTCTACATTGAACAAAATTCCCAATCTATTGATGGTGGATGAGATATAGTCATTTTCAATTGCTTGACAAGGGGATTGAGATATGTTTAAAAATAGTCCTTCTGAATATTTTGATAAATTTCCAAATGCATTCATCCAGGGATAATACTACTTAAGAAACATTTATACCCCTCTCTATCATAATACTTAGGATATTATCAGATTTTCTAAGTGTCCAAATCTCAAGACTTTTTTGATATATTCATCTTTAGTTAATGAATTTATTAGGACTCTGGACTAGAAATCAACATATCATCTAGAAAAACAACAATATGAGATATATTCTATCTTCTCATAGCTGCTTATAATTATAATGATCAAACTCAAAACAATTAAAATTTTATTCAAACATGAAGTTTTCAAAATTATTATTCCACAATATTAGAGCTTACATCAAGCCATAATGTCATCATTTCATCATGCAAAAAAGTCCTCCTTTTGATGAACTTCAAATCCCTTAGGCTAAATCATATAAATTTCTTTTTCTATGTCACCGTAAAGTATTTTTTTAGCATCTACATTCTCCAAGTGTAGATCATCAGACACCAAAATAATATACATTGTCCAAATAGACATGTTCTTAACAACTTGTAATAAAATTTCAAAAAAAATCATTTACTTAATTGGGATGGAAATCATTGACCTTCGATCTCACTTTATATATCACACTTCCACATTATTTATATATCAAATTAAATACCAATCTATTCTCCAAATCCCTCTTTCCATTTTGTAGTTCAACTAAAAACCAATTATTTTCCTCTTCCATGGATAACTCCAACTATATTGAGTCTCTAAGAGTAGATCCTTTCTCTAGACAATCCGGTTACCCTACATCTTAATGCTTGAATTTCATCATCCATAAACCTCTAAATAAGTTTTTAGATTTGATGGGATCTCCTCAAAAAATCCTTATGTTCATTCATCTGAACTTCTTTGTTTTTTTTCTTTATGTTTGATAAAGGTATATCCGAACTTTCACTATATATAAATGGTATATCAATTCTACCTCTATATGTCATCCCGTGTTTTCTAAAGCAAACTTATTATGTTTCTCCAGAATATTACAGACCAATGTTTTGCTGATAAATTCTATCAAATCTCCCAAATCATTGATAGTTGATCTTTTCTCGTGTTCCTTCTCAGCCATGTTTCAATCATCTCAAAACATTTCTTCATTATAAACACATTATTTTATTCTAATGAATTGTTTATTTTTATCATCTCACAAGTGATAAACAATGTTCTCATCACAATACCTGATTAGAAAACTCACTATATATTTCACCTCCAACTTATATTTATCTTTTACAAAGATATAAAAAAACAAAACACATACAATGATATTGAGATTGTTGAACTCTGTTATGTTACTGGACAAAAGTTATTTATGATGTTTATATTCCATAGTTGAATCCAATGATCTATCAATCAATTAATATACTATATTGAAGGACTCTTCCCAAATTCTATTTGGTCGTCCCTTGTAAAGCCTCATACGTTGATATTTATTTATAAATTTATAATTAATTATCTTATCTATTCCTTTTTTTTTGGAGTCCCTTGGAACAAAATTCTCATTATTGATTCATTTCATCTTAATGAAGTTAGAAAAGTTTTTTCCGGTGTATTCTCCACCTTTGTTTTCCTAGAGAAATTTTAGATTTCTTTCACTCTCTTTCATTGATATAACATTCTAATAAATAAATTAATGAAACTTATCAGATTTATTCTTTGGGAAGTAAAATTAGATCATGTTGTTATTATATTAAATAAAGGATTTAATGTAAAATATTTCTCTTTACAAGTGAATTGGAGTTGGTCCCCACACATCACAGTGAAAAATTTCTTGGCTTTCAAATCCTTAGATTTCTTCCACCAATGTTGAAGGAAAATCTATTTTGTTTTCTTAATATAAAGCTCTCAAATATTATGAGGTCCATGTGATGGAATTTTAGTACCCCCATTACCCCAAAAAATTTAATATTCATTTCACTAAAGTGACCAAACCAACTATTTCACTTTTTGGACCATTTGATGATATTGTTTCGATAGTTGAAATTTCATCACACTGTCTAGTGAGATAAAAGAACCATTTTTATATTTCTAGGAATCACAATGGAACCTTTATTTGTATTACAATCTCTATTTGAAAAATTCATTCAAAATATACATCATCATTTGGTCCCACTAATATGAGGTTCATCTAGATACATGGAATGTATTGAACATATTTTAGTTTTAAGAAAATTTCTATTTTCATTCAACTGTTCACATTAAATTTTATAATTATATCAAAATCTTCATCATCCAATAGATTTAAGAATCCTCGACTTCCTAGTACAAAATATACCAGGAAACTGTACTCAATAGTAGAATATAAATATTTATATGAGTCAATATCCCATGAATCTTCTAGAATGATCTTAATTAGGATGATTAAGACCCTCTATTTATTATACTAACTGAATTTATCCATCAAGATGTTAATTCCTAAATAAAATTTATACAATCTTTCTTTATATATCCTATTTCCCCAAAAATAAAACTTATACGACCTAGAAAATTTGATTTACATGACCTTATTCTTTGAGACTTATCATCAAAAGATTTACTCTTTAGATGGCCCATTTGATGTACTAAATTTACTAATATAATCGAATTTTGAGAATTTATCAATGAATTTGGAACATAATTACACCACAGACTCTTATATAAGATCATGTTTTGAATGAAATCAAATATAAAATCTTCTTTCCCACTATAGTTGATCACCACAATTTCCTTGTCATTGGTGCTCTCTAAATGTTAGGAAAGAAACATCAAATCCCAAAAATCATCACCTAATGTTACTTTAATAGATTCAAGCTTCCATAATATGATTTTTAAGTCATTCACATGATCATAACCCAGCCTTAAATTTGAAAACATTAAGATGAACATTCTTTGTATCATGAAAATTCTTTTACTTGTTATAGGATTATCGTATATTACATCAGTTTCTTACATAAAATTTTTAATAGTTTTTTCTCTCTAATGTTGAATTTAATATTTTGTGAAAGATAAATCATAACCAGGGACACAACCATCATATCCTATCAATGTTGTTCCATTTTCTACATTGATTCAGGATGTTTAAAAATGAGATTTAAGATCTTTCAGTATAAAATGATATTGTAGATGATTTCTAAAAAAGGAAAATTACATTCTAAAAAAATTAATAATAGAATCTTTTCCATCATTTTAAGTCATTCTTCTAAAAATAGTAAACCAACTGAAATTGGAAATTAAAAAACATAAAATTTATACGGAGAAAACACATTAATGTTATGGGTGATGGAAAACCAACTATACCAATGAATAAACCTCCTATGATTACAATTATTGAGAAATATAACCCTCTGAGAAGAAACATCAATCCATTGAATCCAACAGATTGACATATATAAAAAAATTATTAGATAAATACATATATATAATTACTCTAATATATGTGGATGAAATTCTCCACAATCTTATCATATAGAGATATTTTTCCATTACCTCATACTCCCATGTAATGTTTATTAGAACTAGGATGATAATAAACCTAATAACCACACCAAAACTATTTAATTATGCATCACACAAAATATATAAATAATTGAAAAACAAGATTTTACAGGGATTTGAAATGTCCTACAAACATAGGATAACAGTATACACATAATTGATTTATAGAGATACAAGTGATTAAAAACATTGGTAAATTTTTCTCACCATATTTGGATCTCCAAAAAATATATTAGAAACAAAAAATGTTCACTCAATTATTAGATACCTTTATAGTGGGACCACCACACCTTATTATATATGTATTTTTCTCTTTATGAATGTTTTACATACCTATAAGTATAATGGTCTACCATGAACTGACTTGATAAACTATCAATACACTGTTATGAAACCCAATGAAACCACCAATAGTATGTCACCATGAAAAAACCAATACCTATGTATGGGTATCCCCACTGCAGATCAAGGGTACCTTTGAGTTCCCTATACCCATATAAGGGTATCCTAAGAATGTCAACATTGAGTGCTCTATCCGATGATCTATAACCAATAAATGAACCATAACTATAATATCCCTTCATCTAAAGATTATTCTTCCCCTTAACTCTATCTGATTCATGAAACCCATAGGTTTTTTCTGGTGACAAAACATTCTACTCAACATTCTAAAACATCGTAGTAAGAAAACATCAATCTCGTATGTCCAATGATCCTCATCACATTATATCCATTTGAAACACACATTCTCTAATAAATCATAAGAAACTTCTATAAACCCAATACAAATATGTTCACATAATTACATATCATAAAACTCCCTTTTTCATGAAACCCATTTGGTTTTCATTAAAGCTATAAAATTTCATGAAACATCCCACATTCACAAAAATTATATCCTTTTTGCAACATCAACCATTTATGAAACCCCTTTTACTAAAACCTACCTTTTATAATTAGTTCTCAACTATTTTTTTAAGAAAAATATGTTTATGTAAATTTCATGATTCACATAATAAACTTGTTTGAGTAAGAATTTCATGAGATTACAGTGATAAGGCCTCCTATAAAAACATTAACTATTAAAATAATCTTCAATTAACTATTTATAGGTGAGAAGAAAAATATTTATAAACTCAACCATGTTCAAAAAAATATACCATACCTACAAATTGGGATTACTATTATTATATAATGTATATATGTTTGTAAAAAATGATACCTCATGGGCTTGTAAATCATTATATTTCATGAGTCACTTGAATTTGATTTCATTCACGAGTATTATATGATTTATATAATCCATGTCTTTGATAATTGTCCAGTTTTGTTTTTAGATAACAAGACATTGGTAAATGTTTTCCTTTTCTCCCGATTTACTAGATTTTTTTTGGAAATGCGGGAGAACTACACCACCTATACAGATAATATTCCTTGGCAATAAAACTCATTGATCAAAAAAATATTTGTTGAATAAAAAAAATATAAATTTAGAATTATAAGTGTCCTTGGGTACAAAAAAGGGGAATTATATAAACCTCTTAATACAATATTAGTATTTAATCTATCATATGTACCAAATAAGAAATTTTTTGATGATAAACCCTCACCACATTGTTAAAATTGAAATAAAAGCCCCTTGGATGAAATATGTTAGATTGAATCTTTTAAAAAAATTAATAATAAGGACTCATGATATAATATTTCAAATGTACAATATATAATCTTCATAGAAAAAATTGTGGATAACATTGAAAATGTCTCAACAAAACAATATTGAGATGAAGAACCTATATCTTATATAAATCATGATAAATAATCATTATAAAATACTTTATAAAAAATAATTATTTAATTTAATTCCATAAAAATATTACACACTTATAATATCATATGTGATCAAATTATTAAATTTAAAATCAAAATTAATAATAATTTTTTATTTAGAACCATGTTTTTGGGAGATAAATATACCATTTTTCATGTAGGTATAAGTTCAATATTTATAATCATGGTTGCATTATCTATAAAATATTAATCATGTAATAAATATCATATTTAATTGTTATATACTGTTTTTTAACCATTAATATAGTTTAGAGATGAAAAATTAATTACATCACTTCTTTGAGATGGTAGTCCATACATACGCACGAGTGATGTTCCCACTTTTCAGTGGATGGAATGAATTAAAGGAATGTAATTATAAAAAATTAAAGAATAATTGTTATATTATAGAAATCAAAAATATTTATTAAATCTATAATTATTACTATCCATGTAAAGTGCAAAGAAAAGATTAATCACATCGCTTTGTAGTGGTGGTAGTCCACACCTACACAAGAGAAATGTTGTAATTTTCTAATGGTTGGGTTGGTAAGAAGATAGATAATAAATTATTATCATAAAAGTATAATTATGTGATAACTATCATATATAAAAATTACATAAAATATAATAACCTACCATGAAATATGATAAAATAATATGAATCATATTTCTATGTGGAGGTGGAAGTATACATGTATGCATGAGTGATACTTTTATTTCCAATTTTATGAAGAAGATATAAGGAATGGTTTTCTCACAATTATTATATCATCTTAGTAAAATTATGATATTTTATTAATCATTTTATGATGTATAGAATTGGTTTATATAATTTTGAAGAAGAATTAAAATTGGAATCACTCAGTTAATATTTATACCTCTTCTTTGAGAGACCACATTTGGATTATACCTCATGCCTTCTTAAGATGATATTAAGGGAGAAATAGAATATATAAAATTTAGGTAAAAAATCAATGAAAGTTTTTTTGTTTTTGGTTTCTAATTTATAATGCTAAAATTTCTTAAATATGGGGGGAGAAGTGGTTCATCTTTAAAATTGTGTGGAGGCACACACATGGAATTATTTAATATATTTCATTAATATAAGACCATTATTAAGTGAAAGTGACTCAAAATATAAAAAAATTAAAAATTAAAATAATATATGGTTTAAATAATTTGAAAAAGCAATAATTAGAGTAGTTTGTGTGTCATCCCTACTATACTCTCTTAGTTTAATCCCCATTTAAACATGTATTAATCTTAACCGTTGAAAAACAATTTTACTTTTGTTACTATTCATTAAGACCATAAAGTAAGTTGAACCTATATAATTTTATTATAAATATTTATTCCAAATATGAAATATATTTTAACTAATTCAATTTCTATATGTATTTTAGTAAATGTTTAGATAAGGGCACAAAATGCGATGAAAACTTATTTTTAGAAAAATGAATTTTAAACATAAAACTATATTTACATCTATTCATTGCCTCATAAAAACCATTTAATAATTGTATGATATTTTATTAAATATGTTTTTAATATATTTTTTAAAACGATTAATATATAGATATTAATTTAATTTATTAGGATAAAAACACATTGTGAGTATAAGAATAGTTTTTTGAAACATGCATTTTTAATCCCAAAAATGAACTTGTACCAAAATCAAGTGTATTGTGATTTTTTATGAAAATTTTTAGATTTTTTATATTTAAAATATAAATATGTCACCTTATGATAAAAATAAAAACACAATGGGAATTTTAAATTACATTATTTAAGGAAAATAAATAACTGTTTAATAAAATTCAGTTATTTATAATATTCCATGAAAAATAATCCATTTTAGACAAATTCCAAAAATTCCACATAATCTAATATTAAAATTATGAATTGAAAAATTATTTTTATTTTCTTAAATTAAAATTTTAAAAAACCATTAAATTAATTATAATTTTTGGTACAGAATGTAATAAAACCCATTTTGTAGGAAAACATGTTTTTGAATAGTAATATAAATTTATTGAAAATTTAAAACTTATTTATTATGAATAAATAAATAAATTTTCCTTGTTTAGAATATATATACATATTTTTAAAAATTTTGTTTTTATTATTCATACATTTCAATCAAACAACTAGGTTATAACACTTGCATTTAAACAATATTAATTTTTTATATCATAGTTTTATTAAATATTTGTGTTGCTTGTTAAGAAAACTATCGAGAATTGTATAATTTTAAAATATTGTTTTCATGGTTTATAATTCTCTCCTCTTAAATAAATTTTATCCTTATAAATTTTATCTTGGTAATCAATGGTTTTATAATTGAAAAGATGTTTTTTGAAAATTTAGATGATACAAAGGGATAAAAAATTCCTTAGAAAATGGAAAGTGTGAAATATAATGTTTATAAGAAATAACAAATAATCTATTTACCAAATAAGAAAAACATTTGTAGTAGGTGAAAATATGATCACAGTTGAGAAATATAATATCTAAAAAATATTATAGAGTTATAGAGAACATAATCATGAAAAAATTAATGAACACAAAACCATAAATCATTGAAATGAAAGAAGACCATAAAATAATGGGAAATAATAAAAAAAGTGAAAAAATCATTTTCTGGGTCCGTTTCCTCAAGTTGATGAATTATTTTACCCTGAAATTTGAGAACAAATACCTGATTTATGAAAATCCATAAATGTAATTTTATCCTTTTGATTTATTTTCAATTATTTTCCACATATTTTCATTCTATATTCTAATGATGAATGGAAAATATGATTTTTTTTCAATCATAATGTAGTAAAATTTACTTGTAATAGATCATAAGATCCATAAAAACACAATTATTTCATTATATATATATATATATATATATATATCCTAAATATATTTAAAATTTATTTTCTTATATGTATAAATCTCTATATGATGGAATTATAAATTAATCCATATAACAACCACAATAACATCTAAAGTTCAATAAAAAACATTCCATAAATAGTTAACCTTAAAAATACTCTTAGTGGTGTCTGACCAAATTCAAAATTACCAAAAAATCCAAAAAGACATGATCAAATATTTTGTTGTAAGATAATATTTCAAATATATCCCCAAATATAATAATGTATCTTATAATATCATACACCAATACTGTTAAAAACATGATCATATATTTTTTTAAACATGATAATATTTTCCCAAAATTACCTAAACCACCATAAAACCTCAATGAAAATATAAATTATCCCAAAAATTAACTCTACACAAACAATCCAATATATTACAAAAATCCAAAAATGTAATAAACTTCATCAAAGATAACATAAATCAATCTATCGTTTAATAACTAATTAATTTCAAGGTCACAAATATTATCAAATTTACTTACTCCATATCAATATTCTCTTTTTCCTAAGTAAAAATTTTTATCTGAACATTAGGAAAATATTAATGGTTATCCATACCTCAATCATGTGTTTTTAATAAATATCAACTTACCACTAAATCAATTTTCTAGGTTATCAATATTATTCCAGATATTCTTGAAAATACCTTACGAAAAACTATTACATAACAATACATAGTTTTTTTATGATTCTTATAACCAAAATATCATTAACCAAACACAATGACAATAAAATTATAAAATAACAAATCATAAACAATTCATTCATTCCATTTACTTCATAAAAAATTAACAATGATATATCATTTCATTACTTAACACCTATTAGAACAAAAAATATGATTCAGGTCTCAAGATTAAAACACCTCAATTTATTCAATTTTTGTTGATTTTTATATAATAAATAATGTTAAATTAATTGATATCTTTAATACATAGTTCATAGTCTTTTAGAAATAAATTTTAAAACATTTAGTTATACAAAATTTCTCATCCTCTTATAGATCATTCATCCTAGGGTATTAATTTGTATAATGCCCATAATTTTAACATTTATAACATTCAACGTCATGTGGTGCCTTAAAGAAACAATTATTTAGATCCATTATGTTAACACAAAATTTTCCTTTTTCCTTGGTAATTTATCACCTTAGATCCTTTTTCTTACACACAATAAATCTTCCCGTTCTTTCGGTCCATTTCCCTTGGTGGTTTTTCCAATATTTTTGGAATGTAGAAATACTAATGTTCTATTCCCCACAGTCTTCGTGGAAGTCTATTATTTTCCTTTTGGTATTATTCACAAACCAATATATATTATTGTTGTTAATTTTATATTGAGATGGATGGTGATATATAATAAATATATTTCAAATTCCATATCCTATTTCATTTTTGATTCTCTTAATGAAAATCATTGAATCGTCCATCGCATTCATTGATACCATGATTCCTCCTAGTTCTACCCATTAACAAAAACCAAATGTATAGTGTGATAAATGTTAGTGAATAATCATATTATCATGAAAAATAATTAATTGTAAGGATAAATAATTAACAATTCTTTCAAATCTAGGACACCATAGGTTAACCTTGGCCATCCTCATTCATTATCTATTCAAATCCATCATAATTGTTCATAAAAAAAATTTTAAATAACACAAACATATCCCTGAGAGTGTCTATCTAACGTGTAGTATTAGGATCACTCATTATGCACTATTGAAGTTTATTTAACAACCAATCCACCCCATTTAGTGTTTTTACCATAATATGAATATTTGGCACAACCGCATCCACATTCATGTATCCATTAAAAAGGGTGAGCACATATGATCAATATGGGTAAACAAGGGAGATATTAGTCAATGATCATAAGTTATCATATGATAATCATATTATTATGAGACAATGATATTAAATCTACAAAATAATACCCTATAATTTATATATCATAAACAGGAATCATGAAATAATGATTTTTATGCTCAGAAGACAAGAACCATAAGTGAATCAAAGATCATGATCCAAGATAATATAACATTGGAGTAATAAATTTCATAATGGAGTCATATTAAGTGTGGAATATCTATAATCATAGAAATATTACATCACAGATAACCCCTAAAACACTCATCATATGTTAGGATTTAAATAATAACATATGTACTTGTTTTTTTCTTGGGATAACATATTGTGTATCCCTTTATGAGGATGGGATAACCTTTGGTGTAACCTCATTTGGTATTGGGATAAACTCTAATGTAACCTTTCATATCTTAAAATAAACACCCCTACCCAATTAATTGGAGGTATATAATATACCAACCTTTCAAATAATCATAATCTATTAATATGTATGCCCAAAGATCATGAAAAAATTTATCATCTCATCATAACATAACCCATGTAAAAGAAAAGGTGTTTTGTCAATAATTTCTGATCATAATCTCTAAACATATAGGGAAATATTAAATATATTAACATTTAATAATATCTATATTAAAGTGAAGTGCCAAGATCAGTGTGAATCACTGAGAGGGGGAGGGGGTGAATCAATGATCCCTTCAAACTTTTTACAAATTGATTCTTTATCAATTAAACCTCTATGGCTGGTTAAAGCCTCGATCCACTCTTCCGGTATCTCTCACCTTTCCTCGAATGATGTAGTAAATAAAAAGGCACAAGACACAAGGATTTACAAGGTTCGGCACCAAAGGCCTACGTCCTTTCCATGTTGGTTATACACCCCATCATGGTTTCTCCCATTATAATCTATTATTATTACAATGGTCGATACAGAGACCCACTGTATCTCTCCTGAGTCCCACAGGAGGGTCTTTATACTGCATCCCACAGTGTTACCAGAGTCCCACTGGCCTGCTCCAGAATCCCACTGAAAACTTCCTCCACCCTGAGTCTCACATGGGGCTTCTCCTAGCTGCTCGAGTCACACGAGTAGCTCTTCTACAGTTCAACTCTTCATGTATCTTCAGCAGCCTGGGATAAAGGCTGCTGGCCTTGCTCTGTACCTCTGATCACTTGAGTTGATCAGGTCTTCTCGTCTTGATCAGGATTTATCTCCTTCTTCTCAGGATGACCTGGATTCTCTCCAACTACTGAATACTCAGACAACTGATATCTTTAACTTCAGTCTGGTCCAGTCTCGCTTCACATCAACTTCATGCACTAAATTCATGGCATCACAATATCTTCAAGATCTCCTGGTCTTGGACTCCTCAAATGCACACAACCAGATTTTGCTTTGTTCACGTGTCCAAGTGCATTCATGCATGCATGCAATTCCCTTCTCTTTCTTCTTAGTGTGATAAACACTCAAAGAGCGCAATTACTTTAAGAACACACACTTTATTCCTTCTTCACACTTTGTTCCTTTTGTTTACACACTCACAAGTGTGTTGTTCTTTGGTGTGGGTCTTGTTCTTCTTCTTCTAAGTGTACACACACCTCTTAGTGCACACACATTGGTTCAGCCTTCTTGTCTCGTTGCACACACTTCTTTCACTTTTTGCACACAAGTGAGCTTGGCCTCCTCCTCTTCTTCCACACACCCAAGGCTACGGCCTCATGTTCATTTGCACAAAAACCACCTGTTGGGTGTCTTCACTTGGCACACACACAAGTATGGTCTCGGGTTCTCCTTGCACACACAAAACCGTAGGGTACTCTTACTCCATTTTCAGACACACACTAGGTATGCACTCCACTGTTCTTTAAGAGCCGCACAAGGTTCACTTGTATCCAAGGCTACACGGGCGCGCCGGGTGCAAGGTGAAACCAGCCCGCGGGGTGCGCAAGTTCTCGGGTATAAGGGTACAAGGCAGCGCGCAAGGGCCTATTGCCACGCAAGCCTCCACCAAGCCCGAGGCACGCATGTGATGCGGCGTTGGATCATGCAAGCCTCAAGAGTGCGAGAGCACCATGGGGGCGTAAGATTCTCCTGCCGCGCAAGTATGCGGGCAGGGAGAGCTCTTCCTGTCGCGCAAGTGATGCGCGCAGGGGACCTTCGGGTCTCGGGTGGCACCAGGACTTCAGCCGCGCAAGTGTGCGCGGTGGTCTTCACTTTGCGTAGCACAATGCTCCGCGGTTCTTCGGGTTTTCAAAAAAAAACTCATCAAGAAAATTCAGAGCCTCGACCTCTCCTTTTATAGGCAGAGGGATGCCTCAAATCCTCCGCAGGATATAAATATTGTACCACCGAGATTTTCGGTTATTTGAAAATCTTTAAACGCGGGCCAAGAATCTCGTTTCATTCTCTCTGTTCAACGCAGACTTCTTCTCCTTCTCCTTTGTTTACGTGCATGCGATTTCGAATGCATGCATGGCCTTCAGTTAAAACTAATCCATAAAAAACATAAACCATGTGGCCTCGGCATATTCTTTTGCCTCGGCCGAACTCGAAATGCTCCATCACATTGCAAGCATGCATATTTTAATGAATGAATGTGTTCAACATGCTTAGAAGAACTCATTGGAAGCTTCAGCTTCGACAGAGGTGGCCGAGAACTCAAAATCCGTCGTGCGGGTGGCCTCAGGTTCAACGGCGGCTTCGCGGGGTGCCTCGGGCGAGCTCGAGGTAGGAAATGACTCGCCGGCCATTGGATCAGGAATTTAATGAAGGCGGACGGCTGAGATTAGAACATCTCACGGTGGATGAGATGTGCGGCTCGGATTAGACGCGGATCTCTTGGACGGCCAGGATTAGATCTCGGTTAAAAACACCGCGTCCCACATCGAACTGGAGCACGGATTTCTCGCGGCTTATCAAAGTTCCGCTGCCAGCAACACCTCGATTGAACTTCCCCTCCACGATGCCTCCCTGCACCGTGTTCTCTCTGCGGGCGCGCTATGCGCCCACTATGCACTCTTGGGCGCGCGCCCTGGCTCCCACGCTCCGCAGGCTTGACTCCCCTGCATGGCCTCGGGCTTACACATGGCCCAACCTGCCTCAGGGATGCACCTTGGCCTTGAGGGATCCCTTGAGTGTGGTTGACCCTCGGGTCCCACATATGCTCGAGGTGAGGACCCTCGGCTGGCCTTCCTTGGTGGCTTATTTTTTTTGCTTAAGTATGTACAAGGAACTTTGTATAAAAACAAAGTAACCAAATACAACATACCAAATGCCAATCACCTATTCTCTTCTAACACATATTCTCCATCTTCTTCACTACAAATCCTCCATTCTTATTCATCATAATTCCTCATCTCCTCATCAATTTGTATTCTTCACTTAGGAGGGACTTCTTCTTCAACTGATTCACTTGAGACAATTAATTCATCAATGTGCTTTGTTGATCTAATCAGAGATAAAATTGGATCTTCTTCAAATTCACATGCACTAAATGATGGTTCATAGATTTCATTGAACCACATCATTCACTCAATAGTTGTAGATGGTTCTCCATTCACTCCTCATGCATTTTGAAGGCAATGCATGGTCTCTTAACAATGTTGTAACATTGTATCCTCTTGATACAAGTTCATGGAACTTAAGAACAGCTCAACAATCGTATGATTTAATGATGATGCTCCATCATCATCCATTTTTCATGTGGTGTAACTTAGTATCATCCTATATTGAAACATTAAGATCAGTTCTACAATCGTCTGATATTCATGTAGAATGTTTCAACCATAATCTCCTATGCCACTTAGTGAATCTCCAAAGTGACATGCCTCTAAGTACCATGGCCATTCTCCTTCATCACCATCACAATCACATCCTTTTTCATTCACATCTTGACATTCCTTGACATCCATTCATTCCATGACAACATCATGCATCATTGACAACAAATGCAACACAGTGCATTTCAATCTCTCCCTTTGTATTTGTTGTCAATACACTACTTCTGCACATATGAATGGGTCAATATGTGTGCCAATATTTTCTCCCCCTTAATGGAAATCAAATTCAAAGATGTGGTGTGGCTCTCTTCCAAAATTTCTCTTCCTCCCTTTGATTAGCATTTTCTTGAAAATCACTAAGAGAGGGATGATGTCACATGTTCTCTTTAGCAAAGAACCTTTAGTAAATCAACTCTAAGTCTACTTGGGCTAACCCGGCATAGAAAACAATAGTGATGTAACCAAGGTACTCAATGCTGTCCAACATTCACAATACATGTGAGATCATGCTTCAAGGGGCTTCAAATTTTTCAGATATAACAATAAATTGCTAAATCCTCCATATACTTCACCAAACACATTAGAAAGTTCAGGTGCAATGATAATGCTCCCCCTTTCAACCATTTACCTTCAATCAATACTCCCCCTTAATTGTCATGATAAATACAATTAAGAAACAAGGGATGAAAGTATGATTGGAATACCTTCAGCTTTTCTCAAGATGGTATTAAATCTTAGAATACCATCTTCTCCAGATTGTCTCCCCCTCAAGGGGTGCACTCCATTCTTTCCAAACCATCCTTTAGTTGAGAATGATCATCATATTCAATTCCCTGCAATGTCAGCACATGTAAATACAAGTGATTAGGGAATAAGATGGAACATCCTTGGTTCATAAATGTGAACAACAAGGTTGAGAAGATTCTCTCAACCGAGATGTCCCATTTTCACCATTCTTCACACTTCCACATTTGATCTTCAATGATGTTTGTGTTGGTGTGGATCTAAACACATCTTCATGTGAAATATTCTTCTTCCCTTTTGCCTTAGCAGTTGCCATAACTACATCTTCAGCTCTTTCCAGATTTTTGGCAAGTTGCAACTGATTTGGCCATATGACTAGTAAGTCACTTGGAAGTGTGGCCTCAGTTCTGGAAATTCCATATGGTTCCTTCGATGCTTTCAAGCTACCTTTCTTAGGCAACTTGTTTTCAATCAATCCCTTCTGCTTCTGCTGGATTGATTTTCTATTTGATTTCAATCTGCTTTTATTGATTTCCATGGCTTGTTTACAATGATCCATGGTATGCCCTTTCTTTCCACAGTAGAAGCATTTCTTCTTGGTGGTCCTTCTGGATGAATCACCCTTCTTGGATTTAGACTCCAATATCTTCTATTCCTTTTTCATAATCTTCTTGGGAGCATCTTCTTTTGGGAAGATGTTTCCCTTTCATTAGAGGATGTGTTTCTTTTAGAATCATCCTTCTCAAAGCACACTTGTGTAGCAACATTTCTACTTTTAGCTGACTAGGAGGATTTAGCTTTGGGTGATTGCAGATTTTTCAATATCACCTCTAGTTCAATGCATTTCATGTTAAGGGAGTTCTTCTCATCCTCAACAGTTCTTAGCCTTCCTTCCCAATTTTCTTTCAACTGTTCTAACTGGTCTTCATGCACCTTCTTCAATTCTAGCAATGAATTGTCAATCTCCTTCACCATTTTGACTTCGTCTTCAAGTTGAGAATTTCTGACATTCATTGACACTTTGTTCAACTTCTCCAGTGCATGGAAAACTTCTTTGATCATTATCATAAAGATTTCTTTCTCAGAAGAGCTTCATTGCAATTCTTCATCAGTGCCTTCAAATCTTTCATTGCAAAGGGAAATAGTTTCATCTTTATCCTTGACCAGCTTTCTGAGAGTGTTGGTTATGACAACCCTTTTAGCCAACTGATCTTCCATTGTATTGGCTTCTTCTTCTAGCTGTAATTTTTCTTCTTGAAGATCAAGGATGCCTGTAGCTATACACATTGCCACTTCCTTGGGGGCAGTCTTCTGAAGATATTCGATTGCACTTTGATGATCTTTCATCGTTCCAACTTCATCACAGCTAGGACAGTCTTTCTTTATCTTCTTGGCCTGTTTCTTCTTTCTATTTTTCTGAGTCTTGGCAGATATCTCCATTTGAGGATGGTTGCTCATTTCCTCAAATATGCACTTCATAAAGACTCCCTTGGATCTTTTAGAGGTAACCTGCCTCTGATACCAATTGAAGTGCCCAGATTAGTGTGAATCACTGAGAGGGGGAGGGGGTGAATCAGTGATCCCTTAAAACTTTTTACTAATTGATTTTTTATCAATTAAAACTCTATGGATGGTTAAATCCTCGATCCACTCTTCTTGTATCTCTCACCTTTCCTCGAATGATGGAGTAAATATAAAGGCTCAGGACACAAGGATTTACAAGGTTCGGCACCAAAGGAATGCGTCCTTTCCATGTTGGTTATACACCCCAACATGGTTTCTCCAATTATAATCTATTAGTATTACAATGGTCGATACAGAGTCCCACTGTATCTCTCCTGAGTCCCACAGGAGGGTCTTTATACTGCGTCCCATAGTGTTACCAGAGTCCCACTGGCCTGCTCTAGAATCCCACTAAAGACTTCCTCCACCCTGAGTCTCATAGGGGGCTTCTCCTGGAAGCTCGAGTCACACGAGTAGCTCTTCTTCAGTTCAGCTCTTCAAGTATCTTCAGCAGCCTGGGATAAAGGCTGCTGGCCTTGCTCTGTACCTCTAATCACTTGATTTGATTAGGTATTCTCGTCTTGCTGAGGATTTATCTCCTTCTTCTCAGGATGACCTGGATTCTCTCCAACTACTGAATACTCAAACAACTGATATCTTTAACTGCAGTCTGGTCCAGTCTCACTTCACATCAACTTCATGCACTGAATGCATGGCATCACAATATCTTCATGATCTCCTGGTCTTGGACTCCTCAAATTCACACAACCAGATTTGGCTTTTTTCACGTGTGCATGTGCATGCATGCATGCATGCAATTCCCTTATCTTTCTTCATAGTGTGATAAACACTCAAAGAGCGCAATTACTTTAAGAACACACACTTTCATCCTTCTTCACACTTTTTTCCTTTTGTTTACACACTCAAAAGCATGTTGTTCTTTGGTGTGGGTCTTGTTCTTCTTCTTCTAAGTGTACACACACCTCTTTGTGAAAACACATAGGTTCATCCTTCTTGTCTCATTGCACACACTTCTTTCACTTTATGCACACAAGTGAGCTTGGCCTCCTCCTCTTCTTGCACACACCCAAGGCTACGGCCTCATGTTCATTTTCACAAAAACCACCTGTAGGGTGTCTTCACTTGGCACACACACAAGTATGGTCTTGGGTTCTCCTTGCACACACAAAACCATAGGGTCCTCTTACTCCATTTGCACACACACACTAGGTATGCACTCCACTGTTCTTTAAGAGCCGTGCAAGGTTCACTAGGATCCAAGGCTACACAGGCGTGCAGGGTGCAAGGTGCAACCAGCCAGCGGGGCACGCATGTTCTCGGGTACAAGGGAACAAGGCAGCGTGCAAGGGCATACTGCTGTACAAGCCTCCACCAAGCCCGGGGCGCGCAAGTGATGCGGCCTCGGATCGCGCAAGCCTCAAGAGTGTGAGAGCACCTTGGGAGCGCAAGCTTCTCCTTCCGCGCAAGTATGCGGGCAGGGAGAGCTCTTCCTATCGTGCAAGTGATGTGCGCAGGGGACCTTCGGGCCTCGGGTGGCACCGGGACTTCAGCCGCGCTAGTGTGCGCGGTGGACTTCACTTTCCGTAGCACAAGGCTCCGCGGTTCATCGGGTTTTCAACAAAAACTCAGCATGAAAATTCAGAGCCTCGACCTCTCCTTTTATAGGCAGATGGATGCCTCAAATCCTCCGTGGGATATAAATCTTGAACCACCGAGATTTTAGGTTCTTTGAAAATCTTTAAACGTGGGCCGAGAATCTCGTTTCTCTGTCTCTGTTCAACGTGGACTTCTTCTCCTTCTCCTTTCATTACTTGCATGCGATTTCGAACACATGCATGGCCTTCGGTTAAAACTAATCCATAAAAAACATAAACCACGTGGCCTCAGCATATTCTTTTGCCTTGGCCGAACTCAAAATGCTCCATCACATTGCAAGCATGCATATTTTAATGCATGCATGTGTTCAGCATGCTTAAACGAACTCATTGGAAGCTTCAGCTTTGACAGAGGTGGCGGAGAACTCAAAATCCCTCGTGAGGGTGGCCTCAGGTTCGACGGTGGCTTTGCGGGGTGCCTCGGGCGAGCTCGAGGTAGGAGACAACTCACCAGCTGTTGGATCAGGCGTTTAATGAAGGCGGATGGCTGAGATTAGAACATCTCACGGTGGATGAGATGTGTGGCTCGGATTAGACGCGGATCGCATGGACGGCCAGGATTAGATCCCGGTTAAAAACACCGCGTCCCACATTGAACTGGAGCGCGGATTTCTCGCGGCTTATCAATGTTCCACTGCCAGCAACACCTCGATTGAACTTCTCCCTCCACGGTGTCGCCCTGCATCGTGTTCTCTCTATGGGTGCGCTATGCGCCCACTATGCACTCTCAGGCGCGCGCTCTGGCTCCCACGCTCCGCAGGCTTGACTCCCCTGCGTTGCCTCGGGCTTACACCTGGCCCAACCTGCCACAGGGATGCGCCTTGTCCTTGAGGGTTCCCTTGAGTGCGGTTGACCCTCGGGTCCCGCATATGCTCGAGGTGAGGACCCTCGGCTGGCCTTCCTTGGTGGCTTATTTTTTTTTCTTAAGTATGTACAAGGTACTTTGTATAAAAACAAAGTAACCAAATACAACATGCCAAATGCCAATCACCTCTTCTCTTCTAACACATATTCTCCATCTTCTTCACTACAAATCCTCCATTCTTCTTTATCATAATTCCTCATCTCCTCATCAATTTGTATTCTTCACTTAGGAGGGACTTCCTGTTCAACCGATTCACTTGAGTCAATTAATTCTTCAATGTGCTTTGTTGATCTAATCAGAGATCAAATTGGATCTTCTTCAAATTCACATGCACTAAATGATGGTTCATGGACTTCATTGAACCACATCATCCACTCAATAGTTGTGGATGGTTCTCCATTCACACCTCATGCATTGTGAAGGCAATGCATGGTCTTTTAACAATGTTGTAACATTGTATCCTCTTGATAAAAGTTCTTGGAACTTAAGAATAGCTCAACAATCGTCTGATTTAATGATGATGCTCCATAATCATCCATTCTTCAAGTGGTGTAACTTAGTATCATCTTGATACAGCTATTGAAACATTAAGATCAGTTCTACAATCGTCTGATATTCATGGAGAATGTTTCAACCATAATCTCCTATTCCACTTAGTGAATCTCCTAAGTAACATGCCTCTGAGTACCATGGCCATTCTTCTTCATCACCATCACCATCATATCCTTTGTCATTCACATCTTCACATTCCTTGACATCCATTAATTCAATGACAACATCATTCCTCATTGACAAAAAATGCAACATAGTGCATTTCATAAAGCATAAGAAATATCATAAGATGTTCTCATAGATGGAAATACCTTTAAAATATCACTGGAACATTTCATGAAGAAAATCCCATTTTCATTTCAAAATCACTTATTTAATATCAAAAAATCTTCTAACTGTTATTGAAAAAAATTATTTTAAATTAACCATGAAAAAAAATAATTTAATAATCCAAAAAATAGCATTCATGATAGAAGGATGAAAATGATCATGCGGTTTATGTTAAAACAAAGGTTCCATTCATTTTTTTGTAAATTATTTATAGAATATCATTCAGAAAAAAAGTATATTCATGGTTAATGTTTTTATAGGATTAAAAAAATGGGTAAATATTAAATTAAAAAATAATTTTTGAATGTTATAAAACATTCATGTATAATGTTTAAGTAAAATATGGATATGTGAGAAAAATATTCTTGACTGAGGATAGAAATAATTTAGGCCTTCATTAAAAACATTCTTTTGGGATAATGAGTACATAAAGAGAGGAAAAATAAAGAAAAATATCAATATCCATAAATAATATTTGTAGTATAAAATAAAAAATTACTAGGTAGATAGATCATACAATATCATCATTATAAATATAAACAAAAACAATTCTGGCAAAAAGTGTGATTTTACCATAAAACCCTCACCGCTTTAGTAAATTTTGATTCATAACCCCCATGAAAAAATAAATTTAATAGAAAAATTTAATAACATGGAAAAAATTGTATTCATAAAAAAAATATCAAAGGGATAATATATACACCTTATAAAATAAATAGGTGTATAATACACCATATTTCTCAAAGAAGACAATTTGAGATGATAAACCCTTACCAATTTGATAAATTTCGAATCAAACCCCATTTGATGGAATATTTTTTATTTTAACCTTAAATACCATTAACTAATATATATAAATCATATAAAATTTAAATTTTTTTGGTATATACACCTCATAAACATAAATAGGTGTATAACATCAAACATGTGTTTGTGAAACCATATTAAGAAAAAGAACCCTTAAATTATGTCTAAATTGAATCATAAGTTTCATAAACTCTAGTTTAAGAAATTTGGATTGTTTATAATTACATAAAACAACCATTTACATTATTATAATATCATATATGATATAATTATAACATTTATAAATTATTTTATTTAAAATTATTTATTAAAATCCTTATTTTTTAGTGATAACTATTTCATTTTTCATTTACGCTTCAGTTCGTTTGTTATGGTCCATGATCATTGATCATGGTTAAATGATATAAAAAATATTAGCAATTTCGTAATTATATTATTTAATAATTATATACAATTTTATAACCACTCAGATAAATTGGGGATGAGAAATTAATTACATCATTTTATAGAGATAGAAGTATGTAGTTATGCTCAAGGTATATTTCAACTTTTCGATGGATTGAATGAAATAAAATTAAATAATTAATCACTTTTATAGAGTAGTTATTATATCATAATATATATATATATATATTAATTCTAACTTTATTTCCTGCTATATAAAGAGGAAAAAAAATGAATCATGTCGCTTCTTGGAGGTAGTAGTCCACAAGTTTGCATGAGCGACATTATTAGTTCCCAATGGATGGAATGGTAAGAAGGTAGAAAAGATATTATAATTGTAAAATAATAATTATGTCAGAAAAAAATATTAAATTTTATTTCCTCATTATTACCAACCATGAAATTAAGTGATGGAAATGAATCATATCACTACATGGAGGTAGTAGTCCACATGTATGGAAGAGTGATACGTTTATTTACCATATGATAGAGATGTGGTGGGAAATGGTTATTAAATAATCATAATAAAATATTTTTATATTTATTATAATGAATTAATAATATTATTATGGATAAAATAGATTCAAATAAGGATTACTAAGAAATAAAATAGAAAGATATAGGTTAATCTTTTTACCTCATATTTGTAATTTCTCCTTTGAATCACACTTTAATACATTATAGGATGGACTTAGAGGAATACCATAAGATATATTATTAATGTATGTAATCTAAAGTGGTTTTTAGATTTTTATTTTTTGATCTATAAAGATCCAAATATTTGAATAGAGGAGGAGAATACATGACATTTTATATGTGAGTGGAGGGATATACATGAAAATACATAATCATTTTGAATAATATGAGGTACAATTCCTGGGAAATTGGTTAAAATTTTGCAATAATTATACTCGAAGATAATATAAGGTTTAAATAACTTAAAAATGTATAATTATAAAATTTTATATGTAATTTATATCCTCATATCTTAGTTTAACCACCATAGAAGACAATTTTTAACCCAAATCATGGTAGATTTTTACTCTTTTTATTACTCATTAAGACTAAAAATTCAGTTTTTTTAATAAGTTATATTAATTATGATGAATAAGTAATTTAAATTCAGTTTATTATTTTTCATTTTCCATAACTGGATGAAATTAAATTTAAATAAGTTAATAAAATTCAACAAAACCCTATTTATAGAAAAATGCATTTTTAATTATAAAAAATAACTTACATATATTTCATGACTTGTAAAAACCATAAAATGAATGATAAAATATTTTATTTAATATATAATCAATAAATAACATTAAAACCATTCACTAAGATATACTAATATAATTTATTAATATAAAACCCCATTGCACATATAAAATCTGTTTTTAAAAATATGTGTTTTAATCCCAAAAATGAACTTATATCAAAATCAAGTATAATTATGATTATCATGAAATTAATATCTTATAATTAAATAAAAATTATTTTAATTTAATATTGTATTAAAAACACAATGGTACTTCTAAATTTCTTTATTTAATGAACATAAATGATAGTTTTAGATAAATCTGTATTTTTCATTATTCCCTAAAAAATAAATATTTTTGAAAATATCCTAAAAATCATCTTAAGATAATACTGAAATGAATATTTTTAAAATAAGATATTAATTCAATATAAATTTTTTGTTAATTTTTATATATTAATTATAAGTTCATTGCAAAAAATGGAATACAAACCATTTCTCATGAAAACATATCTTTGAAGAATATGTGGATTTACTAAGAATTGAGTACATATTAATTATAAATCATTAAATAAATTTTAATTATATGAATAGTTTATACATATTTTCATATTGTATGTATTACTATTCACACCTTTCAATACAATTAATAAGTTATAACATCCACATGTAAATAATATTATCTTATAGTATATCATAGTTTTCTTAAAGTTCAGTGTTGCCTGATAATAAGTCTACAAAGCCTAATATTTTTTAAACAAAATTTTTAAGGTTTTTCAATTACAATCAAATAATTTACCTTGGTTTTGACTGTAATTTTTTCTTTAATTACAGGAATATTATATGATGTGTTTGGTATGATAATGGTGGGATTTCATACCATGTAATTGAACCTTAAATTTTTTTATTTAGATGTGTACATGTTACATATCATTATATGATAAATATTATTGAACAACCTCATATTGTTAAAATTGAAAATTGTGTCACACACGTGGATTTATGGAAAACATTGACCACCTTAGTTATCCACTCATATTTATTACCCCATTTTATCCCATGTAGACTTAGAGTTGAATATTTAATGGATTACTATAAAGAAATCATGTTGATCTATGCTCCTCTCACATGTGAATCAGGATGAAATACATATTTATTGAGGAATATGAATCTGATATATAAAATCATTTTCAAAATTTATTGTAATAAAAAGAATAAGTGTTTTATATCCCATAAATAACCTTTTCATTTGAGTGTAAATGAGGGGGGAAATGAAATGAGAACAAATATTGACTTAATAAATGCATGAGATTATTGAGAATAATTTAAAAAAATGGGAGATTAAAGTTATCATTCACAATTTTTTTGACAATAAGGACTATGTAAAAAGACATTAATATTTAAATAGAGAGGTGATAAATATTTTTATCTAGATACCATATTAAATAGTAGGGTGATTTGAGATATTGTAGAAAGTCCTATATAATATATATTAAGTTTATAAAACTTTTAATATAATGATTATTGTACTAATATTAAAATTAATTATTGAAAACTATTATTTGATGAAGGAACACTATCTATTAAAATTTTAGAGCATGATTAAGGTGGTTGAGATGTCTTATATTGGTTTGAGAATGTTTCAGTATGAATTTAGTGAAATCTAGAATTATGAAAAATTGAAAAGTCTCTATATACGGGTTAATTTGATGCTATGTAATGGTAACCCAAAAATTATAGTAACTATATAAATGTACACTCTATATAAATTAAATATATAATGGTAATCATTTGACTTTACTACCTATGTGATGGTATGTAGGGATGGAATAAATATACATAAAGGTAATTCATGAAAATTGGGGGCTACATAAAGGTAACTATATGACCCAAGACCTTATAAAAGGGAACATGAGATCGACATAAAGGTAAAATAGTACCTATATATAGGTTAATCAGAAGATTGAGACCTATAAAAATAGAATGAATAGTGTTTTAAGAATATTAATTTTGAATAATTTAAGAATAAAATTAGAAATTTTTTATGAATTTATTCATAAATTCAATTAGTATGAATTATAAAAATATAGTACGATCCTTGTTGATGAGAATCAATCCACCAAACAAGATGTGATTCAATGATATTTAATTAGATATAATGAAGAATAATCTTGTTATTATGAAAATATTTTTGGTGAGGAAAAGGTGACCATGATGTAGGAAGCTGTGACTATGTTATAGTGGATTATGAATGTGTTTTTTGATGACCAATGCAATACTATAAATTACATGTGAAAAATTGTGAGTGGAATCATGATAATTTCCATTATAGATCCTCAATTTGAGAAGACTTATGAATGATAATGAGAAATTCAATACTATAAAAATTTAAGCATTAAGTTCTCTTTCTAGGACATTAATGTTGATTGTAAGTATTCAAATCGTGTTACTTAATCATAATGCTGTTTGTCATAATCATATTTCTTCAAATATTATTTCATGACATCTTCTAATTGTATCAATTTGAAGCTAACAATATGAATTCATTAGCATAATAATTGAACAATTTGCAAAATTCAATGATTTCTATGTCATATGGATATGTTTAACTATGTTTGTAACCAAAATAGGTATGTACCATATTGAAAATACTTTCATTAAAATATGAGTGCATTCATATATAGAAATTAAAATGAGTTAAGAGAGGAAATTTTGTGAAAGAAGAGATATTATAATTTAATATCTCAATGATATATAAATATTGAAATGAAGGATAACATAAATGAATTTTAGTGATATAGGATTTATGAATGAGATTATCCATGTTAATTAAATACCATATGGAGATAATAATAAAAATATTAATAGAGATATTATATTATAAATATAATATATAGTTCACTTTTTTTAAATGACTGACTATAAAAGAGAATTCAAGTGTACATAACTTCTTGTAGTATGGAGTAGTCTCACATTAAGACCAAAACATGTAAATAATTATGTCATATTCCTTTTTTATACTATATTATACCAGTGATTTTTTTAAACACAAGAAGTGTGGAAGAAATATTTTACAAACTACAGTGATTTAATTTAGTTGATGATTTCATTACAAGAAAAAGGTCTCCCAAATTTACCCCTATCTCACCCAGTGATTACAACTGATCCAAGTACTATAATAACATACCAATATATTAAAATAAGTAATGGAATGATTAATTTAGTACTATCTACTAAAATGGAAGTAATATATCAATGAATAAATGGATAATTAATATCTAATAAACAACATTAACATGGTGGAGGAAAAATAAGTGAAACGATTTAATAATTTTTAACTTGTTAAAGATTAATATAAACATAATTTTTTGAAACAATTTAACAAAATACTAGATATTAATAGAAATAAGGACTATCTCATTCAGAAATCTAGCCGAGGAATCATGTTAACCCAATAATTAGTAAAATATGTAATTGTAAAAAATATATATATTTTTGTTTTTGGTTAATATGACTAATTAAATTTTTTTAACCATAATGTACAAAAACATTGAAAAACACAAAGTATGTCACACTTTTATATTATTCATATATTATTAGGTCTAATCATGAATTATAAACCACTAAAAAAGATAGATTATGTATGATACAAATAACACGTAAAAAACTCTTCCTTAACTATGGTGAGGTACTAAAAATAATTCGTCACCCAAATTTTAGGTTCCAAATTAACTATCTAGATGTAAAATTTGGAAAGAGATTCCCTCATAAAGATGTTCATAACACTATTTTATGGGTTACTTCTCAAGTCCAAATTATCCACACATCTTTATAGTATTTACATTAAATATTATGACTCATATAAGTGTGAAATTATAAAATTTATCTTATATGATACTACATTGTAATGATATTTAATCAAATCAGCTGAATTTTAACTACATTATGCTCCCATATAACTCCAAAGATATCCTCAATCCCCCATTGCTGGTAATTAGCACCATAGATATCATGGCATGGTAGGGGAGTATTTTACCCAATAAGGCGTATATAACATAATACTGTTGAATCCATCATTAAGGAGAGGATATAGAGGGTCAATGGGAAACATACAACATGTATAGAGCTCGGATGTAAGCTAGATATGAATATGATTCGAGGTGTAATATAGAAGATATGGATTTGATTCATCCAGATATCAATGGCCACAATGAACTATTACATCTTTTTTTCACTAGAGAATAAAATACCATCAAATGGTGCAATTCTCCTTGAATCTAATATCGTAATGAATAATTATGTGGAGGTTTTTTGATCTATGTTGATCTTTCATTTATCTTATTTTGGGACTCTAACTCATGTAAGAGTTAAAAAGGATTGAGTTATGCATGTTTCATCCAATAAAGTGGTCGTTGAGGAGATTATTAATATTTAAATTTAATTAATCATTATGATCATATTCAATCGAAAAGGTAATAAAATGTGGATATTTAATGATATTATTAATATACTTTTTTCAACATGAGGACTTGAGGATTTGTGGATGATTACCATGGGAAGGAGAAATTTTTATATTTTCCTCCCATCTAATGAGATTAAGTAGTGTGGTTGGAGATTTGGTTCCATTCCTCCGCGGAATCGAATTCTAAGGATTCAGTAATGGGATCATAATGATTACCCATTATATTTAAGTAATACTCATACACATGTATGGATTCACAACCATAATCTCAATTTTATTTATTGGAATTCCCAAATCATCTAGGAAGGTGCATCTTTAGTTGGAAATATGATTAGAGTTGATATGAAAACTGATAATCCATGTTTCAGTCACTTTTTAAGAGAAATGTGTGAAGTTTATATGGATTAAAAATTTTTATTAGAGTTGGTCCTCACCAAAATGGATTAGTGTATTAAATTGAAGATTTTAGATGAAATAAAATCAAAAAACTTACAGTGATTGAATTTTTTGGGAATTTTACATATGATTAGAATATGGATAAATTCTATAGGTTGTTCAATGATAGTGGTCATGATGATTCCTCATGTATATTGGTCATTAATGAATGGTAGTGGAAGTGAACATAAATTTCTCAACTCAAATGTATCTGTAGGGCCTTCCCCTATGATGAAGGGCTATTATGATGACAAGGTGGCTGAGAGCTCCTCCCAGCTTCCAATAGCTATTCGCATCAAGTTCACAACCACTATTGATGAGTTTCAATGTTTGGATAATGAATTATCTTCAGTTACTGTAATGATTTAAATGTAGCAAGATATGAAATACATTCATATCCATTATTATATCTCCCCCTTTATTGTGGTTGACATTTATTCCTTCTATTACATGTACAAGTTGTTTCTAACCTAAATACAATGATGCTAGTTTTTCTGAAGATGGAAGGGAGGATGTCTCTATGACGAATCATGTATCATGAAATTCCTAGACTTTTTAACTTGTTGAATTGAATAAACAAACACCTTATAAGGATGATGTCACACATGAGAAGATTAATGTTCATGATCAGTGTTAGACTACTGAGGATTCAACGAGGCTGGCCTCTATTCACCTTCCACAAGATTCAAGCAAGAAGTAGTTTCATGGGAAGGATGTTCTTACCTCACTTGATGTCACAATGAAAAATATACATAGGCTCAATGTATTTTCTTTAGATCATGTGGATCCCCATCATTCTGACCAGGCACTTAGAGAACAAGAGGCTCCTATGGAGCAGTATTAGACTACTTGTCATTCTATTCTAGAGGATTTTCCTATTATTGAATCACCTTAAGAGATCTTTTAAAATAATAACTATCTTGAGAGGGATTATATTGTTATAGGTCATGTTGATAGCCATGTTGACAGATATCTAGGGAAACCATAGGATGATTCACCTATTTTCAAGGATTTTATGGACGGTTTTGGAAAATTATATAAATAGTGTGTTATCTCATATAAAATTACTACTTCCTTTGTTAAGGAATCTCATTATGATGCATAGAAATATATTTATGAGAATTATTTCACTGATTTTATTACATAGACATAAGAACTATCTCAACAAAGAGAGGAGGAGGTTCCTTTTTCTCATATTCCCTCTAATAGATCATCCAAGAGGATGCTTAGTAAGGACACATCTATAGAAATTGATAATTTTAACAAAAAAATCACCATTATTAGTTGTATATTATTTGAATATGATAATGAGGTTCTACCCTCCACTGATGTCTCCTATGATCCATATATGAATAATTATGATGTATTTGGTAATAATAATGTAATGGGGAAAGAAAAATTAAGGGAAAACTATAAAGTGGTGTTACCTTATAGGGAAGGGACTTAACCTAGAAGAAACACACATCTTATTAAATGAAGATACATTATAATAACATTTAAGGGATTGTTAACTCTCCCATGATCACAACTCTAATACGTTTCATTGTGAATAGTTAACCTATGATGATTGGACTTATAGAACTAAAAATGAAGTTTCAGAATGGGAATGCCATGAAGTTGGTATCCTTTTTTTATTATTATTTGTTAAAAAATTATAATGAAGTTGAAGATGAAAATCATTACATTTTAAATAATAAAAATATTTACCTTCACACTTGTATGGAAAATAAACAACATGTACTAATTAATATTACAATTGAGGGAACATTAATTTCTTTATCCTTTGTTTATGAATCTAATTTTTATATGAGAAGAAGAGATCTTTGGAGAGATCTAGAATTGATTTCCTATCAGATGCATGATAGTTGGTTGAACATGGGTGATTTTACAAATTTTTTAATACCTGATGAAAATATGGGTGGTTGCATTAACATGTTGGCTGCCTCTGAATTTTCTTCTTTTACTAATAGATGAAATAATGTAAATGTTATGATTATTGGAGGATATTTCACATGAAATAGGTCCACTCTAAATGGGAGGAAGTCTATCAAATTGTATACATGTATTGTATAGAGTGATTATAGGAATGATTCAAATAATGTATCTTGTCTCATACTACCAAAATGTCAATCTAATCATAACCCTCTTTTGGTGTCTATTTTCACTAGAAAATTATGATCCACCCCAATTCAATTTAAGATTAATAATTCTTAGCTTGTTGTTCCTAGATAAATGGATGTTATAAAAAATTCATGGAAGATTGAACCTTATAAAATCCCACTAAAAATTCATTCCACAAATCTTAGGCATGTAAAAATTCTGATTAAGTATTGAAGAAAACAAATCCTTCTCTAATCAAGAAAATTTAATTTTGGATGCTTAACAACATCTTTTAAAATCTCAAAATATAAATCAGAATAAGAATTATTCTTCTGGTTATATGATTCATGCCCTCTCAGATCTTGATGACATCATTACTCTTAGAGAATGATTTCTCCAAAACCAAAAAATATATTTAATAGATTTCGTAGGGATATTATAACCCCATGTTCATTCACTACATATAGAGGTTGAAAAATATTGATAACTGGGTCAGTAACCTTGATATTAATGGGTATATCTTTAGTTAATAAAATGAGATATCAAATGTTGGGGTAACAAAATTTGGAAAGAAATAATAAAAAGGGGGAATATTTCAATCCAAAAATGGCTAAAAATATTTTTACCACTATTGAAAATCATATGAATTCGATGTTAATTAGATCTACCAGGGATTTGGAAGTCATTACTACCCTATTTTCCTTTAATATTGATAGTGTTCTTGAACCAGATGGCTTCACCGGGAAAATTATTATGTTCAATTGGGACATTGTGAATCATGAGCATAGTAATGTTGTGAGAGAGTTTTTTAACAATTCCTACATGCCTTATATATTCAATTCAAAATTTATTTCTCCAATTCCAAAAAATAAAATGATTTGGATATTAAGGATTTTAGTCTATTTCTATTGGAAACATGGCTTCAAATGTTATTAGAAAAATTATTCCTTCATGGTTGTGAAATATTTCAAAATGTATAATAAATTAAAATCAATATGGATTTTTCCTTAGAAGGGAAAATTAGAATATCTTTTTCGCAACCTCATAATATATAAAAATTATAAAGATTAAAGCAAATTATGGGAGTTATTCCACAAAACATAACATCTCTAATTCCTTTGACACATTAAAATATAGCATTATTTTTTTATTCTCAAAAATAATGGTATCATTGACGGTTTCATTAATTTAGTCAACAATATTAATAAAAATGATAGGCTATCCATACTTATTAATGGTTCTCTTAGAGGATTTTTTTAGTTCTACAGAGGAGTCAGTCATGGGGATCTTATTTCTTGCCTCCTCTTTGAAATGGAAGAATAATATATAAGTTTTTTTCTCAATGATCATGTACAGGTTGGTTTGTTCAATAAAATAAAAAATGGAAGGGATATGTTTAGCCATTCACACCATCTTTATGTGGATTATGTTTTTATCATTCGTTATGATGACTGTAGCACTATTTATTTTTTTCAAATTATTTTATTCTTATTATGGGGAATTTTTTTGGGAATGTCATAAGTTAGAATAAACCTTTTTTGGTGTTTTAGAATTGTATTGAAGACTTAATACTAAAATGGTTTCTATAACACTTTCGGTGAATAAATGGACTCCTCTTTTTAACTATTTTGGGTGAATTCTTTCTGGGGTAATGTTAAAATATTTCATCATGAAAATATTATTTCTAGGATCATTACCCAAAGAGAAACCTAGAAAGAGACAACAATGTCTCAAGAGAAAAGATTTTTTCATGTAGATTCATTTATTTACTCCATGTTTTTTATGTTTTCTCTATTTAGGGGTGGCCTAACACTTTAATTAAATCACTCTAATATTTGATTATAAACATTTTCTAGACTAGAGCCATACTTGTAAGGAAGCTCATCATTGTCACTTGTAAGGATTGTGTTAGAACCACTAATATAGGAGGAATGGGAAAAAAATAATTGGGAATATTAAATGAATTTATTCTTAGTAAATTAACCTAGAACATGTTAACTTCCGTCGAAAGATATTTGGAGTTCCTCTCAAATATATTTTCATAAAAATAGAAAAATGGTTACTGATTGTATAATCCTTAATCTATTTGGCCAATATTCTAGAATTCATATAAAAAGATTTTGTTTTTCTCAAAGTGGTTGGTTTTCATACATTCATATCTCAATATATAAAATACTCTTTGGATTTTAAGGCCAATTTATGATGGCATGTTTATGTCTCTCCAAATAAAACCCATCTCAATTGTGTATTTTCACTATAATGGTTCTCTATAGGGGCTTCTTTCGACTAATATCAAGCATCAAATCCAGATGTATCACAATATTGATGATGAAATTTTTATATAGGTTCCTTATTCTACTATTAAAATAACATAAAGGGAATACTGTAGGTAAAAATATACGGGTCATATCATTGTACCCTCATGTCTATAGATTTTCAAAAATCCTTACATATCCCCATCTCAAATGCTACTTCTATGGAGAATCTGGAAGTGTAGACTAATTATTCACAAACTATTATCGAAATAATGGGTGAAGATTTCCCCTACATGTTATTTATACCTAAAATATGAGGAATGAATCAATCATATATTCATCTCTTATATATTCTCATTAATATTTTCATTACATATTCAAATATTGTTGGTCTTAATATGAGGTTGGATAGCTTTGAAAACAATATGATATGTATCACTCAAGCTAGATGTAGAGAAAAAATTAAAGCAGTTTTGATTGAAAAAGTGGATTCAATCATTATTTATATCCAAAACGTATTAAATGAACTTATATTTGAAAATCACAGGCCATATTCTCAAGATAGAATGTTTGTTATATACTGGAGGTTCCTGGATTCCTCCAAAATCTAGAAGAGTACTTTAAAAAATCACTTCTATGATCTTTTTATTCTAAAAGCCTTTTGTGTCACTAAATGGTTAAAGAATACTATTATTATAAATTACATTATATGGACTCTTGTAATCTCATATTTTTTGAAATTGAATTGGGATGAAGTGTCTTCTGGTGCACCAGGAACATCAGGATGTGGTGCTATATTTCACCCCAATCTGGAATTTTTTAAAGACTATTTCTATCATTATATTGGAAATGGATCTTCTATTTAAGAATAGTTATTATAAATGATAGATGCCATGAAGTATGTTGTAAATCATGTCTTGAGACACCTTTTATTGGAATTTGAATCTACATCTATGGTGTATTTCACAAAGTCTCAGTCCTGGGATGTTCTATGAAGAATGCCCTCATTATGGATTGAATGACTTCATCTTAATATGAAATATTAACTAGATTTCACTAATTCATTTAGGGAGTACCACCAGGTTATTCATGATCTATGAAAAATAGATAATATGGAGTCCATCTTTAGATGGTATATTTTTATTCCTAATTTTTTCTAATATATTTTTAATTCAGATGCATGTGGTTCTATGAATTCCTTATTGTGAAAACCACCTTTATGATTCCACATTTTCTATTTTATAATACATTTATTTAGTAATGGTCATTCCTATCACTTGAACATGTTTCATTGTACAACTAAATTAAAATTAAAAGATAAAATATGGATACAATTAATTTCATATAACAAAATATACAAATTTGATAAAAAGGAAAAATATGAAACAAGTCTATGAAACACATGGATAAAATCTAAAATCAGTCATTGGTATCCCTTTATAATACTGAGTGGACCAGACACATACTCACATAGATCATGCACAAAATAAACCAAACCATCCATATTTCTACTAGTACCCATAGGTACTATATATAATAACTATCAAACTACATCTTCATAGAAGCGCACATATAGGCTGTGAATATATTGTACTCAGTAAGAAACCATAGTTAAAACTCATATGTTATACTCTGAATTATATCATTTTAATTGGTATAGACGTTTAGATAACTATATATAAAAAATTTCACAAGAATTTAATAATAAAATAATAAAATTCATAGTTAATGAATCAATTCATAGATTAGTATCAACTATAAATTATAACTCCACATACTAGGAAGATCCAAATATAAAATTCATAATTATATCATTAATTCAAAATCAATGATAGATGAGGTGTGGAAAAAATTCCACCCTTTCAAGGGAAACATATCATTAAAGTATTCAGGCCACATTTCTATCCTATGGAGAAAGGGAGAGGTGTATACCAAGATAAGGCATGATATCAACTCGGTGGAATATATGTAGGTTTTTACATAGTAAGGTTGTTATGATCCCTTTCCAATACCACTATCCAAATCATATTGTTCGTGAATAAAAATTATATAAAACCTTTTAAATATACCTTCTAATATTCTCATAAAATATTATGTCAAATCATACTCCTATCAAAAAACAAACATAACAGTTGTAATATGTAAGAACATTAAATATTGGTAGACATATTTTTGTTGTACTAATTATCATATTAACACTAAATAATCATACTCATTAAAATAATTACTATATCTTGAATTTATAACATGTGTTTAAGATATAAGTTAAATATGGAAAAAGACACTATGCATAATAATAAATTCATTAATATCAAACACAAAACAAGGTCTAATTTCTATTATTTGATTTAATGACTCTTTTATAAACAAGGAAGTAAGAATAGTAAAAAAATAACAATCATGTACTAAGGGTAAATCATGGCCCAAAATGATCTAGAAAAACATGCATTATCTTCTACATGGATGGTAACCTGTTTTAATTAATAAAATTATAAGTGATAGAATATATATAGTATTGTTCACAGCCCAAAAATATCTCAAGATATAAGATAAATGTTAATGTATGTATAATAACTGAATTTAAAACATTTTTATTTATGTTGATTTTTATCAGAATTGGTTTTTACATGGAATTTACATAAAATAAAACATTCATTTAAGATTCAATATTATCAAAATAATAAAATTAAACCTTTCATTTTAGTATAATGTAGCGTAACAGATTTCTAAAAATATAAAATCTATCCTCAAACCATGTTATGGTAAAAAGGATTTGTATATTGTCTAGAACATATCTGATACATTATGAAAATTGAAGTAAGGATTTTAAAAACAAAGAATCCATCTTGGATTGAAACCCAATTTATAAAACTGGATCAACATTGGTATTACATCATTTATTTCGACTAGAAACCAACTTATTAATTACCTCTCCACCAGTGTGACTTTTAATTAAAGATAAGTATTTATCATGACTAATAACTCATAAAATTTAATTTTTAATGGAATTAATTATTTAATATTATTATTTATTAGTTAAACTAATCAAGGATTATGTTTTACGGAATGATCAAAATTCCAATTTTCCTTAATATCTTCCCCCAATGTGGTTCCGCTCATATTTATTATGAAAAATATAAATGATTAAAAGGGTAGCTTCAAGTTATATGGAAATATTTTGACCCCTAACACAATGTTGTTTAAAAATCTTGAACAAGAAAATTCTTCACACTTTTAGGTTTATAATCCACTCCATATAACTATTAGTGGTTATAAATGGTTACAAAAACCATGGAAACACTTAATACTATGGTACTAAAAAACCATATTAATATTCTTATTAAGGATAAAGGTTATCCCAAATTTTTCATTATTGAATGATTTAATAGTTTGAGGAACTTATTCTCTAGTTATATTTTATGATACAAAATAAGGAAATTAAAAGAAATTAATTTTAGACAAAAATCATGTATATCAAGGAAAATAAAATAAATATCTAAAATTCAAATCAATAAATAAATTACAAACCAAAACTGTAAATTTATCAAAAATCCTTTAAATTAGACATAAAGCTAAAACATGTTGTTTAAAAATTCATTATATGTTTTTAAGGGTGTCTATATTGAAACATATTTTGAATTTATAACCAATGTATTCAATGAAACATTATATTTATTTCTTTAGAAAACAAGAAAATTTTGTTTTATAATTTTAATAAAATTAGAGGGAGACAATTACAAAAGAATCCCTTAGAGGTTTCATATTCTTTAAAACCACTTACCAATAAAATATCTTTTATTAATCCCCTATCACACACTAATTACATCATAAAATACACTAAAAATAAAAAAATGACAACACATAACCAATTTTAACAAATTACGCATGCTACCATATTAACCATATTAAAAATAAAAATAAAACCTTGAAAAAAACTAGGCAATAATAACAAAAAAAATTCTAATAATTATTCATAAGAATTCACCAAACAAATCAGGACTAAGAATCCATAAATTAATAAATATAATAATGAAATATCAAAAAAATCCTCAGGATAATAATTTATCAAATAAAGGAAAAAATATATCACAAGAAAACGCTTACCATGGACTCCTTTAACACATAAAATAAGAAAATATTGAATGGGAATTTATTTCAGTAATACTTTGTTAAGATCCATAGTCATCGAATCCAATTACAATAAGAGTTATTTATATATAGATATGATATGAAGAAAAGATAGGGAATATGTTGGGAACAAAGGATTACCCTGATTTTTTTAATAGATACTTATCCTCAAGTGAATTGCAAAACATTATAAAAGAAGGATATTGAAGAGGAGAATAAGAAGGAGCCTTGAGAATTATTTGAGAGTCTATAGATAAGTGATGGATTAACGTCCCCCCCCCCATCAAGGGATTTTCGTTTATATAGAAAAAATATTTTTTTATTTTAGATATTATTTATTATAATTTTTTTTAGAAAAACTAGATTCTTGGTGGAACCCCCATGTTCATAGGGTGTATTCCCTTCACATTGGATACTTGTTTTCCCCCACCATGTAGAACATTCCACCTATAGTTTTAATAATATAGGTTCCACAATATTCAATCTTCTAGAACCTTGTAATCGTACAATAAAACAATGAATCAAACCAAAAATACCAAAATTATCATCCACAAATTAAAATTTCAATAACTAATTACTAAAATGAAAACCCCCTCTGGAGAACAAAAAAAATACATTTCATTATAAATTTATAAATAAATTTATTAATAGATAAAATGAACAAGGTTAGGGTCATTACATATACTGGTAACAAAGTCTGACAGTATCTCTAGGAATCCCACAATAAAAACACATATTGATATATTTCTCTCTTTGTATCCACTTATTTATTTCAAATAGTTTTGTTCACATTTTTATATCAATTCATTGATTTTATTCATGAATATGTTTTGTTTTAATTATTTAATTCACTATAGGTTTATTTATTTACATTGGTGATAATGTATGAAACCCTAAACTTGGTTATACAAACGAATTTTTCTTTTGGTCATTATGTAACTCCTAGTTTTTTCGCAATGGAATAAAAAATATTAAACTATTTGTCTTATTTAATGCAATCTGGTCTTCCATATTAATGAATATAACCTCTAATATGAGGAGAATTAATTTTATTTGATATATTTCATTTGGATAATCTTTAGATGATCCCCATTTCCACCATATAAAGTGAAAATTGAACTTTTAATATCATTTATCCCTTTTCCTTGACATATAAATGAGGATTATTCAAATTTAGGCCTTATTTTTTCACTTCTTAAACAAATTTTAATTTTTATCTAGAGTCATTGTCAACAATTTATCACCATCTATATTATCTATAGTAAAAAACAAACCATTAATATATATTCCTTTAAAAAATTATAAATGATATCTTTTGAGACTTTTTTTATAATATCGTCATATTGATTCAATAATCTCTCAAAGGATTCATTATGTCTCTAAGTTTCTTCTTCACATACCTATATTAAAAAATTAATCAAATTTTAATCATTACAACTATCCTCATACATAAGAGACTCATTTTTCCACTAAATGAACAAATATTTTTTACTTTTAAATGAATAGACTTATAATATATCATCATAAAACATCCTTTGAAACATTAAACATATTCATTGAGAGACTAAATTTTCTCACTTTTGTTCTATAATAAATGAACACATATTTTAAATCACCTTTTCTTGTCTTTCAATAATATGATTCAAATAATTCTTTAATTTAGATTCTACATGCACAAAAGTCTAATATTCAATACTATTTCAATCTCAGAGAGTTTAACCTCACATTGTTCTGTATATTCATAGGTTTTCTAAAAAATATATTAATCTGTTTGTTATTATTTATTTAAATATCTAATTACTCAATATCAATCTCCAGATCTACAACTCGAAAAAATTTATCTTGATTCACTCTCTTATTGAACCACCATTACAACCATTACATATTTTGATCTATAGAAATATAATAATTTGTGTTTAATATTTATCTTCCAGGGATAAACATTAACCTCAAATAAAACTTTTTTTTAACTTGACAGACCCCCTGAGGGGATAGCGGTTGAAAATAAATGTGTTGTTCAATTCAATCATTTTCTATCTTTTATATGAAATTCAGATAATGTCACTTTGTTTTTAAAAAATTGTACAGTACTTGATCTCTCCCACACATAATCTCACTTAATCTTAATCAAGGGTTCATAAACTTAATGTACATATAATTTTACTTACTTCACCCACATATGGATACATTCATGGGTTATACACTTGATATTTAGTTGGTGCACTAAAATACATTATAAAACCCCAAATTTTTATGGATACATGATTTATTGTAATTCAATCATCACCATATAAGACTACATGACTTTTAGAAGTAACTCACTTCCTACCAAGGGATATTATTTATTCTCTATATTCAATGCACTATTTTTGAGAAGCCTTCATTAGTTTTTTAACATGAATGAGACTTCCTTTTCTTCTTATCTAAATGTTATAATCATCATCCAAATTATATATATCATTATAAAATTAATACCACATGACAATCCCTTATTTCAATCCAAATAGGATTAAATCCATTTTAGAATCGGTGATTTTGTGATATCTAATATATCTAAAAACCATACCCATAATTTAGATTAAGATAATTATAGACAACAAATTCTGTTATCAGACTATATACTTTTCAATAATCTAACCAAATTTTTTCAATAATAATTTAGTGACTTTATTCTTCTTCTCTTATTCTGTGCACGACACTTATTATCCTAAAAACTAATGTTCAATATGATTATTTTTAGATACAAAAAACCTTCCTAATCTAGTTATTCATTGAACCCCATCTTCCTGTCCACCTTCCATTTTATTCCACCAAGTTTTCTCTGAACACATTCAATTTCTCACTATGTTATCTACCACCAAAATCTTTATGAAAATATTATTTTATATATGTGTAATTATTAAATGGAAATTTAGAATTCATACTTAAAACCAACATTTTTTATCATCTATATCTACCTTAACCATCGGATATTCTCTATATTATCATTTACCTATGATCTCATCTTTGACTAGATAAAGTTAATCTAAAACAACTATGAATCATCAAATATCCCAATCATTCAAATCCTATAGAATTATGAATTTCTATAGATATCATGATGTGAAAGAATTAATCATTCCAAGATGTGTTGGTTACTACAATGTTTTTTCTAATATTATAATATATTGTGTGTGATCTAGATCATTATAGCGTCATCTATAATGAGGAACTACAAAACAATTTATTTGATTATGTGTTGTAAAAATCCCCCATATATAATTTCATAGATAATATCATGAGACATTATATGTGTATCCTTATTTTTAGATTAAAATATTTTTGGGTAATTACCAATTGTTTCATGATGAAATGTTTATTTTTTTACGAAATATATATAAACTAAAAAATAATTTTGCTATCCTTTCTATATGATACATCCATATAGTCCAATTATAAATTCATTTCAATGTTTCTTTCACATTAATGACATATTATTCAATTGAGCTACCATTATAATCTAACAAACCATTGAATCATTACTAGACCAATCTATTTACAGCCTGATTAAGTGATACAATATTAAACCACATCCAAATATAGCTATACCATCAAAAGAAATACTCAAACTACGATATCCATTATAAAAAACTAGATTATCCATAGTATTTTAAAGTAATAAAATTTATTGATTCATTATTTCTCCAGGGGTATCCATGATTATATCTATAAATATTACATTAGAAATAAAATTTTAGTCTCATAACGTCATTTTTATAGTCACTAGTCACAATATAGTGACTCCGAGACTTACTTATCTAGATATTCGCAATGAGTTTTTGTGTCATTTCCTAAAATAAATCCATATATAACAATGAAATTAATTGTCCATATAATATATGATTTTTTTATTTATGACCATATTGTATCCATAACACAATTTCATTCTTAATAATTATTCAATGTTTTCCTGGAATATTATTTAGTATAATATATCTACGTCACTATAGATCAATTTTATATAACACCATATAAGTCTATGTTATCTTTCTACACCATAAATATAATATTTCAAAAAAATTGTTGGGTAACTCTCATAAAATATGACTCTAAGTATGATATACATCAAAACCATATTAATCAATATTTTTATTAATAAAAATCAAAATATAACTATGATTATGTTTATGTTCTTTCATTTTCCATCACCAGTTATATTTTTCTACAAGTTCACTAAAATTTATTTTCAATAAATATCACTGTTAGTTTAAAACATGTCCTATAACCAATTCCTTATATAAATCAATTATAAATAAAAATGAAATTGACATGTTATTTCATATAAAAATAGAATAATCATGTCTGGATATAATACCAATGATAAAACTAATCCTAAAATAGATAATCCACTGATATCAATTAAACACCATATTATGAGTTAGTAAGGTATATCCCAATATCATAATCAATCTTTAAAATATAAAAAAAATTATATAATACTTTGGGAGTGTGTATAATTATTCATAGCAGGTTTCTCCCTGGGGAACCTCATTCTAATAAAGAAGAATCATTCTAAAGACTTAATAAATAAACTAAAAACCGACACATTTCTTATTCTAGATAAACTAAAAAACTATATCACTATGTGTTTCAATATAAAAATTTATTCAATATAAATTTGTACTAATCATAAAAATATATTATGATATGATACCCCAAACCCACTTTCCAACTAATTATGTTACAACCAAATCCAATTGGAAAATTATTAGTTATTCCATCCACTCTGATATTCTCAAAGATGACCAATATACCTAAACAACACACGATATCCATATATCACAACCACATAATATACCCATAGACTATTTATAAATATGACATTTTTATACCATAACAAAATATATGACTATAATATAGTATATCATAGCCACATACCAGTAACAAAAAAGTATAATGTGTCTATATGGAATAGTTAGAGATTGTATCTATCTATATCACCCATATCCCAAATGTTTGGGGCTCAAAATATTGAAAAAATCCAATATATAAATCAGTTATATTATGGGACATGGGTTTTTGTGTGTAATAAAAAAATATAAGATTATATATATGTGTGTGTGTGTGTGTGTGTTTTTGTGCGTGTATTCTCATAAATACCAAATTAGGATTACAATCCTTTCCAAACACGTTAGCATAAATATCCCATCATTAGACAATATTGTCCATGGATCAATTATAAACCCTTCCATATCTAAAGAAATTACATGATAACTCCACCACTACAAAAAAACACACACAACCCTTTCCAATTAAAAACTTCATTATTATTTTAAAATCAACCATTAACCAAACACATTAACTTTACTCGACATGATAATTCTATAACATATTATCCCATTTATACCACTAATCATTACACTAAACTTTTAGATTCTTATTCAAATACCATATAACATATTCCTATTAAATTAATTCAATTTACCTAGAACAACATTAATTCAACACAACATATTCTCAAACCATGTAATTAATGTATTTAATTATTTATTACAAATATGTATTCCTAGGAAACCAAAATGAGCTAAACACACAAAATTCATCAATCTACCAGAATAAATAAACACACCACCATATATTCTTATTCTATATGAAGAAACAAAACTAAGACCTCACTATCCACTAAAACAATTTATCAATAAAAATATAAAACATAAATAATAATGAAATTTCATTTATTCATAACTTCATTATCAAATGATATTTTCAAATATATCACAACATAAATTAATAAAATAATTTCACATTTTTGTTAGTTACCATATTTCAATTATCCTAAATTATTTAAAACAAATTTAACAATCAATTTTAATAATAGTTAAATTATTTTGACAAAAAAAAATAAATAATAGAAAACATAATAAGGTAAATCATGAATATTATAAATTAACTAATTAACATAAAATTAAATGAATATATTTTTTATTTATTGAATATAATTGTATATAAATACCCAATAATAAAATATTATTTTATTAAGACAAGAAACTAATAAAAATTGTAAGCAGAATCATAACCACTTACTTTAAATGAATATTTAAATGAAAAAATAACAAGAAGTGTGTGGAACTACGATCTAATTTACACAATCTATCAAGGATCCTTCATAAAACATATAAAAATAAATTTTTATATCAATTATCCACCATATTTATGATTTTATTAATCCCATATATTATAGTCAATTATAAAACACAAAAAAATATTGATAAAATAACAGATAAGATCACCTTAAATCATGAAGATGTTACAAAAAAGGAATCTACGGTCCACCAGTGGTGTCCAAAATCACCAAGGAAGATCATTATGACCACTTGTGTTATTAATGTGGATGAAAAAAATTTAATGAAAGGATAGACATGCCTTATTTTTTTAAATAATGGGAAAAAACTTCCCACCATGTAAAAATGTAGATGAAAAATGGTTTAGCACAGTCAACATCTATTAAGAAACAAAGAATACAAAAAAAACATTATATATTAAATGTGTCTGACAATATCACTTCAAAATAAATTCCCATAGAAAAACAATGTTTCCATCAAAACACATTATATGTAATTCCTAGATCCTTTAATGAGACTCCAAACCAATATGATGTTGTGATCACAAAACCATAACATTTTTTCTAGAAATTTATGTGTATTGAAATAATTTTTGATTTAATCCATTTGAATATTTTTAATAATATTTATTACCATGGTCACATGGTTAGTTAATTTATAGAAGATGTGTGGTTATTTATAAACAAAATTATATTTTAAAATATTATTTTTAACTCAAGCATGTGAACAAAATTAATATCTCTTAAATGAAGCTGTCATTAGAAATTAGGATACAACGATTGTGTTTGGTGTAGTTGGTTTTCAAAGTATGAGAATGATTTTTAATTGAGTTTTTGGTTAATGGAGATACTATTTTGATACATTAATTAATAACTATTCAAACACTATTGTTTTGTATATATGTATTGTTTTTTATCTATAAGGAATTAGATGTTGATGAAAATTAAGAGCTCAGTATGAGTATTAAACATATTTGACATGTTCTAAAGGAAATTTCTTCATAGTGGTATTATTAAAATTCATAGATTGAGACAAAACAATGATGTTTTGGTGATTAAAACTATCAGGTATGAAATTTTTATCTTTTACATCACATCATTATTCATGAAAATTAATCAATGAATCTTTATATTAATTTATTCGATATCATATTGAAATATTCTTAATTATTATTCTTGAAAACCAATTTTATATATTCCCCTATCAACATTCACTAGATTTATTATGGAATTATTTTTTTGATGTCCCATAGAATATTTAGAATCATTTTTAAATTATCTAGGGAAATTAATATTTATGAGTTTTTTGATAATTTGTTACAGAAATAATTTCTAGTATTATTATTATTTTTATTATATATAATACAATTATATATATTATGATCAAAAGGAAATAGTTAGGATTTTTTTCACTCCTTTTCTATATCTTTCCCTGAATGAATTTTATCCATTGAATTTTTTAATAACTGATGGTTAGATGAAAACAGACATGGATAATAAAATGGGATATTAATTCTGAGTATAGTTCTAGTCTGGCAATGTATAAATAATAGGGAAATTATGTATTATGGACTCAGAACAACGAAATCGAATAAAAACATAGGTATGGAATCATGGTTCTAAATCAGATATGTTGTGAGGTGGATACAATAATTCATTGGATAGATTCGGTAGTGATATTTTTTGGGAAACAACTTATAAAAAAGTATTATCATGGATAAAGGAAATAGAAATGATAATTGAAGGGATAAAGATAATAGGCGACCAATGTTTTGGGATGTATAATTCATGATCACATGTAATGTGATATATAAACACACACCATTTATTTTGTCTAGTTGTAATTCTTGTGTATCCAATTAATTTTAATGTTACATAATTTGTAACTCTGTGATATATATCATGTATTATCTCAAATAGTTGTAATGGTTTAAAAATACTATTAAATATCAAATCATTTATTACTACGATTTATACACCATGTTTTTAAAAAATCATACTACATGGTTTTTACTATTATACTCACCTTATTAACAAATATTTCCCTACACATTATGTGATACAGTTGGACACCATTTATTTTTGAGACATGATATTGGATCCCATGGATGTACATTCCAATATACCCTACAAGACCCACACACAATGCATATTTTTGTTACATGACATGCCTATTAAACACATATGACTAGAGAATGAAATTATAGGCCTGGTAATCTCGAGAGGATCACATATTTTAAATAAGAGTAAATTACATATACAACGAACTCTGTTGTGTCATACATATATTCTTTTATCATGTTTCAGAATTAGATATTTTAGATTCTTATTTTGTTCAATTTTTACAAAGAAATTGATGGTTTATATCTCATTATTATATGAATATTTTTATTATTCATTTTGGGTTTTTCTTTTTTCCCTATCATTTATTTGTTGATATTGGGGTGTATGAAAGACACAAGGTTGATAGCCACCCTGGTTACACCTTGATACTAGGGTGAAAGTCCTATATACACATAGTCTATTTGGTAACACCACTTTATAATATGTCACATACCATTATCTTATGGAAGAAAAAAATATTATATCCAATGAGCCTTCCACATGATACATTTTGGGACCTCTATAAGAATTATTACCCTCCTTAGCCATTTTTTATTCCATTGTGAGCCAGAATTCCCCATATTCAATTACAGAGAGGTGTTTTGGAAGTTATAGAAGTTGGATTGTGAGGTAGTATTGGGTTCTTTTAGTCCTATGGTTCTCAATGTGTAAAAAGTTCCATATATTGAAATATCTGTTTAAAACTTATATGTGAAGATAAGACTAGGTTTTCAAGAAATTTTTATTTTTATTACTTCATAAATGTTATCTAGGTTTTTAAATTTTTTTTTGAATTTATTATATTTTACCATTTTCTTTTCAGGGAATCCTACTATCTATGTGTATATTCACCCTTGTATGAGCTTGTGCCAAAATATTTTGTGTATCTAAACACTACAGAGTTCAAAGGTGTGTTCAATTAATATGAATCTATTTGAGTTAGGGTTTTATTAGTGTTATTTAGAGGTGGTCAAATACAATGTACACGTATAAAGATTGTGTGATGGGTAGTCCTACCTATCCATTTTTTAGTTTGGCATTTATTTAAGGTGTTAGGGAATATATTCCCTGTATATATTAGTGATTAATTTATATTATAGTATAGATAAATTTTCTAAAACAAATATATTAATTTAAAAATGATAGTTATGTTAGTATTTTATTTTTATATTAGAGACATCTGTCTTTGTTAAGGTTTACTAGGATAAGGCCTCACATGTGTGTGATATTCTTTATTCATGTTGTTCTCTAACACCTAACCTATGGAATATTGGTTGGGGTGGCATATTATACTTATCCCTAGATCATGTCAAGAATTGGTGTGTGAATTCACGTAAGAACAATATCAGAGAATGTTGAGTCCAAGTTATAGAGCTTGGAGTTAGTTGTATTATGATGTTTAGTTTGGAAAAATTACTGCAATGGGGATAAGGGTATGAGAGTTCAATTTCATAGTATGGAACTTTAACAACCTGATAATTTTTGATATATTTCTATCTAAATAAATCTATATTCTTTGATAGTGTGATTGTCATGGAACACTGTGTTAAAAGGAACCATAATAAAATGTTGAAATATTGTCTCATGGCCATTGGAATGGAGGGTATCAATAAGATTAACCAAATGATGAAAATTATTTATAAATATTTTATTTAATTTAAATGTATTCATTAAATAAAACTATATCTATACATAATTTTCAGTAAATCCATTTTATGATTTAATTATATATTTTATTCAAAAAATAATTATTGCATTTTTTGTGGAAATATTATAATTAATTTATGATAATTTTAGAAATTTAAATTTATAAAAATAATTTCATTTTATAAATTAGTATTCCAATATTATATTATTTAAAATTTTATCATTTTTATAAAAGGATTTAATTTTCATCGAATATTGAAAAATATTATATTTTTAAAAAGTTTTTTTCTATTCCATTAAATAGAGTAATTTAAAAGTCCCATGATATTTTGGATTTTTTATCATTGTGATATAATTTAAAAAATAATATAATTGATTAAATTAGGATCATAATTTGACATGATTTTTATAGATGTCAATTTTTATTATTAAATGCACATTTTTGTAGAAAACTACTTTTCCTGACATTTTACATAATTATTTGTAAATTAATATCTACAACTTTTAAGAATTTAATATGAGAAAATAGAATCCATATTTGGAATAATTATGTTCAAATATTTTAAATAGGTCTCTTTATTTGTTTCATTATGAATTGTAACCATTCTAAATATTTTTCACCTCTGTAAGGGTAGAACGAGTAAAATAGGTTAAACTAGGCTAAAATTTCATGATAAGGATAAAAAATTTCACTAAAACATTACTTTATCCTGTTTGATGATTATATTTTTACTATTATAATCAATTTTTTGTAAATATGTCCACATGGTGCCCTTTTTCATTGATAATGACTTTTATATTATTTTATGAAAATGAGGAATACAAAATGATACTCTTTTTTTCTTTATTATCTCTTATATTTTATAATGAGGGGAAAATATTTTATTATTATTTATAAATATATATTTTATATTTAAAAAGATTTTTTATCATATTAATTTATTTTCAATTTTAGTGATTCAATAATTACATTAAATGATTACGCAATACAAACACGATATTTTTCACAAATTTTCAATCAGTTTTCCCAATAAGAATCAATAATAGGAATAAGGTTATGAACATAAATGCATATTCATTGAATTGAAAAATAAAATTAATGATATTAAAAATATTACAAGGAATAAATTTTGGATTAATTAATGTGTTCCAAGAATTTTTTAGATAAATATAACATAATTTGGTTATGTTAAAGGTTTATATTCTAATTCCATAATAATCCTGATGACAATAATGTCAAAGTAAATGAAGAGTTCCAAAAATTAAATTAATTATATTTTATAATAAAAAATATTTTCATAAATGATTTATAATTTATAAAGATATTATATCCATCCTATTGAATGGTTTATAGTTGAAAATGACAACAATGGTACAATTATGGATCAAATTACCTTTTATATTAAATTTTTTGGTGCCTAAATGTTAATTTGTTTTGTAATTATAGTAAACATCAAAATATTTAATGATGGTTAAATGTAAATGATAAGGATAAAAAACACTACCAAAACTTGTCCAAATTTTATTGAATATGAGCATTTATTCTCATAATAATAGAAAATTAAATATATATCATTTTTAACCATTTGTATCATAAAATTAATTTATATTAATTAAATACATTAATTAATTCCGAGAGTTCCCCTATCCCCCCTTATAAAATAGATCCTCTTATCCGCCCTTAAACTAACATTTTGAGACTTATAGATCAAAAAATACATACCATAATATCTTTCAAGATTACTTTTCCACATTATATAGGTATTTTTCATTCCATAATACAATTATTTTAAATATTAAGGCATAATCCAATGATGTTTTATCAATGAAAAGTTATTACTTTAAACTGAGTAGATTCAATTTTATATATTCTCATATATCATCTAAATCTATGGTATCTATTATAAAATAATTAATTATGTATATTAATTAAACTAAAATGTCATTATTAAGATGAAACAACCATTATCCACTTTTTCACATCATATGAAAAGTGGAAAAATCAATTAGACGTATGCACAACTTGTCACCTCAACCTAGTGCTATAATTTGTTTTTCATCCCCACTTTACTAGTATGGTTACGAAGATATAAATAATGAATATATATATATATATATATTTTATTTTATAAATAATTATAATCGTTTAACTATAATATCATAACAATATTCTTTCCTTCTAATCCGTTGGAAATTGATAATGTCACTCTAGAGTCTGTGAAGACTAAAGCCACTGTGAAGCGATGTGATCTATTTTTAATTTTGGAATTAAATGAATGGTAATAAGGATATATTTAATGAATTTATTCAAAATAACGTATGACCCATCATCACCACGAATGATGTAATTTATTTTTTTTATCATTATATTTTTTGGAGTATTATATATATATATATATAATAAATATATATGATATTAATTTCATTATTAACATTTGGGAGGTTAATGTAAGAAAAATAATTGTACAAGTACAATAACTACTGAATCAAGACATACATGGAAAATGAAGTATTTTACACCTGAAACAACGATAATAATGTAATATTATTAACAAAGGTGTGATAATATGTTATAAATGAATCAAATGTGATAGTATATATAATTATATTGTATTGGTATGTTATTATAAAAAATATAAATTTTTATGGGATATTTTATTACATTAGAAGAAATTAAAACTCGATATAATGGTTTTCATCTCAATTTTAACTCTATTGAGATATATTTTCTATTATACATATATTTATTTTTATATGGTATATATACTACCTATTTTATGTATTTAAAATGAGTATATATTTATTCATGATGATTAATTTTTAAAATCAATTTAATCTTAGAATGGGTTACGGTTTTAAATTTACTAATGTGATAATAATTATTTGTACAATATCATATTTTTTTGGGATTTCTCTTAATTACCTTGAAGGAATATTACAATCTATCCTTCATAAACAAAATCTATTTTATTATGATATGAATATTTAATTATTTTACAAATTTTCATCAAAAAAATTTCTATTTGGTACTTGTATCAATAAAATTAATATTAAAAAAAATATGAACTTATTTTTTTAATCGGGTGTATTTTTTCATTAAACATATTTTTCAAAATGGTATTACAAAATTCCTTTTTTTACTCAAATGATTTATTAAGTAATTTAATTCTATAATTTTCATTTTAAATGGTTTTAAATTAATCATTCCCATTTCTCTGTAAAGGGTTATTTTTTAATTTCCTTATAAAAAAATTAAAATGAATGTTTCTTTCAAACATATATGACATTAAAGGAAATTACCACCACCATAAACATTTTATATTTTTTGGATTATTATAAATATTTTAAATTCTTTTATATTGGAAATAATTTAATTTAAATTTTTCACTTATAATTAATTCTATTCTCTAAAATACATGATTTTACTAAAAAAACACATTTCTAATGAATAAATGTTTATATTTTATCCTTTATTAAAATTATGGTCATTAAATTTCACTTTAAATGTTCAATTTATTGTCATGTGTTTTCATTGGAAATTACATTTAACGTAAATAATGATTTTATTTATATAATGTATATTCTTATTTTCGAAATTGTAGACTATTTCTACATACTATTTTTCACTATGAAAGTTATTTTATTGACTTAGGAAATCATGATATTCTATTTCTTTTACTCAATATAAATATTTTTTCGATAAATATTATCATTTATGATTAAAATTTATCATTAAATATAAGAGAAATTTATTGGAAATAAAATTATTGGTTGGGGATATAATTATAGAGTCTATTGATGTACGGCATGTCTCATGAGGAAAAACAGTTAGAAAGACATATTAAATGGGTCTTTTCTATTGACTTACCCATAGATTAAACTATATTGCCCCATGTTCATAATGGTAAAGATTTAATATTGTTAAAACATTAACAATTTCCTCCATTGTAAATTTATTAATTATTATCCTTTAAATTACTTCCTTGATAATATCTATAGATGCATTTAATACTCAAGTTATTTATTAAATGACATGTGTTTTCTCTTTCTTACCTTGACACGTTGATTGTGACTTATTTTCTCAGTATAGATTATAATGTACGTAACCCTTATTGAGCATCTGAGATAACTATTTACTTATTTACTTTTCCCAAGGATATTAATAAGTATATTAAGAATAATATCAAGGATGAAACAGTGTTTATTATGATATTTTTTATATTTACAATATAATATGGAATTCATGTATATATCATGATATTTAAGAATACGAAACTAATAAATCCTTGGTGATGTTACCCATTTTATATTATAAAAATTTAATAATTATGATAACGACTCTTGGTTACTATAGTTGGAGTTGTTTTAATTTTTATTTGTGATTTTTATAGAAATAATGTGAAAAAGAATTTAAATAAAAATATCTACAATTAGAGTTATTATAATCTCATATAGTATTTGAGAAAAATTATCATTATTGTTATTTTTCTTTTATGTATTGATATTCAATATTATTTTGTGCTAACTCAGTGTTTTTTGTTATTTTTTTATGGATCATAAAGTAATAAATGGAATAAACACCCATAGTAGGGACTACCCTACTGGGAAAACCAATACAACTGGTTTTGGAACTATTTATTTCTTAGAAATATTAGTGTAGATGACTTAGGTTATGAAAAATTACCTAACCCATATGGATTAAATTTGTTTTCCAAATTGTGATTCACCCATGTTTGATCGATTTAGGTGGAAAACCCTTCCAACATTTAATTTAACTACTAATACATTTGTAACTGAAAAATGGATTTAGTCTCATGAAATTATATTACTTTATATGAGATGTAATGAAAGTGAAAAGGATAATTTTATGTGTCTTTTAGAGGAGATTCTGATCAAATCTATTCACCGATCCAAAACACAAAATATGTTGAGAAATTAAAATCATGAAATGTTTGAATTTCAAGGTGGTATTATTTAAGAAATATTTTCTTCAATAACAACGAGTTTAAATAGAGAGGATGTCCGATACTTTTAAGAATAAAAAATAAGAGAGTGTGGCGGTACTCTAAAATATAATCTACTCATTATTTAGACAATATACATAATCTTGAAATAAAGATCGACTACTAATTTGATGGGATTAAGCTGATTCTATGTAGGGCAATAATTTCTCAAAAAAATCATCATATGGTGGTATAGTGTAACGTTCCATTAATATTGAGAAATAATTTTCTACATCTAATATATTAATAAAAAATTAATAGAAGAAGATATTTTCTATGAATTATGTTAAAGGTAATTCATCAAATAAAATTAAAGGAGTAAATCATTTTCCATCCTGTAGAAATTATGAAAAGAAACATACTTGAAAATACATGAAGGGGATGAGAGTTTGTATTAAGGGTAAAAAAACGTTTCATATTGCTAATTATTGTAAGAAAAAGAAATAAAACACTATTATACCATGATTCAAATATAAATATATGGGGATTTATTTGAAATAGCTTCACAATAATGAAGGGAAATTACCAAAAAATAAGATAGGGGAAGAAAGATAAGAATATGAATTTACTATAGTTGAAGTAGAAGATCAAAGTGATGTGGTGAAAGGTATAAATATCATCCAATTTATAAGTTATAATGTTTTATTTGATTCTTTTTTTACCCACTCTTTTATATATAAATAATTTTATAAGACTATCAGATCACCACCATAATGATTAAATGTTGAGTTGGAAATGAAAACAATAAATGGTAGGATGATCAAATATGGAGTCTATATCTGATATCGGATAAGATTTTTTTATGAATTTGTTTTAGAAAATAACGTTATTCTTCCTATTTTGGAATTTTATGTCATTTTGGGTATGGATTGACACTCTAGGAATAAATATGATATCAATTATTTAGGAAGGTAGTGTTGCATTTGATATTATAAATGAACATATGATGGTATATTGGTGTGAGGATGAACCAAAAATCCAAATATAATTTTCTTCAATCATATGGGTTTTAATACCTATTCATGTGGAACATTTCCCTTTGATGGTTAGTCAGAAGCCCAAAATTGATGATAATATTAATTTTTGGGAGTTTTTTGATATATTTTACCAAGATTTTCATAGTATACCCACCAATCAAGAAGATTAGTTTTCAATAGAACTCATACCTAGTGATACAAATTTTTGAAAGACACTATATATACTTGTCCTGATGGTGTTAAAATAATTAAAGAACAAAAAACCAAAGAACCTATATAAGGGATACATTCTTCCTAGTTATTCACCATGGGTCATTCCAATTCATTTTGCTAAAAATAAATAAGTTTCAATGCATATTATCTTTTATTATCCATAACTTGACCAGATCACTATTAAGTTCTTGTATCATATATCTTGTATTAATGATATGTTTTATCTATTAAGTGATGATGATTTTTTTTTAAGATTTATCTTTGATCAGTATATTAGTTGCTAAGAGTTTGGAATTAGGATATACCCAATATATCGTTCCATAAAAGTTATAATCATTATGAATTGGTAGTAATTCTGTTTGTACTTACCAATTGTGTTTTCATTTTCATGTATTTAATGAATAATGTCTTCAAAGATTACTATTATTAGTTTTTTGTAGTCTTTATAATTTATATTTAAATATATTTGAAGAGTTAGGAAGTGTATGAAGAGCAATTTGGATCATTCAGATGACTCTGATGAAAGAGAAACTATATACCAAATTTACTAAGAACCAATTTTTGTTACACAATGTATCATTCTCAGGAAAAATAATTTCCACAGGGTTTATAATGGTGGACCCTTAAAAGAAGGATGTTATTGAATAAGAGCCTAAATCAACCAAAATAGCCATGATAAATTGTTTTATTAGGTAGGATGGATACTAAGGATTCTCTACGATATAATTTTCAGAACTATCTAATACACCCACCAATTTGACTTGGAATGAGTTTTGGTTCTTATTGATAGATAATGTGTGAATAATTTTAATGAACTAAAGTGAAGGTTGGTCAGTGTGCCTTTTAATACACATCACTCTAGTGGAGAAGGGTTTGTGATCTATAGTGATGCATTAAATAAGGATTCGGTTTGGATTATTATAAATATTGATATGTTGATATTTTGTACCTTTAAAAAATTGAACATTCATGAGAAAAATTACACCACTAATGATTTAGATCTAGATGTAGTTATTTTTTCATCGAATATATAGAGGAATTATATGTATGATTAATGGTTAGATATATATAATAATCTTACAAGATTTAATTATATATTAAAATATAAATATTTTATTATTTTTCAAATAAGATGGTTGTATTCATAAAATATTATGGATGCTAAATAAATTACCACCATAGGAAGGAGAAAAATATGGCTAATGCTCTGATTTGGAAATACCATGCTTGTTTGTCTATTTTGAGGACTAAATGAGATATACTATTTATGGATTTTCAAAATTTGAAAATTTATGTATTTCTAAAAGGGGATATATCTTATCTTTCATAGAAGAATGTACAACCATCCTTCCACAAGAGGATAAAGATGAAAAAAGGGATGATTTTGAATTATATAAGAAGGTTAAGAATGTTCCCAGTAAATATATAATCATTCTAGAATGATAGTATTTATGAGACCAGTTTATGTTTTATCAATACTATACATTAAGATGGTGATATTGGATAAGGATCATAATTCATCATTCTCAATCTATCACAAAAGTATTGTGACGTATAGAGATATGAAAAATCATTTCTAGTGGGACAACATGAAAAGGGATATTCTATAATATATGTTAATATATTTCTCTTTGAATTTTAACTGAAGTGGTGAATAAAACCTTTATTTGTAGGATTTTTCTTACAATAATAGATTTAAATAGTGAAATTATATGTCTCCCTATGAAGCCCTATATAGAAGGAAGTGTAATACTCCAAAATGTTGGAAAAAAGATTAAGAAAAAAATATTGGGGCCTAATAAAGCTGAGGAAATGGTACATAATATTATATTCATTAAATACCACATAAAGAAAGATCATGTTGGATACAAATTCCACTCAGATAATCATCAGTGAGATCTAGAGTGCGAATATAGTGATAATGCATTCCAATGAATAAATACTTGGAAAAAGGTTATGAGATTTGGAAATAAGGTAAATCTGATCCCTAGATAAATCAATCCCATTGAAATTATTTATCATTCTGAGATAGAAGCTTATCACTTGAATCCTTCATTGTATATCTCTCATGTTCATGTTGTCTTCCATGTATCTCTCTTAAGAAAGTGCATACCTGAACCCTTACATGTCCTAAAATTAGATGTGATAAAATAATATAATGATCTATCTTATGAGTAATAACCAGCAGAGATTATTGATTGTTGATATAAATTTCTAAGAAACAATACCACTCACCTAGACAATGGTTTGTGGAGAAATCAACAAATTGAGAAAGCTACGTGGGAAGCTAAGGATGTGATAGGGATCAAGTATCATTAGTTCTTTGTATTTACAAGAAATTATTTTGATTGTGAAATTATTTTAAGGTTATATAATTCAACACCCAAAGACTTTATGATATATATCTCTTTAAATAAATCAAAGTTCATTCATTGATTTCTTCATATGAAACAATGAGTTTTAACAAATGAGAGAACTAGTAAAATATTATTTTATATTCATTGAAATAGTTGTAGTGAATATGATTATCCATTTAAATAAAAATTAATATAAAAAATATATTTTATTTACATTTATCAATAAAATCTTAGAAAAAAAGAATTAATTTTTATTAAATCCATCATATGCTTCAGTAATATGTTTTCATAAAAAATTTATTTTTGTAACATTTTTTAGCAGATATTATAATTAATTTATTCCACTTTTATAAATTTAATTTTCCAAAAAGGATATAATTTTGGAAATCATCATTTCAATTTTATCTATATTTAATTTCTTATTATTTTTCTAATATATATTTATTTTTTAATTAATCGTTAAAAATAAAGAATTTTGTAAAACTATATATATTTACTTTAAATAATGTAATATAAAATTCAAAATCTATATTAGATTCAGTGTTTAAGTTATATAATATCGAAAATAATCTAATTCATTCCATTAGGATCTATATTTTACAATATTTTGAAATTTGTCAATTTTTAGGCCATGAATCACATATTTTGGGAAAATCATTTTTCATCAAATTGTTCATACGTTATTTTAATTTAGTTTATACTAATTAATGGAATATAATTTAATTATATGGATTACATATTTAGAATTAAGAGGCTTAAATTTGGTAAATATTTCCCTTTTATTTTTCTTTATTATAAATTGTAACCATGGAAAATATTTGCTTCCTCAGTATGGGTAAAATAATTAAAATAATATTAAAAATTTATTTTATGATTTCATTATTTAAATAAAATATTTATTTTCCCTATTGTATAAGTATTGTTCAATGATTATCATCCCTGTTTCAAAAATATTTCTACTTTTTAAATTTTTTCATTGATAATAGTATTTATAATATTTAAAAAAATGATAAATAAATAATGTCACTCTCTTGACGTTAATATCTCTAATATATTCATAATGAGGATAAAATGATGATATCTTTGTTATAAATTATTATTTGAAATATGAAATATTTTTTTATTATAGTGATTTGTTTTTACTTCTTAGTGATTGAATAATTACCATTTATTCTTACCCAATAGTGAAATAATATTTATTTAATTAGTAAAAAAAATATAATTCATAAATTTAAAAATATTAAAAGCAATATAAATTAGATGAATTATTGTGTTATATTAATTTTTTAGAACAATATTACATATTTTGGATGTGAAAATTGTTTTTATTTAAATTAAATAACTATCTTGGAGGAATTAAAGTGAAACTAAATGACTCGTTTCAAAAATGATATTAATGAATTTTTATAATCAAAATATATTCAATTTAATGACTTAAAATTAAAAAATGAACCACCATTAGACCAATTGTATAGGATATGTTTTAAAATATCAACTAGTTTTCATTTATTGGTTATTTTCTCTATTTATAGTAACTTTCTCGACCCCTAATGACTAAAAAAATGTTATCAAGATATTCATAAAAAGGGTTAGAAGTGGGTTAAAACTAAGTGATAAGGGTGTAAAAAAATAATAAATAATTTTTAAAATGTTATTGGGAATGGGTATTTATAATCATACACATATTATATTAAGAAAATATCAATTTTTAACCATTTTAACTTGAAAATTAATTTATATTAATTTAATACTTTATGTAATTCCAAGAGTTCCAATCCCATTACTTATAAAAGGGAACCTCTTCTCCTTTCTTACTCACACCTTTTTCATCCTTATATCATGGATAATACTTATTGTAATACTTTTATATATTTATTTTCTAACAACCTATAACTTCTATTCTTTCCAAAATACCATCCTTCCAAGGATTATGGTGTAAAGCAAAGAAGGTTTACCAAAAACAAAGTACACCTCTTTACTTGTAGGAAAGTGCTAATGCCTCTCGTGTGTACATGTAGACTATCACCTCCATGAAGGGATGTAAACCATTTTTCATTTATGGTTTAACCCTATAGTAAAAAATATATATCTAATGAATATATATGATATATGTGAAATAATAGTTAAAATTTAAAAATTAATTACAATTTACCTTTCATTCATTCCAACAATCGAAAAGTGAAAATATCATCCATGAGTACATATGGTCTATTGTCTTAATGAATTGTGTAATTCATTTTTCAATGTCTAACTCTTATAGATGACTCTGTATATATAAAATATATTATATATTTATATCATTGTAAACATTTTGAAGTTTATATAACATTAATCAATGTTCAAGGAATATAACTACTAAATCCAAACATACATAAAAATATAGCAATTAACAGCCAAAACAATGATGATAATAAACGATTGTTAACAAAAACGTGATGAGATGTCATAAATGTATCATATATGATATTATATATATGTATATGGATTTATTATTTACTTATTATAAATATAAATTTATTATAAATAATATCATATCACTTTTTATGCAAGTGTAACTTGAGGTAATGTATTTCATCTAAATTTCCACACCACTGAGATATATGTGTTATTATACAAATATTTATTTATATATAAATTATATACATCCCCATTTATGTATTTAACTTGAATTTTTATATTTATTCTTGATGAATATAGATTCAATTTATTTTTAAGCTTTTTATCAGTTGTAGTTTAAAAGTTTCCAAATATTGAAGAATTGATATTACAATCTCATATTTGTTTTGGATGGCTTCTATTTTCATTGAAGTAATATTATAATGTATATTTCATAAAATCCAACTATTTTATTTTACATTATATATTTAAGGATTTTTCAATATATTCTTTCATATTTTCCTCTTTTTCATTTTGAATCAATCAAATAAATATTTAAATGAAAATAAGATCTTATTTCTCTTTTGATTGAGTACATTTTTCTTCTAGGTCAGTATTTTCCTAAATTGTTTCAAAAAAGTAAATTTTATTTAATAAAATTATTTATTAATACATTTTATATTATCCTTTAACATTTAAAGCGTTTTAATAGTCTTTCTAATTATTTTTGGAAGGTTAATTCTCTAATTTATTTATAATAATTAAAAAATTATGTTAATTTTGGAAAATTAATATGTCAACATATTTTCCCAAAACCATAATAGTTTTATGATCACTAGATTCCCCCACACTTTTTAAATGGTTTTAAAAAAATCATTAACGAAAATTTATTTTAAATATTTGACATTTATTTTACCTTATTCTCTTAAAGACTTGATTTTACTATAAAATATAATTTTTTGTTGAACATATAGTCATATTATGTATCTTATTAATATTGTTCTCAATAACATTATCCTGAAATATTAAAGGTATTTTAATCATTTATCGTCTTAAATTACAATTATATTAAATATCTATATTATTTTTTTCATGGATATACATATTTCCTACACCATATACCATTTTTGAATACATTATTTTACTATAAAATTTACTTGATTGTCTTGGGAAATAATAATATTCCACTTATTTTAATTGATACATAAATTTTATGATGAGGATTATTATTTGTGAATTAATTTTATTATTCAATATATGATGATTTCATTGTAAATAGAGTGAGGGTTGGGGTTAAAATTTGTTTAACCCTTCCATACAACAACAAATATAATAAGAGAAACTAGTTGGAGAAAATTATTAAATGGGTTTTTGGTGTTTACCAACCCATTGATTAAACTATATTGGAAAAGGGGCATTATTGTTAAGATATCATGATGTCTAAGATCATGAAATCTGATATTAATTATTTCCATCATTGAGAATCCATTAATTATTATCTATGTTATTACTATATTTATATTATATATGGATGCATTTCATGCTCAAGTTATTGATCAAATGAAATTAGATTTCTATTATTTAACTTTCTATATTTGTTGTGCCTTGTTTACTCATGATAACTTCCCATGCACATAACCCTTATTGAGTATCTGAGCTAACCCTGAATTTGTTTCCTTTTATCTAGGATATGAAGAAATATATTCAGAATAATATAAATTATCTAAGAATGTTTATTATTTTATTTTTTTATTTTTTCAATGTAATATATAAATAAAGTATATATATATAGTACATCATGACTACTAAAATGATCTATTCATGGTGATGTGATCCCTTTTATCATATACTAATAACATAAATTGGACACCAACACATAGCTACTAGAGTTGGGGTTGTTTTAGGAAACAAACAATTTGTGTGAGAAGCTGGCGTATCGTTTCACTATGACATTGAAAATATGTAAATTAAATCATTTCACTAAGACATTAATTATATTTAATAATGGGATGGTATATTAATCATATATAAATTTAGTTGGATTTTTTTATCCATGTATATATTATGTTATATCAATAAATATGGTTTAATAACCGTGGGTTAATCATTTAAAAAAATACAATTCCCCCCATAGATAGCTATCTTAAATAAATAGGCAGGTTTATATTGATCACATTACAATACATAAACCTCTATACATAGATTATATTAACTATAAAAAATCCCCTTAGGGTTGTGATAAGGATTCATCTCAGCCCTTTTATAAAATGTAAGATCATTTTTAAATTGGATAGAGAGTATACCCACATATTGATTAGAAGATATTTCCCACAAAGAAAGATGACCCTCATGAAAATTTAATATGCTTTAGGATTTTCAGCACCATAGACCTCCTTGGTTCTAGGGAATGTAAGATCTTTAGTTGGTTAATTTTTTAATTTACATGGTGAGTCGATTCTTCCATTTTTTCCAGACATACATTGACGAGAGGGGGATTTTTTTATTTCTCTCGCACACATGGTATAGGTATCTATTGGTGGACATTGATCACGTGGACTCGTGGTGTGGCCACACAACTATGGTAATAATTTTTTAATTTTTTCATAAATGAGTAATAACTTATTAAAATAAGGATGGTGTGATTTGAAGGGTTGTTGGACTTGTAGTAGGGCTATATAAATCTATTTTAAAATAATTCATGGTTCACAAACATACTTTTTTGATCTTGGTAAATGTTTTATAATAGTTTTTTAATGCTTAAAATTTTGAGAGAGTTTGTAAAATACTGGCTTTCACTGAACATATACCCTTATAGATCCCCATATATACATTAAATTAATAGTCTAATATTATGATTAGAAGTTTTCTAGAATAGACAAAAGATAGTTCTTGTGAAGGATCAAGTTTCATAGAGAAAAGTGGTTAGAGTAAGCTATCTAATATCAAATAATATTGTTTCTACAAAATAAATAGATATATTTTTGATATTAGTGTAGATAAACTGTTATGGAGAAATCTTTCAGGGGGTAAAACATATTGAAAAGAGTATACTCTACTTGTAGTGGTATTGGGAATCCAACACACATATTTTACATTAATTGGGAAATTGAGGATAACCAATATATAATTTTGGTTAATCCCCATTGATAGAGAAAATAATAATGACTTTTGGAACCCTAATATAGATAAGGTGTCTATTTTAAGGTTGATGTGATAGAGGAACTAGTGGTGTTGAAGAATCAAATGGTTCATAGTGATCTAATAAACATCCTCCACCAACTGTCCCAAGAGGTTCACATAAGGAATAGAATATCACAGGTATGGACTAAAGTCAGATGAATTAGATGATGTTTCTTAATTGGGATATTGAAAATAATATATGAGTTATTATATGTGTATTCTTTTCATTGGTTCTTATACTCATCAACGTTATTATGTGTCAAAATTTTGTTACTGCATTATTTGTTTTCAATTTTGAGATTATTGAAGATACCACAACCTAAACACATAATACGGGGACACCCATTGTCAGTGATTATCATCTCAATGAGATATTTCTTTAGTATTAATTTTTTATATATGGATATAATTTATTTTGGGATATTTTTATGGTAAAGACAAGTCCATATGAAATTATCCATATGATATTGGTTTTATCCATCATATATGTATGGGTGCATTTATATTAGTACTAAATAATTTTTCATGATATAGTCATGTCAATACTCACATTTTCTAGTGAGTGGGACTCTCAAATAGTACTGAATGTACCTTCAAAATTTTTTACTAAAAATTGTATTTTTTTAATTAAAACATACTTTTGATAATAATTTTTTGATAAAAATTTTACAAAGAAATGTTCATGATTTTTGTAGAGAATGTTTTTTATAATGTTATTGGAGGAAGTTAGAATGTTTTTTAACCATATTTTTCATTATGTTAGATGAATCTAAGATGATCCATATTTTTCCAACATCATGAAAATATCATGATCGATGTGTTTTTACAAAGAGAGATATATACTTTGTAAACTAAAAATATTCACTAAAAAAACATTACATATTATTTTTTAAGAAATTATGGTGTTTCAAGTTGGTAAGAGTGTATAAGGAAATGTTTTCTTAATTTCACTAGTTGAAGCAGATGAAGATCCTAAGAAAAGATTGATTGTATAAAAGGAAATAATTTTTTTCTTTGTCTAACAATTTTGGTCAAATTAGGAACATATAAAAAAGGAGATACATCAATGAAATAAACAATATAGATTTAGAGGTTTAGTTGTGTTAACTCAAAGGTAGAAATAAAAATGAGACATCTAAGAAGTGTACCATACAAATAATGTTACATATGAAATAATTCTTTAGAAGTTGAAAAAATATATCTATCCATATTCATCAAATTGGGTTTTATATAAAAATATTCTATATATCGTTTTCAAATGGAAAAGATTTTTCATTATAAGAAAACATTACACTGTTCCAAATTTTCATGTTATGAAGAAGAACTATTGAGGGATCGATATTAAATGAAGATCCATTTGATAGAAAGACATCGAAAAAACATTATCAATCTCTCTAAAAAACTCATCTGAGAATATTTTACAAAATAATGTATAACAATTAATTTTGAGTAATATTGAATTTATGGAAGAAAAATTGATACATTTGAAAAAAAATACTATGTCCATTTTTCATAGGATAATAACAAAGAAAACCAATCGAAAGAAATCTAAGAATTAGTTGAGGTAGGAAAACCATTTATAATAATATTGATGAACTGAAGTGGATAAGCAGAGTTTTGGGATAAGATGAAATGTTCTTAAAAAAGATTCTAGAAATATATTCCCCCAAATATTGTAGTTTTTAAATGATTCATTTGATGAAATGATTTCATAGGTAGTTTTAAGTTCTTTACACTATAAAGACCTTTTCAAGAATGAAAATGTTGAACATTTTTTTCAAAGTGGTTTTTAATATATCCAAGTTAAATAATGTTTGAATGAGTTCTGTAACCTATGAAATTATAAAAGTTTAATTAAGTATGTGTTTTATGGATAATTCAGGAAACACAAATTGGATACTAAAAGAGTTGATAGGAATCCTATGTGTTTTATTTATGTAGTAAAAATTGATTTTGCTAATTTCACTTAGTGGGAAAATGAAATAGGTTTTTTTAACTTTTCTAAATTCAGATAACCTCTAGATGGATATAAAAGTAATGTAGATATGTTATTGCACAAACCGTTCACAATTATTAAAACATGTCACTTTTAATAACTTTTTAAAAACTCAGTTTCCAACTGATGTTTACTTTTGAGTTAAAGATAAGTGCTACATAGAGTTTTATATAAGTGAACCAAATAGTTTTTTAGTTCTTAGAAGCTAGATAAAGGAAATCATATAGTGTTTTAAATAAGAGTTTTGAGGCATATAATATTTTTTAATAATATTGTATTATGTTTGTGAAAGTAATGTATTTTTAGTGATTTATAGTTAAAGGTCATTTACTAAATTAAGTGAGAGAGAAATGGATGTACTTTACTTGATGGAAAAAATTGGGATAATATGCTAGATGAACTTTTGGGTATAGAATTTGAAAAGTTGAATATAATCATGTTGGATCAATTTTATAAAAAAAATCATTTTAAACTGAGGAGATTTAGTATAATCATATATATCATGGAAAATAAGGTATTTAATGGGTGTTGGATCAATTTTTTATTCACACATTTTTAATAGTGAATTTCCATGGGTTTACATGAATCACTATAGAGAGGATATTGTTTCTCACACTGAGGCTAAACCTTGTAAACCTCTCATGCTCAGTTTAAATTTTAATCTTTTATTTGTTATCATATTTATTTAAAAACAATTATAAGAAAATTTCCACAAATAATTTAACAGGTTTATATTTCAGAATGTTTTAAATTTATAAAAAGAAAACCACGGATTCAACCCCCCATCTCCATGATTGAATGATCATAAGGAAATTTAATTGGTATTAGAGTGATAAATACCATTTTATATCCTTATCATGAAAAAAATAACATTTATAAAAATATTAGTATTCATACATTTTATTTAAAAAGGTTATTTCATAGAAAAACATAATGATACCCTATCTTATATCCCTTTTCTTTGAGATTGTTGATGAAATAAAAATTGGTTTTTACCAATTAATCAAAATTATCATATGACTTTTTCTAATAGTAGAATCATAGAGGTTGATGGAAAATATATGAATTATACTATTATTATTATATTATAAAATGTATTCATGTAGGTGATGAGTCTCAGAATAGCTAATTAAAATAGGGAAAAAAATAAAGAGTATATTTTTGGGAAACACTAATGTGAAGCTGGAAAATTATAAAATATACAGTATAAAATATGAATATATTAGAATGGTTGATAGAGAAAATGATTATAAATATTTCACCATATTTAATGATTTATTTTCAACATCAATGGTATTCGATATATATTTAAATTTTATACAATTTTTATGAATGTTATGAGGAAATTCCCAGACTATTCTATTTATAAATCTCTACTTTAAAAGGTGTGGATAATTTATCTCATCATGAATTAGATAACATTACAATTTCTTATCATATTATAAAATATTCATCAATTAAAAATAAGATGAAGGATAAAATGTATTTTCAATATATGATAATTTTAAATATCAAACATGCTATGATTGTAGACCATAGTGATTTAAAACATAATGAAGATGATTAAATGAATGAGAAGATTAGGTCTCTTATGAATAAATATTATTATAAAGGAAATGGAATGTATTGACGGAAACTTCCACTCAATGTTTTTATCTGTAGAGGAATTGGGAAATATTATATGAATTATCTAATGAAATAATTAGGTGAATATTTTGACAGTTATGAATAAAATATTCAGTGGAAGATGTGGAAGAAAACATCTAATAAAGGTAATAAGTACATTAGTTATATGAAACAATTCTCTATAAAAAGTTGAATTATGTTAAGTAGGATAGTTAAATATATGTACACTGAAAAAATAATTTAGAATATGAAATTTTAGTAAAATTAAATCCTTATTTGAAAATTTCATGGAAAAGGATGGTTATTTTAATAGTGAAGATGACGAAGGAGATGAAAACATTTACTGAGAATATCAGATCTGATCATAACTTGTAGCATATATTGAGAAAAATAAAAAAAAACTAAAGAAATAAATCATAAGGAATAATAAATAAAGATTAAAGGATAATAAAGGAAAGAAATATGTCATTGAAAATAAAAATTAGAATATAAATAATATCATAAACCTGAAATTGAAATTTGTTGGATAGGGAAAGATTGTGGAAGATCAGAGTAAAAGAATTGTAGCTATGGCTGATGAGGTTTATAAATCCCAATAAAAATATAATTATTTTTTAAATAATCTTAATAAATATGAATGAAAATTTTAATGGAGATTCATATGTAAATTATGAATCAATTCAAGGTTTTAAGAAATCTCACTTAAAGAATTTGGTAAATCTTCACCCACTGAATGTACAAGATCATATTATTTTACTAATAATGTTACTGTCATATAAAATATTGACAAATAATTGAGTTATATATGTTGTGATAAATCTATCACATAAAAAATTTAAAAATAAACTCCATAAAAATGTTTCCCCTTGCTAGTAATAAGAAGAAATAGATTGATGTTATGGACCCTGAAAAATAATTTTTTGGTAATGATCATATTTCAATAGAAGATCGTGATTCGATAGATATTATTGGTGATATGATATTTTTGGGAATAAATATTATAATTTTCTACAAAAAATATATATCTCTGGATGTAGGAATGAAATAAGTGGGGTCATCAGAAAACTAAAATAGAATGTTTTATAAGATATAATAAGAATGAATGGAAAAATCAGAAGATGCTAGAAACTTTTCTACGAAAAAACAGCTATCATCCAGGAGAAAATTTTTGAAATATGTGACAAACCAGGTCACTATAATGAATATATTTTAATAATACTTCCTTGATAAATTTATTATTCAATAAGATAATATGGGATCTGAAAAAAGAATGTTGAAGAAGGAGCCTTTTTTGTTGAGAAAAAACTAAAATCCTAAAAAGATAAAAACCATCGATTCATGATACTAGTTGTTCCAAAAATATAATCGGTTATATGAAAATCCATATAAAAAAAATAAAGGGGGTGAAGTTATTATCAGAAATAGTAGTTCATTAAAAATGAGAGCTATAATAACTACATAGAGTGTATCTGAGAAATGAAAATATAAGAATGTTTTATATATTGATAGGCACAAAAACAACTTACAAGTGTTAAATTTTTTTGATGATGGTAAGGGAGTTATATTTTGGAAATAATCTTGTATCATAAATGTTTTCATAATGAAAAAGTTGTAACTAAGGTTAAAAAACCAATATAATTCATTATGTTATTAGAGAGAAATTTTTAAATCATGTTAGTTGAGTGATGAATATGAAAATAAGTTATGGAATCATAATAATGAGATTCATTTAAAAAAGATAAGGAAAATAATATTCAAATTAAATTTTATAATAAATCTACCACCACTAAAGAGAAATATAGATGTTTTTTCCTAATATTTTATAAATGGGTGATATTTACAAATAGACATTAAAAATTTGAAATTAAATATACTAAACCTCTTGATATTTTTCCCTAAGATCTTTATGGACAAATTAAAAATCATTCAATGAAATAATATTATTAATTTATCAGTTTCATGGATTATTTCACTTCTATTACTAGAATTATTTTTATGAAACAAAAATCATAGGCTGTATAAATGTTTATATTTTTTTTATAAAATATGTTAAAATAGAAATGGGTGTTTATATAATGGGTCTAAGAACCGGTTCAATAAATGAGGTCACATATTATTATTTATAATACTATCTGAAGAATCATGAAACAAAACATCAATATAGTGATAAATACGTCCTTCAAAAAATGGAGTGACAGAAAGGAAATAATAATAGTTTGGTAGAAATGGGAAGAATAATGTTGTGTTGGTATAAAATGTCTGAGTTTTTCTAGGGAGAAGTTGTCATAACTCTATCACATATACAAAATAGATTTTTGGTACATCCAAAATCCAATCATTGAAAAATTTCAGTGTTTTTGGAAGTCATTTCTTAATACTTATAATAATATATTGATCTTGGAAAATCTGATGCAAGAGTTTATGAATTAATTTTTATGGGATATTCACCCAAAAGAAGAGGTTGTAATTTTTTTATAAATCTTTTATAATTTTGTGGATTCCTATTACATGAGATTAATTTTAAAACTAAATTCCCTAGGAAAATATGTTAAAAATATTATAAAAGAAAAAATGAATATTTTTAATGAGAATAAAAAATGCGATGATGAAAGTGATTCATAAAGAGTGACAAAAAATTAGAAGAATCATGTGCTATATAAAGTTGGTTTTGTAGAAGAACTATAAAATTTCACCCCATATAGAAATATATTGAATATGAAAAATTTATTGGAAATTAAAATGATATTGTTCACAATAGATTGAAGTTGAGATTAGAAAATCAGACATCAATTATCTCACTGGTTGAACTTAAATAAGTTTCAGAAGTATTTGGATTCAAATAATTATTGAATGTTAGTCAAGAAGAATTATATTATATTTAAGAGAATTATACCTAGAAACATGTTCCATGTCCAGAAGTAAAGAATATTATTGGGAAATATTTCGTTAATAAAAAATGACAAATTAACATGGATAAGTTTTAATAAATAATGTAGAATTTATTTCTAGAAGATATTCATAGGTGCAAGGTGTGGTTTTTTGAATTTATTTATCATTTTTTGAATGATTGGAAACAATTATAATTTTCCTTCTGGTGAACTCACATCATTGTTTTATAGTTTATCCAATGAATATAAATTCCACCTTCATAAATAAGGAAAAATAAAATGAAGTTTATATTTAGAAACCTTGTGGGTCTTACTTGATTAATATGGAATGAAGCTGTAAAAGATGAAGAAATATTTGAATGGGTTTAAACAAGAAAAAACTATTTGGTAGTCAAAACCTGATAATTTCATTATAAAAATTAACTATTATGAAGAGAAATTTGAAATAAACCTATATGTGAAGTAAATGGACTCAGGTACATAGATTATTTTTTTTATTTTAATGACATATTTTTTGATGATCATAAGGACAATTCTAGTAAAAATTTCTGTGAAAAAATGATGAAAAACATCAAAATTTCAATAATTGTACAATTAAAATTATTTATGGAATTACAAGTGCAATATATGGAATTATTTATTTTTTTATATCAATAAAATTATACTCGGGAATTGTTACAATATTTAGGAATGACATATTCTAAATAACTTTCAACTCTAATGCTATTGTTATTTAGATGAGTAAAAATTAATCATGAAAACATGTGACTAATGGGGACGTAAGAAAGATTAAAGTATGTTTTCTATATATTATATCTTAAAGGATAAAAATTCTTTATATTGTAACATTGTTTAATAGATATTAGGGCGATTTGAAACAATCACATGTGATAGAAGAAATAAATAATCCCAGGTTTGTTAATGGAACATATTTATATTGTCTATTGAATAAATGAATTTTTTATGTGAAAATTCATTGATTCACTAATGAGGATTTCTTAGAATATTTCAATGATATAAAATTAACATCATGATGAATTTTTTCTTAGGATAAATTTGTAGGATCTGATATAGTATGAAACAGAGTTCAGTTACATTGAGTAAAATAGAATCAAAATATATTTCTACCACCTATGATTACATAAATATTATTTGTACGTTTGTTAAAATAGAATATCTATAATTAATAATTAGAAAATGATTTAATATATATTCTTGTAGTGATAATGCAATTTAAATTTCATAAAATCATGTAAAACATTCAAGATCAAAATATAATGTTATCAAGAATTATTTGATTAAGGATAATGTTATCATTGGATATGTAATACTAGAATATATTTCATCAAATTATGATATTGATTATATTTTCACCAAGGATATACCAAGGGAAATTTTAAAGAACTGAGGTTTCAACATCATGTCTTGGCTCAACCAAAGAATTCCTAAAGGTCTAATAAAATTCCCCCACCCTGATTTGGATTATGTGAAAAATATGGGTATTATGTAATACAATTTTCTTATAATAGAGTGTAAAAATTATTGTAAAGTAGTGTATAGTTAGTAAAATTATTTCAAAGATCAATCTGAAGATTCAGAAAACATAAAATAGGGGATAAAATGAAAAAGAGAGAATGAAAAGGTTAGATTTTTTTACCATGACAGTAAAATTTTATTGTCCATGAGGTATGAAATTTCATAAAAATATTATTTTATCTAGTAGTATAGTTTCAAGAAATTATCTATGATAATGTTGGTAATTTATTGAAAGATATTAAAAGTGTGAGGTGTTAAAAATTTAGTGGTTAAAAAGTTATGAGTTAAATATTATAATGTTTCTAGTAAATAAAAAATTGGGTGATTGAAGATACTTGGTAATTGTTTTCTTTAAAAGAGATTGTATTTGTTAAAAAATTAAGTTTGTTAAAAATGATTTTGATAATCAGATAAGAAATAAAGGTGTTGAATGTTTTTTGATAAAGTGTTGTTATGATGTTTCTGTAGAAAATTATATTTTTTCGTTAAGAAACATCCACTTTAAATAAGATGATTAAAGGTTAATCCAAAATAACTAGAAATTATGAAAATATCCTTATCCTGGAATTTCTACAAATAAGTAGATCAACTTTGTTACAAAAACATCACTATAAAAACATTACATATGGGCGTTTGGGGAAAAAAATTATAGTGTTGGAAGCTGGTGAGTTTTAATAAGGGAGAGTTTTCTTAAATTCATTGAAGGAACTAGATTTAAATCATCGAAAAAACGTGATTGGATGAAAATAAAGATGTTTTTGTTGATATGTTTTGGGGTTTCATTAAATGATAAAAAAGAAAAAATGGGATCTTTCCATGAAATGAAGAAGTGGGATGCCATGTTTTGTTGGTGTTAATGCAATTAGAAAAATCAAAATGATAAATCGAAGCAGTGAAATAGTTGATAAATGATTCCAATGATACAATTCTTTGAAAATGTTACAATTTAGTAAATAATATTTATTTAAATTAGTTTTCTAGATAATAATTTTGTACGAAGTATTCAAGTGGAAATATGTTTTTTAAGTAATATATATCATGTTAAAAGTTAATGTTTTTTAAATAATTTCAACTAATGGAAAGTGATTTGACGAATATCCATTAGGTATACAGATATTAGAAAAACATTTAATGATGTCAACATCAAAAATATTATGGGAATTTTAAACCAGCTAGGTTATAATATTTGAGTAGAGGAAAATTAACCGTATGGAAGAAATAATGATCCAATATACAACCATTTCCTAAATATATAATCCATATTTTTCTTATGAAGAACACCAGTTGAATAAATGATGAGAAGGTCAAAAGATTGTTAAACATATAGAATCATCAGGGTAAAGGAAAATAGAAAAGTGTACTATTTTTATTGGACAAAATGTTCATAAAAGAGATCCAAAAAAATATTACACTAGATAGAGTGCATTTAAATGATTCGTGGAAAATGTTATTCGAGATAGAATTTTAGGTTATTTACTTTGAAAATATATTTTCAACACTCAATAAGCAACACTTTTTTCAAATTTGTTTTCTATATAGAAATGTTTAATATGCTTCGAGTGAGTTTATTAATATATTGTGTTTTATAATTCTTTTGAAGTAAGAAGATACTAGAAAATTAAAAAAATTAAATAATTCTTGAATATTTGAGATGTATCTATGGAATATAATTTGAGTGAGAATAATTTATTTTGGAATTTCACTTGGTAGGAAATTGAAATTCTTTTTTGGACTTTTCTATTTTTAGACCACATATAAAAGTAGATAAAAGTATTATACGAAAGTTTTTAAAAATACTTTTTTTGTATATATGATCCGGTAACACTTTTAAGACTTTTTGACACACCGATTTTTAAAATGATGTTAACTTTTAATTAGAAGAGAATTTCCAGATATAATTTTTGATTAGTGAATCATATGGTTTTTTTCAATTAATAGAAACTAGAAATATGAAATCAGAAAGAGACTTTGATTTTATTTTTGAGGAATAATGGTTTTTTTAATCATATAGAATGAAAGTTATTAAATAAGTGTAGTTGCAATGATGTTAACATCATATAATGTCACCAAAATAGAGATAAAGAAGATAAGGAAGACTTTAATGGATGGAGAAAATTGAACAAATTTTCTAGATGATCCTTTGGGAGAAGAATTGAAAAAGTTTAATATATTTTTTTCTAATATAGTTCTGTAGGAAAAAAATTGTATACTGAATAGAGTTAGTATAATCATACCTATCATGATATTTAAAGAGTTTAATGGTTCTTGGATCAAATTTTTATTAACATGTTTCTAATATTGAATTTATATTCACTGATGTGAGTCACCACGGAAAGGATGTAGGTTCTCACACTAAGGTTAATCTTTATAAAAGTTTATCCTATTTTTTACATGATTATCGTAGTATAATTATAAAATTTTTATCAAAGTTGATATAGAAAATAACTATAACAACTTATAGAGATTATAATTCATAAATTTTGAAATCTTTAAAAATGCAACCGCTGATCCAACCCCACCTTCTCAATGGTTGAATAATACTAATGAACATAAATGATGAGGAAGTAAAACTATTATGAGGTTTCATTATAATAAAAATCTATTAGAACTAATTTCATTATGTTTTAGGGATTCCAAAGAAGTTTATATACTTGTAGTAAAGGAAGAGTAAATTCATATTTTCCTAGGTTATGTCCCAGTGTTTCCCCCTCATTGTGATTTCAATTTCAACATCCATTTTCAACTTTTTACTACAAAATATTTATTATTATCTTGTTTAATTTCCAACTAAGTGTCACAAGAATTTGAAAGTGTAGTCAGAGGAACCGTTTTATAAAGAACTCATCTAAAAAATTTTATCCTTATGGGTAGCTCTTACTCCATCAATTGAGTAGGAATGTTGGTTCTTGAGTATTTATATTTACAATCACCACTTTAACCCAATAAATGTGATGAATATATACAATATTTTGAAGAAAAATGATCTCATAAATCCGTTGGTTAGAGAAAAGTGTTTTTTAATAACAATATCAGGTTTGGATTCCATCAAATATAGGTTTCTAAAGAGGATATCCCAATAAAAATAGTCAGGGTTACTATAGACATTATCAGTTACAATTGCTTTTTTCATCTGGATACACACAAATTCTATGATAATTGTACTTTTTTAATAAATCCTCTAGCCATATCATGATCAGTTCATTGGTTAAATCTAAATTTCTCTCAGATAGATGATAAGAATGGTAAGTATTTTGGGATTGTTCTTCCCCAATTATATGATAAATAACTCTATAAAATTATTTCAAAGAAAATTTTATATATTCAATTTGATCATTTTTTTATTATTGAAATCACATAACTTGGTGTCATATTTCATCTCATAAATATTGATGTTTTGATGGCTCAAAATCCACCCAAGATAGTATTTGAGTTATAATGTTTCCTTGGGTTAGAAATATATTATTGGAGATCCATAATCAACTTCACTTGGATAAAAACCCTTATAAAACCTCCTACCTAAAATGGATAACCTTTATTATAGTATAACCATTGTTACAAATATTTTTATGAATTAATGTACGGATGGATAGATTATAGTATTAATGTTATAAGAGGATGGAGTTGAATATGATGTGATCTATGATGCTTTTAGTTCTGGGATTTGTTTCATACCAATTTATATGTGATTTTTATCACTTATGGGTGCTGTAAATTGAGACCACATCAGTATAATTACATTTCTATTGACTTGACACATGGAGTTGTAGTATTTTTATTTAATAATTGATGGAGTATTTTTCTCTGTGATTAGTTTTTTGTTTGTATAAATCAAAATATTCTTTAGTATATCTTCTCTTATATATATATATATTATCCTATAGTATATTCAATAGTTATTTTTATTATTGGATTATGGATTCAATAATTTCTATATACCATGGGATAGAACCATGATTAATGACACCCTCGGTAGGAAATACCTTGATTTGTAGATAGAACATGGTATTGAGTAGTTCCACTTAATAATGTTTGAATTATTGTTAGATGGATATGTTTATTACCTTTTATTGATAGTGGTGGACCACACAATTCATCATAGAGTGATGGAGGTCTAATTTGGAGGTATCAATTATGATATTTTAAATAACCAGATATAATTGGATGATACATTGGATGAATTCTATAAAAGTAAATATCATTACATCATAATTATAGGTGTATATTTGTTATAAATATGATGTATGAGCATGTGTTGAATGTTTTTTTCACATATATATTATTTTTACATCCTAATGTGACCAAGATGTACTAGGATTTGAATCACCAGTTCTAGGGGCTATGATTAAAATAGAGTGTTATTGAGTTTGTATCATATTTCCTCAATCATATTTAGGAGAAGGATATATATTAGGATCCAATTATTTAGACCTATGTCAATGAGGTTTTATAGTCAATGGGGGATACTATACTATTTTATTTAATTATAGTATTCACAAATTATTTGATGGTATATGATTATATATATTTCATGATTAACCAATTAACCGATTAAAATTTTTTATCCTTTTCAAGATCATAGTTTTTTAGAGACCCTATGATGAATTTTAAATTATTTGATTTTGTCTTTTCATGTGGATAACCATGTATTTTGTCTCAAATTTTGATTCTTGATTCATATCCATGTTACGAAACAGTTTTTAAAAGGATTTTAAGTCCCAATTTCATTTGAGTATGTCATTCCACTGTAAGATATATGGCGAGACTAAATGTAACATTCATATTATTATGTTTATATTATAGTATTTCATACTATATTTTGGTAGTATTTGAAAAGTTTAAATTATATTAGTTTATTTTTCTCATGAAAACAACCACCACTTGACTATCAACATAGAACCTTTCATGGACCTATAGGTGAGACCCTATAGATCACACCCATATAGTATATATTATAGATTCATCACCAGTTTAATATGATCTTATACAATCAATGATAGAGAAGTTGTTGGTGATCTTGGAGTATATAAGGATAACATACAACAATTATAAGTCTTATATGGATATGAGACATATGCTTTTGTATTTTGAGGATAGACACCACGTGTTTGTGAAGGTATCGCCTTGGTATGGTTTTCAGATATTTGGTTAGGGAATTAAGATATACATGATGTTCATAAAATTATTTTATAATTTACACGTGGTAGGAGAGGTTTATTATTCCCTGGTATTACCCCTACAGATGGAGGGGAATATTATTTTTCACATGTCCAAACCATAGATGTTTGTGTATAGTCTATCACACAAAATTGAATGGGGAGAGATCTACATAATGGATGACACATTTTCTATGTACTTGATGATGATCTTAGTTTAGAATGTTATCATCATGATTTTACTCAGATGTTCTTATCAATTTCCTGATTGTGGAAATATATTTGTGGCCCATCACAGTGCATTAAGATATTATATTAGTAATGAAATATTCAGTGGGAATAATGTGAGTTAAAATAATTATCACATGGGTTAGTTGTATTAGTAATTAAATTAACAAATTAAATGGATTATAACTTTTTAATTAAAAATCATACGATAATGGTATCATAAATTTGAATTGAAATGAATGAAAATCAACCCTTACTTCAAAAAAGTAATGGCATAACAATGTGGTATAAAGAAATAGGTATGGGTTGTGTAACATTGATAATAGATAAAAATTCACATAATAAAATAAATATATAGAAATTAAAAATACGAAATGAATGTTTATAGGAGATTACCAATAAATAAATTAAATAAGGAAATGAAGAGAGAGAAATTGAAACCTTTACTTCAGAATAGTAACCACTGACACATGGGGTATAATGTAAGGGGTACGGGGAATGTTACATTAAAAATAGTTAAAATTGAATATAATTACATGGTTTGATATAATTTATTGATATATAATGGATGTCTGTATGATATTAAAAATCACGAAATTGAAATAGGAAATGAGTAGAGGGAAATAAGGACCCTTACCTTTCTATGAGCATCTTAGATTGGAACCTGACCTTAAATTTGACCAAATTATTCTAGATTGAAGAGAGACAAAGGGTAAAGACTCATTGGGGAATAAATAAAAAGGTAAATTCAAATTTCGTGTGTAATAATGGACGGAGGATGTGTGTAATAATATTTTCGGTGAGTGAAATTTCTTGAATACATTATAACATATTTTATTATTCCACTTTCTTTTAGTACTCTACTATAAGCATTATACTCCACTACCTCTCTTAATGCCTCACTATTTGATTTAGTGACTAAAAATGTGTAATAGAAATTTATTGAACCATATTCTTAATTATTACCTAAATTTGATGTCACATATAATATATTTACCACCTTTTACCGTATTCCACCATTTTTATCATATTCTAATATTTTAATTGAATATTAAAAAATTTAACCGCTTTAATAAATTTAAATTATGTAGCCAAAATATGAAATCCATTTTTTCCAAATTATTTAATTATTTTTCTACATTTTACTGTTTATGTCATGTTGATAGATTCATCCAAAACTAAGTATAAAATTAAATATCATTTACATTCATAAAAAATTTACATTATATTACAACTCAGACTATAGATACATAAAATCTCGGAAGGCAAACATGTATCCTAATTGTAATTTTTTTATTGTGTTACTTTAATGGTTTAGTTCATCAAATATTTACTAGTCAGTGATCACACCTTACTAGAACTTCTCCCATAGCCAGTTCTACTTCAACATGACTGGTTGATGTTCTTATTGGGATTGGTCAAGGGTAAACACCCATGAAGCTACCTCTTTCCCAAAATTTGATAAATTAACATAATTTGGAGTGTTAATACTAGTTTAACCCATATTTCCTCTCTTACGTGATAATTTAATTTCATTATTACTCTTAATAAAGAGTAATACTAATGGTGTGTTCATAATCAATATGCCACCAATGATCATAAATCCCAAAACAAATAGACTAAAAAAATCATAATTACCAAAGATAACATTGAACAATTATCATAATTACCAATGTTCATATTAACTAATAGTAATAATTGTCCTTATTTATGCACACCATCATAAAAATGCATTCATATTATCTATATGTTCTTATAACATGAAAATTTTAATTTTTTATTTTATAGTTTTTAATAGTAATATATCTCAGGTACCTTTTATTTTTTGGAGTATAATTTAATGCAGTACAATATTATAGTGTTTCTATACATTTTTACGTGATTTATGGTTTTTATTTAGCATCTATTATGAATTTAGTTACCTAGTATTGTAATTGCATCAATATTTGTTTTACTATTATGATGAAATAAGAATATATTCATTATGGATCAATCTTGAGAGGAATGGTGAATTTAATTTTGTATAATCTTAGGTATTAAATTCCCGCTCCATTAAACAAAATCATCCTTGAAATTGTAAATCAATCTAAAATCAGATGTGGAAAAGTCATTCTCATAGAATCCTTTATCTCACATATTTCCTCATCAATAAGATGATTCCTCTATAGAAACATTACTATATGAGTAGTTATATTTTTTATAAATTGTTCCTTTTTATAAAGTCTCCAATTTTTCTATTCCACATATGATAATTCAAGTTCCCACCGAACATGATCAACTTTTAGGTCATGGGAAGGGTCTGACTTATATTTCCTTAGAAGTAAAATATGGAAGACATCGTGCACTTGGGATATGTTTGGGGGAATGGATATATGATATTATAAATCTCTTATGTAATATATTATTATAAATAACCCAATATATCTTTGAATAATAATCCATTTATTTACAATGATCATAAACCCTTTCCAATGTGATATCTTTAAAAAGACTTCATATCTTACTTGGAATTCATGATCCTTCATTTGACTGACTATATATATTTTCTACCTACATTGGGCTTGTTTGATATTATTTTGGATGGATATTACCTTATCCCAAGCCTATTGAAATGATATGGACCATAACTCTTCGTTTCATTGAATTATTCCTTGCATGTTGAATTTTAAAATAACATTCCCTAAAAAGTTTAATATTGTACCATATTAATACTGGTGTGGTAACATTCATTGTAGGAAAACTTCACAAAAGGTAAATACTAATCCCAACATCCTTAGAAGTTAAGGGATAATGACCATAACATGTTCTCTAACATCTAGATAGTATTTTCATACTACCCATTTATTTGGAGTGATAAGTTGTGATATGATTATGATTTGTATTAAAGACCCTATAGAGACTCCTTCTATTTTTTGATGTGAACGTTAGGTTAAAATCAGAAAATATTAATATCGGTCTTCCATGAAGCCTAGTAACATTAAATATATAACCTTGTAATGTGGTTCAAAGATAAACTTTATTGAATTGTAATGAAATGCGATGACTTTGTGAAATGTTAAACAATAACCCATATAAAATTATTCCCCTTAGATGTGTTAGGAATCCATGTGAAGAAATCCATATTAATATTATCCAAATTAAATTCTATTATAGGTAGTAGCATCATTAATCCTTTGTGTTGTTTTATTTCCGCCTTCACCTACTGAAATACTGAGAATCTTACTGTGTAACACTGAATTTATCTCTTTATATTTTCCCACATGAAGTTTTCTCAAATATCCCGATACATCTCAGAACTTCTATGATTTATATATTTTTTTTGTCCTGAGAATAATCCAATAGATCATTCTTGATATCAATTATATATGGAACACATAACCTATTATCAATCCAAAATACTCCATTATCACAAATTTTCAACTCTAGTGGCATCCCATTCATCAAATCTTCAATTTTAATTTTCAGTTAGTTATCCCCACGTTGAGCTTTCACAATCCTCTCTAATAAAGTTGTTTGGGTGATTATGTCGAATAAGAATTATGATTCTCCATCTGTTATATTTCTAATGTACATCATTATTAGTCCATTGATAATTGGATCGTTATTTACCCTCAACATTAACTAGGTACTGTGGTATTTTCTACTCAAATACATCATCTAAATTATTTTTTTTCTCTCAGATGATAATGGATATTGTAGTCATCATCCATTAATAATTTTAACCCAATTCTTTGTCTCATATTAAGAAAATAATGAGTAAAAATATATTCCAATCTTTTTGGGTCTATGTATATATCACATCCCTCGCTATAACTATAATGTCTCCACATCCTCAGATTGAAAATTATTACCGCCAATTATAAACCCTAAGATAGATAGTTAATATAACGAAGTTTCAAATATCATTATTATTAGGAAAAACTAATTTCATTAGGAATTAGAAGAAATTCAATAAATTTCTTTTATGAAACACTGTATATAATAAATCCTTCTTTATCAGATAGAAGTTTCAAAATAGGACCATCCACACATATCCTCTTCAATTTCTCAAAAATATATTGTCATCCCATTTTCCATGTGATATTGAAAAAGTTATTTATTAATTAGTTAATGTATTATCCTATCAGGAAAATGTTTAAAAACACTAATAATATCTTTCTATCTAATAAAAACTTAAAATTTAAATTATATTGGTGGGTATAAGTAATTCCTTGAAATCCTTAATATTTTAATGATTTGTAGATATTCCATCATTGGAATAAATATGACTAATGATATAAACATGCTAAATAATTAATTAATTTTCATTTAATATATGATATATAACGTTTTTCCTCAAACCTCATGTATAATTCATAAATGAGAAGCATGCTTCCCATAAACCATAGAGTATATAATAATTTCCTTATTAAATACCAAATTTTTTTTATCAGGTTAGTCTTTGAATACTATATTAATGAAGTCAATGAACATAGTGAAAAAATATTTTCATCCAAAAAGAAATACTTTGAACTCATAATGATCGTACCTCATAAAAATATTTTTGGAATATCATAAATTTTAACATTAAAATTATGGTAGAAAAAAGGCCAGTCTTTATAAATAATTGGGAGCCATTAATTTGATCAAATAATTCATCAATATGAGGTAGTAGATACTTTTTCTTTATATAAATTCCATTTATTTACCAATAATCAATGCATAATCTCACTATCCCATCCTTCCACTTCACAAACAGCACATGTGCTTCCCATGGTGAAACATTTGGGTGAGTTAAACCTTTATCCCAAAAATTATTTTATTTTATTATTCAACTCCAATAACATTAATGGATCTATCCTAAAAGTTTATTAGATACTAGATTCACATCATGGATTAGATAAATAATAAATTAAAATTACGGGTTAGGGGTCATCCAAGTTATTCATTAGGAAATACATCAATATCTTCACACAAAACTGGTACCTCATGCATTATTTGAATAAAAATACCAAACATATATTTAATTTTATATATATACTCTTTAATAATTACATTATGTTGAGATATAGGGGGTATTGAAAGAAATGTTTTAGCTAATTACATGTCTCCTTAAAAAAATAATTCCTTACTTACCTCACTAATTTTAACTTGTTTCTCGCTACAATGAAGTATTTCTTTCTAATTCAAGAGACAATACATCCTAAAAATTAAATCAAATTCCAACATAGATATTATGAATATATATTGAATGAGACAACACCCTTTTATCTTAATTTGAGTATCCTAGTGTACCTTTGTTTTAATAAATGTATCACTCGGTTTTCTAAATAATAAATAAAACATTAGTCTAGAATAGGTGACTCAAAATTCTTTGCAAACATATATAATATAAAGTAATGAATATATACCTAATAAAAAATTTATTAACTAACTTTGATTTTATAATAAATGTACCTAATGTCCCATCATTTTTATCAAAAACATTATCTATTGTTTCCAAAAAGTCATAAGCTTGATCAATATGAATCTTAAGTGTGTGATTATCATGTCACATAGGGAATTGACTTCATAAATGCCCCATTTTATTATATTTAAACACTATAAATTATTAATTTTCTTATTTCCATTGCACTCATAAGTTTTATGTGATTTATCACTACAATAATAGAAAACAACATTTAATTTAATCAAGTTCTAGGGTGTTTCTTCCCATATTTATTTCATGTTTGAAAATATACCATTAACTTAATTTTACTCCTTGAACCATAGCCCTCAACCATCATATTCTTCTCCTACATCCATTTGACAGAAAAGGATTTAGATAACTCCTTAATAGTATTGAATGAACTTGTTAATATATTCTCAAATGTTGAATTTTTTTTTACCAAGTATCATTTAAGACTGGGATTTAAACCATCAAAGAATCAATAAATGTTCCCTTTCAATTTCTCATGAAAAAATTACAATATACCTTGATAACCTTATTAAATTGGATTCATATTTAGGAATCATATATCCTTATGTTTGTCTTAAGATCATGAATTTACTTTCCATTTCCTCCCACTTCTCTGGGGGAAAATATTTTTACCAAAAGACCACCTTGAATGAATTCCATTACATTCTCCCAATAATTTCTACTTAATTAGTATTTGGAATTAAGGATATCCATTGATCAACATCGCATATTACATAACCATAATAAGTTTCCCCATCTCAGAAAATTTGAATGCCGAAAATATTTTCTCTAGAGACTTAATCCATTATCTGACCTTTATAGGATTAGAAGTTCTATTAAAATGTGGATGTATTTTCCTTCTAAGAAGACCCAACATAGTTTATTAATGTTGAGGGGAATTTGGTTTCACTCTGTGGGAAAGGATATTTTTCATAAATTAAGTCGATTTTCCTATAATAGTCATTATTTTAACATTTGAAGCATTAACTATGAAATCCTAGTTTTTAAGAAATTCATCATATTTATCATGGTTGTTGGACTTGTTTTTTATTCTTATTTCAGGTTACATTTTATAAAATGGATATTATAAATTAATTAGTATTCTTATAATATGTGTTATATAGTTTCAATTATTTAATTATCTATAGTTTATATTCATTGTGTAAAATCTATGTTTTCTGATGAAATTTTCTTAAATATATTTCCTAATGATTAAACATATCATTTCTATTATTCCAATTATAAATCCACTACGTTGTTTTCCCAAATATCATGGGTTATTTATTAAATATAAAATGGTTTACATGATATTAAATTCTTGGAATCAAGGTTTAATAGTTCTCAATAGACTATATACATTACATTACAATTTTATAATACAAAACTATAAATAATTATTCCACATTTATACAATTTTTCATCTATATTATTCCACTTTAATACCAAGGGTAAATTTTAATCCCACTAAATGAAATGACATGGATTTCCCAGGGTCATTACTTTTTGAAAATTGGGTGCGTGTGGTTTTCATGGTGGTCACAGTTGATTGTTTCAGGTGTTTTCCAAAAATATATTGTCACCAAAATGGTGTCACCATAATGGTGTCACCATAATGTTGGATCAATTAAATGGTGGAATCATAATAGTGGCACCCGGATGGTGCCACACTGAAATCATGGCACAAAAAATGGTGTCTCACCCTTTTCCAAATTTCTAGTTTATTGGGGTTTTCTAGTTTCTCCTATCTTACATTTTAATTTTTCTAAACCATGTTTAAATAATTATTTTCATTTTTAAATAAATTTAAATGAATATTAATTATATTACTAATATCCTAACACTCCAAGGATATTGAGATGCTCAAACTGTGTGATCATGACCTTGATCCCAACATAATGACTCTTGAAAATCTTCTACAATTAATATAGGATATGGCTCTTCAACGTCAGGATCTTCCCTTCCTAGTGTTTATTATACCCTCATTGTGTTCCTAAAACCTTTCCCTCTAGATGAGTCATACGCTTTTGTTAGAGTTCCCTCTTGCTCAGTTTTCTGGGAGTTTTTTGCTGCTTTTTCAATACACTATTATAGAAAAAATGATTTTTGGTCACCTATTGTCACAAGTAGGGATCCAATGGCCTCTCTTTATTTGTGTATCAAGAAGGTTGGTAGTAATAATTATTCATTGTGAAGAATTAGTTAATACTTTTCTTAAATGAGTAATGTATATTGACATGGAAGTGATCATTAAAGGATAACAGGTGGGGAATTGAAGATGTATGATGTTAATATTTTGTTTTATCTATTATCATGGTTTCCTTTTAACATTTTTTATGGATATATGAATTCTAAATGTCATGGTCATCGGGGGTCCTTCATTCTTCACTGGTGATGTTCTGTTTCATTGCGATACTTAGTTAACTGGATATAATATGAAATATAAATGGTCACATATATTTGGTTAAATAAATTGATTCCCTAAGATAAAACACGACATGGGATCACACCTATTTCTCAAAGTGAAACTATAGATCCTCGGTTGGATAAATAAGAATATCCTTGGCTTGATGGTGTGGTATTATGCTGTGTTCTATTGGGTTTGAGCCTTTTGTGGGTTGTGTGGTTCTATTGTGGGAGGCACTGTTGTGGGTACTTGGGATGGAAATAGGGGTCGGACTTGTGAATGTGAAATGGTGTGTCTGTGTAGTGGGGATACTGTTTCATGGTTTTTTGTGTGGGATTTGTGTATTATGTGGTATATATGGTGTGTTGGAATTTCAGTTTGAGAGATTGATTGATTTCATAATGGATTGACCTGTTATTAAGTGGGACACCATTTGGGAAATGGTTGGGAATTGGGGCTACAAGACTTAGTTGTCATGATTTCTTGTTTTTGGTTATGATGGGTGAGGAGTTATTCAGAAGCAGGGCTACCGGTACTAGTTGGGAGGGGATGCTTGAGTGGGATAACATTGAATAATGACAGTTGGCAGTGAATGAATGGGTGTCTAGGAAGAAGGGATTGTGCAATGGGACTTCAGGTTAGTTGTTCTCTGTTGTTTTTATGATTTTCTTTAAATTGTAATTCATTACCTTAGCCTCTATTTACTTCTTCAATGTTGGAAGTACCAAAGAATGTGGTGGGTTGGTTGATGTGTGTTTAGTTAATCAGGATCGTTGCCTTCTGAGACATTTGTAGATGTTGTGCCTGATATTTTCCGTAGGTAGTTTTGGAATAGATTAATATGAACCCCTTAATTATGGAATGATGAGTGGTTTAATGAAAATGGGTTTTTCTTCTGGTATATTTTGGATGTTTGGGTGGTTGTGCATATAAGGGTAGTAAGAAATGTAATTATGTATGGGTTTATGGTTTGTTTGAAACCCGTAGGTTGGAATGATTGTTTACTTAACAATATATATATATATATACATATATTAGTTCCCTTTGATTTATATATGTACCCAACCCTTGGTTAGCATAATGTGGTGAACACCCCCATTTCATGGGGGAGGGTGTCTCTCACAAACATCATGGTGGGAGGATGGATGGCTGGTTACTGAATTTCTTCATCGTACCATCTTCTAGGTTCTTATCGCTTGAGTGTATCTAAGATGTTTGTAATGGATTTAGGATTACTATATCCTAGGATCGATGGGGAATGTTTTGGTGTGGGTGAGAGGCCTAAGTGTTTTCCTGATTGGTTTTTTTCCCATGTGACTTCAAGATGAGGACGAGGTTTCTTTGGGTGAGAGGAGTGGTTGTTGTGGCCCAGGTGTCTACGGGAAATATGTGAGTTGTGGTTGTGTCCTAGGAGTCAGAAGGAAGGTTTTATGTGTGGTTTTAGGGCCACGTGTGTGCTGGAAGGTTGTGGTGTTGGGACTACATTTTTGAAGAGTGGTAGCATCAACATATTATCCATTAGGAAATGAGATGTTAACCAGTGGGAAACTAATGTGGGGTACCCAAATGTGGATGTGTTTATACTACTACATTAATATATTTATATAATTTTGTTAGTGTTCCTTAGTGAGGCTAGGCTGGTTAGTACTCTTTATTAGGGTCTTTGAGGATCTACTATTTTCTCATTGGGGAATTAATATGTTCCCCGCATTTTTACCTGTGGATTTAGTTTTCTTATTTGGTATACTTGAATAATTCTCAAATGTTTGTATAACTATTTTCAGGTTTTGAGGAGGAATTTGAGGACCATGGTGGACATTACTAGCTCGGGTGTCATGATAGTAGAAGTTTTACTATATAGTCTCTTACTTTGGTTACTAGTTTTAGTTCATTTGACGTACTTGTGTCACATCTTGTGTTTAAATCATGCAATGGTTGGATTTTTGGTTTCATTTATATAAATTTATTGTGTTGTTTTGAGATTATTACCATCTTATCTCCCAATCAGGTTTTCATTAAAATGGTAATGACTTCCATTTTTTGTGAGATTCAATAACCTTAGTTCTAGTCACCTCTTCAGGGCCTATAAAGGAGAGATTTTATGGTCATTATCTCTTATTAATGTTCAAGAAGGAAGGGCACAACACTTTATTTTCCCCTCCCTCATCTAGAGGACAGAGATTCATGAAAGAAATTTATCAGAGGGGTTTTTTAAAGGATATGATGGATTTTAGATTTAGGAATAGTTATAATTGTATGGGATGGTAAGGAAATGTTGTTAGGAAATCATGGTGTGTGAAATAGGCCAGAGAAGACTGACTAGAACATGGGATTTTAGGTCCCCTATGATCTGATGGAAGGACTCTAGACCTACCGAATGACCAAGTGTGGCTACACTGATTGTTGGTTGGAGAGCCTAGGAAAGGTACATTCAACATAATGACATGTTCTCTTGTGTTTCTTGGGTGTTTTATAAATTAAATTTTAATAAATGGTTATAATAAATTTTAAAATAAAATTTCATAATACCTGGGCTTAGGAGTTCGTTGTTTACCGTTTTTAACTATGGCACCCATACATCACCCATATGTGGTACAAGTAGTGAATCCCTAGTAAGATGACTTTTTTTATCAGAGGAGGGCCAATCGAGGAATGGAAAATGTCTTTTGGAAAAATAACATTCGGGCATTCCAATGGAAGACCCTATGAACGTATGAAGGCATCATTTCAAACATATGTATAGAAGCATATATTAAGGATCAGATAGTAACCTTTACCTATATCTGTTCTTTGATGTAGTTTTTGGTTCTTCTATAAGTGAGCCAGATGCGAGGAGTGGCGCATTAGTGGTGGATGATTTTCCTCGGGGTGAGGAAGGAGACTAATGTCTCATGGGATGACTTTGAGAATGAGAATCAGTAAGATTTACATTCCTTGATGAAGGTCCATAAGAGGTATGAGTTTCTCTATATTCAGTGGGGGTGTATTTTCGTGAGGGAATTGGGGATTAATATCAAGGATCTCATTCACTTTTCTCCATATATTTTTCTGGATGGGGAGTCCTGGGCGATATTCTTTGAGGATGTTCTCCGACCTTCTATTTAGTATATCATCACTGCCTTTACCCTATTGAAATATTTAGATGTTCATAAGAAGGATTATGTAGTGTCGAAGATGTAGTTATAGGGTCGTGTACCAAGAGATGGGAGCCGGTTGAATTCATCGAAGGGGAAGCTATTCAGTAACATGTCTTCAGTGTCAGGGCCTTCTAAGTTTCATCCAGTGGGAAGTATGCCTCAACAGTTCAAGTTCTGACCTCCTGTTCTTCACCCTTTCCTCATAGGCCCGGGACCAAGGTTCATTTACTTTGTATTCCATAGAAATATTCAAAATTATTGGCCAGTAAAAACTCAGTATGGTAGGTGTGAGCAGGATTGGTGCCCACCTGAGCAACAACAGTTGTCGGTCAGACCTTTCAAATAGTAGGGGTAGCAGGCTCCCACTCCACTGAGGGTAGATAGTTGTAGAGGAATCCAACCTTAGGGTTCTCCTCAAAAACCTCAACCAGTTTATGGTTAGGGAGACGGTTGACAATAGAGGGGTAGAGGAGCTAGGCTTGGGTAGTTGCACGCTGCTGAGGAAATGATTTTTGTAGGGCCGTATATTATTTGAGGTACGATTAGTCTGTTTAGTCCCCTTGAAGGTAATCTATTTGATTTAGGAGATTCACACACCTTTGTTTCACCCATCCTAGACCGTTCCTTAGGACTAGATGATGATATATTTTTTTCCCCTGGTGTTGAGTACACCAGTTGAAGTTCAGACCAATTTTTTTGATGTTTTCCAGGGATGTTGACTAATGTTGGGGCCGCATCAGTCATTGGGGGTCATCATATGATATGGATTCAGTCGTACAATGTCATCCTGGGCATCAAATGTTTTTTTTCTATGCACGCTGTTATCGACAGCTTCTGGAGAGGAGTCATGTTTTCTTGTGTGGATGAAAAATATATAGTTTTTGTTTGTGAGAAGGGTTTTCAAGTGGGAAGTAGGTGTGTGGATCCTCTTATCTCTTTATCAGTCGAGTTTTTAGTGTGAACAACAGAAACATAGATGGTGAAGGATCTGGGGGTTGTCAGAGATGTTCTGGATGTTTTCCCTAAATAGGTTGTGACTCTAACCCCTCGATGTGGCATTGAGTTTCGAATATAATTTCAACTCAGTTCCCATCCGATTTCGATGAAACTGTATCTGATAATGCCTTTGGAGTTGCAGGTGTTGCAGATTCAGGTTGACAACCTAATGGAAAAATGGTTTTATCTTGCTGAGTGTGTCACCATGGGGTCCTCTAGCCTTATTCGTGAAGAAGGCATACCGTGTCCTGAGGTTATGCAAAGACTAACAGATAGTGAATAATGTAACAGTCAATAACTATGACACCCTTCTGAGGATAGATGATCTTTTGGAGTAGCTGAGGGGAAAAGGTGGGTTCTCCATGATCGAACAACGGTCTGGATATCACCAGTTGAGGTTGAAGGAGGGTGACATTCTGAAGATTGTGTTAAAGTACGGTTATGTGCACTTTGAGTTTGTGTTCAGGCCCATCAGTGTTTCAAATGAACCTACATTGTTCACGGGGATCATGAAATCCGTTTTCCACATGTTTGGGGATAGGATTTTCATCGTGTTAAATGATGATATTTTGATTTACACAATGTTAGATGAGGATCACACTAAGTAACTCAGGACAGTCTTGGAGGTCCTCCGGCAGCACTACCTCTATGGGATGTTGTCCAAGATAAATTTATGGATGCGAGAGCTGCACTTGTACATGTGGTGTCTCAGCAATGGATAATAATGGACCCATCAATGGTTAAGGTGGGTTTCTATTGGGTAAAACCCAACAATGTCATAAAGGTTAGTAGATTCCTAGGTCTAGTAGGATATTACCATAGTTCCATACGCTAATTATCTTTATTTGTGACTCCATTGACATCTTTGACATGAAAATACCAGAACATCACGTGAAGTTAGAAGTTTTGGGATGTTTTCAACTACATGAAGGGGAAGATAGTTATTTCCCCAGTGGTTAGGTTTCTATAGGGAGGGGTGATGTTCAATGAGTTTTGTGACACTTCTAGTCTAGTGTTGGGATGTGTTCTGATGCGGCAGTGGGAATTGATCTCTTATGGCTCTATGGAGTTATATCCAAATGAATCCAACTATTCCACCCTTAATCTATATTTTTTAGTAGTTGTGTTCACACTGATGTTTTGGCAACATTACCTCATTGTGGAATTCTTCTTGGTCTTCACAAATCACAATAGCTTGAGGTATATCATCTCCTAGTGAGAACTAAACTCTTGGAAGTGAAGGCATATGGGGTTTTCTAGTATTACGACATTGAGATATCTTACACTTGAGGAATGGGGAATGTGTTAGCTGATTTCTTAAGAAGAAAGTCGCAGAAGAAGGTAGTTTTGGAATCCACAGATGCTTGGAAATGGAATCAAATAGTTTTATTATTTGCACCTACAAGAGTAGATGGTGGTAGATGCTATTTATTTTAGATTACAATGTAGTATTCCATGGTGTGTTAGGTGGAGGAGTTATAGTGGGGAGGCTCATAGAATAATGTGATGTATGATTTCATTGTTTAGTGTGATGCTCCAAAGTGATTGTCAGAGGATAGTCAGAATCAGATATTGTTCCATCGGTAGCTATTTTTCCCAATGTAAATTCCTGATGAAGTACTTCGTGAGATTCATATCTCACCCATATTACTACATCCAGGATTTTATAAAATTTACTGTGGCCAGAGGGAATAGTTTTTGTGGACCGGGGTGATGCGGTCAGTGGCTGAGTTTATGGAATGGTTCCTATTGTGTGAACTGGTGAAGGTTGAGAACCCTATTCCCGGTTGTTTTTTGTATCCCATAGACATTCACAAGTGAAATGGGATGAAATCTCAATGGATTTCATCATAGAATTTCCCAAGAATCAGGTTGGATATGATGCACATTGGGTAGTAGCGAACCACTTGATGAAATCAGCTCACTTCTTCGAAATCTAGGAGTACAGCACAGTGGATTGATTAGCATAGTGGTATATAGATGAAGTGGTGTGGTTGCATGGAGTTCCAATATCCATTTCCAAATATCAAGATACATGTTTTAAAACATAATTCTTTAGGTGATTATAACATTCCATTGGAAATAAATTATGCTTAAACACTACTTTCCACTTGCAGAAGGATTGACAGATAGAGAGGATCATTAAGATGTTGGAGGAAATGTTACAGTAATGTGTTCTAGACTCTAGTGGGTCTTGGGTGTGACATTTATCCTTGTAATAGTTTTCTTACAATAATATCTATGAATCTTAATTTGGTATAGCTCCATTCAAAGCTCTATAAGAGATGCTATTTTGTTCACCATAGTTATAGACAGAAGTTAGGGAGGGTTCAATTCAATGTTTGGCCATGTTGTAGAGTATGACAGATAAGCTGATGCTTGTCCATGAGAGGATGAAGGCATCATTGGGCCAAAGTAAGTCATATTCCAATCACTGGAGGATGCCTTTAGATTTTGAGGTTAGGGACCATGTTTTCTTGAAGGATTCTCATCGACCTAGATAACAAAGGTTTGGTATAGGGAGCAAGATTTCTACCAGGGAAATCAGACCTTTCGAGGTGTTGGGATGAGTTGGCAAAGTGGAATATCAATTGGATTTTCCACCATGGTTATTGAGGATCCAAGGTATCTTCCATTCCTCTCAACTCTATTATTATCTACATGACGACTCCCATTTCATTGATTGGGGAGAGTTGGTTATTGAGGATAAAGAGTCATTCATGGAGTGACCAGTAAGAAGTGAGGGTCATTAGGAGAATGTGATTTATGGATGGATCATTCCGTTGGTTTGTGTGTTATGGAGACATGATGGCCTCAAGGAGAGTACTTGGGAGAGGGAGTCACAGATATGGGCCTAGTACCTTGAGATGTTATGAGTTTGGATTCTATGGTCAGATTTGTTCTTTGGTTATGATGTAATCCCTGACCTAGTTTGCTGAGAGATGAGTTGTTTACCTGTTCTCTAAATGTTTGTGAAAATTCCAGACTATAGGGTGGGGAGGAACATATCCCTAATCAAAGTGAAATATTATAGATGTGATTGAACCCATGCAGGCAAGTCAGTTCTGCACACAGTAGACAATATCTTGATATGGAAGAAGGAGTTCCATAATCCATGTGTTTGGAAAGTGCCATATTTGGTGATTATGTGGTTTTTTGGGGGTATTGGGGCCTTAGTGATTTCATAGTTGTTTAGGAGATATATTTGAAGGTGATGTTCTTAGATTTTAGGGTTTTCACTCATGTTTTCGTTCAACACAAGGTAGTTTTTCCCTAAGAGGTATCTTATGGGATAGTTGCTAGGCCCCCTCCTTTTCTAAGTTATGTTTAAAATTCTCAAGGAGGAGAATAGTTTGAGAGGTATCTAATGTAACGACCCAGATTTTAATGGGCCATTACTTTGTGAAAATCCAGTGCTTGTGATTTTCTTGGTGGTCTTTGTGGTTTAATTCGAGATTTTACCAAAACATTTAGTTTCACCAGACGGTTTCACCAAAATGGTGGCAACATAAAGATGGAACACAGAAATTGTGGCATTGTAATGGTGTCACTGAAATGGTGGAACAGCAAAATGGTCGCACCAAAATGGTGTCACACTGAAACAGAGACACTGTAACAATGGCACATTGAAACGGTGGCACCATAAAAATGGCACTATGTTGGTGCCACACCGAAATGGGGGAACCATGATTGTGCCACATTGAAATTATGGCACACTAAATGGTGGCATTCCAAATGGTGTCTCACCCATTTCCCAATTTCCATTTTCCCACGTTTTTCCAGTTCATCCCCTCTTAGATATGATTGTTCATAAACCATGGTTAATGATTTTTTGAGAAATGTTTTATGGTGTTTCAATGGACATTATATATATCATTAATATCTTTACCCTCTTGGGACTTTGAGATACTCATACCAGATGATATTGGACACAATCCAATGTTAATGACTTTTGAAACCATTTTACCATTAATATATGATCTATCTCTTCAAAGTTGGGATCTTCCCATCCAAATGTGTTCTTTATTCCCTTTTGGTGTGTAAGAATCCTTCCTCTCTTTATGAGTAGTCTTCCTATGCTAGAGCCCCCTCCAGCTCATTTTTCATGGATTTTATTTATCCTCACATGATCCCCTATTACAGCATAAGTAGGAGTTTTGGTATCTTTTTTTCTCAAGTAGGGATTCTTCTACATATATTTATTTGTATATAATATGTGGAGGGCGTACTAAGGATTCTTTGTAAACAATGGATGAAAAGTTTCTTTAACGAGTGACAAATAAATGAAAGAATGTGATGATTAAAAGATAACAGGAGGGGGAATTGATGACAGTTGATGTGGATATATTGTATTATTTGTAATAATTGTTTCCTTTTATCAATTTTTGTGGTTGTATGACATCAGAAAATCGTGGTCATTGGAGGTCCTTGATTGAGCATTGGTGATATTCTGTTTCATTATGATGCTTTGATTACTGGCTGTAATATGAAATTTTATTAATCTTGTATATTTAGTTAAATAAATGGATTCCCCAGGATCAAACCTATTGGGAGATCACACCTATTTATCAATGTAGAATTAAATAACCCTAGTTAGCTATAAAAAAATATCATTTAATTGATATTGTGGTTTTTTTTTATTGGGTTCATGCAATGAATTGGTTTTGTGGTGCTATTATGGGAGGAGTGGTTGTGGTTATTGGGGATGGAAATAGGGGTTAATTATGTGAATGGGGAAGGGTTTGTCTATGTAGTGGGGATTATGTTTCGTGGTGTTTTTATCTGGGATTTGTGTACGGTGTGGTATAGATGGTGTGTTGGAATATTAGTTTGAGAGATTGATTGATCACAAAATGGATGGACTTGTTATGCAGTGGGACTGCATCTGGTTAGTTGTTGGGTAGAGGGGAAACGTGAATGGGTTGTCATGATATCATGCATAATGGAGTGTTGTGAGTGATATTGTTTTGTAGAAGGTCTTCCAGTTCTAGTTTAGAGAGAATTTTTGAGTTAGATAATTTTAAGAATGACTGTTGGCATTGGTTGAATGGGAGACTTGGAAAAATGGGGTGTGCAGTGGGACTAAAGGTTGGTTGTTCTATTCTGTTTTTATGAATGGGTGATAAAATGGAAATTACATACCTTGGTCCGTATTCCATTGTTCAATGTTGGATATACCAAAGAATGCAGTGGGTTGGTTGTTGTGTGTTTACATAATCAGGCGCTTCAACTTCTGAGATGGTTGTAGTTTTTTTTCTTGTTTGTTTCCACAGGTAGTGCAAGAATAAATTAAATTTAACCCCTTAATTAATGATTGGTGATTTTTTAAATAAAATGGGGGTTAACCTTGTGTTTTATTGTTACTGTTTGTGTAGTTTTCAATATAGGGGTAGCGACATATGTTGTTCTATGTGGGGTGGAAGATGGATTGACTCTCTAAGGTTGGGATATGTGTTTTTAAACCTATATATATATTATTTACTTGTAATTTTTTAATGAACCCCACCCTTTTTGGATAACTATCTGAAGAACACCCCCATTTCATGGGGGAGGGCGTCTTTCCCAAACATCCTAGCGGGAGGATGGGTGGAAGGATAGAAACTTTTTTACTCACACCCTCTTCTAGGTTTTTAATGATTTATCATATCTAGGAAGGCTACAATGGATTCAGGTTTACTATATCCCATGATCCTTTGATCATGTTGGGGTGTGGGTGAGAGCCCTAGGTATTAGTGGGACATGTTTTTTCTAATGTTTTTTCAGTATAAGGGTCAGGTGTCTTTTGGTGAAAGGCGTGGTTATTGTGGACCATGTTTATACCGGAGGGATGTGTGGTGTGGTTGGGGCACAGGTGTCTACGAGCAGGTTTTGTGTGCAGTTATAGGCCCATGTGTGTGTGGGTAGGTTTTGGTAGTGGGAATTTGTTTTGGAAGAGTGGAAGCATCAAGACGTTAGCAATTAGAAATGAGCATTAAACTAGTGGGAAAGTGGTGTGGGGTACCCAAATGTCGACGTTCTTATACTAATACTTTACTTGACTTTCATTATTGGGTGAGTGTTCTATTGTGAGGCTAGTATTGTTAGTAATTGTTGGTATTTTCATTGAGGTTCTACAATTATCTCAGAGGGGAATTAGTATGTCCCCCCACTCATGCATGGGTGGCTTTAGTTTTCTTACTAGGTATACTTACATACTCATCCTATGTTTGAAAAACTATTTTTTTGGTTTATATGAGGACTTTGAGGACCATGGTAGACTTTACTAGCTCGAGCGTCGGGAAATTTGATGTGTTTTTTCATAGTCTATTTATTTTGGTTCTTGATTTGGTTCTTTGGTTGTACTTTTGTTGCATCTTACGTTTAAATCATGCATGGTTTGGAATTTTTGTTTCATTTATATAAATGTTTGGTGTTTTTTTTATTTTAACATGTGTTATCTCCCAATATTATTTTCCTTAAAAGGGTAATTTTTTCCATTTTTATTGAGATTCATTACCCTTGAAGCTATTTTCCACTAGTGGGGCCAATGAAGGCGGGAATGAGGGGGTCATTACCACTTCTTTATCATGAAGAATAATGGCCACATCACTTTGATATCCCTTCCCTTATCATAAAGAAGGTGTGTCATGAAAGTAAACGCAGTGATCATGAATTCTATGTAAGGGAAAAATTTACAATGGATTCTAATAAAGGATAAATATGGAATAAGAAACATCATGAGTACAGCTGAATCCATGAAAATTAATACATAAGTCTAACCCATGGGAAAAAATTCATAATCACATAGATAATAAAATAATCTAAAATAATGATTTGAATAATTTCAAAAATTATAAACATATCACCGAGACCTTGTGAAAATACGTTACACATAAAGGGTAAGTGTGTTCCCATTACCTTATCGTAGTATTTAAATGAGTCCTAGCTATGAACTAAGGGCCTATATGATTTTGGTCCCCACCCTTCCTAAAAAATCCCAAATAATTCCACCTCATATTAAATGAATATATACTATACATGGTATAATATTCAAGGATGAACTACAATGAAATACATGACAAATTTTCATAAAGCAACTTTTCATACATGATCAAACCATAAATACCTGTAAAATATATTAGTCATAATTAGATTTAAAAAAAATTAATTAAAAATAATATCTTCATAAATTAATATAACACATGTAACGAATAATTAGGTATTTTCAGTTTTCCAAAAGTATCAACAATAAGTGATTATTATGCAATTGTATCTAAGAAGTACCTATAAAGATTAATGATTTTAAATCTGTTTAATAAACTTTATTTTCTATGGTACAAGAGAAAATAAAATATTAAATTATAAATAATGATATAAATGATAAATTTTGGTTTATAAAGGTATGAAAATTATCCATAGTATATCCCTTGAGAGTATCAAACTAAGAATGCAGTTACAGACCATTCATTGTGCACCAATATGATGACCGAGATATACCATACTAACCTTTTTTGGTTTCATTAATCCTATATTTATATGATCTAAAACCATATCCACTTATTCTATCCATAAATGGGTGTATTTTATAGAAAATATTCAACACTTTTAATTTAACCAATGTATATTATTTCTATGGTTATATAAATATTTAAGCTTATTAAAAGCCGGTGAATTTGCAATAATGTGAGTAAATGGAATGATGATAAGGGTTATATGCCTTAATAATAGAATTAAGAAGATAGTGGATTAATAACATGTTGATTAAAATGAATACGACAATGGTAATATAAATAGGAATTATATAGAGAGAGAAGATCAACCCTTACTTTGGCATACCAATGACATATAAAAGGGGTATAATGTATTGGGTAGGATAATGCAACATTTATAGTAGATAAAAGTGTAAATTATATCATGGATACAATGTAAGGAATAATATTTAATGGATGTTGAGATTAAAAATAATACAATTGAAACAATAAATGATGAAAGGAAAACTAGGACCCTTACTTCGGCATAGTAACAACTTACAAATGCTGTATAATATAAGGGGTTTGGGTTATGTATCGTTGATAATAGATCAAAGGGAAAATAATAAACTAGATATACAGTAAGGAATAATATGAAATGTAATTTTAAAATAGATTGAATATAAGAAAAAAGAAATCATAAATGAAGAGAGAGACATATAAACCATTACCTCTCTTGCTGTCTTTTGATTACAAACTGACCACAGATCCAGCCAAACTATTCCAGGATAAAGAGAGAGATATTGAATTGAATATATAATATGTAAATTAATTGGTATCTTATAATTGAGTTTGTAATAATGAATGGATTGGGTGTGTATTTAAATTTGTTATGAATGGAATTTCATGGAACAATTTATTGAATATTTTATTATTACAATTTCTTTTAGGGCTCCACTATAAACATTATAATCCACTAACTCCATTAATTCCCCAATGTTGTGTTTTGTGCTAAATATATAGAAACATAACTTGTTTTAAATGGGCCATGATTATATAAATATGATGTAATGTACACATTATATATAATATTTTACTATTTTCGACCATTTTTATAGTATTTTACCATTTTATCAAGAATTACCAAATTTCACTCCATGAATAATTTCTATTTCCAAATTCCAAATAGAAAATCTATTTTATCTAATTCATTCTCAGTTAATCTACATAATAAATTTTATGTTAGGTAGATATATTTATAAAAAATATTTTATAAGAGTAAACATCCATTAATTTCATTAAGAAAATAAAATATAGTACAACTAATCCCATAGATACATAACCTATAAGTGCACCAACATATTCATTAGGGGAAATGTTTGAAATTATAGAACATTCTTAGGGTAGTTCCGATGATGTTTTCCATGTAGTCATCTCCACTAACTACAACATGTCCCACAGATATTTCTTCTCCAACTACACTTGTTGGATCACATCATATTCTTTGTCAAGGGAGAATACTAGTTATTCTAAATCCTTATTAATCTATAAAAAAATAAAATTTACAATGTATTTTTTTAATTTTTGAATACATTTTTCCTCTCATTTTTGATTATTAACTTTCATGGTTACCCTTAATATAGGTAAACCATAACGGTTTGTTCAAAATTGATATACCACCAGAATCCATAATTACAAAACATCATACTGAATGACATTCATAATTCCAAACACTAATATGGAGAAATAGACATAATTACTGACGATCATATTATTATTTATATATACACAACAAAATAAAAGTTTCTTCATATCATCTCTATCTTCTTAAAAAAATTTCAATTTAAATGGTTTTTATTTTATTCATAATCAAAATTTATCCTATATAATTTTTATTATTTTTTGAGTATGATAGAGTATAGTATAAGATTTCATGCTTCCAGACATTGTTACATAATTTATGGTTTCCATTTCACCATATTTTATAAATGTAATTTTTTAATATATTTATTTTCTCAATATGTGATGTACTATAATGTTGAAATAATAATTTGGGAATTGTACAACCATTATGATATAAAATGTTTATTTACTATTATAAAATCTAGAGTATTATAAATTCAATGATCGATGTTTTTTTAATATTTTTTAATATTTTAATTAAATTTATTTAATTAGTGACTTGAAAAATTCATTTTTATAAGAATAAAATATCCTAAAAATATAATAATCATTTTAATATATATATATATTTATTTATTTATGTCACTGATGAGATAAAAATTAATATCTCTTATATGGACCCCCTTATAAAAATTTAAAAACTAACATTTTCTCAAAGCATGGGGATTTTTTGAAATGGTATATAATTTTTATTGCATTTATGATCATGGGGTGAGTACATTTTGATAATTTGATTAATTTAAAATTAAAACCTAATTTTTTTACAATAATTATGAATTATTTTTCTTCGCTATGGAACTAGTATCAGAAAACAATTGGGAACGCTAGTGAATATTTAATCCCCGTTCATGAGGTTTGGTGGGTTTTTATTCATGGAGGAATCAGTGACCCTTATAGATCTAACCAAAACCCTTGAATCATAATTGATTTATTCTACAATTTATTCCACTTTAATTGTTTTATATCTCCTTTTTCATTATGATAATAAATCTATGAATTCCATATTTTATATATTCAAAATATCATGGAAAACGTAATGATTATAATTCTTGAATAATCTTTTTATAAATTCCCCAAGATTATTTTATAATATTTATTATGGAATTTATATTTTATATTCTCCCTAAATCATTATGAATTCAATTTTGAACTATTTATAATAATAAATATGTAACAGTTTTTTGAAAAGTCTTCCATGAGATTTTTTAATTAAATATATTTTAATTTTGTTTTATGGAATAATGTTCAAAACATTTTTATCATTGAGGAAGATTTATCCATTCATTCAATTTCCTCTTCTCTTTCTCATTCCCCATTACAATGTCAAAAAAATTACACTGGCCTTCATAATGGATGATTTTTTTAATGAATACATGTGATAAAAACCATCAAGTTATTTAATATTGATTCTGATTATATATCAATGATGTTAAAAAGGGATGATGGAGTGTGGATGATTTATACCAATGATATGAAATAGTGAATCGATCAAAAATACTTTTCCTAGTAATGATGGCAGTAGCATATGGCTGAAATGGTATGCCAACATTATGTAGTAGTGATCCTTGAGGGAATTTAAATTGGATGATAAAAATGGAATAGATAGTGTTGAAATAATTATTGTATAAATTTTAATTAATACAGGTTAAAGGTACCAAATTTATATTTCATGATCTGATGATTTATGATAATGGAACACACAAAGATTATGTTTTATAGATGTGAAAGTAAGGCTTTGATGGATATTATATATCATACAGTTTTTATGTCCATAATACATGCCTTTTATAATTTACAATAGCATATTGGGTTTACGTATAGTGTTAAATATTTCACATTGTGTGACTATGAGTGAAGTGTTTTTTAGAGCCACATGAACCATTGTGTACTAGAATACATTCCTGAATAACCCCTAGACCCACATTATATGTTGTACAATAGTATACGATGTATTTTGAAAACATATATTGGGAACTTATGAATGTACAAATATTACTCGCATACAATTTCCATAGACACATTACTAGTATAAATAATATAGGTTAACCCCACATGACTTGAAAATGGGTGTATATTCATGGATATCAATCGATGATTATATTCGATGTATAAAATAGTAAACATTGTATACTTGTTTTTCTATGGTGTTTTAAATATATTCTCACCTAATTGATAGAAATAGACACACAATTAGTTTAATCTTACAGTGTTTCCATGTATAAAAATATGGTTTATATAATTTTTTCATAGAGATATTTATTTTTTGTGGTTTGGGTAGTTCATGTTCTCTAGCTTCGTAGAGATGATGATGGGTTGTAAAATATATTTCTAGACTGACATGGGGTTTTTTGACACACTATAGACACCATGGAACCTAGATATATGTTTTATATATTGTTAGTGGTGTATGAAACCCACCATATTGATTATACATGGTTCATCCACTAATAGAGTATGTATCCCCCTTAGAATATGCGCATTTTACTAGAAGAGTTGTGGATTAACATAGGGACTAATATTTCCTTCATAAATGAATACCCCATGAGAAGGTGGGGGACCCCCACTAAAATTTTATAGAGATTATATAGAAGATATAGTAGTTGAGTAATGGTGTTGTTTTGTTTTGTTTAGGTTTCATGCTTATATAGGTGTTATAGGGTCCCTTTGGTATATTATTTCAATAGAGTTGATCTATGAATATTATATTGGTTTCATTTTAATTACCATTCTAATTACTCCCTAAAATATATTTTTATTTTCTAACATTTCTGAACTAACATTCTATATAATTTGCCTTTGTGTTTTTGAGGCATCCTACATGGTATTTTTATAGTCATCACTTCATTGTTTTGGTCTCACATATGTCATGTATGTGTGGATGATTAACATTTTAATGGTCACTTTGGATGATGTGAGGCTAGTGGATTCTGATTTTAGTTTAATTCAATGACGATGGTTTCCATTATATAAATTTCCATACATAATGTACTATAGAGTCATACAAATGAGGAATTTTTTCCTATCTTTATTGGAGGATATAGGACCTGTATATTACCTTTCTTCCTGATTAATATTTTCTGAAATATTCTGGATATTTAGTGTGTGGTATATGTATATTATTTTATTGTTTACGGTTATGTTGGTATTGTATTGTTATATTTTTTGGGATATTTGTCCATATATATGTTTACTAGGATAATTACTCCCATATGCGTGATATACCATCTTACTTCTATTTTCAATCCCATATCCTTTTGAATATGGTCGTAGGCTCACACACATGGCTTATCACTAGCCCAGATATGGTTTGGGTGTGTTAGATCATGTAATGAAATATAATTGAAATAGAAGTTAATGATACACTAACCAATCTGGTTCAAAAAAAATTTTGTTATTTATTTTTGAATACCAATGATAGAGGATGATATTTATTGTTTCTATAATTTTGTTTGGATGTTTCATTTCAGTTTCAGAGGTATAGGTGAAAGTCATGTTTAGATTCCATGAAATTTTTTACTACGAAAGAACTTGGGTAGCTGTTTGTGGATCTTTAGGATCTTGATTAGTAATCCAAAATAGAGGATGGAATATAATTACCACAATATATCTAGTGTCATTGTATTTGGTACCCTGTAGCATAAAATATATTTTTTCAAAATTTTAATGACTTAAATTTATAAAATTTAAAACTGAAACAGACACCTTCCTCCTTTAATCACTCAACCACACTAGGGGAAACAATTTTAAATGAAACCAATTTCCTACATCCCAATATTCACAATATACCCTATCTAGTTATCAGTTATTTAAGGATTCATTTTATATAGAATATTGATAGTGAAAACCCATTATTCTACTCCCACATTATCATGGTTTCATTTTCATTCCTTACTACTTCTTACTGAAATCCTTAACTTTGGAACATTTCTTTGATTTCTTTTTTTTATCTAATTGTTTATATTGAATGAACTTTATCTAGGTATGCATCTATACATAGTATAATGAATTTCTCATTGAATTATATTAATTTTCATGTGTTTCATAAATTTTATCTTGAGTATGTGTGGATTTATGACTTCGAATTATCTGAAAATGCCTATTTTATTTTTTTAATATGGACAAATGTCCCTTAAGACCATGATTAATGATCCCCTAATTTGATATATCAATTTAAAAAATATTCATCAATCACTTCAGTGTATATGTGATTTCTATTAATGGAAATTAAAACCAATAGGGTGTTCTAACATTAATTATGTCCAATATAGAATTATAAGGTTCCTTAGAGTCTTGATGGATATAAATCTTTTGATGAATTAATACTTTTGTGATACATTCATTCTAATAGAAATATTATTTGATTATAATAAAATTCTATCATCTAGTGAGGTGAATATTTGGATCTTATAAGTATTCCTCTATCCTAAAACAATTCCAACATCATATTTGATGATTGTAGGAAATTGTGTTCAACAATATATAAGGGCTAGTGAATCACATTCTAATTATGTGTTAGTTTTGGTTATTGTTTTAATAATTAATGTGAAATCAATACTTCACTATCTTTCAAATGTATGTAAGATATTGAGTATTTTTTCCAAGTAAATTCAAATTTCATTTTGAAATATATAACATCCATTATATAGTTCAAATTCACTATAATAGAAAGAAGTGAAACATAAATCAAGGGGAAATCCTCATACACCACATATAACAGACTAATGGTGAGGGAATATATATGATGCATAAAGACTAATCCTTAACTTTTAAATATAACCGTAAATAAAAAAGAAGTAGTATAATCGACAATTATCACAAGAAAACCCAATAAAATCATACCTCAAAATTATATTCTAAAATAAAAAAACATACTAAATCTCATGCTATAAAAAGGAAATAAATAACCACCTAAATAATTACACATAATAAAATATGACCAAAAATTATTGTGTTGTAGATAAAAAGTTCCAAAATAAATAATAATAATAAATATCACCCACTAGAATCATCCCAAGTAATAGCTTAGTATGTTTTCTAAACTCCACTTAATATGACCAACTAAATGATTAAAACCAAGACCCTTTATCTTACCTATAACTGTAAATAAGAGGTCTTCACAGGTGCGAGGGTGCCTGAGAGGAGTGTAATTACTAGTCCATAGGCTACCACCAATGTTATCCCTAAACATGTATAATATAACAACTTTCATGTAATGTGTTATATTATTGAATGTGAAAGACCTAACATGTTAGTAAAAATATTTAATATGTCATTACCATTGTTCTACATAATCACCGGGATATGACCATACCTATTTCATCATGTGCAGGTGTGTCACTAGACATATCAATTCAAATATCAAGGGCTGATGGTGTGGTATATTATCATACATGTAAGGTCTCACCTCCAATCATCATGATCATGATATAATGATATATGAATAAATTGAAAGGTGGTGTCAACCTATATATCCTTTTCCCTACAATAACTCCACAAATGGTTAAATCTATGTAACAAAAATGTAAAAGTGGCTAGTGTGAAAAGGGAGATAGAACTAATTTTATCATGATCATAACATAAAAAATATAAGGGTATAAGTTGACCAATTATATATAATTTCACCACATCATATTCATGACCATGGGATAAAAATAATAAATAATGGGAGAATAATACCATATATATATACATAGAACCTCATGCCCTGGAATCTTGAGAGATGAATAAATACATCAAATAAAGTAGGGAAGTGACACCTATATATATGTGGTCTCACCCCATAACATCACAAGAAATGCATAATAAAAAATAATATTGGGGAGAAGAAACACATGTATGTATATATTCTCAGACCATGACATCTCAACCAAGTCATAACAATCTTATAGGAATGGCAGAACTGAACCCTATATATAGACTCAGTCAACAAGAATATTGAACCTTGATTAGGTTAGTAGTAAAAGTAACTAAATAGTATCATAGGGTGATAGTGATCTGAGTGTTCAAGAATCTAGATCCCAACAAATATAAAAAAATTACAAATGGGAATATTCTATCTTAGACCAAAGTGATATCTATTCAAAAATAACTCAATTTAATATAAAATATCTTGAATACCATGGTAGAGGAAATCTTGGTCCATATTATATTAGATGAATAGGTTTCTCAAACTATAATTTCAGTCATGATGATAATTTAATATAAAAATTATTTATAAATATAAATAAGTTCTATAAAAAACATATGAAACTTTTATAAAACACCAAGGATAGTCTACCAACATGAATAACATTTATTAAAAAACCTCAATATCTAACTCCTTGGGAATAATTAATTCAAAGTAGTAAGTACCAACACCTTACCAAGGTATCTTAAGACAAAATCAGGTATGTAATGTGTTTCCGACCTTATTATATTTCAATTTATGATCCCTAATTGGGTGAGAATATAATCCTTAATAAAGGAATCATAATCCACATCTAACTAGGTCCATATTTTAATAATATAACTTAATAAATATATAATTAAAACATTAATAGATGTATCAAACCATTTCATATATACAAATGGATATAAACCACTTTTTACTAAAATATATAAGGGGGTGTAATACTCACACTATAAATAGTAATATTAGACAAAAATGTTAATAAGGCTTTAATAATGATGCATTCAGGCCATGCCTCACATTGACCTCACATAACCCACGTGTATCGTACTTAATGGAGGCCAATTAACGTACTCAAGGGATTCTATATCATTTACCACCATGTAAGATTCTCCTCTAGTTCTAATTTGATGCTTTTCAGGAATTTGAATTCCACCCTACTACCTTGGGTAGAAATGGTAACATGTTACACTATAATGAATGACCAATGTAACCCTAATATCCCATACTCACTCTCAAGATTTCAAGGGAACATTCCTAGATAATGGATCACACTGGTCTCCTTCAACAATACACATATCCTATATCTATGTATTCTAAAGGATCATAATTATTGTCCTACGAGTAATAAAACAACCCATGTGAATCCCCAAAGGTGTCCTAGTTATAAAATTTAATACACATTAATTTTATCTTAGAACAACGATGATAATGAATAAATGCATGGTAACTAGAATATTTTTCTATATACCTTCAGGACCATACCCAAAAAATATGGTTCAAAGTATGATAATTTAATTTTACTTATGTTTGGTATCAAATGGGTGGTGTGACCATATATCATACATCACATGAAATTATAATAAACTATATGGAATTGTTAGGGATTTCTGAAATATAAATAGAGTTGAAACCTTATTTAATGCTTCACCGCAATATACCAAGCTATTCTTATAATGATCATACACCATTACCCATAACCTAATCACACGAGGCCATAAATCCATGAAAAATTCATTAGATTAATTATAAAAAAATTTAAATTTACATAATACAATCAATTCCATTATTAATTAAATTAGATAGAATTCATGGATAACTCACCACTAATGAAATCTTTAACAACCAACCATGAAACAATAAATAATTTCAAAATAATTTGATTAATAAACTAGAAATAATAATTAAACATCAAACATTAATTGAAACTCCATGAATCATTGATCATTCGCTATCCAAGGAGCTACTATATTCATATAGAACTAAAGACCCATCATCTAAACTCGATTCCAACATGATCTGTTGGAATTAATATCAAAGACCAAATTTTCATATATTTATATTAGATAAAAGGAGGGATGTACAAAATAGGGGATTTGACGAAGAATAATAAACTTCAACATTTAATAGAAATGTTCCCAAATTAATCCTACACCAATGGGAGGATAACAGGGTGAATAAATGAGAATGGGAGGCTTCCACCATGACTTTGGATGAATGAAACCCAAGAACCATGAAATGGGTATAAAATGGAATCCTCTGAAATGAAAAATACCATTATTTAAAAAATTGTTCATGGGAGCACTATGTACTCAGTCACCCAACACAATTCAATCAGTGTTATAGAAGGTACTTGGTGCCTATAATTATCCACCTGGTGGATCTGTCTTTATGGAACATCCACTAGACACCCAACCAGGTACATGGTGATATTAAATAGGGTACCTGTTGGTTTTATGTATCAAACTCCATTCCATTTTCTATCTCATAAACCCCCAAAATTCACATTGACCATCCACCATCCAACATATAAACTCAGAAACATCCAATAAACCATTTCAAACCTGTTATCAAATGGAAATTCTCAATTTTAGTGAAATTTTAAAATTGTATTCATTTCCAATAAGAACTTTCGTGGGGTGTTAATTAATTCCCTCCATAACACTTGTCTTCATATAGAAGCCTCTAGGTGCTTCTCTTGTGAATATATCGATCATTGAAACCCATTCCTCTGTCAAAATATTTATCTCTCTCTAGATATGCTCAATTTGACACTACACCCAAATAATCAGAATTCCAAATCATCCTGGATGACTCACACTATTTAGTATCATAAATTATGGTCATTTATCAAATTACACACGTTGGTCTATATTTGTGAGTGATAGCTCGCAATCACATGTGAAAAATGCCAACCACTATATCATTATACTCACTGACTATGAGAAAACCTAATGAATTGATCATTATGGCTACATATAATATCTATAAACATTATAAGAATAAATCACCATTGGATTAATTTGTATATTCTGAAATAATTAATATCATTCCACTAGGGTTGACATTATTCTTCCAAAACAACCACTTATCACTCATTGATACACCCATGGACCTCCAAGGCCCTTTAGAGTCAATATTACATCCCATATTTTGATTCTCAATACAAAAAATGAGGCATCACTCCATTGAATAAGGAATAATTCTCATAATTAGTACTTAAATCTACAAATTTGGTCCTCAAACCAATCAAATATATGAAATTCCACTTTTCTCTCATGAAGCACAATAACAAGCTCTATAGTTTGGATCCAATAATAGTATTTAATTATATTCCATGACTGAATATATATATAGATACACACAAAATAGGAATGATTATATCAAATAAATAATATATATCTCTCACCACTACATGTCTTGGTTTTCATTAAGCCTCATAGTTTATTCTCACCACACACCACCTGAACAAATGTCAAAATAAAACATTCTCAATGGTCATTCCCCAATAAAATTTCCGACAGTTTTTATTCTTTATATCATTTTATATATGGAACATAATAAAATAAAAATATATACAGTTGTGATCATGGTCTTAAAATCCATATAAAGCCTCTCTACATACTTGTTTTCAGATCTTATGAAATCATTGTTCTCCGCATAAATTATATCCAAATTTAAAAAATATCCAACATAATTACTTAGTCTTGATGAAAAAATGGAATAATATTTCACCTCTCTCACATAATGTATATATTACATTTGAATGTGAATCATAATTAATAAAAAATAAAATGAAGTCTCAAAATTACATATGTGAAAAACCCCATATAAGCATGCTTGAGGTACTTCTTATATAAAAAAAAAATACAAGCCAATTAAAAACCTTAGTATTATTCCAAAACTATCTATCACCTCATTGGTTCCCACATCATGTAAGAGGCTATGTCCATTGATCGTACATTTGTTAATAACATATTAATGACATGAGAAAAAAACTTATATGTTTCATGGTGTTTCACACATTTCCATCCCCTTAGCCAACCCAAACATACCATAAGTATGTTCACAAATAATTCCTTCCACAATACTTAAAAATTTTATAAGTAGTAGTAAAAGTTACGGTTTCCCAGACCCCATAAAAAACACTAGAACCTCATAGTGTCCTATAACATACATGTGTTTCAGGGAATTAAAAAATCATCCCAATTAGACAAACAAGATATTAGTAAGTCATAAAAAGTGGAGGATGAACGATGAATAAGGTCATCTTGGCATAACAGAATAAGTCACTTGGACCACAAATACACCATCCATAACCAATATTTTTTCCAAAATCCAACCATTTACATGTATCACACACCATACATGGTTCAACATTCCTATACAAATGCTAATTTTAGAATTTAAATAACAATCCAAATATAAAACTATGTATACTTACACCCTATTGAGATATGACTATCCTCCTAATAAATAGAATGGAAGGAGTCACAAGGTAATGAAAATGATGGTGAATAAAACTACCATAGTTAATCAAACCATAAAAATAAGTACACATACACCCTATTGATATACATTTAATAAAAAAACTCATCTCATATAAGATTTTTTTCTAAGGATTATATGATCACCAACCTATGTGACAGGTAGACAAGCCTCATATTATAACACACCATGTTTTAGGAAGAATTGTTTTTCAATAAAAAATATTTTTATAATTCTAAAACATTTTTAATTAATTTTAATTGATTATGAAATATGTTACATAAGATATGAATTAAAATTGACCACAATTTATTAATTTTTATGTGTAATGTTAAAAAAATATAACATTAAGTTGTGTATTGAAAGTTATGTATTATTAATCCCCATGGATAAAATAAATCCATGAAATATGCATAAAAATATGGTACAATTTATAGTAATTAATAAAAACATCATGACTAAAGATCCCATGGATCGTCATGAAACATGAAAATCTCCAACATCCAAACAGAACAGAAAATGAGGAAGGTAACCAAGAAAGGATAAATAATCATGTAAAATCTACAATAATAAATAATAATTATGCCTTCTGAAGTGAGATTTTAATGAACTAACAATTATATTTATATATATATAAACAAAATTTGGACGTTATGAATATGGTCATTGAAAATATGGTCACTGTAGATATGGTCATTGGTCATATATCTAAGAGTTATACTAAAATTTAAAATAATTAAACTCTTAATAATAAAATATGATATATAAATATATATATATGTTCATTAAACATATATATTTTCATTAAATATATATATATATATATTAATAATATTATTAAAATATGATATGATAAAATTCAAATAAATATTTTAATTTCGGTTATGTAGTAAAAATAAATTATAGAATATTAATAAATAATTTTAATGATTTTTGATAATGTGTATTTGGTATAAAAGTATTATTTTTTAAAAGAACCATTGTGTTTTGTATTATATATTTTATCCCAATATATTAAATTTTTTTTTGAAATCATTACATATAAAATAATATATTAGAATCCAATAAACTGTAATTTAATATGAAGTAATATTACAAACACTTAATGTTTAAAAAATATAATTTTTTAATAAAAATAAAATTATCACTATATTTTTTATTTTCACATATAAAATAATTTTATAAATTTTAGGATCTAAGATTTATAATGATAAATTCATTTTTGGATTTATCATATCAAAATTTACTAATTATGGATTTATAGTTTTTTATGAAGAGGTAAATATTTAGTTGAGAAAAATGATTTTGGCGAAAAATAATTTTTTTTATGATTTTATCACTATCTAAGAGTATCCAAGATATCATGAACCACACTAGGATATCCCTTGAATCGGACCCCAAATTTTGTCAGCTACAAGGCCTGAAGGGAATCCACTATCCCCACGAGCTAAAAATAAGTGTTAGGGCATCACAAGATGATTAATTAGGGATGATTACACCCACTAATCAGTAATATAAAATGAATATAGAATAAAATAGAAGAGAGATAAAATAATATTTGGACATAAATAAAAGAACCTCCATATCCAAATAAATGTTACAAAAAAAATACCAGAACTAGACATGATCTCCCAGAGACCTCTTGGTCACCACCATCTAAAAAACAAATCCACTCCATAAGATAACATCATAGATGGCCTAAAATAGGGACAAAATCAGGTCTATTGTCCCCAAGTAGAATAATTAGGGTGTGATTTTACATCATTAAATTAGGTAAGAACCATAATATCCATACTTTATATATGTAAAAATAGGTTTTTATCTTTTAAACAACCAGACCTAGGATTCCTAGAATCCTATTTTAAAAAAGTCATAGATTTAATTAAAAATTAATTTCCATTTCAGAATTTATTTTTGAAAACTAACTCAAATAAGAGAATATCAAAATATTTAAGTGCATAAAAATGGATCAAAATAGAACACAATTAGTGGGTTAATTCTGGTAGACAATATAAAAATTAGAGGAAGCAATATGAACATAAATATAAGAAATTAAACATAAAAATTAACTAATGTCCTAAAAATATCAATAAATATTATAGTGTATATAGTCATGGGATCTTAAGAGGTGGTATAGTGGCATGGGGATGTTGAGGAAGTATTTCTTTTTATAGAGACACCAGATGTTTTTTGGGTTAAAGCTATTCTGTTGTTATTTGAGTGACCCAATTTATATCAATGTAAGATCAGTATTCCATCACAATTAAATGTTTGGATTTTGTGGGAGCTCTTAATGAACATATTTTCTCAGAGGATTCTTCATGAAAATTTTATGTAATATAAGGAGTCATAGATTATGATCCTTCAATAATTCCAATAAATAGTGATTGCGCAGGTTAATCATACCAACAGGTTAGTTCCCTTTTCTCCAGAAATTGTTTTCAGAGATTCTATGAAGGATAAATAGTTTCTAAAGTGTATTTTATTATATGTTAGTTGTCAAGACATTTGATTTTGGTAATTTATATTTGAGGAATTGGTCAATGATGCATATCTATACGATTTGGAATTTTGGGGGGACCATTTGGTGAGTAGTGGATCATTTCCTTTAATAGTTAGTGAAGGTTCTCCATTTAGAGAGGGGGGGTTTCATAGAGGAGCCAATATTATGTGAACCTCCATTGGCTATCACTTCTTGATAGTGGAATATTTATCTTATGTGTTTCTAATGTGGTCAGGGTGGGAACTCTAAGCCTTTATTTAATATGTTCCAAAGACTGATCATCGCTATGGTAATTTGTGACACATCTAAAAGTTTTTTAATTAGAAGTGTATTTTGAGGAAGATATCTTTTCTAGTTTTCATATCATAATTTTTGTTATAAATCATTGAAGGTATTGTTATATTCATTTCCCATTTATTCCTTTATATATTTCCTACTTTAATGTTTCTTTAATTGACATTTTGATAGTGAAGGTTTTTTTTGTAATTTATACTTATGATCCTGTTAGGTTTTATTATCATGACCCATACCTTGGAGCCCATACCGTGACTACCAGAAGCCTGCCATCCGTAGGCCAGGGGGTGACAACTAGCACCAAAAAGTGCATTCTCTAAAAACGGAAAGACATTGCCTTTATAACCTATAACTCTCACAACTAAGCACAAAGAAGGATAAAATAACAAAGTAAAACTATGTAGTAAACAAGGTGTGTACAGAATGTAAAAGTGGCCAGAATACTAGCCCAATTGTAAAGTACAAGAAAAATTGAAAAGTACAAGTAAAAATGAGTAGATCTCTAGTGAACACCTGCCAAGGACTCCTACTTAAAGGGTATGCAAAAATCTCGAACGATCATCTCTATGGTACGCCTCATCTATGGTCCACCACTGAGATACCTCCAATCCCAGTACCCTCGTCTTTAGTTAGTGATGTCTATCGTCTTCACCAAACACAACAAGGTGTGAGCATAGCTCATGCAGGGGTGAGTATAACTATACTTAGTAGGGACCTTGAGACCCTCGAAGATCTCACAACATACAAAAAGGATAAACCTAAAAACTTGAAAATAACTTACAACCCTACATAGGTATATTCCCATACATATACCTAAGTTGTCGAGTAAACCCATCCCAATCATGAGGAAACACGAGGCCCCACTCTAAAACCCAAATCCCAACCATTCCACGATGGAATGAATATCACAAAGATAAGGAATCATATTACACTTGGTATACAACTCTAAGAAACAATATTATGAAGCTGACCCACATAGGATTGTCATAGAAGTAGATAGCCAACAAGAGGATTCCATAGGGATAGTAACAAGTAACATTATGAACACCTCGTCTACTTAAGAACTCCTCCTCTATCGAGTACAGTGGGTCTGCTACATCACACTGAGGTGCTTCCCACTAACCATGGACTAGTAAGGCGCTCCTCTAGTTGAGTACCATGGGTCTTCCGCGTTACACAGAGGTGCTCCCCACTGTGGGTTTGTCGCGTCACACAGAGGCACTCCCCCTCATGGACTGCTGATGTACACCTCCAATCAAGTACCATGGGTTTGGAGTGTCACACAAAGGTGCTCCCCACCATGGGTCTGACGCGTCCAATAAAGGTTCTCCCCACTAACTCATCCGAGTCACTCTGAGTCATTACGGTCATCAGTCGTAAATCCTCAGCCAGTCGCTGGGTTCCGTACGTATCGCGCATGGGCGAACCGCTCCCCAAGACATAATTAATACCTTATATACCCCAATGTTTCATGAAAAATTAACCCAAAGTCCTATCATGTCAAAAGGAACCCAACACAATAGACGGTGCGTCAATCGGACACCCGGTCTGTAAGTTATTAGTGTTTCCACTCCGAGGGCCCCGTTGGATTCAGGGTCTGATCCAACCTGGCCATACTCCAACCTTATAAAAAACTGAGGTGGATTATATCAAAAGGACCTTCTCAATAAAATGAATCTGGCACCGTAGAAAGTTTTTCAAACGGACGCACGATTCTCATGTTAGGGCCAAAACGGTAATACTGGCCCCATATGGCCCTGGGTCCATACCGACCAATCCCAGTATGGGTCTGGCACAGATGTCCTGGATCTCGGAGGGCCCAGTCCATGGGGCCATGGTCCAGCCCTTCCATCGTAGGGGGTGTCCCGGCTCGGCCCATGAAATACGCGACCCATTGGCGTGGCCCGCAGTGCGGTGCGCGGTGCGGCCTCGCGGTGCGGCCTCATGGTGCAGATCATTGTGAGGCATGGAAGGAACGTGAGACAACTCAGTGTCCCCACACATTCCACCTTATCCTACCAGAATGGCTTTCTGGTCTTCCTTCCAATGGTGTGACGACACCCCTTTCCACCTGCAGTTGGCTGGGTGCCGACCGTCGTCCGCCTCCGCCAAGGCGCGACGGCTGTGACCTCCTGCTCCAACGGCGGTGCGGACACACATCGCTGCTCCGCCATGTATCCTACTAGGTTTCGGCTGCCATCATGCCCCGCCGTGGCCGGTGTGTCGTTGCCTCCTCTTCAACAAGCGGTGAGGATGTGCACCGCCCATCCTTCCTCACGGTCGAGTGGGTGCTGGCTGTCACCTTCTTCCACAAACCACTACGGCTTCGTTCCAAGCCAAAAAAAATATATGATCGCATATTCGTGATCATTGTTTCAAGGGATTTGCATCCATATATCGTGCTTAGAAAAAAAATATATTTTTAGCGCTAATAAAAATTAGGGGGTTGAAGAATGCACGAAGAAATAAAAGGAAGATAAGTAAGGTTAATTTGCTAGAAAATGGACATTTTCATCTGTCCATCACTATCGTGAATTTAGGATATGAAGATTCAATAGTATAAATAATACCTTTAAAAACCCCTACATCAATTGATTATAGGAGTTGGAGCGAGGAAGAAATATGTAGTTTAAGAAGAACATCGGCGTCCGTCGCTTCTGCAAGGCACTTCTGATCCGGGCTCGGGGTCAGTTCCTCATTCTTTCTTGGGGGTGGTTCTTCATTGGATAAAGTCCTTCCTGATTCTCCAAGGTTCTCCAAACTCTCTTTTTCCAATTCTTTCGAACCAGTAAATGATGAGCCAACATGTATTAAAATAGGTTTGTCAAATTATATTAGGTTGGCACAACTAATTTGTTTATGTTGGCACATTAAAGATGGCACAATTAAATGACACATTATATGGAATTACGTTGGCACAATTGAATAGCATATTAAATTGAATTATGTTGGCATAATTGAATGGGTTGATTCCAAGTAATTTTCCCACATTAAAGATGGGTTCATGTGGTCCCCACCACTAAAATTTAAAAACGAGTTTTCAAACTCAAGTGGTGCCCACCTCCATAACTCAAATGGAGGTTTCAACAATAAAAATAAAACAAAGATGTTTTATTTTTTTCATTCTTTTAAAACACCTACAAAATGTTTGAAAACTAACTTTCACTCTTGACCTAATGTGGTCAAGTTTAAGGTCTCCTTAAGTAAATACTGGCACTGCGAGTTCAACAGTTTCCTAAAATTTCAATTCTGAGCAGCATCTAAAATGTTAAAAAACCTTCTCACACGATTACTAAATGTACTAGAAAAAAAGTTCATAAATTCACTTTGGAAACTCTGAGACTCAGAATCATGCATCTTCAATTATCACAGTCTTTAAAATTATTATATAATTTTAAAATAAGAAAATTTACATGATTAAATTTGGGTCTTTACATTCTCCCTTCCACATGGATTTGCATCCTAGAAAGCCACAACATAAAATAGGGAAACATGTGGGGGTACTGAACACGTATCTGAGCCTCCCACTCCCATGTGCTCTTCTATTGTTTCTCATGCTTCCAGCGAGCATGCACCTGAGGTATCAACTGTCCACGATGAACCCACTCCTGTTGATCCTCAATCTCTACAGGAACCGCCATAAACATTTCTCCATCGTCGATTTCTAGCTTGCACCAGTCAATGATGTGTGAAGTGTCATGCATGTATCTCCTCAGCTGGGTCACGTTGAAAAATAGGTGCACCTGGTCCAACAGAGGTGGAACAGCTAAGCAGTAAGCCACCTCACCTAATCTACTAAGGACCTGAAATGGTCTGATGAACCTCTGAGATAACTTCCTTCCCCATCCCAATCTCTGAAACCCTCATCAAGGTGAGACCAATAAAAAAGACATGTTCTCCATCCTTGAACTCCAGAGGTCTCTGTCTCATGTCAGTATAAGATTCTTTCCTACTCTGTGCAGTTTTCATCCGCTCCTGGAAGATCTGTACCTTCTCTATGGTAGCCCATACCATTTCAGGTCCCACAAGTGTTTTCTCCCCTTGGACAGTCCATCACAATAGTTATCTTCAGTGTTTTTCGTACAACGCCTCAAATTATTCCATAACGATAGTGGAGTGATAGATGTTGTTGTATGTGAACCCCACCAAAGGTAAGTGATCCTTCCATCTGTGGCCTAAATCAGGGATGCTATCATGTAGCATGTCATCGCGGGTCGGTATGGTCCACTCTAACTAACCATCTGTCTAAAGGTGGAAGGTGGTCCTCAACCAAAGCAATGCCCCGAATGCCTTCGGTAACCCCTTCCATATCTGAGAAGTAAAACGTGCATCATGATCAAATAAAATCATAGATGGCACTCCATGAAGTCGTATAATCTCATGCACGTAGAGGCATCCCATGATCTCTACTAATCCTTTCTCTTTGATGGGTAGCAAGTGGTCCAAATTGGTGAGTCGTTCAATAATCACCTAGATAGAATCATGACTTCTGGACGTGAGTGGAAGTCTTGTCATGATGTTCATGAAAATTTCATCCCACTTCCACTCTAGAATCTCTAATGGATGAAATAAGCCCACTGGAACCTGATGATCTACCTTCACTTGCTGACAAGTGAGCCACCGAAAGACAAACTCTACCACTACCTTCTTCATTCTCGACCACTACTACTAATGTTGGAGGTCCTGGTACGTCTTTGCCACTTCTAGATATATAGCTAGAGGGGACGTATGGAACTCCCTCAACACTTCCTCCGTAATTTCTACTGGTACCATAGTACATCGTCTGAGAAGGATGACGTTCTTTCCACCTTCAGAAAATCCATCAGGTGCATGTCTTGTGGATATCTAATCACGTCAATCCTCGTAGTCTATTTCCCCATGTTGTGCTACCATAACTTTATGAAGGAGTGTGGTAGTGACTTTCAGGGACTGAAGATAAGTTTCCCCATATCAATCAATATAGGTTATCTGAAAAGTGGCTTGCTGCTCCATTACCTCACTCAGAAAATGTATATTGGATCTCCTGCTAAGTGCATCTTCTAATACATTACCTTTCCAATAATTATAAACCATCTCGATGTCATAGTTATGGATGAACTCAAGCCAATGCCGCTATCACAGGTTCATCTCCTTTTATGAGAAGATATACCTAATACTCTTGTGATCAGAGTAGACTGTAAAATGGTATCCCATCATGTAATGTCTCCACATATTCAAGGTGAAGACTATTGTTTCCAACTATAGGTCATGTGTAGTGTAGTAATGCTCATATTGTCTCAGCTGTCGAGAACCATACGTGATCACTACTCACTCCATCATTAGGACACATCCAGGCCTGGAACCAGATGAATTGATGTAGACTATGTTCCCAACACCTTATTTCTATAGCCTCAAGATGGAGGAACTCATCAATCTCTGCCTCAGCTCTTGGAAACTCCGATGACATCTATCTGACCACAAGAAGGGTTTCTCCATCTTCGCCAACGCTGATAGAGGTGCCGCAACTCTGGAAAAGTCAGGCACAATCATCCAGTAGTAACCTACAAAACCCAAAAAACTCCACACATCTATCATGCTCCAATGTTTCTCCCAAGCTAGTATAACATCAATATTCGCTAGATCCACTGCAACTCCATCCTCTGAGATGACATCTCCTAGAAAGTGGACGTCTAATATCCAAAACTGTTTCTTGGAGAGCTTACCATAAATCTATTGGACTTGGAGTGTGTCCAAAACTATCTGCAAATGAAAGTCATGGCCCTCGTCCATCGCTGAGTATATCAGGATGTCGTCGATGAAGAATACAACAAAGCGATCGAGGTATGGCCGGAAAATACTGTTCATGAGCCCAATAACACTTCCGGGGAATTGGTCACACTAAAAGGCATAACCAAGAACACATAATGGCCATACCAACATCTGAAGGTAGTCTTCTACAAATCCATGTATCGTACCCTTAATTGTTGATAACCTGATCTATGGTCTATCTTTGAAAACCATTGTGCTCCCTTCAGCTGATCAAAGAGATTGTCAATCCTTGGAAGTGTGTACTTGTTCTTCACGGTCTCCTGGTTCAGGCCGAGATAGTTCACATTGAGTCTCAAACTCCAATCTTCCTTCTTAGCAAACAAAATCAGGGCTGGCCAATGGGAAACACTGGGCCTAATGAACCCCTTGCTCTACAAGTCCTCAAGTGGTACTCGCAGCTCTCGAAACTCCGCGAGAGCCATCCGATATGCTAGGGTAGATATCAGTATCATCTTGGGGTACTAATCAATGTAAATTTTCACCTCTTTGCGAGGAGGTAAACCTGGAACATCATCAAGGAAAAAATCAGCGTACTGGTCCACCACTACAGGATAGCTCAGACTCTCGACATCAACCGCTCTGAGGGTAAGGCTATAACACTGATGTGTGATAGCATTCTCACTCCTCTGGGTAAGCCCATCCTGTGCTGCAAAAGTTCCCTTCTCACTGGTGAAGGAAAACCAAGTCCCATCTATGAGGACACACCACACTTTGTGCCTAATACAGTCAATCTGAGTATGGAATGTGGATAACCAGTCCATACCAAAGATGATGTCATAAGGCCTTGACACCAATACTTTGAGATCCCATGCGAAGCTATCGACTATTAGTGTGATATCACACTGACATCACCCATGTTTAATCATCGAATGTACTCTTATATGAGTCTCTAGACATAAAAATTGAGCCTAAAACTCCGTCGGAATCCACAGGCATTGAATGAGGGCAAGGGCAATAAATGAGGGACTGTAACCTGTGCCTATAAGTATTACAACTAATGTTAAGTAGACACAGATTTTTCCTTTAATCATATCTTGAGTATTGTGGTCATAGGCCTTATCTGCCTCAAGATGAACACATTCTTGTCTGCTTGCTCCCTGTGGTTGGGGTGGTCCACCTGGGGGTGGTGGTGGTAGAACCTCAAAATGTCGACCAACACCTGCTGCATGACCTGATTCTCTTCCATGTTTGCCTCTAGTATGCGGACCTCCTTGATCGAACCTCTGTCTCTGCCTCGGTGGTCCCTTGACCATCTTCTAGTCATCAGTGCGGCGGGTCGGGAAATCGCGAGCTATGTGACCTGCCCACTGTATCTGTAACAATATGTGTCTCTCTTTTATCCTGCTATGCCTCGAGATCCTTACACCACTGACCATTTATTCCATAGTTGTCTGCCTGTAGGTGTGGTTATCTTGGACCTCTACACTATCTGTGTACTGGTAGCTACAAATGACTCTACTACGTGTCATCCGGTGGTGGGTATCGCTGCCAGGAACTGGTCAGCAAGGAAATACTCCACTAAAAGTGATCTCTCTAACACCCCTTCCTACGTCATGATGCTGAGAAAAAACATCAAAGCTCTAATATTTTGACTGATCCCCTGCTCGAAGGTCTAGGCCCTAAAGAAAGGGTCCAACAAAATGTTAGTGGAGTACTATAAGAGGTCGGTGAACCACGCTGAATACTGATCCACAGTCATGCTACCCTACTGCAAGTGGAGAATCTCTTGTATACGCACTGAGCGTGGGGTCTCTGGGAATAACTCTTCCCTGAAAAGGCTCTTGAATTCTGCCCAGATGAGAGTGAACACATCGTGAACCTGGAGAATCAAACTCCTCTATCTTCCCACTGCTTCTTGAAGATGGCTGGTGGCAAGGATCACCATAAGATCAACTAGTGTCCCAACCAGTCGAAAGAATCTAACCACGACATCCAGCCAATCCTCAACCGCATGTGGATCTGTCTCTCCCTAAAACCTTAGTGTCATTAGGACTAGGAACTCATGCATTGCGCTCCTACAGTGTGCACCCTCTTCTTCTAGGTCTGGTGGCATCGGCTGCCCAATAGGGAGTGGTGTTGCTGGTACACCACCCGGTGGTACAACTGCCGTAAGGGCCCTACTCCGATGCCTCTTCGCTCGGTATGCCATCATCATGTACTCTAACAGGAATCCCAGCTAGCTGACTGCATGGAGGTATCCTAAAAATAACCAGGTGAGCCACGATCATTAAGATTATACCTAGTGAGATGACTCAAATTGGTCCCTAACTTTTCAAAAACACATACAATCAGTGTTTTTATACGTTGAGTCAGAAATCAGAATTCAGGGTCGTGGTGTATGGATACGTCAGTCACCGCACCGACACTAGACTCCCCAAACTAAAAACCACACCCATTATAATTAACACTATTTCCACATAGAAAAGATCATAGCTCTAGTTCATCTGTAGAACCAAACTCCTCTGATACGAATTTGCCACGAACCGTCCCTCATTGCCCATGTCGTGACTTCCCCATGTCCGCATTCCATAGGCATGGGGCTGACGACTAGCACCAAAAGTCATATTCCCTAAAAACAGTAAGGCATTGCCTTTATAACCTATAACTTTCACAACTAAGAAAAAAAGGATAAAAGAACAAAGTAAAAATGTATAGTAAACTGGGTGTGTACAGAGAGTAACAGGGGTGAGAATAGAAGCCCAAATTTAAAGTACAAGAAAAACTGGAATGTACATGTAAAACTAAGTACAGATCCTGTGAACACCCACCAAGGACTCCTACTTGATGGGAAGTACAACACTCGAATGGTTGTATCTGTGGTATACCTCTTCTATGGTCCACCTCAGAGCTACCTCCATTCCTGGTACTCTCATCCTCAATCAGTGTTGTCCTTCATCTGCACCAAACACAACAAGGTGTGGGCATAGCCCGTGATGGGCTAAGTATAAGGATAATTAGTAGGGACCTCATGACCCTTGACAATATCAAAAAATTGACAAAATATAAACCTCAAAACATGAAAACCACTGAAAAACCTACTTAGGTATATGCCCATATATATACCTGAGTTGTCAAGTAAACCTATCCCAATCCTCAGGAAACACGAGGCCCAACTCAAAATCCCACAGCCCCATTGTTCCATGAAGGAAATAATATCACAAATATAATGACATGTCTCACACTAGGTATAAAACTATGAGAAACAAAATTATGATGTTGACCCACATAGGATCTCTATGGAAGTAGATAGCCAGCCGCAAGATTCTATAGGGATAGTTAAAATAACATTCCAAACACCTAGGATGCTTGAAAACTCTTCCTCTATCGAGTAAAGTGTGCTTACTGTGTCACACTAAGGTGATTCCCACTAACCTAGGACTACTAAGGTACTTCTCTTGTTGGGTACCATGGGACTGCTGTGTCACACATAGGCACTCCCCATCGTGGGCCTACATCGTCACAAAGTGGCGCTCCCCCTCGTGGCCTACTGAGGTAATACTACTATCGAATTCCATGATTCTGCTACATCAAACAATGTTTATCCCCACTGTGGGTCTGCCACATCACACAAAGGTTTTTCCCACTAAGCCACCCGAGTCACTCTAAGTCAAAACGACCAGCAGTCATCAAGTGTCAGCCAGTCATAGGATTCCGTACATATCGCGCTTTGGAGAACCGCTCCTCAAGCAATAGATAATACCGAAACTACCCCAAGGATCCCTGAAAAATCAACCCAATGGTCTGTCATGTCAAAAGGGACCCAATGCAACAGACAGAGCATCAATCGGACGCTCGGTCTGTATGTTATTAGCATTTCCGCTCCGAGGGCTCAGTTGGATTCGAAGTGAAATCCAACCCAGCCATACTCTAACATTATCCAAAACATAGGTGGATTATATCACAAGGAACACCTTGATCCAAGGATTCAATCACCGCAAAAGTTTCGTCAAACAGACGCTTGGTTCTCAAGTTATGGCCAAAAAGGTAATATGGGGCCCAGATGGGCCTAGGTCCGCTCTGGGTCTAGCCTAGATGGCCTGGGCTTCAGCAGGCCCAGCCCATTGGGAAGTGGTCTACCCTGGACCACATAGGGGACGACTATGTACGGCTTGTGAAGGGAATGATCCTTTACTGCATCCCGATGGGCGACTCGTGGTGTGGGTTGCGGTGCAGCCTGTGGTGCAGCCTCACGGTGTGGCCCACAGTTTGGCCATCGGTGTGGCCCATGATGCAGCCCATGGTGGGACAAACAATGGGACCCATGGTGCAGCCCCAATGGCGGCCACGCACTACGGCCTCGCGGTGTGGCCCGCTGTTCGGCCTGCAGTGCGGCCTCGCGGTGAGGTCCGTGGTGCGGCTCGTGGTGTGGCCTGGCTGGCACACAGAGCCGCTCGGCAGTCCCGCACAGTGACCGTCAGCCGGCTAGAATGGATGGTTGGTCATCCTTCCAGTGGCACGAATACACCGCTGTCCTCCTACGGTCTGCCGGGTGTCGGTCGCCGTTCACCTCCACCGCGGCCAACCAGCTTCGGCCTCTAGCTCCACCGGTGGCGTGGATGCATGCCACTACGCTGCACACGGTCGGCTAATTGCAGGCCACAATCCTGATCTACCATAGCTGATGGGTTGCAGCCTCCTCTTCATACAGTGGCACAGAGGCATTATGTCCTTCCTTTCTCATGGCCGGGAGGGTGCTGACAATCGCATTCTTCAACATGCCACTGTGGCTTCATTACATTCCCAAAAAATTATAAGATCATATATTCGCGATCCTCCTATAGAGGGATTCAGGTCCATATATCGTGCTAAAAAACTCCATATTTCCAATTCCAATAAAAATCTGGGGGTTGAAGAATGAATGGAGAACATGTGAAGAAATAAATGGATGATATGTAAGGTTAATGTGCAGGATGGTGGTCATGTTTGTTTGGCCATCGTTGTCTTGAATTTAGAATCTGAAGATTCAATAGAATAAATTCAACATGTATAAACCCATACCACAATTTTTCTTTGGAGGTGGAACGAGTAAGAAAGAAGAAGTCGATGAATAATGACAGCCTTCCTCGCTTCCACAAGATGCTTCTGATCTGGGCTCAGTCTCGGTTCCTCTTTCATCTTTGGGGGTGGTTCATCATTGGAGAATGTCCTTCCCAGTTCTCCAAGGGTCTCCCAACTCTCCCTTTCAAATGATATCCAACTAAAAAATGAGGATCCAAAATATATTAAAACAGGTACATGAAATTAATTATGTTTCGGACATTTAATTTGGTTATGTTGGCACATTAAATTTGGCACATTAAATTGAATTACGTTGGAACAATTGAATGGCACATTAAATTGAATTACTCTGGCACAATTGAATTGGGGGATTCTAAGGAATTTCCCCATATTAATAAAAGGTTCAATTGGTCCCCACCACTAAAATTCCAAAATCTTGATTCAAACTCAGGTGGTCCCTACCACTATAACATAAATAGAGGTTTCAATAAGAAAAATAAAATAAAGATATTTTATTTTATTATCATGTATTTAACACACCCACAAAATGTTAAAAAAATAACTTTCACTCTCAACCTACTGTGATCGAGGTGAAGGTCTCCTAAAGTGAATATCAGTGCTACAAGTTAAACGGTGTCCTCAGATTTCAATTCCGAGCACCAGTTCAAAAGTTACAAAAACCCACTCCCATTTTACTGAACGTACTTGTAAAAAAAGCTTATAAATTCACTTCGGGCACTTCGGGCCTCGAAATCATGCACTGTCAATTTTTACAGACTCTTAAAATTTCCAAATAATTAAAAATCTATGGATAGAAAAATCTGAGTCATTACATTTATTAATTAAGTCTCTGGGATTTTAAATTTTAGTGGTGGAATTTTGGATTAATTTTCTTCTGTTTGAGCAACTGCAATTAAAAAAACATATAAAGGTAGGAGAGATACACATTATATCTCCATATTTTATATCTTCGTATATTTAGGTGTGTCATTTATAGATAGAGGTCACAATGGGGTCAGTATTTTTCATTTTATTTTGTGTTTAATTTGTAGATATTGTTTTGTGGATACATTCTCTTAGTTTGAAGGTCATGGTATTTTTTCTCATCCTAGACATAGTGACTTCATAGGGGTATAATGTTTTTAAGGGTAATAGGATTATCATACACTAATTTTTAATCTATTTATTATTTTATTTATTTATTTGTGTTTAATTTCTTCATTTATATTGAATTTTAATTTTTTTTTGAAATTTTTGTGTTATGTAGATTTAGGTCAGTTTTTTTGTCTCTCCTTATGGTTAGTGAAAATATTTTGAGGAAACAATTGTGACTACCATATTAAAGGGGTGATTAAAATTCATTTTATTCTAGAATAGTTTTCTCAAATGGGTAACATATAGTTTATCCTAGCTGTGTGAGTCTTAAGATAAGCTAAGTATGGTCTTGGTTGTCTTTGGGAGCTAGTTTATGAATTACGCGTGGTTTTAGGTATCCATATGGTGATCATTTTTTGGTGTTTTCTTTTTTACAAGGCCCCTTTTCACTATTGGAACATGGTTTCCAAACCATGAAACCAAATTATGTAAGGTTGGTGTGTCCTTCCAATTAATGATGCATAGTTGGAACTGGGTTTGGTAAACCATGAAACCTATCCTTTCGAGTTTCAACAATTGGAAAAAATTTATTTGATTAAAATATTAATAATAATAATAATAACAATAAAAATAATAATGAATCCTTAATACAATAATAATTCCCTCACATCATATTCTGTATTGCAAAATTCCCCTCCTCTCACTCACATGTGATCCATATCCCCCATTCCCTACTTATATTCTCTATCAATATTCCTAAGGTTCATCATGGTTTATGTCAATGTATCTAAGGTATAATGTCCTTTTCTATTTATTTTTTCTCTTCTTCACTTATTACCCCCTTCCTCATTGTGCATCCTTCCAAGATAAGCGATAGAGGGTTCTTATAGTCTAATTTCTATGTTTCCTTGAGCCTAGGTTTTCATGTGGTCCCATGGGATTTATTTGATAGGATTGATTGGGTTTTGGGTCTCATGCATCAATGGTGGTGAGTTATTCTTCATTTTATGGTAGGATACCCTATGTATGGACATTTAAATTGGAAACTATCGTTGTTTTATTATTTTATTGCATTATTTCATTATATTTCAAAGAAAAGAAATTATAGAAATTCATTATGTTGTATTATATTGTACACTTAAATGTTTTATATGTTTTATTAAGAATTGTCCATATGTTTTCCCTGATGAATAATGTTAAAAAAATTTATTTTTGATGTTTGAGATCCCAGAGTGCTTGGTTAATAATCCAAACTGGTTTATTTTTTTACGCTAGTTATATCGAGGATGTTTTTCCCATTCACCCAATCTCCTATAAAGACCTAATGACACAATTTATTTTCAAAGAGTTAAAAAGTGGTTTTAAATACTTTTTTATTTTTAAACATAGATAAAACATATAAAAATCTATATATAGATATCATATTTTTGAATATTCATTGAAGAAGTGTGAATATGTACATCAAGATAAGGTGTATTCATATATAAATAGTGTTTTATAGGTGTATAAGGTTAATGGTTGATTTTTGAAACCGAAATCCTTTTGATTGAAAATTATTTTCCAAATGATAATATTTTGTTTTCAAATGATTAATACTATTTGGTACCTTCATATGTTTTTCTTACAAAGTGGACACCTCTATAGAAACTCTCCATTCTATGGAAAATTTACATTGTCAGAGTTTGGAGGTGGGATTAGAATGTATGATAACTGTTCATGATTGAGATATTGTATTTGGATCATAACCTTAGTATTTTTCTATACCATTTGGAGTTTTGGAAGGATGAGCCCGTAAGGGGTGCTCCTCCGCTAGGGTTCCTCACCACCTCCTTATTCTGCCTCGAATTGATCAGGCTCCCTATTCGGTGCTTGCGCGGAGAGTTTGTGGTAGTGGCTTCTCCTTCAGCAATGGCATTGTCCATCTCAACATCTCATCATAGCTGGCCTGCTTTGTGCCTCACTCCACCTTCGCTGGATAGGGCTTCCAATGTTGGCACAAGGATGCTTTGGTCATGATCTTGCTTCTGCTTCTAAGGGTTACTGCCTCAACTCCTGGTATGTGTTGGGTGGTCCACTATGGTCTTCGTGCACAAGGATGGATGCAACAGGATATGGGTTCTGATTTGCGACGGGGTCTGGTGAGCTTGGCTTTTGGGTGGCCACCTTTTGGTGAAGGTTAATTTAACTCTGATTCACACACTGTTTTTTTTATTTTGGCCTTTGCTCATGTGCTGGTTTTTAGTGGTGATCTTTTTGGTTGATCCGCTGCTGGTTTTGACGGCATCTGCTGATCCGGTATTTGATTCTGGTATTCATGGAATGTTTTTTTGGCAAAGAAGGTGTGAGGATTTGGTACTCATTCCACCTAGCTACCATTCCTATGGATCTATGCTAAAATATCGTGTTGTCTTGTTTCTCTTGATTGCGGCATCTGATGAACCTTCTATTGATCCGGTGATGGTTCGTGGCTTCTTGATGTTGGTGTAGGGCTCAATGTGTTTCTTGTCTGTTTCTTGATATTTGAATTTCGTTAGTGGATTTTGGGATTTTTCTGTGGTTTTGTGATCTGATTAACTCGACAATGGTGATGGATGGAATCAACAACAGTGGTGACGACACTAGTGGAGACCCATGGGTGTTTTTTGAATTTTGAACTTTGAAGTTTGTATTTGGGTTTTTTGGTTCCCGCTTGTTGTGTAGGTTATCGCTCATCTCAAAAGAGGCTTCTGAAAATCAAATAAAAATCACTTTTCAGTCAAGATAAGGTTTCAATTTAGTATATATTAGATGGACTAGATCCCTAGGTAAGGAAAAGACAATGTGGGTTCTACCGCTTTTGAGTCCGGTGGAGAGAAACTAGGTATGTTGTTGACTGTGGATCACCTCAATTGGCCTATAAATGGTTTTTAATTGAGTCCCTCTTGTGTATCTTCACATGATATATGGGGATATCTCATTTTATCCATTTTATAGTTATTCTATTTTCCCTCATTGTGTGTTGTATTTATAAAAACATTCCAATTACTATGCTTTCAATGGGAATCCTTATATCAATATCATCTTTTGATACTATTATTTTATACCTATTTTATAAGGAGAAAAAACGTTATTTTAATATATATATTAAAATTAGTGCTATGTTGATTTATCTTTAAAGGTTAGACATAGAGTGTTTTATCTTTTAGGATCCCTACAAAAATTATTACTTACACATGTATCTTTATAATTTTTTATATGTGGGTCCAGTTCATCATCTATGCTTTCCCATGTGGTGTTGTGGTTATTAAGTGTTGGGTGAAAAATTTTATAGTCACAATAAGAAATTTATGTTTTAGTTTATTTTTTTATTATTCTTTTTATTGTATTGACTACATTCAATTTTACTGCTTTTAAAATATGGTGGGTTACCATATCTGGTGGTGGGATATGAAAAGACATTGGATGTGTCTATTTTCCTTGTAGGAGAGAAATATTAGGGAGTGATATATGTTTTGTGTTCTTTCTAATATTTACTATTATCTTGTTTTTATATTAGGTTTCTTTTTTTACAAGTCAGTAGCGTGGATGTATAACGTGCATACAGGTCTTGCAAAAGTTTTACATAAATTTGAACTTATCATTTTTATTATTAATTTATTAGAGAAAACCATTCCCAATTTTTTATTCCTTTATGCTTAGGAATTTATACCAGCCCATGGCGAATTGGAACGCCCTTCGGGCCTTGTCATGGGCTGACTGGGGCTTCCGATGAAGAGACAAAGTAGATTGGTTCATTTCCCTAGAAGAATATAAAAACATATAAATAATAAAATGTGTATTTAAAGAATTAAATTATTCCTTTTAAAATATTCAATGAACCTCAAATCAAATATATAGTATTTTTAGAAAAAAATTGAAATTAAACATTCATAAAAACTATTTTTTGTTTTTCTTATACATAATCATTTTATTACTGAAATTATATTTCATATGTATTTTAAATCCATAATTTTTTTTATAATAGACTAATTTATGTAATCAAAAAGAAATAAATATGATTATATTTTCTTGTAAATAATAATTTAAACTTAATAATGAACTTTTCCTAAAAAATGTTTTTACGAATCATATGAATTTATTTTAAAATTGTTATTTTAAACAATTTTGTATTGTAAAATGATTCAAAACATTTAAATTATAAGGTTTAAAATAGTTGGATGTTCCAATATTAATTTTTTCCATTTATATTAGTTATTAGGGTTATAAATTAATTACACTGGAAATAGTAAAATTGGTTATAAGATTATAATCTAAAATAAAAAATAATACAAAATCTCTAGGATATCCCCAATATGAGTGGATGAGGATAATACCAACCCAAAAATTCTTCCCATATTTTTTTTATTTTAGATCCACTAAAAATTGAATAATAAAATTACATTATTGAAAATTTAATGGAAACCTATAGAACTACCATTCCCTTCACTTATAAAAGTGTAACTCATCCTCCAATTCAAAGCTCAAATATGCATAATTTTTTTGCTTGAAAAACATCCAAAGTACTCATCATAGAACCCTATACCTCATTCAAATTCTATTGGTCATTATTAGTTGGCATAATTTGTTCATTTATAAATATAAATGTAATAAGAATTCTAGTTCCCAATGCGAGAATTACCAAATACATCACATTTATACATAATCATATTTACTATAATATATTATATACACACTAATATAATGATATTAGTGTCATTTATATACTTTAATTATATTATATTAAATTTATTTCCATTATATATCCATATACCCTATACATTAAAATAAAAAATCACCATTCATGGGAACGTTCATACTACCATCTCCCAGAGAAACAAAATAAATTTTTCTACCCCAACCATTATCTATGATTCCAAGAACATATCTATTGTGAATATATAATGTTTATAACATGTTTAATCTTCTATATATTCAAATTATAATTTTCTATGTCTATAAAATTATATATTAAATCACTAAAACATGTTATAATTTAGGTTGATTTAACCGCCAATGTAAATGATTTTGAAAAAGGATTTGCATATTTAGAATATTTTTTAATGTATCTTCTTTCAATCACAAAACAATTTGAAAACAGGTTCATCAAAATTTTCTATTCCCAAATGCTATATTCAAGTATTTCACCTAATGAAAATTGGACATAAGTAATCATATAATAAAATTATTATTCTATATTTAATTATACTTGAATGATAAAATTTAATCCACTTTCTGAGAATCAATCCCGTATTAATGAATTTTATATGAAATAAATTATCAAGAGTTCTAACAACTATTCATAACAAAATGTGATAAATAACTAATATATTTATCATCATAGTAATAATAATAAATAAATTATATTAGAGGATTATTTTATTGAATATGGTTTTAAAATAGTATATTAATAGAGTTATGCCTTTTTATATGCATTTAGATTGCATTATACTAAGAGGTAATAAGTGTATGGGTTTTTTGTCTTGTTTTCAATTCCATGGGACTCACTTTCATATTGTGTGCCATAATTTCTTTTATATGGTATTATAACTATGAAATTTCAATCAAATAGGAAATTATATTCCATTATTGAGATTTAAATGACCATTTCACGATATCCTTATCGAATTTCATTGACTCATACACTATTAATTCTGAAAGAGTTTCATCAACTCCATTTTTGCTTCAATGGGTCATAATCATTCTTACCTGAATATACCATTCATGTATTAAATTATCTTATCATTATCCTATTTTATATGTTATTTTCTTATTTTTTACTCAATAAAATAGTTCTCATTATCAATATCCACTACTTTAATATAATTTGTATCAAAACTAAATGTGTTACATAGGTAAAAATAACTCCATATTTTCTTATGTGTCAATATTTTCCTTCCCTTTAATGTTTTTATCTATTTTTGGGAAAGATAACATGAAATATTTTTATTTTTTTTATTTATATTTACCCCTTTCCAAATTTAATATTTAATACTCTTTTTATTAAATGGGTTATAAAATAAAGGTATTTCGAATTAAAAAACATACTTTCCATCACTTCAAATGAAATGATTTATCTTCCACTAAAAATATATTTTTATAAAATTCATGTCTTATAAATAATGATTTAATTAGGTTTTTTTTGTAATATATTGATATATTAAAAATATATATTATGTTTTATATCATGCAAGATTTGAAACAATGATCATAAATGAACAAAGATATATAATTATTAAAATTCTACCCTAATAACCTGGACATTAAATTGGTGTGTATAAAAAACAATAAATGATTTTGAATACATATATAAATTTACTAATCAATAAAAATTTATTTTTAAATTTTTATAAAATAATCAATTAATTTTTAGTAAATTCATTTTATTATTCAAAAATATTTTTTCATTTCCAATGAGTTTTCATTATTTCTATGAGTATATATAATTATTAATTTCTATAAATTTATGAATATTTATCCTAAAAAATAATTTAATTTTTTTATTCAGAGTCTGAGAATTATCTTCGGTAAAAGTTTTTATAATTTTCTAAATATATTGATTTTTCATTAAATATTGAAGATATTGTTTTTTAAAATATATTTTATTTTAATGTATTTACAATGTAAAATTATATTTTTAATTATTTTTAATATTTAATTATTATTATTTTTATTTAAAATGATCTATCATGGATTTTCAAAGTAATTTCATACTTTAACTTTGTATAAAAATATTTTATATCTAAAAAAGTAATTTTTTTTAAAAAACCACTTTTCATCGCGTTTTTCGGTTTCATTTTAAATTAAATTATCCCCTTTATGTGTTATAAATTTTGAAATATGTATTAAATATTTAGAAATATGGGGTAATTTTATTTAATATTTAACTTTTATTTTTGTTCAATATGAATAAAAATAATAGTATTTTTTGTTAGTAGGGTAAAGGTTAAATTTGGTAATTGAGGGTTAACAATAATATTTTAAGGATTATGAAATGATGCTAAAACTTGACATAATTTTATTTGATGTTTTAAATTTATCCATAATCATCCAAGAATTTTATATATGGCCTTTTTTTATTTTTATGTTAATATTAAATTTATAATATTTTATTAAAAATTAAAAAAAAGTACCACCCTATTTTTTATAATAACTATAATATTTTTAACATAATATTAACATGAGGGTACGTTTTATTTTAAATATTATTTTTAAATTAAAATTATTTAATTTAATTATTGTATTTTTTTAACATTTATAGAAAACAAACTGTTTCTTCAAAAATTTACAGAACACTGACGTAATAATTATTCATTTAATGTAAAAATAAAATTAACAATATTAAAAATATTTAAAGTAAAATAATTTCATATAATTATTCTGATTCATTTATTTTCATGATGAAAAAAATTATTATGCATGTATTATAATTTTTTGAATTTTTACTTTTTTTCTTGATGTTATTAAAATCAAAGAAATAAATAGGTCTAAAATCTACATTAATGTTATATTATAATTAATAATGTTTTAGTAAATGATATGAAATTTCTAAAAAAATTATATTCATAACAATGCTTCTAATATGGTTTAAAATATCAAAAATTTCTTATTTATAGACCATTTTTTCCATTTATAGTAACTATATTGGCCCATAATTTTTAAAAAACGTATTTCCATTGTATGATTAAAAAGGATAAACAATGGTTTAAAACCCAAAGATAAGGATAAAATATAGTCAAATAGGTATAAATTTTATTTTATAAGATTATTTTTACCCATAATCACCCTATATTTTAAATAAATCAGTTCTGATCCATTTGTAATTGAATATTAATTAATATTTATTTAGAAGTTTGAGGAATCCCAAGAGTTCCCTTTCTATCTCTTATAAAAGGGCACCTCTTCTCCTCAATCTCTCAAACCTAAAAATCCATTTTGACTTCAAAATACCTAAAAAGTACCTTCATATAATCATTAACCTCATTGTAATGTTCCTTTTTAGGCATAACACAAACCATAGAGTGCTTATGGTGTTAATCAAAGGAGGTTTTCCAAATAAGGGGTATAGTTTTAATCCACATTTTTTAGTTTGTATTTTTCTTCCACATCCATAAAATATTATTCCATAATAATAAAATAATAACATAAGTATTCTAGATATACATAGATTTTTATTATGTTATGGTAATTAACTATAACCATATCAAACATCCATAAAATGTGAATGGGATCCATTGTCCGTGTGTATGACGACCTACTACCTTCCGATATAATGTAATTAGTTTTCCATCACCAAATCTCATGGAAGTTTATAATGATAAATTAATTTTTTTATATTGTAATAATTTCACATTTATCCTTATTAATATATTAAATTATAACTTAATTTTTAACCATTCCATTCATTAAAATATGTTAATATTCTTCATTCTTACGTGTGGACTACCACATTTATGAAACGATGTGATTCATTTTTCAGCACCACATCACATGGATGATATATATAGGTATATATAAATAATTAATATAATATTTATTTTATTATTATAATTATTTGAGGATAAAATACTTCTTTATCTCTTTCAATAATGTTCTCTAAAAATACAAACTTTACTTATGCGTACATATAGACTACTTTCTTCCTGATTGTAACATAGTTCATTTTTCTTGACCATATTTCATTATTGGTATTAAAATTAGAAATTTTAAATAAAAATTATAATTATTTCATTAATATTATTCAACATATGATGGAATAATAACTTACTTGACTATTTTAAACCAATCTATGTAATTTTTTTTATATGAGATGAAAATCATTATCAATATTTGACAAAAACATAAATGATTAAGGAATTATATATAACATGGTAGTATGTTGTATAAAAGGAAAAATAAAATAATTTTTTATTAAGATTGTCAATATTAAATCTATTTTAAAAAATTATAAAGATAAATAACATTCGTGATGATTCGAGGTCAAGATAAGATAGCTTTTTTATAAAAATCCCCTTTTAAAGTTCCCCTTCAGACACTATTTACCAAATTCAAAAGGAATGTCTTTTAACACATGGATCATGGAATTAATTTCTCTCTATCATGATGTATCAATGTTATGAAATTTATTTTACATGTTTCTAATGTTATTTTTTTATAAAATTATTTATTAATTATATGAATCACTTATAGATTTTTTTAAAAAAAATAAAAGAATTGTGTATTTGTATATACAAAAATGAATTTTATACGGGTTTAAAAGAGTTTTTAAAATATTTTATGATTCAAATTACAATCATAATATGTTTTATTCAATGTATTTTACTTCATAATTATATAGAAGTAATGATTGAGCACTATATAACTTGGATAATGGGTTAATCCCAGTTGTAGGTTATAGGTGAGCTGATTATAAAGGAAACATTTGGTGTGCCCATATAGGGCCAAGTGAGCCCCATATTTCATATCTAATGAGTTGCAATAAATATCATTCAAATTCATTAGGTAATGTTACTTATATTAAAAAAATATATATGGATTTATCGATGTGGTTTCTCCTATAGATTTAACTGGGATCCCGTTATTTCTGATATGGTTGATGAATGTAATACTCTATGTTTCCAAAAATGATTCTTATTTTATTTATATGAGTTTTATTATTTTTATTTTAGAAAAATGTGTTTTTTATTTCCTTTTTTAAATGATATATTTCATCAACTCAAATATCATTGATATAAAGTTGAAAGTTTCATGGGTTTTCATGTTTTCACTAGAATAACGGTTTTCTTCATTTTAATGTCACTTAATGAGTTGTTTTGCACTAATTTAATCTTTTATAATCTTTTTCAAAAGTTTTAAAGATTATTATGGAAATAGATAATGTTAGGGTAAAAAATGTAAATATTTTAATGAAAATTGATCAGATATTAATTTAATGTGTTTTTTTTGAAAAATTAATATTATGTAGAATTTTCCACATGTAATGTTATGGTTTACAATGTAACAATTTTTTATAATTTTATATAACTCTAAACATAAATATTCATTCATAGTGAGGACAATTTAATTGTTGTTTAAGGACTCAATATTATGTTATGTTAAATTAAAATTCCTTAAAATTGGTATCAAAGCATGTTTAATATATCTTTAGTGGGTATTATGTTATTTAATCGTATGTGAAAAGACATATATAACCATAATGGTTTGTTAGTTAAAGTGAATCATTGTTATACTGGATAACTCAAATGAGTTTGAGATTACATGAATTATGAAATATTAGTTAATATACACTTTATAAGACGATATATTATTATTTTTATGATATTATTACACTATAATTATTGTTCTTAGTAAATGGATGTATCCATTATGAACAAAATTAATAATGGATATGATCAAAAATGTGGTGGTTGTTTGAATGAGAAACTGAATAGAATTGGATTTGTAGTATAAACTCTTATGATTATTATTAACCACCTATCATGTGTATTTATTAACTACCTGAACCTTGTTAAGGTTCCTTATGCAGAAAATATAAGTGAAATGAGCCTCATGTAATTTCACGTGATATTGATAAAAAGGTATACATATTGAATCACATATGCATTAAGAATATAGAAGGAAGCACACATGAAAATTTCATAAATTAATGGGAATATATTTTATATTTGGTAATTTAGATCATAATGTAATAATATTATATGTAAATTGGAAGCATTAAATTAAATCCATGAAGGTGAAAGAAATTCTTCTTGAGGTATCAATTGAATTTTTTAAATGTGAGGAGAATGGTCATTTTGAAAATCAATGTCCTAGGGGGAAAGATCATGAAAGGGATCAAAAATTCCCTAAAAATATATATTTCTCAATACCTGATGACATTATATTTGAAGATGATGAATTTTAAATGAAATATGAATGGTATTAATCATTTCGTTGATTATGTTTGGACATTTTTAACTCGTAGGACATGATTCATATTTTTTTTAATGGAACGAAGTAGTGAGAAATATTTTAGAAATTCATAGTTAAGGAATTATGATTAATTTTAAATGATTAAAGTTTCTACATTAATGATTAATGATGTGAATTTTTTTTGTTAATGTAGAATTACTATAGAAGACATTGTACCAGGAATTGTTCATTTCTCTAGTAGCTGAAACTATTCATATTCAGGCCTCTAGTTTGGTCCTCTTGTCTTAAAAAGAATTCAGGCCACCAATGTCATTGGGTCAGTAAGGATGTTCATCCATCTTAATACCTTCATGACACCTCATGTACTTTGGGATACCTCAAGTATAAAGACCTAGAAATTCCATGTATTTTTTTTTAATAAATGGCAATTATATGAGTCCACAAAAATTGATAGTGCATGACTCTGAGTCCTAGAGTTCCCGGAATAAATTTCTCTACATTTTTTTGGGTACATTTAGTAAACATGTGAGTGGTTTTTTTAACTTTTGAACTGGTGCTCGAAATTGAAATCTGAGGGCACCGTTAAACTCACAGTGCTAGTATTCCCATAAGAAGACGTTCACCTTGATAACAGTTGGTTGAGGGTAAAAGTTAGTGTTTGGGTTTTCATGTAAGAATAAAATAAAATAAAAGTTTATGACATTTTTATTTTTATTTTTATTTTCAACACCCATGAGGGTGTTGGTAGTTGGGGTCCACCGGAACTAAACCTCTATGTGGAAGTTATGGTGGTGGGGACCAACTGAACCATAACATCCCATGAGAGGTTATGGTGGTGGTGACCACCCCGGATGAAACACCCATTTAATTTAGAGAAAATATCAAACCCCTCATTAGTGTGGAGGAGCCTCTTGAATTCCTCCACATTAATTGTGCCAACGCACATACCATTAATTGTTCCAACTTAGTTAATTGGATTTCCCCCTTTTTAAATTTTGTAACAATGTCGTTGCAATTTAGGATGGTTCCTAATAAATGAACCATCATAAATTCAATGATTTTTAACTTCCTTTCACCATATCTTATATATATGGAGCTTGGGAATAGTATTTGGGATGGCTTCACCAAGAGACGAAGTGCTGGTAAACTGACGTAACACCCAACACTTGGAGGATTACTCTCTCCAACGAAGAACGTGCTCTCCATCAAATAACGCTTCACAAACGAAGAATGCCGACCTCTTTAGACCTTATTCATCATGACTTCTTCTTACATGGGACATCCTTATCTATGGTGAATCGACATTTGTACTTATTCTCGTTCCAATGTCAACCCGAGGTAGGGGTTTAATGCTATTTGTTTATGACTTTCCATGTACTCCTTTCTTCTCTAGTGCGGGATTGGAAATGATTAAATTACGGAAGATCATGGTTGAAATTTTTTTCTTCATTCTTGTTAATTATATTTTACCACTCTAAACACAAAGGTTTCGAGCCAAAATAACATGGTTGGACCCCCCGCCGCTATTGTTCTTTGTGTTGTTCTTTGGAATGAAGGAAGGAAATGAAGGTGATGAAGGCAACGACGTTGCCACCCACGACCACCGTGACTCGCGCCACACCCGCGACGCTCTGGCCTTCCGGCCGAACCGGCCCCACGATCGCCAGCCGAGCCCCCCATCCATGCCACCCGCCATCCGGGCCACCCCAGCCGTGCCACCCGCCGGCTATGCCACCCCGGTCATGCCGCTCGCCAAAAGAGCCATCGGGACTAAAAGGATAATTACTAACAGACCGAACATCCGATTGAGGCGTCGTCTATTACGTTGACACCCCTGTGATGTGGAAGACCTTTGAGATACTTCTTTTTGGAACTTCGTGATAGTGGGAGTATCGACCAGTATCTCGTGGAGGAAATCATCTCTGTGAAGAGAGAGAGCAGTTCGGATACCTAGTAGCTCGCAGAGACCTGACGACTACTGACCGTTTTGACATGGAGTGACTCTAATAGCCCAGTGGAGAGTTCCTTGGTGTCGCAGAAGACCCCAAGTGGGGAGCGCCTTGGTGTCCCGGCAGACCCACAGTACTCGAAAAGATAAGTAACTCAGATGGATACGAGGGGGAGTGTTCTTGGTGATGTGACAGACCCCTGGTGGGGAGCACTCTCAGTGATGTGAAAGATCCATGGTACTCGACAGGAGGAGTACCTTAGAAGTCAAAGGATAGTGGGAAGTGTGCTTGGTGTCGTGGTAGGCCCACTATACTCGATAGAGGAGGAGTTCTCTAGCAGTTGAGATTTGAAAAATGTGACTAGGAATGTTACTTGATACTACCCCCTAGAATAAAATCTTGGTTTAAGTTGAGTCGGTTTTTTTATGTTTTCCTCGTGATTGAGATGGATCACTTGATATATTAGGTATATGTATTGGAATATACCTAAGTAAGGTTATCTGTTGATTTCATTCTTTTTTGGTTTACCTTTGTCGGATTTTGTGAGACCTAGAGGGTCTCAGGGTCCCTAATGAGTACCCTTATACTCACCCCTGTACGGGCTATGCCCGCACCTTGTTGTGTTGGATTCAGATGATAGACAACACTGACGAAGGCTGAGAGTACCAGGAATGGATGGTACCCAGAGGTGGATCATATGACGTTTCGGTAAACAGAGGAGACGAACGGATAAGGAGTGATGAGGAGGTGATCTGTACCATCCCTCCTGGTAGGGAACTTGGAGGACGGCCCAGTAGCTGTTTTCCTTTTTTTTAGTTGTACTTGTACTTTTAGTTTCTTGTAATTTACTATTGGGCTTGTATTCCTTCCCCTTTTTACTTTCAGCATAGTTTTGTTATACAGTTTACTTACTGTTTCATATCTAGATATGTATTTTCTTTTATGTGTGTTTTTACATGTTATAAAGGCAATGCCTTCCCAGTTTTAGGGAATTATGCCTTTGGTGCTAGTCTACAGAACCTGGCCTATGGAAGGCAGGCTTGGGGTAGTCACGGCATGGGCCCCGTGGGATGGGGCAAGAGAAATTGTTATTAGAATAGTCGGTTCTACCACATAACTTAGGAAATTGATCATTTCTGTGGAGATATAGTGTTAAGTGTAGTGAGTGAGGTGTTCAGTTCAGGGTGTCCGGTGTGGGTGCGGAAGACGATGTATCCATACACCCGGACCCTGACTTCTGATTTCCGAATCAGTGCACAAAAACAATGATTGTGTGTGTTTTCAAAAGTTTTCTTTAATTCAGCCCACCAGGTCATCTTAGCAGGTATAAATTTAAACCATAACGGACCTGTTTCTTTCAAGGATGCCTCCACACAGACGTCCCACTAGAGTTACGAGAGTTGTACACACTAATATCCCACCGAGCGGCGATGCCTCGATGCATGGCCCTTTTCCAGCGGAGGAAACAGTGGTACCACTCTCTCTTGGGCCACCAATACCACCATCTCAAATAACAGACGGTGTACACCACTTGACTAAATTACACAAGTTCCAGTGCCAGAGGCCACCCAGGTTCAGGGGAGAGACAGACCCACATGCAGATAAGTATTGGATAGAGGTCGTGGTGATATTTTTTCGACTGGTAGGGACACCAGCCAATCACATGATGATTCTTCCTACCATCCTTCTACAGTAAGCAACATACAGATGGTGGAGCTTGATTTTACAGGTCCACGATGAAAGGACACTTCTTTGGGAAAAAATCAAGAGCCTGTTTCGGCCAGAGTTTGTTCCAGCGACTCTTCGTGCGGTGCGAATTCAGAAGCAACTTCATCTGTAGGAGGGAAACATGACTGTGGATTAGTACTCAGTGAGGTTCACTGACCTCTCACGCTACTCCACAAATATGGTGCGAGACCCATTCTTCAGGGTCAGACCTTTGATTAGGGACTTAGCATGGAGATCAGGGCTTCAGTGAGCCCACACAGCATCCCAACATAAACAGGGGTGTTAGAGAGACCCCTCAAAGTGGAGAGTTTCCTTACTGAGTAGTCTCCAGCAGCGAGATCCACCACCAGTCATCACGCAGCGGAGTCTTCTTGCAGATGGAAGTAGATAGACATCACAGATGTCCACGAGGACCAGACCTACAGTTGGACGACCTCATGACTCAAGATCAGTTGTGTGGGTAATCGTAAGCGGAGACAGACATGCCAGGAGCAGGCAGTGTTTCACTTGTAGCAGGAAGGGTCACATGGCTCGTGACTTCCCAGCCCGCTGTACAGATGATCAGAAGACGATCAAAGGACTACCCTGGTAGAGACAAAGTTTCAACTGAGGAGGTCCACTGGGAGTAGGCGGACGTGGCAGAGAAGCTGGTCATGAAGCTAACGGTGGGTGACGATTTGAGTTATTACTGCCAACACCACCAGAAGGTCCACCATGACTGCAGGGAGCTAGTGGAAAAGGGAGAGCTCAACACCAGGCAGTTGAGGCTTATGAACACGGTGCTCTGAATATGATACAAGGTACAGTATGTCTGTATTACACCATATCAACAGTACTTGTAGACATATGTTCTATTCATTCCTTCATTGAAACTTCCATCATTCAGAGATCAGAGATTCTGATGGAGCCATTGGATCAATCCTTCCGTCTGGAGACTCCTACGGAATCAGATTCGGCAATTAAGCACCAGTTTCTGTATTGTGAGCTTACTCTAGGAGGCAAGAGCTTTGGTTGGGATCTCTTAGTAGCGGCGTTTATGCCTTACGACGTCACCATGGGTATGGACTGGTTATGTACAGTCCATGCATAGATTCACTATATTCGGTGCAAAGTGCGATGTGTCCACACGGATAGGACCAGGTTTACCTTCACTGCAAATAAGGGAGCCTTTGCAGCATGAGATATATTTGCTCGGAAGAGAGTGCAGCCGATCACTCATCAGTTTTCTAGCCTTACCCTCGGAGAAGGTGATGTGGAGAGTCAAATTTATCATGTTGCAGTGGACCAGTAAATTGATTTTTTCCTTGATGATGTCCTAGGTATACCTTCTCACAGATAGGTGGACTTTTACATTGAATTATACCACGGGACGACACCAATATCTACAAAAGCCTATCAGATGGCTCCAGCAGAGCTTTTCGAGCTGCGAGTATTGCTTGAGGACTTGTAGGGGAAGGGATTAATCTAGCCCAGTGTTTCACCTTGTGTAGCCCCGATTCTATTCTCCATGAAGGAAAAAAGAGATTGAGGCTTTGTGTTGATTATCGGCTCCTGAACTAGGTGACCGTGAAGAACAAGTACCCACTCATAAGGATTGACGACCACTTTGATTAGCCGAATGGAGCTTGGTGGTTCTCGATGATAGACCTCAGATCAGGCTATCACCAGCTCAATGTTAAGATGAGGATGTGCATAAGATGACTTTCAGATGTCAGTACAACCACTACGAGTTCTTGTTTATTCCATTAGGCGTATCCAATGATCCAGTAGTGTTCATGGGTCTAATGAATAGATTCTTTCATCCATACCATGATAGATTTGTCATATTCTTCATCGATGACATTCTGATCTACTCGAATACTGAGGAGGAGCATGCCTATCAGTTGTAGGTCGTACGTGATAGACTCCGAGAGCACCATCTTCAGGGTAAGCTCTCGAAGTGCCAGTTCTATATCCTATAAGTCCAATTCCTAGGACATTTCAAATAAGTGGGTGGAGTTGCAGTGGATCTTGCGAATACTGAGCTGGTACTTGTTTGGGGGCCACCCAAGAGTGTGATAGAGGTACGAAGTTTCTTGGGATTGGCTGGATACTACCTGAGGTTTGTGCAAGACTTCTCCAGAGTAGCAACAACACTATCAGCATTGACGAAGAAGGGGAAAACCTTTGTGTGGTCAAATAAATGCCATCCTAGATTTCAATAGCTATGGAAGAGGCTGACTAGTACCCTCATCTCGAGGCTTCCAGAGGAAGGATTAGGGTACATAGTTTACTGCAATGCATTAGCGAACAGACTCGGATGTGTACTAGTAAATAAGTGAGTAGGGATCGCATATGGTTCTCTACAAAAGATACAACATGAGAAGAAATAAACTACCCATGACATGGAGTAATCATCATTGGTGTTCTCCTTGAAGATGTGGAGACACTATCAGATGGGCGAGAATTTTACCGTGTACTCTGATCACAAATGTCTCAGGTATATCTTCTCTCAGAAGGACCTGAATCTGAGAGAACAAAATTGGATTTAGTTCTCTAGGACTATGCCTTCGAGATATTCTATACTCCTTGGAAGGGGAACGTTGTAGCAGATGCACTCAGCAAGAGGTCTGGTATACAGCTTCTAGGTGAGGCGATAGAGTAGCTGAACACTTTGCAGATATCCTTCATGGAACGTGATGGAGCATATTTTATTCAGTCTCTTGCAGTCACTCCCCCACTTCTTCAGCGTGTCAGGGAGGCACAGCATGGGTACGTTGACTATGAGACACGACGTGCTCATATATCCATAGGACATGCACCTGATGTATTTTCTGAAGGTGGGGAGCACATCATCATCTTTAGAGGATGTAACAAGATACTAGTGTCACTATCAGAAGATTTTTGGAGGGATTTACACACATCCACTCTAACGGTACATCTAAGAGTGGTGAATATGTTCCATGATCCCTGACGACAACACTGGTGGACGGGAATGAAGAAAGCAGTTACAAAGTTTATCTCTCGGTGCCTCACTTCTCAGTAAGTGAAGGCGGAGCATCAGGTACCAGCTGGCTTGGTTCAGTATTTATAGGTCGCCGAGTGGATGTGGGATGGGACATCCATGGACATTGTTACAGGAATTTCACATACATATAAGGGACATGAATCGATTTGGGTGATTGTTGACTGACTCACCATGTCGGCCCACTTCTTACCTATCATAGAGCAGGGTTCAGTAGAGAGCTTGGGATGCCTCTATGTGTAAGAGATTATGCTGCTACAAGGAGTAACATTGATGATTGTCTCTGATCATGACACACATTATACATCCTGGCTATGGAAGGGGTTGCAGGAGGCTTTCAGAATGCAGCTTCGTTTGAGCACCGCCTTTCATCCTAAAATGGATGGTCAGACTGAGCAAACCATTCAGACCCTCGAGGACATACTGCATGCTTGTCTCCTCAACATTGGTCAAAACTGGGAGGATCACTTGCCTTTGGTGTAGTTTTCATACAACAACAACTAACACTCCTCTATTGGGATGGAATCTTTTGAGGTGTTATATAGGCAAACTTACAGATCACCTTTGTGTTGGACTGACCTAAGGGAGTCAGCTCTAGTGGGCCCAGAGATGGTACAAGCTATTAGAGAGAAGGTGCAGATCATCCCGGAGTGGATGAAAACTCCACAGAGCTGGTAGAAGTTGTATGCCAATAGAATATGTAGTCCTCTGATGTTTGTGGATGGCAACGACGTCTTTCTACGAGTCTCACCCCAATGAGGTCTACGGAGATTTGGCCGAGGCGGCAAGTTATCTCTGAGTTTCATCGGACCGTTTCACGTTCACATCAGAGTTGGCGAGGTGGCCTACTGCTTAGCTCTTCCACCTCAGTTGCACTGGGTGCACGACGTCTTCCACGTATCATAGCTGAGGAGATACAGGCACAACTCTTCTCACATCATCGACCATAGAGAGCAAGAAGTCGATGATGGGGTAGATTTTATAGAGGTTCCAGTAGAGATTGAGGATCTACAAGAGCAGGTACTTCATGGACAGTCAATACCCCTGGTGCGCGTTCGCTGGCAGTATGGAAACCTCCAGGAGTGCACATGGGAACGAGAGGATCAGATGCATTCTAAGTATCCCCTATTGTCCCCTTAGATTGATTTGTGGCATTACAGGGTCGTAAATCCTATGTTGGGGAGAGTGTAAAGTACCTTAAATTCCATGTAATTTTTTTAATAAATGGGAATTTTACGAGTCTGTGAATATTGACGACACATTATTCCAAGGCTCGGAGTGCCCATAATTAATTTCTGAACATTTTTTTGGGTACGTTCAGCAGACATGCGAGTAGGTTTTTCTAACATTTGAACTGGTTCTTGGAATTTCAATCCAAGGGAACCGTTGAACTCACAATGTCAGTATTCTCTAAAGAGTACTTTCACCTCAACAGCATTTGGTCGAGGGTAAAAGTTATTTTTTGGATTTTTCATGTATGAATAAAATAAAAATAAAAGTGTATGACTTTTTTATTTTTATTTGCAACACCCATGTGGTTGTTGAGAGGTGGGGTCCACCAGAACTAAACCTCCATGTTAATGTTATGGTGGTGGGGACCACCTGAACCATAACCTCCCATGAGAGGTTATGGTGGTGTGGACCACCCAGGATTAAACCCCCCTATAATTGAGAGAAACTCTCAACCCCTCTCATTAATTTGGAGGATACTCTTGACTTCCTAAACATTAATTGTGCCAACACAGATACCTTTAATTATGCCAGCTTAGTTAATTGTATTGACCATGTTAATTTTAGTAACATCATCGTTAGAATTTAGGAAGGTTTCTAATAAATGAACCGTCATATATTCCATGATCGTTACCTTCCTTTCCCCAACTCATATATATATGGAGCTTGGGAGGAGGATTTGGGACGGCTTCACCTAGCGACAAAGCATTGATAAAGTGATGTGACGCCCAACACATGGAGAATTATGTTCTCCAATGAAGAATGTGCTTTCCAACAAAGAACGCTCCACCAATGAAGAACGATGACCCCCTTCGACCTTCTTCATCGAGACTTCTTCTGTCATGGGATGTCCTCATCTACAGTGAATCGACATCCATACATCTTCCTGGCCCAACGTCAACCCAAGGTAGGGATTTAATGCTATTTGTTTATCACTTTACAGGTACTCCCTTCTTCTCTTATGCGGGACTAGAAATGATTAAACTACAGAAGATCATGGTTGACGTTCTACACTTCGTTATTGTGAACAGTATGATACCACTCTAAACGCGGATGGTGCAAGCCGAACTAACATGGCCTGAACCCATTAGTGGTTATTCTTTGTAGTGTTCTTCAGAATGAAGTAAGGTGATGAAGGCAATGGCACCGCCACCTGTGGCCCCTGCAACCTGTGCTACCCCCTCTCCGCTCCGACCTCCTAGCCGAACCGACCCCTTGACCCCAGGCTGAGAAACCCCAACTACACCAACCGCTGGCCGCGCTGCCCTGGCCGTGCCGCCCACCGGTCAAGCCACCCCCGACCACACCACCCACCAGTCGCGCCTCTCTGGTTGGCCATCCGCCTGCCAAGCCTACCTGGATCATGCCGCCAGCTGGCCTCCAAAAATTTCATGTACCCCTCACGGCTCCCTGGCTGAATCGGCACGCGCCCATCGCATCACCCCAATAGAACCGGCCCTCACCCCTTGAGGCACCCTGAGCTAACCATCCCGCTCCCATCGTGGCACTGCGGCCGAGCTGGCCCACACCCCTCCTAGTGCCCTAGCAGAATTGGCCCTGCACCCTCGCGGCTCCCTCGCCCCCGAGCCGTCCCATGGAACCCATGGTTTCTGCGGCCCCTCGCGGCCTACTAGACCTCCCAGCAGTCCGGGCCACATTACGGGTTGGAACAAACCCTGCGAGTCAGGCCGGGCCGAACAAAACCAGGTCGACCCATTCCAGGTCGGGCCGGGTCGGCAGACCGGGTCGGACTCGATCAGGGCTCACTACGTCCGGTATACTTCTTTTGGCCATAACTTTGGGACTGGACGTCCTTTTGACAAACCTTCAGTGGAGTTGGGAACCTTGGAGTGAGATGACCCCTTTGATAGATACCTCCACTGAGTTTTGGATTGAGATGGTGTACGCTCAGTTTGGGTCAAACACGAATCAAACTGGGCCCCCAGAACTGAAAGGCACATAACTAGAAGACCGTTCCTCCAATTGACATGTCGTCTATTATGTTGAGACCCCTGTGACTTGGTAGAACATTGAGATATTTCTTCGTGGAACGTTTTGATAATTTGAGTATTGACCAGTAGCTCGTGTAGTGGATCTTCTCTGAGACGAGAAGGAATAGTTTGAAGACCTAGTAGATGGGTGAGACCTGACGACTGCTTACAATTTTGACTCAGTGTTACTCTACTAGCCCAGTGGGGAGAACCTTGGTGTTTTGGCAGACCCATGGTACTCAACAAGAGGAGTACCTCATAAAGATACAAGGGGGAGCGCACTTGGTGACACGGTTGACCCACGGTGGGAAGCGCGATTGGTGACGCGACAAATCAACAGTACTCAAATGGAGGAGTACCCTAGCAATCCAAGGTTAGTGGGAAGTGTAATTGGTGTCTTGGAAATCGTACTATACCTAATAGAGGAGGAGTTCTCCAACAGCTGAGGATTTGAAAATGTGACTACGGATGTTACTTGATACTAACCCTATAATAAAATCTAGGTTTGAGATGAGTCAGTTTTTCTAGGTTTTCCTCACGATTGAGATAGATCACTTGATAACTTAGGTACATGTATGGGCATATACCTAATTACGGGCTATGCCCACACCTTGTTGTGTTGTATGTAGATGACAGACAGTGCTGACGGGGGTTGAGAGTACCAGGACTAGACGATACTCAGACGTGGACCATACGATGTGTCGGTACACAGAGGGGATGGACAGAGGAGGTGTGCTAAGGATGTGATCTGTAACTACCCTTCAGGTTAGAACCATGAAGGACGACCCAATAGTTGTTCTCCTTTTTCTTCTTTTGTACTTGTTCTTTTGGTTTCCTGTACTTTACTGTTGGGCTTCTATTTCAGTCTCTTTTTTACTTTCTGATCTCTTTTGTTATACAGGTTAGTTGGTGTTTCATATCCAGCTGTGTGCTTGCTTGTGTGTGTGTGTGTTTTACAGGTTATAAAGACAATGTCTTCCCAATTTAGGGAATTACTCCTTTAGTGCTAGTCTCCAGCCCTTGGCCTATAGAAGGCGGGCTTGGGGTAGTCACGACATTGGCCCTGGGGGACGGGTCGTGACATCAAGGCCTTTAGACCACATGATGTGTAGACAAAAACCAGACTTATTATACAAGGAGCATGATCTATATGAGGATTCAGATTATGACCATTCACCAGATCTAAGCTATCGAATTTGAAGAATGATAGGGTATAAAAATTTTCATCCGTACCAGGCCAGTGAATATCTGTACATGAGAGATCGTCAATCAACCATGCGACGGTGGAGAGATGACCATGATGCAGATGCTAGGGAGGAATTGTTATAACAAGTTATAGATTGGGAATAATTCCTCTTTGACCATCGTGTCATGTAATTTCAAATTGCCTACATGAAAAGTAAGTGTTTCCCTTAAAATTTTTAAAGGGTGATTATCCCAAATGTATAAATGTTGAAGGCCTTTAGGATATTTAGGCATGTGAAAAATTTATGTGGGGAATTATTATCATTTAATTTCATGGAAATAATTTTAAATACATGTATAACATTTATGGTTTATATAATCATTGATTTTTAAGTAACTATGTAACGCCCGAGACTTTTATGAGAAATATTTTGTTTTTATAAATCATCAAAGGAATCTTTTACTACACACAACACTAGCCTGGCTTGCTTTACACGCAACCTCAGCCTTCCTCGATAGCTTGTGTCGTACGCAATACCGACTTTCAGTAAACAATGATATGCTATTAAAATATTATTAAAACTAGCCGTTATGAATAGTAATTACCACTTTTTGAAATTTTATTTTTCAAAATGGACTTCATTTTTGGATTCAGAATATCGAAATTAGCCTGGGGGGAAATTTTGGTATTTTTCTGAAAACTTTCAATTTTTGATGAATAGTGAAACCACTAAGTGGTAGTTAAAAAAACTGAATTTTTCATAAAACATAATTTTACCGCTTCTGTGAGTGGAATTTCGAAAATCTGAGAGACATGGTTAATATTAAGGACTAAAATGTGGTTCAATGGGATGCAAATAATTTTTGGTGAATAATAACTTTTAACTTTTATTTACCCCCATTAAAAATAAATAGGGTAATTAAGGGTAAAAATGATATTATTATTACCCTAACACATTTCCTAATTCTATTGTACATGTGTAATTCGACCAAAAACAACCTTAGGAATAAAATATGACCATTTAGGCCCACTTGGATTAGATTAGGACATGTATTATTAATTTATTTAAAAAAGGGTTAAATAGTTAAAATCAAAGTTTAATAAGTAAATAATTTTTAATATGGGGTTATAAATAATATAAATTCGACTATAAATATTCATTATAAATCTCAAAATATTTCCTACATAATGGTATTTTATTTTTAATTTTTAGACATTAAATAATTTAATTTATTTATGACACAACGATGATGCAGTAATTATCTTATTAGTGAAATATTGACATAATTGATGTTATAAATACCCAAATAAATGTAATTTGAGACTTTTTATGAATTCCACTAATTTTATAGGTTAATATGACATGTTAGTATTGATTTAATTAATTTTTTCGAACTAATAATTCTGTTATGATTTTCACAATAATCAATTACTAAATAGTGTCAAAATTGACATAAAATAGTTTTTAAAACAAATATTATATTAGTAATTGTTATTTTATTCCTAAAAATCTAAGGTTCGGCCAAATGACTTAGATAAGGCTATATATATTAATAATAAACAACTTGGGGTTCGTTTGGCTTGATATAGTAAGTTTATTAACCTTATAGTGTCAGAAAACAAGAAGACACAGTACAAGTTAAATTATCTAACATAAAGTTAAATCTAAATGATAAGGTTAAAATCGATACCTAAACTTGTCTAAATTATATTGGATGAGAGGATTTCGACCCATCACCACCTTAGATTCTAAATATATCAATTTGGAGCTATTTAAAACCGAACATGACTTTATAATAATATTTTTAGTTTTCCCAAAGGTGCCCCTCTCCTCCCTTATAAAAGGTCACCTCCTCCCCCTCTTGCTCACACCACGTTGAGCCTTCATGCTCGGCCAACTCCTGCCAATTCCTCCTCTCCACTTCCCTAGAGACATCCTAGAGGTCCTTCTCTTATTCAAATACCAATTTTAGTGCCCTAAAATAAGGTCTCAATGAAGCACTTCAAAGAAGAGGTAATGTCCGTTACCGATTCTTTCAGCTTTATTTCTTCTTCCACTTCTTCTTATTTAGTTGTTTCATTATGAAGAAATAACATCAGTATCACTCATATACTTATATGTTATTATAAGTATTATACAACCCTATTTCACTATATATCCATCCTACAGAAAAATAAATCACCGCGCGTGCGTACGTACGGAATACCATCTCCACGCCGTGGTGTAATCTATTTTCCACCACCACCTTATTTGGATGGGTATAATGGTGTAAATAATCACTATATATGACTATTATAAAGTTATAATGATTCTGAAATAGTATACATACACTCCAATACAATTCCACGATCATAGGAACGATATCATCACTCGTGCGTACGTACGGAATACTGTCTCCACGATGTGATGCGACTCGTTCTACATGATCTTCATTTCATAATGATTATATAAATGAATTGAATGAATTAATATGATATATATTTCACTAATACCATTATGTAATTGAGTTATCTATAACCTAAAGATAAGAATAAGAATTTATTCGACAAGACACGCATAAGAACAAAAAGTTATAAACACCTGAATAACAAGTAGCAATGAAATATTACTACTAAGAAGCTAAGAATATGACCATATATGATATCATAAAAATAATTATGATTCTGGAATAAGTAAATAACATTATTTAAATCATTATACAGGAGGTTCAGACACTTATGAAGCAAAATGGACCTAAGGTAAGGGAAATATCACAGTCTCATTTTTATCCGAGATTGTTTATACATTGGCATTTACTGGGGTGTATTCTATCATCCACATCCATGTTTCCTCAATATGTAATATTACTTCCATGCACCAACAATTGTTTAAATCCATTTTTACCCTTTGGTGAGTTTATAGTAAAATATATGAAAGGAATCTTTTGTCGTTTTTTGTACGAGGTACTTTTTTACTTTTCCGACGAAAGTACGAGAAGAATGTTTTCTTTTAACATATACGGCATGAATGGATTTTTAAAAAATTATTTCCAAGAAGATTCCTTTACAAGTATTCAAGTTCATTTTAAATAAACTTCTTTTAGTTTAAAATTGTATTACATTTTAATAAAGGAAAAATGTTTTTGAAGTAGAAAGGATATTTTCCTCAACAATGGAGTTCAAGAGTTTTATCAAAAAAAATTCCATCTAAGATAATATAGGTTTCTGTTTCTATCCCTATTATTACATAGATTTGATAATGTTGTGATGGAAATATTTTTATGAATTCCATTATCTTATATGAATTGTTTTATGATGTCACGATGTTTAAGATTCCCATTTTTATTACATGGGTTATGAAATGATGTATGATTTATGATTTTGTGGCACACATAAAAATGGTATCATTATGAGATGGGTGGGACCTATATCTCCCTCCAATGAATTGGGTAAAATTTTATATCTCATGAGATAGACATGGCTGGAATGGTAGGTTATACTAGTTTAGTGAAACATGACTGAAATGGGGAGTGAACTCAGTTCAGAAATGGACATTGTCCACTAAGATAATCATGGCAATGAGTCATGCTTAATAAGAAATGATTCTCTATGATTATGAGTGTATGACACAAAGTTTCATGTTTTAAGTTATGATTTCCATTTCACTACTATTATTTATCCCATGTTATGAAATTATGCTCTCGTTTTCAGGTTAAGACTTCCAAAATTTATGTTCTTATGAATATGATATGATTGATATTTCTTTTGTTTACCCTTACTGAGCATTTGAGCTCACCCTTTTGTATGTTTTCTTTCCCTAGGTCAGGAAGAAGGTTATTAAGTAAGATATGCCAAAAGGAACTATAGATATGATGAAATAAATGGGAGATAGTGTAGACGCTTTATGAACCAGTTGTTTATGTTTCCCAGTTTCTAAAGACACTATACCTATACAGTCCTTTCGTGGTTTTGTTATTTGTTGTAATAATTATGCTTCAATTTTGAAGTATTAACAATTTATGTAAAGTATGGGTCTTTATAGTTGGTATCAGAGGAAAGTTATAGTCATCCTTTGGAAACTAGGATGTGAAAGCCTTAGTAAGAACCCTAAGGATAATTCTAAGCATAAAACACAATCTTAGTATTTTAGAAATGGCCCTGAATAACCTAGGATAAGACCTTAAGTGTGAAATCTTATTCTTGATTATGTGGTTTTCCTATTATAATTAGTGTTGCTCACAATATTCTTCTCGGTTTTAGTCAATGGCTAGAACCCGAAGGAATCGTGTTAATGCGGAATGCGACGGGCAATGCAATGATTGTCCCCTTGAGAAACCAAACGTTATGGGAGATGGAATGAAAAATATTGTAGCCATTCTCACACAACTTTCTCAAGCTATGAATCATGTAGGACTTCCAAACGAGCAGAGGAAGGAGCAACATTCTATTGAATCCTTCATGAGGCAGCGTCCACCTTCTTTCAGCGGGTCTACTGATCCATTAGTTGCCGAACAATGGATTAATACTAATGAAAAGATATTTTCAGTTCTTCAATGTTCTGAGCATGATAAAGTCATCTTAGCAGTGTATCGTTTGGAAGGTGATGTTGATCAATGGTGGAATCTTATTAAGAATACGAGGCAAAGGGATGAAATTGAGTCCATGGAATGGGACGAGTTCAAGAACTTATTTTTTAATAAGTACTTCCCTCGTATTCTCCAAACAAATATGGAGAAAGAGTTACTTGAACTGAAGCAAAAGGATGATGAATCTGTTGGTACCTATGAAGCAAATTTTACAAGACTTGCAAGGTACGATTCTGGTATTATTATCCAACCTGAGAGTAAGATCGATCGAATCTTTAGTGGCTTAAAACCAAGTCTTCTAAGGGCCTTAGCCATAAGGGACATCAATAGCTATGAGGAAATCGTTCGATGTGCTCTCAAAGTTGAGATGGAGATTGGAGTAACCCATCAGTCATATGGGTTTGATAAGAAGAGGAAAATGGAATTCAAAGAAAAATCTAAAGAGCACACTTAAAATAAGATGAGTGTTCCCTTATGCTCAATGTGTGGAAAGAATCATGGAGGGATTTGTCTTAAAGGGACAAGTAAATGTTTCAAATGTGGAAAGGATGGTCATCGGGAATTTGAATGCCGTGATGATGGGAAGAAGATGTCTAATGATTCAAACAAAGGAAGGGATACACAGAATGAACCTACTACACTTCAATGTTTGAAGTGCAAGGAGATGGGGCATTATGCCAATAAATTCCCTAATCCAAGGTTTGATAATGATGGTCGACGTCAACAAACTCTTAAGGCTATAGACAAAGGAAAGTCACATGCAATTTCTATCAGTGATGTAGAGTACGATAACGATGTGGTGAAAGGTACACTTACCATCCACTCTAAAGTAGCAAATGTTTTATTTGATTCTAGATCCACCCACTCTTTTATTTCTGAAGAATTTTCTAAGGGTATCTTCGTATTACCTCAACAATTAGATGTTGAGTTAGCTGTGACAACACCTAATGGCATAACAGTTGCATCAAAATTTATAATTCTTCTCCGATTAAAGTTTGTGGGAAAGTGCTTCCTGAAAATATTGTGATCCTTCCTATAGTGGAATTTTATGTGATTCTTGGCTTGGATTGGCTTTCTTTATATGGAGCTCATATCAATTTCCAAAGAAGGGAAGTCACATTTCATATTCCAGATCAATCTATGATCTTATATCGATGCAAGGATTAACAAAACCTTCCAGTGGAAATTTCTTCCATCTTATGGGTCTTGATTCCACTAAATGAAGGTTATTTATCTCAAATGGTTGGTGGGAAACTCACGATTAATAATATTCCCATTGTACGGGAGTTTGATGATGTCTTTCCGGAGTAATTACCGGGTCTCCCACCAAATTGTGAAGTTGAGTTCTCAATAGAACTCGTACCGAGTACTTTGCCTATTTCAAAGACACCTTATAGAATGGCCCCAATTGAGTTGCAGGAATTGAAGAAGAAACTCCACGAGAATCATGATAAGGGATTCATATGCCCTAGTTCGTCACCTTGGGGAGCACCTGTTCTATTTGTTAAGAAGAAAGATGGATCAATGAGAATCTACATTGATTATCGAGAACTTAACAAGATCACTATCAAGAACAAATATCCTCTCCCACGCATTGATGACTTATTTGACCAACTAAGTGGAGCTCAATTCTTTTCCAAGATTGATCTTTGTTCAGGGTATCATCAATTAAGGGTCAAAAGGGAGGATATACCAAAGACGGCTTTCCGTACAAGGTATGGACACTATGAATTTATAGTGATGCCATTTGGTCTTACTAATGCCCCTGTTATCTTCATGGATCTGATGAATAGAGTCTTTAGAGATTATCTTGATCATTTTGTGGTAGTCTTTATAGACTATATTCTTGTCTATTCAAAGAGAAAGGAAGAACAAGAAGATCACTTGAAAATTATATTGAAGACCCTGAGAAAGGAGAAGCTTTATTAAAAATTTACCATGTGTGAATTTTGGCTTCAAAAAGTTTCATTTTTTGGTCACATAATCTAAAAAGAGGGGATATCTGTGGATCCAGCAAAAACAGGGGTTATCGAAAGATGGTCGAGACCAACAACAGTAACTGAGATCTGATGTTTTCTTGCTTTGGCTGGATATTATCGACGTTTTGTGAATGATTTTTCACTATTATCTAATCCACTCACCACGTTGACTCGGAAAGGAGTTATGTTTGTTCGGACGGAGGAATGTGAAAATAATTTCAAGGAGTTGAAAAGAAGGTTTTCCAGTGCAACTGTGCTCACACTGCCTTGTAGTGGAGAAAGGTTTGTGATCTATAGTGATGCATCGAAGAAGGGATTGGGTTGTATTCTTATGCAAAATGATATGGTGATAGCTTATGCCTCATGACAGTTGAAAATCCATGAGCAAAATTACCCCAACACATTATTTGGAGTTAGCTACGGTAATCATTGCATTAAAGATTTGGAGTCATTATCTTTAAGGAGAAAGGTGTGAAATTTATACTAATCATAAAAGTTTAAAGTATATTTTCACACAAAAGGAGCTGAATATGTGTCCAAGAAGATGGTTAGAGCTGATTAAGGATTATGACTGATCAATCCATTACCACCCTGGGAAAGAAAACAAGGTGGCAGATGCATTAAGTCGACAAGACCATGCCATTTTATCCATGATGAGGATCACAAAAGATCCAATATTTATGGATTTACAAAGTATGGATCTTGGAATTATAATGGAAGGGGAAAAATATTATCTTTCTCAAATGAATGTTCAACCATTTATACATGTGAAAATTAAAGAGGCATAGAAAGCAGATGTCTAGTAACAAAAGAAGGTGAGAAATGTTCCGGAATTCAACCTTGATTGTGATGGGATAATAAATTTTAGGAACCGGGTTTGTATTCCTCCCATCCCGGAATTAAAGAAGGAGCTTATGGATGAGGCTCATAGTTCTTCATTCTCTATTCATCCTGGAAGCATGAAGATTTATAGGGACCTGAAAGAGTACTTCTGGTGGGATGGAATGAAAAGAGATGTTGCTGAATATGTCTCTCGATGATTGGTTTGTCAGTAAGTTAAAGATGAGAGACAGAAGTCTAAGGGGGATGTTTCAACCATTACCCATACCCGAATGGAAATGGGAAAACATCACTATGGACTTTGTCACAGGACTTCCTAAAACATCCAAAGGCAATAATGCTATATGGGTCATAGTTGATCGTCTTACAACGTCTGCACACTTCATTGCTATTAGAGAGGATTTCTCTCTGGATCAGCTTGACAGGATATATGTAAAGGAAGTGGTAAGATTGCATGGAGTACCGCTTTCTATTATATCTAATCGGGATCCGAGATTTACTTCAAAGTTCTGTTGAATTCTTCAGCATACTCTGGATACAGAGTTGAGTTTCAGCACTGCTTATCATCCTCAGACAGACGGTCAGTCTGAGAGAACAATTCAAACCCTAGAAGATATGTTGAGAGCTTGCTCTATAGATTTCAAAGGCGGTTGGGATCAACACCTACCTTTGGTGGAATATTCTTATAATAATATCTTTCACTCTAGTATTCATATGGCTCCTTATGAAGCTCTCTATGGAAAGAAATGCAGGACTCCAACTTGCTGGGATGAAGTTGGGGGAAGAAATCTATTAGGACCTGATCTCGTTGATGAAATGGCAGAAAAGATCAGATCTATTCAACAACACATAAGAGCAGCTCAGAGTCGATAGAAAAGTTATGCCGACAACCGAATAAAAGACCTTGAGTTTGAAGTGGGTGATAACGTGTTCTTAGGAATATCTCCATGGAAGAAGGTCATGAGATTTGGAAAGAAGGGGATGTTGAGCCCTAGATATATTAGTCGATTCGAAATAATGGATCGTGTTGGGAAGGTAGCTTACCGATTGGAGCTTCCACCGAATCTCTCTCAAGTTCACGATGTGTTCCATGTATCTCTCCTGAGAAAGTACAAACCTGATCCTTCACATGTACTCAACTCAGAAGTTGTACCGCTGGAGCAAGATGTTTCTTTGAAGAACAGCCAATAGAGATTCTGGATCATAGCGAAAAAGTCCTACGAAACAAGACCACTCGCTTGGTGAAAGTTTTAAGGAGGAACAACCAATTAGAAGATGCTACATGGGAGCTTGAGAATATGATAAGGGAGAGGTATCCTCATCTGTTTGTGACAAAGTGATGAATTTCGAGGGCGAAATTCATTTTAAGGGGGGTAGAATGTAACGCCAGAGACTTTTATGAGAAATATTTTTTTATATAAATCATCAAAGGAATCTTTTACTACACAAAACATTAGCCTGGCTTTCATTACACGCAACCGTGGCCTTCCTCGATAGCTTGTGTCGTACGCAATACCGAGTTTCAGTAAACAATGATATGTTATTAAAATATTATTAAAACTAGCCATTGTGAATAGTAATAACCACTTTTTGAAATTTTATTTTTCAAAATGGACTTCATTTTTGGATTCGGAATATTGAAATTAGCCTGGGGTGAAATTTTGGTATTTTTCTGAAAACCTTCAATTTATGATGAATAGTAAAACCACTAAGTGGTAGTTAAAAACCCCGAATTTTTCATAAAACATAATTTTACCGCTTCTGTGAGTGGAATTTCGAAAATCTGAGAGACACGGTTAATTTCAAGGACTAAAATTTGGTTCAATGGGATGAAAAGAATTTTTGGTGAATAGTAATTTTTAACTTTTATTTACCACGGTTAAAAGTAAATAGAGTAATTAAGGGTAAAAATGATATTATCATTACCCTAAAAAATGTACTAATTCTATTGAACAAGTTTAATTCGACCGAAAACAACCTTAGGAATATAATATGACCATTTAGGCCCACTTGGATTAGATTAGGAAATTTATTATTAATTTATTTAAAGACGGGTTAAATAGTAAAAACCAAAGTTTAATAAGTAAATCATTTTTAATATGGGGTTATACATAAGATAAATTAGACTATAAATATTCATTATAAAGATAAAACTATTTCCTACATAATGGTATTTTATTTGTAATTTTTAGACATTATATAATTTAATTTATTTATGACACAACGATGATGCAGTAATTATCTTATTAGTGAAATATTGACATAATTGATTTTATAAATACCCAAATAAATGTAATTTGAGACTTTTTATGAATTACACTAATTTTTTAGGTTAATATGACATGTTAGTATTGATTTAATTAACTTTTTTTGAACTAATCATTCTGTTATGATTTTCACAAAAATCAATAACTAAATAGTGTCAAAATAGACATAAAATAGTTTTTAAAACAAAAATTATATTAGTAATTGTTATTTTAATTATAAAAATATAAGTTTCGTCCCAATGACTTAGATAATGCTATATAAATTAATAATAAACAACTTGGGGTTCGTTTGGCCTGATATAGTAAGTTTATTAACCTTATAGTGTAAGAAAACAAGAAGACACGGTAAAAGTTAAATTATCTAACTTAAAGTTAAATCTAAATGATAAGGTTAAAATTGATACCTAAACTTGTCTAAATTCTATTGGATGAGAGGATTTCGACCCATACCCACCTTAGCTTCGAAATATAACAATTTGGAGCTATTTAAAACCTAACTTGACTTTATAATAATATTTTTAGTTTTCCCAAAGGTGCCCCTCTCCTCCCTTATAAAAGGGCACCTCCTCCCCCTCTTGCTCACACCACTTTTTGCCTTCAAATTCGGCCAAACCCTGACAATTCCTCCTATCAACTTCCCTAGAGACATCCTAGAGGTCCTGGTCTTATTCAAAGACCAATTTTAGTGCCCTAAAAGAAGGTCTCAATGAAGCACTTTAAAGAAGAGGTAATGTCCGTTACCGATTCTTTCATCTTTATTTATTCTTCCACTTATTATTATTTAGTTGTTTCATTATTAAGTAATAAAATAAGTATCACTCATATACTGATATGTTATTATATGTATGAAACAACCCTATTTCACCATCTATCCATCCTATGGAAAAAGAAATCACCGCGCGTGCGTATGTACGGAATACCGTCTCCATGCTGTGGTGTAATCTATTTTCCACCACCACCTTACTTGGATGGGTATAATGGTGTAAATAATGACTATATATGACTATTATAAAGTGATACTGATTCTTAAATAGTATACATACACTCAAATACAATTCCATGATCACATTAATGATATCATCACTCGTGCGTACGTACAGAATACCGTCTCCACGATGTGATGCGACTCGTTCTACATGATCTTCATTTCATAATGATTATATAAATGAATTGAATGAATGAATATGATATATATTACACTAATACCATTCGGGAAATGAGGTATCTATAACCTAAAGAGAATAATAAGAATTTATTCGACAAGACACGCGTAAGAACAAAAAGTTATAAACACCCGAATAACAAGTAGAAATGAAATATTACTACTATGAAGCTAAGAATATGACCATATATGATATCATATAAATAAGTATGATTCTGGAATAAGTAAATAACATTATTTAAATTATTATACAGGAGTTTTGGACACTTACGAAGCAAAACGGACCTAAGGTAAGGGAAATATCACAATCTCATTTTTATCTGAGATTGTTTATACTTTGGCATTTAATGGGGTGTATATTATCATCCACATACATGTTTCCTCAATATGTAATATTATTTCCATCCACCTGCAATTGTTTAAATCCATTTTTACCCTTTGGTGAGTTTATAGTAAAATATGTGAAAGGAATCTTTTGTCGTTTTTCGTACGAGGTGCTTTTTGACTTTTCCGACAAAAGTATGAGAAGAATGTTTTCTTTTAACTTATACGGCATGAATGGATTTTTAAAACATTATTTCAAGAATCTTCCTTTACACGTTTTCAAATTTATTTTTAATCAACTTCTTTTAGTTTAAAATTGTATGACATTTTAATAAAGTAAAAATGTTTTTGAAGTAGAAAGGATATTTTCCTCAAGAATGGAGTTCAAGAGTTTTATCAAAATTATTTTCCATCTAAGATAATATAGTGTTCTGTTTCTATCCCTATTATTACATGGATTTGATTATGATGTGATGGAAATATTTTTATGAATTCCTTTATCTAATATGAATTGTTTTATGATGTCACGGTGTTGAAGATTCCCATTTTTATTACATGGGTTATGCAATGATGTATGATTTATGATTTTGTGGCACACATAAGAATGGTATCATTATGAGATGGGTGGGACCTATATCTCCCTCCAATTCATTGGGTAAAGATTTTATATCTCATGAGATAGACATGGCTAGAACAGTAGGTTATACCGGTTCAGTGAAACAGGACTGAAACGAGGAGTGAACTCGGTTCAGAAATGGACTTTGTCCACTAAGACAGTCTTGGCAATGAGTCTTGACTAATAAGAAACGATTCTATATGATTATGTGTGTATGCCACAATGTTTCATGTTTTAAGTTATGATTTCTATTTCACTACTATGATTTATCCCATGTTATGAAATTATGCTCTCTTTTGCAGGCTAAGACTTCCAAAAGTTATGTTCTTATGAATATGATGTGATTGATATTTCTTTTGTTTACCCTTACTGAGAATTTGAGATCACCTTTTTTTATGTTTTCTTTCCACAGGTCAGGAAGAAGGTTATTAAGTAAGATATGCCAAAAGGGACTATAGATCTGATAAAATAAATGGGAGACCGTGTAGATGCTTTATGAACCAGTTGTTTATGTTTCCCAGTTTTTAAAGACACTATACCTATACGGTCCTTTCGTGGTTTTGATATATTTTGTAATACGTATGCTTCAATTTTGATGTATTAACAATGTATGTAAATTATGGGTCGTTATAAACTATGGGTATGAATTTTTTTTAAATGAAATTAAAAGGTATAAGATATATTTTAATTAATATTTAATATATGAAGGTTATTTTAGAGGATGTTTATTACATTTGTGGAAATTTTATAAGGATTTTATTTTAAAAAAATGACAACTTTTTGGCCATGTGACGACATGTGACATACGATAAGTCTGTGAGGATTGAACTCAAAACCAAAGGGTGAAAAAGGTGAATCACCTGCCTCTATCTTATATGATGTCGTATTAAGTAATATTTTTTTCCCTATATTTAGAAAACCTTTAATTAATATGTTATGTTTACTTTTGGAACATTATGTTTCATCATATTTATAACCATGTGATTATAAATTTATTTGGTGATTAAGTCATTATATTTATTTACAAAGAAGGTCATCATAATTTTGGGTTACATTATAGTATTAAGGTAAACATAAAACTATGTGATTTTATTTTAAGAATAGAGGTTGAATTATATTTTTTAATAATATATGAATTTAATGTGGCTTTATGATGATTTAGGTTATTTATGGAAATGACTGGAAAATCATGTAGATTATATGATTAAGAAATATTAATTTTGGAACAAGATAAAAATATTGATTGATGTTATTTAAAGATAAATCATAAATTAATATTGGAAGACTCTAAGATTAATTTTTTTTTAATTTTTGAGATTAATATTAATATAAAATATGTTGATTAATTTTAAGTATAGTTATTTTTTTGAATTATCTATGTTGAACATTCAGTATTGCTGTTTATTTTCAGAAAATAATGTTGTTTTTCTACAACTGATGGTTGATTAATTCGAATAATTATCTTATGTTTTAATAAACATTTGGATTTGGTTAATTTATAAACAAAAGAGTAATATTTTTTAACAAGTTTGATTATTTGATTTTTTAGACATTGATTATAGTGGTATAGGCATAACTATTCTTATTGAATACTATTCATTTGGTTAATAAATGGGTTTGTGGTGGAACATGATTTAAAGATCAAATCCTTATTGGAATTTATGTATATTCAATCATGTTCCTTATATAGATATTAAAATAATTCCTCAACTTAATGAAATGGATTATTAATACAACAAAATATCATTTTACTTTTATTATCAAGAAACCAATGGATTTCTTACACATCCCCAATTTACAGTTTTGTGATGATTAAATTTATCATGATCATGTTATATATAACACTATAATAGTCCTTGGATGTTATTTTTTTCTTTAAAATACATTTTTTCACATTCCAATTGTGTTCTCCTAATTGGAAACCTACTATGCATAGTTCTAAATGACCATCATACTTCCTCATCTCTCTTTTCAAGAGGATGTTTTAATAATCCTTTTTAGGATGTTGGTTTCTAGCAAATGTATTTTGAGAATAAAAACCATTATTACAAAATCCAAATTAAAATTATTAGGATACAATTTTTAAAATTGGGTGAGAATGTAATATACTAATATTTTTAAAAGAAATACTTTTTTCAACCATGTATAATATAGACAACATGGACTGAAAATGAATAATAAAATATTTTTATTTAAATGTGACTGTTATAACGAAGACATTAAATTGGTGGGTATAAATAATATTATATAACTAATGACATAAATATAAATGTTATAAAAAATATAATTGCACCGGTAAATTCTTATAAAATAATTACATTATTTTTAGTAATTTTTTTTATTCCTCAAAAATACATTTTCTTCACAAATGGGATTTCATTCCTTTTATGATTGAATATGATAATTTATTTATATAAAATCAAAAAAATTTAAATTGTTTTTGAACTAATCATGTCAAAATTATCAAAGGTTGAGTTTTTTAGAATTTTATTAAAATATTTATTTTTTAATGAAAAATTACAAATCTTGATTTTTATTGAAAACTATAATTTATTTTCATGTATTTACATAGTGAAATTATATTTTAGATGATTATTAAAATTTATTTCTATTCTTTTTGTTTAAAATTATCAAAATATATATTTTTTAAAATAATTTTTTAGTTGAATTTTGTCTAAAAACAATTTATATTTTTAAAGGTCGTTTTTTGAAAAACCGTTTTCATCCTGTTTTACGATATTTGTTTTAAATTAAATTATTTTGATTATGTTTTATAAATTTTGAAAAATTTATTTCATATTCGTAATCATGAGGTAAATTTTTTTAATGTATTTCCCTTCTATTTATTTTCAATATTAATAGTAACCACGGTTATTTTTGTTAGCATGTTAATTGGTAAAAAAGGTAATTAAGGGTTAAAAATATTATTTTATGGACTACTAAATGAACCTAACAATATCAATACTTTTATTTAATGATTAAAATTAATCCATAATCATCAGATATTTAGTTATATGGTCTTCTTTCACTTTAAATGTGATTATTACCTTTATAATATTTTATTTGATGAATTTTAAAAAATATCACACTCTTGTTTTTATTAACTATAGTATTTTTAAAAGAATATTAGCCTAATTATATGTTTGGTTATAAACATTTTTTTAAAATATATATTATCTTTATTCATCGATATAATTTCTTTAATCATTTTGAAAAAATATTTACCTCAAAAATTTACACAACCTTGATGATTTGTTTTCAATTGATGGAAAAATTAAATAAATCATAATAAAAATCGTTAATGTAATATAATTTGACCTAATTTGCATGATAAATAAATTTAATATAAGAAAAATTCATTTAAGAGATGTATTATTTTTTTTTTCTAATTTTCCTTATTTTCATAATGTTATAAATAGCAAATTAATGAATAGTTCAAAAAATAGACACTAATGATATATTATAATAAATAATATTTTATTAAATGATATAAAATTAAAAAAAATCATACATTAATATTTTTGACTATTATATGGTTTATTATATCAACCAAGGTATATTTATGGGCCGTTTTTTCATTTATAATAAATATATTGATTCTTAATGTATAAAATCCTTTTTGTTATGGTAAGTTTATAAGGAGTAAATAAAGGGTTAAAACCAAAATAAAAGGATAAAAAATATTCAAAACGAGTCTAAATTTTATTATATGAGGTGATATAAACCCATAATCACTCTATATTTGAAATAAATCATTTTAGAGCCATTTTTATTTTAATATTAATTTATATTATTTAATTATTTTGAGGAATTCCAAAGGTGAACCTTCCCACTCTAATAAAAGGAAACCTATTATCGCCAATCATTTACATTTCAAAAAAAATTACACAAGATCTACCCCAATACCTTCCTTCAATCTGTTATGTCATTATAAGGGTCATTTTTACATAGAATACCAAACCAATAGAGATTCAGGTGTTAATCAAATGAGGTTTTCCAAAGAAGAGGTATTGTTTTTATCAGTATGTTTTACTCTTGTTTCTTACTCCTCCTACATAAAATATTATTCAACCCTAATAAAATAATAATAAAATATTAATCAATATAATAATATTTTATTATGTTAATTTAATAACTTATATCCATATCCAACATCCATAAAATGGGAAATAGTTCCATCGTTCATGTGTATGGATGATTATCACATCGCGAACCAATGTAATTGGTTTTCCATCACCACCTCTAATGAATGGTAATAATGGATCAATTAATGTTGATATATGATATTCATAAAATATTTATCATTATTAAAAAATAATATATCATTTAATTTCTCACCATTCCTTTCACTAAAAATTTATTTGTTATATCATGTGAACATGTTGACTACAACCACTACGAAGCGACGTGATTCATTTTTCATCACCACATCACATGGATGGTATATTTATCTAAATTTAAAGAAGTAGTATAATATTTATGATATTATGATAATTATGTTAATATTATATATTTCAAAATATATTTCCATAAATATCATATGAAATTTTGATCATTTATCCTGTGTACATTTGATTACCATCTCTATGATTGTAACATAGGTAAATTTAAATAAAAATATTTCATGATTGGTTTTAAAATTATAATTGACATATAATAATTATATTTTTTCCTTAATATTACTCTAGATATTATGGAGTAATGAACACTTTGACACTTTTTAACCTACCTATTTCATCATTGACATATGATATGAATATCGTCAAAAATAGACAATGTGAACTTAATCTATTAATTAATTGAATATAAAGTTGTAATATGTTATAAAAAGGAATAATAAACCTGAAAATGTTTATTAAGAATTTAAATAATTAATATATGTTTATAATTAACGAATATAGAGATTTTATATCATGAATAGAACTAATGGTAAGGGTCTTTCTTTAGAAATCATCTTTTAAAGTTACCATTTCAACTATTTTTATCTAATTCAAAATGAATGTTTTTAACATATATGACTAGAATATAATTTATCACCATCATAAAACCTTCATGAGTCATTTTTTTATAATTATGTAAAATTAGTTTTAAATAAAATGGTTTCATTATTATGTGGGTTCTATTTGGATTTTTAAAAATGATTATTTAAAAGGAAATGGTATTTTGATATCAAATTTTTAATTAATATGGGTATAAAGTTTTAAAATAAATTATAATGAAAACTGAAATATTAAAATTATTTATTCATGTAATGTCACTTGATCATTGTAAAAGATAATTAGGTGATACTGATACTTTTTATATGATATATTGATCCCCATTACAGCTCGCAGGTGAGCCTGTTATAGCATATATGTTGGGTTATTACATATAAAATTGGGTGAGCATGATATAAATTATACAACGGTTGTTCCCAGATAGTGGTATAAACAATTGTTTAATGGTCCTTATATTAATATATAATAAGGAAGGATCTTATGGGATGGATTATCCTATGGATTTAACTATGTGTGAGTTAATTTCAGCATGAGTGCTGAATTTAGTGTTCTAAGTATCATAAAATCGTTTTTATTTCATTGCTATGAGTTTTTTTTTATTTTAGAAAAACTATATGTTATTCTCATGTGGAAATTATATATTTCATCTTCTGAAATATTATTGATATAATGTTAATTTTTCTTTTTTTCTTTTTTTTTCTAAACTAATAATTTTGTTCTTTTTATGTCACTTACTATGATTTTTATTCTCACCCCACATGTTAATATATTTTTCATAGGTTTCAAGTATGAGTAAATACATGGAAGAATTTAGGATTAATATTTTATATATTCTTTATAGAATAAAATCATATTTAGTTTCATATATTTTTGTTTTATTGGAAAATGGATAATGTGTCGAAATGTCCACTTATAATTTATGAGTTTACTATGAAAGAGTTTTTCAAAATTATCTAAAATGCTATAAATAAAAGATATTTGGGAATGAAAGATAGTAAAATATTTTATAAATACTCTATATTATGTTATTTTTAAGGCCTTGGACATACATATTTCCATGTGAAATTTTTTTCAATTCCACTTTTTTAAAATAAATTTAAAAAGTGACTCACAACTTTATATTTTTACGATAATGTTAAAAATGTTTTCTAAAATCTATTTTTAATATTCCTTCAATGTAAATAAATTATTAGAAAAAAAATAATATGAAACTTCGTCTCAATATGTATAAAAAAATTATTTTTATCCTTGTTTTATAAAAAAATTCTTATAAAATCCATTAAAAATATCATAAATATTTATTAAATAGAAAGTGGATTTTCTTAAACTACTAAAAATTATATTTCATTTAATTAATTTTCCATTGATATATATTATACTTGATCTAGAATAATCTTCCAATTATTCCATACACTTTATTTCACAATATGTATTGGAAACGATGTATTCTATCTTATAAGAGATACATAACATGATTTATATATTATAGTAATTGGAGGTTTATATACCTAATTTTTCATCAAATGAATTATTGATATGAATAACCTATTTCTCAATACATTTATTGATGTTTGTAAACATATATTACGTACATCGATTAAATTGGGTACATTGTTGACATAACCATATACAAATAACTATACAGTGTAAAAACCACATTCCTTATTGTCTTGGTTATATTGTATTTACCTTGAAAACTACTTGATGTCAAAGGATGACCATTTATTTTCCATGGGATTATCATGTTATGATTATTTATGTAATTAATAATTGTTTACTTACATTAATCAATATGAAACAAATTTCTTTTTCCTTGGGTTATTTATGATGTGTTGATTGAAACCCATTTTATTATTATTAGATAATTTATTCTATACATTTGAATTGTTATTATTTGTAATGTTTTATAAAACCCATTTTATTTCCTTTGGTTCTTTATGATGTGTTAAGTTATTGATTTAAATATTCCCTCAGAATTATGGATGATTATGTGTGAGATTATATATCTCATTTATATACATTGGGATATGGTTTACATATTAAGATATTTATATTCATGAGTATATTTTTGGTTCTTGTAAATGTGTGAACTGAAGGTATGGCTCATGAGTGTAATGTTCCCTATACAAATATTTATCCAAAGTTGAAATATTTTTCATTGTTTTATAGTTATTATCACAATCATGTTAATCTCTAATGGATCATGTTTATTGAATCATGTTTCCATAATCTTTTGATTCATGTATTATGTTATGTTATGCCGTATTCCATGATTTATCACCTATTATTTATTTCTTATTAATTTTTCATATATATCTTGATTATACCAATATGCTTATATTGTGTTCACTTGTGATGATTGATGGTTAATTCTTATATTTATAATTAATTAATTTTTTTTTTCTAACCTCTTTATTATGTTTCCATTTTCAAAGGTTACAAAGATGAGTATAACATATATGAATTATAAGAGGGAGTCTAATGTGGTATAATTATGGATAAATATTCCCATGGGTTATAAAATATAATTCTTCTGTAGCTAGTCCTCAATGACACTAAACCATACATTATTTTGATGTTGTGATTATTTTTGAGATATAATGGTCACCTTATTAAAACGATGCAAAATAAAGGCATGTTATGCCTAGGGACATATAGTTGGTATCGGTTCAAATTTTAGTTATTTTTTAGGATTAGTTTTTTATTCTGGGTATTAGGATGAGCGAAAATTAGTGATATCAATATGGATAAGTTAATGTGACATTTATAACTATTGTATAACATCATGAAATTTTATTTAAAGTAGATATTGTGTGTGTTTTCATAAAATATATTCCCTTTATAGATACTATGAGTGGATATATGATTTGAAATAGATGTATCTTAGGAAAATGGCCCAGAAAAGGATGTGTTTGGTATCAACTCAATAATCACCTACTGTATGATGGAATCCTAACTATACACTATGTTTGAAAATCATGGGGGATAAGATCTCATTAACCACATTCTCTTTATTATTCATTACAAATGATTCTTTATTATAAGGAACTTGGATCGAATGTGTGAGAAAAACCAAAATAAAAATGCATGGATTAAACCAAGAGTGATTTTGGTTAAAGTGAAAGATATTATAATAGTATGTAATTTTTAGGATGATTTTTTCATGTAATTATCTTACTATAATTATATTATGATTTTCGTCAATCAAAATAAATAAACATGGTTTTATAAATGGATTGAGACATAATGATCCAAGTTAGTACTGGATTCCATGGAAAAAGCGTAGATTGTACCCATAAGAAATATAATGGGATATGATTTGGAGAGAGGAATCATCTGGTTATTGCAAACCTTGAATCATGAGTTATGATTAATAATGTGAACATAGTTATAATCCAAAGCACATCAAATAAAGAAATGATCAAGTATTATTAAAAATTAAATAAAGTAAATTTTGAAGGTGGGAATAATTAACCCTATATATGTCCAATATATGGTAAAAATTACAGTTTTAATTTTCATCAATGGGGCTAGAATAATATTTATCTATAATAAAAGAGGGTATAAAAAATATAAATTCTATAAGAAACTGAAAATTTCAGATAAAATAAATGAAATAAATATAGTTCATCATAATATACAATGAATAAATAAATTTCTTATATATGGTGAGCACTGAAATGTTTTGAATTAAATCCTAAATCCAATGAGTAAATAGGATGATGAGAATCACTAAAATCCAAGATCAAGAAGAAAATAGAAAAACTATAAAATAAATTATCTTGAAGTGGATCTTGATATTCAATTTAAACATACCCTCCAATCTAATGTTTTAGATGTCTTATTAGAATTTGAATATTGTAACTCGAGTACAACCTTAAATATTTAGAAGATAATCAAATTACAATCAAAATGATTTGATTGTAAAAGAAATAATCAATAATTATGAATATTGATTTTCATGTTAGCTTTTATAGGAATGTTCCCTATATAAATATTATTATCCTTCATTTAGATAAATATAAGGGGATTTTAGTGATGTATCTCTTCCCTACACTTGGGAAAAAATTACCTAATGTAAGAAAAACTAATTTCATACTAACTAATGCTTATATTTAAATTAATTAATAATAAACACCATCTAGATGAAAATTAAATAATGTGGCCATTGACACTAAATAACATTGATTCGTGTAACAAATAGTTAGAAAAAACATCAATATCAGGGAAACACTATTTTGAGGAAAGAAGTATATATCTCAAATTTGTATGGTTAATATATCTCTATAAATTATATCTTAATTTATATCTATAATTTATATTATCTTATATATATCGTTTCAACTTTGATAATTAAAATTTTGAGGATACAATTTCTATGGGGGATGCAACACCATAGATTTTTTAGGAAAAATGTTATATCCATATACTATATGTTTATAATTATAAAACTATATATATTTTTCTATTTTCAGAGGAAATTAAATTTATTAAAAAATAATTCATATAGTATATTAATTAAAACTAAAAGCACTTTACCCATTCATAAGTTTCATTTATAAAAAAATCACACTAAACTATATATTTCATGCCATGGATTATTACTCACAGTAGATAAAATACATGTATTTATAGTGTATAAATCAATAAGAGAAAATATATATATGAGAAACAATTCTCCACGAATATGAAATAAGTGGATCATATTCAACATTGATGATCACTAATATAAAAAACATATAATAAGGACGGGCATAATGAATTGTGGAATCATTCTGAAAAATATATAACTTTTATTTGGAACTATGCCTCGTAATGTGAGAGTGAAACGAATGAATGAAATACTATGTATATATATTAAAAGATATGGTCATTACAAATATGCCCATTGAAAATATATTGATTTTAAATATGGTCACTAAAAATAATTTCATTTAAAATATGGTAATTGATCATATAAAAAATAAGTATATTGAATTAGTGTATTGATGAGTTTCAAATTTAATGTAATATAACTCATAATTCAAAATTTATGATATCAAAGTATTATATATATATATATATATATTAATGTGTTTCCTATAAATATAAATATTATTATTAAAATATGACAAAATAAAATTAAAATAAATATTTTAATGTTAATGCATTGTAGAAATAATTTACAGAATAGTAATGAATAATTTTAATGTTATTTGTTGCAATGTATTTAGCATAAATATAATATTATTTTTTAATGAACCATTTTATTAAGTATTATATATATTATTGAAATAGATTAAATATAAGACTTAATAAAATAATTATATATGACTAATATATTAACATCACTTAATTATAAATTTATATGAAATTATATTAAGAACACATAATGGATAAAAAATGTAATTTTTTAATAATTTTTTTTAATTTATATCTTTTATTTTTATTTAAAAACTATATTTATAAATTTTTTAGTATAAATTATATAATACTATAATCATTTTTTGATTTACAATATTTAAATTTACATAGTAATAAATTTTTAGTATTTTTTAAAAAATATTTATATTCAGTTAATAAATATTGGTTTTTTGAAAAGTATAATTTTTAGGATTTTATCATTATGTAAGAATATCCATGATGTTAAAAAAACTTTTAAATAAAAAAAAAATGTTTTTATAGAATAATATTATTCATTTTAAACCATATATTGAACTTATAAATAATATTTGTATCATTTATATAAATAAATTAAAATGTTACATTAATAAATACTTTTTTCAGTCTTTTCTTCTAAGTGTTTTGATGGTGAAATTTTTTTTTTCAATGGATTTTAAAGTAACCCATATTTTAATTTTTTTATAATAAACCAGTTAATGTTAAAAAACTTTTTCTATGTTAAAATTATCGATTACGTAACTTTTTTTATCTTAATAAAACACCTTTCATATATAAAATTCTTTTACACATTATAGTAGTTTATTTTAAAATTAAAATTTCCAAACCGTAAAAATAAATTTTTTAATGTTATTTAAAAATTTGAAATTAAATTTTAAAATTATATAAAATTTCCCATATAAATATACTTTGTTAATATTAATTACTATCTTTAAATATTTTTTACTCTGGTAAAATCAAATTAGCATAAAAGATAAAATAAAAAATCTTGAAAACATTATATGTTTTCTCCAAAATGAATTTATGAGGATAATATGTATCCAAAAAACACTTAATCTCCACTTTTTTTCTTTTTTTGGCCAGTTACATTTTAATGGTGACATTATATTACAAAAAATATAATGGTTACTTCCAAAACTACCCTTCCCTTCACTTATAAAAGGGTTACACTTCCAACACATAGAAACATGCCAATACATAGAATATATTCTGGAAACTCTTCCAAATTAATATTATTATAACCCTATCCCTTTTAAAAATATTATTACTTATATTATTATGCACAAGGACATCATTTCCAAGGGCATTTACACGGAAAATTTAATTCCCTAACGTGAGTATTATCAACAGACATAGATTTTATTCTTTATTATCATCATTATACTTTATTACACCCACACAAATATGATTATATTAGTAATAAATTTAAATATAAACTTAATTATATTAAGGGTTTTGTGATTATGTATTCATCTATCTAATCCGTTATGTAAAACAAAATTATCAATCACACGTATGGAAGACTACAACCTCCATGAACATGGAAATTCAGTTTTCATCATCACCCATCATTGAAGGTTCATAGAATTTATTTAATAATGAGATATTTTTTATTAAATGTTTAATATTCTGTATATGTCACATTACCATTATTTAATACATTCTCTTACTCATTAATTCATAAAAAAATGTTACCTTTTTGGTTGATTTAACCATGTTTGTAAACAATATTATAGTGATTACATCATAAATGATTATGGAATGTAATATAATTTTAATTACATGTAATATATTTATATACTTTTTATAATTTTTTTGGATTTTTTTGTAAATAATTATATTATTTACTTATATACCATCTATTAATCGATAAAAAAATTAAAACCAAGCTTATTGAGTTTTTCTATATTCACAATCTGTATTCTTATTTTTGAACAATTGAAATTGGAAATTAAGTGATTATTTAAAAAAATGATTATTATATCATGAATGATATATGAGTTAAAAACCTTATACCACATAGTTTGAATCCATCCCCTCTTCATGGAGTTTTTGGTAATAAAAAACCCAATGTTCTAATAATAAATGTTAAAAATAAGAGAAACCATAAAAATATATACATAATAAATGAAATATAATATAATATTTTATTTATTATTAATGTTTTTAAATATTGTATTTAATATTTTTTTCTTTTCATAGGAGGTTAGATCGCATTATACAAAGTAGGAATAAAGGTAATGGTTTCTTTATCACATTTTCATCCCCATGAGAAATGTTTTGATACTATGTTGCATAATATATTGTATATAGTGTTATAATTATCCAATTTATTTTACATGTGATAATAAATTACATTTAAAGATATTTGAATGACCATTTCTTACTTTTTCTCTCCATCTCCATTGATACTTAAATTTCCAATTCTATAAGAGTTTCATCAATTTAATTTCTCATTCATAGGGTCATATAATATCTTAATTGAATACAACTTTCAAGTATTAATTTAACCTATCATTCACCTATTTTATATAGTTAATATTTTTTTAATATATTTAAATTAATTCTCATCATAAATAACCACTTTGATGTTTTTTTATAAAGAAAAACTGTAATGTTGGTATGAATAACTCCTATTCATACCAATGATTGTTTTCCATCATGATTACAATTTACATTATGTTAGTGTTCCCCTATCTATTTGGGAAAGGTAATGTGGAATATATATTTTCATTCTCAAAACTATATTTACCCCTTTTAAAAAGCAAAATTTAATAATCTTTTTATGATGTGGGTTTTGAGTAAATGTTATTTCAATATATTTATATATATATATATATTGCAAAGGTATTATATATTTTCATACACAAATGTTTTATCTTACAAAAAACATTTATTTTGATAAAATTTATTCTTTTTAAAGGATCAATTTAATATTTTTATATTTCAAGAAAAAAATTAAATTAATATAAATTTAAATTAACTTTTTAATGTGACCCGTATCATCATATTTTTAATATAATGTTTAATTTTTTTTTCTGAAATATCATTTTAGGATTCCTTTCTTGTGAAGAAATAAATATTGAATCTTTGATTTATATATTAAATTTATTATCTTCTTTATTTATAAATGAATTATTTTTCGCCTAGGTTTGTTAAAAAAAGATTATTTAAAATTATTTAAAAAGTTGAAGAATATTATTAATTTCTATAGATTTTTTCTTAAAATTCTGAATATAGTTTTTCATATAATTAATTATCATACAATAAATCCTATGATTTATCATGTATACTATTCAAATGATACAATAAACCATTATTATAATTACTTTTATGGATGTTATGTTCTCTCATGGGAATGATCCATCTCATCCATTGTGTTAAAGAGTCATTGAAGGTTCATAAGCCTAATTTTTCTTCCAATTCATTAACACTCTTAATACCCTATATTTGACTCCTCTAATTATAGGGTTTCTCAATAAGATACTTTTCATTGATTAATTTGGGAATTTATTTTCATAACCATATTCCCTTTATCATTTCAGTGTATATACTATATGATTTATTTTAATGATTGAATTATATATACCTACAAATTTACTTGATGTCATTTGATATCCATTTATTTTCCTTTGGATCATCAATTTATGATTATTGATACATTTAACCCAAAATTTCAGTCAGAGGCTAACATCTAACCATCTATTAAAAGAAAAGAAAAGTTCAGTACACAAGAACATACACCCAAAAACATCAACTAGAATCTATCAGAGCCATACCCATCAACACACCCATCATAGAAATATTCATCTGTAGTGGCTGACTCCAATTCCGAGCTTTCGTAATGCTTCAGGATTTTGGCATACTTCCTCCTCAAATTCAACAGCTCCAAAAAATAAATACATTAGGATATTGCATACCTTTACTTAGACCTGACCCTCCTCCCTTGTTATGGATGACTTAGTGGAAATCGGCTTTGAAAAAATGGAGTAATCTTTCCTCGGTCCCCTTCATGGTGAGGAAATCCACACCTCCTGGTTCTCAACTACCTTCACCTTCCCCCCCTAGACAATGTTGCTATACGAGGGCCTCAGAATTCCACCATTATTTTCTTTATCACTCTCAGAAATATCCCTCCATTTCCTAGGGATAACCACATTTTTGTAAGGTGCTGACTGATTCTGCTGAAACTAAGTATTAGCATTAATTAATGCTAAACATTTCGGCTGTTCAAATATTTCAGGACCTTCATATAGCACCATCCTCATATATTCATTTGTAGCAGTAGCCCCCTGAGATCCAGTATCCACATTGGTAATCACCTCTGCATCCTCTTACTCCAAACCCTAAAAGTAATTGCTTATAATAATTGTAATGAGGACCCCTCCATCATTCTTATTCCAGCGACATATATCAAAACATCCTTCTGAAGCCCACACAACATGTCCATCATGCACTGTAAGACCATTTTTCTCCACTTCCAAAGATTTCACCCCCTCAACCATGCTTCTAGTAGCCAACTCACCTCCAATATTAAAGACACTTTTATCATCATTTGACATCCCACCATCCCCAGCTTGCAGATCAATGAACCGTGGATGATTTGCAGCAAAATCCTAGACCAGACCAGCATTATCCCCGACACTCACTGCCAATACATTCCTGTTTGAAAATCCATCATTCCTCTTAACATTTAGAGAACCACTATTCTGTGTAACCCCTATAACATCAGAAGCTCTTGGAGGCCCTGCCAAATCCCGTCTCAGCCTGTTGAATATTTCAGTGACACTTGTCTCAGTAGGCAACACCCTTGCCTGCTTTTTCATAACCTCTATATATACAGGACCATCAGTCGAAACACTTTCCACTCCCCTAATATCATCCTTGCAATTGACCTTCGGTAACTTGCTACTCCCAACAATGGGACCAACCGAGGCCCGAGTCTCCTGAACATTCCCAGCGCCCATGTGTCTCAAACCCCTGCGTCTGCAAACTTTTAAATTGTGCCAATGTTTCCTGCATGAAGAACAGAACTCATACCACGACTAAAACACCACGTGCTGCTTGTGACGGAACTACTCACCCATGAAAATCTAAGAGAATGCAAAAGACACTTTAAAACATCATCTTCAATACAAACCCTCAGCAAGATCGGGTGGCACACTATGCTAGTCCTACTGTCCGAACAGAGATACCGTCCTACCATGTTCCCTAGCATACAAATAATTGAAGGGTTTTGAAAGGGGATAGGAAGCTCCAGAAATCTTACCCAAAACTCCATTTTTGATGAATCTCGTTACATATGAAAATCGTACGACCATTTAAGGAGAAGAAATCACGAACCATCAATGGTCCAAGGAGCGCTCGACCAGGAATGAATCAGGTCATCTTCAGAAGCAAATCAAATCATGATGTGTTTGGAATCCAGCAACCCAACCGTCGCTCACTCTTGCAGACCCCATGATTCAAAAATCCAACGATCGATGAAATCAACCGACGGTCGACAATTATTAAACTTCGTGAATAAGGTTCGATGAAGAAGAAAGGACGCCTCAGTGAATTTTGAACTTTAAATCGACAATTGTGGGAGACCGCCGAAGCGTTCAATGACTTTCAGGCTTAGAGAAATATGGGGAAAAGAAAGAAAGAAATCAGGATTCAAAAAGTGGATCAAGGGTGTTCGGTGAGCTCCAGTGTGCAGAAGAGAAGGATCCTCCCCCTCCGAGAGGGTAGGGGCTGGAGCGACCATCGCTGCCTAGGGCATCGCCATCGCCGCCTCCCTTATTGATATATTTAGTAATGAATTTTTAATGTGAATACTCATGAAACAGATTTTATTTCCATGGATTAGTTATGGTATAAACCTAAATTATTTCCATTTGTAATGTTTTTCCAAACTCAGTTTCTTTCCATTGATTCATTATGATGTGATATGGGATTGATTTAAAGTTGTACACATATGTATGGATGGTAATGGTAAGGTTTCTATATTTACCTCCAATGAAATGATTTAATATTTACATCTCATGATATAATTATTTTTTAATAAATTATATTTTTTCACAAGTGGGAACTAATGGTGTTGGTCATGAAAGTAATATTCCCTTCATTAATGTTTGTGCTAAATTTGAAATATGTTTCATAGTTTTATTATTATTCTTATGATTTTGTTATGTTATCATGGAACATGTTTATTTAATCATGTTTCCATGATCTTTATATTCATGTATTATTTTATTACACGTCATATTCAATTATTTATTATCTATGATTCATTGGATATAAATTTTATTATATATCTTGATTATACCAATTTTCTCTTCTTCCATTCACTTATGATATTTGATTTTTATCACTTATATGTTCTTATAATGAGCATTTAATATCATCTCCTTCCAAGGATTACATTTCCCCAGGTTAAAAAGATGAGTCAAATGTATACAAATTATATAAAGGATTATAGTATGGCTCAATTATATATAAATGTTCATAAGGGATGTAAAATAAATTTATTGTGTAGATATTATTCACAGACTCTTGACATTTCATTCATTTGATTGTGTAATTATTTGGAAGATTTAATGTTTACCTTATGGAAATTATATAAAATAATGAAATTTATTTCTTGTTTTATATACATTTATTGTAGGTAGTGTCACTTCAAAAGAATCAGAAATTATACTATTCTTATACTTATAATGGAATCCATAATTATGAGTTAAAATATGATCACATGTTACATTATTTCCATTAACAACTTATATATATTATATAATGTAATCTCATATACTAATTAACTATGAGGAATTCGAATTTCATTGAATCACCCTCTCTTAGGATACTCTCAAATAATGACAAACTATCATGAATGTAAGGCAAAAAAATGACCCACACATGGCTAAAACCCATCTCATCCCAAAACAAAGACAGATAATATCACTAAGATCTCTAAACAAGTTTATAGATCATATAACATGATATTAAAAACCATGATGAATACATTAGAAATTGGTCTTAAATATATAGGGAAACTCATCTATTATCACCCCATTATGTGACCTTATCAATAGTAGAGCCACTTGTTTCTATGTGTCAATAATAAATGGAAATAATATATTGGAATGCCCCATTAAGATTGATATAACAACCATAGGAACCTAAATGTAACCACCCCTTGAAATACATATTATATTCCCTCTTAGTAAAGAAGAAGTTAATAACCTAACATATATCTCCCTACTCCATTCTCACCCTACAATGTAAGTATCTCACATAACTAGAGAATAACGCTAGCCCATCCTACATTATCTTAGTCTTTCTATCAGATAAATATATGATCCACATAATTAATTAATTAATAATAATAATATAAAAAAACTATCAGTCTATTTACGTATAATTAAACAATCAATTTATGTATGAAAACACTATATAAGTTCATAATGACACTTCAAATAACTAGACCATATACCACAATCAAGGAGCTCAACCAATCGTCGTCACATGTTTACTATGTGGATCATATATAATAATATGATGCATGAATTAAGTCCCCTTTTTAAACTAGGCTATAAGAGATTTCCCAAAATCAATAATCTCAAAACATTGTACTTAGTGTCAATCAAATAACTCAACCATAACATTGAAATTGATGTTAATAATTCCAAATCACTAGTAACATGGATTTAATCTCATTCAAGTGCTCTCCCAAATAAGAAATAAAATCCATCCTATTTCTCAGATATCACAATATCCATCTAGTATGTAAAAAATAAAAATAAAATGAAAAAAATTATCTAATACAACTATGCATAATCTCAATCCTGGTTCATCACCAATGTTTCCAAACTAGATGACACATACTTTAATCATGCCCCATCATATGCTAGATTGTTTTTTCATATGGTAAGGGTATATGAAATAGGTTGGTTGAATATGGTCACTATTGTAAGGATGGTATGTGACTGATTATGATATACTCTATAATACTAAATGTAGGATCGAAATAAGAATGAGATTCTCATATACAAGAGGGGGGGGGTGAATTGTACCTTTTAAAAATTCCCTTAGGAAATTTTGGGTATGGTTATGTGTAACAAAGTTAAATAAGATAATTCACAAGACCTATATAAGTTCTAAAGTCTTGCTTGATTCTATAAAAGTAATTTCGAAAATGAAACTTAACAAAAGTTACAAAGATTAAGATTCTACCTTAAGTGTATAGAATCTAACTATATCAGAGTACAAATATGAGGAAGTATAAAAAAGTATAATTTCCTCACCAATAAAAAATACTGGAGAAAAACATGTAACAAAAACAAGTAACAAGTAATAAGTCTTATAAACCAAAGAGAAGGGTATACTACAACCTTGGATAAAGGTCCCTTGATTTATACATTCAAGAAATTCTGTCTTACCCACACCTTGGTAAGCCCTTGATATGAATATCAGATTTTGTCTTGCTATCCCCACTAGCCCTTAACTATCAGGTAGTCGGCACCTCTGTCTTCCTCACCAAGGAAGCCCTCAACTTCAAGGTTTTGTAACTTTTGTCTTCCTATCCCCGGATGCTCTCGATTGTAATCAGTAACAATCGGAGTCTCCCGAAGAAAATCTGAACATGGCAATGTTTTAACAAACTATTAAAAAATTCTACACGAAGCATGAGAGTTGATAAGAGCCTCTATCTCTAGAAATCACTCCAAGAAGTTCTGAGCACAAAAATTCCAAAAGTTCTGAGCACATTCAAATGAGCTTCTATTTAAAGTGAAGATCCAATGGTCAGCTCCCTCCTCCAACAGTCATATTCTTCCTTGAATTTTGGATGGACCTGTGCACGTATCACTAAAACAAAGGTTTTTTAATAACTGAAAGCACAACATCGTTTTCTAATAGACCAAGTGTAAGCAAAACTAAACTGATATTCGAAATGGAGTGAAAAATGAAAGTTCAGAATTGAAAAGTTTAAAGTTCAGAATGTAAGTAAAAATTATTTCGGAGTCCATAAACTTAAGATAATTCATATTTTGTTTTGTAGGAATTCGGAACCTTAAGCCTGTAGAAATGTGGAGTCTGAATTTCAAGGAAATTCGGAGTCTGATTTCACTAGAATTCGGAACCAGAACATACAATGTTCGGAGTCTATGTTCATGAGAATTCAGAGTCAGACCTCATCTGAGTTCAGGGTCTGGATTCAGAGAACTTAGAGTTAGAACTTAGAGAAGTTCATAATCAGAATTCGGAGTGGAACTTTATAAGAGTTCGTATTCTTAATTTATAGTGGAACCCTATGAGAGTTTGTATCCAATATTTGGAGTGGAACTACATGAGAGTTTGTATCCAGAATTCAGAGTGGAAATTCATGAGAGTTCGTATCCAGAATTCGGAGTTAAACTTCATTAGAGTTCGTATCTAGAATTCAGATTTGAACTTCATTAGAGTTCGTAAACAAAATTCGGATCCTAAAACAGAATTCTCCATGTCTAAGTATTATATGATTCTGAGGTTTTAGATATGAATCTGATTTTTACACTCAAGAAGAATATTTATATGAACAATGAAAACAAGGTAGGGGTAAATTTCCTTTGGGAAAGATATTTTTTTTTGTGGAAGTAAAATAGAGGTAAAATGAAATTTTCCTTAAGAAAAGGTGTTTGTGATTTTCAAAACAAGAGGAATGGTAAAGACATAAAGAAAACATGATGACTTATCAATCTCCCCCGTGAATGGAGTAATGGAAAATATCGTAATGAAAACCTTATTGACTCAACAATATCCCCCTTTTTGGAAAGCACAAACATCCTTACGAAAAATAATGTAATGACTTATAATAAATTTCTGAACTTGTAATTAAAGATTATCTCCCATTGTTTATGATCAATACTGAATAAGACTAACTCCCCCTTAGGCTTTGAAACTCTAAGGATTGTATTCTAAATTTTCAGAATGAGAGATTTCATTTCAATGAAGAATTCGTAATGAGAACTCCCCCTTACTTAAGGATAGATCTTCTTAACTTAGAAACTTTTCTTCTCCCTTTTAGATATTTCCTTCTCCCTTTTGAGTTCTTTTTCCTTATCCCCCTTTGTGATTTTCAAAAAGATTTTGAGGGAATGTAAAACAATAAATAACTTGAAGCACTATTAAGACATACAAAAAATACAAACAACCAAAGTTTTCATTAATATTGAAAGGATTTTTACAAGGAATAATACAACAAAAAACCAGATTGGTCTATTTGTATTGTTTTTCCTTGGGGATTAGCTTCTTCAGAATGGTTTGCAACTTCTTTAAGTCTATGTGGTCATCCTCATATTGATTTTATATGGCATTAATCCTATCACCATGAGCCTTCAAAACCTCAGATTGTGCTTTAATAACATCATCCTTCCTTGTAAGATTTTCTTCGATCTCAATTTGGAGATCTCTTTCCCCTTTCTAGATTTGAGCAACTTAGTTAAGTTTCCGATTAAGATCCTTCGCCTATTGATTCTGAGTATTTTTCTCAAGGGTCAACATTTCCTGAACATTGTTCATCTTGGCATCCTTAGTATCAAAAGCTTATTTTACATCATTCTGAAAGGTATCAAGCTCTGTCAAATCCTCATCGATTTTCTTTGACCATAAATTCATTTTTCAGCAAGATTTTCAATGGACCTCATATTTGAAAAGAAAATTGTTATGCTCTGCTTCAATCTTCACACATTTATACATCAAAATGGATACGAATTCTGACTTCTGATTTAAGCTGTGTTGAAGCATCTGGAATCTGGAGTCTATGGTAGGAAAGATCGGAATTGTATCCACCAATTTATTTAGAGACTCAACAACAAAATCATATCCCAATGTAGATGACTCCAAATCGGACATCTTGCTAGGTGAATTTTCTTATTCAATTTCCACAAGCTTTCTTTTTGAAGATCCACCAACATCCTTTTTCTTAATGATATCTTTCTTTGTGGTGTCCATAAGCACTTGCTTAGCCTTATCTACTTTCAGAATGGCTTCCTTGTCAAGAGATTCTTCCTCACATTTAGATAATTGAACTATCATGTATTCATCATGATTTTTCTTATCTGCTCTTTCCTAAACAAAGTTATTTTCATAGATTTCTTCCTCAGATAATTCATTCTCTTTATATTCTTCCTTGTCTTAATCTTTCTTACCATCTTTCGATTCTTCCTTTCCCAGATTGACACGCTTTGAGGACTCGGCCTCAGATGTTCGGAGTGGTAATTTTTCTAATGGATTTTCCTTTTCTTGATAATATTCAACTTGTTTAATCAGATAATCTAAATAACCACTATCTTCTTCTACTTCTTCTTCTTCTTATACATCCTCTACTTCTTCAAATTCATTAACAAATTCTTTCTCTTTAAATTTTTCCGGAGTAAAGAAATTCTTCCCTAGAGTTTCAGGTAATGACTCTACTAGAATTATTCCGGTACTGGAATATTTTTGGAAGCTACTTTTGTGGAATTCAAAAGATATTGTACAACATCAATCTCAAACATTTTCTTCTTCATCTTATTCTCTTTTTCTGTCTTCTCAAGATATTTAGTAGTCTTCTCTCTTAATGAATTTGCTTCAGCAGAGTCCAATCCAAACTGAGGTTCTCCTTCTTTCCTCTGTTCCTTATATTCTCTCCATTTTTCAACCACTTCATTCGGATAAAATTTATGTTTCTTTAGTTGTGAGGTTCAGATAGAGATTCCATAGTTTTAGGAGTTGTGTCTGTCTCCTCAACTTCCTTCTGCTTCCTTTTCTTACCAACCTTCTTTGATGGCTCAACTTTTTAAATATTTTTCAGATTTGATTCTGCCTATTCCTCTAGTAGATCATAAAATTCTTATGTCTCCTTTGAATAATCCATATTCATCCTTTTTAGAGTGTCATCACTAATAAGCATAAGTTTGAAATTCTGAGACTTTGATTTTTATGCAATCTAGAATGACTCAAGACACTGAACTATCATCTTTGAATGTAAGGCAAAAACATGATAATTTGATCTCTAATATTTCCATCCTTGATGTTCTTGATTGTAACAAGTACATGCCTCATCATGTTTATATTCCTTAGATTTACCAGTAATTCTAAGAAATATATATCACTTTTCTTGAGGGTGTCATTGTCTCCTTTTCTCGATACTAAGAAACCTTGTACCTGTAGCTGAAGGATATGGTTGTTATAATATAGGTGAGCAATTTTGGCTGTCTTGACATCATCAAGTCCACAACATTATAAGGCCTTTACCTTAATAAAACTACCTAGAACATCCAGAAGTTTGTGTGAGAAAAACTCATCTTCCCCTTCATATGCCAGCCCCACCATGCTTGCTGAATTGGTGTACGTAATTTTGTAGGAATTCCCATAACTCTTGAAAGAAAATTTTTCTCTACCTTCTTCCTCGAAGAAGCAACAGATTCATATTACTCTATGAGGAATTCTGGATACACCATGTCTTGATCTCTTGTCTTTGATATGCATAAATCTTCCCAGCTATTTAACATGATATTCTTAGAGATGATATAATCATTCTTGAAAAAATTCAGATGGACCAACCTTTCCCTGTATTCATGCCATTTTGAGATTGGGTTCATGGTAGAAATTTCTTGAGAAGTGACTTCTACAGACATTCAGATTCGAGGAATTCTAAGAGATTCCAAACAGGATTTATGAACTTAGGCAGAGCTTCGAGACATGAGAGCTTGGAAATCAATGTGGGACAACATTAGGGGTCCCCTATGTATAGCTAATGGTGGTGACCTTCCAACTTCCAAAAAACTATCTGACAGTTGAAATACTCTCTGATCTGATCTGACGGTTGAAATCATACCCACCAGGAAATCTTGAATCCGTTGATTTGAGGCTTTTAGAAAAAAATTCGGATTTAAGAAGAAATGAATCCAAGAAATTTTAAAAGAAAAAGAAACTACGAGAAACTAAAAACGATTAAGAAAACATATTTAAGGAATTCATACCTTTCGAATTGTCTAGGAAGTCTATTCGTAATACATAATATTCTTCTTGAATAAAATTTTACTATGAGAAAAAACTCAGTACAAAAAACTTAGAGATGAAAAGTTTATTGAAAAAACATTGAGTACCAAAACTCTAGTATGAAATGTATGAGTACAAAAAAATCTATTATGAAAAACTTCATTAAGAAAATTTCTAGTATGAAAACTTCATTACGAAAATTTTCAGTACGAAAACTTAATTACGAAAATTTCAATTATGAAAAATTCATTACAAAAATTTCATGTATGAAAACTTCATTAAGAAAATTTCTATTATTACAACTTCATTATAAAAATTTCTAGTAAGAAAACTTCATTACAAAAATTTCTAGGATGAAAATTTCATTACGAAAATTTCCAGTACGAAAACTTCATTACAAAAAATTTTGAAAAACTCATTCTGAAAATTTTGAAAAGCTCGCAAAAAATGTACTCCTCTTATGAAAGTGAGTTTATTACTGTAAAGTGATTGGTTCAAAAAAAATTTAATAGAAGAAGATTACCTTATGATTATCATTCCTAAATTTTTTAATGTATTTAAATATATCGGAGGGTAAAGATTTTGAGAAAATATCAGAAAGTTTATCTTGTGTTCTGATAAATTAAAGAAAAATATCTTCTTTTATTGTGTGATCCCTAAGAAAGTGATTCCTAATATCTATGTGCTTTGCACGAGAGTGATGTGCATGGTTTTTAGTAAGGGAAATGGTACTTGTGTAATCACACAAAATTTGAGTCTTAGTAAAACTCAAGCCATATTTTGTGAGTGTGTGTTGCATCCACAACACTTGAGCACAGCAACTTCCAGCTGCTACATATTCAGCTTCAGCAGTGGAGAGTGCTATTGAGTTTTGATTCTTGCAAGACCAAGAAACTAATGAATCTCCTAAAAATGAAATTTTCTGGATTTAATTTTTCTATCCATTCTAAATCCACCAAATTCAGCATCCGAAAAACATTTTTTTTAATCACTTCCAGAAGTGTAAAATAGTCCTAAATTCATGGTTCCCTTTAAGTAGCGAAAAATTCACTTCACTACCTTTAAATGAGATTCCTTAGGATTGGATTGATATCTAGCATATAAGCATACTAAAAACATCAAGTCTGGATGACTAGCTGTTTAGTATAGTAAACATCCTATCATACCTCTAAAAGATGTTTGATCTACTGGTTTCCCAGCTTCATCAAAATCAAGTGTGTTTGAGGTACCAATGGGAGTACTAATACTTTTAGTGTTTTCATATCCATACTTTTTAAAAATATCTTTAATATACTTATGTTGATATATATAAGTTCCATCTAGTTTTTGAGAAATTATAAAACCAAGGAAAATGTTAACTCACCCATCATACTCATTTCAAACCCAGATTTCATTTGATCTGCAAAGGAATCAGTTAAAGATTGCTGAGTTGATCCAAATATAATGTCATCAACATAAATTTGGACATTTAAATTTTTTTCATATCTTTCTTTATAAAAAGGGTTGGATCTGCATTTCCCTTAACATAGTTATTTTGAAGAAAAAATCTTATAATTCTATCATACCAAGCTCGAGGGGCTTGTTTAAGGCCATACAAAGCTTTGGTAAGTCTACAAACATGACCAGGATGTTTTCTGTCTTCAAAGAAAGGAGGTTGTTCAACAAAAACTTCCACTTGAACATAAACATTAAGGAAAGCACATTTCACATCCATTTAAAAAAGTTTAAAATTGAAGAATGCTGCAAAGGAAAGTAATATACGAATAGATTCAAGTCTAGATACTAGAGCATAGGTTTCTTAATAATCTATTCCTTCTTTTTGATTATAGCCTTTATCAACTAATCTAGATTTATTTCTTATGATGATTCCATTTTCATCACACTTATTTCTAAAGACCCATTTTACTCCAAAAACAGATGTTTCCTTAGGTATTTTAACCAAGGTCCAGACTTTATTCCTTTCGAATTCATTTAGTTCATCTTGCATGGCTTTAATCCAATATCATCACCTAAAGCATCATGAGTGATTTTTTGATATAATTGGGAAAGGAAGGCTAGATGTTATATTTCATTTATTAAGGCACTCTTGGTCCTTACAGGTTGATTCACATCACCAATGATACTATCACTGGGATGATTCTTAAGAAACAACTTGTTGGGTTTTGTAAAACTTGTTCATCAACATCGTCTTTTGGGGTAAATGTTTCAAAAGTATCTTCTTGAACATTTTCCTTATCAAAAGGAATTTCTATTAAAGGTTCATAATCAGTTTTTGAAAACACATCTAAAGATGTAGGCATGGGTTGTTTAAAAACAAAAGGATAAATTTCATCAAATTTTACATGTACTGTCTCTTCAACAGTGCATGTGTTTTTGTTAAAAATTATATATCCCATAGAAGTTTTAGAGTATCCAATGAAAATTCCTTTATCAAATTTTGGTGAAAATTTGTGTAAGTTATCATTAGTATTCAGAGTGAATACTTTGAAACCAAAATCCTTAAAGTAGGAATGTCTAGGTTTTCTACCATTCCATAACTCATAAGGAGTTTTATTTAGAAAAGGTCTAATAAAAACACGATTTATTGTGTAACAAGCAGTATATATAGCTTCATCCCGAAAATGTTTGGCTACATAATACTCACTCAACATGGTTCTAGTTATTTCTTGAAGAATTATATTTCATCTTTCAACAACACCATTCTGTTGAAGTGTTCTGGGTGCTGAGAATTTGTGAGTAATACCTTTTCAACTACAAAAATTTTCTAAATCAGAATTTTGAAATTCTCCTCCATGATCACTATGAATAGTCTTCAATGGAATGATTTTCTCATTTTTCACATGGGATCTAAAACTTTTGAAATAAGAAAACTCTTCATACTTTTTTGCTAGAAAATAGACCCATGTAAATCTAGTGTAATCATCAACTAAGACAAACACATAATACTTTCCCCCAATTCATCCAGTTTGTGTCGGACCAAAAAGATCCATCTGCACCAACTGTAGTTCATCATTTGTTGAGACTTCACCGATTAATTTTAAACTAGATTTATTTTTCTTGCCATATTGACAAGGACAAAAAACTTTTGAAGAATCAAATATATGCTCCAGTAGATCCTTAACTAAACCTTTCTTAGATAGACTACATAAGTTTCTAAGGTTACAGTGTCCTAACCTTCTATGCCATAACCTATAATTATCTTCCATTGTAGTAAGGCAAGGTACGTATTCGCTCCTAAGGTCTTCTAAGTTCAACGTATAACGACCCATACTTTAAATACATTTCTAATACTTCAAAATTGAAGTACACTTATTACAACATATAAAAAAACCATGAAAGGACCATATAGGTATAGTATCTTTAGAAACATGGAAACATAAACAACTGGTTCATAAATCATCTACATTGTCTCACATTTATTTCATCATATATGGAGTCCCTTTTTGGCATATCCTACTTAATAACCTTCTTCCTGGCCTGGGGAAAAAAACATACAAAAGGGTGAGCTCAAATTCTCAGTAATGGTAAACAAAAGAAATATCAATCACATCATATTCATAAGAACATAACATTTTGGAAATCTTAACCTGCAAAAGAATTCATGTTTTCATTACATGGGATAAATAATATTAGTGAAATATAATCCCAATAATCATAACATAAAACATGAAACTTTGTGTCATATACACATAATCATAGATAATCATTTCATAGTAGTCAAGACTCATTGCCAAGACTATCTTAGCGGACAAAGTCCATTTCTGAATAGAGTTCATTCTTCGTTTCAGTCCTGTTTCACTGAACTGGTTTAACCTGCCATTCTCGCCGTGTCTATCTCATGAGATATAAATCTTTACCCAATGCATTGGAGGGAGATTTAGTTCCCACCCATCTCATAATTATACCATTCTTATGTGTGCCACAAAATCAACAAAAAAACCATTCATCAATGCATAACCCATGTAATAAAAATGGCAATCTTAAACATCATGCCATCATAACATAATCATAAAAATAATTACATCATAACATAATTAAATCAATGTAAAAATAGGGACAAAAACAAAACCCTATATTATCTTAGATGGAAAATAATTTTGATAAAACACTTGAATTCCATTCTTGAGGAAATTATCCTTTCTACTTCAAAAACCTTTTCCTTTCTTAACATGTCATATAATTTTAAACTAAAATAAGTTGATTAAAAATAAACTTGAAAACCTGTAAAGTAAGCTTCATGGAAATAATGTTCTAAAAATCCATTCATGCCGTATAAGTTAAAAAAACATTCTTCTTGTACTTTTTTCGGAAAAGTCAAAAAGTACCTCGTATGAAAAACGACAAAATATTCCTTTCATATCTTTTACTAAAAACTCACAGAAGGGTAAAATTGGATATAAACTATTGTAGAAGGATATAAATATTACATATTGTGGAAACATGGATGTGGATGATAAATATTCCCCAGTAAATTCTGAAGTATAAACAATCTCGGTTTAAAATGAGATTGCGAGATTTTCCCTTACCTTAAGTCTGATTTGCTTCGTAAGTGTCTGAACCTCCTGTATAATGATTTAAATAATGTAATTGACTTATTAAAGAATCATACTAATTGTTATGATATAATATATGGCTATATTCTTAGCTTCTTATTAGTTATATTTCTTTGCTACTTTTTATTCGGGTGTTTATTACTTTTGGTTCTTATGCGTGTTTTGTCGAATAAATTCTTATTCTTATCTTTAGGTTATAGATACCTCATTTCCAGAATGGTATTATTGTAATATATATCATATTCATTCATTCAATTCAATTATATAATCATTATGCAATGATGATCATGTAGAACGAGTCACATCACATCGTGGAGACGGTATTCCGTATGTACGCACGAGCGATGATATCGTTCCCATGATCGTGGAATTGTATTGGAGTGTATGTATACTATTTAATAATCAATATCACTTTACAATAATCATATATAATTATTATTTTCACCATTATAACCATCCAAGTAAGGTGGTTGTGGAAAATAGATTACACCACGGCGTGAAGACAGTATTCTGTACGTGCGCACGCGCGGTGATTTCATTTTCCGTAGGATGGATAGATGGTGAAATAGGGTTGTTTCATACTTATAATAACATACCACTATATGAGTGATACTGATGTTATTACTTCATAATGAAACAACTAAAGAAGATGAAGTGGAAGAATAAATAATGTTGAAAGAATTGGTAATAGACATTACCTCTTCTTTGAAGCGCCTCTTTGAGACCACCTCTTTGGGCACTAAAATAGGTCTTTGAAAAATAACAGGACCTCTAGAATGTTTATAGGTAAGTGAAGAAGAGAATTTGGGAGGGTTTGGCAGAGATTGAAGGCCTAAAGTGGTGTGAGGAAGAGAGGGAGGAGGTGCCTTTTTATATGGGAGGAGATGGGCACCTTAGGAAAAACTAAAAATATTATTTTATTATAAAATCATATTCGGTTTTTAATATCTCTTAATTGATTTATTTTGAAGCTAAGGTGAGGATGGGTCAAAATCCTCTCATCCAATATAATTTATAAAAGTTCAGGTTTCTATTTTAACCTTATCATTTAGATTTAACTTTAAGTCAGATAATTTAACTTTTACCGTGTCTTCTTGTTTTCTTACACTATAAGGTTAATATACTTTCTATAACAAGCCAAACAAACCCAAAGTATTTTATTATTAATATATATAACCTTATCTAAGTCATTTTTCCAAACCTTATATTTTTAGGAAAAAAATAACAATTAATAATATAATATTTGTTTTAAAAACAATTTTATGTCAATTTTGAAGCTATTTGGTAATTGATTTTTGTGAAACTAATAACAGAAAGATTCGTTCGAAAAAAGTTAATTAAATCACTAATAACATGTCCTATTAACATACAAAATTATTTTAATTCATAAAAAGACTCAAATTACAATTTTTGGGTATTTATAACATCAATTATGTCAATATTTCATTAATAAGTTAATTACTGTATCATCATTGATTCATAAATAAATTAAATTATTTATTGTCTAAAAATTACAAATAAACTACCATTATGTAGGAAATCTTTTTATCTTTATAATGAATATTTATAGTCGAATTTATCTTATGTATAACCCTATATTAAAATGATTTTTTTATTAAACTTTGATTTTAACTATTTTAACCATTCTTTAAATAAATTAATAATTAATGTCCTAATCGAATCCATGTGGGACTAAATGGTCATATTTTATTCCTAAGTTTGTCTTTGGTCCAATTACACTTATCCAATATAATTAGGACATGTGTTAGGGTAATAATAATAACATTTTAACCCTTAATTACCCTATTTACTTTTAACCATGGTAAAAAAAGAAAAACGTTACTATTCATAAAAAAAATATTTTCATCTCATTGAACCACATTTTAGTCCTTTATATTAACCATGTCTCTCGGAGTTTCGAAATTCCACTCACAGAAGCGGTAAAATTAAGTTTTATATAAATTTGCAAATTCTCCTAGGAGGTGGGCAAAAGACGGTGAAAAGTTCAATAAAATTTTTATTTATCTAAAATTATTATAAAATGACTCCAATAAATTTCATTGAACTTATATAGGTATTATGTATCAATTTTTAACTAAAAAAATTAAATAAAATAAATAATTATTTAAATAAAAAGTCGGTTTTTAAATAGTAATCCAGTGTTTTCATTATTCATCAAAAATTGAAAGTTTTCATAAGAATACAAAAATTTCACCCTAGGATAATTTCAATATTCCGAATCCAAAAATGAAGTCCATTTTGAAAAATAAAATTTACAAAATTTCAAAAAGTGGGTATTAATATTTATAAAGGCTAGTTTTAGTAATATTTTAATATCATATCGTTGTTTAGTGAAACTCGGTATTGGGTACGACGGAAGCTATCGAGGAAGGTCGCGATTATGTGTAAAGCAAGCCAAGATAGTGTTTTGTGTAGTGAAAGATTCATTTGATGATTTATATAACATAAAAACAAAATATATCTCCTAAACTCTCGGGTGTTACATTTTACCCCCCTTAAAATGAATTTCACCCTTGAAATTCGTCACTTTGTATCAAACATATGAGGATACCTCTCCCTAATCATATCCTAAAGATCCCATTTAGCTTCTTCTAATTTGTGGTTCCTCCATAAAACTTTAACCAAGCGAGTGGTCTTGTTCTGTAGGACTTTTTCACTACGATCCAGAATATCTACCGGTTGTTCTTCATAAGAAAGATCTTGCTCCAGCGGTACAACTTCTGAGCTGAGTACATGTGAAGGATCAGACATGTACTTTCACATGAGAGATACATGGAACACATCGTGAACTTGAGAGAGATTCAGTGGAAGCGCCAATCAGTAAGCTACCTTCCCAACATGATCTAGAATTTTAAAAGGACTGATATATCTAGGGATCAACATTCCCTTCTTTCCAAATCTCATGACCCTCTTCCAGGGAAATATTTGTAAGAACACTTTATCACCCACTTCAAACTCTAGGTATTTTCTTCTATTGTCGGCATAACTTTTTTGTCAACTCTAAGCTGCTCTTATGTGTTGATGAATAGATCTTACCTTTTCTACCTTCTCATCAACAAGATCAGGTCCTAATAGCATTCTTTCCCCAACTTCATCCTAGCAAGTTGGAGTCCTGCATTTCTTTCCATAGAGAGCTTCATAAGGAGCCATCTGAATACGGGAGTGAAAGATATTATTATAAGAAAATTCCACCAAAGGTAGGTGTTGATCCCAACCACCTTTGAACTCCATAGAGAAATCTCTCAACATATCTTCTAGAGTTTGAATAGTTCTTTCAGACTGACCGTCTTTCTGAGGATGATAAGCAGTGCTGAAACTCAACTCTGTATCAAGAGTATGCTGAAGACATCGCCAAAACTTTGAGGTAAACCTCGGATCCCGATCAGATATAATGGAAAGTGTTACTCCATGAAATCTTACCACTTCCTTTACATATATCCTGGAAAGCTGATCTAGAGTGAAATCCTCCCTAATAGCAATGAAGTGTGGAGACTTTGTAAGATGATCAACTATGACCCAGATAGCATTATTTACTTTGGATGTTTTAGGAAGTCCGGTAACAAAGTCCATAGTGATGTTTTCCCATTTCCATTCGGGAATGGTTAATGGTTGTAACATCCCCTTTGACATCTGTCTCTCATCTTTAACTTTCTGAAAAACCAAGCATCGAGAGAAATATTCAGCAACATCTCTTTTCATGCCATCCCACCAGAAGTACTCTTTCAGATCACTATACATCTTCGTGCTTCTAGGATGAATTGAGTATTAAGAACTATGAGCCTCATCCAGTAGCTCCTTCTTTAATTCTGGGATGGGAGGAACACAAACCCGATTCCTGAACATTATTATCCCATCACAATCAAGGTTGAATTCAGGAATATTTCTCACCTTCTTTTGTAACTCTACATATTCTTTTTGTGCCTCTTTAATCTTCACATGTATAGATGGTTGAACATTCATTTGAGAAAGATATGATTTTCCCCTTCCATGATAATTCCACAATCCATCCTTTGTAAATCCATAAATATTGGATCTTTTGTGATCCTCATCATGGATAAGCTAGCATGGTCTTGTCGACTTAACGCATCTACCACCTTGTTTGCTTTCCCAGGGTGGTAATGAATTGAGCAGTCTTAATCCATAATCAGCTCCAACAATATTCTTTGGTGTATATTCAGCTCCTTTTGTGTGAAAATATACTTTAAACTTTTATGATCAGTATAAATATCACACCTTTCTCTATAAAGATAATGCCTCCAAATATTTAATGCAAAGATTACCAAATCTAACTCCAAATCACAGGTTGGGTAATTTTGCTCATGGATTTTCAACTGTCATGAGGCATAAGATATCACCATATCATTTTTCATAAGAACACACCCCAGCCCCTTCTTGGATGCATCACTATAGATCACAAACCTTTCTCCACTACAAGGAAGTGTGAGTACAGGTGCACTAGATAACCATCTTTCCAACTTCTTGAAATTCTCTTCACATTCCTCTGTCCAAACAAACTTAACTCATTTTAGAGTCAACCTGGTGAGTGGATTAGATAATCGTGAAAAATCCTTCACAAAACGTTGATAATATCCATCCAAACCAAGAAAACATCGGATCTTAGTTACTGTTGTTGGTCTCGACCATCTTTTGATAACATCTATTTTTGCTGGATCCATAGATATCCCCTCTTTTGAGATTTTGTGACCCAAAAATGAATTTTTTTAAGCCAAAATTCACACATGGTAAATTTGGCATAATGCTTCTCATTTCATAGGGTCTTCAATACATTTCCCTAGTGATCTTCATGTCCTTCCTTGCTCCTTGAATAGACAAGAATATAATCTATAAAGACTACCACAAACTAATCAAGATAGTCTCTAAAGACTCTATTCATCAGATCCATGAAGATTGCAGGGGCATTAGTAAGACCGAATGGAAGCACTATAAATTCATAGTGTCCAAACCTTGTATGGAAAGCCGTCTTTGGTATATCCTCCATTTTGACCCTTAATTGATGATACCTTGAACGAAGATCAATCTTGGAAAAGTATTGAGCTCCACGTAGTTGGTCAAATAAGTCATCAATGTGCGGGAGAGGATATTTGTTCTTGATAGTGATCTTGTTAAGTTCTCAAAAATCAATGCAGAGTCTCATTGATCCATCTTTCTTCTTAACAAATAGAAGAGGTGCTCCCCAAGGTGACACAATAGTGCATATGAATCCTTTATCAAGATTCTTTTGGAGTTGCTTCTTCAATTCCTGCAACTCAATTGGGGACATTCTATAAGGTGTATTTGAAATATGCAAAGCACCCAGTACGAGTTCTATTGAAAACTCAACTTCATGATTTAGTGGAAGACTCGACAATTCCTCTGGAAAGACATCATCAAACTACCGTACAATGGGAATAATATTAATTGTGAGTTTCTCAGCAACCATTTGATATAAATAACCTTCATTTATTGGAATCAAGACCCATAAGATAGAAGAAATTTCCACTGGAAGCTTATGTTCAACCTTTCATCGATAGACGATTGTGCCATTAGGGGTTGTCACAGCTAACTCAACATCTAATTGTTGAGGTAATACGGTGATACCCTTAGAAAATTTTTTAGAAATAAAAGAGTGGGTGGATCCAGAATCAAATAAAACATTTTATACTTTAGAGTGGATGGTTAGTGAACCTTTCACCACTTCGTTGTCGTACTCTATATCGCCGATAGTAATTGCATGTGACATTCCTTTGTCTTTGGCCTTAAGAGTTTGTTGATGTCGATCATAATCATAAACCCTCGGATTAGGGAATTGATTGGAATAATGCCCCATTTCCTTGCACTTGAAACATTGAGGTGTATTAGGTTCATTCTGTGTATCCCTTCCTTTGTTTTCATCATTAGACATCTTCTTCCCATTATTTCGACATTCAATTGCCCGATGAACATCTTTTCCACACTTATAATATTTTCTTGTCCCCTTAAGACAATTTCCTCCATATTTCTTTCCATACTTTGAGCATAAGGTAAAACTCATCTTATTTTTAGTGTGTTCTTTAGATTTTCCTTTGAATTCCATTTTCCTCTTCTTATCAAATCCATATGACTGATGGGTTACTCCAATATCCATCTCAACTTTGAGAGCACATCGAACGATTTCCTCGTAGCTATTGAAGTCCCTTATGGATAACGCCCTTCTAATACATGGTTCTAAGCCACTAAAGAATCCATCGATCTTACTCTCAGGTTGAATAATAATACCAAAAGCGTACCTTGCAAGTCTTGTAAAATTTTCTTCATAGGTACCAACAGATTCATCATCCTTTTTCTTTAGTTAAAGAAATTCATTCTCCATCTTTGTTGGAAGAATACGAGGGAAATAATTATTGAAAAATAAGTTCTTGAACTCGTCCCATTCCATGGACTCAATTTCATCCATTTGCCTCATATTTTAAATAAGATTCCACCTTTGATCAACATCACCTTCCAAACGATACACTGCTAAGATGACTTTATCATGTTCAGAACATTGAAGAACTGAAAATATCTTTTCAGTGGTACTGATCCATTGTTCAGCCACTAATGGATCAGAAGACCCGTTGAATGAAGGTGGACGCTGCCTCATGAAGGATTAAACGGACTATTTCTCCTTCCTTTTCTCATTTGTAAGTCCTACATGATTCATAGCTTGAGAAAGTTGTGTGATCCTGGCTACAAGATTTTGTATTCCAGCTCCCATAACTTTTGGTTGCTCAGGGGGATAATCATTGCATTGCCCATCGCATTCTGCATTAACACGGTTCCTTCGGGTTCCAACCATTGACTAAAACCTAGAAGAATAGGGTGAGAAACACTAATTTTAATAGGAAAACCGCATAATCAAGAATAAAATTTTATAGTTAAGGTCTTATCATAGGTTATTCACGGCCATTTCTAAAACACTAAGATTGTGTTCTATTCTTAGACTTATCCTTCGGGGTCTTACTAAGGATTTCACATCCTAGTTTCCAAAGGTTGACTATACCATTCCTCTGATACCAACTATAACAACGCATACTTTACATACATTTCTAATACCTCAAAATTGATTTACACTTATTAAAACATATAAAAAAACCATGAAAGGACCATATAGGTATAGTGTCTTTTGAAACTGGGAAACATAAACAACTGGTTCATAAATCACCTATGTTGTCTCCCATTTATTTCATCATATCTAGAGTCCCTTTTTGTAATATCCTACTTAATAACCTTCTTCCTGACATGGGGAAAGAAAACATACAAAAGGGTGAGCCCAAATTCACAGTATGTGTAAACAAAATAAATATCAATCACATCATATTCATAAGAACATATCATTTTGGAAATATTAACCTGTAAAAGAGATCATATTTTCATTACATGGGATAAATCATAGTATTGAAATTCAATCCCAATAATCATAACATAAAACATGAAACTTTGTGTCATACATACTTAATCATAGTGAATCATTTCTTAGTAGTCAAGACTCATTTCTAAGACTATCTTAGCGGACAAAGTCCATTTCTGAACCGAGTTCACTCCACGTTTTAGTCATTCTTCACTAAACCGGTTTAACCTGTCAGTACAGCCATGTCTATCTCATGAGATATAAATCTTTACCCAATGCATTGGAGGGAGATATAGGTCCCACCCATCTCATAATGATTCCATTCTTATGTCTTCCACAAAATCAAAAAAATCATTCATCATTGCATAACCCATGTAGTAAAAAATGGGAATCTTAAGCATCATGCCGTCATAACATAATCATAAAAATAATTCTATCATAACATAATCAAATAAATGAAAAGAACCCTATATTATCTTAGATGGAAAATAATTTTGATAAAACACTTGAATTCCATTCTTGAGGAAAATATCATTTCTACTTCAAAAACATTTTCATTTCTTAAAACGCCATATAATTTTTATCTAAAAGAAGTTGATTAAAAATAAACTTGAAAACTTGTAATGTAATCTTCATGGAAATAATGTTCTAAAAATCCATTCATGCCGTATAAGTAAAAAAACATTCTTCTCGTACTTTTGTTGGAAAAGTCAAAAAGTACCTCGTATGAAAAACGACAAAGGATTCCTTTCATATGTTTTACTAAAAACTCACTGGAGGGTAAAATTGGATATAAACTATTGTATAAGGATATAAATATTACATATTGATGAAACATGGATGTGGATGATAAATATTCCCTAGTAAATTCTGAAGTATAAACAATCTCAGATAAAAATGAGATTGCGAGATTTTCCCTTAGCTTAGGTCCGATTTGCTTCGTAAGTGTCCGAACCTCCTATATAATGATTTAAATAATGTCATTGACTTATTACAGAATCATACTCATTGTTATGATATCATATATGGCATATTCTTAGCTTCTTATTAGTAATATTTCATTGCTACTTGTTATTCGGGTGTTTATTACTTTTTGTTCTTATGCGTGTTTTGTGGAATAAATTCTTATTATTATCATTAGGTTATAGATACATCATTTAAAAAATGGTATTAGTGTAATATAAATCATATTCATTCATTAAATTCATTTATATAATCATTATGCAATGAAGATCATGTAGAACGAGTCACATCACATCGTGGAGACGGTATTCCATATGTACGCACGAGCAATGATATCATTCCCGTGATCGTGGAATTGTATTGGAGTGTATGTATACTATTTAATAATCAATATAACTTTACAATAATCATATAAAGTTTTTATTTACACCATTATACCCATCCAAGTAAGGTGGTGGTGGAAAATAGATTACACCACGGCGTGATGATGGTATTTCGTACGTACGCACGCGCAGTGATTTCGTTTTCCGTAGGATGGATAGATGGTGAAGTAGGGTTGTTTCATACTTATAATACCATACCATTATATTAGTGATACTGATGTTATTACTCCATAATTAAACAACTAAAGAAGAATAATTGGAAGAAGAAATAAAGTTGAAAGAATCGGTAACAGACATTACCTCTTCTTTGAAGCACCTATTTGAGACCTCTTCTTTGGGAACTAAAATTGATCTTTGAAGAAGACCATGGCCTCTAGAATATTTCTAGGGAAGAGGAGAAGAGAATTTTGCAGGGTTTTTTCGAGCTTGAAGGCTCAAAGTGGTGTGAGGAAGAGAGGGAGGAGGTGCCCTTTTATAAGGGAGGAGAGGGGCACCTTAGGAAAAACTAAATATATTATTTTATAATAAAATCATATTCGGTTTTTAATAGATCCAAATTAATTTATTTCAAAGATAAGGTTGGGATGGGTCAAAATCCTCTCATCCAATATATTTTAGACAAGTATAGCTTTCTATTTTAACCTTATCATTTAGATTTAACTTTAATTTAGATAATTTAACTTTTACCGTGTCTTCATGTTTTCATACAATATAAGGTTAATAAACTTACTATAACAAGACAAAAGAACCCCAAGTTTTTTATTAATAATATATATAACCTTATATATGTCATTTGTCCGTACCTTAGATTTTTAGGAATAAAATAACAATTAATAATATAATATTTGTTTTAAAAACAATTTTATGTCAATTTTGACACTATTTGGTAATTTATTTTTTTGAATATCATAACAGAAAGATTAGTTAGAAAAAAGTTAATTAAATAAATACTAACATGTCATATTAACATAGAAAATTAGTGTAATTCATAAAAAGTCTCAAATTACATTTATTTGTGTATTTATAACATCAATTATGTCAATATTTCATTAATAAGATAATTACTACATCATTATTGTGTCACAAATAAATTAAATTATTTGTTGTCTAAAAATTAAAAATAAAATAAAACTATGTAGGAACTATTTTTATCTTTCTAATTAATGTTTATAGTCGAATTTATCTTATGTATAACCCTATATAAAAAATGATTTAGTTATTAAACTTTGATTTTAACTATTTTAACCCTTCTTTAAATAAATTAATAATAAATGTCCTAATCTAATCCAAGTGGGCCTAAATGGTCATGTTTAATAAATAAGGTTGTATTTGGTTGAATTGAACTTATCCAATATAATTAGAACATCTGTTAGGGAAATAATAATAAAATATTTACCATTAATTACCCTATTTACTTTTAACCGTGGTAAAAAAAGTAAAAATTTACTATTCACCAAAAATTATTTTCATCTCATTGAACCACATTTTAGTCCTTGATATTAACCGTGTCTCTCAGATTTTCGAAATTCCCCTCACAGAAGCGGTAAAATTATGTTTTATGTAAATTTGCAAACTGTCCAAGGAGGTGGGTAAAAGACGGTGAAAAGTTCAATAAAATTATTATATATCTAAAATTATTATAAAATGACTTCAATTAATTGCATTGAACTTATATATGTATTATTTATCAATTTTGACCTAAAATAAATTTAAATAAAATAAATAATTATTTAAATAAAAAGTCGGTTTTTAAATAGTAACCCAGTGTTTTAACTATTCATCAAAAATTTAAAGTTTTCAGAAAAATACCAAAATTTCACCGTTGGATAATTTCGATATTCCGAATCTAAAAATGAAGTCCATTTTGAAAAATATAATTTACAAAATTTCAAAAAATGGGTATTACTATTCATAACGGCTAGTTTTAGTAATATTTTAATAGCATATCGTTGTTTAGTGTAACTCGGTATTGCGTACGACGCAAGCTATCGAGGAAGGTCGTGATTGCGTGTAAAGCAAGTCAAGCTAGAGTTGTGTGTAGTGAAAGATTCCTTTGATGATTTATATAACATAAAAATAAAATATTTCTCATAAAACTCTCGGGTGTTACACAACGTGTATACATTCTCTTACCTATTAGAAGAAAGAATAAACTCTTTCTTGGAATTGTGTACTAAGAATTTATCATTCCTAAAATTCACAAGGTAGCCTTCATCACATAATTGGCTTATTCTGATGAGGTTATGCTTAAGATCCTTAACAAAGAAAAAATTTGAAATTAATGTTTTTTCCAAGAAGAACGATGTTACATATACCAATAATTTCTGCCTGAGCATTATCTCTGAAATTTACTTTTCCTCCTTTCATTTTGATAATATTTTTGAAAAAGTTTTTTTACCAGTAATGTTTCGGGAACATCCACTATCCATGTACCAGGTATTGATGTTGGTACTTTCCCGATTTTCCTGAAAATAAGAAAAAGTTAGGTTTTCGGAATCGAGACTTGCTTGGATCTGGAAATCTCAGAAAGTAAACTTTTGGGTACCAACATCTTATTAGAAAAATAAGCCTTATGAATTCCTAAAGATTAGGTTTTGTTTAGGGAACCATTATTTTCCTTGTGACCACCATATTGACACTTTGTGCAGAATGGGGCACTTTTAAGAACAAAGTAATTGTTGCTAAAAATTGGTTTAGAACTTGTGTAACCAAACCAGAAGTATTCCTTCGAGGTCGAATTTGTGAATATATATAATCAAAATTTAATTTACCTAGGGTAATGTTTGACAAACACTTCCTCAAGGAAAATGTTTCAGATTTTAGTTTGATAAATATGTTCTTCTCTTCCAAAACATCTGATTTTGAACTACAGCCAGGCTCGAAAACATCTTTCTTATTAATTAATTTTTCAAGATCTTTAAAAAGTTTTTTCTTCTTTGAACTTACTTTCTCAAGATTTTTTAAAACACTTTCAAAATCAGCATTTATATTATCAATATCCTTAGAAATATTTGATATTTCATTAGTAAGAATAGTATTCCTAGAATTTTCCTTATCAAGTTTCTTCATGAGTTTTGAGTTCTCGATCTCAATATGTTCAGCAAACCTAGAATCTTCTTCATAGGTAGGTATAAAAAAAATTCATCAGAAGAAGATTTTTCATCTAAAGAGTTATAATATTTATTATGATTACAATTCAATGAAACATTGGTCATTGATTCAGCATTGTGTAACATAACCATCAAGCAATGATTATCAATAGGTATCCTGACTAAAAGACCAAGATTTGTCTGTCTTGAAGATTCATAATCCGAAGATTCATCTGAAGAGTCTCCACCACTGGAACTCCATGTGTCATTGGCTTTCAACACTTTCTTAGCTTTGGACTTGTAATATTTCTTTTGTCTTTTCTCAGAATTCCTTTCTTTTCTTTCTTTATTTTTAAGCAAAGTACAATCCGGTCTTATGTGTCCAACTCTCTTGCATTCATAGCATGTGACTTCATAATCGTTCTTGTATTTCCTTTCCTTATTCCTATACTTGGATTTAATGTTCCTCTATCCGTCTATCGTGTTCATCCTTAGATAAAGATTTTCTAATTCATTTTCTGAGACTTCACACTCACTAGATTCAGATTGGATAGTATCTTTATTGGATCTGGATCTAGTAACTCTCTCAAGAGTCTTATCTTTCATGTGATATGATGTTGTAGTAAAAGTAACACTACCATTCCCAGTCAACTTCTTTATATTGTCAGCATCTCTCTTCATTCTAGTCTCATGTTGAAGAAGTGTTCCAAACAGTTTTTCAAGATAAATTTGAGTAACCTTTCTATTTTCAACGATAGCAGTTCTCCTAGATTCCCACTCATTGGGAATAATATCTATGATCTTTTCAACAAGGGAATCATCATCTAGACCTTTTTCTCACATTGATTTTAAGTTATTCAAAATAGTCATGAATCTTTGTTGCACCTTACAAATTGGTTCTCCATAAAGAAAATTTAAACAATGATACTCAGCTCTAAGCATGGCTCTTCTAGTCTCAATCACTTTAGATGTGTAAAAATGTGTAACATCAAGTTTATTCCACATACAGTTATCTGTTTGACAAGAAGAAATTTGGCTATATATGTTCCTAGTCATTGAACAAAGTAAAGTATTGCGTACCTTATAGTTCAGTTGGTAATCATGATATTCATGATTTGTAAAGGCACATACTTCTTTATCAGGAATTTTGTATCATCTAGTAAGCAAAACAAAATTTTCAACCGCAGTGTTGATAATGAATGTCTTCATGCGATCCCTACAATATTCGTAATAATTACCATGAAAAATTGGTGGTATAGTAGGGTTTAGGTTGTTGATAAAACCAAGATTGATTCCTTCCATCCTTAAGAAAAACATTGGCACACAAACTTGTTAGAAGTATATGTCTATAAACAAGAGAAAATCTTCTAAGCAAGAAAAATTGTATCTCTAAGAAAAAAGTGAATCGGAATTATGATTCTGAAAAATAGATTCTGAAAAGTATGAATCTGGAAAATGTAATTCCGAGAATTCCTTCAGAATCTAATCATGAGGTTAATTTAGATTGAACCAAATCCTATGATACCAAATTGTTCGTATGGTATGTGACTGAGTATGATATACTATATAATACCAAACGTAGGATCGAAATAAGAATGAGATTCTCAAATACAAGAGGGGGGTGAATTGTACCTTTTAAAAATTCCCTTAAGAAATTTTGAGGTTGGTTATGTTTAACAAAGTTAAACAAGATAATTCACAAGAACTCTATAAGTTCTTAAGGCTTTCATGATTTCGGAAATGTTATTCTGAAAATGAAACTTAACATAATTTACAAAGATTGAGATTTTACCTTAATGCATATAGAATCTAACTATATCAGAGTACAAAGATGAGGAAGTATAAGAAGGTATACTTTCCTCAACAATAAAAAATGCATCCGAATAACTTATAATAAGAACAAGTAACAGGTAATAAGTAATTTCACCCAAAGAGAAGGGTATCCAACAAACATGGATAATGTTTCCTTGATTTATACTTTCAAGAAGGTTTTTCTTACCGACACCAGGGTATGCCCTCGATACAAAGATCAGATTCTGTCTTGCTATCCCTGCAAGACCTCAACTATTAGGTAGTCGACACCTCTGTCTTCCTCACCAAGAAAGCCCTCAACTTCAAGGTGTTGCAACATCTGTATTCCTATCCCCAGAAGCCCTCGATTGTAATCACCAAAAATCAGAGTCACATGAAGAAAATATGCACAAGGAATAGTTTAAACAAGCCAGTAAAACTTTCTGCACGAAGCATGAGAGTTGATAAGAGCATTTCTCTCTCTATAAATCACTTCAGGAAGTTCTGAGCAAAAAAATTACAAAAGTTTTGAGCATGTTCAAATGAGATCCTATTTATAGGTGACATTCCAACATTCGGATCCCTCCTCTAACTGTCATATTCTTCCTTGAATTTCAGAGGGACCTATACATTTGTCACTCAAAAATGGTTAGTTAATAACTGAAAGAATGACATCATTTTGGAATAGAAAAAGTGTAAGCATAACTAAACCGATATTCAGAATTGAGTAGAAAATGAATGCTTGGAATGGAAAAGGTTAAATTTTGGAATTTAAGTAAAAATAAAATCAGTGTCTATAAACTTAAGAAAATTCATATTCTGTTTTGTAGGAATTCAGAACCTAAATTCTGTAAAAATCTGGAGTCTGAATTTCAAGGCAATTCAGAGTCTGATTTCACTAGATTTCGGAACCAGAACTCATGAAGGTCAGATTCTATGTTCGTGAGAATTTGGAGTCAGACCTCATCCGAGTTCGGAGTCTAAATTCATAGAACTCAGAGTCAGAACTTAGAGAAGTTCATAATCAAAATTCGGAGTGGAGCTTTATGAGAGTTCGTATTCAGAATTCGATGTGGAACTTGATGAAAGTTTGTATCCGGAATTCAGATTGGAACTTCATGATAGTGTGTATACAGAATTTAGAGTGGAACTTCATTAGAGTTCATATCCATAATTCAGAGTTGAACATCATTAGATTTCATATCCAGAATTCAGAGTTGAACTTCATTAGAGTTTGTATCCAGAATTCGGGTCCTAAAACAGAATGCTCCATGTCTAAGTATTATACGATTCTGAGGTTTAAGATATGAATATGATTTTTACACACAAGAAAAATATTGATATGAATAATGAAAAAAAGGTAGGGGTAAATTTCCTTTGGGAAGGAAATTTTCCTTAAGGATGTAAAATAGGTGTAAAAAGAAATTTTCCTTAAGAAAAGGTGTTTGTGACTGAAAAGATATTTTTTGTTAATAACAAGTCAAACCAAATTACACTTCACGGAGGACGAAAATAGTGTAGGCCATGATATTCCTTCCAAACCACATTAACACACTCCAAAGGAAGAGAGTTAAGGCTGTCAGAAACCACCAGAGTCTCCCCAGGTCCGCCCCAACGAGCAAACGCATCTGCCGCAAAATTGAATTCCCTCAGACTATGGTGTACCATCCTTCCCTGATTGGTCTCCATTTTACACCTGCAGTATACATACGTTAAATCCTAGGAGATGTCATGATACCCCTGCAGAGATCTTACCAGAACCTCCGATTCCGATTCCACCTCCATCACTGAGAACCCCTTCCTCCTTCAAACCATCAAACCAGATAAAAGGGCTCTAAACTCTGAACTAATAGAATTACCTGGTCCATAATAAGCACTAAAAGCAACAAGAACCAAACCCCATCAGTCTCAAAGCAAGCCACTTCCCCTCATAATTCCTCCCACACATGAGCCATCCACATTTAGCTTCCACCAATGCTCTGGAGGCTATCATTTAACCCACCGTCCTCTTTCCAACCATTGACTGGCCTGTCTACTAAGCAGCCCCTCCAGCATAAGTGAGTGAACACCTTTTTTGAAAATATAGGATAGTTCCACTACAATGGCTTTCATCCGGATCTGAAGATATAACGAGGACCTCCCACCACCGAACCTCACCTGGTTGTGAGCCTCCCAAATGGTCCAGCAAATGGCTACAAGAGTGATGATGCATTCTGTACGCTCCCCCGACCTGCCATCAAGCCTAGAGAACCAAAACGAAATGTAGTCTCGAACCGAGTGGCACTCTCGGCCTGGAAACCTGAACTGATCAATCTGTGACCGGAGGAAAGAAGCCCAGCGACCCTGAAAAAACAGATGGACTATAGACTCCGAGTTTGGATTCTCACAACAGTAACACCGCAAGGCCATGTTGATCCCTCTCCCCTGAATATTATCCTCTGTTGGTAGGGCTCAGTTTCTAACCCTCCACACTAGAAAATTCATCCTCGCTGGTAATACATTACACCATGTAACTTCCTCCACTCCCACCGCCGCATCATTACCATAAAGGATTCTTTTGTACCCATTCATATTGAAACGCCCTGAGCTCACATCTGTGAAACAACATTTATCTGGATCATCATTCATAACCACACTACCTAGATGATTCATTTGCAATGCATTAATATTTCCATGCATGAACTCATAATTTCCACATGCCTCCTTAAACAAGATGTCAGGATGCGAGCAGCCTTCAAACCAAAGCCTCTCCTCTGTCCACGTGTCTTTCCTAAAACAAATCTCCCCCTGACCAATCACCTATCTGGTGTGATCAAGCAGTACGTACAGATGAGAGAACATGCATATGGCTTGGCTCGTCACCCCACGCATGCGTAACTCTCCATGCCAACCATACCGGGTTCTGAAAAATCTGGCCCACATAATTTTACCCACAATCACCTCCCATGCTAATTTGGCCGGAATTCCCAGTATTTCTTCCGATAGATCCCGTAAACCAACCCCACCCTCCTCCACTAGACCAGACATCCTCTTCCACGATGCCCAATGACACCTACCATCTCCCTTCGTATTCTACAAGAAGGATGTAAGAATGCTCTCAATTCTATCCACAGTTCCCTTTGTAGGGATGATGATAGCAAACACATGCATGGGTATAGACAACAATACACTATTAATAAGCATAATCCGTCCCCCAAACTAAAGCACCTTGTTCTTCTAGTTGAAGACCCTTCCCAAGATGCGGTCCACAACCCCATTAAAATGACTCTTCAGTATCCTCCCACTGGACAAAGTTATCCACAAATAAAGAATATGGATATGTTTCTGCACACATCCGAGAGTCTCCTGGATAATCCTACATCTCCTTCCCGAACATTTGTTGGATATAAACACATGGATCTTCTCATGATTGACCGACTGTCCACTCTGCTTCCCATACAAGCCCATAATAACCTTAAAGGCTTTTAGAGTCCTGCATCATCCATTCAAAAATAAAAGTATGTCATCAGCGAACATCAAGTGAGATACATCCCTCGAGTTTCTTCTACCACGGAAAGGCTTCAAAGCACCCTCTGACATTACCTTCTTCAAACTTCTGGACAAGGAATCTTAATCCATGACAATGATAGCAGGTGAGAGCGGATCCCCCTGCCGCACCCCCCTCACCGACTTGAAGAATCCAAAACACTTCCCCAGTAACGAAACCGATATCCACGGAGAGGCAAAGAATCTGAAACAAAGATCACAGAAACATTCCCGAAACCCAAATCTCCTCATGACCCGAAGTATAAAGCTCCACTCCAAGTTATCATATGCCTTATTCATGTCCACTTGTAGAATGAAATTGGACCCATCCGTCCGCTTGTTCAGATCATGGACCATCTCGCTCGCGATACCAACTGCCCCTGTATACTCCTCCCTTAAATGAAACCATGCTACTCCTCAGAGACAATCCTGGGTAAAACATTGGTCAGACTCCTACTAATAACCGTCGCCATGATTTTGAATGGAACTTTGCATAAGAATATAGGCCTAAAATGGTTGATAAGAAATGGGTCTTTGATCTTTGGTTAAAGTACACCCTTGAAGCCGTGATCCCTTTAATCAAGGGGGCCCCTCAGAAGAAGTCCTGAACAACCTCCACTATACAGGGCCCGACCACTTACCATGCAGCATGGTAGAACGAAGCCGGAAACCCATCTGGCCCAGGTGCACTTTCGCGCGGCATGCTCCCCAGTGATTCTATAATCTCCCTCTCCTAGGGTATAGATGAGAGGTGCTCATTCTCAGAACAAGTAATCAACAGAGGTAAACAACTTAGAAAACTAGAATCCCTTAAAGATTCCCTATCAATACCAGTGGTGTTCTCCCCCGCCCACAACCCCTCAAAGTGTTCTAGAGAAAGCTTGCCTGCCACCTCCACAGCCGACGTGTAAGATCCATCCTCCCTTTTCAAATTGATTTTCATACTCCTCCTTTCCTTGAAGCATGCTTGGAAGAATGAACTATTGCGGTAAAGTCATAAGGAAATCCTGATGACTTATCAATCTCCCCCATGAATGAAGGAATTGAAAATTTCATAAGGAAATACTTATTGACACAACAACATTGATATAAAAATAGATGAATCTTAGTAGAGGGAATATAATTAATTGTCATCACAAGATAAAAAAAGTTATACAGTTTCCATAGCTACATGATAGTAGTAATAAAAATTATAACTCACATTCTATAGAAGGATGAGTAACAACCCTTTTATATTGATACACATAAAATAAATGAACCACCCATGTGATTATCATTGATAACATGATCATAATGAAATATTCAAAATAAATATCTCCCACTAGACTTGTCCTAAGTCCTAGCCCGATCCCAAATACTAATTTGTGTAGAGTAATGCATCTCCACCATAAAAAAAGATCACTTTACCAAACCAATTCTTAAAACTAATAGGTATACTCATGTACCAAGGAATCCATGTAGGGTGTGAGTATAACATAGTTGGCCACTGCTAATGGTTTCCCAAAAAATATTGTGTTAATGGACATGAAACTAAATCTTGATATGATATATATTAAAAGTTATTAATGATGGTAATAATGGAAAATATTTTAATTCTACTAAACAATAGATGTAAGCCCAAAGGTTCAACTATGGTAATATATCTATTATTTATTCTTGTTTCAACGAAAACTTATAAAATCATATTATAGTAATATAATTATTAATTATATAGATTTTTTATTAATCAATAAATATCAACAACACACAGATGGATAAGAATAGAATTTTTATTTACTAGAAGAATATTTTTTTTAAAATTTAGGATTTAAATGTGTAATTTTGAAATTCAAAAATATTTTAATTTAAATATTTATTTTGTTAATAATTTTTTTAATGTTTATAATTTTGAAATTAATTTGATCTTAATTTTTTTACTTTTATTTATTATTATTATTTTATTATAATTATTAAATTTTATTTTTAATCTTTTTATTATTTAATATGTCAAATTCGTTTGTTTTAAAAAGTTATATTTTTTTATTTATTCTTCTCCTCGATTAATACTATCTATAATTTTATATTTTTGTAATTTAATAAATATTCATTTGATTTGTTTGTAATTATTTTATTTATTTATTTTTTTAATTTTTTTAATTAGTCAAAATCCTAATTAAATCGTTAATTTGAAAATATATAATTTCAATTTTGTTTATTTTTATGTTTTATTTTAATTTAGTGTGTGTCCAATTTTTGTTTATATGGGTCAATTTAATTCATGTTTTTATTAATTTTTTTCTTTTCAGATAAATGCGGCTTCTTCTAGGAAACCAACAGCGAGAACTGAAGTAGTGGTGACTCTATTGTGTCAAAACCAGAACCACTTGATGGTGAATTTTTTGGGTCACCATTCCACCTCCTCATAAGATGATTCTGTGATTTACTAAAATAACCCATCCCATCTCATCCACACCTCATTTCACCACTACCTCACAAAATAGTGATTGTTTACAGTGGTGATTCTCTTGTGTCACTGCTGCATCTCACCTCTCATATCCTCCCACTGCACCACTACACCTTCCACCGGTTTTCGACCCAATATCAGCATACAAATCAACAAGAAGAACAAAATTTAGAAATTCCCAATGAAAATCATAAATTTTCAACAGCAACAGCGATTCAAACAACCAAATATCATAGATCAACTAACCAAATCAGATTTAATGAAGTCCATAAGCATTAGATCTAAACTCGAACCACATGCAAGTCAAAGAAAAAAATATAGGTTCGAGAACCTTTAGTTGAAGATTTGGTCCATTTCCATCACTATGTTGAGCCTCCCATTTTTGCAGATATAGTCGGCTCACACCTTACTGCTTGCACACTCGACAGCCGCAAGAACCAAAGCTTCCCTTGCATCCCGAAATTTTCCAGATCTAATAAACAGGACTATCCAAGGGGCAATAGATAGCCGTCCACCTCATCTATTACCGTTGTCTCTAGAATCCTTTTTGCCTCTCCTCTTTTCACACTTGAACCCCAATCCCCTTTTTCACTACCACTGAACCACCATGACAAGCCAATAAAACCACCGTCTCCCATTCTTTCATATGTTGTCGCATTCCACCCCCCTTTCACATCTATTCCCTTGTCACCTCCTTCCCCTTCACCTTACCCATTTCTTATATATATATATATATATATATTAATTAATATAACTAATATAATATAATAATAAGAATAATACAATAAATATTAATAGTTTATAATAATAATAATAGGCATATTTAACATATTAATACATTTATTTGTGTATATATTAATTATAATAAATTAATTGATAGTTAATATTAATTAATAAATATAATTATTTATATATATGTATATATATTATTATTTACCTATTTATGTAATAATAATAATATTTAAATAATATATATATTGATTAACATATGTTTATAATTATTTAAAAGTAATTATAGTAGTTAAAGAATATATATCAATATATATATATATATATATATATTAATAGTTCATTAATCAAATTATGTAAAATATTTTTATATACATGATGTAAATGTTGTGTGACATTTATTCGTCTCTCAATTTTCTTGCAGTATTAGGTGGTTGTGGGAAAAGTTTTCTGTGTCACTCCATTACAAATTCAAGGGGATGTGATAGTCATTATGAGAATTACGCTACTTTTACTAGGTCGTCACTCGATGTTGCTGATAGATGTGTCAAAGGGATCCACATTAAGTTTACTACATAATTGTTAGAGTTTTCATTTTTATCATTTTTTGAGAAGAATGTTTTCTCCTCCTCTTTTATTTTTTAAGCACATAAATGGGAACTATCTCCATCCCCAAGAGTTGAGAAACCCTTCCTTTATTTTTCATCTACTACTTCATTGTTTTCATTTTATTCTTTTATATGTAAATGTTAGTGTATTGTTATGTTTTCTTAATTCAATTTGGATATTTGTGTGTTTATTCATATTTTTTTCATGATCTCGAATCTCTAGTGATGGAAAACTAATTTGTGGGGTTAGATCCAGTTACTGAATCCCGATCGGACAAGAAGATCCATGAATAATTTGTGTTCATAATTTTATATTTGACTAAGGGTATTTACACTATGAATTAGGGCGAGAAAGAGAGTTGACCATTGCAAATGAGAAGTGTTCTTCTATATCACCTAACTTAGTTTCCAATTCCTTTCTCAGTTTTAAACTTATTAATCGATATGTGTTGTGCAATTTGACGACCTCAATATGATCATTGGAGCCTGTGACATCCCTATTAGAATGACTTCGTTGAGTGGTTCACATTGTTATTTGGAGGACTTATTTAGCAATGATGAAATTAAATGTTTTAGTGTTCAATGTTTTTGTGAGATAGGTGTGTGCATCAAGCTATAATTCATGTATTGAGTGAATTGAATGTTTTTTATTTAATTCATCAGTTGATCAATGATATGTATTTTAGGGTAGATCCACCATGATTTATCATTGTTCTTACTAAATCTATCCTATTTAATTTTATTCCCTTTCTTGTTCATCGTCATTTTGTTCTGTTTATAATTTTTTATCTAATCACTATTTCTTAACTTCTGCTATGTTTTCCAACATTGTTTTTGTAGTTTTTTTCAAAATATTAAAAAAAACCCAAAAATATTTTCAAAAAATAACGCATATACTCTCGAGACGACTTCCTTGAGAGAAACACCAAGGATATCTACTCTCCAATATCTTGGTTACTATAAATATATCATTTAATTTTCTCACAATAAGGACTCCTACAAATTTTTTCACAATATCTAAGGAATCATCATTTTCATGAGTGGGTTTTCCATTTTTTATTTTAGAACATAGAAAAATAAAAATGAGACAAAAAATTGAAAAATGGATATAGTCATATTCTTTGTTAATGATATGCTTGATTTTTATAATGTGAAATCACTTTATCGGGATATAGATTTATTATAATTTTTGTTAAAAACTATACCAGTAAGAGAAATATCTGATTATATAATGGTTGTGACACAACAAACTACAAAAAACATGCACATATATTCAATAAAAATAAAGAGTATAATGTGGGGAGGTGCCATCCAATATAAATTTACTAGACAAAAAGAAAATCATATACTTACTTGGACCTACCTACCTACATCAAGATGAAAACAATACAATTGAAATACCCAAAAAATCAATTGATGTTTTACTTTCGGGAAAAGAACTTAGAAAAAAGGAGAAAAGAAGAAAAAATAAGAAGATAGAGCTATATATTTTTGAGTATATAATACTCTCTTATTTGATGACATAAATCGAAGAGGGAAATCATGATTCCTATTTAATGGACAAGAAAGAGATATGTCCCGCAAATATTGAAGAAGCTTGGAACAATCTAGAGGATTAATTTATTTCCAGCACTTCATTTGATGATTTTTTTGTTCTGACTTGTCTAATGATTTTTCCACAACTGAAAATAGAAATCCAAAATAATAAATCATTGTCTCTTCCTTTTAAGACACCACATCATGGGTAATTTTCATTTAAGATAGGCTTGAAGTGGTTGAATACCTATCTCCTTCTACAGACGTACTTCTAGCATCACTGTTCAAATATGAAAAAACGTTTCACTACTTGAGGGAGTGGATAATTTTTTAGATGAATATTTATTATTATTTGACTATGATTATATTGGAGATGATCTTGATTATTTTTCTCCAACTATAGGTTTTTATATTTTTTCTATTTTCTATGATTTCATGGAGGGTCAAGAAGATTTTGAAACTAATCCTATGAAAGAATTAATGTAACTTCCAATGATTGAGGAATATTATAGTATGAGATATACAACAGAAGAGAAGATACTAGGGATATGCACAATATCAAAATTGGATAATGAAACATTATTTTATGTCCAATAAAGAATAATTCATTTTATTGAACTACAGGAAATTCAAATTTTAAAGATACATTCCTACATCGTGTGAACCCACAATCTCAATAATCTAACGAAGGAGGATATTCCCTTACATTTTATTTTCTCTCATTACAATATAATAATTAATCCACGGATAAGGAGAGTAATTTCATTGAAGCAACCCTAGGGGTACTCCACCAATGACAAGTCACTGATGTAGTAATGAAAAGACTCAAGTGGTTCATAAGTAAGATTCCATATCCATCATTAGAATAGGGTTGATCCACATAGATCCCTATTATGGATAGTCAAAATAAATCACCCCTTTGGGGGTTATCCCCTGATTATCCATTTTAATTTCATGCTTTAGTTTTTTTCATGCTATTTCTATTTTTATGGTTTCTTGTATGAAGAAAATAACGAGGTAGTAACACCACATGGGAATAATTAAATACCAAAGAGAGAAACACATTGGATTTATTGGATATAACTCTCTAACTCAAAAGGGCTGTATTTCTTTTTGAATAATAAATTATGAAGGATAATTTAACTGTTTACATATTTAGGTACTTGAACCGAGTAGTTAGTGATCATGCAAAAAGATAACATATGGAGGATTCATTGAAAAAGATAAATGACAAGAATCCAAATAGAGAAGTACTATTTTTAACTATACATTTTTTTTCAATCTTCACATTCATACTATATGCTGATTGGGATTAATTATTGGGATTCAACCAAAACTCATGTGAAACGTTTGAATCTATTTCTTAAATTGGGTCTTATATTGCTAAAATATAATGTGTTAAAAATTATTTTAAACTTCATTGTACGACCTGATTACACCAACTATTTTCCATTTAATTTTTATATAAGCTACGACATTTAATATCATTCTTTTATTTGAACCAAATTGTAAAATATTTTGTTTTCTTTTAAAATTCATCAACATTAAATTTTAATAATAATAATTTTTTTGCATAATATGATAGTATTGGCTAGTGGGGTGTCTTTTTTATCCTTTTCTATTTTCTTGAAAAGGTAAATTTTTACACCTCACTGCTATCACTTTAGAAAAATTTCATGTTGAATTGACTATCTATTTTGAACTAAGTTGTATCCCACATTGAGAGTCAACATTGAAGACAATGTTTAGTTTTTTGTGTGGGGGAGAGGGGTCTTTACCACACTTCAAAATACACCTAAAAATACTCTATAAAGGTCATTTTTAAAAAAATTCACTTTAAAAAAAAATCAAAATAGTTCACAACCTGTCGGTCCTTTGAATTCACTTTTCACATAAATTTGGACCTGCCCAGTGGATAACTACATCTGGTTGTTAAGGGTTACAATGGATTCTGAAACATGGTGATATATGATTTATGAATGGAGTATCACACACTAATTATAGATTTTCTACTTAAAAATTGAGTAAGATATTTAGATAGGATATATATTTTGAAAATTAAGATCATGAAATTAGCATATTGGAAATTTAAACACAGTCATTGGGGACTTATCTTTTAATAAATATAGCAATAACTTTAATGATCCATCTCAAATTGTAATTTTAGATGTCATTTGACACTGAACTAAAATGGGCAAATGAGATTCCATTGTGAACATCAATGAAACTAGGCATTGGGTCTGTGTTATACCTTTATACATTTCTATAGGTGAATTTTTAAAATCCATTATATATACTTTTCTGGGAAAGAAAAATAAAAGGTAAGATAATAATTATAAGAATAATTTTTTAGTAGTAAAAAATGAGTTTATTAAGGTGAAGGGAATTTTGAACCCAGAAGATGAATGAGACAATTGACTTGTATAATTATCAATTGAGTTCTATCAATAATGTGATTTAAAAAGATTAAACTTCAGAATTTTTGGAACCTAGGAGAAATTGAAAATTGAAGGAGTTATTGATAAGAATAAAATTCCACTTAATCTAACATGTCATCACTATAATAATTTGAACATGAATTGGAATTGAAGTATGTAAGTAGATGATTTCACATAGAAGTAATGAAATCATTGAAAGTTGATGATCCTATGATGCCTTCGATTTCTAGTGTGTTTTTTGATTCTATGAATGACCTTTTGTGAAATAATGTCTTTTTTAATATCCTAACCAGGTTCTGCTATGTTTTTTAAATTATTAACGTGTTCATTTTGATCTGAAATTGACAAATCATTTTTTCAATTTCAAAAAGACAAATATCAATTATTTTTTTGAGGAAAAACAATTATTTATGTGTGAGAGAGCATTTTGTGGTTGTTTTTCGATGTGCTTTTCCACATATTTTTTTATATTTATTGACTTTTTGAGATCAATATAATTTATATTAATTAATGTTTATCAAATGTTCTACATAATGTATTTAATTAATAAAACAATGATATTTTTGATCATTTGTATTTTATTGAGGATTTTTGTCATTTAATATAATATTTAAAATAAATAATTATTATTTTTTTACATTTATTTTTTATTATTTAGTTTTGGTTGTAAAATATCATTTTCATTTTCATTTTTTTATTATTTTATGTTTTCATTTATTCTGTTTTTAAAATTTATTTTTTAATTTATTCTATTATATGATTAATATTTTTTGTTGATGTATTTTTTTAATTTAATAAATAATTACTTGTGTTTTTACGTTTTTGTAATTAAGTTTTTTAATTCTATTTATTTAATTATTTCTAATGTTAATTAATTCATTCTACTAGTAAATAAATAATTTCAATTTAATTTCTTTTATATTTTTTATTTTAATTTAGTTTGTGTTCTATTATAGTTTATCATGATCAATATAATTTATGTAGTTCATTTTTTATTGATTTTTTTGTTGTGAGATGAATTATGCTACAACCAAGACACCCTCAACTAGAACCAAGTAGTGGTGACTCCATTGAGTCACCGCCAAGTCCACCTAGTAGTGAATTTATTGAGTTGCCACCATCATTTCCATTGTTGACTCAATGAGTCAACATTCCAACTCCTCCAAAAGTGACTTAGTGAGTCAACTATAAGACTTTTCCCATCTCACCCACACCCCATGTCGCCACTCCCTCATGCAATGTGGACTCTCTGAGTCACCATTTCTTTTTTTCCTAATGGAAACTCACGCGAGTCACCACTGCAACTCACCGTTCTCCTCTTTCCACACAAACACTACAACTTCCATTGGTTGTCTACCCACCACCAACATTAGAATCAATGACAAATAAACCAATCATAAATTCACAATGATCATAAAAAATTTTCAACAACTTCATCTATTAAAACTTCCACTGATCATAGAACAACAAATTCAAATATCATTTTTCAGCCAAATTAGATTGAATGAAGTCCGCCAACAGGAATAAGTCCATATATAAAGATATAAACTCAAACCAATTCCATATAAAAGGACAATAATTGATATTTTTCACCCACATTTAAAGATTCGATCCATTGTTTATATTGATTTGAGCCTCCCCTTTCAACATACGATGTGGGATCACACCTTTCACCTCGCACCCTCGACCACCGCAAAAACCCAATCCTCCACTACTTACCCAAAATTTTCATATCTGAAAAATTGGCACTATAGAAGATGAATTTCAGAGCCATCTTTATCCTCTCCTACTTCTTCTACCAGAACCCCCATGACTTAACCTATTTTCAGACCCAAATCCCCTTTCTCATATACTCTACTAGACCATTGTGGGCCACTGACTAAACCATCTTATCCCATTCTCCCCTTCACCATCACATTCTACCATATTTCACCACTATTCTGTCAACAACCCTTCCCCATTTACTTTTATTTTCATGTTTTATATACATTTATATAACAATATAACATATAATAATAATAATATATTACATAGTATATATTAATTAGTATAATTGATACAATATAATAATAACACTAAGAAAATAAATATTAATATTGTTTAACAATATTAGGTGTATTTAATATATTAACAAATTTATTTGTGAATATAATAATTTAATTTAATTAATTAATATTTATAAATATAATTATTTTTATATATTCTTATGTATCTACTTTTGTAATAATTAGTATATTTAAATAATATATATATATATTAAAAAATGTTTATAATCATTTAAAAGTTATTATAGTAGTTATATAATATATTTTTATTTATTTTTGTTTTTAATAGTAATTTAATCAAATTATGTAATATATATCTATATGCATTATGTAAATACTATGTTAAATTTTATAATCTATTTATTTTTTAAACAATTAACTAGTCATGGGATAAGGGATCATGGTAAATCCATTGAAAAACTAAGGGGATGTATGGGTTTTAATGAGTAGTCTTGTACATTAATTAGGTCTTCACTTGAAGTGGGTGACCGATGTGTCAAAGGACACCACATGGAGTTTTCTTCCTGATAGTTAGAGTTTTGCTGTTTTTTTTTCATTTTTTTGAATAAGATGATATTCACCTCCTCTCTTGTTCTATAATTCCGGACACATGAAATATCCAGAACACCTAAATATGAGAACCCTACCTCTCTTCTTCATCTTCCCCTTCATTATTTTCATTTTATTATTTTAATATTAAATGTTAGTGTATTGTTCAATTTTTTAACTCAATTGGGATGTTTTTGTTTTTGTTCTTCTTCATTTTGAGCTATGATCTTGAATCTACATGGATTAATATCTGATTTTTAAGGATAGATACTAGTAGTGAATCCTTCCATGACCTGGATATCTAAGCGTCATTTTGTTCATAATTTATTCTTCTCCTTAGTGGATTATGATTGTGAATTAGGGTGAGAAAGAAGCAAAATTTTCACCAGAGAAGTTATTTACTATTTCACCTAATTTATTCCCCCTCTCTCAATTTATTTATTGATTAATTGATATGTTTTGTGTTATTTGAAAATCTCATTAGAATCATTTTGTCTATTAAAATCATAGTCTCTATGAATCGATTGAGTGATTCACTTTTTATTTTTAAGGAATTCTTGAACACATAATAAATTATTTGATTGATTATTCAATGTTTAGGTGAGATAGGTGTGTGAATTAAGCCAACAGTCATGAATTGAGTGAGTTAAAAGTTATTTATTCAATTATTAAGTTGATTTATGATATGGAGTTGAAGGTGGATCCACCTAAGTATGGGCTTGTTCTTACCACCATAATTCTATAATTTCGTTCTCCCATTTCTTGTTCATTGTTGTTTTATTATGTTTCGTCTATTTAATCACTACTTATTCATTATTTCTATGTTTTCCTAAAATTCTTTCTTCTATTTTGTTTTTTTCAATATATTTAAAAAATCACAACATTATTTTCAGAAATACCACTGAGGTTATTCACATTGTGTCCTTGAGTGTGACCTTGAGGTCAACCACTATGCTATATCATGGGCACTATAAATCTATCTTTGGCCATCCTCATGAAAAAAAATCATATCACACATCGTAAAACAATAATTCAGAAGAAGAAAGAGTTGAAAACACATATAATTTTACAAGCTTTAGATATAATAGGGAATCTTATATATTTTCATGGTTGGTTATTCCACCAACCATCGTTTCTTTTCACAATATCCCATATTCAATTACTGTAAAAATAATTTGTATAGAATCCCACCTTACATATTATTAGTAACACCAAATATCATAGATTCATTCATTAGCTTAACAGATGATTGAAAAACTAAGTAAATCACCATAAAAACTAGGTTTCTTCAATAACAATGAATTAATATTCACTTCAATCAGCCTCCGGGATATAAAGGGAAGTTTTTCCCATAGTGTAGTCTTAAAATCAATAATAAATATTTTCACAAACAAATTTTAACTTATGAAAACACATGTTTCATCAGATTATAATCACTATAGAAGGAACCTCAAATTCATTCTCCCCTCTTTCCCTACTTTTTTCTCAATATTATCTCAATTCCACAAGAAATTGTTTTCCCTATTTATTTTATTGATTCAAAGAAAAAAGTAAAACAATTAAAGGCCAATAACATTTATAACTATGTTTAACAATCATACCGTCTTCGTGTATTTAAAAATCAAATAATATGATTACATATACATTCAAAACATTAAAAACAACACCCTAATCTAAATAACAAAAAAAACATTAATTATGAAGAGATTTTGAAAAAAAATCCTTATACAATGAAGAATTTTAATCACATACACATATAAAATCATGTTTTTAAATATATAATTTACCAAATAGGCTATGTTAATGCTATGTTCACCCAGAATCAAACTGATGAACATATTCAATCTTTCATCTGATCTAAAAATCACATACTCATATAATAAAACATTCTCCCATGATATATGAATCCATATAAACCAGATCAAGAAATATTATACTTATGAGTTCTTTGAATAATATTTTCAACAAATATGACAACCTATACTCTACACAAATAGTGGGATCTTTAATATTTTCAAAACCAAGAAATAAATCATTTTGATTATTTACATATAAAAAATATTAGTCATTATTTTTATTTACGGTAGTACCTTTATGGTTCAATTAATATTTGAATTGAGTTATATATAAAATAAAAATATTTTTTATAATAAATAAACTAATTTCATGGGATTATATTCCACCCAAATATATCTAGCATAAATAATAAAATAATCAATATTTAACCCAATAATACCCCCTCCTCAGGTATAAATTCTCACCTATTCTCCCCTTCCTCTCCCTCTCAATACATTGAGTAAGAATTTCCTCCAATTTTCTATTTTATGAGTCTCTCTTATGATCTTCTAAGGATACGAGTCTTCCACCCAATCACTAAGAATATAATTTTCCTTATAAGTGTTCATAACCACATCCTTTTTTTTGTTTTTTAAATCCTTAAAATTCAGTTTCATTTAAATAGTAAAGGTTATTTTGATTCATTTTTTTAATTATTTATTAAATTATTAATGAAATATCACCATTTACAACCATTATACCACCACAAAAGATCAAATAATTCTCCCACATTCCCATTGAAAAAAGATGTTCTAAATTGTTACCAAAGAGTGTGTGGTTTCCTATAAATGACATCATCGTTTGAATAAAAAATGTTTATTAAAGATATAGGTCAGATGAAATTAGGGGTATTAAACCTAGATGTGTTTTTTGGTATTATCTCAACCATCCCCTACTGCACATGAAATGAACTTAACTATGCACCTAATTTAACACATCTGACAGATATGCATTCATTAATTCTCCGGACCTTATGAACAATAATGAAGGATTACTTCGTATTGACATATACACAATATGAAAATACACTTTACCATTAAAATTTTAATAGTTATATGATAATGGTATGTTCTATAATAATGTGAATATCCTATTGTTTATATTTATATTGTTTAATATTCACCTAGATTGTTATATTATAATATTGAATTATGAAATATTTATATACTATATAACCTTATCTATATATGTAAAACAATTGGTTAATATCCTTGATTATGTATAAGATTATTTTGGGAAATATTGTTATATGAATTGTTTATAAATTATCTTCATATGATGGGTTCACCAAACCTCAATTGTGATGAGTTGGACATGAGATTATATAACCCCTCAATGCTTCAGTTGATCTCATGAGACAATCTTGTTGGGTAATTGGTATAGTCCTTACCCATTTATATATAATTTATTAGAACAATTCCATGAAGTTTTATTTTTATTGTCATAAATTACACGTTCTACCACTATATGATAAATTTATGTTACTGATGTGTCTCTCTATTGTCATTTTATTCACACAAATTTATTTTTAATGGAATTATTATATTATTTTATTCCTATCCTATTTTTTATTTAATGTTTATGCTATTATAGCTTCTTTTGTATTTAAACCCTTTACTAAGAGTTTGATATAAAAAATTTATATTATTTCCCATTTAATTAAGAGTCCAACATGATTACTACATAAGGGATATAGATTCTCATAGAGAAATAATAATGTATAAATGTTTTCCTATGAATTATATTTAGTTTTTAATTTGATTCCATGTTAATTTATACATCTTGTTTCTTATGACTACTACACTATTGGATCCTGTAATCTATTTATTTTTTATTCCATAGAAAATAACCACTATATTTGGGTTACTTGAGTTCTGGTTTTATAGTTGGTACCAGAACAAGTTTATTAAAATATATGTGTAGGATGTCATGTTTTTAACTTGATGTAAATGGAAATAGAGCTTGAAATTTTCATTGAGTGGACTATAAAAATCATACCTTTTTCTTGAGAATTAAATAATTAGCATTGTAATAGTTAAAAGTGTAGTTATTAGATGGGTTTTATGACCCAAGAGGGTACCAATGTTTTTGGTGGATTTTTTGGAGCACTGGTCTTTGAAAAAATAGTTTTTAGAAAGGGTAAAGGGGCACATGATTTTCATACAATTAGTGAAAATGTGAACCAAAAACATTTGTCCATGTAATGGAATCACATGGGTTGAAAACCTATACCCTCAAAGATTCACGACCATGAAAAATGGAGAATTCCATTCATATCCAAACTGCACGGGCTACACATTGGTATAAAAATCATCTGCCTAGTAATATTAGATGTTGGGGGTTCCAAATTACGTAGATATGCCACAAGGATTGAATATATTTGACTAATCATGAATCAAAATCATATGCCTCATTAATAGAGATGAAATTACCCTTTACCCAATATTTTTCTACATCCTTCATCCCTAATTTATTCTCCCCATTCACATATAACATCCCTCCCTTTCATGGAGATTTTACTCTTCTCCTTGGTTTCAATGGTTCTTCCATATTTGAACATGGAATCAATCACCGTTGATCATCCTTGATCACCCTACGTTATACTATGATTTATATTTTATTCATCATTTGTTTATCATTCCATATAGATTTTTTTAATGCATGATCATAAACCATTTTTTAGGGAGTTTTTCTATACTTTAGTTTTCTATCAATTTATATTGAATCAAAGAATGATAATGGATGATTGAATTATCCAAAGAACAAGTCAGGTGGTATATGGATTCCACAAATAGGTTTCCTAATTTTATAAAATATTTTTTTGTTCCACATGACGGATTTTCCATGCATCACCCCTTAAATGTGAAAGTAATTCATTGGAACCTAATTCTATAAATTATATATCCATTTTTTTATAATTTCATCAATGGAGGTTCTACAAGTAACATCAAACCAACACTTTGGTTGTGTTTCTTATATTTCCATGACATATTATTTTTATTGGGTAGTTAAATCACCCTTTCTATGTGATATTTTTAATTATTTGGTTACAATTTTATATCTATAATTTAATCACCATTGATGCTTTTTAGATTAACTCTAATGTAAGAGATGTTTCAATTGAAATAACTGAGTTAGTATGATGACCATGCCTCATTTTTTAATATAACCACCTATGAGGTTAGTTTCATCATTTAATAAAATATGGAAACCAAATGTATTTATTTAGAATGATAAATGTAATGGACCTTACGATGTACTTCTAAATTATTTATAAATGGAAAGACCCAAATTGTATGCTAGAATAGTATGGCCATAACAACTTTATTATTCATAGTTGAACTATAATAAAACATGATTAATAATATTGAATTATTTATTATATAATTTTAAATGACAAAATGGAAGGGATAATATCATGGATAGTTTTATACATTTTAAATATAATCTGTATATACACTTATATAACACCTAGAAAAAACCTTAGTTTCCCAATTAGTAATTCCATTGATGGAATCATTGCGAACATGAATTATTAAACCATGAGAGACACTAAGGGTTCCTTATATGAAAATAAATGGATGGGCTCAGACATGAGAAAATTGGATTACAACATCAGCGACCCCTGGGTTCCTTATACAAAATTCCTTGTATGATCTTATTGTTTAAAATAAATTTGGATACACCTTGACAGAAACTCATGTTCCTTATATGGGACTCCTTGTAAGGGATCATTGTATATATGTAATTTTAATAATCCCTGGTAGATACATGAGTTTCTTATATATAATTACTTTTATAGGCTCATTAGTTGATGAGAATATCTTATTTCTCAAGAAACACTTGATTTTTAATGAATAATGGCTTTGATGGGCTTGTAGGATACAAGTAATTTATTATATTCATGACTATTATAAAAAATGGATACCTTGCTTCACCTTGGATCACAAATAAATTTTAATAAATCATTAACCTTTTCAGGTTTCATTTGACGTAGACTAACTAATTCTAACATACTCAGATGCATGAGACGACAAAAATTCTCGAGTCCTTTCATCTATACATTATCTTAGACGTCTGAGATTACATCTATTAGTCCAAATATCACATCATTGGAATCACCATTACTAATATGTTGATTCCTTGGTATTATGTATTTGGTCCTCACCAATTCATGTTTATATCTACATTATTACTATTACATATATAAACATATATACATGATATAATGTTCAAAGATATTTTGTCTTAGGACGGATCAATTATTATCAGTTGGATTTCCTTTAAGGTACTCGATCTTTATTTTAATTTATTTATTTTTCTACTCACTTATTTTTTTATAATATCACATTGACATATTTTATATTAATAGACATGGATGAATTAGAAACCATCGGTGGTGGCCAAGTATGTTTATCACACACACTGTTAAGGTTGATGTTTGGTACTTAAATAAATATAATGGTTGCAAGATTAGGATTCTAGATTGTTCAATGTGTTATACATTGGGATATGTGGGCATAGAAGAACATGACTGAGTCGATGCTTAGGATGCTCATGTAGATAGACTGTGGGATTTAGTTATTTTCATTATGAGTGTATTGTATACCTTCTAAAATGTATGTATATTTTTAATTTTATATTGACATGAAATCATTTTTTATATGATAATATTTTTGGATTTAGATATGTTTTATTAATGGGATTAGTTATTTCCATTTCCTTTCATTTATAATACTTATTTTTTAGATTTATTTATTATGTAACATTGTGATACTCTAATTATGAGGGTATTTTTTCCCCACCATACCATTACAGGAGTCCCACTACTAGTCGGAACACTCGAGCATATGGGTGGGGGGAGGCACACTTGAGGTTGTTTGGTTATTAGTCTGATCACGGTTTATAGAGTGAGTATGGTAAGGACATTACAAAGTGGAATCATATATTCTTTTAATTTGACTTAATATTTTTGGATGGAATATAAGAGAATAGAAATGTGTTGGAACTTGGGATATAACTCATGTATGATAGCGATCAACCCACACATGGGGAAGGACTAAATTTCTAGGTATGAGACTATTGTTCATGCGGTTCGTTATTATAGTTGATTATTATTTCACATCAAGGGATTGATGAACATTATATTACCTAATGATTTATGGGATTTAAGGTATTTAACACTTGGATTGATATGGAATGTATTTTTTCATAAATAATTATATTCAAATATATATTCACATTCCATGAATATTCCATTCCATGTAGAGTTCACTACATGATTTCAGATATATGCCAGATGTTCGTTATGTGATTTAATAGTAGTCCATTCTATATTTATAGTATATGGTTAGTTAAATAATGTGTCTTCATTAATGTAAATGTTGTTTTCTGACAGATCTTGATGGTGGAATTTTATTTGACTAACTGATTATGACATGTTTGATCCATGGACCATTTGTTGCATGGGTTAAAAAACTGGTTATTCTGATTAAGTGGGTGACAATCATCAATTTATAAACTGGTTCATAGATTATAATTTGGGAAATTGTGACCCAAATAATGTAACCTTTATATATATACTTAATATATACTAAGACCAAAAGTAAAAAAATCTAGTTATAGTTACATGGATTTTAATTGTAACTTATAAAGGATATTACCTTTATGACTTGGGAATGGCAATGAATCTAACTAATCCATGGTATATATATAGATATGATTGTGACTCTATAACATGTGCATGTTGAACCATATTATTTTATATTTATATGCATGGATCAACCCTAGAAGGTGAGTTTTAACATTGTATGGAAACATGAAAAACCCAATATGGGTATTTCTGATCTTAATTTTTAAAATGTTATTAGGTTGTAATTATATAGACCCTGGTTGGAATGATAGGAACATCATAGGTCACCTTTATTTTGATATTCCAGATGGATTAACCCCACAAGGTTATACTCATGTTATAAAAGGATGGTTATTTAAAGTCATATCAGCCACTTTTATGGTGTTGGATAAAAATTTAGGTTGGCATATTATTGATCCAATTCCCTGAAAATGATAAATAAATTGTGTTCTGAATAATGACCTTATTTTTATACAAGGATTTAGTAGATTAAAATTCCAATCACATCCTAAAGGGTGTTATCCTATGTAGATATGGGTTGAAATCTTATTTAACTAAGCATATTTGTGAGAAACATTTGTATAAATAAATGTTTAAAATAAAAATTTGAGATAATTTTATTATCATGCTACATGGATTTTTCAATACAATGTTCAATGTATAGTTAACTTTATAAATGGTATATAAGTTGAATATTTCTGAGCCTATTTAATGTATAAAATTAATGGGAATTAATGAAAATTGATGAACTAAAACCTTTCAATGGTGTTTATTGTTGGTACCCCCGTGCAAGTGCTGTAGAAATGTTTCCTTGGGAGGTGTCTTGAATGAGAATGTAGATATTACCCATGGAAAACCTTTGATATTCCAATCAAACTAATATAAAGGTTAGGCAGTAGAGCCTAGTGACACTTCTAGATTGATCCTATTTTAGATTCAGTGCCTCTTGAAGAGGGATATCTTGTTTTGGTAGTTCCTCAATAATTAAAATCAACATTTGATACATACTTATATAATAGGAATAGAAGATTCATTATTATACCATTATCTAGTGGAGGAATTTTAGTCTTTGGAATGACACCAGGAATTACCAGGTCGTTGTGTGAGGATTTAACACTTGTTAAGCATGTGAGCACCATGTAATGATAAATTATTGATGTATATACATTCAATATCCATTGTTGACCATTTAGTTGGTCATGTGACCCTTGTTGTTCATTGATGGATGACTCGGTAAGTCATCATTCAGGTTAACAGTCATATGAGGTAATATGACACTAAGTGTAAATCTTTTCTGTGGGTCGTCACATACGAATATGTAAAGGTCGGATTGGCCCATGGATTGTATTAATGGGTGTGTCTCTAAATTAATGAAAAATCAATGTAGTATGCATTAATACAAGTAGTACCCATTGAGTAATATGGTGTTGTAATTAACCGTATGAGTTCAGTGGAGTTGTTTAACCTATGAGCAGTTAGGCTATATTCACATGTCAATTTAGGAGTAGAATGACCTCGATATATAGAGATGTTTGATTTATCTTGTGTTAGAGGATGATGTTGGAAAAAGATTGAAATCTGGGACACTAACAATCAGTTTAGTTTTGAATTACATGCCTAATACAAATGATTTACGTGAGCATGGATTGAGAGATCATAAGATGTACGACCAATGTAAATTTGATCTAGCACATTATCAAGTGGTTGGAGTTCCACTATTTTTAAATTGGTACTCAGTAAAATCATGTTGTCAACATTAAAAACCAATGATTAATGAAGGATGGAGCGTGTTCCATGGGATGAGTTCCCAGTCTCTCTAAAACGCTGACTAGGACACTTCTATGGTGCAATACTACAAAGTACTCATTTAACATCACTGAACATTAACAACATTAGAAAAATTTTATGATAAAGGTTCCCTTTATCAATGTTAACAAAAACACTGATAAAGGGTATCATTTATCAGTGATAAAAATGTACTGATAAAGGGAAACCCTAATGAGTGTTTTCAGCGCTGATATATGATACCCTTTATCAGTGTTGTAGTTTTTTCACATATTAATGAAACAAATATCGGTGCATTTTTAGTAGTGATAAAGGTCTATATTAAAATGATATAAATAAACAAAAAAATAAAAAATATGTAAATTTAAAAAATATATTAATTTTTTAATTAAATTAAATAATTATCGATAAAAATAATAAATTTAATATATATATATATATTTAAATTATAAATACTAATAAATAGTATATATTAAATATATATATATATATAATTAATAAAAAGAAATAATTAATGTAAAAAAATAATGTACGAGTAAGTTTTGAAAAATATTATACATTTTATTAATTAAATAATTATTGATTAAAATGAATAAATATAATATATATTTTTATATAGATTTTAAATATTAATAAATAATATATTATATATATATATATAAAGAATAAATTTTAAAAATAATAAAATTTAAAATGAATAGGTTGTAACAAGAAATGAAAATAATAAAAAATAACTGAATTGAAAAATAATTCTAAATTTTATTAAAAAATGATAATAATAATTAATATTATATATATATTAATTATAAATATAAATAACTAATATATATAAAATATAAATATATAAAATTATTAAAATATAATAATTACAAACATATTAATGTCTTATTCATTTTTAATGGTTTTAATACCTAATTATTCATCAATACATTTAATATAGAAATATATTCACATATATATATATATGAATGTATATAATATATCATAAAAAATGATTTATATAATATAAAATATTTATTCATTTTAATAAATATGGAATATCATTACTAGAAGAATGGTTTAAAATAAAAAATTATTATTAATTAAAAATACCGTCTAATTTCATCGAGTAACGACTATAATTGAATGTCATTTGATTTTTCAATTTAACACATATCAAAAGTGTGTTACATTGATTTCACATACATATAAATAATTAATGGATTTTTATATAAAACACAGACTCACAAAGACTTACGTAACTAGTAAAATCTTATATAAAAACACATACACCTCATTTTTATGAAATTTATTCAAATTTTAGTATTCATTTTATAATTTTATTATAACACAATAAATTTAATATATTATGTTTTTAATCAGTAATGTTTATTTATTTATTCTAATACTGTTATACTTATATATTAACTAGTAGTCGCCCTTGCTATTTCATGGCGCATTCAATTACTGGTTTTCTAATAATACGATATTAGTATTTATAAAATGTGAGAAGAAAAATAAATTTCGAATAAACTGCGATTAGAAAGTAATAGGGTATGATAATAGAATAAGAGTTCATATAATATATAGACACCATTTAAATTGTTGTCAATGAAAATTGATAGATTAAAAGAATATGATTTTTTAAATTTTGAGGATGAAAATTTGAATTTATTTTTAACTTCAACAATCACAATAACAGTAATGTGTTCATGGAAATAAAAAGTTAAAGATAAATCAATGATAAGACAATGGTTGTAAAAAAAGTAAAATATGAAAATGGTTGAAATAAAAATAAATTATATGAGTGGGTTGTTTCTGAAAAAATAAAATAGAGTGAAAATATTCTTGATATTTATGGAACGATATAGAATAAGGGAGGTAGAAATCATTTCACAAATGCCCAATAGAGCTTAATCCCTACAATGCATCTAAGACCTCCATCTCAAGCCAAAATATTATATACAAAATTTAATGAAATAGATGAATAATTAATACTTTTATGTTCATAGACGCTACACAATAATATACCATACCACCCAGCACCATTAATATCCTAAGATCAAACAATTTCAAATGTCAAAACCTTTGGAAATTCACCCAAACCAACATTAATTACCCATCCCGACCTACTAAAAAATAATCCACCAGATATAAGTTGAGGGAAAGATTCTAGCCTTCCTTCTGTGCATCAGTTCCTTTTTTGTTATGTGCATCCGTTCCATTTACTGTTTTTTCATCTTCTTCTTCATTCTTTTTATTCTTATGAAGAATCATCATCTTTATCCTCCATGCTCAGCTATGTTAGGACACTTGAGTTATGAAGGCATGAATGGGAGAAAGGCATACATGCGTGAAAATTCATTAATCAGTAAATAGTAATTAAAATATTACATAAATGAATCTTAGACTATTATATGAGTACAGAGTAATTTATAAAGGAATTTATGGGATAAAATTTATAAATTAGTAAAGATTAATTAATCCCACACGCTCAGCTATGAAATTGAGTAATTGATTTAAAAAGGTAACATTTGTAGTATAAAATTCCATGCATGGGAGAAAATTCTATAATGATTTGTAATAAAGGAAACATTGTACTAATTTATATCCTAAATATAACATTGTTAGTTTCATCTCCCATGCTCAGCTATAAATTTTCCAGATTACCATCTACTGATTTATAAATCATAAAATTCTCCCATGCTCTGCTATGAAACTGAACTATGAAAAATACATAAATCAGTATAATGAAATGGAATTATAATGGCATACATGGGGGAAAATTTATAGAAGTATATTTTTATATCAAAAATATAGTCTTGAATTTATTTCGTAAAGAATTTAATGGAATGAGAAATTTGTGAAGGCCAAACCTATAACAATGTTTCGTTTTTTTAATTAAAATATTACATTCAATCTTCCTTGGAGGACGAATTTTGATTTTTAGACACTTTTGAAATCATTAAAATGGTATTAGACACTCACCCATGTTATGAATCTTCACGAGAAAGCCATCAACAACTTCAGAAGACCTAAAAACGTGAGATTGAATCACTAAAATAGAAGAATGTAGATTGAATATTGTTGTAGCATGAGAACCATTGTCACCATTCTATATAAAGTAGATTTCATCCTTTGTGACATCAACATTGGGATGATCTAGAAGAACATTGGAATATTTACATAGGTGAACATATTTCATATGATTTCCTTGATTGAATCATCAACTGCAAACAATATCATTTTTCTACAGGAAACATTGATGAACATATATATAACAATGTGAAATAAAAATCAACATTGTGAATTAAAAATATAATTATATATAATTATGCAAATGAATTCATGCATATATACTTATATCAATATCATATTATTTATATATATAATTAAGAAAATGAAGTAATGTATAAATAACTCAAACAAACCCGATTCCATTTATTTACTAAAACTTCAAAAAACAACTGCAAACAGACTACAAATAGAAACTGAAAATAGCAACTGAAATGTATACAACAACTGAAAATAGAAAATTTTATGATTTTTTTAATACATGTTGTAATTAACATATAAATATGATATAATTCAAAAATTTGAAGATTATTTTATACTGTGAAATATAATTAGTTGAAGTTTAAAAAATAAATGATAAAAACATTGTAGAATGGTCTTACTAAGTGTAAGATAAAAATAATCCATCAAAATCATATCATGGTTATGTAAATGTACCATATATCGAGAGATGAAATTTATAGGGTTATAAGATTGGGTTTGGTGAAATATGAAATCCCTATGTATTGAGTGCCTTAAAAGAAAGAGATGCATTTGGAGAACTAAAATGTAAATCCCAAAACATGATCTTTTTACTTCTCATATAATTTATTCAACTCAATGTAGATTGAATTTGACAACCCAATATAATAAATATAGGGCAATTAATTATGATTTTTAATTCCTCTTACTTTCTGGATAATAACATCTACACAATTCCCCATTTGTAAATCATCAAGAAATATTAATAAACCATACCATTGGGAAGAAACATTGACAGTCAATGAGACCTTTCCCTTGAAATCTTCAAAGATCTACATATTTTCTTCTAGCATCTTGCAAGAAGCTGTTTAATTTTTGACAAGTGGATATAATATAGTTTGGGAAAAACACTTCAAATAGATTCAACAACAAAATTTTTTGATGCCAACATATTTCAAATAGTCCTAGGGCATCCATATATTTTGGTGGAATAAGTATCCATGTGAAGTATGCATACATATGGTTTTATTAGAGTCTGTGTTAGAATAAGAGGCCCATTTTCTAGAAAATGTGGTGAGTTAAATCAATTATAGTGAAAATAAATGAAATGAAATGCTTAGAAAAAATCTAAGGAAATAATGGAAGATATAAGATAAAAGATCACAGGGAACATGCAAAAACAGGTACGCGTATAGAATTTTATGAGAAATGTCCAAGGAAATTAAATCAATAGAAAATAAATATATGATTCTAGATCATAGGGAAACTACACATTTTAGTATCTTAATTTTTAAAGAACCAATAGATATTATATCAAATACACAAATCCTAAACATTGAATGTGAACATAAATAATGCATAACTGAATGTGGGAGTACCAACTCTAGAAGGAGTGCCTCATTTAAAATGATCTAGAATCTCTTCAATGACCACTTTCTTGATATTTTCTCAAGAATTATGGTAGGATCCTGGGATGCCATTAGCACATGGTGATATATATATATATTGAGGATTTTAATACCTTATCTGATTACTCCTTTCGAATGGGATTGAGCATAATGTTTTCCTTATCAGTCACTATCCTCAACATGTTTTTGAAAACGGTAAAATCCAAATCCTCCCCATTGGACCCTCTCATATTCATCTAATGAGGACTTGATAGTAATTCAAAGATATAAGGCACCTCAAGAGGCCCTGTAATTTGAAATCAGGGTAGGAATTTCCATGCATGTTGTGTTTCTATCACTCTCCCTCATCCACATAAATTTGGATTTCACTTAGTTCACACTATCTTCTTCAAACAATTAATCCCCCAATTTGTGTCACTTTAGAGAAAAGGTAATGAATGTTTCATCATCCCATTGGACCTATATTATATTACCCATCTGACCAATTTCTTCTTGAAGGAAATCTATGATGATGTCGTGGTTCGATTAATTTTATGTCCATGTTACAATGTTTCCATTCATCCATCTATGATTTATCTCCAGATCCACCCGTGAAAGACCATACATGGAATACTTCACATACACCTAGACCATATGCTTGATGTCATTCACTTCCATCCACATATTTGAGTAAAATAATATTCTATCAGAATCACTCGAACATTATATCAGAAGAAGATATGGAGAAATATTTGAAAAGATTATTTATAGATGTTTGGTAGAAGGTCCCATGAAAATAGATATAACATTATGGTTTCCATGGAATCAATGAAAACTACTCCAAATTTTAATACAACCCCTTTTGTTGTTACACCTTATGTAATTCTTCTTTGATAATCCTAGATCCAATAAGTTATTGTGGGAACAGAATGAGTGAAACTCTTGCTTGGAATGGTTAGGGAAGCATAAATGGATTTTAATTCATGGTTCTTCTCCCAAAATATTTATATATTAATATTAATTATAATAAAAGGCATGTAATTGTCCACATGTAATTTTCAAGAAACATATTTGATAGAATATTCCTTGAGTTTGGATTCCCAAACTGCAATCATTTAAATTTTATTGCTTGAAATAAATTTGAGATTATATCCACCATTGTTTGGGGATCCCAAACCCATTGAGTTCCATATAATACAGAAAATCATGATGAAGTAAGGGGAAGGCATGGAGGATAATAACATCTATTTTTTGGGTTTATTCGAAAAAATCCTATTCTTTTTCATTGATTGTGTCACGACACTATTGGGAGAGGGGGTGGAAGACATTATCTTCCTTCTCATACCACGAACCATAAAATATTGGACATTATAATCTCCAGTAAAGGCCATTACATCCATAGAATTATTAAAATAAATAGGCTCCTACAAGGGAGAGGTTGTAGATCCATGAACCGGTGGCTCTAAAATATTATAATGCACTTCAGTGAGCATTTTACATGATGTGGAAGAAGAGGAATGCATTTCTCGATGAATTAGAGACACTAAGAGAGTGAAAAAATTCACTTCTTGAACCTCAATGGGGAAAAAATAAGAATATTTAGTAGAAATAACGATGGAATCAGCCCAGGTTATTAGTTTGTGGTGAGGGTGTTGATCCTAAACCATTTACAGGAAGAGTGGGAGAGGAAATTCCATGAATTCTTCTAGATAACCAGCCAACCAATTCTCATAAGATTATGTCATAGAAAGATTGATCTTATTCTATATATGATAGAAGAATATGGATCCTGGAAATATAAATTCTCCAATCGTTTCATGGTTATAAATTTAAGGAGAAAAAACATTATAATCAATCAGTTTCAAAGGGGAAACTAATTAATTTTGGAAGTATAGATAAACTATAAGGTATTAACAGTGAGAGATCAATGATTCATTATCGATGTTGCGTAATTCATTATTTTTAGTGCTCACAATGAAAAAATAGATGCATAATGTACAATGAAAAGCATAATGGATATTAAATAATGTCAAGACCAATCTATGATCATATTTTATTAATGAAAAAACAGAATGTGTAGTATGGAAAACATGATAAGTAATTGATTCGAAACTATTTTTCATAAATGATAATATAGATGAAAAAATAGGCTGAATGCCTAAAAAAAATCTAATATGAATTATTATGTATAGAGTAATTGTGTAAGCCTACTCAAACAAAAATGAATTACCAACAATAAAGAAAATAAGTTAAAAACATAATCAACAACATTAATATCATGGTTAGTTATAAATTATAAACCCAAAAAACCTAAAATCATAAATGAAACATATTTTAATTTAATGAAATTACATTGAAAAAGTTAACCACAATGAAAAACAATTTTTAAATATTTACTAGAAATTAGGAATCACAATGACAAAAAATAGAGGACATGAGTAGATAAATGTGTATTAAGAAATGAAGAACTAGAATCAGAATAACAGTTGAATCATCAGGAGAGGGGTGGGGACAAGCATGGAGGACTTTAACTTCTATTTTTTGATTATTGGAACAAATCCTATTATCTTTCATTGATTGTTTCACGACACTATTGGGAGGGGGATGGATGAATTTATCTTCCATCACATACTACGTACCAAAGAATATGGGACATTTTCATCTCTAGTCAAGTCCATGAAATCCAATGAATTATTCAAATCAATAGGTTACTACAAGGAAAAGGTGGAGAACCATGAACTCGAGGCTCTAAAATATTATAATGCACTTCAGGGAGAACTTCACATGATGTGGAAGAAGAGGACTACATTGATGGATGAAATAGAGACACCAGGTGAGTGAGAATATTCATTTCTTAAACCTCAGTGGGAATAAAAATAAGAATATTTAGTAGAATTAATGATTGAATGACCCAAGGATATTGGTTTTTGTTGAGGGTGAAGATCCTAAATTGTTTACAGCAAGAGTGGGAAAGGAAATTCCATGAATTTTTCTAGATAACTGGACTGCCAATCCTTATAATATTATGTCATTGAAAAAATTATCTTTTGTGGGAGATGATTGTAGAAGATGGAGCATAAGAATATAAATTCTCCAAATTTTTCATGGTTATAAATGTAAAGAGAATAAACATTATAAGGAATCAGTTTCCAAAGGGAAACTGATTGGTTTTGGAAGTATATATAAACTATAATGTATAAACAATGATATATCAATGATTAATTATCCATGTTGGGAAATTCATATTTCATAATGCTCATAATTCAAAAATAGATTCATAATGTTAAATGAAAAACATAATGGATATTAAATAATGTTGAGGCCAAAATATGATCAAATTTCAGTAATGAAAAAAAATCATAGTATGGAAAACATGATAAGTAACTGGTTAGAAATGATTTTTAATAAATGATAAAAAAGAATAGAAAATCGGCTTCATGTTTAAATAAAACAGAATACATTATGAATTATTCTGAATAGGACAATTGTGTAAGACGACTCATACAAAAATGAATAACCAAAAATGAACAAAATAAGTTAAAAAGCATAAGTAAAAACATTAATATCATGGTTAGTTATAATTTTTATACCTAAAAAACATAAAAAACATAAATTAAACATAATTTAATTTAATAAAACTGATTTTAAAATGTTACGAAAAAAGAACAAACCAATTTTTAAATATTTACCAGAAATAAGGATTCCAAGTGACAGATAATAGAGGAAAAGAGCATATAATTGAGATGTAAGAAATGAAAACACTGGAATCATAATAAGAGTAGAATCCTCAGTTGAGGGGTTTTAAGATCACAAATTAGAGAAGAAAATATTATAAAAAGAAAAAAACCTCTGATAATAAGTTTATAAGTAAGATGCACTGGAAAAAAGTTTTTGTATGAGAATTTATGTTTTTTGAATTCAGGGGATGTAGGAATAAGATATTGAGTTGGCAACAGTAAGAGGAAAAATTTATAGGCATATATGTGATCAATAATTGAGTTACTAGTTTTATCTCTTTAATGAAAGTCATAAATATGGTTGTCAAATCAATTGATCTAATGCAGTGGATGTAATATATCAAAAAAATATTAATTGCTACTTATAGAGTTTATGGTGTCATAAAGAAATAAATATGATTAATATCTTCATATTCCAATAACTGAAGGTTGTGACCATTTTATATTATATGTCTTCAGGATGTTAAATGTATAGTTGAAAGAAAAACATGTAACAGTGAAAAAGAACTATATTTTTTATTTATAAACATAATAGAAATGAGCCCAAAAAATTCATATTTTTCATTTATAATATTTGAATATAGATAATAGTCAATCAGGAGTATAAACATATACCCGAATAAATGATTATTTAACATTCCCATTTTTAGTGAATCCAATATGCTTGTAATCGAATACATTTATAAAAAATAGTGAAAAAGACAGGCGATAAGCATGATTGAAATAAAAATTAATGGGTATTGAATAAAATAAGTTAGGCATACCTAAAATGGATCACACATTTATCCAGTGGAGAAAATTAATATCAACCATATAATAAACATTAGATGTAGAAATATTGACCAGTAAAAATAATTACAACCCGTAATTGGTGAATATACATTGCGAAGGAAAACACTAATTTGGATAAAGAAAAAAATTCAGAGGTTTACCAGGTGTAAAATGTTTTTACATGTATGGGATCCTAATGTAGAGGATAGAGGGAAATCTTGAGTGGTAGTTGTTGTGAATTAAATTGATAGACGGAGATGATGTAAAGGAAATCCTGAGCGACAGGCTCGATACTACAAAGGGAAGCCCTGGAGGAGTGGAGGGGAACTGAAAGATGGAGGGAGATGTCGATCGGGGAATGCGGGAACCCTAGATCGACTAAAGGTGAAGCCCGAGTGGTTGGAGAAACATAGTGAATTAAATATTCAGCATTGATGTTCCTGAAATCTTGACCCACAAAATGAGTGAAACAACACTGAGAATTTATGGAATTATAGGGGGTTGTTTCGAAGTATTTTGTCGGAGTTTGTGCATGACAATATTGAGTGTGAATCCATGGAGGGGCGGAGGGTAACCAATATTTGGTCGAACACAAACACTGGGGTCTGCGGGAAGCATATGTCAACATGTGATGTAGTGAACGAAATGGGAGACACTAAGGAAATCTCGTCTCGAAAAGGGAAGGAGGGGAAGAAAGGGTTTCAGGCGATGGAAGATTATAGCTACAGTGTGATGGAACCCTAGATTGAGAGGAGACAACGTACAAGTTAGAGGTGAACCCATTAGATATTATGAGTAGAATAGGGTAGGAGGGACAATAAAATGATGGATGATGAGGAAGGAATATGGCAGGAGTAGTGGAAAACTGAGATGGGAAAGAGGGAAATCACAATGGGGAGGACGAGTGGGAGCAGGAGTGTCAGGGAGATAATGGTAGAGAAAGGGATTGGATTAGGGATATGGAGTCATAGATGCATGAGTCGTAATCAAAATGAAATGTGGAAGATTATTAGAATGACACGTGGAAGATGGAATGCCAAGATTAGTATATATAATATATTCTTTTTAATAATTTTTTTAATTTTTGAGAATATAATCATTTTTTATTATTTAATTATATATATTTATTTACTATGATTTAATATTTTAAAATTGTATTCATCTTTATTTCAATATATATCCATTTTTATTTTAATAATTTATATTTAATTAATAAAACGTATCCATTTATTCTATATTTTTAATGTGTAATCATTTTTAATTATTCGATTTCACTAATTTTTATCATGAATGCCTTGAATATTAAATATTCTTTAATAATAATAAATATATATTTGTAAATAAATACTTATAAATAAATACATTTATAAATGTATATTTATAATTTTTTTAAATATAAATATTTACAATTTTTTATAAATAAATATTTTTTAAAAAGTTTTAATATGAATATAAATATATAATTATATTTATTTAAACAATTAAAATATTATAAAAAAGTTATGTAAATAATTAATATATTTACTATATTTATATGTATATGTATATTTATATATATTTATTAAATATTTATATATTCATATAATTATATAAATATATATAATTATATAAATATATAATTTTTTTAAACGTATTTATATAATTATAACCAAATAATTATGTATTTTAATAATTAAAAAATATAATAGATATATTTAAAAATGAATTAATTAATATATGTATATTTATATTTATTTATTAAATAAATAAATATATATATATATAATGATATCAATGTATTTATAATTATAGATAATTAATTTATATGTATTTACAAATATATTTATAAGTGTAAATTTTTCATAGTTATAAAATTATATATTTCTAAATTTAAATAAAAGAAGATTTTTTAATTTATATTTTTATATAATTATAAATAAATAAATATTTATTTACATAATTAAAAAATTATAATATTTTAATATATAAATATATAAGAATATAAGAATATTTTATTTATAATTGTAATTATATTTCATTTATCAACACTAATGTTTTAACGTAGATAAAGTTTCTTTTTTCACCTGTTATGGATTTTTCTTGGATAAAAAGGTTTCTTTATCAGAACCTTTTAAAAAGTACTGATAATAGATTATCTAATCTATTTAAATAATCCTAACAGTGACTACATCATCATGATATATCAAGCTTTCCATGGAAGCCTCCTTCTATCGATGCTCCTTTTCATCAAATCAAAGCTTGAGTCAAGGCTCGAATAAAGGCTCGAACAACTCCAAGTCTCAAATCCAAGGCTCGAATAAATCATGACTCGAATGAATCCATCCTTTGGAGATATCTCTGCTCTATCTTAGATGAACAGATGTTTGAATCCGATGTATGTTATTTTCTTCCCCTCATAACTCATTGTTTTCTTGTCTGGTAATATCTTTTTTAATTTTTTTTGTTCATTTTCTCTTGATATTCATTACCTTATTTACAGTATGGTTGCATCGCTACATTCCCTTCTTCTTTAAGACTTCCAATCACTAGTGTTGAACGTTTTGAAACATCAATGATATCCTTAAGTAGGTTTATTTATTTTTTATGTGTTTTGTAATTTTCTTCATGTTCGTTGGTGTTTGAAATTTTCTTCTCTAAAATTAAATTTTTTTTGGGTTTAATTGGATTTAAATATTCTTGTAAATCATGCTTTTTAAGGGATTATTTAGATTTACAATTTGGTTCTTGTGGATTTGGCCATGATTTTATTATCTGAAATCGATAAATTATATTTTTGGACCATAAAATATTTATGATAGTTTTTATAATGTAATTTCGTATTTTAAAATTATGTGATGTTGCTAATGAAATCTATTTGGTCCATGTTGTCAAACGTAAGGCAAGGCTCACATCTTTTCTGGAGGCAATGTGAGTTATAATTTTAGCACCTCACCACTGTCGAGGTGAGGCAATCTCACCAAGGCATGCTAAAGGATTGTTCCTTACATTCCATTCTATTAGGTGATTAGGTGCAAGGTGTAAAAGTAGTGCCCCATCTGAAAATTATTCAAAAAAATTCATGATTCTTTTATTACTATGTCACATATATTTATAATTCTGATTTCATAAAGCCGTTTTATTTGTAATGAAATCACTAAAATATATTTTTTAAAATTTTAAATAATGATTTTAAAAAATAAGAAGTTATGTTGTTATATAGATATTCAGTGTTATATGTAATTTCACATGAAATACATTATAAAATTAATTGGTGAATAGTGTTATTACAATAATATTATATTTTAAAATAAAATTATATCATTAATTTTTATTATAATTAATATCAAGATTATTTTTATCATACTTATAAAATAATAAAATATTATATGTGAAAAGTTTGATACCTTAAAACTTTTCATTAATTGTTTTTTACGATATTCTTTGTAACACCCCAAGCTTATATGGTACGCTTCTCTTTTAATAATGCAATAGCGTGTGTTGTACGCAACATCGAGTTCTAACACACCACAACCAATCTAACTAGCCGTTATGAATAGTAATACCCACTTTTTGAAATTTATAAATTTTATTTTTCAAAATGGACTTCATTTTTGGATTCGGAATATCAAAATTAACCTAGGGTGAATTTTTGGTATTTTTTTTGAAAAACATTATTTTTTGATGAATAGTCAAACCACTAAGTTGTAGTTAAAATACTGAATTTTTCATAAAACATAATTTTAACACTTCTGTGAGTGGAATGTCAAAACTCCAAGAGACACTGTTAATATCAAGGAGTAAAATGTGGTTCAATTAGATGAAAATAATTTTCGGTGAATAGTAACTATTTACATTTATTTACCACGGTTAAAAGTAAATCGGGTAATTAATGGTAATAATTTTATTAATATTTCCCTAAAACATGTCCTAATTCTATTGGACAAGTTTATCTCGACCAAAAACAACCTTAGGAAAAAAATATTATCATTTAGGTCCACTTGGATTAGATTAGGACATTTATTATTATTTAAATCAAAGAAGAGTTAAAAGAGTTAAAATCAAAGTTTATTTACTAAACCATTTTTAATATTGGGTTACACATAAGATAAATTCAATTTTTATTATTCATTAGAAATATAAATTATTTCCTACATAATGGTATTTTATTTATAAATTTTAGACATTAAATAATATAATTTATTTATGACACAATGATGATGTAGTAATTACAATAACAGTGAAAAATTAAAATAATTGATATTATAAATACCCAAATAAATATAATTTGAGACTTTTTATGAATTAAACTAATTTTATAGGTTAATATGACATGTTTTGAATGATTTAATTAACTTTTTATGAAGTAATCATTCTCTTATGATTTTCACAAAAACCAATTTTCCAAATAGTGTCAAAATTGACATAAAAGAGTTTTTAAAACAAATATTATATTATTAATTGATATTCAATTCCTAAAAATATAAGGTTCGGACAAGAGACTTATATAATGATAAGTGTATCATTAATGGACCACTTGGAGGTCTCTTGGAGCTATATAGTTTGTTTATTAACTATATAATAAAAAAATACAAAGTGACGTGGTAAGTGTCAAACTAATTAACTAAGAGATAAAAACTAAAAGATAAGGTTAATATAATGACCCAAACCCGTCTAAATTCTATTGGTTGAGTGGTTTTCAAAATATCCCCATCATAACCTTTAAATAATATACTTTGGATCCTTTAGAAATCGAATATAAATTTATTATAAAATAATATTTCTAGATTTTCCAAAGGTGCCCCTCACCCCTAGAATAAAAGGGCAGACCCCCTTCTCATTAATTCACACCTTCAAAGCCATTTGGCTCGTCCAAACACTGACCAAATACTCTCCCAACTTCCCTCACTTCATCCTAGAGGCCTTTTTTTAGTCATAAAGCCATCCTAAAGAACCCTTTTGATCAATTCAAAACAAAAAACCTGAAGAAGAGGTGATGATTTCACCACCTCTTTTCAAGTTCCTTTCTTCTTCCACTTCTTCTTTCTTTGTTATTACCATTATAAATTAATGAATCTAGTATATCCTATATACTGTAATATTATTATAAACATGGTACAACCATATTCAGTAATCTATCCTTCCTTTGAATGACATGTCACCATACGTGCGTATGTACGGCTTACCGTCTCCACGTCGTGGTGTAATTGTTATTCAATATATTATTATTTAGATAGGTATAATAATTATTTTTAATTCATTTAAATAATAAATATAACATGATAATGATTATTTATATATGATATATTATCCAATTATATATTATTTTAATATCAAAAGAATGATATTGTCACTCGTGCGTACATACGGACAACCGTCTCCACAAACGCGACGAGAATCATTCTCCATCGTATCCATTAAAGTATAATTATCATTTGATGATTTCAAAATAATGTTTAAGGACATGATTTCATTGTGGATATGAATAATATACAACCTATCCATGACAAACATGGCTTATTTATCAAAAACATATAAAATAAAATGAGTAAGTTAACACCCAAAACAACGATAATTATAAAATATTATTAACAAAGCAATGTAAAAAGATCATATATGATATAATATTAATATATATGATTCTTGTATAATTTAATAACAATTATTTAACCATTATACAGGAGGTTGACCTACCCCAACCAAGGAAAAGTACAAGGTAAGGGTTTATTTCTTGATGTCTTCATTATCCGAGGTTGTTTATACGTAATAATCTACTGAGACTTCTTTATCATCCACATCCATGTTTCATAAAAATGTATTTCAAAACATTTTTAATATTTACAAGAATATGGGTTAAAGTCATTTATACCCTTGTTGACTTTTATAAGTTGTTTATAGAGTAATCTTTCCATCATTTTCCAAACAATGTCGTTTTAAACCTTTTCGACAAAATTAAGGTAAGAATGTTTTTTTAACTTATACAGCGGGTGCGGCTATTTTCTGACGTTATAAAATCATCAAACCTTCCCTTACAAGCTTATAAGAATATTTTCAAAGAAAATGTTTTATTTTATAAATATATGACTCTTAAATGTTTTCAAAATAGAAAGAGATATTTCTCTAAAAAGAGTTTTGATTTCATCTATGTAAACATCCTTTGATGGATTTTATGCTTATTTGAAGTTGATTTATTATGATACAAAACTTATATATTGTATTGAAGGTTTTGTGATATGTTTGTCTGTGGATGTGTTATTTTTATACCATTCATGGTTTATGGATGAAGTATTTACATTTCGTATTCTAGTTTTAATACGAATGTTTAAGTTATGTTTAAACCATTTCATATGGGAATGCATTAAACTTAATATGTGACGGGTGGATCCCGCTATAGCTCCTCGATGCATCGGTAGGTCTCATTAGACAAACTACTATCTTGGCACATGGCCTTGAAAAAATCTTATTTGTAGTCTTGGCACGAGGCCTTGGCTATGTGGTTATCTTAGTCTGGCATTATGCATTCCATAATTATGAAAGTGGTTATTGATATTGCATGTGAATATTCGATAAGTAGAATATCCATATGAATAAGTAAATGGAACTATTTCATTTATTTTTTCCATACTATGATGAAGTTAAAGTTTAAAAGGATTTCGTTTTAGTTATACATTTCCTTAAATGTTTATTATTATTTATAAAAGTTTCTGCTATATTGTTATCCTTACTAGGATTTTGAGCTCACCCCTTTTCTATGTTTTATTTTTCCTAGGATGTGAAGAAGTAAATTATGAATAACCTGCAGGGGTAGTATAAGGGGATATGATTGTGGACTATAGAGACTATGTTGTTGTAGTTTTCATTTTTATGATGTAATGTAAAACTTTATGAATATATCTAGTTATTCTAAGGCTAATAAACTATTCGGTCTTTCGAGATTTGATATTTCTTGTGATCATGACAATGTTATGTAATAATGCACTGACTTTGGGTAACTGGGGTCTGGGCGTTACAGTTGGTATCAAAGGAAGTTTAGTACAAACCTTGGAAGCTAGATTTAGATAAACTATGATTAGAGAACATAGACCTAAGATGGACTTTGAGGATTAGTATAGAAGAACCTCCTAGAATTTTGGTATTGTAGAGATTTTGTGAGTTTTCCGAGCAATACATCCTTGTCTGGATACGAGCAGGTAGAAGTGGCTCTAGCACAGATGTACCTAGGGGTAAAACCCGGAAACACCACTTTGAGCTACACTCGAACAGGAACTGGTGCATGACAATGGGCCTTTCTGCACTCTTGGATATGACACTCCCGAGGGATATGCTTAGGATAAATCTCATTTTCTTTACAAATCATTATGAAGGGTTTATGAGTATATACTTCCTCAATGAAAACATTTTTATGATTATGGATTATATCCATAAATAGTTCAATTTATGTTAAGTGTTTTATAAGTATGAAATTATGTATTTTGATTCATAAACTGATCTTGTTTATGCCATTGTTTAGAAATGGCGCCTAGTTGAAGAAATGGAAACTGTATCAATGCATGCACTCCATTTAAGGATTACCCTCCTGCTCAAGATAATTATAGTGGAGATGGTGATGCAACTGGTGCTGATCAAATAATCACCATACTCGGACAACTCACTCAGGTTATGAATAATAACCTTACCCGTATGGAGAACCCTGATCCACAGTGTGGAGGATCAATGTTAGATCACATCATGAGGCAGAAGCCACCAACATTCAATGGGAGTACAAATCCATTAGTAGCTGAGAAAAGGATAAGTTCCATAGAGAAAATATTTCAGGCATTGGGGAGTAGTGAAAGGGAAAAAGTTATCATGGCAGTTTACCGCCTCACTGGAGATGCTGATACATGGTGGTCACTGATTCAAAACATGAAGGAAGATGATGAAGTACCAAATATGGAATGGAGGGAGTTCAAATATCTATTTTTAGAAAAATATTTTCCACGTGACCATCAAGAAGATATGGAAAGACAATTTCTGAGTCTGAGACAAAAGGATGATGAGAATGTTGCAAAGTATGAGGCTAACTTTTCAAGGTTATCAAGGTATGCTAATGATTATATACGTAACCAAAGAAGTATGATTGATCATTTCTTTGATGGGTTAAAACCATTTTTCTGTCGAGAATTAGTCTCACAATCCTTCTCATCGTACGAAGACATTTTCTCATGTGCTATCAAGATAGATAAAAAATTATCAAAGTCATATGACTATAAAGCAAAGCAAGAGAGGAAGAGATCTGCTGATCAATCTGGGAATGAAAATAATGGGAAGAAGGGAAAAGTTGAATATCCCTCCTACATTAAATTTGGGAATAAACACCCTGGTACTTTCTTAAAAGGATTGGGAGTCTGTTACAAGTGTGGTGAAAAAGGCCACCAAGCTCGTGATTGCAAGGGGAAGAAGGAAGCTACTGAAGTCCAATGCTACAATTTCGGGGATATGGGACATTATGAAAATGAATTTCCAAAGCGTCAGGGGAACTTTCCTCAGAAAAGGCCAAGGGATCAAGGCCAAGCTTATGCTATCACTACTGCTGAGGTAGAAGCTCCGAAAGACATGGTGGCAGTTAATTTAATGGTTTCCTCCAGTTTAGCAAATGCATTATTTTGATTCTGGATCATCGCATTGTTTCATATCTTCCTAGTTTGCTGAGAAAATTATATATTTCCAATTTTATTTAACAAGGGAGTTGTTAGTTAAAACTCCTAAGGGAAGTATCATTGCAACAAAGTTTTGTGAATTAGTACCCATTAGAGCACATAAATGTTCTTTATCCGCTGATCTCATCATCATACCTTTGATTGAGTTTGATATAATCCACGGTATGGACTGGAATTTGGACCATGATGTGAAGATTTATTATAAGAAGAATGAGGTTATGATTTTCGATGATGATGATAAGGAACACCTTATCTTTAAAGCAGAATCATCACCACCTAATTCTTATCTAGATCCACCCCAGTAGCTCAACTAAATTAAATTATTATGGAGGAAGAGGATGAAATTACAGTGGGTGAGGAAAGGAATTTTCAAAAAGACGATGTACCTGTTGTGAAAGAATATGTAGATGTGTTTTTGGAAGATTTACTTGGACATCCTCTAGAACGAGATGTTGAGTTTTCCATTGATTTAATTCCTGGATCAAGGACTATATCGAACACCCCTTATAGAATGGACACTGTAGAATTAGTTGAACTAAATAAAGAACTATTGTAATTGAGTAATAAGGTATTTATTCACCCTAGTGTTTCTCCATGGAGAGCCCCTGTACTTTTTGTTAAAAAGAAAGATGGATCTATGAGGTTATGTATCAACTACAGGGAGATCAATTCTATAGCAATAAAGAATAAGTATCCCCTACCTCGCATCGATGATTTATTTGACCGACTACATGGAGCTCAATACATTTCAACGATTGACATTCGATCTGGATACCATCAGTTGTGTGTGAAGAAGGAATACATTCCGAAGACAGCATTTCGAACCAGGTACGGGCATTACAAGTTTACAGTAATGCCTTTTGGATTGACTAATGCATCCTCTGTATTCATGGATCTAATGAATAATGTTTTCAAGGAATATCTCGATGAATTTGTGGTGGTATTTATTGATGATATTCTGGTATACTCCAAAAGCTATGAAGATCATGAAAATCACTTGGGCATTATCCTAAAGACTCTGAGAAGACATGAATTATATGGGAAGTTTAGCAGGTGTGATTTTTGGCTTCAAGATATTTCTTTTCTTGGCCATATTGTCTCTAAAGATGGAATCTATATTGATCCTTCTAAGACCAAGGCAATCCAAGAATGGCCAGCACCTATGAGTATAACTTAAGAACGTAGTTTTATTGGTTTGGCAGGTTATTATCGATGTTTTGTAAAGAATTTTGCCCGACTGGATAACCCATTAACAAAGATCACACGTAAAGGGGTTAATTTTTTTTGGACAAAATAGTTTGAAGAATGTTTCGAATAACAGAAGAGATGATTATTCAATGCTCTTATATTGACTCTAACATTGGGGAATGATGGGTTCGTTATTTATAGTGATTCATCGAAGAAAGGACATGGTTGTGTCCTTATGTAGAATGATAGGGTTATTACATGTGCATCACGACAATTGAAAATTCATGAACAAAACTATCCTACTCATGATCTCGAGTTAGAAGCTGTGATCTTTCTTTGAAGATATGGAGGAACTACCTCTATGGTGAAAAATGTGAGATTTATACTTATCACAAGAGTTTGAAGTATATTTTCTCAAAAAAAGAACTCAACTTTAGGCAAAAGAGATGGATTGAATTACTCAAGGATTATGATTGTACGATACACTACCACCTGGGGAAAGCAAACAAAGTGGTAGATGCTTTGAGCAGAAAATACCATGGAGTTTTGAACAATATGATAATTGAAAGGGATCCAATTTTCATTAATCTAGTGAATATGGACATGGGAATAACCAAGGAAGGTGAAACATCAATTCTATTTCAAATGGTTGTGAAACCATCATTACAAGAAAGGATTAAGAGTTCTCAGACCGATGATGAATAATTTAAAAAGAAGATTAATGCTTTGAATGATGGGAGATTGAATGACTTTGGGTATGAAGATGGAATTTTGAAATTTGGGAAGAGACATTGTGTTACCAATATACCTGATCTAAAAAGGGAATTGTTGGATGATCCTCATAGATCCAATTTCTCTATACACCATGGGAGAAACAAAATGTATAGAGATTTGGAGGAACATTTTTGGTGGGACAACATGAAGAGGTAGATTGCCGATTTTGTGTCAAGATGTATGGTTTTTCAACAAGTGAAAGCGGGAAGGCAATAGCCTGGTGGAGTATTGCAACCTCTTCCCATACCTGAGTGAAAATGGGATAATATCATGATGGACTTTGTCATGGGACTACCAAATAATCATAGAAGGAATGATGTAATATGGGTTATTATTGATCGTCATACCAACTCATCACATTTTCTTGCTATAAGAGACGATCTACCACAGGAATATCTAGCAAGACTATATATTAATGATGTTGTGAGACTTCATGGAGAACCCCTATCAATTGTTTCTGATCGTGATCCCTATTTTACATCAAGATTATGGAAAAGTCTTCAGAAAGCCTTGGATACTGAACTTCATTTGAGAACTGCCTACCACCCTCAAATAGATGGACAATCAGAATGAACTATTCAAACCTTAAAAGACATGTTGAGATCCTTCTCACTTGACTTTCAGGGTATGTGGGATCAATATTTACCTCTCGTAGAATTTTCCTATAACAATATCTTCCATTTGAGTATTCAAATGGCACCATATGAAGCGTTATATGGAAAGAGATGTCGCACACCAACCTGTTGGGATGACATTGGTGAAAGAAAACTTGTAGGCCCAAAACTGGTGGAGGAAACGATAGAAAAAGTGAAGGTAATCCAAAACCATATCAAAGCAGCTCAAAGTAGGAAAAAGATCTACGCCGATAATCAAAGGAAGTATTTGGAATTTTAAGTCGGTGATCATGATTTCTTGAAGGTAACTCCATGGAAGGGAGTCATACATTTTGGTAAGAAAGGTACATTGAGACCCAGGTATATCAGACCTTTTGAAATTCTAGAATGAATTGGGGCTTTAGCTTACCGATTGGCAATGCCGCCAAGTCTCTCCGAAGTTCATGATGTGTTCCACCTATCTCTATTGAGGAAATATATGCCTGACCCAACGCATGTACTCACCTCTGAGGAATTAGAACTAGAACCTGATCTGTCTTATTGTGAAGTGCTCGTCAAGATTCTTGATACGAGAGAACAAGTACTGAGAAACCGGAAGACTCGTCTGGTAAAAGTCTTGTGGAGAAACCATAAGATGGAAGAGGCAACGTGGGAACCTGAGGAACTTATGAAGAAGAACCACCCGAGTCTTTTCATGTGGTAGTATTCTAGAAATTTCGAGGACGAAATTATTTGAAGGAGGGGAGAATGTAACACCCCAAGCTTCTACGGTACGCTTCTCTTTGAATAATGCAATAGCGTGTGTTGTACACAACATCGAGTTGAAACACACCACAGCCAATCAAACTTGTCGTTATGAATAGTATTTCCAACTTTTTGAAATTTATAAATTTTATTTTTCAAAATGGGCTTCATTTTTGGATTCGTAATATTGAAATTTTCCTAGGGTGAATTTTTTGTTTTTTTCTGAAAAACATCATTTTTTATGAATAGTGAAACCAGTAAGTGGTAGTTACAAAACTGAATTTTTCATAAAACCCAATTTTACCACTTTTGTGAGTGGAATTTCAAAAATCCGAGAGACACAGTTAATATGGAGGAGTAAAATGTGGTTCAATGAGATGAAAATAATTTTTTGTGAATAGTAACTTTTTTCTTTTATTTACCACGGTTAAAAGTAAATAGGGTAATTAAGGGTAAAAATGATATTAATATTACCCTAAAAAATTTCCTAATTCTATTGGACAAGTTTATCTCGACCAAAAACAACCTTAGGAATAAAATATTATCATTTAGGTCCACTTGGATTAGATTAGGACATTTATTATTATTTACTTCAAAGAAGAGTTAAAAGAGTTAAAATCAATGTTTATTTACTAAAACATTATTAATATTGGGTTATACATAAGATAAATTCAATTTTCAATATTAATTATAAATATAAAAATATTTCCTATATAATGGTATTTTATTTATAAATTTTAGACACTAAATAATTTAATTTATTTATAACACAATGGTGTTGTAGTAATTACCATAATAGTGAAAAAATAAAATAATTGATATTATAAATAACCAAATAAATATAATTTGAGAATTTTTATAAATTAAACTAATTTTATAGGTTAATATGACATGTTAGGAATGATTTAAGTAACTTTTCTCGAAGTAATCATTCTGTTATGATTTTCACAAAAATCAATTTTCCAAATAGTGTCAAAATTGACATAATAGTGTTTTTAAAACAAATATTACATTATTAATTGATATTAATTTTCTAAAAATATAAGATTCGTCAAGTAGACTTATATCATGATAATTGTATCATTAATGGACCACTTGGGGGTCTCTTGTAGGTATATAGTATGTTTATTAACTATATAATATTAAAATACAAAGTGACATGGTAAGTGTTAAACTAATTAACTAAGAGTTAAAAACTTAAAGATAAGGTTAATATAATGACCCATACCAGTCTAAATTCTATTGGTTGAGTGGTTTTCGACCTATCCCCACCTTAAACTTTAAATAGTCCACTTTAGAGCCACTATAAACCGAATATAAATTTATTATAAAATAATATTTCTAGCTTTTCCAAAGGTGCCCTTCACCCCTCTTATAAAAGGGCACTCCGCCTTCTAATTAATTCACACCTTCAAAGCCATTTATCTCGGCCAAAATCTGACCAAATACTCTCTCAACTTCCCTAACTTCATCCTAGAGGCATTACTTTAGTCAGAAAGCCATCCTATGGAGCCCTTTTGATCAAATCAAAAAGAAGAACCCGAAGAAGAGGTAATGATTTCACCACCCCTTTTCAAGTTCTTTTCTTCTTCCACTTCTTCTTTCTTTATTACTCCCATTCTAAAATAATGAATCTAGTATATCCTATATACTGTAATATTATTATAAATATGGTACAACCATATTCAGTATTCTATCCATCCTTTGAATGACATGTCGCCATATGTGCATACGTACGGCTTACCGTCTCCACGTCGTGGTGTAATTGTTATTAAATATATTAATATTTGGAATGGTATAATAATTATTTTTAATTCATGTAAATAATAAATACAACATGATAATGATTCGGTATATATGATATAACGTCCAGTTTTATATTATTTTAATATCAAAAGTATGATATTGTCACTCGTGCGTACGTACGGACTACCGTCTCCACAAACACGATGGGAATCATTCTCCATCGTATCCATTCAAGTATAATTATCATTTGATAATTTCAAAATAATTTTTATGGACTTGATATAATTCTGGATATGAATAATATACAACCTATCCATGACAAACCCAGATTATGTAACAAAACATATAAAAGAAAATGAGTAAGTTAACACCCGAAACAACGATAATTGTAAAATATTATTAACAAAGCAATGTTTAAAGATCATATATGATATCATATTAATATATATGATTCTTCTATAATTTAATAACAATTATTTTACCATTATAAAGGAGGTTAACCTACCCAAACCAAGGAAAAGTACAAGGTAAGGGTTTAATTCGCAATCTCTTCATTATCCGATGTTGTTTATACATAATAATCTACTGGGACTTCTTTATCATCCACATCCATGATTCGTAAAAATGTATTTCAAAACATTTTTAATATTTACTAGAATATGCGTTAAAGTCATTTATAACATTGTTGACTTTTATAAGTGGTTTATAAAGGAATATTTCCTTTGTTTTCCAAACAAGTTCCTTTTAAACCTTTTTGACAAAATTAAGGTAAGAATGTTGTCTTAACTTATACAGCGGGTGCGGCTATTTTCGGCCATTATAAAATCATAGAAACTTCCCTTACAAGATTATAAGAATATTTTCAAAGAAAATGTATTATTTTATAAATATATGAATTATAAATGATTTCAAAATAGAAAAAGAGTTTTCTCTAAAAAGAGTTTTTATTTTATCTATGTCAACATCCTTTGATGGATTTTATGCTTATTTGAAGTTGATTTATTATGATACAGAACTTCTATATTGTATTGAAGGTTTTGTGATATGTTTGACTGTGGATGTGATATTTTTAAACCAGTCATGGTTTATGGATGAAGTATTTACATTTCATATGCTATTTTTAATACAAATGATCATGTTATGTTTAAACCTTTTCATATAGGAATACATTGGACTTAATATGTGACGGGTGGAGCCCACTATTGCTCCTCAATGCATCAGTAGGTCTCATGAGACAAACTAGTGTTCGGGAACAAGGCCTTGACAAAATCTTATTTGTATTCTTGGAACAAGGCCTTGGCTATGTGGTTATAATAGTCTGGCATTATGGATTCTATCATTATGAAAGTGGTTATTGATATTTAATGTGAATATTCGATTAGTAGAATATCCATGTGAATAAGTAAATGGAATTATTTCATTTTATTTTTTCCATACTAAATTGAAGTTCAAGTTTAAAAGGCTTCTATTTTAGTTATACATTTCATTAAATGTTTATTCTTATTTATGAATGTTTCTGCTATATTGTTATCCTTACTGGGCTTTTGAGCTCACCCCTTTTCTATGTCTTATTTTTACCAGGATGTGAAGAAGTAAATTATGAATGACCTGTAGGGATTATATAAGGGGATAAGAGTGTGGACTATAAAGACTATGTTGTTGTATTTTTCATTTTTATGATGTAATTTAAAACATTATGAATATATCTAGTTATTCCAAGGATACTAAACTATTCGGTCTTTCGAGATTTTATCTTTCTTGTGATCATGCCAAAGTTATGTAATAATGCACCGACTCTGGGTAACTGGGGTTGGGACATTACATTCTTCACTAAAATGATATTTTTTGTTGTATTTTTTATTGTATGTTAGAAATTAATATAAAATATTTAAAGGGAAATTATCATAATATGGGTATAATATTTGTTGAATTTAGTAATTATAATAGTAGTTTCTTTTATGTAATTACAATAAAACCATTTTGAATGTGGATTTTAAAATTATATAAATGGGAAATTTTGATTTTTTTGTAAAAATAATAAAATATGGTAATAAAGTAGTGAAATACAGTAACATACTATAAATATGAGATGATATATATGTATGAATTATCAAATTTACTAATTTTTTATCTTTCCGTTATCTTTTCTCAAAAAAATTTGTGGAGTGTTAACTAGGGTAATGGGGCAATATAGGTGTAGTAGGTCACTTGAGATAATGGAAAAATAAAATACTGAATAATTAATTACATTGTATTCCACTATCCATAACTACAAATACACATCCACTATTATCATTTATTCAATGATTATGCTGAAATGATCCCTTAATTTATTTATTAAAGATCAACTCCCTTATATTTCTCTTTAATCATAAAGATTTTATCAGTTATAAGATCTAATATAAGAAAATAATTTCATGAAAGTCAAGAGTTCATATCCATATCCCCTCCTTTTCCAATAGAAATTTGTTTATTAATGTTTTTGAATATGATATATGAAAAATTCTCTTGATTCAAATAATAATTATATAAATGGGGGTTCTTATCCAATTAATTGTTTTCAAAAATAATTGGTTAATTTTCACATGGAATAAAAAAACAGATTTGAAGAGGTGTTTTAAAAAATAAAAAATAAGACTTTTGAATTTTGAATGTGGTTTTTATATTATATTTTAAATTTTAAATTAACATTTAGTGATTTAAAAAGTTTTATAGAGACAACTATCATCCTAATCAAATTTATCCCTAGAATAGTTATTATTTCATTTTGATGCATGAGGCTCATCCCCCATGACTTATGGACATGAACTCAAATTGACTGAACCAGTCTTAACTATTGTCATCAAACATCGGGTACCGATGATAATTTTGGATGATTTTAAAGTTTAAAAGATACCATAGTAGAGTAATTACTTTCTCAAATTAAATTATTCATTTCTATCAAAGCATACTGAAATTATTTGAAATAATCAAATGTTCGGTTCCCCTTATTATAATTATGTAAAACTTTCTCTTTTTATAATGAATATCAGGTGGGTATTAATTGTTTTGTACAAAATTAATATTTTATGAACCCAATAATAGAGATATAAATTAAAAATTGATACATAGTTGACATTTTATAAAAGAGTATTAAGATGGAGTTCAGGAGTTCATTAAGTTTGTAATAGAACATGAATACGACCCTTCTCAAATCCAATTTATAGGTTTACATTATTGTTATTCAATGAAAATCAGTCTGGTAGAGTTGGATGAACATTTTAATTTTCTCATAAATTATCAAAACTATAAATTTTGGGCTAAACATGGGAAAAAATTGAACATGCACACTGATTGTGACGATACTTCAATTTGTGGACCGATTGATATGAATGCCATTGTAAATGATGATGGAGATCGCATAGAATGAATGAAAATTTAAATTGAAATGACCTTAATTATTGTCCAATGTAGTTTGAGAAGTTAAATAGTTATGATAAGAGACAATTTTATACCTTATGTACTAAATATAAACCTTTGTTAGCTGTATTTAAGTTAGATAATTTGAAAGATCTTAGGAAATGGAGTTACATAAGATTTATATAACTACTTAGTCTCATGAATGACATGATACTAGAAAAAAATGTAATTCCATGTTTAACATATGACACTTAATGAATTTTACATTTAATGGTAATGATATAAAAAAATACAAGATTTTCCAAATGATTGCATATTTTTTTAAGGACCAAATTTCACTCAAAAAAATCCATAAGTGTGGTGTGGACCAATATATGAAAAATGAATCAATTACTTCAAAATATGTAAGTTACATTCTTAAAATTCCATGTTTAAGAAGACTACATGGATGTTAGGAAACGATGAAACAATTGACATGGCATGAATATATATTAACTAATGATGGAAACATATGTTATCCAAAAAATTAACCTTAGTGAAATAAAATTTATTATGAGTATTATAAATTTTCAAATGTTTTGAGAAACTTTTGTCTTGTGTAACCTATAGGTAGTATATTCCTTTCGCTGTAAAATATAGTACTCACAGTACATGGCCTCTCATATAGGTAAATTATAACATTCATCCAAGATTATGTATTAAGAGAAAATACATTATATTGCCTCTACTTATATCTGAAATATAGAAATGTGGTAATGATTTTGATGTTTATTGGGATTAAATGATTGATGATCTAAAATTGATGTGGGATACATGTGTTACAATGTATGGAACACATAGAAGTGTAGAATTCACATTGAGGGACATATTGTATGGGAAAATAAATGAATTACTTTATTAAGAAAATTTATGTGTTGATATCATTAGTGGAATTCTCTATTGCCTAATTTTTAAAGAATGAACACAAATAGATTAGTTGAAACAATCCTCAACAATTTTTTTTAATATATCTTTTTTTATCTCGATTATCTATGTTCCAATCATAGAATAAAACATTAAATGGGAATATTAAACAAGGTTCATCACTGTCTCCACTCATGGTTGGTAAACAATTCAATAAATAAAACATAACACCACTATTTTCAAAAATCCATTTTAAAAAACCATAAAAAATCTGTTTAGAAGAAGAGATCAATTTTATTGGAATTACCATATTCAAATTTTGTATACATTATACAATTTTTTTGATGTCATTCATGTATTTGATAGTTTTATTTTTACATTAATAAATGTTATTGAAATAATGAAAAAATGAATCCATGATAGGTTAGACATCAATGACCTGCTGATAAGGGAAGAGTTGGCACTGGTGAAGGGTAAAGGGTATACATTTCTTCCCCTAGTAATATACACTCCATACAGGTAAGAAAATTTCAAAATATTCATTTTACATGGTTGTGTAAAAGTTCCATAAGGTCATTCCTTAAATCTCAAGAATTTCATTGTAATAACTTATTTAAGGTTATAAAGAATAAAATCACACTAATTTCATGCTTTGACGAAGGATTTCATTCTTATTTCATTCAGTTTCATTCTGACTAAAAATGTACGAAAAAAATTAACAATAACCTCCTTATTTTTAAAATCCATATCTATTGATGAATAAAGAGCTTATAATCATATTATGGATATTAGAGATGTTCCTACCACTATCTTTATTTGATACAATAGTTCAACAATTGGTTCGATTGGTGAGATAGGTTCAAATATGAAGTCATGTCCTTTATAGATGGATTTTACCCACTGAATGGTATATGATGATTTTCAATGGGTATATCAAGAATCAAAGTCAACCATATTATTGTATTTTAGAAAGATATATTTTTGAAAAACATTTTGAATTATATATTCAATATCTATCATATGTTGACAACATCAGTCTCTCAATGACTCATCAATGTGGGCACCTTATGGGTGACTAGATTTCCTAGAGATATAATGTTACAATTACCATCATAGTGAGGGATAAAGTGAACCTTACAATTTTACATAATAGTGAAGATGTTGATCTATATGTTTAATCCCACAGTGAAATTCTTCGATATTTGAATCCATCAAGGGGTGAATGATGGATATCAAATACGCATAATAAATATTTTCTAGGATGGTTCCAAGATCATATTTATAAGGAGTTATGTGAAATTAATAATTCAATTACTGAATGAATTTGACGGATAATAATTTCAATAAATGAAAATTTTATATCTTTAACATGTTTTATAATCAATGTTTATACATTCTAGATGATAGAAAACAATGACAATTGCACGATTCCATACAGTAGAGTTACGCTTGTGTTGGAAGTGATGTACATAAATGGTTCCATGAATTGAAATGAATTTTATTTAAATGTGTATCATTTCATCATTATTGAATAAATATATGAGTTATATTATAAAAAATTTCATGTACTAATTTTCTATTGCAAATGGGTTGACAATTAGAGTGCATTGAAAGTTCATAATATGGGCTTCGTGGTGGTGAATTTTAGTATGGAATAGAAAAATTATGATCGATTCATAATGGAACCACAAGCGGTGAATGTAATTTATGACTATGATCCATTAAACAAGAATTTTTTTATTTTCCTAAAGAAGACTAAAATAAATATTGGGTTTGATTAAAATTCTTTTGAGGATAACCATTTCATAGAGAATCACAACCAATTCATTCAAATCTAAATGTTGACATTGTCTTATGCATTAGATGGGACTATAATGAGGAGATTTGGATTTTTGATAGAGTAGAGAAATCCATTAAACATTTTAAAAAATAAAGAGAGTTTAATGAGAAGGATAAAATGTTTTTTAATATATTATTCTTTTCCTTGTAATATTATATGTTATCGACTATAATAACATAATCTAAGATAAATATATTACTATACATATATGAAATGTATTCTAAAAATGATCATTTTACCAATTTCGAGAAAGAATAAAATGTTGATGTTGGAAGTACATAATTATTATGAGATCAACTACATATTGATGAAAAGAAAAAGAATAGTGAAATATCATAGTGTTGAATAAAATTATCAAATTATGAATTAAGGGTATACAATTTGAGGTTGGATGGAATCGACGCCACCAAATTGTTGATATCAACAAGTCAATTTTCATTAGTTCTGTTTGGGTTACAATGATGATGAATGTGTTGATTTATATAGATTCATAGTGTCACATCCTGCCTATAACGAATAAAACCATTTAGAAACTTAAAATTGTATGGTTATGATATAATTTCTATATTAAAAATATAAATCTAATAAAATTTATATTTCTTTTTAATTATTACATGAATACATTTTTTATTTCTGAACTTCTCCATAAGGAAGATTTCTTAATAGATGTTGGAAAATCCTATATAGGTTTCTAAATTTTCATAAAAAGTTACATCTTAGGGTTTCTGTGGAGAAATTAATGGCCCCCCACTAGTTGTTTATAAAAACATTATAAAATCAGGAATAATGGAATTCATTCATCATTATTCATGATGAAAAATCATTTCATCTGTATTATATTTGATAATATATTATCTGAAAATATTTATTTTATCTTATATGATTCAAAATTGTTAATTTAGGAAAATATAAAAATATTTCTAAAAATAAAGAAGGGTAATCAAAACCAATGTACCCCTATCACAAATTAATGATGTGGTAGACATTATTAAAGAAGAAATTTATATTTATTTCAAATCAATAATAAATGTTTGTTGTGATATAAAACTAAATATGCTACATTGTTTTTATAAATATTGATTAAAAAAAATCTAAAGCCACTACCATCCCACATTGTTTGTTATGGAATGATGATCAGGTAAATAATAAGGGTATACAATTTGATCAAAACATAAAAGTAGTATGGTAAAAATGTGTAAGTATGACATAATAGAAATTATTTATGATTTATATAAGTATTACATAAAAATTTCTACTTATGTTAATAATTTATTGTATGTTGTATACACAATATCAAAAATGACTATAGATGAAGATAAATTAATTTATTCATATTTGAAGAAGACATAACAACATGTCCTCATTAAAGGATTAGTTTTTAAAGGGTATTTTCAATCTTATCTCGAGAAGATAAAACCATAATGAGATTTATATAAGAAGACGAAAGAATTGCAGACAAAACAAGACGCTTTCAAAGATATTGTTTGATCAGGTTAGAAAGACCATATACAAGGAAGGACCAAAGAGAACTAGTTGTGGAACAAGGATCCACACATAGTGTACCAAAATACCCCACTAGTGTTGAGGTTAATTTTCCCTCACAAACCATGCGATAACCATGAGGAACATTCTGGGTCATTAAAATTTTGGGTTTTCATCTCTATCCTCATGGGTTTAACCCTCCAAATCCCTCCATTTTACTCCTCTTCAGGTTTTCCTTTCCTTATAGTGGCTCACCATCCTTTCACCTCCCATGGGACTAATTTTTTTTTGATTTGGTGTATATCTTCTACAAATATTCAAGTACGTTTTTCCACTCCTTGTTTCCTTCTCTAATCTAGGATTTAATATCTTCCTTTTGGAGGTTCAATATTCTCCACCCCTAGGGATCCTATTTTAGGATTACTTCATGAAATTTATTTGGTTATCTCTTTATTTATGGATCAATATTCCTTCCTCATGGTGTGGTTCAGATGAGACAAGAATTTCACACCAGATTTTGGGATTTTCTCCTCAATAGATAGGTGATTTCTTACTTAAACATTTCTTTATCAATTTACTAAGCATTATTATGTTATTTATGATCTTTTATAAATTATAAATGTGGTGAAAAATTATCTGTTGAGGAATTTGTATATGAAATTGATTTTTAAATGGATTTTTCATGTTAAAATAGTGAAATATTGATGTAAGCCTTTGTGTTGTTCTTTTAGAATGTTTTATTAATTGATAAAACGTTTTATTAAATGAATTCTGTGATGGAATTCATGGTTGGAAATTGTATTATTATGCGTTTGGGTTTAAAAATGATTTTCTGTGTGGAAAAGGTAGTTTTGGTGTGTGTTGTGCCTTTTTAGGCATGTGAAATATGATTGTTGAAACATGTGTTTAGTGTGAAACATATATGAGAACTATGGGAATATTGGGTAGCTAGGAGGGAAGACTAGGAAATGTGTTCTAGTGATTTTGAATTCTCAATGGCCAGGTATCCCTTAGTAGGATTGATGGTGACAACACCAACAAAACATTGATGGTGATCAGAGACTACTAGAATATTGGATGATTCTCTTATCTAGTGTCTTTTTCATGTGGATGTTGATGTTTTTGGTTCCTATAAAACATTAAACCAAGATATAAGGTTCTAGGGTCTTAATTACTATCTTGATACCATAGGTTCTCTCCCATGTTTAGTTCTGTAAACAATATTGCATTCACATCCAGCATACGGTGGCATTTGTGTGACTTCAAAGGTGAATGTGTTTTTTGTGAAGTTTTATTTCTTTAAAATCCTATATATTAAAAAAATTTCTTTAAATTGTTTTGTAACATCATTTAATTTACATAAACTTTCATATTAATTGATCATTTAAACATTTAGTGTATATAATCCTTTTGGGTGGAATCCTACTAGGGAATAGCTCAGACCCTACTTACTCCTTTTGGTGTAATCACACATGTTAATATTTCATACAGGAAATAGAATATATTTTGGTGACGGTGGTTTGGGATACTAGAGATATTTTTTAGTTGTGTTGTAGCAATGGATTGGGGGAGATGTTATCTTTTCCTTGTGGTGGTCTTGGGAGTTGGTTTTTGGCTCCTCTTTTGTAGTATCTTTCTTTTGGTTTTGTGTTAGATTGTAAAACTAAATTTGAAATCATGTAAGGTATAGTTTGGTTGTGATTTTAATATTTGGTTTATATTATATTGTTGTTGGTTTATATTTTAATGGTCAGATAAATTGTTCCCATTTGTTAACATCTATACCTAGGCACTTGTGCCGGCCTATGGAAATCAGGAATACCATTTGGGACTTTCCACAGACCCGGTCGGGTGTCGGCTCAGATGACGACCCAAATTGGTTCGTGACCCTAGTAATTTATTCAATGGCATACCTTACATGTGTTAATAAATTTTAAAATAATCATTATTATAAATGTGAATTTAACAAATTATGAAAAATTATATTACTATAATTCTAAACGGTAATGTTGTATGGGATTTCAATCTATCAAAACCCACTCAATACTTTTTTTCTTGGGGAATGGTGTATAATATACTATGAGACAAGATACATATTAAATAACTCCCAAAACATTACATGAGAGTGGGGATTGAGGTATATTAAGAGACGACCACTGAGTTTCATATTTAACTTGAGGATTTGCATATTAAAATAAATAATTATGCTATTGGAACTTTCATATCATGGATGTATAATCTTATAAAGATACATTAATTATGTCTTTAACAGTTTTTTTATGATAAACCTATAAAGGTTGATGAAAAATTGTCTTCATTGATGTATATTATTTTAGAGGCATAAAGCGATGTAGAAACGAAAATCAAATCAAGAGAATTTAGTGAATTGGCCAATTAGTCAATAGAAAAATCTAATAATACCTTCTCCCCACTAGTTTCACATCAATATTTGTTATCATTCATTCATCATACAAATACCATATTTAATTAAAAAAATTACATTCTATATGTAAATGAAATATTTTTATATTTAGTTACAAAAATTGTTTTCCATGAGACCATAAATTAGATTTCAATGTTTTAATGGATGGAAGTCTCAATTGTGAATTCAAACATAAGTAATATTTTCATAAAATGTATGTCCAAACAGTGATATAATATTTACATTAAATTTAATTAATATTCATATTTATTATTGGCGTTTCTATCACTACTATATAGAAGTAAAACCTTCCAAATCATGATTTCGATTTGACAATTCTTGTATAATTTCATTGAAAAAACATCAATGGAGAAGAAAGAAATTTAAAAGATGAAAGATGAGCTATACAATGTATTTGAGAAAAATGTAATAGTTGATATACTCTTCTTGATGCCTATAATACAGGGGAAAAGTATATAATCTAATCTCGTAATATATATAAATATATTGGTACATATTTAATTTTTTTGTTTATGGAAAAAAAAGATTTTGATTGCATTACATCTTGATACACTAATTTTTCTTGGATCCAATGCATGTATATCCATCAAAATGATCACACATGAAGTTTGTTGTGAATTTTCAATTATATAAAATAAAAATATTTTAGATAAAATTAAAATTATATGTTTTATTATGTGTTTTAAGAAGAATTGTTTTATGATAGGGAGGTATCTAATTATCAGATGCTCCATGCATTGAATTTGGTGGCTGAAAAAAAAATTCATATGGATTACTTCAAATGGAAACAAATTATGTCATTTATAGAAATATTTATCTTTCAATATGCATTTAAAAAAATAAATATTTTTGTCAATGTTTCTATTGGGTCCAAAGAAAGATAATGGAAAAAAATATGGACTTGATGTTTGAAAATTTATGAGAGAGATCATAAACCCTGAAAAGACTAGTATCACCGGAGAGGTAATATCCAAATGATATTAAAATTTCATTAAAATTATTTCTTAATCAATTTTTTTCTATATTTTATTAGGATTAGAATTCTTTCCAACAAAATATGTTCTCAAAAGAAGAATAATATTTTTTATTGAGATTATAGGGAAATGTAGATGGTGTAAGAATGTTTTTTGATAATAAATTTAAGTGATTACCTACTATGTTTTAGATCTAGTATAGGCTATAAAAATAGAAATATATTTGGGGTTTGAAGAATTAGTATCAAAATTATCATATATTATTTTTTATTTGTTTCTAATAGAGAATTATATTGGAGGGAATCAATTTCATAGAGGAGATTACCTACAAAAAACAGAATTTTATGTAGATGGAGGCGGAGACCGAGGCTAAAGAGGAGCCATATGCGGAGACCGAGGCAGAGTTGGAGATGAAGTTATAGCTTGCATACAAAAAAACATATTTGGAACTAGAGTAGAACGGGGTTCATACCAATACTGTGTTTGATAAAAATTGTTAAAAATTTCACACAACACTTGTCACGTAAGACACGATTCATTGTGAAATTGTTTCTAGTTTCTTATTAAAAAATGTTTTCGGAATATTTTAAAGTGGTTTTTTGACAAGAATTAAAGAAAAGGAATTTTTCATAAAAAAATAGAAACCACTTAATTTTTCAAACTAATAATTATATGATGAAATTCATATTAGAACATTCCATGTACTATACAATTTTATTTAAGTGTGAAATAAAACCCTCACTAAGAAAAATTTTCACAAAAAAAGATGCAGTTGCTTGAACATTGATTCTCGACCTTACAAATAAAGGGACTTGGTAGAATAAAATAACCACAATATGTTCTTTTTTAATATCCTTATACTTAAATTTCCACTAAGAAATCATGGATTGAAAATCCATAAATTCTATAATTGAAGTTACTTCAAAATAAAAGTTATGAAATATATAAGTGGAATATTAGTTAAATAACACATGAAAAAAATGAATGAATAAATAAAAAACAATTTGAAGGATATTTCCCTCTTCCATGTCAATAATAATTTCATTTTCATGAAGATAACATTACATCACCGGCAGTACACCATCCTAACTTTTTAGTTGTAATGAAGATAAATATAAGTAAAACCAATAATGAAACATTTCAAAAAATTTGACAAATAACTACTTTATAAAAATATCCATGTATTATGTAGTGGATCCAATAGTCAGTTTACAGTCATACATTAATAATCTAATAATCAAATAGTATATACTCTAGCTCAAATGTTAGAATAAATATGTCTGTTGTCAACCAATAACGTCTGCAAGTGTATGAACGATCTATTTGAGAACAACCAGCATTGGGTGATCATGGTCAGTAAAAAGGGATGATGGCATAGGAAACATGGAATGAAATTTAAATAAACCCATATATGAAGGAATACCTTGAAATTAAAATACCTACTTTAAATGAAATTGTGAATCACCAAAAATCCAAATTATGACTCCAATGAGAAGTAAGCTAGTATCTTTATACTAAACAACAAAAAGAAAATAAATAAATAAAAAATGTAATAGATTGTATCATGAATTTTCAGAATTGAAAAATATATTTGATTCAAGGGAAAAAATGAAATTTATTATATCCTTGAATTTCATGACACCAGGATGCCTTGGTTATGCTTGGGTCATATCTGATTTTTTTATTACTTGGACCTAGGTTCCACTAGGTCGAGAAAAAATAATGGTTGTATACTAAAATTCATGAGAGACCCAGACAAATATTTTTTTTTCATCTATACTTAATTCTAGTTGTCTAGGATTATAGCCATGGTTCCCATTATCACATAATTACAATCAAATTTACTATTATGTATATTCAGTGTTCATACACATCAGGTCCTCACCGATGCATTATGTCTTTACATATGTTATTGTTACTTATATGTACATATACTCATGATGGAATGTTCAATGACATTATTTCTTAAGATTAATTTGGTATAGATAGTAAGGTGTCCTTTTAAGATCCTGAGCCAAACTTTATTATATTGATTTTCTTACTACTGTTTTGTTTATACCTACACATGTTTGTTTATATATATAGATTGGGTTTCATTAGAATTCTTTTTTGGTTGCCTACAAAAATTTTATAACACCAAATTAGTGACACTATTTATTACTCGTAAAGACATCATAGTTTTTGGTTTAGGATCCTATTTTTTGATATCTATTGTACAAACTAGTGGAAAAGATGGTTAAAATGTCGGCATTTTTAATATAGGTTCTATATAACCAACATGCAATACTGGAAAATTGGTTTTTCACCTTATTTATTGAATAATCGATTTTAAAGATCAAATATGGGTGCTTTATCACGTCAATTATTTTATAACTGACGTGAAAAATCAAATCTCTGCAATCTATCACTTCAGTTATAAAATATCTGACATCATTAAACACGATTTATAATGTCAGTTATAAAATCACCGAAATGATAAATAATTTTCTACATCGGTTATTAAATAACCGACGTAATAAAAAATTATTATTTTGGTTATTAAATAACTAACATGATAATGATTTTAAATGATTTATCGCACCTCGTATTCTATCATAATGTTTTCTTTGATTAGGCAACCTGAGACTCGTCTCTCTCGCACGGAAATCCTAGAAAGGATTCATTGATGTCGTGCCCTTCAACCTCTTTTTTCCATTATTAGTCATCATCTTTATTATCATAAGAACTTTCAGGTCGACTCGCAACACTCTAGTGATCTTCAAACGGCTCGATTTCATTTTTTTTATTTTTTTTGATCCACTAAACTTATGTTTTGAGAGGTTATTTTTCAATCATTGTTCTTGATATCATGGTATGTGTTGTAGTTTAGTTTTATACCATGATATATTATTTTTTGGTAATACAAACCATGGAAGTGATATCATGCAAGTTTATAGTTTTTGTGTGTTCTATCATGTCTGTGTGCGTGTACATTCACGTGTGTGGGGGGGTGTCCATGGGGTTGGGGTGTGTAGGGGATGGGGGATATCCAATTGGGTGGGGGTGTCCAAGTGGTGGTGGTGTCGAGGGGGTGGTTTTCCATGGTAGTAGGGATGTCCAGGGGGTTGGGTGGGATACAGGGGGGTGAGTGGGCTTTCCAAGGGGGTTGGGGTGTCCATGGGTGGGGTGTTCAGGGGTGGGGGTGTCCATAGGGTGGGGGTGTCCTGGGGAGAGGGGGATTTATCAGGGGTTGGAGGGTGTGGGGCTACCGAAGGGGGTGGTGGTGTCTAGGGGGTGTCCAAGGGGTGAGGGGCCTTTCCAAGAGGTTAGGGGTGTCTAGGGGGATGGGGGTGGTGTTTAAGGGGTGAGGGGCATGTCCAAGGGGGTAGGGGGTTTCCTAGGGGTGTCTAGTTTGTGGGGGTTTCAAGGGGGTGGGTGGATTTCTAGGTGGTGGGAGCTACCTAATTGGGTGGTGGTGTCCATGGGGTGTCTAATGGGGTGGGGGTGTCGATGGGGTGAGGGGGATTTCCATGGGGGAGGGGGTGTCGAGGTGGGTGGGGGTGTTGTCCAGGGGGGTGATGTGTTTGTCCAAGGGGGTTGGTGGTGTCCATGGGGGTGGGGGTATCTAGGGGGTTAGGGGGAATTCCATGGGGTTGGGGTGTCCTGGGGATGTCCATGGGGTGGGCTATCTAGGGGTAAGGGGCTTTCCAAGGGGGTATGGGGTGTCCAAGGACGTGGGGTGTCTACTGGGTGAGGGGGATATCCAATTGTATAGGGGTATCCATGGGAGGGGGTGCCCATGGGGTGAGTGGGATGTCCAAGGGGGTAGGGGTGTCTAGGGGGTGGTAGTGTGCAGATTGTGTGGGGGTTTTCCAAAGGGGTGGGGGATGTTTGGGGGGTGTCATTTGTCTAAGGGGGTGGTGGCGTCCATGGGGTGTCCAAGGGGGGTGAGGGGGATTTTCAAGGGGGTAGGGGTGTCCAGGGGGTGGCGGTGGTGTCCAAGTGTTGAGGGGAGAGTCCAGAGGGTGGGAGTGTCGAGGGGGTATCAAAGGGGGTGGGGGTGGGAGTGGTGTCAAGGGGGAGAGTGGCCTTTCCAAGTGCGTAGGTGTGTCTAGGGGGTGGGGTGGGGGTGTTTAGGGGGTGGGGGAAATCTAGGGTGGTGGTAGTGTCCATGGGGTGTCGAAGGGGGTGGGGTGTCCAGGGGTGAGGGGGCTGTCCAAGGTGCATGGGGTTGGAAAGCCCCCTCACCCCCCTTGACACCACCCCCTCATACAACCCCACCCCCATGGACACCCCCACCCCTAGACTGCCCCCACCCACTGGACACCCCCTTGCTCCTTGGACACCCCTTGGACACCCTCAATAGCCCCATACCCAGTGGTATATCCCCTACCCCCTTGGACACCCCCTTTGTATATATATATATCTCCACAGTTCCTTTGAAATCATTGGAATATATTTACAATAGGAAGTCAATACCAACTGTTCCTATAGAACCATTGGTACAGTGTTATTTCAAATACCATCATGACAATGTTGTGTGATACAATTCGGATATTCTATCCCAATGTTTTAGGGGATATACCAATAGTTTCAAATCGTTCGTATAGGTGTAATTTTTAACACCGAATGTATACAAATGTTAATATTTATACGTCATATTTCTTGTCTATAGAATGGTGAATTTTGTATCCAGTTTAACCGGGATGTATTTTTTAGAGTAACATAATAAAAACCGATCCTAGATGAATTTAAAACTGTTATATCTAACTGTATATTTTAAAGCAATTTTATGCTTATCTTTTTCAAATACATATGGTTTTTTTAATAATTAAAAAAAATTACATTCAAATTATGATAAATTTTATATAAATATAAAATTGGTTTATCGTAAAAAGATGTATAATTTGGATATTTTATATAGGTAAAAATGAGTCGAATAAGGATTACGAAACATAGAATGAGTAATGAAAATGAGGTAGGGGTTGATGCCTTTTTGGATTTTTTCAAACATAATGTTATGAGCAGTAAAATGTTTTTATATCCATGCATGGAATGGTTGAATATGAAGATGTTGGAAAGTAGAGAGATCAGAGATAATCTAATTTTTCACTGTTTTAATCTAAATTATATACCTTATATTTCGCATGGTGAAACTGGAAAAAATTTCAGATCTACTAATGATGATTATTTTCAAGATGGAAACTCTGATGGAATTGAAGAAATTATTTGTAATATTGCAGCAGAACAAATAGATATAGAACTGACAGTTGCACATTTATATGATGATTCAGAAAGACAATTGTATACTAGTTGTATAGACAAAACTGTTATTTCAGAGGTGTTAAAATTTATTAACCTGAAGGTGAAAGATAAATTAAGTGGCCAATGTTTTATAGAGCTAGTTCAATTGTTGAAAGACATTCTTCTAAAATACAACGATCTTCTAGATTCACATTATAATGCCAAGAAAATATTATGACATATGGGATTGGGATACAAGAAAATAAATTCATATCCTAATGATTGTATAATATATAGGATGAAATATGAATTTCTGTCAGAGTGTCTTAAATGTGGGACATCATAGTATTAGGTGAAAGAAAAATAATAGGCTGATGTAAAGATTACAAAGATCCCTACCAAGGTGTTTTGGTATCTTCCTATAAATCATCATTTGAAAAGTTTATTTTCTATTTCACATGATGAAAAAAAGTTATGATGGAATGCTGTTTAGTACATATGTGATGAAAAAATATTTCTTCCACATGATTGTCCACAATTGAAGAAAATTGATGAGCAGTATCTTACCTTTGGAAATGAAATTAGAAATCTTATACGTGTGTTGTGCACAGATGGAATGAATTAATACTGAACCCTCAATAGCACACATAGTTCATGGCCTATTTTATTTTTAATTTACAACCTCTATTTTGAAGATTGTATGAAGTGAAAATATGTAATTTTGAGTATAATCATCGCTTGTACAATGAATCTCGGAAAGGATATTGATGTTTTCTTGTCATCGTTGATTGATGATTTGAATATTTTATGGGAGGATGGTATATGGTTGTATGATTCATATAAAATGTAATATTTTCAAGTCCATGTAGTGCTAATGTTCACTATAAATGACTTCCAAGCATATAGATATTTTTTTGGATAAAGTGTTAAGAGGCATAAAGCTTGTCCAATTTGTGAAAAATAGACTTCCAATTATTGATTGGTTTATGGGAGGAAAACATTATACATGTGTTATCGAATGTTATTACCTATGGATCACTCTTATAAAGGACGGAAAAAGGCATTCAGTGGCTCAACATAATTCGATATTTCTACAGAACCTTTATTATCTGATGTGTATTTTGAGAGGGTGAAAAACCATGATGTGTCATTCGGAAAGACACATAAATCTGGTAATGATAGACATATTTGGAAGAAAGGGAATTTTTTTGAGATACCATATTAAAGATATCATGAAGCGAAGTATAATATTGATTTCATGCACATGGAGAAGAATATCTGTGACAGTTTTATTGGATCATAGTAAGATATTGAAGGAAAGACTAATGATGGTTTGAATGAAATATTAGACTTACTATCAATTAGAATACGTTTGGAGTTAGCTCCCACTCTTAATGGTAGAATAATATTTCCTCCCCCGACTTGACATACATTATCTTAGATGGAAAAAATTAGATTTTTTCAGTGTCTTGATGATATAAATATACCTCAATGTTATTCATAAAATGTAAAAAATTTGGTCTCTTTGATAGATCTGATGACGATAGGTATGAAATCATATGATTTCCACGTCATGATGAAACAACTTCTATTAGTATTATTTGGTGGAATATTTCTCATCCGTGTTAGAAAGACTATAATGAAGTTGTGTTATTTTTTCAATTCAATTTCTATTATGGTGATTGATGTAAATGCATTAATTTTTTTTTGAAAAAGGATTCAATTTCTATACTCTGTCAATTTGAAATGTATTTCCCAAAATATTTTTTTGATATAATGGTCTAGTTAATGGTTCTTCTGGTTCGAGAAATAAATATTTGTGGACCAGTATATCTTCGTTGGTGTGTCCAATTGAAAGGTAATTAACAATATTGAAGGGGTATGTTAAGAATTCATATTGACCTGAATCCTCCATTATTGAAAAGTATATTTCTAAGTAGGTTGCAGAGTTTTGTATGAGCTACTTGGCTGCGACAGAGCACATAGTTTTTCCTCCATCTCACCTTGAACATGTTAATAATGAGGGAAAGTGGATTCAGGGCTTGAAAGAAAAATAATTGTAAGCTGAACAAATGAAGAAGGTGTAATTACACATCTTGAATAACATAGATGATGCTCAAATGTATACCATATTTCATAATAATGATTTGAAACAACATCATCAAAAGAAGAAATAAATGTGGATTATGAATGTGCACAAAAAAAGCATTTTCTCCATGGTTTAAAATGACCATGCTCGGTAGATTAGATGTATCAGAGATATTAATATGGTTAGTGGGTGGTCCAAGTTTAAATGTGATTACATGGTCGGGTTATGAAATTGATGGGTATACATTTCATACAATAGCTTAGGACAACAGAAGTGCAGTTCAGAATAGTGGCATATTGGTGCTTGCAAAAGAAATTTATTTTTCATGTTCTGAAGAAAAAAACACAATTTCTATATAAAGTGAATATTATGGAGTCATTAATGAAATATGGAAGGATGATTATGTTAATAATAAAGTTCATGTTTTTAATTTCAAATGGTTTATCGGTAACAAAAGTGTAAAACATGAAGAATTTGGAATGATATTTGTTAACATGAATAGCTTAAAAGACACAACAAATTCTTTTATAATGGAAGCACATGGAAACAAGATTTTTTATGTAGTTGATCAATAGGATATGCAGTGGTATATTGTTTTACAAGGGAAAAACAATATTTTGTTGAGGATCAACTTGATAAAGATGCTAATTTTTGCGACATACAAATATTTATGGAAATATTAGGAGAAAATAATGGTGACCATGTTGAAGACAGGGTTTGTTCCATAATCAATGATCATGAACAATGAATATGATAAAACAATCCATTTTTACAATCCTAATATTATGAGTAACATATGTTTATTTCTTGTTTTCATTTATTATTTTCATAAAATGATACATTTTTTAATTTTTCCTTTATTAAAATGAATATTAAAGCAAATAAGTAGATTTTTTTGTTTATTTAAATTTTTTTAGTTTAGTTTTTCATGTTTACCATTATGCAACATATATATCTAATGATATTGTTGAATGAAAATTACTTTTCCATGTTTACCATATTTACCATGTTTACCATAGTTTACCATAGTTTTCTATTAAATAACTTATATATTTATTGATTTTTTTGAATGAAAATTACACTAACATGTTTACCATGTTTACCATAATTACCATTATTTAAAATGATTACCATATTTACTATGTTTTCTATTCTGTAACATTGTTCAGTTCTCCATTTTTTTACAATGGTATTGTAAAATTTGAATTTATGTATTTTTGAACTAATGTCTGATTTTTTTGATTTGAAGAATAATAAATGATCAATCAGTTTATCAACCACATGATTCTGTAGATGAGCATCTTGATCGTACCTTTGGGGAGAAACATTCACATACTCCTCTTGATGTATGAAAATATTATTCATGTGCTCCTATAATGAAAAAGAAGAGTTCCGGAGTTAGTAAACATGGATGCACACATTTACCTAAATTACCACTTTCTCATAGGTTGGACTAGAGGATACTCTTTGAGTTTGATGAGAATGATATTACTGGAGGTCCAAATGCAAAAGATGATAAGATTTTTGTATCAACTCAGGGTAATTGTAAAGTAATCATTTTGTATGATGATTGTAGATTTGTGGACAAAGCGATAATATCTTAGTTGTAGGAGGTGATTTTGGTAAGATCTTATTCTATTGATTGACTAATCATTAAATGTTTCTAGTATAATATGTTTTACCTCTTATTTATCATATGACATTTGATATTCCTGACGCCAATAGAGTTAGGAAGAAATTTTTATTGATGGCTGCTAAGAGATGGAGGTATTTCAAACCAACCCTCACATCTGATTACATTTTTTGTTATAGGAATCATGAAAATTCATGTCATATATATCCTTTCATAGATGAATACACATAGAGACAATTTGTTGAAAGTAGAATATAATATTCATTTTTGGTAAGGGAAATGAAAAAATATATAAGATTTCTTATATAAATTATCTTATAAATGTTTTGATAATGCTTTATTATTCTTAATATATAGAAAAACATTATATCTCCTCAGGAGATCCAATCTAATAATGTATATCCTCATAGTCTATCTCAGGGAGGGGATACATTATTGGTAGAAAAAATGATGGTGGAAAATTTAAAAAAACTAATAGTTGAGCCATCAAGATCAAGAGAGGCTGCCCCACCATCCCTCCCCCATCTGGACATGAAAAATGGAAGAGAGAACGGGTGAGAAAAAAAGGACAATATCTTTTAGAATAATTGAGAACCTTAGCTAAGAGAATTGTAAGATATTTTTTTTATATATATAAGTTAACTATATTCTTTATATAATTTAAATCATTACAGAAATGATCAATTAATTAATACAAGAATCTCATGAGGAGCAGATCTCCCAGGGAGTTTTTAAAACTACTAGGACGAAAGATATTTTATCTGTATCATTGGGAATGCCCTAACATCCTAGTAGCGTTTGAGGATATCAGACGAGTGTATCAGTAAGAAAAGTGTTTCCATGTTTATCAACTTCTTCCATTTACGGTGTTTATAAAAAAAATAGAATCGTTGGAGGATGAAGTTAATAATATTTATATGTTGATGGAGTAAAAGATTAGTGAATTGGTATAGTATATATTTGCAGACATGAAAGACAATTTCATATTGCCGCTCCCACTCCTCCACCTCCCCCTACAGACCTCATTATTCATCCTCCACCTCCTCTAGTATCTCCCACTCCCCCACCTCAGCCTGCAGACCCCATTGATTATCCTAATAATCAACCACAAATTTCTACCTATTTTGAGTTGTATGTTGATGATCCTCTCCATCATATAGTTGTATATGGGCTAGTATATTGTATAAGAGATACATTTCATCATCAACAGTTAGAGGTAGAGCATCATAGGGTCACTGTACATGAAATTATAGATAGATCATCTCGACTACCATGACTTACATATGATGTGACTATAGTTGGACATTGTATCAACCAATTTTTTGTTTGGCCATCTAGACTTATGTGACTCATATTCATAGAGGTATGTATGTTCTATATTTTATTTTATTTTTTATTAAATATGTTTTAACAATTGAAAAATAATATATTTTTCAACTTATTTTTACAGGAGTACTTCAAAGGTAATGATATATTATATAGACAACAAAAAAATGGATATGACCTAAGATATGTATTTATGTAGTCTTGAACGATTTCCATGTTATTGAAATATTATGGCTGACCATTATGAGTTTCTAATTGAAGCTCATGTTTGTGGACATGAAATTTTTTTGGAGACTGTAAAAACTGATATCATCAACCTTGATACTGGAGACATGTTTTGAATCAATGCAGTGTATATTTTTTCCATGTAATTCATAATACTTTTCCTAGCATTATATTTATTAAAAATTTATACTTATGTATGTTTTTTATTAGGAATATTTATATCCTTTGTGAGAAGAATGAGAAGAAAGATGTATATGAATTAATGGACCCGCATATGATTTCCCTTCAAGCACATGCATTGGATGTGGAACAGAGAACACTTTATATTGCTGATAGATTTGAACAGAATATAATCATGCAGTGTTGGATGAGGCCTTTTTATGAGAGGTATGAAACATATATCTAGAAAAGTTTGCATTATATTTTAACATAAAAAACTACTAAATATAATGTTTCTTTTATATCAGTGGTCATTAGATGTTATGTGTTTTTTGTCCAAGGAATAAAACACTTCATTGGATATGCTCTGTCCATGGAGATGTGCGGGGAAGTTATAAAAATATGTTGGAAAAGTATGTTTAAAATTTTTAATAGTTTTTTATATTATAATGAATCTTAAATTTATCCCATTCATATTCTTTTTTAATAGGGGATGGGTTTTCTTTTGAATAAACACCATGAAAAAGTGTTCCAAGATCAAATAATTAAAAGTAAAGGTAAATATCTATTTATAATTTATACTTTTAGATATATTACATATAATTTATATTTTGAATTGACAATCATTTAACTAGAATAGTCATCAAAAAGAAGAATTATCGAATGTAGATATTATATGTTACGATTTATGTATGACATTATTACAACTGGAAAACCTGTGAAGTTTTACCTAGTATGATTTCCTTATAAATTCTTCCATAATATATCATTTGATTTATTGATTATACATTTTAACTACTATCCATTTAATTTATAGCAATTTTATGACCCTAAACCTGGTAGTGCTCAAGTGGTCAAGCACTCAAAAGACGAATGGTAAAATTATTTTCCATGTTTGATTGGATTTTAGTTTGTTTGTAGTGTAAAATTTAATTGTTAATATTGTAATAATAATTGTGTATTTGGTATTATTATTGGTTGGATTTGGTTTTTTTAGTTGAAATTTTATTTTTGGAATGATATTTATGTGAATGTTTAATTTTTCTATGGTTATTCTTGTTTTGGTATAGTTTTGATGTTTTTGGGTATGGATTCTGGTATACTATCGGTTTGATTTTGGTTTGGTTTCGGCATGTTTCATACTTTTCCAGAGCATAGTAATGGTTTCATGGGTGTGGCAGTGTCTGTGGGGGGCTATCCAATGGAGGGGGTGTACTGTGTGTGGGGGTGTCCAATGAGGTAGGGGCAGTCCATGGGGTTGGGTGTTGTCTAGTGATGGGAGGGTGTACATGGGGGAAGGGTGGGGTGGTGTCTAGTAGGTGGGGGGCTCTCCAGTGGGGTGGGGTGGTGTCCAGGGGGCGGGTGGGAGGGTCCATAGGGGTGGGGGGTTGTCCTGGGGGTGGGTGTGTCCATGGGGTGGGGGCTGTCCATGGGGGTATGTGTGTCCAGGGGGCTATCCAATAGGTGGTATGGTGTCTAGGGGAGGTTCTAGGGGGATGGGGGTATCCAGGGGGAGAGAGGGGTTGTCCAGGGGGTTAGGGTTTCCTTGGCGTGGGAGGCTGTGCAGGGGTGGGGGCTGTCTAGGTGCTGGGTGGGTGTCTAGGGGGTTGGAAGGTGTCCAGGGGGTGGTGGCATCTAGAGGATGGGGGTGTGGTTGTCCTGGGGGTGGGGGTGCCTAGGGGTGGGAGGGTGTCCGGGGGGGGGGGGGGTATCCTGGGGGTGGGAGGGTGTCCAGGGGGTAGGGGTGTCTAGGGGGTAGGGGTGTCCATGGGGGTGGGGGCTTTCCAGTGGGGTGGGGTGGTTTCTAGTGGGTGAGAGGGTGTCCAGGGGGTGGGGGTTGTCCAGTGTGGTGGGTGTGTCCAAGGGGTGGGGGCGATCCATAGGGGAAGGGTTGTCTAGGTTTGGTGGGGAGCTCCCTAGTGGGAGGGAGGGTGTCGAGGGGTGGGGGTTTCCAGGGTGTGGGGTGTGCATATGGGTGGGAGGGTCTATCTGGGGGGTGTCCAGGTTTGTGGGAGAGTGTCCATGTCGGTTGGGGGGATGTTATCCAGGGGGTGGGAGGGTGTCTAGGGTGTGTGGGAGGGTGTCAAGGGGGTGGGAGGGTGTCAAGGGGGTAGGGGTGTCTAGGGTGGGGGTTTTCCTATGGGTAGGGGTTTCCCAATCGGTGTGGGGATGTCTAGGGGTGGGGGGTTTCTATGGGGTGGGAGGGTGTCCAGGGGGTAGGGGTGTCAAGTGTGTGGGGGTGTCCAATGAGGTATGGGGTTTCCAGGGAGGATGGGTGGAGGGATATCCATTGGTTTTGGTTTAGTTTTAGTCTGCTTTCTGCTTGTTTCAGGTCTTCTTTCGTAGCACATTATAATGGTTAAACAATTTTATTAAAAAAATCTGTTTTTACGTTGGATAATTTATAATAGACATAATAAATGAATTATAATGGTTTTTACATAATTTATTTAGTATCTGATATAGTATATATGTTTTCACGTCGGTTAAAAAATAATTAAAGAGAAGAACTACTTTGCAGACCAGTTGATCTCATCGGTTAAGAAAATAACTGACATGATCAACTTGGTTTTCACGTTGGTTTTTTAATAACAAAGGCAAAAACACTTCAAAGGTGTAGTTTATCCTGTTATTTTTCTAATAACTGACATAATAAGAAATATATTATGTCAGTTATGGTAAAAAACTGATGTAATAAATCACGACTCTGAATCGTTTTCCATGTAAGTTTTTAGAAACCTATGTGAAAATGGATTCGGATTTGTTTTTTTTTCATCAGTTTTAAAATAACTATTTTAAAAAACAATATTTATAATGTCCCCTGTAATAACATAATCCAAAAACTGACGTAGAAAATAAAAATTAACCGATGTAAAATACATTTTTTTCACTACTGATATTTAGATATGTGTGTTTACGAGAAGAGGAATTAGTCAATAATCATGATTCTCATAGAAATAACATTTTATTTTTAGTTCTTTCCATTATTAAATAATTATAAGTCTTATTCCTTGTGTGAATGTTTTCCATTTTTTTGACATGGAATCATTTATTATGTCTTATAGTTTATGGATTTAGACATTTATATTTATTAGGATGATTAATTTATACTGGATTTCATTTACATTGATTATACCATTAATTTATTTATTATGTACAACAATTATACTCTGATAATGAAGGGATAATCATCCCACCATACCATTATTTGAAAGTCACTGCAATTTGATATCCTCTATAATATGGGGAAGTGATCTTGGGCCCATTTGATTGTTGGTCTAGCTATTGTTTATAGAGGGATTCATTTCGGGATGTTACACCATAAAAACATCATATATAAGAACCAGGTGACAGAAAAAAAAGTTATGATAAAACTTTTAACATAATCTATAATATTTCTATATTATATAAAATGAATCTTTAATAAATGAATAGTAATAATATATTATCGTTTATAATTTAGTGTTTTTTAAAAAATAGAGTATATATCATTTTTTTTAATTTACAAAAAATAGAATGAATGAAAACGATGTAAACATATATTATAATTGATTGGATTTCCCTCTATATAAATCTAATGAGGGTGGTTATTGATCGGAGAAGAGTATATCTCTATTGGGGTTGTTGACTTCGGTTATAAAAAACCTAACCCTTATAAAAGAATCTATTTCTCAAAAACATTGTGGGATTATGTTTGAATGCTTCTTGAGGAAGAAACCTCCATCCATCAATATAACCATTAATCTATTATAATATAAAAATATTTATAATGTCCCTAGAGTAGATATTCCTTAAATTTGGATTTAGTCAATGGGATAAGGTTATGATGAATATATATCATCTAAAGGGACATGTTGATTAAAGGTTGTATTTGATTCAAAATATCACAACCCAAACTACTAGTTCCTTCCTGGATGTTGGTAAGATGAGAGTGACACACCATGCCAAACTCTAATAGGATAGGTGTTTTCCGAAATTGGTATGTAGGCATATCTCATATATGGGAGGACCTATACTACAATACCTACACACACACACAGATTTGTAAAGAATAATATATTTTATAAAGGAATAAAATAACCAATACCAAGATGTATCCATAAATATAAATCACACATAAGGGATGAAAATGTACGGGTAAGAATAAGGGTTAAATAAAATAGAACCAAAGATATAAAAGAGTCCAAAATACTAATAAATATGAAACTAATATAAAAATGCAACTCCCTAAACCGATTGCAGTGAGTCTTGCACAAATATGCTCCACTTACATTCAGTCCTCCCAGATCTCTATTATAGGGCCGTTCATCTTCATAAGACATGACATGTGTGAGATTGGTACATATATGTGTGAGTATAAACACACCCAATCATGTACCCATGAAATCGCCAATAATAAAGAATAAAAAAGATTTATCTCATAAGAAATGATTAAATCAACATAGATATTATCATGATTGAAAAATATACTCACTGTAATGTTATATCTATACAGTTATCCTAGGATTCTGCTCGAGGATTCAATGGAATGATCATTTTAGAGAACCCAATAATTGGGTACTTATAACACTAATAAAACATATATTATTGGCCGTACCTATTGGGAATCACCATGAATAACTTCCCAATACACCTTAGATGATAACAACACATAGATAAGGGATCATACATATGTCTTATAGAGGATACCTAACCTTACCTATTGTAATTCACTAGAATGGGGATCACATGTGTATGATGTTGAAAATGAGATAATTGACTGAACATTCAGAGGAATGATTGAGGATCCCACCCTGGGCCACACGCAGGGATACCTCACTCCATACAAAACTAATCTATATAGGGTATCACTAATCCTATGTTGATAGGGGTTTACTCATTATAGGCTTGCATGGATGGACATAGGGAAAACACCTTATAGCTAGTCATTTAACTTGAGTAAAATGGTGGCCTCAACATTCCCTATAATAATTTTTGGAGAAGTATATGGAATATAACGTTCTTCTTGGCTAGTTTTTACAATCCAAAGTATATAAAAATTCATGTGTTCTCTTACTCATGCAGCTATACATTGGTCATGTCTATTTACGTTAGTTGTTTCAATGTAGATTGGTCTTCTTTTTTTCTTGTGTACATTGGACATTCCCATGTATCCATTAGGTAAACATAATGTCACTAAGCAAGGGTCACACCACATTTAAAAAGTAACATGAAATGAGATATTATATAATGAAGGTAAACCCACAACACCATAAGAGGGATCCTCACGGTGTGTCTTCATCTTAAATACACACCATGTAACATGGTTTTTCATATTATTCAAAAACTATCCCATGTAATAACTTTCATCTCCATCACCTCTAATACTACCATATAATCCACTTTATAAACTATATCTAAGGTTTACTGCAACTAATACACACATGATGGTCAAATTATACCCACTTATCCACTCGTGAATTCCTCTATCACATCGCATCACTACAACACCAAACCATATATGTGAAACTCCCGATTCGATCTCTAATCTGGTATACCCTTCATCAAATCATAATCATAATGTTGATCCCAAATCCAAACTTGTATAAATAATCCATTTTTACAATGACCAGTAGTATAATGGTTAATTTTCAGGCACAGTCGAAATGATGGACAAAAATAATACTAATGATTATTATACATAGAACGAGGGGAGAAAATAATCCAACCAAAAAAGTGAGGAAACCAATTTCAATCATTATTCAAGTTATCCTCAATAAATTTATGGAAACAAAATTTATTTAAAGAGAAAGAATAAAAAAACAAATTAATTTCTAATTTTGAGGGGATATTATCAACCAAAAATCATCAATATATCCATGAATTAATTTTCTAAAGAATGTATTATTGTTCCCTAAGGATAATAAAATGTGGGTATTAAATAAAATATATAACATTTTACATTGATATTGGATTTATCTATGGTTAAGAATTATTATATGGCATTATCATTAGTGATATCAATTAACTCCTTGGTTGAATATGAATGCACAAGAAAACTGATTATCGATTCATAACATCATTTTCTATTGACAAATTCCTCCTCTATAATACTCTACAGTATCTAGGGTCAAACATCTATCACGTGGATTTGGTCATATTCATTTTTAAATAAGAGTGTATTAGGTTTTGAAAATTTCATAAAAAATTAATAAATTTATTTCTTATTCAACCCCTGACAATTCCGAAACAAAACACCAAACTAGTATAATGGTTATATCAGGAATAGGTTTAAAACCAACATTTCACATTTAATGGTAGTATCAGATCTCCCATAGAAGAAAATATTTGGTATATTTTAAATTATATCACAAAAACGATGTGTGCATGATAAAATATATTTAATATTTGTATTATATAAAAAATGGGGCTTCATGGGGCCTAGAATCCAGTACTGACTATGTGCCTAACTTTATAAATATTACTCAAAATATTCCAATGTTTTACATAAAAAATCAGATTAATTAATTTCTCCCCATCCCATGGGCCCTGGAATTGCATTATATAACACAAATCAGACCCAAATGCCTTTTTAAATCCTTTTTATAAACATAATGTGAACGACCATAGTTGTATGAAAAGATCATCGAGGGAACTCCATTAATACTGACTATATCCTACATTTAAAAGCATCCCAAACTCACTAATAAAATATACTCTTATATGGTTAGGATGTGGGCCGCCTGGGAGAGTTGTTCTACAATTACCTAGATAAAAACATGACCATTATATGAACATAGAAGTCCCATCACTATGTACATGGAAATAACATCCAACTTACACCGTAGCACATCATGGGGTTGATCCATACGTGATGTAACATAGTCCTCACCTATCATCTAATGATATGTGTTGAGTCAGGAGACAAAAATTTCTAAACACCTCTTCATTATTGGCCGTCAAAATTGGCGATGAAGACCCTAGTACATACATTCCACCCATGAATGCACTAATATGGAGGATGTATAAACCCACTCTCTAGTTCCTCCTCTCATCAGGTCACTATTACCATTGTTTTTTCTCCGAAAAATATAACATAATCCCCACCTACAGAAAATCCATCAAGAGCACTTCTAGTTTTTTTGGCTACCCAAGGTCTCATAATAGATAACCCCAATATGAAAACACCTAACATGTTGAAGAAATAGTGGGGTAAAAACCATTAACTAGAGATGTGATTCTCCATCATCATACAATAAGGACAACTACAATTAGTCCAACGTTTATAATTCCTCACTCAAAAACTACAGACAAGGTCTCACATTGATTGAATCTATGAGCAAGTTCCCCTTCCGGAGAGTATATAATATCTCAATGACACAAATATAAATAAAATATCGGAATAAAATATATATAAAGAAATGTTATTTCTATTAACAAATATCCTTGAGACTCTTATAACCATAATAGATTCTAAATCACCATATTATAAATAAGTGTCAAAGAATATTTAGGGAGAAGACTCATGATTATCTGTCTAGAGCATGGGACACATAGTACCAATCACGAGGTCTCAGTTTCTTAGACCTATAAGTAATCACCACCTACATTGCATCAGAACACAACCAAGCCCAATTTTGGAGGTATCATAGAACACCACGTACTACAAAACCTCTTATGGATGTCTAAATATTCTGGATCCCATCATAATATACTATAACTCATAAAAATATTAATGATGTCACTCTTTACACATGAAAGGATACCTCTTTTGGTTTAATGTAGTCAAGGTTTCTGAAATCCTTGTGAAAAATGGCTTCAATCTCGGATAGTTTCCCACCCACCCAAGGGAGCTCCACAACCTAATAAAAATCATTGGTGGATCCCAAGATAATACAAGATAAACCATTACTGCATCGACTCATACTCCTTATTTTGATATAACATATCATAATAAGTGGAGATCTTGAATCCATAATTTTTAGTTCAATATATTTCCATAAAATTAGTGCTCTCATAGTATGTAAAAAACCATGCACAAATGTCTCATGTGATCCTCCTCAAAGGCTAAGTACACAATGAAATTTTCAATAAAGACTGCCATGAATCAGTCCTATAAGGGCTGAATGAATCAGTTCACCCATCCCATAAACACTTTAAGGGAAGTCATAATTCTGAATGGAATCACTAATTACTCATAAATTTTATATAGACATCATAATTCCAACATTAGTATATTCTTATCTCAAACACATATATGGTGATAGACATATGAGAGGTCAATATTCTGGAACCACCTCTCTCCTTTGAAAAGGATTAAGAGTTCATCTATAATCAAGAGTGAATATTTATTTTTCATGGTCACCTAATGTGGGAAATTTTAATCCACATATAACCTCAAGATCCTTACATCTATCTTGGTGAACAACACTGGGTCTTCCAAGGTGGAATCATTGGATCTAATAATGTGATTTGTCAACAAATCCATCAACTACTCCTTTATCTATCAACACTCTAAGAGGGGAATATGATATGTTGAAATAGATATCGAGGTATTACGTGGGTGTGGGCCTGTGCAAAATTAAATCCCTTTGGGGGAAGAGATCTTGGAACATTGTCTGGGAAGATTGACTCATACTTCACAACCACCGTAGGAAGCTAAATGCTCAAAAAATCATCCCCTCAAAGGGTTATAATAGTAAAATTATGATTAATCAATTTTATTCTCTTATGTATGAGAATATACTAAACTATATGGAATTTATTATCCCTATGAATGGAATACATCATCCCATAAACTAGGATGCACCATATTCTCCGCATAAAATAGTTAATCATGGTATGAATCATGGGGAGCTAGTCCATATGAGAAAATGATTTTATAATAAATAATCAAATCCAAAACAGGATCACAAAATAATCTTTCTGTTCCAAGAGTTGGGTTACAAAATTTGATGATGTCTTGGATAACTGAATAACGCCATTTAGGATTCTCCAAAGACAAGGGTTGATCTAAAGGCACCACTAGAATCACTAGATCTAAAACAAGGGATGTGGTTTGATATGAGTGGACCATTCTGGTGTATATCAATTTTATAACTAATGTTCAGAAGACATATATCATAAATAAAATTACACATGGAGCCTTTGATCATTATAATCCACTATATATAACTTCCCATATCTTTCACCACCACCTCCCTGAGTTTTTCGGGACCACTGAGGGGTGGTGTGGAAATAAATAGAGACATTGACCACTTATCACTACCCTACCATATCCCTATCTTCTGATTAATGGGTTGGGAAATCAAACATGTTATTTCCTCACCAATCAAAAAAATATCATTTCCTCTCCCTAGATATACTAGAACCATCCGATGGTCCTTAAACTATCAGACCACTATCCCTATTCTATATCATGATATTTATCATGCTCCTAGGTCCCTCATTCTATTGTATAATACCATATACTAAAGCCTTCAAAATAGGCTTCCCACTAATACAACTACTGAATGGTGTATTCTTAGCAAGAAAACTCTCCACCACCAAGAAACACATGAGAACCACTGAATAAAAAGGTATACATAGAGATACAAATCCATTCTAGATATCTCAGTTAATTCCACACTCAAATTCCCATACTAAAATGTATACACCATGAACCTTATACAGGGAGTATCATGAGATATATTTTAACCTGAACACATACTCTAATATTGACATGAAGCACTTATATCACGATATCCTTACAAATTTATGTAAAAGGATCGATTCTAAGACCACTATATGATTTATATAGGACCTAACAATGAAGAAAAAATGATTAACTACCTCGATCTATTCATTTACAGCTTGGTGGTTTAGCATTGCCAAAAACAATAGGGGTCTCTATCTGTAGAACTCATGAAGTTTGATCTGCATATGCACATCATTGGTTAGTACTACCTAATAAACATTTTTCTCAATGTGTTGATGTGAGATTGAAAAACCACCCAAAGGTACCAAATCCTATACTATCCTCTGAACTAAAGCCTCATCACTAGGATGATCATCATCAAAAACCTATTATGGAGACTTAGGTGGATATCATCAAGGAATAATCTTGCAATAGATATAAAATTCCATTGTAAAAGTGTATTTCTATAGAGCTGATTATAAAAGGAAGTGTAAAAGAAAACCCAATCCTAAATGATTCATGTACCAATTCATTCCCAGTAAATAGTTCTTACTTGCACTATGTTAATAAGAAGGATATAAAAGTCATAGTGAATGAATATGTCAGTTGATGCACTATCACTAGGTTACCAATCTTGAAATATAAACATGATTGACTTTAACAATGTAAACCTAGTTCCCAAACCATACCTCACACCTAGATGATCTCTATACTCTTGTTTTAAAATTACCTAATTTGATACTAATCTATCTTGAACGAAACCACTAGGTCCCACCTATATAGAATAAAATTGACCATGACACCCAATGATCACCTCAAAAAGGCCAAGGGCAGCTAAAATAAACCAAGTAAAAATATCACACACATTTTAGTACTTAGACTAAGGTTACAATGACCTCACACACACATATCTCCATTCATAATTATAATGATAAATGGAAGGAAACAACCAATACTATGATAAACTCATATAGAAAAATTTCACATTATCTTATGATAAATCTATAGAAAATAAAAAGGGTGAAATAAAATACCACCAAAAATATAAAATATCCCCCACATACTAGTAAGGAGGGGACTACATTCAAAATGATACTCCTGGAATCGACTACGATCCTTCTAGTACAACCATAATACACATGATCTTGGTTTTCAATGATCTCCATCATAACTTCAATTGTCTATATATAACAGGACAAGTGTAGGAGATACCATATAGGAGTGAGTATAACCAAACCTAGTATGATACCCTTAAATGAGATAACATAATGAATCAAAGAGATCCATCTAATAATAAATTATAAAATATAACCAGATATACTAAATATAGACACCAAGTCTCAAAGTAAGGTCACATCCATACTGCCATCCTAGGATTTCACTCTAGGTTTCAAGGTACTTGTTATCTTAAATAACTCAATCCTTGCGTATTGATAACACTGATTACACTCATCTGAGAGTTCTTAACTATCAGGATTCAATATGATGTGTTATACACGAAAACATAAAATATTTTGATACATAGATAGTAGATCACACCCAGGACCAATGGTGGATACCTAACCCTACCCAGAGTAATCAAATAGGATAGGGATCACATTTTCTGGATTTAGGTAATGGGATAAATAAAAAAACCTAGAGAATAATGACATAGGATCACACTCAAGTCCACGTGAGGGTAATCCTGATTCTATCCAGAACAAACCCATATATTATATTACTCATCCATATATATATATATGATACTTCTCACTATTCCCTTATTTGGAAGGAATAAGTGAACACAACCTATAGATTCTAATATATATTGACGAGAATTGGGGCCTCAACCTAGCCTATAATAATTGCATGATATTTGTATTAAATCAAAATATATTTTCTATAGAGTCGAAACTTTGCCAAGTCTTTTCTAGTCACCATATCCTATGGATCGTGATTATGTATATTGGATGTGATTTTATAAACTTTACATATTGACATTCACTTTCTTTGTCTATTCCCATATTTTTTGGCTATGATCATGTACTATGGTAGTGTTCATGAATGTCTACATTTTATTTTTCTAGGAACCCCTGGAGTACAAATTGGGATACCGAGAAGGGGTCACATGGAATGTTATATTTTCTTCTACATGTAAACCATATATAACATTGGATGGATTCACAAGGATTTTATTCATCCAAACTACACACCATTTATCTTAGTTTTTCATAAAATTATATAAACCACATTCAGAATTACTTTTGTTACTACATCATATAATTTACAAATTGCAATCTAGCATAAAATTTGGATTTGGGGTCAACCGTACAAGATTCATTGTCGGTGGCCAGTTTTCAGCCACCCAACTATTCGATAATGCCTCTATCACATCGAATTACAAAAACACCAAATACACAGATGAGAAACACCCATGTTTTATCCTCAATGTTCTATAATAATAATTTCATTATCATCATACCCTGAATAAAAAATTCAAACACCTAAAAATGATATATTTCACTAAAGATCAATTGTACAATGATTGATTTATCGATATTGTCGATACACAAATGAAAATTAATACGAATGATGATACATTATATAATGTGTGGAGAAAACAACATAAAAAATTGATGGAATGGATGGTGCTCATTATTTATGTTGGCATCAATCCCTTGGTGAAGAAAAAAATGATCATATGAGAAAAAGAATATAATAAACCAATCAATTCCAAATACTAAATAGTTGTTTTCAACTGCAAATCAAACATATATCCAAAAATTAATTTTCTTTTGAATTAATTCATGTTTGTAAAGTTTAATCTAATAAAGAGATTAAAAAATAAAAATAAATCACCCTAACTCAATTTTGGAATGATCACTAATATAAAATTATTTCGTGTCATTGTTGGTGGGGAGAGCTGAGAACTCATTTATTAAAGATGAACTTCATGAAAATTAATCATCGATTCACAACCTCATTTTTGTTCTTCAAAGAACTCCTCCAAATTACTCTTCATTCAATAGGGGATTTCATCTAACCTTAGGATTTAATCATAATAGTGTTCAAATAAGAGTGTATTAAGTCACAACTATTTAATAAATAATAAATAAATAAATAAATCTAATTATTACTCCTCTTATAACTAATCTTAATCCAAACAACTGACACACCAAAATGTTATGTCATGCATAGTGTAAAAAACTTGTTATAAATTTAATTAAAGTATCATATTTCCCATTAATAACACCATTTAGTAGGTATTCCATTATTTTATGAAAACATTATTCAAATGATATAATATATTTAATAATTTTATAATATCAATAGTGAGAATCCATAGGCCACCAAATCCCACAATGACTTGGTGCCTAACATAGAAAGTATTTTTTAAAATTTTAATTATCTTTATAAAGAAAAACTGAGTCTTTAAAAAACACTAATATGGCATAAGAGAAATATAATATGAGATATAAGTTTATTATGATGATATTATTTGTAAAGTAATTTACTAATGAGCAATGAGAAAATATTGATAAGAAATTCCCAACATTAAGTGAAAAATAAAAAGAAGTTGTTGTTGACTATGAGGATAAATATACATATTTGGTTATGTATTCCATGAAATATATAAATAATACAGAAATAAATATTGTTATATTGTTTAAGGGGATGAATCCAAACCTAAAATGACATTATAATCTCAATTTTTTTATTTTTATGAGGAATTATTTCCCAGTTACATCATCGTTGTGAATGATATCTCCATTTATATGACTTTAAATGGGGAGAAAGAGAATAAGTTGAAGGATTGACTCAATTTCCAATTTTTTTTCAATATAGAAGATGATATGATTATAATTTCCAATATTAAATAACTATGAGAAGAAACACCCTAGGACATGATTATGGGGTTATTAATCTGATGAGTTCCAAGGAAATAAATAATCCAAAATTGTCTAATACATCAATTTAGAGGATACAAAACATTATTCAAATTCATTCCCCAAGCATCATGGTAACTAACCCTTGAAGGAGCCAAGGGAGTATGACCAATCCTATTTTGTCATATCAATATAATTTTATTTTCAAAATGATGTTGTAGGAGGTAATTTCATTATAAAATCGATGTTATATATTTAATTGTTGTATTATTCACTTAAACACTATTTTATTTATTTTAGTTTCAATAAGAACATTCAATTATACCATGATTCACCAAGGAATAAATTTTTAGTTAAAACACCTTGTGGAAATCGGAAAACAATGAATGAATAATATTATATTTCTATTGAAATGTAATGATTTTAATTGATAAAAATTTGGTTTTAATACCGAATATAAACTTTTATATAATCCTTTAGATGTATTGTCGCTAAATGTTTATTTATATAAATTATCATCAGGAAAAATATATTATAATTTTAATGATAGAGTATAATCTTGTGTTTTCAGAGGAGAGACTTTATTTCTGGAGTCTTGTTTGTAACCAACTCTAGTGGATTGTCATAGATAAACTCATAGAGATTATGAATAAATCAATAAATGGAATATCCTTAGAATGGAGGATGTCTATATTTTGGGGATTTGTGTTTATGTATTCCCTATGTAATTTCTTAGAAATCAACCCGAACATTAGTTGGAATTCTCTATTGATCTTATCCCTGATGAAAATACCACATCTAAATATCTCAATACAATGGATCCAATGGAATCGTTGGAATTAAATATGTAATTGAATGAGTTGTGTGGTAAAGGATTCATAGTGCCTAATGTTTCAATTTGGATATCACCTACCTATTTTTTGATTAATATGGACGTGTCTATGATGTTATACATTGATTATAAGGGAATCAATTCCATTAATATATAGAAATAGAATCCATTACCTCATATTGATGATCTGTTTAGTCGACATAAAGGGGATCAATACATCTCAAATATAAATATCCATTCTAGTCACCATAAATTTAAATTGAATAAGTATGATATTCCAAAGACATATTTTCACATAAGGTCTATGAATTATGAGTTCATAGTAGTTCACCTTTGGTTAACAAATTCACCATAAATGTTAATAGATTGAATGAGTAGTGTATTAAATGATTATATTTGAAACTTTTTGGCGGATTTTATTAATGATATCTTGATATACTCTCTATGCTATAAATATTTGGAAAACATTTTATGAATCACACATTACACTGAAAAGGAGAAAGAGATATATGGGAATTTCAATTAGTGAGTTTTTTGGATTTAAAAATTTTATTTTATTTTATATATTGTCCATAATAATAGAGTATTAGTTTAACATGTAAATACAAATGTGGTCAAAAAATATTTCAAGCTAATGAATATAATTGAGATATATAGATTCTATGGTTAACATGGTTATTATCAGTTATTGTTTCTAACTTTTGTTTAGTTATGTAACTTATTAACCATGTTAAAATTTAAATGGGTAAAATTAGAAATGATAAAGGTATGTGAAGAAACAAGTAAGGAACTAAAGAAGATATTGAACAATTCACCATTTTTGACCATATCATTTGGAATGGAAATATTTTCTTTATATTGTAATGCATCAAGGAATGTTCTAGGTTACATACATATGAAAAATTATATAGGTCTATCTTATACATAAATGAAATTAAAGGGAAATAAAAAAAACTGACATATAATGTTGATATGGAGATGTAATAATTATTTTAAAAATATAGTTACACTCTATTTATAGTGAAATATGTCATATATAAACCGATAATAAAATATTAAAGTATATATTCACTCAAAAATAGTACAAAATGAGTCAAAAGTGATGGTTATAACTACTCAGTTACTATAAATATAAAATAAAATACCATTAATGGAAGAATAACATGGTTTAAAAAAAATCGATCAAGAAGGATCATGTAGTCCTATCTATTATGAGGAGAGAAAAGGAAACAATCTTTACTTATTTAGTAAAATGAGAAATGGAAGTATTATAGAAGGGGAAACATCATTACTTTTTCATGTAATTTTTTTAGAATATATAATAAAGAAAATAAAGAAGTCACAAAAAGATGAAAATAGTTTTGGAATGAATATTAATCCCATTGAAAATGAGGTATTGATAATCTTCATCAATGATTTTGGGATGTTCCTGTTTGTAAGGATACTATGTGTACCAACAATACCAAAGAAGAAAAGGGAATTACTAGGTAAAGCTCAGAGATTGAAATGGAAGAAAAAATATGCATAGAGATATATGATATGAAATTTAGTGGGAAAACATGAAGTGAAATATTGTTGACTAAGTGTCAAGATACATAATATACCTACAGGTAAAGGCTATGTGAAAACTCTAAAGGATGAGATAAAAACACTCCCTATACCAATGTAAATGTGGGATGAAATTATAGTGGGATTTTTTACTGTACCTCCAAAGAAATGTAATAATAATGATGATATATGGGTCATTATGGATCACCTTACCATGTAAACACATTTATAGTAAATAAAAAAGGATTTACCTCCATAACATCTTTCATGTCTCTATATCAATGATTTTGTGAGACTAAATGGCTCACCTTTGTTAATTTCATGTCATTGTGATCATTATTTGACATCAAAATTTTTAGAGGCTCATAAAAAATCCTTTAATAATGAGATAAAATTGAAGACCAATTACCATCCTCAAATATATGATAGGTTTTAAAGTACCATCTCAACCATAGATGACATACTGGGTTATTCTCACTTGATTACCAAGGAACATGAGACTAGTACATACATCTAAGAGTAATTTTGACAATATAATATCTTCCATTAATTTATACAAATTAAACCATATAAATAATTAAATGGGAAAGGTGTTTTACACCAATCTCCTCGGATAATGTTAAGGAAACAAGTTTAATTGGACTAGAACTCATTACAAAAACATCTAAAAATGCGAGAAAAATATAATCATGTCAAGATAGACAATAGAAGATAAAAATGTTATGTAGATAAAATAATGATTGTTTTGGAATTAAAATTATGAGATCATATATTATTTAATTTATTACAACGAAAGGGTGTTATAAGTTTTGGTAAGAAGGAAAATATAAGACCAAGTTACTTTGGGCCTGTTGAGATTTTGGAGGAAATTGGAGATATGACATATAATTTGGATTTTTTAGAAGACCACTATAATGTAAATGATGTATTCTATATCTAAATTTTATATAAGTACATTCCAACTCTATCACACTTATTCTTCATTGATTAAATAAATATTGATCCAAAATTATTATATAAAAAAAAATTAATTTCACGATTATTGACTCTATAGAGAAGGTGCAAGAAAATCAAACCACCTGATTGGTAAAATTTCATTAATGGAACCAAAATTTGGGGAAAAAGAAAGAATCTTAAGGAATTATTTAAATGTAATTACTATCATCTATTGATTTATATATATACTTCAAATTTTAAGGATATAATTATTTAAAGGGAAGAATTTAAGTACTTATATTTAACTAATGTAATGTAAAAACTATTCATTAAAGTGTAAAATAAAATGCATAAAATATTTTGATAGTAAAATAATTATTCATTATTAAAAATTTACATTAATTAATGAATAATAACTAGTAACATATGTCCCATAATAAAAATTACAATTATTAGAAGAAAGGTTCCTGAATTCTAGGTGCATAATGTATAGTTTTTGAAATAACAAATTGTTTTCTTATAATAATGAAACATCATATAGATATATACTTATTTTTATAAAATGGGAATTAAATTTGAAATAAATGTGTCAAAATTATACTTCGATTAATTTTTTTATTTTTCTAAACAAGTTAATTTTTATTGAATAGTAAGAAAATACACTTTTATGAATAGTGAAACTTTTTTGACAAAATTATGATCAAAACATGACATAAAAATGGATTAAAACTTATTTAGAAAATGAAATTAAATATTTAGTAAATCCATTAATTAAATAAATATTAGGTTTAATTTTGAAACATATATTATACTTGTTGGATGATAATTTACATATTATAACGATGAAACCTATTTCTGTTTATTTGTATTTAATTTAGGTATTGGAAGGATTCACAATGTTTTAACATTATTTAACATGAAAAAAATTATTGTTATTAATAATATTCAAAAAAAAATTGTGGGAATTAATTCCACTCGAAATTAGTAAACTTAAATAATAATTAATCGATATTTTAATAAAAAAAATACCCCGTCCCAATGTATAAATACCAAACCATTCTCCCATTATGCTCATAAATATACATTTATCATAAATTTAATATAATTTTCTATCTCAAGAGTCTGTCCAGGGAGATTATAAGGTTTAATTTTCCCTATAAATCTTTGATAATCTACTTTATAAGTTAATGGTTATTGGCCTCTCCCCTCCCTTTATTTTTTGTAATATGCCCAATTACTTTTTTACTTTCAATAAGAAATTTTCTTATTATTATTTTTTATTAATAAATAGTCATATTATAAATGTGATATCACCAATAACATTAGTTATACTACCTTCATATTCCATTATAATTCTCAACCATTTAAGATTTATTAACATTTTGTTAAAGAGTGTGTGGATTCCTGGAAACAAAATATATTAATGGATATAAAAATGTGAATGTATGATTTGGATCAAAATAACAAAGGGTTAATAAATATAAAACGTTTTTTTGGGTATTTACACAACCTTAAATCATTTCACAATAGTTGTATCTAACTACACACATAGTTTGGGACTACTTAGGGAAATGCATTTGAGAATTAACATGCTCCTATGAACCATAAAAAAGGATTATTTATTTTTAATAACATAAATCATGAATGTAACCTGTATCACTACCCTATTAACCGTCATTTAATATGGTTACTAGCAATTACAATGTGAATATACACTTGTTTATATGTTGATTGTGGGATTTCCATGTAGATAGGAATTTTTTTCCACTAAATGTATACATATATATCTAATATAACCAATATTTATATATTTAAAAATATTGATTAATTAACCCTAATTATGATTATAGTTAATTTTCCAGCATTATGATATATATTTTCTAATCCATTATCTTGGTATGAAAAAAACATTAAAATTTTTACATGATGGGTGGGGGCATAAATTATATAGCCCCAAGATGCATATATTGGTCTCTTGAGATAAAATAGTTGGGTATTTGGTATAGTAATTACTGATTTATATATGATATCATATCATAAGACCTTAAATATATGTTAATGATGTTTTTAATTATACACTCCATCTATGTGGTCAGTTATTTTTACCAATGATTTTATTTATTGTTATTTTATACTCTCAAATTTATTTTTTTCACATAATTCCATTATATTACTCGAACCAAATTGTTTAATTCATACATATGATATGATATAATATATTTTATTCTATCCACATAATAAGGGTCTGATATCACACCTTTATTTCTTTCATTTTCCCAAGAAAACTAGTGGAATTCATCATACGACATTTGGATTTAAATGGAGAAATGATAAAGATGTCATTTTTCCATATAATTTATCTTTAGTATTTTATTTTTGAAATGATCATTTATGAATCTATTTTTTATGGATATAAGAACATTTAATCCTTTGTTCTATTTAGTTTTACTTGATGTAATAAAACAACCACTAGTTCTTGGTTACTTGAGGTGGGGTGTTACAAAATGACCACATGTGCATGACTATACCTACTTCAGTTAGTGTCACAATGTCTCTAAACATGTCACAAAATATAAATGGATGGTGGGGAAGTGTGTTCTCATTCACGTTATATCTAATCTCAATGTATCTCTAATATATTATAATGATAAAAGGCTTTTAGAAATTGTATTCCAAGCCTATATAGTTTCAACCACATGAAATCCTGGTCCATGGTTAAATTAGTGTTACCACAACAGAAAGAAGACCCATAACAATAGAGATCTAATCCCAATGACATATTTATCTAAATATTACAAAAACTAAAAATAATGGGAGAATTGGATCCTATAAATATGGTGAAACCCATGGGTAAATAAATGATGTCATTAAAAAAATTGAAAGGGGGAGAAGAAGACCAAAAAAATATAAATTTATATATATGGTCTCATCCAATGATATATTCAACAAGGAATAAAAACCTCAAATAATGGTGAGATGTGATGCATTATAAGTACAAACTTACCCTATAACATCTCGAAAATGGAATAAAAACCTAAAATGATGTGGATAATCCACCCATATATATATAGGGGCTCACCCTGTGTTATCCCAAGAATGGTAAAACAACCTAAAATGAAGGGGAGGAGATTTTTTATGTATATATAGTCTCAGAAAATAAGAATAATAACCCCTGATTAGGTTAATAGTAAGACCAATAAAAAAGAGTCTCGAGTGTAAAATGGTTTTATTCCTTAGGATTGATGATCTCAACTGATATCGGTAAATGAATATTAAAAAAGGAATCCACATAAAATAGTGTCCTTATGTCAAATGCATCATAACCTAGTTTATAGTAGCTATCTGACCATGATAGGGGCATCCAATGTCTAAATCACTCTCAACACTCTATTTTTTAACCTCTAATGTCAATCATCAAGGACATATGATTTAAAAATCTTTCAAAAATATAAATATTTTCAAAAAAACTCATAGAAACTCTATTAAATTTATATATTAGTCTACCCACATTGAACTCCTTTTCTATAACAACACAATGTTTCAACCCCTTGGGTCCAATTACTTCAAAGGAATATGTCCACTCTTCTTCCCTAGTTTATCTAAGAAAATAGTTAATATACAACATGTTTTCATTCTCACTAGGTTTCAATACCAACTCTCCACTAAGGTGAGCATACATCCCACAAAAAAGAAATGTTCATCAGCACCCACATAGGGAAGTCATATTATAAGTAACTGAAGGAATCCATCAATGGGATCCATGTATACGTATAAAAACGTTTAATACATATAACTTTATATACTACACCTATTTAAAATAATCCCAAGGTGGTAGAAACCCTCACCCCCATTTTTTCATATAACCTAAAAATCACAACAAGGAATAACTAATGATATTTTTAGGTGATGCTTCACATAGACCTCACACGACCCACACATATCCAACTCGATAGTGGCTATGGGAACCTACACTTGGTCTAATATATCATGGTCTAATACATAGTCATACCCTATGTTTCCAATGCTATGCAACCCCAATACATAAATTTCAACCACATGTAATTCAATTTCCACGATATCAAGTTACCATAAAAGTAAGACCAATAATAGACTTTATCCCGTGAACTCGCACTCATAAAAATAATGGAACATTACAGAATAAGTTATCACACTATCCACTATTAATTAACCTCCTATAATATTTTCAATTAATCCAAGGGGACCTTATTAATGTCCAAAGCATCATAAAAAATCTCATTTGAGACTCCTAAAGGGTAAGGAGTAAAATGTTAAATACAATTTAATTTTAATCTATAACCATCAATTGTCAAGGAATTGTAGAATAAAAACTAAAAGGGTCCTCTATATCCTATGATGTATTTACACAACTCATATGGATCAAATGGAAATTTTTTAGGATAATTTATGTTCAATCACACCTGAGATATGTGAAAACATATAACTATTTTATTGAAATGACATTAAACCATAATGAATGGTTAGGGAACACAAAACATAAAATAAAGTTAACACCCTAAGAAAATCATGGCCACTATTGGCCACCTAGTTTTCCACCAGCTTATTTATGTATAGAACTGGTCACTTTGTGGCACTATACTGGGGGGGACATCCCTATGAAAACAAACCTATTATTATACACCACTAAACCAATTAGCCATTGGCCTATTGCATCCAATTTCTAACCATTTTCCATTTCCAAAACCCTTGAAACACACTTAAAGTCTCCACCACTAGAGATACTACCTTAGAAACATACACATAACCATTTTTAACGCATGATCAGTCACCCATTCTCAATCTGTTTCTAAAATTTCAAAATCAGTCTCATTTCAAAAATAATTAGAACTCATTTTTTTCAATTATAATAACATGAACTGATTTCGTGTATTACCAAATGATCTATTGAGGGAAGATAATATTATTGGTTATCAAATTAGATACGTAACATGGGTATTTAGATATAGAAATGGGATACACCATATCATCAATGATAAGTCATTTTGGGATTAAGTAATCAATAAATGTCTTTACTTGGGATACAACTAATTCCCCCTAAATTGTAACCATTTTATAGATTCAGAAATTAATTCTATCATATTATATCATTGAGTTATGTGAATAACATAATGATGTAATTGAGATATATAAAAATACACATTATTATTTTTAATATAATTCATTAATTTTTTTAAATTTACATTAAATTAAAGGAAATCAAATCAAAGGTGATTTTTCTGTTTATGAATGTAATGTTTTATATCCTAACAATAATTAATTAGTTATTCAAATTGAGGGTATTATATATCAGTACATGATGTGTTTACTTGTCTTACAAAATTTTCATTAGTCATGTTAAATAATAGTTGACTTAGGAATGTATTTTTTTATTTTGTCCATCTTTATGGTTGAAAATTTGGTCAATAATAAATTTACAGTATCTAAGAACAAAAAAAAGAATTTTAATGTTTTTGGGAATATAGATGTGATTAATTATGATTTTTTTTTGTATGGGTGAATTACTCAATAAAATTTTATGAAAAATGATTTTTTTTGTTATATATGTCGTATATATATGGGTATCGTGCAGAATGTGTTTATTGGTCCTTCATGCTTGAGAAATGGTTATCATGATCACCATAAATAGCCATAAAATTTTTTATATGGATATAGAAGGATTCCAAAAAATGACTTACCATATACCATACATTTGTCTATAGAATGTTGATAGTGTTCAAGGAATTGCCTATAATTTGTTTTTACATTTTGGGATTATATATCGTATGAGATAATAAATTCTTTATATTAAATTGTTATAATATAGTGATATCTTCCATGGTTCATATAACTCACTAAAAAAATTTTCTATAATATGTTACTCCCAATAGATATGATAATCCATGATGGAGAGGATATTTTCTTGATATAAATATTATCCTTTGGAAAAAATGATACTTTGTGGTAGAAAGGTACCGTCAGTGTTCTTGAACGTATAGGTAGTGTGAATCTTCTTTTATGGATACATGCATGGGTTGTTGTAGGTATCATGTGTTCCCACAGTGGCCGGTGAGCATATTAGAGACCTAAATTCATAGTGTATGATTTACTATTCGAACACTTATTAGTATTAGAGTATTTTTAGTCTAATTATATTCATTTACTACTAATAGGATTGGATACTAATTATTCTATTGAATAAAATTTAATTTCAAGAATGAACATTCATATAAAATGCACGTTTTCAAAGACACCATTGGCAGTGGAATATAAATTTATGTGATCACACCCTACATATACATTCCAATCCATATACAACTTCACTTATTGTATTTTTGGTATGAGAGGATATTGGGGTTGTGATTTTGTTTAATTATATACTCACTGTTGGAAGATAATAATTTGGTGGGATAATAACCAAAATGTTTTAGATCATTGGAGATGATGTTTTAAAGGAGTATGTGTTCAAAAATTCTCTTAGTTTATTTATTATTTATTGAGTATGTTTTCATATGTTTATTTATTTTTCGAATGATATATATGTGTTGACTATACCATTTATTCATGGATGTATTACCATAGAAACTATCTTATATAGAGATGTAACGACCACCTCTTAGGTGTTTTATAATTTATTTATAATAATAATGGAAACACGAGTTGATTGAATTCCAAAACACACAATCACTATAAAGAGTACACCGTGTCCATTCAGGGTAGATCAATTACTAGGGCCTAAATAGGTTTATCAAGGGAAATAAAAATGTTGAAGAAACCATTTTGTGGTTCTCATTTAAATATATAATCCTTTAGCTGATACTTGTCACATAGAGTGTCATGCTCTCTAATAATGTCACAATTATAACATGGTCTCAGGGACTTATACAGAAATATTCAATTGAAATGGAATTCTGAGATAGACTATAGTCCATATCAATTTACAAATCCTTACTGATTTCGGTAATACACACCACTATATCAAATATATACCCAGGTATAACTCATATACATAGTCACATGTAAAGGGGGATGTATACTCACCTCAATTTCAATTCAATGAGTTAAAGTTATCCAAAATGTAATAATGATCATGGTATGTCCTAATAAGGATACTAGATATAATGATAACACAATAAAAAATCAATAAGACTTATATATTTCATTCATATGATTAACATATTTCCATAAGTTAATTTTTTAAAGAATACCATTAGTGTAATCATCGACCATCCAAGATCAAGGTGCCAAACTAGTGCACTATGTCTGTGATGGCCTGGGTTCAATGAGTAAATGTTCTCTAAAATGTAATAGAGATCAAGGTATGTCCTACTAAGGATAATAGAAATCAGGGGAACATAATAAAGAATCAATAATTTTTATATATTTCATTCATATGATTAACATATCTCCATGGGATCATGTTGCATAGAATAACATTAGTACAATTATTTAACATTTGAATTCATGGTGCGTACCTCACCTCATTTAATTTTGTTTATAGTTTATCTCACTTATCTTATTGTTGGATCTATTTTTGGACATGGTTTTTATTCTAATTCCACTAGGGAATGGTGTAATTGACCGAGAATAGTAGGGATTCCACTTTGTGTAAGAAGTGGACATCTTGAGATATCGGCTATGCATATTCTCAATATGATTTGATGAGGAATTTTACCATTATTATTTTCATATGTGTTTTATATTATCTTAAATTAAATTAGTAATTGCATTGATGTCTTGTGTTAGGTATTTGGCACAAAATGATATCGAGAGTGCATCATGAACCTCTCACATGCTTTTGGTCATGGTTCTGATGCATCTAGGGTACCCACGAACCTTTAAGAAATTAATCCTAAATGATTTCAATTTAGTTGGAGTTGTAAAATTATTTTAAATATTTGATATTATTATAAATTTATTATAACAAATTATGTGATCTTGTCATGTGATCTACATTCCAAAGGTATAATGAAGGACATTGGGGAGACGCGATAGAGATATCGATCTTTGGTTTTAATGGGGATTTGACTTTGGTAAATGGTATGTGGTTCCGATACAAGTACTACAACATTATGCAAGATTTTATTATAATGTGTATAAATGCACTCTCAATTAATGCTATAGAAACCATCATATTAATTAAATTTTTTAATTTAATTTATAATGTTAATTTTAAATTGAGCTGTTAAAGGTGAATGAGAATTTATGATTAAAAGGGAAAATGCACATTGGCCACTACAGACCAAGTGCACTAGCATGATTCCTCGACCGCTAATGGAAGAGTCTTGGACTAAAGGTATTCCTTGGAAATTGAACCCTTGTAGGGGTATTAATTATACGAATGAAATAGATAATACTTATAAACTATTTATTAGGTTCCCATGAAATCAATTTTTCTAAGTAGAACATTGATGGAACATTATAACAATTTGAGACCTTGGGTCAATGAATTGATTCCTATGTGAGTTTGCCTACCCCTTGAGCACTTCTTTCATGGGTGAGTTGACCTTGGGTTTATTTTTGACATAGTGGGGTGTGTGTACCTACCTATTAAGACACTATACATTGATATTGTCTTTAGGACATCTCTCTAAACTGTTTACACAAATTCTGGAACTAGGAGTCTATAAAGATAGGTTATTATTATGGAATTTCTAGGGAACATGAAATCTCATATTCCATAAAATATATTGAGAGTTATATATTATACAGATGACCCTAAGTGACGTGCCTATGAATTTTTATTACTATTGGGGAACTTTGTTAGATCCTAATGATACTACAACCTTATTTATGTTTTAAAGGATATAGATAGTGATGATTTCTTTTAGTGTTTGACCAAACATTTCTTACAGTATTTTTGTATGAAAAATATAAAATTCTTAATATGTGGTCATGACACTATTATAAAATTACATAGTGGAAGTTATGATGTGATATAAAATACACCACCATGGTGGTTGTGATGTTTGTGGGAAACACCCTATGTGGTTGTATTTTGTTATAAATGTATAAAATAATAGAGGTGAATTTAATATGTTATGAAATAGGAACCACCCATATGGGTTGTTGTGAATACACCATATGGGGATTTTGTGAATAATTTTTTTGAGGAGTTTATGAAAACATATATAGAGGTGGTTTGTGATAATACAGGCAGGGTTGACATGGATTTAAAGTAGAGAATATTGGATCTAGGTAGAGTATGGGATTCATACTATGTTCTACATACTGGGGGATTTTGAGGACTTCTATGGTCATGGTTGAGCCTTTTGGACTACCATAGCTTAGTTTCTAGGAACCATTGTATACTGGGATGGAAAATTCGATAGGTTTTTTATACCAGGTTAAAAAATTCCCAAGGTTATTATATTGTATAATAGGTTGGATGATGACACCACATCATTATCAATATACCATGGTGAGTGGACCTTTAATTTTATATGGTGGCATTGTCATCAATACACAACTATAAAACAATGCACCTTTGTTTGAAGAATTTATGGTTGAGCAGGGTCATAGATGTGAAGATTGATGATTCTTTGTTTGTTTGTTTGTTTATCTTCAGATATTATTTATTTTATTTGAAAATATCACTTTCCCATGTCACTGTATTTCTTATAATTTATAGAAACTTGTTGGTGGTTCCTTAATGGGGTTTTCACTCAAATGCTAGTCGAGCCACCATTTCTCTTGGGAACCCATGTATCCCTCACTTGTTATAGGTTTATGCTAGGATGATGTTGGGTTTAATGATTGTGTTTAAGAATATATAATGTGATAGGGGACATTGATGTGTTATTTATTGATCTTTTAGTAGGTACAGACATGTATTTTTAGTTATTTTTATTCTGTATATGTTATTAGGCCATTGGTTGACCAGTTTTGTGTGATTGTATGATTGTATTTCATTTTTGTATCTCATGGTTATTTTTTTTTCAATGTAATATGATGATTATGATGATTGATTACATTATTATTATTGTGAAATATAATAATGTGTGGTATAATTTATTCATATTAACACCATTGACTCCAGATGTTAGTTGACATCCTCTTACGTATGACGTAGCACATCTGTGACCTAGTAACACCATTGGTCTTGTTACTCTTCAAAATAATATGGGCAAAGATTATAAATAGTGGTATATCTGAGGTTTTTTATGACCTATGTTACTTTTTTTATGAAACTGGTCAACGAACACATTGGGTATCCTATAATACCTTAGTTTCCTTCAAAACACACCATAATATATTACCCATTTAGGGTAGTTATCCGATTTTTTTCACCATAGTCCAATGTATGATCTATTTGAATTCGTTTTCCTCACTACGAAACACCGTATGAAACATCCTATTAGTTTATACATCTAGAATCTACTTATGAATAATCCTTCTTAATTTTTGATGTTTTAATAAATCTGGATCTCGGTCAGAAAGGTCGACCTTGTTAACCTTTGTAGTATTATTTAGTCTTTAATGTCCCACTAGGCATGTTACACTATCCCCCCTTAAAATCACATCACCCTCATTGTGGATCTGAAACCTCAATCCTAAGAAATTTCTATTTTAATTAGTACTGTTATTTATTATGATTCTATTTTTCATGAACCAAAATCCCTGTGCAAAGAAATTGTTCATCTAACCCCATGGGCCTCTTGTAATACCTTGGTTTCTTTTATAGCACACCATATGATATTACCTACTAGGGTTCCTTATTATAAAAATTATTTTCACTACAAGGTAACATATTTTATTTAATTTTTATTTCATATCACACACACTCAAACTTGGATTGTTCAATGTAGGTCACCCATACTGACAGCACTATAAGCTCTGCTCACTTAACTGTGGAGTTTAAATCATTTAGATTCCAAAAATGGAAGGTTCACCTTGTTAAAATGGGTAATACAATTTAGTATTTTTTATGTAAACTTTATAGGGTATATATTCTTGATTTCAATAATGTGGACTTTCTTCTATTAGTGTCTACCTGAATAAAACTACACACATAATATAACTTATCATAAAGTAATGTCAAATTGGGTGAACTATTAGGAAGTTTCCCATGGTGTGTATGAGTGAGGAAAAATAACACTAAATGAAAATGTGTTAGTGTATGGGTAAAATCATTAATATAATAAGATAAACAAGTGGTTAAAATCACATTATGTATTTGGAGAGAAACCAAGTTATTATTGGAGACCCATGGGGATAGATGACTAGGTTAATGATCCATGATGGTTGGCTCCTGAAAAAATGGTATCAGAACCAATTCCAAGACTGATGTGTAGAGGTCGTACCTATGTTTGTGTTTTGGGGTCCAAAATAAGGGAATTACACATTAATTTGGTGGGGGTGGGAGTGTGACACAATTGAAAAAGTAAAACATAAAATACTAAATATTACTACCCTTTTCAACAAGGATATCATTTCAATTTCATTGACAACATTATTAAAAACCTAGAGTAAAATAATATTTTCATGGATTTTTTATTGTTTGGGTGACTTCAAGGGAATTTTCTCAAAGAGTGTGTGATTGTGGAAATTTTACCATGAAATAACATATGGTTACCTATAGTAAGAATCATTATTTTTAAAAGTTTCCCTTGTGTGTAATAACTAGTGTTATTATAGGATGTATAATCAGGCATTACACGAGACCCATGGGGTTTATATTATGGGATAATGGACATTGGAAAAAATTTATGACTTCACTTCTCCCTTTAGAGACTTCTAAAGGATGGAAGTAACCTATTGGAACTTCACACATGGACATCACCCAGTGATTGAAAAGACATCAAGAAGCCAACTCTAACACTCACCCATTATATACTAAAACCATAATTGATTCATTACACTATAACATTTCTTATAAACCGCATGATAGAAAACTACAAATGAATATACAAACTAATTTAAAATCACCTTTTATATCTCTGATAGATTTGAACATATTCACATAAAAACCCACTGATTCTCAACATCATAAAAAAAACCAATGGAATATGTATGAATGATGTTATCTCTCCATACATATATGTTAAGATCACCTAGTTGTAAATCCTATTCCTACTATAATAATAGATATATCACTATCTTATAATTAAAAAGAGTTACATCACTGATTTCCCTGATATCAAGATATAATATCATGAGATTTTTAATCATCCTTTACACTTATCTGACATCAAGAGAAAAACTATTACACATATTCATACATAGAATATTAGGCATCACAATTCAATTACCAGAAGTATAAATTATCATTATGTCATAGTCTTATAAGAACTCCATAAATAAATGTTTATAAAATTATAAATTTCACATAAATGAGATTTACTACGGATCTGTGAACTAGTGAAGACCAAAAATAACTATATTATAAGATAACATTTCCAAACAAGTTTAGAATACCCCACCAGTACTGGATCAATATCATTGATTTGATAATTATATTCCTTGTGGGTGTAATTATTTAGACCCAAAAGATATCACCTCTTACTCTTACATTAATATGAAGCTCCAACTAGGTTGATATGTTTCAAACAATACATAAGTCATAACTTATTCATTAGGAATGAAATGTATACGATCTATGATCAACTTATCCTATAGATTATTTAAGAAAACTCAACTATATTGAACTATTATTTTACTGATTTGAGACATGCCTTAATTATTACTGTCAGATTCCTATGACTTTTCCAGGGTTAAAATGGTAAAATCACAATAGAATAAGCATAACACCTTGACCTGAATCACCTTGTATGGGACAGAGTGACACATAACCTCATGAATGTCACCCCATACAAAAGAGTATGTTGGCTAATAGTGATGGCTTATTATAAATCTTTATGAGGATATTCCATCAATAATGACCAATAAAAAATGAAATATATAGGGAGAAACAACAACAACAACAAAAATACATATTGAAATCATTAATCTAATAGATAACAACATAAAGAGTAAGATTCCCATCCCATTATATAATAATATGGAATTTAAATCATAATATCCAAGCAAAAATATTGTATCCCTACATGAGGTAGATAAATGTACTAAAATATGAAATAAAAACTCAGTGACATGAAGTAAAATATTTAAGACCTGATGATGATCCAGATGTTAACTAACCCCATTCTACAGCTCTTGATTAAAATCCCACCCAAAGGCCTTTTCCATTTATGGGATCCCTAATCCTAAAATCTACATGCAAAAAAATTCCCATATAGGTTTTCCGTACAAAACAAAATATGAAACCACCAATGATTTTAAAAATATGCGAATAATATAAAAAAATTGTTTCCATGAAAATAATCAATGCACATGTAAACAAAAAGTTATCATACATGTGTATATAAATTATGGGTCATTAGAGACAATATCTATTAACATTTTCTCCATATCGGGAGGAATATCACCAGTTGGCCCAACAAACTCTACCGACCGATAATTTTTTGGCATCCCCTCAAAGGTATTACAAAGCATTCCTTTAAAAAATGATCATATTGGCCCAATTCACAGCTTTTGGGAAATCCACACATCATTCATCAAACAAATCAAAATGATTTCATGAAATCCACCACATCAAATTTTTTACCTTCCTTAAGGATTTGGGGCAGTCCATAACATCACCCACAATTCCCCATATACATGTGATTTTATGCCATATGAATCAAACTAGTCAGTAAATTAGAGAAATAGATAAAATACAAAAATAAAACAAAATGCTACAATAAGTTAATTTATTACCGTTTCACAGAAATGAAGAGTCATGTATCCAACACTATAAAAACCTATAGTATACAAATGATATTTTTTTATTAAAGTAAATTTGAATTATATTGTATTATAAGGTATTGTAGACCATAAAAACATAGAGAAATGAAAAAAAACGTTATTTCATTAATGAAAATCTTTACATTGGTCAATTACTAAATTAATTAAAATTCGAAAATATTACAAGGAGAAAAAAACAAAAAAATATGAATACTACGATATGAAAATTTAGATCACCATGAACGGCTTGAATAACACCTCCCATGAACAACACTATAGAAAAGAAACAAAATATTAGTAAACTGGTTGAAATTAAATAAAATAAAAAATATAGAACATTCAGAGTAATTGAGGGGAATAGTGAATTAGTGAATGAATTTGTATTTATAGGATGTAATGTGACTTCTAGATTTGTAATATGACTATTAAAATTGTAACATGACTATTGGGAATAATAATTAGACTGTTGTAAAATAAAATTCACCTCAAAATAGTAAAATGTAATATAAAAAATATTTTTCATTAAAATGATAATTAAATATAAATATTATAATTCATAAAAATTAATATCATAATTAAAAACTGAAAAAAATATAATAATTGTTTTATGAAATTTTATTTTTAGATATTTCAAAAAAATATTAATTATATATTAAATATTATAATTAGCTAAAAAATAAAATTAATTTGATAAAATTAATATCAATTTTGATATTATCACATTTAAATTTTACAAGTATTATTTTTTGGGGTAATGCTCTGAAATACATCAAATTTTAGGTGAATAGTAGAAATAAAAATATACTCATAAATAGTGTATCTTAAAATACATTATTAATAATATAAAATTGACTTAATAATATCCAGAAATTATGTATCGACAAAAAACATTTGATTAATCGGTCAATATTAAACAATAATAATGATATTTTAACATAAAAACTATGTTTCAATGTCTAAAATCTAATGTATTACATTAAAAATAGTATTTGGCAAATTTTTGTTTTTCACTATTTCTTTTAATTAAACTAATGAAATGGAATTATAAAAGTGATTTGAAGTATTAAAATCATGTTATTTAATAAATATATGATTTATAATGAAAAAAATTACTATTTAATTTTTTACGATATATATAGTATTTTATTCAATATTTTGACGCAAAAATACCACACTCCTCAATTATCAATAACCCATCTCCCACTCATTGGAAAAATCATCTCCCTCATATGAAAAATCCAAATATCTACATATATCCTCTTTATTAAGACTCTTATCATACTTTTAGATGTTTTATAGTAATATAAATCCTATCATCAATGGTGCCTAGTTTTGTACGAGCTAAGGAAAACTTAGAAGAGGGTATGTTTTCATCAACTCTTCTTTTTTGTTTTACTATTATATATATATGTTTCTATATCCCTTTTGAAACCAAATCTTATAATATTAATTATAAAGTTTTATAAAATTATATTAATGATGATAAAGTACTATAAAAATTTTATTTTTGATGTATTTATCTTTTACACTTCTCTCTCTCCACCTTTTCCCAATATTTCATATAATTGTCAGTTAACCACCAACAAAGAAGTTTACAAATTATTTTATATCACCACCCATATTTATGGTTATAACAAGTAATTTATTATATACAAATTTTAAAATATATATATTTCAATATTATATAATTAATTATATATTTTATAAATATCATTGAAAAAATAGTGAAATCAAACAAAAAAAAGAAATTTTTAAAGAAAAAATGATATCAAAATATATTCCCTTTAACCAAATAAATTATGAAATATAATTAAGTAATAATAGTTTCTAAATAGTGATAAAAGTGAAAATAATTCACTTCTTGATTATATTTTTTAAGAAACCTATATCTTTTATTTTGGGGGCGAAAAAAAAATTAAATAAAGGAGGATTAAAGTTAAGAGGATTATCAAACCCAACTTATATTTATTTGCATCTTTTTCATAATTTTTACGATTTATATTAACCTAATGATCATTAAAAATCTTTTCAATATTATAACCTTTAATTAAATGGGATATAAATGATTTTTTATTAAAAAAAATATTTGAGACAAATAAAATCATAGTTTATAAATACTTTTTCATTCTAAAACAGAACATTGACTCATCTGGATTTTTTTCCTATTCACTAAAGAATGATTATTTTTATTACAAATATGTATTCCTTAATTGTAACCAAAAATAGTATTCATTAAATTATGATAAATTAAATCCTTATGTATCTCATTACTCAGCATGGGTTATTTAATAACTATGACTGTTATATGTTCTATGTGAAATGCAAGATTATGAGTATTTATAGTGTGATGTGTGAGCGCAAGATTATTTAACACTACAATGAATTGGGTAATGTAATGTGTATCATGTTATTATTTGTATTATGCGTGAATATGATGCTTTATTTTTTCACAAAGACAATTTTATGATTTTTCACATATGTTTTTTGTGAACATGTTGTTAGCTTTGTTAAAACTTGTGTGTGGTATTTGACCACTATGACATGATTTTTCATTTTTATAGATCATTAAATTGAATGAATTTTTAAAATAACTTCCTCATTATGATGATGATGATACCAAGCTAGTAAATTATTATTATGGGTATTCTCACCCATTTACTATTGATTCATATATATTATTTCTACTATGTTGTCCTTCCCCTTACTTGGATTTAGCTCACTCATTTCATTGATGTATATACTTAGGTGATAACATGTACTAAGGATAACCTGATAGATTTTAAGTGGATAAATATGGCTTTTTTTAATAATATTTATGTTTTATTATTTATAAGTGATGTATTATACAAATTTTCACAGTAAGCTAGACCTTTGGATCCTTGAAAGTATAACTAGTATGTTAATTATCTATAATATTATGCAATATTAATGTTTAAAATAATGTTTTCAGTAGTTTCAATAAGAGGTAAATTTTAGTTAAATTGGGAATTATCATTACATAATATTGGTGAAAACCCTTTGGATAAGATTAAGTATAGGTAAACATACTAGAATATTTTTTTAGAGGAATTCTAAAACAAGTAATACCATTATATATGATTTTAGACATCATTTTCAAATAAACATAAGTTATTTATTCAGTAATTATTGAATTTTCTTTCTTAAGGCCTTTTTAATTGAGAAAATGGAGGGAACCATAAGAGAACAGACTGACATCCCATGTGAGGGACAAGATAATGGTTTTCCAAAAGACATATCCAATTCCAAGGGATGTGGATTTCAAAACATTATATATATTATTACCCATCTTTATGAGGCTGTGAATAATAATATAAACCATATAGAAAATCTACCTACACCCATGAAGGAGAAACTATCCATTTATTTCTTTAGGTGGAAATGAAAAATGATGTTTTGTTGATATTTCGAAACAAATGTTTTAAAATAGTGGTTTAACTCTATAAATATGATATTTTCTATGATCCACTATTCTTAAAAGGAGAATATACCTCTAGACTTCTATCATTTAGAAGGATATTCTGATCAATAGTCGGATTGGGTAAATAAAAATATATGAAGGATGAAATAGAATATATGGAGTGGGAAGAATTTATGATAATATTTCATAACAAGTTTCCCCCAAAACACTTCAAAAAAATATGGAGATAGAATTATTAGAGATGAAGCTAATGGAAGGGGAATGTATCAAGATTTATGAGGAATACCCTAAAAATTCATGCATGACATGACTCAAGACTTAATATCAACCATCATCGAAAAATAGATAGAATCATTAGTCTATTTAAACCACACCTTTTAAATTCTCTAGCTATCTTACAAATTTTGAGTTACAAAGAAGTAGTTTTATGTTCCCTCAAAGTAGAGATGGGGTTTGGAAAAAGGGTGAATGGTAATAGTGATAAGAAGAGAATAATATAGTTTCATGATAGTGGAAAAACTGAGAAAGGATAAAATAGGATTAAAACACCTAAATGTAAAAAATTTGGGTAGAATCATCATAGGAATTTCCTCAAAAGAATGGATATATTATAAATGTGTGGATGAGAAGGCTATTATGCCCTTGAATGTCGAAGATACATACATAATGTACCAACTAAAAAATTTGGGTAATATTTTATTCGTATTAATTTAATATATTTGATATTTTCTGTTATACACATGACTGAGTGCTCCTCTAATGATAGAAAATATTGAGTTTATTTTTCATTATACACAACACAATGTTTATCTTGTTTACACACAACGCTGTGTTTAAATGAAATCGGTCTTCTTATTAAAATATTATTATTGAATATAATAGTTGTCACATATATGTTGGAATAGTATGTATGAATAAAATAATATAAATTATGAATATATGTTTTCTACATCTATATAGAATGAATTATTTTCTAATCATTTATTTAAAAATGAAAATAACAGAAATCATTTTATGGTAAACTATTTATATGAACAAAAACATATTTCACCTAAATAAATTATACAAACCAATTCTAGTGATTTATTTTAATGAAATAAATATAGTATATATTTTCAATAAAATATTTAAAATTCTTCTCGTATTGGTTCTATATAAGATAGAGTAATACATCCAATTTTACGCATAAAACTGTATTTTTCTCAAAAACAGTTTGGTCACCATTTATGGAAAAATTATATTAAAAATAATATTTACCAATTTTATTATATAAATTTTATAAAATAAAAATACTTTTTTAAATTTAATATCAAAATTATAATAGGCTGATTTTTTGGGAATGTTTCTAAAATGATTCATTTTTATTGAATAGTGAAAAATACTGAATTTTAATTGACAACTGCCTTTTCATTTAATAAATTTATAAAGTTATTTTTTATTTTAAATTTATTTTAATGTTAATTTTTTTAAATTATACATCGATTAATCCATTTTATTTCATTGGAATCAATTTGATATTTTAATTTTATATAAAAAAATTATAAGGTTTTGAACATTTTCCTCCTTAAAAACCTTCTCTCTCATCCCATTTGGTGGATTAAATTTAAATTGAATTTTAATACTCATATGAATGTAATTAAAAAAATGGGTTATATAGTTTTAATGATATGAATTTATAATATATTATAACGTAAACTTATTTTTTTACCTGAATGAATAGTTAATGAAGTAAAAAGTAATTATCATGGAAATGGTAAAAATGGTTTTACTAGGGGAGTGCTTAAATTGAAAAGATATGGGTGAAAATGACCTATAATGTGGTCTAAAAACTATTTTATGGCCATATCTAGACCATAAATCCCATAATTTTCTATAATGGTCTATTTGGGACGCTTATTATTTATGAAAAATGTGGGATCAATCAATTCTTCTCCAAAATACCAAGTGTGTCCTCTCTCCAACTTATAAAGACTACCCCTATTATATATTATTCAAATCGTAAAACCATTGTGAATCAGAAAATACCTACTCAAATAACATCCCAAATTCAATAATATCATCCTATAATCCTTATAATTGACAAAAATCCATCCAAGAATGCTTTTAGTGAAAACCTAAGGAGGATACCTGAAGAAGAGGAAACTCTCATCAATGAGCGTTTTTGTTTTATTTCATCATACACATCCTTAAATAAATATTATATCATGATAATAAAATATACATAGTATATTATATAAACTGGTCTATTTTTATGTTAAGTCACTAACCTACAACCATCTTCACATCCATAAATGAGTAATGAAATTATTGTCTGTGTGTATGGAAGACTATAGGCTCACGTACTGTAGTCGTTTGTTTTCTCCATTGCATACTGTCATGACCCGTCCTCGGGGCCCAGGTTGTGACTACCCCAAGCTCACCTTCCATAGGCCAGGGGTTGGCGACTAGCACCAAAAGCGTAAATCCTGATAAAAAGAGAAGGCATTGCCTTTATGAAAGTAAACAACCACAACAGAGTATTAAATAGAAAAAAGAACTAAGTAATACTGAATACAAAAGTAAGTGTTGAAAGGAAAGGGGCCATAAATACAAGACCGATAGTAAGTGTCATACAACAGAAAAGCTTGCAAAACTGCACTAAAGTAAAACAACAACCAATGAGTCATCCTCTGGGAATCCCACTAGAAGGGTGGGTACAGATGGCCTCCTCAGCACCTCGGGTCTGACCGTCCGCTCCATGTACATCTCCCCAAGTGGTCCACCTCCAAGTACCATCCAGCTCCTCAAGCCTCCAACTCACTCAGTGTTGTCCATCGTCTATATCCAACATAATGTAGTGCGGGCATAGACCAAGCAGGGGTGGGTATATGATACTCAGTTGGGACCCCAGACCCCCGAAAGTCACCCAGAATCCCCAAAGGGTAAAACACAGAAGAAAGATACAATCACGAAGTATCAACCAACTGTACTTAGGTATATGCCCATACATATAGCTATGTTATCAATAATAGTTTGACTCCAACTCTCGAGCCCAAGCACAACCCAGTCGACACAAGAAATCAAGTTAATCACATCGATGATAATGATTGAAAGTCAAGACTCAGCTCACACAGGTATACATCTTTCATATAATGATCAAGATGATTAGATGTAGTGATTGATTCATCTAAGCTGTCGGACCCACGTAAGATACTAGACCAGCTAAGCTGTAGGACCCACGTAGGATACTAGACCAGTTACACTATCGGAACCACTCAGGATACTAGTACGGATTTCAAACTGTCAGACCCACTTAAGATACAAGTACAATAGTCCTCATTGTCAAAACCATAGAGGATTCCAATACAGTTTTTTTCGTCATCGAACCCACAGAGGATTCTAGTACAGTTTTCATCTTCAAACCCACAGAGGATTCCAGTATGGTAGTCTTCACAGTCGCAGCCATTTATATGGTTCCCGCACACAACATGCTCGATTCTGTAAGGGTATTCTCCTCGAGCCAAGGGGTCGATACATCAACAATCATTAAGTTTAGAGTTGATGCATCCCGAAGTTCTATCTCATCAAAAGTAACCCAACGCGATAGATGACACGTCAATCGGATGCCCAGTCAGAGAGGTATTGGATTTTCCGTTCGAGGGTCCCGGTTGGAATTACGCTCATTCCAAACCATTCTGTTTTCCAATTTCATCCAAAACACACTTAGATTATCGTAAAAGGTTCGTCTTGTCACGAGGATCCCAGTACCGCAGACAGCGTGTGGATCGGACGCGCGATCTTAAAGTTATTCAAGCTTCAGGGAAATAGGCCTGACCCGTCAAGCCTAGTGGGCTAGCGGGTCGGCCCGACCTGGTTCGGACGGTCCGACCTGGCAGGGGGGTCAGCCCGGCCAGGGGGGGGGGGGGGCGCAGCCTGGTTGGACGAGTGTTGTAGGGGGTCCCTGTTTACTGAACCGGCGCCGCTGAGCGGCACCGGCCGGTCTACCCGGCGAGAGCGGCCCGCAATCCTCCCGCGTAGAACCCGCGGGTGTCGCACCCTCTTCAACCTGTCCAGAAGACGAGCTGGCTGGCCCACCTCTGAAGCGGCCCGCAGAGCATGGGTCGTAGTTCTCCACAGCGTGGCGCCTTAGAGGCACCTCGGTCCTCCATCTCGGTCAGGCGGTTCTTCTTCGGCTGAGCGGCCCCCAGATGCGGGCCGTAGTTCTTCTCCACATGGCCGGCATATGATCGATGCTTCCTCCGGTTGTTGCCACATCTTATGTCACCGCCTCCATAGAAATAAAACAAGGATCAACAGAGGGTCTTCATGCCGTGTTCGTTTGGCCCATGACCACCGCGTCAGGTGGTATCATATAGCCGAAGATAAAACATGGTTTCTAAGAAGAACGAATAACAATTTTATTCAATTAAAATTGAAGAAAACCCTCTACCTCATAATTGATGTTAGACATCGTCGATCCAAGGAAGATTAGCATTGCAGTAGTTGGGCGTCACGGACGAACGGTGTCATCACGTCAAAATTGGAGGTAGAGTAGTTTTCTTAGGTGACGCTTCTCATGAGTAGTGTCTTCTCCCTTGATGTGGAGGAAGAAGAAGGTAGGATAAGTCGTGGAGCATTCATCTCCGAGAGAGTATGATGTTCTTCGTGGAAAAATGATGCTCTCCTCTAATTCTCCAAAGGTTCCCCCACCAAAATATTTTCCACGGAAAATATAATAAAAACGCCCTCCAATAATATAACATTTCCATGTAATTCAATTTAATTAAAAATGACAATTGAATTAATTAAATCATTTGTGTTGGCAACATTAATGGGTGGGAGATGGAGAGGATCCAAATTTATGTGGAAGTCAATAGGTTGAAAGAGGGTTTAATGGAGTTAAAGGAGGAGTTTAAGAGTTAGGGGCTCCTATGGGCCTCACCCTTAGTTATATTCTCCCAAGGGATGTTATGTGGGGTGTGGGCCCCACCTACAACTTACCTTTGGAGGAAATAACCACTACATAAAATAATTTGTGTAACATAACAAATTTTTTAAATTATAATCATTCCCCAAAATTAACTTTTAACCTGCACAAAACACAACTACGGTATTGGTCCCCTTAAGTGAATACTGGCACTGCGAGTTCATCAGTGCCCTCAGATTTCAATTCTGAGCACCGATTCAAAATATAGAAAACCCGCACATACGTTTACTGAACGTAACTGAAAAAAAACTTCAGAAATTGATTCCAGGCACACTGGGCCTCAGAATCAGGTGCCGTCAGAAACCACAGAATCATAAAATTCCAAAGTTTTTATGAAAAAAATTTACTTGACATTTTTAGGTCATTACATTACCTCCACCTCAGGGCTTTACATCCCTGTAAAGCTAAAACGTACACTAGGGAATCAAATGGGGGTACTGAGCACGCATTTGAGACTGCCTCTCCCATGTGCTCTCCTGGAGGTTCCTGTGTTGCCAGAAAATGCGCACCAAAGGTATGGACCATCCACGTAGGAACCGCTTCTATTGGTCCTCGATCTCCACTGGGACCTCTGTGAATGTCGCCCCATCATCAATTTCCAACTCCCTGTGGTTGACGATGTGGGATGGGTCGTGCACGTATCTCTTTAGCGGAGATACATGGAGGACTTCATGCACCCGGTGCAACTGAGGTGGAAGGGAAAGTGGTGAGAAACTTAGCCCACTCTGCTGAGGACCTGGAAAGGTTCGATGAAATGGAGAGATAACTTGCCACCCCAACCAATCCTCCGTAGACCTCATGGAGGTGAGAACCATAGGAAGATGTGGTCGCCATCCTCGAACTCTAGTGGTCTCTGTCTCCTATCAGCATAGGAATTCTGTCTGCTTTGTGCAGTCTTCTTCTACACTTGGATGATCTGCACCTTATTCATCGTAGCCTGAACCATCTCTGGTCCTATAAGTGCTGGCTCCCCTAGGCCAGTCCAGCACATAGGTGATCTGCAAGATCGGCCATACAGTGCCTCGTAAGGGGCCATCCCAATTGTGGAGTGGTAATTGTTGTTGTACGAAAACTCCACCAAGGGTAATTCTTCCTCCCAACTATGACCAAAGTCATGGAAACATGCACAGAGCATGTCCTAGAGAGTCTGAATGGTCCTCTATGTCTGGCCGTCCGTCTGAGGATGGATGGTCGTGCTCAGACGTAGCTACGTCCCAAAAATCCTCCTGTAACCCCTTCCAAAACTGGGAAGTGAATCGAGTATCTCGATCGGAAATGATAGACAATGGCACACCATGAAGCCTTATGATATCCTGAATGTAGAGGCATCCCAGGCTCTATATTGATCCCTGATCTCTGATCGGTAAGAAGTTGGCCGGCTTGGTTAGTCAGTCGTAAATCCCCCAGATACAGTCTTATCCTCTGGATGTACGTGGAATCCCCATCATGAAATCCAGGGATATCCCGTCCCACATCCACTCTGGGACCTCTGTGGGTTGTACCAAGCCTGATGGTACCTAGTGTTCTGCCTTCAATTTTTGACAAGTGAGGCATCGTGATACAAACTCTGCTACAACCTTCTTGATACCAGGCCATCAGTGCTATCATCTGAGGTCCTGATACATCTTCGCCACTCCTGGATATACCGCTAGAGGGGAAGTGTGAAAGTCTGTCATCACTTCCTCTTGTAGTGAAACTGGTACCATAGTACATCCCCTAAAGAGGATGATGTGATCCCCTACTTCAGAAAATCCATCAAGAGCTTGGCCTGTGGATATCCGAGCATGTCGCATCTCACAGTCAAAATCCCCATGTTGTGCCTCCCTGACTCGCTGAAGAAGTGGATGAGTGACTGTGAGAGACTGTAGAAAGGATTCTCTATCTATATTCACAAAGCATATCTGCAATGTGGCTCGCTGCTCTGTCGCCTCTCCTAGCAGCTAAATGCCCGATATTCTACTGAGAAATCACATATAACATTCCTCTTTCTATGACTATAAACTATCTCAAAGTCGTAGTCTGGGAGAATCTCAAGCCATCACCACTGTCTCAGATTCAGGTCCTTCTACGAGAAGAAGTACTTGAGACTCTGGTGGTCAGAGTAGATTGTAAAGCACTAGCCATCAGATATTTCCACCTCATCGTCAAAGCGAACACCACTTCTGCTGACTCTAGGTCGTGGGTAGCATAGTTCTTATCATGCTGTCTCAACTGTTGTGAACCATATGCGATTAATGATCGCTCCTATATCAGTACACACCGGAGTCTGATCCCTGATGCGTTGTAGTAAACTATGTACCCAACACCCTCCTTCGATAGCCTCAAGATGGGTGCACTGGTCAATCTCTGTCTCAGCTCTTGAAAGCTCTGTTGGCATCTATCTAACCACACGAAGGGTTTCCCATTATTTTTCAATGCTGAATGTAGTACTGCAACTTTAGAGAAGTCTGGCACAAATCTCCAATAGTACTCAGCCAGACCCAGGAAACTCCGCACCTCCGTCACGCTCCTGGGTGGCTCCCAAGGAAGTACGGCCTCGATCTTCACTGGATCCACTGCATCTCCAGCCTCTGAGATGATGTGTCCCATGAAATGAACCTCTAGAATCCAAAACTGGCACATCAAGAGAATACCATAAAGTAGGTGCTCTCAAAGTGTATCCAGTACAACCCGCAATTGGTAGGCGTGCTCCTCCTCAGTAGTCAAGTAAATCATTATGTCGTCGATGAAAACTATGACAAATCAATCGAGGTAAGGCTGGAAGATCCTGTTCATGAGACTCATGAACACTGCTGGAGTGTTGGTTACGTGGAAGGGTATATTCTAAAACTCGTAGTGACCATACCGACACCTGAAGGCCGTCTTCTGCATATCCTCATCTCAAACTCTAAGTTGGTGATATCCTGAATTGAGTTCTATCTTTGAGAACCATCATGTTCCCTTGAGTAGATCAAAGAGGTCGTCAATCCTTGTAAGTGGGTACTTGTTCTTCATGGTCACCGGATTCAGGCGACAGTAGTCGACACACAGTCAAAATCTCCCATCCTACCTTCTTGGTGAACAATATCGGAGAATCCCATGGCGAAACACTAGATCAAATAAATCCCTTCCCCAGCAAGTCCTTCAGCTGTACCTATAGCTCATGAAGCTCTGTGGGAGCCATCTAATATGATAGAGTAGATATCGGTGTCGCCCGGGGTAAAGGTCTATGTAGTAGTCTACCTCTCTGCGAGGAGGTAATCCTGGAACGTCGTCAGGAAAAATGTCCGCATACTGATCCATGGTAATAGGAAAACTCGTACTCCGCACACCAACCATTCCGAGGTTGAGACTAGACAACTGATGTGTGATCGGTTTCCCTCTCCTCTGCGTAAGTGCATCCTGTGCTGCAAAGGCTCCCTTCTCACCGGTGAAGGTGAACCCGGTCCCATCCATGCAGACACACTACACGTTGCACCTAATACAGTCGATCTGAGCATAGACTGGAGACAACCAGTCCATACCCAAGATGACATCATAAGGCCTCGACACTGCTACAAGAAGATCCCAACCAAATTTCTCTCCTCCTAGAGTAAGCTCACACTGCTGGAACCAGTGCATAATCATTAAGTCTTCTCTCGTTGGTGTCTCTAGCTGTAAGGATTGATCCAACAGCTTCGTCAGAATCTCTGAGCTCCGAACAAGTGTTGCGGTAAGAAAATAATGACTCACACATGTGTCTATAAGTACTGCAGCAAGGGAGGAGTACAAATAGATAGTACCTAGAATCATATCAGGTGTACCTTGGTCTTAGGGCTCGGCTTCCTGGAGCTGAGCCCGCCTCTATCTGCCAGCTCCCTGTGGTTGGGGTGGTCCTCCTGGTGGTGGTGGTGATAGATCCGCAAAACGTTGTCCCCCACCTTCTGCTCGACTAGCTCCTCTGCCTCGTCCTCCTGATCCGAGCGGACCACCACAGTCGAACCTCTGCCTCTACCTAGGAGGTCCGTCTACTAACCGTTGCTCGTCCACATGGAGTGTCAGGCAGTCTTGAGCCATGTGGCCCTGCCCGCCGCATGCATAGCACTGCAACCTCCTCATATAGATTGCTCTGTTTCATGTGCCCTGCATAACCAAACCTGTATACCGAGATTTCCCACCTGATGGAATTCTCTTCTTGGACCTATGGATCCTCTGTCTACTGCCATCTGTAGAAGACTCCGCTACAAGTCACCCTATGGTGGGTCTCGCAGCTAGTGTCAGCTCAGCAAGAAAGCTCTCCATAGGAAGGGCCCACTCCAGTACTCCCACCTACGTCAGAATACCGACGGAGATCATCGAAGCCCTAATCTCATGTCTAAGTCCCTACTCAAAGGCCCAAGCTTTGAAGAATGGGTCTCGTACCATGTCCATGGAGTAGCGTGAGAGGTCAGTAAACCTTACTGAGTACTGAGCTGCTGTAATACTGCCCTGCTAGAGATTAAGTAACTCATGAATCCACACCGCACGAAGGGTGGATGGAACAAACTCCAAGTGGAAGAGACTATTGAAGTCTGTCCAAGTTAATGATACCTCTTCATGCACCTGGAACATCAAACACCACAATCTAACTGTTGATTCATGCAGGAGACTCGTGAAAAGGATAACCATAAGGTCGGCTGGTGTCCCTACAAATCTGAAAACTCTAACGACAGCCTCCAGTCAGTCCTCAGCTGCCTATGGGTCTATCTCTCCATGGAACCTGGGTGGCCTCTGTCACTAGAACTCATGAAATTCACTCAGGCGGCGTGTACTCTCCGCTGCTAGGGCTGGTGGTATCGGTGGCTCAGTGGGTAGTGGTACCGCTGTGATGGCGCCCTGCACCAAGGCCTCATCGCTCAGTGGGCTACCATTTCGTACATAACCTGGAACCCTAGATGGCTGCCTAGGTAAGGCCATCCTGAAATGAAATAGGTGTGACACGGTCAACCAACATACCTGGTGTGCTGACACAAAGTAATCACAAAGAATACCTTTGAAACACACGTGCAATATGTGTTTTTGAGCATTGAGTCGGAAATAAGATGTCATGGTTCTGGTGTATGGATACGTCGGATGCCGCACCAACACTGGACTCCCTAGACTGAAAACCACACTCAATACTCTTAACATTATTGTTTCACAGAAAAGAATGATCAGAGTCCTATGTTCTGCTATAGAACCGACTCCTCTAAAACTAATATGTCACAACCCGTCCTCGGGGCCCGTTCTGTGACTACCCCAAGACCACCTTCCATAGGCCAGGGGCTGGCGACTAGTACCAAAGCTGTAAATCCCAATGAAAAGGGAAGTCATTGCCTTTATAAAAGTAAACAACCACAACAGAGTATGCAACAGAAGAAAGAACTAAGTAATGCTGAATAAAAAAGTAAGTGCTGAAAGGAAGGGGGTCGGAAATAAAAGCCCAATAGTAAGTGTAGTACAACTGAAAAGCTAGTACACCTATAGTAAAATACAACCAAAACCAGTTATTCATCCTCCAGGAATCACACTTGAAAGGTGGGTACATTTAGCCTCCTCAACACATCGGTTCCGGCTGTCCGCTCCGTGTACATCTCGCCAAGTGGTCCACCTCCCAATAGCGTCCATGTAACACCCCGAGATTTTATGAAAAATATTATTTTAATTTCATTAATGACTTCTATTATACACTACACCAAGATTATCTTGTACTATACGCAACACCGTATTAGTTTTCAATATACACAACACTATTCTTTCATCGTGTTACACATAATTTCATGTTCGCAACATTCAGTGAATATATATATGTGTGTGTATATATATATATATATTCAATGTATAAATGAAATATGGTTGGATTCTATTATACAAAACAACAATGAAGTCTTTCACTACATGCAACCCGGACTTGGCTTGCATTACACACAATCGTGACCTTTTTTGATAGCGTGTGTTGTACGCAATACCGAGTTTCACTAAACAACGATATATGGTAGTAATATTATTATGAACTAGACATTATGAATATTATTAACTAAATTATTCATATTACACATTTTCTAGAACATGGTATGAGAATAAAATAGATTTTTCGGGTAAAATAAATATTTTTAAAAAAATGCAGTTTTGCCGCCTTTGGAAGGCGCACCCACATTAAATCTAGTTTTTGACTTTTTTATAAGTTAAATTTTAAAAAATAAAATTATAATTGCAATCATGATATAAAATTTTACCTTGGATAAATTTTTAGTATTATTCTGATAACTTTCATATTTTAATGAATAGTAAAAACACGCTATATTTTAATTAAAAACAACTTTTTTCATCATAATAATTTACGTGGTTAAATTATAATATTGAATGGTTTTAAAGTATAAATAGAATATATTTTTACTATTTAATATAATGTATGTCATTATCATTTATTTTACATTGAATTTGTAGGTTAAATAAATTCAATCTTTTGTAATATTTTAAACAAGTTTTCTTTCGACAATGGGATTATTTTTATTTTAATTTCTGAAACTTATATGTACTGAATTTGGAAAAATGGATTCCATATTTAGAATCATTGGGTCCAAATTATATTAATAGACAACTTTTTATTTTTGGGCACTATGAATAGTAAATACGGTAAATTTTATTTACCATAGTAAAAGGTAAATCGGGTAATTAATGGTAAATATAATATTATAAAATTATCCTAAAACTTGTATTAATACAATTGGATGATTATCTCTCGTCCTAAGTCATATAAGGGTCGAAATAAAATCCATTAGAACCCACATGGAGGTGATTAAGACCTTTAGTTTATTTTATATAAAGGAAAGTGAAATATGTCTCACTCAAACATTAATAACTAAAGTATTTTTAATATAAGGTAATATAGAATATAATTTCGGTTATAAATACTCATTTGAAAGATAAAATGTTTTTATTTATCATGGTAATTTATTTTTAATTTTTAATTGTTATTTAATTACCTTATTTTATTGTACATTAATGATGCAAAAATTATTTATTTAGTAAAAAAATCAATAATATTGTTTTTATTGAAATAGAAATACATATTAAAGGGCTCAAAAACCTGACCAAAACTTATTGGTAGTGTATATATACACAATAATCATCAAATGACCGAATATATGACCGTTTGGAGTCATATAAAAGTGATTTTGACACTTATATTATTTTATTTTATATGATGTCAAAGTTGTCAGCTTCATAATTTAATACATATAACATTTTAAAATTTGGGTTTTTTAGAATATAAATCCAACTAAATGTATTCTTATTAAATATATAAGATTTATATTCATCCTAGTATTTTATTTTTAATTTTTATGCAACAAATATGTATATTTAGTAATTATACAAAAATGTTGTAGTAATTATTTTATTAAGAGAAATATCAAATAAATGGTTTTAAAAAGAGTAAAATAAATATTATCTGAACTATTTAATGTGCTCCACTAATTTCCTAGATTACTATGACATGTTAAGAACCTATTAAATATTTTAGTTCTAATATAGCTTCTATGTATATTTTATTTAAATTCAATCAAATGAATAGTTTTAAATTTGACACTATTGTTATTTTATAAAAATAACATATCATTAAATTGTTTAAAAATCATAAAAATATTTAAATATTATAAATTTAAATTTATAGATTCTAAAATTACATAAATTATCTAATTATGGATAATTCACATCATATAAGTAATTATTTATAACAATTAAAAATTTAGAATCCTATTACCACAAATAAAATTTAATAGATTAAATAAGGATAAATCACGTTGATCATGTTTAAAATAAATTCCCTACATGTCTAAATTTTATTTTTTGATGAGATTACAACCCTATCTCATCTAATATTATAATATGAGTCATTTTTGGAAGTTTTTAAGTGGTTTTGGAATTTATTATAAATTAATATTTCTTATAATTCCAAAGGTACCCCTCTCCTCCATTATAAAAGGGAACCTCCTCCCTATCATCCTCACACCATTTTGAGCCTTGAATCTTGGCCAAACACTGCACATTTCACTTCCCCACATCCCTAAAAACCTTATAGAGGTACTGGTATTCTCAAAAGACCATCTTTAGTGCCCTAAGTGGAAGTTCAAAGGAGACACTTCGAGAAACAGGAGGTTCAAATACATATGAAGCATATAAGACATAAGGTATGGGATAATTTTGCAAATCTCATTTTTATCCGATTTGATTATCAATAATTATTTACTGGGGTTATTGTTATCATCAATGTTCATGTTTTATAAAAGTTTTTTCATGTATGTTTAAATTCCTTTTTACCCATTTTAACTTTTACCCCATGGTATGGAAGGAATCTTTCTTTTATTTACCCTACAAGATACTTTTTGACTTTTCCGACAAAAGTACGAGAAGAATGTTTTTTTAACATATACGGCATGAAATGATTTTTACGGTTTTATAAACCCTTATTTTCATGAATCTTCCTCCAAAATATTTCTTGACTATTTTCAAGAAAATCCGTTTTCTTTTAAAATTGCATGTCATTTTGTGAAAAGAAAATGATTTTGAAGAAGAAATGATATTTTCCTCAAGAATTCATTTCAAGTGTTTTATCAAAACCATTTTTCATCTAATATGACATTATTTCATATGTTTATGTTTCAAGTATAATGTATCTATGATTTACATGGTTTAACTTTTCTTATTATAAAATGATATCTATTTCTTTTATATGGATTATGTGATGATGGGATGATGTTTATGAAACCCATTTTATTTATTGGGTTATTCTGAATGATGTATGTTTATTTTGTGGCACATGTAAGAATGATTTCATTTTGATATGGGTGGGACCTATATCTCCCTCCAATTCATTGGGTAAAGATTTATATCTCATGAGATAGACATGGATGGAACGGTAAGTTAATCCGGTTCAGTAAAACCAGACTGGAATGAGGAGTGAACTCAATTCAGAAAGGGACTTCATCCACTAAGATGGTCTTGGCAGCAATGCCTTAGCTTCTATGGAAAACATATCATGTGCTTAATGTTTTTACACAATTAAAAGTTTTACATACAAGCTATTTTATCATGATTGATGTTCTATTTTGATCTATGCCTTACGTACTACCATGTTTTATGTCATTGCACAAGATTTCGATGTTTAAACATTATGTACATGTTTTTATGTTCAAATGTATATTGTTTGTTTTATTTTCTCTATTCTAACCCTTAGCGAGCATTTGAGCTCACCCTTTTTATGTTTTCATTTCCCCACGATATAAATAAAAGTTTTAGGTAAAAAAAGGGAAGATCTTTATAGGAGATGTTGGAGATCTTTAACCACGATTAGAAGATTTCATTCCATGTTTCCAAAGACACTAAACTATTACGATCCTTGTGTGTCTATTTTTGTTATTCTGCAAATGTAATTTAATTTCCATGTACGCCAATCTTTGGGTCTCTACAGTTGGTATCAGAGGAAAGGTTTAGTTAACCTTTGGAAACTAGGATGAAACAAATTTTCTGAGATCAATAGAGATATTTCTAAAGTATGTCTAGGGATGTCCCTGAGGTTAAGTATAAGTATAGGTTATAATCCTTGAATTACGGTAACGATCATAGAATTAAACCTAAGATTTTAGATATTGAAGGTAATCCCCCTTTATTATATTGTTTCCCCTAGCATGATTTTTTCCTCTCACACTATTCTTTTTGGGTTTTAGAAAATGGCTGGAAACAAGAAGATTCACGTTAATGGAGGATATGATGGACAATGGAATGATATTATTCATGAGAGACCAAATGAAATTGGATCTGGAAGTCCATACATCGTTATTATTCCTAATCAGCGATCTCATAATATGCTCAATAATTTCAACTTTGGTAAGTTTCCTAAATCATCTAATAAGAGAAAGATGGAGTTTTTTGATGATCATGGAGGAAAGAAAGTTCAATTTCCCTCATGTATTTCATGTGGGAAGAGGCATCAAGGTGAATTTTTCAAAGGAACTGGAAGATGCTTTGGGTGTGGAAAAGAAGGACACAAATTTAGTAATAGTAAAGGAAAAGTTTCAGTTAACACCATGGACAAGGATAATGGTATTTCTAAGACATCAACAATGGTTAAGTGTTTTAAATGTTTAATGTATGGGAATTATGCAAACCAATTCCATAAGGGAAAATCTCATGAAGAGAATCAGTATGGTCATATGGGTAGTATTTATGTTGATGATGATGAAGAGACTACAAATGATATATGAGTTGAATGAAATGACAAAGCTCAGTCAGTGGTTTAAGAAGGTAGTGTAATGATTGTATGTTTATCAAGAATAATGTATGGTACTATGGAATAAAGAAAAATCTATGGATTTTTACATTGTTTCCTTTTCTTGATTTTTGAAAGTATATGATGAACGGTACCAGTAACCATGAAATTTTATTCAGATATTTTTGGAAAATAGATGATGTGCGCATAATTCAGGGATAATGAGATAATGAGATGTTTGACAGTATTCATGGGCTCATGGCTGATATAAAGAAATAGTTACATCATGGTTTGAGTATATAGAATTTTGGGGTTTTGGTATGTGGAAAGAGTTAACTTTTGACAGCACTCATGTTTTCAGTAAGGTTCAATGGGTATTCATTTTTCAAGAGAATACATGATTAAGGAATTCGAATGTTTGGAATGTGACCAACAAAAAATATCTTATGATATACAGGGATCAACGATGGTATTAACATGATTGTTATACAAACTCTCTGGTAATCGTTTTCACTATAATATGAGAATGGACAACAGTATTTTGGATAAGCCTAAAGATTGGAATGTATTATGTTGAACATAAGTTAGTATTGTTTAAGGCTAGATGTTTTTCAATATTATCGATTGAAAGTTATAATAATGTATTTTTAGAAAAAAAAAGGACTACCTGTAGAACGGGCGACAACCCATCACGTCAGACAAGGCTGTGGGAATCAAACCCACAACCGAAGTGTGATAGGCCTTTATTTCCTACCACTATCCTACAGGAAGTACCTGGATAGTAGAAACTAGTTTTATTTTATTATGCACGATGAGAGATGAAGTATAAGTCCATTTTGGAACCATATATGATTAATCTCACTATAGATGGAATTATGTATATAACTTTCTCTAACTTATGTTTGAGATAGATGGAATGACCTATCATTCTATCACATTATCTGCTAAAACATCGCAACAGACAAATTCAACTTCATTTCTTAAAGATATGAAGTGGAAATTGTTCAAGGCACGAACAATGGTGAGATTATACCAAAATAAAGTATTTCTTCTATTTAAAATTCTTAAACTTTAGGGAAATGATCTTGAAAACCAAAAAAAATGTCCTAGTGCCCTTATATCCGATGAATCAGATGGTACCTTAGATCATCACAAATTTATGGCTTTGTGATTGTTGGATTTTTCATAGCCATGTCATCTACCACTCTTCATCCGAAGTCGATGGTTAGATTTCTCTTTCATGTCCATATTTTCACCTATGTTCTTATATGTGGAAACCCAAGTATTAGTTAATTTGGGTAACCTTTATGTTCCATATTGTAGTTTTTAAAGTTAAGTTTATGTTTTCCTTTTTACGATGTGGGTTTCTATTAAAGAAACATTCAAGTAGTAAACCATTTATAACCCTGACGAATTTCGAGGGAGAAATTCATTTTAAGGGGGGTATAATGTGACACCCTGAGATTTTATGAAAAATATTCTTTTAATTTCATTTATGTATTCGATTATACACTACACCATGATTAGCTTGTACTATACACAACACCGTATTAGTATGCAGTATACACAACACTATTCTTGGATCCTGTTACACACAATTTCAAGTTCTCAACATTGAGTGTATATATATATATGTATATATATATATCCAATGTATAAATGAAATATGGTTTGATTCTATTATACAAAAGAACAAATAAGTCTTGCACTACACGCAACCCTGACTTGGCTTGCATTACACGCAATCCCGACCTTCTTCGATAGCGTGTGTTGTACGCAATACCGAGTTTCACTAAACAATGATATATGGTTATAAAATTATTATGAACTAGCCATTATGAATATTAATAACTACATTATTCATCTTACACATTTTCTATAACATGGTATGAGAATAAAATATATTTTTCTGGTAAAATAATTATTTTTCAAAAAATGCAGTTTTGCCTCTTTTTGATGGCACACCCATATTAAATCTAGTATTTGACATGTTTATAAGTGTAATTTTACAAAATAAAATTATTCCTTGGAATCAGGATATAAAATTTTACCTTGGATAAATTTTTCATATTATTCTGATAACTTTCATATATTAATGAATAGTAAAAACACGCTATATTTTAATTACAAATTACTTTTTTCATCATAATAATTTTTGTGGTTAAATTATAATATTGAGTGGTTTTAAAGTATAAATAGAATATATTTTTACCATTTAATATAATTTATGTCATTAGCATTGATTTTACATTGAATTCGTAGGTTAAATCAATTCAATCTTTTGCAATATTTTAAACAAAAACCCATTTTCTTTCGATAACGAGATTATTTTTAATTTAATTTTTGCAACTTCTGATTATTGAATTTGGAAAATTTGAATCCATATTTGGAATCAGTGGGTCCAAAAAATATTAATAGACTACTTTTTATTTTTGGGCACTATGAATAGTAACTACGGTAAATTTTATTTACCCTAGTAAAATGTAAATTGGTTAATTAAAGGTAAATGTAATATTATAAAATTACCCTAAAATTTTTCTTAATACAATTGGACTATTATATTTCGTTATAAGTAATATTTGGGTCGAAATGGAATCCATCAGAACCCACTTGGAGGTGATTAAGACCTTTAGTTTATTTTATTTAAAGTAAATTGAAATATGTCTCACTCAAACTTTAATAATTAAATTATTTTTAATATAAGTTTTTACAGAATATAATTTCGGTTATAAATACTCATTTAAAATATAAAATGTTTTTCTTTATCATGGTAATTTATTTGTAATTTTTAAGAGTTATTTATTTACCTTATTATCTTATACATAAATGATGTAGAAATTATTAATTTAGTAAAAAAATCAATAATATTTTTTTTATTTAAATATTAATACATATTAAAGGGCTCGAAAACCTGACCAAAACATATTGTTAGTGTATATATACACCATAAACATCCAATTACCTAATATATAACCGTTTGGAGTCTTATAAAAGTGATTATGACACTAATATTATTTTATTTTATATGATGTCAAAGTTGTCACCTTCATAATTTAATACATATAACATTTTACAATTTGGGTGTTTTAGAAGATAAATCCGACTAAATGTATTCTTATTAAATATATAAGATTTATCTTCATCCTAGTATTTTATTTTTAATTTTTATGCATCAAATAATTATATTTAATAATTATACAAAATTGTTGTAGTAATTATTTTATTAAGAGAAATATCAAATAAATGGTTTTAAAAATAGTAAAATAAATATTATATGAACTATTTAATGTGCTCCACTAATTTTCTAGATTACTATGACATGTTACAAACCTACTAAATATTTTAGTTCTAATATATCCTCTGTTTGTATTTTATTTAAATTCATATAAACAAATAGTGTTAAAATTGACACTATTGTTATTTTATAAAAATATCATATTATTAAATTGATTAAAAATAACAAAAATATTTAAAAATTATAAATTGAAATTTATATAGTCTAAAATGTCATAAATTATCTAATTATGGATAATTAAAATCACATTATTAATTATTTATAACAATTTAAAATTTAGAATCTTATTACCAAAACTAAAATTTAGTAGATTAAATATGGATAAAAAAAGTTGATAATGTATATAATAAATTCCCTACATGTATAAATTTTATTGGTTGATGATATTAAAACCCTATCTCATCTAATATTAGAATATGAATCATTTTTGGCGGTTTTTATGTGGGGTTGAAATTTATTATAAATTAATATTTTTTATAATTCCAAAGGTTCCCCTCTCCTCCCTTATAAATGGGCACCTCCTCCCTCTCATACTCACACCATTTTGAGCCTTTAATCTCAGCCAACCTCTACCCATTTCACTTCCCAACATCCCTAGAAACCTCATAGAGGTACTGGTCTTCTCAAAAGACCAACTTTAATGCCCAAAGAGGAAGTTCAAAGGAGACACTTCAAGAAAGAGGATGTTCGGATACATACGAAGCATAAAGGACATAAGGTAAGGGATAATTTTAAAATTTTCATTTTTATCTGAGATTGCTTATTCATAAGTATTTACTAGTGTTATTGCTATCATCCACGTCCATGTTTTATAAAAGCGTTTTCATGTATGTTTGAAGTCATTTATACCCATTTTGACTTTTACCCCATGGTATAGAAGGAATTTTTATTTTATTTACCCTCCAAAGTACCTTTTGACTTTTCTGAAAAAAGTATGAGAAGAATGTTTTTTTAACTTATACGACATTAAAAAGTATTTTTACGGTTTTATAAAGCCTTATTTTCTTGAAGCTTCCTCTAAAATATTTCATGAATATTTTCAACAAAATCATTTTCTTTTAAAATTGCCTGACATTTTGTGAAAAGAAAATGATTTTGAAGAAGAAAGGATATTTTCCTCAAGAATTAATTTCAAGTGTTTTATCAAAATCCATTTTTCATCTAAGATGACATTATTTCATATGTGTATGTTTCAAGTATAATGTCTCTATGATTTACATGGTTTCACTTTTCTTATTATGAAATTATATCCATTTCTTTTATATGGATTATGTGATGATGGGATGTTGTTTATGAAACCCATTTTATTTATTGGGTTATTATGAGTGATGTATGTTTATTTTTTGGAACAAGTAAATGTGATTTCATTATGAGATGGTTGGGACCTATATCTCCGTCTAATGCATTGGGTAAAGATTTATATTTCATGAGATAGACATGGTTGGAACGGTAAGTTAATCTAGTTCAGTAATACAGGACTGGAATGATGAGTGAACTCGATTCAGAAAGGGACATTGTCCACTAAGATGGTCTTGGAAAAAATGCCTTGGCTACTATCGAAATCATATCATGTGATTAATGTTTTTCCACAATTACAAGTTTTACTTAAAAGCTATTTTATCATGATTTATGTTCTATTTTGATCTATGCCTTACATACTGCCATGTTTTATGTCATTGCACAAGATTTCGATGTTTAAACATTATGTACATGATTCTATGTTCAAATGTATATTGTTTTTTTATTATCTCCATGCTTACCCTTTCTGAGCATTTGAGCAAACACTTTTTATATTTTCTTTTCCCCATGATATAAAGAAGGGTTTTAGGTAAAAAAAGTGGAAGATCTTTATGGGAGATGTTGAAGATCATTCACCACGATTAGAATATTTCGTTCCATGTTTCCAAAGACACTAAACTATTACGGTCCTTGTGTGTCTGTTTTTGTTATTCCAGAAAAGTAATGTAATATCCATGTATGTCAAGCTTTGGGTCTCTACAGTCCAGATCCTCAAGCCTCCACCTCAATCAGTGATGTCCGTCGTCTGCATCCAACACAACGTAGTGCGGGCATAGCCCATGTAGCGGTGAGTATACGATACTCAGAAAGGACCCTGAGACCACAGAAGGTCTCCTAGAATCCAAGAAGGATAAACCACAGAAGAAAGATACAATCAAGAAATATCAAGCAACTCTACTTAGGTATATACCCATACATATACATATGTTATCAATCACAGTTCAACACAAACTCTTGAGCCCAACCACAACCCAGTCTTCACAGGAAAGCATGTTAATTACATTGATGATAATGATTGAAAGTCCTGACTCAGCTCACACAGGTATACATCTTTCGTATAACGATAGATATTATTAGATGTAGTCACCGATTCATCTAAGCTATCATAACCACATAGGATACTAGACCATCTAAGCTATCAGACCCACGTTAGATACTAGACCAGCTACTCTGTCAGACCCACTCAAGATACTAGAACATAAGTCAAACTGTCAGACCCACTTAGGATTCAAGTACAGTAGTCATCGTTGTCAAACCCATGGAGGATTCTAGTACAGTTTTCATCATCGTCGAACCCACGGAGGATTCTAGTACGGTTGTCATTGTCGTCGAACCCATGTAGGATTCCAGTACGGTAGTCGTCGTAGTCACCGCCAGCTATTGGGTTCCCGCACATATCATGCTCGATTCTGGGAGGGTCCTCTCCATGATCCAAAGGGTCGATAAATCAACTATCACGAAGTCCAGAATTGATTAATCTCGAAGTTCCGTCTCATAGAAAGGAACCCAATGCGACAGACGTCACATCAATCGGACACACGGTCTGAGAGATATTGGCTTTTCTGTTCTAGGGGACCGGTTGGAATTACGCTCATTCCAAACCCAGCCATTTTCCAATGTCGTCCAAAACTCACATAGTGTATCGTAAAAGGACCGTATTGTCACGAGGATCATAGTTCCGTAAACGGTGCGTTGATCGGACACATGGTCTTAATGTTTTTCACGTTTAAGTGAAACGGGCCCGGCCCGTCAAGCCCAGTGGGCTGGCGGGTCGGTCAGACCTGGTTTGGGAGGTCCGGCCCGATAGGGGGGTCGGTTCGGCCCGGCGCGGCGCGGACCAGCTCGCGGATGGCCGAGCGGTGCCGGGGGGATTCGGTTTCTTGAACCGGCAGAGATGGGCGGTGCCGCTCTCCTGTCCGGCCAGCCGAAGCCGGCCGGTCATCCTGTCGTGGGAGGCCCGCACTGGCGGACCGATGTCCTCCCACGCGGCACCAGCGGGTTCCGCGGCCTCTTCAACAGGGCCGGATGACGAGACGGCCGGTCCATCACTGAAGCAGCCCACAAATTGTGGGCCACAGTTCTCCGAAGCCCGGTGCCTTATAGGCACCATGGTCCCCCAGCCCGGCTGGCATCGGCCGGCCGGTTCTTCTTTGGCCAAGCGGCCCATGGATGTGGGCCGCGATTCCTATGCACATGGCCGGTATACGGCTGATGTTTCCTCTAGTCTCTGCCACATCTTCTATCACCACATCCATCGAAATAAAACAAGGATCAACGGAGGGTCGTCTAGTTGTGTTCGTTCTGCCCGTGCCCTCCGCGTTATGCAGTATCATATGGCCGAAGATAAAACATGGTTTCAAAAAAGAAGGAAGAACAATTTCATTCAATTAAAATTGAAGCAAACCCCCTATCTTTTAATTGATGTCGCACGTTGTCTAGCTGTGGAAGATGAGCGTCGCGGTAGTCGGGTGTCACGGAAGAACGATGTCGTCCCATCAACGTTGGAGGATGAGTCGATGTCCTAGGCGACGCTTCTCACGAGCGGTGTCTTCTCCCTTGACACGGAGGAAGAAGAAGGTTGGAGAAGTCGTGGAGAGTTCTTTGCTGAGAGAGTATGACGTTCTTCGTGGAAGAATGAAGCTCTCCTCTAATTCTCCAAAGGTTCCCCCACCAAAATATTTTCCAAGGAAAATATAATAAAAAGGCCCTCCAATAATATAACATTTCCATGTTATTCAAATTAATTCAAAATAATAATTGAATTTATTATATAATTTTTGTTGGCAACATTAATCGGAGGTACATTGAGAGGCTCCACATTTATGTGGAAGTCCATAGGTTAAAATTCGGTTTAAGGGAGTTAAAGGAGGAGTTGAAGGGTTAGGGGCCCATGTGGGCCCCACCATTAGTTATATCATCACAAGTGAAGTAATTTGGGGTGTGGGACCCACATCCAACTTTCCTTAGGAGGAAATAACCACTACATAAAATAATTTGTGTAACACAACAAATTATTTAAATTATAATGAATACCCAAAATTTACTTTCAACCAGCACAAAATGCAACTGCGGTAAAGGTCCCCTTAAGCGAATACCGGCACTGCGAGTTCATCGATTCCCTCAGATTTCAATTCCGAGCAACGATTCAAAAGATAGAAAACCTCACACATACATTTATTAAATGTACCTGAAAAAAACATCAGAAATTGATTCTGGACACACCCGTCCTCGGAATCAGTTGCCTTCAAAAACTATAGACACGTAAAATTCAAAGTATTTAAGAAAAATGTTTCATTGAAATTTCCGGGTCATTACATTCATTATTGAAAACAATGATTCATTTATTTATTATATATGATACTTATGATATTGTTATGATTATTAAATTATTATATCACATATACCGTTATGATAACTAATTGCTAGGAATACTATAACTTCTCTTTTTTGTTGGACAGGCTACCGCCCCATGAAGTTATGTGATTCTTTAACACATTACATGGATGGTATTTAGGATGGGTTTAATAAAAATATTTTATGTAATTTACATTAAAATGATTATGTAATGATAATATATATATTATCACTTTTCATTCATTCAATTTGATATGAAAATGGAATCAACGTTCATGGCTATGCATGACCTACCATCTCCATAAACAGTTTATTTCATTTCATATCAATAAATTTTATAGATTACTAAAAATAATTAGATAATGAATATATATGATATTTAGATCATTATTTAAATAATTTATCGGATTAAACCATGATAAATGTTATAGGACCAAAAATAACACGTCAAAACATACCTGAAAAATAGTGTTGTTATTTTCAAAAAAATTACTTTAACAAGGAATTGTTAATAAAAGGGTAATAAAATTGAATAACTAAATCATATATAAAATGATATATATGAATATGGTTCTATATTATATTTATAATAATTTTATACATATTATACATGAGTTATTAACTTATATTATGGAAGTCAATACATAAGGTTGTGGATTTCTCTCTCAGCTTTGTACTTCATTGAGACACATAACATATTTACCACCTATTTGTTTTATGTGGTTTTTATAATAACATGAATGTATTTTATGATTTTTATAGTTAGAATTAATAGTATTTATGTATTAAATTTAGGATATCTATAACAAAGGGTTCACTCTTATAATGTAAGCAAAACAGTAAGGGGTTTTCCTCAAAAACAATTCTATGAATTATATTATTTTTCTGTACCAATATCCTCTTATGAGTTGTGCATATAACCCCTTTGAGATGTAATATAATTAATTTATTTATCCTCTTGATGTTTTAGTTTTTTATCCTTATCATTTCATGGGGATTATGATTAAATTTTACTAAAGTTATAAGGGTTTTATGTTACAATCTTATACTCTATCAGGATTGTTTATGATTAAGTCACCAATGTTGATATCTCTTGATCTACCTATAAATAATTTTAATTATTTTACTTCCCACCATTTATTCATTATATCTTTAATTAAAGGTGCCATTTTCTTTAATATTTTTTACATAAAATAATTCATAATATGTTTTTAATAAAATATAAAATTATTTATCACTTATGCGGAAAATCTATTTTCTTCCAAAACCATGTTTTCAATAAATATTTTTAATTTTTTTAATTTTCAGAAAATGATTTATTAAATATATTTTTACCCATGATTGGATTTTTAAACATTTATTTTAAATTAATATTCATTTTTTTATCCAAACATTTCTCATTTGTATTTTACTAAAAAATTGAAAGGAATATTTATTTTAACATGAACAGAATGAAACAAAATTGATAACATTGTAAACAATCATTTATTGGAAGCACCATTTCTAATTTTTCATGGTAAATCTTTGGAAATTGATTTTCAAAATATTTCTATGTTTTTAAAAATAGTTTTTTGAAATGGAAATGATATATTACACAAGAAAATTTTTAAATTATTTTTAAATGTTCCTTTATAAGTTTCATGTTTTATTCAAAGAGAAATTCATTATAAAGTTTTAATTCTTAAAAATTTATTTTCAATGAAAATATATTTTTCTTTAATAAATTCCTATATAAACATTCAAAATTATTTTCAATCTAAGATGACATATGACGATGTTGCCTATGATTTACTGGGACATGATACAATGATACAAAAATTATTCTTTCTCCCATTGTTTTATGTTTATGATGACATGTTGTTTATGAAACCCATTTTTCTTAAATATTTAATACCAAGAGAAAATTATTATGAATCCCTATTATTTTTATGGGATATTCTTTGATGATATTATTATGAATCATACATATTTTCTACATGTTATGATATGATGATATAATTATTTTTCCCATTTCATTTCATGGGATATGATATAATTAATTTTTATAATATTGTGGCACAAATGATTATGGTTTTCATTTTTCAATTGGTTGGGCCCATATCTAACTCAAATGCATTGGGTAATGATAAATGTTTTATGATCTCAAATGGTACATAGATGGTTATACCGTGCTCAAAATGGTGGGTACATGGGTTTTTAGGTAATTTCTGAAAAGGATGGTAGATGGTTGGTTAGCCAAAGGAAAAAAAGGATGGTTTACATGTTGTTAGCCAAAGCCCAAAAGAGGGTACATTGGAGGTTATAATATACTCGATGTAGGTACACATATGATCATCCCAAGACATATATTCTACTAATGTCTTGGTGGGTGGACCTGATAGAATATTTTCTATGTTTATGTGTATTCCACAAATCTATGTCTTATGGAAATTTTATGCCCCAATCGATCATGTTCTTTTCTATTAAATGATTCGGGTCTTATTAAGTACTATAATTTTTTCCATGATTAAAAATTATAATCTTTTTTGTGTAGGGTGTGGTTCTCAAATGTTATTCTCATGTCCTCATACCCTTATAATCATGTTATGCTAATGTATCTCACTAGTATACCCTTACTATGCATCTGAAATCACCCTTTCTTATGTTACAATTTATGAAATTATGATGATATGTATTATTTATGATATTTCTAAGAAGTATTATAGTTATTATGAACATAGTTGTAGATTACATAGCTCACTTATAGACCAATTTTTATATTTCCATGTTTCCAAAATAACTAATATATTATGGTCCTTAGGTGTGTTCTAGTGTAATGTAATGAATATTCATCTTAATGGATATAATTTCCATGTTTAATAATCCATAGTTTCTATACATGGGATCAATGGAATTATTTATTTATACTATGGAAAATTAGAATAAAAAAATTTAGTAAGATCCCTAGGGATATTTTTAAGGATTTTTTAGGGATGTCTATAAGGATAATTCTATGGATTAGTCAATGTTTTGGAAAATGACATGAAATTTTGGTAAATTATAGAATAAGTGGTCTCTAAGAAATTAAATCCTCATAAAGTTACTAAATGTTGTGGTGGATTTGGAATATAGGTTCCTAGGAAAAATAAATTTGAAAAGGGAGTATGGAGTTGGACTTTATCGTCACCTAGTTAACAATGACAAGCCTCGATGCAAACCTAGTTTGACACTCCTAGAGGATATTCTTTTGAAATTCACATACTCTTTAAAAACCATCCTGAAATATTTAAATACATGATGACTAAAAATTTACTATGATAAACCTATAGTGTCATAGATTAAAAATATTGTGTCATGATTTAGACAACCCATATTTTTTTCATGATTATGTGGCTTTTCATTATGATTATTGTTTCACACACTACAATTTGTGTTTAATCGAATGTCAGATACCACAAAAACATAGTTAACATTAAATTATATATACAATTTGTTTATGAGAATCTAAATAGGATGAAAATTGGAGTGAAGAATATTGTAATGATACATAATTAGTTATCATAGAACATGATTAAGATTAGTCACCTTAACCAACTCTCAGAATCACAAAAGAAGATAATGATATAGTTCACTGAGGGTTCATGTAGTGGAGACCTTGGTAGAAAGAAGATTTAGTTTATTATATGATGATAATGGGGGAAGTATCACTCTATGTGATTTATCAATGGAATGAAAATATGTTTTATATGTTGAGAAGAAGGTCATATAGTATGAAAATTTATGGGGAATATAAAATGTTTAGTCAACACAATGGATGAAAATACCATTCTTACTATGAAATCATAAATGGACTTGTTACATAAATGTGGAATGTATGGGAATTATGAAAATCCATTTCCAAGGGGATAATCATGTGAATTGAATCAACATGGTGGTATGAGTAATGGTTACATTTTGATAATGAAGAGACTACGAATGATATATGAAAAGAAAGTGGTATTAAGGTATATGATGAGGAAGCTGTGTTATGGGCGTAAGGATGTGGTGGAATGATCGAGGTGTTTATGAATTGGAAGTTAATAATTATGTTATGTGAATATATTTATTGATTATCTATAAAAGCATTATTATATGAATTTTTAAGAATTTATTAAATGTTATTGATGTAATAGAAAATTGATTTTGTAATTCCTCAACCCTCGAAGACTAGACCTAAACAATTTTTTATTATATTTGCATGATTATAAAAAATCAAATCTCGACGGACTGAACAATTTATAAGATTTGGAAGATAGATTACATACATGAAAATTTCATTAAAATTGAAACAATAAAATATAATATAGTAGATTATCTAATATCATCAATATTATCATAGCTTAACACTACATATCAGTCATATACACATTTTGGCATCTGGGGAAAAATAAAACATATGAAAGGGGTAATCTAAAATGATCAATAAGGGTAATTTACAATGGGATCTATCATAAATAAAAATAAACATTAGGGAATGAGGAATAGGTAAAACACAATCAATTTAAACATAGACTCTAGCATAATCTGAAATGAATAAATAATTCCATATAAAATAATAACATGATCTAGAAAACATAACAATGTATATTATAATAGTTGAATAATCACATGAAATATCAATATCTAATCTTATAATGTGTGAATTAATATTTCGGGACATCGTGAACATACTATTAACGCTTTGACCAATACACCGTATATAATTGGGTAAAAACACAAACATGTTTGTCTCATGAGACCTATTTATGCATAGAGGGTCTATAATAGGCCCCACCCATGACATACTAAGTCCAATTCATTCCATTTACGAAATTGTTTAATCATAACCATTATAAACATTCCTATAAAAACTAGCATACAAAATTTTAATTCATTAAACATAAACAATGAATGGTATCATAATAGTATAACCACAGTAAAACATATCATAAAATCATCAAAAAAATATGATATATTTTATCATAATATATCAAACTCAATGAAACATATTTTTTAAAAAATGATGCTGACATATATTAAAATACTCAATTAAAATCATTACAAATATCTTTAAAAACAAATCTTTTAGTCTGAAGTCATTTATTTAAAAGATGTACATTTTTCAAAGAAAAAATTTTATTTAAAAATCACTTTTTAAGCATGGAAATTAATATTGAAAACATCAAGGCTTCATAATGGGGTTAAAATCCCCTCATTCTATATAATTTAAAAATAAATATTTTTTTAAAATTTTTGTTGAAAAATTCATAAACTATCTTGTTTGGAAATTTTCCAAAATTATCCTTTAAAAAATCTTATAAGAATTCAAACAATTGTAAAATACATAAAATATTGGTAATAAAATAGAAAAAAAAATTTTGGAAAATATTTTTATGAATAATGGACAAAGATGATAAATATTCCTGAGAATATACTTATATATAAAAAATCTAAAATAATAATGAAATTTCTAAATTAAACATTACAAACAAATAAAATCATTTTCTTGTGAAAACATTTGAATGAAATTAAACAAGGATTAACATTTTTTTTATATACCTTCTATATCCATATAAATAAATATGTAAGATAATATCGAGAATTTTTAAATGGATAAAGGATTAATTATTTAATCATTTAAATCATACCATACCACTTTGAACATTTAAATTATAATCCCAATGAAAGAATAATATTTATGAATAATTTAAATAATTTATTAATAATTTAATTAATTATAATATATGTATAGGGTATGTATATAAACATCATTAAATAATGTTGGTGTATAACATAAAACTATGCCTCAATGAAAGAAGATTGAGACGAAGTCCCTTACCTTGAATTTCTTTTTGGATTAACATATCTTGAAATAAATTATAGTGGTTTTAACAAATTTAATTAAATTATAAAAACTATCTATATATTTATGATATCATATATGATCCACTTATATTTTCTTATCACATGTTTGTTAATAATAATTCATTATTACCATTGTTTAAGGTGTTAACTGTATCATTTTATTATGTTCATTTTTTTATGTAAGTGTCATTTATTTTTAATTTTATATATTTAGATAATATATATACTTATATTATGTTCATAGATATTACATTTAATCATTATATACATTTATAAACATTATTTAATTTTTAACATGGAAAATAAATCACATTACGTCGTGGAGATTATAGGATGTACGTAAGCATGGGTGACGATATCATTACCTAAATTATAAATGTGTTTAAAATTTGATGGTTTATTAATTATTAAAAATTAATACCATGTGGTATTTATTATTTAAATCCTTTATATATAAAATTATACACATCCAAATATAGTGGTGATGAAAAACAGACTATACCACATTGAGGGGACTATAAGTCGTACGTTAGCACGTATAATGTTTTAATTTTTTTAGTATGGATAATTCGTGTTATTTGGATGTCCCATAATCATAATAACATATCATAATATATATGATACTATTTTTATTAGTTTATTATGGAAGAAACTCTTGAATACTAATTAAAAGATGAAATAAATTTGAATGAGTTGGAAAAAAATTACATCTTTTGTGGACTTATGTTAATTAACACCTTGACACATCCAAAGTGGGGGTTATCACTAAAATTAGGGATATAGAATGTTGAAAGAGATTATTTTAAGGAATTGGGTCATATATTGTCCAAATGAAATAGGTTTTAAACTATGATGAAAGGATAATAATGGAATCTCTTTTATAGAAGAGGGGATGGTCACTTTTGGAAATTCTCAAAATATTATATTAATATAAATTAATTTCAATCCAAAATGGTTCTAAAGTGATTTATTTAGAATATAAGATGATTACACGTCGAATTATTCTCAACCTATATTTTTAATTATGTTTTTGGATATATATCTACACTTATATATTTTTCTTTGACCCAAAATTGATTCATTTCACACTTATTGTGACAACATGAGTTTTTATTACTTGAGGGTTAATATAATTACTATAAAGTGACAAACACACCAAGGATAGTTAATTTATTAAATATTTAACATTATTATAGTTATTTATATGATTTAATTATTTTTATGAATTTTATATCATTTAATAAAATATTTTTTATTTTAATTTAACATTTATGTCAATTTTGATACAATTCATTATTTGTCATTCTAAAAATCTCATAAAAACGTGATAAATTTAAATCAAAACATATAATATATCACTAACATGTCACTGTTAACTATAAAATTAATGGATTTCATTAATTATGTAAAACTGTATTTATTTTAATATTTTTAATATATTTTATTTTATATTTCCATTGATTAAACAATTGTTGTATAATTATTATGAAAGCCTTTAATTAAATTATTTATTCTCTAAAAATAAAAAATTATATATCATGATGTATATAAATATATTATATTTAAAATGAGTATTTATAATATATTTTATCTTATATATATACCTATACTAAAAATGATATAGTTATTAAAAATATGAGTATGACATTTTTAAATAATTTTTAATTGAAATATAATAATGTCATATTCTCACCCAAGTGGCATAAAATGATATAAATCTTTTAAAAGATATGATTTAGGTTTAAAATCACTTATCAAATGAAATTTGAACAATTTCTAGGGTGATTTTATAATATTTTTATTTTTATTTTTACCCATAATTACCCAATTTACCTTTTACCGCGTTAATAAAAAAATCTTAAATTCACTGTTCAGAATCGGAAAAAACAAAAGAAACATATTTACATAATATGAACCAAGTGATCCCAAATATGAATTTCTTTTTCTAAATTTAGAAAATAGATGTTGTAAAAATAAATATAATATTAATCCCATTGATGGGGAGAGAAAACATGTTATTAAATTTTAGATATGGAAAAGATTGAAATGTTTTTAAATCTTAATTCAATGTAAAATAGATAACGCCAAAATGAATTTGAATAAATGATAATAAAATAATATATTTATTATTTATAAAATAAAACAATTAAATTAATATTATAAATTATTTAAATTAGAAATGTCATTTTCAATTAAAAATTATCATGTCTCACTATTCCTCAAAACTTGAAACTTATCAGAAAAATACCAAAAAATCATCCAAAGTAAATTTTTATATTCAGATTTGAAATATTAAATTTTTTTTCTACTAAAATATATAAAAATTTTAGAAATTGGATTTAAAATCGGTTCAATATTAAAAGGCTTTAAAAATACATTTTGAAAAGTAATACTTTTTTTGGTAAAAAACATGGGTTGTTCTTATGTTATGATTATAAAATATATCAAATTTATATAAAAATTATTTTATTCAATGTGTAAAATATATATTTTATTAATATCATTTAATAATGGTTATCAATTTAAATTATTAAAACAAAATTCCTTTAGGAATATAAAATTAAAAATGTTTTCAATATATCAAATTGGTTTATATTTTCAATTTTAATTAATTAGTAAAAAATAAATTAATATGATATTATAGATATTCATAAATTATTTAATAATATATATAATTTTTAATTTAATTTCTATGTTATATCTTATTATGTTAAATTATAACACAATTTGTTTCTCGTTAGAATTCGGTATTGCGCTAGTTATCGAAGATAGTTGCTCATGAATGTGATGAAACATAATTCAGTGTTTCATGCATTACAAGATATAAAATATATTAAATTTATAAATAAATAAAAATATCTTAAATTCTATTGGTGTTACATTCTCCCACCTTAATTAAATTTATTCCACTAAATTTAAACATGATCTAAGTAATCAAGAAAATTATAATTGAGATAATTATTATTGAATAACACACATTGTAAATAGGCTTAAAAATTTTATTAATAAGTAGAAATGGGAAATTTTATGATCACAAAAAAACTTGGATTTTGAATTGGAGAACATTAGTCACTATTAGAGATCTGTATATGGAAGGGAAGTGTAAATATTTTTTGGGTTTGATTGAGGTCATTAATCATAAATGAGTGAATGATCAATGGTAAATTGAGGGTCTCAAATCCATAAATCTATAATGATTTAAAATACCAATTGATAAAAAACATAACATGTTTTTCTGTTTATATAATTTTCATAGAGTTCAGAAATTATTTCACTCTATACAAATATAATTACATGATACGTTCCTATAAAAACAATCTTATCATTTGTTTTTGCCATGAAATATTTATACTTAATTTCATATCCCATGTTGCATCATATTAAGAATTAATAAAAAATCTATAAAAATATTTTTCAGATAAAATTAAATTATTTCATAAATGGTTAACTTTTCAAAAAAGAACTTATCAGTAATATTTATATAACATGAAGAAACCCTTATTTTTTACATTCTAACATGCAATTACCATCATCATGTACTATTTTGAAACATGATAATAACATTAACTATAATAAATTTTTTATTGAAAACACACATCCTTCTTTATTCTTTAAATAGAACATAGGTTATTGGATGTAATCCTTAAAACCAAAAAATTTCTAAAATCCGTCAATGAGGGAATAATAAATTTAAAAAAACCCATTAATCTATTCCAAGGTTATTAGTATTATTCAATTTACTATATCCAAATAAATCATATTTTCTTTAAATAATTATTATCTCATTATCAAGAAAAAAACAAGGTTTATCTTTCCCTCAACCATAGGTTATGTAAAAATACTTGATACTAAGTCATTTTTCTCGCTCGTTGGTACCATTTAACATACTGTAATGACCCGAATTTTTTTTGAATAAATATCATTTACTAATTTTGTGTGTTATTTTATTTCATACTCAACAAAACCTTTTTTTTAATAAAATGAGTATAATTAAAATGAGACTATTGTATTTTGACTATTATATTACTGTTAGTTAGTATGATCTTTGGCAACTAAATGTTACGATTATTGTCTCTAAATACAAGTGATCTTGGTTAATTAATATAGAAATAAGATTTGATGGCCTCATCTAGTAGTCTCGGGCCAATCGAAGCCTATCTAACATAACTTGGGAAGGTGGTATCACCACTGGGCTTTGATCTAGACCAAACCCAAGCCGAACTTCATCGTGTGAAGCTAGAACGGAATCTCCTTCATTAGAATTTCAAACTGATATAAATTACTACTCGTGCAATGTTGGCTGAGCCGCCCTCAGATTCTCTCACCATAGCAAACCATACACTTAGGTCCTATGATGGGGTTATAAGGGTCTATGTAAGGAGACCATATATACCTTGTGTAATCCTTTGATTTAAATAAAAAATATGATTTATTCTTATGATAAATTTTGTGAATTTTCAAATTTCCGGATAAATATAGTATGCATATTTATTATGAATTCTAGAAAAATGATATTTGAAAATATTTATGTAAATCTTAAATAATTAATTATGTGGGATGATTTTCAAAAAATGGTCTTCTACAATTATGTTCAGTAATAAATATAGAGTCTAATAAGATAAACCTAATTTTTTGGGAATATTAATTTATGAATAGTTATTTTATGCTTAGGATTAGTAATGTGAACAAATGGATTAGTAATCTCATTTAAATAAAGTATTAATATAATCTAGGCCCCTTGATTATGTAATGTGATTCAATAAAATAGGTAAATGACTTTTTCAGAGATTATGAGTCAAGAATTAGTTTTTTCAGGAGAATAGTTTTTATTAATTAAAAATTACATTAAAAATATTTAGAAAATTATTTTTATCAAATAGAGTTCATTTTTGAACTTAGAGCATCGATATTATGTTAAGGTAATTTTTAGGAATTTTTTTGAAAAAATTGAATTTTCGGTGAATAGTGTATTTATTTAAAAATTAAATTAAAAATATTTAGATAATTATTTTTATAAAATGGAGTTCAGTTTTTTTAAATCAGAGCATTGATATTTCATTAAGGTGAAATTTTGGGATTTTTCTGGGAAAGATGAATTTTTGGTGAATATTGAAAATACAGTTTTTAAGTTACGGGGGTTTAATGACATCATTAAATGATGTATTAAGTATATAATCAATATGGTCGACTTATGAATAGTAATATAAGGTATGAGGTGTCCCAAGTGTCCAATACCATGGTCAAATATCATGGGTAAGCCAATAGTTTTTCCAATACCACCAATGAGGTGTCCCTTGGCCATTAATGCCTTGTCCCGTCACTTTCCCTATAAATACAAAGTCATTATCCCATCGTTTAGACTTATAAATCATCCTCAATGAAGTTATGTCCTCCTTAACTCCCAAGGAGTCCTCCCAAGGTTCCCCCAAGCCATTAAGGTCCCAACATTTGAGTTTTAAAAGTTACGTTTTAGGGTAAGGGATCCTACCTCTCTCTATATTTCAAGTACTCACTTTTATGTCATTTCTTTTATGCTCCATGTTATTATGTTGGAGGATGTTCTTTTGTATTAATTATACATTCCTTTTAATGTTTATATTATTAGAGACCCCCTCTTTCTCAGATATATCCGTTTTAAGAATGTTTAAGTGGCGCCGTTAGGCTGCCGAATGTTTAAGGGATTCTTTCACCTTTCTTGTTTTGAAGCTCTATTTTCATGCCAAGACTTTCATGTTCGTTTTTTATTATGTTGGGGTATTATCTCTATATCTATAATTCTGATATTTTATGTTCATATGATGGAATACCCTATTTTATCTTCTCAGTTCTTTTTTTTGTTTTAAGTGACGCCATTAGGATGCCGAATTTTCAAAAGAGAAATCTTATTTTTGTCTTCCGTCCAGGTTTTTCATTTCATATGGTATGTATTTCAAATTTCATTACCATGTACTTATATAAATTATAATCTGTCCCTATAAATTTTTTTTGGATTATTTATGAGTGGGTGACCCATGTCCCCTCCCTTTTCAATGTTTTCTATAACCCTGTAACATAGCCGTTATGCTGCAGAATTTTCGTCTCAAAATGTCTGTCTCTTTTTCTCAAATTATTTTATTTTATTAAGTTAATACTCAAATATATTTATTCTAAAGGATTATTCAAATATATATCAAAATTTTCTATTTTAAACTCTTGTTTTTACATACATGAGACCCGCTTTCCTTTTTCGTGGGTTTAAAGTGACATAAAGATCCTGTCTTAAAAGCAGTTTTTAAAATGTTATGATTATGAAATTAAACCCATTTCTTTTGTGCTATATGGGTTAGTTATGAAATTTTAATGATGATATATGTGTCTCACATGATAATAACAGAAAATTAAATGGTGCTCCCTGATAGCACTCCAATGGATTGGGTAATGATATAACCACTGGAGATTACAATTTTAACGATATCTTGGTGAATAACCTTGGTAATATCAAATGACACATTGGGGATGGACCTTGGTGATATGTTCATGATTTTCTATGTTAAATGTTGTATCCACATATTCAAGTTATAAAACACTTTATTTTTATTATGATATGCCTCATAATCTCTTTCTCATTCCTTACAGTTATTTTTCATGACTTTTGATGTATCTCAAGTTGACATGTAAAATGTTTCCCTTATTTCCCTTATTGGGCCTTATAATCACCCTTTCCTATGATGTACGCTCCCAAATTATGAGACACTATAATGAACTAGAATGAACAAATTAATAAGCCTTTCAAGTATTTAAAAAGAATATTTTATGTTGTCATATATTAAGTTCCTGGTTTCTAAGACACTAAAGCTTAAAGATCCTCGGTTTTGTATAATGTTATGAAAGTTTATGTGATAAAAATGTGGGATGCTATAGTTGGTATCAATGGATGGTTTAGTTATTTGTGGAAATTAGGATATGAAAAATTCATGAAGAACTCTATATAAAAGTATAAATATAGGAAATCTACCTGGTATTTTGGTGAGTATTGAGTAAGTAGTTTATCAAGAAAATACATCCTTGTCTAGATACGAGCAGGTAGAGGTGTCTCTGGCATAGATGTATATATGGGTAAAACCCAAAAACACCAATTGAGCTAGACTTGAACGAGAACTAGTACACGACAACGGGCCTTGCTGCACTCTTGGTTACGACACTCCCGGGGGATATGCTTTGGTAAATTCATAAGCTTAGTATGAACCATTATTAAAGGGACAAAGATAAAATAAAATAAAGATTTACATAAGAATATATGATCCTGGATAACCTATATTGGAACCTAGGGGATCACAAGTTAGGGTATACTTTTCTTCTACATGTTTAACCTTATATGCTTAAAATTTTATTTTCATGATTATTGGCTAAGTATTAAATCCCCTAATTATACTTTTTTCCCGTAGTTAATGGTGGGGAACATAAGAACATGTCTCAACAATCAATGTGATAGGAAATGTGATGATTGCTCTATTAATGTGATAGAGATGATGAGAGGTCAAGTTAAACAAGTTGGGATTATTCCAAACCAGCTATTAAAAATTACATTTAACAATTGGTACCTAGTTGAATTCCCAAATTCATCAAGGAAGAAGAAGACAAATTCTCAATGATGTTCATCTGATAAAGTTTATAAGGGAAGGAAGACCCAATTTCCTTTGTGAAAAAAGTGTGGAAAGGGGCTCCAAGGAGAATGTAACAATGGAACCGGGAGATGTTTTAAGTGTGGGGTGATAGGGCATAAAGTAGAATATTGCTTCAAAAAATTGTATAATGTGATGAATAGAGATAAGGTTTGATCTAATGTACATTATACTTTTCAATGTCATAAATGTGGTATAGTTGGACATTATCGAAGGCAAGTCTCTCTTGGAAGGGATGATAAGCATGATGAGCATCAACAATCTTTAAAGAAAAGAGAACAATGCATGTCCTATGCTGAGACGGATCATGATGACTAAAGTACATGCAACTTCATCACAATTATTGTCTATGTCATGTTGTATTTTAGTTTGTACTCTATGAGCAAATCCTTAATGTTTTATAAGAACATCGATTCACTACCTAAGATGGTTTTATATCATTAAAGAAAACATGTTCTGTTATGTATCACATGTTAATGTTTTGAAGCTATTTTTCTTGAAAAAAAGTGATTAGCGGATTAAAAATTAATTATTAATTTGGAATACGTTCACTATTTTGGGAACCCTATATGATCAAGATAAATAGATTACTACGGTATTTTCATTGAGGAGTAAATATTGACTTATATTTTGAAGAATCGATGAATTTAAGGTGAACTTATAGTAATTTAGGTTACTTATGGAAATTATTTACTTATCTTGGGGAAAATATTCCTAGGTTAGGTACTTTTGTTATAAGATGTTAGGAGTGGTTGATGTTGTTTGGAGATGAATGATTATGTTTGTCTTGGAAGACTATGTTATTACATCCTTATTATATTTGGGTTTCAATCTTAGTTTGGTTTATTTTGAGGAATATTAAGGACAGTTATTTATGGAATGGTATATGATAATCATTGGGTAGTACTGTGGAACTTTGAAGATTTAAAGTAGTTTCCCTTATTATTGGGTTCTTTCTTTTTGAAGAGTTGTTTTATCTTACCCTTTCTATTCTTGGGATAAATTTTTAAAGATAGATTGTTATTATTTTGTGGATTACGTGATTCTTTAGAAGATTATTCTTTTGCTTTGATGAGACCAAGTAGTTTTGAATGCTCATAGTTTGGAGAAAAGATTAGTCTTGGTGAAACTTATTATGGGATGAAACTCTAATGAAGGTAAGTATATTTCCCTATGTTCTTATTCTAGGTAGTAAATGAATTCCTCAAAATTATTAAAATGAACTTAAAACAAAAACGTTGTTGGTTTATGTTTCATACTATGTAATCAAAGACCGTTTAACCCATCACAAGTTCGTGATTTTCAGGTGGTTAACTTCCTCTTAGATATGTTTTCTATCACTCTCCCTCAGAACATGACCCTTTGTTTTCTCCTCTATATCCATGTTTTCCTACATGGAATCCTAGTATGGGTTATATCAGGTGACCTTTGTACTTCCTTTTCTATCTTTTTAAGTAATATTGCTACCGACTTTTTTTCCAATGCGGGACATTCAATGAAATTTCAATGTCCAATTTTAAAAAATTGCGAAGACGCAATTTCTTAAGGGGGGAAGATTTTAATGACCTGAATTTTTTTTGAATACATCTTGTTTCCTAATTTTGAGTGTTATTTTATTTCATACTCAACAAAACATATTCATTTAATAAAATGAGAATAATTAAAATGAGATTGTTGGGTTTTGACTATTATACGACCGTTAGTCTGTATGACCTTTGTAAACTAAATGTTGTGATTATTGTCTCTAAATACAAGTGATCTTGGTTAATTAATATAGAAAGAATATTTGATGGCCTCATCCAGTAGTCTCGGGCCAATCGAAGCCCATCTAACAGAACATGGGAAAGAGGTAGCACCACTGGACTTTGCTCTAGACCAATCCCAAGCCGAACATCATATTGTGAAGGTCGAACAGAATCACCTTCACAAGAAGTTCAAACTGATAGAAATTACTACTCGTGCGATGTTGGTCGAGTCGCCCTTAGATTCTCTCATCGTAGCACACCTTATACTTAGGTCCTATGTTGGAGTTATAAGGGTTTATATAAGGAGACCGTAACTGCCTTGTCTAATCCATTGATTTAAATAAAAATAGTGATTTCTTCTTGTGATAAATTTTGTGAATTTTCAAATGTCCGGATAAATATAGTATGCATATTTTTGATGAATTCTAGAAAAATGATATTTGAAAATATTTATGTAAACCTTAAATAAATAATTATGTGTAATGATTTTCAGAAAATGGTCTTCTAAAATTATGTTCTGTAATGAATTTAGAGTCTAATAAGATCAACATAATTTGTGGTGAATTTTAATTTATCATTATTGATTTTACGCTTAGGATTAGTAATGTGACTCAATGGATTAGTAATCTCACTTAAATAAAGTATTAATATAATCTAGGCACTTTGATTAATTAATTTGATTCAATAAAATAGGTAAATGTCTGTTTCAGAAATTATTAGTCTAGTATTAGTTTTTTCAGGTGAATTGTATTTATTAATTAAAAATTAAATTAAAAATATTTATAAAATTATTTTTATAAAATGGATTTCATTTTTGAACTCAGAGCATCGATATTATGTTAAGGTAATTTTTGGGGATTTTTCTGCAAAAAATGAATTTTCAGTGAATTGTGTATTTATTTAAAAATTAAAATTAAAATATTTAGAAAATTATTTTTATAAAATAGAGTTCATTTTTTGAAATCATAGCATCGATATTTGGTTAAGGTGAAATTTTGGGAATTTTCTATGAAAGTTGAATTTTTGGTGAATAGTGAAAATAAGTTTTTAAGTTACGGGTGTTTAATGACATCATTAAATGTCATATTAAGTATGTAATCAATATTGTCTACTTATGAATATTAAGATAAGGTATAAGGTATCCCATGTGTCCATTACCATGAGCAAATACTATGGGAATGCCCATGGTTTTTCCAATACCACCAATGAGGTGTCCCTTGGCCATTAATGCCTTGTCCCCTCACATTCACTTTAAATACCAAACCATTATCTCATCCTTTAGACTCCAAAATCATCCTCAACGAATTAATTGTCTCCTTACCTCCCATGTAGTCCTCCCAAGGTTCCCCCAAGCCCTCAAGGTCCCAAACATTGAGTTTTAAGAGTTACGTTTTAAGGTAAGGGATCCTACCACTCTCTTTCTTTCAAGAACTCTCTTTTATGACATTTCTTTTATGCTCCATGTTCTTATGTTGGAGGATGTTATTTTATATTCATAATAAATTCCTTTTCATGTTCCTATGATGTGATACCCCCTATTTCTCTCATCAATTCCTTTTAAGAATGTTTAAGTGGCGCTGTTAGGCTCTCGAATTTTTAAGGGATTCCTTCACCCTTCTCATTTTCAAGATTTGTTTTCATGTCAAGACTTTAATGTTCCTTTTTATTATGTTAGGGTATGATCTCTATATCTATCATACTGATATTTTATTTTCATATTATGATATTCCCTATTTGGGCTTTTCAAATCATTTTTTATAAGTTTTATGTGACGGCGTTTGGCTGCCAAATTTTCATAAGAGAAATCTTATTTTTGTCTTCCTTCAATGTTTTTCATTTCATATGGTATGTCTTTAAAATTTCATTACCATGTTATTATATATTCATTATATTCTGTCCCTCTACTATTTTTCTGGATCATTTATGAGTGTGTTACCCATGTCACTTCTCTTTTCAATGTTTTCTAAAACCCAGTAACATAGCTGTTATGCTGAAGAATTTTCGTCTCAAAATGTCTCACTCTTTTTCTAAAATTATTTTATTTTAATAAGTGAATACTAAAATATATTTATTCTAAAGGGGTATTCACATATATATTTCTATTTTAAATTATTTTATTTACACACATGAGGCCCTATTTCCTTTTCCGTGGGTTTAAAGTGACATAAAGATCATTTCTTAAAAACAGTTTTAGAAATGTTATGATTATGAATTAAAACCCATTTATTTTATGCTATACGGGTTAGTTATGAAATTTTGATGATGATATATGTGTATCACATGATAATAAATGAAAATTTAAGGGTTCTCTCTGATATCCCTTTTATTCATTGGGTAATGATGTAACCACTAGAGATTTCAATTTTAACGATATCTTGGTGAATAACCTTTGTAATTTCAAATGACACCTTGGGGATGGACCTTGGTGATATGTTTATGATTGTCTATGTCTAATTTTTTTAGCCACATCTTCATGTTATAAAACAATTTATTTTTATTATGATATGCTTCATGATATCTTTTTCAGGACTTAAATTAATTTTTCATGAATTTTGATGCATCTCAAGTTCACATGTAAAATGTTTCCCTTATTTCCCATACTGGGCCTTCTGCTCACCCTTTCCTTTGATTTATGCTCCCAGGTTATGAAACGTTGTAATGAACTAGGATGAACAAATTAATAATCCTTTCAAGTATTTTAGAAGAATGTTTTATGTTGTCATGTATTTAGTTTCTGGTTTCCAAGACACTAAACCTTAAAGATCCTTGGTTTTGTATAATGTAATGAATGTTTATGTGATAAAAATGCAGGATGCTATAATTGGTATCAAAGGATGGTTTAGTTATTTGTGTAAATTAGGATATGAAAATATTAGGAATTACCCTATTGAAATTTTTAAATATAGGAAATCTTCTTGGTATTTTGTTGAGTATTGAGTAAGTGGTTTATCAAGAAAATACATCCCTGTCTGGATACAAGCATGTAGAGGTGGATTTGTAACAGATGTTCATAGGGGTAAAACCTGAAAACACCACTTGAGCTAGACTTGAACAGGAACTGGTACATGACAACAGGCCTTGCTGCACTCTTGGTTACGACAGTCCCAGGGGATATGCTTTGGTAAATTAATAAGCTTAGTATGAACCATTATTAAAGGGACAAAGATAAAATAAAATAAATATTCACATAAGAATATATGATTATGGATAACCTAGATTGGAACCTAGGGGATCACAAGTTAGGATATACTTTTCTTCTACAAGTTTATCCTTCTATGCTTAAAATTTACTTTTTATGATTATTGGCTAAGTATTTAAGCCCCTAATTACACTTTTTGTTTCTTAGTTAATGGCTGGAAATAGAAGAACATGTCTCAACAGTCAATGTGATAAGAAATGTGACGATTGATCTATTAATGTGACAGAGATGACGAGAGATAAAGTTGAAGATGTTTGGATTATGCCAAACCAGCTATCAAAAATCACAATTAATAATTGGTACCTAGTTGAATGACCAAATTCATCAAGGAAGAAGAAGATGAAGTCTCACGGATGTTCATCTGATAATGTTTATAAGGGAATAAAGACCCAATTTCCTTTGTGCAAAAAGTGTGGAAAGAGGCTCCATGGAGAATGTCCCAAAGGAACCAGGAGATGTTTTATGTGTGGGGTGATAGGGCATAATGTATTCTATTAATGAATAACTAGAGTACCTATCACCACATCATTTTCAGGGATCACTAATGCAGCACTAATGGAAAAAGCTCTCCCTTTCTTCCAAGTAGGTTGTTGGTCACCTCCGAAAACCCTTTGCTCAGTGCACTGATTTGCAAGATGCCCTGGTTCTTTGTAGTTGAAGCAATGAACAATGCATTGAGATTCGAATAGAATGTTCCTCTCTTCTGTTGCAGCTGTGGGTTTTTCTTATCGGTAGTTAATGGATAGGTTCTATTCTCTTCCACACCTAAAGCATTTTCTCATTCCCTTCTTGAAATTTCTAGGGTGCTTCATTCTGCATCTTGGGAAAGTGGGGTGCTCGATCTTTTTATCACCATTGGATTTATCCATCGGACTGCCAGAATTGAAGTTCACCTTACACTTCTTATCCCCATGATACCCTTATGGTTAACTGATCTCTGTTTCATCTTTTGGGGCATATCAGACAATTTCTTCATAGATGTTGAAGTCGCGGATCAAGAGGGAATTCCATAGGCTTGGTTTCAGCCCACTAAAGAAGAGGTAAACCTTGCATTCAGGTGTAATGAATAAACTGGAATCATATCATGAAAGCATTGTGATGTTTTCCATATACACTCTGACAAATTAATCGCCTTTTTCAGTTTAGGGAAAGTAATTCCCTTTTTATCTTAAGTTGGAGGGTTTGTGGAAAATATTTATCAAAAAAAATCATTTGGAAATCCTTCTTTTCCAACGCCTCATTCTCATCCTCAGGATTAATATTTTCTTATCAATGTCCATCATTGATCGATTTCACCCTCCATATGATAATAATCCAGAATAACCTTCTCTTTTTCAGAAAATTGAATGATGGAGAAGATCTTTTCAATTGAGTTGATCCATTGTTTGGCGATTGAGATATCATATGATCTATTAAAATTAGGAGGCTTTTGTCTGATGATGCTCTCGATAGAGACTTGTTCCTTCTTAGGGAGGGTTGAACATTCCGCTTGACCCATGTTTCTATTAAAATCTTAAGTTAACTAAGATAGAATCCTGACAAAGTTCATGATTCACACTGCCATCATATTTTTCATCTCATTTTCACAATCATCACATTGATCTTCACATTGATTGTTAGCCTGTTTCCTCCTATTATAGTCTATTTGATGGAATAAAAAGAATTTAAGGGGTAATACATAATGGGTAATCCAAGGAAAAAACTAATGAATTATAAATAACTTTTATTTCCTTAACTTATGAATCTATATGCTTCAATCTATGCGATTCATGATCAAATTTATAACATATTTTCATAGGGGATTTTTTTTAAATCTCATAATAATTATTTATACTAAGCTTTTGAATCTAACAATGCGTATCCCCTAGGAGTGTCATAAACAATAGTGCAGAAAGTCCAATTGTCGTGCACTAGTTCCCATTAGATTCTAGATCAAAGCTGTGTTTTCATGTTTTACCCCTAGGATGCATATGTGCCAGAGCCTCCTCTACCTGCTCATATCCAGACATGAATGTATTTGATTGATAAACCACATAATCAATACTCACGAAAACATAGGGATTTTTTATTATACATAGTCTTGTCTCTATGGATTCTCTAGGGTTTTCTAATCCCAATCCCCAAAATAACTAAACCTCCCTCCGATACTAACTAGAACAACCATTTTCATTATTTGACTTAAACATGATTTATTACATAAACTTCACTTGTTACAACATAGAAGATAGATAGGTATGGTGTATTTGGGGCATAGAATCGTTAAATAACAACCGTAAACACGAAATACGACATCTTTATTGAAAACATCCTTTACATGACCACTACATTCCCTCTTACATAGCATTACATGGGATAACCTGAGGACATGAATAAAAAAAGGGTGAGCTATAAAGCCTAGTAAGGGAATAAATATGAAATAACATATGGAATACAATACATGTTAGAAAATAGGAATTTTAATGGATCATAAAAGATATATGAACATAAAGTCATGATAAATCATGATAAAGCATGATAATCATAACATGGAAATTTGGCAACAACACTTAACATAAAATTAGCATGAACCATAGCTCATTGCACATGGAGCATGATTAAACCCTAATTGCACATGAAGCATAAATAAACCCTCATTGAACTTGAATTATAATGAGTAAACACACATTTCACATGATGTATCATGATATTATACTATACCCAATGCATTGGAGCTCTCTCAGGGCACACCCTTCTTAAACATTTCATTTCATTCATAAGGGTGCCACATGGATCATATAACATGGAGTCAATCAACATCAAATGTTATTCCACAATTAATTAATATGGAATAAATATATTAAAGTACCATTAAATGTGTATATGTTTATAAATTTAAATACCCTTTATAGAGACACGGGTATGGTATTCACTACATAATGATCTTGGCTTGGAAAAATGTGGGGCAATTTTGGTAGCATAACTGTGTGAAATAAGGATTCATGAAAATGGATGATGAGATAGAAATGGGTGTCTCATCATATGTACATGAAATAAACAGTATGGGGGTTATATAGATACATTTCCCAATAAATGTAATGTATTTTAGATGCATAATAAAAAAATTACTTGGATGTAAAAAAGAATGAGAAATCCCTCACGGAATTTCGGAATAGTAACAGGTGTACATGGGAGGAATTAATGAGATAGAAAAGGGTCTCCCATTATCCAAAAATAAATAGGATTGTATGGGGGAGATTATAAATCATACCCAACATTCATAAATGAAAATAAAAGGGCATAACAATATTAAGAATCATGGATAAAAAGATAATGCTATGAATTCCTTACTTGGATATGCGATCCTAAAATCTTAGGAGAGTCTTGAGAAAGGATAATTGAGATATTGAAGCACCATGGGAGGATTCTAGAGAGAGGAGGGTGGGGGTTGGACAAACTCCCAAGGCATTGAGAGATGAATATATTGGAGCTTGGGAGGGGTTATATTGGAAAAGAGAGGGAATTCTCTATTATTTAGGTTTTGGACACCTCACATTAAATTAATCAAAACCACAAACCAGCCCTTGGGGGTTTCCCATGGTATTTGTCAAATGGGAGTGTAAGGAAATATTTTTTTATGCCAATGGATAGAATTCTTAAAATAATAGTGTCACATATGTGGAGTTGAGTTACACTCTCAAGGAAAATAATTTAAAAAGACAAAAATGTTTTATATGTCATGAAGGGTCCACTAAAGCTTTGTAAAATAATTCAAACAGACCCAAAATCATATTATTTTAATGTAAAACATTTATTTTCTGAACATAATTCCAATAATATATTTTTACATCACTATTGGGTCATCATGATGTCCTAAAAAACATTATACATTTAAATAGTATTCAATTGTTACCCAAAAATTCAACTTTCTCAGAAAATTAAGAAAAATTCACCATTGGATAATTTTAAAGTCCTGATTCGAAAAATAATATTTATTTTATCAAAATAATTTTCTAAATATTTTATCATATTAATTTTTAAATAAAAACCATCATTTATCCAAAATTCATGGGGTTTGAAACAAACAACTTTGAAACCTTAATAAAAATTACAATTTCATTCATAAAATTAAACGATAATTTATATTTAATAAAATATAATTTAATAATAATAATAATAATATTTTATAAAAATTTATTTAATTCAAAAATCCCTTTATTCATCAAAATTTATTTATTAGTTGAATACTAAATAAAAATACTATTTGTGCATTAAAAACAACTTACAATGTAACAATAATAAAATAAATGTATATTCATTTTTATAAACAAAAAATAATGCACATATTCATAGTGATAAGGTCTTGTTACATAACACCTTATAACACCTGAATAAGACCAAAGGGTAAGGTGTGCAATGGTGAAAATTTGTTGGGGTGGCTTGGATAACATCGCTCGGGTGGTAATCTCTATTAGCATCCACTTCTCCCGTAGTCGGTTCTACTCAAGCCTAATGTGTTCATGCTTGACTTGGGTGTGGTCAAGAGAAAAGAACTATGAAACCAACTCCTTTTTGAGCTCTGACAAATGGGCTTTGTATGGTGCAAGTCTACCAGATGAGGCCATCACTTCCTTTGTCTAAGTAAATTAGATTTGTTAAATACCTATATTTATACTAATCATGTAATCACTATTCAAGGAATATACTAGCAACGATAAAAAATAGAAATGGTATTTTAAAATCTAGAAACATAAAACCAATTAAGTTCACATTTTATATAACCATAATAACAAATTTAATTAGATCAAGAAGAATTTTAATTAATGAATGTTTGGTTCATTACATTCCAGGTACTCAATGGATATGGTCAAGGATTAGTACTTCAGAGATATGACATTTAAGGGACATCTACGATGGGATGTCCAATCTAATTTTATGACTCTCTGCATTTTGACATATGGTGGTGTTCTCAAGTGAGCTTTGGTGATCGAGATAATAATCACTGAGTAGAGACAGCTGATAATAGTCCGTAGCAGGTACATAGGTGTGGAGACCTCACCAGTATGGAGCCGACATCGGGAAAATGGATCCAGATGTGGGAGACATCACAGGAGAACCGAGGATAGTGGACTAATAGTTCAAGGATCTTAGGATGGATCTATTCAGCCTAGGGAGAGGTGATGCAACATGTGCACCTGTAGGGGACATCTCACTAGAGACTGTTGACCCATCGAGCTGTTGATAGGGACATGGTGGATAGACCACAATGGTAGAGGCATAGAGTTATGTAAACAGACCCGCTAGGCGGAGAACATGGAAGAAGAGCAGAGAGAGCTGTATGTGGTGGAAATGCTTTGATCTACATCCACCACCACCCCCAGGATGTCTGCACCAGGCTCAGGTAGCTAGGGGACAGAACTGCATGTGACTGAGACATAAAACCCAGAAATTCAAGGGATGATTCGAGGAATGATATGTGTCTTATCTACCTTAGTTTTCGTACTTATAAAAACATGTTTTTGGCATTCCTTCCTCTCCACATGTCTTGTGAATACCCATGAGATTCAGGTAGAGCTTTTGAGTCAAACCATACACCAATAGACACTTATGGGAGGAGACTCTATTATCATACACCTTTCTAGACAGTATGATCTTACCCTTGAAGGTGAGATTTTTGGTTGGAACCACTTGGTGGCAGAGTTGAGGACTTATGATGTCATTATCCATATGTATTATCTATCTTGGGTCCATGCCCAGATTGATGGCTTTAGGCAATTAGTGTGGTTTTTTTGCAATGATGTGACATGGTTTTCCTTTATCGGTGAAAGTGATACCTAAAAAACACAAAATTTGATCATGCATATGATGGTGCAGCCTATCACTCATTATTTTGAAATCCTTACCCTCAAAACAGTAGATGTTGTGATATTCCAGTTCCTAGTAGTAGTGGCTGGGTACAAGGGCGTCATTCCCAAAGATGTTCAAGGACTACCTCCCCACCTGGAGATTGACCAATCCATCGATGTACATCAGAGGATGGAACTAATATCCTCACTAGAGTATCATATGGCTCCCCTTGATCTTTTCATACTAAGGGTGCAGTTGGAGGATTTGCAGAGGAAGGGATCCTGAGACCCAATGTTTCACCGTGGTTGGCCCCAGTTTTTTTCAAGATGGAAGATGGGAGTTTGTGGTTGTGCATGGATTACCAGCACCTGAAACATGTGACAATAAAGAAAAATTATCCACTACCGAGGATCTATGGCCACTTCAATCAACTATGAGGGGCACAATGGTTCTCAAAGACTGAACTTCGGTAAGGTTACAACTTGTTGCGAGTACGAGATGAGGATATAATGAAGACGACATTCAAATGATGCTAAAGTCACTATGAGTACATGGTGATGCCTTTCAGCATGATGAACGCCCCCGCAGTGTTCATAAGTCTTATGAACATGATCTTACAGCCATATTTAGATAGGTTTTTAGTGGTCTTCATCGATGAAATCCTTGTGTACTTGGAGTCCAAGGAGGAGCATGAAAGACACCTGCAGATGGTTCTAGATATACTACAAGAGTAACATCATTATGGGAAGATCATAAATATCCTGTTCAGGATTTAGGAGGATGATTTTTTAGGACATGTCATCTCAGCAGATTGAGTACTTGTGGACCTTACAAAGGTGGAGGCAGTGTAAGCATGGGATCCACCTTGGAGCGTGATTAAGGTGCGGAGCTTCCTTGAAATTGGTAGGATATTACCAGAGATTCATTCCTGAAATCTCTTGGATATAAAAAATGATGAATTATTTGACCAAGAAGGGGAAAACCTTCCTATGGATAGAGAAGTTCCATAATGCTTTCGAGTAGTTGAGATTGAGTTTGACATGCTCCCTGATTTTGAGATTGCTGGAGGAGGGTGTCAAGAATGTATTTTTCTTCTACGCATCTAGGAATGAGAATGGATATGTCCTCATGAAGAGAGAGGCAATGATTTCTTATGTATCACACCTACATAGGGAACATTAGCAGAAATATGAAACCAATTTGAGTTGGCAGCGGCAATCATCTCTTTGATGTTTTGGCGACACTGCCTTATGTGCAAGCTGTTTATTGACTAATTTCACCACAATATCCTCATATACATCTTCTCATATAATGATATGAATCTAAGATAAAGGAATTTGATGGAGTTACTATAGGATTATTATTTTGATATCATATATACTCATGGGAAGTGGAACGAGGTGGAAAATGCTCTTCATAGAAGATTGAGCACACATATGTTGAGTGAGGCAACATAATATTTAGCCTCATTACAATTATTCTTACTATATAGATATGATGAAACATACCTTTAGTAGATGATTTTCAACCCCTCTACTTTTATAGTGAGTTAGGGAGGCACAGCTAGGGGATGTCAACGGTGAGGCTTTAGGTTCTCAGTTTAACAATAGGACATGCTCCGGATGGATATTTTCAAGGTGTGGAGCACGTTGTTATTTTCAAGGGATGCACTATTATATGAGTGGCATAGAGGGAGGAGTTATTGAGTGAATATCTTAAATCACCCATGCAGTACACCATGGTGTGGAAAAGATGTACCAGGATCTCCAATGATAGTTTTGGTGGTGACACATGAAGATGGATGTAGCGGAGTTAATTTCTTTATGCCTTATATGCTATCCGGTAAAGCCAGAGAATTAGGTTCCTGTTGGATTAGCTCACCCCTTGATATTCCAGAGTTAAAGTGGTATGGTATATCGATGGACTTCATGACAACTTTCACAAAGATTTCCAAGGGGCATGATTCCATATGGGTAATCATTGAATGACTCACCAACTCATCCCACTTCATAGTTATCAGGGAACAAAGTTCTATAGAGAGCCTCATATGCCTATACGTTCATGAGATAGTTTGGCTTCATGGAGTCCAATAAACAATATTCTTGGATTGAAACGACCACTTCACATCCCGATTGTGGAAGGGATTACAGTAGGATTTTAGGACTCGATAATGCTTCAACACATGGTTCCATCCCTAGACAGATGGTTCGATGGAGAAGACCATTCTCGTTCTTGAGGATATGTTGTAGGCATGTATCATGAGCTTTGGTCATAGTTGGGAGGGAAAATTATAATTGTTTGAGTTTTCATACACTAGTAGCTACCGCTGCACCATTGGAATGATTTCGTTCAAGGACTTATACAGGAAACCCTACCGGTCATCTCTTTGATGGACCGGCCCCAGAGAGTCAGCACTCATGGGTCCAAAGTTAGTGCAAGCTACCACCGAGAAGGTACATGTCATCCAGAAGAAAATGAAGACTGCACAAACCTTCTAGAAGTCGTATGCTGACAAGTGACAGATACCTCTAGAGTTCGAGGTGGGAGACTGTGTATTATTTCGGGTCTCACCTCGACAAGGGTTATAGAGAATTGGCCAGGGAGGAAAGCCATCTCCAAAGTTCATCGGACCTTTCCAGATACTGCATAGACATGGAGAGGTGGTGTACCACATAACTCTACCACTTAAGATGCACAAGGTATATGATGTCTTCCACGTGTCACAACATAGGAGGTATGTGCATGACCGATCACACATCTTTGACTGGGCCGAGATGGATATTGAGGATGAAGAGACCTTTGATAAGTACCTTGTTGAGATTGAGGATCTACAAGAGTGGATCCTTTGTGGGTGATATATTCCCTTGGTGTGCATCTTGTGGTAGCACATGAACCTTCAATAGAGAACATGGGATAGGGTGGCTCAGATCAGTTCCCAGTACCCACATCTTCTTGAGTAGCCTTTTGTTTTAGATTTTTGAATATGAAAATCCCTAATGTAGAGATAAGGTAATGCCTCGGTTTTTCTATTTATTATTTTCTATATATTATATGGAATTAATATGAGACGAGGAATTTCAATAGTGTGCGATTTAGAGGCCGGAATTTCCCTTAGAAAATGCTTGAAATAATTTTACGATTTTAAATATCACGCACAAGCAGTATTCTCAAAAAATTTGTATTACATTTAAAAGATTTCTCATATCAGAAATATGAGGGAACCATTTTGTATAGAGTAGCAACTTTACATTAGGTGTGGCCTAACATCACCCGACAATGGTTGGATACAAAAGTTAGTTTTTGGACTTTTTAAAGGATATAAAGTAAATTGAAAAATAATTTATTTTCAATCTTTCCTTTTTACACCACAACCTAACTCATCCGCTATCAATACCTAATTATATAATGTTCATAGGGTTAGCCACATAACCCTGCGAATTGAGGATTTCTTTTAGAGATTTTTAGGAGAACCTGTTGGCGGACGGCGACGACATAATCGATCAACACATCACAAATTAGATGACCATCACCAACGAACCTTACATTGAGATCATTAATCAACCAAATTGAGGTAGGGTATTGTTATTTTGATTTATTTCTCCAATGTTTTGGATTAAATAATGAATGCGGATCTACCCATGAACAAGTTGATCCGCGAATCATGTGTTCTTGAGGAATGTGGTTATATTCCGTTACTTTTGGGGTCCAATTTGAGTAATTGATTAATGATAATTGTTTGATTATATTTTGATTCAACGTGTTTAATTATTATAATAGTAGGGAATCAATTCCATGAAGAATGATGGTGGATGTGTGTTTCTCTTTTGATTATTGATTCTCTTCCCCCTTTTAACCCCATGTTCTTCACGTTCTTTGTGGGGATATGAACAACAGATCGTTTCATGTATGTTATGAAATATAATGATCCCAAACTAGATATCCGAATTTTTAAAGACTAAACGGAGGTCTGAACGTGATAATGGAAGACGAATCGACACCGTTTTGATGATATTGTTCTTCTACCATTCTTCAAGTGGAGGATGAAATCGATTTTTTGGGGCCAATCGAACTCCCGAAACCTTAAGAAACGTTTATGGTATATCCGGGAGACCTCAAATCTTGAGTATCGTGATTATCAGATGATCAGATTGAGGATCAGAGGAGTCATGAGGCACGATGATGATGAACAATGGTTTTTTTAAATTTTTGATCAACACGGCATGTTTTCTATAGAAGATGCTATATAGTGTTATCTTGGCGGTGCCTAGTGCTTCTGTGCTATTCACGGAGAAGAAAACCACATTACCCTAAGAAGACATGACATGGGCCCCACTTAGTAGTGGCTAGACTTCTAGGAAATAGGAATAACAAACATGATGTGTTACCATTGTCACATTGCTTGTGGGTCCCTACATGGGGATCAACTTGTGTCTCAGATGATACAAGGACCCGGGCAGACTACACACCACGTAGTCCACTAGAATACCATATGAGGCCAATAACATGGGTCTCCACTTGAAACAATTACATGGGTTGGAATTCATGGGTTGGGGCCATGTACGGACACATGGCCAACATACATGGAGCGAACCCCAGATACCTTGACACAACGTGTGATCTTTCATACACTTCATGTAATTGAATCTACATGGATTGACATATGACACAGGTCGTTGTGCACACACCATACCTAGAGTAAAGATACAGAGTGTGTGACACTTCTACATGTTGTGTACATCTCAGTACATTGCTTTATCTTCTTGTCCACCATTCCTTGGATAAGTTTTGTGTTTTTTTCAGTTCATCTTTTTCTCATTCTTCTAATGTTAGGGTATCATTTCCATTCACAAGAGTTTGATCACTTCAATAGGGCATTCTTATATAGACTGAGGTATCCCTCCGAGAGGCCAATAGTGAGATCATATATCCATTAATTACCCTAGGTATAGTTAGGTATTTATGTGACTAATAATATAGGACGTTGATCCTATACATTGAAGGTGAATCCAGATGAGTCGTAGTATATACTGAGGCCCTGACAGAGATCCTAGTCTCGGTATTTTGATCTTTCCCCAATCTGGAGTGTATTCTCCAAAAATTAGTGCATCTATCTCTCATGAATTTTCTTAAAGAATATTACTTCTCATACGGATGATATCAGAGCTATCAGAGTCATGTCATAAGTTCTCTCTGACAAGTGCTTCATGGAACCTTCGAATTAAATCCTTAGTGGGGGTATGTGGTTGTTTAACTTGTCTCTAGACTATGGGTCTAGGTTTTGAGTATATCTAGATGTTTTTCTCATTTTATATGTTTGGAATACATACAATATGTAGCTTTCATTATACCTTTTTCTTGTGTATTGATTTGTGATTTTCGGGGTCCTCTACTGAGAATTGTTAGACTCACCGCTACATGGGTTTTTCCATTATGTGTCATGTCTTGTGCAGATGAGAAACCTTTTGATGGAGTCCAGGGTAGACTAGGAACAAAACAAGAATTATAAGTTCCCCACAAGATGAGGTGTTACTATGGCTACAAGAAGTATTCCCAATACCTCTTTGTCCTTACAAGTTGGACATTGTAGTTTACATACTATTGTTTTTGGTGGGCTTTTATTCTGGACCGGTTTACTTTTAGTACCTTACACTAAATCATACTCTATTGGTAGGTTTTAGTTGTATTCAATCATTTTTTCCATTATTGTTTTTACATTTAATCATTTTTCGGCTTGGATATGTCTGTGTTTGTACAGGTACGTACGAAACGCCTCCCCTTTTTGTATTTTTCATACTTGGCGCTAGTCACCTTCACTTGGCCTATTGGAGGCGGGTTTGGGGAGTCGTGGAACGGGCCCCATAGTGATAGGACGTGACATAGGGTGCATACCTAGGGTTTAACCTTGTGTCACTTTAGTGAAATCATGTTTTTTATGGTTTTAACTCCTCTATTGTGTAGTGGTGGTGCAATTGATTTTTGCCGAACAATTTGATGTTTTGGCACAAATGGTAGGTGATTCCATGTGTAAGAATTATTGGATGAGTTATTTTTTCTTGATTTATATTTTTAGCATTATTATATTACATTGTGTTAGGTTCAAAAAATATATTTGGTATCATTTTTTAATAGCATGGATTTTATGTGGCATTTTTGTAAAAAAATGAATATTTTTGGTGTGTATTCCATGTTGTGTTCACTGGGGTTATTTTATGATTCATGCGATAGTTTTATTAAATGATGTTATGGCTTCAAATTCTGGTTTAATGTGATATTGGTTTACTTTTTGTCCTCAAATAGGGGTTTTAGAAGGATTTTATGTGAAAAAAATTGTTACACTATTTTTATTTTTGTAGTGATTATTTTAAATGGTTCATGATTTATGTTAGAGGAGAAATTATGTTGCCAAACTCTTTTGGTTGGAGTGTACAATTGAAATGTTCTATTTTAATGAGAAAGGTTTATTATGTGATTTATACTATCCTAGAATGATTTTATAATATTGTTTAATAGATTTTTGGAAGTATGAAATAGAGGTTAAATGGGTAGTGGGTGGTTTTGGTGTGAGTATGATTTCCAAAATTAATTTGAATGGAAAAGGGGATCATGTGACATTTTTGTGGAATGTTTGGTGTTTTTTTGAATTGGAAGTGGGTTTTTCAGTATAAAATTTTTTTTCAAGGTTTTTTGAACTTGTTGAGAATAAGAGGGAAAACCCGAGTATCTAGGATGGTGGACGCGTACTAGTATGATAGTGATCCCATGGGGTTTTCACATATTACACGTAAAACTTTTTACGATGAAAACATTATCAAAACTATGACGATGATGATGATTTTGGGGGACCACTAGGTTAGGGGTATGATCCTTACTAGTGGCACGTGTTAACGAGAATTTATATTTGTATGGTTAATTTCACATAGTATAAGGTACATGGGACCCACAACAAGCTAATGCCTACTGTTGTTTTCCAATTGCTAGGTCTCATTAGATATTTTATACATACCTTAGGCATTATGTATTTTTGGTAGGAGAAATTAGATATCATTGAAATTATTTTTAATAGTGGATATTTCTTTTTATGTAGTTCCACTTAATGTTTTTTATGTAAAGGTGCATCTTTCAGAAATTGTTATTAGCATTTCTTATTTACAAAACAATCATTCTTTTTTTAAAATGTTTATCACATGGAATCATCTTGAGGGAGAATCCTACTGTGCATTCGATCACAACATATATAGACCCTTTTGTGTATGTAGACTTGGTTATTTTATCGTAGGTATCGGTAATGATTTTACTGCAAGTGGTTTGGGGATTTAGCGGTACTTCTTTGCCCAATGTCGTGGAGATGGATAGAGGGCGGTTCCCCTAGCCATGAGGAGGTTCTCGGGCTATCCATTTTGACTTTTATCCTTTTTTATAGTATTTTAGTTTTTTTATAAATTATGTTATTCAATTCTTAATTTTTGTATAATATTTTTTTGTTTGAAAAATTCATATTTGGTTTATTAGATTCATTTGTTGTTTTATTTTTATAAACATGAGTAAATCATTCCCAAATTTAATTTTTTTTGATACTTGGTATCTTGTACCAGCCCAGTGGCATTATGAATTCCCTTCGGGCCCTATCACGAGGTGAGTTTGGTACCGGTTATGATGGCGACCTGATTCAGTTCAGGAAAAAATGGTATAAGAGGAGGTTTTCTATCATTGGTCATGTTATTTTTGGACGAGTAAAGATAGTTTTAGGTTTGGACTGTTAGGACATGACATTCCAATTATGGGTAGGGTGCCTAGACAGCACACCTCATGATGTGATTCAAGTCTCCAGGGGAAGTTGGGTATTATCAGAGTCCTTTGGTTTTCTTAGTTTGATAATGATTCGGGGAAATGAAAAGAGAGTTAGGTTAATGGTCTCAGTGAGCTTTCACGGCATATAAATCCATGTGATGCTTAGGATAATTCCTTAGAACACTCTCTGTGATGGTAAAGTGATTGGAATATGTCCACCAACCACATATCCAAGTCATCCACTGAAACAAGTTTCCTTACACATTGTCTTGTATCCTTTAGTTTTGGAATCTTGGAAGATTGGTTTTAAAGAAAAAATGACTTGTGCTTATGAAACGTAATGTATTTGAAAAATTATTTTCTAATAAAGAGGGAAAGGATTGATTTGTGAAATGGTGGATCTGATTTTTCATATTTTTTTTGAAATTGAAAATTGTGTATTTAAACTCTATTGAAAGTATAAATTACGTAAAAGTGGATTTTGAAAATATGTTTCAAATGGAACGTTTCAAATTATTGAAAATTTGTTTTGAATGGAATAAAGTGTTTTGGAATTTGTGTTTGGATTTTAGAAATGGTTTTTTTGTTACATAGTGATATTTTGAATCATTTTACAAATCATTAGAACCTTGTTTTAAAATAGAAGAGATGAGTTGTTTAGTAAATGGGTATTCATAAAATTATGTTTTTCATAAAAAACAAAGTGTTTTGAAAGGGGATGATATGTTTATAAATTCACGTGAATAGATTGAATGTGTGTTATTATTTGAATGATTGGGCCTTTCTAAAATGATTTTTATGATGTAAATTGGGGGTTTATTTCGAGGTTAGTGGTATTGAGTAAAAGAATGTATTGTTAGACTCTTTTTATTCTGAAAAGTGCAATTAATTTTTTTAACCATTGGTATTTCCACTAGTGACCACTGACATAAGGTTATATGGTATGATGGATGGTTAATGGAATGGATGGATGACTTCTGGGATGGATATGAGGAGGATGCCTACTGTGTCATCGAAATATGCATTTGTAAGTTCCATGGGAAAACATGGGGGGATTTTCTAATCACCCTCCCATTTATTTTCAATGAAGTGATCTCTATAAAAGAAAAATTTGATGTTTTGATTACTTGTTTGGGTGTTGTGTCTTATTTTTTTTTAAATTTTGTTGTTGTGAGATATTTGATTCCACTTTCCCTCCAATTTTACAGTGTTTTGGGTATGTTTTTGGTTGGAACATTCAGTTGAAGGGGTTGTTAGTGGTCTACTTGTGAGAAATGTTCTTGGAAGCCATTGTGGTGGTTCCCCTCATGTTTTTAGTTCTGGTTTGTGGTACATTTTGACTAATGGACTATCTCGGTTGTGTCATTGGGTGCTCTCGTTGCATATGGTATGCCCCGATTAATAGATAATGAAACAATAAAGAGGAGGCTAGATTGTTTCACCATTGGAAAATCCTCCAGTTGGTCTACATATGGAATTTCGTCTTGATTTTTGGAGATTTTGGGATACCCCATTTAACTTTCCATGATTTGGGGATCCTGGTATTACGGGAGGGTGGTCGTGGAAGCTTTAATGATCTTTTAGTTTCATAATTTACCTGAGATTCCAATGGTTAAAGTGGTCTGGGTCAGTTAATGTAAGATGTTTTCTAAGAGGACCCTTGGGTCTATTTTCAGTCATTTCGAAGAAATAGTTCATGTTAGGACCATGCTGTAGAAAATAAAGCATATTGGGGATGCTCTAGCCACTTGCAGGAATCATGTGTTATTTTGGAACACGTCATAAGGTCTTTCTCCCTGTTCCAATTATATTTGTCACAATGGTCATGTTCGGTGATTCCTTGTGATGTTGTGTACTCGTTTGAATCTAATAATGAAGGTTGCACAATCAACTAAAAGTCTCTGATTTATAAGAGTGTATCTCCATTTAGATAATCTCGACATACTATGTTTAGAAGATGGTGATTCCATATGTCCTTTCCTCCTTCCCTTTTTTTCATCCAAAGAAACAATGGGTGATGTGTGGGAATCTTCTAAGACCTTATTTTGTCAAAATGTTTGGTTTTAGTAATGTTAGTTGTGGGGTGTGAAATGTCTTGGTAAACCCATATGGGATTGCGGTGTAGTAGTTTGTATCATTGGAAAAAGAAGTTCCATTCATGGGTTTCCAAAGCCCGATTGTGAGGCTGAAGATTCTTCAATCATATGAGCTCCAGCCATATGTCTTGAAATGAAACTGGGGCATAGTCAGTGGAAAACATGTGGTTGTTGAAACCATTGGACAATGTCCTATCCTTAGAATGAATGATAGGAATTGTTTAAACCTCCAGTTTTTTCATCTTGTTCATGTTTTACATGTTCACTGATAGAGGTGGGTGGACTTCATTTCCATGTTATTGAGTAAGTTCATGTTATTCTCGCGTGTTTCTTATGAATTTTGAGAGAAAAGAATGAAATTTGGGCTAGGTATGTTGAAGAGCATGGTTTTCACAAGTTTATTAGTTACGATGTGCCCACCTATGAAACTGTGCGATAAGAGATAGTAGCTACAACACGGTCTCCAAACTATCATGCACCTCGACACATGTAACAATGAGAAGCTTCCCCTTTGGACAAAATGATTTGAAAGGTTAGCGCGCGATTTACCAAACTGTGCTGACTAACCATGCTGTTGTTATAACTCTTTATATTTTGGTGACTTTTCGTGCCATATCAGGATGGTCTGTTAAGATGGTTGGTAATTATGGTGTAGAGAACCACGATGAGTCTCATTTATGTTCTTTTTTAAATATCTAACGAATTTATAACCCTTATTTCTGGAGTCTGTTTGGGTCTCCCTATTTCATTGTCCTTATTCAATCTAGGAAAAAAAAAATTAGTTTCCCTTTACAATGGGAAGTCTATTTTTGTCTCATCATATTAGTAAATAGTTTTTATCCCATTTTTTGGAAGGGAAAAAGGTAGTCTCTTTCTTATCTATTTAACCTCCAATTCCCTCCTTGAGTAAACGTTGGGATTGGAGAGTGCCAATAATTATATTGAAGTAAGACAATGGTGACCTTGATAGTTTTCTTTGTTCATTCAAGGAATGTTGTTTGAGTCTTGTTTGGATAGTTACTGAGGTGTTTTGTTTTGGAATGTTGTTTTAGTATACTTTATTGTTTGAGGAATTGGTGTATGTTTTGTTTTGTTAGAGTATTCCTTATTTGATTGATCTATTGGTGGTGTTTTGGCATTTTGGTTGGGTTTGGTTATTTCCTTTGGCATTTCTATGGCATTCAAAGGGAAGAAAGTTTTTTGTTGGGGATAGTTGTCACATAAATGAGTTATTTTCATGTTATTTTTCATTTAATTATTATTCTTGATTTTTTTGTGTAGGTTTCCAATATTTTTTGGTGGAATGGTTGTGTTATCATTATTTTGGCCAAACTGTGAGCCCATGTAATGTTTTAAAAACAAACATTGTTGTTTTTACACCTCCTTTGTTATTTTCTTCATTTTACAACCATTTATTATTCAAAATAATTTTAATGTATACATTATATCAAAGTGTATTTTGAAAACATATTTCAAAAGGAACTTTCTGAATTACTGAAAAAGTGTTATGAATGGAATAAATTGTTTTTGAATGTGTCTGTGGAGTTTAAAAATTGATTTTTTTATTTGTAACCATTGAGAATTGGAAAAGTTTTCTGAATCATTGGAACCTTGAATTAAATAATAAGAGATTACTTTTTCAATGAATGGGTGTTGATCAAATTGTCTTCTTCATAACACCTAATGTTTTTGGAATAGGGTTTAGATGTTTTGAAATTCATATGAATAGCTTGAAATGGTGTTCTTATTTTAATTATTGGGTCTTTCTAAAAAGTTTTGAAAGATGTAAATTCTGTTTTGATTTCATGGTTATCAGTCTTGAAAAAAAGTTAGTATTTGTGGACTATTTTGGTTTGGAAAAGTGGAATGAATTTTTTTAACATCTGGTATTTTTACTGGAGACCACACACATGGGGATATATGGAATGATGGATGGTTAATGTCATGATTGGCTGAGTTCCAAGATTGATATGAGTACGATTCCCAGTGTGGCATAAAAACATGAATGTGTGTAGCGCATGGGATATTATTGGGGGAAGCACTAACCACCAACCCATTTATTTTCAAGGAAGTAATTTATTTTATAGAAAACATGATGTCTTGATGACTGGTTGTGTGGTGTGTCTTATGTGTTTTGGGAAATGTTTTTTTGTTGAATGTGGGAGTCCATGAGCCTCTCTTGTTCAATAGTGTTTTGGGATTGTGTTTGGTTGTAATGTTTTGTTGAAGGGCTGATTAGTGGTCTCCATATGAGAAATGTTCCGGGAATCCTTAATGGGGGTTCCCCTCATGTGTTCGGTTCTGGTTTGTGGAACGTTTTGACCAGTGGGATATCTTGGTTGCATCCTTTGGTTATTTCTTTAGATAAGGTACTCCCTCATTAAATTTAAATGCATGGCTGAATTGTAGAATAGATTGTTTCTCCATTTGAAAATCCTCTAGTTAAACAATATAAGTAATTTCATCTTGAGTTTTAGAGACTGACTATATATCATTTACCTTTTAATAATTTGGGGATCCCCTTGTAGTGGGATAGTGATCCTGGAAGGTTGAGAGAGACCTTAGTTTCTTAAGTTACCTATGTCGTTAAAGGTTAAAGAGGTACGTGTGTGCCGCTCTAAGATGTTGTGTAAGAGGGCCCATGGATTTGTAGTTAGTCTTGTTGAAGTGAGAGTTCATGTTAGGCCATTAGTGGGGAAAATCGGGCTGAGTGATGTTGTTATGGCCGCTTGCAATAATAGTGTGCTTTTGGGACTCAGAATAAGGTCCATCTCCTTTTACATTTTCTACTACTCATAATGGTCGTGTTTAGTGATGTCTGGTGATGTTGTGTGCTTGTTTGACTATAAAGGTGAATCTTTTGCAATCATATAAAAGTCTCTATTTTATAGGAAGTGTGTCCCCTTTTAGAAAATATCAACATCCTATGTTTAAAGGAAGGTGTTTACATATGTCATTTCCTCCTTCCATTTTTCATCCAATGAAACATGTGGAGGTGTGTGTGAATCATCTAATCCCTTGTTTCAGAAAAATGTGAGGTTTTGGTATAGTGGGTTTTGGAGTGTGTTTTGTCTTGTTAAACCCATTTGGGATTGCGGTGTAATTTTTTTTATCACTGCAAGAAGATGTTCCATTCTGGGGTTTCCAAAGACCTATTGTGAGGCTGAAGATGCTTCAATCATATAAGCTCCATCCATAGGTCCCGGGTGAAGCTAGCATGTAGTGTGGGGAAATCCCAGGGTCCTTCAAACCCTTGGCCATGTCCAATCCTCAGTATGAAATATGAGAATAGTTTAAACCTCTTGTGTTATCATCTTGTTCTACTTGTTCCCTTTTGGTGATAGAGCTTGGAGGACCTTCTTTCTTTGTTATATCCTATCTTCATGTTATTACATTGTGCATACTTTTAATTTTTAGAGAAAAGGATGAAATTTGGGCTTGGTAGTTTGAAGGGAACAGTTTGCACGCGGTTAGTAGTAAATGTATGAAAACCTAGGAATACATGTGTTAAGAGACAGTAGGTACCACACAGTCATTGCATGGCCATGTTCCTTAGCCCATGTAACTATCTGAATGTTCCCCTTTGGACATAATTTTCCGCATGATTATCACACTGTTTCCCAAAATGTGCGGACTAACCGTGCGGTCAATCCAACTCGTTAAATTATCGGATTTTCATCCCATCTAGGGCTGGTCTATTATGATGGTTGGTTATTATGGTGGGGATACCCATTATTATTCTCATGTAGGTTCTTTTGGAAAAGTCTAATGAATGTATACTCCTTATGAGGGGAGTTCATTCGGGCCTCTGCTTGTTATTTAACTGATTGTATCTCGGGAAAAAATTCATAAAATTGATTTGTCCCATATGGTGGAGAGTCTATTTGTGTCTCCCCATTTTAGTTACGTGGTTTTCCCTTGTTTTCTTAAGGAAACATGTACTCTTGTTCAGAGTTATTTAACCACCAACATCCTCCTTGAGTAAATGTTGGGATTGGAGTGTACACAACAGTTTTGTTGATGTATGACTACGGTGACCTCATTCGTTTTCATAGTCCATTCCAGGTATGTTATTTGTGTGTTGTTCAGATGGTGGTCGAGGTGTTTTGTTTCAATATGTAGATTGAATATGATTTACTATTTCATGAAGATTCATATTTTTTGGTTTGTGAGAGCATTCCTTGATTGATCAATTGGTTTTTTGTCATTTCAGTTGTGTATTGTTTTTTCTTTTATCAGAACAGTGGATTTCTGATGGTGGAATGTATAATTCTGGGGAGAGTTGTTACAGCAATGAATTCATAAAAAGACATTTTTATTTTAATTACTATTCATGATTTTATTTGGGGATTCCCATGTAGTTTTGGAGGAAAGGGTGCGTTCTCATGATTTGGGCCAAACTGTGAGCCCATTTCATCTTTTAAAAACAATTTTTTATAGCTGATTCTTTTTTCAACATTTTACACCCATTCCACTTCCAAATTTGAATCCCTATGTTTATTAAAACCACCATTTCAATTTGGACCCCATATGAATCTATAAAAATGATAGATTTGAGTTGTTATTAAGGTGCTAGTCAAGCCCGTAAGCCCATTTACTACTTTAAATTATTTTTTTTGTTTTTCAATATCTCATTAATTGTTTAATATTTTTCAGAGATTCTACCTTGCACTCGAATCCAAAAACCTAAGGTGAAACCCCATTATTGTTATTTCCTCATTAGATCTCATCTCCCTCACATATTAGGGTAGTTGGTCTTAGTCTTTATCAAATAACTTAGATTTGAAGAGGTAAAATTTTTCTTTTATAACTACTTCAATTTTCATTCCTCCCCTTTTAGTCACCACATTACCTACAAAGACATACTATATCCTCCCTACTAATTTTTTTGCTTCATTATTCAACATTTTGTGAATTTGGGCCGATTTGTTTAGGATCCCCCAAGTATGTGGGTATTCATTCTTCCTCCTCCAATTTTTTAGGGTTTCTTCAATCTTTTAATATAGTTATAAAGTGCCTAGAAGATGGGGTTCATACCTAGGGTTTAAACTTGTGTCTAATGGGTGAAATCTTGGGATTTATGTTGGTTTTAACTCCCTTGTGGTGCGGTGGGGGTTCTATTGAAGTTTCACACAACGTTTTGATGTTTTGGGCACAAATGGTAGGTGATTACTAGTGTAAGAATTTTTGGATGACTTAGTTTTGGATGGTTTATATTTTTATCAAGATTCTTTTCCAATTGAGTTTGGTTCAAAAAATATATTTTGTAGAATTTGTTAATAGGTTGGTTTTTAAATGGAAATTTTGTACAAAGATGAAGATTTTTGGTGGGTATTCCATGCTGGGTTCAATGGGGTTGTTTTATGATTCAGGGACTAGTTTTATTATATGATATTATGGCTAAAAATTATAGTTTAATGTGATATTAGTATGATTTTGTTATTCATAGAGGTGTTTTAGAAGGATTTTATCGAAAAAACATGGTTACACTACTTGGAATTGTTTTGTGAAGGTTTTAAATGCTTTCTAGTTTTATGTAAGAGTTGAAACAATGTTTACAAACTATTTTGGTACGTGTGTAATTTTGAAATGGTCTATTTTTATCTAAGAGGGTTGTTATGTGATTTTTACTCTCTTGTAATGGTTTTATAAAATTGTTTAATGTATTTGATGAAGTGTGAAAGGGAGTTGAAACATGTTGTGGGATGATTTGTTGTGAGAACGATTTCCAAAAAGAATTTGAATGAATATGTGGATCATGTGAAATGTGTGTGGGCTATTTGGAATGTGTTTGAATTGAATTCATATTTTCTTGTCACAATTGTATTTCATTTCTTTTGGAACTATTTGGGAACAAGATGGAAACCCCGAGTATCTAGGTGGGTGGACGTGTACTAGTATGGTAGTGATCCCAAGTGGTTTGGCCCTTGTTTCACATATCAGGGTTGACGATGAATAAACATACTATACAATGATGGTGATGTAGTTGGGGGACCAATTGGTTATGAGTATTATCCCTACTAGTGGCTTATGTGCATCAGAATAGATATTTCTATTGTTAATTTCACCGAGTATGGGTTTCTTGGGACCCACAGTGAGCTAGTTCCTATGGTTATTTTCCCACTTCTAGTTCTCATTAGATATTTTATACTTACAATCTGTATATGTTATGTTTGGATGGATACATTCAGTAGCTTTTTCATCCTATTTACAAGTGTTGACTTCTTTTATGGTATCCCCTATGGATTCTGTATTTATTTAAAGTTTCATGTTTGCGAAATTTTTTCTAGCATTTCTTATTTAAAAAAAATTCAATCTTTTGTCTTATAAATATCATCACAAGGGATCTTTTTATGGATGGTTCTTACAGGGAATTTTCTGACAAACTACATACACCATTCTGTGTATGTATAGTTGGTTATTTTGTCAAAGGTTAGGGTAAATATTTTTGTCATCTGTTGTTCAGGTTTATATAAGTTCTTCTCGGCACTATGTCATGGAGATGGCTTGAGAGTGGTGCCCAGTTTCTTAAGGTGGTACTTGGGATTTCTTTTTTGACTATTCTCCATTTTTATAGTCTTTTCATTTGGTTCTAGATTATGTAATTCAATTATGAATTTTTTCAAAATATTTTATGTAACGACCATTATTTTTTTATGTAATTTTTTTTAAAATTATATTGAATTATAATGAGTCTGCAAAAAATGATAGCGCGAGATTCTGTGGCACGGAGTGCCTGAAATGAATTTCTCAACTTTTTTAAGTATATTCCTTAAACGCGCGAGTGTCAGTTTCTATCTTTTGATCCTCTCCTCAGATTAAAAATATGATGGAACTGTTGAATCCGAAACACCATGATTCTCTTAATGGGGGCTTTACATTGACCATAGTAGGTCTAGAAAAAAAGTTATGTTTTGGAACTTTTAAAAATATTAATAAAAATAAATTAGTTTATATTTATTTTCTCTTATAAATTTTTCTCCAACAGAAAATCAACAATGTGGGACCGGTGACGTGTCAGTAAAATAAATGGCTTGACCTTTCAATCCTATGTAACTACCCTGTTGAGAAATTAGGATGGTTCATAATTAATGAGCCCCCATTTATTCCATAAATTGTTACTTACCCTCCTCCTCTCCTATTTTTATGGGTCTTCGGGAGATGTGTTGACATTGTTTCACCATGCAATGAAGTACTGACAAATTACTGAGACACCAAACCCTCGGATAATAGAGCTAGTTTCAGCATGCGGGGATGAGCGACACTAAAACCCTGAACTGAAGATCGACGATCAAGAAATGTCATTAGAGGATAGTTAAGGGTGATGGTGAAAACGGACCCACTCCATAAATCGTGGGAATTCTCCATCATTTTTGAGGTAGGGGTTGGTTTTTCATTGTTTAATTCAAGTAAATTTCATGAACCCTTTAACCCTCTCTTATGGTTAGAAGCATACGTGGAGGGAGCGGGCCTAATGAACGCAGACTAGACCCTACACTACCTTTCTAACCTTGGCCTACATGGAAGGACGTTGTCATAGTTTCACCAACCGGCTACGATGGAGGTGGTGTGCCATCACGCTCCTCAAGAGGAGGTCATGACACAAAGCTGTGGCGGCCAACGAAGTGACCGGCACCGGCCAACCGTAGAGCATGTGCGGTGTTCCATATTGAGTCATTTGAAAGCATGGAGATGCATCTCATCAGCCATAGCAGTTGGTGGAGGCGTTCGGAAACTCTGCAATCTGCAGAAGGGAGGTGCAACCAGCTCACCCTCCGCATGAAGTAGGAAGTAGCCATAGCAACAGTGGAGGGGGATCCCCCACCTCCGGTAGCTTCCACGGTGACCAATCCATGCCCACTTGGCACCACCGTTTCACAATCATAACTACCTTTGGCCCGTTCAAAGGACTAGAGGACTCACCCCCCCCACGCTGGCGAGGGTAGACCCAACTGTGGGCCAAACTGAAGGGTCGCACCCCATTGCGAGTCCGGCTGCACTTTGTGGGCCAAGGCTTCCCCAACAAGGGTTGGGACACCCCCATGCAGTTTGGGCTAGACCTGGTCCTAGTAGGCCGATCCCTCTGAGGCCCAGCCTGGCCCAGTTGGACCCAAACCGGGTCGGGTCAGCCTAGATTGGGTCGGACCGGAACCGGGCCCAAACTGACCCAGAAACTCTTAAAGGGCCATATCATGAGAACAGAACATCCATTAGACGAATCCTATATGGATATAGGGTCATTGGATCTAGATGGTCCTTTTGGTATAATAAAAATGAGTTTTGGTGATAGTTGGAGTACAGAAGGGTTGGATCGAACCTGAATCCATCATGGCCCTAAGAACTAAAACGGTTATAACTCATAGATAGGGGGTCCTATTGAATTACTAGCATGTCACTTTAGAACCCTTACATCATGGAGGTTCTTTGTGTTACTCCTTTTTGTAGATTAGTGGAAGTCGAGGTACTATCGATATCTTTAGGGGTGGATTCTATGGAACTCAAGCACACTGGGTGTGAGGAATCCTGTGGCATGTTGTAACGCGAAGAAAGAAATCGTTCCGGTATGGGTCAGCATCTATAGATCATATATGGGTAAGCTTCTATCAGATCCTTTTTGTGTCAGCTCTAAGATATCATGTGTGGATCAGTGCATACCGATCCTATGTGGGTCAGATCATGTGTGGGTCATCTGGGGTTAGTATCTATTAATCCTGTGTAGTTCAGCATTAGTGCTTCTTAATAGAATAAGATGACCTATCCTTATGATTAATCATCTTTACTTTTTTACTTATTTTATACATTGTGTGAGATGGGACTTTACCAAAGTGTTACTTCTTCTTCGTGGTGTACTTGTGTGGTACTTCTGCCTTCATGGTGTGGTTATCGTGGTGTTATCTGTGTGGTACTTCTAGCTTCTTGGTGTTACCTGTGTGTTACTTCTACCATACGTGGTGTTACCTTTGTGGTATTCTTCCATCATCTATGAGATGAGTTAGTCTTGATAACTTAGGTATATGTATGGGAATAAACCTAAGTAGAGTTGATTTCTATAGCTTTGTGCTCTGAGATTGAGGACATGCATTGTGGTGTTTTATTTTTTGGAACTCTAGGAGACCCACAGGGGTCTCGAGTTCCCTACTAAGTATCGTTATACTAACCCTTGAATGAGCTACTCCAACACCTTGTTGTGTCTTGTGTAGAAGATGGAAAACATTGATCGAGGCTGAGGGAGCCAAGACAGGAAGGTACTCAAAGGTAGACTATTTGGTGTGACATGATGTTGGGACTACTGATTGTGAGTTGTAACAACCCTTCTTGTAGGATCCTCGGTGGATGATCTAGGAGATATTTTTCACTTTTTAGTTCTGTTTGTACTTTTCAGTTATACATGTACTTCAAATTTGGGCATGTATTTAGGCCCCTTTACTTCGAGCACACTTTTTACTACAGCAGTTTACATTGTGTTTTCTTCTTGTTGTGTTCTTAGAATGTGTGTCTATACATGATAAAAGGAAATTCCTTTCCATTTTAATGATATTCCATTGAGGTCCTATTCTCCAGCCCCTCTCCAATGTAAGGCATGCATGGGGTAGTCAGGACATGGGCCCCGGGGGACACGCCATGAAAATGTTGTATTAGAAGAGTGAGTTCAACTGAAAAACTAGGACTCTGATATTTCTTTGGAAATAGTATTGAGTTTTATGTGTGTGGTTTACAATTTGGGGAATCCAGTGCTGGTGTGTCAGCCAATGTATCCACACACTAGGTCCCAGACTTCTGATTTCTTACTCTGTGCAAGAAAACAGTAATTGCATGTCTTTTGAAAAGTTTTTCATATGATCTCTTAGACTCAACTCACCAGGTAGAACTTATTGATCCTGGCACACCTGTGTTAATTCCAGATGTTGCCACATAGAAAATAATCCAGGATTCTCTAGAGATTATGCGATGATTGTTCCATGAGAGATGATACCTTGGTGTCGGTCCCTCATACAACATTAGCACCATATTGTGGTGTACCAGCAACACCACTACCCATCGGCCAGCCATTGCCACCAGCCTCACTAGTAGAGGGTGCACGTCTAATGAGCGTGTTGCACGAGTTAGGACTCTAAGGTTCACAGATGAGATGGACCCGCAAGCAGTTGAGGACTAGCAAGAGGCTGTAGTCAGAGTTTTTCACTTAGTCGCGACACCAGTTGATCTGATGGTGATCCTAGCAGCCAGTATTATTTATGAAGCAGTAGGGAGATGGTGAAGCTTGATGCTACTGACACACTATGAGGTGACCCTCATATGGGAGGTCTTCGAGATACTTTCATGGCAGAGTTCATCCCACCGACTCTACTCTTAGTTCTTATACAAGAGCTCTTTCACTTATATCATAGCAGCATAAATGTGGCCCAGTACTTGGCGAGGTTCACTGATCTCTCCCGCTACTCCACCGACATGGTACACGACCATTGTTTCAGGGATTGGTCCTTTGAGTAGGGTCTCTGAAGGGAGATCAGATCATCGATGATATCTCTAAGCATTCCGACACTAGATAGGGTCCTAGAGCGAGCACTTTTCGTGGAGTTCAACCTTAATGAGTAGGCACCGACAGTAAGAGCCACCACTAGACGTTAGGTAGAAATTTCATCTACATAAAGCAACATGTGGATGAAAAAGGGACCCAAGAAGGCCAAACCTGCTGGTGGAAGACCTCCTGATATGAGGTCGGTGGTACAAGGCTCACGGGGCAGATGAGGAAAACTAAGGAGTAGGCAGCATAACTCTTGCGGCGGGCAGGGTCACATGGCTCGCGACTACCCGACCTACCCTACGAATGACAAACAGTTGGCCGAGGGACCACAGAGGAAGAGGTAGATATTCGATCGGGGATGTCTGCAGGCACCAATCAGATGTGATAGAGGAGTTAGTTAGGTAGCAGGTGGTGGGCTGCGATTAGAGGTTCTACCGCCACTACCTTCAGCTGGTCCACCCTGACAACAGAGAGCTAGTGGATAGGGACGAGCTCAGATCTAGGCTATTGTGGCCTATGACCATGAAACTCCAAATATGATTAGAGAAACGATATATGCCAACACCAACATAGTTGTAGTACTTATAGACAAAGGTTCTAGTCACACATTTATTGTCATGTCCCTTGTTCGGTACACAATGATTCTAGTGGATTCATTGGCTTTATCATTATAGCTATAGAATCTTTAGGGAGAATATTCGATGATTAAAAATTGGTGTCGATAGTATGAGCTTAATTTAGGAGTTGAGAGCTTTAGTTGGGATCTTTTAGTAGTGATGTCGATGCCTTATGATTCCAGATTCAGTATCATCTTGTTATCAACATTCCATTCTCATATTGGCTGTTTTAGGGACAAAGTGTGGTGTGTCCACATGGATGGAACGAGGTTTTTCTTTGCTGGTGAGAAGGAAAAATTTAGAGAACATGGTGGAATTACCCAGAGGAGGGTGTAGCCGATCACACACCAGTTGGCTATCCTTACCCTCAGAGTAGTAGATGTTGATAGTCTGAGTTATCTAGTAGTGGTGGACCAGTATGCTGATGAATTTACTAATTAAGTTATGGGACTACCTCCATGTAGAGATGTAAACTTTTACATCGACATGTACCCTAGGACGACACCGATATCTACACCATCATATTATATGGATCCTGTAGAGCTTCACGAGGTAATGGTATAGTTTGAGGACATATAGAGAAATGTGTTTATAAGGGCCAGTGTTTCTCTAAGTGCAGCCCTAGTTTTTTTCTTCATGAAGGAACATGGTAGTTTGAAACATTTTGTGGACTACGAGAACATGAACAAGGTGATCGTGAAAAACAAGTATCCACTTCTAAGGATTGATGATATTTTAGATCAGCTAAAGGTAGATCATTTGATTTTGAAGATAGACCTCAGATCAAGCTATCATTATATCAATGTACGAGATGAGAATGTGAAGAAGATGGACTTTAGTTGTTGGTATTGCTACTATGATTTCATAGTTATGTCGTTAGGTGTGACCAATTCCCCAACAGTGTTCATGGGACTCATGAACAGGATCATCCAACCATACCTCGATCACATTGTGGTTGTATTAATTGTCGACATCTTGATATACTCAGCGACAGAGGAGGAGGATTCCTATAATCTGTAGATAGTCAGGATACACTCCAAGATAACCATATTTTTGGTAAGCTCTAGAAGTGCCAGTTCTGGATATGAGAGGTCCACTTTCTGTGACACGTTATCTAGAAGGTTGGATTAGATGTTAATCTAGTGAAGATAGAGGTTGTGCTTGCTTTGGAGACACCCAGAAGTGTGACTGAGGTGTAGAGTTTGTCACGGTTGGCTAGATACTACTAGAGATTCGAGCCGGACTTTTTCCAGAGTTGCGGCACTAATGACAACATTGACGAAGAAAGGACATCACTTTGTATGGGCAGAGAGATTCCACCAGAGCTTTTAGGAGCTGATGTAGATATTGATGAGTTCCCCCATCACGAGGATACTCGAATAGGGTGTTTGGTATGTGGTCTACTACAACACATTAGGGACCATAAATGGGTGAGTTCTGTTGCAGGAGCGAGCAGTGATCACCTACGGGTCATGAAAGCTAATGCAACATGAGCTGTACTATGCCACCCACATCTTGGAGTTATTGGTAGAGGTCTTCGCCATGAATATGTTGCGAAATTACCTTATGGGATAACATTTTATAGTGTAATTTAATGACAAGTGTCTTAGGTATATATCATCTTAGAGGGACCAGAACCTGAGAGAGCGACGATGGATGGAGTTCTTACAATAATATGAATTTGATAATTTTTATACTCATGGGAAGGAGAAGGAGGGAGAACATGCACATTTCAGGTGGTTGGGTATGCAAATTCCGAGTGAGGCGACAGAGCAACTAGCTGTGTTGTAGATATCCTTAATAAATTGAGATTGAATGACTTATCATTATTCTATGACAGTCACTCCCCTACGCCATCAGCGAGTCAAGGAGGCGCAACATGGAGACATTGACTGTGAATCTCGATGTTCTCAGATATCATTAAAACATGCAACTAATAGATTTTCTAAAGGTGGGGAGCAAGTCATCTTCATTAGAGGACGTACCATTATACTGGTGGAAATATTAGTGGAGGTATTGATGGAGTTCCCTACGACCCCTATAATAGTACATCCTGGTGTGGTGAAGATGTACCAGGACCTCTGGCATCAGCACTAGGGACAAAGGTTGAAGAAGGTATTGGAAGAGTTTGTTTAATTATGCCTCACATGTCAGCAAGTGATGGCTGAGCATCAGGTTCCATTAGGTGTTGTGTATCCACTAGAGGTTCCAAAGTTGAAGTGGGATGGTATATCTATAGAAATTGTAACAGGGATTCCACATACATCCAGGGTATATGATTCAATTTTGGTGATCATTGACCAACTCACCAATTCTTCCCACTTTTTACCTATCAGAGAGAAGGGATCAGAAGAGGGATTCAGATGCCTCTACGTATAGAAGATTGCAGGACATCATGGGGTCCCATTGATGATCATGTCTGACTATGACGCATGTCTTACATCCCAGTGGTTAAATGGATTACATGAGGAATTTTGGACTCAATTAAGTTTGATCACTTCATTTCATCCTCAGACGGATGGTCAGACGGAGGATACCAACGAGTCGCTGGAGGATATACTTCGTGCTTGCATCCTAGATTTTGGTCATAGATTGGAGGACCACTAGCCCTTAGTGGAGTTCACATACAATAATAGTTATCACTCAAAAATTGGTATAGCACCATTCAAGGCCCTATACTGACTACCATGCTGATCACCTCTTTGAAGGATAAACCCAGGGGATTTTTCACTTATCAGTCAAGAGTTGGTACGAGCTACCATTGAGATGGTGTAGATCATCCAAGAGCGGATGAATTCATCACAGAGCACATAGAAATCTAATGGTGATAGGAGGTGGAGACCATTGGAATTTGTGAAGGGATACCATGTCTACCTACGAGTATCACCTTTATAAAGTTTACAGAGATTTGGGAAAGGAAACAAGTTTTCACTGAGGTTTAATAGACAATTTATGATACTTCGGAGGACTGGTGAGGTGGAATACCTATTGGAACTTCCACGACAGATGGAGAGGGTCCATAAAGTCTTCCATGTATCCAAGCTGTGAAGTTATGTGCATGACCCATTTCACATCATCGACCATGGAGAGCTGTACTTTGATGAGGGGGCGACGTTTACAGAGTTTCGGGTAGAGATTGAGGATTGACAGGAGCAGTTCTTTTGTGGGATGTCGATACCTCTGGTGTGGGTTCACTGACATCACTAGAACCACCAAGAGAGCACATGGGAGAGAGAGGCTCAAACTCGTGTTCAGTACCCCAATGTGTTTTCTTTGTCTATGATGTGGATTTTGTGGATGAAAATACCTAATGTGGTTATAATTTAAAGACGTGGATATTTCCATGTAATTTTCTAATTGTATAAAATTATTACGAGAATATGAAAATTTAAGGTGTGTGATTTTGAGGCCCGGAGTTCCCGTAATGATCTTCCGAACATTTTTAGGTACGTTTAGTAAACGAGCAAGTGGAATTTTCTATCTTTTGAACTGGTGCTCGGATTTAAAATCCAAGGGCACCATTGAATCTGCAGTGCTGAGATTCTCTTAAAGGATGCTTCACCTTGACACCAGTAGGTCTGAAAAAAATGATTTTTGTGACTTTTAAAAAGAATAATAAAAATTCCATAATGAATTTTTATTATCTATTTTATCATTTCCTCCAATGGACAAGGATCAACGTGGGACCTTCGACATTTCCAGCTAAAAAATGGATTGAGCTTTCAATCCTATGCTACTACACCATTGGAAACTTAGTAAATTTCCTATTTAATGGTCCCCCATTTATTCCCAATGTCATTACATATCCTCACCCTCTTTTATTATTATGGATCTTGGTGAGTGGTTTTGGAAATTCTTCACCAAGCCACCAAGTGCCGACAATGTGCCATGATGCCAAATCCTAGGAGAATAGAGCTGGTTCCAATGAGAGGTGACGAGCAACGCCGAAACCCCGAACCGATGATTGATGATTGAGCGACGTCATTGGAGGCTTGATGTGGGAAGTGGCAAACACTGACCCACTCTATGAATCTTGGGTGTTCCCTATCATTCATGAGGTAGGGGTTTTCTTATTGTCTAATTCAAGTGAATTTTTGAAGCCTTCAATACTCCCTCATGGTTATAAGATAATGCGGTGGGTGCGGACCTAACAAACACACCCCTAACCCATCTCTACCTTGCTACCATTGAGCCTACATGGAATATTGTCAGTGTGGTGACCCCAACCGGAAAAGATGGAGGTGGTGCACTGTCATGCATAACCGGAGTAGGCCACGCCACAAAGCTGCGGATGTCAGTGGAGAGGCCGGCACCAGCCAGCCATAGAGGAGGTGTGGCACGCTGTCACATGAATTTGGTGAGCTAGGGGTTGTGTCTCTTCAACCGTGGTGGTCGGTGGAGGTGGATGCAACCTCAACTAGCCACGAAATAGAAGGTTGGTGCAACCAGCGCGTCACCGACGAGTAGGAGGCCGCAACCAAAGTCCCCACAGAGGGGGAAACCCCACCCCCAGCGGGTTCCGTAGTGACCTCGTGGCACCCACATGGAACTGCTGTTTCATAATCCGAATAGCCTCTGCGCCGTCTGGGTGTCTGGGGGACTCACCCCCCCCCCCACATGTCGGCTAGGGAAGACCCCAATATAGGTTGGACCGGTTGGTCGTGCCCTCTTACGGGACAGGACAACCATTGACGGATGCCCCATTGTGGGCCTGGCCACCCCTTTGAGGGGCGCCCACTTGTGGGTGGGGTCATCCCCTAACAGGTCAGGGCGCCCCCTTACGTGTCATGCCTCCCTCTTGCGTACTGAGCCCACCGCGGACTCACCCAGCCGGGTCAAGCCCTGACTAGTTCGTGTCGGTCCGAATCGAGTCTGGATGGCCCAGACTGGGTCGATACGGGTCGACCCGCCCAGGTCGGACCGGACCTAGGCCCCTGGGACATAGAAATTATTAAAAGACCATATTTTCAAAACCCGATATTCATTTGATGAACCGTATGCAGTGTTGGGATCCTTGGATTGAGATGGTCCTTTTTCTATACTTCACATGTGTTTTTGAGACAATTGTAGAATGGTCGGGTTAGATCAAACTTGAATTCCACTAGGTCCATGTAACTACAACTCTTATAACGCATAGATCGGACGTTCGATTGATGTACCATCTATTGTGTTGGAACCCTTACATAATAAAGGTCATTTGGGTTACTCCATTGTAGAGCATAGTGGTGGTAGAGGTACAAATGATATCTCGAGGGTATGATTCTACGAAACTCAACTGCACCATGTGTGATGAATCATGTGGAAAGCAGTAACACGAAAAATGAACATTGATCATGCGTGGGTCATCATCTATCAATCCTCTGATGGCCAGCTTCTATCAGATCAAGTGTGGGTCAACACATGCCGATCTTGTTTGGGTCAGATCCTGTGTGGGTTAGCGTGGTTTAGTACATATCGATCCTGTGTGGTTTATCAGCAGTTCTTCTTAATAGAATAAGACTATATATCCTTGGGAATAATCATATATACTTATGTACATATGTTATACCTAGTGTGAGTTTAGTATTTACCTACGTGGTACTTTTCCACATGGTGTACCTCTATGGTACTTCTTTATTCGTGGTGTTTTCTTTTTGGTGTTATATTTTTGGTAATTCTACCTTTGTGGTGTTGTCTTCTTGGGGTTACATGTGTGGTACTTCTACCTTTGTGGTGTTGTCTTCGTGGAGTTACGTGTGTGTTACATCAATATCCATGGTGTTACTTATGTGATACTTCTAACAACATGGTGTTACCTTTGAGGTATTCCTTCCTCATGTATGAGATGAGTATGTCTTGATAAATTAGGTATATATATGGGGATATACCTAAATAGAGTTTATTTTTATTACTTTGTGCTAAGAGATTGAGGTATTTATCTGTGGTGTTTTCCTTTCTGAAACTCTGAGAGACCTACGGGGGTCTTGAGGTCCCTACCAAGTATTGTTATACTCACCCCTGCGTAAGATACGCCTGCACCTTGTTGTGTCTTGTAAAGATGATGTAAAACATTGATCGAGGCTGAGGGATCTAGGACTGGACGGTACTCAGAGGTGGACTATTGGGTGTGATGTGACGTTCGGACTACTGATCGTGAGTTGAACATACACTTCAGGAAGGATCCTCGGTGGATGATCCATGAGATGTTTTTCACGTTTTAGTAGTGTTTGTAATTTTTAGTTGTACTTGTACTTTTCATTTAAGCTTGTATTCTGGCCCCTTTACTTCCAGCACACTTTAACTATAAAATTTTTCGTCATGATTTCTTCATGTTGTGTTCTTGGATAGTGTGTCTGTACAGGTTAAAAAGCTATGCCATTCCGTTTTAGAGATACAACTTTCTTGTGCTAGTCGCCAGCCTCTGGTCTATTGTAGGTGGGCGTGGGGTTGTCACGGCATGAGCCCCGGTGGATGGGTCGTGACATGTTTTAGTTTGATAAATCCATATTTTAATTATTCTATTAGTTTGATATTTTATGTTTATATACTCGGGTAAATCGTTCCTATATTTCATTTTTTCTAATACCCAGGGACTTGGGCCAGCTCGTGGGGATCGGGATCGCCCTTCGAGCCTTGTCATAGGCTGTGTTTGGTTCACGTTTTTTTGGTGAACAGATTCAGTTTGTGACAAAAAATGACATGGTTATTTCCTGAGATGGAATGGATTTGGTAAAAACTATCATCGCATTTCGGTATTTAAAACAAGAATGGCTCAGATTTTGGGAATGTTTCCTCTTTGACTGGAGGTTATAACATGGAGGTGCTTAAGGAATTTATGGAAGTAATATGGCTAATTGGTTTTAATTTATGAGTTCATTAGGAGAATTTTTATTATTGGAGGACCACTAATACTTATTTTGGATGAGAAAAGTTATTTTTTGATGTATTTAATGGTCTGTATTTGTAGGATCTGTTGAAAATTTAGCTAAATTTTTAATTTAAAAATAGTTTGTAGGTTGAATTTTGTACCATGATTCAGAATTGAAATTTTATGGATGAGACACTTAAACTAAGGTATTTGTAATGTTGAATGTTGACTAAATGGTGAAAAGAGGCTCAAATATGCATCAGAGGAAGCACGTGCCAACTTGGGTGCTTTAGTTATAAATGTTGGAGCCACTAGGTTACTTGGGACTGGACAATATCATTCCCTTGTATAGGGTTTCCCCTAGCTAGGTGGGGGACCCATTATTTATTGGCAGTTCACTAAATGGGTAAAATTACACTTTTACCCCTTAGGTTATTGAGTGGTAAGCCCCATATTTTCTCCCCTTTTTATCCCACACAGTATGGGGTTCTGAAACACCTTCTCCACCACTACCCCTTGTTTGGGAGTGAGTTTTAAGGTTTTATTAAAAATGATTCAAGAGATGAATTCCTTTCTGAGGATATATAATTTTCTCATTGTACTTTAATATATAACATTTAGATATCAAATTAGTGGTTTTGATTTAGATTCCATTGCAGCATGGTTGAATCAGTGGATAACGACATGGTTTTTATTTTTTATTTACAAATTATGTTTAATGGAACTACCATCATACCTCCACTTTTTGTGTTTTTCTTGGTATGTGGGAAAATATTTATTACTTGTTATATTTTAAATTAAATTATGTTTCCGTAATTATTTTTTTTATGAGTTATGGATTTGGACAAAAATGTTTTTAGGAATCTACTTTGGACATCCTGTGGGTAGTTTTGTGAGGTTTCTTTAAGTGAGAGTTTCATGGTAAGTGAAATGAAAATTGTAAAACCTTTATATTATAAAAATTTAATTATGTTTAAATGTTATAAATAATTTTTTTGACTTACATTAGTTTCTTAGATCACTGAGACAAGGTTAGTTGATCATGGAAAATTTTAGATATTATTTGATGGACATGATAGCTAATTCAAGAATTGGGAAGAATTAATGATGTATTTTAAATTAGGTAAGTAGTTCATGTAAATTTCCTATAGAATTTATTTATTTACTGTATTAAATTGTATTTTAGGGTCCATCACTATAGTTGTTTACCTATAGTTTGAATTAGTATATTTCATTTTAGTTTTATGTTTAATTTAATGATGATAATTTTATTAAATTCCTAGAATTAAATTTGTGAGACCAAAGGACACGTTGGTTTTAGGGTACTACCATGGAAACATGACTAAAAATGGACAATTCCATTATGCAAGACATTTAGACTCTCAGGAGGGGTCTTCTTCAAATGAATTGAATCGTCATGGACTTGTGGCCCATGTTGGGAGACTTTTACATCCACATAGTGTTCAGTAATAGATGAGGCACATATTTCCTCTATGTGCCATGCATGGACATAATGATACCCTTAAGGTCTTGGGGATAATTGAGATGACCTTGGGGAGAGTGACCATTCCATACATAAAACAATCATGACTAGGATTACATGCCCTATGAAAACAGAGATATGTTTAGGTCATCAGAATGAACTACAATGACATTAATGATTGAGGTAGGTTGTTGGTCATCTGTTTTATTACTTACTATATTAAAGATCCATATGTTTTAGGTGAGGTTGTGTTAACCAGTTATTTCTGATAAGTGGGATAATGTTATTAGAGTTTTGGTGTCATACAAATACCAATTTGAGATCGATGACTCAAGGTAGAGTGATTATATTTGTATTTAATGAGAGGATCCCATAAGGTACCATGATGATAGGTCGATGTTGAGAGGGATCAATTGGATACATATATGCATGGTGAGTTTTAGAGTTTGGTTAAATCTACTTTTATTTATTATTTATTGAATAATTTTAAGCCCTAATATCATATCTGATACGTGTTAGAGTTGTTGTTGATTGGAAGATTTGATATTTTAAAACAATGGGATGGGTCCCCAAATTCACCAGGATACCATTACATCCACCATAGATATATATATAGATATATGGTGTGGATACAATATATTTGGTGATGTTATACCATTTTTTCTTCCTTGGATTTAGATCATGGATAAAAAATACCCAAGGATGTATCTTTAATGTGGTGTGGTTATAGTAATTCCATTCATGGATTACATGATGAACATTTGGTTGGGCTACCATGGATTTAGAGAATTTTAATCATTTTACTTAGAAAAAATTTGGATCTTGGATATTTCACCACCATGGGGTGGGAAAACAGATTCATGGGGATATAAATATGGTTGTAATAGATTTATAGTTGGTCATATAGATGAGCTTCCACAGATTCCGAGTCGGGATACTATTAGAGATTCCATGGATTTGGAGTTCAGATGTTGGGCTACTATGGGATTGTCCCTTGAAGCTCCGGGGATACATCCATGGGTAACATCTCTTTTTAGAATGCATCTAACACGGTTTTCAAATTCACCATAATCTTAGCAGAGTCACCATAGCATGGTTTTCCACATGTACGTTCGGGAAGGTTCATGGAACCAATGTTCTACAATGGTTGTTTATTTATTTCTAGAAATTATTTTTTATATGATCTTGAAACATGGACAAGTCACTACATTTATGATAAGTACAGACCAGATATTTGGATATCTCGTGAGTTTTTTATTCTATAATTACACCCAATACCATTGAACATGAGAACCTGAGATGAAATTCACATTGTGTAAGTACGAGATAGGATGAGACCCTCAGTATGGATGTTTGATGTTCAGCTAGATATCGTGTTTGAAATTAAGATAATGGTGTCTAATATCCCTTAGAGATATCATGGATCCAGTTTCATAAAATTAATGTATTATGGCATTTGTTTGTAATGGGACTAGAGGGAAATAACATGTTTTTTTGGGCGGGTCCATTTAGTCTTCATACAAAAATTCAATTATTTTCTCTTTAATTATATTTATCGCCATCTTATTTCATTTTATTTGTAATAGTTGAAATTTAGTTATTTTATATCCTATTTTAAACATTAATATTGGCGATATAAATTCTAAATAATTCCTTTTTAAACCTCAGATGCAATTCGATGAATCTATAATTTCTAGAGGTGTGCTTAGTGAACATATCATATTATTATAAATATAATGATCCTAGTGGGGATGTTACTGAATTATACTTCATTTTTTTATTATTTTCTATTATTTATTAAATTAAAAAAATGGAAGAATATCTTTTAAATTTCATAACATTTCACAGTATATATTAATATTTTATTGTACTAAATATTAAAATTATAATGTTAATAATAAAATCAACATACTACAATTTATACAAATCTATTCAATAATTATAAAAATTATTACCCAATAAAATTAATCCATAATAAAAAAATAAAAAAGACATTTCATTAAATTCATTGTGGGTAATATTAATTATTTATTTTCTAGATAAATTATATATTTAATAACCCAAAACATTATATAAATATGTTTTGTAATTCCATTACACTTTTCTAGATTATTTAATTGTATATCCTCTAATGATAATTTTTATGACTATTATCAGATTATGGTTAAGAAATCTAATTTAAACAATGGAATATAAAACATGTTAACTTAACATTGTCCCAAATTAAAATATTGGTTGAACAACCCAAACATCAATGTTATTATCTATGGTTTGTTTGGTAATGACCAAAGGAAAATCTAATGGTATTCAAAATCACAAAAAATTACTGGGAAAATCAAACAATTCAGAGAAGCTATAAATCATGAAATTGTTCGACATTACTTAATAACATTTTGATGCCGCTATGATGGTCAATTAATGAGTTATTAGAAGGGGGAATATTATTCTATAGGGGATTTGGTTATGTACAATACTTATTTCATATTCAAAATAGAAGATCATCCATGTTTTTTCTTATCCCGTTTTTATCAATTTTAGAGTGTATATGTAAATCAATTGAATACTTTATTTATATTCTACACATTTTTTACCTATAATTTCTCCTTTTCTTGATTAATTTTTTACATGTTATGCTATTAAAGTAATTAATACATTTTTAATACATTTATATATTCCCTTAATGAAAAACATTCACATCATGTCAGAAATATAATATTTAACATTTTAGAATTAAAACTAATTTTATTTACATTAAATGGTTTTGTATCTCCAAACTAGTAAGTCAATATTTTTTCCAATTAAACATTTTCTCAACATAAAGTAATACTATATATATATAAATATGCATGTAATAACTTAATATGAACAACATAATATGAACAAACATTTACATACATCTATACATATATATGAAGGATATTAATATAACCTTTGTTATTACAGATGATGATTGTGAGATTGGTTATATCTGAGTTTATGGTTTGACATGGCATTGTGCTTTTTGATTGGATTTAACTATTGTGTCATTGAAATTTGTTTGAAACACAAATTTGGATTTGTTTGTTGCGTACGTTTTTTTATATTCTTATGTTGTTGTGTTTTTGTTTGTGTGTAATGTTTTGAATTTTGTATTATAAAATTGTGAGGTTCCCACTCTTCCATATTATGCATAAAATTAAAGCTAGAAAATCCAATTCAACATATAATTTCAACCAAGGAAAATTAATGTGGGTAAATCAATCAACAACACCTAACATTATAATTTTAAATATTGTTAAGAAATCTTTGTTTACAAAGAACACACTTTGGAAATTACTTTTAATAATTTACTATTAACATCTTATCATTTTATAGATTATTATGTAATTAAATTAAAGATCATAAAATTTAAAAAATGTAATTATAGATATCTATCATTAGAACATACATCGACATAAATAAAGTGACAATAAGCATACAAGTCAAAGAAGCACACCTCTCACATCATGATATTTTCCACTTTGGGAATCCCTTACATTTCTACGTGAATTTAAAATGAGTCATAAGAAAGAACAAAACAATATATGTGATGTTTACCACATTAATGTAATTGAGTCTATAACATATGTTACCCTAAAAATATAATTGCATCCCAAATACAAAAAATCACATATAAAAACATATCATGTTCCAATTTTGATGAATAAAACATGAAATAATAAATTTAAATTCATAACATTGAGAAAAACTATTTCCAAGAAAAAAATAATTAAAATGATAATATATAATATCCCCCTTCCCTATATGTTCCCTGTGTAATTGTGTATTAGATAAGATTTTATTTATTAAAATAAAGGGGGTAATATAAAGACCCATTTCCCTAGAATAAATTCACACCACACTAATCCATGATATTGGTTAGAAAGGTATTATGATTATAGAATTATCTACCAATACACAATACCTAACAATATCATGAATAAGAGGAGATTTATGGAATGTTATCAACAAGGATAGAGAAACATTTTTTTGAGATTACATCTCAAGCTCAAAAATTATCTCATCAAATGTGTTATAGATACCATCTTAGATTAAAATTTCATATGGGTTTGAAACATATGATTGAAGTGGTCTAAACAATAATTTCTCAATGATTTTAAATGAGGGTTTTAATCTAGTGAGTGAGGGGGATTCCATATAATGATTATAAATAGCTAAAAAATGAAAAATGATGAAATTCATGGTTAGTCAATTCATTGAGTTGAAAATTTATGTGTTAAGACCCAAAAGGGATTTTATTTATCTATAATATAATAGGAGATAAACTCATAAATACACTATAAAATTGTTGATTCATCACAATCCTAGTGGAATATAAATCATCATAGTTTATTTTACCCAAAAAACATCATCACATCTAGTAAAAGTCAATTTTCCATCTAAAAAATATTATAAACAAATTCTATCACCCCCACCTCCAACCAACCATATGAATCAGGATCTATAACGGAGCCATCACACTTCAAAATGATACAGAACAAAAACTATATAACCTATCTGAGTGTCCTCCTCAATGTTTTTTCATCATCAAACTCTTCTATACATAAATTTTATGGAACATATTCAGTGAAAACGGGATGAGTAAATAATCATTTAACCAATCCTACAAAATAAAAAACAATAGGGAATCTGATCCTAGTTAATAGTGTATTTAAATTTAAAAAATTAATTAACTTTATAAAAAATATCCATTTTTACCCAATTCAAACATATACACATAATTTATAATGCCTGATACATTATAGTGTATCTACTAATTAAAGATATTCGAATTTCATAGAATCATCATTAAACATGAAGGTTCTTACATCAGATCACAATGGCTCCTAAAATCTAGAGTCCCAACCAACCTCCCTTGATTTCTTCACATATTAAGCCTAGCTGGTACATTTTTCATACAAAACCATCCATCCTCCCTAGCACAACTTCAACCTCAATATTATCCCATATCTAGTATAATTAATATAACTTTATCATTAATCCTATCCACCAATGAAACCCATCCCTGAAAGACTATGAATGATGAGAGGTAATGAAACATGAATCCTGCTAGGAAAAAACAATGAGTTGGTGACTATCATAGATTTTATATAACCTAAAAATATCGGTGGAATTACCCTAATAAATTTTTAACAGTAATAGATTGGATGATAAATCCATTGAGCACAAAATATAAAATAAAATAATTAAAACATGTACATGATAATCTTATCATATTAATGTAATGATATACAATTGATATATCTAGAAAGATAAAAGAGTATAATCCTTGCCAGTGACCTTTAATCACTAGTAGATCCTGGAAAACAACTCAAACAAATAATGTCTAAAAGAATCAAAAACAAGATACTATTGACCAAAAAATAGATTATATACACAAAATATTATAATATCATGAATATTTAGTGGGATACTCTATCAATCATCTGATAAAAAATGTTAACGTATATTACAACATCCAAACGAAGAAATAAATGGAACTTATGCTTCATATGTATCAGTGTTAAATTATTTCACAACATCACCATGTATAACTTGCCAAATAATTCATTAAATTACATAATAAATTATATGTAATAATTAATTTATGAATGAAGGTTGGTTGTTTCCACTGATTTTTTTTCATGCCCCAATTTCCCACATCATGCACTAATCCCCCCCAAAAATAATCTTTGACACAAGTTAGGCCTTGGAGCTACCTATATTAGTATAATATATTCCCAAAAATCTCTTTTTGGAATCAATGAATTTATCTATATCATCATCCTCAACATCTGATCTGTAACCATGGGTATACAAAAAATCCACCATAGCATGTGTAAATGAGTTATACCTCAATCCATTACAACCCATTCAGAAACACATATGGGGATTCAGAGGAACAATGGATAGATATAGGAATGTTCTATACCTCAATCTATTATAGTCCACATATAAATCTATAGTAAAATGATGAGCCACTAAATACCAGTTAGTAATTCACCATATGGTGTAATCCTTTATACAAAAAGATACACTTTCAAATATGAACTCCTAATAGGGGAGTAGGGAAGAGGGATAAAGAATTCATCTATTCTCTCCCCATCCAAGATATTGGTTAAAAACTCCAAAAACAATTATTTTTCAATTACCCTATTAATGTGGGTGGAGTAGAATATCAAATATGAATAAAAAAATAACATCATGAAAAGACCACACTATGGGAAACTACATAGGCATGGACTCATTTGTTGCCACTATCACACATGAAACCTAACTTCCAAATCTATGGACTATATATCATAGATCTATAAAATAATGAAACTCACTATTAATTAATTCCATTTAAATGAATAAATATTATTCAAATTTAAATCCCTTTGTTACAACTTTATATCATTAAATTAGTTCCATAAAAACTATAACTAATGTTTATAATCTCATGTATGTCATCATCATCATTTTTGAACACTATAAAAAAACCTCATCCATTAAATAGTTAAATTATCATGTTCTAATCATCTAGGTACACTAGATATAAACCTAATCTACAACATTAATAATGCACTTGTACTAGATTGTACAAAACTATCTCCCATAGGGTAAAATGATAAAAAATAACATATATTCACCTATTGATTTTGAAAGCAGCAATATAGAAATGTTATCAATTATAAAAAAACACTATGAACATGTTCATAGAACATCAAAAGCATTACCACACAGATTCACATAAAATCAAAATATTCCCTCTATCACTGGAATTATCCATCACAACTACCCGCATCTAATTACCCATTCTTTCAACATTTTACCCTATAAAAATAGTCCTCAAAATCATACCGATTTCTAATTAAATAATTCTAACCATAGTAGGATACTGATAAATAACATTAGGGATATTAATATATAGACAATAAATTGAAATTTATAATCTATTAAAATGTTTTAAAGGAGTTTAAAACCTAAACATAATGGAGTGATATTCCACAAATCACCATTCAATTCCAAAAATTCTCATTAAAAAACAAAAATATAAATTTCATCTTTAATTTAATAGTTTATTATTCATTAATTTCCAAAGGAATAATCATATATGTAGTAGAAAAAATATCTACAAATTAACATAACAAGTTTAATGAATTAATTTCATATTTAATAAATTTCATGTAGAGAAGTTTTTAATCAATTCAATCATCATTAATTAATTAAATCTATATAATAATATTTATATTATTTATCAATTTCTAATACTATTAATTATGAAACATTAGGACAAAAAATAGCCATCTAGCTATCACACTATCGATTTTATACCAATGGATAACACAAAACACATTCGATCAGAAATTCTGATAGTTGAAATTAACTTGAAACAATAAATATTAAATTATTTAATAATGTAACAATCAAAAATTACGTTTTATAATATAGATAATTAAAAAATAATTCTCAAAATTACTTATAATGAGAATAAAAATTTTTCATGATATCATTTTGATTTTATCAAATAATATTTCTCATTGTTGTGTGATTATCTCATTATTTATTTTTGGGAAATTTCCAAAATATTTATCCGAATAATCTAAAACAAGTGATAAGATTTAAAATTCATTAATTGAATAAATAAAAATAGTGAAGCACCACATTATACTGTATGTAATTATTTTTTTTCTTTCATAGATAATCTCTAGTATGATAAGAAATTATTATTCATTAATATAAAATAAGCCACTCAATATTGTGATTTCAATATTATAAAAATATTAATGACCTAAATGCAATAATTCATTTAAGGATAAAATTCAAGCAACAAGAACTAATTTTTTAGTGAAACCCAAAAGACAATAAAATTAATAACACACCAATTATATTATACTTCTTGTATTATCTCATTACTATTGCGGAATAACAATGGAATAATGTTATAATAAACTTTATATTAAATGAAATTTCCAAATTATAGTTTAATATTTTAATATTATATATATCATGTTCAAAATATGAATAATCTTATCAATTTATTTCAAATTATTATGATCTCTAAAATATTGGTAATAAATATTATTTACATTGAATGATATATAAAATATGAGAGAATTTATTAATTTTATTCATTGTGCGTAATATTAATTATCTAGATTATAGTTAATTTCATGATATATTATCACATTTTTAAATTTTAAAAGCCCATCCTCTTCCTATAAATATATCTAGATTAATGATTAATCCTTTTTTACGAGAATAATTTTCATATTATTATCTGATAATTGATAATCACAACTATTAAAATTAAGGAAACTAAAACAAACTAATTTCAAACATACTATCATTTAATGATATGTGGGGGATGACCTAACTGACAACGATGATTGAAATAGTTTTATATAAAAAAATTGGGAATAAGAGTTTTCAAAATACTATAGATATGTAAGGGATAATGCTAAAAATCTAGATCCACAACAATAATTGAAATACTTCAACTGCAATCAAAATACATGATGCAGCCCTATCAGATGGGGATTGAGAATACAAAAGGTGGAATTTGAATTGGATTTGTATCAGGTCCAACACAAGAATAATTTCACATAAAAACAAGGTAAAAATTCTAAATTTTCTCATTTAATAATGAATTTATATTAAGGGTTCATCTAGACATCAATTACCCATATTAGATATATTCCACTTCTTTCTCATTCCAATCATTGCATGTTGTTTTTTTTATTTTTTACACATGTAAATTTATTTATGTAATTCACTACTTTCCCCCAAACAATTCTCCACTCTCTCCAAAAAACAATAATCCCCTCTTTTATTGAGTCCAATATTTACACATTTCGACATTACAACTAATTATATCTAATTAAAATGGATTTTATCTCTAATTAATTCATTCAAACGTTGTTTCTAATTACACTGTTTCTTAGAAAAATTAATAATATATATTATAATATTTATATATAAAATATTTTATTAATTTTATCGGCTGACACGCACAAAAACACACACACACACACATATATATATATATATATTAAATTTTGTGACATAATTTTTTTAAATATTTTAAGAGAATATAATATGTATATAAATAATATATTTAATTCATTTAAAATCATTTAATAAAAAAATCGAAACCCATAATGTTAATGGATCTGTTATATTTTATTTTTCATTTAATATAATTATTACTAATATATAACATGCTAATGGAGGAGTATTATATTTTAAATATATCAAAATATTAAAAAAAAATTAATATATGTAATATTTAATTAATAATATTAAATAATTCCAAAACCATTAATACTACTATTTTTATTTGAAATCCCATGAAAACTAATAACTAGATTGGAAGTGTATATTAAAATTATTTCCCTCACATAATTTATTTATTGGTTCTGTTTTAGTTAGTAAAAACCCATTACTACTTACAACTATCAAATTAACAGACAAAATATTTAACACAAAATATCATGGTTTCTAACCATCACCTACATATAAATACCTATTCATAATGTATTGATTGTGCCCTATTGATCGCCCAGACACCCCTCCTAAACATTAGAGTTCACTCCTCGCCCCCTAGGTTCCACTCGTTTTCATGAAAACACATGGTTCCCTTCCTTGGGCCCAACCACATGCACGAACAGGTCATCTGACTAATGGATTTCCCCCCATGACAACACATGTTCTTTATACTATGATTTTTCCTCACTCACAAAAACCTTGTGAAACATCTCAAAAGGTCACCAATTATTATCACTACTAATTTCTTGACATGAATTACTATGTAGTTCTAACCCTGTATGCTCTAAAAAATAATGTTAAACCTTATTGAAATTGGCCATATCATTTAGTACTTTAAAACATTATCATTATGGGGTGTTATATTTGGCCCCCTTGGAGCACAATGTCATCGATGTAGGCCTTACATCTCAACCCAGGAACTAAACTTCAATTATGATTGGGTGATACCTATGATACCATTGTAACAACTATGCCCTGCAGAAAGCATTGAAACCCTTCCAAAACAAGGCCATTGAGTCATGGCCCAACAGGTGCCACTAGTAACCCTACAAATATGTGGTCCCCTTCCTAGGGCCCATCCATGTTCCCAAACAGGTCATTGGACTAAAGAATATCCCTATTGGAAAAGATATGTTATTCTACGTGTTCCTTTTCCTCACTCACACGCACCATGGAAAACATACTAGAAGGTCACCTAACATAATAACTACTCAATCCTAAGAATGATTAACAATAGAGTTCTGACCAGGTATGATCTCAAAATAAAATGTGCACCTTGTTTACATGGGCATATCTTTTAGTCATATAACTTTTTTTCATTCAAGGGTGTTACACATGATGCATGAAATGATGATTTTATTATCATAGGGTGATCATATGGGAAATTGTTTAATTTTAATAATGTATTTCGTTGTAAATATGGTATTAAAATGACATTATAACCTGGGTAAATCACATGCTCAATTAATTTTAGATAGTTACTGAATTTATTGATATATAAATAAATTATTTTATTGTTTCTAAAATATATTATAAAATAAATCAATAGGTTTTTTTTAATATAATTTTTATTTCAAACTCAATCAATGACAGAGAAATCCCTTTCCTATAAAAGACTGATTGAATATGGGGGAGGTTCACTAGAAGGATTCATGTAACAGTCTAGATAGTATTGATCAAACATGAGTATTGTAAAATTGTGGGAGATATACTAAGATCTATCATAACAGAATTATAAATATAGTGTTTAGATGAAAAATAATTGAAATATTGATAATGGGTAATCAAATTTAAATGGTACTATCTGAATAGAGTTGGTGATTAATTTAATTGAATAGTTAAGTCAATTTTTTTTGTATTGTTTTTCTTTTTTATTTTTAGGTATGGTGTTATCCCATATTGTATATCATTGGATTCAAAATAGGGGACATATTTGGAATTTAATATATTTACACAATGATTTCAGTCAAGTAAGAAATAGTAGTAGTGGTGATAGAGATTCCATGTAAGTAAATTAATTAAATGCTTCATGATAGACCTTCCCCTCTACCTATGAAGTACCCTACACAAAGATATGTTTCACCCTTTTTATCAACCTTGAGGATACTAATATAAAATATCCATATCCAAATATCCAATGATCAAGTATCAAAAATACCATAAACGTCTAATATTGGTACCAAGAAGGAAAGGAAAATTATATATTCCTATAATTACATGGATCACATCATAATATGACTCCACATCATCCCCAGTTGAATGATAAATGTATTTTATCTGAATTAAAGTCATGTTGAAATAAAATATACATCATTACATTAATTAGAAATACTAATTTATAGATCATTCAAATCAATTTTAGATGGATATCAATGGATTCCATACTGATTTTTTTATGTCTTCTAAATATTTTATAATTAAAGGGTCATGTGATATGTATATTAAATGGGATAGTGTTAAAATATTTTATCTATTCCCCTCACATGACTGAATTATTCAGAAAAAAAATATGTTTATACATATTCTACAAATTACATTAATAATATTATCACTGGAATGTTTTTTCTTTCTCTACCTTCTTAAATGTTTTTATTGTACTAGTATGTTATATCATATTCAGTCTATCATCTACCACCATGAATGTTAATTAATACATCTAGAAACAGAGAATTGAATAGATTTTCTGTTTGAATGTAACGCTATATATATGTTTCTTATGTTTTAAAATATGATTAATGTGTTCCTCCATCATCAACAATATTATATGTTAAAGGTTATATCAAGGGTTATGAGAGGTCTATCATCAACTTATATTTTACTCTTTGACCTCAATTTCATGTTTTTATTCACTTACCCAATGTTTTATATTTCAATCTAGTTGTTAAATAGGATTTTAGTTTCCTAGAATAAAATAATAGACCACCTATTCTTAGGATACATCTCAATTAATAGTAATATTCTTAGTGGGACTGTTATTATAAGATGGATGGAATATTAGATGAAACCAATATCAAAATACAATTTTCACCAATTTATATTCATTTTATTTAAATGAAAACCTCAGTCATACTATTGAATTGTATTTAATACTCGTAAACCTATAGTAATAAGATATTACCTAATAAAATGTTTTATCAGAAATATTTATGAGTGACATGTCAAGCTCCATTAGTCCAAGATTATATATATTGAATTAAAAATCCAAATAATCAGAACACCAAAATTGTGCTTCTTGTAGCATCCATTATATAAAAAATTAAACATGAATACATAATAGTGTTAGTTTTCATTAATCCACTAAAGCTATCACTTAATGATTTGTGTCTTTGTTTACATGTGGGAATGGAATTAAATGCAATTTAAATTAATAATCAATGAAAATTCAGTCCACTAGAACCAACATAACTCATATAAAAAAAAATTTTCTCCTAGAATAACCAATTATACATTCTACGATAACAAAATTAAAGTATAAAAAGGGAAAAAAAATTATATAAGTTATGTAAATGTCATACAATGGAAGAGAAAAACATTTATAAACTCAACATATTAAAACATGAAAAAACTGATTATATGTAAATTAAAATAAATAGAACTATGAGATATGTTTATTTCACCAATTAAATAAAAATATACTATATCGAACACCAAATTTGTGGATAGTCCCATAATATATAATCCTATTAACATCTATTATTCACTAAAAAAAATCTCATACAAACAACATTTTATTGGAAGCGACATGAACCCCAAGGATTCTATCGAAGGAATAAAAAATCCAATATTTTTAATGAATATTATCCTATCAGATATAATTATATGTTAAATATTTTTATTTTTATTGTAATTAAATAATACTATATATTTATATCAAATGTTTTATATTATTTATTATAATTTATATAATTTATTTTTTGAAATTATATTTTGTTTAATGAAATATTTGTTGTAAATAATTTTTTATATATTTTGAAAAGTTCAATTCAATGAATATATAGTTCAATTACACCTATATTATATATTAAATAAAATATTTTTTATTGTTATTTAATTTTATTATGGTCAATTTTGGGGTAATATTTTTATTTCAATCTAACTGTTAATGTAGTTTTGTTATATGATTTTTATGTATAAAACAATAACATATAATCATTGGTTGTTATGTAATATCATTTCTCATCATACATGAGTATATGTGCATCATATAATAAATGAAAAAAATATTATATTTTTTGATTAATATATTGGTCAATTATTATTTTATAATCTATCATTATAATTTAGTGATGAAATTAATTTTATTATTTTATATATGAATGTTGTTATATACCAACAATTGCATTTTGAAAGAAAAAAATTTTATAAAATAACAATATCATCAATTATTTGTTATTATTTTTTATAATATTTATTATGATAAATATACTGACCTATAATCATTTAATTTAAAATTTATTTATTTAAGATAGTCATTATAATAGAAATATAACCATGATTATAAAAAAAATGTAAAATAATTTTTTTAACAAAACTAATATGTTTAGAGATGTATTTATATAAATGATAAATTTCTATTACATAGAAGATTGAATTTATATAATTTATATATTTGAAATAAATATATAACACATAATTAATCATATAAATGATATGGGTGAAAAGAAAATAAATTCAATCAATTATGGTACAAATAATTTTCATTTATTTGAGATAATTTTTTTTATCTAATTGATATGATATTATTTAAAAATTAATTTATTATAAGAAAATTATTAAAAAGATTTATTTTTATAATCATGTAGAAATTATTTTTTCATGAATTTCTAGTATATATGAATAGTGTTCACATTTTAGTGAATAGTAAAAATTTTAGTTTTTATGAAAAACATATATTATATGATGTAATTATCATTTAAGTATGTCTTAAGAATTTATAAAACAGTTTCCTAAAAAGATAATTACATTGATGAGTAAAATAAACAAACAAAATTAAATAATTTCAAAATATAAATAATAAATAAATCTTCCATACTTATGTAATATTTATTTCAAATAAGAACGTTTTTTTAAATCATTTTATAATGTATTTCTTAAATGATTTTCTATTTTTGGAATATTAAAACCTGATGTAAAAATACATTATTTTAGAATCATTCACAAATTAATCTCATATGAATCGACACTAGGCATTGTCATTGGAATAAAAAATATATACTTTATTAAAAAAAATACCTCCCTCATTGTATTCAAAAAATTCGTCTCCTCCAATAATTCATGCTAAATTAGAAATTTTTTGGATAAATATCTATCCAAATAATTATATATATTATATTGTTCATGCCTAAAATCATTAGAATGGGAAAAAATAAAACATTTCATTGACTCTAGGATAAATACAAAAAAGGTGACTCAAAAATAAATGGAAGGGTTCTATATCCCCACCATTATTTAACATGTTATATTTTCTGATATATTTTTATAATATGTTGATGTATGAATCTAAAGTTAGTGACTATTTTTCTAATTTTGTGTCATTCTAACATAAAACATATTTAAACCTCATATTATTTTTAATCCATAATAATTTTCTTGGGGTATTAATAATATTTTTGATCTATTATTGTTGAGAGTTATCCCAATGACTCTCAATAAATCTTCTTCAAAAATCATTACAATATCAAAAATAGGTTTAAAATTTTTTAAAAATAATTTAAACTCTCATTTACCCCCTTATATGACATTAATAATATATAGAAATGGATTGGTAATAGTAGTTCTATAATAAGATAAATTTTTAAAACAAATTTTTTTACTTTTCATTTATTTTAAACTATTACAAAAATATTGATTTAAAGTGGTGGTTTTAGGCTACATTCATGAATGGAGATGTTTTATTTTTTAAAAATCTTCAATAATATTCATAAAATTTTATATAATCATTTAATATAAAATTAAAATTAAAATACTAATTTGTTATGTTTTCATATTATCATAAATATATTTGATAAAAATTTTATTAAATTAAAATAATGAATGTAATATTTATATTTTAAAATAATCATATCGGGGATGATTCTAAATAATAAAATGAAATATTAAAGTAATTAAATATAACAAGTATTATGTTACAATAACTTTATATATTAAATTTTATGGAACATATTTACCCATTGGATAGATATCGTTAACGGAAATCTTCAAATTAATGGTGATTTGTAATCAATAACTCAATTACACTATCATGAGTAACGAAATAGAATTGATATAACAAATTAAAATGATTGATATAAAAGAATTATAATTACTTATAATAAAAAATATTCATTTAAATGATTTTTAATTACGTTAATTATACCAAAACATAATTTTTCATGGAGTTAGAGGACATATAGAGATATCTATGACTATTGGGAAGAGTTTCACTCCAAATAACAATTCTTATCAACAATTTTCCCTTGATATAAAATATTATATTATATATCTAAAATTAATGGTATTTAATGTATACAATTATTCATTTCCATCATTTTTTATGAATCAATGGCCTCCTTCTATCGATTAATGTGGGATTTTGTATACCATTCATTTTTCATAACATTTCTTTCCATTAATTTGTCATTATTTTTTTTGTTATCTATCACCCATATATCTCATACGTCCTCTTTCAATATATTCATTTTATTATATTTAATAAATTATTAACCCTTATTCCCCTTTTTATATGGATATTCATGTGTTTATGACAACCATCCTATAATTCCCTAGAGTCAAATATTATATGTTTAGTAAGGGAATACTTAAAAAATATATATCATTCTCTATGATTATTACCTTTAAATTATATTCCATTTCATGGTTCCATTATTATAAAATTTTATCTTCATTTTGCTTTTTTATTTCTTGTAATTATTTTATCGAAAATATTTATTGAATGTGACTCATTATTATTTTTATAAGATAGTTAGAATATATTATGAAATCTATTTTTATTGATTTACCTTCAATTTTTAACTTTTTTCTTATTAATTTTATTTCAAATTATCATTAATAAATCCTAGTTAATTTTTCCCAAAACAATTATTCAATTTGTTATATTACATTGAATAAATATCCATCTATGTCAATACACATTGACATTATGCATATTTTAGTATTTATAATGTCTTATATCCATGATTATTTTGAAAAATGGATACTCGATAAAAAAATAATGTTAACTATTCTCTATTTTCATACATAAATATGATGTTGAAAAAATGAAATCATTCGGAGAGAAATGTTTTTAAATTGACAAAGTCTTACATTTTCATTAACTAAGAATAAATATAACATATTTCCAATGCATATCTTTTTAGAATAGCCAATAATAAATATTTTTTATTGAAGGGTGTTTATTTTAATAGAAATATATTTTATAAAGGAATTAAATTAGTTAAAATATAATCTTCACATTACAGTATAATGTGAAAATATTTTAAACATCATTTTCATTATTGATGGGAAATTAGAATTATAAATAAATTATATTCATTGCAAGTATTTTATTTCAATAGTTTAATGATAATGTTAGTTTTATACATTCAGTATTATTCTCATTTTAATGTGGCACACGTTTTCATGACATTATTGGATGGGGGTGTGGTCCTATAATTATAAATTTCAATAAATTATAAGGTAATTCATGCATTTCATGAGATATCATATCCAGGTGGGGATCATAGAATTTTTTTTATAGGTTTTTGGTAGGGATCCTCATCATATGTACATTATTTCATGAATTGTGTTTATAAAACATTAATATTTCATGAGTAAAGGTATAAAACTATGGTTTGTGTTAGGAGTCTAGTGTAGGATGTGTAATTAGTCATGAAATTCACTATTTGGTATATTCCATTCTCTTAAGATCATTAATTTATAAACATTATGGAATAATTTATGATGATTCTATCAATCATAGTTTTCACTTCTTATGATTTAATGATATTATTCCATTAATCAAATATTTTTCCATGATCCTGTATCACACATGATTTTTATGTTTTAGTTATTACATTATATCTCTTTTGTAATTTTTTACCACTTACTAAGTGATTATGATAACTATTTTCATATGAATCCCCATTTCTACTATGTACAAGTGGTGATAAATTGATTTTGATCATATTATCAGGGGCTATGATGAGGGATTAATAAAATTTTATAGTTTTATGATGTAATATAAACATAGATTCTAATGTATAAAAAATTTTATCTTTGGAGTTATTTGTAATTATGTTTTTTAAATGTGTTTATTATTATCACCAATGAAGGATTTGTGTGTTTAATGTTATTTTTGTGTGTGATTATAGATACTTAGTACTTAAAAACCAATGGTGTTGCAATTTAACAATGAATAAATATGGATATATAAGCTTATGTATATTAATTTAAATAAAAACAAAATATATTATTATAAAATATCATGAATCAAATAATGGTAACCAAAATCATCAATTGAAATTATATAGAATCACTATAAAAAAATAATTCCATATAAATGGCTGATCCATACATTTCATTCACTATTCATGCCATTGCATAATATGTATGATAATTATTTGTAACACCCCATGATTTTATGATGTAAAATATTTTATGTCTTGTGATTTATGCAACACCAAGTTTATCTTGTGCTATAAAAAGCACTGTATTAGTTGACAGTATATGCAACACAATTCTTGGCTTGTGAGGCACATAATTTCCTATTCTTTTGATAGAATTCATTTCACACATTAATGAGTATAGATCTTTTTAAATTTATAAATGAAATAAGTTTGGATTGTGTTATACGCCAGAAAAAACGAATCTTTCACTAAACACAATACTGACATTGTTTTTATTTTATATATCATTATAATTCATCTTACACATTTTCAAGAACATGGTATGAGAACGAAAATCATTTTTTAGATAAAAGAAGTATTTTTCAAAAAATACAGTTTTACCAAATTTTAATAGTACACCCATTTCAAATATAGTTTTTGACACGTTTATAATTACAATTTGATAAAATATTATTCTTCTATGCAATAAGGATATATAAATTTACTTTGGAAATTTTTTTTTATAATTTTCATATTTTAATGAATAGTAAAAATATGGTAAATTTTTATTAAGAACAAATTTTTTCATCAAGATAATTTATATGGTAAAATAATAATATTGAGTAGTTTTAATATATAAATACAATATATTTTTTCCATTTAATTTAATTTACATCATTAGCATTAATTTTACCTCAAATTCATTTATAAAAAAATTTCAATCTTTTGCAATGTTTTATCTTTTAAAACTAGTTTACTCTACAATGGGATGAACTTTAAATTAATTACTACAACTTCTGTGTGTTGAATTTGTAAAAATTAATTCCATATTTGGACTGGTAATGTTATGATTTTTTAAATAGTTTCCATTTATTTTTGGACATTACGAATAATATCTTCAATAATAATTTTATTTACCATGGTTAAAGGGTAAATCTATTAAATAAGGGTAAAAATTAATATAAAATAATATTAAACTACACTAACACATGTCCTAATCCTATTGGAGGAGATATCTCCATAAATTTCCATCCTTTGATAGATTTTGAGACACCATGGATTCACATTGATATGAAAATGACATTTTATAAGAATTAATTTTAAGTAAAGATAATTAAAACCTAAACAAATACTTTTACTAAATCAATTTCAATATAGAGTTATATAAATGATCTCTATGTCTGTAAATAGTCATTATTAATATACAAACATTTTCTACACCATATTATTTTATTTATAATTTTTAGGCATTAAATAAATATACATATTTATGAGACAATAATGATGTAGTGATTAAATAATTAATGAAAGATTCAACTAAATGAATTTATTAATATTAAGATAAAGATAATTTGCATATTTGGATTCCATCCATGAATTTTCTGGAAAAATTGACATATTAATGATGATTCAATTCCTTTGGTTTGATGTAATTAGGTTGGTATGATTTTTTACAAATTCCAGTATGAATAGTGTCCAAAATTCACATAATTCACACACTAAAATATGAAATAGTTTATTAAATGATAATATATTCCCAAAAATATAAGATTAGGAAAAATAGTTAATAAAAGTATAAATATATTATAAATAAACAATTTGATCTATTTTCTATGATATGGTAATTACCTTAACCAACAATGTGTGTATAACATGATATCCCAGTGTGATTAAAAATGTTAATATAAGGGTTAAATTGAAAAAATAAATATATAAAAATATTCGAAACTTGACTAAAAATTATTTGATGATGAGTATTCGAATCAAAATCATCTTATCTTTGAATTAAAAATGTTTGAATTTTTTTTCAAAATTTAATTTATAATAAATTAATATTTTGAGAGTTTCTAAAAGTAACTATCTCCTCTCTTATAAAAGGGAACCTCCCCCCTTTCCCCTTCAATCCATTTGTTCCTTAATGCTTAGCCAACCCCTACCCATTTCTCTTATCAAATCCCCTAGTAACATTATGGAGGATCTTGTATTCTAAAAAGACAAACTCTAGTAACCAATAAGGAAATTTAAAGGTGGCACGTTGATGAAGAGGTAATATCTTCTTCCGATTCATTGAAATTTATTTATTCTCTTAATTTTTATTATCTAGTTGTTTCAATATAAAATAATAACTGCAGTATCACTGAAATACTAATATCGTTCTATAAATATGAAACAACCCTATTTCACCTTCAATAAATCCTATTAAAAATTAAATCACCGAGCGTGTGAACATACAGATTACTCTCTCCATGTTATAGTGTAATCTATTTTTCACCACCACATTACATGGTTGGGTATAATGGTAGAAATAATAACTATATATTGTTATTATAACATGATACTAATTTTGATATATTATACACCATCCACTTTAATACCATTCAACAATTTTTGGAACAATATCATTGCTCGTGCGTACGTATGGCTTACTTTCTCAACGACGCGATTAGATTCATTCTCCATGTTAACCACTCAAGAATGATTATAAAGTATATATAATAAATTATCATGAAATATATGACATAATAGTTCTACTAGATTTATGTGTATATATATATTTCATTTACATACTTTCATCTAATTCAATAAGGAAACGAAAACAATGTCCATGTGTACGTACGACCAACAGTCTCCATAAACTGTGTATTGATTTCATTTATAAATCTATTATATATATATTTATATAATTAATATATAATATATATATAAATCATGTTTCACATTATCTATGTATGTAAATTATGATATATTTTATCATATTAAGGACAACAAATCCAAACACATATGATAAATGATACGATTTTTATAGAAAACTTTGCATTAACAACGAATTGACAAATGAACGGGTAATATAAAGACTTAAGTGAATCATATATGAAATCATAAATATTATTATGGTTCTTTTACAAGTTAATAATATGTTTAAACCCAATATATATGAGTTTTGGACACATATAGAAGAAATCGGACTGAAGGAAAAGTATTACTTTCCCAATCCTGTTTTTATCCTAGATTTTTTATTTGTACATATTTTCTAGGAATATATCTATCATACATGTCCCTATTTTCTAAAAATGGTTTCATAAAATATGTAATATTATTCTATGTACATTTAATGTTGTTTTACCCCCTTTTTACTTTTACTACATTATATTAATGGAATCATTCTTTAGTTTACTCTATGAGGTACTTTTTTACTTTTTCGTCAAAAGTATGAGGAGACTCATTTGTTAAACTATACAGAATGAATGTGTTCTTAAAAATTCATATCGTTTAATTTTGATGAAGATTCAACTAAACATTTACATTTTTATTTTTAACTAAATTCTCTTCTATTAAAATTTATCAACATTTTGAGCAAATAAAACGTTTTCTTTAAGAGGAAAGGGTATTTTCCTCAAGAACTATGTTGAATTGTTATATCAAAAGTATTTTCTATCTAAGGTGATAGTATTTAAATAGTTAAATTTTTATTTACCTGCTATTACACTGATATGAATGTGTTATTGATGAAAGGGTATTTTATGTGGATTATGTTATGATGGATTGATGTTCAAGAAACCCATTTTATGACATGGGTCATGAGATGATGAATGATTTATGTTTTCTGGCACAGGTAAGAATGATTTCATTATGAGTTTGGTGAGACCTATATCTCTTTCCATTGTATTGGGTAATGATTTATATCTCATGAGATAAACATGACTGTAATGGAGGGTAAATTTGGTTCAGTAATACATGTATGGAACAATAAGTAAACCCGGTTCTATAATTGACTTTTTCCACTATAATGGTCTTACAGTAATGCCTTGGCTACATTGGAAATAATAATATGTGATAATTAGTTTTCCACAATTACATGTATTATGAAAATACTATTCTAGCATGGTTACTGTTTCTTTATGATCCATGCCTTACATACTGCCATGATTTAGGTTATTTCACAATATTTTGATGTATAAACTTTATGTTAATGTTTTTACCTTCAAATATTTATTGTTTTTTATGTTATCCTTGTTTAACCTTATTGAGAATTTGATCTCACCATTTTTCTTATTAGTTTTACCTAGAATATAAATTAAGGTTTTAGTTAGGAATACAAAATTGGATGATTTTATGGGAGATTTTGAAGATCATTCACCGTGATTAGAATATTATGTTCAGGGTTTCCAAAGACACTAAACTAATACAGTCATTATGAATTTGTTTGTGTCGAGCCTTAATTATTCCACAATGAAAATATAATGTCCATGTACAACATTTTGGGTCTCTAAAGTATGTATCAGAGTGAAGGTTTAGTCAACCATTGGAAAAAAGGATGCGAAAACTTTGGTGAGATCCCTTGAAATATTTCTATGGTATGTCAAGGGATGTTACAAAGGTTATGTATAATTATCGGTCACCGTATTTGAATTATGGTAACGATAATGAATCACCTAGTATCAAATAAAATATTTTAAATATGGAACATAATCCCTTTTTATATGTTGTGTTCTATGTGTGATTTTTCGTCTCACACTATTCTTTTTGGGTTTTAGAAAATGGTTGGAAACATGAGGATTTATGTTAATGTAGAATATGATGGAAAATTGACTAATATTATTCATGATAATCCCTATGATATTATACACTGAAGTAGAAACATCATTTTTATACCTAATAAAAAATATCATAATATGATCAATAATCCTAACATTGGTGAGTTTCCTGAAGTATCTAATAAGAGAAAGATAGAGTTTCATTGTGATCATAGAAGAAAGAATGTTGAATTTTCTGTATGTATGTCATGTTGGAAGAGACATCTAGGAGTGTGTTTAAAAGAAAATGGAAGATGCTTTGGGTGTGGAAAACAAGGACACAATGCCAGTAATTGCATAGGAAAAGTTTCCATTAACATAAAGGATAAAGATAATTATATTACTAAGACATCCAAAAAGTTAAATGATTTAAATGTGGAATGTATGGGCATTTTGAAAATCCATTCCCTAAGGGAAAATATAATGAAGATAATAAACATGGTCATATGGGTTATATTTATGTTTATTATGATGAATATAATGCAAATGATATATGAGAAGAAATAAGTATTGGGGAATAAATTTATGAATCTCATTCAATAGTTTAATAAGGTAGTGAAATGATTGCATGTTTATCAATATTAATGTTTTATAAGTAATTTAACGATACTATGGAATAAAGATACATCTAAATATTATTACAATATTGTTTTCCCTAATATATTTAAATGTATATTTTAAATGGTACTGAAAACCATGAAAGGTTTTCCATATATTTTTGGAAAGTACAAGATATGTGAAAAATAAAGAGATAAGAATTTAATGACATGTTTGATTGTATCAATGAGCTCATTACTGGTATATGAACCAAGTGATATCATGGTTTTGAGTATATAGAATTTTTTATATATTTGTTTGTGGAATGTTTTATCTTTGGATGCATTCATGTTTTCAATAAAGTTATATGGTAATTCATGTTTCAAGAAAATACATGATTAAGGTATTCACATGATTGGAATGTGAGAAATAAGATATATCTTATGATATATGGGGGATAAATTATGGTATTCATAGAATTGATATATGACCTATCTAGAAATTGTATTCATTGTACTGTGACATTGGACAGAACAATATTCGATATTCCTAAAGGTTGGAATGTATTAAATTCAATATTGAATTGTATTGTTTAATTGTAGATCTATTTTATAGTATTTAGGAAATGTTAAAATAGTATAGTTTTAGAAAAATAGAAACCTATAGGACGGTTGACAACCCATCGCATCAGACAAGGCTACGGGAATCAAACCCACAGTCGAAGTGAAATTGGCCTTTATTTCATACCACTAGCCTTTAGGATATCCCTGGTTACTATAAATTATTTTTATTTTATTAAGTGGTATGATAGATGAAGTATAATTCCATTTTTGGAACCATGTATGATTAATATCACTATAGACGGACTTATGTGTATTTAATAAATTCTGCTAACATTTTTGTGATATAGACAGTTGGAATGACCTATCATTCTACTGTATGATCTTCTAACACTTCAAGAATGACAAATTCAACTTCATTTCTTTTAATAACCGATGATGTTGAAATTGATCAAGGAACAATCAACAGTATTTAAATCATTTATGTATTTCTTTTAATGAAATAATTTTTTACTTTAGGAAATATATATTGATAACCATAAATTTTATCCCAATACCTTATTATACAATCAAATTGATGGTCCATTAAATCATTGAATATTTATGGATTTCTGGTAGTTAACATTCTCCAAACATTTTTCTCAATCACTATGCATCAGAACATTATGGTTAGATTTCACTTCCATATCCATGATTTCACTTCTATCCTATGTTCTACAATGTGTAAACATAGTGATGCATTACTTTTGGAGATCTTTATGTTTCTCACATACCTTATTAAAAATCAGTTTTTTTATTCCTTTTTACGGTGATGGTTTCTATGAAAGAAACTTTCATGTAGAAAACCATTTATAACCCCAACGAATTTCGAGGGAGAAATTTATTTTAAGAGGGGTAGAATGTATGAAACTGATATTTTTGAAGATATATTATTTTATTTCTTGTGTTTTATGATACAAAAATATTTTCTTGTTCTATATGCTACACTGTGTTAGCTCGAAGTATTCACAACACTATTATTGGCTTGTGTGCCACATAATTTCACGTTCTTTTGATAGAATTCATTTCACGAAACACTGAGTATAAATTTAGTTCAATTTATAAATGAAATAAGTTTGGATTATTCTATAGACCACACCAAATGCTGCTTGTGCTACATGCAACTGTGACCTGGCTTGTGTTAAATGTAAGAGCGACCTTTCTCGATAGCTTGGTTTTACGCAATGCTGAGTTTCACTAAAAACGATATATTATTGATATATTATTATTTAATAGTATATAAATTTACCATTATGTAAAGTATTGACCACATTTTTAATTCTATATAACATTATAATTAATCTTACACATTTTCTATAACATTATATGAGAACAGAAATAGATTTTTCGGATAAAAGAGGTATATTTAAAAAATGTCGTTTTACCCCTTTTAATGGCACACCAATTTTAAATGTTGTTTTGGATAATTTTATAATATTAATTTGAAAAATTAAACTTATTTTATTCAATAACAATATAAAAATTTACTTTGGAGCAATTTTGGATATTTTTATGATGATTTTCATATTTTTATGAATATTAATATTATGCTAAATTTTAATTGAAAACACATTTTTTCATAAAGATATTTTATATGGATAAATTATAATATTATGTGATTTTAATGTATAAATAAAATATATTTTTATCATTTAATAAAAAAATTCATTATCATTAATTTTACATCTAATTTATAGGTAAAAACATTTCAATATTTTGTAATGTTTTAACATTTAAAACCCATTTCCTCAACAATGTGAAGGATTTTAAATTATTTACTACAAAAGATGTGGTTTTAATTTGAAAAAATAGACTCCATATTTAGTATTATAAGGTTAGAATTCTTTAAATAGTTACATTTTTTTGACAGTATAGATAGTAACATTTGTAATTGTTTTAATTACCACAGTTAAAGGGTAAATCTGGTAAATAAGGGTAAAAAATAATATTATAATAATATTAAACCTCCATAACAAATTTCCTAATAGTATTTAATGAGATATATCCAGCCACTAACATCCTAGGGTCGATTTTGGGACCCCATGGATTCACATGGATATGAAAATGACATTTTATATGAATTAATTTAATGTAATAATTATTATAACCTAAACCAATATCTTTTAATAAATTGGTTTTAATATAGATTTATATAACTGATATATTTTCCTATAAATATTAATTACAATGTTAATAATATTTTCTAAATTATTATATTTATTTTATAATTTTTAGGCATTATATAAATATATTTATTTATGACACAATTATGATTTAGGGATTACCTCATTAATGAAGGATTCAAGTAATTGAATTTATAAATATTAAAATGAAGTTAATTTGAATATTTTTATGCCATCCAATAATTTAATGTTTGAAACTGACATATTAGGGATGATTTAATTACTTTTTTATGAAATAGGGTTTTTATGATGACTTAAATTGTCAAGTATGAATAGTATCCAAAATTGACATAATTCTTAACTTAAAATATAAACTATATTATTAAATGATATTATATTCATAAAAATATATAATTCATCCAAATGGTTAATATAAGTCCTAATATATAACAAATAACCTTTTTTGGGTCGTTTGAAAAGATATGGTAATTAACATAACCAAAAATGTGTAAAAAACAAGATATCAAGATAAGATTAAATAAGGGAAAATTAGGGTAAAACCAAAAAGATAAGGATAAAAAAATATTCCAAACATGTCTAAAAATTATTGTATGAAGGGTATTAGAACCAAACATGTCTAAAAATCGAATTAAATATGTTTTGGACCAATTATATGCAAAATTTAATTTATAATAAATTAATATTTTGAGTGTTTAGAAAAGTTCCCCTCTTCTCTCTTATAAAATAGAACCTCCTCCCTCCCCTATTCACTCAATTTTGAGCCATAAAAATTTTCTAAACCCTACATGTTTCCCTTCTCAATATCCCTAGAAACATTTTAGAGGATATGGTATTATCAAAAGACCAACTATAGTAACCTAAGAAGAAATTTAATGGAGGCACGTTGAGGAAGATGTAATCTCTTCAACTAATTCTTTAAAATTTATTTCTTCTTCTACATACTATTATTTAGTTGTTTCATTATAATGTAATAACATTAATATCACTCATAAAATTATATGTTGTTATAAATATGAAACAACCCTATTTCATCTTCTATCAATTATATAGAAAATTAAATCACCGCGCGTGCGTACAGATATTTTACAGTCTCCACACTGTGATGTAATATATTTTCACCACCACCTTACATGGAAGGGTATAATGGTGGAAATAAAACTATATATAAAAAGTATATCATGATACTAATTTGAGATATTATAAACCAACCACTTCAATTACATGCAACAATTATGAGAATGATATCATCGCTCGTGTGTACGTATGACTTACCGTCTCCACGGTGCGATGATATTAATTCTCCATGTTAACCATTAAACAATGATTATAAAGTATATATATATTTTTTTAAAGGATGGGGCCGAAGCCTCAATTTATTATTTTTAAATCAAAGACCACTTTTTAGAGGGTAGTGGGAAACCCAATACATAGCCCGAAGGCCCAAGGCCAAGTGTCCTGAATACAAGGCTTGAAAGCCCATTTTTTTCCCAAAGGACCCTCTGTGAACAGTACGGCTACAGTACCCTGCGCAGCTACTGTACCTGCTACAGTACCCGCCGCCGCTACAGTATCCTGCAACAGTTCCTCCGCCGCTACAGTGCTGCCACCGCTACAGTTCCTCCACTACTACAGTGTCTGCTATAGTGCCCCTGCTACAGTACCCTGCTACAGCAACCCGGAAATTTATCCCTACCCGGATTTGAACCCGGGTCTTTTGGATGCCAAGCAAGAGCCTGTACCACTTGGGTACAGGATCGTTGGATAAAGTATATATAATAAACGAACATGAAATATATGAAATTATAATGAAACTATATATATATATATTCATTTAAATACATCAATCCAATTCAATAATGAAATGAAAATAGTGTTCATTCATGCGTACAACCTACCATCTGCATGAACAGTGTATTTCATTTCATTTATCTATATATTATACATATATATTTATATAATGAATATAATATATATATAAATCATATTTTACATTCTTAAAGTAAATCAGGATCTAAGTAATTGTCTGCAGAATAACAAGTCCAGACATAAACAATAAATGAAATGATTATTACCCAAAACATTTCTTTAACATGGAATTGACAAATGAAGGGTAATATAAAGTAGTAAGTGAATAATATATGATATCTTAATTATTATTTTCGTTCTTTTACAAGTTAAAAATATGATTATACCCACTAAATATTTGTTTTGGACACATACGAATGATCTCAGACCTATGGAAAGGGATAACTTTCAATTATCATTTTTCTCCGAGATTGTTTATTTATAAGTATTTACTAGGGATATATTTATATTCCATAACCATGTTTTCTGGAAATGTTTTCATAAATTTTCTAAAATTTTTCTATGTATATTTAATTTTTTCTGCCACTTTTTTTACTTTTACTACGTGGTATGAAATGAATCTTTTATTTTATCATATGAGGTACTTTTTGACTATATAAGAACAAGTATGAGGAGAATTATTTTAACTAATAATTCATGAAATTTTTTTTACATATTATTAAGACATTATTTCCAAGAACCATACTCTACAATTTTAAAAGTTTATTTTCAACTAAATTTTTTTCTTTTAAAATATCTCAACTTTTTGAGAAAAAAATGAAAAATTATGGATATTTGCTTTAAGAACTATGTTCAGTTGGTTTATCAAAATTATTTTCAATCTATGATGACACTATTTAAATATTTTTATATTTATATACCTATTATTAAACTGGTTTGATTGTGTTAATGATGAAATTGGATTTTATGTGGATTATGTTATGATGGATTTATGTTTAAGAAACCCATTTTATTTCATGTGTCATGCTATGATGAATGACTTATCTTTTGTGGAACATGTAAGAATGATTTCATTAGAATATGGGTGGGACCTATATCCCCCTCCAATATATTGAGTAAAGATTTATATATCATGAGATAGACATGACTGGAATAACAGGTGAACCCGGTTCAGTAATATATGGATGTAATGGCTAGTAAACCCGGTTTAGTAATGGAAACTGTCCACTACAATGGTCTTGGAAGAAATGTCATAACTACTATGGAAAACATAACATGTTCTTACTAATTTTTCACAATTACATGTTTTATGACAATTCTATTCTATAATGGTTAATTTTTCTTTATTATCCATGCTTTACGTACTGCGAATATTTCTATCATTGCTCATGATTTTGATGTTTATGTTTTATATTGATGTTTTTAAACTCAAATGTTTATGTTTTTTTATGTTCTCTATGTTCACCCTTACTGAGCATTTAAGCTCACCCTTTTTATGTTTTCTTTTCTCCTAGATATAAATAATGGTTTAAGGTGTGAATAAAAGAGAAAGATATTTATGGGAGATGTAGATGATCCTTCACCCTGATTTGAAGATTATGTTCCATGTTTCCGAAGACACTAAACTGATATTGTATTTGGAAATTTGTTTGTGTCTTGTGTTATGTATTCTGTAATAGAAATTTAATGTTCACTTACTTCAATCTTGGGTTTCTACATTGTAAATGTTATACCCTATATGATGTTCTATACATACCTATATATTCTCCACACACACACATATATATATATCATCAAATGTATATATATTTGTCCTTATGACATCACAGTGAACACATATTCCAATGAGCCTAATAAAAGTCCATAGGTCTAATACCCATCTATGGGGTAAATGGGTTTGAAAATCAAAATGTCATGGGATCCCAACACAAACCACTCAAAAAGAACTACATTTGTTACACATGGATCTTACATATTCTTTGCATAACACATTTTTAGAAACCAAAATATTGTAAATAATACCAATTTACATAATACGAACCAATGGTTCTCTAATTTACTATTATACAATATTGATATACATAACATTATATCCCTTTATAAAAAATGAAAAATGATTAAGATACATGTTTATTTTGATAATAATTTGGGTGTATGGATTTATAAAGGTTTATTTCCCACATTCACGTTTCATTACTATTAAATATGATTTTAAGAAGGAAATGATTACTACAAGATAAATTTTATTATCCCATCATTATATAACATTTTTTTGAATTTGGAGATTACAACCATGAATGATATATAATACATATGAAATAATCATATAATGAAAAAGATAATAGATGGTTAATGATGTATTACATAGGGATATGATATGAGATTAATTATGTGCACTATAATTATACCATGTGAATAATCATGTCCATATTTGGTATTGACCAATACTTTCTAAATATAGTCAAACAATTCAAATAGAGTTACCATGGAACTCATTTAAAACCCATTTATAGTGTTATTATTTCATATATTAATTAGAATACGTTTTCCATATTTTTTTTATGAAAAATAGTTGAGGATTCAGTAACAATTCATGTTTTGAAATATAGGAATGATTTTAATAGGAAATTTTTATTTTCTAAAACCTTTTATTAGTTAGAAATAAAATCATTTTATTTCTTCAAAATTAAAGATGTGATTATGTCACCAACTATTTTAAATCATAATACTGGTTATGTACTGATCACCAATATATAATTCATAAATAATATGGTGGAAGGAATAAATCTTATTTGATAATTAAAATAATTTGTATAGAAGGGTATGAATAACTAAAAATGATCATCACATCCATGAATTATTTTAGAAGGTAACATCAAATGATTTGAAACAAATGATGATCAAAATTCCAACTAGATTTTCTAGACTATGGAAGAGAACAAATCCATTAAAATTTATTTTTAATATAATAATTAGACAATAACTAATTAACATGGATACATAAGTAAGAAATAGTCATAAAATGGTTTACATGTAAATCATCGAAAAAAATACATTAACAAGTGTGAAATTATATGTAATATCATATGAATTTATATTGTGAAATCTAATAAATATATTTATTTCAATATATATGATTTTATATATTAATGTATTCATGATTTAAATAACAAAATACTCTAATAATGATGTCATTACATATATTATGGACACTAAATTTTTTATAATAATTTATTTAATAAATCTAAAAAATATATTTGTTTAAAATCAACTTTTAAACTCATTGACATGTAATTTATAAATATAATTATATATAATATATTAATAATTATAAAATATTTTTTTTCTAGATTTATAATTTTTAATTGAATGATCATGGGTAAGTCATGTTCTAGGCACAACATAGAAATAAATTTAATATACTCAGACCATAAAAAATAATTATTTGTTATCATTTATAGTATAGAAAATTATCAGGTAGAAACTAAGATCCTTTCTAAAAAATTCAATTTCAAAATGAACTAAAAAATATTTTAAAACAACAAAACACTCTAAAATACAATGATATAATATTTTTATTACTCTAAAAATCCATAAAATGTGGTCACAAGAAATCAAAAAATATATCCTACCTTATTTCTAATTTCATACAAAAATCATAAACCCCATTAATAAACAATTTATTGATAATGTCATATATAAATAATGATTAAGTGGATGAAATAAATCTATAACCGTCTATATAAAAGAAAAAAAGTTCCCACATCAATTTTAATCGTTTCTTCCATGCTCTAAATAATGTAATTGTCAATAACTTTCCTTGGAATGAATGATTTGAGAACAATACAACAAGGGAGTGGAAGGCATTTGTGGAGTGATATGTTTTTACACAATGAATAAATACCAATGAATCAATATTGAGTCATATAGAAGTAGGATATGATAGAAGCATGGAAGGGAGATCCTAGAGGGGGATGTCACTTCTAGTTGGGAGGAAGTGGGTTTGATGGAAATAAAAAATTTTGAAAAATTGTCTATGAATAAAATTAAACTAAAAATACCATATTTAAGGGAAATATTTTACCACATTTTCGGATAATGAGTACAAAATCTCACCCCTTTGGTGACCCCTCCATTGTATTACATAGTGGGTAGTTGATACCATCTACATGGTACTGGGTTCCACATATATTTTTAAAATATATGTGGGGTCACCTGTTTACCATAAAAAATATCTAAATAATTTTAACAATCCTCAAACAACATCCCAAAACACCAAAAATTCATTCCCCAAACAATGGAATACATGAATATGTCACAAAACAATAATATAACCTTATTTTTGTAAAAAAAATGGATACATTTCATCCATATTCTAAATACATAATGTAAATCCATAATAATTCTTCCATCCTTATTAGAATAAAAGAATCACAACATGGGAAAAATTAAGTATATAATTGAGCTGTAACATACACATAATTATACCATCATAGCTATAATAAAATTTTCAATTTCCAATGATAACTATTATTTCACATTAAATTCAACTAGGTATCATGTGTCTTATACTATGTACCCAAAAGAGATAAAAAATTAATAATTGTTTTAAAAATTATATGTTTCTTATTTATATTAATATTTTAAACACCTTTTATCACATTATTAAAACACATTTAATCCATATATCCTTATATTTGGTGCTCAACCACCCAATCATCCATTGGATATGTATCCACCATCAATACTCGATTACATTATATACAAGAGGTCTTGAGGGATCATTATATTCATGGTTTTCCATTATTTATCCTCTAGTATTGTAAATAATGTTTTTTATATTTTTTATTGTCTATGGGATATTATAATATCCTAACATTAATCTTGAATAATTCATCAACATCATCATATTTTTTACATATAGATATTTTATTTGGTAAACGTCTATATTTTTTTTGGTATTTCTTTAGTTTGTCATTCCATATCCCTCAATTTCATTAGAAGTTACCAATCTATGCAATTCCATAATCTAATATTGATTTGATCATTTTAGTAGAGACATATAACCTATAATTGGACTTCAATAATCAATAAATCACAAAAATCAATTTCTAACCTCTTATCACTCTCATAATCTGAATGGTTTACAAAAAAATTTGTATATTGTGGAATAAATTAAATCAATAATATGTGTTTTAAAAAATAAAAATTATTTTTAATTTTTTGATAAATAAAAATTTCTATTTTTTCTGTTTAGTTTATATTTAAAAAATTTTAATTCCATAACAATCATTTTTATACCTTTATTCAAAATTAATTAATCATCCACTCTATCATGTAAAAAAATATTTATAATGTAATTTAATTGAGTTTTATTTTTGGATTACATTTCTATTTTTCATCATTATGGTTAATGTTTCAATAAAAAAAATTACACATATTAATATTGGTTTTAAAAAATATTAGTTCTTTTTTAGTGTTTTTAATATCTATAACTATTAGAAAATTATTACACGATCATATAAAGGGGGTATGTATATATATAATTACTTTTTGAAGAATAAGATTTTAGTCAAGAGATTTATGTATAGGATAATGCTATGGGATAATATTATTTTTATCTATCATGGTATTCCCCTTCCTAAATTCCTTTTGAGATGACATGTAAGTCTATAATAAAATTGTTTACACACAACCATATAATATGACATTGATATTCTCTAACTCTATTATATTTTTTCATCTAAAATCATAGGTATAGACTTAAACCATCTAAATAGGTATTAAAAACCCTAATATTGGGGTACTGATTTATATAATATTTAATGTTAATAGTTATTTATTTAATTACACTCATATTGTGGTATAGATTCATGATCATTAAGTTATTATAGGAATTTAGGGGTTGGATGGTGGCCACCTTCTTAGTATGTTATGGACACATAATACACATGTCCTAGTTTAGGGAATTTGGATTTACATTTTGTACATAATCCATGGAATGAATATTATTTATAAAACAATATCATGTTTCACATTTATTGTGTAATTAATATCAAATATTATGAATTTTGGGATTAATATGTTTGTCCACAACCTTGGGGTTATCCTTGGTTGTCCTAGTGTGAGTTCTCTCACCTACGATTTCTATTTTGTCCTTAAAAAGGATTGTCATATACAATATTTGAATATGATAATTTTTAGCTTCACATATGGGTTTGAAATTATTAATTTTTAGGACCATGGATTGATAGTTTTCAATAACATATATAGTCCAACTTATTATATTTTTATTAAAACAGGACAAGGAATTACAATACTAGTTATTGGTTTTATTTATCATCATATTAAAATTCTCTAAAAGACATTACAATATTTGAGGGAAATATTTTTATTAATAATTTTTATTTTATATAAGAAAAAATATTTCCTAACTATATTTAATTCATCACATATTATTTAGTGTTGAATCTGTATATTGGTATATGCACCTTAGATATTGTAGAAACATACTCAAATATATTTCAAGAAATCCAGTTGGTATCATTACATCTGAGGTAAAAATATACTTTATATTCCCATGTAAATAAGGATTCATTCTTTTTTATCTTTGTTGATGATAACCTAAATCCCCATACCAAATCAGAGAAGGGTGGAAACCATGGAATCTTCACGTACTCGATTTTATATAAGGGTTCTTTTTTAATGAGGATAGCATTAAAAATATATCTAGAAACATTATATTATCCATCCTATACAAATGATGGGAATTAAATAAATTCCAAGAATCACAATAATGGTGATTATTAGTTCCTTTAGAGAATATCCATTTTTCATGTTTGGAAAAAGATGGTAATTTTTATTTTACATGTTACCACATAAAAACATATTATTAGGAATATGACACATCATGTATGTAAATATTGGTCCATAAATTGTTGATGATGAGACCATGTATTATGAAACATGTTAATTTATATGATTAGGAAACATACGAGTGATATATTGGCATTACACCACTCATTAAAAATAGTTTCTCAATTTACAATGAGTTGTCATAAAAACATCAAAACGAACATGTAGGATAATATTTTGGAAATAAAATTCTACCAAATTATATATTCCATATATACTGAATGTGTCATGATTATTAATGTGTAGTGTATAAATATGAAACATATTACACTCTCTAGATTATATATTTCAAAATATGTTTATAGCAGTATATTATATGACTAGTTTGTTTATGTAGATATAGAGAAATATATAATATCATCGAAGACGTTTTCCCATTAGTGATAATCCAATGTTATGGAAATTGTAATGAAAGGAATTAATCCCCTAAACCATATTAAATAATTTTATTGATAACATATATTCTAGGACTTCTTTAATGTAGTCACTCGAGGTTTCATTAATTGTTATAAGACTCAGTTGTGAACCACTTGTGAGTTTGGAGGATGCTTATAAATGTAGTTGAAGATTATTTTGAATTTTGTAATGCAATGTTTAGATGATCCTAGATGGATTAATAAAATTACTTTTCCTTCTAGGTGTTCACTTGTATATTCATCACATAAGGATCAATAGGTAGACCCATTCTATAGTAATAATATAATTTTTTATTATATTTTTGTATATTGGTGAAACCACATTGAAAACAATCCCTCAGTTGTCATCCATTGATCATGGATAGTGACTAATGTGATGATGAAATATGATGAGAATAAAATAGTGTTATAAGTGTTTGGATTATATCTACACTACAATCTCTTAAATATTTGTGGTTAAAAAAGTTGGTTATGCATTAGTAACTAATGGCCTCCAAACCTCAATAATATTGATTATATAACTAGAGCTAGTACCATATCAGAAATTATTATCACAATAGTTCTTATGATACCAAAGGTTTTCATATTGTTAGTATTATAGGTATTGATTTTCTATAATTATAATACAATCCTTTATAACAAACTAATATAGATTGTGAACATATCTAATTTTATGAGTTTTCATATGGGCATCACCAACCTTAAATACCACTACCTCTATCTTGTTGTATAATATATAGGGAAGACAATATTGATTTATTAAATGTCTCCCATATTACTGATTTTTTATGTTTATCTCATTCAATGATAAAATAACTATGTAAATATAAGTGTTTAAAGACCTAATGAAAAAATAATTATGGGATTCATTTTCATAATTTTATGATTAATAAAAATTATTGAATTTGGACAACACCCCATTTGGATTTTAATCATCAACAAAATATTGTATTACTATATATAGGGAATATATTTAAATATATAATTGGTCCAAAACATAATCAGATAAAAAGGCATAAAAACCTATGAATCATGTGGAATCTCTCTGATGATAAAAAATGAATCATTATATCTGATGGTATATCCATATATAAATTTTTTACCATGAGATGAATCAATAAATTGAACACTTTATGCAATATTTCCTTAGATATAATCCCTCATTAAATTTTTGGATTTAGTAAATCCATATCATAAATCACCCCTAGATGGATCAATATCCTTGAACTTCCATGATCCAGGGTTTATTATAGATTCACATAATTCAGTGTTATGAAAAACATATATAAATGTCTCACATAATTTTCTAGTTGTAATATTGCACTAATTGGGCCTCCTGGACAACATGATAGGATGGATAATATTGTTTAGGCTAAAAATTTGAGGTTATAATGATTCTATTATGTAAAAATACTTCACCTATATCTATCATAATCTTTGAGGATCTTATTTCGTTGTTCTTGTACTCATAAAATTTTATTATAAAGAATATGGTCTTCAAGGATATATCTTTTTGAAAATATCAAAAAAATTAAAATATAAATGAATAATATTTTTATATTTTCAATGTCACTAAAAAACCTGATGATTCTAAATTAAATAATTATAAATATTCCAATAGGGTATCCCTATAATCAATGATATATTTATTTGTGAAATTAATATGGACATATATTTTCCTTTTCATATATTATAATAATATAATTTTTGCGTGGAAGTAAAATATTTTATATATAGTGGGGGAGTTGGTTGATAATTTTATAAATTGTTATTATTTTCTGATATCATTATTTCTTAAATTTATTTTCTTCAATATTTTTTAATTTTTTTTATAATTTATAAATTTTGTTATTAAAAAATATTATATCATGCTCATATATTCATATAAAATTTTGATATCTTATTACAATATATTAACTACTTTTAGGATTTTATAATGTCCAAATAATAAAATGGAATACTTTTTAATAATTGATATATTAGTGTTCACATTAATTTAGTATTGATAACTTTTTTTAAAATATAGATATTTATAATTATATTCCTCAAAGTAACATTACAAAATCATTGATAAGTTGACCACATAAATTCAATAATTTAAATGTAAATTTGTATAAAATATTATCTTCTTCAATCATTCTATATAATCATAATATTATATTTTTCATACTTAATATATTGTTTATTTATATTGATACTCATTTTTCTCCAACTAGTTTATTTTCATATATTCGTTTCATACAAACATGACGTTCATGAGCATTTTAATAAAGATTGAACCATGTATATATACCAATAATTAATTTTCACCATATAAAAATATATATATGGGTGATTGTCTGTTATATATATATATATATCACAATTTATATATATATATATATATGAGTGAAAAAATTTAAAGCATATGCTATTATCATGGTCATGTGATCTTTATTTTTTATTTCAGGCCAGTTTTTTTATTTAGTTATAATGATATTGTTAACATTGAATCTCATTGAATTATAATTGAATAAGGTAATCTAAGAAATTTAATTTTCTTAAAATTAAAAAATGGATCATAAATACAAGGATGAAGTTATTGTCACACACATACACATATATTTGGATATTTATTAATATATTTGGATCATTTGTAATCTATTTGATATTATATTTTTCTTAGTACGAATATTCTATATTTTAGTGACCTTATATAGTTTTTATTATGATTAAAAAGAATTAAATTTTATATGAATGATAATATTTTTAAGTAAGAACTATGAATTTTTTTTGTTGATGCTACAACACATTAGACCAACTGATCGGATGAAAATTGACTACATAAAAAATTCAAAAAATTTTGTTGTTATATAAAATTAATATATTTATATGAGTTACCACATATATACCTATATTGACAACATGTAATGACATGTTTCCTAATGAACAATTAAGTGATCAGGAATAGTTATCCTTATGTGTCAAAATGATCACATGATTTAGTGGATCCACTATAAAAGGAATTAAAATAAAATGTCCTAGATATGAAATATATTTTACTGTATTGAAGAGACTATATAAATTAATTAAATTTTATTTTCATTGAACATTCATGAAATCACATGATTGTCTTTTATAAAACTACACAATAAACTTCTAAGTGTTTGAGTGAAGGAAATAAATCATTTGTGAATTGAATGATAAGTGGTAAAATGATTAAGGTCAATCAATAAAAATACCATCATTTGAAAATTCAATCTAAACTATATTTAAGTATATATAAATATGATTCATATTCAATCATGTATGAAAAATATACTATGATGAAAGTTCATAATACCAATTACTAGTTCAGTTTTTATTTATAATTTTCAATGATGTAAAAGTATTACATTTTGAAAATAATAATTTCTCATTGTATAAAATGTTGATATGTCTCTTAGAATAAAAATAAAAAATTTTCTTAAAAAGTGATGGTGTGGTGTGCCTTACACCAAAATATTCATTCACCTATGAGACCATATTTTCAAAAAAAATTGTAAAAACTCAAAAAATTCCCCACTTATTAAGAATTACATTCTATGACATAAGAATAAACATTACATAAAAATTAAATAATATAATCCTAAAAAATTAAAATACAAATTTATTATTGGAAATTGAGAAAATGGAGAATAGTTTTGAAATGTTTACAAATGGGATAAATATTATGAGTATGATATTAAGTGTCATGACCTATCCTATTAGGGATATGACCCATGTAATCTAACCACATGGGTATTATATAATATCATGATTTCCATTGCAATACATCAAAAGTTATCACCCACCAATGTTATATAGATATGTTTTTTTGAAGTTTTTATTATCCTCACTCTAACATGCCTTGAGAAACATCCTAGCTGGCCACCCATACTATAAGTTAACATGGACATTTTGTTTTTTAAGCCACATTTGTTCAGGGTAATTACACTCTATATGCCTTAAAATGATGACACCAAAATTGTGGAACCCACAACATGAGACTAGGTATTACCTATACACTTATAAGATCACTTTTCAAACTAATGACTGTATCTATATTCTAACACAGGTTCATTCATATGAATTTTCAATTATTCATACACTCCCTAAGAAATATCCTAGCTGGTTACCCATACTGGTAGTACTGTAGTTCTTGGATGTGTTGTTATGGATTTGTAATCAGGTCATAGAGGATACATATCTTCTTTCACTATGAATTCTTCTCACTCCCTCACACCTAGATAAACATCCCAGCTAGTCTCCCATATAAAAATTATTATTAGAAAAGATCACAGATATATGGAGTTGTAATCATCTATTCTCCCCAAAAAAAGCCTCACCATATTGAAATTTGTAAAAAAAAATTAGTTTTATAAGATGAAATTTTCTAGGGTATTACACAATTTACACAATTTAATAAAAAATTACCACATTGTGGAACTACAAAAGAATCCTAGGAATTCCATATACACTTCTATGATCACTTATCAAACTTATGATTATACCAATTGGAAGTATTATGTTCTTTATGTCTGCCTTTTTTATCACTCACACACATGTAGAATAATTTCCTAGCTGGTCACCCATCCTAATAGTACTCTTGGACAGGTATGTTTACTTATGTAATTGTAATCTTGTAATCTTGGCCATGTATATTCTTTTAGTGTGCATTATCCCCACTCCCACACACCATGAAAAATATCCCAGTTATTCATCCATCTTGAAAATACTCATCGGAAAGATCATTTAACAATAGAGATTTAATCATGTATGCAAATGAAAATAATGTTACAACTTGTTTATATTGGTAGAAAATTTTTTTATTTTAGATTAACTTTTCTATGGGTTATACACTCTCCAAACCATTATGAAATAACACCCTCATTATGGACCCCATAACTCAAAATAGTTAATTACATATACACTTATCAGTTCCATTATCAAACTAATGACTATCCCTATAGGATAACGCATGTTCTTTTAGTGTTCTTTATCATCACTCACACACACCCAGAGAAACATTCCATGTGCTCACTCATCATGATAGTAATCTGAGAAAATGTTTTTTAGATATGGAGTTGTAGTCATGCAGGATTACAAAAAATAGATTTAAATTATTAACATGGGTAGAATTTTTTTTCATTTTTGAGATTACAATTTTAGGTGTGTAATAAATTCCTACCCTTTAAAGAAAAAACCCAATTTGTTTGGTCCAAAAATAACATCCAGGAATTCCCTCTAGACTTTGATCAGAGTGTTGGATCTGATACCATTTATCAAATTCAAACCTCCAATGCCCCCAATAATGGTCATATGAACCCATTCGTGTATTTTAGTAAAAAAAATCCTTCCTATAAAACACATTCATTTACCAATTAGGGTCACATATAATACTATGTAATGTATAAAAAGGCTAACACATGTTCATTCTGTATGATTTTTCATCACTCAAACAATCCTTGATAAACAACCAAGGTGATCACCCATCCTAGTGATACTCTAGTCCAAGTATGATTAACTATGCTGTTTTAATCATGTATGCCTATAAAAAATTATGGTCATTTTTGAAATGAGTAGTAACATTTATTTTTTTCGGATGAACTATTCTAGTGGTTTTATACTCACCACCCCACTAATAAAAACTCTATCATTTAGGACCCAAAAAACTTTCCATTAGAATTCCATCTATATTTACATCTGAGTATTATCTTTAATATCATATTTTATAAAGATAACTCATAGGTCTATAAAAATGGCCATCTAACCACATTGGTAACTTGTAATACATTTTCCCCCTCCCTAAGGCCCGCCCAATTTCCTTAATATATCATTAAACTAATAACTACCCCATAATAAAACAAATTCTCGTTTAGTTTGTTTAATAATCTCCCATAAATTCCCCGAGCGACATCCATGGATGTCATCTATTCTCATCACAACTCCCGAAAAAAACCTAATTTTCTTTGCATTTCCAATTAGGTATGCTTTAGAAATTAAAGCTTCTTCTTATTAATATAGAATGTAATATTTATCCTCTATATGTAAATAAAATTATGGGGTGTTACAATGGTATATTTGATACAACATAAACTAAAAACTGGAATTTGATATACATCTAAACAAAAAAGTGAACTGTATAAGAACTATTTTTTTCTATGTCAAATAATAAGAACCATAGTCTATAAGACTAAAGTGAATCCTAATTATGGAAATTATTTTTTTTAATCTTAAATTAATAAGATATTTTTATCCAAATATATTATTTATATAATGATAAAGATAATAAAAAAAATATAAATTTTAAATCAATAATTTACAACCTTTCTAGACCCAAATAATTCCGCATGCCAAAAATATTTTTTTTATTAATTTGGTATAGTTAATTCGTTTTATATAGTCTAGTAAAAGTTTATTATAACTATTTACTAGATGTTCCAAAAATATAAGTACATATAACTCGATCATAAAAATATTCGTAATACTGTATGGTGGTCACATCACCTTTGTTGACAAATGAAAAGGGGAAGATAATTTTTCATGGGGATATATGTATACCTATAACGATTTTAGTTTATAATGTAGTAGTTTTTTTAATCATTTAATATACAATGTGATTAGTGTATTTCAATTTTATGATGATTTATATAATGTGAAGATGATAAAAATGATTGCAAAAATTTTATTACAATTATGAATTAGTTTTTACATCCTTAATAAATGATAATGTTTACCATATTAATCAATATAATTTATCTTCTCAAAATGATTCTTACATAACATTTATTTATTAATAATATTGGGTATAAATTTAGAGACTATACTCATGAAATTTATACATTTTTTGAAATATAATTAGAATATTAGTATTCATGAATACATCAAAACTATAATTATTAAAATACTACGTTTTAAATATCATTAAAATATGGATGAAATTGAAGATTTTTTTAAACTAATGAAAGAGGTTTCAACCCCTCAAATACAAATATTTATTAAACATTATTTTTTATACCATCTATAGTTTCTAATCTAGGTGGAAACCAATATTTCTAGGTGATTGTTTATGATAAATCAAGATAAACGTGGTTATTATTATTAACTCCCATATGTAAATATCAATAATTTTTTAATAAATATGAAAAAAATATAGAAAAAATAGTTTAATTACCAATAATACCATGATAATTGATCATGTATATGAATTATAAAATAAATAATTTGATTCATTATGTTAAGAATATGGTTATAGTGAAAATTTATCTACACATTAGACACATCAACAAAATGGGATTGTTGATAGGATAAATAGAATATCAATGAAATTTCTTGTACCCTGATGGATGAATATGACATACCTATCTTTCATTTGAATGATTATTTGAAAAATACTTTTTATTTAATAATATGGTCTATGATTATAGCATTCATAAATAATACTAATTATGATATATAGAATGAATGAAAATAGATGATGAATAACTTTATCATTTTTGAATGAAAAGTCTTTATTCAAAAAGAAACAGAGTCTTTCAAAATTTATACTAAAGAGTAATGAGGGAAAAATTCTAGGTTATTCAAACAGAAAAATGAAAGTATATTTTTTAAAAATAAATCTCTAACATTGGAATAATATATACGTGTCATTTTATATTTTAAGGATAAAAACGATCCCAAAACTATAGTAGAGAACCTCAAGGATGAAATGTATACTATTAATATCATTAATACCTCTATGAATTCTAAACATAACAGTTGATAAAGCTCTCTAAAGAGATCATATTGATGAATATGACCATGAAAAATAATTATAATGACCAAAAACATTAATTACTGGAACTAATACGACCCATAGATAACATATTTTAAATATTATTATTGGTGATATGGATAAAGGAACCAATACAGAAGGCACTCATAGAATCCCTACTGAACACAAATATATATTATCTCAAACAAGAACAATGAAAATCATTGATGAAATTAATGATAATTAAATTGGTATTTTAATTTTACAAGATCATCATCAATAAGAAGGAAATAATCCCTATGTACTACTTGAAAAAAATAATGATTAGAAGATGATAGAAAAAATGGGTATATGTGAATAATATTAATAAATGTATAAAATAAAATTATAAAAACTTATAAATTGATTACATAAATTTATAGTCATTAAAATGCCATCTATTATAAATATATATTTTCACAAAAAGTTATTGTTTAATTCATTATAATACAAATTGATATGAAATAGAAATTAATTACAAAATATATGAAATGTATGTTATATATGTATTTCGTTATGATTATATTATTGAGGATGTTTATGAAGAACAATTTCATAGTTCTCTATCCCTATCATTCTAATTCATGTTTTTAAAATTTGTAAAAAAAAATGATATGGTTTAAAATGGACTTATAGAGAATAGTATGATATGCTCACCCCATTCATAAATTAAAATTTATTTTAAAAATGTATAAATAATTTAAATTTATTTATTAAAATAATTTCAAATTATTCTATTATAGTAATAAACTATAATGATTACATTAATTTTAGTTCATCTAAAATTTTATTATTTATTGATTTTTTAAAAATATACATTGTAAATATGAAATGAGATTAGTGTTCGGAAAAAAAACGATTTATTTAATTTTTAATTCTTCAAATATATTAAATAATTTTATAAATCAGCATAAAATTTAAAATATTTCATAATTAATTTTTCATAGAAAAATGGTAGGGGAAACTCTGATGAGTACAAGAAGTAAATTGAAATATAAGGGAAATAAGAAATAACTTTTCAAAAAATCACAGAGGTATAATCAGAAGTATACCATAAATAACCATTAAAAGAACTACTATAATTTTAATTATGTACATGGGTCCCCATTTGTTTAAATTATATATGAATATCCATTATATTTAGTCAAAATAATTTTTAAATACCTTAATATACAACAAATTTTGGATTATATTCCTCAATAAGAAATGGACTTCATCTTTTAACAAATTCAGTTAATAATTTTGATTTCTATATGGTTGATTATAAATTTACATCTTGAACATTTTAATTTTTATGAAATTAATCTTTTACTCAATTCAGTAAAAAGAATAAGTCACATTCATGGTATACTATTGATGCATAGTATATAGGTATAAGTAGTTGTTATGAAATAATTTCATTGACGAATCAAATATTACTAGACTATGGTTTATTATTCCAAGATGAAATTATTAATGGATATAATAAATGTTTGATTAACATATATAATAAAATTATATCTAATTACAGAAATAAAAATATTAATTTAAGATATCGCTTTGTGAGATAGCATTTCTAATAATGGGATATCACTCTCGAGTTAATTAATACTAAGCAACCTCACACAATATATTCAAAAAACCAAAGAAAATTTTAATATTAAATTATATCATACATGATCTAGGTAAGAATAATTAATCATGATAATTATTTCAATTATTTAGTTAGGATTATTCAAGTTATAAATTTTCTTTTAATGTTCAAAAATAATTATATATCATAAGTGTTCATAAGGAAATGTAGTGCAGCATATTTGCCTACTATTAATTAGAGTCAACTTGTGAATATTGGTTGTGTGGTAGGGTGTGCTACCACAATATCCTAATTTACCCATAATAAGTACTCATATTGTAGTTCAAGCTACCATTCTGTCTCAGGCTACCAAAAGTCAGATGGTTAATAACGTTACCAAATGAAATTTTACACAGTCACCAAAGGTGTTGTTTCTATCTTCATAAATTTTAATATATATATGATTATATTATTTTAATCCCTAAGGGATTTAAAATATTATTAATTCATAATTTGACTAATTTCTCTCTCACGATACACTAATCCTCTTAGATTTTAAATCACGACATCTTGATATTTTTCCATCTATCATTTCCTAGCCTCTAGAACCACGAATCTATATGGAATATAGTTTGGATGATGCAAAAATTCATTAATTTATGGCATATAGGTTCATATTACATGATGAAATAGAAATAATAATCTATATAATAGTATAACATGTGAATATATATTTTACAACATGATTGATCAAGCCTAGAAAAAAATTAAAATCTAAATGGATGATAATGATTATGTCCTTAGATTGGAAATATGTTCAGAGGCTTGGTTAAAAAATAAGGATCAGTATAAAAAATGATCATCTTTATATGATGTGAGTATATGATATTTATATAAATATATATCATGGAATGATTTATATGAATGATTTCAAGAAGACATCTATAATTATAGATATACTTTTATTTACATTCAAGCATTGTGAATGGTATTTGGAAATTCTTCATCAAAGTGATATTTGAAGGACCCCAGAACACCATAAGAGGGCATGGGTGATTAGGGGTGTCAACATTTTCATTTAGACTAATGGATCTTCTTCCAACATTAGTAGGAAAATATTAAACTTGTTTGAAGATAATTTCCAGAAATAAAATTATAGGCAAAGAAATGACAAATGAATTTTACGTGGTTCACCAATAAGGGCTACGACAATGGAGTATACACCGAAAGTGTTTAGAAAGTACCAGAACCACTAATCTTAATATGTGGTGGATTAAATGTGTTTAGAAATATCACAGAGTTATAGGCACACTAACTTTATAAGACTTTGGGTATGGCACACGACATCCCTCAGATCACGTTTGCTGACTCCCCCTTTCTCCCTACGTTGGAAGAATCTTCACTCAGTTTAATGAAATGAATTTCTATTCAGTGGATTAGGATTAATTAATGCATCCTTAAATACAAATGGATTCTCTATTAAAGTCCCATAATCATGAAAAAATGTAATTAATTTTCTTGTAAAATGATATGTTATGAAAATTAACTTTGCAAACAGATTTGGCCAATTTTCAGGCTTGCATGGGTGTTCCACATACTGTTGTTGTTTCCTTATACCACATCTATTTTCATGTACCATCAAGGTCATCCATATACTATTAATCTCCCCAACATATCATGATTCTTCTCATTCGGATCTACTTCATGTACTGCTTCATAGCTCCATGAACCATCTTTCTCTGTATACTGCCCTGATCTGCCGCGTACTTAGAGAGCTTTCTCCGGGAACCACACACTCTTCCATAGACTATTTTCCTTATGCGGATGAGTCTCTCCACATACCATCTTCTCCACCGCAAATAACTTTTGACATATCCGTATTTCTCCCCAAAATTATAAACTCTAATATCCTCCATTATTAGAAGGGATTAATGTTCCTTAAATAGGCACATACCTCCAAAAAGTTCTCTAAAATGATTTAACCAAATTTTCAGTGTGGGGAAACATTAGTTCCTTCTGCATATGGTTATCCTCCTCCACATACCACTCTTTTTTCGTGAACCATATAAATCTATCCTACCTTCCTCAATCCACATACCACATGCCTTCACCGCATACCGTCGTTGCGAATCATTTTTTTTAACCTTCAACATTCTACGTGCCTAATTCCATAACCATGTATTGTAGTTGTGAACTATTTTTGGGTTATGTTCATTGCTTTATGTATTATTCCCTCTGTCTCCTCTGCGTACATCACACATTTACTTCATACCATCCACCTTCACTACGTACTGTGCACCTTCACAACATACCATTTCCAAACTCTCGATTTTTAGGCCCAATAATATAGAAAACAGTAGTAAACTGTGCCACCTTCAATACAGCTTTTAGCCTCAATATTATGACCTCATTCCTTGCAAAAACCCTAGTCATCCATGTGAATATTGAGAAAAAACACAAACCAAACTCCATTATTATCAACAAATATCCTTAGTTACAACAATATCCCCCTTCGGGTTTATTTTCAGCCTCTAGATAAATTCACTAATGTGCCGACCATGATCAAAACCTGAATCTATAAGAATCAAATCAGCCATAACTCTATGTCTGCGCGAGCAATGTTCAGTGTATAAAAAAATATATAGAAAAATAAATGAGTTCTCATTCCTTTCATTTCCCCACCTTCATTATTGTAGTTCTATTTTTTCCTATAACTAGAATAAAACATATCACTTTCAAATCACTTTCCATTGAAATTATCCATTATCCCCCATTTGGAAATAAACCTGAAGACCGGTAATATAACAGTGTAGAGTTCAGAACATAAACCCCCTGGGTCATATCACCCCATAAACCTAAAAACATTCAAAAATATATTAGCACAGTCAAAAAAACTAGGGATATGGGAATCTTGTAACCTCCTTATGAACTAAGAGGTGGATGACCACCAGGGTTCAACAGATGATTCTAAAACACAGTAACTGATAGTGGACTGATCATAATATCAGCCACCTGTTCATCACTTCCCCCATGGTCCATATTAATCATGCCATGTTAAATTTTTTTTGATGAAGTGATTTATGATCTCAATATGTTTCTTATTAGATTTCTGAAAAAGATTCTTTGTAAGAACTATTGTGCTTTTGTTATCACATTAAATCAACATTGGTTTTTTCATCTCATTAAATTTGTCACTTAGTAGATAATTATTCAAGAGTAAATGTGTGTAGGCCTTACTAGCATATATATATTCAGCTTCATTAGTACTAAGTGATGTACTTTCCTATTTCCTTTTTATCTGTACCACACATTTCTTCCCAATATAGAATGGCAAACCACTAGTAGACTTTATGTTTAATACATCTCCAGCAAAATCAGCATCAGAAAATGATGATATTTCACCGTATCGTCTTGTAGTAAATTATAGCCCATAATTGTGTTTACCTTGAATGTATCACATGATTGTATCCACTGCATCCATATGATTTTACTTCAGATTACTCTGAAAGCGGGATAAAAGGCAAGTTTCATGGAAATATCATGCCATGTCATCTTTCAGTACAAAAGGCTTCCAATGATTCTTCTGTACATGGTGGGATCCACAGATGTCCCATCCTCGTGCTTTCTTATCTTTGAACCAACTGCAATATGTGTCTTCATTTGTTTTGATTCATGTATATTGAATTTCCTCAATATCACTCTCGCATACTTTTCTTGAGAAATGAATGTGTGATCCTTCCTATGAATTACCTACAACCCTAAGAAGTATGTGAGTTCACCAATCATGGGCTTCTCAAATTCATATTTCATTTTATTGGAAAATTATTCTACTGATCCATGTTTTCTTCCTCTAAAAATAATATCATCCATGTATACCTATACCGTGAACTTATCCAGTTGAGAGTTTTTCACATAGAGATTGTAATCCAATCATCCTCTTTTAAAATCATGTTTTCTTTGATAAGAGTCCAAAGAAGAGTACCATGCCCTTGGTGCATGTTTTATTCCATTAATATATTTCTTCTACTTGAAAACATTGAGTTCTTCATCTCCAAGCAATAACCCTATGGGTTGTTTAATGTAAACTTTTTCTTCTAATACTCCATTAAAGAATTAAATATTTACATCCATTTTATCAACATTATATCCTCATTGGGTTTCCATGGTAAGAAATAGCCTGATTGAATCCACTCTCTCTATGGGAGAATATATATCCTCCACATGAATGACTTCAATTTGTAATTATACTTTACAGACCAAGAATGTCTTATTTATGATCACATTTCCATGCTCATAATGTTTTTCGTGAAAATCCACTCTATACCAATTACATTGTGGCCTTAAAGACTTTTAACAAGATCCTAGGTCTATATTTTTTTCAATATGATCTAACTCTTCATTCATTTCTTTTACCCATGACTCATCTTTTTTAACCTCTTCAAATGAGGATGGTTCTACAAGTGATAGAAATACACAATGAGCATTGTTCCTCATTCTTTTTGTCTGTGTAGCTTCATTCTGATCCCCAATAAATATGGACCGATCAATCTCAGCTCTTTGATTTCTCTTTTACGGTTCAATTGAATTATCTCCAACAATGGATTCCTCTTCTGATTCTTCTTAAGATTCAACATCAATACTTGACTCCTGTGAGTTTTTCACACCTTATTTATCCTCTTTATTGATATTTTTTCTATGTTCACATCCTTCCTCATCTTCTATCACATTAGAATATGAAGTCCCTAAAGCATTCGTGTTTTTATTTTCAATGGTATTTACATCACAACTTTCTACAATTATTCCCAAGTTTTTATAGAGTCATTAGGAAGATTTTATGTTCATTGAGTATCCAAGAAATATTCCTTCCTCTGCATTGTATCCATACATTCCATGATTTCCTTCTTTGTTTCGAAAATCATGTTTTCTTCCTAATACTCAAAAATATTTCAAAGAGGGCTTCTTTCCCTGCCACAATTCATATGATGTCATCACCTCATCCATTTATAGATATATTCACTTTTGAATATACACTACTTATTTTACTTCCTCATTCTATTAATGTCAAGGAATATGACTCTCGATCATCATAGTTCTCTCCATGTTATTTACCTGTCAATTCTTGTTCTCAACAACTCTGTTTTGTTATGGAGTTATCACAACAAACACCTCATGTTGTATCCAATTCTTCACTAGGTAATTTTCAAATTCAATGGATGTGTATTCCCCTCCATTGATATACTGTAAGACATTGTTTTTCCCTCAAGTATCATTCTCAGGGATTCGATGATAGGTTTTCATGAAATCAAGCACTTGCCGCTTCTTGTGTATAATGATCACAAAATCCATTCTACTGTAATCCACTATGAAATGAACAAATTACATTTCCCCATGTGTTCCATCAACATTTATTAGGCCGCATACATCTGTATTAATGAGGTAATTTATATTTGATGCTCTTTTCTTCATTGGCTGGTTGGAACGGCAGACCAGCTTCCTAGGCATGGACACACCACCAGTCTTTTCTCGTTAATGCTTTAGATTAGGGATGTCAATGACTATATTCATCTTATATATCTTTTCCATATCATTATGATTGTTGTTCCCCAATATTCTATTCAAAAAAAAATTCCACTTCAACGGTTAAGTAACAAAATTTTCTCCTTGATGTCAACTTGATATAAGATGTTATTTGTCCTACAACCTTTCATGAAGGAATTCCATGACATTCCTCTTATAGTACATCCATTCAGATAGAATGTCACTATAATACTAGAGTCATGGAGTTGACTCACACTAGAAGATTTTAATGCAAACCATCCACAAAAAATACTATAGTTTTCTTTCAGCTATCCATTAGCTATAATTGTACTTCCACTGCCTTTTATCTTCAAATCACCATCGTTACCGAACCTCACTATTCCATCAAACTTTTTCTTAACATTCATTATTAGGTCTAAATTACCAGTCATGTGGGATGAACATATTTTATCAAGAATCTAGGTGATTTAGTTCTTTATGGATTTTAGGTCTGTTTATGAAAAAATGTACTTTTCCGATTTCCTCTTTTCTATCCATGAGATATTGGATTTAGTGTAAGAAGTTGATGGTTTTTCAATTCACTCTTACATGTACAGAGGTTCTTCATATTCAAAATCTTATTTTAGAGGTTCAAACCATTTTTAAATAGAAACACCATATGGTTGATGTGTATTAACTCATCTCTGAGTATTTAAAGTATTTCTCATGTCATTCTTTTTCCTGGAACACCCTGGTTTATGGCCAAAGTTAGAATAGTGAAAAAAATATACACAGAAATTATATCTTCTATAAGATGTAGGATATGAATATGTTCTCCATTTTATAACTCCCAACTCTTTCCCAATAATATTTCTCCTTGCCTCTTCACAGTATGAAATGGTATAGCCCATATAGCCCTAAAACTGACACATTATGAAAGGAAAGGTCTTATCCCATTTGTTTCTCCTTATTCTTTCTTCCTCAAGAAAATAGTTTGATTGCCTATATTTACTATAGAAAAGAGGATAATCTTCAGTTCATCTTTCCATTTGATTTATGGTTTCCCTTTTCAGCACTTTTGGTGGCTTTCTAGCATGATCAACTTTAATCTTGCCTTTATTCTAGTTCACTTTATTTCTATAATTTTATGTTTCCAAATCACAACAAATTATTCAATTTCCCATGAATGTGGGTCTTTGGTCATTCAAGTCCATTTCTACTACATCAGAAACCACGTTTTCCTGTATATAATAGAACAACATATGAGATCCTTACAAATTGTATTTTCTTCTTTTCTTCTTTTGAAATTGATTCACATTAAAGCTTACTTCTCAGAGTAACAACACATTATTCCTGTCCTTCAACGTTCATGGACTTCTCCTATAGTCTATATGTTAGGTAATTGATGCCCTTGTATTGTTCTTAAATTATGAGTTTTAGATCAACAACATCACTAGTGAATTCATTAAATTATGATGGAACTTTCACCAGTCCTTCCAGTCATTCAATTTCTGCATTCTGGTGATCAATATATTATGATTATTACTCCACCATTGCATTCCACTTTTTACATATCATATATTTAATCTCAAGAATACCAATAACTTTCTTATACTTCCTTACTTACTCTGATTCATTTAGATTCTATACGCTTTAAGGTAGAATCTCATATTGTAACTTTTGTTAAGTTTCAAATTCCGGAACCATATTTCCGGAACCTACTTTTGGAATCACTTTCCAAGTTCAGTTCGTTGTTAGAGGTGTTGTGAATTTACTTAAGATGAAACTTATGATAAAAAGTAGTAGTCAAATGATTATCTCCAACATTATATAACAATGTTTATGACTTTTCAATGCTAGCAATCATGGAGGCATGGTTTCCAGTCATAAATTCTGATTCCTCTTCCTTAATAAATTCATTATCATCAACTTCCTTTTTGAAAAACAAACACTTCTTTTGTACATTCATTGAAAATTAGATGTTTCCATTTTTTAAGAATCTTTTTTGAGTTTTCTCCGTGTGTTCATCTACAATTTCTTCATCATAATTTTTCTTTGAGAACTGAGAGGAAATGTGCCCTGCTCTTCCACAGTGAAAAGAATTTAGAGGTAGCTTACCATCATATTTCTTTATTCTCTTCTGGAACATCATTGAAATGAGAGAAAGTGTTTTGTTTTTTTCATCATATGAATCACAACTATCTCTTGAAAACATTACATTGTCTATGCATTTGAATTCCATTTCCTTACATACATGAGTCTTAGTTTTTTTTTTTGTCTGATTCAAATTTCATAAACTAATAGATTGATCAGAAGATCATCCACTGATAATTTGGAGATATCTATTTCATCAAGGGATGAAACATTTGCATTGTAAAGGGGAAGAAGTCTTCTAAATATTTTCTTCACTATGCTAATATCTTTTATTTCTTCACCCAGACTGCAGATTTCTCCTACAACTTTTATAATACGATTGAGAAAGGGGTTAGCTTTCTCATCACGATGTATTTTCATATAACCAAACCTGTTGTGATGAACATTAATATTTTTCCTCCATCACTTTTTTATCTCATTCATCAATATTTTATAGTTTATCCCACATTTACTTGGAATATTTTCAACTCATTACCTTTAGATAAATATGATCATAAAGGGATGTAGTGAGAAAATTTTGTGATTTTTCATCAGCATCAAATAATTTTCTCTCTATCTGTCATCAACATTCTTTTAGGATAAGTGACTTGTATTCCCTGTGTAGTAGAATATATGAAATCAACTCCAGGAGATCCCAGTTGAGATATCATCATGCTTTTAAATTTTTAAAAATTACATTCATATAAGAGGGGGACTCCCTAAACATTGACTAGATTCTCTATGAAAACAGAAGAAAAATTCAACACCAACAACTTTTAGCTGCAGATACTACTTGATGGACCCCAGAACATCCTGAGAGGATAGGGGTGAATCAAGGTGTAAACATTTACATTTAGAATAATGAAGATAATTTTCATAAAAACAACATTTACATTCACAGCAACGACACAACAATTTTACTTATTTCACGACTAAGGGCTACGTCCAAAGAGTATACACTGATAGTGGGTAGGTCATATCAAAAATACTAATCATAAAAAGTGGTGGATTGCAAGTGTTTATCACATTCACTCTAATCCAATCACACCATATTTATGAGGTTTTAGTGATAACACCCTATGTCCCTCGGATCACTTCCGATCACTCTCCATTGCTCACTGCTTTGGAAGAATCTTCACTCAGTTTATCGACATGGAGGTCCCTTAAAAGTTTTAGAATTAATTAATGCATACTCAAATACAAATGGATGCTATGTGGATGTCCCATAATCATGCAAATATTTAATATATTTCCCATACAGTGATATATTTTAATTATTAATATTGAAAATTGATTTTTCCAATTTTCATGCTTCCTTGGGTGTTCCGGGTACTGCTTCTTTTTATGCGTACCACAACTGTTTTCACCTACCATCCAGATCCTCCCCATATCTTCTATCTCGTCTGTGTATCCCACTGCTCTGTGTTCTGATCTACTCTAGGCACTGCTTCACACCTCTGCAAACCGTTTTTCTCTGCATACAGCCTTGCTATGCCACATACTAAGAGAGCTTCCTACGCGGACAACACACTCTTCCACATACTGTTTCCTTACACGGATGAGTCTCTTTGTGTACCATCTTCTCCCTCATAAACGAGTTCAAACATCTCTTGATTTTTCACAAAAATTTTAATCTCCAATCTCATCCCATATCCAAGTGGATTACTATTCCTTATATAGGCATGTAACACTTCAAATATTGCTAAATCAATTTAACCAAACATTCAATGTGGGACAATATTAACTCTACATACATACAGTTAGCCTCCACCATGTATCAGTACTATTTTGAAAACCACAGAAATCTATCCTACCTTCATCATTATGTGTACTAGATGCCTTCACCGTGTACTTCCGCTACTAACATTTTTTCGTTTCAACCTATAGCATTCTGCGTACAACATTCCTTTGTAACGTACCATAGCTGCGAACTATTTTTCAGTCCATGCACCGCTCCATGTATTGTTCATGATACCTCCACCTTGTATTGTGCACCTTCACTAACTATCACATGCCTTCACTGCAGACTTTGTTCCTTCACCATGTACCATTTCCAAACTCTCGATTTTCGAGGAAAAGAAATAAGGAACACTGGGAAACTATGTCTCCTTTAATACTGATTTCATAAATAATCATATGAGCTCATTCCTTAAAAACTCTGTAGTCATCTGTGTACAGATTGAAAACATACACCAACCAAACACTATTATTTTAAACAAACATCCTTGGTTCCAGAAATATTGAGGACTTATAGTGTTATTATTCTATGGTTTATACAAATTTTGAGTATGATGTGTCTTTACTAGAGATAATGAGAGATAAACCCCCTAAAATTAATCATAATGTAGATCTTGATGATGAATGATAGGTGATGGCAATTTTTATGAAATATTTACTCTGTCAGAGGAAAATATATTTTAGAATCATAATAAATAATAATGCGATTAATATACATTTAATAATGATTGGGGTATAAAATTTATATCCTAAGAAAATTATGAATCATATAAGAATAAACTACGAAAAACTAATTTCATTATTAATTAACTAAAATATCATAAATATTACAGAAATATATTGGATTCTGTCATATTGGTTCCATAGGGGGAGGAAAAGTCAATAGTCTCTTATGGAGTTTTTTTAATCAATTTTTTTCAAAGAAAGCAAACAAATACAAAATACGTTCAAGAAATATTTGGAAGGTGATAAAGATAAATGACATATTATGTTTATTTTGATTAATATATCTATGAGATGCATGGATAAATTAGATAATAGTTTGTAATTGGATAAGGTAGTGGAATATTCATCTGAGGATGAATTGGAATATGAAAATGAGGTTTCTAAAATAATTGAATAATCTAGTGTAGATTATGAATAAAAAAGATCCACTTATAACTCAGTAGATATAAAAATCCATACTCACAAGGATTTTTACATTTTCTCTCCAGAACTGCCTATATCATTATGCCATGAGGTAAAAGATTATGATGATTTTGATTTTGACTTTAATGTTTATATGAATGATTTTGTAATATATGTCTCACAATATGAGTATGATGAGTCCCGTAAATATGATTTATGTGATGAATTGTAAATCAATGGCATGTATTTAAAGAGATAGACCCATTAGAGTGTTGAATTTATAAAAATTCATGATATTGGGAATACATCAATGACAATTGAAGGGGAGTAATCTCTTTAGGGGAATAATATAATTCAAAATATAATTATTATCGTAATGGTGATTATTCAAAAAGACATGGTGGACATAAAACCTCATCTATATATTAACATAATAATATATATAATATATCTCATATTGATATTGATGAAGGTATCAATCCTTATTCTTATAAATTTGTGTTACATGAAGGCCAGAGTAGGAAAATGGTTCTATATGTTTTTGATAATGTTTTTTCCAATAATAAAGTAAAAAATGATTAATAATCTAATCCTATATTTGATAAAAAAACATGGTGAATGTTGAGGGAGGATTTTAAATGAATTTTTTGATTTATAGGAAGTTAACAACCATTTTTATGAGATTGATGAATCTTGTAGGGTGTGTAATTTTAGAGAGATAAAAACTATTTTGGATGAAATGGTTGAAAAATATTTACCTTTGGAACTATTTACACAATCATCTCCAACTCCAACTATATCAATAATTTAATATAATACTTTGGGTATTTCAAATAAAATAAAATTAATTTTCTCAAAGAACTTTTATTGATATTTATAAATTAAAAAAACATCCCATGAAAAAAAAATATAATATTGGTTCAATTATTTTGTATCATATTCATCCTAAGATGATTCTAATGATTCATTATTTGAACCTATATATTTACTATTAATCGGGAAAATAATAATCACAACACGTAGGATTGTGTAAAATTATGACGTAACCTGTAATGTGGTAATTGAATACCATTGGATAATCCTACTATTTTACTACTCATATTCAATTTCCATATTATTCTCCACTAATTCATATTTCCATGGATGTTAATATATTTGAAAAAATGTCATATCCAAAAGAAAATTTGTTTTTGGCGACTAATCAAATAAATGGGAATTGTTCTTCCTAGAATTCATACACATTATTTTAAAACCCTTAATGTTGAAAAAAGAGACTATCATCAATATTTTCGAGACATGGATATGATAGAAAATTAAATTGACCATTATTTTTGTAGTATCATAACTAAATGGATTTTTAAAAAAAATTAGATATCTATCTAGAGAGATTTAGATGCCTCTATTAAATCATTTTCAATGACAATGTTGAAACTTTGATTGTTATATCCCCAATTATATAAATCCGTATCAAGGGTGGGAAATTTCTTTCTAAATAATGGAGCAATGTTTTTTATCTCTGAATGAAATTACTCAGTTGATGTGTAAATACCTCTGTAGTAAGCACTACTAATATTGTTTTCCCTATATCACTACCTATAACATAAAAAAATACAACCTCTGTATTGTTTATTCCTAAGTAAAAAATGGTCATTTTTTCCTCTAAATAGATTTACCTATATAACAATCATCTCAAAATATAATAAAATTTTGTAAATGAATTTTCATTACTGGACCTTATTTCTCTATGCCATAGAATACACTTAGCCTTCATCTCATCATTCTTGGGAGAATGGAAAGTATCCTATTGATCCTATATCCGCATGAGTGAATAAATCTTATTATGAATATAATTAGGAAAACAAAAAATAATTATATATTTTTTTATTTAACATAATCTAAATGAATGAAATTTGACCATGTATTAATTATATATATTCTTGTTTTATTTCATTTATTAACATCTTGAATGTAATATTTCTTTACTCACTATTATAATTAATATATTTTATTTTTGATTATACCAAAAAGGAATGAACTATGATATCATAGTTACAGAGGTACCATAAAAACATAATTGTGTAAAACATTTATATGTTATGAGAATTTTTACCCATACAATTTAATCAAATTTATCATTCTTTGATTTAAAATAAAAAAAAGTGGGAAATTGTATTATTAGTCTATATATTATTTTTTTAATGATCTAAAATACTTTTTATTATGTTTTCCATTAATTTTTATGTCTTATTTTTTTAATGTTTATAGTCTAGAGAAAAGGTGAAAACTGGAAAAGTGTAAAAGATTACAAAGGAAATCTGAAGTGACCGCATAAAGATATAAAAAAACCTTATCAAATGACCTTGTAAGTTAGATAAGTTTTATAATGATAAGTTCACTAAAATAAATAAATTTATAAACTATAATTAAATCCAATCGACTATATGACCATTGAATCAGTCGTGATGAAATAACGTTATGTTTACATGTGACTTAATGATGGAGTTGATTCACCCCAAGATGAATTCCAACCAAATGATTTAATATATAGAAATTTTGATATGTATTTAATTGCTCAAAGTAATAAATTCAAGATAATAAATTATTTTCATTAAATAATAAACACATTACACATTCCAATGTAGACATGATGAATTTTCATGTGACAACATGTACGATATTAGGAGACCGTAAATTAAAGTATTAAGAGATAAAATACTAAATACAAATGTTTATATGACAATCAAGAGAATTAGAAAGCATAAATATGTGTAAAACTTAACCACTATGGGTATTTATAAAACATGGGTGATAAATCTACTATGTATAGATTTCCAAATCACAACATATTGATTAAGTATTTACCATGACTTATTGGAAGAGTTACAATATATCTTCTAATGGATGATCATCTCTATGTTGGAAAATTTAATTATATATCGTCAAATACAACTGATTATTCCCCATAAATCATGGTCATGTGATGTTCCATACTGTAGAATTTTCATTCTCCATTGATACTATGTTTTTTAGATTATGTTTTGAAGCCTTAGAAGAAGGACAAACCACCTAGAACATTCATTACAATGCCTATTGTATTTTCTGACAAGGTGGAGAACTATATTGCTAAATTATAATTTAGGCCGAGAACCAGAAGAATTAAACTTGAAATGATTTATTGAATATCACTATTTCATTTACATTATCACATGTTATTCTTTTAACAATATACGAAACACTTATCCAACAGCATACTGAGGTGTACAATTATTTTACATTATCATATTACTTCACATTTTACCGTCCCATGTATCACTATGGAAAAGGATTAGTATAAATGTATTTCATTATATGAAGTTATTTTATAAAACCCCTATTCTTGATGTGGATTTGATTATTATATTTTAAAAAACCTCAATGGATATAAATTACTACCAGGTAGATAAAACTAATCTCCATAATGAAGGCAACCTCCTACTAAATTCATCAATATGTGTACTTTTTCATTCAATTTTATTTTTAACATAAAAATTAAATATATAATTTATTAATTTCATATATTAAATTTACAATAGATTTTTAGAAAATATAGTTTGATAGATAAAATTTCAACGTGATGTATATATTTTGTTTTAAATAAATATAGTATTTTAAAAGATAAAATTACTTTAGTTACAATAACTAGGTATCAATATTTCCTTTGAGAATGTATGTAATGTTTCAATTATTATATAACTACAAAAATTTTATTACATTGAACAATTATATATTTAGTGGATTTTAATTTTTAATTTTTAAATAATGAAATTTATATATTGGAAGTTGAAGTCATCCCTCTAATTCATTCCTCTCATAACAATAATTATTATACTTAATATGATTAATTTTTTTCATGGTAAATTTTTTTATAATCCAACCATTATGATTACAAAGAATATGATAGTGTGATTCTTTCATTAATAACAATTATAACATCAATTTATTTATATTTTTTCGAATACGGAATTTTTGATTGATTATTTGTTGTTATAGAAATTAAAAACCCATTAATTTTTCATTAGATATTGTTTTTTTATTATTTAAATGTAAATAGTTTCAATTAATCAAATATAATGTTTTCATAAAATTAAGAATTAATATAACATTATCCAGATCTACAAATATGAAAAGGGGAAAATTAAAATTTTAATAAATACATATCATGTATTTTTATAGTTTTATTATATATAAAGTGGATAACCCAGAACTAATCCTAGTGAGATTGTACATGATTAGATTTTCTAAGAACCCATTCCAAATTGGTGGTCGAATATATATTTTTAGGATACTTACAACTATAATATTGTTGGATTATTATAATACTATATATCATGTTAATGGTGGTAGAAATTCTATATACCACATAACATACTGAACACCAACCATAAAATTTCATACATATATATGAAAACTCATATTGGAATCTATAAAAAATGACAATATATTGGATAAATTTCGTGTAATTTTATTCAAAAATTTAATTAATGAACCCCATTAAATATAGACATTTGGATGTCAATCCCGAAATATAAGAGGAGTCTTGAGAAACTGGTAAGTGTTATTCATTCATTCTTTAATTGATTTCGTATAATTGTATTTATTATATATCATTTATTATTCAAATCACCCCACATTACTTCATAATATCGATAATAAATGTGGTGGAATGAGGACATATTCTCATTATTCATTATTCTTATGTCCATGAGAGTTTATAAGCTCATGATTAGAGGTAATGGTGCTGTAAATTATTTTATTAACTGAATTTTTTTCTTTGTATGGGTTATATAAAATATTTCATAATCATAATTTTATTGAATTAATTTTTTCAACCTGTATATAAAATGATATATATTATTTATAGTGGAAGAAATAATTTTTCCCAGTATAATACTATATGTATTCTATAATTATAATATTAACATTTCTACATGTAGATAAAATGAAATTCTATTAAATTAATTAAATATAAACCATAGATTGATTTTAGAAAAATTTATTTCAGGATATTATGAAATTACATGTCACATGTAAATTTAATTCCTCATGGTATTAAAATAAAATATCATTTTGAAATTAAAGACAATATTTTCTTTTGATTTACTTCTATATGATAGAATAACATATTAATATTAATAGTAAACTTATTTTTTAGAAAAAATATTCATATTTACATAATTAATAATTAAACAAACCATTTGGTTAATTTTTAGTTATGAATTCCATTTCTTATCCAAACACTAAAAAAATATAATGGAATCATATTTAATTTAATTATAAATTTATGTTATAAATGTTTTTTATGTCACGTTTTTATTGTGAATAAAATAATTATATTAATTATGTTATGTTTAATTATTAGTTACCTTGTTAGAATAAAAATATTAATTTCTTAATGGTTATAAAAAACCAAAATCAATGGGAAATTTTACAATGGGAGAATAAGTACATGTTTTATCCTCAAAACCATTAGAAGAAGAAAATGTTTTAAACTCATATCCCATTATTTATAATATGTTAATTTTAATTTTCAACTGATTTCAATTTCATTAGGATTAATGTTTCTTCTTTTGAATAAATAAATCATTTATTTGATTTAATTTTTCTATATCCAATGTTTTTTGAAAATATTACAATAATTATATTCTATGTGAATAAGAAAAAAATGCTTATTTTGACCTAGTAATAAATCCCTATAATTTTTTTATTGTTCATTAGACTATAAAATGTGGTGTATAAAAAGAGTTATGTGTTTATAAAATACTGATTGAGGTTATTTTAAATTTTCTAAAATAAAAAATTATTCATTAACAGACACATCATTATTATGTTTTTGATGAAAAATAATAACTTCTTAAAAATTGAAAAATGATTAGAGAAATTATTACTGTATTATGTCTTACTGCTCCATTTTTTTGATAAATAATTAATGTAAAAGTATATTGGGATTAATATAATAAATATTTGTAATATTTTTTTAAATAAGATAATTAACTGTCGTTTTTCAAATCAGTTTGCATGCTATTTGGGAAAATGAAAATAATAGAAATAAAAGAGCTCATGGTTCCCTATATTTTTATCTGTTGATCCCTCCCAATTGATCCATTAATTACATATTAATCATTTTATTTTAGTTATATTATATTAATTTATATTTATATACATTATAATAATATACTTAATTGTAGTTATCAAACATTTGATTGTATTTTTAGTGTCCACTAACACTCGTCTCCCCTATTTAGTAAGTTATGATGATTATTCCAAACTAGATTGTATTTTTTGTCAAAAAACAATGTAATATTAGTGTAGTTTAGTGTATAAAAAATATATTGTTTATAGAGGTCTTATAAAAGTCTTTGGATGACATGAAGTTGAAAAAAACATCATGATGTATGAAATTTGGTGTCATCGTCCACATTACTGTGTATAATTGAAATCAAAAATGAGATCTGTGAATAATGAACCACGATGAGTTTGAATAATTCATTTATAGATAACTATGATAGGTCTATATAATTTTGAAATCCTTCTATGTTTCTATAACGCTTATTTTTATAGAATGAAGATATTTTATATTTATTCATAATTTCTGTAAACTATTATGTGGTAATTTGTTTCCATGGGTGAAATATTTTATTATCCCAGTGATGAGGAAATACATTGTGGAAATTTTCTAAATGAAAGGTGGAAGTTTTGACCAAACATTAATAATAAAAATGATAAGAAACTATTTTGTGACCTATATAGGGATGATAATGCATATTATTTATAATAACATTTTATTGGGTGATGATTTTTGTGAAATATCATCAATGATGCTCGACAAAATGACATTAATGAAAGAAAACAAATTATGTTATAGAATTTGTTACACATATGTTCACATACCCCTTCTTATATATATATTTGTATTATAAATTTTTTATTTTACAATTATATTAATATTTATTTTAAATATTGTGAAATCGTAATATTTAGTTATATTTATCATATGGAATTTGATTAATCGTCTTTCTAAGACAATAAAATTATGCAGTATACTTAATTATTGATGAATAACTTGTGATACATAATTATTATATGTGGTGTTTGAATCAAACCCATGATTACAGCATACGATATTTTTTCCATGTTTTTTTAAAAATATATACTCTTCCCTAGTCATGCATTTATGAAAATTGAATAATTTACATTAATAATATCCATTTACATCAACAAAATTAGATTTTATGAGGGTATATAGGTTCATTTTATTGGGTTTTTGAACATATAAATATATCAGAATTATAGGATATACATTCAGCTATACTAAAAAGGACATTAAAAAAAATTATCCTGAATAGAAAATGGTGGACACCTTAGATTATCAGTTTTTATCACCAATGTTGATGAATATTAAAAAAAATCAATTTTTAACATAGATACATATATAGGTGGTCTATTAAGGATTTAAATGGAAATAAAACATATGAAGAACCTAGTGGACCCCATTATTAATTTTAAAAGTATGAAAACCAATTTAGATTAGTTAATTATCTATAAACATTTTTATGCGGTTTTTATATATGATAGATAATAATGGATCATCTATAGGTTCATTGAAATATAAACCATTAAAATTTTTTATGAGTTATGAAATGATTTATATTGAAAACTAATATTGAAATTTAATTCAACTAATTAATTATTTTTTTGGGGTTATATTCTAGTTGATATTGAATTTAATGTTTTATATCCAGACCTAAAGAACCAGGTTTGTGTCAAAGTGTAACATGTCCTTATGTGCTCCACCCCAAATGCAAGAGGCTACAATTATAAGTGTGGTTCTAAAATTCATCATTGTGTATATTATACTCCTAAAAATATTTCATTAATATATATTATAAAAATTAAAAAATATAAAAAAATATAATAATCTATATATCATATGTAAAATATATTTCAAAGGGAACACATTATATGTTGATAAAAAACAGGCTCCCAAAGAGTCAATATCGAACATAGTACTGGTGAAAATTGTAAAATTAATTAAATAAAACTCTATATAATTTAATTGATTTCTATCCAAGTTCCACCACCAACACCATTATCCTTGACTCAACAATATTTTTTCCAACACCATTACCTTTATTAGATCAATATACATGAATTCTTCACTCTCATCAAATAAATGTGCAGGGTGAGATTAATAAATCTAGTAGGAAACCACCAATGGATCATTAATAAATGTGTAGATATATGAAAGGTGTATTTGATGAAAATATTAAATGCATTAATTGGAATAATACTCATACAATCATTTACAACATGGTTGTGTGCTAACAAAGACAACACATACCCTTGAATAAAAATGTATCGTCTCCATGCAAGAATAACAGTTGTTGGGTATCATATTTGAAAAAGAACAATCCACAGGGATTGTAATATTATCAATTTATAGTAAATGGGTATCAATTTGGGATAGAATATTATGAATTTTTTACAATTATATTTCTCAGTTCAGGCCTCCTGGAATACAATCCCCTAACACCACTACCATGGGTAAGGCTTATAGGTCAGTGTTCCTGGAACTCCACTAAATTAGTTCATGTAACCAGGGTGTATGTCGTTACCCTATATTCTGGTCCATTTTTAAAATCATCAAAATCTGTGAAGAGACCCTCCTTAAAGTATAATTTTCAAATGATATTCAACAAAAATTTTATACTAGTAGCCATATATAAATGCATTGAAACAACCATAACATGGTAAAACATACAACAAAATGAATAACATATACTCAGTAGAATGAAAATGGAAACTTATGGTATATGTGATCAACATAAGACATGTTAAAAATATATATACGAAAACATATAGAATTATGTAATATCAATTCATCCCATGAGCTACCCACAAGACCACATTAAATCACAATCAAGGATTGTTAACATGGAAATATGACACAATAATTATAAAAATTTAAAAAGTATTTATGAGAGTCCAAAATGGTAAAAAAATTTCCTCCTCAATGTTAAAGTAAATGAATTAAATAGTTCATGTAATATCCCAAACATTTATGTTATTTTATCAGGATTTTTTTATAGGTACACATTTGTTGAATAAAATGAATATTCAATGACATCGCTTCATGGAGGCTTTTGTCCACACATTCGTAAATCTAATCATATCATTTTCCAATGTATTGGAAGGAAAAATTGTATATGGGAAATTGTAATTACTGAACTATAAATATGTCACAAATACCATATATATATTTTAACAAAATATTATATCTATCCTTGAGAGGTGGTGTTGAAAAGAAAATTACCTTAGTTCGTGAGGCTGTAGTTTGTGCTACACATTATATATGGGATGGATACCAATTTTAAAGTAAATTATATCGATTTAGGTATATAAATTAACAAAATAATATCTAATTATATTTAATTTTTTTTATTTAAAAATAATATATAATTGTTTAGGGAGTTATAAGAAGGAATAAAACGAAGATGCATGGTTACAAACTACTCAACTTATTATGGGATCAACATTAGGTCTATTACTAAGGCCTTACAATATTAGATTTTAGATAAAAATTGGATGTTATTTCATGAAAATGGATTTAGATAAAATATTTATTTATGGTCTTTCCTTGTAATAATGACTTTTTATATGTGAAATTAATTGGAGAGGGGTTTTCCTTTTATATGTGGGAGATATGACACACATGGATGTTATTAAAAAATTTACCCATGATTTAAACATAAATGAAATGCTAAAAAATGGATCATTATTTATATTCAATATGATATATGGTTTGAATATGTATATAAAATAAGAAAACAAAATTTTAATAACTCATTTTATGAACTATCATTTTAGTTTTAAAACCGATTTTATTTTTAACCTCAGTGATTAATTTTTATATTTTAGATATTAATTATGAATAAAACATTATGTTGATCTTATTAACTAATATAATAAACTATAATTTATATTAATTATTCATTTTAACAAATTCAATTAATATAAATGTATATCATATCAATTAAAATTATACATGAAAAAACGATGAAAAATAGTTTTCCAATGTAATGTTTTCTTAAGTATAAAATATTTTAATATATCAATTTTACATAAAAATGATGAAAATTAATTTAATTGGATTAATAATAATATTCGATATATAATTTTACTTCTAAACTACATTTTTTACAAAATTGACACTTCAATTTATTTACAAATAAAATCATAGTTTCTTATTAAAGTCTGTATTTTTTCAACATTCATCACAAGGGAGGATCTTTGGAGGAAATTATGAAAAATTAAATATAAAAAATTATAAAAAAATTATTCGAAAATTTATGTTTATTTATTCTCATATGTTTCTAAAAAATAAAATTTAAAATAAAATATGGGTGGTCCACACAACGAAGCATTTTTTAGAGAAATCTAATTTTTAGCATAAATTGGATATATTGTTTTCTCATTCATTGAATAATTATTTGATTAATAGTAAAAAATTTATAAAAACATATAATAAAAAAATTTCATGAAAATAATTCATTGAGATGTATTAATATGAATTATTATAATAGAAATATAGTTCATCGAAAAAATAACTTTTTCAGAAATACATTTATTTTTATTTGAAATATATTTTTTCCATTAAAATTGAAAACTAATGAAATTATTATTGAAATTAGAAAACCATATACTATTTTTAATTTTTTAGTCATATTCTTAAACTAAAATATAATTTATAAGTGATAAATATCAAATTATATAATTATATTTTAATATCATGATATGTTTTTTTAATCGTAGTGTTTCATGTGACATAAGTTATCAAATAAATAATATTTATTTGAAGAGGAATATATTCTGTAATATAATGGTTATACATATGCTATCATAAGATCATTTTATATGAGTGATGAGTTATAAATAATACATTTTCATTTTAAGGATTCTTAGTGGAAATATTGATTGTCTGTCGTCAATGTTGGTGAATACCATACATAATTATATATGTTAGTTCATTAAATAGAAATAATCCATGATTTAGTTTTATGTGATGAAATATTTTCATATTATATACCAATAAATTATATATTTACGTGTCATAGATTATTCTACATACAGGTATCTAGATGATAATATTATTACTGATAATAAATTAAAAATGAAGGAGAAGATTACACTTGTCAGTTAATGTTTCCTTAGGTGTTATCATATTATATCATGACATATGGTGATCTTATTGGTAAACTAGGATCATAATTTCCATAAAACTATTTTCTAAATTCAATATTATATAACACTAAAATTACAATCTCAGTTTTATTAATTTGTTTATGAGTTCAAAATTTATATTCCACTAATTTAAGTTAGATTTTATATCAAGAGTTATTCTTCATCCCATAAGGGACACATTTTGAGTAATCAATACTCCATGAGAATAGTCTGCTAGATTTTATATTATTAAGAATTTGGGCTCTATAAAATGAACCATAATATTGTTCATTCCTAATATATTGTTTTTGATAAATGAATCTTATAATAGTTTTTTCTACTCAGGTTATTAATTTTGGGTATCATTTTAAGAAAAAATAATTTTTTTGGGTAAACTATCTATAATTGGTCAATACTTTCAAGTAATTGATATATTCTAAATTATACCCATCCTTATATATTTCAGTTTTGGTATGTCTAATCCTAGAAAATATTGTATAAGATTCTCTGTATTGTTTTTTTCATTAAATGGAATAAATGTGTTCATGATATGGAACACCAAAATTTATTATTTTCTGAATGATTAGAAAAATATTATGTATACATAGTGATTAATATATCTAAATATTAAATAAAAATAAGTTAATATTATAAAATAATGTATTAGAATATAATGCTTTTTATAATATATTCATATTTTGTAAGAAATGTGTGGTTACTGAGGTTAAATGGTTATGTTTATGTCGTAGAATTTAATAGTATGATATGAAAAATGAATTCATGACTTTTATCTTGTATTCTACTATTATTATAAAATTATACGATCCTTAAAAATCTCTTTATGTCATTTTAAATTTTCTTGTGAAAATCACTATTAGTGGAAAAAATATATTGACATTGTTTTAATAATATACTCAAACAGATATTATTTTTATTTGGATATAATTTTCATTCATTTATTCTTATTACAATATGTTTTTATAAAATTATTATTTAAAAATAATTAAATTGGTTTCATTGGATGTTTTTAGTAAAATTATTATTTTTAATATACTAAAAATAACAAAATAGGAAATGTTATTCTATTGAAAAGTCCTATAAATTTCACATATAGATCTATTGAAATTAGAACATAATTTTTTCTTTACAGGATGACGTTTATAATTATTATTCCAGTTTTAAATATTATAATAATGAATATTTAATTAACTAATATGATACATGTATCATTTGTGTAATTAATAAAAAATTAAAATATTCTATAATTCAAACAATTGAATGAGAGTTCTGTTTCATTGTATTTCTTGGGGTAGCATGGTTTATATAATTCCAATGTCATTTTATATTTTTACATGGACTCAATCAATGTCTATTTACTATATATATATATAAGTGATTCAACCACAATATCTCCATTTATAAATAATTTTATTAGAGATATAATAATAGAGAAATAAGGAAAATATTTCCATGTTGTTAGGAGTACTATTAATGTATTATGGATACATTCATTGAACATTGATTTTGATAAATGAATTAAATTATTTATTGTTGAAATTTATTTAGTTCATAAAAATATAATTAAAATCTGAATTAAAATATTTTATTATTAATTACATGGAAACCATTTTGGTCTCCCTCTTCGTTTTACATCCCCACCATTGCAGTATCATGATATTTTGATTTATATATACTTACCCATAATTGGAGGAACCCAATTGAACAAAACAATTTATTTTGAAAAAAATTTAGAAGACCCACTCTAAATTGAGAAGGGATAATGATATGGAAATAAAATTTATTTCAATTTTCCTATTCATTGATTTAAAAGAATTATTAATAATTTATATATACATTATAATTTTTTTCATGTTTAATTAAGCATTACAAAGATAATATGGAATGGAAAAAATAATTGTTTCCATATCTGGAGTTTTTTCGGTCACATCAAGGAGGATGATGATATATATATACATGCATTTTTTAAATATTATAAAATTATAACAATATTTAAAGTGTGTTCAGTTATTGTGTTAGTAGGGGATAAAAATTACCTCAAGAATAGTTATCTATTTTTATGTAATTCCCCCTCGGGTGGAACTTCAATATGATCCATGGAAAAATTTATTCTTCTGAAATCATACTCATTTGACCACATTTACATGGATGATCAACCTTTAGTTGTCTGGGTAGTGAACAGTATGACCAAACCACTGTAAAAATTGATAGATAATTTTAAAAATTTAAGAGGGATAGAAGAGGTATGCGTGAAACAGATTCCCCTACATTGTAAAATATATCTTTTATATACTAATATTAATATTATTTTGTTTTGAAATTATTATTGGTAATGTAATCAAATATTATAAAAAAATATTTATTCATTATGATTATGAAATCACGATTCATGTATGGAACAATGATCATGTACCCAAAAAAAATTAATCAATACAGAAAAAATATAGGTAATCTAATTCATGGTATGGGATTCGATCCCACTACATTGCCCAGTTATATATATGTTTCAATTGAATTTATAATTTTCAACCGACAACCATTATAGATAATACAATAAAAATTTGAGATCAGTTTTACAGGCATATCAGTATGATTTATTTCTTTGAAGGAATTCTTGTTCATTTAAATTATATTTAGGAATATGTGGATTTTGTGTGGGGGGGATTGAAACTATTTATTATTACAAAAATGTCTAAAAATTAAAATAATATCTGAATTTATTAGAACATGATGGTTATATCACTTTATATATATTGTTTTTAGATATAAATTGAAATTATGTAATATTATTTTGAACATATATTGAAGATTATGTATTAATATGATGGTTTCAACAAATAAAATATAGAGGGTTCTCCTTATGTAGCGCATTAATTTTTAAATATCGTTGAAACCCAATTCAAAATAGTTAATTAAATTGAATGAAAATTTGAATTGAATTTTATAGAATGATATATAATGATGTAGCTTGCAATACATCATCAATCTATGAACCATTGGTTAATGTTTTGAGTAAATAATTATTATTTTTAGTCTCACAATGTAATCATGTGGGGTAATGAGTTGATTGGATTATTAGTGTTTTTTTTACTTGATATAATACATAATGATACTTATATTCCCATCATTAATTGATAAATGTGGTGACTGTGATGAAATTAGTAGTTCACAATGCAGGGAAGTTATTTGATGGTCATATAAATATTATAATAAGATAACTTATTTCCAAAACCATAGTTCAATTTTTTTATTGAATAGTATAATAAAAGTCTAAATTAGTTAAATATATTCATACTTTTATTTTTATACTGATATATGCAATTTATCTTCTAGATATCCTATGATGTGTCATTTTAAACCAATTATTAGAGATTATGATATACTTATTTAATGAATATTTACTATGAAATAGATTATTTAAGAATGTATATAATGTTTCTCTTTATATAATATGAAATCAGAAGTGAATTGTTATAAAATAATTAATCAATATTTTGTTCTAGTGATAACCATTCAATGGATAACTAGCTAGAGGTTTGTGCTAGTAAATATAATAACATTGAGATGTGGAACACTACGGTTGTGTTTTCATGTAATTTGGATATATAGTGTCATGTTCTCCCCTAGTCAATCCTAGTTCCAAATCAAAAATAATGCAATATTTTAGTAATAGAGTTTTGAAATTACCAGGATTAAACTGTCATTTATATGGTATAGATACTATATGTGAGGAATGTGGTATTGTAAACCTCTTGGTTAACTGTTTTTTCAAAAGGGAATGGTCTCCCATAATTGGATAGTGTTTTATACTCCCATGATAAATATTATCGTATATATAATGAGGGTCCCAATTTCGTTGACTGGATAAATGTAATCCACCAAATCGACATGGAATAGGTCCCCCATCTGTAGAATTCGGTACTCCCCCGGAAAATAGGACTTCCTTTAGAATCCTTGGGTCCCCATCTTTATTGATGTTATTAGTATGGGTGTGGTTACAATTCTTGTAGATATATTATTAGACTTATTCTTACAATGTTGTAAGATTTTGGAAATATTTTCATTGTCCGTAGCTTTAATAGATTTTAATCTAATGATTGAGGTTTTATAGAGATTAAAATATGGATTTTATGAAAAAATCTTCTTAAGATCAATGAAATGTTATTTTATGATATTTCAATGATTTCCATTTAAAAGTTTCACCAGATCTATCCACTAGTACCCCACCTCAACTTGTAGTTCAGAGGAGGTTCATCCGACTTCCACCACTTGTAAGTCACATGTTCAAAACATGCACTGATTGTGAAAAAAACTCAAATAGGATTACCCACCTTCAATATGTGAAATGTATCCGGAGAGAACATAAAGAATATCTAAAAAAATACATTTGATAACATAAAACACGAAAACATTCCATCTTTTATTTCATGAAATACCAATAAGGACTCCAATTTAATGCCCAAAATAAAATTAGCGATGCAAATTCATAGAATCTCATATCTCTAAATGAGTAATATTTATATTAGTCACCATAAACAAATTTAATCCTGATAAATAATTTATATATACATAGGGTGAGAATAAATTTAATGGTTTTTACTCTTACCCATTATCTTTTATGAAATTGTGAAAAGGGGATGCTTATGCACTAGTAAATAACTAGTAGAACCAATAATAACATAGATTGGGAAAAAATATCTCCCAATATAACCATATAGAACTCACCATATAAATCAACAATGTAGTATGATAATTATAATTTGAAATTGATATTTACCACCCAAATCCACTTCCCTACTCTTATTCTGCACTGACACCCCAATGTCAAACTTCATGTACACCTATCCCTTCGATACCGTTTTATCCCCACATATCCAACTATATTTGATGAGGGTTGGGTCACAGAACTTCCACTTTTTTCCTACGATGGAGAATAACATATCACATTTTATTCAAAATTATTAATCATTTCTCCCATGAAACTATAGCTTCATTCCAATTATATCTACAACATCCCAACCAGGGTAGTATTCTATAATGACATGAATGAAATAAATATCATTCCTTCCTTCCACATCACATGACGCATAATAAATATCACAAACTCTATTTATAAAAAATCTCCATTAAATATATCTTCGTCAGTGGTAGGAATCCTCAATCAATTGTTCTATTTCTCATTACTACCAAAGGAATAGTATATAAGAGGTTATAATAATGCATTTGTTCCTATCAATCTAGATATTGGGGAATGCACACCCAAATCAGTTGTTTGTCAAAACATTGTACTCAATGCACGTGGGGTTCTATTAAGGTAACATGAAAATATAAACACACAAACACACACACACACACATAGAAACTGTGAAAAAATTACATAATAGTTTCATATCAATAATATATCACATTTTCTTTATAATCAACACCATAAAAATATTACCACATTCTTTCTATAACTATATTCAACCCAAGTACAGAAAATACACTTAAATCCCACCATTAAATGTCATGTAATTAAATTTTCATTCACCATTTCATATTGTAAAATTAGCAAATATAATTTATTAATTAATAAACATAACATAATATTTTTTGAAAAAAATATCTAACACCCATATTAAATTTATATTTATGCATAACATATTTACAATAATTTAATTGTTAAAATTATAAACATATTAATATTTTTCCACATTCACTAAAATAATCCAAAAGAAATTCAATTTTTTTTACCAACCTCATTTTCCATCATCATCCAGGTTCTATAGAAGGGCACCCAAAAGATACCAATCACACTTCATCTTCCTAAAACTCATCCACCACATAAACCAATCATTACCATAGTCATGAAAACCATACAATGACCACCAAAAACATGAAAAACAATAATCACTATAAAATCACACAAAAATATATTCCAAAACCATATATTTGACCAAAATTCTTTATTACATGATTTTCACATTGAATCCTCTTGTTATGAATAATTATTTTCACATAATTATATATTTTCATAGAATTAATTTTTATCCAAGTATACGTATTATAAATTCTAAGAGTATTGGGATATCTGAAAGATCCTTATATATGGTTATATATCCACAAAAGGGGTTAATATATTCCCAATAATCAAAATATTTACATAATAATACCATACACTCATAGACAACAATCATCATTTATAAATAACCAAAAATATATTATAAAATGTGAATTCATGAAATCTCAATTAAAAAAAATTTAATTTTTTCATTGTATTCACTATTCAATGAAAACAACACACCCACCCAAAAAAATCACCCTCATTAAACAAATGAAAAATAATGATAAGACATGTATCCCATATCTGAAACAGATGTTCCATATCTTGCTACATAAAAAATGGTAAACAATTTAAGAATCAATGATTAGATATTTCAAATAAAAGGGATTGGTAAATCTTAAAAAATATGTAGATAAGTGATTAATATAAAGGATAAAAAACCCTACCTAAAAAGTTATATTCTATTATTTAAAATAGAGTGGGAGTAATGTTATCAAACACAAATGGAATCAAAAATAAGAAAACGTATTGTTAAAGGTAGAATATTTAATGTATCAGAATAATGGTTTTGATTCATCTAGAATCAATTGAATAAATAAAATATTCAAATAAAATAATTCTCTATGCTAAATGATGCTAGATACCGATCCATGAATAATTCTAGTTATAAACGTAATTAAAATATATTTTTCATTTTTATTTCATTCAATTTTATTTAAAAACCATGGATGGAACCATTTAATCCCGTAGGGTATAAAATATTTTAATACTAGATTTAATCCACAAAAAAATATTTTAAAAACTTTTTATTTTTTCTAATTCCACATTTTTCATTGAAATAATTTTTTATGGAAATTGGGAAAAATCAAGATATTTTGAAATAAATGGATGTTTTTGACAAAAAAATGAGTAGAACATGATAAGGGAAAAATAAAATAATTAATAACCCATAAGAATGAATCTACCATGAAAAGTTATAGGAAAAGAAAATTTACTATTCTAGAAAGATAAAAAGGGTAAACCATGGGGATAAACAATCAACCGGGAGAAAAAACACATGAACCTTTAGAATAAACTATCATCTAGGTGAACAAAAAAATCAAATTCAATAATACATTTTAAAAAATGGAGATAAAATGATATAATTTTAGAATACTATTCCAAAATGTGATAAAATCATTAAACCATGGGAAAATATATCTTTTTTGAGAATAAACTAGTTAATTGATTGATGAAACTATAAATCATGAGAATGAATAGAAAAAATCTAGAGGAAAGGAAACCCTAATTAAAACCATGGTGACTCTATCGCTTGAAAAAATATATTGAAATGTTCTAAGAACATTTATAATTAAATAAAATATATCTCATATAATTTTCATACATGAGAATAAAAATATAACCTAAAGAAAAGGAAATATTGGTCTAGAAAATCACCCACAAGATACCTCTTAATGATATTTCTATAAAAAATATGGACATACATGGTTGGAATAAGACACCTAGATTAGTGATGTATATTAAATCAAGGTAAATAGTTATTCTCACATAATTCATAATCATAAACACAACATTCTAACAAAAGGATATAATTGAATCCACATGACAAGAAACATCAAACATTGAAAAAATAGGATATTGGGAATTCAACAATAAGTACTCTTCTATACTCCACCATACCCCCATGAAAAATAAACCAAGGGATAAATCTAACACACCACACCTTATCCTAATGATATTGGCTATCAAAAAAATTCTCCCCAAACCACATTACAATCTATTTTTCCACTTTCCCAAATCAATGACACATGAGTTCTCAAGAAGAAAATAATGAATATGGGACATGTGGACGATTTTTTAAATTATCTCAGATTATGGAGGAATTACTAATTTACAATACACTTGACCAATGATTACCCACACATAGAAAGACCAAATGATTTTTTGATAAATAATACTCCCTGATTGAAACCTTCAACTCCAAAAATGAGGGGAAACCTTTAATAAGACTCCTGATAAAATAATAAAACTCTAATCCCCCCTTCTATGTTCTTTGAAATTTCTTTAGAGTTACTTTTAAACCCTTAACAACATTAAAAACCGCTGTATTTTATCAATTGTTTTGTGAACCTCAATAGGGACATGGAATACTAACTCCATTAACTAAGAAAATTAGAATGAATAATACTAAAAATTCCTAGACAACACATTTAAAGGATCCATAAATATTGAAACGTTATAATTGTTATTGGACTAAAAATCAAATACTTGTTAGTTTTTCACCCATAATCATCTAAAGACTAAGACATAAGACAGAAACATGTTCTCTAATGACTATATAATCTTCTTCTCCTTCCCATCACTCTGAGGATGTAAAATAGTTTTAAATTGTAAACTATAAATAAACCTATATTGTATACATGGATGTAAATGAGAGTTAAAACAAGAGTCTTGGTAAGATTAAATAGTATTCAATAAACTGTTGAGTCTTAAAATATCATCCATGTACTTTATTAAAAATGAATATATATTAGCCAACAACTGTGGTAATTTTTTTAATTTTATCAGTTAATCTGTGACTATGAAAATGAAATCCCATCCTCACTATGATTTGCGTAAGTAGGTGATTATATTTTTCAAGATTCCCTATAAAATCCTACTTAGAACATTGATGCACTCAATATAGTCCCAAAAGAATATAATTATTTTCTTTAACTATATGGAAAACTAGATATCATGAAATGAAATACAATATTAACCAATTCATCTAATCCAACAAAAAACACTTCCATACACCAAAGTACATCTCTGACAGACATAGATGCACTAATAATAGTGATTACATAAAAATATAGGATAACTTCCTCACTTATAGCTAATTTGACAAAAATACACTCCCATAAAATAACAAGAATTATAATAATCTTCAAAACACCATATTGGAGCATCACCATGACTCATAGGGTCTCACATAATTTGCACCTATAATTATCCTAATTGATAATAATCCACCTACGAAATAATAGATGATTCAACTATCATATGTTATATAAAAACTCCTCTAATGAATTCAATTCCATTAATATTAATCATTGAATCTCTCTTATACCATTACAAACATCCTAAATCTCCAGAAACTTAATAAACCAATAGGGGTCAACCATTAACTGGTCCCCCAAGCCGATCCATGGCATTGCCCAAAGGGAATTCCTAATCCCCACGGGCTGGAAATTAGTTCCTAGAGTTAATAGAGTACAAAGATTTAATGATTTATCCCAATAAATAAATAGGAAACCAAACAATTGAAAGACAGAAAGGCATTTCAATTTTTAATATAAAAAATGAACTAAACATCTTATACATGAAATTGAACAGTACAACGACAATACAAATAAACCAAATGCATCACATGACCATAATATCTCCATGTAACACCATGGGTCACACTCCAACATAAGGAGAGACTATTTACCAAGGTGATCAAACACATTCTAAACCAACATTAAGGCTAAAAACTGAAAAAAAAAATAGATTTGAGTACAATATCGCAAAAGTATAACCCGATATTCTATTTCAAAAATGCAGTAACATTGAAATAAAAAAACATTGATTTTCATGTCTTAACAACAATATATGAAATTATTAGTTTATATAACTTTTACTTAAAAAGATATTAAAAGACATTACACTAATTCATTTTCAAAAATAGGTTTGATAAGTTATAGTTACCATATCATTTTCATGTGGAAAAAGATAATTTCATTTTCAAATAGCATAAAAGTGTTAGAAAATTAATTTTCATTTTAATTTTCTTTCATAAAAGCATTGGGATCCAAGACATCACTTTAGAAGAAAAATACCACACAAGAGAACCAAAGGAGTCACAAAATAATGGAAATGTAAATAGACATAAATGTATCCAAATAATCATTTCAAGAATTTAAAATCTAATAGACATAGATGAACCCATGAGATCAAGAATAATAAAGAAGACATCATACATGAGACCCAATACCTGATTGAATTCCACATGCAATGATGTCAAAATGCTCAAAATGCTCATCCATCCTTTCTCAGGAGTGACTAAAGGAAAATTCCATAGCATTGAACCTAGTAAATAAGCCTATTATGGGCTACTAGTTAGTACATGAACTACTGGTTCAACAATAATTATAATAAAATTCAATCAATATGTTAGGTTCCTATGCCTCATGTAAATAATGGGGGTGATCCAACAAATGGAATTCGATCATCCAATCCCAATATATATAGTAATAATTCACACCATGCCTCATCTTGTGTCTTCCTGAAGACTAACCTCATGCTTTCAAATAAACAGATCAAAAATGAGTTCTAACCAAGTAACCCTAATAATGGATCCCTATGATTCAACAAAAAGTATATCCCGTACATTATATAGAGAAAACATATGATAAATATGTCACGACCCGTCCTCGGGGCCCGTGCCGTGACTACCCCAAGCCCGCCTTCCATAGGCCAGGGGCTGGCGACTAGCACCAAGGCGTAAATTCCCGGTAAACAGGGAAGGCATTGCCTTTATAAGTAACAACCACCACAGAGTCAGCAAGCGGAAAGTAACTACATAGTGCAGAAAAGTAAAGGGGGCCGGAAATACAAGCCCAACTGTAAAGTACAACTGAAAAGTAAAGTACAGCAACTGAAGAAAAGACGGCGGCCTCGTGTCGTCCACTGGCAATCCCACCTGAAGGGTGGGTACAGATAGCCTCCAGGCTCCTCGGGTCCCACGTCCGCTCCGTGCACGTCCCGCCCAGTGGTCCACCTCCAGGTACCGTCCTGCTCCACGCCCCAACCGTGATCAGCGCTGTCCGTCGTCTGCAACCAACACAACCAGGTGCGGGCATAGCCCGTGCAGGGGTGAGTACAACTACTCAGTAAGGACCCCGAGACCCCCGAAGGTCTCCCGAAATCCACAAAGGATATAGCACAAAAGAAGGATGCAATCACGAAGTGACATCTGACTCGACTTAGGTATATGCCCATACATATACCTAAGTCCCCAATTCCAGCTCTGCTCACGAGCTCAAGAACAACTCAATCCACAAAGGAAAGCAAGACTCAAATCCACAAAGGAGAGTAAACAGTAAATCCACATAGGATAGTTCAACACAATCCACAAAGGAGAGTAACATAAGATTCAGCTCAACCAGGTATACTTTTTCAGATGACGTCAAAGATGATCACTGATCCATCTAAGTCGTCGGACCCACGAAGGATCGATAGGTACTAACCCCCGCAAAAGACCCACACAGGATCGGGCTCACACAGAACCTGTAGGCAGTGGCTCACACAGAACCGGTAGTAAGGACCCACATAGGATCGGGCTCACACAGAACCTGTAGTAAGGACCCACATAGGATCGAGCTCACACAGAACCTGTAGTACTGATCCATGTAGGATCGCTGAGTGCAGTAGTCGACGCAGTCCACTGAGGATCTCTGCTCTGTCGTCGCCGCAGTCCACGAAGGATCTCTGCTCTGCCGTCGTCGCAGTCCACGGAGGATCTCTGCTCTGCCGTCGTCGCAGTCCACGGAGGATCTCTGCTCTGTCGTCGAAGTCACAGCCAGCGCTAGGGTTCCCGCACAAAGCGAGCTCGTTTAGGAGGGTCCGCTCCACGAGCCGAGAGGCTGATACATCAACTGACACGTAGTCCGAAGTTGATGTATCCAAATGTTCCGTATCGACAATAGGATCTCAACGCGACAGATGGCGCGTCAATCGGACGCCCGGTCTGAGAGTTATTGGCATTTTCGTCCCAGGGGCCCGGTTGGTTTTTTTAGGGCAAAACCAACCCGACCGTACTCCGCCTGTATCCGATCCTCGGGCGGAGTATGCCAAAAGTTCTGTCTCACTTAGAGGAATCTACCACAGCTGACGGTACGTCGATCGGACGTCCGTAGCTCATGTTATGAGCGTTTCTGCTCCGAGGGCCCGGTTGGTTTCGTGTGCGAACCAACCCGGCCGAACCCAAAGTCTTCCGAAACCTTGAGTATAATATACCGAAACGACCGTCTCGATCCAAGGATCGCGTAGCCGCTGACGGTTCGTCAATCGGGGGTCCCAGGCCCAAGATATGGGCGAAAGACCGAAGAGGGCCCGAAACGGGGGTTCTGGGCCCGGGGCAACCCGGCCCGAACCCCCCCCCCTGGGTCGGCCGAACCGGGTCGGCCCGAACCGGGTCGGCCCGACCCGGCCCGAACCGGCTAGGCCGGGTCCGGTTCGGCCTGGGCGCGGCCCGGCCGACCGGACCGGCCGGCTCGGCTTCGGCCGAGCGGCCGCTTGAGCCGCCGCGGGTCAAACCCGCGGCTTTGGAGAAACGGGGCCCGTGCGGGCCGCGTGCTGGAAGGCCGGACCGCGGACGCGGTCCGGCGGTTCGCAGCCGCCGCGGCGGACTCCTCCGGCGGCGCGCCGGGCGCCGCCGCCTCCGGTCGCCGGCGCCGGCGACCCGCGCCACCGCCACCTTCCGCGGGCCGCCGGAGTTGCTCCGGTGGCCCGTTTTGCCTCCCGTCTGCGCCATTGTTCCTCCCGGGACGCGTCCTTCACTGCGGAATCAACAAAAGGCCCTTGCGTCGTGCTTTTGCCGTCGCCCGCCAAATCCGCACAAAAAGGAAGATCGGCGGAGGGTTGCCGGGTCTTGTTCGTTAGACCCGCACCCTCCGCGTTAGTCATAAACAACGGGAGAAACAAGAGACGACCAAATCAACAATTTTAAATAAATTTAAAATTGTTCCGTGATCGGTTCTTTATTTTAAAAGAAATAAAATCATGGGAAAGGAAAATATTTCAAATCAACCCTTATTTTGTCGTCGTCGCCGGACGAGAGGTCGTCGCGGAAGAAGGGGGGATCGTTGCGTCGTCGCGGTATCCAGCGTCGCGTCGCCAATCTCCGGATCAAGATCAAACGGATTTAATTAGTTTAAATCCGTTGATATCGAAATTAAAAAGGGAGAATTCAAATGATTCGTTTCTCACCTTAGTTGCCGAATGAGGATCGGCCGCGGAAGAAGAGGCGTCGCCGAAGAACGTCGCGGGTAGGGCTCGTCGACGTCGCAGATCTCGGTGTGCATCGTCGAATTCCGGTTGCCGGCGTTCTTCGCGTTCTTCGCGTTCTTCGCGTTCTTCGCGTTCTTCGCGGAGAGGGTGGAGGCTCAGAGGAATTGCACAACGAGTAATCCTCCAAAAGAAAGAGTTGGTCTTATTTTATTATTTTGCCAACGAACGCAAACGCGTAAGTAACGACCCATTTAATTCGTTGAATTAATTCAATGAATAAAACAGCCCATTTAATTCACGAAAGAAACAGCCCAATTAAATGGTCTGTTGAGAATTAAAGAAAACGCGTCAGTTGACTTTTCAGTTACTTTGACGGGTTTTCGCGGGTGCGTTACTTAGCGAAAGAAACGGCGGGGCTCGTGCGGGCCCCACCTCACAAATATCCTGCCAAGGGGGTAGGATATTTCCGGATAGCATCCTATCTAGTTCAACTCAGTTCAAGCTGTCTTTAAGTGACTTCAAGTGGCTTCCAAGCAGCTTAAGTGAAATGAAATAAAGTTGTCGCACAAACTTTATTTTATTTCTTACTTAAAGCCGCAAAATTTAAAAACCACGTCTGAGCAAACGCAACTCCGGAAGAGGCGTTTCTAAGCAAATATCGGCGCTGCGATTTCATCGGTGCCCTCAGAATTTGATTCCGGGCACCGGTTCAAAAGATAGAAAAACCCGCTCGTCCGTTCACTGAACGTACCCGAGCCAAACTTTGGAAATTGATTCTGGGCACACCGGGCCTCGGAACCAGGTGCCGTCTGAAGCTGCGCTCTTGTAAAATTCCAAAGAAAATTAAGAAAAAAAATTTCCTTGAAATTTGCGGGTCTTTACATTACTCCCACCTCAGGGCTTTACGTCCCCGTAAAGATACATCAAATCCTAGGGGAACAAATGGGGGTACTGAGCACGCATCTGAGCCTCCCGCTCCAAAGTGCTCTCCTGGAGGTTCCCGTGCTGCCATCTGACGCGCACAAGAGGAATCGACCGCCCACGTAGGACCCGCTCCTGTCGATCCTCGATCTCCACTGGGACCTCCGCAAAAGTCGCCCCATCGTCCACGTCCAGCTTCCCAAAGTCGATGATGTGCGTCGGGTCGTGCACGTATCTCCTCAGCTGAGACACGTGGAAGACGTCGTGCACCCGGTGCAACTGAGGTGGTAGAGCCAGGCGATAAGCCACCTCTCTTATCCTGCTGAGGACCTGGAAAGGCCCGATGAAGCGTGGAGACAACTTGCCGCCTCGGCCAAATCTCCGTAAACCACGTCGAGGTGAGACACGCAAAAAGACGTGGTCGCCATCCTCGAACTCTAGTGGCCTCCGCCTCCTGTCAGCATATGACTTCTGCCGGCTCTGAGCTGTCCTCATCCTCTCCTGGATGATCTGGACCTTCTCTGTCGTGGTTCGGACCATCTCTGGTCCCATGAGTGCTGACTCCCCAGGGTCTGTCCATGCACAACGGTGATCTGCAGGGTCTGCCGTACAACGCCTCGTATGGTGCCATCCCGATGGTGGAGTGGTAGCTATTGTTGTACGCGAACTCCACCAATGGTAGGTGGTCCTCCCAGCTGCGACCAAAGTCGAGAACACATGCACGGAGCATGTCCTCGAGTGTCTGTATGGTCCTCTCCGTCTGACCATCCGTCTGAGGGTGGAAGGCTGTGCTCAGATGGAGCCGCGTCCCGAACGCCTCCTGCAACCCCTTCCAAAGCCGGGAAGTGAAACGAGCATATCGATCGGAGACGATAGACGATGGCACACCGTGAAGTCGTACGATCTCCTGGACGTAAAGACGTCCCAAGCTCTCCACTGAGCCCTGCTCTCTGATGGGTAAGAAGTGTGCCGACTTGGTGAGTCGGTCGACAAATACCCAAATGGAGTCGTGACCTCTGGAAGTGCGTGGAAGTCCAGTCACAAAGTCCATAGATATGCCATCCCACTTCCACTCCGGGACCTCCAAGGGCTGTACCAAGCCTGCTGGTACCTGATGCTCTGCCTTCACCTGCTTGCAGGTGAGGCATCGTGAAACGAACTCTGCCACAGCTTTCTTCATGCCCGGCCACCAGTGCTGTCGCCTGAGATCCTGGTACATCTTTGCCACTCCGGGATGCACCGCCAAGGGATAAGTGTGAAACTCTCTCAACACCTCCTCTCGTAAAGCGACTGGTACGAAGGCACGTCCTCTGAAAAGGATGTCGTGCTCTGCTCCAAGGGAGAAACCATCAGGCGCCTGGCCTGAGGATATCAGTGCACGCCGGGTCTCACAGTCAGCGTCCCCACGCTGAGCCTCTCTGACCCGCTGTAGAAGTGGAGGAGAGACTGTGAGAGACTGAAGAAAGGCTGCTCCGCCTCTATCCACGAAGGATATCCGTAAGGAGGCTAGCTGCTCCGTCGCCTCCTCAAGGAGCTGAATGCCCGTCCTCCTGCTGAGGGCATCGGCTACCACGTTCCCCTTCCCAGGAGTATAGACTATCTCAAAGTCATAGTCCTGGAGGAACTCAAGACATCTCCGCTGTCTCAGGTTCAGGTCCTTCTGAGAGAAGATGTACCTGAGACTCTGGTGGTCAGAAAAGACTGTGAAGCGCTCGCCCATCAGATAGTGCCGCCAAGTCTTCAGAGCGAAGACCACTGCTGCCAACTCCAGGTCATGAGTGGCGTAGTTCTGCTCATGCGGCCTCAACTGACGTGATCCGTAGGTGATCACGGCCCGCTCCTGCATCAGGACGCACCTGAGTCCAGTCCCTGATGCATCGCAGTAAACTACGTACCCAACTCCCTCCTCAGGCAACCTCAAGATAGGTGCGCTGGTCAATCTCTGTCTCAGCTCCTGGAAGCTCTGCTGACATCTGTCTGACCACACGAAGGGTTTCCCCTTCTTCGTCAACGCTGAGAGTGGTGCCGCAACTCTGGAGAAGTCCGGCACAAATCTCTGATAGTATCCCGCTAGGCCCAAGAAGCTCCGCACCTCCGTCACGCTCTTGGGTGGCTCCCAAGCTAGCACTGCCTCGATCTTCGCGGGATCCTCTGCAACTCCCGCCTCAGAGATGACGTGCCCCAAGAAATGGACCTCACGTAACCAGAACTGGCACTTTGAGAGCTTGCCATAAAGCTGGTGCTCTCGGAGCGTGTCTAGCACAACTCGCAGGTGGTAGGCATGCTCCTCCTCAGTCGTCGAGTATACCAAAATGTCGTCAATGAAGACCACGAAAAATCGGTCGAGGTATGGCTGGAAGATCCTGTTCATGAGGCTCATGAACACTGCTGGAGCATTGGTTACGCCGAACGGCATAACCAAGAACTCATAATGGCTATACCGACACCTGAAGGCCGTCTTCTGCACGTCCTCGTCTCGAACTCTGAGCTGATGATAGCCTGACCGGAGGTCTATTTTCGAGAACCACCGCGCTCCCTTGAGCTGATCGAAGAGGTCATCAATCCGTGGCAGCGGATACTTGTTCCTCACTGTCACCTGGTTCAGGCGACGATAGTCGACACACAGTCGCAAGCTCCTGTCCGCCTTCTTGGCGAACAAAATCGGGGAAGCCCAGGGTGAAACACTGGGTCGGATAAACCCCTTGCTCTGCAAGTCCTCCAACTGTACCCGCAGCTCCCGAAGCTCGGCGGGGGCCATCCGATATGCTGGAGTAGATATCGGGGTTGTCCCGGGGTACAAGTCGATGTAAAAGTCTACCTCTCTACGAGGAGGTAGCCCTGGAACGTCGTCGGGAAAGACGTCCACGTACTGGTCCACCACTGCAGGAAAAACTGGACTCCGCACGTCCACTGCTCCTAGGATGAGGCTAGCCAACTGATGAGAGATAGGCTGCACTCTCCTCCGCGGAAGTCCATCCTGTGCTGCAAAGGTTCCATTCTCGCCGGTGAAGGTAAACCTGCTCCCGTCGGTGCGAACACATCGCACCTTGCGCCTAAAACAGTCGATCTGGGCATGAACCGTGGATAGCCAATCCATGCCCAAGATGACGTCGTAAGGCCTCGACGCTGCTACAAGGAGATCCCAGCCGAAGCTCTCGCCTCCTAGAGTAAGCTCACACTGCCGGCACCAGTGCGTAATCGTCGAGTCTGCTCCCGTAGGAGTCTCTAGCTGTAAGGATCGAGCCAACGGCTCAGTCGGAATCTCCGAGCTCCGAACAAGGGCAGAGGCTATGAAAGAGTGACTCGCTCTTGTGTCTATAAGTACTGCAGCAAGGGTGGAATAGACACAGATCGTACCTCGAATCATCTCTGGCAAGTCGGGGTCATAGGCCTCCACTGCCTGGATCTGGGCCTGTCCCTGCCCGCTAGCTCCATGTGGTCGAGGTGGCCCTCCTGGTGGTGGTGGGGGTAGAGCCTGGAAGCGTCGCCCACCACCCGCTGCTCGGCCAGCTCCTCTGCCTCGTCCGCCTCCTCCCTGCGGACCGCCACGGTCGACCCTCTGCCTCTGCCTGGGTGGCCCCTCCACCGTCTGCTGCTCCTCTGGTCGGCGAGTCGGGCAGTCACGATCCATGTGACCCTGCCCGCCGCAGGTGTAGCACAGCCTGCCTCTCGGAAGGCAGGCACTCCGCTGTGTGCCCTGCACCGCTGAGCCGGTGTCCTGAGGCCGTCTGCGTGGGGGTCTGGTCTGCCTGGACCCGAGAGTCATCCGTCGGCTACCTGCTGCCGAAGACTCAGCTACCTGCCGCCCTGCGCTAGGTCTCGCCGCTGAAGAAGGCTCTGCCAGGAAGCTCTCGATCAGGAGGGCTCGCTCCAGCACTCCCGCCTGGGTCGGAATGCTGAGGGAGATCAGCGACGCCCGAATCTCCTGTCGCAAGCCCTGCTCGAAGGTCCGGGCCCGGAAGAAGGGGTCCCGTACCATGTCGGTCGAGTAGCGAGATAGGTCAGTGAACCTCGCCGCGTACTGAGCGACCGTCATGCTGCCCTGGCGCAGCTGGAGAAGCTCCTGGATGCGCACCGCTCGGAGGGTGGCCGGGACGAACTCAGAGCGGAAGAGGCTCTCGAAGTCCGCCCAGAGCAAGGATGCCTCATCGTGAACCTGGAGCATCAAGCTCCACCATCGTCCTGATGCCGCCTGTAGGAGGCTCGCCGCGAGAATCACCATGAGATCCGCTGGTGTCCTCACTAGCCTAAAGATCCGTACCACCGCCTCTAGCCAGTCCTCGGCGGCCTGGGGGTCCGCCTCACCGCGAAACCTGGGCGGTCGCTGGCTCTGAAACTCATGCAGTGCCCTGAGGCGACGTGCATCGTCAGCGTCTGGTACTGGCAGCATCGGTGGCTCGGCGGGTAAAGCTACCGCCGGTGCCACTGTTGGAAAAGGGCCCTGCACCGAGGCCTCGTCGCTCGGTGGGCTGCCGTCGCGCCCTACACTCGGAACCCTAGCTGGCTGTCGTCGCGGGGCCATCCTGAAAAGGAGAACAAGAGCACCACAGTCAGAACAGTATACCTGGTGAGCTGGCACAAGTAATCACAAGGAAAACATGAGACTTTCATGAAGCAGATCAGTATACCCGGTGAGCTGACACAAGTAATCACAAAGAAGACTTGAAACACACACGCAATCAATGTTTTCATGCATTAAGTCGGAAATCAGGAGTCAGGGTCCTGGTGTACGGATACGTCGGCCGCCGCACCAACACTGGGCTCCCTGAACTGATAACCACACTCAATACACTAAACACTATTGCTTGATATAGAAAGAAAAGACGATCAGAGTCTGCGGTAGAACCGACCACCTCTGATACCAATTTGTCACGACCCGTCCTCGGCGCCCGTGCCGTGACTACCCCAAGCCCGCCTTCCATAGGCCAGGGGCTGGCGACTAGCACCAAGGCGTAAATTCCCGGTAAACAGGGAAGGCATTGCCTTTATAAGTAACAACTACCACAGAGTCAGCAAGCGGAAGGTAACTACAGAGTGCAGAAAAGTAAAGGGGGCCGGAAATACAAGCCCAACTGTAAAGTACAACTGAAAAGTAAAGTACAGCAACGGAAGAAAAGATGGCGGCCTCGTGTCGTCCACTGGCAATCCCACCTGAAGGGTGGGTACAGATAGCCTCCAGGCTCCTCGGGTCCCACGTCCGCTCCGTGCACGTCCCGGACAGTGGTCCACCTCCAGGTACCGTCCTGCTCCACGCCCCAACCGTGATCAGTGATGTCCGTCGTCTGCAACTAACACAACAAGGTGCGGGCATAGCCCGTGCATGGGTGAGTACAACTACTCAGTAAGGACCCCGAGACCCTCGAAGGTCTCCCGAAATCCACAAAGGATATAGCACAAAAGAAGGATGCAATCACGAAGTGACATCTGACTCGACTTAGGTATATGCCTATACATATACCTAAGTCCCCAATTCCAGCTCTGCTCACGAGCTCAAGAACAACTCAATCCACAAAGGAAAGCAAGACTCAAATCCACAAAGGAGAGTAAACAGTAAATCCACATAGGATAGTTCAACACAATCCACAAAGGAGAGTAACATAAGATTCAGCTCAACCAGGTATACTTTTTCAGATGACGTCAAAGATGATCACTGATCCATCTAAGTCGTCGGACCCACGAAGGATCGATAGGTACTAACCCCCGCAAAAGACCCACACAGGATCGGGCTCACACAGAACCTGTAGGCAGTGGCTCACAAAGAACCGGTCGTAAGGACCCACATAGGATCGGGCTCACACAGAACCTGTAGTAAGGACCCACATAGGATCGGGCTCACACAGAACCTGTAGTACTGATCCATGTAGGATCGCTGAGTGCAGTAGTCGACGCAGTCCACTGAGGATCTCTGCTCTGTCGTCGCCGCAGTCCACGAAGGATCTCTTCTCTGCCGTCGTCGCAGTCCACGGAGGATCTCTGCTCTGCCGTCGTCGCAGTCCACGGAGGATCTCTTCTCTGTCGTCGAAGTCACAGCCAGCGCTAGGGTTCCCGCACAAAGCGAGCTCGTTTAGGAGGGTCCGCTCCACGAGCCGAGAGGCTGATACATCAACTGACACGTAGTCCGAAGTTGATGTATCCAAAATTTCCGTATCGACAACAGGATCTCAACGCGACAGACGGCGCGTCAATCGGACGCCCGGTCTGAGAGTTATTGGCATTTTCGTCCCAGGGGCCCGGTTGGTTTTTTTAGGGAAAAACCAACCCGACCGTACTCCGCCTGTATCCGATCCTCGGGCAGAGTATGCCAAAAGTTCCGTCTCACTTATAGGAATCTACCACAGCTGATGGTACGTCGATCGGACGTCCGTAGCTCATGTTATGAGCGTTTCCGCTCCGAGGGCCCGGTTGGTTTCGTGTGCGAACCAACCCGGCCGAACCCAAAGTCTTCCGAAACCTTGAGTATAATATACCGAAACGACCGCCTCGATCCAAGGATCGCGTAGCCGCTGACGGTTCGTCAATCGGGGGTCCCAGGCCCAAGATATGGGTGAAAGACCGAAGAGGGCCCGAAACGGGGGTTCTGGGCCCGGGGCGACCCGGCCCGAACCCCCCCCCCCCCCCTGGGTCGGCCGAACCGGGTCGGCCCGAACCGGGTCAGCCCGACCCGGCCCGAACTGGCTAGGCCGGGTCCGGTCCGGCCTGGGCGCGGCCCGGCCGACCGGACCGGCCGGCTCGGCTTCGGCCGAGCGGCCGATTGAGCCGCTGCGGGTCAAACCCGCGGCTTTGGAGAAACGCGGCCCGCGCGGGCCGCGTGCTGGATGGCCGGACCGCGGACGCGGTCCAGCGGTTCGCCGCCGCCGCGGCTCGGCCGCGGCGGACTCCTCCGGCGGCGCGCCGGGCGCCGCCGCCTCCGGTCGCCGGCGCCGCCGCGCCGGCGACCCGCGCCTCCGCCGCCTTCCGCGGGCCGCCGGAGTTGCTCCGGTGGCCCGTTTTGCCTCCCGTCTGCGCCATTGTTCCTCCCGGGATGCGTCCTTCACTGCGGAATCAACAAAAGGCCCTTGCGTCGTGCTTTTGCCGTCGCCCGCCAAATCCGCACAAAAAGGAAGATCGGCGGAGGGTTGCCGGGTCTTGTTCGTTAGACCCGCACCCTCCGCGTTAGTCATAAACAACGGGAGAAACAAGAGACGACCAAATCATCAATTTTAAATAAATTTAAAATTGTTCCGTGATCGGTTCTTTATTTTAAATGAAATAAAATCACGGGAAAGGAAAATATTTCAAATCAACCCTTACTTTGTCATCGTCGCCGGACGAGAGGTCGTCGCGGAAGAAGGGGGGATCGTTGCGTTGTCGCGGTATCCGGCGTCGCGTCGCCAATCTCCGGATCAAGATCAAACGGATTTAATTAGTTTAAATCCGTTGATATCGAAATTAAAAAGGGAGAATTCAAATGATTCGTTTCTCACCTTAGTTGCCGAACGAGGATCGGCCGCGGAAGAAGAGGCGTCGCCGAAGAACGTCGCGGGTAGGGCTCGTCGACGTCGCAGATCTCGGTGTGCGTCGTCGAATTCCGGTTGCCGACGTTCTTCGCGTTCTTCGCGTTCTTCGCGTTCTTCGCGGAGAGGGTGGAGGCTCAGAGGAATTGCACAACGAGTAATCCTCCAAAAGAAAGAGTTGGTCTTATTTTATTATTTTGCCAACGAACGCAAACGCGTAAGTAACGACCCATTTAATTCGTTGAATTAATTCAACGAATAAAACAGCCCATTTAATTCACGAAAGAAACAACCCAATTAAATGGCCTGTTAAGAATTAAAGAAAACGCGTCGGTTGACTTTTCAGTTACTTTGACGGGTTTTCGCGGGTGCGTTACTTAGCGAAAGAAACGGCGGGGCTCGTGCGGGCCCCACCTCACAAATATCCTGCCAAGGGGGTAGGATATTTCCGGATAGCATCCTATCCAGTTCAACTCAGTTCAAGCCGTCTTTAAGTGACTTCAAGTGGCTTCCAAGCAGCTTAAGTGAAATGAAATAAAGTTGTCGCACAAACTTTATTTTATTTCTGACTTAAAGCCGCAAAATTTAAAAACCACGTCTGAGCAAACGCAACTCCGGAAGAGGCGTTTCTAAGAAAATACCGGCGCTGCGATTTCATCAGTGCCCTCAATAATTCGATTCCGGGCACCGGTTCAAAAGATAGAAAAACCCGCTCGACCGTTCACTGAACGTACCCGAGCCAAACTTCGGAAATTGATTCCGGGCACACCGGGCCTCGGAACCAGGTGCCGTCTGAAGCTGCGCTCTTGTAAAATTCCAAAGAAAATTAAGAAAAAAAAATTTCCTTGAAATTTGCGGGTCTTTACAAAATATCCAATATATGATTTTATAATAATCACTTTTCATCATTTTCTAAAAACGGCCAAATGGGCTCTTAAACATTCCTCAAAACCAACTTTAATAAAAAATGAAATCAATCCTTAAAAAGAGGTCCGAAACATGAAATTTCCATATTAATACATTTATAAAACTCATCCTAAAAATTTCTACCACACTTTCAACCCTAAAACATTTTCTCGGAAAATTCCAATCCGGCCACAACTCATCATCACATGTTAAACCGACATCAAAATCCAAACACATACTTATTTTTGATTAAAAATGTATAATACCAATTCATGAAACACCAAATCCTCATTTCAAATTCTATATACTTATTAAAAAATTAAACCACATTCTACATTTAAAAATCTACTCAAAAAATCATGTCGGGCATCACATCGAATAGTTGGTGTGCGGTAACATATAAAAAAAAGTCTAATTATCATAAAATAATTACTAAAAAAACACATGCATGCCAAACAACTAACCAAAAGGTTGAAAAGTAATACTAAGAACGAATATATATTGTGAATAGTGTGAAATCAATGTTACATAAATTAAAAAAGGGAACTGAATGGGAAAACCTACCTCTAATCCATGGAACAATTAGAACACACCACTCGGAATGATCCATGAGGGTTCCACAACCCTATATCTTCTAAGATGAACCATAAAAGAAAAAATATCCCAACATAATAAATGGGAAAACTAAACAATAGGTCAATATGATGATGGGAGAAGATTAAACCATGATGTTGTGAGGGGAAAAGTAAGAGGGAAGAGTGGAGAAGAAGACATGTAAGGATTTAATGAAGAAAAAATCAATAATAACATTCCATTGATGATAAATAACCCAACTGGTTTCCAAAAATGAGGGATAAAGAAGGAGTGACCTCTGGATGATACCCAACAATAACGGCTTTAAATGAGAGGTAAAATCACTCAAATTTGTTTTTTAAATTTATAGTTGTTTAGCCTGTAATGGGTTGGAATGTTCTACTATATGGTTTTTTAATCATTGAGCAAACCATGTGAATGATATTGAAAATATATGGATCCTTGTTGGTTCAAGATGCATAGTTTGGGTAAACTGTGCTCGAACCGTGTGACCCCAAAAATTGTCCAAAAACCAACAAATGACACCCCAATCATAAGGGAATCCCACCAAATAATTTTTTGATGATTTAAACACAATATAGTGATAGTATAAGAGTTTAAACTCTCCACCATGAATCTTTTTCCCAACATGAACCAAGGTACAAATAAAAGAAAAATCTAATCCTATGAACTTTTCAAATATCAAAACCCATCATATTTGGGACCTGAAAAAATACCCAAATTCCATTAAAATCGGAACATACAAAACGTGAAAAACTAGGTGTGACAATTAACCCCATCATTAATGATTTACACCCCTAGAAATCCACAAAACTTCCAATATGAATTATCAAATCCTAGGGATTCAATGTTAACATGATACAACCTCTTAAACCCGAGACACATCACCACCAATACATGAACTCAATCTTCTAATAATAATCAAAACAAAAAAAACAGAAAAAAATAGTATAAGAACAATAAGAATGATCACACCACTATATTCACATCCAAGATGAGAACAAATTTGCTGGGCCTTCTCCCAAATATCACAATAATTATACAAAATGAATAACACTAATGAAATCCAATGATTTTAAGGGAGGCCAAAACATACTTCTCACCATTAGAAATAAACTATCACCCAATTACTTCTAATGAGAAAACATAATGAGAATTTTTTTGGGTCACCCCACCATTATGAACACACTAATAGTGGACAAATGAGAATTCGACATGAACGAGTACTAGTCCTATCACACATAGGCTACCAGAAGCTCTCAGAAAATAGTCTATCTACCAAAGTTACTAGAACCAAACATGAAAATTTAAATTCCAATTACCAAAACAATAGTACAAGAGTTGAACCAAAACATTTTGAACGGACAAAAAACCCCCACTACACAGGGTGATCGGGAAAGTGGGCCCAATGATTGGACCAATAAGACCAAAACAAAAATATATAAACCACCTCACCACATGGAATAGGTATCGTCTTATCCAAACATTTTTTAATCTTTTGAACCCGGACATTATGCTGGCTTCACTCAAAGACATATGGCTGGTGCTCAGATGTTTGATGCTTCATCCTATATCACATACAGGCTTTGATAATCACAACAAGAATCATGAAATAATTGAATATAATTTAGAAAAACCCGGCTTCCTATCATGGAAACCACACATTCATTTAAAATAGTAGTTACCCAAAAGACCCACAACATCACTTACATTTTAGAAACCAAGACACCACCAGTATAACTACCACAAGAAAATGACCCATACACTGTAAGGAAGTATAATTAAAGGACCATGAAATGATCCTCCGAACATCACATCATTTCTGATGATTTTCTCCCTGACACCTTCTAGAAATACCCTAACTGAATTTCTACATGTGACCGAAGAATCCAATACCATGGAATGGTTTAAGAGAAATTGGGCATGAAAGCCTCTTGTGAACAACACTGCTACACTGATTTCATATAAATACCTCATTCCTAGAAATTTTGATGAAGGATCTCGAGGAATTTTTATTATATGGGTTTCTCTATAAACATTCAACTGCTTCCTAATTTAATGACTAGAACTTTCATTGCTACTCCATGAGATTTATAACACCCCAAGAATTTATGAGATATATTATTTTAATTTATTTGATCTCTTGTATTGTACTCTACAACAAGATTATCATTCACTATACCTAACACCATATTAACTTACAATATATGCAACAATATTCATGGATTTGTTTCACATAATTTGATGTTCTTTTGATAGAATATATTTCATGCATCACTGATCATAGATTTTGTTCAATGTATAAATGAACTATGTCTGGATTATGTTGTACGCGATACCGAGTTTCACTAAACAACGATATATTTTTAAAATTTTATTATTTAATGGGATATAAAATAACCGTTATGAAAATAATAAACCACATTTTAAATTTTATATATCCTTTGAATTCATCTTAAACACTTTCTAGAACATGTTACGTGAATAAAATCAAGTTTTTTGGATAAAAGAATTATTTTTCTAAAAAATGATGTTTTACCACCATTTGATGGAACACCCATATTAAATATAGTTTCTGACTCTTTTATAAGTTATATTTGAAAAAATAAACTTCTTATTTTTATTTGGGGAAAAAATTTATTTTTTATTCGTTTTTTTGTATTTTTCTGATAAAAATCCAAATTTAATGAATAGTGAAAATACTGCATTTTAATTCCAAATTTCGATTTCATCTAATTTATTTATATAGTTATATATTAAATTTAATTGGTTTTAAATTTTAATTGGATTATTTTTTTATCATTTAATCCAATTTCTTTCTTTGAATTAATTTTACTTTTAAATTGGATATAAACACATCTCCATATTTTGGTAGTTATTACCTCTTTAAAACCCTCCTTTTTGGTTTGGACAACATGAATTAATTTTAAATTAATTACTACAAATTATATGGTTGGAATATTAAAAAATGGATTCCATATTTGGAATCATAATGTTCAAATTGTCTAAATAGGTACCATTTATTTTTGGACATTATGAATAGTAACATCTGTAATTATTTTATTTACCATCGTTAAATGGTAAATATGGTAAATAAGTGTAAAAATAATATTATAATAATATTAAACTACCCTAAAACATGTCCTAATCCAATTGGATGAGATTTTTCCGACCATGTACATCCTTAGGTCGATTTTGGGACCCCAGGGAAACACATGGATGTGAAAATGACATTTTAATAGTATTAGTTTATAGTAAAGAGAATTATTACATAAACTTGTATCTTCTTAATAAAATAATTTCAATATGGGGTTATACAAAAGATAAATTCGACTATAAATAGTAATTTAAATGATAAAAATACTACCTACATCATTGTATTTTATTTATAACTATATAGACACCAAATAAGGAAATTTATTGATGAAACGATGATTTGGTGATTATTTATCTAATGAATGATTTAAATAAATAAGATTACATGTATTAAAATAAATTTATTTTGAAACATTTTATGTCATCCAGAAATTTTACGGATGATTATGACTTTATTTATTTCAATTAGTTAATTGTTTTTTAAACAACCAAGACTCTATGGATTTTTAAACACCCATGATATGAATGGTTTAGAAATTGAAATAAATGAGTTTTAAAAAAACACTATTTTATTAAATGATATAATAGTCCTAAAAATCTATGATTCAGCAAAATGAATTAGATAATGATGAACATGTCACTAATGAACCACTTGAGGATCGATTGAATTTTATTGTAACTATATCAACCATATAATATGAATATACAAGGAGACATGGTAAGAGTTAAATTAGTTAACTAAGGGTTAAAGACAAAATTTAAGGTCAAATGTGAGATCTAAAATTGTCTATAACCTATTGGTTGAGATCATTTCGAAAAATACACATATTATCTTCGAATTAGATGAGCTTTGGTCCTTTTGAATCTGAAAATAATTTTATAATAAAATAATATTCAATACCATTCTAAAGTTCCCCTCTTCATCACTTATAAAAAGAATTATCCTCCCATGTTTTCTCACACCACCTTGAGCCTTTTATCTTGACCAATAACTTCCCAATTCTCATGAAAAAGTTATTATTTAACTACTTTCATTTACTAGTTTTCAAAAACTTATATCCCTAGTTTCCATAAAAAGATATCCAATGGAAATTTAATGAAGAAGAGGAAATTGCTTTACCCATTAAATTCAGTTTCCTTTCTTCTTATACATCCACTTTATATGTATATTACATAATGAAATAATAACTCTGGTATATTATACATGATGAGATGATATTATAATTATGGTACAACATTATACCTCCTTTTATCCATCCTATAAATAACAATATCACTATGTGTGCGTACGTACGACTTACAATCTCCATACTGTGGTGTAATTTGTTTTTCAAAAATACTTTATTAAGATGGGTATAATGATATGTATATTGGATTTAAATAATAAATATAACATAAAAATTTATTTTGTATAATTAATATACCATAAAATTACATGCCGTTTAACCATCAAGAGAATGATATTGTCTCTGATGCATACGTACAACCTACCGTCTCCACGATGTGGTGATATTTTTTCTTCACATTAACAATTCACGATTGAATATAAAATTAATATGATGATTGAATATAGTAATTATAAACATAATTTCTTGAATAAAATACATACTATTCAGAACAAACATTTCTTACAGAAGAAAAATAGGTATGGGCAAAGGAAGAAGTTGACACCCAAAAAATAGTAATATTGAAATACTGTTAACAAAACAATATAATAGGATCATATATTATATTTTAAATATAGATAGGGTCATGAAATAATTTAATAAAATTATTTATCCAATATATAGGAGGTTATCACACCCTCTACTAATGAAAAGTACAAGGTAAGGGAAAAATTTATAATCTCATTTGTACCAAAGATTGTTTATTCATAAGTATTTACTGGGGAAATATGTATCATCAATAACAATATTTTCTAAAAATGTTTTAATAAATTGTATACTATTTATATATATAGATTTAAAGTAATTTTTATCCATTTCTTCTATTTACTACATTTTTTTTGGAATGAATCATTCTTTAATTTACATGTCAAGGTACTTTATGAATTTTTAGGAAAAAGTTCAAGGAGAATGTTTTTTATCTTATACGACATGAATGGATTTTTATGGTTTCATCAAACCATATCTCCATGAAGCTTACTCTAATCGATTTAAAGATTATTTTCATCTAAATTATTATCTTTTAAAATTGTATGTCAGGTTTAGAAAAGAAAAAGTTTAAAAAAAGTAATGATATTCTCTGCAGAAATTATGGTCAAGTGTTTAATAAAAATAATTTTCCATCTAAAATGACATAAGAATATGTTTATATCCCTATTATTACATTGATTTGAATGTTTTTGTGACATAATTATTTTTTTGAATTCCATTTATTTTAATTATATTATGAAGGAATGATATATATGAAACTGTAAGAACAATGATCTTCTTTTCAGATATATTTTTCTTTTTCCTAGATTTTTTCCGAAAAGACGATTTCTTGGACATTTTGGGAGTACATGCGGTGTACATTATGAGTACATGTCCTATACTCAATTAGAGCCGGTATTCATGTTCTGTCCATGTAGGGCCTTGCAAACAGCCATGTGTGATGACTAAGAGGTCGCTTAAAGCGGAGTACGGAAAAGGTGAGTAAATGATGTGTACTTCAATAGTACATGTTGTGTACTTTATTTTTTTCATTAAATGCATCAGGGTCATGTCTAATCGCCAGAACACAATTGTTTTAGGTCTCTTTCGACTGAGATAACCCATTCGGTCATGGATCTTCAACGAACCCCCGAGACTCCATTTTTCCTCTGATTCGAACACTATTGATTGAGTTAGAATAACATCGATGAGTTCTATCATCTGATGGAACCTCATTTCATGTTTTCTCTTCCTTTACATGTTATCATGGGTTGAACATTTTATACATTTTCATAGATCTACAATGTTCCGAGGAGATTCAAGCTTTGAGGTTCACATATATTGATATTCTAACGCTGAGGTAGGTGTTTTGTGCCTTTCTGTAAGAATTATTTGAGTTATATGTGCAATATTTCCTAATATTGATGAATGGGGTATTGCATGTTTTCCATTTTAGCCTTATTGTTTATCTTCTATGCTGGTATGCTTGAGTAGATGATTGTAGATTGTGAATAGGGTGATTTTTCATGCTTTGTATGTATTGCCCATGCATGTTTTTTCTGTTTTGAGCTTTTGGTCATGTTTTCATGTAGGCTTCTGTTTACTTTCCCATGCCTAGTATTGTAGTATGGTGGGACTATTTATGTAATATTATGTTGTGCTATAGAATTCTAGCCAAGTAGTTCATAAGGTTTACCTTGGTAGTTGCGTGCTTCTACACTTTCTTAACTTACACAGGTCAGTGAGAACCTGGTGTATAGACCATAGGGAGAATGGATGTTGAGGGTTTCTCGGGAGTGTCTTTATGATTTACGATGGGAGACTATAGGAGGAATTGAAATTGAGTGCTTCCCTAGAGTGTCTGTAGTTCCTCGACGCAGGACACGTGGGGAGTACGAAATTTTGTTCTTCCTTAGAGTGCCTTTAGCACTGATACGAGACTATAGGAGGAATTGGAGGTGCGTGATTCCTTAGAGAGTCTATTCTTAACCTGAACTAGAGGGGTTAGACTAAGTGTACTTCCCATAGAGTTGCTTGTAATTGTTATGTAGGACCATAGTGGATAGGCTGGGAGTACTTCCCAGAGGGTTACCTGTTATGTTATCTAATTGTTTAGCTGCTGCATGCTGTGTGGTGTATTGAATGATTTAAACTATGGATTGTTTACTACTTAGTGCTATCATTCTTACTACTTTCTTTTCTTTTACCTTCCATATACTCACTGACTATTAGGAATAGATCTTTGAGTGTTTGCCTACTAGGATTTAGTCTCACACCCTATTTGGGTGATGCTTTTCATCCCCAATAGATTATATGGTTTCAGGTATAGATAAGGTCAAGCTCCCTTATACATCAGATTGTTGACTTGTTGCGGAAATGGAGAGCATGAGACCAATCATATGGTTGTGATGTTGAGGAGATGTTTATCTTTTATTTTGTACTTTGGTTTAGTACTATTTGTATTCTAGCATTGTCACTTGTTTGTTTGCTTTCCTAGACATATGTATCATTCATCATTTATATACATGCTCCAGTTGTTTTGTTATTCCAGTCTTCTGTTGTTTATTGTTGGTGGATATTTAATGATTACACTATTGTATGTATTTGTTTACTTCCACTGTGTACTTTTCCCATGAGGGTATAGTTTCCCCTCTATCACACCCAAGGCCCTCGCTGCTAGTTGGTAGTCTTTGGCATTCGGGGAGATGAGCTTGAGGCCATGTGACCAACCGGGTACGGGGTGCCTCTGGGTGGCTTCCGGAACCAGGACATTACATGGTGGTATCAAAGGAATTATTTTCTCTTGATTTATTGTATGGAGCCACTAGCCAGGGATGGGAAGTAATATGTACTTTATATTAAGCTGGGCTTAGGAGTAGCAAACTTGTGTATAGGGAAAAGCCAATCTTCCTCATTTTAATTGAAATTTTTTCTGGTTCTGTAATTGTTACAGTTTATTTTGTTTCACCTCGAGTGATTCACATGATTTGTGATGTTACTGATGATGTTATTGAGGTTATATTTCTGTTGTAACTTAATGAGATAAGGGTATGCAATCTCATCCTTCATATAGGTACCTGCAAGAAATCACATGTCATGCATTTTTTCCATGCCAACTAGGATGTATTAGAGATTGCATGTTGTTGTGATTAGTGATGTGTAAAATATGCATGATGTTGTGATACAAGCCTTAATAGAAATACCTGTAGTTTAACAGGGTATTGATTTGTGTAGAAAGTTTCTTAATGGATGCCAAACATTGGTTCTTGAGGTGTTATGGGTCCTCATGGACCGAAAAATGGTGGATAATTTCCTTTTTTGATGTTATAATGTGTAAAAGATGCCAAACTTTGATTTGCGGGGAGTATGGGGCCTCACGGATCAAAATTTGGCACTTTCTATGCTTATTTCAGTGTTTTTTGGGTTCTAGAATAGTTTCTGAGCCTTATTATTTGGAAAAACCCAAGATACACACTATTTAGTGTTTAGTACATGCCATGTGTTCTTCTATTTGGGAAAAAACTAAATTTCATAAGTACACGACTTGTACTTTATATACAAGTCGTGTAGTCTCTAAACTGTGTCATAGGCAGTGTGGGTAGAGACACAGGATGGGAAAAAACCTGGAGTGAACACACCGTGTATCATCCATATATGACATGTAGTGTCGACCCCGTGCCCAAACATATCACTAACAACAAAGGTTGGCCGAGTTGTGTCTGATACACTCAGTGTGCCATTTAGAAACATTGTGCAGCCTGACCTAGGTACCCGTCCATGTCACGAACAACATGGGTTGGTGTTACCCTTTCACGTACACTCCGTTTCTGCCTTGAACACACCACATACTCTGACCCAGGTACCCGGCCGTGTAACGAACAACACGGGTCGGTGTTATCCCTACTCATACACGTCATTTCTGTTTGGAACATGCCATGTAGTTTGAGCCATGTGTTAGGTCGTTTCACTAACAACATGCGCCAAGTGAAGCTAGTCTTGTATGTGTCGTGTCTATCTTGAACACACCGCATAGTATTGTATTAGGAGAGCCAAGTGGCTTAACTGTGTAGAAGGATTCGGGCAGGGAAAGTGGATTCAAGTACTTGTCGTGTGTTAAGAACAACATGTCATGTGTTTGGGGTGTTATATGACCAGTTTAGGTAGAAGTACACGCCCATGTAAATGACATAAGGGAACACGACTTGTAGGAAATATACACGTCGTGTAGTCATGTTTGGTAAAACTTGAGTGATTTATTTCTCAAGTTCCTTTCTTACACTCCTTGTTTTAAATCCTTGAGATCTTGATCTAAGGTGTGTGCTTGACCTTGCAGATTCATGCCACCGAGACCTCCTCCGGATGTATGCTAGTTGATAGGCAATGATCATACACTGGACATGGTCGATTAGGGACTACCTGTAGATCCTCCAATTGTGTCAGTCTTGGCACCAGCCGCTGTACCCGACATAGGTGTTGATTCATAGTTTTAGTAGGGCTTCTTGAGGACGATGTAGAAATTTCAGGGAGCACTGCCTCCTGCCCCGTCGATTGATTATTTTATGTGGTTATTCAAGCATCAGCATCCTCCCACATTCTTAGTGGAAGGAGGACCTCAGGCTGCAGATTCAGGGCTAGAAGCCATGCTGATGATCATTGAGCATCTGGAGACGTCTCCAGAGAGGAGGGTCAATCTCGCTACCTATATGCTTCGGGACTCCACCAAGAGGTGGTGGGATGTGATCTTGCAGGTGAGACACCAGCATGTTATGATGTGGGATGAGTTTCATCGCATCTTCTTTGATTACTTCTATCCGGAGACCCTGACGGCTGATAGAGCCTCGGAGTTTATGATCCTGGAGCAGGGTACTCTTTCTGTTATGGAGTATTCCTCCCGCTTTACCGATCTACAGCGCTTCACACCTATTCCATGAGTTGATCAGTTGTTCATGGAAAGGAAGTTCACGGATGGTCTGAGGTATGAAATCTGATCGTAGTTGAATATCTTCTGATTGACTTTTATCACTTCTATAGTCAACTAGGTGCTGAGAACATAGTGAAATATGAGGGATTCTAGAGTTTTGAGCTAAGGATGCTCTACATCTGGGGTTAGTATTCCTCCTATTGATAGTAGGAAGCGCCACAGGGAGTCTTTGTGTGGTGATCCAAGAATGCGAGAGACACCTTTGGGTATGCAGGGGGATTACTACTAGTGTGGAATGAATGGGTATACAAGGCCATAGTGCCAAAGAGACCTAGTGGAGTGCCGATCTTGCGGCATGATGGGTCACCATCAGCGCTTCTTTCAGATATTCTCTCTAGCAGCTGGCGACTGGGGTTCTTCTATGACTCCTCGTTCAGGAGGTGGACCACCAGTTTCTCACCAGTCTAGGAATTGGAGTTCTTCTAGCCGTTCGGGCCCAGGTCGAGGTCATGGTCGTGGTTTCAAGCAGCCCAATTTTCAGCGACATCATGGTGGATAAACTAAGAGTGGTCAGGTAGTGTTACAGGGTTGCAGTACATGACATACTTTTTCAGTGGAGCAGACCCAACAAGAGAAGGATCTTGGACCTTCTACCATTCAAGGTACGATCTCAGTATGCTCAGTCTTAGCGTCTGCACTTTTGGATACAGGGTCTTCCCAAAGCATTATATATGTCACTGTTGTGGAGATACTTGGGCTCTGCATATTTTTTATGCTGATATCTTGATGCTAAACACTTCGTTGGGGACTAGAACGGCTAGTGTATGTCAGTGCATAGAGCGTCCTCTATATGTTGGTGGATGTCACATTCTGTGGTACCTTTATGTCCTAGAGATGACATGATATGATATCATTCTTAGGATGGAAAAGTTAGTTACATTCTAGGCAGTCGTCGACTGTTATCGTCACAGGGTGAGTTTCATATCACCAGAGGGTGGATCTTTTCTTCATAGAGGTGAATGGAATGTCCAGGAAAGCAGAGTGTGTCCAGAGTATCATGGGTTGGGAGGATTTACAACCCGGATTGCTAGTCTTTATCTAGATCATTAGGGTACTTCACAGTTAGACATTCCTCCAGAGGTGGATCGTTTCAGAGATCTCTTTCCAGAGGACTTTTCTGGTTTTCCTCCGGAGCTTGAGGTAGACTTCTCGATTGATCTTGTTCCAGGAGCAGCATCAGTGTCCATTGCTCCTTATAGGATGGCTACACCTGAGTTGGAGTATCTCAAGAAGTAGTTGGAGGAGTTGTAGACAAAATTGTTTCATCTGACCCAGTACTTCTCCTTGGGGTTCTCCTGTCCTATTTGTGCAGAAGGCAGACGACACCCTCAGGCTTTGTGTGGACTATCAGTAGTTGAACCTGTTGATGGTTAAGAAATGATATACCTTTTCGAGGATAGATGATCTTTTTTATTGGATTCGAGGAGCCCGGGTGTTCTTAAAGATTGAATTGAGGTCCGGTTATCATAATTTGTGAATTAAACCAGTAGATAAACCACTTACAGCCTTACAGAGAAGGTATGGTCTATATGAGTACTTGGTTATACCGTTTGGTCTCACGAATGCCCCTGCAGTTTTCATGGAACTGATGAACCGAGTGTTCCATCCATACTTGGATTCCATCGTGGTGGTCATCATGGATGATATATTGGTGTAATCTCACACTCAACACGACTATGCTACCTATATTTAGATCATTTTCAGTACACTGAGGGAGCATCAGTTATATGTTATGCTCTCAAAGTTCCATTTTTGGATGGATCAAATTCACTTCAAGGGTTATGTTATCTGAGAGGAAGGAGTATCAGTAGTCCCAGAGAAAGTGAGAGATGTAGTTTCATGGGAGAAGCTGATGAACACCTTTGAGGTGAGGAGTTTCTAGGTCTAGCAGGATATTATAGAAGTTTCATACAGGACTTTTCACGCATAGGAGCACCGCTGACAGGTCTGACCTAGAAGGGTGCGATGTTCTTACGTTCAAATTCTTATGGGTCAGTCTTTCAAGTGCTGAAAGGGAGGTTTACTTCATCACCGATACTATTCTTTCTAGTGTTAGGCAAGATCTATTGTAAAACCCCACGATTCCACGGTACGCTTCTCTGGGAATAATAGAGTAGCATGTGTTGTACGCAACATCGAGTTCTAACACACCACAAATAATCAAACTAGTCGTTATGAATATTAATACCGAATTTTTAAAATTATATAAATTTTATCGATCAAAATGGACTTCCTTTTTGGATTTGGAATTTCAAAATTATCTTACAGTGAATTTTTGGTATTTTTCTAAAAACTTATAATTTTTTATGAATATTGAAAAACACTGAGTTATTGCTTAAAACTGAGTTTTTATATAAATAATTACTTATTTTCATTAAATTTATTTTAGGTCAAAATATATACATATTTCATATATAATTTCGTTGTAATTTATTGGAGTTGGTTTACAATAATTTTAGATATATAAAAATTTTATTAAACTTTTCACCGTCTTTTACTCACCTCCTAAGAGAATTTGAAAATTCATATTAAACATAATTTTACTGATTCTGTGAGTGGAATTTCAAAAATCCGAGAGACACTGTCGATATCAGAAATAAAAATGTGGTTCAATAAGTTGAAATTTTTTTTATGAATAGTAACTTTATACTTTTATTTACCACGATTAAAAGTAAATAGAAAAATTAAGGGTAAAAATTATATTATTATTACCCTAACACATATCTTAACTCTATTGGGTAAATATAATTCGGCCAAAAAATCCTTAGGAATAAAATATGAACCACGTTGGTCCACATGGATTAGATTACGACACTTATTATTATTTTACTTAAAGAATAGTTAAAAAAGTTAAAATCAAAGTTTAATAACCCAAAAAATTTCAATATAGGGTTATACATAAGCTAAATTCGAATGTAAATATTAATTATAAAGCTAAATATGTTTCCTACATAATCGTATTTTATTTATATTTTCTAGGAATTAAATTATTTAATTTATTTATGACACAATGATGATTCAGTAATTACTTAATTAATGAAATATTAAAATAATTGACATTATAAATATCCAAATAAATAAAATTTGAGACTTTTTATGACTTCCAATAATTTTATAGGTTAATATGGCAAATTATAGTTGGTTAGATTAATTTTATTTGATGTAATAATGCTGTTAAAAATTTCACAAAAACAAAATACCAAATAGTGTCAAAATTGAAATAAAAGAGTTTTTAAAACAAGTATTATATTATTAAATGATATTATATTCCTAAAAATTATAAGGTTCATCCAAATGAATTATATAATTATATTTTTATCATTACTGAACAACTTGGGGTTCTCTTTGAAGTATATATAGTAACATTATTAACCATATAATATAAAAATACATAGAGACAAGGTAAATGTCAAACTATTTAACTAAGAGTTAAATCTAAAAGATAAAGTTAATATAGTAACCCAACCCTGTTAAAAACCTTTAGGTTGAGTGTTTTTCGACCCATCCCCACCATATACATTAAATAATTAATTTTTGAGTCATTATAAACTGAATATTATTTTATTATAAAATAATATTTCTAGATTTTCCTATGGTCCCCCTCACCCCTCTTATAAAAGGGAACTCCCTCTTCTCTCTAATTCACACCTTCAAAGAAATTTTCTCATCCATCCCCTAAAAAAATACTCTATCACCTATCCTCCTTTCATCCTAGAGGCCTTCATTTAGTCAGAAAGCCAACTTAAAGAGCCCTTTTGATCAAATCAAAAGGAATAACACGAAGAAGAGGTAAATATTTCATTACCTCATTCAAGTTCATTTCTTCCTCCACTTCCTCTTTATTTGTTGTTTCCATTCTAAAAAAATAACTCCATTATATTCTATATACCTTGATGTTATTATAAATATGGTACAACCATATTCATTATTCTATCCATCCTTTGAATGACATGTCACTATACGTGCGTACGTACGGCTTACTGTCTCCACGTCATGATGTAATTATTATTCAATACATTATTATTTGGTTGGGTATAATAATGATGTATAATTGATTTAAATAATAAATATAACATGATAATTATTCTTTATATATGATTTACCGTCCCATTGTATATAATTTTAATATCAAAATAATGATATTGTCGCTCGTGAAAATGTACATATTACCGTCTCCACGAACATAATGAGATTCATTCCCCATCATATCAATTCAAGACAAATTTTCATTAGAAGATTAAAAAAAATGTTTAAAGACTTGATATAATTATGAATAAGAATATGATACATCCCATCCATAACAAATATGACTCACATAACAAAGAATATAATGGAAAATGAATTCGTTATCACCCGAAACAACAATAATATTATGAAATTATTAACAAAGAAATGTTAAAAGATCATATATGATATCATAGTAATGTATATGATTCTTGTATAATTTAATAATAATTATTTTACCATTATAAAATAGTTTAACCTAACCTTGACGAAGGAAAATTATAAGGTAAGGGTTTATTCTACAATCTCTTCATTACCCGAGGTTGTTTATACGTAATTATCTACTAGGACCTCTTTATCATCCACATCCATGTTTCTTAAAAATGTATTTCAAAACATTCTTAATATTTACTATACTATGGTTTAATGTCATTTATACCCTTTTTTGAATTTTATAGGATGATTATAAAGGAATCTTTCCATCATTTTCTAAACAAGCTCTTTTATAACCTTTTCGACAAAATTAAGGTAAGAATGTCTTTTTTAACTTATACGGTGGGTGCAGCTATTTTCTGCCATTATAAAATCATCTAAGATTTGCATAAAAGCATATATGAATATTTTACAAATATATTTTTCCATTATAATTTAGGTGACTCTTAAATTATTTCAAAATGGAAAGATTTATTTTTCTAAAAAAGTGTTTTGATTTCATCTATGTCAACATCTTTTGATGGATTTTAAGCTTATTTGAAGTTGATTTATTATGATAAAAAACATCCATATTTTATTGAAGGTTTTTTGATATTTTTTACTGTGGATGTGTTATTTTTATACCATTCATTGTTTATGGATAAAGTATTGAAATTTCATATGTTTGTTTTAATATGAATGTTTATGTTATGTTTAAATCTTTTCATATGAGGAATGAATTGGACATAGTATGTGATGAGTAGAGCCTGTTATAGCTCCTCGATGCATCAGTAGGTCTCATGAGACAAACTAGTGTCTTGGAACAAGGCGTTGACAAAATATTATTTTTATTATTTACACAAGGCCATGACTATGTGGTTATGAAGTTCTGGCATTATGCATTCCATCAATAAGAAAGTGGATATTGATATTGCATGTGATTATTCGACTAGTAGAATATCCATGTCTGTATGTAAATGGAATTATTTTGATTTTATCTATGCCATATTATGCTGAATTTCATGTTTAAAAGGCTTTTGTTTTATTCTTATACATTTCCATAAACATTTATGCTTATTTATGCATGTTTTTTCTATATTGTTATCCTTACTAAGAATCTAATCTCACCCCTTTCTATGTTTTATGTTTTCCAGGATGAGAAGAATTATATTATGACTGACCAACAGGGATAGTCTATGGGATATCAATGTTGTATATGGAAACAATGTTGTTGTAGTTTTCCATTTTATGATGTAATGTAAATCTTATGAATGTATCTTTTACTTCGAAGGCTTCTAAACTAAACGGTCATTCGAGAATTGATCTTTTGTGATAATACCAATGATACAGAATAAATCACCAACTCTAGGCTTATGGGGTTAGGGCATTATAGTTGGTATCATAGGAAGTTTAGTACAAACCTTGGAATCTAGATTTATATAAACTCTGATTAGAGCACATTACCCTAAGATAGACTTTGAGGATCAGTATAGAAGAACTTCCTAGAATTTTGGTATTTTAGATATTTTGTGAGTTTTACAAGCAATACATACTTGTATGGATACGAGTAGGTAGAGGTGGATCTGGCACAGATGTACCTAGGGGTAAAACAAGAAAACACCGCTTTAAGCTAGAATCGAATGGGAACTGGTGCAATACAACGGGCCTTGCATCACTCTTGGTTACGATACTCCTAGGGGATATTCTTAGGATAAATATCATTGTCATTACAACCCATTATGAATGATCTATGAGTATATAATTCCTCATAGAAGACATTTTTACGATTATGGAGTTAATCCATAAACTGTTCAGTTTATGTTAAGTGTTTTACATGTTTGGAATTATGTATTTCGATTTATAAACTAATCTAGATTACACCATTGTTTCAAAATGGTGCCTAGTGGAAGGAATGTAAACTTTATCAATGAATGAAATCTATGTATTGATTTTACTCCTTCTCAAGATAATTATAGTTGAGCTGGTGATGCAATTGGTGCTGATCAACTAATCACCATAATGGGACAACTCACTCTGGTTATGAATAATAACCTTACCCATATAGAGCACCCTGATCCACAACGTGGAGGATCAATGTTAGATAGATTCATGAGGAAATAACCACCAATATTAAATGGGTGTACAAATCCATTAGTAGCTGAGTAATGGATAAATTCCTTAGAGAAAATATTCCATGCCTTAGGAAGTAGTGAAAGGGAAAAAGTAGTCATTGTAGTTTACCACCTCACTGTAAATGCTAATAAATGATGGTCATTGATTCAAAACACAAAGGAAGATGATAAAGTATCAAATATGGAGTAGTGGGAGTCTAAAGAGCTTTTCTTAGAAAAATACTTTCCTCATGACCACCAAGAAAATATGGAAAGGAAATTTCTGAGTATGAGGTAAGAGGATGATGAAAATGTCACAAATTATGAGGCTAACATTACAAGGTTAGCGAGGCATGCTACAGATTATATATGTAACCCAAGAAGTGAGATTGGTAATTTCATTGATTAGTTAAAACCATTTATCCATTGAGAATTTGTCTCACAATCCTCCTCGTCGTATGAAGATATTGTCTCATTTGCTCTCAAGATAGAGAAATAATTCTCTAAGTCTTACGACTTTAAAGAAAAGAAATAGAAGAAGAGATCTATTAAGCACTCTAGAAATGGAAATAAATGGAAGAAAGGGAAAACATGAATATCCATCTTGCTGTAAATGTGGGAAGAATCATCCAGGTACTTGCCTGAAGGGAATGTGAGTCTATTAAAAGTGTGGTAAAAAACGCCACCAAGCTCGTGATTGCAAGGGGAAGAAAGACATTGTCGATGTTGAATGCTAAAATTTTATAGAAAAGGGGAATTATGTGAATGAATTTCCTATGAGTCAGTGGGACATACCTTAGAAATGGACAAGGGATCAATGCTAAGCCTATGATATCACTAATACTGAGGTTAAAGCTCTGAAATATGTGGTGGCAGGTAATTTAAAGGTTTCTTCAAGATTAAAAAATACCTTATTTCATTCTGGATCATCACATTGTTTCATATCATCGCGGTTTTCTAAGAAAATTTGATATTTCAAATTTGATTTAACAAGAATGTTGACAGTCAAAAATCCTAAGAGAAGTATCATTGCAATAATTTTTTTTGAATCAGTCCCCATTAGAGCATAAAAATGTTTATTATCTACTGATCTCATCGTCATAACCATGATTGAATTTGATACAATACTCTTTATGGATTGGATTTCAGACAATTAGGTGAAGATTTATTTTAATAAGAGGGAGGTTATAATTTTTAATGATGATGATAAATAACACCTTATCTTCAGAGCATAATCATCACCACCTAATTCTTATATAGATCCACCCTTATAGCTCAACTAAATTCAATTAATGGGGAGGAATAGAAAGAAATAACCATGGGTTAGGAAAACAATGTTCAAATAGAGGATGCACATATTGTAAAAGAATATGTTGATGTTTTTCTAGAATAATTAAGTGGACATCCTCTAGAATGAGAAATTGAGTTTTCCATTGATTTAATTTAACGTTCTAGGCCCATATCAAAGACCCGTTTATAGAATGGACACTGTGGAATTATTGTAACTAAAGAAAAAAATATAGGAATTGGATAAAAAGGGATTTATTCTCCCAATTATTTCTCAATGGGGAACCCCTGTCCTTTTTTTATGAAGAAAGATGTATCTATGAGGTTGTACATTGATTACAGGAAGATCAATGCTATTATAATAAAGAACACGCATCCCCTACCTCGCATTGATGATTTATTCGACCAACTTCATGGAGATCAATACTTTTCAAAGATCGACCATCGATCTGGATACCATCTGTTGTGTGTGAAGAAGGAAGTCATTAAGAAGACAACATTTCGAACCAGCTACAGGCATTACGAGTTTACAGCAATGCCTTTTGGATTGACTAATGAACCCTATGTCTTCATTGATCTAATGAATAGAGTTTTCAAGGAATATCTCGATGATATTTTAGTGGTATTTATTGATGATATATTGGTATACTCCAAAATCTAGTAAGATCATGAAAATCACTTATGCATTATCCTGAAGGCTCTTAGAAGACACGAATTATATGGGAAGTTTAGCAAGTGTGAATTCTGGCTTCAGGAGATTTATTTTCTTGGCCATATTGTCTCTAAGTATAGAATATCTATTTATCATTCTAATACCAAGGAAATCCAAGAATGGATAGTACCGATGAGTATAACTGATGTACGTAGTTTTATTGGTTTAGCAGGTTATTATCAGCGATTCGTCCAGAATTTTTCCCGATTGGCTAACCCATTAACCTAGATCACACGTAAAGGGGTTAAATGCGTTTGGAAAAAATTGTGTAAATAATGTTTTGAAGAAATGAAAAGAATATTTGTCAATGATCCTATCTTGACTCTACCATCAGGGAATGATGGGTTTGTTAATTATAGTGATGCTTAAAAGAAAGGACTTGGTTGTGTCCTTATGCATAATGATAGGGTTATTTCCTATGCATCATGATAAGTAAAAATTAATGATCAAAACTATCCTACTCATGATATTGAGTTAGCAATTATAATCATTTCATTGATTATTTGGAGACACAATATCTATGGTGAAAAATGTGAGATATATACCGATCACAAGAGTTTGAAGTATATTTTATCACAGAAAGAACTCAACGTGAGGAAAAGGAGATTGGATGAACTATTCAAGGATTATTATTACATGATAAACTACCACCTAGGGAATGAAAATAAAGTGGAAGATAATTTGGGTACAAATTATCATGGAGTTTTGACCAAGATGAGAGTTGAAAGGGATCCTATTCTCATGGATCTAGTAAAGATGGATATGAGGATAACCATGAACGGTGAAACATCAAAAAAATTTCAAATGGTTTCCAAACCATCATTACTAGAAAGGATAAAGAGTTTTCAGACCGATGATGAAGTGTTTCAAAAGAATATTTAAGCTGTAAATGATTGGAGATTGAGTGATATTTGTATGAAGATGGAATTTTGAAATTTGGGAAGAGACTTTGTGTTCCTAATATACCTGATCTAAAAAGGGAATTGTTGGATGATTCACATAGTTCCAATTTGTCTATACACCATGGGAGCACTAAAATGTATAATTATTTGAAGGAACATTTTTGGTGGGACAACTTGAAGACACAGATTTATGATTTTGTGTCAAGATTTATGGTTTTTCAACAAGTGAAATCTGGAAGGCAACAGCCTGGAGGAGTCTTGCAACCTCTTCTCATACCTGAGTGGAAATGAGATAATTTTTTGACGGAAATAGTAATGGGACTACCAAAGTCTCCTAGAAATGACGATGCAATGTGGGTCATTATTGACCATCTTACCAAGTCAGCACATTTTCGTACTATAAGAGAAAATTTACCACTTGAAAATTTAGTAAGGCTATATATTAATTAAGTTGTGATACTTCGTGGAGTACCACTATCGATTTTTTATGATTGTGATCCACGTTTTACATCAACATTCTGGAAATGTCTTCAAAAGGCCCTAGATACTGAACATCATTTGAGCACTGCCTACCACCTTCAAACTGATGGACAACCAGAACGAACTATTCAAACCTTATAAGACATGTTGAGATCATGATCACTTGACTATCAAGGTATGTGGGATCAATATTTACCTATGGTAGAATTTTCCTATAACAATATCTTCCATTCAAGTATTCAGATGGAACTATATGGAGCGTTATATGGAAATATATGTCACACACCAACCTACTGGGATGATGTTGGTGAAAGAAAACTCGTAGGCCCAAAAAATGTGGAGGATATGATGGAAAAGTTGAAGGTAATCCAAAACCACATCAAGGTAGCTCAAATTAGACAGAAGAGATATGCAGATAACTGAAGAAAGGATTTGGAATATCAAGTAAGTGACCATTTTTTCTTGAAGTTATCTCCATGTAAGGGTGTTATAAGTTTCAGTAAGAATGGAAAATTAAGCCCCTTGTACATCGGATCTTTCATCATTCTAGAGCGAATTGGGGTTGTAGCATATCGTTTGGAAATGACACCAAGTCTCTTAAAAGTTCATGATGTATTCCACGTATCATTTTTGAGAAAATACATGCCTAACCCAACACATGTATTCACCTATGAGGAATTAGAACTGGAACCCGATCTATCTTATTGTGAAGAGACTATCAAGATTCTTGAAACAAGAGAACAAGTGCTGAGAAACTGGACGACTCATCTGGTAAAAGTTCTATGGAGAAACAATAAGATGGAAGAGGCAATGTGGGAACCCGAGTAACATATGATGAAGAACCACCCGTGTTTTTTTATACAGTAATATTCTTGAAATTTCAAGGATGAAATTATTTTAATGATGGGAGAATGTAACACCCCAAGCTTCTACAGTATGCTTCTCTTTGAATAATAGTGTATTGTGTGTTGTACGCAACTTCGAGTTTTAACACACCATAACCAGTCAAACAAACTGTTATGAATACTAATACCCACTTTATGAAATTTTATAAATTTTATCTTTATAAATTCAGTTCATTTTTGGATTCTGAATATTGAAATTAGCTTAGGGTGAGTTTTTGGATTTTTCTGAAAACTTCAAATTTATGATGAATAGTGAAAAACACTGAGTTATTTCTTAAAACCGAATTTTTATTTAAATAATTATTTATTTTATTAAAAATTTTTTTCGGTCAAAATAGAATCATAATACCTATATAAGTTCAATGTAATTAATTGAAGATAGTTTATAATAATTTTAGATATATAAAAATTTTATTGAACTGTTAACCTTCTTTTACCAACCTCCTAAGAGAATTTTCAAATTCACATTAAATATAATTTTATAGCTTCTGTGAGTGGAATTTCAAAAATCCTAGAGACACGGTTGACATCCGTAAGAAAAATGTGGTTCAATAAGATGAAAATAATTTTTTCGTGAATAGTAACTTTTTACTTTTATATACCACGTTTAAAAGTAAATAGGATAATTAAGGGTAAAAATGATATTATTATTACCCTAAAACATGTCCTAATTCTATTAGGTAAGTATATTTCGACCAAAATAATCTTAGAAATAAAATATGAACCTCTTTGGTCCACTTGGATTAGATCAGGACAGAGTAAATAGGGTAATTATGGGTATAAATGATATTATTATTACCCTAACACTTGTCCTAATTCTATTGGGTAAGTATAATTCGACCAAAAACAAACTTAGAAATTAAATATGAACCTCTTTGGTCTACTTGGATTATATTCGGAAACTTATTATTATTATATTTAAAGAAGAGTTAAATGAGTTAAAATCAATGTTTAATAACTAAAATATTTTTAATATAGGGTTATTCATAAGATAAATTAGACTATAAATATTAATTACAAATATAAAAAGATTTCCAATATAATGGTATTTAATTATTATTTTTTAGATATTAAATAATTTAATTTATTTATGACATAATGATGATGTCTTAATAACCTAATTAATGAAATATTAAAATAATTGACATTATAAATATCCAAATAAATGTAATATGAGACTTTTTATGAATTACAAAAATTTTATAGGATAATATGACATATGGGGGTGGGTTAGATTAATTTAATTAAAAGTAATAATGCTGTTATGAATTTACCAAAAACAAAATACCAAATAGTTTCAAAATTGACATAAAAGAGTTTTTATAACAAATATTATATTATTAATTTAAATTATATTCATAAAAATATAAGGATCAGACAGAAGAATTATATGAATATAGGTGTATCATTAGTAAACCACGTGGAATTCCCTTGGAAGTATATAGTACTTTTATTAACCAAATAATATTAAAATACAAAGAGACAAGGTAAATACCAATCTATTTAACTAAGAGTTAAATATAAAAGATAAAGATAACATAGTGACCCAAACCTATCTAAAACCTATTGGTTGAATAGTTTTCCACTCATCCCCACCATAAACTTTAAATAATTAATTTTTTATCCAATATAAACCGATAATGATTTTATTATAAAATAATATTTCTTTCTTTTCCTAAGGTTCCTCTCACCCATCTTATAAAAGGGCACTCCCCATTCTCTCTAATTCACACCATCAAAGCCATTTAACTCATCCAATCTGTGCCCAAATACCCTCTAAACTATCCTCCCTTCATCCTAGAGTCCTTAAATTAGTCAGAAAGCCAATCTAGGGAGCCATTTTGATCAAATCAAAAGGAAGAACCCGAAGAAGAGGTAAATATTTCATCACCTCTTTCATGTTCCTTTCTTCTTCCACTTCCTCTTTCTTTGTTGTTTCCATTATAAAATAATAACTCCAATATCTTCTATACACTATGATTTTATTATAAATATGGTAAATCCATATTCATTATTCCATCCATCCTTTCAATGACATGTCACCATACGTGCGTACGTATGGCTTACCTTCTCCACGTCATGATGTAATTTTTATTCAGTACATTATTAATTGGATGGGTATAATAATGTTGTGAAATTGATGTTTTTAATAAATATAACATGATAATTCTTTTGTATATATGATATAACATCTAATTATATATTATTATAATATTAAATGAATGATATTATCGCTCGTGCGTACGTACGGATTACCGTCTCCATGAACGCAATGAGATTCTTTAACCATCGTATCCATTTAAGAATAATTTTCTTTTGATGAATAAAAATAATGATTAAAGACATTATATAATTCTGGATATGAATAATATACATCCCAACAATAAAAAAATATGACTCACATAACTATGAATATAAAGGAAAACGAATCTGTTAACACCCAAAACAACGATAATATTAAGATATTATTTACAAAAAAATATTAAAAGATCATATATGATATCATATTAATTCATATTATTGTTGTATACTTTAATAAGAATCATTTCACCATTATACATGAGGTTAACCTACCCTTAAACAATGAAAATTACAAGGTAGGGGTTAATTCTACAGTCTCTTCATTATCTAAGGTTGTTTATACGTAATTATCTACTAGGACCTCTTTATCATCCACATCTATGTTTCTTAAAAACGTATTTAAAAACATTCTTAATATTTACAAGATGATTGGTTAAATTCATTTATACCCTTGTTTTACATTTATAAGATATTTATAAAGGAATCATTCTGTCGTTTTCTAAACATGGTCCTCTATAACCTTTTCATCAAAATTAATGTAAGAATGTCTTTTTTTAACTTATACAGTGGGTGTGGCTATTTTCCAAAGTTATTACATCATCGAAGCTTCCCTTACAAGCTTATAAGAAAATTTTCAAAATAATTGTTTTCTTTATAAATTTTTTGAATATTAAATGATTTCAATATAGAAAAATATATTTCTCTAAAAAAGGGTTTTTATTTCATCTATGTCAAAATCCTTTGATGGATTTTGAGCTTATTTTATGTTGATTTATTATGATAAAAACCTTCCATATTTTATTGATGGTTTTGTGATATGTTTTACTGTGGATGTGTTATTTTTATAACATTAATGGTTTAGGGATATATTATTAACATTTTGTATGCTAGTTTTAATATGAATGTTTATGTTATGTTTAAAACTTTTCATATGAGGAATGCATTGGACTTAGTATGTGACGAGTGGAGCCTGCTATAACATCTTCATGCATCAGTAGGTCTCATGAGACAAACTAGTGCCTTGGCACAAGGCCTTGACAGAATCTTATTTTTATTCTTGGGACAAGGCCTTGACTATGTGGTTATGAAAGTCTTGCATTATGCATTCCATCATTATGAATGTGGATATTGGTATTGCATGTGATTATTTGACTAGTAATATATCCATTTGAGTATGTAAATGGAATTATTTTAATTTTGGAATAGACATATTATGATTATGTTCAATTTCATAAGGATTTTCTTTTAGTCTGATACATTTTATAAAATGTTTATGCTTATTAATGAATGTTTCTGGTATATTGATATCCTTACTGAGCATTTGAGATCACCCCTTTACATGTTTTATTTTTTCCAGGATGTGAAAAGTATATTATGACTGACCGAAGGGGATAGTCTATGGGATCTCAGTGTTTTCTATGGAAATAGTATTGTTTTAGTTTTCCATTTTATGATGTAATCTAAACCTTATGAATGTATCTAGTTATTCCAAGGCTACTAAACTAAACGGTCTTTCGAGACTTGATCTTTTGTGATCATGCCAATGATATGTAATAATGCACCAACTCTGGGCTTCTTGGGTTAGGGAGTTATAGCTATACTGTTTACTATGATGCGTCAGGTGTCAGGATGGGAGCTGTGATTATGAAGGGTGATAGAGTCATTGTGTATGGGTCTCAACAGTTGAGGCCACATGAGAGGAATTACCTGACGCACGATCTAGAGTTGGCAACTGTTTTTCATTCCTTACACTTTTGGAGACATTATCTTCTGGGAGAGCATTTTGTTGTTTTTACTAACCAAAAATTATCAAGTACACCTTCACTCAGCATGATCTGAATTTGATACAATGAAGGTGGGTTGAGTTCCTATAATACATTAAATTTGAGCTTTCCTATACGCCTTGGAAGTGAAACATAGTGGCTGATGCGTTGAGAAGGAGGACTCAGATATAGGCAGTTTAGGAGGCTAGAAGTGATTGGATGCTTATGGCTCTCTTCTCTGAGATGAATTTTGTGGTACAATACAGTCAGGGGTAGACTGTTCTTTTTCCATTAGGTGTTACCTCTACTCTTCTGGATTATGTTCGAATGAGGTAGCTATTAGATTCTAAAGGCCTAGTCCAAAGGGAGAGTGCGTCAGGAGAGGACCCTATTCTTGGTTTGGACGTAGGCAAGGATGATATATTTCTTTTCCAAGGGCACGTATTTGTGAAAGAAGACATACGTGAGGAGCTGATGTGGTATTTTCATTCCCCATTTTTGGAAGTTCACCCTAGCATCACCATGATGTATCGTGATCTACAGCGTTTGTATTGGTGTCCAGGTATGAAGAGGTAGGCTTATGGTTTCATCATGAAGTGTTCAACTTGTTAGCTTGTGAATGCGGAGCATCAGCGACCAGCAGGGCTTTTGCAGCTCTTATCCATTGCTGAGTGGAAGTGGAATGATGTCACGATGGACTTCGTGACCGGTTTGCTGATTTTTCCTTAAGGGAATTATGTTGTTTGGGTTATCATTGATATACTCACGAATGTTTCTCAGTTCTTTCTGATAAAGGAGATATTAAGTGTTGATGAGCTCAGAAGATTGTACATCCGAGAGATTGTACATCTACATGGAGTCCCACACTCCCTTATTTCAGACAGGGATGCACGTTTTACTTCTCAGGTTTGGCAGGGCTTCAGAAGGCTTTAGGTACACAGGTCCTTTTGACTACAGCTTACCACCCCAAGACAGATGACCAGTCTGAGCGTACGATTATGGTTCTTGAGGACATAGTCCGAGCATGAATTCTAGATTTTGGAGGTTCTTGGGAGAAGTATATACCTCTTATAGAGTTTCCCTACAACAATATTTTTCAACCAACTATTCAAATTTCACCTTTTGAGGATTTGTACGGTAGGACATACCGATTTCCCCTATGTTGGCTGGAGGCAGGAGAAGCATCTTTGTTGGGACCTCGTCTTGTTCAAGAGACCACAGAGTTGATAGAGTTGGTTTGGAAGAGGATGGATACTGCACAGTGTAGGCAGAAGTCTTATGCTGATCTGCGAAGATGACCTCTGGAGGTTGAGGTTAGGGATCAGGTTTTACTGCATGTCAAACTGATGTTTGGAATCAAGTGGATTAAGAGACATGGTGAGCTTTCACTGAGGTACATCGGGCCATTTGAAGTGTCAGAGAGAGTTGGGCTGATTTACAATTGGTTGCAGTTACATTTGAGGTACTGAACTATGCACGACATCTTCCACATTTCACAGCTTCGACATTAATTTTTAGATATGTCTCGTATCTTTCAACCTGAGGAGGTTGAGCTCAAAGTGGATGTATCGTTTGAGGGTCATCCTATCCAGATTGTGGATCTCATTCCAATGGTTCTTTCTGGCCAGTCTGTTCCTATCGTACGAGTGCTATGGAAGCATGGGTGGGTGCAGGATGAGATTTGGGAGAGGGAGGCCGATGTATGAGAATAGTGGCCGGAACGATTCGAGGTTTCTTCTTCTACACCATGATAGGGAAATTCGAGGATGAATATATTGAAGGGAGGAAGTTTGTAAGAACCCAGATCTTCGTTTTAGGTATGTTTTTATTTTTCTTGACGTTTTTGAGAAAACAGGAGTTTCTTGAAATTTTTGAAGTACATGCCTTGTACTTTCTGAGTACACACCGTGTACTCGGTTACTATGTGTAGATGTGTTCTGGTTGTGTAGCAGCCTTGAAAACGGCCTTATGTGCACGCCGTGTACTTTTTTTCATTAAATGCAATGAGGTTTCTTCTAATCGCCAGAACACACTTCATTTATGTCTCATTCGACTAAGAGAACCCGTTTGGAAATGGATCTTTGAAGAACCCCCGAGCCTCTATTTGTCCTCTGATTTGAACACCGTTGATTGCATTGAAATAGCATCAGTGAGTTATCTCTTCTGCTAGAACCTCATTGGATGTTTTCTCTTCATTTCCATGTTATCGTGGGTTCACCATTTCATATATTTTCATAGATCTAAAAAATTCCAAGGAGACTCAAGATTTGAGGTTAAAGTATATTGATCTTCTAACCCCGAGGTAGGTGGTTTATGCCTTTCTGTAGGAAGTCTTTCACTTATATGTGCATTTCTTCCCAATACCCAAGAACGAGGTATTTTGTGTTGACTGTTTTATCCCTATTGTTTCTCTGATATGCAGGTATGCCTAATTAGGTGATTTTTTATTATTAATACGGTGAATTATTGTGCATTTTATGTATTTCCCATGCATGTTTTGCCTATTTTTACCTTTGGGTCTTGGTTGCCTGTAGGATGTTGCTTACTTTCCCACGCCTAGTATTGTACGATTGTGTGACTTTTGTTCTGATAACCTATTCTGCTATAGAATGATATCCAAGTAGTTCATGAGGTTTACCTTGTCCATTGCGTACTGCTACACTTGCTTAACATATACAGGGCCTTGAGAACCTAGTGTATAGACCATAGGGAGAATGGCTGTTGAGGGATTCTCCATAGTATCTTTTTGAGTTACGATGCTAGACTATAAAGGGAATTGACATTGAGTGCTTCCACGGAGTGTCTGTAGTTACTCGACGTGGGCCACAGGGGGAATGAGACGTTTAGTGCTTCCCCAGAGTGCATTTAGTACTAATACGATCATATAGTAAGAATTGACAGTGAGTGATTCCTCAGAGAGTCTATGCTTAAGTTGAAACAGAGGGGTTAGACTGAGTGTACTGCCTAAGGGGTTACTTGTACTTGTAAGGTTGGAATAGAGGGGTAGGTTGTGACTACATACCAGAGGGTTACCTATTGTGTTATATTCTTGTCTAGTTTTTTTCATTTTGTGTAGTGATTTGAATTCTTTAAACTGTGGATTGTTTACTGCTTAGTGATTTCATGTTTACTTTTTTCTATACTTTTACCTGACATACACTCACTGACTATTAGGAATAAATGTTCGGGTGGTTGCCTACTAGGGTTTAGTCTCACACCCTGTTTGTGTCATGCTTTTGGACCCAAACTGATTATATTGTTGTAGGTATAGATAATGTCAAGAACCCTTCTACTTCAGGTACTTGACTTTCTGTGGATATGGAGAGCATATGACCAAGAATATTCTTGCGATGCTGAAGAGATGTTTATCTTTTATTTTGTAATTTGGTTTGGTAAAATTTTTATTCTAATATTGTGAATTATTTTGCTGCATTCCTAGACATATGTATCATGCATCATTTATATATGTGGTATAGTTGTTTTATTATTCAAGTCCTCCGATGTTTACTATTATTGGATATTCCCTATTTCTGATATTGTATGTATTTAATTACTTTTGATGTGTACTCTTCCAATGAGGGTATAGTTTCCCCACTATCACCCCAAGGCCCTCTCTATTAGTCGACAGCCTCTGGCATTCAAGGAAATGCACTTGAGGCCATGTGACCAATTAGGTATGGGGCGCCTCTGGGTGGATTCTGGAACCGTGACGTTACAGAAACCCATTTTTCTCATGGGTTATGTTATGATAAATGATTTATGTTTCTATGGAACAGATATGAATAGTTTTATTATGATATGGGTAGGAACTATATCTACCTCTAGTGCATTGAGTAATATTTATATGTCATGATATATACATGAATTTAATGGCATGAAAATACATTTAAGTAATAAATTTATGGAATGGAAAGTAAATCTTGTTTAGTAATACATGGATGGAATGTATATTAAATCCAGTTCATTAATGGACTTTGTCCACTATAATGGTATTGGTAACAATTCCTTGGAAACTATAGAAATCATAGTATGTTTTTTATTTTTCCCCCACAATTTCATGTTTTATTCCAATGATATATTATCATTTTTAATGTTATTTTCTGATATATTCCTTAGTACTGCCATGATTTATTTCATTACTCAATAATTTTATGTTTAAACATTATGATCATGTTTTTACATTGAAATGTTTACCGTTTGTTTTATGTTATCCATGTTTAACCTTGTTGATCATTTGAGATCACCCATTTTATGTTCTATTTTCCCAGAATATAATAAACACTTTTCTGTAGAAATACAAATGTGGATGATCATTATGGGATATTTTGGAGATCTTTCGCAATGTTAGATAATTATGTTCTATGTTTCCAAGAATACTAAACAAATATGATATTTGGGTTTCTTTTTTGTGTCTTGTATTAATTATTCCATAATATTAATGTATTTTCCATGTATACCAATCTTGGTTCATTATAGTCAGTATCAGATCAAAGGGCATGGAATAAATCTGATCATTGGAAACTCTCACGTGAAAACATTGGATGAAGCGGGGATCTCTACCCAAGGGTGTCATAAGGAAACGACTTCTTCTAGGGATGCTGGTGTGTCCATACCTAGGGGTGTAGCCACTGAGGGAGTGCTCTGATGGGTATCAATTATAGACTACTAGATATAATTATAGACCATTAGAGTTGGTATTACAGTGATGATTTAGTCAACCTTTGTAAACTATGATCAGAAAAAGAGAGTGAGATCCCTAGAGATATTTCTAAGGACATTTATAAGAATTTTAACATGATAAGTCATGTATAGGTCACAATACTATGGTTTTTTTGACAATCATTAATAAAATATGGTTAAACCGAAGATACCATTAATTTAAATATTTTTCTTATTTTACCTTACTTATTTGTTTTTAATCATTGATATGTATTTATCCCACTTTTCATTCTGGTCATTGTCAATAGATAGAACTACATAAAATAGTGTTCACCATTGAATATTTCAGATTTAGAAATTATGATAATTATGATGATTTATTTTATATGTGGAAATTTCATGAAGAGAATCATGACGATGGTACGAGTATTGGTTATACTGCTAAGGATAAAGAGATTTTAAATGAAATGTTAAAGGAATGTGTTTTTATTATAATATTTCTTATATTAAACCGAGGAATCATGATGTTGAGAAACATTAATACATGACATATATTTTACAAAATACTATGATGATGGATCCTGGGAAATGGTTTGAGAATAATGTTAGATGATTGAGGTATATATGTTTCTAATTTGTAATATTATGTTACATGAACCCTTAAATTTATAGGTGTTTTCAGTATAAGTTTTTTATTAATTATTAAAAAGGATATGATGAATAGTTATAATGATCCAAAATTTTATTTAAGGGTAAGGTGATATACTTGGAGAATGCACGATCAAGGAGAAGATTACCCTTAATATGTCCCTTATCATTAGATAATGATGTTTGAATAAAGATTTTTTAGATTTGGTTAAGTAGATTGGATGATGTTAGTTTATTCAGAACTAATTGTGGCATTTTTCAAAATAGGGTTATGATTTCATGGTTGAAGTGTATAACTTTTTTTCACTTATGTAATATATACAATATGTTTTGGAATAAGAAAACATGCATGTTTTCAATAAGGATATATTTTAATTTATGTTATTACGATGACTGATGATAATGAATGATGAAGTCATTAAAATGTTTGCAATGTGACCAACATGATATATATTATGATTTATTGGTGATAAATGAAGGTATTTACCTGATTGTTATATGAACATTCTTGTAATTGTTATTTGGTAATGTGAGATTGGACAAAAGTATTTTGGAGAATCCTAAATGTTTTAATGGATTAAGTTGGGCATAAGATAGTATTATTTAAGGATAAAATATGTTTTTATATTATTTTAGGAATGTTATAACAGTAATGTTTTAAAAAAAGGACAACTCGTAGGATGGGTGATAACACGTTCTTTCGGACAAGGCTGCTGGAATCAAACCCACAGCCGAAGAGTGACTTGCATTTATTTCCTACCACTGGCCTACGAGAAGACCCTAGTTAGTATTAATTATTTTTACTTTATTTTAGAGTTACGATAGATAATTTTTAGGTTCATTTTTTGTACCATATATGATTAATCTCAATATATATGGACTTCTATTTTTTGATAACTTTTTCGAACGTTTTTGTGATACAGACAGATGGAATGACCAATCATTCTATCGCATGATCTTCTAACACTTTATGAAGGAAAAAAATTTGACTTCATTTTATTAAATTAGAGATGATGTAGAATTTTTTCTTGGCACGAATAATAATGAGATTGTATCTAAATCAAGTAAGTATTTATTTTAATGAAAAAATCATCAACATTAGGGAAAGGATCTTGAAAACCAATAATTTTACCTTAGTAACTTCTTATCTGATGAATCAGATAGTCCATTAAATCAACATTGATTTATTTATTTCTGGTAGTTAACTGTATCCCAACCTTATTCTCTATCACAATCCATCAAAACATGATGGTTATATTTCTCTTCCATATCCATGTTTCAACTAACCACCTATGTTCCACTGTGTGGAAACCCAGTGATGGGTTACATTGGGAAACTGTCATGTTTCAAACATTCTTTTTAATATTATGTTTTAGAATCCCTTTTTAACAATATGGGATTCTATAAAGAAATAGTTAGGTAGAAAACCATTAAAACCCAGATGAATTTCGACATAGAAATTCATTTTAAGGGGGATAGAATGTTTCTCCTAGAGATTTTATGAAATTTGTTCTTTCTAATTTCTTTTATTCCTTCTGTTGTTAACTACACCATGATTCACTTTCACTATATGGAACACTATATTGGCATATAATATATGCAACAATATTATTGGCTCATGTAGCATAAAATGTCATGTTCTTTTGATTGAATTTATTTCACGGCACACAAATTAGAGATTTTTTTCAATGTATAAATGAATTAAGTGTGTATTATGTTATATAAAACACCCAATAAATCTTTTAGTACCCACAAAAATGACATGTCTTGCATTACAAGCAAGAGTGACCTTCCGTGAAAGATTGCGTTGAACGCAATACCGAGATTCACTAAACAAAGTTATAATATTAAAATATTATTATTTAATTAGAAATAAACTATGTTTTATGAATAATATTAACCACATTTTTAAATTTTATATATCATTAGCATTTAACTTAGACATTTTCTACAACATGGTATGAGAACAAAATCTATTTTTTGGATAAAAATTTATTTTTTAAAAAATTATGTTCTATCGTATTTTGATAGAGAAACAATTTTCAAACTATTAATTACACTTTAATAAGATAAATTTTAAAAAATAAACATCCAATTTTAATGAGGGACATAAAAATTTAATTTTTATGATTTTTTGTAATTTTCTAGTAAAATTCAAAATTTAATTAATATTGAAAATACTGAATATTAATTCAAATCTAAATTTTAATATAATTTATTTATATAATTATATTGTAATTATATTTGGTTTAGAAGTGTAATTGGATTGTATTTTTTTCATTTAGACCAATTTTGGTCATTAGAAGTAATTTTACTTTTAAATTGGAGATAAACAAATGTCAATCTTTCTATAGTTACGACTTCTTAGAAACCCTGAATTTTGGTTTTGACAACTAGAATTAGTTTTAAATTAATTATTAAAAATAATGTGTTTTTAATTAGGATAAATTGATTCCATATTTTTAATTATAAGGGTAAAATTTCTTAAATAGTTGTAAATAGTTACCTTTTGATTTTGAACATTATGAATAGTATGTGTGTAATTGTATTTACCATAGCGAAAGGGTAAATCTGATAAATAAGGGTAAAAATAAAATTATAACAATATTAAAATACCTTAACCCATGTAATTATAATATTTTATGAGATATTTCACCCCATTTGTATCCTTGATTTGATTTTTGGAGCCCATGGAACCACTTGGATATGAAAATTACATTTTATATGAATTCATTTAAAAGGGAAATACGACAAAAACATGTATCATGTTAATAAAAAAATATCCTAATGGGTTATAAATAATATAAATTACACTATAAATATTCACTAGAAATTATATTATTTTGTACATCATGGTATTTTATTTATAATTTTTCAGACACCATATAAGGAAATTTTGTAATATCACAATGATGATGTAATGATTACCCTATTTATGAATGAAATCAATATGTGAGATTATAAGTATTAAAATAAATTTATTTTGATGTTTTTTATGCCAAAAAGAAATTTTCTGGATGAGAATGAATTGTCATATTTATGTTAATGATTTTTTTCTATGGAATCAAGTTTTTATGGATTTATAAAATATTATGATATGAATAGTATAAAAATTTACATCAATTTGTATTTAAACCAAATACTATTTTAATAATGATATAATAGTCCTAAAAAATCTACTATTCTGCCAATTGACAAGATAATGTTTCAAATTTGATTAATGAACAACTAGAGGATCAATTGGAATTTTATATTAACTATATTAACCATACATAGTGAATATAAAAGAAGACATGATAAGAGTAAAATTAGTTAACTAAGTGTTAATTCTAATAAGTGAGGTTAACTTTGAGACCTAAACTTCTATAAATACAATTGGTTGAGAATATTTCTAAAAATAAACATATTATATTCAAATTAAATGAGTTTTGGACCTTTTTAAAACTAAAATCATTTCATAATAAAATAATCTATTAATTACTTTAGAAAGTTCCCCTTCTCCTCTCTTATAAAAAGCAATCTCCTCCCACATTTTCATACACCACCTTGATCCTTCTAGATCAACAAAAACCTACCCAATTCTCCAATATAAATTTTTAGTTAACTTATGGAGGTCCTATTTTTCCAAAAAATTCCATCACTAGTTCCCTTAAAAAGATATCCAAAGAAAATTCAATGAAGAAGTGGGAATTTCATTACCTATTAAATTAAATTTCAGAAACTATTAAATTCAATTTCATTTTTTCTTCTAGTTCATCTTTCTATGTTGATTTTTTACTAAATTAATAGATATAGAATATTATAAATTATGAGATGTTATTATAATTATGGAAAAACCCTATACCTCATTTTATCCATCCTACGAATAATATTATCACAATTCATGTGTACGTATAGATTACCAACTCAATGATGTTGTGTAATTAGTTATTAAAAAATACTTTATTATTATGGGTATAATTAGGTGTATAATGGATTTAAATAATGAATATAAAATTATAAATTACCTGTTATAATTAATATACCATCTAATTACAAACCATTTAACCATCAAGAGAATGATATTGTCTCTCATACGTATGTACTACCTACCGTCTCCATGACGCGATGAGATTCGTTCACCACATTAACAATTCAAGAATGATTATAAAATTTATATGTTGAGGGAAAATAATAATTATCAAAATAATGTAATAAATAATATACATTATATTCCTTACAAACCTGACACACATGAAAAATAGGAATGGGAAAACAAACTAGTTAACACCCAAATTAATGATAATATTGAAATACTATTAACATAATTATATAATACAATCATTAATTGTATCATAAATATAGATATGTTGTAGGTATAATTTTTTAACATGATATAAAAATTATACAGAAGGTGAACACACCCTCGATTAATGTAAAGTACAGGGCATAGGATAATATTTTAATCTCAATTTAATCCGAGATTGTTTATTTGTAAGTATTTAGTAGGTATATATTTATCATCCATGTCCATGTTTTCTGAAAGAGTTTTCATTATATATTTAATATTCTTTTATATATGATTAAATTTATTTTTACCCATTTCAATATTTTACTACATGGTATGGAAGGAATCATTCTTTTTTTACCAATGAATGTACTTTTTTACTTTTCTAGAAATAGTACGGGGATAATGATTTTTTAACTCATACGGAATTAATAGACTTTTAATGATTCATGAATCCTTATCCCCATGAATATTTGTTACACCCCGACTTGATGTTTTATTTTATTTAATTATTTTGGCTCTTATTTTTTTATCTTTAGTTTGAACTGGTTAAAAAAATTATTGGGGTTTTATACGGGCGTGTGATGGCCATACACGTGTATAGAATTTTAAAATAAAAATTAATTTTCATTTTTAATTTAGTTATTCTTTTTCATTATTTATTTTTCTTTGTCATTATTTATTATTCCTTTTCTTTATTTCTTCCTCACTCATGTTCTTCCTTCGCTGTGAGTCGCACAAGAGGTGTGCCTCCCCTCCATGGTCATGCTCCACCCCTCCATGCATTGTACCCTCCATTTCTGCAAAAATACTCTCTCAGAAGAGCTCCCTAGGGAGCAATCCTCTCTCATTGTGAGGTCCCTCAACAAAACCCCTATGATGAAATCCTACTTCATGTGACTCCCTACAGCCAATCGGTTTACAATAGACACTACACCTCTCAAACATCCTCTTCAATTTTCAATCACACTGGATCCCTTCGTGTTTTGCATCCAGTTCATCATGGTATTGTCCTATCATGCCTTCTCCTCCATAAATTTAGAAAATTTTATCATTTCTTGATAATAAAATTGATTTTAGAAAAATCATAAGGTCAGTAAACATAAATATTAATATTTTTCTTTCATTTTTGTGGTATGCAGAATGCCTCTCGGGTCGACTTCTTGCATATTCGGGCATCCATCACTGAAGGAGAATCATATTGGATCGTCTTAGCTTTTTGACACCACATTGGGTGAGTATTTTATTCCAATGTTGTGTTTCAAACCTTCTGTTTGGGTTCCATAGTGATTTTGGGTTCATAGTATTGTTGTATAATGTTGATGGATTCATGATGTGTTGTTGTCACATGTATCGGTACGTATGTATATATATATATATATATATGTCTTCCTTGCACATTTTCACTCATGGCATGGGGAAAATGTATAATCGATTAAGGATATATATATATATATATATAATAATACATGTGTTCGAAAGTGTGGGAAAGTATTCAGGAAGTGTTTTAAGTGCCAAAGTGTTTAGGTTAGATCTTTTCTATTATGAGGTAGGCGTCGCTATGAAATTTATTTCCTATGGAATTTTTATATTCTTTGGATTTATTTTCCTTTCATAAGTATGAAGATATTTGATATCCTTCTATTGATTGGAACCCATTATAGTGTTTTTTGGAATTGTCATAAATGGTTGGTTTCATGAATCCTCGTTTTATGATTTAATTTGGAATATTTAATTGTTCTAGGCTTTCGATGAAATGAATTTGGGTAATTTTAATGGTTTTAATGTGGGAACTGTGTCTTGGCACGATTTTGTTTTCATTTTGGGAATATAATGTCTTAAAAATGGAATTTAGTTTTAAATTTATTTGAGACCTCAAATGATTTCAAATTGGGTTTTTACTTTTATTCAAAATGGTGGTTTTGAATGAGTGAGTGGTTTTCCATTTTATGGGAATTCATATATGACTTTTTAAAAGTTTTTTGATGGATATGGATGACCTTGGAGATTGTTTTGGGTATCAAATAATGATTCCAATGTGTGGCGGGTGGTTTTGTAATATTTTGAAAACTTTGGTGAGTTTTTCATTAGATGAAATGATGGTTTTTTTCAGAATTGGAACGTGGTTTTGAAATGGTGTATTATGCCTTCTTTATGATTGATAAAATTGACAATAACTTTTTTCCTCTTGAAATGCTCTTGTTTTTTTTCTATGGGGTTACTTAAATTAATAAGGGTGTTTGGTTTTATAAAAGAGACATGGTGTTTCCTTAGATTTATATGGGTACACTTCAGTACGATTTTGCCTTCCCTTGTAATTGTGCTTGAAATTAAATATTTTTTAATAAATTTATTTTCAATTGTTTATGAAATGAGTGAAGGCCCCATTGATTCTTTTATTGTGATATTGGTTTTCCTTTATAGAACCCCCTGTTGTATTTGAGGATTATGTTGTTCATGTGATTGATGCTTGATCTATTGATCTAATGTTTTTGTTCTTTTGGGTGCCTTTGATTTATTAATTGATAGAATGATTTATTGATTAATTAACTAAAACCATGATATAGATATTTATTCATGTTTTGTGTCTTCTTAGGGTTTAGGGTCGTGCGAATGGCCCTACTAGTACTATTCTTGTAGACTCTGTCAACCACCAATGAAGGCGAGGCAGTTTGGGAAATTTCAGTTCACCCCTGCCAGCCGAAGAATGGGTTTTCTATTATTGTGCGATTCCACACCATTTTAATTTAGGTCCTTTTTTTTGTTTTAAGGTTTCTAGTATTTTTAGTGTAGTGTGTTGAACTCTACTTCATAGTTTGGACTTGTCGGGTCTTAGGTGTCTCACATGCGTGTGCATAGGTAAGTAAATATATATATGTGTGTGTGGATTCTCTTGTTATATGTAAAGTCATCCATGGAAGTGAATACACATGTATAAGGATATGTGTTCCCATTTGTATATTTGGAAATGAAAACGTAGTTGAGTGGTGACTAGTATATGCATATATTAATATGTGTAAGGATCCCCTTTCACATGTTTATGGTCATGTGAGTGTGTGAACAGGGACTAAGTGTCCATACATGTATGTGAAGCTGTATATACTTAGCGGGGGAGCATCAGATTTTAGTTATAAATAACCAAGAGCACAAGTGGATGGCTTTCTTCAACCCTGAAGAATTCCCCCTTCCCTATGACTTTATTTTGAATTTCTTAATTTTTTTATTGTTTTAAAAATATTTTTTACATTCATGATATATATACATGCTACGAAATATTGTTGCAGCTTCTAAAAATGATTATAAAATTGTTTTGGATATTGAAATTTATTTATAACGCCCATTAGTTTTAAGTAAATGTTGTTAAAAATTGACTTCTTATGTTGTTTTGAATTGGTAATGAGTATTTCAAAAGCAGTTTTGCATTTCATCCGGTTAGTTATAAAAAGATTTGTCTTTTGGTAATTAAGCATGTTTGGCACCTTAAAAATGATTTATGAAAACGAAATACCTATCATGAGGAATGCCCCCTTGTTTTAGAAAATGATATGTGCATTGAATTTGTGATTTGTGATTTGTTCCTAGAATTGAAGATTGTTCATTATTTTGTGATAGAAAAAGGGGGATGTTCTCAAGGAGGGATATCAGTGGTGAGAGGTTTGATGTTTTTTATGTAATGAAAATAATAACTATATATATGTTTTCTTAGTAAATACTCACCACCACTTGAAAGGAAGCACAATGTGAAATCTATGTATTTAGGTGGGTGGACTAGGACTAGTCCCCTATATGATATATAATTGGTTCATCCCAGTTTCATTTGGAAATATTGATGCTACAAAACTAACTGAGCATTTGTGATGATTGGAGACCACTAGGTTAAGGGTTTGTTCCCTAAAAGTGGCTTTTCCATGATAATGTAGATCGTTGTGGATCATATAACACATTTCACTATGGTATGCAGATCCTAAGTCCCCAACTAACACTTTCTACTTATGGATTTCAAATTTTTCTTATGATGTGGTTTCCATTTCAGTCATTTCATATATTATGTCATATTTATGGAAACCATATATTAATTTAAATTTTTTACCTTTCATTTTTAAATGATAATGCATGCTTGGAACCTATTAGGAAATTGTAGTGGAATATAAATTCATTAAATTAAAATGAAAACATGTTACTTCAATTTGAAAATAATGAAAAACATTATTTTATTATGTTCTATTTTAAAACTTTCTTGTTTTTGATTACTTATAAAAGTCATGGGAAGAGATAATTGATGTATCATGGAATTATTACTAGGAATCTCGGTGCTCATGTCTACTTTTCAATTCAATTTCAAGTTTCTCTAGATTTGGAATGATCTTGGAGTGAGTGTCATTTATATTCCGTGGTGACCCAAAGGGTCACTTGTGGTATGTCTCATTGATTCGTTTATTCTTTTTCCCTCTGTCTGTTTGTTTGGATTATTTTATTTTATTATTATATTTTTTAGTTTATGATTATTTATCTATATTTTTATGGGAAAAGTTATTCCCAACTAGTTTATCATAATGTCCGACAGTATTTTCCATCCCATGGGGATCGAGAACACCCTTCGGGTCATGCCACAACCCAACTCGGGTGACCGGTTCAAGGTAGACCCGGTATGGTTCGTGACAAGATTAATCTACAAAATTTCATGATTATTTTCAACTAAATTCGTTAATTTAAAATTTTCGTTAAATTTTGAGAAAGTAAAATGTTTTTTAAAAAAGGGAGCATATTTTCATGAAGTATTATGTTCAAGTTTTTATTCAAAAATATTTTCCATCTAAAGTGACATATGTTTATGTTTATATCCCTATTATTATAATGATTTGATTTTGTTTATGTTGGGATTTTTTTTATAAAATCAATTTATTTTAAATGGATTATGATGGAATGTTGTTAAAGAAACCCATTATATTTCATGGTTCATTCTATGATAAATGATTTCTGTTTCTGTGGCCCACATAAGAATGGGTTCATTATGTGATATGTGGGACCTATATCACCTTCCAATTTATGGGGTAACCATTTATATATAATGAGATATACATTACTGGAATGATAAGAAAATCATGTTCAGTAATATAGGTCTTGAACGACACGTAAATCCATTTCAGTAATACATGGATAGAACATAATGTAACCTCGGTTCAGTAATGGACATTGTCCACTATGATGGTCTGGGAAGCAATGCCTTGGCTACTAAGGAAATCATATTAATTGATTATTTGTTTTACAAAATTCCATTTTTTATTCCAATAATATTTTATCATTGTTAATGTTCCTTTATTATCTATTCTTTATGTACTTCCATGTTTTATATAATGTCTCCGAATTTTGATGTTTAATCTCTATGTTTATGATTTTACATTCAAATGTTTATGGTTTGTTTTTTGTTCTCCATGATTACCCTTGCTGATCATTTGAGCTCACCCTTTTTATGTTTTCATTCCCCCATGATACAAAGAAAGGGTTTAGGTAGGAAAACAAAAGGAGAATATCATTTTGGGTGATGTTGAAGTTCTTTCACAGATATAAAAGATTATGTTCCATGCATCCAAATGCAGTAAACCAATACGGTCGTTGGATGTCTATTTTTATATCATGTATTAAGTGTTCCGTAAATGTAATGTAATGTCCATTTACATCAATCATTGGTCATTTGACGGTTTATGGAGGGATGACTACCTTGAGAACCCCCGTTACCAGGACATCAATATAAAATTTTTGCATCATCACATCAAAAAATAATGTTAGGCTAAACTCTAACACCTTGGACTAAAGGTTATGATAAATACCAATATAAAAATGGAATGCCTTCATAGAATCACTAATAAATTATTCTATAAGATATTGAACAATATCCATAATCTAATGGAAATACTCTAGCACTAATCCATCACCCTATTTCAAGAAACCCATCTCCATTCCATTTTCACCCCTTTTTTCTAAGAGAAATTTTGATCATTGAATGAAGCCTTGAATACCTCCCATGGTAGATATTAACATGGGTTGTTTTGAGGTACAAACTTCCACCACATTTATTGTAATCCATCAATCATGATGGTTGAAAACATGAACACCAATTACTCAGGAAAATCAATGAGGATAATGTTATTTTAAATATTTTTCATCCATTGTACCTTTCTGAGTGGGTCCACTGGACCATAAAAGAGAGATAGATCTAGATTCTTGAACACAAACACATGATCCTTGGGATGATCAATATGAGGTTCCCCCAATGGGGAATCACCCTTAAGTACAATATGAAAACCCATTGAAGCTCATAGTGGACAACTTCTGAACAAATATAAGTAAAAACCAACATCCAGGAAAACTCACAACAAAAATAATAGAGATAAAACACTACATAGGTGACAAAAATTTAACACTAGAAAATAATCCATTATAGAATAAAAAAAATCTTTTTGATAACATCACTAATTTAAATAAAACATGGTATGTTGATCACTCACCATTATTATTCCATATGGTCACACTCACTTAATTGTTTTCATGAAACCCCGAGAACCCATCCACCATGCCAAACCGGGCATCTATTCACATACCCATATACAACAATCCATGTAATAACCCATAAGAAACATTGGCTAAAATAAAATATCCTCATTTTTAAAACCAAATAATCCATCTCATTTAAAAAATCATTAACCTTCCAAATGTACACTAACCACCAATTCCAAAATAATATTCATGTTTTCACTCATCATACAATATTTTCAGGCAGAATAATGAAATCCCATAGATATCCATCAAAATAAATTTCTTTTTTATCACATTGTTTTCTAGTAATTCAAAAATATTAATTTTATCAACCCCATTTGAATGATAAATAACTTCATTTCATTTTAAAAACATCCAAAACCAAAATAATCTTTCCATAACCAACTGTTTTGATTAATAAATCCAAACTCCTTTAATCCATTTCAATTTTACCCCCAAGATGTAATTTTATAAAAACACACTTTGCTAAAACCATTCAAAAAATTTATTCTAAAATGCATTTCTCCTACTATCCAAAATCCAACAATTACCAATAAAGCCGAATTTTTTAAATTCCAAAACCAAGTTTTTGCATAAATATTTTCCGATTTCAATGAACATGCTAAAAATCTCAAATGGAGAACTAGGGTTAGTGTGTGACTAGACCATATGTTTTGCGGCCATCTACCGAACACATCACAAAAAAAATAGATCCTCCTATAAACATACAATGAACTCCACATGGATTGTGAGGCTCTATGATGTCTTGGGGGGAATTGGTCCATCTCCCTTGTCATATCCCAATAAAAAACAATCCCTAAAGACCCAGAAAAAAAAACGAAACCAAACTTCCCATGGAAACAATAGGATTATAACAAGAAAGAGTTCACAATGATCATCCCGCACTAATATACCGAGTCCCGAAAATCATACTCCATTTACCTTGGTATCCCCAGGTAACAATTGGAGATCTTAAATGAATGGTTCTCTAAGTTCCAACCAGCTCTGATACCATTTTTCACAAACCAACCTAGGTGATCGATGAACCAGTCACCCAAGCCGATCTTTGGATGGCCTGTAAGGTGTTACCAATCCTCATAGGATAGAAACAAGTGTTGGGAACCAACATTGTACAATGTGGGAGAAATTTTTTCCATTAAATAAATAATAAAATAAACAAGAGGATGATTCTGATGTAGTCCAGTATATATATATATATAAACTGAAATGAATATCTTATACATGAATCTAAATAGTATAAAAAATATACAAATAAACTAATCACACCAGATGACCATAATATCTTTATGTGATAAGTCACTCCAAAAAAATGAGAAACCTCTACACAATGAGATAAATTAGAATATGAACTTAGACTAGGGATAATAATGGAATAAAACTATAGGTGTGAGGATTAAAACATAGTAGGATATCTCGATATTCTATTTCCCAGTATACTTCTATTAAAATAAAAGAAACATTAATTTTCATGTTTGAACAACAATATATCAACATATGATTTTCCGTAACATTTAATTAAAAAATTTACAACTCATTTACCCTATTCATCTTCTAAACCATGTTATATTCATTAGGGTCACTATATTATTTTCAACCAGAAATAGATGATTTTATTTCCAACCACCACAAAAGTGTTTGGAAATGAACTTTCTTTTGAGTTTTTTTCATAACATTATTGGGAACTAATACATCACTTTATAATAAATACAACACATAAGATTACCGGAGTAATCACATATCGAAGGAAATGTAAATAGACATAGAAGTATCCAAATAGTCATTTCATGTGGTTAATAGCTAATAGACATGGGTGAAACCGTGAGATCAATTATAATATAGAAGACACCATACATGAGACCCCATCCCAGTAGCATGCCACAAATGATGAAAAAAATCTCAATATACTCATAAACCCTTTATAAGGACAGATTAAGGGAAAATTACATAGTAATAAATCAAATATATAAACGTATTATGGGCCACTAGTCAGTATGTGGCCTATTAGTGTAGCAATGATTCTCATAAAATTATCTCAATATTTGTGTATCCTAATCCTCATGTAAATAATGGGGGAGACCCAATAGATTCAATCTGGGCATACAATCACAATATATACAGTAATAATTCACAATAGGCCTAATCCTGAGTCTCCCCAAGGAATAATATCATGACATTAAATTAATAGATCATAATGGGGATAGAACCAAGGAACCCTGATAATGGATCCGGAGGATTTTATAATTATCGAATCCCACCCATTACATATAGATAAGGCATGTGAAATATCAAACCATGTTATTTATAATAAACACACTTCATCCTTTTTAAAAAGTTTTTAAATGTTCCCTTAAACATTCCTTAAAACCAACCCCTATTAAAAATGAAATTCACTGTTTAGAAGTGGTTTCCAACATTCCACTTTCATATAATGACATATATAAAACTCATTATAAACATTTTCATCACAATTTCTATCCAAAATCTTTTTCTATGAAAATTAAAACCATGCAAAAATTCATCATAACATGTCAAACATATTTCAAAATCTAGATACACATTTTATTTAGATTAAAACCTTTTAAAAAACATAAAATAAACCCAAAATCCTCATTCCACAGGCTCTATATTTATTAACAAAACTGAACCACACTATAAAAACCATAAAATATTTACAAAATCCAATTGGGAATTCCATAAAACACTTTAGGTGAAATAATTTAGAGAAACAAGCATAATTATCATAAATCAAGTTATAAAAAATCTATTATACTCTAAAAAACTGGCCAAAATGATGAAGAACAATATTAATCTTGAACGTATGGTGTCAAAATCATTAAATAAATGTAATTTAAATTAAAACAGCACGTTCATGGGAAATCCTACCTCAGATCCATAGTGCATGGATGATACACCACTGAAAACACTCCACAATAGTTCCACTGCAACAGATCTACTATGATAAACCTTAGAATAATAGAACCCCCAACATAATCAATGGTAAAACCACAACCTAGGTCAAAATGACCATGGTTGAAGAAAAAAATAATGCATGAGAGGGGATGGAATAGGGAAGAGTAGAGAATAGGGAAGGTAATGATTTGATGATGAAAACATGATGAATCAAGAACTATTAGTGGAAAATCTCCCAAAAAGTGTCCAAAACTGGAAATAAATATTGGGGGTTCCCTCTGGTAAATACCCAATAGGTAGGCATTCAAATTGGAGGTGGAATCTCTTTAATTAGATATTTAAATTAATAGTTATTCCATCGGTTATAGGATGCACAGTTTTTTAGCATGGTTTTGTAAATCGTGTGCAGACCTAGCTAATGCTACTAAAAAATTATGAAACATTTCATTTTTATGTTGCATTTTTTGGGAAATACATGACCAAATAGTACTAACCCAAAATTTTTCAAAAGATCCTAAAATAACACTCTTCACGCTAGGAAATCCCACCCAATGATCCTTGAATGAATTAAAAACAATATAGTGACACTTTGGATGTCATAAAATCTACACCATGAATCCTTCCCCAAAAATGATTGAAGGTCCAACAAATGGACAAATACTTGAAAAGGGAACACTTCAAATCTAAACACCCGTCACACCCAAAACCTGACAAAAAACCTCAATTCCCATCAGATCAGAATGTAAAAAAAACATGAAAATTTTTGTGTGAAAGGAAAAAAAACTCTCTATGGATTCTACCCTATCAAGTTACTGGCTATGTTGATCAATTATTTGGAGTATGATATCATAAATTGCTAACAATAGAGAAACTATATTCCCCTTAACTAATACAGTTTCAATCCTTATGAGAGAAAACAAACTATAAACTATTTCATTATGTGAGGACTAAAGATCACTCACTTGTAATCTAGTGTCACCACAACATTAGGAAAAAACATAACAGTTTCAATTACAAGTCATTAGTTGCATAATAATTATTATTCAGGATGTAACAAATTAAATTGATAAATGATCACTTCAGTTTTTTTTCATTAAGGTTCATGAAAATATATGATGGAAAGCATTACAAAAGACCAAAAACATCACGAAATTCTTTTAAAATTGAATCATAGGGGAACTGATCAATTATTCATTTTAGATTATGAATTCTACCTAATACTGATAGGTTAACATGAAATCTAGATAGTTCTAGGTTAAATCTATCAATCGGGATACAATATTAAAATAGTTGGATAAAACCATCAGTAAAATTCCACAATACGAAGTAAATAGTTATCATATGCCTCATTCATGGGAAATAATTAAGAAATATAATTCCTAAAAAATTTATGGGTATATGACCAAAACTATATTAGACACTGTATATACATTGAATTCTAAAATTAGTATCCAAAAAATTCCCTTGGATGTATTTTCATTTAGTTGATAGTGTTGATTTAATTGGTGATAATATATAGGATCATTGACATACTCCACCTCTATCCATGAGTATATAGGTCATTAATTGATGAAAACCTCTATGAACTAGTTTAGTACTTGTGGAATCTTGAGTTAATGATCTCTATGTGCATAATGTGTGTAGTCATGTCATTGAATTCCCTAGAAAAAAATATAAAATTGTATATATCTATAATGGATATAAATATTTAGGATATCATCCTCTACCCTAATTTGGTTATGTCTAATATCTGTATTCAATAAAAAAATCCCCTTTAACTGTACTAATATAATATCAATCCATTGAATGGGATAATTATTCATGACCACCACATGATTAAACATAAAAAAAATATATAATTTGTTACACTATCTCTCATCCTCGTGGAGGAAAGTATTTGAGCACCCTCTGTCAACAATCTAGAATGGATTGATCCCTTAAATTGATATCCTTTTAAATTAACTCTAATTTCAAACAATATCAATGTTTTTAAATGATAAATACCAATAAAAATATGGTGGAACTAGATTGAAACAATATCATAATCTCAACATTATTTCAAGGGGGAAGTATCTAAACCCCAAAAGGGAAGACATCCGGAAACTCTTCAACAACTATGGGGATCTCCTATTCATTCGTATCCACTGAAAACATTTATAACTAAGATAGATGATGATATGCAATACTTCAACTGATGTTATAGTTATACTCCCCAATGGACACCACTTATGGTCATTAACATTTAAAAAACATATCCACAATAACGTATCAAAAATTACATTTTAAGAGTATAATGAATCAATTTTTATAATTATATATAATGGTTAAATATATAAAAACAATCCTCCCCAAAATTTATGTTGTTCTATTATCATCATGCATCCCTAACAAAAATAATTCATGAATAAAACATGTGTCATTGGAAGCCTCCCCATATCCAATATAAAAATCCCAAACCATTTAAATATTAATAAATAATAATGAAGATCAATAATAAAATAAATTAGAATCTATGGAATATGTTAAACTGATTATACCTCGAACAACCATAGATCCCTTTATCACTAACTTCTTAATGTAATTCCATTGTCTATGTCTATATCCAATGCCTCACTATTGATGATGTTCAATTCCACCCTATTTTATATTTTTGAGGGTTGATGAACATAATGGGATACCCTATACAATGTATATCTCCCATATCCATCTAAATGAACACTATAAGACTCTACTATATCTAATCCAAGAGAGGGGTCAGGGAACCAAAACGAATCTGGACTCCTAAAAAATTTTGGCACCGAACATGAAAGTGATCATAACCTCCATAGTCATAGTATTATAATATAAACATACCAGTATATTCATAAGAACCAATAGACTATATAAATCATAAATTAGGATGCTACGATCAACTCAAGGCTGAACTAAACCTCGATATCCTTGACATATTTGATCCATCTCATGAATATCTTTTCCAAAAAATCTCAATATATTTCATTATGGTTGAATTATATTAATCACTTCACCTATATTATTTATAACTAAATATGTTGAATTCATAAATGGGATAACTATATATCTAATCATTGGGTTCATTTCTTCCAATAGATGGTGTTATTTGTAATACTTAATTGGAATGATATAAGAATAAAAATATGAGAGGTCAGTGAAAATAATACTATACTCTCACATAATCATGCTTCGTTTCTTAAGGGAGTGAAGATCTCACCTATTGGATCCTTCAAAACCAATAACGTGTAATCAAGCTGAAACTCATTCTAGATATCTATAAAAAAAAATTCTGTCTCCACAATCCAAGATATGAATTCCACCAAAAGAATATCACTCCCCACATCCGACTAATTCCAATTAAACAATATAATTAGGTCAATCACTAATTTGAATAATGTTTTAGCATCTCTCCCTATAAGTCACTATGTGGTGCTCAATTCTGTTTTATGCCTGACCACATGAACAAATCCGTGTATGGAAGAGTGTTCTGACTACTATTGAGGGACAAGGTTTAATCTATGGGGAGAAGCTCTTCATTAGAGTATAAAAAAATAACGAATAATAATGATGAGAAGTGGAAAACGTATTAAGTAAGAATTAATATAATTATGAATCATCCAAATAAAAAATAAGATGAAAGTGAATTTCATATTAGATACATAATTATGGTTCTACCGTGATGTATGAAAAAAAGAAGTGCATGGGGTAAAGGGGAATAAGAATTCAAAATATTCTGGATAAAATAGAAAAATAAAACCTTATTCCTCTACAATCATGAAAATATTTAGTTCAATCATATTCTACTCTACCCTATCAAAATATATAAAATCAAGAATCAAATTTTGGATTCTTTCCATTGACTATCACAATAATCATAAGGTATATTCCGTTACTATAGGTATCCCAAAATATGTTTTGATATATACATTATAGGTCACCACAAGTGCAATCTATAAAAATCTAGAAAGTGTATACAAAAATATTATTATTCATTCATAATTATGTATGCAGTGCTATAAAGATTAAATGGGTATGCTCTAGTTACTAAGGGACACTAGGATAACACTTCCCACTTCATCCAGAGTCGGATGATCTCATAATAAGTAAAAAATTTATAATTATATATGGTCTATATACATATGTATTTTTATACTAATATATATATATATATATGGACACTTCTAGAATCATAGAAATGTTTCCTTAGTTAGGAATCTATGGGTAATTGTATGAATCTCAGAATGTTTCATGGGACACCATGCATGATTATCATAATTAATTAGGGACACCATGCCAATGTATCACAATTATATTGGATGTATTTATTTATTATCAAAACAATATGGATTCTTTGACCTAGTGTCAGAAATATAAGTGATTTAATTGCTGTTTATATCATTTCTATGTGATACAATACCCAAGGATCAATAATAGAGTGAAGCCATGCCCATGAATAACATTTTCATTGGAGGCCTTTATTGAGTATAAACACTATTTGGGAATCCACGCCCAAGTATCACAAAATATGTTTTCATTCATGATTTAAGGTAATGTATATGGTTTGATTTAAAATCATTTATCATGCCATTTATTTACGGGGAATAACAATATTCACAATAATGTCATGATAATTGTTCGTAAAAATTGCTAACTTTTAATTTAGTTGGTCACTTAACTGACACATTGATCTAATACCACCTAGAATTTGGTTTATCTAATTAAACATTTATCAATTAAAATAGAATCTCATGGACACACCCTAAAAGGATTCCATTGAAATTAGATATATCATGTTACCTTAAAAGGGGTTACGTAAGGAATTTATAGCATTGAACATTATTTGGAGTAATGAAAATATTTGTGTTAAGGAATCATGAAGCAAGTATGGAATGTGACACAAAACTGGATGTCAAAAAATTACTTTTCCTTTAGGTAAAAATAAAATACAACCTACCTCAAGTTGGTAGATTACCAGTCATCCATTTTCAATCATTGAATCCATGTATAATTGATGAAAAAGGAAGAATTATAAATTACCCTGAAAATAGGGCATATTATCTCAAACAAAAATATCCCAAAAAATGTAAAACACTAGGAAAAAAATATCAGGATTTAAGAACATAATTTTTTTACTGAAATGTGATGAATGGGGAGGGAAACACACATTAGATGAAATATAACCCTCAAAGACTAGGTTAGTCTTGGGATAAACCTATAGTGGAATATTGACTAGGCAAGAGAGAGGGGAGGAGTGAGTAAAAATAAAGGGCCCTTCCACATTTAAATCCAATAGATTTAACATGGCATGTATTGTTTACATGTCATCTAATGCTCAGGTTTTTTCCATTCTGGAAAAAGCATACTCACATTTTTAAAGGTCATGGCCTAAAAATATACATAATGTATTTAATATAGAACCATAATAATGTCTATACTTAGTATTTCTCAAACATAGTGAATTGGATTTGCATCCGTGTACTAGGTCACATACACATTCTTCCCACATCAAATTAACCAATCGGAAGGCATATTTTCTATTTTGATGAATAAAAGACATCCTTAATAGGGGATTAAAATATAGAATTAAAATAAATTATACCTTTGAAAAAATTAAGTGCATTACAGCCTACCGTACATAAAACAAATCTTCCCCAAATTTATATTATATGGGTCATAAATAATCATATGAGAAATGTTCCAGCCACTAAACTTGTACATCCATATATCCTTTCTAGGTCAAAACCTTTAGAGATCCATTCATCTATAGTACTTGGTCTAAAGAAACTGACCTTCCCCCATGATAGTTTTTTTCTGATCATCGTTACACACATGATTCCCCACAAACGAAACATATTAATTGAATTTAATGTCCTTCAGATCAAATTAAGAAAATGGTTTATATTTATTGAAACAAATATTCAATATGGAAAAGACTCCATGCATATCATAATACCTCTAAACAAAATCTAACTGATGGGAAACTATATTTACTCACTCTTAGATCTAAAAAATTGATGTAATCTAGTGATAGGTTTCCCTATATCTAAATCCATCTGAGACCCAATCTAGGAGATACTTCTAGAAAAATATGATGTCCATCCTTGAACACCATAGGATGGTAATGACGATCGATAAAAGACTAATGCCAATATTGAGTTGTGGGAATATACTTATGAATATGATATAATTTTTAAAGTATCCTAAATAAGGTTAGTTCTTACTAGTGCTTCCTAAATAGCCTATAAGTATCATAGGGTTTAATAGAATATCCTACCATATAAGACCTCACAGGGATCCAACTAGATAATTTTATGAAATATTTTATTCTAGGAAAACTCAACATGAGGTACATGTTTCTCGAATTAACCAAAAAAATAAAGGAAAAATACAAGGAAAATGTACCTTAGAACAAGTATCATATGTTAATATTGAGAGTATTTTTTTGGGTGATAGGTTCTACATAGTAGTGCATGTTATCCCTAGGCTCCCTGTATCACCTACCAGAAGCACATCATAATCTGAGAATCTCGATCCAATATGATAGAGCAGGGATCCCCATAACAAGATAATAATATTACCAATGTAAATAATCCAAATATAATATAATGTAAATGTCTCCATGATATGTAGTAAGGGTGAGTATATGATCAATATATAAATTATCTCTCATACTATATCACATCTTAAAGAGTGTCTCGAAAAGCACATGACCAAATTGATAATGATGTCGTCCCATTTCCATATAGGTTTGGAAGTGGCTATAGTTTTCCCCATTCCAATGGTCCACAACAATTCCCTACGTACATGTGGAGAATCATGAGATAATGCCTACAAATCATCTCTTTTATACAAATCCACAAATGTTGACAACATGTGCCTCGATATATCATGGTATTCCAATGGTGATATTCCAAAATAATATATTGATATTAACACATCAATTATTCTTGTATGTCTATGGGAATGTAGAATCATCTATGAAAGTGTATGATTTCCTCATCATTGATAACCAAACCAGATTTTGGGTCCTCACATGAGACACATTCCCTCCTGATCAGGTCCATGGTATCTTAATGTTGTCTCATCCTCACACATTCTGGAATTGATGATGACAATTAAAACGCTACTAGAACAGGCCTCCCGTGATATTTTTGAACCTCCAGGATCATCATTGAAGCATGACCATCAAATACATCCTATTATCATAATCATCAATGGAATTTTTTGAGTCTTTCATATGAGGGTGGCATCTACACTGTTTCCCTTTCCAGGTTGATAGGTGCGATCAAAGTTAAACGAATGTTGTTAATCTACACATATGTTGTACAAAAGATTTATGTCTGAAATTTGGACGATATACATGAGAAATTTATTTATTGTGTAAATTATTAACCACTCTCTCACTATATAGTACTTATAATAACATACAAAATAAACCATAACTACTAGATCAAGGCCATACAAAGAGTAAGTATTCTCATGTGGTCTCAATTATTAAGACTCGTACACTACAACCCATTATCCTCACATAATAAAATAACCTAACCAAATTCATATTGCATCACACATAACTATAGATATTTTTCAATGATCTAGAAGAGTAAGGATCGATTTTGAAATTAATTAGCCTTTAAACTCTTAAATGACATTATAATGTTCTTCTTACCACAAAAAATAATGCAAATTTTAGTCAAACCATAAAGTGGTTCAGAATGGCATGAAAATTCATATATAAATCACTTATATTATCCATCTAGCCTCATGAAATTAAGTATGCTAAAGGAATTCATGGATGGATTATGTGAAACAATAGTACTCACATCCACTAGGTCAAATGATAATAATATTTATGAGATAATATAACCAAATATTTTAACCTTATTGATCAATAAGTGGAATTTGGGGAGATTATCATAACACAGATACTCTATTAGTATATTAATAATGAAAAGAATAAGTTTTTCATGGTAGTATCGGGTTTATGAATACAATAAGATATCATCCATAAGGACTACTGTAAAATAATCTATATATAGGTTAAAAATGATTCCTTAGAGCCATGAAAACTGTTGGTGCATTTCTAAAATGAAAAATGTATACAGATACATGTACAAGTTTAATTTAATTAATAATTTTTTAAGTGGTGTTTATTTTGGTCTCAAACTAATCCGATGGTAGCATAAAATCTTGTTGAACATAGAGAAAATGAATGCTCCTTAGAGTAGGTTGAAGAGGTCATCCATATGAGGATGTGGCTACTATTTCATAATCATAAGCTAGTCAAACTAATGATAATACATACATATCCTTAGATTATTATCCTATTTAATGTAGAATAGAATACATAAACCCATGGAGAAGTTTATTCCAAGAAACCATGACTTAGATTCCTTGTTTCCTATCGAATTTTTGAGTTTTTGAAACCCTATAGGTTCCATCATAGAAGGAGGAATGGACACTATGACTCCTATAAAACAATATTGATGGTAAATTTTACTTCTCACTCAAGAGGAAATATAGATAATATATTCAAGAATGTTTCCTCGAATATAACCACCATAGGATGGAATGATAAAAAATGCATTCACTGATCTCTCATAAAGAGACATGCTTTATAGGCTGTCACTTCTCTTAGCCAATGATGCTCTAATACATCTGAACAAACTTGGAAAACACATTCCAATTTATGAACATAAATATTACCCTTGGTTAAATAAAAATTCACCCTCTTGTGATATAAATCCTTACAGATGTGGTATGTAACCAACCATTCCATCCAAATAATGACATCGAAGTCTATCAGCTCATTGGAGATAAATATTCTAGATGAAAATAAATCATCCACCCTCAATATTGTAAATCCTTGAACACCCATATACACTCTAATACAACCCCTATTTATCATTCTAGATTCATCAATTGGAAAATTTATTAATTTTATGGGGTCATAAATTTAATGATTGACATGTATATAAAATAGTATGAATAAATTCTGTCAAATAAGGATTATACTATGTTAGAGGCTAATAGAATAGTATCCTAAAATGTATAATTCCCTAGACTCTAATCCACAGGAGTAGGATTGACAACATATATATGTTTAGATCTTGATCCATAAGATGAAATATGGCTGGCCTAGTTAGCTCCATTCTGTTTGCGTTGTGCATGAAAATTATGAAAACATCAACCATAAGGACCCACTCATCCTAATAGGCCTATTTTACCCAGTCCAACTACTATATTTGTGATTATGAACTAGATTTAAATACATATATGGCTCCTCTCCCCCTAAGAACTTATGTATGTGTCCTAAAAAAGCATCTACATCCTACTGCAACATTAGAATTCAATGACATCTCTCTGATAATGAGGATTTGTATGGCCTGTATTTATGCCCTAGTGGCAGATGATGTACCTTTCTCTGTGTTTCTTATAGAATATTCCACCCTCTTGTGATGGAATTAAGTGAAAGATCAGAAAAATAATGGAAAAACATTCATATATTAGAACAAAACCATCCTTGCTAACAAACTAAGCTTCTCTTAGGATCCTCTCTATGATGAGGTATTGGTTTACTATATATGAAATGGTTGTTAACTAGAAGATATTCTCCAATGATCATATGGGAATTGTGAGGATATCCTCAAACTATCTCATAGTAATTGGCTCATCACTAATTAGTGTAAGTAAAAAATGAAAAATATTAGTAAAATAACCTAAATATTCTATCACACAGGTTGAACCAAACTACCTGTTCGTAAACCCTGCATCACGGTTAGATATCAACATTTGATGAAATACATATTCATTGAAATCTATCTGGAATCATAGCCAAACCATAGATGATGAAGATCAACCAGATATATAACATCCCACTAATAATTATTAGATTCGTGAATAATATAGGTGGAGATATTGTCCCTACACTCTATAGGCATCTCTATATTATAAAATAATGATAACATGGACTCTATCCATTATATCAGATCCTAAGGACATCAATCCATCATGATTATGAGAGACTTTTTCTGATGATATTCATTGGTAAAATTATCCATAGTATGGTTATGTAATATAGATCCTTGTATAGACTTTATGAAATGTAAAAATATCTCTTGAAACTAATCATCATCACCTAGTAGTAATGGTACTAGAGGTGACTCAATTGGAACTACATGAGGTATTACTGTAGTATTTGGGACCCCCAACTCCAAGTCATAGTTTCCACCAACATCATAGCGCAAAACTCAAGTATTTAGTGTAAGAATAGCTCTAAAATTTCAAATAACACACCCTATATAATATTTATCAACAGACATTAGTTATAGGCAATATAAAAGGATAGGCACACAACCTTATAATAACAAGCCACCCCTCTCCACCTATATCTAAAGATATTTCATGGTGAGAAAAAATGATTACAATATATTAAAAGAGAAGCTTCCTACATCACATATCTAAGATCACAATAGGGTTATGGTATACCATTATATCATAGAGGATCTGGTATATGGAGTTTCAATTCAATGTTACATATGATAATACTCTTTTCATTTCCATTAGAATCTCCATTTAAGGAGGAAACTATAAAATTTGTTATTAACATTATATAATTTTATACTCATATATGTATATATATATATATATCATAGTATAGTTATATTTATAACCATTCCTAATTTAATAGGGCATACAATATATAGAAATTCCAATTGGTATGTCATGTAACTATGACAAGACTATTACATCTAGTATAATGATATAATTGTTCATGTAAATTATTTGATTACTTGAATAAAAATTTCATACTTCTATAAATATATGTTCTATATATTTTAACTGTAATATATGTAATCCAATCAAATAACGTTTTAGCCTATAGAACCAATGGATGATAGATGAAACAAGCTATAATTAGTCAATTAATGTTGTATTACCAATCTATAAAAGAATTTTTTTATATATTATAGAAATAAAGTTAGGTAATACATATTTTTAATCACTTATTGTTGTGTTATCACATTTACATATACTATAACAAATACAATCATAGAAAAGGATAATAATATATGAAACACACATAGTAATTTAAATATATAAAGAATTAATTAATGAAATATGACTTCTAAAGTTCATATAATGATGAAGAAAATAAAATATCATTAATACACCATGGTAAGGAGAAAAAAACTATGATAATAGTATTAACAACCAGTCCCCCAAACATGTCTGTCACCCAATGATTAAATCACCCTGACATTAATAAGAACAAACCATTTACAACAATATCTCACCCCAAAAAAATTATCTCTCCCCTGAATGTGGGTTTATTAATCCTAAAAACAGGATAATTTTAAAAACATAACACATTTTTATTATATTATACAAAAACAAAACAATAATACCAATGGAAAAAAGAATGATCTGATACCACTTAGTAGTGTCCTTCCTTAGAATCCACTAATTAGTTCCCCGATTTGGTTGGCAATAGGTCTTCAAGAGCTACTTCCTAAACACTAGAGGTATAAAAACAATAGTGAGGGACTGGGATGCGTTAGTGGGGAGAGTATTCCCTCTTTAGTAGATTTTATAATAGTGGTTCATTATAATGATTAGAGGTGGAAATAGTAGTTAATTTGTAGCTACATAATGTAAAATCATCCAGTTAAATAAAAATAGTAAAAATAAATTAATATTATATACACAATGGTGATCATGTCATAATTCAAGTCATAATGGATATACATAAGATACATGAGTACAAAAATATAAAACATACTGAATAAATGAATGAATGACAAATCATTGACTCCACTAGAATTAAAGAAATATACTTAGTCCCCTTCTCTAGTAATCCATCATAGTATTGAAAAGTTTGCTATAGAAGTTGAAAACATCCCATTATTAATCCTTGTAATAATGAGTAATGTTTATGCACCATAGACTACCTGAACATGGTGTGAGATATACTCAATATGACAACCCCAACATTGTCTAGAATAATTCTTTCACTTAATATATAATGAGAATTGATCATGCATAATAAAGTAAGAAGGGGTGAAAAATATAAATGGGTCGACCCTAGAACATCTGAGATACTAGTATGACACATCATACTTCGTCCTATATTAGATGTCCATAGAACAAGTAACCAATTGTATTAATAAAGTTGGTCTATATACATAGTGACACACACACACATATATATGTATATGTATACTAATTATATCATTGAACTAAGGCATGACTCATGCTTCCATGGGTAATAATATAAATATCAAAAAAAGTGTCAAGGTATTCCATTCACACTTCTAATATTTACCTAGGGATTCCATTCTTGAGTATCACATGTATATGGGTCACCTTCCTTAAGTATCAATTATATATGGGGTGACTTTCTTGAGATTCAAAATAGAATGGATTCTATACCTGTTTATCTCTTGCATATAATATTCCCTGATTGAATATCACAAATAGAGGGATTCCATGATAGTGTATCACACATATATGGGATTCCCTAAATTAGTTTCACAAATATATGGTACGCTGTGCATGTGTATCACAAAATTTATAGTCAGCAATACATTAGTTTCATCTAACGGGTTGTATTATAATTTATTTATAATTCTATTTTATTAAGGGGGATAACCACATTCAAAATAGATTCATAGGAAATGGGCATACCACTTCACCCTGTTTTATTTAGGTATCCACTTTACATAGCCATCAAGGAGAGCCCAAAAAAATCAGGTATGGGTAAATAATCTTTAAATAAAAGGGGAATATATTCAGATCACCTTATGGTGTGGAACTTCTCATTGAAGGGAGCCTTCAACCATATACATGGATACATATAGAATTTATATATTGAACCTCAAATTATAATAAAGGAAATAATAGTTTCAATACAAAGCATAGAATAAATGATGCACGGCACAATGGGACATTTTATAAAATTATTTCACCTTATGGTGAAATTAAAAAACCACCTATATTAGTTTGGTAAATAACCAATCTTCAACTATCAATCATTGAATTAAGATTTAACAGAAGAAACTAGAAGAATCCAAATGTACCCAGATTAAATGTAATATTATTCAACACAAAAATATGAATAAGTAAATGAAAAACTTCTGAATGGGGGGATGAAGAATGAAGAAAATACATGTTCCCTTCTAATGTGACGTACAATGAGTGAAATAGATGTCAGACATGGTAGATCATTGAAATCTTAGGTTATATAGGGAATAAATCCTCTGATTTAATGTCTACTATGTAATATAAATTATAGTAGTGGAGTGAGGAAAATTAAAAGGAAAATTCCAATTAGAAATTATATATAAATTTCATGGTGTGTATATTGTACACATATTGTAATGATCAGGTTTTTACAGCTCTAGGAAAAAAAACAAACAACTTGGATGGGCCTTTACAGACCAATTAACTTTGTGTGTTGAATACACATGGGAATTATGTTCACATAGTGTATTTCATACACAATTTGATCTATATTTATAGCCATGTTTCCACACCCCTACCAATTTCTTCCAAAAATTACCAACTAGCCGAAATGAACTATTTCTTGGTCAAAGAAAAAATACATCCCCAATGTGGTATTAACCACCAAAATTAAAAGAAACTATACACATCAAAAAATTAAGGATGTTACAAAATTAATTCATGAGATCCTCTATATGGAACACTATCTACAGTTCAATGAAATTCCACTCATAATTGTCTTCACTCAGACATTGGAATGAATACATCACCCCTTCCACATCTCATCTTCCTTTTTATGATCGATCGACGGATTATTCAATTCATTTACTTGTTGAAACCCAACTTTATAAAATATAAGTGGATGAAGATCTATTCAAATTACTGAAAAAAACACATGGGAATGAATCCTTTCTTGTATTTATGAAATTTAATTAGATTATTGAAATTATTGGTTTTTTTTTCTAAAATATGACATTAATGCCCAAAAAAATTCATGTACCTAACATATGTTTCTACCCGAAGACAAGAATTTCATCACCTATAGTGTTTAGTAAGCTTACAATCCTTATGTAAAATTATAGGGGGACCAAAACTCCAGTTTCCAATATGGTATCCTTTCATATATCCCAATATATGTCCCACTAATGTTGTTTCCCAACAATTCACATTCCTACATGACTGGTGCCAAACTCCAAACACCATTCTATCTCCCAAATAACCATTTATATAGCTCTTTTAGGACCACTGATCAACCGGTACCACTCATGGTCCAATTTTGATTATAAAGACTAATTCCTCAATCCCCCCTAATAGGATCTCCGTTGGATACTAAAATTTAGGGTCCCAAACATAAAATTGGGACACATGACACATAATGTGAGAAATATATAAACATATCAGATAAATAAACACTAAAAAATATGTAAAATTAATTAAATTAAACCAAACCATCCCTCCATTTATGTCAATAAATATTTATAACCTCCCCAAAGAAGTACCAAAAAAGAAAACAAAAGAAACAAAAAAAAATACACTGATCAAAAATCTAGTAATATCCAACTCTATCCCTATAAAAAATACATAATATTGAAATTTTTTATTTATATATATGTTGGGTGTTCATAACAACTATAATCAATTGGAATACACAAAAGATGTCCAATAAAAATACAAAAAGAATATGCTAATTCAATATTGAAAAAATAGAATAATGTATAAGCACCTAAATAGACCAAATATCAATCCAAACCACAATCTAGAACACTCAAAAAATAACACAAACAAGAAAGAGGATAACAATAAGAGATAATTAATAAAGGAACCAGAAAACTACTTCCCAATGATTTATCACCCTTAAATCCTATTATTAAATGTTCTATGATTCCATCACATATATGAATTCTCATCACTATAAATCTTAATATTTGTAATGGGGGTCAAGTGTTAATCCAATCAACCACATTTTACTTAAAAACAATAAGCTTGTGGTAGCATAAATTTCAATATTAACATTCCTCGCATCCCTTAAACCTCATCATGTTACTATAGAAATATCACATCAAGGGTAATTTGACATAATGAAGTTGAAAGAAACCAACCTCTTTCCCTCCACTGACAATGAACGACACCTAATATATATCACACTCTCTTATCACTAAAAATATTTCCCAATGAGTAAATCACATAGGTCTTGGATCTTTTAGGAATTGATATGTTGTTCATTACTACTTTAGAAGGAAATTATATAATGTGTGGTAGTCAATCTTCTGAGCTTCCCCATCATGATGATGGTGGAAACACTACCGAAGACTTCTAGTCTCTTATACATGGTACAAGATGTGTGTGGGGTAAATATAAATGTGACATGGAAAATCATACACTCATGAAAAAATAGAGAAAACATAAAAGATTATTGAAATGGATTCACATCAATACATTATCACCTTCTCCATAATTTCCACCCCACAATAACGTATCAATAAACAACCACTAACAAGATATGCCACATCCACGCAATAACCAAATACATCCAACAATTTCATTTAATTCAATTAAAATTTAATATACCTTTCTATATTATTACATTAACAAAATTATTCTTTAATTTACACACATAAACATCTTATTTGTTGAAAAACTATTGTATTCAACACCCTTATTAAATTTTTATTTGAGCCAACCCTATTTATAATTACCCAGTTATTAAACAAATTTCCACATTTAAATTCAATTCCACTTTCATTTATTTTAGTCCCATTATATTTCTCAATATATTTTTACATAATACATATTAAATCTCTACCATACTACTACATAAATGTACCATTATTTAACTGATCGCACTTTAACAACCCATGGAACATCCCATAGCTGAATTGGTAGCAATAATATTATTAAAAACCCCAAAAAATAAAGAATACACAATTTCTATAACAAATAAACTAACAAATACCAATATTAGAATGAAAGAACAACTTATTTTACTATAACTCATTTACATGGGTTTTCAAATTAAATTACTTTATCAAGACATAGTGTTTTAATATTATTATTTAACTAAATTAGAAGTAAATTTTTAGTTTCCTATATTTATTATGTAATTTTTAAGATTTGGGTTTAATTAAAAATTTATTTAAAGGGTTATAAATACTTTTTGGGGGATAATAAATTGTCAAGACACTAAATATTAACACAATGAGAGGATACCATCTTGGTAAAAAATAATCCCTGAGAAATAATAAGAAATATAGAAAATAAATATAATACACCACATACTCTGAAATTTAATTTAATCCAATTCATTATATAAATTAGATAGTCTATATCATGAACCCTTTATAAAAAATGATTATTCTAATTTCAATGTTATTTAATGTATAGTGCAAACATATCATCCATGTGAAATAGAAGATACAAAACACAATGGACCAAGAAAAAAGGAAATAAAGTCCATTTTTCAAATACATATAATAAATAAATGGGTTAGATCCATCACAATACACATATTGATAATGGATTAATATAAATGTTAAATGAATTCATTCCTTAAAAGTGGCACACTATGGTATAAAATTGAGAGGGAGACAAGATGATTAACATGCCAGGAATCATGATAAAGAATGATTCATGTCAAGATAGGTTACTTCAATCATCAAGAGTAATGTACTTCCCAAATTTATAGGATTCTATCAAAGATTATAATGAAATAAATATCAGTACATTATGATTCCAAATATAGGTATTTCAATAAATCTAAATATTAACATGGTCAACTATCCTTTTAATTGTTATTTAATTTACTTTTATTTATAACAAGTTTAATGTGGAATTTAAAACTAGGGTGTTATTGAATCAATGTACTAGATTTAATCCCAATAAAATTGATTTCAATAAAATTTAATCATTATTTAAATCCAACTTAACTTATTGAAATTATTTTCATATAATTGTGTAATGATTGGTGGTATTTTAAAAAACATTTATTCGTTTAAAATTTTATAATTTATGATGAAATGGGATCAAACATGAAAAGAGATCACCCATGACAATGGATTTTCCATGATAATTACCTTTTGACCATGTAAAGGATAGAGTGAAACATGAGTAAAAATTTATCTACTAGTAGAACCAAAATATGTACCCTGATAAAAATCTAATCAATCATGAGAAAAAATTATTAATTATGAAAAAAAACTCCTCGAATATGAGAATAAACTATGCAAAAATGAGATGAAACTAAACAACCATTAGAGAAAACAATACAGCTTGATAAGAAACTAATATATTGTTAGAAAAAAATATTGATCATGAGAAATATTAATCAACTTTTATAACAGTCTATCTATAGTGGAAACTCAAAGATTGACAATGACATGAAACTATTTCATATGACATCACATCTAAAATTTTCAATGTAAAGAAGACACTAAACACCCCCAATACACATTTAGACCTCAAAAAATACGAACAAAATGTTCCATGGTCACTAAGAAATAAAATTAATGTTAAAACGTGATGGGAAGAAAAAATTGAATTACTGTTAATTTTGGATTACCTGATGTGGTGTTGGGAAATTAGGTCAAAACTTTTTATTCTTATTTCATTTGATTTTATTATTATGCATGGATGTGTTTTTATTTGGTGTTTTAAATTCCATGGGAAGCCTTATTGGGTATATTTTCTCACCCTATCATGGGTTTTTTTAATAATTTTATTATTATCATGAGTTTAGTTGAATTATCATTGGTGTGTGAGTTAACATAGAGGTGATAGTTTTAAAAAAGAATTCATGTTGTTTTTTCATATGTTGATAATGGTAGTGTCTGTGTATTTAAATTGTGTTGTACATTTGGGATTGAATTTTATAATATGGGTTGTTCAAACTAATGTACATTTCATTATATACATTATTGTATGTCATTGATTATTTAATGTTTCTTAATTTATGGATTTTTTTAATTTATGATCACATCATTTTGGCATATTTATGTATTTAAATTCATTTATTATTATCCCGAAGAGGTGTTGTGTTTTTTATTACACATTTTGATAAATAATTCTTATAATATTGTGTGTCTAACCACTTAGTGATATTAATCAACCCCAAATGTTTTGTATAGGGGAATGGGGATGAACAATTGACCTTTAAATGATCCAAGGTGGGGTCATAAATGGATCATGTCATCTAAAAAAAATTAAAAAATTTAGTTACGACATCTGATGATGTTGTTTATATTCAAAATATTTTGAAACATGAAACGAAAATTTATATTTTTACTAATATGGGAAGATATTCAAGATTTAAATCCCATGTTTATTAGGCATCTCCACCATCATAAAAGGAATCCAATGTTATGTTTTCTAATCATTGGATCCAAAAATGAGTTTGGAAAATTTTCAAAAAGTTAATGGGTGTAATAATTAAAATGTAGTTCAAAAATTTAGACAATTCAGGATTACCCTCCAAGTTCCTAATAATGGTGAAGGAATCCAAAATTTCTATTTAATTTATCAAATCACCTCCTCAATCAAAAATAATTATTTTTTATTTTAATATATAAACATAAAAATTAAAATCATTAACAATGCTTATAAAAACATTGTGTACCTTACATAGAACATAATATATATATATATATATTAAATTATAATTTTAAATAAAAAAATTCAATAATAGTAAATAATAGTCTATATAGAATGATTATAAATATAAACATATCATTTCAGGATATATTTTTTTAGAAGTCATCATGTAGCCATAAACATATATATATATATATATCTTAATATATATAATATCTAATGTATTTCTATAAATATACAATATATTTTTTAAAAATTTATTATTTTTATATATTATATAAATAAATTGACTGATAATGAAGGTCATATCGATTAGAAGGGTTTTTGTATGGAATTGAATAGTCATTGTTCCATGTCACCCCAGTACCCATTTTTTATATAGATCAGTTATTTTTTTTTATTATCACATTTTAATTGTTATATATTAAATAAAAAATAAATAATAAAATAAATAATCATGTTTTAATAATGTATAGAACGTTATGGGTTCACAAATAAATCTATCTAACATATGATCAACTATACATGCAAAAATCATTTAACAAGTGTCTCTTTTTAAGAAATTTTCCCTAACATGGAATTGAATTTAAAAAAATATATAAAAATGAAAATAAAAAAAATAACGTTTACGAGTTTGAAATTAATATTTGGGCATCTCACAGATAAATGTAACATGGATTATATACTAATATAGACCATGTCATCTGAATTTCATCAAACAAAGAACATGCCTTTGATTTTCAGAAAAAAAAATATTAAAAAAATGTAAATAATAACTTTTCCCAGATGTAGCTTAGTTTTCATGATCCTTATCCACAAATCCACCCAACCCTTCGACGTGTCACATTTATAGAATCTAAACTGTTGAATCAATTTTTATTTAAAAATAAGTCAAACGATGTGTTTTTGTATATAATTTTTCAAGTAATATATATTTACAATATTATTATAAATAAAAAACGTTCTCTTTAAAATAATTATATATATAAAGAGATTTATATATATATGTTTATATGACGAACTTTATAATTTTTATAGCAACACAAATACATATAAATACATACACGACTACTAATAGGGATGCATATATCCATTCATACTGATATTAGTACATACATCCATATATAAAATAATTAGTACATTAAAAGATATAAAAATTCATATATAGAATAAAGTATAAAGATATATATAGATTAAATTTTAAAATCCATACAACTCATAATTGATACTACAAAGGTATTTCATTCCTAAAAATTAAGTCTTCATGTCATTCATAACTCCTTTGACACATTTTATTGGTAAAGTAAAATTTCTATTGGTTTATAAAAACAATAAAAATATATATATTCAAGGATCATGTATGTACTTCTTCTACCCTTATAAGAATTACTTAGTCTATTATTAGGAACCATGATTAATGATGGAAATCTAAACTAAGACGAGTAATGTATATAAAATGATAAACTATACACCTTATATTATATGATACATGAGAAGTTTATATGACCTAAATTGTGGAATTAATAAATTTAATGATAACATCATGTCAATATAATGAATATATTAGAATTTAAAATTTATTATATGCCTTATATCTATTATTTTAAATTCTTAATGGATATTTCAATCATGTACATGAGGAAATCTAAAATCCAAATAAATGAAATGCAATCAACATAAAACAAAATTTATGGAATTATTTAGTTTTACTAAATATTGTATGTTGCTTTAGTAAAATAGTAAATTCATAATTTATACAATATGTATTTAATTTTGTTGAAAATGTATTGTAATTTTGTTTTTAATTTTTTATTTAAATTGGAGATCATGAAAAAAATAATATTGTAAACAATATCCCATTAATATCTTTATCTTAGGATTCGATAGTTAATTATCCTAGAAATGATATATATATATATATATATATATATATATATATATATTCTTGGATTTAATGAATAATGACCTAATTCATGGGATCATTTTATAATATTCATCACACATAGCCTCTGCATCAAAAACTATTTCTGCAATCCTTGGATCCTTACCAAGGATGAATACCTTACCCTCAAAATCAAATTGAAAATTAATCTTGTACAATGGTTCCTTATTTGGAAGGATAAGATCCTCATAATTGATTTTATTAGATACTTTATATGAACTCTTATCTAGATGAGAAGTTCATTTTTTTCATGATAATATTGAGATTTTTTCTATTTAAGTTGAGTTTACATTAATCCACAAATAAAAATATCTAAAATCATTTTTTAGTTATCTTATATTGTATAAAATGACTTCATCCTTTATTTATTAGATATTTCTAATTTTTCAGGATCTCAATCAAATTAAAACACAATGTACTAGAGCCGCAACGTAATTTTTACATTTGTAGTAGAGTTTTTTCATTCACTATGATTGAATTTAAATATTGTCATAGTTTTTACTGTAATTCTATAAACCATACTCTTATTTTATATCACGGTATACCAGTGAAATTTTTTATATGAATGGTAAAAAATGGATTTCACTAGACCTTGGGTCATTTATTCTAAATCCTCAAAAAGTTAATACCTTTTTTGATGCCTACCTTATCATTAAATAATTTCATATAATTTTTTCCCATCCATTAATGATGGGGAATTTTTATATAGGTACATGGATATTCATAAATGTATCATTCATAGTGACAACCATAACATCACTTATATTTTAGAATACTATTATCCTTCTATATGTATTTGTAGTAGGGACCCATATTATTTATTAAGCATTATATAACTCATCTTTTTGAGTTTTGGAATTCTTAGATTGTAAATTGGTTAAAATTCCAATTTCAATATATTTAATGAATTTTTTTATAATTATTCAACTACGTTGGAGACATGGTTTTTACAATATTATAATAATATTGGTAAATTTATTTGATACATAAATATTTTTGGAATTATTAATAGTTATCAATAAATAAATATTTCTTCCAATTTCATGGACGTATATTTTTACTAAATGAGATATCTGATGAAAATTTTCAAACATATATCATATCTGAAATTTTTTGTTTTCTTCTCAGAGTTATAAATAACGTTTTCATATAATGAACCATGGTTCATGAAATATCATGTCTTAAGAAAAACCAATTTTTTTTTAAATAACTAATTATTTATATATAGTGTGGTGGCATTGTAGTGGCTATGTTGGAATTTTGTGAAACACACATGTCCTAGTAGTGTCGAGGTGGTGTTGGTATATTTTCAAGAATGTAATTTTTGGAATATAGAATTATCTGGAGTTTTGAAATAAAATCTTAAGATAATAAAGGTTTTTATTCCCTAATATGAAATAAATATTATTAAGAATTAAAAAAATCAATTTGAGATATATTAATCTAATAAAACAATGGAATGAAAAATTTCAATTCCACATTCATTTTTTCTTTATATTGAGAAATTGTAATGAATAAAAGTAAAATATTTATAGTTCTCCATTGAAACAATAAAGAAAAACATCTATATCTTTTTCACTTTTATTTAAAGGTTCCTAAAATGAATAAATTTTAATTCCAATTAATATTATTAACAATGAATAATTTTACGGATTGCATTTATTGGAAAATGAATAATACAGATTCAATAAATCAAAAATGTAGAAGTACACCTCTTTTCATAGGAATTATTTCACATCATGTGATCTATAACTCTTCCCCTTATGATCAAATCCACCACATTCATGGGTTATGAAAAAATTAAAATTTATAAATTTTAAGTTTGAGAATATTATAGAATGAATATATATTAATTTCATCAATGTTTTTTTCAAATAATATATCTGGATAATTGAAAATGTTTTTGAATTGGAAATCAGGAATGATCTTTGGAAATGTTCACTGTAACAAATGATTAACAAAATTCAATTTTAAGAATATTGTTCCTAAAAAAACATTCCCATCAATTATTATTACTAAATAATATAAGTCAGTATTGATTTGATTATTCCATTTAAAATTTTCTTTTTAGAATATATTATTTTCTTAAAAATTTAATATCATCTCATACTGCATGAATATTTGTAATTATTTATATTTCAATTAATTACATAGTGATATCTAAAATATATTTTTTTCTAAAAATAAAGGATTAACATTTTAGAATATGGATTGAATATAAAATATAAAAATATATTCAATAAAATTAGTAATGTGGTTTTTCTAAAATTTAGATAATGATTTGATAATTAGATGTAATTTTTTTTATCATGCTAAGTGACTAATTTAGAGGAGAATAAAAGTAATATAAATAACATTTTTCTGATAAAATATTCTCTCATTATAATTCTTCAATACTTTTCTTTTGACCTAATTTTGAATTATTAAACATGTTGCATGATGAATTTATTTAAGGTAATAAAACATTTTTCATATTTAGTTGTGCATACATAGTTATATATTTAATGATTTACCTAGCATGTTTAAACATGTGGATAATGATAATTTATTTATCTGAAATGTTTTATTAGATGTTATCTTTCTTTTTATTTACTTAACATTGATATTTAATATTAAATAAATATATTGTTGTCATTAATCATTGGAAAATTAATCATTAACAATTTAAATGATTTATGTATTCATAATCTTTAATATCATCCCCCATTCAACATGATTGAGTTCATTATTAGTTTCTTGATTTTACTATTGGAGTTGGTACCCAGAAATAAAAAAACATTTTATTTTCCATTTTTAGAATATCAAAAAGTATGTTAAAACATAATGATTACCCTTTTTTGAAATATATTTATGATACTTTTATTTGTGTATTTATCACATTGATAGTTTATACCAGATATGTAATATAAATAAATCCTAGATATTTAATGAAATTATTCTTAAATTGTTGTTAAATGGTCTATTAAACATTTTTCTAACAAGATAAATTTGTTATTTGACTATGTGGTGTCTCCAGTTCATAATACAATGATGATTATTTTCATTATGTTTTAGATTGGGAATATCCCATATTATTTGGACATAAAAAAATGCCCAAAAATTGGAATTACTTATGATTTTGTATTTTTGATATTCTATTCTATGAAAATTTGTATTGGTTTATACACATGTAATTATTAATAATTTTTATTATGATTCACATAAATTGATTTACGAATGATTACTAGGATGACCTATGCTCAGAATAATGTGTAATTTATTGTGCATATAATTATTGATGTTAATTGAATAACGAAAAAATTTATTTTTCTATTCTATTTTAAAATAAGAATATTTATTTTCATCAATGATTGAAATTGAATTACCTAAATAAATTGATGCACCTAGTTATTCATTGATAATTTTACATCCAATGTCAAACTAAGATAGATAATCTATATATGGTTATACCAAAATTATGAATTCTATTTGTTGAGATATTGGTTGACAATTGAATTATATTGAAATTTAGTTTACTAATCATAGAATTTGGTATATTGAGTTAATTACATTAAGAAATGGACCTAGATGGTCCAAAACTAAGTGTATCTAATTCATATAATGTTATATTGATTTTTTAATGTTATATATTGTTATAAACATATTAATTATAATTATTAATGAAAATTTTATCATTTAAATTGAATCATGATATATTTGTGTCTAGAATATGCATGTTTATATATATATATATATATCTTATTTTTTACATGGTAATAATTTGGTATGTATTCACTAGTTTATAGAATAGATTAATATTAATACATTTCGTTGTAGTAAGATTGTGAAAAGAATATTTACTATACATTGAATGAAAAAAAATATTTCTAAATCAAATTAGTAATAATTATTAACCATTATATATATATTATTGGTGGATTGTTTGATAATTTTAGTAGACCATTGCAAATAATATATTTTACATTATATATTTAAATTAAATATTAACTTATTAATTTGTAAAGTATATTAAAATTAAAATGTGTCATGGTATATTATATTATTATTATTTGACATGGGTAAATTCATATATTATACATATTAATTATGTTGTGTTTTAAATGATAATAATTTTTCACACTATGTATAAAATAACCATTATATCGTTGTTTATTGGGTGGGAGTAGTTATGTATAGTGGAAATATATATAAAATTAATTCAAATAAAAAATAATAATCCACACATCCTCACTATAAAAAATTTTGTGATAATAATAGAATACATTGGTTCAATAAAAAATTTATGATGTGTTGTAATTTTTTATATTGTTTTATCACCTATAGATTCAATAAAATTATTTAGAAATTCAATGTGAATGTGCGGATTATACTAAAGACTTCCTCTTTTGGAATCTAAAAGACAATTATAATGACATAATAACAACCTAAAAAATTTATAGAGATGGATTATCATGATCATGGTAATTCAAATTTTGAATTGAATTAATTTAAATGTGATACATACTATCATGAATTTTCAAGGGTCACATTTATCACATTATTTATATATTATCCATTAAAATAGATAAGAAATAGAAAATAAAGCATTGATCAAATACTTTAATTTTTCCTCAGAACCAATCAAGTTGTATCTGCATTATTAAATTATAATATATATTTATTTATATAATATATGTTCAATTTACTATATGTTTTTATTAATTATTTTAGTTTTTTTTCTTATGTAATGGTAAATAAAACACATTCATAAACATTATTAGGTCCATGAACAAGCCATGATATGTAAATAAAACTAAAAAATCACATTAAAATTTTCATGGTTAACTATTTGTATGTCATGGATACATTCCATGTTACTATAAATTTCAAATCATATAACTGTGGAAGACTGACACAATGTGAGAAGAACAATAATTTCACTTATATATGTGACCCAGTATACAGATTCAGTGCACACCTCTTATGGACCACTAGTGTGGTATTTGATTTGACCCATATTGAATATTGTGTAGATGGTGTACATGCTATATAACCAACAATTATTTTGACAACATGTGAATAAATGAATACCATGTGGTCGAATAACATAAATTATTTAATTTCATGTATTCACTTATAGAAGAGAAACATAATTAGAAATAAGTTACACTGTGTGTATTCAACATGTACACATTGTTTTATACATGTTAATCCAATTAGGGTGAATACTGAAATTTTAAGCATGTTTTATTGGTCAATATGTAAAATAATTTAATGATACACATAGACACAAAATGTGTTTTTTGAAGAAAAATTCTATGTTCGTATATATTTTTATATGATTAACAAAAAAAATTTAATTTCAACATGTTATTTGGGACTAAATTATTAAAATGTAATTACATTTAATGTGTAAAAAAATATTATGTAACTACTATCCTAAATTCCATGTAAATCACATTATTTACTGGTTGTACAAGATGAATATATTATGGAATGTCATGTTGTCATTCAATAAATATAAACTATGTGGTTTAAGGCATAGAAATACATTCCATGTATGTCGCCACATGAAATTTTACTACAACATCCACATTACAGAGCATATACAACATGTGTAGCATAATAGTTAATCCAAACCTATATGGGTTATATGTATTAAATTTTAAAGTTATATTTAATTTGATGAAGGTATGACATGTAGTTTCTCCTTCCCATTATAAAAAATGTATATAAATATTTAAAAAATAAAATTTATTTATTTAAAATAATATAGAATGTGAATCATAGTACCTTAATAATAATTAAGGAAAGAATGTGAATATATATAAATAATTAATTAATATATTTCTTTCATTAATTCTATTAAATATTTCACAAGTATAATAAATTGTCATAAATATTATAAATTTAATTGTGTAGTAATTTGATGATGGTATTGATTAACCATGAATGTGTATTATTTATGAATTTAATTTGGAAAATTATTTTTATGTGAGAAATTGTTATTAAATTCTGCATGATTATATTTTAATCTTTCCTCCCTCTTTTATTATGAATTATTTTTCTTGTATATGGTTTATTTTTTTAGACTATGTAAAAAACCTTATCTTCTTGATGTATTAATTCATTTATGTTTAATATAAATCATTTTACTGTTGTTTTTATGGATTTTAATAATGAGTAATTGATTCTCCTAGTGTGTTTCGAAGTCAAAAGGCCCCGAATAATAATTTTTTAATATCTAGGAGTTCACAGTTATGGAATTACTAGTTTCTACAATAGACCCCAACCATGTGGTTGGGATTTAAAGGTACACAATTCATCAAACTAGATAGGAGGGGCTCAAAATCAAAGAAAAAACAACAAAACATTGTAGAAATATTTTCTAGGATTAAAACATAGATTTCCTAACATTGTGACAAACAGCGTGATGTGTGACATATTAGAATGTGGGATATGAATGTATAATTTATTTTTTGGACAACTCATATGAAATTATGTATTTCAAATATTGGGATCTAATAATTTGTCACTCATATTTTCTATTCAGACATCCAAAATGAGTGTCCCTTAAAATGTTTTAAATTACCATGTTTCTATTGATTAATTAAATAATTAAATAAACTATTTTCTACCAATGATAGTTATAAATCCCTTTTACATGTATATATCCCTTCCATCCCCAATCTGTGATCATTTATCTTAAACATACCATCTAATTCAGGTTTCATTTGTTAAAAAAGAAATCTAGAGGTAAGGAAAACTTGATATTTTGAACATTTTTCTATTTATTTTTTCATATACATATCTCATGCCGTTTTAATTTAATATACCATATTTTAATATTATTAGTATATTTTTCTATTTTTAACTAGATAAAAATAAACATGAAGATAATATATGATAATTTTTTGTATATAATCATAATATACATTGTTATAAATACTATCAATAAAATTACCATAATTTTATTGGTGTGGGTGTTGTTTGGTCACTATAACATACTGAATACTCATCCTAAGATATATATATTCATGTTTGTTACATAATTAAAAAATAAACCAAAAAAGTCTCATTTATGTTCCATTATCACTTAAACTATGATTTTTTCCACCATTTAAAACAACTATAACCTTGGATATAAATTAGGAATCCAAAAAGGTGACACTCTGAATTTCATTGATTTGATGTGTAGAACTATTTTTTGATCATGTTTATCTGAAATATAATATAGTTTCTAACAATATTATTAAATTATTTTTAATAATGAAAATCTGAATTAACTAAACTTTAAAAATTGTACTAGTTGGGAAAATAGAACTTGTTTCAATTGGTTAAAAATTTCTTATAATGCTTTGTAGAAATTACAAATATATTTTATTCATGAAATGTTTGGGAATTATTTGGTGTAACCCCACTTGGATTCTATTGATGATACAATTTAGAATGCATCACGGTAATTTGCAATGGTGTTTATTAACATTACTTGTTTTAATGCCTCAAAGTAGTCCCCCATTAATTATATTGAAGAAACTTATTGGTATTACTTAGTGTAATCCCATTGGATTCAATAAAATATAATTTTTGGAATATTTTCATGTAATCCCCCTTTGATTATATTAATTAATCATGTTTTGAATACAAACAGTAAATCCCATTTGGATTTAGTTAGATAACAAATAGTAATATGTTCCTTGGTTACTTACAATGGATTATGTTTTTTATTGACATGTAGATTATTAGGATGTTCTCATCATATCCATAAGGGCTGAAATAATATTTTATGTAAAAATTCATATTGCCCTGGAAGATATTGCTATGGTGGTCTTTGTCTATCACCATAGAGCGTTGGGGTCAAAAATTTATTATTTATTTATTTATTACTTGGTAATTTCATTATTCACCTCAATATAAAACATTTTTAATGAATATATATGTTTTCTATTCCATTAGTGATGTCAAATTGATTCATAGCCAAACCATTATTAGTGTTCCAATTACTACTACAGATGATATCACGTTTGCAATTGAAGATAAAAAATGCTCTTAGTTAATAATTCATGATTTCTAATACAAAATTAGTGAATGTGATATCAGGACCTACCTAAAGAAAATTACCATTTCAAGAGTATTAAAATATTTTTTTAGATTACATATATATGATATTTTTGTGTCTGACTGGTCGAATTTTATATTTTATCCCCATCATAAAATTATAGCCCTATGTTTCTAGTTTGGTATCCTCTGGCCTTTGGGGAAGAATGCCTCAGATCGAATGTCTCCATCTTCCAAGAGATATATATATATATATATATATATATTGGTTGAATTATTTTACAAAGTGGTATCCAAGAATTTTATTATGATTTTCTATAGTTGTGTTTTTAAATTTTTGATACTTCGTAAGAACATCCACATATGTTCTATGCTCCATGTTACCAATGATGAAATTGATGTTTTATCATTTCATTTTTACAATTGATCTATTTTATCCCTGGGTGATAAACAAGGTTTTTTATTATTTTATTTATGGGTTTCTATATATTTTATGGAATGGAAAGAGGGTATGAATTCATGAATTATAACAGGCACAGAGGATTAACATGTCATCTAATTCATTATGTACACTTTGGTATGGGAACCTTGTATTAGAACATTTATGAACTTTTTGGTATCCATTTATATGATGTTATAATATATTTATATATGGTTTCATTTTATGGAACTGATCCCATAAAAAGGATAAATTCTTTATCATTATCAATATCATGATTTTTTACTAAGAGATAGCTATATAAAAATATAATAACCCCATAAATTTTATTTTTCTCTATAACTTGAAATTGAAATTTCATTTAACTAATCATATAGTGTTTCCAAGTTATTGGTAGGTAAATGTATTATATAGTGTAATACAAAAACGATTTTTATTAATATGTTGAGTTAGCTAAAAAATTTAAAAATAAAAATATATAATGTTTTTCAATGAAATTTTATAATATTAATTTATTTTAACTTGTCTGTGGTTATGAAAATTTATGTTAAAATAATTGTTTATGGAATGATTCATGGGATCTCAAGTGTATGATGTAGAAAATATATATTTGATGTTGACCCTATGTATGGGTATATGTTAATAGTGAATGAGATCATATTATATTTATATTACATCATGAGGTATAGTTTATAGGGGTGGAATTCCTATTATCATTTTCCCAAAAATGTGGTATTGTGAATTGTTATACTAATGCATTATAAGTAATGAATTTGGAATTATAGACATAAGACACCATGTTGAGCACTGGTTGAGCCGTTTTAATGTAGGGGAAAGAGCCCCTCTCATCCACTATTATAGAGACTCTATTGTACAAAGGTAGTTGATATGAAATATATATCATGCGAACATTTTGTGTGTAAAAAGACTATTACGAGAGAGGATCCCCAAACTAAAACTACAATGTCAATGTTAACATGAAATTTTTAGATGAAGAATCCACCATTTATTTTTGGAGAGGGTGGTCTCCTTGTATTAGAGTGAAATGTTGAGTCATTCAAGAATATTATCAGTCTCATTGGGGAACCTTATGATAATATGATGGAGTTTACATTATATATTATTTTAAAAGGACTGGTTTGGGATATACCCAGCACTGAGAGAGTTTGAATCAGTGTTTAGAACCATTTAAACATTTATCCCATTTATTTTAAACCCATAAGTAACCAATTCTATTATTCTCATTTCCTTTACACAAAAATGAATATGAATGTAGTAAAGAAATTGTACACTATATTTTTTATACGGTTTATTAAATAATAAGACCAGCTAGTCCTTGGAATTGTATTGAAATATAAAGAAAACCACTATAAATTAATCCTTTGTATATGGTTACATAAAATTTAAAATAAAAATTCACCAATAATGAATTATAGTCAATAGATAGTGAATGTTTTATATCACTAGGATTTATCTTTATATTACATATGAATAAATCCATTTCTTTATTTATAAGTTTTATTGTAGAACCAATAAGGTATTACAACTTTTAAGACAATTTCTTCACCATGGTTTTATGAAAATATAGAAACATATTATTATTCACATTGAATTTGGACATATGTAAGAAGTAAAGCATCATGTTCATTATAGAAACACACTAAATAATATCTTATTATTCTTTTATCTATCATGAAAATAAAGGTGTTATGGAATGTTTAAAAAATATTCTACTACTGAGTGATGATCAAATGATATAAACATGGAAAATAAAATATGTTCATTCTCTGATCTTCGACACACAATAATATACAATAGTTAATATAGAAGTTTCTTTATATCTTTATTTTATTGTAAAAAAATAGACTTTAATGAAACTAAAAATTATTATTTCATGAATTATAGAAATACATTGTTATTTCCAAATTAATAAATCTCATCTCAACATAGAATCACCCCAATTAATTCTTCACAAGTTAGCGGGATATATTAATAATCTATTTTATAAAATTATTTTACTTCCATGATACATAGTACTTGTGACTATAGAATTGATTTCCTCTCATTGATACTAAATATTTTAAAACCACTAGTTAATATTCATGAATTTAATGGCTTATTAATTTATTTTTATTATTAATTTAATTATCACAATAAAATATTGTGAAATTTTTTTATATATCAATTCATGTCCTTTTCAAGGTTCCTAAATCATTATCATTCTCATCACCTTGTATGCACATTTTACTATTCTTATTATTTTCTATCTTATATTTGTTTAAATGAAACATCATGAAATAGTATTATTCATTAAAATAAAAATGATATAAAATATATAAAATATTATTCTTAGTATTTTTTTGATTTTGTTCTATTGGGGGTCACTACTATGCATTTAGGTCTGCATAATCACGGATGGATGTGATAGAATTAGTTATTATGATAACCCTTTTTTATAATAGAAGATTTTGAGAAAAAACATTGTTTTTTACATACACATAATATTCTTCAATTGTATCTCAATTAATATAGAGACCCAAAGCGTGACATACATGGAAATTACATTAATTTTGTAGAATAGTTAATACAAAACAAAAACAGACACCCAAGGACATTAATAGTTTAGTGTCTTTGGAAACTCGGAACATAATCTTCTAATCATGGAGAAAGATCTTCAATATCTCTATAAAGATCTTACCCTTTGGTTTTCTTACCTAAACCCATTCGTTATATCCTAGGGAAAAGAAAACATAAAAAGGGGGAGCTCAAATGCTTTGTAAGGGTAATCATGGAAAACATAAAACAATCCCTAAACATTTGAATGTAATACCATGAAAATAAACCATCAAAATCATTAGTAGTCACATAAATCTTGGCAGGGCATAAGGCATAGATCATAAAGGAATATTAATCATGATAAAATACCATTGGAATAAAACATATAATTTTGGAAACCATTAAGCACATGTTATGATTTCCATATTAGCTAAGGCATTTCTTCCAATACCATCATAGTGGAAAAAGTCCACTACTGAACCGGGTTTATTTGTCGTTCCAATCCTGTATTACTGAACCAAATTCACTTTCCATTATAGTCGTGTCTATCTCATGAGATATAAATATTTACCCAATGCATTGGAAGTAGATATAGTTCTTACCCATATCATAATGAAATCATTCTTACTTTTGACACAAAATAAAAATAAATCATTCATCATATCCCAAATAATAAAATGGGTTTCATAAACATCATCCCATCATAACGTAATCCCTATAAAACAATTGGATATCATTTCATAATAAGAAGCTCCAAACCATGTAAATAATATAGACATTATACATGAAACATAATAATACTAAATAATGTCATCTTAGATGGAAAATAGTATTGACAAAACACTTGAAATGAATTCTTGAGAATAATATCCTTTATTCTTTAAAATCATTTTATTTTCACAAAATTTCATTAAATTTTAAAATAAATGGATTTTTTTGTGGAAAATAATCATGAAATATTGTTGAGTAAACTTCATGAAAATTAGGCATTATGAAATCATAAAAAATTGTTAACACCGTATAAGATAAAAAACATTCTCCTCATTCTTTTGCCAGAAAAGTCAAAAAGTTTTTTCGTATGGTAAACAAAAGAAAGATTCCTTCCATAAAACAATGTAAAAGTCAAAGATGGGTAAATATGACTTTAAAAATACAATGAATAAAATTAAACAATTTATGAAAAATATTTCTATGGACATGGATGAAAAATATAACCCCAATAAATACTTACGTATAAGAAATCTCAGATAAAAATGAGATTTGAAAAGTTATCCATTACCTTATGTCCAAATTATTCTATATGTGTCCGAGACTCCTGTATATTAGGTTTAAACATATTATTAACTTGTTACATAACCATAATAAGATTTAAGATATCATATATGATTCACTTATGACTTTATATTACTCATTCCTTTGTAAATTCTATGTTAATGCAGTGTTTCGGGTAAAATCGTTTCATTAATCGTACGTGTTTCGACTTGTTGTTATTGATATTATCACTTATATCCTGATTTTCTTAATTCAATATTTTAAAACACTATTTATATATAATATATATTCATCAAATAAATATATATTATAGATCTATAAATGGAATGAAATACAACATTCATGGAGACGGTAGGTCGTACGTACGCATGAACGCTATTTTAATTTCCTTATTGAATGGAATGAAAATAATTAAATGAAAAATATATGTACATAAATCTATTATAATTATTATGAAATATATTTCATGATTATTTATTATATATAATTTATAATCATATTTTAATTGTTAATTGTAGAAAAAGAATCGCATCGCATTCGTGGAGACGGTAGTCCGTATGTACGCACGAGCGACAATATCATTTTTTGATATTAAAATCATATATAATTAGATATTATATCATATATACATAATCATCACAATGTTATATTTATTATTTATATCATTTATACTCATTATTATACCCATACAAATGATGAAATGTTTGAATAACAAACTACACCACGACGAGGAGACGGTAAGCCGTACGTACGCACATCTGTGACTTTTTCATTCATAGGATGGATAGAATAACTAATATGGTGGTAAAATTTTTATAATAAATTAAAATTATATTTAATATACTTGAGTTATTATTTTATAATGGAAACAACAAAGAATGAGGATGTGGAATAAGAAGGTAACTTGAAATAGGTGGTGAGACATGTACCTCTTCTTGGGGTTCTTCATTTTGATTTTATCAAAAGGGCTCCATAGGATGGATTAGTGACTAACTTAAGGCCTCTAAGATGAAGTTAGGACAGTTGATAGTGTATTTGGGCAGGGTTTGGATGAGCCAAATTGCTTTGGATGTGTGAATTAGAGAGAAGGGTGAGTTCCCTTTTATAAGAGGGGTGAGGGGTACCTTAGAAAAAACTTAAATGATTATTTTATATTAAATACATATTCGGTTTATAATGGCTCCAAAGTGACTTATTTCTAGGATAGGGTGGGTATGGGTCGAAATACTCTCAACCAATAGGTTTTAGACAAGTTTAGGTTTTTATTTTAACCTTATACTTGAGATTTAACTCTAAGTTAAATAATTTAACTTTTACCGTTTCTTCATGTATTCTTCAACTATGTGGTTAATAAATTTAATATAAACTACCAATCGAACCCCAATTTGTTCATTAATGTCATATATATTATTATATTAGTCTTTTGTCCAATCCTTAGATTTTTAGGAATATAATATCAATTAATAATTTAATATTTGTTTTTAAAACTCTTTTATATCAATTTAGACACTATTTGGTTTTTTTTCCTATATTCATAATAGCATTATGACTTTGAAAAAAATTCATCTAACCAATCCTAATTTGTTATATTAACCTATAAAATTTTTTTAATTCATAAAAAGTCTCAAATTACATTTATTTGGGTATTTATAATATTAATTCTGTTAATATTTCATTAATAAGGTAGTTACTGCATCATCATTGTGCCATAAATAAATTAAATTATTTAATTTTTAAAAACTATAAATTAAAACAAATTATGTAGAAAATATTTTTAGCTTCCTAATTATATTTTTATAGCCGAGTTTATGTTATGTATAACCCTATATAAAAAATGTTTTAGTTATTAAACTTTGATTATAACTATTTTAACGCTTCATCAAATAAAATAATAATAAATCTCCTAATCTAATCCAAGTGGACATAAAGGGAAATATTTTATTCATAAGGTTGTTTTTGGTTGAATTAAACTTATCGAATAGAATTAGGACATGTGTTAGGGTAATAATAATATCATTTTTACCCTTAATTACCCTGTTTATTTTTAACCATGGTAAATAAAAGTTAAAAATTACTATTCACCAAGAATTATGTACATCTCATTGAACCACATTTTACTTACTGATATCAACCATGTCTCTCAGATTTTTGAAATCCAACTCACATAAGTGGTAAAATTTAGTTTTATGTAAATTTTCAAATGCTCCTATGAGGTGGGTAAAAGATGGTAAAAAGTTCAATAAAATTTATATATATATATATATATAATAATTATAAAATGTCTCCAATTAATTAAATTGAACTTATATAGGTATTATATATCTATTTTGACATAAAATAAATTTAAAAAAAATAAATTATTGTTTAAATAAAAATTTGGTTTTAACCAATAACTCGGTGTTTTCACTATTAATCAAATATTTAATGTTTTTAGAAAAATAAACAAAATCACCTAAGGATAATTTCGATATCCCGATTCCAAAAATGAAGTCCATTTTGAAAAATATAATTTATAAATTTTCAAAAATTTGGTATTACTATTCATAACGGCTAGTTTATATAAAATTTTAATAACATATCGTTTTTTAGTGAAACTCGATATTACGTTCAACGCAAGCTATTGAAGAAGATTGGTATTGCACGTAACGCAAGCCAAGAATAGTGTTGCGTATACTAAAAGCTTATACAGTGTTGTGTATAGTGGAAGATAATCTTGGTGTAGCGTACAATAGAAGACATCAATGAAATTAATAATATTTCTTATAAAATCCCAGGGTGTTACATTCTACCCACATTAAAATGAATTTCTCTCTTGAAATTCTTCAGGGTTATAAATTGTTTAATAGTTGAAAGTTTCATTCATATAAACCCACATCGTAAAAAGGAATGTATGAAATGTAATGGTTACCCAAATTAACTCATCACTGAGTTTCCACGTAGGAAAACATAGGTGAAAATATGGATATGGAAGAGAAATATAACCATCATGTTTTGATGGAGAGTCGTAGAGAACACGACTATGAAAAATCCAACAATCACAAAGCCATCAATTTATGTTGATCTAAGGTACCATGTAGGAAAACGTTTTTGGTTTTCAAGATCATTTCCCTAAAGTTGAAAATTTTTGGAATTAGAAGAAATACTTAATTGATTTTGGTACAATCTCACCGTTGGTCATTCCATGAACAATTTCCACTTCATATCTTAAAGAAATGAAGTTGAATTTGTTATTCATGAAGCGTTAGCAGATCATGTGATAGAATTATAGGTCATTCCATCTGTCTCAAACAAAAGGTTAGAAAAAGTTATTAAATATACATAAGTCCATCTATGGTGAGATTAATCGTATATGGTTCCTAAAATGGACTTATACTTCATCTATAAAACTACTTAATAAAATAAAACTAGTTTCTAATAACCAGGGACTTCCTGTAGGCTAGTAGTAGGCGATAAAGGCCTGTCGTACTTCGGTTGTGGGTTGAATTATTGCATCCTTGTCCGACGCGATGGGTTGTCGCCCGTCCTATGGGTTGTCCTTTTTCTAAAACTATACTATTAAAACATTTCAAGAATAAAATCAAAAAGTTATATCCATAAACAAAACTATCTAATGTCTAAATTAATCTAATCCAACCATTAGGATTATCGAAAATACTTCTGTCCGATTACTAGAAACGTCATCTACCGAGCATGTGAATTCCTTCATTTGTCCCCCATATATCATAAGATATATCTTGTTGTTGGTCACATTCCAAACATGTTAATACCTTAATATTGTATTCTCTTGAAAAAAGAATACCCATTAAACTTTAGTGAAAACATGAATGTTGTCAAAAGTTAACTCTTTCCACATACCAAGATTCCAAAAGTTCTATATACCCAAACCATGATATCACTTTGTCCTAATATCAGTCATGATCTCATTAATACTATCAAACATATTATTTTCTCTGTATCCATTCATTATGCGCATATCATCTTCTTTCAAAAAATATCTGAAGAACCATTCATGGTTACTAGTACCATTCAACATAAAATTTCAAATACATTAGAAAAAACTATAGTGTAATAATCCTTATATGTTTCATTATTCCATAGTACCATTAAAATAACTCTAGATAAACATACAATCATTCCACTACCTTATTAAACCTTTGACTGGGATTCATCATTTTATTCCTCAACACTTCTTTCATCTCATATATCATTTGTAGTCTCTTCATCATCATTAGCATAAATACTACTCATATGACCATGCTGATTCTCTTCATGAGATTTTCCTTTGGGCATTGGTTTGCATAATACCCGTACATTCCACATTTAAAACATTTAATAGTTTTTGATGTCTTAGGAATACCATTATCCTTGTCCATAGTGTTAACTAAACCCTTTCATTTGCAATTACTGGCTTTGTGTCCTTCTCTTCCACACCCAAATCATCTTCCAGTTCCTTTGAAACATTCTCCTTGATTTCACTTCGCACATGATTTACATGAGGAAAATTGAAATTTCTTTCCTCTAAGATCATCATGAAACTCCATCTTTATCTTATTAAGTCAGTCATGAAACTTACCAAAGTTGATATTATTAATCATATTATGATATTTTTGATTAGGCATATTAACGATGTTTCCACTTCGAAATTCTATTTCAATTTGTAGCTCATGAAGAATATCATTCTGTTGTCCATCATATTCTCCATTAACATCAATCTTCCTATTTCCAGCCATTTTCTAAGACCCAAAAAGAATAGTGTGAGATGAAACAATCATGCTATGAAAACAACATAATAAAGGGGGTTTACCTTAAAAATATAAGATCTTAGTTTTAATTATATGATCTTTACCATAATTCTAGGAATATAACCTATTCTTGTACTTAAACTTAGGGACATCCCTAAACATACCTTAGAAATATCTCTAGGGATCTCACTAAAGATTTGGAATCCTAGTTTCCAAAGGCTGACTAATCCTTCGCTCTAATACAAACTGTAGAGACCCAAAGCTTTATGTACATGGGCATTAAATTACTTTTGCGGAATACTTAATACATAACAAAAACAGACACCCAATGACCTTAATAGTTAAGTGTCTTTGGAAAATAGAAACATAATCTTCTAATCATGGGGAAATATCTTCAACATATCCATAAAGATCTTCCCCTTTGGTTTTATAACCTAAAGCCATTATTTATATCCTGGGGAAAAGAAAACATAAAAATGGTGAGCTCAAATGCTCAGTAAGGGTAAACATAGAGAACATAATATAAGGACCCAGCCTTAAACCTTACTTAATCTTGAGTTATTACAAGATTACACATTGAGGATCTTTTTAGGTTTAGAGATTTATAGAATTAGATCATGAAACTTGCATTACATTCCACATTTAAACAAAGTGGTTACTTAAAAGACAGTATTCATTTTTTTCCATCAATGGAAACATATTTAAAATAAAACATGGATTCTTTCTTCACACATCCTTGACACTATCATCACATCATGTACCATTCCCTTGACCTGTGAAAAACATTTCAAAAACTTGGGATGAGCATAAAAATCTCAGTAAGGGTTAAAAAAAATTATGTAAAAGAAACATGAATTCATATATACATAAGAATTAAATCTTACTTTACCCATAAAACATAGGCACTTTAACATACCTCATCAAATCATGAATAAATCATAGAAATCATAAGACATAAAAGGTAACTTGAGGCATTCATAATATTCTTACGTAGGGATTAACCCTCTTGGTTACGTTTGCAATACCCACCACGGTATATTCCCTAAATCTCTTTGGATAAACCTTAACGTTTCACTCCTTCGCGTTACCCAATGCATTGAAGAGCTATATCGGGCTCACCCGCCCTTAGTTTATCACGGAACCACCCGTTTTCATAACAATGCCCAAGAACCATAATATAAACGTATCACATAAAACATGCATAAAGGAAACATAACATTTCCACATTTCAATCACAATATAACATTTTAGGATATTGAAATCATGAATCCATTCAAAAAGAAACCATTTCCAAAACCATTTAAAAAATTTAATAAAGATATTTTTGAATCAAAGTGTCCCATACCACCTTGAAGATTTAAGAACTTTTGAACCATTAATATCCATATAAATCCTTGAAACCATTTCGAAAATATGGATATTAATAAGAACAAATCATTAAAACATTTAAAGCGATATTTTGGTTAAAGGGTTTTTACCAAAATTATAGACACTTGGATACAATAATTGAGGAATAAAATTTAGACAGAACATTATAGTATCATGAGAATAAATTGATTCCTGATATAATATTTCAAAGGATAGTATATACACCATATAAGAGTGAATTGGTGCATAACAACAATGAAGTCTCAATAGAAATGTCAAATGTGATGAAATCCCTTATAAAGAAGGTATCCTTAAATTAAGGATAAATCAATCTCAAAATTATCTGTGACAAATATAAATACACCCAATATGAGTGGATATTAAGTGTAAAACAATAAAAGGACATTCACACATATTCAAAGGATTCCATATTCAATAACTACATGTTGAACCCAAAGAAGTTTAAATTGGGTTAAAATGTTCCCTTGGTAAAATTCGACAGCCTAACGGCATCACTTCAAAATTCAAAAAATGAGTTGATGAGAGATAAAAAGGGAATCTCATAACTTTGACATAATATTTACATCAATAAGTATATAAAAGAACAAATCCCAATATAATAGTATGTGAACTAAAATACATAACAAAAGAAGTCTTTTAAAAAGTGGAGGGTGAAAGGTCCCCTAACCGAGTTGGGTAACTTTTGAAATGTACACACCATGGAAGAAGGGTCATACAATAAATATTTTAACACCCATAAATGAAATTATTCTACACAAAGTGTATAATAATAGTCAGTACATACACCACTCAAAGGAAATTGTGGAAAATTTAGCATAAATCTCACGGGAATAAAAGTGAGATGAAAAATCCCTTACGAAAACTAGGCAGCCTAACGACGCCACAAAAAACATCCAAAATGGATTGATGAGAGGGAATAGGGTTTCTAATCATATGAACGTAAAAATTTAAAGTAAGATTAATATAAAATAATATCCCAATAAAAATAAATATGAGCTTTTAAAAGTAATTACATAGAAGAGTGTACTTTAAAAGAAAGAGAGGAGTCGGATCCCTTACCTCAAGTCCAACTTGTCTTGTTCGTTTCTTTATATTCCTGAATAATAAACTTTGGTCAATTTATAATTGTTTAAAGAACTCCTATAAAGATCATTATTCAGTTCATATCACAAATTTGAATGATATAATAATTGGTTAATAATATGAGTTCATATCAGATGTTTTTGTCGATGTTTGGTACATGAGTCAAAAATTGAACTTGTTGGAAAATAATTTTCCATCTACTTATTGGTACATCATATACAGAATAGTATTGATGTTTTAATCATCATATATATCCAGTATATATTCATTTTATACTATTCCATAGCATTTGGAGATAATGATTAAAAGCGCCATTCATGGAGACGGTAGGTCGTACGTATGCATGAACGGTACTTTCAGTTTTTTGTCATATTAATCGAATTAAAACAAAATGAGAGATATATATATATGTTATAATTCCAGAATGATATCCATAATTTAGATGTAATATATTACATATTTATCCATTATATATATGTACTTATAATAGTACATAACATTTTAGATAAGAAATGAAATATATCGTTCATGGAGACGGTAAGCCGTACGTACGCATGAACGCTACTTCCATTTCTATTTCATATTTAATGGAATTAAAACATAATTATATATAATAGTATTTGAATTCCAGTATGGTATCATATATAATATCATGAAATATATCCTTCATACGTTCAACATATGGTATTAACGAATCAAATCACTTTGAGGGGGCGGTAGTCCGCACTTCCTTAAATGAAGATATCGCGTTTACCCATAATGGAAACCTTAAAGGTATTCCATAAATGAAAAATACAGAAGCTTAAGTAAAACATAAACATATTATATATCATATATAAATATAGTGTCATCTTAATGTCCACCTTTGAAGGTGTTTGAAGAATGTTGAACAATCATCGTTTCGTGAGGTAGAAATTCACCATCCACAGAAATAGTATGTTCTTTAACCATTAGATGTAGGTGTGTGTAAGTGTAGCTCGAATACTTCTTATAACAACATCCTAGTATATTTCCGATACTGGATTTGTTACAAAATAAATTAATAAAAAGAGTTTAGGGGGTTGGAGAAGCAAAATAAAACAAAAGGACACAAGTGAAGATATTACCTTAAAATCGGGTAACTCCCTTTGGTTTGAGCTCAAAGGCTTCATTGGGGAGACTTATGCCCAAATTGAGGCTTCAAGGAGTTATAGAGGGATTTGGAAAGACACAATGGGCAGGGGTTGGCCGAGCCAAAAGCTTTGGATGTGTGGGTAAGGAGGTAGAGGTGGGGCCTTTTATAAGAGGAGAGGAGGGGCACTTTTGGAAAGTAAAGAAATGATACTTTATTTTAGAATGAGTTTCGGATTTTAATGGACCCACATTGTTGTGTTTCGAGGATAAGGTGATAAGGGTTCGAAATACACCCATCCAATAGGTTTTAGACATGTTTAGGTCTTAGAGTTTACATTATCTTTCCATTTTATTTAAATCGTTAAATAATGAGGTCATTACTGCATCATCATGATGTCATATATAATTTAATTTATTTAATGTATAAAATTTATAGAAAAAATACTATGATGTACTAAATCTTTTTATCTTTCCATTTATTATTTATATGAAAAAATATGACTTGTATAACCCCATGTAAATATTGTTTTAGTAAAACATTTCATGTTTGTGTCATTTTTACTTTAACATTAAATAAAAAGATATTTATATCATTTTCCAACCAAAGTGGCTCCATCGGGTCCCCAAGTTGACCCATGGATTGTCTTGGTCGGCCATGACACATCGAATGAGGGTAGGACATGTTTCTAGGTTATTTCATTTTATTAAAACATTATTCTTACATTAAACTACACTAATTACCTCTAATCGCGATTAAAAACTTAATAAGTTACTATTCACCAAAAAATTATTTTAATCCCATTGAACCACATTTTACTTATTAATGAAAACCATGTATGTCGGATTTTTGAAATTAAAAACACAAAGATGGAAAAATTTCATTTAAACGGAAAAATCAGTTTTTATAAGTACCACTTAGTGGTTTCACTATTCATCAAAAATTGATGTTTTTCAGAAAATTACCAAAAGATCACCCTATGATATATTTGATATTCCGAATTAAAAAATGATGTCTATTTTAAAAAATTCTAAACATATAAGTTTCATTAATTAATTTAATAATTAATTCCTACTGTCAAAACAAATAACGTGTTTTTATGAAACAAAATGTATCAAAAGATTGAGACTAGTTTAAGTTCGATTTCAAAGTGAAATTAATTCCAACGACCACTATTGGATAAAATGGTAAAAATATATTCTAATTTCACTTTAAAACCATTTAAAATGATAATATAATCATATAAATAAATTATATTAAAAGTGTCTTTGAATTAAAATACAACATTTTTCACTATTCATTAAAAATTGAACTTTTTTGGAAAAATACCAAAAATTTACACAAAGTAAATTTTGATGTCCCGATTATAAAGAAGAATTTTATTTTGTCAAATATAACACATAAAATTGTCAAAATGTGGATTTAAAAGAGATTCCCAATCAAAAGGCGGTTAATCGACCTTTTAAATAATATAAGAATGTTTACGCTTAAAATTGGATTTATTTGCATTTTTAATCCTCTAACATTTATTGTAAAAAGTAAAAATATATGACAAACATATATAATCATTTTGTAGTTAGTTCTATTCATTCCCACCATTACAACGGCTAGGAATTAACTACCATTTAAAATAACATTATTTTATTATTAGAGTGCAACGCAAGATTCCCAAGAAACTCGTTTTTTCATGTTGGGTACGCCATTGAGCATGGCGTCCCCTTTAAAGTTATATTAATATTTTATTCACAAATATGGATAAATGTAAAAAATGTCATACTCTTTATTTACCTGGGGTGTTACATCCTTCCCCCCTTTTGGGAATTGTATCCTCGCAATTTTAAAATTGGGCTTGGAAACTTCATTGAAAATCCCACATCGGAACAAGATTCAGTAAAACAATCACCTTAAAAATAAAGAAAGATAAGTACAAAGGTCACCCGAGTTAACCCATACTAGGATTCCATGTATGAAAATATGGACATGGAGGAAAAAACAAAGGGTCATGTTCTGATGTGGAGTGATAGTAAATAGGTCTAGGAGAAAGTTAACCATAAGAAAATCACAAACTTGTGACGGGTTAAAGGGTATTTGATTCCCCAGTAGGAAAAGTTAACAGGAAACATTTTTTATAAGTTACTTTTCATTGAGGAATTTATTTTTGAGCTTAACTAAATCATAATGAAACATACTTACTTGTCATGTGGACTTTCAACTTTTACTAGATTCCTTAATCAAACTCATATTTTCTCCAAAAGACGAGTATTTAGGAAGACTTGTTCGCATTAAGAGTACTATAATCAATTTCTAGAGAGTCACCTAATCCACAAAAAAGAACTATATACTTCCCATGTCTTTAGTCTTTAACCAAAACCCAAAACCAAAATGGTTATTACAAGATCAGATAATCCAGAAAAGGATAACCCTTTATAAAAATGAAATCTATTCTTAATCTCCAAAATTTGTCCAACAAAACCAAAAGTTCAACGAGGACCATTCAATAAACAAATTTTCCACAAAATTCTTCAAAGTAAAAAAACTAAGATTGAAACCCAAATATTTGAAGGATTTAGTCACATAGTCTTCCAAGGTAGAAATTAACTTTTATCTCTAAATAACATCAGTTGCTCTTAAATTCTCATATTGAAAAGTAATTAACCTAATCACATATACTCGATGATAGGTTAATCATTTCCATAGATAACCCAAAATAAACGTACTCTTGATTCCTAAAATCATCTAACTAAAAAGAATTAGTCAAACTAACCATGGACATCACGTAGTCCAGTGGTAGGCGATAATACTAGTCACACTTTGGTTGTTGGTTTGATTCCCACATCTTTGTCTGACGCGACAGGTTGTCACACGGTCTGCGTGTTGTCCTTTTTCCAAAACTACATAATTCTTAAAACATTCCCCAAAACAAGATAAAATCTTCAAAAATGATCATAACATATTTTAACCTCAAGTTTATCTCATTCCATTCATTTTCCATCATATCATAGAGTAACCCGTAATTACCTAAAAAGTAAGGATCATATAAACCCTAATGGTTACATTAATAATTATTACCCGAACTTCCACATCAAGTTGTCCATCTCGTACATGATGTATTAGATAACTCACCATGGTTGAAGTGGTTGATTATGAATCCATGATAGTTAGTTTAGAACAACCATGTGATTCCTCATTGAATCCCCCATTTCATCCAGTCTATTAATCAGAGAACCACCACAATTTCCTTCAAACCCATTGTCGCATTGGTGCCTGCTTGATCCAGCCATTTACTAAAACCAAAAATGTCAGTGTCAGTATATCAACATAACCATCATGTACTAATGAGGAAGAGAAACACTAAGATATACTTACTCATTCACTTTATCTAAAAACTATGACTCCTTCTAAAATCCTAGCCAATATGATAATGTCACTTATGCTTAAAGAATACCCTAACCTCTAAAGTTATCTAAACCGACCTTTGATACCAACTATAGGGCCCCAGGCTTAAACCTTACTTAATCTTGAGTTATTACAAGATTACACATTGAGGATATTTTATGGTTTATAGTTTTAGCGAATTATATCATGAACTTGCATTACATTCCACATTTAAACAAAGTGGTTACTTAAAAGACAGTATTCATTTTTTCCATCAACGGAAACATATTTAATATAAAACATGGATTCTTTCTTGACACATCCTTGACACTATCATCACATCATTTACCTATCCCTCGACCTGTGAAAAACATTTCAAAAACATGGGATGAGCATAAAAAACTCAGTAAGGGTTAAAAATAATATGGAAAAGAAACATGAGTTCATATATACATAAGAATGAAATCATACTTTACCCATAAAACATAGGCACTTTAACATACCTCATAAAATCATTAATAAATACTAGAAATCATAAGACATAAAAGGTAACTTGAGGCATTAATAACATTCTTACGTAGGGAGTAACCCTCTTAGTTACGTTTGGAATACCCACCACATTATATTCCCTAAATCTCATCGGAGAAACCTTAAATTTTCACTCCTTCGTGTTACCCAATGCATTGGAGAGCTATATCGGTCTCACCTACCCTTAGTTTATCACGGAACCACCCGTTTTCATAACAATTCCCAAGAACCATAACATAAACTTATCACATAAAAAATGCATAAAGGAAACATAAAATTTCCACATTTCAATCACAATATAACATTTTAGGATATTGAAATAATGAATCCATTCAAAAAGAAACCATTTCCAAAACCATTTAAAACATTTAATAAAGAGATTTTTGAATCAAAGTGTCCCATACCACCTTGAAGCTTTAGAAAATTTAAAACCATTAATATCCATATAAATCCTTAAAACCATTTTGAAAACATGGATATTAATAATAACAAATCATTAAAACATTTAAAGCAATATTTTGGTTAAAGGGGTTTTACCAAAATTGTAGATACTTGAATACAATAATTGGGGAATAACATTTAGTCAGAACTTTATAATATCATGAGAATAAATGTATACATGATATAATATTACAAAGGATAGTATATACACCATATAAGAGTGAATTGGTGCATAACAACAATGAAGTCTCAATAGAAATGTCAAATGTGATGAAATCCCTTATAAAGAAGGTATCCTTAAATTAAGGATAAATCAATCTCAAAATTATGTGTAACAAATATAAATACACCCAATATAATTGGATATTAAGTGTAAAACAATAAAATGTCATTCACACATATTCAAAGGATTCCATATTCAATAACTACATGTTGAACCCAAAGAAGTCGAAATTGGGTTAAAAAGTTCCCTTGGTAAAATTCGACAGCCTAATGACATCACTTCAATATTCAGAAAATGAGTTGATGAAAGATAAAAAGGGCATATAATCACTTGGACATAAAATTTACATCAATAAGTATATAAAAGAACATATCCCAACATAATAGTATGTGAATTAAAAGACATAACAAAAGATTTCTTTTAAAAAGTGGAGGGTGAAAGGTCCCCTTACCGAGTTGGGTAACATTCGAAACGTACACCCCATGGAAGAAGGGTCATACAATGAATATTTGAACACCCATAAATGAAATTATACTACACAAAGTGTATAATAATGTGTAGTTACTACACCACTCAAAGGAAATTGTGGCAAATGTAGTATAAATCTCATGGGAATAAAAGTGAGATGAAAAATCCCTTACGAAAACTCGGCAGCCTAACGACGCCACTTAAAACATCCAAAATGGATTGATAAGAGGGAATAGGGTCTCTCATCATATGAACGTCAAAATTATAGTAAGAGTAATATAAAAGAATATCCCAATAACAAGAAATATGAGCTTTAAAAGGAATGACATAAAAGAGTGTACTTTAAAAGAAATAGAGGAGTCGGATCCCTTACCTCAAGTCCAACTTGTCTTGTTCGTTTCATTATATTCCTGAATAATAAACTTTGGTCAATTTATAATTGATTAAGTACCTCCTATAAAGATTATTATTCAGTTCATATCAAATATTTTAATCATATAATAATTTGTTAATAATATGAGTTCATATCAGACGTTTTTGTCGATGTTTGGTACATGAGTCAAAAATTGAACTTGTTGGAAAATAATTTTCCATGTAGTTATAGGTACATCATATCCAGAATAGTATTGATTTTTAAATATCATATATATCCAGTATATATTCTTTTTATACTATTCCATAGCATTTGGATAAAAAGATTAAAAGCATCGTTCATGGAGACGGTAGGCCGTACGTACGCATGAACGCTACTTTCATTTTTTTTGTCATATTAATGGAATTAAAAAAATGATATATATATATATATATATGTTACAATTAAAGAATTATATCCATCATTTAGATGTAATATATTACATATATATTCATTATATATATGTACTCATAATAGTACATAACATTTTAGATAAGAAATGAAATATACCGTTCAAGGAGACGGTACGTCGTACGTACGCATGAATGATACTTCCATTTCTATTTCATATTTAATGGAATTAAAACATAATGATATATAATAGTATTTTAATTCCAGTATGGTATCATATATAATATCATTAAATATATCTTTTATACGTTCACATATGGTATTAATGAATCAAATCACTTTGAGGGGGTGGTAGTCTGCACTTCCTTAAATGAAGATATCGCGTTTACCCATAATGGAAACCATAAAGGTATTCCACAAATGAAAAATAAATAAGCTTAAGTAAAACATAAACATATTATATATCATATATAAATATAGTTTCATCTTAATGGGCACCTTTTAAGGTGTAAGAATAATGTTGAACAATCATCGTTTCGTGAGGGAGAAATTCGCCATCCACAGAAATAGTATGTTCTTTAACCATTAGACGTAGGTGTGTGTAAGTGTAGCTCGAATCCTTATTATAAAAAATCCTACTATATTGAAGATACTGGATTTGTTACAAAATAAATGAATAAAAATATTTTAGGGGGTTGGAGAAGAAAAATAAAACAAAAGGACACAAGTGAAGACATTACCTTAAAATCGGGTAACTCCCTTTGGTTTGAGCTCAAAGGCTTCTTTGGGAAGACTTATGCCCAAATTTAGGCTTCAAGGAGTTAGAGAGGGATGTGGAGGGTCCAAATGGGCAGGGTTTGGCCGAGCCAAAGGCTTTGTAAGTGTGGGTAAGGAGGTAGAGGTGGGGGCCTTTTATAAGAGGAGAGGAGGGGCACTTTTGGAAAGTAAAGAAATGTTACTTTATTTTAGAATGCGTTTTGTATTTTAATGGTCCCACATTTATGTGTTTCAAGGATAAGGTTATAAGGGTTCGAAATAAACCCATTTAATTGGATTTCTACATGTTTAGTTCTAAGATTTTACATTATCTTTCCATTTTGTTTAAAACATTAAATAATGAGGTTATCGCTGCATCATCATGATTTCATAAATAATTTAATTTATTTAAATTATAAAAATTATAAAAAAAACTATGATATATTATATCCTTTTATCTTTCCATTGATTATTTATAGTCAAAAATCTGACTTGTATTACCCCATGTAAAAATTGTTTTAGTAAAACATCTCATGTTTGTGTCATTTTTACTTTAACATTAAATAAAAAGATATTTATGACATTTTCCAACCAAAGTGGCTCCATGGGGTCCCCAAGATGACCCATGTATTTTCTTAGTCGGCCATGACACATCCAATGAGGGTAGGACATGGGTCTAGGTCATTTCATTTTATTAAAACATTATTTTTACCTTAAACTACACTAATTACCTCTAATCGCGATTAAAAACTTAATAAGTTACTATTCACCAAATAATTATTTTAATCCCATTGAGCCACATTTTACTTCTTAATGACAAAAATTTATGTCGGATTTTTGAAATTCAAAACACAAAGATGGAAAATTTTCATTTAAGCGGAAAAATCAGTTTTTATAAGTACCACTTAGTGGTTATACTATCATCAAAAATTGAAGTTTTTCAGAAAATTACCAAGAGTTCACCCTAAGCTATATTTGATATTCCAAATTAAAAAATTATGTCTATTTTAAAAAATTCAAAACATATAACTTGCATTAATTAATTTAATAATTAATTCCCACTGTCAAAACAAATAGTGTGTTTTTATGAAACAAAATGTATCAAAAGATTAACACTAGTTTAAGTCCGATTTCAAAGTGAAATTAATTCTAACGACCACTATTGGATTAAATGGTAAAAATATATTATAATTTCACTTTAGAACCAATTAAAAATATAATATAATAATATAAATAAATTATATTAAAAGAGGTTTTGAATTAAAATACAACATTTTTCACTATTCATTAAAAATTGATCTTTTTCGGAAAAATTCAAAAAATTTACACAAAGTAAATTTTGATGTCCCGATTCTAAAGAAGAATTTTATTTTGTCAAATATAACACATAAAATTGTAAAAAGGTGGATTTAAAAGAGATTCTTCATCAAAAGGCGGTTAATCGACCTTTTAAATAATATTAGAATGATTACACTTAAAATTGGACTTATTTGAATTTTTAATCCTCTAACATTTATTGTAAAAAGTAAAAATATTTGACAAACATATATAATAATTTTTTAGTTAGTTCTGTTAATTCCCACCATTACAACAGCTAGGCATTATCTACCATTTAAAATAATATTATTTTATTATTAGAGTGCAACGTAAGATTCCCAAGAAACTCGTTGTTGCGTGTTGGGTACACCATCGAGCATAGCGTCCCCTTTAAAGTTATATTAATATTTTATTCACAAATATGGATAAATGTGAAAAATGTCATACTCTTTATTTACCTGTGGTGTTACACATAAAATAATCCCTAAACATTTTAATGCAAGAACATGAACATAAAACATCAAAATCATGGGTAATGACATAAATCTTGGCAGTGCATAAGGAATATATCATAAAGGAATATTAATCATGATAAAATAGAATGTGAATAAAACGAGTTATTGTTTCAACCATTAACCACATGTTATGATTTCCATAGTATCCAAGACATTGCTGCCAATACCATCATAGTGGAAAAGGTCCATTACTGAACCGAGTTTACTTTCCGTTCCAGCCCTGTATGACAGAACTATATTCACTATTTGTTCAATCCATGTCTATCTCTTGAGATATAAATCTTTACTCAATGAATTGTAGGGATATATAGTTCCCACCCATCTCATAATGAAATCATTCTTACTTGTGCCACAAAATAAACATAAATCATTCATCATAACCCAATGAATAAAATGGGTTTCGTAAACATCTTCCCATGATGACATAATCTAAAGAAATCAATTGTATATTATTTAATCAGAAGAATAATCAAACCATGTAAATAATAGAGAAATTATAATTGAAACATAATCATAAAAAATAATTTCATCTTAGATGGAAAATAGTTTTTACCAAATAGTTGAAATGAATTCTTGAGAAAAATATCCTTTTTTCTTCAAAATAATTTTCTTTTCTCAAAATGCCATTAAATATTAAATTATATGTATTTTTGTTGAAAATAATCATGAAATATTGTAGATTATGAATCATGAAAATTAGGTGTCATGAAACCGTAAAAATCAATTCAAACCGTATAAGTTAAAAAACATTCTCCTCATACTTTTGCTGGAAACGTCAAAAGGTTCCTCGTATGGTAAAAAAAAGAAATATTTCTTCCATAACACAATGTAAAAGTAAAATAGGGGTAAACATGACTTTAAACATAAAATTAATAATATTAAACAATTTATGAAAAAAAAAATTTATGAACATGGATGAAAAATATGACCCCAATAAATACTTAGGTATAAGAAATCTCGGATAAAAATGAGATTTGCAAAATTCTCCCTTACTTTATGTCCAAATTCTTCCGTATGTGTCCAAGACTCGTGTATAGTGGGTTTAAACATATTATTAACTTGTAACATAACCACAATAATATTTATGATATCATATATGATTCACTTATGACTTTATATTACTCATTCATTAGTAAATTCCATGTTAAAACAGCATTTTGGGTAAAATCATTTAATTTATAGTACGTGTTTCGACTTGTTGTTCTTGATATTGTTACTTATATACTGGTTTAATTAATTCCATAATGTGAACATGATTTATATATAATATATATTCATTATATAAATAAATATGATATATCGATAAATAGAATGAAATACACCGTTCATGGAGATGGTGGGTCGTACGTACACATAAACTGCTGTTTTCATTTCCTTATTGAATTGAATGGAATTAAGTGAATGAAAAATATATTTATATAAATCCAGTATCATTATTATGTAATATATTTCATTATTATTTATTATATATACTTTATAATCACACTTTAATGGTTAATTATGGAAAATGAAACTCATCGCGTTCGTGGAGATGGTATTCAGTACGTACGCATAAGCGATAATATCATTCTTTTGATATTTAAATCATATATAATTGGATGTTATATCATATATAAAGAATCATAATAATGTTATATTTATTATTTATATCTTTTATAATCATTATTATACCCATCCAAATGATGAAATGTATTAATAACAAACTACACCACGATGTGGAGACGGTAAGCCGTACGTAAGCACATGTAGGGACTTTTTCATTAATATGATGGATAAAATAACTAATATGGTTGTAAAATTTTTATAATAACATCATAGTATATATAATATATTTGAGTTATTATTTTATAATTCAAAAAACAAAGAAGGAGTAAGTGGAAGAAGAATGGAAAATGAAATAGGTGGTGAGATATTTACCTCTTCTTCGGGTTCTTCCTATTGATTTGTTCAAAAGGGCTCCATAGGATGTATTTATAACTAATTTAAGGCCTCTAGGATTAAGGGAGGATATTTTATATGGTATTTTGGCAGGTTTTGGCGGAACCAAATGGATTTGTTGGTGTGAATTAGAGAGAAGGGGGAGTTCCCTTTTATAAGAGTGGTGAGTAGATCGTCAGAAAAAACATAAAATATTATTTTATAATAAATTCATATTCAGTTTATAATGTCTCCAAAGTGACTTATTTAGTGAATAGGGTGGGTATGTGTCGAAATTATTTCAAAAAATAGGTTTTATACATGTTTCGGTTACAATTTTAACCTTATCTTTTATATTTAACTCTAAGTTAAATAATTTTACTTTTACTAGGTCTTCTTGTATTCTTACACTATATTGTTAATAAAATTACTATAAACATCCAATAGAACCATAATTGGTTCATTAATATCATATATATTATTATATATGACTTTTGGCCGAACCTTATATTTTTAGAAATATAATATAAATTAATAATTTAATATTTTTTTAAAAAACTCTTTTATGTCAATTTTGATAGTATTTGGTATTTTGTTTTTTCTAAATTCATAATAGCATTATGAATTCAAAAATATTCATATAACCAACCCCAATATGTTATAGTAACCTATAAAATTATTTTAATTCATAAAAAGTCTCAAATTAAATTTATTTGGGTATTTATTATATCAATTATGTTAATATTTCATTAATAAGGTAATTATTTCATCATCATTGTGTCATAAATAAATTAAAATATTTAATGTCTAAAAAATAAAAATAAAATTCCATTATGTAGGAAATATTTTTATCATTTTAATTAATATTTATCATCGAATTTTTCTAGTGCATAACTCTATATTAAAAATATTTTAGTTTTTAAACTTTGATTATAACTATTTTAACTCTTCTTTAAATAAAATAATAATAAACGTCCTAATCTAATCCAAGTGGACCTAAAGGGTAATATTTTATTCTTAAGGTTGTTTTTAGTCGAATTAAACTTACCCAATATAATTATAACATGTCTTTTGATAATAATAATATCAATTTTACCCTTAATTACCCTGTTTACTTTTAACCATTGTAAATAAAAGTTAAAAGTTACTATTCACCAAAAATTATTTTTATCTCATTGAACCACATTTTACATACTGATATCAACCGTGTCTCACATATTTTTGAAATTAAACTCACAAAAGAAGTAAAATTTTGTAATATGTAAACTTTCAAATTTTCCTAAGAGGTTGGTAAAAGACGGTAAAGAGTTCAATATAATTTTTATATATCTACAATTATTATAAAATTTCTCAAATGAATTAAATTGAACTTATATAGGTATTATCTTTCTATTTTGACCTAAAATAAATTTAAATAAAATAAATTATTATGTTAATAAAACGCCGGTTTTAACCAATAACTCAATGTTTTCACTATTCAACAAAAATTGAATGTTTTCAGAAAAATACCAAAAATTCACCCTTGTATGATTTCAATGTTCCGAATCCAAAAATGAAGTCCATTTTGAAAGATAAAATTTATAAAATTTCAAAAAGTGGATATTACTATTCATAACGGCTAGTTTATATAATATTTTAATAACATATTGTTGTTTAGTGAAACTCGGTATTGTGTACAACGCAAGCTATCGAGGAAGGTTGCTCTTGCGTGTAACGCAAGCCAAGAATAGTGTTGTGTATACTACAAGGTAATACAGTGTTTCGTATAGCACAAGATAATCTTGGTGTAGCATAAAACACAAGACATCAAAGAAATTAATAATATTTCTCATAAAATCTCAGGGTGTTACAATTCCTATCAACTCATGTAGTCAAAGAAGCATTAATCATATTTAAACTACCTTATCAGTGTACAAATGATTCTCCAAGGCTTCACACAACATGTAGTAGATCCACTTTGTTAAAATAGTGTTTACAAACAACATAGGTTTCAAAACCATTAGAATCCCTATATGGGTTGCGAAACATTGCAAAGATATCACTATATCTTCAAGAATCAGATCGTTCATATAATCATGGAAGACAAAATAATGTATTACCAACTCAAAAAATATATTTTAATAACTCTATACATTTCGAAGATATTTAACTGTTCTTTTACATAGTTGAATGATCGTAAAATCCTCTAATTTTTTAACCCTTGAAGGATCAGTGTTCTTTTTTACCTTCTTGAATAATATACAATTTTGAAAGAACCATTTATTCTGGAAATTGGAGTGATTTGATATATTGTGAGTGGTAGTATCACCTCTTATTTTAAGGTTCTCAACATTTATCAGTATTATTTAGTGTCTTTCATCAACATCAAATCCTAATAATTATTCCATTAAAACCATTATTATGATTATTTAAATATCTCAATAAAGAATTTTTTAAATATACGACATGTGATGTCAACCATGGTGGGGTCATTTCTTTACAAATGACATTTTCCTTTAAGGTAGCACCTTATTTTCATATAGTCAAGATAACAATCATGGATGTGAAAGCTAGAACTTCTAGATGCATATTGGAGGGTCAAACAACCTCTAAAACATAAATTTCATTATTCGAGGAATTTTTTCGATTATCAGATCATATGATCATTTAATACACCATCCATGAATCTTGAATAATTAACACATACTTTTTTGGGTAGATGAAATTAATCCCATGTGTGTGGGATGATCGTTGATCGTGGATAGTCATCGAATGGGTGAATTCAGGTGGACTTTCTATCTTGAAGATGGAGGTGATGATGTGGTAGATCAGTGATCATTGGATCATTTTATATCAATAATATTCATTATGTGTGGTTAATATTAATTTAGGTATATTTAAACCATCATTCATGTCCCACATCGAATCATTGATTGTGTTTCCCTCCATATTATTATATAAAACATGATGATTCACCACTAGAGCCAACATTAATGCTAGAACTGGGGTTAATAGCAGAAAATTCCAACATGGGCTATAGAACATGCGATCCATGGTCTTTAATGAAGGATTTTGGCCTATTCAATGTGCCCCATCATCTGGGGCTTATGTGGTCCTTATACACATTCCTTCCTTCTCCTTATGGGAATTATGCTTTTTTCTCTCCATGAGTTGTCTAGAGAATCTCCCATAATCATTTTCTACACTCAGGGTCCCACATGTTCAATTGGTTGAGTGTCCTAGGTAGATTATGTAGAGACCCGTATCTTTACATACATTGACATTACATTACATTTGCGGAATACTTAGTACAAAACAAAAACACACACACAAGGACCGTAATAGTTTAGTGTCTTTGGAAACTCGGAATATAATCTTCTAATCGTGGTGAAAGATCTTCAACATCTCCCATAAAGATCTTCCTTTTTTTACCTAAAACCTTTCTTTATATCCTGGTGAAATAAAACATACAAAATGGTGAGCTCAAATGCTCATTAAGGGTAAACAAAAGATATATCAATCACATCATATACATAAGAACATAACTCTTTGAAATCTTAACCTGCAAAAGAGATCATAATATCAAACCATGGGATAAATCATAGAAGTGAAATGTAATCCCAATAATCATAACATAAAACATGAAACTTTGTGGCATACACACATAATCATAGAGAATCATTTCTTGTTAGTCAAGACTCATTGCCAAGACTATCTTAGTGGACAAAGTCCATTTCTGAACTGAGTCACCCTTGTTTCTGTCCTGTTTCACTGAACCGGAATAACCTACCGTTCCAGCCATGCCTATATCATGAGATATAAAATCGTTACTCAATGCATTGGAGGGAGATATAGGTCCCACCCATCTCATAATGATACCATTCTTATGTGTGCCACAAAATCAGAAACCATACATCATAGCATAACCCATGTAATAAAAATGGGAATCTTAAACATCATGACATCATAAAACAATTCATATACAATAAAGGAATTCATAAAAATAATTCCATCAAAACATAATAAAATCAATTTAATAATAGGGATAAAAACAGTACCCTTTATTATCTAAGATGGAAAATAATTTTGATTAAAAACCTGAACTCCATTCTTGAGGAAAATATCCTTTCTTCTTCAAAAACATTTTTCCTTTCTTAACATGTCATACAACTTTAAACTAAAATAAGTTGATTAAAAATAAACATGAAAACTTTAAAGGATTCTTCTTAGAAACAATGTTTTAAAAATCCATTCATGTCGTATAAGTTAAAAAAACATTCTTCGTACTTTTGTCGGAAAAGTCAAAAATTACCTCGTACGAAAAACGACAAAAGATTCCTTTCATATCTTTTACTAAAAACTCACCGAAGGGTAGAATTGGATTTTAAACAATTGTATGTGGATGGAAATAATATTACATATTGAGTAAACATTTATGTGGATGATAAAATACACCCCAGTAATTACTAAAGTATAAACAATCTCGGATAAAAATGAGATTGTGATATTTCCCTTACCTTAGGTCCGACTTTCTTTGTATGTGTCCGAACCTCCTATATAATGATTTAAATAATGTTATTGACTTATTCCAGAATCATACTTATTTTTATGATATCATATATGGTCATATTCTTAGCTTTTGAGTAGTAATATTTCTTTGCTACTTGTTATTCGGGTGTTTATAACTTTTTTGTTCTTATGCGTGTTTTGTCGAATAAATTCTTATTATTTTCTTTAGGTTATAGAAACCACATTTCTAAAATGTTATCAGTGTAATATATATCATATTCATTCAATTCAATTCATATATATAATCATTATGAAATGAAGATCATGTAGAACGGGTCGCATCACATCGTGGAGACGGTATTCCGTACGTACGCACGAGTGATGATATCGTTCCTATGATCATGGAATTGTATTTAAGTGTATTTATACTATTTCAGTATCAATATAAATTTATTATAATCATATATAGTTACTCATTACACCATTATACCCATCCTTTTAAGGTGATGGTGGAAAATAGATTACACCACGGCGTGGAGACGGTATTCCGTACGTACGCAAGCGCGGTGATTTCATTTTTCCGTAGGATGGATAGAAGGTGAATTAGGGTTATTTCATATTTATAATAACATATCAGTATGTAAGTAATACTGATGTTATTACTTTATCATGAAACAACTAAATAAGAAGAAGTTGAAGAAGAAAAAAATTGAAAAGATCGGTAATGGATATTACCTCTTCTTTGAAACGCCTCTTTGAATCCTCCACTTAGGGAACTAATATTGGTCTTTGAAGAAGACCAGGACCTCTAGGATTATTCTAGGGAAGTGGAGAATGGATTTTGTCAGGGGTTGGCCATGCTTTAGTGCTCAAATTGGTGTGAGGAGAAGGGGGAGGAGGTGCCCTTTTATAAGGGAGGAGAGGGGCACCTTAGGAATATCTCAAAATATTATTTTATATTAAAGTCAAAATCGGTATATAATTGTTCCAAAGGGTCTTATTTCGAAGGTAAAGTGGGGATGGGTCTAAATCCTATCAACCAATAGGATTTAGACAAGTTTAGGTTATTATTTTAACCTTATCAATTAGATTTAACTCTAAGTTAAATAATTTAACTTTTACCGTGACTTTTTGTTTTATTACACTATATGGTTAATACACTTACTATAACTTGCCAAACGAACCCCAAGTTGTTTATTATTAATATATATATCCTTATCTAAGTCATCTTTCCGAACCTTAGATTTTTAAGAATAAAATAACAATTAATAATATAATATTTGATTTAAAAACTATTTTGTGTCAATTTTGACACTATTTGATATATGATTTTTGTGAAAGTCTTAACATAATTATATGTTCGAACCAAGTTGATTAAATTAACACTAATATATCATAGTAACCTAGAAAATTAGTGTAATTCATAAAAAGTCTCAAATTACATTTATTTGAGCATTTATAACATCAATTATGTTAACATTTCCTTAAAAGGGTAATTGCTGCATCATTGTTGTGTCATAAATTAATTAATTTATTTAATGTCTAAAAATTATAAATAAAATATCATTATGTTGGAAATATTTTCATCTTTATAATGAATATTTATAGTCGAAATTATATTATGTATAACCCCATATTAAAAATGTTTTAGTAAATAAACATTGATTTTAACTCTTTTAACACTTTTTTAAATAAATTAATAATAAATGTCCTAATCTTATCTAAGTGGGCCTAAATGGTCATATGTTATTCCTAAGTTTGTTTTTGGTCGAATTACACTTGTCCAATAGAATTAGTACATGTGTTAGGGTAATAATAATATCATTTCTACCCATAATTACCCTATTTACTTTTAACCGTGGTAAAGAAAAGTAAAAAGTTACTATTCACCAAAAAATTATTTTCATCTCATTGAACCACATTTTAGTCCTTGATATTAACCGTGTCTCTCGGATTTTCGAAATTCCACTCACAGAAGCGGTGAAATTAAATTTTATGAAAAATTCAGTTTTTTAACTACCACTTAGTGGTTTCACTATTCATCAAAAATTGAAAGTTTTCAGAAAAATACCAAAAATTAGGCCTAAGATATATTTGATATTATGAACTCAAAAATGATATCTATTTTACCAAATTCAAAACATATCAGTTGCATTAATTAATTTAAAAATTAATTCTCGTCGTCAAAACAAATAGCGTGTTTTTAAGAGATAATAACTATCAAAAGATTGACACTAGTTTATGTCTGGTTTAAATGTGAAATTACATAAAATGACCATCATTGTATTAAATTGTAAAAATATATTCTAAATATACTTTAAAACCACTCAAATTAATAATTCATCATTATTAATTATTTTGATTGAAAAAGTTGTTTTTAATTAAAATTTAGTAATTTTCACTATTCATCAAAATATGAAAGTTATCCGAAAATCACCAAAATTTCACCCTAAGATAATTTCGATATTATGAATCCAAAAATGAATTCCATTTTGAAAAATAAAATTAAAAAATTTCAAAAAGTGGTTATTACTATTCATAACGGCTAGCATATTGTTGTTTAGTGAAACTCGTTATTACGTACTACACACGCTATCGAGGAAGGTCGTGATTGCGTCTAATGCAAGGAAAATCAAGGATGCGTGTTGTGCAAGCTCCTTTTGGTGTAGCGTACAACACAAGACATTAGTGAAATTAAAAAGAATATTTTTCATAAAATCTCGCGGTGTTACATTCTACCCCCCTTAAAATGAATTTCTCCCTCAAAATTCGTCGGGGTTATAAATGGTTTACTATTCGAAAGTTTCTTTAATAGAAACCCACATCGTAAAAAGGAATACCAAAACCAATCTTTAAAAATAAAAGTATGAAATGTAACGGTTACCCAAATAAACTAATCACTAGGTTTCCACATAGGTGAAAATATGGATATGGAAGAAAAATCTAACCATCATGTTCTGATGGAGAGTGGTAGAGAACATGGCTATGGAAAATCCAACAATCACAAATACATAAATTTTTGATGATCTATGATATCATCCGATTAATCAGATATAAGAGCACTAGGACAACATTTTTGGTTTTCAAGATCGTTTCCCTAAAGTTGAAGAATTTGAATTAGAATAAATACTTACTTTATTTTGGTACAATCTCACTATTGTTCGTACCTTGAACAATTTCCACTTCATCTCTTAAATAAATGAAGTTGAATTTGTTATTCGTGAAGTGTTAGCAGATCATGTGATAGAATGACAGGTCATTCCGTCTGTCTCAAACAAAAGGTTAGCAAAAGTTATTAAATATACATAAGACATTCTATAGTGAGATTAATCATATATGGTTCCTAAAATGGACATATACTTCATATATCATACTGCTTAATATAATAAAACTAGTTTCTACTAAACAGAGACTTCTTGTAGGTCAGTGGTAGGCGATAAAGGCCAGTCGCACTTCGGTTGTGGGTTCGATTCCCACAGCCTTGTCCGACGCGATGGGTTGTTGCCCGTCCTGCAGGTTGTCCTTTTTCTAAAACTATAACATCCCATCAATAATATCTAAAAAACTTCTACCCTTAAACAATACTAACTTATGTCCAACATAATCAATTCCAATCTTTAGGCTTATCCATAATACTACAGTCCACTCTCATGACATAGTGAAAACGATTACCAGAGATTTAATACCATCGTTGATCCCCATATATCATAAGATATGTTTTGTTGGTCACATTCCAAACATTCAAATTCATTAATCATGTATTCTCTTGAATACCCATTGAGCCTTAGTGAAAACATGAATGTAGTTAAAAGTTAACACTTTCCACATACGAAAATCCTCAAAATTCTATATACTCAAACCATGATATCACTTAGTCCTTATATCAATCATGAGCTCATGAATACTTTCAAATTTTTCATTTTCTTGTTTCCCTTCATTATGCTCATATCATTTTTTTTCCAAAAATATCTCAATCACTTTCCATGGTTACTGGTACCATAAAATTATTGAAAACCACAATAGACCAAAACATAAATATTCCAATATTCCACGATACTATATACAACATTATTTTGGAATCACATTACGTAAACACTTAATCATTCCACCAAATCGTTGTCATATTCAACATCGCCAATAGTGATTGCATGTGACTTCCCTTTGTCCTTTTCCTTAAGTGGTTGCTCATGTTGATCATCACTAACCCTTGGATTAGGGAATTTATTAACATAATTCCCCTTTTCCTTGCACTTGAAGCATTGAAGTGTTAGTGGTGCGTTCTCTGCAGTGTTTTCTTTGTTCACATCATTAGAAACCATTTTTCCATTACTTCGACACTTAGCTGCTCGATGACCTTCTTTTCCACACTTAAAAACATTTTCTAGTCCCTTTAATACAATCTCCACCATGCTTCTTTCCACACTTTGAGCATAAGGAAACATTCATTTTCTTTTCACTATTATTCTGAGATTTATCCTTGAAATCCATCTTTCATTTCTTTGAAAAACCATGAGATGGATATGTAACACCAACTTCCATTTCTATGTTCATAGCACAACACACAATTTCTTCATAGCTACTGAAGTCTCTTATAGCTAATGCCCTTCGAAGACTTGGTTTTAAGCCACCGAAAAATCAATCAACTTTACTTTCAGGTTGGATGATAATGCCAGATGCTTACCTTGCAATTCTTGTAAAAATTTCTTCATATATACCAACAGATTCATCATCCTTCTGCTTCATCTCAAGAAACTCCTTTTCCATCTTCTTTCGAAGAATACGAGGGAAGTACTTACTGAAAAACAAGTTCTTGAACTCATCCCATTCCATGGACTCAATTTCATCTCTTGTCCTCGTATTCTTGATAAGATTCCACCATTGATCAGCTTCACCTTCCAAATGATATACTGCTAAGATGACTTTATCATGTTCAGAACATCGAAGAACTGAAAATATCTTTTCAATGGTACTGATCCATTTTTCAGCAACAAGTGGATTAGAAGACCCACTAATAGAAGGTGGACGTTGCCTCATGAAGGACTCAATAGAATATTGTTCCCTTCTCTGCTCATTTGGAAGCCCAGAATGATTCATAGCTTGTGTAAGTATAGCAATAAGATTTTCCACTCCATCTCCCATAACATTTGTTTGTTCAGGAGGGAAATCATTGGATTGTCCATTGCATTGATCAACATGGTTCCTTCGGGTTCCAGCCATCGTCTAAAACCCAAAAAGAATAGTGTGAGAGGCAAAAATCATGCTAGGGAAAACAACATAATAATGGGGGAGTACCTTCAATGTCTAACATCTTAGGTTTAATTCTATGATCGTTACCGTAGTTCTAGGACTGTATCCTATACGTATACTTATCTTTAGGGACATCCCTAAACATACCTTAGAAATATCTCTAGGGATCTCACTAACGTTTTTGCAACCCAGTTTCCAAAGGTTGACTAAACCATTCCTCTAATACCAACTGTAGAGACCCATATCTTGACATACATTGACATTACATTACATTTGTGGAATACTTAGTACAAAACAAAAACGCACACACAAGGACCGTAATAGTTTAGTGTCTTTGGAAACTAGGAATATAATCCTCTAATCGTGGTGAAAGATCTTCAAAATCTCTCATAAAGATCTTCCTTTTTTTACCTAAAACCTTTCTTTATATCCTGGGGAAATAAAACATACAAAAGAGTGAGCTCAAATGCTTAGTAAGGGTAATTAAAATATATATCAATCACATCATATACATAAGAACATAACTTTTTGAAATCTTAACCTGCAAAAGAGATCATAATATCATAACATGGGATAAATCATAGAAGTGAAATTTAATCACAATAATCATAACATAAAACATGAAACTTTTTGGAATACACACATAATAATAGAGAATCATTTCTTGTTAGTCAAGACTCATTGCCAATACTATCTTAGTGGACAAAGTCCCTTTCTGAACAGTGTCACCCTCGTTTCAGTCCTATTTCACTGAACCGGTATAACCTACCGTTCCAGCCATGTCTATCTCATGAGATATAAAATATTTAGCCAATGCATTGGAGGGAGATATAGGTTTCACCCATCTCATAATGATACCATTCTTATGTGTGCCACAAAATCAGAAACCATACATCATAGCACAACCCATGTAATAAAAATGGGAATCTTAAACATCATGACATCATAAAAAAATTCATATACAATAAAGGAATTCATAAAAATAATTCCATCATAACATAATCAAATCAATGTAATAATAGGGATAAAAACAGTACCCTTTATTATCTTAGATGGAAAATAATTTTGATTGAAAACTTGAACTCCATTCTTGAGGAAAATATCCTTTCTTCTTCAAAAACATTCTTCATTTCTTAAAATGTCAAACAACTTTAAACTAAAAAAAATTGATTAAAAATAATCTTGAAAACTTGTAAAGGATTCTTCTTAGAAATAATGTTTTATATATCCATTCATGTCGTATAAGTTAAAAAAACATTCTTCGTACTTTTGTCGGAAAAGTCAAAAAGTACCTCGTACGAAAAACTATAAAAGATTCCTTTCATATCTTTTACTAAAAACTCACCGAAGGGTAAAATCGGATTTTAAACAATTTTAGGTGGATGGAAATAATATTACATATTGAGGAAACATGGATGTGGATGATAAAATACACCCCAGTAATTACTAAAGTATAAACAATCTCGGATAAAAATGAGATTGTGATATTTCCCTTACCTTAGGTCCGACTTGCTTTATAAGTGTCCGAACCTCCTGTATAATGATTTAAATAATGTTATTGACTTATTCCAGAATCATACTTATTTTTATGATAGAATATATTGTCATATTTCTAGCTTTTTAGTAGTAATATTTCATTGCTACTTGTTATTCGGGTGTTTATAACTTTTTTGTTCTTATGCGTGTTTTGTCGAATAAATTCTTATTCATTTATTTAGGTTATAGAAACTTCATTTCCATAATGTTATTAGTGTAATATATATCATATTCATTCAATTCAATTCATTTATATAATCATTATGAAATGAAGATCATGTAGAACGGGTCGCATCACATCGTGGAGACGGTATTCCGTACGTACGCACGAGTGATGATATCGTTTCTATGATCATGGAATGGTATTTAAGTGTATTTATACTATTTCAGTATCAATATCAATTTATAATAATCATGCATAGTTACTCATTACACCATTATACCCATCCTTGTAAGGTGATGGTGGAAAATAGATTACATCACGGCGTGGAGATGGTATTCTGTACGTACGCATGGGCGGTGATTTCATTTTTCCGTAGGATGGATAGAAGGTGAATAAGGGTTGTTTCATATTTATAATAACATATCAGTATGTAAGTAATACTGATGTTATTACTTTATCATGAAAATACTAAAGAAGAAGAAGTTGAAGAAGAAATAAATTGAAAAGATCAGTAATGGATATTACCTCTTCTTTGAAACGCCTCTTTGAATCCTCCACACAGGGAACTAAGATTGGTCTTTGAAGAAGACCAGGACCTCTAGGATTATTCTAGGGAAGTGGAGAAGGTATTTTGGCAGGGTTTGGCCGAGATTGAGTGCTCAAATTGGTGTGAGGAGAAGGGGGAGGAGGATCCCTTTTATAAGGGAGGAGAGGGGCACCTTAGGAATATCTCAAAATATTATTTTATATTAAAGTCAAAATCGGTTTATAATGGTTCCAAAGGGTCTTATTTTGAATCTAATGTGGGGATGGGTCGAAATCCTATCAACCAATATGATTTAGACAAGTTTATGTTATTATTTTAACCTTATCAATTATATTTAACTCTATGTTAAATAATTTAACTTTTACCGTGACTTTTTGTTTTCTTACACTATATGGTTAATACACATACTATAACATGACAAAAAAACCCCAAGTTGTTTATTATTAATATATATATCTTTATATAATTCATTTGTCCGACCCTTAGATTTTTAGGAATAAAATAAAAATTAATAATATAATATTTGATTTAAAAACTATTTTGTGTCAATTTTGACACTATTTGATATACGATTTTTGTGAAAGTCATAACAGAATTATATGTTCTAAACAAGTTGCTTAAATTAAAACTAATATATCATAGTAACCTAGAAAATTAGTTTAATTCATAAAAATCTCAAATTACATTTATTTGAGCATTTATAACATCAATTATGTTAACATTTCCTTAAAAGGGTAATTACTACATCATCGTTGTGTCATAAATAAATTAATTTATTTAATGTCTAAAAATTATAAATAAAATATCATTATGTAGGAAATCTGTTTATCTTTCTAATGAGTATTTATAGTCGAATTTATCTTATGTATAACCCCATATTAAAAATGTTTTAGTAAATAAACGTTGATTTTAACTCTTTTAACCCTTCTTTAAATAAATTAATAATAAATGTCCTAATCTAATCCAAGTGGGCCTAAATGGTCATATTTTATTCCTAAGTTTGTTTTTGGTCGAATTACACTTGTCCAATAGAATTAGGACATGTGTTAGGGTAATAATAATATCATTTCTACCCATAATTACCCTATTTACTTTTAACCGTGGTAAAAAAAAGTAAAATGCTACTATTCACCGAAAAATTATTTTCATCTCATTGAACCACATTTTAGTCCTTGATATTAACCGTGTCTCTCGGATTTTCGAAATTCCACTCACAGAAGCGGTAAAATTAAGTTTTATGAAAAATTCAAAATTTTAACTACCACTTAGTGGTTTCACTATTCATCAAAAATTGAAAGTTTTCAGAAAAATACCAAAAATTATGACTAAGATATTTTTGATATTATGAACTCAAAAATTATTTCTATTTTACCAAATTCAAAACATATCAGTTGCATCAATTAATTTAAAAATTAATTCCCGGTGTAAAAACAAATAATGTGTTCTTAAGAGATAATAACTATCAAAAGATTGACACTTGTTTATGTCTGGTTTAAATGTGAAATTACATCCAATGACCATCATTGTATTAAATTGTAAAAATATATTCTAAATATACTTTAAAACCACTCAAATTAATAATTTATCACTATTAATTATTTCGATTGAAAAATTTGTTTTTAATTAAAATTTAGTAATTTTCACTATTCATCAAAATATGAAAGTTATCCGAAAATCACCAAAATTTCACCCTAAGCTAATTTCGATATTAAGAATCCAAAAATGAATTCCATTTTGAATAATAAAATTACAAAATTTCAAAAAGTGGTTATTACTATTCATAACAGCTAGTATATTGTTGTTTAGTGAAACTCGTTATTGTGTACTACACACGCTATCGAGGAAGGTCGCGATTGCATGTAATGCAAGGCAAATCAAGGATGCGTGTTGTGCAAGCTCCTTTTGGTGTAGCGTACAACACAAGACATTAGTGAAATTAAAAAGAATATTTTTCATAAAATCTCGGGGTGTTACAGCTTGTGAGTTGGATTATTTTTATATATGGCCTCCTATTATATTAAATGAGATTTTTATGACTATAATTCTTCAATACAAAGATATTATGAACATAAAAACACCACATTAAATAGTAAATATATCTCATAGATCATCTTTAAAAAAAGTATAATTAGAATATTCTTCATTTTTGGACATTTAGGGTTATAATGAAATAGGGAACTATTTCATGTAGTTCTATAATTTATACTCTTTTATTTTTTGTAATATAAATTCCAAATAACTTCATGTATATAAAATCATCCTTATTCTAATGTTTTTCAATATTGGAAACAAATTTTCACCATTGATTCATGTACATTTTATATATAACCATATCAAAAAATTTCTGAAATACTATGAGAGTTTTCCCAGAATGACATACACAGTAATAAAGTGTTCTATTAACACTTCTCCAAGAATCGACCATGAAATTAAATTTTGTCAAAAACGTTCTATTTTTCCTAATATTGTACGAAATAAGTACTTCATCCAAGAACCACTTTATTTTTAAGTACATAATAATATTGAAATCAATGAGATATTCCAAAATCAATTTTTACTATTTAAAACTAATTTAAATAATTAATGACAAATAAATCCGAAACTGAAATATTGATCTTCAATAGGCCATATATATTTATTGGTAACACCATATATAAGGCCCCAGCCTTAAACCTTACTTAATCTTGAGTTATTACATGATTTCACATTGAGGATCTTTTCAGGTTTAGAGTTTTAGAGAATTAGATCATAAAACTTGCATTGCATTCCACATATAAACAAAGTGGTTACATAAAGATAGTATTCTTCATTCCCATCAATGGAAACACATTTAAAATAAAACATGGATTATTTATTGACACTTCCTTGACACTATCATCATATCATGTACCTTTCCCTTGACCTGTGAAAAACATTTCAAAAAAAACTTGGGATGAGCATAAAAAGCTCAGTATGGGTTATAAAAAAAACATGGAAAGGAAACATGAGTTCATATATACATAAGAATGAAATCATACTTTACCCATAAAACATAGGCACTTTAACATACCTCATAAAATCATGAATAAATCATAGAAATCATAAGACATAAAGGTAACTTGAGGCATTCATAACATTTTTACGTAGGGAGTAACCCTCTTGGTTACGTTTGGAATACCCATCACAGTATATTCCCAAAAATCTCTTCGGAGAAACCTTAACGTTTCACTCCTTCGCGTTACCCAATGCATTGGAGAGCTATAACGGGCTCACCCGCCCTTAGTTTATTACGGAACCACCCGTCTTCATAATAATGCCCAAGAACCATAACATAATCATATCACATAAAACATGCATAAAGGAAACATAAAATTTCCACATTTCAATCACGATATATCAATACAACACATTGATATAAAAACATTATGAAAACCATTTTCAATACTAAAATAAAAGAAAAGTAAAACATGTTATTTATTTTTCTTTTAAAAAGAAGGTATGGCTTGTAGAGGAATCCGAAACTCAAATAACGGTCACGACGGCGGAGAAGTCGTTGTCGCCACATACGTACGACAATAAAATTCCCTTTTGTCGTTTAGTAAACGCTTCGTATAAAAAAGATTCCTTTTGAATAAACGTAAAAGTCAAAGGGGTTTATACACCGTATAAAATAAAGTTGTGTATAAAATAAAAAATGCCTCAATGAAAGGAGATTGAGACGAAGTCCCATACCTCGTATCCGACTTGACCCGACCGTTCTTTAATCTCCTGAATAATAAACTTGAGTTAACCTCTACTTGCTTAAGAACCTTTTTCATGTTCATTATTCCTTTTATACCATGTTATGAACATCATGTAATCTGTTAAGTTAACAATGTTCATTTTGTCGGTATTTGGTTCTTAAGTCAAAAATAGACTTCGTACACTTACATGTTGTTAATTTGGTCAAAGGTTCATTATATCCAGAATGTTATTCATGATGTAGATATCATATATGTCATATATATCCAGTACATACATGCATTTATAATATTACATCACATTTAGAGGTAAGAAATGAAATGCACCGTTCATGGAGACGGTAAGCCGTACGTACGCATGAACACTAATTCCATTTCTATTTCATATTTTCTGGAATGGAATCATAATGATATAAGAGTATATTATAATTCCAGTATAATAACATATATAATATCATTAACTTTATCCTTTACACATCCCACATATGGTATTAACGAATCAAATCACTTTTAGGGGGCGGTAGTCCGCACTTCCTAAAATGAAGATATCGTGTTTTACCCATAATGGAAACCATAAAGGTATGCCCAAAATAAAAAAAACAGAAGTTTAAGGAAAACATAAACATATTATATATCATATATAAAAATTGTGACATCATAATGGCCACCTTTGAAGGTGTTAAATGAGTGTTGAACAATCATCGTTTCGGGAGGCAGAATTTCGCCATCCACGGAAACCGTATGTTCTTTAACCATTTGATGTAGTTGTGTGAGAGTTTAGCTCAAATAAATCTTATAACAACATCCTAGTATATTGAAGATACTGGTGTTGTTACAAAGGAAGTAAATAAAAAGATTTTAGGGGGTTGGAGAAGCAAAATAAAACAAATGAACTTGAGAGAATGAATTACCTTTAAAAGTGTAACTCATTTTGAGTTGAGCCCAAAGGCTTCCTTTGAAAGGATTCTGCCCAAAGGGAATCCTCTAGGATGAGGAGAGGGATGTGGAGAGATCAAATGGGCAGGGGTTGGCCGAGCCAAAGGCTTGAAGAGTGTGTGAAATGAGGTAGAGGTGGGGGCCTTTTATAAGAGGAGAGGAGGGGCACTTTTGGAAAGTAAAGAAATATTACATTATTTGAAAATGTGTTTAGGTTTTAAAAGGTCCCACATTGATATAATTCTTGGCTAAGGTGATAAGGTTCGAAATCCACTCATCCAATTGGTTTTGGACATGTGTAGTTCATAGATTTTACATTATCATTCTATTTTATTTAAATCGTCAAATAATGATGTCATCGCTGCATCATTATTATGTCATACATAATTAAATTTATTTAATGTATAAAAATTATAAAAAATTACTATGATATAGGAAATCTTTTTATCTTTCCAATGACTATTTGTAATCAAAATTCGGACTTGTATAACCCCACTTAAAAATTATTTTCGTAAAACATACTATGTTTGTGTCATTTTCACTTTAACATTAAATAAAAAGTAATTTATGTCATTTCCCAACAAAAGTGGATCCATGGTGTCCCCAAGTTCACCCATGGAATGTAATGGTCGGCCATGACACAACCAATTAGGTTGGGACATGTGTCTAGGTCATTTCATATTATTAAAGCCTTATTTAGACCTTAAACTACCCTAATTACCACTAATCGTGATTAAGAACTTAATAAGTTACTATTCACCAAAAAATTATTATAATCTCATTGAACCACATTTTACATACTAATGACAACCATGAATGTCGGATTTTTGAAATTCAATACACATTAGTGGTAAACTTTCATTTAACTGAAAAATCAGTTTGCTTGATTACCACTTAGTGGTTTCACTATTCATCAAAAATTGACGTTTTTCAGAAAATTACCAAAAATTCACCCTAAGCTATATTTGATATTATGAATTCAAAAATGAAATATATTTTAAAAAATTCAAAACATATAAGTCAAATTAATTAATTTAATAATTAATTCCCGCTGCCAGAGCAAATAGCGTGTTTTTACAAAACAATAAGTATCAAAAGATTGACACCAGTTTAAGTCTAATTTCAAAGTGAAATTGATTCCAATGACCACCATTGGATTAACTGGTAAAAATATTTTCTAATTTCACTTTAAAACCAATTAAACTAATAATCTAATCATATAAATTATTTATATTAAAAAGAGGTTTTGAATTAAAATACAACATTTTACACTATTCATAAAAAAAATGAACTTTATCAGAAAGGTGCCAAAAAATTACACAAAGTAAAATTTGATGTCCCGATTCTTAATAAGATTTTTATTTGGTCCAAAAGAATGTATAAGAGTGATCAAAACTATATTTAATGACGGTTCACCATTAAAAGGTGATAAGTGAACCTTTAGTGAAAATTAGAGTATAAATGCCTAAAATTGAACTCTTTCCGTATTTTAAGCCTTTATCTTTTATTGGGTAAATGTAAAAACATCTAAAAACATATCTAATCATATTTTAGTTATTTCTATTCATTCCCGCCAGTACAACGGCTACTTGTTAACTAACATTTAAAATAATATTATTATATTACTAGTGTGCTACGTAAGTTCCAAAGAAACTCATCGTTGCGTATCGGGTACGCTATCGAACATAGAAACCCCTTTTAATTAAAATTCATATATAATTCTTAAATATTAATAAATATGAAAATTATTTATTCTTTAATTACCTGGGATGTTACATCCTTCCCCCCTTTTGGGAATTGCATCCTCGCAATTTTATTCACTTATCAAAATAAGTGGGGGTATTTATCCCTCATAGCATTTTCAGATTCCCATGTTGCCTCTTCAATCATGTGGTTTTTCCACAAAACCTTTACCTGCTTAAACACCTTATTCCGTAACACTTGCTCCCTGTGGTCAAGAATCTGGACCGGTTCTTCCTCATAAGATAGGTTCTCTTCCAGCTGAACTACCTCTGGACTCAAAACATGAGATGGATCTGGCATATACTTTCTCAACATCGAAAAGTGAAAAACATTGTGTACCTGAGATAAACTCGGAGGTAAAGCCACTTGGTATGCAACTGATCCAACTCTCTCCAGAATTTCGTATGGTCCAATGAACCTTGGACTCAACTTTCCTTTCTTACCAAATCTCATCACACTTTTCCAAGGAGAAACCATGAGAAAAACATGATCACCTACCTCGAAAGATAGATCCTTCCTCCGGTTATCCGCATAACTCTTCTTCCTGCTCTGAGCTGCTCTCATGTGTTTCTGAATCAGCTGAACTTTTTCTGCCATCTCTTCTACCAATTCTGGTCCCATCAACTTCCTTTCACCCACTTCATCCCAGAAAGCTGGAGTTCGACACTGCTTCCCATATAATGCCTGAAATGGTGCCATCTGTACACTGGAATGAAAACTGTTATTATATGAAAACTCAACCAAAGAAAGATGTTGGTCCCAACTTCCCTGATAATCCATAGAAAAAGCTCGTAGCATACCCTCCAATGTCAGGATTGTTTGTTCTGACTGCCCATCTGATTGAGGATGAAAAGTTGTACTAAAATTTAATTCAGTACCAAACGACTTCTGAAGGCCTTTCCAAAAGTTAGAAGTAAACCTGGGATCACGATCCGATACAATGGAGAGAGGAACTCCCTGTAACCTGACTATCTCTTTAAGATACAAACGGGAAAGTTGATCAAGAGAGAAAGTATCTCGTATAGCAAAGAAATGAGAAGATTTGGTGAAGCGATCAACAACAACCCAGATTGCATTATTACCTCGAGATGTCTTTGGTAATCCAACAACAAAGTCCATGGATATATTCTCCCATTTCCACTCTGGCACTGGTAAAGGCTGAAGCATCCCTTTCAGTAACTGCCGCTCTGCTTTAACCTGCTGAAAAGTCAAACACTTCACAGTAAAATCAGAAATATCTCTTTTCATTCCATCCCACCAGTAATACTCCCGCAGATCTCTATACATCTTAGTACTGCCCGGATGAAAAAACAACTCATTCTTCAACTGTGAATCACAAGGCACACATAACCTCTTCACAAACCTCAAAACACAAACACAAACCTATCCAAGAACTCATGGAAAATTTTATTCATAAGGTCCATGAATACAACAGGTGCATTGGTTAACCCAAAAGGCATAACTACAAATTCATAATGGACATATCTAGTACGGAACACAATCTTCGGAACATCTGCTTCTTTTACTTTCAACTGATGGTACCCCGACCTCAAGTCAATCTTCGAAAAATACTGAGCTCCCTGGAGCTGACACCACTTCATTCGATGGCCCAACATCTGCTGAAGTAGCTGCAAAGGATTTCACCACCCCTTTCTGCTTGTAGTCTAACTGCTTCCCATCACTCAAGCTCTTTGCCGGACACTCGTTTGCATAGTGACCCATCTCATTGCACTTATAACATTTCACTAACTGTAAATCAAATTTGGTCTTACCTTCACCTTGATCCTTTTCAGTGCAATCACGAGCCTTATGTCCCATCTTACCACATCGGTAGCACTTTCCAGAATTCAGAAGACATTCCCCAGCATGCCTTTTTCCACATTTATCACAAACTGGAAACTTAGTTTTCTTACCATCAGACTTTTTTGAAGAATTCTTACCTTTCTCTTGCCACCTCGGTCTCTTCTTCTGCTGGTTGTTATAGAAAACTTGGTCATCGGAAAACTCCATTTCCACCTCCTCAGCACATCGAACAAGCTTTTCATAACTTTTAAACTCACGAGAAGCTAATGCCCTTCGATATTTTGGCTTTAATCCTGAGTAAAAACGTTTTATTTTACTATCAAGGTCCCAGATAAAATTTGGAGCATACCTTGCCAATCGAGTGAACCTTTCTTCATAGGCAGCCACTGAGTCTTCCTCTTGCCTCAATTCCAAGAATTGATTTTCCATCCTAAGTCAAACAGCCTTAGGAAAATACTTCTCAAGAAACATACCTTTGAATTCATCCCAGTCAAGCGCATCAATCTCATCGGCGTCCCTGATATTTTTAACCATAGACCACCACTGATCTGCTTCACCCTCCAAACGGTAAATAGCAAGACTAACATTTTGATTGTCTGAACACCCCATGACATCAAAAATATTCTCTAGTGCTTTAATCCACCCTTCAGCTAGCACAGGGTCAGATGATCCTCTGAATGATGGTGGATGTTGCCTCATGAAATGTTCCACCACTGACATGTTCCTCTGCGGTTGATCTGGCTGATCTCGTGCATGGATACCACCACCATTTATAGCCTGAGTCAACTGTGCCATCACTGCAACAAACTGTTCAGTTCCAATTCCGACCATCTCAGGTAGTTGATTTGGAAGGTTATCTTCCTCCTGATTTCGTCCCAACATAGCTGCTTTGTTTCCTCTGCGGAAAACCATTCTGAACACAGAAATATCTTAGGCGAAGCAACATGGTAATCCGTAAATGCTATATCATTTCAATCATATTATAATTTAACACTTTTCTAAATCCTAAAGTTATCTAAACCGACCTCTGATACCAACTATAAGGCCCCAGCCTTAAACCTTACTTAATCTTGAGTTATTACAAGATTTCACATTGAGTATCTTTTCAGGTTTAGAGTTTTAGAGAATTAGATCATAAAACTTGCATTACATTCCACATATAAACAAAGTGGATACATAAAGATAGTATTCTTCATTCCAATCAATGGAAACACATTTAAAATAAAACATGGATTATTTCTTGACCCTTCCTTGACACTATCATCATATCATGTACCTTTCCCTTGACCTGTGAAAAACATTTCAAAAAAAACTTGGGATGAGCATAAAAAGCTCAGTATGGGTTATAAAAAAAACATGGAAAGGAAAAATGAGTTCATATATACATAAGAATGAAATAATACTTTACCCATAAAACATAGTCACTTTAACATACCACATAAAATCCTGAATAAATCATAGAAATCGTAAGACATAAAAGGTAACTTGAGGCATTCATAACATTCTTACGTAGGGAGTAACCCTCTTGGTTACGTTTGGAATACCCATCACAGTATATTCCCTAAAATCTCTTCGTAGAAACCTTAACGTTTCACTCCTTCGCGTTACCCAATGCATTGGATAGCTATAACGGGCTCACCCGCCCTTATTTTATCACGGAACCACCCGTCTTCATAATAATGCCCAAGAACCATAACATAATCATATCACATAAAACATGCATAAAGGAAACATAAAATTTCCACATTTCAATCACGAGATATCAATACAACACATTGATATAAAAACATTATGAAAACCATTTTCAATACTAAAATAAAAGAAAAGTAAAACATGGTATTTATTTTTCTTTTAAAAAGAAGGTATGGCTTGTAGAGGAAGCTGAAACTCAAATAACGGTCACGACGGCGGAGAAGTCGTTGTCGCCGCATACGTATGACAAAAACATTCCCTTTTGTCGTTTAGTAAACGCTTCATATAAAAAAGATTCCTTTTGAATAAACATAAAAGTCAAAGGGGTTTATACACCGTATAAAAGAAAGTTGTGTATAAAATAAAATATGCCTCAATGAAAGGAGATTGAGACGAAGTCCCATACCTCGTATCCAACTTGACCCGACCGTTCTTTAATCTCCTGAATAATAAACTTGAGTTAACCTCTACTTTCTTAAGAACCTTTTTCAAGTTCATTATTCCTTTTATACCATGTTATGAACATCATGTAATCTGTTAAGTTAACAATGTTCATTTTGTCGGTATTTGGTTCTTAAGTCAAAAATAGACTTCTTACACTTACATGTTGTTAATTTGGTCAACGGTTCATTATATCCAGAATTTTATTCATGATGTAGATATCATATATGTCATATATATCCAGTACATATGTGCATTTATAATATTACATCACATTTAGAGGTAAGAAATGAAATGCACCGTTCATGGAGACGGTAAGCCGTACGTACGCATGAATGCTACTTCCATTTCTATTTCATATTTTCTGGATTGGAATCATAATGATATAAGAGTATATTATAATTCCAGTATAATAACATATATAATATCATTAACTTTATCCTTTACACATCCCACATATGGTATTAACGAATCAAATCAGTTTTAGGGGGCGCTAGTCCGCACTTCCTAAAATGAAGATATCGTGTTTTACCCATAATGGAAACCATAAAGGTATGCCCAAAATAAAAAAACAGAAGCTTAAGGAAAACATAAACATATTATATATCATATATAAAAATAGTGACATCATAATGGCCACCTTTGAAGGTGTTAAATGAGTGTTGAACAATCATCGTTTCGGGAGGCAGAATTTCGCCATCCACGGAAACCGTATGTTCTTTAACCATTTGATGTAGTTGTGTGAGAGTGTAGCTCAAATAAATCTTATAAAAAAATCCTAGTATATTGAAGATACTGGTGTTGTTACAAAGGAAGTAAATAAAAAGAGTTTAGGGGGTTGGAGAAGCAAAATAAAACAAATGAACATGAGAGAATGAATTACCTTTAAAAGTATAACTCCTTTTGAGTTGAGCCTAAAGGCTTCCTTTGAAAGGATTCTGCCCAAAGGGAATCCTCTAGGATGTGGAGAGGGATGTGGAGAGAGCAAATGGGAAGGGTTTGGCCGAGCCAAAGGCTTTAAGAGTGTGTGAAATGAGGTAGAGGTGGGGGCCTTTTATAAGAGGAGAGGAGGGGCACTTTTGGAAAGTAAAGAAATATTACATTATTTGAAAATGTGTTTCGGTTTTAAAAGGTCCCACATTGATATAATTCGTGTCTAAGGTGATAAGGTTCGAAATCCACTCATCCAATTGGTTTTGGACATGTGTAGTTCATAGATTTTACATTATCTTTCTATTTTATTTAAATCGTCAAATAATGATGTCATCGCTACATCATTATTATGTCATACATAATTAAATTTATTTAATTTTTAAAAATTATAAAAAATTACTATGATATAGGAAATCTTTTTATCTTTCCAATTAATATTTATAATCAAAATTTGGACTTGTATAACCCCACTTAAAAATTGTTTTCGTAAAACATACTATGTTTGTGTCATTTTCACTTTAACATTAAATAAAAAGTAATTTATGTCATTTCCCAACAAAAGTGGATCCACGGGGTCCCCAAGTTGACCCATGGCATGTCATGGTCGGCCATGACACAACCGATGAGGTTGGGACATGTGTCTAGGTCATTTCATATTATTAAAGCCTTATTTAGACCTTAAACTACCCTAATTACCACTAATCGTGATTAAGAACTTAATAAGTTACTATTCACCAAAAAATTATTATAATCTCATTGAACCACATTTTACATACTAATGACAACCATGAATGTCGAATTTTTTAAATTCAATACACATTAGTGGTAAACTTTCATTTAACTGAAAAATCAGTTTGCTTGATTACCACTTAGTGGTTTCACTATTCATCAAAAATTGAAGTTTTTCAGAAAATTACCAAAAATTCTCCATAAGCTATATTTGATATTACGAATTCAAAAATTAAATCTATTTTAAAAAATTCAAAACATATAAGTCAAATTAATTAATTTAATAATTAATTCCCACTGCCAGAGCAAATAGTGTGTTTTTACAAAACAATAAGTATCAAAAGATTGACACCAGTTTAAGTCTAATTTCAAAGTGAAAGTGATTCCAATGACCACCATTGGAATAACTGGTAAAAATATTTTCTAATTTCACTTTAAAACCAATTAAAATAATAATCTAATCATATAAATAATTTAGATTAAAAAGAGGTTTTGAATTAAAATACAACATTTGACACTATTTATAAAAAAATGAACTTTATCAGAAAGGTACCAAAAAATTACACAAAGTAAAACTTGATGTCCTGATTCTTAATAAGAGTTTTATTTGGTCCAAAAGAATGTATAAGAGTGATCAAAACTATATTTAATGACGGTTCACCATTAAAAGGTGATAAGTGAACCTTTAGTGAAAATTAGAGTATAAATGCCTAAAATTGAACTCTTTCCGTATTTTAAGCCTTTAATTTTTATTGGGTAAATGTAAAAACATCTAAAAACATATCTAATCATATTTTAGTTATTTCTATTCATTCCCGCCAGTAAAACGGCTACTTGTTAACTAACAGTTAAAATAATATTATTATATTACTAGTGTGCTACGTAAGTTTCAAAGAAACTCATCGTTGCGTATCGGGTACGCTATCGAACATAGCAACCCTTTTTAATTAAAATTCATATTTAATTCTTAAATATTAATAAATATGAAAATTATTTATTCTTTAATTACCTGGGATGTTACACCATAAGTGTTCATTCAAAATGGATGTGTCATTATTTTAATATATACTTTATATCCTCATTATTATAAATGAATTAATTTCAATTACAACACCATTATTTTTAAGAAACATTATGTTCATGTGAATAAATATGAATCCTTACTTTTTAAATCTTTCACCTACCATTTAAATGATTATCATCTTCAGCTATTATAGATGTATAAAAAAATAGTATATATTTAGAAAAAATATTTTTCTACAAAACTAATTGTGATACCTCATTAAATGATAATAGATAAACATATCCTCTTGGGATATTCAATATCATTCAATAACTAAGGTATGACTTGTGATATGAAATTTTAACAACAATAAAATTGAAAATCCTTAACTCACATCCACAAGAAAAATAAAAAACATTCAAGTTCAACAAGTAGGATAAGTGTCTTCGACGAACAAACACATTTCTTATGTAATTGATTAAATAAATGACCCCTACCATTTAATATGGTATTTTATTATTTAATATTAAAATATGTAAATAAAAAATATTTTATTCAATGAAATATATTTGAGAAATTTTCATAATAATTAGAGTTCATCACAATTAAAATAATGATTCTAGAAACTTCTAAATAATTATTTATTTGTCTTTACTTCAAGGGAAACACTTCTCATCATTTTCGTAATTATTTGTCCTTTGTGGAATTTATTTAAAGATATTTCATTTAGATAATTCACCAAAATGGATCTTAAAATTGTTATTGTATATATTTCAATTATTTAAAACTAACCTAGGGATGATCTTATTGAAAAAAATTACTTTATGATACCAACAATAATATCAATACATGATGGTATCTTATTTTTCGTGAATTTTGAAAATATGAAATCAAATTATTCCTCATCCCAAAGGATGATAATATATTGTATTTTTATTTGAATACCAAATTGGGAAATCCTTAAATAATAGAAACTACTTTAAATTTTGATCAATAATTGACAACACCGACAACTTCTCCAATTTTTCACTTGAGAACATAATCCACCATCAATTAGGTGCATTTTAAGAACCACTAAAATACATAAACATTAATGCAACAATGTAGATCCTATTGGTTTCTCAATTTGAATAACATGTTTTAAATAGTTTTATCAACCAATATTATCAATTTTCTCCACTCTTCACACAAACATGTATAATCATCAACTATAATCAAGGATTCATAGATATTAACAATTTTTCAATGTCTTTTTGTGAGACCTTTCATTCATAAATATATTTTAAAAACAAATATCTCATATTAAAACATTAAATATCATAAAAATTTCTTATTATTATGGAATAATTTCAAGAAAATTAACAACATAGTGACCATACATGTTTCTCCTCACACACATTGTTTCATTATATTCATGTGGGATATTATTTCCCATTTTATATTGTCGTGGAATATATATCCTCAATTTTCATATTATTCACAAATCATTTGTCCAAGTAAATATCATGTCATTTGGATTTGTAGAAGGAGGATTGGATCTTCCAAATGGTTAATTAAGAGTTCCATCAATCATATCAGCTATTTTTTATGGTTCGTATTTATTTAACATCTTGGTTCTGGAATCCAAGATATTATGATATTTCATTCTTGGATGAATCTTGGTTGAATGTGTATTGAAAATTTTCATTTTGTTTCAACCCAAGGTATATTCTAATTAATAATCTATATTATATGGTGTTATTTTCTTATAAACCTTGGATACAAGTTTATATGTATATACACCAGCCTTTTAACATTGTCTGATGGATACATCATAAATAATGACACGATATCCAAATCTATATATAGTAAACAAATTCTAATGTACCTATGGATTTTTATTATTATTATCTAGATTTCTCCCCCTTAATACTGGATTAATTTTTTATCTTTAATTTTTAGGATTGTATCAAAAAATTATTTCACAATTCCAAAATCTATTTCAACACCAATGCTGACCCATAATCAAGAATTCATAATATATTCTCTATCACATTGTGATTTTATCTTCATGATATTTTCTGATATATATAGATAACTTAGTTCAACATACTATTCTTAAATCCACCCCAGTCATGGTTGTAGTGTTATTATATCCACTCTTCATTCATAATTATTTTATATTTGATTTCCAACATGTACTATTTTTGGAAAAGGATTTAAAAGAATTACTAATGGATATTTTTAATAGTGTCATTTCATCAAAACATCTTTAGAAATATCACCAAAACATTTCATTATATTCTTTATCACATGGTAGAGTGATTTTGACATTAGAATCATCATTAAAACATTTTGTAGAAGAAGAAATGTTTTCATTCTTTTTTGAATTCTCAATATGTGTCTTGTTAATTTTGGTCAAAACAACTACACAGTCTTGAAATTTCATTTTGAGAATGATTCTATGATCTTAAATAAAAATTATATTCCCTAGAAAATAATTCTTCAATATGTCCCTCTCATCTCCATATTGGTTAACTAAGATTTTTATCAAATATTCATGATATTTTATCTTGTTGGAGATTTTTCCAAATGTAAACACTTCACATATGTTATATTCATCAACTATTATTAAAGTGAATTTATCCATTCATCCAATGTGTTTCTAATCCATATGTCTATTAAAAATTAATTATTAATTTAAGGAAATGTTTTTTATGTTACCTTTTTGTTTATTCCAAGGTTCCAACCTATTTAGAGATCATTAAAGATAATACAATTTTTAGATTCAATTCTGAATCAATAATATCGAACTCTCCTTATAGGTAGATGATATATTACAATAGTTATTGAAGGATAAGAAATACAAGGTATGATATTTCTATGTGAAAGAAATGAAAGGTATATCTTAATCTACTGATTAATATTTCTTATGATGATTTAAATTGATCATCATCACATCTTATCCTAGAATGTTCATCTGATGAATAGTTTTATAATATACTATCACATACCTCTTTATTATTATATATAGAAAGGATATCTTCATACACAGTGGAACCACGATACCCAATCCCTTTCAAATACAATACTAACATTTCATTATTGATTCCAATTCATGGATAAATAGATCATTACTATACTTTATATAAGAGAGACTTCTCATTCAACTCTCTATTCAAATTAATTTTGTTTTTCTTCATCATTTAGGTATACATATACTGCTTCTAAAATATAGATGAATCTTAAAAAAAAAATCTTATTTATTGACATAATAAAGAAACACGTATCATAAAAGTTTATATCTTCACTGTATAGAATCCATTAGATTTGACCTAATTGTAAAACCACGAGTATTTACGAATTTATTTTCACAGATAAATTAAAATTATTTAATGGATTTCATTGAACAATAAACAAAGTTATGCATTAAAAAGAAGAAACATCCTGTAAGTATTAAACTACATGAAACAATGATTATAGATTTTTTTATATAGAACACTCTTTTCTTTTTGTGTTATACACAATACATAGTTCCTTGGGTATCTTGTATTAAACATAAGACGATTTTTTACTAAACTACAAAATACTATTAATATTATTATGTTAGTTTTCATGAAGAAATTGTAAATTATGTTACGAATAATATTTACTAAATTATTAAAACGTTGATTACACAACCTTGTATAATGAATTTGTGGTGACCAATTAATTAAAATATAAAATCAAGAATTTTAAACATAAAAAGAAAACATTCTATGGAAAAATAATTATATAGACCCATTTGTGTTTTATATAAATACATTAACCATATAATTTTAGGTGATTTATTTTAATAGATTATATATATTGTATATTAATTTTTTTCATTAACCATATATGTTTTCTATATACGAGATAAGAATAATTCTTTCTTTATATTTAAAAGTTTTTCTTTGATAAAAAGACATTTTATAAATTTTTAATGGAATACATATTCTAAAAATAATTTTTCATACATTTATAATTCTAATGGAGTGATAATATATACATGTATGTGTATATATATTTCTTTATTTCAATGCAACGTGGAAATTGAAATAATGTTTATGTGTACACATGGCCTACCGACTCCATGAACGATGTATTTCATTTAATATTTTTATCATAAATAGATTTTTATAAAAAATTATATACTGAATCTTCTTTATATTAAAATCCTTATTTGAATTCATTAAATAAATAAATCATTATCTATGAAATGGGATCAAGATACAAAATTCAAAATATATATGAAAGGAAATGTGTTCATTACAAGAAATTTTACTTCAATATTGAAGTGTCAATAAAATGGGTAATAATATTTCATCATAAAATCATATATTATATGATATAAATTAATTGGGGTTTTAATGGATTTATTATAAATTTACAATAATTATTCTGGAGGATTTAAAGAATCCATAAAAATTTAGGAATTAAGGTATGTGGATTTCTAGTCTTTCTTTTGTTTCTGTGAGACGAATTCCATGTTCACCACCTATTTCATCTAAGTAGTATATACTTCCCATGAATTTATTGTAAAAATAGTATCTTAAAATATAATTTTTTATAAAATCTATTTGAGATTTTATAGAAAAAACAATTTTTATGACTCATTAATTCATGATTTATTATATACAATTAAACATAATAAAACCAGGATGATCTATAATTCTAGTTTATTTAATAACTATGTACCTATCATAAAATCATGAACAAAATATACACAAAAATCACTAAAAAATACATTCATATACTTCTACAATTCCATGGCCTCCAAAATTGAACGATATAATCAGGGGAAAACATAAGAAGGGTTGATCAATGAAGCCCACTAAGGGAATAATCATACAATGTAATGAAGAATATAATACATGTTTGAAATTAGGAATATAAATTAATAATAAAAGGAACATGAATAAAAAGTAATGATATATCATGATAATAATAATAGGGTAAATGTAAAAAAACATAAAATACTACATCATAAAAATAGGTCAATGCTAACTATTAAAAATTTGTAACAGACAATGTACTATAATGGAATCTCATGAACTCCCAATCCCAAGATGAAATCACATGATACTAAACATTATCAATCCATTTTAGGGATATATAATTTTTGGCATGCCAATCAAATTCGTTTCATTCTCATTCTTATGTGTGACACATAGATGATACAAAATAGATTTAGTAATCATCATAATTTATCCCACAATCTTGGGTTATGAAATAAATGTATGTAACTATTAAATAAGAATGTATATGTGCATAAATGTGAACATCCATGATGGTTAAAGGGTATTATATTCAATACTTAATTTTTTTGTAATTGAAAATTGCGGTGATATTTTGATAACAAAATGATATCACTTAATGTGTCATAAAAATAAGTTTAAGAGATAGAAGTGGGTGTATAATTACATATAATTAAAATGGTTAGTAATTGGGAAATGAAAAAACATATCCTAATATTATAAACCTGAAATATAGGGAATCAATAAATTAATAAGTTTAATAATTTAATGAATCCTTAATCTCTTTCAATATGGTAATAGGTGCACATACAAGATTATACGAGGCTTAGTGAGAGTGCAAGGTAGATATCTTGATTTTTACATTAAATGAAATTATTTGAAATATATAAGAACATATAAAAACATATGAAAATTTAATTTATGAGACATAACATAAAAGAACTTTTGGAATGAGAATCAGAAGAAAGAAATCCATTTCATGAGTGTCTGACATGAATTTATTGGGAGGGGATTCGAGAGAGATTAAAGACACAATGGTAGGAATCTATATAGTTAAGGAGAGTCTTAGTAAATTATCCAAAGAGTTTGATTAAGGGAAATTGCAATCAGGGATGGTTTATATAGGGAATGGGGTAATTTTGTTATTGTTCATGTTTTGGATACTACATTAAAAAATAAAAAAATCCAAATAACATTACCGTGGTTTTTTACATGCTTTATGATTAATGTGAGTGGTTTTAATTATTTAATAACGAGACGAGGTGAAATTAATAAAATAATTTCTTTTCTTATGTGAGCGGTGAGTCATACTCTTGAGGTTGTGATCTTAATACCTTCAAATATATTAATGGGTTCGGAGTATCAATTTGGGAATTATAAATACAATAAAATAATCATAAAAACACATTACATTAATGGAAAACACACATTTTGTCATGGATTACATATATATTATTTATTATATCACATATGTGTCATTATTATGGATTAAAGCAAAAAATTATATTTATACGGTATTTAATTTGTATAGAAAAACTCAAATGTCTCACAAAACAAATAAAATTTAACCTTTGGATAATTTATACATTCAGATTCCAAAAAATATTATTCATTTAATATAAATAACTTTTCAGATATTTTTATTTTCACTTCTAAAATAATATTCAATATTTATTGATAAATACTTGGTATTTGACATTAATAGTTTTCAAACACATATAAAATATATATTTGACTTCATAATTTTTTTTGATAATTTAAATTTGATAAACAATGCTTATTAATAATATTTTACAAAAATATTATTTATTTAATAACCCATTAATTTATCAAAATAAGGTTTTTAATTGAATTTCAATATTACCTAAAAAATAATTTTTTTGTTTCATTGTATCAATATAAATAAAATATATAAAGTAACAATAATAGGATTTAAATATATCCATTATTATATAAAAAATAATTTAAATACACACATTTCTAAGGTATTAATACAAATCCCTATAATAAACATGAAAAAATGCATTGAGTAAGTTGTTTGATGTTGCGACTTTCATTGTGGGTGGTTCAACAAACATTATTTGGGTCGTGATATCTTTGACCTTGAACATTTATTGAAAATGGTATCTCTCATGCTTAGGTTTTATGATATCTTCTTATGATTTGTCAAGAGAAAATACCGATTAACGTTATCTCTCTCACAATCATTGATAAATGGTATTTATAAGGTATGATCCTAATGGTGGATACCATCACTTAACTATTTTGTTCCAACTAGATGTGTTAAAATCCTATATTTATACTAATTAGTTGATCACTATTCAATTACTAAATTTTCAATCGTAATGATACATAACAGTATTTTAAATCCAATGTGATATAATAAAACAAAAAGATTCATATTTAATCTATAACCAAATTTCTTGATGAGGCATTTAATTAAAACTAATGGGGATTTATATTTATAACTATTCAGGTCACTACATGGTCTCTCTTTTATGTGGTTTTTAGATCGAATGAAACCAAATCGATAATGGAATTTTGTCTAAATTTTTTATCATTGAGACATATCATAATTTACACACCTATAAAAATGTTCAATGTGTATATACATTCTCATTGACATGCTATAGAATTAATATCCCTCATCTTATTATATTTCAATTTTAATGTAATTTCATTATTTTATGGGGATTATCGGTTAAATTTTCGAATGCGGTTTGTTTTTATAGATAAAATCACATTGTTTATCTTCAATGTTTATGATAATGACTCCATTTATGAAATATTATTATCCATATATGACGAATTATAATTAATTTTATTCTCAACTAGTTATTCCTTTTATCTTCACATAATTGTCCCATTTATCTTCTATTTAGTACTAAAGAGAATAAAGAAATTATTTTTATGAAAATTAGAATTTATTTCCCACTTCTATTAGAAAATTATTTTATTCAAGAATATTGATTTCTTAAAAAATATAATTATTTTATTAAATTATCTTTTTAGAAAATTTAAAAAAATATTGATTTTTTAAATGTTGATTAAAATAGTTTTCAATGATTTTATTAGGCATTTTCAATGTTAATTTCAAATATATATATATTTTAAAATATTTTTTGATTTAAATTACTTTTTTCAAAGAAGAATGGATATTTTAATCAAGAAATATTTTATTTGATTTTAAAATACTACGTCACAAATTTTTCACAGTGTATTTTGATGAATATGAATTCTAAATTGTTTGTTTTTAATAAAAAAAATTTAAATGAAGGATATATTCATTAGGAAATTCCCCAGATGATCTTCCCAAATCCATCACATATAGGAAGAAATATTTGGATATAGTTTATGATTTTAGAGGGATATGATGTAGATACATTATTTGTTTTCCTTATTTATATGGATTATTTTAAAGAATAGAAGTTTTTATGAAAACTATTTATATACCTTGGGTAATACCATGATGTAACAATTTTGTACCTCACTTAATTTCATGGGATATTCTATGATGAAAATATTTTGAACTCGTCTCATTTCAAATGGTTATGATATGATCCAATATTTATGATACCCATTTAATTTAAACATATATGATATGATTTTTGTGAATCCAATATCATTTTTTGGGTCATGATATGATATATGTTTTATTATATTGTGGGCCACATATGTATGATTTCATTGTCTAACTTGCGGGACCTATATATCCCTCTAATAATTTTGGTAATGATTTGTATCTCTCAAGATAAAAAATACATGGAATGCGATATTGGACATGGTTTAGTAAGATACTTTTTATGGAAAGATCATATTGGTAGTGAACCTTGAAAATAATGATGGTTTTCCTGAAATTGTTTTCTTGTTCACAATGTTTTTCATTAACCTATATACATTTTTAAAATGTTATGAAATAACATGATTAGATGATCACAATGTTATAAATAAACTAGATTAGATGTTTACAATGTTAAGAGTGAACATGATTACATGTTTAAAATTTTATACATGATCCTAGTTACATGTTCATAGTGTTATGTGTGGCCCTATATCACATAATAATAATGATATGTGTGGACATGGTATCATATCCATATGTTTATGTGAGGGCCTGATTTCATGTCCCTAACATAATCTATGAGCCTGATTCTATTTACACATGTTCACAATGTTATAAGTTAACATGCATTCCATAAGTCTATCTCTTATGCCAATGTTAGGCATTCATGGACAAGGTTTTTTCATTTTCTTGTCATTCATTTATTATAAAATACCACAGGTTATTCTATGATTTATTTTTATGATCATTGATATGAAGAGTATTTGTTCCAATGTCATTATCATATTATCATTCCCTTATTCCCATGTCATGTATATTTCTATTCCTTTTTACCCTTACTAGGCATTTAACCTCACCCTTAGGTTTTCTTTCTCCCTATTATAAAAAAGGTTTTTATGTAGGGTATGATTATGAGGAGTACTAAATAAGAAATATCTATGGGATATATTGATGATATTTCACTAAGATAAGGGATTATAGTTTCATATTTTCAAATGGACTAAACTATTATAGTCCTCTAGAATGTTTTTTTTGTAATGTATTTTCTATTATTAAAAAATATGTAATACCCATATATGTTACGAATGGATCTCAATAAATTTTATTACTTGTATGTTTTAGTTATCCTTTGAAAATAAGGGTGATAAAAAATTATTGAGAACCCTTGGGTAATTTTTAAGGACATATATAGAGATGTATCTATGGGTAAGTATAAGTTCGAGTTAATGTATATGATAATTTCCTAATTTTTTTATAGATATATAAAGTGTATTTCTTGGAAAAATTTTATGTCTTGATACTTAAATTTGATGTGACTTTGGCATAGATATAGCTTTGGTAAGAACCCCAAACCCACCGTAATGAGATAGAATAAATCCGGAACTGGTATAGGAAAATGAGCCTTGCTACACAACTTGTTTGGAACTCTTAGGGGATATTAATTAAAAATTAAAATACACTTTATGAATCATCATGAAGGATTTAAATAGTAGATGAATATAAATATCCTAGGATAAAACTGACATCTTCTATTTTATAAAATATGGTGTCAGGATTTAGACATATTATAAGAATGTATTCTAGATTATGTTGTTTTCCAATATGACTAGTGTGGCTCACAATATTATTTTTGGTTTGGTAAATGTGACGAACTTGAAGGAAGTGGGTTAGAATTGAATTTCATGTGAAATTTTTTGATTATGAGTAAACTTTTATGATTAATGGAGTTATGAAACTTCTGATAATAACAAATTAGGTTCTATAAGACATAATTATCAAGGAATAACTTAACAAACTCTAAGAGCTATCAAGGACGTTAAGGAAAGACTTCATTGAGTATTTAGGTAGTAGAGATGATTGTAACACCCCGAGATTTTATGAAAAATATTCTTTTTAATTGATGTCTTTTGTTGTACACTACCCCAAAATTAGCTTTCACTACACACATCCCTGACTTGGTTTGCATTACACGCAATCGCGACCTTCCACGATAGCGTGTGTTGTACGCAATACTGAGTTTCACTAAACAACGATATGTTATATAAACTAGCCGTTATGAATAGTAATACCCACTTTTTGAAATTTTATAAATTTAAACTTTCAAAATGGACTTCATTTTTGGATTCAGAATATCGAAATTAGCCTAGGGTGAATTTTTGGTATTTTTCTGAAAACGTTCAATTTTTGATAAATTGTGAAAACACTAGGTTACTATTCAAAAACTGAATTTTTATTAAAATAATTATTTATTTTATTTAAATTTATCTTAGCTCAAAATTGATACATAATACCTATATAATTTCAATGTAAGTCATTGGAGTCATTTTATTATAATTTTAGATATATAATAATTTTATTGAACTTTTCACCATCTTTTGCCCACCTCCTAGGAGAATTTTCAAATTCACAAAAAACTTAATTTTACCTCTTCTGTGAGTGGAATTTCGAAAATCAGAGAGACATGGTTAATATCAAGGACTAAAATGTGGTTCAATGAGATGAAAATAATTTTTTGTGAATAGTATCTTTTTACTTTTTTTACCACGGATAAAAGTAAATAGGGTAATTAATGGTAAAAATGTTATTATTATTACCCTAACACATGTCCTAATTATAATGGAAAAGTTTAATTAGAACAAAAACAACCTTATAAATACAATATGACAATTTAGTCCCACTTGGATTAGATTAGGACATTTATTATTAATTTATTTAAAGAAGGGTTAAAATAGTTAAAATCAAAGTTTAATAACTAAATCATTTTTAATATAGGGTTATAAATAAGATAAATTCGACTATAAATATTAATAATAAACCTAAAAATATTTCCTAAATAATGGTGTTTTATTTATAATTTTTAGACATTAAATAATTTAATTTATTTATGACTCAATGATGATGTAGTAATTATCTTATTAACGAAATACTGACATATTTGATGTTATAAATACCCAGATAAATGTAATTTGAGACTTTTTATGAATTAAATTAATTTTATCGGTTAATATTACATGTTAGTATATATTTAGTTAACTTTTTTAGGACTAATAATTCTGTTATGATTTTCACAAAAATCAATTACCAAATAGTTTCAAAATTGACATAAAATAGTTTTTAAAACAAATATTAAATTATTAATTATCATTTTATTCATAAAAATATAATGATCAGACAAATGACTTAGATAAGGTTATATATATTAATAATAAACATCTTGGGTTTTGTTTGGCTTGTTATAGTAAGTTTATTAACCTTATAGTGTAAGAAAACAAGAAAACACAGTAAAGGAAAAATTATTTAACTTAAAGTTAAATCTAAATGATAAAGTTAAAATAGAAACCTAAACTTGTATAAATTCTATTGGATGAGAGGATTTAGACTCATCCCCACCTTATATTCTAAGTAACTCAATTTGGAGCTATTAAAAACTGAATATGGCTTTATAATAAAATAATAATTTTATTTATTCCAAATGTGCCTCTCTCCTCCCTTATAAAAGGGCACCTCCTCCCTCTCTTCCTCACACCACATTGAGCCTTAAATCTCGTCAAACACCAGCCAATGTATCTTCTCCACTTCCCTAGAAACATACTAGAGGTTCTTTTCTTCTTCAAAGACCAATCATAGTGCCCTAAGAGGAGGTTTCAAAAAGGCGTGTCGAAAGAAGAGGTAATATTCGTTACCGATTTTTCAACTTTATTTCTTCTTATACTTCTTCTTCTTTAGTTGTATCATTATGAAGTAATAATATCAGCATCACTAATGTACTTATATTTTATTTTAAGTATGAAACAACCCTATTTAACCATCTATCCATCCTACGGAAAACGAAATCACCACACGTGCGTACGTACGGAATACCGTCTCCACGCCGTGGTGTAATCTGTTTTCAACCACCACCTTACTTGGATGGGTATAATGGTGTAAATAAATAACTATATATTATTATTTCAAAGTGATATTGATTCTGAAATATTTTACATACACTTAAATGCAATTCCACGATCATGGGAATTATATCATCGCTCGTGCATACGTACGGACTACCGTCTCCACGACGCGATGAGATTTATTCTCCATGTTAACCATTCATGAATGATTATAAAGTATATATAATAAGTAATCATGAAATATATGAAATAATAATGATACTGTATTTATGTGTATATATATGTATTTCTTCTACTTAATTTCATTAAATTCAATAAGGAAATGAAAATAGCATTCATGCGTACGTACGGCCTACCGTCTCCATGAACGGTGTATTTCATTCCATTTAATAGATCTATCATATATATATATATATGTATATACTGAATATATATTATATATAAATCATGTAATACATTCTGGAATTAAGTAAATCAGGATATAAGTAATAATATCAAGAACAACAAGTCCAAACACGTACGATAAATAAAACGATTTAACCCAAAACGTTGCTTTAACATGGAACTTACAAAAGAATGTGTAATATAAAGTCATTAGTGAACCATATATGATATCATAACAATGAATATTATTCTGTAAAAAGTCAATGACATTATGTAAATCATTATATAGGAGGTTCGGAAACGTATGAAGCATATCAGACCTAAGGTAATCGATAACATTTCCAATATCATTTTTTTCCGAGATTGTTTATTCATAAGTATTCATTGGGGTTATATTTATCATCCATGTACCTGTTTTATAAAAATGGTTTCATGTATGTTTAAAGTCCTTTTACCCATTTTTTACTTTTACTACATTGTATGTCAGGAAACTTTCTTTTGTTTACGTTACGAGGTACTTTTTTGACTTTTCCTGCAAAAGTACGAGAAGAATGTTTTTTTAACTTATACGTCATGAAAGGATTTTTATGGTTTTATAAAACCTTATTTTCATGAAGATAACTCTAAAAGATTTAATTAATATTTTCAACAAAATAATTTTCTTTTAAAATTTCATGAAATTTTGTTAAAATAAAATGATTTTGAAAAAGAAAGGATATTTCCCTCAAGAATTCATTTCAAGTATTTTATCAAAATAATTTTCCATCTATGATGAAATTATTTCATATGTGTATGTTTCAAGTATAATGTCACTATGATTTACATGGTTTTACTTTTCTTATTATGAAATGATATCCATTTGTTTTATATGGATTATGTTATGATGGAATGATGTTTATGAAACCCATTTTATTTTTTTGGTTATGAATAATGCTTTATGTTTATTTTGTGGCCAAGTAAGAATGACTTCATTATGAGATGGGTGGGAACTATATCTCCCTCCAATGAATTGGGTAAATATTTATATCTCATGATATATACATGGCTGGAATGGTACGTTAATCTGGTTCAGTGTTACAGGACTGAAACGAGGAGTGAACTCGATTAAGAAAGGGACTTTGTCCACTAAGATGGTCTTGGCAGCAATGCCTTGGCTACTATGGAAATCCTACCATGTGCTTAATGGTTTCCACAATTACATGCTTTATTTCCATCATATTGTATCATGATTTATGTTCCCTTATGATATATGCCTTATGTACTTCCAAGATTCATGTCTTTGCGCAAGATTTTGATGTTTAGATTTTATGTTCAAGTTTTTGTATTCAAATGTTTATGGATTGTTTTATGTTCTCTATGTTTACCCTTAATGGGAATTTGAGAACACCCCTTTTATGTTTTATTTTCCCTAGGATATGAAGAATGGTTTTAGGTAAGAAAAAAAGGGGAAGATCTCTATGGGAGATATTGATGATCTTTCACCACGATTAGAAGATTATATTTCGAGTTTCCAAAGACACTAAACTATTACAGTCCTTGTGTGTCTGTTTTTGTTATGTACTATGTATTCTGCAAACGTAATGTAATGTCCATGTATTTCAAGCTTTGGGTCTCTACAGTTGGTATCATAGGGAGGTTTACTCAACCTTTGGAAACTAGGATACGAGAAATTTAGTGAGATCCCTAGAGAGATTTCTAAGGTATGTCTAGGGATGTCCCTAAGGTTAAGTATAAGTATAGGTTATAATCCTAGAATTACTGTAACGATCTTATAATTAAAACTAAGATTCTAGATATTGAAGGTACTCCCCCTTTATTATGTTGTTTTCCCTAACAAGATTTTTTCCTCTCACACTATTCTTTTTGGGTTTTAGACGATGGCCGGAACCCGAAGGAACCGTGTTGATAAATGTAATGGACAATGCAATGATTGTCCTCCTGAACAAAAAAAATGTTATGGGAGATGGAGTGAAAAATCTTATTTCTATACTTACACAAGCTATGAATCATTCTGGACTTGCAAATGAGCAGAGAATGGAACAATATTCTATTGAGTCCTTCATGAGGAAACTCCCCCCTTCTTTCAGTGGGTCTTCTGATCCACTTGTTGCTGAACAATGGATCAGTACCACTGAAAAGATATTTTCAGTTCTTCAATGTTCTGGACATGATAATGTCATCTTAGCAGTACATCGTTTGGAAGCTGAAGTTGATCAATGGTGGAATCTTATCAAGAATACGAGGCCAAGAGATGAAATTGAGTCCATGGAATGGGACGAGTTCAAGAACATACTTTTCAATAAGTACTTACCTCGTATTTTTCGAACAAAGATGGAGAAGGAATTTCTTGAACTGAAGCAAATGGATGATGAATCTATTGGTATATACGAAGTGAATTTTACAAGGCTTGCAAGTTATGCTTCTGGATTTATCATCCTACCTAAAAGTAATGTTGATCAATTATTCAGTGGATTAAAACCAAATCATTGAAGGGCATTAGCTATAAGAGACTTCATTAGCTATGAAGAAATTGTGTGTTGTGATATCAAGGTAGAAATGGAAGTTGGTGTTACATATCCATCTCATGGTTTTGACAAGAAACGAAAGATGGAGTTCAAGGAGAAATCTCATAATAATGGTGAAAAGAAGATGAATGTTTCCTTGTGCTCAAAGTGTGGAAAGAAGCATGGTGGAGATTGTCTTAAAGGGAATATCAAATGTTTTATGTGTGGAAAAGAAGGTTATCAAGCATCTGAGTGTCGAAATAATGGAAAAAGGTTTGCTAATTTTGTGAATAAATAAAAGAATGCAGAGAACTCACCACCAACACTTCAATGCTTCAAGTTCAATGAAATGGGGCATTATTCTAATAAATTCCCTAATCCAGGAGTTAATGATGATCAACGTGAGAAACCTCTTAAGGAAAAGGATAAAGGGAAGTCTCATGCGATCACTATTTGTGATGTTGAGTATGAAAATGATGTTGTGTAATGATTAAGTGTGTATGTAATGGGATTTCAAAATAGTGTCATGTAATCTCATTTATGGTATTGTGGAATTTTGGAATATCTATGTATTGGTTTTCAATAAATATATGGTACTGGTAACCATGAAAAAGTGATTGAAATATTTTTGGAAAGCAGATGAAATGCACATAATGAAGGGATAAGGAGAAAATAATATGATAGTAATCATGAGCTCATGACTAAAATAAGGACAAAGTGATATCATGGTTTGAATATATAGATATTTTGGGATTTTGGTATGTGGAAAGAGTTAACGTTTGACAGCATTCATGTTTTCACTAAGGTTAAATGGGTATTAATTTTTTTAAAGAGAATACATGATTAAGGTATTCACATGATTGGAATGTGATCAACAATATATATCAGGGATAAATGATGGTATTCACATGCTCGGTAGATTACATTTCTTGTAATTGTTTTCTTTATACTATAAGCTTGGACAGAAGTATTTTGGATAAGCCTAAAGATTTGAAATGGATTATGTTGAAAATATGTCAGTTTAAGGGTAGAACTATCTTTGATATTATCGATGGAATGTCATAATGATGTAATTTTAGAAAAAGGACAACCTGCAGGACGAGCGACAACCCGTCGCATCGAACAAGGCTTTGAGAATCGAACCCACAACCAAAGTGAAACAGGCCTTTATCGCATACCACTGGCCTATAGGATGTCCCTGTTTAGTAAAAATCAGTTTTATTATATTAAGCAGTATGATATATGAAGTATATGTCCATTTTAGGAACCATATATGATTAATCTCACTATAGATGGACTTTTTTATTTTTGATAACTTTTTCTTACCTTTTGTTTGAGAAAGATGGAATGACCCATTATTCTATCACATAATCTGCTAACACTTCACGAATGACAAATTCAACTTCATTTCTTTAAGAGACGAAGTGGAAATTGTCCAAGGAACGACCAACAGTGAGACTGTACCAAAATCAAGAAATTATTTCTTCTAATTCCAATTTCTTCAACTTTGGGGAAATGATCCTGAAAACCAAAAATGTTGTCCTAGTACCCTTATATCTGATGAATCAGATGGTACCCTAGATGATCACAAATATATGGCTTTGTGATTATTGGAATTTTCATGGCTATGTTATCTACCACTCTCTATCAGAACATGACAATCAGATTTCTCTTCCATATCCATATTTTCACATATGTTCTCCTATGTGGAAACCCAGTGATTAGTTAATTTGGGTAAACGTTATGTTTCATACATCAGTTTTTAAATCCATGTTTTGGTATTCATTTTTACGATGTGGGTTTCTATTAATGAAACTTTCGAGTAGTAAACCATTTATAACCTCGATGAATTTCAAGGGAGAAATTCATTTTAAAGGGGGTAGAATGTAACACCCCGAGATTTTATGAAAAATATTCTTTTTAATTGATGTCTTGTGTTGTACGCTTCACCAGAAGAAACTTGCACTACACACATCCCTGACTTGGCTTGCATTACATGCAATCGCGACCTTCCACGATAGCGTGTGTTGTACGCAATACCGAATTTCACTAAACAACGATATGTTATATAAACTAGCTGTTATGAATAGTAATACCCACTTTTTGAAATTTTATAAATTTTATCTCTAAAAATGGACTCCATTTTTGGATGCAGAATATTGAAATTAGCCTAGGGTGAATTTTTGGTATTTTTCTGAAAACTTTCAATTTTTGATGAATAGTGAAAACACTGGGTTACTATTCAAAAACCGACTTTCTATTTAAATAATTATTTATTTTATTTAAATTTATTTTAGGTAAAAATTGATACATAATACCTATATATGTTCAATTTTAGTCATTGGAGTCCTTTTATAATAATTTTAGATATATAAAAATTTTATTGAACTTTTCACTGTCTTTTACCCACCTCCTAGGAGAATTTAAAAATTCACATAAAACTTAATTTTACCGCTTCTATGAGTGGAATTTCAAAAATATGAGAGGCACGGTTAATATCAAGGACTAAAATGTGGTTCAATGAGATGAAAATAATTTTTTGTGAATAGTAACGTTTTACTTTTTTTACCACGGTTAAAAGTAAATAGGGTGATTAAGGGTAAAAATGATATTATTATTACCCTAACACATGTCCTAATTCTATTGTATAAGTTTAATTCGACCAAAAACAACCTTAGGAATAAAATATGACAATTTAGGCCCACTTGGATTAGATTAGGACATTTATTATTAATTTATTTAAAGAAGGGTTAAAATAGTTAAAATCAATGTCATTTTTCATATAGGGTTATACATAAGATAAATTCGACTATAAATATTCATTACAAAGCTAAGAATATTTCCTACATAATGGTGTTTTATTTTTAATTTTTAGACATTAAATAATATAATTTATTTATGACACAATGATGATGCAGTAATTATCTTATTAACGAAATACTAACATAATTGATGTTATAAATACCCAGATAAATGTAATTTGAGGCTTTTTATGAATTCCATAAATTTTATAGGTTAATATTACATGTTAGTATTTATTTAGATAAATGTTTTCGAACTAATTATTTATTTATGATTTTCAAAAAAATCAATTACCAAATAGTGTCAAAATTGACATAAAATAGCTTTTAAAAAACATATTATATTATTAATTGTTATTTTATTCCTAAAAATATAAAGGTCGACCAAATGACATAGATAAGGTTATATATATTAATAATAAACATCTTGGGGTTCGTTGGGCTTGTTATAGTAAGTTTATTAACCTTATAGTGTAAGAAAACAAGAAGACACGGTAAAAGAAAAATTATTTACCTTAAAATTAAATCTTAATGATAAGGTTAAAATAGAAACCTAAACATGTATAAATTATATTGGATTAGAGGATTTAGACCCATACCCACCTTAGTTTCTAAATAACTCAATTTGGAGCTATTAAAAACCAAATATGACTATATAATAAAATAATATTTTTATTTATTCCAAAGGTGCCCCTCTCCTCCCTTATAAAAGGGCACCTCCTCCCTCTCTTCCTCACACCACTTTGAGCCTTCATGCTCAGCCAACACCTACCAATTTCTCTTATCCACTTCCCTAGAAACATCTTATAGGTTCTGGTCTACTTTAAAGACTAATCTTAGTGCCCTAAGAGGAGGTTTCCAAAAGGCATGTCAAAAGAAGAGGTAATATTCATTACCGATTCTTTCAACTTTATTTATTCTTCTACTTCTTCTTATTTAGTTGTTTCATTATGAAGTAATAACATCAGTATAACTAAAATACTTATATGTTATTATAATTATGAAACAACCCTATTTCACCATCTATCCATCCTATGGAAAATGAAATAATCGTGCGTGCGTACTTATAGAATACTGTCTCCATGCCGTGGTGTAATCTGTTTTTGACCACCACCTTAATTGGATGGGTATAATGGTGTAAATAAATAAATACATATTATTATTTCGAAGTGATATTGATTCTGAAATATTATACATACACTTCAATGCAATTCCACGATCATGGGAATGATATCATCGCTCGTGCGTACGTACGGACTACATTCTCCACGACACGATGAGATTCATTCTCCTTGTTAACCATTAATGAATGATTATAAAGAATATATAATAAGTAATCATGAAATATATGACAAAATAATGATACTGGATTTATGTGTATATATATTTATGTCATCTACTTAATTTCATTCAATTCAATAAGGAAATGAAAACAACGTTCATGTGTACGTACGACCTACCGTCTCCATGAACGGTGTATTTTATTCCATTTAATCGATCTATCATATATATATGTATATACTAAATATATATTATATATAAATCATGTTTTACATTCTTGAATTAAGTAAATCAGGATATACGTAATAATATCAAGAACAACAAGTCCAAACATGTACGATAAATAAAACAATTTAACCCAAAACGTTGCTTTAACATGGACCTTAAAAAAGAACGGGTAATATAAAGTCATAAGTGAACCATATATGATATTATAACAATGAATATTATTCTGTAATAAGTCAATGACATTATTTAAATCATTATACAGGAGTTTCGGAAATGTACGAAGCATATCAGACCTAAGGTAAGGGATAACTTTTCCAATCTCGTTTTTATCCGAGATTGTTTATTCATAAGTATTCACTGGGGTTAAATTTATCTTCCATGTCCCTATTTTCTAAAAATGGTTTCATGTATTTTTAAATTCATTTTTACCTATTTTTTACTTTTACTACATGTTATGTAAGGAATATTTCTTTTGATTACGTTAAGAGGTACTTTTTTGACTTTTCCGGCAAAAGTACGAGAAAAATGTTTTTTTTAACTTATACATCATGAAAGGATTTTTACGGTTTTATAAAGCCTTATTTTCATTAATATTACTCTACAATATTTAATGACTATTTTTAACAGAATCATTTTCTTTTAATATTTCATGACATTTTGTGAAAAGAAAATGATTTTGAAAAAGAAAGGATATTTTCCTCAATAAATCATTTCAAGTATTTTATAAAAATCATTTTCCATCTATGATGAAATTATTTCATATGTGTATGTTTCAAGTATAATGTCACTATTATTTACATGGTTTTACATTTCATATTATGAAATGATATCCATTTGTTTTATATAGATTATGTTATGATGGAATGATGTTTAGGAAACCCATTTTATTCTTTGGGTTATGATGAATGCTTTATGTTTATTTTGTGGCACAAGTAAGAATGATTTCATTATGAGATGGGTGGGACCTATATCTACCTAGAATGAATTGGGTAAATATTTATATCTCATGAGAAATATGTGGCTTGAACGGTAAGTTAATCCAGTTTAGTGTTACAGGACTGAAACGAGGAGTGAACTCGATTAAAAAAGGGACTTTTTCCACTAAGATGGTCTTGGCAGCAATGCCTTGGCTACTATGGAAATCATAACATGTGCTTAATGGTTGCCACAATTACATGCATTATTCCCATGCTATTTTATCATGATTGATGTTTCCTTATGATATATGCCTTACGTACTTCTAAGATTCTTGTCTTTGCTCAATATTTTGATGTTTAGATTTTATGTTCAAGTTTTTGCATTCAAATGTTTAAGGATTGTTTTATGTTCTCTATGTTTACACTTACTGGGAATTTGAGCTCACCCCTTTTATGTTTTATTTTCACCATGATATAAAGAAAGGTTTTAGTTAAGAAGAAAAGGGGAAGATATTTATGGGATATGTTGAAGATCTTTCATCACGATTAGAAGATTATATTCCGAGTTTCCAAAGACACTAAACTATTACAGTCCTTGTGTGTCTTTTTTTGTTATGTACTAAGTATTCCGCAAAAGTAATGTAATTTCCATGTACATCAAGCTTTGGGTCTCTACAATGATGGTGTAAATAAGATTAGATTTTCTATGCATAGAGAATGTAGGATAAATCACCCAAGTTAATCTTTTAGAGGAATATAAAGGTGTCTAGACTATGGAAAAGATGAATTAAAGGAATCTAACTACACATGGAAATTAAATGGATAGTTAACACAATAGATGATAAAACTAGCCTCCGAAATATATCATTGATCATTTGATTATATAAATTTATAATATAAGGGATTTTTTCATATCTAATTTTTATTGGAAAAGCATATATAGAGTGTCAGTAATGATATACAAGTAATGGTTATATTTTTCATGATGAAGATACTACGAATGGTTTATGAATATAAAGAAGATGTAAGGAATAAAATGATGAAACCTAGTAAATGGAATATGGTTTAGGTGGAAAAAATGAGGTGTTTAGGTATTTTAATTCAAATAATATGAAATATATAAGTATTTTTTTTGAATATTTCCATTATTATTTTTCAAGAATTTGTTAAGTGTTAATGATGGACTATAAATGTTATATTTTTATTAATGAAATATAAAACATAATAGGTTTAATCTTTTCATATATTTATGTTAGGATAATCATATTTTGGATGTAAATAATATAAATTAGATAGTACTGAATACTATGGAACCGATTAATGATTTTTTTGTCAAATTGAGTCATGCTATCCTAGTTGGAGTTACAAAACTTTTGGAATTATGAAATATATCCAATAATCTATAATTTTATTATAGAATAAGGCAGAATATACTTTTTTCATAAGGTTTATGGTAATTTAGTTTATTACCATGTATCACGAGATTATATGATGAAGGTATTGAAATGTTTGTTTTGTGACTTCCAAGAGGTACATTATGATATATGGGGTTTCAATTTTTAGAATATTTTTTGGAAATTTAGTAATGCTATATATAATGATTTGGATTATTATCTTTCAAAAGGGTTACAAGAGTAAGTATTTTTGGAATGGTTTAAGTTGAACTTCATATATGGTTTTATAGATTACTATATTATCTCGATATACTAGGACTTATACATTTTTTATAACCTATGGTAACAAATATTCTATAATTTTAACTAAATAAAAATAAATGGACTTATCCTTCAATTGATAGATCTCATGATTTGTTAGTGCTTCAAGAATAAAAAATTCACCATAATATCATGAAGTATGAGATGATGTGGAAATTGATCAATGCACAACAAAATGTTAATATTTTTCATATTAAATGTAATGAGATCATATAAGTATATTTTCTAGTAATCATTAATCAATAATAGGTTAATGAACATGAAAAAAAATTATCAAAGAAACATAGTTTTTGATTAATCAAATGGTCCCTTAGATCATCATAGATTTATGATATTTTAATCATAACGTTTATCTAGATCACCCACTATCGTTTGATAATTAATATTTATCACTATATATAATTATTTATGTTATTCTTCCATGTCTAAATCATCAATTTACACCTATGTTCTCTTATGTGTATACCTAGTTATGATTTAATTTTAATAACTGTTATGTTTCTAGCATTCATTTTTTAATGGAGGTTTTAATATTAAATTTATTTATGTTGTATTATATGAAAGAAACATTAAAAAATGAAACACCAGATTAAATAGAATAATTTTGAGATAGAAATTCATTTTAAGGTGGTAGATCGTAACTCCCTTATTTTGATGTTTTTTTAATGATTAAAAATTCATTAATGGATTAAATTTCACAATAGAACATGTTAATAATTTTTTATACAACACCATGTTAATATTTATCTACAGATAATAGAGTATTTTGTTTCTTTCTAAAAGAAACACTTTTTTTCTTGTGTTAAATACAATATCAAGTTCTTTTGATAGCATGTGTTACACATTGTAATGAGTTTTTCCAAACTAATATATACTATTAATATTTTTATAATAGTTTTCACCTATCTATTGAAATGTATATTAATAATAAGATTAAATAAATTTTCAAAAAATATTACAAATTTTTATATAATGAATTCTTTGGTGAACAACAAATTAGAAATAAAAATAAATCCCTTTAACATAAAGTGGAACCATTCTCTGAAAAATTATTTTTATATGCACAATTTAGTTTTATATTAATGAATTTATCAAATATAATATGGTGAAGGATTATATTGAAATATATATATTATATATTCAACCAACTTTTCATTATTCAACTTATATAAATTATTGATCAGAGATAAGAATAAATACCATTTCATGCATAAAAATATTAATTTTCTAAATTATAGTTACGACCAACTAATGGAGTAATTATTGTAAAAAAAATTCGATCATGTTAATTTTATTTGAAAAACTAAATTATTTTTTAAATATTAATTCAAAAAATATATGGTTAATTTTTTTTAATTTTTATAAAAGATTGATATTTTTATAAAAACTGAAAAATGAAAAATTCTAATTGAAATATTCATTTATTCTTTGATTTATTTATATTCATGATTATAATTTTATTTTTTTTAATGTATAAATATATAAATTATATATATATTAATTCAGTTTAGGTTATTCAGATTAAATTCAAATTGAAATTCAATATAGAAACATTTTCATACTTCAAAAAAATTTCACATTATAATCGCATTGCTTCGTCCCATATAAAGGATTAATTTTAAATTAACATCAGAAAATTAATTGAATTATATTTTTATAAAATGATAAAATTTTTAGAATAAGTAAAATTTATAATTTATAATATTTTAACCATAATTATTTACTAAAATGAATAGTTGAAACACTTAAAATTATTCATTTTAATTAAGATAAGAATGAGTTTACTAATGAACTATACATTAAACATGAGGGAAAAATACACTAAATACATATCCCAAAACAATTCTATGTACATTATTCTAATATATCACTTATATTATCAAAACTCGATTATCATTGTTTTAACATTATGTAAGGGAGACCTCCTAATAGGTTTTTCCTTCAAGAATTTACAAGAATGACTCTCATCCTACAAGATAAAATGGGACTCAATCTCCCCACATCAATACACCACATTATTAATTGGGATCAACCAAAAAATATGTGAATAAAATAAAAAATTCAATATTCTCAAAAATTAATCCTTAATTTTTGTATAAATAAAACCATGTACGTCCTTAATTGAAAACCAACAAGAGGTAAACGAAGAAGAGGTAACTTTCATCAACATGAGTCTTTTTTTATATCATTATTAAGCCCCTTAATTTAAATTAATATAATGATTATATAAAAAACTTTGTATATTTAATATATTCATATAATCATATGTTATGGATTTTACATAACACAATACACACTACCACCAAGTGAGATACAACATCATCGCTCATGTGTATGGAAGACTATAGCCTCGCGAACTGATGTCGTTCTTTTATCCATTTCCACCTTTAAAGGTTGAGAATAATTATTTATTTATATTTTATGTATAATTTATATTATATTCATAATTTATTTGTTATTATCTAATTTTTATATAACACCTACATTCATGATTTCCATTTTCTAGGAATATGATATCATCGTTCGTGTGTATAGAGGACTAACACATCAGGAAGTGATGTGAACAATTCATTTTTTACATGGAATGTATTAAAGATGGTTTTAATAGAAATATGTATTATATATGAAATAATAATTATACAATATTAATAATATAAATATATATATAACATTAACTTTTTTTCATTCAATACGATATGAAAATTGAAACAACGTTCATGAAAATATACGACATACCTTCTCCGGGAACGGTGTAGTTCCATTCATACTTCTATCATTTATAGATTTTTATTATTACCCATATAATGAATATATGTTACTTATTTATAATTTTATATATTATATAAATAATTAAACCATCTTCTAATAAATAAGACCATGAATTCTAAGTCAAAATGTATAAGAAAAACAATGCAGCTATTAACTAATACATATACTTAACAAGGAATTATTATTAAAAAAATTAAAAAAATTTGTTAGAAGATAATATATGATATTATATAAATTTCTATGATTTCGTAATATATTTATAATAAACTTATATTAATTATACTTGACTTCTGAATCAATAAAACAGAACTCAAGGATTAATGTAAGAGGATTTCTAGTATAACTTTTAGTTCTGTGATACATATTCCATGTTCCCCACATATTTCATCAATATGGATTATAAATAATATTAATTTAATCCTAAACTTTATTTTTATTTAAATATATATTTTTCGATCTCTCTTTCAAGGGGTATTTTTTTAAAATATAACAAATTGGTAATTAAATTTTGTCTTAATTTTCCAAATTAGTGACACTTGTTATGTTATTCACCTAAAATAGTTTACAAGTTTTATTTAGTTCCCAATTTATATTTTATATAATGAATCAAATTATTTTCCTTATATTTTATTTTTCATGTAATATATTTATTTCATTGAAATTATGTTTTGATGATAATGAAGTGGTAAGAGTTTATGCATATAATCTCATCGTTTATAGAGATTGTTTTTAATTACACATCAAGGGATAAAATATTATGATCCATATATCAAAATTCTCATGAAAATTATTATATTATTATTATTGATGATATATTCATATAATGAGAGCATTTATATTCTTTTTTTATGAAAATTTTGAAAATGTTTTTTTGAAAAATATCACATTATTTCCTCATATAATTGGAAATATGTTTTATCTAAAACCATGGTTTCTAAAAATTCATTACAAATTTTATTAATTGAAATTTAAAGAAAAATATTTTAAAAATATTTTAAAAATATTTTTTTTAATTTCAATAAATTATACCTATATTAGTTTTCATGGAAATTTTCAATGAAAAATATTTTCAAAATGTACAATGATTTAAAAAAAATTAAAACTGGACATGATTTGTTCCTAATAAATAATTTTACCGATTTTCAAAAATTAATTAATATTTTCTAAATGTGGTTTTCAAATAAAATTCACTTGAATGTGTTTTATGCCCTAAAAATTATTTTTAAATAAATATTATTTTGCTTACGAAATGCTCCATGTTATTTTTTAATATACTTATCTGTCAAGGATAAAATGTATTTGTATAGATTATAATTTACTAGGTATATGACATAATAAAACCATTCTTATTATTTCTTTGAATAGTTTATATTTAAGATGGGAATTTATTCATGAAACCTATTACGATTCCATGAGTTACACCATAATAAAATTATTATGATACCTACATTGTATCATGGATTATTCAATGATAAATGATTATGTAACCAGTTTCATTTACAGTGTACATGATATGAAAAAAATTATGATACTTATTTCATTTCATGGGTTATGAAATGGGGGTTATGAAACTCGTATATTTTTATAGGTCATGATCTGATAAATGTTTTATTCCCTTTTAGAACATATATATATTATTTAATTATGTGATGGGTGATACCTATGTCTTCTTCGAAGGAATTGGGTAAATAATGATATCTTATGCGATACACATTTATAGAAAGGTTAGTAAACATTGTTTAGTAAGGGATTTTAACATCTATGATGGTCTTGGGTGTGAACCCAGTGAACAATAATTTAATACATGAACATGATTACATGTTCACAATGTTATGTGTTAACCTGATTAAATGTATATTATTGTATAACTGATCTTGACTACATCTTCCCAATGTAACACATGAACATTATCACATGTTCAAAATTTTATACGTAAACCTGATTACATGGTCTCAAAGTTATGTGTGAGCCTGATTAAATTTTCGCAATGTTATACATGGACCGATATTACATGTCTATAATGATATGTGTGGACCTAGTTTCATGTCTATAATTTTTTTTCAATGCCTCCAGTCATGACCCAAACATAATGAGGGAGACCTTTTCTTTTTTCACATGTTCATTATATTATATAGTTATGGGAATGCCAAAACTATTTGTTTTATGACTATCATATTCTCTCATAACTCATGTTCTTTCATATCTATCATGTCTTATAAACATAAAATATTTATTTAACTATTTTTATAATCATTGATATGTATGGTAGGGTTTTCTGACTTCTTTCCTAGGTTCTCAAACTCATTTTCTTATTTCATGTTTATTAATCATAATTGTTTACCATTACTGAGCATTTGAGATCATCGTATCTTATGTTTACATTTCCTAGTATATTATGAATGGTTTTAATAGAGTATTTTTGTGAGGGTTAAAAAAAGGGAACAACAATATGAGTTATTTTGAATATCATTCACTATGATATAGGATTATGTTTCGATGTTTCCAAATTCACTAAACTATTATAGTCTACATTAATGTGATTGTGTGATGTATTCAATATTCATCCTAATATTGTAATATCCATGTTTTTTATGATTAGGTTATTATAATGGATCATACAACACATTAAAGGACCATTTTGGGATATGTATATTACTTAGAGGGGTAAATCATTGTTGTAGGCTGTAATTTTTTTATCCCTCTTCCTCTTTTACCTCTTCAGTTGTTGATTCTCTTATTCTCCTTTCCCTATCGCATGGAATTAAATTAAATTTATAAAGTGTATAAAAATTTTTCAAAATAAATTACTACTGAATAAGTGTGACACCACAAGATTTTTTCATTAATTACTATTAGAATAAATTGTGTTTCTTTGATAGATTGCAATACACACAACAAAGGGACTAACCGAAACAATTCTTAGTCACAATTTCTACACATAAATTACTAAATAATAATAAATTTCCAAAAATTATTTAAATAAAATTTACATCATTTTTTAATATGTAATATCACAATTATTTTATGGTGAATATTTTATATTTTTTTAGAAAATATTCACTTTTTGATCAATATAAAAAAAATACTCGATCTTAATTTACAACTACCTTTCATCTAATCAATTTAAAATGATAAATTATTTTTTGAATCGGTTTAAAAGTAAATATATTTAAATTAAAAATTTATTAATCCTTTTTTGGAAATTGTAATGAATATAATTTTTAATTTTTATATAAATATGTTGTAAACATATATGAATTTTCACATGACAATCATGCTCTCTCATCATGTTTACTGGGTTTTTTAAATTAAAATTTTCCTCTTCTATAAATTATATCGAAAAAATGTATTAAATATATTTAATAAAAAGAATTTATAACATGTAAAAAATGTAACATAATTTTTGAACCAATTTTATTAGTGAAAAAAATTAATAAATTACAGATTAATGTAGAAACGAGTTTACTGAATGATTTAAAATATTAAAAAAGTAAAACAATCGGCCTCGAAACATGTCAAAAAAATATTTTATTACAATATATTGACATTATAAATTATAATATTGATAATTGACCATTATTTGTGCCTTTTTACATGAATCAACATTGTTGTAATTCACGTTTTCAAAATATTAGAAGTGTTCCTCTCACCCCACTTATAAAAGGCCACCATCTCCCCAGTTTTTCACGCCGTCAAAAAACATTGGATCAAACAATGCCTTACCAAATCACTTCAGAACCTCTCTTTAATAATACTATAAGACATATATTTGGAATGATTACATCCTAGTAATTTTTAGTGAAATACAAATGATAATACCCAAAGAAGACGTAGTGATATTTAATAAGCTTCTTCATTATACTTCATTCTCCGCATTTTTAAATTCTTATCAAGCCATTATTATATAATAAAATAAGTATCTGAAATATATTTATTTGTTGTTATGTAATGTTTTTTACCTAAAAACTCAACAATTATATCAAATTTGTTATGAAATTTTCCATTCGGTGTACGACATATTATTCCCTCACGAACCAATGTCATTGGTTTTTCCATTATAGCTCCAAATGATGGGTATTGTGGGGGATATAATGTGTATAAATAATACATATAATTTTATTATACATATTAATATATTATATCATATATTTATTATTTATTTTCATTCCATTGGAGACATGATAACAATAATTATGTGTACGACACTCTACTTCCAGGTGAATCATTGTGATTTGTTATTCACTAGCACTATACAAAGAATTTGAGAAGTCGTAATTTTAATTGTTATATGTGATATAAATATAAAAATTATGATATTAAGGATATATTTATATTTCTAAAATGAAATTATACATCATTTTCATTCTTTAATTGTCACTGATGTAAAGATGACAACATCAGTCATATACAAGTGAATAACCACCATCACAAAGAAATGTGAACCTCTGTTGTCACCATAACACATGTATGATGTATATAATTGTATAATATGTTATATATGATATGATGATCATTACTAAAAGGTATAAAATAACTTACCTAATATCAATTGTGATACATCAAAAATGAAAAAAAAAATTAATGTGTACATACGACGTACCATCATCATGAATGTAATGAACATCACAATACATAACTATCATTCCAAATTGGGTGTAAAATTATAATTTATGTATAAATATTATTAATAAGTCATTATTATTGTTTTTTACAAGATTAAATTATATAAAATAATTAATAAATAGATTCTTCATTACAAAATATTCTTGAGAAAACATAGAAATTTACACCCAAAAAGATGATAATAATGAAATATTATTAAGGAATAACAATGAAATATTAAAAATTTATCATATATGACATCATAAATGTAAATATTGTTTTGTAATAAGTTAATAACATGCTTCAAACCAATATTCAGGTGGTTAAGCCACTTGTAACTAAGGTAATGTGTCAGGTAAGATATTAAATCAAAAATTTAATTACATTGAGACATATTTTCAAAAATTCCCCAATTCAATTTTATTTGATGTATTTAAAGCCCCATTTAAATTTAATTTCAAGAATATATTAAATTGCATGTAATTTTAATTTTCAAATTGAATTAAAAATTACCAAATGGTAATAGTTATTTTGAAATACAACTTTTTTGTGGGTGTCAACTTTATCTTCAAACAATCACTTTATTGTAATCATTTTCATTGGAAATTAAATTTATCGTAAATATAAATATTATTGAATATTGGTTGTCAGAATTTATTAATCATTATTCACTTATTACATATAATTTGTACATTACATGTTTTTCGATTAACTATGGTTCTATTAACAAAATTACATCCTCTACTCAATAAAGATATTTGATAAAGAAATTGTTTTACTGATTAAATTGATTATATTGTTTTAAAAGAATGCTTTGGACTAGAATGAGATGAGTTAGAGAATAATTAATTTAATCCCCTCCATGCATCTTTAGTCTCACTAGATGAATCAAATTCCCATATTATATTAATTTTTACCCTATATTTTTTAAACCCCCCTTGTAAATGGTCTTGATGGTAAATGTTTAATGTACCTGAGAAACATGAAATAAAAAAACAATGAATTTCCATCATTGAGAATTCAATTATTATTATTATTATTATTATCCTTGATATTCTATCTATTCCATTATCTATGGATTCATATTACTCTTAGTTATTGATTAAATGTAATTTGTTTTCATATATTTACACTACCATGCTAATTATTCATTATCCATATGTTTTCTTGGCATGTGTGTTTAGTTATATACCATTCCATGTTTAATAAGATTATTGATTTGTGATATAATACATTGTACTTATCTCGTAAAAAACATATGTGCACACCATTATTTTGTTTCCTCTCCTTAGGGTATAAATAATAATTCACGGAATGGGGTTTTAAGGGTGATGTTCATTTGTTTTGTTATATATTGTATTTAATTTTCATATTTCCAATATAGAATGTTCATGCTATATATATGGTATCATAAAAATTATAAACATATTGGTATATTGGAATTTAAATAATTTGTTTGTGTTAATGTAATAAAGAGAGGAACCATTCTTATGCCACTAGGGTCAGGGTTGTTCTAGATGGTATCAAAGAATATTTAGTAGAAACCATGAAACAAATATTTAGTAAAAATTAGCTTAAGGAACATAAAACCTAACATAAATTGATGATAATTGGACAATTACATCCTATATGTTTGGTAAGGTATTAATTTTTTTAGTTTCCTAGAAATAAAACTTTTTTGGAATATTACAGGTGAACATTGCTTTGAAATAGCGGTACCTAGTGATAATAACTCTGAAAAATGAATATTGGTCTCAAATCTAACATTACCTGATACCCAACAATGGGCCTTACTACACACACGGTCTGAAACTCCAGAGGATATTTATATTATAATTCACATTTTCCTCACAATCCAATATAAAGGGTTTAAAATTAACTATATCCCCAAAGAAAAAAATGTTATGATTATGAGATTAACAATGCATACATTATTAATTTATGTTATTTTTAATAAAATATTTGGAATTATATATTATGATATTAAATAAATATGTTTATGAACCAATCTAGTATATTCTATTTTCTAGAAATGTCATCCTGAAGAAAGAATAGTGTCGATGATCATGGAAATTGTATATATTTCTCTACTAAGGGGACCAACAAAGGTTTTAGTGGAACAAAAGAATATAGCTATATTAGGACAACATAATCTGATTGTGTAAAATAACCATTCCTAAATGTAATTTTCTATTCCACAGTGATAGTATTCTATGATGGATAACTTTTATATATAGAATCCCCCTTAATTTTTTTGGACTAATAATAATAATAAATTTATTACTTATCTAGAGAATGTATTAATGTCCTTGTGTTATGGTGAGAAGGATAATGAGACAATTATGGTGTATTTTCCGAAAGGCAATGTTGATAAATTTTGGTATTTATTACATAAAACCATTGTAGAAGTGAAAATAGAAACCGTGGTAGAAAAATATTTTGCTGTGAAATTCTTCAATAACTATTTTAATCACAAAAAAATGTAATTAATATAAAGATCAATATATTAGATAAAAACAATGGTGAGTGTGTCACATATTATGAATCAATTTTTACAATCATGTATATGTATCTACCAATTACATTCAAAAAATAGAGTTTAATATTAACCATTTCATTAGAGGGCCTATTAAAGGACTAAGATGGTCATGATTCTCTTAATAATTTTCGTTATATGATGTGTTTAATATTCCATCAAAATAGATAATAAATTATCAAAATACTATATATTAAAAGGAAACCAAGGGTATAATTCTTCATCAAAACACCACAAAAAGGAAATTCATCAATGAAGAATAATATGATGATAAAATTCTCAATGTGTGTGATATATCGAGGGAATCCCCCTTCAAAATTCATTAAAGGAATGATAATTTGATAAATGTGTGAGGCAAAGTGTAATAGTGTAAATTAATGAATGGGGTAGAGGGAAAATAATTATAATTTTTCTCCAACTACATGAAGATAGGGAACTACATAAACTAATGTTCCACACATTAAGGGAATATACCATATAAGAGGCCAAGGGGATACATTCAAGCTTATGTGATCACTAAAGATGAGTTATATGTATCCAATTATGTGGTAGCATATACATTAATCCAATATTAAAATTTATATATTACTTAATTTGACTCTCAATCATCACACTCATTTATATCTTCATAGTCCTCACATGAAATTAGACATTTCACTTTTTATTTAATAATGGAGTTGTCATTAAATACTATTAAGAGAACTATAATTGCAAAAATGCTATGTTGGGAGGTCCACATTATAATATATAAACTTGATTTATTTTTTGAACTAATTAAAATTCATAAAATTTAATTTTATATATAGTCTTTGGGATGGACTGGAATTCCAGATTTTATTCAAAATATTCTTGTATGAAGATGAAACTTATGATTTATGAGGAAAATGTGTAATTCCTTGTCTTTAAATAATAGACTTCATCATCTAGTTCTTATCAAGATCCACCAATAGTACCTGTACAGAATTAGATTATTGGGGAGTAATAAAAAACAAATATATGGATGATGAAGTTAATCTTACAATGTATTATGTACCTATTATATAATATTACATTGATATATGTCTTTAAATATTACCTATACATCCCAAGAGAATGGAGATTAGTTTCCCATTTATTTCATCCCATATACCAAAATAATTTTGAAGACTCTCTATAGAATGGCCATATTGTAATTAGTGGATTTGGGGAAACAACTAAAGGATTTATGTAATTATGCATTTATTATCCACAGGTTTTCACCATGGTGATACTCTATTCATTTCATTAAGAATAATTATATATAATTGATGATATACATTGATTATAGAAAAATAAATTCTATTAGAGTAATAAAAATTTACCATCCACCCCACATGTATGACTTAGTCAATCAATTTCATGAATCCTAATGTTTTTCAAATATTTATCATCATTATGGGTATCCTTTATTTTAATTAAATAAGGAATACATTTAGAAGATATATTCTTGAATGATGTATGGAAATTACAAGTATATATTAATTCTATTTGGATTAACTAAGGTTCCCACTATTTATATATATATAAAGAATAGATTATTCAGGAAATGCCAAAACGATTTTTTGTGGCAATCATTGATGATATTATGGTGTATTCTAAAACCTACGTGGACTAATAGAATCACATGTAGATCATTGTTATGACTCATAAAAGGAATGAGTAATATTAGAAATTTGGTAATTGGGATTTATGGATGTAGGTATTTTATTTTCATGGAAATATTTTCATTAATCATGGATCACAGTTTACCCAAAATAGAAAATAATAATAAATGAATGGCCTACACCAAAAAAACATAACATTGATACGTAGTTTCAATGGTTTAGTAGGATACTACTGGAGAATCATTCCAAATTATTTATGATCTCCAAAGTTGTTATCCCATCATATATATAAAGGGGATATGATTGTTTGGTATAATGAATATGAAGAATGTTTTGATAAAATATATAATATTTTGGGCAATTCATCAATTTTGACTCTACAAATTTGATGTGATGTTTTTTTGATATATAGTGATAAATTATAGAAAGGAAATTTTTTTCTTCATTAAAAATGATAATTTTATTGCATATGAATCGATGAAATTGAAGATTCACAAACATAACTACCCGACCCCTGATCCTGAGTTGTTATGGTTAATTTTCTTTGACAATATGAAGATATTATCTCGATGATAAATGATTTGGAATATACATAAATAATAATATCCTATAATACATATTTCTATATGAGGATCTCAATTTGAGACAAAGTCGATGGATCAAGATACACAATGACTATGATTTCACAATATACTACCACCCGGGAAAATAATGTGAGTGTTGCTATAGAAGGGGTAAAATTAATAATTATTCAAATTATTGGAATACGATATTTATTAGAAAAGATAAATAATTTTCAATCTGATGAAGAAAACATCAATAAGGAAAAAATTGTTGTCAATGAAGGGAAATTTATAGAATACATTTTTGAAAATAGTGTCCTTAAATTTGAAAGGATATTATATGTTACATATTTACCTGATCTAAAAACGAAAAGGTTGGATGAGATATTATATGTTACATTTATACCTGATCTAAAAACAGACTTTTTTGATGAAAATAACACATCAACTTTCACTATAATCAGTTTTAGAAAAAATATTAATAGGTATTTATAAGAACATATATTTGTGGGATAACTTGAAATGGAAAATTCTTAATTGTGATTATAAAAATTTTGTTTTCAAAAAAATTAAATCTATGAGGCATCATCCTATAGGATTCATGAAACTTCTTCATATTATTATATAGAAATGGGATGAAATTACCAAAATAATCATGGGACAACCAAAGACCGATAGAATGAATGATTGTTTGGTTTATAATTGATATCCAAAAAATATTCAAAATTCGTCACTATAAGAGAATATTTGCCTCTTCAGAGTATCCCAATTCTCTATATTAATGATATTGAAAGACTTTATTGAGTAATCCTTAAATTGTGTGTGATTGATCATAGTTTAACATTAGAATTCTAGATGAGTATTCAGGAGGAACATGATAGTGAGATTCATTTGATCATAAGTTACCAACATCAAACTGATTGAATGTCTCAAAGGATGATTCTAAATATTATTGACAATTTTAGTACATTTTAACATAACATTCTATGTATGTGTTATCAATATTTACCTTGGTCAGAGTATTTATATTGAAATAGTTTCCATTCATTCATGTATTCAGGATGAATTTTTTGAAGAATTGAATGGAGAAAGATGTTGTACTCTGATATATTGGTATAGTGTAGGTGAAAATAAAATCAAATGCCCAAATTTTTATCAGTGACAAAAACATATGTAATAATTTTTTAGGATCACAATAATGAATCACAATGTAAGAAAAGAGTTATGTTTATAATCAGAGGAGTGATATTCAATTACACGTGGGAAGTATTTTTTTCTATAAATAATTTCAATATAGGGTTATTATTTGTTTTGTTAGGAAATTTAATGTAATAAACATGTACATCCGAGCCTTTGATATACTTAAAATAATTGGTGTTTTTTGTTATTGTTTGGAAATGAGGCTAAATACTTGAATGTCAGATGATATGCAATATATATCATTATTAGGAATATAAATTACAAACCTAAAGCATGTTCTCACCAATGATTAAATATGATTGGACCATATAAATCATACTACAAATAATATATCCATATTAATAAAACTATAGCAAAAAATTTGAGGAATTAGAAGACTCATCTATTAATGGTACTACAGAGGGATCAAAAATTATAGGAAGCAACAAGGGAAGTAGAGGTTATTATGAAGGAGAACTAACCTCATGTATTTCGATGTTAATATCCATGAAAATTTAAGGAATACATTTTTTATGAGGTAATAATGTAACACCCAAAGACATTACAATATATTCCTTGTAGAATAAATTTTATTTTTCTTGTATCTTTTAATGGAAGCAACACTGGAATTAAACAATGTACTACTAGGTTATGATTTTCACTGATAAAATAAATATATTTTAACAATTTACTAAAATTTATTTCATTATATAAACCTAATTACTGAAATTATAATATCAATATTGGCATAGGGTTAGTTTTTGGGTTTTTTCTATGAAGAATCACTATTTTGATGAATAGTGAATAATATTAAATTTAATTTAAAAATCCATTATATTTAAAAAAACTTTTAAAGTAAAATTATTTTTTAATTTTTATATAATGTCCAAATAGATAAATTATAACTATATTATTAGAATTTTGGGAATTTTAATCTATTTAATGTTCAATTATGACATAAAAGCACTATAAATTTTGAAAATGTTAATAATAAAAACTGACTCTCACAAAACATTTTGGAGATTAATTTTATATTAAAATTTTCACTTAAGTGAATTTAATTTGAAAAATTAATTTTTTATTTTTAAACATATTTATTTATAATTTCTAATAAGTATAACTATTTTTGGCCATTTTTATTAATGAAATAAATTAAAATTAATTACATCTATTAATGTAAAAATGAGATTACGAAGGGATTAAACCTTAATCATAAGGGGAAAAATTAAATAAAAACCTATAAAACGCTGTTTTATGGATGTATTTCACCAATATAACTTATAATAGTGATGATGGACCATTATATGTCGTTTTTTACATTATTAAATGTGGGTGGAATTCACACATTCAAGAAACAATAGTTATTTCACCCACCCAACTTATAAAAGTGGTTCCCCTATCCCCACATCTTCACACCTTCAAACCACATTGGTCTAGGAAATAAATTATCAAATAACTCCCCAAATGTTATGTAATCATGCTATAAGCATTATCAAGTGCATAAAAACAACCTATAAAGGGTTTAGATCTAACCAAATGTATATAATCAAAGAAGAGGCAATGTTATTCAATAAGCATCTTCATTTTATTTCATTATACGCCATATTAAATCGAGAAAAATATAATGGTATATGTACGACATTATATTAAGTATAAAAATATGTTTTTCTGTTAGGTTTATGACCTATAAATGAACAAAAAATAATCAAATATGTTATGAAATCATTGTTTGTGTATACAGTAGACCGCCACCTCATGAACTGATTTCATTTATTTTTCAATTTCTACATAACAATGTTTTGAATTGTGATGCATATAAAGTGAATAAATATTTTTTATAATATTATTAGAGATAATAACTGATTATATCATATTTAACCCGTTACATTCCATCCATTCAAATACACAATAATGTCTCTTTTTTATACAGTGGATGACTGCCTTGTGTTGTGATTTGATTCATCTTTCACTAACAATTTAAATGGAAGGTGATTAGTCTTAATTATAATATTTATATGATATTTAAATTAAAAAATTAATATTTTAATGAAATATTTATCATTATATAATGATAATATACAACATTTGTTGTCTTCTCTTTTCACACATGTAGTGATGATGACGTCGTTCTTGAATGAGTGGATTAGTGTCTTCACGAAGCGATGTCGGTCAAATTTATCACTACACCATATGGATGACTTTTATATGTATATAATATGATATATATTTTATTATTATCATTAATTAATGGTACAATATTACATACCACTTTTATATAATGATAATTGGAAGATGATAATTTTATATATGTTTATGTACGTCACACCATCTCTAGGATTGTAATGTAATTCTTATTCAAAACTATAATTAATTGTTGGTTAAAAAATTATAATTGATGTAAAAATATTATAATTGTGTCAATATTTTATTAATGGACATGATATAAACATAAAACATGTCAAGTAATAAATCGTTTTTATAAAACAATATTTCAAAATCAAGCCATCTTTCACCTGAAAAGATGAAAATAATTAATGATTATTTAATAATGGGTGATATAATATTGTAAAATAGTAATATATGATATCATAAATAAAAATATAGTTCTCTAATAATATAAATTCATTATTAAAATCATTATAAAATATTTTAATACTTTTTCGGCTTTGAAAGATACAGGTAATGGATTTCATATGAATTTACATTCCACTGAAAAGAATTTGTTATTATAGACCAAATCACTTTTCTAGGGTGTATAAATTTCCCATTTTACATTTAATATCATGGAGAAATTATTATTAATGGTATTTTCTGTTTTAATTTTAATTTTACCATCCAATTGTATTTTTTATAAAATAGTAAATGGTAATGATATTGGGCAATCTCAATTTATTTTGTGATTTTTAAATTTACCTTGAAGCAATTACATTACAATAATCATTTTCTCACTGTAAATTAAATTTATATAAAATATATAAATTATTTCATAATGAATATGGTGATTTATTAATCCTTTTAACATTTTTACAAATAATGGTTTATATTCAATGTTATTTGATTTAATGGGGAAATTTTGATAAATCAGTATCATTTAATCAATACATATACTTGATAAGGTAATTTTTTATGGATTAAATCGATTATATGATATATGAGTAAATATTTGGAATGGTATTAAATAGGATGGGTAACATTTAATGTAATCCCCTCGAGGCATTGTTAGCCTCCTGAGACAAACTAGTGGGAAAAATCAAATAGTTTTTAACCATGCATTGTTAAAACTGTCTTGTGAAAGGTATTAATAGTAAAGGATTTGTGTACATGGGAAACATTACATACAAAAAATTAAGCATTTCCTTTATTTTGAATTCAGTTATTATTATTATTCTTTTTATTTTCTCTATGAAATTATATTTGGATGCATTTTATTCATAGTTATTGACTAGAAGACACATGTTTGATGTTATTTATATATCCATATTGACTATTCCTTCCCCATATGATTTCTTTCTAATTTTCGATTAGTTACACACCTTGGGATGTTGAATATGATTAATTTTTAATGGAAACATAAAGTATATATAACCCTTATTGGGAATTTGAGCTCACCCTTATTTTTCACTTTCCCGGGATATGAAGAAGAATTTTGCGAATGAGTTACCAAGGATACAATTCCTTTGTTTTTTATGTATTATATATAATTTTCTATTCCTAGTGTAAAATTGTTATCATATATGTGTATGGTTATCAAAAACTAGTATATTTATTATTTTGTTTGAATTTTAATCATCTATGTTTCGTAATGTAATATAATAAGTCAACATCACCAATCTACAATGGTTGGGGTCATTACAATGTATGTATATAGTCATTGGCATGGTTTGGAGATAATCCATCAAAACAATGGCTATAATGTATTTCTTTTTAATGTGTCACTAAAATGTAGGAAATTACCATTCACATGACATTCAATATATTCAATTTGTTGTTCATGTTTTATAGAACATTGTAGTTACTTTATATTACCTATGAATAAAATATTTTCAATTTTTTTAGGGTTAATTAAAACATGAGTAAAGTGTTCCACATATAGGAAAAAATGTTGGATTCCTCTCTATTTCATTGATCTTCTACAAACAACTTCTTCTTTATTTGGTTACATTCACAGTACATGTAAAGAAACCTTCCACTTCATCAAACCAGCACACTAAAATCTAAAAATATTCATATTTTACCAGTCATAAAAATATGAATGTGTTATAGAAATATGTACACAAAATTCATCTGTATAAAAAGTGACGATCAACTAAAATGAAATCGTACACTAACACTTATTATTTGTCTTATATATGAACACAATAATATTGTATAGTGCATATATTAGTTTCTTGATATCATTTTTAATAACTTCATTATGTACTAAACTAAAAAAACTACTACTTCTTGCAGGAATAACAAACCAACACTGTGATTGTTGAGATTATAATGCTAATCTTAGTGAGGAATCATCACAATTAATTCTTCTTCAGTTAGAGTGATATATGAATATTGAAGTAGATAAAAATTTATGACTTCTTTGATATAAAATATTATAAATTTGATTATATTATTTATTTCCACTTAGTGAAATTGAATATTTTGTAAACACCAATTACACTACACTAAGCATTTCATCTTATGCATGTATTTTAACTATGCATAAAAATAACTCCAAAACATCACATGATCATAATTAATCATAAAGTTTTATTTTGAATATTAATAATGGAGTAATTATGGTTATTATAACCATTTATGCACACTTCACTATTCTAATCATTACTTTGTTATGTCAATGTAAGTGAAACTGTGCAAAACTATCATATTTTCACAAATAAAATCCTTCTAAAATATATCTAGTATTTTTATTTGTATTATGTTTATCCTATTTGGGTTATATCGTGTACATTCGTGTATTCATGATCATGAATGAATGCATTCATGTGATTTGATGTATTTTTAAAAAATCCAAAATGCCCAAAGGTTGGTTTTGAACACACACATCCATCTTCCTGCACGTAAAAACACAAACACATTCTTCCTATATTATTTTAAAATGAATATATAGTCATTTATGTGTGGATTAATGAATGTTTGGCTAACTAACTTCTAAATGTAAATGACCATCTCCAAAACAATTCTGTTTTTGTAGAAAATCTCATTCCTGAAAATATTTAGTGAAAACCCAAGAGGATTGTCTAAAACCATACATTCATTATATCCTTCATAAATCATAATGTGGATGAAAATGTCTTACAGTGACTCAGATAATTTTTGTAAACAAGGAATATTTGTGTCAGTTTATCATGCTTTTGAATGGATTTACATAACTATATTCTTCACAAATATATTTAAGATTGATTTTACAATATTGAATTCTGATGAATTTTTCTTCTTCAAGAAACATTTACATCTTGTGGTTCTTATTACAATCTCAAACAAACAGACATGTAGAAGATCTTTTTAAAAAATGAAGGATCACTTAGATATATTGTGAGTCATAGTAGAACTAATCAATTAAGGGCTATCTCATTTTATAGGAAAGGATCACTATAATTCATCTTCCATGAATCCAAAAAATAAAGATGTAAAAATTATTATTTTGAATTGAAAAAGTTAATGGATTTGAATTTTTCAAATACAAGATATGTGATTATTAATATAGTGGTTCCTTTTGAACATGACCTAGATTTTCATTTTTGGTGACACATCATCAACATGTAATGAATTTAACTAAAACGAATTTGTAATATAAAACTAAAAAATCTACATTACAGTCCTTAACAACAACTAAAACATAATTTTCATTTGTCTAGTCCATGATCATTGTGTTCCTAATCATATGGTCATGTCAGAAACTATACATGAATCTTTCTTATAAAATTCAAGATCATTTCAATTACCATAATTGGTCTTATATGTGTCGCATGATCACCAATGGTTGTTGATCATTGAATGTCTAGTACCAGGTTTCCCTCATGATTGGAGTAAGGATATGACTATGTAGAAACATGGTGATAGATGGATAGGGATAGATCAAATGGATATGTTATGTCTATATAATTTTAATACATTTAAAATGTATAAACACAATAATTTCTCACATTAAAAATATGAATGCATGTCCATAGGCTTTATAATATAAGGAATTAAATGTCACCGTTCATGGAGGCGCTAGGGTCAGTACACAGATTCACTACACCACATGCCCACACATTCTACAAAACACACAGTCTATGTAATTTCCTATAGGCTTTCATCCAAATACATGTACATATTTTTTTAGTGAGATATATAGGCCTTAAACAAAGGCATACCATACAATTGTGAGATTTATTCCCTCTACCACCCATGGGATTTATATGTATTATCCAATGGTGATGATTAACCCTTAGGGTTTCATAGGCTTCCATGGTTGTGTGTCCAAGGTAGATTGTGATTTTGACTTATTTTTTATATAAGGGACCCTTTAATATTAAAATAAAATTATATGTAACGAATTAAAAAATAAATATGAATTAAAAAATTTAAAAAACACCATGTAATAACAAATATATTACAAGAATCATTTTCATGAAAAAAAATTGATCATAATTTTCTTCTCGTTTTAACATTCAAGGTTCTTATGAAATAGCAAAATATTTCATGTCCTTTGATTTATCTTCCTCTATTGATGTTGGATTATAAATTCAAAATTACTTTGGGAATATTAGGTCATCTTTTTTTCTCATATTTTTTATTTTTGTAATATATTTGTCACCATTGAAACAATATTTATCAATTTTCAACCATTACAATGATTTTTTATCTTACTTGAAGAATTTTATAAATGAAATCCAATGTCATTGAATGAACCAATAAAAATTAACCAGAGATATTCAATGAAACTCAATGTCAATCAGCCATTTATATTTTTCCTCCAATTTTATGATTTGAGAACATAATCCAAGATCCATCATCTTTAAAAATACTTAATTATATTGATGACAATGAGATCTTCATATCTTATTGATCACATTTTTAAAACAAATAGAAATAGTGGAAAAAACATATAACTCTGAAAGAAAGTGGCCTCTTCAACATTGGATATATTTTAAGAGGATATGATAAATTCTGATCCAAGACAAATAGAATGATGGGTTGTACTAGATCTTTCATGGGACTTAATTATTTTTCCATTTGTTCCCTGAGACACTGAGTGTTGGAAATGCCATGTTGATTATTGATTATACATGTGGAGATATATCCTTCATGAATTGTGATAATTATATTACATATTTATAGTTATTTTTTCTTATTCAGGCATTGGATGAGGTAGTCTGATTGAAAAATTTTGAGGATGTGTTATGCTATATGATTTTACATCACGTTAATGTTTAATGCATTACATATTTTTCCGAGGGAGTGAAATAAAAACTTATCATAGAGAGAATCATGATTGATGGTAGGGGTTATTAGTAATAAGATTACATAGGATGGACTAGTTCCACATATTTAGGAATTATAATGTAGTCTTTTAATTTTTCATTCCATAGTGCTAGTGGAAATAGTATATATTATAGTGGATAATATTTTCGGACCCGTGGAGGTAGTATTGAAATGTATGACCAATGAGGCGAACAGTTACACTATCTCTCCTAATATGACTAAAAAACTATCTATTATTGGTATTACTATGGAAAATGTAATTTTTAATGTTTTTAGAAGAGGAATATATATGTTTTAGAGATGTGGGATCTGGACAGGTTCTTGGTATAAGATCATGTCCAGTTACATCTTGATAAATGGGAAGTTGGATTTTTACCAGACAGTCAGGCTCTGGAAGTTGTAACATTGCTCAGGGATATAAGAGGTATCACCAATAGGGTAGTGCTTTCCAAGAAGTGTAGGTATGGGATCCAATACATGATTCATGCAAGGTAAATTATTTATATCATACTTTTATGATCCATCATTTGGATCCTTTTAACTTAAGTGGAATGATCATTCTATATTGTATATCGGAATGCACAGTTTTTTATTTATGGGATTCACCTTATTTTATATCTTTATAGTTTATTGAGTGACTATACAGTATTATAGATCATATTTATGGGGTTAGGAATATCTATATACCATTCCATGTTTATTGGAGGGTATTATCTAATTTAGAAGGTTTACCACAGTGTTTTGTGGTTATATATTCCCCAATGATCTTTTTTATAGGATTTCTATTTTGTATGATATAGAGCACACATGAGTTGTTACCATCCAAAAAATCTATTATCCCACATTAGGGTGAAATTCATATCGATACTGGTGAATATTATTTTTATGAATCTAGTAAAGGGCCTGAAAATTGATTGTTGGGAGGAATTATGGCCTAAGTGGCTATTTTAGTGTAGGAAAATAGGGTCATGTAGAGAGATATTTTACCACCTATTATCATCCAGTTTTATGACATATTCATAAGTTTTGTTTCATGAATTACACATTAATGGGAGGAATATTTTACAATCATGAACATTATATGTGTCGATAATATTTCCAATCCTCTATACAAGATATTCCAAATGGATATTCAAGAGTTTGAGGCTAATCTAGAGGATTTAACATCCAAGATATTTATTCATCCATGTACATAACCATACGATTATGTAGCCTTATTTTACTATATGTTGAATTTGGTTTAAATTTTTTCATGGATTATCATATACTAAATCAAATTAATATTATGAATTGATGTCTAATTCATTAAAACGATGCCATATTTGATCAATTTATATGCACCGAGCATTATCAATGATTTATTTTATATTATTCTATAACCATTTGATGGTTAGGTAGTATGATATAACTCAATCTATATTGATAACATGATTTAATATATATATAATAATTTATTTCTATCTTTATATTTGACTAACACCCTTGCGGTATTCAAGGATTTGATGAATTAATTTATCCAAACAGATATAGAAACATTCACAATTTTCTTCATGGATGAAATTATTTCATACTCAATGTCAAATGATGGACCTAAAAAACCATATGTATTTTATTGAATTTGGATATAGGGAATGATAGTGTTCACATATGTTGAGTCATTTGAGACAGTCCAGAGGGTTGGTATTATCTTGGACTAGTAAACTCCACTATAATATTTCATATCTGTGTATAATTTATTTTACACATAGAAGTTGTAGCAGTGAAATATTAATTTATCTCTTGTGATCGACACCAAGGATCACAAGCTTGAGGCTAAAATTTCATCTGATGAGAGAATAATTCTCAGTTTTGATTAGAATGAAATGTATCACAATATAATTTTGTTTCAACTATTTCATGTCCAGTGGAAGCATGAACTTATCTAAGAAGAGATATGAGAGAGGGTGACCTGTATGTGTTCTATATGACTCTTATTTTCCACTGATGAGGCTAGGTGATTCCATGGACCAATATGTTATGGGAAAATACAATAATTTCGCGGGGTTGTAAATAAAAAATTCCTCTTATGTTTTTAATTCTTTAGGCTTTTATGAAAACATGTGTATTTAATAATAAATAATAATTTTGAGTTGAGAAGACTCCTAGAGAATTATTAGGTCCTAAAGAAAATTTTTATGATGTTTTTTAGTTAATATCCTATTGAATAATTATAGTGAATTATTAGTTCAATCCATTCACCCGAATAGATATTTGGGATTAAAGGGAACACCACTCATTAAAATATATAATGGATGCTTTGAAAACATTCAAACCCAATAGAAAGGGTGATGAGGAATTTACATGTGTGGAGAAATGTTTTTACAAATGTGTTCCCTACCATGTGTGTTGTGTTATATTGGATAGTGGTATCCACATGTTCGGTGAATATTTTATCCAACCATGTTTCCCATCTATGAGAAATGTATTGTCACATAATGTTGGGTCTATATGAATTGAACACAACATGGGCAGCCATGTGACCAAACTTTTATACCTTTATAAAAATTGATATTAATACTTTTCCATTGATCAATAATCTATTTAAAACATATATTTTACTCTAATTTATAACAATAATCCCATCCTACACATGAATCATCCATTCCTCTTTAATCATCATGAATTTATATTTGTTATGCTTTTATTTAGGTGAGGTTAGTTTTATTCTTAAACATTATATATTTTTAACTATAAATTTACAAAATTGATCTAAATTTATCATAATTTCCTTATCTCAAGATATATTTAATAAATATACCATGTTTCATTGATATCATATTCTTTTACATTTTTCACTAAATTTGCATGAACAATGGCCTATACTAGATTATTTTTCATCTAGATGTATAACGTAGGTAGTTTTGAATATTTTATAAAAAATTAATAACATTTCATAAGTACGTGTTATGTGTACTAATGATCAATAATTAACATGCATTATAAAATATAAATAACAATTTTTATCAACAAATATCTAAATAAACCTCATGCATGGGTCATGATAGATCTATCGATATGTAGATCAAGGATTTTTCCACATTTGAAGGTGTGTGTGGACTATGATTAAAATAGTGCAGTTATAATAGTGACCCATAGAGCTACTTAGACATGAATTATATCTTTTTTCTGTTACAAGGTATTTTTGGGACATACTTTATGATCTCACACCCTAAAAAGATAAATTTGTATAACTATAAATTATAATTAATTAGAATTGACAAATGAATTCTCTTTAGAGAATACCCCCTTTTAATATATTAACGAAACTTGAATAGAATTCCTTAGGGATTCCACCCTTATATTCTATTGATTATGGTTGTTAGAATTCATTAAACTAATCCCCTTGATTTATTTTTAAAATACATGACAATTTTTCTATGGGTAATACTTCTTGAATTATATTGATGAAACTTATTATAATTCAAAATTTTAATCCCCCATATGTTATATTGATTATTCATGATGCAATTTAATATGGTATTAACCATTTTATTAATTTTTTGTATTTATTTAATAACTATGTCAATCTCCCTTAGAATCTGTTATTAAAAAAGGCTATGTATTCCTAGTCGAACCCCGAATGTATTTGGTTGGATTACCCTTTCTGGGAAAGAATATGGGGAACCCCAATTTATTATGTTTGATAATGATGGTTATATTAAAATTATGTGTTTCATATATATATATATATATATTCACATACTTGATTTAATATTCATAAGGTCATTTATCTTATACCATAGAATGAATTTTTAGTAATGGGATTTACCTGGGGGTTGATGGATGATTATTTATTTATTTATTTATTAATATATCATTTTATTATTCATGTCAAAACATAAAAAAATTTAAGAGTGGATATGTTTAATAATCCATTAGTGGTGGCTTATATAGTAATGCTCAAATGATTATTTGGATGATTATTGGTATGAAAATTGTCATCATGCTTTCCAGTGAGGAAAATGAAATGAACTATATGACTAATGCATGATTTTTATAACTATAACAAAGCATTAGAGACTCAGAAATGCATATGAATCAAGAGCATTATGAGGAATATTCATGTATTTATGTAGTCCCTTTTACATATTATTAATATAATATGGTTTGATGTATGGATTTTTTGAATAATAGATTGTTAATTTGGATATTTAATGGGTTTCAATTATTTGTTATCGATTTCATTTATGAAACTTTTCTGCTTATTTACCTAGATGACTTCATATGGTTTCCTTTAAATAAATAATTTTTTATATACAAATAATCATATAGTATTCCCACCATACAACAATAGACTCGTGCTGCTAGTTGGAAACCCCTCGAGTAGATAGAGGTGATCCTAACGTCAAGTGGAACCATTGGCTGTGTTATGGAATAGTGATCTATAGTTTTTGGACACGAAACCATAACCCCTAAAACCCCAAACCTATGATTTAGTGAAAATTTATAATGGATTGAGTTACTCGGTAGAGTAGAGTGATATAGGTCAAAGTTAAGGTAAATATATATCATATGATATACACACAAGAATAGATTAATGTGAAAAATCGATCCATGTAAGGGTTGATGGTGTTTTTATTTTAGGTTCATTTTCAATTTAACACTAAATGATAAACTATATAGTATTTGTATGATCATGATCACATAACATATTTTTTATATGTTTCAGGATATGTATTTTTTTATGTGAATCATGGTTTACTTGGAATATTAATCATGGTTGAATAATTTAATGTTATCAAAAACTAAGAAAAATATAAAATATTTTAATATTTTAATGAATAAATTATCCATCCATCAAAAAATAGATTTGAAAATTCCAAACAATTTTATCAAGATTCTACTGACTAAAATAAATAATATTTGGGAAAAAATAAATTACTTTTTTTCAATAATAATTTTATCATGTATAATGTCTTATATTCACTAAGTTGTGATACGCCAATTTGTTATTTACTAGTTTATCATTAATTAAAGGAATAGTTTATTATCAATGATTCTAAAAATATATATAGTGGGTCGAATTAAACAAAATGGTATTAGGGTATATGATAATATACCAAATAATAATATTTTGAGGCTAGTGTTGAGGAAATATGAGTATTGTTTTTTTATTTGGGGGTCCACAAAATATATCATGGAGTGGACAGTTGATGTAGTCATAATGTAAATTGCACTAAAATACCACATAGAAATATTAATAATCATAAACTAGATTATGGGAATAGAAAATAGTTACCTTACCCTATAAAATTATAGTGATGGGATATTATAAACAAAATGGTGATGTATTTTGATGTTTGATAAAATATTTGTATAGTAATTAATATAATAATTTTCTCATAATATTTAATATTGATAAATTACTAATAATATGAAATAATTTATTTTTTAATATGGTGGATTTAGTTAGAAAATAATATGTTTATTAAATAAAGATATAAAACTAGTAACCTCTTCAATCATAAAATATTAGTACACGAACATGTATATTAAAATACAACATGAAAATTTATTTTATATTATAGATTAATATAATATTGGCTACCCACATTATAGAGTTAGTATGTGTGATAAGAATGAATTGATGAGAAACAATAAAAATTCATCAAATATTCATTTCATCAGTCATTATCAATTTTTTGATAGTTAAGGTTTCAACATATGGTAATGGATGTATAAACCATGATTACTCATCTTTAGGAACAACAAAAAGAAAATGGGTTGTTGATGATAAATGATATTATATTTTAATTTCAAATGTTTTATATAGAAAATAAATACATATATACTAATAATGTACTCATGATGTGTATGTTTATAAATTAGTTAACAATGTTACTATTTCATATTGATATGAAATTTTCCATTTATCTAACATTATCATCCATAGAACCTTGATTTTATAACGAATTTATGAAATATCAAATGAATTTTAGAATAATCTAGAGAAAATATTTTTACGAGGCTTTAAAAAGGTCATATGGAATTTTGGGAATAGTTTTACTCCCCATTATGGTGATCTATGTGAGGGACACATTTTAAAATCCTATGACATGTTTATAGTGAATAATTAATTCTCCAAATTTTGATGTGTAATTAACATGAGTTTATCTACAACACATCTAATATAAAAGGTCAATTTTATTGGAAAATAATTAAATTAATGAAGAATAAATTATAAATTTCTACTTCATGTATATTAAAAATTATATTTATTATTTATGATTTTTATTGGTTATTTAATAAAATATATTACTCACATATTTTTATCCAAATATAGGAAGTAGGGATGATCAGAAAGAAAAAAAAGTTATGTAGATCTTGATTATTATAGATGCGACTTGACTAATACAATTTTGATGTAATTTTATAACACTGTAATTTTCATGAGGATTGATTCTCATGGATCCATTATTCATTATTGAGTGTTACCAAATTATATGTGTCAGTATGTATTTATAGAAAAGATGATACATTATTTCATATTTGTCATGACCATTTTTAAGATATATCATACACAATTGATAAATTAATTATTCAGAAATCATAAATTATGAAATATATAAAATGAAATATAATTATTAAATATATGAATAAAATAATAATACCCAACAATACAAAAATAATTCTATGTGAAATAAAACAACAATTAATTTTATGAAATGTATTGAAAGGGGTGTCTAACCATCATGGAGACAAAATATGTAGTAATTTGAGATGCATTGTTATTTTTTATTTAAAAATGAATAATTTAAATATAAATTATAATAAAGTACAAAAAGTTGATAAAAAATTTTTTATAATAAATGTGTGGATTATTCTTTTTAAAATAAACAATCCAATTTATATTCACCATGAGATTAATTTAAAATAATTCAATAATATAAAGTGGTGTGAGGAATATACATAGAATAAATATATAAAATATTTTGGTTAGTTTGTTGGAGAATATAATTACCATGGAATAAATGGTCATTAAAACATAAATTGTATTTATTACAAAATTAATATTAGCTTAAACATACCATAGTTAATTTTTTATCCAATGGATGATTGATAAAGAGTCTTATAACTGTTACAAATCATCTACAATACCTTTCTATATATAGTTTTTAAATAAAAGTGATAAATATTTTTCAATATGAAAACATTATTTACATATGGGTATAAAATATATACTGACATCAAAACAATTTGTTATATCTCATATTAATTTTTTTAGATGGGAAAACTCTATTAGGGGTTATTTTTGTAGCTAAATTCTTTATGTAAACAAAAATTGAATTTTATTTAATTATACTAAATAATCAAAAGTATATAACCATACTTATTATATAGAGTTGTTAGTCAAGTGATTTGTTATTTAACTATAAGAAGAAAATACTTCCCATTTGTGATAGTAGAAAAAATATAAAATTCAATGCCATCAATTCTTTATATGCACAAGATTTGGTGTAGGAATATAAAACACAACTGTGTGTAAGAGGAATCATTGAATTTACAAATACTATGTATATAATATAAACCATATTCCTATATTATACTCACTATAGTGGGAATTATATAATTAAATAATAATAATAAATCAATATAATTGAAGGTGTAAATAAATTGTTAGTGGATAAAATTTGAGAGTCGATATAAATTCTAAAATGGATTCCATCTTCAACACTATAGTGACATATTTTATTTTTTTGTCTTATTTATATAAAACCATTGAAGGTTATTCAAAAAATGGACAAGGATTCTAATCTTTTTAACATTAAGGAATTATTAAATTTATGATATATCATGTAATAGACTATGAATAATATTTTTGAAAAGTCTGATTGATAAAATACATTATAAATTTAATAATCATAATAACTATGGATAAATAAAAAATATAAAATGGATTTTATGACTACCTTAATTTAAAAAAACATGGTGTATATTTATAATTGATGTAACCAGAGGGGTTGGTGATATTGAAGAATTTCAATAAGTAATTCATGTTATAATGATCAATTTATGTATTGAAGCAAGAATCATGATCCTAGAATATTCATTTGATTAAATCAATATGACTATGTAATTGTTTAGAATGATTTTTTTCCATGTTCTTATTATATATTAGTTTTATATCCAAACATTTCCATCTTGAATCATATTCTAACATATGTATAACATATGATAAGTAATAAAGTCATATAGGAAAATGATTAATGTATTTACCCAAGAATGAAAAAAATTTAGCAACACCTTTTCTACTGGAAAAACATTCTATTATTATAGAACATTGGGTAGTTTCCAGTTATATTATAGACATCAATGATGTGTTGAAAATATAGGGTGAAAAAATCACAAGGTGTTTGTATCCTATTTCATGTGGTGTATGATCCTTCTAAGATGATGTGTTAAAGAACATGATTATAATATAATGATGAATGAAATTTAATACGATTAAGTACTTAAATCTAATAAATATTAAAATATATATATAAAAGGATTTTATATTTCTTATGAATTGATCATTGTCATAATATACCATTACAAATCTAGGAGAACTTCTTGCGGTTGACGTAAGAAAATTCTAAAAATACATGGGAATGTTTGATAAAAATGTTACATGTAATTAGATAAATGTTAATAAATGTTTTCAATTGGATAGAAAACTAGTATTCATAACATTTATATTTTATAAATAATTAATTAAATTATATTTTAATGAGAATGATACTATTGGTTATGTCTGTTGTATACATATCATTTTTGACTATTAAAATTGTGAATTTTGATATAATATAATGGGAAATTAAATAAATTTTTTATACTCATTGGAATTGTATTAATAAATAATATTAACATCATAATATTTATTTGTATAACATGGTAGAATAAATAATTTCTATTAAGTGATGTTAAAAATGGATCATATTCAAATTCTTAAAGATGTAACCTCATATTAGTTTGTTAGACAAGTTCAGTAACAATAAGAAGATGGGGAGCTAGAGAATGTGTTTGAAAAAATAAATATAACAATACAAAATTTGAGTTATAGTTATAATGTGAGAGATAATAAGTTATTTGATCATATTTGAGACTAGTGGATGTGGGATCCTATTAGAGTTTGTCCCATATAACCAAATTTTATTTTTTATTAACAAAATATTGAAGAATATATTCACAAAAATATAATGTTACACAATGTAACAATATCATTATAATTTCCTTAGACTATTTTCAATATTAGAATGTTATAATTGTTCTATAATATATTGAAAACTAATAGATATCATGAAAAAATTATTATAAATAAAACTTAAGGTCAATATTATGTCAGTCTTGAAGGACAAATTTTATATTTGACTACTAAGTACCCGGGTATGATATTACATTTAGAGTTATTCTCATGATGCACAAACCTACTAACCTCTATGATTAGATGGATGAAATACACGTGACACATAAAATTCATTATATGTATGTTTCATTGGATATTACTATCTAAAAATGTTTTTGTTGGTCCAATGATAAGATATTATAATTAATTTATACCATTAATCTTGTTTGATGATGTATGGATGAAAGTCATGATGATGTAGTATCATGGAATGGAAACATACACTAGGTGTATCATAAGTGACACAAAATTAAATAAATATTCAATAATTGTTTTACCTATTATATAAATAGATGATGATATATATGGACATTTAATTAAAATAGATATTTCCAATTAAATCCATGTCCATGGATGTTATTCTATGATTTCATTTATAAATTTCAATGAGAAAAAAAAATTTTGTATAGGTTAATTAATAAATTACGAATCCTTTATTAAGAGATATCAGTATACAATCGGATTATATTACACATTACAGATAATAGGAAGGTTATTATTAATGGAGTGTAACCATTTTTCTCTATGAGTGTCTTGAAATGTTGGTAAAAATCCGTCATTGACATTGTACAATCTCACTAAATTCCATCAAGAAAGAGGTATTGATAGTAACAAGATATGTTTATAAATAATATCATTAAAATCCATTTTATAAAATATTGAGAATAAATATTATTCAATCTAAGGAAATAATAATAATTCATGTAAATATGCTTATATATATATATATATATTGATTCATTATATATTCATGTTTATAATATGTGAGTTGAATTTTATCTAAGGGTTACTATTCAAAAGGTTATAAATTAAGAATTATTTGTTCTCCAATTTATAGAGTAGATTAATATATAAATATTTATCTACATAAATGAATACTTAAATTTTTATTCATTCATGAGTTTAGTGAATAGAGTTTTTATTAATTTATGGAGTGAATAATATTAATATCTGTAAAAATTATATTGTTAATGTGTTTTTAAAATTATTTTGGAGTATTAATGTGTCCAGATAGTAATACGATAAAAATAATACATTTTAATTAATATCATTTAAATTTCTTTAAGTTTATTTTTTATGAAATAATAATTTAATAAGTAAATTAAATGGTATCTAATAATAATATTTATATTATAATTTGACATGGGGTATAATATGGATAAAATATATTGATTTGTGCCTGTGGGAAATTATAAATTATATTAACCCTAAATATAAAATCGATGTAAAACCATTTACATTATGGGAGATACAGGTTGTGAATGAAATAAAACAATATAGAATTATCTAAATCTTAGAAAAAATAATAATCTATAACTCACTCTAATTAAGGTAGATATAATATGTTAGTATCTTTTGGATAACCACAATAAATGAAATCAAACAATTCATTCAACCACACTAGAGAATCATGATTTGAAAACATTATATAAAAACACATAGATCATGAAGATATAAAATTAATGTATTCCAAAGTTGGATTCATAATAGAGTTGAAACAAATAGATGAGTTGTATAAAATCTTGACTAGGTAGTTGTTATAAATAAGTTAATTTAATGAACCCTTAGGATATTGGCTGAATTGGTGGAGTTGACCAGTTGAAATGTCACTTTTTCGCTTTTAACTCATTCATATGAATTTTAATCCCATTTTAGTATGGATATATTCTATACTTTTCTCTATAATGACACTCTCACGTAACGATCAAATATACTAAAAATTTAAATCATACATAGAAAAGTATTTTACTAGGTTCACCACAAACATATAATTCTAGGTGAATGTATTGATGATAGTAAATATACCATAATATAGAGTAAATATATATGTGTATTATAAGAGTATTTTTAGGGGACAATGCTGATTCAAATATGAACTCTCTTATTTCTGACTGGAACAGAAATATTATACAATGCATGTATTATACTGAAACCTTTGGGTATTTATAAATTGTTTAAAGACAATAGTATATATCTCTACTCAATATAGTTTATTGCAATATATTTCATCATCATATGTAGTAACATTGTACTTCATTATCATATTTCCTATAATTCCTCTATTCCTCTCTAGATGACATCAATACATTGATGAAAGGGCCAAATATCTTATATTTTATAAATCTTAGAAACATCACCTCTCTTATATTTAAAAATAATTCCCAATTTGAATGACCGCATTGTTATTCCATCTCTAAAAAATTTATATTATACTGAAGATCATTTTCTTCTTCCAAATTATGTAGAATACCACAATTTGGAATTAGTTTTGGATTATATCTTTTATACACTTTTGAATGTTTAATATTAAATATGTACTCTATGCTTTTATCAAATCATTAAAAGTGATATAGGTAATCTTATATATTTCCAATAACTAATTTGTTTGATCTATGTGTTGACCTATGTATATATATTTCTAAAAATATATAATAATACTACATGTAATCCATAGATTCAGTATGGTAATTCATTCTTATTTAATAATATTTAATCACTGAAATTTGAGAAATTATTTAATATTTTAAATTTAAATTGAGTCATCTAGGTAATCTAGAAACAAAAAATCCATGGATCAACTTTAGGGATTATGGTGTGGTCATCACCATTTAAATAATCACAATAGAATGGTTTATTTAATTACCTATACATATAATTTCTATGAGTTTGTAAAAAACCATAATTACATTAAATCATGTAATATTTTTCTCCTAAAATTTTCATTCCACTCATTTTTTCAAATAGACTGTCATTTCCTGGCATAGTGTCCTATTAGATCTGAAAAATCATTCCTATTTGATCATCCAAATACACATCTATCCTATCGCAAATAAAATTTTGTAATATAGTTATTTATTTTATTTTTTAATATTGGTTGTAGACATACAGTTCATCATTAAAGTAAAAAATACCCATAGAACCTCAAACTCCACTAATCATCCATTTCATGATGACTACAGTCACATGGTTTTGTAACCTAAATTGATTTACATGATCGGGTTGATTATGGTGGTAAATGTCCTCCATGGTGTATGTAACTCTAAAATTCATATTCCACCAATAATTTCATAATCTTTTTTACATCATTTAATCCTCTGATACAATGTGGATACTAATATATTTTATAGTTAATTGAATTTTCTGAATCATAAATTGAATTTTCTCTTATTTATCCACTACTTATTGTTACAAACTATAGAATCCATAACTCATAGTCATCTTACGGTACTTAAATGCATTAAACACACTACCAACCCACAACACCTTTCTATACATATAATACATCACCAAGACTATCACTTACCCATATAGGATAAAATCCATTTCTCACCCCATGACATTCTATTATATGTCCACTATTTTAATCCACAACTATAATAGGTGGAAATTGGTTGGTGAGGTTCTTTCCACCAGATCCAATTTTTAAAAAATTCTAAAAAAATATAGAAATTTTTCTCCACATCGCCATTACATGACAATGTTATTACCCAAACAAATCCACTAATCTAGAAAAATCCAACAACAAACAAATGTTGTTATAACATACTTCACATAAATATTTTCTCAATACTATTGTTTCATCAATAAAATATATGTTCTTATAACCCATTCAGAAATAAACAAATATAAGGATGTGAACTGGAATATAAATACTTTTTATCTTGTGATGAAGTTATCATGGTTAAATCAGTTCCCTTCGAGTTCACATTTTTTGTTTCATGTTAAATATCATACACATCTGAGTGGAAAATGATAAGGATGGTTGATTATTGGGGGGTTAATGTCTGTAATGTCATTCAGGTTAAGATAACTATTCATGTTTATATTCCATAGAAACTCCCAACTATTCCCATATCGATAATATATTAAATAATCTCTTTCCAAACGCGGGCAGCCAATTGGGGTTTTAGACCCAATTGTTATTAGAGACTCACATCGGTCCATAGAATGTTAGGTTGGGATCATCATACTTTTTTGGGGAATATTTTCCTACTCATAGAATCTATTATATATTTATGATATTTTTTTGAATCTCTTCCTAATAATTATATGATACTAGTTACCCAAATAGAATGACCATGTTTTGAACCCTTTTATTTATAATAGAGGTCCTATTGATGAGTCCACCAGTATGTGTACATGGATCTTAATCCATTTTCACTAAATGGAATGTTTCTTATATTTTGAATCTATATATATAGGCACCATCGAGTTTATTTTCATAAAGGGAGGTGAATAATATTTTTATAATGGTATTGATTCTTTATTAGGCATCATATATATCATGTTCGTTAACTAATTCAAAGAAAATGTAGTTTGTTAATGCCATGAAATATAAAATCATATTAAAAGGACATATACAAGGTATATTATTTAGTAGATATTTATGTTGAGCCTTGATGTGTCTAAATAGTATCTTAAATATTGAAATCATCAGAGTCATCATAGTTTAGTCTCACCGTTGGGACATTCTCCAAGATGGATACGCTTATATGGTAGTAGTTATTTCAGGAAACCGATTAGGGATTACGTACTTATGTTCTCCTAGATTGTATATATTTAATATGTGAATGATATAGTAATTTTTAGTCCCTATAACCATGGGAGGCATGTTCTATGTGAGAATTATGGATAAAAAAATCAATTTCATTGTTTTCTAATACATGACATTTGTGATGAGAAACCCCTGTGGAGGTTTAATATTGATCTTGGGACATCATAATGTATCATACATATCAAGATTATATTCATAATAAAAGTCCTCATTGTTAACATTTTTCCCAATCCATTACAGGATGTGGTAGGCTGATCTACCCATGGGACACATGGGTCCCCAAGTTTGGAATGATAGAGACAGGGTGGGACATTCACTACGATATATTCCCATTTGAGGATGAGCCTTTGGAAGCCATCTTATATATCCTGGTATTGGTATTATTAAGACATCTCATAGTTCATTTGGTTTCTCAGCCTTCTGGTGGATGATGAAGGATGACCATCCCATGGGATTGACTAGGTCCCAATTGATGGAATTACAAATACATTGTGAAGCATACACAAAAGGTGGGTGACCATTTTTGATCATTCCATATGATAGAGTACTATATATATTTATTATAGAAGGAATCACTATTATTGTAGTTAGGTTGACTGGGGAAGAAACTCTATGGTTTCCCTAATATGGGGGTAGTCATATAATTCCATTGAGCAGGGTAACAAAATGAGTATTCCCTTACAGATCCATTGTACAAGGATATCATTCCCTTGTTCATCTATACTTCATAACATTATTTCATGCATAACATGTTACCATTGTATTCCTTACACATCCTAAGATATTTTTATCTACTCTAGTTATATAGAAGTCATGCCAAATAATAATCCCATTATCTAGTTGACTTTCATGGAGGAAATCACATAACCTGAATGAATTTTTTAGATAACATTTAATTTTCAATGTTCAGTTTTTCAATGGAAATAACATTATCAAGTAATACTTGTATATAGGGAGTAATATGATATAGGGTGGCATGTATAAAGGACGTTTTATGAATTAGTCTGATATGTCTAGGGGTGCTACATAACATATCTTACATGTTTGAAAGAAATCGTGAGGTTAAGGTTGAAATATATAGAAGATGTCACATGATCTAAGTGGACGTATCTAGAGTAAATCACATGATCTATGATGACAGGTCTGGAGGACATCCCATGATCTTGGATGACATGTTCTGATGAAATTACCTGATCTAGGATAAAATTTTGTGCCATCATCACGAGACTTAGCTAACATGTCGTGGTGTCACCACATAAATGGGGAGACATGTCTTCAAGACAACACATGATTTGGATGAAAATCCCAATGGGAATTTCATGTAACGTGTGTCCAACCAAGAATGAATCATGTGACATTATTGACATTTCTAGATGACTTATAATGATCAAAATAGTGTGTCAATGGAGTTGTGAATGATTTGAGTGACATATCCTCATGTTATCCCATAAACTAGGTAAGTCATGTGAAGCACATGAGGATATGTGTATAGGGTATTGGAATAACCCTCATATATTTCATTCTATATTCCATACTTTTTTCATTTATTCCGTAGGTTTTTCGAAGGTAATATTTTTTTAGGTTCTTCATTACCCAGAATAAATGCGGGACCTCCTTCACATAATCTAATTGATATGATTGAAGTTCTTCATATGGTCCCAAGTGATCACTTGATGTTACAATTAACACCATGTGATCCCTTATGTTCTTACCTAAATTTTACCTAGAAGAAGACCATTATGATCACATGATTTGCTTCTCTCAGAATATCGATCCTACTATCTTTTGTGTGATCAATTTTGGCGGAATTGTTTTCTTAATGGGACGAATTTAGAGGCCTCTCCACCATGGTTATATGTCACCATGAATGGTGTGTATCATTTATTTTTTGGCTAGATAAAGTAAATGTAATTTTTTGTTACATTCTTTGATAATCAATATAATAGGTAATCCATGGTGTCTCATGATATTCAATGATTATAAGAATAATCCTCCTTTTTTATTTTAATTGGATCCAGCCTGACCAAATGGATTTAAACTGACCAAGTGGATATGTCATGGGGATTTAACAATGCTAGTTATACATTTCTAAGTTCCCTCAAGAGATCAAAATGACACTGGAATGGATTTTATTTCATTGAATGTGAATTGTTAGGGGTTTTTTATGAGAAAATAGTGGATTTCCTTATGGCCTTTTCGTGATAAAGATGCATTTCAAAAGGGAGTCAGCAAGATCATGATGACATGTCATAGGTAAATTTTTGGGATAAATGTGGGGGATTAATTGGGTAAATAACCCATATCACATGATGTTCATTGTATATAAACTCTATAAAAGCTTCCATATTTTCCCTTTTATTTCCTTAATTATTTTCCTAGGGTCGGAGATCTTTTGATGTTGTTCAAGTGTTGTTTTAAATAATAACTTTCTCTATTTGTGATGTGTTTCATGACCACTAATGGTCCTCTTGTTGATTTTTAAGAATTTTCAAGGACTACCACACCTTTTTTATTTATAGAAAAATGGGTTGCGTAGAATGGAATAAACCGCTATGAAACCCTTTAGATGATAGAGATGATATATTGCTAAGGATACATGGTGTCTTTCAAACCATAAGAGCACATTACATTAATATTGATGACTGAAAGTTGATTCAATATTTTATATATATTTATCATTTATTTGATGAGTTTTTTAATGGTTATCTGATGATTTTTGGCTTAAATGTCCCATGACTTTGAGGAACTCATACTATATCCACTACATGATTAATTAATATCTTGTATTCCTTCTCAATAACTAGTGGATTGGTCAAGGGAATCCTCATGATCTCATGTAGGTCATTATATAAACAAGACCCATTTTATTGACCTATTAATGTTCATTAAATTACATATATTTTAGAAGGATAGACAATAATAGATATCTTGACCGCCTTATCTTCCTTTTATGAGGTGAAAATAACACCCATGATTCATGTATTTCTTTTATAATAGATTTTATAATGCTCATTTATTGGGAATAATAAAATTCTACCCTTCTGTAGTGATGAGAGTGGGGAATAGGGATTGGTTATATGTAATGTAAATGCTCTCATGAGTATTTGGCTGACGTAAATGGACTTAAAAACCGAAAAATTAATTTTTATAAGGGCATTTTGGGGGACCAAAATCATTTTATCACTTTTGTTTCTAAATGCCCCCATTTTATAGAAGATTAATATAGGGGAAGGAATAGTGGGAATAGATTCATATTTTTGAATAGATTCCCCTATTTTCTTATAACAATGTTATGGATTATGTCTCTTTTATATTGGATATCTTATGGTTATGAAAATTTCACTAGTATTGTGTTTTAGTGTCATGTATTCTGGATGAGACCATTTCGTAATGTTGTTTAGGGTCTTCTGGTATGACCCTTATACTTTATATTTTTTATGTTTTCTATATGATACCTTATATTACTGTATTATAGTATCTTTTATACTCAAACCATGTTATTCCATGTAATTTAACATACATATACTAGGATATCCAATACTACAAATATAAAATTATAGCTTCCTGGACAAGATTGGTGAATATTGAGTAAGTGGAAGACATGCATTGGTTAAAACAAAACATTAATGGTGTTGAGATTAGTCTTAGTGTTTTTTGGGTCATGAGGATTATATTTCATTTACATTAAATAGGGGATGCCACTAATTGGTAGGTAAAATACCCAACACATTGATAGTTTGGTCAAACCGTCTTTTCGCTTCCCTTTTCCAAGGGACATGGACTGTTTATGGGGGTAATATTGTTTGAGTGAGAAATATTATTTATGATTAGTATAGATAAAATTTTGGATCATGCGTAGAAAAATTATACACCCAAAATTTTGAGTCATGTAATGTGGTATGGGAAAAACTTATCGAGTGTGACCCATAACACCCTGAGGTGATGGGTTCCACTAGAGTATTACCATGGAACCAAAGGATGAGAGTTCCTTTCCTATAAGGAGGGGATGCCTCTAGTGTATAGGCCCATGACCTTATTCATTTATAACATGATAAAATATATGGATCCCCACTATCTTTAATGTGACATCCTGAAAAAACTAAAGTAAGAACCTTGTGTTCGATAGTGTGTATGACACGTGGCAGCAAGTAATTAAGTTAATATAATAACCGTATACATTATAATATGTATAATATTTAAAAATTATTCTAAATATTTCAACACATGAAACGTAGTTTTTTATTTATATTCATGTGACACTAATTTAGTGTAAATCATACGCAACAACGACCTTCCATTATTGATTATGTTACGTGAAAAAGCAACCTTCTTCAATGGCTCATGCAAGAAAGAATATTGAGTCTCACTGGGAAGCAATAAATAATTAAAAAAATTATTATTTAATATAAATTTGAAATTATTAATAGAATTAAAAAATATATGAATATATATTTTTTATACAACTAAGTTATAAGATGCATATAAATTAGAAATGTATATAAGAACCAATTTTATATTATAAGTGTATTTTTATGCTCACAAAGTTGTTTTACCATAATATATTAAAATAACAACAATTAGTGTGTTTTTTTTAATGTTATAAATTTGTAAAAATACAATCAATATTTTTACTTATCCAGTATATTTGGTAATAAGAAGATAAGATCAAACAAAATTTTCACAAAAAAGCTTATATTTTTATTATGGTATTTTCGCTGCCTTTTAATGGAGAACCTATTTAAAATCATTATTTTGAATATTTTATGGATTTTATTTGTTAAAATAATATATATATATATATATATTAATTTATAATTTAAAAGTTATCTTAGGATGAATTATATTGATTTTTTTCAGAAACATCATTTTTTATTGAACAGTCAAAAATTTTAATGTTTTTGTTAAAAACAACCTTTTCATTTAAAAAATTCTTAATGATAAATTATAATATATTTTTTAAAATATAATTTGATCAATTATTCATCTATTAATATAATTTAGTTTATTAGAATATAAATAACTTTTAAATTTAATATGAAAACATAACAATCTTTTGAACATTTATCTATTAAAACTAGTTAATCTTTATGTCTACGAGAATAAAATTATTATTATTTTTTCCACTTCAATGATATTAATTTTTAAAATCAAACATAAAAAATTTTAATACGGATAATATTTTTGGTATTCAATGTTAAAAATAAATTTTGAAAAAAAATATATCTGAAATTTATTAAAATTATTTACAGTGATTTAGGTTTAATTATGCTTAAAATATACTAAAACACTCTGATTATGGGACCAAATGAACTAGAAACATATCCAACAATCATTGGATGGAAATACCTTGGTCATTAACCTTCCAGTAATGAGTTTTGGTGAGTTTTTTGTACTTTTATTATGTACAAAAATGTCCACACCAAACTTCTTTTCAAGAATACTAAGTGTGTCTTTTTCAATTCCTACAAAAGACCTCCATATTTACCCTTCTTCACACATAACCAACCAATTATCTTTGGATAATTTATTACCAAATGGAATCCATATATATCTACCATAGACCTTGAATCTTAACTTTGAACATAATACCTTCCATGGATTCCTTTTAGTAAAACCAAAAGATGTTACTCGATTAAAAAGTAATTTCTTTTCGCAATCTCTATAGTTTTATTTCCATTCTTCATCCCCTAAAATATTTTTATTGTGATTATTCATAGAAAAATTAGAAAAATAAATATTATAGGATTATTTGATGTTGTTTTTTATTCCTACACTAACACACTACATTATCTAATTGGTAATGAACATAATGTTTCAATGAGTAGAGAATTAATGACTCATGAAGCAATGATTGTTACATTTTCTATTACCACCTTTTATGGTTACAATTATGATGAAAAACTAAATATATAAGATATATATTTTATTTATAATGTATCAACCTTATTTAATTTTTTATAAAATATATTTATTCTTTTCAAATTTCGAAAATATGATAATATGATTTGAGGAAGTGTAGACTACAACCCCCAGAAAGCAATGTAATTGGTTTACATGATACATAGAATGTATAAATGAATCTAATAAGTATGAATGTGAAACATAAAAAACATATATATGATATTAATAACATAATTATCTTTCCATATATATATATATATATATATATATCATTTTCTTTATTACCCCATCACACACTTTAAAAGAGATAATGTTGTTCGTGAATGAGTGGACTATCGCGTCCTAGAAATGATTTGATTCATTTTTAATGACATGATTATATATAAAAATATATATGGTTAAATATTATGAAATTAATTAAATTATTAACATTGTTGAAATATTTTAGTTACTTAGCTTCTTTTTGTAATGATCATTTTAAAATGGGTTTGTTACTCATGTGAACGGGGGACCTACCTTCTCAATGATAGTAACATAATCTAATTTTCATAACCATATATAATAATTGATTTTAATATTATTATTAAGTAAAAATATGAATATTATTTTATGTTTATCATTCTATAGATGTTCTATAATGACCCCTTTGACAGTAAATGACAAACTATAGTGGTTTGGACCCATAAACCAAATTTGGTCAAAAACATCGGACTTAAACATAATTGATTATGTAGTTGTAAAAGACATAGTAATATATGTAATAAAAGTAACTATAAACATGAAAAGGGTTATGAAGTAAGTATAAAATTTTCATCATATTATTTTATAGTAATCAAAGGGACATTAACATGAATGGAATTGCAATTTAAGGTATTCTTGTATTATTTTCATTTCATGTGGAAACCATAATTTCTGTGCACCTGATTATATATATATTATGTTATTACTGCCACATAGATATATTATATCATGAATTTTTTTCCATTCAAGCTACTAAATACTTTTATTTAATATTATTATTTTAATAGGTTTACTATTTCAAAATGTTTCAGAGTTGTATGAGATACTTTGGAATTTATAAAGATTATAGTATTCCAGACTAATCCAAATGAACATTCAATTGTATTTCTATTCGAGTATATTTTATAAAGATTTTACAACAAAAACATTCATTATTATCTAATTATTCCTGAAAATTTCAATTATTAGTATAATTCTTCACTCTTTGTTACTCAAAGTGTTTAAAAACGTCTTAAAGAAACCCCAACATCACTTATCTTTTTCATCAAAGAACCTGTTTTCTTGTAAAAATATTGTTTTATAAAAATTTTGTAAAATATGATTTTAGAATTACTTGTTAAAAAAACATTCAACCTTTTTATTTTATAAATCTCAAAGAAGTAATCCACTTTTTGGTTTCCAAACTATATATTTTCTAACCTTTTTCAATACCAAATGAATATTATTTTGACCTCGTACGATATTTATAGATATATCCACCATCATTTCATTGAATCGTCCTTCCTAATTTGAAAAGGATTTTCAAAATAAAAGTTTATTTTCAACATTAATATTTTTAAAAGATAATATTTTATTTCATCATCGGCGATAACCCTCTATTTTACTACACAAGGTATTTATTGTGTTGATAACAGCCTTAATATTTCTCTTGATGGTTTAGGATTTATTTGGACAAGGATAATATTCAAATTCAATTCACTGATTTATTTCTTCGACTCCATGAAATATGAAATGTACTGTGAAAATGAAAATTTAATCTCCCATAAATTTCCTAATTCATTTATCACAGATATTATTATTGCACAAACCATTGAACATTTTACACACAATGTCAACTTTGACCATTATTTGATTATTTGGGGAAATATTGATAAATATGTACACATTATTCAATATGTATATTTGATAAAGGTCATTTTTTATTTGATATTTTAGTAATGATTTGGAGATACAATACACAGATTGAGGACATATAAGGAAATCCCTATGGGTTAGGGACCCTTGATTATAACCCTGTCAATGAATCAATTGTATTGTGGGATAAATTAATTGCACACATTGGAATGGTTAAACTGTCTTTTGATGGTAAAGTTATCATGTTCCATTAAAACATGACATTCAACAAATAATCATTTCCTTTATTGAAAATTCAATTATCATTTATCCATGTGATTTTGTGTTGACATATATATGGATAAATTTCATTTTCATGATTCTAGATTGAATATGTTTCTGTGTCTTACCTTGCCATATTTATTTTCATCATCTAGTTATCTGCATGGCATGTATGTGCAAGTATTTTCCATGATATACCATCTTTTTTCATTTTTTTCATTATTTATTACTCAATTATTTCCCCGTACTGAGAATTTGAACTCGCCCTTATTATGTTTCATTCCCCAGGAATCCAAGTACCTTACTATGAAAGATAAGCAGGAATTTACTATATGGATTAGAGTTATCCTCGGAGTTATTTATTTAAAAAGAATAAAAAAATTATGTTGTAATAAATGTATTCATTTGAAATAAATTACTCTTTTATGAATCTGGTTTTCCATGACTACTAAACTAGTCATTCATTTGAGGCTCGAATCCATATAATCATGAAAATTTATTTAGTAGCCGACATAGGCTTTAGGCTATCTGGGGATGAGTCGCTGTAGTTGGAACCAAAGTAGGTTTAGTGGTAACCTTGGTAACTCAAATTAAGAAAAAATTGATTGGAAAATATAACTGCAAGGTATAATTTGAGAATTATATATGAATACCCTATATTATTGTTATGTATAGAGTATTTGGGTCTTCCTAACAATACATCAGTGTCTGGATATTACTAGTGGATATGGTTTTTGCAAAAATGTACCTAGGAGTAACAACTCCGACAAGGAGTTCCAGTTTTGGCTCGGGGTTACATGGTACACAACAAGGGTCCTTACTACGCAACTTGTATGAAACTCTAGGGGGATATGCAAAGGATAATCCACTTTTTCTTTGTAAACTATTACAAAGGGTTTTGATACATAATAAGTAAACTTGGTTAAACCAACTGAGTTATAGATTTATTAAAAGTTGTTGAGATTTAAAAATATGAATAATGGTATTATAGAAAACTTCTACACCAAGGAAGTACCTATGTGGAAATATAAAGGATTAGGTACTTATGTATTGAGGTTTTATTGTAAACGTTAGTTAAAATTCTATTTAAATATTAACCTATCTTTACAGATTTCCATCATATTTATATTTATACATTATATCAATATGGTATTGTAAAATGAAAACCTAGAAGCTAGGTGAAAATCCAATAAAATCTAGCAAAGAAATAGGTATTGAACCCATGACTGATGGATGATAAGGATTTCACGCCAACCACTAACCTATGCAATGTCCTTGTTAATTTTCCTTGGTCATATTTAAGAAATTTATTGACTAAATATTAATGATGATCCAAACATAATTGTTTTGATGATTAAAAATTTATCTATTAACCATATTTATTTTGGATGATTTTTGAAGAAAAATAGTATGACTTATAACACTTTTATATGAATTCTGTCCCATTAAATGATTCTTATAGTGGATCAGGCATAAAAAATTCATAATTGGTAATTAAATTTTGGGATTAAAGGGGTTAATTAAAATTTGATCAAAACATAATCACAAGTTAGAATTTTTTATATGAGATTGGAACCTACCATTTAATAATATTTCATTATATTCTTGGTGAGTAAATGGATTACCCAACATTGGTAAAATGACTTAGAAACAGAATGTTTTTGCTAATACATTTTTTTAACGATGGACTTCTAAAAATTCATAGATTTATGGAATCGAGGCCCTCAAAATTCCATTAATCATTCACTTGTTTCTGATTTATAAACTCATTGAATTCCAATAAATATTTATGTTTTTACTATAAGTATGTATCTCTACTTCCCACAAATGTTCACTTACATAGAGACACATTTTCATGGTATTCCATGTGAACATTGTACATTTAATTCTATATTATATAGAGGATGAAAAAAACCCTTCTCATGAGGTGGGATTTCAAAAATAGGAAGTATAAAATAATCTATCACCATGATCGATATTAAATTGCGAGCATGATATTTAAATAAGGTGTAGAGAATGTGACGCCCTGAAAAACTAAAGTATGAACATTTTGTTCGATAGCCTGTACGACAAGCGACAACAAGCACGTAAGGTAATATAATATCCTTATACTATATATGAAGTTTACTATTTAAAATATATTCTATATATTTCAATTCATGAAACAATTAGTTCACTTTAAATGCATGTGAGACTAATTTATCATACATCATATGAAAAAAATGACCTTTTCTCTGTAGCTTGTGCTACACACAAAAACAACCTTCATTGATGGTTTCAGCTATACTCAATACCGAGTCATATTGAGAAACATTCTATAATTAAATTTTTTTTATTTAATATAAACTAGATATTACGAATAGTATTAACTAGAATATGAAAATATATCAATTAGAAAACTATGTCGTTGGATACCAATAAATGATAAATGGTTATATAAACCAATTGAATATTAAAAATATATTTTTATGCCCATAATGTCATTTTACCCTAGAATATTAAAATAATTACAATTATTAAGGGATGATAATTTAATATATATGATATATATTAAGTAAATCATTTTTTAATATTTATCCAATATATTTGGTAAGCATAAGACTAGATAAAACCCAATATTTCACATAAAATCATATATTTTATTAATTCATTTTTATTGCCTTTTAATGGAGATAATATTTTTAATATTAATTTTAAAAATTTTATGAATTGAATTTGATAAAATATACATAAAGTTTTAATCTCTAATGTCTAAATTGTCTCAGGGTAATTTTTTTATTTTTCTAAGAAGCATCAAATTTAGTGAATAGTGAAAATGATTTGTTTTAGTAAATAATTTCATTTTTTGTTTCAATAATTATTAATGTTAAATTATTTTATAATTTTTTAAAGTCACATTAGATCAATAATACATATATTAATATAATTTAGTTTATTATAATTAATATAACATTTAATTTGAATATAAAAACATAGTAATTATTTGAACATTTTTCAACTAAAACTAGTTAATTCCTCTATCTGCAAGATCAGCATTAACCCTAATGTTTTAACTTTTGTGATTTGAAATTTGAAAATCTAACACAAATCATTGGAATAAAGATAATATTTTTCGTCTAATAATTTTGACTTAATTTTTTACAAAAACTAATTAGTGATAATTTTTAAAATTAAATACGTCGATTCAGGAGAAATTTGACATAAAATGGACTATAACCTTATGTTTAAGGGCCAAAATGACCTAGCCTCATGACCAAAACTTATTGGATTAAAATATCTTAGACATTAACTTTCCATTAATGTTTTTTGGTTTTTTTCATAGATTTTATTTGGTACAAAGATGTGCAAAACTGTCTTCTTTTCAAGAATACAATGTCAGTCCTTTTCTCTCCCTTTAAAAGGCCACCACCTATTCCCATTCCTCACACCTATACGAACACTTATTTTCAGCCAAGATCATCCAAAATGGCCTCCCAACATCTCTCTCCAAAACATGGAATCTTACCATAAATAGGAATAACTTCCATGGATTCCTTTGTTTTAACCAAATAATGTTACCCGACTAAAAGGTATTGTCTTCTCTCAGTATCTCTAGTTTCATTTCCACTCTCCAACCACAAAAATATATAACTCATAGTATTTTATAACAAAACAAGAATCCTAAAAAAACTGGGATGTTTATATGTTGATATTTCTACCTACATATATACACACCACCATTTAATTGGTAATGAACATAATGTTTATGTGAACATAGAATTTTTGTCTCACTAAGTGGTGAGTGTTCAATTTTCCATTACCACCTCTTATGGTGGCCATTATGATGGAACCTTTATTTATATACGTCATATATGTTATTTATAATGTTTAAACCTTCTATTATTTTTATTTATGAGTTTAATTTATGCTTTTTATGTTGTCTAAATTATATTATCTCGCTTGAGGATGTCTGTAATACTACCCCGTAAAAGGGTTGTGATTCATTCTTATGGATATGTTATTTAAGGAACCCTTTGACCATAATTGAACAACAATAATGTTTTGGACACCTAAACCAAATTTTTCTAAAAACACACGAAACAATCTTAATTGTTTACATATATGTAAAAAACATGGTAATAATTGAAATAAACAATTTAATAAAAATGAATATTATTTTGAAGAAAGTATAAATTTAACTGATTTTTATTAAATAATAATTTATTGGAAGTTCACTCGAAAGGAAACAAAAGGTAAAGGATTTTTGCCTCATTTTTATTTCTTGAGGCGTACTTTCCTATTGTGCATCTAATTTTTTTACATGGTTTACTTACTTCCACCTTGATATATTAAATTAGGAATTCCTTTCCTTCATAGTATTTAATAATTTCATATTATATTATTCTTTAATGAGGTTTATAATTTAAAAGTGTTTCAATGTGGTATGAGACATTTTGTAATGTTCAAATATTATTGTCCTCAAGAGTTATCCAATTTATTATTCGATGGTATTTCCATTAGGGGAAATTATATAACCATTTTATAACATTCACATTCATTATTCTCTAGTTATTCATGATCATTTCACGTATCATTTCCATTTTTTCCACTACATGGTTCCCAAAGTTTTTTAATGAAGTTTTAATGAAACCCTGAATTCACATATCTCTTTAGTCGGAGAACCTGATTTATTGGATAAACATTTTTTTATTAAATTATTTTAGAAAATTATCTCAAAATGATTTGGTAAAAATTTTTTAACAATTTTGTTATTTACTACTCTCTTAAAAGGAATCTTTTTGTCACCTTCAAAATAATTAATTTTACAAAATTTTGTCATACAAAATTAATATTCCTTTTACAATGTACTACATGTATGGATTTACCCAACATCAATTCATCGAAGCCTACATCCCAATTTTAAAAGCATTTTTAAAAGTTAATTCTATTTTCCTCAATATTATTTTTAAATGTTTATTATTTATTTCATTAATGGTGAAAACCCTCAATTTTACTCCATATGGGATTTTCTCATTAATAAAATCCTTTTTATTTTTCTTGATGGTTTATGACTTTGTTTCCAACGATAGTATTCGCAACCCCATCCTTGATTTTTTTGTCCCATTGAAATATTAAATCTTCTATAAACATTGAACATTGAATTTTTCCAAAAATAACATATTTCATTTATCAAGGATATTTTTATTTACTTAATCATATACCATTTTACATACAATGTCAATATTGAAATTTATTTTATTATTTGGTAAATATTTATAAATCCATATAAAATATTCAATATAGTTATTTGATATGAATCATTATTAATTTGATACATGATGAATGATATGTTAATGTAATACATATGTTTTGGACTATATATAGAATTCCCTACGGGTTGGGGACTAGTGAATTAAAGCCCTCAATGAATCAGTAGTCTCAAGTGAAAAATTAGTTGTGAAAATTGGAATGGTTGAATTGCATTTGATGATAAAAGTATCATGATCCTGGGAAACATGATGTTCAACAGATAAATATTGAATTTATTAAGAATTAAGTTATTATTTATTCATGACATTTTGCGTCAACATATCTATTCATACATTTAATTTTTATTTATATAGAAGGAAAGTGTTTTAGTTTATTACCATGAAATATATAGTTTCATTATCTACTTATTTACATGGAATTTTTGTCCAGTTATTTACCTTTCCATACCATCAATTCTCATTGATTCATTATTTCATTCACATTATTTTCCCCTTAAATAGCATTTGAGTGTACCCTTATTATGTTACTTTCCCAAGGAATCAAAAGATAAAACTATAGAACATATTGAGGGATTTTCTAAAAGGATTGGAGTTATCCTTTGATTTATTTATCTACAATGAATAAAAAATATTATTTTGTTATAAATGTCATCATTTTTAATAATTTACTAAATTATGTATCTTGTTTTGGAAGATGAAAAAACTAATTGTCCTTATAGGGCTTGATTCCTTGTAATCATGCCAATGTATTTAGTAGCAAATAATGGATCTGGGCTATCGAGGGTTGGGTATCTACATTCAATGTACATGAAAAATTAATGTGGAATCAAAAATCTCAGCGATGATGATATGAATGGGGTATAGTATATCCTAGAAGGGGTCTAGAATTATAGGATTGTTTATCTCTTATAAAAAAAATTAACTATGGGGCCTATCCAATGTGGTTTTGAGTCCTGAGATGTGGGCATTCAAATGATTTCTGAATAGTGTGAATCATCCCTTATTTAGGAAATGGTACAAAACATGGTGAAGTAATGTTGAATAAGGCAGATCCAATTGGATACTCAGGTTATCAAAATCTTAAATAATGGTTTAATGTTCACCTATAATGGGGATGGTATAGGAAAATCATACAGAAAATTACCCAAAACAGAAAATTATGTTGTGTTCATCAAAAATGGTTTTAGGAAACTAATGATTAGATATCCCAATTTTCATTAAAATGAATCATTTTTATGCTGGCCATAGACGCATTAGCATGACCCAAGGGAATACATGAATAATCAGTCAAAGGTACCCCTAACGTCGGACATCTGTTTTGAAAGGAAAATATATATTTTTTGGATTTATAAGTTTTACAAATAATGAAGGTTGATTTTTTAAAATTCAATATTCAAGAATGAATCATGAAGCCTAATATTTATTTCTCTATATTGTGAACACATTTTCATGTGAGGTGATGTGAAAAATCATTAAACTATCACTTCCCAGGACCATGGGGACCAAAAAACATTTACCGACATTTTTGAGGGATATAGAGTAGGAATTATAAGGTTGTATGAATCATTAATTCATTCCATAATTATATCCTAATCCTTGGAGATTAATTGATAAGTGATTGGATAAATTAAATTTTCCCATTTATCCCTTTGAGGGTTTTCCACCAAACATGATTTATGTCTCCCTTAGTAGCAGTTTAGGGTCATGTAATTTGGAACATCAATGTCTTGAGTTTAGGTGCATACATCTTTGACTGAAGTTCAAGAATTTTAAGCCCGTGACACTCATTGAATTAATATGAGAGGAATTTTACATAATAGCCAAATTAGGATACCTCATGTTAAGATTTATCCAACATCCATCTGAGCGGGGTATGAAAATTTTGTAAATCATGGATATGGGTTCCTAGGTCATAGGTAATGTCATTGGACTATCATAAGGGGGATTTCCAGAACACCCTCATGTTTTGTGTTAAACCTCAGTGATAACAAGATCACCTGAATCAGAAATCCCCTCATGTATAGACAAGATTCATCTAGTTGGTAGTTATTATAACTTATGCATCAATAGTATGTTTGAACAATGTGATCTTTTTTCCTTTAAAAGTTCCATGAAAGGATTTTTGTAACCCAAGGACTTAAATAAAATATGTGTGTTCAATGAATTGAGGGGATTAAACTATGATTGGAGAAAACAATTATTTATTTGACTGAATTATAGATATTGAGGTCATTTGATAAGGGTTATATTGGCCGATGACATTTACATTTCAAATTTATATAGTGGTGATGAATTTTATATGAAATTTTATTTTGATGTGACTATGACATATGAATTGTATATATTTTTCATCTAGTAAAGGAAAATTTTTTTACTTGCAGTTTAATATAATATTCTTAGGATATGGTAATTGATGTGAAAAATTGTGTTGGTCTTATAGGGGAACATAAAATTTGTCGAGAGATTCTAGATACATGGTATATTTTATCCAGGAACAAGCTTATTGGTTGGTATCCATATGGTAGTTTCCTAATTGTGAGGATATAGTATTTTCAGAAACCATATCTATAATGATATGATTTGTGCATATGAAAAATTCTCATGTATGACTCAAAAATTAAACAATTAGGGGTGAATGATTTTCAGATTACAATTGTTTATGGACACATGATTGATGATATAGGATTCACTATGTATTCTATAATTGAAGGAATCAAGTGATATATAGTTAATTTATAAAGGTTTCCTATATAGGTCTGACCGGAACAGAATGATGGTGGGGGTATATTTTTTTCCATGGATGTTCCGAAGAGTCGGATATCTAGACACCCCAATGTATCATATTATTATAAAAATCATGACAAAAATAGTTATTAGATATGAAACTCCCTCTGTTGGTCTGACATATTCACAGAGGGACACTTTTCACATTTATTTTTATAACTGGAACAAATATTGGAGATCTGGGTGTCACTATGAATCATGTGATGACTAGAATCAATCCTCACATAGTTCTTGTGAAACCATGTAATTTAACATCATCAGGAAATTATAATTGGTCATAATTACATATCATTTGATGAAACTTATCAATAAAAGATTATTCCATGATAGCCATTGTAGTTTAATGTCTTATAGTAATGACATATTCTCCATTCCATGGATAGGGAATGTCACGGCATGGACTACGAAGGGAGTTATGGGTATTAGTATATATTCTTTGAAAGTAGGAATGAATCAACATGTAGTTCTAGAAATTGAAAATCACAACACAAACCTTATCCATATGCAAAAGGGTGAATTATCCTCTTTAATTATTGGAGTTGGGCCTACTATTGGAGAACTGGACATCACTAAATATCATGTATGGAGCAAAATGAAATAATTCATAGTTCATTAATGGAGTTTCTAAGGGAGACCAACACCATGGATTACGGTCCTATCGGGTGAGTCCCATTAGAACGAAAAATTTTATGTTAATGAAGATACATTATACATGATGTTTAACATCATGTAGTGAGGCCTTATTGTGTTCCTTTTAAGGTCATACATCAAGTACCATGACAACCCCATATTAAGCTATATGTTTCATTTGTGCATATTAGACCTTACCAAAATTCCTAAACTCACAAGAGAATACCTCTTTTTGAGAAACATGAAATAAAAAATGTTCCTCTCATAATATGGAGTTAATTTGGGATGGTTCATGAGAATTTTGTATCCTGTAGTGGATGGACCATGTTTTAGGATCATGGAATCCCAAAATCATTCATTTTGATGAGAATCATACCATACATATTTATGTAATAAATTCTAGTTTAGTGTCATGAAGGGAGACAAATTTTGTTCAATTTGACATCATGTTGTTAGGATGAAGGTAATTCGACGTGAATAAAGAGTACTACGGTGGGTACATTAAATCATTAAACATGTGGTGATAATGTATTCTATGATTTTTAGAAACATTTAGTAAGAACATGCCTCATACATGTTAATGTCATGCGTTGTGGATGGGAGATGATATTTAGTTTATAATGATTCTTCCATAATATTTCATGTAATGTTTAACAGAATGTCATTGGGGAGAAAGTTTTTAGATTAATATCATTTAAAAATTTCAACATTATTATTATTTAATTTCTTTATGTTGGGATGACTATAATGCTTGATGATATATAAGAACATACATTTAAAGAAGCATCTAAATGATGGCGTGTGAAAACCTCCCCATCCATTTTGTATAATATATATGCTTTATTTTGATAGGAATTATTAATTATATAAGTTCCATCCAATTTTTTCATAGATAGATATAGTATGTGTTGGTAACTTGACTTATATGGGTAACACTATCTCGTTTTTGTATTCCAGTGAATACAGTTATTCCTGTGAAGCGGTACATATGGTGGTACGATAGTCCTTTAAATCTAGGAGAGTATATTCAATATAAGACCTATTTTCCATGTTCACCAATCTCTAGATTATGTAAAACATATTATAATTAAAGTCTTATATCAAATCATTTTTTTATTAAGTTAATGTGGAATGGTTTATTTTTCATGATTTAGTAATCCAGGTATGTTTTGTTCAAATATATAGAACATAATTTTGTGTCATTTTCAATCAATATCATGTGAGGGACTCTAAACATGATGATGATATGGGAAATCAAGAAGTTGATGTTATTAATTTTCCTATCATCCATGCGGGTAATTTCATCTACCCAGATTGAAAAGATGAAGGTATCTATCAGGTTATACATAAACTACATAGCTCTAGCTGGGGGATATGATCCGACAACATCCATAACCAATATAAAAAATCACATGAATATTTAGGTTTATGTATTAATTGTTGGGGCTGATGAAATTTTTTGAATCTAGAAGACATTAAATTTCCTAGATAATTCCTTGTAGTCTTATGTCATTGCATTCATGTAGAATCCTAGCCACATTATTTTGTGCAAGATTCTGGTTCTAGAATGATGAGAAACACATGATCCTTTGTTAAAATCTTCTATGAATGTGCTAATATCTTTTTATTCTATGAATCCGTAGAGGATTACATCAATGAATCACCATTTAGAGGGGTTCTACTTATTTGGACTATTTTTTTGGGCGATAATCATTAATCGATGACAAATATGTTCCATTTTGGATTAGTTTATCAAGATATGAACATTTTAGAGATAATGAATTATGGACTCCATTCATCTAGGGTTGAATATTGATTCCACATGATTAGAGGTAGATTTTACTATCTTAATTACTACCATGCTGTAGATGATTATCGATAAGATCATAATTTGATGTCTAATGTGTAATATTTCTTCCTCCTAATTCGATTCAGCCAGAACTTTGGCTATATCAGCCAATGTGTCAATAAAATCATTCTATTATTGGGGAACATGAAGGAATATGGGATCAAAAGAGAACTATCCCATCGTCCCAATATCATAATAATGAGAGTTGAATTTGCTTCATTTTTTATGGAATATTTACCACTGATCTAATTTATCTCTATATTTAAATCTTCTTTGATATTAAGGGAGGATATATGAAGCAATAAAGATGGTTACAATAATGAGATGAATGTTTGTTATTCATCTTCCTTATTCATGAATACTTCTGATTGTGACAAATGTTAGATTAAAATTTCATTGCCAAGAGAAACAAAAAAACGATATACTAATCATAATATGTTTTGGGGATTCATGTCTCTAGAAAATTGGGGATAAATAGGTTCTAAAAATATATCACCCTTATTCGGGGATCATCATGGTCATAGAGAACCTTCTCATATAAATTCTATATGTTCATTAGTGTATATTTTGTGGTGGGATGTTCCATGATAAAATTATCTAGGGCCTTCCATTTCACTGAATTATGTGACACCATCTAAATTTCATAGTAGTGTATAATGAAATCCCATCATAAAAAATTATAAATCAAAATATGGAGGAAAAGGATGAAGATATGTTGGAAAATACAGGAGATTAAGTGGACTTATGATTGTTACATGTAATATTATATTTTTTTCTTCAATGATAAGTTCACAACATCTCTTATAAACATCATATTTTCAAGCCATAATTCATATCATCGTTTATTTTATGTAGTTCAGAATATTATAATTCCATTCATTGTTTTTCTATGTGAGGAGAGAACTGAATTTTATTTATATAAAGGCTATATAAAATAAGAGTTTCAATACATCAAATGGTGGAATTAGGTTTGGTGGGTACATCAGGTACTGCATGAAACGTTCAAAGGATTATTGGTATTCATAATCCTATTTATAGCTGATTACAGTATTCATTATCATGGTGTAGGGGAGATATTTTTATACTAGGTTTCCTAGGAAATTACTAATGTATGTGATTTTCCCTTCGATCCCATATCATAATTGAGATTTCATGGGGGTGATAGGTCAAGGATTGTGCTAGTACTTCTAGGATAAATCTCAATGCCAAGGTGGCATAACATAAATCCATCCAACTTCCCTGATGTTACCTAGAAAGTTAATTTCGAGGGTTTCATCTTTAGACTCTTCCCCAAAATCTTGTGAAATATTTTTTGAGGACATATGATGTAATCAAATTACTGATAATATTAGAACTCTAGGTCATTTACATATCATTCATATATTCTTCCTAATTATGGGTTTGTGATATGATGGATCGTGCATTGATATAATAATCACCAGTGTTCTTCAACCAAAATGGAATCACACAATAAAAAAATATTTATATGGGTACTCTGATGTTTGTTGATTCTCCATCCTTATGGCCTATGTTTATTTGATTATTCCCTACAAACCCATCCATGTTGAAATGTTTTTGGAACCTATTAGATGAATTGATCAAAATTTATGTGACATATAATGGGAATTTGACTTTTAGAATATGTTTATTATGTACATAAAAATCCTTGAAAACACTAATCTAACTGAACTTTTTTTATTATAGGGATGATGTTGGTGATCCATCTTTAGAATTTTACCTATCAGAATATGTTGTATTTGATCAAATTTTCATATTCTTCTTGTACATTAGTGGAATAAGAGGGGTGCATGCTCCTGGATACATAATTTAAACCTAATTGGTCATTGGTTAAGATGAGATGGTACATAGCCACATCTATATTCATTCTAGGAATTTCAATATAATTTTAAGAGAACACATATTGATTTGGTTTTAAAATCATAATACAATTCACTTTTTCCTTGAGGCACATGGTCTAACTAATAATTAAATGACACATGCCTTATTTTTCTCTCGAATTATTCTACATGTGCTCATAAATGGTGTTGGAGGTGCCCTCCTCAATTTCAGGAGGGGAATTTCTGAGGTCATCGTATTCTTCTTTAATATGTGATATAGTGGAGGAATACTCATCTGGTGTTAGAAATATGAGGGAATATATATCACTTTTAGGGTGATAGAGGCAATCCCAAGAGGTATTGTAATGCCCTACTACCAAAGTAGGTTTATATAGAATCTTAATATGATTTTATTTTATTTCATCACTGGGAATATAAGGATCATGGATATCGGTAATTAATTCAAATTCCACAATCAGGTTATGAGATGTAATTGTTGTAGTTATTCATACAATTGGTAATTTTAGGGGTTTTCCCAAAGACTTTGGGGTTGAAAGCCGCCTTTTTTTCCTCACACATTGTTTATTTTCTATTCTTTTTATAGAATTCTTCCTCAGTAAATGTGTGTTCTCAAGATTAAAAGTTGGAACTATCATCATATATTCTTCCTTCTGATCCATCAATTGGGTATTCCAAAAACTACATAAATGTTTAGGGAACTACCATTTGTCCATGTAGCTAAGGCCATATGAAAAAGAAATACTACGTGGTGTCGTGATGGATAAAAAAGAACTATTAATTTTATGAAAGATCCCAAAATTGAGTTTTTACCATGATCGTCCCAATAGGTCCTTTCACATGCTTATTATACCCTTGAATTGTATTCTTTGTTGGAGAGAAATCTCCCTATATATATTCATAACATTGATGGTCCCAAATTAAGATGATGTTGATCTTAGAGTCCTTTACAATAAAATCAATTTGGATGTAAACATTATTGAGTAGTCATAAAATATGTAGGTGTATGATGTGTCATTGGATTATGGCTACCTAATACTATTATATGAATGATATTTTGATATTGAATTTTTATCGCATGGTCTCCACTCGAAAATCCTCTACATTAGTGACATCTATTTCTAAATCAGGTGGGGTCTATAGTGATTCAATGAGTGACTCACTAAGTTATTTTCAGAATATGTATGGATTCCTATATTAAGTGTTTGGATGGGAGAACCCCCAAAATATTTATAATTCATTATTTTTTTCAATTTGTCTTAATTTTCCTCGATGGGGTTTCTATTTATTAAGTGGGTCAATAGGTGATGAATTTGAGGTAGATGGGCCTAGTTCTTTTGCATATGTCAAGGGGGAAACTTCATCTAGTGGTGCAAGCTATTCAGACCTACCCCACTATCTTGGCTTATCAAATTAAATAATCCCAACAAGATAGTCATGTAGGACGACCGGGTTAGGGTGGCCGTATGAGGGATATGGGGCACTTATTTTTTTTTTCATTTCATTCTCATGGGTATATTCTTCATCATATATCCTATTGGGGGATATGATAAAAATATCGGGTCTGAACATGCCGGTTTTTTCCTCAATATCCTCAGTTCTTATGCATGTGGCCTCATGCTCCCTAAAAACGTATGAGGAAATGATTCTCTAAGGAATATTCAACACCAAAGAAGAATTCTACAAAGTGTATCACATTGGACAAATAAATATGAGATATACATTATATAAGGTTCTATTGAGTGCATCAGTATTCATTCCATAGATGTTTTACGGAAGAAATATGAAATAGTTAGATTTTCCCTAATAGATGAATATGACTATTCCAATTTAATATATTCTTGTGTCAATGGTATCATTCAACTTTGGGAGCTATATTATATGTCACTTCCCCTAGTGATGATACCATTCTGGGTATGCAATTTTTTTATCTCAAGGTGTTAGGTTTTTGATTAAATATATATCATGTCCTACACTTTTTGAACTTAAGTCGCTACCTGCAGAAAACAAGTTATCAATCACCAACTTATTCTGACTGTCAAATTATTATATAGGTCAAATGAACTAGTTAGTCATCTAACATCACCTGTTTGGAATTGATAATGCCTTGGAAAATTTCCATGAATATTCAACAATCCTGGATTTTGTGAGACATACTTATATAGAAATGATAGTAGACAAGATGATCGTTGATTTTTACCTCATTGGGATTTCTAGGATGGATGTATTTGTAGGTTTTTTTCCATGGTTATAGGAATTAATTGAGGACATGATCATTTTATGAGGACTATAATTTCTTCATCATTTCCTCAAATCCTATGTTACAGTGTGGTATTTTGTCTTCCATATAAAGGATATTTTTTTGACATTGTATAAGTGTTCTAAAATGTTTTGGGACATACAAATGTTCATGAATGGATGATATGAATGGTTTGGGGGTAACAATGACAGTCTCTACATTGTATAACCTTTTACCATATGGCCGGCAGATGAATCAAGAAATAGTTCTGGTATACTAATTAGTGTTTTCCGAAAATTGTGTCACATATAAAAACTCAAAAAATATACGTTGATATTTCATAGTATCAAATGAATCTTTATATCATCCCAATGATTTTCAGCATTGATCACCATCACATGCTCATGTAGGAGAGGGATACTATGTGATAAGGTCAAAACATTCAATATGGATATAATGTTAAAAAACATTTCATTCTTACATTTCATGATGTTTTTTAGGTTGAAAATTTTTGTTTTCATCTGCCTGGAGCTGAACATGTAATAGAATTAATGATAATGGTCTTCCCATCCTACAACAGATCCTACATGATGTCTATTGTAACAAACAAAGGGTGACCAAATATATTTTTTTTGTATAATTCTACTCATATCTTTCACCTCCTATTGATCATAAGTGTCCCTTATTATACATCGTTCGGAAAGTAGGTTCATGACATTCTATTTGAGGTCTCTCACATAATTAAATGTAGAGAAGGTGGGTTTTTTTAAATTTATTGGGACAATGTGTCATCAACACATTATTTATTTATATTTTTATCAGGATGCGTAAGTGTGTGTTGTCTTCTAGGGATTCAATTTGAGTATCCATGGATGTGATGGAATTGATCAGGTCTATATGTACTACTATATTAGAATCACCCCATAAATATATAGTAGAAGAGTCTTATTCTGGATGCATGATTTTCTTCCCAATAAGTGTCAATATGTGAGTAGGCTAACTGATCACCATGGAGACAGAAAGTATTCCCTAAAATGGAGGGAATCTATCATTATTTTTTACATCCTTATTTATGTTGGGTGGATACCAGGATCTAGAGGTATTCTGAATCCCAGATTAATTTCTTACAGGTGGATTGGTTCATTCCAGTTGTATAGGAGGGAGGATATTCATCTCATCTTGAAGGTGATTCTTAGTGGGAATGTTTCCCTTGAGTTTCTCCTCATTGAGTATCCTAAGAGTACATATCACATTATAGAATGGTTCTATTTTAAACTTCTTTAATGTAATATGTGCTATTCTAAGAGGTTATTGTGATTTAGCCACATATTTCCCTTTATTCATAGAGTTGTTCTACCATAGAGGTGGAAACATGATATATGGGATTAAAAATATTGTATCCTCTAGTTTCAGGTACATGTGTCTTTTGTAGGTTCATTTAGACCCTCCATCCTAGGTATATTTATCATATTCCATACCTATGACTCATCATATTGATCTATATTGTCTAAAATGTTAATATTTATGACATTTACATTGGATTATTATCCAGTGGTACATATTTCAATACTATCAACACAACACTATGTTTCTTCCACGATTTCATTAGGGTCTTTTCTCGATTCCCTGGACATATTGAACTATATTTCCTCACAACCCTGTAAGGGTTTGATTTCATTCAAAGTATGGTAATCCCATCTTGGCCTAAAAATGGTGACCTAAGGGTAGCTTCTAGTATTAATTTATGAATGGTTCCAAAATATCATAGGATTATCATTTGTTTGGAAGAATGGATGGGATATTGGCCATGATTATTTACCTCCAAACATGGAGATAATTGATTCCACCATCTGTTATTATGATGATGAAAAATCCCACATCCCTGCGTGTTGGGGGATAATTGGGGCCACAAATGGAATTTGATGATTGTATTGTTTAGGATTCATTGATTCTATCGATGTATTTGACTACTCATTTGATTTTCATTTCTGAATAAATTTTACCATAATAGTTGGATGGGTTTTATCTATAATTTCTATGGATTTCCATAAGAAATTCATAGAGGATAATGAACTAGGTTAAAAGGGAAGGAGAAAATAATACCACAAGACTAGCGGGATATGTGCTCTTAGAGATGCAGATTTGTGTTGGATCCTCTCATGGATTGATGGTCTGGTGGGTCTAAGTGTTTTTATATATTCCCTCATCCTAGTAGGAATGGATCACTTCTCGATTTCTATTTTGGAAATTTCTATTGAGAATTATTCGATATGGCTCAATTTTTTTTCTGTGTGAGTTGTGTGAAAGGACATCCAACTATGTGAATCATTATTTATAGTATGTTTTCTAGTTGGTCACAAATTTGGATTCTATCTCTGATATGTATCCCCATATTTTTAGGGCATAGTTTAAAGATATTTTGGATATCTTCTCCCTCTATTTCTCATGTATTGGCACTGTTTGAAGTAGGGAAATTCCATTGTAGTGTCCAATATGCTTGTCTGTTATCATGTTAAGTAATTTTTTTTGGAGATTATAACATTAATGTAGACCATATATGGATATTTCAATTGTTTATTGGATGAGATAATTGGAAACAAAGCATACCTTCCCCGTCTTTAAATTCAGATTCATGATGAGGCATCATCAATCAGTTACTCAAGAGTTGTGATGAAATTTTGGCAAGAATGTTGATGATTTGGGATGTTATTTTTGAGTTATTGGTACAAATATATAAATATTGAATCCAGTTATGGAAAAAACAAAGTTAATTGATGTTCTCAAGTTGAAGATAAATTCCTTGAAAAGTGATGTGTTTATAATTTTGACTGTAATGGTTCATTCACATACTTAGGAATATATATGGAATGGAATCATTATATAACACATCTCTGGTTTCATATTCATAAGTAAAATGTGGCTAGAACAAGATGGGGAAATTTTTCTCTAGCAAACTCTACCTATATATCAAAGGTGAATTCCACTTAATTTGACTTACATTCCTACATTTGTTTTGACCATATAAGGTGTTTCTAGGGGTCTCCTACAAAACAGAGTAGAGTGTTACTCGTAAAAGATGGGGAATGAAATACCATTGAACCAAATATATTCAGAACCTCAATATATGAATGGGTATGATATTTGATATCCTCATTATATAGAGGATTTGGGAAAGGGTAAATTTTCTTGTCTTTATAGGATTTCATTTTTGGGAGGTTAACCACAACAGATGTTAGGAGTATTTTCCCAAAGATCCATGTCCAAAAAATCATGATGAAGGTAATCATGGTAATGATCACGTTATTTTTCAGTTAAAGGGTCAATGGACACCTTTGGTGTTATATATGAGACTCTACTAACCTCATGGATTCACGAATAGATCATATTTGGAATTGGATCCTCACAATACATCGTGTCTAGAATATGCAGACATTATTATTTTTTGATTGTGTAGGGATACGAGTCTGATTTATTATGGTAGATGGAAAATATGGAAAACCTTCTAGTGATGAAGGATAATGATACTTCTTATAAAAAGCTATTGTGGTAATCAAATTAGTTTATATGATACTAATATTTTTCTATTCTAAGGAATGTTCTACTCTCACTAGGTGTTCCTTTGTCATAACAAGTATATGTGCCTAATCTTGGGACATTAGAGTATGACACTTGTCTTTTCCAATTGAAATTTGATATTTTCTTAAATAATGTTCAACTCTCAATTGGTAATCACTATTTGGATCAAGAATATGATCGTAGTCCATATATTCATTCCCCATAGACATATACTAATGGACCTATGGAATGGGCTAATGGATATGATCATCCTCTTGTATGGCCTGTATAGGATTATGGTGTAGTCATTAATCCTAAAAAAATTGGGATTTGGAACTCGCTTCTATGAGATTTTTGAATATGACAAGAATCATCACATATATGAATATGACCTAATCCCAAGGTTTGTTTCGCTCTCACATTGAGGGACTTAACCAGAATAGGGATATGAGCATGATCATTATCTTTTGGAGTATGTATCATAACTTTATCAATACCAATATGAGCATATCCTAAGGATTGTGAGGATCTAACTCGGTGATCCCTGATAGTAATAAAGAAAATGAACCTAATATTTGGACATTAAAGTATTCCACAAGTCTATTTTGATAGAAATGTACCCCTTTATTGAAAAATGTGAACTCTCACTTGGTGATCCCCAGATAAAACATGAATTTGAGCTCGGTCCAGTACATCTTTTTTACTAGAATATGAAAATAATAATTTTATATGGGGGTAAGAGTGTATTCTTTCTATGAAGCAACCAATTTTTCATACTGATTAGATTTTTGTGAAACCCTGGGTGTAAGGATAATAATATGTGATTTTACCTATATTTTTTCTAGTGTTGGAATATTCTGTTTGAGTTGATCATTTATTTATAGAATATAAATGCATTTTACCAAAGTGTGAGTAGGAATGTAATCATGTTCTTTTACTGTATCAATCACATACATGAAGATATTTTCAATTAGGGTGGTGATATGATACCATATCTTTCATCCTTGTGTCATCAATATATGTAAAAGGAATTAATTCATAGAGGGAGGGATATGAACCTACCACAGGCTTGTTGTAGGGAGATAACTACATACATGTTCTGAGATAAGAGGTATATGAGCCTACTCACCAACAACAATAAGAATATACTAGTGGGATTTTTCACTCATAGAAGTGATATGATGCCACACTAGGTAATCAAAATACTTCACCAACTGATGTGTTTTACTTATTTCCCATTCATGGGTGTAGGAGGTGGAAATGAATTCTATAGTTCCCTTAGAAGGTGAATGAGGGGAACCACCAGGATAACACTAGTGATAATGGTTGAATGGAGACCACCTTTGTGGCCCATGAACTAGAAAGAATACTTATTTTACTCGTTGTTCCTTATTTAATAGATATCGAACTATGTTATTTTCATGCTCTAGGAAGAAGAATCTGAAAGGATTCATAGTGTAAATGATCAGAACTATTTTGACTAAAGATATCTTTGGAAGATTAGGCTCATCGTGCTCTACATTTAGAGACCCTCATAGGAAACCTCCCGGGTCTAGATGGAAACTAGTCGATTTTATTCCTAGACCATTACAATCAAAACATGATGATGATGGTTTCAGGAAGGTGATTTCTTTTTTTAATAACAGGGTTTTCAGAAGCATCCAATTTTTCATAATGCTCACTGGATGAAGAAATTATCTTGAGTTGGGTGTTTTTTAGGGAAATGTCTATATTTAAAATGGAATCAATTAAAAAGGTAATCACTTTACGAATAATAATTTCCAAGATAATTTATGAATAAGATATGAATGGGTTACACAATAGTATTTTATTATTTATGACTCTTTCTATTTTTTCACATAGAAATATCAAAGTGTGGATTGAATTATTTCATGGTAAACCTATCTAAAGTGTACCAACTAATATTTTCTATCATTTGGAAGATTCATTTGAGGTTCCATGATTTTTTTGTAATGGATATGGGAATAAAATGGAATGACACTTGGTGAATAGATCATTTTACTACTAGAGATACTCATATCTGGTGCACCATTTTTTCCCATGGAAATGATATGATTATCCACAATAGGGTGAGAACCAAATTATATGAAGGGAACTTCTCAGTTCATCCCTTTTATCTTTTGAATGAGTTATCATTGTTAACTGACTTCACATCAAGTGCACTATTTTCTTCTTTAGGAAGTGATATGTGTTGATCACCATTATGGTGAGAAAAAGTATTCTAAAGAGAATTTTCAAGTCTATAATTTTTATATTGTGATTGAGATGCTATATTTAAATTACATAAGGCATAGATCTCAATTTTTTGGGGAAATATCACATGAAAGGATGGGAATAAATGGCAATGTAGTTTAATTGTGGGGGTTTGATGCCTATACAATCACCCAAAAAACGTTCATAATTCATTAATTTCTTATATAGAATCCAAAAATTGTTTCCTTATCCATAAAAAATTACAGACCCACTTTACTTAAGAAGACGGTAAATTCAGGTTTTAGTCCCAATTGTAGTTACAGAATCACATTGGTTACGAGGATGAGAGGTTTCGGTTCGTCAAATTGTTTTTGGGTGGAATTGTTTCCTATATATATCACCTATTATATATTGAAGATATATTCATGAATCCATTCCTAATACTAATATGGGATGTTACCATTCCAAAATGATCAAGTGTGGAACCATTTCAGGTTTAAATGAGGTCTTATCCAGGAGTCCATCATTATGTATATGAGGTTATCAATCCACTTACCCTTATGCAGATGATTATTATTATTTAAAGCTATATAACCTAGAATGTTCTATCTTATTATCATCTAGGGAGTTGGTTAATTTTTCATGGGTGTTATTAAAAATTTATGAGTTGTCCTAAAAATCAAGTTTAGAATAGGAATGAAACCCCATGTAGTTCATTAAACATAATTAGTTAATAAAAACATTATTTTTTTAATTTTTTTAAAAGGAATAATATAATGGATGTTAGTATCATAGTATTTAGACCGATCCTTGAGGAGGAGTCCTACTTATCATACTTATAGTTTAAAGAAAATAAATCATAGTTTAGACTGGACATTGGGATTTTACCCAAGGTGGATTATATTATATTTTAATAGTTATATCAGGACACTACGGAGGGATTACACACTATGATTTCCCTAGATATTAGATATTCATGGGTTGAATGATATGGTCATTACAAATCCCTATTTCAAAATGAATCATTCTAGGTGTGAGAGACATGGGAGAGAATATAATCAGTCTCACTACATTTTTATGTTGGACTTATGTGATGGGAAAATCGTTTGGATGATTAATATAGATAGTGGGACTCAATAATTTGTTCAATATATCTTAGTTATGATAAATTAAACAACCCATAAACAATAAATATTCATTGAGTTAAGGGACCAATTGATTCATTAGATATAAAGGAAATATGATATTACTTTTGTTCCAAGATTCTTTTCGAAGTGTTAGAAAATTCCGAAACCAATATGATTAAAAACACCATAAAATATAAATACAATTTTATCATTTGGTGGTGATTTAATAAATTCCAAATTAATTTTGTACAATATTAAATAAATATACATAATGAATTTGAATTCCCAAATCTCCTTTTATAGGTAATTTGAATTATAGGTCATTCCTACTATGTCATTATATTTTCCAAAACCAAAATGTTTAGAACATGTTATCTAATACCTCCAAAATATCATCATCATCCATTCAATATATAGATATTATAAAACTCACCCAAAATATATCTACCCAAATTTAAATGGTAAAATGTTTTTGAATGAAAGTCACTAAATCAGTATTTTATTCCCAAAAAATATAAAGTTCCTTTTCATTTCACATTCCAAATATATGAATCTTATGATCTCCATAAAACCATAGATGAAAAATCAATGATTCCAAATATAAAATATATGGTTGTCAAATATATTCCATAAAAAAATACTTATTTTTAACTCTAGGTAATATGATATATATATAAAAACCACTCACCAATTTGATAGTCACCAACATTATCCCATGAACATCTCATCATTATCATAATATTAGAAACATATTAAGGTTTATCCTCCTTAAATCATGTTCTTTCCAAGAGGAACAATGTTTCAATGAGTCAGTTTTCATGGTCATTATTACCATTCAATATGTGCTTGAAAATTCAATATAAAATGTCACTATGGAAAAATGAATATAAATTTCATGATTGTTATAACATTAATATAAATGATAAAATACTATTATAACATAATTTTTTAATTAAAACCAAAATATTAATCATTCTTATTTTCATATGGTAGTTGTAAATGATTAAACATGAAACCATATATAATTTTTATGTATACTAACATAATTCTTTTGGTATTAATTTTCAAACTACCCCATATCTTCAAATTAGATGTATTGGACTTTGGAAATATCTATCTAATGATTGAAATTAAATAAAAGGTGTCATTTCTCTGTACATTTGTATTAAACTAACATTTCTTTCAAATAATTACCTTCGTGTTTCTTTTCACAATTATCTCATGAAGAAAACCCCTTATTTACCTTATTTACCTTATCTATTTTTTAATTTTCCATCATCTTATTCTAAATATCCACTTTAAATCCACAATACATATATATTTATTTCTCAATCTTGATTTTAAATGAGACAATGTCTAAATATGATCCGAATGATTGTGGGACTATTTTCCATTGATATATTGGCCTATGTTCCCTAATGAAATTACCATTAATTTTATTTGGATTATATTCATTGATATAGTTCCCATACCATCAACTAGGATCCATTTAGAAATTTGTATATACGATATTAGTATAAATTATTATGAAACATAATATATAATCCAAAATATAGTGAAACACAGAACATAAATTGAATGCATTATGAAAAACTAATCACATAATAATAAAGATAGTTTATTTTTTATGTCAGTATTTTCATTTCCTCAATAATGATTGGAAATAAAAATTTGATTCATCCAAATAATATCCTACAAGAGTATCAAACGAGGTGAAATGTTCAGACCAATTTCATGATCTGAGTGATGATTTTGGCAACCCCAATATTTCATTATCCGAGTTATTACCACTGGGTGCATTTACTTATGAATAATATATATATAAATATAGTATCCATATAGGGATTTCTTAATAGAGAAAACTATATAATCTATTTCTGAAAAAGAATATGATTTTCTTCTATACAAAACAACAATTTGTATCATTCTGTTATGTTCACTAATCAATGTTCATTGAAACCCAATTAACATTTAATCTAACAAAATTCCTCAAATATGAACTTAAGGGACTAAGATAATAGTATCTTAGAGCCGTAGATGGATTTATTACAAAAAGATAAGATATAATTATTCATATCTGGAATGACTGAATAGTTCAGATGTCTTTTTAAACAAAATACAGATATGAAATTCAAATTTTATTTTAGAACAAAAAATATACAATGAACTTTCATTTAGAATTCCATTATTCTACACTGTGTATCACTATATATCAATAAATAAATATCCTAAAATATTGGGAAAATAAAACATAAGAAAGGGCTGATCTATGATTACCATTAAGAGTATTAGTATAGTGTAATTTTTTATTAAAAAATAAAGATAATCAATATGGAAAGATAAGAAAAATGATATAGATTCTATTTAATCAAAAATTTAAACAAAATATGATGGAAACTAATGATAATAAAATAAGATTGAATACATAACCATTGATATTATAAATAATTTAATAATCAAATTTAATATAAAAACTTAATTAATAATGTTCTAATCCATTTTTTACATTTAAACTTACTATTAAGTCCTTGTGCCAAGACAAATAAATAAATGGTAAATTCTTCCACCAAAATATAGTCTATTTTATTTTACGTAACAAAATTAGGTATAAAGAGGATATAAAGGGACATTTATATCAGATATTAAGTTAAATTTATTTATTATATGAAATGGGGGAAACATTATCACAAAAAATAATCATATCAAAATACTCTCTTACAAAATGATAATACTTATCCCAATCAATAGTCATAATCCAAGACCATCTAGAGTAAAATGATGAATGATACATAAATTGTACATCCACAGTAAAACAGATTATAATCCATGAATATAAATAATATGGATTATATAAATATAGTATGTCCTAATTGTATCGTATGTAAAATTGGGTATTTGAGTCATTGATGAATATAAATACTATTAATAGATAAAAAAATCCTGAAACATATCATTTTCATTTTAAAAATAAAATTTTTACATAGAAAACATAATAATTATTTTCTAAAAACATCTCAATGAAAATATCTTTCAGAAAAAAAATATGCATTAAAAAATTATTTGAAAATGATTGGGTAATAATATATTCATGTTGTAAACATGTAAAAAATAATTCTTTTAAATTATCAGTAAAAGGCGGAATGCCAGTGTACTAAAAATGGGATAAAGATTTATTTTATGAAAATGAAAATGAAAAATGTGTAAATTTTTTTATAATATTCAATTAGTATAATCAAAAGTGAAATTTATGTTTTAAAAAAATGGTTTTCAATGAAAAATGATTTGTCACCGAAAGGAGGAGTAAAGTTGGTTTTTCATAAAAAAACACTAAAAATTTAATTAAATATTACTATAAAATTATAAATCATACTTGAAAATATCATGAATAACAATATTATAAGAAATTAAATTTTTTTAGGGCATAAATATCAAAAAATTCCACCCATTTTTACTAATAACAAATTATGAATAGTAATGTGATTGTGAAATAATCCCGTTCAACATTAGTAAAATTTGAATCATAATATCCAAGAAAAAATAAAATTAATTGAAAAATTGATATTTTTTAGATGAATAAATTTATGATATGACATTTTATGAAGGGTATTCTGTACACTATAAAATGAAAAAAGTTTTGAATATGGAGTATGTCTCATAAAAGTAAAAGTGAGAGGAGAAACCCTTACAAATTATATGTCTTGCTTCCAATGTGTCTAAAACTCTTGTATAAGGAATAAATATTTATTACCCATAAATTAAATAATAATACTTATATTTATCATACTATATATGATTTAATTATTATCATTTATCTCAGTTTTATTAATAATGTTTTCTTAAAATAACTATTTTAGGAGATAATTGCTACAATTTTTTTATTGTTTTTGTTTGGTTATTAGGAAATTTTAATTATATAATTGATAGAAAATATACATTTTTAAACAATTATATGAATTTATTATACTTTTATATATATTTTTGATAATAATATATTAAATATAAAGATAAATATGGATTTCACTATTCGTGCTAAACGTTGGTCACACGTTTTCATGAGCATTGTATCAATTTTTATTGATGAATAGAACAAGTGGAAAACAAATAATAACTAACCTTTATTGAATAATTTTTATTTTATATATATCATATATTTTAATAAAATAAATACCTATTACCAATCATGTACAAATATAATTTAATATATTCCACATCGATACATTGATGTGATTGTTCATACAGACACTTGAGCAAGTTTATTATCCTAAAATGGATTGAAAGAAAAGATGTTAGATGTGATATTATTTTAAATTTTTTTTTAGATCATAAATATCACATATATCCATTAAATGTTATCCTTAATACCTTCTATATAAATTTTAGGAGAAAACCAAATCATATCACTTCATGTGGCAGAAGTCTTCCATACACGTAAGTGATGTTATCGTATCACCCCAAGAATGCATAGTTATGAATTATATTTGGTTTTACAATTCCATAATTATAATAATATCATTATTATAATATAATTATGTTAAAACACCACTAAATATATCCTTCAAAGGTGGTTATGGCAAAAAATGACATCAGGTTGGGAGGTTATAGCCCGCTATCTAGAGGAATAATTATTATGTAACCCATTTGATGGAAGAGGAGAAATATATATGTAATTAACCAAAAATAAAAACATAAAAATATATTTAATTCAAATAAAATATTATATAATCATCATATAATAGAAATTGGAGAATGTGGAGGATTATATAAAATAAGACTCTCATTTAGGGATGTTAACTCTTCTTCAAACAACTTCTTCTGGTTTTCATTAAAATAATTTATAGGATGGATTTATCAAAAATAAAATTATTATATGACGATATGGGGGAATTTATGAATTTATTCTGGATTTTATTTTCATAACAAATAGGTTTTGGATTTTTTTAATAGGAGAAAAATGGATGTGGACATTGATTAGTGAAGTGAGTGAAGACTTGTAATTTCCAAAATGAAATATGTTTACCATATTTTTCATATTATTATTTACAAATATTGTTCATTCTATAAACAATAATATCGAAGCTCTTAATGTTTGAATACATTTTTTAAAATTTTTGTGGAATTTCTATCGTCTATCATCTCATTTTGACCCATGTTATACAAATATTTACCATAACCATGGTATTTTAATTTAATTTTTTAAATATTCATTAGTTTCAAAAATTAATTATATCATATTATATAATATAAATTTTTATTCATCCAAATATGAAATATATTTTATAAATTCCAACTATAATTTTTTAAAATATAAATTTTGGATTGATCTCACATATATGACGAGATGGTGGGGTTTCAGTGATAAAATGTTCGAAAGTTTAAAATGTTTTTATATCAAAAGTCAATATTAAATTTATTACAATGACCAAAATTAGAATATTATTTATATAGATTTATTAAAAAACATAATTCTAAAAATATGGGAAAAATTTTTTTTTTTTAATAACATATAGGAGAATCTAAAATTCTTAATAAAGGATATTAATAATTATTCACAAAAAAATAAATCTTTCAAGAAAATTCACAAAAATTCGACCAATGATTAGTTTGATAAGAAAAATTCAAAAATAAAGTTTATTTTATGGAATAATATTTATAATATTATAAAATATTATTAATAAAAAAAGTCACATGATGTGATGAAATGATTTTCATTGAAAAATATATCTCTTCATAAAACATTTTTTTTATCTTCAGATGATTCTTCTTTTTATATCTAATTATAAAATAATTGGTTAATTAATAATATATTTTTGAAAAACCATATAGTATACAATATATAGTTAGCACACTTTATACCTATCAATTTAATGTAATTTTTATAAATTTGAATTTTTAATTAGTAATATTTTAATTGATTATTATGTTATTTTTAATTCGAGTTTTGTGTTCGTTGAATGCCATTGGAGATATTTAATTTATTTGAAAATAAATACTTCTTAAAGTATTTTCATGTTTCATACTCAACCATGCATGTGGTTTCATGTCATATATTCTATCCAATATGATTTTACTCTTTTAAAAGCTTATTATTTTACAATATATTTATTTTTCTCTAAATTAACACAATCATTAAACAAGTTTAAAAACATGAACATAAATGAAAATCAATTTTCAAAAAACATTAAAAGGTGATTTTTTTTTAAAAATCCATACAAAATTTGATATATTAGAATCATAATTACCATGTATTAATAACATTTATATAATATATAAATATCATTATAATAGATAAAATCATAATATAACTTCTCAAAGAGGATGTATAGATAGGTTTATAACATCAATATAATCCCCCACAAATGGAAATTGAGGCAAAGTCCCTTACCTTGATCCCAAATTTTTTTTTGTTATTTATAATCCTAAATAAAATAATTATTTTAGTTATTAAATTACATAAGATAAATTATCATGTTTATTATTCCTTTTATTCTATATCTTCCCATTCAAATACAATTACAAATTATAATATCTTTTCATTTGATGTTTTTACAATGTGTGGTTCATTATTTTAAAACGGAATCATTGTTTCATCCATGTTCAATGTGGTCATGATTTATACATATCAACAACTCTAATCTTGAAATATTTAACAAATTTAATAAAAAAATACATTTAAATAATCATTACTTATATTTATGAAAATTGAACAACATTAATATCATGGAGATGGTAGGCCATAAGTACGCATGAGTTTTATTTTCATTTACCAGAATTCATTATAGAAATAAGGTAGGTAATATTATAACATTACATAATTATCATAATATCATAAATATAAAATTAATTTTTTAAATATAGTTATAAATATCATTCATTTGATTAGTTTATAAAACATAATCACATCGCTTCATAGAAGTGGTAGTCTGCACGTATGCACAAGTGACGATATCAATTTTTATAGAGTTTAAAGGTAACATGGAAAATTAAATATTATAATTTCAAAATGATAATTATATTATGAATATAATAGTTATGAAATATTTAAATCACATATATTCAATGATATTATCTTTATTACCCTCTATGTGACTAAATAGAGAAAAACGAATCACATCGCTTCAAGAGGCTGTAGTCCTCCAAACCCATGGTCGATATTATCATATCCGCCACATAATAAAAATTAAGAATGTATATGTTATATAATTAATATATAATTATTAATATGTAAAAAATATAATAAACATAATATAAAGATATCATTATAACAGACTATGTAAGGCACTGATGTGAAACAAATATCATTCATTTGCGATGCTATAGTCCACTATACTCACGAACGATTATTTCATTTCTAAATTTTTTGGAAGAGTAGATGAATCTAGGTAATTAAATTAATATAATTAAATATATTTATACCTTATTTATATCATTTATTATATCATAAATATTTAATGATATTTTAATTATGTATAATAAAAAAATAATATAAAAAAGAATTCTATTAAGCATGATCCATATTCTTCATACAACATTATTATGAATGCTCCAATTGCCTCTTAGGGTAAAATTATGATAGTAAAATGGGATCTAGGTCATGGTTATGGATTTATGTAATGGATTTTGTTATGTCTTGGTTAAGTAAAATAGCTGGGAAGGGTTTAATAGAATATGTGACTTAGTGGCATTTAATAAGATATGTGAGTGGCACACGAGTAAATTTAAAAAAGAAAAAGTTGATACCCAATTAATTACATGAAAAATGTTCAAAAATAATCCACTAACTATAAATATATGATATAAGGATGAAATATGGAAAATATAATTTTTACAAAATTTAGGTCATTTTAACCTTAATATTTTTAGTTTTACCTCTGGTAAATCCAATTTTCATTTAAACTATGCTAATTTTTTATATTTTTCACTAATCATTATGTAAAAAATTAAGTGTGAAATATTGGATATTAATTATCATTATTATTCAAAATATGAAAATTATTTATCAAATTCAATTCATATATGTGGAAGGATTTAATTTCAAATTTAACCTACTAGTGTGATGAAAACATACTTTTTCAAGAAGTGTATTTTGAAGTATAGGATGATATTATATATACAGTATGATTTTTAATAATCGTTTCATATATTTAATAAAATATTTTTTCATATATAATCTCTTCATTTTATTTAAATCATTTATTATGAGTGGAAGTAATATTCAATTAAAATATAAAAATATAAATCTCTATAATAATGTTTTTACAAAAACCCCTTTGTCAAGACAAAAAATAAAATTATATAAAAATATAATATATTGACAATTATTATGTAATTATATGTAATAAATATAACTAAATAATAATATTATAATTTTGATTAGTATTAAAAACATAATGGGATTTTTAAATTACCTAATTTACTGAATTGAAATGTCATTTTCACCAAATGCGGTATATTAACTATACACTGAATAATTATATTTTCCAAAAAAATATTAATTTTCACCCAAATTTATTTTTTATATAAGGAATTATAAAATTAAATTCATTTTTTAAAATTCAAATTCTATAATTTAGAAATTAAACTTTTACATAAAATCATTTTTAGTAAATTGTTTTCTTAAAACTATTTAACAATTTATTTAAAATTCAATTAATTTTTTTATAATATATATAACTATTAAATTCATTATAATAATCATGAAAATGATTTATTCTATCATTACCTTGTTTTTTAAATTCTACCAATTTTTCAATTTTATCATTATAATTATAATCACTTTCTTATGATGTGATGATTTCTTTTTCACATAGATTTTTTTATTCAAATATTGCATATTTATTCATATAATTTTTTTCTATACTATAACATGATGAATTTACATATTTTTTAAAAAATTACCTCTATGGTAAATAATATGGAAAAAATTCCCCACCGAAGAAATAATATATTCCATGTAATGTACATTAGGTCGTAATTCATTATAGGAATCTGGCACATATTTCCTTTACATTAAAACATGAAATACATTTTATACATCATATGAAATTTGGTAGAGATACTCTAATTAATAAACTAATCCGTATATATTTATGGTATAAAATGGTCCACTGACTGATGTAATTAACTTCAACATTTTCTAAATTTTAATACACTTTTGTAGGGAGATACTTTTTGAAAAATAGGATCACCTACCTAAAAATATATTTCTCTAGTTATATGAATATCATTTCTCCATTATCAATGTTAGCATCATATTTTTCTAAATCAATTTATCCTTATTTTTCATCTCATCTAACAACAATGGTACCATTAATTTATCATCCCCTACTACATATAAAAGGATGTTTTCCAACAACACATTCTATACAATGCCCTAAAATATATCATTTGTACACTAAAAGAAAATCTTATTATAAGAAAACATAACTAAAGAATGATGTTGATATGAAATTATATTATTTTATATTTGAATAATATTTAAGATTATCTTCTATGGTCCAAACAATTCATTTAGTCTATCTTTCAGATTTATGAAGAATGGTTGTACTAATATTTAACATAGTACCCCTAAATTTATACAGTCATTAAGATAAATTATATGTATATATGTTATCATTTAAGAGACATTTGATCGAGAAACTCTATAAAACCTGACAATATTCTTTATATATTGTTGAGAAATATCATCCAAATAAATAGTATCATGAAATGGAATGAGTTGTCATTATTTAGTTAATCAATCAACTAAAACACAAATCACATTTTTATATCGATAAATAGTTGGACATCCCACAATGAAACCCATTAAAATATCATTCCATTTCCACTCTAGAATAAGAAATTGATAGATTGTTTCCCTTGAAAAATATCATTCATCTTTAATATATGTAATGTTAGACCATTCAGGATAAATTCTGAAATATATCTTTTCATATAATACTATGAGTAAAACACCTAATTGTATAAATAAATCATCATGGTGTCAGGATAAACAAAAATGGAAAACTATAAGATTTAGTTAGTAATTAATTATTCAATATGGAAAAAGGCACGTATACTGATTTTTTAAAATTGTAAAACACAATATATTTCAATATTAGACTCATAAAAAATTCCCTTCTTAACGGGTTATACCTTTTATTACAATAAACGATCATAATTATCATATTTGATAATCCATTATTACAATGATGATTGTAATGAAACCAAATAAAAACCATATCAGGTTCCTAAATCCGTAATATCTAAGAAAAAATTAATAAAATCATTAACCATATCGTCATTTTATAAACATAACATGGTTAATGTATCATTATTTTTACATCTCAAAGCTTCATCCAATTTGTTTTCTTTTCTTATAATGTAATGAATTGTGTGATCATAATCCTTGAGTAGTTAAACATATATTCTATATCAAAGGTTAAATTATTTTTTATTGAATATATTCTTAAATATTTTAAATTCCGAATATATTTCACACTAAGATCCATAAAATAGATTCATATCATTTTTAATGGAAAAAAATAAACCATAAAATTATAAATCATTTGAGGGTTAATTTAAATCTTCAGGATTCAACTAACATGATGTATATTTTGTTACATGATCATTCTATATCAAGAAACATCCATGTCTCTTAAATTTAGAGCCAATGTAGATGAAAAATACACAACTTTTGGAAGGTATAGACAAAACAGGTTAATTCACTAATTTTATTATTTTGTTCATGAAAAAACATCATTTTCTTTTTTGTATATGAATTTAACTCATTTTCAAGTTTATGTTGTTAGTTATATATACAACCAAGTCATGATTTCAAAAAACTACCATTAATAGTAATCCAAAAATCTAAAAAAATATGAACCTTTATGATAATTGTTAGACATATCCACCCTTCAACAACTTTTTTTTACATCATCAATAATTATTCCATTTTTAGAAACAATATTCCCAAGGAAATAAATTTGTTGAATAGAAACTCACACATACTAAATTGATGATATATGATATTTACTATGGATTTTAAAATAATCCTATATTATTATTCATTTTCATCAATACTTTTAGAATATTTAGAAACATCATCTATAAACACAATAATAAACATATTAAATTACCCTTAGAAGAATCTATCCTAAAGGATAAAAAATATATTAGCTGAATTTTAAATCTCAAGGGGAATAACTACAAAAATAATAATTCACATATCTATCTTGAAATGTTGTCAATGGTATATATTCATATGTCACTTCATGGTAATAGTACATGGACCTCAGATAATAATTTCGGAAATCCAGATCTCCCTACTACTAAAAAAAATCATCAATATGTGGTATTTGATATATTTATAAGAAGATATGTTTGTAAAATCTCAATAATGAATGAAAAGCTTCATTAAACAATATATATTTATAGAAAATAAAACTAGATCACCCCGTGGGGATGTTATATGCCGATTGAAACATTTCTCTAACAATTCATTCTATTTATTATTAAATCATATAATTTCCAGTTTATATATTCAATAATAAGATTTGATGGTGAATAGGATATGGAATCAATTCTATAGTAATCTCTACCTACAGATAAAAAATTACTCTATTTATGAAATCATGAATTCTGTTTTCAGTACTAAAACATCACTAATTTTAACAGTTTCATTCAATTCAATAGTATTCTCTTGGTAACATTTAAATATTTATCTAGTCTATTTCTCATCATCTTGTTATGTTATTAAATGTAAGAAATCATTTAATAAAACCTTATTAGCTATGAAATCTATCAAATTATGGAAAAATTATTCCAAAGGAATAGAATGAGTAACATCAATCTCCACTATGGAAAATTAAAAAATATTTATATGAAATTATATTAAATGATAAATAATTGGAGTTCCCTTATAAATATTTGTATCATTAATATTTTGATATGATGTTTTCCCCGAAAGTTCTAACAAATTTTCAAGTGGTGATATTGACATTTTAGTGGAATATTTATAAAAAATGAAATAATATGATGATCTAGAGTCATATTAGGTATTTTCGTAGATTAAATAAACTTATTACTTAACATTAACGCCTTAATTTGATGGCCAAACATTATCCCAAGTATTAGAAGAATATTTTACATTCCCTTTTACTTTTGATCATCATGAAATCTAGCCTCAGTTAATTATTTCTTGCACACATTTTCATAAAGAACAAACTCATTTCATTTAAAAACTATCTCTATTCGGTGGCTATATATTTCACCATTAATGGATTATTCAATATTATTTTCCATGAAATCATGGCCTAGAATGAAAAAACTTTCCACATTTATAAACCTTTACTAATTTAGTTAAAAATACTACAAATTGGTTTTTTTTCTACACGTACCACATGATATGAACATCATTTTCCTACCATCAAATTTTATTGATGTATACATTCCCATCACCATAATTTTGAATAGTTTACACATTCATCATAATGAGAGATATATATGTGCTAGAAATATCAATCTAATTTTTTTAAAACATAATGAAAAAATGTGTCACATATTTTAAATTCTCATGGGTTCATAACTCTTCAGAAACATGTTTTCAATCATGAAAAAAATCTATTATTTTTACTATCAATTTTCCCTATAAAATATGGTACATACCATTATAGTCATGTAAATATTTCAATATATGCAGCCACAAAATCATCATTTATTTTTAACATACATGAATTGTTAGCTACTTCCTTAACCAAACAACCCTAAGGAAATATTACTCAAGGAGAAGAGTCTAAAAATTATATTATTTCCTGGAATCATGATATATTTTTCTCTATAATTATTAAAAAAACAACAATAAATTATTTTCACCTTCAAAATGATATATGTAACGAATAACATATTCATATTTCAAACACCCCATAAAATCAAATATATTATCCCGGAAATTGATCTGACATTTGGCTATGATGGGGTCCTATTATCAATTGAATGTTGAGGTAAGTTGTCTTATTAAATTATACACAATTGACATGAAATATGGTGGTAGATTTGTATTCTCTAGACATGGATACCACTACCATTTACAAATTTGGTAAACTGATCCATCACAATAAAAAAAATTTATATTCTAGATCCAACCATGTTACAATAATGATTGTGAATGATATTTTCTACGTGGAACCTTCCCACTATTGCATCCCAATTTCTCTAGTATATAATCCTTATGAACGGAAAAATTATAGATGAAGGAACAATGTAATCATCAAATTTGTTAACATTTCAACCATAACATAATGTGAAATATTCAATAAATTGATATTGACATTATCCTAACCTGTAAAGTTTTTTAAAGCTTCTATTTGGTTTCAACTTTTGGTAATCAATCATAATCATTACATAATCATGAGTTTCATATCATGAATTAATTCTCTTAGATTTGATTATATTTCATGGTTGAGACTTTTAAATAATTATTTAATGACTAATAAATAAAAACCCTCTAACTCACGTTGGTAACTTCTAACTAGAATACATTGTTTATCCAATATAAATATTTTCATAAAACACATGATTTCTTTTCATGAAAAATATTCATGACTATCAGCTTGACTTTCTCATTTCCCTTACTCATCTTTAAACACTCTGACAAATATTTTCATGACATGATATGTGAACAGAAACCTCAGTATGTGATATAAAATTATAAATGTTGTAATCCATTGAAAAATAAGAAAACCAATAAAGATATTGTACATAAAATCATAACAGATTTCCCATAAATGAATCATAGTTATTTTAAAAAAATATCTATGTTTTATCATTGAAATAGAAAATTCCATGTAATATAATTAGAATTAATTGAAATGAATTGCTAGTCCCTTAGTAAATAATTGTCATATATCTAAAACAAAACCCTTGAAAATTGGAATAACCACATGGCCATCATTCAATATAATTAACCTAAGAACATAATAATTTCCCAATGCATTTGGGAAATATCTAGGTGCACTCCTAATATAAAATATATTTGGATCATTTGTGCCCTATAATTGGATCATCCAAAATTATAATCAAAATATAAAGATCATATATTAAATAAAACATTTTATTATTGTATCTTCTAATAATAAATATCTTGAAAATCTCTATGAAACTCGTCTTTATGATAAATTCATGTATCAAAATACCAATTACATTTAAAACACCATTTAAAATACATAAAATACCATGAATAATTTAATTATGTTGTTTATAAAAATTAAATAGGAATTAATATATTTGAATCGATAAATTCAATAATTTTTTATGGTGGTGAGAAAAGTATTTTTGTACTATATATATTAATATTGATCATTCAACTTTACTTTTTTATCAAAACATTCTATATAATACACGTATAATATATATTTTTAAAAACACTGAAATATATTTAAATGATATATAATATTTTTCTAAAATTCACTAATATACATATAAAATCATTCATTAAATATTTTAAAAAACATTATCTTTGAATAAAATTAATTTTAAGGAAAAGTATAAAATATGATTTTTAATGAAAAGCCCCCTAACAGTTTGGAATCATCTAAATCATAATACCCATGAAAGAATAAAATTAAAAATTTGTTAAATATCATTATAATTGAAACATTTGGGATATAACATATCAAATGGGATATATAAACACATATAAATTAATATTGTTCTATAACATCAAAATATGGATCAATAAAGGAAATTGAGATCAAGTCCCTGACCATGAGTTTTTATCATTGCATATGACCATTATTATTCTAGATAAAAAAAGGTTAATTATTTTTATTCATAAAAAATATTATTAGTTTTATTATTTCAATTATTTTATATGTTACCATGTAAGCTTCCACGGTACGTTTCCCTTCGAATAATGTGATAGAGTGTGTTGTACACAACCTCGAGTTCTAACACACACCACAACTAATTAAACTAGCCGTTGTGAATAGTAATACCTACTTTTTGAAATCATATATATTTTATATTTCATAATGGACTTCATTTTTGGATTCGGAATATTGAAATTAGCCTAGGGTGAAATTTTGGTACTTTTCGGATAACTTTTATATTTTGATGAATAGTGAAAATTACTAAATTTTAATTAAAAACAAATTTTTTAATCAAAATAATTAATAGTGATAAATTATGAATTTGAGTGGTTTTAAAGTATATTTAGAATATATTTTTACCATTTAATATAATGTTGGTCATTGGACATAATTTTACAATTAAACCGAACATAAACAAGTGTCAATCTTTTGATAGTTATTATCTCTTAAAAACACGCTTTTTGTTTTGACAGCGGGAATTAATTTTAAATTAATTTCTGCCACTTCTGTGTTTTTAATTTAGGAAAATGGATTCCATATTTGGAATCAGGATGTTCAAATTGTGTAAATAGGTAACTTTTATTTTTAGACATTCTGAATAATTACTGCGGTAAATATTTTATTTACCATGGTTAAGGGTAAATCCGGTAAATAAGGGTTAAACAATAATATTATAATAATACTAAATTACCCTAAAACGTGTCGTAACCCTATTGGTTGATACATGGTCGACCATGGGCATCTTTGGGTCTATTTTGGGACCCCATGGATCCACTTGTAAGTGATAATGACACTTCATTTTAATTAAGTTAAAATGAATACAAAAATGACAGAAGCATATATCTTTTAGCAAAACAATTGTTACATAGGGTTATATATGTTGGATTTTAGATTATAAATATTCATTAGAAAGATAAAACGATTTCCTATATAATTATATTTTATTTATAATTTTTAGACATTAAATATTATATTTTATTTATGACACAATGATGATGCAGTAATTACTATAATAGTGAAAAATTAAAATAATTGATATTATAAATGCCCAAATAAATATAATATGAAACTTTTAATGAATTAAACTAATTCTATAGGATAATATGATATATTAGGATTGATTTAATTGACTTTGTTCGAAGTAATAAATCTTCTATGAGTTTCACAAAAATCAACTATTGAATAGTGTCAAAATTGACATAAAAGAGTTCTTAAAAAAATATTATATTATTAATTGATATTAAATTCCTCAAAATATAAGGATCGGCCAAAAGACTTATATCATGATAGGTTCATCATTAATGGACCACTTGGGGGTCGTTTGGATGTATATAGTAAGTTTATTAACCAGATTATATAAAAATACAAAGAGACATTGTAAAAGTGAAACTAATTAACTTAGAGTTAATACTTAAAGATAAGGTTAATATAAGTACCCAAAACTGTCTAAATTCTATTGGTTGAGTGGTTTTCGACCTATCCCCACCTTAAACTTTGAATAGTAAACTTTGGAGCCATTTTAAACCGAATATGAATTTATTATAAACTAATTTCTCTAGCTTTTCCAAAGGTGCCCCTCACCCCTCTTATAAAAGGGCACTCCTCCTTCTCATTTCTTCACACCTTCAAATCCCTTTGCTTCGGCCAAAACCTTCCCAAATACTCTCCCAACTTCCCTAACTACAACCTAGGGGCCTTAGTTTGATCCGAGTGCCAACCTAAAGAGCCCTTTTGATCAAATCAAAAGGAAGAACCCGAAGAAGAGGTAATGATTTCACCACCCTTCTTCAAGTTCATTTCTTCTTCCACTTCTTCTTCCTTTGTTATTACCATTCTAAAATAATAACTCCAGTATATCACATATACTATGATGTTATTATAAATATGGTACAACCATATTCAGTATTCTATCCACCCTTTGAATAACATGTCACCATACGTGCGTACGTACGGCTTACCGTCTCCACGTCGTGGTGTAATTGTTATTCAATATATTATTATTTGTATGGGTATAATAATGATGTTTAACTCATGTAAATAATAAATATAACATGTTAATGATTCTGTATATATGATATACCATCCATTTATATATTATTTTAATATCAAAAGAATGATATTGTCTCTCGTGCGTACGTACGGACTACCATCTCCACAAACGCGATGAGATTCATTCTCCATCGTATCCATTCAAGTCTTATTCTAATTTTAGGGTTAAAAATAATGTTAATATCATTCTGATTATGAATAAGATATAATATATCCATTAAAAACATGTCTTACGTAACCAAACATTTAAGAAGAACGAATCGATTATCACCCGAAACGACGATAATACTAAGATATTATTAATAAAGCAACGTTAAAAGATCATATATGATATCATATTAATGTATATGATTATTGTATAATTTAATAACAATTATTTCACCATTATACAGGAGTTTAACCTACCCCAACAAAGGAAAAGTATAAGGTAAGGGTTATTTCACAATCTCTTCATTATCCGAGGTTGTTTATACGTAATAATCTACTGGGATCTCGTTATCATCCACATCCATGTTTCTTCAAAATGTATTTCAAAACATTTTTAATATTTAAAAGAATATGGGTTAAATTCATTTATACCCTTGTTTGACTTTTTATAATAGGTTTATAAGGGAATCTTTCCGTCGTTTTCCAAACAAGGTGCTTTTTAACCTTTTCGACAGAATTAAGATAAGAATGTTTTTTTAACTTATACGGCGGGGGTGGTTATTTTCCGCTGTTATAAAATATTCAAAGCTTTCCTTACAATCTTATAAGAATATTTTCAAGAAAATGTTTTATTTTATATAGCTCTTAAATTATTTCAAAAATAAAAAGAGATATTTCTCTAAAAATAGTTTTGATTTCATCTATTTCAATATCCTTTGTTGGATTTTACGCTTATTAAAAGTTGATTTATTATGATACAAAACTTCTATATTGTATTGAAGGTTTTGTTATATGTTTGACTGTGGATGTGCTATTTTTATACCATTCATAGTTTATGGTGAAATTATTGACATTTCGTATCCTAGTTTTAATACGAATGTTTATGTTATGTTTAAATATTTTCATATGGGAATGCATTGGACTTAATATGTGACGGGTGGAGCCCGCTATAGCTCCTCGATGCATCGGTAGGTCTCATGAGACAAACTAGTGTCTTGGCACAAGGCCTTGACAAAATCTTATTTGTAGTCTTGGTACGAGGCCTTGACTATGTGGTTATGATAGTCTGGCATTATGCATTCCAACATTATGAAAGTGGTTATTGATTTTTGCATGTGATTATTCGATTAGTAGAATATCCATGTGAATAAGTAAATGGAATTATTTCATTTTACTTTTTCCATACTATGTTGAAGTTCAAGTTTAAAAGGCTTTTCTTTTAGTAATTCATTGCCTTAAATGTTTATGCTTATTTTTGAATGTTCCGCTATATTTTTATCCTTACTGGGCATTTGAGCTCACCCCTTTTCTATGTTTTATTTTTCCCAGGATGTGAAGATGTAAGTTATGAATGACCTTCAGCGATATTATGAGGGGATTATAGTGTGGACTGTGGAAACATTATGTTGTTGTAGTAGTTTTTCATTTTATGATGTAATGTAAAACTTATGAATATATCTAGTGTTTCCAAGGCTAATAAACCAATCGGTCTTTCGAGATTTGATCTTTCTTGTGATCATGACAATGTTATGTAATAATGCACCGACTCTGGGTAACTGCGGTCGGGGCGTTACAGTTGGTATCAGAGGAAGTTTAGTACAAACCTTGGAAGCTAGATTTAGAAAAACTCTGATTAGAGCACGTAGACCTAAGAAGAACTTTGAGGATTAGTATAGAAGAACTTCCTATAATTTTGGTATTGTAGATATTTTGTGAGTTTTCCGAGAAATACATCCCTGTCTGGATACGAGCAGGTAGAGGTGGCTCTGGCACAGATGTACCTAGGGGTAAAACCCAAAAACACCGCTTTGAGCTAGACTCGAACGGGAACTGGTGCACGACAACGGGCCTTGCTGCACTCTTGGTTACAACACTCCCGGGGGATATTCTTAGGATAAATCTCATTTTCTTTACAAATCATTATGAAGGGTTTATGAGTATATACATCCTCAAAGGAGACATTTTTATGATTATGGATTATATCCATAAATAGTTCAATTTATGTTAAGTGTTTTATAAGTATGGGATTATGTTTTTTGATTCATAAACTGATCTAGTTTATGCCATTGTTTAGAAATGGTGCCTAGTGGAAGAAATGGATACCGTATCAATGCACGCACTCCATGTAGTGATTTCCCTTCTGCTCAAGATAATTTTAGTGGGGCTGGTGATGCAACTGGTGCCGATCATCTAATCACCATACTGGGACAACTTACTCAGGTTATGAATAATAACCGTACCCGTATGGAGCACCCTGATCCGCAGCGTGGAGGATCAATGTTAGATCGATTCATGAGGCAACGACCACCAACGTTCAATGGGAGTACAAATCCCTTAGTAGCTGAGCAATTGATAAATTCCCTAGAGAAAATATTTCAGGCTTTGGGGAGCAGTGAAAGGGAAAAAGTTATCATGGAAGTTTACCGCCTCACTGGAGATGCTGATCAATGGTGGTCATTGATTCAAAACATGAAGGAAGATGATGAAGTATAAAATATGGAGTGGAGGGAGTTCAAAGATCTGTTTTTAGAAAAATACTTTCCTCGCGACCATCAAGCAGATATGGAAAGGCAATTTCTGAGTCTGAGACAAAAGGAGGATGAGAATGTCACAAAGTATGAGGCTAACTTTACAAGGTTAGCAAGGTACGCTGGTGATTATATATGTAACCAATGAAGTAAGATTGATTGTTTCTTTGATGGGTTAAAACCATTTCTTCGTCAAGCATTAGTCTCACAATCCTTTTCGTCATACAAAGACATTGTCTCATGTGCTATCAAGACTGAAAAGGAATTATCTAATTCTTATGACTCTAAATAAAAGCAAGAGAAGAAGAGACCTGCTGATCAATCTGGAAATGGAAATAAGGGGAAGAAGGTAAAGGTTAAATATCCATCTTGTGGTAAATGCGGGAAGAAACATCCAGGTACTTGCTTGAAGGGAATGGGAGTCTGTTACAAGTGTGGTGAAAAAGGCCACCAAGCTCGTGATTGCAAGGGGAAGAAGGAAGCTACCAATGTTCAGTGCTACAATTGCAGGGAAATGGGACATTATGCAAATGCATGTCCTAAGTATCAGGAGAACTTAACTCAGAAAAGGCCAAGGGATCAAGGTCAGGCTTATGCTATCACTACTGCTGAGGTAGAAGCTCCGAAAGACGTGGTGGCAGGTAATTTAATGGTTTCCTCAAGTTTAGAAAATGCATTATTTGATTCTGGATCATCGCATTATTTCATATCTTCCCAGTTTTCTAAGAAAATTAGATATTTCCAATTTGATTTAATAAGGGAGTTGTCAGTTAAAACTCCTAAGGGAAGTATCATTGCAACAAAGTTTTGTGAATCAGTCCCCATTAGAGCACATAAATTTTCTTTATCTTCTGATCTCATCGTCATACCTAGGATTGAGTTTGATATAATCCTCGGCATGGACTGGATTTCGGACTATGATGTGAAGATTTATTATAAGAAGAAAGAGGTAACGATTCTTGATGATAATGATAAGGAACACCTTATTTTTAGAGCAGAATCGTCACCACTTAATTCTTATTTAGATCCACCCCCAGTATCTCAACTTAATTCAATTATTGGGGAGGAAGAGAATGAAATTACTCTCGGTGAGGAAAGGAATGTTCAGATAGAAGATGTACCTGTTGTAAAAGAATTTTTAGATGTATTTCCGGAAGATTTACCTGGACATCCTCCAGAACGAGAAGTTGAGTTTTCTATTGATTTGATTCCTGTATCAAGGCCTATATCGAAGACCCCTTATAGAATGGCCACTGTAGAATTAGTCGAACTAAAGAAACAACTAGAGGAATTGAGTAATAAGGGATTTATTCGCCCTAGTGTTTCTCCATGGGGAGCCCCTGTTCTTTTTGTTAAAAAGGAATATGGATCTATGAGGTTATGTATCGACTACAGGGAGATCAATGCTATAAAGATAAAGAACAAGTATCCCCTACCTCGTATTGATGATTTATTTGACCAACTACATGGAGATCAATACTTTTCAAAGATTGACCTTCGATCTGGATACCATCAGTTGTGTGTGAAGAAGGAAGACATTCCGAAGACAGCATTTCGAACCAGGTACGGGCATTACGAGTTTACCGTAATGCCGTTTGGATTGACTAATGCACCATCTGTATTCATGGATCTGATGAATAGAGTTTTCAAGGAGTATCTCGATGAATTTGTAGTGGTATTTATTGATGATATATTGGTATACTCCAAAACCTACGAAGATCATGAAAATCACTTGCGCATTATCTTGAAGACTCAGAGGAGGCATGAATTATATGGGAAGTTTAGCAAGTGTGAATTCTGGCTTCATGAGATTTCTTTTCTTGGCCATATTGTCTCTAAAGATGGAATCTCTATTGATCCTTCTAAGACCAAGTCAATCCAAGAATGGCCATCACCTACGAGTATATATAACTAAGGTACGCAGTTTTATTGGTTTGGCAGGTTATTATCGACGTTTCGTCCAGAATATTTCCTGATTGGCTAACCCATTAACGAAGCTCACACGTAAAGGGGTTAAATTTGTTTGGAAAAAAGAGTGTGAAGAATGTTTTGAAGAACTGAAGAAAAGATTAGTCAATGCTCCTATATTTACTCTACCATCGGGGAATGATTGGTTCATTATTTATAGTGATGCATCGAAGAAAGGACATGGTTGTGTCCTTATGCAGAATGATAGAGTTATTGCCTATGCATCACGACAGTTGAAAATTCATGAACAAAACTATCCTACTCATGATCTTGAGTTTGCAGCTGTGATCTTTGCTTTGAAGATATGGAGGCACTACCTCTATGGTAAAAAATGTGAGATTTATACTGATCACAAGAGTTTGAAGTATATTTTCTCACAAAAAGAACTCAACATGAGGCAAAGGAGATGGCTTGAATTACTCAAGGATTATGATTGTACGATACACTACCACCTGGGGAAGGCAAACAAGGTGGCAGATGCTTTGAGTAGAAAATACCATGGAGTTTTAAACAATATGAGAATTGAAAGGGATCCAATTTTCATGGATCTAGTGAAGATGGACATGGGAATAACCAGGGAAGGTGAAACATCAATGCTTTTTCAAATGGTTGCCAAACCGTCTTTACTAGAAAGAATTAAGAGTTGTCAGACCGATGATGAAGAATTACAAAAGAAGATTAAGGCTGTGAATGATGGGAGATTGATAGACTTTGTGTATGAAGATGGAATTTTGAAATTCGGGAAGAGACTTTGTGTTCCCAATTTACCTGATCTAAAAAGGGAATTGCTGGATGATGCTCATAGTTCCAATTTCTCTATACACCCTGGGAGCACCAAAATTTATAGAGATTTGAAGGAACATTTTTGGTGGGACAATATGAAGAGGGAGATTTCTGATTTTGTGTCAAGATGTATGGTTTGTCAACAAGTGAAAGCTGGAAGGCAACAGCCTGGAGGAGTCATGCAACCTCTTCCCATAACGGAGTGGAAATGGGACAATATTACGATGGACTTTGTCATGGGGCTACCAAAGACTCCTAGAAGGAATGATGCATTATGGGTGATTGTTGATCGTCTTACCAAGTCAGCACATTTTCTTGCTATAAGAGAAGATCTACCCCTGGAACGTCTAGCAAGACTATATATTAATGAAGTTGGGAGACTTCATGGAGTACCCTTATCAATTGTTCCTGATCGTGATCCCCGTTTTACTTCAAGATTCTGGAAAAGTATTCAGAAATCCCTGGATACAGAACTTCATTTGAGCATTACATACCACCCTCAGACAGACGGACAATCAGAATGGACTATTCAAACCTTAGAAGACATGTTGAGATCTTGCTCACTTGACTTTCAGGGTATGTGGGATCAATATTTACCTCTGGTAGAATTTTCCTATAACAATAGCTTCCATTCGAGTATTCAGATGTCACCATATGAAGCGTTATATGGAAAGAGATGCCGTACACCAACCTGTTGGGATGACGTTGGTGAAAGAAAACTTGTAGGCCCAGAACTGGTGGAGGAAACGGTGGAAAAGGTGAAAGTAATCCAAAATCACATCAAAGCAGCTCAAAGTAGGCAGAAGAGCTATGCCGATAATAGAAGGAAGGATTTGGAATTTCAAGTCGGTGATCAGGTTTTTCTGAAGGTATCTCCATGGAAGGGAGTCATACGTTTTGGTAAGAAAGGTAAATTGAGTCCCAGGTACATCGGACCTTTCGAAATTCTAGAACGAATTGGGGTTGTAGCATACCGATTGGCAATGCCGCCAAGTCTCTCCAAAGTTCACGATGTGTTCCACGTATCTCTATTGAGGAAATACATGCCTAAACCAACGCATGTACTCACCTATGAGGAATTAGAACTGGAACCTGATCTGTCTTATTGTGAAGAGCCCATCAGGATTCTTGATACGAGAGAACAAGTGCTGAGAAACCGGACGACGTGTCTGGTAAAAGTTCTGTGGAGAAACCATAAGATGGAAGAGGCAACGTGGGAACCCGAGGAACTTATGATGAATAACCACCCGAGTCTTTTTATGAAGTAATACCCTAGAAATTGCGAGGAAGCAATTATTTGAAAGAGGGGAGAATGTAATCTTCCACGGTATGTTTCCCTTCGAATAATGCGATAGCGTGTGTTGTACGCAACCTCGAGTTCTAACACACACCACAACTAATTAAACTAGCCGTTGTGAATAGTAATACCTACTTTTTGAAATCATATATATTTTATATTTCAAAATGGACTTCATTTTTGGATTCGGAATATTGAAATTAGCCTAGGGTGAAATTTTGGTACTTTTCGGATAACTTTTATATTTTGATGAATAGTGAAAATTACTAAATTTTAATTAAAAACAACTTTTTTAATAAAAATAATTAATAGTGATAAATTATGAATTTGAGTGGTTTTAAAGTATATTTAGAATATATTTTTACCATTTAATATAATGTTGGTCATTGGACATAATTTTACAATTAAACCGAACATAAACAAATGTCAATCTTTTGATAGTTATTATCTCTTAAAAACACGCTTTTTGTTTTGACAGCGGGAATTAATTTTAAATTAATTTCTGCCACTTCTGTGTTTTGAATTTAGGAAAATGGATTCCATATTTGGAATTAGTATGTTCAAATTGTGTAAATAGGTAACTTTTATTTTTAGACATTTTGAATAATTATTGCGTAAATATTTTATTTACCATGGTTAAGGGTAAATCCGGTAAATAAGGGTTAAACAATAATATTATAATAACACTAAAATACCCTAAAACGTGTCTTAACCCTATTGGTTGATACATGGTCGACCATGGGCATCTTTGGGTCTATTTTGGGACCCCATGGATCCACTTGTAAGTGATAATGACACTTTATTTTAATTAAGTAAAAATGAATACAAACATGACACAAGCATATATCTTTTAGAAAAACAATTGTTACATAGGGGTATATATGTTGGATTTTAGATTATAAATATTCATTAGAAAGGTAAAACGATTTCCTACATAATGATATTTTATTTATAATTTTTAGACATTAAATATTTTATTTTATTTATGACACAATGATGATGCAGTAATTACTATAATAGTGAACAATTAAAATAATTGATATTATAAATGCCCAAATAAATATAATATGAAACTTTAAATGAATTAAAATAATTTTCTAGGATAATATGATATATTAGGATTGATTTAATTGACTTTGTTCGAAGTAATAAATCTGCTATGAGTTTCACAAAAATCAACTATTGAATAGTGTCAAAATTGACATAAAAGAGTTCTTAAAACAAATATTATATTATTAATTGATATTAAATTCCTAAAAATCTCCGGTTCGGCCAAGAGACTTATATCATGATAGGTTAATCATTAATGGACCACTTGGGGGTCGTTTGGATGTATATAGTAAGTTTATTAACCATATTATATAAAAATACAAGGAGACATTGTAAAAGTGAAACTAATTAACTTAGAGTTAATACTTAATGATAAGGTTAATATAAGTACCCAAACCTGTCTAAATTCTATTGGTTGAGTGTTTTTAGACCTATACCCACCTTAACCTTTGAATAGTCAACTTTGGAGCCATTGTAAACCGAATATGAATTTATTATAAACTAATATCTCTAGCTTTTCCAAAGGTGCCCCTCACCCCTCTTATAAAAGGGCACTCCTCCTTCTCATTTCTTCACACATTAAAATCCCTTTGGTTCGGCCAAACCCTTCCCAAATACTCTCTCAACTTCCCTAACTACAACCTAGGGGCCTTAGATTGATCATAAAGCCAACCTAAAGAGCCCTTTTGATCAAATCAAAAGGAATAACCCGAAGAAGAGGTAATGATTTCACCACCCTTCTCCAAGTTCATTTCTTCTTCCACTTCTTCTTCCTTTGTTCTTACCATTCTAAAATAATAACTCCAGTATATCACATATAATATGATGTTATTATAAATATGGTACAACCATATTCAGTATTATATCCACCCTTTGAATAACATGTCACCATACGTGCGTACGTACGGCTTACCGTCTCCACGTCGTGGTGTAATTGTTATTCAATATATTATTATTTGGATGGGTATAATAATGATGTGTAACTCATGTAAATAATAAATATAACATGTTAATGATTCTGTATATATGATATACCATCCATTTATATATTATTTTAATATCAAAAGAATGATATTGTCGCTCGTGCGTACGTACGGACTACCGTCTCCACGAACTCGATGAGATTCATTCTCCATCGTATCCATTCAAGTCTTATTCTCATTTTAGGGTTAAAAATAATGTTAATATAATTCTGATTATGAATAAGATATAATCTATCCATTAAAAACATGTCTTACGTAACCAAACATTTAAGAAGAACGAATCGATTATCACCCGAAACGACGATAATACTAAGATATTATTAATAAAGCAATGTTAAAAGATCATATATGATATCATATTAATGTATATGATTCTTGTATAATTTAATAACAATTATTTCACCATTATACAGGAGGTTAACCTACCCCAACAAAGTAAAAGTACAAGGTAAGGGTTATTTCGCAATCTCTTCATTATCCGAGGTTGTTTATACGTAATAATCTACTGGGACCTCGTTATCATCCACATCCATGTTTCTTCAAAATGTATTTCAAAACATTTTTAATATTTAAAATAATATGGGTTAAAGTCATTTATACCCTTGTTTGACTTTTTATAAGAGGTTTATAAGGGAATCATTCCGTCGTTTTCCAAACAAGGTGCTTTTTAACCTTTTCGACAGAATTAAGATAAGAATGTTTTTTTAACTTATACGGCGGGTGAGGTTATTTTCCGCGGTTATAAAATATTCAAAGATTTCCTTACAATCTTATAAGAATATTTTCAAGAAAATGTTTTATTTTATATGGCTCTTAAATGATTTCAAAAATAGAAAGATATATTTCTCTAAAAATAGTTTTGATTTCATCTATGTCAATATCCTTTGTTGGATTTTACACTTATTAAAAGTTTATTTATTATGATACAAAACTTCTATATTGTATTGAAGGTTTTGTTATATGTTTGACTGTGGATGTGCTATTTTTATATCATTCATAGTTTATGGTGAAATTATTGACATTTCTTATTCTAGTTTTAATACGAATGTTTACGTTATGTTTAAACCTTTTCATATGGGAATGCATTGGACTTAATATGTGACGGGTGGAGCCCGCTATAGCTCCTCGATGCATCGGTAGGTCTCATGAGACAAACTAGTGTCTTGGAACAAGGCCTTGACAAAATATTATTTATAGTCTTGGCACGAGGCCTTGACTATGTGGTTATGATAGTCTGGCATTATGCATTCCAACATTATGAAAGTGGTTATTGATTTTTGCAGGTGATTATTCGATTAGTAGAATATCCATGTGAATAAGTAAATGGCATTATTTCATTTTACTTTTGCCATACTATGTTGAAGTTCAAGTTTAAAAGGATTTTGTTTTAGTAATTCATTGCCTTAAATGTTTATGCTTATTTTTGAATGTTCCGCTATATTGTTATCCTTACTGGGCATTTGAGCTCACCCCTTTTCTATGTTTAATTTTTTCCAGGATGTGAAGATGTAAGTTATGAATGACCTTCAGGGATATTATGAGGGGATTATAGTGTGGACTGTGGAAACATTATGTTGTTGTAGTAGTTTTTCATTTTATGATGTAATGTAAAACTTATGAATATATCTAGTGTTTCCAAGGCTACTAAACCAATCGGTCTTTCGAGATTTGATCTTTCTTGTGATCATGCCAATGTTATGTAATAATGCACTGACTCTGGGTAACTGGGGTCGGGGCGTTACATACCATTTCATATACAATTACATAATGGAATATGTTTACATAGGGTTTTTTAAAATGTTTGGTTGATTATTTAAAAATAGTTTCTGAACATTAATTTTGGTCAAATAGGCCATTATTACAACATCTAAAAAATATTTATCAAGTAATATTTATGATATTTATAAATTAATCATCCATTAAATAAATCTCGAATTTTTTTTAGGAAAATGAACTAAATTACATGATGGAGACCATAGGTTTTATTTACACAGGAGTAACATTTCCATTTTTCATCGATCATTATAGAAAGAATTTATGTAATATTTTATATTTATATGATGATCATAATATCATAGATAACATATTATTTCATTAATTATACTTATATATATATCATATGGGTAATATATGATGAAAAAGCACATTTCCTCTAAGAGGCGGTATTCCAAACGTACGCACGAATGGCGCTATCATTTTTCCGAGAGTCGAATGCTAATAAAGAGAATTATATATTATAATTTCATAATGATAAATATTTCATAGATATAATAATAAAATAATATTTATTCCAAATATATTCATTAATTTAATCCATATTACCTTCCACTTAAAACGTTAGTGAAAAGTAAATTATATATTCTTGAGAGGTGGTAGTCAACCGCACACAAGAGAAACATTATTGTGTCAACCAGAGAATGGATTGTATGATTTTATATTTGAAATTATAAATTAATAATTATTATTATATAAATATAATATATATATAATTTAAATCCATAATTATAAAAATCTATTAAATGATATTATGAAATAAAATTTCATCGGTTTGTGAAGGGGTAGTCCATCACACACACGAATGATGATTTTTTCCCAATTTATAGAAGATGGGACATATGTATGTTATTAAAATAATGTAATAAAAAAATTTCTTTGGGATATAATTTTTAATTATAGCATAAAAAATTAATAATATTTTTTGGATGTGTATGATGATATAAAATAAAATGCTTCATTAAGCAGGATTCCTCTTATTCAGTCAACATATATATGTAAGAAACAAAACCTTTCATAAAAGATGTTTATAATTAAACAAGGTATATATGAAATTGGTACGAAATTATTTAAGGAATTAGGGTAGTTACTTTATGATCCCAATCTCATTGAAGGTGTGAATAGAAAAGAATTGGGGTGGTGATTTAGAAATGAGTTCAGTAGTGAACATGTAATTTTGGAAAAGAAAATGGTGTACCCAAATTTTTCAGAGGAAAAAAGATCCAAAAATATTTCATTATTCAGAAATATATTAAATATGGTCTAAATATTTTTTTAAATAGAATTTAGATATTTTTAGCCCATTTTATGCATTACTATAATACATTAACCCCCCCCCCCCCATTAAATCATTTTTACCATATCTATGTCAAAAAAGATTTCTATTTTCAATATTTTTTAAGATGAAAAATGAAGTTGAAATTATTATAAAATATAAATTATAATGATTAAAAATATTTTTTATATTTTATTTAATTATATTGTCATAATGTGGTGTATTTATTTTAAAATTAATCCCACAAACACGACAAAAATGCAGTTTCTCAAGAAGTTAATATTTTAAGAATAAGACAAAATTATTTTAACCGTACAACTGTTAATGACCATTTCATGATTATGTATATTTTTTATTGATATTAAATCATTATATATATATAATCATTCCAAATTAGTGGTTTTTTATTTAATTAAAATAAAAAACATTATTCTCTTTAAAATTGTTCTCGGAAAAGAACCCCATTTTAAACCCCCAAATAATCTTATAATAAAATCTAATATAACGATAATTAATATACAATTGTGTAAGATCCTGAAATTATATAAATTTACCATGGGAAATATTTTAGGAGAATATTTTAATTATGTACCTTTTATTGGAGTTTTGACTTGGGGTGCATTTTCGTGAAGCCTAAGAGAATTTCAGAGAAAATGGAGTATGCACAGTTGGAGAAATGTTTTTAAAAACCATGCAGTTGCCTAGGAGAAACCATACAACTATTTTATTATGAGGTAGTAGATTATGAATAGTAAAATCTAGTCTTGAGAGTTCTTTAGAGTTGACTATGTGAAGTTCCCCCTTGAAGTAGAGGCCAATGAATGGTTAACACACGGTTTGTCTAACCGTGCAACTAATCCTTGCGAGGGCCAATAGTGAGAACCTAAAATTGTGGATATCACCCATTTCTAAATGATAATACCTTGTTTAACCTCATATGAAACCCGAAATAAATAATTTACTTTAATAAGGGTAAATTAATGATCTCCCATTGACCTAGAGGGATTTCAAGACCATACAAACACTGTTCATTTAGATTGAAAGTCCAAATTAATGATCTACTCTTCTCCCGGTAATTGGATTTCAACCCGATGATTCTCTCATTCATTGTACTATTATTCTATTATATTTTCATTAAAGGTATCGTATTTTTACAATGATATAAACCAATATTTTGAGTTCAAGATAAATGATTGAGGATATAGATCTATATTTATGAGATCTTGATGTATTTGATCTTGATTTGGGTTTAAGGAATTAGATTCGAATATTTTATCAATGTCATTGTGCTGATCAGATTTTGGGTATTTCCATTGGGAAGAAATCTATCTACTAATTGAGGTATGTTTTGTATATCGGATTCCCATATTCATGGATTTGATATGAATATGAAAAATTGTCGAACTACTGGAATCATTTAGCAATTTTTTTTCATTAATTGGGATACTTTGATTTAACAACTGATTTATCGAAGATTTTATAAAACATGTTATTAATTATGTAATTAATAAGTTCACTTTGGGGCTATCCTATTTGATAATTCAATTATAGAAATTTATTAGAATAGTAAAGAGTTTTAATCAGGTTAATTAATTGGGGGATTAATTATGAAATATTTAATTTCCAATGTTTATATAATTAACTATGGATTATTTATGTTCCTTTGATATTGTGATTTGGAAAATTATTTGTGGGATTAGTTATGTAATTTTGAATTTATAATGATATAATTAATTAATGAAAATTAATTATGGAATATTAATTGTGATGTTTATTATTTAATTGATGCATTTATTAATTTATTGATATACATATTTAATTTATGAGTTAACTAATAGAAGGGATGTGTTTCTATAATTGTTGAGTTAGTAATGGTATTTGGGTGGATAATTTATTGGTAAATTAATTGTGTGATAAAGAATGGGAACATGGTCATTATAAAATGAAAAGTAAAAAAGGTAACATTGTCATCATAATTATGTTTAATGAGATTTATAATATAGTTATTCTAAATTTAGAGTTATATATTGTTACATGGTCAATATACTTATGTGTAAAGATAATGGTAAAATGGTCATTCTATTGAGAGGTATGAATGGAAACATATTCATCTTACATACATTTTTGATATTGGATACTTTTTCAATGTGGCTTATAAATATTAAGATAAGTAATTGAAATAATTACAGTCTGAGTTATGGCCTCACGTGAGAATATGTGAACTCCGGTTTGATTCGAATCAGGTACCGAGATATCATATCAACATGAATACATCAAAATTTGAAATGAATCAGGTATTAATATTTGATATTTCTTTGGGAAAACTTTGGGATCATATATGAGATTATATTATTATTGATTTATGCGTATCCTTGGGATCCACATACTTTATGTAGTTAGATAAAAATAACTGAAAATTTGATAAACTATTTATTATTGCATTGTAAGTTTTTCCTTATTGAACTACATGCACTATCTTTTATTTCAACTGTTTTAGATTCTGTTGGTGGTGACCTATTGAGTTATGCTCATAGCCTATTCATGCGGCCAGATCGGTAACCGAATATATTACAATGTTGTTGAAATAGATAAAGGAAAAGGCCCCAGGATATCGGGATGATTGTGGATAGAGCTTGGTGGGGGGAATCAGACATGGTTTGGTACCTTCTTGGGTAGTTCTACTATATTTTTTTTTACATTTTAGAAACTTTACCCTTATTCTGACATAGTATGTTTTCCCTTTTAGTTGAGTGTTGTAATTCCTATTTGGTTATCATATAAAATGAGTATTATTATGGTTATATATGCTTTTTATATCAATTATTTACATACATTGTGGTTTTATAATGTTATATCGGGGTATAGATTTCCCGTGAATGACTTACCAAATCCTCACTGCCAGTCAGCAACCTTTAGTATATTGGGAGCCATGCTTGATAACATGTGATGATCCGGCTCAGGGCACTATCACGTGGCTCCCATGTTTGGATTTTTAAATTTTGAATAAGAGGGTCTAGTTTAATTTCTTCATAAATTTTATTAATGTTTTGTGAGTGGTAGATATGATACTAGGATGAGTCAGGGATTGTTAATGATCTCATTCATGGGAGATTCAATCCCATGTATAGGGGAAAACCCAAGTACATATGGTGGGATTGTTGTTATTGTTGTTTTCTGTTATAGTTGAATGTTATTTTATCATGGGTGACACACATGTGGTGTGATGTGATTAATGAATCGGAGAATTTTAGAGTATTAATTTATTGCCTGAGATGACATGACTGTTGATTCTACAAAAATCATTCTAGTAACTTTGGTTAATTTGATATGCATCATTTTAGGCATGAATGGGATAATGGGTTATGGGTATGTTGTTAGACATGAAATTTTTACCATGTTTGTGAGATTAAAATGATGAAAATGGTTCCTAAAATGCATTTAAAATGATTGAAGAATGATAAAAATTTAGAATAATTGGGTTTCAAAATGAGAAATTTGGTTATGATACTGTGTTTACCCCAGCTGACCAAAACCTAGGACTAGGATGGTTCAAGGTAGTGATGACGCTGATGTTTTGACTGTGTGGCGAGGTGGGAAAAAAGACTTATTGTGATCTTTTTCTATTTTGTACATGTTATGAGGATGTGTATTGATACCTAAGACATTTGACTGGTTTAGTAGAGTATATGACTTCAAGGTGCATGTTGAGGGGACGACTGAGGTGCCTACCTAGAGATGACATTTTTGTTTGGTCACATGAGTCCACGATTGTGGTAGATGAAGTTGAGTGTTAGATGTTTTAGGAAAACATTTCTCGTTTCATGAAATTCATGGAAATAGACCAACTGTGAGTTGTTAAAAGAATGTCTATGTTGACAAGGGAGTTTCAGTTGCATTACCTTCCGATATTTACTTGAGATGGTGGACCCAGGGGAGAATAATTATGTGTTGAATCCATAGAGACAATACTTGAAATTTTGGAGACTCAAGCTAAGTGGATGGTCATGTTGGCCCCTTATATTCTATGGGGATCAGTGAAGCATTGGTGGGAATTTCAGATGTGAACTTGACAGACTGATGGTATGTTGTGGAAGGATATTTTTAGAGGTTCATGGAACACATTTATCATGAGACTCTAAGAAAAGATAAAGCTTCCATGTTAATGAATCTGACCTAAGGTATCATGTAGGTGATTTAATATGATAGATGCTACACAGATCTGGAATAATTTTCTCTAACATTAATAAGATATGTAGAAGCTATGAAAAAAAGTTTCTAGGATGGACTTAAGTGTGAGATTATATCCCAAGTGAATATCATCATGCTAAGGATGATAAATAGAGTGGTGTATCATGCTCTCATATTTGAATTGAATATGGGGGATGCTTGTGTGTTCTCAAAGATACATTTTATATCAGTGAATCATCAATTGAGTGTACATACTTTTGAAATAAAGAGTGCTGCTTCGAAAACTGGGTATGGAATTTATGAGTTTGTCTTAATTCCATTGGGTTTGAAAAATGAACTAGTAGTGTTTATGGATTTGATGAATAGTATAATTCATTTGTATCTTGATCAGTTTGTGGTGGTGTATGTGGATAACAACATTGTGTACTCTAAGGTTCATGATGATCATTACCTACATCTTAACATCATCATATGTACAATGATATAGCATTGGATATACTACAAGTTATCTATGTGTTAGTTTTGGATTGACCAGGTAGACATATTGGGGAACATCATCTCAGTGGAAGGTGTGTTAGTGGACTGAGAGATGGATTGGGTAGTGGTTTCTTGGGATTACCCTATGAATGTTTTTGATATACGAATATTCATGGAATTTTATAGATATTACCTGAGATTCATCCAAGACATGTCCCATTTTGCAGCACTTCTTTTAGTCTTGACTAAAAGGGAGTAATGTTTGAATGGTTAAAGGATTGTGAAAGTGCCTTTCAGACATTGAAAAAGACCTTGACCTCAGTATCAATAATGATCCTACATGATTCAGGTGAGGAGTATATGGTTTATCATGATGTTTATGGGATTGGACTTGGATCTGTGTGGATGTAGGGGAGCGTGTTATGGCTTTGGGTCTCAGTAGTGTCGACCCCATGAAATAAATTACCATACGCAGGACCTTGAATATGAAATAGTGTTTTATTCTCTTAAGTTTTTGGGACACTATCTATTTGGATAATGGTTTATAGTCTATACAGATCACAAGAGGATGATGTAAATATTTTCATAGTGTGATTAAAATCTTCAGTTCTGAAGAAGGGTTAAGTATATGTTTTCATTCGATTTTGGACTCACATATACACACAAGAAGTGAAATATCGTGGAAAATGACTTGAGTATGAAAACGATAACTCATAAGGTTTAGGAGCTCAGTGTACAGTAGAATATTATGACCATGCTGGCAGAAATCCATGTGGTGGTTTAATAGAGTCAGGATAATATGACTCTGGTTTTAGTTGAAGTAGATTCTATGAATTTTTTACTGATCCGGGAGAAATAATATGAGGATCCAGAGTTCTTATACCTGAGGATTTTTTTGTAGGTGGAGAGAAATCATTATATTTGTTGATAGATGAGGATGATATCATCTATGTGAGGAATCTGGTTGTGGTATATATGGTCATGGGAGAGGAGATCACGTTGGAATTTCATGCCTCAAAATAAGAGGTGCATCCAAGTGTAACCAAAATTTATTGTGACCTATGAAGAATTTTTTTGTGACCAGGCATGAAAATGGATATTACATGGATTGTAAAAAAGATGTGTCACATGTCAGCAGGTGAAGGTAGAGAATCAAAGACATGGAGTTTTACTATATTTGGTGTGTATTCTGTAATGGATGTGGCATGACCTAACATGCATTTTACATTGGGTCCTCCAATTAATATTAGTAATAATGAAGCTACATGGGACATTTTGGATCTACATACAATGGTGTCATATTTCATTCCTATAAGGTTAACCATTATAGTTGAATTGTTGAGAGAACTGTAGGATTAGGAGATGGTCCATCTGTGTGGAGTTCCCTAAACTATTGTTTTAGATGAAGATTATGTCTTTACATGAAACTTCTTGCAAGGATTTTTGAAATAAATTGGCAGAAATTTTTATTGCGTATGGATTTCCACCAATAGACAGATGTGCAGTTAGAACATTCCATATATATGCTTCAAGATATGCTATGAAAAAGTGTTATTAACATTGGTGGATCATTGGAAAAGAAATTGGTCTTTGGTGAGTTTTCTTATAACAACATTAATTAGAAAAATATAAATATGAAACCATATGAAGCTCTTTATTCTAGGACATGTAGATCACTATTGTGATGGATATAAGCAAGTGAGTTAGAGTGGTTGGGACCAAGTCTCGTGTAGGAGATGAAGGATCCAGTGAAGTTTATTTATAAATGTATAGATACTTCTCAGATTAGATAGAATTCAAATGCTGACAGATGGATATGACCACTAGAGTTTTTTGAGGGTGATCATGTATTCCCTCATGTTTTGCCTAGTTTGGGTCATTGTAGGATACAATGGTAGGTAAAACTGGCACACAAATTTTCTGAACAATTTCATAGAGTTGATGGAATCTGGCTGGTGGCATAGTGATTATATCTTCCACGGAGATTCAATGGAATACATGATTTTTTTATGTATCACAACTTTGGTTGTTTCTCCCAGACCCTTCTCATGTGATCGATATTGATGAGGATTACAATGAGATAGATGCATCCTTTTAGCATAATTCGATACGTGTGATTTATTTATGTGAGAAATTGTTAGGAGGAAATATTGTGCCAATAGTTCATGTGTTATAGAAACAAGGACATGTACATGAGAAAACATGGGAATGGGAATTAGATATGAGAGCTCAATAGCCTGATATTTTTTCCTCATAATCATATAATGTATTTGAGGTGAATCTCAAGGATAAGATTTTATAATGAGGAGAATTTTTAAAATACCGACCTTTTCGGGAGTTCTCTTGAGAAAGATTTCAGGTACATTTTGTTTTTACTTGAGCAACTTTGATCAGATATGGTTCTTGGGGTGCATCTGGGTGATGTCTAAGAGAATTTAAGAGAAAGGGTATTATGCACGGTTAGAGCATAGTTTGTACAAACCTTGTGGATGACTAGGAGAATCTATGATCCTATGGTATTTTGAGCCAGTATCATTAGAATCATTAAAGAATTGTTTTAGAGATTGTGCGAGGTGACTAGGAGAAGTTAAAACTTATTGTCGTGTAAAAACATGGTTATTAGGCCATTTTTCTAACTGTGCGACTAAAAGTGCGAGGGTCGATAGTGAGATCCTAAAATTGTGTATGTCACTATTTTTAAACTTTTAATGACTTATTTCACCTATTATGTGGACCTAACTCCGGATTTTACATTTCTAATGGTAAATTAAGGTTCTCCCACTATCTTGGAAAAATTACAAGGCCATACGAACCCCTTTCTTTGAGATCTAAATCCCAAATTAAAAATATTATTTTCTCTTGGAAAATGAACTTCATGCATATGCTTTTCTCGCTCCATTTATATTTACAAGATCTTTTTGATTAATATATCCTCTATTTACTTGGATCTAAACCTAATGGGTGAGATCTAGATCTAGGATTGTGTATCTAGATCTATATTTATGATATCTTAATGCCTTTAATCATGATTCTAGATTAAGGATTTAGATCCAGAACTTTTATTAATGTCATTGCCTTTCTCATATTTTAGGGATTTCTGTTGAGAAAAAATCCATTAACATACTGATGTAGGTGGTATAAATATCATTCCCATAGTCATGGATTTGATATGTATAAGAAAAATTATAGAATTTATAGCATCCTTTTGAATCTTCATTTCTTGAATTGGGTTAATTAGATTGACCAATTAAATTACTGATGATTTGTAAGAATATGTGATTAATTGGGGATTTAATCATGAGACTATGGGGCTGACCTATTGTATAATTATTTATTGGAAATTAATTATCAGATTTAAGGGTTGTAATCAAGGAAATTAATAATTGAATCAATTATGAGATATTGAAATGGATAAGTTTGGATAATTAGTTCCTTATTATTTACGTGAGTTTGATAATGTGAAATAAATAAATAATTGTGGGATTAATTATGTAAAGTTGAGATTTTGATGAGATAATTAGTTATGGAATATGAATTCTGATATTGATTCATTATTTGGTAAAACATTTATGTTTTGACGCACTTAATTGTTGAGGTCCCTAATAGAATAGATGTGTTTAGATAATTAATGAGCTAGTAATGGGATTGGAGAAGGATAATTAATTGGTAAATTAAATATGTGATAAAAAATGGAACGATCGTCACTATATATTGTGAAATAATAATTTTATCATTGTCATCATAATTATTAATAATTTGAATCGGAACATGGTAAATATAAATTTATATGTATACATAGTAAAATGGTCATTATACTTATGAGTAAAGAGAATTACATAATTATCATTCCATTGAGGTTTATGCATGGTTTGATCATCATATTAATTACATTTTCTCTATAGGTAACTTTTTAAATTTGTTTTATAAATGAAATGTTAAATAACGGAAATAATTACATTCTATGTTGTGTCCTAAAATGAGAATATTAGAACTTCGTATTGAGTTGAATCCGTTACAGAGATATCATATCATCATGAATAATTCAAGATTCTACAAGAATTCATCATTACGATATGACATTACCTAGGGATCACTTCATGTTCTGGTATGAGATGAAGTTACTATTGAGGTAAATGTATCCTTGAAAACTCTACAAAAATAATTGGAATGAGGGTAACCCTCCACAGGTAGGTCTATTATTGTTAGACCTAAGAACCTACTTGTTGATTTTCTCACCCTTATTGGAAATTGGCATAAATCTGCCTCTCTATGGATGATTCAGTCGACCTCATCTTCGTACATTCCTCCCAAATCCAGCTCATAGGGACATTGGGTATAATGGACTCCTACAGTAATAGGTCTGAAGATAAATATAAATGGTCATTCCCCACAAGTGACATGTGATGGGGAGGGGTGGTTCTTGATTCATGAGGATGATTTCTTCTTTCTTCCATGACCAATTATTGTTCTATTTGTTCTATCTAGAAAAGGATTAAGCAGTTCTTAATGTGATCAACCATTGTAATAAGAAGAATATTGTTTTCACTCAAGTGGAAATAGACTCCATGGTCATTCCCGACTCATGTCATGGAAGGGGGTACATCCTTTGGTCGGTATCATAAATTATCAAGAAATGAAAAGGTAACCTCCACAAAAACATCTAATTCACCCACGCTATTTGTGAGGGGAAAAAAGTCATGGGTCATAATTCTTCTTTGGAAACTATGGATCTAGTGTCACATACCTCTCATAAATCACATTCCTCAAGCCCGAGTGGGTTAATTTGATTCATGAGGTTTCTCTTCATCTCTTATATTTGAGGACTCATGTGGCCTTGGATTTTCCTTGTTTCCATTCTGATTTAGTTTCCATGTAGATTACATCATGGAATAAATATATAATGAAGATGAACGGTAAAATAATAATAAAATAATATGTGATTAACACATTATAATTGGATTGTAATTATTCTATTCTAGAACTAAATGCACTATATTTTTACTGAACTTGTTTTATACATCATTGGTAGTGACTTAATGAGTTGTACTCAGTCAATTTTTGGGATACCTGATGAGAACTCAAATAGAAAATATTGTTTCTGGACTAGATAATGGAAAATTCTCTAGGATATGTGATTGTTTGGGGATTTAGCTTTGAGGAGGGACTATACATGGATTAGGACTTTCTTCGGGAGCCTTAGTGTCTTAATTTTCTATTTCAGTTTTGACACTTGTCACTTATACTGTAATAGTATTTTATACCTTCAAGTTCTTATTATATTTCCTATTTGGTAATATTGTGACTTGAGTATTTTTATAGTTATATATTCTTCCCCTGTAACATATTTACTTCCTCTGGTGTTTTACTCTAATAAATGAGGGTATATTATCCCCATCAATTACATACTAGACCCTCGCTGCATGTCGACAACCTCTATCGTATGGGGAGGCACACAAGAGTTCATGTGGTAAACTCAATTAGGGAACTATCACATGGCTCCCTAGTTATGGCATTATAAATTATGTTTGTTAAATATAAATATATATTAAATATGTTTATTTAAATATTTTTTGACATAATTTTTTCATTAAAAAATGCATTTTAATTATATAATGAAATATTTACTAAATTTATGTTTATAAGTATTCATTGAAAAGAAAATATTTTTGGAAAATTGCCCATATTTCACTGAATGTAAAATAGTATATTATTAAATCAAAATTTAGATTTATTTTTTCATATTTATATTCTATTATTTATAAATTAAAATATTAAATAAAGTCCATAAAATAAAATGTTTCATTTAAAAATATTTCATTTTTTGATATAAAAATTATTTAATATTTTCATAATAAATAAAAAAATCTAATTTATATTAATAAACAAGAAAATGATTAATTTTTTTGGAATCCAATATTTTTAGAGTCTCAACTAATACCACTTTTCATGTAGTAAGAACAATATTCTATACACAACAACAATAAAAATTGGGTATCCTAATTTACATTATAATATATTGATATTCTGTCTAGACATATACAAATAAATATTTTGCAAACTTAGTATGAATAAAAACATACCATTTAAATTATATATACACCACTTATATCTATCTAGGATAAATTTTAATTATATAGTGTACATTAAGCACAGTGTGAGGATCTCTACATCTCATTAACATCATTATATTGACGTCTTACATTGAATTTAAAAATAATGAAGAAAAAATGTACAAAAAAATAATTTATGAGTGCATATACACACTGTTGACCTTTTTGGTAATGTCATTTTCATGAAAATATAGAGTTTCTAAAATTTATCTCCTAAAAAATCTATTTTTTTACATATGAGTAGTTTATTGAATATTTTTTTTCCATATATATTTTTATTTTTCATTTATATTCATGAAATATGGGTTATATATGTTGAGTTTTTAGTTTCATAGCTTTGTATAATGATGAAATTTTTTTAAGATGATTAATGACACCTAGATGTTTGTAATCCTACTAATTAAAAAACATCTATATTGTTTTCACATTATTTATATATAATCCAGAATGAAACCATTCATAGGGATTGTGTGTGAGTCATCCACTCATGGAGTTGGTAACCCTCTTATATGATGAATCCAAAACATGATGGGATATGGTTATCCTATAGGGGTTCATTACATTCTCAAATAATGAATATTTCATTAGGGTAAAAGTCCCACTAATTTCTATAACTTAGGAGGGAGGGAGAAGTGGATGATTTATGATAATATATATGTTTCAATTTAAATGATTCAATTAATATTTATTTAGTGTGTTGTATATATATAGTACTGGGTTGTGTGGGTTGATATACATTTCAAAAATATGTAATAGTTCAAATATATAGTTATAGGGTGGTTATAAAAATAATGTGGAGGATTTTGATTGTCCTAGTTTTGATTATTCATAAATGTTTATATATTCCTACCACACACAAGAATGGTTGAGATGAACTCTACTATTTATATGACACTCTTTACTACCATGGATCACTAACATGTTTTGAATTTCCATAGGGTTATAGAAGTCATACCTACAACATCTTTTCTGAGGTATGAGATCGAGGATATGTGTAGGAAGTAATCATTAGAGGAGCAGACTATGGAAATGTAATACGTCCCTATTATCAAATATCTGTATCTCTAAAAGAATATCTTGTTTAGATTATTTCTATTATATTATTTTACTAGTGATTTTGAGCTGACTAACAATTTCATAAATTGTGTTTATTTAATTTATTTTTTTCTTTGTACGTTTATGCTCACACACATCTGATCCTTATACACACACTTGTAATGCCTACATTGAAGTTACACTATAAGGATATGAGATCAATAATCAAAGAGTTTTATTTTTATATATATAAGTAAATATTTACGATAAAAGGTGATATATGGATATGTTGGTTTTTGGGAAAACCCCTTTTATGATTCATTGGAACGTGGTGGGACATGGGTAATCATAATTGCTTTCCTTGGAATAATTTTAAGTTGATTCCTTTTTCTGAATCTATTATGTAATGTTGTGTTTCATGTATTTTGGTTACCAATATATGTATTCCATGATGTGTGATGTTGTATTATTGTTTTTCAAACATTAATTAATATATAGTTGAGTTATTTATTTTCTATAGTGTCTCTTGGTAGTTACAGAGTAATAGACCTGACACTTCAACCCCATTTATATAATATTATATTTTTGCAATTTTGTGGAGGAGGGGTGGTTTAGGAAATAATGGTGATATTTATGATGAAATTTTAGTTTGGTCATTTTTTTGGAGTGATGGATTGGTTTACACCAACGAGGATAATATGGGGGTTTTGGTAAAGGAATGGTGTTGATGAATGTAATGTGGGACCCTGAGAGGTTGATTTTGATTGTTGTTTCATTTCATTGATCCCCACATCATGTTCATATTGATATGGTTTAGATCATTATATGGATGGTTTGGTAGATTGTTTTCTAGACTATGAGATTATGAGATTCCATATATTTTTTTGTTGAGAATGGGGGTTAGTTTCATTCATCCTAATATATATTTGGACATTATAGTGTTGTCTGTTGATATTCCAGTGTGTTACCTAAGGTTTATAGTATTGGGAGTTTCACTATTTTTTATGTTGTATTTTCGATCATGATTTCTGGTAGTGTTTGTTATGTATCCATTTCACTATAGAGATCACTATTAAACCATATTTTTAGTGAAAGTCCTACTCATTGTAGTGTGTTCAATACATACATGCAAGGAACTTTTCTTTTCTATAACTAGTATAAAATTTGTAATCAAAATCTAAACCCCTTTTGTTTTTTCCATTATTATTAATTATTTTATAGTTTTATGTTCCCCAATAGAGAAATTTGGGATCCATTGTATTCTCCTTAGCCCTCTTATCTATGAGGTATATTTCTTATGACCAGAGTAGAGTCTCATTATTCAGAATTTTCTATATCTCTGTTCTCTTTTTCCATAGAGGGGTGGTGTTATTAATATTTTCATAACCTTTTATATACTCTCTTTTCTGAATTTTTTTGATATTTTCATAACTTGTGAGAAATATTAATGTTTATATATTAAATATAATTTTTTATCATTATTTGAATTCATCTAAGTTCATGCCAATTTTTTGTTGACATAATAAAAATCACTATACTAATCCAAATTATGTTGTTCTTGTTTTTTATGATTCCTTATTAAAATTTTCCATATATCATTAGAAGGAATCATAGGCCAATTTAGCAATTTGTAGGTCCATATGGACCACACAATATGACCTAAAAAATCTGTGATGAAATTTGACCATCCATGAAGATTGAAATTTTTATCACAATTATGAAATCCAAAATTATTTAGTCTCCTCAAACGTTTGGGGGACAATTCAAAGAGTCAAGAATAAAAATACCATCCCCAAATCCAAATACAGGGGGCCCAAACGAAGCATTGAAGTTCATCCCACCATTGTGGCTGGAAATTAAAATCCACACACTATTCAGGACATTACTCATGATCGAGTCATCCATTCATGTTTAGATTTTGATGTGTAAAATAGTCCATATAGACGCCTGACTTTGTTGAAGAAATCATTTGGATTTGAGATCATTTTTTTATTCAAAAATCCATTCACATTTCGGCCATCAAAAAAAAATTATAGAATTGAAAATTTTATAATTGTTTATAAAAACCTCCAATAATATGGTTTCATATGTCTAAATGGTATAAAATTTTGATATAAGTCTGAAAACCTTACTATATTCAGCTTTGAATAAGATTCTATCTAGATATCTAGCTGTGTGAATGGGAAAGCTAGCGAGTCAAGTGGAGGAACATATTTGGAATGAAAACAGTCCAACTCCTTGGAATATAAATACATCCCCCTCATCTCAATCAAAAGAGGTGGCATTATAGAAGAGAGGAGAATACATTGGTACAACCAAAGCTTTTACAAAAGCATGGGAGGACCTTCCATACTCATGTTTTCACATGAGATATATTTCCTCCTATCTTGGTTATAATTTACTTTTGCAGTTTTCTTTGTTTGTAATTTCTCAAGTGATTGTCTTTGTAATTCGGTTTTAATGAATGTTTATTCATAAATATCAGATATTTCATCCAAATTCTATAGTTTAACATTAATATTCTTTAAATAGATTAAATAATGTTAAAACCCTTTCCCTTTTTCTCTTCCTCATTCAATCAAAAGTCTTTTTTTCTCTTCAACGATCGTGTGTGTTCGACACACTACTCTATTCTTATCCCATTATTTATGTTCTACTTATAATTAATCACCATAATCATATATTACCATATTAATAACCATATTATTTTCTATGCAAATCTTCCATTGTGGTGAGTCATTATTTAGATATATTAAATGATTGAGATCTTTTTCTTAATGAGTATTCTTTAATTTAACATTGTGTATCATTGAAAAAACATGTCATGGATTAACGACTTATTTTGTTTAACGTGTTGTTTCCATTGATTATTGGACCCATAAATACACTAACATCAACAAGCTATGATTGATATTATAACCATTTGTTGTTTTATTTCTAGGATAAAAATATTCACACTTAGGAATTCCATTCAAAGTTATATTGTGAAGTGGGTGTTAATATAAAGAAATAGTAAGTAAAGCTCAAAGATATCACAAGATTAACTCCCTAAAATTGAACTCACCCCAATCCTTATAAATTTTTTAAATCAAACACAAATAATTAATCACTTTATTTAAGCACTGAAAACAAACCCACCAATCAAATTACAATCAACTAAAAACAATCCATTATTAAAAAATATCATCACTGAGGGTTCGACTCGAGTACTTATATACACATTAGCAGAGAATCAGATCATTTAATGGTCGATAGGTAAAAATGAGTCTCACTTTCAAATGGAATTGTTGTTCGGGTTGCTGCGATTAAGCTGTTATTATTTTCTAGTCATTGTAAAAAAATTAAAAACAATGAAAAATAACACAAAAAACCCGCCTTATCATAAATTTCATAAAAAAACACAATAAAAAATAGTCCTCCACATTCTTCCAAAATCTCTCTGAATGCCATGTTGCCTCCCAAAAAATCCCTCATATTTTTTGACCCTAAAATTGAGTGAACACATTTTCAACATAGGAGGATAATAAGTGATAATAAAATCATTCAAAAACATGTCCATGATCAACAAATTGAATTAGATATGTCCAATCCTGGGGAACAAACACATGAAGAACTTTCTTCCCCTATAATGAATTACCAACCTTTTTCTATTCAATATCCAATCATAGAGGTAGTATTCGATCTCAAATAGTTTTTTATTCAACTTATTATTCATTTACTTAGGTTATCTGCTAAGTATCCACATATTTATCTTAACGAGTTTTAAGGGGTGTTCTCTACCATGAATCCTCAATAGGTTTTTAAGGAACAAATCAAACTCTGATCATTCCCTTTATCCTTATATGACAATGCTATGACATGGCTTTACTACCTCCCTCCTAGTTCCATAACCATATGGAATGACATGAAGTGAATCTTTTTGGAGAAATTCCTTCTTACATCTCGTACTGCTTCTATCCGAAAGGAAATAAGTGGTATCTGTCAGTGACTAAATGAATCACTGCATGAGTACTGGGAGATGTTCAAAAAGCTTTTTGCATCATTCCCAGATCACCAAATCCCTAACCAACTCTTAATCCAATACTTATATGAGGGGATATTGTCAATTGATTGAACTCTCATTGATGTCGCATGTGGTGGTGCTCTTATTGATAAAACTAATGTAGCTATAAGAGATATCATAAGAAACATGACTACAAATGCACACAAATTCCCTAATCGAGAACATTATCATGTCAATAAATCCCATGAGAATCAATTCGTTGAGCACAATAAGATGACCGAGTGGATGAGTGAACTTACATGTCTTGTGGGACATCTAGATTTGGCTGCAAAAACCCCAACCTCTTCTTCTCCACAATCTCTATTCCCTAGACCTATCATGAATTGGGGAATCTATAGCTCCTCATCTCATACAACTAACACATGTACACAACTTCAATAGGATACATCTGATTCATCTATACTAATGGAGCTCAATGAAGAATATGCTCAACATACCCCCAACACTCAAAAATCAGGTCAGTTTATTAGAAACTTCAACGAACCCCACTCTGAGCCCTTCTCTTATAACTATAACCCTATCACGAGATATGTGAATCCCATTTCTCATCCCCCTCAAAAACCTCATCAAACCCCAAACCAATTCCAATATGGTCATGGTTTTGGTAACTTCCAATAACAATACTCTTTTGTTCCTCAGCCTCAAATGATCAATCCTCCTCTTCATCCTCCGGATGTTCACTATCCTAGTAAGCCTTACTAATTCCAAAACCAATACAATAACATTCCAAATATCCTAAATCAATGCAATCCTAATCTTGGACAAGACTCTTCTTCGAAGAAACCATGGGAAATTGTAGTTGATGATCTTGAATCCTTCAACTATTCTATCCTTAAAAACATTGATACACGAATTGGTCAAATTGCATCCCACATGAGCCAGAAAGAACCACCAAATTCTTCCCAAATCCTAGCATAACCATTACCCAACCCCAAGGGTAATGTATGTGAAATTTCACTTAGATTAGAGAATAAAATTGTTATGCCTCATGATGAGTCCTCAAACTCCCATTTAAATTTTGAGATAGAAAATTAAAAGAAAAAAAACTTGAAAAGGAATCTGAATCCATTCCCTCAACTACTTCCAATCAACTTAGGAACCCAATTCCTTTTCTTCAAGACATTTATAAGACAAAGAAGTTATTTGATCTAGATCATAAAATTCTTTACATGGTTACAAATGTTAAGGTCAATATTACCCACTTAGATTCCATAAAACAAATCCGAATGTATGCAAAGTTTCTTATGGAATTTTCAACCCACAAGTAGAAACATTGGACCTTCAAAAATGTTTCCACACAACATTCTATTCCAATAAAGTGAAATTATCCAAGGTCAATAATGGTTCCATGCCAAATTGTAAGTTCCAACCATGATGATCCACTCATAGACCTAGGATATTTAATTAATTTCATTCCTAAATCTATCTCCTCCAACCATGGTCTAGGTCCCTTACATAAAACAATTGTTTTCATTTAGTAAACCAATCGAAGCACTACCAGTCCAGAGGGAATAATTGAGGATGTCCTTGTTCATGTTAATGAATATAACTTTCTTGTCAATTTCTGTGTCCTTGACATGGAAGTTGAGACAAACTCTTCATTATCCTGCCTTATTATTGGATGAAAATTCCTCGTGACTTCTAGAATTAATATTGATTCCCGTTCAAGAATCTTATCCATGGAATGTGGTGACCAACATGTCAAGTTCATCATTTTATAAGCCATGTGATACCCTTCTGAGGACCACTCTACATTCTCAATCCATGCTTCTGAGTACACTTATATGAGGAAATTGAACCCCAATCCATCATGTTCGTCATGTTTTAATGATAAACTATCCTATGAAATTTACATCGTTATTAACCAATCCATTAATTGTGAAGTTGATGGGGACCTTTCATTCATAGACTCAATTAATCTAGAGGAAAATGAAAAATATCATGAATCCCACATAAAATCTTATCTCTACTGCTCTACCTTGGAAAATATTAAAGAAAAGGAATCTGAAGCAACTGACTTCCCTTCCTCCATTATTGAGTTTTCTAACCTACAAATGATAGATAATAATGATCTAAAAACCTCTTTCAGTAAACCTAAAATATTTGTTCCTTTTCCCTGATCACCCATTTCATGTCATTATCATCGCTTCGCTTACTGAAACTAACGAGTCCCAACTTGTTCAACTGTTAGCGGAAAACAAAAAGTCCATTGGATGGACCATATATGACATTCTATAAATCAGCCATGAATTTTGTATGCATCAAATTCATTATGATGAGTCATAAAAACCAATTATACAACCAAAAAGATGATTTAATCCACTCATAATTAATGAAGTTAGGGAAGAGATCACCAAGATTCTTCAAGCTGGTATTATCTACCCAATTTCTAATAGTGAATTGGTTAGTCCGATTTAAGTTGTACCTAAGAAGGGTGTGATAACTATAATCACCAATGAACATGGTGATGTTGTCACAACTCGAGTGAAGAACATATCACATGTGTGAATTGATTACCAAAAATTGAATGTTTAAACACGAAAAGATCACAACCCTCTTCCATTCCATGATCCAATGCTAGAACGATTAGCTGTAATGCCACACTGTTTCTTTCTTGATGGATACATCGGGTACTTCAAAATGAAAATCGCACCTTAGGACCAAAAAAAGACTATTTTACCTTTTCCCTTTGGAAAATATGTGTATTGTAGAATGCCTTTTGGCCTTTGTAATTCTCATTAAACATTTCAGAGGTGTATGATGAGTATCTTATCTGAATTCATTGAACACTACATGGATGTCTTCGTGGATGACTTCACCATTTAGGATGATTCATAGGAGTCTTTCTTGAATTCACTCTCTCTATACCTTCAAAAGTGTGTCATGTTTATCCTTACGTTAAATTTTGAAAAATTTCACTTCATGGATTCAAAGGATATTGTTCAAGGGAACATATTGTTACAAGATGGTATTGAAGTAGATCCTACCAAAATTGATGTTATCCAATCACTTTATTAAAAAAAATCTCTATTCGAGACATCCGTTCAATCCTTGTTCATGTCAGTTTCTATCCAATATTCATCAATAACATTAGTAGAATTTCCCTCCCACTCACCCAGTTGCTCTAAAATGTTGTCACATTCCATTTTGATGAGGTTTTCAAGGGAGCCATCCATGAACTAAAAATTTCTCTTACATAAGCCCTGAAAATCCAACCACCAGATTAGTCCTTACCCTATAAATTGATTTTTGATGCATCTTATAGAGCCATTGGGGATTTTCTTGGTCAAATAATGGAAATAAATTTTTCAATTCATCTATTATGCCTCAAAAACTCTAGATAAAACTCAATATCATTACACCATGACTGAAAAAGAACTTTCAGCGGTGGTTATTTCCTTAGATAAATTCTATCCTTATTTCTTAGGTTCCAAATTCATCATATTCATAGACCCTCTAGATATAAAGTTCTTAATCATGAAAAGTGACTCTAAACTGAGGCTAATAAGATGGATCATAATTCTCTAATATATTGGCCATGATATCAAAGATAAAACAGAAAAAGAAAATCTTGTGGCTGAGAACCTATGTAGAATTTCTAATTCGTCTCATTCAAAAATCATTGATCTTTAATTCCCCACTGATCACCTTTCATGTAACACCACAATCTTCATTGATATGCTTCTCTTTGAAAAATACAGTAGCATATCTTTTATGCATCTTTGAGTTCTAACACACTCTACAACCAATCAAACTACCCGTTATGAATAATAACACCAATTTTTTTAAATTTTATACATTTTATATTTACAAATGGACTTCATTTTTTGATTTCGAATATTTAAATTATCTTAGGGTGAGTTTTTGGTACTTTTTTGGATAACTTTAATATTTTTATGAATAGTGAAAATTACTAAATTTTATTTAAAAACAACTTTTTTAATCAAAATATTTAATAGTGATAAATTATTAATTTGAGTGATTTTAAAGTATATTTATAATATATTTTTACCATTTAATACAATTTTGTTCATTGAACGTAATTTCACATTTAAACCGGACATAAATAAGTTTCAGTCTTTTGATAGTTATTATTTCTTAAAAACACGCTTTTTGTTTTGACAGTGGTAATTAATTTAAATTGATTTTTGCCACTTATGTGTTTTGAATTTATAAAAATGGATTCCATATTTAGAATCACGAGGTCCAAATTGTGTAAATAGGTAACTTTTATTTTTAGACATTTTGAATAATTACTTGGATAAATATTTTATTTATCATGGTTAAAGAGTAAATCCGGTAAATAAGGGTAAAAAATAATATTATAATTTTACTTATTTACCCTAAAACGTATCCTAACCATATTTGTTGATACATGTCTGAACATGGGCATATTTGGGTCGATTTTGGGACTACATGGATTCACTTGTAAGTGATAAATACACTTTTTATTAATTATGTTAATTTAAATACAAAAATGACATAAGTATATATATTTTAGAAAAGAAATTTTTACATAGGGTTATATATGTTATATTTTAGACTATAAATATTCATTATAAATATAAAAATATTTCCTATATAATGGTATTTTATTTTTAATTTTTATACATTTAATAATTAAATTTATTTATGACACAATAATGATGAATTATTTTCTTTATTAATGAAAGAATCAAATAATTGGTATTATAAATATTAAAATAAATATAATTTAATGTTTTGATGACATATACAAATTTTATTGATTAATATGACATGTTAGGATTTCTTAAATGATTTTTTTGAATTAATAATGTTTTTAAGACATTAATAAAAATAAATTATTAAATATTGTAAAAACTGACATATATGAGTTTTTAAAACAACTATTATATTATTAATTCATATTCTATTCCTAAAAAACTAAGGATCAGCCAAAAGACTTATATAATGATATTTTTATCAGTAATGGACCACATGGGGGTCACTTGAAGTATATAGTATGTTTATTAACCGTATAATATAAAAATACAAAGTGACATGGTAAATGTCAAACTATTTAACTAAGAGTTAATTATAAATAATAAGGTTAATATAGTGACCCAAACCTGTATAAAATCTATTTGATGAAAGTATTTAGACCCATCCCCACCTTATAATTTTAATAATGATCTTTGGAGTGATTAGAAACCGAATATGAATTTATTATAAATTAATACTTTTTGTTTTTTCTAAAGAGCCCTTCCTCACCCTTATAAAAGGACACCACTTCTATCCAATTATTCATACCATAGAGGCCTTCTGGTTCCACCATCCTCTGCCCAAATACCCTCTCAACTATCCTCCTGTAATTCTAGAGGCCTTACTTAAGTCAGAAAGCCAACCTACGGAGCCCTTTTGATCTAATCAAAAAGAAGAACCTAAAGAAGAGGTAATACTTTCACCACCCTCTTTCAAGTTCCTTTCTTCTTCAACTTCTTATTTATTTGTTATTTCTATTATAAAATAATAACTCCAGTATCTTATATATACTCTGATGTTATTATAAATATTGTAAAACCATATTCAGTATTCTATCCATCATTTGAATGACATGTCACCATACGTGCGTGCGTACGGCCTACCGTCCCCACGTCGTGGTGTAATTGTTATTCAATACATTATTATTTGGACGGGTATAATAATGATGTGTAATTCATGTAAATAATAAATATAACATGTTAAATATTCTTTAAATATTATATACCATCCAATTATATATTATTTAAATATCAAAAAAATGATATTGTCACTCGTGCGTACGTACGGATTGCCGTCTCCACGAACGCGATGAGATTCATTCCATATCATATCCATTGAAGACTAAATTTTATTTGATGATTAAAAATAATTTTTAGAGACATGATATCATTCTGGATATTAATAATATACATCCCATCCATAATAAATATGTCTCACATAACAAATAATATAAAGAAAAACGAATATGTTAACACCCGAAACGATGATAAAACTAAGATATTATTAACAAATCAATGTTAAAAGATCATATATGATATCATATTAATGTATATGATTCTTGTATAATTTAATACCAATTATTTAACCACTATACAGGAGGTTAACCTACCCTCAACCAATGAAAAGTACAAGATAATTTTTTATTTCACAATCTCTTCATTATCTGAGGTTGTTTATACGTAATTATCTACTATGACCTCTTTATCATCCACATCCATGCTTCTTAAAAAAGTATTTCAAATAATTCTTAATATTTTATATATGATGGTTTAAATTAATCTTTTCCCTTGTTAATTTTTATAATATGTTTATAATGGAATCATTCCGTCATTTTCCAAATAAGGTCCTTTTTAAACTTTTCGACAAAAATAAGGTAAGACTGTTTTTTTATTTATACAGTGGGTGCGGCTATTTTCCGCCGTTATAAAATCTTCAAAGCTTCCCTTACAAGATTATAAGAATATTTTCAATGTAAATTCTTTCTTTTATAATTATGTGACTTTTAAATGATTTCAAAAAAAAGAGATATTTCTCTCAAACAGTTTTGATTTCATCTATGTCAACATCCTTTGATGGATTTTAAGCTTATTTGAAGTAGATTTATTATGATACAAAACTTCCAAATTTTATTGAAGGTTTTGTGACATGTTTTACTATTGATGTTTTATTTTTATACCATTCATGGTTTATGTAGAAATTATTGACATTTTGTATGTTAGTTTTAATATGAATGTTTATGTTATGTTTAAACCCGTTCATATGTGGAATGCATTGGACTTAATAAGTGATGGGTGGAGCCCGCTATAGCTCCTCGATGAATCGGTAGGTCTCATGAGACATTATAGTGTCATGGCACAAGGCCTTGATAAAATCTTATTTTTAGTCTTGGAACAAGGCCTTGACTATGTGGTTATGATAGTCTGGCATTATGCATTCCATCATTATGAAAGTGGTTATTGATATTGCATGTGATTATTATACTAGTAGAATATCCATGTGAATAAGTAAATGGAATTATTTCAATTTATTTTTTCTATATTATGCTAAATTTCAAGTTTAAATGTATTTTTTTAGTTATATATTTCCTTAAATGTTTATGATTATTTATGAATGTTTCTACTATGTTGTTATCCTTACTAAGAATCTGAGCTCACCCCTTTCTATGTTTTATTTTTTCCGGGATGTGAAAAATTATTTTATAAATGACATGCAGGGATAGTATAAGGGGATATGAGTGTGGAGACAAGATGTTGTTGTAGTATTCACTTTATGGTGTAATGTAAACTTTATGAATGTATCTAGTGTTTCCAAGGCTACTAAACTAATCGGTCTTTCGAGACATGATCTTTTGTGATCATGCCAATGTTATGTAATAATGCACCAACTCTGGGTACCTAGGGTCGGGTCATTATAGTTGGTATCATAGGAATTTTAGTACAAACCTTGGAAGCTAGATTTAGATAATATCTGATTATAGCACATAGACCTAAGATGGACTTTGAGGATTAGTATAGAAGAACTTTTTATAATTTTGGTATTGTAGACATTTTGTGTGTTTTCCAAGCAATACATCCCTATCTGGATACAAGCAGGTAGAGGTAGCTCTAGCATAGATGTACCTTGGGGTAAAACCCGAAAACACCGCTTTGAGCTAGACTCGAATGGGAACTGGTGCACGACAATGGGTCTTGCTGCACTATTGGTTACGACACTCTCGGGGGATATGCTTAGGATAATTCTCATTTTCTTTAAAAACCATTATGAAGGGATTATGAGTATAAACTTACTCCAAGAAAACATATTTATGACTGTGGAGTATATCCATAAATAGTTCTATTTATGTTAAGTGTTTTACTAGTATGGAATTATGTATTTTGATTCATAAACTGATCTAGTTTATGCCATTATTTAAAAATGGTGCCTAGTGGAAGGAATGGAAACCATATCAATGTACGCACTCCATGTAGGTATTTCCCTCCTCCTCAAGATAATTATAGTGGAGATGGTGATGTAACTAATTCTGATCAGCTAATCACCATACTAGGACAACTTACTCAGGTTATGAAAAATAACCATACCCGTATGGAGCACCCTGATTCGCCGCATGGAGGATCAATGTTAGATCGCTTCATGATGCAACAACCACCAACATTCAATGGGGGTAAAAATACACTAGTAGCTGAGAAATGGATAAATTCTGTACAAAATATATTCCATGCCTTAGGGAGTAGTCAAAAGGAAAAAGATATCATGGCAGTTTACCGCCTCACTGGAGATGCTGATCAATGGTGGTCATTGATTTAAAACATAAAGGAAGATGAGGAATTATCAAATTTTGAATGGAGGGATTTCGAAGAGGTTTTCTTGGAAAAATTATTTCCTCATAACCATCGAACATATATGAAAAGGAAATTTCTGAGTCTGAGACAAAAGGAGGATGGGAATGTCGCAAATTATGAGGATTAATTTACAAAGTTAGCGAGGTATGCTGCAAATTATATATATAACACAAGAATTAATATTGATATTTTCATTGATGGGTTAAAACCATTTCCCCATCGAGCATTAGTCTCACAAACCTTCTCGTTTTACGAAGATATTGTCTCATGTACTATCAAGACATAAAAAAAATTCTCTATGTCTTGTGGCTTTAAAGCCAAGAAAGAGAAGGGGAGATCTGATGATCACTCTGAAAAATGGAAATAAGGGGAATAAGGGAAAATTTTAATATCCATCCTGTAATAAATGTGGGAAGAAACACCCTAGTACATGCTTGAATGGAATGGGAATCTATTACAAGTGTGGTGAAAAAGGCCACCAAGCTCGTGATTGGAAGGGGAAGAAAGAATCTACCAATGTTCAATGCTACAAATGCAGGGAGATGGGAAATTATGAAAATGAATGTCCTAATAATCAAGAGAACTTACCTCAGAAGAGGCCAAGGGATCAAGTCAAAGCTTATGCTATCTCTATTGCTAAGGTAGAAGCTCTGAAAGACATAGTGGTATGTAAATTAATGGTTTCCTAAATATTAGAAAATGCATTATTTGATTCTGGATCATCAAATTTTTTCATATATTCCCAGTTTTCCATGAAAATTAGATATTTCCAATGTGATTTAACTAGGGAGTTTTCAGTCAAAACTCCTAAGGGGAGTATCATTGCAACAATGTTTTCTGAATCAGTCCCCATTAGAGCAAATAAATGTTCTTTATCTTTGGATCTCATCATTATACCTATGATTTAATTTGATATAATCCTCAGTATGTATTGGCTATCAAACCATGATATATAAATTTATTGTAAGAAGAAGGAGGTTTCTATTTTTGATGGTGATGATAAGGAACACCTCATCTTTAGAGCGGAATCATCTCCACTTAATTATTTCCTAGATCCACACCCAGTAGATCAACTAAATTCAATTATTGGGGATGAAGAGAATGAAATGACTTTGGGTGAGGAAAGGAATGTTCAAATAGATGATGTACCTTTTGTGAGAGAATATGTTGATGTGTTTCCAGAATATTTACTTGAATAGCCTCCAGAATGAGAAATTGAGTTTTCCCTTGATTTAATTCCTGGTTCAATGCCTATATCGAATACCCCTTATAGAACGACCACATTGGAATTAGTTGAACTAATGAAACAACTATAGGAATTTAGTAACATGGGATTTATTCACCCTAGTGTTTCTCCATGGGGAGCCCCAGTCCTTGTTAAAAAAAATATAGATGGATCTATGAGGTTATGTATCGACTACAGGGAGATCAATGCTATAACAATAAAGAACAAGTATCCCCTACCTCGCATTGATGATTTATTCCACCAACTACATAGAGCACAATACTTTTCAAATATTGACCTTCGATCTGGATACCATCAATTGTGTGTGAAGAAGGAAGACATTCCGAAGACAGCATTTCAAACCAGGCACGGGCATTACGAGTTTACAGTAATGCCTTTTGGATTGACTAATGCACCCTTGGTATTCATGGATCTAATTAATAGAGTCATCAAGGAATATCTTGATGATTTTGTGGTGGTATTATTTTATGATATCTTGGTATACTCCAAAAGCTATGAAGATCATGAAAAACAGTTGCGCATTATCATGAAGACTATTAGAAGGCATGAATTATATGGGATGTTTAACAAGTGTGAATTCTGGCTTCCGGAGATCTCTTTTCCTGGCCATATTGTCTCTAAGTATGGAATCTCTGTAGATCCTTCTAAGACAAGAGCAATTAAATAATGGAGGGCACCAATTAGTATAACTTAGTTATGTAGTTTTATTGGCTTAGCATGTTATTATCGTCGTTTCATCCAGAACTTTTCCTGATTGGCTAACCCATTAACAATGCTCACACGTAACGGGGTTAAATTTGTTTGGGAAAAATAGTGTGAAGAATGTTTTGAAGAAATTAAGAGAAGATTAGTCAATGCTCTTATATTGACTCGACCTCCGGGGAATGATGGGTTTGTTATTTATAGAGATGCTTCAAAGAAAGGACATGGTTGTGTCCTTATAAAAAATGATAGGGTTATTGCCTATGCATCACTACAACTGAAAATTCATGAGAAAGAATATCCAACTCATGATCTTGAGTGTGCTGCTGTAATTTTTTATTTGAAGATATGGAGACATTATCTCTATGGTGAAAATTTTGAGATTTATACTAATCACAAGAGTTTGAAGTACATTTTCTCATAGAAAGAACACAACATGAGGCAAAGGCGATGGCATGAACTACTCAAGGATTATGATTTCACAATACACTACCACCCAGGGAAGGCAAATAAGGTGGAAGATGCTTTGAGAAGAAAAGATCATGGAGTTTTTACCATGATGAGAATTGAAATGGATCCTATTTTCATGGATCTAGTGATGATGGATATGGGAATTACCATGCAAGGTGAAACATCAATACGTTTTTAAATGGTTGCCAAACCATCTTTACTAGAAAGGATAAAGAGTTATCAAACTGGTGATGAAGAGTTTCAAAAGAATATTAACGCTGTGAATGATGGTAGATTGAGAGACTTTGTGTATGAAGAAGGAATTTTGAAATTTGGGAAGAGACATTGTGTTCCCGATATACCTGATCTGAAAAGGGAATTGTTAGATAATGCTCATATCTCCAATTTCTCTATACACCCTGGGAGCACCAAATTGTATAGAGATTTGATGGAATATTTTTGGTGGGAAAACATGAAGAGGGAGATTGCTAATTTTGTGTCTAGATGTATGGTATTTCAACAAGTGAAAGCTGTAAGGCAACAACCAGGAGGAGTATTGCAACCTTTTCCCATACCAGAGTGGAATTGGGAAAATATTACGATGGACTTTGTCATGGGGCTACCAAAGACTCCTTGAAGGAATGATGCATTATGGGTTATTATTGATAATCTTACCAAGTCAGCAAATTTTCTTACTATAAGAGAGGATATACCACTTGAATGTCTAGAGACACTATATATTAATGAAGTTCTGAGACTTCATGGAGTACCCCTATGGATTGTTTCTGAACGTGATCCTCGTTTTACTTCAAGATTCTGGAAAAATTTTCATAAAGCCCTGGTTATTGAACTTCGTTTGAGCACTACTTACCACCCCCGAACTGATGGACAATCAGTACGGACTATTGAAACCATAGAGGACATGTTTAGATCATGATCACTTGACTTTCAAGGTATGTGGGATCAATATTTACCTCTGGTACAAATTTACTATAACAATAGCTTCCATTCAAGTATTCAAATGGCACTATATAAATAGTTATATGGAAAGAGATGTCGCACACCAACCTGTTGGGATGATGTTGGTGAAAGAAAACTCGTAGGCCTAGAACTGGTGGAGGAAACGATGGAAAATGTGAAGGTAATCCAAAACCAAATCAAAGAAGCTCAAAGTAGGAAGAAGATCTATGCTGACAATCGAAGGAAGGATTTGGAATTTTAGGTAGGAGATCATGTTTTATTGAAGGTATATCCATGGAAGGGTGTTATATATTTCGGTAATAAGGGAAAATTTATTCCCAGGTACATCGGAACATTCGAAATTCTAGAACTAATTGGGGTTTTAGCTTACTATTTGGCAATGCTGCCAAGTCTCTCCAAAGTTCACGATGTGTTCCACATATCACTATTGAGAAAATACATGCCTGGACCAATGCATGTACTCACCTATGAGGAATTTGAACTGGAACCCGATCTGTCTTATTGTGAAGAGCCTGTAAAGATTCTTGATACGAGAGAACAAGTTCTGAGAAACCAGACGACTCGTCTGGTAAAAGTTCTATGGAGAAACCATAAGATGAAAGAGGCAGCGTGGGAACCTGAGAGACTTATGATGAAAAAACCACCTGACTCTTCTCATGCGGTAGTATTCTAGAAATTTAGAGGATGAAATTATTTTAATGAGTGGATAATTTAACACCCCAAGCTTCCATGGTACACTCCTCTTTGAATAATATAGTAGCGTTTGTTGTACGCAACTTCGAGTTCTAACACACACCACAACCAATCAAACTAGCCGTTATGAATAGTAATACCCAATTTTTGAAATTTTATACATTTTATCTTTCAAAATGGACTTAATTTTGGGATTTGGAATATCTAAATCAGAATAGGGTGAATTTTTTGTACTTTTCGGATAACATTCATATTTTTATGAGTAGTGCAAATTACTAAATTTTAATTAAAAACAACTCTTTTAATCAAAATAATTAATAGTGATAAATTAAGAATTTGAGTGATTTTAATGTATATTTATAATATATTTTTACAATTTAATGCAATTTTGGTCATTGTACATAATTTCACATTTAAACTAGTCATAAAAAAGTCTCAATCTTTTGATAGTTATTATTTATTAAAAACACGCTTTTTGTTTTGACAGTGCAAATTAATTTTAAATAAATTTTCCCCACTTCTGTGTTTTGAATTTAGAAAAATGGATTCCATATTTAGAATCAGAAGATCCAAATTTTGTAAATAGGTAAATTTTATTTTTATACATTTTGAATAATTACTTCGGTAAATATTTTATTTACCATGGTTAAAGGGTAAATCCGGTAAATAACGGTAAAAAATAATATAATAATAATGATAAATTACACTAAAACGTGTCCTAACCCTATTGGTTGATACATTTCCGACCATGATAATCTTTGGGTCGATTTTGGGACCCCATGGATCCACTTGTAAGTGATAATGACACTTTATATTAATTAAGTTAAAGTAAATACAAAAATGACATAAGCATATATCTTTTAGTAAAACAATTTTTAAATAAGGTTATATGTGTTATATTTTCTACTATAAATATTAATTAGAGATTTAAAAATATTTACTACATAATGGTATTTTATTTATAATTTTTAGACATTTCATAATTAAATTTATCAATGATACAATAATGATGCAGTATTTTCCTTATTCATGAAATTATCAAATAATTGGTATTATAAATATTAAAATAAATATAATTTGAAAGTTTTGATGACAACCACTAATTTTATTGACTAATATTAAATTTTAGGAGTAGTTAAATGAATTTGTTTTTAATTAATAAGGTTTTTAAGACTTTAACAAAAATCATTTATTAAATATTGTCAAAATTGACATAAATGTGTTTTTAAAAAAACATATTATATTATTAATTCAATTCTATTCCTAAAAATATAAGGTTTTTCAAAAAGACTTATATAAAGATAGGTGTGTCATTAATGTACCACTTGGAGGTCTCATGGAAGTATATAGTATGTTTAATAACCAAATAATATAAAAATACAAAGTGACGTGGTAAATGTCAAACTATTTAACTAAGAGTTAAATATAAAAGATAAGGTTAATATAGTGACCCAAACCAGTTTAAAATCTATTGTATGAATAGATTTAGACCCCTCCCCACCTTAGACTATTAATAATCCACTTTTTATCCATTAGAAACCGAATATGAATTTATTATAAATTAATAATTTATGTTTTTTCTAAAGAGCCCCTCCACCCCTTATAAAGGTACACCACTTCTAACCAATTATTCATACCTTCAAAGCCTTTTGGTTTGGCCAAACTCTACCCAAATACCCTCTTAACTATCCTCCCTTAATCATAGAGGACTTAATTTAGTCAGAATATGTAACACCCCACGTAAGTAAAGAATATTACATTTTTATATTTATCCATATTTGTGAATAAAATATTAATATGACTTTAAAGGGGACGTTATGCTCGATGGCATACCCAACACGCAACAACAAGTTTCATGGGAATCTTACGTTGAATTCTAATAATAAAATAATATTATTTTAAATGGTTGTTAACATGTAGCCGTTGTATTGGTGGGAATGGATAGAAATAACTAAAATATGATTATATATGTTTTTAAATATTTTTACATTTATCCAATAAAAGATAAAGGCTTAAAATACAGAAAGAATTCAATTTTAGGCGTATATGCCCTAGTCTTCACTAAAGGTTCACTTATCACCTTTGGATGGGGAACCATCAATAAATATAGTTTTGTTCACTATTAAACATTATATTGGACCAAATAAAACTCTTCTTAAGAATAGGGACATCAAAATTTACTTTGTGTAAATTTTTGGTATCTCTCTGATAACGTTCATTTTTTTTAATGAATAGTGTAAAATGTTGTATTTTAATTCAAAACCACTTTTTAATCTAATTATTTATATGATTAGATTATCTTTTGAATTGTTTTTAAAGTGAAATTAGAATATATTTTTACCATTAAATCCAATAGTGTTCATTGGAATTAATTTCACTTTGAAATCAGACATAAACTAGAGTCAATCATTTGATACTTATTGTTTCATAAAAACACGGTATTTGCTCTGACAGTGGAAATTAATTGTTAAATTAATTAATGTGACTTATATGTTTTGATTTTTTGTAAAATAGACTTCATTTTTGAATTCGGAATATCAAATATATATTAGGGTGACTTTTTGGGATTTTTATGAAAAACATCAATTTTTGATGAATAGTGAAACCACTAAGTGGTACTTATAAAAACTGATTTTTCTGTTCAAATGAAATTTTTCCATCTTTGTGTTTTTAATTTCAAAAATCCGACATACATGGTTTTCATTAAGAAGTAAAATGTGGTTCAATGGGATAAAAATAATTTTTTGGTGAATAGTAACTTATTAAGTTTTTAATCGTGATTAGAGGTAATTAGTGTAGTTTATGGTAAGAATAGTGCTTTAATAAAATGAAATGACCTAGACACATGTCCTAACCTCATTGGATGTGTAATGCCCGACCAATACAATCCATGGGTCAACTTGGAGACCCCATGGAGCCACTTTGGTTCAAAAATGACATAAATATCTTTTTATTTAATGTTAAAGTAAAAATGACACAAACATGAAATGTTTTACTAAAACAATTTGTACATGGGGTTATACAAATCATATTTTTGACTATAAATATTCATTGGAAATATAAAAATATTTCCTACATCATAGTATATTTTTTTTATAATTTTTAGACATTAAATAAATTAAATTATTTATGACGTCATGATGATACAGCGATGACATCATTATTTAACGATTTAAATAAAATGGAAAGATAATGTAATATCTAAGACCTACACATATCCAAAACCTTTTGGATGAGTGGATTTAGAACCCTTATCACCTTATCCTAGAAACACATCAATTTGGGACATCTTCAATCCGAATACCATTTTAAAATAAAGTGACTTTTCTTTACCTTCCAAGAGTGCCCCTCCTCTCCTCTTATAAAAGGCCCCCACCTCTACCTCCTTACCCACACTCCCAAAGTATTTGGATCAGCCAACCTCTGCCCATTTTGTCTCTCCATATCCCTCTATAAATCCTTGAAGCCTCACATTGGGAAGATGTCTTCCCAAGGAAGCCTTTGAGCTCAAACCAAAGGGAGTTACCCGATTTTAAGGTAATGTCTTCACTTGAGTCCTTTTGTTTTATTTTTCTTCTCCAACCCCCTAACCTCTTTTTATTCATTTATTTTGTAACAAATAAAGTATCATTAATATACTAGGATGTTGTTATAAGAATTATTCGAGCTACACTTTCACACACCTACATCTAATGGTTAAAGAACATACTGTTTCTGTGGATGGCGAATTTCGGCCTCCCGAAACGATGATTATTCAAAATTCTTTTAAAACCTTCAAAGGTGGCCATTAAGATGACACTATATTTATATATGATATATAATATTCTTATTATTTCCTTAAGCTTCTGTATTTTTAATTTTGGTCATCCCTTTATGGTATCCATTATGGGTAAATGCGATATCTTCATTTAAGGAAGTGCGGACTACCACCCCCTCAAAGTGATTTGATTCGTTAATACCATATGTGGTACGTATAAAAGATATATTTAATTATATTTTATATGATAACATACTGGAATTAAAATACTATTATGTATCATTATGTTTTAATTCCATTAAATATAAAATAGAAATGGAAGTATCGTTCATGCGTATGTACGGCTTACTGTCTCCATGAATGGTGCATTTCATTTCTTACATATAAATGATTATGTAATATTATAAATACAAGTATATGCTGGATATATATGATATATATGATATCCAAATAATGAATATAATTCTGGATATAATGAACCATTGACCACACGAACAACATGTAATTGTAAGAAGTTCACTTTCGACTTAAGAACCAAATATCAACAAAACAAACATTATTTACTTAAATGATTACATAATGTTTATAAAATGTAAATAAGTGATATAAAAGGAATAATGAACTTGAAAAGGTTCTTAAGAAAACATAAATTTACTCAAGTTTATTATTCAGGACGTTAAAGAACGATCGAGTCAAGTCGGACCCGAGGTAAGGGATGCTACTCCTCACTTTCTTTTGAAGTACACTCTTTTATATCATTCCTTTTAAGCTCATATTTATTGTTATTGGGATGTTATTTTATATTACTCATACTATAATTTTTATGTACATATGATGAGAGACCCTATTCTCTCTCATCAATCCATTTTGGAAGTTTTGAGTGGCGCCGTTAGGCTGCCGAATTTTCGTAAGATATCTAACCTCTCTCTTTCTTTTTAAGTACTCTCAGTTATGTCACTTCTTTTAACCTCCTCTTTGTTATGTTGGGGGATGTTCTTTTATATTCCTTTTTCTGTAAAATTTATGTTTATGTGATGAGAGACTCTATTTCCTCTCATCATTCCATTTTGGAAGTTTTATGTGGTGCTGTTAGGCTGCCGAGTTTTTGTAAGAGATTTTTCATCTCACTTTTATTCCTGTGAGATTTATGCTACATTTGCCACAATTTCCTTTTAGTGTTTTATATAATGACCATTATTTTACTCATTGTGTTATATTCTTTCTTTTATGAGTATTTACATCAATGTTGTATTGTCCTTCTTTCACGGGGCGTATGTTTCGAAAGATACCCATGTCGGTAAGGGAACCTTTCACCCTCCTCTTTTAAAAAGACTTATTTTGTTATGTCTTTTAATTCACATAATATTATTCTAGTATATGTTCTTATATATCCTTATTGATGTAAATTTTATGTCCATGTGATGAGACACCCTTTTTATCTCTCATCAACTCTCTTTCTGAATTTTGAAGTGACGCCGTTAGGCTGTCTAATTATTGCAAGGGAACTTCTTAACCCAATTTTGATTCTTTGGGATAAACTTGTACACCTTGAATATGTCATTATATGAATATGTGTTAATTTCCTCTGATTGTTTTACACTTAATACCCACTTATATTTCATGTATTCGTTTGTCACACATAGTTATGTAACTGATTTATCCTTAATCCAAGGATATCGTCTTTGTATGGGACTTCGTCTCAATCTCCTTTCATTGAGGCATATTTTGTTTTCTACACAACCTTCTTTTATACGTTGTATAAACCCCTTTGACTTTTACGTTTATCCAAAAAGAAACTTTTTTATACGAAGCGTTTTACTAAATGACAAAAGGGAATGTTTTCGTCATACGTATGCGGCGACAAGTACTTCTCGGCCGCCGTGACCATTATTTGATATTAGGCTTCCTCTACAAGCCATACCTTTTTTTATGGAAAAATAAATACTATGTTTTAATTTTCTTTTGTTTTGGTATTGAAAATGGTTTTCATAATGTTTTTATATCAATGTTTTGTATTGATATCTTGTGATTGAAAGGTGTAAATGTTATTTTCCTTTATGCATGTTTTATGTGATATGATTATGTTGAGGTTCTTGGGAATTATTATGAAGACGGGTGGTTATGTGATAAAGTAAGAGTGGGTGAGCCCGATATAGCTCTCCAATGCATTGGGTAACGTGAAGGAGTGAAACGTTAAGTTTTTTCCAAAGAGATTTAGGGAATATACTGTGATGGGTATTCCAAACATAACCAATAGGGTTACTCCCTATGTAAGAATGTTGTGAATGCCTCAAGTTACCTTTATGTCTTATGATTTCAATGATTTATTCATGGTTTGATGAGATATGTTAATGTGCCTATGTTTTATGGGTAAAGTATGATTTCATTCTTATGTATATATGAACTCGTGTTTCCTTTCCATATTTTTATATCCCTTACTGAGCTTTTTATGCTCATCCCAGGTTTTTTGAAATGCTTTTCACAGGTCATGGGAAAGGTACATGATCTGATGATAGTGTAAAGGATGTGCCAAGAAAGAATCCATGTTTTATTTTTAATATGTTTCTGTTGATGGGAAGAATGAATACTATCTTTTATGTAACCACTTTGTTTAAATGTGGAAGGTAATGCAAGTTTCATGATCTAATTCTCTAAAACTCTATACCTGAAAAGATCCTCAATGTGTAATCTTGTAATAACTCAAGATTAAGTAAGGTTTAAGGCTGGGGCCTTATAGAAAGCCATCCTAAGGAGCCCTTTTGATCAAATGTAAATGAATAACCCAAAGAAGTGGTAATATTTTCACCACTCTCTTTCAAGTTCTTTTCTTTTTCAACTTCTTCTTTCTTTGTTATTTCCATTATAAAATAATAACTCTAGTATATTCTATATACTGTGATGTTATTATAAATATTTTACAACCATATTCAGTATTCTATCCATCCTTTGAATGACATGTCACCATATGTGCGTATGTACGGCCTACTGTCTCCACATCGTGGTGTAATTGTTATTCAATACATTATTATTTTGATGGGTATAATAATGATTTTTAATTCATGTAAATAATAATTATAACATGATAATGATTATTTATATATGATATACCATCCTATTATATATTATTTTAATATCAAAAGAAATATAATGTCGCTCGTGCGTACGTACGGATTACCGTCTGCACGAATGCGATGAGATTCATTCCCCATCATATCCATTCAAGACTAAATTTTGTTTGAGGATTAAAAATAATTTTTATAGATATGATATAATTATGGATATGAATAATATACATCCCATACATAACAAAATATGGCTCACATAACAATGAATATAAATAAAAATGAATCTGTTAACACATGAAAGGATGATAATTCTAAGATATTATTAACAAATCAATATTAAAAGAACATATATGATATCATATTAATGTATATGATTATTGTATAATTTTATAGCAATTATTTCACCATTATACAGGAGGTTAAACTACCTTCAACCAATAAATTGTATGAGGTAAGGTTTTATTTCACAATCTCTTCATTATCAGAGGTTGTTTATACATAATTATCTGCTAGGACCACTTTATCATCCACTTCCATGTTTCTTAAAAATGTATTTCAAATCAGTATTACTATTTTATAGACTATGGGTTAAAGTAATTTTTACCCTTTTTTACTTTGTATAAGAATTTTATAAAGGAATATTTCCGTCATTTTCCAAACAAGGTCCTTTTAAACCTTTTTGACAGAAATAAGGTAAGAATGTTTTTTTAACTTATATGGCAGGTGCAGCTATTTTCTGCGATTATAAAATATTAAAAGCTTCACTTACATGCTTATAAGAATATTTTCAAAGTAAATGTTTTCTTTTATAATTATGTGACTTTTAAATGATTTTAAAAAAAGAGATATTTCTCTTAATCCGTTTTGATTTCATCTATGTCAACATCCTTTGATGGATTTTAAGCTTATTTGAAGTTGATTTATAATGAAACAAAACTTCCATATTTTATTTAAGGTTTTGTGATATGTTTGACTATGGATGTGTTATTTTTATACCATTCATGGTTTTTGGTGAAAGTATTGACATTTCTTATGCTAGTTTTAATATGAATGTTTATGATATGTTTAAACCTGTTCATATAAGGAATGCATTGGACTTAATAAATGATGAGTGGTGCCTGCTATAGCTCCTCGATACATCGGTAGGTCTCATGAGACAAAATATTTTCTTGGCACAAGGCCTTGACCAATTCTTATTTTTAGTCTTGGCACAAGGCCTTGATTATGTGATTATGATAGTCTGGCATTATGCATTCCATAATTATGAAAGTGGTTATAGATATTGCATGTGATTAGTAGACTAGTAGAATATCAATGTGAATAAGTAAGTGGAATTATTTAATTTTTATTTTTGCTCTATTATGATTCATTTCAAGTTTAAAAGGCTTTTTTTAGTTATACATTGCCTTAAATTTTTATTCTTATTTATGAAAGTATCTGCTATGTTGTTATCCTTAATGAGTATCTAAGCTCACCCATTTCAATGTTTTATTTTTCCCAAGATTTGAAAAAGTACTATATGAATGACTTGCAAGGATAGTATAAGGGGATATGAGTGTGGAGACAATATGTTGTTGTAGTTTTCACTTTATGATGTAATGTAAACTTTATGAATGTATCTAGTTTTTCCAAGGCTACTTAACAAATCGGTCTTTTGAAACATGATATTTTGTGATCATGCCAATGTTATGTAATAAAGACTCGACTCTGGGTAACTGTGGTTGGGGTGTTAGATTTCACCTCTCACTCAAAAGTAACCATGGTATGCCCCAATTATAAACAACATGGTTGATGGTATTTTTCGTCAAAATTTATCAAATGAAAAAAAAATTAAGATGAAACATGATTGAAAATTATATTTTTGAAATGATAATAAACTTTGAAAAAATGGGTCTAATATAGTAATTAAGAGATGTGTTGTTGAAAATGAAGATTCCTCCATCATAGAATTCGGTCACTCACATCTTTGGGTTGGTCACATTGGACCACAAAGGACCTCTCGAAATGTCATAGACTCTAGATTCTTCTAGCCTTCACTATTCAAGGACTCACACGTGTTCTGACAATCATGTCCCACTTGCCAAATGTTTGGCACAATTTCAAAGAGAAATGAAATTTTCCCAAGACATTAATTTTCATTGAGATCTTGGTTTTTTGGGGCATCGATTTCATGGGACAATTTCCCCCTTCCAATTGATTCTCATACATAACTCATGCAGTTGATTATGTTTTTAGGTGGGTCGAGGCCAAACCCTCAATAAAGGATTAATCATATATTGTTAGTGTGTTCTTATAGGCAAACATCTTCCACCGATTTGGAACACCATGTGCCTTGATAAGTGACTTAGGAACCTATTTGGGTAATATAATCATAAAATATATTTTAAAAAATAATGGGGTTGTAGATAAAATGGCAACTGTATATCAGCCCCAAAAAATGGCACGACTGATCTTTCTAATAGAGAATTGAAAAGGTTTCTTGAGAAAATTGTAAAACCCACCAAAAAAGACTGGCCTGAAAGACATGGTGAAACACTTTGGGCTTACCAAACGGCCTATAAAAAACTCATTTGGATGTATCCTCTTAAACTAGTTTTTCGTAAAGCATGTAACATACTAGTATAAATCCAATATAAGTCATTTTGGTCTATGAAAACATTTAATTTTGATTTTGAAAAATCGGGGGAAGAAAGATTATTTCTATTAACTGAATTGGAGGACAATCAACATGATTCCTAAGAAAATTTTAATGTTTACCCTGAAAAGTCTAAGGTACTCCCTAAAAAACATATCCTAAGAAAGTTATTCCATGATGTTGAAAATGTATTTCTCATCAACTCTCTATTTCATCTTCACCTAGGTAAGCATTATTCTCGTGGGGAAGGTTATCTTATTGTTTCTCAAGTTTACCCATTTGGTGCAGTGCATGACCCACGCCCATATTCCAAAAGGACATTCATGGTTAACAAACACCAATTATAGAATAACCATGAGAGGACACACATTCTATGAACCACCTCTACTTCCATTATATCCACAATATCCATAGACCCAACACCATATGGAGACGACAACCTGTCAAATTCAATCCAGGGGCACTTCTTTCCCTTTAACCCTCTCTTTATCTCTTCCTCTCTCTCCCTCTTTCTTTTTCTCCATATCTCTTTCATTTTATTACAACTTTGATCATCAAACCTTTTCTTCTTATCTTTATATTTTGTGCAGGTGATTATTTTAAATAAAACAATAAAAAACTAAAAAAATCATTTAATCAAACTTTGAGAAATCAAGAGTCATACTTACATACCTTCCAATTTTCAAAATTTTGTCCATACATTTTAGGGAGTGAAAAGACATGGTTTAATCCAAACAATTTTGTGGTTTCATCATAAATTTAGATAAAAAATATTCTGTCAAAACCAAATAAAATTGAATGATCAATTTTTTTATTTGGAAAATGATTATTCCCACCCATGAGGAACGAAATTTTCTTTCCTGACAAGACCACCTATGGAAATATTTTCAAAATGTGTGTTTTTATACCCCATTTGTAAATTTTGAGTTTATGGATCTTCAAACAATTTCTCCAACTTTAGTGTGCATTAATATGATAGAGTATTTTTCGAAACCACATTTGATTTATAATAGCCAAATATCCTCCCATTTACCATAAATTAAACATCCTTTTGAAAGCCCCTTTGATCCTATTAAAATCTTTTCTTTGATAAACACATTTCAAGAACAATACATTATACCAACCAACATCAACATGGATGTTCATTGCATAATTTTATTTTTGAAATTTATGTTTAGGGGGAAATGATTTCATTTTTGGTATTATTTTTATAATTTTAACCACGTTATCATATGCTTGATGGAAGGTATCAATTATGCATGGGGGAGAGTTTGTCCTTCAGTGGTGATTGGTAATATATATTGAAAAGTGTTCAAAAAATCAAAAAATTAAATTAAAAATGAATATAATAAAGTGTTGTGTCTTGGGTGGTTCAAAATTCACTTTTTCCCGGCCTTTGATCTTGTTATAACAAATAAAATTTCCATCTCAAGGAGATCAATCATGGGTTGGTATATGAGTGAGATATCTGTTTCAAGTTCATATATCGAAAAAAAAGAAAAAAATAAACACTTGTGTCATTGGGAGAATTTTCAAGTGTTGTAAATATTCCATATTCTCATTACCTTCAAATTTTTTCCCCTCTTTTCTCTCTTGATTCACACAATTGTTCCATAGTAAATATGTGTTTCCATTTATTCCATGTTTCATTACAAAAAAATATCATGCATTTATTTTTATATGTTGGTGTTTTCCCCACTTTCTATGATATTGAATACCTATTTACCACCTTTACATAGCCACATAAGCACACCTTAGAAATACCTCTTGATTCTAGTGCACATCAGGATATGAACTGGAAGCTGAGAACTCTTTTAAACTCTACAATTTTTACTTCTGGATGGCGAAAGTGTGAACCTCCATAAATGAATTTTATTATCTTGAGAGGATTGAGTTTAGAGTTCCCACATTTTCCACTTCTAAATTAGAGCATTAAAAAATGTTGTTATTGAAAAAAAAATTATATAAAAATTTATGTTGCATTTCAATATGGATGAGTGAAATATTCTAAACCTCCTTTGAATGGAGAAAATAAAATTGTAATATTTGTTGGTGAGTGATAATGATTTTGTAATGTTTTTTATATTTATTACAGATGAGGGCATACCCAAACCTAGTTGTGGGGGAGTTGAGGTAATTAATGTTTTCACAACGTTTTATATACTCACTTTACGATTTATATTAAATTAGCATAATATTTGTGAAATATTAATGTTTAAATATTAAATATTATTTTTGAGAATTATTATAATTCATCCTTATTCAAGTCAGTTTACTGTTTTAATAATAACTATCACTATATTGATCCACATTGTGTGGTTTTTTTGATCATGATTCCTTATTTAATTTCCCACATATCCATAGCAGGATTCATTGCCCAATTATACCCTTTGAAGGGAAATATGGACCCCATAAGAAAACCCAAATAATTCTATAATGAAATTGCACCATCCATGAAAATTGAATTTATGGGCTCAGTAAAGAAGTCCAAATTACATTAGTCTCCTCCAAATATCAGGGAACAATTTAACGAGTCTTGAAAAAATATTCAATCCCCAAATCCAAAAACAAGGGGGCCAAATGAAGCTTTGATGTCCAACCCACCATTCTGAATGGGAATTAAAATCTGGACACTATTCATGAAATTAATCATGATCTATTCATCAAATATAGTTTATATTTTGTAGTGTGAAAGATGATATTTAGGCAGCTGACATTGTTAAAGAAATAATTCTTATTTGAAGGCATCTTCTTATTCTAAAATACATTCATATTTCAGACATCAAAAAAGAATGGATAGAAATGGACAGTTTATAATTGATCACAAAAAACTGCAATAATATTGGTTCCATAAGTCCAAATGGCTCCAAATTTGAGTTCAATCGTCCAACATTAATATATAAAACTCTGAAAAAGAAGATATCTCTAGATTCGGCTGTATTAATGGAAACACTAATGAGACAAGTAGAGGGACAGATTTGGAATGCTAACAATCAACTCCTTAGGAAATTAATACATCCTCCCTCATTTCTTTCAAAAGAGTTGGAATTTCAGAAGAGAGGAGCATATATTGTCATGACAAAAGCTCTTCCAAAGTCTTGGTAGGACATTCCATACTAATCTTTCACTTGATAGACCTTTCCTTCTCTCTTTGTTTTAACTTAATTTTTTCAGTTTTTTTCTTTTATAATTTCACCAGTGTTTGTCATTGTAATTAAGTTTTAATAAATGTTTCTTCTTAATTATATATTATTATCATCCAACATATTTAGGTCAATATCTTGTTTCTTAAAATACATTAAATCAAGTTAAAACCCTTTCCCTTCTTTTTCTTTCTCATTCAATCGAAGGCCTTTTTTTTCTCTTCAATGATAATGTGTGTTCGATGCACTACCATTTTCTTATCTCGTTTTTTTCTCTATTTATAATTCATCACCATAATATTATATTACCATATTAAAAACCATATTAATGGATGAGTAAATTTACCAGTGATTTGAGTCATTATTTAGAGATATTAAGTGATTCAGAGATTTTTCTCTATTAGTATTATTAAATTTAAGATTGTGTATGTTGGACTTAACATGTCATGGATTAATGGCTCGTTTTGTGTAATGTGTGGTTTCCATGGATTATTGGAACCATAAATACACTACCATCAAAAATATCTGATTGGGATTATAACTCTGTGTTATTTTATGGCTTGGATTAAATCCTTAACAATGAGGAATTCTAGTCAACGTTATCTTGTGAAGTGTGTGTTAATTTAAATGAAATATAAAGAAAATATCAATGATATAACAAGCTTATCTCCCTAAAAATGAACTCACCAAAATAATTATAATATTTTTAAATTAAAAATTAGTCATTAAAAACATAATTTAAGATCTTCAAACAAACCCCCCAATCAAATTACAATCTAATAAAAAAAATATACTATTAAAAAGTATCATCATCAAGGATTTGACCCGAGTGCTACAATACACATTAGAAGATCATCGGAAGGTTGAATGGTTGATAGGCGACAATAGACCATTTTCTCAAAAGGCTATGTAATTTTTCTTGAATAGGTTTTTAAAGGAGTATCATTGTGATTATTTTTATTTAGGTTAGTGTCATGACCTAAACATGAAATGTGTCCCAACCAAAAAAAACATGAAATGTAAAATAGATGAGAGAGCCCAGATCATGGATCCCAAGCTATAACCACCATACATGGTCTAAGAACACAATGTCCCTATGTTCCTCAGAATTCATGACTAACATGTCTTTCAACTAAATAATATACGAAACATGTTGGATGAACCAATTACGGGGTGATTATATACACACCAAGTAAAACTCCCTAAATATATTGAAGGGTCAGCAGTAAGAGATACAAATAAAGTGGAAAGAAGAACATAGAAAAAGTTTCAATGAAAGAGTAAAACTCATCTCAAAAATAGAGTGAATGTAAACTCATCAAATCATATGGAGCTCAATATGGTAAGAGGATGAACATCTCATCAAGTATTGTCTACCTATAGTATGAGAGTAATCTCATCCAACCATGAGAATCCAGACACCAAAAGCACATGACATAACCCATATATCATCACCTCTCATAGAAGGAGAGTAGAAATAACCCATGGAGTGGGTACTAAAAAGGATATATATATATATATATATTTTCAATCAAATAACCTTAACAAAATATTAAGGGGATCTCCATCTCATAGCTCAACCCAAGAAAAAGTGTAGGCAACAAATCCCAAAGAAGTACATCAATGATGCCCAAAATCTCAAATGTATGCCGCAACAAAAAATGTATAAGGTTCTGAATATCCATGCCTTGTTATTATCCTCTTTGGTAGGTACTAACTCACCCACCTATTTTTTCATATCGAAAAAATGCATCGCCTTGGGGAAAGTTTCCATATTACTTGTGGTTCAAAAGATACTCCAACCACATCATGTCACTATGGCACAAAGTCAAGGGTCCAAAAATTCTATGGATCCCATTGCCTAGTATGAGAGTATGGTCCTACTATGATATTCACTAAGGTACTCCACTACCCAGCACGTCTAGAGGGTTATTCTTGAGAATATCATCTGGGAATGCCTCTTACTAGTAATTTTGGAGGGTAAGCCCGATGAGTCATTAGGAACTCTGCTACACAGTCCTACTAAATAGTTACACCAGGAAGATTTCATTGAGTAAAACAACTACCCATTCCTCATATAGGGTATTCCCATAACTTTATTCTATGAACACCACTTCCCATCCTTGTTGGTTAGTAAGACTATAACATTGGGGAACTCCACTTCCTAGTCCCACTGGAGGGTAACTCGGAATGATCATCAAGGTACTCCACTACCTAGCCCAAATGGAAGGTATTCCTAGTACTATATTTTTGTAACTCCATTTACCATACCTAATATAGGTTTACATCAAAAAACTTCTCTTATGATTCAATATAATTTCTACCATCTTTCGGTGTCACCTCAGAACGTTTCAAACATAGAATATTTTACATCATATATTGAAAGCTGCTTTTGTGGGAACCATTGCATTATATGTGGAAAACCACTAAAGATATGATACTCAGAGGAAAAATAATAATTTTATATAAATGAGATATGATTGTTTGAATATCGATATAAAGTGCTTAAGAGGAAAACTACGTATGAGGGGACCCACATAGTAGTTGGTCCTTCCCCACAACATCGTTGTATACATGGCTGACACATGGATTGACGCCATTTAGTAAAACACACCATGTGGTTGGATTACACACTATGTCCTAAATATCCAATAATATGGTCATCTCATCTCGTAGTGTCCATGTACTCATACCTCGTGTCCATGTACTTTGGTACACGTCGTGTTGGTCTACATAGGTTGCCACCCATGTTCAAAAACAATGAATGTTTTATCTTACACAGATTCCCCACCTATGTGTCCAATCCCATAAGTTTCCCACCTATGGAACATGTAAATAATGTTTTATTTAGTTTTACATGCCATGTTTCCCACAACTTTTCCCAAAATCTAGCACCACCGCTAAGGGAGGATACATGTCTCATTGTTCATCCTATACATGGTGTGTTGTCTAGTTTTCAACAAAACATCCCTATTATTATATATCTTATGCCATTAATGGAATTATGTCTACCATCCTTCGATTATGAATTGATTTCTCCCAAAAACATCATATCTATCCGCAAGTTGTGACTCGGGGCTACTACTCACTGAAAATCATCTTCGTTCATCGAGAAATGTTTTTTCAGACATTGTACTCTTAGTATTTCAATCATACTTGTAGATATTGATCTGAAAACAATAGATATATAATTCCTAAAGCATGAAAATTATAGATATGTCCTTTAATCATAAAATCATCACCATTTCATTTAACCTCCTTAACTTCGTGAACCTGATCAAGATCAGGTTTCCAAGAATAAATCGAATCTCGAGAAATGGGATTCCATCTATAAAGAAAACAAATGATATGGTAGAAAATGAATAATATAAATGTTTATATGATGACATAAAAAAGTACATGTCCAATGAATAAGAATGGGGAATTAGTGTCAGAGCATAAATTTCCAAAAATATAATGTTATAGTTCTTGGGTGTATGAAAAGGAGAAATTTATGAATAACCAAGAAAAAGGATGGATCTGATAAATTACTTTAATATGAGGGTGTAAAACAAAAAAATGCCAAACCAAACATATTTTGGATCAATCGTTGTAAAAAAAATATGCACACCAATGAGTGTGTGAGGTGCCACATCATTCATTTCACTTTTATTCACATTGATCGATAGATTCATTGTTCGACGAAGGGACTGGCCAAAGGGAGGAGGGGAGTTGATATTTTCTAGTGGTGGGAGAATTATTATCCAACCCTACTGAATTTTACCAAATTACCCATTTATATAATTCATTCTACATCATGGTATAATTAATTTGTAAACTAGTCCACTTAAACATTCCACCATTAAGTGAGGGTTCCGAACATCATTCACCAACATATTTTATATTGCACCTAGGGTAATTTCTTTTTTCATGACCCAAATGTAAAGCTCTCCCTAAGTAGCAAAATATTTAATGTTGCTCCAGGTGCGCAGAAAATAAGGCTCCACCATCAATGTACAGCTCTCCCTAAATAGAAAAATGTGTGGGGTGATGCACGTTTCTCCATCGCTATAACATGTGGAAGATGTCATGCACCCTCTTCAGTTGTGGGGGTAGGGATAAGAGGTTGGAAACCTCACCAACAATTTATATGGTCTCAAATGACCCAATGAACCATATAGATAAGTTGAATCTTATTAATACCCTATACATTTATCACAATGTGGGACTTTCAAGAATACATGTCCTCCATTACCAAACTCGAAGTGCCAATGACAGTGATTAGAATTTTATTTTTTTCTTCTCTGGTCCATGCTCATCTACTAACAGATTTCTCGGTTATAGCATTGACCAACCCTGGGCTCAAAAGATATGACATGATAATCTCTTTCCAACACAAGTGAGTCCTGAAGGGTCTCTTTTATAGGACCTCAAAAGATTCCATGACGATGGTAGAGTGGTATTTGTTATTTTATGGATACTCTTCAATGGGAAGGAGATCCTCCCATCTATGGATGACGTCTAACACATAATCCATTGACATTTCCTCTAACACCTAGATAATGTGTTTGGTTTTCCAATAGGTATTGTGGTGAAAGGCCACAAATCCCGACCTTCTTCCTGCTTCGGTGATGACGGCGGCGGCCGTGAAGATCCCTCCTCCCACCCCCCCCTCGTGGGGGATGGATCTCTTCCAGTAATTCAATCTCTTTCGTTCCACCCCTTCTCAAATCCCGACCTTCTTCCCGCTTTTCCGAATATTGAGTTATGCCTGAAGGCCCCAGAACTCGTTGAGGGTTTCCCGAATCTCCACATTTCGAACTCATAGTTCACGGAATCTACCGCTCTTATGAATCTCACCCTTGTTGCATGGTTTAAGCAGAGAAGACCATCAATTGATTCCTTTGACAGGTTCGTATTCAATGCTTGGGGTCTCCAGGAGCGGGCAACCGTTGGTTTGCTCGATTATAGGCATATCATGATCCGCTTCTCCTCTGAGGAAGATCTTATCCGCCCCTAGTCAAGGGCACCCCGAAGTTGCAATGGTTGCCGTTTCTTCTTGTTTCGCTAGTCGTTTGACTTCCACATGAACCACGACCCGCCGTCAGCTGCGATTTGGGTTAGTTTTCCTCATCTACCTTTACTGTTTCAAAATCCCGCAATCATAAGGATGCTCGGAAATATCGTCGGAAGATATCTTTGTTCGGATATCCGAACAGAAGTAGTTTGTCACCCGGTCTATCTGGGGGTTTGTGTCGAGATGGATGTATCGAAGGCTCCCTTCGATTTTGTCTGGATTACAATTGGGGAGGAATACAGGTGTAAATAGAAAGTTGTGTATGAGGGATGGACCGATTTATGTTCTACCTATAGGAGGCTGGGGCATATCTCGGATGCATGCCGGAAGGGATCGTCTTCGATGGAGGGTAGGAGAGGTAGCTCCCATACCAGGGGTGTTTGGAACAAGATTGGGCATGACGCGAAGTTATTAGTGGACAATGGAAAGGGCAAGGAACTAGTGGAATGTGGGGTTTTGATCTCAGAGCAGCAGACTATGGGTGTAGAGAATAGAATTGAAGAACCTCTCCCACGGCGGCTGACCGAGGAGGTTCTTTCTGTGAAAGAGACTGGGGATTGTAATACGGTGAGAATGGGTTTCCTTACTACAGCGGAGGACCATCGGAGCAACCCGAAGGTGTCAGACGTGTTCAATCGGCTGAAGGCTGATCTTGCGGGGCCTCCCACTGGTAGGATGATGGGTGGAGAAGGCAAAGCCCAGTAGGTGGAGGTCCAGCTGGAAGGCGAGGCGGATGGGGTCCAGTCCTTGGACCGCTTGTCTGGCAGCGAGCAAGAGGAAGTGATCAATTTGGATGCTGAGAAAGAGAGGATAGACAGTGCAGATGTCAGTAAGGGATGGCAAGGGGCTGACTCAGAGACGCCTGTTACAGCCAGAGGTGAACATATGGGGGATTTGGGCTCGTCTTGGTTGACGGTCCCCTTGTGTAACAGGTTCAAAGGTCTAACTAAGGCCGATTTGAGTTCTGATTCTTTTTCTCTAGGTGAGGATGTTAGGATCAATGGACAGGCTACCAAAGTTCATGAACCAGTTCACTCGGAAGATGAGGACTCAAGCCTAAGATGTGATAGGGGCTCCGGGAGAAGGAAGGGGATGAAGGAGTACTCCTCTCTACCTCCTCCTCTTGAGACCCACTCTGCAGATAAATTGAACAAGATGAAGATAGACAAGGAGGCTCTGAGACACCAAAAGCATGAGGTGCGGGATGATCATCCCACGGTCTTGCTGTTAAGCTCCGATGACTATGTGATAAAACAACCTTTATTTCTCAACGTAACTGAGGTGGAGGCTGCTAAAATGATGGGGAGGTCTCTTGAGGTGTCTCTCAATGAGGAGCAATATATGTGGATTGACAAACAAGATTAATTCTTGGTTGGTGGCTTCAATCAAGGAAAGATCAGTTTAGATGAGTATAATCAGTATTGGGACCAACTGGTCTTTGAGTTTGAGAAGCTGATATTGAAAGGAGCTGATGTACAGTTGGCATCCCTAGCGTGGAATCTACTTAGGGAAACTGATTCAGGTAACATCAAGTTTATTTTTAAAATTTCTTCTTATGTTATTGGCCTCGGGTGGATGGATTCAGGGTAATGGTCTGGTGAGCTTTGATTTTCTGGGGTCCCTTGTTGTTTGGATCAGTTGTATGGTTATTCTCATGCCTCGCATTCGGCTTGGACCTGCTCCGGATGAGGACCAGAGCAAGATTTCTTTATCGAGGAAGACCTTTGGATTAGAATGTTGAGAGGGTATGGCATTGCCATCGGTTCCGTGCCCGTGCATTTGCACGGGACTGTCTGCTGAGGGTCTGCATCATTAGAGGCTTTTTATCTTGACACATTTTCTTGGGTGGGGCAGGACCAGTTGATTTCTTTGGAGGCTTTTTGGTTATTCTATTAACTTTTTTGGTTTCTCACTTTCTCTTAAAAAGTGTCTTATCCTTAATAAAAAATTTAATTTTCAAAAATGCCACTTTAAGACCTAACCAAAATCGTGATATATCTGCTTTTAAAAATCAAAAATAGTTGGTGAGGTTACCTTGTGATAGAAGACGCCCTCCTATACAAACTACTTCCCAAGAATATTTTTCAAACTCTACTCTCTAATATCAAAGATGTGAACCAACATTGTGAGTCAATATACTATCACCCAGATGGTGTCATGAAACATCACTATATACAGATTCCATGTGATGATGTCTATAGATATGCCATATCATTTTCACTATTGGATATCCAAGTGATGTAACATGACTTCAATAACATGGTGATCATCCTTCACCTTCTGATAGGTGAGGCATTGATAGATTGACTCATTTATTCATTAACTTATGATGAACTACCAAATTTCCACTAAATATCTCTCTATATATTCCCACACCAAGATGTAATTCCAAGGAAACCACCTCACACATCTTGATCGGAACCACTATTCACCCTGGAAATAATATTTGATGATTATCTCAGACATAATATCCATCTGGTGAGTCAATTATGGATATCAGATTACATATTTCCTTGCAGTTGATTTATCCTAGCTAGTACTCACTCACACGCTCGAAAATCTAAGGATTCAACCCTAATGATTGTAGAAAGTTGAACCCTCCTTCTCAACCATGATAAGAAGCAAGGAATATAACTACTTTAATTTTTCATTCACTAAGTGAGATTGGAACTATTTTATAAGGGTATATCGTATGAAAATTAACTTCCCTAGATTGTATACAATATTGATGTTATAGTCTTGTAGAAATTCAACCTACATTGCTGACTAAGGTTCAAGTCTCACTAAGTGAAGTCACACCTAAGACTCTGGTGGCATGAGTAAACTACAGGTAACTCACCCAAAAGATCTTTCTCCACAACCTCATGATGAATACTATCACTTACTTCTATAGTACATTAGATGTGTAGTTATTCTCGTTGGATCTCTGTTACCTCAACCTATATGTGATGACTGCCTGATGCGTCATCAGTATGAAAATGAGACCAACATCCGAGATATCACAAGACATTCTGTACTCAATGCCTTCCTATGGATGAATCAAAACTATACCACTCTTCAACCACTTCTTCAAACACATAAAAGACCTTGTACCACTACTCAAACCATGTAAAAATGATACCATTTCTATGTTAGTATAGTTAAATGTGATGTGATCATGATGATATCTGCCAAAAATATCATGTATAACCCTACCAAGACAAGAAAGTTCAACACCTATAACACATTCTTAGGTAGATCCCATGAAATCACTGCATCAATCATCAAGTGATCCACAGATAAAACATGTTCTTTGATGAAATATGCTTGGATGTGGTCCTCGTGAATCTAAAATTAGATCATCATGAGCTTTCTATAAATTTTTTTCTTTTTAACAAAATCGATAACCATCATCACATGTTATATATAATCCTATTTTTATGTAGAGTATATGATTATTTCATCGATCAAGATAATAACAAACGGGTCTACATACAACTAGAAACCCCAGTTCATCAAAGAAATAAAAAAGGTGGGAGAATTCATCACACCAAAAAGAATCACTAAGAAATCATAGTGTCAGTAGAAATATTTTAATTCTAAATTTGGAATATCATTTATGTAAACCCTTAACTGATGGTATCTATACATGAGATCTATTATTGAGAACGGCCTCACACCCCAAAACTAGTAAATTAGGTCATTAACCCTAATGGTCCTCCAGCTATAACCGTAGCTCCCATATCTCTGTAGGTGTTGTCTAGTATGCCATATAAGAAATCAGAGTAGTACCTGAATGTATTTTAATGCCAAAATCCATCTCACACTATAGCGGTAGTCATGGAATATATTTGGGTAATACATCCATATAATACTCAATAATTGATGGAAACTATATTTTTGAAGATCCTCCTGCACCATGTGATACAATTTCAAACATATGGGTGAAAGGATTAAGCATCTTTCCTGTTGTATGCACTTATCCTTACATTTTATCTCTCTCACCAGAGAACGAGAAACTCATCCCATTAGTGCATTGGCATCTGACTAGTCATTAGTTACGGCCGATATGGGATCAAACCACAGAATTAACTTCCATTCACAATATTATTTCATAGGTTACTATCATGATAACCTGCATATATCATGTTAACCGCTCCCCTACAAGAGATTACTCACACTTCTGGCAAGTAAAAGACACAAAAGAAGTGTTCCATGTAGGAACCTCAAAACGAAGCTACCATGCTAGTGACTCTAATGATAGATATATCTCTCACAAAATGATTTTAGAGATAAAAATATTATTGGAAGCAGTGTATAATAATATTTATTATAGCTTATAATAAATATAGATCATACCTCAAATCATCTCGTGTATTGTAGCAATGTAGACATATGATGATTTTAACTACCTATTGCCCTGACCAAAAACTCCTTAAAAAAACTAGGGCCACCTTGTGGTAGTGGTGGAAGGATCTCATGTTGTAATCCTCCTCCCCCAACACCTCCTTCTATAATGCTAGCTCTAACTCCATGGGTACCAACATAATCATGATGGTATCTCTGTTGTGGTGGTCCATCTTCTATCTATATGGGATACTCACCTTGCTTGGTTGGTCATTCTTGTCCCATGGGACCTATCTCATCACAAGTAAATAACCACCACTCTTTGGGATTCCCTACATTAAATTATTCTTCCAAACCATATTTTCATTTTCCTCAGCATGCTTATGGAAGGTTCTTATGGCCTGAGATCTCTAGTGTTAGCCATGATCTATTTATGACTCGTCTCTGTTTCACCCACTCCTATATCTAGCTATCTGATATAACTCGGACACAATTGTCTCTTCCATAAGTTCCTGTTCCAACACCTTGATATGTATTGGGATACACAATGGAACCTTTCTAGCTCAGATCTATCTATTGACTCCCAACTAAAACATTCATGCTTAAAAGTTGTCCTCATAGATAATGTCAAGAGAGTATCAAATAAGGTCTATGAACCTATATGTGTACACAAACACTATCATCTCTCCCAGATAAAGATACATAATCTCCGTAATATAGTATGATCATAACTATAATGGGCAGTACACCTCATAGAACAACTACCAGAAGATGTCCCTTGAGAGTGTCAACTCATCGTGCATAGGTGTAACTAGGGTCCACAAATTCCCAACCGATCCATGGAAAATTATCACTACCAAAGACACCATCTAATACATCATGGTTCTAATAATATTAATTATAAAATTATCTACTCTATACAACACACTTTTTCCTAAGGATCTAGATTTCCACAAAACTATTGTGGTCTCTGAAGCCGGAACTCAGGGATTTTGCTTAGCATGTACACTTCCTCAGTCTTCTGTACTGGGATGATCTATTTCACAATAGTTAGAGGTGATGGTAGCTACCCACCTAGAGAAATGGGATCATATGATGGACCCTAAATTGAGGTCTCACGGCACATAGGGTAATCCTCATGAACCAGTATCGATAAGATCATTTGATGTCATATTCAAACTATCCATCATCTGCAAAAGACACAACTTGTATTGGGAGAATCCCATATTGGGGTGAGTATAAACATAACATGTAGAAAACCCTAAAAAAGGTGAATGGGAGCAGTAAGAGATACAAATGTAGAGGAATGTAGTTGATAAAACAAGGTACAATGAATGAGTATAGAAAACCCAAAAAGAGTGTGAAAGTGAACGAATCCCATCAAAAGGTTATCTACTAGGTGAGAAGATAATCTTCACATTGAGTCTTATCTAAATATTCCAGGATATTAGACTCATCAAAACAGAAGAAGTTAGACACAAAAATCATAGTTCGTACCCTAAACATATTAACCTCTTAGGGAAGGCGAGTAAAAACCCCCTAATGAGTGGGTACCAATGAATTATATATATATATATATATATGATCAGTCGGAGAAGACCAAAAAATAGTGTAAGGGGATATCCGTCTTGCAGCTCAGCCTGATAAAAAGAGTAGGCAATAGTTCAAAAAGATTTAAATCGATGATTCCCATCATCTCATGACTCAGACATAATAAAAATAGTATTCGGGACTCAATCACAAAATGTTCTTACTGCCCTTTTTGAGAGGTACTAAGCCCCCCGCAATGTTTTAGGTCATGTCACCAAAATGCGTCTCGGTGGGGAAAGAATCCCCCTTCTTCATGAGTCCAAATCTATGTCAACCATGTCTTGTTATTGTCTTACACAACTAAGGGGCCAAAAATTCTACATAAGTATCCCATGAACTGGTAAAATAGGATGTTCCTTCACTTATAGTCACTAAAGAACTACACTTCTTAGCCCGACTGGAGGATTCTACTTGGGAATGTCATTGTGGAATGCCACTACCCAGTTTTACTGGAGGGTATGTCCAGTGAGTCATTAGGGAACTCAACTTCCCATACCTTTTTATGGGATAAACATGGAATATTTCATTGGGGAATTCCAATACAAAACCTTTCTAGAGGGTAATATCTTATCTGTCATTATGAAACACTACTTCTTATCCCAACTAGAGTGTACGCAAGGAATATTGAGGAACTCTACTGCCATGTACTTCTAGAGGGTAACATGGAGAGATAATCAGGGCACTCCACAAACAAGACTTTTTGGAGGGTAATCCCAGTACTTCCATTATTGAACTCCACTACCCATTCCTGATAGAGGGTTACACCCATAACTGCTCAAGTGATTCCATATATTTTTTTATCAACAGTTGTCACCACAAAGTGTACCAAACCAGGTACATTTTACATCATATCGATAATACCACATACAATGTAAACATTATATTATATGAGTAAAATCAATCAGGATAGTATTATCTTGATCCAACAAAAATGTCCAATGGAAGGGGATATGAATTATTTAAAATCAATTGGAAGATCTTAATGGGAACGTGGCATGTGAGATGACCCACATGATATGTGGTCCCTCTCTATAGCATGGCCATGTGACTGGACGAGACATGGATAAACCTTATTTAGAAGAACACAATGTATCATATCTAAATGGGACCGAGTCCATGTCTTATAGTCGTGGTTTTTTACACAGACCTTATTTTCATGTACTTTTGTACACAACATGTTGGTCCCATGAAATGATGCATGTGTGGCCAACCCATGTCCATGTTCTCTTATATAGTTTCCCATATGCGTGGCCCATCACAATGGTTTTCCTAATAGGGAAGTGGTATACAACATCTGAGGGAGTGTGTCACACTGTGTTACCGAAATATTTTCCCAAACCATAGAAGAACCACACATGGATGATACACACCATGTTTTTCATCCTACATAGGGAGTGTCATCTCTTTTTCTACAAAATGTCTAGATTTTTCTTAACCTTCCTCTATTCATCAAATCAGGTCCAACCGCCTTATATATCATCGGGATTTCTCTTATAAGAATCATAAATTATCACGAATCATGATTCTAGGCCACTGATCACCAAAAATCGTCTCTATTCACCAGGAAGGGGTTTGTTTCAGATTATACTCATCTCAATTCATTCAACCTTTGAGTTATCAGTCTAAAAACAAAAAAAAATGAGCATCCATGAACCATGCTGATTTGAAATATATTCATTTCATTCAAAATCATAATCATTTCATCGATCAACCATGAATCTAGGTATCCAATCAAACTCAGGCTTCCTGAAAACCATCGATCCGAGAAACATGAGATTTATTCAGTGAAAACACAAATAAAAGGGGAGAAATGAAAAAAAACCAAAAAATTTATATGTTTCTGAATAAGTGTTCCTATCCAACAAATAAGAACAAGGCACCGTAGTTAGACAAACATTTCATAAATAAATTAATTTTTTTGTGTATAGGTGCATGCTATGTTCTAATTTTAATAGGTTGAGGAAAAAGGGTGTATCTACTCAATTAGTTCAATCAAAGGGAATAAAACAAAAAAGGATGAGTCCCACCTCAGTTTGGATCGATCACTATTGAAGATCATGTTTACCAACGAGTTTGGGAGGAGCCACTGCAGTCATTGAACTTCGATTCGCGTTGATCCATGGATTCCTCATTCATTAATGGGACTCTCCCATGTGTGGAGGGATGGATATATTTGAAGGAGGTAGGGGAATTATTATCCAAAAAAAGATAATGCTTAATGAGACATTTATAGGTTTCATTCTATGTTAAGGATGAATTTTTCATTCAATTAGTAAATTAATTAATCCACTTAGACATACCACCAACAATAAATGGGTCTGATCATCCTAAACTGACATATTTTATGTGGATTATGGGGTAAAATCGTTTACCAAACCCCACTATGTTCTTAGATTTCTAATCTAATCAACTATTTAAGTGTTAGAACATTTTATTTACTAATACATGTGTGTGAAATATAAAATATATTGCTTATATTTATTAAATTATTTTTAGGCACACAGGGCCTTAGAATCACATGTCGGCTCATAATATATATATATATATATATATATATATTTCAATGTATATCAATGAAAAAAATAGGTCTATATAGATAAAATAAATCAGATAATATCTTTACTATCAACATCATCTTTATGATTTCATAGCAGGCTATAAGAATTAGTTTTGTATCTAATTTATAATATTATTTTATATGCTTTAAAATATTATTCTTATATTGATTAATGTGATACCATCAAGAATATTATCATTAAATTTTTAAATTGTTTCATGTTGTTTTATAAATGATATTTTTTTGGGGATAATGAGTTAAACTTATGGACTTTTTTTATGAATAATGAAATTAAATAAATATGATGAATTCTGAAACATGGAAATGTTATGGAAAAGTGAGAAGCATGTTCATTATATTTTATACACTATCTATTATATGATGTTCCCTATAAATTTATTCTTTTTCTTATGGTTTTTATTGTATGAACTATAATGAATCATTTCTCTTTGAAAATATAAAATTTCATAAATATGGAATAAGAGATCCTTTATAAACCAATAATAGATAATTGTAATTTCATTGATACATGTGGTGTGATTACTAATATATATCTATTATGAGAATAAGTATATTTTTTTTCAAATTTATATAACTTTAGCATGAGAAATAATGTTTTTCATGTTCTTAATGGCTACATGGAGTATAAATGGGATGTGGAAAAAAATATTGAATAATTCCAATGTGATAAATTACATAAATCAAGAGAGAAATGATAGTGGGGAATTAGGTAAAAATGTTATTCATTTTTTTACAACAATTTAGTATTCTTAAGAAACATTTTGGATTAAAAATTTAGTATGAAAAATAATATAATATTAAATTTATGGGTTATATATGTAAGATTTATATTTAGTGAATCCATTTCAAATATCATGGGTATTGAATTATTAATGTTAAAAGCCGTAGAATGAATGGAATATGAATATCAAGTCAAATATTATAATGGAATAATGGTTTATTAAATAAAAAATTCTTTATTTACATGGATGAACATGGATAAAATATATTAAGAACAGATAAATAAATGACTCAAATTGAGGTGTTTGTTGATTAATTTTTTTCATTGGAGAATTAATTGAATAATATGTTAAATGAGGATTGTAAATTGAGATTGTATAGAATTTGATGAGGTGCACATGTTAATTTTTTTCTTATATTGTATGTTTTTTATGAGTTTGATTTATACTATTAATTATGTTTTCTGTAATACAGTGACTATATATGAGGTTTCCATGAAGTCTCAATGTAATTTTTAAGTGGTTTCCTAAAAAGTATGATAAAAGGGGGATGATGATATAGAAAATTAAATGATATGAGGGATCCTAGTTTTAATGTGCATATATAACATAATGGTTTGAGGTTATTAGAATGAAAATTGATTTTAGGACCCGTTTTGTGGTTGTATGTGAAAATACACGATTTTTGTATTCTATTGTAGAATGAGAGAAAGTGGTTGATGTATTTCATATTAACAATACTCTAATATGATAGTCATATTATTTTATAGTGGTTAGTGAGGATGATGATGTGGATGTTTATGTGATTATGAGGTATTATATATTGGATTATGGGTGGAGGAAATAGAAAAAAGATCGAGGGGTTGATGTTAATTCCTTTTATGTTTATATTACCTTGTATAAAAGTGGATGAAATAGTGGATATGTAATACATGGATAAAATTGTGGATGATGTTTGACATGTTATATTTTATGTGATAATGGTTGAGGACACGTCGATAATATATTTATGGGTATTGGATTTATGGATGGTTGTAGAGTATGGTTTGGATTGATTATATGTCCTTTTTTGTATTCTTTCTCAAATTAATTTCATATTTAGATGGTGTTTTTCCCACCATCTCACTACTAATTAGAGTTTTAATGGATCTTTAAGTAGATAATTGCAGTCGAAGCATAAAAAGCATAGATACATGGTCATTGATTATTGTTATGTGATTGTGATTGTAATTTGTTGATTGTGACCGAATGGTTGTATACCTATTGTTGAAAATTAGAGAGGATCTTATGGGAAATGTTGGAAATGATGATAGTGAGGTTGAATGAATATATTAATGTTTTAATATAATTTTTTTATTAAATTAAAATTGATGTTTTTTGGTTCATATTACACAATATACTCATATATAATACTTTAACAAGGATGTACATTTATTTAATATGTGGATCCTATTGATTACCCCCATGTTTTCATCCCATCAATTTTTAAACATGTTTATATGATTGAAGGATGGGGATTGGATGTTCTTATTGGGTTCCTTGGATAGAGTTTGTAGTTTTTTTTTGGAGAAATAAAGCTCAATAATATAGAGTCTTATAATTATTGGGTATTGGAATATTTTTTATCATGTAGGATTTTGGAATTTATATTTTTGGATGGAATTTATTTGGTGTTAATTAGTGGATGTTTTATTTAATATGCAACTGTATAATTTTATTTCCACCCATTTTCTATTTTCTTACACTCAATAGTAGCCTAAAAACTAGTACATATTCGACACAACAATTAGGTATCAATCTCAATATTAATATATGTTCATGTGGGGTTATACTAGGGAATGGTTGTGAAAAGTAGCATAAATGTTTCTGCTTGTGATTTTTGGAGGAAATTATAATAAATAACATGTGAATAATGGATGGGATTGAAAAGGTATCATTAAAAATTTATCCTAACATGATAGGTGATCCATGTAAACATACTAGGATATTTCTACTTGAGGCCCTCTATTATCCACCATACGAAAATTAAAAACCTAATGATGTTATTAATTTAATATGAAAGCATTACATGGTACAAATCATATGTACACACATTATATTTCTCTTTCGTTGTATTATAAGTTAAATTTTGGATTTTAAAAAGGTTGTTATGATTTTACGTATGTGTGTAATGAGTTATCATTCACATCTAAAAATGATTACATGACCTTAATTGGAAGAGTGAAATATTGATTAACCAAATTTAATGTTTTAATAAATCCTAGTTGATTCATGCAAGTATTTTTTCAATGTTTTCTACAACATCTTTTCTATAAGAAAAAAATTTCCTCCTCATCCTAGAAATGTGTACTATATTGACCCAGTTCTATCATTCTAAGGATTCATAGTAATGACTGTTAATGCAAAACTTTTTATTTGTAATTCATCATTTTTTAGAACAATTAATAAAGAACATTTCCAATATTAAATTTCATATTTATAGTATAAAATGAATTATATTTGGAACATAATATGATATAATATATTGTTTCTGATTATTTTTTCAACATGTTACCTTCCACTCGAGATATATTATATACATGATTTCATTATTTATTTTTGGGTTGTGATTAGTTTATTTATATCCAAAATTATTTTGAAAATGAAAATTATTCTTGGTTACAAGACGTTAAAGGATTACAATATTTAAATTAATAAAACAATTTCTTAATTTTATACATGGATAACATATTTTCACACACTTAAATGTGTCACACTAAAAAACATGATCACTATGATATACATTGTTGATCAGAAATAGACTAACAAATATAAAGGAAAAATAGGGATCTTAATATAGTTGGAATCAAGCATATAGTTAAACAATTTTTGATTAAATTCTTTTAAAAAAATTGTTCTGTAATTTCCCAAAACCGTCCTTTAGAGCCTCTGCTGCTTTTTTGAGGATGTAAAGGATTTTCAAATTTTTTATTAAACTGAATCATATTTTATAGAGGAATAATTTTTAAGGTATGATTAGTTTTTTGATGTCATGAATGATACCTAAAGCTTAAGCATCTGTAAATTTTCATTTATAATTTTGAAGAATATTAATAATTTTTGAAGATAAAGTGTAATGATTATCACGAAAATAAATATTAATAAATTTGGTATTTTTTAATGATATATTTTAAGAAGATTTATTTCCTTGATTTTTTTGATATCTTTTTTTCATAGAAAATATATTCTAAACATTAAAACTTATATTTAAAAGGATTTATAAGTTCAATTGTTTCCCCAATGAAGCCAATTAGTAGTAGTGTAATGCCCCGAACCCAGTTACCCATAGTCGGTGCATTATTTTAATACATTGGCATGATTATAAGGAATCATGTCCAAAAGGACCGATTAGTTTAGCAGTCTTGTAAAATAGATTACATACATGAATGTTACATTACACTTCATAACATTAAAAAAAACATAAATAATCCTTTATGAATTCCATTAATCTCTTGTCTTAACCCTTCTTATCAATTAAAATATACTTCTTGGAATCCTGGGAAAAAATAAAACATAGAAAAGGGGTGAGCTCAAACTCTCCGTAAGGGTAAGCAATATAGTGGAAACTTAAAAATGATCATAAACATTTAAGGTAATGTATAAATAAAACAAAATCCTTTTAAACTTGAACTTCAACATAGTATGAAAAAAATGAAATAATTCCATTTACTTATTCACATGGATATTCTACTAATCGAATAATAACATGCAATATCAATATCCACTTTCATAATGATGGAATTAATAATTCCAGACTATCATAACCACATAGCCAAGGCCTCGTTCCAAGACTACAAATAAGATTTTTCCAAGGCCTTATGCCAAGACACTAGTATGTATCATGAGACCTACTGATGAATCGAGGAGCTATAGTGGGCTCCACCCGTCACAAACTAAGTCCAATGCATTCCTATATTAAAAGGTTTAAACATAACATAAACGTTCGTATTAAAACTAGAATACGAAATTTCAACACTTTCTCCATAAACCATGAATGGTATAAAAATAACACATCCATAGTAAAACATATCACAAAACCTTCAATAAAATACAAAAGTTTTGTATCATAATAAATCAACTTCAAATAAGCTTAAAATCTATCAAATGATGTTGACATAGATGAAATCAAAACTATTTGAGAGAAAAATCTCTTTTCTCAAAATCATTGAAAAGTCACACATTTATAAAGGAAGTAATTTAAAAGAGATTTATAAATCAAAGTGTCCCATACCACTTTGAAACTTTTCAAAAGAAATATCATTTCAAAGACTTCATGCCTATATAAATAAATCCTTAAAATCATTTTGAAAACATGGACATTAATTAAAAATATTTGAAAGATAAATCTTTAAAACATTTAAAATTATGATCTTGATAAAGAGTACCTTTCACAAATTCCTAAAATATTCATTTTGAAATCATTTAAAAGTTACATAATTATAAAATAAAACAGTTACATTGAAAATATTCTTAAAATCTTGTAAGGGAAGCTTTGACGATTTTATAACGGTGGTAAATAGCTGCACCCACCTTATAAGTTAAAAAAACATTCTTACCTTAAATTTGTCGTAAGGTAAAAAGTTCCTTGTTTGGAAAAAGACGGAATGATTCCTTTAAAAACACATAAGGGTATAATTGACTTTAACCCATATTCTTTGTAAATAGTAATAATGTATTGAAATACATTTCTAAGAAACATGGATGTGGATGATAAAGAAATCCCAGTAGATTATTACGTATAAACAACCTCGGATAATGAAGAGATTGCGAAATAAACCCTTACCTTGTACTTTTCCTTGGTTGGGGGTAGGTTAACCTCCTGTATAATGGTGAAATAATTGTTATTAAATTATTCAATAATAATATACATTAATATGATATCATATATGATCTTTTAACATTGCTTTGTTAATAATATCTTAGAATTGTCATCATTTCAGGTGTTAACATACTTGTTTTCTTTTATATGTTTTGTTCCGTAAGACATGGTTGTCATTAATATGTTGTATATTATTTAAATCCAGAATTATATCAAGTCCTTAAAAATTATTTTTAAATCATCAAATGATAATTATACTTTAATGGATACGATAGGGAATGAATCTCATCATGTTCGCGGAGACAGTAGTCCGTTCGTACGCACGAGCGACAATATCATTCTATTGATATTAAAATAATATATAATTGGATTTTATATCATATATACATAATAATTATCATGTTATATTTATTATTTACAGGAATTACACATCATTATTATACCCATCCAAGTAATAATTTATTGAATAACAATTACACCGCGACGTGGAGACGGTAAGCCGTACGTACGCACGTATGGTGACATGTTATTCAAAGGATGGATAGAATAACGAATATGGATGTACTATATTTATAATATTAGTACATTATATAGGAGATACTGGATTCATTATTTTATAATGGGAAAAACAAAGAAAGAAGAAGTTGAAGAAGAAATGAATTTGAAAAAGAGTGGTGAAAACATTACCTCTTCTTCGGGTTCTTCCTTTTGATTTGATCAAAAGGGATCCTTAGGTTGGATTTCTGATCAAACTAAGGCCTCTAGGTTGTAGTGAGGGAAGTTGAGAGAGTATTGGGGCAGGGGTTAGCCGAACCAACAGGCTATGAAGGTGTGAAGTAATGAGAAGGTGGAGTGCCCTTTTATAAGAGAGGTGAGGGGAACCTTTGGAAAAGCAAGAAATATTAATTTATAATAAATTCATATTCGGTTTCTAATGGCTCCAAAGTTGATTATTCAAATTTCAAGGTGGGGATAGGTCTAAAACCATTCAACCAATATAATTTAGACAGGTTTGGGTTACTATATTAACCTTATGTTTTTGTTTTAACTCTTAATTAATTAGTTTGACATTTACCATGTCACATTATATTTTTATATTATATAGTTAATAAACTTACTATATACATCCAAGAGACCTCCAAGTGGTTCACTAATAATACACCTATCACGATATAAGTCTCTTGGCCGAACCGTATATTTTTAGGAATTTAATATCAATTAATAATATAATATTTGTTTTAAAAACTCTTTTATGTCAATTTTGACACTATTCAATAGTTGATTTTTTTTGAAACTAATAACAAAATGATTACTTCAAAAAAAGTCAATTAAAGTAATCCTAATATGTCATATTAACCTATAAAATTAGTGTAATTCAATAAAAGTCTCCAATTATATTTATTTGAGTATTTATAATATTAATTATTTTAATTTTTCTCTATTATGGTAATTACTGCATCATCAATGTGTCATAAATAAATTAAATGTTTTAATGTATAAAAATTATAAATAAAAAATAATTATGTAGGAAATATTTTTATCTTTCTAATGAATATTTAAAATCGAATTTACCTTATGTATAACCCTGTATTAAAAATGTTTTAGTAAAGAAACATTGATTTTAACTCTTTTAACTCTTCTTTGAATTAAATAATAATAAATGTCCTAATCTCAACCAAGTGGAAGTAAATAATAATATTTTTTTCCTAAGGTTGTTTTTGGTTGAGATAAACTTGTCCAATAGAATTAGAACATGTGTTTGGGTAATATTAATATCATTTTTACCCTTAATTACCCTATTTACTTTTAACCGTGGTAAATAAAAGTAAAAAGTTACTATTCACCAAAAATTATTTTCAACTCATTGAACCACATTTTACTTTTTTATATTAACCATGTCTCTCGGATTTTCGAAATTCCATTCACAGAAGCGGTAAAATTAAGTTTTATGAAAAATTCCGTTTTTTTAACTACCACTTAGTAGTTTCACTATTCATCAAAAATTGAAGTTTTTCAGAACAATTCCAAAATTTCACCCTAAGATATTATTGATTTTCCAAATTAAAAAATGATATCTATTTTAAAAAATTCCAAACATATATGTTGCATTAATTAATTTTATAATTAATTCCCGCTGTCACAACAAATAGCGTGTTTTTAAGAAACAATATATATCAAAATATAAACAATTCTTTAGGTCCAATTTTGAAGTGAAATTAATTCTAATGAAAACCATTGGATAAAATGGTAAAAATATATTCTAATTATACTTTAAAACCACTGAAATTCATAATTTATCACCATTAATTATTTTGATTAAAAAAGGTGTTTTTAATTAAAATTTAGTAATTTTCACTATTCATGAAAATATCAAAGTTATCCGAGAAGTACCAAAATTTCACCCTGGGCTAATTTTGATATTCCGAATCCAATAATGAAGTCCATTTTTAGGGATAGAATTTATAAAATTTTAAAAAGTACGTATTACTATTCATAACGGCTAGTTTGGTAAGTCATTGTGCGCTTTAACTCGGTGTTGCGTGTAGTGCAAGTTATTGAATTATTTTGAAGAAATAACACACTATGTAATCTTGGGGTGTTACATTCTCCCCTACTTCAATAAATTGTGTCCTCATAATTGGAAATTGTTCTTCGAAAATAAAAGGTTGAAAATAAAAAATATCTTTGGGGGAAAACCCACATCGGAATTTCGGTCACTAAAATTTAGTCTTAATATGAGGAAAAGAGAAATGAAAGGGTTACCACCAAATTATGATCTCGATTAGAAGAACATTGGTGGAAATTAGAGACATTTAATTGTAGGAAAAACATAAATATTTATAGGTAGTGATTGAGGTCATCAATCACAAACAAGTTTAAAATTGAGGTCCTTAAATTCATCAATCTATGATGATTTAAAATACCATCGATTCAACAAAACATAAGGTATTAAGATAACACATTTTTGACGTTTCAAAATATCTTAGTTGAAACCCCACATCGAAAAATGAATTAATGAGGCCTCTATTTAAAATAAAGAGTGGAAAGTATGACGATTACCAAAAGTAACACATACTAGTGTTCCATGTAGGAAAATATGGATAATGAAGAGAAATATAACCATCAATTATCTGATGGAGAGTGGTAGAGAACATGTCTATGAAAAGGCCAACAATCCCAAAGCCATAAATTAGTGATGATTTAAGGTACCATCTAGGACAATATTTTTGTTCTAAGTTCCTTTTCTTAATGTTGAGGAATTTATTTGTGAGATTGGCTAAGATCATAAGGAGATATACTTACTTTATAATTAGAGTTTTATCCATTAATAAATTTCTACCACAAACTCATCTTTCACTCTAAAAGAAAATAGAACGTAAAAAAATTCTATTTATACAATTCCTAAAGGGTTCCAAAATAAACGAATTTATAATTCATCTACCAGATCTTTTAAAAAAACTACATTATTTAATCCAGGACATCTCGTGGTCCAGTGGTAGGTTATACACCCTTGTCGCCCTTCTGTTGCGGGTTCAAGTCTTGTGGCCTTGCCGGTCGCGACGGGTTGCCGCTTGACCTCCGGGTTGTCCTTTTATGGAAATCCAAAATTAATCTCAAACTAGAATTTATCAAAAATACTTCTGTCCAAACTCACAGTCCAACATTTATAAGGAAGGTAAACATAATGTTGATTGTTTTTACCCCGTTATAGCATATGAATACCTTCATCACGTATTCTTTTAAAATACTGAAACATCCTCAATTACCATAATCCTTATTGATTACATTCACTCTCCCTTATTCCGTATAGAATGCTGGATATACTTCATCAATCCAAAAAAAATTAATCCCCAACAATGATGGAATATACAAATCATTAATCAGCTTCAAGGTAGTCAAGAATATCCAATATAATTTATCAAAATCAATCATGTATTATTCTAAAATCACTACCTTGGTATTAGAACCATATTATGGTTTATCTTTCTCTCAACCATATATTTTCAAAAAATTTAACATGCTATTGAGTCACTTTTCTTTGTTCCACACAATCTCAAGTCCTTAAAGAAATAGTACTATAGTACAATCCTTATATACTCCACAATTATTATAAAAATTACATTGTTGATACAACACTCAAATGACATAATCAACATAAGAACTCTAATCATTCCTCTTCATCTGTGGTAGTATCATAAATTGATTATTATTCAATAGCATCATTTGCGGCATAGTCTGATGACGGATACATAGGTTCGCGTAGTGTCCAAACTCCTTGAAAATGAATCATTGTACATTTGAAACCATTTTCTTACCCTTGGATTCACGTACTTTGTGCCCTTTTCCTCCAAACTTATAACAAACTCTCATTCCTTTTAGGCAAGTTCCAGGGTGTTTCTTCCCACAGTTATCACATATGGGAAAATTCTTCTTTTACCTCTTCTCTTTATCCATCTCTATCTCTTCCATCCTTTTCTTCTCTTGCATCCCTTCAAAGCCATAGGACTCAGTAAACTCTTTACTTATCTTTTCAACACATGATATTATTTCATCATATGATGATAATACATGGGAGACTATTTCCCTTCTAAATGATTTCTTACTACCATGAAAGATATGATCCTTCTTACTCTTTGGATCATACATATTACTGGAGTTCACATTCCTTCTATTGGGCGCCATTTCTATACAATAGCATAAACTAGGTCAGTTTATGAATTGAAATAAATGATTCCTAATGCAAATTGACCAGTTTATGGATATAATCCATAATTATAAAAAAATGTTTTCTTTGAGTAAGAATATACTCATGAGCCCTTCATAATGGTTTGTAAATAAAATGAGAATTATCCTAAGCATATCCCCCGGGAGTTTCGTAACCAAGAGTGCAGCCAGGCATGTTGTCGTGCACCAATTCTCATTCGAGTCTAGCTCAAAGTGGTGTTTTCAGGTATTACCCCTAGGTATATCTGTGCCAGAGCCACCTCTACCTACTTGTATCTAGAGAGGGATGTATTTCTTGGAAAAGTCACAAAATCTCTAAAATAAAAAAATTTAGGAAGTTCTTATATACTAATCCTCAAAGTCTATCTTAGGGCTATGTGCTCTAATCAGAGATTATCTAAATCTAGTTTCCAAGGTTATTGCTAAACTTCCTCTGATACCAAATGTAACGCCCCGACCCCAGTTACCCAGAGTCGGTGCATTATTTTAATACATTGGCATGATTACAAGGAATAAAGTCCCAAATGACCGATTAGTTTAGCAGTCTTGGAAAATATATTACATACATTAATGTTACATTACACTTCACAACATACAAAACAACATAAATAATCCTTTATGAATGACATTATTCCATTGTCTTAACCCTTCTTATCAATGACAATATATTTCTTGGAATCCTTGGAAAAAAATTAAACATAGAAAAGGGGTGAGCTCAAACGCTCCATAAGGGTACGCAATATAGCGGAAACATAAAAATAAGAATAAACATTTTAGGCAATGTATAACTAAAACAAAAGCCTTTTAAACTTGAACTTCAACATAGTATGAAAAAAAATGAAATAATGCCATTTACTTATTCACATGGATATTCTACTAATCGAATAATCACATGTAATATCAATATCCACTTTCATAATTATGGAATGTATAATGTCATACTATCATAACCACATAGCCAAGGCCTTGTGCCAAGACTACCAATAAGATTTTTTGAAGGACTTGTGCCAAGACACTAGTTTGTCTCATGAGACCTGCCGATGCTTCGAGGAGCTATAACGGGCTCCACCCGTCACTTACTAAGTCCAATTAATTCCCATATGAAAAGGTTTAAACATAACATAAACATTCATATTAAAACTAGCATATGAAATTTCAACACTTTCTCCATAAACCATGAATGGTATAAAAATAAATCCATAGTAAATCATATCACAAAACCATTAATACAATACAAAAGTTTTGTATCATAATAAATCAACCTCAAATAAGCTTAAAATCCATCAAAGCATGTTGACATAGATGAAATCAAAACTATTTGAGAGAAATATCTCTTTTCTCAAAATCATTGAAAAGTCACACATTTATAAAGGAAGTAATTTAAAAGAGATTTATGAATCAAAGTGTCCAATACCACTTTGAGACTTTTTAAAATAAATATCATTTCAAAGACTTCATGTCTATATAAATAAATCCTTAAAATCATTTTGAAAACATGGAAATTAATTAAAAATATTTAGAAAGATTAATCTTTAAAACATTTAAAATTATGATCTTGATAAAGAGTACCTTTCACAAATTCTTAAAATATTCATTTTGAAATCATTTAAAATTCACATAATTATAAAATAAAATATTTACATTGAAAATATTCTTATAATCTTGTATGGGAAGCTTTGACGATTTTATAACGGCCGTAAATAGCCGCACCCGCCGTATAAGTTAAAAAACACATTCTTACCTTAAATTTGTCGAAAGGTAAAAAGTGCCTTGTTTGGAAAACAACGGAAAGATTCCTTTAAAAACACATAAGGGTATAAATGACTTTAACCCATATTATTTATAAATAGTAATAATGTATTGAAATACATTTCGAAGAAACATGGATGTGGATGATAAATAAATCTCAGTAGATTATTACGTATAAACAACCTCGGATAATGAAGAGATTGCGAAATAAACCCTTACCATGTACTTTTCCTTGGTTGGGGGTAGGTTAAACTCTTTTATAATGGTGAAATAATTTTTATTAAATTATCCAATAATAATATACATTAATATGATATCATATATGATCTTTTAACATTGCATTGTTAATATTATCTTAGATTTATGGTCGTTTCGGGTGTTAACTTACTCGTTTTCTTTTATTTGTTTTGTTACGTAAGCCATGTTTGTCATGGATAGGTTGTATATTATTCATATTTAGAATGATATCAAGTCCTTAAACATTATTTTTAAATCATCAAATGATAATTATACTTGAATGGATATGATAGATAATGAATCTCATCGCGTTCTTGGAGACGGTAGTCCGTACGTACGCACGACCGGCAATATCATTCTTTTGATATTAAAATAATATATAATTGGATGGTATATCATATATACAGAATTATTATCTTGTTATATTTATTATTTAAATGAATTAAACATCATTATAATACCCATCAAAATAATAATTTATTTAATAACAATTACACCACGACGTGGAGACGGTAAGCCGTACGTACGCACGTATGGTGACATGTTATTCAAAGGGAGGATAGAATACTAAATATGGTTGTACCATATTTATAATAATATTACAGTATATAGGATATACTTGATTCATTATTTAATAATGGGAAAAACAAAGAAAGAATAAGTTGAAGAAGAAATGATTTTGAAAAAGGGTGGTGAAAACATTACCTCTTCTTCGGGTTCTTCCTTTTGATTTGATCAAAAGGGCTCCTTAGGTTGGATTTCTGATCAAACTAAGGCCTCTAGGTTGTATTGAGGGAATTTGAGAAAGTATTTGGGTAGGGTTTATCCGAACCAAAACTCTATGAAGGTGTGAAGTAATGAGAAGGGTGAGTGCCCTTTTATAAGAGAGGTGAGAGGCACCTTTGGAAAAGCTAGAAATATTAATTTATAATAAATTCATATTCGGTTTCTAGTGGTTCCAAAGTTTATTCTTAAAATTTCAAGGTGGGGATAGGTCAAAAAAATACAAAAAATATAATTTAGACAGGTTTGGGTTACTATATTAACCTTATCTTTTAGTTTTAACTCTTAGTTAATTAGTTTGACATTTACCATGTCACTTTATATTTTTATATTATATAGTTAATAAACATACTATATACATCAAAGAGACCACCAAGTGGTTCATTAATGATACACCTATCATGATTTAAGTCTTTTGGCCAAACCATAGATTTTTAGGAATTTAATATCAATTAATAATATAATTTTGTTTTTAAAAAAAACTCTTTTTTGTCAATTTTGACACTATTCAATAGTTGATTTTTTTGAAACTCATAACAGAATGATTACTTCGAAAATAAGTCAATTAAATCGATCCTAATATGTCATATTAACCTATAAAATTAGTGTAATTCAATAAAAGTCCCCAATTATATTTATTTGGGTATTTATAATATCAATTATTTTAGTTTTTCTCTATTATGGTAATTACTGCATCATCAGTGTGTCATAAATAAATTAAATATTTTAATGTCTAAAAATTATAAATAAAATATAATTATGTAGGAAATAGTTTTATATTTCTAATTAATATTTAAAATAGATTTTATCTTATGTATAACCCTATATTAAAAATGTTTTAGTAAATAAACATTGATTTTAACTCTTTTAACTCTTCTCCGAGTTAAATAATAATAAATGTCCTAATCTCATCCAAGTGGACCTAAATGATAATATTTTATTCCTAAGGTTGTTTTTGGTCGATATAAACTTCTCCAATAAAATTAGGCTATGTGTTAGGGTAATATTAATATCATTTTTACCCTTAATTACCCTATTTACTTTTCACCGTGGTAAATAAAAGTAAAAAATTACTATTCACCAAAAATTATTTTCATCTCATTGAACCACATTTTACTTCATAATATTAACCGTGTCTCTCGGATTTTCAAAATTCCAATTACAGAAGCGGTAAAATTATGTTTTATCAAAAATTCAGTTTTTTAACTACCACTTAGTAGTTTCACTATTCCTCAAAAATTGAAGTTTTTCAGAACAATTCCAAAATTTCACCCTAAGCTATAATTGATATTCCAAATTCAAAAATGATATATATTTTACAAAATTCCAAACATATAAGTTGCATTAATTAATTTTATAATTAATTCCCGCTGTCACAAAAATAGTGTGTTTTTAAGAAACAATATATATCAAAAGATTTACAATTGTTTAGGTCCAATTTCGATGTGAAATTAACTCTAATGAACACCATTGGATAAAATGGTAAAAATATATTCTAATTATACTTTAAAACCACTCAAATTCATAATTCATCACCATTAATTATTTTTATTAAAAAAGTTGTTTTAAATTAAAATTTAGTAATTTTCACTATTCATGAAAATATTAAATTTATCCAGAAAGTACCAAAATTTCACCCTAGGCTAATTTTGATATTCCTAATCCAATAATGAAGTCCATTTTGAGAGATAGAATTTATAAAATTTTAAAAAGTAGGTATTACTATTCATAACAGCTAGTTTGGTAATTCATGGTGCGCTTTAACTCGGTGTTGCGTGTAGTGCATGTTATTGAATTATTTTGATGAAATAACACACTATGTAATCTTGGGGTGTTACAAGTAGATTAATGTAATTTTATTAAAATAAATAATATTTGATATTTTTTATGATGTTTTTTGATACAATGATTATGTGTTGTTGTGTTTTATTATACTCAATAACCTTTCAAAAAATGTTAATAATTTAATGTTGGTAAAGAGAGAATTTATATGGAAATATAATTTTTTTTATAATTTATTCCTAGTCATTAAGAATTATAATGATGATATTTATTGAAGGATGATTTATTTGAAGGTTTTTTATAGGGGAATATGTGGTTGGATTTGATTCCCAAACTATGGGTATAGTGATCATTCGTAGTATTTTTTAATACGGGTATGGGTTTATTTGGAAATGGGGCTATGGATAGTTTCTATAGTTAGTATTAGGAGTTATAATATTTGATAATTCAATAATGGTGTGGATAGTGGGGTGGGATGAGGATGTTTTGTGAGACTATAGTAGTGTTTATTCATGTATTGGTTTATGAGTTTTGATATTTCTTATAATTATAGGAATGACATTTTAATGGAAGGGGTGATTTAGTGGAAATTTTGAGGATGTTTGAGTTATGATTCGTGTTATCCATTGTAGATTGATTCCATGGTTGGAAATATTTTATGTGGGTTTTTGGAATTTATTATAAAATGTTTCGATGTAATCTTAATATGCATGTGACTAAATATTTTAGTCTAATCAGTTTTATGTTTAACAGAACAATATTTTAGAAAACAATTTTGGGATACTAGGTATATAAAATCGAAATCGAAATATAAGGATAAATACATACTAATATTTCCATGGTAGTAATACCCATTATATATTATGAGTCACATTTTATGTTTGGTTATTTCAAATGGAGACTAAAATATTGTGGTGGATAAATTGTGGCATTTTGGAAGATATATCTTGTGGAAAATTGTTTATAATAATCTAGATTGGTTCCTTTAATTGAGTGTAGATTCATGATAATATGATAATGGATATAGTGTTTCAGAGTGAGGTTGAGAGTATACACAATATTAAAAACCCCCTTATTGATCAAAATAGTTTTTTCGTAATATTTTACCCAATAATAGAGATTATAAACTTGGTTTGAATTCTTTATTCAGACTTCTGATTCCATAGTCATATGTTTCTATTCAGTTTATTCCTGGTATGTAATGATAATTGATTTTAAGATTAGGGATAGATTTTTTTTTCTATATTGGGGGTATCTATTAGACCCCATCCTAATAAGATGATATATATGAAACTAAATAAATTAGTTCCAGAAAACAAATTTTTTGATAGATGAGAGTAATTCTGTTGATATAGAATGTTTCATGGTTTATTCATGAGATTTTATTTTCACAATATGTATGTTTCATAGAGAAAATATATATTACCAATTCAATGATATAATGTTCTATTAGTAGTACTTATATAATATTCTGAATGAGTTATTAGTCTTTTTTATAGTTATATTTATGATAAATATTTTTTGGGAAAATTCACCACATTCACTGAATCCTTGTTGGACACTGAATTTATTAAATTTTCTAAGTTGTTTTAGATGTACAACATAGTGTTATTTTGTATACTAAAAAATTCATGAAATTATTTTTAAAAAAATCATGTACATGAGTAATTTTATATTGGGGTGTATTTTGAAATACTCCTTAGGAGAAGGGTCTGTCTAATGGGGAGTTATTTGTGATCTAGGGAACCTGATACTATATCTAATATCATGGTATGAATTAATTCATATATGAGATACATTGTCAATTTTAAGGGATAATTTAGTGTTTTATTCCATTAAGGGGAATATTTTGTATTGTAGTTCAACCATTTTTTTGAGGGTATAGGTAGTGTGAGTTATTAATTTTATATGTATCTCTATAGGGAGTATCTGGGTCATTTTATTCAGTTTTAATTGTTATGTTAGTTTATTTAAGGGATAAGAATTGTTAATTTTGTAATTTATATATACAATCTAACAAATTAATTCTATTATATTGTGTACAATATTTGATATAGATACTAGGGAATGTTAATGGAATTATATGGGTTGTCTCCAATATAATTTATTCTGGAGTTTGTTTTATTTGAGTAATGGGATGGATTAAATAGTGTATATTTGGTCTACTGTTTTGGATAGGGAGTGTAGTTGATTATAGTGGAAATGGTCCCTCGGTGGCCAATTCTAGGGGATTTTTTTTTTCATGGTTGTTTTATCAGGATTATGTGGAAGAGGTATAGATACCCATATGTTTGTTTTGGATATTATTTTTATTGAGGTGGGCGTGGTGTAGTTCCTTTTATTTACCTACTGAGAATTGGTATTTGGTTTTTTGTTTCTCAGTTATTTATGGTAATTATAGAATGATGTGTTTCCCATACAAAGGTGTTACATAATGTGTATTTGACTATGGAGTTTACAGTGTTTTATGATAGGTTGTTTTCATTATTTTTTCAAGAAGATAGTTAGACTCAATACCATTATAGTATAAAGATCATCATTTCACTCTAATAATAGCAAAAATCTCACCCTTTGCATCAAGATGTGTACCATTATGAGAATTTATTTGTATTTTAAATCATCATTATAAAATATTCTAGATAATTTAAATCTCACCCTTTGCATAGATCGGCCTTTTCGCTTAGCTATAAGAGGTTTATTTATTGAGATCTCATGTGATTCCATCCTTCATCTTATTTGTTCTCTCTATCCTCCACTAGTATGTTGGGGTTTCACTATGTATGGTATTATTTTTATTAGGGTATCACTAGGGTTTTGTTTTACTATTTTTCATGTCATGTGTCTCAAATATTTGTTATTATCAACTTATTTCTATGGTTTTCATTGTGGAAAATGAGGTGCATAGTATGTTAAGGTATTTAAAAACTCTTTTTCAAAATAATGGAATTATATTATTTGTTTTTATTATTTAACACATATATTTTACATAGTTTCATGTATCTTCATGGGTATCATGATTTAATCGGGGAAAGATGAATGTATAGAAATATTAATTTTAATGAAGAATAAAATTAAATAATTTCAATATATGAGATTATGTGAAAATTGGAATGGATATAGTGTTGATCATGAATTATATTTTCCTAAATATTTAGTATATACTACTTCATATCAATTTAGTATTCCTATTATGGATTTATTTCCATTGGAACTATAAAAGTATATTTTTAAATACACAACTAGATAATTACATAAATATGTAATAAATATAATTTCAAGAAAATGTAAACTGGAATTTTATAATTAATATTATTGGTAATCTTATAGTGTGATTTATTATCTTATAAATTTTTATATAATTTATCATATTTATTGTTCTTGACATTAATTTATTATGCGCTAATAATTTTATTGGTGAAATTGTTATTGAAATGGGTAATTGAATTGGGAAGTGTAAATATGTGTTATGAGATGTAATCATTAAATACATGTTTAGGGAAATGATGATATAGAAGTGGTAATTAATGTGTTATGTTTTTTTAAATTCATTTGATTATTTCTAAACATATTTTGGGTTTAATATATTAATGTGAAAAAAGATAAAATCTGAAAGAAAATAAATTAATGTGACATGATTGAAACTGAATGTTTTTTTAATATCAAATGTGATTGATTTTGTAACAAACAGGTGGAATAAGTGGAATATGAATGGAATGATAAATATTGTTATAAGATAGTGGTACATTAAAAAGATCTTATTGATAAAATAAAATAAAATCATATGATAAATTTAATTACAGATGAAAGTGTGTCTAGAAATGGGGATTGGGTTGACGAGTTTTTTGGACCAGGAGAATGAATTAAAAAATAACTTTTATAATGATAGTAATCTTTTGTTGGTTTTAATTGGATGAATTGAAAAACTGTTGTTTTCTATTATGGGTTGCATCTATTTTCAAGGTCAAATTTCATTATTGATGATTAATTTTTTTGTGAAATGTGTTTCATTGATTTTTAGTTTCATTATAGTCTCGATGGAATTATGGAAGTTGTTATTGGGAATTTTGTGGAAAATGGGGGATGATATGGTGGATCCACATATGCAGTGAGGGTCATATTTTGTAAGTGAATGTTGGTAAAAATTATTTATGGTTATATGTATCATATTTTTTGAATTAATTTCTTATGTGGGGGTGAGTGATTATAATTTGTGGGGGTATTTCACGGTAAGTGGAGGAAATATGGTTCATATCATTAATGCGCATCATACCATTCTTTGATGGTCTTGTGTGTCATTATCTTAATGTTATATAAATATTTATGACTTTTTTTATAAATTAATCTTTATTAACATTCTATTAAATTATAAAATCCATTAAAATTCAAATGTTTTATTCAAATAATTTATTTCTATTATAATTATAATAATCATTTTGTTATTTAATTTTAAATATTATTTTTTGTAATTAATTTCTTTACCGTCTAGATTATTTATATATGTCTGTTAATTTGTATATGTATAAAATATCAACATCCTTTGGAAGCACTAGGCTACCCCTTAACTATATAAGGGTTTCCTTAGAGACAACACCATTGGAAGCCCTACCTTAGGAAGAAACAATACGATTCTAAGAAGAATTATGTGTATAGTTAATTTATAAGGGATGCATGCCCTATTAAAATTTCCCTAATTATATGCATAAATGTGTAGATAATGGGATGATTGGCTGCTATTTTCTTGTGTTTTAAAATGAAATAAGGTTTCCCACATTTCGTTTTATACATTTTCTAGCCTCAATATATAATATTCAATATGGGGTGCTTTTTTAAAAAACAAAAATTCATGATTCATTTTTTACATAGATAGTATGTGTGGATTTTTCTTATCCAGCACCTTTTTTATTTTTAAACTCAATCATGTTTATTTCTTCGTCTTTATATGGTGTTCCATGATCTCTATTTTTACAGGGATCGTTACTATATCACATTAATATCTAAGACTCCTCTAATTAAAAAGTTTTTATCACATTGCCTGGATAAACTTATTATAATGTTTGATTTATGCTAGTTATCTTTTTTGGCCACTTCATTGGACGAAAGTCCACTTCACATCCTCAATAATGAGTTGGAACGTCTATTTCTTTCTACATATCTTTTTTTTCATTTTCCTTATACTAATTTTTTGTCTCATCATCAGCTCGATGCTTTTATTATTTCTCTCTATGTTAGGGATATTAATTCTTTCTTCTTCTTCATTCTTTATTCCATATAAATTATTTCATCATAAATATTTAGTATGTTCCAATTCACCATATTCCTTTTTTTGTTATTGTTCAATTTTTCCACTCTTTATTTTTTGGATGTCAATTAACTATTGGTTTCACAAAATAATGGATCATTTTACCACCACTGGGTATCAATGAAGGGTTATTTAGACACCATTGGAAAACTATGGTGTTTCATTTAGCAACATATGGATATCAATGATGTGTCATGTGTTTACCCACCAATGGGGATTATTCTTATCTAAGTATAACATAAATAGTTTATTCATCAAGATAAATGATGATATTGTCTATCTTTGCTATTTATTTTTAATAATCTAGTGACTCTTTTCTATTATGTTTTTATTTGGGAAGGAGATCCATTGAGTTATCCCAGTTTATTTCTATTGTTGTAAATGTCATTTCTTTCTGTTTAATATATTTCATTATATAACCTCTAGATGTTTTTTTATTTCCTTATAAAGTTATATTATATATTTTATTTGATCATATTCATATTTTATTTAATGATGACCACTTTAATTATTTTATGCATTCTCGTGTAATTATTTTTTATCAATGAGACACTATTGGAACTCAACAGTAAGTAATGATCCATAGTTGGATTCATGAAATAGTTGTTTATGAGTCATCGATGGACTTCCAATTGTCAGAAAATTTATTATTTCTTCATATGATTCCATTGACTACTTATATTCTTCAAATGTGTTTCATTTTGAATAAAAAATATAAAATTTTTCATAAAATTTCCACTGTATGTTTCTAAATATTATACTAATTGTTCGAACGCAATGGTTCGTCATGTGTCAACAATATTTGATATTTTATTTTTCCATAATTATATTTAATAATCCAATTAATTTTTATTAATTAAATTATATTTATTGATTTTTTATTATACTATTTTGAAAAATGTAACATGGTATGTGAATTTCACTATAAAATTATTTTGTGATCTTTTATATATAAATATTCAATTTCATACTATGAAATATTTTACTACATGTTTTGTTGAATGTATATTCTAAATGATTATTGTGACACGTATTTTTTTTAATTATAAATTGCTTATAATTTTTTCAAAAAATATTCTAATTTTTACCAATTAATAATTAATGAAGAAATGTAATGAAATATTTTATTTACATATTAATTCAATGAGGAAATAAAAAATTATAGGTAACAATAATAATATTATATTATTATTCATTAACATGTTCCATGATGTTATTAGACTAGTATTTAATCCTAGACGTTCTTATTTTAATTATTCAAGCGATTTCATCATGATATAAAATATATACCTATGTTGATCATTGAAAATCTCTCATGTGAGACATCTTCAACATTCTACTACTCTCAAAATGGTTCACAATCGTATGCAACTTGTATAGTATTCTTTTGATCACTAAAGGACTCCATCTTCATCATTTTTCCATCAAGTGATTAATGATCATCATGCTTACTTTTCATCAACATTCGGATCTGTTGTGGCATTTGTTTTTGTTTTTCTTTCATTTAATCATGTTTTTTTGTGTTTACCCCATATTCTTGTATAGTTTTTATTTTTCTCAATAGAATAATTTATTTTTATATATTTTACTATTCTATATAATAAATTGATGTCATGGATGTAGATCATGATCACTTTTCATATCTAACAGACTATGTAGGTCTATGGTTTCAAGACTAGGTTGTGCCTCCAGGTTTTTTAAAATGAAGGTTCTATGAAAGTGGTTCTCACACCATTAAATGTGATTTTCTTAGTGGGTATCACTCTCCAATGGGATTTGAGGAAAATGAGGAGTGTACATGGATACTTCTGATCTGAACCACAATAAATATTGTTTTCACTCATTTTGTTTCCAATTTATCATAATTCATTAACACTACACTCACTATTTTTTTTTGTATTTCATAATATATAATTGTTTTTTTGTATTTCCTAAAACAAACATTCCCCCAACTCAAGTCATTATTCATTTAAATAATGATCCATCAATTGATATCAGATGGCCTATCTATGATAGGTTAGTCATTTTGATGCCCATTATTTTTATCCCTATTCTAACATGTAACATATTCTTAATAGTATTTGGAACATAAGAAGACATTAATTTTAGGATAAAATGTGGCAATTTCAATAATAGATAGATAAAAAAGAATCAACCCTTCATTAATGGGTGTTAATATAGATAATATCAATGTAGTATGGAATCCTACTTCAAAAAATAGAGTTTGGATAACAAAAACATCATATATAAGACATATAAATTACCTAAGGTGGATCCAAATAATATTCTTTATAATGAAGTGGGAAAAAATGTTTTGAATTACAATGTGAAAAATATTTTGTATTGTGTTTTAAGTAGGAGTGTCAACATATATGTTTTTTCTTATAAGAAAACCCATGATATATGGATGAAACTACTAGTTACTCATTTTAGGAATGATAAGATGATAATAACCATGCGAGGAATGCTTAGATTATAATAAAAGGACATTATGATTGGATAATAAGAATCTATAAAACTGGTGGTCCATCGGTTCGCAAGTATACCCAATGGTATGAGTGATTTTGGATATGTCTTGAAAGATACTTCTAATTTGGAAAGTGTATTGTGTTATCATCTTAAGATATATAATTAAAACAAGTGGAAATTCATAATAGTTATATTTCACGATGTATAATTTAGATAAACTCAAGGGCTCTCTACATTAGTATGAGTTAGAACTGAAGAATATCACTGATGATGAGTTTAAAAATTATATAGGTAATTAATTTATAAAAAATATAATGGATACATATAGTTCTATTGGATCTGAGTATCATGAAATTGATTTTAAGATATACCACTTCATTTCTATGTTTTACGTGTTCTTGAAAAAATGGGTGAAGAAGCAGTTCAAGATGAAGTTAATAATCGACAATAAGAAATGTAATCCTACCAAAAACTATGATGTTTAAAAAATAACCATTTATATTTTTTGGACGAATGGTGAAATAAATAATTACTACCCTAAACTCAAACATCCAAATAAATACTATGATAAAATATGAAAGAGAAACATGTTTTTTTGATATAGGTACATCTCCGACAGTTCTAAATTTGGATGTGATTCTGAAAGTGAACAATTAACATAAAATATTTCCCTAATAGAAATTAAATGTGAGTTAAATGATTCTTTATTTACTAAGTTAATTAATCCTTTAAATTTGTATCAGTATTCTTTATTTTAAAATGAAACTGAACTTTTTTCTAACTCATGTTATGATTCTGATTCATAAAATTATAATGATAACATATTTTTTAAAGAAAATAAATTATTAAAGAATGGTGTATCTAGAATAAATTACATAAAGAAAGATCTTAAATTCAAGACTAATAATTTCATTAATGAAAATGATTAAAATATAGGGAATGTGAAAATATGAATGTATTTTTTGTAGAATAATAAAACTAAAGATGATTATAATTATGCACTAATACACTTAAAAGATGAAAATGAAAGGATTTAGATAATTCATGTAGTCAATGATAAATATAAATATTGGTTATATGATTTAATTTATCATTATATAAATAAAAAAAATTAATGAAATAATTTAAACCAGTAAAATAATAATGTAAGAATCATGCCATCTGATAGTAATGAAAAATCCTTTAGAGATTTAGAAAGTATTTAATATGATAATGTGGTTTTTACAAATGATCTTATTAATGTCAAAGAGTAATTATAAAATTTTGTACATGTAAATCAAAAATATGATAACATGATGAATTTTAAAATGTTTTACTCTAAAAAAATGGTTTTGGATACAACAATACTAATATATGTTTAACTAAAACAAACTTTGTCCAAATATCAAAACGATGCATTTCATGTGTAACGTGATTCTAATGGAGAATGAATGGTAATTATTCTAACAAGTTTTCTATTTTATTTTTAAGATATTTATTGAATTATATATATTTCATTAATATTGATTTACATTCAAACCACCCCCTTTGTAAATGAACCAAATATATTTTATTGCCAATGTTTTCCATTACTAATCTAGTTAGACCCAAGTTGGCATGGGTAAAAAAAAACAATATTTTCGATTTATTAATTTTATTAAATTTTAATTTGATGGTTTAATTATAATGGTATATAATTATTTAATACTCTAGGTACATGGAATGTGACATTTCAATGTTCATTCATTTACTCATGAAATAGTAGACATATCACATGTAGAAACAACTCTAAAAGTCTAATTATAGATATTGTTGATGTTGTGTTTTCTAAAACATTTGTTATTTAAATATTATTATATGTAATTGTATTAAAACATAATATTATAATAATATCATAGTTATGTGATTATAGATTAAATATTATATTTCAAAATGATAAATATACTATTCGGAAACATATCCTTATTTTATTTTTTTCAAAAAGAAAATAAAATGTATATACTAATAATTTTTATGATCTTGTAAAAGAAACTTTTATGTGTTCAAATTATTCAGAATCTTATGAAATTTTGTGGAATAAGAGGATTGTAAATGAATATTTTATAGTACTTAATTAATTCTTAAATCATGAATAGGTACAATAACAATCATAGTTACATATGGGTATATATTTAATGTCTGAATCTTATTTAAAAGGTACAAAACATGACTAATGATTTAAATAAATTAATATTGTTAGTACTACTAGATGTTTATCATTAATTCATCTTGAAATTCATGGACCTTATAAAGAACATAGTTTTGGTGGTATTATTTATTTTTTTAATTGTAGAATATTATAGCACATTATGATGGAATTATTTTTTATCACATAAAAACGAATCATTATCCAACATTTCAGATTTCTATAAGATTATTCAAATTTTAAAAAATTATTTTATGATATATATCATAAGTGATGGAAGTGTTTAATTTTAAAATTTTGTTATTGAAAAAAAATTACTAAAATAGATACGTACACATTTTCTCAGACCCTAGGAAAACACTAAAATATATTATTGTATAAGGTAAATATATCAACTTAAGAAATGGATAGTTCTATGTTAGTGGATTTGTCTCCACCAATTTTTTTTGGGGGGAAGAAGATATAAATATAGATATCCATGTTTCAAATTATGTCTGAATTAAACCATAAATAAAAATGTAGTTTTATTTTCAATGTATATAGACAAAAAAAATTTATTTCAGGGTCATTTGTTTTAAAGTGTTATTTCTAAAAAAAACTAATTTAGAAAAATCTGATTCCATATAAAATCAAGTGATATTGATAAGATGCTAAAATATATTAAAACTAATATATTAATCAATAAGAATACATTATTTGTTGAAGAATATTTGAATGTTATGTTTAAATAATGCATTTCTAATAAGTAGGGTTCTGAATCATTCATAGAAAATAAGGACGTTAGATAATATATGTTTGGTGAATATAATGGGAATGATAATAAAAATGAATCAGTTTAGCAGGATCATATACTAGATTAAACTATTCAAAAAGAATGGAAAACTCTAAAATGTCAAACAATTTAAATTATAGTAGTTAATTTATAAACATGAATTCAATATAGAAAATCTGTTTTGATTTACTGACCCAATTAGACTATTGTTTATGAATTTGATTCAATTAATGTATATATTTCATTAAGTGGTTCAAATTGTATTAATTATATGAATGAATAATTAAATAAAATGTTTAGTAATAATGTTTCTTATTTAGTTTATTTTCTAAAATATAAACCATTATTGGAACAATATGTGACTTTTGTCATTAACCTAATGAATATGAAAACATAGTTTGAAAATAATGTAAGACTAGTGGAACAATGTCATTTCTTAGAAGAGGGAATTTACTTTGAATATTCTATTTTTATTAACTAAATGACGGAAGAAATTATATTTCTATTATCCAATGACAGTATTTTAAAATAAACCCATTTCAAATTGATGTAAAAATGTCTCTCTTAAAATATAATTATTTCAACGAAAGTCTATATGTGACAACCCCCAGGATTTGAAAACAATAATTTTTTATATCTTTTTTAGGCTTAATAATTCTTTATATGGTATTAAGAATATTAAAATATCTTTCTATAAAATTTGTATACAATTATTATTGAAAAATTATTTTTTAAAGTTATGGTTTAACTATCCATATTTATAAAAATAGTTTCAAATTGTATACAATTTTATTCAGATATATGATGATTCTATATTTATTAGCTCAATAAATGATTCTGTCTATAATGAATTCCTTAAGCTTATGATATGTAATTATTACATCGGTTTAAAGTTAGAACTGATTTTTTTTCATGTATTACAAATTAATTAATGTTAAGAAAAATTTTTATTAAATAAATAAAAATATACAAATGGAATTGTAAAAAGAATTGAGTTTTATTCATATAAAACAATAATGAAACCGATACGAAATCATTCAAAATTTAAATTATATGAATATGATATGTCAATTGATATTAAAAAATATGTTTTCATGATAGAATTCATTTTTTATATCATGGTGTCTAGACCATACGTCATGTTCCTAGTTTTCAGGTCTATTCAGTTTCAGTGTAACCCCAAAAAATGTCACCCTATAGCTATTAAATGGCCAATTAGATATTTTAGAGGGATTATTTCTGTTGGACTATTAACTTATAATGAAATATGTTTTGATTTATATTCTCACACCCTTTCTAACATTGGAGGCTGCAAACATGACCATTATATAACTACTGGTTTGTGTCAATTTCTCATAAACTGGTAAATTTCATAGTGAATTAAGTGACCACATTCAATAGCATTGTCCTCATCTAAGGATGAATATATTTCAACTGTACATTTTTTTCATAGAGTTTATGGATATAAAAAAAATTTTAGTTCAATATTATTTATTATAAAATTCTGGTTTATTTTGATAACTCATTCTCTATTTCAATTTCATAAAACCCATTAAAACACTCTCTAACTAAAAAAAATAATTTTAAAAATTAACTTTCTAATTGTTCATCTAAATAAATGTGGTTTACGCATGAAATATGTACATACTAAGAAACCGCTAGCTGAAATAATTAAAAAATAATGATATTCAGTGTAATTTAAGATCATGAAATTTAAATTTGGTATGTTGAGAGAATAAAATATATTTAAAATGATTACTATTATTGAAATTAATTTTACATATGTTTTTTAATTAGAAATAAATTTTTTTTACTCTGATGAAAAAAATATGTTGTTCATATTGGATGAAAATGCATTGATAATCATTAATACTATCTTAATTCGTTTTTTTCAAATTTCCTAATAGTAGATAGTTATGATTAAAATAAATATTATTATAAATTAATTGTAATTTAAATTTTTATAAATTTCAAAATGGGGGTGAATTTTTTTAAATAAAATTAGTTTTTTTTTTAATTTTTAAAAAGGGATTGTTTTTTAGAATTCAATAGTGATTTAAATATTTTATCTATTTTTTTATTTTGAAGAAATACTATCTATGAATATTTTATTAAATTATCAAATATTTCAATATAAAAATGACTTTATTGAAATGAATTTTTTTTATTTTAATTTGTTAAAAAATGTATGATTTATTTTTAATTTTTAGTCTTTATACCTCATTTTTTCATGTTATATTTTTTCTTATTAAAGTTTTTTATTGTGAACATATTAATAACATGGAATGTTTGGGAGGAACTAGGATAATCCTCAACTACATAAGGGGAGCCTTAGATTTAACCCTAGGGGATGTCCTACCATAGGAAGACCCATAAGGATTCTATATAGTGTACTATGTACTATACATGTGAAATGCACCTGACGCCCATGTATAATGCCCATGGATCCTAACCATAGGCACAAAGTATGGGTTGTATAGCCACCATGTGAGTTTATATCAATAAAAATTTAATATTCCAACATTTTGGTTGTTATACAATTCGACCTCTTTGTATAAGATTATTTGTGGGATGCTTAGTTTAAGTACTAGTGTTCTATCATTTTTTTAAACAATAGTGGTGGGGATATTTTATCCCCTATCTTTAATGATTTACACATCCAAACATTTATTTCATCTCATTACTCAAGTGTTCCATGCTTCAAATTTTTCTAGGTTTCTTCACTGTATCCCCATTATATCATAGCATCTTCGAGATTACATGTCAATATCATTTTGATTCTATTTCTTTTTTTGGATATTTGATTTACTATAGTAATATTTTTTAGCCACTTATCTAAAAACTCATTTTCTGATCAACATCAGTATTGAACAGGTTCTTCTGTTCAATTCCATATCAATATTTTTTTGTGACCCCCCTATACTCATTTTTCAGTGTCTTTACCTCCTCAATCATTTTAAATTTTTCTCTCCATGTTATGGTGATTATTTTTTTCCCTTTCATCGTCATTTTTTTTTATTTTAACAACTAAATTATCATTATAAATAGTTAATATGGTCATATTTATCATCTCCATATTTTTTTTGGGTTCAATTATTCTTCTCCATGTTGGTAGGATGTCATTTAGATGTTGGTTTTTCTAAATGGTGGGTCATATAACTACTAAGGGACATCAATGATGGTTCATATCTTTACCCACCACTGAAGATTCTTATTTTTATGAAGAATATTATCAGGTTCTTCTTCAAGATCATATATTATATTTTCTATCATTTATTCATAATTTTTATTCTCTATGAAATATTTTATATTTTTTTCATTTAGTTGGATTATCCATCAAACGATCCTGATATCTTTGAGTTTTTTATATGATATTTCATTATTTTTAATTGGTTTAATTATATAACATTCTGAATAATATTTCTTCCTATTCATAATGATCATATATTAAATTAGTAGATATTCTTAATATGTTAATTCATTCTGATAAATTTCTATAGTTTATTCAACCTTGAAAAACAATTTTTTTCCAATAAGCCACCACATAAACCCTACTGTAGATCCTAAGTAGCTATTATCTTTAGGAAATGGTAGTTCATGAGTCACTATTGGACATATTATGGTGACAATATTTTTAATTTCTTCATATTAATCCTTTGATTTCTTAGATACATTGAATGTATTCAATTTACATTAAGTAATTTTATTTTTCTCTTAAAATTAAAAAAGTATTTCATTATCTATTTTATTCACCGTTGTATCCCAATGATGGTTCAGTATTAATCGTTTACTATAATTTTATGTTTCTAAAATACTATTTCTTAAAATTATTATTGTTGATTAAATAAATCATTTTAATAGTTAATATTATTATTTAAAATATAAATTCATAGAGTATGAAAATGTAATTCTAACAATATTTTATAATATTTCATACATCCAGATAATATTTCATATGATGCTCTATTTAATGACATCTTTTTTCAGAATTAATAGTAAAAATGATTAATTTTTTATTCCACTTGTTTTATAATATATAATTTGTAGAAAATTTAAACATAAATTATTAATATTTCATGTATAAATATTCATTCGTATTAAAATTTTATATTAATCTAGGGCAGCTTTAAAAAAAATTAATATATAATTCCAATACATGTGATGATCAATCGACATATGTCTTCTGATACATCTTCATGATCTTTCTTCACACAATATTTTTCATGATATTCTAGAACATCTACATTCTTTCTATAATCTCCAAAGGAATCGATATTCCTCATTTATTCTATAAAATGATCAAATGGTCATTGATCTGAAACATCATCAAAATAATGATCATCTGGTGAATTTATTGTCTTGCTTTATTCATGTAATCATAATTCATTTAATTTGTAAATTCTTCATTTTTTTATTATGATTTTCCCCAACACATTAGTTCTTTTTCATTCTCTATTTATATTATATCCTAAAATCAAGTCATTGTTATGACTCCCAATCAAATTCCAGGTCTACCAGACTTGGTTTTTCTCACGTATCAAGAAATTCATGGGCCGTTAGGTTTTTCAAAAAGATGGTTCTATAAAAAAAGTTATCACCCATTTAAAAATATTTTTTTTAGTGGGTACCAATATCCTCTAGGAGTAGAGAAGATTGTATTGTGTACTAGGATCTTTGTGTTAAAAACCACTATAAATATTTTGTAAATTAGTTTTATTTCTGCTACATTATCTCTCAATAATACATAAAATACTATTTATTATATTTCATTATCTATAATTGTTTTTTTATTATTTATTACCACTAATAACCACATGTATTAATTTTTTCTAAAAATAATAATCCAAAATTTTGAAGGGATATGTTAAGTAGTGACTATGATTCTTATGTGGATGAGTTTTAAATGTTGGAGATAAGTGTTTATGGGTATCGAACCAACAATAAAGGGGGATTGAAATTAGATTATGACTTTTTAATTTATTTTACCCTATAATTTTGTGGTTGGGATGGTGGATATATGATACGTGGATATGACAATAGTTTAGTGGAGACATGGTTTTTGTTATTTGGTTTTGTTTTCTGATAATAAAATGTTTCAGTACATTGTTAGTGATTCCTCACTGATTGTATAAAATTATACAAAATAATAATATGATTATTTTGAGGATTAGGTTTTAAATTTCTAGTGTGATTTTGATGGTGTTCGTCATATTGGATTAATATTATTTATTGTTATATCATCTCTATTAATAGGTGGAAATGTAATTCACATCTGATCCTCTTATACATAGTGGTTTATGATTGTTATGGTATTGTGATTATCCTTATTTTTTGAGGATATAATAATTGGAATTCCAATGTATGATATGGGGTGAGGTTGGTTATTGGTATTGTGGAAATTCTGATAGTGATGTGTAAATGGGAGATCAATGTTTTAATTAAAAATGTTAATTTCTTCATATATTTTTGTTAGAGTAATTTTCAGATGATATTAATCTTGTTACAATATCATATTATATAAATATATATCATAAAACTTTTTTTAGTTAGATTATCATATGAGGTAATCCAATGTGTTGACTCCAATAAGATTTTCTATGTGTTGTCGTATAGACTGAAAAGGCTAGGAAATATTGTTCAGGTTTTATGGATGGATTTTATTGATGCCTTAATTATTTATATCATGTTAATAAATGTATTGATTAATTGTTTTATAATTGAAAAATAAATAACATATTTTTTTTTTGAAATTTATATCACAGAATGAAAATTAGTTAGTGTTGACTGGGTGTTGTTATATTCATATTGGAATTTTTTGATGTTATAACCTATCATGATCATTTTTTACCCTCAGTTATTTTTTCTAACTGGGGGCCTATTTGAGAGGGTATTTATCGGTTTACCTCAACATTTATGTTGTTCCAGGGGGGTTATAGTGTGGGAGGTTGATGAAATGTACACTCCATATTTTATTAAATAGCTATTATTATTTTTGGTTGGATGAGGCCTTTTATGATTGATTATTAATTTTTTAATAGTTTATATCCCATGGACTATTAGTGTTTAGATATTGGTCTTATATTGAAATTATAACCAACACAAGTGGGGTCATTGGTCTGTGATGTCTTATCATAGTGGAATCAATGTTGTTTGTTTCCTAGTGCCAAAGTATAGTGTTTTTAGTCGAATATGGATTGGTTTATGAATATTTTCAATGATCTTAAGGTATAGTTATTATTATATATTGAATTTATTATCAAATAATGTTAAAAAGAATGATATTTATTTGGATCTTGACCACGATAATATGTTTATAAACTATGAATACTTTGGGATGAGATGTGGGGGACAATCTGGGTTGTACATTTAACATATATTGGCTAGTTTTAATTTAGGATTTAATTCAGGTGTTATCTCACCAGCTAAGATTAATTACTATGGGGTATTTGTAGAAAATGATGTATTCCAACCAAAAATTTACATATATAATTTATATTCTTTTCTAGGAGGGTCTTTAATAGTGGATGATATTCTCATTGAAGAATGATGTCTCGATAACGTAGTTACTTATAGATTTTTCTGTTTTTTTATCAAGCCAAATATCAATATAAATTGAATCATGAGTCGATCTACCTCTTAAAATAGTGTATTTCCCGATCCACATGGGCTGGTGAACATCACATGGGAAGGATAATTTTTTTTCAAATGTATTAACTCAAATAAATGATAAAAAAAATAAATTAACACAAGGGAAACAAAAAAAATTATTAATCCAATAAAATAAATTAACATAAAAGGATTCGATACACATATGTCTATGAATATATAATAAAAAAAATAGTAGGAAAACCCATGTCTTGGTGGTCCATGACCACCGACTGTATCTCTAACCACCTCCCCTTATGTTTACATGCTTTGACCCAAAGTGAAAAGCTAAAGACTACATAATGACTAATTATTAAAACATGATGATTTTATAATCCATTTGATGTATCCATGGTTTAAATAGAATAGTTCCTTGTAGGGTCCAAAAATGAAGTCAAAATAATTTTTTTACCAAGTAATTAAAATACGATAGTATAAAATATAGTAATGATAAAATTTTAATTTAATGTTATATTGGAAGAGTAATACGAATTCAATTATTTCTAAAAGGATAAAAACCATAAAATCATGTTATTATAAATACTTTGTTCAAAAAAAATACAATTTTACATTAAATTCCATTTTTATATATCAAGATTAAATTCTCCAAAAAATTTGAAGATAAATAATTATTTTTTGAAATACAAGAAATCATTTTGAAAATAAAAAGTAAATAATGAATAAAGAAGATATAGCCTATAACAATATATCATAGGACAATGAACCATGTCACAGAATGATATATGTGCGATGAGATTTTATTAATGCCACATGAATATACAATAACAAAGGAATTAAAATATGGTATCTCTAATTCTATGAAATGATCAAATGAACTACATCATATATCTAGCTTGTCTGTCAAATTTTGATGACACATTTCATTGGAAAATCTAGGAGACATCATTGAGTCTACCAAATCCATAAAAATGTTCATTACAAGTTGCCTGGAAACCAAGAATCTAACAAGTACACATGATTACTAATATGGAATACACTTACCTCCTAAAATAAGATCACTAGTATTAATATACATTCCCTAGGGATATTCTATTAAGGGTGTCAATTTGAGAAATAATATTTTTATTCTAGGGAAATATAAGCTCTATACCTAAGTCTACCATGACCAATAAATATAGGTGAGTGATATAATAAGAATAAATGTAACATATTCAAACCATAATAGCACCAACTAGAATAGTCCATATTCTATAGTATACAACATCAAAATATAACCCTCACCCTAATGGACCCCCATAGTTTACCAGACCTTTTTAAACACCCTTCAACAAGAGAACTATTACAATTCATCCAAGAAAATAATGCAATACTAATTCATCCAGGATTTTCACAAAAAGTTAATTTTCATCCTAAAGTCATAATTTGGTCATTGTGGAAAACTGAATTCATAAACAAAACCAATATCAATTAATTTAAATGTCTATTTTACCCATCCATTCAAAAGGTCAACACATTAAAACTTATTTTAAAAACCATTTCTACTATGGTAGTGGGATATTCACTATAGAAAATAAATTACAAATCAATCCATTTTAATTTTTTAAAATTCAATTTTAGATAATATTTCCAAAACAACTAGTGATATTTTATTATTTAAAACATTACCAAAAAATCCAACATACATAAAGGATTAATAATATAGAATTATTTATTGAATAATTGATGAACATTCTTTAAAAGAAGACTTTACATTTTCAATATAAAATCTATCATTTTTGTAAACAAACTAAATAAAAATTCAATAAAACTGATCAATTTTCAAGATAATACCATTAATTGAATATAAAATTTTCAAAACAAATAGTAATTTGTACTTCTAAAATGTATAATCAAGGCTTGAATAATTTCTAATGGAAAAAATATGAATTCAATCAAAACATGAAAAACATGACAATGAAATGAAATATAATACTATACTTTCACTATCTAAAATAGATCCTCAATGAATCTGAGATACGTCACATCTAATGGAAATCATAGAATAATGGTACAAATATATATCAAGACCTATGACATTTTATCCTTGATTCCAATATCAATATTAAATAATTTATTTCCAATTTATATCATTACTTCACAATTTTTTAGATGAATTAATCCAGAGAAATAGGAGATATAGAAGGACAAAAAGACGTTATCCATTATAAGAGAGTTTCAATATTATAATATAAACATTGATTAGTAATGATTTTATATTAGGAAATAAAAAATATCTAAATATAGCACCCATGAATCGTATTCATGAATATAGATTTATTATAGAAAAAAGTAAAAATAAAATGGTTGTTCCATGGTATAATTCTAAAATTATACCTATTAGAATATACATCCAATGACACCTCTGGTCGGTAGATGGTGTCCCATTGGCAACACCATTATATTGTATCCCCTACTGAGCTCACATACTTCCCAATGGAATTTCACTAGCTGACATTGGAATCAAAATATAATTTTATCACTTATTAAGCCTATCAGTTGGCTGGTGGATCTCACTACCATGACCTAAGATCTCAAACAGATCAGGAAACAATAGGCCGAAGTCTATACCTTTTCCAGACATCCATTAAAACCTCTAACACCATATGAATCATAGAGATAAAAATGAGGATATCCACATATTTTTAACATGTTATAGTACAAGAAAATTATCCCTTCCATATCATCATATCTGCTAGAAATTTTACAATATTATGATAAAATTTTATGATGTAAAGAACTCCCATACACAACTAGTGAGGTGATATGTTCGTGAAAAACAGGAAGACGCACAAAAAAACTCCATTTGTTACAACTATAAAATTATGGGTGATCAACATTCCCATGATACCTCATAGAAGTTACTCTAATATAGTTACGCATCTCTAAACAAAAAAACAACATCACTAAGGAGATAGAAAATTTGAGACAGATCAGAAACCTACCATCGGATTCCAAAAAATTTATGCCACCCTAATATATTGAAAAAATGGAATGAAATTTTGTAAAAATAATGATATTCTAAGAAATTAAGTGACCTTGAATACTCACTAATAGAAACAATATATGATAATATCTGTAAATCCCAAAGGGAATGAAAAATCAAAACACCTAGAAATTTTAAATTGATACAAACATTATCAAGATCTATTATAGATCCAACTATCCATAAGTATGAAATGACATAGACATTAATTACTACATCATTTAGGTAATTAATTAAAACCCTGGACATTCAAAATAAATCCCCACCAAACGATGAACTCATTAAATAAAACATAGACACTTTGGAGTGCTTGAACTAATGAAAATCCTTACAATTCTAGTTTCTAGAATACATCCTAAAGAAATATCCATTTCCAATCAAAAATATCACAAAACAATCCTAAAAAAATACAACTAAAGCACTATATAAATATGAAAATAGAGAACTATATAATCATAATGTTTATTCTTTAACCATGGTGGCATAGACAAGATGATAACATGCTAACAACAATAGAAATAAATATCCAAAACAATCTATAAGGAGGAAAACATGTAAGGGAAAAAAATTTGAAATTGAAAAATTGAATGGATCTAATTCACTCACATGAGACATACAAACCATTAAGTAAAAATAAAATATCTTGGATGGAGACAAACACCAAATAGAAGAATTCATCCATTGGGAGAACCTAATGATATATCAACAAAATGAATCCATAATAATGATAATAGCTATCAAACATAATAAATTTTAATCCAAAAAAACAAATTTAGAAGTATCCAAAAAACAATCAAAAAAAGAGCCCATTTAATGAATTTCAACAAAAATGAATTAAACACAAAACATCCCCCTTTAGTGTCCTATCATAAAAAAAATTTGATGGTGAAAAAGTGACTAACCTATTGAAAAAAGTTCAAGGATTTCTAAGAATACCTAATAGAATCATTAGGCATCCCACGCTAGAAGCAAACAACATGCCACTTCATCTTCCTAGAAGACACGTCCAATTAATGAAATTTTCAAAATTCTCTACATGAGTTATATTATACCATTATAATAATGTGTGATTAATTATACACTTCATATAATTTAACTAGGATCACATCAACTATCATGTACATTTTGAGTTACTTCATATAATTGTTCAGTTAGATCTAAAATATGTCCACATTATGGTTTATGAGAAGACATATTTTGAAATAAATACCCTTATGCATGTAATCTATGAAAATCATATCTAATTAGCATATCATACATGAAAATTTATCATCATAATACATGAATGATTTCTCACCATGGAAAAGACCCATAATTATTAATAATACTTCTTCAATTAGTCCATTAAAATATTTTCATTCAATAAATGTTAACTTCATGATTTCCAAAGACATACTTTCCATTAGATATAAGGTTACCATTGCATCACACCACTCTTATACAAGTTCTTCAAATAAGAAAGATTATATCAAATAATTTATGGAATTAGTAGTTTTGATAAAATCAAATATTTCATAAATATATTCCATCATCCCCATTTGATAAAGAGAACTATACAAACCTCCATAAAATATAGGAATAAAACTCAAGAATAAATTGATGGTGTCTAAATACATAAGAGATTACGGATTAACCACTCATCTTCGAGTATATGAAAAGTCATCAACATGATAGACCACTTCAACAATAATCAAACTAACTGATTAAGGAACAAACAAACAAAAAACCTTACTATCATTCTGAGAAAACATTTGACAGGTAATTTATCAAAATCATAGAACTAAACATCATCAATTCAATCATTTTAAATAAATCCATAAAAATGAAGAAAAAAATAATACTCGAATAAAAAACACAGTGAAACTACTATCATTCCTATAAAAAACATTATTCTCCTTCCCTAAAATAAAATTAATTTAAAATATCAATGTTTCTCTCCCATTTTTAATACATTTAACCTTTATTTTTAAATGTGAGGTTTCAATAAATTCCTATAACATTTCAGTGTCTTTTAAATAATAATATAATTATTCTCATTGTATAGAAATATTCCTCCAAAATTTGCATTTCAAAACCATTATATTTTTTGAATCCCTTGAAAAATAAAATGTTTTTTTATAATCACACATTAAAACATCATATGATATTTTTTGGTAAACTGATTTTAGAATCCATGTATTTTTTAAAAGAATGCCTTTGGAAATTGGAAATAAATTTTGGCTTGATTTAAGTGACTCTAATTTTAAATCACAAATATAATTTTTGGAGCATTATAAAAAGAATAATTTGAAAACATAAACTAGGAAAACCTAAAAACCCCTGAAGAAAAAAACACAAAATCTCATCTACCAAAAAATAAAAAATAAATCTAATATAACCTCAATCAGTGATTTTTTATTGGAATCAATGGGACAAAATATAATATTTGAATTAAAATATAACTATTAATACCATTGATTCATAAGATGGTAAACCATGCATATCCCTTAAAATGAATCATGTATTGTTTTCATGATAAAAATAATGGTGTCCTCAAAGTTTAATAGATCATGACGAAAATGTGTGGCTCTTTTCACCACTGTATAAATGAAATAAATTCATATAAGTTCTCCAAAATCAATTATATTCTCACTGGTAATCTATATATTATCATATTTTGGAAACATGTAACTCAAAGTAATGATTGAAGTCCATAATTTCACTAGTTACTCATACTTTATCTCAAATGTTGTGATTAGGAACCCCTTCATGACCTAGATTTTTAGTCCTTCAACATTAAAAATCTATATTATACAATGAATCTCTCTAAATAAATTTTTGATTTCATAGAAAAAATCATTTTATATGAATTATAGAAAACACTCTATGCAACCATCTAAATCAAAGCATGGACTGATCTACCACAAGATATCATGGCATTTGAAATTTCTATGGGTTGGTGATAATATATTATAAATTAGGAGAAATAATTTGTAATGGATTCCCAAAATAGAAAAAATAATGTAATTTAAATAGAACTATATAATTAATAAAAAAATTAATACAAAAATACATCTTGAAAAAATTATAAGATATAAAGTAAACCATGACTTTAAAATAATAAACAATGTTAACAAATCCCATCACCTAGTGGTATAAGGCCACTAAGAATGTCCCAAACCACAATCCCTCACAAAACCAATAATTAACCAATAAATAATAGGTGAAGATAACCCGAGAACATTGAATAAAAACATGATGAAAACATATTGAAAATTATGTATTCAATAGAATAGATAAGAATTTAAATATGATCACAACATAAAATCAATTCTATAGTCCTACCAATAAATTAAGAAATTGTTTATTGAAATAAGGTAACAATAAATATAGGTTTTTACTTTAAAATGAGATAAGATAATGTATAGTGATCATTTTAAAGCAATAAAATCATAACTGAAGTGTTGGAGTAATGAATTTTTGAATCATAATGTTTTACTATTAAAATATATTTTGGAATCTCATTATGATGAAATGGAAAGAAAATTTCTAAAATTGAATACAGATTTTTGGAATGAATTGATAAACATATCTAAATAACAAGTCAATAAAACATAATTAAAATATGAGATAGAACCATGTATCATATAAAAATACAATATATCAAAGGATGATGCATGGGAAATGAATGATTCTCTTAGAAATAAGATTATACAATAATAAATGAACACATACATGGAAACTCTAATTCATAGTAGTGATCAAGAATCCTAAATCATAAAAAGATAATCATTGTCTTGTGTCAACATAACATTTCTAGGGTAAATCCTAGAGAAATTTGTGATTCAACCAAATATATGAAAAATAAATCCATGATCAAATATACAAAAATATAGATTCTTCCAAGTTAATAAGAATAAAAATTTGATGCACATCTTCGTCCCCGATTCACATCCCTACACTAAATAAAAAATCTATAGAAATAAACTATTATGTGTTGCAATCCATAAGAGTGGAAAAAATTTGGGTTCATCTCATCCACATAAATAGTTTCCCCATTTCCATATAATAGAAGTTAGAGAGATAAAATGAATAAATGATAAAACTTCTGATCTACAATAGCATCAACAAGTATAATATTCATTTCATAACATAAAATGTCGCTAATATAACATCATCCCATGATCCCTAATTGTGTAAAACCCCATTTTCATCAAACATAACTATGAAAAACATGAACCATTAATCAAAATAATAAATAATTCATTCATCGTTGATTTTAAAAAATAATAATTTATATTTCAATGTTCAAAATGGGCCTCTAAAGGAAATGTTATTGACAAAAAAATTAACATATTTAGAAATTCCATTAAAAGGTCCATTGATGCCCAATTTTTTAAATAACAACTATTTTGATTTAGATGTACATTTATGAAAGGAAAATTAAAAACCAACCAATCAATTTGAATGTGTTGAAAAACAATTTCAACATATAATTGAAAAAAATGACTATAATATATTACTAAAATTATTCCAAAAATAATTTCAAAAAAACATAAACATTTAACCAATTAGAATAAACTATAATGAATTATCCCAATTTTAATATAATGAATCATTATATTTTAAAATCATAATCCACCCTAATTTTTAAGCCACTAAATTCGACATGAACAAATTTTATCAATTCTCTATATAAAACAATTTATTCAAAAGATACCTTTTCATAAAAAATCATTTATGATTCAAAAATTAATAAGTAATGCTTCTATAATTTTAATTGAAATAAATAATAATTCAGGTAAAAAAGATTCAAATGATCATTAAATTTAATATATAACCAAAATTGGAAAATCGAGGACCAAACTATAATTAATAAAATATATTTCTCCTATGACATAGAAAACCAAAAAAATGGAAGAGATACATCTATATAAGTGAGAAGTGATGCTATAATTAGAATTTTAAAAAAACTATTCTAGATGAAATTAATAATAATTCTCATACAACATATAGTAATTATGAATAAATATAATGAATATTGATCATGGGCAAGAAAGAGTTAGGCATACCAAGAGAGGAACACATATTTTATTGGAGTTCAATTTACTAGGAATTGATGTTGGGAGATCCAACATTGAAAAATAATGATAAAATGGATCAAATGGGTGGATCAATTACATAGGGACAAGGTGGTATATAAATATTTTTTGTGGTATAATTATAACACTAGTGATACAAAAAATAAATTTATAAAGACACCACAAGATGGCCTGTATAGTCCCGCAACTATCTGGTTGAAATAAAATTATAATTTAACCACATCCATGATCACCATATAGTCATTAAAAAAACATAATATTGATTACACTACTAAGAGCACTAGAAAACCATTGACTCTTATACACTAGTTAGTGAGCGACATGCTTCCACTCTAGCTATAGGTGTAGTTCCAAACCTACTCCACAAATATGGGCCAACCATTTATCTATCAAGTAACCTAGAATCAAAAAATCTGATCTATATACAGTGAAAATTTATAATAGGATGTAATAATTATCACCCATGTGTACATATAGAGGAATTTTGTTTCCTAAAACTCTTTAGGAAACCCAATTGTAGAGAAGATGAAATTTCTTGTTATGTTAGATGAGTCGATATATATGGATTGTTTTATGCAGGAGTACCATTAGTATATCCTTCTTACAAATTGATAATATAAAAATCCTCTTATATAAGGGGGATCTATGGAGTTATTTAATCATTTATTATTTTTCATTAAAACTCCCATTTAATAGATTTTGATTCATTCTTGAGTACCCTTGAGATATTTAATGCTAGTGGTGGTTGATTGAAATATTTGTTATTAAAAACATATTGAACTAAAAATAATAAACCCATAATAAGAGTAAATATTTATAGATGTATTACAAAAATGAAAAATATGTTTTTTAATATTTTTCTTTAAAAATCAAATAATCTATAAAAATCATAACTTATGTTTTCATTATTTTATTATAATTTATTTCCAAAAAATATTAGAAATATCACTTTTTAAAAAAAATATATATATGATTGATAATGTATAATTTCCACATTTAATGATATTTGGTCGAAAAAACTGCATATTATGAATTGAATAACAATATAAAAGCTTCTTATTTTCTTCAATTAGTAAAAAGATTAAATTATGTATGTTTGATAACTCATTTTTAAATTGTATATTTGATAGAGAGTGTATCGATTTAAAAATAATTTTTTATTTATATTCATATATAATTTCATCCAATTATTTGAAAAAAAAATTATTCTACCATATTTTTATTATTAGAAAAAAAAATTATGTATTTTAATCTAGAAGAACAAAAAACCTTAAAATTTAATATAAATTTTATTCTATTATCAATATATTGTAACACGTGGATCATGATTTGAAAAGTGAAAGCGTGATCAAATGGGGGTATCTATGAACATTAAATTTATGGAAGGAAAATGTAATTGAAAATAACCACAAATAACATATAAAATAATAATTGAAATATAAAATATTTATACATAATAAATGTTATAAATCATCTATATTGTATATAAATTACATAAGCACCACCTAATTTTTTAATATTTTATGAATTAATTAATTTTTTATTTAATGTTTATATACATGTTGGAGAAGCAAAAAACACATAAAAGGGTATACAATAGTATGATCTATAATAAAACCTTTTGTGGTGGCTGATAAACATTTAAAACTATATATTTCCCATTTTTATCAAGTAGATAATTGCATGAATTGATTGAATTTCTAGAAATTCTAACATATATATTATATAAAAATGAATTTAAAATTATTATATAAGTATGTCACTATTACAATAAATCTAAACATATGAAAAGTGGGTCTTTTGGACATGTAAATATCAATGATAAGTACTTAATGAATATTGGGAACATCTTTTAAACATCTTAAAAGACGGTCACATCATCATATAAGTGTCCATAATGTGTCCAATCATATTTTTGAATATATAATTCTTTGAGAAATTTATTTTATTGATTAATTTATAGTTAAATCTCAATTAAATAAGACTGAATCCTTGAATATTTTTTTATCTCAATCATAGAATATAACATAGAAATTTTTTATTTCAAATGTAATTAAATTATTTTAGGATGAAGTTATGTGAAAATATTTTATATAGAATAATATGACAACATTTATTTGGATAAGGTATATACAATTATCTGATTCTTTATCTTGAATATTTAAAATCACAACATACTCTACCTATGAATTTCATCATATTTTTTCCCAAATAGAAAATGTGATAAATTATTTCAATTTTATGACTATTTATTAAATTTATATACGGATTTTAATGGATGGCATACTATGAAGGCATTATGTACAAAAAAATAATTGATATTGGGTTTAATTATTAAGTTTATTGAAAATATGAATGTTAATAAATGTTTGGGTGATCTGATAAATACTTTTAGTATACAACTAGTATTGAATAAGTGAATATGATAGATAAGTATACGATAAAGGTTATATGAATATGATATTTATGATAGATTTTTCTCTAAAAATTGAATATGGATTCCCATGAAAACATGACCAGACATATTCAAGTTGAAAACCTGTCTAATATTTAATAATTTTATGAGATGATATTTATGTCTATAATAATTGATTTATGTGAAGAAGCCTTCTCATTAATAGGCTGAGAATATTTTTTTACTTCATATGAAGATATAACTAACCAACATATATCTAGTGTAAAATATATGTGAAAGGGGACAACATGTCAAAGGAATATAATAGATGTTTTCTACTAAAATTAGAATTATAAAACATCTAGATAAAGTATGATTCAAATAGGGATGGATGATGAAATTTTGAAGAATTGTTTTATATAATCTGGAAGATTTATCCACCAAAATAATCGGATTTTAATATTTTATATTTCGAAAAAACTCATATATAAAATATATTTATAATTTAATTATTATAAAACATAAAAACTCATGTACATATGTCTTGAAATTATTTGATGTTGTTTTATAATACCTAGTAGAAATAAAGTTATTTTTTGAGATTAACATAGAAATCATCTTTTTTGAGATAATGAAAAAAAATCTATTCTATGAGCATAAATACTTTCATATTAATCCTAATAATTCACTACGAGTGTAATGTTTTATGTTCTAAAAATATTGAATTGATATCAATTAAATATTAATAATGGTAAAATAATATTAATTCTTCCATACAATAATTTCAAATCACGTGACTTCCCATATTTTAATGATCCCATCGTATGGATTTCCTAAAATCCAACTCTTCCTGAAAATGTCGAGTAAATATTTTAAAGAATGATCATAAATATCCATCATAAGAGTTCCTTAATGTAATACTATTAACTCCCCCATATAAGGATTTGGAAGATCATAAATATTTAACAAATATAAATGTTTTCATTATGGTACAAGATTTAAATTATAGAATAATGTAAATATTTGTTATAAGTATTTTAAAAACTGAATCATTGATGTCTCTATTTTAGGAAAAATATATTTATTCAAAATTAGAATTTGACACTTGATGAAAATTAATGTTTCAAGATTTATAATCTGACGAGGTTGACATTTTTTGGATGATGTCTATATTTTTCCTTTATTATATAACAAAAAAATACTAGGATTCTAAAAAAATTCATCACATTATTTTTACTAGATGAATTTAACTAAATTTTTAGATAACATACTTTTAGGGATAGAAACAGAAACAATATTATCCAAAAACCAAAGATAGTGACCCATTAATCCAAGAATACTCTGATTCTATGTGACATTTGATGTTCGTGGACACTCCTCAACCACTTTAGCTTTAACTAGAAAAATATTTATTCAATATTGATTTATAATTATTCCACACACTAAAATATTTTATTACCTTAATTTATATTTACGAAATTTACCTTGTAACTTATTTCATTTTAATGTTTTTAGAAAACAATAAAAATTTTCTATAGATTATCACAAAATTTAGAGTATATCATGATATTATAAATTATCAAAACTATAAATATATACTAAAAATCATATAAAATATATTTAAAAGGTCTATAAATAAATTTAGATAATTTTTTACACCGTGTTCATAACCAAGAACACATAATTACCAAACATAATATAAATAATCATATTCACACGTTTTTCAAACCAAAACTTCTACTGGTGGTACATAAAATATGTATTTAATCCATTAAAAAACTATTCTTTATAGGTGTAATAAAGGAAATTATCAAAACATGGAAACAAATATTTACTCTTAATGGTTATCATAATAAATTCAGTATAATCCATTATAATACACATGTTACCATTTCTATAATATAAATACAATATCAATATTGATGAAGTGTTATGATGAATGAAACCTTTATCATGAAACTATTCTAAATACATTTTTAATTATAAAAATATCAACAAGATAAATTAGATTAGGAGGTTTTACTATTGTATTTTAATTACAATATATCTCAATAGTAAATTATTTATACTAATTTTTTCATACCCATAAATTATCCATGAATTATGCACACATATCTAAATATTTTTATTAATTTACTATAGTAAATTCACCAATTAAAATAGTTTCCTTCTACTAAACAATGTGTTACTGATAATATTCATTTCCATTTTAATTAATTAATCTTCTACTAGATATATTGTATAATGAATGAATTAATTCTTATATACATAATAAAACTCATTCCAATAAATAACATATATAGATCTATAATCTATATTAACATGATATAATAAATTAAATTCATTCCTGAAATAACATCCAACTATATAAAGTGTGAGAATGTGAGGTTTTCATGTAATTTGCTTCCATAGATTATAATATTAAGATAATTATAATTTTTATACCTTGATAAAAAACAATGTGTTTTTACTAAATGTTATAGATTTATTTCACGAGGTGAAATTTATATTTTAATAATTTTTTTTTAAATTAATAAAGCTATATACCCTTAATAAAAAAATTAATAATCTAAATAAAAAATTATGTTACATGACACCACATCATTGGATATCCCGACATCTTCTAAAGAAGTCACAATGGGTTTAATCACACCTTTCTTATTATAGTGGATAATTAAATATTTTCTTCATATATTTATGAAATTACATTCAAAATGAACCATCATAGTATAATTAAGTCATTTACAATGGGGTGTCCAAAATTTGTATAATCACTACCATGATACATTTATTTATTTTCATGAGACACATGTTTATGTATTCCACATCATAAAATTGTTCTATTATTGAATATAAATTCCCTAGAATATCTTTTACCACTCAAATTACTAAATGTATCATTTATTTTTTTACATACATATTCATTCTATAGATGATTCCCTATTACAATGAATCATGAAAGTTGTTTCTATTTATTTTCTAGGAATAAATGATTATCCCCAATATCCACTTCTACCTTTACCGCATATCATAAAATCATCTCATAATATTTTAATTCATGATAATAAAATTCCATATAATATCAGGGATTCAATCATGAGAAAAGTTAAATTATTATATTTTGTATATCCTAGATACAACTTGGTACCTACTTTGATAATTTAGAAAATTATTCTGTATACATGGCTATAGAATCGTTCCACTTTTACCTAAATTACAAACATTTATTTTCTATTTCTAACTGTAAATATTATATAAAATAATTGTAAATGAAAATATTCTTAAATTAATCCCATTATAAGGGATCAATATTTTTTCAATCTCTTGTATTATCATCCAGTTTCAAGCATTGATAATATTAAACATTATAACAATAAGTTAAAACGATTATCATTAATGTTGTGAACAATATATGGCTTCATATATACTCCTCATGTCAATAAATAATTGTTTTCTATAACATGGAAATATAATCCATTGAATTATAAATTGTTTTGTTTTATGAAATTATATACAAAGGATAGGTTATTATATGGTGTAAATGTACACACTACCACTTAGTTACCACCATAATTAATAACATGTTCCAATAAGATGTCATAGAAAGAATATAGTCTATTTTAATCCAACAAAATATTTATTTCTTATTTTGAAAATATATTTTCCTCATGGTGCCTTATTCAATTATGTTCTATATTTCCTCTATAAAGAACAATTCATTATTGTAACACCCCAAGCTTTCACAATATTCTTCCCTTTTAATAATGAAATAGCTTGCATTGTACGCAACTTTGAGATTCTAACACACTGCAACCAATCAAACTAGCCGTTATGAATAGTAATACCCCATTTTTGAAATTTCTTAAATTTTATCTTTCAAAATGGACTTTGTTTTTTGTATTAGGAATATATAAATTATCTTAGGGTAAATTTTGGTTATTTTTCTGAAAACATTCTATTTTTGATGAATAGTGAAAAACAATGAGTTCTAGTTTAAAACCGAATTTTTATTTAATTATTTATTTATTTTATTTAAATTTATTTTAGGTAAAAATAGATACATAATACCTATATATGTTCAATGTAATTCATTGGAGTCAGTTTATAATAATTTTAGATATATAAAAATTTTATTGAACTTTTTACCTTCTTTTACCCACCATGTAGGAGAATTTGAAAATTTATATAAAACATAATATCACCGCTTCTATGAGTTGAATTTAAAAAATTCTAAAGACACGGTTGATATTAATATGTAAAATCTACTTCAATAATATAAAAATAATTTTTTTTGGATGGTAACTTTTTACTTTAATTTACCATGGTTACAAGTAAATTGGGTAATTAAGGGTAAAAATGATATTATTATTACCCTAACACATGTCCAAATTATATTGGATAAGTTTAATTTGACCAAAAACAACCTTATAAATAAAATATTATCCTTTAGGTCCACATGGATTTGATTAGGACATTTATTATTATTTAGTTCAAAGAAGAGTTTAAAGTGTTAAATTCAAAGTTTAATAACTAAACCATTTTAATATTGGGTTACATGTAAGATAGATTAGACTATAAATGTTCATTAGAAAGATAAAATAAATTCCTACCTAATGGTATTTGATTTATATTTTTTAGACAATAAATAATTTAATTTATTTATGACACAATGATGATGCGGTAATTATCTAATTAATGAAATATTTAAATAATTGATATTATAAATATCAAAATAAATTTAATTTGAAACTTTTTATGAATTTAAAAAATTTTATAGGTTAATATGATATGTTATGGTTGGGTAGATTAATTTTTGTTGAAGTAAAAATGATTTTATCAATTTAGAAAAAAAAAATACCAAATAGTTTCAAAATTGACATAAAAGAGATTGTAAAAAAATATTATATTATTAATTGATATTATATTCCTAAAAATATAAGTTTTGGCCAAATGTCATACATAATATTTTATATGTTATTAATGAACCACTTTAGGTTCTCTTATAATTTTATATTGTGTTTATTAACCATATAATATAAAAATACAAAGAGAGATGGTAAATGTCAAACTATTTAATAAGTGTTAAATATATAAGTTAAGTTAAATATAGTGACAAAAACCTATCTAAAACCTATTGGTTGAGTGGTTTTCGACCCATCCCCACCTTATACTTTAAATAATTCATTTTTGAGACATTAGAATCCATAAATGATTTTATTATAAAATAATATTTCTAGCTTTTCCTCAGGTGCCCCTCACGCCTCTTATAAATGGGAACTCCCTCTTCTCTCTATTTCACACCTTAATGGCAATTTGGATCGTCCAAACCCTGTAAACATACCCACTAAACTGTAATCCCTTAATCCTAGAGGCCTTCCTTTAGTCATAAAGCCAACCTATGGATCCCTTTTGATCAAATCAAATGGTAAATCCCAAAGAAGAGGTATATATTTCATCATCTCTTTCAAGTTCCTTTCTTCTTCCACTCCCTCTTTCTTTATTTTTTCCATTATAAAATAATAAGTATAGTATATTTAATATAATTTGATTTTGTTATAAATATGGTACAACCATATTCATTATTCCATCCATCATTTGAATGACATGTCACCATACGTGCGTACGTACGGCTTACCGTCTCCACGTCGTAGTGTAGTTGTTATTCAATACATTATTATTTAGATGGGTATAATAATGGTGTATAATTTATTTAAATAATAAATATAAAATGATAATGATTCTATATATATTATATAGCATTCAATTATATATTATTTTAATATCAATAGAATAATATTGTTGCTCGTGCGTACGTACGGATTACCATCTCCACGAACAGGATGAGATTCATTCCCCATTGTATCTATTCAAGACTAATTTTCATTTGATGATTAAAAATAATTTTTAAAGACTTAATATCATTATGAATATGAATATGATACATAATATCCATAACAAACATTACTTACGTAACAAATCATATAAAGGAAAACTAATCAATTAACACCCGAAATGAAGATAATGCTAAAATATTATTAACAAAGCAATATTAAAAGATCATATATGATATCATATGAATGTATATGATTCTTATTTAATTTAATAACAATTTCTTCACCATTATACCAGATTCTTACCTACACTAGATCAAAGAAAAGTACAAAGTAAGGGTTAATTTTACAATCTCTTCATTATCTGAGATGGTTTATATGTAATTATCTACTAGGACGTCTTTGTTATCCACATCAATGATTCATAAAAATTTATTTCAAAACATATTTAATATTTACTAGAAAATGGTTTAAATTAATTTATACCCTTATTTGACCTTATATGTTTTTAAAGGAATATTTATGTCATTTTCCAGACAATGTACTTTTTGACCGTTTCGACAAATTTGAGGTAAGAATGTTTGTTCAAACTTATACAACGGGTGAAGCTATTTTCCATCATTATAACATCATCGAAGCTTCCCTTACAAGCTTATAAGAATATTTTCAAAATAAATTTTTTCTTAAATGATTTCAAAATAGAAAGAGATATTTCTCTAAAAAGGGTTTTGATTTCATCTATGTCAACATCCTTTGATTGATTTTAAGCTTATTCGAAGTTAAAATTTTATGACACAAAACATCTATATTTTATTGATGGTTTTATGATATGTTTGACTGTGGATGTTTTATTTTCACATCATTCATGGTTTATAGATAATGTATTGATATTTTGAGTTCTAGTTTTAATATGAATTTTTATGTTATTTTTAAACCATTTCATATGAGTAATGCATTGGAATTAGTACGTGACTAGTGGAGCCTGCTATAGCTCTTTGACGCATCGATAGGTCTCATTAGACAATATAGTTTCTTGGCATAAGGCCTTGACAAAATATTATTTATAGTCTTGGAACAAGGCCTTGACTATGTGGTTATGGAGTTCTGGCATTATGCATTCCATCATTATGAAAGTGGCTATTGATATTGCATGTATTTATTCAACTAGTAGAATATCCATGTGAGTAATTAAATGGAATTATTTTGATATATATTTCCCATATTATAATGAATTTTATGTTGAAAGGGATTTTTTTTTTGTTTTATGCATTTCTTTAAAAAAAATCTTATTTAAAAAAGTTTATGTTATATTTATATCCTTACTAAGAATTTGAGCTCACCGATTTCTATGTTTTATTTATCCCAGGATGTGAAGAAGTATTTTATGACTGAATTGTAGGGATAGTCTAAGGGGATATGAGTGTGGTCCATGGAAATAATTTTGTTGTGGTTTTCTATTTTATGATGGAATGTAAACCTTATGAATATATCAAGAACTTCTATGGATACTAAATTAATAGGCCTTTTGAGACACGATCTTTTGTGATCATTCTAATGATACGTAATAATCTACGGACTCTAGGATTCTGGGGTCAGGGTGTTATAGTTGGTATCATAGAATGTTTAGTACAAAACTTTGAAACCGGATTTTGATAAACTTTGATTAGAGCACATAGCCGTAAGATAGACTTTGAGGATTAGTATATAAGAACATCCTAGAATTGTCATATTATAGATATTTTGTGAGTTTTCCAAGCAATACATCCTTATATGGTTATGAGAATGTAGAGGCAGCTCTAGCACACATGTTACAAGGGGTAAAACCAGAAAACACCACTCTGAGCTAGACTTGAACGGGAACATGTGCACGAAAATAGTCCTTACTGCACTCTTGGTTATGATACTCCTGGGGGATATGCTTAGGATAATTCTCATTTTCATTAAAAACCATTATGAAGGGTTTAAAAGTATATACTTCCTCAAATAAAATATTTTAATGATTATGGATTATATACATAAAATGTTCAATTTATGTTAAGTTTTTTTCAAGTTTCGAATTATGTATTTTAATTCATAATCTAATCTAGTTTATGACATTGTTGAGAAATGGAGCCTAGTGGAAGGAATAGAAATTGTATCAATGCATGTACTCATTTTAGGGATTTCCCTCCTTCTCAAGATAATTATAGTGGAGCTGGTGATACAACAGGTGCTAATCGGCTTATCACCACACTAGGACAACTCACTTAGGTTATTAATAATAACCTTACCCATATGAAGCACCCTGATCCATAGCGTGGAGGATAAATGTTAGATCACATCATGAGGAAATAACCAACAACATTAAATGGGAGTACAAATTCATTAGTATTTGAGAAATGGATAAATTCTTTAGAGAAAATATTCCACGCCTTAGGGAGTAGTGAAAGGGAAGTATCATTATAACAATGTTTTGTGAATCAGTCACCATTTGGGAATATAAATATTCTTTATCTGATGATCTCATCATCATACCTATGATTGAATTTTATATAATCCTTGGTATTTATTGGGTTTTGGACCATGATGAAAAAAAAATATTGTAAGAAGAAAGAGGTTAAATTTTTTGATGATGATTAAAAGTACCTTATCATTAGAGTAGAAATGTCACCGCCTAATTCCTATCTAGATCCACCTCCAATAGCTCAACTAAATTTATTTATTGGGGAAGAAGAGAATGAAATAACTATGGTTGATTAAAGTAATGTTCAAATATAGGATATACCTATTATGAAAGAATATGTTTATGTGTTTCTAGAAGATTTTCCAGGACATCCTCCAGAATGAGGAATTGAGTGTTCCATTGATTTAATTCCTGGTTCAAGACCCATTTCGAAGACCCCTTATAGAATGTCCACTGTGTAATTAGTGGAACTAAAGAATCAACTAGAGGAATTGAGTAATAAGGGATTTATTCGCCAAATTGTTTCTCCATGGGGGAGCCCATGTCCTTTTTATTTAGAATAATGATGGATCTATGAGTTTGTTCATTGACTATAGGGAGACCAGTGCTATAAAAATAAAGAAAAAGTATCCCCTACCTGGTATTTATGATTTATTTGACCAACTTTATGGATCTAAACACTTTTCAAAGATTGAACTTCGATCTAGATATCATCAGTTGTGTGTGAAAAAAGAAGACATTCGGAAAACAACATTTCATATCAAGTACGGGCATTACGTTTTACAGTCAAGCCTTTTGGATTGATGCCTGCACCCTATATCTTCATGGATCTAATTAATAGGGTTTTCAAGGAATATCTTGATGACATTGTAGTGTTATTTATTGATGATATCTTGGTATAATCCAAATTATACGAATATCATGAAAATCACATGCGCATTATCTTGAAGTCTCTTAGAAGACATGAATTATATGGGAAGTTTAGAAAGTGTAAATTCTGGCTTCTGGAGATTTTTTTTCATGGACATATCTTCCCTAAGGATTGAATCTCCATTGATAATTTTATGAAAATATAAATCTAAGAATAGCCAGCAGTGAAAAGTATAACTAATATACGCAGTTTTATTTGTTTAGTAGGTTATTATCGGCATTTAGTCTAGAATTTTTCCCGATTGGCTAACCCATAAACCAATCTCAAATGTAAAGGGGTGAATTTTTTTTAGAAAAAATTATGTGAATAATGTAATTTGAAGAATTTAAAAGAAGATTAGTCAATTCTCCTATATTGACTCTACCATCTGTGAATGATGGGTTTTTTATTTATAGTGATGCATCAAAGAAAGGACTGGGTTGTGTCCTTATGAGAAATGATACAGTTATTCCCTATGCATCACGACAGCTAAAAATTAATGAGAAAAACTATCCCACTCATGATCTTGGGTTAGTAGCTATAATCTTTGCTTTTAATATTTGGAGACACTATCTATATGGTGAAAATGATATATTTATATTGATCACAAGAGTTTGATGTATATTTTCTCACATAAAGAACTCAAAATGATGCAAAAGATATGTCTTGAACTACTCAAGGTTTATTATTTCACTATACACTACCACATGGGGAAAGAAAATAAGGTGGCAGATGCTTTAAGCAGAAAATATCATGGAGTTTTGAATAATATGGGAGTACAAAGGGATCCTGTTTTTAGGGATCTAGTAAATATGGATATAGGAATAACCATGGAAGGTAAAACATTAATTCTTTATCAAATTTTTGCCAAACCATCTTAACTCAGAATGGATAAAAAGTTCTCAGGTTGATGATGAAGAGTTTAAAAAGAATATTAAAGCTATGAATGATGTGAGATTTAGTGACTTTGTATATGAAAATGGAATTTTGAAATTTGGGAAGAGACTTTGTGTTCCCGATATACCTGATCTAAAAATAGAATTGTTGGATTATGCTCCTAGTTCCAATTTCTCTATACACCCTGGGAGCACTAAAATGTCTAGAGATTTGAAAGAGCATTTTTGGTGGGACAACATGAAGAGGGAGATTTCTTATTTTTTGTTAATATGTATAGTTTTTCAACAAGTGAATTTCTGAAGGCAATAACCTGGAGGAGTCTCGCAACCTATTCCCATACCTGAGTGGAAATGGGATAATATTACGATGGACTTCATCACGGGATGACCAAATACTCCTAGAAGGAACGAAGCAATATGGGACATTGTTGATCGTCTTACCAAGTCTGCACATTTTCTTGTTATAAGGGAAGATTTACCACTTGAACATTTAGAAAGACTATATACTAATGATGTTGTAAGAACTCATGGAGTACCCCTATCGATTGTTTCTGATCGTTATCCACATTTTACATCAAGATTCTAGAAAAGTATTCTGATATCCCTGGATACTGAACTTTGTTTGAGCACTACCTACCACCCCCAAATTGATGGACAATCAGAATGGACTATTCAAACCTTAGAAGACATGTTGAGATCATGATCACTTGACTTTCATGGTATGTGGGATCAAGATATACCATTGGTAGAATATTTCTATAACAATAGCTTCCATTCAAGTATTCAGATGACACCATATGAAGCGTTATACAGAAAGAGATGTCACACACCAACCTGTTGGGATGATATTGGTAAAAGAAAACTCATAGTCCCAAAACATATCCAGGAAACAATGGAAAAAGTGAAGGTAATCCAAAACCACATAAAAGAATCTCAAAGAAGAAAAAATATCTATACTGATAACTAAAGGAAGGATTTGGAATTTCAGGTAGGAGATCATTTTTTCTTGAAGGTATCTCCATGGAAGGGTGTTATACGTTTCAGAAAGAAAGGAAAATTAAGTGCTAGGTATATCAGACCTTTTAAAATCCTAGAATGAATTGGGGTTGTAGCTTACCATTTGGAAATACCACCAAGTCTCTCCAAAGATCACGATTTATTCCACGTATCACTATTGAGAAAACACAAGACTGACCCAATGCATGTACTCATCTATGAGGATTTAGAACTGGAACCCAATCTATTTTATTGTGAAGAGACTGATAAAATTCGTGATACAAGAGAAAAAGTGTGGAAAAACTAGACAACTCATCTGGTAAAAGTTCTATGGAGAAACCATAAGATGGATGAGGCAATGTGGGACCTGAGGAACCTATGATGATGAACCACCTGATACTTTTTATGTAGTAATATTCTAGAAATTTCAAGGAAAAAATTATTTGAAGGAGGGTAGAATGTAACACACCAAGATTCCATGGTATGCTTCCCTTTGAATAATGCATTAGCTTGCATTGTACTCAAATTTGAGATTCTAACACACCGCAACCAATAAAACTAGCTCTTATGAATAGTAATACCCACTTTTTAAAATTTTATAAATTTTATCATTAAAAATGGACTTCATTTTGGGATTCAGAATGTCGAAATTAGGGTAGGGTGAATTTGAGGTATTTTTTTGAAAACATTCAATTCTTGATGAATAGTGAAAAACACTGAGATATAGTTTAAAACAGAATTTTTATTTAAATAATTATTTATTTTATTAAAATTTATTTTATTTAAATTTATTTTAGGTCTAGATAGATACATAATACCTATATAATTTCAATGTAATTCATTAGATTCAGTTTATAATAATTTTAGATAAATAAAAATTTTATTGAACTTTTTACCGTCTTTTATCCACCTCATTGGAGCATTTACATATTTACATAAAACATAATTTTTTCGCTTCTGTGAGTTGAATTTAAAAAATATAAAAGACACTATACATATCATTAAGTAAAATTTGGTTCAATATGATTAAAATAATTTCTGTGAATAGTAACATTTACTTTTATTTACCATGGTTAAAAGTAAATAGGTTAATTAAGGGTAAAAATGATATTATTATTACCCTAAAACATGTCCCAATTCTATTGGATAAGTGTAATTCTCCAAGAATAAACTTAGAAATAAAATATGATCCTTTAGGTCTACTTGTATTAGATTAAGACATTTATTATTATTTAATTCAAATAAGAGTTAAAAGTGTTAAATTAAATGATTAATAAATAAACCATTTTCAATAAAGGTATACGCATAAGATAAATTCGCCTATAAATATTCATTAAAAATATGAAAATATTTCTTACATAATTTTATTTTATTTTTATTTTTTAGACATTAAATAATATAATTTATTTATGACACAATGATGATGCATTAATTACCTAATTAATGATATATTAAAATAATTAATATTATAAATATCCAAAGAAATGTAATTTGAGACTTTTTATGAATTACACTAATTTTCTAGGTTACTATGACATGTTAGGGTTGATTAGATGAATTGTGTTTGAAGTAATAATGTTGTTATGAATTTAGAAAAAGAAAAACACCAAATTGTGTCAAAATTGACAAAAAAGTGTTTTTAAAAAATATATTACTTTATTAATTGATATTATATTCTTAAAAATATAAGGATCATCCAAAAGTCTTAAATAATATTATATATGTCATTAATGAACCGTTGGAGGTTCTCTTGAAGTTTATAGTAATTTTATTAACCATAAAATATAAAAATATAAAGAGACATAGTAAATGTCAAACTATTTAATTAAGAGTTACATCTAAAAGATAAGGTTAATATATTGACCCAAACCTAACTAATACCTATTGGTTGAGTGGTTTTAGACCCATCGCCACCTTATCCAATAAATAATTAATTTTAGAGTCATTAGAGACCGAAAATGATTTTATTATAAAATAATATTTCTAGCTTTTCCTAAGGTTCCCCTCACCCCTCTTATAAAAGGGAACCCCCCCCCCCCTTCTCACTAATTCATAGCTTCAAAGCCATTTGTCTCTGACAAACCCTGCCCTAATACCCTCTCAACTATCCTCCCTTCATCCTAGGGGCCTTAATTTAGTCATAAATCCATCCTAAAGAGCCATGTTGATCAAATCAAAAGGAAGAACCCAAAGAAGAGGTAAATATTTCATCACCTCTTTCAAGTTCCTTTCTTCTTACACATCCACTTTCTTTGTTGTTTAAATTAAAAAACAATAACTTCAATATCTTCTATATACTATAATGTTATTATAAATATGTTTCAACCATATTCATTATTATATCCATCCTTTGAATAACATGTCACCATATGTGCGTACGTAGAGCTTACCGTCTCCACGTCGGGGTGTAGTTGTTATTCAATACATTATTGTTTGTATGGGTATAATAATGATGTATAATTTATGTAAATAATAAATAAAATATTTTAATGATTCTGTATATATGATATACCATCCAATAATATTTTATTTTAATATCAAAATAATGATATTTTCACTCGTGCGTACGTACGGATTACCGTCTCCACAAACGCGATGAGATTCATTCCCCATCATATCCAATCAAGAGTAATTTTAATTTTATGATTTAAAATAATGATTAAAGGCATAATATCATTATGAATATGAATAAGATACATCATATCCATAACAAAATTTACTTACGTAACAACGCATATAAAGGAAAACGAATTAGTTAACACCTGAAATGACGATAATACTAAAATATTAATAACAAAGAAATATTAAAAGATCATATATGATCTCATATTAATGTATATCATTATTGTATAATTTAATATCAATTATTTAACCATTATAAAGGATTTTAACCTACCCTCGACCAATGAAAATTACAAAGTAAGGGTTAATTTCACAATCTCTTCATTATCTGAGGTTGTTTGTACGTAATTATCTACTAGGACCGCTTTATCATCCACATCCATCCTTCTTAAAAAAGTATTTCAATATATTTTTAATATTTACTATAAAATGGGTTAATTTCATTTGTACCCTTATTTTACCTTATATGTTTTGAAATAAATCTTTCCATCAATTTTTAAATAAGTTACTTTTTTGACATTTTCGAAAAATTTAAAGTAAGAATGTTTTTTTAACTTATACGGCGGGTGAAACTATTTTGCACTGCTACAACATTGTCGATGCTTCACATACAATTTTATAAGAATATTTTCTAAATAAATGTTTTTCAAATGATTTCAAAGTAAAATGAGATATTTCTCTAAAAAGGTTTTGATTTCATCTATGTCAACATCCTTTGATGGATTTTAAGCTTATTTGAAGTAGATTTATTATGATACAAAATGTCTGTATTTTATTGATGGTTTTGTGATATGTTTGACTGTGGATGTGTTATTTTTACACCATTAATGATTTATGGATAAATTATTGACATTTTGTATACTAGTTTTAATAAGAATGTTTATGTTATGTTTAAAACTTTTCATATGAGGAATGTATTGGTCTTAGTAAGTGATAGGTGGATCCCTCTATAGCTCATTGATGCATTGGTAGGTCTCATGAGACAAACTAGTTTCTTGGCACAAGTCGTGGACAAAATCTTATTTGTAGTCTTGGCACAAGGCCTTGAAATTTGTGGTTATGAAAGTCTGGCATTATGCATTCCATCATTATAAAAGATGCTATTTATATTGCATGTTATTCTTGGACTAGTAGAATATCCATGTGAGTATGTAAATGGAATTAATTTGATTTATATTTTTCATATTATTATAATGCTTATGTTCAAAAGGATTTTTTTTTTGTTTTATACATTTCCTAAAATATTTATGCTTATTTATGAAAGTTTCCGCTATATTGATATCATTACTGATCATTTGAGGTCACCCCTTTCTATGTTTTATTTTTCCCAGGATGCGAAGAAGTATTTATTGACTGGCTAATAAGGATAGTCTAAGGGGATATCCGTGTGGTTCATTGTAATAATGTTTTTGTAGTTTTCTGTTTTATGTTGTAATTTAAACCATATGAATTTTTCTAGTACTTCCAAAGCTACTAAACTAATCAGTTTTTAGAGACTTGATCTTTTGTGATCATGCCAATGATACGTAATAATGCACCGACTCTGGGCTTCTGGGGTCAGGGCTTCACAATAGTAGCCATAGTCTAGATAGTGTAACATGATAATATTTAAATTAGTTTTACGTAAAAATAACTAAAAATTTTAAACTCATTTGGTTTTTATTTTAATCAAATTCAAAACTGTAATGTCATTTAATATATTATCCCAGATACCATCTAGAATATGTTTATATTAAAAAGTATATAATCTATAATTTTAAATCAATATTTAATTTTAATTTATTTTTCATAACCACATTAGTTTTGAAATTTTAGAGAATTATTTCATACATATTAAATAATTTAACTATACAACGAAAATTTGAATCTTCCACTCACAATCCATTTTTTCACAATACATTACTTTTAAAATGGAACATGTTTTATTTTCTAGAAAAATATTCATTATTTTAAGCATATATTTATTATCGTTACTACTCATCCTTTATTCCTATGAAAATATATAAAATCATTACATGAGTAGAGTAATCTCACTATGAGACATAAAAAAGTGAAAAATAAATCTATTATTCAAATTGAATAACGTTATATCAAATAAGATATTTTTCCATGGAAATAATATACTTGAACTAAAATAATCATTTTACTATACATGAAATAATATTTACTGCCTAGTGTGTATCAAAAAACAATTTATAAGAAAAAATAATTGAATAATCATAATCAATTTTATTTCATATAATACATGAGAACCTATGAAAATCATTTTCATATAATCATTCTTATTACCCTTTCAAATAATAATCATTCCTTTAAAATAAGATCATTATAATAGTATATGAAATAAAACTATATCCATTAATATTTATTATAAATAATATAATATTAATGTTATTTCCACAGGATAAATATTCATTAAACCACTACATTTATCATTTTAATAACCCTTACTTCTGTAATAACCTAATCATTTAATTCTAACGTAATTCTCTAGACAACAGAATCATTACCCAATGCACTAGAGAACTATATATGCTTCAAAACTCATTATAAAAATTTAAACTGAACATAAAATTCATGAGTTAAATTTATTATTTCATTGATATTACAAAATTTTATAAAATATTTGGTTTACCACATACAAAATAATTTTTAGGTTTTGCATAAAAATAACGATGAGCATATTTTTCATTTAAAAACTATTCATAAATAAATTATATGAATAATTAAATATATGAATTATTTTAAAAAAATTAAACATACATTGGAATGTTATTATATAATGACAGTTATGATGACATGAAATTATGACCATGTGGAATATAGTGAAAACATATTTCCATCACACCATTGTAAATATTTAAAAAATGACCTATTTCAGAAACATGTAAGAATATTATTTTAAAATCAACCTTAAGAATGAAAAAATATTGTTTAAAATTTAATTGAACTTATATTTAAGAATATTTATTAAATAATATAAATATTTTACGGACCATTAATAAACAGGTGAAATATATGATAATCATTTACATATTTAAAAATATAGTAATAAATACAAATATCATACCCCGAGTTAGACATATCGCATACATTTATTATCATAGTGAAAAAAATAATGTTAGGTTTTTACATAATTATTAACATTTTCAAGCATTATAATTCAATTTTTTTAACTTATTTCCACGTCAGATTCAATAAAATAATTTTTTATTTTTACATCAATTTTTTTTGAGGATTTTTAGTTCAAAAGTACAAAAACACCTGGGTTGGTTTTATATAGTCATTTTTATTTGGATTATATCATTTACATAATATTAATCAATTTATACTTATCAGTATTACAAAATTATTATTATTACTACCATATATTAATTGTGGTTATGGAAACAGAATTACATTATAATAACATACACAATAGGTTGTACATTTACTTGTGAATCATTTCTGATTTTCAATGAAGTTGTAGGGAAAAAGAAAATTATTATTTTACCATTACATATATATTATTATATCATAAAAATAATATTAATTCTTAATATCCACTTAATTTTTCCATTCATTTGGGGAAAATATAAAAAATAGAATACATCATTTTTTTAGTTGGTAGTCTACACCTATATAAGAGAGATATTTTTATTCCTCATTTAATACTAGAGAATGGAATATAAAATATATATAAATTTCAAGATATTTTTTATTTCTATATATATTATATAATTTCAGTTTTAGTCATCATTATGAACAACCATTGTTGTGAGTGATGAAAAATGAAACTTATATTCTTGTGAGATTGTAGTTCATAGTTATGAATTATCATTGTTTTATTTCTTTTTAGATGGTTATATAGAGGAAAAAAGTTCACATAATAAGCATAATAACATTAAATTATATGTTATATAACTATGGTATTATATGATAAATTTTCATAAAGGATTCAATATGGAAAATGATAAAATAAGAAGAATAGAATCAGTTAAAAATAATACATATTCTTAACATACCCCCTTGGGTTTATATAAATTGTATTTTTATGATGTTATTCTGATAAATAAATAGCTTATATGTTTAGAAGAGTGTTATTAGGTTTTTATTTTTTATGGTATTGGAAAATCCTATAGGATATTTATATGTGTATAAGTGATGATAGGTTTTCATGTTTTATAAGTGAGGAAGAGAAAACACATGGATGTTATCAAAATATTAAATTATTTTAATACCTTACACAAGAAAAATGGATCCAAAAAAGTCATTTTTTCATAAAAGAAAATTTAGATTATAAATATTAAAATTCTATTTGATAAATAAACGTTTTTGGTAACTTCAAACCTCATATTTTTGTTTTTATCTATTTTAACCAATTTTAACATTAACCATGGTAACAATTTTTTAACAAATCATGTATTCATAATTATCAAAAATAAAAGTGGAATTATAAAATATTATGGAAATGATAATTATAAATATAGATTTTATTTTATTGTATTCATTTGAAATAAGTTATAATAATAAATCCTAAAATAAACCCGTAAATTTTGAATAAAATAGGGTTCATGGAAATGAAATTTTATGTAAAAATTTGTTTTATACTAAAATAATGTTTATTATTACTTCAAATTAAATTGATTGGATTGTGTTAAATAAAACTATAATAATTAAAGTATAAAAATATTTCAATTTTTTTTTATGACATTGTAAATACATTATTGAAAATGAATTTTCACTAAAAATTAGTTTTTATAAATATAACAAAAAAATCATCATTTTCAAAATTTTCATAAAATTGACTCTATAGTAATTTTAAATCATTGATATAAGAAATGATATATTTTTAAATTATAATTTAATAATTTGGAAAATAATTATTTATATTAAACTATATTACACATTTAAACTGATTTAATATGAATAAAAATATTCCCTCATTGGATGATAAAATAAAGAATATTCATAAAATAAAAACAAATAAATAAATTATAATCGAAAAATATTAATATGACATGTAACTATTCATTATCAAAATTGTGTAGGTGGTCTGAAAAGATAAATATATTAATCCCATTGAAAATAAATTATATATCATTTAATACTATGAGTAAGAGAAACTTTTATTGGCTACGTGTTTCCTAGTGGGATATGTTTATAAGTGGGGGAAATGGCCAATGATATAACTTCCAAAGATATAATTGAATATATAGAATAGGGTGGATTCAAGATATTTTTTTTGATATATATTTTCTACATAATATTTATCAAAGATTTGAGATGTAAATTATTGATATAAACAAAAGGAGGATAAATCTATTAGAGATTATGAAGAATGAAATATGATTTGTTCATGATCCACCTATATATTTTTAATGTATACTTAATGTTTGTTTTTACACATCATTAGAGGGTGGAATCCCTGCCATAGATTTTTATTGGTGATTTAGTATATTTTCACCTATAAGATAATTTTCAGAAAAATCCTCAAAATCAAGGTATAAATGTGTGATTCTCACTAATATCATGAGAATGAAGAAAAGAAAAAAATTGTGGTGGTTAACTCTAGAGTATAATTGGATAATATACATTATTCAAGGGAATACCACAACGCACATTTTATATGTGTGAGATTATGAGTCATAGTAATTTTTTTAGGGGAGCAAAGTTGATTTTCAAATTTGGAATGAAGGAACATCGTGCTAATCAATTTATAAATTCGGTGAATAATTCCAATAATGTGATAGTGAAATATAATTTTTTAATCAATCCTTATCCCATGGACCATTTTTTGAAATAAAAGAATCATAGAAAAAATAACAACCATTTTATTAAGTAAAGGGTTGTGAATGATAACTGAAGACAATAACCTTCAATTTTATGGGAACATATATGAGAATACGATATCACTATTACTGAGGAGGATCATAATAATAATTTATTGAGTTTCAAACTGACTATTCAAGGAATAATATCACATATATTATTTTATTCTTATTATCAACAGTCATCAATATGATAAAATACTAATATATCTATTCAAACACCTCCTCAAAACATAGAGGATGTGTTATCAGTTAAAATAGAACAATGGAAAATTGTTACAAAATAAGTAATTAGCCCATCACCAGTTAATGTTTGATGGATATATATTTCAGAAAAAACATATAATACTCCCTTTAGTGGAATTTCATAAAATTTCTGGAGTCTATTGGTTGTTTTTATATAGATACAAAATCAATCATTGGGTTAAGGATATCACATTATTTATCTGAATGCATACCCTAGTTCTATAAAAGCTATAGGTTGAGGAAATATCACCATTCAAAATCTCTTTCCCAATAATGGATAATAGTAACATATAATAACAAAAATCATGATCGAATTATATAGGAAATTGAACTTATTTTTCTTGAAAACATGTTCATTGTATGGTAATTTCTTGATATACCCCCCAGGGAGTTTAATATCACTCCAATAATAAGAAAGTTTATTTCTCAATATAATATATACATTGATAATTTCAAATATCCCAGACTCTCTATAAAATTCCCTCTTTGATCTATGGGAAATATTGTAGATGATGTAATAGGATAATGAAAAGGTATTCATATACCCTTTTTCTTCACCATATGATTTATTAGTTCCCTTTATAAATATCAAGGAAGGGATAATTCATCTATATATTGATGTTTTTGAGATCAACAACATCATTATAGAAAAATAGTATCCCCTCTATATGATTTATAACCATTTATATGAGAAACATGTGGTCCAATACTTATATAAAGTTGAATCTTAGTCAGCATATATATAAATAATTTTGATAAAGGGGGAAATTATAAAAAATATTGTTTTTACAATGCTGAGGTGCTAGAAGTTCACAATGATACCATATAGACTCACTAATGAAATAAAATTCTACATAGAGATTATGAATATAGTCTTCCTATATTACCATGAAATTTTTGTATTGTTCTTTATAGATAATAATCTCATATACTCGATATTAAATTAGGAACATGGGGTGAATTTATTTATAACAACAATCACATTAATGAATGATGAATTTTATAAAATGTAATGTTTTTGTACCCATTGGATAGAACAATTATCATTCATTGTGCATGTTATCAAAAAAAGGTGATGGGAATGGATCCTATAAAGGCAATGATAATTATGGTGTATCCAAAAGGAAATGATTTTAATGACAGATGTGGTTTCTTCAAATTATATGGTAAATGTATTTACTTTTTTATAAATATTTTATTATTTAAAACCCTCTACCTCAGATATCGCAAAATGGGGAAAACATTTGGTCTGGATTATATTAAGATAAATCATGGTGTTGATGAAGTGGATCATAAATACTCTTTATCTCACACTAGTCAAATTTTGTGAAGTATTTTTTATCTGTAGTTATTCTTCATTGAAGGGATTAGGTTTTTATATATTGGTAAATTAGATAGTGATAGCATATGCCTCTTGATAGATAAATCTATAAAAAGAATAATTATCCTATACATGATATAGATATTGTAATAGTAATCATTTCATTTAATATTTAATATAATTATCTCTACATATTAATGTTTTCAATATATATATATATATATTATGAACATAAACTCTATATTCAGACACAAATATCCCAACACACATCGACAATGGTGGTTATATCTGATCAAGGATCATGACTTTTTTATCAATTAAAATCCTTTGAAAGTGAATAAATTTGTCGATACTCTTAGTAAAAAGGACACCATAACCATATCCATGAAATAAATGAGAATGGATCCAATCATCATTGATATCCAAAGTATGTATATGGTAATGAAAATGGATTAAACTTAATTTAAAATAAAATAAATGATCTCATAATAGTCATTCAAATAATATATTAAGGAATCATAATGAAATGAAATGTATTTATTGAAGATTTGGGATTCCATGATGAGTGGGAATTCATTATAATTCATATTGTTATTGTTTTTTTGTAAAATTTGGTACATGACAATGTGTGCCATTGGACCCTGATATAATGATGGTGCTTATGATGTATTCTCACAACTCATCATGACAATGTGTGCCATTGGACCCTGATACACTCTTTTTTTCACAAAATACCTCACACATATCCCATCTACTACCCCTTTTTCATTTATAATAATCCATAGATCCATTGTCACTTTCATCATATTATAGTAAAATCATGAACTAGTGGAATTTATATGTATTTGGATACCTCTTATCTTATTTTCATTCATTATCAAGTTATGTTCTCTATGGTTCACTAATATGCCATATTTTATAGGATTTATTATGCATTGTAATTTCATTATATTCAGAGTTGAATCAAATCCTAGTGTTGGGTGTGTGGATTCTTCTATGACCAAGTTAGGTGGTCCGTATATTTTACATATTTTCAGAACCACATTTTTTTCACCATACATAATGCCAGCATTTAGTATATGCAAACTAAATTTTAAACAAATGTATAATAATATATGTTTTCATGTTAATCACCCTTTTTAAAATTTGTGTCACAAAAAATAAATTTTATTTATTTTTAATTTCCCTCTATGAGTTAGGGACCTGTAACATTTTTATACAATTAGTAATTTGAAAATGGAAATGAATTTATTTTTGGATTAGGTATTTTACAGATATCAATTTAGAAATTGGAGTGGTGGTTTTTATGAAAATGAAAGATAATGATTTTTTTTAATATAATTATATATATTTTTTGAATTAAAAATGTGAATTGGTGATTAAGGATTTTTTTTATGGAAATGATATTTTATTCAGTAACGAATATGAGATAATTCCTTATTTTGAGAATGTTATATTTTGTATAATGGAAAATGGATTATCATTCCTTCTTTACTGGATGAAAAAACCCCATATAGAGTGGTTCGTGATACATTTTTTAGAAAATAAACAAATGAGGTTTTCCATTCTATATTATCTATGAACACACTAGAATGGGTGGTCCAAGAAAATTAAGAATAGAAACACTAGAAGGGGGTCTAGGATACGTATTGTTTATAGTGGAAATCATGGTTTGTTATACTAATTGTAATAGTCAACAAAACATTCTTAGTGAAACTGTAGAAATAACTGATGAAGTATGTTCAGTCAGGGCCCTGGACCCAAATATTTTTTTATGTTTATATATGTTAATTTATTTTTTTAAAAATGATTTTTTTAAAATGTTTAATTTTAGTAAATCTATGTAATCTTTTGTTTAGACTAGATTTATGTAGTATTTCTATTTTTAATAGACTATTATACTTTAATCAGACTCAGCTCATGCTTTAATTTGGGTTAATAGAAGACATCATAGTTATAGGTTTATACATTTGAAAGAATCGGATTCTAGATGCCTGATTTTTATGTAGATATAATAGATCATGATAGCTAAGTGTTAGGATATATCTAAAAATAGATTTTATAGTCATGTTATTTTATTTTGGATTATTAAATTTTTTAATAATACACAAATCATATATGACAATCAAAATTAATTTAATTATATTTTTTTAAAATAAATTTTACATATTTATTTTTGTAGTTTTATTTAATTTTTACTGACATGATGTTTCCTATAGTATTATTTAATTTATATTATTTCCCTTATTTATACTATTATGACACTCAAAACCATGTGTGTATTTTATATAAGGAATCCTACAAGATCCTCACCACTATTTGGAAAACTCAAAAATATAGGTACGATTTAATGATGTCATGTGGAACCTTTTAATCAGTTACTATTCATAGTTAGTTGTGTCATGATGTTACAAATATGTATGAAATGTTCTTTTATTACTTCTTGGGATAATATACATTATACTATGATGTGTATGAAAACTCATCTCAAGCTTCAATTTGGTGACCCATGAGGGTGGAGAAGACCAGTTTCGAGGGAACATGGCTCGCCTTATGCAGATGATGGATCGGGACCCCGGGCGGGTTGCACTAAGTATGTTTGAGCAGACCAGGGAGTTCCAGCTACAGCACCCTCCGACCTTCACCGGAGAGGGTGGGATAGAGTCAGTAGAGTTCTGGTTAGAGTCTGTCCATATGATATTGGATAATCTGGATACTCCTATTGAAAAGTGAGTAAAGCTGGCCGTTTACATGTTGTGGGGCCAGGAAAGGAGTTGGTGGGACATTCAGGCTCAGACTGTGTAGGCTGAGGGGATGTCTATGGAGGTTTTCCAGGAGATGTTTCTGGATCATTTATACCCAGAGGCTTTGAGGCAGGAGCGGGATGCAGAGATTATGAGCCTGACCCGGGGATCGTTATCAGTGATGGACTATGCTAGTCACTTCACTAATTTGAGGCGCTTTGTCCCAGTGTTAGCAGGAGATGAGGCAGTGGTGGCAAGATGATTCCAGGATGGGTTGAGACATGATATCAGGTCTCAAGTAAATATCTTTCACTTGAAGAGGTTTGCAGAGGTGATGGATTAGTCACTCATCTCTAAAGGGAACTTTAAGGGAGCTTCAGGTGGTGGGCTAGTCATGCCAGTTGGGTGGATAGGTGGTGCATCTTCCGAGGGTCTGAAGCACCATTTGGAATGTTTCCAGCATGGTGATCAGAAGAGAGGGTCATCCTATCAGAGTGGGAATCAAGTGTACTGTTATCAGTGCGGTAGGCTGGGGCATATACGTGGTCAGTGTCCTTGACCTCCAATTGAGTGTCGCTCGTGAGGCAGGATGGGGAATGTGCAGAGGATTTGCAGGAACCCTCGGTAGGTGGGTGAGTATGATGATGGAAGGCAGGTACCGGATACGGGAAGGGGATCAATTTCCCCATATCAGGAAGGTTATTGGAGCTCCATGGGTCGTACAGGTAGGGGCGGTGGACATGGAACTCCAAGGCAAGATCTCTCACGCCGGCAGGGCAGTGCGGCGCAGGGTCTTCAGGCTGGAGCCCAGGGTAGAGGGGTAAGTGAGCTTTAGGAAGTTCAGTTTGCGCCTAGTGATGGCGCGGCCGAACCATCAACTGTTCGACGTACGGTCCTTGTAGCTTCTACTTTTACTAGTGCATTGTCTGACACTATTTCCACACTCTCTTTTGTCCCTGCTCAACTTGTGGAAGCACTGGGTTTACTAGTGGAGAGGGTGTGTGGAGTTAGGTGAATTGACACCCCGTTGGGAGTGTGGGTTAATGATATCAAGCAGTGTAAGGGATATTCCTTAGAAGTTGGTGGTTATAGTTTTCTGTGGGACTTTTTCATTCTCGAGATGTCAGGTTTTGACCTAATCTTGGGAATGGATTGGTTGGTGTTGTATCGGGAACATATAGACTGTTATCATCACAGAGTATCATTCAAGTCACTTTAGGGTGAATTTTATGTCCACCGTGGCGAATGGGATGTTCGAGCAGAGCATGCGGGACCGTTTGGTCAGTGGTTGAATGGACTCACAGCTAGAGTGGAATGTCTCATTCTTGATGATAATTAAAGAGGATAACATTCCGTTTTTCCTCTCTTGGTGGATCGGTTTCAGAATGTGTTTCCTGAGGATTTCTTGGGGTTACCACCCGAGAGGGATGTCGAGTTCACAATCAAGTTGCTGTCGGGAGCGGAGTCGGTTTCTATTCCACCATACCGAATGGCATCGGTAGAACTCTTGGAACTGAAGTTTCAACTTGATGAGTTGGAGCATAAGGGGTTTATCCATCCTAGTACGTCTCCCTGGGTATCTCTCGTTCTTTTTTCGAAGACGGTTGATGGGTCGTTGAGGCTGTGTGTTGACTATCAAAAGTTTAATCAGATGACGGTGAAAAATTGGTACCCTATTCCTAGAATTGATGACCTATTTTATCAGTTAAGGGGTGCATCGGTGATTTCTAAGATTGATCTAAGGTCAGATTATCACCAGGTGATATTGAGGTCTTCTGACGTACCATGGACAGCTTTCAGGAGTCGGTACGGGTTGTTTGAGTTTGTGGTAATGCATTTCGACTTGACCAATGCACTGACAGTGTTTATGGCTTTGATGAATCGAATCATTCATACCAATCTAGATCAGTTTTTGGTTTCTTTGTTGACGATATCTTATTGTACTTTAAAAGTCATGACGATCATGCCCAACATCTTGACATGGTCTTGGGTATGCTAAAATAGCATCTCTTATACGCTTAGCTATCAAAGTGTCAATTATGGATATGTGGGGTAAATTTTATGGGTCACATCATCTTGGAGGCAGGTGTGTCAGTGGATCCAGAGAAAGTGCATGATGTTGTATCTTGGGAGTAGCCTTGGAGTTTTTCTGATGTTCGGAGTTTTCTGAGATTGGTCGGGTATTACCGAAGGTTCATTCATGAATTCTCTCACTTGGCAGCACCACTCTCTGGCTTGACCAAGAAAGGAATTAAGTTCAAGTGGTCTGAGGCTTGTCAGAATTCCTTCCAAGTGTTGAAGAAGCGGTTGACGACCGCACTTATCTTGATCTTACCTGAGCCAGGTAAGAAGTACATCATGTTTTATGATGGATCCGGAATCGGACATGGGGCTGTGTTGATGCAAGACGAGCGGGTGGTGGATTATGGGTTAAGGCAGTTGAGACCCCATGAGCAGAATTATCCCCCTCATGAGCTTGAGTTGGCTATAGTAGTGTATGCCTTGAAGTTCTAGAGGAACTATCTGTTGGGAGAACGGTTTACTGTGTTTACCGACCATAAGAGTTTATAGTACATCTTCTCACAGCAGGATCTGAATCTTCGGCAGTGAAGATGGGTTGAATATCTCCAGTCTTTTGACATTGAGTTGGTGTACACACTGGGAAAGTGAAGCAGTGTTTCTGATTCTCTAAGTAGGAAGGTTCAGAATCAGATGGTTCAGGAGTCCAGCACAGAGTGGATATTGATGGATTTGTTTGCAGAAATGAACTTGGAGGTGCAGGAGGAGAGTGGTCAGGTCACTCCTGCTTCCATAGCGATGGAGTCGACGCTTTTGAGTATAGTAAAGGAAGGTAAGCTTGATGATCCTGAGTGTTTGATCAAGAAAGAAAAGCTTAATGTTTGGGAGATACCTTCTGGATGGGCCATCGGTGTGGACGGTGTTGTTCGTGTTCGTGATCATGTGGTGGTTCCAATGTGTGTGCGGGAAGAGTTGATGGGTGGGATCCATGCAACAAAGTGGGCAGTGCATCCTGGTTCGACCAAGATGTATCGTGATCTCTGAAGGCAGTTTTGGTGTCCTGGAATGATGAAAGAAGTTGTGGGATTTTTGGCACGGTGTCTTACCTATCAGCAGGTGAAGGCTGATCAAGAACATCCAGGTGGTTTGTTGCATCCATTTTCCATTCCGAAATGGAGGTGGGATGATGTAACAATGGATTTTTTCATGGGTATTCTGAGGACGCCGCGGAAGAATGATGCAATCTGTGTGGTTATGGATCGGTTAACGAAAGTGGTTCATTTCTTACCGATTTAGGAGACCTATACAGTCGACCAGTTGGGTGAGCTGCATGTTTGGGAAATAGTGCAGTTGCATGGGGTGCTGTGGACTATAGTTTTGGACCGTGATCCGCATTTTACATCGTGTTTCTGGCAAGGATTATAGAAGGCTCTTGGTATGCAGGTGTTTTTGAGTACGGCTTTCCACCCGCAGATGGACGGGCAGTCGGAACGTATGATCCTAGTGTTGGAATACATGTTAAGAGCTTGTGTCTTGGAAATTGGTGGTTCTTGGGAAAGGCACCTATCATTGGTTGATTTTGCCTACAACAAAAGTTTTCAAGCTACAATTCAGATGAAACCATTTGAGGCACTCTACGAGAGGCCATGTAGATCTCAGTTGTGTTGGCTAGAGGCCGGTGAATCTGAGTTGTTGGGGCCAAGTCTCATGCAGAAGACTTCAGAGATAGTTAAGTTGATCAGGAAGAGAATGGATACGACTCAGAGTAGCCAGAAGTTGTATACAGATCGGAGGCATAAACCTCATGAGTTTGGGGTGGGTGATAAAGTGTTCCTTCGCGTGTCGCCAAGGTTGGGTCACCGTCAGATTCAGAAACAGGGAAAGTTGGCGCCCAGGTATGTGGGCCTTTTGATATTGTAGAGAGGAACGGACCAGTGGCTTACAGATTGGCCCTTCCACAGCAGTATGGTGGGATGCATGATGTGTTTCATGTGTCGAAGCTTCAACGGTATCACCCTGACCCATCCCACATGGTTTATGTTGATGATGTGAAGCTTGAGGCTAATGTGTCCTTTATGGAGCATCAAGTTTGTGTGGTGGATCGTAATGAAAAGGTCTTGTGAGGCATGGTTGTGCCATTAGTGCGAGTACTATGGCCGCATGGGAAAGTTCAGGAAGAAACATGGGAGAATTAATCTGATATGTGGGATCAGTGGCCCGAACCCTTCTCTTCGGTGGAGTAGTGAGGCTTGAAAACTCGGCTTGAGGACGAGATGTTATAAGGTGGGGAGGTTGTAAGATCCCGGTTTTTGTAAAAGTGTGTTTTGTTGTGTTTTGGGTTGAACCCATTGTTTTTTGGGATTTAAAATGTTTCTTGAAAGTGTGAGAGGCCTTAGGGGTGTTCCAGGGGCTCAGGGCACAAAAGAAAGTAAATCTGGGCAAGACAGGCTAGGGCGTACGGCCTCTGCACATCCAGGTAAACCGTGCGGCCTGCCTTGGTTGAACCGTGCGACCCTTCCACCTTCGGATAGAAGCATGTGCACAATTTGTGCATGGTTTTCCAAACCATGCGGATAAATCGTGCTACCACTCCTCTTCCGGGTAGTGGCATGCACAAGGATTGTGCATGGTTTTCTAAACCGCGCAGACACTTAAAGATGGGAAAAATTACAAGTCTTCCGCTTCGGGATTTGAAGCCCCACTTGGGATTTCCTCTCATTTCCTCCATCTCCACCCTAGGCATGAACCAAATCGCCCAAAGTCTCTAAGAGACCGATCTCTAATTCTAAGGCGTTTTTGGTGTTGTTGGTTGCGGATCGAAGCTCCGGGTAAGGCTAATCCCATCCTTTCTTCTCTTTTGGGTTTAGGGTTTGCATCTTCTCTCCCTCTTCTTCTGAAACCCTAAAACCCTCTCTTTTGGGTGAGTTTTAGGTTGAAGCTCCAAAGGTTGGTCGGATCGAGATCTAAGGACTCCATTGAGAGTGCGTTTAATCGCAGTTTCGAGGTAGTTGGTATACAAATGATATCCCATGGTTATTTGGGTATTTGTGCATGTTGAGTTATGACTCTTGTTTCTCCTTGGTTGTGTTTTGAATAACCTTGGTATGTTTGGAAATAATGATGTTTAAAATGGAAAATGAGAACCCTCACGATACCTGCGGGATGTGTTGGGATGGACTTGACCTAAATGGGGCCATCCATGGGATGTGCCGGCTTTTCCTGGGATTAGGGATTGATATTAAACAAGTGATCTTTTTGTAATGGATGGTAGAGCCCATGATGAATATGTTGGCATGTTTGGTTGAACTTGGAATAGAAGTTAGGTGATGCACCTAGACATGGTAATAACCTGAGGGTTATACGGAATTGGTTGAATGGTTGATTCCCCGGTATGATGAATGGGTTAAATGGGTTAATGTGTAAACTGATTAAAGACCATAATGGGATGAATTATGGGTCTAGTGTTGAATGCTTAGTGAGATAGGCATAACACATGGGAATTGGGTGAATGGTTAAATGATGTGAAATGGTAATGTGTTAATGGGTTAAGGCATGATGTGGTTTCCCATGTGGGTTGTTGTAAATAGTGTTTGCCGAAGGGAAATGGTGTGGATGGTTTATAGTTACTTATATATATATAAGCATGTGCACATGTCTTTGTAGAGTGGGGTATGACTTGAGGATTTACGCCCACGGGTCGAGTAAAAACTACTACAAACACGAACTTTATCAGCGCTAAAATTGGCCTTTATCAGTGCTAGAAAAGTGCTGATAAAGCTATCGTAGATAAAGGGGGGGTCCCCTTTATCAGCGCTCCAAAAAGCACTGATATAGGACCCCTTTATCAGCGCTAAAAAAAGCACTGATAAAAGTACCCCTTTATCAGCGTTTTTTTAGCTCTAATAAAGGGGTCCTATATCAGCCCTTCCTTTATCAGCGCTTTCATTTTAGCACTGATAAAGGACCCTTTTATCAGCGCTTTTAAAAAAGCGCTGATAAAAGTTAAAAAAATTAAAAAAAATCAAAAAAATTTTAAAAAAATTCAAAAATACTGCCAATCGGGGGGGCTTTTATAGCGCTTGAACCCCCCCCCCCCCTTTACTGCGCTTTTCGGCCCCTACACAACACCCCACGCAACCCACGCACCCCCCTCCACCCTTTAACAACGCTTGCTCCAATATCCCCCATGCGCGCGCACCCCTACCTCCACCAGGATTTGAACTCGAGACCTCCCCCCTGCGCGCCTAAACCCTTACCACTACTCTATTTTGATTTTCTTTCCAATTCATGATATCTCTATATATATATATATTTATATATTTAGTTATATTTATTCGTATAGTAATATATATTTATATTAATGTATATATATAGTTATATTATAATATATATATATATAGTTATAATATAATATATATAGTAATATTAATATATATATATAGTGGTATTAATATATATATATATAGTGTTATATTTATTCTTATAGTAATATATATTTATATTAATATATATATATATAGTTATATTAACATATATATAGTTATATTAACATATATATAGTTATATGAATATATATTTATATAGTTATATTAATATATATATAGTGATATTAGTATATATATTTATGGTGATATTAATATATATATGTATAGTAATACTATTATATATATATGTAGTTATATTAATATATATATATAGTTATTAGATTAATATATATATAGTTAGATTAATATATATATATAGTTAGATTAATATATAGGTATATAAAAATTCATATATTGGTATTTTAAAAAAAATGGATATTAGTTATTATTTAGATAAAGCTAATATATTTTATATGTAAGTATGTTTAATTATTTATTTAAAAAATTTAATTTTTAGGTGCGAATATATAAAAAATATGTACATATAGTTATATATTTGATTATAAATAGCAGTTCATTATAAAAAAGGATGAAATTACAAAGATATAATATCAATATTAATGTAATACCTTGGAATAAATTCAGTCCCTGCCAGGAAAAGCCAAAAATACCCCCTTAAACGGGTTTGAAAATCCACAAAATGTTAAAAAATTTGGGTACCCTAAAAAAACTCAGTTTTGGAGGCCTTCTGGGCCACTTTTGGCCTCTAAAAACGCTTGATCGGGGTCCACTCGGGTCACAGCAACGTAGAGCTCATCGCAGGCTTCGATTTGATATGTAGTAGAGCTCAAATGGACACCCGGATCAAAAGTTATGGCCGTTTGAAGTTTGAGTTGCGTTTTCAACATATTTTGGATCTTTTTTTATTTATTTTAATTTTTTTTAGTCCTAAAATTGTTATTAAATGACTATTACTCCATAATGATTATCAAAATATTAGTTAAAAATATTTTTTTAATTTTTTAAGAAGTCATTTTCACTAAATATCTTATATATTAAGTATCATAAGTATAAATGTACATTTATACTTATCTAAAATATATTTAAAAATTATATATTATATTTATATAACTATATATATGTATTTATATATTAATATATTAATATATTTTTAAATTTTTTTTGATGCCGACCCTTTATCAGCGCTCCAAAAAAGCGCTGATAAAAGCCCCCCTTTATCAGCGCTCCAAAACAAGCGCTGATAAAGGGGGATCCCTTTATCAGTGCTTTTTTCAGCGCTGATAAAGGGACCCCCCCTTTATCAGCGCTTTTTCGTTAGCACTGATAAAGGGGGGCGCTGCGAAAAACTATTTTTGTGGTATTGAAAGACCGATGCTCTAAACTCCACCCTAAATGCACGGGTTATGAATGAGGCCTGATGATCTATTCTCCTAACGGTTGCATCTACCCGAACTGAGACTTCTAGGTGAGAATATGGTTGCTATGAGTTTTTCACCCAGACTAATGATTCGAGGTGAGAATATGGTTTCTATGAAGGATTTAGTCCTAGTGAGATAGGATAACACTATGTTCACCCTCTTGCATGTGATTGTTGGCCATAGACCCGTGTGACATAATGTATGTAATTAACCCATGGAAATGTGATGAAATGGTAAATGAGGATAAAAGGTGTGAAATGAATGGTAATGGAAGTGGCAATGGTTGTGGATCTGAACTAGTTAATGGAACCTTAATTAATTGCTTAGAAATTAACATTCATATTCCTCTTTCATGCACTACCTGTTTATACTAGATGTTTTGTAGACACCGTTGGTGGTGGCCTACTGATTTGTACTCACACCCTTCTCGGGCCGCCGTTGGGTACCCGATCAGACATCATGTTTGGAGGTCAGGGGAAGGAAAAAATTTCATTCTAGATAGTGAGTGGACATGGGTAGCACTTGGTGGAGGATCCTGACTTGGAGTCGGGACCATTTTGGGGATTTTGGCTGTTGTCCTTATTTTGGGTTTTTTTCACTCTTGCACTTGTAATGTGACCTAGAATTTTTAATATTGTAAATGTTTTTTATACATGTTCCTTGTTTATTGGTTATTGTTTCTGCTATTTGTTTTATTCTATTCTGGATTACTCTGACAAAAAAGGGGTATAGTCTCCCTACTTGACTACATAGACCACCGCTGCTAGTTGACAGCCTTTGGCTTATGGGGAGGCGCGGTTAAGGTAATGTAACCACCCGGATTGGAGCACCAGTTTAGTGGCTTCCATGTGGGGGATGTTACATGTATAATTATATAGATCATGAATTGATATAAAATTATATGAAATTGGACAAATCAGGAGTGTTTTAGTTCAATATATTTCCAATAAGATGTATATGAGGTGTTTTACATTGTAGATTTTGAATGGAACCTTATCTAATAAATATTTTTGAATCAAATGCCTTAAATAATTTCACATCCTTAAATTAAATTGTAAAAACTATGTTTTCAAATCCAATGGATTGTTGTACTATTTTCCCATGTGTAGAGTGGCATTAATGGGGTGTCTGAGTACAAGGTGAAAAAAATGTTGGGTTAAACATGATAGTCTTACAAAATAACTTAATAAATCATTTCATAAATGATTCCTTAGGATTAGAAATTTCAATTATGTTTATTTCACCTACATAAGGGTATGTTATGGATATGGATTATTCACCCCCCCTGCCAAATTTTATAAAGATTTCAATTTTTTCCTCTATCTTGGATAGTGATGAGACCTATATGGAAAAATATTTTGAGAATGTTATATGATATGGGCTGAAATTGTAATAATATATATTAATATATAAGTTTTTTTCTGATATAGTAATATTGTTCATAAATTCTAATAGTAACTCTTATGAGTGTATTCGTTCTAGACTATTTTTTGCAAAGGGTGCAAGTGGAATTGGATTTTTTTATGGCTTGAAATTCTAGTTCGATTACTCATTCCAAGGGAATGGTAGAAAGTATATATTGATTATAGGTTCTTCCATTCCTCCATATTTGAGAATGGATATCCATTTTTTAGGGTTAGGTTCAATGACATAAGAAACATCAATACACTCAACTTCACCATAAGTGGTATCAGTGGTGAAGAGTGAAACACCAACATTGATTTTTCATGGAGGCCATTAGGAAACCAATGATTAAGGTGTAGGGTCAGACTAAAAAACTAGGAAAGAGACTCATACACATCATTATGCCATATGTAGGTTATATACTATCTATACTATTCATAATGGTTGTCATTGGGATTTATGATAGAGTTAGTAGGGGAGTATGACATAGGGATGATAGAAAAGAGTATAAGGCCACAATACTAGTTAGTTACTTGTATTTGATTATACACTAATAGGTCAAGTTTTATGAATATATACCATTAGTGTTTTCTATCTATGAAACATTTCCCAGTTATATTGGAAACACAAACACCATGATCCTTTATTTCATCTTAATTTTTTGGAATGTTAGCATTTTCTATATAGTACCTTTATCGAGTTAAATCAAATGAAATAAACTTAATAATGATGTCAATGGAGGCCCACAAGTGAAAATATTATTATTTATTCCTTTAGAATTATCACTATCTCTAGATTATTAGGGTGTTGGATATGGGTAGTATTTACATGATTCAATGGATAGACATAGCCTGTTCAAAATCAATAAAAAATTATTTTTATTAATAATGAATATTTTTTACCACACTTAATAGTATAATCATTGATTATGTTATTGAGGTGGAAATGGGAGTGTGTTTCTCCGGAACATACTCTTAATTAATGGATGGAATCATACCCCTGGTATCTAGCCTCATTCTAGAACATGTATAATCATTCCATCTACTATTCCCTCCCAAATCTATTCAATGTCAAAGTAAATTTCTTCACTATTTTTTAACTAAATGAAAATTGAGTATTGTTTATGATATAACTCATACATGATCTAAAACCTATTTGCATACCTTATTATTGGATGGTACTGAAAGAGAATTTGGAATTAAAACATAGCTAAAAGATAGAGAGGAATGGGGGTTATCTGTCCTAACAAATACCCTTAAGGCAATTCATGTGTTTTCTACATAAAAGAAGATGAATCCTTGAGATTATGTTTATACAATCTAAAAAATAAACATGGTAATGAAAATTAATAATATCCTATAATATGAATAAGTTATTTATTTGAAATACTTAAAGGTTCTTATGTTTTCTCCCAAATTGAATTATGGTTCAGGTACCACAAACTCAATGTGATGTAGCCTCATGTACCTCATATTTAATATTGGAGTAGGTATGGTATTTGTGATTTTATTTTTAATTTTTTGAGTTTTCAAATTCTCTTATAGTGTTTATTTACTAAATAAATTGGGTGGACCATCCATACATAAACTTTATTAACATCTATTTCATTGATGAAATTTTGGTTTATAAATATTTGATCAATAGTCACACACACAATTTTGTTATAGCTATATACAAACCTCTAGTACAAAAAAATTATTAAAAATTATAGAAGTTTCACTTTTAGATTGATGAATTTAAATTCTATGAAACATAATAGTATATAATGGGATATTAGAGGACCTATTGAAGGAAGATTATTTGATTTCATTGGAAAGGATCATTAATTTCATTGAGAATCATAGTATCCTTAGTTTTTATGAAATCTATCACAGGTTTATCCAAGAATTATCCTGCAAGGGAAATAGATTGATGGGCCAAACCAAGAAGGTAGTAAGGTATTATTATTTTGATGCTTGTGGTACATCCAATAGGTAGAATACTAAGTGGATAAAATCATCATTTATCATGAAATTCCCTAAAACATGTAGAGAATATAGATCATATTCAGAGTCACTGAGTGTCGGTTGGGTGCAGTGATTTTCCAGGATGGGTGGATGGTAACTTAAGTGTCCAACAAGGTAATAAAACATGAGAATAACTAAAATAACCCTTATTTGGACTATTCTTATAATTATGAACTATGGTATACTATAGATACTCCCACATGGGTTATATATTTTTTGATTACAAAGATTTTAAAAGTTTTATATACATCTTCTCATTGTGTAACTTAAATCATAGATATATAAGGCTGGTTGAGTATCTGAAGTCCACTAACAAAGATTTAGATTATAAATTTAGAATGGTGAATGAAATTGTGAATTATCTATTATGGAAAAATCAGACTCATATATCCTCAGAGTTCATCTACATGTTATATGTTATAGATTTTTCCACTAAATTAAAATTTTCTTTCTTGAAGTTTCATTAGAGAATAAAATTTTCTCCAAATATATTACCTAATAAAATATTAATAGATGATATTAAATTAATATATTTAAACTCTAATTTATTATAAATTATGGAAACTACATATAGTGGTGATCTATTATTTAATGTCCCTTGGAGACTAGACATATTCTTTTTCTATTATACATGTGGTGGTCTCAATATGCACACATAAGGAAATGATAAGGGGTGTCCATGAATCATTATCAGTTTTGAATCATTGTATGAACAAATATTGTTAATACATGGACAAATTTTTCTAATGTATAGGGATGTATAGGGAACTTAAAAGGATTGTTGCATAGTGATCCACCTATCATTAGATAAACGTTATGAACTTGTATCCCATTATCCATCCCCGTGATGTAATGATTCTTTAATGTAAGTGGGAAAATGTAATGATAGATTTTATTAAGGTTTATATAAGAATGTATCATAGTCATTATTTTTATCTTACTTTTAGGGATTTTATATTAAAAATCTTCCACTTCTTTCTGGTCAAAATGATTTATTCTCTGGATGATCTTGGAAGATTATTTATGTGAGGTTGTATTTCGTTATAGGGTGCTATAGAGAATCATATCAGATATGGTCCCATTTAACTTAAAGTATTAGGAATGGTTTTTAGATGATTTTAGTGAATATGTGTGATTTTTGTACCATATATATCCAATATATGTACAAGAAATATGATATCATGATAACAATTCAAGAAGAAATTCATTGAGAATGTCTTATCAATTTTATTGGATCTGGGAAGATTTTTTAGTTGCAGTGTAATTTATATTAAATAAAAGTAATCATTTTCAAATTTGGATGGATATAATTTTGGAATTATATGGGAGGCTATGTAGATATCCTTTCTATTGGCTGTAAGCTAAAAACTCATAAATTCATTCAGGAATCCTATTTAAGGAGGCCATGTATCAGATTTATTCGATGAAGAATATATTTGTGACTACCAAGAATATATAGGGAGAATATGTTGAAAAAATACTATATCACTTATAATTTTTTATGGGACTCCTTGTTATCTTACGTATTTATCTATGACATCAAAAGCATTTGATTAGGAAATTGGGGATATTAGTGTCATTGTATTTGATGTTCATTAAGGTGATGAATATAATAAATATAATATAATATTGATTTCTTCATATATCAAATATTTTAGTTACAAATAATTATATCATTTTCTCCCAAAATGGATAATATACCCATAAAATATTGTTGGTCAAATTAGATTCTCAAGTGGGGGTGAATTGAGTTCCTACATGAAATTTCTATTGAAAACATTCCTATAAAGATCCCCCAAATATGAAATGACCTAGTTAATTAAGTATGTGGAGATATAAATGTTTATTTGGTCAATTACTTTCTCAAAGGGTGATTAGTACTCAATTGAATCAGTGTAAAACACTTCTTCATTTTTGAAACAAGTTTATAGAATTAAACACATACACACACTTACCAAAAATAACTATAAAAGTCAATGAAAAACAATTTTCTATTTTAAAAATTAATGAGCAGTATAAAATAGATAAAATAGAGTATCACAAAATATAATACAATGTAGTGTTAAACAAGAGGTTCAGTCTCAGGCCTAGACTTAATCCTCTCCACTTGGTGATCACATGCCACCAAGTAGTTTATATTAACAATAAACATGATACACATCATATATCGGTCTTTACAACAGTTTTCACAAACATTCCAGGGTTCACACCCTCTACCATAGTTCTTCCTGGGAAAAAAACAATACAAAACACACGTGGTCTCTACCACAGTTATACGTGGGAAAATAATGAAGGTTATGTTTGATGTGAGGATTTTTAGTATCCTCTAGTTCAAGCACAAGAGACAGTTTTTTTAATAGACAGTCACACACACTTCTCATAAATGTAAAATGAAGGAACACAATCGAGATAATATTATGAGATTGAGTTTAGAAATCTCTATGTGTTTGCAGTTCAGCTCTTGACTCCTTGGGATGAAGAAATTTTAGTTTGAGTCTATCTGTGGTAATTGTATTTCGAACAGTGTATCGCAACTCCATGTTCTAGCTTTCAAAAACTATGTATTATGCTTCTTGTGTTGATCAAGAGTTGATGAATCACAGAAGGTAGCCTTGAAATTTTCTCACAAAATTTTCTTTTTGAGATTATTGAGTTTATAGGGAAAGCATCGAGTGGTTCTTCCTTGTTCTCTTTGATCTAGCAAGTAATCTCTTTCTCAATCATTCCTCTACACACTTTTTCTTACCTTTTTTATATATCTATAGTTTCTTCCCCAGTCTTCTCTTTTTTATATTTGAGATCCGAAAATAGGAATAAGTTAACCACAAGCGGTCCTCCTCGTACCTTGTAATGTCCCAAGATACAGTTTCTTGATATGTCTAAAATCAGCATTAATGAATGTCATATGCATTTGATTTTTTCAAATATGACCATTAAAATGTACATAAGAATTTGAGAAAGTATTGAAGGGTAAGCATCAGTAGGTCTGTAAGGGTAGCCTTCACAATAGTGGGCTTCAATAGTAGTGTGCATCCGTAGCCTATAGCGATAGCTTTTAGTAGTATCCTTGCATCGGTGACCTTCATCGGTGGCCTTCTCAATGGTAGCTTTCATCGGTCACCTTGCATCAGTGACCTTGGCATCGGTAACCTTGGCATTGGTAACCTTTGAATTGGTGACCATTGCATCAGTAACCATTGTATTAATTACCTTTGCATTGGTAACCTTTTTATCAGTGACCTTTGCATTAGTGACCTTTGCATTGGTAAAATTTCCATTAGTCACCTTTGCCTTGGTGACCTTTGAATTGGTAACCTCTGCATCGGTAACCTTTTCATCGGTGACCTTTGCATCAGTGACATTTGCATCTGTAACCTTTTCTTAGATGAATTTTCTATTTTATGCTTAAACAATAGAACAATGAGATTAAAGATACATTGATATCACTCGATAGAGATTATAAATATTAATTAAACGTGATTATCCTATAGTATAAATATGATTATCACATAAATGAAACATGATTATGGATTATCAAAACCGATGAGTCCAACAATATCCCCCTTTTTGATAATCACAAATTATTTTAGTATTTTATCAATCAGAGTTAAGAACACATTCTAATATCTTCAGACGTGTGTATAATTAAAACTAAACCATGGTTATGGTAGAAAATACCAAAAGTGTATATATTCAAAAATTCTAGGTAACTTAAAAACTTCTCCCCCTTTAGATAACTTTGGGGAACTAAAAATTTCTCCCCCTTTGTGATTAACAAAAAGAATGGAAGACAAGAAAATGTACAAAATAGGATTGTATTATTAATGAAACAATAATACAGGAGACAAAAAGTATACAAAATATCCCTATCAACTAAGACATCCCAAATTTAATCCACTTCAGAAATGTCCAAGGGAGATGTCTCTTTTGAAGCTAAGGGGGAAGGTTCTGAAGATGGGGGTATATGTCTAGGTATGGCAGTTAGCAGGGTTGGAGGATCTACTATAGAGGCATCAGTAGACCTGTAGTGAGTAGATCTCTAAGGAATCATAGGGGTCAAGATTTTGATGGCCTATGCAGGATTCATAATTGGTGCTGCAATGGTGGATCCTGAAGCAGCTGAGGAAGAAGGAAATTCTAGAGTAACAATGATGGGAGTGCAGTCCATATGGTGGAAAGTCAAAAGAAGATTTATAAAATCCAAAATAATTCTTCCTCTTCTTTCCATGGATGAGATAAAATCATTATTATTCTACATTATTCTTTCAATGGTAGGAGTCATATCTCTAAGAATACTAACTTTATCTTTAAACGCCTGAGTGACAAGTGGGATCCTCAAGTTTACCAATAGTAGCTTAATGTGACAATCCATATGATGCTTAGTGTACACCCTTTTGTAGTAGAAATCAAATTGCTCTTTGGTGGCCTTATGATCTTGAGAATCTTCAGTTAGATAATCTCCAAAAAGATTATGAATTTCCCTAGTAGTGGAAATAACCTGATTCATAGATTGAGGTTATGAGGTACTGGTATGAGAAAAATTCTCCACTTATTCTCTGAAAACTGATTTTAAGGCCTCTTGATCAATATGAGGATAGGATGAAGAGGAAGCAGATGCACACAAAAGTTCCATAGTGAATTCCATTGTCTCCTTAAAAGATTTTGTCAGCCCACTTATCAGCCTTTTCACATCATCAATCTGGCCACTCACATGTGTCTCCATAGACTTCTTAATGTCCTCAAACACAGTGACCATCTACTAAAAAATACTTTTGAAATGTCTAAGATATTTGTCAACTTGCACCCTTGAAGACATCTTTGAGTCTAAATTGGAAATAGATGGTTTCACTGATTCTATAGATTTTGCCAAGGTTCTCACCTAATTCTGGCACTCCTTCACTTCTTGTAGTAGATTTGAGTGAGAGATATAAATAACACTCTCTAAGGCAGATGCCACCACTTCTTGGTTTAGGGCCATAGTTCTCTCTATCTCAACAAATTTCTCATCAAAATTCCTTTTAAAATTATACCTCCAAGATTCCAAATAATCCTTCTTCACAAAGTCTTGAGGTAAATGTACTACTAGCTGAACAATATTACCCACTATAACAGAAGGAATTTGAGTAATTCTGATAGGATAGTCATCATCAGAATCTCCATACTCTAAGCCTAAGACCACAAATCCAAGGTCTTCTGACCAATCTTCTATCCCATGAGCAACAACAACCGAACCTATAACAACAAGTTTATCCCCCTCACATGGAGCATTCTCCTGACCAACCACATAAATCTCTACTATATCTCCTTGAGAAACTACATCAACAGGAGATTCCACTGCCACTTCCTCCACAAAATCTTCAATTACTGCCATTCCAATTCAACATTCTACTGAATCAGCAACTTATTCATCCACATTTTCTACCATTTCTGTATGTCCTTTCTGAGGACTGAGGTTTATTCATTCTTCTTCACTTTCAGCCACAGCTGTCTCAAAGTCATCATGGCCAGATTCAGTGTCATCTTCCTTATATAAGGTCTCTCTAATGTCTCTTAATAAATTTTGATCTTCTTCTTCATCAATGGTTTCTTCTTCATCAATTTTTATTAGAACAGTCTCCCTTCTATGTAGCCTTTTTGGTGCATAAGGCTCACCAAAAGATACAATATGGGTCTGAGGAAGGTCAGGATCACTCATGTCATCTATAGTAGAGTCCTCTCTAACATGCATAACAGAAGCCTCTTCTTCTTCATCTGAGTATGTAGGCTTCACTTCATTTGGATTCAAACCAGGATATCCTTTATCCTTAGGCCTAGTAGGATGAGTAGTTGGGTTGAATTACTCGAATAGATTAGCCTCATCATCTAACCATTTTCCTTTCTAAGGGTTCTAGCTGATCTTAAAAAGCATGCATATTATCTTGGTGATGAAAAAATTGTCTCTCACAACAACTCTTTCTTCTTTATTTCTAGATACTCCTTTTACATTTAATATAAAGGATATAAATTTGGAATGAAACAATGCATTGGACATGGTACTTGCCTTTGTCATATCTTCCAATTGAATCATTATCATCCTACCCAAATTTAACTTCTTCCCATGTTTCACCAGATACCAAAGAAATACTTTTGTATATTTTAAGATAGAAGAGTCCCCTCTCTAGGGACTCAAAACATGCAGAACAAATTTAAACAGCAACATGTCTTCTCCTTCCATTTCGGTAGCAATTAGTTTTCTAGGGATCTCATTCCCTATCAGTTCAGCTAGATATTCTTCATAATAGATGAACTCAGTAGTGGGGGCACCACTCTTGAGTAGTAATAGAAAATCCCTTCATGTGGTACACTCAAATACTCAACCCATTCAAAAGAGGATAAGCATACACTTACCCAATTTACCATTGAAAACATTCTATTCTCATCCTCAGACTGCTCCAATCTCATAAACTCATAAAACTCCTTCACTAGCTTCAGATAATAGGTTTCATTATTGTTTGAAAAGAATTCGACCCAACCTTGAGCTTCAAGTGACATTAGCACTAAAGAATTGTGTGACATCAACCATTCTGAGATTAGTTACTTCTCAACCACGATTTACCTCTTCGTAAAATGAGGGTTGATTATCTTTGTCACTCCCTAGCTACCACTACTCGACTCAGCTCAAGGTCTTTTGGGATTTTCTGAATATCTTTCATCAATAACCAATGGTTGCTACAACCATGCCATTTCAATCTGGAGCAGTTTGAGGGTTTCGACAGAATGAGAGGTTCTATGGATAGGAAGTAAGAGGTTTAGAAGAGAGTATAATTGGATCAAAATGTGGTGTGTTCATTGTTTTTATCATTTAGGAATATGAAAAAAAAATTAATCAAAAGAAATAAGTAAAATAGAAAATGTTTCAGATTCTGACAGAGAAAATTCTATGATCCGAATACATCGACTATCGGTAAGGTAACAATAGTGAGGTATATCAGTGAGGTTCTAAATGGTGAGGCATAACCATGATTCTCATAATGGTGAGGTCTATAGGTGAGGTTTCTAATCGTGAGGTCCAATGGTGAGCTTCTTAATGGTGAGGTCCAATGGTGAGGTTCCTAACGGTGAGGTCCAATGATGAGGTTCCAAATGGTGAGGTCCAATGGTGAGGTTCATAACGGTGAAATCTATCAGTGAGGTTCCTAATGGTGGGGTCCAACGGTGAGGTTCCTAATGGTGAGGTATAACAGTGAGGTTCGTAAGAGTGAGGTTTATCAGTTAGGTTTCTAATGGTGAGGTCTAATGGTAAGGTTCCTAACGGCGAGGTCCAACGGCGAGGTTCCTCACAATTTATCATACTTAACTCATGTTTGATGTAATTTAACCTCTTTGGATTCAATGTCCTTGTGAATATATCATCCAATTGATGTTCAGTTCCAATGAATTTAAGAGTGATATCACCTCATTGATAATGATCTCTCAATAAGTGATGTCTCACATCAATGTGCATTGTCTTAGCATGAGACAGTGAATTTATAAAGATGTTAATAGAACTTGTATTATCACACTTTATAGAAGAATTTTTTAATTGTTATCCATATTCTAGTAAAGTGTGTTTCATCTAAAGAATTTGCACACAACAACTTCCAGTAGCTATATATTTAACTTCTGTAGTAGATAATGCAACAGAATCTTGTTTCATACCACACCAAGATTGTAACGCCCCGACCCCAGCTACCCAGAGTTGGTGCATTATTTCGTAGCATTGGCATGATCACAAAAGACCAAGTCTCGAAAGACCAATTATTTTAGTAGCCTTGGAAACACTAGATACATTCATAAATGTTACATTACATCATAAAGTGAAAATCTGCAATAACAAAGTCTCCATAGTCCATACTCATATCCTCTTCTGACTATCCCTATAGGTCATTCATACAATACTTCTTCACATCCTGGAAAATATTAAAACATTGAAAGGGTTGAGCTCAGATGCTCAGTAAGGATAACAATATTGTTGAAGCTTTCAAAAATAAACATTAACATTTAAGGCAATGTATAACTAAAACAAAATCCTTTTTAAACTTTAACTTCAGCATAATATGGAAAAAATAAAATTAAATAATGCCATTTACTAACTCACATGGATATTCTACTAGTCGAATAATCACATGCAATATCAATAACCACTATTATAATGATGGAATGCATAATGCCAGACTATCATAACCACGTAGTCAAGGCCTCGTTCCAAGACCACAAATAAGATTTTGTCAAGGCCTCGTGCCAAGACACTAGTTTGTCTCATGAGACCTACCGATGCAATTTTTCTAGAAGATACATACTTTTAAAATTTCTCAAATATACACCAGTGTTTTTCTGAAAACATTATGCATGCTTCTGAAAACAAAATAACTAATTCTGAGACTGCTCGACTAATTACAGGCCATGATGGGTCAACGCCCAATCCCTTCCTGTCTACCACACTCGAGGGTCGGGTTTTCTTAAAAATAGTTTTAAGATTTCATTAAATACATATACATTTTCACTAGGTTTTCATATATTAAGATTCGTAAACAACGTTTGATATATGATATTTTTAAAACCAAAATAAAAGAAAATTGAAACATTGTATTTTTTCATTTTAAAAAATTTATGGCTTGTAGAGGAAGTCGAAACTCAAATATTGGTCTAGGCAGCGGAAAAGTCATTGTCACCACATACTTAAGAGAAAACATTCCTTTTTTCGTTTAGTAAAAACGCTTCGTATAAAAAGATTCCTTTTGAATAAAATTCAAAGTCAAAGGGTTTTATACACCATATAAAGGAAATTTGTGTATAAAACAAAATATGACTCAATGAATGGAGATTGAGACGAAGTCCCTAAAAAAGATCATTTTTTAAATAAAATAGATCTATTATTTGCATTCACAATAAGTAAACATAATGAAAATACAAATACAAGATAGGACATAATAATATCATGACATAATTTGAAAGTAGGAGATTAACCCAAAGAATAGAAATTGGGTTAAGAAGTTCCCTTAACTTGTGTCCAACTTGATTGGACCGTTCTTTAACCTCATGAATAATAAACTAGCATTAATATCTACCATTTTTAATTTCAATATCCTTTTTATATCACTTATTACAATGTTATGAACATTATGTAATTATTTAAGTTTATAACGGTCGTTTTGTCGATCTTAGGTACTTGAGTCAAAAATAAACTTCTTGTAATTACACTTTGTTCATGTGGTAAAATATCCATTGTATCCATAATTATATTAATGATTTATATATCATATACATCATATATATCCAGTATATACATTCATTTATTACATAACATTTAGAGGTAAGAAATGAAATGCACTGTTCATAGAGACGGTAAGCCGTACGTATGCATGAACGCTACTTTCATTTCTATTTCGTATTTAATGGAATTAAGTTATAATTATATAAAGGTATAATATAATTCCAGTATAATATAGTGTATAATACCATTTACTCCATCCTTTATACATCCCACATATGGCATTAACGATTCAAATCACTTTGAGGGGGCGGTAGTCCGCACTTCCTAAAATGAAAATATCGCGTTTACCCATAATGGAAATAAGAAAGGTATGCCATATATGAAAAATACATAACCTTAAGTAAAACATAAAAATATTATATATCATTTATAAATATACTGACATCTTAATGGCCACCTTTGAAGGTGTTATATGAGTGTTGAACAATCATCGTTTCGTGAGACAGAAATTCACCATCCACAGAAACAGTATGTTCTTTAACCATTAGATGTAGGTGTGTGTAAGTTTAGCTCAAATAATTCTTATAACAACATCCTAGTATATTTAGGATACTGGTTTTGTTACAAAATAAATGAATAAAAATATTTTAGGGGGTTGGATAAGAAAAATAAAAAAAATAACAGAAGCGAAGACATTACCTTAAAATCGGGTAACTCTTTGGATTTGAGCCAAAGGCTTCCTTGGGAAGAATTATGCCCAAATTGAGGCTTCTAGGAGTAAGTAAGGGAAGTTGGGAGAGTTTTTGTTCAGAGTTTGGCTGAGCCAAAACGCTTTGAAAGTGTGAGTAAGGTGGTAGAGGTGGGGGCCTTTTATAATTGGAGAGGAGGGGCACTCTTGGAAAGTAATGAAATGTTATTTTATTATACAATGCTTTTCGGATTCTAAAGGTACCACACTTATATAATTAAAGGATATGGTGATAAGGGTTCTAAATATACTCATCCAATAGGTTTTTGACAAGTGTAAGCCATGGATTTTACATTATCTTTTCATTTTATTGAAATCGTTAATTAATGAGGTAATCGTTGCATCATCATGGTGTCATAAATAATTTAATTTATTTAATGTCTAAAAATTATAAAAAAAATTATCATGATGTAGGAAATCTTTTTAACTTACTAATGAATATTTATAGTCAAAATTATGACTTTTATAACCCCACTTAAAAATTGTTTTACTAAAACAACTTATGTTTTTGAAGTTTTTATTTTAACTTTAAATAAAAGTTATTTATGTCATTTTCCTAGAAAAGTGGCTCCATGGGGTCCCCAAGTTGACCCATGGATTTTATTGGTCGTACATGACTCATCCAATAGGGGTAGTACAAGTTTCATGGTCATTTCATATTTTTATAATATAATTTTTACCTTAAATTTCACTAATTACCTTTAATGGCGATTAATTAATCTTAAAAGTTACTATTCACCAAAAAATTATTTTAATCCCATTGAACTAAATTTTACTTCCTAATGAAAACCATGAATGTCGGATTTTTAAAAATCAAATCACAGAAGTTGTAATGTTTCATTTAAATGAAAAATCTATTTTTTAACTACTACTTAGTGGTTTCACTATTCATCAAAAATTGAAGTTTTTCAGAACAATGCCAAAATTTCACCCTAAGCTATAATTGATATTCCGAATCCAAAAATGATGTCTATTTTAAAAATTTCCAAACATATAAGTTTCATTAATTTATTTAATAATTAATTCCCGATGTCCCAACAAATAGCGTGTTTTTAAGAAACAATATATATCAAAAGATTGACAATTGTTTATGTCCAATTTCAAAGTGAAACTAATTCTAATGAACACCATTGGATAAAATGGTAAAAATATATTATAATTATACTTTAAAACCACTCAATAGTATAATTTATCACTATAAATTATTTTGATCAAAAAAGTTGTTTTAAGTATTTTTCAATATTCATAAAAAAATGGAAGTTCTCAGAAAATTACAAAAAATTCAACTTAGGATAGTTTCGATATTACGAATATAAAAATGAAGTCCATATAAAATTTCTATAATTTTAAAAAGTGGGTATTACTATTCATAACGGCTACTTTGATTAGTCGCGGTGTGTTAGAACTTGAAGTTGCGTACAATGCAAGCTATTGCATTATTGAATGAGAAGCGTATCGTGGAAGCTTGGGGTGTTACATTCTCCCCTCCTTCAATAAATTGCATCCTCTCAATTTGAAATTTTTCTTTGAAAATAAAAGGTTGAAAATAGAAAATACCTTTGTGGAAAACCCACATCAGAAATAAGGTTAATAAAATTTAGCCTTAATAAGAGGGGAAGGGAAATGAAAAGGTCACCACCCAATTATAATCTTGATTAGGAGAACATTGGTGGCAATTAGAGACATATAATTGGAGGACAAACGTAAATATTTTTAGGGAGTGATTGAGGTCATCAATCACAAACAAGTGTCAAATTGAGGGCCTCAATGCCTACAATCTATGTTGATTTAAAATATCATCAGTTCAACAAGACATAAGGTATTAGTATAACATATTTTTTTGTTTTAATATCCCTTTAATAAAGTTTATGAATTAATTTATTCATAGAATAAGTTATAGGTATATATATATATTTATTCTTGACAAGTAGAGTTTCAACCTTCAATTATTTTCTACCACAAACTCATCTTTCACTCAAAAAGATAATAGAACTCCAAAATATTCTATTTATCCTAATTGTATAAGGTTCCAAATATTAACACATACCATTTAGATTAGTAAAACTATTTTGTAATAACCAGGAACTTCCTGTAGGATAGTGGTATTTAATAAAGGCTTGTCGCACTATGGTTGTGGGTTCGATTCCTGCAGCTTTGTCCGACGCGACGGTTTATGCCCCACCCTGCAGGTTGTCCATTTCCTAAAACTCTAGTATTATAATATTCCAAAAATAATATTCATAAATGTTTTAACCTTAAACAATACTATCCAAAGTTCAACTTAATCCATTCCAACCTTTATAGTTATCCAAAATACCTCCGTCCAGACTATCACTAAAATGTCTCTAAATTCCAAAACAAATTGTATCATCAGATTCCTTAAACAAGGTAAAGTTTCTATTATTGTCACATAAAAAAATATGATTACCTTAATCATATTAAAACCTTAATGAAATCAACAAATACTGTAGTACAATCCTTATATATATATCACATTATTCTAATAACCAGAATATAATCCATGAGTCCAAAAGCACCAATACATTAATTATTCTACTTCAACTGTAGTAACAACATAAGATTGTCCTTGATCCCTTGGCCTTTTCTGAGGTAAGTTTCCCTGATTCTTAGGACATTCATTTGCATAATGCCCCATTTCCATACAATTGTAGCATTCAACATTGATATCCTCTTTCTTTCCCTTGCAATCACGCGCCTGGTGACCTTTTTCTCCACATTTATAACAAACTCCCATTCCTTTTAGTCAAGTACCAGGGTGATTCTTCCCACAATTATCACATACTGGAAAATCCTTCTTTCCCTTTTTCCCTTTATCTATCTCTTGTTCCACCATTCTCTTCTTCTCTTTCTTTACTTTATTGTCATAAGATTTAGAGAATTCCTTTTCTGTCTTGATAGCACACGAGACAATATCTTCATACGATGAGAAGGATTGTGATACTAATACTCGATGGAGAAATGGTTTTAACCCCTCAAAGAAACGATCAATCTTACCACTTGGGTTACATATATAATCTTCCGCATGCCTCGCTAACCTTGTAAATTTAGCATCATACTTTGCGACATTCTCATCCTACTTTTTTCTCAGACTCAAAAATTGTCTTTCCATATCTGCTCGATGGTTATGTGGAAAGTATTTTTCTAAGAAAAGCTCTTTGAACTCCCTCCATTCCATATTTGATACGTCATCATCTTCCTTTGTGTTATGAATCAATGACCACTATTGATCGGCATCTCCAGTGAGGCGGTAGACTGCCATGATATCCTTTTCCATTTCACTACTCCCTAAGGCGTGGAATATTTTCTCTAAGGAGTTTATCCATTGCTCAGCTACTAATGGATTTGTACCCCCATTAAATGTTGGCGGTTGTTGCCTCATGAAGCGGTCTAACATTGATCCTCCACATTGCAGATCAGGGTGCTCCATACGAGTAAGGTTATTATTCATAACCTGAGTGAGTTGTCCCAGTATGGTAATAAGTTGATCAGCACCAGTTGTATCTCCAGATCCACAATAATTATCTTGATCAGGAGGGAAATCCCTACACTGAGTGCGTGCATTGATACAGTTTCCATTCCTTCCACTAGTTACCATTTCTAAACAATGGCATAAACTAGATTAGTTTATGAATCAAAATACATAATTCCATACTTGTAAAACACTTAACACTAATTGAACTATTTGTGGATATAATCCATAATCATAAAAAAAAGTTTTCTTTGAGGAAGTATATACGCATAACCCTTCATATTGGTTTTTAAATAAAATTTGAATTATCCTAAGCATATCCCCTGGGAGTGTCGTAACCAAGAGTGCAGCAAGGCCCGTTGTCGTGCACCAGTTCCCGTTGGAGTGTAGCTCAAAGTGGTGTTTTCGGGTTTTACCCCTAGGTACATTTTTCCCAGAGCCGCCTCTACCTGCTCGTATCCAGACAGGGATGTATTGCTCGGAAAACTCACAAAATCTCTATAATACCAAAATTTTAGGACGTTCTTCTATACTAATCCTTAAAGTCTAACTTCGGGTTATGTGCTCTAATCAGAGTTTACCTAAATCTAGCTTCCAAGGTTAGTACTAAACTACCTCTGATACCAACTGTAACACCCCGACCCCAGCTACCCAAAGTCGGTGCATTATTTCGTAGCATTGGCATGATCACAAAATATCAAGTCTCGAAAGACCGATTAGTTCAGTAGCCTTGGAAACACAAGATACATTCATAAATGTTACATTACATCATAAAGTGAAAATCTACAATAACAAAGTCTCCATAGTCCACACTCATATCCTCTTCTGACTATCCCTGTAGGTCATTCATATAATACTTCTTCACATCCTGGAAAATATTAAAACATTGAAAGCGGTGAGCTCAGATGCTCAGTAAGGATAACAATATTGAGGAAGATTTCGAAAATAAACATTAACATTTAAGGCAATGTATAACTAAAAAAAATCATTTTTAAACTTTAACTTCAGCATAATATGGCAAAAATAAAATTAAATAATGCCATTTACTTACTCACATGGATATTATACTATTTGAATAATCACATGCAATACCAATAACCACTTTCATAATGATGGAATGCATAATTCCAGACTATCATAACCACGTAGTCAAGGCCTCGTGCCAAGACCACAAATAAGATTTTGTCAAGGCCTCGTGCCAAGACACTAGTTTGTCTCATGAGACCTACCGATTAAATTTTTTTAAAAGATAATTACTTTTAAAATTTCTCAAATATACACCAGTGTTTTTCTGAAAACATTATGCAAGCTTCTGAAAACAAAATAACTAATTCTGAGACTGCTCGACTAATTACATTCCATGATGGGTCCATGCCCAATCCCTTCCTGTCTACCACACTTGAGGGTCGGGTTTTCTGAAAATTGGTTTAAGCATGAATTAAATACATATACATTTGCACTAGGTTTTAATATATTAATATTCGTAAACAACATTTGATACATACCATTTTTAAAACCAAAATAAAAGAAAAGTGAAACATTGTATTTGTTTTTCATTTTAAAAAAGTTATGGCTTGTAGAGGAAGTCGAAACTCAAATATTGGTCACAGCAGCAGAGAAGTCATTGTCACCGCATACGTAAGACAAAACATTCCTTTTGTTGTTTAGTAAAAACGCTTCGTATAAAAAGATTCCTTTTGAATAAAATTCAAAGTCAAAGGGTTTTAAACACCGTATAAAGGAAATTTGTGTATAAAACAAAATATGCCTCAATGAATGGAGATTGAGACAAAGTCCCTAAAAAAGATCATTTTTTAAAAAATTAGATCTATTATTTGTATTCACAATAAGTAAACATAAAGAAAATACAAATACAAGATAGGACATAATAATATCATGACATAATTTGAAAGTAGGAGATTAACCCAAAGAATAGAAATTGGGTTAAGAAGTTCCCTTACCTTGTTTCTGACTTGATTCGACTGTTATTTAACCTCCTGAATAATAAACTAGAGTTAATATCTACCATTTTCAATTTCATTATCCTTTTTATATCTCTTATTACAATGTTGTGAACATTATGTAATTATTTATGTTTATAATGGTCGTTTTGTCGATCTTAGGTACTTGAGTCAAAAATAAACTTCTTGTAATTAAACTTTGTTCATGTGGTAAAATATCCATTGTATCCATAATTATACTCATAATTTATATATCATATACATCATATATATCCATTATATACATTCATTTATTACATAACATTTATAGGTAAGAAATGAAATGCACCGTTCATGGAGACGGTAAGCCGTACGTACGAATGAACGCTACTTTCATTTATATTTCGTATTTAATGGAATGAAGTTATAATTATATAAAGGTATAATATTATTCCATTATAATATAGTGTATAATACCATTTACTCCATCCTTTATAGATCCCAAATATGGCATTAACTATTCAAATCACTTTGAGGGGGCGGTAGTCCGCACTTCCTAAAATGAAAATATCGCGTTTACCCTTAATGGAAACAAGAAAGGTATGCCATAAATGAAAAATACAGAACCTTAAGTAAAACATAAAAATATTATATATCATGTATAAATATAGTGACATCTTAATGGCCACCGTTGAAGGTGTTATATGAGTGTTGAACAATCATCGTTTTGTGAGACAGAAATTCACCATCCACAGAAACAATATGTTCTTTAACCATTAGATGTAGGTGTGTGTAAGTGTAGCTCGAATAATTATTATAACAACATCCTAGTATATTGAGGATACTGGTTTTGTTACAAAAGAAATGAATAAAAAGATTTTAGGGGGTTGGATAAGAAAAATAAAACAAAAAAACATAAGCGAAGACATTACCTTAAAATCGGGTAACTCTTTCGATTTGAGCCAAAGGCTTCCTTGGGAAGAATTCTGCCCAAAGTGAGGCTTCTAGGAGTAAGGTACGGAAGTTGGGAGAGTATTTGGTCAGAGTTTGGCCGAGACCAAAGGCTTTGAAAGTGTGAGTAAGGTGGTAGAGGTGGGGGCCTTTTATAAGTGGAGAGGAGGGGCACTCTTGGAAAGTAATGAAATGTTATTTTATTATACAATGCATTTCGGATTATAATGGTCCCACACTTATATAATTCGAGGATAAGGTGATAAGGGTTCGAAATATGCTCATACAATAGGTTTTTGACAAGTGTAATCCTTTGATTTTACATTATCTTTTCATTTTATTGAAATCGTTAATTAATGAGGTAATCACTGCATCATCATAGTGTCATAAATAATTTAATTTATTTAATCTCTAAAAATTATAAAAAAATATCCTGATGTATGAAATATTTTTATCTTTCTAATAAATATTTATAGTCAAAATTTATGACTTGTATAACCCCATTTAAAAATTGTTTTAGAAAAACAACTTATGTTTTTGACATTTTTATTTTAACATTAAATAAAAGTTATATATGTCATTTTCCTAGAAAAGTGGCTCCATGGGGTCCCCAAGTTGACCCATGGATTGTTTTGGTCGTCCATGACTCATCAAATAGGGGTAGTACAAGTGTCAAGGTCATTTCATATTTTTATAATATCATTTTTACCTTAAATTTCACTAATTACCTTTAATCGCGATTAATTAAACTTAAAAGTTACTATTCACCAAAAAAATATTTTAATCTAATTGATCCACATTTTACTTTCCTAATGACAACCATGTATGTTGGATTTTTGAAAATCAAATCACAGAAGTGGTAATGTTTCATTCAAATGAAAAATCAGTTTTTTAACTACCACTTAGTGGTTTCACTATTCATCAAAAATTGAAGTTTTTCAGAACGATGCAAAAATTTCACCCTAAGCTATAATTGATATTCCAAATCCAAAAATGATGTCTATTTTACTAAATTACAAACATATAAGTTGCATTAAATAATTTTATAATTAATTCCCGCTGTCACAACAAATAGCGTGTTTTTAAGAAACAATATATATCAAAAGATTGACAATTGTTTATGTCCAATTTCAAAGTGAAATTAATTCTAATGAACACCATTTGATAAAATGGTAAAAATATATTCTAATTATAATTTAAAACCACTCAATAGTATAATTTATCACTATAAATTATTTTGATCAAAAAAGTTGTTTTAAGTATTTTTCACTATTCATAAAAAAATGGAAGTTCTCAGAAAATTACAAAAAATTAAACATAGGATAATTTCGATATTACGAATACAAAAATGATGTCCATATAAAATTTCTATAATTTAAAAAAGTGGGTATTACTATTCATAATGGCTACTTTGATTAGTCGCGGTGTGTTATAACTCGAAGTTGCGTACAATGAAAGCTATTGCATTATTGAATGAGAAGCGTATCGTGGAAGTTCGGGGTGTTACAAAGATACTAGTGACTTGCCCAAAATATGACATGTTCTAGAGATGATCTTTCTATCTAACTTCTAACAAGAAAGGTAAGCATCTAAATCACTTATTAAATAAAATTATTGTCCTCTTGGATAAAATAGTCATATGTTTATAGTATACTTTAGATATTTAAAAATCATTTTAACAGATGTTAAATGAGACACTTTATGATTGGCTTGAAAATGATCAATCATTCATACACTAAACATAATATCAGGTCATCTAGCAGTAAGATAGAGATGACTCCCAATCATACCTTTGTAATTGGTTTGATCCACTGATTTACTAGTTTCATCATCATCCAATTTACAGGTGGTACTCATAGGTGTATCGCTACATTTATTACTATCCAAACCAAATCGTTTCAAAAGATCATTAGTATATCAACTCTGATTTAGAATAATACCATTTTAATTTTGAAAAAACTGAAATCCAAGGAAAAATTTATGTTCCCCCATTAAACTCATTTTAAATTCATCTTGCGTCATTTTTTAAAAATTAGTACATAATGAATTTTTAGAGGATCCAAAAATAATGTCATCTACATAAATATGTACTATTAAATCATATTTGGAATTACTTCTAACAAAAATAGTAGGATTGGATATTCCTTTAGTAAAACCTTTTGAAAAAAGAAAAGAGCTAAGTCTATCATACCAAGCTCTTGGAGCTTGTTTTATACCATATAAATATTTAGACAGTTTTAAGAAATTATTTGAAATATAGGGATTTGTAAAACTATGGGGTTGTTCAAAAAATACATCCTCAACTATATACCCTTTTAGAAATTCCCTCTTGACATCCATTTGATAAAGTTTGAAATTCAGATGATCTGATTAAGCAATTAGTATCCTAATGGGTTCTATTCTAGATACAGGTGAAAATGTTTCCTCATATTATATTCCTTCTTCTTGACTCTATCCTTGTACAAAGAGTCTATCCTTGATTCTAACTATGTTTCTAGATTCATCAAATTTATTTTTAAACACCCATTTAGTGCCTATGGTCAAAGTGTATTTAAGTCTTTCTACTAATTCCCAAATGTTGTTTCTTTAAAAATACTTTATTTTTTATTGAAATTCTGTCACCCAAAACTTTCCATTGATTATATCATCAATATTATTAGGTTCAAGATGTGAAAGAAAATCTTCATGGTCAACATGGTTTCTCAGAGAATCTATAGTTTGTGTTCCTCTATTTAGATCACTTACTACAACATATAAAGGATGATTCTTGAGAGATCTAATACCTCTAGAAAGAGTTAAAATATACTTCTCATGGTTGTCTATGGGTTCATATTCACCACGTACAGATTTCATAAAATTTTCCGAACTAGTTGTTTTCACTAAGGGTTTATTGTCTTTATCATTAAGGTCTAGAATTGACATATCTTCCTCAAGATGTTCAAAGAAGGTTTTGGGTTCATGTGGATCAGTCTCATAAAATTTTACATGAATTGATTCTTCCACAAATTTGGTTCTCTTATTTAATACTCTATAAGCATTACTAGGTATTGAGTAACCTAGGAAAATTACTTCATCACTCTTAGAAGAAAATTTTTAAGATTATCCTTATTGTTAAGGATAATGACTTTTCAACCAAAAACTATAAAGTAATTAACATTAGGATTCCTATTATTCCAGAGATCATAAGGGGTATTCTTATCAATAGGTCTAATTAAGACTATATTGATAATGTAACAAGTAGTATTAACAACTTCATCCCAATAATAGATAGGTATATTATACTCATTTATCATTTTTCAAGAAATATCTTGAAGTGTCCTATTTCTTCTTTCTATTACTCCATTTTGTTGAGGAGTTCTAGGAACAATGAAATTGTGATTATAGCCATTTTTTGGGAAAAAAGATTCAAATTCTTGATTTTCAACTCAGGACCATGATCACTTCTCAAGGTCTTATTTCTGATTCTACTATGATTTTCTATAGACTTGGAATACTTAATGAAGTAAGAACATGCTTCAATTTTGTGATCTAGAAAGTATAACCTTGTATATCTAGAAACATAATCTATGAGAACATAAACAGAGTGATTCCCATTTAAACATGAAACTCAAGATGGTTCAAAAAAATACATGTAAACCAACTCCAGCGGTTGAGAAGTAGAAACTTCTTTCATTGGTTTGAAAGAATATTTTGTTGTTTTCCTTTTTAAAAGGATTAAAAACTTTGTTAAGTGGGAATTCCAGTTTCGGTATGTCTCTAGCTATACCATTCATAGTTAGTTTCCTATGTGACTTCAAATTTCAGTGTCCTAATCTTCATTTCCATAACCATTATTCCATATGAAAATAATTTCAACAAGAAACATTTTACTTAGCTAAAGAATTTAAATCTACAGTATATACACTTCCATTTCTAAGAGTAGTGAATATTAAATCATTTTTAGAATTAAAAACACTACATGAATCATTTTCAAACCTAACATTAAACCCATCATCACACAACTGAGATATACTCAGTAAATTATACTTTAACCCATCAATGAAGTGTACTTTAGAAATAAATACAGTATTAGGGTTACCAATTTGGCCTAAGAAGGTGATCCCCACTTTATCATTGTCACTGAATGTGACATTTCCACCATCCACTTTAATTACGCTCTTAAAGCATTAATAGCCTCCTATAATATGTCTCGAACATCCACTGTCCATGTACCATAGTGTTTTATAGAAGCTCTTTAGACAATTTTCCTGCAAAACACATTAAGTGTAGGGTAACATTGGTGCCTAGATTTTCTTGGGTCTATCGAGGTTAGAAAGTAAAACATTGGGAACCCATACTTTTCTAAAATGTTTCTTATAATCAGTAGATTTTTTTGAGACATGATTAATTTTTTAGGTCCATTAGAGAAATTTTTTTCAAAACATGGTCCAGAACTCGAACTAGTAGTGAACTATCCAAATTTTGGAACAAATTTAGTTTAAATAATTCTTCTCTATCCTGGTTGATATCTTATACCAGTTGTGTATTTTGGAGAAATATTTTTCCCTAGAAACTCAGTCATGTTATTCATGCCTGTAGTAAATTTCTCAAGATCTCTTTTTAATGGATCATTTGATTATTTATGTTCAATATTTTATTTTAACAGCATAACACATTTTTCTCTCTCTATATCCAGATCAGACTTATAATTAGCATTTAAAACATGTAGTCTTTTCAATAATTTGTATTTATCCTTGATTTCATTAATGGTATCTTCAAGATTTCCACAGTATTAAAATAGTTCAGCGTTATTCATATTCTCACCATTATTTGATTCACTTTCATTCCCAGAATAATAAGCATTAGGTATGAGGGAATTGGGCATTACCTCAGATGTTTCTATCATGAAACATAGATTTGTATGTTTGATCCTTTCAATATCGAAAGTTTCAAATCCACTAAAGCTATATTTTGAAGCACTCTCGGTAGCTTAAATTTATTTTTTATATCCCTTTCATTTGTCTGCATAATTCTTCTTAAATTTCAGCTTGTGGAAATCGGCCTTCACATGGCCATTTTGTTTAAATGCATAGAAGACTATATCATTTGTGTTGTCATTCCATTTTCTATCCTTTTTCCACAATCCTTTATTATCATACCTTCTTTTATAGTTTGAACTTTTAATGAACTTATTCTTATGGTAGAACTTTTTGAATCTCTTATCAAGATGAGCCATCTCATGATCACTGTCAGAAGTTGAGTCTTCACTGGTGGAAGTGTCTACATGAGATTGAACATTTTATTTATATTTGATTTGTGAGGTAGTAGTCTTGAATTATACAGATTTCATTCTTGGTTATTCATCTCTTTATTGATTTACCATAATCTTTTATTCATACATCATAAGTTTTCCAATAAGTTCCTTCACTGGTAGCTTGCATGTGTTACAGGATTCTCAAATAGAAATAGAATTTCCTCTCTGTCTATCAAGTTGGCATCAAAGTAATCTCATCATCTGATCCTTGTATTCCACTGGTTTCCCAATAAGATCATGGAATTTAATATTTCATTGAACATGATATAAATTCCAGATATAAGTTCATCATGATTTATTTTAAAATTATCATATTTAATAGTATAGGTATTTAATCTCATTTATTTAACATTGGTTGTTCCCTCATGAGAAATATCCAAAGTATCCCAAATTTCATAAAAAAATTTACAGGTAGGTATTCTATTGAATTCTTCATCACTGAAAGAATTGTAAAATGCATTCATTGTTTAACTTTATTATGATATGTATCTTTTTTCAAATGAGACCATGTGTCTCTAGTAGTAAGAGGCAATGCATGTTATTATTCAATTGTGTCCCAGATTTTAGGACCCATGCTCTCTAGATACATTTTCATTTTTAATTTCCCCTTATTATATATATTAACATTAAAGAAAGCTGGTTTGTTAGTAGCAGCACTCTCAACTCTATTATCCATCATTAATTAGAATTTTAAAGAACTGAAAATTTAGTTATGACAGAAATTTTAATATCTTTATGATACAACTAAAATCACAATTGAAAGTAATTTGACAACTTGCACAATAGTTCTAATTGTAGCAATAATAATAAAACTTCTGATACCAAATGTTGGTTGGAGTGGAATCACAAGAGGGGGTTTAATTGAGTTACAACATAAAATTTATGTTAAAAACATTCTTATAAAGATCCACTAAATATGAAACAGACCAGTTAATTAAGGCATTAGAGATATAAATGTTTACTTGGAAAATATGTTTCTCAATGGGTGATTAGTCCCCAGTTGAATCGGGGTAAAACACTTCTTCAACTTTTGAAACAAGTTTACTGAATTAAACACATACACACACTAACCAGAACTAACTATCAAAGTCAATGAAAAAAAATTTCTGTTTTTTCCATTAACGAGTAGTGGAAAATAAATAAAATAGAGTATCACAAAATATAATACACAATATATTTAAACTAGAGGTTCAGTCTCAAACTGAGAATTAATCCTCTCCACTTAGTGACCACCTTCAACCAAGCAGTTTATATTAACAATAAACTTGTTACACAGCCTGTATCCGGCATTACAACAGTTTTCACAAACTCTCTAGGGTTCACACCCTCTTCCACAGTTCTTCATTGTAAAAACAAACAATACAGACCACACACGGTCAATTCGATAGTTATATGTGGGAAAAATGTATGTGAACTTTGATTTGGGGATTTTTAGTATCCTCTAGTTCAAGCACATGATAGAGTGTGTGTAACAAACAGACACACACAATTCTCATAAATGTAAAATGAAGGAACATAATAGAGCTAATATTATGAGATTGAATTCAGAAATCTATATGCTTTTACAGTTTAGATCTTGACTCCTTGGGATGATGAATTTTCAGTTTGAGTCTATCTATGAAAGTTGTCTTCAAAACATAGTGTCATAAATCTAGGTTCTAGCTTTCAGAAACCGATTATTCTACTTCTGGTGTTGATAGAGAGTTGATGAATCATAGAATGAAGCCTTGAGATTGTTCTCCTGAAATTATATTTTTCAGATTCTTGAGTTCACAGTGTAAGCGTCAAGTGGTTCTTCCTTGTTCTACTTGATCTAGTGAGTACGCTCTTTCTCATGCCTTCCTATGCACTCTTTTTGTTAGCTTTATATATATATATATATCAGTAGTTTATTCCTAGGTCTTCTATTTTTTTATATGATCCAATAATATGAATAAGTAGGCCATGTGTGCTCCTCCTCGTAACTCATACTTTCCCCAGAAACGGTTTCTTGATATGTCTACAATCAGAATTAATTAATGTCACATGCATTAAATTCACCAAATATGACCGTTAGAATGAACATAAGAATTTGACAAAGTATGGAAGGGTATTCTTTGGTATAATTATAATGGTAGCCTTCATAACAGTGGTCTTCAACAGTAGTGTGCATCAGTATCCTTCCTCGGTAGCCTATAGTGGTATCTTTTAACAGTATCCTTCCATCAATGAACTTCATCAGTGACCTTCTCAATGGTAGTTTTCAGCGGTAACCTTTCATTGGTGACCTTTGCATTGGTATCCTTTGAATTGGTAACCTTTTCATCGGGGACCATTGCATTGGTAACCTTAACATCATTATCCTTTGCATCAGTGACCTTTACATCGGTGACTGTTGTATCGGTGACCTTTGCATCGGTGACATTTGCATCGGCGACCTTTGCATCAGTGACCTTTGCATCGGTGACCTTTAATCAGTGACCATTGCATCAGTGAAATTTTCATATGTGACCTTTGCATTGGTGACCTATGAATCATTGACCTTTGCATCAGTGACCTTTGCATCGGTGACCTTTTCATCGATAACCTTTTCTTAGATAAGTTTTTTACTGTGAGCTTAATCAATAGAATAGTGAGATTAAAGATACATCAGTATCACGGGATAAATATTATAAATATTAATAAAACATGATTATCGTATAGTAGAAATATGATTATCACATAAATGAAACATGATTTGGGATTATCAAAACTGGTGAGTCCAATAAATACAACTTGTGATAGAAATTTTGTATTACAAGATACATCTCGATGATACCATTGAGGAATGACCAATTCACATTATGGGTTATAGTAGGAATATCAATAGTATAAAGACTATCCCTCTATTAAGAACAATAAATAAGAATTGATGTATATATGAAGATAAGTATGATTGAGCATTTGATGTACTTTCCTAATGGGTATAGCTATATTATGACCAAACACATTGATTCTTGGGGTTTTAGAATGGGGATGAGATTTTTTTTGGTGCAGAGTCTATAGAACCCACCAATTTCGATATGAAGGATTCAATAATTTTTTTTTGAAAACACCACATATAATGGTTTTTTTGTGAATACTTTTAGGGGGTAAAATAGTGGAGAGGGTACACTAGGTTTTCAGAAGCATGAGGTGGGAATCCATCATGCTTCTACTATATCATAATCTCGATATCATTGAGCCAAATACTACCCAATGATTAACTATTGTCCCTATTAGTGTTGGTGTATAGAATGGAAATCTACTAGACCACTCACTAACCAGTGAAGTATAGAAACTATCTCATGGATCCATGTATAGTTTCTTATGAATAAGGTGGAGGATATCATTTATAGTCTTATTTTTCAATTATTTATAAACCAAAACATACCCTATATTTATGTATTAAAACCCCTCAAGTTCACCCCTTCTCCTACAAATCATATTGGATGATGGCCCTGAAATACTTTTTAATTTCTACCATCATATAGTGAGGTCAATAATTTTTTGTAATCCTTTGTGTCAAATTATTTATTTTTTATTTTACTTTCCAAAATTTGTGTACTACAAATTCATTATCTCATATGATCTATTTCCAAGGAAATTATCAACTTTATAGTTTCCATTATTTCTATGATTATCGAATTATTAGTTATAACTATGTGGAATATTTTTAGACTAAGGTTGTGGTATCTATAGATTTCCCAAATTATCATCCTCATTTATTATTTTTCAATCATGCATCACATTGATATTACATGATTTATGGAATAATTATAATTTAATGTTTGATAAAATATTTTTTCAATGTTAGACACCCATGATAAAATAAGTATTAGAAAAAGAAAATGTGATTCAAGGGGAATAAAATTCCTTATGCTATCGGTCAAGATAATGGTTATCAAATATGTAATTTCAAAGGTGAAATGAATTTTACTATTGTATTTTTTTATTTTACAAATGATATGTTGGAAATTGGAGTTTCTTTATGAAATTGTGACCTTGAAAATGGGTTTTCTTAAATGGAATTTTATATGGTTTTGAATTGAAATTTGGAAATTCGGGATTTAGGATTATGTAATGAAATTTTGTTTTTTTTATGAATATTCTGTTATTCTTTGGTTTGAGGAAATTAAAATGTGTAACATGGGAAATGGGTATTGATGGATTATGATTTGGTAGAGAAAACAATTGATGGTATAGTTTATGATATATTTTCTATGAATACACCTAAAGGTATATTTTGTAAAAATTTCAATATAGAAAACCTTATGGTGTGGTCTATCATACTTATTTTATTCCTAAGAATCATATGATTGTTATACTTGTTTTCATGGTCTATGAGAAATTCATAATGTCTCTCAATAACTAGATTATGTAATTACGGTTGACAAGGGTCTCATACCATAATATTGAGGATGTCATTTCACTATTAATTTATATTTTAAAATTATGTTTATTAATGGTAAATTTCGTAACATCACTATAAAATTACATTATACATGATTTATTTAGGGACACTGTAAGTGGTGGTCTCATGAGATTTAGTCAAACACTTCTTTTCCCACCATTAGGTACCATAGTTTAATTACTGTAAATACATCTATAAAAGTTCAAGATCCTGATTCAAAATACATGATTTTTTAGGCGTATTTTGAAGCATTGAATATGGGCATTGACTTAAGGGTCATTCTATATTTAATAGTCATGTAGTTCCTTTATGTGTTTTTTAATTTTTTTACTACATTTCTTATTGTATATGATTTTTAACAATTATTTATCTAGATTTTTATAGCATCATTTTCAATATTCAAAAATTTATTTTTAGTTCTTAATTTATTTCATGATTTTTTCTTGAGGTATTGTGTGAGGTGTTTTATTTACCTTATTTCTGCTATTATGAAACTCTAATAATATGTTGTTTTATATTTATGTAATATTATCATATGTTTGCTTATTTTTGTTATAAAATAGTGTCTGGGGCTGTTCTCTAGAGGTTAGTTGGTGGAACCGATGTAGTTACTATTCATAGTGGGCCATGATGGGATGTTACACCTCATACTTATATTAACCCAACCCAAATATCAACTAACCATTCTATATTAAACTATAATAACAATAATTCCATCATCATTATAACAATAAATATGTAAGAACAGTAATTAAATATAAAATACATGCTTATAACAATTGAACAATACAATTTTGATATTGATGAATTCAAAATAAATTATCATTCATTGTGTACGACCTTTTAAAATTGTGTTTTTTATAATTTTAAAAATTAATTTAACCACATTTAAAACTAATCATAAATTTATTCATAATTTATTAATTTTAAATATATGACTAATTGAGGTAATATACTATATGAATGAGTTTTTCATAAATTCTGGGTTGAATAAAATTATGAGCATTTCATAAAGAGAATAATTTAAACAATGTAGAATTTATAATTTCTTATGTTTAGTCAATGAATCCAAAAATTATAACACATTATATTTATATTTTAGTATGAAATGTTACATTTTACAATTATTTGTATAATTTTTAAATATTTAATATTTATTTGAAATACGAACATTTTATATCTCATACAAACAATTCATATCTTATAAGACAATTTATATAATTAAAATATTTAATATTTAATGTTGTTGGATTATTGATCTTACATGTCATCAAAACTCCTTTGATAAAGTTCAAATGATTTCACATATAAGGACTTATATTTGTGTATTTAAAAATATTAATAATGAATAATTAAAATATGAATATAAAAAAATTCATGTTTTTAAATTATAATTTATTCTATATAAAAATCAAAATTCACTATATAATTTCTATATAAAGAAATTATATAAAAATTAAATTTAATTAAAGTTATATTAAAAGTATTTTAATAAAAAAAATTATTTATTAATGATATTTATATATGAAATCATGAAAAAAATAGAAATTTAATCACAGTCATGTAATAAATAATTAATTTCTTGATATGTTATATATTAATATAATTTTCAAAAATATTATTATCTAGTATTTGAAACATTTATATCCATATATAATTGAAAATTTAAAAAAACTATTCCCTTATGTCGTATTTGATGAAATAGTCCTAATTATATGATGTGAAGCTATTCAAAACATCTAGAACACTTTAATATAGGCATTTCAAGGCTTACAATTTAATCACAACCAACTAAAATCATATAAAATGATATATCGAAATTTTAAATATTATTTAACATGATATTATTATATCAAATTTTTTGATATATTAAATGTGTTTCAAAATAACATCATTATTAACTAATAATTATATCTTACGTAAATCATAATATCACTACGGTGATATGATTCAATATTTCCTAAAATTGGTATAGGTAAAATAAATTTTACCTCACAATATGATAAACCAAAATATTGGATACAAATAAAAAAATTTCATATCATAGTTCATTATTATCATATAAAATATGCTATCATACATTGGAAATAATGGATCGACACTATATTAACTAATTTTTCCTATCTCATTCAAAAAGATATCTGGATTTTGGATATATTTAATAGGATGATGGGTGAATTATAGTGGTGTTGATCTAAAATTTAATTAGAGGACCCTTTCTATAGAGTGGATCCTTAGGCTACACTATAGAATACTGTCATATAGTTTTGTCATGGTCTCCATAATAATGGATTCAAAAATGGTATAATTTGGTTTGATTACTAATATAGGGGCAGTTGATATGCACAAGTAAGATTCCTTATATTGATTGAGGGTTGGGTTATTCCATATAACTACTATGGGGTAGTTACGATGTAAGAGAAGTGTTATTCCATGAATCAATTGTGATTGGGTTGTGGTGTTTATGTTGTATTTTTGGTATTTGTATCATGGTTCCTTAGTTATTCTATAATATTACACAATGATAGAAAAAACTGGATGAGATATAGCTAGGTTTGTTCCATTGATCTTATAGTTCTATTAAAAAGAGATATTATTTAGTGTATCATCCTGTCCTATAGAATTATTTTCAAGAAAAGTATAAGGAGTGTATTGGTGTAAGTGAAGTTTCATTTTCAGCTTAAAAACCCAGAAATGTGGTATTCTATACACCCAAAATTTACATGAATCAATACTACATAAAATAAACAATTGATAAATCCATTTTTAAGAAATAATATTTATAACTTTCCAGAAAACAAAATTTATTAATAGAACAACTAATTCATGTTCAATGAAGTGACCTATAAAGTCATGTGGGCCTCTTCTTGGGTACTCCATTCTCATGATTGAGTAAAATATCCTCTTGAAATATTCAATTTCTCCCTACACTGGTGGACTCGATCGAAATCCCATAAATAGGAACAACCAAAAAAATCACATCGGCGAAGGAAAAAAATAGGGAAGGGATGGAGGAGGAAGAAAATTACATATGATGATATCATGTTTCACCCAGAATAGATTAAATGGTGTCGATATGAGGGTGGGGGATGTTCTTAAGAATCCAACCTCCATTATATGTTAATCCATTTAAGAATGTGGTTTGGTACCCATATTTAATTACAGAATCATGATTTCCTAGTTCCAAATTGTGGACATATGATCCACATAATAGTGTTTTAGGTAGAGGTCATGGACTAATATTTAAAATGATGAATTATCTTATGACACCATGTGAACCTTATTATTGTCATAAACACCCTATAAAAAACATGAATAGTATTTTTATATTTGATTTTTACATACCCAGGCTCTTGACCACTCCCATAGTGGCCTCCCAATCCCCCATGTTGAAACCCCAGCATTGAACCATATCTCAAATCCCCATCATAAGACACTAAATCCCTAAAAACACCATTATGGACCTATTTAATTGAAACCAACTCTCAATAAATTGAATAAAATTAAAATTCCTACAGAATTATTTAATATGTATGGGAAAGGGATATTACACTTATTCAATCATTTAATATTGATTAGTTTTTCTATAAAAAATTATCTAATATATATTATTTATTTCCCTTCTGTTCTATTATGATAGGAATATTTATAAAGATCACTATAAAAATATTTTATTATATTAAAACTGATAAAATGGGATATTTTGTTTCATCTTGATTTTCATTTTTAACTTAAAAAGTATAGTTTTATTAACATAATTTCCTTAATTCAATTTATTTCTCATAATATATAATATTTGGTATCTATTTTTTAATGATGTTTATACTCATGCAAAATTAATGGAATTATTTTGTAAGATCCCTACCTTTCCTTGAGTGATCCTAGGATAAAATCCCGGTACTTTTTGTTATTTTTTTAAGTACCATTGATTAGAGTTTGGACGTGGGGTGCATTGGGGTGGAGTTTTAAGAGATGTTAAAGAAAAAGGGTTGTTCATTGTTGGTGCATTGTTATGATAGATATTGTTCCCAAACTAATGCAACCATGTGACCCTAGACATTTAGGGCCATATAGTTAGTGCAGGGTTTACCCTAACTATGATCCCCTTTATAGAAAACTATGTGTGTGGTTTTTCATTACATGAAATGTTTTCCTAAAATCACGTGACCCCCCAAACCACCTTCATTTCAACCTTGGATTGGGAAAAATGGTTTTGGTAAATTCAAGAGCATTCTGGATGGGTTACAAGGCCTTCTAAACTCCATCCTTTAATATTCAAATCCCAAATCAAAGATCTTATCTTATATGAGTAAGTTGATATCATCTCATTGCCCATCCTCACCATTATTCTCTCTTTCCTTGGTTTTATGGTGGAATTTATCCTCTATATCATTAAATACAAACTTAATTGGTGTGATATAGATCTAGTATTGCATATCTAGATCAATATTGATAAGATCTTGATTTCCATGATATTGATTTAGAGATTTAGATTTAGAACTCAGCTCTATGACATTGTGCTTCTTAGATTTTTTGGATTTCCTTTGAAAAAACAACTGTAAATTAATTGATGTAGGTGGTATAAAATATAATTCCCATTGTCATGGATTTGATACTTGTATCCAAAATTTTATAATTTATATATTTCCTTAGAAATTGAATTCCTAAATTTGGTTAATTATGTTGGCCAATTGATTTGTCAAATCATTGTTGAATTAAATGATTAATTGAAGAACTATTCATGAGATTAACGGGAAGTACTATTGGATAATTAATTTAGTAAAATTTATTGATACACTGAGTGGTTGTAATATAGATAATTATTCTGGGAATTAATTTGGAGGTTTTTAATTAGCTATATTGACATAATTAATAATGAATTAATTTTGTGCATTGATATTATGATTTATATAATTAACTGTGGAATTAATTATGTGGATTTAATATTTAGAATGAGATAATTAATTTTGGAAAATTAAATATGTAATATGAATTATTTTTTTATTTATTTATTTAATTAATTAATTAAATGGATTGGTGTGTTTAATTAATTTTGGAGATTATTAAATATATTGATTTGTTCAACTAATTATTGAATTAGAAATGGAATTGAGGTGGATAATTAATTATGAATAAATTATGTGTTAATGAATGGGAAGACAGTCACACTAAATTGAGAAGTATAAATGTTATCATGGTTCTTGTACTCATGAGTACATGAATGGGGACATGGTCAATCAAATGACAAGTATAAATGGTAACATGGTCATTACAATTATGAGTAAGAGAATTGGAACATGGTCATTATATTGAAAAGTAAGGATGGTAACATGGTAATCATACTTATGAATTTATTATTGGTAATTTAGAAATTTAGGTGAGAATATTATAAATTTAAATAAAGGCACTCTGAGATATGGCCTCACATGGGAATACTTCGAACATCGACATGAGTTGAATATCGTACTGGGATATCATACCACCTATAAAAACTTCAATATCCAGAATGATTTGAAGTAGGTATTAAGATATAATATTACCTAGGAAACACATCAGGCTCTGGTATGAGCCGAAGATAGTATAGATGTATGGGTATCTCTGGGAACCCTGGAGTTAAAATGATTATATAAAGAGTAAATGGTTATGTGGTAACTATCTATTTATGAATAGTCTTTATTTATTTTTATAAAATCTTACAATACCTTTTGACTAGAATTGTTGAAGACACCATTGGTGGTGGCCTACTAATTTGTACTCACACCCAACTCAGGCTTCCTAATTGGTACTCGAATAAACAATATTGTTGCATGAAAAGTTATGATCAAGGGCCCTATGATATATTGATGATTAATGTTGGAGCATGGATAAAGGAACCACATGTGGTTCGAGACCCAATTGGGATTCATTAGTGTCTATATTTTTAGATGAGTGATTAATAAAATTGAAACTTATATTAGTATATAATTTTTATCCATTTCAGTTGAAAATTTTTATTTCTATTTTGGTAATATTTTTGAGATTTTTATTTTCCTAGTTTTATATGATTCTATATTTTCTTATGTACATTCATTGTAATTTTACTCTGATAAAAGAGGGTATAGTCACCTAATGACTGAAATACATAACCTTCATTGATACTCAAAAACCATTGGTATACAGGTAGGCGCGCCTGACGTCATGTGACTGACTGGATCGGGGCACAGTTGTGTGGTACTCAGGATTTGAAATTTCAAAGTGGCATCAGAGGTCCACTATTCATTCTTCTCATTTATTCTTACTGTTTGTGGAATGTTATCCAGGATACTAGGAAGATTTGGGGAATAGAAATTATGGTGTTAATGGGAGATTAAAATCCATGTATTAGGGAAAACCTGAGTAATTTGGGTGGGATTTTTTTATTATAATTTATTGTAATAGATGAATATTACTTCACATTTTTGATTCACTTGTGGTGTGACGTGAATATTATTTTTGAAAATTTTTGACCATTGATTCTTGGACTAGAATAGAATGAGTGTGAGTCTACTTGAATAATTTTAGGCACTAAGGGTAATTGGGAAATGCATTATTTTAGGCACACACATGAAAATGGCTTATGGGTATTTTGTTGAACATTAACTATTTTACTTTTCATTGGAGTAAAATGAAAAAAATGGTTCAAAACATGAAATGATAATGATTTTAATATGATGAATAAATGGTATTAATTTGGCATCCAAATAACAAAATTTATTATGATAATTTGTTTACCCTTTTTTACCAAAATGTAAGAGTAATATGGTTAAGGGTAGTGATAGTGCCTTAGTTTTTACCATGTTGCAAGATGAGGGGAAAGGAATTGTTGTGAACTATTATGATTAATTATCTTATGTAAATTTTATAAGGTTCTGTTATGATACCTAATTACTTTGTTTGTTATTGTAGAGAATATTCCTCCGTGATGCTTGATAAAAGGCATGGTAAGGAATAGTCTTACAGTCCGAGAACATGAGGCACTGATGGTGCCAATAGAAGATGAAGGAGATTAGTTCTTGGAAAACGTTTCTTACATCATGCAATTCATGAAACTTGATATTGGGTGGGTTGTCAAAATACTACTAGAGTTCAGAATTGAGTTTCCTTCACAAAACCCTTTGATTATTACATGAGTAGGTGGAACTGATGGAGATGGATTCTGGTTTGAGTCTATAGATACAATATCTTACCATTTGGATACACCAGATGAGAGGAGGATCACGCAGGAATATTTTATTCTATGATGATCAACAAAGTGCTGGTGGGAAATTCATGCACAATCGGGAAAAACTAATGGAATGTTGTGGGATGAATTATTGGAGAGTTTCTTGCATCACTTCTATCCAGAGAATGTGATACAATAGAATGATGTTGAATTCATGAATATGACTTAAGGAATCATGTATATGATGAATTATTCTAGATCCTACATCGATCTATAACACTTTCCTAAAGCATTAGAAGGAGATGAGACAACTATGACAATATGATTTCAGGATTGGATTTTGTGCAATATTAAGTCCAAATTGAATCATTTTATATTAAAATGTTTGATAAATATATGGATCAGACTCTCACAGATTTGGAGAACTTGAGGAAGGATACCATTATTGAATAGGTAGTTGTTACTCGATCAAAAGGTATGAATTTTGAGAGAAAAAATCGTTGTTATGAAAAAAAAAATTCTATGTAAGTGGGAAGAAAAGTACACATACAGGAGGGTCAGTTGTACAAGACATTACTAGGGTGATCTTTCATCAGTGTGGTAGGATGGGACACTGTCGTCAACCATATCCCCGACCACCAGTAGATTGTTGGTCTTTCGGAAATACGAGACACCTATAGAAGTTTAATAGGTCATAATGATAGACTAGTGTTGAGGGATAATATGGGTAGAGTCGGAGTGTGGGAAGGGGGTCTTCTACACCATATCAATCTGGCATTTTTTTACTCGATGTGGTGGTAGAGGTCTTCTACATGGTGTTTCTGGTATTGAAAACCCATATCAGCATAGTGGTTCTACTCAGGGGAGTCAAAAAACATCATAGGGAAGAAGGGTATAATAGTTACATGCAGTGCAACCTACAATTGTGGAGAGTGATGCTGGGCTGTTGAAAGTGAGAGGTACAATTCCAGCAAATTCTACAATAGCTAGTGCCTTATTTGATATTTATTCCTCTCATTCCTTTATATCTTCAAAATATGTTTATGGTTGGATCCGGGAGGGAATTTAATGAGTGTATTAATGACTATCGATACATTATTGGTAACATAGTCAATAGACATTGGTCTATGCAAGAAATTCTCACTAGAGATCATAGATGATTGTTTCCTGTGGGATATCTATATTATTAATATGACAATATTTGACCAGATTATTGGTATGAAGTGGCTATTCTCATATCGTTCCCACGTAGAGTGTTACAGTAGGATAGTAATATTTATATCTCCGAAGGGTGACCTATGCATTCACTGTAGAGAGTAGGATATCTAGGAGAGTCAAGAATGGTCAATTAATTAGCAACTAGAAGAGATCATAGCCCACGTTTCCAATCTATTTCTACGTGAAGGGGTGTTAGTCAGGATGACCATCCACCAGAAGTGGAATAGTTTTGGGATGTCTTTCCTGAACACTTCATAAGGAAACCACCTATGAGAGATATCGAATTCACTATTGAGCTCATATCAAAGTCTAATCTAGTATCTATTACACCATAAAAATGGAACCATCTGAGCTTCCAGAGCTCGAAACTTGGTTATAAGAGTTAGAAGATAATGTATTTATCCATACAAGTAAATCACCTTGTGTATCGCCTATATTGTTTGAAAGGATGGATAACATAAGTTTATTATTGTGAATTGATTATCAGATCTTGATCAAAATATCTGGTAAGAACTGATGTCCTCTTCCTCATATCGATGATCTGTTTGACCTGTTGAAGGGAGATTGTGTGTTCTCAAATGTCGACGTGAGATCAGGGTATCATCAATTGAGAGTTTTAACTTATGATATACCAAAACCTACTTTTAGTATGAGGTATAGACTTTATGAGTTTTTCATGATTTATTTTGGGTAGAAAAATTCACTAGTAGTGTTTATGGATTTGATAAATGAGATTTTTCATCCACATCTGTATTAGTCTATGGTGGTTTATTTGGAAGACATATTGGTGTACTCCAAGACACATGATGATCATGCACAACTTATTGTGATTGTCATGAGTACTCTAAGATGGAATCAGATATATAATAAGATATATAAGTGTCTGTTTTGTATTAAATCGGTACACTTCTTGGGGAACATCATTTTAGATGAAGGAGTGGCAGTGGACCTAGAGAAGGTTCCATAAACGGTTTCTTGGGAGCTATCCCAAAATTCTTTAGATATCCAATTATTTTTTGGTATTATCTATATATTACACGTGACTCATCAATGACATATCCCATTTGGATTCGTCTCATTACAGATTTAAAAATAATGGGATAATGTTTCAGTGTAAGTAATCATGCAAGAATGATTTTTAGAAGTTGAAGAAGCATTTAATGATGACACCAATTTTGATCCTACATGAGTTAGGTGAGAAGTTAAATATTTATTGTGACCCTTTTGCGAAGCTAATTGTAGATGTGATGATTTAGGGAGATCTAGTTATGGAATATGGCTTTCGACAATTGATACCACCTGATCAAAACTACCCTACATATGACCCCAAGTCCATAATAGTGGTGTATGATCTTATGTGTTTATGGAACTACCTTTTGGGAGAAAATTTTATAGTTTATAAATATCAAAAGATCATAAATTATATCTTTTCATAAAATAATTATAATATTTAGATGATAATATGTGTATATTATATGAAATATTTTAATTTTTAACTATAATATGTGCTCAGGAATGGAAAATGTATGGCTGAATCCTTTGGAAGGAAAAATTAGACTCAGATAATTTAGGATTCTTGTGTAGAGTTGAAGATGATGATGTGGTGGAAGAAATGAATGTGGTCATTCTGGTGGGTCTGGAGTATATGACTTCAGTTTCAGTTTAAGTGGAGTCTACACTTTTGAGATGGATCTGGGACAACTGGTATGAGGATATGGCATGTAGATCCTTGAGGGAAAACATTAATGATTGGGAGACATCTTTAGGTTGGTTTATTTATGATAATGAGATCATCAATGTGGTGATTCGAATTTTTAAACCTACGGGTATAAGAGAGTATCTCTTGTGATAATTTAATTCCTAAAAGTGGGTGGTACATTCAGGTGTGACCAAAATTTATCATAAACTACGATGACAGTTCTGATGTCCATGAATGTAAAAGAATATAATAGGGTTTGTGACATGATGCTCTATCTATCAGTAGGTGAAGGTAGACCATGAACAGCTAGGAGGTTTACTAAAGTTGTTTCCTATTCCAAAATGAAAGTGGGATGATTTTACAATGGACATTGTGGTAGTTTTTCCAATGAATCGTAGGAAGAGTGAATCTATTTGGGTCATTATGGATCAATTGGAAAAGGTAGTTCATTTCTTTCTAATAAGGGAAATCATTACAATAGTGATGTTGGGAGAAATTTATGTTTGTGAGATAGTTCTTTGGCATGGGATTCCATGGAATACAGTTTCAGATCAAGATTCATGATTTACTTCGCACTCATGATAGGTTTTATAGAAATCACTTGGTACGTTGGTTTTATTTAGTTCTGCTTTCCACCCATAGATAGATGGTCGGTTAGAATGTACAATTCAAGTGCTTGAGGATATGTTGCAAGCATGTGTCCTTGACTTCGGTAGGTATTACGAGAAGCACTTGTCTTTGGTGGTGTTATCCTATGTTAATTGTTTTTATTAAACTATACAGATGGCACTATATAATTCTCTTTTTGTTAGTAAAAATAGGTCAATACTATCCAGGATGTAGACTATTGAGTTATATTTAATGGGACCGAGTCTCGTGTATGATAAGTTAGAGTTTGCGCAGCTGATTCAAAAATATATGGATATGGCTCATAGCGTGTAGAAGTCATATTATGATAGATGAATAAGACCCCTAATTTTTACATAGGGTGGTCATGTGTTCCTTTGGGTGTTTCAGAGGATGGTTCATCGTAGGATATAGAGGTAGGAAAAGTCGGCACCCATGTTTTTGGATAGTTTGAGGTAGTGGAGAGAATCAAATCGGTGGCATACTGATTGGCACTTCCAAAGAAATACAATGATATGCCTGATGTCTTCCATGTGTCACAACTATGGAAGTATCACCCCTACCCTTCTCATGTGATTGATGTAGATGAGGTTGCCAATAGATAGATGCATACTTTTAGGATCATACAATATATGTGCTGGATCATAATGAGAATGTGTTGTGGGGAAATATTGTGCTTATAGTTCGTGTGTTATATCTAGATAAAGGTTTTCAAGAGGTGACATGGGAAACTAAAGAATATATGATGTATTAATGGACCGATCTTTTTGGTTCAAAATCTTTGAAAATCATGCAAGTGCTGCTTGAGAACAATATATTTTATGTTTTGTAGATTGTAAGATCCATACCATTTCTATAGCTATCCTGGATGAAATTTCTATTACTTTTTGTTGTTTTCTTATGTATCTTTGATTAGTGTAGTAACGCCAAGTGTGTTTGGGTGTATTTTTAAGAGAATATGGGGAAAGGGGGGATGTGTATTGTTGGAACACTATTAGAGAAAACTATGCACCAAAACCTAGGTAACCATGAGACCTTGGATAGTGACTGTCGCACTGTTGGTGTAAGGATTACTCTAACTGTCTTCCCCTTTCCAAAATACCATGGACCCAGTTTTTAATTACCCAAATAATTATTTTAAAATCCCCTAAACCCCTAAAAACCTCTATTTTGACCTTGGACCGGGACTAAAAAGTTTGGGCAATTCCAGATATTTTCGGAGGGGTTCCAAGGTCGTCTGACCTATGTTCTAAATGATTAAAATCCCAAATCGATGAGATACTATTCTTGTAGTAAGTGGATATCATCTGGATGAAAATACTGATCATTCATCTTTCATTCTTTTATTTTTTGGTGCAATTATTCATATGTGTGTCTAGATCTAAACCATATTGGTGTGATCTAGATCAAGGAATGACGATCTAGATATATATTGATATGGTCTTGATATCCTGGTTCTTGATTTATAGATTTAGGTCTTATATTTCGATCTAAAACATTATGATTCTCATATTTTAAGAATTTTAGTTGAAAAAAATGTTTGAAAATGAATTGAGGTAGCTGTTCAGAAATCTAATTCCAATAGTTATGGATTTTATGCATGTATGAAAAATTATAGAATTTATACAATTCCTAGAAATTTAATTCCTAATTTTGGTTAATTAAGTTGACCAATTGATTTATCAACGAATTTTTGAATTAAATGATAAATTGATTAAATGACCATGATATTATAAGACATTCCTATTTGATAATTAATTTAGGTAAATTTATTATGAGAGTTAGGGGTTGTAAACTATATAATTAATCTTCGAATAAATTATTACATAATGAATTGGCTAGATTGAGATAATTAATCATGAATTAATTATGTTCCTTGATATCATGATCTAGAAATTGTGGAATTAATTTTTAGGATTTGAGATTTTGAATGAGATAATTAATCATGGAAAATTAAATATGGGATGTGGATTGTGTTATTTATTAATAAATTGATGAATTAATTAATGGTATTGGTGTACTTAATTAATTTGGGATTTAATTAAGTATATTAATGTATTTAAATAATTGTTGAATTAGTAATGGAATTGAGGTGGATAATTAATTATGAATTAATTATATTTGAAAGAATGTGAACATGTTCATTATGAATTGAGAAGTATAAATTGTAACATGCTCATTTTAGTTGTGAGTAAAGGAATGGTAATGTGGTCATTTAAATAAAGAGTAAGAATTGTAACATGTTCATATTACAAAAGAATTCTTTATTGATAACATTGGAAATAAAATGTGGATTTAAATAATGGTAATATAGGCACTCTGTGATATGGCCTCACATGAGAATACTTCAAAATATGGCATGAGTCGAATTAGGTTCTGAGACATCATAGCACCATTGAATACTTTGAGCTCCAGCACGAGTCAAAGTACGTATAAAGATATTATATTACATAGGGAACACATCAGTCTCAATAATTACCCAAATATAGAATAAGGGTACTAGTATCCCTATGAATCCTAGAGTTAATATGATTAAATAAATAATAAATGATAATGGGATGACTGTTTATTTATAAATTTTATTCATTTCTTTTTAGAACATCATAAACTATGTTTTGATTCAAATTTTTTAAGACACCATTGGTGGTGGCCTACTAAGTTTTACTAACACCTTACTCGATCATCCTATTTGGTACCTGAATAAACTTTACTATTGCAGGATGGGTTAAGGTAATGGGCCTTATGTTAGATTGCTAATTGGTGTAGGAGCTTGGATAATGGATCCAAATGCCATGTAGGACTTGAATTGTATTTGTTGGTGTCTTTAGTTTTTGTTCCATTTTTAGGAACATTGAAACGTATATTGAAATAGAATGTCTTTCCATTTTAGTTGAAAATTGAACTTGCAGTTTTGGTTGTCATATGACATTTTTATTGTTCTGGTTATATTTGATTCTTCATATGCTTATGTACTTCCACTAGTGTTTTACTCTGAATAAAGAGGGTGTAGTTTCCCTATAACTATCTTACTAGACCCTCACTATTAGTCGGTTTCCTCTGACACACAAGGAGGTGTGGCTGAGGTCATGTGACTGACCGACTTGGGGAACTGCCACATGGTACCCAGGACGAGACATTACAGATTTTATCATATCTATATATTTGGATTATGTAGTCCAGTTAACTAACATATAATCTATATTTTGTTTTCATTTAACATTTTTTTTATATCTAAAATATGGGATCATTTGTCTTTATTCAATGATGATTGTACTATATTCATTAAACATTCCTTTTCTATTTATCATTTATCATATACCATTTGACTAGCCACTGTTATATTTGTAGGAGACCTATTTGATTCTAATGGGTTTCATTAATGTATATTCTTTACGAATGATATGAATATGTGGAATAATTATTCTTGAAATTTTATGATAAATGGTGGGATAAGGGTAATAAATCACCATAATAGATTGTGATATTCTTTATATATCATATAAATAATTTGATGTGTGTGATTTATTAAAACAAATTCACCTTGTTATGCATGGGAATGATATATTTTTCATTCACTACAATGTAATACATAGACATGAAATAGTGATATTATTCAATTATTATTTTTTCCTTGGTATATATTTTTCTATCCCATGTTTTATTTAATTATTTATTTTTGAGTAACATTTTTTTATTGACATCTATTCCATTCTCCTTTGATATTTTCCTGCTCAATCAATGTTTAATGTAAATCAAATTGAAACATTTTTATGCCTCCAATTTATGATTGTTGAGATTTATGATATCTCGACATATAATTACCCTTATTTATCTATATATTGGATGTTCATCCTCACCCATTGTGTATATGTTCCCTTGAAATACAATGATTTTATAGATGTTTAATTTTATCTTTGAATATATTATAGATATTCAAGATACAGTAAAGTTAATTCATCTAAAAACAATTTGTGTACCTAATTTCATAAATTATCTATAAATCTAGATTCATAAGATCAATTAATACTATTTTCAATAAAAATAATGTAATAGTATATTTATGAGATTTTCAAACTTATTATTTGTATCAAATAAAGGAATATTTTTTTCAATTTATATCACAAAAAATTATAAATATAGATTAAAAAATTGATCAAAAAAATTTACAAGGTAATTTAGAACTAAAAATGATTTATTAATTATTTTATCTTAGTTTAAAATATTACTATTAGATTGTTATGAATTATAGTATACTTATAGTTCACATTATGTAAATTTTTAAAATTTTAGAAATAGAAGAAATTTTTTTGAGTACTAATGTAGTTAGAAATATAAATATTTCCCAAATTAAGTAACACCTCTAGATTCGATGGTATTTTTCTTTTTAAATACTTAAATAGTTTGTGCAGCACGCGACATTGAGTTCTATCACACCCCAACTTGCCTTAAAAAAAGGATTTATGAAAAGTATTATGTAATTTTTTTAATTTTATATAATTTTAATATTGAACTCATGTGTTTATTAGAAATTATATATGAACAAATTCAATTTTTCAAATAAATGAAATATTTTTCAAAAAATTTGATTTTACCGCCTTTTAATTGAGAACCCATTTTAAATAAAATATTTGAAATAGTTATATATTAAAATTGAGAACATTTACATATTCTACACAAGTGGAACATAAAAAAATTGGAATTTTTTTGTATTTTCTTATAACATTCATATTTTAATGAATATAAAAAATACTGCATTTTTATTCAAAAATGATTTTTCATTAAATTTATTGTTATTGTTTTGTTATCATATTAGTTAGTTTTATTTTATAATTAAATAAATATTTTATAATTTAATATAATTTAGTTCATTGGAATTATTTTCACATTTAAATTAGATATAAACACCTGTTATTCTTTTGATGGTTTTTACTTTTGAAAAACCTATTTTCCCTTTTTATCAATGGGAATTAATTTTAAATTAATTAAACAAACACTATGTTTTATATTTTTAAAAATAGATTCCATATTTATAATTAATTGGCCCAACATATTTTTATATGTTACATTGATTTTTTTGGATATTAATAATAGGAAATCTAGAAATATTTCATTACTGCAGTTAAGGGTAAATCAGGTAATTAAAGGTCAGCATAATATTATAAAATTATCGAAAAATAATTAAAAATAATACTGGATAACTAAAATCTACCCTTATAACCTATTTTTTTAAATTGATTCATTTAATGGACCCTTTTCCATTAATATGGAAAGAATATTTTTAAAATTCATAAATGTGAAAAAATGTCACATTCCATTTCTTATAAGTATAATAATTTCAATATGGAGATATCTAGGAGATAAAATTGATCATTACTAGTCCCAAGAAATATAAAATAATTATATACCTCATATAAATTCATTAATGATTTTTATATATTAACTAATAACCAATATTTATAACACAATAGGGAAGTATAAATTATTTTAGTAATAGAAATATCAAATAAATGATATTAAAAAATATTAAATATATATATATAATTTAAAATCATTTATAAAATAAAAATTTTTTAAATAAAAATTTCTTGTTATTAACATATTTTATTTATTGATTCGACATTATCATGTTGTTTACATTTAAAAAAATTTAAAAATATTAAACTCTATCAAAATTGACATAAATGAAACTTTAAAATAAATAATATTTTATTCAATGTAATAAAATTTATAAAAATTCATAGTTATGAAAAATAAAATTTATAGTGTTATATATGTAATAAAATATCCAATTTGGTTTCTTTTTTTCATTTGATAGTAACTATATTGACCTTGTTGTGTAAAAATACATGTTGTCATGGTAAAGGTTAAATTATTTAACTAATGGATAAATCCAAAATATAATGTTAATTTTATTACCTAAACATGTTTAATATTCTTTGGTTGATGATATTTCAACCCATACTCATCTTTTCCTTGAAATAAATCACTTTGGAGCTGTTTGAAACTGAAAACAATTTATAATAAATTAATATTTTATGATCTTCCAAAAGTGTCCCTCACAACTATTATTAAAGGGAACTTATCCTTATCTTTAATTCAAACCTATAAAAACATTTTTCTCATCCAACATTTTCCAATTTCCTCTCCCAGAAAATATCAATACATCTTAGAGTCTATACTTTCGGCAGAATTTCATCATATGGAGTCGTTTTGTGCAAACCGAAAGGAGATGCCAAAAAAGGTAATTATTTTATCACATATTTAAATGTTATTTTCTTTTTATACTTCCTATTTAAAATATGTTATTATAATCATGTTATAACAATATTTCTCATTTTTCCATCATATGAATAATAATATCTCTATATGTGCGTGCTTACAGCTTTGAGTCTCATAGACGTGGTGTAGTTTGTTATTCAGCACTAAATAATTTGGTTGGGTATAATGATGATTATAGTGTACATAAATAATGAATATTACATGATAATTATTCTCTATAATTAATATAATATCCAATTCCATACCATTTAACCATTAAGGGAATTATATCATCGCTCGTGCAAATATATGGCCTACCGTCTCCACGACATGGTGAGATTCATTATACATGTTAACCAATAAATAATGAGTATAAAATTTATATCATGATTGAAAATAATAATTAGGAACATAATTTATTATAGGTTATGAATAAAACACATCTTATACATAAAAAACATGACTTACATGACAAAACAAGAATGGGAAAATGAAGTAGTTAACACCCGAAACAACATTAATACTAAAATATTATTTCCAAATGGATATAATAGGATCATATATGATATAATAAATATGGATATGGTCCTGGTATTATTTAATAACATGATTTAACCATTATAAAGAAGGTTAACACACCCTTGACTAATGTAACTTATAAGGTAAGGGATAATTTAACAATCTCATTTTCATTCGAGATTTTTTATACATAAGTATCTACTGGGAAATATTTATCATTCACATACATGTTTATTAAAATGTAAATAAAAATATTATTAAAAAGATCAATGTAATTTTTACCCATGTTTTAATTTTAATAAAACATGTTTAAAGGAATCTTTCCCTCATTTTCCAAATGAGGTACTTTATAACCTTTTCGACAAATTAAGGATAAATTTTTTTAACCTATATGACAAAAGATGTCATTTTCCATCGTTATGAAACCTTTAAATTTTTAATACATCCATACAATATTATATTTTTATTTTAAAAATAGATTTCTCTGTATTAATTGTGCATCTTTTAAATGATTTCAATATAAAAAAAATATTTCTCTCAAAGAGTTTTAATGAATTTTATATATTATTTTCATCTATGTCAACATCCTTTATGGAATTTTATTTTCAATTGAGGTTGATTTTTTATGATACAATATTCCATATTGTATTTAAGGGTTTATGGAATATTTGACTATATATGTGATATTTTTATACTATTCATGGTTCATGGTTAATGTATTAACATTTTGTAAACTAGTTTTAATATGAATGTCTATATTATGTTTCACCCTTTTCATTTAAGGAATTAATTAGACATAGTATGTGACAAGAGAGTGCCATTATACCCCCTAGATGCTTCAGTAGGAATAATGAGAAAAACTAGTGTCTTGGAAGAATTCCTTGATGGTATGGTTATTTATGGTCTTGGCACCTAACCATGATGGTACGGTTATGATGCCTGGTTTTATGCATTCCCTCATTACGATATTATTTTTTGATATTACATGCGATTATTCCACTATTAGAATATCCATGTGAATGATTAAATAGAATTATTTGATTTATTTATTTTCATATTATTTTTATGATTATAGTGTTTGAGTGTTATGAATTACCTTTAAAGTTTATTCTTATTTAATATAGCTTTTACTATATTCTTTATCCTTACTAAGCATCTAAACTCACCCTTATCTTATGTTACATTTTTTCCTAGGATGGGAAGAATTATATTATGATTTACCTACAAGTATAGTCTATGGTATATTAGGTTTCTCAAAGGGATTAATATTTTTTTTATTTCAAAATTTAATGTCAAACTTATGATTTTACCTATTATTTATAAGGCTACTAATCAAGTTAGTCCTTTGAGATTTAATTTTATTATAATCATGAAAATGTAATAAATTAATTTATTGACTCTGGGAAACTAGGTTTAGGGTGATACAATTCATACTATAGATATATTAATAAAATCCTTTGAAACTAGATTTATAAAAATCCTGATTAGGGAACATTACCCCTCAGATATACATTAGGGATAAATATTTAAGAACATCCAAAAATTTAGGTAATATATAAATTATGTGGTTATTCCTTGAAATTACATCCATATATTGATACTACAAGTAGATGTGCTTCTTTCATATATGTATCTAGGAATAATAACTCTGACTAGGTGTTCTGGTCTTGACTCTGGGTAACCAGGTACAGGAAAATAGGCCTTATTATGAACATAGTTTAACACTCCCAATGGATATTATTTGGATAATTCACATATTATTTATGAACCATTATGAAGGATGTTTTTGTAAATTTTCCCTCAAAGAATCCATTTTACTGATTATGGATTAGATATGCATTAATTTTTCAATTTATTTTATTAGTTTTGAATTAAGCATTCTGGTTCATATCATAATCTTTTGTATAACATTATTTAAAAATAGAACCTAGTGGAAGGAATGAAAACCATATCAATACACGTAATCCATGTATGGATTACCCTCCTATGTAAGATATTGATAGTGATGTTGGTGATACAACTATTGTTGAAGAACTTATAACCATGATGGGAAAACTGACTTATGTTATGAATAATAACCTTACCCGTATAGAGCTTCCAGATCCACAATGTTAGGGATACATGTTAAACAACATCAGGAGGAAAATAACATAAACACTCAATGGGACTATAATTTCATTTTTAGGTGAAAAGTGGATAATTTTATTAGGGAAATATTTATTTTTTTGGGGAGTAATTAAATGGAAGAGAAATTTTTATGGCAGTCTATCATCTATTTGGAGATGCATATCAATGGTTCTAATTAATTAAAAACATGAATGGTGATAAAGATGTTTAAAATATAGAATGGAGGGAATCTGAATAATAATTCATAGAAAAATACTTTCCTTGTGATCTTTGAGCAGATATGGAGAGACAATTTTTGAGTCTATGGTAGAACGAGGATGATAATGTTTCAAAGCATGAAGATAACTTACCAAGGATTTCAAGGTATATTATAGACTATATACATGACCCATGAATTTATATTTATTGATTATTTGATGTTTTATAACCATTTCCTGGATGGTAATTGATCATACAACCTGTGTCATCATGTGAAGATATAGTATCATGTGCTATAAATATAGAAAATGAATTCACTAAGACTTATGAGTTATAAGTAAATAAAGAGAAGAAGATGTTCGCTAAATAATTGGGAAAAGAAAATAAGCGGATTAAGGTAAAAGTATACTTTCCACCAGCAATAATTATGGGAAGAAACACCTCATAACATTCTTAAAGGAGAAGGTATTTTGTTAAAAGTGTGTAGAAAAATGCCACCAATATCGGGATTGTAATAGGAAGAAATAATATATCAATATTAAGTGATAAAATCTTAATGATATGGGACATTATGAAAATGATTGTCCTAAGTGTTAATGAATCTTTCCCCCTAAATTGAAAAGGTATAAAGGATAATATTTTTCAATCACTACTAGTGAGGTTGAAGTTCCTAATGATTTGGTGGTGGGTACATTAATCATTTCCTCAAATTTAGGCCAAAATTTATTTGATTCTGGATCATCGTATTCCTTTATATCTTCCATTTTTTCTTTAAAAATTAGATATTTCTAATTCACATTATCAAGGTATATGTCAATAAAACCCCCTAAGGTAATTCCTAGCGTAATAAATATATGCCAAAAAGTTCTCATTATGCCATAAAAACATGCTTTATCTGCTGAATATATCAGTATACCTATTTTTGACATTAATATAATCATTTATATAGACCGGTTGTCAAAATATGATGCAAAAATTTATTACACGAAGATGGAAGTTGTGAAAAATGGGTAGGATATAGAATCCCTTACTGTAAAGACCCGGAAATTCTGTGGAAATTTTTTTTCTTAAATTCATGGGCTTTTTAAGAGTCCGCGAAAATTTACGGCGCTTGATTCTGAGACCCGGTGTTCCCAGAATCAATTTTTGATGTTTTGTGCAGGTATGTTCAGTAAATGTACAAGCGGGATTTAATAACTTTTGAACTGGTTCTCGGAATTGAAATCTGAGGGCACCGTTGAGCTCGCAGCATCGGTGATTTCTTAGTGAGACCTTCACCGCAGTTGCGTTCTGACGAGAATGGGAGTTAGTTTTTGGGGTTTTTAAATTAAATTCAATAAAAATAATGTGTTAACTTTATTTTTGTTTTATGGTGGTTAAAACCTCCAAGAAGAAGTTAGTGGTGGGGCCCAGCCGAACAGAACCTCCCCTTGGAGGATATTATTTAGTGGGGACCACCCGAGCTTCATAACCCCTTTGAACTCCCCATTAATTAATTGGACACTTCTCCCCATTTAATTGGAACTCCTCACCACCCCTAATTTTGAATTTGAACCATTCCTTTCCATTAATTAAATGATTTGTCTCATTTAATTAAACACGAGTATTTGTGTTGTTGTGCCATAAAAATAGTTGAGAAATTCCTCTATTAATTTTGGATTGGCCTTCTTTTGGTGAAACCTTTGGGAGAGGAGGAAGAACATGGAGGAAAAAATTCTCCCAACAAAGAACATGTCTTTTGCCAACGAAGACTGACATACATATCTCCCTCTTCAACCAGGGCAAGAAGTGGAAGCACCACCGCCGACGAATAACGCTGACGACGTCATCTTCGACTCGTCTTCTCCAAACTCTTCCTCCTCTAAAATTGACAAAACGATGTCGGCTTCCCATTACTTCATCAACGATCCTCATCAAGTGCTGTAGGGGGATTTGAGTTGAAATTATTCCCAATATTAATCATTCAATTTATGTTTTGAGAATCGAATGATAACACCATAACGAGGAGGGCTCAGACCGCACGAACACAGCCTGACCCTCCCCCATTGATTATCTTTGTCTTTTGAAGACAGAGGCAGAGCAACAGCGGCAGGTGTCGGGTCGGCCATGAAGAAAAATGGCGGCGCAAGGCTGCTGGGTCACCATAAGGGGCGGAACCATCGTGTTGCGCGTAAGTAGGGTCGTGTCTAGTGCCGACCGCGGTAGAGATGCGTGCTGCTGTCGCGCAACGCGGAGGGTAGCAGGGGGCCACGACCATGCCAGGTAGGGGTGGATGTGGCGCGGCACCATCGCGTCGGGTGGAGGGCAGCAGAACTGTGGTGCCGTCACGGTGTCGTCGCATAGCGAAGGAGGAGCCAGGAGCGGTCGGCGTCGGGTTGGACGCAGAATGTGTGGGAACCGGCTAGCTGCTCGGTGAGCTAGACAAGGCGGGACCCCCCATGTCCTGTGAAAAAACGGAACAGGCGCTTAGCGCTGGTACGGTTCAGAAGCAGGGGGTGCAGCACCCCCCCCCCCCCCCACACACACACACCTGGCCAACCGGGCCACATGGCGGCCAACCCGCCAGGCCATGCGGCGACTGGCCAGACGGACTAGGGTGACCATCCAGCCGGTCCACCACAGCCATCCAGCCAAGCCACACGGGCCAGCCAGCCGGGCTATGAGGGCCGCCAGCCCACCGGGCCACGCGGGCTGCCCTCGGGCCGTGATGCTCCCTCCAGCCGGGTCACCATCGGGCCGGTCCGCCCCTCGGGCTGGGCCACTACCTTCAAAGCTGGTTCGGTCTCACGGGCTAAGTCAGACCCGTGGACCGAGTCGGACCCCAGTCCGGACCCGATTAGTCGAATACACCTTTTTCCCCGTATCTTGGGCTACGGGTGTCTGATTGACGAACAATTTACGGCGACAGAAAGAATAGAACAAGATGGTACTTTTTGAATATCCTAGTAGATGTTTGGAAAAAAGTTGGGGTATGGTCATGTTGGTTTGAACCTAAAAACCAACCGGGCCCCTCGAACGGAAATGCCAATAACTAAGAGATGGGGCGTTCGATTGACGCGTCATCTGTTGCATTGAGATCCCTATGACGAGGCGGACCATTAAGATACTTCTAATTGGGACTTACTGATAGTTAGAGTATTCACCTATAGCTTGTGGATCGGATCCTCCTGGAGACTAGCGAGCGTAGTACGGAGACTTAGTAGCTAGCAAAAACCTGTCGCCTTCTGACCTTTCGACTCGGAGTGTTTCGACTAGCCCAGTAGGGGAGCGCCTCTGTGTGAGCACAGCATGCACACATTGGAGAGCACCTTGGTGTGACGCAGAAGACCCACGATACTCGACAGGATGAGTACCTCAGCAGGCTATGAGGGGGAGCGCCTCTGTGTGAGCGCGATAGACCCATGGTGGGGAGCGCCTGTGTGTGAGCACTGCAGACCCACGGTACTTGATAGGAGGAGTACCACAGTAGTCTAGGAAAGTGGGAAGTGCATTTGTGTGACACGGAAGGCCCACCGTACTCGCTAGAGTAGGAGTACACCATCAGACGAGATTCCGACAGTTTGACTATGGATATTACTTACTACTACCCTAAGAATAAAAATCCTAGTTTGAGCTAAGTCAGTGACTTTTTTGTTTACCTCATGATTGAGATGGGTTATTAGATAACTTAGGTATATGTATGGTCATATACCTAAGTAAGGTTTATCCGTCGAATCTTTACTTTGTGGTTATCCTTTTTGGATATTGTGAGTCCTTGAGGGTCTCGGGATCCCTACTCAGTATTGTTATTCTCACCGCTGCATGGGCTATGTCATCACCTCATTGTGTTGGATGAAGACAAAGGACAACACTGACAGAGGCTGAGAGCTCTAGGACTGGACGGTAACTGGAGGTGGACCTTATGACGAGACGGTTCACAGAGGAGTCTGACGGACGTGGAGTGCTGAGGTGGCCATCTGTACCTACCCATCAGGTAGGAACCCCGGAGGATGATCCAGGAGCTTCTCTTTACCTTTTAGTTTTTTGTCCCTTTTTTTTGTACTAGCTTTCAGTTGTACCTGTACATTACTGTTGGGCTTGTATTTCCGGCCCCTTTACTTTCCAGCACTTCAACTGTATATAGTATTGCATAGTGTTTTTCTACCAATTTTGTAATCTAATTGTGTGTGTTTACATTTTATAAAGGCAATGCCTTCCCAGCTTAGGGATTTATTCATTTGGTGCTACTTGTCAGCCCCTGGCCTATGTAAGGAAAGCTTGGGGTAGTCACGGCACGGGTCCCGAGGATGGGTCGTGACAAATTGGAATCAGAGTAGTCAGTTCTACTGCAGAACTTCGGACTCTGATATTTGTTTTCTATGAAGCAATAGTGTTAGGGGTACTAAGTTTGGTTTTTAGTTAAGGGATTCATTGTTGGTGAGGGAGGCTGATTCATCCATACACTAGGACCCTGACAACTGATTTCCGACATAGTGCATGAAAACCCTGATTTCCTGTGTGTTTTCAAAAGTTTTCTTAAGTCATCTCACCAAGTATAGTCTTTTGACCGTGTCACATATGTTTCTTTCAGGATGCCTCCCGGAAGAGCCCCAAGAGTTGTACGTACTGACATCCCACCGAGCGATGAGGCTTCGGTGCAGGGCCCCTTTCCAGTCGAAGAATCAGCGGAGGCACCAGCGGTACCACTTTCTGTTGGGCCACCAATGCCACCAGCCCCAAAAGAAGACGATGCACACTGCTTTAGTGCGTTGCATGAGTTCCAGCGCCTGAGTCCACCCATGTTCTGGGGAGAGAAGAACCCACAAGCGGCTGATGATTGGATGGAGGTTGTGGTGACAGTCTTCAAACTAGTAGGGACACCATTAGAGCACATGATGATTCTTACTACGAGTCTCCTTCAGGACGCAGCCGGAAGATGGTGGATCCTGATGCTTCAGGTCCATGACATGGTGACACTACACTAGACAGACTTCAAGAGCCTGTTCCCAGAGAAGATTATACCATCCACCCTTTGGGCGGTGCAGATACAAGAGCTACTGCATCTACAGAAGGGTAGCATGACGGTAGCACAGTACTCGGTGAGGTTCACCGACCTCTCGCGCTACTCCATAGATATGGTACGAGACCCATTCTTTAGGGATCAGACCTTCGAGCAGGGGATCAGGAGAGAGATCTGGGCTTCGATGATCTCCCTTAGCATCCCGACGCAGGAGGTGGTGTTAGAGAGAGCCCTCCTAGTGTAGATTTTCCTTGCTGAGTAGACTCCAGCAGCGAGACCCACTACTAGTGGAGACGCTGAAAATTCTTCTGTAGCTGGATGTAGATAGATGACGCATAGTTCCAAGAGTACCAGACTCACAAGTGGACGATTGCAGGACTCAGGCTATTTTATGCAGGGCACATGGGGCAGTGACTTACCTACCAGGAGCAGGTAGTGTTACTCATGTGGCGGGTAGGGTCACATGGCTCGTGACTATCTGACCCGCCATTCAGATGATCAGCAGACAGTTGGGGGACCACCCAGCCAGAGTCAGAGGTTCGATCGAGGTGGTCCACTGGGTGCAGGCGGACGTGGCAGAGGAGTTGGTCGAGCAGCTGGTGGTGGATGAAGTTCTGAGGTGTTGCCACCACCACCACTAATAGGTCCACCCCGACTACAGGGAGCGAGTGGATAGGGGAGATCTCAGCTTCAGGACGCTGAGGCTTATGACCTTGGCACTCCAGATATGATTCGAGTTACGATCTGTGTCTACTCCACCTTAGTTGCAGTTCTTATAGACACAGGTGCTAGTCACACTTTCATTTCCACTGCCCTCTTTTGGAGCTCAGAGATTCTAAAGGAGCCGTTGACTCGATCCTTACGGCTAGAGACTTCGACGAGAGTAGACTCGATGATTACGCACCGGTGTCGGCAGTTTGAGCTTACTCTAGGAGGCGAGAGCTTTGGATGGGATCTCCTCGTAGCGTTGTCAAGGCCTTACAACGTCATCTTGGGTATGGGATAATTATCTACAGCCCATGATCAGATTGACTGTATTAGGTGTAAAGTGTGGTGTGTCCGCATGGATGGGACTAGGTTCACCTTCACCGGTGAGAAGGTATCCTTTGCAGCATAGGATATACTTACTTGGAGGAGGGTCCAGCCAATCACTCACCAATTGGCTTTCCTTACCCTCAGAGCAGTTGAGGTGGAGAGTCTGACTTGTCCTGTAGTGGTGGACCAGTACGTAGATGTTTTCCCTGACGATGTCCCAGTACTACCTCCTTGTAGAGAGGTGGACATTTACATTGATATATACCCCGGGACGACATCGATATCTACTCCAGGATATCATATGGATCCCGTTGAGCTTCGTGATAAGCGGGTACAACTAGAGGACTTGCAGCGGAAGGGATTCATCAGGCCAAGTTTTTCTCCCTAGGCAGCTCTGATTATATTCACCAAGAAGGCGGATGGGAGCTTGAGGCTCTAGGATGACTACCTTTACTAGAACCAGGTGACAATAAAGAATAAGTACCCACTCCCGAGGATTAAAGACCTCTTTGATCAGCTCTAGGGGGCACGATGGTTCTCGAAGATAGACCTCAGATCAGGTTATCACCAGCCCAGAGTTCAAGAGGAGGATGTTCAAAACACAGCCTTCATGTGTTGGTACATCCACTATGAGTTCTTGTTTATGCCATTCAGCGTAACCAATGATCTTGCAGTGTTCATGTGTCTCATGAATAGGATCTTCCAGCCATACTTCGATCACTTTGTCATAGTCTTTATCGATGACATTCTGATCTACTCATCTACTGAGGAGGAGCATGCCTACCATTTGTAGGTAGTACTGGACACAATCCAAGAGAACCAAATTTATGGTATGCTCTCAAAGTGCCAGTTTTGGATTCGATAGGTTCACATCTTGGTACATGTCATCTTGGAGGATGTACTTGCATTGGATCCAGTAAAGATAGAGATGTTACTTGCTTGGGAGCCAACCTGGAGTCGATAGAGGTATGGAGTTTCTTGGGCATGGCTGGATACTACCGGAGGTTCGTTCCAGACTTCTCCAAAGTTGTAACACCACTATCATCCTTGACGAAGAAGGGGAGATGCTTCATGTGGTTGGAGAGATGCCAGTTGGGCTTTCAAGAGCTAAGGAAGAGGCTGACTAGTTCCCCCATAGTTAGGCTTCTAGAGGAGGTCATAGGGTATGTTTCTAAATGCGATGCATCAGGTACCGGACTTGGGTGTGTCCTGATGCAGGAGCGAGTAGTGATCGCATATGGTTCTTAGCAACTAAAACTTCATGATCAGAACTACGCTACCCATGAACTGGAGTTAGCAGCAGTGGTCTTCGCCTTGAAGATGTGGTGGCACTATCTTATGGGACAATGTTTTATGATGTACTCAGATAACAAGAGTCTTAGGTATATATTCTCTCATAAGGACCTGAACCTGAGACAGTTGTGATGGCTCGAGTTCCTCCAGGACTATGACTTTTAGAGAGTCTATACTCGTGGGAAGGGGAACGTTGTTGTAGATGCTCTCAGTAGGATTCTATTATACAGCTACTAGGAGAGGTGATAGGGCAGCTGGATTCCTTATAGATATCCTTTTTGGATAGGGATGATGTAGCCTATCTTCAGTCTCTCACAGTCACTCCTCCACTTCTTCAGCGAGTCAGGGAGGCACAGTGTGGAGATGCTGACTGTGAGGCATGACGTGTTCAGATATCCACAGGAATGACACCTGATGAATTTTCTGAATGTGGGGAGAACGTCATTCTCTTCAGAAGAAGAATTATTGTACCATTTTCACTTCAGGAGGAAGTTTTGAGGGAGTTCCACACTTCCCCTTTAGCGGTACATCCAGAGGTGGTGAAGATGTACCAGGACCTTCGACGATAGCACTGGTGGCCAGGTATGAAGAAGGAGGTGGCAGAATTTGTCTCTCGGTGCCTCACTTTTCAGCAAATGAAGGTGGAGCACTAAGTACCATCATTCTTGGTTCATCCCTTAGATGTCCTAGAGTGGAAGTGGGATTGGATATCCATGGACTTCGTGATGGGTATTTCACGTACATCCAGGAGTCGTTATTCTATATGGGTGATCGTTGACTGACTCACCAAGTCGTCCCGCTTCTTACCGATCAAATAGAAGGGTTCAGTAGAGAGCTTGGGATGCCTCTATGTGTAGGAGATTGTGTTTTTGCATGGACTACCTTCTTTTATTGTCTCCGACCGTGACACACGGTTTACATCCCGGCTATGGAAGGGTTTCTAGGAGGCTTTCAGGACACAGCTACGTCTGAGCATTGCCTTCCATCCTCAGACAGATGGCCAGACCGAGAAGACCATTCAGACCCTCGAGTACATGCTCCGCGCATGTGTCCTCGACTTTTTTCACAGTTGGGAGGACCACTAACCTTTGTTAGAGTTTTCCTGTAATAACATCTACCACTCCACCATCAGTATAGCACCCTTTTAGGCCTTGTATGGTTGGCCATGCAGATCGCCACTATGCTGGACAGACCCTGAGGAGTGCGCACTAGTGGGACCAGAGATGGTATGGGCTACCATGTAGAAGGTGCAGATTATCCAAGAGTAGATGAAGAGTGCACAGAGTAGGAAAACTTCATATGTTGATAGGAGGCAGAGACCTCTATATTTCTAGGATGGTGACCACTCTTCCTATGGGTCTCACCTCAACGAGGTCTATTGAGATTTGTTCAAGGCGGAACCTAATCTTTGAGGTTCATCGGACCTTTCCAGGTCTTTAACAGAGTAGGCAAGGTGGCTTACCACTTATCTCTTCCAACTCAGTTGGATCGGGTGCATGGTGTCTTCCACGAATCTCAGCTAAGGTGATATGTGCACGACCCTTCCCACATAATCAACCATGGAGAGATGTACATCGATGACGGGACGAATTTGATAAAAAATCCAATGGAGATTGAGGATCGATATGATTGGGTCCTTTGTGAACAGTCGATACCTCTATTGCGCGTTCACTGGCAGCACATGAACCTCCAAGAGAGCACATGGGAGTAGGAGGCTCAAATGCGTTATCAGTACCACCATTTGTTCCCTTAGTTTGAGTTATAGGTTACGGGGACGTAAAGTCCTGAGCTGGGGAGAATGTAAAGACCTTGAAATTCAATGGAAATTTTTTTCTTAAATTCATTGGATTTTTACGAGTCCGCGGAAATTTACGGCGCTTCATTCCGAGGCCCGGTGTGCATGGAATCAATTTCTGAAGTTTTGTTAGGGTAAGTTTAGTAAACGTATGAGCGGGATTTAATAACTTTTGAACTGGTGCTCAGAATTGAAATCCTAGGGCACCGTTGAGCTCGCAGTGTTAGTGATTTCTTAGGGAGACCTTCACCGCAGTTGCGTTCTGATGAGAATGGGAGTTAGTTTTTGGAGTTTTTAAATTCAATTGAATAAAAATAATGTGTTAACTTTATTTTTGTTTTATGGTGGTTAAAACCTAGAAGATGAGGTTAGTGGTGGGGTCACTACACCCTAACCTTCCCTGAGAGGTTATGGTGGTGGGGCCAACCAGCACATAACCTCCCTTGGGAGCATATTATATAGTGGGGACCACCCGAGCTTCTTAACCCCTTTAAACTCCCCATTAATTAATTAGAAACTTCTATCCATTTAATTGGAACTCCGCACCTCCCCTAATTTTGAATTTGAACCATTCCTTTACATTAATTAAATGAGTTGTATCATTTAATTAAACACAATTATTTGTGTTATTGTTCCATAAAAATAATAGATAACTTTCTCTATTATTTTTTTCATAGAATTCATTCGGTGGATTCTTTGGGAGAGGAGGAAGAACATGGAAGAACATGGAGGAACAAATTCTCCGAACAAAGAATGTCTCTTCCACCAATGAAGAATGAAGGACATCTCTCCCTCTTCAACCGGGGAAAGAAGTGGAAGCACTACCACCCAAGAAGAATGCCGACAATGTCATCTTCGACTCGTCTTCTCCGAACTCTTCCTCTTCCAAGATTGATGAAACGATGCCACCTTCCCGCAACTTCGTCAACGATCATCGTCAAGTGAGGTAGGGGGATTTGAGTTGAATTTATTCCCGATATTCGTTTTTCAATTTATGGTTTGAGAACCAAATGATGACACCATAATGAGGAGGTCTCAGACTGCACGAACACGGCCCGACCCTCCCACATTGATTATCCTTGTCTATTGACAACGGAGGTGGGGCAACGGCGGCCGACATCAGGCCGGCCGTGAAGAAAACCGACTGCGCAAGGCCACCGGGTCTCCAAGAGGGAGCGGCATAGTCATGCCGCACGGAAGGAGAGCTATGTCCAAGGAGGGCCGCGGCAGAGGCGCGCAGTGTCGTCACGTCGCGCGGAGGGCATCATGGGGTCGCAGCCAGGCTGGGCCGCGGTGGAGGTGGCATGGCACCATCACACAGCGCAGAGGGAAGCAGAACTGTAGAGCTTTCGCGCCGCGGTGGAGGAGCGAGGATTCACCGGTGTCGGGCTGGCCGCCAGAGGTGATGGAACCGGCTGGCCACTCGGCCAGCTGGACAAGGCGAGACCCCCCCCCCCAGGTCCCACAGAGAAACGGAATCGGTGCCTAGCGCCGGTACGGTTCACAAGTAGGGGATGCAGCACCCCCCCCCCCCCCACGTGGCTAGCCAGGCCACGTGGCGGACAGCCAGTCATGCCGCACGGCATCCAGCCAGCCATGCCCCACGGCGGCCTGCCCGCCGGGCTCTGGTGGCCTGCCAACCAGGCCACGGCGGCCAGCCGTCCTCGTGTCGGGCCTCTCCCTTAGGTCGGGTCGCCATTGGGCCAGGCCTCCCACTGGGATCAGTCCACCCCTCAGGTCGGGACACTCCATTTAGGGCTAGGTCGGACTCACGGATTGGGTTGGACCCGCGGACCGGGTCAGACCCCAGTCCGGACCCGATTAGCTGAATATAACTTTTCACCCATATCTTGGGCTACAAGTGTCTGATCAATGAACCGTCTATGGCGATGGAAATCATAGAATGAGAGATTACATTTGGCATAACCTTCATGAGTTTTGGACACAGTTGGGGTATGGTTGGTTTGGTTTGAACCTAAAAATCAACCGGACCCCTGGAACGGAAATGCCAATAACTAACAGACTGGGCGTCTGATTGATGCACTGTCTATTGCATTGAGATCCCTATGATGAGCCGTACCTTTTAGATAATTCAACATTGGAATTAATGACAGTTGGAATATCGACCTACACCTCATGGAGCAGATCCTCCTGGAGATGAGCGAGCGGAGTAGAGAGACTTAGTAGCTGGCTGAGACATGACGACTGCTGACCTTTCCACTCTGACTGTTTCTAATAGCCCAGCAGGGGAGAGACTCTGTGTGAGCGCGGATGACCCACTGTGGGGATCACCTCTGTGTGACGCAGCAGAACCACGATACTCCACAGGAAGAGTACCTCAGTAGGCTATGAGGGGGAGCGCCTCTGTGTGGGTGTGGCAGACCCACGGTGGGGAGCGCCTCTATGTGAGCGCAACAGACCCACGATACTCGACAGGAGGAGTACCACAGCAGTCTAGGATAGTGGGAAGTGCCTCTATGTGATGCGGTAGGCCCACAGTACTCAATAGAGAAGGAGTACACCATCATCCAAGATTCCGACAGTTTGACTGTGGATGTTACTTGCTACTACCCCAAGAATAAAAATATTTGTTTGAGCTGAGTCAGTGAATTTTGTGTTTACCTCATGATTGAGATGGGTTGTTTGATAACATAGGTATATGTATGGGAATATACCTAAGGGTTATCCTTTGAATCTTTAATTTGTGGTTATCCTTGTTGGATATTGTGAGACCTTGAGGGTCTCTAGGTCCCTACTGAGTATCATTATACTCACCACTACACGGTCTATGCCCGCACCTCGTTGTGTTGGATGCAGACAATGGAAAGCGCTGACGGTGGCTGAGAGCACCAGGACTGGATAGTACCCGAAGGTGGACCTTATGACGAGACAATATACATAGGATTCTTACGGATGTGGAGTTTTGAGGTGGCCATCGGTAACTACCCTTTAGGTAGGAACCCTGGAGGATGAACTCGGAGCTGCTCTTTACCTTTCAGTTGTTTGTCCCTTTTTCAGTTGTACTTGATTTCTGTTGTACCTGTACTTCCCTATTGGGCTTGTATTTCTAGCCCCTTTACTTTCCATCACTTCTTCTATATATAGTATTTCATAGTGTTTTGCTTCCAGTTGGGAACTCTGATTGTGTGTGTTTACTTTTTATAACGGAAACACCTTCCCATCATAGGGATTTACACCTTTGGTGCTAGTCTCCAGCCCCTGGAATATGGAAGGTGGGCTTGGGGTAGTCACGGAACGGGTCTCAAGGACGGGTCGTGATAATTCCCTTTTGATAAGAAACGTGATCACCTAATGCTTATCAAAATACATCCCCAATACCATTAATGAATGAGATTATTGGGGATAAAGAGAAAATAACATATATGGATGAAGAAAGAAATATTAAAATTGAGTGTGTACATATTGTAAAAGAATTTATTGATTTATTTCTATAGGATTTACCTATACATCCTCCAGAGAGAGAAGTTGAGTTTACTATTTAGTTAATCTATGATGAAAGTCCAATGTCAAAAACTCCTTATAGAATGGACACTATGTAATTATTAGATCTAAAGAAACAAATAGAGGAGTTGAGTAATAAGGGATTTCTTCACCCTATTGTTTCCCCTTGTGGATCCCTGATTCTTTTTATTGAGAATAATGATGGATCAATGAGGTTTTTAATTGACTATGGAGAAATCAATGTTATTACAATAAATAATAAGTTTCATCTACCTCCCTTTGATATTTTGTTTGATCAAATTATTGGAGATAAATGTTATATAAATATTTACCTACATTCTAGATATCAAAAATTGTGTGTTAAAAATAGGATATTCGAAAGACAACATTCCAAATGATGTATGGTCATTACGAATTTGTAGTAATTCCATTTCTATTGACAAATGAACACTCTATTTTTATGGATTTAATGAACTGAGTGTTCAAGGAATGTATTCATGATTTTATTATAGTATTTATTGATGATATCTGGTTATACTCCAAAATATATGATGACCATTAGAACCACTTGAGGATTGTTCTGAAACTCTTAGAAGAAATGAATTATATGAGAAGTTTAGAAAGTGTGATTCATAGCTTCAAGAAATTTATTTTTAGGGAAATATTTTCTCCAAGGATGGATTCTTTGTTGATCCTACAAACAAAAAGTAAATCCAATAATGTATAGAATTCATGATTATAACCATGGAATGCATTATTATTGGTTTACCAGGTTACTATTGGTGTTTCATCCATAATTTTCCCTAATTGGAAAACCCATTAAACAAGATTACATGTAATGGGGTTAAATTCATATGGAAAAAGGAGTGTGAAGAAAAATTTGAATAATTTAATATAAGATTATTCAATGCTCCTATCCTTAATTTACCATCTGTGAATGATGGGTTTTTTGATTTACAGTGATGCATCAAGGAAATAAATAGGTTGTGTCCTTAAAATGAATTATAGGGTTATTAATTATGCATTAAGGTAATTAAAAATTCATCAGCAAAACTATATAATTAATGATCTTGAGTAAGATGTGGAAATATTTTCTATGAATATATGGATACACTATCTCTATGGTGAATAATGTGAGAAGTATACTGATTATAATAGTTTAAAATATATTTTCTCATAGAAAGAACTCAACATAAGACAAAATAAATGGATTGAGCTGCTCATGGATTATAATTTCTCAATATACTGCCACCCATGGAAAGTAAATATGGTGTATATTGATTTGAGTACAAAATAAAATGGTGTTCTAAATAAAATGAGAATTGAACGGGATACTTGGTTCATGGATCTAGTAAATATGGATATGATAATTATCATGGAAGTTAAAACATCACTATTTTTTCAAATAGTTTCCAAACCATATTTACTGAAATGGATTAAAATTTATGAGACTGATGATGAGGAGTTTCAAAAGAAAATTAAAAGTGTGAATAAAGGTAGACTGAATGACTTTGTTTTTGAACATTGTATTTTGAAATTTGGGAAGAGGCTTTGTGTTACTTCTATACATGAGCTAAAAAATATTTATTTAATGATGTGTATAGTTCAAATTTCTATATACAACCTAGTAGAACAAAAATTTATAGAGATTTGAAAAAAAAGGTTTTGGTGGGACAATATGAAGAGACAAATTCCTAATTTTGTGTCAAGATTTTTGGTTTGTCAATAGGTGAATGTTGTGAGACAACATCCTCGAGGGTTCATGCAACCTCTTCATATAATAATGTAAAATTATGATGATATTATCATTAACATTGTCAGAGGGATACCAAAAAATCCACGAAGAAATGATCTTATATGGGTTATTATTTATCATATTTCCAAATCATCACATTTAGATTCTATAAGAGGTGATTTGACACTTGAACATTTATAAATGAATTTACTACCTCATAGAAATTTATTTCTAATATTTAGATATTATATAATTACAATTAATGATGACACAACAGTGGAGTGGACATTATTTTATTAATAGAAATATCTTATAAATGTTATTAAAAATATTAAAATAAATATAATTTCACTTAATTAAATATATCTACAAATTTTTTGAATACCATAGACATGTAATTAACATATTATAATTAGTTATTCTAGATTATCAAATTGGATTTATTTTTGAAAAAATTAAAATATTGAAAAGTAACAAAATGAACATAAATGAAAATGAAAATATATAATATTTTATAAAATGTTATAAAATTTATAAAATATACGGTTCATCCAACTAATGTTTATAATGTTAAATATTTCATAAATTATCCAATTTGGGTCCTTTTTTCATTTTATATTTATTATATTAACCCAATAGTGTAAAAAGATAAGTTATCTGGGTAATGCTTGTATTAGTTAACTATGGGTTAAAGACAACAGATAAGGTTAGTTTTATGACCTAAACATGTATAAAAATAATTTTTTTTATTATATGTCTACCCATCCTCATATTATACTATAAATAAATTACATTTTATCTATTTGGAACCTAAAATCAATTTTTAATAAATTAATATTTTAAGATGTTCCAAAAGTATCCCTCACATCTCTTATAAAAGGGAACTTCACCCTCTCTTTAATTCACACCTATAAAGCACTTTGTCTCCTCCAAACCCTAAAAATTTCCTCTAAAAATTCCACTCACTACATCTTAGAGGCCATACTCTGGGCAGTAATCCAACCTAATGTGTCCTTTTCTGAAAAACAAAAGTTGATACCCGAAAAAGAGGTAATTATTTTATCACATCTTCCAAATTTCTTTTCCTCTTATACATACTATTTATTTGTTTTTTCCATTAAAAATTAATAAATATAGTTCATAAAATTACTGAGATTTTATTATAACAATGGGAAAACCATATTCTTCATTTTATTCATCATACAAAAAACAATATCATCGTGTGTGTGTGTGCACATGACTTTTTGTCTTCATGTCGTGGAGTAATTTTTTATTCAAAGCTATATTATTTGGATGGGTATAATGGAGAGTATAATGGTTATAAATAAAGAACATAATGTGATAATTATTCTTTTAAATTAATATATCATCCAATTCTATACCATTTAACCTTCAATGGAATGATACCTTTGCTCGTGTTTACATATGACATACCATATTCACAATGCTATGAGATTCATTCTTCACGTTAACAATTCGAGAATGATTATAAAATTTATATGATGTGAAAAAATAATATTTATAAACTTAATTTTATTATGGATATGAATAAAAGGCATCCAATGCATACAATACATGACATACATGAAAAAATATGAATGGGAAAACGAAGAAGTTAACACCCAAACAAATTTTAATACTAAAATAATTTTTCCAAAATATATAATATGATCATATATGATATAATAAATATGGATATGGTCTTGGTATAATTTAAGAACCTTATCTAACCATTATAAAATAAGTTAATTTAGCCTCTACAAAAGGAAAGTACAAGGTAAAGGTTAATTTCACAATGTCATTTTTATTCAATGTTCTTTATACGTAAGTATATACTATTCCATTTTTAGCATCCATGTCCACATTTCTTAAAATGTTATTAAAAATATTATTGGTAATATTTTAAATTCATTTTAACCCATGTTTGAATTTTTTTGAAATGTTTTTAAAGGAATCTTCCAACCATTTTCCAAATGATGAACTTTATAACCATTCAGAAAAATTAAGGGAAAGAGTATTTTTTTAGACATATACATCATAAGAAGTTAATTTCCACCATTATAATTCCTTAACATTTTGAATCCTTCTTTACAAACTTACAAGTTAATTTTCAATAGAAATGTTTTATTTTATAATTTTTAAGATTCTAAATGATTTCAAAGTGAAAAAAGTGATATTTCTATCAAAGGGATTCTCTATGAGTTTTTTCAATTATTGTTATCTATTTTAACACCATTTGTGTATTTCAGGCTTAATTGAAGCTGATTTATTATAATAACATATTCCATATTGTATTTACGGGTTTTGCAGATATTTTACTGTGGATGTGCTATTATTATAAAATTCATTGTTTTTTGTTAATGTATTTACATTTTATATACTAGTTTAATATGAATTTTATGTTATATTTCACCATTTTCATTTGAAGAATGCATTGGACATAGTAAGTGATGGGTGAGGCACGCTATAACCCCTCGATGCATCAGTAGGTCTCATGAGAAAAACTAGTTTCTTAGCACAATTCCATGATGGTATGGTTATTTATGGTCTTGGAATGAGGCCTTGACTGTATGGTTATGATGTCCAACATTATTAACTCCATCATTATGAGATTAGTTATTGATATTACATGTGATTATTATACTAGTATAATATCCATGGGAATGTTTAAATGGAATTATTTAATTTATTTATTTCAATATTATGGTGAATATTCTGTTTAAAATCATTTTGTTTTAGTTTTATAAATTTCATTAAAAAAAGATCTTATTTATGATAGCTTCCACAATCTTGTTTATCCCTACTAAGAATCTATGTTGACCCCTTTATTAAGGTTAATTTTTTCCTATGATGTGAAAAAAAATATATAATTTACTTTCAGTGATAGCCTATGGGATATGATATTTTTAAATGGGGATAATATATTATTTTATTTCTAGGTGTAATGTAAAACTTATGTTTTTATTTAGTTTTTCCAATTATACTAAACTAGTTGGTCCTTTAGTATTTGATTTTCTTATGATCATGCCAACATAATAACATAATGCATCGACTCATGGAAACTAGGGTCAGGCCATTACAAATGAGATGACTAATATCATATGAAATGGAGTCCAGATCCTAATAGTGTTACATTCTTAGTTTCTTAAATTATTAGATAATAAAATAATAATCTACGGCGTGATAACATTTATAATAGTAAACATGTAATTGTTGAGTTATTTCTGAAAGAACAACCTCCCAATTTTATGCGATCATATAATATATTAATTATGAATATATATATATATATATATATTACAATAACATTTTATTTCATATACATATGTGTTTTATGTAAGTGAATGTAATTATTAATTATTTTTTTTTTATAATAGGATACTTGGTGGAAAATATTTATGGCCATAACACATAGAGGTTTTGTTATCGATGAAAATATAAGGTTGTTCAATAATTTCATAAAATTTATATAATTCTTCCCCGATTGAAATATTTCAAATGATATTGAAGAAATACAATTGAATTAAAATTAATAGAATCCAATGCTACATTTGAAATGGATTCCATATAATTATATAGAGATAATATTAACAGCAAAAGAGATTGAATTCTAATTCTATAATGAAAATGAGTACCTCTTTTTTAAAATTATTAAATATAATTATGAGTCATATTATGAAATTACATATGAATAATATATATTATTTCATCGTTAGTAATCATAAATGGAAAAAAATTATTGATAAAATTGATCAAATCATCCTTGATGACATGCCCATTTTGAGAGAATATTTTTATGTATCCCATGAAATGATTTTTGGGATTCTTCCTAAATGAGTGATTGGGTTCACAATAAAAATCATACCCAAAATTATCTTATATCAATGATACCATATTAATTTAACCAAATTTAACTATAATAGTTAATAAATAATTGAAAACATAAAATGGAACTGGGTTTTACACACACTTGTTTATCAGATTGAGTGTATTTTTCATATTTATCAAGTTGATTTATCATCAGATTTCTCTCTATATTTATTATAATAATCTCAATAATATCATTATAAGTAAATTGTGTCTTTTAACAATGAATAATGAATTTTTTTATCAAATACATATTAATTAATACATTTTAATGGTGTATTTTCAATTGTGATATCCTGAATGGAAACTTTAAATGTAATTTATTCAAATGAAAAATTTTCATACAATATTTTGGTAATAAAAATTCCTAATTTAATTCCATTTAGAGTCCCAAATATTATATTTATATAATTGGTAATGATGAATAATTTCTTCACTTATTTCACTAATATATAATTTTTGGTCATTATAAATTATATTTTTATGTATTCTAAAATTCATGATGAAAATGAGGAGTATTATTGAGTATTATACTTGAGACAATATAAATGGATAACCTTTTTGGAAGATATAATAATTTTTATATCTTGGTGGAGAATGATTCATTAATGGTTAACTAAATGATAAGTAATGGGATAACACTTGAATGTATAATGATTATTGTAATAATAAATTATCCTATTCTAATTACTCAAAAGGAAGATAATAGATACCACTAATTAGTCACTCACTATTGATACTTTAAGATAAACTTCACATTATTTAACCACATTAATTTTTATATTTTTTTTTCTAAACCACACATTTTGGCTGAAATTGAAACTTATAGGGGGTTGGTGGCACAATCTTCTTCTATCGTTATCTCACAACCATAATATCAATAATAGTTCCTGTAATTGTCCCAATAACAAACCCGAAAAATAACACAATAACTGTACCAGTAAGAGGCTCACTAAGATTCCCAATAGTACTCACAATAGGTGTTATATAAAAAATACATGGTACTTTTCCATAAATATTCCCACTAAGAGTCCCAAAAATGTATTTAAAAAAAATTCCATCAAAAATTCCAATAACATTCACAGTTATTATTCTAGCTAAATGTTTTGTAACAATACTCTTTTTCAGGTATGATTATAGTTCCAAAACCAATGTGAAGATGACTATTATTGGCCTCTCATCCATAAAGTACCATTTGGAAAGTATCAACTAATAATACATTAGAATTTTTGTGAAATTTCTCATGATTTTCCAAACCACATACCATGAAAACCTGAAAATGTGTAATGATTATTTTGATATAATATTCGTTGTTGTGCGTTTATGAGATGAAAAATATGCTAGTCACTGAATCCATAGTCACACATCCCTCGTGTGAAATTATTCTTCAATTAATAGATTTTGTTTTTTCTTGAATTGTGATAATGTGATAGACTACATCACAAGATAGTTGATGTTAAATAATAAAAATTACATGATGGGTGATTTGGAGTTTATAATAGTAATATTTACATTAACTATGTAGAGAAATAATAGATATTAAAACTTTTGGGTAATAAATATATATAAAATGGTCATAAATAATATATTCCACATAGAAGAAATTGATCATGGGATGAAAATATGGTTATATATGATTATAGTCTATGATTTCTCATTCCATTATTGTCTTAGAAAACATAAAGAATGTATAAAATTAAATACGTTTAAATTTATTTTCAACCTTATAATTGATGAGGGTTCAAATTGATCTAAACATATAAAGAATACAATGTTAGATAAAATATTCCTGAGGGGTGGAATGATATCCATCATTACTCACGTGATTACTCAACTATCTATCATTCATAAGACTTCGGAATATTAAACTGGTAATTTTGAGAGAGAAAATAATCTGAAAAAAATATGGGTAAAATATTAATGTTAAAAATTAATAGTTATAGTGTTTTATTATTTTGGAAATTATTTTATATATCATTGTGTTAGGTCCACTAGGTTAGATACCCTTATAGGGGGTGAATCAGGGTGTGATAGATTAAAACAACTACCCTTTTTGAACTTCTTTTATTATTATCCAAAAATCTCTTATCTCTCCTTCATATTGTAGAGTATGAAAAAATCATAAAGCATGCACATGAAACAAAAATTTAACTTGGTTCACCCTCACTAGGCTACTTCCAAAGAGCATACATAGGTGATGTGCTGATGTACCAAATCCATTATACGCACACTGCTATTTTTAGGTTCGATGTGGACTCATGTCCCAGATAGTTTACAACCAAACACAATTTTAAAGCTAACTTCTCTCTCAACTGAAGTGTTATCACTATTTCTTCAAAATATCCACTCACAGTTTAAATACTTCTAGGTCCCTTAATTATCTTTAATGAATTCATCCTCCACTATATGTTGATTCATTATTGGTTTCCAACTTTCATCCATAGATGAATACGTCGTTGCCACTAAACTCTGTGAAATACATTTCAACCTCCTTTCGCAAAGCTCACTGCCATCGTGAAGACTCTCTTTCATGAATTAGAAATAGGACTTCACGAAGCACGTTCTTTCATGAAGCTCAAACTGGACATCATGAATCTCTTGCCTTTCTGAAAATATCAGTGAGCCTTTTCAAATTACACCTCCTTCACAAATCTCAAACTAGCCTTCCGAAGCTCGCAATTTTAGATTGGATTTTTAGGTCCTTCGCAAAATCCATACTTTCATGCTGCTAAGAACATTCGGTTGGCTTATAGACTTCACGAATGTCTTTGCATACCACCTTCACGAGCTCTATGTGAACTCGTAGTCTTAGAATTCACAATGAGTCTCTTTTCATAATCATATTTTCTGAGGGGGTAGCCGCATATTTATAGGCTCTGATCTTCGTGAATCTCCCCCACCTCCATCACATGTTATGGATCCATCTTCATGGTGCACCTTCATTCGCAAAGATCCACTAAATTTTTCTATTTGTAAAGCCTTTCAGAATTATAGATCCTTCCATCAAAAAACCTTCATGACACCCATCCAAAATGCAGAGCCATCCGTCAATGACCGTGAAGAACTCTTTCACCGATCGCAAAGCTCCATTTTCTAGGAATAGTGAAGATCATCACTTTCACGAAGACTTCTACCTGAATTCTTTGATCCTCTGTGAAACACCACTCCCAAAGCCTATATTTTCACAATTTGTGACTTTTACATATTTTTATTTGATCTTCAGGGAAATCATATTTTCTCAATAATCAACAAACTCCTAATTTTGGACTCCAAAAATTTGGCGAACATTGAAAAATGACGCCACCTTGTATTTTATATTTTGTACTACCTTCAGATCTTCCATTACTTTTTCATGGTTCCTTGTCAACATAGATTTTCCAAAACATCTCTGGAACATAAAAAATCATCATGAAAACCTACTTTGTCAATAAACACAACCAACCCAAAAATGATGAAATTTTACCTTCCGGGATTTTTTCCAAACACATTAGAACCTGAGATGATGAATATTATAGTAAATGATACATATACTTTGGTATTCAATACAATCCCATGAATCAAAAATATTTATAATGATCATTATGATATTTTTAGTTGGAAAATGGATATTTTATTAATATTACATAATCTTCAAAGTGTGTTAGAATTTTAATGTGTGGTAATAGAAGAACTGTGAACTATTCAAAAAAATTCCCATAAAGATATGAAAATGATATGACATCAACATATGGTTGTTCATGGTATTATCGAAAAAATATATATGTAATACATCTATATGAGTTGTAGAAGATAATATTACAATGAAATACAACCTCAGCATCATTCCTCAGGACTTCTAACATATTCAATCTACAATAATATACATTAGATATCTAGTGTGGTTTAAAGGAAACCCACTTTCATTGTTATCATATTAGGATCCATGGTTCTACTCTATGTTCTAGATGAGTATTTATCATGAATCAAAAATATAGTTTATATTCTAAATATCATATCATCCTTTGAAATAAGGATAATTAGATAGGTAAATTTAGAGGTTTGAAGACGTGTTTATATTTTTGTATATATACATCATTTTAAAACTTGAATAAAATATTCATTTAATAATAATCTGATACAATACTAGTTTCTAATAAATCATTCATATAGTATTAATGAAATTCTATTATGAAAAGAAGTTTTATAAATTATAATTCCACGATGAAGTAGAATAACATATGTTTCTAAAAGTAAATAATATAGAAGAGATGATAGAGAATATTTTCACCATTCATTAATGAAATTGATTTGTATATAAGGAAAATAATATTTATACTCGAAAATTGATAGCATATATAATTCAATGTTTCTCATAAAATATATGTCATGATATATCAACGTAATAGGGTCATATAGTTTAGAAATAATGGATTTAAATACCATAGGTATATTGTCCCATTTGAGATTTTTAACTATTAAGGAGTTATAGATTAAATTATAGAGTATTAAAAATCCTATATCACATATACAATGTCCTATATGTGCCCCCATTGAGTAATTAAATATCAATCCCCTCACATGTCCAAAATATTGTGGTTCTGTATTTTAACTAAGATCTCTTTGATAATGCGTAAATAGATGTAATGTCCTAGCTATAATTAAAGTACGGGCCGTTTAATTTTTTTGTCCAAATCCTTAAAGTGGTCGAGGGAGCTCACATGTGCACCATGTTACAGGTCTTAGGTAGATATTAAAATTATTTAAATAATTTCCATGGTTTTATTTAATATATTACATTTCTCCCTAGAATATATTTTTGGTTAAAAATATTTAAAAGGGATAAAAAAAGAAGAAAAATAATTTTAAGGAAATAAATAGAAATGAAAAAGGGGATAAAATATAAAACAGAATAAATGAAGTTAGAGAAGAGTGGAAATTATTAAAGTAGGATAACCCATTTGATTAATTATTTTCCTTTCTACCTCAGATTTTTTATTATTTTATTTTTTTCATTTTATTTATATTACTTTTTTCTTTATTTTCTTTTTTATTTTTTCCTATATGTTTTTTCCATTCATTTATTTTTTCCTCTATTCCTCTCCTCCCTCTCCATTTTGTATGTCGCACCCCCTACTATGTGGTGCTCCTCATCCTCCTCTCCCTTTGGAATCCCATTATGACTCTATACCTTCTCTGTTTCAAACGTTATTTGATGTGATGTGATGCTCTAAATTTGGATAACCTCACACACCAAGAATCATAGAATTTCATCCTCTCCATGTCATTCAATCCTCCACAAAATGTTTTTACCCAAAATTGTTGTTTTTCTAAAACATTCTGCTTTCTTCCATTTTAGGTCAAATCAATGGTTGGCGCGGAGTGTATAATCCACAATGATTGTGAGGTATGGTGTTTACTCTCATTCCCATAATTTGTTTCCCCTTTTAGATCATATGTTGGGATTCTCATTGGTTCATACTAATGGTATTCAATTTTTCATATTATAATAATTAATTAAATTATGTAGATTGACTATTAAAACCATTTTTGGGGTGAATTAGATTTTTTAATTTGTTTCAACATAATTGGATACCACTTTGGGTGTGCTTAATTAATTGGTCTAAATTCAGTTATCCTCAAATAATTAATTTATTAATTGAATCTGTTGTGTGATCCCTCTTTGTTGATTTTTAAATCAAATAAATTATTTGTGATAATTAAAAACCATTAATTTTGGGGTTTTTTATTGTTTATTCCTAATGATTTCCTTGTTATAAAATTATTACCACGTTATGCTATTATAAAAGAGATAATTGAAATTTGTTTCCACTAATACAGTGTTTTTTCTATGATTGTTTGGCTTGAATGATAAAGAAGTATGTGACTCTCTATTTCTTAAATTGTTTTTTTGTAATTATTAATGCGTACACTATGATATCTACTTCCTTGAAATATAATTAAATTTTGGCCTGTGGGACAACATGGGTTTCTTATTAAGGAACCACACATGGACTCTCCATCATGGATGGGTGACCACACTACTCCTTGGGTAGGTGACGTAGTAGGATTTTCCAAATGAGGGTTTCCCTAGATTTTCTATATACTCTAGAGTGATACCATTTCCCAAAGGGAAAATTGAGTATGGAACCATTGGAAATGTGGCTACACCATTCTTTTAATGATAATCAACCCCATATATGTGATACTCGGGACAGACTCATGATTAAACCATGCTTCGAGAGATACTTGGTCATTCAAAAGACTGTCTTGTATGAGATTGGTGGTTTTGGTAAAATTGAAAGATTTAATATAGGTATACCTCCACAATGATCTCAGACTCCATCTCTAAAAATTAATATATTACTAATGATAATGTGTGGAAGGATTTATTTGATGCATCTATGGGTTCCTTATGAATTTTGATATCTTTCTAGTACCTTGAAGAACACTTGGATGTCACATAAATTAGGCCCATGATAAATCACAAGCTTTGGAGTATGATACCTTTGTTATACCTTTAATTTTTATAGAATTTATATATGTATACATCCTTCTTATTACAGGAGAATTATACATATTTTCAGCTTAGGACAAATCTGTTGGTATGGATTGTTTTCATTGTGAAACCAGACCAAGTTATAATTTTTTTTATTTTTATTTTTATTTATGGAATTAGTTTATATAATATAACTATATTTATTTAAAACATGAAATTGAAATATATAGACATAGTGGGTGCCGAACTATTATGATTATATCTCTCACCCTAGTCAGGCACCATTTGGTACCTAATTAGACAATATGCTCTCAAGTATGGATAATGGGAAGTGTGCTTCTTCTGATGCTTAAGTGTCGCTCACTATTTAGGATGAGATTTAGGGAAGATTAATGAGCCTTTACTTGAGATATTGTTGGTGGAATTTTTTTCGTTTTCATTATAGTGTTGATAGAATGCTTTTATACTATTTTTTGTACTTTTATTTTCACATAGAAATCATATAATGACATCATTGTGTATCTATTTTTATTTATCAGCTTTCACACTTTTCGTTTCTTCAGTTGGGATTCTTTAATTACACATGCTTCAGTTTATTCATTTATATGCTTCCTCTACTGGTTACGAATTTCTTTTCTTCTACTTTGTATTTCTTATTACCTATGAGGGCATTGTATCCCCCCACAAACACGTTAAAAAGGCCCTCACTACTAGATGATATCTTTTGGTGTTTGGGGAGATGTGCTTGAGGTCATGTTTCCAACCCGTCTCATAGTACCCTTCCAGTGGCTCCCAGGTTGGGGATGCTACAAAGTGGTATCAAAGGTGGTTATTTTTTTCATTTTTTCTTACTGTTTTGGGTTAGACAAGAGACTAGAAAATCATAATTTAGAATGATCCCTCTACTTAGATGTAGCTAACCTCTGTTCATGGGAATCAAAAGTTCATGGGTTGGGATTGTAGTTATTGATTATTCCAATTATTGTTGATATGATTTCACCATTGGGTGAAACCCTTGTTTGGTATTGTAATTGATATTGGTATTATTGAGATAATGGTTTTTACCATTGAAACCCTTTGATACGAGGGATGTTTATTTACATGAATCATATTAGGAACCATATGGATTAGAATGGCATGAATATTACCCTTCTATATCTTCCTTCAGCATGCATATCCATGTTATCATGTGAGTGTTATTGTATCTAGTTGTTAAATTTTGTGGTGCCTGAATTTTAAATTCAACGTTGTGATTATTTTTTAGATGATAACATTTCTTTACCTAGGAAATAGGTGGTATACAAAGTTTTAGTGATCCTTTTATGTTTTCTATTCCCTATCTATACTCATCTCTTGAAGCAAGCTATCTATTGTTTAGTGCTCAGAGGAAGACTATGTACCTACCCTATTTATGACACCTTTACATGTCTTCCTTATCTCCTAAGAGATTTTTTATAAAGGTGTCTGTTTGGCTATTATAGATGAATGTCACCTCGACGTCTTCATATTGTACCTCATTTGAGTAGAAATGAGAAAATTCTAGAGGTGGTGGGTCTCGAACCACTAGAAGTGACACTTGTAGTGCCTCTTGTAGTGCCTCATGTAGTGTTACTTGCGATATGACAACCTAGTGATCTTTTGATGGGCCCAAATGCTCAATTCAGGTGTAGTGTTCTCATTTTTATGCAGTCAGTTCAAAATGATTCTAGACCTGCCCCATCTATAAAAGACCTTACATGGGAGATTCTACAACAGCACCATCCCACCTTATCTAGGAGTAGATATCCACATGTTGTAGAGTAATCGACAGAATCCATGAAGCCTATCTTTGACCATATTAAGATGCTTCTAGAGAGCAGGGTCAAACATGCAATCTACATGCTTCGTGACTCGGCCACATATTGGTGGGATATTATTTCTTAGGTGGAGCAGACCAGAGACATAGTTTGAGAAGACTTCCAAAAAAGATTTTATGTTCAATTTGATCCACAAACTATGCGATAATATCAGTCTAGGTAATTCATAGATATTCAGAAAGGATCTATGAAAATTTTATTGTATTCTACTCATTTCACAGAGCATCAATATTTTCCCCATCTCTAACAAGTGATGAAAAGAAAATTGTGAGATACTTTGAGGGAAGACTCAGATATACCATCCCCTCATTCATGAATATCTTTATTTTGAGAAATTTTACAGAGATCATGAAGCATGCCCTAATTTTGGATAGAAATCATTGGGAATCTAAACTTGTGAGCCAAGGTGGTTCAGTTCTGTGATAGGGTGATAGATCTTTAGGCTGTAGGAAGTGCTGCTTTGAGGGTATATTGGGGGTATATTCCATCTAGATGAAATTTAATGATAACACTATCGTATTTCATCAGTTTGGAAGGATTATCTATATGAATCCTTAGTGCATGAGGAACCTAATGGAGTGCTGAGCTTGCATTAAGATGGGTCACCTTCAGCATTTCTGAAACTCATTCTCATCAACATCTATTAGTAGAGAATCTAAACTAGTACCTCCATATGGTATGGGATATATGACTCCATAACATGCAAGAAGTTTATTTTCCACCAGTTGATTGGAATGAGGTAATGATAGAGGCCATGATTGATGAAATCAAGATCCAAACTATCAGGGTTAGCAGAGTAGACTGAGTAAAGTAAGTTAAGAAGCATCTTAGGGTTGTGGTTCAAGGATTATATACACAGTGCAACCAGAACTATAGGAGAATAGTGGTTTACCATCTACTATTATAGGTATTATTCTGGTAGCCTCTACTTTAGTTTCTCCCCTTTTTGATACAGGTTCATCACAGTCATTTTTAAATATTGTTCTTTTTGAATGTATTGGTTTTAAAAACGAGTAATTTTCCAGTGTCATGTATCATGACACTCTTCTAAGGGTCATGATATAGGGAATATTCCATTATGAAGATTTACCCCATGTGACAGTTTTGTACCATTTTTCTTGTAATTATTGCATAATTGATATGTTTGGAATTGATGTCATTTCTGCTTTAAACTACTTCTCTCCTCATCATTCTCAATTAGATTGTTATCACTATCTAGTGTTATTCACATACCCTAAGGGTGATACATATCTATATAATGGATAATGGGATATGTATGAATATTGAGACAGAAATATACGTGTAGGACTGGGAAGAGTGACAGCTCAGTTTGCAAGTAACTTAATGAGAGATCAAATAACATAGCAAGTAAAATTACCTCCCGTTGTGGATTGTTTCTAGGACACCTTCCCTAATGATTTCACTAGATTACATCCCTTGAGGGAATTAAAGTTCACTATTGAGCTAGTTCCAGGTGTGTAACCAGTGTCTATTCCTTATTATACGATATAACCTATAGAACTTCTTGAACTCAAAATTCTTCTTAAATACCTCAATGTTAAGGGTTTAATCAGACCTTGCACATTATCATGGGATTCACTGGTTATTTTATTCTTGAAGGTGGATGGTAACCTCATATTGTGTTTGGATTTTCATCTACTCAACCAGCTTATGGTGAATAATTAATATCTATTGCCTCATATAGATGACCACTTCGACCAGCTCTAAGGAGAAGCTATTTTCTCCAAGATTGATATGAGGTCAGGATATCACTAGGTTCGTGTGTGGCTATCTAACATACCATGTATGGAATTGAAAGTAGGTACAGCTTGTATGAGTATTTGGTCATTCCAATCAGCCTCACAAATGGGCTGGCAGTATTCATGGAAATGATGAATCAGTTTTTTCACCCATACTTGATCCCGTTATGGAATTTTTTTAAGAAATATTCATGTATTCACACTCCAAACACGGACATTTAACCCATATTGATATCGGGATGAGTACACTGAGAGACCACAAACTATATGCAAATCTCAGTAAATTCCACTTCTGGATCGATAAGGTTCACTTAATGGCTCATATAATATCTTAGGAATGTGCATCATTTGACCTCGAAATGTTGAGCACTGTAGTTTCGTGGGACCATCCAAATAATTTTTTCGACATATATAGTTTCTTGGTGTATGTTGGAAATTACAGGAGATTCATCCAATATTTCTCCCACATAGAAGCACATATTACAACCTTAGATAATATGGACGTATAATTAATCTGGTCAAAAGATTTTGGAAAATAATTTCAAGAGTAAAATGGAAGAATAACCTCATCTTTGATCCTGATTCTTCCTAAGCATTGAAGAATCTATATTGTGTACTATAATGCCTCAGGAATCTGACTAGGTAAATTTTCTATGTCGGGTGATTTAGTTGTGTCTTATGGATCCCTCGAGTTGGGAAATCATCAGAATAACTATCCTACACATGACCTTGATTTATCAGTTGTGTTTCATGCTTTAGGTTGTTGGAGACACTACACTATGGCTAAGAGGTTCGTTGTCTAAACATATCATAAAATCATTAAATATATCTCCACATATAGAGGCATGAATTAAAGGTAGTGCAGGTCGGTTGAATACCTACAATCATTAAAACTTGATCTTTCATATACACATAGTAAGGAAAATTCCATGGATGAGGGTTTTATCCACAAAACATAGACACATTCCATAAAGGCATCCAACATTGAGTGGGAGATGATGGATTGGTTTTCTGAGATGCATCTAGAGGTATAGAATAAGCATGGAAAACCAGATTAAACATCTCATATAGTGACATACTATTTTCTGGAGTGAGTCCTTTTGCAATAGTTATCTGATCCAGAGGGACTTGTTTTGATGTAGATAGTCATAGGAGAGAACCTACCTCCGGTTTGGGTTATTTATGGTAGAGAAAATTTACTCGACCACGGTCGAGTATGGGTAGCTTTAGATATATGGGATGAACTTATGAAGTAATTTTATACATCTATTTGGTATGTTCATCCTAGATATACCAAGATGTGCATAGACATGTGTTGTCAGTACTAGTGGCCAGGTATGAAGAAGAAGAAATAATGTTTCATCACTGAGTGCTCCCCCTATTAGCAGTTGAAGGTAGAGCACCATTGACCTGATGGACTTCTATAACCTCTATTCATTCTTGAGTGGAAATGTAATGACATTACCATGGATTTAATTATAAGGTTTCAATGATCTCCTCAATGTAGTGATTCAGTATGGGTGATTGCCGATAGATTAACCTATATCTCACACTTCCTACCTATAAGGGATCAATTATCTTTTGATGAGTTGGGAAAGGAAGTATATTTAGGTGATAGAAAAAGTTCATAGAATGCCTCATTCTATTGTCCTAGATAATGATTTCCACTTTACTTCATGGTTCTAGCAAGGGTAGTAGAAAGCACTCGGTTCGTAGGTACTCTTGAGTACTGCATATCTCCCTCTGACAAATGGGTAGTCCGAGAGGACCATATGAGTATTAGAGGATATTCTATGGGCTGGTATACTTCGTTATGGAGGTTCTTGGGAAAAACATATTCCCTTTTTTGTGTTTACCTAAAATAATTTTTCTCATGAGACAATTTGGATGGATTTGTATGAGGCCCTCTATGGTAGACCACTATGTTCCCCTTTATACTAGCTCAAAGTACGTGAGGAAGCTCTGTTGGGTTCTCACCTCATTCAGGAATCTTCAGAGAAAGCTCACCCAATTCAAAAGTGTATGACTATATCTCAATATAGAAAAAAATATTATATTGATCATCCCCACAGACCTCTTGAGTTCGAGGTGGAACATCGAGTCTTTCAGCGTGTTTCTCCAAGGTTGGGTCATTAGAAGATCAGGAGATAAGGGATTTTATCACTGAGATACATTAGGCTATATGAGATACTAGAGAGGTATGAGCTGATAGTCTATTGGTTACTGGTACCTCATAGGTACAATTTCATCCACAACGTCTTCCATGTATTTGAGGTTCAATAGTTTCATCCAAACCCATCTCATTCATTTGATCCTGATGACATCGATCATGAGGAATATGCATTATTTGAGGAGTGTCCTACTGATATTTTTGGTCATTACACAGAGGTTCCTTGAAAGAGGTTGGTTAATATGGTCTAGGTGATATGGCACCATGGATGTGTTCAAGATGAGACATAGAAGCGACAAACCAATGTGCATGCTCAATGGATGATGCTTTTCTCAGATGACCTTACACTACACTCAAAAGGGAAACTCAGGGAAAAGTTGTCTTAAGTTGGGGAGGTTATAACATCTTGGCATTAATCAAGGTACAAGCCATTTATATTTTTAGTCTCAATCCTTAAAGAGACCCAGGGTTCATGCATGTGCACCCTATTACAGGTATCAGGTAAATATTAAAATTATTTAAATAATTTCACAAGTTTTGTGTAAAATTTTACATCGCTCCCTAGAATAGTGTTTGTGTTAAAAAATAATAAGATTTTAAAAAGTAATAAAAAGAATTTTATGGAAATAAAAAACTGAAAAAGTGGTTAAAATAAATAATAGAATAAAAGTGGTTAGAGAATTGCATAAATAATTAAAACATGTTAACCCGTTTTATTAATTATTTTTATTTCTCCCTCTCTTAGTTATTATTTTATTTAATTTACTTTACAATTTCATTATTTTTCAATTTTTTTACTCACACTCCTTTTTCTATTTTTCTCTTATTCTATTTTTTCTCTAACTCACCTCCCACTCCACTTACTGTGTCGTACCCACTACTAGGTGGGGTGACTTCTACTTTTATCCCTTCAAAAGAACATTATGGTTTTATCCCTTCTATGTTTCCAAATTCATTTGATGTGCTTTGAATCTATTGGTAGGAACAAACTCATGCATTAAAAATACTAGGATCTCATCCACTATTTGTTGTGTAATCCATCGTGTAATTTCTTAACCCAAAAATGTGGTTTTCCTAAAATCATATGTTCTTATCCATTATAAGTCAAATCAAAGGTCACTATAGAGATTAATATCCACTATGATTATGGGGAGGGTTTCTATAATCTTTCCCAGCATTTCGCTTTGTCTTTTAGACCGCACGTTATGCCTCTCATCGGTGCCTACCAATGATATTTGGTTTTCTTATTCAAATTTAATGAAATTATTTGTCTTGGATGCTGCAACTGTGTTTGAAATGAACTGGATTGTTTAATTTGTTGCAACATCATTGGATACCCTATGGGTGTGCTGACATAATTTTTCTAAATTCTGTTAGCCCTGAATAATTAATTTATTAATTTCATTTGTTACATGATGCCTCTTTGGTTGAGTTTTAAATCAAATAAATTATTTAAAATAATTATGAACCAAGAATTTCTGGTTTTTTTATTATTTTATGCCTAATTAATTAGTTATTAAAAAATTCTTATCCTGAAATTCTTTTATAAAAGATAAAATTTTATTTTTCTTCTTCCACTGATAATATGTTTTGACTTTGACTATTTGGCATAAATGGTCAAGAAGTATGTGTCTCTTTGTTCCTTAAATTTTTTTGTTGCAATTATAAATTCATACTCTATGATATATGCTACATTAAAATATTATTAAATTAATGGCAGTGAGAAAACATGGGTTCTGTATTAAGGACCCACAAATTGATTCTCCATTCTTGATTGGTTTCCATACTATGCATCGGGGGGGCATTGTTTTAGGATTTTCCACATTAGGGTTTCCCGGATTTTTATATATACTAATTAGTGATACAGGTTCCCTAAGGGGAAATTGAGGATAGAACCATTGGTATTGTTTCTACACCATGCCTCTTGTGATACTCAACCCCTTATGTGCGATACAAGGGATGGAATCATGGTAAAACCAATTCTCAAGAGATACTTGGTCTTTCATAATATTTCCTTGGATGGGATCCATGGTATATCATAAATTGATGTTCATAATATTTTGATACCTTTATTATGGGCTTAAAATCAAACTCAAAACATTAATATAATAATAATGATACTGTATAGAAGTTTTTATTTAATGCATATGTGGGTTCATTTTGAATTCTGATACCTTTATAGTTCCTTGAATCTCACTTTTTTGACACATAAATTAGAAAAACTCTAATGTAGAATCTTAGAAGTATACTCCCTTTTTTCTACCTTCTATTTTTCTAGCCTTTATATATATATATATATCCTTCTTATTAGAGGTACTTTATTAAAAATTACAGATTAGGCCGAAGTAGGTGGTATGGATGGGTGTCGTTCAGAACCCAAACCGTGTTATAATTATTTTAATTTTTTATTTAATTTCATAAATTTATCATATATAGATAAAATACATTTGTTATATCAAGAAATGGAAAGTTATAGACACTATGGGCATTGTCCTACTAATATTATATCTCACACCCTACTCGGGCGTCATTTGGTACCTGAGTAGACTTTATGCTCACATGCATAGATAGGGGGAAGTGTTCATCTTCCAATTCTTGAGTGATGCTTGCTATTTATGATGGAGATTGTTGTCATAGGACCGAGCCTTTTCTCGAGATGTAGTTGTTTCACATAGTGTCATTTTCATTATTGTTTTGATAGAATACTTGTATTCCTGGTTTCTGTATTTTTATTTAAATACATACCTCATAGCATGATGTCATTTTGTATGTGGTTTGATTTATTAGCTTCGACACTTTTATTATATTCAGATGGGATTATTTAATTTCGTCTTCTTCATTTTTTACTTATATGCTTCTTCTACTTGTTATGAATTTATTTTCTTTTACGGTGAATTACCTATTACCAACAGGGCATAGTCTCCCCCATGGACACTTTAAAAATTCCCTCACTTCTATTCGGAATCCCTTGTTTTAGATGAGGTGTGCATGAGGTCATGCAGCCAACTCGGCTTGGAGAACCCTTCTCGTGGCTCCCGGTTTGGGTACATCACCCCAGTGAAGATCATGGATCATAGAGTCAATTTTCATTGCAATATGATAATAATCATTAACAATGTAAATTAGTGAAATCATTATTTACAATAGGAACATAGGAACCTTAGTATTTAATGAATCAAATATAGCACCATCAATTTCTAACAATGTATATAAATTTATATTTCAAGGAAAACAATAAAAATTGAAGAAGAATGTAAAATAAAATCTTTGGAAACCCATGAATATAATTGTAAAATAATATATTATTGTATTATAATAATATACTATCCTTGTACATGACTGTAAAAAAATATTAGAAAAAATATTTTAATTTTATAAATCATCATTATTTATATTTAACAAAAAAATCCATAAATGATAAATGAATGATACATGAGAATGTTTTTGGAAATACATGTGTTATATAGTAATCCATTGAGGTAATAGTGAATAACCATTGAGAATAGTAACATCCCATTAGAATGGTAACTTGAGTGTTATAAATAAAACAATTCTTAATGAATAATATATATCACATTTAAAATAAATATATATTTATATTGTAATTTATAATTTTTGACTCAATTTATTCAAATCAAATTATATATATCTTTAAAATATAATAATTCATGTTTTTTATTATTTATTAAAACATTAATTTTTATATAGACATGTAAATATTAATCTAACATAATTTAGATGTTTAATTATGAACAATTGATTTTATTTCGATAGTAGAATCCTTAAATATTTTTAAGGGTTACTCTTTTATAATTTTAATAAATCTTAAATTATGATGGTTAATTATTAAATGTAGTAAAATTTTATATTCTATAATATGAGTTATATATTTTAATAGTACCATCATAGATAATTTATACAACATTATTTTATCCTCATATGAATATATAACAATATATTTTCACAAGAAAATATTTTATTCATTATTTTCTAAAATATTAATCACTTTTTAATAAATTACCAACCTTATAACTTATAAAAAACCCCACCTCAACCCATATCCTATCACTCTAAAAACTCTTCCCATTACCAAAAATATTTACAATACATTCTATACATCATTTTATATCATGTATGGAAATCAATGTTCTTTTATATAGTCAATCATTTTTTAAATATTATATCCTTACTCAATTATATATATTTTTGACATACCAATTATATAAAATATCGTCCTTCATTTTTACAATAAAATTTCTAAATGTGGTTAATAATGTTGGAGGAAATAAAATTTCATAAAAATGCATCATTTCTCTTACATATATTACCAACTATCTATATATAAGATAAAATTATAATATCACTCAATCTATTTCATAATCCATTTCTGATAAAAAAATTAAAATTAAATAATTTTTAGTTTTTTTAAACATAAATAATTTAATATTACACATTACACACTATTACAAGATTATACCACCTATGTCATTGATTATTATTTCATAACACCAGTTTTTAAATTTTTTTAAATATGTATATAATATATAATTATCATATTAATGGTAAATTTAGAAAATGAATTTGGTTTTGGAATTTCAACATAGATTATTAAGGGAAATATTAATTGAAATTTAAACTACCAAAAATGATAATCCTGATATAGAATTTTTATAATAAAAAATGGTGTGATATCATTAAAAATGTGTAAATTTGGTCATAACTAAATGATGTAGAATCCATTCATGATTAGTTTTTCATATTAGGGAACCCTTTTATAATCCCTTCAAGTAATATCATAAAATCAACTTTTTTTGGAGAATTCGACAAGTAACGATATTTAATCTATAGGTAAACCACATGGGATGAGAATAAAATGGGGATAAAACCCATGGTACACCTTCAATAGGGCATGGTTTGGAGGCTACAACTGATGGTGGAGAAAATATAAAATTGGATTTATTTCAAAAAATCTAAAAAAATTGGATAAATAGAAAATTAAAAAAACCAAAAAATTCTAATGAAAAGATAGATAATTAATATCAAAACATGAATTAACTATCATACACTTGAAAAAAACTATAAATAACTAATAATCTATGATGTAGCCACAAAACACCAATAACTCATGAAGAATTAAATGATCTGGTATTGCCAAAAAAATCAAATCCCACTTTTTGTGAGCCAAATTTTTTTATTGTCATATATGTTTATCATATTTTAATACATTGTATGATCCTACTCAAAACCACTACTATAAATGTTAAAAAATATTAAAAAATATCTAGTAAATAAAGGATTTTAAAAAACTCTTTACTATATAGGTATAACTACATCCCATACTCAAAAATTATTTCTTATAAAGTAAAGTATGAAGGTATGTAATCTATATCAATGTCATATGTGTATGAAATTGAACGCCATAACAACTTATAATCTAGTTTGTTTCTCTCACTTCCTTGTCCGGTTATATTATTATGTTATGAAATATATTTATAGTATCTTATAAAAATATTTACCATTTTAAATAATGAGTTATATTTAATTGCCTCAAAATAATATATTCGAATCAACTCAAATAATTAAATGAAAATATGAAAAAATTAAAAACATTACTTCATGTTCGTTATATCAAGTTTTACATTCCCATTACCATTTAATGTTTTCTAAAAACTTTTTAATTGAATATCTCAAACCAACATATTTTCCAAATCATATTAACAAATATAAATAAAATATTATATATGTAAATTTATATTTTAATGAAATCAAAATAAATTAAAAAATATATTTTATTGTCCTCAAATCAAGGAAATGTCTTATTATTTCCAATCAGTTAATTTTATTCAAATATAAATTACTGAAGATAATATTTTCTATATAATTTATATATAAAAACATAAATTTTCAATGAAATATTTTTTTTCATTGTATAATTCAATTAATTATATATCATTCTGAAAAAAATATAACCATGTCTTTTAACTAGGTCGTTATTATGTGACATTTAATTTAATGCCTAACTAAATTCCAAAATAACATAATAATTCTATTAAATTCATTATATTGTGTTCACACTAACAAAAAATAATAATCATGGTCATCGAAAACTCAATTTTAACTAAACACACTAATTTCTAAAAAGGAAATAATATATGTTTATTATGATCAGGACACCCTCTAGTGTTGTTGATTGAAAGTACTCATTTTTTAATGATTAAAAATATGAAATGATCATTTTTATTTATTCATTAATTCATAAGTTAATTACATAGAATATTATAGTATAAAAATGTAAAATAAAAAAAATTCTAAAATTGATATTTCCCCTTAAGAAATTCATTAATATAACCAATCATCATAATGAAAAATTATAAAATTCCAAAATATTATTAAAATTAAATTTTATATATCCTCACTAGATTAAGTGTAATAATGACTAAACATCCCATCTAAGACAATATATATTAAGCATAAAAAATAAAAAAAACAATAACCATCTTATTGAAAAGAAACAACTCACATTTTTTGATTTTCAATTTGAATTATAGGTCACACTATACTTATTAATGGATGAAATGTAGTGGGGACTCCCCCAACTCTATGAATTTTTACCATACAATAATAACATTAAATAATTTCCAAAAAAAAAACAAAGTACAAATAATTTGAAATTTATTGTCTATATATTTAATAAATGACCTAATATTGTGAAAAATATACTTAAATATATTTTACTATTTTAATCCTTGTAAAAAAATACCTATGGTAATGATTATTGGGACAACTTTTCCCTATAAATTGGATATTTTCCAAAACATTTTCTATTATAAAAATCTACCATGATGTATTAGAATGTTATGCATACAAATCCTATAGATAATATATACAATCTTTTAATTATTATTATGTATCAAAAAATATATATTTTACTTAATTATAAAACAATTGATAATGAATAATGGATAAAAATATAGTAATTTTATTCCATATTAAAACTATTATAAGAATATTATTAAATAAGTTAAAATTAATTTTAAAAAATTACCTACCACTTAATAATTTATGATTTAAAATTATAATTTTAAATACATAAAAATAGATTATGAAATCATAATGAAAAAATTCCTATGGAATTCCCCATCAACATAAATTAGTAACGAGGTCAAATAAAAAAACACAAAATTCGAGTCTTTATATTTTTTATGTAAGCCTTTTTTAATTAGAACCCATAAATAAGATCCTCTGTATCTGTAATGGCCCGGACCTCTCCGGTCGATTACTTTGTAAAAACGTTTTTTTGATGTGGTCAATGCGGCAAACATCAAAAATAATAATTATTATTAATAATAAATGGTGACGTGTTAATAATTTTTTTTTGGGGTTTTGTTATAAGTGTTATACTAAATAATTATAACAATAATGTTGGTTTTTTTTGATAGATCTGGTAATAATGATTGAATGAGAATTATGTTTTGAATTAATTGCAATGAGATTTGAGATATAAGGATAAATAAGAGATGTTATTATTTATGATAATTGTGTTTAAAATAATAATAATAATAATAATAATGATAAAGATTTAAAATAGGTGTGTGTCATGTGGGTTTTGATGGGAGGTGATCTTGCATGTTTTTTAGGGAGATTTAATCATTATTATTGAAAATAATTATGATAAAAATAATGGAACTAAGGGTGTAAAATCAAGGGAGGCGCCACTTTGTTGGTAGGAATGAGATTGGAGAGATAATATTAACAATATATTAATAATGATATGAAATAAAAGGAGAGGCGCACCAATAAAATAAAGATTGGAGAGAGAATTAGATTGGAGAGAGAAAAGGTTTAAATGAAATAAAGATTTAATATTTAAACCAATAAAATAAAAATAAAGAAATCAATCATGGAAGGAGGCGCCACTTTTGGTGGTGGCATGGGATGGAGGAGTATCTTTTAAGTCATTATTATTAGATATTATAATAATGATTATAAGATATTAAATGGGAATAAAATTAAAAGTGAAATAAAGGAGAGAAGGAATGGCCATGCATGATTGACATGGAGTCAAGGAGGCGCAAATATTGGTTGTGCGTGGAAGATTGGATGAGATAATTTAATGAATTAAATTAAATTAAAAATAATAATATAATAATCATGGTAATGTTTTTGTAGGTAAAACACGTTTCCGACCATAAGTTATTCGTGTGACCTCGGTTTCACGAACCGTCTGCGGTAGTGTGACCCTAACATCAAGACGAAAATTATGAGTCCCATATTGGAGGACTTTTTCGGGGTTTCGGATTGGGTACCCGAAGCAGTCGGTAAATAATAGATTTAATATTATTATTAAATCTTTGGCTCGTCATAACCTCCATGTGCGGCGTCCGATTGGCTTCTCATCAATGGCGATGTGATCCAATAATAAATACGGTCAATTCAGTATAATGTTTAATATTAAATTATGGTTCGTGTCTCGGGTCCCCGAGATACCCAATAAAAATAATATTGTTATTATTACGGGATCTTGTATCCGACGTATCTCCCTCTTACGGTATCGGATTGACGATCCGTCAGCGACAGCGTAACCCTGAAATTATGACGGTCATTTTAAGACCATTAATGAGCTACTTTTATGACTCATGCCTCGGGTCAACGAAACACACATATTGATAGAATTATCATTATTATTAAAACGCGTGGAAACCGCGTGACGTGTTGTGTGTTAACCAATCAAAACACGTAACGGGTGTACAGTCACACCGTGTATTCATCAATACACGCTGCATACTGTTTTACCTATTCTTTGCCTATATAAGAACGAGGTCATGTTTTATCTTCCATATCGATCGCTTCTTTGTCGCACGACGACGCTCTTGGACGATCGAGAAGTATTCCTCCTCTAACTTCTTTGTCCGAGCTCCGAATTACGATCCGTCAGCGGCCACAGGATCGTAGCGACGAGACGAAGCTTCTATGCCTGGACTTGTCACCTTTCCTTCCGGCCTTACTTATCCAGCTTCCATCCTAGGAGGCGTTTATCGGGTTTGGCGAAGGCGGAGGACACCGAAGGACTTCGTCGAATGCGACGTGATCGGGACCTTTTGAGGTAGGGATCTCACCTTTGTCTCTCTAATTTGTGTATCATGTGTGGCGGGTATCCTTTTGTTTTCATGAGAAATGGTTGAATCTTTAAATAAAGATAATAACTGGTTAAAGAATGGGGTTGGGAAGCTAGTGATTGTTGTTACCTTACTTTTTATATCCTGTGATATTATATTTGTGAATTGAATGAGCTTCTACCTACTGAAAATCACAGTCGTTGGGGGCGTTTGCTTATGCAATTAAATGTTTCCCTCTCATTCTGTATTTTCTTATGGATGGAAACTTCATGAAATGAGGAAATTGGTTAATCACATAAAGTTGACTTTTTAAATGAAAATCTAGAACCCTTGTGTGATCACCCCGGTTGAACCAAAATGGAATAATGAACATGTGGGTGTTGGCTTGGTTACGTGGCATGTGTTGGGGGTTTTTTGTGGGCTGTTGTGGTTTGGGTGAGTAGCGGGGCTGCGACGTTTGGGTGGTGATCTTATTGGAATGGTTGATGGTGGAAACATGGAGGTGTGAAATGTTTTGTAATCGATGGGGTTGAAATGGGAAGTGGTTTTTTTGGAAAATGCCATTATTTATGAAAAGTGTTTTGATTATGAAAAGTGTTTTGAAGTAAAAAGGTGTTTTCAAATGTGGAAATGTTTTGTGTGTGGAAAGGGTTTTATGTGTGGAACTTTGAAATAAATGAATGATGGAATGTTGTATGGTTGTGATAATCTTTTGTAAATGAAATGGCATGTGGTTGCTTGCGTTTTACCTAACCTTGGTTGTGGATGGTAGGGATATATTTGTGAAAGGTTTTGTCTGGATGATAGTTTCCCAGTAGTAATAATTTGTTAAACCATTGCATGAAACAAGAAAACCTAAATGGGGTTGGGGGATGATTGTTTGGTTGTTGATGCATTCTTCGTGGTAGCAGTGTCGAGGCACATGCTCAGTTTCTCTTTTTAAGAAGCCATAGGTTGGGCTGTGTGTTTGGAATATGTATATATATAATTGTATCTTTGTGTTTTGTCGCACCACACCCATGTCAAGCACCTAGTGCCGAACACTCCCATTTTATGGGAGAGGGTGTTCCCCCTTAGTTACTACCTCCTTCCTGCTCCTTCTTCCATAGGCTATGATGGCTTGAGGTGACCTTACACCCAAGACTCTTCGGGTAGGTCTCGGAGGCTGTGATGGTTTGAGGCGACCTTTAGCCCAAGACTCTTCGGGCAGGATTACCGTTCCCAAGAACCTTTGGGATGAGGCCCAGGTGTCTGCGGGCGGGTTAGTGGTTGTGGCCCAGGTGTGTGCGGGCGAAATGCGTGGTTGTGAGGCCCAGGTATGTGCGGGCGGGATGCGTGGTTTGGCCCAGGTGTGTGCGGGCGGGAAGAGTGTGGTAGCGTCAGGACGTTTGCCGTTAGAAAGAGCAGCATCTAATTAAGTGGCAAATGGTGTGGGGTACCCAATACTTTTGTTCTATATATATACTAAACTTGTTTGTGTTACTTGGTGAGTGTGACCAGTGAGACTGGGTGGATAGTTTTTCTTTGTTAGTTTCTGGTTCTTCTGTTTTCTCACGGGACCTTAGGGTGTCTCCCCACTTGTGCACGAGAGCTTTAGGTTTCCCTACTGAGTATACTTGTATGCTCACCCTACGTTTACTTTCAGGTTTCCAGGAGGACTATCAGGGCCGTGCAGGACCCTACTAGTCGGGCAGTTAGAGTTGTTGCAGTTGTTGTTCTCTTGTTTTCTTTGTCATTGTACTTTTGAGCTTCCTTGTACTTGTACCTTGTTATAAAAAATTGTTTAAACATGCATGTGGGATTGGTTTGGGTTTATTTATATACACTTGTTCTTTTTCCTTTTTGGAGGTTGACTTGTCCTATTTCCCGATCCAAAATAATAAAAAGGGTAATGCCTCCCATTTTTGTGAAAACTCATACCCTTGGTGCTTGTTGCCACCCCGGGGCCTATTGAAGGCGGGACTCGGGGGTCATTATCTCCCTTTCACCATTGCCAGCTCAGGAGGGCCATCTTTGGTGGGAGGGGGTCGTGACAGAATGGTATCAGAGGTGATGGTTGAGAGATATGATTGAGTCTAGAGTTAGGCACAGTGAGGATTGCATGGGATGGTAGGGCAACAGTGTTCGTTAATCTTGGTGCGTGACATAGGCCAGGGAAGACCGGCTAGGACACGAGATTTTAGGGCCCCCCGTGATCTGATGCAAGGACTCTGAGCCTACCGAATGACCAAGTGAGACTATATTGATTGCAGGGTAGAGACCCTAGGGAAGGTACATGCATCATCATGTTTGTGTTTTACTTGATTTGGGTGTTCTGGGAAAGAAATTGAAATAAAATGATAATTAAAACTTTGAGTTTTTCCTTACTACTTGGGCTTAGGCGATCCTTGTTTACCGTACATCTATGGCACTTGGACGTTAACAGTAATGTAGAGGAGTGGGACGCGGACAATTTCACGCAACATAAGTGGAAACCCCAGCAAGGCGAAAGATCGAGAGAGATGTTTCATGTTTTACTTAAATGCTCTCGTTTATGTTTTGTTTAAATCCAGGAGCATCACACTCAATTGTTGAAACTCATTCTCGCCCATGCTTTGGGCCTGGACCTTGTTTTTCATGAGTCTATAATGCTATGTTGTTTCCCTCTTTTCTTTAAATGTACGTGAAGAGCCCTATCATGTGGGGAGGGGAAGACCTAATCCCTAATCGAGACGCATTAATGTGGATGTGATTTAACCCATGCAGGCGAGTCAGTGCCGCCTAAAGCGGATAATATCTCAACATGGGAGAAGGAATTCCTCAAGCCATGTGTCAGGGAAGTGTGTGGGTTGTACGTTGTTGGGTTCAGTGTAAGTTGGAAAAAAAACCTAATATATGGGAAAGGAAAAACCTGATCCTTAATCAAGACGCATTAATGAGGATGCGATTAAACCCGTGCAGGCGAGTCAGTGCCGCCTAAAGCGGATAGTATTTTGAAATAGGAGAGGGAATTCCTAACTCATAGAGTTGTTGGTTGGTTCCCTGTCATGACGAGAGCCCTGAGACGTATCTTGTGGAGTGGTTCTTCAGATCCTTTCCTTCTTCTGGGTCAGTTTTTAATTCTCGAGGACGAGAATGTTTTGAGAGGTATCTAATGTAATGGCCCGGACCTCTCCAGTCGATTACTTTGTAAAAACGTTTTTTTGATGTGGTCAATGCGGCGAATATCAAAAATAATAATTATTATTATTAATAAATGGTGACGTGTTAATAAATTTTATTTGGGGTTTTGTTATAAGTGTTATACTAAATAATTATAATAATAATGTTGGTTTTTTTTTGATAGATCTGGTAATAATGATTTAATGAGAATTATGTTTTGAATTAATTGCAATGAGATTTGAGATATATGGATAAATAAGAGATGTTATTATTTATGATAATTGTGTTTAAAAAAATAAAATAATAATAATAATGATAAAGATTTAAAATAGGTGTGTGTCATGTGGGTTTTGATGGGAGGTGATCTTGCATGTTTTTTAGGGAGATTTAATCATTATTATTGAAAATAATTATGATAAAAAGAATGGAACTAATGGTGTAAAATCAAGGGAGGCGCCACTTTGTTGGTAGGAATGAGATTGTAGAGAGAATATTAACAATATATTAATAATGATATGAAATAAATGTAGAGGCGCACCAATAAAATAAAGATTGGAGAGAGAATTAGATTGGAGAGAGAAAAGGTTTAAATGAAATAAAGATTTAATATTGAAACCAATAAAATAAAAATAAAGAAATCAATCATGGAAGGAGGCGCCACTTTTGGTGGTGGCATGGGATTGAGGAGTATCTTTTAAGTCATTATTATTAGATATTATAATAATGATTATAAGATATTAAATGGGAATAAAATTAAAAGAGAAATAAAGGAGAGAAGGAATGGCCATGCGTGATTGACATGGAGTCAAGGAGGCGCAAATATTGGTTGTGCGTGGAATATTGGATGAGATAATTTAATGAATTAAATTAAATTAAAAATAATAATATAATAATCATGTTAATGTTTTTGTAGGTAAAACACTTTTCCGACCATAACTTATTCGAGTGACCTCGGTTTCACGAACCGTCTGCGGTAGTGTGACCCTGGCATCAAGACGAAAATTATGGGTCCCATATTGGTGGACTTTTTCGGGGTTTCGGATTGGGTACCCGAAGCGGTCGGTAAATAATAGATTTAATATTATTATTAAATCTTTGGCTCGTCATAACTTCCATGTGCGATGTCTGATTGGCTTCTCATCAGTGGCGATGTGATCCAATAATAAATACGGTCAATTCAGTCTAATGTTTAATATTAAATTATGGTTCGTGTCTCGGGTCCCCGAGATACCCAATAAAAATAATATTGTTATTATTACGGGATCTTGTATCCAACGTATCTCCCTCATACGGTATCAGATTGACGATCCGTCAGCGACAGCGTAACCCTGAAATTCTGACGGTCATTTTAAGACCATTAATGAGCTAATTTTATGACTCATGACTCGGGTCAACGAAACACACATATTGATAGAATTATCATTATTATTAAAACGCGTGGAAACCGCGTGACGTGTTGTGTGTTAACTAATAAAAACACGTAACGGGTGTACAGTCACACCATGTATTCATCAATACACGCTACATACTGTTTTACCTATTCTTTGCCTATATAAGAATGCGGTCATGTTTTATCTTCCATATCGATCACTTCTTTGTCGCACGACGACGCTCTTGGATGATCGAGAAGTATTCCTCCTCTAACTTCTTTGTCCGAGCTCCGAATTACGATCCGTCAGCGGCCACAGGATCGTAGCGACGAGATGAAGCTTCTAAGCCTGGACTTGTCACCTTTCCTTCCAGCCTTCCTTCTCCATCTTCCATCCTAGGAGGCATTTGTCGGGTTTGGCGAAGGCGGAGGACACCGAAGGACGTCGTCGGATGCGACGTGATCGGGACCTTTTGAGGTAGGGATCTCACCTTTGTCTCTCTAATTTGTGTATCATGTGTGGCGGGTATCCTTTTGTTTTCATGAGAAATGGTTGAACCTTTAAATAAAGATAATAACTGGTTAAAGAATGGGGTTGGGAAGTAAGTGATTGTTGTTACCTTACTTTTTATATCGTGTGATATTATATTTGTGAATTGAATCAGCTTCTACCTACTGAAAATCATAGTCATTGGGGGCCTTTGCTTACACAATTTAATGTTGCCCTCTCCTTCTGTATTTTCTTATGGATGGAAACTTCATGAAATGTGGAAATTGGTTAATCACGTAAAGTTGACTTTTTAAATGAAAATCTATAACCCTTGTGTGATCACCCCGGTTGAACCAAAATGGAATAATGAACATGTGGGTGTTGGCTTGGTTACGTGGCATGTGTTGGGGGTGTTTTGTGGGAAGTTGTGGTTTGGGTGAGAAGTGGGGTTGCGACGTTTGGGTGGTGATCTTATTGGAATAGTTGATGGTGGAAACGTGGAGGTGTGAAATGTTTTTTAAACGATGGGGTTGAAATGGGAAGTGGTTGGTTGTGGAAAATGCCTTTATTTATGAAAAGTGTTTTGATTATGAAAAGTTTTTTGAAGTAAAAAGTTGTTTTCAAATGCGGAAATGTTTTGTGTGTGGAAAGGGTTTTATGTGTGGAACTTTGAAATAAATGAATGATGGAATGTTGTATGGTTGTGATAATCTTTTGTAAATGAAATGGCATGTGGTTTCTTGCATTTTACCTAACCTTGGTTGTGGATGGCAGGGATATGTTTGTGAAAGGTTTTTTCTGGTTGATAGTTGCCCAGTAGTAATAATATGTTAAACCATTGCATGAAACATGAAAACCTAAATGGGTTTGGGGGATGATTGTTTGGTTGTTGATGCATGCTTCGTGGTAGCAGTGCCGAGGCACATGCTCGGTTTCTCTTTTTAAGAAGCCATAGGTTGGGCTGTGTGTTTGGTATATGTATATATATAATTGTATCTTTGTGTTTGGTCGCACCACACCCATTTCAAGCACCTAGTGCCGAACACTCCCATTTTATGGGAGAGGGTGTTCCCCCTTAGTTACTAGCTCCTTCCTGCTCCTTCTTCCATAGGCTATGATGGCTTGAGGTGACCTTACACCCAGGACTCTTCGGGTAGGTCTCGGAGGCTGTGATGGCTTGAGGTGACCTTTAGCCCAAGACTCTTCGGGCAGGCTTACCATTCCCAAGAACCTTCGGGATGAGGCCCAGGTGTCTGCGGGCGGGTTAGTGGTTGTGGCCCAGGTGTGTGCGGGCGAAATGCGTGGTTGTGAGGCCCAGGTGTGTGCGGGCGGGATGCGTGGTTTGGCCTAGGTGTGTGCGGGCGAGAAGAGTGTGGTAGCGTCAGGACGTTTGCCGTTAGAAAGTGCAGCATCTAATTAAGTGGGAAATGGTGCGGGGTACCCAATACTTTTGTTCTATATATATACTAAACTTGTTTGTGTTACTTGGTGAGTGTGACTAGTGAGACTGGGTGGATAGTTTTTCCTTGTTAGTTTCTGGTTCTTCTATTTTCTCACGGGACCTTAGGGTGTCTCCCCACTTGTGCACGAGAGCTTTAGGTTTCCCTACTGAGTATACTTGTATGCTCACCCTACGTTTACTTTCAGGTTTCTAGGAGGACTACCAGGGCCGTGCGGGACCCTACTAGTCGGGCAGTTGGAGTTGTTGCAGTTGTTGTTTTCTTGTTTTCTTTGGCATTGTACTTTTGAGCTTCCTTATACTTGTACCTTGTTATAAAAAATTGTTTAAACATGCATGTGGGCTTGGTTTGGGTTTATTTATATAAACTTGTTCTTTTTCCTTTTTGGTGGTTGACTTGTCCTATTTCCCGATCCAAAATAATAAAAAGGGTAATGCCTCCCATTTTTGTGAAAACTCATACCCTTGGTTCTAGTCGCCAACCCGATGCCTACTGGAGGCGGGACTCGGGGGTCATTATCTCCCTTTCACCATTGCCAGCTCAGGAGGGGCATCTTTGGTGGGAGGGGGTCGTGACAGTATCATAAAGGAGATAAATAAATTTAGTAAATTTAAAATTAAGTACACAATAATGTTTTTAGTGAGATAATATTAAACAATGAATCAATGTAGACTTAAATATATCCCATTATATTATTTTTATTCATGTAAAGTAGTGTGATTAGTCTGAAAAATTGATTCCATTTGCAATTAAAAATATTACATCATAGTCTAATCCACTTGTGCTTAGTAATACTAAAATTTGTTCAACCCTAACTATTTAATAAGATTATTAAATGAGCATATGGATAATTAAAATACATATGTAATTTTTTAGACATTTTAGACCATTGATTTTTTTTCTTTTCAGATGATAGAGGATTTTGAATTTCTTTCTGAGAATAAGAAGAGTGAGTTAGGGAAGAAAAGTAAGATGGAGTGGGATCTATTGTCATATAACAATAAACTTTGGCATTCCATAAGATCATATATTATAAAAGTGGTCTTAAAAAATGGAATCACAAGGGGTCTGTTTTCCCTTGCATCAACTTTAATAGAGTTGGTTGTGGTATAGAAGAGATTTATAGAGTTGATCCATGGAAAATATTGTTTTGTGTCTCATTTTTTTATAGGTATCTGAAGAATGTTTCTTAAGTTGTTCTACAACATTAACCTATGTAAATATTATCTACATGCTTACAACACAATGGATTTTATATTTATATTAGATGTGGGGTGATTCTTGAATGAATCTCTATGATTTTTTGTAATATTTGATGAAACAATTATGATTATAATGATGAATGTGGTACTACATTGTGGTCATTTAATTTACCTATATGGTAAAAATTCAATATTTAATTTAAAAAATTTCATTACATTCAAATTTATATAGAAAATTTTCTAGATTATGTTCATTTGAGAGAGTAATTTTGGAAAAATTTCTATTTGTTTGAAACATACAACTAAGGTATTTTTTCAAGGAAATATAAGCTAAAATTCATTTCATTAACTTCTATATTTCCTTCATATTATATATTTTAATATGGTTTTGGTAACAGTAATGACTAGTTTGGTTTATAATGTTGCTTGATAATGTTGGGTTGAATATTTATTTAAGACGTTATAGGTTTATAGGTGTTGTTCGGGTCTTATTAGAATCACTTCCTCACCTTTTCTTCATACCGATGTTCTAAAATTATCACATAAGGATATAGATACATGGTATCTTTTTATTTTGTTCATTTATGATGTAAGTATAGATTTTTCACTCTTTATGATGGTGGTAAGGACTATAAAAAGAAAACAATCTATTTTAACTATCTATTTTTCGAGGGAAGGTATTCATTAACTTGTTTCTATATGATTCATTCAATTTCATTTAGTGTTCCACACTATGGAGTTGATTTATACTTTGATGAAAATGTTGTGGTTACAATGAATTATAATCAAATTATGTGGTTGATTTATTATACATTATAACAATAAAATTCTATACACTTATATATATATATATAATGAAAAAATTGTGTGTGAATATAGAAATTATGTGTAATTACTTAATCATGATGTCATTAATAATTTTAAAATAACCATTTAAATAGAGTTTATGATATTATTGGTGATGCGATATGTTTTTATGTGTTGTGGAGTGATGTTTTCATTTCACATAGTGTTTTGAATGATATTTATGAAGAGTTTAGATTATAATATTAAATTATTAATACAAATATAAATTCCTTCATACAGTAATGAAAAATTATTTTACGTAGAATGACTTTTTTTTATGTAATGATTTTGGAATTATATTTGCATTGATAAACTCTGTGATGTGAGAGGAGATATTATCGAAGGAAATATATGAATATATATTGAACTAAATTCAATATTTTATTTTATTATCAAATAGGTATATGTGGTTTCCTTATAGAGAGCTATTTTGGTTAATGTTTTTTTTTAAAATCCATCCCTTATAGTTTAATGTGGTAAATTTTGTTTAAGAAATTTATTAAATGTGGGAATAAATACAGCATTTAGTTTTTTAGTTATTAATATGTATCTTTATTTTATTTATTTTTTTGAATCATTTTATAATTTTATATATTTTACTGTTTACCGATGTAAATAAATATTTATATAGGTAAATTACATTTTTCATCAGGAATGATATTATCACTTGTAGATAATTTTGATACAGTGAATACAAATTTGAAAATTATTTTTCAAAATTTAATTTCAATGTAGAATTAATTTAATTATTAAAATATACTTATCACCTTAGAATCAATAACAAGTTTTAAAAATTAACTTCTTATGTAATGGATAATTAAACATTCTATATTACCATATAATAATTATTAAATTTATTATAAATATTCAATATTAATGTTGATTTTATTATTTATAATGAATTATTTATTTATTAAAATAACTATATTCATAATATAATAATACTTGTAATCATATTTTCTGTAGAAATTCCCAATGTCAACAATTATATTAAATAACTATATAAATATCATATTTTAATTTTTCATTGTTATATATTTTATCATATATAAATATCAAAAAATATAAATCCTACTAATTCATTTTTTTCAAAATTTCTACCATATTTCTAATGTTTTCACTACATTATTATGAAAAATTCAATAGTATAATTTTTTGGCTGACTTCATGGATAAAGTCTTATAGTAATTGGAAATATTTATAAGATTTTAACAAATTCAACTTTTTATTTTCATAATTCTATTCCATATATCATTATTATTATAAACCAATTATTTCATATTTTTTATTTTAATATTTCATTTATTGATATATACAATCAATTATTCAACATCTATATTATGTTATGAAAAATTAATAAAAATATTGTAACTTTTCAAGGAAATTTCGTACTAATTTTTTTTTAATAGAATCTATATTTAGATAGTGTTTTAAATTATATCCTTAATTTGATTAAAAATAATATTCTTCATAAATAAAATTATAATATTCAATTACACAAAAATCAATGTTTTTCATCATAATCATGGGAATTTGATTTATTAAAAATATAAATATTTAATTACATTATATAAACCATTTAATATATAATTTTTATAAAATAATTTTCAATATTATATATTTAAACTAACATCAATAAACTACATTCAATTATAATCAAGAAAGGAATGTATGGAAGAAATATATCATATTGTCTTTAATCTATACTCCACCTATTTCCATTTTAACACTATTAAAATACCAAATAATGAATTCATATCATCAAATTACAAAAATATGTTAAACTATATTGAAACCAATGATAATGACACAATTTAGTGGAGTTATAATTGGTTCATGAAAATATAGATGGACATTATTCAATCATTTCATAGCCATTTTAGAAATGGAATCACCACTATGTAACTTATTTGATTTCAGTGTAAGGTTGGTAACAAGTACCAAGGGTAAAAATGACATAGATATGATTTATTACACTCTATGCTCAAAGTGGAAGATATTAATCTGATATAAAATAAAAAAGAATGAGTAATTTGATATCCCGAAAGAAATAATATCATAAACAATTTTTAATTTATAAATAACATATACCATATTCAAAAACACATGATGATTGTATATTTGGCCAAATAACACTAAAAATGACAAGGAAATAAACTCTAATCACTCAAATATCATTGTGGTTCATAAATGAAAACAATACACCATCATTTTACTACAATAAAATACTTTAAAAACACCTCTTAAAAACTACACTGAATAAACCCAATATATTGATAAATAAATGTAGGTTTAGAGTAAAAATATTATTACTTGGTTGTCCCATGTGGTTTAATTTCTATGTTAAAATCATACATATATAATAACCAATGATTTAAAATCCTAATATTGTGACGTGTCATTAAAAAAGAATCTTATAGGTGTAAAATAATTCAAGTATCAACTAGAATATTATCATATTTCAGTTTCTCATAATGTAATTTAATGGTCCAGACTATCCAACCGATTCCATTTTGGTTATATGAGGCTCAGAGGTGCTAAGATAGTGTTTGGATGCATTTTAAAGGGAATGGGACTATTCATGGACATTTTTTGGATCCCCACTCCTTGGTAGTGGGTTTGGTGAAGGCCTTGTTGAAGGTATGAGTGTGGAAAATCCATTTTCAATTGGATGTGTAGTGCTCGGTGAACTAAAACCTGCAACATGGCTAGTCAAGACGTATTAATGGTCGTGTTGTCCATGGTGTGTTATACAAGATAGTTTTTTGTGGAGAATTTTTTTGGGGGAATGTTTTTGGGTGTGGCTCTATAGAGGATATCATAACAAAAACATGGATATATGAAACTATATTTCAATATATATTGGAGAATATGACAAGGGTAAAATGACCTTTTCATGGGAAACCTTCATCGGCTGATTCAATTTTAGGACAGTGTGGCTAAGAACCCAAGGCATAGACTAGAGCATAGTGCAGTCTCTAATTATGGTCAATCATATTTTTACATTTATTAAATCTTCATTATTTTTAATGAATCGTAAATTTTTCAAAGGGGAAATATAAGCATTATAAATTGGGGGTCTTAAATTTTTTTTATTTATATTAATAAAATATATTAAATTAATTATGTTTATACATATTAATTATATTATTTCTAGTCACTCTTATGAATATAAACCATGGATAGATGGTTCACATGATTTTCAACTCCTTCGATAGAAATATTCACAAGGTAAGTTTTGGTTATACCTCCCCTAGGAACCTTGGAATCCAATCCTTGAGTATTCTAACATGGATAGTGGAGAATTACGCTCTCTTGATCAGGGTACCCATCCCTCCACATTATCATTCTATTCTACGATTTTCTCTAGTGATAATTGTGGGTATTCTCTTTTTTTTGTCTTACATAAAATAGTTTTTCATTGATATCTTTCTCATGTTGGGATCTAGCTAGTTTTCCTTCAATTTGGTGGTGTTTCTTTTAGTGGAGGTTAACATCAATCATACATTCTTATAGAGAAAAGAATTTAACTTCTATATTAATTTAGGTATTTAATTTTTTATACATGGGTTTCAACCAATTGAAATTTTATCATTTGGGTAATAGTGTAATTTACTATAATGAAGATTACACCATGAATAAAGAATTTTTTTGGTTTCAGTGATCGCATGTATTTTTAACTTGTTAATGATTTTCCTCAGGTTTTTACATATACTATTGAAAAATATTTTTTTATGTCTGATAACTGTTAGTATGATAAATTTGTTTTAATGAATAAAAACTTCACTATTTTTGTTGTATAAAAAATAAATAGGAATATTTTATTATTATAGTTCATCTTATAATTGATCGAAAATTATGGCGGTGATGAAACATGTCAAAATAAAAATTTATGTGTCAATAGATAATGTGTTAGGTTTACTATGGTGGTAAATTATGAAAAATGAGTTATTAATTCTTGATAATGAACAAAATGAATTTTTATGAATATTAATATTTGGGGTTGAGTTTTCTTTTTTTCTTATCAAGTATGTGTCCCTTAGTTTATAGTGCATAGATTCCTTGTTGAATTATTTTCCACATTAACTTATATGAAATATCATGATAATAAGACCTACTTTGTGACATATATTGAGCATGGTATGACTGATAGATTAATGGGAATGGGAAGGGGTCCTAGATCTATGAGAGTAGTTGGTGCCTACGATTATAAGATATACTATTATATTCGTTGTGGTTTTGTGGGTGGAAACAATATTGATGGTGAATATTAATTTTTGGATTAACCAAGTCTATTTTTTTGAGAGAAAGTATTGATCCCTGATAATTTTTCTTCATTAAATGGTGGAAGGCTAAGTTTCCTTTTTTAATTTCATTACCCATTTGTTGACCGAAAAGTTACATTTTTATATTCAAACACTTTTAATGGAATGTGTGAACTGAAGCTAGAAAAAACAAAAATAATCAAAAATAATAATAGATATATTAGCCTTTGAAATCCAAATTATATCTATTAGACATGTAAGGCCTAAGTAATTTCCAAAGAAGATGATTTTACTCTAAATATGAATCATCCTTGATAAGGTCTTAAAACCAATCACCCAACTTTTCTCATGTCCAAATGAACTCCTCCATGGTTAACTTCCCTGTATTTAATACTATTACCATAATACAATCTTGTTTGTTGATCCACACCATCTAATCCTCTTTAGTTTCCCCACATAGTGATATTTTAGTCATTTTATTACCATCCTTTTCCGAGGTGTTGATCAGAAGTGATTCCTCTAACATTTCTTCCTCATATTGAATAACTCATTCCCACAAATTCCATTCATCGACATCCCTAACCCAATCAAACATGTTGGAATAAAGGATCGTCACTATGGGAGCCTCTAACATGACTCCTCCTTGCTCCTTGGACATTAATTTATTTTTAGATCGTGTCTCCATTAGCTAGGGTAAGTAGGAATAGTCATTTTCCCATTTTGACTTCTTATCTTTAATCAAGGTACATCTCTATGCATCCTAGTTGTCTCAAATTCCCATCATCGTACTCTGGCATAGTAGCCCTCCTCTCTAGAATTAATCTTCATCACCATAATCTTTTGAAAGATTACAATAGGATTTATCAATGTATTCTTCCATTTGGATACCCTGCTCTTCCATTATTCTCTCTTCTCAGGCTGTGTCATGGTCCTCCTCGATCCTTTCCCTGTCTAACCTTTCAAATCAATAGTCTATCTTAAAAGATGACACCTCCCTTATGTTCCTTGATCCATTAACTATTTGTTGTACCACCTAAACCTTGACACTAGTTGCATCTCTCTCGCTAACCTCATGAGCCACTGGAGCAGTACCAGGTCGCTTCCATGGCTGAACAGACTCTATTAATGAATCACATTTGGATTTATTGATTCTCTAGTCTAAATTCTCATAATTACATGCCCCATTATCATCTCCTAACTAATCGGACCATGCACCCCTAGCCTGGTCATGACGTAGTCTTCTAATGACATTTGAGAATTTTATATTAATATTCATAAGGAAACCCTTCTTCAGAGGAGGAGAAAGCTTGGATTCAGCCACCCCCATCTGGCACGATCCCTCAAACTCATCAACCACTTTCACTTTTGAATCCAACACATTTACCTCAGAATTTCCAGCCCCATCATTACCCAATTGATCCACCTCTAATACATGACACACATTAAAGGAGATTCAACATCATCTATGAAATTCATGACCCAAGCAACGACAACTATAATAGAATGGACCCCAAGAATTATAGAAAGCCTTCTCATTACATTAAAGTTCCTCTTGAATCTCTATAATTATATAGTCAAATAGTCCCTTCAAAACATCTACATCAATGCAAATTGGAAAGGAAACTGGATGACCGACCACCCTGGTACAGGAATCGGAACAAATGTACCAACATATCTTATTACTGATCATCTGAAGAATCGTAGGATTCTGAAAAGGTAATGGAAGGTCAGGAAGAGAAATCCAGAGTGTCGTGATTGAGTAGTCACGCATGAGATTAAAATAAATGGACAATTGAAATAGTGAGAAATGTAATCCATATGTAACCCATGGATCAAAATACCAAGCGTAGATTAGGTTATACTCATTCAAAAAACGAATCAGGATATGGTCCAAATCTAAAATTCCAACAACCTCCAGGTCCTGTAACTTCCATGATGAAAAAATAAACATGTCAAAGGCATCAACGAAAAGATGATTCTTCCAAAAACACACAACTAGAGTGAGATCTAGAATTTTTTATGTGTTCATGAACTCCAGTGTACAAATCAGTACTAATAGAACTCCATTCAGCATGATGTTCACAGTTTTTGCATCGTTTATGATATATTAAGATGATTTATTGAGTACCCGAAATTATAAAATGATAATAAAAATTGAATAATTTTATCCATGGGGTAAGTTGTTTAATGTATAATTAAATGAAAATAATTCATGGGGAACTATAGAAGTGGTTTTATTATTTATATTGGGAATATGTTTTAATTAAATTTATAAGTATTATTGATACGTTAAAATAATGAGTTAAATGATTGCCTCTTGTTTTTTATGTTTCATTGATAAATATTTATCTTCTCTATAGTAGGGGAAGATGGGTGTATAATATAAAATAGTTTTAGTTGATGTTAAGGATAGTTATATTCCCATATTGTGTTAATAGAAAATATATATTATTATGTTATTTGAATTTTCATGTTGACACACCAGTATCGATAGGGTAACCAACATCAGTTGAGTATATAGGATTTTTCCCGAACATCTAATTTGGAGAGAAATGGATAGCTGAGAAATGTCAACATTGCATACTCTATTCTATTATAGTATATTTTGATGGAATTCATGGTTTTCATCATTTTAAAATATATTTTTTTATATGGTTGTAATACATTTTTGTATTTTTACACAAAAGTGATTTTAGAGATAATATATTGAGGATTATTTTAGGTATGATGTGTGTGGACTTAGATGGTATTAGGGATAATACACAACTTATGCGATGTAGTGGCTTCCAAAAACTACTCAATTACTCTGTGGAGATGTTGATTCCAATGATGATATTATGTGATGAACAACACACATGGTATTTTAGATTTTCCTAAGAGAAATAATCCATGATTATATTTGAAGATTGATGAATCATGATATGTGATGTTGGGGAGTAGAAATAAAAAAAGTGGCAGTGTTTTTATTGGTTTCCATCATTTTATTTTATGTTGGGAATTATATTTTTCTTGTATTTCATACATTACGGGTGTGACATAATGACATTGGGATCATTGAATACATTATTATGTGATTACTTCACATCACATAATTATTAACTATTATTTAATATGATTTAATTATATATTTCATGAAATGATTTAGGGAGGATCCAATAGATAATAAATGTCACTCTAACCATATATATATAATATTTTATAATACCTTGGGATAAGGTTGTTGAAAAGACTGGTCACTAGTAGATTATGAAGCTTTTGTAGGGGTTGTTTGGGATTTAATGTCAACAACAAGGATTTTGTTTCCTTATTTTAAATTCATTTTAGTTGTTAATTTTTATGACATTACAATCATTTATTAGTGTATATTTTATTTTATTATGAACCTGATTTAGGTGGTTATTTTATCTTATCTATCATTAAAGATGTTCTTCATAGAGGGTAATGCCTCCCATTTGTGTGTATGATAAACCATTTGTGCTTGTCTACATCTTGTGGCATATTATAGGTGGGATTAAAATTTCATTATCTCCATTCTATAATTAATATTCAATGAGGGTTTCCTTTGGAATCAAAGGGTCATGAGAGTGTAGTATCAATGTTTAGTTTTTATGGATAAGAATAATTTTAGAGGTATGAAATGGTTAGAACATTATTTTTTGGTATGAAAAAAATGTCATCTATGTTTGGTATGTGATGTAGACAAGGGATACTGACTAGACCGTGAGTATTTAGCACACTTTTTTATCCAATGTAAGGAGATTTTAGTTTGCTAAGTGAACTATGAAATGTGGTATCTATTAAACGTTATTATCCTAAGAAAATGTCAAGCAGCAACCTTATTTTTTTATTGTATTTAAAACATGTACACCATGGTATTAGATTAAACCATAAATAATATTAATAAATAATTAATACTAAATACTTCATATTATATGCTCAAGATTTGCTAGACATTTATTATTTTTAGGAATGGATTCATGATTACTACATCATTTGATTCATGCGGAATATGTTTTAAAGGATGTTCTAGAAGATCCATATAGTTTTGAGGTTGAACAAATGACGCATAGGGGAGGAATATCTATGATTATTCAAACAATATATTGATGATTTATGATTCATTTTATTTACATTATGTATATTGAGAAGGATGAGGATATATATTTTAGTGTAGTATGAATTTGGTATGACCATTTGGTTTCATTGGAAGTTAAGAAGATTCTTTTGGTAGCTAGGTATTGGAGGTTCTTATTCCACCTGGTTTGAGGGGAGTTAGATCTTTCATAGGAGAAGTTTATAGATAAGTACTAAGACAATAATTTCTTTGAACAGTGAACAGGACATGTTTCAAGTGAAATATTACACATTGATAGTGGAATTATAATGTTCTGTAATTTCGGGTTTTCTTTAGGACCATATCATGATATTATGTAGTTCTATTTATCTGTTATTACTAGTACTCACCCATTCTATTTCATGACTTATAAGATTAATTGTTTTTATTTTAATAATAGATTAATATTTATAAAAGTTGAGAAGAACCAGTAATGTAGGATAAATTTTAATTAGAAATTATTGGTGTATGAAAATGGAATAAGAGTGCATAGAATATGAAGATACCATTTGAATAGTTGACAAAGAAAAAGGATTGAGTAAATGTATATGAATTTTTTAATTTTGAGGAAGAAGATTTGAATTCATTTTCTATTTTGATCACAATAACAGTAATGCAGGCACTGAAATAAAAATTGAAAGATAAATCAAATATAAGAAATTTGTAGTAATAATAAAATTAGGAAATGTAAAAATAAATGAAATAATAATAAATTGAATGAGGGGGGTGTTCGGTAAAAAATAAAACTTAGTGAAACTACTCATCATGTATTTGGAACAATATGAAATGTGGGACATAAAGATTAGAGAAAAAGATGAAATGGAATATGAAATTGAAAAAAATAAATAGATGAAGAAAGAAAAAAATTCATGACAGAAGATGATTAATGTCATAAGAAGAATATCAAGACAGAAAAAAAATCATGACAAATCTAAGAAATGGTAAAACAAAACAACTGAAAAAGAAGGAAAGTTGGAGTCTTCTCGACATCTTACATATGTATGTTGCTTGTTTTATTTATAGTTTAATAATTCCTCCTCCCTGCCATTTGCAATATAATGTATATTGACTTTGAAAAACACTAAAATGAATTTTCATCTCGTAGTACTATTTTCTTCATTGTGTCATTATTTTCTAACTCACCCAACATCTTGGAAAACACATGAAATAAGTGTAAATAAATTTATGTGAATGTAAATGGAATGAATAAAAAATCTAGTTATTTAGCCTAAAAATGACAATAAGAAATTATATGTGTGACCCATTAATTGAAAACTAATAATAAATAGAATATATTATGTAGTTAACATTGTTATAAATATGTTTATGGAAATACATAAATCTGGATGAACAAAAATATTTTTCCAGAGAAATACCTAAAAATATTTCAAATTAATGGGCACACTATTAACATGCGGAGATTCCATATTCTTGAAATAACTCATGTTATAGAGACAATATAGACATATATTTTAGATTATATTATATATAACTATAAAAATATTATGGATTTTAAACTATGTTATTGGTGTGAATTTTTTCACATAGATTTCAGATTTGAGACACATTATAACCAATGATTGCCTGGTTTTGATCTTCATTTTTCATTATAAGCATAAGAGACATTATATCTTGTACACATCCATGAATGGGTTTCGATTAATATGCATTTTTTTAATCCTTATATATCACATAATCATAGAATGTTGTCATAGCTGTAGAAACTGGACGAAATTAACTATACAAGCATATTAACTTACAAGAAAAGGACCTAAAGGTAAAATCCAAACCATACTAGAAAACATTGAATTCCTTGCACTACCAATAAATCATATCCACATTGTGGACCAGATTTATCCACATATATAAAAAAAATGATAAAATGAACTAAATTCATTGAAAAGCTTATAATACCAACCAACCTTGTCCAATGATGCCATAAAAATAACCTGTCATCCACTACAGTAGTCGGATTTGATCCCGTTAATGGGCTCAGTGAGGTTATGTAAATCCAAATCCTTTGACACATCCACAAGTGACTTGGGGTTCCACTTGATCAATTCCTCCACGAGGTATCACGTATCATCCTTGGTGTTCCTAGCCTGCACATCCACCATGAATGAGTGAATCACCATTGTCATTCACCTCCCATCAAGGACCTCTGGGTGGACCGTGATCACTGTGGAGCAGTTCTTTGGATTAAGAGAAAATTCTTCGATTGTTAAAAGGGAAATGGAAAAAACCATGAAGACACTACACAATCAGAAATGTACAGAGAAGAATCATGGAAAGGAAATATCCCAACTCCAGTTCATAACCAAGACAACCCTTGTTGTTCAAGAAATGGACCAAACATGATGTACAATCAAATAAATCACTTCCAAGTGTTGGGTCCCATTAGTAGGGGGACAGCCCCTGGTTATCCAATTCTGTTGATCAAAAGTCTCAAATTTGATATGAGACATGGCCAAGATACCAAACAAATAATCACCCCTCTACCAAAGAAAAAATAAACACTCTTTGAACAAGATTATTTCATAGGAAACATGTTTGATTACAATAAAAATTATATAATTTCATCCATATTCAAGTTATTGAAAAATGTTAAACATATATTTTATATAATACTACAATTTCATATTAGTGAACACTGTATAAAACACTTCTTAAACATGGATAGAATATTATAAAATAATAATTTATTAGTCAATAAAATGAGAGCTAATTAAACTCAAAAACTAAAACTATCTGAATTGGTTTTTTGTTTCCTTCCTTATTTTTTCATACTTGGAAGTTAAAATAAATAATGTTCCTTAATCATGGGTTTCACTGAAAAAAAGAATCAATTAATTCATAATTGAAAAAAATGAAGCATTCAAAGATGCATGCTCACAATTCAGGAGGAAAGTAGTCCTTTCTGAGCTCCAAATAATACTGAAGGCTACCTTGGCCAGTATTGTTCTTCCTTCAGCTTTTTCTTATCCGAGAAAATATCTATGTCAACGTCTGGGTAACTTATACCTATATGAAAAGAGGCATGTCCTCGATCATGGGTTTCACTGAAAAAATATCCAATTAATTCATAATTGAATGAAAAAATTAAGCATATAGAGGTGAATGCTCATAGTTCAAGAGAAAATTTTTCCTTGCTAGAGAACATAGTTTGAGGATCAATAAGATTATAGGCTACTATAATACTAATTATATCATAAATAAAGTTAAAATAATATATTATGGAAATGAAAATGTGATAAAAGAAAAGCCAAAATCTACTGTTATGGGAAAAAAGTTACATAAATTCATCATATTTTAAGAAAGCATAAACTTGCATTGCATTTATTCATACTCAATTTTATTGTTACCACTGTCTGACATTAAGAGGAAACCATATATGTCTTCTTTTCCACCGACAACTACATAAATAACCATCAATGAGATTATATACATCAATCGTTAAACATGACTATTAGAAATGAGGCTCATAGAATCTGTTGAAAAAATTTCACAGCAAAACAATAGTGGAACCAAAACCATCTTAGAAATAATGATGATATGCATGGTAGGATAAGTATCCATGAAACAATACATCAAAAAAGTTATGATTCCCAGATGAAATATTAAAATTAATATTCTATGTGTATAGAATATCTCATCAAATGTTATAGATTGAAAATTCAAAGGATGAAGAACATGATATCTCTAGGGATTCACATAGTAGTCCATCATTAGTCACACACAATAAATAAGAACAAAAATAAATTACTATTAATGATAATAATAACTATTGAAAGCATAGAAAAAATCCATCACAAATATCAAGCTAATTATTTACAGAAGACCCACATAATAAATGGCAAGAGATAAACACTACTGGAAAAACAGCCTATACCCATGGTTCAAAACCGTGGGTATAACCCCCAAACCCGTGGGTATAGGCTATACCCAGGGTTTTGGGAACCGTGGGCTCGAACGACGTCGGTATTGGTCCCTATCCTTTACCCATGGTTTTCTAAAACCGTGGGTATAGGTGTTCTGCCACCGTTTCAACGAAACATATCCAATTCCCACAATGTCGAAGGATTTTTTACCCACGGTTTCAAAACTGTGGGTATAGATCCTAAAATAATGCAGGCGGCGGGTTTCGATCCCGCGACCTCTTCACTGCAAACACAATGTCTAACTACTACCCTAACATCACCTATGTGTATATATATTTATATTTAGTTAAATATAGTTATATAAAACGTGTGTATAGAGGGAAGAACAGTGGGTATAGGACTGCTGCCAAAAACAATTTCTTTCCCACAGAAAAAAAAATTCCCGCACCCACATGGGAGACCTATACCCACTGTTTGTCATAACCATGGGTATAGGTATATTATCCCATACCTATCCCAATGTTTTTGTGGGAAACCATGGGGATAGGTACCCCTATACCAATGGTTTTCCAAAATCGTGGGTATAGGTGACTTTTCAGGACCTATCCCCACAGTTTTGGAAAACCATGGGGATAGACCCCCCTATACCCACAGTTTTGGAAACCCGTGGGTATAAGTCTTGACAATTGACCTATACCCACGGTTTTCAAAAACCATGGGTATAGGGGTACATATCCCGATGGTTTTGGGGAAAACCATGGGGATATGTTCATTTTCCATTAGTAAAATATTCTATATAATGGGTATAGATAATGGATGTGTTGGATATGATATATACAAATGTGTGAAATCTTATTGCTAGAAGTAAATAATAAAGTAAATCATGATTGAATTAGAAAAAATAATAATATAAAAAATAGATCAAAATGATCCACTGATACCTGCAAATGCAAACTCATTTTTGCTCACATTCATAAATATGTCTTCTAAATTGTTGGGAAACATGTACCTAAAAATTCAAAATCATTTATGCTTATAAAAGCTCCTATAAGAATATAGAAATATACTCAACAACATAGGAAAATCAGGATTGGGACAGGTAGGTCCTATAAAATGTGATATTTTGAGGATTCTGGACCATTGTCCTTAATATCACTGGATGATGGAAAGTAAAGGTAGACCGACTTAAAACTACTGAAATTAATCTGTGATTCCGAAGACAAGGTGTGACAAAAATAGTTTAAACTACCGAAAAACCTATGTTTAACTCTACCAAAACATAGCATGGATGGTTCTTATGAACAGACATGTCCCTGGAAGACATGATATACCCAAAAAAATATGAAGAGATACCAAGATTTGAAGAAGAGGGATATCCTACCTCTGATACAGAATCCTAACAAAAAGGGAATTAGACTCAGCCAGAGGTTTGACATAGATCCATAGGATTGTTGGAGATAGGTCCGTTCAAATTTTTTCCTTCTTCAAACCAAAAACCACAATCCACAAATCTATCAAAAACCTATTGATTTGTAATGAACATATGAAAAATGTTAAAAATTGTAGATGAATATCATATCATTGGAAACAATTTAGTGAAACAAAAAAGTTATTGTCTTGAATTTTCATATTGGATTTAGTCACATCCATACACACATGACCATAATTTTTCAATGTAATTATCATATTTCTAGACAGGAACTACTATTCAATAGTTACAATTGAATATTTATTTGGAAACAAATTAATCAAAACATAATTCATGTTTGGTATATAAACTAAACAGACTGCAATAGAACACATTTACTATTATCTATATATAAGAACTTCATTAATATAATGATATGTAACATTGAAAATATTTATAAAAAAATAAAAATATATTTTCAATAGAAAAGGAAAACCAAAAACAGAATTCATCTTATATTATAATTAAGTTAACATAAACAATCAAAAATCACACTTAATCAAAAGAAAATTAACAATGTGTCGAATTACCTATCTGGTGGTCTTAAATATTTTGGTAACATCCTGTGGGTGTGTCAAGAAAGGAATAGTTTATAGATATCCTAGTGACTATGAATTCATCTACTGCAATAGAGTATTCATCTGAATGAAATGGAAGGTAGAGAATGGAGAAAATGCACAGAAGGATGTGCAAATTATAGAATAAATAGTATTGTGGAAAAACATATAAAATCCCACAACATTGTCAACCAGGAAGCTGTAAGCATATCCTATTATTTTTCCCAAATTAAAACCCAAAATAAAGAAAACAAAAAAAACATATGAATCTAGTTTCTTGGTTTTGATTTCTAACCTATAAAGGAAGGAATTTTTGTTCTGAGTCTCCCATCCCAGTAATATTTTAATGTTTCCTTAGGAGACCATCATAAATTACTATTGAAAATCTTCCGTCTAAGGAACATATAAGTGAATAGTAAGGAAGCACAAACAAAGACTCTTGATGATAGATCATTACAAAATTATAGAATTATATAATTAGAAAAAATAAATATGCAATCCAAAAACTTCCTATGAAACATCTAACTCAGTAAGTAAACTCCCGATATTCATATAACTTTTAGATCACATACCAATCAGTTGAAGAGGAAAGTTATCCTTTCTGAGCTCCAAAACTTCATTAAATGAGTAAACAATTTGAAAATAGTCAAACTAAATAGTAAATATTTAATCATTAATATAATGGAAAATGTCATTAAATTAGTAACTTCAAACCTAAAAGTCATCCAACAATATTAAAATTGTAAAGTACAACAAAATTCCCGGCAATGAAGACATCTAGCATGAAAAAATCATGCTAAACAATCTGCATTAAAATTTCCATCATCAAAAACCTACAGCATTATCCTATTCAATCATGAGTGATGTCCAACTTAATAGAAAACATCCAGTAAGAAAAACTGATAAAAAAACATCCACCATGAAAACCATCTAGCATTAGAAGAAAACCTTCCCACATGAAAAGAATCCTACTTGAAAAATGTACAGCATTAAAAAATTATAATCATCCTCTAGAAAACCCATGCTAAAATTTCCACATTGAGAAGTCCCAAATACCATAATCTGCATATACCAAAACGTCCAACATGTATAATCTATTGATACAAAATACACAAACATGAATTAATAGTAATGACTATTTCTATAGACATTCATTTTTGTGGAATTATTTTTGGCCTAGAGAATACCCATGATAATGTGTAACTAGTTTATAAAGTAAATAGTGAATGTAAATCTTATAAAAAACCTTCAAACTGAGCAGTATACATGTTTTAATAAGGTAATTGTATTGTACAGACTACAAAACATTATTTAATGATCATAAGTTTTTTTTTCAAAAAAAAGGAATGAAAACCAATTAAATACCCAAAAAGTATTACTACCAAGATATTTCATAAGAACATATCTGTCTGATTTCTCATTTTTCATGTCTGAATTACCCTTTATTCTACTCAGAAGTTGAGTACAATGACTTGTTGTACCCAAACTATCTCAACATATCTGAATATCATGTTGCACCTCATCCTCTATATCAAATTCATGGGATAGGTTTTTCTACATAGATAATATAGTTAGATGAATTTCAAGGTACTTTTGCAGGTGAAATAAATAAAGGACATATCTTATAGTTAATAGTATACTGTTGCAGTTTTAAAGAACATAACGATAGAAATATAAAAAACATTAAAACTATATCTTAATATTTCATGTATATTTACAGTAAAGGAAATAAGTTAGTATTCCCTGGAGATAACTATTATATACCTGAGTAGATGACATATTTTAGGTACAAGCATCAAATCTACTAGCAATGTTTGAAATTGATGGAAAAGATCTTCTAGTTTGATGTTCCTTTTATGCAAGGTTAGAGGGAAATTTATAGTAAGATGAATTATGGTTGTTATTAAATAAAATTGGAAGTAACTGAAGCATATTGTACGTCGATATATTCAATGCCACTACTGAGTTGTGAAGACCCACTGGTTTGATGTCCCTATACAATAAAATGGTGTACTTTTATGTTTTCTAAGGAATATGTGAATACCTTAATCTTAATAATTGATTGTGTTTGAAGATGTCAGTAAAGATGGTGATTTAGTTATCATTATCAATGATAAATAACACTTTGAAGTTGTTTTGTTCAAATGAATGATGATAGTTTTTAATATTATAATTGGATACATCAATTGATAATAGTACTTTATTTGATTTTAAAATGTTAAACTATGGAGTAAAATCATACTAATCATCATCCTACATTACAAATGATAAGAATTGTTATAAAAAAAATTGAAAAATATATAAAGGTCATACAAGAAGTTGGTTCTACCTGTATCGAAGCAGCTCTAAACCCTACAGTTGTATTATGCAATAATTAGATGACTAGTTTGTCAAATAAAACAACTGAACATTAGTGTGTCCTATTAGTAACCATTAGTTGGACTCTGAATCTGTTGGATCTAATATTGTGGTTACACGGTAAGCGATATTGTGTATTTTTCTTTATTAGTTTTCTAAAAAAATAGTCACAATGTGTAATTTCAAAAATAAAAAATAGGAAACCTAGGTGTAGTACTGTTAAGAGATAATTTTCATATGTGGCACCAAATTTTGTCTTCTAAAACATGTACTTTCTTTAGGAAAATGATACATGAATTCAAAAAATAGTTGTGAGTACTTTGAATTTTTACTATTGTAACTGCTATTAAGCACTGTCTAGATTGTAGTAGAGTGAGTACTTAATAATAAACTCATTAGCATAAGATAGAGCTGAACATTTCATAATACAACATATTGAATTTCTGCAATTAAGGATATTTTAGTTACCTCAAGACAGCTTTTGACTTATAATATTTTTTTCTTATTATTCCAATACAAAACCTCTATATAGGGTTTGGTATTAGTTGGTTGTGTGCTATGTAACTCTGATGTTATTTCAAACCAAAAACTGATAAATATAAAATGAAAGACTTGAAAATAAATAATAAGAACATTTGTGTATTACAATTGTGATGCACATAGCATAAACTGGTAAAAATACACAAAAAACAGTACGTATAATGTTACCTTCTTTGGAAATTCTCTACCTCAAGAATATGAATATTGTAAAGAATTTTTGTTGCATTCATAGTAGTTGTGACAATAACAAATGCTAAAAAGAGTTTAATGTCACAAAAATCATAATTATAGAGTAATGTGTTCATGAAACATATTATATGAAAGAATTACAAACCGGAAAATTATATAATATAGAAAGAAACTATACTGCTCAACCACTTCACCCAGACAAGTTGTAATATCATAATGGTAGATGACTCCTTGTTATTTTCAAAGTAATGTATCATTTCATTTACAAACTCACACCCAAAAACTATAGGTTATGGGAAAACCTCTGTACGGAAAGATAGTAATAATATGAATAATTTTTTTTCAAGTCATATAATGTAACTTTAAAAAAATAATGACATGTCATCCTCTAGAGTAATTTGCGTCTTATGGTTGGAAGGACCCATAGATTGCACTGGTTTTGTGTATCGTTAAAGTCTATTTATTTCTATAATATATATGAAAGAAAGAGACATAATTTGAAAACAATAAGGATGTATTATAAAATACTATAATGATTAATTTATTTAACATTGCTTGAAAGAAAAGTAACATGAAAGTGGTGGTGTAATGTACCTATTAAATTTTCTTTGGGAACATTAATTTGAATAATATAATCATATGAAGTAAAAGAAAAACTGAAAAGAAGAATTTCTGTATCACATGGATGAACAGATATCGTGGATGTGAATAAAAGTCTGCAGGAATGTATACAACCCAAGTAACTGCCATGTTTTGATGATATTTGGAAGTTTTGTATCATATAGCATAGTCCTTCACGCAAGATATTTTTTGTACTTGGAGATTAACTGGCAGGTAGTAATTGTAAACTAAATTTTGATTCCCTTTACATAGCATGTTATAACGTATGAGAATAGATTAAAATATGAAATGAGAAAGGAGAGGGACATAATATATATATTTTGACATAAGTATAAAGAAAAATAGTAAAATAGGGGGAAAACTGACATTGGACTTTTAATGTAAAATGACCTCTTTATCAGTAAGTATTAGATCAATAGAAACAACTACATTAGAGTAGTTGGGTGATGAATTTCTCCACATGATTAAAACACGAACCTCAATGTTGAGTGTTTCATCATCCTAATGTGTAATCACATTCAATGGGGTAATTTATCTCGAAATATTGTTTATAACTATGTACAAAATTGATTACTGTGGAAAAATTAACATAGTAATTAGTTACACACTTTAATAAGTACACATTGCAAACCCAAACAGAAGTAAAATATTTTAGGTGTTATTTCATATGGTATCTAAGGGAGGTTATCAAATATTTCCTTGTACACAATATTATATGTGTAATGAGATGACATGTTATTGTTATCATCGACAACAATTTATAAACCACTTGCTGATGTGACCCTACAAACTGCAACATATAATTGACCATGAGAGAACATAGGTTTGCATATATATAATCTAACATAAGACAATGATTGCCCTTGACTTTTATTAGTAGTAATTGCATAAGAAATTGTCAAATGATATTGTCTTATTTGTAATTTGAAATTCCATATTTGATCAGAGTGTGTCATAGTTAGTCTTGGAATGAATGAAGAATACCCTTAATGACAGCTTGTCAAAATATTTGCTCCAATGACATGATGACCTAAGTGTGTAACAATCATATGAGTGAACTTATATAAACAAACATATTTATCATCATTTATTACTAAAATAATGGGGACACCAATTTTTAGATAAATTTTGTGGTCACCCAATCCAGATATGATTATACCATTTAACATATCAGAGGTGTATATGTTTTCCTCTATGTCAGTATCAAAACTGGAATTGCAGACTGAATCAGAGATGAAGTAGTTTATATTTTCAGCATTTCTGAGAGACAGCATGTAATCATTTACTTCTTGAAAAACATCATGGGTTGGAGCTAGAACAGAATGCTCTTCCAGTTAGAAGAGGTCACTATTTTTCAAACTAAAATCTGGAAATGTATGCTCCACAATTGCAACCATTGAATTTCCAGTGTGGTAAAGAAGATATGTTGATGGAATTTGGAAGGGAAATTCACCGTCATTTGGTTCTCCAAATCGACATTCACCAATATCCAAAGTCCATTTACCTAAATTACATACCTCATTTGAATCATTTGTAAATGTAGAGGAAAGAAATATCATGATCTTTGTTAGAGTTAATACCCAACAGTTCTTCCAAAGATACGATGACTTAATAATTTCAAATACAATTTCATTTCTGTTACCACCTGGTATTACTGGTAATATTTGTCTGAGATATCCACCCAATATAACTATTAGAAAATCGAATGGTAAATTCGTTGCACTAACATTTTTTATTGTCATTATATCCCTGAGAGTATGGTCTAGAGCCTCAAATCAGTACTTAGGAACCATAGAAGCCTCATCCAAAATAATAAGCTTTGGAGATTGTAGAAGTTATACTACATAACTCCCTTCCTAAATATTTAAAATAGACTGCTCAGTAATGGAGATTGGAATACAGAATTTATAATGTGTAGTGTGTTCGCAAGGAAGCAGCAATGAAGTTATTCCACCCAGTGAAACCGAAAGTACCATAGAGACTTCAAATCATAGAAATGACATTATGATCTTCTAAATGAATGTTATACCAGTGCCTCTATATCCATGAAAGGAGAATAATCCTCTTTTATTTGAAGATAAAAAATACAAAATGACATCCATCACCTCTTTCTGTTAAACGGTAAGCACAATCTATAAAGTTTTATACTAATTTAATAGTATTTCTCTATTGTAATTTCGTTCTTCTACAACTAGATGATTCAAATGAGTATCAATTACTGAATCTGGAACTGGCATGGGAGGATAAAATTGAATAGATGTTCCATTACTTCGTAAAATCTGTTCTATTTCAATCAGAGCATATATATGTATCTGATGTTCTTTGAGTGTCAAATCTACAAGGATGAAGAAATGTGTTTCAGTGTAGTATTAAATAAACTACTTCTAGTGAATTAAATAATTATGAGTAACTAAAAGAAAAACTTGATCAGTGGTGAAAGTTAATATTATATAGACTCAAGTGTGTATTATGCATGCCCTCTAATATTTGAGTGACATTGACCTTTTTCATATATGTATTGGCAATATAGTAGATAAATCTAGTTACTGTAAAAAATGAGTCAACGTAATACTAACATAGAAAGAAAACTATTAAAATATTAGTAGTCATGTTTAGTAATCGCATTTATGATATCATATGGATCGTTGTTGAACCCTTATATTTTAATGGAATACATAAATTGTGGTTGTACTGTTATTTGAAAAATCATACATTCAGTTAATATATTATAAATTTAGTAACATTAAATGATCACAGCTATATTTGAGACCACACTAACTAAATTGAAAAAATAACCATCCTTTAAGTAATATCTTACCTATGTTTTTCAATTAATTTAAACATAAATATTATCTCAATATATATGTCAACAACAAAATAAATATGAGAAAATATAAATTAGTTTTCAGTTACTGTTTTTTAAAAAAAGTTCAGAAACATATTTGCACCTTGCGTTTGTAGTCTTCATATTAGGGAATATAAAATATCTTCCTCTAATATGTGGTAGGTCTTTTGCCAAAAAATTTCTAGACAAGAAATGTTATTGGAAAATAACCTTCTTGCAAAGAGCTTGTGTACATAATGTCCATTTCCCTAAGTTAAACCCTCTTTTATAGCATCAAAAAATTCATTGTAATCTTCTAGTAGTCCCAGAGCATAATAGGCCTCTTTAAATGTTCCATGAGTAATGTTGTTCACTGTTTTGATATCTTCATATGACGTAGTACACTTTATTTTTCTAGATTTATCCTCATGTAAAATAGCTCTCCATTTGTTTAAGAAACAAGTACAACCTACCAATAGAAAATCCTTTCCTTCGAGGATTCCATTTCTTATCATTTGAGTGGTAAACAAATATAGTATGTAATTCTGAAAAAGTAAGTGATCTACCCTCCTGGTACATTATATTTGCTTGAAACAAAGAGGTAAACATTTTTTCAGATATGTTACTATGATTTAAGACATCTCCAATATTATCCTTATCATTGTAGGTGACAGAATGTTGTCTTGAAAAATGGAAACATAACCTCTGAACTGGTGGATATCTATAATAGATATCATAAGAAAATATTCTCCATGAGGCCTCATAAGGAGATATGTACTGACAATCATAGTACATCTTTATTTCATCTACATTTTTCTCTACGAATTCTCTGGTGTTTCTCTCATAGAGTGCTGCTGTTACATGATCATTTCCCTTGTTAATATACATAAAATGATATTTTATGGAAGAGGAATGATTGAAAACTTCAATATTCATACGTTCTTGATACTTTTATAGAGAAACAGGACTATGTGGCACAACAAAATGGTTATCTAGAGGGCCTCCAATTTTTAGAATTGTTATTCCATCATCCCTTCTATGATAGACTATGTAACCATCATCATCAACAGTGGTATGCCCATAAAATTTCATTGGAAGAAATTGGAACATTTTTCATTTCTCATATAGGGTGATGTACGGTTGGCATCACTGCAAGGGTTGTGGATCATAAAATTCTTTACAGCTTCATGTAGTCTTGGGTAGGCACAATTATTTAAAATTTCAGCGTATTCAATCTTGTTTACATCTGTTGGAGTCTAAAATTTGTTTTCATGACACATAAATAGTAGGATGTGCACATGAGGCAAGCCAAGTTATTGAAACTCCACTGTTTGAACAACTATAGGGTACAAATATAGTGTTTCAGTAAATAGAAGATGACAACATATATAATAAGGAATTGAGCATATAGGATAATAATTACAAAGAAAGTTACCTGCCCATGAATTTCAAAAAAAATACCCTTATCTAAAATCATTCATTAGTCGATCACCCTTAATATAGAAATCTCATGATATTATTTGTAGGAAGTCTTGTAGAGTGAGACTGGGATGTCTAAGAAATTGAGTTATTTCAGGCCACATCAGGTTACATGTAAATGTTAAAAAAAATCCGGATACCCTGCCCAATTACATATTGAAATAGCATCTTGGTGATTCTGGATCATATACCTAGGACCACCTATAAATGTAAAAGATAATATGATACACTTTCTACAGGATGTCCCTTCACGATCACCTCAGAGAAATGCATCTTGTAACCCATTGTAACATTCTACCCTCAATTTTTTATGATTGAAGTGAATGAATGATAGTCCTTGAGACTCAATCATCGTATAAGAATCAACAAATAAACTTTTTCAGTAATATTCTAGAATTTAGTAAAATTGATGTATCACTAAGATGGAATTTCAAGCAGAAAGTGAAGTGCTCTCACATTGTTACCTTCCTCAGTGTAGTACTTGTTGTGGACTGGGTAGCACGATGCAACACGTTGTCATAATATCCGTCCTGGCCACCTGTGAAAATAAAAGTATACTAAAATGTAATATACAATGGGTGAAGCCCGTCAATTCATTGTAAATCACCACTTTTTTTTTGAATTATGATATCTCGTTCTTGTTTGAGATCCTCAATATCACCAACCACCAACATTGTAATTTCAAAATTATTTGGTAAGTTATATGTGGAAAAATGTGCTTCTATTATTTTAAGAGGTCAGTGCATTAAAGTTGAAACCTCTTGACGGTAAATAATATCCCTTGAACTTATAAATTCTTTTTCCAAAGCCTTGTTCTCATGAATCATCTATTGTATGTTTTAAAAAGTGTTGCAGTTAATAATAGATTGTTCATTTCTATCGTCAAAGCTATAGAAATAATTAATATTAATATAAAATGGTTAAGGGTTTGAAACCTTAGAAAAAATAATTGAATATAAATGATACATAATTCCTTGAATTCTATTATGACACTCATGTGCACTATCATACACGTATAGTTGTGTGAACCTTAGTGGACTTCTATCAAGGGGACATAAACTACCTTTTTGATGGTAGTTTTTTCCATTTAATCTAAATATACCTGGAGCTCGACCATTATTTAATGACCTATATACCTTCCCACCCATTGACATGAATAAAAACATCAAATTGTAAATATGCATGTGGTCTTAGAATAATCAACCTTCAACAGAAGTTCGATTGAACACCAACATCCTTAGGTATTCTGTACATTAGGGTAGTAAGTCCAAATCAACCGTTCCTATTGAGAAGCATAGAGAAAAACATTGGTTTTTTCTACTGTTAAATTATTTGTTTCTCTCATCAAACCACAATAAAGAGTGACAATATTGTCAGATGTTAGAAGGCTCTCTACTATCATAATAACCTCATTGAATATAACTGTAGTGTAGAAAATGTTATTTAAAAACATAAGTAAACTACAAAGAGGATTATTTTTTATTAATGAATCATTAATGCATGTTTATTAAGTAAACTAACCCGTGATCTCAAGAAGTTTCTTGTTCTAGTGACTCTCCTGTAGCATAAACTAGTATGTCATATTGGAATGGTTTAAATAATAAAAAACTCAATAATGGTTGAATGGAAACATGTACATTAAATTACATATCTAGTTTTCTACACCATTTATTTCAATATATATGTTTTCTTGAGCCTTGGATGTATTTTTTATCATTGCATCTCAAATAAATGATTGTTGTACAGAACCTGATAGTAGTTTTAGGAAACAACTCACTACTCTACAGAATGTATAGTGGTATACATATGTGTGCATGTTTATTTATAGTGTACAGTATACCTACACAAGATAACGTATTACAGTTTCCATTAGTAGAAGGAGTTAAGAAGCATCTATTTGTATAGGGAAGTGTAAGAAATAGAACTGTAATAACATGAATGGTAATGTGTACAAACAATAGTCGTTCTTACTGCGTCGATGTAATAGATGACGAATTCGAGAGAGTATTTTCTTCATCCAATATAGCTACGCAAAGTGATGGTTGAAAAGTTAGAAGGGGAATAAAAAGGTTATATGACATACATTATGTGCATGAAATATAATAGTTATGGTAATTAAAGAAAGGTTTTGGATAATTTTTCATGCAACACAGTCCTTGTTTTGATTTGTTAGATCCAACAGACAATGTTGAACGAGGTGCAGATGGTTCTGGAACTGCTGACAGAGAAGCTGTTAATTAGTAATAATTAGTGTTAGTGTAAAATAAAGTGTGTAGTTAAATGGTTTATACATGTAATTTTAAATAGAACTAACCATTGTTACATGGAGATGATAATTTCATCGGTGTGACCCCATTCATTAATGTATTTACTAGTAGAGGTTTAGTGTTTGGGGTTCCAAACAGACTACCAGACGCTAGTGAAGAATTCACAGTAGATGTATCCACTAATATTGTGGTAATTTGAATTAATACAGACAATAAAAAAATTTAAATAACTTTCTCATATCTTAAATAATGGTATTAGAAAATTCTCCATCATTATTTCATTCCTTCATCAGAAGTCGATGTTGTAACCTTTCATCTGTATAGTTTGATGGGAAATAAAAGTTTGTATTTGGCCGAGCAGACAACTTTTCAGGCACTGTAATAAAAGTAATTTATCATGACACATTCCATTAGTCTGATATGAACTTTTAAACATCTCAAATATGTTATTTCTTAATGAAAATGGAACTAACCATTAATACGTATAACTGTTAATGGAATGTGTGTGACTCCACGTGTGATGTCACCTATTGATATAGGGTTACTTGATGAAGTAGTAGACTGGTTGGTAGATGATAATAAATAGATTCTAGTAGTTTTCGGAACTGATCTTGTAGCATGTGTAATGAATGAAACTACATAACATTGGATATTAAATATTACATTTCCAAATGTACATAATAGAGAAATCACAAATTTCTTGTCATTCCTTCATAAGTAACCTCTATTGCAACCTTGAATCTCTAGATTTTAAAGGAAGATTCATGATTGTTTGGTTTTTCTTTATAGCTTATAGTAAAGGTGTTCAATGAGATCATATAATTCATAGAGGACATAAAAGTGAAAGAAATTTAAAGTACAAAGGATAAGACATATTAGGATAAAACAGACTACATCAGAAATTTTTTTCATTTAGTAAATGTAATATCAAAAAACCCAATATGCATTTGGATATCCACATGAATAACCAAATTGAAGTAAAAATAAGTTTCAAGGAAATTCAAATAGAAGACCATAGTAAAGGTTTACTTTTTCCGAACAGGTAATGTAATTTCAGACAACTAAATATATAGTTGGATATCAACATGATAAACCTTAATGAAATCGGCAGAAGATGCAAGGAAAATCATACAAAAAACTATAGTAGTAGTTGACATTGTTAGAAGGGTAAAATAATATTAATGCAACAGTACATGTACCAGAACTGTTATAGACCTGAAAATATACCGTAAATTTGGTTGCAAGGATTTTGGTTTTCTAGTACGTAGTTATGTTCATACCTAAAGTGCGAAGATGATGCAGTAGATAATTTGAGATTCACGAAGCGTGAGGATAAGGGAACGTGACTTTAGTTAAAATTACAAATATACTACAATAGACCTAATAGGATACACCAGAGAAGATCAGGAGTTTTTTTCTTTCAGTAAATGTAATATCATACTACCAAATATTCATTTGGATATTCATGTGCATAACCATATTGAAGTCGAAAAAAGATTTAAGGAAATTCAAACTGCAAACCATAGTAGAGGATTAATTTTTCGAAACAGGTAATTTAAATTTAGACAAGTAAATATGCAGTTGGAACTCAAAATGCTAAACTGAAATGGAATTGAAGTTAGTTTCAAGTAAAATCATATAATAAACCACATTAGAAGTTTGTTTTATTAAAAGTGAAAAATATTATTCATACAATAGTAAATGAAGTTGAACTGTTATAGAACTAAGAATATACCTTAAATGAGGTTACAAGATTTAAGGTTTTCCAAAACGTAGTTATGTTCATACATGAAGTGTGATGATGATGCGGCAGGGAATATGAGTCGTAGCAGCCTTGAAGAGAAGGTTAGGTGTCTTCAGTTGAAATTGCAAACTAAAAAAACCCTGTAATAGCTGCCTAAAATTTCAAACACTTATAGGGTTGAAGGTGTGGATGATCACTGGTTAGAAGCAGCTATGATGAGATTGATTGTGGGTGTATGTAAGGGAAGGAGAAATATTGATTAATAGCCCGATGTTTCACAGTCTGGAATAATGATATTAGTGATCTGGAATAAATGTAAAAGAAAATCAGAGTGCACGATTGAAAAGAATGGTGTGGTATGCTGAAACTGGGAGCAGGAGGAAGAAGATCCGAGGGATACCTAGGAGAAGGATAATTCCAGTGTGGGGAGTATATGAGAACACTATTTCATTAATAACTTAATCTCAATCGTGACACTGAAAGGGAAAACTTGGGACAATGTAGTTGAAACCTAGAGAATAAATATGGCAGAGATATGTGGCAGGTAGAGTGGGACAGGGAGGAAGAGAGTGGGGTGTCTGATGGTTCTCTAGGTCAAGACCCGTGTTATTCTCAGCTGTAGATGGAGTGAAAGGTGGATAAGAATATATACCCTGCTGGTTTGGGTGACATGGTGAGATGGTTGATCGACACGCAAGGATAAATTGACGTGGAAGAACAGAATGTTGACACGTGTTTGTTGAAAATCCAGGATTAATATATATTGTAGATTCCATGGTGATTCATTTAGAAGACACATTACCTCTAGATATTCAATGATATGTCACCTTGTTTCTGCTTATTGATGCATCTTATGGTGATTGATATTGAATAGGTATTTGATAGAATTTTTTATAATACTATATCATCAGGACGGTGGAGTCATCATTTTTTTCCATGCAGCAATGATATGGTTCAGGGATACCAGTTTCTTAGATTGAAGGGTTTTCAGTCTATTTGGTGTAAGTCCCAACACACCTCTCATTTTTAACAGGGGAATCGTATATTAGAAAATTCTTATAGATCAAGTTATATTATTAATTTGGAAGTAATGGTTATCAATGGAGAGTGTACATGAAATTCCTTGGATGGCATCATGAAGTGTGTATACAACGTCTAGTTAAAATACCACAGTAGTTTCAATTGTGGTATAAATATTTTGGTTCTTCTACATTTGATAAATATAGGGGATCTGGGCAGGAAAATGGTTTCATTTTCATACTCCATTTCCTCATACATCAGGGTGAAAAAATTGAGGTGGTCATCATTTGGGTCAAAGAGGTCATAGGGCCAATCTTGGTCAATTCAAATATTTACAGTTTCAATTTAAATTTGAGTTGGATATCAATCAATATACCATGCCTTTATTTTCTAACTAGGTTATTTCTATGTTTGATGTTAGAGATACATTGTCCTTCATATCACCATCACTAGTCCATTCTATGTAAAATGCAGTTGAGTGGATTATAGTGGTCTTATCATTAAATATACCACATGATGGTCAAGTTTATCTCTGTGAAGTATTAATATTTAATGAGCTAGTTTTGGGGTAGAACTACTTTTGTGGAGACATCATATGTTTAAATATAAACCCCTAAAATATAATCATCGACATAGAAAAGATGTGTTATATACAGGATGTCATGGAAATCATTAGGAGGTAGATTAGGATTGGTGATTTTATTCTATAGTATGTCATTTCCATTAGAGGTTAAGAGCCTAAGCCATTATATAGTCATGTTATATCCTTTCTATCCATGATGGTAGTATTATTTTTAGGTTGATATGATGGTCTTTCTATGTTTTTTGGAAGAGTAATATGATATCATTATTGGATATCTTGTGTTATTACCACAACTAAAGAAATATGAGTTTGAGATAATGTTATTGTTATGTGCTTCCCTGATCATTATGTCTACATATAAGATGTTTCCTTATCAGTTTTATTCATTGTAAATATATATCAATGATATCTTATAACATTGTCTTATTTAGACCAAAATTTCACATGGGGTTGTATTAATTTTTATCAATAAAAACCAACTGATGAATCTATTGGTGTATAAATTATCATCTCTTGAATAAAGTGATTTTGAAAAATCACTATCAGTTTCCATGGATTTTTTCTTTAGTAAAATAATTAAAGGGTGATAGTTAGAACAAAAAAACAGATAATTGAATGGGATATCGCTAGATGATTGAACAAAAATGAAGATATATCACTAATAATTTTTTGATGTAATAATTAAAATTATGATTTTGTTTTGAAATTTTTATATATGAAAAATTATTTAGTTATATTAATGAGGTATATAAATGTAGTATTTCAAGAGTTCTTGGACCAGCTATTGTATTTTTCATTGAAGAAGCTGTCATGTAATATTGAACTGAGGAATATCATACAGAGTATAATTGTGTAGTTTTGGGATTTTGAATCATTATATGGTCGTTATGATGATGTAAAAGTGTGTTTTATAGGCTTTTGAAGTTCATTTCATTGGTCAGATCACCTCTCACTTTGGTATTTCCATATATCCTTGGATTATTGAGGTAGTTGCTTCAAAATAATTCACTAATAATGTTGTAGGGGTGGAAACTTTCATCAGTGTTTTAAGCTTATATAGGTGGTTTTCCCATATTTTCTAAAATTGAGACTCCTCTAAGAGCCTTAACCATTATATACATGGTGTTCTCTAGGACTGGACAGTGTCAGCAGGTTCTTAGTATCTAATGTATTTGTTGGTGAGCACTCCAGTTCAATGTTTCTAGAAAAGATATTTTATTTTGAATTTTTCTATGATGTTTCACATATTTAAATGGGTATTTTCCATATATAGTATTGGGAAATATTTTTAATTTTATAATAAATGTTACGACCTAATGAACATAATGATTCCACCCATTATCTTATGTGGGTAGCGGTAATGTTTTATTTGAATTTGTGGTGAAAATAAAATATCAATGAATTCTATTTGGATTCCACATATTAGTATAGCCCAAGTAATGTCTTCTCACAATATAAAAAAATATTTCCAAAATGAATAAGGATATAATTATTAATGTCTAATGACATTAAGATTTTATATATTTATATAAAAGGGTAATTTTCTAGCTGATGTGCTAAATAAGAAGTCATATAGTGATTACATGTTGTATATAAGAGATTCATGGAGAGCAGTGAAAGAGATATCTCCATTGTATAATGATTTGTGGAAATATAGTTAACATGTAGGTCGTATTCACATGATGGTGTAGTCGTCTATGGTGTAGTGGGTGGATAAGTCCCAACCGGGGAATTATGATATAGAATTCTTGAGTGAAAATGTTTTTCCATTTGTTTTCCCTATCATTAAATGGTACTTAGATTAATTGGGATAATATTTTCAAAGTAATATTCACCGATTTAGCTCATTCATAGAGAGGATATTATTCTATATCATTGATAGTGGATCATTTCAAAAACTTATATTCCTTTATTAGTAATCAAAGAGTTGGGGTCTCAGGACGTAGTGATGGGGAAATATCTGGATGATGTTGCAAGGCTCCATAGATCCATAAGGATGATCTTATAAAATTATAATCCTCAATTTACCTCATTGATGTGTAGAGGAAATAAACATATGTGAGGATATTGGTTATTTCGTTAAACTACATTTCATCTATGTAAGAATGGTCAAAGAGTGGCGACCATTTACACTCATGAAGATAAGATTCATTCTTGTGACCATGACTTTAGGATTTCATGGCTGAGGAACCTTCCCAAAGTTAAATTATTGAAAAATAATACTTTTCACTCCACCATTGGTCTGGAATTATTTTATAATATTTGTGTATTTTCTCTCCATTATACATTATATTAAAAATGGAATGGTGTATTATAAATTCTCCATCTATAACTAGTACAGATCATTACAGTGATGGTTCAAATTATTCACAAGGGATGAAGGAAGTGAATTATCATCATAATGCATATGCTGACCATAGAAGGATATATCAAGAATTAAACTTCATTGGTCATTGTTTCTTTATGTTTTCCTATTCATAGTGGTGATTAAATGTTTAGTAATGGGTAGAATGTTTCTCCATGAGTTATTGGGTCGTTCATGGGGTTGTATCTTGTTAGATCTATTACCTATTGCTTATCATTTCACCCATGTATAATCATGATACATGATTTCATCCAGGTGTTGCACCATAACCTTAATCTTCATTATTACTCTTTTATTATAAATATTGGAGAGATAAACATTGATATTTATTATTGGATCATTTATAAGTGTAATTTGGAGATCTATAATTGCAAACAATAGGTTTTCCATGGGTATACAATTCATAGGGATTGTGTCCTATTGAAACAAATTTTCATGGTCGATTGAACATGGGAATGTTAGTCATTGATATGTGAAAGGTATTATGATATTTTTGATACAAAAGACCACTCTTTTATTGGTTCTAGTAGTTATTAACCTTTTTTAGATTGGGATATTTTTAACACTTCCTGATGTACCATATTTGGATTTTTAGTAATTTGAGATGTATCACCCATATATGAGTGTTTCTAAGATTTTATTTATATATTTATTGGTGTTTTTTTCCTATAGTGTGGTTTTCATGAAACATTGTTATTGATATTATTGAGAGGTATCTCATGGTTTGGCTATTCAAATGTCACATTTTCATTCCCTTATCCATGATTTTGGTTTCAATTTCTAAAGAATAGAATTTTGTGATATGTACTTATGTATTTCCCTGGGAATTATCATCAATTATTTTGTTTCTTCTTATGGAATATTGGTTTATAGATAGATAAATTATGTGTTATCGATGTTGGAGATGTTTTCTTGTCCATTTAGAGGGTCACCATACCCTAGTGGGGGGATTTGTGAATTTTTTGTCATAGGTATGGGTGTGGTAATGTTTTTCTTGGTTAGCTATATGGTTTTTGTGGAACAAAGGCAAGAAAAATTTGATCATGATTCACATTTTCTGGTAATTATTGTTGTGGTTTACATTGGTCAAAAATAGGAAGTGTTGAAACTTTCCAGTGAGTGTGCTGTTTTGGGCATTCTTCCTTAGATTATCTCTTATCTTTATATAGGAAATATATTTTCCTGTCAATTTTTAGGTCTTATTAAGGATAAAATTCCAATAGTTTGTGAATAAAATTCTAGAAGAATCTTTTTTCGGAAGGATAACCCAAGAACACCAAAAAATTTACCTGGACGTAGTGGAGGTTGCTACGATAGTTTGGGTTACATTGAAATGGATTAAATCATTGGTATACTCTATGGTTCTCATCTTATTCAATGTAGATAAGTGTGTATCATAATTGATGGGTCTTGAATGCATCATTAATTAAATTCTTCCCCTATTTTAACTGATCCAAACATCTAATATTAACGTCCATTGATATTAAAAAGCTCAAGTAAACCTTTTTTGTGGTTGGGATGTTGACTAATATTGAAGCTTATTTTACCTAAATCGTTTCTAGGTTTTTATAGGTTCAACTTTTTCTTGGAACACTATGATTGAGTCCTAGTAAATTGTAAATCAAATCACGGATAATAGTGTTATTTTATCCAAGATACCCTTCACTCCCCTTGATCATATTAGTATTATATAAATATTATAACCACACACATCAATATAGAGAGGACTAGGTTTTCTATTTTTCCTTCACACTATCAAACTCATTCTAGGTGTGTTGTGTTAAATCCAATGAAATATCATTCAAGTGATATATTTATAGTTACAAGAACCCTCATTACATTTATTAACAAAAACAACACAATGAAAAGTAAAATAATTTATACCCTACACAAGATTGTTTTTCCAACACTTTTAATATTCATCACATAAGTTTGACCATCGATATCAATCAATCATATACACAATAATGTTATCCACATTGTATTTATATCATCATCATCTGTCAACTCCATAGAAATATAATATATTTGGGAATGAAAATAGTTATGTGATTCATTGCAATCAAAAAATCATTTTACATGTATAATTTTTATGGAAAACTTCATCATATATGAATCACACATGAAGAATACACCAATATCGAACTCATCCCAATAACATCATTATAATTTAAATATTTACTAAAATTTTATTGTTTTTTGAGGTCTAAATAAATCATATACAAATGGAGAGATATCAAATTATATCCTTACATTCTATGGTAAAATAACCTATGCTATATAGATTATGTATATAATTAGTCGAGATACTATTATAGACCCTAATGTCTTCCTCTTTATTAACCTATATATATGTGTCTGATACTACCAAAACATTTTCCAAACGAATCAAATAAATTTGACTATATATAGAAAATACATGTTCCCTATAGGGATTATCATTATAAAATTAAAAAGAATGTATAATTCAATTTTAGATTATGAAACTTTGATAGTATAACATATTTAAATTTGAATACAAATCGAAATACCTTGAGATTCTAAAAGGGTATAATTGAACTAGATATAATAATAATTGGATTATATGGTGAATGAAAAATTCCTATTATGAGAAAATACACCACCCCACATACTCTAATTAGTATAATCTCAATCCATGTTATGTATAATACATATACAATGCTCTTCATAAGAAATATAGTATCCTTGAGAAACACTTTTGGAATTACCCTAATATTTAATATAGGAGTGAGAGAGGCCACTAAAGAAGATATATTACATATTTTTTCAATATTTAGAACCCAACATGGAAGTAAGATAAAATAAAATAATTTTTAGGTGGTCATAGCCTAATTTGAGTCATATTATCAAGTTCTTTTTCATGAATATAATATCACAAAATATTGTAAAAAGATAATAAATCTCTGAGAATTCCTTGTGTGGGTGTTAGAATACATGTTTTTGAAATAATAACTAACATGTATTCTAAAATTAAAAATAATGAAAACATTCTATGTAACCACAAATGATTTAAAACATGAACAAATACCATTCAAATTCATTGAAATGATGATAATCCAATTTCTATTTCTGACAATGAGATTAATATTATTCTAAAACCATAAAGAATAAATTTTTCAATAATATCATCATTAGGTATAGCTCATTTTTAGTTATATGAGACCAAAAAGATATATTTTATAGGAATAAAAAGTCATTACAAGAACATGGACAAATGGATTCATTAATGCAGTATGCGAGTGATTTTTTGAATGCCTTTATTGATAAATCTTATAGGTAAAGATGTATAAAAAGAACCGATTTTGTCATCTTTATAGAGAGGTATGGTATCATTGAAATGTTTTTTCCCTCATCATGAATTATATTGATATGATACATATATTTCCCCACTTTACATTATTTTATAATAATTTTTTGGGCACCGTGGAAGAAAAATAGTTATCTAGTCCAATTATTAGTCTAAAAAAAATATTTCTCCATAAAATATAATCCATTTCAATCTCACCTAAAAGTGATGATAGTTATCTTGTAGTTTATTACATAATAATTAATCTTTCTTTATTATTTTTATAATAGTTTTTTCTTTTATTTAGAATTACGGAATACTTGACGTAGATATTTACCTTTTAGAACATTTATGGAAAATTTTGTGAGCATGATAGTCATAAGGTTTTAATATATTTTACATTAATAACACATTATATATATGTTTATACCAACATGGACTAACTCACCCAATGGATTGACCCTTCCTAGTGAATATCCCATTAGAAATAATTGATATATTTTTCAATGCACACAATAATGGCCTTGGAAATTCAGATTATACATAATATATAAGTGGGTATTTAATTGAGAAAACTATAGATAATAGTAATAATTCATTAAAAAAGGGAACATATTTTTATGTTCTATATGTAACTAATTATTTATTAAATTATAATTTTATATTCATTTACTAAACACAACAATTTTTTAATATATAACCAATGTATATGAATTAATATCATTAATTTGAATTCCATGTATGTATCAGAATAAGAGTGGAAAATCTAGTTGTATATCTTTTTTATATGGAGAAATTTCATTATGGTATGATTATCACCTAAAAACTCTATTTTATATATTATTTTTTAATAATAAGAAAATTTTTGATTGATATAATCCAACCATTTAGGAACAACAACATATCATTTGTAAAAAATTGTTGTAAAATTCTTGAGAGACTATGTCTTCATTTAATGGCTGAATATTTCCCTTGATGAAATACTTTTTTTGTCCTTATACATAGATATTGAGTAATGAATAGTGGATATGGGAAACATCCACACCTTACCAAATCCTACGATAGGATTTAATGAGGAAAACATCCTTTTAATGAGAAAAAATAGAAACTAGGGTGAGGTGTATCCCCTATAGTGTTAATAGTAAATCTCTTAATAGAAGATGAATCTACAAAAATCCATTAAAAACCATTTAACTTTATCAATGGAATATTCCATAATGATTTTACCATTATTTTTCTACCATCCACCATCTATTAAGGAAACTCATGCGTCTCATGTTTTTAACCAATGTCACCATGAATATTTATAATCTTGATAAAACCATGTTTCTCCTTCAAAATCATCATAATAATAAAATATAATTTAATATAATTTAATATTTTTATTTTATATTATAAGAAATATTAGATAAACTGATAGGCTAGTATTGGTTGATGGATATTGGGTGAATATCCTTTAGAATTAAGACTGAGGTGGTAGAATTAGTTACTTGCGGGAGACTCCATAATCTAGAAAACACCAAAAAAATATGAGATATCCTCATCGTTTATAATGTTTCATGATGAAATATAATAAAATTCACGAAATATATTAGGAAATGGGTAAAATTAGGTTTTAGGACAGGAATATGATCATCGGTTTTATTTTTCAAAGCAATATATTTAATAAAATCATGAAGGAAATTATTTATTGAACATGGGATACTATCATAAGAATACTCATATATATAAATAGAAAATATTATTCCAATTTCATAGGTTATATTTAACATGTTGTAATAATAATATATAGAGATAGGTCATAGATAATTGATTCCACTAATGTTTAGGACAACACTAAATTGAAGGTTGAGGTATCCAAAACACTATATACCTCAATGCATGAAAAAAAGTGATGTGATATTTATAAATCCCACTATAAATGAAATATCCCATGATATATGTTTATCCATATGTTTATCCTTAATGAAAAATTAGATAAAATTCATTTTCTGTTAGAAAAGTGAACATAAATTTTACCATAATATCAACATTTTTGTCAATTAACATGTTGATTTATATCATTTTTTTGTTTTCCCATCATGTAGGAAGGTAATTAATTATTTTTTATCCATTTAAAAGTATCATCCTTCAGTATACCTAACATATTTTAAAGATCCACCTGTAACACCCCAGGTAAATAAAGAATATGAAATTTCATATTTATCCATATTTGTGAATAAAATATTTAAATGACATTAAAGTGGACGCTATGCTCGATGGCGTACCCAACACGCAACAACGAGTTTCTTGGGAATCTTACGTTGCACTCTAATAATAAAATAATATTATTTTAAATGGTAGTTAACATGTAGCCGTTGTAATGGCGGGAATGGATAGAAATAACTAAAATATGATTATATATGTTTTTAAATGTTTTTACATTTATCCAATAAAGGATAGAGGCTTAAAATACGGAAAGAATTCAATTTTAGGCATATATGCCCTAGTTTTCACTAAAGGTTCACATATCGCCTTTTGATGGAGAACCGTCATTAAATATAGTTTTTTTCACTCTTAAACATTCTATTGGACCAAATAAAACTCTTCTTAAGAATCGGGACATCAAAATTTACTTTGTGTAAATTTTTGGTATCTTTCCGATAAAGTTCATTTTTTTAAATGAATAGTGTAAAATGTTGTATTTTAATTCAAAACCTCTTTTTAATCTAATTTATTTATATTATTAGATTATCTTTTTAATTGGTTTTAAAGTGAAATTAGAAAATATTTTTACCATTAAATCCAATAGTGGTCATTGGAATTAATTTCACTTTGAAATCGGACTTAAACTAGTGTCAATCTTTTGATACTTATTGTTTCATAAAAATATGCTATTTGCTCTGACAGCGGGAATTAATTATTAAATTAATTAATGTGACTTATAAGTTTTTAATTTTGTAAAATGGACTTCATTTTTGAATTTGTAATATCAAATATAGCTTAGGGTGAATTTTTGGTAATTTTCAAAAAAACATCAATTTTTGATGAATAGTGAAACCACTAAGTGGTACTTATAAAGACTGATTTTCCGTTTAAATGAAATTTTTCCATCATTGTGTTTTGAATTTCAAAAATCTGACATACATGGTTGTCATTAAGAAGTAAAATGTGGTTCAATGAGATTATAATAATTTTTTGGTGAATAGTAACTTATTAAGTTCTTAATCGCGATTAGAGGTAATTAGTGTAATTTAAGGTAAAAATGATATTATAAGAATATGAAAACACCATGACACTTGTCCTAAACCTATTGGGTGAGTCATTGCCGACCAATACAAGCCATGGGCCAACTTGGGGACCCCATGGAGACACTTTGGTTGGGAAATGACATAAATAACTTTTTATTTAATGTAAAAGTAAAAATGACACAAACATGATATGTTTTACTAAAACAATTTTTAAGTGGGGTTAAACAAGTCATATTTTTGATTATAAATATTCATTGTAAAGCTAAAAATATTTCATACATCATAGAATTTTTTCGTTATAATTTTTAGACATTAAATAAAGTTAATTATTTATGACATAATAATGATGCAGCGATGACATCATTATTTGACGATTTAAATAAAATGGAAAGATAATTTAAAATCTATGAACTAAACATGTCCAAAACTTATTGGATGAGTGGATTTAGAAGCCTTATCACCTTATCCACGAATTATATCAATGTGGGACCTTTTGAAACCGAAACACATTTTCAAATAAAGTAATATTTCTTTACTTTCCAAAAGTGCCCCTCCTCTCCTCTTATAAAAGGCCCCCACCTCTACCTCTTTTCCCACACTCCTCAAGCCTTTGGCTCGGCCAACCCCTGCCCATTTACTCTCTCCACATCCCTATCTTCATCCTAGAGGATTCCCTTTGGGAATAATCCTTTCAAAGGAAGCCTTTAGGCTCAAATAAGAAGTAGTTACACTTTTAAAGGTAATTCATTCTCTCATGTTCATTTGTTTTATTTTGCTTCTCCAACCCCCTAAACTCTTTTTATTTACTTATTTTGTAAAAAACCCAGTATCTTAAATATACTAGGATGTTTTTATAATATTTATTTGAGCTACACTCTCACACAACTACATCAAATGGTTAAAGAACATACGGTTTCCGTGGATGGTGAAATTCTGCCTCCCGAAACGATGATTGTTCAATACTCATTTAACACCTTCAAAGGTGGCCATTATGATGTCACTATTTTTATATATGATATATAATATGATTATGTTTTATTTATGCTTCTGTATTTTTCATTTTTGTCTTACCTTTATGGCTTCCATTATGGGTATACGCGATATCTTCATTTAAGGAAGTGCGGACTACCACCCCCTCAAAGTGATTTGATTCGTTAAATACCATATGTGGGATGTATAAAGGATGGAAATATGATATTATATATGATATTATACTGGAATTATAATATACCTTTATATAATTATTATTCCATTCTATAAAATACGAAATAGAAATGAAAGTAGCGTTCATGCGTACGTACGGCTTACCGTCTCCATGAACGGTGCATTTCATTTCTTACCTCTAAATGATTATGTAATGTTGTAAATGCATGAATGTACTGGATATATATGAAATATATGATATCTACATCATTAATACAATTCTGTATATAATAAACATTTGGCCACACGAACAACATGTAATTGTAAGAAGTCCACTTTCGACTTAGGAACCAAACATCGGCAAAAAAAATATTATTAACTTAAATGATTACATAATGTTTATGACATGGTAATAAGTGATATAAAAGGAATAATGAACTTGAAAAATGTTCTTAAGGAAGTATAAATTAACTCAAGTTTATTATTCAGGAGATTAAAGAACGATCGAGTCAAGTCGGACCCGAGGTAAGGGATCCTACTCCTCTCTTTCTTTTCAAGTACACACTTTTATGTCATTCCTTTTAAAGCTCATATTTCTTTTTATTGGGATGATCTTTTATATTACACTTACTGTAATTTTTATGTTCATGTGATGAGAGACCCTATTCTCTCTCATCAATCCATTTTGGATGTTTTGAGTGGCGCCGTTAGGCTGCCAAACTTTCGTAAGAGATCTAACCTCTCTCTTTCTTTTTAAGTACTCTCCTTTATGTCACTTCTTTTAAGCTCCTCTTTGTAATGTTGGGGGATGTTCTTTAATATTACTCTTTCTGTAACTTTTATTGTAATGTGATGGGATACCCTATTTGATCTCATCAATCCATATTCGGAAGTTTTATGTGGCGCTGTTAGGCTGCCGAGTTTTCGTAAGGGATTTTTCATCTCACTTTTATTCCCGTGAGATTTATGATAAATTTGCCACAAATTCCATTGAGTGGTGTATGTACTGCCCATTATTCTACTCTTTGTGTAATATACTTTCATTTATGAGTATTTACATCAATGATCTATTGTCCTTCTTTCATGGGGTGTATGTTTTGAAAGATACCCAAGTCGGTAAGGGAACCTTTCACCCTCCTCTTTTTTAAAAGACTTATTTTGTTGGGTCTTTTAATTTACATATTGTTATGTTGGGATATGTTCTCATATATCCTTATTGATGTAAATTTTATGTCCAAGTGATGAGATACACTTTTTATCTCTCATCAACTCATTTTGATGTGATGCCGTTAGGCTGTCAAGGGAACTTTTTAACCCAATTTTGATTTCTTTGGGTTCAACATGTAGTCATTGAATATGTCATCCATTGAATATGTGTGAATGACCTTTTATTGTTTTACACTTAATATCCACTTATATTGGGTGTATATATAATTTTCACACATATTTTTGAGATTTATTTGTCCTTAATTTAAGGATACCTTCTTTATAAGGGATTTCATCACATTTGACATTTCTATTGAGGGTTCATTGTTGTTATGAACCAATTCACTCTTGTATGGTTTATATACTGTCCTTTGGAGTATTATATCATGAATCCTTTTATTCTCATGATATTATAAAGTTCTGACTAAATGTTATTCCTCGATTATTTTATTCAAGTGTCTCTAATTTTGGTAAAACCCCTTTAACCAAAATATCGTTTTAAATGTTTTAATTATTTGTTTTTATTAATATCCATGATTTCAAAATGGTTTTAAGGATTTATTTATATGGATATTAATGGTTTAAAATGTTAAAAGCTTCAAGGTGGTATGGGACTTCGTCTCAATCTCCTTTCGTTGAGGCATATTTTATTTTATACACAACTTTCTTTTATACGGTGTATAAACCCCTTTGAATTTTACGTTTATTCAAAAGAAATCTTTTTTATACGAAGCATTTACTAAATGACAAAAGGGAATGTTTTTTTCGTACGTATGCGGCGACAACAACTTCTCCGCCGTCGTGACGGTTATTTGAGTTTCGGCTTCCTCTACAAGCCATACCTTCTTTTTAAAAGAAAGATAAATACCATGTTTTTTTTATTTTGGTATTGAAAATTGTTTTCATAATGTTTTTATATCAATGTCTTGTATTGATATATCGTGATTGAAATGTGGAAATTTTATGTTTCCTTTATGCATGTTTTATGTGATATGATTATGTTATGGTTCTTGGGCATTATTATGAAGACGGGTGGTTTCGTGATAAACTAAGGGCAGGTGAGCCCGTTATAGATCTCCAATGCATTGGGTAACGCGAAGGAGTGAAACGTTAAGGTTTCTCCGAAGAGATTTTTAGGGAATATACTGTGATGGGTATTCCAAACGTAACTAAGAGGGTTACTCCCTACGTAAGAATGTTATGAATGCCTCATGTTACCTTTATGTCTTACGATTTCTATGATTTATTCATGATTTGATATGCCTATGTTTTATGGGTAAAGTATGATTTCATTCTTATGTATACATGTACTCATGGCTCCTTTCCATACCTATATATCCCTTACTGAGCTTTTTATGCTCATCCAAAGTTTTTTGAAATGTTTTTCACAGGTCAAGGGAAAGGTACATGATAAGATGATAGAGTCAAGGATGTGTCAAGAAAGAATCCATGTTTTATTTTAAATATGTTTCTGTTGTTCGGAAGAATGAATCCTGTCTTTTATGTAACCACTTTGTTTAAAGGTTGAATGTAATGCAAGTTTCAAGATCTAATTCTCTAAAACTCTAAACCAGAAAAGATCCTCAACGTGTAATCTTGTGATAACTCAAGATTATGTAAGGTTTAAGGCTGGGGCCTTATAGTTGGTATCAAAGGTCGGTTTAGATAACTTTAGAGGTTAGGGTATTCTTTAAGCATAAGTGACATTACTATAATGGTTAGGATTTCAGAAAGAGTCCTAGTTTTAGATAAAGTGAATGAGTAAGTGTATCTTAGTGTTTACCTTCCTCATTAGTACATGATGGTTTTGTTGATATAATCACACTGACATTTCTATTTTTAGTGAATGGATGGATCTAGCAGGCACCAAAGAGACAATAGGTTTGAAGGAAACCGTGGTGGTTCTCTGATTAAGATACTAGATAAAATGGAGGATTCAATGAGGAAACTCGTGGTTGTTCTAAACCAAATATCAAGGAGTCATGATCAACCACTTCAACCTTGGTGAGTTCTCTAATGCATCATGTACGAAATGGCCAACTGGATGTGGAAATTCAGGTAATAATTATTAAGGTAACCATTTTGGTCTATATGATCCTTACTTTTGAGGTAATTATGGGTTACTATATGTTATGATGGAAAATGAAAGGCATGAGATAAACTTGAGGTTAAAATATGTTATGATCATCTTTGAAGATTTTATCACATTTTGGGGAATGTTTTAAGAATTATATAGTTTTGGAAAAAGGAAAACACGCAGACTGTGTGACTACCCGTCGCGTCGGACAAAGCTGTGGGAATCGAACCCACAACCAAAATGCGACAGGTATTTATCGCCTACCACTGGACTACGTGAAGTCCATGGTTAGTTTGGCTGATTCTTTCTAGTTATATGATTTTATGAATTAATAGTAAGTTGATTTTGGGTTATTTATGAAAATGATTAACCTATCTTGGAGGATATGTGATTAGGTTAATTACTTTTCAATACGAGACATTAGGGGCAACTGATGTTGTTTGGAGATAAATGTTACGATTTAACTTGGAAGACTATGTGACTAAATCCTTCAAATATTTGGGTTTCAATCCTAGTTTGGTTTACTTTGAAGAATTTTATGGACAAATTGATTATAGAATGGTTCTCGTTGAACTTTGGGTTTTGTTGGACAAATTTTGGAGGTTAAGAATAGATTTTCTTTTTATAAAGGGTTATCCTTTTCTGGATTATCTGATCTTGTACTATCCTTTTGGTTTTAGTTTTGGTTAAAGCCTAAAGAAATGGGAAGTATATAGTTCCCTTTTGTGGATTAGTTGATTCTCTAGAAGTTGATTATAGTACTCTTAATGCAAACAAGTCTCCCTAAATACTCGTCTTTTGGAAAAAATATGAGTTTGATTAAGGAATCTAGTAAAAGTTGAAAGTCAACATGATAAGTGATTATGTTTCCTTATGAATAAATTCCTCAATAAAAAGTAACTTAAAACAAAAATGTGGTCTATTAACTTTTCCTACTGGGGAATCGAATACCGTTGAACCCATCACAAGTTTGTGATTTTCTCATGGTTAACTTTCTCCTAAACATGTTTTCTATCACTCTCCATCAGAACATGACCCTTTGTTTTTTCCTCCATGTCCATATTTTCATACTTGGAATCCTAGTATGGGTTAACTCGGGTGACCTTTGTACTTATCTCTCTTTATTTTAAAGTGTTTGTTTTACCGACTTTTGTTCCGATGTGGGACTTTCAAGGATGTTTCCAAGCGCAATTTTAAAATTGCGAGGACGCAATTCCCAAAGGGGGGAAGGATGTAACACCCCAGGTAAATAAAGAATATGAAATTTCATATTTATCCATATTTGTGAATAAAATATTTAAATGACTTTAAAGTGGATGCTATGCTCGATGGCGTACCCAACACGCAACAACGAGTTTCTTGGGAATCTTACGTTGCACTCTAATAATAAAATAATATTATTTTAAATGGTAGTTAACATGTAGCCGCTGTAATGGCGGGAATGGATAGAAATAACTAAAATATGATTATATATGTTTTTAAATGTTTTTACATTTATCCAATAAATGATAGAGGCTTAAAATACGGAAAGAATTCAATTTTAGGCATATATGCCCTAGTTTTCACTAAAGGTTCACATATCGCCTTTTGATGGAGAACCTTCATTAAATATAGTTTTGTTCACTCTTAAACATTCTATTGGACCAAATAAAACTCTTCTTAAGAATCGGGACATCAAAATTTACTTTGTGTAAATTTTTGGTATCTTTCCGATAAAGTTCATTTTTTTAAATGAATAGTGTAAAATGTTGTATTTTAATTCAAAACCTCTTTTTAATCTAATTTATTTATATGATTAGATTATCTTTTTAATTGGTTTTAAAGTGAAATTAGAAAATATTTTTACCATTAAATCCAATAGTGGTCGTTGGAATTAATTTCACTTTGAAATCGGACTTAAACTAGTGTCAATCTTTTGATACTTATTGTTTCATAAAAATACGCTATTTGCTCTGACAGCGGGAATTAATTATTAAATTAATTAATGTGACTTATATGTTTTGAATTTTGTAAAATAGACTTCATTTTCGAATTCATAATATCAAATATAGCTTAGGGTGAATTTTTGGTAATTTTCTGAAAACATCAATTTTTGATGAATAGTGAAACCACTAAGTGGTACTTATAAAGACTGATTTTCCGTTTAAATGAAATTTTTCCATCATTGTGTTTTGAATTTCAAAAATCCGACATACATGGTTGTCATTAAGAAGTAAAATGTGGTTCAATGAGATTATAATAATTTTTTGGTGAATAGTAACTTATTAAGTTCTTAATCGCGATTAGAGGTAATTAGTGTAATTTAAGGTAAAAATGATATTATAAGAATGTGAAAACACTATGACACTTGTCCTACACCTATTGGGTGAGTCATGGCCGACCAAGACAAGCCATGGGCCAACTTGGGGACCCCATGGAGACACTTTGGTTGGGAAATGACATAAATAACTTTTTATTTAATGTAAAAGTAAAAATGACACAAACATGATATGTTTTACTAAAACAATTTTTACGTGGGGTTATACAAGTCATATTTTTGATTATAAATATTCATTGGAAATATAAACCGATTTCCTACATCATAGTATTTTTTTTATAATTTTTAGACATTAAATAAAGTAAATTATTTATGACATAATAATGATGCAGTGATGACATCATTATTTGACGATTTAAATAAAATGGAAAGATAATTTAATATATATGAACTACACATGTCCAAAACTTATTGGATGAGTGGATTTCGAAGACTTATCACCTTATCCACGAATTATATCAATGTGGGACCTTTTGAAACCGAAACACATTTTCAAATAAAGTAATATTTCTTTACTTTCCAAAAGTGCCCCTCCTCTCCTCTTATAAAAGGCCCCCACCTCTACCTCTTTTCCCACACTCCTAAAGCCTTTGGCTCGGCCAACCCCTGCCCATTTACTCTCTCCACATCCCTCTCTTCATCCTAGAGGATTCCCTTTGGGCATAATCCTTTCAAAGGAAGCCTTTAGGCTCAAATCAAAAGTAGTTACACTTTTAAAGGTAATTCATTCTCTCATGTTCATTTGTTTTATTTTGCTTCTCCAACCCCCTAAACTCTTTTTATTTACTTATTTTGTAACAACACCAGTATCTTCAATATACTAGGATGTTTTTATAATATTTATTCGAGATACACTCTCACACAACTACATCAAATGGTTAAAGAACATACAGTTTCCGTGGATGGTGAAATTCTGCCTCCCGAAACGATGATTGTTCAATACTCATTTAACACCTTCAAAGGTGGCCATTATGATGTCACTATTTTTATATATGATATATAATATGATTATGTTTTATTTATTCTTCTGTATTTTTCATTTTTGTCATACCTTTATGGCTTCCATTATGGGTATACATGATATCTTCATTTAAGGAAGTGCGGACTACCGCCCCCTCAAAGTGATTTGATTCGTTAAATACCATATGTGGGATGTATAAAGGATGTAAATATGATATTATATATTATATTATACTGGAATTATAATATACCTTTATATCATTATTATTCCATTCTATAAAATACGAAATAGAAATGAAAGTAGCGTTCATGCGTACGTACGACTTACCGTCTCCATGAACGGTGCATTTCATTTCTTAACTCTAAATGATTATTTAATGTTGTAAATGCATGCATTTACTAGATAAATATGACATATATGATATGTAAATCATGAATACAATTCTGTATATAATAAACATTTGGCCACACGAACAACATGTAATTGTAAGAAGTCCACTTTCGACTTAGGAACCAAACATCGGCAAAACAAATATTATTAACTTAAATGATTACATAATGTTTATGACATGGTAATAAGTGATATAAAAGGAATAATGAACTTGAAAAATGTTCTTAAGGAAGTATAAATTAACTCAAGTTTATTATTCAGGAGATTAAAGAACGATCGAGTCAAGTCGGACCCGAGGTAAGGGATTCTACTCCTCTCTTTCTTTTCAAGTACACACTTTTATGTCATTCCTTTTAAAGCTCATCTTTCTTGTTATTGGGATGATCTTTTTTATTACACTTACTATAATTTTTATGTTCATGTGATGAGAGACCCTATTCTCTCTCATCAATCCATTTTGGAAGTTTTGAGTGGCGCCGTTAGGCTGCCGAACTTTCGTAAGAGATCTAACCTCTCTCTTTCTTTTTAAGTACTCTCCTTTATGTCACTTCTTTTAAGATCCTCTTTGTAATGTTGGGGGATGTTCTTTTATATTACTCTTTCTGTAAATTTTATTTTAATGTGATGGGATACCCTATTTGATCTCATCAATCCATATTCGGAAGTTTTATGTGGCGCTGTTAGGCTGCCGAGTTTTCGTAAGGGACTTTTCATCTCACTTTTATTCCCGTGAGATTTATGATACATTTGCCACAAATTCCATTGAGTGGTGTATGTACTGCCCATTATTCTACTCTTTGTGTAATATACTTTCATTTATGAGTATTTACATCAATGATCTATTGTCCTTCTTTCATGGGGTGTATGTTTTGAAAGATACCCAAGTCGGTAAGGGAACCTTTCACCCTCCTCTTTTTTAAAAGACTTCTTTTGTTGGGTCTTTTAATTTACATATTGTTTTGTTGGGATATGTTCTCATATATCCTTATTGATGTAAATTTTATGTCCAAGTGATGAGATACACTTTTTATCTCTCATCAACTCATTTTGATGTGATGTCGTTAGGCTGTCAAGGGAACTTTTTAACCCAATTTTGATTTCTTTGGGTTCAACATGTACTCATTGAATGTGTCATCCATTGAATATGTTTGAATGACCTTTTATTGTTTTACACTTAATATCCACTTATATTGGGTGTATATATAATTGTCACACATATTTTTGAGATTTATTTGTCCTTAATTTAAGGATACCTTCTTTATAAGGGATTTCATCACATTTGACATTTCTATTGAGGGTTCATTGTTGTTATGCACCAATTCACTCTTATATGGTGTATATACTGTCCTTTGGAGTATTATATCATGAGTCCTTTTATTCTCATGATATTATAAAGTTCTGACTAAATGTTATTCCTCGATTATTGTATTCAAGTGTCTCTAATTTTGGTAAAACCCCTTTAACCAAAATATCGTTTTAAATGTTTTAATTATTTGTTCTTATTAATATCCATGCTTTCAAAATGGTTTTAAGGATTTATTTATATGGATATTAATGGTTTAAAATGTTAACAGCCTCAAGGTGGTATGGGACTTCGTCTCAATCTCCTTTCGTTGAGGCATATTTTATTTTATACACAACTTTCTTTTATACGGTGTATAAACCCCTTTGACTTTTACGTTTATTCAAAAGGAATCTTTTTTATACGAAGCGTTTACTAAACGACAAAAGGGAATGTTTTTTTCGTACGTATGCGGCGACAACGACTTCTCCGCCATCGTGACCGTTATTTGAGTTTCGGCTTCCTCTACAAGCCATACCTTCTTTTTAAAAGAAAGATAAATACCATGTTTTTTTTATTTTGGTATTGAAAATGGTTTTCATAATGTTTTTATATCAATGTGTTGTATTGATATCTCGTGATTGAAATGTGGAAATTTTATGTTTCCTTTATGCATGTTTTATGTGATATGATTATGTTATGGTTCTTGGGCATTATTATGAAGACGGGTGGTTCCGTGATAAACTAAGGGCGGGTGAGCCCGTTATAGCTCTCCAATGCATTGGGTAACGCGAAGGAGTGAAACGTTAAGGTTTCTCCGAAGAGATTTTTAGGGAATATACTGTGATGGGTATTCCAAACGTAACCAAGAGGGTTACTCCCTACGTAAGAATGTTATGAATGCCTCAAGTTACCTTTATGTCTTATGATTTCTATGATTTATTCATGATTTGATATGCCTATGTTTTATGGGTAAAGTATGATTTCATTCTTATGTATACATGTACTCATGTCTCCTTTCCATACCTATATATCCCTTACTGAGCTTTTTATGCTCATCCCAAGTTTTTTGAAATGTTTTTCACAGGTCAAGGGAAAGGTACATGATAAGATGATAGAGTCAAGGATGTGTCAAGAAAGAATCCATGTTTTATTTTAAATATGTTTCCGTTGTTGGGAAGAATGAATCCTGTCTTTTATGTAACCACTTTGTTTAAAGGTTGAATGTAATGCAAGTTTCAAGATCTAATTCTCTAAAACTCTAAACTTTAAAAGATCCTCAACGTTTAATCTTGTGATAACTCAAGATTATGTAAGGTTTAAGGCTAGGGCCTTATACCACCGATGTGAAAAATCACATTCTCTTTATTAAAAATGTTTCAATAAGATAAATGAAATCACAATTATGGTACCACTATTTGTAGAGTATGAATGGTCCACAAATCAGTCAATAAATTTCTAGATTGAGTAATAGGGGTGATTTATATTTTAGATGTCAATTAATATTATAAGTAGATTCTGAGTTGAAACTGGGGAATCCATGCAAGTTATCAAGTCATATATCTAGAAATACATATGTTATTTAATTACCACATTTATTTTTTCACCATATAAATAGATTGCATGAGTTTTGAAGGTTAGGGAAAATATTATATATATGTATTAATATGAAACTATACAGCATTATTATATAATAATTTAAAGAATATTTTTTTCACATATAAATTTATTATAGTGTTCAACTCACCACTTATAAACTGATATTAAGACCCTATATCATAGGATGATACATCACTAAATTTTTTATTTATTTCTTAAATATATCATTTATAATAAATAATAGTGATATTTATTGAGGTATAATAGAGGATCAAATCTATGGTGATGTATTTATAATAATATCATCTCAATTTCACTTATTCCTAATGTTTCCAAAAGATCTAAACATTGGTATTTGTATTTCATTCCGGAATGAAGTAGATAACATAAATTTATAAGAATAACATTGAATATTATCAAAAAAATATATTAAGTAATTATAAAAAAGATTTTATTAATTTATTGTATTCATTATAAAATAATTCACACATAATCAGGTAGCCAGTCCCCAAGAAATTAATAAAATGGTGTAGGTCATTGACATGATACAAAAAGCGCATACTAGATCTTGGATTTTTTTTCATATCTAAATAATATGTTAATATAAATTCTCATTAAGTATATGTATATATAGATATCTTATTGTCTACTATAAAATTGATACACATAGTCTCTCCCATTCTACATCATGACGATATGATAGTTGTATCATAGAAGATTAAATCAAGAAAAATACAGTGATAATAGGATATTTATAGTTTACTATCTATAGTGTACATAAATGATCTCGACCAGAGGTATTTCAATTTTTCGATCATTGGGATTTATCCTCTAGGTTTATGAGGCTTTGGAAGTGTTTTGGTGCACTTTATTTGTTTTATATTTTTTTTATGTGAAAAAATTGGATGTAAAACAACATGTACAATTCCATTTCCACCAAGGTTTTAAACGTGATTCTTGAGTATAGATTTTTTTGGGTATTTTGGTAAATGTACATCATGTGGTATTTATGTCCACTGAGACATCAAACCCCACTAAATGAATTTTATAGGTTTTCCCCAGTCAAAAACACTCAACCTTGTTCTACTAGGGGGTGTTAATGTAGGCATGTTTAGCTTCTGTGGATATTAAACCATGGCCACCATGGGGAATTTTGAATAATAAGTACATATTGATTTAGAAATAATATTTAATTCAAATATCTGAAAAAGAGACCTATTTTTAGGAAAATATTATTCTCATTTAAATAATCATAGTGAATCCATAATATGAGTATTCTATGCAATTTTGACTCGTTTTTATCCTATTATAATCTATACATTATTTTTATGGGTATATAGTTCTAAATAAAGATTTTACTAAATAATAATTTGGTAGGAATTATACCTTGGTTGATCACCTTTTTTCATTTGATTCTAGGTTGTTATACATCATCATTTTCTTTTTGATGTTGGCTCAGATTTGGGAGGTGTGATTGAGTTTTAATTGTGGAATATTTGGTGTTATTCATGGTATGAACTTTCATATATTCTCTGCTAACATTTTACATCTAGAAACTAAATTATATAATATGTGAATCAATCTTTAATGACACCAATCAATTAATTAGGTGTTGTATTTCTTTCCTATTCATGGATCTTGTTGTTTTTAGTGTGTGTCTAAAATTTATGGTAGGTGGTTTCACCTATAGAATTTTTTTAAGAACCATATAAGATATTAGTTTTATATGTGTTTTTATAAATGATATTTGTTTCTTGATTCCTTTTTACCTACATGCATACATATATTTTTTATAAATAGTTTTTTTCCTCATTCCTTGGTAATATAAGTATCCATTCATAGAATAGTGAAATGTTTTATAAAACTAGATTTATAAGTTTATTTTTGATTTGAAAAAGGATTTTCATAAATTTTTTGTGAAATTTTCTGATCCCTAAATTTTTTTTGACATGTATAGTACATGCGAGCCTTGGGTATCTTTGACGGGATATAGGGTTTGTAATTGTCCATGCTTCCAGAAGGGGATCACTCATGTTGTTCCAATCCCCTATTAGAATTTTTATTCTTAGTACAAGATTATCTATCACAATAAGTTGTACCACTGGGGGTTTGTTCCACTATTTATATGAACTATTATTTTGGGAAAATATTACATTACACTTTTTATTTACTTTATTTTTTAGAAGAGGTGATCGAGATAGCCCAGAAAAATGTTATATTCTCAATTATCTCCATTTTACTTTTCATTTTTTGGATCATGTTTTGATATGATAAATGATTTATTGTTTGGTAAATAATTTATTTTAAATTTTGCATGACCATTTTATGTCTCATCAATTCTGGAAATGTGAAAAAGGAAATTATTTACCGTGTTTGGTATAAATTTTAATGTTGTATTGTTATGAAATATTTTTCTAATATTGAGCATATTGGGATTATTGATATACAAATACAATCGAAAACATGGGTGGGACCTTACTGAGTAAATTTAACTCACTCCATTTACACTATCTTAAATAATTGTAGAGATAATATTTTTATGAAAAAAATAGAATGGTTCCATTATGTAGAAAAAGGTTTATGTTATTTGGTAATGGATTGATGGTTGTGATATGGTATGATATCACATAAGTATAATATGAAGTTTTATATATTATTCTTTTTTTCCTTTTGATACTTTCATTGTTATATTCTTTGGGTTTTTATCGTTTCCTTGGATATATCACTACCACTCTCAGTTTCTGGTTATAACATATTTAATTTATTTTTATTCTTCCTTATATATTTTCCAGGTATATTATTTCATGTTGTAAAAACGATTCCCTTTATTTTTTTATTTTATTTTTAGGTTATGGTACAAATATTATAGGTATGAGGGCCTTATTGATGGGGTTTCATAGTCAGTTCCTATCATTTTTGGAATTAGATGGGGTATTTACTCAAGATAACTTTTAATGGGATGTTTGGTACATAGATGATTGGATATTTTTTATTAAGTGGTATGTTTCAAGATAGTGTTCATCCATATCTAATTGTAATATGATTTAAGTCACCAAGAATTATTTTCTTTGGTGTATCATATGTTGTGTTTTGATCTCTATCTAGGTTTCCACCGGTGTTATTTATGTTTAAAATAAGATTTTTCCATTGTCAAATTGTATCCTTATTTTTTGGAAAGTTTAATAATGCCTCTAAAAATCATCTAGGGATACCTCATGAGGATAAAATGGAAAATTATCCTCAATGAATTAAGAATATAAATAATAATCTTATCAAGTATATCTTTTAGGAAGTTCAACTCATCAAATAGAATGGTACTCTAATTAAAAACTATGATTCTAAAGTAGAAGCAAGATATGGGGGACAATTATTAGGTAAGATAATTATTACACAAGGTTACTCTATATTTAAAAGTTATTAATAAAATTATGAGAAGGAGGATTGGATGGAAAAACAATAAGGATTTTAACATACTATATACACATGAATAAGTAATGGATAATTGTCTGATATTTAGATCAAGGGTCTATGAAACAGGAGGTGGGACTCTATGGTTCATAAATATTGGTATGTGCGATTGGAGTGAATAGAATTCAAGACCCTTTTCATTAAATAGTTCTATTCAATGTCATTGATGATTGAAAATTATATGGAGTTTCTCTCATTTATTTTGTAATATTTTTTGGGGATGGAATATAAAAATAAATTTACTAAGTTGGATAATTTCTCTCCTAAGGTGGTGATGAAATATAAACAAAATGCTTAGAAAAAAACAACATGGGTTTGTTCCTAATATCAGTTCATAGGTGTATATGTTTTTTATCAACTACTATATTGATATGGATAATAGTCATATAAAGGAAGAGATTGAATCTATTTGAAATTATTGATTATTTGGGATTTCTCTTTCTCTATATGGATATTCTAGAGGTGGAAATTTGATGAAGATAATGTGAAATGATTATCGTAGTAGTGGTGGAGTTATCTCAAAGTAGTGGGATATTTATACTATTTTAGAATAGTCTTGATGTTTACCCTAGTTCTGGTGTGACTGTCGAATGGTAAAGCACACCAAACAATCATTCCCAACACCATTGATGATTTTCAATAAACACATTCATTATGGTAACCTATATGGATTCTTACAGAATATATTTATGACCTGATATGGATAAAGATCATCAGATCTATCGGAATATATGTCACATTTATAAGATTTATAGTTACTATGGATCCACCCATAGGCCTCCAAAGAAAAAAAAACATATTTTTGATGAGTTATTTGTTAGTGTTGATTCATGCCTGACTACCATTAGAGGTACCATTTTTGTTACATGTTATATAAAAACTACTTTTTTGACATTTTTGATACTAATTAAATAGGTATCTACAAATTTTATGTAAGCACAAATACATTTGATTTAGCCCTTTTTTTGTTAAAGAGTTCGTGATACCTCTTAGAATGTGAAGGGAACATGGGTTTCAATGTCCTTCATGTCCACATATGATTGATGAAGTAGAGTTATTCTTGATTTTTGATTTCTTTATTTTGGTTATATTGATGTTAATATCTAGAAATATTGTATAGATACTAACTTAGTTGAGAAAGGTTGTTATCATCTATGTTATTCACTGTTTGATATCAATTTGAACTTCTTGGAGATTTGGGTAGAGTTAGATCTAAGGTCTGTACATGCAAGACCATCTCTCCCAAGTTATAAGAATATATTTTCTATAGTAGTAGTTGATCATAATGATGAATAAACCATTTTTAATCATCCGTTTTTTTCAATATTTTTTATATTTTTTTTAGAATAACTATCGTAACAATATTCAAAATGGGATTTATATTTTTTTCAGCAATCAGGTGACAATAAAAGAACTAATTTATATACCCTTTTATCATTTGTCGCATACTAAATTGAATGATCACAAGAAATATTTAGATTACTCAATAAATAAATTCTTAATTTATCATAGTGTTACACCATTTGAGGTTTTTGTTCTCATTTCTATGAATGTTAGTGGTATATTTCATCTCTTTGAGAATTACTGAAAGATGAATTGGGTGAACTCTAAGAACCTAGTTTCTCACTCAAGTATGAATCCTTTAAATTTTTTTATAAATATTTATCTTAGACCTTTTTTGGATGTATATTTACTTGGTAAAGGACCTATGGGTTTCCATGGTTTCTTTTGATCTTGAAACACATATTTTTGGGGAAACTGTCCTTGTTACAAGTTTGGAGCACGGTTTTCCTAATTGTGAAGATGGTGTTATTCTGATCATAGCAACCTCACATCGTTGGCTCATGGTCATGTGTCCCAACTGTGCAAGTGGCCCTTCTTTCTAGGTAATTGTGCACGTTTTGCGAATGATTACTCTCATTTTGGGGGGTTTTTTAAGACCTAAGGTTGAAATAAAGAGATCTCATTAATCCAAGATCATATCTACCTTCTATTCATCACATTGGATGTGCAATGGAAAGTACTCGAGTCCTTTTAAGCCTTTTTTCTTATTTCTTTATCTCGACCTAGATATTGATGTGTGTGAAATTTTATCTTTTTCATAGATCTACTCCAATCCATGCCAAATAAAGGGCCAATACCGAAGGAGGATAGTTTTAAAAGACTAAGGTGGGTGGTCTATAACTGATCCCTTAAGTTCATCGATTTTAGAAATTCTCGTGAAGTCCCCACCAATTTTATCATGTTTCATTTAGAAAATTGATATTAAATGAATATACTTTTTATAACTATATGGCTATAATCTATCCAAATATTTGATTAGTTTTTAGTGGTTATTACCACAAATACATTCATCCCATGTAGGATGACGTGCCTAATTCATGTTTACTATTTTGTGGAATTTGAGCCACTGTTCTGGTGTACCATGGATTGACCTTCCTAAGTGTAATAATTTCTATATTAAATGGATAAATTAATTTTTTGAATTCAATAATTGAAGGTACCATGTATGATCATCACATTACCCACCTAAGGTAATTTTCTCTATTTATAATTAAATGTGAAATGTTAATTGGAAAGTATACTTAGTATATGACGTCACATTAAATATAAATGAGTAGTATGATTCATATTTGTAGAACCCCTTGCCACATTAATGGATGGTAGTAGAATTAACATTTTACATGGAATGTGATTTAAATGAATTAAAAGAATAGTTTCATGATACATGTCCTAGTCACACTAATGAATGACATGTATTGAACCAAATGACATGGTTAAAAGGATACATGCTACTTGATCTTATCAAACTAATGAAAGGAAATTCTAGAAAAAAATTAAATATTACATGATATAATAATCAAATATGAATGGCTTGAATTGAGGTTTCCTCGAATACTAATTATATAATTCCATGAGCAATCAGGAACCCCATTATGTTTCAAGGATGTGGCATTCAAAGGTTGATGCCTACCTAGATCCCAATGCTTTTTTATTCTTTGGATTTGTGACATGACATAGTAGGATCCCTTTAAGATAATCATAGGATGCCTCAAATACACTCCCTATATCCATCATTGACATGTAGGTTCCATGGTTATAGCTTATAAGTCCCTATCTCTGCTTAGCACCATTTCAACTGGGACGATCACCTCATATTTGTTAGGCACCTCATTTTGGAATGACATGGACAATGATCCATGGATTATACTCTTACCCATTTTAGGATATAGTTATTACTGAGTTGGAGATCCTTGAGGTATACATCACTTCCACGAACTAGCCTGAGTCGACCCTAAACCAGTCACAAGGGCCAGCCCGCGACAAGTCCCAAGAGGCATTCCTGATGCTCTTGGGATGGAGACAAGCACCAAAGGAATAAATAGAGTACACAAGGGAACGATTTCACCAATATATAAACAATAAAAAAATAGCATAAAGAAATTGATAACCCAAAATACATTTATATAAAAACTGAACTAAACATTATTTGTACAAGAAACTGAATGTACAATTAAACCAACAACTTATATGACCAATCCCGATAACAAAATAACTCCATGTGACCTTTCGGGTCACTCTCTTTCATAATTATCACATGCCGCCCAAGGTGATCGAACTCAAGTTGAAACCTGCACAATGGCTAAAAACAGAAGAAGACTATACGTGTGAGTATTAAAATTCAGTAGGTTTGCCCGATATTCCATTCCCAATGCACATCCTTTAAAATAAAAGAATCAACAATTTAAATTTTTAAATACAAAATATAAGGGTATGTTTTCCAAATAATGTCCCACGCTATATAAAGAAAATTACCAGACAAAAACATCCATGTTTTTTAAACAATAATGCTAGTAACAATTTTCAAAGAGGTGCAACTTCAAAATGAAAATAGTTTTCAAGAGGGCTGCTTTAAGGAATTTACACATTTAAATAAATCACACACACTACATAATTTACCAAACAAGCACACCGTATGCCGACGGTGAGTACAAAATATCCAATGAGCACAAGTCATGGGAACACCCCTAGGCACTAGTTAGTTGTGGGCCCCAGGTACCTTGTATCTCGGTGAAAGTAACCATTATAAATATATGTTCTCGTGCACACGAGCCACTAGTGGGGAGATTACCCATAACCTAGTGGTCCCCCAAAATCATCATCATCATATTTTAGATATTTGTTTCATCGTTAAACTTTCTACATGAAACAAGGGCCAAACCCCACAGGATCACTAGCATACTAGTACATGTCCACCCACCTAGATACCCGGGATTCCCTTTAGTACTCAATCAAGTTACACATATTATCCAATTCACATTTCACATAAAAATTCCATTCTTAAACCATAAAAACAAAAAAAAATCCCACAAAAATCCTTCACATTTCTTTCACGAATCAATAAACCACTAAAAATATTCGTAAAACAATTTCAATAAGTGTATTGAGGCTTTGCACATAAAACTCATTAAAAACACACTTTTAATTATAAACACACAACAAAACCATAACCAAACATATTTTTCATCCCTAAAAACATTTAATAAAATTATTTTATGGACCATTAAATAATCCCAATTGACACAACATGGTATATACAAGTAAAACACTCATTCTTCATTTTTAGGAAAGGTCAAACAGGCCTTTAATGTTTTTCTCAAAACTAACATTTGAAAAAGTTATGCATTTTAATTTTTCTAAGGAGGTGTATACACAAAATTTACAGCATCAAGACACATTTATAAATCCCTTTAAAACACCTAGGTTACATATTCAAAACACCAGCATTTTCATAAGAATGTGAAACGAGCCATTTTCCAGCAACTCGGGCCAAAACATGTTGTAAACCCAAAACAATTTGTTTGTAAAAACAAATCCTAATTGGAAAGATATAAAAGGACCCCAAAATAATTTTTTAACATTCTTAAAATGTATTTATAAATCCAATAAAATCATTTTAAATTACACTAGTCACATAAAAGCCAACATAACAATTTACCGAATACATGACATGCACTCTTTAACAAAACAAGTTATGTTAAGTACTTAAAAAGGGATATAATACCATATTAATTCCATAAAATTATTATATCTGCTGAAACATATTCAAAATACCATAAACCTTGTGTGAAAGCCCATTGAATAATTTATCAAACAAGAGGCGTGCACATTTATACCAAAACAACTATATTTTAAACAAAATAAGTCATAAAACATAATTTTCACACAAAACCATTAAAACAAAGGTTTCACAGCATCACATATAATATAAATAAGTTTATAATAGAATGATAATTATGAAACTTAAATGATAAAGGATTGTGAAAGTGACATCCTACCTCAAATCCTTGGCATAATGGAAACGCACACCCAAAATCACCATCCGAGGGTTCACAAACCCTAAACCTATGATGACCAGCCCCAAATAAACAAACACGACATCAAAAATCATGGGATAACAAAACCCAAGATTTATCATGACTAGGGTAGATTATAAAACAATGAAATAATGAAAGGAGTAAGAATAGGGAGGATAAAGGAGAAGGAATCTCACCTTTTGAACTAGATAACTATTCGTATTCCATTATATCTGCACCCTTAAAGAAATGTTATTGGATTGAAACATCTTAGAGATGCTCCTAAGTTAGTGAAGAACCAAGGAAAGAAGATTTGTGGGAAAAATATCACTAATTGAATTAGTTATGTATGATACAATTAACCTTATCAATTATGGATGATTTAAGGTAACATGAGAACGTTCTCCTTAATTCGCAACTCATATGAGCTCCAAATAGGGAAAATAGATAATGGGGGTGAGGATAGAGATATTTTATTCGTTTGGGAGGTAGAATAACCGAATTATATTAAATATTTAATTAGATATAAAAGAAACAAATTATTTCGTTTAAAACGGGAAATGGGCCCATGGGCTGGCCCATTACCTAAATAAGTAACCTCAATTCACCATGTTTATGAATTTCTAAGGGATCCAAAAGGATATGGTAGTATTAATATGTCAGTGTAGGAAATGTGGGAAGTGGAATGAATAAACAATGTTGAAAAAAAATGAGTTATTAAAAAAAAAATTTGGTTTTTAAAACTTTAAATGGGCTCATGGTTATCTCAAATCATGAAATAACCATCCTTTCTCCAAAAACTCCTCAACAAGAAACAGGGAACCCAAATTAGGGATATTAGACATATATTGAATTTAAAAACTCAAAATTAATCTCACCCAACACCCATGAAAAGGATCAAGATTTTAAATGAACCAGATCAAAACCATGACATGAAAAGAAAAAAAAAAGGGCGTGACAATTCACCCCACCAATTATGCTTTCCACCCCCGTAATTCCATAACCCTTTTAAACTGATAGAACAACACATAAGGATTCATTATAAACATAATCCATCATCTAATGCTAAGTAAATATCCTTCACCAACAATTTAACTTAATACTCTTTCCCAAACAAAACACTTACTCACAACCACTTCCTGAGATTCAACAGAATAATCAAGCCACCACCTCCACAACCAAGCCAAGAAATAGATTTTTGGTCCTTCTACCAATGAACCCAAACATCACCCCAAACCATAGTTCACTCAATAAATCCAATGACTTGGGGTGGACACTGGAATGGGCTCCCCACCATTAAATCAAAACTACCATCCAAAAAATCCTAAAGGAAAGATCTTCGAGACCCATAGTGGGTATCCCCACCAATAGATATTAACTATAAATGAAAAAAAGCATTCAAAATGAACTAGAATTGGGACTCACCTACACAGGACCACCAAAATTCTCCAAAAACATCCTACAAACCCAAGTTTAGAGGAACACAAAATGAACATTTAAGCCACCCACTCTCGAAAGGAGGTGGAAAGAATAGGGAAAACACTCTCTTCATGGATCCAAACCCCCACCAATTAGGGAGTGGAGGTAAGGGGACCCAATCATTGGGACATTGAAACCACAATGGAAACAATGGAACTACCTCAATGAAATGGTATAGGTATGAGTTTAGCAATACTACCCCCAATCCTTATAATCCGGAATACATTCTAGATTCACTCTGAAACATATGGCTAGAGCTATGATGGATGAAGCATATCTTGCCTCATGGTCAGGCTTTGATAATCCCCAACTTGTAAATTATCCATTAGTTCCACATAGTACCACATAACAATCCCATAAGAAACAACAGATCAAGAGACACCATGAAAATATCTCCCTCAACAACACGTTTTTACCAAAACAAGAACATGGAGATACACAAAACAATTTTCTCTCACTCTAGATGGGGATCAGAATGAACAAGGCACAAAAAACACCCACTAAACCTCACCGAGCACAACTACTACAATCAAGAGAATCACCATAAAGGGAAGGAACTTTAATTCAAGCCCAAATGTCTATCTATTTCACAAAATTGATTTAGGTATCATTATAAGTGGTATATTTAACATTTGAAAAAAATAATTAGGTGGATCAACTGGAAAGCATAGCAATGGAAAACCATCCATTGAAACATCACAACATCCAACACATCTTTAGGAACCCACTGAACATTACCCCAAAACTGAGTCACCAACAAGATACCATATCAAAATGCAACAAGAGTATGAATTCTAGATCATAAGGAATCATACTTAATAGACAAAACTTCTAAGACATAGGATAAACCATCCATATAACCGTTGGTTCAAAAAAACCACAATTTTTCAGCTAACAATCCGTTTGAAAAAAAAATAAAAAAATAATCGAACATGGTGGATTTTCACATTCACCAATGGTGTTTCATCAAATCTCACTCACATGAATTTTTACGTGCCACCCCGGGCACTCAAATACCAGGCCACACTGGCCATTCATCCATATATCTAAAAAAATGGCATGTGAGAACCCATGAAAACACCGAATGCAAAAACAAAACATCATCATTACAAAAATAATCATATACCATCCAATGGCACATTAACCACCAAATCAAAAACCATTTTCAGATTTCACAATACATGCCACACTTCGTCAAGAACCATTTGATTAAAAATCCAATCCATTTAATTTAATAGAAATTTCAAAAACAACCATTCTATTGCAAATATCCCTTTCTCATTTTAAAAAAAATCTTCAAGGTCTATTTCCATAATCCAAAAACCACAAAGGCCGAAACCCATTTCCAAAAAAACACTTGTCGCTCAAAACCAAATTTCCAAAACAAATTCATCATATTAGAAAACTTTTAAATAGCCCAAAACATCCCATTTAAAAAAAAGTTTCAGAATTAATTTAAAATGATGCACACTTTCAAGACTTTTTATTTCAACAAACCACAAGTTTAGATTAGGGAAAATATAATCCTGTTAAATCATTTGCACTTCCTCTTAAAATTTTGTTAAAAAAACACAACCTTCCAAAACCATTATTATAATTAGTTTCTGAAAACTCATTTCCCCATTTTAAAAATCCAATCCTTCCTTTAAATCCAATTTCCATAATTCTCGCACAAGGATTTTCAAAACAAAGTTTCCGAAATCAAGAAAGGTTCAAGAAACCCACAAAAGGGAACTAGTGTCGGTGGGTGACTTGACCATATGGTTGGAGACCATATGTAAAACACAACAACAACATGGAGACACCTATTAAGACCATTCCCAAGATCCACATGGCTTTTTAGTACATGCGAGATCACAGATGCCATTGTTCAGAATCTCCTTTTTCATATTCCAAAACTAGACAATCAACAAGAAAAAAAGACACTAATGAAACCGGACTTCCCAGGGAAACCAGATGATTAGAACGAGAAAGAGTTCGTGAGGATCTCCCTGCACTTACCCCACAAGTCCCAAAAATCCTAATCCATCTACCTTGACATCCCACAAATAACAAGGTTTCTATAAAAAGAAAGGTCTGCTAAGAGCCGACTTCCTCTTATACCATTTTGTCACGAACTAGCCCGAGTCGACCCTAAACCGGTCATAAGGGCCAGCCCGCGACATGTCCCGAGAGGTGTTCCTGGTCCTCCCAGGATGAAGAAAAGCACCAAGGGAATCAATAGAGTACACAAGGGAATGAATTATCCCATATATAAACTATGAAACATACGGTAGAAAGAAATGGACAGCCCAAAATACATTTATATAAAAACTAAACTGAACATTATTTCTACAAGAAACTGAAAGTATAATTAAACCAACAACTCATCTGACCAAACCAGATTACCAAATAAATCCATGAGACCCTTCTGGTCACTCTCCAACATAATGATCACATGTCTCCCAAGGCGATCGAACTCAGGCTGAAACCTGCAAAAGGGCTAAAAACAGAAGAAGACTATAGGCGTGAGTATTAAAACTCAGTAGGTTAGCCCGATATTCTATTCCCAATGAAAATCCTTTAAAATAATAGAAACATCAATTTGAAGTTTTAAATACAAAATATAATGTTATTTTTTCCAAATAAGGTCCCACACTATATAAAACAAATTACCAGACAAAAACTTTCATGTCTTATAAACAAAAATGCTAGTTACAATTTTCAAATAGGTGAAACTTCAAAATGAATATAGTTTTCAAGAGGTCTACTTTAAAAATTAACACTTATAAATAAAACACACACACTACTGAATTTACCAACCAAAAACACCTTATGCCGACGGTGTGTACAAAATAGCCAATGAGCACAAGTAACAAGAAAACCCCTAGGCACTAGTTGGTTGTGAGCCCTAGGTACCTCGTATCTCAGTGAAAGTAACCATAATAAATATCTATCCTCGTGCACACAATCCACTAGTAGAGAGAATACCCATAACCTTGTGGTCCACTAAAATCATCCTCATCATAGTTTAGTTATTGATTTCATTGTCATACTTGTTACGTGAAATAGGGGCCAAACCCCACAGGATCACTAGAATACTAGTACATGTCTGCCCACCTCGATACCCAAGATTCCCTTTAGTGATCAATAAAGTTACAAAAAATAACCAAATACACATTTCACATCCAAATTTCATTAACAAACCATAAACACACAAACATCCCACAAGCATCCTTGACATTTCATTCATGAATCAATAAACCACTGAAAAGTTTTGAAAAACAATTTGAAGAAGTGTATTGAGGCTTTGCACATAAAACTCATTCAAAAACACTCTTTTATTTATAAAAACACAACAAAACCATACCCAAATATATTTTGAATCCCTAAAAACATTTCATAAAATTATTTCATGGACCAAAATACAATCCCAATTGACACAACATGGTATATACAAGTAAAACACTCATTCCTCATTTTTAGGAAAGGCCAAACGGGCCTTTAAAACCATTCTCAAAACTAACATTTGAAAAAGTTATGCATTTAAATTTTATTAAGTAGGTGTATACAAACCATTTAAAGTAGCAATAAATATTAATAAATCCCTTAAAACACTCAGGTTACATATTCATAACACCATATTTTTCATAAGAATGTGAAACGGGCCATTTTTCGACAACTCGGGCCAAAACATGTTGTAAACAAAATACCATTTTTTTAAAACAAATCCAAATTTGAAAGACATAAAAGGGCCACAAAATAATTTTTTTACATGCTTCCAATGTATTTATAAATCCAAACAAATCATTTTAAATTGCACTAAAGACATAGAAGCCAACCGGGCAATTTACCGAACACATGACATGCACTCTTTAACAAAACAACTTATGTTAAGAACTCAAAAGGGGGTATAATACCATTTTAATTCCATATAATTATTAAATATACTAAAAAATATTCATAATACCATAAAAAATGTGTGAATTCTCATGAATAATTTATCAAACGAGAGGTGTTCACATTTATACCAAAACAACTATATTTTTAACAAAATAAGTCATAAAACATAATTTGAACACAAAACCTTTAAAACCAAGGTTTTACAGCAGAACATATCTTATAAATAATGCTATAACAGAATTATAATTATTAATCTTAAATTTTAATGGCTTATGAAAGGGATATCCTACCTCAAATCCTTGGCATAATGGAAACGCACACCGAAAACCACCATATGAGGGTACACAAACCCTAAACCTATGATTACCAGCCCCAAATGAAAAAAATTCCCATAAAAAATTATGGGATAATAGAACCCTAGGATTATCATGACTAGGGTATATTATAATGCAAATAAATAATGAAAGGAGGAAGAAGAGGGAGGATATAGGAGAAGGAATCTCACCTTTTCAACTAGAAAACTATTCGTATTCAATTAGATATGCACCCTTAGACAAAGTTTAATGGCTTGAAACTTCTCTTAGATTCTCTTAAGTTCTGAAAGAACCATGGAAAGAATATTTTTGGGAAAAATATCACGAATTGAATGAGTTATGTATGATACAATTTACCTTATCAATTCTGGATGATTTAAGGTAGCATGAGAACATCCGTCCTAATCCATGACTCATATTAGCTCCAAAGAGGGAAAATAGATAATGGGGATGAGTATAGGGATATTTTATTAGATTGGGAGGTGTAATAATAGAAATATATTAAATATTTAATTAGATAAAAAATTAACAAATTATATTTTTAAAACTGGAAATGGGCCTATGGGCTGGCCCATTACCAAAATAAGTAACCTGAACTCACCATGTTTATTAATTTATAAGGGATACAAAAGGATATGGTAGAATTAAAATGTAAGTGGAGTCAATGTGGGAAGTTTAATGAATAAAAAATGTGGAAAACAAAAGAGTTATTAAAAAAACAAATTTGGTTTTTAAAACTGCAAATGGGCTCCCGGTTGGCCCAAATCATGAAATAACCATCCTTTCTCCAAACACTCCTAAAAAAGAAACGGGGAACCCAAATTAGGGTGATTAGACATATATGGAAGTTAAAAAATCAAAATTAATCTCACCCAACACCCATTAAAAGGATCAGGATTTTAAATGAATCAGATCAAAACCATGACATGAAAAGAAAAAAACAGGTGTGACAATTCACACCACCATTAATTCTTTCCGCCACAAGAAAGTCATAACAATTTTAAAATGATAGAATGACACCTAAGGAATCCTTTAAACATAATCCATCCTATAAAGCTAAGTAAATATCATTCACCAACAATGTTACTTAATTCTCTTCCCCAAACAAAACACCAACTCACAACCACTTCCTGAGATTCTACAGAAAGATCAAGTAACCACCTCCACAACCAAGCCATGAAATAGATTGTTGGTCCTTCTCCCAATGAACCCAAAGATCACCCCAATCCATCGTTCACTCACTAAATCCAATTACTTGTGGTGGTGTCCGGAATGGGCTCCCCACCATTAAATCACAACTACCATCCGTTAAATCCTAAAGAAAGGATCTTTGAGACCCACAGTGGGTCTCCCCACCATTAGATACCAACTAGAAATGAAAAAAAAGAAATAAAAATGAACTAGAATTAGGACCCACCTACACAGGACCACCAAAAATCTACCACAACAACCTACAAACCCAAGTTGAGAGTAACACAAAATGAACATTTAATCCACCCACTCTCTAATGGAAGTGGTAAGAACTAGGACAACACTCTCTACCCGGATCCAAACACACACCAATTAGGGAGGGGGGGGGGAAGGGGACCCAATCATTGGGACATTGCAACTACAATAGAAATAATGGAACTAACTCAATGAAATGGTATAGGTATTAGTTTAGAAATACTACCCCCAATCCTAGGACTCCTGACTATGAGCTATCTTCACTTTAAAACCTATGGCTAGAGCTCTGATGGATGAAGCCTCTCTTGCCTCACATCCAGGCTTGGATAATCCCCAACTTGTACATTATCTCTTTCTTCCACACAGTACCACATAACACTCCCGTAAGAAACAACAGATCAAGAGACACCATGAAACTCCCTCACTCAACAACACATTTTTATCTAAACAAGAACATGGAGATACACAAAACTATTTTCTCTCACTCCGAACAGGGATCAGAAAGAACAGCACACAAAAAACACTAACTAAACATCATCGAACACAACTACTACAACTGAGAGAATCTCCATAAAGGGAAGTCACTTTAAATCGAGCCAAAACATCTATCTATTTCACCAAATGGTCTGAGGTATCATTCCAAGAGGTGGATTTATCATTTGAAACAAATCCTTAGGTTGATCAACTAGAAATCATAGCAATGGAGAACCATCCATGGAAACATCACAACATCCAAAACATCTTTAGAAACCCACTTAACATTACCCCAAAACCAAGCCACCAACAAGATCCCATCTTAAGATGGAACAAGAGTATGAATTCTAGATCATAAGGAAGCATACTGAATAGACAAAACTTCTAAGACATAGGAAAACCCATCCACTAACTGTCAGTTCAAAGCAAAAACCTCAATTTTTCATCTAATAAAACTTTTGAAAAATAAAATTAAAAAATAAACTAACATGGTGGATTTTCACATTCACCAATAGAGTTTCATAAAGTCTCATTCACATGAATATTTATGTGCCACCCCATTCAATCAAATACCAGGCCATACCGGCCATTCATCCATATATCTAGAAAACCTTTCATCTGAGAACCCATGAAAACACCGAATGAAAAATTAAAATATCATCATTACAAAAAAAATCATAAACCTTACAAAGGCACATTAACCACAAAATCAAAAACCATTTTTAGATTTCACAAGACAAGCCACACATCATCAAGAACCATTTGATTAAAAAAATACATTTTAATTAATATAACTTCCAAAAACAACCATTCTATTTCAAAAGGCCCTTTCCCATCTAAAAAAAATCAGCAATGTCTATTTTCATAATTTAACAACCACAAAGGCCAAAACCCCTTTCCAAAAAAACCCTAGTTACTCAAAACCAAATTTCTGAAACCAATTCCTCATATTCAAAAACTTTTCAACAGCCCAAAACACCCCATTTAAAACAATGTTATAGAATTAATTTAAAATGATGAACACTTTCAAAATCGTTCATTTCAACAAACCACATGTTTAGATTAGGGAAAATCCAATCCTGTTAAATCATTTTCACTTCCTCCAAAAAATTTGATAAAAAAACACAACCTTCCAAAACCATTCTTATATTTAATTTATGAAAACCCATTTTTCCCTATTAAAAATCCAATCATTCCTTTAAAACCCTTTTCCATAATTCTCACACAAGGATTTTCAAAACAAAAAATTAGAAATCAAGAAAGGTTCAAGAAACTCACAGAAGGGAACTAGTGTCGGTGGGTGACTTGACCATATGGTTGGCGGCCATATGTCAAACCCAACACCAACATGGAGAGACTTATTAGTAATATTCCCCAACTACCCATGGCTTTATAGACCCTGCGAGCTCATGGAGGCCATTAGTCAGACTCCCCTTGTAATATCCCAAAACCAGACAGTCAACAAGAAAAAAAGACACTAATAAAACAGGACTTCCCAAGGAAACCTGAGGATTAGAACGAGAAAGAGTTTGTGATACTCCTACCATACTTACCCAACAAGTCCCAAAAATAATAATCCATCTACCTTGACATCCCCCAAATAATAAGGGCACTCTAAAAAGAGAGTTCTACTAAGATATCACCTTGTCTCATACCATTTTGTCACAAACCAGCCCAAGTTGACCCAGAACCGGTCACAAGGGCCAGCCCGCGACAGGTCCTGAGAGGTGTTCCCGATCCTCCCGGGATGGCGAAAACCACCAAGGGAATCAATAAACTACACAAGTTAATTACTTCCACCATATATAAACAATAAAACAAATAGCAAAAATAAATGGACTGCCCAAAATATATTTATATAAAAACTGAACTGAACATTATTGGTACAAGAAACTGAAAATACAACTAAACCAACAACTCATCTGACCAAAACCGATAACCAAATAACTCCATGTGACCCTTCTGGTCACTCTCCAACATAATGATAACATGTCTCCCAACGTGATCAAACTCAAGCTGAAACATGCACAAGGGCTAAAAACAGAAGAAGACTATAGGTGTGAGTATTAAAACTCAGTAGGTTAGCCCAATATTATATTCCCAAGCACATAATTTATAATAAAAGAAACATAAATTTCAAGATTTAAATAAAAAATATAAAGGTATGTTTTCCAAATAACTTCCCACACTATATAAAACAAATTACCAAAAAAAACCTTCATGTTTTATAAAAAAAATGCTAGTAACAATTTTCAAAGAGGTGCAACTTCAAAATGAAAATAGTTTTCAAGAGGAATGATTTAAAGAATTTAAACTCTTAAATAAATCACACAAACTACTGAAATTACCAACCAAAAACACTGTATGCCGACGGTTAGTACAAAATAGCCAATGTGCACAAGTCACGGGAACACCCCTAGGGACTAGTTAGTTGTGAGCCCCAGGTACCTCGTATCTCAGCGAAAGTAACCATAATAAATATTTGTTCTCAGGCACACGAGCCACTGGTTGGGAGAATAACCACAACCTAGTGGTCCCACAACATCATCATCATCATAGTTTAGTTAGTCTTCTCATCATCAAACTTTCTACGTGAAACAGGGGTCAAGCCCCACAGGATCACTAGCATACGAGTACACGTCTGCCCACCTTGATACCTGATATTACCTTTAGTGATAAATCAAGTTACACATATTATCAAAAAAAAATTCACATACAAATTCAATTACCAAACCATAAACACACATAAATCCCACAGACATCTTTCACATTTCTTTCCTAAATCAATAAACCACTAAAAAGTTTCGTAAAACAATTTCAATAAGTGTATTGAGAATTTTCACATAAAACTCAATAAAAAACACTTTTTAAATTATAAACACACAAAAAAACAATAACCAAACATAATTTTCATATCTAAAAACATTTAGTAAAATTATTTCATGGACCATAAAACAATACCAATTAACACAACATGGTATATACACGTAAAACATTCATTCTTCATTTTTAGGAAAGGCCAAACGGGCCATTAAAGATTTTCTCAAAAATAACATTTGACAATGTTATGCATGTAAATTTTATTATGGAGGTGTATAAACACAATTTATAGCATCAGGAAACATTTATAAATTCTTAAAAACACTCAGGTTACATACTCAAAACACCATCATTTTCCTAAGAATGTGAAATGGACCATTTTCTGGCAACTCGGGCCAAAACATGTTGTAAACCAAAAACCATTTTTTTGTAAAAACAAATCCAAATTGGAAAGACATAAAAGGAACCCAATATAGTTTTTTTACATTCGTACAGTGTATTTATGAATCCAAACAAATCATTTTAAATTGCACTAGACACATTAATGCAAACCGGGCAATTTGCCGAACACATGACATGCACTTTTTAACAAAACAACTTATGTTAAAAACATAAAAACGTATATAATACCATTTTCATGCCATAAATATATTATATATATAGAAACATATTCTAAATACCATAAAACATGTGTGAAATCTCATGGAATAATTTATCAAACAAGAGGAGTGCACATTTATACCGAAACAATTATTTTTTTAACAAAATAAGTCATAAAACATAATTTTCACACAAAACCTTTAAAAACAAGGTTTAACAGCATAACGTATCATATAGATAAGGTTATAACAGAATTATAATTATGAAACTTAAATTTTAATGGCTTTTGAATGGGACATCGTACCTCAAATCCTCGGCATAATGGAAACGCACACCCAAAATCACCGTCTGAGGGTTCAAAAACCATAAACTTAAGATGAAAAGCCCCAAATAATAAAAAACCTATCAAAAATCATGGTATGATAGAAACATAGGTTTATCATGACTATGTTATATTTTAAAACAACGAAATAATGAAAGGAGGAAGAAGAGGGAGGATAAAGGAGAAGAAATCTCACATTTTCAACTAGAAAAATATTCGTATTCCATTATATTTTTGACCATTGAGAAAATTTAATGTATTGAAAATTCATGGATATTCTCATAATTTTTGGAAGAACTAGGGAAAAAAGATTTGTGGGAAAAAGATCACAAATTTAATGAGTTATGTCTGATAAAATGTACCTTATCAATTCTGGACGATTAGAGGTAACATGAAAACGTTCACCCTAATCTGCGACTCATATGAGATCAAAAGAGGAAAATAGATAATGGGGTGAGGATAGATATATTTTCTTATAGTTTTAGGTGGAATAACCAAAATATATTAAATTTTGAATTATATATAAAAGAAACAAATTATTTTTTTAAAACTGGAAATGGGCCCATGGGATGGCCCATTACCTAAATAAATAACCCAATTCACCATGTTTATTAATTTATAATGGATCCAAAAGGATATGGTAGTATTAATATTTCATTGGAGGAAATGTGGGAAGTGGAATGAATAAAAAAATGTTGAAAAACAAAGAAGTTATTAAAAAAACATTTGGTTTTTAAAACTGCAAATGGGCTCACGGTTTGCCCAAATCATGAAATAACCACCCTTTCTCCAAAAACTCCTAAAAAGAAATGGGAAACCCAAATTAGAGTGATTAGACATATATGGAAGTTAAAAACTCAAAATTAATCTCACCCAACACCGATGAAAAAGATCAGGATTTTAAATGAACCGGATCAAAACCATGACATGAAAAGAAAAAAATGGGTGTGATAATCACCATGGTTATTACCATGGGAATTCGGTATTTGATAGCGTTACAGGTTTCCTTGTTACATCATGGAAGTCTTACAATTTCTGGCATAAGACTTATTTATAAACTGTTAATAATCAAATAGTCAATTTTTTACACATTTAGACACCATCAGAGGGTTGAAGAAGGTACTTGGGTATTTAGTTACGTTGTACTACTTTACATTATTTTGGCATTCTTTCACACTATTACATTTCCATTAAACAGGCTCGATGTTATAGACACCATTGGTGGTGGACCGTTTATATTTATCTCACACCCTATCTAGGTGACATTTGGTACATGGAGTAGATTTCACAGTAGTAGGTGTTGATAAATGGAAGAATACAGCTTCAAACACTTGATTGCTTGCTGTTTAGTATAGATCTTGATAATAGATGATTGATCTAGAGCTCGAGATTCTTGGGATATTATTTTTATTTATTTATAATTTTGTGGAAACTTTTATCCCCGATGCCTTATATCTAAGTTTTCTTGTTTTTTAGAGGCATGACATATCATTAATTGTTGAATGTTATTCTAGTTTTTTTAGTTATTATTACCATTTTCTCTATTTTCTAATGTTTTTTTGTTTACTAATATTTCTTCCTATATTTATATATGTTTATATTCACTAGTTGTTATGCACTTTTTTATTGAGGGAATAGTCTCTTCATAGACACACCATATCCCCTTAATGCTAGTCAGTAGCCTCTAGCATTCATAGAGATCACTTGAGGCCATGTGGTCCACCGGGCTCAGGCACCCATTTTGTTGTATCTGAGTCTGGGACATCAAAAAGTTGTATCGAAGGTGGTTACATTATTTCATTACTATTTTAAGACAATATATTGGAGATTAGTAAATCTTGGGACTTTGTCATAAGACATGATTTGGGGTCACTAACCCATGTTTGGGGTAAGAACCATGTTTCCTAAACTATAATTATTGTTTTGATTTTTTCTATTACAGTTGGTATTATTTCACCATTGGGGGATTCAAATTTTGTGTGGTATTTGTTGATTATTAATATGTTTGAGGATTTTCTTTCATCCTTGGCCCAATGATATGAGGGCAAGGATTATTATTACATGCATCATTATAGGGACCTATAATTTTTATGACATTCATATTTCCATGCCACATAGGTTCATTTCACTACTTTCAATTGCTTTATATGCCTAGGATTATTCAGTGATGTTGTGATAGCTAGCTTGTACATGTTTTACTTTTGGTTGCGATTAAGTGTTGTCTAGTCTCAATTCCTGAGGTGTATGGAACCTCATGGGTTGGGATGAGTAATTTATCAAGTCGAGCCATTATGATATAAGAAAATGTGTGTCGTTTCTAGAGATAGGTGTATGGGCACTAATTCACCAAAAATGGTTATCAATTATAAATTGATTCATGAAATCTTAAATGAAAAGGTTTCATATCCTTTTCTCATATTGTCATTTTTATGAAATGTAAAGGAGTGAACCAAAAAATTAAATGTAAAATGAAATGAAACTTATACTTTAGAACATACTAATACATGGCTATATAAGAGGGTAGCTGGGGTAGTATGCCTTGGGTATTGACTTTTCTTAGGTTAATCATCCAGTATTGATGATATGTTTCTGATTAAGCTTGTTTTAAGGAGTGTGCTTGGAAATTTTAGACTGATGTCGCTATGACCTCCTTGTATCATGTGCCAAGAAGGTGGAGATTACCATGATCCAGATATGGTGGTCTCTGAGCTACTAGTATTACCTCTAAGAGTTCCATTGGTTGTACCACCTTCTATACCTAATTTGGGAACTATGGACCAAGTTTGTTATAGTTTCCTATGTCTGATGTAGTCTATGCATGGTGCTCCATGGATTGCACCTGCAATGGCTGATCTAACACATTAGTTCTAGCAGCAGCATCCTCTGACCTGTTAGGGGATAATGAACCACAAAAAATAATTCTTGGATATAATACAACCTATCTATTATTGACCATATGAAAACACATCTCGAGTATAGGGTCAATAATTCCACATAAATTCTTTAAGATTTGTTCAAGCCTTGGTGGGAAGTAATTACGCAGGTGGGTCTTCATCAGGGAATGTTATGGGTTTATTTCCACACAGCCTTCTATGATCAATTCATTCCTCAAATGTTGAGAGCAAATATATCTAGAGATTTCATTCTTCTTAAAGAAGGTTCTAAGTCAGTTATGAAATATTCAGCATGTTTCATGGATTTGTAGCGCATTGCACTTCTTCTAGCCGGTGATGAACTTTCACGTCCAAGAAATTTCAAGGATGGGCTCTAGTATGCCATCCATACGCAGGAGAATATTTTTAACCTACCTACCTTTTTCAATAGTCAATCAGTCTCTTATCACCGAGCATAACCTGAGGTATGGAAATATTACCGGGAACAGAGGACCAATGTCGCACCAGGAAAATAGTTATTCCATCAAAAGGAAGCGTTCTCTCAAGGTTTCTCTTCACTAGAGTGACAACCATAATGCCCGCTTCAATATCTCTATAAAGTGTCATTAGTGTGGAAGATGGGGTTACAAAAATTTTGAATGTCATCGATACCCAATGTAGTGTCAGGATTGCATCTATATAGGGCATTCCTAGCATTTTTGTAGGACCTTTCCACTAGCTTCGAGTAGAAAAGGTTCCTCACCATCTCCAACTTTATGATCAAGGTCATTTATAGCATGCTAGGAGGGGAGTTAGAATATACCTAGTAGGTCTGACCAAGGATAAGGCCATGTCCATGGTAGCCTTATCCTTGATTTCTAGCAACATCAACATAGTATTTATGAAAGTGGTAGTCCATATCTAGCACAGGGTCATGGATCAGGACAGTTGCATGCACTACAACCCATACCAAAGGATCAAGCTTTAGAACCATCTATTTTATGAGGTAATATTATTGTAGAATCTACTATAGTATCTATTTTATTTGATACAGCTGCTTTAAACTCTTTTATCTCTTTTTCTATCAAGAAAATTATCAAATTGAAGATACAGTATTACTATGTTGTAATGATCCTAAATATTCCATTATGGGTATGAATAGAGAGTATACGCCAATGTAGGGATTTTCACCTTGGGGTAGGGATTTACCCTTTTTTATGAAGCCTCTTATTTCTTGATATTACATACTTTGATGTCATTCTTGGTATGTACTGGTTAGTTCACTATCATACTTTTTTAGACTACTATCATTGCAGGGTATCTTTTATATCAAAATGTGATAGAAGTTATCTACATAAGGCTGAGTGGGATGTAAATTTTGGTATATTGGGACTAGAGAATCATGGGATAGGGATAATGAATGCCTAGATTGAAATCATCTTCATGGTCGATCAGGGTTTTCACCAAAATGATTTCCCTCCAGTAGTGGATTGTTTCTAGGATGTCTTTCCCAATGACTTTTCTGGATTACCTCACGAAAAAAGAGGAAGATTTTACTATTGAGCTTGTTCCCAGAAGAGATCCAGTTTCCATTACTCCATACATAATATCACTACAAAACTTTAATATATCATGTGGAAGTTAGATGATTTAGATTTCAAACTCTTTATATGGTCTAGTTCATCCTCTTGGTGTTTGCCCATGCTTTGTTCTGAGAAGGTGAATGGAACATTACATCTATTCATGGATTACATAAGTTTGATACAAATTACTATCATGAACCATTATCCACTACCTCAAATTGATGATCTATTTCACTAGCTCTGATGAGAGAATTTCTTCTCCAATATCGACCTAATATCTTTTTATCATCAGATATGATTCAAGCCATCAGTCATACCATATATAATTTTCTATAGCAGGAATGGTCTGTATGATTACCATGTTATGTCATACCATATTCTGAACACAACCATTATTTTCATGGATTTGATGAATAGGTTGTTTCACCCCTATTTGGATTCTTTTATTGTAGACATTGTTGATGAAATCTTAGTGTATTCTCACACTCGAAGAGACCTTGCCAAACATCTTGAGATCATTATAATTACACTGAGATAGTATCAGATTTATGAAAAGCATGATATGTGCCACTTCTAGATTGACAGTGTTCCCTACATAGGTTGTAAAATAAAGTAATCAAGAGTATCTTTTGACCTTGAATGGTTAGTGATATATTTTTCTGGGAGCATCCCAAGAACGTATTTGACATACTGAGTTTCTTGTGGATGTCTGAATATTATAGGTGTTGTGTACAAGACATTTCCTACCTTGAATCACCTCTTAATGATCTTACAATGAAGGGTTTCAAGTTCACATTTTCAAAATAATACTAGAAATCCTTTCAGTAGTAAAAAGGGAAGATTATATCAGAACCTATTCTGACTCTTCTGAAGCAAGGAATAGGCTGTATAGTATTATTTGATGCATCAGAAATCATACTAGTTGAAGTACTAATGTAGGAGGACCATGTCATTGCATATAGATCTTTGAATATGATACGTCATAAGAGAAATTACTTGATGCATGACCTTGAGCTAGCAGAAGATTTCAACGCCTTATGTTTTTGGGGACATTATCTATTTGCTAAGTGCATTAAAGTGTACACAGACCACAAGATACTAAAATATATCTTTTATCAGCATGACATGAACATCAGACATCATATATGGGTTGAATATATACAATCCATTGATTTGTGCTTTCTTATATACCTGGAAATGAAAATGTAGTAGCAGATGCACTGAGTTGAAAAACTCAAGAACATGAAGTACGAGATGTCAATGATGAATTGAAGTTAATGTCCCTCTTTTCTGATCTGTATCTAGAGTTCGATGATATTCCCGAGTTTTCTTACCTCTCATCCTTGAATGTTACCACTTCCCTCCTTAATAAGTCCAAGTGTAGATAATTTTTAAATCATGAAGGCTTGGTTATCCATGAGAGTATATTAGTAAATAACCAACCTTTATAATGGTCTATAGATAGAGATGACATCTTTTGTATTCATGGATGTGTTAGGGTCCCTACATATATGAGATAAGAGTTGATGAAAGAGCCACATGCCTCTCAGTGGGATGTTTATCCAGGCATCTCGAATATATATACATATATTTAACCCCAGTATAGGTGACCTAGGACGAATCTTCAAATAGCAGGCTTTATCACTAGGTGACCCACCTTTAAGTAAGTGAAATAGGAGTACTAGAGATTTTAGGGATTTCTATGGATATTTCGAGTATTAGAATGTAAATGGGATGATGTTTCCTTGGATTTTGTAGTCAGATTACCTAGGTCGCTAAGGGATAGCGATGTTATATGGGTATCCATTAACCGACTAACGAAATCATCCCACTTCATTTATATTTAAGAGACATTCTTTGTTGATGAGATATGAATATTGTATGTCCATGAGATCATACAACTACACCAAGTTCCCCGTACTATCATTTTAAATAATGATTCTCAATTCACTTCACGACTATATAAGGGATTGTCGAAACCTATTGGAACACATGTGATTCTAAGAACATATTTTCACACTCAGACCAATGAACAATCCGAATAGAAAATACAGGTTCTATATGATATGATTTGAGCATTTTTCCTTTATTTTAGAAGTTATTAGGGGAATAATATTCCTCTCATTGTGTTCTCCTATAATAACAGCTTCCAGTAAAAAAATTATGATGGATCCTTTTGAGGCCTTATATGGTAGTTCATTTTGTTCACCCATGTACTAGCTAGAGGTATGTGAGGCAGCTCTACTAGGTCCTTGTCTCATTCAAAAGAAATCAGAGAAAGTTCAGCTGATCAAAAAGAATATAACAACTACTCAGTCTAGACAAAATTCCTATGTTGATCGTTGTTGATGACCTCTTGAGTTTGAGGTCGGGGATCATGTTTTTTTGGGTATCACCCAAGCTAGGGCATAGATGTAATGTTCCATGCACAACATCATCCATGATTCAATGATTTTCCAGTATCATGCCGACCCGTCTCATACCTTTGATCCTTAAGAATATTAGTCAGATAATGATGCTACCTTTGTGAAGTATCCAGTGAGCATTGTTGATAGAATCACAAAGGATCTTTGAGGCCAGTTTGTCCCTCTAGTATAGGTTATATGATAGCATGGCCAGTTCCATGATGAATTTTAGGAGAAAGAGTTCGACATATATACTCAGTCACCAGAATATTTGTCAGACTATGCTTCACCACCCTTGAGAGGTGAACTCTAGGATGAATTCATTTAAGGGTGGATGACTATAAGAACCCCGTTATTCACTCAAATATGTATCCTTTTAAATTTTTTTCTAAATCTTTATCTTGAAACTTTTGGGGATTCATTTTCAGCTGGTTGACATCCCAAGGGTTTTTGGGGCTTGATCACAGCCTAGAACACATCTTTTTGAGGAAACTGGTCTATTCACACAGTTGGTGCACTATTGGCGCACGATTTTCCTAACTGTGTTGAGGGTATTTTTTGGACATATACACCACACACGATTGGCACATGGTTATGTAGCCTAACCATGCAAGTTCCCATTCTACCCAGGTAACCATGCATGGTTTTTACTTGGTTTTTCAAACTGTGCAGAGAAATCGTGCATACACCATTTTTCTAAGTAATTTTTTAGATTTTACATCAAATATATATATTAACCCTTCATATTCTTCCCTATTCTAAGAATCATGGGGATTAACCATTTTCCCTCTCATTTTGGAACTTTATGAAGACCTAAGGTATGAATAAAGTTCTCTCTTTCTTTGGGGGTCTAATTGAGCTTCTTTTCATCCTGCTGGATGTGCAACAGTAAGTACATGAGTTCTTTTAAGCTTTACTAATTCTCTCTTTCTCTCAACCTAAATATCAAGGTGTGAGAATTTTTTTATTTTTCATAGATATACTCTAATATGAGTCAATTCAAGGACCAATACGAGAGGAATAGAATTGTGCAACCATAAGGTGGGTGGTCTATAACTCATCCCTCAAGTTCGTTGATTTTGGATGTTGTCATATGGGTCCACTGATTTCATCAGGTCCATTTATAGAATTAATATGCCACAAATATACTTGTTTTAACTATATGGTTATGATATTTCCAAATATGTGATTTGTTGTTAGTGGTTATTCCCACAAATCCATTCATCCCATGTAGGATGTTATTCCCTAATTCTCATTTAGTGTTTTAACTCATTTGACCCACCTTTCGGGTGTGCCTTGGCTATACCATCCTAAGGGTAATATTGTCAATATTAAATGGATGGATTTATTTTTTGAATCTTCTAATGGAAAGATCCATGTATGCTCACCACTTGAAATGCCTAAGGTAAGTGCATCAATTGATAATTAGATGTGAAATGTGAATTGGAATGTATACAATGTATATGAAGTGGCCTTAAATGTAATTGAATTATAGGTTGTATATCTGTAGAACCCCTTACCTCATTAATGGAATGTAGAGGAATGAACCTTTAATATGAAATATTCTTTAAATGAATTAAATTAATGGTTTCATGCTACATATCCTTGTCAAACTAATGTAATGAAGGGGTTGAACGAAATGAATTGATTAAAAGGTTGCATGGTACTTAACCTTATCACACTAATTAATGGAAAGGTTTGAACCCAATGAAATATTACATTAATTCATAATAAAATAAGAATGGCCTAACTCAATCTCGCCTCATATTATGATCGGATAACTCCATGTGCACTTGGGAACCCCATTCTGATTCAAGGATAGGTATTGTATAGGTTGATACCCATCGAGATATTGATCCTTATATATTCATTGGATGCCCAGTTTGAATCAATAAGTTTCTGTACATACCATCATAGGATGAATTGGATACAATCCTTGGATCCATCATGGATAATTAGGTTCCATTGCTACAACCCATAGGGTCTTATATTTTCATAGCCCCATTTTACCTTAGACGATCACCTTGGATTCTATAAGCACCTCATTATTGAATTCCTTGGACTATACGCCATATATTACACTCTTACCCATTCCAAGATGTAGTTATTACTCAGTCGGTGACCCATGAGGTCTACATCACCTTAGTTATTACCATAGGACTTCATTATTTGATATCATTATAGGTTTCCTTGTCAAATCATAGAACATTTATAATTGCAAACATGTGACATATTTATAAACTGATAATAATCGAATAATGAATTGTTGATACGTTCAGGCACCAACAGAGGGATGAAGAAGCTAATTCAGTATTTAGTTACATTTTATTGATTTACTTTATTTATGCATTCATGCACACTATTACATTTGCGTTACATGGACCAAATGTTATATACACTATTGGTGGTGGCCCACTGAGATTTATCTCACACCATCTCCAAAAACTGTTTGGTACCCGATGTATATTACATAGTTGTAGGTATTGACAATGGGGAGCATGCTACTTCAAACACTTTATTGCTTGCAGTTCAGTAAGGATCATGATATTAAATTACCAAGCCATAGCTCAGGATGATTGGGATAGTCATTTGATTTTATTATAATTATGTGGAAAATGTTATGCCTGCTTCCTTATATCCATATTTTCCACTTTTCTAATGACATGACATGTCATCAATTGTTTAATTCTATTTAATTTATTTTAGTTATTGTTATTTTTTTCTCTATTTTCTACTTTTCCTTCTATATAATGATATTTCTTCTGCTATTTACCTATTTTTATACTCACCCATTATGATAAAATTTTGTAATGGGGGCATAGTATCTCCATAGACACACCCTAGGCCCTCACTGCTAGTTGGCAGCCTCAGGTGTTTGGAGAGATTCTCTTTAGGTCATGTGTCCCATCAGGATCGGGGCACCCATTAAGTGGAATATGAGTCCAGGATTTCACATGAACATAATTATTAGTATCCATTTACAAGAATGGGTGATTTATTTGATCATTTAAAGTGAAAAAAGAGGATTTTAAAAATCAATATTTTTTCAGGTTATTATTAGTTCCAATTTAATGAATCTAATATCCTAAAGACCACTTTTTGGACAATGTATTTCCACTCTGAATATATTATGACCCCCTTGGGGATAAATAATTTTCCAATATTGTTTATGAATTTGATTAACCATGTATTTCACAATTATCTCAACACATTATTAGTGGTATTCATTTATGATGTAATAGTTTATTCAAGGATTGAGAAATGGAATCAGTTTCATCTGAATTCAATTTAATGGAATCTTGAGAAGTAACTATTAATTAAGAAAAGATATCAAAATATATTTTTTAGAACTGAGAGGTTATTTCCATTGGGAATGTGTTTTTAAAACATTTTATCTTAGTTGATTCTAAAAAGATGAATTATTAATTTTAATGGGAATATCAATTCATTTTCACAAATATATAGAGAATCCTAGGCTTATATGTGTATTATAGATATTATATAAAATATTTATGAATGATATAAATATTGTTGAATACTCTTAATAATATATGTGTAAATTGGGATGGGATTCATTATGTCAATATTATTTTGAAATGGTTAAAATACACATAGCATTGAATAGTATTCTAATCAATAAAAATTAGGTTATCATTTTTTGTCATTTATGTCAATTCATCATGTTTTGGACTGTGATGTTATCTTATATAGAATGACCATGTAGTGGTATGTCGTTATCATCATCTTTTGTGGCATGAAAGTATTTATCCTCCTCATCACATGGGTATCATTGATGTTTTTACTTCTCTATGAGTTGGATAAAACATATTTTCTATGAGAGGTTCACTATTTATTCTAATCATAAGAGATTAAGTGAAATATTCTCTTAGAAATACCTAAACCTCAATTAGAGGAAATGGTTGGAGTACAACAACAAATTTTGACATTGATATAACTTACACTCAAGGGATGTATATTATTAGTCCAAATTGTATTAATATTAAATTTCATTCTCATGAATTAATGAAAAAAAAGGAGATGTGTGACCTTATAAGTAATTTCTCTTAGTTTCATATGGATGTGTAGGGTGATGAGTTTTTCAACACCTCAAGCTTCCATGGTATGCTTCCCTTTGAATAATGCAATAGCATGCATTGTACGCGACTTTGAGATTCTAACACATTGCAACCAATCAAACTAGTAGTTATGAATTGTAATACCCAATTTTTGAAATTTTATATATTTTCTCATTCAAAATGGACTTCATTTTTGGATTCGTAATATTGAAATTAGTTTAGGGTAAATTTTTGGTATTTTTTTGAATACGTTCAATTTTTGATGAATAGTGAAAAACACACAGTTATAGTTTAAAACTGAATTTTTATTTAAATAATTATTTATTTTATTAGAATTTATTTCTGGTAAAAATAAATAAATAATACCTATATAAGTTAAATTTAATTTATTGATGTCAGTTTATAACAATTTTAGATATATAAAAATATTATTGAACTTTTTACCGTCTTTTACCCACCTCCTAAAAGCATTTGCAAATTTACATAAAACATAATTTTACCACTTCTGTGAGTTTAATTTCAAAATTCCAAGAGATTCGGTTGATATTATTAAGTAAAATTTGGTTCAATAAGATTAATTTTTTTTTGAATAGTAACTTTTAACTTTTATTTACCACGGTTAAAAGTAAATAGGGTAATTCTGGGTAAAAATGATATTATTATTACCATAACAAATGTTCTAATTATATTGGAGAAGTTTAATTCTACCAAAAACAACTTTAGTAATAAAATATGATCCTTTAGGTCCACTTGGATTAGATTAGGACATTTATAATTATTTAATTCAATGAGGAGTTAAAAGTGTTAAATTCAATGTTTAATAACTAAAACATTTTTAATATTGGGTTAAACATAAGATAAATTCAACTATAAATATTTATTAGAAAGATTTAAAGATATAATACATAATGGAATTTTATTTATAATTTTTAGACATTAAATAATTAAATTTATTTATGACATAATGATGATACTGTAATTTCCTAATTAATGAAATATTGAAATAATTGATATTATAAACATCCAAATATATGTAATTTGAGACTTTTTATAAATTATACTTATTTTATAGGTTAATATGACATGTTAGTGTTGGTTGGATTAATTTCTTTTAAGTAATAATTCTGTTATAAATTTAGGAAAAACAAGATACCAAATAGTTTCAAAATTGACATAAAAGAGTTTTTTAACCAAATATTATATTATTAATTAATATTATATTCATAAAAATATACGGTTCTTCCAAACGACTTGTATAATGATATTAGTATCATTAATTCTCCACTTGGGGTTCTATTGGAAGTTTTTAGTATGTTTATTAACCATATAATATAAAAATACAATGAGACATGGTAAATGTCAAACTATTTAACTAAGAGTTAAATCTAAAATATAGAGTTAATATAGTGACCCAAACCTATATAAAACCTATTGGTTGAGTGGATTTCGACCCATCCCCACCTTATCCTTTAAATAATTTATTTTTGAGCCCTTAGAAACCGATAATTATTTTATTATAAAATAATATTTCTAGCTTTTCCTAAGGTGCCCCTCACCCACTTATAAAAGGGAACTCCCCCTTCTCTCTAATTCACACCTTAAAAGCCATTTGGCTTAGACAAACCCTACCCAAATACCCTCTAAACTATCCTAAATTCAACCTATATGCCTTACATTAGTCGTAAATCCAGCTTGAGGATCCCTTTTGATCAAATCAAAAGGAAAACCCAAAGAAGAGGTAAATATTTCATCACCTCTTTCAAGTTCCTTTCTTCTTCCACTTCCACTTTATTTATTATTTACATTATAAAATAATAAATACAGTATATTCTATATAATATTATTTTATTATAAATATGGTACAACCAAATTCATTATTCTATCCATCCTTTGAATGACAGTTCACCATACGTGTGTACGTACGGCTTACCGTCTCCAAGTCGTGGTGTAATTGTTATTCAATAAATTATTATTTGGATGGGTATAATAATGAAGGTTAATTGATTTAAATAAAAAATATAACATGATTATTATTATTTATATATGATATACCATCCAATTATATATTATTTTAATATCAAAATAATGATATTGTTGCTCGTGCGTACGTACAGATTACAGTCTCCACGAACGTGATAAGATTCATTCCCCATCAGAATCATTCAAGAATAATTTTCATTTTATGATTAAAAATATTGATTTTGAACATAATATAATTCTGTATATGAATAAAATACATCCTATACATAAAAAACATGGCTTACTTAACAAATCAAATAATGAAAAATGAATCAGTTAACACCCGAAATGATGATAATACTAAGATATTATTAACAAAGAAATGTTAAAAGATCATATATGATATCATATTAATGTATATGATTATTGTATAATTTAATAACAATTATTTCACAATTATACAATATTTTAACCTACCCTTTACCAAGGAAAATTACATGGTAAGGGTAAATTTCTCAATCTCTTCATTATCCGAGGTTGTTTATATGTAATTATCTATTGGGACCTCTTTATCATCAACATCCATGCTTCTTAAATATGTATTTCAAAACATTTTTACTATTTACTAGACAATGGGTTAAATTTATTTATACCCTTATTTGACCTTATATTTTTTTAAAGGAATCTTTCCGTTATTTTCGAAACAAGGTACATCATGACCTTTTCCACAAAATTATGGTATGAATGGTTTTTTAAATTATATGGCGGGTGTGGCTATTTTCCGCCATTATAACATCGTAGAAGCCTCCCTTACAAGATTATAAGAATATTTTCAAAAAAAATGTTTTCTTAAATTATTTCAAAATATAAATAGATATTTCTCTAATAAAGGTTTTTTATTTCATCTATGTCAACTTTATTTTGATGGATTATAAGATTATTTGAAGTTGATTTATTTAGAAAAAAAACTTATATATTGTATTGAATGTTTTGTGAAATGTTTGACTATGGATGTGTTATTTTTACTCCATTTATGGTTTATAGATAATTTTTTTACATTTTGTATGCTAGTTTTAATACGAATGTTTATGTAATATTTAAATCTTTTCATATGAGGGATGCATTGGACATAGTATGTGACGGGTGGAGCTCGCTATAGATCCTCGATGCATCGGTAGGTCTCATAAGAAAAACAAGTGTCTTGGAACAAGGCCTTGACAAAATATTATTTGTAGTCTTGGCATAAGGCCTTGACTATGTGGTTATGAAGTCTTCCATTATGTATTCCATCATTATAAAGGTTTCTTTTGATATTTCATGTGATTATTCTACTTGTAGAATATCCATGTGATCAAGTAAATGGCATTATTTTGATTTATATTTTCAATATTATGATGAAGTTTTTGTTGAAAAGGCTTTTGTTTTAGTTTTATACATTTCCATAAATGTTTATGCTTATTTATAAAATTTTCCGCTATATTTTCATCCTTACTGAGCATCTGAGCTCACCCCTTTCTATGTTTTATTTTTCCTAGGATGTGAAGAAGTATAGTATGATTGACCTACATGGATAGTCTGTGGGATATCTGTGTTGTATATGGAAACAATTTTGTTGTGGTTTTCCATTTTATGATGTAATGTAAACCTTATGAATGTATATAGTACCTCAAAGTCTATTAAACTAATCGGTCTTTCGAGACTTGATCTTTTGGGATCATGCTAATGTTATGTAATAATGCACTAACTCTCGGTAACTAGGGTCAGGGAATTACAAGTTTTGTATAGTTTTGACTAATTTTATTTATAAATATATATTCTTGTGGTAATTTTATCAGATCATTAGTATTGATGTTATTTTAGAGGTAAAAAAATTATAATATATTGGGGTAACATTCCTACATTATTTCTACAATATGATATATTTATTTAATTTTTGGATCATTTCATCCTCCCTTTATATTTGATAAATTATTTGATTCTTGAATTTCATATTTTTTTGTGGACCATTCACAATAGAACTACAAATATTAATTTTGATGGATGATGATGTTTCTGGTGGAAAAGTTTGTAGCATGACATTTTGGATTATGTGACTCAATATTACACATGAGAAAAGAATAAGCAAGATCAACTAAATCTTTATGGTATTATTAAATATATTAATGTTTTAATATTGATATAGGATAATTTCCTCATGGAAATCATATTTGGATTACCATATACTCTCTAATGAAATAATACAATATGGTTGGTGACTAGAGGATGATGATATTTGATCATCTCATTTCAATTAGGGGAACAACCAATATTATAAATTTGGGTATGTTTTATAAATACTAAATCTAGATTCTTCATGGGGTTTCCTCTTCCATTTTATCTAACAAGTATCCTTGGATAACATAATGGTTCATGATATGTCTCATAGAGGTTATGGGGACCCATGTTAGGTTGGAAATACCTTTTCTATATACAAGGATGGTAAATTTGAGCATATTATTTCTATTTTTAGGATATTATCCATACAAGAATTAGGGATTTACAATGTAATTATTGAAACTATTTGGTATTAGTTCATTTTTATTATAATAATAGTTACTATTCATCTATGTATATATCTAATTTCAATTATTTGTATGGTTTATCATTATGGTCCCCTCATTTTTTGTAAAATGTGGGAGATATCTCTCTCATATTATTTTCTATCATTCAAGAATCATAACTGGATTTTGTATGTTCATTGATTCTAGTTTATATTCCAAATTTGGTTGAAATAATATAAAAGCACCAATGCTTCTTTTTATAGTTTTCTCTTGGGGACTTTGTCTTCTTGAATGATTTCCATCAATTGGATCACTATTAGCTTGGGAAATAGGGAATGTTCACTCCATGTTTTCTCTGTCCATTTGAAAACACTAATAAGATTGGGTAGGTATCATGTCTATTGAAGATTCTAGCATAATGGAGAGTATCCATGATTCATTCCCCATATATCATCTCAAGAAGATTAATTTAGATTAATATCATGTTTTTAATTTAAAGAATGTTGTGTTGGAGTTAGATGTTTCATCTACAAATAATATAGTGCATATCATTGATTCATAAATGAATTCTCCACATTTAATATCTATTACAATTGTAAAATTAAATTCATGAAACATATTAAATTCATGAAATTATTTTCAGAAATAATCATGGATTAAAGAGTAGTTTCCTTGACCATTTAATGTTTTTCTCTCACTCATATGATAGATTGGGGATAAAGGGATCTATGGTGGGACATTTTAATATCCATGTTTTAGTTATGTACTTTATTTATATTTTTGGTGTTTCCTCTAGTTTTTGGTGGATTTTTATGTGTCTTTGTGTATTTTATATGGTTTTTCATGTTATCTATAAAAAAATCTTGGACATGGTTTTCACCAAACCATTTCATGCCTGTGTTTTATCAATGCATCACATATATATCCAAACAACCCAAAAGAGGGTATGGCCCTATGAGTGGCTAGTATATGGATTCCCTATCCACAATTACCAATAATACTCACCATTTTCATGGTTTTTATCATGAATTGTCCAAAATATCCATCCCATTTCATTAGGGTGTACTGAGTTAGGCTAGTCGGGCTATTGGTGACATGTAACCAATGACACCATGGGCACGGTGAACCTCCACCATGCTATATATTTCAATTATCTATAATTTCAAATATCTGAATATTAAAATATTTTTGATGGGATTACTATAGAAACACATATAATCATTTTTAGGGGTCTTTTAATGTGTAATTTATTTGGTTTTCTAATATATTGAGCTCTCTATTTTCATTTTGGTTCTAGGGTATTAAATCGATTATTTATGATAAGAGGTTTAGGGGAAATTTCTTCCTTTTTTGATCTCATTTTGGTGTTTTATCCATGATATTTGGTTTCCAATGTTTTTTTTACCATGATATAGGCTCCCAAAGATAAGTTATTCTTTTCTTGGGTGTATATTTTGTGTGATTAATATATAATCTCTTATCTTTATTTCCATGTTTTCTATTTTAGAAACATAATTATTAGATTCTGGAGTCAATTTTTAGGGCTTCCAATAAATTCCTATATTTTTTACTTCCTTCATAAGTGTATATCATATTATGGTTTTCATATGACTTAAGGGGATGGTATGTGGTTATATCTCTATCCTTTTTTGGAGAAACAGATATTCTCTTGGTTTTCATTTTTTTTGAAATTATTTTTTTCTTGTTTCTTGATCATTGTTATTTGAGTTAATAAATATGTTTTGAAAGAAAAGATTTTATACTTAATTTTTTAAATGAATAATGGTTTCTCAGAACCATTAAATGTTTTATAAAACTGGTTTTCAATGAATGATTTTTGAAATAAAAAAGGTTTTTTTAGAATATTTTTGTGAAATCTATGAGCCATTTGAAATTTTATTGCATATAAAACACACAAGAAAATAAGTTTCTTGTAAGGGTGTATTTTTATTGGGATTTGTCCTTATATCTATCAGGGGTAATCAAATGGTGTGTTCCTATACTCCCTAGGACTTGTTTTTATAGGTTAATGATTCTCTTACACTATATGGGGCTAACTCATTTGGTATACCTCTATTACCTATGACTTATTTTTTCTAGATAATGTGTATATTTTAAAATATCTCCAAATTATTATTGAGGTATAAGTGACCTAGATTTCCTAAACATTTTTTCCCATGGGTGACCTCTATTGTGATTTTATTTTTTTAGTTTTTTGTTTTTATACGATAAATGACACATTATTTTAAAAATTATTTATTTGAAATATATATTTTTCTTGTGTTATAAGGATTCTATTTTGGAATAGCGTTAAAGGGACAAAATTTATCATAGTTTTAATATTTACATGAAAAATATTTTATCATTCCATGTTTTTCAAGTATTAAACATATTGGGAATATTTGATAGGAAATGTCTATAGAAAACATTGGAGGGATCCAACTGAGCATGTTCATCTCACACACTATAGAATCTATTATGGGTGTGTATAAGTTGTTTTTTGTGATGCACAAATGGGAAATTTATCATTGTGAGGTAGTGTGGATTCATGTTAGCTAGGAAAGAGAATTTGATGGTGAGATAGTGGGATGTTTCCCAACTATCACATATAGTTTTTTAAATTTTTTTTGTTTTCTTTGGTGTTATTATTATTTATTTACCTTGGTCTATAATTGTTTCGAAGGTTGTATCACTAAAACTTTTTATTTCTTGTTACAAAATATTTACATTCTTCATGTCATTATATATATGTATTTTATGTCTCTAAATTCATGTTTGAAAAATAACTCCATCTATTTTCCATTTTATTCTTGTGTTCTAATCACCACCCCATGGGAATTGGGAATTCATATTGGGTCTTCTAATAGTGTTGTTCAGATCCTAGTTAGATGGTTTGTTGAGGTTGGGTCATCACAATAGTAATAGAGGGGAATTTTTAAAAATACTGTTGAGTGGATAATCGAAAGTGTTGTCCCTAATAAGATAATAAATAGTAGATACCATATTTTATATAAAACACCCTGAGCTTTTATGATATATTTATCATTTGATAAATTTTATTTTATTTATATAATTTGTTATAGGAAATCACATGTTTAAAAATACACTGAAATACTATAAAAATATAATTATTTAATGTGATAGAAATCTGAAAGTTTTTGGATTGGATTTTTTCATTATTAATTTCTAAATTATTATAATCTATTGTTACACATGTATAAAATAAATTTATTGGGTATCAATTTATTAAAATTGAAATTAAAGTAATTTTAAATTAAAATATTTGTATGTTTGGAAAAAAAATTCGTATACATACAATGTGTTTTTATCTTAATAAATTACTAGCATTACTAATTATTATTTATTTTAATGAATTTTAATTATTATATATTTAATAATATGTTTTATCATTCATCAAATGGTGTTCGTTAGGGAAAATATTATAATAAATACATATTTATGGAAAAAAATTTAAATTATATTTTTATTTTGTTTTGCGTGCTTATTTTAAAATTAATTTATATCACATCTATTTTTTTGATAAATTTTTTTTCCTTTTTATTAGAATTTGAATAATTATCCCCATTTATTTTTTAAATTATAAATAGGTACCATGGAAAATATTTGTCTCATTAAAATTGGAAAAACATATAAAACTAGGATAAATCATAGATATTGGGATTTGAAATATCTCTTACACTTGCCTTTATCATAATGTTTATGTTGACTTTTTTCCATTATCATACAATATTCAAAAATATGGAAACATCATGGGGTTTTCTTGATTTTGTCTTTTATATTATTTTAATAAAATAATAAATATAAAATGTCACTCTATTGATATTATTTTCTTTAGTATATTTTCATGGTGATAAAATGCTGATATAAATGAATATCAAAGGTTGATATGAAGAGAAGTAGTTTTTTGATGCTAACATCTTGTTAATTATTAATTAAGTTATAATTATCTTAAAATATTATATAGTATCTATATAATGCTACTATAAGTTATAAGAAAAGAAAGGTAAATCATTTTAAAAACAACAAAATTGTCTAATTCTTTTATGGAAAAAGAATTATTAGATAATTATCAATTAGAAAAGATGATAAATTTTTTTCTTTGAACTAAATTTATCCCTTGATGAATTTTATTTCTCAAAAAATAAAGTAATGAAATATTATATTATTAAATTTTTTATTAAATTCTTTAGAAATAATAATAAAAGGGGCCCATTTTTATTTGAAAATGGTTTAAAATTTCATCCATGGTATAATATTTATTTATATTTCCATATAGAAGTAAATTTAAAACACATAGAGGATAAAATATGGGTAACTCTAGTTATAGATAAAAATAATTAATGAGGGTATTAAACAAAAATATATAGATTAAATGAAATAAAAACATATCTTAATTTTATTAGTTGATGGGATTTCAAAATTATCAGGAACTAACTTCAAAATAGTTTCCATTTAGTGACACATGTGATTACTATGATATATATTATATTATAGTAATTATAGTAATACCAAGTGAGCATATTCCCTCAATAATAAATGATGGCCTCATATTCATATTAATTTAAAGATATTGATATTTATATATTAACAAAAACATACTCTAACTACATAAAAATTTGTTTCCCCATAATCCAAAAGTTATTTTCCATTAAAAAATACAAAAAATTAAAGTATCAAGGTGTAAGAGAAGAATGATTCTAAATGATGTTTTATAACTATTAATTGTCTAATTATAATTTTATTTCATCTTATACCACCTCCATTTCCATTGTACTAATTGTAAAATAATTACATTAGTATCTCAAATATACTGCAATAAAATTATTATTATGGAAAACAAATTATCCACCACCTTTTCTTCCTATTAGAAAACAAAAAATCACTCGTTCATACTTGTGGACTACTACCCCGACAAGGTTATGAATATGATTTTTCATTAAATGTTCACATTAATGGTTATAATGGTGTATTTATTAAATATATGGGATATTTAAGATTTTTTATCATTATAAAAGGGTTGTTTATTGTTTAATTATAAATCATTATTTCCATAAAATTGTGGTAACATTACTTATTCATACGTACGTACTATCATCTTAATGTAGTTATATAATTCATTATTGATCACTGGTTTATATGAATAGAAATAAAAAAATATGTTCATTAAATATGAAATAAATAACAGTAATATGATTTTAGATATGATGGATCTGTTATCAATGTATTTGGACTAGTACTATATAATCGAAGCATGCATGAAAATCAATATAGTTATCTACTAGAATAGAGATTTTCATAAATAAGTATTTTTAAAACAGGGATAAGAAGTTATATATAGTTATATATTGAATTATATATATATATGATTATTTTTATATAATAAATGAAAAAATATATATTTATTTTATAATATTTTCAAGCACCTACAAAGAATGACAAGACTTGAGGTAAGGGTTTATGTTACAATATCATTTACATCCATATTGTAAATACTAAATTTTCATTGGAAGAAATGTTATGAATCATAATTAGTAAAAAAATATTATATTATACTTCATTTATTACTAGTACATTCATGTATTAGTATCATTGTTATATCATAGTAAGTTAAACTAATCAATAAAATATTTTAATGAAAAGATTACAATATTTCCACTTTGGTCGATAAACATTTTCTTCCATGCCCATTCTCATCAATATTGGTTTAAAAATGATCACACAAATAAATGTAATGTTTTAAAATTAGACTTTCAATAACCTTGATAATATTTAATTTTTTTTATAAAACTACATTACAAAATTTTTCTAGACAATTATTTTCACCTTTAAATAAAAATTTGAAATTCCTTTTTTCTTATAACATACAAACAATTAGCAGGTTTTCTTACCATTATGACTGTTATTTTCATTGAATATTATTTTTTAGTTTCAAATGGTTATTTTAAATGAAATTTATTTTTTAAAATTATGGGAATTTATTTCTATATGTTATTAAAAACAAATTGATATTTTTAGCTATTTTTAAAGGAATGGTTCAAATTTTATTTTAATGATATCTTCAACTTTTGAACAACCATTAAGTATTTTTATGTTTCTCTAGTTATATTATCCTATTATTTCAAATAATTTTGTTGAAGAATAATGATGATGGTGATTTGATGAATCTTGTTTCTTGCCTAGGGTTAATTCTTTTACGATGTTATCTTTATCAAACTCATTTCTCTTTCATATTTTATGAAATATTGAATATATGAACGGTATATTATCTTATCTCACCAATATGTGAGGTTTTCATAATGTGATAGGAATGAATTTTTTAAATAATTAATGCATTTTTAAAATCCTTATATATCCTTAGGTACTTATGAGGAATGACTTGATGTTATTGTTCTACAGTGAGAAACGTGCATAGATACCGAATCTACTAGAATATGGGAAACATGTGGTGATTCCTAATCTTATTTGATATGGTAAATAAGTTGTGATTCTTGGTCCAAAAAGATATATGAATCATTTCATAATTTATGATACACTTTGATATGATGTCCTCAATATCAAACCTTGATATATGATATGGTTTATATCCTAATTATGGTTCAATAATTTATGACATATTTTTAGGTTTATGATTTGAAAATATGGATCATGATTTATTTTTTTCAGATTCCCTGCTGATTTTGAAGGAAAAATATTTACACTATAAATCATTTCTATGATCCATGAATTATATGGTATTTTTTCCAATTTATAATATCTTGTTACAATACCTATATGCTCAAGACATGTTTAAATATTATCATTGATAAATATATTTCATTTTTACCCTTAATGAGCATATGACCTCACCCCATATTATGTATTAATTTTATATAGTTTATAAATATTGGTACTATTAATGATGTCTCCCAAAGGGTACCTTATTTAACAATTGATGTTAAACAAAAATAAAATAATATTTTAATATTAATTTTGTGTATCTAGTAATTATGAATTGAAAAATATTATTATTCTAGGGAATATAATGTTATTATATGTTTTTAATATTAATATAAATATATGTAATGTTTAAGTATGAAAATTATAGGTCAGATTTATTGGGATATGATAATATTTTAGTTATTCATAGATATTATGATTCGGGAACATCAGTGAAGACCCTAAGGATTATACTAAACAATGGAAAATATATCAATGTTTTCAAAAAGGAAAGATTATGTGATTTTATAAGGAATACTTAAAAATAACCTCTAGTATAAATGAGGAATAATATAGTGAATAAATTATCGTAAATCATTTAGGTTTTCTTGGTGAAATAGACTACATAATTGGTTAATGTGAATATTAATTTATGTACAAAAAACAAAAGAATTGTATGATATATTTATATGGTTCACCTCCAAAAATGGAAACGATAGACCTTTGCATAATATAGATTCCATATATATCATATGACCCACTAGTTTTAACATGTATATACAATGAAACATTTTTATTCTTGAACTCTAATTTCTTCAAGTATATATACTATAATAGTAAAACCCCAACAAAAATAACTATTGAATAAAATTTAGTATCCTCAAGAATAAATCCATTCAACCATGTCCATTAATTTTTTAGGTATGGAAATTGAACCTATAGAAATATCTATAGTATATTTTCTGTATTTTCAAATATTATCATGATATTCATATTATATATCTATTATTCATCTTCACACATTTTCTCTCATTATTTATTCACATATAAAATCATAAAAAAAATCATAAAAATTATATTGAATTAATTTTAATTTCAATATTAATTTAAAACCATAATAATTCTTATTCAATTTCATCATCTGGATATTTGTTCCAAAATATCATTATAAACCAATTTAAACTTGGTTTTTCTAGACTAAAATTATCACTAATATCATCAAAATAAGCCATATAATAATTCTTCATGGAAAATCCCTAGAACATTATTCTATGGTGTAGTCTATGTGAATATAGAATATATTGTTTTTTTGAAGAAAATTTCATATAACAACTTTATATTCACTCATAAGGTCACTAAGGATACTATGGGGAGGTGTATATATCTATCAAATCCAAATAAATCAATCTATTATGTGGTCATGGTATTGTGGTGTTGTCTTTATAGACTGTGGAATCGATAAGGGTTTATCGAATAAAGGTGAAATGTTTTAGGAAAATCCAAATTCTACCTAAAATAACAATGTATTCTGTATTTCTTGATTTTTTATTGAGGTACTAAGTTTTATAATGTCAACGAAAATCAACCCACCCACCCTTTTATTTTTATCAAATTTAGTGTAATTGAGTTTTTTTCCTTTGTGTCATGGATAACCCACTATTCTTTAGATGTACAAATTTTTCCAGTGCCACTAATATTCAACCCATACACCCACTATGGGAATGAAAAATAAACTACACTATGTTAAATGATTCTATAATGTAGTACGTTGTACTGCACAGTGGTCCACCACTTCATTCCATATTCACTTATCCATCAATTTTTCTAACATCATTATCATAATTCATAATATATGAGATCTAAGAAAACATCACATAAAATATATTTATTTAATGTGACTATCATTAATTGATTTATGAAAAAATAAAACCAAAGCGATCATATCTATTTTTCCATGGATTAATCCTCGGAACAAGAAAAAGTTGATGAGATCTTTAGATCTTTAATATCCCCTATTATATTTTTTTCATCTATGGAACATAAAACACTAAAAAATCGAAACTATAGGAATGGACCACCATTAAATAATTCTATTCCTTCATGAGTGAAAAATATATAGGAAACAAAACCATTGAATAAATTATATCTATTTATCCATTTATAATGATATATTTAAATTATTTTCCTTCATTTGAACTTCTCCATCTTATAAAAAATTCATTAAAATCACTAGACTTATTACCACTTATAGTAAAATATAAAAAAAATTCACTCACACTGAATTTAAATGTCATCAATTTTAATAACATTAATTAAATATATTATACCCCCAAAAGTAACACATATGAATGGATACTTCGAATACATTGTCTTACCTTTTACAATCATTAGTAAGATCATTATCATGGAAATATTTGTATCATTAATTATTCTTCAACTTCATCCACAATATCCAATGGGAATATGATAGAGAGGATAATTCCACCATGAATTTTCCCCATACAAAATGAGGATCATCTGTTAACATCAACCACATATTCTAAATTGTATTTTTTGTGGATTGGTTGTAACATATATATTTATATATTTTTTAGAGAAAAAAAATCAACTTCAACTCACTCTTCACCACTAGATCATTGAGAAAATCATATTTTTTATCAATTTTCATATAAATGTAATGCTAAATAGAATTCATACAAAAACTAAATGCACTTTTTTTATCAAATCCAAAGGTAATGGAAAATTTACTTCCAATAATAAATTTTCATTTTATGTATTAATCCATATATGTTAGTTTGAAACATGAGTTTCATTCATGTTTTTTGAATCAATAGTATAAGGTGTTACAATTTATTTATTATTTGATTTTAAAAAAGAATTAATTTATCTAAGAAATAACTACCTATTTTATGTATTATTTATATCATCAAAACATGTTCCCAATCTACAATGAAATAAAATAATGATCAGAAAACCTTTTTCTCTCATATTTCAAGACAAAATTAGTTGTGATGGTGATATTTTTTAGTATTCTTTATCCCTCAATAAAATGAGACACTTTTGGGATATATTTAGACATAGAACAATGTAATAAAACTTATATAATTTCATTTCATGAATCTTTTAAATAATGTAAATAACCATACAATGCCCATAATTACCTATGATTAATAACTAATACCTGGGCATATTTTTCTGACCATTTCCCTATTAAAATGGTGTACATTCAAGATTCAAATATTATAATAAATTCTTTTTCAATATTTCAATATGAAAATTATTCATATATGAAAAAATATAATCATTTTCTTGGGATTCTTTCCCTAATAAGATATTTTATTACACTTCTAATGAAAATTTTAAAAATATTATTATTTTCATTAGTAAAACCTCCTAAAATTTTCATTCATTGTTTCAATAAAATTATATCATCTCGATTAATAACAAGAATGAGAAAAAAATCATTATCATATTTGATGTATATATTTCTATCAACTCTACCATTTCTGAAATTATTTTTATTATAACTTGTTTCAATCATAGAATACCATTCTCATGGGTATTAATTTACCCCGTAAAAATCCTTCTTTAGCCTACGTACAAAATACTCAGCTTCACCAAGTAGGAAACCACATTTTTTTAAGTATATAATTTGTATTAAAATTATCAATTGGGGAATGATGATATCAAATTTATTTAGAAGATGATGAAATTCATTTTTTCTATAATAGAAGGAAACATATTATGGTCACATGTCTTGAAACTGGTGGAAATAAATCATCGAAGTCAACTCCTAAAACCTACGAATTGTCTTGAAAAACCAATGTTGTATTTTTTTCTGACAACATTACATTTTTAAATATTTTTATTTAGTAACATACACTTTGTTCTAACAAATCCATTTCGATTAATCTTGGTCATCATGTCCAATGATTAACTCTTATTGTTTTGGTCCATATATTCCTTCAGTATATCATCCTTCATTGATTCTTTGACATCATGATGTTCATCTTGGGAGGAAAATGATATATTATATTTTTTCATAATGATATTCATTTTTTACTCTGTTTGCATTGATTTACAATGATCTTTGTGACCTGTTCTTTCTTTCCCGTCCTATGATGATGTGAAGAATATTTATCTTCATTAATTGAATATTTCTAATCCACTTATTCATCTACAACTCTTTAAGAGTTATAATATTTACTAGATGATTCACATTGCTACATGTCAAAAACATATTCATCATCATAACTTTTGAAAATCATTTTTTATGGCATTTCACTTCTTGTATGTGTTCGATCACATTCACATCAAAAACATTAATAATATTTCTCATCACATTTTTTTAAAAATGATATCATCTTTTATAAGGTTGATAACCGAGGAGGATACTATTAACACCTCTATATAAAAAATTTCACATATTTTCACTTATAATATTGAGAATGAAAGGGAATCAAAACCCTATTGGATATATGAAACATAGAAATTTAATATAATACATCTCATAAGTTGAAATATATGAATTTTACCTATAAAAATTATTTTGGATAAGAATATATGATCTTATTTATTTTACTTTAAAAAATGAAAATTTTCATGCTATAAAAATGTAGATGTATCCATATCAAGAATAATTCTGTTATTTCATTCAGAGACACCATCTTTTTTCTATCTATATGGAGAAATAACATCAGGAATAATGATGTATTTTATAATATAACAATCAAATCATCCATCAGTATACTTAGAACCATTATTAGATTGATGTTTCGTCAAAGAGTCACTATTAGAAGACACTCATTGGTACCTCTTATTCTACATCATTGACATCATATTATTTTAAAATAGAAAATTAAAATTAAAATGTCTCACAGATCCACACCAAAAAAAATGTTAATGGAATTTTACTCTTAAACCTTCTATTTAGTATTTGATCATTTTAGGAGATTGGAATTGTAATATTATCAAACATCTATCTCATATCCTAATTATAATATTAATAATTAATAACATTTTTCATCAACCATATTCTTACACTTATCTTCCATTTAGGATTGAAAATATATTTATATTTTATCATTAACATCTTGATAAAAAATTATTTCACCATCTAATATGAAGTGAAAATAATATTAAATCACCCAAATAATGTGATTGAATGTCTTCATCTTAAAGATAAGAAAAATAATCATTTAAAATGTCTTGTATGATATGATGTGTCTTTTTAACCATTGTAGGATATTTTAATTTATAATAGTGGCTTTTATCATGATAAAAATATCATTAACTTGTGTGATGAAATATTGAACTGTTCTATTTTATTTCATTATAAGATAATTTATATTTCAATCACCAAATAAACAACTATTATTTCATCATATTAATATTTTCATAATATATATTTATAATTATATACAAAATTCTATTGGATGGCATGATACATCTCACATTGAGAAATTATCTATCAGATAATGATGAATGTAAAACATCCCTAATATGACTGTCATTATTAATAATTCATTCATCTACTATACTAAAAATAATTTTTTACTCATCAGGATAAGAATCAATAATTACATCATCATGAACATTAAAAATTACTGAACAATGATAAATAAACAACATGGCCTTCCGTATTTGATATTTCATCCCATCATAAGTGATAATCCCCTTGATACTCAGAAAATTTTTATTTTCTATGATGAAGACAACAAATTCATAATAAATCACTTTGAATAGAGAGAAACTAATTCTCAAACTTTAAATAATAAATTAAAAATGGTGGAATCATACTCTAATTCAACTTGAAATGGAACCTCCTAGATCAATGAGGAATAATAGGGGAGGTTGAATAAGTGAAGCTAAATATTTTATGTTTTCTTGGGAAAAAATTGAAACTTGTTCAACTGAATTTTGATTATTTTTTAACCCACAAACACAAGAAAGGGAAAATTAATTTACAAGTATCACCCTCAAGATTTAAATTCTCTTGTGTAGAATGATCCAAATTCTTTTGAGATCATACAACCTAGTAGTAATAACATATTACGAAAATGAGAATGTATTATACTTGAAATCATATTACATTATGCTTTTTAAAAATTATAGTGTATCCCATATAGAAATAACAATAAAAAAATATATAAATAATAAGAGATCATTTCAACCATAGCCTTTAGTTTTGGGTATAGTGATCCTCTCCTTCATAAACTAATAAAAACATAGGTATGATCAATTTTTCCTTTTCCAATATTCATAATAACTTCAATAATATTACTTAATTCGTATTATATACACCTCATCACAAAATGTTTCACCAAATAAAAAAATCAAAATAATGAAATTTTGATCCTACTTTAATGTGAATTTAAAATTAAAATTAAAACCATCGACTTATTTATTAAATCTAATTTATTAGATATTTATTAAAAAATTTAGTCACCATCTAATTTGATCTTCATATTTATTATAGATTGAAATAATAAAAAATCATTAGATAAATACACATCATAATTTTTTATTAAACTACCCAAAAACATCCATATTCTGTGTGTTATAGGATATTATAGTGTAGAATTTTATTTTGATGTTTTTTCTATAACATATTAAAATGTTGCACTGTAGTAATTTATGATATGGTGTATAGAATCCTATATTTCCATAATCCATCTGATTCACATTATGGCTTGGTTATAGTATTATAAGAATTCTTTACAGACTACGACATAGATATGGGGATGCATCTGGGAGGATAAAAAATTTCTAGAATATTTTAATTACATTCGAAATACCTCTACGGCATATACTTGTCACTAAAACTTAGAGGTCCAAAATTTTATAGAGGAACTGAAATAGAACAACCCTATAACTCACCATGTTATATCTCTCAAGTGTCGAAGACTTTTTCTCTATGGAATAAACAACCTATTATTCTTTGGAGGTTGCATTTTTTCATTTTGACCAAAATTCCAACTAGACTCCCTCAACAGTGTGGAAAATTTATTTCACCATTGTAAATAATTCAATATCATGGTTCCATGTATTAGGTTGTGGTCCAAAAATTCCTACCATATAAACATAACCTTAAATATTTCTTTCATCATGAAATTCATTCAAGTTATATGGGCACTAATATCACATTATTTATCACAAAAATATTTCTTATGAATATGAATTATGAAATGAAAATAAAATAAACACAAAACTAATCCAATCCTTTATATAAATACATAAACGTCTGAAAAACACAACAAGAATGTTACATAAGGGAATCAAAAAATACATTAAATATTTATAATATACTTGTGGATATTGTTTTGTAAAAAATTTGAATAGGTGAAATAAGCTTTAAAAGAGATTCAAATGTATATATTATTCATCATTATAGGGAATGGTGAATGGGACCATACTGAACAACTTGTATAATACTCCCAAGTTATATTTGAGTTTTAATTAAATTTTTTATGGATAATTATGAATAATTTTAATAGTTAATTATTATAGATTTCCTAGGTAAAATATATAGTTCCATAGATTGAAATAATGTTATCATGATTTAGAAATATTATGAAATATTTTTTATCGTTAACTCTAATTATTGTATATAGATACCTACACAATAGGTATTTGTTTTATATAATGTATTAAACAAGAAGGAAAAATGCTTGTAATTACTGGGCTGGATAATGTAATGATTTCCTCACGATAAAATGAATTATATTTTGGTTGTAGTGAAGAATATTTATTTTATTCACCATTAACATTCACAATCGACGAATCATCTTGATGACCAAACAATAAAATCATGGGATAGCATATTATTGACTGTTTCCTAAGAAATCATCCACTTTATTTTTTAGGGTATTTTGAACCACTAGTGGTTGAGAGATGGGTCAGTACCACTGATAAAATATATTATATTCTCATTTTCTCAGAATGTGAAATAGATTTCCCTATAATATTTTATTTAGATTGAAATAAGTTAAATACTGGTTTATTATAATGATTATGAGGAAAGTGGAATCAATTGACTCCATTAAATGGGATGAGTTAAAAATGGTATTTCATAGTTTGTGGTTTAATTTTCTTATGTCTAAAAATTTAAAAGGAAATCATTAAGTTTAAGACAAATTTTAATCTGTCCATTTTAACTTATGAGGCATATATTACAGGAGTTTCATGGTTTTAATATGGTTTAATAATAATCCCGGAATGAAAAAATTACCAATTTTTTTAGGGGTTAAAACCACGTCTCATAGTGTAATTATCTATAAATAACATTAATTTCAATAATAATTCTGAAAATGTTCTATGAAGGTAGAAATTGGACTAATGTATTCCAATTATAATAAATGTTTAGATATGAAAAGGGTGTGGGATTCATAGGAAAAATTGAAAAAATAGAATAATAGGAAGAAATTATAGTCTCCTACATACTTGATATATGGGAAGAAACATCAAGGGAATTTAATAAATAGAAGAATGTAGTGATTAAAATGTGGAAGGATTAGCCTTGAATCCCATTATGTGAAACGATGATGAATATTCTTGGTGATAAAAAAGTGGAATGGAAGATTCCAAATAAATCACTACCCACACACCAATGATTCATATGTAATGAGTGTGTAGATTACACTAACTAGATCATCCATCCAATGGTTAATAATGAAGATTTGTATAAAAACCCTATTATTCCCAAATAAAAATGAAAATAACACATTAATATAATTTCAAAGGTGGGTTACAAGAATGGAAAATTGAATTGTATGCGTATCATCCACACTGGAACAACTAATTTATTATTTATACCATCTATATACTCTCATTAATATCTATGTAATGTTTTATGGGTATAACATTACCAATTCACTAAATATATATTATGTTAGTTATGAAAAGTTATATTAATATGATTATCACATCCCAATAAAATATATCCTATTGAATTTTTGGTTTTGGGAATGTTCTTCCTAAACATCTTGTAATTAACTATATAGTTTAATTTAATTTGATTATAAACATGGATTGGAATTCATTTTATACATTCCATATAAATTTTAAATGAAGTGAATTCACTTTTTATATTCTTAATTAACCAATGATTAAATTTCAGTGTAAAGAGAAATATGAATGTCCATTAAAACTTACATATATCATATGGGTGTTAATTACTATCAATTAAGGGTATATATATCATATTTTTGTATAGAAAATAAATATTAGTGATACTCTTTTTGAATGAGAATATCATTATTTATTTCCACAATAGTTTCATAGTAGTCCTCTAAATTATAATGGGCAGTTTTTAGTAGAACTTGTATCTGGTGCAATGCCTATCTGAAAGTCTCCAAATAGAGTTGTCTCAATTGAGTTTAAGGTATAAAAGAAAAAACTACAAGAGAATATCAATAATGGATTAATATGTCTTAGTATATCACCTTAGAGAGAAAATATTTTTTTAATTATGAAACATGGGTAAATGCATAGTTTTATTGATTTTTTGGAACATAACAATTTCATTTTGAAGAACATGTATAATTTACCCTGTATCAATTATGTGTTTGATCAATTACAAGGTTACTAGTAACTCTCAATGACTAGCCATCATTTTAGATATCATCAATTTTGGGTTAATAAATATTACATACCAAATACAAAAATAAATTTTAGGTAAGGAAATCGTGATTTTATTTTTATTAAATATGTGATTAATAATTCCTTAATTTGTTGATGGATTCATTGAATATTTTACTTTGATATTACAATGATATATTTTTAGTATAATTTATATATGGTATTATTATATATTCTTGTAGAAAAAAATAGTAGGATGGTCATTATAGATTTTCTTTTTATCCACATGGAATGAGAAGTTGTGCAATAAATTTCATATGTGTTACTTTTTGTTTCAGAATATTTTGTTCAAGGTACATATAATATCATGTGATGGTATATAAGTGGATCCTTTCAAAATGGTGGTTGTTGAGGAATTACCTATTCTAGTTATGTTATTAAATATCTTTAGTTTTCATGTACAAGCTATATATTATCTATTATTTTTGAGATATTTATCATGACTATCTAATCCAAAATAATTTTCCACTCTCAAGGGGGTATATTCCTATAGATAAATGAATATTAATGGAATATCAAAGAGATGATGATAATAATTATTAGTGAATCTTTACTCATATGTTGTTATACTTCATATGGTATGTTCCTTATAGTGATACATCAAATAAGGGATTGGGATATTACCATATGACGACAAATGTCGTGGTCACATTTTCCTCTTGATAATTGGAAATACAAATGAAATAATACATGAATAATTATTTAGAGACAATGTTGATACTTATTTTGTAGAAGATATGGAATAATTTCATAACAATTAATTGTATAACATATATATGGATCCATAATTATTGATGCATATATTCTCATAAAAAGTGTTCAATACACTCCATAGGTGATTGTTGGAGATGACTAAATATTATGAATTTATAGTAAAATACCAACATTTGAAGCTGAATAAGGTGGTTAATGCTCTGAGTTGGAAGGACCATTGATTTTTTTATATGATGTGGATTGAAAAAGATCCAATACATAGGGATTTTTATACGATAAATTTAAAATTATTAAATAATGGTGAATATCTTATATTTCTTATAAGAATGATCAATAATAAATTCATGTGGGTATTAATAAGGCATAGAAGTATTAATTATGACTACAAATGATGCTATTTAATGTTCCTAAAATGAAACATGATTGTAATGAAATAATGAGGACCGAGAATAGGGAATTTTCTTATCAATACTAGAATTGAAGGATGATTTGTTAGAAGAATCTCATTGTTTATAATTATCTATTCATCATTTAATTATGATGAAATATATGAATGAAAAGATTAATTTATAAGGGATTCAGGAAAATAGACAATACAAAGTATGTTTCTCAATAAAAGCTATTATATAATGTTAATGGTAAAATATGGAAGTTTAATTGTGTGTTATGAACATTACCCATACCAAAATAGTAATGGGAGATAATTATCATGTAATTCATCTTTAGACTCCCAAAAAAATAAAAACTACACAATTCTGTTTGTATTTTATTTGATCACCCTATGATGTTAACAAAATTTATTTCTAGAAGATAATATATCTATTAAAAAAGGATGCATAGTTTCACATCAAATAATATTTAATATTTCATAGAGTACTACTATCAATAACATTTTTTGGGACCATAGGTTTATCACAATGTTTTGGAGAAGCATTCAATAAGAAGATAATACAAAGAATATTTTTATTATGACATATCATCTATTTAATATGTCAAGTATTTGAGGAATACAGAAAACTTTATAATACTTATTGATTTATTTATTTGTGTATATTCACGGTGGTTGGAATAAACATTGTAACACCACTTGAAATGTGTGACATAATATACTAAATTTGACCAACTATGTCAATATGTTACAACTTTTATTTCCATAGACTACCAAATTAGAACATTATAGTCAAATGATCATGTCATGAAGTAGTGGTCATGATGGGTGACATCCAAGGATGTTTCTTAGGGTGTCTTTTATTTGGTAAAAACATAATGAATGAAAATTTATTGTAATTTTGGAAAAGTAATTAGTCAAATATATGACCATTTTGGGTAATATCTAATGGTTTTATAACAATGAAACCATGGTATTACATCACACCCCGGGTGTTATTTGACAACATTCATAACCCTAGGAGGTTGGTCTAAGATAAATAGTAATAGTAAAATACCTATATGGATTTGTCATTGTAGTTCCTATGTTTGAGTATTTTAGTCTATAATGAGTTCATTGTGCTTTAATGGGGGTAGAAGGTACAACTTTTAGAAAAGTGAGACATAAAGGAATAAATTCTACTATCCATGTCAATAAGGTTAACCTTCTTTATTCAGTATCCAACGGGTATGGAAATCCATATTCATGAATACATGTCTTTGAGTATTGGTAATGATGGGTGTGGGAGAATAATTAGAGATATAAATACCCTAGTGGGTAATATCCAATGTTGTTCTAGGTAGGAATCTAATGTATAAACGGATACCCTTGGGGTCTGTTGAAAGGGATCTTTTAGTATGAAGTTGGGGTCATGAAAATGACCCATAATACATAAAAATTTATATTACTATAACCTTGATCTCATTTCTCTAAAAATAATATAATTTTTTACATAATAATCATCTTTATATTTTATTATTTTTATGTTTATGTCTGGGATTCCTAACTCATATTTCTATGAGACTATTTGTTATGCACGTAATATGTTATTATAATAATAAGTAAAATTAATCACTATTGTTAAATGTTTTTAATAAGAAATATATATTATATATTAAACCATCTATTTTAGAATTTAATATTTTGTTTTTACGTGTAAATGAAATTAATGAAATTATGATTTATTCTTTAAGATTTGTTTCTAGAAAAATGATTTTATTCTGGGTTGAATTTTTATTAAAAAATAAATTCTTTAACTTGTTGGAATTTATCTTGGTAAAATGGATTACATATTTTTAAACATCATAGTTAATATAAACTAATATGGTTGACCTAATATTTTTTTATAGTGAAAAATAAAAAATGTAATATTTTTTTCCATGAATACAGTTAAAATAGGTTTACATAGGTGAAAATCCCAAGGATAATGGTTGGATTTTTAAACAAATATATCAATTATGTATTTTTTCCATGATTTATTTTCCTTCAAATATACTATTTTTGAGTGCATATCCTAATGGATCCATATTCCAATGAATGTGAACATATGTAATTGAATTATATTATTAAATTTCATTTGGTCCCTCCCATCACTTATAATGGGGCACCTCACATCCACTGTTGCATAAACCATTTAAGACTTATATAGCAGACATACATGATAAAAAACCATCCTAGGATCCTTTAATTTATCTTTTTGATTCTATTATTCACATTAAGAAAATATTTTATTGGTTAATTTTCAATCCTGATGAGATCTTTCAATGAAAAGTTTGAAATCATAACCAAGATCACTTAATTATAATTATTTTTACTCCATATCCAAATCATTTTTATCCATAGAAATGATTAATATATTACAATATGTATAATAATATGTTATTATGATTATGTAACATACATTTACCACCTATTCCAAATCAAATGGGAGATGAACATGTCACTCATTAGTACTTGTGGACCACAACCTCTATGCAATGACACAATTAATTTTCCATCACCATCATTCATGGACTATTATTATGATGTGTTTATTTATTATATATTATATTTCATAAATATTTATTTCCTTATAATCGTTATATCATTTCTTTTTTATTATCCTCTTATTATTTGATAAATGATAATGTCTCCAATTTTTATGTGTGGACTACCACCTCCATGAAGCGATTTGATATGTTTATAAATTTTTATAAGGATAGTAACATGGATATATTAAATGAAAATATATTTTATTTAGGATTATATTATTAATCTATAATATTGAATTATTATTTACATTTTCACTATTCCATCCATCAAGAACTAAAACAAAACTTGTCTGTATATATGGATTGTCTTATATATGAAATGATGTAATTCATTTTTTATCACGAGTTAATATGAATAGTTATAATAATTTTTATAATAAAAATATATGATATTTATATCGTGAATAAAATTATTGATATGTAGGGATTAGGATCAATGTTCAGGGCTTATAACTCTTTCATTAAAAATACATGACAAATTAAGTAGTTAACACCCGATATGACGACATGAATAGATAATTTTAATAATGTTGAGTTAAATTGTTCTATGTGTAACATATTTTATATTACATGTATTAATATTTTTATTTTAAAAAATATATAAAATTTAAATATATTATATACATGGTTAAATCACATTAAATTAAATAAATAAATAATTTAATTGTTTTTTCCCAATTTATATTCATTGGGACATGATTTAATATTATGGAGAAATTACTTATTTCTATGGTGAATATAATAAATATGAATTTATTTTGGTATAAATATTTATTAAATTCATTGTATTTACATAAAAATATTATTTTAAATATTTTGATGACTTTTAATTCAATAAGTAGTAATGTTGTAATAGTTCTTCATCTCAATTATATTTCATTAATACCTGTTTAATGTTATATACATATCATATTTATGAGGTGTATCTAATTATATATTGATATTTTGTATCCTTAATATCTATATCAACATGATATTTAATTTTTCAATTTATTTTATATCTTTAATGGTGGTTGTGATTCAAAAGTTACAACAACATTACAGGTTTTATGTTACACTCATCTTTTTATCGGGATTGTTTATGAATGTGTTTCCAATAATGATATTATATTATATAAATCTCCCAAAACATATTTATTTTATTTTAATAAGGTATATTTTAATTATTTTATTTTCATCCCTTTCATGTTTCTCTCTTTATGTACTATAATAGTTTGAAAGAGTATTTTTAAGGGAAATTACCCTTGTTTTTTTCATTTCTATGGAATCCTTTATTTTTTTGTCCATTATTTAATAAAATTCAGTTCAAGAGTTTTTTATTTATTTACTAATATTTTTAATGCTATATGATACTATAATTTACTTTCCCTAAAATGGTTTTGAATGATCAATTTAATGATTTTCCAAATTTTTATATTTTTAAATTTTATCAATAATTATAGAAAAATTTCAGTTTTGACAGACACTGCATTAATGAAATTACCCACCATCATAAATAATGTTTTAAATAAATATTTCTTAAAATGTATCTATGTTTATTTTCAGGGAAAATGAATTTATTAATATTTATGAAATTTTTGGATTCAAATTAATTTATATAGAATAAAATTTTAATTTTCCCCAACAAATAGTATACATATTTTGTATGAATTTGAATATATTTACACATAATTTGATTTTTTCTATGATTTAATTTTGATATGATCAAATTTATCACATTTTTTATTTCATTTGTTGGTTAATGGTTATTATTATGAAGTTTTTCTTCAACATGTATCTTGTACACATGTTATGAATTGATGAGATGATTAGTGATTTATGATCTTGTGGGACACATGTTTATAGTTTTTATTATGTGATTTCTGGGATTTAAATTTTATATTAATCCAATTTATCAGGTAAATAAGGATGGATCATTAGATAATATAGATTGTAATGGGTGTTCTACCTAGATAAATAAGGGACACTGTCCAATGAAATAATTTTGGGAGTAAAACATGACTAAGTAAATAATGGAATGGGGAGTGAAAAAAAATCCACTCTGATATTTCTGGAAGTGATCTTTAACTATTGGAATAATTTAATATAAATATATTTAGTCCAATAAATTATGTATTAGTATTATGAAATTTTTCCTTAGATCTTGAATGATTATTGTTGATTTTGTACTATTATGTATTATGTACGTCAAATGATAAAAATCTATGCCATGTTTCCAGATTTTGATAATTTAATTATTGGGTATGTCATTCTATTTTTTAGATTATATTATATTAATTTTATTCATATCTTATGCTATCTTATTGTCATTTTTTAAATCTATTACGTTTTTTCTTATTGATAATCTTATATCTCCCTTTCTTATAATTTCCATAACCATGAAATTAAGAATTTTAAAAAACAAATTTTTCTAAGAATGTTTCTAGTTGTGGTGAACTATGTGGTAAATCATATATATATTTAATGTAAATGTTATATATGTTTCAATGTTTTTAATTATAGTAAACCCCTATTGTCCACATGTATTTATTATTTTGAAATGTATTGAATATTGTTTTAAAATAGTTTAGTATTTATGTATGAAAAATAAAGTTCATTATAGTTGGTATCATAAGAATTTTTTAGTTGCTTTTAAAGAAAATGATAATAAAATGTTTGTGAAACCCTTAATATAAAATTATCTATATAATAATAGATTATGTTATGGTAATAAAAGGATTAAGGTTTCCTTAAGAAAATGAATCCATGTATGGATATTATAGTTCATTTTTGTGTTTGGAAGAAATGATTTTTTGGGAAATAAGGCTGGAAAGATTTGGTTAAGTATATCCCAGCCATAATTCCAGTGAAAAATGAAGTGAACCTTCATGTATATATGGTTTGAAACCCTAGGAGGGTATCCATATGTTAACTCACATTATCTTCATAAACCATTATGAAGTATTTGTATTGATAATTTCCATGGATGACCAAGTTTCAACCTAAGTTGTCTTTGGTCGAGAAGAATATTTCATGGTTTGGACATGATGCCAATGTTTTTTCAAGAGTAAATGATTATTTAATTACATTAATCTAACTATGATTATGGTTTTAGTTGTTGGTCATAACCAGGGGGAATCATATTTACACAAAATGTGATAGACAGACCAATGACTTTACTTATGAGAAACCAAATAATATTGGAGAGAGAATGTGATTCCTTTTAAATATGCATAATCAGTAATCTAATTATATTTACAACAACCTAAACATAGGATATCTTATAAATGAAAATAATAAAAGAAAAATATTGTTTCATGAAGGTTATATAGGAAACAATATTAATCATTCTAATTGTCAAGAATGTGGGAACAAGAACTCGTGGAAATGTATCGATTGATTGGGAAGATGATTTATGTGTAGAAAAGAAGGAGATAAAGTATGTAATGTCCCTATATAAATTATGAGTTCAATGGAGGGAAATAATTTTTATCCCAAGTTACTATTTATAATTCATCAATTATTTGTGGGGAACATGGTCTTTATCCAAGATAATTTCTTAATCTATGGGATTACTCATGTATCATGGAAGATAATATGTAATGTCAATCATTTAAGTGCAATAATTGGTGTTTGTATATATTAGGATTCTAAAATTATGATATAGAAGTGTTCAATTTATGATATTTGCCTTATATGAATCACAAAACATCAAATTATTTTCCTACATTAGTTTTTTATTATTTTATGGAAACTATACCTTGAATGGTAGAAATAAAATAGAAATTTAATTTATTGGTAACTTAATATTAACTCAAAATACTAGATTTAGGGATTGATAAACATTCATTTGTGCTTGAGGTTGGGGTAATAATTTTTTTTAGATAAACCAAATATTTATAATGATAAAGTAAAATGTAATATATTGGATAACATTATAGTAATTACTGATTTCTAGACAATTAAATATACATTAACCTTGCAAAAGTTAAAAAAATTGGATTTATGGAATGTATTTTTTAGTCTAGAATCTTATTTAAGTGATAAAGATAAAAATAATTATTTTATATGATTATATGTTTCAATTAAATATTTTTAGTGATTTATGTTATTATAATGTTTTAAAATAATATATGATCAAGGTATCCACAAGATTGGTATGTGAAATTAAGGGATTCATTATGTTCTCTAGGGATTAAAATCAACATGTTTTTTGTACTGTTGGGCTCATTTTTCTGTACTTTTTTTATTTTTAAATGTTGTCGGATATATTTTGGAGGAGTCGTAATGGTAACTATATATTGAATAGTTTATGTTGAAAATTTTGTTTTATTGTTTATGATTTTTGGATTAATATATAATTTCATCATATAATTATTTATAAATATTTTATAACATGACCGCAATAATTTTGTATTGATATATATTTAGACACAAAATGAATTATTTTTCATTATTTTATAGATTTTATAAACCATTAAGTTGTATCATTATTACTTCAGTCTTAAAGAATTAATTCTTTTTCTTATTTATTAAATGATGTGGAAGATAATTATAACAGAAAACCAAGGAATAAAATTAAATATTTAGATATTATGAAATAAATAAGATATATTTTATTGTATTATATGGTAATAAAATTCCTCAACTTAAGGAATAATAATGTTGAAAATTAAAATGTTTTCCTTTTCAAAATTATCGTTGAGGAGGTTATGGTCTTTTCCACCCTTCATTTATTTATGGATTTTTTCATTACAGTTCTAATAAACAAGCTCTCGATCTCTTTATTATATTATTTAGTCATTATTGTTACCCTTTATGTATATATTTTAAATTTATATTAATTGTTTTTATTTGGTAATGTGATTATGTGTTACTTTATGTAACCATTGTGTTTCACACTTCAAATTTTCAAAGGTCAAATTGTTATCCACGTTTTAATATGTCTATTTTAAACATGTATATTTTAAAATATTTATTCTTTGATTAATGAGATAAAAACTTTAATGGTGTAATTAATTTATGGGGAGGATTGTTGTGAAACCCAAAAATTTTGTTATATATATTTTTAACTAAAATTTAAATGTTCAACAGCTTTTAAAAAACACAACCCTAAGACTATATGAACCAAGATATAGTAAACTATTATAGGATAGTTATAATATTGGAATGTATTAACAATAATAACCAAATTATGGAAAAAATTTATAACAATTTTTAGTAATGAAAATGTACTAATTTAATTATAATGAATAATTAATTATTTTTCTATAAATTCATTTTAGAATCCTGAAATATATTTTCTTTTAAATTAAATATTACCATAATTATTCAAAAAACATTATGATTATATTTATATATTTTTATAAATTAAATTTCGTAAAATAAATATCATTTTAGAATTTATCATGCGAATATACTCTTAGAGTTGATTTTTTTGATTTTACTAAAATGATTTATTTTTCATTTAATTGTAAAGAATAAAAATATCTATAATGATTATTATTCCATTTCATGTTAATGTACCATTTTTAAATTTTGATAATAAAATTTCCTATATAAAATTTATTTATAAATAATCTAATAAATTATATAATAATGACCATTAGTATTTATCTTTGTATAAGTTTCTTTCTTTCCTTCAAAACACATTTTCCTATGAGACCTCATTTATAATCACAATTTGATCTTACATTAAAAAATTAATTCATCCAAATTTATTAATTTGTTAACGTGTTTTATATTTTTTATATTCAAATAATATAATTTATAATTAATATATTTTTAATTATATCAGAATGAATATAAGTAAATAATTTTTCATGCTTCATGATTTGTTTTTCAAAAATGAGTTTTTGTTGTTGGTTGCATACTTATTTAAATATAAATCATTCCACTAAGAGGAATTAAAATAGTAACATAGATTAAATATAGGTTCGAATAATAATTTATATAATAAAATATGGTCAAAAAAGTTTCATATTGAATAGAAAATAATATAAAATTTATTTACTATGATTAAAGTTAAAAAAAATTTCGAGGGTGCAGGGTGGGCTAAACAAAGAGATAAGTGTATTAATAAGACCCACATCATTATTAATATATTATTAAAATAATTTTTATCATATATTATACAAAATTTCATTAAATATGCCTTTTTAAGCACATTACAAGGAATGTGATCTTATATAATATAAATAATTAGTGAAATTCCATGTATTTCCCTCCACTCACAAAAAATGGGAATTCCATAATTTAGATTTTTCACACCATTTGGTCATTATAGATAATAAAATATATAATATAAATACTTATTTAAATCCATTTTAATGTTTTAGTAAATATTGTATTCTTATAATAATTATCCATCAATGCTTAAAGAGTAGTCTAGAGTAGGAATCTCAATGAAGTTGTATAAATCATAGCCAAGATCTAAGAATTTTTCCCTCTTTTACCATCTATAAACTTAGTGTATACATATAATCAAGTTAAATAAAATATAATTTATATTATAAGATGTTATTATGATGATGGAAAAACCCTTTACTACCACTTATCAATCAAAATAGTGGTGAAAATATTTCTCTTCTGTATGTGTGGACTACAGCGAACACATATATATACATTTCATTTTCCATTATTTAATTTCATGGATGTCTATTTTGATGGGTATAATGTTTTTATATGATATTTATTAGAATATTATAGATTTATAATTATAATATCTTATCTACATAATTATAATATAATCTATTTTTAATCAATAACATTGCTTGTGCATACGTGTGGACTATCACATTTACAAAGATATGTGATTTACATATCATTTCTAAATTACATGTTTTGTAACAAAGATATGTTTGAAAAAATTATATTATATTTATGATATAATAACTAATCTAGAAATTTATATTAACATTTAACTATTTTTTTCTTTCCATCAAATTTTTTAAACATCCCTCATGAGTATGTATTGATTATCATCTCCACGAATTAATGCAATCCTTTTTTATCACAAAATAATATGAATTATTTTTAAAAAATGTATAGTTTTTATATATTATATTTAAATATTTAATATAATTTTTTATATCAAGGAATCAGTATTAATGGTCAAAGATAATAATTTTCTTATGAAAACATATATGAAAATTGAAATCTTTAACGCCAGGAATGAATTATTTAATAAAAAATTATTAATAAACATGTGTTGAAATAATATAAGTAAATAATATATGATATTATATATTTAATTTTTTTACTTTCATATATTTATAATAATTTAACATTTATAATATAAGATGCTAAATAACTTATTGTCCAAGATAGAATTGAGTTAAGGGTTCCATTTAAATTTCTCTTCATTGGGATATGATTTAATTTTATGCACCAATTTCATATTTCAAGTTTTTTTATGCATCCCATGAAATTATGTCTGAATAATCTATGACCTTATTCAAATAATTTATGATATATATGATTTTTAGTCATTTAAGCACTTTCGATTAAAAATTATCCAATAAATAATTTTTTTCAACTCAATTATTGTTCATTGATAAGTATTTTTTGTTTTACACCAATATTAATTTATAATGTGTATCAGTTAACACAATAGAATGTTTTTTTGTGGAATATTTAACATTCAATTAATAACTTTAAAGGAATTTTTATTTTAAACAACACCTCTAGAATGACCTTCCTAGACATCATGAATACACTTTTATTCAAATATTTATTCTTACTCTTTTTTTATTATTATTGACCAAAATTACTCCTTAATGTGTTTAAAAAATATATTTTCTAAATAAGTTAATTAAAAATGAAAAGGTAATTTCCTAAGGAAAAAATTTATAAATATTAAAATGGTATTTTTATTTATAAAAAATTTCTTTTATGATTCGAATAATATTATGGGGATGTGATATAATGATACCGTATTTATTCCATATCAATATCGTTTATGGTATTGTAGATGTATTTTTTATGATACACATAACCTTTCCATAGGTTATGATTGGATGATATGATGAAGCTTTTATAGTCTCTTCATGAACATATAATGGTTTTCATTAGACTTCATAATGGAATGGAATTATATATCCCTCTAATTCATTATGTAATGATGGATGTATCATTAGATAATAATCATTAGAATAGGGAGTTATCCTGATTATTTAAGGTACCTTTTCAAATAATATACTATTGGAAGGGGTCTTTGATAACGAAAATGATAGAACGAGGCACGAAACCAATACACTATGATAGTCTTGGTAGTGGGATATAACTATGGAATTGAATTAATATTCTTATGTGTATTCCATGAACATATAACTTATGTTAATGATATGTTTTCATTGATCCTGGTTATTTTTTGATCATCCCAAATTACTATTCCTTATAAATTTTGATTGATAAAATTTTATGACATGTTTAATTACATTGATATATGAATTGATTTTTTTTAATTTTTTATTTATTAAATATTTTTATCATATTCTTTATCTAATATTATGCTCACTTATAATCATTTATTAATACCTATTATTTTTAAACATATGTATCATCTATGTTCACCCATTCATATGTTTCCCTTCCACAAGATACGAATTTTATTATTTATTTTATGACTATGAATGTTACATGTTATGATAACCAAAATGGTTAATACTGTAGATATTTTATATACCAATTTATTTATATATCTATGTTTAAAAATACACTGAACATCTATAGTAATTAGGTGTGTATTATTGTGAAATTTATTGAATATTCCAATAAAATAATTTAATATTTACGTATTAAAGTTGTGGTTCACTATAAAATATTAATCACTTATAATAATATTTTGACTAACTAATTACCAAAAAAATAATATAATATTAAACTCAAAAGAACTTGAAATTATCAAATTTTGTGAAGAATTAATATTTAAATATGAACAAATTATAAATAAAATAATATTTAAAAATATTAAATTGAAGGTAAATTAAACTATAAAACTAAAATGATTAAAATTATTTCCATTAATTTAAAAAATTTAGTATAAATTAGATTTAAAAGTATAACTATTTTATGTAATGAAATATTTATCATTAATAAAACATTTTATCAAAAATAATTTTTTGTTTGAAAAAAATAAAATAATTGTAAAATAAAAAATCATAAATAAAAGCAGCTGAATATATATAATATTTATGAGTTATAATGATAATACAGTTCTTAGAACGGAATTTAGATATAAATAGTGTCATATAAAAATGATATTGTATCATAAACCCTTATATTCGTCCTCCACATGGCCATACCTGGTCAAATCTCCCTTATAATAAACATTATACATATTATAAATATTATTTTGGAAATATATTTATATATTTAAATCTATATACCATTCGCTTAAAAAATTTCTTACCATATTATTAATATTTAATTATCAACAATAATTTTATGATGACAACTATTCGGTTTTCGTATACGTATTAATTTTTTAGTTTTGGTCTATACACCATGGTCATGTTATAATAACCACTATAAGGTCAATAATATCATATATGTTTTATTTATACATAAAATTAAATTTTATAACCATCTATGTACGACTTTTATGATCAATTAAATACATTAATTAATGGAGGTGGAAGTTCACATGTACAGACAAACGGTGTTTCGATTTTCAATGATATAAAAGGGTATCATGTTAGATATTATATTATACATATTATGAATATAATATTAAAATATAATATATATATATATATATATATATATATATTTAAAATATAAATTTTTAATGCATCCATGTGATTCACTATTGAAAGCTGAATTACATCGCATTATGGACGCAGTAGTCTACAGATGTACACATCAGACATTTACATTTCTCTGAAGATGGGAAGGTAATAAGTTTTTCCATAAAAAATATTACATTAAATTATATTATACATATTGATACAATTAAATTATATATTTCATTATATGTTTCCTTCAGGTATAAGAATAAATAAACTTTAATGGATTTGGTTAAGAATTAACCTCAAACCTGTATATCCTCCATTCACAATCACCTGATGACTTCTACGATTGGATATTTTTTGAGACTTGGATATATATAAAGTGTATTATATAGTTTATCAGGTATTGTGGTTAATAATGTTCGAATTAAGTATTTATTAAGATTATGATTATGTGATTGGTGGAGGTTCACTTATATAAGTTAGAGGAGTGGAAATAATGAAATTAATATGAACATTAAAATATAAAAAAATTATTATATCAAGGATATTGTATCCAAGTAAATAATATTAAATTATAAAAAAATCATTGTATATATACACTCATAAAATCATATTTATAATGTTTTTATAGATATTCAATCCATATCGCTTTGTTTAAAACCCTCTTTAACTTTTTTAAATTTTATTATGGTTAAAAAATTTCACAATAGTAAATATTAATTATGAATAATATTAAACATTACACCCATAAATAATTAAAACATTAATAATCCATAATATTTAATTAATATTATAATACTAAATATTTATAGGAGCTATGAAAAATTAAACTTAAATATATCCATGTAAAAAATGAATCAATACATGTTAGTAAAATTATATTTTGAAGAATAGAAATGATATTAAAAAATCATGTATTATGGAGAGTCACATGGAATATGATTGATAGTTGTTAATAAAAGGATAATTATTTTACTTTTAAAAAATTTCAAAAAACCATCTTTCTGAATAGTTCATTAATCATGAAGAACCAAGAAAACTTTTCATTTGATTTACAAAATTACATAGATTTATTATATTTAAAAAATCCATTTATAAGTTTAAATATATAATTTTAGATGAACTATATTAAATTGTAAATTTATATTTAATTTATTAAGAGGGTTTTATAAACAATAATTTTTTTATTATATCACGATAATGTTAGAAAATTGAAATTATTTGAAAAATTATAATTTTTACTATTCACCCAATAACATATAATTACATTCTTTTTTTACATCATGACCCTTTTTTTATTCGGGTATTTTTTTTGTGATTGTATTCTATTGTTTCAAGTGAAATTTTAAAAATTACAGAAGCCCGTGGTGCTATGAACGGTACGAGAATAGTTAGATGATCCCATACAATTTTACAAAAAAAGTTATTCTCCCTAATTAGAGGGTCTTCATGGTAGAATATAGTTTAAAATGGTTAAACTTAACATAAATAAAAGATAATAACCAATTACAGAAGTTTATCAACCCATCCTAGGTCGACCCAAACTGGTCACCTATGGCGGCCCATGAGAAGGCCCGAGAGGTGTTCCCAATCATCCTGATATGGAAATCAGTGTCGGCATAAAACATAAATCAGTTTCAATTAATTAAGTGATAATTGATAGATAATGAAACAAACAATTAATTAAACACTAGAAGGAGAAAATAAATTAATAACTACAACATGTACCACATTGTGAACTCATGGGTCACCTCCCTCTAAGGAACTGTGTTTTCTCCACAAGAGATCTAGAATGGAAAGAAACTGTGGATGAATATTAATATAGTATAGGAAAGAATAATTAATGTCCCAATAGGAAATAAAATGATTAAAAAACCTATTACATGCCAATAAATTGAAATAAAATAATTCTTATTTAAAAATATGACATATAAATATAAGGTTTTCAAAACATTATGATAATCATGTTATATGATTTAATTTTTAATAAGGTTAATTTAAATCACCAATTTCAAATGAATTTTCAAAGTAGAAAGAATGTTTATTTAAATTCATCAAAAAGGATAACCTATGTCAAAACATGTCTCTTAGTATAAAGAAAAAAAATGTAATTCCCCTTTATAAAGAGGCTATAATATTGATGAGGGTATAATAAATGAACATAGGTTTCATGGGATCTCATGCTCTAGTATATATGTCCTGGTAAAAATTTATAAATACTATCCCATAATCAATATCAATTGGTACCTATTATCCATAAATATTTCCAAAACACTCTAAGACACCCTCAAATGCCCCACTAAGGCACAAATCCCATGGGATTTCATGTTATCTACTCAAGGACACTAGGTAGTGTTTAATCTCAAATAGGGTAGTATATGTACCTATGTTCTCAACTAACTACCAATGTATTCCCATGACAATAAGTGGATGTGAGTTTTATAATGATATCATACAAATATATATATCAACTAAATTTCATAAAATTTCTTCTCCCTTTTCACCTTAAAACATCAACCATAAACACAACATATTATCTTGTCACATAAAATCATAGAACATTCCTCTTTAAAAGTAACATGACACAAACTATACACTTTACTTGAACAAAAGACATTTCCAAATTAAGGGGAATTCCCCAAGAGTGTTTTTCATTATCAATAAAACATTTTCAAATTTCCAATTGATCCACCACATTTTAAAGGGAAATAATTTCATTTATAAAAACATTCTGAATGATTTTAGGTACAAAACCATTGAGAAGAAAAAATTAATAATTCATATTTATTTTCATTAAAAACAAGATACAAATAATGTTTAAATACCACAAAAATAATGACTGACGTTGTGGGAAAACAAATAAAACAAATGAGTACCCAATTCAAGTAACATAACCAATTAAAAAGAATATATATTTCATATAACTATAAAATAATTTAATACAATAAGAAATCATTGAGTTTGTGTTAAAAGATTTGACATATGGTGATATACATCAAATATTGATTAGAAGGGTAGTGGAAACATTAATTCACTTCTAAGAAACCCAAGGGAGAGAAAGAAAACATGATGAACCCTAAAAGATAAAAAAATCAATTTAAAATTAAGTAAACTTAAAACTATGGTAATAGAAACCCATGGAATAAGAAGAATAAGAGTAATTAGAAGAATGAGTAATGGGGGATTAACATTGATGATCCACCTCAAATCAAGATGAAATCTTAACATTTGAGTACGGAGTTGTAGGGAAATCAATGTAAGAGGCATGATAGGGGAACCAAATATACTACTACTAGTTTAATTGAAGAAGAATATAGGTATTTTTTTAGAAAAAATAGATAATCCTGAATTCCTCAAATAAAAAAAAATTATGCGGCCTAGAAAACCGCACAATTTGGGTAAAGGGTCTACCAGACTCTGTGCCTTCCATGTGGTGGTTTATTCCCCGAGGTTTCAAGCTGCATGACCTTGTGTAATATTTTGAAAAATCAAGCAACTTACCATGAGTGGTGTGAATTGATTCATTATAGGCCTCATGGTTGGAAGGAAGATATCATAAAACTGTCCACCTAGCCATGTGGCCTTGAAAGACCCACTATCTAGGTTAAATATTTTGAAAAGGGATGGTGCATGATTTCTACTAACAATGAACCATCCATGGCCTACCATCTCTATATCTCTAAAAACCCACCATTTCTACGAAAATTATTTGTAAAACTTAGGGAAACCCAAAATCAATAAAAAAAATTAAAATGAATAACATGGTTGTTTCATATTGGGGTGTGACAATTCTCTACATCATTGAATCTTTCTTTACCCAAAAGTCACAACTATATATAAAACATAAAAAAAGACATTAATAGATTCTTTATAGTAAAACATCATTTAAAAAAGTCTAATAACTAGAGAAATTCATCTCCCACCCATACATAGAAACACTTACTCATAGATATACTGATAAGAACATTCTGGAGAGACCAAATCAACATGAATAGTAAATATTTATGATAATATATAACTCAAAATAGTAAATAAAATAACTTATTAATGGGGATTCAAAACTCTATACACTCTATAAAAACATGAAACACCACAATCCCTAACTTGGAAATCATTACTGGTTCCCATAATTGTTCATTTGATATTTTCATGATAATCATTCACAAAAACCACAAACTCAATTAACTAGATACCATGGTCTAGGTTACGGGAGGAATTATACCTCTAGTAAAGATAAGAAAATATTTTTACCATGATACCTTCCACAGTACCCCCCCCCCCAAATATTATATCTCTAGTTAAACATCGGTTCCCCAAACTAGAAAATTTTCTCAAATTCAAATGAATACCAATGGTACAATAGAAAATATGTAAAAAAAGAAAACAACTCTATTCCACCACTAAAAGATTTCAAATTTCCAAAATACATCTTTATTAAGAATTAGAAATTCTAAAATATTATAAAATACATTTCCTTTATTTATAATAAAATACCACACAAAAATGATCATCATCCAAAAATAAGGATAATTTTACATGAAAATAATCTCTAAATAGATTCTTCATCAACTCCACACTTATCCAAACTGGCTGGATGGAATCAAAGGGTTTGATCTAGATCCATGTCACTTCCTAGAAAAACCTAGAAAAAAATTTCTGATTACCCATGAATCTACAGGTAGGATTTTTTTTGGTTCTTTTGGAGAATATGGAGTCGTTTCCCCATCCTTCCATACTTAAGGTACACATAAAGCGTTCTGTGGGATGATCCTACTGCAAAGAAAAAATAAGACTGAATCAGTTCACATACCAACTTTCCATATATATATCTCTTTCCTTCCCCTATTATGAAGATACCAACACTAATTCCATGTATATGTGAGACATGAACGATATATAGCTATTTGAATAAATTGGCACAGTTCTGAACATCCTACCACACTTCACATTCATATCTATCGAGGAAGGGTAAAACTACCTGAAGTAGTCCCATTTGGAATCCATTTATTAATAATAGTGTCTTGGGGGATTATTATTATTCATGTTATATTAGATAAGACACAAAATCATAAAAACTCATAGTGTACACAAAAACTATAGAGTCATATTAATTGAGATTTCTTGGTACCTTTACTACTTTTCTGAAATAACACCAATGAACAGGGCCTTGAAGTTATCCCATGAATGGGAATTTTGGGTTTGGACTAATAAACAGAATTCCACCACTTTTACCTATGGACTTCCAATATAATTGTCTTGAAGATGATATTAATAGGCTCTAGGATATCATAGAGAATGAAAATATCCTCAATTATTTGAAAATTGTATTGGTCATTCCTAGTCTTCGACTACCCGACGAAATGAATAAGATTTAATCTTGGGCACTTTCATATGAAATCAGGTTATTGGTTACCAATGATATCTATATCTATATTTATCCAAAATATTTAGTCAAAATTAAACTCACCACGATCAAATAGTGTTTGATAAAATGGTATATTTTTTCCAAAATCCCTTATGATTCATTGGGGGAATAACCTGAAAACAAGACTCGTGGCCATATCAAAACCGGATATAAAACCAAAACAACACATCCCAACCACAATCAGCAATCCAAATTCAAAAACCAAATTATAAAATTTAAAACATACCCACAACCAAAAATTTACAAAATAGAATCCCTAAATCAAAAAAACCATTAAAAAATCCACTAATTAAAAATTCACAATTTCCCTTTTTAAATCAATTTTGAAAATATAAACAAGATTCATATGTTGTAAGCATACGAATAAAATTCCTTGAATCCTCACACATTTCAAATCCCATCCAGGCTGAAGCAAATATCTATTCGTACCACAAACCATATTCTTTCATACACACATCCAAATATATGAGAATTCATAAGAATAAAAACAGTCCGAAAAAGAGAATTTTATTCACAAAACAAAACATTCAACCCAAATTAAAATTAACTACCTATTTAAAACCAACCCTTGTCAAATTAGAATAAATCATTTCTAAAATAACAAAACATTATTCTATTTCAGATTCACTTTTTGTAAAAACATAGATGAATCCCAAAAACATCCCTCAAATGACATTCCTTTTTCAAATGAAATATTTACAATTTAAAAAATCCGTTGTTTTATTTGGGAAAATTCAATTTTAATTAAATTGTCACCAATTTCAAAACCAAATAAAAAACTCTCAAGAACTCATACCACTATATGAAATAACCGAATGTAACATATTACATAGTGAATAAAATTCCAAAAGACTCTAAATAACCAAAGCTACACATGTCTTGGTTATATGGTATATCATGTGGTGTGCCAACTAGGTGAGCACAGTGGAGGTTATCCAGCACAGTTTCATGGTCTACGCATGGCTTTACTGACCATTCACAACAACTTTTCACCCATTTTAATTCCTCCAAAGAACCACTCTGATGCATGGTGTTTCTAAAAATAATCAAATTACTCTTAAAGAAAAACAAAACAGTTCATTAGAAACCATATCCCAAAAACATATTAGATTTAAGATCAGATTTTGAGGTACATCCATCCTGGACTACAATGAAAACCCGTGTGACCTTCCTAATAGGTGGTGATAACGTATCTACCCACAACTGACTACACTAATTTAAAACACATTATCTCTTAATTATAAAAAATTCCAAAATATCATGGGCTATGATATAATAACATTTATTCACAAACTAAACTTGGTGAATCTTAAACTGGTCACCTAAGTCTGCCCACAAAATGTCTCGAGAAGGGTTCATGACCCTTCCAGGTAGGAAAATATAATCAGAAATCAGATATAGCTCATTTAGGAATAATTAATACTCTAAAGGTATATATATAAACAAAATTATAAAGAATAACTATAAAATGAAGTAAACACTTACAGTGCAAAAAAAATGAAGAACTACCACACATACCTCCATGTGACCTCATGGGTCACCTCTAAAAATAATAACCACATTATCTCCATGAGATCTTTATAATTAAAATAAATTGAGGCAAAATGATGATAAAGAGTATATTAAAAAGATTTAAAATTCCTAGTAAGGATTCCATTGATTAACAACCCCAATTTATTTAACATTAATGTTATATCAATTCATTCTACCATAAAATATTATATATATTAATATATTTTTTTACGCTTCAAATATATAGTTTATTTTTTTATTTTAAGGAAATATACTTTCTATTATCCTTTTTCAAATAGTATACAAAGTAGTATGATTATTTTTTTAACTTCTTCACAAAAGGTATCCATGGATAGAATAAGTGTCATAGTATAAATAAAAAAATAGAAATTTCACATTATATATAATCTTGAACACAGTTGAATGTAAAATAAAATAAAAAAATGTGTCATGGGATCTCATGTTCTGGTCAAGATAACCAAGGAAAATTCTATAAATATTATATCATAATAAATCTCTATCTATTCTATTTATCCATAAATACTAACTAAACACCTAGAAATACCATCACCAGCTCAGCCAAGGGACACATCCCATGGGTATTTTGTTTATCTTCCCATAGCCAATAGCTAGTGTGTAATATCAAATATTGTAGCAGTTGTACCAAAGGTACCACCTAAAAACCTATTGTTTCTAATGAAAATTAGTTGATATAATTTTTATCAACATATTTTATGTATATATATATCAACTTCTTTTTATAAAATCACATTCCCCTTCTCACATATTAACTCCTATCTTTTGAACACCCCCTTCCTATGATACACATAATTCTAGAACAAGCCTCATAACTAGAAACATAACATAAATCACACATTTTTCACACACACACCTCAATTAAAAATCAAGTGGAATGACTTAAGAGGGGTTTTCAAAATCAATAAAAAATTTGCAAATTGGGAATTGAGCATAAATATGAAAAAATGAATAATTTCGCATTAGAAAAAATTAAATCCATATTCTTTTAAGTCTAAAACCATTGATAAGACCAACATAATAATTTTTATGTCCATCAATGTAAAATTAATCATTTAGATATTTTTAAATCAAAACAATCCATGAATAAGACTAGTGGAAAAATCTAGAAAAGAAATGAGAACCTAATTCCACATATCACTTGAACTAAAAAGCATATAAATTTTATATTACCATAAAAACACCCCTATAAAATAGTAAATATTCATGGAGTTCAATGTTAAATCATAGATATAGGGATACATATATCAAATATTTGTTTCCCGATGATGGAAACTCCAAATCAAATATAAAAATACTAATGGATATAAATTAACCGAGAAGAAAAAAGCTCAAAAACGCTAATTTAATATGAATGCAAGATGAACCCTAAGTCGTTGATATGTATGGAAGAAGAAGAACTAGAAAAAATGAGAGGAGAATTATGAAAGAGGAAAAATGATGGATCACCATTAATCATCCACCTCAAATCATTATTATATCCAAATATTTCACCACGGATGAGAAGAATAACAAAAATGAGAGGACTGAGAAGGGCTCCGGGGGAGCTGGAATTCAAATGGGGGGAGAATAGGGTGATTTTGGTTAAAAACCAAGAAGGAAAATGTGTTAAAAACCCACTACATAAGTAACATGACGATTACTCCATTTTTTATATATATTTTGATATCTTTTTACGTGTGGAATATTCTAATAATATATTTATTATAGTTTAGTTTCTTGGAATATATTATCAGTTTGTGTATTATTACGTAGGGATAACATTTGGAAAAGAAAATATAAAATAAGGAAATTATGAAGCATAAAGGCCATTCAGGCATATCCACAATGTAGCTTAAGAAAAATAAAAAGCTGATGAACCTAATATTTAATATAAAATCCAAAACAATCAATTATCCCATATAATGAACACATTCCATGATTTTGGTTGAACACAAAATGTTATAGAGGCTCAATCATAATGAAATATTGAAAAATGTGACTTACAACACCAAATATTAACATTACACATAGTGAAAACATTACATGACATGAAAATATTACAAGAAATGTATGTTTATATTATGTGAAGTGATGGAAAAAGTCCCGAGTTTGGCCCCACACATTACATTTATTATTTTCTTTTCTGGAAATTTATGTTTCAGAAACATACAAATGATAATTTCTAGTATATCATTAACATAATGTAATTTATTTTTTTTCCATATCATCCATTTAAGTTCATATTTCACTCAATGGATTGGGGGATCATTTAAAAGGACTATATATATGTTTCATGTACATGTTTTTGCTTATTCCATTCTAGTATTGGTGTAGATCAACTCTCAAAAGGTTTCTATAGGGTTCTGACAATATGATCTTCATAGATAGGATTTTATTTATGTTTTTCATTTCTATAATTAATGAAATCATTATATTCCTTATAGTTTTATTTCCAATCACTTACTTTTAATCATTATCCATCTCAAATATTTTTTTCTGCATTCTTAATTATTTCCTCATCCATGTTAGTTTCTAATTATATTTATAAAATATCCTTGGTAGATTTCATTATTTCAAATCATTAAACTTTAATGTTTATCTAGTATTTTTTCCCTAATTAATTCAATTCTATCATGTGCATATATTATACATTAGGTTAGGTTTCAAGAGTTTGCGTGAACTTAATCATGATAAATATATAAATCAAACCTTGAAAACACTAGATCAAGTAATTATGTTATGAACAAAAATTTATCACATTCTATTTCACAACATTGACCATTTTATGTGTATATCTAACAACATAGTTTCATTACTCTTAGATTCTATGATGAAAGAGCCATAGGCTAATGGAATCAGTCATATCATGTCTAATTTTGGTTGGTTCATTCAATTTCACTTCCCATGATTATGGTTGTGAAAAATAATATGATTAATAGTGGTTTTTAACATAATTATTATCACTAGGTTTAATAATGTTTGATTTATGGATTCAAAATGATTAAGTAGACACATACTCTCAACATATAACATAAATAGTATTATCTACATCTGAATGAACTGAATGAATGAATAGAAATATATTTCCTGATTAATATAATAATTAAATTATTAGAAACAATGTAATCCATTCTTGAACTTCTATTAATGAAATTAAAAACTAGCATCAATGAAGAAATAATGAAGAACTCCACAATGGGCGAATAACTAGATTTGAGAAATAATAAAAGAATGATATTGGAATTAAAACTATAAATAATAATATGATTACACCAATTAATTAATATAAAAATATAAATTAAATCCAATCTATGAATAACAGAGGGTCATAACCATGACTCATTATAAGGACTCTACCTTAAACATCACATAATTTAGTATATTATTTAATAATTAACTTCATTAAATTTTCAAATAATTTTTTTTTAGAGTTTTAAAAAATTAGAACATAATTTATACATATAAACCCACAAGAATACAATGTGGGTGTAACTAAAACAATTTCCAATTATTTCATCATATAAACGTTTTTAATAAAAACATGAAATATTTTCATGACAAATATTCACAACATTCATATTGTCCTTTACTTTTATCTTACCCATCACTAAACTCTATAATTTATCTAAAACATAGCATGATCAAAAAAATCACAATAAGGGATACAAGAAGGATAGAAACCATTAGTATGAGAATAATTATAAACATATGAAATAATTCTCACAAAGACATACTACTCACTTAATAATTATCTTATAGTGACTTTATGAAACAATTAGATTTCCATAAAACATAAATAATATCATAATGTCAACTTGGGGAATTACTTCCTTAATATATTAACCCTTGTGGACACTGTATGGTTTTTAACCCTCACAGATAACATACTATTTAACCTTTACTACTATGTTATGATGTAACCCTAATAGCTACCTTATGGTGTAGCAATTGTATTTTCACATGGAGTAACCATATCGTCTACATTCAACCTAAAAATACCCAATGCATTGGAGGGAGATATATGTCCCACCCTTAATCATAAAAAAATCCCAAGAACTATAAAATAATCATAAAACATGAATAATTTCCTAAAAACAATTCATTTTAATTTAGTAAAATATAATTTAAAAATATAATTCTTAAAGAAAATATCTATACAAATATCATATAATAGATTTGAGAATAAATAGAATAAAATTTATATGTGTATACACTATAAATACACATAAAAACATAATATAAAAAAATCGTTACACAAATAATCTTAGTACCACATAATCAATGAAGTATAAGGTTAACTGAAATAATGGAAATTTGGTCAAGAATTCCCTTACCTCGGGTTTGTCTTCATCCAAACATGTTCAAACCTCCATTATAATGGATTTTAAGAGTTTTATTAACATATTGATTAAACATATTAATATTTAAGATTATATATACGATATTCTCATAACATTTCTAAATCGATTTATTAATTATATTTTATAATTTTCATTGTTTCGAGTGCATTTATTTCATGTTTTGAATGATTGGTTTAGTATGGATTTTATTTTTAGAAGTGAGAAAAATACATCATTGAAATTAAATTTTATAAATGAACATAAATAATATTAAATGGTATTTTATATAACTTTGGTTATATTTTATGAGTATTAATAGTTTGATAAAACACTAGTGTTAAAAGTTAGTTTATTTTGTTAAATTTTGATCATTATAAACTAATTTTGTCTTATTAGTTAATATTATATACAAGAAATGGTTTCAAAACATAATATAACATATAATATATATAATAAAATATGATTTAACCATATTATTGGTTTTATCACCAGAATTTATGGAGGCTGTGGAAATTGAAAACACAACATCCATGATATCAGTAAATGGACATATCTTGTGCAATGTTTTTACTTTTGTAGAATAAAAGCGTGAGGATAAGAACAATAAGGATTAATTTTTACATAAAAATTTTAAAATTAAACTATATATAACATAATTAATTTTTCATGTCTCTTGGATAAGAGGATTTGTAGATATTATAAGAAATGAAAATGAATTAAAAAAAAATAAAAGAAAATGAAAGAGGATTTTTACCTCTTCAATCTTCCTCAATGAGAACCTCCTTAAAGACCTTGGTTTTGGAATTTTAGTGAGACTAGAAGGTCTTGGACGTGGGGAAGATGATTGGTAAGGGTATTGGATATAAATTTAGAAAGCTACAAGTATTTAATTTGTTAGGAGAAGAGGTGGTGAGGGGTAGTAATTATAGTGGATGAGAGGGGTGTTTTCTCAGTATTATATTCATTATTTTATTAACTTGGTTCAAGAATATAAATAGTTTAAGGATTATCATAAGATGAATTAAAATAATTAATCCAGGTTATTGATTATGCTTCTTAAATCATTAATGACTCCTATAATATTTTATTTATATTATAATGGATATATACCAAAAATTACCATATTTTACTATTCAACAAAAAATCAAGTATTTTTGAAAGATCTAAAATATAAACCCCAACCACTTTTTGATGTGTAGAATTAAAAAATGAACTCCTTCGATGAAAATATTTTTCTATTTATGAGAAATATAATTTTTAATAAAAATAAAATTATATTCAAAAAATACCAATTTTAAAATTATAACTAATTTTATAATGCTTATAAAAATTAACTAAATCCTCATAAAATTATCTTATATTCATAAGCCAAAAAAATAATAATTTATGTATTTATTTTATGAAAATAAATTTTTTTAAAATTATTAAATTAATTTTATAATTGTAATAAAATATTTTTGATTACAAAAATACTAAAAATGAATTTATCATTTCCTCAACATTTATTTACTTATATCGTCATATAAATATATCCTGATTACCCTTATAAGAAACTAAAATTGTATTATAACTCTCATAGGTGAGGTCATTATTATATTTTCCAAATTACTATTCCTAATGGCCATGTTACTAGTACTACGATCAAGTTACTATTCTATCAGTGTAAATTATATAATTTCTAGAAATATCACCAATTTCATTATAATTTTATAATAAATTTAACAATTCTATTCCAAAATTAAATGAAATATAAGTGTATGGGTTGTAAAATTCTCCCCACATTATACAAATTACATCTTAATAGTTTTTATTTACTTATTAAACAAGTTAGGATACATTTCCCTCATATAATTTTTAGATTATCATGTTTCTTCTTCAACCATGTGGTTTCCCCCAAAAATATTAACCTATTATATTACCATATTCAATAATTCATTCTCTCTATAATAAAAATCTAATTAGGTTACTATTCATAAAGAAGGTTCTTTTCCAGTTGAACTATTTCCTTGCTCAAAACATGAGATGCATTTGGAACATACTTTCTCAACATAGAAACATAAAAAAAAATTACCTGAGATAAAATTAGAGGCAATGCTAATAGGTAGGAAAATGGTCCAACTTTCACCATGATATCATATCATCCAATTAATCGTGGACTTAGAGTCCCTCTCTTACCAAAATTCATATCACTCCTCCATGTTTAGATTTTAAGAAAATCATGATCACCTACCTCGAAAGAATAGTCTTTCCTCCTATTATCTACATAAATGTCTTGTCTACCCTGATCTATCCTCATGTGTTGTTGGATCATCTTTACTTTCTCAGCCACATCCTCTAATAATTATAGTTCTATCAAAATACTCCCCCCAACGTCATCCAAAATGATAGAGTTCAATGCTTCTTCCCAAATAGTTCCTCAAAAGGTTCCATCTGTATACTGGAATGATAAATTTTATTATAATAAATCTTAACTAATGAAATGTGTTGATAAAAACATCAATGGTGGTCTATTTTACAAGATAAAATATTATCCACCAATGTCAAAATTGTGTGCTCGGTCTATTTGTCATATTAGGAATGGAATGTTGTGATGAAATTTAATTCTATGACCAAAGAAATTTTAATTTCATTCCAAAGGATATAAGTTAACCTGGTCTCATAGTCATATACAATGGAATGTGTAACTCCATGTAACCTGAAAATCTCTTTGAGGTACAGTTGAGAAAGTTGATCCAAGGATATAAAATCTCAAATAGGATTTAAATGTGAAGATATATTATATCGATCAACAATAAATCTAATCACATTATAACCTCAATAATTCTTTTGAATTCCCACCATGAAGAACCAGAATATATTTTCCCATTTCCACTACATCTCTAGAAAAGGATAATGTGCCCCCTTTTTTAGTTGTTGCCCTACATTAAAATCTTGACATATCAAATTATTTTACATTAAAATATAAAATATCTCTTTTCATTTCATCCCACTAGTAATACATCCAAAGGTCAATGTACATCTTAGTACTACAAGAATGAACTAAAAATGTTGAAATATATGATTCACACAATTATTATTTCTTCTATTGGTAAAAAAAAGGAATATATAATATCTTCCCAAATATTAAAATTCAATATTTATTGATGTTAAATTTTGGAAACATTCCCCTTTTAACCAGTTTTACCTTTTTTAATAACTCACAGTCTTCCTTCATTACATTCATAATTATATTAGATGTAGATTACTTCACTGAAAACTAAAATAAAAAAAGTGAATTTTTTACAGAAACCACTTCTAAGTTAAAATACATCAAATATTTAATAAAGGGGACTTGTTAAAAATGTGACATGGTTAATGATGCATGATATTTTTGACTCAAGGAAACATAGTCTTTGTTTTATTTTCCAATATGGTAATTGATTATAACATCATAATCATTTACCATTCCAACACATATTCTATTCCTCACGTTTAATTCTTTTTGGGTGAATATATACTTAATGATTTTATGGTTAGAATAAATTTTATATTTGGATCCCAGTAAATTATGCCTCAAAATTTTATAATCCCAGACCCTGGATAAAAATTCTAAATCGTGTGTTGACTAATTTAACCCATGACGATTCAATTAAATTGAAGAATATGCAATTACCTGTTCATAATATATCGTAACAAAATGAAGTCCCTTCAATGAAGCATCACAATATATAAAACATTCAATATTTCTAGAAGTCTATGATAAAACTGGAGAATTCACTAATATCCTTTTATTTTCTTAAAAACTAACATCACATTCTTCTTACAAAATAAATTTAACCCCTTTTCAATTTAACAAATTTAGTGGGATATATAATCATTAAATGATTTTAACAAACCATTAGTAATAACTTAGTAATCCAAGAAAACTATAAATATTTGTAACATATATAGGTTTTTACTATTCATCAACCACTTATTTAGAAGGATCGGCTATAATTATATCATTATTTACAATGTGACCAAGAAAATAAATATGATGCAACCAAAAATCACAATTTCTAAATTTTCCATATAACATATTCTCCATTGGATTTTTGAAGAAAATGTATAACTATTTTTCATAATCCTCGTAACATTTTTAAAATACCAAAATATCACTAATAATAAACAAATGTATCCAAATATTCATGGAATATTATATTCATTGGATCCATGAATACATAAAGAAAATTTTCAAACCAAAGGGAAAAAAAGCAATCTCATAGTTCCCATGTCTAGTAATAACATTGTTTTCAAGATTTCATCCACCTTCACCTTTAGCTCAAGGTAGCTAGTTCTGAAGTTAATATTGAAAAACTACTAAGAACCATGAAGATGATAAAACAAGTTGTTTATGTGGGAGAAAAGATACTTATTCTTATCATTATTGTTATTAATATGTATACAATCAATGAAAAGACTCAATGCACCAACTTTAATTTTAACAAAAAAACAGGATCACCCCATGGTGATATTCCCGGAGGAATTAATACTTTATCAAGAAACTCCTGCAATAGATTTTTCAATTCAAGAATTTTCACTTGAGACATTAGATAAGGAGGTTTTGAAAGTTTCTTAGTATCGGGAACCAAGTTAATAGTAAATTCAACTCCTCTATCAGGTATAACACAGAGAAACCCATCAGAAAAAACATCAATCAATTAATTTACAACTATCACATCATTAATCTAAAAAAGTTACTATATTTTTAACTATATGTGAAAGATAACATTCACTTCTATATTTCAAATTATTCTTATATTCCTAATATGTTATCAATTGTATTTGTTCATTAATTTCAACAAACTAAAACTATTTCTTAGAAAAGTATTCATTATCTATATAATAAATCTTATCATGAAAAATAGAAATCTAATCTATAAATAGAATGATGTCAAACTCTACTAAGGCAAAATGAAAACGATTTATAGGTAATGTATATACACATAAAAGTAGTAAGGTTTATATAATTCCTTTTTAATATAATATTTATCCTTAATGATTTATACATAACTTTTGGTCTCATTTCTTTAGGTGAAATTTCCAATTTTCTAAAAAAATCTTAGAAATAAAAAAATGTATAGACCCTGTATCAAACAATCCATTAACAATGTCTGCGTAAACAAAAAAAGTACCTGATACCACCAAATTGGTTGTCCGGAAATCTACTATCATATTCACAAATGATCTCACTACCCCTTTTACTTATAATTTTGATTCTTTACATCATTCAGATCTTTCTTTGGGAAGGTATTTCCATAATTTCACATCTCACTCCATTTAAAACAATGTAAATTTTTTTGATAAAAATAAATATTAAGAACATTTTCATTACAATCTAGGGCCATATGTCCAAACTTTACACATCAAAAACATTTAAATGTTTTTTAATGCATTCTATAGGGTAATTTTTAACACATTATTCACAAATTGGAATATTGACTTTCTTAAATTTAGATTTAATTAATTGATTCTTACCCATCACATTCCATCTGGACCTCTTCTTATTGTTGTCGTCAAAGTTCACGTTATTATAAGAATAAATGTATTTATAAATTCTTAGATCATTAGACAAGTTTCTTATAACTTTTTAATTCACGGTGATCTAATTCCCTTAGATAGCTTGGCTTAAACCTATGAAAAAATGGTTGATATTTCTATCAGGATCCCAATTAAAATTTTGGAGTGTCCCTTGCTAGTCGAGTGAGGTTTAGTTAATACATGGACATTGAATCCTCCTCCTTTTTTTCAATTCGTGGAATTTATTTTCCATACTTATTCAAACCACCTTAAAATTTATATTTCAAGTAAAATATTTTTAAAATCATCCCCTTACAAGTCATCAACCTCTTTACTATCACTGATATTCATCACCATTGAACACCAATGGTCAACCTAATTATTAGAATGATAAATCTAAATAATATATATTTGATAATATGAACACGCTAGAACATTTATTAACTTTTCAAGGGCTTAAATCCATCCTTAGGCCTCTACTGGGTTACAAGATCGACTAAATGTAGGATGGTGTTTCCTCATAAAATGTTCCACTATCATCATGTTCCTTTGTGGTAGTTCTATTAGTTCTATAGAATGCATTAAATAACCATTTATAGACTAAATCAACTGATACATTTCTATCATAAAATTTTCGATACCAATTCCCACTATTCCTGGTTGCATATTCAAAAATACATCATCCTCTCGGTGCCTTCCTACTTCAACATCCCTATTTCTTTTGTGGAAAACCATTCTGAACAGACATATCATAGATGAAGAAACATAGTAATATTCAAATGATATATAATTTCAACATAAATATAAGGTAGAAAAATTATGGTATTTTATTAGCATTATACTAACCCATAATGTTTTCTAAACGTTGTTTAAATACACACTATAAGGACCCAACCTTAAGAAATACATAATCTAGTAAATTATTTTAGAATTCACTTATTTACATTCCCAACGATCTTTTTACATTATTGTTTTATAAATTTTGGAATTAATTTGTACATATAAACCCATAATCATAAAATGTTGGTAAAATCAAAACAATATCCATTTTTTCCAAAAAAAAATTATAAAAACATGAAATATTTTCATGAAAATTTTTCAGAAAATTCGTATTGGCTTTACCTTTTCACTTAACCATCATTAAAACCTGTGAATTTTTTTTTAAAACATGTAATAAAAACCTAAATAAGGGATATAAAAAGAAGGAGATAAATAGTTAGTACATTAATACTTATAAACATATGAAATCATTCTCATAAAGACATACTACCCAGCCAATATGTATCATAAAGTTAGTATGTGTAATCATGATATTTACATAAAAATAAATAATAATATAAATGTAATTTTGGAATTAATTACATAATATTGTAAACATGATGACTTCTATATGATTTATGACTCTTATTCGTAACTTATAATGTAACCCTCGCAACTACCTTGTGATGTAACTATCATGTCTACCATATGGTGTAACTATCACAGTTACAAATGGAGTAACCATACGATCGACCTACAAGATAAACATAACTAATGAAATGGAGATAGATATATTTCCCACATATCATCGTAATAAAATCCCAAAAACAAGAACATAATTGTAAAAAATTATTAATTTCATAAAAACATTGCTTTTGATGTTTCTAAAATATAATTTTGAAAGAGAATTTTTAAAGAAACTTCCCTTAAAAATATCATATAATGGAATTAAGAATTAATAGAACAAAAGTAATATGTATATAAAATATAAAAACATCTAATAAAACATAATATTAAAAAAATTCATTACACAAATAATCTTAGTACCACATAATCAATAAAGTAGATGGTTAACCAAATGAATGGAAATTGGGTTAAGAATTCCCTTAACTTAGGTTTGTCTTACTTAAAACATGTTAAAAAATAATTTACAATGGTTTAAAGGGTGTTATTATCATATTTATTAAACATATTAATTTTTATAATTACTTAAATGATATTATCATAACATAATTCAACAAATTTATTAATAATATTTTGTTATTTTCATTGTTTTGAGTTTATTTATTTCATGGTTTCCATGGTTTGTTTATTATAAAATTTCTTTTCAGAAGGGAAAAAGAATCCTGAATTGAAATTACATGTTATTAATGAACTAAAAGAATATTAAATGGTTATATATATCATTAGTTTTATATGTTATGAATATAAATCATTAGATAAAACATTAGTGATTATTGTTAGTTTATTTTGGTGAATTTTTGATATTATGAACCAATTTTGATTTATTAATTCATATTATATATAAAAAATGGTTCTAGAATAGAATATAACATATAATATTTCTATTAAAATATTATTTATCCATATTAATGGTTTTATGGCTATCATTGAAGGTGGTAATGGAAATTGAAAAAACATCATCCATGATGTCGATAAATTGACACATCACAGCTAATGTTTTTATTTTTTGGAATAAAAGGTAGAGAATATGAAGTATGATGATAAATTTATTCCATAAATATGATAAAAGTTCAGTCTGTATAAGATACTATCGTTTTAATTCATCAAGGAAAAGGGGAGTTGATGAAATTATAAGAGAAGAAAATGAATTGAAATAAAAATAACAAAAAATGGAAAAAGATTTTTACCTCTTGATTCCTCCTCCTTGAGAACCTCTTTAAGGCCCTTGGTTTTGGAATTTTAGTGATACCAAAAGGTATTAGAAATAGGGAAGAGTCTTAGAAATGGAATTGGACATAAATTAATCATGCTACAAGACTTTTAGGTGTGAGGATAAGAGGTGGTGAGAGATGTTTTTTCATTATTATATTCATTAGTTTATTAATTTGGATCAATACTAAGAATAGTTTTAGAATTATCATAAAATATATTAAAATAATGGAGGGTATTTAGTGATTATGGATCTAATATCAATAATGACTAAATTAGTTATGTATTAATCTTATAATGTATATATATAGTAAATTACCATATTTTACTATTTACAAAAATCAAATAATTCAAAAAATTCCCAAAATTAAACCCAACCATTTTTTCATGTGTAGAATCAAAAAATGAAATCATTTTCATGAAAATAATTGTATAAATATGAGAAATATAATTATTAATTGAAATAATATTTTATTTGAAAAATAAAAATACTAATATTATAACCAATTTTTCAACACTTTGAAAAATTAATTAGAGTCTCATAAAATTATCTAATAATCCTAAGAAAACAAAATAATAATATAAGAATATATGTTTTGAAAATAAAATTTATTTTAAAAATTAATTTATTTATAAAATTTTATTATTTATTTATGACGTAAAAAAATACCAATATTTTATTTATCAATTCCAATACATTTATTTACTTATTCCATGATATAAATATATCATCAACAAACTTATATGATACAAAAAGAAAATTTATACTCTAATATATGGGGTTACTATTAGATGGTCCAAATCATTATTCCTAATGGTCATGTTACTATATCTAAGGTCATGTTTCTATTCAATTAGTATGAATTCATTTATTTATATACATATCACTTATTTCATAATAAATTATTAATTAATTTAATTATTTATTTCCTGAATGATGAAAAATTATTTAATATGTATCTAGTTTGTTACAGTGATTCTCTTTGAAGTCGATACCCTCCATTTGTGGAATGGAATAGTAAATCTCCCAACCATGACACACACATAAATCGGCATATGATTTCATCCGAAAATCCCATGTGTCATAGATGAACTTAAATGGTCGATCTGGTGAAAATATGTAAACCACCATCAATGATACCCTAGAAATAAGTGTTGTTTTGTTATTCCTACAGTTACACATATGTAAGGATTAAAAAACTATTATTGTGTGGGGACAAACTTCTGATGGTTTCTTCACTTCACTTCTCAATATAATTACACTCCTAATATTTTCCCCTCATATAATATTTTTATGATGTGTTATATCAGTATTAAATAATAGAAGTCTTGTTTTTCTCTATTTCTTCATTATTTATCATATGAATGATTATGTGATCCTCTAATATTTTGAAAAGTGGTCATTCAATTTGAGAATTTATTAGTCTTTCATGCCTCTTTGATATCAGATTCATAATATTTCTATTGTCTTGTTTAGAATTATTCTCCATAATAGTGTTGTTTTCCATAATATTATCAAAATTCTTGTGCTGCATAAAAATTCCCAAAAACATCAATATCATACATAAAACACTACTGTAATAAATTTATTATCCAATGAATTCACATATAAATACCAATCAATAAATATATAAAAATAGATTAATCATATGGTAGACCATATTGTTTGGCCAAATGGTATGCCATACCATGTGCTAATATGCACCAACCGTGTGGTGGCCTCTTCCCAAGGGAGGATAGAAGTTTACTAGATTCATGGAAGATTCAAATATATTGTTAAAATAAATATGTGGGGTGTACAGTTCTTCCTTCTATATAGCATGTTTAGAGGGTATATGGAACACAACCATGTTCCATGTTTTTCGGCAATGAAAAACTCACTATCTAGGATAGAAGGTTTAAAAAGAGAGTCCCCATGTTTTTTACTAACTATGAACCAACCATGAACCACCCTCCTCCAAGACTGGAAAAATAAATTTCACTGAAAATTCATAAGAAAACATAGAGAAACCAATAAAATATCTAAAATAAATAAATAAATAAACTATTCTTCTTAGTTCATGGAGTTATAGGAAGTATATTAGGTCCAAAAAATATAAGAATCATATTTATGACTAAATATTCATCACTAAATAGAAATCATGGAATATGGTTTTTCAGTGTTTAAAATTTTTTATTAAAAATATTGGGACCCCTATTTATGATTCTTACCACCCACATTTCGAAAAAAAACCTATTTAGTTTTCTTCTAATGAAAATATATAGTATTTAGTTTCTCTTTAAACCCCTTCTCTAATGAAATTATGTGTATATGGATGATATAACCCCTTTCTGATACGTGGATCTCCACTCATCTAGATTCTCCATATCTCTTATTATATCATTCATATATGGTTATAAATAACCAACTTATTAATGTATCCAATCTCAATTTATATGGATATTGACTCTAGATTTTATTTCATGACGTCCATCACCTACATACTCATTGGTGTTCCCATTACAAGTGTTGAATTTATCACTTGATTAATGGTAGGTGGTATCATAATAATTTACTCTATATATGAAACACTAGGTTTCATGATAGATTTTATATGAATTTATAGTCGATTTTAATACATGTATTTAATATTATTTGATGTGTGAATTATAAAGGGAATCTATTTTTCAAAAAAATTACAACATTTCAACTGAATTGAAACTAATTGGTGTATTTTGAGTAAAATGATTCCTTAAATTAAAATTATATTAGTGGAAATTATTTGACGTTAATTTATGATAAAATTTCCTTAAAATAAAATATATTCTGAAAATGAATGAAATTTATATTAACAAATAACGTGGATTTGAAATCAAAAGGCACGATGAAAATTGAATTTAGGTAATTGAGCTGTGTTGGTGAAATGATTTGAAATGATTATTTTTTTCTTTGATTGACTGATTCAATGATTGAATGAAATGTGATCCAAGGTAGTTATTGAGTAATTGGTACACTAATTTTATAACTATGACACCCGAATAATTTACTTATGATGATAATGCTAACTAAACAGTGTTTGACATGATTTACTCTGATATGTCCCCTTATAGGTTTAGATTTATTTTCCCGTAACAGGTCCCATAATTTGGTGTATGTTTGAGTTTACACACCTATCTTGAGCTGTGATCGTGATTGAGAAGTTTGACGATCTATTTTATAGAAACTAACTTACTATAGGTCTTATTATCATGGTGCTTTGTTTTATTACCATGATTATACATTCCATTTATTAAATAATTATTTTATTCTTACTGTATAATTTATATAAATGTTTTATTCAAATTTAAATTTATGACTAATTTAATATATTATGTGTCTTTTTTATTTAAAATAATTTTTTTTGAAAATATTTAAATTTCATTCAATGCTTTGTTTTATTTAAATTAAATGAATAATGGTTTGTTTTTATAGAAATTTTTATAGAATATTTGGTGGTTTTATATATCACTAATTTCATAACACACTTCCATTACCATCATGTGTTTTTAGATTATCTTATTCAATGTATAATCAATGGTAAATTTACACTTTTAGATAGTGACTGGTCTTGATTCACTAAACATTGAGTGATGATGGTGAGTAGTGTTGTTGTGATCCACTTGATTTTTATGGTTTATGAGAATCATCTTCAATACATCATGACCATTTGTGGTTGTTTTACTATTTTGGGTACCGTTTTACATTTTGATTCTAGACCAATCTTCATGAGTAGTGCTAATATACTAATATGTATCATTTATCATCCACTATTTTGTGATAAAATCATTAAATTTTTATTATTTTATGATACCTGGTCATATAAAAAATCTACGTGGACTGGGGACACATTTCTCTCTAAGGCCAAATCATATTAGGTATTAGTGCACCATACTATCCGGTAGAGTTTATAAAAAATTGGTATCAGTGGTGTATGTTTTTCATCATTTTATAATGTATTTGTGTAGTATGGGTTATTCTAGTAGATAATAAGTTGTATTTTTTGGGACTTGTGAGGTAGTTTTAGGTGAATTTCTAGCCATTTATCATCTTAACAGCCCTTAAACCAGTATAGGTATTGGGGAAACATTTCATTGAGGAAAATTTTATTCAATTTGATATTCCTTTAAAATTTATTAGTGTATTTTCATATCCCAATCATGAATTATTTTTTAAAGAATTGATTGTATTGTATTAAATATATTATTTTTAATATGATTATCCTTGATAGTGTTTTAAAGTAGACTTTTGATGTTGTGTACCATAATTCATCTAAAATGACATTAGAATTTAGCATAGGAGGAAGATGATAGTGAGTTGTATCAGAATAAATCCTCTAGTGGTTCAGAATCATGTTGAGATAGTGTTGCATGTTTTCTCAGCTCTGAGATTTGTTGCTTCACCCATTGACATTCTATATTTAGTTGTGTAATTATGAAATGGTGACTCTATAGTTAAAAAATAGGATTTTCTTCCACAAAATAATCTATCACTCAAAGGATATAATTATCCTCAAAAGGATGATGATTATTTTAAAAAGATAGAGCTAGGTTTTGAGTTTTTCAAAATTCCAAACTCTATAAAGGTAACATAGGGTACATTCATGATTTTGGTCCGAACAGATGATAGTGGGATTCAATAGATATAAAAAATAAACATGAGGGACCTGAGAGATAAATAATTAGAGTTTTTCCATGGAAATATTTTATCAAGAATCTATGGTGTTGGAGAAATATATAGAGTTTCTCAGCCTCTAATAGGGTAACATGAATGTGAAAAAGTATGTGATCCATTTTTCTATGGTTGTTTAGTTTTCCTCCTATTTAGTGATGAATGAAAAAATGATGTCTTGTAAATTTGATATGGTGCATCATTCAAACAATCAATATCATGAAATTAGGTTAAATATCTATACTTATAATACTGTACCAGATTTACCATTGTTACCTATGCATGAACTGTCATGTAATTCAAGGTGTAAAGGAGTTTATTTTCCTCATAAAGGTAGTTTTATTGGTTCCATCAATGTAAATAAATGTTTTTATGAGTCTTATGGTAGATCCCAATGTTAGACCTCATCTATTCCTCTTACAATTCCATTTAGAGGCCTTATAACTTTCTTTCAATGTGGAAATATTAGGAGTTCAATATATATTTGTATCAGGGAACTCAACATTTATAGTTTGTTTTGATGCTCAGGTCACTTTAAGATTTTATTTCATGTGTTTTATTCTCATAATAGTGTAAGGATATCATTATCGCCTAGAATTAATGTACTTCAATTAGATACATCATGAATTAGTGGTTCATCCAAAGTCATTAGGAACAATTATTCTTTAGGGAGTGTAGGATTCTCATGAGTAAACTGAAGTGATTCCAGGAAAAATGATATGTATAATCAATATATCATCATATTTAGTGACTTTTCTATTAGATATGGGTTTATCTCACAAATTTCTATTGACATGTATCATGAACATTCTAAATCATTCTATGGGTATTTTTTCATGTTTTATGGATATGGTTACACCCTAAAGAATAAAGGGAATATAGTGACTCCTTTTTTACTCATTTTTTTCTCTCTATCATAGATTTAGATTACAAGTAATTTTCAATATTCGGAAAGTGAAGTAGTTGAGCGATGTTGTCACAGAACATGGTATTTTAGTTTCCATTAAGAAGGTAAAATCGATTATTACATGGGATAAACCATGTAATTCATTTGAGATATGAATACTTGTTGTCATAGTAGGGTATTACCATAGTTTCATTAATTATTTCATGAATTTGGTTTCTCCAATGAGAGATCTCAATCATAATGATTTAAAATTCATGTGGTATGTGAAACAATAAATTTATTTTGATGTTTTAAAAGAAAATTGCATCTATAATAGTGTTGACTCTTCTAGAAGCTAGGTATAGTGATGTGTTCTTTCGTGATCCCTTAGTTTTGGGTTTGGGATACATCCTTATATAGGTTGATCATGTGGTATACTATAGTACCAAATAGCTTAGGCCAAACGAGAAGAAAAATCTAACCCATTATCTACAACTCATAGTCTTCATTCATGTTATTATGATTTTTGAAATTTAATTCTTAGAGAAAGAATTGATTTTAATTCTGAAAATAAAATCTTCAGATATATCTTTTCATATAAAAAATTAAATCTATAATAGAGGATTTGGTGAATTAATTATGGTCCTATTATTTCAACATTTCCTTTTCCCTAGATAGGTGATTTTCATTATTAATGAACTTAGGAGGAAAAATCTTTCCCCCACCTTGAAATAATCATCATAATTGTGTAATATTACGACACTCATTGATTAGTTTCATTTTTGAATTCCAAGAGCTTTCAGGTGACATTATTCAAGAAATTTTCTAGTTAAGTTATTCCCTTCAAGAGATGATTATTCAGGAGTAGAAACATGATGATATATTCTTTGGAATTAAGAAATATATTTTTTGTTGGGAGGAAATTAGTGAATCAGTTTTCTCTTTATATGGAATTATATGTTTCTAAAACATGTAAATTTTATCTTTTATTTAGAGAAAGTATGTAATTGTGGATTTCCCTAATTCCCTATGGGTGGTGAACCCCAGATTTACAAAGTTCTCCTAGGACATGAATAGATGATTCTGGTGGTCATGAATGAGATGAAAAGTAAATGAATTTTTTTTATCATTTTCATACCTTCAAAAATGGAAATACTAATCACTAGAGACCTTTTGGATTGCTTCACTATATATAGTAACAACATGGAAGTGGGATAATATTTTTATGGACTTTTAGTTTGGTTTCCGCATACCACTATGAGGGAATAATGTGATATGGGTTTTGATCGATATGATGATCAAATTGGATCATATTATACCCATTCATGATACTAACAATGTTGATGATGTGAAATGACTATATATGAATGAGGTTGTCCCTTTTTATAGTGTTCTTAATAGTATAATCTATGAAAGGGATCATCATTTCACATCCCAATTCTGGAGAGGCCTCTAAGAGAAAATAAGATGCTATGTGTCATTGTGACTAGATTATCATCCTTATATAGATATATAGAACAATCATATTTATTATTTTAGATGTTCTATGTTCTTGAATTCTTTACATTGTTTGACCCTTGGATGTTCATATGGGACAGTTTGAGTTTGTATATAATAGAAGTAACTAGTCCTTTATCAAACTAAAAAAAATTTAATCCTTTTATGTGTGTCCATGTAAATATATATTGGTTTGATCAAAGGTTGATGAATTTTACTTCATTTAGAGAATTTTGGTCTATGAAATTATGGTTAATATTAAATTTATTTGTCAAAGAACTGTGACAACACATAGTATGTATAAATGTAATTTTTTTAATTATTGATGTCTATTGGAGTGTTTAGTTATTTGTATTGAGTTACGGAGTGTTCCACCATGGTTGGGTCATTGTAATCTGAGGTATAGGGAATTGATGGATGAGTTTTTTTCCCTTTTTAGATTTATGTGAATATATAGAGATTCACTTACAATTTATAACATCCACAATAATTTAAATTTATCCACATTGTATTTAATATATCGCGACTAAGTAAGTGTATTCTTTATCCTTCTAATTTCATATTGATCCAGGATCTTGATGTTGAACCTCATTGTCAATGACTATGCAACGAGTCAAAATTATTCACTATGAGACAATAGTCTTTCATGGAATTATTATACCCTTGGTCCATGTTCTTTGACACGATGGTTCTTATTAATAAGAGACATGGGATCATGTGGAACTGATAAAAAAATATTGGCCCCATCGCAATGCTATGAAATCTTCTTGACAATAATTTTTTTAGGTAGGGGTGTTTATGGTCGGGTTGTTGTAACATCTCGTTACCTTCTTTGAGTTACTTATTCAACCTCGTTTCAATAATACATTATTTAGGCATGTATTATGTTTTTTGGGTGATGTTTTAAAAATTATGGAATCTTATAGGGTTATTCACGGTTGGAGCATGGTTAGTGAAAGCCATTTTATTATTCCCAGTATACTATGTTCTATATTGAGAGGGTTTAGAGGGTGGAAACCAATTGAAACATAGCATTTCAAAAATATTCCTACACCCCTCCAAACCATGGAACTAGTGGAATTAAGGGCATTCATGATTGGTTGAAATTAAAATAAACATCATTAAAAACATTGAACATTATATAGAAGTTTAGTAGCATCTCATGTTGAAGGAGCAAGATTTTTACTACCCGTGAATCCCTACCAAGATACCCATGTGCACAAGTTTCCAAAACCCCAAAAAAATTAATTAAAAAACCTAAGACCCCTGTCTTATATGCATAGAACTCCCATTTTGACCCTAATCAGTATCCTTTTCCTTTGGATTCTCTTTAGAGAAGTCCATGGCTCTCTTAGACTATTCACTTGTGAATCAACGTTTTGGTGGAAGATCTGTTCACATTAAGATAAGATGCATTATTTTCATTTGGATTCCCTTAAATTCCACTTCTATCGTACATAAATAGTTATATAAAATCAATACATTAATGATCCAAATATCCATTTTAAAGGATTTCATTATAATATTGAATTCATGATTTCTTTTTCCTCTTAACTTGTTGGAATTCCCATTCTAAGTGCTTAATTTATCAAATGATTAAAGGTAGATAGTTCTATAAGGATTTACTAAATATTTGAAACCCTGTGTTTCTTGATTGATTTGAAATTAATTTCTAAATGATATAAAACCCCATATTTTAGAAGGTATTATGTTTTATTTATTAGGGGAATGTAATTTTGGAAACCACTAATTTCATTGGAATTAATATTATTTGGTTTATATTGATAATAATGATTGTTTTAATTAAATATGTATTTGATGAAATGATTTAATTTATATTCCTAATATTTTTTTCTCAAAAAGAATTATTTTTGGAAAAAACATGAATTTTATGATAAACTATGATTTTGTTTTGAATTAAAAAATCATATTGAAAATTGTATTAATATAAATTGAGAGTTGAATGATAAAATAATTTGAAATGATTCATTTTTCGATGATTTATTGAATTTTTGTTTGATTGGCATGTGAAACTACATATTAGTGGTTAATTAGGAAATGAAAACTTGGAACCTTTCTCCCTATAATTGAATTTACAATGAAAACACTAACTAAACCTTGTTTGGTATAATTTCCCATGATGGGTACCCTAATGGGTTATAGATTCATTTTCCAATAATGGCTACCCTAATGGGGTGTGTATTTTATTGTGAACACCTATCATTAGTTTTGATCGTGATTAAGTAGTGCGAGGATCATTTTTTCTAGAAAATGATGTACCATATAGACTATTATCAGGGTTCACTATTTTAATTGACTTTATTATACATGCTATTGATTATAGGAGAACATTATTCATGCCAATTTTTTATTTAAAATTTTTAAATAAAATAATTATCTAATAGTATTTTGTTCCATTTTAATTTCTTAAAATTTGAAATAATATATAATTTAAGATATTTAAATGGAATATAATGCATTATTTTATTTAAATATCCAGAATAAAAGTTCTATCTTTATGTAATTATATAAGGAATCATTGCTGGAATCTTATTGGTATCATTTGAAAACATCATACTATTTACTTTGGGAATTTTTATATTAGTTTATTTCAATTCAAAGATAGTGGAATGATCTAAATTTTGGTTGATTCTATACTTGATTCATTATAAATGGAGAGATGATGGTGACTAGTGGAGTTGTGATCCACTTTTTTGGCAAGGTTTATGAGATTTCTTATAGAGACTTCTTGAACATTTTTGTTTATTTTACTATTTTTTGATATCCTTTTATATGAGCTATTGTCATTATTTTTCCATGTTGAGTGTTTACAAACTGACTTTTATAACGTATATTTTGAGATTTTGTGGAAGGATAGTTCCCTTTTTTCTTATATGATTCCAGTTTCTAGTTTTTAACTCATAGGGATTGGGATTTTTCTTAAAGAAATGTTAGGATCATATCATTGTGCACTAAAGTTTTCATGTAGGTTCATAACACACCCAAAAATAAATATTATATGAAAAACCAAAAAATAAACCCTAAGGTAATTTGACACGATGAATTTTAAAATCATGATTATTTGATCTATTTAAGAATATAATATTTTAAAATTTATCTTATATCATATTAATTAAAATATAATTACATATTATTATATAATGTTGAGGTAATTGAATATTCATTACACTATATTTTTTGAACTTAGTTATTAACATATATAGTAGATCCATTGGTTTTTCATTCCCCCTATAAATACTTTTTTCAAAAAAAAATAGATCTACATTAATTAATAAAAATATGGGTATTTCGCTATTGTTTCCTCATTTGACAACTATTTAGACTCTTATAAATTTTCAATTCCCCATAGATCATTCACTAGATGTGTTTGTTAATTCTAGGATAATAATTTTCATGTTTTAATAATTAGAATTTTTTGATACTTACTAGGTAGTAGTTATGCAAATTTTTGAGTTTAAGATATTAATTAATTTTTTCTTTGTATACCTATGAGAAATAGTTAGAAAATAATAGTATTGAAAGAAAAATGTTTGGATACAATTTTATCACAAGTATATGAGAAAACATGAAGCTAAAAATTCTATATGGGTTATTGGAATCCATTAACTCCAAAATAGTGTGTGAAAAATTTTCAAAACTCTATGTTAAAATAGTTTGTGTTATCATATGAACTAATTTTTTTTTAAAAAAATAAATTATTTAATTTTACCCAAACTCACATACCTTCATCCCTATTTTTTTATATTCTATCCACAATGGTAGGGATTAATTCATTCATTTTTTCCCTTGACTAATTACTCATAGATTATTATGGATCTCCTTGAGGTAAAAAATTATTTTATTAATTTCATTATCATAAACTTTGATTCCACCCATTTCCATAAATTTTTATTGATTATTGATACCATGTAATTCCAAGTGGCCAATGATGGGGTTGTAGATGTTGGATTTTTGTTACTTTATTGTGGTTTAGGATTGATGGGTCCCCTCTCCTCGGTTCTTGTGGCATTTTCTCATTGAAATACATCAATAAATGGCTATAATATATGTTACACTATTTAAGTGTTATTTTCCATTCATTACCATTAGATAAAAATTATTGTTTATTGTTAGTCATTAAATTAGTTTTATATATGTTCATCAATAAAAATTTATACATTTTATTTGTGATTCATTAATTTTATTTTCAATTTGAATGCTCAGAATTTATTTCCCAAAGGAAGTGGTTTAAATTCTTGCGATTTGTTTTGAAATATTAAAAAATATGATTTATTATTAAAAGTTGATTTTAAATATTTATTTTAAGAGGTGTTTCTATATGATTTTCTTAGATTCTTATGGTAATATACATTTACTTTTATTTTTAATCACTATCTTATGGTTATTTTAATTTGGGATTATTTACGTGGTTTTACCCTTTATAAAAATGGGATACCGTTGTTGTGTGAGTGGATTATGAAATAAAAACCCTTTATTGTGTTTTGTACATTCTATGGAATTTTTTCATTAGGAAAAAGGGTTCCCAATGAATTTTTCTATCCCATGATGATTGAGGGAGGAAATTGAAGGAATGTAGATCTCCTGGAAAGTATTGGATTCTTGTAAATTTTATCTACTTGCATAGATAACTAGTGAACCATTTCGCAAACTATTTCATAATTAATCAAATTAAATTTTACAATTTTTATTACAACAACCCACATAAATGAATGTCCCATCCATGTAAAATAATGAAACGATTTCATTCCAAAGAAATCTCATTTATATTTTGGATTATAGTTTTAGTAAATTTTGACAACAAATAACTACAAATACCTATATTATTGGAATGAATTTGATGTTTTAATAATTTTATTGAAAAATATATAGTCGATAATGAGTCTTAAATATTACACACAAATCTTCCATGTAAAAACTATTGTATAGGCTTCATACTTTTCTTCTCATCATAAAATAGGGAAATAGAGACATATGAATGGGGTGAGAATAGATTCCCAATTAGGGTAATTATAAGATTTAAAAATTGAATATAATTAGTTATTATATGATTAAAATAAGGGAATAAAGAAGATTCATAATAATGTTTTAACCAAAAAAACATATTTCATAAATCATGGAATAATTATTAGCTAAAATAATACATGAGTGAGTAAATAAAAATGTACTTTGAATGCATATGATTAGAATAATAATATGATTAAACATGTGAAAGTTTTAGATATGTCAAAAATATAATCATTTAAACTATATTAAAATGATTACTATGAAAAACAATCACATATTATTACCCTAGTACCCACTTGATTAATATTTAGACGTTGAATAATACTAGCATGTACCATTTGGTTTAAGATAAATGATCACATGTTCCCCATTGTCCTTGGATAAATCATCCATTATACCCTTTAGATACTGATAGATACTATGATGTGCCCATTTTAAATAGATAATTCCTCCCATTTAGGCATTGTATTTAGATAAATCCAAATGTGTACCATATTCAGATGATGAGAAATAAAAATAAATCGATGAAATAGATGTAAATATAAGAACCCCTTAGTCATTAATATATACTTTTTAGTGATACTTAAAATACATTCACATATCTCATCATAAATAATACATGGAAAAAAGGGTTTCATAAAACATTTAAATGAAAATAATTAAAAAAAATTAAATAAAACATATAAATTATAATGGGATTCATAAATTTTTTAATAATAAATCACTCAAATATAAAAATCATAATGAATACAAGGAAATAAGATTCAATTTTATAATGTTTCTAAATGGTGTAAAATAAAAACATGAATTAAATATATTACCATAAAAATGTGATCAAATGAAAAATAATTGCACAATAAAAATAAAATTGAGGATTAAAATTTAAAAATAACTCTAATAGTTATATATAATTTTACATATATAGTGGAAAATGAATTCCCAAAAAATTGATTCATTGAAAAAATATGTAATCAACTATATAAATCTCATAGTTATGAGTATATTTTCAAAGTGTATTCTTTGTTTAGATGAAAATTCTAAAAAAACACTTCATGGAAGATTATTTTAATTTGAAATAAATCCCTATAAATAAATAGATAACATCACTCACAAGGGAGTTTATTTGGAAAATTATGTTTAACAAAAATCAAATATAACAAATAATGGAGTTTGAGTTACCAATATTATTATATTTACCCTTTATATCCATAAAGTGTTTTAAATACATATTAATAAAATATACATAGAAAAATTACATATTTATGAATTATATTCATAAAAATTTTAATATTTACACTTTCTTAATAATAAATAATTTTTTGTATTGTATTTTTATAATCACATTTCAACATGAGGTGTTGAAAACAATTACCATTTTTAATTGGATTGCATAATAAGTTTTGATATTCAATTTTATCTAAGTGGTAATAATTTAAAATTAATTTAAGTTACTATATTTTATATTTTAAATTTAATTTTCATGTTATAATTGTACTGTGCGGGTACTATAGTTGCCGAGTTACTATTCACATAATGGGAATTGGGACAAGAATATGGGCCTACAGGCTATGTAATGGGCTGGGCCTTCGGTCTATGTAATGGGTCTCCCTCTACCCAGTTAAAAAGAGGTCTTTTCTTTGCTTTATTAATAAAAAAATGAGGCTTCGTCCCCAACCTTTATATATATATATATATATATATATAACATAATTGTTTATGTAATTCCACTTGTGGTCTATATAGGTTAGGATGTGAAGGAAAACGAGAGATAAATCTTCATGGAGGTGGTAGTTCGCACGTATTGCAAACTCTCATTATTGTTTCTCTTCAAGGAAAAGGTAAATAAGGTTAATTCTTGTACCATATTCAAAATAACATAAATGAATAACAATGATACTTATGTTATAATTTAATGGTCGTTAAATATAGTTTTATGTATTATAATCTTACATAATGAAATCGAAATTACAATTAAACATTTATTTTTTTACCTCACATTGTAGATTTTATACATTAAAAAGGTGGTTATGCCTTTGAGGGGTGCTATTTTTACAATACACGAAAAACATTTAGTGTTTATGAATTTTTTTGAAATGTTTTTTATTTTTTTTCAATTAAATAATTTGGGTTTTTTATTAGGGGAAGAAAGGATAAGAGTTCATCTTTTATATTTGATACAGGATGGAATTTATATGAAAACCCAATACTTATCAATAATCAAGAAGTAACTATCAATGAAATTGGTTACAAAATTTTTAAATAAGGGAGTGGTAAAGTGATATATATTATATGAGCCTCATCTAACCATCCCAACATAAGATTTAAACAAGTTTTTGGTAGTTTTCTCATGGTTAAACCCATTTTATCGAGTTTGGTTATTATTAAGGTGATAAAATTTTAATAAATTAATTTATATTTGTGATTAAAATTTTCTCCAATATTTGAGAATTTTTAAATAATGATACTAAATTTGAAATTTAATTGATTAAATAAACTTTTAATATGTGATAGTATTTATTTTTATTGTACTTTATGTATAACATATTAAAATTTGGTTTTTTTAAGAAATAACTTATGTTCTAAAATGTCCAATGTAGTCCGGAAAATTAGATAATTTTTTAAAAAAAATTGTAAATAAATATATATTATATATATTTGATCGATGAAAATTGGTTCAGCAATTTGAAATTTATAACTATATACTAATAGTCATTATGTCATGTTATTTATAAAAATTACATTTTTTAAAAATTAATAAAAATTAATATTTTTGAGGAAAGTATAAAAAAATAACTATAATTATACATTATTTTATTTTTTGAAAAAATATTTTTTTTTCATATTTAAATAAGAAAATCTATAAATGAATATTTAAAATAAAATGATGATATAATCTAAAAATTTGTTTTATAGGAAATAATATTTTTGAATATTAACTAATCATGGAAAATTAGTGGTAATAATAAGTTTAATAACAGTGGAAAATATACATATTATATAATAATTATCAATTATATATAACTTATTATTTTTTTAGAACCTCTTTTGGAACAATACTAAAAGGGACTATTATTTTATATGTGAGAAATATATATTTTTACCCACTTATTCAATCTATAAAATACATTTATCAATATATTTTTTTAATAAAAAAATTGTCTCTTAATGTTTTTTTTGAATATGGAGAAAGAAATAAAATAAGTTTGACATAATAAATTATATCATAATACCTTGGGTTAATAAATTCTCTACATTTACATAAATTACGTTGCTAAAATTTTATTTTTCTAAAATTATTAATATAGGTGAAGTTATTATAAATATATTCATCATTATATATATAAATTCAAAGATAAACACTACCTTACATTCTTAGTCTATATGAAGATACTTATATTTTGAAAAAAACATTATTCATTCATATAATCATGTAACCATATATAAATATATATATGAACTCATCATATATATTATCCATAATATACCTCTCCCAAAAACAATATGAATCTGAATGTTATTAAACCATTGTGAGATTATATATTACTCCAAATATTAACTCTATCTTAAGAAAGTTGTTTTTTAATTAACTATTTCATAGCGCAAGAAACTAAACAATATATATCATAATACCAAAAAGAAGATAAATATTACCATGAATATCATGAGTATCTTTTTCATTAAATAAATGTTCAATTTAAAGTTTAAAAATACTATATCATATATCATTCTCGAAATCAATCAAAACTTTTTTACATCAAAATTACTCTTATACAAAACTGCGGTTTTTACCATACCTCATACATATGTTCTCTAATAGTTGTTCACTAAATAATTTTCAACACTTTTAAAATATATAATAACATTTATAAATAACACTCATGAATTAATGTCTCTAATAGTGTCAAGATTTATTTCATGTTAATATTTAAAACACACTACCTTAGGTAAGACTTAGAAGCTCGTTATTTCAATCAAAATAGTTATATAAATATAAAATAAACCCTTTATGTATTATAAAATATTTAGTTATCAAAAATAATTATTTATCAATAGATACATTTATAATTTTCATTTCCATGATCTTGTTTTAACAAAATTATAAATATTAAAATGGATATTAAAAAACAAGTGTAAATAATCATATGAGTATGAAAAATAAATACTAACATGCCTTCTCTAATTACAACATCATTTCATCCTATGATGAATTCAAGTCAATATAATATAACTTATGTTAGGTTCCATTGTACATTATATCATTTCCCATTACTAAAATTTTGAAATAGATCCTTTATAATGGTTCAAAAAGTTAATTTAGTTAACCAATGAATAACCCTAGATACTATCTATCCAGCTATGCAGTTTTCACTCTTTGTCACATGCAAGATGGTCATCTAGATAATAAAAAATACACACCCTTTAAGTTTTTTTGCATATATTATTTGGTACTGTAGCCTTCATCCACTTATAGTATCATATAAGTGAGGTTATTTTTAGTAAAATGACCCAATTTCCACCACACCAAAATTTCATGATATTATTAAACACATAGTCTTATCTCTAATCTATATACCGTGAGTTTTAAATGTTGTTTTCTTACATTAATCCATATATTATTTCATTAACAGTGATGAAGGTTTATCTATATCATTTAAATCATAATCAAGGTTAACATAAAATCCCTTAATTAAATTTATAACTTGGGAATTATCCTAAAATAATATCATCACAATTTCTAATGTTATCTAAACTTTTTACAATACCAACTATAGAATATTCTTAAATGATCTTCTTATCCACATAATATATAGAAATGTTTTCATTTTAATACACTCCTAGGATCTCTTAGGAGTAGAGTTTTAGAGAATTATTCCAAAACATTAATTAACATAACATATGATCTTTGTATCAATTTGTTCATTTTTACCTTTAAATATGAAAAACAAATTATCCATAATCAGTGTTAAACATATCAAAAAAAATAATACTCATATGATAAATAATAACACATTTAATATTAATCATATCTTCATAATATTGGGAAATTGAATCATAAGAAAGTGGTGAGCATAGATTTTCAAAGTGGTTAATCATAATCGACAAAAATAAAATATCATTACTAATTATAAGATGATCATATGGGTAAAATTATGATATGTAAGAAACTAATTCCCAATATAGAATAAACCATACATCATGTAATAAGGGTTGGAATATAAATATAGATAAATTATTCATTTAAATTTATCAAATGATAATAAAATCTTAATTATAATAGTGAAAAAACTATTAAATCCTTCAAATATAAAACAATATTTAAAATATAAACAATAATTTTAACCAATGACCATGGAATTTATCACAACGTAATATTAGGTTAACCACAAATGTCTCTTCATAATATTGAGTTAATACTCTAGTATAATATTTTGATTAGGACAAATCCGCCCATAATTAGCATTTTTTTAAGATAAATTTTTCTATGTACACTACAGATTTGGATAAATCATATTATGTACACTTTGGATTGGGGTAAATTCTCTCTTGTATAATATTTATTATAATATGTCTTCATGTGTAATGTATTGAGAACATTAGACATAAACATAAAAAATATATTTCTAGTGTGATATATGACCAAACCCATTAATCAACCATTCTTGCGAGTTACACCTAAAATTCATTCTACATTCACATCATAAACAACCCATGTAGATAAAATTGGTTTCAAAAAAATATTAAATTAAAATCAATCCCCTCATTGAAAACCCATAAGGAAATAAAATATGTTTTAATAATATTTTATAATGAAAAATATTTAATATTGATACTATAATTAACACATGGAAATAGATATTTCTAAAACGTATCAAAAAGCTAAAAAATATGAACTTGAATTAAATGGAATTATATCAAAAAAATGTTCAAAAAAATAATCACATAATAATAGATGAATGGTGGATGAAACATTAATAATTGCACCACTATAAATAGATGATTTTTAATTTATAGACTAATATTAAATTGAACTCACGAAATATGTTTTTTTAAATAAAATTTTGTAATTATATATTTAAATTTATTATTTATAAAACTCTTTTCGAAATTTCACATCCTTTCATTGTGAAATTAAAATGAAAACAATAAATTGATGTGGATTTTAATTTAAAACATTTTTTTCAAATAAATAATGAAATATAAATATTCGAATTTAAATTTATTGGAAAAAATAAGTTGAATAATAAATAGTATATCAAATTGAATGGTGTTTGTGTTAACAAGTACATTACATTTATCCTTGATTTCCATAAAATATATTTAGCATGTTATATAATAAATATATACATCATAATTAACATATGAAAAAATTATTATTATTATATACTTCCATTTAAACTATTTGTTAAAAACAATTCTCCTTATATATTATATTGTTATAGTATCATTTCTATATTAGATTTCAGTAATCTTTACTATTTTCAAATAGGTATGTAATTGAGATGCTCATCAATGTTATTATTTAAAATTTAATAATTTAAGAAACATTAAATGTATTGTAATTATTTTTTATAAAGAACTATAATGTTATAATTAAATTAAATAGGTGTTTGTTCCATGCTTAATAGAGGTGATGTTAATGTTGAATTAGTATTTGGTTATTTACTAATATTGATATATTACTATAAAGTGGACAATAATATTTTTGTTTTCTATAAAAAACCATATATGAGATTTATATTACATATATATATATATATATCAAATATTTTGTTCATAAACAAAACAATATGTTCTATTCGAGGGATAATAGTAATATAAGAGTAACACCCCATGATTTCCTCAAATAGGATAAGTGTAAGAAATAGAAACCTAGTTAGAATATTAGTAAATAGGGAGTCTATATCCTAATGTACCTATAAAAACTCATATAAAAATAGAACAATGAAACAATTAAATGGTATAAGATAAATGAGTCATCTAGATTGAAATCAATTCATGTTACATCCTCTAAAGAAAACATCAATATGAATAATGTTAAAACAAAAATTTAATAGGGGAAAATACTTTCCCAATTATAAATTGGGTCCCAAACTGAAAAAATTATAGAAGAGGAAATAATAGAAAGATCCTAGATAGAAATGTTATATTATAACGATTGAATTCCATTAACACCCCCAAACAATGAAATATTCATATAACCCGATATCTACATAATTCATTGTAAATCATCCCATTGTATGTGTAATACATGACATGTATAGTAAAATGAATTGTATGGGTATGTATATACATGTATAGTAGAATGACTCAGGAAAAAAAGAGAAGAAACAAAATCAAATTGTCAACTCAGTCAATATTTAAAATAGTGATATGAACTCCAACATAAGATAATCTAAAACTGAATCCCTAGTTGAAAAAGTAGAGGATTATAAATATCTATATCCTTTTTCAAATAATATATCTATTTGTAACTATGAATATAAAATCTATGATTATATGCTTTGTGTGCCTCCTTATATGAATCATATGGAGGGATATATCACAGACACTTCACTCCCCAGTCAAGGGAGCACTATATCCAATAGTGGACCCACTTCACATTGGAGATCACGGTCATGAGAGTCCTAATCTGTAGATTGATGACCCATATAATAACAATTATGTATCTTATAATTTAATGCATGATTTATTACATAAAATAACACATAATAAATCTTGTATAATCGATATGTCTATTGAATTTAGACATTATTTACATAGCATAACATCCTAAACATGGGATATAAAAACTTTATTGAAAATATCCTTGAAATGCCTCTAAAATTACAGTGATTTTAAAATTGCACAGGATAACCTGAGGACATACATAAGAACAGGGTGACATATAAAGAAAAATATAGTAATAAATAAGTAATATAGTAACAAATGATGGAAAATATGCACATCAATTGTGAATAAATGTAGTTAGAATCATAATAATGAATAATACATCAGGATATTGAATGATAATCATAAAATAAATGATAGAAATGTGGAGACAAATTAAAACACTACATCACAAACATAGTTCATGAATAACAAAAAATACATTATGATGGAAAAAATAACATAAAGGAATCATGTTTTCTCACTATCCCAACGTAGCATCTCAGGAGACTAAATATTATCCAAATCATTGGAGCATTATATAATTCCAGGTGCACCTGTCACTTACATTTAATTCTCATGCTAATTTGTTTCACATAGATCATAAAACATGGATTCATTCATCATAATATTTTAGTTCATGAAAAATGATTTTAGAATATATAAATTTATTTTCACATCAAATAAGTATAAGTGTATAATGGTGAACACCCTTGATAGGAAATGGTTATGGAATTCACTACACAACTATTTTTTCATGGAAAATCACAGTGAAATTTTGACATCATAATGGTATCACATTAAATTAATAAAATAGGTTTATGAAAGAGAAAATGTTATCTCATCATTAGGAAATAAATTAGTAATTTATAGATACATGTAAGGACATATATCAAAATTAGTAATGTCAAATATAAGGCAGAAGATAATAATTAAATGTAAATAAATAAGAGAAGGTGAGGATATTTTAATTTAGTTTGTGATTCCAAATTAATTGGAGGAGCTTCTTGAGAGCATAGGGTTGCTTTGGGAGGAATCTAGAGAGGGTAGGGTCGATTAAATACATGATTGAAGGATTGTGAGGGATGTTAAATGGGATCTTAGTTTGGTATATATAGTAATTGAGTGGGGATTTAATTAGTATTTATCAAACATAGTTTTTGAACTCAATATAATAAAAAACCAAAACCACAAACCTTACCATGGTTTTTCCCTTGGAATCTTCTAAATGGTAGTATTTTTCAATATTTTATAATTAAATGAGCCAAATTAAATAAAAAAATACCCCAGATTATGTGTAAGTGATTCACAATCTTATAGATATGTTTTTAAAACCTTAAAATATATTCATGGTTTTGGAGGATTCACAAATGAATTATAAAATTAATAAAATATAAATTAAATAAAATTATTTTAAATTTAAAACATATATTCGGTATTGTATACCCTTTATTTCATTTATTACATCACCTTTACGTCATTATGATGTCATAATACACACCAATCATTTGTATGGTATTTAATTTTAACATGAAAATTCGAAAATCTCAGAAAAATTTGAAAAAATCATTGTTGGATAATATCAACATTCGGATTCCAAAAATAAAATTAATTTTATCAAAATAATTTTTCAAATATGTGCATTCAAAATTTTAAAATAACAATCATCCTTTCTTTTGAAATGATGGTTTATTTATTATAAATGTATTCAATCCCATATGACAATTAAACTTTACTATATAAATATTATATGATCATTTATATTCAATAAAAAGTAATTAATAATAACATTTTATTAAATTATTATTTTGTTACAAATTGATTAATTCAGCATAATAAATTCTTTAATTGAATTTTTATATTACCCAAAAATTATATAGGTGTTTTATTGTTTCCAAAATGACAATTATTTATAATTTAATAATAACGGTATGAAAATATATTTATTGGTCTATTCATAATAATATACAAACACATATTGTTATTTTATTGATATGTATCCCTCTAATACAATACAAAAATCCCTAAGTGTAATGTGTGTGATAGTGATACTTTCATGGGGTGGTTTGATGCACATTATTTGGGTCCTGATCTTGATGATCTTGAGAAACTCTAGTAAATGGTTTTACTCTCCCTTATGATGTTGGATCTCAGTATGGGAATGGTCAAGGGAATATTTCGGTGACTATATCACCCTTAGAATCCCTAATAAATGGGACTCATAATGTATGATCCAACTAATTGAGGCAATTACTTCCTTTGTCTAGGTCAATTGGATTTTTAAAAACCATATATTTATAATAATCATTTGATAACTATTCAACAACTATATTATCAATTGTAAAGATACTTAACATTCATTTAAATTAGATAATATATAATAAAGACAAATAAGTGAATATATTTTCTATAACAATATTACATAAAATTTCATTTAATTAAATCACAACAGAAATTTTATTTATAATAGGTTGGGTCATTACAATCTTCCCCCTTAAGAACATTCACCCTATAAATTTTAATTTCCTACAATAAAATAGATGAGGGTAATTATGTCTCATCACTTCCTCTAGATCCAATATTTATTCTTCAAATATATTGTATTTATACAGTGCTTTGACCAGGTGTGTTTTCTTATTTCATAGTACTTTTTCTCTACTGTATATGATCTTAATCGACTACTAATCATAGGAAATATCATTATCCAATGGTTCCACATATGTATTGTGTACATTTGAGGTGTCTGGTATGTACATACTCAAGAGTGATACATCAAATACATTATGTTCATGGGATAGGTTATGTGAGAGTGTTTGTTGATAGGCTATCTCTTTGATGTGATCAAGTATCTGAAGGGGACTGATGTTCAAGGGACTAAGTGTTCCCTTCTTCCCAAATATCATAACCTTTATCCCTAGAGATTTTAAAATGTATACCATGTATTTTATATAAAACTCTCTGTATCATTGATGATTGCCATCATAACTCTTTGGTTGTCTCAGAGTAGCCTTGATAAAATGTTGAATGGTCTTAAACTTTTCCACCACATCATCGACCATTTCAAGACCTAGACGTTTTCCCCAAGTTCATCACAACATGTAGGTGATCTACTCCTCTTCCCATAAAGGGATTAATAGGGAACCATTTGGATAAATGAGTGAAAACTGTTATGATATGATAACTTCACCAGAGGAAGATGTTGACCTTGTACATTTTTGGAGTCAATTGGGAATTCTCACAACATGACCCCAATTGTCTGGATAGTTCACTAATATTGTCCATCATTTAAAATACGATACATGATACTAAGTATCAACACTGTATTTAGAGAATTATGGGGACTCTTATTGAAAATATAGGCAAATCATGGATTTTGATTTGATATAATGGATAGTGTTGTACCATGTGGCCTCCCCACCTTCCTAATGCATAACCTTGAAAGTTGATCATGTGAGAAGTCTACTCTAGTTGTAGTGTTGTGTGCAATCTTAGTATGATGATACACAAAAACACATATATAATTATTTCCTATTGATTTCTTTAGAATACCATCGATAAAGTCTATAGTGATGTTTTTTCATTTCAATGTACGTATGGGTAATGGTTGTAACATACCCATGGATTTCTTACTCTCTGATTTCAATTTCTGAAATACAATAAATCGTGATTTATATACTGTGATCTTCATATTTATATTTTTTCACCAATAGTTTTATTATGGATCTCAATACATCCTTTTGGATTCCTTTTTGGATGGATAATGTTAAGCTATGTGCGTCATGAAACAACTCATTCTTTAACCCAAGATTAGAAGGAACACATATTCTATACAAAAATTACAAAACTCCATCATCATTAAAATTAAAATATAGGGATACCCCTTTTCTTATAGTTTTCAATTTCTTCTAGATTCCCACATAATTTCATTGATCATATTTTATCCTCTTCAGAATGGACTATTGTGAAATCAATTGATAAATCATTGATGATGTTCTTTCTATTATAATTACAATATTAATCATTTTTATGTATGAGAAGATAATATCCTTTTAAATTGTATTTAATGATATAATTGATGGATAATTTATAATTACAGAATCTTCCTCATTATTTTCTTTCCTAGGATGGGTGTGAATTGATCAGTCATGGTCCTTGGTTAGCTCTAACCATGTTCATGGGAGCATATTCATCTCTTTTTGTGTGAATATATACTTTACACTCTTATGATCTGTATATATTTCAAAATTCTTTCAAAAGAGATAATGTTTCCATATTTTCAATTATAAGATCACTACAGCCAACACCAGATCATGAATTGTGTGGTTCTGTTCATAAACATTCAACTACCTTAAACCATAGGCTATCGCTTTTATATTATTCATTTACACACCCCCATGACCCACATTAAAGCACCAATGAATACAATGAAAATTCCTCCTTTTGTGGGTAGTGTGAGTACTGGTGCAGTTATAAGAATCATTTTAAACTTCTTGAATCATTCCTTGCATTATTCATTCCAAGTAAAATTGACTTCCTTCTACTTTATCTTGGTCATAGGGTTTGAGATTCATGATAAATTTTCCACAAATCAACAATAATACTCATCTAATACAAGGAAACCATGGATATATATCACAAATAGTAGACTCATCTACCCTTAAATTGAATATGTTTTTTAAGGGTCTATATATATTCCATTTATTATAACGATATTCATTATGAACGAGACTTACTTCAAACAGAAATCACATTTTGTTTTGTACATTTCATAAAGAATATCCTTTTACGAGGTCTTTAACATAGTTATCATATGAACCTAATGCTCCTCCTTAGTTTTGGAGGATATTATAATATAATATATAAATAATACCAATGAAAATTTGAGTTAATCTCTAATAAATATATTTATCAAGACCATATAGATTGATGGAGAATTAGTGATTCCGAATGAAGTTACTATTAACTCATAGTTCATGTACCTTGTATGAAAAGTAGTCTGGGGGACATCCTCCTTCTTCACCATAAATTGGTAGAATCACAATCATAAATCCACCTTATATAAGTATTGTGCTCCATGTATCTTTCTAAATAATTCATCAATCTATAGAATAAGATACTTGTTCTTTATCATGATCTTGATGATCACATGTTATTAAATGAAAAGGCACATTGACCCATCTTCTTCATGAAGAAAAGAACTAGTGAACCCCATGGTGAAGCACATTGACATAAGAATAATTATCTATATTCTCTTATAGTTATTTACATATCTCCCCAAGATCCAATTCATCCATTCTATATAGATTATTGGTTAATTGAAACACTCTAGAAATAATCTTGATTGAATAATTAAACCTATGGGTTATGAGGAAGAGAATAAAATTCCCCAAGAAACACATCATAATATTCACTCACCTGGAAGTCTCATCAAGGATTATATTTATCTTAGACACAATCATTTTATCTAGATACACATTCTCATATGGGAATAACATACATGATAGAGATTTTAGTGCTAAAGGCAATTTATCATCATCCTTTAACTTTTATAGAATCCAATGAATATTCTAAAAATAGATATGGATTTCTTTATAATGAATTTTTTTTTTAGATAAATATAGGGACGGCCCATACTTTCATAAAATTTAGACAATTTCCACAAAATATAGTATTATAAGGTTCACTGGGAAATTTTCCCCCAAAATTAGGACAAGGGATGAGTTATGTACGATGGATGAAATGGTTTTCCCATTTTTTATTCACATAAAACACTACATCCAAGAATTATGGTGGTGTTTGAATAGTTCTATTAAACATTAATGATATGGAGGAATTATATAACCATAATAAAAATGTAAATTATCTATTCATGAATTAATAACAAGAGTACCTCTTACCCCATCATTTTCGGGATCTAACTCTATAGTTATGATAGCCAAATATCTCCCTTTCTACTTTGGAGGTTGTTGGTCATCTCAAAATCATGTGTCCTAGATCATTGGTTCAAAATGTTTCATATTTTCTTGTTGTTGAATCAATGAAAAATATACTAAGGGTATACTAGATCAGTTATTTCCTCCACCACATTGTTGAGTTTCTTCTATCTACATTGCTAGACAGGTTTCTTCCTTTATGCACATAAATTATTTCCCTTTCACCCTTAGGAAATTCCTAGGGTTCTTCATTCTACACAATTGTGAATTTTAATGTTGAAATTTCTTTTCCTATTTAGATTTTACTATTGGATCATCATAATTAAAGGCCACGTTTCAATTTGTATCCCTATGGTACCCTTGATATTATACTATCTTCATTTTATATTTGAGGTAACATCGAAAAATTTACTTGTAGTTATCAAACTCTTAGATCACTTGGGATTTTCTTATACTTTTATTTTTTCCACCAAAGATGCAATCAACCATGCACTTGCAGGTAGTGAAAAATATTGTGATGTATTGTGCAAGTCTTGTAATTTTTTTCTAAACCATGAGAGATTCATCATCATTTTTCGTTATGGAAAGAAAACCATTTTGATTTTGTATCAGAGTGCGTGGAGAAAATATTTATCATAAAACATTTTTCATAATTCCTTCCAACCCATATCTTAAATCTCTTCCTCATGCTTTTTGTTCATGATCAATTTTCCATCACTGATCAACTTCCTCATACATATAATATAAATCTAGGAGCACATTACCTAGTTCATAACATTAATGGTTGTAAACTATCTTTTCAATGTAGTTGATCCATTTTTCTATGACAATGTTTTAAGATGATCCATTGAATATCAAAGGCCTTTATCATAGAAAAGACTAAATTGTACCCTGTTATTTCATAGGGGGATTTTGGTGCTCCACCTAAATGAGGTTTCTATTCAAAACCTCAGTCATATGAGAGATTATTATCATAAGGTTTATTATTTCACCACCCATCAGGTAGGATAGGTCATTGGGGTAGTCATAAAATTTCCCATTGCATTGATTATTTTCCTGATTCCTCCTATTTTCATCCTTTGGATAGAATAAATACAAAATTAACAATGATTATTTTGGAACTATTAAAGACATAAATTGGGATAAAATTACTTTAATAGGATAACTTATATATTACATGTATCTTCTTAACTTATTAATTTATAGGATTCAATCTAAGTTATCCATGATATATTTCCTAACATAGAATCTTATGGGATTTTTCCCTTAAAATGGTTCATAATGATCTTATTAATTTACCAAAGAATATCCCCTAGGAGTTTCAAACTAGGTGTGTGTAATGGTTTGTTGTTAGGCACCAATTCCTGATTGAGTCAATCTCAATGTGTTGGTTTTAGTTTTTCCCAATTTTGACATTTATACCAGAGTCATTTCCTTATTTAGTGAATATTTAGTAATGTTTTCTTATACTCAGTCTTATCCCTAAGTCTTTCTCTAGAGTTTTCTAATCCTAATCACATGATTAACTAACCTTTTACATTAATAAAAACTCTTAAAAACATTCTATTTATTATATATTAATACATGATTTATTATATAAAATTACACATGATATAACCTAGAATATAGAGAATTCTAGTTTCTTTTGGAATTATTTGCATATCATAACATCTGGAACATGGGATACAATAACATTATTGAAAACATTATTAAAAATATTTTAAAATTCTATTGATTTTAATACTGGATGGGATAACATAGGGACATATATAAAAAATAGATGATCTATAAATCTCAGTAAGGTAATAAAAAAATAATATGAAAATACATGTTCTGAAACGTTAATATCAATGGGTTATAAAAGGATTGAAAATAATAAAAATTAATAATAAGTCATAATATATCATGATAATCATAATGGTGAAATGGGAGACATGGAAACTACTTAATACACTACATCATAAACATAAGTCAAGGATAACTACATTGAAAAAATGATTGGAAAAAATTTCACAAAGGAATCAATTTTACTCTTTATCTAATCATAAAGTCTCTTGAGACTAAACATTACCCAATGCATTGGTGCACTATAAAATTATGGGTGTACTCATCACTTTCATTTCGTTCTCATTCTTATGTGTGGAAAAAAGATCATACAAAATGGATCCATTATTCATCAAAGTTTAATCCATGATAAAGGAGATTATAATACATAAAATTAATTTCAAAGTAAAAGATGTATATGTTAATAAGGATCAAAATTCCTGATAAGAAATCAATATTTTATTCACCACAAAAATGTTTTGGAATGGAAAATTACTTTGAAATTCTGGTAGCATAATGGCATCACATAAAAATTCATAACATGAGTTGATTAGATAAAAAGGGGTCTCTATTCATTAGGATATAATATAGATATTAATAATAACATGAAAATAGATATCGAAACATTATTAATTCGAAATAAAAATCATAAGATAATAAGTAAACATGAATAAAAAAAATAATGGGATGATCCCTTACATGAGTGTGTGACTCCAAATGCCTGGTAGAATCTTATTGATAGTTTGGGGCAGCCTTAGGTGGACTCTAGGGAGATAAGTGAAGATTAAGGTTGTTATCCATTGATTTTGTGTGAAATGAAATTGGATCTTGGGTTTTTTATTGTAAATGAGGTGGGATTTGTTTATTATTTTTAAAACAAATGTTATGGACTATAAAATAAAATAACCAAACCCACAATCATTCCCCATATTTTTCCAATAATTTCTATCAAATGGGAGGTGTACTCAATTTTTTTATAAATCCATGGGAGGATATTAATAAAATAATACACCCTATTATGTGGAAGTGAGTCATACTCTTAAAAAAATATTTTAAAACCTAATACATATTAATGGTTTTGGATAATTCATCAAGTATTTATAAAATTAATCAACTAATCATTAAAAAAAATTATTTTAAAGGGAAAAAATATATTTAGTCATATAGAGACATTATATTATTTATTAAATAACTTTTTTGTCATTATGTTTTCATAATAGATACTATATATTTATACGATATTTAATTTTTTTATCAAATTTATATGACTCAAAAAATTATGAAAAATTCACTATTAGACATTTTTTACATTATAATTTCAAAAATATTATTATTTTTTTAAGGTAATTTTCTAAATATGTGAATTCTTAATTCTAATATATGAATATACAATTATTGAAAAATACTAGCTTTTTCAACAATAATAGTTCTCAAACCATTATAAAAATTACGTTTGATTTATAGAAATTATATGATCCTTTATATTGGAAAAAAATATTTAACAATAATATTTTTTTCAAATATTATTTATTTTGAAAATATATTAATTAACAAAAATAAATCCCTTAATTGAATTTTAATATTACCCAAAAGTACTATTTTTGTTTTAGTGTATCAAAATAAAAAAAAATCATATATAATATAGAAATAATGGGATGAAAATATATTTCTTATTATTTAAAAATATATATAAATACTCATATTTATAGGTTCTTGAAATATATCATTTTATCACACTTAAAAATTCCCTTAGTGTAAGGAGTACGATGGTGAGACATTCATGGGGTGGTTTGATGTAAATGGATTTGTTCGTGATCTGGATGATCTTGAAAGTCTCTTATAAATGGTTTGACTCATTTTTATGTTTTTAGATCTCATCTTGGAAATGAGAAAGGGAAAATACTAGTGATTCTATCTTCATTGGAATCATAAATAAATGGGCTTCAAAGGGTTCGATCCTACGGGTTGAGGTCATCAATTTCTTTTTATGTGTTAATTGTATTTATCAAAACCCTATATTTATACTAGTCATATGATTAATGTTTAATAGTGATATTATTAAATGTAAGGATTATTGATGGTATTTTAAATCCAATTGTATTTTAAAAAATAAAATAATTTATTGTGTTTTCTTTAACCATATTACATGGTATATCGTTTTATTAAATCACAAGGGGATGTTATTAATAATAGTTCAGGTCATTATAACTCACGCCCTTAGTAGTGTGGGGGTTTAAAGACCAGAAAATATCTCTGGTGATTATAAATAATCAAACCCATCAACCCATAATCACTATTAGAGGCATCCCTCTATTATCATCTCACATTGTATCACATGTTCCCCAAAAAAATCCATTATCACATCCCATATGAAATTATAAACATGAAAGGCTACTCATAGGCCTAAATACAAGTCTGGTAGAATGAGATAAAAAATGTATAAGGTTGTAGAGTATGTAAATTTTGTTTCAATCATGGTAATGAACATGTAGTTTCATCTATAAAACTATGAATGTTATTTCCTAGAAATTGATCAAATAAAAATATACCTCAACATGGAATATCCCTAAGTTAACATGGTGTGTCTAATCAACCGATTTCTTGGGTGTTCCATCACAACACAAAAATTCTCTAACTAGTTATCACCACACATCCTATCAGATTGACGAAATTTATTGTGATATTTATCTTTATTTGAACCCCTTGTGGCTATGAGAATCTTTGTAATATGACGTTTTCCACTCAAAAATACATGGTGTATAATCAAAAGTTCTACATAAATTTATGTCTTATCTCATATTAATCATTCACTAATATGATCTATAAAAAATACTACTTCTAAAAATCTTGATTCATCAAAATCTATTAAAATAAAATGGTCGTACCTCTAATCATCGATTATATTCTTCTAATGGCTAGAAATCGGGATTACAATCACCCAAGGTTCAACCATGAAGGCTCATGGTTCTAAAATTTGGTTATTAATTCCAAATCTAACATCTATAATCCATCATTTTACCTTGATCCTTCAATAATAATTTAATCCTTTGGTTTTCAATGAATCCATCTAAATTTTGGTGGTTTTATCAAGCTTGAACTAGTCTAGAGATACTGAATTTATAACACAATTTTATAACGATCATGAGCATGAAAAATAGTTTATGGAGAGGCATAAAATCAATGTAACATTATAATTTAATTAATTTATCTCATTAAACAAAAAAATGTGATAACCATAAATTTTTTAAGGAATAATAAAAATAGAAATTGTTAATTTTGTTTAAGATTTTTGATAAATTTATTAGTTAATATTATGATTGGAATAAAAATAATTAAGAATAAATATGATCCACTATCAAAACTAACAAAAATAATGGTTTAAATACATTAAATAACATAAACTACCATGAGAATGGTTTTATATATAGAGGATAACCCATTTTATTATGATGTTTTTTGTTTTTTGTTTTTTTCGTTCCTCAAATAAATCTCCTTGATTCATTCAACATTGATCTGCAATCTTGAGTTCATCAACATCAATCGCGGAACCCCTATTCCACTATTCTAAAATACTAGTATTATAATTATAACCCTATATATTTTAAATATTTTAATATTTAAATAAATTTTATTATGTTTTGAGTATTAAATAAAATTAATAAATTTATCATTTAATATATTTAATAGGCAATCCAATTCATGCTATCTTTGAATTGTCTAATTTCATTAAAACGTCTTTCATAGATAGAGTAAAAACTAAATTCCAAAAATAAATTTGGTCTCATGTCTTCCATATAGTGTCCTATTCAATTTTCAAATCATTAAATTATAAAATACACATGTATGCAATTTAATATTTACAGTATTTTTTATATATTATTTTTCAGGACATGTGACACTGGAAACATTATTACAACACCAAGGAAAAATCCAATGTTACATTAAAAAATATTAAAGATATCAGAAAATGAAAACCAGTGTTGTGAAATTATCCCCAACATTATTTATTTTATACTATAAATGTATATGATATAAAAAAATTGAGGGTACTAGCTCGAATCATACTTTCATGCTACCAGGTTGTATCCTACACATTCTCATGATGAAAAGATACTTCAAAAAAAGGAATGGATTTCCAATTTAGTATCATATTCTATTGATCATCAATTTTCATCAAGTACCCCAATAAGGTGGCCCAATCCAAATTTTTTCACATTCCTTAGTAAATAACATGTGATGATTTGAGAACATATATTCTTATCTACGATACATGGAAGAGTTCATTCTATCATTAAAACTATTGAGGTTTGTAAAGGATATAATAAGAATTTTTAAAACATTGTATTATTCTAAATTTCTCGAAAAATCCTCAGAGATAACATGATACCCAGTTCAAATATCATCTATCCACGTCATTAGGATATTCAGAAAAAACATGGTCTCCTTTCTATAAATCCTATAGAATACATCGTTGTTTTGTGTAATATTTGAATACAAATCCAGATTTCATAATATAATAAAGGGTGAAATAAACCTAATATATCATAGTCTACACCAATTATGACCAAATAATATATTTCTCACTAATATATATCACTAACATGGGTGACATGTAGTGTTGTCAATATATTGGTTGAAATGGTTCCATGCAAAATTCGAAGTGATAAATGTTATTCTACATGTTCTACACTAATTGAATGTGATCCTATCTAGTCTATTCAGAGTCCAAAACATTTTATATCTTTATATAATACAAAACCTGGATGGTATTATCGGTCAATCCATATTTCTATTTCTCAAACACTAATCTCGTCTATAAATATGTATTTAAACCATCCAAAAAAAACCTCTCCAAAATATTGTGTGAAATGATTATCTTAGTTGGATAAAATCATAGTCTTAAACCTAAAATATTTGAGCATATAATGAGAATATATATTCATATAACTCAAAATTTAAATATTAACTTGTTTGGAAATGAATTTTTCCAATATAGGAAGTAAAGAAAACCTAGATAGTATAATTTCCTATTTTTTTATAAAAAATAAAATTAAAAAATAAATCGATATTTCATCCCATGTCTATTATGAGTTATCTAAATGTGGATTCATACCTTCTTGAACCTGATCTTTAGCCTTTAAAAAGTGACATGTGGTGAATATAGAAATAAAATCTTCAATAATATACCTCATGTCATCCCACCAAAACTATTATCGACGGTCTTTGTCCGAATTTTAAAATTCCAGATATACCACCATGGGGAATGTGTGAAACTCCCTCATTAAATAATAATGTAAAATAGAATAAAATACCCTCCATTAAAAGAAAATGATGATGTTCTCCCCAATTTCAAAAAATAAATCTTGTGCATCTCTTTAGGATATCTAGTTGTATATAAATTCAATATCAATGTAACCTAATTGTGCTTCCCTCACATTCTAATGAATAAATATAGTCTTCTTCTTCTAATACATAAAATAATTCCCACTATAGACCACTTAGGTCAGTTTTAATAAAGAAAACTATTCTTATACATCCCCATCTAAGAAACTTTTCAATTTCAATATAAGGAAATATACTTAAATATTTTCATTCCCTATAGTATTGAAAATCTAAAATTCATAGTCTAAAATGATATCCAACCAATTCTTATATCCCATGTTGAGTTTAATATAGGAGAAGATTTACATGAATTTTTCCTTGTCTGATTAAACAATTAAAATATCATCTAGAATATAATGAAAATAAATATTTTGGGAAAATATTACAGTTTCCATATCTCATTCATGGGTCTTGTAGTTATTATCATGGGGTCTCAAATTAATTAACTAATATGATATCAAGGACTTCATCTTCATCATCATGAATATATGTCCATATATAAAGGAATCTAAAAACACCATGTAATTGGCCCCCCTCATCTAAAAGTCTCTTCATATTATCACTAGTCAACCTCTATATTAGCTCATTGAAGTCTAAAAAACACTAATAAGACTATCTAATGAAATTGGTCTTCATCGTAATGGTATTCAATGGGTCCATAATCCAAGAAAATATATAATTAATATCCTATATAACTTTTAAAAACTATGGAAACTCAATAATTTTAACATGAAAATTGTTGGATCCCAAGAAAGAACTACATTAATCATTATCGAGTAAAGAATTACACCTTTCTTGTAGATGATGTTAATATAAATTGATGTTATCATAACCAAAATTGATATTTCATGAGATTAATTTATTTTTTATATTATAAAAGTACATATAGAAACTTTTTCAAATGATTTTTATGCTCCTTAGAAATAGGGTCAATTTAAATGTCATTGATAAAAAATAACTATTAATACCACTAATATCCAGTTCAATAGTTCCATAAATGTTGTATGTAATTTTTTTCATCAAAATAATTCTTGTTGAACTTATAATACTTATAGAAACATCATAATTCCATCTTCAAAATATTATCTTATTGAACTCTAAAATAATTACATTTGGACCTAAAATAAATAGTTTTAAACCATATCACACATTTCAACTAGTTAAAGAGTTATTCAATCCAATTAAATGGAAACATTTTCTTGACCATCACCTAGATTAGGTGACAATAATCAATATAAATATAAATCTATCATATTAATTTTTTGATAATTACATTCGATCAACAAATGGGGTCACATTGAGTTTGATGAAACCCATCTCATTATGGTTTTCCAATTATACACTCAACTCCCATAGGCCATAAAGGTATATCTGATATGTAGTTGATTCAAAATCTGTAGTCTTGGGGTGTAAACTAATGTAAAATTTTATATCCTAACTTAAAGGTAGTCTAATTATATCTTTGATAAATACTTGCTTAAAATTCTTCCTCTACCACTATATATATATTTTATAGAGCCTGTTAAAACAAGAAAAAAATGTCCAATTGATGGGTGAGAGGTTAGAGAATCCTTCTCATGTTCCCCATGTAATCTACAATATAATATTTCTCACCCATGAAGAATAACCTCAAACAATAATCATATAAGAATCAAACTCTCCTATACTGATAGTCTATATGAGAACTCATGGAAAACAGGCAATCCATACACATTTTGATTTTATAAGGTTTAATCTTAATGAAAATGAGGTCCCACAAGAAAAACTCTATTATATGTACTGAATCTCACTATTTTTACTTTTGATATATATAAAAATCTATCCTTGTGGGAACCCAAATCTATGTATAATGATCCAAAATATCAATAAGAATCTCTATAACTCTGATGAGGGATATATACATGAAATAATTGTTAAAACCTATAACCAATGTTACTAGTGATAGTATTGAGAAGACACATATCATACCTCAAATAATATCATGAGTTACATGGTCTTATCCCTACATAACATAAAATAAACCACACCATCTATTATTATCCCTTTGATCCTAGAAATATCTATAAAGTGGTAGTGCTTGGAGTATTTCATAATGGCATCCAAAACCTATAGATAATATATCCATCGATCTATATTCCCCTTATCTAGTAATGAATCTTGGGGGTATTTCCCTAACCACACCTCTGACATGGTATCTCCCAGCACATTAATTCATTATCTCTCTTAATGATGATTGGACCCTCTAGGTGGTAATTTCCTTACAAATCCATATGTATGAGTATGGTAATGATAACACATCCAATTTTTAGAACTTCATGGTTGATGCATACTAGATACTATAGATGATTTTTCAACATATTTTCCACTCCCAACTCTGGTTTCTTGATGCCCATCCATCCATCCAATGACCCAAAGGCCTTCATTTTTTATTGATTTTTGATAATCCACCTTTCAAGGGGTGAGGTGGAACCCTAACAAGACCCATAGGTGTAAGTATTAAATTCCCCGTAGGCCTTAGAGGAATTCATTTCCCATAGGCTTCAAACATTATATACAACCCAGACTAACTACTTGGAACTGCTCTTCCCCAGCATCTTCATCGTGAAATCATCTCTCCACCTTCGCATGGCTGTTTGGCTTTGCATTTTCGTGCACACACAGGCTTGTCCCAATGGCAGGTGTCATACCCTCTCATTCATCCAATCTTTTTAGCTTCTGCTATGGTGAAATCTCCTTTTCTCATCCTCCTTGTAGATATTCTTCCTTGTAGGTTGTCTGGTTTCCATCTGAACTTAAGGTGTCCCGAAGGCCTTGATGTGGCCCGAAGGACTTACTGACCCAAAGGCATGGGTGGACCGAAGTCCTTAAAGGACTCGGGGACCAAATCTGTGGCTTGAAGGCCCAAACGGGGGAATATTTCTGGCTGCTACAGTGCCAAAAAGTACCTACTACATTCCTCATTATAGTACATGCTACAGTAGTGCACAGTTCCCGCTACATTACCTGCTACATTACTGCTACAGTACCCATAAATAATTCATCCACCTAGATTTAATCCTGGGTCACTTGGATGCACTTAAGGAGTCCTTACCAACCAGTATAAGGCTCATCCCTTTAATAAGAATCTCCATATCGCCAAGGCCAACTCTAGTACCCCCACCATAATTGGAAATTCATAAGAATAAAATGATATCATTAATATCCCTATAATTTTACACGTCAAACATCCCTATATAAAAATATAAATCATTGTATTTATCAATATAATATCATGAATTATCAATAAACCTTGAGGAATACATTTAAACTAACATACTATCCTACTAAGGCTCATGATGTTCATGTATTTTCATAGAGAGTAAGATTGAATAACAATATATTTCACAGAACATGAACTGATAGTATATCTATGTGATCATCACCTCATAATGAGTTTGAGTAATTAGCCCCCACCAATTCCTTAGTGTTCCATCTAATATGTTAGTTTTGGAAGAAAGAATCTGATATGTCATGTAGATGATAGAAAACCCTTCACACTGAATCTATCTAACACTTCACTACTTTAATTTCTATTTTTTTGATAATTGTGAGTGATCCCTATCATTGGACTCCACATGATTCATTATTCATGTATGCATCATTGAAAAAAATCTACTAGATCTGTTTCACTCCAAAAATGAAGTGGATTATCCCCTTGAACAACTAGATTTTAATCTACATGTATTTCATTAAGAGAATTCACTTCTCTATTATTTATGAGAAAAAAGTCTTCCATAATAAACCCTTCAATTGAGGCCTCATCTCTCAAGTGTTCATCATTAAAAACCTTCATTTTAATCCTTTTCAGCTTCCATCATGGTTGAACCCCTTAATATAAAAATGTTTTTCCACATTAAAAAGATGATATCTTGGTGTCAAATACATGAGTAATGTAGAACTAAAAATTTACTATCATATATAATTCCTATAACATTGGTTTTCATGAAACTTATTCCTTGGTTTTCAATGAAAGAAAGTGGTATTTATAGTTCTAGTGTATGGATACATTAGTATCCTCACCACCATTATGTTACTTGAATATATAGGCAACATGAGGAACATAAAAATCATTTCCCTATAATCCCTTACAATGCATTACATCCTATCTAAATAAAATAACCCTAGTAAAAATAACCTTTGATACCACTTTGTTCATGACCTGATTCAGTGGGGTTCTATATGAGTTAGTTTTAATATGAGAGTGACACCTAAAGACCTCATCTAATAGGATATGGTCTACATAAAAGAACTAAGTATACATATAACTTAAAATGTAGGTCTTATTCAAAATTTCATTTAGTCATGTACACACACAACACAGATATATATTATAATTGCAACATTTGTTCGGTAAACAATACAATTGATATCCTCCATAAAAAAACATCATAGTGAATGGGGGATATGTAAATGCATAAAAGGTAAAAATATAATCCCAATTATAAAGGATGTCACCACTTGAAAAATAGTAAAAATTGGAAATAAGGAATAGTTATTGAATTTTATTCATTGAGTCTAACCACTAAATATAGTCATATCCACTAAACAATAAAATAATATTATACTATAATATGCACATATGATACCATAAATCTTCTTTTCTTCTGAATAATTTATTTATCATGCAAGAAAAACTAATTTATGGGTGAGTATAAAAATACTTCATATGTTGACCTGAAACAAAAATTGGAAGAAGCATAATAAAATAATTGAATTAATACATAATTAAAAAATATTTATGAAACCAAACATATAATGTTCTCAGACTAAAACAAAATTCTAAAAAAGCGAGGAATCCAAATAACCATATCCATCTAATAATGATCAGTCCTTTTATAACTCCAATGTCCCAATCTCTGATGCAAATTTTTATTCAAATCCTCATTCGGTTGAGAGTTAGAAACCCACTACATATCACTACACACTATTAATGATGTATAAATACACCCATTGTGTACCGAAACTTCACTATATATGATGAAATGGAGTAAAAGTCCACATAGAGAAGAATAATTCCCTCTATAGGGACATTTATAATTAACTCTACATATGTTTAATATATGTGGGAACCCTCACCCTTGTGAGTTTGTGCAGTACCAACCTTATCATCTCTTCAATGGTAAAACATGATAATTTCTATAGATTAAGCATCACTATAAGAATCTTCCCACTCAAATTACATTATTTTATTTATCTAATATGAAATAAAAGGCTACCATTTCATCCCATGTGGTATTTTTTTCAGTATAGGAAAATCATAGGAAAAAATATGAGATATATATAATGATACTAAAAGGGAATGGTCAGTGAAATTATAAATAGATATTGAATCCTGGAACGTTTCATTTAAGTTCATATATAGAACAATGTTCTTTTACCCTAGGCATGGATCCACCAACCATGCACCTCAACATGGCCTATCCCAAAGGGAACATGGTGTTTAGGATAACTCAGGGCCAATGGTGTATCCTCTTAGCACAAGTATTCGAAAAATTGGTAGTATAGAACATCATGTGGCCCATATATAAGGCATAAAATATTTATGTTGATCAAATAACCTATCCACAATGAAAATTCGAGAAAAATATATTATGTTACTCTGAACTACAATGGAATGTATTTAGAATTTTTGTAGACAATGAAGTTTGTTCCAATGTACTTCGTGAACTATTAAGATATTCCCAATACACTTATGTATCAATCATTGAATCACCCAAATCATATGAAATTTAATTCAGGTAACTCCAATCATTGATTAGTTACATAAACTAGTCAGAAATCGGGATTTAGATCACTTGGTATTGATCATTCATGCTTTACATATAAGGACCCAGCCTTAAACCTTACATAATAAGGAATTAAATGAATAATTCACATTGAGTATCTTTTTAGGTTTAGAGTTTTAGAGAATTAGGACATAACTATTACATCTCAAAAGAATAAAAAGTCGACACTTCTACACAGTTTCCATTTTTTCATAAAATAAACACTTTTTGAAAAAAAAGAGTCATGTCTAGTTCCATGTTTTAGATAGAATGAATTTTCCTTGATCCCATCCTTGACCCTATTCTACATTATGTCCCATAAAAAACATTTCAAAAAACATGGGATTAGCATAAAAATCTCAGTAAGGGATACACAAAGAAGGAAAATTGTTAGTTTTTCAAAACAACAATTAAACCATGAATACTTTAACATAAGTAATTTTTTCACCTTTATGAAGTAGTAAATACTCGTCACTGAATAAAAGATCACTACTTACCCTTTTGTAACCAAAATATTACCATAAAGCCCATATAAATAACACATAACATATAAAGGTAACTTGGGACATAAACATACTTAAATAGAATAACCTTACGGTTTACTTCCACACATATCACTAAATGGTATAGCCATACGGCCGACTTCCATACCCAATGCATTAGAGGTTATAACATAACCACCCGTCCTGGTTTTCATGGCACCACCCGTCATATGGTTTATCACATAACTACCCGTAAAATATCCAAGTACCATCACATCGCATAAAATATTTCAAATATAATCATTTCACTAATAACATTTCATTTTAAGTCACACGATGTAATTTCATGATATTGAAATAATCAATCCATTTTCATAAACCATTTAAAAAGAGATTTCTGAATCAAAGTGTCCCATACCACTTTAAAGATTTTAATAGAATTATAATTTCAAAACATTAATGTCCAAATAAATATATACTAAAACCCATTTATAAAACATGGACATTAAAGATAAATATTTATAATAATAAATCTTTAAAGCATTTAAAAATATATTTTAGTTAAAGAGTTTTTAACAAAATGAGAGACTCTTGAATAGAAATAATTGAGGAATAACATTTAATCAGAACTTTATAATATAATTAGAATAATGGGATTCATGATATAATATGTCAAAGGATAGTATATACACCATATAAGAGTTAATTGGTTCATAATAACAATGAAGTCTCAATGGAAAGGAAAATTGAGATGAAATCCCTTATAAGATGGTATACTTAAATTAAGAATAAATGAATTTCATAATTATGTGTGAAAAATATAAATACACCCAATATAAGTTTATATTAATTGTAAAACTATCAGAATTCATTCACACATATTCATAGGATGACATATTCAATAAGTACAAGATGAACCCAAAGAATCGAAATTGGGTTATGAAGTTCCCCTGTAAAAAATCGACAGCCTAACGGCGTCACATTAAAATTCATAAAATTAGTTGATGAGAGAAAAATGGTGTCTCATCACTTGGAAATAAATTTTACATCAATAAGGATACAAAAGAACATATCCCAACATAATAAGATGTAATTTAAAAGACACAACAAAAAGAAGTCTTTTAAAAAGAGGAGGGTGAAAGGTTCCCTTACCGATTTGGTAACATAAAAAACATACCCCACATGAAAGAAGGATCATACAATGAAGATTTAAATACTCATAAATGAATTTATATTACACAAATATTACAATCATGGGCAGTACATACACCACACAAAAGGAAATAGTGGCAAATATAGCATGAATCTCATGGGAATAAAAAGTGAGATGAAACCCTTTACCACATTGTAATCCACTGAGTCATATGAACAAAAGTTAATAACCACCAAATTAATCATAGAATACCATGAATATAATTATAATCATGATAATTTATATCCAATGGCAATAAAAAATACACCACATTCAATGATTAAGTGGTGAACAATGGAAATCTTACGGAATTAAAAGTGAGATATGAAAATCCCTTACCTCGTGTCCGACTTAACTCGGTCGTTCTTTAATCTCCCGAATAATAAACTAAAGTTAATTTATACTTTCTTAAGAACCTTTTTCAGGTTTATAATTACTTTTATATCAATTATTACCATGTTATAAACATTATCTAATCATTTAAGTTAATAATGGTCATTTTGTCGATATTTGGTACTTGAGTCAAAAATGAACACCTTATATTTACAAGTTGTCCATGTGGTCAATAGTCCATTATATCCAGAATTATAATCATGATTTAGATATCATATATATATATTATATATCCAGTATATACATTTATTTATAATATTACATAACATTTAGAGGTAAAAAATGAAATGCACCGTTTATGGAGACGGTAAGTCGTACGTACGCATGAACGCTGCTTTCATTTCTATTTCATATTTAATGGAATTAAAACATAATGATACATATTAGTTTTATAATTCCAGTATTTTATCATATATAATATCATTAAATCTATCCTTTATATGTACCACATATGGTATGAACGAGTCATATCACTTTGAGGGGGCGGTAGTCCGCACTTCCTCAAATGAAATTATCGCGTTTACCCATAATGGAAACCATAAAGGTATGATATAAATTAAAAATACAGAAGCATAAAGAAAACATAAACATAATATATATCATATATAAATACATTTCCGCCATAATGGCCACCATGAGAGGTGGTATGAGGTAATTGAACAATCATCATTTCGTGAGGCGTTAGTTTTCCATCCACAGAAACACTATGTTCTTCACCCATTAGATAGAAGTGTGTGTAAGTGTAGTTGTAATCCTTCTCATAACAACATCCTAGTATATTTAGGGTAATATTTTGGTTACAATATAAAGTAATAAAAAGATTTTTGGGGTTCGAGAAGTAAAATAAAAGAAAACAGTTTATGAGAAATTGTTACCTTTAATTTGGGTAACTCCCTTTGGTTTGAACCAAATGACTTCTTGAAGTTATTTATGCCTAAGGTAAGGCTTCAAGGAGGAGGAGAGGGATGTAGGGAGATGAATTTGGTGGATTTTGGACGATACAAAAGTCTTAAGAGGTGTGAAAAATTGTTTAGAACTGGTCTCCTATTATAAGGGGAGGTCTTTTGAAAAGTGTGAAAATGTTATTTTATTATATAATGATATTCGGTTTCAAAAGGTCCAAAAATCATTATGTTCAAATATAAGGTGAATCATATTTTAAATAAAATCATCCAATCATAATTGGACATTTTTTGGGTAATATTTTAATCATTATAATCTTATTTTGTTTAAATCATTTATTAATGAGGTAAATACTGCATCATTATTGTGTCATAAATAATTTAATTTATTTGATGTCTAAAAATTATATAAAAAATAACATGATGTAGGAAGGCTTTTTATATTTCCAATAAATATTTATAGGCAAAAATCTTACTTATATAACACCATATAAAAATTAATTACTAAAAGATATTTGTTTATGTCTATTTTGCCTTTACATTAAATTAATTAATCTATATTGTCATTATCACTCCCAAGTGGCACAATGGGGTCCTAAAATTGACCCAAAGATGCCCATGGTCGTTAATGACTCAACTGATAAGGTTTGGACAGGTGTTAAGATAATTATAATTCTCTTTTTACCTTGAATTACCCTATTTACCTTTAACCGTGGTAAATAAAAGTTAAAAGTTACTATTCACCAAAAATTATTTTCATCTTATTGAAACACATTTTTATTACTAATAACAACCATGTATGTAAGATTTTTGAAATTTGATTCACAGGAGTGGTAAAATTTCATTTAAATGAAAAAGTCAATTTTTTTAACTACTACTAAGTCGTTTCACTATTCATCTAAAATTGAAGTTTTTCACAAAAATACCAAAAATTCATCCTAAGATTTATTTGATATTCCAAATTCAAAAATGATGTATATTTTTCCATATTCAAAACATAGAAGTGGCATTAATTAATTTTAAATTAATTCCATGTTTTAAAACAAATAGCGTGTTTTTAAGAAACAATAACTATCAAAAGATCGACACCTGTTTATGTCCAAATTCAAAGTGAAATTAATTATAATGAACAAAATTGTATTAAATGGTAAAAATATATTGTAATTACACTTTAAAACCAATTAAAAAGATAATCTAACCATATAAATAAATTAGATTAAAATGTAGTTTCGAATTAAAATACAATATGTTTCACTATTCATTAAAAATGAACTTTATCAGAAAAATACCAAAAAAATACCCAAAGAGAATTTTGATGTTCCAAATAAAAAGAAGAATTTTATTTGGTCAAATAGAACATATAAAAATGACCAAAACTAGATTTAAAGAGGATTCTCCATTAAAAGGCGGTAAATCGGCTTTTTAATGTAAATTATGCTTAAAATTAGATTCATTCACATTTTAAGCCTCCAAATTTTTATTGGATAAATGTAAATTCATTTAACAATCAGTTATAATCATATTGTAGTTAGTTTTTTCCATTATCGCCAATACAATGGCAAGGAGTTAAATACCATTTAAAATAATAATATTATATTATTAGTGTGCAACATAAGATTTCAAAGAAACTCGTTGTTGTGTATCAGGTGCACTATCGAACATAGAAACCCCTTTAAAGTAAAATTAATATTTAATTAAAAAATATTAATAAATATGAAAATGTCATATTCTTCATTTATCTGGGAAGTTACATTACATATGAAAAATGATGTCCTGATACCCAGAACGAACATCTGAAATACATCGCTCAACTTCAATCAATCATTTATCAATTTACTCATTTTTTGATTGTGTCTTTATCAAGATTATGGGGTTTATATTATGATTAAAATAGAATATAAATTTGAAATCACTAAGCCCCGGTCCAACAATGATTAATATAATGAGTGGGGGTGAGAGAGTGAAAAAAATGTATGATTATTATTGGATGATGTGATCCCAACAAGTGATTATGAAAACAAAAACCATAAATGGTCTACTTAATTTGTGTGATAATTTTTTATAAATTTATTCTTGAATAGTAATTGTTTTTATAGTTTATTCGATGAATGGAAACCAAAGGATAAATAATATAATGGTCTAAGGTAAAAATTAAACAAAAGAAGGCATGGAATCCAAAAATTAATTATCCCTACCATATGAATAGAAAAATCATTGGCGGTGAATATATTTTCTAGTGATGTTTCTAATTATTATAATTGTTTCATCAATTATCCAATTAATGTCCTCCATTTTTTGTCATTGATTCATGATATTGAGTTTATCAATTTCAATTTGGTATCTCCTCCTCCCCCTCTTATATCTAACATTCTTACTTATATAAACTTATAGATTAGCCAAATATATATATTTATAGATAATATATTAGATTTGTTGAATTAATTAAAATAAATAAAACTACTATTCAATTTATTTGATGTACCTAAGAAGTATTGTGTTCTATTGAATGTAATAATCCTCCAAAATTATGTAAATCCTTTGGTAATCCCATCATTATGGATAAAACCATTGTATAATATTATCCATATAAGGTATCACTTAAAATGAAAAACATTAATACCAGAATTATGTGTGTGCACACATTAACATTAATAATACTTTCAATATATTAATTTTAGGGTCATGCAAAACTAGACACACAACACTGACTTTGAGGGAAAATATAGAGATACATAGATATATATTCAAATTATCCAATTATTAAATCCATAGTTGTTACAATAATTTTCATAAAAAAATCTAAAACCATCCTTAAATGTTTGTTAGAAAAAGGAAAGCATCATTCAATAAAGGATTCAACTTGTCTATATGCATGGATAATTATTTATAATTTCTATGTTATTAAGAAATGAGTAACATGGATTATAATTTCATGAAAAGAAATATTATAAATATTTATTATAAATATTTATTTAATTTTCCTTTTTACTACTATATCTTAGGCAATGATGTTAAGTGAAACTAGTTTCTTTAAAGATGCGGTTATCCACAAATACCCTTGAGTCATGTAATAATTTTTCATAATTGAAATGAGGAAGGTGTTTATTATTATTCTGTTATAATAATATAATTCTATTATACTAGTTGTACTAATTTTATAAATTTATTATTATATAATGTAATTACAGTAAGATTAAAATTTAAAAATGAAATAAAAATAAAAAATGAGTAGTTAGAGACATATACCTCACTTTTTGAAATACCACATTGGAAAGGGGGTTAAATCAGAAAGGGAAGATGTATTGAGAATATCAAATATTGTTAAATATTTATTATAATTTATTGGACTTCATTGGGAATATCATGGGACAAAATATGCAGTTTTTTTGTGATGGGAAATGAGAAGTGGAGTACCACTTTATAAGTGAAAATGGACGGCATATTTTTAAATACATAAAATATTTTAATTAATGGGATGTCACTCTCAAGTAAAGTGTGTCCAAATAATGGAATAATGGAGAAGGATTCCATTACGGTTGAACAAGGAATCAAAATATCTTCCCCATATATGTTTTAATCATTTCGATTGTTAATATCTACTAGTTAAACCCTTTTACATCTTTTTTCCTAGGTGATTAGTTTTTACCAATGTAATTTTTCATTTTTTAAATGAATATATATTAATATTAATTAAAAACATTGAGCCATTTATTGAAAAACTAAATTAATATTTACTATATTAATTATATAAACATTAAAAAACGAAATTAATAATAATTAATATATAATTTATTAGAAACAGTTTTTTTTTAAATATAACATAAGTTTAATAATTAATAAAATAGTTCTGCACAATGAAAAAATATTCAAAACATTAATTTCAACTATAAAATACCTATTCATAATTATAAAAAGCTTTAATGAATTTAATATTCATACTTATAGACTAATAATGTCAAAAAAGTGATGTAATTGGTAAAAAAATCATTTTTCTCTACTCATTTGAAAATAATTTTTTTTTGAAAAAGATTAAAAATTTATCTTTAGAGGATATTAATATATAAATTTGAAGAATTAATTTAATATTTTCATATACAAATTAAATAATTTATAAATTTAACATGAAAAAAAATAAAAAAAAATTAACAACCAAATTTTATATTGTTTTAAATTTTAGTATATTAGGCATTATTCAAAAATTTATGAATATTATCAATATATCAATCATGAAAATTTTAAATTTTAAAGAATAAATTATAAGCATTAAAAATTATTTTTACCTTATTACCCAAACATGGTCAAATAGTATTCATGGGGACCTTTATTTCAATGGTTTATATATATATTTTTACTTGCTTTTAAAAATACTACCCTTAATTATGACGTATCTAATTTAATAAAAAATCAAGGGATTTTTGGGTTTTTGTTTCATGTGGAGTAAGATATAGAAAATATTTTATGTTATTAAGGGAAAATATATATTAAAATCTTTGTTCATAACACATACTACTTGTTCCTGGCTTGACAAAGATACCCTTGTATTTATACATAAACACAGTTTGTTTAAAATATGATGTTTTGTATGATTATTATTATTTTCCCATGTTTTATAGAGTTGTCTATAATTAATCCATCTGGATGCAATTCATTTTTATTTGAGCCTTTCGAAAACATTTTTTTGAAAGCTAGACTATTTTATAAAATCCATTGGAATTTTCTAATTAATTTTTTTTCATGTCAAAATTCTTATAATATTTATGTGAAACTAAAGTTATTAGTGTTATTTGAGAATGGCCTTATGTAGATTTTAGGTGGTATCATACTGGGTCTTATTTTTACATCATACATATACCATTGGGCATGTAAAAACATGATTTTGTCTGAAACATTTAAACATAATGGAACCATTTTTGTTCACTAGCACTATATTATTATCATCGCCCTTGGTCGGTTAGAATAGTAGAGATGATGCTCTCTTGTTGATTACCTCATGTGGATCATTTTGGGATTTTGGGTTTTCTGTGATGTTATATGTCTTCCTATTTCATATTATTACCATTTTCTTCTTTAATTAATGTTCAATAATAGATGTAATGTTTAGGTATGGTTTAAAAATTTTAATGTGATGATCATTATGATAACTATATTTATTATTTTTCTGTACGGTCTATTTGAAAGTTTTTTATTGGTGATATTTGTTATTAGATAAAGCTTATAATCAATAGATTGATTTTTCATTCCTTTATTTCTAGGATGAAACCAAGAATAAATCATTAATTGTGATAATGTAGTTCCATACACAGTATTGTGGTGAGACTCATCTTGGTTTTTCCCTTGGGGGAGTGGTACAAGAGATGTGTTGGTTCATCCAAGGCATGTTATCTACAAAATAGAATCGAACTAATCTAGTTATATAGGTTTCAGTGGTATACAATAGGAATAATAATTGTGGATCAAGTGGTGGGTGTAGAATAGTCTTGATAGTGCTCACTATACTATAAAACCATGAGTTTACATATTTGGTAGACAATTATGTTTCAATTAGAAACCCAATTTTCTATTTTTATTAGATTTGATGTATTTTTTTCATTAATTTTGGGCTTTAGGAAGAATCCATAACATGAATTGATACATTTGAGTGTTTGGGTCATCCATGGAGGGAATGGATAGAATAATTTATTATCCATATTTCCAATAGTAGCTGTATAGATCCCATACATCCAAGACATAAATCCATTGAGTGATGTCTCACATGTCTATCATATCAGTTTCCAGTCCATGAATCTAGATCATTCATAGTAATAAAATATTTACCATTATGATATTATTACCCATTAATATTTTAAAATTTATATTAATGGTGATGTGGTTTATTTGAGGATAATATTGTATGTTTTTTGGTCAAATTGTTTTTATTTAAGAACTATTTGTGTATTTAATAAATTATTTTATGTTTTTTGTAGAGAAATATTCCTAGAAATGAATCTTATATGTGATTGGAAGGAATAGAAAATTATTTTCTATACAAAAACCTCATGGATAATCCTTAATTTAAATTGATATTCTTACTATTCAACCCTTGGTAGAAGAGGTAAGATGATGTTAGAATCTATTGGGGGACCATTCTCAAGAGTTCAAAAAATATAACCCACAAGTTTTTCTTGTTCACATTTTTTACTATACTATGGAAATGATAAAAATTATTGAGTTTATAATTATATTAATTAAGACCCGTAAGGCCTCTTATTATGTAATATTCACCTATATTTTCCAAATTTAATGTAAAAATTCAAGAAAATCAATGTTAAATGTAATGGTTTTTGAGGATATCATATAGGAGACATTCAATATTATACTCAATAATAATTTTTAACCTAAGGTAAAATAGTGACAAGATCCCATGAGTTCATGAATATGGATTAGTAAGATCGTTAAGTGATCGAGTTTGATACTTTGTTATCAAATATAGTTTATTTGAGTCTTGATCTCATCATGAATGATTACATACAAGATAAGAATATAGAAATGGTTTTTATGGATTGGTTCAGTTTGATGCTTATTATTCATTAATTATCGACTTATGTTGGGGTGGAGGACAATGTAGCTATGAACCAGGTGGTAAGATCATGAAATATAGGTCTCATTGATGTTTTTTATTAGTATGTTGTATCCATATATATGTCATTTCACTAAAAAAAATAAGGGATTAACCTCATCATTGTAGTTGAAATGTTGTGTAGTGATTATAATGTTGAGTTCTCATATCTTCCTCAAGCAATAAGTTAATTCCATGTTATCAATGTTCAAATATTTGTAATAGAACACATAACATCTCTGATGATCTAAGTACATTCTCATAGTAAATGATTTCATATAGTAAAAAATATATCTAGAAGAAAAACCATTTGGGAGTGCAAATGGTTCATCATCTTTTAATAGTAAAAATGTGTGATCTAATACTTCTACGGGTTTGGTATTTCTCTATTATTCCAAAGGGTAATCTGATATGAATTATTAGGCTCATGAGAATCCAGAGTTCATATGTCTTTATGTGATAGAGACATCACCAGAGGATATTGAATGTATGTCGGCAACCATGATATGTAAAATCATTATTTCATAACTAATGAATTTCTTTGACTGATATAATTAATTTCCATTCCATTTTTTATTGAAAATATAATTTATTTATAGGGTGTTCTATTAGAGTTTAATAAATTTTTGATGGATCTACATGACCCCCTGAGAAGGAAGAATTATCATTTCTTTTAGTACCCAGAGTGTCCTGTGTTAATTATAGAAATATATGTTATGTGGGTCTTCTTTATGTTGGGATGGGATATCTACTATCTCTTCATTTGTACAGATTGTATTAATACTAATTATTCTTAATCGGACTATTATATTGACATTTTCCACTTTCTATCTTCTGGAACGTAAAATCATATATTCAAAGGAGTGTGAAACCATAGGTCTATCAAGGTTGGACCCCTTGATCCATATATGTCATTTATTTATTTCAGTTATCAAGGTAGTTATTTTTTGATGTAGGGTAGGATTAATATTTATATTATTTAATGGTATTATACCAATATTCTGAGCTCTATTCATGTGATTTTTCTGAGTTTGGAATCCCATAAGAGGTTATGTATTACATTTAACTGAAATGTGGTATGAATCCCATTAAATTATTATTATACCAAATGATTCCTACATATTGGAAAGAGTAAATATATTTTTTAGTGGATCTTGAATGGAAGGAATTTATTCTATTGAAAATTCTACTAGGGGTATCACCAATACATATTTCAAATAAGATAGATGAGGTTCTCTGACATTGGATTTATTTTCACATGCTTAATAAAGTTTTTTTTATGAATAAATACTTATTAACTTGAATCATTTATCATTTTTACCTGATCAATGGAGGGAAGGGAATTTTTTAAATCATGATAATTTATGGAATCACCAATAGAGAGTATAGTAACAATATATTCTAAGAACTGTGCATAATTGAATATGTGGGTACTTTCATTATTATTTACACATTTTTCTTTAATAATAATATTTTATTCCTTATGTAATTGATTAATATAAACTTTTCCTCCCTTTGGATTCCCTCATTATAATGTTTATTTTTAATATATTGGTGCATTATAATGAAAATATGGACTATAGAGGCCTTGTAAAGGTTATTTTGGAAACATTATATGAGAACGACATATTTAACTAACAATTATATTATTTTTCTACATATATGAAGTAATATTTTGGGCCATGTCATTTTTTTGAATTTTATTTTAAAAAATATCAATAATAACAATGAATTAAACTATTGTGACAAGGCCAAAAATGTTATTTAGATAAGTTTATTTTTTCCATTTGGTTATATATTATAGGATTTTTTTATGAAATTTTCCATCATATATTTTTAATTAATAACATTTAAATTGAAAGCGATAATTTTTTAGAAGAGTGATAATTTCTAAAACAAATTAGGGGTGGTTGTATTCATTAAAATTAGGACCAATTTTGATTCTTCCAATTAATGGGATGATCAAAACATTTTTATTCCTAGTTTGTGGGGTTTGGTTTTGTGTTACTATTAGATGATCATGTGGTGGAGATTTTATCTATTCATATATAATGACATGGGAGGATTTACCCTACCCATGACATAGATTTTTCAGTTAGGTTGTATGTGTTAGTTTTATTATACTACCATCACATGAGGGGGATTTTATATTTATTTACGGTAATAACTTCCAAAGTCACATAATCACACAAAGGGGAATTATCATCAAGAAAATATGCTAGGTGGACTAACTTCAAATATTTTATTGTTTCATGTCATATACCATCAAAATGTGGAATGTGTTCTAAACTTACTAGAGAATTAAATTTTATGTTTTAGTTTTATATTGAATCTATATAGAAGTATAGTTTTATGAATTTTTTAATTGTTTAATTTTTAAAAAAAATATGGGGTTATTTTGATGGTATTGTTGCTTTATGATAACATTATTACTTCTCATATTGATCATGTTCGGTGTCGGCATGTGCTTGACCTAGGCCACCAACTGAAGGAAGAGCTATAAATGGTGGGGAGAGCATAGTATTTTTCTCTTGGTGTTCATATGGTACGTCCTTAATTATGAATGGGATTATAGTTATATTAATAGTTAATTAGGAAGAGATGAAATAGGTTCATTAGTCTATTGAGACCATAACCCTGTGTATAAGGACCTAGCCTTAAACATTACATAATCTTAGTTAAGTCAATAATTTGTCTTTATTTCACATTGAGGATATTTTCAAGTTTACATATTTATAGAATTATTCCATAACTAATACATAACAAATAAAATATTACAAATTATACACTTCAAATCATTATCCATTTTTTCATAAAATAATAACTTTTAAAAAGAAACATAGTTTTGTTTTATATTTAAACTTCATACCATTTCCTTGATTCCATGAATGACTCTATTCTTCTATAAATCCAATGGAAAATAATTCAAAACAAAAAATGAGCATAAAAATATCATTATAGAATACAAAAAAAGGGAACCCATTAACCTTGATAAAACATTTAAACCATTAATAATTTATCATAATATAATATTGTTCACCTTTATAAAGTAGTTAATACTCTTCAATAAATATAATCTCATTTCATACCATTTTTTTAATGTAAATATGACCATAAAACTCATAGAAATCACATATAACATATAAAGGTTACTTGGGACATAATCATACATAGATAGAATAACCATATGGTCAACTTCCACACATATCACTAAATGAAATATCTGTACGGCTGACTTCCATACTCAATGAATTAGAGGTTATAATGTAACCACTCGTCCTTGGTGTATCACAGAACCACCCATATTTGTTTTATCACAAAACCACCAATATTTGGTTTATCACATAACCATCTACGAAATGTCCAAGTACCATTATATAATCATAACCCATATAATATTTCAATTATCAACAATTCACTCATAAAATATCATTTGAAATCAAAAGAAATAATTTCAAAATACTGAAATAGTCAATCCAAATTCAAACCCATTTTGAATAACAATCTAAAGAAAAAGGGAATATGGTATTTATCTTTTCATTTTTAAAAAAATTAATTCCTATAATGGAATCAAAATATCAAATAACAGTTACGGTGGTAAATAAGTTTTTTCACCACAAATGTTAAAAACATTTCTTTTTACCTTTAGTAAAGAAAGTAAACATTTATTTAAAAAAATAATCCTTTTGAAAATAATTTAATTAAATCAAAAATATATATAAATTTTTTTTTAAAATAAATTTATATCTGTATAATAAATATTTAAATTAATTTCATAATGAAAAATATTTGATAATTAAATCTTTAAACGTTCATGGTGTCTCATACCACTTTGAACATTAAAATATTAATCCCCATGAGTTAATAAATTTACCAAAACATTAAATTAAATTAGTAAAGATAAAATTTTGATACGACATGTCTTAGGGGCTGTATATACACCTTATAAAATAATAAAGGTTCATATAATCAATAAATTCCTCAATGAAGGGAGATTGAGACGAAGTCCCTTACCTTGAGTCTGACTTGTCTCATTAATTCTTTATTATCCTGAATAATATAGTTAGTCTAATTTAAAATTTCATGATATACTTATTCAATTTTATTATTCATTTTATATCAATTGTTACCATATTTTAAAAAGTAAAAAACTATTCATGTTCATATCATACATTTTGTCGGAATTCGGTAGTTGAGTCAAAAATAAACTTGTTTTGATGTAAATTGACCATGTGGTCAAAAGTAAATAATCTATAGATTAGTATTACTGATGTAAATATCATATATATCCCGTATATATATATATATAATAATCCATGCTATTTGTAGATAATAAATGAAATGCACTGTTCATGGAGACTGTTGGTCGTACATACGCATAAACGCTACTTTCATTGGTTTGTTATGTTAAAAGATTAATATAAATGTGTATTTTAATAAAATTATTTTATTAATTTCATAAATGTATCATATATTTAATAAAACCATATTTTATATATTCCATTTATAGCGGGAACATGTCATATCACAATGAGTGGTCGGTAGTCCACACTTCCTCAGACAAAATTATCTTATTTCCACAACATGGAAAGAATAATGGTATGTTCTAACTAAAAATTAAAGAAACACAGAGACAATATAAATATAATATATATCATATTTAAAAATATTTTCCATTATAAGGGCCACCATGATAGGTGGTATTAGAAAATTGAACAATCGTCGTTTTGTGAGGCAGTAGTTCTCCATACACAGAAACATTATGTTCATTACCCACTAAATGGAGGTGTTTATAAGTATAAATCGAAACCCTATCATAAAAAATAATATTATATTTTTGATACTGGTTTTGTTATATAATAATATAATAATAATAGTTTAGGGGGTGAAAATGGAAATAAATCTAAAAAGAAAGAGAGAAGGTGTTACCTCTTAATCATGTAACATCTTTTAGTTTAAACCAAAAGGCTTCCTTAGGAGGCTTTAATACATAAGGAAGGCTTCTTGGATGAGGGTAGGGACTATATAATGGGGTTTTGGTAGGTATTGGCCGGACCAAAAGGTTTTTTATGTGAGATTTTTAGAGAAGAGTGGGTACATTTTTATATGAGAGGCGAGGGTCACCCTCAGAAACTCTTAAATTATTAAATTAATATAAATTCATTTTATATTTAAAATAGATCCAAATTGAGATATGTCAAATATAAGATGAGTAAAATTCTATATACTCTCATCCAATACTTTTTAGACATTTTTTTATTTATTTTAAAACTTTATATTTTCGGTTTTCCGTTCATTATTCTATTTCAATATTAATTGTGGTAACAATATATTAATTGTTAATATCCTATTAATTTTAATTATATGGAGTAAATTTCCCATAATTTGACACTTAATTAATTTTAGAGAATATCATAGTCACTTTGTAATTTAAAAAAATATGTTATTTTTGAATAATTTGATAAATTACTATTTTTATATAACATCAATTATCCCAATTTTTAAACAATTAATTTTATTAAATTTCAATAAAATATAAACTAAAATATAACTTCAAACCAACCAATTTAATAGTATTATAACAAGTCATATTCACTAATAAAAAACTTTTATGACATAAATAATTTCAAATAATATTTATTTTAATATTCATAATTTCATGTATTTGATTACTTCATTAATAAAGAAATCATTGCATCATCGTTATGTCATAATTATATTTAATTATTTATTGTCTAAAAATTATAAATAAAATACCATGATGTGTGAAATATTTTTTTATTTCTAATCAATATTTATAGTCAAAGATATAACTTATATTAACCCACATTAAAAAATCGTAAAAAGATATATGTTTATAACATATTTTCCTTTACTGTAAATAAAAAGTAATAAGTGTCATAACCACACCCAAATGGATTACAAAGGGAAAATTTTCAGCCAAAGTGTTTTCTTGGTTGGAAATAGATCATAAAATAGTATTATGAAATTGTTGGGGTAGTTTTATTTTATTATAATATTATTTTTACCCTTATTTACCTGATTTACCCTTTAACATTGGTTAATAAAAATAATTACTACAGATACTATTCATCATGTCCAAAAAAAAGACATGTTTACATAATTTGCATATTATGATTCCAAATATGGAATCCATTTTATAAAATTTAAAACAGAGAATTTATAGTAATTAATTTAAAATTAATTCTTACTGTCAAAATGAGAAAATGGGTTTTTAAAAGTAAAAAAAAATCAAAATATTGACATGTGTTTATATCATATTTCAATATGAAATTACCTCCAATGAGAAACTTTAGATTAAATGATTAAAATATAATCCAATTACACATTAAAATGATTCAAGGGAAAATATAACTATATAGAAAATTATATTAAATGTTAGTTCTAAATTAAAATGTAGTATTTTTTACTATTCATTAAAATTTAATTTTATTAGAAAAATACCAAAATTCAACAAAAGAAAATTTAGATGTCCCGCTTCTAAATAAAAAGTTTATTTTGTTAAATAGAACGTATAAAATTGTTAAAAACTATATTTATTAAGTGTTCACCGTAAAAAGGTGGTAAAACTACCTTTTAAAAAAAATTAAAGTATTTTATGCTTAAAATCGGATTTATTATAATTTTAAGACTGTAATATTTAATTGATGAATGAAAACACATTTAAAAAATATGTGTAAACATAATATAGTTATTTCTATTCATTACCACCAATAAAATGGCTAGGCGATAACTAGCACTTAAAATAATATTATTAATAATGTATTATTTTTCGGTGTAACATAGTCTTGCATGCAAAGAATGATTTCAAAGAAACTCGTTGTTGCGTATCTGGTATGATATTGGAAAAAGAGTCCCCCTTAACATAAAATTCATATCTTATTAATCAATATTAATAGATATGAAAATTTCTTATTGTATAATAACTTGGGATGTTACATCCTTCCCCCCTTTTGAAAATTGAATCCCCATAATTTTATTCCATTATCAAATAAGTTGAGGTATTTCTCATTTATAGTATTTTTTAATTCTCAGGATTCCTCTTAAACCATATACTTTTTCTACAAAAATATTAATTTGACAAAATAACCTTTATTCTATAATAGTTTCTCTCTGTGATCAAAAATCTGGACTGGATATTCCTCATAAGAAATATTATCTTCCAAATGAACTACTTCTGGACACAAAACATGAGTTGGATCTGGAATATACTTTTTAACATTAAAATGTGAAAAACATTGTGCTCCTAGGGTAAAATAAATGGCAAATCCAATCAGTAGAAAATCGATCCAAATTTCTCAAGGATTTTATAGGGTCCATTAAACCCCATACTCATATTCCTTTTTTTCCAAAAACTCATCACACTTTTCCAAGGTGAATATCTTAAAAAGAAATGATCACCTACCTCAAAAAGAATATATCCTTCCTCTGGTTATCCACATAACTTTTTTCACACTTTGGGCTCTCCTAATATGCTTCTAAATGAACTGAACATTTTTTTTTCATCTCTTCTACCAATTCTGGTCACATCAACTCCCTTTTACCAGTTTCATCCCAAGAAGATAGAGTTCGACACTGATTTCCATATAATTCAACAAATAGTGGAATCTATATACTGGAATGATAACTATTATAATAAGAAAAGTCAACGAAAAAAATAATTTGATCTCAACTTCCCGGGTAATCCATTGAACAAGCACATATCATATCCTCAAATAACTGAATTTTTCATTCTGACTTCCCATCTGATTGAGGATGAAAATCTATACTGAAATTTAAGTTTATACACAATGAATTCAGAAGCCATTTCAAAAAGATAGAATTATACCGAGGATCAGGATCAGATACAATGGATAGGGGAACCCCTTTAATTTCACTATCACTTTAAGATACAACCATGAAAGTTTATCAGAAGATAAAGTATCTCGAATTGGAATAAAATGAGAATATTTATTGAATGGATCAATAATAACCCAGATCACATTATTACCTCGAAATGTATTTAGTAATCCCACTATAAAATACATGGATATATTTTCCCATTTCCACTACGGTACTAGAAAAGGATGAAGCATCCCTTTCGATGACTGTCATTCTACTTTAACATGTTGAAAAGTCAAATAGTTCACAGTAAATTCATCAATGTCTCTTTTCATTCTATCCCACTAGTAATACTCTTGAAGATACTTGTACATATAGTGATTCTAGGATGAACTAAAAATAGAGAACTATGAGCTTCACATAAAAAATCATTCTTCAAATGTGAGTAACTAGGAACACATAATCTCTTCCCAAACCTCCAAACACAGTCTTTATAAAATTTCAATTCTATTTATATACCCTTCTAAACCAATTCTACCTTTTTCTGCAACTCACTATCTCCCTTTTGTGATTTCTTAATTCTTTCTGATAGAGATGATTTCACTGCCTCCTAAAAGAAAAGAAAAGAATTACCTACACCAACAACATCCAATCCAAAATTCACTACATCAAAAAACCAAAGGATCTCATTCCAAACATATAATCGTCAATGTAACATTACATTTTTGACTCAAAGAATCATCCACATTATTTTTCATTCCCATGTGGTAATGAATTGTTAAATCATAATCCTTTATTAATTCCATCCACCTCCTCTATCTCATGTTCAATTCCTTATAAGTAAATATATAGGTTAAAATTTTTTGATCAGTATATATTTCACACTTTACACAATACAAGTGATGATTCCAAATTTTTAATGCGAAGACCAAAAACAATAATTCCAAATCATGTGATTAATAACTTAACTTATGAGGTATCTATTGAAATAAATCATAATAAATTACCTGATCATTATGAATTAGGAAAAAAATTATTTTTAATGAAGAATCATTGTAGATAACAAATTAACCATTCATAGGAGACATATCCAAAACTAGATCATTTTCCAATCTTTTTGTGTGCCTTAAAATAATCACCGCATTCTTTTTTCCAAATGAACTTAACTACCATACATTATAACATATATAGTGGTCTAGATAACTGATAATAACTTGAAAGAAACCATCAGTAGTAACCCCTTAATACAAGAAAACTATGATACTCTATGATATTGGTAGGTCTTTTCTACTCTTAAACAATATTTATTTTAGAAGGGTCAATAATTATGCAATATTTAGAAACAATATCACCAAGGACTGAATTTTTTTTGCAACCAAAATTCACTCTTACTAGACTTCTATATAGTTTATTTTCTTTTTAGGTACGAAAAGAAATCCTTAAGTGAATTTCAAGTTCCTTATAACTTTTAGAATATACTAAAATATTATCTATTAAAAAACTGAAAACTAATCCAAAAACTATTGAAAGAATCCATTCATGAGATGCATAAATATAGCATGTTTATTAGATAACCCAAAGGGAATAAAAACAAACTCATAATTACTATATCTTGTTCGGAATTCAATATTTGGAATGTAATCCTATTTTACCATATGTTAATGGTATCGGGACCTTAAATAAATCTCCAAAAAATACTGAGCTCCTTAGAACTAATCAAAAAAACCCATTGATATGAGAAAAAGGGCATTTTTTCTCAATAGTGATGTTTTTTAAAGATATGTAATCAATAAAAAGTCTCACAGAACCATATTTATTTTTCACAAATAAAATAGGATCACCACATGGTGATGTTCAATGACAAATGAACCCTTTATCAAGAAACTATTGGTACTTTTTTATCAATTCCACCAGTTCTAATTGATCCATTAGATAAGGGGGTTTAGAAATAGTGTTAGAATAAAAAACTAAATCAATGGTTAATTCAACTTCCCAGTAAAAAAATACCTGGAAATTTATTAGGAAAAACATTTTTGAATTCATTCACTACTCGAATGTCACTAATCAAAACTATTTCTTTCTTTTTAACAACATGAGCTAGATAACATTTACTAACATCTTTAATTAATATCTCATCTTCTTGGTAGGTTATCAAAGTTAAGAAATCATTTAATAAAACATTATTTTCTTTAAAATAAATTTTATCATGATAAACTGAAATCCAATCCATACCTAAAATGATATCAAATTCCACTATGCGTAGTTTACCAAGATTTGTATGAAATACTATCCCACAAATGATAATAGGAATATTTCTATAAATCTGGATTGATTTAATACTTCCACCCAGAATTTTTACCAAAAGTTATATATCACATTCATGATGTTCTATTTCCAATTTACTTGAAAAGCTCTTAGAAATGAATGAAAGTAAAGATCCAGAGTAAAATAGAGTATTGGAATATTTTGAAAAAACATGTAATATACATATCACCACTTCATTTGATGGTCCCACAACAACCATAGTAGTATAAAATGATTTTTATAAGCCTTTATTCGTTCGATCTTACTATATTCCACCCTGGGAAACCAACTTTGGACACACATTGGAAAAATTACAAAACTCATTGCAACTAAAACATATTACTGTCGGTTTTTCATTGTCCGTATGATCATATTAATTACAATTACGAGAAATATGACTAATATTACCACATTAGAACCATTTTTCAGACATTAAGATGCATCCTCCAGGATTCTTTTTACCATACTTCTCACAATTTAGATATTTTGGTATCTTTTGTCCAGACATCTTTGATGAATTCATTCCCATTTCCTGCGAACTAGATCACTTCTTTTGCTTGATCTCATGGAACATATGATCATATGAAAACTTTATTTTGACCGTCTTCACACATTGTAAATGTTTCTCATAGCTTTTGAACTCATGACAATCAAATTCCCTTCAATATTTCAAAATCAATATTAAGTAAAACCTATTTATCTTGATATTAATATCCCAGATAAAATTCAGGGCGTACCTTAAAAAATGGGTGAAATTTTATTCATATTTAAACACTAAATATTCCCTATTTTGTCCCAATAACATGAATTTCTTTTCCATCCAAAGTCCAACAGCCTTATGAAAATATTTCCCAAGGAATATTTCATTAAATTAATTCCATTCAATGGCATCAATATCTTCAACTCCTTTGATATTTTTAAACATTGACCTCCATTGATCGGTTTTAACTAAAAAATGATAAATAGAAAGACTATCCTTTTAATTTTATAAAAATCCCATTACATCAACACAAATATTAGTGCTTAATTCCACCCCTAATCTTGAATATGGTCAAATGATCCTTTGATGATGGGGGACATTGCCTAATGAAATTATCCACTATAGACATATTCTTCTATGGTTGTTATGGTTGATCTCATCTATAAACACCACCACAATTTATCACTTGATTCATTTGATCCATCACTACAAAAACTGTTCAGTTATTATTCTGACTATCTCAGGATCCAAATTTGGAAGGTTGTTTTCATTTATATGCATTCCCAGAATGGTTTCCTTGTTTCATCTGCAGAAAAACATTCTGAGAAAACATATCTTAGATGAAGAAACATGGTAATATTTAAATTATTTATCATTTAAATTTGACCATAAAGTAAAACTCATTTAAGTATATTCTATTAATAATATTCTAACCCCTAAATTTATTTAAATTGGCCTTTTATACAAAATATAATGACAAAGCCTTAAACATTACATAATCTTGAGTTAAGTTATTAATTTGACATTATATCACATTGATGATCTTTTCAATTTTAGAGTTTTATAGAGTTATTCCATAACTTGTACTTAAAAACTCAAATAATAGAAAGTATAAACTTCTACTCACTATTTATTTCTGTCATAAAAAAATAACTTTTAAGAAGACACATGGTTTCATTTCATGTTTAAACATCATAACTTTTCCTTTATCCCATCATTGACTCTATTATTATTTAGATCCTATAGAAAACATTTCAAAATGTAGTATGAGCAAAAAAATCTCAGTAAGGAATCTAAAATTAATTGAAACCAATTTACTTGCTAAAACATTTAAACCATGAATACATTATCATAAAGTAATATTTTTCAACTTTAAGAAGTAATAAATATTCTTCACTAAATATAAGTGTAGAGACCCAAATCTTGACGTACCTGGACATTACATTATATTTTCAGAATACTTAATACATAACAAAAACAGACACCAAAGGACCATAATAGTTTTGTGTCTTTGGAAACTTGGAACATAATCTTCTAATCATGGTGAAAGATCTTCAACATCTTCCATAAAGATCGTACCTTTTTGTTTTATTATCTAAAAACTTTCTTTATATCCTGGGAAAAATAAAACATAAAATTGGTGAGCTCAAATGCTCTGTAAGGGTAAACATAGGGAACATAAAACAATCCATAAACATTTGAATGTAAAAACTTGAACATAAAATTTAAACATCAAAATCTTGATCAAAGACATATATCTTGGATGTACGTATGGCATGTATCATAATAGATCATAAATCATGATAAAATATCATGGGAAGAAAACATGTAATTGTGGAAAACCATTAAGCACGTGATATGATTTTCATAGTAGCCAACAAATTGCTGCCAAGACCATCTTAGTGGACAAAGTCCCTTTCTGAATCGAGTTCACTCCTCATTCGAGTCTTGTATCACTGAACTAGATTAATTTTCCTTTCCAGCCATATCTATCTCATGAGATATAAATCTTTACCCAATGCATTGGAGGGAGATATAGGACCTACCAATCTCATAATGAAATCATTCTTACATGTGCCACAATATAAACATAAATCATTCATCATAACCCAAATAATAAAATGGGTTTCATAAACATCATCCCATCATAACACAATCCATATAAAACAAATGGATGTCATTTCATCATAAGAGAAGTGAAACCATGTAAGTCATAGAGACATTATACTTGAAACATAAACATATGAAATAATGTCATCTTAGATGGAAAATGGTTTTGATAAAACACCTGAAATGAATTCTTGAGTAAAATATCCTTTCTTCTTCAAAATCATTTTCTTTTCACAAAATGCCACGAAATTTTAAAAGAAAGTGATTTTGTTGAAAATAATCATGAAATCTTGTAGAGTAAGATTAATGAAAATAAGGTGTTATGAAAACTTTAAAAATCCATTCATGCCATGTAAGTTTAAAAAAACATCATCCTCATACTTTTAACGGAAAAGTCAAAAAGTTCTTCGTGTGGTAAGAAATGTAAGATTTCCTTCATAACATGTGGTAAAATTAAAAAATGGGTAAAATGGAATTTAAACATACATGAAAACATTTTTAGAAAATATGTTCATGAATGATAATAATAACCCCAGTAAATACTTACGAATAAACAATCTCGGATAAAAACGAGATTGGAAAAGTTGTCCCTTACCTTATGTCTAATATGATTCGTATGTATCTGAACCTCCTGTATAATGATATAAATAATGTAATTTAATTATTATATAATCATATTAATTGTTATGATATCATATATGGTTCACTTATGACTTTATATTACCCGTTCTTTTGTAAATTCCATGTTAAAGCAGCGTTTTGGGTAAAATCATTTTATTTATCGTATGTGTTTGGACTTGTTGTTCATGATATTATTATTACTTATATCATGATTTAATTACTTCCAGAATTTAAATCAAGATTTATATATCATATATATTCTGTATATGTATATAATAGATATATTAATGAAATGAAATACACCGTTCATGGAGACGGTAGGCCGTACGTACGCATGAACGTTGTTTTCCTTTCCTTATTGACTTGAATGGAAGTAAGTAGATGACATATATATATATATGAATAAATAAAGTAGCTTTATTATGTCATATATTTCATTATTATCCATTATATATACTTTATAATCATTCTTGAAAGGTTAACATGGAGAATGAATCCCATCGCGTTGTGGAGACGGTAATCTGTATGTACGCACGAGCGATGATATCGTTCCCATAATTATTAAATTGGAGTGGAGTGGATTATATAATATCAAATAATTTCTATTATGTTATAACAACTATATATAGTTATTATTTACACCATTATACCCATCCATGTAAAGTGGTGGTGGAAAAACTGATTACACCATGGCGTGGAGACGGTATTCCGTACGTATGCGCGCGCGGTGATTTCTCTTTCCGTAAGATGGTTAGAAGGTGAAATGGGATTGTTTCATATTTATAATAACATATCGGTATATTAGTGATACTGATGCTATTAATTTATAATTAAACAACTAAATAAGAAGAAGTTTAAGGAGAAAGAAACTTGAAAGAATCGGTAGAAGAAATTGCCTCTTCTTTGACGCACCTCTTTTAAACTTCCTCTAAAGGCACTAGAGTTGGTCTTTTGAGGATACCAGAACCTATATAATGCTTCTATGGAAGTTTATAATGGAAATGGGTACGGGTTGACCGATCTTGAATTCTCAAAATTGTGTAAAGAGAAGAGGGAGAAGGTTTCTTTTATAAGGGAGGAGAGGGGCACCTTAGGAAAAACTTAAAATATTATTTTATAATAAAGTCACATTCGGTTTATAATAGCTCTAAATTGATTTATTTAGAAGATAAAGTGTGTATGGGTAGAAATACTCTCAAACAATAGGTTTTATACAAGTTTAGGTTACTATGTTAACCTTATCATTTAGATTTAACTCTAAGTTAAATAATTTAACTTTTACCGTGTCTTCTTGTTTTCTTACAATATATGGTTAATAAACTTACTATAAAAATCCAAACGAACCCCTAGTGGTTCATTATTAATATATATAACCTTATCTAAGTCATTTGGCCGAAACATAGATTTTTATGAACAGAATAGAAATTAATAATATAATGTTTGTTTTAAAAACTATTTTAGGTCAATTTTGACACTATTTGGTAATTGATTTTTGTGAAACTTATAACAGAATGATTAGTTCTAAAAAAGTTAATTGATTCAATACTAACATGAAATATTAATCTATTAATTAGTTTAATTTATAAAAAGTCTCAAATTACATTTATTTGGGTATTTATAACATAAATTATGTTAATATTTCATTAATAATGTAATTACTCCATCATCATTGTGTCATAAATAAATTAAATTATTTAATCTATAAAAATTATAAATAGAATACCATTATTTAGGAAATATTTTTATCTTTCTAATTAATAATTATAGTCTAATTTATCTTATGTATAATCTTATATTAAAAATGGATTAGTTATTAAACTTTGATTTTAGCTATTTTAAAAATTCTTTAAATAAAATAATAATAAATGTCCTAATCTAATCCAAGTGGACCTAAAGGGTAATATTTTATTCCTAAGAATGTTTTTGGTCGAATTACACTTATAAAATAGAATTATAACATGTTTTAGGGTAATAATAATATCATTTTTACCCTTAATTACTCTATTTACTTTTAACCGCGGTAAATAAAAGTAAAAGTTACTATTCACCAAAAATTATTTTTATCTTATTGAACAAAATTTTACTCCTTGATATTAACCTTGTCTCTCGGATTTTCAAAATTCCACTCACAGAATTGGTAAAATTATGTTTTATGTAAATTTTCAAATTCTCCTAGGAGGTGGTAAAAGAAGGTGAAAAGTTCAATAAAATTTTTATATATCTAAAATTATTATAAAATGACACCAATAAATTAAATTGAACTTATATAGGTATTATGTATCAATTTCTACCTAAAATAAATTTAAATAAAATATATTATTATTTAAATAAAATGTCGGTTTTTAAATAGTAACCTAGTGTTTTCACTATTCATCAAAAATTGAAAGTTTTCAGAAAAATACCAAAAATTCACCCTATGCTAATTTCGATATTCAGAATCCAAAAATGAAGTCTATTTTGAAAGATAAAATTTATAAAATTTTAAAAAGTAGGTATTACTATTCATAAGGGCTAGTTCATAATAATATTATAAAAATATCTCGTTTAGTGAAACTCAGTATTGTGTACTACACACGCTATCGAGGAAGGTCTTGATTGCATGTAATGCAAGACAAGTCAGGGTTGCGTGTAGTGAAACCCTTGTTTGGTGTTTCAAATAACATAATCAAAGCTTATTTCATTTATACATTCAACAAAATCTATACTTAATGTTGCATAGAATAATTTCCACAAAACGAACTTGAAATTATGTGTAACACGAGCCAAGAATAGTGTTGCGTATACTGCAAACTAATACAGTGTTGCGTATAGTACAATCTAATCTTGGTGTAGTATATAATAGAAGACATCAAAGAAATTAAAAATAATATATCTCATAAAATCTTGGGGTGTTACATTCTACCCCCCTTAAAATGAGTTTCACCCTCGAAATTCGTCGGGGTTATAAATTGTTTACTACATGAAAGTTTCGTTCGTAGAAACCCACATCGTAAAAGGCATACTAAAACTTAATTTTAAAAATTAAAGTAAGAAATGTAATGGTTACCTAGATTAACTCATCACTATATTTCCACATTGGAGAACATAGGTGGAAATAGGGATATGGAAGAAAAATCCAACCATCATGTTATGATGGAGAGTGGTAGAGGACATGACTATGAAAAAACCAACATTCAAAAAGCCATAAATTTGTGATGATTTAATGTACCATCTGATTCATCGGATATAAGGACACTAGGACAACATTTTTTTTCAAGATCATTTCCCTAAAGTTGATGAATTGTTTAATTAAAAGAAATACTTACTTCATTTTTGTACAATCTCTCTGTTGTCTGTGCCTTGAACAATTTACACTTCATCTCTTAAAGAAATGAAGTTGAATTTGTCTTTCGTGAAGTGTTAGCATATCATGCGATAGAATGATAGGTCATTCCCTCTATCTCAAATATATGGTTAGAAAAAGTTATATACATAAGTCCATCTATGGTGAGATTAATTGTATATGGTTCCTATAATGGACTTATACTTAATCTATCATACCTCTTAATAAAATAAAACTAGTTTATACTAACCAGGGACTTCTTGTAGGCCAGTGGTGGGTGATAAAGTCCTATCACACTTCTTTTGTGGGTTCAATTCCGCAACCTTGTCCGACGCGGTGGGTTGTCACCCGTCTTTTAGGTTGTTCCTTTTCATAAAACTACATTATTATAATATTCCAGCAATAATATCGAAAAAAGTTTTAGCCTTAAACAATATTATCTTATTTATAACTTAATTCATTCCAATCTTTAGTCTTATCAAAAACACTTCAGTCCAAGCTCATAGTATAAAGAAAATGATTACTTGAAAGGTTTCATAACAAGCACGTGAATACCATCAATTATCACCCATATATCATAAGATATATCTTGTTGATCACATTCCAAATATGTTAATACCTTAATCATGTATTCTTTTGAAACATGAATTACCATAGAACCTTAGTGAAAACATGAATGCTGTCAAAAGTTTACTCTTTCCACATACCAAAATCCCAAAATTTCTATATACTCAAACCATGATTTCACTTTGTCCTTATATCAGTCATGAGCTCATTAATACTATCAAAAATTTCATTTTCTCCTTATCCATTCATTATTCGCATATCATCTACTTTCCAAAAATATTTCAATCACTTTTCATGGTTACTAGTACCATAAAATTATTGAAAACCACAATATACTAATACAAAAATATTCCAATATACCATAAAAGTACCTCAACAACATTATTCTTCAATACCAATACATAAACACTACAATCCATCCTCTTAAATTATTGTCATGGAATAATTCCTTACTTGATTTAGAAGTAACCTCTTTGGTCAGGGCACTGAGTTGGGTAATGCTCATGTTCTCCACAAATAATACATTGAACTCCATAACAGTTTGTCACTCTATGACCCTTTTCTCCACACAGATAACATTTTTCCCTCCATTTGAGGTATTCCTCAAGGTTCTTCTACCCTTCTTATTGATACGTAGAAAGCTTCATCTTCCTTCTTCTATGTTCCTCTCCATGAGAACATGTATAAAAGTTTATCATCCTCTTATTTGATGACTTAGGAATACCACCAAAGTTCACCTTGTTAATCATATATCATGATGACTGATTTGACATAATCACAATATGTTTCCCTCTAGGCATTACACGATTTTGTTGATCACAGTCACCAATTTTTTCATCGGAATCAACGTTAACTGAATTCCTTCTCATTTCCTCCATTGAATAAAACCAAAAACCATAGTGTAAGAAACATTTAAAATAACGAGGAACCACAAAATCATTAAAAGTTACTTATGGTATGTCTAACTTATCATGCATTCTTTAATCCATGATACCTTAGGTTCACCCTAGGTTATTCATGATCGTCAACATAACTCTTGGACGGTAACCAATAGCTATACTAATCCTTAGGGACATCCCTAGACATACCTTAGAAATATCTCTAGGGATATCACTAAAGTTTTCGCATCCTAGTTTCCAAAGGTTAACAAAACATTTCCTCTGATACCAAATTTAGAGACTCAGAGCTTGACGTACATGGAAATTACATTACATTTTCAGAATACTTAATACATAACAAAAATAGACACCAAAGGACCATAATAGTTTAGTGTCTTTGGAAACTTGGAGCATAATCTTCTAATCAAGGTGAAAGATCTTCAACATCTCCTATAAATATCTTCCCCTTTTTTATTACATAAAACCTTTCATTATATCATGGGGAAAATAATACATAAAAAGGGTGAGATCGAATTCTCAGTAAGGGTAAACATAGAGAACATAAAACAATCCATAAACATTTGAATGCAAAAACTTGAACATAAAATATAAACATCAAAATCTTGAACAAAGACATATATCTTGGAAGTACGTAAGGCATGTATCATAATGGAACTTAAATCATGATAAAATATCATGGGAAGAAAACTTGTATTTGTGTAAAACCATTAGGAACATGATATGATTTCCATAGTAAACAAGGCATTGCTTCCAAGACCATCTTAGTAGACAAAGTCCCTTTCTGAATCGAGTTCACTCCTCGTTCAAGTCTGGTATCACTGAACCAGATTAACTTACCGTTCTAGCCATGTCTATCTCATGAGATATAAATCTTTACCCAATGCATTGGAGGGAGATATAGGTCCCATCCATCTCATAATGAAATCATTCTTATGTGTGCCACAACATAAACAAAAATCATTCATCATAACCCAAAGAATAAAATGGGTTTCATAAACATCAACCCATTATAACATAATCCATATAAAACAAATGGATATCATTTCATCATAAGAGAAGTGAAACCATTTAAATCATAGAGAAATTATACTTGAAACATACACATATGAAATAATTTCATCTTAGATTGAAAATGGTTTTGATTAAACACTTGAAATGAATTCTTGAGGAAAATATACTTTCTTCTTCAAAATAATTTTCTTTTCAAAAAATTCCATGAAATTTTAAAAGAAATGGATTTTGTTGAAAATAATCATGAAATATTGTAGAGTAAGCTTCATGAAAATAAGGCGTTATGAAAACCATAAAAATCCATTCATGTCGTATAAGTTTAAAAAAAACCTTGTCCTCGTAATTTTAACGGAAAAGTAAAAAAGTTCTTCATGTGGTAAAAAAAGTAAGATTCCTTTCATAACGTGTGGAAAAATTAAAAAATGGGTAAAATGGACTTTAAAAAAACATGAAAACATTTTTAGAAAATATGGTCATGGATGATAACAATAACCCCAGTAAATACTTACGAATAAACAATCTCGGATAAAAATGAGATTGGAAAAGTTATCCCTTACCTTATGTCTGATATGCTTCATATGTATCTAAACATCCTGTATAATTATTTAAATAATTTCATATAATTATTAAAAAATCATATTAATTTTTATGATATCATCTATGGTTCACTTATGACTTTATATTACCCGTTCTTTTGTAAATTCCATGTTAAAGTAGCATTTTGGGTAAAATCAGTTTATTTATCGTATGTGTTTAGACTTGTTGTTCTTGATATTATTATTAATTATATCATGATTTACTTACTTCCAGAATATAAATCATTATTTTTATATCATATATATTCAGTATATATATATAATAGATATATTAATAAAATGAAATACATCGTTCATAGAGACGGTAGGCCGTACATACGCATGAACGATGATTTCCTTTCCTTATTGACTTGAATGGAAGTAAGTAGATGGAATATATATATATATATATATATATCCAGTAGATTCATTATTTAATATATTTCATTATTATTCATTATATATACTTTATAATCATCCATGAATGGTTAACATGGAGAATGAATCACATCGCGTTGTGGAAACGGTCATCCGTACGTACGCACGAGCGATGATATCATTCCCATAATTATAAAAATGAATTGGAGTGGATGATATAATATCACAGAATCATTATTATGTTATAATAACTATATATAGTTATTATTTACACCATTATACCCATCCAGGTATGGTGGTGGTGGAAAAACAGATTACACCACGGTGTGGAGACGGTATTTCGTACGTACACACGCACGGTGATTTCTTTTTCCGTAAGATGAATAGAAGGTGAAATGGGGTTGTTTCATATTTATAATAACATATCAGTATATTAGTGATACTTATGTTATTGATTTATAATTAAAAAACTAAATAATATGAATTTGAAGAAGAAAGAAACTTTAAAAAATCGGTAGAATAGATTACCTCTTCTTCGACGCACCTCTTTTAAGCTTCCTCTTAAGGCACTAAAGTTGGTCTTTTGAGGAGACCAGAACCTCTATAATGTTTCTAGGGAAGTTGATAATGGAACTTTTCAGGGTTTGGACGATCTTGAAAGCTCGAAATTGTGTAAAGAGAAGAGGGGGGAGGTTCCCTTTTATAAGGGAGGAGAGGGGCACCTTAGGAGAAACTTAAAAATATTATTTTATAATAAAGTCATTTTCGGTTTGAAATATCTCAAAATTGATTTATTTAAAAGATAAAGTGGGGATGGGTAGAAATAATCTCAACAAATAGGTTTTACACAAGTTTATGTTACTATTTTAACCTTATCATTTAGATTTAACTCTAAGTTAAATAATTTAACATTTACTATGTCTTCTTGTTTTCTTACACTATATGGTTAATAAACTTACTATAACAAGAAAAACTAACCCAAGTAGTTAATTATTAATATATATAACCTTATCTATGTAATTTGGACGAACCATAGATTTTTAGGAATAGAATAGAAATTAATAATATAATATTTGTCTTAAAAACTATTTTATGTCAATTTTGACACTATTTGGTAATTCATTTTTGTGAAAATTATAACAGCATGATTAGTTCTAAAAAAGTTAATTGAATCAATAATAACATGACATATTAACCTAAAAATTACTTTAATTTATAAGAAAATCTCAAATTACAATTATTTGGGTATTTATAACATAAATTATGTTATTATCTCATTAATAAGGTAATTACTCCATCATCATTGTGTCATAAATAAATTAAATTATTTAATGTCTAAATATTATAAATAAAATATGATTATTTATGAAATATTTTTATCTTTATAATTAATATTTATAGTCTAATTTATCTTATATATAACCCTATATTAAAAATGTTTTATTTATTAAACTTTGATTTTAACTATTTTAACAATTCTCTAAATAAAATAATAATAAATGTCCTAATCTAATCCAAGTGAACCTAAAGGGTAATATTTTATTCCTAAGGATGTTTTTAGGTCTAATTAAACTTATCCAATAGAATTGGGACATGTTTTCGGGTAATAATAATATCATTTTTCCCTTAATTACCCTATTTACTTTAAACCGTGGTAAATAAAAGTAAAAGTTACTGTTAACCAAAAATTATTTTTATCCTATTGAACCACATTTTACTCCTTCATATTAACCGTGTATCTCTTATTTTCCAAATTCCACTCACAGAATCGGTAAAATTAATTTTTATGTAAATTTTCAAATTCTCCTTGGAGGTGTGTAAAAGACGGTGAAAAGTTCAATAAAATTTTTATATATCTAAAATTATTATAAAATGACTCCAATGAATTACATTAAACTTATATATGTATTATCTATAAATTTTAACCTAAAATAAATTTAAATAAAATAAATAATTATTTAAATAAAAATTTGGTTTTTAAATAGTAACCTAGTGTTTTCACTATTCATCAAAAATTGAAATTTTTCAGAAAAATACCAAAAATTCACCCTAGGCTAATTTCGATATTCCGAATCCAAAAATGAATTGCATTTAGAAAGATAAAATTTATTAAATTTCAAAAAGTGGTTATTACTATTCATAACGTCTAGTTCATAATAATATTATAATAATATCTCATTTAGTGAAATTTGGTGTTGCGTACAACACACCCTATCGAGGAAGGTCTTGATTGCGTGTAATGCAAGCCAAGTCAGGGCTGCGTGTAGTGAAAGCTCCGTTTGGTGTTGCGTATAACATAATCAAAACTTATTTCATTTATACATTAAACAAAATCTAAACTTAATGTTGTGTAGAATAATTTCCACAAAACGAACATGAAATTGTGAGTAACACGAGCCAAGAATAGTGTTGCGTATACTGAAAGCTAATACAGTGTTGCGTATCGTAAAATCTAATCTTAGTGTAGTATATAATAGAAGATATCAAATAAATTAAAAATAATATATCTCTTAAAATCTCAGGGTGTTACAATAAGCTCATTGCTTATAGTTTCTGTAATAAATTTGTTACCAAAAAACCCATTTAAATTACATATAAAATATAATGGTAAATTGGTACACAATCATACAAAAATGTAATAACCATGCGGTTGACTTCCACACATATCATTAAATGGAATACCCATAATTCCAACTTTCATACCCAATCAATTAGAGGTTATAACATAACCATCCATTCATGGTTTATCATAGAACCACCTATATTGGTTTTATCACATTATCAACCATATATAGTATGTCATACAACCACCTGTTAAATGTCCATGTACCATTGTATAATCCTAACACATAATAGACTGCAATTGTCAATAATTCACTCATTAAATTTCATTTTCAATCAAAAGAAATCATTTCAAGATATAGAAATAGTAAATCCACTTTCAAAACCATTTTCAGTATAAAAATACCCAAAAATGGAATAAGGGGTTTTTATTTTCCTTTTTAAAAACATTAAGGCTTATAGAGGATGTCAAATTTCAAATAACAGATATGGTGGCGGAGAATTTGTTGTCACCACATATGTTAAAAACATTTCTTTTTTCATTTTGTAAAGAAAGTAATATGCTTTATATAAAAAAATTACTTTTGAAAATATTTGAATTAAATATAAAATATATAAAATTTCCCTTTAAAATATTTCTATATCCATATAATAAATATTTTAATTAATATCATGAATAAAAAATTTTGATAATTAAATATTTAAACATTCAAAGTGTCTCATTCCACTTCAAACACTTAAATCTTAATCTCCATGAATTAATACATATTCCAAAACATTAATTAACATTAGTAGAGAGATAATATGGATATTAAATGTCGTATTATCTATATATACAAATTATAAAAGAATACGGGTGTGTATTATCAAGAAATGTCTCAATGAAATGAGATTGAAACGAAGTCCTTTACCTTGAGTCTTACTTGTCTCATATGTTCTTTATTTTCCTAAATAATAAATGTTGTTTAATTTATAATTACATTATACCCTTATTAAATTTTATTCTTCCACTTATATAACTTATTAATATGTTATGAAATGTACATAACTATTTAAGTTCATATCAGATGTTTTGTCGATATTCGGTACTTGAGTCAAAAATGACATTGATTTGATGTAAATTGTCTGTGTGACCAAAATTCCATTATCTCCAGAATAGTATTCATGATTTAAATATCATATATATATAGTATATATGTATTTATAATAATCCATAATATTTGTAGATAATAAATGAAATGCACTGTTCATGGAGAAGGTAGGTCATAAGTACGCATGAACGCTACATTATTTTTTCATATTAAATGAATGATATAAATGTATATTATAATACCATTATTTTATTAATTTTATATATGTATAATAGGTTTAATAAAAACATCCCTTATAAATTCCATGTATATCGATAATGAGTCATATCGCTTTGAGGGGGTGGTAGTCTACACTTCCTCAAACAAAATTATCTTATTTACACAACACGGAAAGAAAAACATTTTGTTCTAAATAAAATTTAAATATGCAAGGAGAAAATATAAATATAATATATATAATTTGTAACAATATTTTTAATTATAATTTCCACCATGATAGGTTTTAGGATAAAATTGAACAATCATCATTTTGTGAGGCATTAGTTCATCATACACAGAAACAGTTTGTTCATTACCCATTAAATGGATGTGTGTGTAAGTGTAGATAGAAATAATATCATAAAAAAATAAAAGTATATTTAGTATACGTTTTTTTTATGTAAAAATATAATAATAAGAGTTTAGGGAGTAGAGAATATAGTTGAATCTAAAAATTATGAGAAAAGGTGTTACCTCTTAATCACTTAATTTCTTTTGGTTTATACCAAAAGGCACCTTTGGGAGGATTTATAAAATAAGTGAGGATTCTTGAATGAGGTTAGGGATTTTAGAAATGGTTTTGGTTAGGTATTGGATGAATCAAAAGGTTTGGGATGTGTGAGTATTAGAGAAAATAGAGTACCTTTTTATAGGAGAGGGGATGGGCACCCTTAAAAACTCCTAAATTATTAAATTAATATAAATTAATTACTTTAAGTAAAATGGTTCCAAATTGAGTTATTTCTAAGATAAGATGAGTATAGTTATAAATAATCTCATTAAATACTTTTTATACATTTATTTACTTATTAATTAACATTATCTTTTAGGTTTATGCTTAATTAATCTCTTTTAATTTTAATTGTGGTAATAACATTTTAATTATTAATAGGCTATTAATTTTACATATATGGAGTCAATTTACCATATTTGGACACAAAAGGAACTTTTAGAAATTATCATAGTCACTTGGTGGTTTTAAAATATGTTTATGAGTTTTAAAAAATTTAAAAAATTATTATTTTCATAAAATCTCAATTATATCACTTTTTACACTATTCATTTTGTTGAATTTAAATAAAATATAAATAGAGAGATAACTTAGAACCAAATAATTTATGAGTCTTATAACATGTCATATTTGCTTATAAAAATCTTGGATGAGATAAATTATGTCAAATTATATTTATTTTAATATTGATAATATCAATAATTTAATTCGTTCATTAATAAAGAAATCACTTCTTGATCATGGTTTCATAATTATATTTAATTATTTAATCTATAAAAATTATAAGTAAAATACCATGATGTAGATATATTTTTTTTATTTCTAATAACTACTTATATTTTAACATATCACTTATATAAACCAATATTAAAATTTTTTAGTAAGAAGATATATGTTTATAATATATTTTCCTTTACATTAAATTAAAAGTTATAAGTGTCATAATCACACCCAAATGGCTTAAAAGTGAAAAATGTTCATCCCAAGGGTTTTCATGGTCATACATAGATCATAAAATAGGATTATAAAAACTTTAAGGGTAGTTTTATATTATTATAGTATATTTTTACCCTTATTTACCTCATTTACCCTCTAACGGTGGTAAATATAAATAATTACTAAATTTACTATTCATCAAGTACACAAATAAAAGATAAATATTTAAATAATTTGGATCTTCTAATTTAAAATATGGAATCAATTTTTCCAATTTTAAAACATATAAGTTTCAGTAATTAATTTAAAATTAATTCTTGTTATCAGGATGAGAAAGCATGCTTTTTAAAAGTAAAAATAATCAAAAGATTGGCATGTGTTTATATAAAATTTCAATGTGAAATTACCTACAATTACCAAAATTTGAATAAATTATAATAAATTAATAAAATTAAACTTTAAAGCCAAAAAAATTACTATATAACTATATAAAAAATTTATACAATAATGTAGTTTTGAATTAAAATGAAATATTTTTTCACTATTCATTAAAAATGAATTTTATCCGAAAAATACAAAAAATCAACCAAAGAAAATTTTCATGTCCCTACTAAAAATAATAAGTTTATTTAATCAAATATAATATATAAAATTTTCAAAAAAATATATTTAGAAATGGATCTCTTTCAAAAGGTGGTAAAACTACTTTTTGAAAAAAAATATTATAGTATTTTATTATTAAAATTGGATTTATTCTCAATTTAAACATATAAAATTTATGTAATGAATGTAGAAACATTTAAAAAACAAGTGTAAACATAATATAGTTAGTTCTATTCATTTACACCTATACAATTTCTATTAGATAACTGCTATTTAAAATAATAATATTAATAATGTATTATTTTTCAGTATAACTCAGTCTTGTGTGAAATGTAAGATTTTGAAGAAAAATGTTTTTGCGTGTTGGGTACGATATCATAAAAAGTGTCCCCTTTAATATAAAATTAATATCTTATCAATAAATAATAATAGATAAAAAATTCTTATTCTATAATTACCTTGGATGTTATACTTCGGATACAAACACACCTTGTAATTAGGGAGCATATTATCTACCATCTGGGATGGTGTGTACTGTTTTTGATTTTGTTTCATTTTACTTTACCTAATAGAAGATGAAGGATTATAATTAGTGATTTCATGGGTTTATTTAGTCACTTCCTATATCAATATTTATGTGGGGTGATATTTTCATGTATGTTGTGATATATCTACCACAAACTCATATATAGAAGGAAACTATTCATATTATTATAGATTATTTGAATAAACTAACACATTTTCCCAACCCTATTTTGAAACCATAAATATTCCCTATTTAATTAAAAAAATTTGTTATTTATATAATCATATTATCAATTTTAACCAAAATTCTCCATCTTAATACCCTTTTTTGCAAAAACTGTTACAGTTATTGTATAAATACACCTTCATGCATTCATATACTGATTCTGCCATGGTTATTTGGCATATTTCTTGAGGTAATCCATGAATCTTATTATATCATCATCACAAAATTTTTTCATCATTTATTCTTTTATTTTCAAAGTGTTTTGAAACCCTAGGAATCCATGTGGTGGAATAAATTTATATTTATTGGGGATTTAAGTTTTCGATACTGGTTTATGTTTATGATGATCACACTCTTCTCATTATAATGGTATTTTGTGGAGATAATGATTTTTTATTTTTATTCAAGATAGGTGTCTCAATTTATATATTTTTCAATGAAGTAACATTGTTTATTGATTCATGTTGTATTTTATTACTTAAAACACATTTAAATTTTTCTTATAATGATGGGTTCTCAATTATTTATTTTCTTCCATAAATATGTATGCAATTTTATAGATTAAAATGTATTTTTTATAGCAATTGGTTTAAATTGTTATGATATTTTTGATAAAATTACTCAAAGGGGGTTTTCTGATTCAAATGGATTTATAAAGATGTTTTCCAAACGAAATAAATTGTGATATTTGTTTGAATATTATGGGAATACATTGTTTATAAAATTGTAATATATAATTCATTATTTTATTAGAATATCAGATGTTTTATGTTGTTAGACCATTTATAAAACATGAGTGAACTTGGTTGTGTTAGTGAAATGGGAAAATAAATCCTTAAACTATGTTATAAACTAGATATTGAATTTTACATAAGGTATTGAGTGATCCATATTAATTAATGTTTTATACTATGACTTATTGTAGCACCTCAAAATTCTAATGTATAACTTTGAATTTGATAGCATGCATGACATGCATCACTAAGAGCATAATAGGATATAATATCCTTAAACTCTAATTTATATTTACTATTTTTAATATATTTATTACCTTATATTGCTTTTAATGAATTCAACGTCTAATTAGGTTTTGTTTCATGCAAGAGATGCCTTTATCGATGCTTTTGTTACACGAAAAATTGAGTTTCACTGAACAACAATGTATTATTAAAACATTATTATTTAATATAATATGATATATCCTAGTTGTTTTGTTAGAAGTTATGAATTTTATTAACTGACTTATAAAAATTTATGGTTTATATAAATATAAAAAGAATTCATTTGTTACCAACTGAGGAGAAATGAAAATAAAAACCAATTTGATATAGAGGGAAATATTTTTATTTTTAATCTTCAAAAGTAGTTTTGTTTTAATAAAAAAATTTAATTAAAATTAGTGAATTATATTAATGAAATATATATTTAATATATTCAATAAAATATTTTTTATATTCATCCATTATGTTTGATATCCATAAGACAATAACAAACCCTATTTTACACTTAAAAACCTATATTTTTATAACGGAAATTTTACCCCATTATAATTGTGAACCCATATTAAATAGAAATTTTGACAAATTAATTGATTTAATATATAAAAAACTTCATATTTTAATGAGAAAAATATTAATTTGGTTATGGTAAATTTTTTATATTTTTTTGAAACATATCATTTTTTTCATTAATATTGAAAATACTGAAATTTAATTCAAAACTCCATTTTCATCTAATTTATTTGTATGGTTAAATTATGTTTCAGATTGAATTTAATGGTTAATTAGATATTATATTTATCATTTAATCTAAATATTGTCATTTTAATTAGTTTCACTTTGATATTTACTATAAAAACATAACAATCATTTGGATGATTTTACATTAAAAACTCACATTTTCATCCAGTCTGCAGGACTAAATTTTAATTACTTTTTTGCACTTCTATGTTTGGAATTTGAAAAAATGGATTCTTTATTTGGAATATAAATAATTATAATGACATTAATAAAAAAATTCTGAAAAATATTATTGAGAATAATTAAAATCAATTACTATTATTAAGTAAAAATTAAGATTAATAAAATACTAATCCTTTATCTTAAGGGCCCAAATGACCCATCCACTTGTCCAAAACCTATTTTCTGGAATATCTCAGCCATAGACCTTAAATTATTTAATTTTGTTTATTTTTTATGCATTTTTTAGGTAATAACATGTGTTCACATAACTTCTTTTAAAAAATACCAAGTGAGTCATCTTTCTTCCCTATAAAAGGCTACCACCTCTCCCACTTCCTCACACCTCTCTAACCACCTAGGATCAACCCCGATCTGCCCAAATAGCTTCCCAATATCCATAACCTTTAACTCTAATCTTCCCTTTGGGAATAAATTCTTTGAAGGACGACTTTTTGTATAAACCAGAAGAAGTTACTCGATTAAGAGGTAACGTCTTCTCCCATGATTTTAGTTTCACTTCAATTATCCACTCTCTATAATCTTCTTATTCTAATATTGAATAAAAAATATTATAATTAATATAATAGTATGTCTTTATAAAAAAATTTACACCTAAAATTACACACACCTCCATCTAATGGTTAGCAAACATACTATTTTTGTGTAAGGTGAACTACTGCCTCACTGAATGATTATTGTTCAATTTTGACTTACAACCTATCATGGTGGCTATTATGATGAAAAATATGTTTATATATGATATATAAGATACTTATATTGTCTATATGATTCTATAATTTTTATTTAGAAAATTATTTTATGCATCCATCTTCTGTAAATATGATAAATTCGTTTGAGAAAATACGTATTATCACCCTATCAATGTGAGATGACTCATTCATTCCATACATGGAATATATAAAGGATGGTTTTAATAATCCTATGTAACATATATAGCATAGATATTATTATATAATTATAATATACATATTTATTATTTATTTTTCATTCATTTAATACAACAATGAAATGAAAGTAGTGTTCATGCATATGTATGGGCAATTGTCTCCATAAACAATGAAATTCATTAATAATATCTAAATATTATGGACTATTATAAATACATATGTAATTAATATATAAGAAAATTAATTCATGGTTTAATTTCTGGATATTGTGAAATCATGATCTAATAAATTGGAACAACAACAAACAAATCAAAACATACTTGTGAAAACTAGGCAACTAACAGACGTAACAGTTAAAATAATAAAAGAATGTTAAGAAAAGGGTAATAAAATATTATTAGAAGTTAATATATGATATTATAAAAATGATTATGGTTATATTATTAGTTAGTAACATATTTTAAACTACCATTCTTGAGGATAATTACCACTCAAAAAAATGAAATTTCATGTAAATTAATTTCATCACAATTTACATTTCATTGAGACATATTTTTATTATGCGCTAATTCACTTATATTCCATGTATATACTCTCGTTTTCAAGTTATATAATGAATCCCCTTGTAATACTAATATTAAGTTTTATTTAGTGTAATAACAGTATATAAATTATTTTTCAAAAGTTTCATGTGGAATGGGACACTTGATAAGGTTGAAATATTATTATCCTCAAGATTATTCTTAATGATTATGTTTACAATATCACTTAATTTGTGATTGTTAAAAATATCTTGAAGAAATAACATTATATTACTCATTTTCTATAAGAAATTTAATTGAATATCCATGTTATCATACAATGTATATTAGTATTACTTAAAATGAATATCATTTTACCAACATTGTTCACTTTGACAGATATTTTATTAACTCGGGAATTATTGAGAAAACCATGTTCTTAATTAAATACAGATGTCTGATAAGGAATATTATTTAATTTGATTATTGGATATTAGTAATACTCTGGAATAACATTTATGTGTGGATCTCAAACATTATATAGCTCCTCACTACATCAACGGTTTCTCATGAGAAAAATAAGTTGGCCAAATTAAATAGGTTTCTATCTGTAGTTTTAAACATTCTTGAGAAATTCTTTTTCGGTATAGGTTTTCATGTGCCTCAAACATGATGTCCATTAATAAGTCATTTCCATCATTGAGTTTTGGTTATTATTCATCCATGATATTTTTCATCGACATTTGTATGGATACATTTCATCTTCAATTCATCGATTAAATGGAATGAGTCTCATATTCTTACATTACCATATTGATTTTCCATTATCTAGTTATTTTAATGACATATTTTATCAGTTATTTACCTTTACAAACAAATTTATTCCCATTTATTCATTATTTATTCCGCTTTATATAATTGTAATTATCATTTCACCTCACCCTTATTATGTTGAATTCTAATGGTTTTGAAGAAGAGATATTTGAATAGTAATTCATGGATGTATTTTATTTAATTTTATTATATATCATGTTTATAATTTCTATTTCCTAGTGTATTAGGGGTATCATGTATGTAATCTGTATTTCCATGAGTTCTTAATTGATTGGAACATTGGGATTTGATTCCTAATAATCATTCCAATGTAATAAGATATTTTATCGGATCTGGGCTTCTGGGGTCAAGGTATTACAGTTTGTATCATGGTTGTTTATCAGTATCCTTGTAAAAAAGATTTAGAAAAATTAGATTAGGTAGAGAAACCCTAAGATAAGCATTAAGGATAAGTACACAATATTATCCAAGAATTTTGGTAATGTAGTGATTATGTGGGTATTCCTAGAAATACATCCATGTCTGGATACTACAAGTGGATGTGGTTCAGGCATAGATGTAACTAAGAGTAATAACATCGATAATGTGTTCTGATCCTAACTTAGGGTAGCCTTGTACATGTAAATGGGCCTTAATGTTCCCCAAGTTTGAGAATCCTGGGGGATCCTCATAGGATAGTTCACAATTTCTTTACCAACCGTAATGAAGGATTTGAAATTAAATATTACCACAATGTACCCAATGTTTATTATTCTAGGATTCATGATGCATTATTTCATGTTATGTGTTATACATTTTTTAGAGTTTCACAAAGTTCACAATTTTTTTAGAGAATATATTGTATTCCATTGGTCCAAAATGGTTCCTAAAAGGAAAAATTATTTTAGAACTCATGGAAAATGTAGTGATTTAACTATTGAGGAAACAACTAAAACTTGAATTGAATATGGTAAAGTTATGGATATATTAGGGAATCTTAGTCAGGTTTTTAAAATTAACCATACAAAAATGGAGAAACCTGTTATATAGAGATAATCTCTTATGATGGGTAAATTTTTGTGGTAGAATACCCCATAATTTAGTGGGACTAATAATCCAATTGAAGCAGAGTAATGGATTAAGTCTATATAGAATTTATTTATAGATTTGGAATGTAGTTACAAGGAAAAGGTTTCACTTGTGGTCCATAATCTCCATGGTGACACGGACCAATGGTGGTCTCTGGTCTGGAATACGAGGAAGAATAAATTGAACTCATGGAATAAAGAACTTTTAAACAGACATTATTTGATAAATAAATTCCTCATGATTAAAAAATTGAGATGAATATGAAGTTACATGGATTAAAGAAGAATGAAAAAGTCATTATTGCAGATTATGAATCTACCATTATAAGGTTATCCATGTATACTACAGATTATATATGCAACATGGAGTGAAAGATCGACCACCTATTTGAAGGACTTATTCCAAGTATGTAAAGGGTTCTAGTGTCTCAAAACAATTATTCGTATAATTAAATAGTTTTATGTGCTATCAAGAAAGATAAATAATTCTACAAGTCCTATATATTTATGGGAAACAAAGATATTAAGAGGTATTCTGAACACCATGAAAATGGGAATGATTAAAATAAGATGATGGGAAATATAGATTTTATAATATGTGATGACTATGGAATGAATCACCTTGGTAAATGATTTAAATGATTGAGAGTTTGTTATAATTGTGGAGAAAATGGTCTCTATCAAAAATAATGCCAAGGAAAGAAGGAAAATACAACTATTCAATGTTGAAAATTCATGGATATAGGGCACTAGACAAATTAATTTCCCAAGCATTAAGATAATATACCTCAGAAGAAGCTAATGGGTAAAGGTCAAGAATATGTTATTGACACAACCTAAGTGGAATGATTAATGTACTTATATATTTTGATCTATGAAATATGTTGTAAAAATATTTATTTTCATCATATGATTTATGAAATATGTAATGACTGTATTGTTGTACATTTTCAATAAATATTTGAGATCATATTCTAAATGGTACAATGAAGAGTTATTCAGTAGATATTTAAGCTTTTCAAAGAACACATGATTTAGTGAATGAAAACCCTATATATGTTTTAAATTTGAGATAAAGTTGATTAAGTTATTTATTTGTAAAAGTACTGAATACCTTGGAATTTATTAATGAATTTTCGACAACTACTATATTCTGTCACTGATGGAGTTTACAACACATTTGGATTTAAGGATTATATCAAATAACATGTTTCTTAAATAATAATATGTATAAATCCATGTTTCTAATATGTTTATATAGTGATTCGAGTTATTAACATATTTTAAGAGGATATGTGACAAAGTTATTCACATGTTAGGAATGCGAAAATTTAGAGATACTTCATGTTTATTAATGGATAATGATAAGTTCATTTTTTAAATTCAGTGACTCTCCTTCAGAACTGATTGAGTCGTAATCTATTGGAAAAGTTAACCATTTATAAAATGGTATAATATGATCATTGGATTATGTTTTAATGGTCAATGTATGAAATCACCATATGATGGATCATATTCTATGTATTGAAGTTGAAATAGTTCCAGGTGTAATAAAAGGGAAATATTATGTTTATAAAAACATATATTTACTTATATTCATATAGAGTGATATAATTCCTTAATTTAATAAATAAAATGTTTTTGGAATTTTTTTCATATTATCGTATTTTTTAATGATATAAATGACCTTTATTCACACCCATGATTTATGGTTTTGTGGTAAACAACTTTAATCTGAACATGTTCTCTAAAACTCTCCATCAAAACATGATTTTTAGTTTTTTTTTCTTTTGTATCCATTTTTCCATTTCCAACATATTTTCTCCTATTTGGTAATCTATTTATGTAGCCATTATACTTTTGTTTATATTTTACTAAGAATTTGTGATATTAACTCTTTTAAAAATTTCGATCTTTAAACAATAGTTTATTTTCAATCTCTAGATTCCAAAGTAAGGTTTAAATTTAGAATTCATTTTTTAATTAAGTGGCGGAGAATGTAACACCCTAAAATTAAAATATAAAATATTTTATTTGATAGCATGCATGACATGAATCACCAAGAACGTAATGGAATATAATATCCCTATACTGTACTATATATTTACTATTTAAAATATATTCAATACATAATATTACTTGTAATGAATGAAAACCCGAGTTATCTTTTATTTCACACGTGATCGACCTTCCTTGGTAGCTTTCATTACATACAAGACAGAGTTTCACCAAATAAAAAATCATTTGTAAGAAATTATTATTTAAAATAATATGATATATCATAGCTGTTATATTAGCAGTTATGAATAATATTAACACTTCTTTACAGACATATTTTTCTTTCTCAATCATTACATTTGTTTGGTGGACCTTTCCTTTCATCGCTCTAGGGATCGATATATGGGGATTTCCCCTGATGATCCTTCGATCTTCCTAGCAATAGTGGTTTTTTATGGAAGTCCTTGGCCATTCAAATCCTACTCGGACCTCATGTTCCCCTGCTTCTCTCTAGTTCAATGATCGAGCATCAGTTCATAGAGGTTTTGGGTTAGGTTTTCTAGTGGTCGATGGGTTTTTAGTTGCTTTCTTTGTTAGCCTACTTTAGTTATTCCTTCTACTAGATTTATACTCCTTGGTTGATGGAATCATTTGGAGTCCCGAGTCGCTAAACCCTTCTCTACCCTAGGATTCTTCAACTACTCTCCTAGTTGGATCTATAATTGTGGAATCTATCAGGTTCTAGGATGTGTGGTTCAGTGGCCTTCGATGCTACAAATGCATCATGAGTTGATTTCATCATGTGAAGCTGGTTACTTGTTTGAAATATCTGATTTTTGGTGTCATTGATGTTTGTTTCTAGGTAGTTCTAGATATTGGTGTTTATGGTGATGATGAAGGGGAGTCGATTCGTGGAGGTTCTGGTTTTGGTTTTTGGTTCAATTCAAAGGTCCCCCTTCCATTATGATGGTTTTCAAATTTCTAAAACTGCAATGATATTCTTTCCTGTGTTTTCTTATTTCCACTAATGAGATGACGATGATGCATTGATTTTGAATAAGTGGGGATGGATTGATTTGTATCATGGCCTAAGGCAATAACGATGTGTCATGTTTCATGAATTTCAAATTTGAATTCGAATTTTAATGTTTCTGGGTGAATATTGTATCCTTTATGATGTTTATGATTGTGGTTTTTTATGTTTTGTATCTAGTACTCTGAGGTTCCCACTCACCCATAATGTGGTTTATTCAGAAAATGTCAAAAAGTATTTTTGGTGTAATTTAATTCAAAACTAGTTTTTCATATATTTATTTATAACAGTAAATTATGTAATATATTAGTTTCGAAGTATAATTATATAATTGTTTTCCAAATAATCCAATTTAGGTCATTTGAATCAATTTCAATTTTAAACTGACTATTAAAACAAAAGAAACATTTGGATGATTTTACATTCAATCCTGTATTTCCATCTCATCTGTGGGATTGAATTAAAATTAATTTCTTCCAATTCTATGTTTTGAATTTGGAAAATTTTATTCCATATTTGGAATAACAATAATTTAAAATTTCTAATAAGGCCAACATTGTTTTTGGCCTAAAATGTTAAATAATGTAATTAAAATTAATTACCATTATTAATGGAAAAATATGCTTAATAAAGGACTAAAAATTTATATTAATGACCCAAATGACCCCACCACTTGTACAAAACCTATTGGATGGGAATATATCATCCAAAACACTTCAATTATTGAGTTTGGTTGGTTTTTTATGACTTTATGGTAATAACATGTTCTCACCTAACTTCTTTTTAGAAGTATCAAGTGAGTCCATTTCCTTCCCTATAAAAGGGAACCACATCTCCCACTTCATCACACCTCTCAAACCACCTAGGATTGGCCGCAATATTTCCAAATATCTTCCCAAAATCTCTACCCTTTACCTTTAATCCTCCCCGTGGTAAAAATAATTTCTATCAAATCCTTTTGTTATAAACCAAAAAAAGTTACTCGATTAAGAGGTAATGTATTCTCTCAAGATTTTTAGTTTCATTTCCATTACCCACTCCCCTTACTGTTATTATTATATTCATGTATAAAAAAACTAGTATCCTAAATATAATATAGTTTTTTTATTATAAGGTTTTAACCTAAAATTACACGCACCTCGATCTAATGGTTAACAAACATACTGTTTCTATGTACGATGAACTACTGCCACATGAAATGATGATTATTTATTTTCCCATACCACCTATCATAGTGTCCATTATGCTTAAAAAGTTCTTTATATATAATATATATTTTATTTATAATTTATATATGATTCTTTAATTTTTATTTATAACATTCCTGTATTCCTTCCATATTGTGTGAATGTGATAATTTCATTTGAGAAAGTGTGGACTACCTCCCCTTCAATGTGATATGACTCATTCATTCCATACATGGAACGTATAATGGAATGATTTAATAAAACTTATGTAACATATATAGCATATATATGATAATATAATTTTAATATACATATTTTTCATTTATTTTTAGTTCTTTTAATAGAAATGTTAAATTAAAGTATCTTTCATGCTTACATACGGTCTACTGTCTGCATGAGCGGTGCACTTTATTCCAGATCTCTGAATATTATAGACGATTATAAATACATATGTCTTTAATATATACAATAATCAATTCATAATTTATATTTTGGAGATGATGAAATCAATATCTAAAAAATATGAACAAAAAAGTAACAAAACAACATATAATTGAGAAAACTGGGAAATTAACACAGGAAATAGGTAAAATAATGAAAGATTTTTAACAAAAGAGAAATAAATTAATGTAAGAAGTTAATATATGATATTATAGAAATGATTATGGTTCTGGTATAATTTAGAAACATATTTTAAACAACCATGCATGATGATAAATATGACAAAAAAATTAATGTTAAGGTAAGGTAATTTCGCCTCAATTTACATTTCCTTATGACTTATTTGTTATTATGTGCCAATTCACATTTATTCTATGTATATAATTCATTTTTCATGTTATATAATGAATTCCCTAATTTTCATTATATTATATAATTCATTTAATTTAATACCTTTCTATATATTATTATTTAGAAGTTTCAAGTGGTATGAGACACATTGGTATTTTTAATGATTATTCTCATCAAGATTATTCTTAATGATTATCATTTCAATCTCAAATAATTTTGTGATTTCTAACCTTATTTTGAAATAGGAAATTTTTTTAAATAATTTTTCCTTGGTATTTTACTTGAAGATATATTATCATATAATTTATATTAGTATTACCTAATCCATATAACATTTTACATATGGTGTTCACATTGAGAGTTCTTTTATTAACTTGGGAACAATTGGTAAAATTGTATGCTCTATTAAATATAAATATTTCATAAGGCATATTATTTATTTTTATTATTGTATATGAGTAATTATTGGGAACGATATTGATGGGTGGATCCTTGACTTTATATAGCTTCTCGATGCATTGACAGGTTCTCAGGAGACAAATAAGTTGGACAAATTAAACGGGTTTATATCATTAGTTTTAAACTACTTTGTGAAAGGTCATGATAGTATAGGATTTCATGTGGCTCAAATAAGATATTGTTTAATAAATAATTTCCCTTATTTAATATCATTTATTAATCATCCCTTAGATTTTTCATCGACCTATCTATGGACACATTTAATTTTTACTTCATTTGTTAAATGGATTGAGTCCCAGATTCTTTCCTTACCATATTGATATTTCATTATATAGTAATTTTAATGGAATGTATTATCAATTATTTACCTTTTTATGTTAATTTATTCTCATTGATTCATTATTTATTTCACTTTACATACCCTTACTGAGCATTTGATATCACCCTTATTATGTTTCTTTCCCCATGTTATGAAAACTTAATCATTGAATAGACATTCAATGATGCAGTTTATTTCATTTTATTATGTATCATGTTTTTAATTTCTATTTCCCAATTTATTATGGTTATTGTGTGTGTAATATGGAATTCCAAGACTGCTAAACTAATAGGTCCTTCTTGATTTGATCTTCATGCCAATGTAATAAGATAATGCACCATCTCCAAGAAACTAGGGTTGGGGTGTTATAATTATGGAACCAATGGATTGAATATAAGCCTAAGGAAGACCAAGAGATTATCCAAAATTACGTGGATTACATTGTTGTCATGTGAACAATGTCGAATATGATGTCAAAGTAGGCCCAATAAGTTAGATTCTGTGATTTATATTTCTCATTCATTATTTGATTTTTATTTCACCATGTGTATTCCTAAAACCCATTTTTGAATGAGTGATATTTATTATGATCATTTTTAGGAATATTTAATGTATGGATGAGTTGAGTACATTTATGATGTGGATTCAAATACTTTTTTTTAGTATGGATTTATCATTTTGTTTAAACATGGTTTGTTTTAAAAATTAGAAACTAATGTGTAGGGATATGTTTTCTAAGAAAAATTATTTAAATTTGGAATTCAAACTAGAGTATTTGGATTTGAAAGATAATTATCATTAATGTATTTAAAGTGGTATCATTCATGTATTTTTTTATCACACACTAAAAAGTACATTAGGCCAATGCATACATGATTTTTTTTAAAAAAAATATGGTATAGGAGATATTAAATTTGGGGGATCTACATGATTATTAAAATCCATGTATGGTTTAGGATGGTGGATATAATGGTTTCATTGTAAGGTCCTGGATCTGTGTTGATCGACCCTTTTCATGTTTTAGAATATTGAGGTGCTCGGAGAAGGCTTAGAAGAAGTCTAGAGGCCTTCAGTTGACAGAAGCTAGAAACAAGGGAAAATGATGTGACTAAGGGGTACACGACGTGTACCGTTCAAGTTTCAGGGTAATAAAATAAGCATGGAGGCGATAATTTTTTTGGCATAAGTCAAATTCAACGCAGTACACAATGTGACAGGGAAGTACACTTTGTGTATTGACCCGCCTCTAGGTGTTTTAAAAACATATCATCCACTCGGTTTTTTCAAACCCTACGGCTAAAGCTTCCTTTCCTCTCGTCCCAAGTGACCCATCCAACCCCTCCAAAGTTTTTTTGGGATTCCTTCTATAGTAATTGATCTTAGGCATCCTTCTTTGGTCCATATTCAATCAGAGTTATGATATACCACCGTTATTTGGTTTTCAATGATCTATTTTCTCTCATTTCTCTTTTTCATGCTATAGAGGTTGATCTTCATGGTTCAAAGAGAGTTTCTTTTGGTTTTTGTTGCTGTGATTATGCCATGACATCCTCAGTTGAATGAATTTGTTGTGGGGAAGGTGATCAAGATCTGTTATGTGGATTGTTCTTGTATAAAGAACATCAAAAACTTTTTGAGGTAGGGGATTTGTGCATTCACTATTCATTTTCATGCCACTGTTGAGTTATAATGTTTTAGCCCTTTCGATCGCAATGTAATTAACCTAATTAAATTCTTGTACTGGATTAAAATACTTGGTTTTATCACATGTTTTTTTCACCAAGATAATAGTTTACCTCTTGATTTTATAGATAGAATGATATATATTCTTTTATTGTTAGCATGTTGTTCTTGATGAAATTGGTAAAGAAATTAAAGCAAAAATTAATTGATAATTAATTGTATAAAGATAAAGATGCATGTAAATGAATCTGGTTGTTTTTGTAATTTGATGTTAATAAAATTGATGTAGATGTGAAAGTTTTTTCTAGTTGGTTGTTAAAGATGAATCATGTTGGTACTTGTTGTTTAAAGGCATGTCAAATTAATTTTTTAATACATTTATGGTATCTATGATAGATTTTGGTTTAGGTTGCCAATAGTTGGAACTTACTAATAATTAATTCGTTAATTCAAGATGGATTAAATAACTTTTTTTAATAAACATAATCCCTGTTAGGGTTCTGAGTTACCCTCTTTCATTTAAGGGACAAATAACATTATGCTTGGAGCTGTGAGAACTCATTACATGTGAAGGAATAATGCCTTGTTTAGGGCCAAGATCCCATTTTCATTGTTGTTTCTTGCTACTTGTGATGTTTTCTGATCCTAGATGGCAGTTGTGAGATGTGGGGCTAGGGAGGCCTAGTGGTTGTTGCAGCACTTGATGCCTAGAGTGGTGAGATGCATCAGTTTATGCAGGTGGGTGTCGGGGAGGACACTAGAGGTGATGAAATGAGTTGAATATGGGCTGACCTGCTACTATGAATTTGGTTTCTTGTTGAATATTTTGTTTTTTTATCTTCTTTACTTTCCCCACTACTCAAGGTAGTTGGTTTTTCTTACCCTCCTTCCAAAATAGTCGAAGGCGTGTGGAGTATTCCATGTGCTTTCTGTGTTTAGCTTCTCAATGATGGATGGGTATATTCTTCAATGATAGGTAGAAAATAATCAAAGGGTAGCCCATCTACTCACTATGTTGAGCCCCTTGTGTTTAGAATCATAGTTTTGTTTTTCTAGAATTCCTAGGAATATGGGAAATTAATAATGATTTTAATAAATGATTGAATAAATGATGTTACCCATGGGCTTGGATCTTAGTGGGACACAATTATGACGTTGTAATTAAAAGGAATAGTGAAATTTGGGTGTGATTCTAATGAAATATAATGTGGAATTGTTAATGTTTATTTAATGTTTAAATAATTAATTAATGTAAAGTGAAACTAATAAAAAGGGAATGAAGTAATTTAATAAATATCTTTAAAAGGTTGTGTGCTTATAGGATTCCTAGTCTTAACTGTGACAGTTGGGAGTCCGAGATATATTAGCTGCAATTGAGTACAATTCTAGGTTATGCCCATAGTGTTGTTGTGAGCTATAGTATATTCTATAATTTTTATGTTTCTATATGATACTCAACCCCATTAGTTAGGTACATTGACACCATGTGCATTCTGAGCACTGGGGGTGTTTCCACAATATTCCATTGGGGAGATGGATGGATGACTACCCCCTTTGGCCCCACTCTCTTATCTTGGTATTTACCAGTGTTGGTAGGCACATCATTTTTCATTTCCCATGTTCATAAATGAGTACCTTAATGTCTTTCTAGAATAGTTTGTATCATTTCCCCCTTGACGAGAGATCAAGTTTGGGATCAACCTACATGCCGGAGCGTCTCTTATCTCTATCTATAAATATAGGATGGCCCCTTATGGGTTTTAGGATCTGTGTATAAAACACAATAGTATATTACAGTGTGGTTTTTTCGGCCGAGGGAGTCACCATGGGGTGCACTAGTTTTTTTTATGAAGAAGGCTGATTAGAGTTTTCAATTGTGTATTGATTATTATCGCTTAAACAAAGTGATAGTGAAGAATCTCTATCAGATTCCATGGATTGATGATTTATTTCATCAACTGAAGGGTGAACGTTTGTTATCAGAGATTGACTTGCAGTTAGGATATAATCAAATGCAAGTGAAGGATGAAGATATCCCAAAGACAGCTTTCTGTTTTCTTCATTGGCATTATGAGTTCATTGTAATTTTTTGGTGTAATGAATGCTCCAGTTGTGTTCATTGGGTTAATTAATGCTATGTTCCGTGATATCTAGGATATGTTCATGGTGATTTTCATAGATTACATATTCTTGTACTCTGCATCTAAGGAGGATCATGAAGAGCATCTACATGTCGTTTTGAGAGTTCTTCATCAATATCAGTTGTTTGGGAAGTTGTCAAAGTGTGAGTTTTGGGCTTGAGAAGATTGTTTCATGGGGAATGTGATGTCCTATCAGGGAGTACCTATGGATCCATAAAATATAGAAACACTTTTATCTTGGGAATCCACCAAGATAGTGGTAGAGGCGCAAAGTTTCTTGGGTCTCGCAGGCTACTAGAGGAGGTTCATAGCCAATTACTCTCAGGTTTTGACTCCTCTGATAGATTTGACCAAGAAGGATAAGGTTTTCATGTGGAATAATCATTGTTAGGAAACTTTTCAGTATTTGAAGGAGAAGTTTTCAAGTACTCCGGTTCTTTTTCTACCAGTATAAAGAGTTCAGTTTTATTTTTTTTACGATGCTTCACATCTCATGTTAGGTTATGTTTTGATGAAGTAGAGATTGGACATTTCTTATGGGTCTCGATAGTTTCATCCCAATGAATGTAACTATTCCACCCATGATCTCAAGTTAGTGGCCGTCATGTTTTCTCTAAAGTTGTGGAGACACTACCTCATTGGAGAGCACTTTGTGGTTTCCACATATCATAAGAGACTTAGGTATGTTTTCTCCCAGCATGACATGAACTTGTGGCAGCATTGGTGGATGCAGTTCTTATAGGAATACGACTTTGAAATCTAATACTCACCTATAAAGTGGAATTTTTTAGATGATGCGCTAATAAGGAAGTCACATATTGATTCAGTGCATGAATCTGGTGATTCCTGAATAGTAATTGAAGAAATTTCAGAATTACATCTCAATATGGGAGAAGATGGGTGTAGTGGTTGTCTTTTTTAGATGATGGTACAATTATCTCCAGTGTAGTAGGTGGAGGAGTCCCAGTAAGGGGATCTAGAGGTAGAGGTCTGGAGAGATCGATTTTTTTGTGGTGAGGCCCCTAATGGTTGGTCTAAGGATGAATAACATAGAGTGTTGTATTAGGGATGGATTTTCGTTCCTTTTGAGATGCCTGAGTTGGTTCTAATAGAGTTCCATAGTTCTCTTTTAGTAGTGTATCCTAGCATGAAAAATATGTACCGAGCCCTGAGGAGTCATTTTCGGTGGCCTAGGTTGAAACATGCATTTGCGGAGTTTGTGTCTCGATGTTTCATCTGCCAGAAGGTGAATGCTGAGCATCATGTTCTCGGTGGTTTTCTCCATCCATTATATGTTCCTTAATGAAAGTGGGAGGGCATCTAAATGTACTTTTTTAGTGTTTTACCTCGATCTTAGGGATTCCATGAAGCTATATGTGTGGTAGTGGATCGTTTGAAGAAATCAACCCACTTTATAGAAATCAAGGAATCAATCTCGGTAGAGGATTTGTAGAGGCGGTATCTGGAAGAGGTGGTGAGACTCCACAGAGTCTCGGGGGGTGATTATTTATGATCGATATCCTTATTTTACCTCTAGGTTGTGAAGAGGTCTCCAACATGCTTTTTGTTCTCAGATATGTTTTGGCACTAATTTTTATCTGAAGACTGATAGTCAGATAGATAGGGCCATCCAAACTCTTGAAGACATGTTGTTCTCCTGTCTCCTATAATTTAGAGGATCGGGGTTGAGGCATTTACCCTCGGTGGAGTTCTCTTACAAAAATAATTCCCACTACATGATTGTTATGGTTCCATTTGAACCCTTGTATGGCTGACAATGTCGTTCTCTATTGTGATGGACTGGGGTTGGACAGTCATCAATTCTCAGACTGGAACTAGTGCCAAATATGACAGAGATGGTTTAGGTGATTCATGAAAGGATGAAGGCAGTGTAGGATCATTAGAAGTCATATGCCGATCATAAGAGAAGACATCTAGAGTTTGATGTTAGGGATCATGTGTTTTTGAAGGTCACTCCCCATCATGGAAAAAGAGGGTTCAGTTGTGGGAGTAAGCATTCTCCCCGGTTTGATGGGTCCTTCAAGATTTTGGCTCGTGTCAGGGTCATGGAATATCAGGTAGAACTTCTCCCACATATGAGTCAGATACACAATGTTTTTCATGTGTCACAACTATGTCATTATCTTCATGATGACTCTCACTTCATCTATTGGGGAGATATTGACATTGACAATGATGAGACATTCAAGGAGCGGCCTATAGAGATCCAGGACAGCAAGGAGAAGGTTTTGTATGGGAGTTATATCTCGGTGGTTTGTGTCTTGTGGAAGCACAGTGTCATGTAGAAGAGTAATTGGGAACGTTAGTTGAAGATTCACACTTAGTATCCTGAGTTGTTTGATGTTCAGATCTTTCCTTGTAACGATGTTCATTTTTGTGGTTGTAGACCTTTACTGTCTATGAGATGGATTTCTTTTGTTTCTTTTTGTGTCTTGCTCCCTTTGAGAGGTATCTCCCCTAGGAGAGTTTTTAAGATCTAGTTTCGGTTATCATGAGGTATTGTATTGTTATTTTGATGCAGTTGACCTCCTATGCTGGCGGGATCCTTGAGAGGTATCTCATGGGGTGGTTGTTCGGACAACCCCTTCTATGTTTCCTCTTTGGCTTGGTTTTTCATTCTCAGGAATGGGAATGTTTTCAGAGGTATATGATGTAAGGGCCCAGATCTTCATGGATCAACCTTTTGTGTGTTTTCAAAGACCGAGGTGCTTAGAAAAGGCTCAGAGGAAGTTTTGAGAAGTTCGGTTGTTGAAAGCTGGAAACCGGGGATACACGATGTGACCAAGGGGTACATGACATGTACTATTCAGGTTTTAGGAAAATAAAATAAGCACCAAGGCGATGGGTTTTTTTGTGTAAGTCGAACTCAGAGAAGTACACAATGTGATATGGAAGTACACATCATGTACTGACCTGCTGCTGGGTGTTTAAAAAATATATCATCCACTTAAGTTTTTCAAACCATATGGTTGAGGATTCATTTCCTCTCATCCCAAGTGACCCAGCCAACCCCTTCAACAAGTTTTAGATATTCCTTCGATAGGAATCAATATTGGTCTTCTTTATTTAATTTTTCTTCAATATGAGGAAAGATCTACCTCCATTATTTGGTTTTTCTTTTCAATCCATTTTCTCTCATTTATATTTTCCATGATATGGAGTTTGATCTCCAGGTTTCTATGAGAGTTTCTTTTGGTTTTTGTTGATGCGGTTGTACCGAGACATACTTGGGTTGATGCAATTGTTGCAGGGAATTAGATTTTGATCCATTGTGTGCATCGTTCTCCTATAAATAATGTCAAGAACCTTTTGAGGTAGGGTATTCATGGCTTCACTATTATTTTTCATGAAACTATAGAGTTAGCACGTTTTATACCTTTGGATCTCAATGGAATTACCCTAATTAGATATTTAAACCATATTAAAAGAATTTTTTTGACCGTATGTTGTTTCTTTTCACCATGATAACGGTTTGCCTTTTGATTTTCTAGATAGTGTGATATCTATGCTTTTCTTGTTAGCATATTGTTCTTGATGAAATTGTTAAATAAAGTAAATATAGAATTAATTTATTATTAATTGCATAAATATAAAGATGCATGTAAATGAATTTAATTGTTGTTGTAATTTGATGTTAATCAAATTTGTAAAGATGTTCATGTCTATTCCAATTGGTTGTTAAACTTAAATCATGTTGGTTAATTTCTTTAAAGGATTGTCAAATAAAATGTTTATTTAATTTTTGGTAGCCATGATAGCTTGAAATTTTGGTTTCCCATAGTTGGAACATACTAATAATGAATCAGTTAATTCAAGATGGATTAAAGAACTTATTTTTCTATAGAAGATAATGCCTGGTAGGGTTATGAGCTACCCTCTTGCTTGTAAAGTCCAAAGAGCCTTATGATTGGATCTCTGAGTGATCATTACTTATGAAGGTAGAATGCCTTGTTTAAGTATAATATCCATGTTACCTTATTGTTTCCTACTACTTATGATGTGTTCTGAGCTTGGATGGTTTTTTGGAAATGTGGGGGAAGGTAGGCCCAGTGGTTGTGGGAGCAGTTAACGCCTATAGTGGCTAGATGCATCGGTTTATATAGGTGGGTGTCGAGGAGGACACCAGAGGTGATGAAATGGGTTGAAGCTGAGCTTACTTGCTATTGTGAATGTGTTTTCTTGTTGAATCAATTTTTTTTATCTGCTTCACTTTCCCCAATACTCAAGGCATCTAGTTTTTCTTACCCTCCTTCCAAAAAAGGTTATGACACACGGGGTATGACACGTGCTTTCCATTTTTAACTTCTCAAAGATGGATGGTTATATTCTCCTGCTATATGTGAAAAAAACTCAAAGGGTATCCCATATACTCACCATGTTGAGCCCCTTGTGTTTGGTATCTTAGTTTTGTTTTTGTAGAATTTTTGGGAATATGGGAAAGTAATAATGTTGTTAAAAAATGATTGAATAAATGATATTAACCCATTGGGGTTGGATATTTGTGGTATTAAATTTTGAGGTTGTGGCTTAAAGGAACAGAGGTATTTGGGTGTGATGATAGTGAAATATAATGTGGAATTGTTAATGGTTAATTATTGTTTAAAGAATTAATTAATTTAAAATGAAACTGATAAAAAGGGAATGAAGTAATGTAATAAATATATTAAAAAGGTAGTGTTATTATAGGATACCAAGTATTTGTAGAGTTATTTGGGAGTCTGAGAGACATTATCTGAAGTTAAGTCTAATACTAGTTTAGTCCCATAGTGTGGTTGTGAGCTATAGTATATCCTATAACTTTTGTGTTTCTATATGCTACTCCACCTCTTTAGTTAGGTAAACTGACACTCTGGGGATTCTATGCCATGGGGGTGTCTTCCCCAACATTCTAGTGGGAGGATGGATGGATGAATACCCCCTTATGCCCCACTCAATTATCTTGGTAGTTACTAGTGATGGTAGACACAGCGGTGTGTTTTCCCCATATATGTCTGTAGAGGGATGTAATGGATTATGGTTATTCACACACATATATTCTGGATATAGTTTCCTATGGACTATTATAGTAGTAATGTGTATAGGTTGTGATGGATTGAGGATCCTTACTCAGGGTATGGGCTGTAATGTCTTGAGTTATAATTCCCAACGTATGATACATGTTATGAAATATGTCATGGATCCCGAAAAATACCTAGTTACTTGGTTACATGGATGTAGTGGTTGTGTTGCATGAGGTGTAGATTCTGGTGCTTTTCCCAAGTGTCTGTGGGCATGCCTTTTTAAAGAGAGATTTTTATTACGTTTGACACTAGGGAAATGAAGAAAACCACTAGGGAAGTGGTAGTGGGGTACCCTTGATATTATTTATTATATTATATACTCTTTTATGAGATACATGGTGAGAGTATCCATGGTGAGGTTGGGAACTTAGTATACATTTTTATCTAATGAGTTAGTTTCACTTGTTGTTCACTATGATTTAGCATGATTTCATTACGTTTTCAAGAGAGTCTTTGCGGAGGATCCTTCTATGTATACTGTTATACTCACCCTACATATATATATAAACTGTTTTTCAGGTCACTTGGAGTAGGTTGGAGATCAAGCTAGTGACTACTTGCTTGGGTTTACAGGAGCGGTTCCAGGTTCTTGGTCACTACTGTTTTTCTTTCTTTTGGTACTTACTATTTTTCCTTTTAGTTTTAGTAGTTTTTCATGGAATTACATACATGTACTTGGTATTTTCTTTATATTGCACTCGGAGTTGGATTTGGTTGGTATATGTGTTATCTCTCCCTTTCGCATTTATTCTCTTAGAGGGTAATGCCTCCCATTTGTGTGTTTACTATAACCATGGTGATAGTATCCAACCTAAGGCCTACTGTAGGGGGGATCAGGGGTCACTATCTCCCTACTCACATTGCTGGCCTAGGAGGGGTACACTTTGTGTGGAGGGGGTCGTGACAGAGTGGTATTAGAGGTCAGGTTGAGGGATAGGGTGGAGTTTTTTGTTAGGCAAGGTGAGGTTTCATGGGTTGGTAGGGCAATGGTGTTGTTCCTATTTAGAAAGTGATGTAAAAACTATATATTGGATGAGACATAGGCATTTAGGGCCCCCTGTGATCTGATTCACGGACCTTTAAGTTTACAGTGTCTACTAATCAAGGTGATACTGGTTATAGGGTAGAGACCTAGGAAAGTATCATGCATCATTATTCTTTATGAATGTGTCTTAATGGGTTTACCTTGGGATATGTTAACCTAAAATGAATAAAATAAAACTATTAATTAATTAATGTCCAGTATTCTATATTCTAGGTTTAGAAGCTCTAATTTTTTTATTTTGAAGGTATGGCTCCAGGTCGACATCCTTATCAGTTTTTCACAGAATATGACCATAAGCTATGCTAGAATATCATCACAGGGTAGAGGTTGATGAAGAAGACACTTGGAGGTGGTCACTCCGAGAGTTTCAGCACTAGAGTCTGTCGAAGTATGAGGGATCCATTTTAGATACATTAATGGAAGACCGGTTGGAGGAGGCTGAGATATCCTTCAGTTTGATCTATGATCATGAAGAGAATTGGGTGTCTTTGGTTATGATGATTCTGTGTGGGAAAATGAGGCACTGGTGATCTTGTTCCTCAAGGATCACGAGTTGGCGATCTTGTGTGGGGAGTTCCAAGATAAGTTCAGAGTTGAGTTTCTTTCTTCGACCGCGAAGCTGTCTAGTCGCCAGGAGCTACATACCCTTCAATAGGGGAGTTCTAGTGTGCAACATTTTGGAATCCATTTTAAGAACCTTTTATGATATACTTCAGACCTATTTTCTGATGAGGAGGATAGAAAAAGGCATTTTCAGGAGGCTTTTCATCCATAGATCCAGCACTAGGTCACCCCGTTTTTGCTAAAGACATATCTTGAGGTGTTGGAGAGGGTAGAGGTCCTTGAGAGGATGTTAGCCAGAACTAGATCTTCATGATAGGGGAGTCTTTGGATTTCTCATGAATTAGAGCTATAGTCCAGCTTTCTTGGTTTTCAGGGAAGAATAGTTTATGTTTGGCCAGGGGTAGGTCCCAACCCTCAACATCTTCTTTCTCTAGGGGTGGAAGCTCTCATGCCTATACCAATGGATAATGCCCTAGGTTTCTTGTAGTGTCTGAGGTCATCTATAGTGAGAGTGACCAACATTTCAAAGTGTTCATCATGCACCAGGTGTTCCACTCTAGGTTCCTTCATTGAGGAAGTTCTAGCTGAGGCAGTAGTAGTAGGTTACACCATCTTTGGATCAGAAGAGAAAAGATGGGGAAAGCATAGGACATCCCCGGGATGATCCTCATCCTCATATAGTAGATATATTCCCTAGTGGTTCTTGTCATCTAGGCCAGAGAGTTCGTAGAGCAGGTCATGGTCAGCTTCATGCTTTAGCTTTTCTAGCATCGGGCGAGCCAGAAGTCGTTCGAGGAACCATTTTCTTGTTTTCTACTACAGTGTATGCCATGTTTGATTCAGTAGATATGCACTCATTCATATCACATTTTCTTTTCTATGCTTTGGGACTTGAGGTAGAGAGGCTTCCAGTGCCATTGGAATTGACTATTCCAGTTGAAGGTTGATCTGACTTGTTTGAAGTATGTTGAGACTGTGAGCTAGTTCTGGGGTATCATTGCTCTTGGGTAGATTTCCTATGTTTATGGATACAACCATATGTTTTCATCCTCAGCATGGATTGGTTTTATTTGTTGTAGTATATTTTGGATTTATTCAGGAAGAAGGTGGTGTTCTTCGATGTTGATGGAGAGCCAGCGATGTTTGTTGGTGAGAGAGACCCATGGATGGGTCCGAGGCATGTTCTATCCTTGTCATCCTTGATGACTGATCTAATGTTGAGTTCTTAGTAGGTTCAAGAGATGGTATTTCCTATTGTCGTAGAATAGTACCCTGATGACTTTCCAGAATAGGTTGTAGCATTACCCCCTCGACAAGAGATCAAGTTTGGGACTAAGCTACAGGAAGGAGCATCTCCTATCTCCATTTCTCCATATAGGATGGCCCCTTCAAAGTTACGGGAGGTATGTATATAGGTCTATAGTCTTTTATAGTTCAGTTTTTTTGGGTCGATTGTTTCATTGTGGGGTGAAACATTTTTGTTCATGAAGAATGCTAACGATAGTTTGTTGTTGTGTAATGATTATCATCGTTTAAACAAAGTGACAGTGAAGAGTCGCTATCCATTTCCACATATTGATGATTTATTTGATCAACTAAAATGTGAAATTTTGTTATAAAATATTGACTTGCTGTCAGGATATTATCACATTAATTTAAAAAATGATGATATCTCTAAGACTGCTTTTTGTTATCATCCTGGGAAGTACGAGTTTGTTGTAATGTCGTTCGGTGGGACGAATTCTCTAGCTGTGTTCATGGGGTTGATGAACGCTGTGTTCTATGAGTTCCTAGATAATTTTATGGTGGTCTTAATCAACTACACCATTATGTACTCTATGTCTGAATAGGTGTATGTAAAGAATATTCACATCATTTTTTGAGATCTTCGTCAATAGAAGCTGTTTTGGAAGTTGTCAAAGTGTCAGATTCGGGATCGATAAGTTTGATTCTTTGGGAATGTGGTGTACCAGGAGAGAGTAGTTGTGGATCCATCAAAGATATAAGGAGTTGTGTCTTGGTAATACTTTATGAAAATGGCAGAGGTGCAAAGTTTTTTTGGGTATTATAAGAAACTATAGGAGGCTCATAGTTGATTTCTCTCAGGTTGCAACTCCTCTGACAGCTTTGACTAGGAACGATCGGGCATTTGGGTGGAATGATTAGTGTCAAATTGATTTTGAGTATCTAAAAGAGATGTTTTTAAGTACTCTACTTCTTTTTCTACTATCATGGGCAGTTCAGTTTGATGTTTTACGTGATTCGTCGCATCTAGGTTTAGTTTGTGTTCTGATACAGCATAGATTGATCATTTCTTATGGTTCTCGACAGTTGTATCCCCATGAACATAACTATGCCACGCATGATCTTGAGTTGGTGGTCATGGTGTTTTCTCTGAAGTTGTGGAGACACTACCTCATTGGAGATCACTTTGTGTTTTTCACCAATCATAAGATCATGAGTTATGTTTTCTCCCAACATGACTTCAACATGCGGCAGCATTGGTGGATTGGGTTCATATAGGAATAAGATTTTTAAATCTCATATACACATGGAAAGTGGAATGTTGTAGCTGATGTGCTGATCAGGAAGTCACATAGTGGTGCAGTGCGTGAATCTGGTGATTCCCATAGAGTAATTCAAGAACATTCAAAATTACATCTTGATATTGGAGAAGTTGGGGGAAAAGGTTTTCTTTTTCGGATTATGGTGCATTCATCTCTAGTGTAGTAGGTATAAGAGTCCATTTTGGGGGTATCTAGAGGTGGAGGTCTGTAGAGATTGAGTTTTTTTGGAGATGCCCCTAATGGTTGGTCTGAGGATGAACAACAAAAAGTGTTGTATCAGGGAAATATTTTCTTTCCTTTGGTGATGCATGAGATGGTTCTAATAGAGTTACATAATTCACCTTTAGTAGTGTATCTTGGAATGAAAAAGGTGTACCAAGCCTTATGGAGTCAGTTTTGTTGGCCTGGGTTGAAACGTGCAGTTACGAAGTTTGTGACTTGATGTTTGTCCTACCAAAAGGTGGAGGCTGAGCAACGTGTTCCTGGTGGTTTTCTTTAGCTATTAGATGTTCCTCGATGGATATGGGAGGAAATCTTGATGTAATTTGTTACTATTTTACCTCGATCTCAGGAAGGAAATGATACTATATGGGTGTTATTGGATCATTTGACAAAATCATCCTACTTCATATCAATCAACGAATCGAGATCAGTATAGGCTTTTTCAAGGTGGTATCTGGAGTAGGTGGTGAGACTCCATTGAGTCCCAAGGATGATCATTTCTAATCGAGATCCTCGTTTTACCTCTAGAGTGTGGAGAGGTCTTCAGCATGCTTTTGGTTCTCAGATATACCATAACACTTCTTTTCATCCACAGATGGATGGTCAAATAGAGCAGACCATCCAAACTATTGAAGACATGTTATGCTCTTGTTTCCTAGATTTTATTGGTTCATGGATAAGACACTTACCCTTGGTGGAGTTCTCTTACAAAAATATTTTCCAATCTATGATCATTATGGCATCGTTTGAAGCCTTCTATGGCCAACCATTCCGTTCTTTGTTGTGTTGGACTATGGTTGGAGAGTCAGCAATTCTCGGACCGGAACTAGTGAAAAATATGAAGGATATGGTTCAGGTGATTAATGAGAGGATGAAGGCAGCACAGGATCAACAGAAGTCATATGTTGATAATGGGATAAAACCTATGGAGTTTTATTTCGGGGATCACTTGTTTCTGAAGGTGACTCCCCATCATGGGAATAGAAGTTTTGGTCGTGGGAGTATGATTTATCCCTAGTTTGATGGGACTTTAGAGGTGTTGGTTTGTGTTAGATTTGTGTAATATCAGGTAGCACTTCCCCCATAGATGGTCCTGATACATGATGGTTTTCATGTGTCACAGCTCAATCGTTATCTTCATGATGACTCTCAGATCATCAACTGGGGAGATATCAATGTTGAAGATATGGCCTTCAAGGAGAAGCCTTTAGATATCCTGGACCATAAGTAGAATGTGTTGTCTGGGCATGTTATCCCATTGGTTCGTGCCTTGTGGCGGCACGGTGGCATGGAGAATAGTACCTAGGAAAGTGAGTCATAGATATGCGGTCAGTATCCTGAGTTGTTTGATGTTTAGATCTTTCCTTATAATGATGTTTGTTTTTTGGTTTTAGAACTTTCCTATCAATGAGATGGATTTCTTTTTTTTTTTGTGTCTTTCTCTGTTTGAGAGGTATCTCCTCCATGAGAGATTATATGAGATAATTGTGGTTATCATGAGTTATCGTGTTGTTCTTTTTATGTGGTCGATCTCCTGTGGTGGAAAGAGCCTTGAGAGGTATCTCATGGGGGGTGGTTGTCTAGACAACCCCTTTTTTGTTTCGTCTCTGGGTTGGTTTTGGATTATCGAGGATGAGATTGTTTTGAGAGGTATCTGATGTAAGGGTCTAGATCTACGTGGATTGGCCCTTTGTGTGTTTTTGAAGACTGAGGTTCTCATAGAAGGCTCAAATGAAGTCTGGAAGAGTTCAGTCTCTGTATGATGGAAACATGGGGGCTATACGACGTGACCAAGGGGTATAAGATGTGTACCGTTCAGGTTTCAGTAAAATAAAATAAGCTTCGAGGCAATGGGTTTTCGGATTAATTAGAACTCAAGGTAGTACATGACATGAATGGGAAGTACACATTTTGTACTAACCCACCGCTGGGGTGTTTTAAAAATACATCAGTCGCTCAGTTTTTTCAAACCCTACAGCTGAGGCTTCATTTCCTCTCATCCCAAGAGACCCAGCTAACCCATCCATATCATTTTAGAGATTCCTTTGATAAGAATAAATCTTGGGATTCCTTCTTCGATCTTTCTTCAATCCTAGGTAAGATATACCTCTATTATTTGGTTTTCTTCAATACATTTTCTCCCATTTCTCTTTGTCAGGCTATGGCGTTTGATCTCCATAGTTCTAAGGGAGTTTCTTTTGGCTGTTATGGATGCGGTTTTGCTCCAACTTCCTCGAGTGGATGTAGTTGTTGCAGGTAATGTGATCATGATCTGTTGTGAGGATGATTCTTGTATAAATAACGTTAAGAAAATTTTGAGTTAGGGGATTCGTGGCTTCACTATTCTTTTTCATGCAACTATAGAGTTATCATGTTTTAGACCTTTGGATTACAATGGAATTGACCAAATTAAATACATAAACCGGATTGAAATAATTGATTTGGTCACATGTTTTTTCTTTTCACAATGATCACGGTTTGCCTTTTGATTTTCTAGATAGTGTGATATCTCTTCTTTTCTTGTGAGCATGTTTTTCTTAATGAAATTGGTAAATAACATAAAGTCGGAATTAATTGATAATTAACTGGATAAAGATAAATAGGTATGTAAATTAATCCTGTTGTTGTTGTAATTTAATGTTAATCAACTTGATTCATATGTGCATGTCTATTCCATTTGGTTGTTAAAACTGAACTTAATTGGTTCTTGTTATTTAAAGGCAAGTGAAATTAATTGTTTAATTAATTTGTGGGGGCTATGATAGATAGTAGTTTAGGTTACCCATAGTTATAACCTACTAATAATGAATTAGTTAATTCATGTTGTATTAAAGAACTAGTTGTTTGATAAAAGATAATTCCTGGTAGGGTTCTAAGTTACCCTCTTGCTTGTAAAGGACAGAGATCCTTATGCTTATATTAGTGAGAGCTCGTTACTTGTGAAGGAAGAATGCCTTGTTTAGATCCAAGAGCCCAGTTGCCTTGTGGTTTACTACTTCTTCGGATGTGTTTTGATCCTGGATGGATGGTGTGAGATGTGGGGGCAGGGAGGCCCAGTGGTTGTGGTATTAATTGACTCCTAGAGTGGGGAAACACATCGGTTTATATAGGTGGGTGTCGGGGAGGATACTGGAGGTGATGAAATGGGTTAAAGCCTGGTTTACTCACTACAGTGAATATGGTTGTCTGTTGAATATATTTTTTATCTTCTTTACATTCCCCACTGGTCAAGGTAGCTTGTTTTTCTTACCCTCCTTCCAAAAAATGTGAAGACATGAGGGGTATACCACGTGCTTTCCTTGTTTAACTTCTCAATGATGGATGGGTTTATGGTCCAACTATATGTGGTAATGACTCGATGGGTATTCCATCAACTCACCGTGTTGAGTCCCTTGTTTTTGGTAGCTTAGTTTTGCTATTTTATTATTCTTGGGAATATGGGAAAGTAATAATTATTTTAATAAATGACTAAATAAATGATGTTAACCCATGGGATTAGAGCTTGGTGGGATGTGATGCTAAGATTTCAATTTAATGGAATAGTGTACTTTGGGTGTGATGCTAAGGAAATATAATCTAGAATTTTTAATAGTTATTTAATGTTTAAAAAACTAATTAATATAAAGTGGAACTGATAAAAAGGGAATGAAGTAATGTAATAAATCTCTTTAAATGGTTGTGTGTTTATAGGATACATAGTCTTAACAGTGGCAGTCGAGAGTTTGAGAGACATTAGACATAGTTGAGTCTAAGACTAGGTTATTCCTATAGTGTGGTTGTGAGATATAGTATATTATGTACTTTTCTTGTTTTGATATGCTACTCTACCCTGTCAGTTAAGGTAACTACCACCCTAGGGATTCTAAGCCTTGGGGTTGTTTTCCCCAACATTCTGGTGGGAGGATGGATAGTTGACTACCCCCTTTGGCCCCGCTCTCTTCTCTTGGTATTTAATCATGCCAGTAGGCATAGTGTTTAGTTTCCCCCATATATATGTAAAGAGGGTTGTAGTGTCTTGTGATTATTCACACACACATATTCTGGATATAGTTTCCTATAGACTACTATAGGTGTAACAAGTGTAGACGGTGATGGCTTGAGGATCTTTACTCGGTGTATGGACTGTAATGAATTTAGGTATAATGAACCAAATATGATACACATTATTAGAACTATGGTGGCTCCAAAAAACTACCAGGTTACTTTCCTTACATGGATGTAGTGGTTACATTGCATGAGGTGCATATTGTGGTGCTTCACCCAGGTGTCTGTGGGCAAGCCTTTTTGAGAGAGATGTTTAGGACATGCGACATTGGAGAAAAGTAGAAAACTAGTGGGGAAGTGGTAGCATGGTACCCTGGATATTATTTATTATATTTTATACTCTTGTATGTAAAACTTGGTGAGAGTAGCCATGGTGAGTCTGAAAATGTAGTATACCTATTTAGCTGATGAGTTAGTTTCACTTGTTGTTCCCTGTGCTTTAGCATGCTTTCATTAATTTTTCACAATAGGATTTGGGGAAGATCTAACTGAGTATACTGTTATACTCACACTACGTATATATATACTATTTTTCATGTCACATGGAGCAGGTTGGAGATTAGGCTGCTTACTACTAGCTTGGGGTTACAAGAGTTGTTTGGGATTCTTGGTCACTATTGTTTTTACTTTCTTTTGGTACTTGTAGTTTTCCCTTTCAGTTTTAGTATAATTTTCATGGAATTACATATGTTTAATTGGGATGTATTTTATATTGTAGTTGGAGTTGGAGTTTGGTTTCTTTCTTATATCACTCTTTCGTATATGTTCTCTTAGATGTTAATGCCTCTCATTGGTGTGTTTACTATACCCTCGGTGTTAGTCTCCAACTCGAGGCCTACTGGTGGCGGGACTTGGGGGTCACTATCTCCCTTCTCATATTTCTGGCTCATTAGTGGTACACTTTTTGGGGAGGGGGTCTCGAAATTCATGTTGTTCAAAAGTGTATCGTATTTTGGGGTTTTCACTTGTTCATGACATTATATATTAGAATATTTTTTTATCAATGTGTTTATATTTTTCTTATACTCACTAATTGATATAATATTTTGTTCCTTGTTGATGATTTACCAAAGTAAAAATGACTATGATTTCTATTTTTGGTCGGTGTCAAGTATTCTCTATTTTTGAGTTATATATATTTTAGATGACTTATTTTAGGGTGTGTAGGTCTATGTAATTGAATTATTGTGATTATTTTTTAAGGGATTAACCTTTTCAAAATAGATAAGTGTGATAACCCTTTCTTTTTTACTCTTATATTGATATTATAAATGTGATTCGAAACTTTTTATATAGTGGTAAGGGTGATATTTTAGTCAAAACATTCTAGTTCTCTATAAGTATGATCTTTATCAGATGAGGGGCCTAGTTCCAACTCTATTTCCTCAATGGTGAGTATGTGTGTTGGATGAATCATGTATTTACCCAATAGTGAATCTTGGAATGAATTACACATAATATAGAGGTTCATTTGTATAGAAAAATTGAATTCTATTCTTCTAGTTCTCCATTAATATAAAATAGTATATTAGACCAAGGACATAACATTCCAATTTTAGAAAACCTCTTAACTCAATTACATGGATGTAAAAATTATATGAAACAATCCCCCACTTGAAATTCCAAATACTTTATAACATTTATTTTTAAAATTTATACATTAATATGTCCTGATAAGATTCCTAATATCCCATAATTTTATATATATCTTCTTCAATATTTATACTCCTATTATTTCAATTTCTTTAAATCCATTCCAATATGATGGATTATTCAATACATTATCATATCATTGTTCATACAGATCAATTTATATTCTTTAATTAATATTATTTTATATAAAAAATTAACCAAATATAAATACTAAACCCACATAATATGAATGTCATGTGAGAAGGGCCTTATCAAGTCATTAAACAGATGAATAATACATTAAGATTTTATATCTAGTTGAGGATGATATCCAGTGCACAAATGTATCCTAGTGTCTGGATCTCTCTAATGATTATTATAGAATTTAAATGTGAAATATGTCTCATGATCTCATAAAATTAAAATTGATTCTTTATGATTTATCAATTGTTTAATAATATAAATCTATTGATGGTTATCAAGGGTCGGATCACCCATATATAAATAAATGAGAAAACATGGTAAAATGATCTGTAATCATAGATATTGTATCATTATGAATGGGATTATTTGGAAACATTGCTCAAATATCCATGGTATATTATCCCACAAAAAAGTAATTTTACTGAGAGGATTCAAGGAACTATAATTATGTCTTGTCTTAGTATTTTCTTACTATACAACCAAGCATCATAATAAACATTTAGAAATTTCACACATCATACTATGCAAAAAAAAATATTTCCTTAAATACCTATAAATATTGGTTATAGTTAGGTGTATAAGGAAGTTTGAGCTATGGTATTCCTATTGAAATTACCTATTCAAATGTTTTATATTTCATACATTTAATTTTCATTTCCTGACTCATATATTTATGTTAATTTATTTCAATCTTCTCAAAAAATTATGGAATGTATGTCATTTGGGAAAGAAATGATTTTACTCCTTATCTAATAATTCCCATATGAATCATTACTAAATAAGGGAATGTATGATAATTTTATAGAGGAATATTGTTTAGAATAAGTTTATTTGTCTAACTCAATTAATCCATCATTTTTCCTTCCCCAGGAGATAGTGTGAAAAGAAATCACAGACCATGTATAGTTCCATCCATCAAATTTTCCTCCGGGTGATCTCTTTTTGGGATAAAATTTATTTTAAACTCTTTTATCCAAATATATTTTACATAACTCATTATAAATATAATTCCTTCATATCATTAATGTGATGTTGATAGTTAGTAACACAATATCATGTGTAATACAATTTTGTTCATTGATATTTGACTGTTATTGTGTGTATGAAAAAATTGGTTTATTCTAAAAGGATACACATTAAATTATATACTACAATGTGTTACTATATATCAAAAAATTAATCCTTTATCAATGAAAATTTCAATATCGGTGCAATGACCAATCTCATTGTTAACTTATTAGAACATTCTTAAAATCCAATTTACCATATAAATATAGCTTATTTATGTGTAAATGTTGTTAATAGATTAGACAACATGGAAAATAATAATAATAATCACAGATAATAAAATTATAATTTAAAGAAGCATTGTATCACTATGATATTCACCATTATGGTCCATTCTATAACCACATTTATCTAATAAGGATTAACACAAAAGATATCCAATGAATTAATATGGCCAGGAATATAATCATCATGAATCCATAATTTTCAGTTCATAAGTTCCTATATAATCTATTTTCTCTAATAGCCTTAGAGATTACTTGTAAATAAATCAAATGATCCTTGATGATTTTAGAGTACATGATGAAATCTTTAAAAAATACAATTACAATATTTTTTATCAATATTTTCATTTAACAAACTATTCAAAATATCAATAAACATAGAGTGTTCATTATTCAATAAAAAATAATTATTTTAAACTCGTATGTACATTACCTTGTATGAAAGGTCAATTTTAATAAATCATCATTCTTCTCACTCAAATAATGATATTCATAACAATATTTTATTGTTCAATAATATTAAGATCATTGGATACGATTGAAATATTTATTAGAGGGATAGATTATGTTTTTTATTTATAATAGTTTCATTGATATCTCCTTAATCAATTTAAAACCTCGTATACCCATCATTATTTTTAACTATAACTAAAAATACACCCTATGGTTAAACACTTGAGGAGATGAATTCATTAACACATAACACATGCAGTAGTTTATTCATCTATAACATTTCTATTGTGGCCATTTTATATGAGGTTATATATATATATATATATAATTAATATGGAATGAGTTAAATACAAAACTCAACATCATGATTAGGATTATGTTTTGAAAATTCATCTATAAATTCATAAATATATTTCATTACAATGGGTATATAGTATATTAATTTGTCACCTTTCTCATCCATTGATTGTTCCATCTCTTTATCTGCATGATTTTCATTTCTATGAGCTACTTTAGGATGATATAGATAGAAAATTGATAAAGAAGACCTTCTCCTAAATATTTTAAATTTAATACAACCTTCAAAAATTATAATTTCCTTCTCATCGAAAAGAACATTAACAATTTAATTTAAAATGAATTCATACAAAGTATCATGTCAATGATGTCTATAGGTATGATAATCATATTCATAAATATTTTTTTTCTATAAATCATAATGGGGATATACTGGCATACCCATATTGAAAACAAAATAATTGGGTTTCTTTATTTGAATCTATTTTCATAGGATAATTGTTATCCCTTAAAATTTCATTGTAAATAAAATTATATAAAAGTGTGGGAAGATAAAAAATCAAATAATTCGTTATCAAGTGTTGAGTTTTTAGTTATTGCAACTTCTGTCACATATTTAAAGATACAATCTTGAGATATGGTAATTTTATATACTTTTTATTTCATCCTTATACTATTTTGAGATAAATTCACTTGATACAATGACTATTTATTCAAATGGGTACTTATATCTCTATAGTTTAAGAACAAGATGTCAGTGCCTTATTTTATTCTCCTCTAGTCACAGGACATATGGAATTTTTTTAACACATATAATAGATCATCATTACCTTTAAGATATTACCAGGCTATCTCATTATAAAAATATATCATGTTATAGTTTCCACTCTTCCCCAGTTCTTTAATTCCACGATTGTTTTTCCTTAGGGATCAACAATCCTGTTATTTTACTTATTTCATACTAAAATATTAACCCTCGATAATTTATTCTATATAATGTTGGATTTGGGTAAAATATGTCATTTTAATTAAATAATTTGAGTTGATATTTCCTTTCACAGGCTCAACTTAATCCCAATAAATAATATGTCAATAATAATTTTTGAATTACATATTGGTTATGAAACATAAATTGATCATTTAGTCATGTTAGTATCATATTAGGAAACAAAATATTACTCATTATATTTTATATAAATATATTTTCTTTCTATATCATCTAAATTACCTTGGGTAATAAATTTTGAATATAATATCACCTTAAAATTCATTAAATCTAGTATATATATCTCTTCCACCACATCAATATTTTAAATAATTTATAACCATTTATTAGTATCTCCTTTTAAATTATATAATATTATCATATGATTATCTCTCTCCTTATATACCAAGAATAGAAATATATTTTGGGTTTGTTGATCCGTTTATCATTTTAAAATTGATTAGTTCCATTAATTATGTTATTTTTTATTTTCATATTAAATTTTCTTTTTCTCATTTCCATTTTTATTACAAGTGTTATTATTTTATATTCTTAATTTTTGACCATCAATGAGGATAGTTGTCCAAATAATCTTGGGCGTCCGATCTTGTGTGTTGTTTTTCATTGCTGTTGTGTTTTCTTGGCACTGGTTGTTAGGTCCTATTTTCATGGAAGCCACATAGTAGAGGTGCAGTTATGTGGTTTCAGAGTTTCTGATTGAGGATTTATTCCCCTACTGGTTTTCAATCTATTGGATTCTCATAGATCAAGAAGAGAAACATATCTGGTTTTGAATTTCCTTCCTCAGCTCCTCTATTGCTTGTTTCCTACAGCAGACACATATCCCTCCTTACATTGTGATATGATCTACATCCAAAAGTATATCTGATCGTGGAGCTGTGTTTCTGATCTATATCGCACTGCTGGTCTCATTTCTGGAATACCCCTCGTGTCATTTTGGATCCCCTGTAATGATCTGTTCGACAAGAAACATATCTTCGTTTTCAGAGGCAGTACTTTAGATCCAGAGTTCTCCAGTCCAGTGCACCTCCAGGTTTGGTGGTTTCCAATCTTATGATGAATCCAAGCCTTCTACTTGAAGATATCTGGATAGCCATACCCATAAAGGTCTTTTATTGTGAATATTTCTCCATCTTTGGTTCAGATTTGTGTTTTTTTGAATACCTTTTGAATCTGTATGGATTGATTACTACTGGTAGAATCTATTGGTGTTGTGAGCCCCTTTGTAATGTGATTTTTTAGCAGTAATAATAAAAATGTGTGTGGTGGTGTTCATGCTATGGAGTAGGGCCCAAAAGGGTTCCAAACCATGTAAATTCTGGTTTTTTTGCTTGTTGTTTAATTTTTCTTGCATTGTTGCATGAAGTTTTGGTTAGTCACTGCTATCCATTTTTAGTTTTGTATTAATTTTAGCATATTGAACATCGTTTTTTCATTGTAAAAATTATCTTTCACCTCTCCATTTATTCAGTGATCCTTGGCTCATTAGTTGGGGTTTTTTTCCATAATTTCCCCCACCACAAAGTGGTATTAGAGCCTCTGAATAAACCATGGAATCTGAAAAATATGAAATAGAAAATTTTGATAGAAATAATGACTTTAATTTGTGGAGGTTAAAAATGCGAGCCTTGTTAGTCCATCAAGGTCTACAAGACGCCCTTTTCAGACCTAAGAAACCCCATGTGAGTCTGACTGCTGATGGATAGACTGTGATGACCTATTCCAACGCCCCTCCTAGCTTTTTGTTAAAATCACATTGCTCTTTGACCTTGTCTTTAGGGGATAAAGTTATGTGGGAAGTCACGTATGAGACTTCCGCAGCTATTATTTGGTCCAATCTTGAAAAAATTATATTAAAACCTCTTTAATTAGACGTTTATATATGAAGCACAAATTGTACACTTTCAAGTTACATCCTGTAATGGTCATCTAAACACTCCTTGATGAATTCAATAAAATATTATTAGAACTGGCCAATATAAATGTCAATGTTGATGATGAGGATCAATCCATTATACTTCTAATTTCCATAGACAATTCATATGAACACCTTGTTGATTATATGATTATGGAAGAGGCTCCTTGACCTTCGAGTAAGTCATGTCTGCCTTTATTTTACATGATTTCTGTAGCAAGGATAAGGTTAAGCTGAATGCTGAGGGTCTGAATGTAAGGGTTCATTTGGAGTTTCGAGGGAAAAAGAAAGGTAAAGGCAGGAAGGGTATAAAAATTCATAGATAGTCACAATAACACCAGTTTTAATCCAAAACAAATGGGTTGCCTATTTCCAATGTGGGAATCCTGGACATATAAAACCCAGATGCCCTGAATTTAAATCTGGTATGCCTTTTAATGAATATACTAATCATTCACTCCTTTCTAACCAAGGCTATGAAAGTGGTGAGGTGTTTTGTGTTTCCCGTGATACTCTTGATGTCGAGTGGGTGTTGGACTTGGAATTTTATTTCCATATGTGTCCAGATAGAATTTTTTTTCTAGTTCGACTATGGGAATTGAAGGAGAGGTTTTTCTAGGCAATAATAAAAGATGTTGCATTATGAGTAGAGGCTCTGTTATGCTAGATCTCTCAGAACATTCTCTTGTCACCTTATTGGATGTGATAGGGGTTCTATATTTACACTGGAATCTCACCTCAATCGGTGTGCTAGATCAGAGAGGTTTTTCCTTTAAGTCTGATTTTGGTTGTCTTAAAATCTCCAAGGGAGCTCGTACAGTGCTTAGAGAATCCATTCTAAATGGGATGTATGTGATGGATGGAAGAACACACATCAAGATGTTGGGAAACACCTATTTCACTAATAATGACAAAACTATGCTTTGGAATAAATGGATATGGCATGTAAGTGCTAAAGTCTTAGATTAATTGAGCAAGCAAGGGCTTCTCACCCAAGTTACAATGATTAACTTACCGTTTTTTGAAGATTGTGTAATGGGTAAGTATAAAAGAGTCAGTTTTCATTGATCTAGCTTTAAATATAATTTCCCACTTGAGTATGTTCACTCTGATTTGGGGGGACCTATAAGGACTACCTCCCATGGTGGAGGCTCCAAATTTGTAACTTTTATAGATGACTTTTCTTAGAAAGTCTGGGTCTATATTTTGAAAAATAAATCTGACATCTTCGAGGTGTTTAAAACTTGGAAAGACTCTATTGAAATCAATTTGGGAGAAATTTGAAAGCTTTAATGACTGAAAATGGCCTTGAATAACTATTTACTAATTTTATCAAGTATTTTGAAAATGAGGGAATTTGGAGACACCGAACCGTGAGTCATACTCCTCAGTAGAATGGTCTAGCTGAGCGTATGAACCATACCATTCTTGAGCGAGTTCATAGCATGCTTGCATGCTCAGGCCTGCCCAAATCCTTTTGGGAAGAATCTGTCTATAATGACCCATACTTTACATACATTGTTAATACTTCAAAATTGAAGTACACTAATTATAACATATAACAAAACCATGAAAGGACCGTATAGGTATAGTGTCTTTAGAAACTGGGAAACATAAACAATTGGTTAACAATGCATCTACATTGTCTCCCATTTATTTCATCATATCTAGAGTCCCTTTTGGCATATCCTACTTAATAACCTTCTTCTGGACCTGGGGAAAGAAAACATACAAAACGGTGAGCTCAAATGCCCAGTAAGGGTAAACAAAAGAAAAATCAATCACATCATATTCATAAGAACATAACATTTTGGAAATCTTAACCTGCAAAAGAGATCATAATTTCATAACATGGGATAAATCATAGTAGTGAAATGTAATCCCAATAATCATAACTTAAAAATGAAACTTTGTGTCATAGACACATAATCATAGAGAATCATTTCCTAGTAGTCAAGACTCATAGCCAGGACAATCTTAGCGGACAAAGTCAATTTCTGAACCGAGTTCACTACTCGTTTCAGTCATGTTTCACTGAACCGGATTAACCTGCCATTCCGGCCATGTCTATCTCATGAGATATAAATCTTTACCCAATTCATTTTTGGGAGATATAGGTCCCACCCATCTCATAATGATACCATTCTTATATGTGCCACAAAATCATAAACCATACATCATAGCATGACCCATGTAATAAAAATGGGATTCTTAAAAATGACGTCATCATAACATAATCCATAAAAGGATATCGAAAAAATAATTCCATCATATAATAATCAAATTAATGTAAAAATAGGGATATAAATAGAACCCTATATTATCTTATATGGAAAATAATTTTGATAAAACGCTTGAACTCCATTCTTGAGTAAAATATCCTTTCTACTTCAAAAACATTTTCCTTTCTTAACATGTCATATAATTTTGAACTACAAGAATTTGATTAAAAATAAACTTGAAAACTTGTAAAGGAAGCTTCATGGAAATAATTTTCTAAAAATCTATTCATTCCGTATAAGTTAAAAAAATATTATTCCCGTACTTTGGCCAGAAAAGTCAAAAAGTACCTCGTACGAAAAACGACAAAAGATTCCTTTCATATCATTTACTAAAAACTCACCAAAGGGTAAAATTGGATTTAAACAATTTTAGGTGGATGTAAATAATATTACATATTGTGGAAACATGGATGTGGATTATAAATATTCCCCAGTAAATTCTGAAGTGTAGACAATCTCGGATAAAAATGAGATTGTGATACTTTTCATTAACTTAGGTCTGATTTGCTTTGTAAGTGTCCGAACATCCTGTATAATGATTTAAATAATGTCATTGACTTATTCCAGAATCATACTTATTTTTATGATATCATATATGGTCATATTCTTAGCTTCTTATTAGTAATATTTCATTGATACTTGTTATTCGGGTTTTTATTGCTTTCTGTTCTTATACGTGTTTTGTCGAATAAATTCATATTCTTCTTTTTAGGTTATAGATACCTCATTTCCATAATGGTATTAGTGTAATACATATCATATTTATTCACTCAATTCATTTATGTAATCATTATGCAATGAAAATCATGTAGAATGAGTCGCATCAAATCATGGAGACGGTATTCCGTATGTACGCACGAGCAATGATATCGTTCCCATGATCGTGGAATTGTATTGGAGTGTATGTATAATATTTAAGAATCAATATCACTTTAAAATAATCATATATAGTTATTATTTACACCATTATACCCATCCAAGTAAGGTGGTGGTGGAAAATAGATTACACCATAGTGTGGAGGCGGTATTCTGTACGTACGCACACGTGGTGATTTCATTTTCTGTGGGATGGATAGATGGTGAAATAGGGTTGTTTCATACTTATAATAACATATCCGTATATTATTGATACTGATGTTATTACTTTATAATGAAACAACTAAAGAATAATAATTGGAAGAAGAAATAAAGTTAAAAGAATCGGTAACGGACATTACCTCTTCTTTGAAGCGCCTCTTTGAGACCTCCTCTTAAGGCACTAAAATTTGTATTTGAAGAAGACCCGGACCTCTAGGATGTTTCTAGGGAAGTGGAGAAGAGAATTTGGTAGGTTTTTCCTGAACTTGAAGGATCAAAGTGGTGTGAGGAAGAGAGGGAGGAGGTTCCCTTTTATAAGGGAGGAGAGGGGCACCTTTGGAAAAACTAAAAATATTATTTTATTATAAAGTCATATTCGGTTTTTAATAGCTCAAAATTGATTTATTTTGAAGAAAGGGTTGGGATTGGTAGAAATAATCTCATCCAATATAATTTAGACAAGTTTAGGGTTCTACTTTAACCTTATCATTTACATTTAACTCTAAGTTAAATAATTTAACTTTTACCGTGTCTTTTTGTTTTCTTACACTATATGGTTAATAAACTTACTATAACAAGCCAAACGAACCCCAAGTTTTTTATTATTAATATATGTAACCTTATCTAAGTCATTTGGCTGAACATTAGATTTTTAAGAATAAAATAACAATTAATAATATAAAATTTGTTTTAAAAACTATTTTATTTCAATTTTGACACTATTTGGTAATTGATTTTTGTGAAAATCATAACAGAAATATTAGTTCAAAAAAAGTTAATTAAATAAATACTAACATGTAATATTAACCTAGAAAATTATTTTAATTCATAAAAAGTCTCAAATTAAATTTATTTGGGTATTTATAATATCAATTATGTCAATATTTCATTAATAAGATAATTATTGCATCATCATTGTGTCATAAATAAATTAAATTATTTATTGTCTAAAAATTAAAAATAAAATACCATTATGTAGGAAATATTTTTAGATTTCTAATTAAAATTTATAGTCTAATTTATCTTATGTATAACCCTATATTAAAAATTATTTAGTTATTAAACTTTGATTTTAACTATTTTAACCCTTCTTTAAATAAATTAATAATAAATGTCCTAATCTAATCCAAGTGGTCCTAAATGGTCATATTTTATTCCTAAGGTTGTTTTGGGTTGAATTATACTTATCCAGTAGAATTAGGACATGTGTTAGGGTAATAATAATATCATTTGTTCCCTTAATTACCCTATTTACTTTTAACCGTGGTAAAAAAAAGTAAAAAGTTACTATTCACCAAAAATTATTTTCATCTCATTGAACCATATTTTAGTCCTTGATATTAACCGTGCCTCTCAGATTTTTTAAATTCCACTCACAGAAGCAGTAAAATTAAGTTTTATGAAAATTTGCAAATTCTCTTAGAAGGTGGGTAAAAGACGGTGAAAAGTTCAATAAAATTTTAATATATCTAAAATTATTATAAAATTACTCCAATGAATTGCATTGAACTTATATAGGTATTAAGTATAAATTTTGACCTAAAATAAATTTAAATAAAATATATAATTATTTAAATAAAAAGTCGGTTTTTTAATAGTAACCCAGTGTTTTCACTATTCATCCAAAAATGAAAGTTTTCAGAAAAATACCAAAATTTCACCCTATGATAATTTGGATATTCCGAATCCAAAAATGAAGTCTATTTTGAAAGATTAAATTTAAAAAAAAAATCAAAAAGTGGTTATTACTATTCATAACAGCTAGTTTTAATAATATTTTAATAGCATGTCGTTGTTTAGTGAAACTCGGTATTGCGTACAATGCAAGCTATCGAGGAAGGCCACAGTTGCGTGTAAAGCAAGCCAAGATAGTGTTGTGTGTAGTGAAAGATTCCTTTGATGGTTTATATAACATAAAAACAAAATATTTCTCATAAAAATCTTGGGCGTTACACTATCACTACAGTAGTTTACTTAATAAATAGGTTCCCCTCATTAGCCAATGACTTTAAGACTCCGATTGAATTGTGGATCAATCACCCCCATCATTGGACATCTTAGAGGGCTTGGGTTCACTGCCTATGATCATGTCAAGGATGATAAACTTAATCCTCGAGCCATAAATTGAATCTTTATAGGATATCCTACTGGGGTGAAGGACTATAAACTTTTGGTAGATAAACTCAGCTTTCAAAAGTGAATAATTATCCATTATGTTGTATTTCAAGAGTATGTTCCTACTAGAGTCCATCCTCTGACTGATGACAGTGAGGGTCCTTCTCAAAAGAGGGATCTTGAGGTTGATCCTCCCAATGTTAGTGAGTCTCTGGTTGAGAATCCATCTACCTCTCATGTGCCCCTTTCTCAGCCTGAGCTAGAATCTGGGTCTAATTTTGATGATGATCCTAATGGTGGAGCTCTTAGTTACCTTAGGGGTTATCAGTTCACTAGGGATTGGCAGAGGAGAGTCATTAGACCTCATCCTACATACAGTCATGCTGACATGGTTGCCTTTTCCTTTAATGTGGTGGAGGATCTTGTTATAGAAGATCCCTAAACCTACAATCAAGCTATCAATGATAGCAACTCTGAGCATTATATTTCGGCTATGAAATAAGAGATGAAATCCTTAAGAAAGAACCATACTTGGTCCATAGTCAATAAACCACCTACTTCCAAGATGATTGGCTATAAATAGATCTACAAAACTAAAGAAGACAATACTATAGGGAATAAAATTAAATTTAAAGCTAGACTTGTAGAAAAAAGATTTCTTCAAAGGGAAGGAATCAATTATTCAAAAAAAATTTATCCTGTAGTGGAACATTCTTCTATAAGAATTCTTCATTCATTTTCTACACATTTAGATTTTTATATAGAAAAACTAGATGTCAAAACCACTTTCTAGCATGGTGATTTAGATGAATATTTATACATGAAGCCTCCTCGTGGGTTTGAACATGAATTTAAAGCTAATCAAGTTTGTTTTCTTAAAAAATAATTAAGTGGATTGAAACAGGATTCTATATAATGGTACAGTAAGTTTAATTCTTTTATTCATGAAAATGGTTTTAGAAAGAGTCAGTTTGACGAATGTATATATTTCAAATCTGTTAAAAATGCATGATTTATTTACTGATTTATGTTAATGACATGTTTCTCATGTGTATTGACATGAAATTAATCACCCATGTGAAAATTCAATTGAATTCGGAATTTTAAATTAATGACCTTGGTTGTGCTAAGAAAATTCTAGGAAAGAAAATTATTAGGGACAGGAAGCATAGACTTATGTATATATCTCAATGTAAATATATCTTTAAAGTTCTTAAGATATACTTTTTTTATTCTTTGAATCTTGTTATTATTCCATTAGGTCAGTATTTAAAATTGTCTTTATCCCAAACACCTTACACAGCCTCTGATATTGAATTCATGAGTACAATCCCCTATGATAATGTAGTGGGTAGTATTTTGTATGATATGATTTGTACTCGACCAGATGTTTCTTTTTATTTCTACACTTTGAGTAGGTTTATGGAAAAGCTAGGAAAGCCTCATCAGCATTCTCTTAAATGGTTGTTGAGGTATATTTATTCTAATTCATCTCTTTCAATTTTATATGGTAATAATGTTAATTAATCTGAATTAGTGACTGGTTATATTGATTCTGACTATACTGGATAGAAAATATCTAACTGGTTATGTATTTACTGCATGTGGAGGACCAATATCATGGAAGGGAAATAAGAAGTTGGTGGTGGCCCTCTCGACCACTGAAGTCCAGTGCATTGCACTGACAGAAGCAATTAAAGAATCCATATGTCTTAAGAGTTTGATTTATGAACTTAGTATTAGTAATGATATTATTATTGTTCATTGTGATTATCAATCTTCCCTTTATTTTTCTAAAAACTTATTATTCCATGGTAGGTCCAAGAACATAGACATTAGGCTTCATTTTATTAGAGAAGTTATTGAAAGTGGAGCAGCGTGTGTCACTAAGATATCCATGGATAAAAATCTAGCATATAGTTTAACTAAGGATGTGAATTTATCAAATTCAAGCATTACTTAGATATCTTGAACTTGGATCCTCTTTAATAACATTAGGTGCAATATCATCTCCATTTTTATATGAAAATGGTGGAAATTTTTTATTTTTTATTTTTATATTAAATATTATTCATCTTGTTTATATTTTTATTACATGAGTTATTATTTTATATTCTTAATTATTGAATGTTGATGGGGATAACCATCAAAATAATCCTAGATGACCAATCTTGTGAGATATTTTACATTGCTGTTGGGTTTCCTCGACACTAGTGGTTCTGTCCTATATTCGTGGCAGTCTCGTCGTGGAGGTGCAGTTATGCGGTTTTGAAGTGTTTGATTGAGGATTTATTCCCCTATTGGTTTTCAATAAATTGGATGATCAGAGACAAAGAAGAGAAACAGATCTGGTTTTGAATAATATTCCTCATATCCTCTATTGATCATTGCCTACAATGAACACATAACCCTCCTCTCGTTTTGTGAAATCTAAATCTGGAAGGAGATCTACTTGTGGTGTTGTGTTTCTAATCTGTATCGTGTGGCTGGTCTCACCGCTAGAAAACTCCTCATGTCATTTGGGATCCCCTGCAATGATCTGTTCAACAAGAAACAAATCTTCATTTCAGTCGTGGTACTTCAGATCTGGAGTTCTCTAGTCCAGCGCACCTCCATATTTGGTGGTTTATGGTCCTATGACGATGCCAAGATTTCTACATGAAGAGATCTGGATATCCAGACCCATAAAGGTCCGGCATTGTGAGTATTTCTCCCTCTTTAGTTTAGATTTGTGTTTTTTTAAAACTATTTGAATCTGTATGGATTGATTACTACTATTAGAATTTTTTCGTGTTTCTAGCCCCTTTTTAATGAATTTTGTTTGAGCATTTATACTAAAAATGTGTGCATTGGTGTTCTTTCCATGGAGTAGATCCCAAAAGGGTTTTGAACCACGTGAATACTGGTGTTGTTTCTGACTGTTTTATTTTTCTAGCTTTGTTGTTTGCGGTTTTGGTTAATCATTGTTGCCCATTTTTAATTTCATATTAATTGAAGTGTATTGAACATCATTTATTCATTATAAAAAGTATTTTGAACTTTTCTGTTTATTCAGTGATCCTCAGATTATTTTTTGGGGGATGTTTTATAAAATTTCCCCCACCACAAATTAATTAACATTTCTATCACATAATGTAGTCCAACATTGTAACACTGTGTTGTGTGGTGATTTTTTACCCATACATGAATAGTTACAGGTTATAACATGATAATAATCTACTCTGTCTCAACAATATTTTTTAAAATTTATGTAGAGATAAATGTATACAATAATTTTTTCAGTTGATGTAATTCCATTTAAATTAATATCCACCTATACACATTTTTTCTCACATAATCAACTCACAGAATAATGATTATAGATCCATTATAAAAAAATTATAGTGAATGGAATAGTTCACGAACATTATAAAAGGTTTATTATAATCACATTATAGGTATATTATTCTAATTTATTGTTCTTAGGTGTTCTAATAAACCTTATTTGATACTAACTATAAAATATATAACTCAAATAACTCAGAGGTACAATTACCTTAATAATATTGTAGAATATAAAATAGACTTCATCTCAAAGTATTGAAAATATTATTTATCTTGTAAAATGAGATGCAAACATGATTCCCATAATACATTAGTAACAAAATTCATATATTTTAATATTCAAAAATATAGTATTTATTCCTTTAGTACATCCTTCAAATTAGTCTATGATCATTACATCCTAACCATGGAAATGAAAATAATAATAATTTTTTATCTTTGATTCTATATTTTCTATAGTGGAATTTTCATGTAAAAATAATCTATAAACAACATGTTAGGGAATATTATCAGAAAATTTTCCATATAATCAAAAAATAATAATTAAATTTATCCAATAGCAATTTCAATAATCAAATTGAAAATAATAGTTTATTTCATGATTCATAATGTAAGTAATCTAAATTTTACATTAATGCCCTTCCAAATAAGTAAACTAAAATACCATCAAGGAATCTAAATGAATAAATGATATAACATAAAATACTTTTGATGAATACAACTTAGATTCCATTTAAACCCCTTAATCCATAACAATATCATCCAATAGGCTTCTATCCTCAATGTAATACCCTTTCTGAAATCTCTCATGAGTCCAACTAATGGAACAAAGGGAAATAACAGACACAATCCAAAAATTATGCATTTTCAATTCATTCGTAATATATTAACTAAAATTTAACATAAAAATCAATTTTAAATATTAATAAATATATTTAATGAATAAAGTAAATAAAACATTAATATTTCACTGCATAATGGAATTAAATTCCTCGTAATCATTTATTAATTCACCATGTTTATATTAATTGGTATATCATTTAATGAAAAATGAAATTATTGTAAATAATTAAAATATAATAAAAACATGGAAATGAACGATAAAATAAATTCATCAAAAATGATAGAGTTATAGTAAATACATGTCATTTTGAAAATAGAGAAGTAAATGTATATTATATTTAAAATAATTGATCATCAAACAACAATAACATTGTTGTAAAAAAATTCATTAAATCAAATCCAAAAAATTTCCTAAGCCATAAAAGATATTTTTTAATCTTTTTTGGAAAATAAATTTAAATAATGAAATCAGGCGAATTATCAATAGTTATGTATGGAAATTAGGATTTTAATAAAAAATTATAAATATGTAAAATGAAAAAAAATTTATAGAACAATTTTGATAAATAAATCATTTTATATAAATTAATAATTTATATACTTGTTGTAATATAAATTAAATTGCAAATACATAAATAATTTTATCGGATTAAAAATAATAAGTACTTATAAATATGACAACAAATGTATTTCATATTATTTTTTTAAGAAAATTATTATTTTCAAACTATAGTAAAGAAATTAAAAGTTCATTTTTAAAAAATTGTAAAAATATCCCTTTCAAAATTTTGAGTAAAAATTAAAAGTCCAAATAAATTTGGAATTAACGTTAGTCAGTCATAGAAAATAAAATTCTTGAAATAAAATAATTAATATGGAAATGGTGAATAATTATTACTGACCAAAACATAGAAATAAAGTTGTTTTTTAAACAGAACATTCATTTGATGGTTTTGTTTAACAATATGCTGATAAATAGAAATAAAAAATGAAATATGAATAAATAAAACTACCATAACAATATACGTGATATTATGGATAAAAATATAATATATTTCCCCCAAATAAAATTTTAACAAAATCGAACACAATTTGATGTAGACTGAAACATAAAATCTAAAAATTAACATTTATTTGGTTTGAAACAATTTAATTTATTTTATTATAATTTAAGACTTTTTATACACATATTTTAAAATTATATTTATATTTATCTTAAAATTTTCCATTTAGATATTATTTCATTCATCCCATTTATTAATAAAATTTCACCAAAATAAATATTTGGATGTTAAATATGAGTTCTCCAAGAATGTCTTGATTAGATGGATTCATTCCTTGATCATTTATCATTGTTTATTAACCAATAAAATTTTCATAACGGAATATATATATAATATTAATATATTTAGTAATATTTTATATAAAACCATTTATGGATGTTATAAAATCTTATATACATCATTTAATTGAGGTGAGGGTGCCTTTATATACACGTTCAATGTTTCCATTTTCCAATGAATTGGAGGGATAAATGGTAGAAAAAATATTTTCTATAAAAAATTAATTAAAAAATAATAAATTTTATTTATATAAATTAAATCCATATTTACAACCATCTAATTTATGTAGTGATAAAAACTAATTACATCACTTCAGGGAGGAAATTTCACACATGTGTGCACATGTGAAAATTTCATTCACCATGTGATGGAAATGAAGTTCAAAATTGTTATCCTTGGAAAATAATATAATATAAATATTATAAATATTCTAATCTCATTATATTTTTAAGATGTTAATATATTTAATATATATATATATAGAAGAAAAAGTATTCTTGAATGAATTCGTTTATAACTTCTACCTTCTCATTGTATATCATAATGTTCATTAAACCATCATCCATATATAATTAATTTTTTGGTCAAAACAAGACCTATAGAATGTGGTAATGAGTATTAGTGATATATTTGGGTATATATATGATTTCATAGGGGAAAATTAAATGGTTTATGAAATTAAGAGAAAATTTTCCCTTTTATAAGTGACATAAGTGGAACCATTATAAATATAATGAACACTAATATATAATTAATTTCTTTCTCATGATGAGTTCCTATAATTTTGAAAATATCAATGATATATTTTTATGATATTAATATAATAACATAAAATCATATATAGATAGGTTTTAGAGATATTTTGTGACATATCTCTTATTTAACTACCTAATAAACTGTTTTAACCTTTACTATCATGACTAACGGTCACCATCGTATATATTATTTTATCTCTAAAAATATAATTGAATAAATTTGAAAATTAATAGATTATAATAGAAAACATGGAATTAGTTTTTTATTTTTTAATTTCTTGAATGGGAGAAATTTAATATTAAACAAAGGATGTGAAATATAATATAAATTACATTTTTAGAAAAATACTATTTTTGAAAAATGTTTTTTTTTTCAAAATTCGTGAGTAATATTGATTTCAATAGAATTGTTTGGATTTAATTTAATAAATAGATATAATTTATACTTTATATTCATTCACATAATAAATAAAACATTCTAAATAATTGATTAATATAGAATATCCATTATTATTTCATTTTATTAAAAATATTAATTATACTTCCTAATTGTCGAACATGGAATTATAAATTCAAAATTACATTTTTTAAAAAAATTGTATTAGATACTAAATATATTTTTTTATAAAAATGGATTTTCTAAACGTTTATTTCATTATCATATTATTATTATTTTAAAAATATAATTATCATTTGAAATATTTTAATTATTCCATATTCAATAAAAAATAACATTTTCAAAAAAAAATCCCAAAAATTAACTATATGATGATTATTACCTTATTAAATTAGAAAATATTGTCCATTTTTTCTGTTTAAATTTTTAATATTTTGGTATTATATATTAAAAAATTTATTAAATAATGATATTTTTATGTTTCTATAATGGGGCGGTAATTAAATTTTCATTATGATATCCTTTCACAACGTATTGTTTATCTACTATAGTAGAATATTACGTATTCGATTATTTTTTATGAATATTTCAAAACATTTGACTAATGATTTTTGACGTTGTGTTATCATAGTAAAAAAGGCCCTTTGTACTTACCATGTAAATATATACAATCAATGATATTAAGGATTTGTAGTTTATAATGTTTTAGAATTCATTGTATTTTAGCATATCTGAAGTGTTTTCGTTAAATTAAACATCATTTTTATAAATGTTAATTTAAATGGTTCAATAGACCAGAATATATTTTTTTAAATGTTTTCAATAACATATATATTTTATCATTATTAAAATTAAACATTCATAACATGATCAATTTATACAGTAATTATTCAAGAATTCCATATTTAAATTATTCATGGAGGCAATGATGAAAAATGAAAAGCATTATCTTTGAATGCAGTGACATGACTATAATAAATACATGTTTCATTTTTAGTATAAATTAGAAGAATTTAGATATAAATATTATATTACTATAGTATAATATAATAATACATATAAAACTAAGTTTATTATATCATGTCCATTAGAAATGGGTTGGTGGTAAGAGGAAGAAAACACACAATACTATTTATTAGATAATTTAACTCTTCCTTTTGAAGTCCTCCTATGATAGGTTACATAATAATTAAAATTATATTTTTCTAGTTACTAAAACCACTAAAACATTTATATTATTTTTTGGAAAGGGGTTTATTATAACCCTATTAGATTGAATTTTTTTAAAAGAGGATAATTAAGAGGGAGATGAGGGTATTTATAGGAAAAGGGTAATGAATTTTTGAATATAATATTTTCTATATTACTATTTTTATCAAAAATATAAATAAATTTTATTATATATATATATAATAACTAATGTAATTAAGGCCAATCTGATCATTTTATAAATCATCTAGTAAGATATTATTCATATATTTATCATATATTGTAAAATATCATAGTTTATCGCTTTTCATTATTCAAGTCCTTATAATTTCTATTTATCACATTGTAAAATAATTGATACCTAATTTTATCAACATAATATAAAATATTTAATTAATTATTTGAAAAAAAAATTATAGATTTTGTAAATTTAATATATATTTATTTTATTAATAATATAATTTTATTAAACCAGTAAGAATATTTTCCACTAAGTAAATTGAAATAATTTATAATTTTTTTATATTGATTTATTAAATAGTTTATGTTATTTTGATAGATTTATTATATAATTCAATTTATAATGAATATTATTTTGGTGGTTAATTCATCATATACCATTACAGTTATTTTACTATTCCAAAAAAATTGATTAGTATTCTAAAAATAATTTTATTATTCTTAGGGGAAGGTTATTATTCTTATTTTCACATTTACATTTCTCATATAAAAAATTAAAAATCCTATTAATATATATTTTTTTATTTATTAATCATTCAATTATTCTTCACTCAAGATTATATTCAAATTATTTTTCAAAAAATTTATTTAATTTCTGATGATTTTTTAATTTTTTTATTCACATATATTATAATATGAGGATATTAAAACTCACATGAATTTCAAAATAAAGTTATTCTTATACACATTTTCTCCGAATATTATATTATTAATAACGTAGTTTATACTTATCCTTTATGACAAATATTCACTATTTTTTAAATAAAATATTCAGCATTTTTAAAAATAGTTAATTTTTTTATTTATAAATATGTTAGGAAAAAATATGACACATATATACATTTAATAAGAAATTTCAATTTAGATAGTTTTTCTATTACCATAATCACCCTATATTATATTTTGATCCTTGATATTTCAAAGGATACACTATGAAGAAATTATTTAATGGTATATTTTGTTTATTGAAGAATATATATCCCATTATACCTCTTCCAAATTGTTGTTTTTCAATATTATGTTGAAAATGTGAGGTTAAATTATTATTATATTATTCTATCTATAATAAAATATTTTCAAAAGCATCATCTTATAAGTGTGATCTTTTTTATGCAGCAAAAACTCTAGTATGGGTGCCTGAAATATATCTATTAAGTACTTCAAGATAGGGATATGAGAAACATATAATATTTTGGAAAGTTGATTGGTTGGATTCATTTTCAACATTAAATGGATCTAAAGATATCAAGTATATCAATGGGGATAATGTACATATGGATTATACTTCAAATAATCTTAAATATTATTAATATCTTTCAATAATATATTCATAAGAATGCATTATCACCCTCATAAAACTCAATTTCATATCAATGATTTTTATCATAGATCAACTATTGAAATTTTAAAAATTTAATTTGTTGTTGGTTGTCCTGTACTTTTTTTGTCATTTCATTGACTAGTTTGTAGCCTAATATATAATGTTTGTTAATATCATCCCATCATGTTTTATTTCAACATTTATTCTCATATAAAGATTTATATAGACCCATATGAATTCTTTGGTTGTAGATATTATCTTAAAATAACTTGAACAATGGATTTTTTTTCCAATATTCCCTTGAAACACATAGATTATGATATGATCAAGTCATCTACAATTCTAATGGTCCTTCTAAATTGACTATATATCAATAGGTGATATATCATACTCATGGTCACCTCTGTGTTCAAGGAATATTAAGGATTCCTCTAAAATATTTTGGTAACCCTCAAATCTCGCCCATATTATGAAGACAGTGTTGTTCCTTTTACCATTTCTATTTCACCGATGTGTATCATTGAATATTAATCATATGTGAAGTATTATTGAAATGAATTTATGTGATGATACCATTAAATAATATCTAATAAAATCTATATTTAATTCTAAAACATATATGTCTTTATGATAATAATGAAAATGTAAATGGTGATGTTAATCGATTATTAAATTTATATGTGTTACTATTGAACCATTCCATTATATTGCAACCATTTTTGCTCAAAATGAAATTAAAAAAATAATATTGAATTATTTTTTTTAATATATTTTTACATATTTTCACAATAGTTTTGATTTCAATGGTCTCTCCTACATTTCTTTCATCCTAGGTAGATAGTGATTTTTGAGTAATTAGTATCATCTAGTATAAATTTAATTATATTATCCCATGTGTTATACATAATTTTTTCATGTATCATAAAACTAAATCATTATAAATTTTGAACTCAAAATTATATCACTTGTGTACTACTTCAAAAATCTATTATATATCTTTATAATCACTTTGAGAATAATTAATATTCTATGATTTATATGTTTTAGCAGTCATTTGTGTATTATTGGATGCATTTCCTTTTTTATATCCATGAAAATCATTTCCCAATTTATAATGATTGGATCATTATTAATCTTTATCATGGATGAAATTGAATATTATTTCTACTTGGGAAATTATCAACTTTATCCTCTTTTTAAGGTGAGTAACTGAATGAGTTGTCATAATCCTTGATCAGCTCAAATCATCTTAATTGGATCGTGTTGAGTTCACTATGTGTTAATTTATATATATATATATATATATATAATCTATTTTTATGTCCCATGTATCTTAATGGAGATAATTCATCCAAATAATCATTTAAAATAATAATTTATCAAACATCATATCATTATTTTGAGAATTTTTATCATGTACAATCAAACTACACATGGAAAAGTTAATCTATTTATCAATTTTCATTTTTAAATATCCTATAACATTAATTAATATTAAATTTTATATGATGAGTGGAATGTGAGTTATTTTGTTGTTATTAGTGTCGTATTGTTTCCCTGAAGTGATCTTCATATTCATCTCTCTATAAAAATTATTCTATTTTCCCAATTAATTTGGATAGTGGGTTATAAAATAAGCATTATATTCTCAAAGGATATTATTATGGCAAGATAATATCAAGATACTATGGGTATCAATTATGAATTTGGTTTATAGATAATAATTAATAGAAATTTTATTTTAAGGATACAAACATTTCCCCTTGATTGTGGTATCATGCCACAAGGTTGTATCTTTATACATCCAAGAGTCGTGTTTACTATATATTACCTTAAATTGTTTACTTTTAAGATGTTTCTGAAATAAAAGAAACTTATTTCTTAATATTCATTGACTACGGTTTATATTAGAATAACATCTACCAAAATAAACAAAAATAAATAAATATTTAACTTTTAAAAACTCTACTCATCTAGTTCAAAATGAATTTTGATTCATGGGAGACTCTAAATGGAATCAATATTATATCATAGTATTTATAAATGATGGGAATGGAAATCTTAAAAATACTCTAATTTTAAAATATATTTAATGATATCCTAACCAAAAATCTATCATTGAAGTGTAATAATTCTAAATTATTTTATAGAAAAATTGATCTATCCATGGTAGTTGATATAGAAACCTTACTTTCATTACATTACTATTACCTCATTTTAATGGTAAAAAATATAATAGTGTTACAAAATAGGGATCCAAAGTTTTTTTTTCCTAGTAAAATTAGTACCATATATAAAATTTATGTAATAAAAAATAAAAATTATTTACTTCCTTCTTACATTTTATTTTAGTGTTCCTTGTGTTCTCCACAGTACAAGTAATCACCTAAGGGTACAGATCAATGAAATGAGTGATATAAAATAAATTTAGTGGTTTGAGAAAGATATTAATAAACATATCATGGGGTGAGAATAATCATCATCATCATAACATAATCATGGGATTATCATCATAGTAATGAGATGATGAATTATATAAAGGAATGGAATGTGGTAACTCATAAAAATGAAACATATTTCCATAGTGGTCAAATACCACACATAGTTGTGAACAAGTCTTTCATAATGTTCACATAGAATATATTTTATTAACCATTACATAATCATTGTGAAAAAAATGTAGAACCATGGTCATGAATATTTCACATTACCTCAGAATATATATCACCTTTTTAATGCATTGGAGCACTATAAAATTCTAAGAACACCCAACACAGCATAATATTTACATAATCATTCAAGGCCTTTATAACTCATAAAATTTTTTTCATAAAATAATAGATGGAAAGGAAGTGTGTTTTATTAGAATTTCATAAAACAATTATTCACAAATACACTTTTTGGAACTAAAAAGAAAATAACATTATTTGTTTATGAATCATCAATAATGAGTGAAGAATAAAAAATCTCAAGATAAGTAAAAGATGATATTTTAGATTGAAGATTTATTTTAGAAAATAATTTTATTTATCATAAAACCATATTAGAAACATGTATATTCCTGAAAAGAGAAGGTAAGAACCAATAAATTATATTTGGGGAATATTAAAGAACATACACATTTAAAATTTTTCTGAATGAGGAATAACCAAAAGAAAGGAAATTGGTTTCGAGAATCCCCTTATCATATGTCGGAATTATTTATTCACATTAATATCCTAGATAATAAAATTATATTCATTAATTAATAATTATAGAACATATTAAACATGTTGTTTTTGTTATAACTTTATAAAGTTCAATTATGGTCATTATGTTGAGTTATAGAGTTTAATTTCATCGTTTGGGAGTGTTCATTTTCTTAGGTTTTATGATTACTTCACAGGTATACATGTATGGAAGATAATGTATAATGTGAATAATTCTCCAAAATTGAAATTATATGTTATTACGTATCTTAAATAAGTATAATTGGTCTTGTATATTATTTTTTTCTATATATGAGGATGATTCAATAAGATAAAATGTTAATGATAATTATCTTGATTAATTTTAGCATTTTTCAATCTCAAAACACTCGTTTTGATTTATTATTTAATATTTTGTATATATGTTAGGTATAGAACATAAAAAAATTTATTACATAAATTTTGAAATATTTTTCAACGATTATGATAGTTTTATCCCCAGACTAGAAGGTGTTAATGGAAGAATGAAAATTTATAATCCTTAAAGGCGATAAAATAACACCATACAGATGAGGTATTCATTTTTAGAATAAAATGGAGAGGAGATGAGGTTTGATGAATGATTATTCTAGAAATAAAATAAAATTTTAGTATATATAAGATACTAGAGTTATAATGAAATTTGGATAATGGTATGACATTATAGAATAAGAAAATAAAATAAATTTAAATGAAATTTAAAAAAATCAAAGAGGATTTTACCTCTTGAATTCACCTCCTGGATAACCTCCTTAGGGAAATTAGATTTAGCATTTTGATGAAACAAAATTTCATTGACCTGGGTTAGGTTATTTGAAAGATTTTTTGGAATAATTTGAACAAACATCAAATCTTGGGTTGTGTGATGAGAATAGGTGGTAAGGGTTCATATTTACAGGGAAGGAGGGGTGTTTTTCATTATTTTTATCATTATTTTTTTTATTTTGGCTTCATAATATTAATATATTGAACGTTATCAATGTTTATATCAAAAATAATTAAGGATAGTTCTGGATTATAGTTTTAAATCATCCATTATCAACTATGATTAAATAATTTGTGTATTTTATAAATACTGTAAATTACATTATTTCACTATTCACCAAAAATTCAACCATTTTAGAACAATCCCAAAAATTTAAGGTTACCATTTTTCTATGACTAGAATTGTAAAATGAACTCCATTTTATGGAAATAATTTTTTAAATTTTCTAAATTTAAATTTTAATAAAAATAATCAATTATTCATAAAATATCGATTTTATTATTAGAAATCATTTTATGAAACATCGAAAAAATTAGTCAAGGTCACATAAAATTATCATATAATAATAGATAAAAAATATTAATTTGTTGTTCAATTTTATGAAAATTTGTTTTCTTTTATATAAATATATTAATTATAAAATTGTAATTAAATATATATGAATTTAAAAAATAAAATCATCTAATTTATCATTTATAAAATATTTATTTACATATACAAATATATAAATATATCATATCTTCATTAATAAGATAGAAAAGTTTTATTTACACTTTGATAGGTGAAGTAACTATTCTATTAGAATATTTACCATTCCTAATGGTCAAATTACTATTCCAAAGGTCATGTCACACTTTCATCAACATTACTTTCTTAACTTCTAAATATAACTCTTATTTCATTCGTTATTCATTTTTAAAGTTTATATTTTGTTCTCAAAGTGACTTTATTTGTTTTATACCGTATTCATAATTATAAGAAGGTAATTTCGTTAATAAAATTTTGTGTCATTAAATGCTTACCCCTTTATGAAATTTCTCCCTCCAAATTCTATTTTACATACTATAGTGAAAACATGTGATCATACTTCTCCTTAATAACTTCTTATAGTTAAAATATTTCTTCTTCATACATATTGTTATTCCACATTACTTTGACTATGTGAGTAGTCTTCTTGTGTATAAAATTATCTCTATGGTCTAAGATATTCACTTGCTAATTCTAGTAAGAGAGATCATTTTCTAACTATACAACCTCTTCATTTAGTACATGTAAGGGATCTAGTATGTCCCCCCTAAATAGGGATATATATAATACATCATGTATTATAGATATGATCAGTGGAAGTGCTAGTAAATAAGCCATAGCTCCAGAAAATCTTAGATATCTAATAGGATGATGTACATGGGAATCAACATTCCATTCTTGCTAAATCAAATGATAATCTTCCATGGAGATATTTATAGGAATACCATGTATCCATCCTAAAACATTAGATCTCATAGAAAATTTTCTACATGTGTATTATGTCAACTTTTGGCTTCTCGGATATGTTGTCAAATGATTTTCATATTTTCTTCCATTTCATTTTCAATTTCCACTATGAATAGATTATATTCACTGACATCATCCCAACATGTTAGGGATCTACATATTTTTCTATAAATAGATTCATATAGATCAATTTGAATTCTTGTGTTGAAACTATTGTTGTAAGATAACTAAAAAAGAGGTATTTTTTTGTCCCATATTCATTTGAAGTCCATAAAACATTATCTCAACATGCCTTATAGTGTCTGAATAGTCCATTCATATTGGACATCATTTTGAGTATGATAATTCGTGCTTATGTTGTGACCATTTTTTAGAGAATGTTGGAGTCATTTATAAAACATGGAGGTGAATCTCATATCTTAATGAGATACAATCGATATTGGTACTCAATGTAGCCTTACAACTTCTCTACTGTATATCAATGAAAATTTATCTAGTGATAAGTCCTCCAAAATTATGATAATTTGAGCTATATTTGTATGAAAATTTACATGGTGATGTTTTTCCCACTTCCATGTTGTTATGGGTAATTGTTTTATCATCCCCTTATAATTTTTTATTTCATCATTCAATTTCTGAGAAACTGTGTAACTTGATATATATTTAGGGATCTTTTTCTTCATATTTTCCCAGAAATAATTCTCTTGGAGATATTTATACATATTTGTGAGCCCAGGATGAATAGAGAATATTGAGATATGTGCATCACTAAGAAGCACTTTCTTTATCCCTTTATTGGATGGTAAACATATTCCTGGCCCAAGTCATAAAAATCATTCCTCGTTAATTTTAAACTATGAGGGTTTCCAATTTCTCATAACTCCAACCTTCGTCTAATTTACATATCATTTCTTTGACCATAATTCATTTTCTCTAGGGGGTGGTTGAGAAATAATTTAAGAGAGTATTTATGATGTCCCTTACTTAATTATTCTCATGTTATTCCTTAAAAAATTTATGAATATTGGATCCTTCTCATTCCTCATCGTTGATAGTATTGAAATATCCTTTCTACTTAGAGAATCTTCTATTTTATTCACATGTTTATGATAGTAGTGGATTGGGAAGTCATAATCCTTGTGATATATAATAATCATAACTAGAACATATTAGTCTCATTATGTTTGAATATATATTTGAGACTCTTATGATCAGTATATATGCAACACTTCTATGTATATAGATAATTCTGCTAGATTCTCAATGCAAAGATCACAGTTTCCAACTCCAAATCTAGTGTGGGACAGTTTTTTCCAGGAATGTTAAACTTCCACGAGGAATAGGATATTACTTAATCATTTTTCATTAGTCCACAACCTAATCCCTTCTTTGAATCATTGTTTCATACCAAAAGGGTTCCCCACTTGGTGTAAGTATGAGTATTGGTGTGGCGTTAAGCCTCCTTTTTAACTCTTTGAAGAATTATTTACATTCACTAGTCTAAAAATGTGTCCTCTCTTCTGAGTTATCTTGGTTAGTGGGTTGAAAAATAATAATAAGTTATTTACAAATTGGTTATAATACCTATATAGACCAAGGAAACTTCTGATCTTCGTTATAGATGTTATCCTGAGCCACTCTTCTATTGGATTTGTCTTGGAAGGATCCAAATATGTTTCCTTAGTGGTGATAACATTCTCTAGGAATGATGCTTTCTCCACCCAAAACTCACATTAAATTTAATTTTCATATATTTTCTTACTTCTCAATGTTTTTAGGACATTATTCAAATAATATTCTTGTTTCTACTTTGTCTTAGAGTTTATCAAAATTACATGAATAATTACTATCAAAAAAATTTTAAAGTAATAAATAAAGACTATATCCATTATGTCAATGAATATTGCAGGAGAACTATGATTTCAAAAGGTATCACTATGAACTCATAGTGTAAAAACCTTATTTGAATGGATGTCTTGGGAATATCTTCTTTCCTATCCTTTAATTATTGATATCCCAACTCGAGGACTAACTTAGAGAAATAATTGTCCCCTCACAGTTGATCAAAGAAGTCATTTATCCATGGAAGAGGATATTTATTCCTTATAATGATTGTGTTGAGCTCATGATAATCAATTTTTAGGTTCATGGATCCATCCTTCTTCTTGAGGAAGATGAATGGTTCACACCATTGTGAAGCACTCGAGTATATGAAACTCATGTCAAGATTCTATTATAAATGCTTCCACAGTTCCTCCGACTCAATAGTGTCCATTATATAAGGTTACTATGATAAAATAAAATATCTTGGAATAAGTTCAATTGATAACTCAACCTATCATTCAGAAGGAATTCTAGGAAATTCTTTGGGGAACACATCAATGTATTCCCTCATAATGAAAATGTCTTCATGTATGGTTCTATCCTTTTTCAAAATCAATTGAGCTAGATAATATTGACTATAAGGTAATAATATAAACACTTGAGAATATATATCCATAGAAGATTCATCCTCATCCTTATAATTTTTTATAATTTGAGGATGCTTCAGGATGTAATGAGTGATATCCCTTTCATGAAAATAGATTTTGTCATTGTATAAAGATATCCAATATATTCTTAATATAGCATCAAAATCAAACAAAAAAACTAATAAAATATTTTAAGGGAGGTTCTTTCCATAAAAAAATTACTAGTGAGTAGTTATATACATTAAATGCATTAAATTCCCCATCTATTATTCTCAATGATAAATCAACCATCATATTTTGAGGTGGTTTTTGAATATTTCTACTAAACTTTAAAGATATGAAATATTTATAGAATAAGGATCATGTATTACGTTCTCTATTTTCTAATTAATAACTAGTTGAACTTTCCTCACATCATTGTTGGAATCAACCTCAAAAGTAGTGAAGGCATATGGTTTCCCTTTCTCTTTTGGCTTTGGTGGCTGTTGACACCGATTTCCCTATTAAAGTCATAGTTTAGTGAACTAACTTTCATAGTTTCCATTCTCACTAAAATTTAATAATTTAACCATAGCTGTTACTATTTATTCTTCCACCACATCTTCCTACTTCTTCATGTATCTTTAACATTCAAGAGATTGGTGTCCTTCTCTCAAACACTTGAATAACTTCCCCATTCCATTGAGGCAATTCCTATGATAATTCTTCCCATATTTCAAACATTATTGTTTATAAGTTTTGTATCCAACATTTCACTAGATCCTCCATCTTGAAACTTCATCATTTTTTTCTTATCATCATACCCATGGGACCGCTCTCCAAACTCCATATCAATGACGTCAAACCTTGTTTTTCAAGTCTTTATTTTGATCTGGTTTTTTGAAAATGCAGATCATTTTCAGGGGTTTATGGAGATATTAATGTTTAGTTTTTAAGGTCCATATATGTCTAATCATACAAATTTGGGTTCCCCATTTCTTTTTTGAGAGTTTTTGAAGAAATGGTGGTTACTTCATGATTTGGTCCAAACTGTGAGCCCATTTCCAGATTTAAAAACAAATATTGTTTCTTTTATAACATATTTTTTTTCAAAAATTTTCACCCATTCCACTTTTCACATGTCTTAACATGACATATTAAAACAACCATATCCTTTTTTACCCATTAATAATTTAAAATCATGGTGAATTTTGGTTATTTATTCAGGTATTAAGCCACCCTATGGGCCCATTTACCTTTTAAAAAAATAATTTTTTTATTTTATATATTATTATTTGTTCTTAATTGTAGGTGATTATACCTCCTAATTGAGACCAAGAACCCTTGGCACACCCCCATGTTCCATTTTCCCTCTGTAGAGCTCATCTTAGTCCCAGATTAGGGAAGAACTTCTCAATATTTCTGAAATCATCCATATTTTCAAAAGGTAATGTGTATCATTTGTAATTCATTCAATTCATACTCATTTTTACACAAATATTATTTTTCAGGTTCTTCTAGACCTTAGGATCCTCTAAAAGATGTTTTAATCCATTATCATTTTTCTAAGGGTGTAGATCTAAGGGAAGATGATGAGTTTTCTAGTTTCCAAAGTGAGATTTCTTCTCTTTTCTCATCCCTCTTCCTCCTTCTTCCATTATTTCGTGGTTGTATCTTCTCCCTTGGTAATTCATGACAAAGGGATATGTTATCCCATGATTTTTTATTGGTTTTTTTTCGTTTGGGTATGGTGGTCATAGGGTTAGGGTTTATAAACCCTTAGATGGTGATATGGGGTGTGCATTTCCATTTCGCCAAGGATTTGAGGTCGGATATCCCATGCACATGCCTTTATAATTTATGTTTCATAATTTTCTTGATTTTAACACCTGATATAAATGTTTATTATTTTTTAATCCTTTGTATAATTTTATTGGTGTGGAAAACGGTTGTTTAAGCCTTATTTTGTGAAAAGTAATGTTGTTTTATTATAAAAGTGCACACCAAATGCTTATTTAAATGTTTTGTTATCTTTTGAACCTATTTTGTGATGTTTAAAGCCTACTTTTGGGTATTTTTAACATGTTTTAGAATTTTTAAAAAATTTATGGCATGTAAATGGTATTTTATACCTTTTTAGGTGCTTAAAATAAGTTATTTTGTTAAAAAGGGAATGGCATGTGTTCGGTAAATTGCTTGGTTGGATTTTATGTGTCTAGTGTGATTTAAAATGATTTTTTTGGATTTATAAATACATTGGAAGAATTAAAAATGGTATTTTGGGTTCCTTTTATGGATTTTCAAAGTATTTTTGCTTTTATAAACAAATTTTTTTTTAGTGGTAAGCATGTTTTGTCCCGAGTTACTGGAAAACAGCCCATTTGAAATCCTTATAAAAATGGTCGTGATTTGGTTTAGTAACATAAATATTTTATGGTATTTATGAAATTATTTTGATTATATATATTTTATGTATACACATCTTAATTAAAAGTTAAATTTTTACATTTGTAAAAAGTTTGTTTTGAGAAACGCTTAAAGGCCCATTTGGAAACCTTGTGAAAAATAGTGAAATTTTTTATTATGAAAACCTCCTATGGATGCTTCTCATGAAATGATTGTATGTATATAATGAATAGGATTTACTTCATGAGGAATACTTGTGATCTATTATGATAGTTCCTAGGGTTAGACTCTTTATGTACCTTTTGATTAATGGCATGAGATCGGTCCTTGGAGTGACTTAGGGTGATGTCTATTGTGAATTATTATTATATATATGTTGCGATTGGATGCTCGGATGGAATCAGTTGGCTCACCCCCATTAGATAATTGAGACATGGTAACCTAGATTATTGATATAATATTCTAAGAATGATTGTTGCACTGGTAGGTTATGGTACTGACTAGTGGCCCATAATAGGTGGATATATAGGGTTTATTGCTATGGGATTTTCCCTTGGCCTGCCTCATAAAGGATGGTCGAGCATATTGAGTGTTTTTATTTCATCATTTGTGACATGTCAATGGGGATGATGTATCATTTATTATTGTATTATATATTATTCTTTATCTCCTAGGTTCACCAATGTCTATTTGGATTTCAGTTTCTTGTAGTGATGAATATGATGCTTGTATGTAAAATTACATTGACCTTGTTGTTTGATTACTATCGTTCCTTCCAATGTATTATTTTTCTTGGAATATGGTGGGATTTGTTTGATATGTATTATGAAAATGGTTTTCAAATGAAATTCTTTTATCATCTTGTGAAAATCTGAAAACGTAAAAATCACTTTCCCCTTGAAAATGATATTGGCACACTAGTTGAACAAATATAGTTTTGGAACTGAATAATGGAAATGGGTTGTACTTTTTTGAGTAATAATTTAGAAAACCATAATTTTATATATTTTAGTTTAAACTTGAAATTTATGTTTCTTTTATTTTATATAATGTTCATTGGGAATAGATTATTGGGCTTGCCTATTGAGTTTTAATACTCACGCCTATTGTTTTTTTAGCCCTTATGCATGTTTGATATTGAGTTATACTACCTTGAGTGACGTTTGATCGTTGTGTTGGAGAGTGACTAGGGGGTAAAATGGAGTTAGTTGGCCATTAAGTATGGTCTTTTTAGTTATATATTTTAGTTATACTTCAAATTTTGTTGTATTCTTGATGATCAATTCAGTTATTATTAATGTCTATTGGGTTGTCCTTTTTATTCTGCTGTTTGTTTTATTATTTATATTTTGGATAAAGTTTTCCCTTGCCTACTATAATGATGCCTGGAACTAATTTCCAACCTTTGGGGATCAAGAACTCCCTTAGGGTCATTCCACAAGTCAGTTAGGGTGCCCGGTTCAAGGTCGACCCAGGCTGGTTCGTGACAAATGTTGAGATCACTTTAAGTTTCTTATTCATTACTCATAAATTCTCAAATTTTTAGAGGATTTCTAAGGTTTAATATAAATATAATAAAAAATTTATCTATCTTCCATATCTATTGATAAAAAACATGAGGCTTCCCTTGAAGCCTTGTGAAATGTTCTTCATATGATATAACCAATTCACCTTCCATTTTCTTTAGATCTATGAATTAAATCTTCTGTTTGTATGAAGTGTTTGATGGAAATGCATGTTAAGAAATATCTTTATAATATCTTCCCACTCAATATCTTAAATTTCATCATTTTCCTTCGTTTTATTAATTCATGACCATAATTTATTAACCTCTCTATCTAAACAGTAAACAACCAGATTCACCTTCTCTATCTCAGAAAATTGAAGCATATAAAAGATCTTCTCCATTGAATTAACCCACCATTCCATGACTACTCGATCAGAATATCCACAAAATATTGATAGCCATTTCCACATAAAGTAATCAATAGCGTGTTATACCCCTTTATTGAAGGGGTAAGTTTACATTCTTCTAATTATTGTTTATATCATGAGACAGTAGGGTAAGAATCTCTATGAAATTTTGAACTCCCCCACCCAAGGGATTGGGGATGTCTTTTGTGAATTACCTACATTGTCCCTCAAAAATATTGTTATCCTGGTTTCTCTTAGTTTCCACCATTTTATAAAATAGTAAAGCTTTGAAAAAAAATAGAATTCAACAATTCATGCATAAATAATTTAATACTATATGAAATTAACTCTAAATACATATCATATGGGATACATTTGTTTAGGATTTTCTAAAGAAATATTTTTGGGAGATTTCATATGCATAGCCTCATACTAAGGTTTTTGAATAACATTATCTAACTCTTGTCCCAAAATTAACTAAACCATTTTTTGATACCATATATATCTACCCTACATTTCATACATTTATATTAAATCATTTTAAATATAAACTCTATTATAGTGTTACAAAAACAAGATCCAGTGGAATAGTATCTTGGGAAATTTTGGACCATACATAAAATTTATGTAATTAAACATAAAAATTATTTAATTCCTTCTTGTCTGCCTTATTGGAAGCCCTTGTGTTTTCTTTTTTACATGTAATAACCTGAGGATATACATCTAACAATGGCTTGAGATAAAATCCCAATAAGAGGATAGATAAAGACATAAATAATTATAACAAGGGGTTAGCATAATCATCATCATCATAAACTAATCCTAATATCATACTCATAATCATTAGTGGACATAATCAATAAATGCATGTAAACTAGAAATTCATAAAAAAAGAAACATCATGTTTTAGTGGTCAAATACCACACATAGTTGTGAACAAATCTATCATCATGTTCACACATAATATTTTTTATTAAAAATAAAATCATCATTTTGAACAAATATAGAATCATGTTTTTGAACAATTCACATTATCTCATGAGTTAAATAACATTACTAAATGCATTTTAGTACTATATAATTCTTGGTGCACCCATCACATCAAAACATTTACCTAATAATGCATGACACTTAGAATGTATATAAATATATTTCATAAAATAACACATGTAAAAGAAATGGGTTTCATGATAATTTCATAAAAAAATTCATTCATAAATAAACATTGGGAAATGGAAAATGTATTAAAATTCTTGGTTTATAAATCATCATTATTTAGTGAAGAATAATAAATCGGAAGATAAGTAAAAGATATGTTTTTAGAAAGAAGAGTTCTTTTGGAAAATCATTGTATTTGTCATAAAACCATATTAGAAACATGTACATCATATAAAAGATAATTTAAAAAAAGAACATATATTAGAGAAATATTAAATAAAATTCTCACAAAAATTTGGCATGAAAGTGGAATAACCCAAATATCAAAAAATTTGTTCGAGAATCCCCTTACATTATGTCTGAATTTTGTATTCACTTTAATATCCTAGATAATAATATTTTTTCATTAAATAACAAATCTGCAACCAATTATAAATGAATTTATTTTTTATAACTTTTTAAAGTTAATTTAATCCCATTATGATGAGTTATGAAGTAATTTCATCATTAGAGAGTGTTTGTTTTCTTGGTTTTCATGATCGGTTCACTTGTATACCTGTATTGAAAATCATGTAAAATGAGAATAATTTTCCATAATTGAAATTATATGTTATTAGTAAATTAAAATCAGATTAATTGGTATTATATATTATATTTTTTCTTTATTTAAGTATTATTCATTAGATGGAATGTTAATGAAAGTCGTTTAGATTAATTTTGGTTGTTTACAATGACAATGAACTCATTTTGTTTAATTATCTAATATTATGTATATATGTCAGTTATAGAAAATAAAAAAAATTTATAACATAAGTTTTACAATAATATTAAAACATTATTATGGTTATGTGATAGTCATTGAATTATTTACTAGAAAAAGAAAATTTTTCTTCATTGAAGGCGATAAATTAACACCATGCAGATGAAGATTTCATTTTTAGAGTAAAAGGGAGAGGATATGAGATTTAATGATCTATTATTCCACTAAAATAAAATAATTATAGTTTATATATGATACTAGAGTTATAATATCACTTTTATAATCATAAATAAGGTTTTAATAAGAAAAGAAAATAAATTAAAAAAATTAATAGAAAATGATAGAGGATTTTACCTCGTGAATTCACCTTCTTGAGAACCTCTATAAAGAAATTAGATTTTTTTTTTGAGACCAAAGGATCCTAGAAGTGGGGGTGGTATTAGGAAGTTAAATGTGTATAATTTATAAAATATTCAAATCTATTAATGTGTTATGAGAATATATGGTAAGTTGTGGTCTTTATTGGGGTGGAGAGTGGTGGGTTTTCCTTATTTCGTTCATTATTTTTTTATATTGACTCATGAATATAAATATATTAAAACATATCACTAAATGAATTAAAATAATTATGGATTTTTTGATATAGTGTTCTTACATAATCCATACATTTTCTAAGATTCAATAATTCATGTAATTGTTAAATACTCTAAATTATTGTATTTCACAATTCACAAGAAAATTAATTGTTTTAGAAAAATCCCAAAAATTCCCCATAATCACTTTTTGGTATATAGAATTAAAAAATTAACTCCATTTTATGAAAATAATTTTTTAAATGTAATAAATTTAATTTTTAATAAAATACACATTTATTCGAAAAAAAATACTGATTTTAATATTATAACTGATTTTATGACACTTTGAAAAAATTTCATAGGTCTTATAAAATAATCATATAATTATAAGGAAATAAACTATTGATTTGTGAATAAATTCAATGAAACTAAATTTTATTTTAAATCATTGTATTAACAATAAAATATTAATTAAATATTTATGTCTTTGAAAAATACCAACACTTTATTTATCATTTCGAAAATATTTATTTACTAATTCCAAAATATAAATATATCATATTTTCATTTATAATATTCCAACGTATTATATACAATTTCATAGGTGAGGATATTATTATATAGGCCAATTTACTACTCCAGATTTTCACATTATTCTTCGAAAGGTCAAATTACTATTTCATCGGTATTAGTTCCTTAACTTCTATAAATGCCTATTATTTCATTCCTTATTCATTTATAAAGTTTTCGTTGTTTTATAAAAGTTATATTATATGTTTTATAGTATATTAAATAGTTATAATAATGTAATTACAAATGGTAAAATTTCCAGTCATTAAAAATTATAATTTTTCTATATCATCGTCCTATTCAACTCACATAAATCAAGGTAGAGATTTATTAACCAATTATTCATATTTAAAAACTAGATAAGAAAACCCCATTGTGAAAAAATCAGGAATATAAATGACTTATTCATGTTTTCTTATAGTTTATTCACCAAATATTTTAGACTAATGGTGGAACTTATCTAGGGAATATTGGATATGTATGGGAATCAATTTAGATATTGTATTGAGGAATCATCTTGTCGATCTTGTGAAAGACTAAGAAATTATCTAAGAAATATTATATTTTATTCCCATACAATGGGAATTAAATCATAAATATTAATTTAATTTGTCTCAATCAGTTGACCTATATATAAATCCTCATGAAGAAACTATATCCAAGATTAAAAATGTGTTTTTAAGGAGACTCATTATTATAGGTAATTTTATTTAGAATTACTAGATAGATAATGATATATAAGGTGATATACCTCTATTTTTGGTTTATGTTGGATATATATAAACACATTTAATCAATGACATGTATAGAATAGTTTTCTATCAATGTTCCCATAAACTGTATTTATAATATATTTATAAAAAAATATAATTGGGGAAGATTTATATTGTTTAGATACAATGCATGAATAAATTTTTCGTTTCCCCAATAATTGATATTTCACCACATGATTTGGTGTTTTTATATTTTTGTTAAAAATGTATGATTTAAATGAATGGTTATAACTCATATATTATATAATTTTTTTTCTTCAATTGATAAAATTTATACATATCACTACTTATTTTTCATAAAATACCATACGAGTACTAATAGAATTATATTATAATTTCATCCTTTTATTTAGAGGATATTATCAGATTTTATATTCAATGAACCATGTCCTAGATCATTAACATGAATGGGTTTCATATTCTGTATAACAAAAACATTAAACCATGGGTGGAGTTCAAATCAAAACTTTTATTCAATTATATTGTCTAGATTATACATTTCACTTCAAAATGTATTTTTCTGATACCATTCATTTCCACACACAAAATAATAATCATATAATTAAGTATGTTTTTAAGGATCCTCTTTATATAAAATTTAGATGTGGGTAGCTGAATATTTATTCTCCCTTGGCATTTCTCCCTTTAACCTCCAAAATTAAACTCCATTCTTCTCTTTTTATCCATATCCTTAGGCGACAATAGCAATTATCTGATCTAAATGTAACAACCAAGGTAATGATAAAATAATTATCTTTTATTTATTAATTTTATAGTAAATAAAATACACAACATGTTAAATATTGTATATGATAAATATTGTTTTATGGTTTAAAACTTTTTTTTTCTAAAGAAACAATTTTCCACCTTTTAGTGGAAAATGGTTTTAAAACTAGTTTTTGAAACATTTTAAATTCTATTTGAAAAAATAAACCTTTAATTTATAAGAGGGGTATCAATATTTACTATGGTTGAAATTTTTCTATTTTCCTAAAATGTTTCATTTTTTTGATTAATAGTGAAAAATATTGCATTGTATTTAAGAACTGATTTTTCATTTAAATATTTATTATATTATAAACTATTTTAAATGTAATAATAGATAAATAATATATTTATTAATAAATTTTAGGTCATTGGAATATATTTTGCATTGAAAATAGATATAAAAACTTATAAATATTTTGAATGTCTCTTTTACCCGCCTTCTCGCCACACCTACAAGATTATTGTTAATCCTACATTAACAACATCTGTGAATTAAGTTTTTTAAAAACATTATTATATGGCTATAATAATTATGAAATATGTGGTCCAATAGGATAGGAATAATTTTTTTTGAATCATAACTTTATTATTTTATTTATCATGGTTAAATGTAAATAGGGTAATTAAAGGTAAAATAATATTAGAATAATATAAAATTACCCTAACACTTAACCTAATTTAATTGGATGAGTGGTTTTCAACAAAAATCAACCTTAGTAAAAAATTATAGACATTTTAATCTACTTTGGTAAGAAAGTAACATTTAATATATTTTATTTAATGATATGTTAAAAATGTCATACTCAAATTTTTAATAAGCAAACCAATTTTAATATGGGGTTATATATGTGATATATTTGACTATAAATAATACCTAGAACACTAAAATGATTATATAAATCTCAATAATTTATTTATAATTTTTATACATTAAATAATAAAATTCAATTATGACATGATGATGATGTTGTAATAGATTTATTAAAAGAAGAATCAAATAAATCATATTAATAATACTAAAATAAATATGAATTATAATATTTTATTCCACCCACAAATTGTATGGATGTCTTTGACATTTTATTGATATTTTAATTTCATATTCTCTAAGGAATCAAGTTGTTATAATTTTTTATAAAATCATGTAATGAATAGTGTTAATATTGACATAATTCATAACATAAAATATAGAATATTTAATTACAAAAAATAAAATTTCAAAAAAAATAAATATGCATCCAAAATGTTTATATATGTATAAAAATATCATTAATTAATCATTAATTAGTCTTTTTATTGGCTATTGTAATTATTTTAAATCTCAAATTGCAAATTAATTAATTAAATGGTAAGAGTTTAAAGGGTTAAAACATAATGATTTGGATTAATTAATATCCAAAACATTTATAATTTTTATTGGATGAATGGATTTAGACCAATCCTTATCCTATATTTGAAATTAAATAAATTTATATTATTTTAATACTTTAAGGGTTTCCAAGGGTGCCCCTCCCCTCTCCTATAAAAAGGAAATCATTCCAATCTATTACTCACAATTCCAAAACCTTTTAATTCAAACTGTATCTAACCAAAAACCTTCCTAGAATACCTCCACACATTATTGAGTCCTTTTCTTAGGCATAACACCATCCCAAGAAGATTTAAGGTGTTAAGAAATGTGATAAATGATAAATGAAAATGTTATTCATGCATATGCATGACCTACCATCTTCATGATTATAATGTAGTTCATTTTTCATAATGATAATTTATAGTTTTATTTAAAATTATTATTAATTTATAAAATTGATCACTAAATAACGAATATAATTCTAAAAATGATGTAATTCTACCCACATGGACAATTTACATCATACCAAGTTCATTTTTGAACTCAAGTACCGAATATTGAATAAATATCCGACCTAAACTTAAATAATTAGATAATTGTTATAAAATTATAAATAAGTGATATAAAGGTAATAATAAACCTAAAAAAGTTTATCAATAAGGTATAAATTATCAAATATCTATTATTCAGGAATATAATGAACGTGCTAGATGAATCAGACTCAAGGTAATGGACTTCATCTCAATCTCCATTAATTGAGGAATATATTGAAGTTATACACCACCTTATTTTTTAAGGTGTTAAATCAACCCATTTTAATTTTATTTTCATTAAAAGGTATTTAAAAGAAATTTTTTTTATATGAATAATTTTACAAAATGAAAAAAAAATGTTTTTAACGTATACGGTGACAAAAAATTCTCAGCCACCATAACCGTTGTCACACCCTAACTTTTTAAATTTATTTTATTTCATTATTTTCTGGACCGAAAAATTTTCATGGGTTCCGTGTGATACAATGTTTAAAATTTTTGATTGTTTTTGAGAAAAAAAATTACTTTTTCGGTTTAGCGCCATAGAGCACATGGGCAAAGCATGGTTCGGAGACCGTGCAGCCTACCCAGTTTTCAAAATAAATTAAAACATAAAGTAATAATAAAATTATAATGAGTGATGAAATAGAAATAAAATTAAAATAATAATTTTAATAATATTTAATAAATTGTTTTATTGATAATAATAATAATAATTGAGAATATTATAATTATTAATTTAGAATATAAAATTTATTATGTTGTTATTAATATTGTAATACATATTATTATTGTTAATATTATTTTAGGTTGTTATCACTTTTATTAATATCATTAATTTCATTATTATTATGGCCATAAATTATTATTATCATCATCATTAATTATTATCATTAAAATTGTTAACATTTTAATTAAAAACGTTATCATTTTAAGGATATAACTTTTATTATGATATTATTGTTATTCTTCATAGAATTGTTATTATTATTTTTAAGGTTTTAGTTTAAGAATACTATTATTATTAATATAAATATTATTATTAGTTTTTTTAATTTTATCTTCTTTTTGGGAAGGGTTTGGACCCCCTTATTTCCCCTTGATTCCCCCCACCCATTTTCGGCTAAACTTCCTCTCCCCCTAGATCTCATTACATCGCTGGTCTGTCCTCCCCTCCCATGTTTAGCGTCACGGCCTCCCTGCACCCATGTCAGACCATCCTCCCGACCAGTCTCCTTCCACCCAACTAACACCCTACCTCCCCCTCTCAGACCCGTGCGCCTCCTTATATTCAGACCGATGCTCTCCACCTCGATGGATAGTTACCCCTGCCGACCTCCTCAACTATGCCTTCCTCCCTCCAGCCACCCAGCGTCGCTCTTGCCATCTCACTCAGAAACCAACCGCTAGCACCAATTCCCTTCCCCTCTTATTGAATCTTCTTCTTCTTATTTTTCTCTTGAGTTCTTGGCTGTCCAGTGGGTGGGGTATAGGTTTTAGGGTTCGATCTTGATTTTATTTGGTTAGAAATCTTTATTTTAAGGGTTAAATCGAGTTTTTTGTCATGAAAATTGGGTGTGATTGGAGTTCCTCACCAAATTTTGGGATTCTTCAACACTAAGGTAAGTGGTTCCATGCCTTTTCATATTTTAGATAATTTAATTTGTTTTATTAGTTAATTTTAATATGTTTTATGATTCAATTTCATGGTTAGATCTATGTTGAGAATGTTTTGGAAAGATTGTTTGATGAAATTGGATTTCCAAAATAATATAGTCTTGTTGCTTATATGTGTGTTGTTGTATAAATTCATGGTAGTGCTTTATAGGTTGTGCGAAATGATAATTATAAATTTTTATCATGTGTGTGTGAAGAAAATTGAATTGTATTTTTGAAATGGTCATGTCTTTCATTTTTTCCTTGTTATGGTAAATTCTATAAGTGTTTAATCAATTGTTTATGTGGTGAAAATGAGGTTTTAGAAGAGTTGAGTGTGCAATTGAATTCAAAATGGTTCTTTTCATGTAAGAATCTATGTGTTTTGAAGTGAGGTCTTATGGTTGGAATTTGAAATTTTTTATAAACTGAGGAATTTTTTATTTGAGGGGTATTTGGGATTCCAAACATGGTTGTAAAGGGTTATTAGGGTTGTTCAGTCTGTGTGAAATGCGTTTTCATGGACTTTGAGGTGTGTGTGTATTTAAATTGATATTTTCAAACGAATAATGAATCACTTTGGGTGTGTTTCTCATATTGTGTACTTTTTAAATTGAACTGAAAAATCATTTGTATAATGGTAAACAAGTTTTGATGTGGTTACCTTGTGTCCCTAGTTTTAAGTTTACGTCTCTATATGAATCAAGTGGTTTTTTCTTGGTTTTTCATGAAATGGTTTCTTAAATATCTCAAATGATTTATTAGTTTATTTAGATGGTGTGAAAGTAGTATTTTGACAGAGTTGAGTATGTGTTCATTTTTAAAGTAGTGTTTTTATATAAAATGAGACATGTTTTTTTTCTTTTTGTGTAAACCCTCTTTTCATCACTAGGTGGTGTTTTATTATTTTAGCCCTTTTTGTGTTATTTAATATTTTTTTCTATGATGTGAAAATTGATTATGTTCTTCTTTGAGTGTTTCCAAATGGGATTTGGGAAATCATTAAGTAACAAAAAATTTATTTTGGAAAGTTATTTTGGTGTGCGTGTGTTTTTAAAATGGTATTTGGGTATACAAGTAGTGGATTTTGTGTGTAAAGTCTCATTTGGTTTGTGATATGTGAAAGTTATATGTTATTTGAGTGTGTAACATGATTGAGCACAAGGGAAACCCCATGTACCTAAGCGGGTGTATTAGAACTAGTATTCTAGTTAGTACAGAAGTGGTTCATCCCAGTTCATCTAGTAGGATTGACGTTATAAAACAAACTAAACTTTTGTGATGATTGGAGACCACTAGGTTATGGATTTGTTTCCCTACTAGTGTCTCATTCATGAGAGTTTTGATTATTATGGTTCTTATTCAATGTTTACACCGAGGTACGATGTCTCTAGCATCCCAAACATTTTAGTTACCTTAGAGGATTTGCCCATAGTTCTCTATTATTTAGGACGTGGTGCCTTCCATCGACATACAGAGGACCACTTGAGTATGTTCACGTTTTTTATGTGTTTTCTCATTCACTTAAAAGTAGTATTTGTGGAATGTTTTTTCTTCAAACATTCTTTTCCTTTTCACTCTCATCTTTTAAATGTTTTCATTAACAATATTGTTTTAAAATCATGTTTTCTTTTAAAATAATCATATTAAATTATCTCTTAGATTTTGTGGCATGGAAAATTTTTACTGGGTGGTATCCTACTGGGCTCTAGGATCACACCCTACATACACTCTTGGGTGTATGTATATCATGTCCCTTGTGTAATCCATGTTGAGGCTTCCTACTTAGTTACGGTGGTTCGGGTTGTCTATGGTTTTACTATGTAGATCTGACGATTGTGGATTGAGGAGGTGGCTTCTCAAGTTGCATGAATGTGTGAATAGATGTGTTAGTTTTATTTTCAATAGAGTCTTCTTGGAGTTTTGGGTTGAATTTTGAACTTTAAGTTTGGTCTAATGTTAATGGTTTGTTTGTTTTGGTTTCCAGGGTTTGTTTATTTATATTGTTAGATGTTTTTATGTCTCTTATTTTTGGTGAACCATCCCCACATGTTACTCTTGATACCCGGGCACTTTTTACAGCCCGTAGGGATCGGGAACGCCCTTCGGGCCATGTTGCGGACTAGGTCAAGTACCAGGTTAGATGTCGACTTGGCTTGGTTCATGAAAAAAGGTATCAGAGGAAGGATTTATCTTTTGGGTTTTGTTCCTTTGGTATAGAGTTAGGTAAATCAAAGTTGAGGGTGTCAGAACTCGATGTTCTAGCTACAAGCAAGGTGCCTGGCTAGGACACCTCGTGGCGGGACTCGAGTTACCGGGGTAAGTTGAGGTTTGTCTGAGTCTTTGGTCTTTATGGTTAATCATGTTTAGGGGAAATAAAAATGGGGTAGGGTCAGTGGTCATAGTGAGATCTCAAGGTCTAACAAGCCATGTGTATTTGAGGATGTTGTACTAGAATACTCTCTATGGTAGTGGCATGATTGGCGTATGGCCTCTAACTATATGTCTCAGTCACCAGCTAATATTATTCTCAACTTGCATCGTTCCTCATCTCTTGGTTTTAAATTCATGGAATTATGGTTTTTAATTAAAAATGATAGGGTCTTGGAAAATGTTTTGAAATTAAGTGCTTTAAAAAGAAAATGATGTATGAGGTTTGAAAAGTGTGGGCGGATTGTTTTGTTTTTGAAAAATGGAAAGGTCTTGTTTTGATCCTTGGTGTTCCTGTGGGAAACCACTTGTATAAGTGTATATAGAAATAGGAATGGTTAATGGTATGAGTGGATGAGTGCATGGATGAACATGAGGTGTGTGTCGGTGTGGCACAGGAACATGCATGTGTGAGGCCCATGGGACACCATTGGTTTTTGTGCAACCCACCATATTTGTTTATTTTCAAAAGTTTTTTTAAATGAAAATTTAGTGTTTAAAAAATTGATGATTGTGTGGTGTGTCCTAGTATTCTAGAAATGTTGTATGTGAGGTCTTTTAAGACAAGAATCCTTTTTAACTGATTTTTGTCTTGAGTTTTAATACTTATTGTTAAGTTGTTGTGAAAGTGTGTGGTTTTTGGTTTCATTTAAAAAATGATTTCAGAAGCCCTTGTAGTGGTTCCCCCTGCAAATTTAGTGTTTGCTTACAGTATGTCTTGTCCATTGGACCAGTTTGATAGGGTCTATGGTTTTGTTTCTTGACTATTGCACTCCCCCATAAATCGTTAACATGCGATTGAAGTGTGGCCACAAGAAATTCATCATTGGCTGGCCCTCTAGTTAATCTAAGGACACTCTTCTTGAATTCTAGGATTGAACCCACCTCTCTTTATAATAAAGTGGATCCTCCCACATTGGTAGGGTGATGTGATAGGGGATGAATGAAACTTTGGTTGCCTTTAGTCATTTGATAGTCAAGGGTGAAGTTTGACCTCATTAAGTTGAAGGTCATGTTTGGAAACAGTGAATAAGATTCCAGTGTGGAAAGGTGGAAGTAGCCTGGAGTTGTCTGTGTGGGCTGCTAATATAAATGAACTTTGGTCCTTCATTGCTTCTGTTAAAGAAAGGGTATGTGTTAGGCCACTAGTGTGGCATACCCAGTCAAATGGGGATTCTATAGTCGATTGTAGGAATCACATGTTTTTTAAAACTCAATTTGAAGTCTCATTCTGTATAATGTTTCTCTCAATAGTAATGGTCATGTTTGCTGACAATTTTTGGTGTCGTGTCCTCATTTAGAGTGACAAAGGGTGATTCACATGCACTGTTTTAGCTCTTATATTGGTCAATGTTTTGTGTGAGAGAAAGTGGATTTCTGAGTGTGTTGTGTCTGATGGTGTTTTCTTGAATATATTATGGTTTCTTGAGGAACCAAGAATGAAGAAGCTACATTCGATAGTCTTAAATACCTGACTGCAAGATAAGAGATTCTACAAACATCAGGTCTCCATCTGTAGGCCTCAGAGTGAAACTGACACATTTTTAGGAACCCCGAGAATATATGGGACCCCGTTTTTAATTTTGTCGTCGGTATTGAAGGTGAAAGCAGTTTGAATTGTTTCATGTGGTTTTTCCATTCTGAACGACCCATTTAGGTGCATGATGTTTTCTGTGGCTACGAGGAGGTGTGGTCTTCGCATTACCTTAAAGTCCTAGGGGTCAATTCCCATATAATGTAATCACTTTTAGTGGTCTTTATGAGGTATGTTGGGTAAATTGGTCTCAAATTTGAATAGTGCTGATCCAGGGATGTAGAGATGGTGGTTTGTCTTAGGTCATGATTTTTACACCCTAGTAGTTGGGCCTTTCCCTAACCACCCCTTGTGGTGAGGTGTTGGCTCACCGTTAGGAAATTTTCAAAGTTTTGTATCTTCTGTAAGTTCTAATGGTGGGGAGACCAACGGTGGGTCTTGCACAAATGTCTCTGGAATGAATCAGTTTTGGAATTTTTTATAATGGTGTAGAGTCCGCCCAGACCTCCTCACGTCATTTTTCTCATCTCATCTCAGGCATTGGTAAGTTTCTATGTTTGGGTAAACCCTTTAGGATTTCCCCATGTGGGCCTTTTTAATATGATTTAGTCTTGTTTGTTCTTTCCAAGAAAATAGCATGTTTTTTGTTTAATGGTGCTTGAGGTGTTTCATATTTTGTAGTTGGTCTCTATAGGGGCAAGATTTCCTTTCCTAAATCAATCAACTAGAGGTTTTATATCTCTTTGGGGAGGTAAAAACGTATCCAAAAGTATTTTTACAAGTTTCTTGAGGTTGTCAATTAAGTCACTTTCTGTAAGCATGGTGTGTTTTCTTCTTTCCGCTTGTTTTTCATAGGGATCCTATTTGAACCTTAAAGGGGTATTGTTTTTTACTTTGAGTATCAACATTAGTTTTGGCTTTCCGGAGATGGAAATATTTATTGTGGGGATAATTATCACACCCTAAATTTTTAATTTATTTTATTTCATTATTTTCTAGCCTGATAATTTTCCATGGGTTTTCAGTGAGCCAATGATTATAATTTTTCAGATTTTTTGAGAAAAACATACTTAGCATCATCAGGATCACAAGCATACCATAGTTCTGAGACCATGCAGCCTACCCAGTTTTCAAATTAAATTAATACTTAAAGGAATAGTAAAATTTTGAAGAGTGATAAAATAGAAATAAAATGAAAATAAGAAGTTTAATAAAATTTAATAAATTGTTTTAATGATAGTAATAATAATATTATTTGAATATATTATTATTATTAATTAATAATATAAAATTTATTAAGCTGTTGTTAATATTGTAATACTTATTATTATTTTTAATATTATGTTATGTTGTTACCACTTCTATTAATATCATTAATTTCATTATTATTATCAACATAAATTATTATTATCAACATAATTAATTGTTATCATTAAAATTTTAATCATTTTAATTAAAAAGATTATCATTTTAAGGATATAACTTTTATTGTTCTATTATTGTTATTCTTATTATTATTTTTATTATTATTATTGATGTTTTATTTTAAGAATATATTATTATTGTTATTATTGGTGTTGTTTTTGTTTTTCTATTTTATTTTCTTTTTTGGTAGGGTTCAGACCCTCCTTATTTCACATAGGTCCCCCCTTATTTTCAGATAAACCTCTTCTCCCCCTAGATCTCACCACATCGCTTGTCCTCCCTCCCCTCCTACGTCTGGCACTGCAGCCTTCCTCCACCTACGTCAGACCATCCGTCCGACCAACCGCCTTCCACCCGACTAATGCCCTGCCTCCCCTGCTTGCACTCATCTTCCTCCTTCTTCTCAAACTGGTGCTCTCCACCTCAATGGAAATCCTCCCATACCTACCTTGTCACCTATTTCTTCCTCCCTTTATCCCCTAGGCACCTCTCTTGTTGTCTCCCCCAAAAACCATCCACTCACACTAATGCCCCTCCCTTCTCGTTGAGTCTTCTTCTTCTTCTTTTCTCTTCAGTTCTTGGTTGTCCAGCGGGTGGGGTACTGGTTTTAGGTTTCAATATTGATTTTATTTGGTTCGATATATTTATTTTAAGGATTAAATCATGTTTTTTGACATGTGAATTGGGTGTGATTGGAGTTCCACGCCAATGTTTGGGAGTCTTCGACACTGAGGTAGATAGTTCCATGTCTTTTCATATTTTAGATATATTTTTTTTAGTTAATTTTAATAGGTTCTATGATACAATTTCATGGTGTGAACTACGTTGAGAATTTTTTGGCATACTCATTTGATGAAATTGGATTTCCAAAATAATATAGTCGTATCTCTTATATGTGTGTTTTTGTATAAATTCTTGGTAATTATTTATAGGTTGTGTGAAATGCACATTATAAATGTTTTGAACTGTGAGCATGATGAAAATTTCATTTTATGTTAGAAATGATCTTGTATTTTATTTTGTCATTTTTTTGCTAAATTATAGATGTTTTTAATCAATTTTTTATGTGGTGAAAATGAGGTTTCCGAAGATTTGAGTGTGCAATTGATTTTAAAATGATTTTGGCATTTAAAAATTAGTGTTTTTTGAAGTGAGGTCTTATGGTATGCATGTAATATGTTTTATAAACTGAGAAACTGTTCATTTGAGGGGTATTTGGGATTCCAAACATGGTTAGAAAGGTTTTTTCGGTTTTATGGTTGGTGAAAAATGTGTTTTCAATTTCATTGAGGTGTGTGTGTATTTAAATGGAGATTTTCAAAGGAATAATGAATCCCTTTGGGTGTTTCTGCCTTGTTGTATACTTTTGAAATTGAATTGAATTTTTTTTGAATAATGGTAATCATTTTTTGATGTGGTTACCTTGATTCTATAGTTTTAAAGTGACTTATCTATATAGAATCAAGTGGTTTGGTGTAAAGTCTTCTTGGTTTTTCATGAAATGATTTCATAAATAGATCAAATGATTTATTGATTTATTTATATGTGTGAAAGTGGTATTTTGAAAGAGTTGAGTATGTGTTCGTTTTTAAAGTAGTATGTTTATATAAAATGAGACATGTTTTTCCTTTTGGTGTAAACCCTCTTTGCTTCACTTGGTGGTGTTTTATTGTGTTGGCCCTTATTGTGTTATTTAATATTATTTTATAAGTTCTAAAAAATGATTATATTCTTCTTGGAGTGTTTTCAAATGGGATTTGGGATATGATTAAGTAACAAAAAAGGTATTTTGGAAAGTTATTTTAGTGTGCGTGTGTTTTTAAAATGGTGTTTGGGTATGCAAACAGTGGATTTTGTGTGTAACATCTCATTTGGTTTGTGATATGTGAAAATGATATGTTATGTGAATGTGAATCTTTATTGAACACAAGGGAAACCCCAGGTACCTAGGCAGATATATTAGGACTAGTACGCTAGATGGTATGGAAGTGGTTCATCCTCATTCAGCTAGTAGGATTGACGTTACAACACTAACTAATCTTTTTTGATAATTATATACCACTAGTTTATGTATATGTTTCCCTACTAGTAGTATGTGCACAATAGTGTTGATTATTGTGGTTCTTATGTCACTTTTACACTGAGTTATGATGTCTCTAGCATACCACACATTCTAACTGCCACAGTGCTCTACTATTCATAACATGGTGCCTTCCATCAGCATATGAAGGACCACATAAGTATCTGTGTGTTCTTTATTTATTTTCTCATCCACATTAAAGTAGTATTTGTGGAATGTTTTTTCTTCAAACATTCCTTTCCTTTTCACTTTAACCTTGTAAATGTTTTCCTTAACAGTATTTTTTTAAAAGCATGTTTTTTAAATAATCATATTAAATTATCTCTTAGATGTTTTTGTATGGAACCTTTTTATTGGGTGGTGTCCTATTGGGCTCTTGGATAACACCCTACATACACCCTTGGGTGTATATAGATATTTTAATTTGTGTAATCCAGGTTGAGTCATCGTGCTTAGTGATGGTGGTTCATGTTATCGATGTTTTTCCCATGCAAATCTGAAGATAGTGGTTTGAGGAGGTGGTTAATCATGTTGCATGAAGGTGCAAATAGATGTGTTAGTTTTATTTTCATTGTAGTCTTCTTGGAGTTTTGGGTTGAATTTTAAACTTTAAGTTTGGTCCAATTTTAAGGGTTTGTTTGGTTTTTTTTCCAGTGTTTGCTTGTTTACCTTGTTAATTGTATTTCTGTCACTTATTTTGGGTAAACTATTCCAACATGAACCTCTTGATAACCAGGCACTTATGCCAGCTAGTGGGGGTTGGGAATGCCCTTCAGGCCATGTTACAGACCAGGTCGGGTGCCAGGTCGGATGATGACCCGACATGGTTCGTAACAACCATTGTTTGATATTTGTATTCCACTATAAGCCTTAATGTTTTTAAAAGAAAAGTAAATAACTTATTCCCTTTTCTAGGTGTTTTGATATTGAATTTGATTTTCATAGTGGATTGATTATTTCAATATCTTGAAATGATTTCTTGTGATTGAAAATGAAATTTTATGAGTGAAATATAGATAATTGCAATATTTTATGTGTTATGATTATGTATTGGTACTTGGAAATTTTATTTTTGGTTATGTGATAAACCAAAGACGGGTGCTTCCATGATAAAAAACAAATGGATGGTTTCATTATATCATCCAATGCATTGGGTATGGAAGTTAGTTGTATGGATATTCTATTTTGTGAGAGTGACTTGTATGGAAGTTGAACAAATGGTTATTACACTTATGTATGATTATGTCCCAAGTTACCTTCATCTGTTATGTATTCTATCTATGGATTTTATGGTAATATCTTAATTTTAGAAAAAGTATAGCAATGATCTTATATTTATGGAAATTATTTACTACTTCTTAAGGTTGAAATGTATTAATTTATGATAAAATAATCATGGTGTTACATGTTTACAGAAGACTAATATATTTCCTTATTATTTATCTCTTATAGAGATTTTTATGATCATCCCTATTCTTGAAATGTGTTTCACAAGATTTAAAGGAGAATATATTCAAGTATGGGATCAAGGAAAAGTTATATTGTTTTAAATGAAAATTTGTTTCTTTGTAAAAGGTCTTGTTTTATGAAAAATGTATATCGAGTAGAAGTTTCTACTTTCTAATATTTGAGTTTTTATGAATCATGTTATGGAATAATTCTCTAAATATCCAAATAGTAAAAGATCCTCAATGTGAAATAAAGAAAAATTATAGACATAACTCATGATTTTTTTAATGTTTTTATTCAGGTCTTTATAATTGGTATCAGAGGACGGTTTAGATAACCTTATAGTTTAGATTAATATTAATAACTTACCTTTGAAAGAGTTTACCTAATGTTCAATTTAAAATGTTATAGAATTTAAAGATTACCATGTCGCTTCATTTAAGATATGTCTATTTATAATGGTTTTCTACAGAGGAAACATGTCACCTGTGATGGGAAGGCACCCAAAGGAAAACAACCTTCCAAATAAGCTTCCTAAGATGGTCAAAATTGCAACTGAATAGTTCGTTACTATGATGGATTAGTTGACTTAGGTGATAAATGGTGGTGGTTTCCGTGCTTGAGATTAACCAGATCAACCACCGAAGAATATGTTGGTCGTGGATAATTTCATAAGGAAACATCCCCCATCATTCAGAGGATCATATGACTATGTTCTATCTATAGGGTGTATTAAATCAATATAAATAGTTTTTTATATAATGGGGTTTCATCAATCAAAATTAGTTTATTTCTATTTATCTTTTTAAATGTGAATCTGATCAGTAGTGTTCTATCGTTAAAAATATCAGAGGTAGTGAAGATATTGATGCCATTTAATGGGGTGAATTTAAGAATATCATCATTGATAAATATTTTTCTAAGGATGTTTGAATTGGGATGGAAAACCAATTATTGGAATTTATAGGAACCCAGATTTATAGTAATCTTCCTATTATTATTGGTGGGATGATCTTTCCTACAAATCATGTTGAAATTTCCCTAGTGGAATTTGATATCATTTTGGGTATGGATTTTCTTTCAGTTTATCATGCTAAAATAGATTGAAAATGAATGAATGTTTTATTCAATGATTTCATAACATTGATAACATACCAAGAAGCTGAGAGATTTATTAAATATGGATGTTATTTCTATCTAGATGATGTTTTAAAAAATAAAGAAGTAGATTTAATTAATGAGATCCCAGTTATGAATGACTTCATTGATGTTTTTTCTGATGAATTATCTGGTATTGCTTCTAATTGGGAGGTTGAATTTACTATTGATTTAGTTCATATTTCATTGCATATTTATAAACCCTGTTATAAAATGGCCCAAATAGATCTTTTTAAATTGAAAAAACTGTTACAATAATTACTAGATAATTGTTTCATTCGACCTAGAACTTCACTATGTGGCGCTCCTATTATATTTTTGATAAATAAAGATGGTTCTATGAGACCTTGTATTGATTAGAGAGCCTTGAATAACATCACCATTAAGAAAAGAATATTTTTTCTCATATCAATGCTTCCTTTGATCTGCTCTAGGGAGATCAGTATTTTTTGAAGATTGATTTGACATCTGGGAAACAACATATAAAGGTGATGGAGGATGACATTTCAAAGATAGAGTTCTGAATGAGATATGGGCATTAATAGTTTTTAGTTATTCACATTGGGTTATCTAATTCTCCTATTATATTTAGGAATCAAATGAATGGAGTCTTTCATTAGTTTTTAGATTAGTTTTAGGTTGTGTTTATCGATTATATTTTGGTATATTATAAAAGTAAGGAATAACATGAATGGAAATTAAGGTTTTTTTTCAAAATATTATAATAAAATAAACTACATATATTGTTTAGTAAGAGTGAATTTTGGTTGAAATAAATTTCATTACATTTTTAGATTTTTTCTGAAGATGGAATATCGGTAGAACCTTATCAAACAAAAGTTATTGAAGAGTCTCCAATACCTACCAATATCAGAGAAATTCATATTTTTATTTGATTAGTGGATTATTATCAATGGTTTGTTGAAAAATATTCTTGGTTATCTAGTTTACTAACTATGTTAAGATGTAAGGGGGTTAAGTTCATATCAAAAAAAATAATGTGATGATTTTTTTTAGGAATTGAAATTAAGATTGGTAAATGATCCACTTTTTTCCTTCCTTTTAGGAATGGTGAATTTATTATCTATAATGATGAATCATTAAAAGGACTTTGTTGCATCATAATGAATAATGATTAGGTAATTTATTATGTTTCACGTTAGTTGAAACCTCATTATTTAAATTACCCTACACATGATTTGGAGTTAGCTGATGTAGGTTTTGCATTAAAAATTTGGATGCATCATTTTATAGGGTTTAAAGTGTGAAATATATACTAATCAAAAAAATTTGAAGTATATATTCAGATAGAAAGAATTGAACATGAGATAGATGATATGACTGGAACTAATCAAGGATTATGATTTCCTGATTCATTACCATCCTGGAAAAGAAAATAAAGTGGTCAATGCTTTGAGTCAGAAAATTTATGCAACATTAACAGTGCTTGATTTAGAACATGGTACTTTTGTTAAATATTTGATGAATTTTTTCTTGGATGTTGTTGGTGTAGTAAATTCCTTTGATTTATTTCAAATTTAAGTGTAATAATCTCTATCAGATAGAATTAGTAAATAAGAAAAGGAAGACATTGAATTGTAGAAAAATGTATAATCGCCTTAGTAGGTTTACTTACATGAATTTAACAATGATAAAGATTTTATTTTGATATTTGGAAAGATATTATGTGTTCCACTTGATTCATAGTAGAAGAAATAATTTTTAGATAAAGCACATAGTTCTCTGTTATCATTTTCTGCAGGCATCACTAATATGTACAAAGACTATCATGAGTATTACTAGTGGGATGGAATGAAAATAAATATTGCTTATTTTACCCTGATATGTGTGACTTTTCAATAGGTTAAAGCAGAGTTGAAGTTAATAAATGGGATTATTCATCCTTTTCTAGTTTCTAAATGGAAATGAGTAATTATATCCGTGGAATTAATTGTGGGATTAATAAAGGCTTCTCAAGGTAACAATGTGATTTGGGTTATTGTTGATTGATTGACTAAATCATCTCATTTTATTTCTATCATAGATATGTTATCTCTATATCCAATTTCATGGTTTTATGTTAAAGATATAGCTAGGTTACATGGGTTTCCCATCTCAATTGTATCTGATCGTGATCCTAGGTTCAATTCTATCTTTTGGAAATGATTTCAGAAGTCATTGGATACTAAATTAAATATCCATACAAATTTTCGTAATAAGTCTGATGGGCAGATAGAACAAACAATTTAGACATTGGAGGATATGATATGTTCATGTTTGATGTATTACTATGTAATTTGGGATCAACATCTTTCATTGGTAGAGTTTTTTGTAATAGTTTTCATTCCAGTATATAGATGAAACCATTTGTGGAATTATATTGAAAGTGGTGTCGAACTCATACTTTTTGGGATGAATTAGGTGAAATAAAGATAATGACCCCAGAATTGGTAGAATAAGTGGAAGAGAATGTTTAGTTTATTCAAAGACACATGATAACAACATAGAGTATTGTGAAAATTTATGTAGATAATCAGGGGAATGACCTTTCTTTTGAGGTATATGGTCATATTTTTTTCAAATTTTCACTATGGAAAAGTGTGATGTGTTTTGGAAACAAAGGAAAGTTGATTCCAAGGTTAATTGGACCCTATGAAATCCTTGAGAAAGTTATATCATTTTCCTATAGAGTGGATTTACATTCAATTTTATTTTGGGTATGTAGTGTTTTTCATGTTTCTATGCTAGGAAAGTATATGTCATATCCATATAACGTTTTGTGTCCAGAAGTAGTTCAGATAGAAGAGAATATTTCTAGTGAGGAACACCTCTTTCAGGTTCTTTACCACATATATAAAGTGTTTTAGAATACGTTGATTCATTAGGTAATTCTTTTTTGGAATAACCAGATGGTTGAAAATGAAACATGGGAATCTGAAAATTATTTGAAGGAAAAATACCCCCACTCGTTTAATACGTGAATAAAATTACGAGGATAGAATTTTCAAAAGTGGGGAATAATATAACATCTCGTGTAATGATAAAATAAGTCATTTTAATTTGTTTAATTATTTGGTAATTAAATCAGATAATATGATCAATACCAAATATGATAAATTTTATTTTTTGGTTAAAAACATAGTTTTTCTAAAAAAATAGTTTTAAAGTCTTGTTGGAGAACACATTTTAAATCTTTTTTTAACACTATTAGATGTTTTATTTGAAAAAATAATCTTCTTATTTGGAAGTTTTATATCAAATTTTACATTGGTTAATGTTTTTTTTATTTTTCTGAAAAGTATCATTTTTTGATGAATAGTGAAAAATAATGAAATATTGTTAAAAAATGATTTTACATTTAAATAATAATTATAAAATAAAGTTATTTTTAATGTAATATTAGATAAATAATACACATATTAATCCAATTTATTCATTAAAAAAATTATATTCAAATTTGATATAAAACATATTGATATTTTAACGGCACGTTTACCTGCCTTCTCCCCACACCTATAGGATTAGTGTTAAACCTAATTTAACCTATTATGCAAATTAAATTTTCAAAAAAAAGGTTATAATCAATATGAAAAATGTGTTCCAATATGGTCTAAATAATTTTTGGGGAATGATAACTTTAGTATGTTATTTATCACGTTTAAAGGTATGTATGGTAATTAAAAGTAAAAAAAATATTATAACAATATAAAATTACCATAATACTTGTCATAATTTAATTATATTAGTGTTTTTAACCAAAAAAAATATATTTCCAAAATTATAAACTTTTAAATCCACTTGGGTAAAAAAATTACATTTATTATATTTTATTTAAATATATGTTAAAAATGTCATACTCCTATTTTTAATAAGTAAAACAATTTTAATATGTTGTTATATATGTTATATCTTTGACTATAAATATTCCATAGAAATATAAATATATTATCTACATCATGATAATTTATATATAATTTTTAGAGATTATATAGTAAAATTTAATTATGACACAATGATGATGAAGTTATAGATTTATAAAAGGAAGAATCAAATAAATGATATTAATAATATTAAAATAAATATTAATTGAAATATTTTATGTAATAGACTAATTTTATAGAAGTCTTTGACCTGTTATTGATATTTTTATGTAGGTTTTTTGATATAATATTGTTTTTATGATTATTTAAAATGTCATGTAATGAATAGTGTCAAAATTGGCATAATTCATAACTTAAAATATAAAATACAAAATCAAATAATATAAAATTTTCAAAAAAATATAACATTTTGAAAAAAAAATTAGATAAGTCTAAAAATTTCATTAATGACTTATTCATTAGTCTTTTTACAGATTATGGAAATTACTTTAACTCTCAAATTGTAAATGACATTATAAAACAGTAAGAGTTGAAAGGGTTAAAACATAAAGATAAGGATTAAAGAATATCCAAAACATCTATATTTTTTGTTGGATGAATGGATTTATACCCATAATATTCCTATATTATAAATAATTCAACTTGGACCCATTTAGAATAAAAAATTAATTTATATTAATTTAATATTTTAAGGGTACCCCTACCCTCTCCTATAAAAAGAAACTCATTCCTCTCTATTACTCACACTTATAAAAAAAATTGTTCTATCAAGATCTTCCCAAACTAGTTCATAGAATCCTTCCTCCCATTCTTGAGTCCTTAGGTTAGGCATAACACCCTCCTTATAGGTGTTAAGGTGTTAATAAAAGTGATCATCTGAAGGAATTGTACTTTTTTATTTAAGTGTTTCTATTATATTTCTTCTTCCACTTCCTTCAAATATATTGTATCCATGATGAGATAATAACACTAATATCAAAAATATACTGAGATTTTCGGATTTTAATATCATAACCTAAATCCATATCCACTTCCATCAAATTGGAAAGGAATAATCATTTGTGTGTATGTGTGAACTATCACCTCCACAAACTGATATAATTAGTTTTTCATAACATTCTATCATGACAGGTTATAATGATGGAATTTATATTCATATGTGATATTAATGAACTATTAATCATTATAAAATAATAATATACCAATTATTTTTTTACTTTACATGCACATAAAAATGATAACATTGTTTATGCATACGTGTAAATTATCACGTCCACGAATCGATGTGATTTATTTTTATTCACTACATCACTTGTATGATATATATAAGTATATTACAATGATTAATATGGTATTAATGATTATATTATAATTATGTAAACATAAAATAATAAATAACTTATTTCCATAATGATCAATGATAAATGAAAATGGTACCCATGCGTATGTATGGTGTACCGTCTTCATGATTATAACAGTCTTCATTTTTCATAACCATAATTAAGGGTTTGATTTTAAAGTATAATTAATGTTTAAAATTTATCATTATGAAATGAATATTAATTTTGATATGGTAGAGTTATGACTACATGGACAATTTACATCATATCAAGTTCATTTTTGAACTCAAGTTCTGTATGTTGAAAAAACATCCAATGTGAACAGAAATAATTAGGTAATTGTCATAACATTATAAATAAGTGATATAAAGGGAATAACGAACATAAAAAATCTTATAAAAAAATTATAAATTAACCTATGCTTATTATTCATTAATATTAATAATGTATGAGACAGATTAGACTTGAGGTAAAGGACTTCGTCTCAATCTCCTTTCATAGAGGCATATTTTGAATTTATACAACACCTTATTTTATAAGGTGAAAAATCAATCCCATTAACATATAATTTAATTCCAAGTTCTTAAAAAAGAATATTATCTTGTGAAGTGTCTTAAAAAATGATAAAAAAAATTTAACATGTACGACAACAAAAACTTCTCTACCACCATTACCATTATTTGATATTTGGATTTCTTTATAGCACATAACATTATTAAATGAAAAATGAATCACTTATTCATTTTTATGGTTATTTTTATATTGAATATAGTTTTGATCATTTATTTATTATTTCAATATCTTGAAATTATTTATTGTAATTGAAAATGAAATTTTAAGAGTGAAATTTTTATAATTAAAATCTTTTATATGTTATGTTTTTGTATTGGTACTCATATATTTGAAATTTGGTTACATGATAAACCAAAGATTGGTAGTTCTGTAATAAATTTATAATCGATTATTATGTTATAACATCAAATACATTGGGTATGGAAGTCGGTTATATGGATATTCCATTTTGTAATAATGGCGTGCATGGAAGTCGACCGCATTTTTATTCCATTTAAGTATGATTATGTCCCATGTTACCATTGTATCTTATATATTATTTATATGGGTTCTATTGTAATATCATTATTATAAAAAGGTAATAAATGATATTATATTCAAGGAAATTATTTACAACTTCTTAAGGGTGAAGTGTATTAATTTATGATAATGTATTCATGGGTTTGCATGTTTACATTAGACTAATATTTTTTCTTCTTTTGTATACCTTATTGATATTTTTATGATCATACCATGTTTTGAAATGTTTTTTATAGGATTTAATGTATAATATATTCAATCATGGGATCAAGGAAATTTTATGATGATTAAAAATGAAATGAAACCATGTTTCTTTTTAAAAGTTTTTTGTTTTATGAAAAAAATGGATAGTGAGTAGAAGTGTATAATTAGTAATATTTGAGTTTTTATGTATGTTGTTATGTCAAAATTATCTAAATATATATACATGAGAAGATACTCATTATGAAATAATTTATAATTCTTGACTTAACTTAATATTATGAAATGTTTAAGGTTGGGTCCTTATACCCAATATCCACATTAATTGAATTTCAATATTATTTTTCAATTTTATCAATGTATTCATATTGAAAATAATTTAAAATAATTTAATTTATAATGATAATGAATTTTTCCAACATTCATTCAATGTAATTGTAAAATTCCAAAATCATGTTATTAAAACATTGAAAAATTGTCTATATAAGACTCAATTTATTAAACTTCCCTGATGTTAAAAAACATAATTATTCTATATATTTTTATGAATAATGAGGGGAATTAATGTTATGAAAAAGATATAAATATATTTTGATTATTCTATTGATTATATTTGATTCATTGTATCATTTTGCTTAATTTATTTCACCACTAATCAGCTTCTCTATATATGTGAAAAATACAAAATATAAACCTTTTTTATTATAGAATTATATGATAGAAAATATTATATCTATGTAACTAAACCAATGATATATGATCTTATAATTATATGATCCAGAGAAAAAATAAAATACTTTTTTAACTCACAAAAAACCATAATATGTTCTATCATGGGTAAAAAATGGAACTAAACATTTATCATTTTATTAATCATAATAATTTTTTACAAACAATTCACATTCATCATATTCATTACTCATTGTCCCAAAATATTATTAGTTTTGTTAGAAAGATCAATATTTTTTTCTTGTCATTAATTAATAACATGGTGTCTCATATTTCACTATGTTTATAAGAACATGTCATTATTAATGATGATAATTCTCATATTAATTTTCATAAAAATGTAAAATAATGAACATATAATGAATAAATAATAAATAGAATTTATATACTAACGTATTTCATTGTAGTTTCCAATTAGGTTAATTCAAATTGAATTTCATATTATCTTCCCTAAAATAAAATTTAAAAAACTTATCTTAATATTATAACATTTATAATGCATCCCTTTATAAATAAAAAATATTGAATTAATTATAATAAAAATATTCATAAATAAAAAGATACATTTATAGATCAATTATATTTAAAATATTAGAATTGAAATATTCTCCAAAAATTAAAAACATATTATGTTTTTATCATAATAATATGATCCAAGACCACAACATGATTCTACCATGGAATGTGATATGTCAGAATCATATATAGTTAAAAATTGTTTGAAATAATTTTTGGAAATAGGTTGATAAAGGGGTAATAACCTAACAAAATATTTTTTGAGATAAATAAAACATAATGGATAATAAAATGTAATCAACAGCTAGAAATAATCATGAGTCATTCAATAATGGAATAATATAATATCAATCATGGATATGTGAAAAAAAATATAAAACATCTAATCATAAGAATATGTTGAGGATAAATTCAATTAAAACATAATATATTGTCATATAGTCATTTAATATTATCCTTATAATGTTTTACATATAATAAAATCATTATCCAATGAATTGGAAATGGGACGTATTATTATGGGCCCACCCTTAAAAGTATAATTTGTACATTAATAAATGTTCCCTAAAAGTAAATAAAAAAGTAGACAATAAAAATTTTATCCCTTTGTAAGTAATATTGTTTTCAAATAATGTCATAATAAAATTTTATATGATAATGAATATTTATTTGTGATGTCTTCATAATGAATATATGGAAATGATAGATTTTTTTTTGAAATTTTTTGACTCCTTGTGTTTATAGGTGCTTGTACAGATAATAATGAAAATATATGTTCATAATAAAGATAAACCTAAGAAGAATTTCATAGAAAAATAAAAAATATATACTATTATTTTAAATGATGGATAATGGCATGGTACACATGTAATTCTATAAAAAAACTTTTATTTTATAATCTTCTATAATAATATATAATGTAAATAGAAAAGAGTATATAGGGATGATAAATCAATATTTAAATCAAGAAATGATTAAATATTATCATAATGCATAAAATTTAAATTTTCATAATATGATATAACTAATTTTTTTCAATAGTTGGATATGGGTGCTCATAAATCCTAGTGGATGAAGATTAAATTCCTTCATAAATTATTTTGACCTCAACTTGGATTGATTGATAATATGAAGGGAGATAACATTCAATCCAAGAATATTTTAAGGTAATGAACTTACTATTAGTTTATATTTCCATTTTAAGATCAATTATAATTCAATAGAAACTCATTAATTAAATTTTTTAGTGGATTTTTAACCATATACATGATTATTGTAAAATTTAGTTTCCATTTATATCAATTCATTATAAATGTAATAGCCTGATGATGTTTGTGATTATTATTCTGAATTTTTTGAGATTTTTGTAATGTTTCGATATTATGTGAACAAAATTACTCATTATTGATAATTTTAGCTCTAAAAATCTATAATATTAATGAAATAAGGTTTATATTATTCTAGATATTGACGTTTTATAGGTTATTTAGTTTTTATATTATTATAAACTTGGTAATCAGTAATTTTTTATATGGTTGTATAACCGAATGTGAGAGTATAAATATAATTTTATTAATGAAATGTTATTTTATCATTAAATAATATTAAACATGTTATAGTTTAATTATTTAAATAAAAATTATATATGAATAATAGATTAAAATCAATAATGGAAGTGATTATGAAATCTAAAATGCATTATTGATGATGGAGATGAACCAACCATATTGTGGCATGTGTTTTAATTTTAGAATAAATTAGAAAGGTGTAATAATAGATATTCACTTTATATAATAAAATTTAAGTTTAAAAATAAAACCTTTTCATTATATCATGATTCATTTAATAGGGGTGTAAGATATAAATATAGAGGTAAATCCAAAGTGTTTTGATGAGAAATTTATCTTCTTCATTAAAATTATATTCTTTGATATGTTAAACTAGATATAAATAATTTTCACTCTTTAATACTATAACATTTAACATGTTGATAATATTTTCTATAAATATTTATTTATAATAATTTGAAATGAATGATGTTTTAAAAGTGAGGAAAAATTATTTTAAGAGGTGTGTATTTGTACATAATGAATTTGAGTTTTTTAGTAAATCCAAATGAAATGATTATTTTTTCTCAAAAATATAAATGTTAATGAATCATGTGACATTTTATATTAATGTATTCATGTGATCTAATTAAAATGGTTTCCTATATAGTATATAGTGAAATTAATCATATATTTAAACTATAATGTAAAATATGATATTTTTCCATATTTCACAATCCACCTAAGAATTTTATTATTTATAAAAATGTAAAATATATCTCCCTAACCTAATTTTTATTTATTAATTTAAAATTATAAATAAATTATTATAAAAATATTTAATTTATTTAATTTTAATGTTAAATAGGGAAGAAATATTAATTTTATATTTAATACTAGAATTTGTTTTTAAAAAAAATGTTTGCATGTCATTATATTATGTTATAGTAATTGAGTATTTAATTTATTTTTTTTTATTTATATTTAACTATATAATTAATGAATAAAAAATTATGAAGTTCAATTCATAAATTTTCCAAGGGATCATATTATTATTCCAATAGTTATGTAATTATTATAATTTAATGTTATTATTATAAAAATCAAATTTAAAATTTCATATATTCATTACACATCTAATAAATAGAAAACATTTTAATATTTCATCATTCATAGAAACATCTTCCATAGTCCCCCTATAATAAATAGTTAGTATTTTTAACATATTTATAATGATATATTTTATTTTCATTCTATTTATTTATGTTTTAATAATTTGTATAAATCATGATGTAGTAAAATTTGAAAAACATGTTTTGGTTTTTATCTGTGTTTATTCTCTATTTAAAATATTTTTTATTTTATTGAATATATTATTAATTTTAATGTAACATTATATAATGATTCAATACAATAGTTTCTAATAATTATGTATATGTGTTTTACTTATAAAATATCATATGTCAATAAATGATATATATTTATTTTGGACAAAAATTTATACAAGAAATTCAGAGTTGTTACATGTGTGATTTATTTTTTGATTCAATATTATATTTAATGTTATAAATTATAAAGGTGTAATAGTTTTATATTTTCATTTATTTTGAGTAAAAATATATTTGTATGGGTGATTTTTTTTATAATAATTATTTATATAGACATGTAAAAAAATTTAGCTATCAATTCTGTGTAACACCTTGAGATTTTGTGAAATAATATTTTCAAATTTTTTTAAATAATTTAGATATATTTCATTACACAAAACAAAAAAAATTATTATTTGAACTCAACATTGAGTTTATCACTAGTTATAAAAAAATATTAATTCATTATAAATTACATGTATCTCTGATTTTCTCTCCTGTTACACACATCATTGATATTAATTAAAATATATAATACTATTAAAATATTTTTATTTATTATGATATTTATCACCTAGATATTATAATGGTGGGTTTTCATAGGATTCAATTAATAATGAAAATATATTGTTTACACATATGTATAAAATGAATCTTTTGGGACTAATTAATTAGAAATTATAAAAAAATAATTTGAAAATATCTAAAATCATTTTCTAAAAAATTATTTTCATGTGCATAAACATGTTTTATCTGAATAAATTAAAACAATAACTTATAGTGACTAATTTTTATGGAAATTATATAATATATATTTAGTAAAAATCTTTATATTTAACCAATTTTATTTAGACAAGATATAATAGTAATTCCAACTTTATGCTTAAAAACTGTATTTTTTAAAAAAAATAGTTACTTCTCCCTTTTTTGACTTATTTTAAAATTAAATTTTTTCATTTTTGTAATATTTATTTTGAGAAATAAAAAAACTTTTAATATCTTCATGTAATAATTATATTCTTGTGAAATTTTGTAAATTTTTAGAAAATTTATATTTTCGATGAATAGTTAAAAATATTGGTCTTTTTAAGAGTTTTCATTTCATTAAAGGAATTTAATAGAATAAAATAATTTTAATACATTTATAATAGTAAAATTATATCATTTATATATCAATTAATACAATTTATATAAATTTAATCAATTTAATATTGATTTTTGATATGAAATGATTTTAAACTTTTGAATATTTTCTCTTTGAAAAACCTCTTTTTTGTCATGCTTGTGTGTTTAATTTGAAATTAAATTTTACCAAATATGCAAATGGAATTAGATAAAATTGATTAAATATTTTTAATTGGAATTATTTTTTTATAATATGTATAAATTTATTTTTTATAATTAAATATATTAGAACAAATAATAATTAAATAATGCGGTTATAGTGTCGATTAGTTTATCAAGGATTAAACAAAAGATAATATGAATAAAATGACCTATAAACTTTTACAACACCCATTTTGTGGCCTTATATAGATCATATAACATATAAAGTTCATAAATTAATAATTTGAGGGCCTTTTGGCATGTGAAAACATGATTATAAATTTTTTTTCAAAAATTACATGTGTTCCAATTATCTCACTTATAAAATGTCACTCACTCTCCCCTCTTATTCCCACATAAAACCCATTTGAATTGGAATATACCTACCAATATATCCTTCTTAAATACCAAAAAATATCATGTATTATCTGGTGATATCATAAATTCAATGTACAAATGTTTTAGTTTAAACCTAAAGAGGTTTTCAAAAAAAGAGGTAATTATTTAATCTATGAGTTTATGTTTTATTGGTTCTTATATATCATTATAATATTAATAAAAATGATAATATTATAATAAAATTATATAAAATATAATTATATGTTATTATGTAAATTTAATAACATGTATTCTTATACTCTTCCATTAATTGGTATATAAAATCATCATTCGTGTATACGACGGACTACTAACTCGCAAACCAATACTAGTAGTTTTCTATCACCACCACTCAAGGATGGTTATAATGATGGATTGAATTTTTATATGTGGTATATATTATATTATTATACTTCTTTATTTATAATAAATTATATACCATGTTACCTCATAACATTTTGGAAAATAATTTTGTCACTTGTGTCTACAGAGGACTACCATCTCGCAGACCGATGATATATGATTTTTCACTTCTATTGTAAATGGATGGTAATAAAGATATGTTAAAATAAATTTATATGATATTTATCAAATTATTATACCTCTATAATAATTATATCATGTATAAATTCTTAAATTCCATTCAGTGGGTGATATGATAATGTTGTTTGTGTGTATAATAGACTACTACCTCGTGAAGAGATAAAAAAATTTTCCTTTCACATTTAATAGAAGGTTATATGTGTAAAACTAATGAATACATTTTTAATATATATAATTAAATTTATTTATTAAATTTATTTAAAATTTTACCTCTATTCTATTTTATCTGTCGAGAAAATGGAAATAGTTTTTTTGCGTATGTACCACCTATCATCTTCATGAACGGTGTATTTCATTTTCTATATATAACAATTATAGATTAATTTAAATACATATATAATTAAGATATATGATATTTATATCATTGTAAACTTTATTGAGTTTATTTTACCAATAAAAACATTAAAAGAATACGAATATAAAATTAAAATAGTCACGAAAAACAAAGGAGTCATTACCCAAAATGTGATTTTAACAAGGAATTTGTAATAAACAGGTAATAAATGTTCATATAAAAAGTATATATAGTATAATATAAAAAAATTTGGTTCTTTAATATATTTTTAATAATATTATATTTATTATAATGGATATTATAATGCTTATGAATTAATTCAAGACTTAAAGTAACAGATGTTTGTATCGCTTTTTACTTATGTGAGGCACATGTTATAGTCACCACTTATTTCATTTTTGTGAAGTATATACTTAACATGAATTTATTTTATGATTATTATGATCAAAATTATTTTTATTTACACATCCTTTTTAGTATAACTCATTCATGGGGTTTAAGGTACAACTGTTTTCAAATAGGTAAGGGATTTTCCCATCATTTTACCTCCTTTGGGATATATTTCATTTTACGAACCTATATTCTTTTAAGAGGATTGTGTACTTCCCTATTGAAATTTTATTTAATTAATCTTCATAGATTTATGATTTTATTATATTAATTTGATGTTATTGTTTAACGGGTCTTGATATTCAAATGTTATTAAATTTTTATAGATTTTTTGATACAGTTTCGTCTTTTATTGAGATTGAATATACTTATACTTATGATGATGAAATATTATTATATATACCTTATTAAAATCATGTATTTTATTCTAATATATTTATGTCATTATATTACATATTTTCCATTAATTTTCCTCTATTTATGCACTCATTATTTCTAAATATTGTTTTTTAAAAAACCTAGACTTATATCCCACTTTGGTCGAGAACCCTTTCACTTACATGTTTAAGTTATATAAATATGTTTGGGAAAATGATTTAATGTTACTTTATGATAGTATGATTTTAATTTTTCCCTTTTTAGGATTTTTAAAAAAACATATATGGAATATTATTATGATTTTAAAAAACAAGGATTGTTTTTCTTTTATCAATAATACGGAAAAAATTATAGTTGCAACGTCAACGAATTCAATGGGATTCCCTCCATCATGATAATTTTCTTCAATAAATAATATTTTATATGTTTCCAATGTTTTCTTTAATAAAATTTATTTTTAAAATATTTTATGTTTTAAAAAAAATATTTTTCAAATATGAAATTATATTTTTCATAAGAAATGTTTTAAGTGGTTTTCGAGACAACGTTTATAAGTTTCAAATGATATATTGAAGGAAAATGATATATGAAAATATTTTTGTTTTAAAAATAATTTTTAAAAGTTGAAAATCTATTTTCCTCTTTAAATATTCAAATATATCTTTCAAAAAAATCTCTCTAAGATAACATCCTTTGATATTACTTACGTTGTACTGGGAATATAATCTGAGGATACTTTATTTACTGTTTAGCTAGAAGGTTTACTTTTTTTATGGAAATATATTTGTAAAAACCAATTCTTTTTTCATTGGTTATAGTTTGATATTATTATTATTATTAACCTTATTATTTTTATATTGTTTTTTTTATGATAAAATGATTAAATTATTATGAAACCATTTTATTTCCAATTGGTAATGATATGATGAAATGTCTATGAAACCAATTTTTTTCATGGATTGTGATATGATAAATGTTTTATGATATTGTGGAAAACATATGAATTATTTTAATTACTTAATTTTTAGAACCAATTTATCTCTCTAATTCATAATTTAATGATTTATATCTAATGAGATGCATAGGAATGGAAATAGGGGTGATCCCGTTCAATATGGGACTTTGTCCACTATGATAGTCTCTAGAGTGACACGTGCTTCTTATGATTATTTGGGGTGTAAACTCTTTCCACTCTGAAAGTTTTGAAATTATCATTTACTAATATGGAAATTATTTTCTATTAATATGTTGATTTAATAAATCTTGGTCTTATTCTAATGATATGATATAATGGTTCATGTTATTTGACTCCAGTATGATACATGTTCCACGAATCATGTTTATGATGTATAATATGAGAGGTATGGTTTTTAAATTTTATTGTTATATTCTCATGCCCTTTTTATAGAAACATGTGGTTATATACCTATTTTATCATTACTATGAACTTGATCTCACCCTATCTTATGTTTTGTTTTCCAAGTATATGATTAATGGTATTATGGATAATATGTCTAAGAAGTGTTCTGTTTATGGAGAACATAATGGGATATGATGTAGCTCATTTATAGACCAATTATTTACATGTCCATGTTTTCAATGGAACTATAAATTTATGATCCTTATATTTTTTTCTATAATGTAATTAATATTCAACTAAAAAAGATTTAATATCTATATACGAATAGACTATGTCTTAGTAGTTGGTAGAAAAGGATATGTTTAGATATTCTTTTGTCACTTGGTTGAGAAATATTAGTGAGATATATAGGGACATTTTTATGTGTATGTCTAGGGATATGTATATGTATTAGACTAAGGATGACTCAAAGTATAGGAAACTTTTCGTGAATTTTTTTAAATGACAAAGAAAGTATATTACCTTAAATTATATCCCCATTTAAACACTACAATGTTAATATATCTCAAGAATATATCTTCTGAGGGGTAGTAACTCTAATAAGGGATCATTATGCTGGACTCGATCATAACATAGTGCATGAAGATCATCCCTGATGTACACCTATAGTAACACTCTTGTGGTATATGTTCGTGAAATTTAGAAACACATTATAAAACAATATTAAATATTTTTTAATAGCCTTTAATTACATTGGATATGCCTAAGGTGACATATATTAAAAATATAATGTCACTATTTACTCATAATAAAAATTATTTTTCTTGATTTTGTGGTTTCCCACTATGAATATTGTTACCAAAACTATGAATTTTTGTTTTAGTCAATCGTAGATGAAGAAAGAACTGGATTAATGTTTTATGTGACAGAAATTGTGTTGATGAGAAACCAAATGGGATGATGGCTAGATTGAAGGATATTGTAATTATGTATAATAAATTATCACAATATATTAATAAAAACATGAACCTTAACCAACTCTCAGACTCACCATATAATAAAAGGATAGATTTTTTTGAGAGTTTTTGTGGTGGAGAACATATAGAAAAGATTATTTAGTTTCATATATTTATAGAATATGGGACAACTCACTCAAGTTAATTTCCTAAATGGATGAAAAGATTTTTTATATGTGGATATGTTGGGAATATTTACTATAATTTATTAGGATAAATTAATATTCCATTTTAAACAGTGAATTGAATTTTTGGTCTCTTTTGGTATCATTTACCATTGAATTATTTATATGTGAAAAGTATGTTAATTATGAAAACCAATTTACAAGAGGTAAATTTTTTAAATAGAATCAATATAGTGGTACAATTAATGGACATAATTCGGAACATGAAGACACATGGAATTAAATATGAAATTTTTGGGTCTTTCTAATAGTAATGTTTATGTTAAACATTATAATAATGATTAAATTGAGGTTAATTAATGTTAAGAAATGATTATTTTTCATATTTTAGGAAATAATTATTAAAAAATAATATTAATAATCATGCCTAATTTTTTAAGAAAGAATTATAATTATTAATGTTTTATATATATTAGAAATCCTGAATTATGAATAATTATTGAATTTTTAATATATATTTATCACTAAATACTTTCTTGAATTAGTTGAATAATAATTATTCCCGATAAGAGATTTTCAATTTAAAGGTCATATTTTATAAAAAACACATGATTATGGTAAGATAATTATATTTAGTTCTAGGTGATGTGATAATGATGTTGGGATATAGAGTTGCTGGAGTTGAATAATATAAATTGGATAGTGTTGATGAACATTGAAATGATTAACTAATTGTGGACAAAGTTGTTTATATTATCATTGATGTATTTTACATCATTATAGGATTTAATTATGATTGTCAAAAATATATAGTTTTATTTTTGGAATGAGAAATAATATAGGATTTCAATATGATTTTATGGTAATTCTAGTTATTACCATATTTGAATAATATATATTATCAATATATTCACATATTTTCTTTGTTTTATTAATATCTACTTCAATTATGGGTGTATTATTGATAAGATTATTTTAGAAATTTAGTGACCTTTATTCTAAATTATTAATGACAATTTTGGTTAGGAATGGAGGGGAATTAATGTAATCTATAAATGAAGTTAATTAAGTATAAAATTGGATGTTACTATATAATATATGTTGGTAGTTCTATTTTATAATAAATTGATAAATAAATAATGAATTGTCTTTATTATACATATCTAATGATCCATAATTTATTTCAGAATTTAAAAATTAAAATTCATTTATTAAATCATATAATGGAATTGAAATTGATCAATGAACAACTAATTTATGATAACGTGATTATTAGATTGAATGAAATTAATCAATTATATGTTCTCATTAAATTTCTTCATCTCTAGAAAGTTTTTGTATTACCATCATTTTTTATTATATCAATGAACTTTTAACAACTATTTGTTAAATGGTTTGTGGTTGCTTATTTTCTCATGGTAATTTAGTTTCTTCTAGTCAATTATATATGTAACTCACTATCATTTTTTGGACATTAAACTTTTAAACTATGTCTAAATTTTCAATTCCCACCCAGTCTCTCATACTTATAAACCTATAATGTGTTATTTTTTATGAAAATCACACATCCATTTTTATATTTTCAAAGTGAATTTTTGTTGGAAAATAGTATAATATTTATTTTGAAAAAATGGACTATAAAAATTAAATATCTTTTTACTGAGAAAAATTTCATGTTGCAATGATTAAATTTATTTAAGGGGTTTATAATGCAACACCCTGAGATGTTGTGAAATATTGTTTTAAAATTAATCTACTCTTTTAGATATTTCCCATTACAAAAAAATTAGGTGACCTTTACCTATACTCAAAACTAATTTTATCTTGAGTTACATGAAAAAAAAATCTTAAATCATAGGAAACACTGAGTTTAGATTTTGTTATACACAACACCAAGTTTATAAAACCTTACATAGTATTAAAATATTAATATTTTATTTCATGGTAATTTCTTAAAAATTGGAATGAATAGTATGAATATTATTGCCTAATTTATTGAAATATATATTTCATACATGTATATAAAATAATTTTATTTTTTGAACGATTAATTACATATAAAAATAAGATCCATTTGAAAATAAACAAAATCATTTTTTGAAAAGAAATTTTTTCGCACACATGCTTTTTTCATATTAATAAAGTAAATAAATAATTTTGGTGAATAATTTTAATCAAATTTATATATTATATATTAATTAAATTTATTTATTTTATTCATATTCATTATTTTAGGAAAGATATAAGAATAAATCTAAATTTATGATTAAAAATTGTATTATTATAAAACGTAGTTTTGACTAAATTTGAGAGAATACATTAAAATTAAATTTTTCCATTTTTATAAAAAATAATATAAAAAATAAACTAAATTTTTTAAATCTTAACATAAAAATTTTCATTGGGATAATTTTATAGAATTTTCTGAAAGGGTAATAGTTATATTGAATAGTGAAAAATATTGATTTTACTAAAAATTGTCATTTCTCTTAAAGAATATAAAAAAATAGAAGATATTTTATGGTGGTTTCAAAAGTTTAATTTGTTAAATTATATTTCTATTAATTAAATATATTTTGTTGCAACCAATTTCATATTAATTTTTTATAAAAAAAATTATGTTTTGATGATTTTGTCTTTGAAAACCCAAATTTTCACCTTATTTGTGGGTTTAATTTTAAATTAAATAACCCCAAATATGTTTTTATAATTAAATAAAATGGAATCAATATTTGGAGTCAGAATAATATATATTTAAAAATATTTTCATGTTAAATTTTTAACATTATGATAATAATATAAGTAATAAACTATTTACCACGGTTGTAGTGAAAATGGGTTTATCGAAAGTTTAATAAAAAATATAAGGAGTAATATGACTTAGAAATGTTTCCAAAACCTATTTTATGTACATAATCATACCTTATATCTTATAGGTTTTGATAATTTTCCTTTTTAGAACCATGTTACATGTTTAAAACAAATAATCACCTTTTTTTCTTTCATCAATTACAAGTGTGTCACTCACCTAACTTATAAAAAGTCACCAAATCTCTTATCATCATCACATGTCAAAAAAATGGTTCTGAAAATGCCTGACCAAATATACAACTTATATATCTCCCCACATCATAGTTTCATGGGTGATGTCATTAATCCAATCATGGAAGGATTTAGGTTAAACCTAAATTGGTTTTCCGAAGAAGTTGTAATGTTATTAACAATATTTTTTTATTTTACTTATTCTTATACACCATTCATATATTCATAAACTATGATAATATAATAAAAATATTATCTAACATATAATTATATTTTATAGTGTTAATTTTATAACCTATATATGTCTCATCCTTTATCAAATGAGATACAAAATCAATAATTGTGTGTATAGAGGACTACCGCCTTTTGAACCGATGTTATCCATTATACATCAACACCCAACACATATGAATATAATAATGGATTTAATTATTATATATTATATTTATGATATTATGATACTTATATAATTATAATAAAATATATATCTTCTTACATCCCAAAACATTTGAAAAAAATAATGTTGCTCTTATGGACAACAAACTACCTACTCATGAACTAATTTAATGTGTTTTTTCATTTCCATTTAACATGTATGGTTATAAGTAATGAATATATATATATATATATTATAATATTTTAAACCATATTATAAATTTTTTAAAATATACCACATATAAATTCTTACTTTCTATTTTTGGGTGTTATAATAACATGGTTCGTGTGTTCGGTCAAATACTGTCTGGTGAAGGGATGTGATTCGCTTTTTACTAAAGATTTTAATGAATGCTAATAAGTGTAAAATTAATTAATATATTTGATATATGTCAAATAAAAATTATTTTTTAAAAAAAAAATTTACATTTACATTTATTTATTTTTATCATTTGAGAAAATGGAAACAACATTAATTCGTATGTATGGAATACCGCCTCAATGAATGGTGTATTTCATTTTAAATATTTAACATTTCGGGGTTACTGTAAATATATATGAACTGAATATATATGATATTGATATAATTTTTTAAATTATGGATATATTTTAACCATTGATCAATGTAAGAGGACTAATGATAAATAATAAAAAATATACAATGAAGAAAACGCAGTAATTTACCAAAACATGATTTTAACAAAGAATATCTAAAAATGTTGAATAAAATATAATAAGTAAATAAAAAATGGTAAAATATATATAATTATGGTTATTTGTAATATTTTTAATAAAATTATATTAATTATACTTTTGGTTTGAATATGTACAAAGGATGTTGAGAGCTTCGGTAAGGGATTTCCATCTCCCTTTTTTACATCTGTGTGACATGACATATTCACCATCAATTTATTTTACATAGTGTATATAATAACTATGAATTTAGTTTATGATTATTTAGTTGGATATAATTAGAATTTATATATCCATTTTAGTATATCTCCATTATGGTTATTATGGTTCAAAAGTTACTAAAGCGGTAATGGCCTTTTTTCTCAATTTTCCCCTTTGGGAAATATGTTGTGTTATGAAACTATCATATATTATAAGTTGTATATAAATAAAATTTTACAAGTTATATAATTAATATCATTCATTTAATGATATTAAAATTTTCAATTGATGCTATTATTTAATATGTCATGTGATTTGAATGATACTAATGTGTAAAGGGTTTTATGATATAATATCAAAAATTATCTGGATTGTTTTTTATCAATAAAATGATGAAATATTATCTTATATCACTTAGTTAACCCATGGATATTATTATCCAATATTTTCTTTATTAGAATAAATTTATTCCATTATTTATCTTCTCTTTATACACCCATGTATAAAAAATAATATTTTTAATGAAAGTTGACATTATTTATCTCTTAAATTGAAAACTATTTCCCTTACATGTCCATGTTTCCTAAAAAGGATTTTAAAAACATCATAATATTCTTATATGATTGATTCATTTCAATTTTATAACTTTTTTTATTTTAAAAAAATTTATTTAAAAGGAATAATTATTTCATTTTAAGTAACAATCCATATTTAGCTTTGACAGAAAATCTGAAAGAAATATTTTTATTAATGTGTATGACATAAATGAAATTTCCACCATCAAGACCATTATTTTCTAATAATATTACATTATATGTCTAAAATTTTTATTTTCAAATAATGTATTTTTTAAATAATTTATATTTTAATTTTATTTCCTATGATTAAATGATATTATCCTAAAGATATTTATTAATGTTTTTTAAAATTTCCTTAATAAGTTCAAATTTTCATTTTCAAATAAAATTATTTCAAAATTTCTCTTTGTTTTAAAAAAAATTATAGGGGAAATTATACAATCCACTTGGAAAATTCCAAGTGATCATTAAAAATCATTTTACATATAAGATGATATAATTTTGAGTTATTTATTTTATACTGGGGATATTATCTATGGTATCCATTAATATTTATTTTCTATCTAATTTGTGCTTACGTTTACAAGATGTTTGTGTGACCAAATTATTTTTCCACAGGTTATAGCATGATGTAATTCCCATGAAACATGAATATTATTCTATGAGTTATATTATGATTAAATGGTGAAATTATTAAGGAACATATTTCATTTTAAGGGGTTATATTTTGATTTAATTTGTATGAAACACATTTTATAGGTTATGATATGATGATTTATTTATGATATTACAAAACATGTATGTATTATTTTAATTATAATATAGATGGGACTTATATCACCCTCCAATACATTAGGCAATGATTGATATATCATGAGATAAATATCAATATAATGGGGTTAAAATCTAGTTCAGTAAGAGATATAGTCTACTATGACAGTATTGGGATTAAAACATGACAACTACGATGGTTTCGGGAGTAAAATCATTCCACAGTGATTTTTTGTGAATGATCCTTGATTACCATGTAAATTATTTTCCTTTCTTATGGGTATGAAGAAAAATCTATTTTGTATTTATATTTTATGTTCTCATCATTTATTTCCATTAATTCCCTTATTTTTCATGTCTTATGAACTACCTAGAATTATTCTATGACTAATTTGTATGATCTATGATATGTGGTGTATGGTTTTTAAAACTTATTATCATGTTCTCATACCATTTTTCTCAAGATTTGTTGATATCTCACTGGTTTACCCTTATAGAGAATATTATATCAACAATTATAAATTTTAAATTTTCCATGTTATGATGAAATGTATTATGTATTATATGTTTGGGAATGGTTCTACTTATGAAGAACACATTTGGAGATTATACAGCTCACTTTTATACTAGTTATTTATTTTTACATGTATATAAAGGAACCACAGCTTTACAATTCTTAGCAATGGTTTTTTATGATGTAATGAATATAACTATAAAATAATTTAATATATGTTTATGAATAGTATGGGTCATTTTAAAATGGGTGCCTTATGAATAATAATGTAACTCACCAATCTAAAAAAGATGTTTTAAAATTATAAATTATTTAATTTTGAGATAAATACTTAAATCACGTTATATATTTTTTCCCAAATAATTATTTTATTATTCCATATTTTATAGTATTAATAACATTTATGGCACAAAATTAGTGATGGTTAGTTTTTTATAAGATTATGGTGATGAAATTTCTACGGTATATATTCCTTCATACAAATTTGGTAACGGTAAGTGAATTCTTTTGTTACATAGAGATAGATATGTCATTTATCATAATTATATGTAGATTTGTTTTCAAGAAAATTATTCATCATCCTGGTACCATTAACATATGACTTCTTATTTTGAAAATAAATGGAAAATTCTTGGATTCCATGGATATTTTCAATTTAACTAATATATTATATTTGAAAGTAATTTTTTTATGTTTACAGTTGCAAAAGATAGAATAAAATTATATAATATCTATAAAACAAATATGAGGTGTAAAAGTGTAGTTATAAATAAAAAAAGGATCTATAGTATATGGTATGTTCAGTTTATTATGATAATAATTTTTTTATAAAATAGTTGTAAGAAATAATTGAATATACATAGAGTTCATTTTTTTCAATTTATTAAAAAGATAATGTTGTACCTTCATAAGGAGTTGGAATAAAAAAAATTTGTAATCTATTTAATATTCATTTACTGACCAAGGTGATATCCCATCCATATATAAAATAGGTGGATGAATATGTTATTATCTATAGTAGCCTTCAAACATGACCATGTCATCTAAATAACATAAAGTAATTTTTTTATTTCAATACATTACAATAAACATTAATAATTAGAGTTTTAAAAAATTAGGAAAAAAATTATCTATTAAAACATATGATCTTTGTATAAATTGTAAATTTATCCCATCATATGTGAAACTACTTATTTTGAATTGTGCCTTTAACATCATACAATAAATAACCATATAATAAACACTTCTATAAATTTAATAAATTTAATATCTTCATCTCTTTGGGAAATAAAAATATATTAATGGGGTGATATCATCCCGTTATAAAGTGTTTTCATAAGCATTAATAATAACATAGCAAATATGAGCATAAATTGATATTATTGGTTTAAATAGGATGAAAAAGTAACTTACACCAAATAATGAATAGATTATAAATAATGGAATAAGTGATAGATTATCATACGACATGAATGAAAATAATAGTAAAACATTATTTAATAATATTAGACTATAACATACTACTATAGTCATAAAAAGAAGCCATGAACTATATAAAATTGGTCAAATATAGAAAAACATTAGTATATGGAGAATTGCATTCATGAGAGACACCATAAGTGTTCATTCTTTTGAGAAACTAAAAATTAACTATAAAATATATTTTATCATGGTATAATAAATTCTAACCAATGTATTGGAGGGTGATATGGGACCATACCAATAATTAAACCATTAATATTAGTCTCAATATAATTAATTAATTCTATATATCATAGAGATCCCATCAAATTATAATTCACTTAATTTGACACATCATGAAAAATCCATAGAATGAATGGTGGTTTAATATACTTTTCAAATGAAATATCCTAAATAATTCATTCATGATCATATAAGATAAACCTATTGAAAATAAATTTTAATTTGAAGATACTCAATAACATTCTTGTTAAATCCCATACATTCAATATAATTAATCATATAGTATTTACATTGTAAATATAATGGTTATATGGTTAGGTAAAAATTTCCCCAATAAATTTATGTACGGAATATATATGAACATTTTCATGGAATGGAATGTAAAACACTATAATCATAATGAAATTACATTGGAAAACAATTTATTCCATTCGAGGTGAATGGTTTAGCAAGATAATGTTAGTGAAAAATCCTATCATTGGTAGAATAAATCATTATGTGATACATAATAGACAAAATGTTGGTTGTTTTAAAATAATATATCTCTAGTGTAACAAATTAAATCATAAATAATATTGACATAGATAAAAATGCACATTCAATAAAATGATTTAAAGGGAATCACACATGAGTGTATAAATAATAAAAAAATTTGATACCTCGTCTTCAATCACAAGGATTATAAATATATCAATTCATTATAGAATAAACCATGAATCAAAACTCTAATTAGTTTATGTACATTTTTATATGATTTATGAAATTTATGTGAAAACATATAAGAGCTTTAGTAAAAAAAGTTGAATAAAATAAAAAAGATACCATTACATTAAAAACTATTTTGTGACATGTTATAGTGACATATTATTAAAACCAATAAAATTATAATTAATCAACTATAATTAATAATTGAAAAAGAAATTTGTATTTAAATTGAAAATTTTTATTTAATGATGAGTTATTTGAAAATGAAATGAAATATTCATTTTTAATACTTTGAAAAAATATTTCTAAAAAATAGGAATATAAAAAATTATTTTATTTAAAAAAAATTGAAAAATGATAATATAAAATTACACATATTAGAATATTAGTGTGGGAGAGAAAAATAATTTCTAATTATGAAATATTATAAATCAATTAATTGAAATCGATTTACAGAAATCATTGCAGATTTAGTAATAATTGGGTCACGTGACATTTTATGAAAAGTAGTTGATTTGGAATAAAATTACACATGAATAAATAAAATATATGGTAATGATAAATTCATGGGCATAAATACCCAATACAATAAAATACATTATGTATATCATAAACATGTCTCATAAAATTACTTTTTAAGAAAAATAACCCCTTAAACTAATTCATAGTTCGAAAAAATTCACTATCTCCTCAAGTATAACAAAATTAACTATATTATTAAACTATAAAATAAAATTTACATATATTTATCCTTTTATAATATTAATTTAATATTATTTCATACATTTATATAGGTTAGATATTATCTATTTTAAATGATGTGTGAGTACTCTGAATCTTTTTAATAAGTTTCCTAATAGTGTTTTTGTTCTCCATTTTTATCCCAATTATTATCATTCCTATATAATAATTGATAAAATAATTAATTATTTATAATTATTTTTATTTTTAAAATTTCATTCAATTATAATTATTTTTATCTTCTATAGAAATGAATTTGGTGTTGTATTTATTTCGATGATTCATTGAAAATGAATGGTTTGTTCAAAAATAACTAGTTAAGATTTTATATTACAATTAGATATATAAAAATAATTATTTTATAATTTATATAATATATTACATGATATTAAATTCCCATATTCATCCATGATATAAATTTACAACATTATTCATGTATGTTTTTAAACCAAGAAAAATAAGAACATATAATTATTAATTGATGATTATGAAGTGAATAAGTTTTAAAATATTTAAAATTGTTCAATATTGATATTATTTTATGTTTACTAAAAAAATATATGAGATGTATAATTAATTATAATAATACAATAACCTATAAAATTTTATTTAATTTCATGGGAAAATAAATTTTCTTTTCTCTTAGAATACTCTTTTTCTTGGGTGAATATACCATAGTTTTTTGTCTCTAATATTGATAACTAGTTGAAATAATTTTATATAAATAACCATACTAATTTTATCAAAAACTATTTCACCCTTAAACCCATTTGCATGACTAGCCTTATAATGTGGCTATGAAAAGAAAAAAGTAAGTACATCATTTTTTGGAGGAGATAGTCCATACATACACAGAAATAATGATTAAAGTTTTTACAGAATGGAGAAGGAATGATATGTTTTATCATTATAGAATATAAAATATGTCAAAAAAGAATACTTATATATTAAATTTCATATTATGACAATAATTTTAAATTGGTGATGGGAAATGAAATATGGTACATCGTTGAAGTGGTAGTCCATACATCATATGAATGATAGTTTCATTTTTTAATTTAAAAGGTTAAGGTGGTTGTTTATTACATCATAATTATAATATCATGTGATTATAATGATGATATTTATTATATAATTTTATAATTGTTTAATGATTCTTTAGTAAGAATAAAGGAATATAGTTAAAATTAAACCTGAATGGAGTGGTTATAGATTTATACATCACTTCTTGGATTATCTCTTTTGAAAAGGGGGATAATCCAATTAGGTTTAGGCAATTTAGAATACTAGCACCTCATGATTATGTAATGAATTTTTGAGTTAATGGGTGGTAATATTTTTTATTAAACTATGACGGATGCTGTTTGAGGTTTTTTAATGAGAGGAATGAACCTTTTATTTTTAAAAAGGTTGTAGTTTTTTTAATTATATAAATTTTTTCAATAATCTTAAGTCACTCTCAAGGAAATTGTATCTAAAATAATAAATAATAGATTTGGGAGGGAAAATGTCAATAAATTCCTCAAACTTCCATTCCCACACATGTTTAATAAAAATTATTGTTGCCTATTGTTTAAATTTGTTTACCTCTTTAAATTTTTATATAGGTAACTACTTTTTAACAAAGTGATTTATCCATATTGTTTGAAAATAAATTATTCAGAAGTAAATATTTTTTTAACGTAATGATTCCAAATTATATATACATTTTATTATATAATGTATCTAAAATTCATAAAAATTATTTTCAAAATATTAAATGCATATTTTATTACAAACTATATTTCATAAAATACTACATGTGTTTAAAAAGTAGCATACATGTGATTAAATAAAAACCATAATATTTAAAATTATAATGTAACACATAAAATAGATATTTGGTCTTATAAAAATTATTCATGAATTTAAAATTTATATAAATAAAAATATATTTTATAAAAATTTATAATATTTAAGAAAATTGTATCTTTCACCACTCACAAAAGATTCAATTTTTTCGATGAAATTTAAATGTTCATCTAAAGAAGAGTTAAAATAATAAATCAACAAATTAATTTTAATGTTAAAATTCATTTTCATTAATTTAATATTGTATCATTCACATGAAATCATAAAAACTAATGTCAAAATGTTTTTAAAGGAAATTAATATTTAGAATAAAATATTTTCTTATTAAAAATTTCTATAAAATAGTAATATTGCAAGAATTAATCAATATATATATATTAGAGAAATAATCATTTAAAAAATATAAAAAAATAATTTTTAAAATAATTACATCATATAAAAGATATATTAAAAGAAAAAATAATTTATTGATAAAATATTAACAATATACATATTATATATAAAAATATACTTATAAATATATTTAATAATATAGTTACACCTATTCCAAAAAATCTAATTCAAAAACCATGTTTTAAGGGGAAAAAATGTCATATTACCATTTTAGTTTGGTTTTGTATATCAATCAACATATTAAACCCAATTTTTTTCTAGAAAATGTATAATGACATCTTCTGTCATTAAATCATTCATCAAGTGATTTATGAAATAGGGTAATAATTTATTATAGACAAAAAATATTTTAATATATAAGATTTAAACTTAATTTAATCTTTTAGTTGAATGGCCTAAAATAATTTTCTTATTTTATTTAATTTTTGTTGTTAACACTCTATCTCATTTACATTATATGTGGATTCCCATAAAGTGGGAAGTTTGAAAAAAAATTGATCCTAAAAAACATCGTGATAGGTTTTTGGGGTGATATTACTACATAATATTGAAACTATATTATCTAGCTCCCTCAATCACTAAAAACCTATATAAAAATCATATATTAACAATAATGTAACATGATATAGTATTTTTCATACATGTTAATGATATTTATAAACACTTATTAATCTCAACTCAATTTTTCACATGATGTATCTTTGATAATTTAGTAATAATTATTTTCAAAATAAATACATTAGTAAAATTAATACATTGAGGAATGATTTTATGTAAATTTGAAGTACCTATTTTTTCTATAAATGAAAATTATATATGAAATAACATTTTAAATGTATCATCTATAAAACATCAAATTAATCATAAAATTGTAACTGAATAAACTAAAACTCTGTTTAAATTATTGATCATCGGTTATTATTCTTTCAATCAACATTATCCAACAAATGTGAATGTGAGCAGCCAAAATTTATCTAAATCAAAGTAATACCACTCAATAACCCCTACATGGAATTTCCAAAAAAATATGTAATTCAATTAAATTAATCTATTATAATATATATATATATATCATAGGTTGAATCCATATACAGCTCGTTACATTTTATTATTTAACCACTTAATAAGTTCATAAATAGATTTTATGGTGTTTAAAACCATATAAAAAATGTATTTCAATTATTTACGAAATTTCCTTCTAATATTTCTTCTCAATCATGAACATTATCAAATAAGTACTATGATAATACCTAGATTTGTTTTAGTTCTAAATTGTTTCTACTGAAACACAATCTATTTTCATGTTTCATGTGACAGTAGAACATCATATTTCATCTTCTAAAGATTCACATGTTCTTTATTCTCATCATATTTTGATCTTGTTAACATATAAATCAAGATCATCATGAGTGTATATACTATTGAACATTATGTTCATGAATACCTGCAACATTTATCAAACATATCATTCATGTTTATTGGTATGAAATCAAACTCCTTATATATGTAGATTATCTTCATGATTGGAATGGGAACATCATTCTCCCCATTTAAATTCATTATCAATATGATATTCATAAATTATCACCTTAAAAATTGTTTTATAATTAATATTATAATAAAATAACATTAAATCATATTAGATAAATAATTATTTCAAATCAATGTTTATCTCAAAACACCCCTTTGAAATCCATATTGTTTTTCTAGATTTATGTTCCATTTATCCCTCTTTGACATTATAATTTGATGATTTAATAAGAGTGTAAGGGGTTGGTATTTAACCACAATTATTTCAATTTAATGGGTTTGATATTTTTCTTGATAATATTTCAAGATTATTACCTCTAAATATATATTCAAATCATTTATTTTCCCCATACAGAATAACCCCCCATTGATAAAAATTAATTATTTACCTTTTCAGTCTTTTTTATATAAATATGTTTTCCAATTGAAAAAATTGTTATAGATAAAAATATTTACTAAATTTATGGTAGTCCATCTAATTATATTTATTTAAAATTGTTTCATTATGAAAATTCACAATAACTATTTATGGAATGTGAAATAATTATGATAGAATGATATAAAACTATTAATATCTCTTTGACTATGTGAGTAAAATAATTGTTAAAAAGATGAGAAAATAAGTACTAAATCCATGTAATGTCACATAATATCACAATAATGAACCCATCATCGTCTTTTAGTGGGGGACTAAATTACACCTATGTCTCACTATAGTAGGAATTAGGTTGGTGACCAGCATAGTGGGCATAAAACAAATCAATGAGGATGTAATTCCCTCATATAACCTAAAAACTAATAAATAAACCATAAATAACTACAATAATATTAAGAAAAAATGGTAAAAAATAATCTAGAAATTCATAAACAAGTATTAAAAAACATTTGGATCCAAATTAATATACCAAAATAAAAATATTTTTTTTTCAATCAATAAATAACCATAAGATCTAAGATATTATTATCTATCTTGATCAAGAAAATCACCAAAAAAATATCAATAAAACTTGTTATATATATCAGGGTGATCATATCATGTATACTAAGTAGGATAATACTCATGAACTCTATTGAAATGTCAGGAAGAATATTATTATTGCATTACTGAACAAACAATATAACTAAGACATACATTATTTGTTAACATCTTTGATATCATGACAGGTGTTACTCAGAATGTATCACATCTATGGGTTGTAACATTATATCATTTATATATAGATTTATGTTCCACGAAACAAAATCCTCAGTAATTTTATACTCGTATTCCCATACATTGAATGCCCTATGTTCACTCCCTTAAATATCTACACCTCCAAAAAACTAAAAAATCACAAATTGCAATCTCATATCTCAACATGGACTAATCATCCCATTAGAAAACACAAAATCTAACTTCACACCACAATACCACATATCAAATACATCTTATTAGACTATCATGAACATGAAAGACATCATCCATGTGGCCTAAAGTAACCATAAATGATCCCTACAATGTATCCACACCACCGTGAACTATCCCTAATAGGAGAGTATGGAATATGGGGTCTAAAATCATACATCCCCCAACCTAGATGGTGGGTGAAAACATTAATCCGAAAATATTGTGGTTTCATTCAGATCATCCAACTTAATAAAGGAGCATAAATAAATGAAAAGGAAATACAATATATATATATATACCAAAAATAATCCCAGCCTAAATGAATTAAAATTATAAAAGATCATTATAAACACCAATAACCACAAAAAAACATCATGAAAAACTACTTCCACTTACATATATAACACCACGATTCAACTCACATTATCAAAAAATATATCCATTGTATGAATTTAATAATGTTTAATTAAACATATTTCATTTAATTTCAATATTTACTACTACATTTAGTGCCTTGTTCACTAATTAATTGTATTATATATTTAATTTTCTCCCATTTTAAATCGATACATTGATTCATTCCTATCACATATACATAATTAACTTTCATTAATATTTAATATACATCCATGATTCTATTTAATTAATTGCAAAAAAAATTAAATATTTATCATTTGTATTTATAAGATGATCAGATGTTACCATGAAACATGAATACAACCCTCCCCAGTAATTAATACCATCACAAAAATACCTACATTGCTTCCTATTTCTTATCCATAGAAAGGAAATTGTAGCCATATAGAACCATCCAATATAATATACAAAATGAATAAAAACCACAACACTACCAACCCATAACTATCTCATTCAACACATTCATCCCCATTACCCAAACCAAGACAACTTACATAGCCCTACTTTCGAACACTTTCCATTCAACAAAACCAAGAACTACCATAAAAACACCCTATAATAACCCCCATAGGACTACAATACCTAGACCACAACAAATCAATAAAATGAAAAATAGAAAATAGTAGATTTCATAATATTTTTAATTACATTATTTTTATAGAAAAATGAATATATGTAAACCACTTTTACCATGAAACAATTTTTTAAAAATATTTAAGTGGTTTTCCATTTACTATAGTATAATACATGAAAAATATATAACATCAACACGTGATTATAAATATAGTAATTCAATTTCAATAATATATGTGAGAAAATTCGTAGCATATTAACAATAATATTTATGTTGGTAAACATAAATAAATCATCATATTTCAATAGAAATAATTAGTGTTGGTAAAAAAATTATTATTAAAATCCCTAATATTTATCCAATGAATCAAAATAAATCTAATAACAAAAATCAATAAATTGATGCCAGGGTCCTATAATACATTACTTCAAAAAAAAACATTATGAATTTTGGTGTATAGAAGATGCATGGAAAATAAGTCCAACAAGATAAATAAAAAACACCACAAACATCCTAATGTATATAAATATTCATCTACGTCATTCCAAATCATCACCAGAACAACCTTCCCAACAACCCTATCCATTATTGTATAATGAAAAAGAATAAAACCAAGAAGTAATGATGAGAAACACACCTCATAAGGAATAATTATTGAACATATAAATATATGGATTAATGCTATAATGTGGGGTTTATATAATGTAAAAATACATATCATGTCACTGATAGTATTTATAGAATGTATAATGATATAGAAAACCTATCACATCTATGAATTATTTTATAGGTAAATTTCATTTAATTTCCATTCTTGCTTTGTTTTCGGGGTTTCCCATGCATTCTTTGAGGAAAGGGTGAGTTTTCATGATGTGGACCAAACTGTGAGCTCATTTCGATATTTAAAAACCAATTTTCTTTCTTTTATAAATCTTTAATTTTTCAAAATTTTACACCCATTCATCTTCTAAAATTTCCTCCCCTAACTTATTAACACCACCATATCAATTTGGACCCTTTAGTAATCCAAAATAATGGTGGATATAGGTTTTTATTTAAGGAATTAGGCCAACACGGAATCCCATTTCCATTTTAAAAAAAATTGTTTATTTAATATATTCTTCACGTTTTTTGATTTTCTGGTGATTATAACTCTAACATGAGTCCACTAACCCTAGGAGATCCCCAATTCTCTTTACCCCCTCTTTGGAGCTCATATGCATTTGGAATTAGGGTAGAACTTCTTATGATTTTTCAAAACATCCATATTTTAAGAGGTAACGTGTTTCCTTCATAACTCCATCAATTTTTACTAGTTTTTCCCCATTTTAGTTCTCACTTGACCTTTTCATCCATATTCAAACATCACTTTAATTTTTTATATTTTTAAATTCATTTACTAGTGTATTGGGTAGATTTATTTCAGATCCCTCAAGTAAGTGGGTCTCCTTCTTTCTTCCTCCCATTTTCATAGGGTTTCTTCCATTTTCATAAGGTTTCATCCATTTATTCTTAAATTTCCTAATTTCAATAAAGTGGGGATTCGAAAATAGGGTTTTATCTTGGGTTTATTGGTCAATTAATGTGGTTTTAGGCTTGATCTAAGTCCCTTGTGGTGCGGTGTTGGGGCAGTTGAACTTTCGCACAAAGATTCAAGGGTTTGGAAACATGTGGTAGGTGATTACATGGGTAATAAATTCCTGATGAGTTTTATTTTATTAATTTATATTTTTATCACACTTCTCCTTAATTATACTTGCTTCAAAATCTAGTTTTGGGGATTTTTGTTAAGCAAATGATATTTAGGTACCAATTTTGTGTTAAATTGGGTGTTTAACATGTTTATTTTTTTGTTATGATAATTGGGGTTATTTTATAACTCATGTAATGGGTTTATTGAATTTTTTTGAGTGATGAAAATTATTTTTTGGTGAATATGGGTATGCACATGGTGTTAAAAGTGGTGTTTTTAAGAGATTTTGTGTGCAAAACATTGTTAAATTTTGTGAAGTTATTTTATTGAAAATCTATAGATTTCATTGAGTGGTGTAAGTGGTGAAAAGAAATTGTAGCTAATTTTTTGAATTGACTATGACCAGAAAAGATTTTTTTATGAGATACTGGCTTTTGTTATCATGAGATAAAGGTTTGAGCACAAAGCGAAAAAACCTGATTATCTAGGTGGGTGGATATGTACTAGTACGCTAGTGATCCGGAGCAGTTTTATCCCTATTTCACTGAGAAAAATGGATAAAGACAACACTAAAAAATATATATTGATGATGATTATGGATCAATTTGTTATGGGTATGTTCCCTAATAGTGGCTCATGTACGAGAATATATTTTTCTATGGTTACTTTACACCGAGGTATGAGGTACATTAGGCCTGAAACTAACTAGTGCCTAGGGATGTTCCCGAGATTAGTGCTCATTGACCCTTTTGTAATTATATTTTGAATATGAGGTTTTTTTCTATAAAATACATTAGATTACATGTTTCACATAAATTTGCTCACTCATGGAAAATTCCCTTTGAAAACTGCTTACATTCAAAAGTTTTATTATTTAGAAATTATTTACACCACTTCATGATTATCAAAAATGAAATGTTTTTATCTTATGGAAAATCATAGTGGTGACCTATTGGGATTAGTCTCACACCCTAATTACACCCCTTGGTTGTAAGTATACTTGATCGTGTTTGAAACAGGTAAAGGCAATGCCTTGGGTGATGGTGGTCTGGGTTGTTAGTTCCCTACCATGGTGTGGTGTTGTGTAGACGGCTTGTGGGTGATAACCCCTTATCATGTGGAGTCCTTGGGGATGTTTTGATTCTATATTTATGTATATTTGGACCTCTTTTTCTATGTTTAAACTTTTTATTTTGTTATGGATTTTTTTTAAATCTTTTTTGGCAGGAATTTTAAAATTCTGTTATTAATTGTTTTTGATGTTTTATGTGTCCATATTTAGGTAAATCATTCCCAAACCAAAATATATGATACCTGGGAAATTATTCCAGACCGTGGGGATAGGGAATGCCCTCCAGGCCATGTCAAGAGCTGGTTTTCGTCTCATTTTTTATGGCGACTAGATTCAGTTTTGGAAAAAATGATATTAGAGTAGGTTAATGTTTTTGGGTTATATTATTATTTTGGGATGAGTTTGGATAGATAGAAGTTAAGACTGTCAGGACTCATATTTTTGGTCATGAGTAGGGTGTCTGGACCACACCTCTCTTGAAAGACCTCGATTCACCATGGGGCATTGGAATTGTTTCTTTGACTTCACTTCCAGGTTAGAATGTGGGCTGCAGACTACACGTAGACATCAAGCAGGGGTGAAGTAGTGGGTTTTTTTGTAATGTTTTTGGATTCATTTTATTTTATAATATTTATTGAATTTTTCAGAACTGTTGTACAAATTGTTCTCTTGTGACTGTTTCCTTTTTGTAGAAACATGCCTCCCTAGAAAGCTCTCATGCACCCATAGGAGGAAGCTGGAGAGAGTTCTCCCTCACCACTTGATCAAAGGCTAGTAGAGGATATGGTTCGGGATTTCCAGGATCTTGGACATGGGCCAACTCCTGTTTTAGCTCCTGTTAGAGAAGATGAGACTTGTCCTGGGAAGGAAAAGTCCCAGGAGTTCCTGAAAAATTAGCCTCCTACTTTCTGAGGTAGCATAGAATTCCCAGATTCAGAGGAATGACTCAAAAATATTGAGCACATGTTCAAGTTTCTAGATACACCTGAGGAGTTCAGGGTGAAATGTGTCTTTTTTCTGTTGGAGGAACCTAGCTATAGGTGGTGGGAATCGGTACTTCAAACTGCGAAGAATGAGTAGATGCACTAGGGATATTTCAATGTCGTCTTCAATGAAAAGTACTACCCTGAAGTCTTGGCATATTCTAGATCCCAATAATTCATGGATCTTGTTCAGGGGGATATTTCTATGATAGAGTATGCCAACCATTTCACTGATCTGGTTTGGTATGCTCCTAAAATCATCTCTAATGAGAAAGTGAAGGCCGAGAGGTTTGAGAAAGGCTTACGACCCGAGATATACTCCTAGGTTTTCTTGCTTAAGCTAAGGACCTATGCTGAGGTGGTTGATTGGGCGTGTATGGTAGATATTGACCAAAAATAGAGGGATGGTTTCTCTAGGATAGTATCAATAGTGGGCAGTGGAATCTCTATAGAGAAGAAAAGTAAGAGAGAGGAGTAGGGGAAGAAGGGAGGTGCTACTTCAGTCCACTCTTCTAGACAGTTTTTATCTGTGGATTCTGATGTGAGTTCTATCATGTGAAACCAGTGTGGGAGGTAGGAGAAAATCCGAGCAGCATTCCCATTTCCTCTGAATCCATGTTATCAATGTGTTGGTATGGGTCACTTGTAGTTCTTTTTCGGGGTTCCATGTCCTACTCAGAGTGGGGAAGGATCGGTGGATTCAAGAGGAGTGTCATCTCAGTCAGATTTGTTGATGACAGGGGGATCTCGATTTGGTGGTTGTGGTGGTAGGGTTGGGTCATCATCTAGGAAAATCTAGTTTAGGGCACTGCCATAGACTAGCGGTCGTCCTTAGGCAGATACCAGACATCTCTTTTCAGTGGATCAGACACCAACAGTATCACAGGTGGGACCGTCAACAGTTTAAGGTACTATTTTGATTTCATCATCTATATCGGCTTCTCTTTTTGATACTGATGCCACTATTTCATTCATTACTTCCTGTTTTGTGGACACGCTAAATTTTCCAATAGAGTTTTTGTCTTTTGTGAGGGAGTTGGTGACACTGCTGGGAAATAAGAAGGAGCAGGGTCTCAGGTGCCCATCGTGTGTGCTTTCCATGTTAGGGGTTGATATGGAGTGGACTCTTGGTCTTAGATATGAATCTATTTGATATAATACTTAGCATGGATTGGCTAGTACACTTCTAGGTACACATCAATTTCTATAGGTGGTGGGTCAGTTTCATGGAACCTAATGGGAGTCTTTAGGTTTTTCCTGGGGAATGGGATCCTCGGTCGAGTCGTGCAGGACCTCCACTCCCAGAGTTGGGAGATCTTGTTTTCTAGTTATTTTCCCTTACGATAGGGGATGATTTTCATGCTCATGATGGTGGACTAACTCATGTAGTGTATGAGTTTTTGGAGGTATTTTTGGATGATTTTTCAGGTTTACCCCCAGAGTGGGATGTGGAGTTCTTGATTGATCTAGCATCTAGAAAATAGCCGATATCTTTTCCCCCATATCACATGGCCCCCACTGAGCTGGGGTAATTAAAGATATATCTTGAAGACTTAGAATACAAATGATTCATTCTCCTGAGCATCTCTCCTTGGTCTACTCTTATGTTTTTCATGAAAAAGGCTAACTGATCCCTTTGTTTGTGCATTGACTACCAAAAGCTTAATAAGGTAACAATCAAGAACAAATATCCTTTTCCCTAAATACATAACTTGTTCGATCAGTTTAAGGGGGCAAGGTGGTTTTCAAAAATAGACTTTTATTTGGGATATCATCAACTTATGGTGAAAGAGGTAGATATCCCAAAGACAGCCTTCCGAAGCAGGTACACCCACTTCAAGTACTTGGTCATTCCCTTCAGATTGACTAATGATCCATCAGTATTTATGGAACTCATGAATAAGGTGTTCCATCAGTATCTATATTGTTTTGTCGTGGTATTTTTGGATGACATCCTATTTTATTCGAGATCAGAGGATGAACATGAGCATCACTTTTGGATCATGCTAAGCACCTTGTGAGAGGATTTCCTTTATGAAATTTATCCAAATGCACTTTATGGATCCGGGAAGTCAAATTTTTGGGGTATGTGATCTCAGAGCAGGGGGTTTGGGTGGACCACGAGAAGATTAGTGTGGTTATGTCATGGGAGCAGCCTAAGAATGTGTTCAAGATCAAGAGTTTCCTTGGCCTGGCTAGTTATTATAGGCAGTTTGTTCAGGATTCCTCTCAGCTTGTTTCACCAATGACCGTGCTCACCCAGAAAGGGGTGAAGTTTTTATGGAGCCCATAATGTCTCGAATCCTTTGAGGAGCTAAAGATTCAGTTGACTACCACCACCATTTTGATTTTTCTGGAGGCTGGAAAGGGGTATGTGGTGTATTGGGACACATTATGTATGTGTATTGGGTGTGTGATTATACAGGATGATCACATGGTGGCGTATGGATCTCAGCAACTCTGACTACACAAAAAGAATTACCCGGCCCACGACTTGGAGTTAGAAGCTGTGATGCATGCTTTGAATACATGGCATCACTACCTTTTTGGGGATAAGTTTTTCATCTACTCTAATCACAAATTATTGGAATATATCTTCTCGTAGAATGACCTCAACATAAGGCAGTGTTGTTGGATTGAGTACTTGCAAGGGTTCAACTTTGAAATTGTCTATACCCTAGGAAAGGGTAACGTGGTGGACAACGCCTTGAGCAGAAGAGTCCCAGTGCATGATTTGAGGAACTCCAGTGATGAGTGGACTCTGATGGAACTATTTTCTCATATACATGAGGAGACCAAGGAGAAAAATAGGTGTGCATTCTTGGAAAGTATTCAGTTCACTCCTTCTCTGGTGCCGCTAATTTAGCATTAACAACCTAGTGATGAGCTTTTTCAGCAGTCAAAGAAGCTTATTCATGGCGGGGAGACGTCTTTTGATTGTTCATCGTCTCTCGTAGGAATCACGTGCTTCAAGGGGAATTCAGTAGTGTTGTTATCTATGTGGAAGGTGGTGATGCAGGATAGAGACCAGTCTCAGTGGTCTATCCATCTAGGTTCCACCAAGATGTTTTATGATGTCCATCGATAGTTCTGGTGTCCTAGTATGAGACGAAACATCGCAGAATTTGTGTCGAGATGCTACACATTTCATCAGGTGAAATTAGATCATCAAAGGCCTCCTAGTTTTCTCCAGCCATTACCTATTCCTACCTAGAAGTGGGACAAGGTTTCCATGGACTTCATTTTTGGCTTTCCTCATACACCTCGGGGTAAGAATTTTATTTGGGTGTTGATTTATCGTTTGACCAAATCATCCCACTTCTTTCTAATCATAGATATTGCTAAAGTGGATTAGTTGGGCTGTTTGTATCTTCAGTAGGTGTTAAGGATATATGGTGTGCCATCAGTATTTGTCTCATATAGAGACCCACATTTCACTTCTCAGTTTTGGGAAGGCCTTCAGAAGGCCTTGGGGTCTTAGATTAAGATGATCACAGAATACCATCGTGAAAACTGATAGTTAGACAGAGTGGGTGAATAATATTTTATAGGACATGCTTCATGCATGTGTTCTATACATTGGAAGTTCCTAGGATAGACATTTGATATTGGTTGAGTTTTTCTTATAATAACAGCTACCAATCCTTGATTTTAACGGCTCCTTTTTAGGCTCTCTATGGTCGGACTTGTTGGCCCCCTGTTTTGGGCTAAGGTAGGTGAGACCTCACTGCTAGGATCGAGTCTGTTATAGAAGACATCTGAGAAGGTTAATTTGATCAGGAAGCTCTTATTGACAGCTCATACTTTCCATAAATCATATACTAACCAGAGGTGTCGAGACCTAGAGTATTATGTGGGTGACAGGGTATTCTTGAAAGTGGCCCCTTGTCTGGGCCATCGTCGATTTGGAAAGCAAAGGGAAGCCGGGGTCGCAGTATTTCAGACCTTTTGAGATCACTGAGCATATTATAAAGGTGGAATACAGTTTTCCCTTACCTTCTTAGTTGACATCCATCTATGATATCTTCCATGTCTCCAAGTTGAATAAATACAACCTGAATCCATCTCATGTACTGAATTGGGAGGAGTTGGATATAGAGCATGATTTTTCTGTTTTTGAGCAGATGATGTGAATAGTTGATTCCTAAGAGAAGATTCTTTGAGGAAATTATATTCCACTATTTTGGGTTCTTTGATAGCATGGTAATTATTTCCATGAAACTTGGGAGCGGAAGTTGTGGGTTGAGAAGGAGTTCCCATTCTTGTTTCCCTATCAAGCTTCAGGTTGACTTTATGGGGTGGAAAGTCGTTAATGGTGGGGAGAATTGTCACATAAATGACTTATATTAAAGTTAATTTTTATTTAATGTCCACTCTTTCTTTGTTTTGGGGTTTTCCCATGTATTTCTTGAGTAAATTGTTAGTTTTCATGATTTGGGCCAAACTGTGAGCTCATTTCCAGATTTATAAAACAATTTTGTTTCTTTTATAAATATTTAATTTTTCAACATTTTTCACCCATTAAACTTCTACAATGGCTTCCCATGACCTATTAACACAACCATATCAATTTTGACCCTTTAGGAGTCTATAATCATGGTGGATATGAGTTTTTATTTAAGGAATTGGGTTAGCCCAGAAGCTCATTTCCAGTTTTAAAAAAAATATTTATTTAATATCTTCTTCAATTTTTATTCTTTTTCAGTGATTCCAACTCTCACCCAAGCCCACTTATCTGAGTAACACCCCCATCCCCCACCCCCCTTTTGAGCTCAAATACATCTCAAATTATGGAAAAACTTCTTAGGCTTTCTCAAATCGTCCAGATTTGAAGAGGTAACTTGTTTCCTTCATAACTCCTTCAATTTTAACTCTTTTTCCCCCATTTCAGTTCTCAATTGACCTTATCAGCCTTATTCTAACATCACTTTAATTTTTTTAGGTTTTTAAATTAATCTACTAGTGTATTTTGGGAGATTTATTAAATATCCCTCAAGTAAGTGGGTCTCATTCCTTCTTCCTCCCATTTTCTTAGGGTTTCTTCCGTGTTCTTAGGGTTTCATTCATTTATTCTTGATGTTTCTAAGGCCCATAAAGTTGGTATTCTAATATAGGGTTTGATATTGGGTTTCTTGGTCTATTATTTTGGTTTTAGGCTTGATCTAATTCCCCAATGGTGCATCATTGTTGTCGTTGAACTTCTGCACAATGGTTCAAGGGTTTTGACACTTGTGGTAAGTGATTCCATGGGTAATAAATGAAAGATGAGTTATATTTTCTTAATGTCTATTTTTAGCACACTTATCCTTCAATATAATTGCTGAAAAATCCAGTTTTGTGATGTTTGTTAGGAAAATGATTCTTAGGTACCAATTTTGTGTAAAATTGGGTGTTTTACATATCTATTTTATATTATGCCAATTGGGGTTGTTTTATAACTCATGTAATGGGTTTATAGAAATTTTTTGGGTGATGAAAATTATTTTTTTCTGAATATAGGTATGCACATGGTGTTCAAAGTGTGGTTTTTAATGGATTTTGTGTGCAAAAAATTGTTATATTTTGTGAAGTTATTTTATTGAAATTCTAAAGGTTTTGTTGAGTGGTGTAAGTGGTCAAAAGCATGTGTAGATATTGTTTTGAATTAATTATGACCATAACTGATGTTTTTATGTGATAATTGTTTTTGGTATCATGATATAATGGTTTGATCAGAAAGGTGGAAGCCTAGGTATCTAGGAGGGCAGATTTGTACTTGTACGCTAGTGATCCAGAGCAGTTTTATCCCTATTTCACTGAGCAAGATAGATAATGAAAAGACACTAAAAAATATATTTATGATTATTGGAGAATTATATTTTATTGGTATGTTCCATACTAGTGGCTTGTGAATGAGAACATATTTTTCTATGGTTACTTTACACCAAGGTACGAGGTACATTGAGCCCGAAATTAACTAGTGCCTAGGGGTTTTCCCAGGATTAGTTCTCATTAAACGTTTTGTAATTATCTTTGGAATATGGTGTTTTTTCTGGAAAATAAAGTATCTTATATGTTTTACTTAAATTTTCTCACTCATGGAAAATTCCCTTTGAAAACTACTTACATTCAAAAGTTTAATCCTTTATAAATTATTTCCACCACTTCTTGTATATCAAAAATGGCATGCTTTTTATCTTGTATTATTTACTCTATAGATTATCTTGGTGGTATCCTATTTGGATTAGTCTCACACCCTACTTACACACCTTGGGTGTAATTAAACTTGATCATGTTTGACACAGGTAAAGGCAAGGCCTTGGGTGATGGTGGTTCGGGTTGTTAGTTCCCTTCCATGGTGCAGTGTTGTGGAGACGGCTTGTGGGTAATGACCCATTGTCGTGTGGAGTCCTTGGGGCTATTTTTCTAACAAAATTATGTGTCTTTGGACCTATTTTTCTATGAATAAACTTATGTATTTAGTTCTGGATTGTTTTAACGCTTGTTTGGCATGAATTTTCAGATTCGGTTATCGATTTTTTTTGATATTTTATGTATCCATATTCGGGTAAATCATTCCCAAACCAAAATCTATGATACCTAGGAACTTGTTCTATCCCATGGGGATAGGTAACACCCTTAGTTCCTTGCCATGGTATGGGTTTGGTGCCATTTTTTATGGCAACCAGATTCAGTTTGTGACAAAACCCAATGTGGTGTACAATTTATAAACATTTTGAAAAAAACATTTTTCTATTACACAATATATATAATTTATAATATGACTATTTTAAATCTATTACTCATGATGAGATGAATTTTTTTCACATTTTGAATAGATACACTCCATTAATTATTTTATTTTCACATTAAAATATCATAGTGAAATCATCCATTCAAATATTCCATAACATTCAAATCTAAATGACAATAGTGGAGGCTCACATTGTGACCCATGCACCAAACCACTAAACATTTTTAAAAATATCCTCTAAAATTTTACATGAAATACTTTTCTTCATGGAAGATAGTTTTTTATATGATTCACACATTATATAACCTCATCATGTACAAGAACATATCATACCACTAATGAATACTTTTTTTATAGGCATTGAATGAGTAGGAGTATATAGAATATTGTATACTCTTAGCAATATGAGTTGAACAGTCATTCCATGAATCATTGATCCAATATGAAATTTCAACTCCAATAGAACTCTCCATTGATTAGAAAATATCATAGGATATCAAAATCCCATGACTCGTAATGTAGTTTCTTGGGTAGATTTTAGAAGTTACATTTGATTCCTCTTAAAAATTTCTAGTCCTTAGGATTCAAAATCAAAACCATAAGGAATCAGTATACAAATTTCTATCAAAGAACTATGCATGAGATAATTATAAAACTATATAGATATACTCACCAAATAATTAATGAAACTATGATATAATAGTAATTAAAATTAAATAATAAAATTAAATAATTCAATATAAAACATGTTCAAATATATACTCAAACATGAAAAACATATAGTAATTGAAGCATAGGGTATTGAGTGAAAAATATGAATCATGCTCTAATTTATTATACTCCATGACGCTATGTATATATATAAAAAACATAATAGAATTTATTTCCCATACATCCTATTTTTTGAATGATCCTAAATCTCAACTTTTGACTTGACAATATTTTATTAACCCTCGATGTCTTACACTATCTAATCGATGAAATTGGAATTCACATGAAGAGTTCACTCAAGATATAATAAATAGAAGATGTCATAAACCCAAAAAAATGAACATGATGTGTCATTTACTATGTAACCTTACTATAATTCTATAACACCTTGAAGGTATTGGGAAAAATTGAAGTGTGTGCACTCACATGGAAATTCCTTTGATTCTCACAATGAGAGAATCCCTCGTGAAAACATGGTCAATGATGTCAAACTATAGATGTATCATTATGTAATGTCTTGTATTTTCTATTTATATTTTTTTAATATTATATGGAATTATTTTGAGACCGGGTGCGAAGACGGCACATCATTCCGAGGTCTAGGGAGCCCATAAGGGTGATTTGAACTTTTTTTAAGTTAAGTGAGTCGGTGCTTGTGCGCAGTTGTGGCAGTTTCCTAGCAGATACCCGGATTAAAAATATGACTACATCGTTATGTCAGGGACGACGAATTTTCCTAAGAATGGCTCTAACCTCGACTAGCGCAGGTCGACTACAAAGTTTAATTTTTGGCGTTTTAAAAAGGGAATCACGTTAGAAGGAATAAAATAAATTAATGATTTATTTTATTATTTTAAAACATTTTCTTTTTTTGAGCATGACCCAATACTCCCCTATAAATGCATCCTTATGGAAAATTTGTAGGGTTAGCCTCATAACCCTGTGAGTTTAGAGAGAGAGATATATATTTCTCTTGGAGCTTGGGCGGAGGAGGAGGTGTTGGCGAACGACGACGGATCGAAATCGAGAATTGTTGCACCGACGTTGAAGGATCTCGACGACAATGGAAGTGCAGCTCCTTCGTCAACGATTGATCCTTTAGAAAGGTAGGGGTTTGTTATTTCAATTTATTTTCCCTTTATTTGAGTTTAAACGATGAACGTGGATCAACCACGAACGAGTTGATCCACGGATTCGTACGTTCTTGCAGGAGGGATTTTCTTTAGGAAGATTATGGGGAATTGATACATGCTTTATGTTGTTGTTGATTCTTGCTCCATTTAAGCCTATTAATGGGAGCGGATCAATGCCATGATGAATGAAGGCGGAGGTTCATTCCTCAATTTGTTTATTTGGATTTCTTCCCCCTTCTTTCCTCGCACGTTCTTCGTGTTCTTTACAGGGCGACAAACAACGGATCATTGCGCATCAGTTCTGCGACGAAACGATCCCAAATTGAAGGCTTGGCACCGCAACGGCCTTGTGGAGGTGAGGCGACGATGGCGGACGACAAATCGGACCGAATCGGGAAAGGGTGTTCTTCGAGCATTCTTCGTGTGGGAAGATCAAATCACGTTTTTGGAGCCGATCAGAGGTCCAAAAACACTGTAAGTAGCTTCGTGGCGTCGGGGCAACAAAAACCTGAATGTTTCGTGGCGATCGGACGGCTGGATCAATGATCGTAGCAGCACGGGAGGCATGCGGGCGAAGAGCGCCGTTTCTGGAAATTTCCAGAATACACGGCGTGTAATTCTGAAGAACACGTCGTGTAGTACTGGAGGTGGCGGTTAGGGTTTCAGGGTTAGAGAGGAATAACACGGTGTGTGACCCCGTTCACACGACCTATTGTACTTTCCCCAAAGATCGACGTGTACTTTGGGTAGTACACTGACACGGGATGAGCTACACGTCTTCAGGAAACACGGCGTGTATAGCTCGACAGAAGCAGCTACACGGAGCTCAGCGTGTATCTCGTGGGTACGCAGACACGGGATGGAGTACATGACCATGTACACCATCACACGGCCAGGCGAGGTCAGTAACGCAGGTCACCCCGTGTGGCGCTTACACGGGTTGGTATACACGGGTTGATGACCGTGTACGGGCACATGGCCAGAGTACATGGAGCCAACCCCAGTTACCTAGACATTGTGTGTACACTGTACTACATGTTGTGTACTTAGTTATTCCTACACAACCATCTTCACAACACAGGCCGTTGTACACGAGCAGTACCCAGGGTCAAACAATACTGTGTGCACCATTTCTACACATCGTGTACTTTTTATAAAACAGCTTGGTCCTTTTGTTCACTGTGCCTTGGACATCTTTCGTTTGGGTTAGTGCCCCTTTTTCTTTTTCCCCTGAAGGTCAGGCATCATTCCCTCATGCAGGATTATGATCCCTTCAGTAGGAATTTCTGTGATAGAGTCAGGCATCCATCCGAGAGGCCCGGATCGAGATCTTCCATCCATTCTTGGCCCTAGGTAGAGTCAGGCATCGAGGTGACCAACCTTACCGGGTGTTGATCCTCTACCTAGATGGTGTATCACCTGACTGGTGAATCCAGATGAGTCACGGTATCCACCATGGCCCTGGTTGTGATCCTCATCTGTGTATCGTGATCTTTCCCACTCAGGAGTGTGTCTCTCGTAATGAGTGCTTCTATTTTCCGTAACCTTTCAACTCAGGAGTGTGTCTCCCATAATGAGTGTAGTTATCTCTCATGATGGTTCCCAACGAACAGCACTTCTCGGATGGACATCATCAGATCTATAAGACTCGTGGAGTGTGTTCTCCCAGAATGAGTGCATCATGGAATCTTCGAACAGAATCCCTAACGGGGGTATAAGGTTGTGTGACCTGTCTCTAGACCACGGGTCTGGGTTTTGAGTATATCTGGTTTGTTCTATATGTTCTGTAGACATATATTGTGCATAGATGACTGTACCATTACTTTGTGTATTGCTTGTGGTTTTCAGGGACCTCTACTGAGTATTGTTATACTCACCCATGCACGGGCTTTGACCGCACGTCTGGTGTCTTGTGCATACGAGCAACCTTTTGAAAGAGTCTAGGGTGGACCGGGATAGGACCGAGCATTCTGGTTTTCCTACAGGCCGAGGTGTTCCTACGGCCACGAGTGGTATTCCCAGTACCTTTTGTGTTTACAGGTTGGACTTTTTAGTTTTCAGACTCTTGTTTTTGGTGGTCTTGTATTATGGCCTAGTTTACTTTTATAGTACTCTACCTTTCTTCGTACTCTATTGGTTGGGGTTTAGTTGTATGCATGCATTTTGTTCCTTAGTGTTTTAAATTTTATCATTTGTGGGCTTGGAGATGTGTGTGTGTGTACAGGTACTTAGGCAATGCCTCCCATGTTAGTGATACGCCTACTCGGTGCTAGTCACCAGCCCCTGGCCTATTGGAGCCGGCTTGGGGAGTCACGTCGCGGGCCCCACTAGGACGGGTCATGACAGAGTGGTATCAGAGGTGTTCGGTTCTACCTTAGGACCAAGAGTCTGTGATTTTAGTTTGGGGAAACAGTTTTGAGTGTTTCGGGTTTGGCTTTCAGTCCAGACACCCCAGTGTTGGTGCGGCAGCCAACGTATCCATACACCCGGACTTTGATAACCTACTTTTCGACTCGGTACACGAAAACACTAGTTGCGGGGAAATAAAAGTTACATGCATCATATATGAATGGGTTGTGTTTTCCATATCCTTTGTGTCAGCTATCCAGATATACTCATTGACCATGGTACATCTTGTTTCTTTACAGGATGCCTCCGTGATGCATACCCGCTAGGATTAAATAGCACGATCATGAGGAAAACCTCCTCAGAGATAAGGCTTTGATATAGGGACTAACTCCCCAGGCGTTTCTACCAGGTGGTGCACCTGTTATACCACCACCAGTGGAGCATCTAGTGGTACCCGCGGTACCGACCAGCGAGGAGCGCAGGCTCAGCGTGCTCCATAAGTTCCAGAGACAGAGACCCCTCAGGTTCCGAGGCGAGCTTGACCCTCAGGTGGCTGAGGACTGTCTTGAGGCGGTGACCATAGTTTTCTGTCTAGTGAGGACACCAGCAGACCAGATGGTGATCCTAGGAGTGAGCCTTCTTCATGGTTCGGCCAGACGATGGTGGATTCTGACCACACAGACTCACGATGAGGAGAATCATTCTTGGACGGAGTTTGAGCGAATCATCAAGGAGGAGTTCTCTCCGGTTATGCTGAGAGCTGTACACATCCAAGAGCTTCTTCAGCTCCAGCAGGGCAGTATGACAGTAGCTGACTATTCATCGAGGTTCACCAACCTCGCCAGGTACTTGATGGATATGGTCAGGGATCAGTTCTTCAGAGCTCAGACCTTTGAGTGAGGTCTACGACGAGACATCCGAGCTAGTGACATTCATCTATGCATATCGACTTATGTTGGAGTGATCGAGCGAGCCTTGGTGATCGAGAGTATCTTGGCGGAGTAGAGATATCTGTCGGCAGTCAGCAGGAGGCAGACAGGTGCAGAGACCTCGGCAGTAGGGATTTGACGTCAGGCATAGGGATCTGGACATGGGAAACGTCATAGGAGGACCCAGGATAGGGGATCGACAGTCCAGGGCTCTCAGGATGGATCCAGTCAACCTAGGGAGAGGCAATTCTATGCATGCGATGGTAGGGGACATCTCGCTAGAGATTGCCCGACCCGTCGAGCTGCTGACAGGGAAGCAGTGGATGGACCACCGAGGCAGAGGCAGAGAATAGAACAGGCAGACCCGCCAGGCGGCGGACGTGACAGGGGAGCAGGGAGAGCTGCAGGTGGTGGCAGACACTTCTACTTACTTCCACCACCACCCCTAGGAGGTCTGCACCAGGCTCAAAGAGCTGGAGGACAAGGGTAGGGATAGCTACATGCGGTCGAGGCATACAACCGAGGGGCTCCAGGGATGATTCGAGGTATGATCTGTGTTGTATAGACCTTAGCTGTCGTACTTATAGACACAGGTTCCAGTCATTCCTTTATATCCACTTGTCTTGTACAAAACCTCGAGATTCGGGTAGAACCGTTGACTCGATCCTTATACTTCGAGACACCTACGGGAGGAGACTCGACGATCACGCATCTTTGCAGAGAGTGTGATCTTACCCTTGGAGGTGAGAGTTTTGGTTGGAACTTCTTGGTGGTAGCGTCAAGGCCTTACGACGTCATTCTCGGTATGGATTGGTTATTTTCGTTCCATGCCAAGATTGACTGTTTTAGGTGAAGAGTGTGGTGTGTCCTCTGTGATGGAATGAGGTTTTCCTTTGTCGGAGAGAATGAAACCCAGACAGCACAAAATGGGCTCATGCATAGGAGGGTGCAGCCGATCACTCATGGGTTGTCTAGCCTTACCCTCAGAGTGGTGGATGTCGTGAGATCCCAGTTACCAGCAGTAGTGGCGGAGTATGAGGACGTCTTTCCCGATGATGTCCCAGGACTACCTCCCCACCGGTAAATCGACCTATGTATCGAATTACACCCTGGGATGGAATCGATCTCCTCAGTAGCATATCGGATGGCTCCCGTAGAGCTTCGCAAGCTGAGGGTGCAGTTGGAGGATTTGCAGAGCAAGGGTTTTGTGAGACCCAGTGATTCACCTTGGGCGGCCCCAGTCTTGTTTGCCAAGAAGGAATACGAGAGTCTGAGGTTGTGCATGGATTACCGGTGCCTGAACCAGGTGATGTTGATGAAAAAGTATCCACTTTCGAGGATAGATGACATCTTCGATCAGATAAGAGGGGAACAGTGGTTTTTGAAGGTTGACCTTTGATCAGGCTATCACCAGCTACGAGTGCGGGATGAAGATATACCGAATACGGCTTTTAGATGCCGCTATGGTCACTATGAGTACTTGGTGATGCCTTTTGGCATGATGAATTACCCCGCAGTGTTCATGGGGCTGATGAACATGATCTTCCATCTGTAATTAGACCGGTTCATAGTGGTCTTCATCGACGACATCCTTGTGTACTCGGCGTCAGAGGAGGAACATGAGAAACACTTGTGGATGGTTCTGGACGTACTTCAGGAGCACCAGCTTTATGGAAAGTGCTCAAAGTTCCAGTTCTGGATTCAGGAGGTCCACTTTCTGGGACATTTCATCTCAGAAGATGGATTAGCTGTGGACCCAGCCAAAGTGGAGGTTGTGTTAGCATGGGATCCAACTCGAAGCGTGACGGAGGTGCAGAGCTTCCTTGGGTTGGCAGGATATTACCGGAGATTCATTCCTGATTTCTCCCAGATATCAGAACCGATTACAGCCATGACCAGGAAGGGGTAACCCTTCGTGTAGACAGAAAAGTGCCAGTAGGATTTTGAGATGTTGAGACAGAGTTTGATGAGCACCCCAGTCTTGAGATTCCCAGAGGAGGGTGTCGAGTACGCAGTTTTCTGCGACGCATCAGGGACCACGCTCGGCTGTGTCCTGATGCAGCGGCATGCAGTGATTGCTTATGGTTCACGCCAGCTAAGGCCACATGAGTAGAATTATGCGACCCATGATCTCGAGTTGGCAGCGGCAGTCTTCTCATTGAAGATGTGGTGGCACTACCTTATGGGAGAGCGGTTTATTGTCTACTCTGACCACAAGAGCCTCAAGTACATCTTCTCATAGAAGGATCTTAATCTGAGTCAGAGGCATTGGCTGGAGTTCATCCAGGACTACGATTTTGAGATCATCTATACGCCTGGTAAGGGGAACAAGGTGGAAGATGCTCTCAGAAGAAGGTCGAGCTCACAACTTTTGTGTGAGGCGACATAGTAGTTAGCCGCGTTACAGTTATCCTTCGTGAATGGAGAGGATACATCTTACCTACAGTCGATGGTTTTCACCCCTCCACTCTTACAATGAATTAGGGAGGCACAGCTAGGGAATGTTGATTGTGTGGCTTTATGTGCTCATTTATCCACGAGACATGCACCTGATGGATATTCGCAAGGTGGGGAGCACGTACTTCTTTTCAGAGGATGCACTGTTGTACCAGTGGAATTTCAGGAGGATGTCCTGAGGGAGTTTCATATATACCCTTTGGCGGTACATCCTCGAGTGGAAAATATGTACCAGGATCTCCGACAACATTTCTGGTGGTCAGGCATGAAGAAGGCAGTAGTAGAGTTCATTTCTCGATGCCTCACATGCCAACAGGTGAAGGCTGAGCACCAGGTTTTAGCGGGATTAGCTCACCCCCTAGAAGTCTCAGAGTGGAAGTGGGATGGAATATCTGTGGACTTCATGATGGGCTTACCACGGACGTCCAAGAGGCATGATTCCATCTGGGTGATTATTGACCGACTCACCAAGTCGGCCTAGTTCTTAGCTATTAGGGAGCAGAGTTCCGTAGAGAGCTTGGGACGCCTCTATGTGCAGGAGATAGTTCGGCTTCATGGCGTCCCCTCGACTATAGTCTCAGATCGAGACGCCTGCTTCACATTCCAATTGTGGAAGGGATTGTAGGAGGATTTTGGGACTCAGCTATGCTTGAGCACTGTGCTTCATCCCCAGATTGATGGTTAGATAGAGAGAACCATTCATGTTCTATAGGATAAGTTGTGAGCCTGTGTCTTGGACTTTGGTTTTAATTGGGAGGACCACCTACCACTAGTGTAGTTTGCATACAACAATAGATACCACTCCACCATCGGTATGGAACCATTCGAGGACTTGTATGGGAGACCCTTCCAGTCACCGCTTTGCTGGATCGACCCCAGAGAGTCAGCACTCAAGGGTCCAGAGTTAGTGTGAGCCACCACAGAGAAGGTGCATATCATCTGGGAGTGGATGAAGACTGCACAGAGCCTGCAGAATTCTTATGATGATAGACGACGGAGACCTCTGGAGTTCGAAGAGGGAGACCACGTCTTTCTTTGGGTCTCACCTCGACGAGGGTTGAGGAGATTTGGCAGAGGCGGAAAGCTATCTCCAAGGTTCATCAGACCTTTCCAGACTCTGTACAAAGTTGGCGAGGTGGTTTACCACCAAGCTCTACCGCCACAGTTGCATCGGGTACATGATGTCTTCCACATGTCGCAGCTGAGAAGGTACGTGCATGACTTATCGCACGTCATCGACTGGGGCGAGCTGGACATCGAGGATGGAGTGACCTTTGTTGAGTACCTGGTGGAGATCGAGGATCGGCAGGAGAGGAACCTTCATGGGCAATTGATTCCCTTGGTGCGCATCCGGTGGCAGCACGAGAATCTTCAGGAGAGCACATGGGAGCGGGAGGCCCTGATTCGTGCCCAGTACCCACATATTTTTTAGTAGCCCTTGTTTTGGCTTTTCGGGGACGTAAATCCCCAAGGTGGGGAGAATGTAATGTCTCAGATTTTCCATTTATATTTTTTTTATATTATATGGAATTATTTCGAGACCGAGAGCGAAGACGGCACATCATTCCGTGGTCCAGTGAGCCCGGAATGGTGGTTTGAACTTTAAGTGAGTCAGCGCTTGTGCGCGGTTGTGGAAATTTCCAAATGGATTCCCGGATTAAAAATCTGAGTGTAATGTTGCATCTGGGATGACAAATTTTCCTAATAACGACTCTAACCTCGACCGACGTAGGTCGGCTGCAAAGTTTAATTTTGGGAATTTTAAAAAGGGAAGCACGTTAGAAGGAATAAAATAAATTATTTATTTATTTTATTATTCTAAAACGTTTCCTTTTTTTTAGCACGACCCTATCCTACCCCATAAATTCATCCTTATGGAAAATTCACAGGGTTAGCCTCATAACCCTTTGAGTTGAGAGAGAGAGAGAGAGAGAGAGATTTCTCTTGGAGCTTGGGCGGAGGAGGATGTGTTGGCGAACGACGGCAGATCGAAATCGATAATCGATGCGCCAATGTTGAAGGATCTCGGCAAAAACAGCAGCATGGCACCTTTTTCAATGATCGATCCTTTCAAAACATAGGGGTTTGTTATTTCAATTTCTTTTCCACGTATTTGAATTTAAATGATGAATGCAGATCAACCATGAATGAGTTGATCCGCGGATTTGTACATTCTTGCGGGAGGGATTTTCTTTGGAAAGATTATGGGGAATTGATACATGCTTTATGTTTTTGTTGATTCTTGCTCTGTTTAAGCCTATTAACGGGAGAAGATCAACGCCGTGATGAACGACGGTGGAGGTTCATTCCTCAATTTGTTTATTTGGATTTCTTCCCCCTTCTTTCCTCATGCATTCTTCGCGTTCTTCACGGGGTGATGAACAACGGATTGTTTTGCATGCGTTCTATGATGCAAAGAACCCAAATAGAAGGCTCAGCACCGCAACGGCCTTGTGGATGTGATGTGATGATGGAGGACAACAAATCGGACCGGATCAGGAAAGGGAATTCTTCGAGCATTCTTCGTGCAGGAAGATCAAATCACATTTTCAGAGTCGATTGGAGGTCAGAAAAAACTGGAAGCGGCTTCGTGGCATCAGGGCGACCAAAACATGAAGGTTTCGTGGCGATCGAACGACTAGATCAATGATCGGAGCAGCACGGGAGGCGCACCGATGAAGAGCGTCGTTTCTGGAAATTTCCAGAATACACAGCGTGTACTTCTGAAGAACACATCGGGTAGTACTGGCGGTGGTGGCTAGGGTTTCAGGGTCAGAGAGGAATAACACAGCATGAGACCCTGGTCACATGGCGTTTTGGACTTTCCCCGAATCTCGGCGTGTACTTTGGGTAGTACACGGACACGGGATGAGCTACACGTCTTCAGGAGACACGGTGTGTACAGTGCGACAGAAGCGGCTACGTGGAGCTCGGCATGTATCTCACGGGTATGCAAACACAGGATAGAGTACACGACCATTTACTCCATCACACGGCCAGGCGAGGCCAGTAACACGGGTCACCCCGTGTGGCGATTACACGGGTTGGCATAAAGGGGTTGATGACCGTGTATGGGCACATGGACAGAGTACATGGAGCCAACCCCAGTTACCCAGACATAGTGTTTACGCCATACTACACGCCGTGTAATTAATTCTTCCTACACAACCAGCCTCACTGTCACGAACCAACCCAGGTCGACCCTAAACCGGACACCTGGGTCACCTGAGCCGGCCCGCGACATGGCCTCAAGCGCGTCTCCCCTTACGCCAGAGGTTGCCGACAAGCGGCGAGGGTGTAAGGTAAGTCAGGGGGGAGACTATACCCTCTTATCAAAGTGGAGCAAAGGGACCAAAAATACAGCAACATAAGTAGTGTAAATAATAAGGTTTGAATAAAATTGGTGAACGACAGTTTATATAAGAGATGCATGCATGACATGGTAATGATACAATGGAAGCATTAAATCACGCGACATACTCACACATCAATGCAGAAGTAAATGAACGAAAGTCTCAAGCCCCGAGGGTGATCTCCGTGAGCATCCTGAGCCCCAACTCGGTCCTTTGCTCCTAACTCCAAGTACAAGAAATAGCAACAACAAGGTCCTGCAACCAAATGGAATCTACTCGGGTACCCTAGTGCAATGGCGGACCGAGTAGGGTGTGAGATTTATATCTCAGTAGGTCGGAACCACCGGGGTCTATCCCACTCTAGACCATAGAAATATAATTAAACAAAGTGTTGGTATTTTCGAACAATAACGACACAATGAAAACAATAAACGCCCGTCCATGTTCTAGAAAGGACACCTAGCGGCACTACCTGCTTTGGCCCATAGCCGGGATGAGAACCTGTTTAAAAAAACACAAGTAAATTTGGTTCAAGCATAAAAACACTTTTTATCATTTTGCTCACTTACTCTATTTATTCACTTATCATTTCAACTCAGACTGGAAACCCACTCATTCTTACCTTTCTTTATTTGATCACAATTCACTCGGGTTTTACCCACATCTCTCATTCTTTTCATAAATCATTATCATCATTCGTTCGGTGTAGATTGCCATGTCTAACACCCCGTATCACATTTGGTGTAGATCGCCATGTCTAACACCTCGAATCATATTTGGTGTAGATCGCCATGTCTAACACCTAGAAAATCATTCGGTGTAGATCGTTATGTCTAACACCCCGTATTACATTTGGTGTAGATCGCCATGTCTAACACCTTATATCAAAAGCTTGGATAACCATTGGGAAGGAATGCCATGTCCAAACCCAGATTTTAAGTCGATCTAGAACGCCATGTCTAGGACACAAAATCTCATTCATTTATCACTTAATTAATCAATCGACACAGTTCTCATTTCATAATTAATTCTTCACATTGAGTTATCCAAATCAGATCTCAACTTTTTATAATCAATTCTCATAATTAATTGTCCTTGTTCAACATTTTGGAACTTGCACGAGCAATAGAAGGTAAACAAAAGCGTATGGCATCAACATGTCTCTATGTTAGGTGATTAATGACATTAAATGGTACAAGTACAAGCATGTCATTTATCAAGTATAATGTCAAGCATAAAGAGTCATAAGACTTTTAAGCAAGCAATCACAAAAAAAGGAAATCTACTACTACACGTTTATTTTTGAAGGCAGCTCACCTCCATTGGAGGAGTTTTATTAGAAAACATGTCATTAATTTATCAAACAATTCATTTAGTGATATTTATCATTTACTTTAAAACTCATTCAACACTTAGCAATGTTAAGAAACCACACAATAAGGAAGGAAATCATGAAATTCTATTGCTACATTTTTAGATTGAAGGCAGCGCACCTCGAAAGAGGGGTTTTATTATTAAATTGTTAGTTTAGTGACCAAACAACCTCTTTTATCTTATTCCTGCAATTCACATGATTCACACAGAAGCATTTAATCGGAACTAAACTTGCATAATTAAAATGCTAAGTGCAATATTAAACTCACTATTACTTTACTTAAATTTAAAAGGGCAAGGAGAGGGACCCTACCTCAAGGTGGATCCATTCGTCCACTCCGGCTCTTGGCGCTTTCTAACTAAAGATGTTGCAGCTTCTCCCCCACGAGGCATATGTGATTTCACATACATATAAGGACATCTAGCCTCTATGCACATGCTCCGCATGGCCATGAGCATGTGCAAGAGGATCCTTACACATATTCTTATACACATAAGCCTATCTCCGCTCACCTGCACAGGCACTTTTTATATATGTAATGGGGACAACTAGCCCCGTACGTGTGTATATTCGCTGCCATGGACAAAAATACGCACGCCGGGGGAACCCACGTACATATAAATACGTACCTATGCCTGCGCAGGTGAGTCGCCTAAACTCCGGCAACCCGAAAACATACCGAAAACTCCAACGCACTATAAGACAACCACTACGAACCTTAAGACACAAAGATAAACCAATTTAGGCTAGGCAAAACCAACCAGAAATAATAAACCCTTACCTCAAGTGTTGGCGAAAAACCAAAACGAAGGTGAACCCACACCGCGAGCTCAACGCACTGCCAACATCAAATCAGGGCTCATAACCATCAAAAGCCCCAAATTTAACAAGTGAAAAACAAAGGGAAAGGTGAAAACCTCACCTCAAAACCATTCCGACGATCCGAAACCACCCGAACCACTTCGCCTTCGGCGGTGGTTGTCAGAGCGTGCGCCAAAGAGTCCCAAAGGACCTTCCGTGCCGACCTAGAACAAGAGCAAGACGAAAAACCGGATCACCTCTAAGCCCTAGGGTTCGGCCGCACCTCACCGGGCGCCGATTAGGTCGAAAAGAAGCCGGAAACAGGGAGGAGAAAGGAGAAAATAGCTTACCGTGGAGATTCGAACCGGAAACCGGTGGAGATCTGGTGGAAATCGACAAATGGGAGAGGTCGGGGAAGGAGGCGGCGCCGTGGAGGGGGGGGGGGGGGTCGCGCGCGCGGCTAAGGGGAGAGGAGGGGGTGTGCGGGGGTCCTGACCGAGAGAGGGGGAGGGAGGTGTTTAGGTTTTTTTTTTCTTTTCTTTTATTTTATTTTCATTTATTTTAATTTTAAACAAAAACTAAAACACACCCAACCCGCACGGTTTTATCCGCACCATCAGAAACACCGTGTGCAGCCCGCGCGCCTGCTACCGGATACCCGGGGTACCCTGCACGGCTGACCCGCACGGTTAAACCTACTGCGCGCAGTCCGATATCACCGCTTAAAACGGCTCCAGACCTCGGAACCTCGTTCCACAGCTCGGTTTTAAAACCGACCCGCTGATAAAAGAAAAAGTTCAAAAACCTTCACATTTTATCCGCTCAAAAAAATGATTCATTACAAACTAACCACCTAAAAAAACTTCTCGTCCCCGAGAAGCCTTCGGAAAACAACGAAAAAATCACCCGACCTACAAGGGTCATGAAGTTGCATTCAATCGGTCGCATTGCGTTTCCAATGCCCAATGCACCTTTAAGCATTTTCTAAGAAAACTGCACTTAAGCCTTTACAACTCGATCCAACGCTCACATTACAACTGAAAAATCAAAGCATAACTTACATCCGAGGCCATTATAGGGACCTCAACCCAAGAAAACGGTTGAATCACGATCGACCAACTAAAATTGGTCACGCAAGATTTCCTCGAAAGACATCGCCGACCTGAGATTCACACTCGCCCTTAAACCGATGACATGCTTTTAAAACTGTTCCGTTATCAACTACGCGTACACTGAAGTCCTTACACGACCTTTGGTGACATTCATAAGTCAATCCATCACAAGACTATTATAAAACTATCGTGCCTCGGCACGAAGCGTAACTCCAAGAAACCGTGCATCCCACACACAACCAGAGAGAGATTACGAAACAAACCAACAACTTTTAAACTTTAGCGCGGCGTATAATCGACACTATCTTAGTGTATCCAAGACGACGTCAAGATGGGGGACATGCTCGTCTCATCCAGCAGAGTACACTAAGATTAAACCAAGGTCGCTGAGAAGATCAATCGGACCAAACTCTGATGCCTATACCACCCGAGGAATTTGTATTCGTCCAAGATTAACCACTGAAACCCTTCCCGCACTAACGGAGTTTCTAAAGTGTTGTGCATACATCCAACCTTATCACAGTCGTGCTACCAAGAAAGCACCGACATGAAAACAGAAACTCATGCGACACTACCCACCTTAGGAGTGTCCATGTTGTCGTAAGAACTAGCCGCTCACCGGTGCGCTATTTTTGAAACACTTTAATGCACGGGTGACGTTCCTCGAACTACGATCACCACATCATAATCTCACACCGAAAACAAGGAAACTCAAGCTCTAAGGGTACTACCTAGCACGGGCTAGTCCCTTACAAAGCACACGCGTCGACCCTAACTCTTGGTCATGCAAAACAAGGATTACTAGGCTCAAAAACCTCTTTCCATTTTATCCATTTCATTAATTCATTCCAAACTTTAATCATTTGAAAGAAGATCTTAACAAACCCACAAGTACTATTTCACAAAAAAGTACTTGGTTATTAAACAACGCCCCACGGGAAAAATAGGCAAGTTGCAACAAGCTTCCTCTTCAACATTTAACATTTAATGTTATCCAATCATAAACATAAAATTTAGCATCTAAATTCCTTTTAACAAAGAGGCGACCTCATAAGGTCCCATTCATTCAATCTAGGTTCATCAAAAAGAAACCATATCACAGTTCATTTCAATAAAACATGCCCCAACTGACCCACTCAGTCCAGTTGAGCATGTTTAAAAGTACACAAAAATTTCAATCAAAACTCAACAGTTTTACATTTATAACCATTTTCCACATGAAATGGTTAAACAAGGTTAAATCACATGGGTGTCCACCTACCAATCGATAAGGTGCCCATACACCTTACCGCTGGAATTTGGTTCCCATTTATCAGATAAATTTTTCCATTTAACATTTAAACTTCAGCAGCCATCTTTTAAAAAGTTTGAAAACATGATTTACCCTTTTTCCAATTATAAGGCGCCCATACACCTTATAATGGAAAATTGGTTCCGTCGTAATCGCAACCAACAATTTCAGCCAAAGCAACCAAGCGCTTTCCAGCAAGCTAACAAGCCACTACAAACAGCTAACACAAAGCAACAAGCAGAAATCACTAAAGCATGCTATAACACAGAGCATGACACACAAGCAAGATAGAAAACATGACATATTATCACCCAAACATGTTAACTATCACCGAAACATGCTTTCTAAATAGGCGTGCGAAATAAATCCAGACTTGACATATTTCCAAGGCACACAATCAAAATCAGCAGGCATCCCACTAATGCAACTACATGGCATGGCACATATGCATGACATGTGAATCTATAAGTGTCTAATATGATGAATGCAATGCAATTTCCTGGCCATATCGGGCCAAGGAAAATTTTCAAAACCTCTTCATAAACAAATAATCAGTGGAAATTACAACATTCACCCAAGGTGAAATCACATCAACTGTAACAGCAAACAACATGAACATCAATTCCCAGCCCTGACCACTTGGTCATTTCCCGTACATGGGGTGATCAGTCCCAAGCACGGCTATTAACCCAAGCGCCGACACTTTCCTAGTCTCATGTCTACCATCCCCGAAATAGTAAGACAAAGGAAAAGAATGAAACCTCCTTTGATACCATTTTGTCACGAATCAACCCAGGTCGACCCTAAACCGGACACCTGGGTCACTTGAGCTGGCCCGCGACATGGCCTCAAGCGCGTCTCCCCTTACGCCAGAGGTTGCCGACAAGTGACGAGGGTATAAGGTAAGTCAGGGGGGAGACTATACCCTCTTATCAAAGTGGAGCAAAGGGACCAAAAATACAGCAACATAAGTAGTGTAAATAATAAGGTTTGAATAAAATTGGTGAACGGCAGTTTATATAAGAGATGTATGCATGACATGGTAATGATACAATGGAAGCATTAAATCACGCGACATACTCACACATCAATGCAGAAGTAAATGAACGAAAGTCTAAAGCCCCGAGGAAGATCTCCATGAGCATCCCGAGCCCCAACTCGGTCCTTTGCTCCTAACTCCAACTACAAGAAACATCAACAACAAGGTCCTGCAACCAAATGGAATCTACTCGGGTACCCAAGTGCAATGGCGGCCCGAGTAGGGTGTGAGATATATATCTCAGTAGGCCGGAACCACCGGGGTCTAACCCACTCTATACCATGAAAATATAATTAAACAAAGTGTTGGTATTTTCGAACAATAACGACACAATGCAAACAATAAACGCCCGTCCAGGTTCCAGAAAGGACACCTGGCGGCACTACCTTCTTCGGCCCATAGCCGGGATGAGAACCAGTTTAAAAAAACACAAGTAAATTTGGTTCAAGCATAAAAACACTTTTTATCATTTTTCTCACTTACTCTATTTATTCACTTATCATTTCAACTCAGACTGGAAACCCACTCATTCTTACCTTTCTTTATTTGATCACAATTCACTCGGGTTTTACCCACATCTCTCATTCTTTTCATAAATCATTATCATCATTCATTTGGTGTAGATCGCCATGTCTAACACCCCGTGTCACATTTGGTGTAGATCGCCATGTCTAACACCTCGAATAATATTTGGTGTAGATCGCCATGTCTAACACCTAGATAATCATTCGGTGTAAATCGTCATGTCTAACACCCCATATTACATTTGGTGTAGATCGCCATGTCTAACACCTTATATCACAAGCTTGGATAACCATTGGGAAGGAATGCCATGTCCAAACCCAGATTTTAAGTCAATCTAGAACACCATGTCTTGGACCCAAAATCTCATTCATTTATCACTTAATTAATCAATCGACACAGTTATCATTTCATAATTAATTCTTCACATTGAGTTATCCAAATAAGATCTCAACTTTTTATAATCAATTCTCATAATTAATTGTCCTTGTTCAACATTTTGTAACTTGCATGAGCAATAGAAGGTAAACAAAAGCGTATGGAATCAACATGTCTCTATGTTAGGTGATTAATGACATTAAATGGTACAAGTACAAGCATGTCATTTATCAAGTATAATGTCAAGCATAAAGAGTCATAAGACTTTTAAGCAAGCAATCACAAAAAAGGAAATCTACTACTACACGTTTATTTTGAAGGCAGCTCACCTCCATTGGAGGAGTTTTATTAGAAAACATGTCATTACTTTATCAAACAATTCATTTAGTGATATTTAGCATTTACTTTAAAACTCATTCAATACTTAGAAAAGTTAAGAAGCCACACAATAAGGACGGAAATCATGAAATTCTATTGCTACATTTTTAGATTCAAGGCAGCGCACTTCGAAAGAGGGGTTTTATTATTAAATCGTTAGTTTAGTGACCAAACAACCTCTTTTATCTTATTCCTGCAACTCACACGATTCACACAGAAGCATTTAATCGGAACTAAACTTGCATAATTAAAATGCTAAGTGCAATATTAAACTCACTATTACTTTACTTAAATTTAAAAGGGCAAGGAGAGGGACCCTACCTCAAGGTGGATCCATCCATCCACTCCAGCTCTTGGTGCTTTCTAACTAAAGCTGTCGCAGCTGCTCCCCCACGAGGCATATGTGATTTCATATACGTATAAGGACACCTAGCCTCTATGAACACGCTCTGCATGGCCATGAGCGTGTGCAAGAGGATCCTTACACATATGCTTATACACATAAGCCTATCTCCGCTCACCTGCACAAGCACTTTTTATATATGTAATGGGGACAACTAGCCCCGTACGTGTGTGTATTCGCTGCCATGGACAAATATACGCACACCGGGGGAACCCACGTACATATAAATACGTACCTATGCCTGCGTAGGTGAGTCACCTAAACTCCGAAAACCCGAAAACATACCGAAACCTCCAACGCACTATAAGACAACCACTACGAACCTTAAGACACAAAGATAAACCAATTTAGGCTAGGAAAAACCAACCAGAAATAATAAACCCTTACCTAAAGTGTTGGCGACAAACCAAAACGAAGGTGAACCCACACCGTGAGCTCAACGCACTGCCAACATCAAGTCGGGGCTCATAACCATCAAAAGCCCCAAATTTAACAAGTGAAAAACAAAGGGAAAGGTGAAAACCTCACCCCGAAACCATTCCGACAATCCGAAACCACCCGAACCACTTCGCCTTCGGCGGCAGTTGTCGGAGCGCATGCCAAGGAGTCCCAACGGACCTTCCGCGCCGACCTAGAACAAGAGCAAGACGAAAAACTAGATCACCTCTAAGCCCTAGGGTTCAGCCGCACCTCACTGGGTGCCGATTAGGTCGAAAAGAAGCCGGAAACAGGGAGGAGAAATGAGAAAATAGCTTACCGTGGCGATTCGAACCGGAAACCGGTGGAGATCTGGTGGAAATCGACAAATGGGAGAGGTCGGTGAAGGAGGTGGCGCCGTGGAGGGGGGGTCGCGCGCGCGGCTAAGGGGAGAGGAGGGGGTGTGCGGGGGTCCTGGCCGAGAGAGGGGGAGGGAGGTGTTTAGGTTTTTTTTCTCTTTTCTTTTATTTTATTTTCATTTATTTTAATTTTAAACAAAAACTAAAACACACCCAACCCGCGCGGTTTTATCCGCACCGTCAGAAACACCGTGTGCAGCCCGCGCGCCTGCTACCGGATACCCGGGGTACCCCACACGGCTGACCCGCACGGTTAAACCTACCGCGCGTAGTCCGATATCAACGCTTAAAACGGATCCAGATCTCAGAACCTCGTTCCGCAGCTCGGTTTTAAAACTGAACCACTGATAAAAGAAAAAGCTCAAAAACCTTCGCATTTTATCCGCTCAAAAAAAAACGGTTCATTACACTCACCACCCGGGTCGTTGTACACAGGCAGTACCCGAGGTCAGACAACACGGCGTGTACCATTTCTACACGTCGTTTACTTTTTGGAAAACGTCTTGGTCCACTTGTTCACCGTGCCTTGGACATCTTTCATTTGGGTTGGTTCCCCTTATTCTTCTTCCCCTGAAGGTCAGGCATCATTCCCTCATGCAGTATTATGATCCCTTCAGCAGGACTTTCTGTGATAGAGTTAGGCATCCATCCGAGAGGCCCGGATCGAGATCCTCTATCCATTATTGACCCTATGTAGAGTCAGGTATCGATGTGACCAACCTTACCGTGCATTTATCCTCTACCTAGATGGTGTATCACCTGACTAGTGAATCCGTATGAATTGCGGTATCCTTCATGGCCCTGGCAGTGATCCTCATTTGTGTATCGTGATCTTTCCCACTCAGGAGTGTGTATCCCATAATGAGTGATTCTATCTGCTGTAACCTTTCCACTCAAGAGTTTGTCTCCTGTAATGAGTGTATCTATCTCTCATGATGGTTCCCGACGAACAAAACTTCTTGGATGGATGTCATCAGAGCTATAAGACTTGTGGAGTGTGTTCTCCCGGAACGAGTGCATCATGGAATCTTCGAACAGAATCCCTAACGGAGGTATGTGGTTCTGTGACCTGTCTCTAGACCACGGGTCTGGGTTTTGAGTATATCTGGTTTGTTCTATATGTTTTGTAGACATATACTGTGCATAGCTGACTGTACCTTTACTTTGTGTATTTCTTGTGGTTTTTGGGGACCTCTACTGAGTATTGTTATACTCGCCCCTACATGGGCTTTGCCCACACGTCTAGTGTCTTGTGTAGACGAGCAGCCATTTGACAGAGTCCAGGGCGGACCAGGACAGGACTGAGCTTTCTGAGTTCCCTACAGGATGAGGCATTCCTACAGCTACGAGCGGCAGTACCAGTACCTTTTGTACTTACAGGTTGGAATTTGTAGTTTTCAGACCCTTGTTTTTTGTGGGCTTGTATTCTAGCGCAGTTTACTTTTACAGTACTCTACCTTTCATCGTACTCTATTGGTTGGGGTTTAGTTTTATGCATGCATTTTGTTCCTTAGTGTTTTACATTTCATCATTTGTGGGCTTGGAGATGTGTGCATGTGTATAGGTACTTAGGCAATGCCTCTCATGTTAGTGATATGCCTACTCGGTGCTAGTCACCATCCCCTGGCCTATTGGAGGCGGGCCTGGGGAGTCACGGCGCAGGCCCCACTGGGACGGGTCGTGACACATTCATCGATCCATATGTGGAGTCTGAGAGTCATGAAAAGTATTCATCTATTATTGAAACATCATAATCACATATATCTTAATATGAATCACATCATGTCCAAATAATTTTGACTCCCCAAATTCAGTCCAATGTCATGGAATTTGAAAAGGTTTGTTACTCGCAAAAAAAACTACATAAATATTATTTTGTAAAATAGTGCCTCTTATATATACATATAGCCACAATTATGAATAATAATTAAAATAATTTTTGGATAATCTACAATAATAATATAATGAAAAAAGTTTCAATATGGATATAAAAAAGTAATGGTTTTCTTAAAACTATGACTATTGGTTTTCTAATAAACCATGAAAAAACATTCCCTATAGGAATGGTGTATAAACACCCTATGGTTATTGAATAGTATCATATAATCATGTTTTTATTATATATATATATATAAATACACAATTACAATGTTAAAATATTCATTTTTTTATTGGGTCTGTACTCTATATTGTAAGGTTGTGGTCTAAGACTTTTAACTCATCGGTGTTTTATATTTTGAAGGTTATAGCCATAATTTTTTATGCTATAAACATGGTTTAAAATAGTGAAATAAATGTACATATAAACACTATTTGGTAATAATATTCTAGTATTCATACTGAAAAAAATTCAATAACATATATTGGATAAACTGTGATTATTTATTATAGTAACACAAATTTTGTGTATAGACACAATTTTTGAATCGCTGATATAATTGAATTTTATTGTTGTGTTCTCCCATATATTTACTCCAATTGAACCTTTCTAATGGATTTTTGGAATATTTTTCATATGAAAATATTACAAAATGAAATTGAATTATTTATGATCCATTGAAATATAGAGTTCAGGTGTTCCACATATCCTCTTTTGTTTGGATGGTCCACATTGCATTCCCATCATTAAAAGGGTGTAATGAAGTGCTAATTCAGAACTAAGAGGAAAAATAATTTGATAATATCATTTATACACTTTACATGAAATGGTGATTTATATAAAACATAATGGTCCTTGATACCCTATAGATTCACACCAACTCAACCCCATAACACCTCACCAAAGCCTACATAGCACCCAACTCCCCAATTTCCATGATGTTGGATAACATAATTATTTGATCTATGATCACCTGTATTGTAACAACTTAAACTTTTATAAATTAAATTAAGTATTTAAATAAATAAATTACTTATTATTTCATGTATTTATAAAAAATAAATTCACTATTTTCATTATTCTAGGCAGTTATAATATGTATGATTTAAAAGATCAATGTATAATATCGTTATATTTTTTCAGGTATTCTTAGCCTAATGAATTGATCATAAATTGGTTTGTTATTATTTTTGGTTATCTCATTTAATAATTGAAGAATTTTGAAATCCATTTATCATGTGAAAAAATGCTTCATAGTAAGGGGAAAATGTTCATCTTTTCCCAGTAAATCATGTTCTCTTTGATGGTGCTATGGATAAGGGGGAACAGTTTTCCAAAAATGCTCGGCCTATACATGTAAACATTATATCTTTAGATAGTGGGTATTATCATGGATGGAACATGGTTAATAATAGTATTCACTCACCCAAAGCAGTTGTGAACTACAAATTGTTGGGGTGTACTATTAGAGTGGTAAATTTTTCTAACTGTGTGGCCCCCTCTAGTGAACCATGTGCAAGACTTTGATATATTTCTAAATTTTATACTAAACTCCCAATCCAATTATTTAATATAAATATCCAAACCATTATATCCTAACTTGAAATCATTTTTTGTGATGTGTCTCTAAAAAAAAATTGGCTCCTCTAAACCCTTTCCATGGAAGATTGAAGCTATGTTGATCTCATTCGATCTCTTTCAGGTAAGTAGATGTCCTCTCAAATAGTTTAACTGGATATCTTTATTATTAATCCTCATATTATTATGGATTATCCTCTATTTGATGTATCTAATCTCCATTTTATTATATATTCATTCTATTATTTATTTATATACCCCCTTTAACCATGATCTGTAATTTATCAAATTTTACAGATATTGTTTTTTATATAATATGGACTATTTTCAAGGCCAGGTGTTGAGATAGTGTGTGATTTTGAGGACTTTTTTGCTCGAAATAAAAGTTTGAAATAAATTAAATATATTAAATAGAATTCAAATGTAATTTTACTAAAAAAGTGGCAAAAATTTTAAATGTGTTACGGGATCAGAAATCTGAGTGCACTACTGAATTCAGAATGCTAGTTTTACCCTTATAGAAATATAACATTATTCAGTGTAGGTAATTTGTATAGAATTAATCACATAAAGATAAATGAAAAAAATAATTTAATAAAATTACATTATTTTTAGTTTTTGATGAAATGGAAAGTTAGTATTTAAAAATATTATAATTTTAGAATTCCTGTTTTAGCCATATAACCCTGAAGGCATATGAGAACCATTGGAGAGAGATCTAGAGAATCCTATTAAGTTAAGAATGATGATATTGTGGATCAATGATAAAAAAACCACATATTTTATGGATCATAACAAAGGAAATGACCCCACATAATTATTCATTAGTGTTTAAACATAATCAGGCCAGGGCATGCATTTTATTTAGATTTATTCGTTGTTTATGATTTCTATGATGAACATAGACCAATCAACAAAAAGGTTAATCTGTGGTTTGATCATTTTTCATGATGGGTACATTTGTGAGTATTTGATGAGAGATTTTTCATTTTCATTTGATTATTTATATTTTCTTTTTAGTGAAAATGGATCTATATTGACACAAACATTGATCGGGGTTCCTTCCTCTAATTTTTTCTTGTTCTTTTCTACCCATTTTCATCATCCATCAGTGGTGTTATTAATTTATGTCATTACTCTAATTCTCCAGATCAATCAATCATTATGCACCCATTAATTGGTGAATCATTATAATATTGAATATTTGGGATTGAAATAGCATGAATAAGGTGAGACAAAGGAAACATATTGATTCAACTAACAGAGGAAACCTGGATTAACAATCGTCGGCATTCTTTATCACACAACATAGTATGATGATTTGATGCATTTGGAAAGATGATATGATTATGAAATTAATTTTTCGATGATGGAATGTAGTGGATTATATTGTAAATTTAATATCATGGAGAAATGATCTCCAGATAAAAGTTCATAGGCACCATATTGAACGCAGAATGACGAAGAATATTTCTTGATAATCTAGATACACACAGCATGTAATCTATGATTTCATGGTGTGTGGGGGCCCATAAGTGACAGCTATGGTTTTGGGAAAATGTTAAGTTTCACAGGGAGAGTGACCCCTATCACATAGTTTGTGGTCTCTCTAGGGTAACTTAGTGTGTATTTTGGGAAGTACACAGACATGACATTGAGTATAGGGGTTTCCTACAGAGTGTGTACTCAACTACACAAACATTGGTTGGACCATGTACATGGGATAAACTATTTACTGGTACACTATCATGGGTAAATAGGATGAATTCATGTACTCATACACAAGTACAGTACATAGGATGCCTACATGAAATATACTACTACATGGACACAGTTTGATGACACAAGTCGTTTACATGAGCAGGACCTGAGGTCAAGGGTAATGGTGTTTATCCCTTAGACTCTTTTGTACATGGAATGAATATCTTGTCCTTTTATATCTTGGACATTTTCTGTTAGGGTTCTTTACCCTTATCATTTCCCTAAAGTTTGGTATAGTATTATTTCCTACTCCTAGGATACTAATCCTTTTAATAGGACATGCATGATAGGGTCGTGGTAATCCCTTTGAAAGGTCCAGAGTGAGATCCTCTATTCATCTTTTCTCCCTAGTTAGAGTTCTTTGTATCGACATGAACAAAACTACTTAGTTGTTGATTCTCTAATTAATAGGTTAATTAATATTGAGTTTTTAGTATCACCACATGGCCCTAATGGTGATCCTCATCTATGTATTGCATTCCCTTCATATTTTATCATGTTATTTCTCATGATGACACTTTATGAGAAGTACCTATCAAATCGATATCATTAGTGATATCAAAATCAGAAGTGTGTTCTCCTAGATGAGTGCTTCATGGATACTTTGAGCTATAATCCAAGGACTTGTATACTAATGTTGTGACATACCTTTAGACTGTGTGTCTTGTTGATTATATTTCGATATTATTTTTATATGTTCTGTTGAAATATACATGTGTAGAGCTAACTATATTTCTTTTGTTGTATGCTTTGTGGTTTTGGGGTATCCTACTGAATATTGTTATACTCTCCATTTCATGATTGTTTCCCGCACATGTCATTTCTTGTGCAGATGATCGACCTTTTGATAGAGTCCTAAGAGGATGTGGACTAGATAGTGCTTAGTGAGACTGGACATACTAAGGTGTGTTTCTCCAGCTTTTTGATAGAAGTCTCAATACTTATATTTAGGTTGGACTTTTGTTATAGACTCTTTTTGGTAGGCTTGTATTTGGATCTGTTTACTTTCTTTACTTCTTTTCATACTCTAGATAAGGTAATAGATGTATTCATGAAGGTTTGTTTAGTTTTTTTTACATTTCATCTATGTATAAGATTCTATATGTGTGGGTTTGTATAGATATTATGGTTAAGGACTCCCATTTTAGTGATACTACTTCTCGGTGCTAGTTTCCACCCCCTGGACAATTAGTTGTGTGATTGGGGATTCAAGGAATGTGACCCATTAGGATGGTTCATCACATAGTATTATCAGAGCAGTCAGTTCAAATTTTGGACTGAGAGTGTGTGAGATTGTTTTGGGGGAACGCTGTTAAGTGTTTTAAGTTCGACTATTCGGCCAGTGATTCTAGTGTTGGTGTGGTGACCAACATATCCATACACTAATACCCTACTCACCTACTTTTCTAATAAGTACATGAGAACATTTGTTTCATGTAAAAATTGTATATGCATCATATATGAATGGTTTTTCATTCCATGTCCATCTTGAGTCATCTCCCCTGATATACTCATTGAATTTGGTACATGTTGTCCATTATAGAGTTCCCCTATTACATATACCATCTAGGATTCAGCATGATGATCATGAGGATGATCCCCTTAGAGATGAGGCTTCAACATAGGGTCTAGCTCCTGATATGTTACCTCTAGGTGGTGCACCATACATACCACCAACTATATAGAAACATGTGGTACCCACAGTAATAGAAAATGGGGTTCCTTAGTTGAGAAATCTTCTTGAGTTTTAGTGATAGAGACACCCCAGGTTATGAAGTGAGGTTGGACCATATTATTCTTAGTACTATCTTGAGATGGTGACCTGAGATTTCTGTTTATTCAACCAGTAGATCAAATTGTATTAATATTACTGATACTTAATTAATGATCTGCAGAGTTATTGTGGGGCTTAGTGACCCAGTCTTATGAAGAGGGGAATCTTTCATAGAAATATATTGATAATCACTTCAGAGAAGATTTATCACTAGGTAAGTTGAGAGATGTATGTATCTAGAAGATTCTACAGCTCCAGCAGGGTATCACGATAGTAGTAGAGTATTTTTTTATATTTACAAACCTCTCACGGTAATCAATGGATATGGTTCAAGATCAGTTCTTCATGGCTCATACCTTTGATTGAGGTTTGTGTAGAGACATATAAGTCAGTGTTATCCCTTTATGCATTCTTACCAATAATGTGGTGATAGAGAGAAATGTGGTGTTTGATAATTTCTTGGTTGAGTAGATACAACATCTGGTTGTCATCATTGGGAATGAAAGAGCAGTGAACTCGATGGTAGAGAGTCAATTTCATTCTCATTGACCTAGATGTGTGGGACGTTTTAGGAGGAGGTCCAAGGAAAGGGGTCTGTAGTTTAAGGCTCACATGGTGGTTCCATTAATCCCAAAGAGAGGCGATGTTACTCAAATAATGGTAGTGAAAATCTCACTCAATATTGTCCAACCCATCGTACATCTGATAGAGATATTGTGGACATACCTCCATGAAAGATGTAGCGGTAGGAGCAGGAAGGTTCACAGGTTGGTGGATGTGAAATAGGATATCTTAGAGCAACAGGAGGTGGTCGACTCTTTGACATGATACAACCACCAACCCCAAATGGACCACGCTATGTTTTGGAATTATAAATAAAGGGGTGATGATATCTGCAGGCTGTTGAAGATTACAAAACAGTGGATCCAGGAATGATTTGAGATATGATATTTTTATTTTCTACCTAAGATGATGTACTAATAAACACAAGTTCTAATCCTTACTTTCATTCCACAAACCTTGTACGATACATATAGATTTATTTTGATCCTTTGAATCAACCCTTATGCTTGGATACTCATAATAGAGAAGGCTCATGGATCACGCACTTGTTATGATAGTGTGACTTGACTCTTGGAGGTGAGAGTTTCTTGTTGGAATCACTTTGTATAATCCTTGAGGACTTATGACATTATTATCATTATTGATTGGTTATATAATATTCATGACCATATTGACTATTTTAGGTGAATGGTGTGATGTTTTCATAGTGATGGAATAAGTTTATCCTTTTTTGGTGGAAATGAATCCTAGGAAGAACAAGGTGAATCATGTATAGAAGGGTAAAACCAATTACACATCAGTTTCCTAGACTCGCCCATAGTGTAGTTGGTGTTATAAGTTCCTAGTTTTCTATGGTGGTGGAAGAGTATGAAGATGCCTTACTCAAGGATGTTATAATATTACCTACCCACCAATAAATAGATTTATTCATTGATCTTCACCCCAAGATGACATTGATATTTATTCCATTATATCGGATGTCTCTCACAGAGTTTCATGAGATGAGGGTGCAGTTGGAGGAATTGTAGAGGAATGGATTTTCTCGACCCAGTGCTTCAACCTGGGTAGACCTAGTGTTGTTTTCCAATAATTAAGATGGGTGATTAGGTATTGTGTGGACTACTAGTGCTAGAATTAGGTGACCGTGAAGAACAATTATTTGCTATCGAGTATTGATGATAACTTTGATCAGTTGTGAGGGGCTCTATGGTTCTCAAAGGCTGAACTCGTATCAGGATGTCATTAGAGGAGAGTATTGGACTAGGATATACCGAATATGGAATTCATATGTCTATATTGTCACCATCAGTACATGGTGATGCCCTTTGGTGTGATGGATTCCCCAGAAGTTTTCATGGGATTTATGAACTAGATCGTTAAGCCTATCTTAGAATGGTTTGTGATAGTATTCATCAAGATATCCTTATGTACTCAGCTCTGAGGAGGATCATGTGATACACATAGCGATGGTTATGTATATACTCCAAGTGAACTAACTTTAAGGAATTCTCTTAAATTTTTTTTATGGAAACAATCATTCCACTTTATGGTACATGTTATCTCATCATATGTAGTGATGGTGGACCCATACAAGGTTAGTGTAGCGTTATCTTCAGAGCCACCCAAAAGTGTGTAGGTGGGGCATGTCATATATGGGTTGGAAGGGTAATAACAAAGATTCATATCTATTTTCTCGAGGATATCAACACCCATGATAGTTTTGACTCAAAATGAGTGGCCTTTCATATGCATAGAGAAGTTCCAATAGGAATTTCAGCATTGAGGTAGAGTTTTTTGAGTGTTCCAATCATGATATTTTTGGAGGAGGGTGTTGAGTATATAGTGTTCTAGGATAAATCCAGAACCAGTAATGGATGTGTTCTAATGTAGAGTTATATATTGATTTTCTATAATTCATGCCAGTTTATACCACTTGATCATAACTACGTCACCCATGATCTTGAGATAGTAGTGGTTGTCTTCTCTTTAAATATGTGGTGACACTACCTGATATTCGAGAATTTTATCTTCTACTTGGATCAAAATAGTATCAATTAAATCTTCTCATTTAAATATATTAAATTCAATTAGAGGCTATGGATAGAGTTCATCCAGTAATATAACTTTTAGATTCTCTATACTCTTGGGAAGGGGAATTTGGTAGTATATTAACTCAGCAAGAGACCTTGTTTACAATTGATGAATGAATTTTTAGGGTAGTTGGCCTTATTGAAGTTATCATTTATGGTTAGAGATGGTGCAAAATACCTATATTCAGTAGTTATTACCCCTATGATTTTTTAGTGAGTCGGGGAGGTATAGCTTGGGGATACCAACTTTTAGATCCTACATACTCAGATATCCACTAGACATACTCCTGATAGATTTTCTATAAGTGGGGAGCATGTCATTATTTTCAGATGACACTTAATGGTACCAGTGGTGTTGAATAAGTAAGTTCTTAAAGAGACTAATACATCTCCATTATTGGTACATTCAGTTGTAGCGATGATGTACTAGAACCTATAAGGTCGGTTTTGGTGGTGAGGGCTAAAGAAAGCAGTTACAGAGTTTTTCACTCATTACCTTACCATTCAGGAAGTAAATGATGAGCACCATGTGCTAGTGGGTTTACCTAAACCCCTTTAGAATCAAAAATGTATGTGGGATGGGATATCTATGGACTTTGTGATGGTCTTACCACATACATCCAGGGGATAATATTCCATCTCAGAGATCATAGACCAACCCACCATGTTAGACCAATTCTTATCTAAATAAGAACAGATTTTTGTATAGAGATTGGGATTACTATATGATCATGAGATATTCCAAATCCTTGGAGTTTTAATAAAATATTTTTCATATGTTGATGATATATTAACATCCTTATTGTGGAAGGGATTATAAGATGCATATGTTACTTATCTATGCTTGATCAAAATGTTTCAACCCTAAACTGATAATTAGACTGAACATACCATTTTTGTTCTGGAGGACATGTTATGAGCTTGCATGTTGGATTTTCCCTATAGTTAAGAGTATCACCTACTACTGGAGGAGTTTTTATACATAAACAACTACCATTCCACCATCTGTATGGAATAATTCTTGGTTTGGTACGGGATACCCTACATGTCGCTGCATTGTTGGACTGGCCCCGGTTAGTCAGTGCTTATGGGCCCGAAGTTGGTATGAAATAAAACAAATAAGTTGTACACCATCGAGGAATGGATGAATATTTAACAGAGAAATAAAAACTCTCATGCTGATAGGAGGATAAGGACTTTTGAGTTTGACGAAAGAAACCATGTGTTCTTATAGGTTTCACCTCAATGTGGATTATATAGATTTTTTGGGGTGGAAATATATCTCTGATATTTATCAAACCTTTCCAGATACTACATAGAGTTGTCTAGGGGGTGTACCACTTAGCTATAACTCCTCATCTAGACCAGGTAAATGAAATCTTCCATGTGTCGCATCTAAGTAGGTATGTGCATGACCCATCACATGTTATCGACTGGGGAAAGATGGAAATTGAGGATGATGTTACTTTTTTTGAGTAACAGATAGATATTTAGGATCTCCTAGAGAGGATCCATCATGGTAAATCAATTCTTTTAGTGCATTTCTAGTGGCAACAAATGAATCTTCAGGAAAGAGCATATAAGTGGGAGGATCAGATTTTTTTCTCATTACCCACATATTTTTTAGTATACTTTTTTTGGATTTTCAGGGACCTAAAGACTCAAGGTGGGGAGAATTTAATGTCTCATATTTTCAATGTATTATGTTTGGATATTATATGTATTATATTAAAGATAAGTCAGTGAGACAAAGTGAGATTCTCAGGCATGATGTTCCCTGAAAAAAAAAATTAAAATATATTAAATATATTAAATATCACACTAACATTGGTTTCTTGAAAAAAATATAATAAACACTAAATGACTGTCTGAATTACAAATATGAGGGCACCATTGAGTTTAGAATGTGCGTTTTATGGTAGGTGTGTCTCAACATTAGTCAGCATAAGTCATTTGTAGAAAATTCTTCAAGAATGGAAATTAATAAAAAAATTTCATAAAAAAATTATTTATAGTTTTTTACATAGTGACGGGTTACTAAATAAAATTACTATTATGATATAATTCTAGGATTAGTTGCATAACCCCGGAGTCATCAGCAACCCATTGGAGAGAGATCTAGAGAATCTTCTCACACAAATGACCACAAGATCGTGGATCAATGATCAATGCACCTCAGATTTGATTGATCATTAAAATAAAAATGATTCAATATAATTCATCCGCAGTGATTGGTTCACGCCCAAATTTACCCAAGAGAAGAAGGGTAGAACGGTCCTTGTAGTGTAGCTTGGGTTGTCGATTCCACAGAGACCTAAGAAGATACCTAAGATACACAACCTAAGGGATGGATTTTTGGCTATTAAGTGGCCAACTTGGATTGATTTTGGATGAGTTTTAAAGATATCTAATAGATTTAAGTGGATTCAATTTTAAAGAATGAGTTTATCCTAGGTTATCGCACGGGTGGATTGGACGTATTTTTTTTTAATGATTTCAACTTCTTAAATTTGAGATGGGTTCATTTAAGGAGATAAAACAACATCATCACTTACTGGTTTAATGCCTACACCCTCTAATACTAATCACTTATAAACTTGAAGGATCAAAGTTTTGAGAACTTCAAGGTAAAGGATCGTATTAGTACTTGAAGTGTGTGGCCTTAAATTCAACAATGACGATGGAGTTTAAAAATCATCAAATAAAAATCCCAATTAAAGAAGTGATTATACATTAATTAGGTTATAAATAACATCCAATCCAGCCCCTTTCTACTCCCTTGGATCAACCCATAAGTGGGTTATCCCTCCATTGATCCCATGGTTTCAATGGAAGCGGAAAGTAGACTCATGAGGGAGGAAATGGAGAAGTAAGGAAAACAACAAAAATAAAATGATCACTCCACCGTTGTGTGAATAATTTCACAAGGGTTGGTGTGAATAAATTCACACCTTGATCCAACGGTATCAAAGTGATATTAAGAACCACAGAATAAGAGGATAAGAAGAACTTTTATTAAGAAACTAAAGTGATTTGAACAACTTACATGTGAAAGACAAAATTGAGGCAACAAAAATGCAGCATAACATTACAATTGAACAAATCATCCAAGATCCTCAACTCCTTCACCACCACTGACTTAAATAGGAATTTTGGGAGCCTTGGGTCGAAACACCAACCTTACAAAGCATCTTAATTAATTTTTCTAGGCTATAGGTGGTGGAAAGCTTGTGGAATTTGGACTTTTCCACGTTTGACCCGAGGTGGCAGCCAGCTTTCCTTCACCGAACAGACGCGTCTGGAAATCTTTCTAGACGGCCGAATCAGGGTGGGCAATCGAAGAAGCAAATGGAGATCCGGATGTCTTCTAACTGCCTGTAAATTTTGGTCCCATTTGGAGTTGTGGATTCCGAGATATGATCAAAGTCGTGGACTGTTTTTCTGGGCCGCAGAATCTGGCCCAGAATTTTATCTCTAACTTGGGCCGACTAAATGACCAATATGGAGGCCGAATTAGCATTAACTCATGAAGAGTGATTTGTTCCTATACATGTCTTCGATAATCCCACGAAATTTGGGATTAATTGGGCCTTTAAGTTGGGCCCCAAAGCCTCATCAGTGGGATAATGTCCAATCTGCCTTCTCCAGAATTGCTTCCTTTCATTTCCAAATATCTCCATCATCCTCCATGAATTATCCACTGATCCCTGAATCAAACATGTTCATATTTAAGTGTAGATCAATTTCAAAAAATATCAAATTAAAATATGTATAATTCAATTACTTAAAATCAGATGAATCATTGGGTACTTTAAATGATGTTCAAAAATGTACCACATAACAGTGCATTTTAAGAAGGTATTACAATCATAATGTGAAATGATGTTCAAAGTGTAAAATGCACTAAAATGGTATTTATGAATAACAAATAACATGAATATTATGTATATTAACAATGAATATTAGCCTCATTTAGTGGCTAATCACACCCCCCAACTTAAGTTTTGCTAGTCCCGAGCAAAATATATCTCAACAAAATGAAATTCGAATTCCCTTTTCCAAAAACATTTTAATACACAATGATCACCAAAAAACCTTATACCAAACAATCATGAAACCCATAAAAATATTTTAATATGAGATAGTTTCATAATCAGATCCCAATCCCAAGCCCATTCCTTTGATCAAATTCATCATCATACTTCATCCAACTCAATTAGGTGTAATGATGTGTTGTGAATCACAATAGATATGGGGGTTCATTTTCATTCAATGGGGAAATCATGGAAGCGCTAGGTAGAATCACATTTAATCCTAATATGAGTATTCTTCATCCTTTTTTTTTGTTTTTTTGTTTTTTTTTCAATATTGCTATAGTAATTGAGATTGCAGTTAATCAAATTAACCCATGTAGCAAGACTTTGCCGATGACTCCCAGACTCAAAGGCCTTAGGGCACCAAGTGAAGCCCACATACTCGGGCATCGTCTCGAGTTAACTTAATCAAAAACAAAGTCATATTACCATAAATAGAGATATATTGAAAAACTCAGGGCTATAAAACTCTGGAGTCACGATCCCCAAGTGCCTAAAGCCTCGCATTTTATCAATCCATTGCTCTACACACAAATTTTTATTTTTATTTTTTTATTTTTTTATTTTTTAATAATTTTTTTTTAATAATTTTTTTTAGAATACTCATATTATTCATAAAAATAAAACCATCCAATGCTATTTATTATGGGAGAAGAAAATGGATCTTCGGATGTCTTCTAACCGCCTGTAAAATTTGGGCCCATTTGGAGTTGTGGATTCCGAGATATGATCAAAGTAGTGGACTGTTTTTCTGGGCCGCAGAATCTGGCCCAGAATTTTATCTCTAACTTGGTCCGACTAAATGACCAACATGGAGGCCGAATTAGAATTAACTCATGAAGAGTGATTTGTTCCTATACATGTCTTCGATCATCGCACGAAATTTGGGATTAATTGGGCCTTTAATTTGGGCCCCACAGCCTCATCAGTGGGCTGATGTCCAATCTGCCTTCTCCAGAATTGCTTCCTTTCATTTCCAAATATCTCCATCATCCTCCATGAATTCTCCACTGATCCCTGAATCAAACATGTTCATATTTAAGTGTAGATAAATTTCCAAAAATATCAAATTAAAATATATATAATTCAATTATTTAAAATCAGATGAATCATTGGGTACTTTAAATGATGTTCAAAAATGTACCACATAATAGTGCATTTTAAGAAAGTATTACAATCATAATGTGAAATGATGTTCAAAGTGTAAAATGCACTAAAATGGTGTTTATGAATAACAAAGAACATGAAAATTATGTATATTAAAAATAAATATTAGCCTCATTTAGTGGCTAATCAGTGATCGAACAAAATCAATGCAGTTCATGTGTTTTATTTTTATTTCTTCCCCATTTTTTATTTCTATAAAAAAACATAGACCAATAAACTAATAGGTTATCCATAGTTTGATCATCTTGCAGGATATGTATACTTAGAAGGTTTTTATGGGATTTTTATTATTTTTATTTGAATATTATGATTTTCATTCTAAGGGAGAGATATTGATATTGACAAAAAAATAAATCGAGTTTGTTCCTCCAATCCTTTCTTATTATTTTCTCCCCTAATTCATCATTTGTTTCGAGAATCCTTCGCCTTTCCTATAAATTGACTTATGCTAATCAATTGATCATTACACACACATTTCATGGCTCAATGATCTATCATCATAAATATAGGATCATAATGACATGGAAGACATTTGATGATAGAGACAGATTTATTCATATGACATAGGATACTAAAATTCTCTTTCATCGGTGTTCTTCTATCCACAATGAAGAATGATAATTTGAACCATTTTGCTGGAAGATCTGATAATAAAATGAATTATTTAAAGATGTAATAGATTCAAAGATATTGGATATTTGATTCCATTTAAGAACAATCACCATATTGGATGACATATGTGCCAGATCGAACACGGAAGAAAGAATATAATTTCGGGAAAATTTTGATACACACAGTGTGTAATTAAAGATGAGATGATGTGTGGGCTCCCTAAGTGAAGTATAGGTATTCAGGAAAAAATTATGTATCAAACTGTTTTTGACCCCTATCACACGACATGTGGTCTATCCTAAGTAACTATGTGTGTACTATGGGAGGTACATAGACATGGGGTGGAGTACACAGGTTTCCTACACAACATGTACTCCACAACCTAGACATAGGTTGGACCATGTACACGGGCTAAGCCCATGTACTGGTACACATACATGGTTACATGGGTTGAATACGGGTACTGACACATGGTTAGAGTACACATGATTCCTACAAAGTGTTTACTACTACACAGGCACTATTCTATGACATGGGCCATTTACACAGGTAGGAATCAGTGTCTAGGGACACGGTGTGTAACTATTCTATATGTCATGAACTATTTTATACATGGCTTGAATTTATTTTCCTCCGTATCTTAGATAATTTTCATTAGGAATTTTTCCTTTTATTAAATTGAATGTTATAATAGTAACATATCCTACTCTAATGAAAATTATCCCTTCAGAAGTACTTCCTGGATAGATTCGTTGGAATCCCTCCATGTGGAACGAAGTGAGATCTTGTATTCATATTTGTTCCCTAGGTGGAGTTATTTGAATTGACATGAACAACACTATGTGGAGGCTGATACTCTACATAGCATGTTAATCCAGATTGAGTTTTTTGTATCATCCCATGGCCCTGTAAGTGGTCCTTATATGTGTATTGTATTCCCCTCAAACATAAATTTGTTCTTTCTCATGATAAGACCTAGTGAGGTTTACTTCTTAGAAAGACATCATCAGTGCTATCAGACTCAGGAATTTGTTATCCCAAATATATTCTTTGTTGATCCATTAAGCTATAATCATATGTCTCATATACTATAGTTTTTACTTACCTTTATATTGTATGTATTTTGTGTATATATTTATGTTCTTTTTATATGTTTTATAGAAATATACCTATTTAGAGCGAACTATATTTCCATTGTTGTGTTCCTTTTTGGTTTTGGGGTGTCAAACTAAGTATTTTTATACTCACCCCTATAAAGGATTTGTTAGCACGTTTCATGTCTTATGCATATGATCAACTATTTGACAGATTCCTAAGAGGACTTGTAATAGAAGTTTATTAATGAGATCAGACAGACTGAGGTGTGTTCCTACAACTTTATGATATAAGTTTGAGTACTTACTTTCAGGTTGGACTTGTGTTATAGACTCTTTATGGTGGGCCTTTATTTGGTCATGTTTACTTTCTTTAATTTCTTTCATACTCTAGTTATGGGATTAGATACATACATGCATGGTTGTTTACATTTTTTTATACATTATGATTATATGGGCTTGGAGATGTGTGTCTGGGTATCGGTACTTAGAGTAAGGCCTCCCATGTTAGTGAAATTCCTTCTTGATGCTAGTCACCGGTCCCAGGTCTATTGGAGGTAGTCTTGTGGATTTTCAGCATGCACCCCACTTAGGAGTTTTGTGACAAGAACAATTTTGGTGTTCATGTTACAGATGTTGATTGTTTGATATCTATTATTTATGGTAGGTGGTTTTTTTTTGAAATTTTACATAAAATTTAATCATATATTTACATGATTTATTTAAAATGGATTTCAATTTATTTATAAAACATTTATTTTTTGTGATTTTATTATTAAATTTTTAATGAAATAGATTTTGACAAATGAAACCAATTCTAATTGTATTGGAATTGTTGGGTGAATTTATAAAATAATGAAATTTATTTAATGATTTGAGAATTGATTTTAGAAAAATGGGATAAATTTAAATGAATAAAACAAATGAATATTTTTTATTTAAAAGTAATGAAATGATGAATAACCCATGTTTTGGTTTTGAAATTTAATTGATATAATGAAACTCAAAATTTAGAAAATGAATTTTAAATGATGATTGAATTGAAATGAGATTATTTACCATTTTTATTATTATTGATTTTTGAAGATGAGGTCCTGGGTAGTTAGTGAGTTATTTGGGAAATTAATTCTAGTATCTGGATCCATTATCAATGGATTAACGATGAAACATTATCAAAAACCTAGATATGCATGATTATCCCTAATGGTATAATGATGATTTCTATTGAGCATGTGTGTGAGGTACTTGTGTAAACAAAGTTGGCCTTCATCACTAATTTGAGATTTGTGATTATCCTAATTCCTGAAACTAATAATCATTATAGAATATTATAGTGGTGATTTATTTTATGATTTGATAATATATTCCATTAAGTATAGAGTTTTTTACTCATGCCAAATGATTTATATAAATGCTTTTATATGAAATTTTTTTAAGCCATGTTTGAAATTTTTCTACCCATTGAAAAGAATGGATGTATTATTTCATATATTAAAATTATATTCCATGCCCTTCCAACTTTTATTAAAATAGATATCATGATTTGGTTTGATATCTGATAGTTGTTTAGGAAAATTCCTATCTTTTTCATTTGGAGTGTGTTTATTTTATTATTCCAGGTCCAAGAAAAGGGAATGATCCACTTAGAGGTGGTGAATGTTCTTAATTCTTTGTACAAAGGAGTTTCATTTTGACTGGTGGATCTGTTGACATCATGGGATGATGTTTCCTTTAGGATAATCTAGTTTCATCTTTCTATTTTTTTAGTACATTCATATTATAATACATTGGGTTTTGTTCAAAATTTTTGTTTTAGTACTTTATTCTTTTTGAGTTTTGATCTTAGTGACGAGTAATATTTTAACTTCTAATTTTTTGTGGAAAATCCATTCCTTCTTATATATTGTGTGAATTCATGTGATATATTCAAACCCATAGGGACTACGAAAACCCTTTAATCCATGTCATAACTAGATCTATTATAATTTTACCTGGTTATATGGGTTAGTTTGTGACAAATTGGTATCATAGAATTAGTTTTTACATCATTCCATGATGATAGTAGGCAGTTCAGGTTATTTTGGTAGAATTAAGGTAGGATTGTTGAGACATAGGAGGTATTTATAAGTGAGTGTGTAGTTATATTGCATCATACTAAGCCATAAGTCAGTGTGGGAGTTTTGTAAATGTATTCTTAAAAGATAATTACATCTCATTCTAGACTTTTCACTTTTTTTTGGATGGTTTAAAATTGAAATCATGATATGTATTCAAAAGGGACTAATATTCCCTTTTATCTTATTTTAGTTTTTTATTTGAGTAATATTATGATATCTTTAGTTTTTTTTTTGATGTTATGGATGATCATTCATTCTATAATCCATTTAAATAAGTTGTGGGAGGAATCTGATGGTGATACACAGTGAAAATATACTAATGTGGACTAGAATCATGTTGATATTATTATGCATGTTGTCTAATATCTCATACATTCACCTATAGTTATTCCCATTTAGGCTCTGGTTATAGAAACATATATGAATTAATATAGTAATCATGTTTAGGATATTTTTATCTAGAACCCACTAGTGTTCCAAGACACTAAATATCTTGAAGAGGATGATGATTTTTTGGGATAGATATAAATTCAATTAAATTTCTTGGAAACGCCTTATTCTATTAAGGTTAAATGTACCTCCTTTAAGCAAGAGAGGCCTATAAGGATATGTAGGGATTTATTAGTATTGATTATTAAGAGAGTGTTTTTTAGAGGAAGAATATTAGTGTTCTTTTCATAAATAAATTATATCTATAATATAGGGTGCTAACCAAGGATATTTAGTTTGATATTATCCATTATTCAAACTATAACATGATGAAATATGTGAAACACTTTTACATTATTGTGCAATAGTAACATGTGATTTTATCAAATGTGAATATGATGACTGAATGGTTCAAGATGGGTCTTTGACCTGACATCTATTCATAGGACTTATTACTAAATATCACATCATATGATTATGTGTTAGATAAGGAATTGATCATTGATCTTGACTATATATGTATTTTAGGGTTGGAAGGAGTTCATTTTTATCTATGTGCTAGTTCTATAAGTTACTTTATTGGAAAGGGGAAGTGTGATGTTCTCCATGGAATTTCTCGATAGAAAGAATCCTCTAGAACTCCTTTAGTTTCGTGTAGAGGCCCTTTGACTTTCTTTCAGTGTGGAAAGCCTAAGAATTTGAAACAAGGTTTCACTAATGAACCCAAGAACTATACTCCCATCAGATGCTCAAGTCCCTTAAAGAAATTATATTATATCATTTCTTCCCAATGTAGGGGAACATGGTCATAATGACCTAAATTAAATATGGTATAATAATATTCATTACACCAAAAGGGGTTTTATAAATAATAATCTGAATTAAAGCATCTCGACATAATAAAAAAGCCTCTAGAGGAAGTGGATACAGGTTCAGTGATTGTGAGTTTTACTATAAATATAGCTTCATCCTTAGTGACTATGTTATTTTATACTAGTACATATCATATGTTCACATAAACATGTATTTTGGACATGTTAAATATTAATAAGGATCCTTTTCTTTATGTGATGGATATTATTATGCCCCTCTGAATGAAGAGAGAGTAGGGCCTCTATTATCATTTTTTTTTCTTTTTATCAAAGACATATCTTACATGGAAATTTTCTATTCTCCATATGATATATCCTGATTTATATTTTGGGATGGATTGGGTCAATTATAATAATTTAATAATTGAATGTTATCGTTGATGGGATACATTAACACACCAATGGGTTGTACCATATTTTTTGTGGGAAATGAGACTACATTTTTAGTATAGAAAGACCAGCATATCAGGTTTTTGGGAATGTAGTATTATTTTTTCATTTTATCAAGAGTTGGAGCCTTTGAATGAAGATATCTATCTAGTTTTCATCGAGTTTCCCATTGTGTTTCTTATGATTTATCTAGGTTTTTACCAGTAAGATAAGTATATTTTTCTCTTAATTTAGCAACTCGTACTAGTCAAGTGTCTCTCCCTTCATACTAAATGGCACTAGTCGAATTGATAGAGTTACATACATAGTTGTATGTTCTATTATGAAAAGTATTTATAATTTGAGTGAGTCATTTTTATTAGTGTATATTCTAATTTCAATCAATGAAAGAAAACATCACCAATTTGATGATTATAAAAAAATAAACCACATTATAGTAATGATAATTTATTTATTTCCATGGTTTGATGATCTATTTGAATAATTTAAAGGGGGTATGCTATTATCAAAGATTTATTTGGGATATATCTATCACTAGTTGATAATAAAATAAATTTACATTCATAAAAGACCATCTATAGTATGTATTTCCATTATAATTATTTATTATACCATATGTTCTAAAAATTATCCTGTCACCTATATGATTTTAATAAACATTACCTTCCATGAGTATCATTATTTCTTCATGGTAGGATTTATAGATGGAATCATCATTTACACCCAGTCTCGGGAGGATCATATGGTAATCTGATAGTAGTTATGAAATTATTGATAAATCAATGACTCTATGGAAAAGTATCAAAATTAGATGTCTAGATTTGGTAAGTGATTTTCATGGGTAATTTGGTCTCCGAACATGAAATATCATTTTACTATGATAAGATAAATTCTATTTTTTAAATTGGAACAACCATGAAATGTTTTTAAGATTAAGAGATTATTGGTTTTATTGGGGTATTATTTATAGTTTGTAAGGGATGTCTCAAAGTAGGATTCTCCAATGAGGTATCTCTCTCAGATTGGGGTGAAGTTTACTAGGGTTGATAAATGTAAGAGTTATTTTACTAAGAAAAAACAATTTTTGACCTTTTTGATGGTGTTGACCCTCACAAAGGTTGTACTCAGTTATGTGGTATTATGTGACACATAATATTTGGGTATGGGTAATATTATTATGCAGCGAGATCATGTAATTACATATAGATCTAAAATTATTGGGCTACGTGAGAAGAATTATCTAACCTATGATCTCTAACTCATAGTCAAGATTAATTTCCTTATAGGATGGTGTAATTTTCTTTTCGGATAATGGATTACAATTTATTCTGATAAAAAATCATCAGTTATAGCTTCTTAGAAAAATACTCCATCCTTCAGCAAGGGTTTTGGGTGGAGTACATAAAATCATTTGATTTAGAAATTTCTTATACCCTAGGAAAGGGGAATGTCATTGATGATTCATTGAGTATGAAACATCCAACACATTCCAGGAATGAAACATCAGAATAGTGGAACTAGATGGATCTTTTTGCCAAGTTTATTTTATTAGTCTAAGAGGAATAGTACAATTTTGTATTTTATAGTGTTTAGTTGACATATTATCCTCATGATATTATTCCTTAAGGGAGACATCTTGATGATAAATTTTATAGCATTAGGAACCCTCAATACAGTGGGGAGACTGTTTTTGACTTCTTATTCTCCATGGAGGGTATAATATGTTTTTGAAATTGGTTTATTATGCCTTTTATCCTTGAGAAATGATATATTAGGGAATTTCCAAAATTCCCTATGGTTTTTTCACCAAAGAAACAAATATAATTTTTTGATACATATAGTAAATTTTTGTGGATCACTGTGAGACAATTCATTACTAATTTTCTATCTCATTGTTATACTTTTCAATAGGTGATGGTTGAGTACTAGAGAGCTTTAGATTTTTTTCATCCACTTACAATTACAACATGGAAGTGAGTTGATATTTATTTGGAATTTGGGGTTGGTTTTACACACACCTTTATAAATAATATTATGATTGGGTTTTTGATAGATTGGATGACTAAATTAGCTTAATGTATACCCATTCTTTTGAGTAGGAAAGACCATATACAGATGGGTATCCCAAAAAATAGGGCTATACAAAATCTTTAGGACATGAAATGTGCCTATGTTCTTGATTTTGATAGAGCATGAGATGATCATTTAGGACTAGTTGAGTTTTCTTATAATAATAATTACCAATCTGTGATCTGAATGGCTCATTTTGATTCCTTTTATTGAAGGTCTAGAAAATCACTATTGTGTTGGTCATGGATTGGTGAAATTTCTTTTGTTGGTCAATTTTGTTTCCAAGGGATGACATAAAAGAATATTTTGTTTCATCATATAATATTGAATGTATGGATACATTACCAATCATATGCTAATAATTTTTTAATAAAATTGGAGTTATTTATTGTTGTCTAGGTTTTCTTAATAGTTTTATCTTAATTGGTTCACTAATGGCTAGGTAGTCTAAGGAATATTTCTCTCTATTTGGTGAGGCATATTTAAGTTATTGAGAAGTTGGGAAATGTGTAATTACATTTATAATATCAACTATATTAAAAATCAATAAAAATTTTGTTCCATTTATTTTAGCTTCAAAAGAATCTTTCTAACCCATCTCATATCTTGAGATGGTAGGATCTTGAGGTTAATCATTATTTATCCATGAATGAACCTACAGTCAAAAATGTTGATTCTGTGTCAATGTAACGTTTTGGTAGGATGATATAATTGGACAATATACTAGGGTAGAATGGATCCAATTCTAATGAAACTTGGGAGAATGAGGCACTAACGAGAGAGTAGTGGCCACATATTGTTGATATAGATACTTCTAGGGAGGATTTATGGAGAAAAATTATTCTTTGGTGGAGATGTTGTCACATATCATAACTTTTTCTCAGGTTCTCTTCAACCATAGGTTTGATCTTAATTTTTTGGGTATTTATTCATGTGGTTTTGGGTAAAATTTGGATAATTTTTAAATCTCATTGGACTATGCACGTTTGTTGCACAGTTTGGTAAACATGTTTTTTTCTACTAACCCATTCTCATTTTATGGTTCTAATAAGGGGGATGCATGGTCTTCCAAAACCTTACAACCAGAACCTCAAAATCATATAGTATCAAACATTGATAATTTTATTTGTTAGTGCATGGTTAACTAAACCATGTTTTCCACCAATGAGAAATTGTGCACCCCATACAATATGGGTACACATTTAGGTACCATGATTTATCAAAGTCAGTGGTCCCCTCCAAAAAAATGTGTACATAGAATTAATTTATTCTGTAATTTTATGTTCAATTTTTTATCCCCCCATTTAATATTGTTAACCAACCAGTTTGACCCTAACTAGATTCCTTTGTTTTTATGGCTTCGAAGAATTTTTTTTAATTACTCGAAGCCCTTTCCTTAGAAGATCGAACTGGTGTATATTTTGTTCGATCTTCTCCAGGTATGTAGATCTCCTCTTTAATTGTTTCTTCCAATTTATCCTTCTATTCTATATAGTGTTTGATGGATCATAAAGTATTGGATGGATATAAACTCAATTTTATTGTATAATTATTATAGACATTATTTCCAGATATCCTTCACCTTAAATCTATGTTTTCATTCCCATTGAGGGGGTTGATCATTTGATTTCCATGATTCAATATATGCAATTTTTAATGAGAGTGTGCATGTAATTGAAACCATGAATTTATTGATTTGTTTTAAATTCATGTGGATTGATTTGTAAAATCATTATTTGAGGTGATTTGATTATGGAATTTGATAAGAATATTTTTTTTAAAAACCCTTAATTCCAATGGACATGGAATTATGGGGTGACATTTGAAAATGAGGCAATTGATTAAATTCTATAAGAAATTTTATGATAAAAATGGATTGAATTAAAATGATTAAAGTATTTTTTGGTGTTAAATTGAAAATTAATGAAATGGTGAAAACCTGAGGTTTGGGTTTTGAAATTGAATTGGAATATTGAAACAGAGAATTGGGAAATTGAATTTTAAATGATGATTGATTTGAGATGATGTGATTTGATTTTTTTATATTGATTTTTTGATAATATGAAACAACTTGTAGTTAGTGGATTATTTTGGATAAGAACAATATGATCCTCGTCCTCTAAAAATGTATTGACGATGTACACTCTTAGAAAAACCTAGTTCATCATGATTATCATTGATGGGATGTTGATGAGTGATATTCAGCCTAACCCTGAGGGATTTTAGAACACGTATTTATCTGTGATAGTTGATTTTAGAATTTCAAGGATATTATATCAAAAAAAACTAACATCCTTCTTGTAATATGCCTATATTTATTGTTTTTTAGGATTTAATAATTATATCCATTGATTATAAAATGGTTTTACTCATTTAAAATGATTTCAATAAATGCTTCTATATAAATTTTTCATTTAATCTTGGTTTGAAATATTTTATATACTTTGAAAATAAATAATGTTTTGGTTTAGATTTGAAAATGAAATTTCATGACATATAATATTTTATTTACATTGAAATCATTATTTGGTTTATTATTTTGGTATCTATTATAGAACACTTGGTAACACACTATTGGGATTTATATCACACCCCTACCTTTTCCTTTTGTGAATTTATAGAATTTAATATCCAAGGTTCGAGAAATAGTAATGTTCTGCTTAGTGGTGATGGATTTTCTTGATCCTTTGGACCATGCAGTATGTTTTTGACTAGTGTATCTATTAAAATTATCAGAAAATGGTTCATTTGAGGTGTTTTTGTTTTATATTTAAATTTTATGAGTACTTTGATGATGTAATACTTTTTGTGTTGTTATTCCTATTTGGTCTCTTGTGCTTTTTCCCTTTGTATTTTTGAGAATTCAGACCTTAAATATTTTATCCTATACTATTTTTTGGTAAATAAATTCCATTTATTATACTATGTGATTCTAGGATCTAGTTTTCAAACCTAATGCATCAAGAATTCCCTTCATGCCATGTTAGATCTCACTCGATTATCAAGGAACCAGGGTATCAGGCTTTGTTCATGTTAATGATTAAATATCAAAAACATTTATTATAATGTTTTTTCGTGGTAACCACAAATCTTATAATAATATTTTTTTTTTAAATAAGTCTACATTTGATACAATATGTGACATGCAAGTCCAACTTTTAATTATAATCAATATATTATTAATATTGTTATTTAAACCTGACAACTGTAACATACTAACAAAATTTTTTGGTACAATATGAATTAACATATTTTAAAAATTGTGTATGAAGGATAAAGAAAATATATTTCATAAATAATAACATAATTCTTAGTAAATTCTATATAGTCATTTTAAATACTTTTTTCTCAAGAAGATAATTTTTTTATGAATATAAAAATTTAATATTTTATACTTTTAGAAATTTTATTTAAAAAACTTCAATAATGATTGAAATAAACTTCTAAAAATTATTATAGGATGATTTTTTTCAAAATTATTTATTATTTTTAATTGATATTAAAAATAGTAGTTTTTATTTAAAATCACATTTTAATTTAAATCAATTAAGAAGTTCTTTTTAATTCTAATTTTCTTTAAATTTTATCAAAATTCAATTATGTTATGTATAAAATAATTTATTTAATTTTTATCAATTTCTTGATTATTTTTTTAAATAAAAAAATTTATACGTATGAAAACGTTGTCTTTGAAAAACAGATTTCTCATAACTTTTGTGGGTTTAATTATAAATTAAATTCCTAAAATTCAATGAAATGAATTTATAAAATTGATTAAATATTTTTAATAATATTAATCAATATAATATAATAATTTCAATTTTTCATAATCAATATGAAAAGTAGGAAAAAAAATTATTGTCGGTAATGTTAAAAAAGGATTATTGTGGGCTTAAAAAATAAACATATGGTTCAAAATTACCTAAAAAGTATATCCAAATCATATTTTATGAATGTATTTAAAAAAATTATTATACATAGTTCTAGAATAATCTATTTAGAGTCTTTTTTCATCTTTAAAACATGGTTCTTAATTTTAATTTTCAATCATTTCAAGTGTGACATCATCACCAATAAAAAAATAGAACCCCCTCTTCTCTCCACATTACTCTTAAAAACCCATTTTTATGATCCAGTATCAACTCAAATAAATTTTTTATAACCCTACCTATGTACTATCATATTTTTTATAAAAAATAATATCTAAAAATTTTTCATTTCAAATCCTAAATAGGTTGTCTAAAGAAAATCTAACGTTCTTAAATGAGCATCATTGTTTAATTTATACTTTCAACTCCTTAAAAATTTTCTCAATCAGTATGATATAATAATATCAATATTTTCCAAAAAAAAATCTGTTAATTTTTTATCATAACTAAAATCTATATCCAAATCCATAAAATTGAAAATAAGACCATTGTTCCTGTGTATGGACGACTACTGTCTTGCCAACAGATATAATTTCTTTTCTACGATCGCCTCTCATGTATGTTAATCATAATGAATTTAATTTTTATAGATTATATTCATTAAATATTAATTATTTTTGAAATATAATATATCATATAACTTCTTACATTACCATCAACTGAAATATTATAATGTCCATCCGGTGTACGGTAGAATACCTCCTCATGAATCGATTTGATTTATTTCTTATTACCACATCACACGGATTCTATATGAATGTGTATAAAAATATTTAATATTTTTTTTGATATAATTATCACATTAGATAGGTAAAATAACACATACCTTCTTTCCAACATGTTCATAGAAAAGTTTAAACGTTGCACATTCATAAGTACAACATACCATCTCCATGATTTTAACATAGTACATTTTTAAAAACCATAAATAATTTTTATTTTAAATGAATAGAATAATATATGTAAAAATTATCATTATGTTATTATTATTTCATATAATATTAAATAATAATCTCATTTACCTTATTCAATATTCCATGGTTATTTTTTATATATGAGCTGAACATCATCAAAATGTATGAAATGGACCTAAATGATTATGTAAATGAATTTTTCTTTATAATTAATAAAATAAAATGAATAATAAAAATTAAATAAAAAATCTTAAGAATGTAAATAATTTATATAATTTTTTATTCTAAAAGATAAAAATGCACTTTTCAATTCAGAGTCAAGGAATTTGATGTCTCTAATCATCCTCTTTCATCATGTTAGGACCATTCTCTCTCAAACTCACTTTTCTTATCTCCATAAATTTATAAAATACTTATAAATTTTTTATATATCTCTTAGTTATATATTCATATTTTTATTCCATATTTGGTGGGGTACAACATTCCTTTGTTCATTTACCAATTCATTAATTATGAAATATCATTTGATTATGATATGAGAAAATTTTATGCAAACCATTTCTGGTCCATGTGTAATTATTATGAAATTAATTTTGATTGAAATAATTTTTACAGAAAAAATAAATCAAGATATCATTATTTTTGTGAACCCAAATAAGGATCCACTTCATTAGGTAATGTTGTAGTCTCATGATGCCTCATCTATGGGATTATGGAGTAAACTGACTCCATCATGGGAATTTTTCCCCCATGTGATATTTCCAAGTAATTTAGTATTAGATCATGTTAATTTCGTGTTATATGTTTCATCAACATTTCCTATGTTACCACTCTATTATGATTCTATGTTACATATGTTACTCTTTCATCAGGTTACACATGATATTTCTCTCTTATTATTTTGTGTTAAAACTTTTAATTTCATGTTATGCTTCCTTATCATGTATATTCCCTTAATGGGATTCTTATCTCATATATTTCTTTTATGTATACCCCAGGTTATCCTATGTAGCTTTGGAGATCAAATGGATTTTTCAGAACATTATTTATAATGAAATAAGGATGTCCTATTTTAGTTTCCTTTTACTAAAATAAAAACTTATCCTTCAATATAAACTAGGATTTAAGATCATTAATATGTACTTGTTAGTTATTTATGATTAAAAATCATGTATTAATTTTTTTAAATGGATTTGATTTCCATTTTTTGTGTTAGATAAATATTTTATTTAACCATTTGAAATTTGGATAAGAAAACATTAGTTATAACCCTAAGTATAAGTATATGGATAATTATATGTATAAGTATATGTGTAGGATAATATCATAGAATTTTGGTGAGGATATTAAAAGTGGTTTTTTAGAAATTACATGACTCTATTGAAACTATAATAGAATGTGGATAAGTTATATTTGTACATATGGTTTATAATTTCAAAATGGAGAATTAAAATGTACTCTATCATTTCCTGGTGCATGAATAATGGACTTATTAGAAACTTGGTTTGACACTCTCGTGTATTTTCTTCATAAATTAACAAATTGTTATGAAAAAATATAATGGAATTGAATAAATATGATGGAATTGAAAAAATTATTTTGTTAAAAGGATAATAAAAATAATTACCATGGATAAAGTATATTTAATCCTAGAGACTCATATGGTAGGATATACTTATCATTTATTAGTTTCTTCTTCTAATTTTATATGTTTCCCGTCACATTGATAATATATCCCCATCTTTTTTTATTTATAGTTATTGAAGGGAAATATGAGAAGTTATGCCATCAACCAACATGATATGAAATTTGATGATTGCACTAATGATATGAATAATCCTATTAGATAAGGAACATAAAAAACATCAAAGAACTATATAAAATTAGTTAATGTTATGAATAATAACATGAATTATATAGAATACCCATATCACTTTAATAATGTTATTGTTGTGGTAAGCTCTTTCAGGTGAAAAAGGACTCCTATATTATGTGTGTTCTCTGATCCCATTGTCACAAAACAAATGTATTGACTCTATTGTAAATATATTCTATATCCTTCAATGCACAATGTATTAGAATGTTGTTATATACATTTATCACATTGATGGAGGGTCTGATTAGTGGTGTACACTAATAAATATGACAATGTATCTTGTGGACATTAATTCCATGTAATGGTATGAATTAATGAAAGTATTTTTCAATAAATATTCTCTCTGAACACCCCATATTAAAATGGATAGTGATTTTTTGAGGCTAATTAAAACGGAAGAATATTATATCATAATTTATTAGTAAAATATAACAAGGATTACATGATAAACATTTTAAATTTCTACTAATTGTAAAAGTAAGGTGGGATATTTGGTCATGTGTTAAAGAAAATTATTAAAAATGATTTGGTTATTTGAGTCCATAACAGCAATGAAGATATTTTCTATTTATCCAAAAATTTCATGATGGATATTAGTGACACTTAGTGTTATCATAGCACATGATAAAAAAAATTATATCTTGAGTATTATTCAAGGGTATTGATAGATAAATATCATAGATGCATAAAACCCAAAAATCCAAATTTTTGTAAGTGTGCGAAGGGTCATACTAGAAACTATACATTGGGAACTAGGATATTATTTAGATGTGGATAATAGGGGAATCAAGCTAGTCAATGTTGAAGGGAATGGACAAATATTACTAAAGTGGAAGAAGAAAATAAGGTTTTGATCAATACTCAACATGTGGTGTAGTGGTTCAAATGTAAGGAACACAATTATTTTGAAATAAAATTCTTTAGACCAAGGTTTTTCAATAAAAATCAACAAAAACAACAACAACAACAACCTATAAGTCCTAGATAACTTAGAGGAGTATATACTATGACCAATAATAAGGTGGATATTGAAAACTATGTGGTGATGGTTATGATAGTTATTCATTCAAGAATAGAGAATGTACTATATGGTTCTCATTCTACACAATATTTTATATCTTTTATTTTTAGTTAAACTATTCATAAACCACCTAAAACATGGTGGTTGAGTTATCTGTGATAATATAAAATAGTGTAGTGTTTTCATAAAATGTATATAACTTCTTCACAATAAATTTTTAGGGGATAAATCTTCTATAAATTCTCATTAATCATCCTTTAGTAATGTTTGACTCAATATTGTCATGACATTGTCTATCCATGTATAAAAGAAACATAAACTATCATGAAAGGTAGATCACTATTATAAATCCCATGGAATCCTCGTATTTTAAAAAATTGTAAGGAGTGGAATGAAAATATTTCGGAATATTCTATTCATTAATGTATATTATTTCCATATTATAAAAAATATATTTCACAAATTATTGAGACAAAATATAGAATAATGCTTGGATACATGCCTATTATAAGTGATTATAATTAAGTATTAACCAAATAGTTTTATGGAATTCATTCTGACTAAGAGGTTATGATTTTAATAGAACATATTTCTAGATCTCTTCACTTATCAATGAATCCACAGATGACAGAAATCATCGAGTTTGAAGAGGTGAAGAATCATTTTCATGAGTATTTGGAAAATAGTTATATATTCACAAGTTCTATACAAAGGGGTGTGTTGGAAATCTATGTCAATAAGAAGTAATGGTCAATTACCCTATATATATATATCATCATTTAGGGGAGGTGTAAATAGAGGAAAATTTTAACTATATGTGCATGGGGAGTCTCAAAACCGAGACCTCCCAAAATACCACCACAGGGAGAAACCACTAGACAGAGCCCATGGGGCCATAAATTAAACTATAAATTGATTATCATGAACTCATAGAAATCATTATAAAGAACTATTATTACCTTCCATATATAAATTACTTGTTCTATAAATTATATAGATATTGGTATTTCACTATAAAGTATCATTTTTTAGTATATATTGAAGTAAAGGTGATGATGGAAGATTTTTTCAAATATTACTTTCGAACATGGTATAGACATTTAGAGTTCATACTGATGAATTTCTGACTCACTAATTCTAAAACAATATTTATTGACTTGTTGAATAGTTTCTTTAGATATTATTATGAATATTTGTTTAGGTATTCTTCATATATGATATTATGATTTCCTCCAAAAGAAAGTAAAGTAGGATGATAATTTCAATACTATGATTAATTATTTGAGGGAAGTGAATCTATTTTCAAAATTTCTAACTTAGTAATGCTAAAAAAATATTTATTGACATAATGAATAGTGTATATAGATATTATTATATATATTTTTTGGTATTATTTATAGATTATATTATGTTTTACTCTAAAATAATGGAATGTGGGATGATAATTTGAATACTATCATTAGGGCTTTGAGGGAGGTGAATATACTTTCAATATAAAATAAATTTGGGTTATAGATGAAGTATGTATCATTATTTATGTAATATTATAACATTAAAAGAGACATCTATGGTCCCTTATAAATCCATTCAAATTGTGGACTAGCCTATACTAGCTTATATAATGGTATTCAATAGTTTCCATGGACTAGCTAGGTATTACTAAAATTTTGCGAGAAACACCTCAATATTTTCAAACCAATTAACAAATATAAAAAGGAATGGAGTAAATTATTTTGGGACTGGTGATTGAAAATATATCATTAAGGATTTGAAAATGTGGCTTATCATTAAGATGGTTCTCAAAAACCCCTCAAGTGTGGAACTTTTTGTCGTATACAACAATGCTTCAAAGAAGGCATTTGTCTATATTTTGATGAAAAATTATAGTGTGATATACAATTCCTTAATGATTTTGAATGTTCATGAGATGAAATATTCCATGCATGATATATAATTGGATGGAGTGATCATTTCAATTACAATTTATCGATATTAACATTATATGGAAAAGTGTGAAATACATACGGACGATGAGAACCTTAAATATATATTTGTACCAAAGGAGCATAATATGAACTCTAAATGATTATATGATGTAATTAGAGATTTAATATTATTACTTATTTACCAACATGAGAAAGATAAAATATTTTGAGATTCTATAATTAAAAGAGATCTATATATTTTATCAATGATTATAATTAAGAAAAATCCTATATTTTTATCCATTAAATGGATGGAATAGAAATCAAAAAGGAATGAATATAAGCATTCAATTCAAAAATTATTTCTCAACCAAACCTTTAGGAGAAAACAATATTTTTTCAAAGATATGATGAAGGAATTTGGAAAATGGTGTATGTTTTATGAAATTCTAAATCCATAGAGTTAAAAATTTTGAAGAAGGATTTATATGATTTTGGTCACGGCTATGTGAACCATCAAATATTGAGATAATAAAGAGTTATTAATTGATTGAAACATCTTTTCCTTCTCCATTGTCCTGGGGAGAAAAAATATATATTGATGTATTTGATTGAAAAATTGGTGGGTAAATATGAAGAATGAGATCAAATAATATAAATTCATGGGTATTCTTCTAATAAAGTGAATGGTTAAAGGAAAAATACTAAGAGGATGATGAAACCATATCCTATACCAATATGGAAATGTAAAAAAATGACCATGGGATCTGTCACTCGTCTTCTAATGACATCAAGAGGAAATAATACCCTATGGTTATGGGGGAATGTCTTATATAGATTGATCAATTAATTAAAATTTTATAGGATGTATCACTTAATCAATTTGAAAAGATATACATCAGAGATTTTGGAAGGGTATATAGAACACCATTATAGATTATATTAGACCTATATCTTATATTTTTCTCCAAGTAATAGAATAGCCTCCAAAATGATATAAATAATGGGTTGAAAATCAGTATGACATATCGAATCGATGCTAATGGGAAATTTTAGCAGACTATATAGACACTAGAAGACATGTTCATTGAATAGTCAATTGACTTAAGAGGAGGATAACATAAACATCATCCTCTAATTGAGTTATCATAAAACTATACCATCAACTCAATTATATAAATTTTTCTCTATAAAGATTTTATGGGTATATATTAATAAAATATTCATGTTGGGATGAAGTTGGTGAACAGAATATATTGGGAGATATAATTTTTTAGGAAATGTAGAAACGGTCGGGATCATTTAGAATCATATCTCGACTTCATAGAATAAAAAAATAGTTATTGCAACAATCATTATCTAGATCTTGAGTTTGACTTCCAGGATAATTTGTTTCTATACATATATCTATTGAATTGAGTTGAGAGCTTTGGGGATAATGGTATGATAATCCAAAGCTACATCAGTCCAAAATCAATTCTCAATCTCTTTGGAGATATGTCTTATCAACTAGCACTATCACCAACCCTTTCTCAAGTACACAACATATTCCATTTCTCACTATTGTAGAAGTACATACCAGATCCCACATATAAATTGAATTAAAATATGTTATAGATAGAAAAATATCTCTTATGTGGATAATTCAATGATGATATTAGAACTTATATATAATGTTCTATTCAACAAGGTAACTCCATTTGTCAATTTAGTGTTGAAAATCCATATATACAAATAGGAAACCATGTAATCAGAGGAGGAATTGAAGAAAATGTTACCTCACTTGATTTCATATTGAACTGTAATATGAATTTTGAGGAAAAATTAATTAATGGGGGGATGATTGTAGTACCCTTTGTTTTTTTATAAATAATGATATTTTTTATTTCATATGTGACATAAACACCAAGTTTCAAATAACCTCAATATATTATTAATATAAAAATTTAAACATGAACATTATAATTTTGTGATGAAATTTAGTGGCATGAATAAGAATAAGGACACTTTTAAATTTAACTATGAAGGAGAAGGAAAATTTATTGATAAATAATATATTAATTCATTATGAAGTCCTTATATGCTTTGAATGTACTTTTTTCTCCAATAAATTTATTTTTATTTTTCTAAGAACATAATTGTTTTCATTCACTCGTTAAAAATGTATTTAAAAAAACATTATTTTTGGAATAAACATATCAAAATTTTATGAGTAATTTTATTATTTTTTTAAAAAAAAATTATTTTTTAAAACAGATTGTCAAAATACAGGTTATTATTGAAAACAACAATTTAATTTCAATAATTTAAAATTTTTTGTTACATTATTAAATTTTTTAGAAGTATCCTTAGTAAAATTATGGTATTATTAATTCAGTTTGGGTAATTGGAATCAATTTAATGTTGAGATACTATATAAAAAATTATTATCCTTATAAAAAACTTTAATTTAGAAAAAAAATTTATCATCACATCTATAGGTTAAATTTTAAATAATATTATACCACTTATTTGAATTGAATTTATGAAAAACGGATTCAATATTGGGTGTGAGAATGAATAATATTATATTATATGCTCAAATTAATTTTTAGTTATAATTAATATTAAAATTTGTGAAATTAATGACAATAGTGAATGTTAAAATTAGTTCACATGGTCTTTAAACAAAAAAATAAGTGAAAAATGATCTAGAAACATGTACAACACCCATTTTATGGAAATATTTCAAATTTATATGATATAATTTCCTATCATGAAAATTTTTGGATATTTGTCTCCTATGTAAATTGTTTTTATATCATTTTATTTTAAAAAATTACAATTCTGTCATCTCCCACACATTTTAAAGGGAACTCCTTATTCTAACAACTTCACTCTTAAAAATGATTTTTGATTTGATAATAACATCTCATTTACCATCCATATTTCTATACCCATGACCAATATTCTTTTTTGTGGTAAAAATTTACATCTAATAAGGCTTTAGTTATAATCCCAAAGAGGTGGTCTCGGATATAGTTATCATTCATAATTAAGATTGTTTATTTTATTTATTATTCAACCCCCATAAAATATGAATAAATCATTATGATATAATTATAATAGTATATTTAACATAATATGATTCCATGATGTTAATATCATAACATAAATAAATATCTATTTCTATAAAATTGGAAATGAATCAATCGTTCGTGTTTACAGCTGAATACCACCTTTTGAACCTATGTAATTATTTTTCCATCATCGCCTCTCACAGATGATAATTATGGTGGATTTAATTTTTATATATGATATTAAATACATGGTTATAATTATTTAAATATAATATTTTATTTAAATTCTTTACTTAGCCTCAATTGAAGAATGATAACATCGTTCAAGTGTAAGTTTGTCTACCGCCTCATAGAGAAATGTTATTTGTTTCTTATTACTATATCAGATGAATGGTATTTTTATGTTTATTATAATAAATAAAATTATATTTATGATATAATATTAATTATTTAAAGAAAAAATAACACTTACTTTCTCCCCACAATGACCATTAAAAAATTGAAATGTTATACTTACATATGTATGGTCTACCATCTCTATGATTATAATGTATATATCTAAGTTTTTTAAAAAAATTATAACCCATGTATTAAAATTATAATTATTTCAGTATTATTACTTCATAGATGAAAAAATAATAATCTCTTCGACCATATTCGATATTCTAATGTGATTTGGGTCATATGACCCAAACATTTTCAAAACATCCGACAAGAACCTAAATGATTATGTAATTGAATATAACATAATAATTAATAAAATAAGAGTAATAATAAAATTGGAAAATGATATTAATAATATAATAATTTTAAAAAAAATATTTTTCATGTATATAATGAATAAACATGATAAATTAGGATTGAGGAATGGGGCCTCTATAAACATCCCATTTCATCATGTTATAGCCATTTTATCTATAAATAAGTTTTTATCTCTCTATAAAGTTATGGAATGGTTATAAATTATTTATAAATATCTATAAAATATATAAATATATTATTATCTCATTCATTTATGGGATAATACATTCCTTATGATAATTTTTAATATTTCTTCATTATGAAATTTCCTTTCATTATGATATGAGGAATGATTATGAAACCCGTTTTCATTCCAAGTGTAGTTATTATTTTATTCCTTATGATTAGCTTCTGTCGTGTGGAAAACATAAATCATGAACATATTATTATGAGTGTGGATATATAGTACCAAACAATATTGGGTAATTTTTTACTTTTTTAAGATGTTATGTATGGGATTAGGGGGTACACCTAATCTATTATGGGGTATTTTCCATCATGTAATTTTCTCAAGGAAGTTATCCTTGAATCATGATTATGTCATGTTATATGTTTTTGTAACATTTCATAACATACCATGATAATAATATAACATGTTCCTTATGTTATTATTTCATGTGATTTATCATGAACCTTCTCTTTTATGATATCATGTTATACTATTTATAACACCCAAAACATAGTTTCCTAAAGTCAATGCATTATTTTATTACATTGGAACAATCAAAAGAAAATCAAATCTCGAAGGACTGATCAGTTTAGAAGCCTAGGAAATACTAGATACAAACATAAGTTTTACATTACATATTGAAATGAAAAGCAACATATTATCCCCCATTAAAAACTATCATATCCCTTAGAGAATCCTTGTAGGTCAGTCATAATATACTTCATTGCATCCTAGGTAAAAATGAATCATAAAAAAGTGGTGATCTCAGATTCTCAGTGGGGATAAACAATATAGCAGAAGTTATCATAAATAAGCGTAAACTTTTAAGGCAAGGTATAAAACTGAAACACAAGCCTTTTATACATAATCATCAGCATAATATGGCATGAAATAAATCAAATAATTCTATTTAGACATTCACATGGATATTCTAGTAGTATAATAATCACATTTAATATCAATAACTAATCTCATAATGAAGGAATGCATAATGTCGAACATCATAACCATATTGTCAAAGGATCCTACCAAGACCATAAAGAATCATACCATCAAGCCCATGTTCAAAGACAGTATTTTGTCTCATGAGGCCTATTGATTAATCGAGAGGCTATATAAGGCCCCGCCCATCAATTACTAATTCCAATGAATTCCTCAAATGAAAAGTCAAAACATATCATAAACATTCATATTTAAACTAGTATATGAAATGTTAATAATTTAACCATAAACCATGAATGGTATTAAAATAACACATCCATAGTAAAATATATCATAAATCGTTCAATACAGTATTGGATATTTTATCATAAGAAATCATCCTCAATTAAGCATAAAATCCAACAATGGATGATGAAATATTTGAAAATAATCTAATAAAATAATTAAAATACTTTGATAGAAAAATCCCTATTTACGTTGAAATCATTTATAAGCCAAGAAATTATAAAAGAAAACATTTATTTTTAAAATAATTTTGTAATCATTTATGGAAGGCTTCAAAATTTTAAGGCATCATACTGGTGAAAAACATCCACATGCGTCGTATAAGTTAAAAACATTCTTTCCTTAATTTTTCGAAAAGGTTATAAAGTACCTCATTTTTGAAAATGATGGAAATATTACATGGAAAATATTTTTAGAAAATGTAACACTTGAGTAAAAATTAATTCAATAAATTTTTGATAATATTTATAATTAAATTTTAAGAATTGTGGGCATGGATTATAAGGATGTCCTAGTAGATACTTACATATAAACAACCTCGAATAAAAATGAGATTTCGAAATTAACACTTACCTTGTAAATTACATTAATAAAGGGTGAGTTAACCTCTTGTATAATGGTTAAATAATTTTATTAAATTATAAAAATACCATATCCCTATTTATAATATCATATATTATCCTCTTATATCATTTTGTTAATAATATATTTGTATTTACGTTGTTTCATGTGATAACTACTTCATTTTCCCATTAATGTTTTGTCATGTAAGTCATGTTTTTTATGAATAGGATGAATTTTATTTATATATAAAATGGAGATAAGTTTATAATTTTTATTTTTTTTCTCATCATATAAATTTTCTTTTCATTCTTAAATAGTTAACATGGAGAATGAATCTCACTGCATTGTGAAGATGGTAGGTTGTATGTACACACGAGTGACTGTATCATTCCATTAATGGTTAAATGGTATGGAACTGGATTGTAAATTAATCATAAATAATCACTATAATGTTGTATTTATTATTTATATCCATTGTAATAATCATTATACCCATCCAAATAAAGTACTACTGAATAACAAATTACACCATGGTGTGGAGATGATTAGTCGTACGTACACACACATGGTGATATTATTATCGTATGATGGATAAAATGAGTAATATTATTGTCCCATGATTATAATAACATATTAGTATATGTATTATACTATATTTATTACTTTGTTATGGAAAAAAATATAGAAATAGAAATTAGAAGAAGAAAATAACATTGAAATAAGTGATAAAACAATTACTTTTTTTCAGGTATCTTCTTTTGGGTTTCACAAAAGGACTCCGTATGATTTCTTTTTTTCTATATTATGGACTCTAGGATGTATTGAGGTAATATGGGAGATTAAATGGGAATTTTTGTTTTACAAAAAGGGATTTATAAGTGTGAATTATATATAAGTAGAAGTTCCCTTATATGAGAGAGGTGAGGGGTACTTTGGGAATATCTTAATATATTAAATTATTATAAATTGATTTTCGGTTTCAAATGGAAAAAAAGTTATTTATTTCAAAGATAATATCAGTATGGGTCAAACTATCATCAACCAATGAATTTTATACTTTTCTAGGTTATAAATATAACCTTACCTTTTTGTCTTTAACCCTTAGTTAAATAATTTAACTTTTACCGTGATAACTTGTCTTTTTACACTATAGGGTTAATATGTTTACTATAAAGTTCCAAAAGGATACCAACTATATCCTTTATGAAAAATGTTAAATTATTCATGTTATTTGGCTGAACATGATATTTTTATGAATTTTATAACATTTAATAAAATAATATTTTTTTAAAGTATCATTTATATCAATTTTGATATTATTCAATATTTTTATTTTTAAAAAAAATAAAACCAACATGATAAATTCGATCCAATACATATAATATGTTAATAAAATTTCCATAAAATTTAAAAAAAAATTGGCTGCCATTAATTAAGTAAATTTATAATTATTTTAATATTTTTAATATCATTTATTTGATATTTCTATTAATAAAATAATATACACTTCACTATTGTGTCATCATTAATGGTAAATATTTAATCTCTAAAAAATATAAATAAATTTCTATGAGTTATTTAATAATATAATCTTTCAAAATACTATTTATAATCATTGTTTTCTCTTGGATATATCTATATTGAGATTAGTTACTTATAAGAAATAAGAGTGTTACATTTTGTCACATTCATTAATTTTAATAATATTCATGTCATATTCATGGAAAAGGGTCCATTAAATTATTTCATTTCTAAACATAGGTGATAAGGGTCTAATTCAGTCATCCAATAATATTTCTTTAGGTGTTTGGGTAATTTTATGATATTATTTTTAACATTAATTACTCGCTCTACCCATAACCATTGTAATAAAAAATAACTAAAGTTACTATTAAGAATATCCAAAAAATAAAAGTAAACTGTAAGAACCTGGTTATTATTCTCGAGGTACAAGTTTCTTATTTTCCTTTTACTTAAGTTTTTTTCAAAAAACAATGGCAATGTGGGAAAAATCACAAATCTATGGGTACACGCCATGTACATTTTTTCACACACCATGTATTGTGGCCGTGTGGGATGAGAATACAGGGCATGTAGGCTTGTCGGTGATTAAGGGTGTAAAAACTAACTACGCACCAGCTATATAGTAATATACACCATGTAATCAGTCAATAGGTGAATAATGAGGTGGTGGAAAGCAGCCACCAGAGGAACAGTTAAAAAGGATAGTACATGCCGTGTAATTAGTAATACATGTCGTGTAATCAGTCGGTAGATGAACTGTGAGGCGGCGGAACGTAGCCGTAAGTGGAACAGTTAAAAAGGATAGTTCATACCATATACTTGAGAGTACTTGTTGCGTAGTTTTGTTTTTTCGTTAAAAATAGGCAGTAGCCTCCTAATTTGAGAGAGGAGGCAAAGAACTCACCAGGAGCAGTGGTAGAGGAGGTCGAGACTTGGAGAAGCTCTTGATCGCTCACTAGGACTCTGATTCTTCCACCGTCGATCTCATTTAAACCGCACATGTAAGGTCTTCCCTCTTTTTAAACCTTTCCTTCTAATTATTTCCCTAAGGGAAGTTATTTAGGTTTTAACGGGTAATCATTTATCTCATATCTATGTCATTCTTGGTTGTTTCGGGAGGTGCCTTTCATGTATATTGATTAGAGGAGATCGAGGTAGGTGGTCTTGTGTTTAATTTCAACTGTCGAGTTGATTTTGTGTCCATTTGTGCCATACTCCCATGTTTAGGGTGTTTTATGGCTAAGACCTTGACTGTTGAGATACCTAGAATTGCACAGGTAATCTAATGAATAAGAATAATCTGTTGTTTGAGATCGTTTCTTTGATCTAGGGACACCTCGAGTGTGTGTTTCCCTTGTTTAGTTGTTTGGATAGGGTACCCATGGGTATGCTATTATTATATCATGTTTTGAGTTTTTCTTGAGAGGAAACATATATAAATTTCTTTCTTATGATTTGGGATCGGCCCGGTTACTTGCTTTTCCTATAGAATATCTGAGGGTAGTGTTTTGTTTAGCCTTAGAAAATGTTTTTTTAACCTGAGGGAAACATTTCTTATGCTTGTGGGCAGTATCTTCCATGCCTGAGGGCGATATCTCGTATACTTGAGGGAAATGTTTGTTATGCCTGAGGGCAGTCACTTTAGGGTTTCGTTTCTTCTTACCTCAGGGTAAGGACTTTCATGTCTAAGGACAGTGTTTACTTTGAAGATAGCCTGTTGTGGTTTCTGTTTTGGCACTAGTATAAGAGATTTTGGGTCAAGGACGAGTCTCGGAAAACTCAGACTTAAATTATATTGAATTGTTAAATAATTATTAAAATGGAAATATAACTGGTAGGAATGGTTACTTTTGAGTACTCTTAGTTTACTGTATTCCGTTATTGCACACTATTATTGCTATTTTTCACTAACATTTGGGCATAGGCCTTTGGTGGTTGCCTACTAGGATTTATTTATCACACCCTGTTTGGGTCATGTCTTGGGCCTAAATAAATTATATTGTTGCAAGTGTCAATAAGAGGAAGGGTCCCCACACAGGTACATGATTTTTTCAAAGGAGTAGTAGAGCATGGGAATGAGCTTAGGCTTGCGATGCTGTTGAGTTCCTCTTGCACTGCTTGGTTTGCTTTTGTTGTACTTTTTAAATTGTGTTGTATTGTATCAGATTACAGTGTATCTTATTTTGGATACTTCCTTATAATTAGAGACATGTTGCATCATCATATATATGACTTTTGGTTATCTTTTACTTCAGTTTCGTTGTCCATTTCAGGTCTATATTGTTTACTTCTTCTGCTTTTGTATGTTTATATTTTTCCGTTGTGCTACACTTTGACAAATGAGGGAATAGTTTCCACACTATCAGTCTTAAGCCCTTGCTTCTAGTCAGCATCCTCTGGAATTTGGGGAAATACACTTGAGGTCATGTGACCAACCGGGTTCGGGGCACCCATTGTGTGGCACCCGGATCCGGGACATTACAATGTGGTATCAGAGGAATTATTTTCTTGACTTACTGTTTGGAGCCTATATACGGGGATAGGATGGAATAGGTACTTGGTAATAAGTTGTGACCAGGAGTAGCTAACCCGTGTATAGGGAAAATCCAATTTACCTTGTGTTGCAATTTTCTGGTTTTGTAATTATTATAGTTGACTTGATTTCACTGTTGGGTGATGCACTTGTGGTGTGCTATTTATATTTTTATACTTACGTTCTATTTAGTTACGACCTGATCAGATGAGGGTATTCCATATCATGAATCATTTAGGCACATGTTAGAATCACATGTCATTCATGGTTCCATGCCATGTAGGTGCATTAGAAAATGCATGTTGTTGTGATATATGTTGTACTAGAAAATGCATGTTGTTGTGATAGGTACCTTGATTGATATTCCTACTATTTATATGGTATTGGTACATGTTACGGTTGGGCTTACAAACACTAAAATTTGGTTCCTGAGGTTTATGGGCCCTCATGGACTGGAATTTGGTGGATCATTGCCCTGTTTTTCTTGTTATAGCATGTATAAGATTCTAGGCTTTGATTCTCGGGGAGTATGGGCCCTTAAGGATCAGAATTTGGCACTTTGGTGTTTTTTTTAGTGTTCTTCAGGGCTTTAGAGTAGTTTCTGAGGCTTACTGTCTGAAAAAACCCAGAATACATGCCATGTAGTTTTAAATACACGCCATGTGTTCTTCTGTTTGAGAAGAAACTATTTTTCTTAAGTATACGTTGTGTACCTTATATACACGCCGTGTAGTCTCTAACCATGTCATTGGTCATGTGGGTAGAAACACGGGATAGGGAAACTCCTGTGGGAACACATCGTGTACCAGTTGTACACGTCGTGTCATGTTGACCTTGTGTTCGCCCGTGTGACAAACAACACGGATGGAGAAACCTTGGGTGATACACGTCGTGTCAGTTATAAACACGTCATGTAGTGTTTTCTTGGAATCTGGCCGTGTAACTAACAACACGAGTCGGTGTTACCTCTTCGAGTACACACCGTGTCCATATGGAACATGCCGTGTAGTATCAGCTGAGTATCCAGCCATTTCACTAACAACACAGGCAGTTGGAACTTAAGCAGTACATGTCGTGTCCATCTGGAACATGTCTTGTAGTGTGAGTCGTGTATCCAACCATATCACGAACAACACGGGTCAGTGAAGCTCGTTTCGTACAGGTCGTTTCTGGAACAAACACGTCGTGTAGTCCTGACCGGTGAGAGACCATGTGGACTTTGCCTTGTGGATGGGGAAATAGGGTGGTGTACATGTCGTGTGCGGGTGTAACATGTCGTGTACCTAGGGTTGAGACATTCCCATGCTAGTATCAGAACACGACCATGTAAGGGCTTAAGGGTAAAATTCGTGTAGACCTTATACACGCTGTGTAGTCTCTTTTTTCCAGTTCTTGTGGATCTTTCCCCTTTTCGTTGGAACTCTTAAATAGAAAAAAGAAACCTTGACGGCAATTAAACTAAGTGTGTGTTTGACCTTGTAGAGTCATACCGCCAAGACGACCATGAGTTATTTTCCAAGAGAATGGTGAAGATTATACTCCAAATATGGTAGGCCATGGGATACCGATGGATCCTCCAGTAGTGACAGATGCGGCGCCAGCCGTTAAACCGGACACAAGCACGGATGCGCAGTTCCGTGAAGGCTTCATGTGGTACATAAAGATCTTCCAGGGAGCACTGCTAGTTCCCACATCTATGGCAAAGATGACACGTATATTCCAACAACATCATCCACCTATGTTTTCAAGGGATGGAGGACCACAGGATGTGGAGTCATGGATGGATTCTATGCAGATGATCTTCAAGCATCTAAAGACACCTCCTGAGAGGAGGGTCAAGCTCGCTACTTACATGTTGCGTGATTCCCCCAAGAGATGTTGGGATGTTACCACCCAGAGTGAGCATCACCGAGAAAAGGTGTGGGAAGATTTTAGGCAGTATTATATGACTTTTTATTTCTATAGATCCTAAGGGAAGTTCGATCTTAAGAGTTCATGAATCTATAACAAGGCGCCATTTTAGTGATGGACTATTCTTCCCACTTCACCGAGCTACAGTGTTTTCCCTCTATTTTGGTGGGTGATGAGACGTTGAGGGATAAATTCTTTGAGAATGGTCTTAGATATGACATCTGAGTGCTTGTGAATGTTTTCAGGTTGCCTACAGTGTATGCTATTGTGAAACAGGTGTTGATTACTGAGCGGAACCTACGAGAAGCTAGTGGTGCGGACCAGGGAGGTTCAGCACCGGTCTCTGGTACTATTTCTACCGGTAAGAGGAATAGGCAGATGTATTTCCCTCACAGTGACAGTACTATCCAGAATAATTCCTCAAGTGTCCAGGTAATGAGAAACCAATGTGGTAAAGAGGGGCACAAGACACCTTAGTGTCCACGTAACCTAATGGAGTGTTGAGCTTGCAGTAGGATGGGTCGTCTTCAGTGTTTTTGTAGGGAGTTTCCACTAGTGACTAGTGAGAGGGGTTCTGTGCAGACTTTTTGTGCCGGAGCAGGGACAACACCTTCTTACCAGTCAGGGAATTGGAATATGTCAGGACGTTCGGGCCGAAGTGGTGGTCATGGCCATGGTAGCTAGACACCAAGATCTCAGAGATAGCAGGGGGGCAGCTCTGGGTATCCAGGTTGTGTCTTAGGGCCGTGGCACTGGGCAGACATATGCAGTGCAACAGACCCAACAAGAGAATGACTCTGGACCTTCCACTATCAGAGGTACGATTCTAGTTGCTTCTGTTTTATCTTCAGTACTTTTCAATACTGGTGCTACACATAGCTTTATATATGTGCCCTTTGTAGAGATCCTTGGGCTCTGTGTTTCTTCTTTTTCTGATGTCATGATTCTAGACACTCCTTTGGGAATTATAACAGAAGGTGTGTGTCAATGCAAGGAATGCCCCCTAGAGGTTTTTGGGTGTCACTTTCTATGGGACATCTATATCTTAAGTATGACATCCTATGATTTCATTCTCGGGATGGACTGGTTGGTACCCTTTAGAGCCTTTGTAGATTGATATCGTCACAGGATGACTTTCACTTCACTAGAGGGAGGAGATTTTATATACAAGGGTGAATGGGATGCCCAGTCAAGCCGAGCTAGACCCGAGCATCATGGGTGAGTTGGAGTGATATCCCATATTGCAAGTTTATATATGGATGACTGTGGAAATTTTCAGAAGGATTTCCCTCTAGTGGTAAATCGTTTCAGGGATGTCTTCCCAAACAACTTTTCAGGTCAACCTCCAGAGAGAGGTGGATTTCTCTATTGATCTTGTGCCAGGAGTGGCACCGGTGTCCATTCCCCCTTATAGGATGGCTACATCAGAATTGCAGGAGCTCAAGAGGTAGTTAGAGGAGTTATAAGAAAAATGGTTTCATCTGACCCAGTACTTATCCTTGGGGTTCGCAGAACCTATTTGCGAAGAAGGAGGGAAGTACCCTCAGACTTTGTGTGGATTATCAGAGGCTGAACTAGTTGAAGATCAAGAATCAATATCCCTTACTGAGGATTGATGATATTTTTTGATCAACTTCGAGGATAATGAGTGTTCTCAAAGATTGACTTGAGATTTGGATATCATCAGTTGCATGTTAGACCATCAGACATACCTCTTACAGCCTTTCGGAGTAGATATGGCCTATACGAGTACTTGGTCATGCTGTTCGGACTCACAAATACGCCAGCAATTTTCATGGATCTAATGAATCGAGTGTTCCATCCATACTTGGATTCTTTCAGGGTGGTCTTTGTGGATTATATCTTGGTGTACTCTCACACTCGACATGACCATGCCACACATCTTGAGATTGTTTTGAGTACACTGATAGAGAATCAGTTATATGTTAAGCTATCAAAGTTACACTTTTGGATGGACCATATACACTTCTTGGGTCATATTTTCTCAGAGGTAGGCGTTGTGGTAGACCCAGAGAAAGTGAGATCAGTTGTTTTCTGGGAGAAGCCTAAGAACATGTTTGAAATATGGAGTTTCTTGGGGTTGGATGGTTACTACAGGTGCTTTATGTGGGACTTATCCCGCTTAGCAGCGTCGTTGAAGGGTTTGACTAAGAATTGTATGAAGTTTGTTTGGTCAGAAGCTTGCGAGATAGCCTTTTAGGAGCTGAAGGGAAGGTTGACATCAGGACCAGTCCTGATACTTCTATAGCAAGGGAGGATCTATACAGTTTACTGTGATGCATCAGATATTGGGTTGGGAGCAGTTTTGATGCAGGTCGGTCGATTAGTTGCATACGATTCTTGGTATTTGAGGCCATGAGAGGAATTACCCAATGCATGATCTCGAGTTGGCTGCAGTTGTTCATGTGTTACGCTGTTAGAGACATTATCTCTTGGGAGAAAATTTTGTGGTGTTTATGGACCACAAAAGTCTTAAATACATCTTTACCCAGTGTGACTTGAATTTGATACAATGAAGGTGGGTTTAATACCTTCAGTTCCTCAACTTTGAGCTTGCCTATAAACCTGGTGAGGGTAACACAGTAGCTGATGCACTGAGTAGGAGGACTCAGATACTGGCAGTGCAGGAGGCCAGTGGTGAGTGGCAGCTTATGGCTTTGTTCTCTGAGATGCTTTTGGAGGTGCACGATAGTCCAGGGCGAACCTATCTTTCATCCTTAGATGTGACTTCTACCCTCTTAGATAGAGTTAGAATGAGATAGCTATTGGATTCAGAAGTCCTAGTTCTACAGGAGTCGGTGGCAAGTGAGGACCCTCCTCCTGGTTGGATGATAGGCAATGACGAGGTACTGTGTATCCATGGATGAGTGTGGGTTCCAAGGGATATACACGAGGAGTTGATGTGAGAATTTCATGCTTCATTTTGGGAAGTGCATCCTGGAGTTACCAAAATGTACCATGACTTGAGAGGTTAGTATTGGTGGCCGGGTTTGAAAATAGAGGTAGCTAGTTTTATTATGAGATGTTCCACCTGTCAGTAGGTGTAGGAAAAGCATCAGAGGCCAGCAGGACTAATACAAAATTTACCCATTCTGGAGTGGAAGTGGGATGATGTCGTGATGGACTTTGTGACTGGTTTTTCAAGGTGACCTCAAGGAAATGATGTCGTATGGGTATTTGTAGACATACTTATGAAGGTATCTCACTTTTTTATGATCAACAAGACCTTTGGTGTTGATGATCTTGGGAATTTGTATATCCGAGAGGTAGTATGTCTTCATGGCATCCCTCATTCTATCATTTCAGATAGGGAATCCCGTTTTATGTATTGTTTTTTGGCAGAGTTTCTAGAGGGCACTGGGTACACTAGTGCCTCTAAGCACATCTTACCACCCTCAGACTGATGGCCAGTCAGAGCATACAATACAGGTGCTTGAGGACATGCTGCGTGCATCCGTTCTGGAATTTGCAGGCTCTTGGGAGAAGCACAAACCCATAGTCATGTTTTCCTACAATAATATTCTTCAAGAAACTATTGAGATGGAACCTTATGAGGAATTATATGGTAGGCCATGTCGATCACCCTTGTTCTAGTTGGAGGTAGGTGAGGTTGCTTTATTGGGACCACATCTCGTGGAAGAGACTTCAGAGTAGGTCCAGTTGATTTAGAAGTGGATGGATACTACATAGTATAATCAGAAATCTCATGTTTATCACTGTAGACGACCCTTGGAGTTCATGGCTGGGGATCAGGTTTTCTTGTGTGTTTCACTGAGTTTGGGACACAGGTAGATTATGAGACAGACTAAACTTTCACCGAGGTATGTAGGGACGTTTGAGATTCTAGAGGGAGTCAGGTCAGTTACCTATCAGTTGCAGTTACCACAGAGGTACCAAGCCATGCATGATGTCTTCCACATATCTCATCTGCGCCGTTATCACTCAGACCCATATCACATTTTTCAGCCCGAGAAGGTTGAACTTTAGGTTGATGCATCCTTTGAGTAGAATCCAGTTCATATTGTTAATAGAAGCACGAAGGTTCTATGAGTTCGGTCAGTTACTCTCGTATGGATGCTATGGCAGCATGGCCGAGTGTAGGATAAAACCTGGGAGTGGGAGACCGACATACATTCTTAGTGGCCAGAATTGTTCTCATCTTTATCTTCACCACCCTTGGAAGGTAAATTCAGTGATGAATTTCCTTAAGTGGGGATGTTTGTAAGAACCCGGTTCTTATTATTGAGGTATGAGTTTCTTCTTTTCCTTTTACTTAAGTGTTTTTGAGAAAACAAGGGAAATGTTGTAAAAATACCAAATTTATGGGTACACTCCATGTACGTTTTTTCACACGTTGTGTACTTTGGCTGTGTGGGAAGATAATATAGGGCGTGTAGGCTTGTCGACGATTAAAGGTGTAAAAACTAACTACACGTTGTGTACTTAGTAATATACATCGTGTAATCATTTGGCAGGTGAACAGTGAGGTAGTGGAAAGTAGCCGCTATAGGAACAGTTATAAAGGATAGTATACATCGTGTACTTAGTAATATAGGTCATGTAATCAGTCGGCAGATGAACAGTGGGGCGGTGGAAATTAGTCGCTAGTGGAACATTTAAAAAATTTATTACACACTATGTACTTGAGATTACATGTTGTGTAGTTATGTTTTTTCCTTAAAAACAAGCATTAGACTCCTTATTCGAGAGAGGAGGCAGAGAACTCACTAGGAGAAGCAGGAGAAGAGGCCGAGACTGAGAGAAGCTCTCGATCGCTCACTGGGACTCTGATTCTTCTGCTGTCGATCTCATTTCAACCGTGTGGGTAAGCTCTTTCCTAATATTTAACCGTTCCTTCCAATTATTTCCCTAAGTGAAGTTATTTAGGTTTGAAATTGTAATATTTTATCTCAGATCTACGTTGTTCTTGGTTGTTTCGGGAGGCACCTTTCATGTATATCGTTCAGAGGAGATCAAGGTGGGTGGTCTTGTGTTTAATTCCAATTATCGAGTTGATTTTGTTTCCCATTGTGCCATGCGCCCATGTTCGGGGTGTCTTATGGTTGAGACCTTGACTTTTGAGATACCTAGAATTGCACAGGTAATCTAATGGATAAGTATAAACTACTATTTGAGATCTTTTATTTGATCTAGGGCCACCCCGAGTGTGTATTTCCCTTGTTTAGCCATTTTTCTAGGATACCAGTGGCTATTCCATGATTATAGCATGTTTTGAGTTTTTCTTGAGAGGAAACATATATAAATTGCTTGCTTATGCATTGTTCTCGGCCTGGTTTCTTGATTTTCCTATGGAATTCCTAAGGGAAATGTTTTGTTTAGCCTTAGGTCAATGTTTTTTTAACCTGATGGTAACATTTCTTATGCCTATGGGCATTAGCTTATGTTCCTGATGGAGATATCTCATATACTTGAGAGAAATATTTGTTATGAATGAGGGCAGTCACCTGAGGGTTTCATTTCTGTTTTCCTGAGGGTAAGGACTTGCATGTTTGAGGACAATGTTTAATTTGAAGATATCATGTTGTGGTTTCTGTTGTGGCACTGGTATATGAGATTGTCGGTCGAGGCTGAGTCTCGGAAAACTCATAATTAAATTATATTTAATTGTTAAATAATTATTAAAATGGAAATGTTACTGGTAGAAATGGTTACTTTTGAGTACTCCTAGTTTACTGCATTTCATTATTGCACACTATTGTTGCACTTTTTCACTGATAGTTAGGCACGGGCCTCTGGTGGTTTCCTATTGGGATTTATTTATCACACCCTATTTGGGTCATATCTTTGGCCCAAAAAGATTATATTGTTGCAAGTGTCGATAAGGGAAAGGGTCCCTACACAGGTACATGATTGTTGCAGAGGAGTAGGAGAGCATGGGACTGAGCTTAGGCTTGTGATTCTGCTGAGTTCCTGTTTCACTACTTGGTTTTGTTTTGCTGTACTTTGTACTTTGTGCTGTATTGTATCAAATTTCATTTTATCCTATTTTGGCTTCTTCTTTAGAATTAGAGACATGTTTCATCATCATATATATGACTGTTGGTTATCTTTTACTTTAGTTCCGTTGTCTATTTCAAGTCTATATTGTTTACAACTTCCACTTTTTTATATTTATATTTTTCCAATGTGGTACACTTTGAAAAATGAAGGCATATTTTCCTCACTATTAGTCCTAGGCCCTCGCTGCTAGTCAGCAACCTCTGGATTTTGGGGAAATTCGTTTGAGGTCATGTGACCAACCGGGTTCAGGGCACCATTGTGTGGCACCCAGATATGGGATGTTACATAAACTATTAGCATAATTTAAACCCAATGATTCCAAATATGTAATCCATTTTTCAAAATTGAAAAAAAAATATTTGTTAGTAATTAATTTAAAATTAATTCCTTTTGACAAAACGAGAAAATGATTTTTCAAAAGTAAAAACAATCAAAAGATTGGAATGTGTTTATATCTATTTCTATGGTGAAAATAATTCCAATAAACTAAATTATATTAAATGATAAAAACATAATCTAATTACACTTTAAACTCAACTAAAATTATAACCTAACAAAATAAATGAATAAGATGAAAATGAATTCTTGAATTAAAATATAGTATTTTCACTATTCAACAAAATATGAAAGTTATCAAAAAAACACGAAATATTTGTCCAAACTAAATTTTTATGTCCCTATTCTAAACAAGTAGATTGTTTTTTTATTTTGAGTATATAAATGCATCAAATATTCGATAAAAATGGTTCTCCTTTAAAATTTGGTAAAAATGCATTTGTTAAAATATATTTCTTTTATTCAAAAAATTAAATTTTTTTATATCATGTCTAATAAACACATGAGATGAATATTAAAATTATATAAAATTAAAAATGTTGTTAATACTATTCATACCCACTTTTTTGAAATGACTTGTTGTGGTGTACTTGAACTCGGTATTGTGTGCAACAAAAGCTATTGAATGACTTTAAAATAAGCATACCGTGGAAGTTTTGGTTGCAACATTATTTCCTCCAAAAAATAATAACATCCTATAAATTTCTAGAATATCATTTCATAGAAATATTTGGGTGGTTCTTCATCATATGTTCTTAATGTTCCCACATCACCTCTTCCATTTTATGGTTTCTCTAAATATCCTTTACCATATGAGTCATTCGATTTCTCAACACCTATTTTGTGGTATCAAGAATCTTGATATGATCTTCACAATAAGACAGATTAGGTTCCAATTCTATTTCTTTATAGGTGATTTCATGTAGTGGGTCTGTAATGTATTTCCTTAACATTGATTCATGGAACACATCATGAACTTTGGAGAGACTTGGTAGTATTTTGAAATGGTAAGCTTCATCTCCAATTCATTCTAGAATCTCAAAAGGTCTGATGTACTTGGAACTTTATTTACCCTTCTTACCGAATCATATAACACCCTTCCAGGTAGATACCTTCAAGAATACATTATCCCACACTTGAAATTCCAAATCCTTCCTTTGGTTATATTTATATCACTTTTCCCTAAATTTAAGAGTTTTGATGTGGGTCTGAATAGTATTTACCTTATCAATCGTTTCCTCAACAAGTTTTGGTTTGATGATATTTCTTCCTCCAACATCATCCCAACAAGTTGGTGTACGACATCTCTTTCCATATAATGCTTTATATGGTTCCATCTAAATAATTTAATGGAAGCTGTTATTATAGGAAAATTATATTATTGGTAAATAATGGTCCCACATACCTTGAAATTCATTTGATTATGATGTCAACATGTCTTCTATAGTTTGAATAGTCTTCTCTAATTTTCTATCAGTTTGAGGGTAGTAGGAAGTGCTCAAATGAATCTCAGTATCTAGGGTCTTCTGAAGAATTTTCCAAAATTGTAAGGTAAGACAAGGATCATGGTCAGAAACAATCAATAGGGGTACACCATGATGTCTTAAAACATCATTAATATATAGTCTTTATAAACTTTCAAGTGGTAAATCTTCTCTTATAGCATGAAAAATGTGTTGATTTTGTAAGATAATCAATAATAACCCACAATGTATCATTTCTTCTGGGTGTATTTGGTAGCCCCATAACAAAGTCTGTCATAATGACATCCCATTACCATACATGTATAAGAAGAGGTTTCCAGAATCCTCTTATATTTTATCATCCAACCTTCACTTATAGGTAAACCAAACATCTTGATAATAATCTAAAATATATCTCTTCATGTTGTCCCTCAAAAAAATTCTTTCAAATCTATATACATCATAGTTCATTTCTTCAAAGTGTATTTAGAACAATCCTCAAGTGGTTCTCATGGCCTTCATAGATTTTGGATTATACCAATATATCATCAATAAATACTGAAAAATAATCAACAAGATATTAATTTAACACTTTATTCATTATATCAATGAAAAAATGGTTTCATTATTCAATCAAAATGGAATTAATGTAAATTCCTAAGGACCATACCTCATTTAGATTGTTGTATTTGGAATATCCTCAATTTTTACACACAATTTATGATATCCATAATGAAGGTAAATCTTCAATAAATATTCATCTCCAAGAATTAAATCAATAGTGAACTCAACTTACCACTCTAGAGGATGTCTAGGTAAATACTCTGGAAATACATCAACATTATTCTCATATAATAGGTAAATACTCAATTTGAATATTTCTTTTTGCATCCCTAGATGTTATTTCCTCTTCCTACCCAAGAATCTCATTTAGTAAAGCTAATGGGGGGGGATGTTGATAAGAATTAGGTGTGAAGTTTCTCCTCTAAGGATAATGGATTATACATATTCCGTACAAATCACAATTTAATTCTTCTTACAATAAATTTTAGAATCATATTTTGATATTCAGTACATACTAAGGATTATATCAAATTCAACCATAGGTATGATGATAAATTTTATAGACAAATCATGTTTATATACCATAATGGGAACTTCCAGACACATCTTTATTGCAATGAGACTTCCCTTAGGGATTTTGACTGACAACTTCCTTGTTAATGTAAATTGGAAATATCTAATTTTTAATGAAAATAGGGAAGGTATAAAGGAATGAAGGGATCCAGAATCAAATAAATCTTTGACTAAATTTGAGGAAACGATTAAAGTTCTTACCACCACATCATTGGGAACTTCAACCTCAACAGTTGTGATCTCAAAAGCAGGGCCATTCTCCCTTGGCCATTTCTAGGGAAAGTCTCCATGATTCTTTAGAAAATCATTTTCATAATGTCCTATATCTTTACAATTTTAGCACTAAACATTGATAGATTATTTCTTCCCCTTGTAACAATGAACTTAGTGGACTTTTTCTCCACACTTGTAACAAACTACCATGCCCTTTAGGTATGTTCCATGATGTTTCTTTTTTACCATTAATGCAAGGTGGAAAGTCAAATTTTATTTTCTTCCCCTTATTTACTTTTCTAGAGTTTTCAATGGCCCTATTCTTAACTTTATTTAATTTAAATTCATAAGACTTAGAGAATTCCTTTTTTATATTGAAATCACATGAGACTATATCTTCTTATGATGAGAAATATTGTGAGACCAATTCCTGTCAGAGGAATGGTTTTAATCCATCAATAAATCAATTAATCTTACTTCTTGGGTTATATATAGTGTATTCAGCATGCCTTGATAACCTTGTGATGTTAGCTTCATACCTTGTAAAATTCTCATTCTCCTTTATCCTATGACTCATAAATTTCCTATCTATATCCGCTCGTAGATCAAGATGAATGAATTTATATAGGAATAGTCCTTTAAATTCCCTATATTTCATATTTGAGACATATTCATTCTTCTTCATGTTTTGAATTAAAGACCACCATTGATCTATATCTTCTAATAGATGATAGACTTCCATAGAAAATTTTTCCTTTTCATTACTCCCAAAAGATAGAAATGCTTTCTCTAGGGAACTTATTCACTGCTTAGTTAAAAATATTATATTCCCATTTAATGTTGGGGGTTATTTCCTCATGAAGCGGTCTAACATTGATCCTATGCATTGTGAATCAGGATGCTCCATACAGGTAAGGTTATTTTTCATAACCTGAGTCATTTTTCATAGTATGGTTATAATTTGTTCAGACCAATTTGTATCACTAGTACCAATATCATTGTCTTTTACAGGAGGGAAATCCCTATAAGGATTACATGCATTGTTATTATTTTCATTCCTTCCACTAGGTGTTATTTCTAAACAATGACATACACTATATTAGGATATTAATCACAATTCATAATTCCAAACTATTTAAATAAATTAAAAAATTTATGCATAATTAATCCATAATCATAAAAATGGTTTCTTTGGGATATATTTACTCATAAATCATTCGTAATGGTTTTTAATGAAAATTTGAATTATCCTAAGAATATCCCCCAGAAGTGTCAAACCAGTTGCGTAGTAAGACCCATTGTCGTGTTCTAGGTTACCCCGAGTTAACCCCAAAACACCTTTCTAAAGTTATTACTCATTGATACATCTATGATAGAACCACATACACTTATAACATGAAAATAGGGAGGAATACCCATATAATATCTATATTACCAAAATTTTAGGATGATCTTATATATTTATCCTCAAAGTATATCTTAGGTGTAATGTTACCTAATCCAGGTTTTTATAAATCTAGTTTCCAAGGTTTTTACTAAACTTCCTCTGATACCAATTATAATGCCCCGACCCAAGTTTTATAGAGTATATAAATTATTTTATTACATTAGAATGATCATAATAAAATCTAATCCTGATGGACCGATCAATTTAGTAGCCTTGGAAATACTAGATACAAAAATAAGTTTTACATTACATCTTGAAATGAAAATCAACATATTATCCCCTTTGAAAACTCTCATATCCCATAGACTATCACTTCAGTTCAATCATAATATACTTCTTTATATCTTAGGGGAAAATGAAACATAAGAAAGGGGTGATCTCATATGCTTAGTAAGTATAAACAATATATAGGAAGCTATCATAAATAAGCATAAAACATAAAGGAAAGGTGTAAAACTGAAACAAAAGCCTTTTAAACATAATATTAAACATAATATGGAAATAAATAAATCAAATAATTCTATTTAAAATTTCACATGGATATTCTAATAGTCGAATAATCACATGTAATATCAATAACTAATCTCATAATGACAGAATGCGCAATATTGGTTCTCATAACCATACCGTCAAGCTCTCATCCCTAGATGATAAATAACCATACTATCAGGGCCTTGTACCAAGACACTAGTTTGTATCATGAGACCTACTGATTATTTGATGGGCTATAGTGGGCCCCGTTCAGAACTTATTAAGTCTAATGTATTTCTCAATTGAAAAGTGTGAAACATAACATAAATATTTATATTAAAACTATTATACAAAATGATAATAATTTAACCATAAACTATGAATGTTATAAAAAAAGTACATCCACATTTAAATATATCACAAACCTTTCAATACAATATGGAATATTGTATCATAAAAAATCAACATCAATCAAGCATAAAATCCAACAATGGATGTTGACATAGATGAAAATAATCTAATAAATTCATTAAAACTCTTTGAGCGAAATATCACTTTTTTACTTTGAAATAATTTAGAATATCCATAATTATAAAAGAAAATATTTCATTTGAAAATAACATAGTATGACTATATGGAAAGATTCAAAATCTTAAGCCGTCATAATGGTGGAAAATAGCCTCTTTGCGCTGTATAAGATAAAAAACATTCTTTCCTTAATTTGTTGAAAAGGTTATAATGTACCTTGTTTAAGAAACGACAGAATGATTCATTTAAAAAAAATTATATAAATGTAAAACATGGGTAAAAATGGATTTAAACAATAGTTGATAATATTTTTAATTACATTTTAAGAAACATGGATATGGATGAAAAATATTTCTCAGTAAATACTTACGTATAAAAAACCTAGAATAAAAATGAGATTGTGAAATTTACCCTTACCTTGTACATTACTTTATTCAAGAATGATTTAACATCCTGTATAATTGTTAAATCATGTTATTAAATTATACCAGGACTATATCTATATTTATGATATCATAAATTATGCTCTTACATCCTTTTTTAAGATGATTTTAGTATTACCGTTGTTTTGGATGTTAACTACTTTGTTTTTCCATGCCTATTTTGTCTTGTAAGTTATGATTATTATGAATAGTATGTATTTTAATCATATAAATAATTAAATTAAGTTATTAATTATATAAATTTTATAATCATTCTTGAATGGTTAACATGGAGAATGAATCTCACCACATCGTGGAGATGGTAGATCGTACATACGCACGAGCGATGACATCATTCCTTTGATGGTTAAATTTTATGGAATTAGATGGTATATTAGTTATAAAGAATTATTATCATGTAATATTCATTATTTATATCAATTATACTCTTCATTATACCCATACAAATAAATTAGTATTGAATAAAAATTTACACCGCGGTGTAGAGACAATATTTCATATGTATGCACGCATGGTGATATTGTTATTCGTATGATGGATAAATTCAAAAATATAATTTTTACATGAATATAATAGAAAATATGTATATGTATTATATTTTAGTTATTTATTTGGTATGGTAAAAACATATAAAGAGGAATTATAAGAAGAAAACAACATTGAAATAAGTGATAAAACAATTACCTCTTTTTCGTGTATCTCCATTTGGTTTGCACAAATAGACTCCTTATGATGGATTTATTCCCAATGTATGTCATTTAGGATGTATTGAGTGAAGTTTTTAGATTAAGTTTTCAGGTTTTTTTGATAAAAAAGCTATAGAGGTTTGGATTAATGAGAAGAATAAGTGCCCTTTTATAAGAGAGGTGAGGGGAACTTTTGAATGATCTTAAAATATTAATTTATTATAAATTTATTTTAGGTTTAGAATATATTCAAAGTGATTTATTTAGAGGATAAGATGAGTATGGGTGGAATTCGCATCAACCAATTAATTTTATATATGTTTTGGTGATTAAATTAACCTTATCTTTTGGCTATAACCATTAGTAAAATAATTTAACCTTTATTGTGACAACATATCATTCTATACTATAGGGTTAATATAGTTACTATAAAATATAAAAAGGACCCAAATTGTATTATTTATGACATATTTATCACTATAAATTTTATTTGGTCAAATATGATATTTTTATGAATTTTATAATATTTAATAAAATATTATTTATTTTAAAGTGTCATTTCTGTCAATTTTGATACTATTCAATATTTTCATTTCTAAAAAATTAAAACCAACTTGATAACATCGAAATAATAGTTATAATCTATTAATAAAATTTCTAATTAATTAAAAAAATATGTTTATCTCATCAATTATGTAAAATTATATTTATTTTAATAATTTTAATATTATTTATTTGATATTTGTATTATTAAAATAATTTATACTCCACAATTGTGTCATCATTAATGATAATTATTTAATCTATAAAAATTATAAATAAATTTATATGAAGTAGTTAAATATATTATCATTCTATATACTATTTATAGTCTATTTTATCTCCTACATGTCTCAATATTAAAATTATTATACTTACAAGAAATGAGAGTGCGACATTTTGTCACATTCATTATTTTTAATAATATTCATGTAATATTCATGGAAAACGGTCCATTAAATGATTAAATTTATAAAAATAGGTATTAAGGTTATAATTTAGTCATCTAATAATATATTTATAGGTGTTAGGGTAATTTTATAATATTATGTTTACCTTTAATTACCTGATTTACCCTTAACTGTAGTAATAAAAAAATACTAAAGTTACTATACATAATATCAAAAAATATAAGTAACCTATTAATATAATTTGGATTCACTGATTCTATATATATATTCCATTTTTTAAAATTTAAAACATTGAAGTTGTAGTAATTAATTTAATATTAATCCCTTTTAATTAAATGAGAAAATTAGTTTTCAAAAGTAAAAATCATCAAAAGATTAGCATGTGTTTATATCTAATTTTAATGTTAAAGTAATTAAAATGAAGTAAATTAAATTAAATTATAAAATCTTAAACTATTTATACTTTAAAACCAATTAAATGGATAACCTGACAATATAAATAAATTAGATGAAAAAATTAGTTTTGAATTAAAATGTAGTATTTTTACTATTGATTAAAATATGAACGTTTTCAGAAAAACACCAAAAATTTGACTAAAATAATTTTTTATATCCCTATTCTAAAAAATAATTTTATTTTTTCAAGTTGAATATATAATATTTTCAAATATTGTATTTAAAAAGGGTTCTCCATTAAAAGGAAATAGAACTGCATTTTTTTTAATGCTTATTTTATTTGAAAATTTAAATTTGTTCTTATATCATGTTTAAGAAACACATGACATGAATATTAAAATTATATAAAATTAATAATATGGTTAATACAATTCATAAGTAATTTTATCCAAGACAGTTAGTCGTGGTGCGCTCGAACTCAGTGTTGCGTGTGGAATAAGCTATTAAATTATTTAAAAAGAGGCATACTGTGGAATCTTGGGGTCTTACACCTTTGGTACCAATTTTATGTTTCCTTATCATGTTTATTACGTTACTATAATTTTTATCACACCTCATCATTTCATATATTCTCTAGGATATCTTATTTTTTTGTGCATATCAAATAAAACTAATAGATAATTATGGGTAATAAAATAAGGATATCATGTTTTAGTTTCCTTTTAATATAATATGAATATATCTTCTCAAACACGCTAGATATCACTGTATTGGGGATTTAATTATTGCATATTTATTTTTAATATTTGTGTAATAATAAGGATCAAGATGATATATTTATGATTATAATATACTAAGGGATATTATAAAGTCAAACTGACATAGATAGTGAAAATGATGGCCTCAAACTGTGGGATTATACCTAATAAAGACAATTATTCAGAGATTTTGAGGGAGTTGAAATAATTGTGCTCTACCCTTGACCAATTTCTAGATGAGATTAAACAAATAAAGCATGAGACAAATCAGTTATGGTATATGTTCATTCTTATCAAGATCATAGCTCGAACCATGTTTGATGAACAACCCAAATAAAGTGTCATTATCACATACCCTAACCATAAGGCATTTACTGGTGTAATTAAAGGTTATATATCTAGACCATAAGTGCATTAATTTATGTAGTTTCATAAAATAATGAATATATATAAATTTCTTTATATATTATAAATAATTACATATTGATAATGGAAAAAATTAGACTTTGATATGATGAAACAGAAATAGTATTTTGGTAAAATATATAGTTTCAACAAAGAAACTCCTTTTGATAAATTTTTAAATTTTTTAAGTAAATGTTATTTTAATAATATATTTTTGTAAAATATTTTTTCATTAAATATATATATGATAATATAATTTTATGTAGTCCAAATAAATTTTTATATTTTTTAGAAATTATTATCATAAGAAAGCACATATTTTTTAATAGATGGTAATTTTTTATATAAAATTGTATATATTAATTTTTATATAGTTATATTGATAAAATAAATATTTTATTTGAGAAAATAATTTAGACATTACCCAAAAAATAATTTCTCATAATTTGTGAAGATAAATGATTTTTTGGGTTAAATTTAAATATGATATATATAAAAAATATTTATTATGACAACATCAATGACTAAAAGCAATGCAATAAATATTATAATCATTATAAAAAACTAAAATTATTTTTCCCCTTTTGAATAATTTTTTATGTTATGTTTTTAATTTTAAAACCCATTAACGAACCCATAAAATTTTATATTATTGTTTGTGGTTTAAAAATAAATTATTCATGAACTTGAATCACTTCCACATAACCATGGGTATTATTTAATTGTTTAATATTATTATACTGAAAAAATATCAAATACCACACATCTTAGGAAGAAAAAATGATAAAAAAATTATTCTATGTGGTATAGATTACTATGTCATATAATTTCCAAAACCTATTTTTTGAAATTAATAATCAATTACTCTCTCTTTTCTCATATAAACCCACCCAAACTCCCATTTCTCTTCACTTAAAACTCTTTGATCACAATTTTACTCTTACATGACCTCTCTAGAGTTCTATGAAGTTTTTCCCATGTAATTATGAAATTCTCCCTAAGGTTTTAGAAGTTCCCACTCAAGGTAAAGGACACGGTATTTTTTTATTAAATGTAAATTATTTATACTAATCCTTTTGATTTCCAATTTTTAATATTAATGAGTTTCTACACATAAATATACTATCCTTATGAATCCTATGAAATGAGAGGACACTTTTCACTCACATAAACTGTAATGGCACAATCCAGCGCACGATAATGATATTGTCCGTTTTGGGCCTAGCCTGCACGGTTTTGCTTTCCCTAGGCTCTGGCCCTCAAGAATCCCCTAGTAAAAGGCCTCATGATGGGAGAGGTATCCACAATACCTTATAAAGGCGTGCTTCGTGATCCACCTCCTTCTATGTGGGAGAGCTATAATCCACCTCCCCTAGAAGGGCCATATGTCCTTGATGGCACATAAAATAGACACTGGCTCTGATACCATTTATAATAGCCTAGTCCAACCCATGATCATAATATTGTCTAATTTGGGCCCATCCCGCATGGTTTTTTGTCACTGTGCTATGGACATTAGGAATCCCCTAGGAAAAGGCCTCATGATGGGAGAGGTATCCACACCATCTTATAAAGGGGTGCTTCATGCTCCTCCTCCTTTGATGTCGTATTGTCATAATCCACCCCCCCCCCCTAGAAGGTCCCATCATCCTCACTGGAAAATCAAATGGAAAATGGCTCTGATACCATTTGTAATGGCCCAATCCAGCCCACAATCACGATATTGTCCTCTTTGGGCCTAGCCCACATGGTTTTTATTTCCCTAGGCTCTGGCCCTCAGGCATCCCCCATGAAAAGACCTCATGATGGGAGAGGTATCCACACCACCTTATAAAGGGGTGATTCGTGATCATCCTCCTTCGATGTGGGATAGCCATAATCCACCCCCTAGAAGGGCTCAACACCCTTGCTGGCACATCAAATGGACATTGGCTCTGATACCATTTAGATTATGGCAATCCCAAATTGAAGGAGGTGGATCATGAAGCAACCCTTTATAATGTGGTGTGGATACCCCTCTCATCATGAGGCCTTTTCTTGGGGGATGCCTAAGGACCAGAGCCTAGGGAAAGAAAAATTGTGCGAGCTAGGCCTAGAGAGGAAAATATCATGATCGTGGGCTGGGATGGTACATTATAAATGGTATCATAGCCAGTGTTAATTTTATGTGTCAGCAAGGATGTTGGGACCTTATAGGGGGTGGATTATAATAATCCCGTGTTGAAGGAGGATGATCACAAAGCACCCTTTATAAGGTGGTGTGGATACCTCTCCCATCATTAGGAATTTTCTAGGGGGATTCCTGAGGGCCAGATCCCAGGGAAAAGAAAAATCATTTGGGTTAGGCCCAAAGCAGACAATATTGTGATCGTGTGATTGACTGGGCCATTACAGGTATCGACATATCCAGACTCCAATACATTTCTTTATACCGATTGAAACTTTCATTCTAAACACAATGTGAGTCTAAAAAATAACTTTTCCTAGAAAACTTCTTCACACAAAAAAATCAAAATAAGGAAAATTTCTTATCATTTGAACATTTGATCTCCAGAGTATGATGTCCCTTTAATCTAATCACAAAACTTATAATGTGAATTTATTTATCATAATGAAAAAAATACAAAACATTCATCACAAATTTCTTTCAGTATCCAAAAATAACTTCCATCCAACTTGGTTCTAACAATATTAACCTTTAGATTTTGTTGTAAACTAAGATTCATAAATCACTGGAATTCATAACCTCAAGTTGTAGATCACTAATCAATAATTCTAATCCTATGTGAGGAAACTCATTTTAGGAAACAAGAATCATTGATAGAAAAACCATGTTGTCCAAAAGTAATGACTTACAAAATATTCTCTTCAAACTTAAAAACCTTTCATACTTTACACATCTTTATAAAATTCTTCTAATTTCCTATAGGAAAAACATTTTTCCTAGAACCACTTCAACAAAAATTTATAACAGTTAACACATTTACATGATAATTTCATAGCTTACCTAAAAATCCCCCTAAATACATACTTTCGTTAAAGTTTTAGTACCTACCAATGGATAGATTTATGAAGAAATTATCCTCCTTTGACAAAATTATCCCAAAAATAGATGAGATAAGGGAAAAATACACATACCTAAACCTTGAATATAAATAGGTTGGATTCCCATGTTCAAACTCAGTTTTAAAAATGCTTCATTCAGTAAAGGTTTTTTGAAAAGTCTAGTAACTTGTTCTGATGTGGGAACATACTCCAGCTTGAGTTCATTCATCCAAAAATTCTAATTGATGAATTGATATTTAATATTAATATTTTTTAATGAGAATATTGTACTGTATTTATTTTAAGGTTGATGGAACTCTGATTATCACAACCCAAGAGAAAGGTTAACTTTACATCAACAAGTAAGTCTTCCAATAGAGTCTTCATCCACATAAGTTATGTTTCATCATTAGTGGCAACAACATACCCAAATTAAATCATGATAATAGTAACTTAATTTTTCTTCTCAGAATTCTTAATTACATATCTTTCTCCTAGAAAGAAATCTCCACTATATGAGTATTGTTTATCATCAACACTTCCAACCCAATCAGAATCTGTGTAACCAAACAAATCAATTCTTTCTGAGTTATCATACCTGATTCCAAAATCTATTGTTACTTTGATATATATATATATATATAATTTTTTTTAGACAATATATGTGATTATTTTATATCAATTTGGAATATTACACATAATGTAATAGTATAAACAACATCTAGTCTTGAGGTAGTCAGATACAAAAAACTTCCAAATAGCTTCTAAAACTCTTTAGATTCAACTTCCCTACCTTCTCTATATTTAGTCAACTTGGTTCCCATTGAAATTGGTGTGTAAACATGTTTTTAATTTTCCATTCAAAACATCTAATGAATTTCCTTATCATAATTTTCTTAGGAAAGAAATATGTGTTTCTTCTTTTGTGATATTTTTAACCCAAGAAAGTATTTCATTTCTCCTAGCATGGACATATCAAACAACATTTTAATTTCCTCATAAAATATTTTACAAGTTATTTCATCACTCCCTGCAAAGATAATATCATAAATATAAACAATTACAATGAGTAAAACCTATTAACTTTTTTTGATGTACTGATTACTATCAACCCTTCCTTTCTTGAAGTTCGACTACCTTAAGCAAGTGTCAAATTTGATATACTATGCCCTTGGATATTATTTTAACCCATACAAAGATTTTTTCGACCTTCACAGACAACTTTTATCCTTCTCAATAACAATAACACACAGTTTTTCAACATAAACTTATTCATCAAGTTCTCTATTCAAAAATTATTACGTCATATCCATCTAAAAAAATTAATACTTTGTTGAGCAGCAATAGCAAGAAAGATTTGAATTGTTCCCAAACATTCCACTGGAGAAAAATTCTCATCAAAATCAATGACTTCAATCTATGATTAACCTTTCACACTAACCTTGATTTGTTTCTTATCACTTCAACATATTCATTTAAATTTTTCCAGAGCACCCAATTTGTACCAATAACATTTTTTCATTTTTCTTAGGTACGAGTCCCCAAGTATCATTTTTATCAATTTGACCAAACTATTCATTCAAAAGATTAATCCATTTTCGATGATCAAAATATTAATTCATATATTTCGGCTCAAATTTTGAATAAAAAGAAGTATGTGTAATGAATTTTTATGTTCTTCTTGTTTTAACCATTTGATATTGATCAGTAATTATGTTTTAATATTACACTTGCTTCTCGTCCTAGGATGAGAGGTATGAAATTCATCCTCATCACTATAAATAGATGAGTCTTATTCTTCCACATGTAGTTCATCACAATTGTTATAATCTTTATCATGTTTCTTAATAATAATTCTTTCATTATATTTATCTTCCTCATCTGTTCATGATTATGACACATCTTCATCACCTTTTTCAACAAAAAAATTACATCAACTGAATAAACTAATTTTTTTGTACCTTTTTAAAAACATATATATCCTCTTAATTATGGATCATATCCAAGAAAGATTCCTTTTTCACTTCTCTGGTCAAACTTCCAAAGGTTTCCACCATTGTTTTTTATGGCTCAGGGACTCCCAAAAACTCTTAAGTGTTTCAAACATGGAGTTTTTTCGTAGAACCTTTTATAAGGAGTTATATCATAAATTAGCCTACAGAAACATAAATTTTGAATATAAAAAAAATTTCTTATATATTTCCTCCAAAATTAATGAGAAAGATCATGTTTAAGTAACATAGTATGTCCCATTTCAACCAAACTTCTATTATTACTTTCAAAAACACCATTTGTTTGTTGTTTATATGGTGCACTGAACACATGTTGGATTCTATGTATTTAATATAAATTATTAACTATTCATTCTTATACTCATCACCATTATTAGTTCTAAAATTATTCATAGAATACCCACATTCCTTCTTATATCTTCTCCAAAAACTTTAAAAAAAATTAGAGCAGTTGACTTATGTTTCTAATACATAACACAAGTAATGAGAGTAAAATAATCAATGAAAGAAATGAAGTAATTATCTATGAATGTTGATTATTTTCTCATTGACCCAAAAATATTAGAATGAATAAGTTACAAGGTTCTATATGAACAAATATAAAATTTCTTATGCACATTGTTAGTAATCTTACCTTTTTGAAAATTTTTGAAACACTAATCTATTCTTCTAGACATATTAAGTATATCATGGAAAATTTCTCACTTTGAGAACTTTATAATGTTTATCTGACACATATATCTCAACCATTTATGTCGTAACTAATTTTCTTCCATATTACTTAAGTAACATGAGTTATAAACTTCACCAACTTGAAATAAGTTTCCTTTTGTTTGTTGGAATGTAGTAACAAGTTTCCCATATTCCACTCTTTTCACACAAAAAAATATTTTATAAAAAAAATTATTGCTTTCATCAAAAAGTTTTTAAACACTCAATAAGTTTTGTTTGAACCCATCAACAAATAATGATTTCTTATATTTCAACTTTTCTTCGCAAATAAATTGGATCCAATGCCTTTCATTTTTATGGATTCATCATTTCCAATCATAATTGTTCCTTTTTTGAAGTCTTTCACATTCTCAACAAATTCAAATACCATGTTATTTGAGAAGAACACCAACTATCTAAGATCCATGTTCATTCTCCTTTTGTAGCTTTGAGATTGGTTTATTTAACATATGATTTGTATTTCCCTTTACCTTTCTTCACATCTAGCTTTTGAGATTTTTTAAAAACCTGTTTTTGTGTCAGTAACAAAATAAGACACCATTTTTCAAGAATCATAGGTTGTTCACATATTTCAAAAATAGTTTCAAAATGTTGGAACCTATTTTCAAATTTAAAAACTTCTTTCTCATATTTATTCCTTTGAGAGGATTAAATACCCCTTTATCTTTTCCCTTTATAACTTGTGGAATATTTTTAGTCTTATTGATTGAATCAACACATTTTTGGTGTATTCCCAAATCTAGTACAATACCATTAGTACCCATAAAATGAATATGTTCCTCTATAATTTCCATACTATCCATAATTTTTAACATGTTTCTCATAAACTTTCTTATATTTCACAATAGAGCATTGTTGCACCCCAAAATTTATATTTTCACTTGGAATATTCTTCTTCAATTTAGATTTATTCCTAACTTTATCAAAATTAGGAGTGGTATAAACTTTTTTATCAGACTAAAAAAATTTAGAAACTTCTAAACTTACAACTCTTTTGGTTTTAGTAACATACACAATTTTCACAACCTTCATATTATTAGGAAAATTTTCAACATTATTTCTAACCTTTGAAGGTAACTTTTGATCCTTCTTAGGTATAACCTTTCCAGAACATTCACTAACTTAAAATATAGAATTATTGAAACTTTTAACTTCTTGATCAACTTTAGAAAATTTTTTCTAAATAAGTTCCAAATATTCTTCCGGTTCCTTCAACATTACTTCAATATGTTCATTCTGATTATTTAATTTCTCAAGATACTTCTTCAAAAGATCAATCTTTTCAAGTAACATGGATTTATTTTCCAGAATACATTCTTGATTTTTTTCTATATGACTTTATTTCTTTAACTTCTTGATATCTCTTTCAGGGAATACAATCTTTCTCAGACATTCTTTTAGTTCTCTATTTAGATGGAATTATAACTCAGTCTCTTATTCTTCAAAACTACTACTTAAAAACACTTCCTCGTTAATAGTTGTAATGAAAGTATTTTCTATAGAAATTTCAGTAAATTTTTTGGCCTCATATTCATTGTATTCTTCATTCTTTCTTCGAGAAAAATAATTATTAAAGTGTACAGAGGTTGCAAAATAAAAACTTTTCAATAAAAATTCCCCTTTATACTTTCCCAAGAATATTTTCACATTTTTAGAAAATAGGGATAAAAATTAATCAAGATTTTAATATACCTCATTTTCATATTCAGAGTGAAAAACTTCTTCTAGTTCAATAGTCTTCTTATAATTTCTTTTCTTGGAATCCTTGAATGACATTTCTTGATCATCTTTTTTTTATTTCAAAATTTTCTCCCTTATCATTTCATAAGTAATTATAGTACTATGAAGTTCATATAGAGAGAGAGATTTTCAGGATCTCTATCTTCTAAATATAAAAATTTGGCATTAAAATTATTAGGAAGAATTATCAAGATCTTTTCATTAACAGTTGAGTCTTCCAACTTAAAAACAAGACATCTAATAGTGCTAACAATATCATTCACCCTTGTATATAAGTCACCAATGGATTCATACTCACCCATTTTGAGATCTTCATACTTCAGCCTCCATATTTTTAACTTGGATTTCATCACCTTTGTATTTCCTTCATAAATTTTTTTAAACTTCTCCCATATACCTTTGGTAGTAGAAACTCCCTTTTCTCTTAGAAACAAGCTTTCAAAAAGTGATGAGAGTAAGGAATTCTAATCTCTTACATCATTATCTATATTCTTCTTGTCTACAAATATTAGAGGAAATTTTTTATTAAAGGTATTAAATCCATCTATAGCTACTTCAAAAACATAATACCCAAGAGATATAAGATATAGAAACATTCTATATTTCATATATGATAGTTCTTCTCATCAAAGACCAGAATCTCTTTACTATTCACACAATTCTTATTCTCCATAACAACTTTTGTTCAAAAACTTTAGTAATATGTAAATAAAGGAAAAAATTCACTCTCATGCTAATTGAAAAGGCCTAACTAGGATTTATGTATCGGTTAGAGATAGATGGGGTGAATTAGTGATATCTTTTTCAATTATGTTATCATTATTTTATAATAAAATTTACCTCCTATTAAATATCTGTCACTTTACAAAAAAAACATTTAAACATCCACAGGAACACAAGTATTTTGAAGTTTAGCTACTCAATAAGAGTATTTAGTTCTTGAAATGGTTTGGAAAAAATATAAAACCACACAATCCACTAGAAAAAATCCTTTAATGTGGATACAACAAGTATGATATTCGCTTATACTTGTGTATAACTATGATCAAAACAACAATTCACGTGTTTATTTGATCATGAATTACGTAAAATAGTTATGTGAGATAATTTTAGAAACCTTCACCGATTAGTTAAAAAAATGCTACTATTTTTCCTTATCAACTTTCACTTTTTTAATTCTTTAAGACAAAAATATTCACTTTCCTACCCAGTAGAAGGTAGAAACAACCTTTATAAAATTTTTATAAAAACTTCTTCTGATCGATCAGTTTGGTTCCTCTGTCTGATACCTTAGTCCATAAAACCAATAAGAAAAGAATAATATGGAAAAAATTCTGAACCACTTCAAATTTTCCCTTAAAAACTACATTTTATGGATTGGTCCAATTTGTTAACCTTTTCTTCTTCTTCTTTCAAGTAAACTTCCTCAAGAATGTTCTATCTATAAACTACTTATTTTCTTCTTCTTTCTTAAACTCCAGTGCTCTCACTCTATTTCATCAACACATCAATAGTTCAAGCTTCATAAAGTACAATGTACTTCTTCCTATTTATAGAAGATCCAAAATTATTATGTGAGATAATCTGAAAATGTTTTACTACTCAACCAAATTTTATAAAATTGAATTTGACTTTCATTTCAACTTCATATTTGACTATTTCATAAATTCAAAATTCTTCTTCATTCTAATCAAAAATTCTTGAATCTTCTCAAAACTCTATCCAATAATAGGATTTATAACCATTATTTATTCTGATACATATGGATTTCTAATGCAGTTCCTCATTAAGATGAAAACATATGTTTACTCTGATTTTCTTGACCAGATTGAAAAAAAAACATAAGAACGGAATACATATTAATACGATTATCCATACTAACAAAAAAAACACATTCTAATGATCTATACCATTTAAAATATAAATGGATTTTTATTCCATATCTCCTTACCAACTGAAGAACATAAAACTTTGAAACCATTATGCCAAAAACATCATTGTAACATATATAAAATTCAAAAACCCCAATTACAATACTCTAGAAAAAACTCTTCAAAACAGTTCTCTTTTTCTTCAATTGATCAATAATTCCTCATACTGAATCCATTGAAGTCCAGTGTATAATGATTTATTGGAGTCAGCCTATGTCTGATTAATTATTCTCCGATTCGCTCTAATGAATCAATGACAATAATTTCATAATGAATATTGAACCAATTGAAAAAAGAATCACTTTTTTTCTTTTCCACTTGACCCAATTGAAGAATAACATAACATTTTTTATTTATCCCTCTACCCGAATTTAGAAAAACAGAACATTTCTTTTATGAAAAAGTTTGACTACATTTTTTTAATTCATCTGTTTGATCGGTCTCTAATTCTTCTCACTAATTATTCCCAAAAATTACCACTTTCTTAATAATTATACCTTTTATAGAACTATACTTTTGATTCTCTTTTGTAATAAAAACTATTTCTGATGGATTGGTTTCATAATTCTTCTAATGGATTGTTGGCACACCGTGTTTCACTGACCATTTTCAACAACACCTTCTTATCTTCTATACTTTATTCAATTTATGATTGATCTTATTAATAGTTTCTTTTGATGGATAGTAAAGTATGACGAATTGTTCAGTCCAATATATCAGTGTTGGTGATTTAAAAAAAACTTTGTCTTTGGTAACTTTAAACTCTCCAGCCATTATTATTCTTCAAACTTCTTCTTGTATCATGACTTCTTCATAGCTTTGAGAACATGAGGATCAACATATCATCATCTGAATTAAGGAGCCAAACACATATTCTCCGCATTTTATTCAAAAATATTACATCACAAGTGTTTTATAAAAATTATGATATTTGAGAACATAAAAATATCAAATAATCATCAGATTAAGTATCAAGATATCCAAACTCTGATTTATTTCCTCATACTAATTGAAACTTTCATTCTAAACATAATGTGAGTCTGAAAAAGACTTAACGTAGAAAAATTCTTGGGACCAAAAAACCAAAATCAAAAAACTTTCTTATAATTTGAGTGTTTGATATTATGATTATGATACCAATTTAATCCAATCAAAAAACTTAAAAAGTGAATTTATTTATCATAATGACAACAAAATACAAAAAAAATTATCTCAAACTTCTTTTAGTATCCAAAAAAACATCCATCCAACTTGGTCCCAACATGTTCGTCATGGTAAAAGATTTAATTATTTAAAAATAAATATAATAATAATCATCTAATATTTATCATATTTTTACATAAATTATACTTTTAAAACCAATCATTAATTATGGTTATGAAAAATAAACAATGTTACAATCATGGTGACAGTAGGTCGTATGTACACATGGGTAAAACTTCCATTTTTTCAATGATCATTATAGAAAGAAGGTAAGTAATATTTTATTTTTACATAATGAAAACAATATCATAAATAACATATTATTTATTTAAATATAAATATATTTACCACACATGTTTTTTTGTGATGAAAAAAGATTCGCGCTGCTTTGTAGAGGAGGTAGTCCACATGTATGCATGAACGATGTTATCATTTTTTAGTGTGAGAAAGAAAATGATATATTATATTTTTAGATTGATAAATATTTAATTAATATCATAATTATATCATTTATATCACATATATTCATTAAATTTATCCTTTTTACCATCTATGTAAAGAATTGGTGAAAAACGAATCACATCGCTTCATGTGGTGGTAGTTCGTCGTACACACAAACGACATTATCGTATCACTGATAGAATGGAAAGTAAAAAAGGTAGATGTGATATAATAACTCCATAAGTATAAATATTTTAAAAAATAATATTTATATTTTAAATCCATAATTATATCAAGTCATGATAAGCAGTTATGGAAAATGAATGACATCAGTTCTTGAGACGGTAGTCCTCCATACACACGAATGATGATTTTACATCACATTTAATGGATGAGTATATGGATTTTAAGTTATCAAATTAAAATAATAAAATATTATTATATTTAAGATATTGGTGTTATTATATATGAATAATTGAATAATATTTTAATGAGTAGTATGAATAAATTAAATAAGACGCTCGGTTAAGAACAATACCTCTTCTTAGGACAACCTATTTAGGTAAGCACCAAAAAGATTCATAGGAAGTTTATATGGTCAAAATATGAGATCTAGGATGTCGAGACGGAAGAAATTAAGACATTTTTGTTGATATTGTATGAGAAAAATGGCTTTTAATTTGGGAATAAGAGAGTATATTGGTGGTTTTTTATAAGTTAGCTGAGTGGAAAACTTGTAATTTTTCAAAAGAAACAGATGTACCCACATTTTTTACATGCCACATGGATCCAAAATGAAACATCATAAAAACATTAGACATAATAATTTCCAAATATGTTTATATAATTTTTTTATATAGGTTTTTAGGTCATTTTAACCCTTATCTTTTTAGTTTAACCTCCTGGTAAAAATATTTCATCTTAATTATGGTAATTAATTTTTACTATTTCACTATTAATTATAGTAAAAAATTAAGTTGAACTTGTTAGATAATATAAATTATGTTAATTATAAACATTTAATCTATTTTACCAAATTCAATTAATATAATTTCTAAAAACTAAATTTAAAATTAAACACGTAGATGCGATGAAAAAAGCGGGTTTTCAGGAAGTGTGTTTTTCAAGCAAAAGATGATATTATATTAACTTCATGAATAAAAATAATAATTATATGAATATAAATTAATATTTAATTATATAAAATCTATATATTAAATTTAAAACATTACCCATTATGTATTATTTTAAATAATTATAAATGATAAACATTATGCACTTTAAAACAATTTCTATAAAAAACTAGTTTTTTAAACCCAAAAATTAAATTATACTAAAATACAATATAAAGTTTATTAAAATGTAATTAGTTAAATTAAATATAACTAAATAATACTTATATTAATTAAAATCATATTCAAAACATAATGGTAACATTAAATTTACTTAATTTATTGAGAAGAAATGATATTTTTACAAAAAAACTGTATTTTTCACTATTCACTGAAAAAAATCAATATTTTTTGAAAAAACAAAAAAATTAAACCAAAGAAAATTTTGATATGTTGATTTAAAAAATTAATTTAATTTTATCAAATCAATTTTCTAAAAACTATAAAAAATAATTATAATATTTTTTCATTGAAAGCAATGAAAATCATTTTTGAAGAAAACGTATTTTTGAAGAATAAAATATCTTTACATAAAATTGATTGATTATTTTCTAAAAAATTATAAATAATTTATATTGAGTAGGAAATATATATATATCATAAATTAGTTAATGATATCCATACCCTCCAATTTAATTTCTAAGTTATAACAGTTATATATTTTATGGGACATTTAAGCTCGATGTTGCATGTTGTATACGCTATCTAACACAAAAATATGGGGGCTTTAGGTATCAAAAGATATATAAGAGATTAAATTTATTTAAAATTAAATATATTTTAATGTATCAATGTGTTTTATTCTTGTCTAAGCTTGATGTTTCATGTCATATATGCTATAGATTATAATTTTCTTCTTTTAAAATATTTGGGTGTTACATCCACCCCCCATTAATAATTTGTGTCCTTGTAATTTGAACATAAACTCAATAAAAAATGGTTTTAAATTTAAAAAAAATACCTATGTTGGAAAACCAAATCATAAAAAGGGTTAATAAAACATCCTCTTTATAATAGAGAAAAGGAAGTATGAGGTTCACCTTGAATTACACATACTAGGTTTCCAAATATGAGAACATTGGTGGGAAGTGAATATTTGGACATAGAATAAAATCATAAAGTTCAAATAATGATGTTGAGTGATAGAGATCATTGACTGCATCAAATCTAATAATCATCAGAAAGTAAACAAATACAAAACCATAAACCAAAGAGGTGTGAAAAAGTTATTTGATATCATCAAAAATGATTGTAATATGAAAAAAAATAATTTCAGTAAACTTTTCCTATGTTTGAGGAATCCATTACCGTCTAGAATAATGAAATATACATAATTTATAAGTTAAAATTCATTCCTTCAATCAATTTTCACAAATATATTATCTTTTTTCTAAACAATGAGTATTCAAAATGAATTTTTCATTCTAGAGGCACTAAAACCAAATTTTAAAGGACCACAAAACTGTAAAATGGATAATAAATCTATTCCACATATCTTTATACATTAATCAAAATAAAAATGGTTAGCACATAGTAAGATAATTACCAAAATTAAGAAACCTTCTTATGATTAAATAATACATTATTATCAATAATTCAATAGAAATACCCAAAGTTAAAATTAAATCATTACATGGATAAATAACCATATATCCCAAATAACTTTAAATAAATTCAAAATTAAATAGTTTTTAAACCTGAAAGGTTATATCATTCCTTTCCACTTTCAATCCTGAAAATATAGTGATCTTCTTCTAAAATAACATTAATCACTTAGTCCCAAAATTACTTTTCAATCCCATGGTCATATATACGATAAAACATGTTTTCCCAAAATTACATCAATATCCAAGATCATATAAACCAAAAAGGTTATAAAAAACTTATAACATATTTTTGAAAAATGTAATAGAATAAATCACATTAATTTAAATATTTATATATACTTCAACCCAAAAAACATCCCCTAAAGTTTCATTAATCATTTCCTGATCTCATCACTTAAAACCTCAAAAGAGGTGTCTTAAAAATTGAAATTATGATCAACATTAAACTTATATACCTATGATGGAATCCAAAAATCATAAGATAACCTCATATAAAGACATCATAATCTCAAAATGAATAATTGGATCACTTATATTCTCCAGGTCATTTTAGGTTTATATTTTTATATAATTAGGAAAAAATCTTACATAAACAATATACATGTCTTTAAATGATCATTTCTCATAATTAACCCATCTTTTATTATTTCACATTAATTCATCATCATGATCTTTATGAAACCACTCTAATCATACATCATTAAAAATCATTCTTGATAATCTAGTGAAAATGAAAGATAAGAAGAATGAGCTTAAATTCTCAATAATAGTAAACATATTCATTAACAATTAAATGTCATTATCGATTATAAGAAGATAATAAGGGAATGATGACATAATCAAAGGATGACAGAATAAAAATACATGAACATGCCATAACAATATTCATACCCATCAATACATGGATCATCAAACATGTAAACATTACATAAGGCTATAATAAAGGAAAATGTCATTAGAATCAATTATCATGAACCATGTGATATCAACTTGATCAAAGGAAACATTTATAACCCATATAAAGAATAATTAAAATTTGTTTGTATCTTGGGAAATAATCTTCATAGAACACTTAAAGATCCATTAAAGAACCCTTAAAATTAAATAACCATAGGGTAAACTTACGATATAATTCTTCAGAGAACATAATCATTATATAATGAATTAGATTGTTATATAGGTTAACCAATCATATAGGTTATATCAAGCTTACCCAGTGCAATATAGGTGAACCCATCATATAAAAATGTCAAATAACTATTAATAAAGTACATAGAGCATGGATTTCATTGTAAAACTAAAAAAAATAATCAGTATTCCTTTCAAAACATGATTATCTCGTAGAAAATAAACTAGTTCCATGATAATCACTTTGAAAAATTATTAACCTATGGAAAAAATAGGATCCATAACAATCTCTTTGAAGTAATATTAATTTGTGGAAAAAAAATAGGTTTCATAATGATCTCTTTGAAACATTATTAACCCATAGAAAATAAATGTGTTCCATAACAATCTATTAGAACCATGATTAATCCATGGGAAAGAAATGGGTTCCACAAAAATCCCTTCAAAAAAATCATAATCCATTCAGAGAAAGAATAAGGATGGTATTATTACAAAATATCCCAATTGGAGCATAAGTAACAATATGGGTTGTTGATGTTGATGAATGGAAACACCATTAAAAATTTATTAAAACATTTTTGAGGAAAATAAACTTTTAATTTTGAAAATAACTTTTAAAAACTATAAATTCTAAAAATATTATGAAAATACTTATCTTTGAGAAAATCCTTAGATAAATATAAATAAAATTACAAGGAAAAATAATGGACATGATTTCAGTAAAATTCATTCATGTCATATGTGTTAAAAATAAACATTATTTTCAGAACATTTGTAAAAGGGAGTAAAAAGTGACCCATTCTAAAAAGTTAAGAAATTTTATTTATGACCTTTTAAAAGATGGTAAATGACCGTGTAAAATGGATTTATGAAATAATTTATTTTTAGAAATAAAAATTTTTGAATAAAATTCATAAATCATTGATATGGAAGAGAAAGATACTCGATATAAAATAAAAATACAAGACCAGTATCACATATAAAAAAAATTCATGATGTTTCATAAATAAATAAGGGTAGAAATTGAAATTAGAAATGTGAACCACACACTAAAATAAATAGGGTAGTAGCAGAATTTTTTTATATATTAGTGGCAGTTTTTTCATGGATTAGTAGCAGTTTTGTTAAGTGTTGTTTTTGGACTATTTAGTGATGGTTACATGTTTATTTATCATAGGTTCTTTCATAAAAAAATATTCGTGGGAAGTATAAATAAAATAAAAAAACCACTACAAAACATATTGGCAGTAGTTTCTTTCTGTTGTGGTCAATCCTAACCTCCGCTAAACATATTATATTTAATTTATTTAGCATCGGTTAATTAAAATCACCACTAAATATATTTTCTTATTTATTTAAATAATAAAAAAATATAAATAAAAAAATGTAATAAATTGAAATATAAATATATGATCAACCCATCATATATATATCATACACCCACATTCATATAAAAACATCCAGTCATCATAACCTCAATCTCATTCAACCCATACATTAGTCAACCAATACATCGGTCATCAATATATACATATAAAATATGTCCGATAACAACCCATGTCCAATATAAATCTATATCATGACATACACTGCATCTGTCTGCCTCTACATCTTCTCATTGACTGAAATCGACCACGTAATCTCACCAACTATAAAAAAAAGGAAAACAAAAATTAAAACCAAACAAAATGAATCAAAATTAAAGTAGAATAATTGAAAAAAAATTAACTTACCATAGAAACTAATAACATCGCGACTACCTTCTAAAGAATATCATGGATCGGAATAGTCAAAATCCTACCTAAAATTAGCATCTTCTACCTATGATGAAAATCATAACATTTAAGAAAAGTAATGAAAAGTAAAAAAGACACAGAATATGTTCAGAATGATACACATAATTGTTTTTATTTTTTTAATAAAACAAAAGAAATTTTAGCCTAAAATAAATAATATATTATGAAAAACACTTTAAAAATATAAACATACCTATTTAAGATAAGATTCAACACTTGAAACTGAAAAGAAAAAAGAAAAATATTCTAAATTTTTTAATGATACATGTGGTGTGATTAAAATTTACTTAATAAACAAATTTTAAAGATCTTGATATCACATAAAGTCCTATATTTCAAAAAAACTCAATAGTGGTTGTCTCATGATTACACATTTGTTGGTCAGAGAAGATTACTCAAGAGGGGGGTGAATTGAGTATCTATAAAAATTTATCTTAGAATTGGTTCTTAAAAAAATATCCCCCAATTAAAATATAATAAAAGTTAGTTTGTAGTGAATTTATAAATGTCATCAATGTTCAATTAATTTCTCATAAGATTAATTATTTCTCAGCTTTACCAATCTAAATATTAGTCAAACTTTTGAAACTAATCTTCTGATTCCAAATAGATATAAACACATGCTAAACTAACTATCAAAGTTAAATTTAGTATTATTTGAAATGAAATAAACACATATTATATTAAACTAAAAGGAAAATACATAGCATATAAAAACAAAAGGTTCAGTCTCAAGCTGAGACTTAGTCCTCTCTACTTGGTGATCACCTTCAACTAAGCAGTTTATATTAGTAAACTTTTTGATCCACACCTTGGATCAAGGTTCACAATAGCACACAAGGCTGTCTAGGTCACACTTGACCTCTACCACAGTTATTCATAGTAAAATGAACAAAAAATCACACTTGATCTCTTCCACTTTTCTACGTGGGATACCAAAGTAAAAATAGAATGAGTGTGAGGATATTTAATATTTTCTAGTTATGCACAGGAGACAATGTGTGTGAAATAAACAGATGCACACACTACTCAAAAAGTAAACTTAAGACCACAACAGATTTATAATTGAAGAATAAAGTTTTGACATATATGTGTGTTATGAAGTGAAGCTATGGACTATATTTAAGTAGAGAAAATGATATTCGAGTCCTATTCTGGAATATTGCTTTAGAACAATGTATCTTAGCCTTTTTACTCTAGTTTCCAAGTCTAAAAAGATCAACTCTTCAATGTTAGGATGTTCAGCGAAATTTAGCAGGTTCTTTCTTGTCTTATTGAACTCCTTGTGTACTCTAGATTCAAGTTCTTGGAATTGTGAACACAACTTTTCAAGTTCTTTTGTTTTAACTATTTTGAACATTCTCCCGATCTATCTCTATATATATAAAGTTTATATTGTAATCCTTTTATACTTCAAGGTCCAGCAGGCATAAAGATCTCCCCATATGCATGTACCTCGTACTCTCTATGGATAGTCCTATAGACAACATTAAATAATGTTATAAAAATTAATTTTTCTAAATATGACTGTTAGAAATAAATTAGAATTAATAAATTTGAAACAATTTTTATGACTATCGGTCATTCATAATTATTGGTGACTCATTTTCATCGGTCTGTCATCATTGGTCTGCTAGTGTCAGTCTGTAAGAATCAGCTTGTCAGCATCGGTGACTCCGTGTATCGGTGAGTTATTTTCATCGGTATTGGTTACTCATTTTATCAATGAGTCATTTGTGTTATTGGTCTCTCAGCATCCGTGACTCCATGTATTAGTGAGTTATTTCCACTGGTATCGGTGAATCAATGTATCAGTGCATCATTTTTTCTATCGATCTATCAGCATCGGTGAGTTTTCATCAATGACTCATGTTGTACTATCGGTGAGTCGATCATCGGTGTGTCATCCATCGGTGAGTCGATCATCGTTGTGTCATCCATTATTGAGTCGATCATCGGTGTGTCGTCCATCGGTTAGTCGATCATCGGTGTGTCGTCCATCGGTGAGTCAATCATCTATGTGTCTTCCATCGGTGAGTTGATCATCAGTGTGTTGTCCATTGGTGATTCGATCATCGGTGTGTCATCCATCGGTGAGTCGATCATCGGTGTGTTGATTTGAACTAACGGTTCCAGGGACTCTGAGAAACTTATGAAGTGTCTGTCTTACACAGAGCACTACTATATTAAGTGACATCTATAAAAACATGTAAATATACACTTATAAACATATTGAAGCATAAATATAGTTTATTGAGTTTTTGAAATGTATTATACAGTATGAAATAATTTATTTACTTAGAGATATTAGATGGCATGAAATAATATAATATGTAGATTAACATTATTTGTGATTATGAAAACCATTAAATCATAGAGGGTCCAACAATCTCCCCCATTTTTATAATAACAAATTATTTCATACATGTGATGTTAAGGAATAATAATTACTTGACTTAGCATAACTCACTGAATGTGATTGTTCAATATAACTAAGGATTACCCTTGTTTTTGTTTTTAGAACAAAGCTCCCCCTCAATTATTGGATTAGAGGAAATATATTTATATATATTATGTTGAGTACATGCCATGTGGCATGTGCCAGAGTTTCTCCCCCTGAAATTAATAAGGTATACCTATACCTTTCTCCCCCTTTTTGGATTATCAAAAAGGAAAAACGTGAAGATAATGATAATGAAGAAAGATAAATAACATAAATAAAAAAAAGAAAAACATAGTGAAGAAAAAAAGGATTTCCATTATGGTTCAAAAGATTACAATTAGAAAAATAAAGATACAAATATATATCAAATGAAAAATCCACCACTAAGGGTTTGGATTCTGAGACGCTTTTCCTTTATCTGAAGGATCGGATGTTTTTAGTTTGGTAGTGGGAAGAAGTTTTCTAATGAAAATACCTGGAAATTAAACACCTGTAGGGAAATTTGTTGCAAGGCTAGGTCTTATCTCTAACAACACACAGCTCTGAGGTTCCTCAGTAATTATTGGTTGAATATGGTTAAGGTCCTAAGAGACACTCATCTAAGCAGGAGGCTGAGAGGTAGTGCCAATGGAAGCAGTAAGAGGAACCACAATTGCTTCAGCATGAACATGCATATAAGGCTTGAGGAGCTTGATGAAATAATTAATAATTTCACCACTATATTGCATGGTATTCTTGAAATCATCCTTATTCTCTAGAAATTTATTCCGCATAGGGGTAAACTCCTTCAATTGTGCCACTTGTTTCTTGAAGGCTTTTGTGAATAAAGAAATTCTGAGATTTTTGGCTAAAAACTTGAAGCTATTGATGAGAACATACTTGGTATAGATCTTGGTAAAATACTTATCCACTTTCTCTATAATATCTTTCTAAGAAACAGAGGCTTCATCTGTACATTGCCTTACCATATTGTAAACAAGATCTATATTTCAATGTACCTTTGCATGATTTTATTTTTCTGAATCACTCTGAAGATTCTTGAGTTATTCTCTTATCACAGCCTTGAGAGACTCCAACTCAGCAACAGCACATCTCCCACCTCTAGAACTATATGGAATAGTGATGATCTTTCCAATCTCTACATTCAATTTCTTCAAATCTACACTCAGTAGATGTGTCACAAAGTTCCTAAGAACTTCCATCATACCACTAAAAGAGGTCTCGAAATCAGTGGTTAGAGAATTTAGCTCATTGCTCATCTTCTTTACTTATTTTTTCAACAAATTATTATGTCTAATGATGGTTTAGTTTGTGGTAATGAGATTAGGTTGAATCTCTTGGAACTCCATACTTGAAATATTTGCATCATCAGCATCCAAAATACTCATAGAAGTAGAGGTTTCACTTCTGGACCCAACTGAGGCTCTCACTGATGAACAGATATCACTTTTGAATTGCTCTAAATCAGCCTTAGTGACATAGCACTAGGAACTGGTTGTGCTACTGGATCAACAGTTATAGGTGCAATTGGTGAAGCAGGTGAAATATGTTCTACTTTAGCTTGGGATTGTAGAGTAGGAGGAGGTGCAGGAGGCACCCTTTCCTCATATGAATCATAATTTATCCTAAAAAGAATGAGGCATGGATTTCTATTCCACTCACCAGTTAATGTCCAGTATCTGGGATCTACTTTTTTTATCCCGATTCTTCTTCCCTAAGTCTCAGGTACAATCTCTTCTTCTTCTTCTTCATCATCCAGACCTCTATCTAAAACAATATTTCTACCCACTAGTTCTAGTTGAACTTGAGGTTCTTCATTTACCCCAACCACTTCAACTTCTCCAGGAACTTCTTGTATCTAAGGCACTTGATCCTCAGCCTCTTCCTCATGTCCACCAGCCATAATTTCATTCAAATTTTTAATGATTTCTTAATTTTCAACATCAGGATGGTGAGGTATGTCCTCATTATCAGCATCTCCATGACCAATAGTTTCTTTTTCAATAGGATCAGCGCCACCTTGTCCATCAACTCTATCATAAATTCCATGTACATATTCCTCACTGGATATATCAACTATTTGTTGACCCACTTTCAAAAAATCACTAACAAGATAATCATTTTCCTCTTCATCATCATCATCATTAGACTCCTCATCTGACTTACTTACATATCATTACACACCAGTGACCTCTATATCTTCCTCATCCTCATCACCTAACAAAGGTTCCCTTGAGGGTAAAACCAATGGTGAACTAGAAAGTATATAATACATGTCTTTTGGGATTTCAGAAATATCAGGATCACTCTTGTAATCAATAATAGATCCATATTCCCTTGGAAACTCACCACTAGCTTCCTCATCTGAATAGATAGCTTCCTCTCTTGGTTTTAGACCTAGATCAACTTGATCCTTTGGTCTGGTAGGATGGTCAATCCGACTGTAATCTTTATATAGTCTTTCATCATCTCCTACCTAGCATTTCTTCCGAGGGTTCCATAATATACTAATTCTATTGAAAGTCTCTTTCTGAAGGTAGAAACCACTCTAGGCAATAATCAATTCATCTCCATCTTCCACACAGCCCAATTTATTTAGCATAGAAGAGATCATCCTAGGATACTACAAACAAGTTTCTTTCTTGGATGGTTTTATCATATCAGAAATGTGAACCATTATATACCTAAAAAGAATCAACTTTATCCCATTTTTTATAGGTAAATCAGGAATACATCATGATACTTCACATCAGATAAATATCCCTTGGATAGATTTGATGTTGAATAAACTTATAGAGTAACATTGCCTCTCCTTTGAATTCACTGGTAGTAGCTCCCCTTGATTATTCACTTCCAATCAGCTCCTTTAGAGCATTCTCATATGAAAACAAATCAGAGGAAGGTGGAATATTACCCTGATAATCAGAATAGAAACCTTCATGAGGCATTTCCAAGCATTCAACTCATTATTTATATAAAAAAAGTTATATATTTTCCCTTTACTACAGACTTCATTTGTACTTCTTCAGCTCCATCCAAGAATATCTTCAAGTTGAGATAAACTCATTCACAAGATGGGGGTAAAAAGTTATTTCACTATTCGAGAACCAGCTTAGCCATACTTGAGATTCTAGCACCCCCATCAAGAGTGACCTGATTAACAAAATCCATTATACAAAAACTTCTTTCCCAGCTGTAACAACTCAGCTTCCCAAACCTAGATTTGCAGTACCAGTGGACTCCACCTTCTGATGCTTAGCTGGTGCAGATTCCCTCAGCTCATCCATCACATGCTTCTTCCTTTTTATTTAGAGGGTTCAGATTCGAAAGGAGTCAAAAGGTCCAGGTTAGAGAGGTATAGTGTCGAGGAGAAGAAGGTTCAAAGGCAGAGAAGAAGGTGAAAGGTTGAGATGGATTGAATTTATTATATCATTTAGGGATTGTAAATTTTAAAGCACAAAAAAATGAAAAGTGGTAAAAAGAACAAAAAACTGTGTCATTTTACTTAAAACGGACATAATTACAGCAGGTTCTTTAAAGGAATTGATTTCATAGGATCGGTTTTACATGATCGGTTTCAAGAGATCGGTTTCACTAATCGGTTTCACAGATCGATTTCACAGATCGCTTTTACAGATCAGTTTCACAGATCGGTTTCAAAGATCAGTTTCATAGATCGGTTTCACAGATTAGTTTCACAGATTGGTTTCAAAAATCTGTTTCACATATCAATTTCATATATTAGTTTCACATATTGTTTTCATATATTGGTTTCACAAATTAGTTTCACATATCAGTTTCATAGATAAGTTTAACAGATCAGTTTTACATATTAGTTTCACAGATAAACAGATATTTTCAAAGGCAACATAGGTTTGATTGGACTTTATAGATTTATCATTCCTAGTTCATGTCTGATGTAGTTTATTCTCTCATTGTTTAAGAGTTTAGTGAATATGTCAGTAAGTTAATGCTCAGTCTTGATAAAATCAAGAGTTATATCACATTTTTGATAATGATCTCTCAAAAAGTGATGTATTACATCAATATGTTTTGTTCTAGAATGAGAAATTAGATTCTTATAAATGTTAATAGAACTTTTGTTTTCACAGTTTATGGAGATATGTATGAAATGAAATCTATAGTCTAATAAGGTGTGTTTTATCCACAAAATTTGTGCACAGCAACTACTAGCTGCAATGTACTCTGGTTCAGCAGTTGATAATGCAAATGAATTTTTCTTTTTAATACACCATGATATTAGATATTTTCTAAAAAAGTGACATATTCCAAAGGTACACTTTCTATCTAACTTACATCCTCCAAAGTTAGCATTTAAATAACTAACTAAATTAAAAGGTTTTCCTTTAGGATAAAATAATCCTAAATTAGTTGTATACTTGTAGTATTGGAAAACTCTTTTAACAGCATTTAAGTGTGACTCTTTTGGGTTTTCTTGAAATCTTTCACATATACACACACTAAATATAATATCTGGCTTACTATCAGTTAAGTACAGATTACTCCCAATCATTCCTCTATATACAGTTTGATTAACAGATTTTCCATTTTCATCAAGATATAACTTACATAAAGAACTCAAAGTCGTTTCATTACTCTTAATTTTATCAAGGCCATATATTTTCAAAATATATTTAGTTTAATTAATTTGATTTAAAATAATACCTTCTTTATTTTGAAATCCAAGAAAATATTGCAGTTCACCCATCAAACTCATTTAAAGCTCGCTTAAAATCATTTTAGAAAAATCATTACATAATGAATTTTTAGAAGATAAAAATATTATATCATCTACATATATTTGAGCTATTAAAACTTCTTTTGAAATTATTTTTATAAACAAAGTAAGATCTACAAGTCCTTTTGTAAATCCTTTAGAAATAAGAAAAAATCTTAATCTTTTCTACCAAGCTCTTGGAGCTTATTTCAAACCATATAAAGATTTAGATAATTTGAACACTTGATTATGAAAATGTGGATTTATAAAACATGGGGATTATTCAACAAAAATATCCTCAGTTATATGACCATTTAATAATTCACTTTTGACATCAATTTGGTAAAGTTTAAAATCCAAGTGTGTTTCATAGGAAAGTAATATTCTAATGGCTTCAATCCTAGATACTAGTGCAAAGTATTATTCATAATCAATTCCTTATTATTTATTATATCCTTGTGAAACCAACCTAGCTTTGTTTCTAACTTTATTTCTAGCTTCATCCACTTTATTTCTAAACAACCATTTGGTTCTTATGGTCAAAGTATCCTTTGGTATATCTACAAGTTTCCAAAATTTATTTCTTTTAAACTGGTTAAGTTCTTCTTGCATGGACATTACACAAAATTCATCACTGATTGCGTCATTGATATTTTTAGGTTCATGTTGTGACAAGAATGGTTGATGTTCAACCTGGTTTCTCAAGGAATCTCTAGTTTGTGTTCCTCTATCTAAATCACCAACAACAGCATCTAAGGGGTGATTTTTAAGGGTCCTAGTTATTCTAGTAATGGTAGGACTAGTTATTTTAGGTTATTCATTTTGATCTGGTTCATTTTGGCTAGGATCTGGAGGATTTCTAGAACTGGGAGTTTTCAAAGATTCCTTCACATGATGATTTGAGGTTTTATCATTAATTTCCAGATTGTACATATCCTCTTCAATATTTTCTAGTGAGGTATTAGTCTCATGTGGATCTATTTCATCAAACTTCACATGTACAGATTCCACCACGCATTTGGTTTTATTATTAAAGACTCTATAGGCTTTTCTTGATGTATAATATCCAAGAAATACTCCTTCATCACTTTTAGAGGAAAATTTATTGAAATTGTCTTTAGTGTTTAGAATATAAACATTACATCCAAACACTTTAAAATAACTTATGTTGGGTTTCCTATTATTCCATAACTAATAAAGAGTTTTTTTAAGGATGGGTACGATTAAAACTATATTTATTATGTAACAAGTTGTATTAATAGCTTCATCCCAGAAATAAATTGGTAGGTCATATTCATTTAGCATAGTTCAGGCAATTTTTTATAGGGTTGTATTTCTTCTTTCTACCACACCATTTTGTTGAGGTGTCTTAGGGGCAACAAATTTATTATTATAGCCTTTTTTTGAGCAAAAATATTCAGAATCTTGATTCTCAAACTCAAGAACAAGATCACTTTATAAGTATTTAATCTTCAGTCCACTAAGATTTTCTATAGTCCTAGCATAATTGGTAAAGTGAGAACAATATTCACTCTTGTGAGATAAAAAAAAGTTCCAGGTATACCTAGAGAAATAATCTACAAGAACATAAACATAGTGCTTCTCATTGACACTCAAAACTCTAGATAGTCTAAACAAATCCATGTGAACCAACTCAAGAGGATGAGAAGTAATCACTTATTTCTTTGGTTTGAAGGTATTTTATGTTGATTTCCTTTTTGAAAAGTATTGCACACCCTATTATCTCGAAACTCTAATTTAGGTAGGTCTTTAACTAAACCTTTTCTAGTTAAATTCTTAAGAGAGTATATGTTGCAATGTCCTAGTATTCTGTACCAGAGCCAAGACTCTTTGTGAAAGGCATTTAGACAAGAAACATTATGTAAGGCTAGTGTGTCTATATTTATAGCTTATACATAATCATTTCAAATAGTAGTAAATATTAAGTTCTTAATGGAATCAAAAACATGGAATGAATCATTTTTGAATTTTACATTAAATCCATCATCACGCAATTCAGATATGCTAAGTATGTTTGTCACGACCCGTCCCCTGAGGCCCATACCATGACTATCCCAAGTCCACCTTCCATAGGCCAGGGGCTGGCGGCTAGCACCAAAAGGCGTATTCCCTAAAACTGGGAAGGCATTGCCTTTATAACCTGTAAACTAACACAACTTTGCACAAAGTAGGATACAAGCACAAAGTAAAACTATATAGTAAACATGGTGTGTACAGAAAGAAAAAGGGGCTAGAATACAAGACCAATTGGAAAGTACAAGAAAAATAGAAAGTACAAGTAAATTGGAATAGCTCTTATGAACACCCACCAAGGATGTTACCTGAAGGGTAGGTACAGCTCTCGAACGGTCTTCACTACAGTACACCTCATCTAATGTCCACCTCTAATCTACCTTCATTCCTAGTACCCTCATCCTCGATCAATGTTGTATGTTATCTGCACCAAACACAACAAGGTGTGGATGTAGCCCGTGAAGGGGGTGAGTATAATGATACTCCGTAGGGATCACGAGACCCTAAAAGGTCTCACAAAATCCACAAAGGATAAACCACAAAGAATGAAAACAAATGACAACCCTACTTAGGTATATGCCCATACATATACCTAAGTTGTCGAGTAAACCCATCTCAATCATGAGGAAACACAAGGCCCAACTCAAAATCCCAAATCTCAATTGTCCCATGAAGGAAAGAATACCACGAAGGTAACACCATAAAGGTACGTACCACAAAGGTAACTCCACAAAGAAGAATACCACAAAGGTATCACCACGAAGGTATGCATCACAAAGTTTTTTCATACAGATGATTACCACACAGGTAAAGACTCATCTCACATCAGGTATAACTTAGTTACGTAAGTAAAGATGATTATATGTAACTACCAAATCATCTTACTCTGTTAAGAGGTAGACCCACGTAGGATCCAAAATCATCAGACCCGTGTAGGATCCTAGTACAGTAGACCAATGTAGGATCCTGGAGTAATCCCACGTGGATTCCTAGAGTGGATCCAAGTGGGATAATGGAGCACATACCCACGTAGGATCCCAAAGCATAGACCCATGTAGGATCTTAAGGCACAGACCCACATAGTATCCCTTTTCTCATCATACAACCAGCTACAGGGTTCCCGCACTAAGCTCGCTTGACTCCAGGAGGGTTCGCTCTTCAAGCCATAGGTCGATACTAAAACTACCATGAAGTCCAACAAAGAAGTATCCCAAAAGACCTCCATGTAATAGGGGTCTCAACGCAATAGATGGTGCATCAATCGGACGCTCGGTCTATAACTTATTGGCCTTTTAATCCCGAAGGCCTGGTTGGATTCATGTTCGATCCAACCCAGTTGTACCGCAACTTTATCCAAAACTCAAATGGGGTATAGAAAAAGGACCATCTTGATCCAAGGTTCTCAGTGCCATAGACGGTTCATAAAACAGATGCTCGTATCTCAAGTTATGGTTGAAAGAGTGGAAAAGGGTCGAAGTTGGTCTAGGTCCGGTCCGACCCGGTCGGACCAACCAAGGCCGACCCGGGTCCCACCCTGGGTCTGACCCGGCCCACTGTGTCCAACCCAGCCTGCGATGGGTGGCCCGCACTGGGTGGCCCACAGGCCTACGTTGGCCCGCGGCTGGGTGCCCCCGTGGTGGGGTCCGCCCTATCCACCACCCAAGGGGGAGGTTCCCCTTGGGTACCCCGAACGGCTGGGCCGTTTAGGTAGGGTAGTTGACCGGCCAGTGCCATGTGGCACCGGCAGCTGGCACGCGGGACCCGGGGTCCCACTGGGCTCCTCGGCTGGCCAGACGGCCAGCCCACCCGCGCAGTGCGGTCACGCACCGCACCACCACCACCAGCCAACTGCCCTCCTTCACCATTGCGGCCTCGTGTCGCAGCTCCTGTACGCCCGGCAGCGCGGTCGTGCACCGTCTCCCCCTTCGTGTTGTCGGTCGTGCACCGACCGCCACCCTAACTTCGTCGCGGCCGACGGTCTGTGGCCCTTCTTCGGCAGTGTGGTCGTGCCGCCAACGTCTTCGTAGCCGGCCAGAGTTTCTGCCGCTATTCCCGAGCCCCACCGGTGCTGGTCGCCAGCACGAGTTGCCAGAAACGTTCCTTGGGTCACTGGGCGCGCCCCGGTGGCCCGTTCTTCATTCTGAAAACTCCTTCACTCGACTCGGAACATCACCATCGATTCAAGACCTTCATAAACCACAAAGGTTGTGGAGAGGTTGGGTTGTGTTCGTTTGGCCCGCACCCTCCATGTTAGAATGGTAGCAAGCGGCATAATTGTTCTTAAATTAAGAAGATTTACAAGAACTAGGCAAGGGGTATTCAAAACAACATTCCCTACCTAGATTTCTCATGGGAGGTGTCGCGAGATGAAGTCGGTGAAGGCAAGGTAAAGACGTATGTGGGTTCATCGTCATTGAAGAAATTCCTTGTTGGGTATCCTTCAAAAAAGTTCTTCATTGGAGAAAGTGTTCTTCGTTGGAGAGATTTTTTCTTCACAATTCTCCCAAGATATCCTTTTCCAACAAATCCCCCAACCAAGAGGTGAAATTCCAAATAAATAAAGTTAAGTTAATTAATATAATTAATGTTGGCACATTAATTAATTTTATGTTGGCTCAATTAATGGGAAAATAACCCAAGAGTCACCTCCCTCATTAAAGAGGGAGTTCAAGGCTCGAGTGGTCCCCACCACCAAATTCAATTTGAGAGGATTGAATTTCAAAAATAAAATAAAGTTAATTTATATTATTTTCTCCCACGAATAGCACAAAAACTAACTTTCACCCTCGACCTACTGCATTCGAGGTGAAGGTCTCCTTAAGCGAATAATGGTGCTGCGAGCTCAACGGTGTCCTCGGATTTGAATTCTGAGCACCGGTTCAAAAGTTACAAAAACCCACTTGCAGGTTTACTAAAAGTACCCATAAAAAAAGTTCAGAAATTCATTTCAGGCACTCCGAGCCTAAGAATCACACGCCATCAATTTTCGCAGGCTTGTAATATTCCCATATAATTAAAAAAACTTAAATGGAATTTTAGAGTCTTTACAATGTTATACCTTAATCCATCAACATAAAGTACATTGGAAATTAAAATAGAGTTATGGTTACCAATCTATCCTAGGCCGGTCATTTTTCCTTTACCATTGTTACCAAATGTGACATGTACTCCATCAATATTTATAAGCCTTTTAATGCTTAAATAGTTCCATGTCATTTGTCTTGAACACCCACTATCCAAGTACCTCATATTTTTACAAGATATATTTAGGTAGTTTACCTACAAAACAGTTCATTTAAGAAATGATTTTGGTACCCATATTTGTCTGGGTCCACATACATTAGTAATATAAGATTTTGGAACCCACAATTTTCTTATGGGGTTCCTATATAAAGAATATAGAGTGTTTGAAAAATAAAATATATTTGGTCTTAAATAATTGGACGCAGTAAAAGAATTCTTGGAATTGGAACTTGCAATAAAATTCTAGTTTTTGAAGAAAGAAGCAGATTTTCCAAATTTGGTTACAAAATGTGCTTTGATAAATTCAGTTGACTGGGTTGATATCCTATACCATAAGTATACTTAGGAGCTATTTGTTTACCAATCATTTGATTAAGGGTATTTTTCCTAATGGTAAACATTTCTAAGTCATTCTTCAATTGCTCATTAGACATTTTTAACTCATTGTTTTTCTTGAGCAGTTTAGCATTTTTCTCTTTTTCGGTTGTAAGTTTAGATTTAACATTCATAGTAAGAGCATGTTTTTTCTTCAAGGATTTATACTTATCTTTTAACTCATTGTATTTTTCTCCCAGCATGTTTTAATATTCAAATAATTCATCATTTTTCATGTTCTCAAACTCACATTCATTTTCAGAATAATAATAATTATCTGCAGGTGAGTCTAAGTTTACCTCAGTTGTGTTTGTCATAAAACACTTATTATCCATATCATCCTTCTCATTATGAGAAGAAGCAGATTAACTAGAGCTGTCCTTAGAGGCACTCTAGGTGTCCTTTATTACTTTCTTATACTTTATATCCTTATTTTCATACTTCTTCTTATATTTCATATTTGGACAGTCAGCCTTGACATGTAATTTCCTTTTAAATTTGTAGAAAATTATCTCTTCTGATTTATTATTTCTCTTCCAATTATTTTTCTAGTTTCTTCTGTTATCATACTTCCCTTTATAATTGGGATTTCTGAAAATTTTCTTATTACTTATAAAATTTATTGAATCTTCTAGCTAGCTGGGCCATTTATTCATCATTATCTGAAGATGATTCTTCACTATTGAATCTTTAAACAGTATATTGAACTTTTTCTTTTTCTTTAGTTTTAGAGGTAGTAGTCTTGTAGGCTACAGAATTTCATTTTGGTTCATCTTATTCTTGATTTACCTTCAATTCCTCTTCATACATCATTAATTTTCTAATCAATTACTTCACTTGCATCTTATCAATGTATCATTATTCCATAATTGATACATATGTCCCTTGTCATCTTTCTGGTAAGCATCACAGAATCCTCATAATTTTCTCTTTGGCTAAAACTTCTCTTCCTAAAGAAATCATGATACTCACAATTTCATGGAACCTGATATAAAAATCAAAAATAGATTCATCAGGATTCATTCTAAAGTTTTCATATTTAATAGTATAAGTATTTAATCTCATTTCTTTAATATTAGATGTTCCCTCATTAGAAACAAATAGAGTGACCCAAATCTCAGGTGCAGTTTTACAAGAAGAAATATGATTAAACTCTTCATCTCCTAGTGAACAGTACAGAGCATTCATTTCTTTACAATTATTTTCATAGGTAGTCTTGGTTGGTTCATCCCAATTATTTCTATAAGTTTCAGGAATTACATATTTACTTTCAATAGCAGTCCAGATTTCAAATCCAATGCTTTCTAGATGTATTTTTATTTTAAGATTACACATAGTATAGTTGGTTCCATTAAAGAAAGGTGGTCTATTGGTATCATCCCCTTATAATATATTATCCATGATATAAATTTTAAAAGAACTTAAAAGAGATAAAAATTTAGAAATAAAAGAAATTTTAAGATCTTTGAAAAACAATTACAATCACAGTTGAGAAGATTTGAAAATTGACAATAATTTGTAATTCCTTTGATACCAAATATTGGTCAGAGAAGATTACTCAAGAGTGGGGTGAATTAAGTATCTATAAAAAATTCTGTTAGAATTGGTTCTTAAAAAAATATCCCCCAATTAAAATATAATCAAAGTCATTTTGTAGTGAATTTATAAATGTAATGAATGTTAAATTAATTTCTCAAAAGATTGATTAGTTCTCAGATTTACCAATCTAAAGATTAGTCAAAATTTTGAAACTAATATACTGATTCAAAATAGATATAAAAACTTGTTGAAATAACTGTAAAGGTTAAATTTAGTTTTATTTGAAATGAAATAAACATAGATCAGATTAAACAAAAAGGAAAATACACAGGGGATAAAAATAAGAGGTTCAGTCTCAAGCTGAGACTTAGTCCTCTCTAATTGGTGATCACCTATCACCGAGCAGTTTATATTAATAAACGTTTTGATCCACACCATAGATCAAAGTTCACAATATCACACAAGGCTGTCTAGGTCACACTTGACCTCTACCATAGTTATTCATGGGAAAAGCAACAAAAAGATCACACTTGATCTCTTCCACTGTTTTACGTGGGATACCAAAGTATAAAATAGAGTGAGTGTGAGGATATTTAGTATCCTCTAGTTATGTAGAGAAGAAAGTGTTTTTGAAACAAATAGATGCACACACTACTCAAGAAGTAAACACAAGACCATAACAGAGTTATAAATAAAGAATAGAGTTTAGAAATCTATGTGTGTCATGCAGTGAAGCTCTGGACTAGATTGAAGTAGATAAAATGATATTTGAGTTATCTTTTGGAATATGGATTTAGAACAAAGTATTTCAGCCTCTATACTCTAGTTTCATTGTTTGAAATGTTCATCTCTTCGATTTTAGGATGTTCAGAGAAATTCAACAAGTTCTTTCTTGTCTTATTGAACTCCTTATGCACTCTAGCTTTGAGTTCTTGGAATTGTGAACACATCTTTTCGAGTTCTTCTGTTTTCACTATTTTTCACATTTTCCTGATCTGTCTCTATATTTATAAGGTTTATCTTGTAATCCTTTTATACTTCAAGTTCCAGTAATCATGAAGATCTCCCCATGTGCATATACCTCATACTATCTATAGATAGTCCTACATACAACATTAAATAATGTCAGAAACAGTAATTTGTCTAAATACGACCATTAGAAATAAATTTGAATTAATAAATTTGAAACATTTTTTATGACTATCGATGAGTCATAAGTATCAGTGATTCATTTGCATTGTTCTATCATCATCGGTCTATAAGCATTAGTCTATCAGCATCGGTGACTCCGAGTATCGGTGAGTTATTTCCATCAGTATCAGTGAATCAGTGTTTCGGTGAGTCATTTGTGCTATTGGTCTATCAGTATCGATAAATCCAAGTATCGGTGAGTTATTTCAATTGGTATTGGTGACTCAGTGTATCAGTGAGTCATTTGTGCTATCGTTCTATCAGCATCAGTGAGTTTTCATCGGTGACTCATGTTGTACTATCGGTGAGTCGATAATCAGTGTGTCGTCCATCGGTGAGTCAATCATCGTTGTGTCTTCCATTGGGGAGTCGATCATCGTTGTGACATCCATCGGTGAGTTGATCATCGGTGTGTCATCCATCAGTGAGTCGATCATCGGTATGTCGTCCATCAGTGAGTCGATCATCAGTGTGTTGATTTGAACTCATGGTGTCAAGGACTCTAAGAAACTTATGAAGTGTCTGTCTTACATAGAGCACTAATATATTAAGTGAAATTCCATAAAAACATGTATATATACACTTGTAAACATATTAAAGCATAAATATGGTTTATTGAGTTATTTAAATGTATTTTACAGTATGCATAATTGATTTACATAGGGATATTAGATGGTATAAAATAATAGAATCTATAGATTGACATTATTTGTGTTTATGAAAACCACTAAATCATAGAGGGTCCAACAACATCAATCTGAGTTTTTTTCTATAGTTGTGACTATTCTACGCACATTTTACTATTTTAAAATACTAAAAACATGATTACAGACATAATAGGAATAATGTAATTTATAATGATGTGTCATCAGTTCATAAATTTTAAATTTAAATCTATGGTTGTTTTTCCATTATTTGAGAGAATTCCAACATCGTTTGCCTTGTTTTGACACCCTGAAACTTGATTTTAAAGGATTTTGTACCTTTCAAAAGTGTATTCTAAATAATTTCGACCACACTACATGTTGGAATGACATTTTTTCTATCTGTACATGTCAAAAACAACTCATCATTGGTTTTACCATTATTTCACATCAATCTGAGGTTGTTTTCTATGGTTTTGACTGTTCCACACACATTTTTGTGTTTTAAAATACTAAAAATGTGTTTGTGGCCATAACAAGAAAACCATAATTCGGAATGACATTTAGTCAGTTACTACATTTTAAAATTAAATCTTTGGTCATTTTCCTTGGAATTCAGGGCAATCTGGCATCATTTTCCTAGTTTTGACTCCCCAACACTTGTTTTTAAAGGCTTTTGTACCTTTGTGAAGTGTATACCGAGTAATTCCAACCACACTACATGTTTTATTGATGTGTTTTATAAAATTACTCATCAATAAAACTCATATGTGGTTTTATCATTATTTTACATCAATTTGAGGTCATTTTCTATGATTTTTATCGTTTTATGCACATTTTAGTGTTTTAAAACACTAAAAATGCATTTGCGGCCATAAAGGGAAAACCATAATTTAAAATAACATGTCTTCGGTTACTAAATTTCACAATTATATGTACAATAATTTTACCATGATTTCATGGAATTCCAACATCATTTTCTTAGTTTTTACACCCCAATAATTGTTTTTAAAGGCATTTGTACCTTTTAGAAGTGTATACCGAGTAATTATGACCACACCACACATCGAATTTATGTGTTGTGTGCATTTACATGTCAAAAAAACTCATAGATAGTGGTACCATTATTTCACATCAATATGTGGTCATTTTCTTTGGTTTTGACTATTCCATACATGTTTTAGTGTTTCAAAACACTAAAAACGTAATTACAACCATAACAGACAAACTGTAATTCGAAATTATGTTTCATCGGTTACTAAATTTCAATATTAAATATGTGGTCATTTTACCATGATTTCAAAAAAATCTGATGTCGTTTTTCTAGTTTTTCTCCTCAATAATTGTTTTTATATGATTTTGTACATTTCAGAAGTGTATAAAGAGTAATTATGACCGCACCGCACATCACATTGATGCGTTGTCAATGTGTACACATCAAAAACAAATAAACAGTGGTTTTACCTTGATTTCACATCAATCTGAGGTATTTTTATATTTTTTTATTCTTCCATGCATATTTTAGTGTTTTAAAAGTCTAAAAACATGTTGCGGCCATAATAAGAAAACCATAATTCTGAATTATGTGTCGTAGGTTCCTTTAGGCACTTTCTCAAACATTTTTCATGTGATCATAGAAGTTTCATTAAACTCATGTCATAATATCAATTTAAAATATCTCCATTTATTTCTTAATATTTTCAAAGTGCATGTGTGTAAAACAAATTCAAGGACATTAAAATGAAAAAACATCTAAAAATGAAAAACATAACACTTTATAAGTATATTAAAAAAATTGATTATGTGTTTTAAGTTAGTTGTTAAGGAATATTAAATTTATAATATATTTACTTTAGTATCAAAGACCTCATTTTTTCAAGCTACAGAAATATGCCTCCAATTATTATAATTAATGGGAAATCTCACAGTCTCAAAAGCAAGCTTCCCAAGAATCTACCCATATATTCTGGTAGCATCATTGATAGGCACCCCGAACTCATCAAATGGAACAATAATCTTGAATTCCATTAGGTCCCAAACATCTGTTGTGTTTATATTTGTATCCATTAAATGCTTATCTTTATCTATTTGACAAATGCATTAAACAATTAATAAAATGTAATGTTTTTTTTTGAAAAATGACATACATAATTATAAAAGTAACTTGCTAATATCCTCTATATGGAGGGGTTAACAACTACTCCATCGCTATAGGTGAATCAGGTGGTGGGCTAATAATGACATTTATAGAAACGGTTAGCTCACTATTAGTCTCGAGTACAACGGAATCACTAGGATCCATAGAAGATTACAGTCGTGGTGGCGTGCTCTAGGATGTGTATTGGCTAGGATCCATAAAATTTTTCCCTCATAATTCATGAATTTCACATGGTTAAGTTATATTAAATGTATAAAAAATTAAAAACTAAAATTTTTTTACAAAAAAAAAATAAAACTAGAAGAATTTATAGATGTATAAAATAATTATCAATAAAAAATGTAATATATTTTCATTACCAATTTATATATTTAGTTATCTTCATCTTCAACATCTTCATTTTAATTTTTATAAACCTCCATTGTGAATATTCCTTTATTTTCACCCTCTATTGAATGTTCTAATATTTCAATATTGTTAGGAAAAAAGTGATCAATGTTTTGTGGTTGATGAGGTTCATTGTCACAAAGCACTAATTGATCTTCATCACCCATGTCATATAAGTCTCTCTGATTTAAGTGTACAACAACACTACAACATTCATTTATTTCACCATCCACATAATAAACCATATTCTCTTGTGAATCCAATATAAATGTGTCATGCTCTGCATGTTTACTAGTATCCATCAAGCGAGATAAGTTGACATAAGTAAAATGTAAAAAAAATCATTATACCCCTATCAATGTTTTCCTACTTACATTTGAATAAGACAACTGAAAACTTTCCATGATAGTTTAACTCAATTATACCATTCATCTTTCCCATAGTATCCCACCTCTGCAAAAGTAAATACACAACAATTTCAATTTTTTAAGTCTTATTCATGATAAATTTTATAAAACATGAATTCATTAATATTATAGGCATTGAATCCCTTAGCCTTACTTAGAGGACCTCAAGCCAAAAAAAATGAATCATTAAATATATTAGATTGATTTTCAACATTCATTATCTATAAAAAAATATAATGTATTACTATTAACATATACAAAATAACTACACGTAAATAATATGAATATGAGTATGTACTTACATAATGGGAGAACCATTCTACAAGCTCCTTATTAACAGATTTTGTTAATTCCAGCTTATTTCAAGTTTGACCCCTTAATTGCTACTTTGTTGGCAGTCACAATTCCTTAATAAATAGATATTCAATAACATTATCAAGTAGAACATATCTATGTTCTTGTATCAACTCCAATTCAATCAGTGCAAAATTTGACCACATTCCAATTGTCCGTCCAATAGTTGGAAACATTGATGACAAATTTTAAGAATGAGAATTAGTGGAGATGTCATTAGCACATATATCATGATTAAATCTAGTCTTAATCCCATTCAAATTTTTAGAACATGGGGTTAAACACTCTTTGGCTATATAACGTTCCGAAATCAAGCCTTCTTCTTGAGCTTTATTCCTTACATATTATTTCAAATGACCTAAGTACCTGATAAAAAAAAATAAACATATTAAAAAAAATTATGCATTGATTTGATAAAATAAAATTCTCCAATGAAGATAAAAAAATTCAATGTACCTATCAATTGGATACATCCATCAATAGTGTACTGGTCCACCATGTTTAGGTTTTTCAACCAAATGAATCATGACTATGAACAATGAAGGGGGAAATAACATCTCTAAATGACATAATGTCAAAATAATTATTTCTTGAAGTTTATAAAGCTTGATTAGATTTAGAGTTTTTCTAAAAAAAACTCTCTGAAAAGGGTAAAAAACCCAACTAGAACCATAGTTACTATTTCAGGTAAAGTATTATGAAATAACAATTGAAATAATTCCTCCATCAAAATATGTGAGTCATGACTTTTCAATCCATGTAACTTTCGATATTTTAAGTTAACGCACCTTGATATGTTACTTGAATATCCATATGTCACTTTTACATTCTTTAAAGTTTAAATCAATATGTTTTTCTCATGATTTTTCATTATAAAAATAGTTAAAGGATACTTTCCATTCTCATTTTTCCACAAACCATTATTTATATTCATTGATGCCAAATAATTATGAGCATTAAAGTAATCCTTCAATTTACCCTACTCATTTAGCACTATAAAAATTACATTGTCACACACATTCATATCAATATGCACTATTTCAAGATTATTACATATCAAATTAAACTTCTAATAAAGAATTTTGAAAATTATACTATTTTTATCCTGTTTTTTATGTTCTAACTTCTTCAAATACTATACTTTAAACCCTTTTCCCCCTTCTGAAAACTGATGACATTTTCCAAATTCTTCAGTAACATTCATTAATTGTCCCAAGATTTATGAACCAGATAACACCTTCAGTGAGTTTATCATTTAAATATATTTATTTAATCATGTCTTGTTAAACCTGAATTTATAGGAAGAGTCAACATATTTATGATGACACAAAAACACCATTTTCTTCTATGAGGTAATCATTGAGGTTCAAAATCAAAATTATAAATTGGAAAATCCAAACCAGTATGAGTGTTCCAACCAGATAAATTTCTTTGTCCAGAAAAGTCACTAATTGTACACATTAAAGGATTATGCATTTTGAATAGTTGTCTCGTTGAAGCATTATATGTTTCCATTCCTTCATACCATAATTATCTCAATTATTTGATTAGAGGTTAAAGGTATACATCAATGTCATTTCGAAGCATTTTATTTCTAGGAATAATCATCTAAATAATGAAATAATTCATATTCAAACACATCCATGGAGGTAGATTATAGGGGATCAAAACAACTGGGAAAATGATATAATTAGTAATTAAAATACCAAAAGGGTTAAAACCATCAAAATCCAATCTCAAACGTACATTCCTAGTATTCAAAGAAAAATCTGGATATAGAGAATAAAATATATTCCATGATGTTGAATCTGTTGGATGTATCATAAATCCATCATTACTATCTTAATCATTCCACTTCATATTGTATGCAGTATTAGATGACATTAATAATATTTACAAGTGTAGTTTCAAAGGAAATTAATCCAATACCTTTTCAAGAGTTTTCTTCTTCTATTTCTTCCTAGGCTTGCATTGATTTATACTCTCATTGTTGTTCATTGAATTCCATCTTCTTATATAACATCTTGTGTAATATTAATTATCATACTATTCTCCCTAGTGAAGCATGCAACCATTAGGTCATCCATGTATCTTTTTATAATCAAGTCCAAGTTTGATGATGACTTTATTTATCTCATAGAATGATGTAGGGATCATAGCTTCACAAAATGTATCATGAAGAATATATAAAATAATGGATATTTCTTTTTCAGTAATTACACATAAACACTTGATATGATAAAAAATAAGTAGAAAATAAAACTTTAAATACTTGGCACACAATTCATATAGTTTTTGTTTTCCATCTTCAACTAATTCATAAAATCATTTTTTTTGTCACTAAAGTTATGAGTAATATTAACCTACTTAGGATCAACTGAAGGCTCTGTTGATCTATTAAAATCTTGAAAATTTTATTTTTAAAAACCAAATGTATCATTTAAAAACTTTTAAACAGAATTATCCTCTTCTAGGTCACTTTGTATTTCATTGATAGTATTTTAATTGCTCTAACATTCCATAAAATTTGATTCACCATGTCAAATCCAACATACATATTGAGCGGTCAACTCTTTCAATGTAAAGTTCTCATATACTTCATTTCTATTCAACCATCACTTGAATTTACAATTAGGACATGTGAATTTTATTCTACTATCCACTGATTAGTTTTCAATTTAATAATCTAAAAATTCTTCCAAACCCTTGGCATATCTAGGTGTGTTTTGAGGTAAATTAATACAACTTTTATCCATAGGTATTGGATTGTATTCTCACCATACATTTAGATACAACGATTTAAATTTTTAATCAAACAGGTACAATAAAAATTAAATATCACCTAACTTCATCATTGACACTTTCATAACAACTATAAAAAAATGTGATGAATCAAATAAATAACTTTTCTTAATGAACTTGAAATATAAAAACATGGATCAAATAAATTATTATTTCTCACAAACAAAGAAGAATAATGACATAAATTAAATGACCACCACATTTTATCATAAAGTAAACCCTTTAACGTTCTAAAAGATATCAAATATTTATTCCTAAATTGAGAATTAAAAGATAAATTGTCTTTCTTGATAAAGATAAAATTAATTTTTTTTTGGTTAAATAATCTTTTATATGGTTTTGGATAATACTTGTAATCATGGTGTTCTAATTTTGATATATACTTGAAAAAAATATTTAATTATGGAAGTGTGGAAAATATCATCTACATTAAATATAATAAAGATCTATCAATTTTTGATATTGTATATGTAGATGATATTTTTTTTATGGAAGAAAAATATAATGGTGTATTCTACCCTAGTTTTGTAACTAAGAAGGGTTCATTCCATTCAAAAATTAGCTACATTGACTAATTTTTGAACCATTTCCCATGATCTAACTATGACCAATAACACCCCTTAAAAATGTGAATGTAAATTATACTTTATTTAGATATCACTATATTTCATGTATACCCAAAATATTCAACTCTTTATGTCCATATTATGTTGAACTAGTTTAGTGTGGATTAATTTTGTTCCATTAATAATATAAATTAGCACTTTTCTCATAACATTAAATTATATGTTCCTTCAATTTGAGTAAAACATAAAAAACATGATGTTAACATAAATTTGAATAATGTATATTGTTATTTTCAAAAAAATGATAAATAATCCTCCATTTAAATCAAAAAAAACAAACAACGCACTCTAATTAGTTCTATTAAAAATCATGTTAGTTAAAATAAAATCAATAAAACTATATTGGATTTTCCAACTACTATATCCAATAAATTATTATCATGCATGTAAAACATAACCCTAATTAATCTATCATTATTCAATAGATTTTATTAAACTAATTGATTCCTCACATATACATAAAACATTAATCATTCTGATAAATTTAAAAAAGAAGTAATATCTCAATTTCAAGGCCTTTATCCTTAGAGACCTTTACAAGGTTGGTGATGAAACCATGTGTGACCCAAACCCTAACACTAATTGCTCATGAGTTTGAAAATAGTCTCAATTATATATATGTCAAAAATTGGAGGCATTAACATATATAAAAAAAGTTTAATTCATTAATATCAAATAAAAAACATGAATTTATGAAATATCTAGATTCTATAACTAACTTATATAATAAAATAATTTATTTTTTTAATTTAATACAAAATAACCAAAATTAATGATTATTATAACTCCAAAAAAATAACTGCAAAATCCAAATAACACATTATAAACCAAAATTACATATATATATATATATATATATATTACTATTTAATGAATAAAAACCAAATTCTATACTCTTTTTATCAACCATAATTTTCCATCTAATGCTACTCAATAATAGATTTAGGGTAAGGATGATGCAACCTTTAAGGGGGTTTTGTTGCCAATGAAGAGGGGAATTGGCCTAGGGAGAGGGAGGTCAGAGGGGTTCTGCATCATCAGAGAGGAGGGGAACCACAATCCAGTGAGAGGTATGTAAGAGGGGGTCACGGAAGTCGAGGTCGAAGGGGGGAGTCATCAGGGTTAGGTTCTCTGTTTATAAGGGAGGAGTTATGTTGGAGGGTTTGGGGGAACAGGGGTCATACAGTCGAGGTCACCGTCGGGGAGGGGATAGGATGAGGTCATGGAGGGGGAGAATGGTTCGAGGTCATGCAGAGGGATCAGGAGAGGGGGAGGAATTAGATTTATTTTAAAATATTTAGCGGTGTTTTAATTGAAACCGGTGATAATTTTTAAAAATATATATATAATGGTGGTTTGAAAAAATCACCACTATATGTTTTTTTTAAAATGGATTTATTTCATGGTGGTTACTATAACCACTACTAATAAACCTCCAATAAACATCAATTTTTTGTTGTGAAATTCATAACTAGAGGAGAATAAAATAGTTTCAGTTCAAGAAAGTAATATCACATTATTTCCTCTAAAATAAACTTGAAAATAAACAATGATGAAATAAAGGATATTATTACATAATGTTTTTTCCACTTTGGTAACTCTTCATTCATAAGCCCCATGAATGAATAAAATAAAATAATACTTTAAATATCATGAACATAAGGATTTTCATGATATAAAATTTTAAAATTCATTATATACACTACACAAATTAATATAGGTGCATTTCATAAATGTATGTCTAAAAAATGAGAATTTCAAGTGAATTTCCCTTACAAAAATCATACCCTTGAATTTGAGAATTAATCAATGAATCAGTTATCCGTAGAAAGGGATATCAGTTTTTAACAGTCAGTTGGTTCAGCTTCTGATAGTCCACACATAGCCTAAGACTCTCATCTGCCTTTTCGCAAAAAGGACCAGCGAACCCCATGGAGAAGTACTGGGTCGAATAAACCCATTTGCCTCCAAATATTTGAGCTATTTCTTGAGATCTTGTAACTCCATCGTAGCTATCCTGTAATGTGGAATGGATACTGGTGCAGCTCCTTGCACTAGCTCAATAGAGAATTCCACCTCTCTCTCAGGAGGTAAACCTAAAAAGTTGTTAGGAAAAACATCCCTGAAGAGCTCAACTACTGGAGGAAGGTCTGTCTGACTCACTCCCTAATCATCTAGAAAAAAAATAGCGATCTAGGTTATCATCCCGTCCAGCCCACGATGCTCTGGTCTAACTCGGCTTTCCTGGAGATCCCACTCACCCTTAAGAGTATACACTGCACCCTCTGGTGATGTGAAAATCACCCTTCGGTGGTAACAATCAGTGTAGGCTCAGTAAGCTACTAGCCAGTCCATACCGAGAATGACATCAAAACCTATCATTTTGAGAACATAAAGATCCCAGACAAAGTGACATCCTCCAAACTCAAGGGGGAACCGTCTTCACTGGCATACAACCTCTACCCTAACTCCTAGTGGTGTGTTTAGCGTCAAGATGCCATCAGAAGACAACACAACTAGCCCAAGGCTTATCACTATAGGCACAGATATAAAACTGTGTGATACACCTATATCAAAGAGGGATTATGAAATAACAGATTCTACTAAGATTGTACCTCTCACCGTAGATGGTCCCACTCCCTGATCCTCAGAAGTAGGCTGCAATGAATACATCTGGCCTGAACCACAGCCCTGTGATACAACCTCACTACCCATAACTAGCCCACTCTGACGTCTCTATGTACCCTGTGCCTGGATACCTCTACCACGACCACTACCTCGGCCTAATCATCCAGTCGCACCCCAACTCCCGGTCTGATGAGAAGCTGTTGACCCTGCTTCTGCATATGTAGTCGGTGCGGACCCTCTATCGCTGGCTACTAGTGAAAAAGTTTTGCAGAATCATTGAATATGACCCATCTTTCCACATGATCGGCACTCGACTGGGTCCCTCGGACATTTCAGCTTCGTGTGTCCCAGCCTACTGCAATGGTAGCACCTCATATTGCTAACCGAAGATAGGTTTCGACTGCTATAATCACCATTTGGAAGCTCCAAATGATGATTCCTACTAACAGTCACTGCATTACCTGATCTCAATGTCGAACTACTCTGGATCGCACCTCCAGCCTCTCTCAAGTTACATTCTGTGATTAGCGCCTGGTTCACAATTCCAGAAAAGGTAGTCAACCTAAAGATATTTACCTGAGATCGGATGTCATATCTCAGACCATCCTCAAAATAATTGGCCCTTGACAACTCATCGCTCATCAGGATAGGTGTGAAGTGATGAAGATTAGTAAAACGGGCTGAGTATTCCATCACTGTTGACACGCCCTATTCCAGATTCAAGAACTCTCGGGCTTGATCGGCCCTCAAAGTATCAGGATAAAATAAATCATAGAAGGCTGTATGAAACTCTATCCAATCCATCTCCCGATGATGATGTGACTGGGTGATTACATCCCACCACCTCTTGGTGGAATCACACAGCATGTACGTAGCGAGCTTGACCCTCCTCTCCAGAGGTGTCTCCAAATTCTCAAAGATATCTAGTATCACCTATAACTAGGACTCTACAGCCTATGGTCCGCCATCCTTTGAAAATGTAGGTGGATGCTGCTGCTGAAACTCACGCATCAACTTTTCCATAGTCGGGGCAGGTCGCGGTGCTCCCTGAATGGTCTGCATAAAACACAACAAGCTCTCACGGAACTGTGCCCCAGCACCTGTGTTCGGTATAACCGCTGGTGCCGCAGCTAACGCAACTGTAGTTTCCTCTAGTATCCCATGGCCTACCATCTCTGGAATGTGGTCGTCACCGCTCTCCCGACGTACGACTGGAGGTCGTTGTGGTGGCATGAATCTACAATGGCAAACACATGCCTCAGTTCAAGATTTGTAATGAGATTCAAAACTCATGAGAACAAAAACCAAGACAGGACAAGTCAAGACCTTCCTAAAAACCACGTCAACCCATAGCCTGCTTCTAAAGCTAGAACTGCATAAGGAACAGTCACCAAAAAAACACTATAGTCACTACCTCTTTCCCACTCAGAAGCTGGGTCTAGGTCAGGCTCTATTTTCAACATTCATTCTTTTAACATACCTTTGTTCACAAGCTTTAACTAATGGTCCACCAAGTTCTGATCCCTGAGGTCCCATAACACCTCATGAATCAAAATTTTATGCCCATATAACCATGCAATTAAATTTCATTTAGCATTCACATCCCATTGATGCGTCATTTCCCAATTCATAAGGGCCCATACACCTTATGAATTGAAAGATGATTTCACTCTTCATTCATTGCAACCAATATACACAACAGTAGGCACACCTATTAATCAACTATCAAAACAACATGCAATAGCTATCACAACACCTATCACAACAGCATTCAACCTCTAATGCATCCTAGATAGCATGGCATAATCCATGACATGTGATTCCTAACAAGGTTCCTATATGACACATGAGATGTAAAACCCTTGTCTAATAGAGTTGCAACAAAATAGAACCCAAAATAATATCAATAGTATCAGCAAAAACCATGTGCGTCACCCAACGGTGAAATCAGAACAACTGTAATAATTAAAACCAGAAACACAATTCTATACGAGGAAACTTGGATTTTCCCTGTACACGGGTTTACAACTCCCGGACACAGTTTATTACCAAATTCCCTTCCCTTCCTACTCCTGTCTATAGTCGCCAAACATTAAGTCAAATCAGAAAGTGAAATCCCTTTGATACCACTTTGTAACATCCCGACCTGACTTACCATTCAACCCGGTAGCCGGACCAGTCGCCACATGGCCTCAAGCACATTTCCCCAAATGCCAGAGGCTGCCGACTAGCGGCAAGGGCCTAGGTGAGTCTGTGGGGATACTATTCCATCATTACCAAAGTATCACAGTGGAAATTACATACATACAATAGTGTAAAAAGGTAACCAGTAGACAACACATAGACGGCAGAAAAGGATAAAAAATAGAAGGATCTGATATATATATATATATATATATGATTGTGAAAGTCAATAAAATACAGTAAAAGTATACAAAATACCAAAAAGAAACCAAAATGTATCCCCTGTCACATCGCAAGCCTCAGCTTGGTCCCGTGCACTCCTACTCCGAGCAGCAAGTCAAGTACCTGTACTAGGGTGTTTTCCCTTATCAGTACCTAAAATCATATAATCTGCTTGGGTCTAAAAACATGACCCAAATAGGGTGTGAGACTAAATCCCAGTAGGCAACCACCAAAGATCCATGCTAATCTGTCAGTGAATATATAAAACAGGCAGTGTAATATAGAAAGCAGTAAACAAGGAAACTAGCACGACTAACCCAAGCTTGTGATTTGGCTTGACATCATTTCAAGTATCCATTCCATTCATTAATCACTTTATTCATGTGTTCAAACCATTCCTTGAGCCTGTTCCTAGAATACACAAATTGGAAACCAGGCATCGCTCAGGGAGAAAATCCACCAACACCCTACAAGCCCGTTCCGGAGAACCTCTAAGAACCCAGCATCGCTCTACAAGCCCATTCTGGTGAACCTCCTAGGTACCCAGCCTCTCTCTAGGTGCGGTATATTCTATCATCTGATCCCATCCCTGGGATCCTATAAATAAGATCTGGGTATCTCCCATGACATATCATGCCCTGTTGAGTCCGTCTATGGAATCTCACTCTGGATCCATGATTCACTCATCATTTCAGTAACTAGTCTTGTATGATTATATCCATGGCAACTCACATTGGTTCCATGGTTCACCCATGAATTTGTTTCACATTTAAAGCAGTTCAAAAGCATTAAACTCACATGGGCTAGCAATTCAAGAATTATCATACAAGGGGAAAAGGGAAAAACTCAATCCCATACCCAAAACCATTTCAATTATAATTTCATCTTATTGCAATTCCATTCATCTTCAATTTCCATTTTTAACAACCCACAAGGGAAGGAAAAGGCATGCCTCATAGGAATCCTCGGTCAAAACCCTTAAAAGATCCATTCAAGCAACGCACCCAAGGGGTGGTTCGTGTCCAAGGTGTATAACCTAACTCAAGAACATACCATATTATTCAGATTACCTACAACATTCTAGGTAATAACAGGGTTAAATTTCAGGTTCAAGCGACACCCAAAAGTGGGTGTGCGGCACTCCGGCATATATAAACAGCTTGAAAATTAGCAAAAAGAATGAGACCACCTACCTTAGGCTCTTACTAGATAGCTCGTCCAGTATCAGGCTATGATTCGTCCTGATTTGGAAGAAATCTGAAGAACAAATGAAGAATGAGAAATTAGGGCATATGAGCCTTAATCCAATCTGCATTTTTTATAACTAGAAGAATCGAGAAGGATTATAAAGGAATTTAGGACTTACCATTGCGGATATAACAAGATGAACGGCGTTTGAAATGGATATCAGACAAAGAAGCAGGCTCAAATCCCTCTGTAGCCTCCTTGAGAGCTCTCCCCCTTTGTTGTGCGGTTTAAGAGGGATAGGTTTAGGTTTTTATAAAATTTAATTAATTTAATTAAAAATTAATTAAATTTAATAATATAGCAGGTCGCACGGTTTACCCGCATGGCCTGTAAAAATCGTGCAGAGACCGTGCGGACCTTACTAGAAGGCAAGGGGAAACCGCAGGGCCACCCCGCACGGTTTCCCCAAACTGTGCACAGGTCGTGCTCCTGCCTCTCCCAAGCCTGGACCAAGGTGCAAAGTTTAACCAGTCCATGCGCAGGACGTTTTAAAACCATGTGTCATGACATTTCCAACCTAAAACTTGGTTCTGGGCTCCGAACAAGCCCCAGACACCTCTGTAACTCCCTCGGTCAAGTTAGGCATCCACATTAGGCCTCAACAGAATAGTTAAACCGAAAAGAAATAGGATTTGTACCTCGTACGAAAACCCTGGTTCTTACAGGCTCGGAAAAAACCTACTTATTTTCTATCCCAACTTCTCTCAATAAATACTAGAGTATATAAATTGGTAATAAATCCATCCTAAATATTCCTTTTGTGAAAATCAAAAGTAGATACTTGAAAAGGAGGTAATTGTTTTATCATCTCTTTCAAAGTTCTTCTCTTCTTCAACTTCTTCATTATATATTATTTCAATTAAAAAGTAATAAATATAGAATATAATATATTTTAAGATGTTTTTATGATTATCGTACAACCATATTCCTCCTTTTACCCATCCTATTAAAAACAATATCACCATGTTTGCATGCGTATGGCTTATTGTATTCATGTCGTGGTGTAAACTATTTTTCATGTATAATTTATTTATATGGATATGACGATGAATATAAAGGATGTAATAATAAATATGGCATAATATTTTTTTATATTTCATATTCCATCCAATTCCATACCCTTTACCATTATGGAATGATATCATCGCTCGTGCATACATATGGCTTACAGTCTTCACGACACAATGAGATTCATCTTCCACATTCACCATTCAAGGATGATTATAAAAATATATATTATTAATATGTGTAAAATTTATGATATAATCATGATACTATAATAATGATATATTTATATATATACATATATATACATATGTCATTTACATACTTTCTTTTAGCATGATAATTAAAAACAGAAACTGTTTTCATGCATATGTACAGCTTACCGTCTCCATGAACGGTGTATTCCATTTTGTACTTCTTTATGCTATAGATTATTAATAAATACATATACTGGATATAAATGATATTTATATCATTATATACATTTATTAATCATGATATAAGTATAATAATAAATGATATAACAAATTAAGACACAAGCAAAGAACTAAGAAAATATTACTCGAAGTAAAACCTTAACATGGGATCGTTAACAAGCGGGTAATATAAGTTCATAATAAAACCATATAAAGTATTATGTATAAAAATATTATTTTGTAATATATTTATAATAAACTTATATTTATTATACAGTAATATTGTGTGAGTATGAAGATATTCAAGACATAAGGTAAGGGATAATTTTTGAATATCATTGTTATTCAAGATTGTTTATACATAAGCATTTACTGGGGTTTATTTATCATCCATGTCCATGTTTTATAAAAATAATTTCATAAAATATTTTACTATTATCCTATGTATTTTTAAAGGCATTTTTACCCATTTTTTACTTTTTACTATATGGTTTGGAAGGAATCTTTCTTTCGTTTTCCATACGAGGTACTTTTTAACTTTTCCGGCAAAAGTATGAGAAGAATGTTTTTTTAAATTATACAGAATGAGTTGATTTTTATGCTTTGATAATGACTTATTTCTATAAATCCTCTCTTAAATATTTTCAAGTTTATTTTCAAAGAAATTATTTTCTTTTAAAATTGAATGGTGTTCTAAGAAAAGAAAACATTTTTAAAGAAGAAAAGATATTTTACACAAGAATTAATTTCAAGTGTTTTATCAAAATTATTTTCCATCTAATATAACATCCATTGGTGTTCCTCATGCCTTTATAGGGAAATTATTTAAGTTTTACATTCATATTCTTTCTCTAAATGGATTATGTTTTGATGGCATGATATTTATGAAGCCTGTTTCTCTTTCACAAGTTATATGCTTTTGAAACCCGCTTCTTTTCACAGGTTATGTTTATGATGAAATGATTACGAAACCTATCTATTTTCACAAGTTATGATATGTTTACATATTTATGATACCCATTTTATTTAATTGGTTATGTTATGATTTTTAATGATCTTGTGGCACATGTATGTATGATTTAATTATGAGATGGGTGGGACCTATTTCTCCCTCCAATGCATTGGGTAAAGTTTTATATCTCATGAGATAAACTAATATAGTCTTGGGATTGAACCATGACTACTATTATGGACATGGTAGTGAACCATTACTACTAAGATGGTATCAGGAGTGAATTCATGCTACTATAATGGTATGGGAATTGAACCCATACTACTAATATGGCATTGGTAGTGATGCCTTGGCTACTATGGAAATCATTATATTCTTATGTGTTTTCCACACTTACATGTATTACTCATATGTTATGTTTTCATGGATTATGATCTTTATTTAATTATAGATTATATCCTATATACTTCTAATCTTTATGCCATGATTTTTGTTATGATCTTTGATATACAGGGTATGATCTTCTATTTTTCATGATTTTATTCTCATACCATTATACTCATGTTTATTCTTATATGTCTCCCTTTTTTACCCTTACTGAGCATCTGAGCTCACCAATTTTATGTTTCTTTCCCATATTTTATGATGACATGTACTATTTTTTATGTATTTAAGAAGGGTTCTATTCAAGAAGAACCTAGTGGGAGATTATGTAGTTCATTTATATACTAGTATTATGTTTCCATGTTTCCAAAGGCATTGTACCAATTACAGTCTTTAGGCATCTTTTTGTATAATGTTTAATTATTCCACAAAAGTTATGTAATGTTAATATTTTGAAAAGTTAGGTTTACTATATTTGGTATCAGAGAAAAGGTATAGTTAACCTTTAAAATCTAGGATGAGAAAACTTTAGTGATAACCATAAGGTAATGCCTAAGGATAAGTCTAAGGGTAAGGAAAAGTATAAGAACATGTCCTAGAATTTTGGTGAAAGATGGAGTGATTGGTTTCCTAGAAATACATCCCTATATGGATACTGCAAGTGGATTTTACTCTGGAATAGATGTACCTAGGGGTAAAAACTCTAACAATATGTTCCAAGCTAGACTCTGCGTAATCTGGTACACAACAACAGGACTTTATGCACACCAAGTTTGACACTCCTGGGGGATATGATTTGGGAATTCACAAACTCTTCGCAAACCATTATGAAGGATTTAAATATAATTTGGCTATAAATAACCTAGGATAAACCTAAAGTGTCATAGATTAAAGAATGTTTCATAAGTTATACATTCTATAAGTGATTTTTCATGGTTATGCCGTTCCTCATTATGATAACTATTTCTTACTTTATGATTTTGGTTTTATTCAATGTTTGGAACCCGAAGGAACTATGTTAATGGTGGTTGTGAAAAACAATGCAATGAATTTTATCCTAAGCAATTGAATTTTATGGGAGCTGGAATGAAAAACCTCATTGTTATGCTCACACAGCTTTATCAAGCTATGAATCATGGTGGACTTCCAAATGAGAAAAGGAGGGAACAAAATTCTGTTGAGTCTTTCATGAGGCAATGCCCACCTTCATTTATAGGGTCTTCTAATCCATTTTTTCTGAATAATTGATAAGTACTACTGAAAATATATTCTATTTTCTTCAGTGTTCGGAGCATGAGAAATTTATTCTAGCTATTTATCGGTTAGAAGGTGAAGCAGATTAGTGGTGGACTCTAATCAAGAATATGAGGTGGTGAAGTGAGATTGAATCTATAGATTGGGTTGAGTTCAAAAACTTATTTTTCAATAAGTACTTTCCTCAGATTCTTTATACCAAGATATAGAAATATTTTTTTAAGTCGAAGCAAAGGTATGATGAATCTATTGGTACCTATGAGGCTAATTTCACAAGAATTTCAAGGTACGCTTTAGGCATTATCATCAAACCCAAAAGTAAGGTTGATAGGCTCTTCAGTGGCTTAAATCCAAGTCTTATAATATCATTGTCCTTAAGATAATTTAGTATCTATTAATATATTGTTCATTGTGAAATCAACGTTTAAATGGAGGTGAGAGTCGCATATAAATCTCATGGCATTCACAATAAGAGGAAGATGAAATTTAAACGAAACTCTAATAACCATGGAGAAAAGAAGATGAAATTAACTTTATGCTCTAAGTGTGGGAATAAACATGGAGAAAATTTTATTAAGGGGTATAATGAATGTTTAAAGTGTAGAAATGAATGTTAAAGGGGAAATTTATTACCGAAGTGATGGAAAAAATTTAGCTAATGTTGTGAATGAAAAAAAAAGAATCACAGAATGCACCCCCCATGATCTAGTGTTACAAGTGTAAAGAGAATGGAAATTATGTTAACCACTGCCCAAACCCAAGGGAATATGATTATGATCAATGTTAGTAACCTATTAAGATAAGGTAAAAAAGGAAAATATCATTAAATTTCTATTTTTATGAGGGTTGCGATAATGGCGTGATGAATGGTACACTTACAATCCACTCTAGAACTTCTAATGCCATGTTTGATTCTGGATCTACTAACTCTTTCATATCTAAAGAATCTTCTAAGGGTGTTAAGATTCCACCAAAATAGTTATATATGGAATTAGTAGTGAAAAACCCTAATGGTAAGATGATTTCATCTCAAGTATATGATTCCTCTCTAGTTGAAGTTTGTGGGAATTTGCGTCCTAAAAATCTTTTAATTCTTCCTTTGGTCAAATTTGAAATCATCTTAGGCATGGATTGGATCTCTCTGCATAAATCCAACATCAATTGTCAAGGAAGGGAAGTTACATTCTATATTTAAAACCCTCCTAAGATCATCCATCACTGTGATGAAAAGTATGAACTTCCTATAGATATTATATCCAGTGTATGGGTCTTAATTCCCATTCAAAAGGGGTTTTTATCTCAAATAGTTTGGGAGAAGATTGAAATCGATGTTATGTTTATTGTTCTAGATTTTAGGGATGTATTTTTAGAAGAGTTTCCTAGTCTTCCACCAAAACGCGATGTTGAGTTCTCAGTATAACTCATACCTAGTTCCACACCAATTTCAAATACTCCTTATAGAATGGCCCTGATTGAGTTTTAGGAATTGAAGAAGCAACTCCAAGAAAACCTTGAGAAGGGATTCATTCAGCCGAGTCTGTCACCTTTGGTAACACCGATTATTTTTGTGAAAAATAAATATGGATCAATGTGACTCTTCATTGATTATCGGGAGTTGAACAAGATCACAATCGAGGACAAGTATCCTCTTCCCTTTATTGTTGAATTATTTGATAAACTGTGTGGAGATCAATACTTTTCCAAGATTGACCTTCATTATGGATATCATCAATTAACGGTCAAGAAGGAGGATATACCCAAGATGAAATTCCGTACAATGTATAGACATTATGAATATATAGTGATGCCTTTTGGTCTTACTAATTCCCCTGCTATCTTTATGGATTTAATGAATATAGTGTTTAGACATTACCTCGATGTATTTTTGGTAGTCTTTATGGATGATATTCTTATTTATTAAAAGATAAAGGAAGTGCATGAATATCACTTGATAATTATACTATAGAACCTGAGGAATGATAATTTATATGAAAATTTTACAAAGTTTGAATTTTGGCTACAAAAAAAGTTTCAATTTTTGGTCACATAATCTCAAGAAATGGTATAGCAGTATATCCATCAAAGACGGAGGCTATTGAAAGATGGCCTAGACCAACCACAGTAACATAGATCCATGGATTTCTTGGTTTAGCTAGATATTATCAATGATTTGTGGAGAATTTCTCATGACTATATAATCCTATGACCAAGTTAATTCAGAAGGGTGTCAAGTTCCTTTCTATAAATGAATATGAGGAAAATTTCTAGGAATTGAAGAGAAGGTTGGTCAGTGAACCTATTCTTACATAACCCTGTAGTGGAGATGGGGTTTTTATCTATAGTGATGCATCCAAAAATGGATTGGGATGTATTCTTATGAAAAATAACATGTTTATATTCTATGCATCACAAAATTTGAAGATTCATGAGAAAAAGTTCCCAACTCATGATTTGGAGTTAACAGTGATAATTTTTTCACTAAAGATATAGAGGAATTATCTATATAGAGAAAAGTGTGATATATATACTAATCACAAAGGTCTAAAATATATATTCACATGGAAGGAGTTGAACATGCACCAGAGAATATGGTTAGAGTTGATAAAGGATTATGACTGCTCAATACATTACCACCCTGGGAAAGTGAACAAGGTGGTTGATGCTTTGATTTTAAAAGATCATGATAGATTATCCATTATGAGGATCACAAAAAGATCCAATATTCCTAGATTTTCAAAGGATGGATCTAAAAATCCTTAAATAAGGGGAAATATCTTATCTTTATCAAATGAATTTTCAACCCTCTATCAAAGTGAAGATTAAGGAGGCACAAAAGGAAGATTAAGAACTGTAAAATAAGGTTAGAAATGTTCTAGAGTTTAAACTTGATCAAGGTGGAAAGATGAGGTTTATAAACCATGTATGTGTTCATTCCAAACCATATTTGAAGAAGGATCTATTAGATGAAGCTCCTATTTCTTTATTTTCTATTCATCCTAGAAGTATGAAGATGTATAGGGATTTTAAAGAATACTTCTGGTGGGATGGCATGAAGAGAGATATCATAGAGTTTGTATCTTGGTGTTTGGTATGCTAGAAAATTAAGGTTGAAAAATGAAAGTCTAAAGGGATGTTATATCCATTACCTATACCCGAATGGAAATGAGAGAATATAACTATGGATTTTTTCACTCTACTACCCAAAATCTCTAAATGGTTTAATGCTATATGGGTGGTAGTTGATCGCCTTACTAAGTCAACACACTTCATTTCTATCAGAGAATATTTATCTATGGATCAATTTCCTAGGATATACGTATAGGAAGTTGTAAGGTTCCATGGAGTACCACATTCCATTGTATCAGATCTAGATCTGAGGTTTACCTCAATGTTCTAGCAAAGTCTTTAGAAATCACTTGATATAGAATTGAGTTACAGCACTTCTTATCATCCTCATACAGATGGTCGGTCTGAAAGAACAATTCAAACCCTAGAGGATATGTTGAGATCTTATTCTCTATATTTCAAAGGCATTTGGGATCAACACCTTCCTATAGTTGAGTTTTCTTACAATAATAGCTTTCACTCAAGAATTCAGATGGATCTGTATGATGCCCTCTATGGGAAGAAATGTCAATCTCCAACATGTTTGGATGTGGATGGAGAAATAAAGCTATTGGGACTCGAGATTGCTGAAGAAATGGTCAATAAGGTAAGAACCATTCAATAACATATCAAGACAACTCAAAGTTGGTAGAAAAGTTATGTTGATAAACATCGATGTGATCTAGAATTTGAAGTTGGTAAAAAAGTGTTTCTAAGAATCTCACCCTAGAAGAATGTTATGAGATTTGGGAAGAAAGATAAACTAAGCCCTCGGTATATTCATACCTTTGAGATTCTTGATCATATCGTTATAGTAGCCTATCTCTTTCCACTTTCTCAAAATCTCTCTCAAGTTCATGATGTGTTCCGTGTATCTATCTTGATGAAGTATATACCTAACCCATCACATGTACTGAACTCAGAGGTCATACCGCTGGAACAGGATTTTTATTACAAGGAGCAACCTATTGAAATTTTGGACTAATTAGAGAAAAATTTAGGAAAAAATACCAATCACCTGGTTAAAGTTTTGAGGAGAAATCACAAGTTAGTGGAAGCTATGTGGGAACTTGAGGATATGATGAAGCAGAAGTATCCTCATTTTTTTACTTGAATAACGAATTTCAATGTATAAATTCATTTTAAGGGGGGTAAAATGTAACACCCTGAGTTTTTATGGACCTTTTTTTAAAATAAATTCAAACTTTCATTTATATCTTGCATTGCACTAAGTCAAACATTCCTTTCACATGAATCTGACTTGGCGTATGTTGTACGCAACACCCACTTGGCGTACGATACACACAACACTAAATTTCTACGAAACATATATTTTTTATTATTATCTGAATGAGATAATTATAACCTAGCCATTAAACATAGTTATATGAATATTAATAACTTCTTTTCAAATATTGATAATAAAAAATATGATTCTTGGTAAAGTCCTTCTATGTTTAAAAATACAATTTTCTCGAATGAACCTCTTTTAATGTTCTTTTAATAAAGATAATTTTAGACACTCATGGAAATTTATTTTTGTAAAATAAACACCATTTTTTAATTAATCAAATCAAAGTTATCTTAGGGTGAATTGTTTTTATTTTTCTGAAAACTTGAAATTTTTTATGAATAGTGAAAAACACAGAATTATTGTTACAAAAACCGACTTTTTCATTTAAATAATTATTTTTACATTAAATTGATTTTAAAGTCACAATAGATAAATAATATATATATTAATCCAATGTAGTTCATTCGAATATTTTTTCAATAGAATTAGATATAAAAATTTATTAAACTTTTGAATGTCTCTTTTACCTGCCTTCTAGCCACATTTTCGGGATTAGCAGTAAAGGTAATTTTACCACTTCTTTGAATTGAATTTAAAAAAATTGACATAAATGGTTGTAATTAGGATGAAAAAATTGATCTAATTGGATCAAAATAATGTTTTTATAATAGTAAATTTTAAATGTTTTACCGCGGTTAAAGGTAAATAGGGTAATTAAAGGTAAAAATAATATTATAATAATATAAGATTACCCTAACACATTTCCTAATTTCATTTTATATGCGTTTTTTGACCCAAATTAACTCTAGTTAAAAAAATATGATCCTATTTAATCCAATTATATTATATTAATACATTTATTATATTTTATTTAAAGAAGAGTTAAAAGAGTAATATTCAAAATTTAATAAATAAATTATTTTTTATATAGTTTTATACATAAGATAAATTAGACTATAATTATTCATTTTAAAGATAATAAATTTATCTTCATTATGAAATTTTTTTTTAATTCTCATTGAATAAATTAATTAATTAAATTCTTTTATAATAATGATGCAGTAATTTTTTAATTAATTGTGATATCAAATAAATGATATTAAAAATATTAAAATAAATATAATTTTACTTCATTAATGACATAAACTAATTTTATAGATAACTTATATCTGTTATTGACATATTGAAAGTATTTTTTCTAAGTTATCATGTAGTTTTGATATTTTTTAAAATGAAAATATTGAATAGTATCAAAATTGACATAAATTATACTTTAAAATAAATAATATTTTATTAAATGATATAAAAGTCATAAAAATATAAGATTTGTCCAAATAACTTTTATAATGTATAATATTTTATAAATTATCGTATTTGTGTTCGTTTATAATTTTATAGTAACTATATTAACCCTATAGTGTAAAAAAGACAATTTGTCACGATAAGAGTTAAATTGTTTAACTAAAGTTTAAAGACAAAAAATAAGGTTAATTATATGACCTAAACATTTATAAAATTAATTGGTTGAGATTATTTCTACCCATAATCATCTAAAATTATAAATAACTCACTTTGGAACTATTTTAAATCAAAAATAAATTTATAAAAAATTAATATTTTTGGAGTTTCCTAAAATGCCCATCCTCCACCTTATAAAAGGGCACTTTTCTTTCTCTTTAATTCACACCTCCAAATCCATTTTCCTCGGCCAAAACATACCCACTTCCTCTCTTAACTTCCCTCACTACATCCTAGATTCCATACTTTGGAAATAAATCTATCCTAAGGAGTTATTTTGTGCAAATCAAAAGGAGATACATGAAAAGGAGGTAATTGTTTTATCATCTATTTCAAAGTTCTTTTCTTCTTCTGATTCCTATTTATATGTTATTTCCATAAAAAAATTAATAACTTGAGCATATAATATATGATGATATGTTTTTATGATTATGTTACAACAATATTCCACCTTTTACCCATCCTATGAAAAACAATATCACTATGCATGTGTACATACGGCTTACCATCTCCACGCTATGGTGTAAACTATTCTTCATATATAATTTATTTATATGGGTATGAAGATGGATATAAAGGATTTAAATAATAAATATGAAATAATATTTTTTTCTTTATAATTCATATTCCATCCAATTACCTACCCTTTATCAATAAGGAATGATATCATCACTTGTGCATATGTACATCTTACTATCTCCATGACGTGATGAGATTCATCTTCCACATTCACCATTCAAGGATGATTATAAAAATATATATTATTAATAAGTTTGAAATTTGTGATATAATCAAGATATTTTAATAATTATATATTTATAAACATGAATATATATACATATTTCATTTACATATTTTCTTTCAACATGACAATTAAAAACAGAAACAGCATTCATGCGTACGTAAGGCTTACCGTCTCCATGAACGGTATATTCCATTTCATACTTATTTATTATATATATTATTAAAATATAAATTTAATGGATATAAATGATATTTATATCATGATATACATTTTTTAATCATGATATAGTTATATGTAATAACTATATAACAAATTAAGACACATACGAAGAACAAAGCAAATATTACTCAAAGTAAAACCTTAACATATGATCGTTAACAAGAAGGTAATATATGGTCATAATCAAACCATATGTGGTATTATGTATAAGAATATCATTTTTTAAAATATTTATAATAAAATTATATTTATTATACATGAGGCTTGTGTGAGTACTAAGAGATTTAAGACATAAGGAAAGGGATAATTTCTCAATCTCATTGTTATTCAAAATTGTTTATACATAAGAATTTACTGGGGTTTATTTATCATCCATGTCCATTTTTTCTAAAAATGATTTCATAAAATGGTTTAATATTATACTATAGATGTTTAAAGTTATTTTTACCCATTTTTTACTTTTTAATACATGTTTTGGAAGGAATATTTCTTTTATTTTCCATAGGAGGTACTTTTTGACTTTTTAAAAAAAATGTATGAGAAGAATGTTTTTTTAACTTATATAGCATGACTGGTTTTTTAAAATTTCATAGAGCCTTATTTCAATGAAGTTTCTCTTAAAAGTTTTCTAGGTTATTTTAAAATAAATTCTTTTATTTTAAAATTGTGGAGTGTTTTAAGAAAAGAAAACGTTTTTGAAAAAGAAATGATATTTTCCTCAAGAATTAATTTCAAGTGTTTTATCAAAAGTATTTTCCATATAAGATAACATCCATTGGTGTTTCTCATTCCTTTATTGGGAAATTATTCAATTTTTTCATTCATATTCTTTCTATAAATGTATTATGTTTTTATGTCATGATGTTTATGAAGCTCGTTTCTCTTTCACGAGTTGTATGCTTTTGAAACCTACTTCTTTCCATGGGTTGTTTTTATGATTAAATGATTAAGAAACTATATCTTTTCACATGTTATGATATGTTTACATGTTTATGATACCCATTAAATTTCATTGTTTAAGTTATGATTTTTAATGATCTTGAGTCACATGTATGTATGATTTCATTATGAGATAGTTGGGACCCATATCTCCCTCCAATGCATTGGGTAAAATTTTATATCTCATGAGATAAACTAAGATGGCCTTGGGAGTAAATCTTGAATACTATGATGGCCATGTGAGTGAACCATGACTACTAAGATGGTATGAGGAGTGAACTCAGGCTACTATTATAGTATGGGAAGTGAACCCATACTACTAAGATGGTCTTGGCAGCGATGCATTGGTTACTATGGAAATAATTATATGCTTATGTGTTTTCCACACTTCCATGTCTTACTCATATGTTATGTTTTCATGGATTATGCTCTTTATTTAATTATGGATTATGTCCTATTAACTTCCAACCTTTATTCCATGCTTTTTTTATGATATTTGATATGCAGGGTATGACCTTCTATTTTTTATGATCACATTATCATACCCTTATACTCATGTTTATGATTATATATCTCCCTTGATTACCCTTAATGAGCATCTAAGATCACCCCTTTTATGTTTCATTCTCCCATTTTATGATGATATGTACTATGTTTTATTTATCTAAGAAGGGTTCTTATTAAGAATAACCTAGTGGGAGATTATGTAGTTTAATTATGTACTAGTGTTATGTTTCCATGTTTCCAAAGGCACTAGACCAATTACGGTATTTGGGAATTTGTTTGTATAATGTTTAAGTATTCTGAAAAATTTATGTAATGTTAATGTTTTGAAAATAAAGGGTTGTTACATCTATATTCTCACTTAGATGAGATATGTAGGGACACCATGATCCTATATCTTGTACTAGCCACCACATAATACAAAATTCCCCTTTAATTTCTCTAATTGCCTTCATGTTTTGAGGGTAACCTTTTCCATTCCTTGTTTCTCACACCTATCAAAGCTCATGTGATATTAAGAATTTTTTTAGGTTCTTCCTCACATGATGCATACATATAATTTTGTGACAGTTTTTTCATTGTTCTAGACCCATGACCTTAAAAGGCACACCACAAGTTCTTGTTCCATGATGTTAAATTTAATCGTTGATATCTTTTGAATGACACAAAATTGTGCATCATTGTGGACTTTGCTCGAGGGAACCAATATCAATAGTATTCTTCTCCCAATTCACCTCCATTCAATAACTACATGTGTATTTATTCCTGTAATTTTAGGATACATAATGATTCTTAGATCTATAATCCTGAGCCCAGCTATAATAATCAACGAGAATAATACTCCCCTATATATATGGCTCAGAACGTCATAGATAGTTTCCTATTCAATAACTATGTTTTTCTTGATTTCTATAATCATAGGATACTTAGTGATGCCTATATCCCCAATCCTGAGTCTAGATATGATAATATACATGAGAATGTCCCCCCATTTATGCATATGGGTCAGACATTTGAAGGAAACTTGTATACAAGAGCTATATGTGGCTTGATTCCTACCATTGTGGGATATGTAGTGACACTTGGATCCCTAATCTTGGGTCTATCTGCAACCATCAACAAAAAAATGCACCCAAAATTTCATAAATTCTAGGTCATACAAGATCATTTTTTCTAAGCACGAGTTGGATCTACATACAGCTTTCTTGGGCATATGATAAATATACACAAGAAGGGATCCAGCATATGTATATCCACCAATAAGTATATTCATGGATAAAAGATGAATTTGTAACCAAATGACCTGAATAGTGAAAAGTTCCCACAAATAAATCTCTCACAAATTTTTACATCGGTTCTCTCATCCCTACCACATGGCATTAAACTACAATGAAATAAATATTTCCTTACTTCATGAAGTTAAACTACAAGGAAAATGTTATATTCATGTGAAATTAAAACTACATGGAAAATTCTTCCCCACTACATGATTCTAAAATGTTTATACCATCACCCATTAACATCCCTTATCAAAGGACCAAAAGTGACTTACCGTTTTCAACCAGAGTATGGGGTGCTTTTTTCATCATTTAAGAACCTCAATTTATAAATCACACTTCATATCTTGACCACCTCAGGTTTCCACAAACCTTTCATGTCCCTCAGAAATGAAAAGAGAACACTCTGTTTGACCTTAATATATATTTATAAAGGATTAGACCTACAAACTAGATACATATTGGACCTATATAAAGGGGTTTATGATTCTTGTGAGCCTGAAATTGCCATGGAAGAACCCAACACATGAGGGTGTTCTGGTCCATTCCTAGCATGATTGTCCCATATCATTAACCATGACCTGATAACCTTGAGCCTTGATTTACAAAATTGTAATCTCCTATTTAGAAGGATGTTGGAGTAATCTTGACCCTGGGTATCCAAATTTGGATCTTTTTTAAAATTTTCCTCATATTAGGTCCATATGTGTCAAGACATTAAACTACCTCTACTTTGGTCAAAGTTATATAACCTTAAATTCTAGCCTTTGATTGTCTAAATCTCAAGACATTAAACTGCTAGAGAAAGAGAAAATACTTAACTAGTTGAAAACCCATAAAGGGAGGCCTGAGTAAGAGTCAAGTCTTAGCTCTCTAAACTCTTCATCTCTTGAGTTTTGGGAAAATTTTGGGCATAAATAAATGAGGCATAAAGCTCATAGGGCTGACTTTGTAGCCTAAGTAAAAGTCAAGAAATGCTCACTACACCCCCTGGTCGAGGGAAAAGTTATAGTAATGAATTTTTATATCTCCTCACTATGATAATGTGTTCACTAAGTAGTGACACATATTTTAGGGTGCTCAAACCCTTCTTGAATATTATGTTTTCCATAAATCACAATTCATTATTTGCGTGATTCAGATCACTGTAGACCTTTCATGGCCCTTGAAAAAAGATACATGGATTCAAAAAAACCAATAGTTTGACTATTCATATATTCCTTGGATCCTACATATGTGCCCCTGGTCCTCAACCAGAGGTGTCACTTTGCAAAAAGGGATTTCCAATCCTCATGAGCCCTAACGTCATCATGGTAGAACTCATCACCTCGGAGTATTTTGGGCTATTCTCGGCATAATTTTCCCATACCAACCTCATGAACCGAGTGCTTTGGACCATGATTTACAATCCATATGATCATACTATTAAATAAGTTTTGACATCCTCAATGTTATTTCACCATGTTTTGTACCCTTTTTCAAAATAGTAATGAAAAATTGCATACCTGAACATTTTGATGGCCCACACCTCATGACTTAAAACCATAGCGTGTATGGATAGAGATTCCTAATTATGAGATAAACTTCCCTAGGGTTCCAAAACCCTTTTTAAATATCTCTCACTCCATACCCAACTTCAATTTCAAGAAGTTATAATCATCACAAATCTTTCATGTCCCTTTGACAAGGGTGGGGAAACCTATGTTTGACTATACTATAAATGCATAAGGTCTTTGACATACCAACCAAAGGCATCTCCGCCTTGGAGGAAAAGAACTTTGATCCTAGTTATCCCTAGTAAAATTGTGGCAGAACCTGACACCTCAAAGTGGTATGGGTTATACTTTGTATGTCTTCCCCATTCCATATTCCTCGACTCAATATTTTTGGGTTATAACTTACTCAACCCATGTTTCAACTATCCAGGTGGAACTATCATCCCTAATATTTCACCCTCAACCAATATCACCCTTATAAATACTCCATGACCCTTGGAAAAGAGTGGATATGACTCTTTCTGAAAATACTATCAATGCATAAGGTCTTTGACCTATCAACCAAAAGAATCTCTTACATTCAAGAAATTATCTCTAATCCTCATGAGCCCTGGAAACACTATAGTGGAGCTTGTAACCTTAAGTTGTTTTGGGTCATCCCTAGAATGTCTTCCCTATATTATATATTCATAATAGAATGTCTAAGCTAAAATAACCTAAAATTAAATAATAGAATGTCTGAGATAAAAGAACTTAAAGTACAATAATAGAAGGTGGGATCTAAAAGACCCTAAACTATAGTAATAGAAGGTCCGAGCTAAAACACCCTAAACTAAAACATAGAAATGATTTATTCTATAATAATGGATAAGGTGTGAGAATATTTGGGGGAAAACCCATAATATGTAATCCTGAAATAAAATTGAGCCCAAGCCCGTTAATCCTTCCCCTATATGAATCTTAGGAAAAAATTAGGGAAATATAAAATAAAGAGATATAAAGATTTTAAGTCCCATCATATGGACTTAGAAAAAATAAAACTATACTCACTAAGTCCACTAACTTTAGAAAAATATAGATTATCCTCCCTCTAGGACATATATTTTACCCAATTTATCCTTTTGTGAATCAGGTAATACCAAGATAACTAGAGAAAATACATTAGTAAGGAATATCATAATGGTGGGAATTCATGAGAATTTCCCAAGAAATATATGTTATTACCTAAACATTCAAATCCAAACATTCAATTTTAATTGATTTTATGAAAAGTATGGGTATTTTCGATGATTCATGCAATATCAGATTAATGAAATTCCATGCACACCATGAATGAAAGAAAACTATAAAATGGATTATAAATTCTAGTATATCTATTCATTAATAGAATATAGAAGGAAGGGACTCCAAATTTTGGAGCCTCTTTTAATATTCAATCAAAAAATATCCATCAATGATCAAAATGAAATAATATTTGATCAGCTGAGTTGGTCAAGTTTGTAATAGTTTAACAATAATCATTGATTGGGAACTGAAGTGTAGCCCATCCCACTTCTTCCACTACTTACCAAGGATGAAGTGTCTCAATAAGAGTAGAAATATTCTCAACTATTTTATTATTGGTTTCTAGTGAGGATGATGATGTCAAAAGATCAGACTTTTAGTGTGCTATGATCTCCTCATATCCCCATGTTTGTGTTTTCAAGACATCAATTTGTTCATGCAGCTCAGATATAAACTAACAGCTCTATTAAAACACCTATAAAGCTTAATTATTCAATTTTTATAGGAGAGTATCATCATCAAGATCATGTAATACCCTCTCACCGGCATTCAACTCTTACTACATCAGGATGATTTGTCGCATGATTTCAAAAAATGGTTGACTATCAAAGCCTCTTATCCCCAAATCATGAAAGAGCTTGAAAAGATTATCTTCTTGATCATGAAATTTTTATAAGGGAGTATCGGTGATAAAAGAATGGATATACTTCCATATTATCCTACATTGTGTATGATCCTCTACAACTGCTGGAATGGTTATGTCGGAAGAGGGAACAGCTGGCTGAGATGATAAAGAAGTCAGAGAGGAATCCCTATATATTTGTCTATCAACATGCACATAATTCATTTCTTATGACAAGGGGATACCTTCATTAATATATACTACCTCATTAATGTTATTTTCATCACTTGGATGAGGATGCTTCCTCAAAGTCTCACCTGAGTCTTTAATCAGCTATATCATTGCTAAAAACAAAGGGTCAGTAAGGAAAATGGGTTTTCCACTTGATGGAATAGTCTATTAAAAAAACCACCTAGATATGACTATACCAAAGACTATGAATAGTAATAAGAAAGAAATATAGGAGTACCAATATTTGGAAGGATAATATCAGCATTGGTATCCTTATGTGCCAATATCATCCAAAACTGGAAGATAATTTTGAGATGAATTTCTCCCCGCATGCTAGTTGAGGGAAGGGGAGAAATACTTTGGATGCAGTTAAATTGGTAATTGAACCAATTTGGGTTATACGACTCATAAATAACTAAATCATCCCCCAGGTCATGACAACCTCATCCCAAATGAAGATCTTTTATGACCTTTAATCAAGAGAGTCACTGTTATTATCAATAATTATCCCCGTTGGTGTAAAATAAGGCATAAAATCAAATATATCAATTCATGTCAACAAATTAGAAACCTCATGAGAACCTAATAGCATGGCCTCAACCTAGGAAATGTCCAGAAACCTAGGGAAAAACAAGTCACCATGGATCCTAGCAGTATTGTGGTATCTATAGAAATGGAGATGCTCCCCTATCTAGCCAAATAAAAACTGGAAAGGGCCACCAATACTATAAGGGATGTTTCCCTACTAAAAATTTACTAGAATCTATTATAGGTTTACAAGATTTGGTATATCTATATTGAGAGGTTTTCCCTCTTATAGTCGTGTTGCCATCACCAGCATGCTAACTCTAATTCTCGAGCATGTTTACCCGGCTGGGAAAATCTACCCATTCAAGAACATGTCCAAAAAACTCACCATCATAAGGCTCATGGATATCTATGGTCTCACCTTATAGCCACATGTAATATGTTTCAAGGCTTCCAAGATTGTCCAATATGAATTGGACCTTCTGGGAAGGGAATCAGTGAGTTAATATTGTGGTTGGATGAGCTCTGTTGTGATAGAGGAAAATTTTGATCCAATATTTAAAAAAGATGATTGAATATTTGTTCATCTCATTACTTAATTTACATTCACAGTGCTAAGATTATTCCTACATAATACTGGAGTTTCTGTGAGGTCATCCCCAACATTTCCATCTAGAAATAATTTTTCATGCATTTCCCCAAGGGGGGATATCCCACCCAGTCGACAGATATTCCAAAGGTCAGTTCCTTATTCATTGTCGGACAAGTGTAATGATTTGGTACCATGGAACCAGGGGATAATTAGTTCTCTAAGAATCTCTAACTTACAATAAATGATGATTTGTAAAATCCATACTACCTCATAAATATGGATAGCATGAAGCTAGTTGGAAAATTCTATGTTTTTTTCCTAACCTATAATATCTATTTCCATTCATCATATAATTTTTCACTAGGGAGAATATCCCATTTTGAGCTCCAAACACTTTCCAGATTCTTTAAAGAATAGTCAAATATTCCCAAGTTTCTTTGAGTGATAGGTTGGTGAGTGAAATCACAGCCATCTAGACATATAAGGAAGTTCATCAACATATAAAAAACCCTAATACCATAATATGACCAATTTGTCATCCCCATAAACTATCATCTGAATAAAGTAAAGTGAATTTGACACCTATAAAGGTGGAAGTTTGTAATCAAGAGAAGGTATAATAACGTCATCTAGTAGGAAAAAACCATATAGGGGAAGCCGGTGTGATAAAGGATAGTTTTAGAGCATGGATGGGATAATTCATTTTAGAACCTCATTTTTGGAATGAATAAGAAATCTAGGTTCAGTGTTACGGTTCCTAGAAATCAAGGCCCTCTAGTTAGCCACAGTGGAGGAACTATGATGAGAGTTGGAATCCATCTTAATAAAAGCAAGAAGCATATGTCAAACAAGTGAGGAACCTATCAAATGAAAGGTATGAATCTAGAAGCATCAGGTGAATCAAATTACCCATAAGAGGATCTGTGATTTCATAACCTGATATAGGTCTCATGTATCACCTAACCTATCATGATTTCATGGACTGCATAACCCAGGGATATCTTGCAATCACCCAAGAAGTCATGAGACTCGTTATCATGTGACCCTAACATGGTCACATGATCCGTGTAATATTCAAGTGATAATGTGACCTAACTAGAATAACTTACTAAAACTATAATAAAAAAAATATGGTTAGGGTGCTAGAAATTACCAGAGATACATTCACAGTTAATTTGAATGAGTTATAAGGTAGGTAAGGTCTTGAGAACAGATCCGGCAATCAGTTCTCAAAGAGAGGTCTTGTGATCAGTTCTTTTGGAAGGTCTTAAAAAGGGTTCATGTGATGGAAGTAGGTCGTAGAAGCTCTATAGAGTTTGAGTTGTCATTTAATGACCTTACCTCTATTCCCCTGTTTATATGGAATTCTATGTAACACCAAATATCACCTGAAAGACCAAATGTCACTGAAGACACTAAATAGAGAAATCCCCAAAGAGTCAGGTGAGAATTTACTTTCCTACAAACTAATACCTTGTCCCTGTAGACATCTCTCCTAAGGGGGGTAATTGGTTGACACCGACTAAATAAGCATTGGAAAATCATTGAGGGAATAAATACCTAAATCATTGGTATTATTTTCTCTGAAAAACAAAGGAAGAGAATGTGTCCAAGAACAAATGGATCATGTAAACTTTCAAAATAAACACGATCACATAACCTTTAAAATGTCATAAGAATGGTACATGAATAGTTAATAACTTGCAGAAGATCACAAAGATCCCCTTTTAAAATCCCTTTTATGCTTACAAAGGCATCCAAGACATTTTCTGACCATGCAGTGGCTTCTAGATGAACTCTTCCGTGTCACGTCACTTGTCAATCAGTGGATGCCCAAAAATCATCTAAAACCCTTGAAAAAATAAAGGGGGAAATATGAAAAAGTAAAAATACTTTTTTGTTCATTGATATTACTGTGACACACCCATACGATTCACAAGACATTGTAAGGCCATGGTTCCATGCCCACCTTGATGAAAAATAACTCACTAACATGTCACTTTCATCATGTTAAGGGTTTCATACATGTTTAATCAATTTTTTTCTACCCATTCAGCTCCAAAGAAGAATAGAAGGGTTATCCATAACAATGCTCTCACATCAGCACAAGACCATTTATTAGTCACATGACGCATCATAGGTTGGGAGAGTGTTTGTTTTCAATAACACTCACACAAACTCATGAGATCCCCAACCCTTTAAAAATAAAAATAAAATAAAATGGGATAATATGGAAGCTTCTTGTGGAGTAAAAATATACTGATCATCATGAAAAAGGGGTTATGAATACTGACTGATCACCATTTATCCCATGGAGGCCCTCCTCAACATGTTAGTGTGATCCCATGGAATCCATCTATATAGGCATCCTAATCTCATGAAGGCCCCTTATCAAGCCACCTTTTTCTCATAGAAGATCCCAAAAAAGTCACCTTCACTCACATGAATGACTTTCTAAAGGCATGTTAATATCTTGAATTCCACTAGATATGTCATCTTTAACTTTTAAAAGTTCCTTGAAATGTCAAAATGGTTTGTAAAAATCCCTTCGATCAACTAAGGAATAATAAATGAGGTGATAACGGGACACTCTTATGGTCACTGAAAATCATCTGATGCCCCCAGGATGACCTATGGAATGATCTCACAAATCATGTAACATCAAATTCATCCATTGACTCTAGAAAAAATCTATGATATATGTACCATTCAAGGTAGCGTATAACCAGGATGGTGAGGCCTATAAAATCTACCCCCTTAGCAAAAAAATACATCCACAATCGATCGCATAAGTGAAAACATGAGTGGACTTCTCAAAGTGACCAATCATGTGATCACAAAGGTTTTCCACTATGTAAAATCTGGGTAATAAATTAATCGATCATGAAGAATGAATATGCACTTCACGTGATCACTTGATATCACGTAAAGGACTTCTAACATGTCAATCAGATTTTGTGAAGGATATCCTGCATGTCAATTGGGTCAAACAAAACCGAAAATAAGATAAAACTAGAAAAACCTAATACATATATGAAATAAAGGTCTAGAATAAAGACTAAAATATTGTATACTTATGTAAAGAACATATACATTGATCTTCATGTGCATCGCATGGCTTACCCAGATCTTGCAACAACACTGGGGAAAGTCACTCAAATCATGTGATGTTACCTCAACACACTATACAAATCATACAAAGTCCCTTGTACATGTCAAGAAAGTCATATTATTCCCTCCTAGAATGCCATAAAAGTCTTTTAAATACCTCTAGTTTTTCCAGTCAAAACCTTGTGATGTCCTCCAGACATGTCACCCAAGTTATGTGGAGATGTTAAGACAAGTCATCTAGGTCTCACGATGAACCAAGACATGTCATCCTAGATCATTCAATGTTTTCTGGACATGTGAGCCTAGATCATGTGATTTAATCTAGAAATTTTATCCTGGATCATTTGATTTCCTCCAGACAGGTCAGCCCGGATAACATGGAACCCTCCAGACATGTCATCCCAGATCATGCGGCACCCTCCAAACATGTTTAACTTGATCATGTGATGTCTTCTAGACAATTCATCCTTGATCATGAAATGATCCTTAGATATGTCATTAAATTTATGTTAATTCCTTCAGATAATCCAAATGGATCATGTGGTTGTATTTGGAAATTTCTTCTATATAACTAGGACATGTCTAGACATCCTCATAAATGTTAGACATACAATCAGAACATGTGAAGAAAACAATCAGTCCATGTCAAGAAGATATCTAGGAACATGATAACCTTTTCCAATGTATGTATTAGGGAAACCTCAGTGTGTAATCCCCAATCAGTGGCATGATATGAATTCCCCCATATAAGAGAAACCACGATGTTTAATCCACTATCACATTGAATGAAGGGAACTCTAATTCCTAACAAAAAAAGGATATGTAGAACACCTTCCTAAGGCCTAATCTCAAATGGGAATCCACTTTAGTGTAATTCCCACCATTTCTCTGACATTATAACCATCAATACCCAATCACTCCCATGGGATAATCATTTTGCCTCGTTCACTAGTGGATTGAGAAAGTAGATGGACTATGATGACTTTGATTCCTATCATAACCAAGATATATAGGACACATTCCTAATGCTTGAGCTATATATTAAACATTTTAAGGGATGTCCCAACACATAATCCCCACATCCATATGCAATGAAACCGATTACTTATTATCCCTTGTTTCTCACACCGAGCATGACTCATGTAGGCTTTGGGGTTTGTAATGGTCATATAATTTTCATAATGAATCTATACTAGTTAGGGATCCTCGGAAAGTAAGACCTGATCAGTTTCATGATATAAATACTCACATATAAGGGAATCTACCTCAGGGAAACTCCCAAGGGAATGATAAAACTATGATGACATAGATTCCTTCCATAACCAGGATATGTACGATGTCTCCCTATGGTTTTAGATCAATACCCAGTGCCTATGTGTAGGTATCAGGCATGCATAAAAAGCCTCAAGATATGGGATTTTAAAAAAAATCATCGATGAACTACATGAACTCATCGACCTTGGTGAATCGTTGCCCAGTTTAAGTTTAGTATCTCATGTGAAGAGTTTTTAAACACAAAAATAAATCCATAAAATATCTAGTTTAGATCTGAATCCTCTCATGAAATCTATCCAACATCGGCAATCACTGGTCAAAGAATCTGAAGAAAAATTCCTATAGATCATCCACACATTCTTTAAAAATCTACAGAAGTCCCAATCGTCGAAATCCAGGTGTTGGTGTGGAGTTTCAATGATGCCTTTTACACTCTAATGATCATTGCATCAACTTTCTTGCAATGCATGAGAGAGAGCTTGACCCAAGCTCCTATATCCAGAGCCTCTCTCTCAAGAATGTGGGAGAGAGAAGTAGAGAGAGAGAGATACCAAGAATACTCCTTGAAAAATATCTCTTATCCTCTATTTATAGTGTGATGGTGATTACCCAGAAATGTCATTCCGGCCCCCGAATAATTAACGCACTATATAAATAATATTTTGACTACTAAAATGAGTCATAAATGTCATTTATCATCATTATCACCTTATTATAATATAATAAATATATTATGTGATAATACTCAATCCATTAAAGTGGATCTAACTTCCCACAAATATTAAATGAACTATGAATATTTTAAACTAATATTCATTCAATTAATATTTTTATGTATTTACTTAAAAACTTGTAAATAAATTTAATAAATAAATTCAATCCCAATTATTATTAACTTGAATAATATGAATTTATTTATTCCTTGGTGGTCATATCTCCTTGGAGAAAATATGGACCCTAGTGGTGGGGCCCACCATGTCTAATATACCTATTCAACTAAATAGGAAATATTATTGAATACGATATTTTGTGAGACCCTCTAGGCCCTTTTCTCAATAGTAGTGAATACTATTCACAAACCAAGATCAAGATCTATCAACCCATCATATCCCTTAAAGAGATAAGAATTGTCACAGCGGTGACAACCAACCTATAAACTGGTATTGTATAATATAATCTCTTTGTATTTAATATATCATAAAGTAGGATGCATACCCATGTCATCACCCTTTTCTTGCTTTATTATTTTTTGATATAACTGGATGAAATTACCCTTAACTACCATGGTCATGGTCTTATAAATGTACTACCATCCTGATCAACATGGCTCGGGATATATAAATTCCGTAACATGGAAGTGGAAAATCCTTTCTTAACCATCCAACTAATATCATTCCACCAATGACACACCCAACAAAAGTTACCTTGCCATGATTTCATTATCATGGTTTTTTTCTTGTATCAAAGTACATGATCAAATAGAACATATTGGAAATGATCTCAAATCAGGAGACCATTACACATGTCTTTATATAGGAACATTTAATGACACCCAAAACATGTGGTGTTCCTATTGGCAGTTATGCCCTCATGATCTCACTAATAGAGATCACCAAGTGAAAAAATTCATGAGAATACATCTCAATGCTTATAATACCCCATCACTTGACAGTAAAACATCTACTGTGTCTAATCAGTAAGAAGTATCTAGACTTTATGTCATATATTTAAAATTAATTTCATTGTATCTTGATGTTCTCATTATAGCCTGGGATCTTCTATAACCATTTGATACGACAATTAATCTATGGAAATTACCATTGTAATAGTGGACACAGAAAATTATACTCTATAATGGTAAGAATACATTGTTTATACATAACTGTATACATGATATGGTAATCAAAATCACTGTATAGTTGGGTTTAGGAAACCCACTATTTCAACACTCCCACTTGCACTAGAGACAACTTTTTGACCACACTTGTTAGCTCTCACATGTTCAAAATCATGTTTCTGTTGAGTCTCAACTTTAGTTGTTGGGCCTACCATGATTTTTATGCAAGGATATTCTTCTATAGCGACCTCGTCTCCTTGATAAAAACTTATCAAGATATGGTATCCCTAAGTATATCTCTTTTGTACACTATCATAACTTGACATATTAGGTAGTAAGAGTATCATAATTTACATTATGATAATCTTAACTTACTAAGTTTGATTCCAAGAACTGGAAAAAATCATTGCATACAACCACTTCTTATCTACCTCGAAAGATGCAACATGCTCAGTATTTATAGGTATGGATATCAGTGGCTTATATGAGCTTTTCTTTCTCATCACTTTAGCTAAACTATGATATTAGATCACACAGATCTAAGTAATACTAGTTTGTGTCCCTTGAAAATTAGTATCTTTTCTTCTCCAATTACCAGGTATATATCTTTTGTACTTGTTCAAGTATAATTAGATAGTTCTGAATGCTTCACTTGTAGTTCCCTTGGATATAATTTATATCTTCCTTCTATAAATTATATCTTGAAAATATCATTTCTTATACATATCATGACTTGCATGATTAATCCATCACTTGAGCTTATGGATTTAAACTCTCACGTTAATCTCCTACCATTTCCCAAATATGTCAATCTAAAGAGATATATACCATGTGAAATTGGAAATAATTACTCTCTTGAATTGTTCCATCTTATATTTTCCAATACCATGTCACTATATATACAATTGACTAGGTCCAAGAAACCCTTAGATATACCTTAGTAGATCTTGTTCTCTAGATGTAACATCCCAGGTAAATAAAGAACATGAAATTTTTCATATTTATTAATATTTTTAAATTAAATATTAATTCTACTTTAAAGGGGATGCTATGTTCAATGGAGTAACTGATATGCAACAATGGGTTTCTTTGAAATCTTATGTTGCACACTAATAATATAATATTATTATTTTAAATGGTAGTTAACGCCTTGACGTTGTATTGGCGGGAATGAATATAACTAACTAAAATATGATGATTCATGTTTGTGGAATATTTTTACATTTATCCAATAAAATTTAGAGGCTTAAAATAAGTAAAGAATTCGATTTTAAGCATAAATACTCCAATATTCACTAAAATGCTGATTTACCGGCTTTTAATGGAGAACCCTCTTTAAAACTAGTGTTTGTCGCTTTTATATGTTTTATTTGACAAAATAAAATTATTATTTAGAATCGGGACACCAAAATTTACTTTGGATGAAATTTTGGTATTTTTCTGATAATGTTCACTTTTAATGAATAGTGAAAATGCTGTATTTTAATTCAAAACTACATTTTAATATAATTTATTTATATGGTTATATTATCTTTTTAATTGGTTTTAAAGTTAAATTAGAATATATTTTTACCATTTAATATAATTTTGGTCATTGGAAGTAATTTCATTTTGAAATTGGACATAAACAAGTGTCAATATTTTGATAGTTATTATTTCTTAAAAACATGCTATTTGTTTTAACAATAGGAATTAATTTTAAATTAATATTAAATTAATTTCTTCCATGTCTATGTTTTGAATTTGGAAAAATGGATTCCATATTTGGAATCAGTTGGTCCAAATTGTGTAAATAGCTATCTTTTATTTTTAGACATTTTAAATATTTACTTCAGTAAATATTTTATTTACCATGATTAAAAGGTAAATATAGTAAATAAGGGTGAAATATAATATTATAATTATATTAAATTACACTAACATTTGTCTTAATCCTATTTAATGATACATATCCGACCATGGACATCTTTGGGCCAAATTTGGGACCTCATGGAGTCACATGGGATTAATAATGACACTTTATATTAATTAATTTAAAGTAAAGACAAAAGTGACATAAACAAATATCTTTTAGTAAATAAATTTTTACATGGGGTTATATAAGTTATCTTTTCAACTATAAATATTATTTTGAAATCTAAAAATATTTCCTACATCATGGTATTTTTTTATAATTTTTGGACATCAAATAAATTAAATTACTTATGACACAATAATGATACAATATTTACCTCATTAATTAATGATTTAAATAAATAAGATTATAAATATTAAAAAAATATCCAAAACTTGTCCAATTATTATTGGATTATTTTATTTCGACAATGATTCATCTTAAATTTTATTTTAATGAATATTTGACCTTTTTAAACCGAAGATGAGGTTATAATAAAATAATTGTTTCAAACTTTCCTAAAGAGCCCTCCTCTCCCTTATAAAAAGCTCTAACTTCTAACCCATTTATCACACTTCTCAAGCCTTTGTCTCATGGAACCTATACTCAAATAAGATCCCAAGATCACTCTATTCATCCTAGAAGGATTACCTTAGGTAGAAAACACTTCAAGAAACCCTTTTGTTTCAAACCAAAGGGAGTTACCCAATTTAAAGGTAACGTATTCTCTTAAGTTATTATATTTTATTTTACTTATCCAACCCCCTAAACTCTTTTTATTACTTTATTTTATAACAACACCAGTATTCTCAATATACTAGGATGTTTTTATGAGAACGATTCGAACTACACTTACACACACCTCCATCTAATAGGTAAAGAACATAATGTTTCTGTGGATGGAAAACTAATGCCTTTGTAATGGCCCGGACTTTCCTGGCCATTTACTTTGCCAAAACACAGCTCCACCAAAATGGTGGCACTAGTCATAGTAGCACCGTGACGGTGGCACCGGTCATGGTGGCACCGTAAGGGTGACAACGTGACAGTGGCACCGTGTCCTCACTGATCCCTTTGTCCTTTTTCCAGGCCCAGACTTTTCTTCTCCCGCAATGTATCTTTTTATGTAAATTAATTTTAATACCATTTTTAAAGTCATTTAAAGACCATAATTAATTCCTAAAAATCCCAAGAAACCTCACCTATGGGGGTATTAAATAAAAACTTAATATCATCGTGTGTAACTGCCCACCTGCGTAGGAAACCACAATCCGACTTTCCAGGCATTCAAAATTCCATATCCCGTAACAGTAGGATCTCCCCTTTATATCTCATTCTAGAGTTTACTTCTTCTTCTTATCGGATGGTTTTATTCTTTCTTCCTTGTGAGCCTGGAGTCCCTACTTCCCGAGGCTTGTGGTGCGCTTGTGCTGGAGTCTTCTGCTCGTCCTTGGAGTCCATGACGTTCCTCCCCTACAAGTAACGCATCCCTTATTCTTGGCACGTGGAGAAGATCTTTGATCCTTGATCAACCAGGTAGGGATTTTCCTTCGTATCTCCTTTCTGTGTATCATTTGGGGTGGGTACGCTACTGTTTCTATGGGAATATGCCCAGTAAACATAAATCCTTGTGTGTTCACCCTTATTAACCAACAAAAAGAAGAACTTAATGAATGATGTGCTTGAACGTGTAAGTTTCTCTACTTTTTTTTGGTAGTAGGTATGTCATTCTGTTTGGTTGCTTATGGGGTAATGTGGGTGAGGATAGGATCCTCGGTTTTTGTGCGATTGTTGGTTGTGAAACTGAAGCTGTGTGGTTTCTCTACTTGTGACACGAATTGGGGTGGAATCCTCTACTCTATGAAAAATGATGGTTTCAGGGTTTTAGAGATGTGGGGTTGTATCTTGAGGCCTACTTTGGTTACAATACTTTGAGGGATCTCACTTTGACTTCTTTCATGATGTGGATTTACAAGAGAATCGGGTGTGAATGTTTAAATTGTTGTTGGCTGTAACTTTTTTCCCTTGTCTTGTGCTTATGCCTACTAGTTGCCCAGTAGTGCAGAATTTTACTCAAACAGTATCACTTGAACATGAAAACAAGAACAGGTTAAACAGGGAATTGATTCTGGGAATGAGTTGTGACTCGGTTGGGAGTAGTGTATCCTCTATGAATAGTGACTAGGCTGTTCATGCTTGGGTTGTGTGTGGAACCCTAGTTTGAGATGAGTTCTCATTAACTATATATATATATTGTAGTTCTTACGTTTATTATTCGCGCCTCACCCAAGTTGAGAACTTAGTGACGAACACCCCCATTTCATGGGGGAGGGTGTTTTTTCCAACACTCCCATGAGTGGCTAGTTATTAGCTCTTTTTCTGCTCCATTTCCCGAATAGCCCAAGACTGTTCGAGTAGGCTGTGATGGCCTGAAATCCATTATTAGCCCAAGAATCTTTGGGCAGGGTATTTGTGGTGGTTGGCCCAAGTGTTTGGGGGCAGGTTGATTCCCAAGTATCTTTGGGATGAGGCCCAGGTGTCTTTGGGTGTGACAGTAGTTTTCTGGCCCAGGTGTCTTCGGGTGTGGCAGTGGTTGTTCTAGCCTAGGTGTTTGTGGGCATGGTTACGTGTGGTTGTTGTGGCCCAGGTGTCTGTGGGCGGGATGGCAGTTGTGGACCAGGTGTTTGCGGGTGGGGTGTGGCAGTGAGACTGCGGTGAGAATGGTGAGATCGGTTCGATGCATAGGATGTCTTCAATAACCAGTGGGAAAGTGGTGTGGGGTACCCAAACATCAATGTGCTATTACTATACATTACTTGACTTGCGTTATTTGGGGAGTGTGCCTTGGTGAGGCTTGGGTGGATAGTTTTCATTGCTAGGTGCTTGGTTGTCTCTTTTCTCACAGGGAATTAGAATGCCTCCCCACTTGTGCATGAGTGTCTTTGGTTTTACCTACTGAGTATACTCGTATGCTCACCCTACGTATATAAACTGCTTTTAGGTTTCCATAAGGAATTCAAGGATCATGCAGGGTCGTCCTAGCTCAGGCATTGGGACATTTCAGTTGTTGTTTTTCTTTTCTTTTGGGTAATTTACCTTTGTATTTTCCTTGTACCTTTTTGGATTTTACTTTTTTAACATGCATATGGGAATGGTTTTCTTTGGTTTTACTTTTACCCCAGTTTGGTGTTGTCGGGTTTAACTATCTTATCTCCTGATCCTATTAATGAAAAAGGGTAATGCCTTCCTTCTTGAGTGTGATTCTATACCTTTGGTGCTATTCGCCACTCCAGGACCTATTGATGGCGGGTCTCGGGGGGTCATTATCTCTCCTTCAACTTGAAGAAGAAAGGGTCCGGCAATCTGTTTTCCTTTCCCTCGTCTTGGTGGAGGCGGGTCAAGAAAGAATGGTATCATTGGAGTGGTTGAGAGATAGGATGGAGTCTGGGGTTAGGCATAGTGAGTATTTCATGGTATGGTAGGGAAACTATGTTGGGTGGTCTTGGTGCGTGAAATAGGCCAGGGAAGATTGGCTAGGACACAGGATTTTATGCCCCCCCATGATCCGATGTAAGGAATCTGGACCTACCGAATGACCAAGTGAGGCTACACTGATTGCGGGGTAGAGACCATAGTAAAGGTACATGGATCATAATGACTTGTGTTATTGTTTTTCATGGGTATTTGGGGATTTAAAATGAATAAGAAGTCTAAGAAAATTTAATAACAATATTCTACACTACTTGGGCTTAGGCATTCCTTGTTTACCTTGCAACTATGGCACTTGGGAGACGACCACGAGTAGTGCGGGCGATCGAGGCCCAAGAGGTTGACTTGGCCGATCGGCATAGGATAGACCGAGAAGAGGCGGGAGCTAATATCCCTCCTATAGGGGAGCATGTCGGTAAGATATCTGGGGATCAAGTTCAAGGATCTCCTCCGCTTTGCTCCGGGCCTCTTTCCGGATGAGGAGCCTCGGGCAAGATGTTTGGAGGAGGTGCATCGACCTTCTCTCTAGTATACTGTTACTCCCTTCACCCTACCAATGTACTTGGTGGTCCAGAAGAAGGATAAGGTGGTGGAGAGGATTCAAACAGAGGGAGGTGTATCGCGAGAGGGAATCCAGTTGGGTTCGTCAAAGGGGGAGGTCGTCAGCAGTAGGCCCCCAACATCAGGGCCCTCTATGTTCTGACCAGCAGGGAGCAGGCCTCAGTAGTTCTAGTTCAGATCTCTTGGACCTCACCCTTTCCTTTCGGGCCCAGGGCCGAGATTCTTCATCTTTGGAAGCCATGGGAACCTTTGGAATCAGTTCCTAGAAAAAGTACAGTATGGTGGGGGTGGGCAGATTCATCGCCCACCTCAACAGCAGTAGTTTCCAGCTAGGCCCTTTCAGCAGCAGTAGCAGGGTCAGTGAGATCTCGCTCTTCCGAGGGCATACATTTCAAGGGGAGGCCGACCTCAGGGCACTCCTCAGGGACCTTGACCCGGACGTGGTCTGGGAGGTTCCCGACAGCCGAGAGGCAAAGGAGCTGGGTGTGGGGAGTTGCACGCCGCAGAGGCAATAGTTCCAGCAGGGTCAGAGGTCATTTGAGGTACGATCATCTTGTTTAGTACCCTTGCTTATTACTTGTTTGATACAGGAGCTTTGCATTCCTTTGTTGCACCCAGTCTGGCCCGTGCTCTGGGTTTAGACGTTGACAGACTTCCAGTGCCCCTGGTGTTGAGCACACTAGTCGGAGGTCAGACCGACTTGTTTTATGTTTTCCGGGGGTGTAGACTGATGATAGGGCCACATTAGCCAGTCAGGGATCTTATACTATTGTAGATACATGCATACGATGTCATCCTATTCATTGATTGGTTGTTCTCTATATGTGCCGTCATTGACTACTTCGGAGGAAGCATCATGTTTTCAGACTTGGGCGGCCAACGTGTAACTTTCATTAGCGAACGGGGTGGCCAGAAGAGCAGCAGGCAAGAGGAAACCCTCATTTCCTTGTTAGCTGAGTTGTCAGTGGAGTCGGTGGATTCATAGATGGTGGAAGTTATAGGGTTCATCAGTGAGTTTATGGACATCTTCCCTGAATAGGTGACAACTCTACCCCCTTGACGTGATGTTGAGTTCGGGATATACTTGCAACCTGGTGCCCATCCAATTTCGATGGCCCCCTACCGGATGGAACCTTCTGAGTTACGGGAGTTGCGGATTCAGATTGACGATATGATGAAGAAGGGTTTTGTTCGACCAAATTCATCGCCATGGTGTGCTCCAGTCTTGTTCACAAAGAAGGTGGATGGTGGTCTCAAGCTATGCGTAGACTATAGGAGACTAAATCAGGTGACGGTCAAGAATCGCTACCCTCTTCCAAGGATATATGATCTCTTTGACCAGTCAAAGGGGGCATGATGGTTCTCTAAGATTTATCTGTGGTCTGGATATCACCAGTTGAGGGTGAAGGAGGGATACATCTCTAAGACTGCCTCCATGTGCAGATACGGGCACTTTGATTTAGTAGTCATGTCGTTCGGCGTTACGAATGCTCCAGCTGTGTTCATGGGACTCATGAACTCTATCTTCCAGGAATACCTAGATCGGTTCATAGTTGTGTTCATTAATGACATCCTGATCTACTCAAGATCAGAGTAGGATCACGCTGAGCACCTGAGGACGGTTTTAGGAGTCCTCTGATAGCACCAGATCTATGGGAAGTTTTCCAAGTACAAGTTCTAGACGCGAGAGGTGAACTTCCTTGGGAATGTGGTGTCTGAGCAGGGGATTGTGGTGGACCCATCGAAGGTCGAGGAGGTTGTTTCTTGGGCAGCACCCAAGAACATGGCAGAGGTTTGTAGTTTCCCCGGGCTGGCAAGTTACTACCAGAGGTTCGTACCCAACTTCTATCGAGTTGCATCACCTTTGACAGCTTTGACCAAGAAGGACCAGGATTTTGTGTGGAATGGGAAGTGCGAGGCATCCTTCATCTATCTGAATGAGAAGTTGGTTAGTGCCCCAGTGCTGAGATTTCCAGAAGAAGGGGTGGCGTATGAGGTGTTCTGTGATGCTTCAAGACAAGGCCTCAGGTGTGTGATGATGCAACAACAAGGGGTGATCTCTTATGGGTCTAGGAAGTTATGTCCTCATGAGCGTAATTATTCCACCCACGATCTGGAGCTTGAGGCGGTCTTTTTCACGCTAAAGTTGTGGCGGCATTACCTCATCAGGGAGCGCTTTGTGGTCTTCACGGATCACAAAAGCTTGAAGTATATCTTCTCCCAGCAGGACCTGAACTTACGGTAGTGAAGGTGGATAGAGTTCCTTCAGGAATATGACTTTGAAATTTCCTACACCTTAGTAAAAGGGAATGTGGTGGACAATTCCTTGAGCAGGAAGTCATAGAAGGATTCAGTTTGAGATTCGGCAGATGCTTGGAAGGCAATAGAGGAGTTGGCTGCCCTGCACCTGGATGTAAGGATGGATAGTGGTAGAGTTTGCCTGTATCAGATGATAGTGCATTATTCTCTCCTTCGGTAGGTGGAGGAGTCCCAGTTGGGAGACTCATAAAGTGAAGTGATGCACGACCAGGTTTCCCAAGGCGATTCCCCGGAAGTGTGGACGGAGAATGGTCAGAATCAGATGCTTTTTTGAGGGAATATGTTTGTTCCAGAGATGATGCACGAGAGGGTTCTTTGTGAGTTCCACAAATCACCCCCAGTAGTGCACCGGGGAGTTTACAAGATGTACCAGGGTCTGAGGAGATAGTTATGGTGGCCCAGGGTAAAGCGGTAGGTGGCAGAGTTCATGGCCAAGTTCCTAGTGTGTCAGTGGGTGAAGGTTTAACACTGTGCTCCATGCGGTTTGTTGCAACCTTTAAGTGTACCCGAGTGGAAGTGGGACGACATCTCGATGGATTTCGTCATAGGAATACCCAAGGTTCAAGGAGGATGTGATGCCATCTGGGTGGTGGTGGACTGGTTGACGAAATCGGCTCACTTCCTAGCGATTAAGGAGTCGGGTGCAGTGGATTCCTTAGCACTGAGGTATGTGGATGAGGTGGTGCATTTACATGGAGTTCTGAGGTCCATAGTCTCATATAGGGATGCACGGTTTACCTCAAAAGTCTGGAGAGGATCGCAGCATGCTTTTGGCACCCATCTATGCCTTAGCACTGCTTTCCACCCCCATATAGATGGGAAGACGGAGCACACCATCCAGACAATGGAGGATACGCTACAGGCATGTATCCTGGACTTCGGAGGATCATCGGTGTGACACTTGCCTCTGGTGGAGTTTGCCTATAACAATAGCTATCACTCTACCATTGGCATGGATCCATTTGAAGCTTTTAACAGGAGGTCGTGTCGCTCACTCGTGTGCTGGACAGAGGTCAGGGAGGCAGGTTTTCTTGGCCTAGAGGTGTTGTAGAGCATGAAGGAGAAGGTTCAGCTTATACGGGAAAGGATTAAGGCGGCCTAGGATCGGTAGAAGTCATATGCCGATAATAGGAGGAGACCCTTGGAGTTTGAGGTCGGGGACCACGTATTCCTGAAGGTCTCCCCCCGTCGTGGGCAGCGAAGGTTCGGTAGAAGGAGTAAGCTTTCCCCCAGGTTTGTCGTACCGTTCAAATTGTTGCAGCGGGTTAGAGAGGTGGCTTATCAGCTGGAGTTTCCACCACAGCTACAAAGGGTGTACGATGTCTTCCATGTGTCCCAACTCCATTAGTATCTGCACGATGATTAACACATCCTCTAATCAGGAGATCTAGATATCAAGAACAATACAATGTTTGTGGAGCGACCAGTGATGATCGAAGGTCGTGAAGATAAGGTGCTTCATGGATGAGCCACTCCTTTGGTTAGTGTGTTGTGGAGACACGGGGGGCTTGAGGAAAGTACCTAGGAACGAGAGACGCAGATGCACACCCAGTACCCAGAGCTGTTTTAAGTTTTGTTTTTTTGTACTTGGTTGATGGAACACTTTACTTTGATAATTATGGATTGTGCGGTTTTCCTTTTCTATGGATGTGTGTGAAGTTTCCTAAGATGTGGGGAGGGGAGGACCTAATCCCTAGTTAAGATGTATTAAAGTGGATGCGCCTAAACCCATGCGGGTGAGTCAGTGTCGGCCAAAGCGGATAGTATCTTAACATGGAAGAAATGAAACCCCTCACCCACATGATTGTACGGTTTAGTCTTTTCTTTTTCTTGGTTTCATGGGGGGGAGGAGCGGTATGATTGTGATTGTTCAGGAGATATATGGAGAAGGGGGCGTTCTGTGGTAACAAAGATGTATACTCCTGAGAGGTATCTTTCGAGGTGGTTGTTCGGACCCCTCTTCTTTCTTCAGGCCTAGTTTTAATTCTCAAGGGTGAGAATAGTTTGAGATATATCTGGTGTAATGGACCGGACGTTCCTGGCCATTTACTTTTCCAAAACACGGCTCCACCAAAATGGTGGCAGCGGTCACGGTGGCACTGGTCAAGGTGGAACCGTGACGGTCACACTGGTCATGGTGGCACTGTAAGGGTGACACCGTGACGGTGGCACCGTGTCCTCGCTGAGCCCTTTGTTCTTTTTCCAGTCCCTGACTTTTCTGCTCCCGCAACGTATCTTTTAGCGTAAATTAATTGTAATACCCTTTTAAAAGTCATTTAAATCCCATAATTAATTCCTAAAAATTCCGAGAAACCTCCCCGATGGGGGGTATTAAATAACACCTTAATATCATCATGTGTAACTACCCACCCATGTAGAAAACCACGATCTGACTTTTCAGACATTCAAAATTCCATATCTCGTAATAGTAGGATCTCCCCTTTATATCTCATGCTAGAGTTTTGTTATTCTTTTTCTCGGCTGGTTTTCTTCTTTCTTCCTTGTGTGCTTGGATTCCCTCTTTCTTGAGGCTTGTGGTGCGCTTGTGCTAGAGTTTTCTGCTTGTCCTTAGAGTCCCCGACGTTCCTCCCCTGCAAGTCATGCATCCCCTATTCTTGGTGTGTGGAGAAGAGATTCGATCCTTGATCAACCAGGTAGGGATTTTCCTTCGTCTCTCCTTTATGTGTATCATGTGGGGTGGGTATGCTACTATTTATATGGGAATGAATGAAACCAAACCTTAATGAAGATAACAAATAGACTTTTAAAGAATGAAGGGGGGTGTGATTGATGTTCTGCTATTCAGTTTTCTCCTCTTCCTTGATTATTATTTTTTGTAAATTGTGTGGGTTTATGACTACTAAAAATCATGGCCATTGGTGGTCCTTATTTTTTCACTAATGAACCCTTGTCTTTTGTGATTATTAAATGACTGTAACCTAGAACTTGGTTAATCACGTAAACTCGGGGGATTAAGTGGATGCCCAATAAACATAAATCCTTGTGTGGTCACCCTGGTTAACCAAAAAAAAGAAGAAATTAATGAATGATGTGCTTGAATGTGGAATTTTCTCTACTCTATTTTGGTATTAGGTATGTCATTCTGTTTGATTGCTTATGGGGTGATGTGGGTGAGGATGGGATCCTCGGTAGTTGTGTGGTTGTTGGTTATGAAACTGAAGCTATGTGGTTGCTCTGCTTGTAACATGAATTGGGCTGGAATCCTCTAATATTGGAAAACTGATGGGTTCATGGTTTTTGGGATGTGGGGCTGTATCTTGAGGCCTACTTTGATTCCAATACTTGGAGGGATCTCACTTTGACTTCTTTCATGATGTGGATTTAGAAGAGAACCGGGTGTGAATGTTTAAATTGTTGTTGGATATAACTTTTTCCCCTTGTCTTGTGCTTATGTCTGCTAGTTGCCTAGTAGTGCAGAATTTTACTCAAACAGGATCACTTGAAAATGAAAACAAGAACGGGTTAAACGGGGAATTGATTCTGGGAATGATTTGTGACTCGGCTGTGAGTAGTGTGCCTTTTATGAATAGTGACTAGGCTGTTCGTGCTTGGGTTGATTGTGGAACCCTGGGTTGGTATGATTGCTCATTACCTATTTTATATATATATATATATATATATATATATATATTATAGTTCTTACGTTTCTTATTCGTGCCCCACCCAATTTGATAACTTAGTGCTGAACACCCCCATTTCATGGGGGAGGGTGTTTTTCCCAACACTGCCATGAGTGGCTGGTTATTATCTCATTTTCTGATCAATTTCCTGAATAGACAAAAACTCTTCGGGCAGGCTTTGATGGCCTGAAGTCCATTATTAGCCCAAGAATCTTTGGGAAGGGTAGTTGTGGTGGTTGGCCCAGGTGTTTGCAGGAAGGTTGTTTCCCAAGTATCTTCAGGATGAGGCCCAGGTGTCTTCATGGATGACAGTAGTTTTTTTCCCCAGGTGTCTTTGGGTGGCAGTGGTTGTTCTGGCCTAGTTGTTTTAGGGCATGGTTATGTGTGGTTGTTGTGGCCCAAGTGTCTATGGGCGGGATGGCGGTTGTGGACCAGGTGTTTGTGGGTGGGGTGTGGTAGTGGGACTGCGGTGAGAATGGCGGGATTGGTTCGATGTGTAGGATTTCTTCAATAACTAGTGGGAAAGTGGAACGGGGTACCCAAACATCGATGTGTTACTACTATACATTACTTGAATTGCGTTATTTGTGGAGTGTGCCTTGGTGAGGCTTGGGTGGATATTTTTCCTTGCTAGGTGCTTGGTTGTCTCTTTTCTCATAGGTCATTAGAATGCCTCCCCACTTGTGCACGAGACTCTTTTGTTTTCCCTAATTAGTATACTCGTATGCTCACCCTACATATATAAACTGCTTTCAAGTTTCCAAGAGGACTTCAAGGATCATGCAGGGTCATCCTAGCTCAGGCGTTGGGACATTGCAGTTTCTATTTTTCTTTTATTTTAGGTACTTTACCTTTGTAGTTTCCTTGTACCTTTCTGGATTTTACTTCTGTAACATGCATATAGTAATGGTTTTCTTTTGTTTTACTTTTACCCCAGTTTGGTGTTGACAGGTTTCACTATCTTATCTCCCTATCCTATAAATGAAAAAGGGTAATGACTTCCATCTTGAGTGTGATTCTATACCCTTGGTGCTATTCGCCACTCTGGGACCTATTGAAAGCGGTTCTCGGGGGGTCATTATCTCTCCTTAAACTTGAATAAGGAAGGGTCTGGCAATCTGTTGTCCCTTCCCTAATCTTGGTGGAGGAAGGTCGTGACAGCCTCACGAAATGATGATTGTTCACTTAACTCGTACCACCTCTCATGGTGGCTATTATGATGGAACTGTATTTATATATGATATATATTATGTTTATGTTTTTTTATGATTCTATATTTTTCATTTATATCATACCTTTATGGTTTCCATAATGGGTAAATGCAATAATTTCATTTTAGGAAGTGCGGACTACTGCCCCCTCAAAGTGATATGACTCGTTAATGCCTTATGTGGGATGTATAAAGGATGGATTTAATGATATTATATATGATATTATACTGTAATTATAATATACCTATGTATCATTAATTTTTCATTCCAATAAAGATTAAATAGAAATGAAAGTAGCGTTCATGAGTACGTACGGCTTACCGTCTCCATGAAAGGTGCATTTTATTTCTTATCTCCAAATGTTATGTACTAATATAAATACATACATATAATGGATATATATGATATATATGATATCTACATCATTAATATCATTCTGTAGATTATGGATTATTGACCACATGGACAAATTGTAATTATAACAAGTTCATTTTTAACTCATATTCTGAACATCGAAAAAATGTCTGATATGAACTCAAATAATTAACTAACTGTTATTACAAGGTAATAAGTGATATAAAAGTAATAATAAATAGTAAAAAGGTTATTAAGAAAGTATAAATTAACTTAAGTTTATTATTCAGTAAGAACAAGGAACATATGAGTCAAGTTGGACATGAGGTAAGGGATTTCTTATCTCACTTTTAATTCTGTGAGATTTCCATTGTTCACCACTTATTTATTACATGTGGTGTATTGTGTACTTCCATTTGGTATATATTATCATTATTATGTTTATATTCATGGTATACTATGATTCATTTGTTGTTTATTAACTTTTACTCATACGACTCGATTGATTACAACGTGGTAAGGTTTTTCATCTCAATTTTTATTCCCGTGAGATTCATGCTATATTTGCCACTATTTCATTTTGTGTGGTGGATGTACTGCTCATTATTGTATTATTTGTGTAATATAATTTAATTTATGGGTATTTACATATTCATTGTGTGATATTTCTTTCATTGGGTGTATGTTTCGTAAGTTACCAAATTGGTAAGGGAACCTTTCACCCTCCTCTTTTTATAAGACTTCTTTTTGTTATGTCTTTTAATTTACATCTTATTATGTTAGGATATGTTATTATATATCCTTATTGATGTAAATTTTATGCCCAAGTGATGATATATCTTTTTCTATCTCATCAACTTATTTTCTTAATTTTAAAGTGATGTCGTTAGGCTGTCGAATTTCTGTAAGAAAACTTCTTAACCCAATTTCAATTTTTGGGTTAAACATATACTTCTTGATTATGTCGTGCTATGAATATGTGCGAATAAACTCTGATTGTTTTACACTTAATATCCACTTATATTGGTTTTATTTATATTTATCACACATAATTATATAATTTATTTATCATTAATCTAAGGATACCATTTTTATAAGGGATTTCGTCTCAATTTACATTTCCATTGAGACTTCATTGTTGATATGCACCAATTCACTCTTATTTGGTGTATATACTGTCCTTTGGAATATTACATCATGAATACCTTTATTCTCATGATATTATTAAGTTCTGATTAAATTTTATTCCACAATTATTTGTATTCAATGGTCTCTCATTTTGTTAAAAAATCTTTAAATAAAATATCATTTTAAATGTTTTAAAGGTTTATTCTTCTAAATATTCCACATTAATGTCCATGTTTTAAAAATGATTTTAAGGATTTATTAAAATGGACATTAATGTTTTAAAATTAAAATTTATTTTAAAATATTCAAAGTGGTATGGGACACTTTTATTCAAAAATATCATTATTTAATATTTTAAATGGTTTTGAAAATGGTTTGATAAGAGCTTTGATTTTGTCAATATTTTGAAATGATATATTGTTATTGCAATGTGGAAATGTTGTCTTTACATTATGATTGTTTTATGGGTTATGAATATGTGATGTCTATTGGGAATTTTTTATGTATACGGGTGGTCCTGTGATAAACCTATGGCGGGTGAGCCCGAGATAGCTCTCCAATGCATTGGGTAACGTGACAAAGGTAAATGTTAATGTTTCTCCTAATAGATTTTGGGAATATAGTGTTATGGGTATTCCAAATGTGACTCCCTCTGTAGCCTTGATATCTAAAATGTAATTATGTTATTTATGTCATAATTTACCTTTATGATTTATGATTTCTATGTGTTGTTCATAAATATTATGATTTCATGAGGTATGTTATGATTGAAAAGTATGGTTTCATTGTTTTGTATTTATTGATGGGCTAATGTTTTCATTACTTATTTTATATCCCTTACTAAGCTTTTTATGCTCATCCCAAGTTTTTGAAATGTTTTCCATAGGACTTAAAGATGGATAAGGGTCAAGGATGGTATCAAGTAAAAGTCATGCTGTCTAAAACATGGAACTAGACATTACTCTTTTTTCAAGAGTTTTTATTTTATGAAAAAAATGGATACTAAGTAGAATTGTCTACATGTAATATTCATGTTGTTATGTAAATGTTATGACCTAATTCTATAAAACTCTAAACCTGAAAAGATCATAAATGTGAATTATACATTTATTTAAAGATTATGTAATGTTCAAGTCTGGGTCCTTATAGTTGGTATCAGAGGTTGGTTTAGATAACTTTAGAGGTAAGGGTGTTATTTAAGCATAAGTGACATTACCATAATGGTTAGGATTTTAGAAAGAGTCCTAGTTATTTTAGATAAAGTGAATGAGTATAAGATAACATGAATAAGTATATCCTTTTATCTACCCTCATCATAAGATATTATATGATGATTTTTTACACTTACCTTTTTGGTTTTAGTAAATGGTTGGATCTAACATGCACCAAAGTAATAGTGGATGTGAAGAAAACTGGGATGGTTTTCTGAATGAGAAACTGAATGAAATGGGAGATACAATAAGAACACTTGTGGTTATTCTCAACCAACTATCTGGAGTCATGATTGACCACTTGAACCTTGGTTATTTTTATAAGGAATCACATATGCGAGAAACAAATCCCCATGGAAGTTCAAATCATAATCATAAAGGTAAGTATATTCAAAAACCTATGTGTCAAGGATGTAGAAAGAAACACATAGGAAAATGTTTCAAAAGGACAAGAATATGATATAGATGTGGAAGTGAAGGTCATAAAGAAATAACCTTCCATGGAAAAAAGGAAGCATCCAGTTGACTCTAGGAAAGGGAAATAAGTTCTTTCTGAGGGATCAATTCAATGTTTTAAATGTGGTGTGCATGGTCATTTTGAAAATAGTTGTCCTACGAAGATGTTTTGGGAATGGGATCACCATGATCATACAAATATATGTTTACCAATACCTAATACCATTCCAATTGAGGATGAATAAATTTATAATGATCAATGAAAGGTATGAATTATTTCTTAACATATGTTTTGACATTATTGAATCTTTTAATATGATTCATGATTTTGTTAGTAGGAAAGAAGTTTTTTAGAATAAGTTGCTAATGAATGGTTAATGGACCATGAAGAAAATTGAATGAGTAAGAAGTTAACATATAAGGGATTTAAGAGTTATGGTAGATTTTAGGATGGTGAAATTCTTAAAAGTATTAAGGCTCTTTTGATGATGGGATTATATTGGAAGACTTTTTATAGTATTTGTAACCCTAAAGTTTGATATATGAAAATGTTATTCAAGGAATAATTATCTTTTCTTCTAATGAGTAATGGCGGAATTTTATTTTGGGATAATTTATGTTTTTATTATGGACATATGGTGATTTGGGTTTTTTATGGAAATGATTAACATATCATAGATAATATGTGATTTGGTTAATTACACTTCAGTATGAGACATTAAGAGTAGTCGATTTTATTTGGAGATAAATGTTAAGATTTATTGTAGAAGACTATGTGATAAAATCCTTATGATTTTTGGGTTTCAATCTTATTTTGGATTATTTTGAATAATTTTAAGTAAAATTTTATATTGAATGGTCTTTCTTGAACTTTGGGTACTTTTGGTTGAATTTTGGAGATTAAGAGTAGTACTTATTTTTATAAAAGATTATCCTTTTGGGGATTATCTAATCACGTGCTAACCAATTTTAGTTTTAGTTGATGTCTAAAGACAAGGGAAATATATAGTTCTTCTTTTATGAATTATGTGATTCTCTAGAATATGATTCTTTTGCTTTTGATGTGACCAAGTCTTTTTGAATTATCATTGTTTAGAGAAAAGATTAGTTTTTGGTAGAAACTTATTAAAGGATGAAACTCTACATGAAGTTAATTATATTTCATTATGTTCTTATTATATGTAGTAAATGAATTCCTCAAAATTATGAAATTAAATGTAAAAAAAATGTTGTTGGTTTACGTTTCCTACTGGGAAATCAAATACTGTTTAACACATCATAAGTTTGTGATTTTCTGGGGGTTAACTTTCTCCTAATCATGTTTTCTATCACTCTCCATCAGAACTTGACTATTTTTTCTCTCTTCCATATCCATTTTTTCCTAAATTTAATCCAAGTATGGTTTATCTCAGGTGACCTTTGTACTTCTCTTTCATTATTTTAAAGTGATAGTTCTACTTACTCTTTTCCCAATGTGGGACTTTTAATGAAGTTTCAAAGCCCTGTTTTAAAATTGCGAGGACGCAATTCCCAAAAGGGGGGAAGGATGTAACATCCTAGGTAAATAAAGAACATGAAATTTTTCATATTTATTAATATTTTTGAATTAAATATTTATTATACTTTAAATGGGACGCTATGTTCGACGGCGTACCTGATACGCAACAATGGGTTTCTTTGAAATCTTATGTTGGAGACTAATAATATATTATTATTATTTTAAATGGTAGTTAACGCCTAGCCATTGTATTGGTGGGAATGAATAGAACTGACTATAATATGATGATACATGTTTGTTGAATATTTTAATATTTATCCAATAAATGTTAGAGTCTTAAAATAAGTAAAGGATTTGATTTTAAGCATAAATACTCTAATATTCACTAAAAGGTCGATTTACCACCTTTTAATGGAGAACCCTCTATAAATTTAGTTTTTTTCACTTTTATATACTCTATTTGACAAAATAAAATTCTTCTTTAGAATCAGGACACCAAAATTTACTTTTGGTGAAATTTTGGTATTTTTCTGATAATGTTGATTTTTAATGAATAGTGAAAAATACTATATTTTAATTCAAAACTGTGTTTTAATGTAATTTATTTATATGGTTATATTATATTTTAATTGGTTTTAAAGTGATATTAGAATATATTTTTACCATTTAATCTAATGTTGGTCATTAGAAGTAATTTCATTTTGAAATTGGACATAAACAAGTGTCAATCTTTTGATAGTTATTATTTCTTAAAAACACGTTATTTGTTTTAACAGCGAGAATTAATTTTAAATTAATTTCTCCCACTTTTGTATTTTGAATTTAGAAAAATTGATTCCATATTTATAATCAGTAGTTCCAAATTGTGTAAATATGTAACTTTTATTTTTAGACATTTTAAATATTTACTTCAGTAAATATTTTATTTACCATAATTAAAGGGTAAATATAGTAAATAAGGTTAAAATATAATATTATAATTATATTAAATTACCCTAACATTTGTCCTAATCCTATTGGTTAATACATATCTTACCATTGGCATCCTTGGGTCTAATTTGGGACCCCATGGAGCCACATGGGAGTAATAGTGACACTTTATATTAATTAATTTAAAGTAAAGACAAAAATGATATAAACAAATATCATTTAGTAAATAAATTTTTACATGGGGTTATATAAGTTATCATCTAACTATAAATATTATTTTTAAATCTAAAAATATTTCCTACATCATGGTATTTTTTTATAATTTTTGGACATCAAATAAATTAAATTATTAATGACTAAATAATGATGCAATATTTACCTCATTAATAAATGATTTAAATAAATATGATTATAAATATTAAAACAATATTCAAAACCTGTCCAATTATTATTGGATTATTTTATTTCTACCATGAGTCATCTTAACTTTTATTTTAACTAATAGTTGACCTTTTGAAACCGAAGATGAGGTTATAATAAAATAATTGTTTCAAACTTTCTTAAAGAGCCCCTCCTCTCCCTTATAAAAAGCCCTCACTTATAACCCATTTCTCACACTTCTCAAGCCTTTTTATCATTCCACCTATGCTCCAATAATCTCCCAAGATCCCTCTATTTATCCTATAATCCTTACCTTAGACAGAAAACACTTCAAGAAACCCTTTTGGTTCAAACCAAAGGGAGTTACCCGATTTAAAGGTAACGTCTTCTCTTAAGTTCTTTTGTTTTATTTTACTTCTCCAACCCCCTAAACTCTTTTTATTACTTTATTTTATAACAACACCAGTATCCTCAATATACTATGATGTTTTTATGATAATTATTATAACTACACTTACATACACCTCCATCTAATGGGTAAATAACATAATGTTTCTGTGGATGGAAAACTAACGCCTCATGAAATGATGATTGTTTAATTAACTACTAACTCCTCTAATAGTGGCTTTTATGATGTAATTTTATTTATATATGATATATATTTTGTTTATGTTCACCTTTATGGTTTCCATAATGTGTAAACGTGATAATTTCATTTTAGGAAGTGCGGACTATCGACCCCTCAAAGTGATATGAATCGATAATGCCTTATGTGGGATGTATAAAGGATGGATTTAATGATATTATATATTATATTATACCATAATTATAATATAACTATGTATCATTAATTTTTTAATTCCATGAAATATTAAATATAAATGAAAGTAGTGTTCATGCGTACGTACGGCTTACCGTCTCCATGAATGGTGCATTTAATTTCTTATCTCAAAATGTTATGTACTAATATAAATACATGTATATACTAGATATATATGTTATATATGATATATACATCATTAATATCATTCTGGAGATAATGAAGTATTGACCACATGGACAAATTGTAATTATAACATGTTCATTTTTAACTCAAATTCTGAACATCAACAAAATGTCTGATATGAACTCAAATAATTAAATAACTCTTATTTCATGGTAATAAGTGATATAAAAGTAATAATAAACATTAAAAAGATTATTAATCAAGTATAAATTAACTTAAGTTTATTATTCAGGAAGAACAAGGAACATACGAGTCAAGTTGGACATGAGGTAACGGATTTCTTATCTCACTTTTAATTTCGTGAGATTTCCATTGTTCACCACTTATTTATTGTATGTGGTGTATTGTTTACTTACATTTGGTATATATTATCATGATTCTATTTATACTCATGGTATTCTGTGATTCATTTTGTGGTTATTAATTTTTTATCATACGACTCGATTGATTACAATGTGGTAAGGTTTTTCATCTAACTTTTTATTCCCATGAGATTCATGCTATATAAGCCACTATTTACTTTTGTGTGGTGGATGAACTTCCAATGATTGTATTCTTTGTGTAATATACTTTAATTTATGGGTATTTACATATTCATTGTGTGATCTTTCTTTCATGGGGTGTATGTTTCGTATGTTACCAAATCGGTAAAGGAACCTTTCACCCACCTCTTTTTAAAAGACTTCTTTTTGTTATGTATTTTAATTTACATCTTATTATGTTCGTATATGTTCTTATATATCCTTATTGATATAAATTTTATGTCCCATTGATGATATATCCTTTTCTCTCTCATCAACTTATTTTCTGAATTTTAAAGTGATGACGTTAGGCTATCAAATTTCTGTAAGAAAACTTCTTAAACCAATTTCAATTTTTGGGGTTAAACATCTACTTCTTGATTATGTCATGCTATGAATATGTGTGAATAACCTCTTATTGTTTTACACTTAATATCCACTTATATTTTTTTATTTATATTTTTCACAAATAATTATGTAATTGATTTATCCTTGATCTAAGGATACTGTTTTTATAAGGGATTTCGTCTCAATTTATATTTCTATTGAGACTTCATTGTTGATATGCACCAATTCACTCTTATATGGTTTATATACTATCCTTTGGAATATTATATCATGAATACCTTTATTCTCATGATATTATTGTGTTCTAATTAAATTTTATTCCTCAATTATTTGTATTCTAGGGTCTCTCATTTTGTTAAAAACTCTTTAACTATAATATCGTTTAAAATGTTTTAAAGGTTTATTCTTATAAATCTTTCACATTAATTTCCATGTTTTAAAAATGGTTTTAAAGATTTATTCATATGGACATAAATGTTTTGAAATTGAAATCTCTTTCAAAATATTCAAAGTGGTATGGGACACTTTGATTCAAAAATCTCTTTATTTAATATTTTAAATGGTTTTCAAAATGGTTTGATAAAAGCTTTGATTTTGTCAATATTTTGAAATGATATATTGTGATTGCAATGTGTAAATGTTATTTTTCCATTATGTTTGTCTTATGGGTTATGAATATGTTATGTCTATTGGGTATTGTTTACGTATATGGGTGGTTCTGTGATAAACCTAGGGCGGGTGATCCCGAGATAGCTCTCCAATGCATTGGGTAACATGATGGAGGTAAATGTTAATGTTTCTCCTAATAGATTTAGGGAATATACTGTGATGGGTATTCCAATTGTGACTCCATTTATATCTATGATAGATACAATGTAAGTATGTTATTTATGCTGCAATTTACCTTTTTGATTTATGATTTCTATGTGTTGTTCATAAATCATATGATATCATGAGGTATGTTTGATTGAAAAGTATGGTTTAATTGTTTTGTATTTATTGATGGGATAATGTTTGCATTCCTTATTTTATATCTCTTACTGAGCTTTTTATGCTCATCCCAAGTTTTTAAAATGTTTTTCACAGGACATAAAGATGAATAATGGTCAAGGATGAGATCAAGGAAAAGTCATTCTTTCTAAAACATGGAACTAGACATGACTATTTTTTTCAAGAGTTTTTATTTTATGAAAAAAAATGGATACTGAGTAGAATTGCCTACATGTAATATTCATGTTGTTATTTAAATGTTATGACCTAATTCACTATAACTCTAAACCTGAAAAGGTCCTCAATGTGAATTATCCATTTAATTCAAGATTCTATAATGTTCAAGGTCGGGTCCTTATACTAGAACTTAGGTTTCTACTTTAAGTTAATCACTAGAGAATAAATTTCATCCCATTATTAACTAACTATAAAACTAATTTTTGTTTTTCATATGTCGTCAAACGTATTTTCTTGGAAAACATTGGTTCTCCCACTAACCTATAGTAAACACATGGAAAACATTTATTCCAAATGAATATTCTATGATCATGTTTCTTACTTTAATCCTAAATTTTATTTTAGTAACTTGAAACCACTATTAGAATTCTGTGATGTGACCATCCCTTTTTGGTTGCATCATATAGACACCTTCTTTGATTGGTGGTCATAAAATCCAAATCTCAATAAAATTATCATAAAATGTCACTATGATAAGTAAAATTATAATGGATTTAGGAGAAACAATTTTTTATAACCAATTGAGATTTATTGGTACTACATTTGTACCATCCATGTATAATTTCACTTGAATAACCACCATAGTATTCAAAATTATAATCCCCTTTTCACTTTGATACATGGAATAAATTATTAAATGTTGGTTGATCTTTTCAACCTTATCAAATTTCTATATACTTCATACTTGTAGTAAATTATTATTTTTAATTAATAATATATCAATGGCCACAGTGAATATAAAACCATCCCCACGGTTTTTCCTTCCTACGCAGTATGTGTCAATGGAACATTCATGTTCCACATGCACTTGTGGAATTAGTTTCTATTAAAACTACTTGTTCATTTTAAGTACAGACTAAACTCAAGTTAATATGGCTCCCACTATATCTAATAGATATTTTCAGCCTTTATATAAATTTATTCTATCACTCTAATACACCTTTTCTTTCATAAGGATTTCTATAATGTTCTAAGAAATCGTTAGGATAATTACTTTAGATGCACATTGTGTTTGTTCTTGATGCAAGTTTGTTTATGTCCTAACAAAATATTTGCATCTAAATGCATGTTCATATAAAATAATGGATTTACATCATAATAAAACTATTATTATACCCATTAGTCATTATAGTTGGAATATTATTATGGGATATCACCATTATTTCAAAATCACTTAATTAAATATAATGGAAGTTTTTGCAAGTTGTAACATTGATACTACTTAAATCATAACTCTGATGTATAAAATATACATTTATGAATTTCTCTACACAATATCATGATGTAGATAAGGTAATGTTCATTTAGGAATTACTCCATGCTACATTATTTTTCTCGATGAATTCTTGGTTAAGATATTCTTCGGCATGTCATCCCAAAGCTGCTTATATCTTGTGACCATGAATGTACTTCAATTTACCATTCCTTAAATACTTAAAGTAATCTTATGAAGTATATATATATCTTTATATTAATCATAGAATAGTTCACACTCTCTATTTGAACTAATTACAAAATCTTTATGGCATACCTTAATTTCTAAAGGTTTATTTGTCCAAACAAAAGATGTTGAAAATACCGAAGGTGTTTAGATTTACCAAGCCTAACTACCAAAATGGGTATATACTTGATGTACACTTTTATTATTTCTTGAAAAAGAATTATCTTTCCACAATTGGGTATAAAAGTATTATATTTTATATTCATCGAGTATTTATAATGAATAAAGTATCACTGAACTATAACTTGAGTATTTTTCACCACAAACAATATTTATTAATGAACTTGGAATAATGTATCCTCGTGTCTAATGGACACATTATATAAATTTTTTTTTCATACTAAATAAAATTTCTAAAATAATCATTCACTTGGTAATATAAAAGTCGTTTTATTCACACCACTGACTTAGGAATCAACCTTTCTCAACTGCTTGGAGAATACACCTTACTTCTAGTAACGTTTCTATACTTACTTGGTTACTGTATTTCAATACACATATATAAAAGTCATATTGTATTTAATACCCAATAAGTAAAACTGAAAAATTATGTTTTGTATTGGTGAATATATTTGAAGTATAAGAGGGTATTTTTTTCTCTAATTCGGTTTATTACAATTAAACTTCCATAGTATTATTTCCTAATATGCAATGAAAATAACAAACTGTTAATTAAAAAACCTCAATGCATTGAAGGAAATTGTGAATGTACTTATGGAATTACTTTACATTGGCCCTTTTTCCTTTCTTTCCAATTTATTTTCCATAATAATTAAATATAAATCTTTCTTTTTTATTCTTATTTACTTGGTGAACCTTAACTAAAAGGTAATGAAGCATTTACTCCAAAATGTTTGTTTTGTTACCTAAAAAGATACATGAGTAATTTGGTGTATGAATGGGATGACATGAAAGATTATGATCTTCCTTATTATTTACACATAGCATGTTTCATCATCTCATTCTAATCTTGCTTCACTTTCTCCTTCTAAACTACTCAGAGATTAGACTAAATGTTATTTTATTGATGTCTAATGTAGTGACTGCACCTAAAATCAGACGTTGATGAGTGCATAATAACATGACCATTATATGAACTATATATTATTCTCTTGTAATCAATTTTTACACTATATCTTCTAGAGGTAGTCTAACAGGTATTGAGGGAACTTGCACCTTGAATTTTTGGTATCATAGTATTATGTGCAAGCACATGTACTACACTTCAAAACTCATGTCAATGTTACTTTTTTCCTTTATTTATCGCAGTATTTATTGTGGTATAACTTACTATTTTAAAAAATATAAATTTAAGTAGATTAGTACTTTTATCTTGATTATTGATTTAGAAATTTTGATTAATTAAGGAAAACATTAAATGTATCCCACTATTTTATCGAATTATAGGAACCCTCTATGATAGAATTAGAATAATCTGTCACTTGAGTATTCTAGTGTTAAGGATCCCAAAACCTCCCCTTATAGTCTAAAATCTATGGTTATACCGCTACTTAGAGTGTTCAAGGTAGAATTTTGACTGGCCAACTACATTAACTCACAGTTCCTTGATCTGTTGAGTGAAGTCCCAACTTTTAAAATCATTACTTGATTTAATCAATGCTTGCCTCTAAAATGATAGAAATTTATCTATGGATAATCCTCACTATAACTTTAGTTAATTCAACTCACTTCACTCATAATAACTCTCTGGTATTAAGAGGCACCCTCATCTATGGCATGAAGATCACCTCAAACACATAATTTTGTTCAAATTTGAATGATGGAAGGCAGTTTAAGACTTAATATTTCTTTGAGGGTTTTATTGTTTTAATGTGAAAAAATAAATAATTTTATATTTGATAAGAAGGTTATATGTGATCTCACTCACAACTAACTATGTAATAAATAGACTTTTCAAAAAAAACTATGTAACAAATAGAAACATATTTATCACATCACATGTTCATTTTATCTTTCAAGAATTTTTATTATTCTATATGTTTCCACATAAACTACACATATATAAAATAATAAACCATGCAAAAATATAATGATGACCTGGTCATTAGTTGATTTTAATGGTTGATCAATTGAGTGAATAATGAATCAACCTAGACCCTTGGGAATATACCCTAAGTTTCGTTGCATGCAACTTGAGTTACAACATCTCTCATCCAATGCACCAAGATCCTATCTGGTGCATCGCCATAACTTGGTGCAAAGTGAATAACTGATCATCTTGTCATTATACAAAAAATACTCACTCACAGGAAATGGTAACTAAGAAATATAAAATACAACTCTAAATTGGATTTACAAGCCCTTATACATATAATAACACTAAGACAATACGCATATCATTTTTTATTTAACTACATATTACAAACCATGTAATAATTAAATAAATAAATGAAAATGCACCAAAAAATCATTGGTCAGTCCAAGAGCTCGTGATCAGTATAATACACTTTAATCTTGCGTACTAAAAATAAATTCATAAATAAAATTAAAAGTGCGTTAAATTATTTTTCTGAGGGCCTTTTATTGAATTAAAATATTCACTCTTATTTTTAATTCAATAATTTCATCATTTGGTCAAGTTATTAATTTAATTTCAAAACCAAAAATTAAATTAATAAATTAATTTAATTTAACACTCAATTAAATTAATTTTACCCATAGAATTAAAATTCCAAACAAAAAATAATAGTTAATTAAATTAATTTTATAACCAAATTTAAATTAATTAATTTAATTAATTTTTTATTATTTAAATTAAATAGTTGGGCCTCAAAACCCCTAGGTAGGGCCTGCGTGGGTCTAGACGAACCTGAGTAGGCCCATTCTAGACTATTCTAACCCCATGTAGGGGAAATTAGGACCAGGCAGGTCTACCCAGGCCTTGGAAAGACCCACTTGAACCTATTTCGAGTTAGATTGGATCCAAATGAACCCTTCCTCGGGTGAATTGAGTCTAGAAAGGGCACCTACAGGACAAGGGAGTTGCAAATATGGAAGCTGGAGATTATGTAGAGAGCCTTGTCATGAGAGCCATCTGGATCTGGCTGAATATAGCATGTCCTTAAGAGAGGGGTCCACTCCCTTTTTGTAATTTCTTGACCTACAAAAGAAGGTCTTCTTATCTGGTTTTGAAATTTTTCTCACAGCTGAGGAAAATATTTTTCCCTATTTTTTTATACAAAAATCCAAAATACTAATCATTTAGTATTTTAAATAAAATAAATAATTAATAATTTATTGTATAAAAATAAAATATTGTGATTGGTAAACAATATTTTGGCCACTGGAAAGACACTAATCTGGTTACCAAACATCCGTTCGTAGTTCCAGGTCACAATAAAATGATAGTTCCAATAGATTCAGGTTAAAATTTAACATATAAATATATATGTTCATTGAAATTTTATACCCGCAAAATATTTTCTATCTTTATTTAAAACTTTGAATGGTCGTAAATTAACCATCCGAACTCGCATTGAAAATACTTCTATGGCTTTGGGACTGTAACAATGCCCTCTATTAAATTTAATGTAAATTTAATTTTTTGTTTGTCTTAAAATCATCATGCGTCCCTCTGATACAAATTCTAGATATCGGGCATGCAGCGGAAGCCTCAAAAGACATGATTTTAAAAAATTTCACCAATGAATGATCTGAACTCATCAACGTCGGAGAATCATTACCTGATTTAAGCTAAAGATATTTTGAGAATATTTTTCAAGCACAAAAATAAAACTATAAAATACCTAGTTTATATTTGAAACTGCTCATGACGTATGCTCATCGTCGATGATCTATGATCAATGTATACAAATCTAATTCCTCTAGATCATCCACAAGTTCTTCAAAAATATTTGGGAGCATCGATTTTCGAAATATAGGTGCTAATGTGGAGTTATGATGATGTATTCGATGCTCCGTTGATCACCACGTCGCCTTTCTTACAATGAATAATAGAGAGCTCGATTTGAGCTCTTGGATCTAAATAATCTCTCTCTAGAATGAGGGTGGTATAAGTAGAGATAGATAATCCATGAATATTCCTTGGTAAATCTCTCTTATCCTCCATTTATAGTGTGATGGTGATTACCCAAAAATGTCAGTCTGGTCCCTGAATAATAAAACACTATATAAATAATATTTTGACTACTAAACTAAGTCTTAAATGTCATTTATCATTATTATCAACTTCTTGTAATATAATAAATATATTACGTGATAATACATGATCCATTAACTCAGCTCAACGTTCTCAGAAATATCAAATGAACTATGAATATTTTAAACTAATACTTGTTCAATTAATATTTTTATATATTTACTTAAAAACTTGTAAATACATTTAATAAATAAATTCAATTTCAATTATTCTTAACTCGAATAATATGAATTTCTTTATTCCTTGGTGATCATATCTCCTTGGAAAAAACACAGACCCCAGTGGTGGGGCCCACCATGTTCAATAGACTTATTCAATTGAATAGTTCATATTCTTGAATATGCTATTATGTGCGACCCTATAAGCTCTTATCTTGATATCAATGAATATTATTCATAGACCAATAGCAGGATCTAGCTACCCATCATGACCCCTAAAAAGATTAGGATTTTCATAGCAGTAATAACCAACCAACAAACAGGTACTATATAATATAATCTACTTGTCTTTAATATCTCATAAAGTAGGACACATACTCGTGTCATCACCATTTTCTTACTTTATTATTTATTGATCTAATTGTATGGATTTACCCTCGATTTCCATGTTCATGGTCTTATGAAGGTATTACCATCCTGATCAACATGGGTCGAGATATATAACTTCCTTAACCTGTAAGTGAAAAATCTTTTCTTGACCATTAAATCAATGTCATTCCACCAATGAAACACCCAAAATAAGTTACCTCACCACAATTTCATTATCATGGTTTTTTCCTTATATCAAAGTATGAGATCAAATAGCACACATTGGCAATGATCTGAAGTGAGAAGACCATTACACATGTCAGTAGATAGGAACATCCAATGACACCCAAAACATGTGGTGTTCCTATTAGAGGGTATGTCATCATGATCTCACTACTATAGACCACTAAGTGTGAAGTTCATGAGAAGAAGTCCCAATACTTATGATCCCCCATCACCTGAAAGTCAAACATCTATTGTGTCTAATTAGTAAGATGTATCTAGACCATAGGACATATATTTAAGATTAATTTCATAGTATCTCAAGGTTCTCGTTATAGCATGGGATCTTCTATAACCTTTTTATATGCCAATTAATGTATGTGCGTTACCATTTTAATAGTGTACAAAGAAAAGTCTACACTATAATGGTAATAATACATCAGGTATACCTAACTATATACATGATATGGTAATCAAAATCACTGTATAGTTGGGTCTAGGGATCCCACTATTTCAACACTAAGTTCTCTTATATACTTCCTTTATTCATGATATTAAATTACATATGTTTAACAAACTATGTGGGTTTTGATTCCTATTGTAAACATGATATGTAGGATGCCTCATAATGGTTCAATCCCATCCTTGAAATGTTAATAGTCTCCCTATATAGCAATAAACTCTGGAGTTCCCAGTTATATGGATTAAAAATATGAACAGCTACCCGATAATGGGGGATGGATATAGAAGATTTGACACATACATATAGAATCATTAATAGGACATCTTTTACACATGGAATGATTTGGTACTTGATCATTTTGTTAGTGTAATCGGTCTCTTATTGGGATTAGGAAGAAATTCTCGAACATATATTAAATCTATAAGAGAGTTTTGTAGAAGGAAAAAAATTCCCCCCAAATGGGTGTGATGAGCCCAGCCTCCCACCCTCTTGACTAATGTGAGTTCCTAATTTCCATTAGGTCTGAAACCACAATTGACCACTAGACTTTAGAATGAAGGTTCGTACTCAGTAATGGATGTGAGAACTATTGGGAATTTTTGTTAAGAAAAATAATGTTGGACCCAACATAAATGATTACACAAGACATTGAACCCCCAAAAATCAATTTTCAGGCCAAACTGAATGAACCATAGTTGTATCTTTTCCATAAAAATAAAAATGGTGAACCCGATATTAAATCATTTAACTACGGAATCTCCTTTACAAAATAAAATGGATAGAATTCCCATTTCTCATAGAACCATTTTTTTATTTCCACACGGGTGATCATTTGTATCTTTTATGATGAAAAAATATACTATCCATGTGTTTTAGGGGTAAAAAAATATTCTCATTGCATCATGGAGGCGGTAGTCCACAAGTACGCATGAAAAATATTATCATTTTTTAGTGAAAGAAAGAAAATGATAAATTATATTTTAGAATGATAAGTATTTCAGGAATTGAATGATGATTTCATGTATATAACATATATTCATTAACTTTATCCTTATTACATTCCATGTAGTCATTATTATATGGATCCCCATTCTCCTGGATTCCGTTCCCGTCCTCCGCTCTCGCCTTTCTAGGGTTTTGAGAGTCTCCTGGTGGCGTCAGCTCCTTCTCCCACTTCTTCTCCCTTCTTCACTCCAGGTTCTCTTCCTTTGCTTTCCCTTCTTCCTGGTGACCCCTCCCTTCTAGGGTTCCCTCCTTCCTAGATCAGGTTCTCCGACCCCATCTTCTCCCCCATCTAGTTTTCTTTCCCCTGGCGATGGAAACAATCTTCTCTCTTCTCGGATTTGTGTTTTCTTTCTTCTACGACCGATTTGTTCTTGTTTCTATTTCTCAGTTTGATTATCCTTTGGCGATCTAGGATTTACCCATTTTCTCCTGCTTCTCCCTCTCCTTTTGCAGTTTTCCTTTTCCTTCTATATGCGCCGACACTCGCGGTGTTCTTGGATTTCCCCTTTTAAAATCCTTCTTCGCCTTTTCCTCGTTTCTATTAGGTTTTTTTATGTCTGTTCAGTTGGTGACGTTTCGGTGTTTTCACGCTTCGGTTTCTGGTTCATTAGGATGGTCCGGTGTTGGATGTTTTGTTGGTTCATACTATTGAAGACAATGTCTGCTATGGTTCAATGATGAGTTTTCCATGGGGTTGCTGGTTCTGGCCATGCCGTGACTTTCTGTGCAGGTCTGACTGCTCCTACTCTGCTATGTCCTCCAGATCCATTGATCCTTTCCAGTTCAGTAGGGTGACATGGTTCCAAGGAGGCTTTAGGAGGTGTTCATGGGAGTGGTATGTTGTTCCAGGAGGCGGGACTGGTGTTCAGTCATTGGTGGTTATGTTTCTTTGTTGGGAATTTTGGTGATGATGACGGTGGTGTGATGGGTTTTCTGGTTTGTAGGATCTTCTTCTAACACTGATTTATGTGTCAAGGTGTTCTCGATTTTTTCTTTGGTGATGGAAACGTTGGTGTGAAGATGAGGTTCTTCGAAGATGTTCAGAAGTTTCAGTTGCGAGGTTCTATCTTCTCGGACTGTTTGTGATCTTTTTCCATCTGAGGCAGGTGTCAGTGGTTTGTGTGATATCTGCAATTTGAAAATTTGAATCTTGGAAGGTGGTATGTGGCGGGATCTTTTTGTTTTCATGGTAGAAATCTGTCCATTCTAACTGTTTTGGAATCTGTGTTTGAAATTTGAATTTGGTATTTGGAATGGTTTGTTTTGTTTGAATTTTGATTGTGAGGTTCCAACTAATCCAAAAAGTGTTTTATTTATAAAATTAAAAAATATATTTGGGGTATTACATTCCATGTAAAGTTTTGGTGAAATTTGAATCACATATCTTTGTGAGGTGCTAGTCATCCATATACATGAGCCAAGTTATTTGATTCCCCAAGGATAGGAAAGTAAGAAGGTATATGTGATATCCTAAATTGATAAGTATAAATATATTAAAAAAATCATATATATAATTTAAATTCATCATTTTTCAAGTCTTGATAGGCAATAATAAAAAACGAATGACATCAGTTTGTGTGGCGATAGTCTGTTGTACACACAAATAATGATTTCATATACCATTTGATGGAAGAGGATATTAATTTAGGTTATTCCAATAACATAATAAAATTTCATTTAATGGAAGTTATTGGTGTTATTATATAATAAAAATTGAATAAAATTTTAATGATTTATAAGAATAAATAAATTAAAGATGCTCGGTTAAGCATGATACCTCTTCTACGGACAACCTCCTTAGGTAAGCACCAAAAGTATTTGATAGGATGAATTTATAATAAAAATAAGGGATCTAAGATTTGGGTAGGGATTTAATTAATAAATTTGGGTAGGTATTAGATGACAAAAAATTCTTTTATTATGTGAAGAAGATAGAAGAATGGGTGGCCTTTTATAAGTGAGGTGAGTGGCACACTTGTAATTTTTGAAAGGAAAAAGGTGTACCAATGTTTTCCAAATGCCACACAACTCCAAAATTTTCACACACATGACTTATTTTAAAGTTAAATTCCATTTAATTTCCATTCATTCTTTGTTTTGGGGTTTCCCAATCTTTTATGGAGGAATGGGCGAATTTTCATGAATTGGGCCAAACCGTGAGCCCAATTCTAGATTTAAAAATAAATTTTGATTCCTCTATAACTCCTTCATTTTTCAAAAAATTTCATCCATTCCAATTAATAATTGTCATACCTTGACCTATTAACACCACCATATTAATTTGTACTATTTAGGAATCCATAATCATGGTGGATATGGGTTTTTATTTAAGGGATTGGGCCTGCCCGAAAACCCATTTTCTGCATTAAAAATAAATTTCAATCCTTTAATATCTCCTTCAATATTAACTTTTTTCAGTTATTACAACTCTCACCTTATCTCAATTGCCTAAGTCGCACCCCCATTCTCTCCTCCCACAATTTTGAGCTCCATAGAATCGAGAAATTGGTCGAAACGTCACTAGATTTTAGAAATATCCAAGATTTGGAGAGATAAATTGACCTTTTCATAACTACTATTTTTACTCTCTTTCCCCCATTCCAGTTCCTACATGATCTCCTCATCCTTTTTAGAACCTCACTTTAATGGTTGGATGTTTTTAAAATCAAATACTAGTGGGTTTTGGGTCGTTTTATTCAAGATTGTTTTGAGTAAGTGTTTCTCTCTTCAATTTCTTATTTCTCTTTAGGGTTTCATCCCTCTTTAATTATGTACTAAAATGTCCCGAATTTAGGGTTCGAACCTATGGTTTTATTGGGTTTATTTTTTGTTAAATATTGTGGTCTAGGACTGGATTTACCATCCTTGTGATGTGGTGGTGGTGCGGTTGATGTTTCACACCAAGTTTTGAGGGATTCGACACTTTTGGTAGGTGGTTCCATGTGTAAACAATTATTGATGAGTTATCATGATTTATTTACTCATTTTTCATATTTCTAATATGTTTTGTATGGTTTGAAAACTGTTTATGATTGATTTTGTTAAGTGTTTAATTTTATAGTTGCATTTTAACTTGAAATTGGGTGTTTTCATGTGTTACTCGTGGGGTATTATTTGGATGTATTTTATAACATATTGAATTGGTTTACTAAATCTTGTTTTCTCTTCCAATTCTGGCTTGGTAATGTATTAGTGTCATGTGTGCCTAAAAATATGTATTTTTAATAGGTTTTATGTGTAAAACATTGTTATACTTCTTGAGATCATTTTATGAAAATGTGTGTTTTCATTTGGATCTTTTGTAGTATTATTCAAGGTGATTTTATAAAACTTGTAAGTGGTTTTATAAATGTCTCTAGAGATTCCAATTGTATTTTTTATTGGAATTGGTAGGGTTTTCGGTCTTAAATGTGGGTTTTGAAATGGGTTTTGTGTGCAAGGCATATTTACATCACTTGGGTTCTTTTTATAAAAAATTGTAAATGTTTTAGTTGGTTAAACAAAGTGGGAAAAGGGTGCATATGTACTGTTTGGTATGTTTGTTCACCAATTAAGGTGTTTTTAAAGGTTGAGTAATGTTTTAATATGTCAAAAATTTTTATAATGTTTTGTAAATTTCTAAAATGCTTTATTAAATTGTGATGTTGGAGTGAAACTTGTTTGTGGGTTGTTTCGTGTAAGTTTGATGATAAAATGATTTTGAAGGTAAAAATGGTATTATGTAACAATTGAGTGGGATTTTATGAGAGTTCTAATATATTTTAATGGTTTTATAAAATTTTGTAATGGATTTGTGGAAGTGTTATAGAAATGTGAAAAGTGTTGTGGGCTATTTTAGTGTGAGTCGGATTTCAAAATCAATTTGAATGAAAAGTGGACTTTTTGACTTTTGTTGTCTACATGTGGGCTGTTTGGTGAATTTATTATATGTAAATGATATTTTCATGTGAAAATTATAATCATTGACTTGTTTAACTTTTTTGAGAACAAAGGGAAAACCCGGGTATCTAGGTGGGTGGACGTGTACTAGTATGCTAGTGAATCTGTGGGGTTCGGCCTCAATTTCACTTAGAAAGATTGAAACTTATAACTCTAAATAAACTATGATTATGATGATTTGGGACCACTAGGTTATGGTTATGTTCCCTACTAGTGGCTCATGAACGATGACGGATATTTGTGATGGTTACTCTCACCGAGATATGAGGTACCTGGGACCCACAGCTAGCTAGTGCCTAGGGGTTATTTCCCATTGCTTATGCTCACTAGTTATTTTGTGCTTACCATCGGCATAAGGTATCAGTGGATGGAAAATTAATTAGCTTTGGTATTTATTTTAAAAGTGTTTATTATTTAAATTATCCCACCTGAAAACTGTTTTTATTTAATGTTGCATCTTTTAGAAATTGTAACTAGCATTTCATGTTTTTGAAAACTTGCATGATTTTTGTCATTAAATGTTTATCACATGGAATCTATTTTTGGTGGTATCATATTGGGATTCATCTCACACTCTACTTACACCCTTGGTTGTAAGTAGACTTGGTAATTTTTGTTGTCGCGGGTTGGGTATAGTTTTTAGTTCCAGTGGTTCGGGTTTCTAGCAGGTCCTCGGTGGTGAAGTCTTGTGGAGATGGATTGACGTCGGTGCCCCATTCCATGAGGGTTATTAGGCTATTTCCTTTTAGTTTTGTACCTTTTTTATGGTATTGTTTAGTTTTTTTAAAATATGTAATTCAATTCTGATTTTTTGTAAAAGATTGTTTGGATTGAAAAATCCAGATTCGTTTCGTTGGATTCTTTTGTCGTTTTAAATTTATAAACTCAGGTAAATCATTCCCAATTTTCATTTTATGATACCCAGGAACTTGTTCCAGCCTATGGGGATTGGGAACACCCTTCAGTTCTTTTCATGGGTCGGGTTTGGTGCCAGGTTTGGTGACGACCAGATTCGGTTCGTGACAAAATGATATCAAATGAGGTTTTGGTTAACTCTTTGGGTCACATTATTTAGGTAACAGTCGGGATAGTCTAGAGTTAGGATTTTTGGGACTTGGTATTTTGGTTATGGGTAGTGTTCATAATCACCACACCTCATGAAGGGATTCGAGTCACCAAGGGAAGTCAGGATTTATATGAGTTCTTTGGATGTCTTGGATTGATGATGATTAAGGGAAATGAAAATAGAGTTGGGTTAATGATCTTGGTGACCTCGCAGGGCCTGAAAAGACATGTGGAGCTAGAGATATTCACTAGAACACTCTATGTGATGGTGAAGTGATTGGAATATTGTTTCCAACCAAATGTCCAAGTCACCCACTGAAACCATTTTCCTCTCGCATTGTCTTGTGTTCTTTAGTTTTGAAATCTTGGAACTTTGGTTTAAAAATGACTTTGTTTTAAGAAGTGTAAAGTTTTGTTGAAATTATTATCTAATAAAGAGGGAATGGTTTGATTTTTTAAAATGGAGAACTGAATTTTCAGAATTTTATTGGAATGGAAAAAGGTGTGTTTGTACCTCTTTTGAAAGCATGATCTATGTCAAGGTTGGTTTTGAAAAAGTGTTTCCAATAGAGTTTTATAAACTATTGAAAGGTAATTTAATGGGATGAGATGTTTTGAAATTGATGTGAATAACTAGAAAGTGATTTTTCATTGTAATTATTATTCCTTTCTGAAATGTTTTTTTTTCAGTAATTTTGGTTCGAGTTTGTGGTTAGCGGTCTTGAGAAAAAGGAATTATTGTTTTATTGTTTTGGTTTTGAAAAGTGGAATGAGTTTTCATATTAAACTTTGGTATTTTCTTGAGAGACCACATGCATGGGGTTATATGAGATGATTTATGGTTAATGGAATGACTGGATGAGTGCCGAGATGGATATAAGGAGGGAGCTCGGTGTGCCATGAAAAGATGCATGTGTGGGGCTCATGGGGTACCATTGGGGGATATGCTAACTGTTGAACCGTTTATTTTCAAAATATGTTTTTAAAAAGAAAACATGATGTCTGGATGAGTGGTTTGGGATGGTGTGTATTATGTGTTTTTTGAAATGTTGATGTTGTGGAATGTTTTGAGTCCAAGAACCCCTCTTGTTGGAACAGTGTTTTGGTTTTGTGTTTGGTCGGTAAGCTGGGTTGAAGGGCTGATTAGTGGTCTCCTCTAAGATTATTTTGCGAAGACTTTATGATGTTTCCCCTAATATGTTTGGATTTGTTTGAGGTATGTCTTGAAAAATGGACCAGGTTGGTTGGGTACTTGGGTTCTCTCGTTTGATTAGGTATGCCCCATTAAGGGTTAGTGCATAACCGATGTGAAACCCAGGTTGTTTTGTTGTTAGAAGATCCTCCAGTTGATCAATGTAAGTAATATTTTTCCTGGTCTTTTTAGATTGAGTCTACACCCTTTCCTTTCTTGGATTTTTTTTGTATCCTATTTTAGTGGAAGAGTGATCATGGAAGGTTGAAAGAGACCTTAGATTCTTAAGTTTCTTGATTTGATGAAGGTGGAAGTGGTCTGGTGTTGTTAGCATGGATGAGTATTTGGATCGTGTCTAAGAGGTCCTCTCATTCCTTCGTAGTCTCTTAGAATAATGAGTTCAAGTTAAACTAACATTGTGGGAAATCTGGTCACAAGAGGATATTGTGTCCACTTTCTATAATAGTGTGTTGTTTTGGGATGTTGTATAAGGTCCATCTCCATGCATTGTTTATATCAGTCACCATAGTCCTATTCGGTGACGCCTTGTGATGTCATGTGCTTGATAGATCGTAAAAGTGAATTTCGTGCAATCCTATGAGAGTCTCTGTTATGTTGGGAGAATGTATCCCTTGGAAAAACATCAAAATCTTCCATTTTAGAGGAAGGTGAGTGTAGGTGTTCTTTACTTCTATTTTTTCTCACTCGAAGAAACAAGGTGTGATGTGTGTGCATTTTCTAAGCCCTTGTTTCAGTGAAATATCTGTAGGATCGAAATAGTGATGTAGATGCTCAATATACAAGAGGGGGGTGAATTGTATACTTTAAAAAATCCTTTGGAACCTTTAAAGTTAGTTACAAATAACTATGTTTTCCTTAATCAAAGGAAAGGGCTAAGTTTAACAAAGTTAAACTAAGAAAATTCACAACACCTCTAACACCGAATGCAAACTTGGAAAGAGATTCCAAAATTAGGTTCCGGAAATATGGTTCCGGAAATTGAAACATAACAAAAGTTACAATATGAGATTCTACCTTAAAGCGTATATAATATAAATGAAACAGAGTACAAGTAAGGAAGTATAAGAAAGTTATACTTTCCTTATAATACAAAATGCAGCGGAAATAAACAAGTAGTAGAACTACAAGTAACAAGATAATAGTCTTTTAACCCAAAGAGAAGGGTATCCAACAACCTTGGATAAAGGTCCCTTGATTTATACTTTCAAGCAAGTCTGTCTTACCCACACCAGGGTAAGCCCTCGATACAAAGATCGGAGTGTCTCTGTCTTGCTATCCCCGCAAGCCCTCAACTTCAAGGTAGTTGGCAACCTCTGTCTTCCTCAGCAAGGAATCCCACGAACTTCAAGGTAGTCGGCACCTCTTTCTTCCTATCCCCGGAAGTCCTCGAATGTAATCACCAACATTTGGAGTTGCACGAAGCTTTGAGAGTTAATAAGAGCCTCTCTCTCTAGAAATCACTTCAAGCATGTAATCACATGAGTCAAAGATCAGTCAGCCTTTTTGCAGCCAGCAGCAGCTCTTTGATCTTTCAAATGAGCTCCTATTTATAGGTAAGGTCGGCCTCATTCCCAACGGTCATATTTTCCTTAAAAATCAGAGGGACCTGTACACGTGTAACTTAACCAACGGTTAGTTTTATAACAGAATAGATGACATCATTTTATAACAAAACAAGTGTAACAGAATGTACGACATCGTTTAAATTCTAACTCAAAAGATTCGGAGTGAAGATTCGGAGTCAAAGTTCGGAGTCTGAATAAATCAGAGTGTACAAAACAGAGATGATCAGATTCTGTTTAATAGATGAATTCGGAATGAGAATTCGGAATGAGAATTTATCATCAGAATTCATAATGAGAATTCCTCATCAGAATTCGTAATGGAAATTTATCATCAGAATTCGTAATGAGATTTCATCTTAAGAATTCGTAATGAGAATTCGTATCCAGAATTCGGAATGAGAACTCATCATCAGAATTCATAATTATAATTCGTCATTAGAATTCGTAATGAGAATTCGTCATTAGAATTCGTAATGAGAATTCCATGTCGAACTTCATAAGGATTCGTATCCTGAATCTGGAATAGAACTTAGTCAGAGTTCGTAATCGGAATTCGGAATGATACTTTATTACAGTTCTCATCAGGAATCCGGAGTGAAACTTCCTTACAAATCTTATCCAGAATTCGGATCCTAAAACAGAATACTTTATATCAAAGTTTCAAACAAATCCAAGAAAACAAAAATGAATCCGAATTTTATACTTAGGAAAAATATGGATGAAAATATGATAAGGATAATTTTTCTTACAAAAGCGAATTTCCTTATAAAAGCAATTTTCCTTATTAAATATAAGATGTTTGTGATTTTCAAAACAAGAAGGAATGAAAAAAACATAAGGAAAACCTTATTGACTCAACAATATTAGGATTGGGTAAAGTGGTTTTGGGATGTGTTATGTCTGGAAAACTTATCTGGGATTTTGGTTTAGTTTTTGGTGGCACCGAATGAAAAATTCTATTTCAGTGGGTTTCTAAAGACTAACTATGAGGCCGAATATGCTTCAATCATTTGAGCTCCATCCATAGGTCTCGGAGAGAATTTGGCTCATAGTCAGGTGAAATCCCAGGGTCATTTAAACCCTTGCACAAATTCCTATCCTAAATATGAAAGATAGGAAGAGTTTAAACCTCTGGTATCATCATCTTTCTTCTGTTGTTCACGTTTGGTGGAAATAGGTGGAGGGCCTTGTACCCATGTCATCGCCCAATGTCATTCCCTCCCCCTTTGGTCTTCATTGAGTCTTTAGAGAATGGTTGGGAATTTGGCTAGATAGGCTGAGCACACAGTTTGTGAATGATTAAGAGTGACCATGTGCCAGGAATCCATGTGGGAATATTGATCCGCACAGTTAGTTCACAATTTCACAAATTGTGCGGACTAACCGTGTGACCTTACCAAATCTTGAAATTTTTCAGTCTTTCTGTGTCGGCCCATGTTGGTCGGTTAAGATGGTTGGTTCTTATGGTGGGGAGACCCACTATTATTCTCATGTATGTTCCTTCATAAATATTTAATGTAAGTTTACCCTATGTACCAGGGATTCCGTTCAGGCCTCCCCCTATTAGTGTCCTCATTCTGTCTCGGAAAAAAATATTGGTTGTCTCTTATGGTGGGGAGCATATTTGTGTCCCCCAATACCAGTAAATTATATTTATCCATGGTCTTGGATTTTTTAATATAGTCTATTTCGAATCTATATAGTTATAAACATCTTCCTTGAGTAAACTTTGGGATTGGAGAGCGCCCAATGGTTTAGTTAAAGTAAGGTAAGTGTAACCTTGTTCAAAGCTGTTGTTCGTTTGGGTGAATTGATTGAGTCTTGTTCAGATAGTGTCTAAGGAGTTTTATTTTGGAATAAAGTATGAATGTGATTGATCATTTTAGGAAATTGGTTTAAGTTTTGGTTGTGAGAGTAATAATTCATTAATTGATCACTGGAAGTGTTTTGGCCTTTGGGGGTGAAACCTGGCAAGGGAGTACCTCTTGGTTTCTCAGTTGAGTTTGGTTGTTGCTTTGGCCTTGATGTGACTTTCCGGGGTGAAAGGTTTCATGGTCGGGAGAATTGTGACATAAATGACTTATTTTAAAGTTAAATTCCATTTAATTTACATTCATGTTTTGTTTTGGGGGTTTCCCAAGCTTTTATGGAGGAATGAGCGAGTTTTCATGAATTGGGCCAAACGATGAGCCCAATTCCAGATTTAAAAATAAATTTTGATTCCTTTATAAATCATTCATTTTTTAACATTTTTCATCCATTCCAATTCCCAATTGTCATACCCTATCCTATTAACACCACCATATTAATTTTTACTATTTAGAAATCCATAATCATGGTGGATATGGGTTTTTATTTAAGGGATTGGGCATGCCTGAAATCCCATTTTCTACATTAAAAATAAATTTTAATCCTTTAATATCTCCTTCAATATTTAATTTTTTTCAGCGATTACAACTCTCACCCGATCCCACTTACCTAAGGCGCGCCCCCATTCTATCCTCTCACAATTTGGAGCTCCATAGAATCGTGAAATTGGTTGAAACTTCTCTGGATTTCAGAAATATCCCAAATTTGGATAGGTAAATTGATCTTTTCATAAATCATTCTATTTTTACTCTTTTCCCCCATTCCAGTTCATGCTTGATCTCCTCATCCTTTTTATAACCTCACTTCAATGGTTGGATGTTCTAAAATTCAGATACTAGTGGATTTTGGGTCATTTTATTTAAGATTGGTTTGAGTAAGTGTTTCTCTCTTCAATTTATTCCTTCTCCTTAGGGTTTCCCCCCTCTTTCATTATATTCTAAAATTTGAATAAGTTTGGGTTAGAACCTATGGTTTTATTTGATGTATTTTTGGTTAAATATTGTGTTCTAGGTCTGGATTTATATTCCTTGTGATGTGGCGGTGGTGCGGTTGATGTTTCCCACCAAGTTTTGAGGGATTCGACACTTTCGGTAGGTGGTTCCATGTGTAAACAATTATTGACAAGTTATCTTGATGTATTTACTCATTTTCCATATTCCTCATATGTTGGGTGTGGTGAAAAAACTATTTATGATTGATTTCATTAAGTGTTTAATTTTATGGTTGCATTTTAACTTGAAATTGGGTGTTTTCATGTGTTACTTGTGAGGTATTATTTGGGTGTATTTTATAACATATGGAATTGGTTTACTAAATCTTGTTTGGCCTGCTCATTCTGGTTTGGTAATGTATTAGTGTCATGTGGTCCTAAAAAGAGGGTTTTTTAATAGGTTTTATGTGTAAAACATTTCTATACTTATTGAGAGCATTTTATGAAAATATGTGTTTTCATTTGGATATTTTGTAGTATTATTCAAGGTGATTTTATAAAATTTGTAAGTGGTTTTATAAATGTCTCTATAGCTTCCAATTCTGTTTTGTATAGGAATTGGTATTGTTTTTGGTCTTAAATGGGGGTTTTGAAATGGGTTTTGTGTGCAATCCATATTTACATCACTTGGGTTCTTTTTATAAAAATTGTAAATGTTTTAGTTGGATAAACAAAGTGTGAAAAGGGTTAATATGTAATTTTTTGTATGTGTGTTCACCAATTAAGGGGTTTTGAAAGGTGAAGTTATGTTTTAAGATGTCAAACATTTTTATAATGTTTTGTAAATTTCTGAAATGTTTTATTAAATTATGATGTTGGAGTGAAACTTGTTTGTGGGATGTTTCATGTAAGTTTGATGATAAAATGATTTTGAAGGAAAAAATGGTATTATGTAACAAGTGAGTGGGATGTTATGAGAGTTTTAATATATTGGAATGGTTTTATAAAATTGTTTATTGGATTTGTGGAAGTGTTAAAGAAATGTGAAAAGTGTTGTGGGATATTTTTGTGTGAGTCGGATTTCAAAATCAATTTGAATGAAAAGTGGACTTTTGTGACTTGTGTTGTATACATGTGGGAAATTTGGTGAATTTATGATATTGAAATGATATTTTCATGTGAAAAGTATATTCATTGACTTGTTTAACTTATTTGAGAACAAAGTTAAAACCCTGGTATCTTGGTGGGTGGACGTGTACTAGTATGCTAGTGAATCCATGGGGTTTGGCCTCAGTTTCACTTAGCAAGATTGACGCTTACAAATCTAAATAAACTATGATGATGATGATTAAGGACCACTAGTTTATGGGTATGTTCCCTACTAGTGGCTCGTGGATGAGAACAGATATTTGTGATGGTTACTCTCACCGAGATACGAGGTACATGGGACCCACAGCTAGCTAGTGCCTAAGGGTTATTTCTCATTGCTTGTGCTCACTAGATATTTTATGCTTATCATCGGCATACGTTATGAGTGTTTTTAAAATTAAGTAGATTTGGTATTTATTTTAAAAGTGTTTATTCTTTAAATTTTCCCACCTGAAAACTGTTTTTATTTAATGTTGCATCTTTTAGAAATTGTAACTAGCATTTCATGTTTTTTAAAACTTGCATGTGTTTCATCATTAAATGTTTATCACATTGAATATATTTGTGTTGGTATCATATTAGGATTTGTATCACACCCTACTTACACCCTTGGGTGTAATTAGACTTGGTAATTTTTGTTGTTGCAGGTTGGGTACAGTTTTTAGTTCCAGTGGTTCGAGTTTCTAGCAGGTCCGTGGAGATGAAGTCTTGTGGATATGGATTGAGGGTGGTTCCCCTTGCCATGAGGGTTCTTGGGTTGTTCCATTTTTGTTTTTTACCTTTTTTATCATCTTGTTGATTTTTTTTAAAATATTTATTTCAGTTCTGATTTTTTGTAAAAGATTGTTTGGATTGAAAAATCCAGATTCGTTTTGTTGGATTCTTTTGTTGTTTTAAATTTATAAACTTGGGTAAGTAATTACTAATTTTCATTTTATGATACCCAAGCACTTGTTCCATCCTGTGGGGATCGGGAACGCCCTTCAGGTCTTATGAGGAGTCGGGTTTGGTGTCAGGTTCAGTGGAGACCAGAATCGGTTCGTGACAAAATGATATAAAAGGAGGTTTTGGTTAACTCTTTGGGTCACATTATTTAAGGAACTGTTGGGATAGTCTAGAGTTAGGATTGTTGGGAAATAGTATTTTGGTTATGGGTAGTGTGCCTAATCCCCATACCTCATGATGGGATTTGAGTCACTAGGGGAAGTCAGGATTTATATGAGTTCTTTGGATGTCTTGTATTGATGATGATTAGGGGAAATGAAAAGAGAGATGGGTTAATGGTCTTGGTGAGCTCGCAGGGCCTGGAAATCCATGTGGAGCTAGGGATATTCACTAGAACACTCTCTGTGATGGTGAAGTGATTGGAATATGGCTGCCAACCATATGTCCAAGTCACCCACTGAAACTATTTTCCTCTCACATTGTCTTGTGTTCTTTAGTTTTGAAATCTTAGAGCTTTGGTTTAAAAATGACTTGGTTTTAAGAAGTGTAAAGTTTTTGTGAAATTATTATCTAATAAAGAGGTAATGGTTTGAATTTTGAAAATAGATAACTGAATTTTCAGAATTGTATTGGAATGGAAAATGGTGTGTTTTCACCTCTTTTTAAATCATGAACTATGTCAAGGTTGGTTTTGAAAAAGTGTTTCCAATAGAGTTTTCTAAACTATTGAAAGGTGATTTAATGGGATGCTATGTCTTGAAATTGATGTGAATAACTTCAAAGTGAGTTTTCATTGGAATGATTATGTCTTTCTGAAAAAAAAAATCGGTAATTTGGGTTTGATTTTGTGGTTAGCGGTCTTGAGAAAAAGGAAGGATTGGTTGATTATTTTTGTTTTGAAAAGTGGAATGAGTTTTTGTATTAACCTTTGGTATTTTCTTGAGCAACCACATGCATGGGGTTATATGAGATGATGTATGGTTAATGGAATGACTGGATGAGTGATGAGATGGATATAAGGATGGAGCCCGGTGTGGCACGGAAAGATGCATGTGTGGGGCCCATGGGGTACCATTGAGGGATATGATAACCACTAAACCATTTATTTTCAAGGATATTTTTTTAAAAGAAAAACATGATGTCTTGATGAGTGGTTTGGGATGGTGTGTATTATGTGTTTTTGGAAATGTTGATATTGTAGAATGTTTTGAGTCTAAGAACCACTCTTGTTGGAATAGTGTTTTGGTTTTGTGTTTGGTCAGTAAGATGGGTTGAAGGGATGATTAGTGGTCTCCTCTGAGATTATTTTGTGAAGACTTTATGATGTTTCCCCTCATCTATTTGGATCTAGTTGAGGTATGTCTTGACCAATAGACCATTTTGGCTGGGTACTTGGGTTCTCTCGTTGGATTCGGTATGCCCCATTAAGGGTTAGTTCACAACTGATGTAAAACTCAGGTTGTTTTTTCATGAAAGATCCTACAGTTGATCAATGTAAGTAATATTTTTCCTGATCTTTTTAGATTGATTCTACACCCTTTCCTTTCTTTGTTTTTTTTTTGTATCCTCTTGTAGTGGGAGAGTGATCATGGAAGGTTGAAAGAGACCTTAGCTTCTTAAGTTTTCTGATTTGCTAAAGGTGGAAGTGGTCTGGGGTTGTTAGCATGGATGAGTATCTGGATCGTGTCTAAGAGGTCCTCTCAGTCCTTCGTAGTCTCTTAGAATAATGAGTTCATGTTAAACTACCAGTGTGGGAAATATGGTTACGAGAGGATAATTCGGACACTTTTTATAATTGTGTGTTGTTTTGGGATGTTTTATATGGTCCCTCTCCATGTATTGTTTATATCAGTCACCATGGTCCTATTCTGTGATGCCTTGTGATGTCATGTGCTCGATTGATCGTAAAGGTGAAAGTTGTGCAATCCTCTAAGAGTCCCTGTTGTGTTGGGCGAATGTCTCCCTTTGAAAAACATCAAAATCTTCCATTTTGGAGGTAGGTGAGTGTAGGTGTTCTTTACTACTATTGTTTCTCACCCGAAGAAACAAGGTGTGATGTTTGTGCATATTCTAAGCCCGTGTTTCAGTGAAATATTAGGATAGGGTAAAGTGAGTTTGGAATTGTCTAGTAAACTTATCTGGGATTGCGATGTAGTTGTTGGTGGCAAGAAAAATTCTCATTCAATGGGTTTCCAAAGACTAACTGCGAGGCCGAATATGCTTCAATCATTTGAGCTCCATCCATAGGTCTCAGAGAGAAGCTGGCGCATAGTCAGGGGAAATCCCAGGGTCATTTAAACCCTTTTACAAATTCCTATCCTAAATATAAAATATATAAAGAGTTTAAACCTCTGGTATCATCATATTTCTTATGTTGTTCACATTTGGTGTAAATAGGTGGAGGACCTTGCACCCATGTCATCACCCAATGTCATTCCCTCCCCCTTTGGTTTCCGTTGAGTCTTTGGAGAATGGTTGGAAATTTAGATAGACAGGATGAGCATAGAGTTTGTGAATGATTAAGAGTGATTGTGTGCCAGGAATCCATGTGGGAAGATTGATCCACACAGTTAGTTCAGGATTTCACAAACTGTGTGGACTAACCGTGCGACCTTCCCAAATCTTGAAATTTTTGGGTCTTTCTGTGCTGGCCCATGCAGGTCAGTTAAGATGGTTGGTTCTTATGATGGGGAGACCCACTATGATTCTCATGTATGTTCCTTCAGAAATTTTGAATGGAAGTCTACCCTATGTACCAGGGAGTCCGTTCAGGCCTCCCCCTATTAGTGTCCTGATTCTGTCTCGGAAAAAAATATTAGTTGTCTCTTATGGTGGGGAGCATATTTGTGTCCCCCCACACCAGTAACGTAGATTTATCCATGGTCTCGGCTTGGTGTAGATAGTCTTGTTCGGAGCTATCTAGCTATCAACATCTTCCTTGAGTAAACGTTGGGATTGGAGAGCGCCCAATGGTTTAGTTAATGTAAGGTAAGTGTAACCTTGTTCAACGTTGTTGTTCGTTTGGGTGAATTGATTGAGTCTTGTTCCAATAGTGTTTAAGGAGTTTAATTTTGGGATAAAGTATGAATGTGATTGATCATTTCAGGAAATTGGTTTAAGTTTTGGCTGTGAGAGTAATAATTCATTAATTGATCACTGGAGGTGTTTTGGCCTTTGGGGGTGAAACCTGGAAAGGGAGTACCTCTTGGTTTCTCAGTTGAGTTTGGTTGTTTCTTTGGCCTTGATGTGACTTTCTGGGGTAGAAAATTTTCATGGTGGGGAGAATTGTCACATACATGACTTATTTTAAAGTTAAATTCCATTTAATTTCCATTCATGCTTTATTTTGGGGGTTTCCCATGATTTTATGGAGGAATGGGAGAGTTTTCATGAATTGGGCCAAACCGTGAGCCAAATTCCAGATTTAAAAATAAATTTTGATTCCTTTATAACTCCTTAATTTTTCAACATTTTTCATCCATTCCAATTCCTAATTGTCATCCCCTGGTCTATTAATACCACCATATTAATTTGGACTATTTAAGAATCCATAATCATGGTGGATATGGGTTTTTATTTAAGGAATTGGGCCTTCCCGAAAGCCCATTTTCTACATTAAAAATAAATTTTAATCCTTTAATATATCCTTCAATATTTACGTTTTTTGGTGATTAAAACTCTCACCCAATCCCACTTACCTAAGGTGCGCCCCCTTTCTCTCCTCCCACAATTTGGAGCTCCATAGAATCGCGAAATTGGACAAAACTTCTCTGGATTTCAGAAATTTCCCAAATTTTGAGAGGTAAATTTATCTTTTCATAACTCTTTATATTTTACTCTTTTTCCTCCATTCCAGTTCCTACATGATCTCCTCATCCTTGTTCTAACCTTACTTGAATAGTTTGATGTTTTCAAATTTAGATACCGGTGGATTTTGGGTCGTTTTATTCAAGATTCTTTTGATTAAGTGTTTCTCTCTTAACTTTCTTCCTTCTCCTTAGGGTTTCCTCCCTCTTTCATTATATTATAAAATTTATAGAAGTTAGGGTTCAAACCTATGGTTTTATTGGGTTTATTTTTGGTTAAATATTGTGGTCTAGGGATAGATTTATCTTCTTTGTGATGCGGCGTTGGGGAGGTTGATGTTTCACACCAAGTTTTGAGGGATTCGACACTTTCAGTAGGTAGTTCCATCTATAAACAATTATTGATATATTAGCTTGATGTATTTACTCAATTTTCATATTCCTCATTTGTTGGTTTTGGTGATAAAACTGTTTATGATTGATTTGGTTAAGAGTTTAATTTTATAGTTTCATTGTAATGCCCCAACCCCAGTTACCTAGAGTCGGTGCATTATTACATAACATTGGCATGATCACAAGAAAGATCAAATCTCAAAAGACCGATTAGTTTAGTAGCCTTGGAATTACTAGATATATTCTTAAAGTTTTACATTATATCATAAAAATGAAAACTACAACAACATAGCCTCCATAGTTCACACTCTTATCCTCTTATATTATCCCTGCAGGTCATTCATAATTTACTTCTTCACATCCTGGGAAAAATAAAACATAGAATAGGGGTGAGCTCAAATGCCCAGTAAGGATAACAATATAGCGGAAACTTTCATAAATAAGAATAAACATTTAAGGAAATGTATAACTAAAAAATCCTTTTAAACTTGAACCTCAACATAGTATGGAAAAAATAAAATGAAATAATTCCATTTACTTATTCACATGGATATTATACTAATCGAATATTAACATGCAATATCAATAACAACTTTCATAATGATGGAATGCATAATGCCAGACTATCATAACCACATAGCCAAGGCCTCATGCCAATACTACAAATAAGATTTTGTCAAGGCCTTGTTCCAAGACACTAGTTTGTCTCATGAGACCTACCGATGCATCGAGGAGATATAGCGGGCTCCACCCGTCACATATTAAGTCCAATTCATTCCTCATATGAACAGGTTTAAACATAACATAAACATTCGTATTAAAACTAGCATACGAAATGTCAATACTTTATCCATAAACCATGAATGGTATAGAAATAACACATCCACGGTCAAAAAATTCACAAAATATTCAATACAATATGGAAGTTTTGTATCATAATAAATCAACTTCAAATAAGCTTAAAATCCATCAAAGGACGTTGACATAGATGAAATCAAAACTATTTGAGAGAGATATCCCTTTTTTTGAAATCATTTAAAAGTCATATAATTATAAAATAAAACATTTACTTTGAAAACTTTCTTATAATCTTGTAAGGGAATCTTCGAAGATTTAATAATGCTGGAAAATAGCCGCACCCGCCGTATAAGTTAAAAAAAATTCTTACCTTAATTCTATCGAAAAGGTTAAAAAGCACCTTGTTTGGAAAACGATGGAAAGATTCCTTTATAAACCTCTTATAAAAATTCAAACAATGGTATAAATGACTTTAACCCATATTATTGTAAATAGTAAAAATGTTTTGAAATACATTTTTAAGAAAACATGGATGTAGATGATAAAGAAATCCCAGTAGATTATTACGTATAAACAACCTCGGATAATGAAGAGATTGCGAAATAAACCCTTAACAATTTGGTAACTTACGAAAAACACACCCCATGAAAGAGGTATCATACAATGAATATGTAAATACACATAAATTAAAGTGTATTACACAAAGAATACAATTATGGGCAGTACGTACACCACACAAAAGTCAATAGTGTCAATATGGCATGAATCTCACGAATATAAGGAGTGAGATGAAAACCCTTACCTTGTAATTTTCCTTGGTTGGGGTAGGTTAACCTCTTGTATAATGGTGAAATAATTGTTATTAAATTATACAATAATAATATATATTAATATGATATCATATATGATCTTTTAACATTGCTTTGTTAATAATATTTTAGAATTATCGTTGTTTCGGGTGTTTACTTACTCGTTTTCTTTTATATGTTTTGTTAAATAAGACATGTTTGTCATGAATAGGTTGTATATTATTCATATCAATAATTATATCAAGTCCTTAAACATTATTTTGAAATCATAAAATGATAATTATACTTGAATGGATACGATGGAGAATGATTCTTATCGCTTTCGTGGAGACGGTAGTCCGTACGTACGCATGAGCGACAATATCATTCTTTTGATATTAAAATAATATATAATTGGATGTTATATCATATATAAAGAATAATTTTCATGTTATATTTATTATTTACATGAATTACAAATCATTATTATACCCATAAAAATAATAATATATTGAATAACAATTACACCACGACGTGGAGACGGTAAGCCGTACGTACGCACGTATGGTGACATGTCATTCAAAGGATGGATAGAATACTGAATATGGTTGTACCATATTTATAATAATATTAAATTATATAGGATATACTGGATTCATTATTTTATAATGGTAATAACAAAGAAAGAAGAAGTGGAAGAAGAAAGGAACTTGAAAAGGGGTGGTGAAATCATTACCTCTTCTTCAGGTTCTTCCTTTTGATTTGATCAAAAGGGATCCTTAGGTTGGCTTTATGACTAAAGGAAGGCCTCTAGGATGAATTGATATAAGTTGATAGAGTATTTGGGCAGAGTTCGGCCAAGCCAAATGGATTTGAAGTTGTGAATTAATGAGAAGGGGGAGTTCCCTTTTATAACAGGGGTGAGGGGCACCTTTGGAAAAGCTAGAAATGTTATTTTATAATAAATTTATATTCGGTTTATAATGGATCCAAAGTGGAATATTTAAAGTTTAAGGTGGTTATGGGTCGAAAACCACTCAACCAATAGAATTTAGACAGGTTTGGGTCATTATATTAACCTTATCTTTTAGTTTTTAACTCTTAGTTAATTAGTTTGACACTTACCATGTCACTTTGTATTTTTATATTATATAGTTAATAAACTTACTATATACCTCCAAGAGACCCCCAAATGGTACATTAATGATACAAATATCATTATATAAGTCTCTTGGACGAACCTTAGATTTTTAGGAATTGAATATCAATTAATAATATAATATTTGTTTTAAAAACTCTTTTATGTCAATTTTGACACTATTTGGAAAATTGATTTTTGTGAAAATCATAACAGAATTATTACTTAGAAAAAAGTTAATTAAATAATTCCTAACATGTCATATTAACCTATAAAATTAGTTTAATTCATAAAAAGTTTCAAATTATATTTATTTTGGTATTTATAATATCAATTATTTTAATTTTTCACTATTATGGTAATTACTGCATTACCATTGTGTCATAAATAAATTAAATTATTTAATGTCTAAATTTTATAAATAAAATACCATTATGTAGGAAATCTTTTTATATTTCTAATTAATATTTACAATCGAATTTATCTTATGTATAACCATATATTAAAAATGTTTTAGTAAATAAACTTTGATTTTAACTCTTTTAACTCTTCTTTGAATTAAATAATAATAAATGTCCTAATCTAATCCAAGTGGACCTAAATGATAATATTTTATTCCTAAGGTTGGTTTTGGTCTATATACACTTATCTAGTATAATTAGGACATGTTTTAGGGTAATATTAATATCATTTTTACCCTTAATTACTCTATTTACTTTTAACCGTGGTAAATAAAAGTAAAAAGTTACTATTCACCAAAAATTCTTTTCATCTCATTGAACCAAATTTTACTACTTGATATTAACCATGTCTCTCGGATTTTCAAAATTCCACTCACAGAAGTGGTAAAATTAAGTTTTATGAAAAATTCAGTTTTTTAACTACCACTTAATGGTTTCACTATTCATCAAAAAAATGAAGTTTTTCAGAAAAATACCAAAAATTCACCCTAGGATAATTTCGCTATTCCAAATCCAAAAATGAAGTCCATTTTGAAAAATAAAATTTATAAATTTCAAAAAGTGGGTATTACTATTCATAATGGCTAGATTGATTGGTTGTGGTGTGTTATAACTCGATGTTGCGTACAACACACGCTATTGCATTATTTAAAGAGAAGCGTACCATAGAATATTGGGGTGTTACATTCTCCCCCCTTCAAATAATTTCATCCTTGAAATTTCTAGAATAATACAGTATGAAAAGACTCGGTTGGTTCTTCATCATAAGTTCCTCAGGTTCCCACGTTGCCTCTTCCATCTTATGGTTTCTCCACAAGACTTTTACCAGATGAGTCATCCGGTTTCTCAGTACTTATTCTCTCGTATCAAGAATCTTGACGGGCTCATCACAATAAGAAAGATCGGGTTCCAGTTCTAATTCCTCATAGGTGAGTACATGTGTTGGGTCAGACATGTATTTCTTCAACAGAGATACGTAGAACACATCGTGAACTTTGGAGAGACTTGGCGGCATTGCCAATCGGTAAGCTACAGCCCCAATTCGTTCTAGAATTTCAAAAGGTCCGATGTACCTGGGACTCAATTTACCTTTCTTCCAAAACGTATGACTCCCTTCCATGGAGATACCTTCAGAAAAACATGATCACCGACTTGAAATTCCAAATCCTTCCTTCGATTATCGGCATAGCTCTTTTGCCTACTTTGAGCTGCTTTGATATGGTTTTGGATTACTTTCACCTTTTCTATCATTTCCTCCACCAGCTCTGGGCCTACAAGTTTTCTTTCACCAACGTCATCCCAACAGGTTGGTGTGTGACATCTCTTTCCATATAACGCTTCATATGGTGCCATCTGAATACTCGAATGGAAGCTATTGTTATAGTAAAATTCTACCAGAGGTAAATATTGATCCCACATACCCTGAAAGTCAAGTGAGCAGGATCTCAACATGTCTTCTAAGTTTTCAATAGTTCGTTCTGATTGTCCATCTGTTTGAGGGTGGTAGGAAGTGCTCAAATGAAGTTCAGTATCCAAGGCTTTCTGAAGTCTTTTCTAGAATCTTGAAGTAAAACGGGGATCACGATTAGAAAAAATCGATAGCGGTACTCCATGAAGTCTCACAACTTCATTAATATATAGTCTTGCTAGATGTTCCAGTGTTAGATCTTCTCTTATAGCAAGAAAATGTGCTGAATTGGTAATATGATCAACAATAACCCATATTTCATCGTTCCTTCTAGGAGACTTTGGTAGTCCCATGACAAATTCCATTGTGATATTATCCCATTTCCACTCAGGTATGGGAAGAGGTTGCAATACTCTACCAAGTTGTTGCCTTCCCGCTTTCACTTATTGAAAACCATATATCTTGACACAAAATCGGCAATCTCCCTCTTCATGTTGTCCCACCAAAAATGTTCCTTCAAATATCTATACATTTTGGTGCTCCCATGGTGTATAGAGAAATTGGAACTATGAGCATCGTCCAACAATTCCCTTTTTAGATCAGGTATATTGGGAACACAAAGTCTCTTCCCAAATTTCAAAATTCCATCTTCATACCCAAAGTCATTCAATCTCCCATCATTCACAGCTTTAATCTTCTTTTGAAATTCTTCATTATCGGTCTGAGAACTCTTAATCCTTTCTAGTAAAGATGGTTTGGAAACCATTTGAAAAAGAATTGATTTTTCACCTTCCTTGGTTATTCCCATGTCCATCTTCACTAGATCCATGAAAATTGGATCCCTTTCAATTCTCATATTGTTCAAAACTCCAAGGTCTTTTCTGCTCAAAGCATCTTCCACTTTGTTTGCTTTCCCTGGGTGGTAGTGTATCGTACAATCATAATCCTTGAGTAATTCAAGCCATCTCCTTTGCCTCATGTTGAGTTCTTTTTGTGAGAAAATATACTTCAAACTCTTGTGATCAGTATAAATCTCACATTTTTCACCATAGAGGTAGTGCCTCCATATCTTCAAAGAAAATATCATAGCTGCTAACTCGAGATCATGAGTAGAATAGTTTTGTTCATGAATTTTCAACTGACGTGATACATATTCAATAACCATATCATTCAGTATAAGGACACAACCAAGTCCTTTCTTTGATGAATCACTATAAATAACGAACCCATCATTCCCTGATGGTAGAGTCAATATAGGATAATTGACTAATCTTCTCTTCAGTTCTTCGAAACATTCTTCACACTCTTTTGTCTAAACAAATTTAACCCCTTTACATGTGAGATTTGTTAATGGGTTAGCCAATTGGGCAAAATTCTGAATGAAACGTCGATAATAACCTGACAAACCAATAAAACTACATACCTCAGTTATAATCGTAGGTGCTGACCATTCTTGGATTTCCTTGGTCTTAGAAGGATCAACATATATTCTATCTTTAGAGACAATATGTCCAAGAAAATAAATCTCCTGAAGCTGGAATTCACACTTGATAAACTTCCCATATAATTCATGTCTTCTCAGAGTCTTCAGGATAATGCGCAAGTGATTTTCATGATCTTTGTAGGTTTTGGAGTATACCAAGATATCATCAATAAATACCACCACAAATTCATTGAGATATTCTTTGAAAACTCTATTCATCAGATCTATGAATATAGAGGGTGCATTAGTCAATCTAAAAGGCATTACTATAAACTTGTAATTCTCGTACCTGGTTCGAAATGTTGTCTTCAGAATGTCTTCCTTCTTCACACACAACTGATGGTATCCAAATCGAATTTCAATCTTTGAAAAGTATTGAGCTCCATGAAGTTGGTTAAATAAATCATCGATGTGAGGTAGGGGATACTTTTTCTTTATTGTTATAGCATTGATCTCCCTGTAGTCGATACATAACCTCATAGATCCATCTTTCTTTTTAACAAAAAGAACAGGGGCTCCCGATGGAGAAACACTAGGGAGAATAAATCCTTTATTACTCAATTCCTCTAGTTGTTTATTTAGTTTAACTAATTCTACAGTGGTCATTATGTAAGGGGTCTTCGATATAGGCCTTGATCCAGGAATTAAATCAATGGAAAACTCAACTTCTCGTTCTGGAGGATGTCCATGTAAATCTTCCGGAAACACATCTACATATTCTTTCACAACAGGTACATCCTCTATTTGAACATTCCTTTCCTTACCCATAGTCATTTCATTCTATTCCTCCCCAATAATTTAATTTTGTTGATCTACTAGGGGTGGATCTAGATAAGAATTAGGTGGTGACGATTCTGCTCTAAAGATAAGGTGTTCCTTATCATCATCATCAAAAATCGTAACCTCCTTCTTCTTACAATAAATCATCACATCATGATCTGAAAGCCAGTCCATACCGAGGATTATATCAAACTCAATCATATGTATGATGATGAGATCAGAAGATAAAGAACATTTATGTGCTCTAATGGGGACTGATTTACAAAACTTTTTGCAATGATATTTCCCTTAAGAGTTTTAACTGACAACTCCCTTGTTAAATCAAATTGGAAATATCTAATTTTCGTAGCAAACTGGGAAGATATGAAACAATGCGATGATCCAAAATCAAATAATGCATTTTCTAAACATGAGGAAACCATTAAATTACCTGCCACCACGTCTTTTGGAGCTTCTACCTCAGCAGTAGTGATAACATAAGCTTGGCCTTGATCCCTTGGCCTTTTCTGAGGTAAGTTCCCCTGACTCTTAGGACATTCATTTTTATAATGTCCCATCTCCCTACAATTGTATCATTGGACATCGGTAGCTTCCTTCTTCCCCTTGCAATCACGAGCTTGGGGGCCTTTTTCACCACACTTGTAACAGACTCTCGTTCCTTTTAAGCAAGTACCGGGGTGTTTCTTCCCACATTTACTGCAGGATGGATATTCAACTTTTCCATTCTTATCTTTATTTCCATTCCTAGATTGATCAGAAGATCTCTTCTTCTATTGCTTTGTTTTAAAGTCATATGACTTAGATAATTCTTTCTCTGCCTTGATAGAACATGAGACAATGTCTTCGTACGATGAGAAGGATTGTGAGACTAATGCTCGACGGAGAAATGGTTTTAACCCATCAAAGAAACGATCAATATTACCTCTTGGGTTATGTATATAATCTCCATCATACCTTGATAACCTTGTAAAGTTATCCTCATACTTTGCGACATTCTCATCCTCCTTTTGTCTCAGACTCAGAAATTGTCTTTCTATATCTTCTTGATGGTTACGAGGAAAACATTTTTCTAAAAACAGATATTTGAACACCCTCCATTCCATATTTGATACTTCATCATCTTCCTTCATGTTTTGAATCAATGACCACCGTTGATCAGCATCTCCAGTGAGGCTGTAAACTTCCATGATAACTTTTTCCCTTTCACTACTCCCCAAAGCCTAAAATATTTTCTCTAGGGAACTTATCCATTGCTCAGCTACTAATGGATTTGTACTACCATTGAATGTTGGTGGTTTCTTCCTCATGAAGAGATCTAACATTGATCCTCCATGCTGTGGATCAGGGTGCTCTATACGGGTAAGGTTATTATTCATAACCTGAGTGAGTTGTCCCAGTATGGTGATTAGTTGATCAGCACCAGTTGCATCATCAGCTCCACTATAATTATCTTGAGCAGGAGGGCAATCCCTACATGGAGTACGTGCATTGATACGATTTCCATTTCTTACACTAGGCACCATTTCTAAACAATGGCATAAACTAGATCATTTTATGAATCAAAATACATAATTTCATACTTATAAAACACTTAACATAAATTGAACTATTTATGGATATAATCCATAATCATAAAAAAAATTCTTTGAGGAAGTATATACTCATAAACCCTTCATAATGATTTTTAAAGAAAATTAGAGTTCTCCTAAGTATATCCCCCGGGAGTGTCGTAACCAAGAGTGCAGCAAGGCCCGTTTTCGTGCACCAGTTCCCGTTCGAGTCTAGATCAAAGCGGTGTTTTCATGTTTTACCCCAAGGTACATCTGTGTCATAGCCGCCTCTACCTGCTCGTATCCAGACATGGATGTATTTCTTGGAAAACTCACAAAATCTCTACAATACCAAAATTCTAGGAAGTTCTTCTATACTAATCCTCAAAGTCCATCTTAGGACTATGTGCTCTAATCAGAGTTTATCTAAATCTAGCTTCCAAGGTTTGTACTAAACTTCCTCTGATACCAACTGTAACGCCTCGACCCCAGTTACCCAGAGTCTTTGCATTATTACATAACATTTTCATGATCACAAGAAAGATCAAATCTCAAAAGACCGATTAGTTTATTAGGCTTGTAATAACTAGATATATTCATAAAGTTTTACATTACATCATAAAAATGAAAACTACAACAACATAGTCTCCATAGTCCACACTCTTATCCCCTTATACTATCCCTGCAGGTCATTCATAATTTACTTCTTCACATCTTGGGAAAAATAAAACATAGAAAAGGGGTGAGTTCAAATGACCAGTAAGGATAACAATAGAGCGGAAACTTTCATAAATAAGAATAAACATTTAAGGAAATGTATAACTAAAACAAAAGCCTTTTAAACTTGAACTTCAACATAGTATAGAAAAAATAAAATGAAATAATGCCATTTACTTATTCACATGGATATTATACTAATCAAATATTCACATGCAATATCAATAACCACTTTCATAATGATGGAATGCATAATGCCATACTATCATAACCACATAGCCATGGACTCGTGCCAAGACTACAAATAATATTTTGCCAAGGCCTTGTTCCAAGACACTAGTTTGTCTCATGAGACATACCGATGCATCGAGGAGCTATATCGAGCTCCACCTGTCACATATTAATTCCAATGCATTCCTCATATGAATAGGTTTAAACATAACATAAACATTCATATTAAAAATAGTATATGAAATGTCAATACTTTCTCCATAAACCATGAATGGCATAGAAATAACACATCCATAGTCAAAAAAATCACAAAATCTTCAATACAATATGGAAGTTTTGTATCATAATAAATCAACTTCAAATAAGCTTAAAATCCATCAAAGGATGTCGACATAGATGAAATCAAAACTATTTGAGAGAAATATCCCTTTATTTGAAATCATTTAAAAGTCACATAATTATAAAATAAAACATTTACTTTCAAAACTTTCTTATAAGATTTTAAGTTAAGCTTCGAAGATTTTATAATGGTGGAAAATAGCCGCACCCGTCGTATAAGTTAAAAAAACATTCTTACCTTAGTTCTGTCGAAAAGGTTAAAAAGCACCTTTTTTGGAAAATGCCGGAAAGATTCCATTATAAACCTCTTATAAAAAGTCAAAAAAGGGTATAAATGAATTTAACCCATATTCTTGTAAATAGTAAAAATGTTTTGAAATACATTTTTAAGAAACATGGATGTGGATGATAAAGAAATCCCAGTAGATTATTACGTATAAACAACCTCAGATAATGAAGAGATTACGAAATAAACCCTTACCAATTTGGTAACTTACGAAAAACACACTCCATGAAAGAGGTATCATACAATGAATATGTAAATACACATAAATTAAAGTTTATTACACAAATAATACAATTATGGGAAGTACGTACACCACACAAAAGTTAATAGTGTCAATATGGAATAAATCTCATGGGAATAAGGAGTGAGATGAAAACCCTTACCTTGTAATTTTCCTTGGTTGGGGTAGGTTAACCTCCTGTATAATGGTGAAATAATTGTTATTAAATTATACAAGAATCATATATATTAATATGATATCATATATGATCTTTTAACATTGCTTTGTTAATAATATTTTAGAATTATCGTTGTTTCGGGTGTTAACTTACTCGTTTTCTTTTATATGTTTTGTTACATAAGCCGTGTTTTTCATGGATAGGTTGTATCTTATTCATATCCAGAATGATATCAATTCCTTAAACATTATTTTTAAATCATCAAATGATAATTATACTTGAATGGATACGATGGAGAATGATTCTCATCGCGTTCGTGGAGACGGTAGTCCGTATGTACGCACAAGCAACAATATCATTCTTTTGATAATAAAATAATATATAATTGGATGGTATATCATATATAAAGAATCATTATCATGTTATATTTATTATTTAAATGAATTAAAAATCATTATTATACCCATCCAAATAATAATATATTGAATAACAATTACACCATGACGTGGAGACGGTAAGCCGTACGTACGCACGTATGGTGACATTTCATTCAAAGGATGGATAGAATAATGAATATGGTTGTACAATATTTTATAATTGGAATAACAAAGAAATAATAAGTGTAATAAGAAAGGAACTTGAAAAGGGGTGGTGAAATCATTACCTCTTCTTCGGGTTCTTCCTTTTGATTTGATCAAAAGGGATCCTTAGGTTGGCTTTCTGACTAAAGGAAGGCCTCTGGGATGAAGTGAGGGAAGTTTAGAGAGTATTTGGGTAGAGTTTGGCCGAGCCAAATGGATTTGAAGGTTTGAATTAATGAGAATGGGGAGTGCCCTTTTATAAGAGGGGTGAGGGGCACCTTTGTGAAAGCTAGAAATATTATTTTATAATAAATTTATATTCAGTTTATAATGGATCCAAAGTGGATTATTTAAAAGTTAAAGTTGGTATGGGTATAAAATCACTCAACCAATAGAATTTAGACAGGTTTGGGTCATTATATTAACCTTATCTTTTAGTTTTTAACTCTTAGTTAATTAGTTTGACACTTACCATGTCACTTTGTATTTTTATATTATATAGTTAATAAACATACTATATACCTCCAAGAGACCCCCAATTGGACCATTAATGATACACCTATCATGATATAAGTCTTTTGGCCGAACCTTAGATTTTTATTAATTGAATATCAATTAATAATATAATATTTGTTTTAAAAACTCTTTTATGTCAATTTTGACACTATTTGGAAAATTGATTTTTGTGAAAATGATAACAGAATTATAACTTCGAAAAAAGTTAATTAAATCATTCCTAACATGTCCTATTAACCTATAAAATTATTTTAATTCATAAAAAGTCTCAAATTATATTTATTTGGGTATTTATAATATGAATTATTTTAATTTTTCACGATTATGGTAATTACTGCATCACTATTGTGTCATAAATAAATTAAATTATTTAATGTCTAAAATTTATAAATAAAAAACCATTATGTAGGAAAACTTTTTATATTTCTAATGAATATTTACAATCAAATTTATCTTATGTATAACCCTATATTAAAAATGTTTTAGTAAATAAACTTTGATTTTAACTCTTTTAACTCTTCTTTGAATTAAATAATAATAAATGTCCTAATCTAATCCAAGTGGACCTAAATGATAATATTTTATTCATAAGGTTGTTTTTAGTCGATATACACTTTTCCAATAGAATTAGGACATGTTTTAGGGAAATATTAATATCATTTTTACCCTTAATTACTCTATTTACTTTTAATCGTGGTAAATAAAAGTAAAAAGTTACTATTCACCAAAAATTATTTTCATCTCATTGAACCACATTTTACTCCTTGATATTAATCGTGTCTCTCTGATTTTTGAAATTCCACTCACAGAAGAGGTAAAATTAAGTTTTATGAAAAATTCAGTTTTTTAACTACCACTTAGTGGTTTCACTATTCATCAGAAAATGAAGTTTTTCAGAAAAATACCAAAAATTCACCCTAGGCTAATTTCGATATTCTGAATCCAAAAATGAAGTCAATTTTGAAAAATAAAATTTATAAATTTCAAAAAGTGGGTATTACTATTCATAACGGCTAGTTTGATTTGTTGTGGTGTGTTAGAACTCGATGTTGCGTACAACACATGCTATTGCATTATTCAAAGAGAAGCGTACCGTAGAAGCTTAGGGTGTTACATTCATTTTAACTTGAAATTGGGTGTTTTCATGTGTTACTCGTGGGGTATTATTTGGGTGTATTTTATAACATATGGAATTGGTTTAATAAATCTTGTTTGGCCTACGAATTCGGGTTTGGTAATGTATTAGTGTCATGTGGGCCTAAAAAGAGGGTTTTTTAATAGGTTTTATGTGTAAAACATTGTTATAATTCTTGAGAGAATTTTATGAAAATGTGTGTTTTCATTTGGATCTTTTGTAGTATTATTCAAGGTGATTTTATAAAACTTGTAAGTTGTTTTATAAATGTCTTTAGAGCTTCAAATTCTGTTTTGGATAGGAATTGGTATGGTTTTTGGTCTTAAATGGGGGTTTTGAAATGGATTTTGTGTGCAAGCCATATTTACATCACTTGGGTTCTTTTTATAAAAATTGTAAATGTTTTAGTTGGTTAAACAAAGTGGGAAAAGGGTGAATATGTACTTTTTGGTATGTTTGTTCACCAATTAACGGGTTTTGAAAGGTGACGTGATGTTTTAATATGTCAAACATTTTTAGAATGTTTTGTAAATTTCTGAAATGTTTTATTAAATTGTGATGTTTGAGCGAAACTTGTTTGTGGGTTGTTTCGTGTAAGTTTGATGATAAAATGATTTTGAAGGTAAAAATGGTATTATGTAACAAGTAAGTGGGCTGTTATGAGAGTTGTAATATATTGAAATGTTTTTATAAAATTGTTTAATGGATTTGTGGAAGTGTTAAAGAAATGTGAAAAATGTTGTGGGCTATTTTGGTGTGAGTCGGATTTCAAAATCAATTTGAATGAAAAGTGGACTTTTGTGACTTGTGTTGTATACATGTGGGATGTTTGGTGAATTTATGATATGAAAATGATATTTTCATATAAAAATTATATTCATTGACTTGTTGAAATTGTTTTATAACAAAGGGAAACCCCAGTTATCTAGGTGGGTGGAGGTGTACTATTATGCTAGTGAATCCGTGGGGTTTGGCCTCAGTTTCACTTAGCAAGATTGACGCTTAAAACTCTAACTAAACTATGATGATGATGATTGGGGACCACTAGGTTATGGGTATGTTACCTAATATTGGATCGTGCATGAGAACGGATATTTGTGATGGTTACTCTCACCGAGATACGAGGTACTTGGGACCCACAGCTAGCTAGTGCCTAGGGGTTATTTCTCATTGCTTGTGCTCACTAGATATTTTGTGCTTACTATTGGTATACGGTATGAGTGGCTAGAAAATTAAATAGCTTTGGTATTTATTTTAAAAATGTTTATTCTTTAAATTATCCCACCTGAAAACTGTTTTTATTTAATGTTACATCTTTTAGAAATTGTAACTATCATTTCATGTTTTTGAAAACTTGCATGCTTTTCGTCATTAAATGTTTATCACATGGAATATATTAGTGTTGGTATCCTATTGGGCTTTGGATCACACCATACTTACACCCTTGGGTGTAAGTGGACTTGGTAATTTTTGTTGTCACAGGCTGGGTATAGTTTTTAGTTCTAGTGGTTCGGGTTTCTAGCAGGTCCTTGGTGGTGAAGTATTGTGGAGATGGATTGAGGGCGTTGCCCCTTTCCATGAGGGTTCTTGGGCTATTCCCTTTTGGTTTTATACCTTTGTTATAGTCTTTTTGAGTTGTTTTAAAATATGTAATTCAGTTCTGATTTTTTGTAAACGATTTTTTGGATTGAAAAATCCAGATTCGTTTTGTTGGATTCTTTTGTCATTTTAAATTTATAAACTCAGGTAAATCATTCCCAATTTTCATTTTATGATACCCAGGCACTTGTGACAGCCCGTGGGGATTGGTAACGCCCTTCGAGCCTTGTTTCAAGCCAGGTCGAGTGCCAGTTTTGATGGTGAACAGATTCAGTTCGTGACAAAAATGGACCATTATCAATAATTATACATGATAAAGTCTAAATATGTCTATAAAATTTATTTTAGATATGTTGTTTGGTTATTTTAATCCTTATCCTTTTATTTTAACCACTATTAACCTATAAAGACCTGGAATTTCTGTGGAATTTTTTTTATTAAATACTTGAGAATTTTACGAGTCCGTGAAAATTGACGGCGCTTGATTCTGAGGCCCGGTGTGCCCGGAATCAATTTCTGAAGTTTTGTTTGGGTACATTTAGTAAATGTACGAGTCAGTTTTTATATCTTTTGAACCAGTGATCGGAATTGAAATCTGAGGGTACTGTTGAACTCGCAGCACTGGTATTCATTTAAGGAGACTTTCACCTCGACCGAAGTTGGTCGAGAGTAGAAGGTAGATTTTGTGTTTTCGTGGAAAGTAATAAAATAAAGTGAGTTTTCACTTTTTTTTATTAGAGCCAACATGTGGGTGTTTGGTGGTAAAAATATCCTCATGGGATTTGGAGGTGGTACCACCAAACCTTAACCTCCCATGAGAGGTTATGGTGGTTGGGCCCACCCGAACATAACCTCCCGCAAGAGGTTACCGCATGGGGACCACACGGGGCTTAACCTCCTATTGATGGAGGAGAGTAAAATCTCTCAACTCTCCCTCATTAATGAGGGAGAGCCTCTTCACCTACCCTAATTAATTACGTCTGCAAACCCCTTGAATTAATTAAGTGTATCCTATCTAATTAATTTAATTCTCCATTTGAATTTCATGCCAACATCTAAAATAATAGACAATCTATTATTATTATTTTATTTGGCATCTCTCATTCAGTGGGAGCCTTTGAGAGGAGAGCTTGGGAGAATTAGTGTTGTCCAATGAAGAACCCCATCTCCCAATGAAGAATGAAGAATGAAGAACGTTGACCTTCTTCGACTTCTTCCTTGAAGCTTCAACCGTTGAGAGACGTCTTCGACGACCCACTTCAGCGACTCCATCAACGATCAACGATCGACGATCAAAGGTAGGGGATGTTTTTTGTAATTCTTCTTTCCTTTTCTCTTATTCGAATGAAAGGAATTGTTGCGGTGGATTGCAAGAATAATTGAAGTTTAACTTTCTTCATCTTGATAAACCAATCGATACCAACCTAAACGCGGAGGGTGCGGGTCAAACCAGTATGGCCCGACCCCTCCACCGATCTTGTTTATGATTGAACTTTGGCTTGGTGATGAAGCAACGAGGCGATGGAAGCGGCGACAAAAAAGGACGTGGTACCCATGGCCTCTGTGAACCGCACTGCTCCCATGGTGATCCGGTGCTCTGGGAAGAACCACGACTCCCCGGTCGAGCCACCTCGGCCGTACCGCCACTGACCCGCACCACCTGGCTCCCGGCCGCAACCGGCCTCCTGGCCTACCGGCCACCTGCTACCCCGCCTGGCCGAGCCACCGGCCTGCCTGGCTGTTAGCCTTATGGCCACCCAACCGCCTGGCCACACGCCACCCGGCTGCGCTGGCCTGCGCTGGACGTTCCCTGCCCGAACTGGCTGCTTTCCGGCTTCCACACATGCCACATGCGCCTCCACGAGCAGGCCCCCTTGCGGCCTCTCGGACGAGCCGGCGACCCGGATCCCTTGCGGCCTCTCGGCTGAGTCGGTGACCTATCCCACCTTGTGGACTCCCGACCGAGCCGGCATCCTGGCCCCCCTCGCGGTGCCCTGGTCGAACCGGCCCCGGCCGCGCCCTCTGGACCGAGCTGCGTCGAGTCGCGCTCTCACGGAGCTCTGGGCCGAACCAACCCCGAGCTCGGGTCGGACCGCTCTAACGGTCTGCTGGGCTGGGCCCAGTGGTCCGGGTCAAACCCAACGGGCCGTCCTACCCAATGGTCCTGGCCGAACCCACCGGTTCGGCCCAGACTAAGTCGGGTCGGGTCGGTCCAACTGGGTCAGACCGGACTCGGGCCCACTACCGACCCTTTACTTTCTTTGGCCATATCTTTGGCACCGGACGTTCGTTTGACGATCCTTCAGTAGCGCTTAAAATCTTGAAGCATAGCCATCCCTTTGAGTATACCCCACCGGAGTTCAGGGTTTAGTTGAGATACGGTCAAGTTGGATCGTACACGAATCCAACCAGGCCCCGGGGACTAAAACGCTAATAACTCACAGACCGACCGTCTGATTGACGCATCGTCTGTTACGTTGAGATCCCTATGATGTGGCGTACCTTTGAGATACTTATTCTTGGGAATTCGTGGAAGTTGATGTATCGACACTCGTCTTGAGGAGAAGACCCTCCCAGAATCAAGCATGCTTCGTGCGGAACCCTGTGACTGGCTATGCACTGACAACTGTTCCTAAATCCTGTGTGGGTTCAACAGCACTGACGACTCTTCCTAGATCCTGTGTGGGTTCGACAGCACTGATGACTGTTCCTAGATCTCGTACGGATTCGATAGCTCTAACTACTATTCCTGGATCCTGTGTGGGTTCGACAATTCTGACTTCTGTTTCCGGATCCTGTGTGGGTTCGATAGAATAACTATTCCTGGATCCTATGTGGGTTCGACAGTTCTGATTTCTATTCCTAGATCCTATGTGGGTTCGACAGAATAGATGATTCAGTGGCTACATTTGATTATCTTTATCTCTCTACAAAAGTAGTATACATGTGTGATCTGAGTTAGTAACTTTGTGTTTTCCTCATGATTGAGATGGATTACTTGATAACTTAGGTATATGTATGGGCATATACCTAAGTGGGGTTATCTGTTGATTTCATACTTTGTGGTTTATCCTTGTTGGATTTTGTGAGATCTTGAGGGTCTCAAGGTCCCTACTGAGTATCGTTATACTCACCTCTTCATGGGTTATGCCTGCACCTCGTTGTGTTGGATGCAGACGAAAAACAGCGCTGATCGAGGCCAAGTATACAAGTATTGGATGGTACACGAAGGTGGACCTCATGTCGATTCAGTACCCAGAGGAGACTGACGGACGTGGAGTGATGAGGAGGCTATCTATACCTACCCTTCAGGTAGGATCCGTGGTGGATGATCCAGGAGCTGCTTTTCACCTTTGAGCTATTTTTTTCCTTTTCAGTTTTACTTGTACTTTCAGTTGCACTTGTATTTCCAGCCCTTTTACTTTTCATCACTCTCTTTTTATATAGTTTTACTTAGTTTTTTGTATCCAGTTGTGTACTCTGTTGTGTTTGTTTCCAATTATAAATGAAATTCCTTCCCAGTTTAGGGCTTTACACCTTTGGTGCTAGTCACCAGCCCCTGGACTATTGAAGGCGGGCTTGGGGTAGTCACGGCATGGGCCCCGGGGGATGGGTCGTGACAAATTGGTATCAGAGGGGTCGGTTCTACCGCATAACTTATGACTCTGATATTTTCTGTAAAGCAATAGTGTTAAGTGTAGTGAGTGTGGTTTTTAGTTCAGGGAGTCCAGTGTTGGTGCGGCGGCCGACGTATCTATACACTAGGACCCTGACTTCTGATTTCTGACTCAGTGCATGAAAACACTGATTGCATGTGTGTTTCAAGAGTTTTCTTAGTGATCTATTTGAGTCAGCTCACCAGGTATAACTTATTGACTGTGGCGCACCTGTTTCTTTACAGGATGCCTCCACGCAGACAGCCAGTCAGGGTTCAAGGATTTGTACGAGATGGCAGCCCACCGAGCGATGAGGCCTCTATGTAGGGCCCTATCACAGTAGGGGCACCAGCGGTACCACTACTTATTGGGACACCTATTCCACTAGCCCCAACATCAGAGAGTGCACGCAACTTGAGCGCATTTCACGAGTTCTAGCATAAGAGACCGCCCAGGTATAGGGGCGAGATGGACCCGCAGGCAGATGAGGATTGGATGGAGGCTGTGGTGAGAGTTTTCAAACGGGTAGGGACACCAACAGACCTTATGGTGATTCTTTCCATGAGTCTCCTTTAGGAAGCAGTAGGTAGATGGTGGAGCCTAATGCTCCAGGTGCATGACGAGGTGACACTTCTCTGGGTAGACTTCGAGAGCCTGTTTCGGGCGGAGTTTGTCCCAGCCACCCTATTTGCAGTGCGGATACAAGATTTAAATCATCTACAGTCAGGTAGCATGACGGTGGAACAGTACTCAGCGAGGTTCACCAACCACTCATGCTACTCCACAGATATGGTGCAGGACCCATTCTTCAGGGCTTGAACCCTGGAGCAGGGGCTCAGGCAAGAGATCAGGGCTTCGATGATCTCCCTCAGCATCCCGAAGCAGGAAGGGGTGTTGGAGCGAGCCCTCTTAGTGGAGAATTTCCTTACTGAGCATTCACCAGTAGCGATACCCACCACCGGGCATCACGTAGCGGAGTCTTCTACAGTTGGAAGTAAACAAATGTCACAGAGGTCCAAGCGGACCAAACCATCCAGTGGACGACCTCATGACATGGGTTCGGTTGTGCAAGGCACACGAGACCGAGCCAATCATTCGAGGAACATGCAGTGTTTCACATGATATGGGAAGGGTCACATGGCTCGTGAATGTCTGACCCACTGTACGGATGTTCAGCAGACAGTTGAGGTACCTCTCAGGTAAAGGCAGAGGTTCGATCGAGGCGATCCGCAGGGTGCAGATGGACGTGGCAGAGGAGCTGGTTGTGCAACTAGTGATGGATGGTGTTTTGAGGTGTTACCACCACCACCACCACCAGGAGGTCCACCCCGACCATAGGGAGCAGGTGGATAGGGGAGATCTCAGCTCCAGGCAGTTGAGGTTTATGATCACGACGCTCTGGAGATGATTCGAGGTATGGTTTGTGTCTACTCCACCTTAGTTGCAATTCTTATAAACACAGGTTCTAGTCACTCTTTCATTGCCACTGCCCTCATTCAAAGCTCGGAGATTTTGACAGAGTCGTTGGCTCGATCCTTATGGCTAGATACTTCTACGTGAGCAAACTCGACGATCACGCACTGGTTCCGACAGTGTGAGCTTACTATAGGAGGCGAGAGATTCGACTGGGATCTCCTCATAGCGGCATCGGGGCCTTATGATGTCATCTTGGGTATGGACTGGTTATCTACAGTCCATGCTTAGATTGAATGTATTAGGCGCAAAGTGCAGTGTGTCTGCATGGATGGGACCAGGTTTACCTTCACCGGCGAGAAGGGAGCCTTGGAGCATAGGACGGACTTACTCGAAGGAGGGTGCAGCCGATCACTCATCAGTTGGCCTGCCTTACCCTCAGAGAGATATATGTGGAGAGTCCGATCTATCCTGTAGTGGTGGACCAGTACGTGGATGTTTTCCTTGATGATGTCCCAGGTATACCTCCTTGCAGATAGGTGGACTTCTACATTGAACTGTACCCCAGGATGGTGCCTATATATACACCATCATATCAGATGGCTTCTGCGGAGCTTCACAAGCTGCGGATACAGCTGGAGGACTTGCAGGGGAAGGGATTCATTCAGCCTAGTGTTTCTCCCTAGGCAGCCCCGATTCTGTTCTCCAAGAAGGCGGATGGGATCTTGAGGCTTTGTGTCGACTACCATTGCCTGAACCAGGTGATCGTGAAGAATAAGTACTCACTCCCGAGGATTGAAGAACTCTTTGATCAGCTGAAGGGAGAATGGTGGTTCTCGAAGATAGACCTCAGATCTGGCTATCACTAGCTCAGAGTTTAAGATGAGGATGTGCAGAAGATCACCTTCAGGTGTCGGTACGGCCACTACGAGTTCTTGGTTATTCCTTTCGGCGTAACCAATGCTCCATCAGTTTTCATGGGTCTCATAAACATGATTTTATAGACATACCTCGGTCGTTTTGTCATAGTATTCATCGACGAAATTCTGATCTACTCGACTATTGAGGAGGAGCATTCCTACCATTTGCGGGTAGTACTGGACACACTCCGAGAGCACCAGCTTTATGGTAAGCTCTCAAAGTTTCAGTTCTGGAGCCTAGAGGTTCGCTTTCTTAGAGATTTCATCTTGGAGGATAGAGTTTCAGTAGATCCAGTGAAGATTGAGGCGGTAATTTCTTAGGAGCCACCCTGTAGTGTGACGTAGGTACGTAGTTTCCTAGGTTTGGCTGGATATTACTGGAGGTTCGTACCATAATTCCCCAGAGTTATAGCACCACTATCATCCTTGGCGAAGAAGGGGAAACCCTTCGTGTGGTCGGAGAGATGCCAGCATATCTTTCAGAAGCTGAGGTAGATTCTTACTAGTGCCCCCATATTGAGGCTTCCAGAGGAGGGAATAGGGTACTTATTCTACTACAATGCATTAGAGACCAGACTCGGGTGTGTCCTGATGCAGGAGCGAGCAGTGATTGCTTATGGTTCTCGTTATCTAAGACAACATGAGAAGAACTACGCTACCCATGACCTGGAGTTAGAAGATGTGTTCTTCGCCTTGAAGATGTGGCGGCACTATATGATGGGCGAGCATTTCACAGTCTACTCTAATCACTAGAGTCTTAGGTATATCTTCTCTCAGAAGGACCTAAACCTGAGACAGCAGTGATGGATTGAGTTCCTCCAAGACTATGACTTCGAGATAGTCTATACTCTTGGGAAGGGGAACATTGTAGTAGATGCAATCAGTAGGAGATCTGGTATACAACTTCTAGGAGAGGCGACAGAGTAGCTGGATGCTTTACAGATATCCTTTGTAGACTGAGATGGAGCATCTTTCCTTCATTCTCTTACAGTCACTCCCCCACTTCTTCAACGAGTCAGGGAGGCATAGCGTAGAGATGCGTACTATGAGACACGATGTGCTCAGATATCCATAGGGCAGACACATGATGGATTTTATAAAGGTGGGGAGCACGTCATCTTCTTTAGAGGAAGTATTCAGGTGCCAGAGTCACTTCAGGAGGAAGTGTTGAGGGAGTTCCACACATCTCCTCTAGCGGTACATCCAGGAGTGGTGAAGATGTACCAGGACCTTCGACGACAGCACTGGTGGCCAGGGATAAAGAAGGCAGTAGCATAGTTTGTCTCTCGATGCCTCACTTGTCAGCAAGTGAAGGCGAAGTATCAGGTACCAGCAGGCTTGGTTCAGCCTTTAGAGGTTCCAGAGTGGAAGTGGGATGGGATATCCATGGACTTCTTTATGGGTCTTCCACATACATCTAGGGGTCACGACTCGATTTGTGTGATCATTGAACGACTCACCAAGTCGGCCCACTTCTTACCGATCAGAGATCAGGGTTTAGTACACCTCCATGTGCATGATATTGTGCGGCTACATGGAGTACCTTCGTCTATCATCTCTGATCATGATGGACAGTTTACTTCCCGACTATGGAAGGGGTTTATGGAGGCTTCCGGGATGAATCTTCGTCTGAGCACCGCCTTCCATCCTCAGACAGATGGTCAGACCGAGTGGACTATACTAACCCTCGAGGAAATTCTATATGCTTGTGTCCTCGACTTCGGTTGCAGCTGGGAGGATCACTTACCTTTGGTGGAGTTTTCATAAAACAACAGCTATCACTCCACCATCGATATGGAACCTTTTGAGGCCTTGTATGGTCGACCTTTCAGATCACCAATGTGCTAGAAATACCCAGGGGAGTCAGCACTAGTGGGACCAGAGATGGTACGGGCTACCACAAAGAAGTTGCAGATCATCCAGGAGCAGATGAAGTCTGTACAGAGCAGGCAGAAGTCATATGATGACAGGATACAGATACCTCTGGAGTTCGAGGATGGCTACCACATCTTTCTACGGGTCTCACCTCGACGAGGTTTACAGAGATTTGGCTGAGGCGACAAGTTATCTCCAAGATTCATCAGACCTTTCCAGGTTCTCAGCAGAGTAGGCAAGGTGGATTACCGCTTAGCTCTTCCACCTCAGTTGCACCGGGTGCATGACATCATCCACGTATCCCAGCTGAGGAGATATGTGCACGACCCTTCTCACATCATTGACCATGAAGAGATGGACGTCGACGATGGGCTGACTTTTATGGAGGTTCCAGTGGAGATTGAGGATCGACAAGAGAGGGTCCTTCATGCATGGTTGATACCTATGGTGCGCGTTCGTTGGCAGAACGGGAACCTCCAGGAGAGCACATGGGAGCAGGAGGCTCAGATACGTGCTCAGTACCCCCATTTATTCCCTTAGTTCGAGTTGTAGCTTACGGGGACATAAATCCTTGAGTTGGGGAGAATGTAAAGACCCGGAATTTCCATGGGAATTTTTTTCTTAAATACATGGGAATTTTATGAGTCTGAAAAAATTGACGGCGCTTGATTTCGAGAACCGTTGTGCCCGAAATCAATTTCTGAAGTTTTGTTCGGGTACATTCAGTAAATGTATGAGCGGGTTTTTATAACTTTTTAACCAGTGCTCGGAATTGAAATCTGAGGGCACCATTGAACTTGTAACGCCGGTATTTTATTAAGGAGACTTTCACCTTGAAGACATTTGGTCAAGAGTAGAAGGTAGATTTTGGGTTTTCGGGGGAAGTAATAAAATAAAGTGAGTTTTCACTTTATTTTATTAGAGCCTCCATGTGGGTATTTGGTGGTTAAAACCTCCTCATGGGAGTTGGAGGTGGAACCACCAAACCTTAACCTCCCACGAGAGGTTATAGTGGTGGGGCCCAACTGAACATAACCTCCCATGAGAGGTTACCGCGTGGGGACCACATGGGTCTTAACCCCCTTATTGATGGAGGAGAGTAAAACATCTCAACTCTCCCTCATTAATGAGAGAGAGCCTCTTCCCCACCCCCAATTAATTCCTTGTGCCAACACCATGAATTAATTAAGGGGAGCCTATATAATTAATTTAATTCTCCATTTGAATTTCGTGCCAACATCAAAAATAATAGACAATCTATTATTATTTTTTTGTTTGGCATATCTCATTCGTTGGGTTCATTTGAGAGGAGAGCTTGTGAGAATTAGTGTTCTCCAACGAAGAACCCCAACTCCCAATGAAGAATGAAGAACGAAGAACGCCCACCTTCTTCGACTTCATCCTCGAAGCTTCAACCGTCGAGAGGCCTCTTCGATGACCGACTTCCATGACTCTGTCAACAATCAATGATCAATGATCAAAGGTAGGGAGTTGTTTTGTGTAATTCTTCTTTCCATTTCTCTTCTTTAAATGAATGGAATTATTGCAGTGGATTGTAAGAATAATTGAAGTTCAACTTTCTTCCTCTTGATGAACCAATCGATACCACCCTAAAGGCGGAGGGTGCGGGCCAAACCAATATAGCCTGAACCCTCCTCGGATCTTGTTTATGATTGAACTTTGGCTTGGCGATGAAGCAATGAGGCGACAGAAGCGGCAATGAAAAAGTCCACGCTACCCGCAGCATCCGCGAACCGCACCGCCCCCACGACGCTCCGGTGCTCCGGGCCGAACCGCGGCCCTCCTACCGAGCAACCCTATCTGCACCGCCGCCGGCCCACGCCACCCAGCTCCCAGCCATCGCTGGCCTCTCAGCCTCCCGGCCGCCCGCCGGCATGCCAGGCCGTGTGCCTCCCGACCGCTGAACCGCCTGGCCGCACCGGCCCGTGCTAGTCGCGCTTTTCCCAAACCGGCAGCCTATCAGCCTCCACCTGCAACTCGGCTCCCTCATGGCCTCTCGGTCGAGCCGGTGACCCGGACCCCCTCACGGGATCTCTATTGAGCCAGTGTCCTGGCCCCCTTGCAGTGCCCTGGTCGTGCCCTCCGGATCATGCCGCGCCGGGCCGCGCTCTCGCGGAGCACCGGGCCGAACCGGCCCCGAGCTCGGGTCGGACCGCTCTCGTGGCCTGCTGGGCTGGGCCCAGTGGGACGGGCCAAACCCAACGGGCTGGCCCGCCCAACAGGCTAGGCCAGACCCACCGGGTCGGACCGGACTCGGGCCCACTACTAACCATTTACTTTCTTTGGCCATATGTTTTGGCACCAGACGTCCGTTTGATGATCTGTCAACGGCGCTGGAAATATTGGAGCATAGTCATCCCTTTGAGTATACCACACTGAAGTTTGGGGTTTAGTTGAGATATGGTCAGGTTGGGTCATACTTGAATCCAACCAGGCCCTCGGGACTACAAGGCTAATAACTCACAGACCGGGCATCTGATTGATGCATTGTCTATTGTGTTGAGATCCCTATGACGTAGCAGACCTTTGAGATACTTTATCTTGGTACTTTGTGGAAGTTGATGTATTGACACTCATCTTGAGGAGCGGACCCTCTCAGAATCAAGCATGCTTCGTGCGGAACCCTGTGGCTGGCTGTGCACCGACGACTGTTCCTTTATCCTGTGTGGGTTCGACAACACTGACGACTATTCCTAGATCCTGTGTGGGTTCGACAGCACTGACAATTGTTCCTGGATCCCGAACAGATTTGACAGCTATGACTATTGTTCCTGGATCCTGTGTGGGTTCTGAATTCTCTTCCTAGATCCTGTGTGGGTTCAACAGAATAACTATTCCTGGATCCTGTGTGGGTTCGACAGTTCTGATTTTTGTTCCTGGATCCTATGTGGGTTCGATAGAATAGAAAATTCAGTGGCTACATTTGATCATCTCTATCTCTCTACAAAAGTTGTATACCTATGTGAGATGAGTCAGTAACTTTGTGTTTTCCTCATTATTGAGATGGATTACTTGATAACTTAGGTATATGTATGGGCATATACTTAAGTGAGGTTATCTGTTGATTTCATACTTTGTGGTTTATCCTTGTTAGATTTTGTGAGACCTTGAGGGTATCAGGGTCCCTACTGAGTATCATTATATACTCACCCCTTCATGGGCTATGCTCGCACCTCATTGTGTTGGATGCAGACAACGGACAGTGCTGACTGAGGCTGAGTGTACAGGGATTGGACGGTACCCGGAGGTGGACCTCACGACGAGTTGGTACCCGGAGGAGACTGACATATGTGGAGTGCTGAGGAGGCTATATGTACCTACCCTTCAGGTAGGATATGTGGTGGACGATCCATGAGCTTCTTTTCACCTTTCAGCTATTTTTTTCCTTTTCATATGTACTTGTACTTTTATTTGGGCTTGTATTTCCGGCCCTTTTACTTTTCAGCACTCTCTTTTTATACAGTTTTACTTAGTGTTTTTTATTCAGTTGTGTACTCTGTTATTTGTGTTTCTAGTTATAAAGGAAATTCCTTCCCAGTTTAGGGATTTATGCCTTTGGTTCTATTCACCAGCCCCTGGCCTATAGAAGGCGGGCTTGGGGTAGTCACGACATGGGCCCCGGGGGACGGGTCGTGACATAATCTCATTTCACCTTAACAGTGGTAATTAATTTTTACTTTTTTCAATATTAATTATGGTAAAAAATTAATTTGATCTTATTAGATAATATAGATTATAAGAATTAAAAATATGGAGATAATTTTACAAAAAACAATTCAAATAATTAGAGAATTTAAATTTAAAATTAAACCCGCCGATACAATGAAAAAGTGGGTTTTCCATAAGTGTATTTTTCAAGAAAAATATGATTTTATATTAACTATATAACTAATAATAATAATTGTAGGAATATAAATTAATATTTTTTGATATATACTATATAAATTTAATTTAAAAAATTCCTCATTATAGACTATTTTAGTTAATTGAAAAGGATAAATATTATTCACTTGAAAACGGTTTTTAAAAAAACACGTTTTCAAACCAAAAAATAAACTTATACTAAAATCCAATATAAAGTTGATTAAAAATTAATTAATTGGATTAGATATAAATGAATAATAATTATTTTACTTGAAATAAATTCAAAACTTAATGGGACTTTTAAATTTACTTAATTTATTGAAAATAAATGACTTTTTTACAAAAATCCATATTTTTCTCTATTCACTGAAAAACCAATATTTTCTGAAAAATATATAATTTCCAACCAAGGTAAATTTTAATATTATAATTTCAAAAATTAAGCCTATTTTATCAAATAAATTTTCTAAAAGTTCTAAAAATTAATTATAATATTTTTTTCATGAAGACCAATAAATATCCTTTTTGAAGAATACATTTTTTAGGAATAAAATTACTTTACTAAAAATTGATTGATTATTTAATAAAAATTTATAAATAATTTATATTTAGTATCATATTTATCTGTATATATCTATATATATATTTGATAAAGTAGTTAATTATATTTATACCTACCAATTTAATGTCTAGGTTATAATGGTTATATATTTTACATGTCGTTTAAGATCTGTATTGCATGTTGTAAATGCTATCGAACAAAAAAAATATCAGTGTTTCATTTACTAAAATATATCAAAGAGATTAAATTTATTTAAAAATAAATATATCATAATATATCAGGTGTTACATTCTTATTTAATCTTGGTGTTTCATGTCGTATACACTATTGAACAAAATTTTATTCTTTTACAATCTTGAGGTGTTACAAATCAGGCCTCCCACCTAGAAAACATTTCCATCAATGCCTAAATAATAAATATCTTTCACCTGATGTCCTATAATTATTTTAACAATCTCCTTAAACCTATCATAAGTTGTAGAACTAACCCATGGTTCCATATTAGATCATTCACACCTACTTTCATGTTCTTAGAATCCATACAATATTTAAAAAACTATATAAATTGGAAATATTAGGTACCACCTACCATGAAAATTGATTTATCCCCTCAAGTGATGCCCATCCACCATCATAGACTAATACCGCATCAAACATCATCACCAAAACTCACTCCCAACACATCCAATATGAACCAAAATTAGTTATAACCAACTTATAATAAATTTACATAATTAAAAAATAATTATTCCTCAAGGAATAATTGTGTAAAAACATGTTGGGTGACCTCTCATGTTCAAACCCTTAAGAAACTAATCATAGATCATCATCAGCTTGCGTCCAGATCTATCTCAAACAAAATATTCATATCATTTCCCCAAATCATATTCTAATTATATATAATTCACATAAATTAAAAAATAAAACCAAAAATATTTTTACCTCTCATAATAATACATAAAACCATTTGAAATCATCCAGCCATAAAATCCTTTTTCATCCACTAACAAATTTTTTCTAAAAATGATGTTATTCAACCATTATCTATTGAAATAAGTATTAAATGCCTATGTGAAACCCAAATCAAATTATGATAGAATGATAGATGTAAAGTATAATGATAGAGTGACATTGTACATTGATAATTGAGAGAACTTCTCTAAAAATTTATTGGATTTTCCATGGGGAAACAAGGTGAAAGACGGGTAAAGGGGGAGGTCACCCCCTCTTTGACAATGGTTAGGACACCCAAAACCTATAATGATTTAAAAATTAATCCCCTTAAATATTATAAAAATAACTACACTTAATGTGTAGTTTTATTGATCTATTAAAGATTTTATGGGATCTATAATACATTTAGTGTCTAAACACAGTCCTGATGATAACCCATCTGGCATATAAAGGGGTGTCCAATTTTCACTCTCTTGGCCGCCATAAATCTGATACCCTCTACTAGTGATTCAATTTCTTGATCTTGTAACCACCATATTTCAACTTATTACACAAAAATTGAAAGGTCACCTTGAATATTTTCCTCCCAAAAATCCATTTAAAAATATCCTATGAACAATAATTATCAATTCGGATGGAAAATTTTAAAATCTATCCAATCATGTTTCCTTCAGACCTCATTTTTCTGCAACTTCACTATACCATACTAGTTTAGGTAGATATATAACCTCACTCGTTAATATTACATATTTTTATGAAATAAAATATTACATATATGGATTTAAAATATTTAATGATTTTTTAGCGGATATTAGATAAATTTGAGATGTTAATGCTTCGATTTTGTATTTTTTGGGTTTGAAAGACATATGGGTTTATATAATTATTATCTTATTAAAATAAAATAATATTTTGAGTGGTTAAATAATTTTGGAATGTAGGATTCAAATGAGGTGTTAAATCTAATTTTCATTGAAACAGTTATAATTAAATTTGATCAATAAAATATTGTGAACCATAAGAAATATCCTTTATCAATCTTAGACATAATTTATTTGACAAAAATCATTATTGTTTCACTATGATATATATTTTAATGTGGACCCTCAGATCCTAATATCATGGAAGTAAAAAAAATTAATCTCATTTATTTGAAAGTAAAAATCTTGAAAGAAATTTTATATGATAAATAAGGGAAATTGTTTCTGGGTAAATTCCCTGATGAAAATTAATTTGAAAATTTTGATGGTATAGAATTTATATACAGAGGATTTTTTTTGGATTAGAATGTGCGTTTCAAGGAACTATAAGGATCATTCATAGGGAAATTTAATAAAACTAAAGTTAAATATTTTTTATAACATAATAAATCCCAAAAAATTTCATAGATGATGTCTCAATTATTGGTTATGAGACTAAAGGTTTATATTCCCTTCCACCATGGGTTTAACAATCAATGAAAAGTAAAAATGGTGAAATCTATGAAAAAACTACTTTGACCTATGATGTGTTGTTAAACACCTCTCTTTTATTAAATTAATTTTTGAATTAATGAATATATTTTTAAATTATTAGTTATGGTTTATATTTGTATTATTGTATTTTTCCACACATTAGTGTTTAATCATTTCAAAAATTCTTCAATAAATTTTTGTAATTCTCATGAAATTTATAGATGGTACCTAGAAATTTGGGTAATTAAACCATGTGTAAGGTAGAAAATCATCCTACAATATGAAACATTAAATATAATATATATTTTTAAAATATTAAGTCATATATACCAATATATATATATATATATATTCATTATAAATTTTTACAAAAAATGTCAATGGTGGTTGATGAAAAAGTATAACTTAAAAAAGATCATTTTAATGAAAATTGTAACAACAAGATTTTCATTGAAGAAAATTTTGATGGTATTAAAATTTTAATATCTTTGAATATATAGAATAAATGCTACATGAAACTGAGAATGAAATAAGAGACAATTTTGAAAATTTAAAGTAAAAAAATATTGTATATATAAATCTTCTACTAAATAAAATCATGGTTGTTCGTCAACATGGATAAGAAGATAATTTTGACTATAATATATGTTTTTAACTAATATTTTTATTCATTGTGAATTTTAATTCTCAATTTTTTATCTAACCAATGGGAATAAAATAAATTATGAAATGCATTATAATTTTTGTTTAAGGTTATACCCTTTATTTTATTTCTATTTATTGTTAAATACTAGTAAAAAACATCTTGTATAATGGGATATTTTTAGAACCACCAATTTAAGGTAATAAACCATTTATTTATTTATTTTAATTATATAAAGTAATTGGGTTAAGTATTGAGAGTTTTTTAGGGGTTTTGTAATGTTTTTAGTGATTTTATGGAGTTTCACGGTTTGATCAGGGATAGGAGATACCATGAAATAGATACAAAAAACTGTGTATTGGAAAAAAAGATTCACTAGGAAGGCTCACAGTTGATGCATGGTTTTTCCAAACCATGAAACTACCTAGGTGAAACTATGTGATGTTGAATAGAGGTTTTCATCATGGTTGGTGCATGATTTGTCTAATCATGAGAGCCAACTGTGTGAGGGGTGTTTGTAGGAAATGGTTGGCACATGGTTTATGCATGGTTTTCTTAAACAGGTTCCCTAACCATGCATTATTTAAAAAAATATCCATAAATTGTGGATATAATTAGGATTTTCCCCTTAATGGTTCATTTTTCCCTAAAATTAATATAACATGAATTACACTTCTTCTAATGGTAGTGGAGACCCTTTCCCTTAATCTGGGAGTGATTTGTTAGCTATTCTTGGTGCATTGGAGGCCTTTATTCCTTAGTAAGTGCTCATTCTTGGTGGTTTCCCTTAGTTTTCTTCTTCTTCCATCTCTTGGATTCATGGATCTAATCAGTTTGGGATAGATCAATGTTTTTTATTCCAATTATAATGATATATGGTTGTGTTTATAGTAGGTAACAAGACCTAATGTGAGTTTTGGAAGATCTAAGCTATGTTTTTGGAGTTATTGGATAGTTCTTCATTTTCGCCTAAGTTTGAGAGGTAGGTGGATACACTATTGACTCATCTTATTTAAAACATAAAGGATTAATTTCAATCGTATTGAATTTTTTTAATTTAATTGTGAAATTATTGTGAAAATTTTGATGGAAACCCTCTTTAGTGATGGTCTGTGAAATTGTGGAAATTGTTTTTTGACAAAAGTGTTACGTTAATGATTTAAAAATGGTGATTTTAAAATATGGATTTCTTTTTATGTATGGAAAATTGGTTGGAAAAGTATTTTAAATAAAATGATTGTTTTGTTAAAATGTTTTGGAAAAATTGGTTTGGCATGGTTTTTGTCTTTAATGGTTGAGTGTGAATTGAATGGGATAAATAATGGCCATAAAGTACCACCATTAAAGGGATAGAGTATGGACGTGAAGTTCCGACTTTAATGGTAACACCATGATTGTGTGTTTGTGTGTGATTATGTGTGTGTGTACATGGAATGGGATATTCCAATTGCATTTTGGAAAATGTTTTTTAAAAAAAATTGGTTGCTTTCCATAGAAATGGTTTTTTTGGTTCTTTGGTATAAACTGTTTTCAACTATTATATAATTTTTTTTTACATAAATGTGCTAACATATTCAATCCTAGTGGTGTTATTAGAAGGGTCATTGTGTAAATTTTACTAATTTTTATACTTTCCCCCTACGTGGGAACATTAGTGTGTTTGAAAATTTTATATAACGAGACACAGGTAATATAAGGACTCGGCCATAAAACGTTACATAATCTTGAATTAAATGAATAATTCACATAGATGATCTTTTCAGGTTTATATTTTTAGAGAATTAGGACATAACCATTACATTACATCCCAAAAATTACAAATTAGACAATTCTACTCAGTTTCCATTTTTTTCATAAAATAAAAATCTTGAAAAAAAGCCATGCCTAGTTCTATGTTTTAGACAACATGAATTTTCCTTGATCTCATCCTTGACACTATTAATCTTTAAATCCTATGGAAAACATTTCAAAAACTTGGTATGAGCATAAAAAGCTCAGTAAGGCATATAAAATAATGAAAGGAAACATTAACCCATCAATAAATACAAATCAATGAAACCATACTTTTCAATCATAACATACCTCATGATATCATAAGATTTATGAATAACACATAGAAATCATAAATCATAAAGGTAACCTATGGAATTCATATCATACTTACATTGTATCTATCACAACTACATATAGAGTTACGTTAGAATACCCATTATAGTATATTCCCTAAATCTCTTAGGAGAAACATTCACGTTTACCTCTGTCATGTTACCCAATGCATTGGAGAGCTATCTTGGGCTCTCCCACCCTAGGTTTATCCCAGAACCACCTGTATATGTAAACAATTCCCAATAACCATAAAATATTCATAAAACATAAATCAAGTATAAAAGAAATACAAAATTTTCACATTGAAATCACAATATATCATTTCAATATATTGACATAATCAATGCTTTATCAACCAATTTTCAAAACCATTTAAAACATTTAATAAAGAGATTTTTGAATCAAAGTGTCCCGTACCAATTTGAAACTTTTAAATGATTTTAAATGAATTAACATTTTAAAACATTAATTTCCATATAAATAAATCCTTAAAAAAAATTTAAAACAAGGACATTAATGAGAAAGATTTAGAAGAATAAATCTATAAAACATTTGAAATGATATTTTAGTTAAAGAGTTTTTAACAAAATGAGAGACGCTTGAATACAAATAATTGAGGAAGAACATCAATAAAATATTATAAAATCATGATAATAGAGATATTCATGATATAATATGTCAAAGGTCAGTATATACACCATATAAGAGTGAATTGGTGGATAACTATATTGAAGTCTCAATGGAATGTAAATTGAGACGAAATCCCTTATAAAGACGGTATCCTTAGATTAAGGATAAATCAATGACATAATTATGTGTTAAAAACATAAATAAACCCAATATAAGTGGATATTAAGTGTAAAAAATCATAGTTTATTCACACATATTCATAGCACGACATAATCAAGAAGTAGAAGTTTAACCCAAAGAATTGAAATTGGGTGAAGAAGTTCCCTTACAGAAATTCGACAGCCTAACGGTGTCACTTTAAAATTCAGAAAATAAGTTGATGAGAGATAAAATGATATCTCATCAATTGTACATAAAATTTACAGAAATAATTATATATAATAACATATCCCAACATAAGAAGATGTAAATTAAAATACATAACAAAAAAAGTCTTTTAAAAAGAGGAGGGTGAAAGGTTCCCTTACCGACTTGATAACATACAAAACATACACCCCATGAAGGAAGAATCATAAAATGAAGATGTAAATAACCCATAAATTAAATTATATTACACAAATAATGCAATAATGGTAATTACATACCCCACACAAAAGGAAATAGTGGCAAATATAGCATGAATCTCACGGGAATAAAAAGTGAGATGAAAACCTCTTACCACATTGTAATCAATCGATTCGTATGAAAAAAATTTAATAACCACCAAATAAATCACATAATACTATGAATATAAATATAATCATGATAATATATATCAAATTTAAGTACTCAATACACCACATGCAATGAATAAGTGGTGAACAATGAAAATATCACGAAATTAAAAGTGAGATAAGAAACCCATTACCTCGTGTCCGACTTGACCCGTTCATTCTTTAATATCCTGAATAATAAGATAAAGTTAATTTATAATTGATTAATAACCTTTTTAATTTTATTATCTCTTTTATATCAATTATTACCTTTCTATAACAATTAGTTAATTATTTGAGTTCATATCGGACATTTTGTCGATGTTCAGAACTTGAGTTAAAAATGAACTTGTTATCATTATAAATTGTCCATGTGGTAGAAATTCTATTATATCCAGAATTATATTCATGATTTAGATATCATATATATAATATATATCCAGTATATATATGTATTTATAATATTACATAACATTTGGAGATAAGAAATGAAATGAATTGTTCATGGAGACAGTAAGCCATACGTACGCATGAACGCTACTTTCATTTATATTTAATATTTAATGGAATAAAAACATAATTATACATAGGTATATTATAATTACAGTATAATTTCATATATAATTTCATTAAATCCATTCTTTATACGTTCCATGTATGGAATGAACGAGTCATATCACTTTGAGGGGGCGGTAGTCCGCACTTCCTCAAATGAAATTATCGTATTTACACATACTAGAAAGCATAAATATATGTTTGTAAATAAAAATTAAAGAAGAATATAGAAAACATAATAATAATATATATCATTTATAAATAAATTTTCATCATAATGGCCACCATGATAGGTGGTAGGAGAATATTAAACAATCATCGTTTCGTGAGGCAGTAGTTCGCCGCCCACAGAAACAGTATGTCCTTTACCCATTAGATAGAGGTGTGTGTGAGTGTAGATATAATAATTCTCATGAAAACAACCTATTGTATTTATTATACTGTTTTTTTATAATATAAAGCAATAAAAAGAGTTTATGGGGTTGGAGAAGTAAAATAAAACAATAGAACTTAAGAGAAGACGTTACCTTTAAATCGAGTATCTCCCTTTGGTTTGAACCAAAAAGTTTAATTTAATTGCCTTATTCCTAGGGGAAAGATTCTAGGAGGAGGATAGGGATTTATGGAGCTTAATTGGGTAGATTTTGGATGAGCCAATGATCTTGAAAAGTGCAAGGAATGGGTTAAACGTGATGAATTTTTATAGGGGGGAAGGCCTCTTTAGGAAAGTTTAAAAATATTATTTTATTATATAATGATTTTCGGTTTATAAAGGTCCAAAACTTATTAAAGTCTAATATAAGATGACTCATGTTCGAAATAAAATCATCCAATAATAATTGGATAGGTTTTGGATATTGTTTTAATCTTTATAATCTTATTTATTTAAATCATTCATTAATGAGGTAAACACTGCATCATTATTGTGTCATAAATAATTTTATTTATTTGATGTCTAAAAATTATAAAAAATATACCATGATGTAGGAAATAGTTTTAAATTTTAAATGAATATTTATAGTCGAATAGATAACTTATATAACCCTATATAAAAATTGATTTACTAAAAGATATATGTTTATGTCATTTTTGTCTTTACTTTAAATTAATTAATATAAAGTTTCATTATCACTCTTAAGTGGATCCATAAGGTCCCAAAATCAACACAAGGATTCCCATGGTCATAAATTTATCAACCAATAGTATTAGGACACATTTTGGTGTAATTTAATATTATTATAATAATATTTTGTTACCCTCATTTACCAGATTTACCCTTTAACCATGGTAAATAAAATATTTACTGAAGTAAATATTCATAATGTCTAAAAATAAAAGTTACTTATTTACAAAATTTTTACCTCTTGATTAAAAATATGTAATCCATTTTTCTAAATTCAAAACACATAAGTGGTATAAATTAATTTGAAATTAATTCTCGTTGTCAAAATAAAAAGCATGTTTTTAAGAAATAATAACTATCAAAAGATTAACACTTATTTACATCCAATTTCAAAGTGAAATTACTTACAATGAAAAAATTTGGATTAAATTGTAAAAATATAATCTAATTATACTTTAAAATCATTTAAAAAGATAATCTAACCATATAAATAAATTATATTAAAAGGAAGTTATGAATCAAAATACAGTAATTTTCACTATTCATAAAAAATGAACTTTATCATAAAAATTCCAAAATTTTATCCAAAATAAATTTTGATGTCCAAATTCTAAATAAGAATATTATTTTTTCAAATATAACATATAAAAGTGACAAAAACTAGATTTAAAGAGGGTTCTCCATCAAAAGGCAGTAAATCGACCTTTTAATGAATATAAGAGTATTTATGCTTAAAATCGGATTCTTTCTTATTTTAAGCCTCTAAAATTTATTGGATAAAAGTAAAAATATTTAATAAACATGTATATTCATATTTTAGTTAGTTATTTCTATTCTCTCCAATGTAACGGCTAGGCGTTAACTACCTTTTAAAATAATATTATATTATTATTTTTCAATATGACTCAGCATTGTGTACAATATAAGATTTCAAAGAAACTCGTTTTTTTGTATTGGGTACGCCATCAAACATAGCATCCCCTTTAAAGTAAAATTAATATTTAATTCAAAAAATTTAATAAATATGAAAATGTTATATTCTTTATTTACCTAGGATGTTACATCCTTCCCCCCTTTTGGGAATTGCGTCCTCGCAATTTTAAAATTGGGCTTGGAAACTTCATTGAAAGTCCCACATCAGAAAAAGAGTCAATAAAAATATCACTTTAAAAGAAATAAAGAGAAATAAAAAGGTCACCTGAGACAACAGATACTAGGATTCCATGAAAACATGTATATTGAAGAGAAACTAACTCTCATAGATTAATAGAGAGTGATAGAGAACTTGATCATGGAAAGTTAATCACCACAATACCATAAATTTGTGGTTGGGTAAAAGTATGATGATAAAATATAGCTTAAAACATTTTTTCTTCAAGATCCTTTTCATAGAGTTGAAGAATTTTATTACTAACTAGACTAAGATTTTAAGGAAATATACTTACTTTTCATGTAGAGTGTCATCCTTTAATAAAATTCTACCACAAACTCATCTTTTCTCCAAACGATAAGTATTCAAGATGACTTTATCGCACCTGAAGTGCTAGAATAAACTTCTAGAGTATCACATAATCTAAAAAAGATGAAATATATATTTTCCCTATCTTTAGACATCAACCAAAACCAAAATTGATTAGTAGAAGATCAGATAATCCCAAAAAGAATAAATATTTATAAAAATAAATACTACTCTTAATCTCTAAAATTCAAAAAAAGGAACCCAAAGTTCAAGAAAGACCATTCAATATACAATTGTCCTTAAAATTATTCAAAAAAAATCAAACTAAGGTTGAAACCCAAAACTCAGAAGAATTTAATGACATATTCTTCCATAGTTTATCTTAACATTTATCCCCAAAAACATCGACTACTCTTAAAGTCTCATACTGAAGTGTAATTAACCTAAACACATATTCTCTATGATAGATTAATCATTTCCATAAATAACCCAAATCACCTTATATCCATAATAAAAATATAGATTCTTCCAAAATAATATTTCAACCATCACTCCACAAATTAAATCCCATAGTATTTTATTTTCCTTAAGCATATAGTGTTCCCAAAAGAGAGAATGTATTCCAAAATAACCTTTATTAATTAATCACCAAATCATTTTACTATACTAAGGATTTACATTTGATAAAACATAAAATCCCAAATAAATGTATTCTTGATCCATAAAATCATTTAAATTAAAAGAATAAGTCATACTGACCAAGGACTTCACATAGGACAGTGGTAGGCGATGCGTCCTTTTTTCCCTTCGGTTGTGGGTTCGATTCATGTGGCCTTGCCAAACGTGATGGGTCATCACCCATCTTACGGTTTGTCCTTTTTATAAAACTCAAAAATATCCCTAACATGTTTTAACCACAAAGGTTTTCTTATACCTTTAATTTTTATCCCAATACATTAATACCTCAACATCTTAAATATAGTCATTTTTTCACTTTCATATGATAAAATAAAACTATTCCCAAAAGAAATAACATCATACCTTGATCATGGTATCCATATGGTTTCATCATCATTCTGTTCACATAGGTAGAAGGTCCATGCATTGAAATAATGATTTAGATATCCTTCAAAATAATTTGCTTCCTTCATCCAAATACACCTTGTACAACTTGGGCCATATGGGTGTTCATAGAAAAAAAATTTCGAAAAATAATCATGTACGACATATAATTTCAAAACATCTGATATAACATGATTTTTATAAAATAGTTGGACCGAATTTGAGTTAAAACTTTCAATAAATGGTCCTTTTAAAATACCATAAGTATGTGCTAACAGAATATATTGTAAAATCAAATATAAATAGGTTGCTTAAGGGTCTCCTTCTTCAGCACATTTTTCAAAATCATAATATGATTCAAAATCTTGTGATAAGGTAAAATATTTAAAAATGCCTTGATAATATTTACCTTTCTTGGAAATATGAGAATATTGAAAAAAATATGATTTGATTAAATACAACACATGATCCACAATGATATCGAGGTATAGTGGAGGTTTTTGATATCTCAAACAACTTATTTCAAGTGAGTTATATTCTAGAAAAATTTTCACAGTCATCTAAACATGACTTTGCAATAATTATTGCAAGCATGTCATCGGGAAGATATAAGAATGTTGTTGAGATCCTCCTCCTTCCATTTTTAACTGACTTTCCTAGATCTGAAAAATTTATAAAACAAGGATTAAACTATAATAATAGACATAGGGACTAACCATGTGTTTAAATAAAACTCTTAATCCCTAAATTTTCCTAAACTGACCTTTGATGCCAACTATAAGGACCCGTCCATAAAACATTACATAATCATGAATTAAATGGATAATTCACATTGAGGATATTTTCAAGTTTAGAGTTTTAGAGAATTAGGATATAACTATTACATTACATCTAAAAAATTACAAAGTAGACAATTCTACTTAGTTTCCATTTTTTCATAAAATAAAACTCTAGAAAAAAAGTCATGTCTAGTTCCATGTTTTAGACAGCATGACTTTTCCTTGATCCCCTCCTTGACCCTATTCATATTTAAGTCCTATAGAAAACATTTCAAAAACTTGGTATGAGCATAAAAAGCTCAGTAAGGGTTATAAAATAAGGAAAAGAAAAATTAACCCATCGATAAATACAAATCAATGAAACCATACATTTCAATTATAACATACCTCATGAAATCATAAGATTTATTAATAACACATATAAATCATAAATAATAAAGGTAACTTGTGGAATCCATATCATACTTACATTTTAGCTATCACGGATATGTAGGGAGTTACGTTGGAATACCCATCATAGTATATTCCCTAAATCTCTTAGGAGAAACATTCACATTTACCTCTGTCACGTTACCCAATGCATTGGAGAGCTATCTCAGGCTCTCCCGCCCTAGGTTTATAACGGAACCACCCGTATACATAAAAAATTCTAAATAACCATAAAATATTCATAACACATAAATCAAGGATAAATGAAAGACAATATTTCCACATTGTAATCACAATATATCATTTCAAGATATTGACATAATCAATGCTTTATCAAAAAAATTTCAAAACCATTTAAAACATTTAATAAAGATATTTTTGAATCAAAGTTTCCCATACCACTTTGAAACTTTTAAATTATTTTAAATGAATTAAAATTTTAAAACATTAATGTCAATATAAATAAATCATTAAAACCATTTTTAGAATATAGAAATTAATGAGAAATATTTATAAGAATAAATCTTTAAAACATTTAAAATGATATATTAGTTAACGAGTTTTTAACAAAATAAGAGACGCTTGAATACAAATAATTGAGGAACAACATCAATAAAAGCTTATAATATCATGATAATAGAGATATTCATGATATAATACATAAAAGGGAATTATATACACCATATAAGAGTGAATTGGTGCATAACTACAATGAAGTTTCAATGGAATGTAAATTGAGACGAAATCCCTTATAAAGACGGTATCCTTAGATAAAGGATAAATCAATGAAATAATTATGTGTGAAAAATATAAATACACCCAATATAAGTGGATATTAAGTGTAAAAAAAATCATATTTTAGTCACACATATTCATAGCATGACATAATTAAGAAGTATAAGTTTAACCCAAAGAATTGAAATTGGGTGAAGAAGTTCCCTTAAAGAAATTTGACAGCCTAACGGCGTCACTTTAAAATTCAGAAAATAAGTTTATGAGAGATAAAAGGGTATCTCATCACTTGGACATAAAATTTACAGCAATAAGGATATATAATAACATATCCCAACATAATAAGATGTAAATTAAAATACATAACAAAAAGAAGTCTTTTAAAAAGAGGAGGGTGAAAGGCTCCCTTACCGATTTGGTAACTTATGAAGAATACACCCCATGAAGGAAGAATCATACAATTAAGATTTAAATACCCATAAATTAAAGTATATTACACAAATAATACAATAATTGGTAGTATATACACCACACAAAAGGAAATAGTGGCAAATGTAGCATGAATCTCATAGGAATAAAAAGTGAGATGAAAACCTCTTACCACATTGTAATCAATCAAGTCGTATGAAAAAAAGTTAATAAACACAAAATGAATCACAGAATACTATGAATATAAAGATATTCATGATAATATATTTTAAATGGTAGTATTCAATACACCACATGCAATAAATAAGTGGCGAACAATAGAAATATCATGGAATTAAAAGTGAGATAAGAAACCTCTTACCTCGTGTCCGACTTGACCCGTTCATTCTTAATCTCCTGAATAATAAGATAAAGTTAATTTATACTTTCATAAGAACCTTTATTAAGTTTATTATTTATTTTATAACAACTATTACCTTGTTATAACAATTAGTTAATTATTTGAGTTCATATCGGACATTTTGTCGATGTTCAGAACTTGAGTTAAAAATGAACTTGTTATAATTATAAATTTTCCATGTGGTCGAAATTAAACTATCTAAAAAATTATATTCATGATTTAGATATAATATATATATATTATATATATTTATTTAAAATAGTTCATAACATTTTGAGATAAGAAATGAAATGCATCGTTCATGGAGACGGTAAGTCATACGTATGCATGAATGTAACTTTCATTTCTATTTCATATTTAATGGAATAAAAACATAATGATACATAGGTATATTATAATTCTATTATAATATCATATATAATTTCATTAACTCCATACTTTATACGTTCCACGTATGGAATGAACGAGTCATATCACTTTGAGGGGGTGGTAGTCCGCACTTCCGCAAATAAAATTATTGTATTTACACATATTATAAAGCCTAAAGGTATGTTTGTAAATAAAAATTACATAAGTATAGAGAAAACATAAAAATAGTATATATCATATATAAATACATTTCCATCATAATGGCCACCATGATAGGTGGTAGGAGAATATTGAACAATCATTATTTTGTGAGCCAGTAGTTTGTCGCCCACAGAAACAGTACGTTCTTTACCCATTATATGGAGGTGTGTGTAAGTTTAGTTCACATAATTATAATAAAAACAACCTAGTATATTTAGGATACTGTTTTTGTTTTAAAATAAAGGAATAAAAATATTTTATAGGGTTGGAGAAGTAAAAAAACAAAAGAACTTAAGAGAAGACGCTGCCTTTAAATTGGGTATCTCCCATTGGTTTGAACCAAAAGGTTTAATATAATTGCCTTATTCCTAGGGGAAGGATTATAATAAAAGGATAGGGATGTATGGAGCTTAATTGGGTAGAGTTTTTATGAGTAAAGGGTCTTAAGAAGTGTTAGAAATGGGTTAGCAGTGAAGGATTTTTATAAGGGGGAGGCGGGACTCTTTAGGAAAGTTTAAAAATATTATTTTATTATATAATTATTTTCGGTTTCTAAAGGTCCAAAATTTATTCAAGTTGAAGATAAGATGACTTGTGTTCAAAATAAAATCATCCAATAATAATTGGATAGGTTTTGGATATTCTTTTAATCTTTATAATCTTATTGATTTAAATCGTTAATTAATGAGGTAAACACTGCATCATTACTGTGTCATAAATAATTTTATTTATTTTATGTCTAAAAATTATAAAAGAAATACCATAATGTACGAAATATTTTTAGATTTAAAATTAATTTTTATAGTCGAATAGATAACTTATATAACCCTATGTAAAAATTGATTTAAAAAAAGATAGATGTTCATGTCATTTTTGTCTTTACTTTAAATTAATTAATATAAAGTGTCAGTATCACTCTTAAGTTTCTCTATGGGGTCCCAAAATCTATACAAGGATTACCATGGTCTGAAATGTATCAACCAATATTATTATAACACATGTTGGGGTAATTTAATAATATTATAATAATATTTTTTTACCCTTACCAGATTTACCCTTTAACCATGGTAAATAAAATATTTACTGAAGTAAATATTCATAATGTCTAAAAATAAAAGTTACATATTTACATAATTTTGACCTCTTGATTTCAAATATGGAATCCATTTTTCCAAATTCAAAACATAGAAGTGGTAGAAATTAATTTAAAATTAATTCCCACTATCAAAAAAAAAAGCATGTTTTTAAGAAATAATAACTATCAAAAGATTGACACTTATTTATGTCCAATTTCAAAGTGAAATTACTTATAATGATGAAAATTGGATTAAATGGTAAAATTATAATATAATTACACTTTAAAACCATTTAAAAATATAATCTATCCATATAAATAAATTAGATTAAAATGCAATTATGAATTAAAATATAGTATTTTTCATTATTCATAAAAAAATGAACTTTATCAGAAAAAATCCAAAATTTTATCTAAAGTAAATTTTGATGTCCCTATTCTAAATAAGAATATTATTTCTTCAAATAGAACATATAAAAGTGACCAAAACTAGATTTAAAGAGGGTTCCCCATCAAAAGGAGGTAAATCGACCTTTTAATGAATATTAGAGTATTTATGCTTAAAATCTGATTCTTTTTTATTTTAAGCCTCTAAAATTTATTTAATAATATTAAAAACATTTAACAAACATGTATATTCATATATTAGTTAGTTCTTTCCATTCCTACCAATGAAACGTCTAGGCATTAACTACCTTTTAAAATAATATTATATTATTATTTTTCAATATGACTCAGCATTGTGTGCAACATAATATTTCAAAGAAACCTGTTGTTGTGTATCAGGTATTCCATAGAACATAGAAATCCATTTAAAGTAAAATTAATATTTAATTCACAAATTTTAATAAATATAAAAATGTTATATTCTTTATTTACCTGAGATGTTACAGGTAAAGGCAAGGTGTCTCATTTATTTAGTGATGCATCATCATACCTTAGACATGTCTAGTAAAGTTAGAGATTAGAGATTGTGTTGGAGTTGTTGTTGTATTTATTTAGTTTTTTTTTAGTTTTTTTTTTAGTTTCCTCTTTGTACTCTGGTATGTTTTAGGATTGTAGTTTGGTATTTTTTTGTTAGTATTACTTGAGTTATATAACATTTTTCTCAAGCATTATATAATAGTTGTTTTATATTGTATTCTTGGTGTGGTTGTATTATTTTAAAAGGTAAAATCATTCTCTAAATATTTACTAAGCACTTGGAATTTATTTTCAGCCTTTGGTATCTTTGGGATTTCACCTAAGTCTTAGTAATGTCATCACCTCTTTCCAGACCAATGTTTGAGGGGTGGGATGTTGGAAATGGTATCAATCTTGGTCAGTCTATCTTTCATTTTGGGAAAAATGGTATTGATTTTTCAGTATTAGAGTTATAAAATCATTCAAGTTTATTCCTTGACTTGGGATGGTATCAGGGAGTGGGATTGTCTAGACTTGAAATGTAGAGAATAAAAAAGTGTAGCTAACCTATTTATGCTGAAAATTAGGTTATCAGGGATTTGGGAACATGAGTGTTTTGAGACACTCCTAGGAGTTGTAAACTCATCATCATGAGTTTATCTAATGATAATATCATAGAATTAATTAATATAATTTACTTCCCTCTAGGGGTGAATATTTCATTTTTGAGTAATGATTTACGATTTGGTGAAGAATCGTTGATTTTTTAAAATGTTTTGAAATTATTTGGTTTTCAAAAGACATGGTGGAATTTTCAAAAATGGTTTAAAAGTGGAAAGATGTGAAGTTTTGGAAAGCCTTGTTGTGATATATGTGATATGGTGAATTTTAAATTGTTAAGCCTTCACTTACTAGAGAGTGAGACTAAATAGAATTTTCTATTGGTTATAGAAAATGTCCCTGGTTAGGCATATAATAAATCAACTAGAAGTGGTTATGGAGAATAGGATATCACTTTATCCACAAGTGAACTAACTGCTAGTTCAAAGTATAGTCCAAGAATTTCAAGTTATTGATAGAGGGAACCGATGGGATGAACTTAGGAAAGTGGATTATTCCTTTCAGTTCTATAAGAAAAAATCCACCCATATTTTGATTTGATTTGGAACTAGAAAAGGTAGAGGTTTTTCTGAATATGATGAATTAAATATTTGATTTCCTAGGCACACCAGCTGAGCTGAAAGTCAAGTTTGAAACATACACGTTGGAGGATCTAACATGTCAGTGGTGGGATTTAGAAATTCAGGATAAATTAGACCAATTAATTTCATGGGAGGATTTTAAATAATTGTTGAACAAACAATTCTATACTCACACGATCAGGAATGCTAGAAAAATGGAATTTTTCATCTTGAAGAAAGATAATTTTATAGTGATAGATTACATGGCTAAATTCATGAATTTAGTCCTCTTTTCACCCAAAGTTTCTACTAGTGCATCCTTGAAGGTATGCATTTTTGAATAAAGGTTAAAGACATAGATTCTCTTAAAGATTGTAATGATTTTTATAATAGATTATAATAATATGGTAAATATAGAGATGGTGGAATAAAGAGACCTTTCTGTAACTATGGATGGAGGAAGAATGTTGATACCTATGGGAAATTCTGGGAACTCTAATGTTAGGAATAAGAGGAAGTAGGACACCTATTTCCAAGATAGTGGTATGACTCAGAATCATATTTCTAGATCGATGAATCTTCCCCCTAAACCAAATAGAAAGACTTGATGTTTTTAATGTGGTTATTTGGATCACATGAAGCAAGATTGTACTGAGATACCTAGAGAATGTCATAATTGATACTATATGGGAAATATTAAGAATTATTGTTGTAGTGCTCCAATTTTAGGTGCTCAGGACACATCTCATTCATTGCATACATTGTATTCTTTGATAGGATGAGTGCATAAGAATAATTTTCATCAATATAACTGAGATAGATATAGTGATTCTAGGAATACCATGACTCCATAAGCAGTTCAATCTCAATAGGAGAATAAAGAGAGAAGTGTTGTGAGTAAGCAATTGTATGGAGCTGATCAAGTGATTATGGATGATCAATATAAACCATCCATTATGAGAGGTATGATTATTTTAAATTCTACCCTTATGTATAATTTGTTTGATATGAGTTCATCCCATTTGTTTATTTCTTCTAATGCTATTGATCTTATGAGTAATCATGTTGAGATGATGCCTTCTATTTTGAAACTTAAAACTCCTCATGGTCAAAGAGAATGTCGATCATTTATATAAAAAGAATGTTTTATAAAAATTGATTAATCTAAATTGATATGGGATTTATCTTTTATTAACATGGATGTATATGACATAATCCTATGTATGGATTGGTTTTCAATGTTTAAAGCTCACATAGATTGTTATATCCAAACGGTTAGTTTTACAACTGGGGATGGCATCAATAATCTCTTTAGATGAGAGTGGAATGTAAAGGATGGTGCAGTAGGATTGTTAGCACTAGCAGTTGGAACTATCTCATAACAGTAGGTAGCTTTGACCTTGGAATCGCTGGATGAGATATGGGATAGTATTTTTCCAACAATTGTGGATCAGTTTCAAGATGTTTTTCCTGATAACTTATCAGGGTTTCCACCCAAAAGATAAGTGGATTTTATTATTGATGTTTTACTAGGGATAATTTTTATATAAATTCCTTATTATCAAATGGAACCAACATAATTAAGGGAAGTGAAATTCCATTTATAAGGGTTTTAAAGAAAACGGTTCATTTGGCCTAGTACTTCTCTATGGGCTACACCGATTTTGTTTATGAAAAGGTGGATAGAAATCTTAGGAATTATATGGATTATCGTAAGCTTAACCAAGTTGTGATAAAGAATATATATCCACTTCCACATATTAATAATATATTCTACCAATTTAGGGGATCCCAATGGTTCTATAAAATTGAATTGTGAGCAGGATATCACTAATTACGAGTTTGGAAGGAGGATATTCCAAAGACATATTTTAGAAGTAGATATGTCCATTACAGGTATTTTTTTATTCCTTTTGATATTATGAATGCACCAATTGTCTTTATGTATTTGATTAATTGTATATTTCAAAGGTATTTGGATTATTTTTTGGTGGTGTTTGTGGATGACATATTAGTGTATTCAAGGACAAGGGTTTAACATGAGAAACACTTAGTGATAGTGTTGGGAATCTTACAGGATCATAATTTTTATTCCAAACTTTCAAAGTGTAATTTTTTTATACAATATTTATGTTTACATGGACATGTTATCTCTTAAAAAGGTGTTTCTATGGATCCATAAAAGATCAAGGTTGTGATATCTTGGAAACCACCAAAGAATGTTTTTTAGATACATATTTTCCTTATTTTTGATGGTTATTACTGATGCTTTGTTCATCAATTCTCATGATTAGATTCACTTAAGACATAAATGGAATAGAATAATTTTCCATTAAAATATAATGAGGAATGTTATAATTATTTTAAAGAGATTAACTTTCACTTTACATTAGCACTAATATTGATATTTTTGGAATCAGTATAAGGGTATGTGATGTATTCTAATTCTTTAGGGTTTGGTTTGGTGTGTTCTCTCATGTAGGGATATCATGTTGTTTCTTATAGAATATGATATTTATGGTTTCAAGAAAAGAACTACCTAATACATGATTTGTAGTTATATTTTTTAGTTAATTCTTTGAAGACTTGGTGTCATTTCCTCTTTGGTGATAAAATCATGGTGTTTATGGATTATAAGAGTGTTAAAAAAAATTCTCAAAATGAAATTTGAATCTGATACAAATAAAGTGGATGGAGTATCTAAAAATGTATAACATTGACTTAATGTATACAATGGGTAAATGAATTTTGTGGTGGATGAATTAAGTATAAAGTCATATAGTCAGTTAGAAAAATAAGCTTTAGATCAGTGTGAGTTGATGTCAGTGATAGCCAACATGCACTTTGATTGTGAAGATATAGGTAGTGATAAAGATTTATTTCTAGTTTATTTGGTTATTAATTTGGTGAATATGATTAGATAGGTACATAAATTAGATTTTTAATGTGTTTCTATGAGATCAAAACTCAATAGTGGGGAGACCATTGAGGGATGAAAACTTGATGGAAGTTTAGTTTTTTGGTTTCGAGATCGGATGGTCATACATCTTTTTTTTCAGGAACAAATTATTCTCGCTTACCACAATTAAAGATGGGTTTTTCATCCTAGAATACCAAATATGTATAAGTAATTTAAAGAAATTTTTTTTATACTTTCATAAAAACAAAGGTGGGTGATTTTGTGATGAGATGCCTTACCTGTCATCAGGTTTAGGTGGAGCACCAGTGGCCAGTGGGTCTGTTGCGGTCTTTACCTATTCCTGTTTTGAAATGAGAGACTATATCTATGTATTTTGTGACAAGTATCCCAAGTATGGTTTGAAAACATGGTGTTATATGGTTGATAGTGGATAATCTCACAAAGTTGGCTCATTTAATTCATATTCATGAATCTCATATAGTGGAGGACTTGTCCAAAAAATTTATCTTATAAGTGATAAAGGGGAATATTATAGTAGTTTTGATAATATCATACCATGATCTAAGTTTTACATATCATTTCTATAAATACTTGCAAAAATACCTCAGGACTCAGTTGACTATGATTATAGTGTATTATCCTCAAATGGATGGATAATATGAAAGGGAGAAACAAACATTGTAATACATGTTGTGGGATTGTGTAATGGATTTTAGTGGCTCATGAGAGTAGAACATACCATTATTGGAGTTCTCATATAATAACAATTATCAGGACTCCATACACATGGATCCTTTGGAATAATTGTATGGGAATCCTTATTATTCTCCGCTTTTTTGGGTGGAAATAGGTTAGACTTCACTGGTTGGACCAAGCCTTATGAAAGTGACAATAAATAAGATTTAGTTGATTAGGAAAAGGATGGAGACAATACATGGGCATCAAAAATACTATGTGAATCATTACCTATGGTCATTGTCATTTGAGGTGAGTGATCATTTGTTCTTGAAAATCTCTCTAAGGATTGGACATCGTCACTTTGGGAAGTAGGGAAAGTTATCTCCTAGATACATAGGCCCTTTGGAGATACTTGAATGGGTTGGTGAGGTGGAATATCGGTTTTAATTTACACCAAGGTTCAGTTCTATGCATAATGTATTTCATATATCTCAATTGAATAAGTTTCATCTTGATTATGACTATGTAATTTTATGGGATAACATTTACCTAGAGTTAGATTCTATTTTGGTTCATGTTCTAGTGTGTATTGTAGATAGTAAAGAGAAAGTATTATGTAGTAAAATCATCAATATAATGCATATTTTTTGGAAAAATGGTCATATTTATGAAGAAACTTGAGAGTGTGAGAAGGAAATTATCAAGAAATAGCCCAAACTCTTTTAGTAAAATGGTGGTTTTATAATTTCTATGGATAGAAATACCAATGGTGGGGAGAATGTATCACCCCTGGTTTCAGGTAACAAATCCTTTATTAATTTATTTTAAGTATATAAATTAATTAGTTTATGTGTTGGTAGGTTTGGAGGGGGTTTTTAATGTTTTTGGGGCTTTATAGAGGTGAACGGTTTGAGAACGGTTTTGATAAACTATTAAAAACTTCCAGGAAACTGTGAAAGAAAAAATGGGGTTCACTAGGTAGGCACATGGTTGGGGCATATTTTTTCCAAACCATATGGAAACCTAGGTGAAACCATGTGATTTTGAAAAGTGGGTCTGAGCATGGTTGGAACATGGTTTATCTAACCATGTGAGGGGTGTTTGGAATCTGTTTCTTGAGCACAGTTTGTGAAAGGTTTTTCTAAATGTGTTCCCTAACCATGCACCATAAAAAACAAGATTTTAAAATTGTAGATATAATTCATATTTCCCCTTAATGGTTTGTTTTTTCCCTAAACAGAACCTAAAACGAATTCCACTTCTCCCAAAGGATTTTTAGTCCCTTCCACTTGATCCTGTAGTAATCCTTTAGCAATTCTTGGTGCATTAGAGGCCGATATACCTTGTTAAGTTCTTGTTATTGGTGGTTTTCCTTTGTTTTATTCTTCTTTCCTTTCTTGGATTCATGAATCTAATCTTTTAGGGATAGATACATGGTGTTTGATGCCAATAATGATGATATATGGTTGTATTGATGGTAGGGAACAATATCTAAGGTGGGTTTTTGAATATCTAAGACAAGTTTTTGGATTCTTTGATCGTTATTCGTTTTCACCGAAGTTTATGGGGTAGGTGGATTTACTTTGACTCATATTAGTTAGAACTTGAAGGTTTAATTTCAAATGGATTTAATTTATTGAATTGAATTGTGATTTTTTTTAAAATCTTGATGGAAACCCTCTTTAGTGATGGTTTTTGAAATTGTGAAAATTGGTTGTTATGAAAATTTCTTTGTTCTTGATTTTAAAAAGATAATTTTGAAATATGGATTTGTTTTGATGTATGGGAAATTGGTTGGAAGTTTTTTTCAACAAAGGTATTTTTTTATTGAAATGGTCTTGTACAAAATGTTTGGATTATTTTTTGGAATTAATGGTTGGGAATGAGTTGAATGGGATGGGTAATGGTCATGATGTACCACCATCAAAGGGACAGAGTATGGACATGAAGTTCCACCATCAATGGTAACACCAAGATTGAATGTGTGTGTGTGTGTGTAGTTGTGTGCCCGTGTGTATGGAATGGGTTATTCCAATTGTATTTGGTAAATGTTTTTAAAAATTTTATTTGGTTTATTTCTATATAAATGGTTGTTTTGATGATTTTCTATAAACTATTTTAAATTGTTTTATATAAATTGTTTTATATAAATGTGATAACATATTCTATCCTAGTGGTGTGAGTAGGGGAGTAATTAGGTAAATCATACTGATTTTTATAATTTCCCCCTACTTGGGCACTTTGGTGAATTTTAAAATTTTATATATTGAGACACAGGTAAAGGAAAGGTATCTCATTTCTTTAGTAATGCATCATGATACCTTGGACATGTCTAGTGGAGTTGGATCTTGGAGCTTGTGTGGGAGTTTTGTTGTATTTATTTGGTTATAATTGATTTTTTTGGTTTGGTTTTCTATTTATACTCTAATATGGTTTATGATTGTAGTTTGGGATTATTTTCATTAGTATTATTTGATTTTTATTACATTGTTCTCAAGCATCGTATAGTGGTTGTTCAATATTGTATTCTTGGTGTGGTTGTTTGGTTATCAAATGAAAAATTGTCCCCCAACTATTTATGAAGCCCTTGTAATTTATTTATAGCCTTTAGTGTCTTGGGGATATCGTCTAAGGCCTAGTATTGTCGCTACCTCTTCCCAATACAATGGGTTAGGGGCATGATGTTACAATATTACTCACTACATAGTATAAATAAGTCACTATCATTAAGTGACGAACCTTGTAAAGAAATATTGTTTCATTATCACTAATTTTTTTGTCTTTAGTTGTGAGAGATCGATACATATGAGAGACAAATAATGACCGAATCACTTTTATTGATAATAAAGAAACACAATTTTTTTCTTAAATGAAAAAATTAATAAAAGATTAAATTTTTCTTAGAATATTGATTCACTATGCAGATCTGAAACTTAAATAATGACCCAATAATTAATTCAAGAATTTCACATATAATTAATTGAATCCCCTAATCATAAGAGGTTTATAAACAATGTTGAGTGTTATAAAAAACCATTTTTGGAAAATTTTACCTTATTAATACCTCACATTCTAATGCTAAGGAATTTTCTAAAAATCTAGCATAATGGGTCCATCTGTATAACTTAACCATACCATAATCAAATGAATAAATATTTATTTAATTATTGATTATGAGTGCATAAACTTGGGTATATTAATTTAATACACCCTAGGATGCTACATGTACCTTAATCCACTAATGCAATACATGTCATAATTATTAAATAATTATTAAATAAAAATTAAACTAGGTATTTATAAAAAATCACCATTTATTTTTCATAAAAAAATACATATAACCAATGGGGAAAAATTATTATACATGAGAGACCAAAAACAAATAAAAAATCATCAAAGTATGCAATGGTTCACCTATATACCAAAACTCCTTCATAGTTTTATATGATTTATTATTGTTTTTCACTGACAAATAAAGAATATTTTACCTTTCTTAAATCATGAAAAATATAATATACTATAATAATAAATATATAGATAAAATTTACATAAATAAATAAATAATATTTAAATATTAAATTTAAATATTTTTTAAAATTCCAATAAATAACTCCCCATAATTGAGAAAAGAAATAAAATCATCTCAATAAACACTTAACAGTCTTGACCTCATTATCAATTTATGAGTTGTCTAAAAGAAAAAATAAAAAATTAAAGAACCACCTTAAATTTTCTAAGGAAAATTTTTCTAAACTAGAATATAGGATTATAAAACATACCTCTAAAATTTATAATATCACTTTTATGCTAGATGTTAAGTATAAATGTGTCTTGACTCATAATGATCAGAACATAGTTAATAGACTAATACCTAAAATTAATAATCGAAGGACCCTTCTATCTAATTTTAAATATAGTAAGTATAATTTTTATAATTTCTTAAAATAGTTGAAACCAAATTATACATCTTCTAGAGTAGGTTTTAATTTTGTAAACTTTTACTTTTAGTAAAATTATCTTGTACTAAAAAAGGTACCATTTCTAATACTTGTTATAGAGGAGTATATTGATGAAAAAAATTCTTATAATAAAGTTATATCTATTAGAAATAATAAAAAAATATTTCTAAAGAGCTCACAGCTGTGAAACTGAAAAGAGTTGGACAGATGTGGGTAAAAAGTGTTGTTTCTTAAAATTAAATGACCTAAGAAAGTTTGGGTACCAAACTTTTAGAGTTGATTAATTTATAATGATAGGATGAATACTAGTAGCTAAAACATATATTAAATGGACAGTAGTTATTATAAACATAATATAAGGGACACGTATTATTTCTAGAACTTATAAAATTTGAAGGTTGGACTAGTTACTTTCGACGAAAATGTGAAAGTCACGTTATTTTTGTTTGGTATATTGTATTCCTTGGAAAGTCATTAATTTATAATTTCCATTATGATTTATAACTTAATCACAACCTAATTATCATTAATCAATTATTTGATAAACACTACTCTATTTAATTTTGGAATGATATATATATTGTTAAAATTTTGGATGGAGAACACAATTTATATGTTGATAGGTATGATAATGTTTACATTCTAAACTTAGAAGACCTTTGTAATCAGTTTTTACCTTATTTATGTCTAATACAACTTGATACACCCCTGGAAAGAGTACCCAAGCTGACCCATGACCTAAATGGGGTGTGTTCCTGATTTCCTAGGACTGAAAACTGGTTCCAAGTTCTCAAGGTGTGATCATTGGGAAATATTTCACCCAATGAATATGATACATGTCCATAAAATAAAACATCCAGTAAAACTAAAAAGTAAAAAACAAGAAGCATACAATGAAACAATAAATAAATATAAAGACACATATAAACTAATTTCAATAATAACATCGTGATACATAAATAGAGGAGTTAGAGTTAGATAGGTTGATACATAAACATCCCAACATAAAATAAAATAAAAAACCAAACTGAACTGATATAATCAAACTCCGTTTTCCCCTTCGTTACTCTCCATATCCCAAGTCACCATCCATAAAAAATCAGAAAACCAAACATCCCAAACCAAAATACCAATTCCATGGAACCTAGAAGAAAACCATAATAATTCCATACACTAAGTGGTGTTTTCAAGGTGTGATCAAAATTTATCCTAGAAAGTATGTACCAAATATTTTTTTGAAATTAATTACAAATGAAAATTAATTTATTCTTTTTTGAAATAAAATAAAAAAAATAGTTTTTACATTTTATATTAAATACTAAATATTAAATCTATTATCATTAATAAAATTTACTTTTATTTTCCTATTAAATTTAAGTAATCACTTGAAAACAATTTCATTATCCTGAGCCACTTTTCATTTAACCTAAGGAATAAATTTAAATTTTCTTTTAAAAAAAATATTAAATACACCTTTAAAAAGGTATTTATAAACTTTTCAATAAAAAATCAAATACATGAATAATAAATTAAAACTATTTGGAACTATGACACAAGAAGAAGTGTATAATAAATATAATGTCATTGTGACAACTATGACAATCAGATGAGGTAACACAAATAAAGGAATTCCCATAAAGATAACATCAAGTAATAATAGGAAAGTAATCAGCATATTGGGAGGAAACCCTGGATTTAATCAATTTAGAACTATCTACAGGCCTATCAATTCATTTTTAAGTCTATAACCAACTAGTTTCCCTTAACCGAACTCACTGTTGACACTCCCCTATGGCCATTCAATACATAGTGTATCTTATCCATCTAATTGGGACTAGATAGTAACTATATCTCATCCCTCACTTATACACCTAGGATCCTCATATATGTTAATCGACTGGGGGATAAAAATCATAAAAGGATACAATAATATATTTAAAATAATAAATCCGACCTCACCTCTTACACCCTTTCAATAAACATACCTTTTTAACATATCAGTCATATCAAAATATAGAAATGGATATTACCTTTAAGGCTAAAATCCACATCACATAAATAAAAATATCCCCATAGGTGGTCACGGATCAATAAGGTTATCAAGAGGGTCTCACACACCAACACCATTTAAAAACCATTTAATGTTACAAGTGCACCTTCACAAAAAAATCATATTGTCATTCCATTACAGTCATTTGAAATTAAATTTTAAATGACTCCATAAAATTAAACCATAGACATTTTTTTCCAATATCATCCTTGAAAAAAATTCACCAATCTTCATATTAAAACCATTTAAAAACACTTTTCTAAAATATCCACAAAAATAAATTTGAGAACCCATCAAAAACATCAACTCTCTTTTTCATTTGAAAGTACCCAAATGTTTAATGAACCACTTTTCAATTATTTTATGACCTAAAAAGGTATAAATAATTTATAAACACCACATTTTATTTTAAACAATATTTTAAACATTTTATTAATATTGGGAATTAGATATACCACTTGAAATTCCAAGTAAATCCATTATTACAAATGAAAATCCAATTTCAAATCATTTTAGAATTCAACCAATATATCAAAAATTAAATTAAATTAAAAAATTAAAAATTTGGAATACTCAAGTATGTGGTGTTATGAACATTCATATATATACACAAAAACACATAGATCAGTTGAAGAACAAATGAGTCTAAAGTTTTTTGTTTATGATGGAGGAATATCAAAGAATTTCCAAGGAAGCTTATAAAAATGTTAGAAACAAAAAAACCCCATGAATCAAAAAAATTAAACACTAAATCCATACATGAAAGTTTATGGGGATTTTATGAGGATAGATATTTTAAGAAGAGGGGAATAGGGGAAAGCATAAGATGAAATCAAGAAAATTGAGAGCTTACCTTGGATAAATACATAATAAACGATGTGGAGGAGTCTTGTGAATCAATAGAGAAAATGGTTAAACCATCTATGGGTGTTCCTGGATTGAATGAACAAGTGGTACAAAACCTAAAGGATAAAACTACCATTAATAGTGAGTTATATATACTAACTAATCAACTTCAAAAAACTATGAGATATCTCAAAGAAAAACCTACAAGATCGTGATAGAAGATCTTAAGAGGTACATAGACCAAACATAGGTCACACAAAAATTTAGAAATTCTCTAAATGATGTTATAAGAATAGAATACACAAAGAAAAAAATTAACAATGAGAGTTTTTTTTCCAATAATTTTTCGAAATCATCCCAAAAATTCACACCCTTATGAAAACCAATGATCACTAAGATAAAATATCTTAAATCCTTAAGAAACACAAAAACTCAAGAGAACTCAAAGTCATAAAATGAGAACAATTATAAATATTAACATGAATATTAATAAAAAATCATGATGAATAAATCACATATGCCCCTCAACAAGAAACAACCTTGTCTCTAAACTTGGGGCACTACAATTAATGGGTAAACCTAGACATCAATTTCAGAACATTGTCCTGTAGTGAACCCAACAAAGCTATCACCATCAAGTGATCAACTTCCCAAACTATATATTTGTCCCAATTACACAAGAATCTACTTAAGGGTTACCCATGCTTAACTCATCATGAAACCAACATCAAAATAGTCAAATAATAAGAAAATATTATAATCCCCCAGGGGAAACAACCCAAAATTAGCAAGTAATGCATAAAATAAAAAACCCAATACCATAAATAAAATCAAAAAGGGTATATAAAATAATATATAAGTCCTTACCATCCCTAAAAGTGAAACCATTAAATCCTCAATAAAATCCAAAATAAGGTATAATAAAACAGACCACCAATTGAGTAAAACACATAATAACTGAAGAAAACACTCACAATACTTACCACTAAAGCTCTCAACCATTATGAACTCACCGAAAGTAATTATTAATTGTTCTTAACTATACTACTACTTTATACAAATATGGATAACTATATATAGAATAAGTACATCCATATTTGGAGTCATAGAACACAAATAGATATTCCAGATCTACTACTCCATTTAGAGTTTGGTCATATCTAAGAACTGGGTGAAGGTTAAGTCTAAGAAACATAAGAGACCGTATAAAGAAAACTATTTGGGATATGCACCCTATATTTCACTAATACCTTTCTAGGTAGAAAAAGGAAACCAATAAAAAATCAGATCCTAACTGAACATATTCCTCAAACAAATCAAGTAATCATATAAAAAAATGGTCAAATCAAAATCATCCATTTACTAAAACAAAAACATTTAAAAATATTGATATTCTTAAACCCCCACTCAACAAGCCACACTTTAAAATTTTATCCCACTCTAAATTATTTTGTATTTAAAATACAAAGGACCCTATAAAAAACTCATTATCTAAAAACATCTTATAAAAATTTTCCATTCGCATCAAAAAACATTCCAAGTTCATTTTAAAATAAATATCCTCTTTTTGAAAACATTTTCACTATAATAAAAATATACCAAAAACCCCCTTAAGTATCAAGCCACCCATTATAAAAAAATTTAAATTTTTAAATCGATTACCTTAAAATAAAATCTGATAAATTAATTTCAAAACATTTTATTTAAAAAATCAATATTTTATAACTCCTTTTTTTAACTCAAACACATTTTTACCCAAAATAAATACTTTAAACTCTTAAGGACCAAAAAAATTAATGTATAAATACAATTTAATATTCATTATATATGAGTATAATTCATTAAATAACTAAAAAAATTATTGTCTTTGAAAAAATAAATACATAAAAAGCTGGTATATAAATGATCTATAGAATTACCCCTTAAATTATTCACAATAATAGCTCTTCCTAAACATAACATACTTAAAACATTTCTCCATAACCAGTTTAAGGGGAACATAATAAAGGGTGATCTCAGATTCTCAATAAGGTTAAAAATAAAATATATCAATAAATTTTTATGAGTGATCATAAGATAAGCATATAGGTATGAGAACATGATATTAACAATAGAAAATCATACCCATAAATTCATAGATCATAATCTTGAAACATGATGTAAAGTTTTAACAATAAATATATATAATACATAAGAGTGAAGAGTCATCAATAATCGATCATTATCCATGATAACATATCATAAGAATATAATTAAATTTTGGGGCATACACATAAGTATAGAAAATCATTTCTTTGTCTGGGATCATTTCCAAGACAATCATAGTGTATTTGGTTCACTATTAATTCCATCATTTCCTTAGTTAATATTCACTCTCATACTATATTTTTTGAAAAAATTTCTAACTAAACTAGGTTCACTCACCATTTCAGTACTTACTATCTCATGAGATATACATCATTACCTAATTAATTAGAGGTATATATAATTTTGATCCCACCTATCACTTAATTAAAACCATACATATATGTGCCATAATATCACAAAACATTCATCATATCATCAAATCATAACCAATGGACATGATACATGTTTTATAAAAATTTCATCATTATAATCATAAACTATCCAAAGAAAGAATAAATATGGTAACATAGGATTATATCCCCATTAAATCATAATAAACATCAAAGGATGTTCTTATAGATAAAAATACTATTGAATGATAACTAGAAAATTTCTTAAAAAAAATACCCAATTTCATTTTGAAATTACTTATTACAAATATATTATTTTCAAAAATATTAATGAAAAGAAATAATTGAAATGAACCTAGGAAACATATAAAGTAATCTTAAAGTATAATGGTATTAATTATATCATTTAGTGTAAGTTAAAAAAATCCTTTCACATTTTTAATAAAAAGTCAAAAATACCTCGTTAGGGAAATGAAAAGATGATTCATTTAAATAATTTTTATAAAATTTGAAAAATTCATAAAAATTAATATAATAAATATTTTCAGAATATTAAAAAACTTTATTTGAAACATTTTAACGAAAATGTGGACTTTGAAGAAAATTTTATCAATAGAATAAATAAATGAAGTAGTTTTTCCTTAGAAACATTCTTCTAATCCCTTAATTATATAAAGAGATGAAAATGAATGTAAAACTTGAAATCAATTTAAATAACATAAGGATAATAAAACACATAATATTTTTTATAAATAGGTTATATAATCTCATCATCAAAAAAATTATTCAAAAACAATCTTGGTGAAAATGATATTATGACATAAAACCCTTAACATCGTAGTAACTTTTAAATCATAGCCTCTATCAATGAAATGGAATAAAATAATAATTTAAATAAAATAACCATAATGATGTTAATGGTACTATATATCAAAGGTTAAGTAGATAAACCTCATAAAATAATATATTTTTGTAACATCAAACATGTCTTAATAAAACAAAATTGAGTTGAAGAACCCTTATCAAATTAGTAGTTTTATAATAAAAATTAATTAGAAGTATGAAAATAATATGGTTTATAAATCATAAAATTAAATAATGGATTATTCTAAAATTTATTATTGGTCATTATATACATCATATAATTAATAAATTGGTACATATCATTAAAACATGTCTCAATGAAGAGAAATTGTGATGAAAACCATAAAAAATGGTATCTTTTGAATTAAAGGCCATGTAAATAAATAACATGATATAGATCTTAAAACCCCATGAATTTAATTAATATTTCAAAATACATTATTTAGGAATAAATCACATGACATAAATAAATTATGGTGCATAATATCAAACAAGTATGAGGAATTTGAAAATGAGACAAAGAAACCCTTACCTTATATTTGACTTGATTCATAAGAGCTCTAACATCCTATATAATATATTTATATTTATCATAATTATTTAATAAATTATATTCATACATATATTATTCACTTATATCATTCCAATTTCGTTTTATTAACAATTCTCTATTAAATTCGTCTTTTTGGTTATTAATTGCTTTGTTTTTCATGTATGCTTTAGTTCAAAAGTTATGGTCCTTGAAATTCAGTCATAGTTCATCCATATTTAAAATTTTAATAATAATATAAATATAATTAACATCAATTATATACACATTTATAAGCATTTATATTAAATAGTGATGATAAATGGATTACATCTCTTCGTGGAGACAGTAATCTGTACGTACACGCGATTGATGTTTCAATTTTTCGATGGATGGAATGAAAGAAAGAAAAATGATAATTAAATTTTACATAATAATTATTATATAATATATATAATATATTTTTATTAAATATATCCTTTTTCTATCCAATTAAAGTGTAAATGATAAACAAATCGCATTGCTTTGTGAAGGGGGTAGTCCACACATACACACAAGCAACATTATCGTTTAAAAATGGATCTGAAGGTAAGAAAGTAGATAAAACATTATAATTAAAAAATCATAATTATTTTATAATTATCATATATAGATATTAAATAAATCATTATAACCACCCATGAAATATGGTGATGAAAATTAATCATATTGCTACAGGGAGGTGGCAGTCCAAATGTATGCACAAGTGATACTTTTATTTCCCTTTTGATGGAGAATAGGTGGTAAATAGTTGTAAAATTAACATAATAAAATATAAATATATTTATTATGTTTTATTAATCATGTTTATAAGGATGAAACAAGTTTAAAGGAAGTATAATAATAAATAAAATTGAAAGAGATTGGTTGAGATTTATACTTCTTCTTTGAGAGACCTCCTTTAGATTACAACTTAAGCATTGATGGATTACTATTAAGAGAAGAAACTAAGATCTAGTATGAAGTTATGGAATCTAGTAAGGTTTTTTATTATGTATTTTCTAAGCTATAGGTATAAAATGGTGTGAATAAGGTGGGATAAGAGGTGCTCTTTTTTAAGTGAGGGGAGGGACTCATAAGGAATTTCTTAAATGATTTCGCTAATGCAAGGTCACTTTCAAAGGAAATTGGATTAAAATAAAAAAATATTAGAATATAGGATAATATTTTGTTGAAATATATTCAAATAATATGAATTATACAGGTTTGGGAGGAAATCCTACCATTATCTCTTGGTTTAACTTCCAGTAAACCCATTTTAACATTAACTCTGGTAATAAAATTTTACAGCATTTACTATTCAATAAAAAAAATTATTTGACCCTATTTGATTATATTATTTATTATTATTCAATTAATTAAATAAATTTTAGTAGAATCAATTTTCTTAAGTGGAATAATTAAATTTTAAATAAATTTTCAATGCATAATAAAAACATGTTTTAGAAAAATAAATCTTTAAGCAACAAACATAATTAACTTATATTCTATTCCTTGTAAAAACTGTAAAATGAATGTTAAAATATATTAATGAATATATAATCTATAAATTTTATTAAAACCATTAATAAATAGATATTAATTTAATTTTTATGATAAAACATATTGCATGGATAAAAACAGTTTTCAGGGAAATGTTTTTTTAAGCACAAAAATAAACTTATAACAAATAAAGTATAATAATGATTCATATGAAACTAATTATATTATTTATAATTAAATGATAATTATGTAACTATAATATAAAATTAAATTTAAAATGGTACTTTTACTTCAAAAGAAATAGTAGTTATTATAAAAAATGATTTTTTCACTATTAACTAAAAGATAAATTTGTTCAGAAAAATCCTAAAAATTTATACCTAATATAATATTAAAATAATGATTTCAAAAAATATATTAATTTAATCAAATAAAATTTCAAAATATTTTTAAGTTAATTATATTTTTTGTACATATAAAATGAAAAAAAACCTTTTTTTAAGAAAATACATTTTTGAAGCATAAAATGGTTTTACATAAAATTGAGTACTTATTTATTTTCCATTAATAATTAAATTGAAATTATTTTAAACCAATATACAGTTCATTAATAATTTTTTTTTACTATTCATAACATGCAATTTAATAGTTGTCTTATAATAGTTTACTATATCATGGTTTATATAGAATCAGGGTTTCTTGTAAAGAAAGCTACCTAATACATGCACTTTATTTAAAGAAAAATATATTCTAAAATATTGGGGTGTTACATTATCACACCGATAAATTAATTTTTCCCTCACAGTTTTTATCTCATTAATCTATGGGCTAATATTTTCAAATACCTTTGTTGAAAACCCACATTTTACAAAGGGAAGATAAAACATCCTTTGAAAAGTGGAAGTGGGAAACCAAAATAGATACCTAAAATAACACAAAATCATGTTCCGAGATAAGGATAAAATTATTGGAAAGTGAATATAAGGAAATTTAAGAGAAAATTAATGTCATAATAATAACATATATTGATATAGTTCTTGGTCATGATAAAGTTAATAACCACAAAACCATAAATCTATGAGGGGTAAAAACGACTACAAAATCCCCAAAAATAACTCTAAAAAGGAAAAAAATATTTCAAGATCCTTTTTCCTAGATTTAAGGAATTATTTTTCAAAATAAAGTAATAATATATATGTACTTAATTTATTTACATTTCATAAACATAATTTCATACTTTCATTGTTCTTCAGTTAATTTTCACATATTTATCAGCTCTTACTTTAAGAAATTAATATTTAAAATTATTTTTTCCTACCTAAAGCATTAGAATTAACTTATAATGGATCATAAGATCCATATAATAATGAAAATTCATTATTATGTCTCTATATTTTAAAAAAAACCAAAATATTTAACACAATTTGTCTAATATGGATAAATATTTATATGATGAAATAATACATTAATATATAAAACCTCCACAATAACACCCAAAGTTCAACTTAAACCATTCAAAAATAGTTAAACTTAAAAATCCTCAAAAATATGACTGGACAAATTCAAAACCAATGAATTTAGAAAAAGTTCACTAAATTTCCAAAATCATCTTAAATTTACTACTAAAATAACATAAAGTATTTATTAATGTCATCTATTATTCATGTGAATCCCATGATCATATATTCTTTTAAAACATGTTAATACTTTCCCAAAATAACCTTAATCACCATAAAACTTCAATTAAAATATATATGATTCCATAATAAATTAACCCTATATTTATTCCTCAAATAGACTCACATGAAATAGAATATATTTCTTAAATCTAAAAATGTAGTAAACTTTATCAAAGATAAAATAAATCACCTTTTTATCAAATTACTTATCATTTTCATAGTTAAAAATAATATCTAATTTAATTTACCAAAATTAATCATTTCTTTTTCCAAAATAAACCTTTTTATCAAAACTTAGAAACATGTTAAGTTTTATCTATCCCTAAATCATGTTTTTTATATAAATATCATCTTACTACTAATTCAATTTTATAGGTTATTGGTTCCCTTAAAATTAATCTTAAAACCCCTTAAAGAAAATATATTACGGAATAATCCTAATATGTTTTATGATTCTTATAACTATAATATCATTATTAGTACACTTGTACAACATAATTATAAAATATCAATAAATAAACACTTCAATTATTCCACTTTATCCTAAGGTAACTCTATTGAACTCTTAATTTTTTTTCTTCCAATTATATTCTCCATTTCCTTCTTTTCCACACATAAAACATCTTATTGTTTCTTTAAGACATTTCCCTAGGTGATTTTTCCCACATTCACAACATGTAGGAAGATAAATCTTCTTTCCACTATGATATTTATAAAACTATATTTTTATCTTATTTTTTTCATTAAGAAACTCAACTAGGTTCAGTTTTTTGATCATATAATGATATATCTAGTTATGAATAATAAGAATTTTTCTTATTCCATCTCCCATATTATTTAGTTTCCTATGAGAACAACCATTGAATCATCTGTAACATTCAGTGTTAACATGGTTTCCCATAGATCCAACCATTAACTAAAACCAAAATCCTAGTTTTATCAATAGTATTAGTAATCATATAATCATGAAAAACATTCAAAGGATATATAAACCATGACACCATCTTTTAAACCTATGAAACCTTAGGTTAAACTTAGTCCATCCTTAATCAATATCTATTAAAATCCTCTATAATGATTCATTAAGAAAATGTCAGTTAACCTAAACATATACTACAAGAGTGTCAAAATAGGAATGAAGTAAGGTCTCATTCACCATGTACTAAAATGATGGCTGGGATATACTTGGGAAACTCTTTTTGGAGATATTACCCCTAGATTCATTTATGCCAAAACCATGTCAACTTGTAGTATCTAGATTGGGATTTATTTCCAAGAAACCCACATAATCTCTACCGTATAAAAACATGAGGAGATATTATATACTTATTATTGTCATAAGTGTTCCCAATAATGTTTCCCCACCCTAGTATTTAAAAATTACTAAACATTCATTAATACACACTATAGTGACTCAAAATTTTCTTAAGTAAATACCATATCATATTAATAGAATAATCAATAAATATTTATATGATATATGCCATAACTATGAATTTTTGGTATATTTGGAATCATAGATAAAAAAAACAACTTTTATCTAAAATATCAACATCATTTACCATTAAGTTATTCGTAATTAGAACTCTTATTATACATTAAAAACTTAAAACCTTTCTCCATAACCTGGGAAAGGGAAACATAAGAAAGGGTGAGCATAAATTCTCAGTAAGGATAAACAAAATAGATATCAATTAATGGTTCTAAATGATCATACAATAATAATAAGGGTATGAAAAAATTATATTAATAATATAAAATTATACCCATTAATTCATAGATCATAATCATGAAACATGTCATAAATTTTTATCAGTCAAATGATATAAGTCATAAGAGTATGGAATCATCAATAATTAGTCATAATCCATGAGAACATAACAAACATATAAGAAATAAGTTTTTGGTATATATAGAAGTATAGAAACTCATTTAATTAGTAAAGGATCACTGCCAATACTATCATAGTGGATTGAGTTCACTTCATATTCCATTATTTCCTTAGTCAATATTCACTCCCAAAAATATCTTATTAGAAAAATTCCCTTACTCCCCATTTCAGACCCTATTATATCAAGACATATCCATATTTACAAAATAAATTATAAGGATATATAAATCTAGGCCTACCCATCACATAATAAAAACTATATATATGTGTTCCCAAATATCATAAAATATTCATCATATCTTCAAATCATAACCTGTGAAAAGTATATAGGTTTCATAAACATTTTATCATCATAATCATAAACCATCCAAATAATAAATTAATATGGTAACATTAGATCTTATCCTTATTAATTAATTATAAACATCAATGGTTGTTCATATAGATGAAAATACCTTTGAAAGATCACTAGAATATTTCTTAAAGAAAATACCCATTTTCATTTTTAAATAACATATTTAAAATATAAATATTTAGGAAATTTTTTTAATTGAAAAAAATGAGTCTTATAAACTAAGTTTCAAGAAAATTATTATTCATGATGGATGGGAAATCTGTTCAGTTGGTGTATGTTAAAATAATTATTCCTTTCATAATCTCTATAAAAATTCATAAAGTATCTCACTCAGAAAATGAAAAGAAGATTAATTTATTAAATATATATTAAAATTGAAACATGGGTAAAAATTAAATTAATAAATATTTATATAATATAAAAAAATTCTTGAAAACATTTTAAATAATATATAAACTTGGATGAAAAGGGTGTAGATCGAAGAGAGAAATGAAGTTAGTTTTCATAAAAACCATTTTTTAGTCTCTTGAGTATATAAAGAGAGAGAAAATTAAGTAAAAACATTTAATATTGAGAATAAATCTGATTAGAGTACAATACATAAGATTTGGGATATATAGATCATATAATCTCAACATTGGAAAATTTAAGCATAGAAAATCCTAGTAAAATTGAGATTATAACATAAAACACTTAAAACTATTCTAAATTTTGAATCATAACCCCCATGAAATAAATAAAATAAAATAAAAATTTAAATTACATGAACATAATGATATTCATGATACAAAATAATAATGGGGAAGTAGATATATCTCATAAAATAATATAGTTTTATAACATCAAGCATGTCTCAATTAAACAAAATTATGATGAAGAACCCTCATAACTTTAGTAATTTTTGAATTAAAATTCATTAGAAGCTTGAAAATAAAATGGTTCTATAAATAACATGAATTAAATAATTTATTATTCCAAAATAAATTCTTGGGTAGTATATACACCATAAAAATAATAAATTGGTTCAAAACATTAAAACATGTCTCAATAAAGAGAAATTGAGATGAAACCCTTACACCAATGGTAACATTTTAATTGAATTCTATGTAAGGATATAACATGTTATAGATATTTAAACACCATTTATTTCATTAATATTTCAAAATAATTTCATTATATAGTAATCATACAAAAAAATAAATTATTGTGCACAATATCAAACAGGTCTCATAAATTTGAAAATGAGACAAAGAAACCCTTACCGTATATCTGAATTGATTTGTAAGAGCTATAACTTCCAATATAATAAAAATATATTGTTTAAAATTATATGAAAAATAATATTAATACATATAATATCATATATTTTCCACTTATATCATTTTAATAGCCATATATGTAACGCCCCAACCCTAGAAGCCAGGAGTCGGTGCATTATTTAAATAAATTGGCATGATTACAAGGAATCAAATTCGGAAGGACCGGGTAGTTTAGTAGTTTTGGAAATCTAGATACATGTATAAGTTCAACATTAAAACTTGAAAATAAATACAACATATAAGTTTTATTGGGAACATCCACCACTCTAAGATTATTCTTGTAGGTTAATCATAAAAAACTGCTTCATGTCCTGAGAAAATGAAACATAGTAAAGGGGTGATCTAAAATGCACAGTAAGGGTAAGAAATACATCGAAAGATATCATAAAAATAAATAATAGGAATGGTGAATAATTTAAAACACACTCCTATAAAAATAATAAAATTGAACACAATAAGGAAGGAATATTAGCTGAGTAAATAATTCCATAATAAAACATAACCATGGGTATTCTACTAGTCAAATAACCACATAAAATTTAAATTAATAGCTTCATAATGAGGGAAATGCATATTCTAGACATTCTAAAATAAACCATCAAGGTCTCAGCCAAGACGTCTAAAAATAATTAAGGCCTCAGCCAAAACCATAAATATTCATTTTGTCAAGGCCTCATGCCAAGACCATAGTTTGTCTCATGAGACCTACCAATGCACCGAGGGGATATAGCGGGCCCCACCTGACACTTAAGAAGTCCAATTCATTCCTCATATGAATTGAGATAAACATAAACAATATACACACTAACATATGAAATGTAAATAACTTTCCCCGAACATTAAACATAAACACTAACCATTTGGAGTAAATTAGTGAATGTTTTTAAGATAGCACATCCACAATCAAACTAATAATAAACCATTCAATTAAATATGGTAGATGATATCATAGTATATAAATCTCAATGAATCACAATACTCAATAATGGGTGTTGTCTTAGATGAAGATACTTTTAAATGAGACCATTGAAAAATTCATAAGGAAATAATCCTTAAACATTCCAAAGTGTCACATACCACCTTAAAACATTCAAATCATAATCCCTAATAATATCATGAGAATAAGTAGACTCTTGATATGATATAAAAAAGGTAATTACATACACCACATTCATGGAATAATTTTTCAACAAGGCATATACTTCATAAAAGTTAACATCAAACAAGAAAAATACTTTTTACTTTTGAAAGAATAGTTCTTTTGGAAAATCATTTGTATTTTACATGAAATAAGATTGTAAACATGTATATACAAAAAAATAAAATTTAAGTACATTGAAATTATATTTGAGGCATAAATGATGTCCCTCTAAAGTGAAATCATGTAAAAATAGTTCTTAAAAATCTTTAGAAATAAAACATTTTAGAGAATTTTAAAGAAAATATTAAATAGAATTTTAAAGTGGAAAGGCATGTTTGTTTCCCTAAAGGAATAAATGAAACAAGATAATATTTCCTAATAAAATGATTCATTTTATTAAAATAATGGTGACTTAAAATAGATTTTGGAGACCACTTGAAAACAGCTAATAATTTGAGAAGTTCCCTTGAATCGGGTTTGTTTATCATGATGAAATTTTGAAAGATTATTTTAAAACATGAAACTCCCCACAAAATAAATAAGGATTCTGATTGATAAAAATATATATAACATTAACACATAATTTATTTGTATTAAATAATATTAAATAATAATTTCATTAAGGTTAATAGAGAATAAGAGCAACCCGAATGAAAATAGAGGTTCGGGTAGAAAATACTTACAACTTTGTAATCAATTGAATCATATGCCCCATAATTAATAATATTAAATTGGTAAGTTGAATACCAAGAAAATAAATAGATTCATGATATGATACATCAATTGTCAGTATACATACACCATACACAAGTAAATGTAGTGAATAAGGAATGTCTCACAAAAATGGAAGTGATATGAGGAAACCCTTACCTTAAGTTTGAATGTGTTCCACTCTAGAACATAAGGTCTTGGAATATGAAATTATACTTATTAATAACTTAATTAAGAACCTATTAAACATGTATTTATAATATCATGATTTTATTAATCCCATTATTTCCTTATTTATTATTTATAAGATTGAATTTTTTCATTTTAGAGTGTTTGTTTTCTTGATTTTCATAATCGGCTCACTTGTTTTTATATAAAAGAGTTCATGTGGAATGGATGTAAATCTCCAGAATTGAATTTTAAAATTATTTATGAAAATAAATAGGTGTTAATGGTCATTTATATTATTTGTTTACATCTAATGAGTATGAATAATTAGATGAAATATTAATGACATTCACTTAAATTATTTTAGTGGTATTTTGATTATTAGGAACTAGTTTGGTCTTATGATTTAATAACATGTACGTATACTAGTTCTTGAATATTAAGTACATTATAATACATATATTTTAGTCTTTTTCAATCATAAAAATGGTTTCATGACCAGTAATTAAGGCTAAATTGAAGAACGAAACTTCGTCGTCCACGAAGGTTGTAAATTGGAACCTCATGGACGATGGTTTTGTTTATACAATAAAAGGGAGAGAGTAAGAATATTGATGATGGTTCTTCAATTAACATGATATAAGACCATTATATATATAATACTAGAGTTATCATGTTCATTTTTATCGATGAGGTGTGTTAGGCGGAGAAAAAGGGAGATGTTGGCAAGAGGGGGGTGAATTGCCTTTTAAAAAAAAGATTAACAAATTAAAAACAAAGTTGAAAGTGCAGCGGAAATAAAGAGGAAAGACACAAGAATTGATAACGGAGTTCGGCCAAAAACCCGGCCTACGTCTCCGCTCCCAACTCAACCGTTGAGAGATTCTACCGCTTGCTTTTCAATGGTTTTAGCAAGAAACCCACTAGACTTTACAGGTAGTCTAGAACCTATTACAGCTTGCTTTTAATGGTAATGCAAGAACCCACTTGCTTTTAATTGGTTGAGCAAGAACCCACTAGCCTTCTTACAGGTGAAGGCTAGCTCACCTATGTCACAAGCCTTTTAAAGGAAAGGCTTGACCAACCTATTCACACCTTAAAGGTGATGTGAAAACCCAAAAGAAAGGATGAAAGAAAGAGATGGGGTTTGTAGGCACAAACCCAAAATGATGCTCAAAATAAATAAAACAATAAAACCCGTAATGAGGAAGTCTTGGGCGCCAATGGATTGATGGAGCTGATGAAGGGCGCTCCCAAGCTTCTTTGGAGGTGCTCCTTGGATGTGGAAGTGTGTTGGAGCAAGTGGGGTTCCCTTCGAGGAATGCGCCGGAGGTTCTCCAAATGATCAAAAATGTGTCTGTGGGCTTCCTTATGGCTTGGTTAAGTTTCCGGGGCTTCCTAGTCCTTTATTTATAGAGGGGGAACCCTCATATGGCCTTTGGAGGTCTTCGGAGCCATTGGAAAGGGCTTCGGAGCCGTTGGGAGGCAAGTGGACAGGCTGGTCAAAAGCCCAATGGCTAGTTTGACTGGCTCCACCGGCTGACCGGTGCAGGTCCACCGGTTGGCCGGTGTGTGCAAAATGGATGAGGATTTCTGTCCAGGGGCCACTGGCTGACCAGTGAGGAGGCCACCGGTTGGCCGGTGGCAAGACAGTAGCTTGCCATTCTGTGCAGGTGCCACCGGCTGACCGGTGCTGAGGCCACCGGTTGGCCGGTGCTGAGGCAGTGGCTGATACTATTCTATTGGGGGACACCGGCTGGCCGCTGGTGTGCCACCGGTTGGCCGGTGGTCTGGAGAGAGGGATGCCTTCTGTCCAGGCCTCCATCGGCTGGCCGGTGCTGAGCCACCGGTTGGCCGGTGGACTGATTTTCCGCCCATTTTCAATTCTTCTCAGCCCTTTCTCAGCCCAAATCTTTGGAAACCTTTTGCCTATCAAAAAAACACTTAAAACATTATTAGATAAATAAGAAGGTGATTGTGATCATGAAAATAAAACCACGAGGGGTACGAGAGGTACAACAATCTCCCCCTATTTTGATGATCACAATCACCAAAACAAGCAGTGTAAAAGATGAAATTAAAGGCATGCTTTAAAGGATTTCTCCCCCAATCAATCAATAATTTCTCCCCTTTGTGATTATCAAAATAGCACGGGGCATAAAACTTGATTGAGGGAGATAAGAGATTTTAAACCAATTGAAATTTTTGAAATTTGAATTGAAAGTTTTGAATCAAAAATTTTGAAATGAAAAATTGAATAACAGTTTGAGTTGAAAGTTTTGAATGAAAATCGAATAGAAAATTTTGAATTGAAAAATTTGATACCAAGTGTTGAAAAATGAAAGTTTGAATTGAAAGTAAAAGACTAAAACGATCCTAACTCCCCCTAAATAAAAACAACAAATCACCGGGGAGAGGTTTTTGAAACCGAAACAAATTTTGGTCCGGTGAGACTCGCTAAGAGGAATTTTTCAATCCACACTTGCCTAGTGGCGGGTCTTCTCCTATAAAATTCATCATTAAGGAAAATGGTTTTGGGCCTACCATAACGGGCATTTTTACAATTGCACTCATAAATTAAGTGCCCGGGTTTTTTACAATAATTGCAAAATTTAAATTGGGAGCTCCCCCTTACAAAAATAGTGGGTGCATGGGAGGAGGAGGCTTGCTTGGTATAGCCAAGCCCTTGGGTGGTCCTAGATACACGTTGGGAACCTAGAAAATTGTTCAAATTTTGTTCCCCTTGGGTGAACTTGGCTAGAGTCTCCCTTAGATCTTTGATGGTTGATTCCATGGAATCAACATCGGGAAGATTTTGGATTTTGAGGGTCAACTCTTCCTTCTCTTTAAGAAGTTGTTCTTTTTCGGAAGAGAGTTTTTTGAAATTCTTTTTTAAAGAAACAAATTTGGAAGAAAGTTCGTGAAAACCTTCCTCCAATTGGTCTCTCGCATATTGGAGATCCTCATAAGATAAATTATTAAAAGAATTTGAAGAACTAGAGGAAGACGAGTTGGAAGATGTTACCTCATGAAATGCCATTAGGCATCTATTACCGTTGTCGCTCGAGGTAGAGGAGGAGGAGGATGTGGAGCTATCACTCCATGTGGCTTTGAAATCCTTCTTCTTCTCCTTGTGCTTGGCCTTTTTCTTGTGGGATGGGCAATCGGGCTTGTAATGGCCTTTCTCGCCACACCCGTGACATGTTACCTTGGGCTCGGATTTTTCATTGGGTTGAGCCTTGCGGGATTTCTTCTTCTTGTGCTTCTTCATGAAGTTGTGCATCTTGCGGGAAAGATTCTCTATTTTGGAATCGCCGCTAGAAGAGGAAGAAGATGAGGAGGAGGAGCTTTCTTCTTTTTGTACCTTGAAGGCTATGTTCTTTGGAATTTTGATCGGTTTTCCTTCCTTCTCAGCTTGCCTCCTCATGGTGATCTCATAAGTCATGAGGGATCTGATGAGCTCTTTGACCGGCATGTTCTTGATGTCCTTTGCTTCTTGGATTGTCGTTACCTTTGGAGCCCATGTGCTTGGTAGGATCCAAAGGATCTTTTTGACCATCGTTTCTGCAGAGACATCATCTCCAAGAGATTTTCTACCATTGCACACGTCAGTAAAACGAGTAAACATATCAGAAATATTTTCATGTGGGTGCATTGAAAAAGACTCAAAATCCTGACGGTACATGTCCAATCGAGTGTCCTTGACTTTGTTGGTCCCCTCATGGGTAACCTCCAATAGTTTCCAGATTTCATGAGATGAGGTGCATGTGGACACTCGATTGAATTCATTACGATCAAGGCCGCAATGTAGAGCGTTCATGGCTTTGCTATCAAGCTCGAAATTTTTTATATCGGCTTGGGTCCATTTGGATTCATCGGGGGAAGAGAGAGTGTAACCATGCATGACAATTTTATAAATCGGATATCCTATACTTCTAAGAAAAGAAGTCATGCGGGTTTTCCAATAATTATAGTCGGTTCCATCAAAAAATGGAGCACGACCCAAAGAATAGCCTTCGGGGGCGAAAGAGGTTGAAGCCATCACAATGGATCTTTGAATTTGTAACCGGTTAGGGTATTACACAAATTTTGCCTCTGATACCAATTGTTAGGCGGAGAAAAAGGGAGATGATGGCAAGAGGGGGGGTGAATTGCCTTTTAAAAAAAAGATTAACAAATTAAAAACAAAGTTGAAAGTGCAGCAGAAATAAAGAGGCAAGACACAAGAATTGATAACGGAGTTCGGCCAAAAACCCGGACTACGTCTCCGCTCCCAACTCAACCGTTGAGAGATTCTACCGCTTGCTTTTCAATGGTTTTAGCAAGAAACCCACTAGACTTTACAGGTAGTCTAGAACCTATTACAGCTTGCTTTTAATGGTAATGCAAGAACCCACTTGCTTTTAATTGGATGAGCAAGAACCCACTAGCCTTCTTACAGGTGAAGGCTAGCTCACCTATGTCACAAGCCTTTTAAAGGAAAGGCTTGACCAACCTCTTCACACCTTAAAGGTAATGTGAAAACCCAAAAGAAAGGATGAAAGAAAGAGATGGGGTTTGTAGGCACAAACCCAAAATGATGCTAAAAATAAATAAAACAATAAAACCCGTAATGAGGAAGTATTGGGCGTCAATGGATTGATGGAGCTGATGAAGGGCGCTCCCAAGCTTCTTTGGAGGTGCTCCTTGGATGTGGAAGTGTGTTGGAGCAAGTGGGGTTCCCTTCGAGGAATGCGCCGGAGGTTCGCCAAATGATCAAAAATGTGTCCGTGGGCTTCCTTATGGCTTGGTTAAGTTTCCGGGGCTTCCTAGTCCTTTATTTATAGAGGGGGAACCCTAATATGGCCTTTGGAGGTCTTCGGAGCTGTTGGAAAGGGCTTCGGAGCCGTTGGGAGGCAAGTGGACAGGCTGGTCAAAAGCCCAACGGCTAGTTTGACTGGCTCCACCGGCTGACCGGTGCAGGTCCACCGGTTGGCCGGTGTGTGCAAAATGGATGAGGATTTCTGTCCAGGGGCCACCGGCTGACCGGTGAGGAGGCCACCGGTTGGCCGGTGGCAAGACAGTAGCTTGCCATTCTGTGCAGGTGCCACCGGCTGACCGGTGCTGAGGCCACCGGTTGGCCGGTGCTGAGGCAGTGGCTGATACTATTCTATTGGGGGCCACCGGCTGGCCGCTGGTGTGCCACCGGTTGGCCGGTGGTCTGGACAGAGGGATGCCTTCTGTCCAGGCCTCCATCGGCTGGCCGGTGCTGAGCCACCGGTTGGCCGGTGGACTGATTTTCAGCCCATTTTCAATTCTTCTCAGCCCTTTCTCAGCCCAAATCTTTGGAAACCTTTTGCCTATCAAAAAAACACTTAAAACACGATTAGATAAATAAGTAGGTGATTGTGATCATGAAAATAAAACCACGAGGGGTACGAGAGGTACAACAAGGTTAGGAGAGGATAACAATATAAAGGAACTTGAAATGAAAATGAAAGAAATAAAATGTGAATTTACCTCTTCAATCCACCTCCTTGAGAATCTCTATAAGGGAAGGATTTTTTGCCTTTTGGAAAGACCAAGAGCTTCTTGGACGTGGGGAGTGACTAGGGAAGGGTATTTGGGCAGAAATTTGAGGAGATTAAAGGGTTAGAGGAGTGAGGAGAAGAGGGAGTGAGGGTGGGTTTTTATAGTGGAGGAGAGGAGTAAATTTTGAATATTTTATTCATTATTTTATTAATCCCCTCAATACAACCAATAGTGTTATTTCATGTGAACATAATAGTAATAAGTGCATTTTAGTTCTAACCAGGTGTCCTTACATCACTCATGATCACATAAATAGTGTATTTAACTGATAATTTGTATATACGGTATTTTACCGTATTTTACTATTCATCAAAAATTCAAGTTTTTTAGAAAAATACCAAAAAATTACCATAACCATTATTAAACATGTAGAATTAAAAAATGAACTCCATTTTTTGAAAATAATTTTCTAAATATTTTTAATTTAATTTTTAATTAAAATCATAATTTATTCGAAAAAATGACATTAAAACTATAACTCGTTTTATAACACCTTGAAAAATTAATCAAGGTCCCATAAAATTATATTGTAACCATAAGACAATAAAATAAAAATTTATTATTACATTTTATGAAAATACATTTCCATTTTAAATTATTAAATTAATCATAAAATTATAATTAAAATATTTATGACATACAAAAATACCAATACTTATACTATGATCATTTTTTCACTTTTACTATGTCTAAATTATATTTATACATTCATGGGTGAAGTTTCTATTTTTTTTTGCCAATTTACTATTCATTACTATTCATAAGGGTATGTTACTATTCATAAGGGTATGTCACTATTCATAAAAAATTAAGTGTGCCTTATCATACTCTAAATATCTTACTGAATACAATTGTGTATGCCAGTTTTTTGAAATTCAAATCACAGAGGTGAAAAGATTATGTGTACTTTGCTAGGTTATAACAAAGTAGTGTTTGTAGAAACTCAGTGTTCCATGCATTCTATAATAAATCTTTTTGTAAATTCTTGGGGTGTTACATTATCCACTCCTTATAAAAATTTCGTCCTCAAAATTTGAAATTTTGCTTCGAAAGTTAATGGTTGATACTTGAAAAATCCCTTATGGAAAACCCACATCAAGAATATGGTTAAAATATCTTATTAATAAAATGAAAGGGAAATTCACCAGTTACTACAAAAAAACACATTCTAATTGGACAAAATAGTCAAGGAAGAATAGTCAAACCATCAGGTAGTGACATTAAACTCTAAAACCCCATACAATGATCAACTTAAACCATTTCGTAAATGATTAAAATTACAAAATATAATGATTTAACACATTATAATGAATGTCTCTAAATATCCATGATAAACATATCATTAACACTTAATCAACAAGAAGCATCTCTAAAATTTACATTCCAAACATGTGAATAAATTCATCATGTATCTTCTTGAAATATGGTAATAACTTGAATTATTATAAAAACCATATTAGAAGCATGCATTCTTCCATATTACTTAAGTAAGATACATGTTATTGGATATATTCCTTAAATCCAAAAGTGTTGTAAACTCCATCGATGATAGCATAGACCACTTCTCGACAAGTCAATAATCAGTTCTATGGTAGTCAGTATTTATCTGAATCAATCATTTATTCTTCATTATCTCAACATCATATATATATTAACGGTTGTCTTTCCCTCAATCAAATTTTTTTCTAATAATTTTAACTTTCTACTGAATCACTTTTCCTTTGTACCATTCATCATACGACCTCAAATCCTTAATGAAATAGTATTGTAGTACAATCCTTATATGTCTCAAAATTATTACAACCAGTATATTACTGACAAAATATTCAAACGAAATGATTCTTGACTAGGAATATTAATCATTCTACTTCATCTGTGGTAACATCATAACTTAATCATTATCCAGAATCATCATTTGGGGTATATTCCTTTGATAGTTGGGACATTGATTCTCATAGTGCCCAATCTCCTTGCAGTTGAAGCATTGTACATTGGAAACCTTTTTCTTACCCTTACAATCATGAACTCGGTGTCCTTTTTCTACACACTTATAACAAACACCCTTTCCCTTCAAGCATTTACCAGGGTGATTCTTTCCACAGTTATCACATGTGGGAAAACCCTTCTTTCCCTTATTTCATTTATCCCCATATTTCTTTGTCATCCTCTTATTCTTTTGATTTCCTTCAAAGCCATAGGAATCAAAGAAGTATTTACATACCTTGTTAACACTTGATATTATTTCCTCATATGATGAGGATACTTAGGAGACAATCTTACTTTGAAAAGATATCTTAAGACCATTAGAGATATGATTCTTCTTACTCTTTGTATCACGTGTATTGGTGAAGTTCTCATTCCTTCTAGTGGGTTCCATTTCTAATCAATTCCATATTATATATTATCTCATAACATTATGAACTTTCTATGAATCTAAACATGTTATAGCATATAACATAAATTTATGCATCGTAAATCCTATAACCATATACTTTGGTTACTTTGGGGTCATAAATCCATCATAATAGTGGGTAAATAATATTTGAATTATCCTAATCATATCCCCTAGGAGTGTCAAACTAGGTGCTCAGTAAGACCCATTTTTTTCTACCAAGATACCCCAGGTTAAGCCTAAAAATTCTTGTCGGAGTTTTCACTCCTAGGTACATCTGTGCCAGAAACACGTCCACTTATAGTATCCATACAGGGATGTATTTTCCAAGAAGATCCACATAATCTATTCCTTACCAAGATTCTAGGATGTTCTTGTATGTTTATACTCATAGACTATCTTAGGATTTTTTTCCTAATCTAAGTTTTCTAAGTCAAGTTTCCAATTTTTCTATTAAACTTCCTTTGATACCAACTGTAATGCCCCAACCCGAGAAGCCTAGAGCCAGTGCATTATTTTAATACATTGGCATGATTACAAAGAATAAAATCCCGAAGGACCTAGTAGTTTTTTATTTTTTAAAAGATAGATACATACATAAGTTCAACATTTCAACTTGAAAAGAAATACAACATATAAGTTTTTTTGGGAACATCCACCACTCTAAGATTATCCTTGTAGGTCAATCATAAAAAACTTATTCATGTCCTGAGAAAATGAAACATAAGAAAGGGGTGATCTTAAATGCTTAGTAAGGGTAATAAAAATAGTGGAAGATGTCATAAACTTCAAAAATAGGCATGGTGAATAATTTAAAACACATGCCTTTACAAATAATAAACTTGAACACATTAAAGAAGGAATATTAGCTAAGTAAATAATGCCATAATAAAACATAACCATGGTTATTCTACTAATAGAATAACCACATAAAATTTCAATTATTACCTTCATAATGAGGGAAATGAATATGACAGACATTCTAAAATATACCATCAAGGCCTTGGCTAAGATGTCTAAAATTTATTAAGGTCTCATCCAAAACCATAAATATTCATTTTGTTAAGGCCTTGTACCAGGACAATAGTTTGTCTCATTAGACCTACCAATGCACAGAGGGGATATAGTGGGCCACACCTAACACTTATTAAGTCAAATTAATTACTCATATGAATGGGGATAAACATAAACAATATATACATTAACATATGAAATGTAAATAACTTTCTCCAAACATTAAGCATAAACACTAACCATTCAGAGTAAATTGGTGAATGGTTTTAAGATAGCACATCCATAGTCAAACTAATCACAAACCATTAAATTAAATATGGTAGATGATATAATATGAGATAAATATAAATGAATTATAAGATTCAATAAGGTATGTTTTCTTATATTAAGATACTTTTAAATGAGACCATTGAAAAATCCCTAAGGAAATAATCCTTAAACATTCTAAAGTGCCTCATACCACCTTGAAACATTCAAATAATAATCCCTTAGAATATAATGATAATAAGGAGACTCTTGATATGATATGAAAAAGGTAATTACATGCACCAGATGCATGGAATAAGTGGTGAAAAAGGCATATGCTTCATAAAAGTTAACATGAGACGAGAAAAATACTTTTTACTTTTAAAAGAAGAGTTCTTTTGGAAAATCATTTTTATTTTCCATGAAATCATATTTTAAACATTTATATCCCATAAAATAAAATTTAACTAAATTGAAATTATATTTTAGGAATAAATTATGTCCCGCTAAAGTGTAATCATGTAAAAAGATTTCTTAAGAATCTTTAAAAATAAAACATTTTAGAGCATTTTAAGGAAAATATTAAAGAGAATTTTAAAGTGGAGAGGAATGTTTGTTTTAATAAATCCAAAAATGAACCAAGATAATTTTTCATGATAAAATTATTAATTTTATAAAAATAATGGTGTATTAAAACATATTTTTGGAGTTCACTTGAAAATGGGTAAGAATTCGAGAAGTTTCCTTGAATCGGGTTTGTTTATCGGGATGAAATTTTGAAATATTATTTTAAAACGTGTAATTACCCATAAAATAAAGAATGATTATGATTGGTAAACATGTATAGAATATTAAAACATAATTTATGGTGAGTAAATAAGAATAAATAATAATTTCATTGAGGTGAATAGAGAATAAGAGCAACTCGAATGAAAATGGAGGTTCGGGTAGAAAATACTTCCAACTTTGTGATCAATTGAATCATATGCCCCAAAATTAATAATATTAAAATGGTACATTAATACCATAAAAATAAATATATTCATGATATGATACATAAATTGTAAGTATGCATACACCATACAAAAGTAAAAGTAGTGAATAAAGAATGTCTCACAAAAATGGAAGTTAGATGAGAAAACCCTTACCTTAAGTCTGAATGTGTTCCAATCTTGAACCTAAGGTCCTAGAATATGAAATTAGACTTATTAATAACTTAATTAATAATATATTAAAATTTTATTTAGTTTTATCATGATTTTTTTAATCCCATTATGTCCTTATTGATTAGTTATAAGATTGAATTTCATTGTTCCAGAGTGTTTGTTTTCTTGATTTTCATAATCATTTCACTTATTTTTATGTAATGGAGTTCATGTGGAATGGATGTAAATATCCAGAATTGAATTTACACATTATATATTAACATAAATAGGTGTTAATGTTCATTTATATCATTTTTTTACATGGAATGAAGATGAATCATAAGATGAAATATTAATGACATTCACTTAGATTATTTTAGCAGTATTTTGATTATTAGGAACTAGTTTGGTCTTATGATTTAATAACATGTAAGTATACTGGTTATTTAATATTAAGTAGGTTATAATACATATATTTTAGTCTGTTTCAACCATAAAAATGGTTTTAGGACCAATAATTAAGGATAAACTGAAGAATGAAGCTTCATCGTCCACGAAGGTTATAAATTGGAAACTCATGGATGATGGTTTTCTTTATACAATAAAAGGGAGAGATTAAGAATATTGATGATTTTTATTCCATTAACATGATATAAGTCATGTATATAGATTATAATGGAGTTATCATGGTCATTTGGACATAAGAGGTGAGGAGAGGATAATAATAGAAAGGAACTTGAAGCGAAAATGAAAGAAATAAAATGTGAATTTACCTCTTGAATCCACCTCCTTGAGAATCTCTTTGAGGGAAGGGGTTTTGGTCTTTTGGAAATAATAAGATCTTCTTGGAAGTTGGGAGTGACTAGGGAAGGGTATTTTTTCAGAACTTTTAGGAGCTTCAAGTCTTAGAGGAGTGAGGAGAAGAGGGAGTGAGGGGGGTTATAGTGGATGAGAGGAGTAAATTTTGAATATTTTATTCATTATTTTATTAATTCCCTCAAGACAACCAATAGTGTTGTTTCATGTGACCCATAATAGTAATAAGTGTATTTTATTTCAAACCAAGTAGCATTAAATCACTCATGATGACATAAATAGTGTATTTAACTGATAATTTGTATATAAGGTATTTTACCATATCTCACTGTTCATCACAAATTCAAGTTTTTAAGGAAAATACAAAAAATTAAACCTAACCATTATTTGAAATTTAAAATTAAAAAATGAAATCCATTTTTTTAAATAATTTTCTAAATATTTTTAATTTAATTTTTAAATAAAATCATAATTTATTCCAAAAAAACAACATTAAAACTATAACTCATTTTATAACACCATGAAAATTTAATCAAGGTCTTATAAAATTATCTTATAACCATAATAAAATAAAAGAAAAATGTATGATTAAATTTTATAAAAATACATTTCCATTTTAAATTATTAAATTAATCATAAAATTGTAATTAAAATATTTATGACATACAAAAATACGAATACTTATACTATAATTGTTTTTTCACTTTTAATATGTCTAAATTGTATTTATACATTCATGGGTGAAGTTTATATTTTTTTGTCCAATTTACTATTCATTACTATTCATAAGGGTATGTTACTATTCACAAAAAATTAATTTTTTCTTATCAGACTCTAAATATCTTACTGAACGCAACCGTGTGTGTCAGTTTTTTGATATTCAAATCATTGAGGTGAAAAAATTATGTTTACTTGGCTAGGTTATAAAAAAGTGGTGTTTTTAGAGACTCATTTTTCCATTCATTATATAAAAAAAACTACTTGTAAATTCTTGGGGTGTTACAATTTATTAACAATTATATATTATATAATTATTTCATGTGTTAATTGTTTAGTTTTACTTGTATGTTTTAGTAAATAGGTTATGGTTCTTGCACATTGATCATGGTTTATCCATATAAAAAATGTTAATAATTATATAAATATCATATATATTAATTATATATATATATATATAACCATTCATATTTAATGGTGACTAAAAATTAAGTACATCACATTGTGGAGATGGTAATATGTACGTACACATGAGTAATGTTTTCATTTTTCAATGGCTGGAAGGAAAGAAAGATAAAAGATAATTCACCTTTAAAAAATAATTTTATATCATAAATATAATATATATTCAATATATCTATCATTTTTACCTTTCAAGTAAAGTGGAAATGATAAAAAAATCACATCGCTTCATGAATGCGGTAGTCCAAACATATGAACGAGCGATGTTATAATTTACCAATGGATCATAAAGTAATAAGGTAGATAAGATATTATAAATAAATAAGAATAATTACATTATAAATGAAATATATAAACATTAAATATATCATTATAACCACCCATGAAATATGGTGATGTAAAATTAATCGTATCGTTGTGTAGAGGTGGTAGTACACACTTACGCACGAAAGATACTTTTATTTCACATTTAATAAAGAAGATATGGTAAATGATTATTTCATAATAATATCAATATATAAATATATTTTTGATACTATATGAATCATTTTTTATAGATACATCATGTTTGTATGAATTATAAGAATAAATTAAATTGAAAGATCCGGGTTAAGATTTATACCTCTTCATTGGGATACCTACTTTGGATTACACTTTAATCCTTAAGGGATTTGCCTTAGGAGAATAAAATAAGATATAGGATGAAGTAAATTAATTTATAAATGTTTTTAATTATTTATTGGATGATATAGAAGGTTCAAAATATGTGAATAATGGAGGAGAAGAGGTGGCCTTTTATATGTGAGGGGAGGGAATCACAAGGAATTTCTTAAAATATTTCAACAATATTGGGTCAATTTTATTAGAAAGTAGATCCAAATGTACTAATATTATGTGTTAAGATAAAATAATTTTTAAATATAGTTAAACAATAGTAATTAAATATGTTTAGGTGGAAATATTATATTTAACCCTTGATTTAACCCCCTAAGTAAACTCATTTTAACCTTAACTGTGGTAATAAAATTTTAGTGTTTTTTATATTCACTATAACCAAAAAATTAATTTCCCCCAATTAGATTATATAAATTATTATTACTAAAATTATTTAATCTATTTACCTGATTAAATTTCTATAATTATATGAATTTAATCTTAAATAAGTGTGTTACCTATAATGAGAACCCTTTTTAGAAAAAATGATTCTTTAAGTCTGGAACATAATTTATATACATACCTTTCCTTATAAAAACCATAAAATAAATGTTAAAATATCTTAATTAATAAATAATATATAAGTTTCATTAAAACTATCAATAAATAGAGATTAATTTAATTTATTAATATAAAATCATATTGTACACATACAAATAGTTTTTAGCAAAATGTATTTTTTGGCCCAAAATAAACTTATACCAAAATCAAGTATAATGATGATTCTTATATAACTAGTTATATTATATATAATTAAAGAATAATTTTGTTACTTTAATATTCAGTTAAAAATAGTGGTACTTTTACTTCAAAAGAAATGAAAATTTTTACAAAAATCATTATTTCACTATTCACTGAAAAATAAATCCTAAAAATTCAGACTAAGATAATATTGGCATGCTAATTTCAAAAATTATATTCATTTAAAAAATTAAAATTTATATAAATTTTATAAATTAATTATAAATTATGTTCATGTAAAATGTAATAAAAATCATTTTTAGATCATTAAATTATTTTATTGAAAATTGAGTAGTTATTTATTATTCATTAATAAATTTGTAAGGACCCTGACACCAGTTGCCCAGATCTTGTGCCTTATTTTATTATATTGGAATATAAACAAGGAAGTCATATCCCGAAGTAACTAATAGTTTAGTAGCATTGTAAAACTAGATACATACATAAGTTCAACATTACAATGTGAAATGAAATACATCAAAGAAACTCCTTTGGAAACATGCTTATTCTTCTAGATTATCTTTACATTTCATTCATAAAATTCATCTCAGAATCTGGTAGAAAATAAAAATAATAATGGGGTGAGTTCAGATGCTCAGTAAGGGTAAGAAATACAGTGGAATCATAAATAATAAGGCATGATGAATAACTAAATAATGTGTTCTATTAAAACATAATCTTGAGCATAATATAGCAGGAATAAAAGATGAATAAATAATGCCATAATAAAACATAAACATGGATATTATACTCATTGAATAATCACATGTATTATCAATTTCTAGCTTCATAATGAGGTAAATCATAATGTTGGACAACATAATCATACCGTCAATGCCTCAACTAAGACACCATTCATAATAGGTAAAAACCCAAGCTTGTTTGTCTCATGAGACCTAACTATGCAACGAGGGGATATAGTGGGACCCACCCATCGCTTAATAAGTCTAATGCATTAATAATATAAAATTTTAGAAACATAATCAACATATAAATTCTTATTGAAACCATCATATGAAACGTAAATAACTTTCCCCTATTAGTAAAGATAAACACTAACCATTCAGAGTAATATGGTGAATAGTATCAAGATAGCACATAAATATTCAAAATAATCATAAACCATTCAATAAAACATGGTAGATAATATCATAAGAGATTAATCCTAATTAAACATAATAATCAATAAGATTTTTTAAATATATGGAAATACTCTTATAAAATCATTGAGTAATACTTGAGAGAAATACTCTTTTACTTTTCAATGAAGAGTTATTCTGGAAAAATATTTGTATAAAACCAAAATTCAAATAATATAGTTTTTTAATAATAAAATTAGTTATTTTATAAAAATAATTTTGGATTAAAACAGATTATAGAGTTCACTTTAAAATAGGTAAGAATTCGAGAAGTTCCCTTGAATCGGGCTTATTTATTGGGAATAATTTGAGAAAGATCATTTCAAAACATGTAACTCCACACAAAATAAAAAATGATTATAATTGGTAAATATATATATAAATCTATCACAAAATTTATTAGGATTACATAATTATAATTAATAATTTCATTTGGGTAAAGAGAGATAAAGTGCAATCCCAAATGAAAAATTGAGGTTTGAGGAGAAACTCTTACCTTATGTACAATTGTGTTCTGCACTTGACCTTAACATCCTATATAATAAAATTAAATCCATTAATTAATTAATTAATAACATAATCTATATATATTTTATTTATTATAATTTTATTAAGTTATTTTATGGTATTTTCTATGAGTTATAAGATACAATTTTATTGCTCGGGAGCATTCGTTTCACTAGTTTTCACGATTGGTATACTTGTATAAGAGTAATGAAGTTCATGTAAAATTGGTATAATTATACAGAATTGTAATTAAATTTTATTAATATACAACCATAAGTTTAATTGGTGTTATTTATTATTTTATTTACATATATTAGGATGAATCATTAGATAACATATTAATGATAATAATTTAGCTTAATTTTAGTAGTTTTTCGATCATAATGAATTAGTTTTGTTATATTATTTAATATTATATATATATATATAATGGTTCCAAAGCATTAATTAAGATATAATATATATTTTATAATCTGGTTAAACCATAAAAATGGTTTAATGACCATACTTGAAGGATAAATTGAAGAAATAAAGTTCATTATCCACAAAGGTTGTAAATCGGCACCTCCAGGATGATGATTTCATTTTTTAAATAAAAGAGAGAGTAAGGATATTGACGATGTATCTTCCATTAACAATATATAATTACAGTATATATATGATAATTAAGTTATCATGATCATTTGTATAGAGTATGTGATGAGATAATAATAAAAGAAAATAACTTGAAAAGAAATTAAAAGGAAAAGAGGATTTTACCTCTTGAATACCCATCCTTGAGAAACTCTTTAAGGGAATGGGTTTTGATATTTTTTCAAGACCAAGAGATCCTAGACATGGGTAGAAACTAGGTAATAGGAGTTTGGTATAATTTTTAAAATCTTCAAGGTGTATGTGTATGAGGATAAGAGGGGGTGAGAGAAGGTTTTTATAGTGGAGGAGAGGGGTGATTTCTCATTATTTTATTCATTGTTTTATTATTTTTCTCAAGACAAGAAATACTACTGATTATTGTGACTAAATATAGTAATAATATCATGTGAGTTCGAACCAAGATTTATTACATCATCCATGACTCAAGGAATATTCTATTTAGCTTATAATGTATTTATACTATAAATTACCATATTTTACTATTCACTAAAAAATCAAGTATTTCATAAAAATCCCAAAAATACACCCTAAAAATTTTTATATGTGTACAATTCAAAAATGAAATCCATTTTATGAAAATAATTTTCTAAATATTAGAAATTTAATTTTAAATTAAAATCATTATTTACTCAAAAAATACAATTTTAAATTTATAACTAATTTTATAACACTTCCAAAAATTAACTAAGGTCTCATAAAAACATCCTAAAACCATAAGACAACAAAATATTAATTTAAGAATAATTTTTATGAAAATGAATTTTCTTTTAAATCATTATAATATTGTAATTAAATATTTATTACTTACAAAAATACCGACACTTAAATATTCATTTACTTACACTATGATATAATTATATCATAATTTCATTTATAAGATAGACAAATTTTATTTATAATTTTATGGGTGATGATACTATTCATAAGGGTTATATTAATATTCATAAGGTTAACATTTCTATTCAAAAGGGTCAAGATACTATTCAATAAAAAATAATTTGATCCTATAATAGTATAAATTTCATACAGATCATAATGGTGTATGTCTGTTTTTTAAAATTCAAATCATAGTAGTGGAAAAATTATGTTTCATGGCTAAGTTATAACTATCTTGTTTAAATAATTATAATAACAAAGTGTTGTTTCATAGAGACTCGGTGTTGTGTTCATTACATTATACATTAAATTCATTTGTAAATACTTGGGGTGTTACATTCTCCCTTCCTTCAAAAATTCCATCCTCAAAATTCAATAATGTTACCTCATAAAAAGATGTTGGTTAGTTCTTCATCATAAGTTCCTTAGACTCCCATGTTGCAGTTTCAATTTTATGATTTTTCCAAAGTGCCTTTACCGAATGAGTAGTTTGATTCCTCAACACCTATTCTTTAATATCAAAAATTTGGATAGACTCTTCATAGTAAGATAAATCAGGTTCCAAATCTATTCCTTTTAAATTGAGTACATGCGTTGGGTCTAGCATGTACTTTCTTAACAATGAGACATGGAACACATTTTGTACTTTATAAATGTTGGGAAGCATCTCTAAATAATAACCATAGCTCCAACTCTCTCTAGAATCTCAAAAAGAACAATGTACCTGGGTCTTAGTTTCCCTTTCTTCTCAAATCTTATAACACCCTTCCATGGAGATTCTTTCAAGAAAACGTGATATCCCACTTGAAATTCCAAATCCTTCCTTTGATTATCGGTATAGCTATTTTCCCTACTTTGAGCTACTTTTATATGGGTTTAAATAGTTTTTACCTTGGTTATTGTTTCATCTATAATTTTTGGGCCTACAAGATTTCTTTCACCAACTTCATCCCAACAAGTTAGTGTATAACATCTCTTTCCATAAAATGCTTTATATAGTTCCATTTTAATACTTGAATGGAAATTATTATTTTAGGAAAAATCTACCAAATTCAAATGTTAATCCCACATACCTTGAAAGTTGAGGGAGCATGATCTCAACATGTCTTCAAAAGTTTGGATCATCCTTTATTACTGCCCGTTAGTCTAAGGGTGATAAGAAGTACTCAAATAATGCTTAGTATCCAATGATTTCTAAACAATTTTATATAATTTTGATGTAAATCATGGATCATGATCAAACACAATGGAAATAGGTTTTCTATAAAGTCTTATAAATTCATTAATATAGAGTCGTTCAAGGTGCTCTATTGGAAAATCCTCTCTTATAGAGAGGAAACGTGAAAATTTGGTAAGTCGGTCAACAAACGTCCATATTGCATCATTCTTTCTTGGAGTTTTTGGTAATATAGTGACAAAATCCATAGTGATTTCATTACATTTTCATGTAGGGATAGGTAGGGGTTTCATGAAACCTCTGAGATGTTGTCTTTAATCCTTCACTTGTTGAAAAACTAAACATATTGATACATAATAATCAATTTCCCACTTCATATTATCCCACCAGAAATGTTCCTTCAGATCTCTATACATCTTAGTGCTACTAGGGTGTATAGATAAATTCAATCTATAGGCATCATCCAATAACTCCCTTTTTAGCTCAGGGATAGAGGTAACACATAACCTCCTCCCAAATTTCAGAATTACATCTTTATAAATGAAGTATGCCAACCTCCCATCACTCACATATTTAATTTTATTTTAAAGATTCTCATAATCAGGCTGAGAACTTTTAATCCTTTCTAATAAATATGGTTGGGAAACCAACTGAAAATGTATTGATGTTTCACTTTCTATGATAATTTCCATATTCATCCTTGCTAGATCCATATACATAGGATCCTTATTAATTCTCATTTTGTTCAGAACTCCAGGGTCCATCCTTCTCAATGCATTAGCTACCTTATTTTCCTAACCTATGTGATAGTGTATTGAAAAATCATAATCCTTAAGAAACTCGAGCCATCGCCTTTGCCTCATGTTGAGTTCTTTCTGTGAGAAGATGTATTTCAAGCTATTGTGATCTCTATATATCTCATATATTTCACTATAGAGGTGATTTCTCCATATCTTTATAGAAAATATTGCAAATTCTAACTCAATATCATGATTTGGATAGTTATTTTTCATGAGTTTTTAACTGACTTTATGCATAGGAAATAACTCTTTCATTCTACATAAGGACGCAGTTAAGTCCTTTCTTTGATGCATCCCTATAAATCACAAATCCACCATTTCCTAATGGTAGATTAAATATTGGATCATTCACTAACCACTTCTTTATTTATTCAAAACATTCTTCACATTCTTTTGTTCATACAAACTTAAACCCTTTATGAGTAATCTTGGTTAATGAGTTATCTAACCATGTGAAGTTCTGAACAAAACGCCAATAATAACCTCCTAAACTAATAAAACTATATACCTAGGTTATGTTCATTGGTTTAGGATGTTCCTGAACTACCTTTATCATCACAGGACCAACTAATATTCTATCCTTAGAGATAATATGGCCAAGAAAAGAAATTGTTTGAATCAAAAATTCACACTTACTAAACTTCCCATATAACTCATTTCTTCTAAGAGTCTTCAGAATAATGTGCAATTGATTCTCATGATATTTGTATATTTTGGAGTATACCAAGATATCATCAATAAATACCACAAAAAATTCATTAATATATCCATTGAAAACTATATTCATTAAATCCATTAAAATAGATGGTGCATTAGTTAGTAAAAAAGGCATTACTATTAACTCATAATACCCATACCTAGTTCGAAATGTTGTCTTTGGAATATCTTCCTTTCTCACACACAACTGATGATATCCAAATCAAAGTTCAGTATTCGAAAAATATTGGGATCTGTAAAGTTGATCAAATAAATCATCAATGTGAGGAAGCGGATACTTATTATTTATTGTAATAACATTTATTTCCTTATAGTCAACACACAGCCTCATAGACCCATCTTTCTTCTTTTCAAAGAGAACAGGGGATCCCCATAGAGAAACACTAGCGTGAATAAATCCTTTATCACTCAATTCCTCTAGTTGTTTCTTTATCTACACTAATTCTACTATGAGCATTCTATAATGACTAGTTGATATAGGTCTTGAACCATGATTTAAATCAATAGAGAACATATATTCCATCTCATGAGGATGTCCAGGTAAATCCTATAGAAATACATCAATATATTCTTATACAATAGGTACATCCTAGATTTGAAGATTTATTTTCTCACACATAGATATTTTTTTCTATTCCTCCCAAAGAATTGCATTCAGAAGAGCTACTAGGGGTGGATCTAGATAATAATTAGATGGTGAAGTTTTTACTCTAAGGATAAGGGATTCTACATCATTATCAAAAATTGTAACTTCCTTATTACAATATATTTTCTCATCATAATTTGAAATAAAATCCATACCAAGAATTATATCAAATTCAATCATAGGTATGATGATAAGGTTAGCAACTAAATCATGTTTATGTGTTATAAAGGTAACTGACTAACACATCTTTTTTGTAATGATACTTACCTTAGGATTTTTGACTAACAACCCCTTTATTAAATAAAATTGTAAATTTAAAATTTTATTGGAAAACTAGAAAGATATAAAATAATGTGATCATCCAGAATCAAATAAATCATTGGCTGAGTTTGAGTAAATGATTAAATTTCCTACCACCACATCACTAGGAACTTCAACCTCAGTAGTTGTGACTTCATAACTTGGCCTTTATCCCTTGTAATTATTTGGGGAAAGTTTCCTTGATTCCTAGGAAAATAATTTTCATAATTTCCTATCTCTTTTAAATTATTACATTGAATATTTTTAGTTTATTTCTTTCCCTTACAATCATAGATTTGGTGGCCTTTTCCTTTACACTTGTAGAAAACACTGATACTCTTTAGGTGAGTGCTAAGATGTTTCTTCCCACAATTATCAAAGGATGGAAAACCAAGTCTTCCATTCTTCCCCTTTTCCTTATTTCATTTTCTAGAGTGTTCAACATCCCTCTTCTTCTCTTAATTTACTCTGAATTCATATGAATTATAGAATTATTTTTCTGTCTTGATAGCACATGAGACTATATATTTGTATGATAAGAAATTTTGGGAGACTAGTGTACTTCGGAGGAATGGTTTTAAACCATCAAAGAATCGATCAATATTTCTCCTTGGAATACATATATAGTCTTCGACATGCCTTTATAACCTTGTAAAATTAGATTCATACTTGGAAACATTATCATCCTTCTTTTTCCTCAGATTTAAGAATTTCCTTTCTATATCTTATCTTTGTTTGTGAGGAAAATATTTTTCTAGGAAAATTTCTTTATAATCAATCCATTCCATACTTTTAATTTATTCCTCCTCCTTTGTTTTTTGGATTAGTGACCAACATTGATCTGCATATCCCGATAGACGATAAAATTTCATGAAAACCGTCTCCCTTTCTTTACTTCCCAAAGTGATAAATAGTTTCGCTAAAGAACTTATCCATTATTCATCTACAAATGGGTTTGTAGTCACATTGAATGATTGAGTTTATTATCGCATAAAGTAGTCTAACATTGTTCCTTCACATTTTAGATTAGGATGATTCATATGGGTAATTTAATTATTTACAACCTCAATCAGTTATCCCAATATAGTTATAATTTGTTCAATACCATTCGCAGCTCCAGAACCAATATCATTATCTTGCATAGGTGGGAAATTCCTACATGGGATACGTGAATTCATGCAGTTTCCATTAATTCCACTAGGTTCCATTTATAAATAATAGCATACACTATATTAAGTTATAAATCATAATGTATAATCTCAATACTATCAAAATACTTAACATGAATTGAAATTATGTGCATAGTTATTCTCATAATCATAAACATGGTTTCTTTGGGGACATCTTTACTTTTAAATATTTAATAATGGTTTATAAAGAAAATTTGAATTATATTAAGCATATCCCCAATTATTTTCAAACTAGGTTCATGGTAAGTCTTGTTGTAGTGTACTAAGTTTCCTTGAGTTAGGCCCAGAACACCTTGTTGGAGTTGTTACTCTTAGGTACATTTGTTCCATAACCATGTCCATGTGTAGTATCCAGATAAAGATATATTTCTAGGAAGGCCCACATAATATATTCCTTACCAAAATTCAAGGATGTTATTATATTCTTATCCTCAAAGTATATCTTAGGGTTATGTTACATAATCTATGTTTTCTAGATCTAGTTTCCAAGGTTTCTACTAAACTTCCTCTGATAGAAACTGTAAGGACCCCGACCCCAATAGCCCAAACTAAGTTCCTTATTTTATTACATTGGAATATAAATAATAAATATGTATCCCAAAGGAAAAAATATTTTAGTAGCATTATAAAACTAGATACATACATAATTTCAACATTACAACTTGAAATGAAATACATAATAAAAACTCCTTTGGAAACACTCTTATTCATCTTGATTATCTTTGCATGTAATTCATAAAATTCAACTTGGAATCCTAGAGAAAATAAAAATAATAATGGTGTGAGCTAAGATTATCTGTAAGGGTAAGTAATACAGTATAAGCATAAATAATAAGGCATGATGAATAACTAAAGAATATGATCCATTAAAACAAAATCTTGAGCATAATATGGTAGGAATGAAAGATGAATAAATAATGCCATAATAAAACATGACCATGGATATTGTACTAGTTTAATAATCACATGAACTATCAATTACTAGTTTCAGAATTTGTTAATTCATAATTTCAGATATCATAATCATACCGTCAAGGCCTCGGCCAAGACACCATTCATACTGGGTAAAAACCCAAGCTAGTTTGTCTCATGAGACCTACTGATGCATCAAGGGGCTATAAAGGGCCCCACCCATCACTTAATAAGTCCAATGCATTCATAATATGAAATTTTAGAAACATAATTAACATATATGTTCTTATTTAAACTAACATATGAAATGTAAATAGCTTTCCCCAATCGTTAATCATAAACACTAACCATTCAAAGTAATATGAAGAGTGGTATCAAGATAGCACATAAATAGTCAAAATAATAAAAAACCATTAAATAAAATATGGTATATGATATAATAAAATATTAATACCAATTAAACATAATAATCAATGAGAGTGTTGAAATAGATGGAAATACTCTTATAAAATCATTGATTAATACTTGAGATAAATACTCTTTTACTTAACAAAGAAGAGTTATTTTGGAAAAATATTTGCATAAAACCAAAATTGAACTAATATAGTTTTTTCATAATAAAATGAGTGATTTTAAAAAAATATTTTTTTATTAAAACATATTATAGAGTGAACTTGAAAATATGTAAGAATTCAAGAAGTTCCCTTGAATCGGGCTTGTTTATCGAGAAGAATTTGAGAAATTTCCTTTCAAAACATGTAACTCCCCATAAAATAAAGAAGGATTATGATTAGAAAATATATATATAAAACACTAAAATATTATTAATGAGGAGTACATAATAATAATTAATAATCTCATTGGGTTAATGAGAGAGAAAGTGTAATCTCGAATGAAAAATGGAGGTTCGGGGGGGAAACCATTACCTTATGTCTGAATGTGTTCTGCACTTGACCTTAACATCCTAAATAATAAAATTAAATCTATTAATTAATTAATTCAGAACCTCCTATAAATTTTTTTGATTTATTATAATTTTATTAATTTCATTTATTTCCTTTTTCATGAGTTATAAGATAAAATTTTATTGCTCTGGAGCGTTCATTTCCTTGGTTTTCACGATTGATATACCTGTATATGAGTAATGAAGTTCATGTAAAATGGGTATAATTCTCCAGAATTATAATTACATATTATTAATTAAAAAACATAATTTTAATTGGTGTTATTTATTATTTTGTTTCCATATATTAGGATGAATCATTAGATAACATGTTAATTATAATCATTTAGCTTAGTTTTAGCGGTTTTTCGAACACAATGAACTAGTTCTGTTCTATTATTTGATATTATGTATATAAAATGGTTAAAAACCCTTAAATAAGATATAATAAATATTTTATAATCTGGTTCAACCATAAAAATGGTTTCAATACTAGAATTTATGGAGAAATTGAAGAATGAAAGTTCATCGTCCACGAAGGTTGTAAATCAGTACCTCTCGGACGATGATTTCATTTTTAAAATTAAAGAGTGGGAGTAAGAATATTGATGATGTATATTCCATTAAAATTATATAATTATAGTATATAGATGATACTGGAGTTATCATGATAATTTTTATAGAGTATGTGAGTAGATAATAATAAAGTAAAATAACTTGAAAAGAAATTAAAAAGAAAAGGAAGAGGATTTTACCTCTTGAATACTCTTAATTGATAACCTCCTTAAGTGAATGGGTTTTGGTATTTTGGAAAGAACAAGAGATATTGGATATGTGAAAATACTAGGGAAGATTATTTTAAAATAATTTTTACAAGCTTCAATTATTAGAGGTGTGAGGAGAAGAGGTGGTGAGGGGTGGTTTTTATAGTGGATGAGAGGGGTAATATCTCATTATTTTATTTATTATTTTATTATATTGCTCAAGACAAGTAATGGTATTGATTATTGTGAATAAATATATTAATAAGTGCATGTAATTTCTAAACAAGTTTTTTTACATCATCCATGACTCAAGGAATAGTGTATTTAGCTTATAATGTATTTATACTGTAAATTACCATATTTTACTATTCACTAAAAAATTCAAGTATTTCAGAAAAATCTCAAAAATTCACTCTAAAAATTTTTATATGTGTATAATTTAAAAATTAACTACATTTTATGAAAATAATTCTATAAATATGACTTATTTAATTTTTAATTAAAATAATTATTTTCTCAAAAAATAATGTTTTAAATTTATAACTAATTTTATAACACTTCCAAAAATTAACTAAAGTCTCATAAAATTATACTAAAATAATAAGACAAAACACTATTGATTTATAAATAATTTTTATAAAAATTAATTTTCTTTTAAATCGTTATAATATTATAATTAAATATTTATGTCTTATAAAAATATCATTAATTAAATATTCATTTTTTAAAATATTCATTTACTTACACTATGATATAATTATATTATAATTTCATTTATAAGATAGAAAAAAAATTTATTATACTTTCTTGGGTGATGTTACTATTCATAAAATTCTTATTACTATTCATAAGGGTAACATTACTATTCAAAAGGGTCAAGTTACTATTCACCAAAAAATAATTTGATCCTATCAGACTCTAAATTTCATACTAATCGCAATTGTGTGTGTTTATTTTTAGAAATTCAAATAATATAAGTGGAAAAATTATATTTCATGGCTAAGTTATAACTATCTTTTTTAACTAATTATAATAAAAAAGTGTTGTTTTGTAGAGACTTGGTGTTCTGTTCATTACATTCTACATTAAATTCATTTGTAAATCCTTGGGGTGTTACAAAATATATTTGAATTATGTAAAACATTCATGCATATTTTTTATAATTTGGATATAACTATTCATAGCTACTAATTTAATGACTATATTATAATATTTTACTATATCACTATTCATATATTCTTAAGGTTGTGTGTATAGAAAGCTACCAAACACTTTCATTTTATTAAAATAAAAATATATTCTAAAATATTAGGGTGCTACAAGACTCAATTAAAACTAAATAAATTTCAAATTCTTTAACACAACTTTAAAACATTTGACACATTTTGTATCCAAAACCAAATCTAAAAATATATATTCAAATATCCTTCTACAACCACAACCATTAAAAAATATCTTTTAAAAACAAACACCTCATAGAATTCCATTTTTTCCCAAAATCCATTTTCTAAACACATAACACAATTTTCCTAGGGAAAAACAATCATCCAATAACTAAAAAAATTAAAACCACATTAAATAACATTAATGTTCATAAAAATACCTTAATTAACATCACTCCAATAGAAAACACTATTGGGATCATATTGGAAAGCAAGAGAGGGAAATAAAAAAATTAGAGTGGAAAATGTACTTTTCCTAGTTTGGCTACACAAGTCGGTAATCCATGTGATAATCATGTGATAATCATTATCATGGTTGTATAAATATTCTACACAATATATTCTTTGTTTTCCATATAGTGTGATCATATAGCCCAGGTTTATTCAACATTATTCCTCTAAAACTCAAGATTATCCCCAAAATCATAGATGTACACCTCTAGGACCAGATCCTCACCACAACATATCCAAATCCATCAAATATATACAAACATAAACCAAAAATCATGACTCAAATCCCATATTCCCATGGTGATTCAAGTTTTAGTGCCAATAAGTGTTGTCCAAGTACTTCCCTACACCCTTCACAAAATTATCGATGATGATCCTAGTCTTTATACTCCCCAGACACGCCCTAATAGAAAGTAGGTGTACTCAGATACCATTTTTCATGAACCAACCTAGGACACCCCTATATTGGGAACTCGAACCAAATCGTGACATACCTGAGGAATGTTCACATTCCCTCCAAGCTAAAAACTAGGGTGAGGTATCAAATCATGATTAGTGGAAATGATATCACAATATAAATTTTATACACATCAATGAAAAAAAAAGTTTGATCAGAGTAAGAAATATAAAACATTATATATACAACTAAAAAATAAATAAATAACCAATAGAACATAAAATAAACATACTAGTAAAATCATGATACATAAATAAAATAGGTCTGGGCTGAGATTCCAATATATAAACTTCCCAAAAGAAAAAAATAAAAACTCGAACTGTACTACTACCATCAAACTGCATGTGAACCTCGGAAAATATCCACATCCCGAGTCATCTATAATAAATAACATGAACACCCAACATCCCAAACTAGAAGTATAAATCCAAGAAATTGAATAAAAAACCATAATAGTTGCATACACTGAATGGTGTATGATCGGTGTGAGAGAAACTGAGCCCACTGGGTAAGAACCATGGATATTTTTTAATTCCTTATAAATGAAAATTCATTTATTCTATTTTGAAATACAATAATTAAATAGTTTATTCTATTTCATATGAAGAACCAAATATCACATCCACCAACATTTATAAAATTCTATTTCTCCTATTAAATTTAAACAACCACTTAAAATATTTCTTTGGATTATGATTATTTTTATTTAACCTAAATCATCCATTTAAATTCTATTTTTATATCACTTTATAAAATAGACATTTCTAAAGGTATTTTAAAAAAAATCAATAAACCAAATAAATTAATAAAAATTTAAAACACCATGGATCTATGACATAAGGGGAAGTGTGTAATCCAAATGAACTCTTGGTTCCAAGTGTGAAAATACGATAATGGAATGCATAGAAAAGAAATTATCTATATATGACATCAAGAAATCATGGACAATTCCTAAAAATCTCATGAGTACACCCTAGAAGTACTAAGTTCTAAACTATCTACAGGTCTATTGATACATTACTAAGTCTATAACTGACTGGCCTCCCTTATATTGCCTCACCAATGGCACACCCCTATAAACTTTCCATACCAAATTGGACCAAGTCCATCTAATCAGAACAATGTGATAACCATAACTCATCCATAACTAAGATGAAAAGTATCCCCATTTATGTTAATAAATAGGATGTGTGAATTTAGTAATGGATATAATAATATAAAAATGTAGTAAATTCTAACTCACCTCAAACACTATCACAACAAAAAAACATTTTTACATATATATCATATCACAATATAATAATAGGCATGACCCTTGGGGCCAAAATCCATATCAAATTAATAAAAATATTCCCATCAGGGGTCACAACTAAACAAGGGGCTCAAAAGGGTCTCACAAACCCACACCATATGAAAACCATTCAAATATCCAAATGAGCCTTCATAAAAAGGGACTTATAATTACAAGTCATTTATAGACATTTCAAATTTCCTTTCAAATAAATCATTAAAATTAAACCATTAAAATGTATTTTCCAAATACTAATTTAAAATAGGTAACTAATCTTATGTTTAAAATCATTTCAAAATACTTTTCTAAATGGTCTAAAAAATCTATTTCAGAACCCATCATTGAAATCAACTGGCCTTTTCATTTAAAAATACCCAAAATCTCAGAGGAATAATTTTGGATCATTTCTTAACCAAAATTTATCCAAAGAGTTTTTAAACATGAGATTTTATTTAAAACAATACTTTAAACATTTTACTAATACTTATAATTTCAATTACCATGTGAAATTTTAAGTAAACCCATTATAACAAAATAAATTCCACTTTGAAACCATTTTAGAATTAAATTTATCTGTCACATTTACAATTAATTTAACAAATAAAACATTTTTGAATACTAAATAGAAAATTTTTATTCCAATATAAGTAATCTCATAATAACACATACCTCATTTCAAGTAAAAATGAGTTGGATGTCATCTCCTTCAATGGTGGATGCTCAAATAGGCCCCAAAGAAGAATCTGCATGACCTAGAAACCAAAACCCCCAAGAATTGATAAACATAATCCTAAATACATACTAAGTATCTCCTAGTTTTTTCAAGAGGATGTAAAATCAAGGTAAATGTGAAGCGGGTAAATTAGAGGAATACAAGAATAATAGACGAATTACCTTGGATAAATACCTAGGAAAAAGGTGTATAATATTTTGAAATCAAGACATAAGGAATGAGGAACCCTATTGGTGTTCTCATGGATTTTATAAATGAGACATAGATTAAAAGAGGGGGATACCCATTAAATTTATCCTGGGATAAAAAATGAAATCACAAATATTAAAACCTAGGAAATGTGAAAGGTTTGGGCACATGGTTTGAAAAATCATGAACCAACCATGCGGGTTTCAAAGAAAATTCAAGACACACTCACATGGTTTGGATGCATGAATTATTAATATTTTTTTAACCATGAAAAATAGTTATGTAAAATTATAGATGCATATAACATTTTTCTCACACATTTTTCCTAACCATGTGAAATATATGCACTAAGAAACTCTTTCAAAAAGGGGAGGTCACAAGGTTTCTATTAGGAGTTGAAAATATATGTATTTACCATGAATATAAAAACATGCATGTTCAAAATGAAATGGGAAATTAACTTCATTGTTTTCAACAAATGTTTTCCTAAAACATAGAGGGACACCATGTTCCTAAGGAAAAATACCTAAAAAATTTTAATATATAAAATTATAAAAAATTATACACAAATATTAATTAAAATAATATAAAAACAATTTTCCTATAGAAATAAGCGGTGCGATAGTATAAATTTGATATAGTATTATTCATGTATTTTTCAAATAATATTATGACACATCAACTTCTAGGATGTAGCAAAACATTCTAGGATAGGTTTAATGAGGGAACTTATAGATATAAATTTTAATCTACATGAGTTTTTGAATCTTTATAATATGATTAAATACACATGTTTTTTTATAAACCTACTAGTGAAATATAAATATATAGATATTTATGATTAATTTACACAAACCTTTTTTAACCTACATAAACTAAATTTCTTAGAGGAAAACATTATGTTTATATCTTGGTTTATGATTACACTAGGTGTAATTGGACCTATTTTCTATCTCTTAAGTGAAAATAACTCTCTATCTTCATAAGTTTTTTTCTCTTATTTTTATTTTGAAAAAGTATTTAATTTAAAAAATATGGAGAGGACATGTTTTTGTGTTTTTTAATTCCAATTTTGAAACATTTTTTAGTGAAAAAGTAATTGCTCATTATCTCATGGCACCAATAAATCCACAACAGAATGGTGTAATTGAGTAAAGGAATAGAAAACTTTAGGGAATTAACTATTTAATATTGTGTGATTTTTCCTTGATAAGTATTTGTGGTTAGAATCCATTAATAAATATTTTTACTCAATAAATCATGTTTTTATTCATCCATTTTTAGGTAAGACTACTTTTGAATTGTGGTATGTTAGGAAGACAAAACATTATTACTTCAGAGTCTTTTGATGAAAATTATTTCATTATGAATACTAATTAGAATGTTTAAAAATGTTATATAAAGTATAGTGAAGTCTTTTTTCAATGTTATTATATCACTGGTAAAGCATATCGAGTTTTCAAAAAAATATACACAAACCATTGAAGAAAAATTAAACATTATAATTAGTCAAAGGGTACCTTAAGTGAAGTTAAAATGTTTGGAGGATACTCTTATAGATTGTATTTTTGAAAACAAAAATTTCTCATTACCATATTTTTAACTCGCATCTATGATAAATTAACATTACCAAAAACTAGTCTAAAAAACATTATACTATTATAATCAACTTAATGGAAGTTCATTCTTTGATATATAGTGATTGATATACCTTTCACCTATAATTAATTCAATATTAAGAAATAATTTTGGTGATAATATCATTGGTGGTATAGATCAATTAAGAAGAACTCAAAGTTCCCTTAGAAATAAATATGATAATCTAGAATTTTTATCCCAATTTGAATCTAAAATGGTAGATGATTCCTTAGGTTATCAAAGTTGTAAAGTTCCTATGCAAGAAGGGATTAATCAATTCAAATGTAACAATTTTTGGTGCTTGGTTAAGTGTCTAAAGGATCTTTCGATCATATGTGTCAATTGTGTATTTTAAAATAAGTGTGATAAAAATGGGATATTTTTTCAAAAATAAGGCAAGACTTGTTGTTAAGGGTTATAACTCAAAAGATGGAATATATTATAGAGAAAAAAATTCACTAGTACCTAGGAACTATTCCATCACTATAATTCTTACCTTTTTTGATCACCTTAATGTTTCATTATTTAAAATGGATATACAGGGTGATTTCATTAAAAAAATAGGAGAAGGTTTATATAGAAAAACCCCCAGATTTTAAAATTTTAAATTTTCTAGAACATTTATTTAGACTTACCAAGGAACACTGTGGACTTAAACAAGTTATAAAATCCTCATATTTTTTTCCTAGATTTTTACTTTAAATGGTTTTTAAAATGAATGGAAGATCCAATAATTTTCATCAAGAAACTTTTTAAGGAAAACATTTTCTTTTAAATTTATAATGATGAAATTATCTTTATCTCAAATTAAAAAGGACTAGTGGATAGTTTCTCAGAACTTATACAGTGTGAGTTTTAGATGATAAAATGGAAAAACAAAATTATTTTCTTGGATTTCAAATAAATAAGATACCAAATGGAGAAATATTAACTCAATATATCTATATAAGAGATTTAATTAAATTTATTCTTTCTAAAAATACCTCAAGTATTATTACTACGATAGGTACATCCTATAAAGTTTACCATAATTAATACTAGAAACTGTTAGATAAAAAAATGTTTATAGGGATAAATTGAATATTACTCTATTTAATAGATAAAATACTAGATATTTTTTATTCTATGTTATTTTGTTTGAATTTCCAAGAATATTCTAAGGAAACCCGTGTTATGGAAATCAAGAGTATCTTCTACTATTATTAAGGAATTATATAACTTGGTTTATTTTATTCCTCTAGAACCAAGGGTAATGTTAAGAGTTAGTTTGATGCTAATATTAGTAGATTTTTAATGGATTAGAATATCACTTATATAAAATTTCATTTATTAGGATATTATTTATTTTCATGGTCTAGTAAGAAACAATATTTGATTGCATTTTCCTCTGCTAAAGGTTGATATGTAGTGACTAGAAGTTGTTCCACTCAAGTGTTATTGATGTATCACTCAGTAAAAAAATTCTGTATATGTTTCAATAAATGTATAATTATTTATGATATAATATGAACTATATATTTTTCTAGAAACCCATAAAAAATAATGTGAGAATAATATAGAAAAAATAAACCACTTAATTCAAGACAAAACACAACAAGAAGATATTATTCTCAATATTATCAGAATAGAAAATAGGTTTAATGAAATTTTCACTAAAACATTAAATTATAATATATATATAAATATATTAAAGATAAATTAGGAAAGTTTAATCCCAAGTGATCATAATTTCCAATATTTTTTCAGTATCTCATGGAATTGAATAACTCCTAAATAAATTGGGATGAAATTACTTGTTTAGGGTTTATAACTAGAAAATTAAGCTACTACCACACTTTTTATTTCCATGGTTTGGAAAACTATTTTCATAGGTAGCATGTGGCCATAGTTTTTGAAAAATTTGGCTATAGGCCAACATATAGCCATGGTTATATGAAATGGTAGCAATAGGTTTCATGGGAAAACCCAAAAAACATGGGAAATTTATGGGAAATGGTTAATTCCACGGTTTAGTAAACCATGTCCATAGACACTTACTTCCACGATTTCAAGTGTAGCCATAGTGGCCTATTACCACAATTTAAAGTGGGTCTATAGCTATCTATTTCCATAGTTTAAACCCTGGAAATATGTTTTTTATTTTTTAAATGATTATTAATTATAATTATATATAATTATTTATATATTTATATGTATATATTTGAATATATATATACATATAGTACGGATCATTATTGTGGTAAATTCTTGGGAAGAATATAGAAGAGGTTGGAGGATCAAACCTCACTGGAATCATTTATCTTTTTAAGGCCATTTCCATAGTTTCAAACCATAGAAATATACCCCTAAGGTCACAGTTCTAAACCATGTACATATACACCTATTTCCATCATGTAAACCATGGATATAAACACCTATTTCCATGGTTTAAACCATGGTAATAGGACAGACCCTATTGTAATGGCTATAGTAGCCATATTTTTGAAAACTATGACCATAGGTTATAAACATGGTTTTGGACCCTATTTCCACAGTTTTAAACTGTGCGAATATGATGATTTTATATATTTGATTTTACAAACATTTCATGTTAGAATAATAAATAATATATAACTTCAAATAATAGAAATTATCATATTAACTTTGATCATTTACTATAAAAACACCTAAAAAAGTTAAATTATGTAGTTGAGTTTAATGAAAATTAACTTCTATGAGGCATATTTCACATTAAGGTTTTAATTCCATGAAAAAAACACTATTTTATTTATACTATGAATATATTATTTATTATTAGTACACTATATTTTGAATAAGTTATGATTTAATAAAATTATTAGAATCTCAAATATCTTATGTATTTTACATGATATTATAACAAATTTTTTCATAGTTAAGGAAGATATAGAACTATAATTGTGTGTAATTTTTATTCAAAATTTTAATTATAATTTTTTTATCACTCATGTTTTTATTGATCAAATAGTAAAGATTCTATTTAATTTAGAAAATATCACGGTAAAATATTTTAATACTAAAAAAATGTATCACAAGCAATAAAACTGTCATAAATTATAAAATATCTGATAAACACAATAATTTTGTAGAAAATAAAAAGGAAAATAAAATTAAATACAATTCATGGAGTTTTGGGTAATAATACAGAAATCCCTAAATGATATTATATACAATCAGATTCCAATTAATTTAAACCTATGATTTTATCCAAATCAGCAAGAGGATATATAGGCTTGATCTTAGTTATCCTAGTTCCACACACAAAACTTCCTTGATTGTAGACATTTCATAAGGTATCATGTTAAAAAAAATAAACTTTCATCAATTTTAAGCTCATATAAGTCATTATTAGTTGTATCCATGAGTACCTCTTAATCTAATGATTGGAAATAAATCTTTACTAGAACTTCTTTGGACATGAGGGTTTAGACAATGTAGCTTACAACCCTAGAAGATCATTGATCTTGCTAATCTAAAAAATATTAGGTTCCAAAAATGGAAACTCATCAATAACATAGGATGAAACAAAATAACACTTATAAAATAATTACTAAGATATTTTATAATAAACCTAACCAAAATTAATCTCTAAGAAGAGAACAATAAAAAATCAAAAAAATAGAATCACTCAATGGAACAAGATGATTCACAAAATTGACTATGAAAGATTCAATGAAATGAAATAATTATATTCCACTATATGAATCTTAATGTAGAATTTAAATAAGAATATATAAAAAACTCTAATTTTTGAAATCTAATATCTTCGGGTAAGGTTGCAACAATATAATATGTGCAATCCATCTTCTCATGAGTGTAGCTTCATTCTCTATCATCCAATGAGTACAACTATGCACTTCATTAAAATTATCCATATGTTTTGATAGATAAAATAATCCCTTTAGTATATAAAAAATAGAATCATGTAATAAAAATATATACAATAAAATTCAAATAACCAACTACAAGTAAAATAAAAAAACATTAATGAACTATATTATGACTTTCGAAAACTAAAGATAAGAATAAAGTTTATTATATCACCAAACTAATGATAATCTACATGAGTTAAATCATATAGTCCACCATGATTAGTAAAAAAATTAAATACTTTGGAGTAAAAATGTATATCCCAAATTGCAAAAACAAGTCATCATCTGATGGGAATATATAATATTAACCCCTCTATGAAAACGTTGAGTATAAATCATAATAGGAAAAAAATTTCTACTCATGCATATGTTATAAAAAAATTAACAATTTAATGTGAACTAATAAAGTCAAAATTTCCTATTGAATATAAATTAAACATTTTACCTTAATAATCAAAATAATTCAATATAACCCCAAAAAATATCCATTATTTAAATCATATTTCCATTTTCCAAACAATTTTCTTGATAAATAATCATTAAACACTCAACACACTTAGAATTAAAAATAAATTAATAAATATAAGGTTTTATATAAAAAATTACGAAAAAACACCATAAAACTTACAAAAAACACATTAAAGATATTTTTTAAAGTGGACTCTACCCAAAAAATTCCAAATATTGATAAAAAAATATGAATTGATTGACTCCACCTACTATAGGAGTGTTATATTCGACCAATAGAGCATATTTATTATAAGCATAAAGGTTTTAGTCGATATTTTCTATCCTAAAATAAAAAAATACAATTTTTTCATGAAACCAAATCTAGTAGAGTAAAATACTTTCCATGGTATGGGTTTTCAGAGAGAGGAAAGGAAGAAGTTAGTGGAAAATAAGATATTATAGAACCTCTAATTTGATCAAAATATCAAGTATATTTCCAAGAATAATAAAGGATTATGAAGGAGAAAAAAACACTAATAATCACTAAAAATGTAGGCAACGTTACATAAGAGGAAAGATAAGGATTATAGAGGAATTATATATATATAAATGTAATTTAGTAGATTTTTTTTTGAAATGAATAATGAATGTAAATGGGTTAATATCATGAATCAACCTATGTTACCCCTGATATGGTAACCAAACTTGACTACGATGTGGATTAAGGGATTTATAGGTCCCTAAGGGATGAAAACTAGTTTCTAGGAATCAATAGAACAACTTTGGGAAGGTTTTCACCCAATAAATTAATCAATAATCAAAATGGTTCTAACTAAGAACCTAACATGAAATCCCCATCTATTTAAGTGTCATGAACTCAAATAATAAAAAATAAAACAATTTAATGACCAACATGACATAGTATAAATTAAATATTAGAATAATCTATAACATAAAATATAGAAACATGATATAACCCAAATTCCAAGGATGAATATAAAAATAGTGGTATAATACTAAAATAAAAATGGGGAATAGGTATGGGATTCCAAGAAGAACATATAATAATATATTATAAAAAATAAAAAATGAACTAAAATAATTGATATGCATATTTATGTTATAAATGGTATTAGTGATAGGTCACAAATAGTATTATAGTGAGGAAACAAGGCCATGTAAGGGGGTAAGATGGGCCTATGGAAGAATCCCACAATAAAATAGGAAAATAAATAAGTACCCCTTTATAAGGTGGTGTGGATACCTTTCCCATCAAAAATATTTATCTAATAGTTCTAGAGAGAAAAAAATATGAGGGATAGTGGGACCTAAATTGGAAAATATTTTGACCATAGACCTAATTTGTTTCATTTACAAACCATGTATGTTAACCATGTTGGTATAAAAAATATATATATTATAGATGATTAGGTATCATAGTTTAAAAATTATGAATGGTAACTATGTATAAGCCTTGTTTTATAATATTTTTTCATTAAAAACTAAAAATTCTAATAAAATTGAATAATTTATTATATAAAAAAATGAGTGTGTTGTAATTCTCCACTTAATATAACTTTATCCCATTAAAAATTCACTAAGATTATTCTTGTGAAAAAATTAATCCATTTTAATAATATAATAGATTCCCTCTATAATGATTCCCATTGAACTTGGTTTTTCTACCACAACACCCAAACTAATATAATACTTATCCATTGCAACAATTTCTCTTATCAATCTATATTTTGAATGGGTTTTTCTATAAATATTTCTTCAAACTCTGAGACACATGTATCCTAATTGAAAATATATTACAGATTAGAATGATATTTTTCATACCTTATTTATACACTAATTCAAACTAAAATGTTTATTAGTATTAAACTATAACATCCTTACTCTAAAAATTTTTCTGGAAAGAGCCAAGGTTCTACTAACCTTAGGTTAAGTCCACAAGACACCAAAGGTTGAAAATAAATGCTAATGGGTTGCTAAATTATTATGGGATGATTTTACCTTTTAATAATCACAACCTATTAAGAAAAAATAAAAACTACTAAACCAATCAATATTATGAATGAATTATAAAAAATAAAACTTAATTTAAATATAATCAAAACAATAATATCATAGTAGCATCAAAAAATCTAGAATAAGGTGAACCAAGGAAACTAAATGAAATCTAGACATAGAAAAACTGATGTGGAATCACTCCAACCACTCCATAATAAAACTCTAAGATCCAACCACCATCTCGAGAATATAGAATCATGATGCTCCACTTGATAAATATATGACCTTTCATTTACATGAGTCGTGAAGTAAAACATTTGCATACACATCAAAGTACATATGTAATGGGTGAGTAATTATACCTAATAATTTTTTCCTAAGTGACTACGAAACTCCTATAAGTAGGACAAGAAGATATTGAATCATGCTCAAAAATATAATTTAATAAAAAAAAGAGTGATATCATAAGAAACCCACCAATTTAATACAATTTAACATAAAATTAGAAAAAATTTATCCATTAATTAAATTTATAATACTCAAACCACATACTCTTAATCATGCACACATGAATTTCAAGTGAAAGTCATATACTCAGGATTAGTTACTCACTAATCCACCAATTCATCACTAGGTAACCATTATGTGGGTTCCACCAGCCTATTACCTCATGTCAAGTCCCTAATGGAAAGGCCAAACCTAATTAAATGATGAATGAACACAACCCGCATAATCCAATTTCTCACACCAATTATTTTCAATTATCAATAATACCTTTTAAATCATTTTAATCAAACACCTTTCATAAATCCTCTCAAATTAAAAATTTAAAACATAGAACAAAGGATATTTTTGAAAAACTATTAAAATAATGGATTTACAAATAATCAAGAAAAGTGGGTTTCTGATAAGAAATTAGCTTGAGTTTTATTTGAAATTTAAAGATAAAAATTAAAAAAATCCTTAATGTTCTATATAAAGTGTAGAAAAGTTAGAGGCCACTTACCTCACAACATGTGACAAAAATGATGAATATGATCATAAAAATGTTGGGTCCAGGCTCAAATTTTCATTCATTTAATATATATAACCAGTATATCATCATAAAAACATCATAGACCATATATCTATCTATAAAAAATAATATATAATGTTTCATATATGAGTATATGAGAATTATATAGAGAAAGAGATAAAATATATACTTATCATTTATTCTAGAGATCTAACGCACTCATATCAATTGAAAATAGGTTTTGGAGGGAGATGAGTCACCAAAATTTCCTAGAGGATTTCTCTAGATCATGATCCTAGAACAATGGGAGAAAATGAGAGTTTTATAGAGTAAAATGGATTAAAAATAAATTTTTAAAATTTTATTAATGTGACTCACACAATTATGATGCATGGTTTAACAAAATTTGAGTCCATTTTGTGAGTGCTATTGTATAACATCCAGAGGTATACATAGTTTTGTCACATAGGTTTGATAAAACATACACCAAAAGTGAATTTATACTGTTTAAAAACTCCCAATTCATATGGTTTATCCAATCCATGTGCCAAACCATATTCCTTTTTTAACACCCCGACCCCTCTAGGCTAGAGTCGGTGCATTACTTGTGATATTGGCATGGTTAGAAGGAATTAAAATCCTTAAGTAACGATCAGTTTAGTAGTATTTAAGAAACTACATGCATTTATTTAACATAAATTACATTGGATAAGGTTACAAAATACAATACATAATATAAACTAAAAACTGCATCCACAGGAACTCAATAAAAGGCCTTCTCTTCATCACCTGTTAAAGATAGACAATGAAAGGGGTGATCTCAAACACTCAGTAAGGGTTAAAAAAGTGGAATCATGAGTACAATAATAAGTGAATCATAATAAAGCTGACATATTCAATATGACATATTGAATAAATGAATAACTAATGCCATTAATAAACTGAAAATGAAACCGCATCCATAGATTTTGTCATACTGAAAACCTCATGGACAATAATAATAACTGACAATGAATAAATAGAATGATTATTAATTGGATGTCATGTATCTGGCACATGAACCATAATACCGTAAAAACGGTTTAGTTCTATGGGTATAAACCCGTTTGATTTTTGGAAACAAACTCGAAGGGTGTGTCGCCAAACTGTTTTGTCTCATGTGACCTACCGATGCATCAAGGGGCTATAGCGGGCCCCACCCACCACTGCATGTCCAAATAATTCTTTATACATTGATTCAATACAAGAGAAATATGCCTCTTCAATATCCGTATAGAGTAGAGTATACAGATTCATCAATACATCCATAATTAAAATAACTTTCCAAATAAACACCGTATGTAAGATGGTATATGGTTTAGAAAAAAGAATATCCAAGACATGAGATTATGAATATTTAATATAAATATAATTTAAAATGAAAATTTATCGCAAATGGAAAGTAGGTACACCACATAAGGATTATTATGTGCACAATACAAAGTTAGTCACAATGAAAAAGGTAGTTGAGACGAAGTCCCTTACCACAATGTAATCAGTCGAATCATATGACCAGAACTTAATGAGCATCAAATAAATAATTAAATAACATGAATATAAATATATTAATGTTATTATATATCAAATGGCAGTACAAATATACCAAATACAAGAAATAAGTGGTGAACAATGAAAATATCACAGAAATGAAAGTGAGATGAGAAACCCCTTACCTTTTGCTCTAGTGTGTTTTTGATTGTTCTTAACAACGTGAATAATCAAATTTAGATTAATTAATTAATAATTCCAGAACCTAATAAACATTTAATTGATATTATATAATCTTATTAAGTTCATTAATGTCCTCTTTGATGGGTTTAAGAGATTAAATCTTATTGTTTTGGAAGCATTTTCTTACTTGGTTTCATGATTCGTTTACTTGTATTCGTGAATGGAAGTTGGTTTGAAATATAGTTAAACATATAGAATTTTTAATATAAATTATTAGTGACATTAAATAGATATAAATGATCTCATAATGATTCTGTTTAGATAACATTAGTATGACTCATTCGATGGGTTAAAAATAAACGCTTGAATTTGGATTGGCAGTTTTGTGCTCAATAAACTTGTTTCGTATTATTATTCCATATTATGAACATTTAAAGATTCCAGAACATTAATAAAGATAAAATATATATATATATTATGACCTGGTTAAACCATATATTTGGTTTCATGACCAGACTTTAAAGAATTATTGGAAATTGAAATTACAACGTCCACGATGTCGGTAATTCGACACATCACGGATAATGTTTTTTTATTCCTTAAATAAGTGGGAGAGGAGAAGAATAATGATGAAGAATTTTCCATAAACATTAGAACATCTATAATATAAAATATTATGGATCATACATGCCTCTTGGTTAAGATTAGGTGAGGAAAGAAGAAGAAAATAAAGGAATCTTAAAATGAATGAAAACTTGATAAATTTCTCACGAAAATTCCGCAGCCTAATGGCGTCTCTTAAAATTTCATAAAAATAGTTTGATGAGAGTAATGGAATATATAATCATTCATACATAATATGGAAAGTAAGGGGGGATGTTTAATGAAATATCCCAACAAAATCCAAAGGTAATTGAAGAGAATAACATAAAATGAAAGAAAAGAAAGAAAATAAAAGAGGTTGTTTACCTCTTGATCTCTTCTCCTTGAGATCCTTCTTAAGGGCTTTGGTTTTGGTATTTTGGTGAGACCATAAGCTCTAGGACGTGGGAAAGAGACTTGTGAGGATTATTGGACAGAAATTTGAGGATATTAAAGGATTATAGGAGTGAAGAGAAGAGGTGTGGGGTTTATAGTGGAGGAGAGGCGTAAGTTTTGAATATTTAATTTCATTATTTTATTATTTCCATCAAGACAACCAATAGTATTGTTTCATGTGACCCATAATAGTAATAATGGCATGTGAGTTCGAACCAAGTGTCCTTGAATCACTTATGATGTCATAAATAGTGTATTTTACTAATAAATTGAATATACAATATTTTACCATATTTCACTATTCATCAAAAATTCAAGAATTTCAGAAAAATCCCAAAAAATCACCCCTACCATTTTTCAATGTGTCGAATTCAAAAGTGAAACCCATTTTTCAAAAATAATTTTCTAAATATTATTAATTTAATTTTTAAATAAGTTCATAGTTAATTCGAAAAATATCAATCTTGAAGTGCAGTTAGTTTTATGTGACATTGAAAAATTAATTAAGATCTCATTATCTTATTGCCTTAAGAAAATGAAATAATATCATTATTTACTATTCATAAGGGTCATATTAATATTCATATTACTATTCATAAGGGTATGTTACTATTCACCAAAAACCAAGTTTGTTATATCAGAATCCAAATGACTTGCTGATCACAACTCTAGATGACCATTTTTTGAAATTCAAAATATAAAAGTGGAAAATTTATATTTAATGGCTATGTTTTGACTATCTCATAAATATCCTAGTGTTGTTTTAAAGGAATATAGTGATGAATAGAATTTATTTAAGAGAAAAATACCATAAAATGTTTTGGGGTGCTACACCTTCCTTAAAACACTAATATTCTATTACATAGTTTTATAGAGAAGCTATATAGTTTCACTTATACATTATCAAACTTTGAACCATTAAAAGGGATTATGAAATACACTAAAACCATTATAAACTCCTATAACTCAACCCAAACGTTATATACCTTTAAAAAATATAATAAAATGGATAAGTACCTAAACTAGGGGTGATACATTCTCCCCACCATTAGGGTTTCATCTGTGGAAAGATAGAGATTGTTGGTTATTTGAATTTTTTTCTATTTTTCTATTATATCTTTCTCACATTCCTATATATACTTTTTAATGTCACCATGTTTACATAGTACCCGAACCAATGGAATGAATTACCCATTAATTAAATTAATTTTTATGTCCAATATATGAATCTATGCATGAACAAATATTTCAACAATTTCAATATCAACAAGACCAAATCTAATTATAGGGATTGGATCAATCTGGTATTTTATTGGTAGAGAAACATGAAAGAAATTATGAACCATGGTGTTAATTACAAATGATAAGTAAGATCAATAATTTTTTTAAGTATCTCACAGGGTTCAATAAACCATAGGAACAATTTTTATTTCTAAACCAATCGATTATTCCCTTGACTTTAAGAGAAATTAAAGAACATATGATCTCCCACAATGAAGAATAATTTTAAGTGTCTATTATACACATAATATTTATAAAAACTTTGGGATAAAACAATCTATTTCCTGGTCATTTGAATCTTCTCAATCATTTCATGAATAAGGCTAGGTCCCAATTGTGTAGTTCCTCTAATATTTACCCAATAAAGTGGTAATAGGCATGGATGGTCATAAAATTCCTCAAACAGTGCCATATATATTGTGTCCTGACAACTATTGTTATATGAAAACTTTACTAAGGGAAAATAATCCTATAATGAGATAAATAAATCCATAATAGAATCTCAGATCATGTCTTTCATTGTATGAATCGTTTTTTCTAATTACCCATCTATTCTAGTATGATACATTATTATCATGGTTATTTGGTTTCCCAAATATTATTAAAGTGATAAAAAAAATTATATTTAATATGAGGATCTTAGTTTGAGATGATTGAAATGGGTATTCCATACAATTTTACCACCTACTATATATAGATCTTTTACAGGTCATCTACCATATTGGATTCATGTATTAGAATGAAGTGGGTTGAATTTTCAAGTTTTTTATATAATAAAAAAAATTAAATCTTATTTTAAAATATTTTTTAGTAAAACTATGAAAAATTACATAGTTATATTCTCCCACTTATATAATGGAAAAGATAAACATGGAAGTATTTCAAGAAGTCGTTGATGTTTAAACTTGACTTGCTAACTAGTTAGGCATTTCATAATATAATAAACCATGGTTATTTTTATAAATGGCCATAAAAAATGTATCCTTAAATACTTGAACAACTTTTTGATTCCTAGGTGAATTTTATAATTAAAATAATAATAAGATAAAATAAGTTGTTTATTAAAATAGGGTGGAATTACTATCCAGTCATGGAAAATAAACACGAAGTTTGTATCTTATTTTTATCCACCATCATTATGTTTTCATTAAATTATAAGGAAACTATGATCCAATATTTGAGAATCCTTGACTTTTTCAAACAAATCAGGTATGAGTGTCACTATAAACAAGATTTCATCTTTTTTATATTCAGTATAATCTAGGTTCATATTTGTTATGATACTCATCAATTTCCATTGATTACGATATTCTATGTCCAGTTGATTATATGAAATTTTTCTTAAAGAATCATCCAAAATATTTTCTTTTCTCATTGTATAAACTAAGTAAAATTAAAACATGTAAATATATTTCATTCATCATATTTTTCTTAAGTTCAAATCCATTTTTGAAAAGATGTTCTTCAATATTTTATGATCTCTAAATATAGTGAACTTATCTCTAAATAGATAATGATAACATGTTTTAATGTTTAAATCACTAAATTCAATTCAAGTTCCTAGGTTGGATAATTATTTTCATGAATTTATAACTATCATGATCTATAAACTGTGACATGATCACCTTTCATGATAAATCATCTGAGTACATATATATATATGTCACAAGAAACCACATATCCTTTCCCTGGTTCTAGAAAGATAATAATCAGTACCAAAGTGAGCCTAAACTTAATCTCTAAAAAGGAATGTTGACACTCATCACTCTAATGAATCAGATTCCCCTTTCTTAGGATCATTTTCATAGGAGATTCGATACATGAGAAGTCTTAAACAAAGAGATGATAGTAACTTGTTACACCCAAAAAGATACATATCTCAAATAAGTTATTTGGTCATTTAAAAGGGATGATAGATTCTAAATTTTTAGGATCTATTTATACACATTTAATGGAAATGATATGGTTATGGAAGAGAACTTATTATACCCATAAATAACATTTGGAAATTTTTCATATAATTGGTACTCTCAAAAAATTCTCAACACAATCTATAAATGTTATTCATGGTCATTTAAATTTTGGTAATACATCATAATTTCATCAATAAATACCATAATGAAACAATATATGTACTATTAAATGGAATGATTCATCAATTCCATGAAAACTACTTGTTCATTTTTTATAGAAAACAGTATGACTCGGTATTCATAATGACCGTAGTGACTCTTGAAATATGTTTTTGGAATATCCTCTTTCCTAACCTGGAGTCGGTGATACCCGAACCATTGATAAATTTTAATTAACCATTGGTCTCTTTTTAATTTATTTAAAAGATCATAAATTCAAAGAATATTGTATCTATTCATTCCCGTAACCAGATTTTGTTTATGATAATCAACACGGAGTTATAAAAAACCACCTACCTACTTAATAAAAAGAACTAGGGAGTCACATGGAAATTAACATGGTCTTATGAAACCATTACTTTCCCATTACTATAATTAGAACTTCAATACACATAATTATATTTGTTCTATTTTGTATGATTAAAGTAAAATATGATCTGTTTCGGGAAGAAGATCAATAGAAAATTAATCTCTCCTTTTAGGTGGAAAACCAAGAATATTTTGGGAAAAACATAATTATATTTATCAAAAATGGTAGGAAAATTTCGTGTCTCAATTATAACATTAGTCCCCAAAGTGACCACTTCCAATTAATAGAAAAAATAATAATCATTGGTTGTGATGGTCCTAATTTTTCAGCATTCATATCCACATCACCTTTAAAGAGATTCATTGTCCCATATGAAGATGTAAACTTTACTCATCATGAATAAAAATAAAAAATATCCTTGAAAGACACTAACCAATACATTCCTAAGATTAAGTAAAAGATATCCACGTTCAAAATAGATAATTCTTAAATAAACTAGCCTCTATTGACGGTTATTGAATAGGATTTACATTTAAATCCTCTAGACTCTCACTATTCGATAGGTTTTTGGATAATCATCACACATTTCACACTCATGATATTCAAATCTATTTCATTAATGACACGTGAATCATTAAAATTGCGTGATTCACTAGTTATAAAAAATTGAATAAAAATTGAGTTAACTAAAGGCTTAGGATATTCCAATTCTTCAAAATAAATAATCACTATAAATAATTTCCATGAATAATAAAATATAACATGAGAAATATAGTCCTTGTGGGAAGTTTCATTATAAATGTGTGAAATGTTACACTCATCAGATAAATTGATGATGATAACACGACAATACTATTATAGGTGTATAAAAACACTATTTGTAACCAAGACATCCTAGTAAATTTATGTTCAACATAAAGACATTTTTTATGTATTTTTATGCTCTAATTTTCATGTCCTGATGTTTCCATTATTATTACTAATATCCAAATATGATAGAACAAACATAACTGATACTATTTGTAACATCCCGACCCTAAACATTGGTGTGGAAAGAACCAAGGTTTCACTAAAATTAGGTAACTTCCCCAAGTTATTAAAGGATGGAAAAAATTACAAGGGATTATTAAAATGTTGTAGGATGATTCACCCTTTTTACAATCACAATGTATTATGAAAAAATAAAAAACAACCAAACAAAACAACATGATAAATGAAATATAAAAAATACAAGACAAATAAAATATTAAAAAAACAAAATTATTACAGTAGTAATGAAAAGTTAGAAAAAAGATACAAAGGGAAATTAAATGAAATCCCAACATAGAAATACCAATGTGGAATCACTCTAACCACTCCATAAGAAAACTCCAAACTCCAACCATTATCCCAAGATATAGCATCAAGATGATCCACTTGAGAAATAAAAGTTCTTTCCTTTACCAGTGTCATGAAGAATTTTTTTTACATATGCACTAAATTGAATATTCTAGGGGTGAGTAATAATACCTTGTATTTTTTCCACAAGATACTTTCAAACTCATTCCACTAGGAAAACAACACGTTAGATCACTGTTCAAAATTAAATGTAAGACAAAAGAGAGGAATATCTTAAGTTTTTCAAAATTTTAAAACAATTAATCTTAAAAGAAGAAACAATTTATCAATTAATTCCACATGGAATACACAAACCATATCCACTTACTCATACAAAAATTCATGAAAGGTGACAGTCCCATACACATGAGCAATTACTCATCGATCCACATAGTTGTCACTAGGTGACCATTCTACAGGTTCCTCTAGTTTGGTACCTTGAACCATGTTTGTAATGGAAAGGATACATCCAATGAAATTATATACATACCCCACCCACATATTCCAAGTTCTCCTACCAATTAATTTATTAAATAAATGATTCTTTTTAAATCATTTAATCAAAAACCATGCTTGAATCATATTATATTCATAATTTAAAACATAAACCAAAATATATTTTACAAAAAACCATTCAAATATAAGATTTCTAAATAATCAAGAAAAATGGGTTTCCAATAATAAATATATATGAGTTTACTTTGAAATTAAATAAAAAATATTTAATAAAAACTAAGCCTTAATGTTCTTAAACATGTTGAAAAATAGATAATCCACCTACCTTATAATGGGTGAACAAACTAATAAACCACAAAATAAAACCTCTAGATCTGGGATCTAAATGTATATCCTTCTATAGATACAATCATGATCTCATTAAAAACACATCATAGAACATAGATCTATCTATAAAGGATCAGATCTAATGTTTCATGTGGTGGTATATAAGAATATATAGAGCAGGAGAAATAAAATGGGTACCTTCCTTTGATTATAGAGATCCAAGACAATTAGATACATTTATAATGGGTTTTGGAGGGATATGAGTTTCCAAAATTTCCATGATAAGTTATCTAGTTTGAGAGCCTATTCCAAGAGTAGAAAAATGGGAATTTTCGAGTGACAAATGGATTAAAATTCAAATTTATATATGTTATTAATATACATCACATTGTTAAGATACATAATATAACAAACCATGATCTAACCATGTGATTTCTACAAGAAAATATCCATAGGGCCGCATGGTAGTATCATATGGTTTGGCCAAACTATGTGTCAAATTTGTGTTGCTACTATTCTAAAACTCCCAAATCTCATGATTTTCCCAAACAATGTACCAACTGTGTGTCTACCCAGAAAATCATAAATTCCCTTTGATATTTTTTTGTAGAATATTCACAAATTCCTCTAACCATTATCAAATCATATACCCTTAAAAATACTTCTATAATAGAGTAAAATGATTTATAAGCTCTTGAAACTTAACCCAAACATTATATAACTTCAAAATACATAAAAGATGGTTAAAGTGTCTCAAACTGGGGATATTAAATCAACCAACCTTATAAACCAAAAAATCATATCATTCAAATGAAAAATGTATTTTAAACATTTAATATCCATACATACTGCAAATTTATCTATAATTTAACAATTTTTAAAACATTGTTAAATTGTGTCTAGGAACTAATAATTTTTTTGACATTTCATTTCATTTATTGTGATTATCATTATTAAATATATTTTAAATTATAGAACACTTTTGTAAAAAAAATATGCTGATATATCTATTTGAAAAAATAATAAATATCTCATTATCACATTAATCTATTATAGAAATGTTATGTAAATATTATTCAAAACTATAAGGAATAATAGTGGAAAATAAATATAGATAAGTTTCATAAACTCAAGGAAGATAACACATGTTTGTATTATAAGATGAAATGATTAAATATGAATAATTAAATCATAAATTTATACAAAAAGGTGGATTCATGAACTCAATAATTAGGACACTCCATTTTATGTGCATAAATATGATTTTATAAATGAAAATTTTTCTCGGTATCTCTCTCTAGATCTAGCTGGAACCTAATAGATTTATTTTCAATTTTCAAAAATATTGTTGATGCTCCTCCAGTGGGGGCCAGTGCGGCTATAGAAACTTGATATGGGGTTTCTATATCATCATGCTTATCATTAAAATCTATTCTTGAGAATAGGGTATTCTCATCAATAGTGGATTTTCTACTCATTTTGGAGATAAAAATATCTATTATATCCATAGAATATGTATATGGGAGACCAAATTTTTCTTTGTCGATTGATGAATTTAATGAAGTTGTAGACTACCAAAACCAGATGTTGGTGGATAAATTTTATGTTGATCAATTGGTGATAATGATATTTGACTACATCATTAAAACCTATAATCTTTTCAGGCCTAGTTTTGATCATGTTACTTAATCATATATCCTTTAATATACTTATTTATAGAAGAAGACTTCATGAAATTCTGGTAAAATTATTCTTGAGTGTAAGAGAATTGGATATTCCTTATCTTCCATTGGATCATGGATCTTCATAGAGGATAGAACCCCAATTTCATGGCGATCTATGTTCAACTTCCAAATTTACCCCTACCCTTTCACAACCAAGTAAAATTGGGGTGAATAAAAGATTTAATAAGAAAGTACCTCTATGATGATGTGGTTACATTATTGATGAAATTTACATCAATAACTTATATTTATGTATAAATTGGTATGTAAATCTTATTTAATCTATGCATTCTTTTTTCATGTAGGAACTACCATATCCTTTTAGAAAAAAACTCATATTCTGTAACAAAGTAGGTTTCTATACCACTTGTCCCATTCAATGGAATTCTTCATCTACCTATATAAGATGTAATTTGTATCCTTCTCCTCTTAATTAGAGTGGTGGTGGGGTTTCAAAGGAGTTTCACCCTTTCTCTCTTATGGATACTAAATAGAACTACACTGGGAGGTGGAACACACTATCCTTGTCTCAAAAGACCACATATGGTCCAAAACTATGTTGTATAATTTCATTGTGGTGATTATTTCCCTGTTACATTTAATCACCCTATTTTCCCTCCTTTATTTTCATTATTCTTCATAATAGTTTCACCACTTCATAGCTCAATGAAGTTTGAATTCATTAAGGCTACCGTGGGTTTTAATTATGTTGTAAATAAATTTTGATTATTTTGTTTATATGAAGAAATGAATATACCACTAGAAATTAATCCCTTTTTAGTTCATAGATCCTCCCTTTTATTCTAGTTTTTTCATTTATACATCCAGGAATTCATCAATGTTTTTGGGTGTTGATTGGTCGAGCATCTCCAATATTTTGTATTAGAGAAAAAGTTAACTGGATCTATGATGTCACACTTCGATCCAACATTTCCCCAGCACTCCAAAAAATCATCATCACATTTCAGATCCCTCATTGATGGTTTTAATGGACCTATGGTGGTACATCATGTGGTTAAGTATATTGGTGGATAAATGATGTATCCAATCCTCATGGAGATAAACTACATCAACTGGGTGTTGGAATTGGTTTACATCCATGTACTGGATGATTACATGTATTAATTGTTTTGAATATTAATAATTTTTCTTATCACATCATGATTTTTCCTCTACATGACATAGTATGTGAAGGGAAGAAAACCTCCAGAATAGAAGAAGAATCCCTATGATGATCAAATAATTCATGGTACAAATTAAAAGGTTGAGATTTCAATACATTATTTGAGGAAAAATATTGATGGGGAGAAAGAAATAGGTCTTCACAGCCCTTGGAGGAGGGAGGAGTGGAAGGGTAAAAGGGATTCAGGGAGTTTCATTATGTTTAAAGGAAATAAGTATAAAATTCTTAAGGACTATTATCATCTTCCTAAGCCGATGGAAACAAGGTCCCTCAAAAAGAACAAGGCAATGGATAGGGAATTCATGTCTTAGGATAAGGAAGGAAATTCAATTATTCTGAGTGAACATTAGGGGATTTATTATGGTGTTCTCAAGGAACATAATCAGGATGGTGACATGACAGTTGATTTGATTAAAGAATAGGTGGTTCCTAATGGTATGGTCAAGGTAGTTGATAAGGTAGATTCTGAAAAAAGGGAAGTATGGAAGCTCATCTCCCATTCCACTGAAGAAATAGTAGAGTATAAATTCAAATTCAATTCCACCTAGGAGGATTTAAACAACATGGATAATTGAATAATTCAAGTAGACCTCAATGAAGAATAGTGTGTATGGATCGACAAGAAAAACAACATTTTGAAATGTGGATTTAATAAAAGGAAGATTATTTTGGAAGAGATTATATAAACTTGAGAAAAGATGGCCAACATATTTGAAGAAATCATCATTGATAATCCATACACTAAGGTCGATGCCCCACAATAGAGACTCTATGGAGGTAAATTTTATAATAGGCTTAATATTGATTTCAATAAATCAGTTATTTCTTATGATTTTGGTTGTTATCCTTTCTCAAACATGAACGGTTTCCAAATTTTTCCATAAAATTTCTTTTCATAATAAAAAATCTAATTTTTAGTCAGACATAGTATTTGATAATGTCCTAAAAATATATGTCGCACTAAAATTTCATTGCAGTTCCCCACTATGATGAGAACTTGGAGGTGCAATGAAAATATTCTTAAATAAAATATCTATAATAGGATGGTATTATCTAATGAGATAGAGATGATATAGGTAATCATGGTAATAAGTCTTATAAGATATTAATACACATTCTCATGGTGTTTTCCTTTTATAATCTCCAAGAAAGGAGGTTATAATAATGGACCTTCTAGTGGGAAATCCACATTCTATGTTTCATTGGATGTTAAAATATGAGAACATGTGTGTTAATCCTTAGACTTTAATATTATCATTAATGAATACTATAATTCGCATGCTTTGATATATTAATGAAATCTATGGTGAAATATATTCCTAGTGAATTAAGATTCATTGGGTTCATCACAAATGATATTACAATAATGGATAATGTGAGAAAGTATTTAACCCTTTTATATATTAATATAATTTAATATATTAGTACCTTTTATGGAAATAGAACTTCTTGGATAAATACACGGCCATAGTGTTTTGGGAGCATGTTCATTTTTATAATGTCAAAGAAAGGTACATCCAGCACATAGGTTAATTACAGTAGTATGAAACCTGTTATATTATAGATATCATAATAAAGATATTATATTAAATAGTAATTATTCGTTTTAGGTTTTATTTTGTTACAACATTAACTTATTTATCTATGGGTGTCTTGGAATGTTGTTAGATTTTAACCTTGGACTTTAAGGGACTATTAAAATTTCGACTAAAAAAGTGGTCTAGGGGGTCACACGCTAAGTGTATCCAAAATATTAGTTAAATTCACTTATGAATTTAACAAGTTATAAAAAATATTATTCATGATTTTTGTTTAAAAATTACTCAGGTTTAGTTGATCACTAAGATTTAATCACAAGTTATTCAGAATAATAAGTGAGTAAAGTAATAGTAATAAATATTTATTGGGATTGTTTGGTGAATATAATATTTATTAAATTTATTGATGAATAATTTTGTAATATTTATTTATTATATAAATAGTCATTATTCAAGGTTCTCTAAATATCGAGGAGGATAAGAGTATCGAGTTTAATGGTCTAATTATAAATAATGTAAATAATATTTTTGTATTTTTAAGTGATTCATATGTCATTTTAATAATAATTATATTATTATTAAGACATGGGGTTCACTATAAATCATATTTATACTATATTTTCGTATACTTTTTATTTTTAGGCATAAAAATGCATTTTTCTGAACACTATTTTTAAGTACATAATGTTTCTCCTTTTTAATTAATTAAAATAACCCATAATGAAGAATTATTTGAATAAAATTTATAGATTATATATTTATATATATGAATTAAAATTCATATATCGATGATCACTAGTCATAGATTTAATCTAAGATCATCTTATACATGAAAAATACAGTTCTTGAAAAACCTTTTTTCAACAAGTTTTTCTAGTTCAATTTTAAATTAAATTATATCTCATATGTGAATTGAATTTGATAAAATGGATTTCATATTTGGAACCATGATAATTAATATTAGGTGATATGGTCAAATAAATTTTTTGTTAAAATGAATAGTAAAAACAATAAAAAAATCACCATGTAAAAGAGTAAATCGGGTTAATCTAGGGTAAAACTAAGTGATATAGACACCATTTTTAATATTAATTATTATTATATGGATTTATTTTAACCCTTATCAACTAAGGCTAGATATTAAATAATTTATGGGACACTTGACCATTAAAGTGACCTATACAATAATTTAAGTAAATAAAAGTACAAAATTTCATTCTTTTTTCATTAAATATCTCATATATGTTCACATAGGGATAAAAATAAGTGGTTGTGAAGTCCCCAAACCTACACACCTATATCTAGTTCTAAAAATATAAACATTACATTTCTATATTTTACAGCGATAAATGTGACCTAATTTTTTCCTTCCAAATATTATAATGTCATATGGAAATATTGGATAACTTATATATCTAATGGCCTTTTTGGTTTAGAGTTTAAGAAATTAGGGAAAACTTTTACATAAACAACATTCATAGTATCTAAAGATTATTTTTCCAACTATACATAGATTTTAATATTCTATATTAATTCTTTAACATCTCCCAAAAAAATATTCACATATAAAACCCTTATAGACTCAAATAATTTATCATATTTCTTCATAACCTAGGTAAAAATCATAATAATGGTGAACTCAAATGCTTAGTAATGGTAAACATAAGCACTAACAATTAAATTTAATCAGTGAGAATAAGATGAGAATAAATTTACATTGACATGATCAAAGCACATGAGTATAAAATAAAATAATTTATACCTATTAATTACTCGGATAATTAAACATGAATCATGGAAAAAATATTTATCAAAGGAAATAGTCATAGTAATAAATAATCAGGAGCCATGAGATTTCATTCTTGATCAAAGTAATCACTATAAACCCATATAAGTCATAAATAAAATTTTTTGGTATCATGTAAAATTATCTTTATCACCCATTTTAAACCCATGTTATAAATAAGTGGAGTAGAGTTAAATCCATAGGATAAATCACACTTGTTAAGTCCCTATTTCTTTACTTTTATTACAATGAGAATTACCCAATGCATTTAGGAGCTATAATTTTTCTCACCCTTCGTATAATCTATTTCGGTCTCACCCATTTTTTGTTGTCTATAATGGGGCTCAACCCATCATATAAGTTGTATTGATCTCACTAGTTCATCATCAATAATGTACAAGTATCATTCATTAATAAAAAAATTATAAAATTTCACTTCTCGGCATAAAAAATCATTGTCCTTTCATTGATTGATTCACTCATGGATAATAAATGGGTTCTATATCAATATCATAATCAATCAAGAGAAAAAATAATGATGGTATCACTAAAAAATATCCTTGGTTGAGTGAATGTAACATCAAAATTTTTTTATTTTGATTAATGTAAATACCATTAAAATATCATTAAAAACATTCTCGAGGAAAATAACCTTTCTACTTTGAAAATAAATTTTAAAAAATAAAAAACCATAACATATTGTAAATATGTTTTTATTTGAAAATAAAAAATGAAATATATAATGGAATATTCAAAACCAATAATGGCCATAATGATGTAAAAATACATTCATTTTTTCAAATGTTACAAATAAATATTAATTTGAAATATTTTGTAAAGGGAGTCAAAAGTGACCCATTTGGAAAATGTTAAGAAATTTTATGATAAAAATATTAAAAATATGGCCAAATATCATGTAAAATATCTTTATAAATTCATTAATGTTTATAAAATAACAATTTTTTGAAAATATTTTAGAATAAATGGGTATAGAAGTGAAAGATTCCTGATCTAAAAGAAGATCAATATCACATACGAACAACATCCTTGATGTTTCTTTACTAAATAAGGTAGGAAATGGAAACTAAACATGTAAAAAAATTCATAATAAGATAAGAATAAAATATATTTGGTTCAATAAAATAATATCACTTGATTTCCATCAAATGAACCTTGTATATAAACAATCCCTAAAAGAAAGAAGATTGTAACATAAAGCCTTTATTGCTTTGGTAACTTTTCAACCAAATTTATTGAAAGTAAGAATATGACATGGAATTTTGAATCTAATTAATTACATGAATTAATATTTCAAAATTTATTCATGAGTAATTAATTCCACCATACAAGTAAATCATTGTGTTCAACATGAAACATGTCTTGAGAAAATGAGATTGAGACAAATAAACCCCTTTCAAAGTTCATATCATTAAATTAATAATTAATCAATGGAGAGATTATGTATAAAGAAATTAATTCCAAACAAAAGTGTAAATAAATAATAATTAAATTTATATATAAATTCACACATAATCATGGCATAATAAAGTCAATGAATAAGATTTATAACCCAATTAGAGGAAATTCGGTTTCGAATCATTTTACTACTTGGTAACTTTCATGTAAAATACCATTGGATGAAATTATTTGAATTGAGACTTGGAATAAAATTAAGTATGAAGGATTCATGATATAATATGTAAAAGGGTCAGTATATACACTTCATAAAAGAAATTGGGTGCATAACAGTAAAATATGCCTCAATGAAAGGAAATTGAGATGAAATCCTTTACCTCGAGTCTGACTCATCACATACGTTATTTATATTCAGGAATAATAATCTTATGATAATTATATACTTGTTTAAAAAAAATTAAAGTTTATTATTAATTTTATTTGATTCTTTACCATGTGATATTCAATTAATTAATCAATTAAGTTCACATCAGACATTTTGATGATATACTGCTTATATGTCAAAAATGAATTTGATAGGTTGACTATGGTCAATGAAGTCATTATTACATAATATAAGAAATAATATTAATGAAATAAAAATAATTTTTTGTATTTAAATTATAATTTTAAAAACATCTATGAAATATGGTTATGATAAATGAACTATGTTACAATCATGGAGATGTCAGGACATATGTACGCATGAGTAACATTTCCATTTTTCAATGATCATAATATAAAGAAGGTAATTATTATTTTACCCTTATAGAATAAAAATTATATCATAAATAGAATATTATTTTTAAATATATTTATATATCATTCATTTGACGTGGTGATGAAAAACGAATCACATCGCTTTGTGAAGGTGGTACTCCACACGTACGAATGAACGACGTTATCATACTTCAATGTACAGAAAAAAAATATTATATGATATATAATATTTTCATAATGATAAATATGTCATAAATATAATATATATATATACATTAAATCCATAATTATAACCATCTGTGATAAATTATTATGGAAAATGAATTACATCAGTTCATGAAGCGGTAGTCTGCCATACACAAGAACAACAGTTTTGTTACCCATTTGATGGAAGAGGAGATGGATAAAAGCTATTAAATTAACATAATCAAATCTTATTATATTTAAGATACTATTGTTATTATTTTATCATGGTTTAATAATATTTAAAGGAGGTGGAAGAAGAAATAAAACAAAAACTCTTGGTTAATAACTATACATCTTCTTGCGACAACCTCTAAAGGTTTACACAAAAAGCTTCACTAGGATGGTTTTATGATTAAACCAAGACTTCTTGAATGTGGTTAAGGATTTATGGAAATTATTTTTGAAGGAATTTTATGAAACAAAATTATATTTAAGTGTGAAAAAAAGATAAGAATAAGTGCCCTTTTATGAGAGACGAGAGGGGAACTCTTAGAATTTCTTAAAATATTAAAATAAATATAAATTAATTTTGATGTAAAAATGACTAAAAATTGATATTATTTGAATATAATAAGTTTATGAGTGTAAATAATCTCATAAAATAAAATTTAAAAAATTTTAGATCACATTTTAACCCTTATATTTTTGTTTTAACCCATTATTAAACTTTTTTACGATTACCGTGATAACAATGTTTTTTACTATCTAGAGGTCAATATAATTAACATAAAAGGAAAAAATATTCATGAATGGATAATGGTTGATATTTTCAACCATATAAAAATCACATGGATGATCATATAATTTTTTTGAAGTTTAAATTAATTTAATAAAATATTATTTACTATAAAATAACATTAATGTCAATTTTGGAACTATTCATTTAATTTTACATTTATAACCACAAGACAATAATGGAATTATAATATAATTCATTAAAACCTATAAAATATTTAATTTTTATCTATTAAAATCATATCACACAAAAAATCACTCAAATAGTATTATTTTTAAAGTTTTTAAACCCATTTTATTTATTTTTTAAAATTTTGAACAAGCACGGTGTTGGTGTTTCATAAGTGTTTAATGTAATTATTTCATTACTAAAAATTATAAATAAATTAACAATATGAAGAAAAAAAATTATATTTCAAATTTATATTTATAAAAAAACATATCCTCTATGTATCCCTATTTTAAAAAATAAGATAAAATAAAACAAAGGGAATAACATTTTTGAATTTTCATTACAAAAAAAATATAAAGGTCAAAATCATAGAAAAATGAACAAAAATGGAATATATTAGACTTTTAGATGATTATGGATGATATATAATCATAAAATAATGTTAATGGAAGTTTTGGGGTCATTTTTAGTCCTTATCACTTTATTTTTAACCTCAATTACCTGATTTACCCTTTACCGTGGTAACAAAATTACTTAATTTACTGTTCATAATATCCAAAAATAAAAGTGAAATATTTTTCAAATTTGGACCCATTGAATCCAAATATTTAATACATTTTAAATATTCAAAAAAAAATAAGCGGTATAATATAATTTAAAATTAAATCTGAAAAAAACTTGATGAAAACAGATATTAATTAAATTTTCTTTCTTATATAAAAATATTTTTATACCAGATTCAATTATAAAATTGATTTCAACGAACTTAATTGTATTATTCATAAGATAATAGAACTAATTTTAATTTTGAATCTTTTTAAAACATAATGTAACTTTAAAAATTCTTGAAATAAAAATACATCTTTCAATGAAAATCAGAATTTTCACTATTTACTAGATATCAATATTTTTAGAAAAATCTAAATATTCACTCTAAGATAATTTTGTATTTCTGATATAAAAAATTATATTATTTTTTCAAATAAAATTTTTAAAATTTCTATAAATTAATTATAATATTTTCTCACAAAAATCAGTAAAAACATTTTTTAATAAATCATATTTTTGATAAATAAAATAACATTACTAAAAATCAAGTACATATTTAGAAATAATTAATTATTAGATTTGAATTAATTTAGAAACTTTATATATATATATATATATCATAATTTGGTTAATCCTATTCATTCCCTCCAATTCAATAGCTAGGTTATAATGGTTATATTTAAATAATAATATTTTAGGGTTCGTTTAAGCTCACCAATGTATATCTTGTAAGATATCAAACATAGTATTTATTTTAAAATCTCAGGATATGAAATTCTCCCCCATTAAAAAATTTTATCCTCTTAATTTAGGAATGGTCTTGATAATAATTTTTTTTCAATTTAAAATAGCTTTGTTGATATACCACATTATAAAAAGGGTTAATAAAAATTCTTCTTAAAAAGAGGGAAAGTGAAGTATATAAGTCATCTAGAATAACACATTCATAGGCTTCCAAATAAGATAATATTAGTGGGAAGTGAATATATAGATATGAAATAAAAATCAATGTATAAATAATGAATTATATTGATATAGAACATTGATCACAAGAAATTTAATGATCAAGATAAATTTAATGACCACAAAACAATTAACCAAAGAGATGTGAAAAAGACCATAGATTCATCAAAAAGGGAGGTAATAAGATAAAAAAAAATTATTCAAGAACATTTTCTAAGCGTTTAGGAGTTATTTTAATATCTATACTAATAAAATAAGGTAATATACTTACTTTATAAGAATAATTTCTCCCTTTTATCAACTTTCACTATAATCTAATCTTTTAATCCAAAAGAAGAGCATTCAAGATGAATTTTTCATGCATGAAATACTAGTATTGACTTCTAATGGATCGCATGATCCATAAAAGTATAATAATATATTCCTACTTTATTTTTACATTAACCAAAACCAAAATGGTTAGTAAAAGGTAAGATAATTATCAAAATAAATAAACTTTCATACAAAGAAATAATACCTCAATATCTAAAATTCAATAGTAGTACCCAAAGATTATAAAGATATGATCAAATATTCTTCAAAGATAAATATAAAATTTATTTCCAATCAACATAAATCACTCTTAAAGCCTAATACTAAAAATATATATGCCTTAATTACACAATCTTCAATATATTCTAATCATTTCCATAAATGACCTAAATCACCACAAATACACGTTAATATCATAGATGATTCCAAAATATAATTCAACCATTAATCATAAAATAATATAATTTGATAAACCAAGGGTTACATATACCTCAACCAAATAAAATGGCTTCGAAAATATCATTAGTCCCCTAAGAATTCCATCACTTAAAACCTCAAAATGGGTGTATAAAACTATAATCTTATGTTCAACCACATACTCGTAAACCTGTGATGGTATCTGTAAATCTTAAAATAACCACTCAATAAAACATCCTAATCTACAATGTTTTCTAAACCCTACTCTTATACCAACTGTAAAGGCTCTGAACCCACACTCCCAGATCTAGTGATAAAAACATAAATATTACTTTTATAGCATTAATACCAATAAATGTGACCCAGTTTTTTCTATCCAAAACAGACATTATCATGTGGAAATATTGTATCACTTACATAACCAAGGAAATTGTTATTTTAGTGTTTCAGAAGCACAAGGAAAAACTCTTATATAAACAACACTCATGACATAAAGAGAATATTTTTCCATTATACCCATATTTTCTTATTATATATTATGTCTTAAACATATCCCATAAAATTAATCACATATGAAACCATTATAAACTTAGATAATTTATCATCATTCTTTATAACCTGGGGAAAAGGAAATAAAATAAGGGTGAGACAAAATTCCCATTATGGGTAAACCTAAGAATCAAAAACTAAATGCCATCATTGAGCATAAGATGAGAATATGGTAATGATGAAATAATAAAATCACATAAGAATAACATAATAGAATTTATATCAATCAATGACCTAGACCATAAAACATAAATCATGGCATAAAGCTTTATCAAAGTAAATATTCAATATAATCAATAATCATGAGCCATGTTATGTCATTATTGATTAAAGGAATCACTATAAACCCGTATCAAGAATAAAGAAAATGTGTTAGTATCATAGAACATTATCCTTATACCCTATTTTAAACCTATTTTATAAACAAATAGATCCCAATTAAATCCATAGGAGAAATCAAACTTATTAACTCCCTCCTTATTTCCTTTGATGACAAGGAACATTACCTAATGCAATGAGGAACTATAATGGGGATCACCCTTTGTATTAGTTATATTGAGTTCACAAATTTTTCATGATCTATAGTGAGGATCAACCTATTGTATAAGTTGTATCAGGATTACCCATTCATCATCAATAATATCAAAGTATCATTCAATAATAATACATTTAAAATATTCCACTTTTCAACATAATAATAATCATTATTAATTAATTGTTTAATTATCCCATAGAAAAGAAATAGGTTCCATTTAAATCTCATAATATATCCAGAGAAATAATAATAATGTTATTAATACAACATGTCTTCATTATATTGTATGTAAAATCAAGGGTTGTTGACATTGATGAATATAAATACCATTGAAACATTATTAAAAATACTCTTGATTAAAATACCCTTTCCACTTTAAAAGTAAACTTTAAAAACTATGAATTCATAAAATGTTGTAAACATGATTTCCATTGAAAATAACCATGGAAATGTATAAAGTGATATTCAAAAAAATAATTTTCATAACAGGGGAATTTTTTTTCAAGTTTTAAATTTTAAAAATAAACATTCTTTTCTAACATTTTATAAATGGAGTCAAAAGTAACAATTTTGGAAAATGTTAAGAAATTTAAATTTAAAAACTTTTAAAATAAGGTCAAAGATAATGTAAAATAACTTTATAAAATCATTTATGTTTATAATAGAACATTTATTTCAAAACAATTTAAAATGCATGGATATAGAATTAAAATATTCCAAATCTAAAATAAGATATAAGATCAGTATCACTAACGAATAACTTCCTTGATATTTATTTAAAAAAATAAGGTTATAAATGGATATTAAACATGTAAAATAAATTCATAAATATATTTATATAAATGAGATTTGGTTTAATAAAATAAGATAATTTTATTTCCATCCAAGAAACTTTGTACATAAATAATCCTAAAAAGAAATGATCTTGTAACATAAATCATTTACCACTTTGGTAACTTTTCAATTAAAAGTTATTGAAATTAATAATATGATATAGATATATTAATCTCATTAATTATATGAATTAATATTTTAAAATTCATTAATGAGGTATTAATAAAACCATACAAGGAAATCATGGTGTTCAACAAAAAATATATCTCAAGAAAATGAGATTGAGCCAAAGAAAACCCCTAAAAAAATTATATCATTGAATATAGAATTAATAAATAGAGAAATTATGTAAATAAAAAAACTTAAATATATAATAAATAAATTTATAGATCAATTCATTCATAATAATGGAATAACAAATTCAATGAAGAAGATTTATAACTCAATGAAGGGAAATTAAGTTAGGAATCCTTTTACCCCTTTGTAAATTTGAAGTAAAATCCACTTGGATGAAATAATTTGCATTGAAACATTAAATTACATGATTTATGAATTATTCATGATATAATATGTAAATGGTGTAGTATATACACATCATAAAATAAATTAAGTTTATAACATTAAAATATTCCCCAATGAAAAGAAATTGAGATGAAATCTCTTACCTTGATTCTGAATCATCATGTACATTCTTTATATTATTGAATTAGAAACATATGTTAATTATTTTATTACTTAAGAACTATTTTCAAATTTAATTATTCCTTTAATTTTATTCATTATCTTGTTATATTAAATTATATATTCAATTAATTTCATGTTATATGTTTTGATGATATACAACTTATATGTCCAAAACAACTTTGATAGGTTCACTATGGTCAAAGAAGTAATTATTACATTATATAAAGAATAATATTTATGTAATAATTATCATTTTTTATTTCAATTATACCTTTTAAACCAACCATGAAATATGGTAAAGAAAAATGAACTATGTTACAATCATGGAGATGGTAGGTTGTACGTATGCATGTATAACGTTTCCATTCTTCAACGATCATTATAGAAAGAAGGTAAGTATTATTTTATACTCCAATAATTACCATTATATCATAAATAACCTATTTTTTATTTAAATATAATTATATATATCATTCATGTGATGTGGTGATGAAAAATGAATCTCATCTCTTAGTGGAGGTGGTAGTCCACACGTACGAACAAATGACATTATCATTCTTCAATGGATGGAAAGGTAAGAAATTATATGATATATTATATATTAATAATTATAAATATTTCATTAATATCATATTATACATTAAATTCATCATTATAATCATCTGTGAGATATGATTATGGAAAAAAAATTACAACGGTTCGTGAAGCGGTCGTCCGCTGTACACGTGAATGATGGTTTAGTTTTTTATTTGTTGGAATTGGAGAAGGATATAGGTAATTCCATTAATATAATTACATATAAATATATTTAATATATTTTTGTTTAATATTTTATTGTGTTTCAATAATATTTTAAGTAGGTTGAAGAAGTAATAAAAATGCTTGGTTAAGAACTATACATCTTTTATGAACAACCTCTTAATATTTATAACATAAGCCTCCCTGTGATGTTTTTATATCAAGACAAGGCCTATAAAATGTTGGTATGGATATAAGTAAGTCTTTTAAAAAATAAAATGATTTTTATATGTGGATAAAAGAGAATAATATGTGACCTTTTATAATATTGGGGAGGGGCCCTCATGAAATTTTATAAAATATAAAATTAATATAAATTAATTTTGATTTCCAAATGGATCCAAATTGATAATATTATAATATAATATGACTAGGAGTAAAATTAATCTCATAAAATAAAATTCTTAAAATTTTAGATCACATTTTATCCCTTATCATTTTGTTTTAACCGTCCATTAACCCTTTTGATAATTATCATGGTAATAATGTTTTTTACTATTTTGTGGTCAATAAAAGAAAAAAGCACCCATAAATAAACCATGGTTAATATTACAAAACATATCCATATTTTTTACCAAAAATAGTATTTTTTTTATTTATAATCATTTAGTAAATTATAATTTATTATAAAATAACATTAATTCCAATCTTGTAACTATTCATTTAATTTGGCATTTAAAACTACAAGAAAATAGTATAATTGTAATATAATGAATTAAAGACTATATATTACATAATTTTTATCAAAAAAATATTTTAACAGATAAAATCATTGAAATAATATTAATTTTTGAGTTTTTAAAATTATTTTAATACAATTTTAGGATCATTTTTAGTCTTTATCATTTTATTTTTAACCTCAATTACAAGATTTACCCTTTACTGTGGTAACAAAATTACTATGTCTACTATTCATGATGTCCAAAAATAAAAGGTACATATTTAAAAAAAATAGGAGAAATAAATACAAATATGAAATCCATTTTTCATTAATAAAAACACATAAGTGATATAATTTAATTTAAAATTAAACCTGAAAACATGATGAAAAATAGTTTTTCAAAAAAATATCTCTTTGTATAAAAATGTGTTTATACTAGATTCAATCAAAAAATTGATTCCAATGAACATAATTATATTATCAATAATATAATGGAACTAATTTTACTTTGAAACAATTTTAAAAGAAAATTATACTTTATAAATTTTTGAAAAAAAATACTCTTTTCAATGAAAATTAGTATTTTCACTATTCAAAAGAAAATCAATCTTTTCAGAAATAATCCAAAATTTTACTCTAAGATAATTATAAATTAATGATTTCAAAAATTAAAGAATTTTTATCAAATAAATTATCTAAAATTTTAAGAAATTATTTATAATATTTTCTTACAAAAATAAATAAAAACAATTTTTGAAGAAAATATGTTTTTGAAGAATAAAATGACTTTATAAATATCGAGTGATTATTTCCTAATAAACAATAAATAGATTTGAATTTATTTATGAAATTTATATATATATATATATATATTTATATATTTAATAACTTGTTTAATCATATTCATTCCTACCAATTCAAAATTCGGGTTATAATGGTCAAATTAAAATAAGAATAATTTGGGGTTTGTTTGAACTTGGTGTTGCATATCTTGTATGCTAGAAAACATAGTATTTCTTTTAAAATATCAGGATATTATAGTGGTGACTGTATATTAAATTTTATTTTTTGATAATGAAATTATTTTCATGATGGTAATTTATTTTAAATTTTTAATAATTACATAGTTACCTTAAACGCTTATATAATATTGATACAATGCTTGTGAAAATAGTGGAAAACTCAAGGTAAATAATTTTTAAAAAATAAAATTAATTTATTTGGGATGATTTATAGTTAAAAAATAAGTTTATAAATAATAATTATTTATTATTGATGGTTAAATGAATTTTATTTTAAATTCATCGTTATCTTTATATAATTAAAATCAAATTAAATGTATATTGTCAAAAAATGACATCATTAACATTTTATGTTTATTAATATTTTATTAAATTATTTAGAAATCCTAAAAATAATAAAGAAAATTTTATGATGATAAATATTCAAAAGAAATTCCCTTTTCCGTTTATGATCCAATTTTTATCTAATATGTAAAATTATTAATCTTTTAGTTTGAAAAAGTGTTATCATGGTTAAGGTTAATATGGGTTTAGCGAGGGTTAAACCAAGAGATAAGGGTTAGTTTTCTAATTAAACGGGTCTAAATCCTATTTCTATATCCATATTTAAAACTTATATTATCCTAAATTCAAATCTCTATCCATTTAGAAGTATTTTAATTGAATATGACCTTATTATAATTTAATTATTTAAGAAATTACAAAAGTACTCATCCTTTCACTTATAAAAGGAAGCCTTCACTCCACTATTATTCACACTTCAAGAACCCTTTTTATCAGAAAATATATGCCCAAATACCTTCATTACTTACCTTACCATGTCATATAGGCATTTTTTTATTATAAACTCTACTTATGAAGGATTTTTGTGTGAGCCTAAAGAGATTGTATAAAGAAGATGTATCATTATTAACCTAGCATTTTGTTTTGTTTCTTATTCCATATCCATAAAATATTATTCAACTATGATAATATAATAAAAATATTATCTTACATATATAGAGATTTTATTTTGTTAATGGAATAACCTATATCCATCTACTCTTCTATCAAATGGAAAACTAACCCATCATTCATATATATGGCGGACTACCTCATCACGAACCTATTTAATTCATTTTCCATCAACACTGCTCACATATGGTTTTATTAATGGATTTAATATATTTATATGATATATTCATGATATATTTATCATACTAAAAATATTATATATCATTTACTTTCTTACCTTTCCATTCACTAAAAAATAATAATGTTGTTCATACGTACATCTGGACTACCTCCTACACTAAGATATATGATTAGTTATTAGTCACCACATCACATGGATGAAATATATAACTATATTAAAATAAATATTATGGTATTTATGATATTATAATATTTCTTTAAATACAAAATAACACTTACCCTCTTTTAATAATGATCATTGAAAAATGGAAACATTACTCATGCATATGTATGACATACCATCTCCATGATTATAACATAGTTCATTACTCATAACCATAATTTAATTTTGGTTTAAAAGGTATAATTGATGTATATAAACTATAATTATGTCATGATTATTATTCTGTATATTATGTAATAATGACCAATTTTACCATAATCAAACTACCAAAGTCATTGTAGTCGGGGTTTGGCTTAGTGGTAAGCACCCCATAATCCAACATGAAAAATTAGGGTTCAAAACCCATTGGGCGTAGGCACTCTGGAAGTACTATATCGGTACTGTAGAAGTGGTGATACTATAGATCGGTGGTACTATAGCGGTGGCAGGGAACTGTAGCAGTGGTGGTATTGTGCGAGTACTGTAGCATGTGGGTTACTATTTACAGAATGGGCATTGGGCCAAAAATTTGGGCCTACGGGATATGTAATGGGATACAAGACCACTGGGCCTTCGGGATATGTAATGGGTCTCCCTCTACCCAGTTAAAAGAGGTCTTTACTTTTCTTTAATAATAAAATGAGGCTTCAGCCCCAATCATTAAAAAAACTACCAAAGTCATTTTTTATATATAAACTGAATATCATCAAAACATCTGACATGAACTTAATTGATTTTTTAATTAAATATGAAATGATAATAAAAAAATAAAAGGAATAACAAACATGAAAATGGTCCTTAAGAAAGTACATAAATAACATAATTTTATTATTCTGTAAGGTAAATAACATACATTTTGAGTCATATTTTTATTAAGGGATTTCTTCTCAATTTCCATTCATTGAGGGATATGTTAACGTTATGTCCCTAATTTTATTTATAAGGTGTATATATAAACCATTTTATATATTATATCAATAATACTTTATAATTTATGGAATTTTAATTTTTAATTGAAATTATTTCATTCAAGGGGATTTTAATTGAATACTACCAAGTGGTAAGTGTTTCATAACTCAATTTTCTATCAGTGGGTTATATCACTTCTTAATTGATCATATTATGTCAATATTATGTGTGAAATGGAATTTTTTTTATTTATGATGTATTTTAACTTTTTTTGGATTTAAATTTGTTAAACATAATTACTTCATTAATTAATTATCACTTCAATGTTATGATCATTGTAATCATTATTCGTCTCAAATTGTCTTCTTTAGGAAATATGCTATGTTATACACTTATATTATTTTATGGGGTATATATACTCCCCATTTTATATTTTATATCATGAATATATTTACATTAATGGTATTTAATGTTTCATTTTTAATTTATTTTTTTTATAAAGGAGATCTTACCAAGAAAAACAAGATCCCTATATTAGCAAAAAAACTTAAACAAGTCTGAAAGTAGAAGCTTTACAAAAATCCCTCCTAAAAAATGAAGGAGATCATTTGGAACATGATTAACCCAATGAGAATCATTATCATTAAAACCTTTGTTAGAAATCACATCTACCTACGCATTTGCCTCTCTTTACGCATGAGTAAAAAAGTGATATTTTGAGTAGAGAGAATCCAGACATCTAGTCCAGCGGTTAGTGAGCTTCCAATAAAGATGCAAAGCCCCAGTTCGAATGGTAGAGACTATAGCCATGGAGTCGCATTCAATACAAATCTTGTTCCAACCCCTGCTTTTTGCTTGCTCCACCTCTATGATAACACCAAACATTTCTGCTTCAATTCAAGGGCAGAGGTAATACCACATGAGCCATAGGTGCATCCAAGAACACATCCCTGATGATCTCTAAAAACAACACCAAATCCAGAGAGACCTAGATTTACCCTTGAAGCACCATTGGTGTTGACTTTAATCCACCCATGAAAAGGGGTCTACCAAATGATTTCCATTGTACCATACAAAGGTCGAGAATTACCTTTCATCCCAATCTGATTGATCACTGATAAATCATGTATTGATTTTGATTATACATTTCAGTGTTTCCACCTCACAGACAGCTACAAGAATCCTTGCAAGAATAGCACCGAACTTAAGGCACTGAAATTCATGTCTGAACTTGTTTCTTGATGTCCATATTAGGTGGAAAACCTCCTCAGTAGCAGTCTGAAAGAAAACCCAGAGTTGTGGTGACATATTCAAAGAGATCCAACTCTTTATGAAGTCTCCAGTTGTGTTGAAGTGATGCATCGGAACTTCAAACATGTCATAAACTGCTCTCCACATCACCGAGGCCACGACACAACTAAGAAAGAGGTGGTACACATCTTCCCTATGTTGAAAGAACAAATTGCAGATAAAGAAAAGAGATATACCACATACCTGCAAGAATCATTTGAATTTATTTATTTCATGAGGGTTATGATTCAAAAGTTACCAAATTGGTAAAGGTTTATTTCACAATCTCATCATTATTCGGGATTGTTTATGTTAAAGTATCCAATGGGGTAATTATATGATATTTATATATTAAACCCAAAAATATTTTCTTCTCCTCTAGTTATTTTTTAAAATTACAAGTTTTCCTTTCATTTTCCCCTTTTATATACTGAAAAGATCAAAAAAATGTTTTTATGAAAAATGGACTTTATTTTATCTTTAGTCGGGAATATTTTTATTCCATGTCCATGTTTTCTAAAAAAAATTAAAAAATTGTTTAATATTACTCTATTGTTTTTTAAATTCATTTGTACTAATGTTTTACTTTTTAAAAAATGTTTTAAATGGAATCTTCTTTTTTTTTTCTGAATAAGGTGCTTTTGAATTTTTGCCAAAAATTTGAAAGGAATATTTGTTATAACATACTCAGCATTATCGTAATTTCCTTTCATCATGATTGATCAAAGATATAAATCTCACTTTAAATGATTCCATGGTTATTTTTAAATAAATTTTTTCCTAATATATTATAAATTTTTAGTTTTAAAAAGTAATTTTCAAATTGTAAAGGGTATTTTCCTCAAGATTTTTTTGTGATATTTTTATGGTATTTTCATTCATCAAAAACAATAACCATTTATTTTAATTATTATACACTAAGGATATGTTGTAATAATACCATCTTTATTCTTTCTTTAGATGTTTTTTTATTATATTGATTAGGGGAAATATTAATATTTTGTATTTTAGTTTTTTAATATAATTGTTTATACTGATTATGAATTGTATTGGTATTATACCATTTTATATAACGAATTAATTATAATTATTAGAGACATATGGGGAATATTATAACCCTTCAATTTATTGGTAGGTCTCATGAGAAAAACTAATATGGGTATTTGGTTGAGGGTTTACCCATTTATATATGTTGTATTGACACAAGTCCTTGATGGTAAGTTTATGATATCTAGAATTATGCATTCCATAATTATGAGATTAGTTATTGATATCCACGTGATTATTTTATTAGTTTTTATATACATGGATAAGATTTAATTTCATGTGATTATTTATATGGAATTATATGAATGTCATTTATTCCTTCCATATTATTATTTATACAGAAGTTATTGATTAAATGGAATGTGTTCTTGGTTATTTACCTTTCATATTGATTATTTATTATTTATTCATGATAGCTTCCATTTTAATTTACCCTTAATGATAATATGATATCACCCTTTATTTTTTTTCTTTTCCCCAAGATATAAATAAGTAATCTTTAAATGAGTTCAAGGATACATAATATTTACTTTCATTATGTTGTAATTTATGTTTTCAAATATAACGCGAGACTTAAGTATGTATCTATTTTTCCAAGAATACTAAACTATTAGGTCCTTTGGTATATTATCACTTGTATCTTATCCTAATGTAATAAATTGACCACCAATTTTAGGCTACTTGAGTTAGGGTCTTTACAGTTGATATCAAATAAAGTTTAGTGCAGACATTGGGAACTAGATTTAAAAAATAAAGATTAGGGAACATAACCATATGAATTTCATTGAGGAAATTTCCCAAAGACACTAAATTTATGATATATATAATGATATTTTAAGGTTTTTATTCACTATCATCGATTATTGTGTCTAAGGATGATAATAAGTTTAAAGTCAAAGACACCCCTTCTAAAGTTTTATATGATGGAGGTACCTAGGAGGCATTAATTTAGTTTTAATATATGCTTGAGGAATATATAAAAATTATGTATAAATTGTGTTTTAGTGAGAAGGTTATTTGAGGAATAATTATTTTATATTTTTTATACATAAGTTTAATGTTATTGATAACCTTTATGGTTAATATGATTATTTATGTTAAGGTAATAACAATCAATTATGTTTATTTTATTTTGTGGAAAATATGTTGTATAGAAAACCATTTTATTTAAAAAGTAATTTGATGATTAATGTTATTTTTTAGTATATTAATCATATTTTAGTAAACATTATAGGAATTATATTAGTATACTTTTTATATTAAGGATAAATCACATGTTGGACGAAAACCCATCACATCTGACAAGGCCATGGGGCTTGAACCCATGACCAAAGGAAAATACAGTTGTGGAATCGTCCACTATCCTACGTGATGTCCTAGTAAGTATAAAATTGTTTTTACTTAAATGGTTTGATAGATAAATATTAAGTTGATTTTTGGAAACGGATTATAGAATCAAATATTTCTCATTTAGAGATGATTAATGATATTTTGGGAGATTTTTTGTTGGGTTGAGTTATATATATCCATTAGTTTTAATTTCAAGGATTATTTGGGAAGAATGTGATTAAATTTTTTGTGATGAAATTTAAAAGTTATGAAATAAACTTTGAGGTGAAAAAATTCTTTAATGTTGAGAATACTGAGATTTATTTATTTATTTAATAATTTAAGTTGAACCTTTAGTGGATTTTTTGAAGTAAAATATATTATTTATTCATATAAAGGTTTGTATTTTTTTATTATCTTACCTTATCATAATTATTTAATTTTTTGTGAATATTTTAAGATAGGAGGAATGTATTATTACCATTTTATTAATCTTATGATCCATTAAAATTTAATTTTAGTTCTTTGGGTACAAAAATTCATATTTTATATTAATTCCTTGGAGAAAAATATAAAGTGGAAATTGATTGAAGTACAACTAAAGGATGAAATTATACTTATGAGATTCTAAATATTTCAAGTATATTTCTTTATGTTCTAAGTCTACATGGTAAATAAATTCCACAACTTTAGGAAAAGGATCTCGAAACAAAAAATCTATCCTATTATAATCATTTTCGATGAGTTTATGGTCTATTCACCCATCAAAAATTTATAGTTTTTTGGTTATTAAATTTTTATTGAATATATTCTCTATCACTCTCTATTAGTCCTTTGGTGTTAGTTTTATCCTCTATGTCTATATTTTCACTCCCCATTAATGTTATCCTATTTGGAAATATAGTTTTTTTATTCTATATGACCTTCATATTTCCCTTTTACTCTTTTTAAGAGGAAGTTTTCAACACTTTTATGATGTGGGTTTCTGACAAAAGGAATTTTCAAATGTCAAACACTTTATCTTAAACCACAATTTCAAATTTTGAGGACATAATTTATTGAAGGTTGGGATAATGTAGCACCTTGATATTTTAAATAAAGAACATTATGTTCGATAGTGTATGTGACATTCAATGTTGAACATAAATAAATTTTGATACACTATTTAAACGTGATTTTTATAATCTAACCACTAAAATTAGTGGTGTGAATAGGAATAAAAAAATTTAAAAATTATGTTAAATATTTTAGATAATGAAAATATATTGGAAAATAAGGACTCAATTTTTAGAAAATTCTTTACATGCTTCAAAAATATATTTTTCATCAAAAATGTTTTTATTTATTTTTATAAGAAAATAATATAATTAATTTCTTATAATTTTAGAAATTTTATTATAAAAAATGAAATTAATTTTTAAAATAATCATATCAAAATTAATTTTGGGTGAAATTTTGGGATTTGATTGAAAATGTTTATTTTTCATTAAATAGTGAAGAATACCGCTTTTTGTAAAACTTCCATTTCATTTCAATAAATTATGTAATTTAAAAGTATCATTATGATTTGAATTTTATTTCAAATAAAAATAAGTGTTATTTTTTATTTTTAATATAATTAATTAAATTTGAATATTATTTATGCCATATTTTGGTATAATGTTTATTTTTAGGCTTACAAACACATTTTTTTTAAAAATATTTTAAGTGCATAATGTTTCTCCATTTTAATTAATTAAAATAACCCTAATGAGTAATGATTTAAATTAAATGTATAGATTATATATCTATATATATATATGAATTGAAATTCATGTAATTTTTATTACTAGTTATAACATTATTCTATGATCATGTTATGCTTGAAAAATACATTTCTTGAAAAACCATTTTTTGAAATGTTTTGTAGGTTTCTTTTTCTATTTAAATAAACTAAATCTATGAATTGAATTTGATAAAATGGATTCCATTTTTTGAATAAGAATAATTAATATTAGTTAATAAGATCATCTTAATTTTTGTTCATTTTTAATATTAAAAACAGTAAAAATTTGTGAGCATGTTAAAAGGGTAAATCGGGTTAAACTAGGTTAATACTAAGTGATATACCCACAATTTTTCATCTTAATTATTATTGGATAGATTTATTTTGACCCTTTAAGGCTAAAAATATAATTATTTATAGGATTCTTTCCAGGTAAGTGATATATTTAATAACTTAAGTAAAGAAAAGGACAAAATGTCACTATATTTCCTTTAAATATATCATATATATTCACATGGCGATAAAAATAAGTGGTTGTAAAGGCCTTGAACCTAAACTCCTATATCTAGTTCTAAAAACATATACATTACATTTCTGGCTTTGATACCAATAAATGTGACCCAATTTTTTCCATCCAAAACACACAACATTATAGGGAAATATTGCATCTCTTGCATACCTAAAGAATATTTTGGTATATATTTTTAGAGAATGAAGAAAAACTCTTAAATAAACAACACTCATGACTTAAAGATTGTATTTTTTCCACTAAACCCATATTTTCTTATTCCATATTAAGTCTTCAACATCTCCCATAAAATTATTTATATATTAAACTTTTATAGATTCAAATCATTTATCTTCTTTATTTATAAGTTGTGGAGAATGAGAAATAAGAAGGGTGAGCTTAAATACTCAGTAAGGGTAAACATAATCATTAATAATTAAATTTCATCGGTGATCATAAGATGAGAATATAGTTATGATGACATAATAAAAGTGCATTTCCATAACATAAGATAGTTTATATTAATCAATTACCCGGATAAAAAAACACAAATCATGGAATAAAGCTTTATTAAAGGAAATAGTAACATGAATAAATAACTATGAGCCATGTGATTTCATTATTGATCAAAGGAATTATTATAAACCCATATAAATCATAAATAAAATGTGTTTTTATCATAGAAAATTATCTTAATAACCCATTTTATAAATAACTAGAGCCCTATTAAATCCATAGGGGGGGTCAAATTGGTTAACTCCCACATTTTTTCCTTTTATGACAAGTAACATTACCAAATACATTGAGGAGTTATAATGGTGATCACCCTTCATATAATCTATATCCAGATTACCCATTTTTATGATCTATAATGGGGATTAACCCATCATATAAGGGGTATCAATATCACTCATTCATCTTCTATAATTTACAAGTACAATTCATCAATAAAACATTTAGAATTTATCACTTTTCTACATTGCAATATTTATTGTTCTTTTATTGATTGATTCACCCATATAAATGAAACAGGTTTCATATCAATCTCATGATCCATTCAAAGAAATAATTAGGATGGTATTATTAAAACATATCCCCATTTTATTGTAATTAATATTAAGGGTTGTTGATGTTGAAGAATTGAAATACCATTAAAAGATAATTAAAATAATTCTTGAGGAAAAAATTACTTTCCACTTCAAAAATCTATTTTAAAAACTAAAAATCTATAAAATATTTTGAAAATATTTTTATTTGAAATTAAACTTGTAAAACTTATAATGGAAGCTTAAAAAATAAATAATGGTCATGATGATGGTAAAATCCATTAATGTTGTAAATTTTAAAAATAAATATTATTTTCAAAAAAATTATAAAGGCAGTCAAAAGTGACCCATTTGGAAAATGTTATAAAATTATCTTTTAAAACCCATTAAAATAAGGTAAAATATCATTTAAAATATCTTTAAGAAATAATTTATAATTATAAAATAACAATTTATTGAAAACATTTTTTAATACAAGGATGTGAAAGAAAAATATTATTGATATAAAAGAAGATATAAGATCAGTATCAATTATAAAGAACTTCCTTTATGTTTCTGTAATAAATAAGTGAGGAAATGAAAACTAAAAATATAAACCACATTCATAAATAGAGTATAATAAAATATATTTTGTTCAAGAAAATAAAAGTACATTATTTCTTTCATTGGAACCTTAGAAATAAACAATCCTGAAAATAAAGAAGATTGTAACATAAATCCTTTATTGCTTTAGTAACATTTCAATCAAAATCCATTGAAAGTAATAATGTGATAAGGATCTATAAATCTAATTAATTAAAATAATTAATATGTCAAAATTCATTCATGATTTATTAAGCACACCATATAATGAAATTAGGGTGTTCAATAGGAAACATGTCTCAAGAAATTGGGACTCAGACAAAGAAAACCATTATAAAGTTTATATCATTAAATTGAGAATTAATAAATAGAGATATTATGTGTAAAAAAATTAAATCCCAAAAAAATAATTTTAAATATAGGTTAAATTAATTTAGAGATCAATTCATATGTAATCGTGTAATAAAAAATTCAATAAAGAAGAGTTATAACCCAGTAAAAGGAAATTGAGTTAATAATTCTTTTACTACTTAGTAACCTTCAAGTAAAATCCAATTGGATAAAATAATGATATAATATCTAAAATGGGTAGTATATAAACCTCATAAAATAAATATGGTGCATAACAATAAAATATGGCTCAATGAAAGGAAATTGAGTTGAAATCCCTTACCTCGATTCTGACCTGTCACGTACATTCTCTATATTCATAAATAATAAAATAATATTAATTATTTACTTACCTAAGAAACATTCTAAAAGTTTATTATTTATTTTATTTTTTAATTACCATTTTATATTCAATTACTTAATCAAATAAGTTCAAATCAAATATTTTGACAATATACTACTTATATTTCCAAAATTTATTTCATAGATTGACTATCATCAAATAAGTCATTATTACATAGTCTATATAATAATATTAGTGAAATAATTAATATTTTTATATTTCAATTATACTTTTAAAACCAACCATTAAATATTATTCTGAAAAAATAATCTACGTTACAATCATGGAGACGGTAGACCGTACGTACGCATGAGAAACATTTCCATTTTCAACAATCATTATGAAAAATGGTAAGTATTATTTTATCCCTAATAAATATATAATATATATTAAATACCATATTATTTTTTAAATATACTTATATATATCATCCATGCAATTTGGTGATGAAAAAATAATCGCATCGCTTCATGGAGGTGGTAGTCTGCGTGTACATATGAACGACATTACCATTCTTGAGTGGATGGAAATGTCAAAAATTATATGACACCAAATTGATAGGAGGGTCACTCTTGGAATTTATTCAAATATTAAATTAATATAAATTAATTTTGATATTCAAATGACACCAAATTGATAATATTATAATATAATATTATGATTAGTGGAAATAATCATATAAAATATTATTTTTACAATTTTATATCACATTTAAACCTTATATTTTTCATTTTAACCCTCTATGAACCCTTTTAACGATTATCATGATATCAAAGTTTTTTACTACTTAAGGGTCAATATAGTTACTATAAAAAAAAGGACCATAAATGGAACTTTGTTGAAATAATAAACCATATCCAAACCACATGTAATAAAATGGGATTTTTTGGAGTTTTAAATCATTTAATAAAATATTATTTATTATGAAATAACATTTATGCCAATTTGGGAACTATTCATTTAATTTGAATTTTAAAACTATAGTGAAATAATGGAATTAAAATATGATGAATTAAAAAATCTATAATATTTCATGTTTACTAATAAAAATATTTTAATACTTAAAATCACTCAAATAATATTTTTTTAGAGTTTTTAAGATTATCTTATTGATTTTTTACTACTTGCAAAAGTATTTTGTTAGTGTTTCATAAGTGTTTAAGGTAATTATTTCATTAAAAAAATTATAAATTAATTACCATGATGAAAAATAATATTTTTTATTTCATATTAATATATATAACCCAAAATATTCTTTTTTTATCCCTATTTCAAAAATTTATTTTCAATAAAACAAAGAGAATGACATTTTTTACTTTTCTTTATATAAAATAATATAAAGGTAAAAAACAGGGGTAAATAGAAAAAAGGGCATATATTAGACTTTTTTATGATTATTTATGATATATACCCATAAAATAAAATTAATTTATGTCTTAGGATAATTTTTTAGTTCGTACCATTTTATTTTTAACCTCAATTACCCGATTTACCCTTTACCATTGTAACAAAATTACTAAGTTTATTGTTTATAATGTCCAAAAAAAGGGAAATATTTACCAAATTTGGACCCAATGAATCCAAATATTTAATCCTTATTTCCATGATTCAAAACATATAAGTTATATAATATAATTTAAATTTCAACCCGCAAAATGTGATGAAAAACAATTATTCATAAAAAAATGCATTTTTGTATAAAAATGTTTTTATACCAGATTAAATCATAAAATTGATTCCAATGAACTTAATCAGATTATTCATAATATAATAGTATTAAATTTACATTTAATACATTTTAAAAATAAATTTAACTTTATAAATTCTTGAAAAAAAATAAGTTTTCAATTAAAATTAGTATTTTTCACTATTTATTAGTAAATCAATCTTTTTAGGAAAATCCCAAAATTCACTCTAAGATAATTTTGAATTTATTATTTAAAAAATTGTATCATTTTATCAAATAAAATATCTAAAACTTATATAATTTAACTATAATATTTTCTCTCAAAAAGTAATAAATACTATTTTTGAATAAAATGTATTTTTAAAGAATAAAATGACTTTACAAAAAATCAAGTGCTTATTTCATAATAATTAATAAATAAATTTGAATTAATTTTGGAAATTTATATATATATATATATATATCATAATTCAATAAATCCTATTCATTCCCACTAATTCAACAGATAGGTTATAATGGTTATATTTAAATAATAATATTCTAGGTTTTATTTAAGCTCGGTGTTGCGTATATTGTACATTATCAAACATAGTATTTATTTTAAAATATAAAGATATTAAATTATTATCCCCTTTAATAAATTTTTTCCTCCAAATTTGAACTTAGTCTTAATAATCAATGTTTAACCATTTGAAAATACCTTTGTTTATTTCCCACATTATAAAAAGGGTTAATAAAACTTAATCTTAAATAAAATGAAAGGGAAGTATGAAGATCATCTAGAATAACACATAACTAAGTTACTAAATAGAATAAAATTTGTGTGAATTGAATATATGGACATGGAATAAAAAATTATTTTCCAAATAATAATGAAGCGTGATATCTTAACGGCTCGAACTATTATAAATAAAATTCCACTTTTATTTTAATTAAATGTCATATTAAGTAATATGGTTATAGAAAACACATGCACTTATTTTTTTTATATACAAATGGATTTAAAATACCTTTAAGTATCATTAACATTGATAATATATTTATTAAACAGTTATCGCATGATTAGTATAAATATAGTGTTGTAACAAATCCAATTGACACAGAAAAAGGAAGTGATAGCCTCAACCAGTAGGATCATACCATATGAAGCCCATATATCAGAGCTTCCAAGGGAGATAAAATCTCTAGTATTTTCCCTTTACCAAACCCGATCTAAGATTTAATATCTTAATCATGAGTGAAACTATTTATGGGATAAGTTCAATATCATCGAGATCATGACCCAAACCATGTTTGATGAACCACCCCATGAAAGTCTCACCATCACACACCTTACTCTTAGGTCGTTTTCTAGTGTATTAAAGGTTTATATATCAATACCCTATAAATATGAATATTTACATTATTTTTTATATAATAATGTATATATTCTCATCCTATTATTATTACTTTATAAATGTTTTTTATTTTGATAAAATAAAACACAAATAATATTTTTAGGTAATATTAAAATTCAATTAAGGAACTTATTTTGATGAATTAATGGATTTTTGAAATAAATAGTATTTTAATAAAATGATATTATTAATTAATTTTTATCAAATATAAATTTTTATATAATTTTTATGAATTCAAATGTAATTTTTATAAGGGTTTGAAAACCGTTATTATCAAAAACCCAGCATTTCTCAATAAATGCCGATTATTATTTTAAAAGTGAGAATACAAATATTTATAAAATTATTTAGATAAAATGAATATTATTTTTGGAATCATAATGTCAAAATCATCCAATGGTTATTTTTTCATAATTTTCTGAGACAGTGGAATTTTCAGGTAAAAATTAAATATCGTATAAATATAATTTGTGTTTTATAGCATCATAATGACCCAAAAGTGATGTAATAAATAATATAAAGTGTACCCAAGACCAAATATATTTTTTTCATTTAAAATAATTTTATTTTAAGCTTATTTTATTTATTTTATAAATCCTTTGTGAATCCTCCAAAACCATTAATATATTTTAAGGTTTTAAAATCATTTATTTAAGAGTATGACTCACCTCCACATAAGAAATGGAATTATTTTATTAATTTTAGACGTTGGACTTATAAAATAATATAAACCAATCCCATATGGAAGAAACCATGGGAAAAAACATGATAATGTTTGTGGTTTTTTTTATTTTATTATGTAGTATCCAAAACCTAAATAATAAATAAATCTCCCTTGTTTCTTATATAAACACATCCAAGATCCAATTTAACTCCACTAATAATACTTAAATAACATCCTTACTCTTACCTCTACTCTCTAGAGTCCTTCTAAGGTTACTCCAATCTCTCAATAAGCTCCTCCCAAGCATTTGGTGTCACACACTCAAGTAAGGTATTTCTCTCTTCTCATTTCCATTCAAGCACTTATTTTATGTTATGTCTCTAAAATTACATTTTATTATGTTGGGATATGTTATTACATATTCCCATTACTTTATATTTAATTTAAAAATGATTATATCCCCCTTCCACTCTCATTAATCCTCCCATGATCCTTTATGTACACCAGTGACCATGCCGAAATACAGTTAGGATTCTTTTCTTTAATCAAGTTATTCATTAACTTATGCCTTCTATTTACAATTTCTAATGTTGAGATATGTTTTTTCATGTACCTATTACTGTAAATTTTATTTCTATGTGATTATATTCCCCCTTATCTCTCATCAACCCATTTTTATGAATATTTATGTGACACCATTATGCTGCCGAAATTTCACTGTGATTTTCTATGACAAAACAATTATGTAGTGAATATCATACCCATTTCCTATCACGGGTGTTCATATTTATAAACATATACTTTTTGATTGAAGAATTACATATATTTATTCCACACACCTTTATCATGGGATAATTATTATGATGAATGAATCCATTTTGTATGATGTATGTGGCACACTTAAGAATGATAATGAAATGAATGTAACGGGTGCGCCCAAAATTATATAGCGCTCCAATGCATTGGGTAATGTTTAGTATCATGAGATGTCATGTTGGGATAGGGAGTGAACCTGATTCCTTTATGGGACTTTTTCAATCTTTATTTATTGGTATTTATCCTTGACCTATGTTTATGATGCATTGTTTTAAGTTGTTTCCACATTTCCCCTGTTATGATGATCATTTTATATCATGCCTTATTATTCATGTTCATTTTATGCCTCATTGGTATGCCTATTGTCTAAAATTTATTATCTTATTCATGTTAGGACATGTTTATTTCCTTAATGGGATTTATAGATCACCCCTTTCTTATTTATGTCCCCAGGTTATCCCTTTCAGTTTTAAAATCAATGGAATTTTAGAAGCATGTTAAGGAAGTTTTCAATAATGTGTTGTAACCCATGTTCAAGATGTTATGTTATGTACTTAATTCCCAAAGACACTAGACTTATCAATCTTTTGGTTTGTATAAAGTGAAATATTATTTAATAAATCATGAATTAATGAGTAATAAATATTAGTTTTGTTATAGTTGGTATCAAAGGAAAAGTTTAGTCATTTTTTGGGATTAGGATTAGAAAACTATAGAGGAATCCTTAGTGATGGGACTAAGAATAAGAAAACATCCCTAAATTTTGTTAAGTATAGAGTAAGTGGTTTATTAAGTAAATTTATCCCTATATGGATATAATAAGTGGATGTGGTTCTGGTAAAGATGTACCTAGGGGTAACAACCCCGACAAGGTGTATCGGGTATGACTCAATATAACCTGGTACATGACAATAAGCCTTACTGCACAGCTATTTTGACACTTCCAGGGGATATCTTTTGGTAAATTCATAATCTCATTATAAAACATTATTAATGGAATAAAAAAATTCTCATAATAATATGTTTTAGGAAATAGATCATGGATAACATAGATTGAATCCTAGAAATTCATAAGTTAAGAAATAAAAGAAATTTATAAGTTATCCCTTAAATGTCATTATATTACTCTTTATGTGTTTAATATTTAAAAAATACTAATCCCTAATTTTACTTTTATTTTATCCAATGGTCGGAAATAGGAGGAATCTAGTAAACAATCAATGTGACAGTCAATGTGATGACCGCCCCAATGAGATGCCAAACCCGATGGGAGCAGGAATTGAAAACTTTATAATGATACACACTTAGCTGACTTAGGTTATGAATAGAAACCTAAATTATGAGGATTTACCAAACCCCCCTAAGAGAGAACAATTTGAAATTGATAGCTTCATATAACAAAGGTCTCCTACTTTAAATGGATCATATAATCCCTTAATCACTGAACAATGGATTGACTTCATTGAGAAAATCTTCTCCATCCTTAAATGTTTCAAAAAAGATAAGTTTATTCTAGTTTTTTTCATGTGGAGGGAGAATTTGATCAATGGTGGACATTTATCAAGAATAAAAAGACTGAGGAAGAGATCTAAGTGATGTAGTGGAAGGAATTTTGGAAAAAAATGAAAATTATTTTCCTCACACTATTCATCTTAAAATAGAAAGGGATTTACTTTCCATTAAGAAAAAAGATGATGAATATATCAGGGCTTGTGAGGAAAGATTCACAAGACTTGCAAGATACATCTCTGGCTTTGTCTTTAAACCTAAATTCAAGGTTTACCGCTTCTTTTGTGGGATAAAACATAGTTTAGAAAAATCCCTAGTGATCTGTGACTTTGATAGCTATGAAGAAATTGTCTGATGTGCCCTAAAAGTTTAAATGGAGAGTGGTGAATCTTAAGGGTATCATGGGGATAAGAAGTGTAAATTGGAGTTTAATTTTGTTGGTCCTATGTAGAAATCTAATGTTTCTAATAAATCTCAACATCCCACATTTCAATGGTGCGGAAAGAAGAACCCTAGAAATTGTCTAAGGGAAGTGAAGAAAGACTTTAGGTGTGGAAGAGAATGACACCAAGCTAATGATTTACAACAGAAGAAACCCACTAATAAAATAAAGGAAATGAATTATCCAATAAACCCTCGGAACATTGTTTATTGCTTCAACTAAAAATAACTAGGTCACTTTACAAACCAATTCATTAAGCCAAGGGTTTTCGGAGACAATAAACAACCCCTAAGGCAGCAAAGAAGAGATTTTTCCATCACAACCACTAAGATGGATCCGAATAATAAAGTGGTGATAGATATACTTGGTATTAATTAAATAATAGCGAATATACTTTTTGATTTTGGTTATACACATTCTTTCACATCATGAAATTTTGGCAGAACTATTCAAATACCGCCACAAATCATGAAAGTAGAGTTGTCAGTGAAAATAGAAGATGGGGTAATTATTGTTTCCTATGTATATAACTCCTCCCCTATCACAATTTGTGGGTTAAACTTCATAGTGAACCTTTTCATACTTCCTTTGGTGTAATTTGGTGAAATTTTGGTACGGATTGGCTTTCCCTATATATATCCAACATAAATTTTTGTGAGAAGGAAATCTCTCTTCGTATTGTGAATCGACCCCTAATTCTGTACAAGTGAAAATAGGAGGATGAATCTTATTTATCAACAAAATCTCAAGAATGGATATTATTTCCCTATGAGAAAGCGTATCTTGATCAAATTATTGAGTCTAAAGAAATAATCATCCTCAAAGACATGCATATTGTGAGGGAATATGCTAACGTGTTTCCCAAGGAATTTAATGGTCTTCCTCCTAGATGAGAGGTTGAATTTTCAATCGATCTTATACCTGGGGTGTTACCATTATCCAAGACTTTATATATAATGGATTTTTTGTAAATTGAGGAGATGAAGAAACAACTATAGAAGAATCAAGATAAAGGATTCATACATCCAAGTGCTTCATGATGGGGTGCACCAGTCCTCTTTATCGAGAAAAAGGATGGGTCAATGCGCCTTTTCCTTAATTATCATGAGCTCAAAAAGATAATGATAAAGAACAAGTATACTTTACCATGGATTTATGACTTTTTCAATCATCTACGTGGAGCATAATACTTATCCAAGGTGGATATGCAGTCAGGATATTACCAATTTAGGGTGAAGAAGGAGGATATCCCTATGACTTCTTTTCATACAAGGTATGGGCACTATAAATTCATAGTAATGTCATTAGAACTTACTAATGCTCCATAAATATTCATGTACTTGATGAATATAGTCTTCAAGTAATACCACGACAAAATCTTGGTAGTCTTTATAGATTATATTCTAATATTCTACAAAACCGAGGAGGAGAATGAGAAGTATCTGAGCATTGTACTAAATACCTTGAAAAAGGATAATATTTATACCAGGGACAGTAAATATGAGTTATGGTTGAATAAAATAGCATTATTGGGGAACATAATCACAAGAAATTGGGTATTTTTGGACCCTTAAATTGTTAAAGTAATTGAAGGATTCTTAGTCCAATATCTATGATAAATATCTATAGTTTCCTTGGGTTATCTGGGTATTATCATCAATTTGTGAGAAATTTCTCACAATTTTCAAACCCTCTAACCAAGATAACTCAGAAATGAGTCAAGTTTTTTGGAATGAAGACTGTGAATAAATATTTAAAGAGCTAAAAAGGAGGCTTATCACTACCCCTGTCATCACACTACACATAAGTGGAGAACTTTTTGTAGTATTCAATGACGCTTTGAAGAAGGTATTGGGCTGTGTGTTAATGAAAAATGACAAATTGGTATCTTGTGCTTCAAGGAAGTTAAAATTAAATTAATAGAACTACCCAATTCATGATATAGAGTTGGTTGTAGTGATATTATCTTTGAAAATATGGTGGAATTATCACTTTGGGGAGAAGTGTGAAATATATACAAATCACAAAATCATCAAGTATATATTCAAACAAAAATAGATGAATATGAACCAATGAAGATGGTTATATTTGATCAAGGACTATGACTAAAAAATCCACTATCATCCTAGTAAATAGAATAAATTGGCAGATGCTCTAAGTAGAAAGCATCTAGAAATTCTATCATTTATGATAATTGAGAATGATTTGATCTTCTTAGATTTGAAAAGGATGGACATGGGAATCATAAAGGAAGGAACATAATCAATCCTTTCACAAATTATTGATCAACTATCCCTTCTAGAGAGGTTAAAGTATGCTCAAAAATATGATGTGGGAATTTATAAGTAAGTGGAAACTATAAGAAAAGGGAAATCCTTGGAGTTCAATGTTAATGAAGTAGTTGTGAGATTTGGGTCATGACTATGTGTTCCATAAAATCCTGAGTTAAATAAGGAACTATTGTATGATGCACATAGTTTGACTTTCTCTATTCACCTAGGAATCACAAGGATGTATCAAGATCTCTAAGAGAAATATTTGTGGGAAAACATGAAAAAGGATATCGTTGAATATACATCAAAGTGTATGTTATGTAAAAAAGTGGAGGCTGAAAGGCAGAAGTCTAAGGGGATTATGCAACCATTACCCATACCAACATGAAAATGGTAAAACATCACCATGGAATTTTTCACCAGACTTCTGGAGACATCCGGAATAAATACTGTTATTTGGTTTGTTGTGGATAATCTTATAAATATTACACACTTTATTGTGATTTGAGAGGATTTCTCACTATATCAACTTGCACAGTTATACATTAGAGAAGTGGTGAGGTTATATGGAGTTCCACTATTGATTGTACCCAATAGATATCCAAGATTCACCTCCAAGTTATGGAAAAGTCTCCAACATTCTCTAAAAACTGAGCTGAAATTCAATACAGCCTATCATCCTCAAACTGATGGCCAATCTGAGCAGACTATTCAGACACTAGAAGACATGTTACAAGCATGTTCTATAGACTTCAAAGGAGGATGGGACCAACATCTACCTCTGGTCGAGTTCTCTTACAACAACATTTTCAAATCAAGCATCTAAATGGATCCCTATAAAGCCCTTTATAGGAAGAGGTATAGAACACCTGCATGCTTGGATGAAGTTAGGGAATGAAAACCGCTACATCTTGAAATAGTCGAGGAAATGGTGGAGAAGTTTAAGACCATTCAGCAACACATCAAAGCTACTTAGATTTGACAGAATAGTTATGCTAAAAATCTTCGACAATGCCTAAATTTTGATATTTGAGACATGGTATTCCACTACATATCTCCATGAAATAAAGTGATGAGATTTGGTAATAATGGAAAGCTTAGTCCAATATAGATCAGGCCCTTTTGATATTATTAATCACATCAGAGTAGTAGCCTACTAACTTGCACTCCCACCTAACCTATCTCAAGTTCATGATGTATTTAATAAATCTTTCTTGAGATATTACATACCAGACCTCTCACATGTACTCAATATATAGGCAGTACCTTTTGAGAATGACTTTTCCTATGAGAAGTAGTCGATGAAGATCTTAGATTATAGAGACAAAGTTCTATGTAATAATACAATGCACCTCATCAAAGATCTTTGGAGAAACTACAAGTTTGAAGAGGAAACATGGGAACTATAGGAGGTGATGAAACAGAGTTACCCTCATCAGTTTTAGTGTGGGTAAAAGAAACTTTGAGGCTAAAATTTCTTAGGGGGAATATTGTAACGACTTGAACTATTATAAATAAAATTCCCCTTTTGTTTTAATTAAATGTATTATTAAGTAATATAGTTATACAAAACACATGCACTTATTTTGTTTTATTATATACAATTAGATTTAAAAGGCCATTAATTATCATTACGATTGATAATATAGTTGTTTAATAGTGATTATATGATTAGTATAAATATATGGTTTTAACAAATCCAATTAACACGGACAAAGGAAGTGATGGACTCAACTAGTAGGATTGTACCCTATGAAGTTCATTTATTGTAGCTTCCAAGGGAGATATCATCTTTGGGATTTTCCCTTGACCAAACCCAAGCCGATATCCAATAATATAAGCATCATAGAAATATTTTATGAGATAATTTCAAGCTCATCAATATCACATCCCAAACCATGTTCGTCGAACCACCCCATGAAACTCTCATCGTTGCACACCTTGCTCTTAGGGCATTTGATGGTGTGTTAAATGGATATATACCAATAACCTATAAATATGATTATGTGCATTATTTTTTATATAATAATGGATTTATTTTCTTCTTATTATTTTTACTTTATAAATGATTTTTATTTTGATATAATAAAACATAAATATTATGTTTAGGTAATATTCAAATTCAATTAAGGAACTTATTTTGATTAATTAATGGATTTTTTAAATAAAAAAAATTAATAAAGATTATTATTAATTAATTTTTATAAAATATAAATGATTATATAATTTTTATGAATTCAAATGTAATTTTTATAAGGGTTTGAAAACTATTATTGTCAAAAACCCAATATAGTTTTTTTATTCTATATGACCTTCATATTTCCCTTTTACTCTTTTTAAGAGGAAGTTTTCAACACTTTTATGATGTGGGTTTCTGACAAAAGGAATTTTCAAATGTCAAACACTTTATCTTAAACCACAATTTCAAATTTTGAGGACATAATTTATTGAAGGTTGGGATAATGTAGCACCTTGATATTTTAAATAAAGAACATTATGTTCGATAGTGTATGTGACATTCAATGTTGAACATAAATAAATTTTGATACACTATTTAAACGTGATTTTTATAATCTAACCACTAAAATTAGTGGTGTGAATAGGAATAAAAAAATTTAAAAATTATGTTAAATATTTTAGATAATGAAAATATATTGGAAAATAAGGACTCAATTTTTAGAAAATTATTTACATGCTTCAAAAATATATTTTTCATCAAAAATGTTTTTATTTATTTTTATAAGAAAATAATATAATTAATTTCTTATAATTTTAGAAATTTTATTATAAAAAATGAAATTAATTTTTAAAATAATCATATCAAAATTAATTTTGGGTGAAATTTTGGGATTTGATTGAAAATGTTTATTTTTCATTAAATAGTGAAGAATACCGCTTTTTGTAAAACTTCCATTTCATTTCAATAAATTATGTAATTTAAAAGTATCATTATGATTTGAATTTTATTTCAAATAAAAATAAGTGTTATTTTTTATTTTTAATATAATTAATTAAATTTGAATATTATTTATGCCATATTTTGGTATAATGTTTATTTTTAGGCTTACAAACACATTTTTTTTAAAAATATTTTAAGTGCATAATGTTTCTCCATTTTAATTAATTAAAATAACCCTAATGAGTAATGATTTAAATTAAATGTATAGATTATATATCTATATATATATATGAATTGAAATTCATGTAATTTTTATTACTAGTTATAACATTATTCTATGATCATGTTATGCTTGAAAAATACATTTCTTGAAAAACCATTTTTTGAAATGTTTTGTAGGTTTCTTTTTCTATTTAAATAAACTAAATCTATGAATTGAATTTGATAAAATGGATTCCATTTTTTGAATAAGAATAATTAATATTAGTTAATAAGATCATCTTAATTTTTGTTCATTTTTAATATTAAAAACAGTAAAAATTTGTGAGCATGTTAAAAGGGTAAATCGGGTTAAACTAGGTTAATACTAAGTGATATACCCACAATTTTTCATCTTAATTATTATTGGATAGATTTATTTTGACCCTTTAAGGCTAAAAATATAATTATTTATAGGATTCTTTCCAGGTAAGTGATATATTTAATAACTTAAGTAAAGAAAAGGACAAAATGTCACTATATTTCCTTTAAATATATCATATATATTCACATGGCGATAAAAATAAGTGGTTGTAAAGGCCTTGAACCTAAACTCCTATATCTAGTTCTAAAAACATATACATTACATTTCTGGCTTTGATACCAATAAATGTGACCCAATTTTTTCCATCCAAAACACACAACATTATAGGGAAATATTGCATCTCTTGCATACCTAAAGAATATTTTGGTATATATTTTTAGAGAATGAAGAAAAACTCTTAAATAAACAACACTCGTGACTTAAAGATTGTATTTTTTCCACTAAACCCATATTTTCTTATTCCATATTAAGTCTTCAACATCTCCCATAAAATTATTTATATATTAAACTTTTATAGATTCAAATCATTTATCTTCTTTATTTATAAGTTGTGGAGAATGAGAAATAAGAAGGGTGAGCTTAAATACTCAGTAAGGGTAAACATAATCATTAATAATTAAATTTCATCGGTGATCATAAGATGAGAATATAGTTATGATGACATAATAAAAGTGCATTTCCATAACATAAGATAGTTTATATTAATCAATTACCCGGATAAAAAAACACAAATCATGGAATAAAGCTTTATTAAAGGAAATAGTAACATGAATAAATAACTATGAGCCATGTGATTTCATTATTGATCAAAGGAATTATTATAAACCCATATAAATCATAAAGAAAATGTGTTTTTATCATAGAAAATTATCTTAATAACCCATTTTATAAATAACTAGAGCCCTATTAAATCCATAGGGGGGGTCAAATTGGTTAACTCCCACATTTTTTCCTTTTATGACAAGTAACATTACCAAATACATTGAGGAGTTATAATGGTGATCACCCTTCATATAATCTATATCCAGATTACCCATTTTTATGATCTATAATGGGGATTAACCCATCATATAAGGGGTATCAATATCACTCATTCATCGTCTATAATTTACAAGTACAATTCGTCAATAAAACATTTAGAATTTATCACTTTTCTACATTGCAATATTTATTGTTCTTTTATTGATTGATTCACCCATATAAATGAAACAGGTTTCATATCAATCTCATGATCCATTCAAAGAAATAATTAGGATGGTATTATTAAAACATATCCCCATTTTATTGTAATTAATATTAAGGGTTGTTGATGTTGAAGAATTGAAATACCATTAAAAGATAATTAAAATAATTCTTGAGGAAAAAATTACTTTCCACTTCAAAAATCTATTTTAAAAACTAAAAATCTATAAAATATTTTGAAAATATTTTTATTTGAAATTAAACTTGTAAAACTTATAATGGAAGCTTAAAAAATAAATAATGGTCATGATGATGGTAAAATCCATTAATGTTGTAAATTTTAAAAATAAATATTATTTTCAAAAAAATTATAAAGGCAGTCAAAAGTGACCCATTTGGAAAATGTTATAAAATTATCTTTTAAAACCCATTAAAATAAGGTAAAATATCATTTAAAATATCTTTAAGAAATAATTTATAATTATAAAATAACAATTTATTGAAAACATTTTTTAATACAAGGATGTGAAAGAAAAATATTATTGATATAAAAGAAGATATAAGATCAGTATCAATTATAAAGAACTTCCTTTATGTTTCTGTAATAAATAAGTGAGGAAATGAAAACTAAAAATATAAACCACATTCATAAATAGAGTATAATAAAATATATTTTGTTCAAGAAAATAAAAGTACATTATTTCTTTCATTGGAACCTTAGAAATAAACAATCCTGAAAATAAAGAAGATTGTAACATAAATCCTTTATTGCTTTAGTAACATTTCAATCAAAATCCATTGAAAGTAATAATGTGATAAGGATCTATAAATCTAATTAATTAAAATAATTAATATGTCAAAATTCATTCATGATGCATTAAGCACACCATATAATGAAATTAGGGTGTTCAATAGGAAACATGTCTCAAGAAATTGGGACTCAGACAAAGAAAACCATTATAAAGTTTATATCATTAAATTGAGAATTAATAAATAGAGATATTATGTGTAAAAAAATTAAATCCCAAAAAAATAATTTTAAATATAGGTTAAATTAATTTAGAGATCAATTCATATGTAATCGTGGAATAAAAAATTCAATAAAGAAGAGTTATAACCCAGTAAAAGGAAATTGAGTTAATAATTCTTTTACTACTTAGTAACCTTCAAGTAAAATCCAATTGGATAAAATAATGATATAATATCTAAAATGGGTAGTATATAAACCTAATAAAATAAATATGGTGCATAACAATAAAATATGGCTCAATGAAAGGAAATTGAGTTGAAATCCCTTACCTCGATTCTGACCTGTCACGTACATTCTCTATATTCATAAATAATAAAATAATATTAATTATTTACTTACCTAAGAAACATTCTAAAAGTTTATTATTTATTTTATTTTTTAATTACCATTTTATATTCAATTACTTAATCAAATAAGTTCAAATCAAATATTTTGACAATATACTACTTATATTTCCAAAATTTATTTCATAGATTGACTATCATCAAATAAGTCATTTTTACATAGTCTATATAATAATATTAGTGAAATAATTAATATTTTTATATTTCAATTATACTTTTAAAACCAACCATTAAATATTATTCTGAAAAAATAATCTACGTTACAATCATGGAGACGGTAGACCGTACGTACGCATGAGAAACATTTCCATTTTCAACAATCATTATGAAAAATGGTAAGTATTATTTTATCCCTAATAAATATATAATATATATTAAATACCATATTATTTTTTAAATATACTTATATATATCATCCATGCAATTTGGTGATGAAAAAATAATCGCATCGCTTCATGGAGGTGGTAGTCTGCGTGTATATATGAACGACATTACCATTCTTGAGTGGATGGAAATGTCAAAAATTATATGACACCAAATTGATAGGAGGGTCACTCTTGGAATTTATTCAAATATTAAATTAATATAAATTAATTTTGATATTCAAATGACACCAAATTGATAATATTATAATATAATATTATGATTAGTGGAAATAATCATATAAAATATTATTTTTACAATTTTATATCACATTTAAACCTTATATTTTTCATTTTAACCCTCTATGAACCCTTTTAACGATTATCATGATATCAAAGTTTTTTACTACTTAAGGGTCAATATAGTTACTATAAAAAAAAGGACCATAAATGGAACTTTGTTGAAATAATAAACCATATCCAAACCACATGTAATAAAATGGGATTTTTTGGAGTTTTAAATCATTTAATAAAATATTATTTATTATGAAATAACATTTATGCCAATTTGGGAACTATTCATTTAATTTGAATTTTAAAACTATAGTGAAATAATGGAATTAAAATATGATGAATTAAAAAATCTATAATATTTCATGTTTACTAATAAAAATATTTTAATACTTAAAATCACTCAAATAATATTTTTTTAGAGTTTTTTAGATTATCTTATTGATTTTTTACTACTTGCACAAGTATTTTGTTAGTGTTTCATAAGTGTTTAAGGTAATTATTTCATTAAAAAAATTATAAATTAATTACCATGATGAAAAATAATATTTTTTATTTCATATTAATATATATAACCCAAAATATTCTTTTTTTATCCCTATTTCAAAAATTTATTTTCAATAAAACAAAGAGAATGACATTTTTTACTTTTCTTTATATAAAATAATATAAAGGTAAAAAACAGGGGTAAATAGAAAAAAGGGCATATATTAGACTTTTTTATGATTATTTATGATATATACCCATAAAATAAAATTAAGTTATGTCTTAGGATAATTTTTTAGTTCGTACCATTTTATTTTTAACCTCAATTACCCGATTTACCCTTTACCATTGTAACAAAATTACTAAGTTTATTGTTTATAATGTCCAAAAAAAGGGAAATATTTACCAAATTTGGACCCAATGAATCCAAATATTTAATCCTTATTTCCATGATTCAAAACATATAAGTTATATAATATAATTTAAATTTCAACCCGCAAAATGTGATGAAAAACAATTATTCATAAAAAATGCATTTTTGTATAAAAATGTTTTTATACCAGATTAAATCATAAAATTGATTCCAATGAACTTAATCAGATTATTCATAATATAATAGTATTAAATTTACATTTAATACATTTTAAAAATAAATTTAACTTTATAAATTCTTGAAAAAAAATAAGTTTTCAATTAAAATTAGTATTTTTCACTATTTATTAGTAAATCAATCTTTTTAGGAAAATCCCAAAATTCACTCTAAGATAATTTTGAATTTATTATTTAAAAAATTGTATCATTTTATCAAATAAAATATCTAAAACTTATATAATTTAACTATAATATTTTCTCTCAAAAAGTAATAAATACTATTTTTGAATAAAATGTATTTTTAAAGAATAAAATGACTTTACAAAAAATCAAGTGCTTATTTCATAATAATTAATAATTAAATTTGAATTAATTTTGGAAATTTATATATATATATATATATATCATAATTCAATAAATCTTATTCATTCCCACTAATTCAACAGATAGGTTATAATGGTTATATTTAAATAATAATATTCTAGGTTTTATTTAAGCTCGGTGTTGCGTATATTGTACATTATCAAACATAGTATTTATTTTAAAATATAAAGATATTAAATTATTATCCCCTTTAATAAATTTTTTCCTCCAAATTTGAACTTAGTCTTAATAATCAATGTTTAACCATTTGAAAATACCTTTGTTTATTTCCCACATTATAAAAAGGGTTAATAAAACTTAATCTTAAATAAAATGAAAGGGAAGTATGAAGATCATCTAGAATAACACATAACTAAGTTACTAAATAGAATAAAATTTGTGTGAATTGAATATATGGACATGGAATAAAAAATTATTTTCCAAATAATAATGAAGCGTGATATCTTAACGACTCGAACTATTATAAATAAAATTCCACTTTTATTTTAATTAAATGTCATATTAAGTAATATGGTTATAGAAAACACATGCACTTATTTTTTTTATATACAAATGGATTTAAAATACCTTTAAGTATCATTAACATTGATAATATATTTATTAAACAGTTATCGCATGATTAGTATAAATATAGTGTTGTAACAAATCCAATTGACACAGAAAAAGGAAGTGATAGCCTCAACCAGTAGGATCATACCATATGAAGCCCATATATCAGAGCTTCCAAGGGAGATAAAATCTCTAGTATTTTCCCTTTACCAAACCCGATCTAAGATTTAATATCTTAATCATGAGTGAAACTATTTATGGGATAAGTTCAATATCATCGAGATCATGACCCAAACCATGTTTGATGAACCACCCCATGAAAGTCTCACCATCACACACCTTACTCTTAGGTCGTTTTCTAGTGTATTAAAGGTTTATATATCAATACCCTATAAATATGAATATTTACATTATTTTTTATATAATAATGTATATATTCTCATCCTATTATTATTACTTTATAAATGTTTTTTATTTTGATAAAATAAAACACAAATAATATTTTTAGGTAATATTAAAATTCAATTAAGGAACTTATTTTGATGAATTAATAGATTTTTGAAATAAATAGTATTTTAATAAAATGATATTATTAATTAATTTTTATCAAATATAAATTTTTATATAATTTTTATGAATTCAAATGTAATTTTTATAAGGGTTTGAAAACCGTTATTATCAAAAACCCAGCATTTCTCAATAAATGCCGATTATTATTTTAAAAGTGAGAATACAAATATTTATAAAATTATTTAGATAAAATGAATATTATTTTTGGAATCATAATGTCAAAATCATCCAATGGTTATTTTTTCATAATTTTCTGAGACAGTGGAATTTTCAGGTAAAAATTAAATATCGTATAAATATAATTTGTGTTTTATAGCATCATAATGACCCAAAAGTGATGTAATAAATAATATAAAGTGTACCCAAGACCAAATATATTTTTTTCATTTAAAATAATTTTATTTTAAGCTTATTTTATTTATTTTATAAATCCTTTGTGAATCCTCCAAAACCATTAATATATTTTAAGGTTTTAAAATCATTTATTTAAGAGTATGACTCACCTCCACATAAGAAATGGAATTATTTTATTAATTTTAGACCTTGGACTTATAAAATAATATAAACCAATCCCATATGGAAGAAACCATGGGAAAAAACATGATAATGTTTGTGGTTTTTTTTATTTTATTATGTAGTATCCAAAACCTAAATAATAAATAAATCTCCCTTGTTTCTTATATAAACACATCCAAGATCCAATTTAACTCCACTAATAATACTTAAATAACATCCTTACTCTTCCCTCTACTCTCTAGAGTCCTTCTAAGGTTACTCCAATCTCTCAATAAGCTCCTCCCAAGCATTTGGTGTCACACACTCAAGTAAGGTATTTCTCTCTTCTCATTTCCATTCAAGCACTTATTTTATGTTATGTCTCTAAAATTACATTTTATTATGTTGGGATATGTTATTACATATTCACATTACTTTATATTTAATTTAAAAATGATTATATCCCCCTTCCACTCTCATTAATCCTCCCATGATCCTTTATGTACACCAGTGACCATGCCGAAATACAGTTAGGATTCTTTTCTTTAATCAAGTTATTCATTAACTTATGCCTTCTATTTACAATTTCTAATGTTGAGATATGTTTTTTCATGTACCTATTACTGTAAATTTTATTTCTATGTGATTATATTCCCCCTTATCTCTCATCAACCCATTTTTATGAATATTTATGTGACACCATTATGCTGCCGAAATTTCACTGTGATTTTCTATGACAAAACAATTATGTAGTGAATATCATACCCATTTCCTATCACGGGTGTTCATATTTATAAACATATACTTTTTGATTGAAGAATTACATATATTTATTCCACACACCTTTATCATGGGATAATTATTATGATGAATGAATCCATTTTGTATGATGTATGTGGCACACTTAAGAATGATAATGAAATGAATGTAACGGGTGCGCCCAAAATTATATAGCGCTCCAATGCATTGGGTAATGTTTAGTATCATGAGATGTCATGTTGGGATAGGGAGTGAACCTGATTCCTTTATGGGACTTTTTCAATCTTTATTTATTGGTATTTATCCTTGACCTATGTTTATGATGCATTGTTTTAAGTTGTTTCCACATTTCCCCTGTTATGATGATCATTTTATATCATGCCTTATTATTCATGTTCATTTTATGCCTCATTGGTATGCCTATTGTCTAAAATTTATTATCTTATTCATGTTAGGACATGTTTATTTCCTTAATGGGATTTATAGATCACCCCTTTCTTATTTATGTCCCCAGGTTATCCCTTTCAGTTTTAAAATCAATGGAATTTTAGAAGCATGTTAAGGAAGTTTTCAATAATGTGTTGTAACCCATGTTCAAGATGTTATGTTATGTACTTAATTCCCAAAGACACTAGACTTATCAATCTTTTGGTTTGTATAAAGTGAAATATTATTTAATAAATCATGAATTAATGAGTAATAAATATTAGTTTTGTTATAGTTGGTATCAAAGGAAAAGTTTAGTCATTTTTTGGGATTAGGATTAGAAAACTATAGAGGAATCCTTAGTGATGGGACTAAGAATAAGAAAACATCCCTAAATTTTGTTAAGTATAGAGTAAGTGGTTTATTAAGTAAATTTATCCCTATATGGATATAATAAGTGGATGTGGTTCTGGTAAAGATGTACCTAGGGGTAACAACCCCGACAAGGTGTATCGGGTATGACTCAATATAACCTGGTACATGACAATAAGCCTTACTGCACAGCTATTTTGACACTTCCAGGGGATATCTTTTGGTAAATTCATAATCTCATTATAAAACATTATTAATGGAATAAAAAAATTCTCATAATAATATGTTTTAGGAAATAGATCATGGATAACATAGACTGAATCCTAGAAATTCATAAGTTAAGAAATAAAAGAAATTTATAAGTTATCCCTTAAATGTCATTATATTACTCTTTATGTGTTTAATATTTTAAAAATACTAATCCCTAATTTTACTTTTATTTTATCCAATGGTCGGAAATAGGAGGAATCTAGTAAACAATCAATGTGACGGTCAATGTGATGACCGCCCCAATGAGATGCCAAACCCGATGGGAGCAGGAATTGAAAACTTTATAATAATACACACTTAGCTGACTTAGGTTATGAATAGAAACCTAAATTAGGAGGATTTACCAAACCCCCCTAAGAGAGAACAATTTGAAATTGATAGCTTCATATAACAAAGGTCTCCTACTTTAAATGGATCATATAATCCCTTAATCACTGAATAATGGATTGACTTCATTGAGAAAATCTTCTCCATCCTTAAATGTTTCAAAAAAGATAAGTTTATTCTAGTTTTTTTCATGTGGAGGGAGAATTTGATCAATGGTGGACATTTATCAAGAATAAAAAGACTGAGGAAGAGATCTAAGTGATGTAGTGGAAGGAATTTTGGAAAAAAATGAAAATTATTTTCCTCACACTATTCATCTTAAAATAGAAAGGGATTTACTTTCCATTAAGAAAAAAGATGATGAATATATCAGGGCTTGTGAGGAAAGATTCACAAGACTTGCAAGATACATCTCTGGCTTTGTCTTTAAACCTAAATTCAAGGTTTACCACTTCTTTTGTGGGATAAAACATAGTTTAGAAAAATCCCTAGTGATCTGTGACTTTGATAGTTATGAAGAAATTGTCTGATGTGCCCTAAAAGTTTAAATGGAGAGTGGTGAATCTTAAGGGTATCATGGGGATAAGAAGTGTAAATTGGAGTTTAATTTTGTTGGTCCTATGTAGAAATCTAATGTTTCTAATAAATCTCAACATCCCACATTTCAATGGTGCGGAAAGAAGAACCCTAGAAATTGTCTAAGGGAAGTGAAGAAAGACTTTAGGTGTGGAAGAGAATGACACCAAGCTAATGATTTACAACAGAAGAAACCCACTAATAAAATAAAGGAAATTAATTATCCAATAAACCCTCGGAACATTGTTCATTGCTTCAACTAAAAAGAACTAGGTCACTTTACAAACCAATTCATTAAGCCAAGGGTTTTCGGAGACAATAAACAACCCCTAAGGCAGCAAAGAAGAGATTTTTCCATCACAACCACTAAGATGGATCCGAATAATAAAGTGGTGATAGATATGCTTGGTATTCATTAAATAATAGCGAATATACTTTTTGATTTTGGTTATACACATTCTTTCACATCATGAAATTTTGGCAGAACTATTCAAATACCGCCACAAATCATGAAAGTAGAGTTGTCAGTGAAAATAGAAGATGGGGTAATTATTGTTTCCTATGTATATAACTCCTCCCCTATCACAATTTGTGGGTTAAACTTCATAGTGAACCTTTTCATACTTCCTTTGGTGTAATTTGGTGAAATTTTGGTACGGATTGGCTTTCCCTATATATATCCAACATAAATTTTTGTGAGAAGGAAATCTCTCTTCGTATTGTGAATCGACCCCTAATTCTGTACAAGTGAAAATAGGAGGATGAATCTTATTTATCAACAAAATCTCAAGAATGGATATTATTTCCCTATGAGAAAGCGTATCTTGATCAAATTATTGAGTCTAAGGAAATAGTCATCCTCAAAGACATGCATATTGTGAGGGAATATGCTAACGTGTTTCCCAAGGAATTTAATGGTCTTCCTCCTAGATGAGAGGTTGAATTTTCAATCGATCTTATACCTGGGGTGTTACCATTATCCAAGACTTTATATATAATGGATTTTTTGTAAATTGAGGAGATGAAGAAACAACTATAGAAGAATCAAGATAAAGGATTCATACATCCAAGTGCTTCATGATGGGGTGCACCAGTCCTCTTTATCGAGAAAAAGGATGGGTCAATGCGCCTTTTCCTTAATTATCATGAGCTCAAAAAGATAATGATAAAGAACAAGTATACTTTACCATGGATTTATGACTTTTTCAATCATCTACGTGGAGCATAATACTTATCCAAGGTGGATATGCAGTCAGGATATTACCAATTTAGGGTGAAGAAGGAGGATATCCCTATGACTTCTTTTCATACAAGGTATGGGCACTATAAATTCATAGTAATGTCATTAGAACTTACTAATGCTCCATAAATATTCATGTACTTGATGAATATAGTCTTCAAGTAATACCACGACAAAATCTTGGTAGTCTTTATAGATTATATTCTAATATTCTACAAAACCGAGGAGGAGAATGAGAAGTATCTGAGCATTGTACTAAATACCTTGAAAAAGGATAATCTTTATACCAGGGACAGTAAATATGAGTTATGGTTGAATAAAATATCATTATTGGGGAACATAATCACAAGAAATTGGGTATTTTTGGACCCTTAAATTGTTAAAGTAATTGAAGGATTCTTAGTCCAATATCTATGATAAATATCTATAGTTTCCTTGGGTTATCTGGGTATTATCATCAATTTGTGAGAAATTTCTCACAATTTTCAAACCCTCTAACCAAGATAACTCATAAATGAGTCAAGTTTTTTGGAATGAAGACTGTGAATAAATATTTAAAGAGCTAAAAAGGAGGCTTATCACTACCCCTGTCATCACACTACACATAAGTGGAGAACTTTTTGTAGTATTCAATGACGCTTTGAAGAAGGTATTGGGCTGTGTGTTAATGAAAAATGACAAATTGGTATCTTGTGCTTCAAGGAAGTTAAAATTAAATTAATAGAACTACCCAATTCATGATATAGAGTTGGTTGTAGTGATATTCCCTTTGAAAATATGGTGGAATTATCACTTTGGGGAGAAGTGTGAAATATATACAAATCACAAAATCATCAAGTATATATTCAAACAAAAATAGATGAATATGAACCAATGAAGATGGTTATATTTGATCAAGGACTATGACTAAAAAATCCACTATCATCCTAGTAAATAGAATAAATTGGCAGATGCTCTAAGTAGAAAGCATCTAGAAATTCTATCATTTATGATAATTGAGAATGATTTGATCTTCTTAGATTTGAAAAGGATGGACATGGGAATCATAAAGGAAGGAACATAATCAATCCTTTCACAAATTATTGATCAACTATCCCTTCTAGAGAGGTTAAAGTATGCTCAAAAATATGATGTGGGAATTTATAAGTAAGTGGAAACTATAAGAAAAGGGAAATCCTTGGAGTTCAATGTTAATGAAGTAGTTGTGAGATTTGGGTCATGACTATGTGTTCCATAAAATCCTGAGTTAAATAAGGAACTATTGTATAATGCACATAGTTTGACTTTCTCTATTCACCTAGGAATCACAAGGATGTATCAAGATCTCTAAGAGAAATATTTGTGGGAAAACATGAAAAAGGATATCGTTGAATATACATCAAAGTGTATGTTATGTAAAAAAGTGGAGGCTGAAAGGCAGAAGTCTAAGGGGATTATGCAACCATTACCCATACCAACATGAAAATGGTAAAACATCACCATGGAATTTTTCACCAGACTTCTGGAGACATCCGGAATAAATACTGTTATTTGGTTTGTTGTGGATAATCTTATAAATATTACACACTTTATTGTGATTTGAGAGGATTTCTCACTATATCAACTTGCACAGTTATACATTAGAGAAGTGGTGAGGTTATATGGAGTGCCACTATTGATTGTACCCAATAGATATCCAAGATTCACCTCCAAGTTATGGAAAAGTCTCCAACATTCTCTAAAAACTGAGCTGAACTTCAATACAGCCTATCATCCTCAAACTGATGGCCAATCTGAGCAGACTATTCAGACACTAGAAGACATGTTACAAGCATGTTCTATAGACTTCAAAGGAGGATGGGACCAACATCTACCTCTGGTCGAGTTCTCTTACAACAACATTTTCAAATCAAGCATCTAAATGGATCCCTATAAAGCCCTTTATAGGAAGAGGTATAGAACACCTGCATGCTTGGATGAAGTTAGGGAATGAAAACCACTACATCTTGAAATAGTCGAGGAAATGGTGGAGAAGTTTAAGACCATTCAGCAACACATCAAAGCTACTTAGATTTGACAGAATAGTTATGCTAAAAATCTTCGACAATGCCTAAATTTTGATATTTGAGACATGGTATTCCACTACATATCTCCATGAAATAAAGTGATGAGATTTGGTAATAATGGAAATCTTAGTCCAATATAGATCAGGCCCTTTTGATATTATTAATCACATCAGAGTAGTAGCCTACTAACTTGCACTCCCACCTAACCTATCTCAAGTTCATGATGTATTTAATATATCTTTCTTGAGATATTACATACCAGACCTCTCACATGTACTCAATATATAGGCGGTACCTTTTGAGAATGACTTTTTCTATGAGAAGTAGTCGATGAAGATCTTAGATTATAGAGACAAAGTTCTATGTAATAATACAATGCACCTCATCAAAGATCTTTGGAGAAACTACAAGTTTGAAGAGGAAACATGGGAACTATAGGAGGTGATGAAACAGAGTTACCCTCATCAGTTTTAGTGTGGGTAAAAGAAACTTTGAGGCTAAAATTTCTTAGGGGGAAGATTGTAACGACTTGAACTATTATAAATAAAATTCCCCTTTTGTTTTAATTAAATGTATTATTAAGTAATATAGTTATACAAAACACATGCACTTATTTTGTTTTATTATATACAATTAGATTTAAAAGACCATTAATTATCATTACGATTGATAATATAGTTGTTTAATAGTGATTATATGATTAGTATAAATATAGGGTTTTAACAAATCCAATTAACACGGACAAAGGAAGTGATGGACTCAACTAGTAGGATTGTACCCTATGAAGTTCATTTATTGTAGCTTCTAAGGGAGATATCATCTTTGGGATTTTCCCTTGACCAAACCCAAGCCGATATCCAATAATATAAGCATCATAGAAATATTTTATGAGATAATTTCAAGCTCATCAATATCACATCCCAAACCATGTTCGTCGAACCACCCCATGAAACTCTCATCGTTGCACACCTTGCTCTTAGGGCATTTGATGGTGTGTTAAATGGATATATACCAATAACCTATAAATATGATTATGTGCATTATTTTTTATATAATAATGGATTTATTTTCTTCCTATTATTTTTACTTTATAAATGATTTTTATTTTGATATAATAAAACATAAATATTATGTTTAGGTAATATTCAAATTCAATTAAGGAACTTATTTTGATTAATTAATGGATTTTTTAAATAAAAAAAATTAATAAAGTATTATTATTAATTAATTTTTATAAAATATAAATGATTATATAATTTTTATGAATTCAAATGTAATTTTTATAAGGGTTTGAAAACTATTATTGTCAAAAACCCAATATTTCTCAATAAATGCCGATTATTATTTTAAAAGTGAAAATTGTAACGTCCCGGATCTGGGTGCCACTCAATGGGTGCCCCAAACCTGGTTGATCACATGACCTCAAGCTCATTTCCTCAAATTCCAGAGGCTTCCGACTAGCAGCGAGGGCCCAAGTATGATAGTGGGGAAACTATGCCCTCATTTTTCAAAGTGCAGCGTAGCGGAAAGGATAAATAACATACAACAGTGGAAGCAGTAAACAGTATACAACTGAAAAGGACAACTGAAGTAAAGAGAACCAGCAGTCATATATATATCAAGATGTAGCATGTCACTATTCTATGAAAACAGCCAAAATATGATACACTGCAATACAATACAATACCGCTCAAGTACAAGGTACAGTAAAAACAAAACAAAACAGTGTAACAGGAGCTCAGCAGCATCGCAAGCCTAAGCTCGACCCCATGCTCTCCTACTCCTCTGCAAAAAGCATGTACATGTATATGGACTCTTTTCCCTGTCAATACCTATAGCAATATAGTCTATTTGGGCTAAAGACATGACCCAAACAGAGTGTGAGAAATAAATCCCATTAGGCACCCACCAAAGGCTTGTGCCCAACTGTCAGTGAAAAATGTGCAACAGCAGTGTGCAGTAGTAAAATGAAATAAACTAAGCAGTACTCAAAAGTAAGTAACTCTACCAGTCATATTTCCATTTTAATATTCATTTAATCATGCCAAGCCTCTGCTTTAACTTGGCAGGTACAACATATGACAATCACCTCGGTGAATATGCATGATACCATTGTCCTCAGACATACAACCTTACCCTCAGGTAATCAGGGTCACAACCCGCAGGTAATTTCCCTTAGGCATAACAGATATTTCACTCAGGCGTATGAAGTGTCACCCTCAGGCATAGAATCTACTGCCCACAGGCACGGAAGGAGTTGCCCTCAGGCTAAACAGAACACTGCCCTCAGGCTAAATAGAACACTTCCCTCAAGCGCAAGTAACTGGTCTGATCCCAACATATAAACAAAAAATTATATACAATTCCTCTCAAGGAAATTAAAGAATACTAAATTTTACGATATACCCTCGGGTAACCTGGCCAAATGGATAAACAGAGGAACTCACCCCAGTAGTGGTCCTGGATCCAAGCAACGATCCCAACCAGTAGTTAATAATTACATTCAATTACCTATAAAATTATAGGTATTTAAAATAGCCAAGGCCTCAGCCATACGACACCCCAAACATGGGTTTTTAGCACAACAGTACACAAAAACGCACATCAGTTGGAATTTAAACACCAGACCACCTACCTCGATCACCCCTGATCGGTATACGTGAACGTCACCTCCCAAAATTCATGAGAAGGGCATAGATCTGAGATAAGATAATTCTCGTTCAAATGTAAATAACTCTCCCTCAGGAAATAATTGGAAAGAAAAGCACCAGGAGAAGAGAGGGCTTACCCGTGCGGTCCCAATGAGATCTACGGCAAAGAAACTGGGTTCTTGGTGCACAATAGGGTGATCTCTAAAGCTCTAGTCATCCTTCCGAGCTCCCCTTCGGCGTTTTAAGCTTCCTCTGTAAACAGAGGAGGCTACTTTCCGTTTTAAGCAAAAAAAACAAAATACATGGCATGTACTCTCAAGAACACGGTGTGTACTTTCCATTTTTTAAATTGTTCCTCTGGCAGCTTCTCGCCAGCATGGAATTGTTCATCTGTCGATATGAGTACATGGCATGTCTTTTTGATTACACGACGTGTACTATCACTCCGCTGGCGGCTACCTCCACCACCTTACAATTCACCTGTCGACTGACTACATGGTGTATAAATACCCACCACACGGCATGTAGTCAATTTTTACACCTTTCATCACCGGAAGGGCTACACGCCATGTGTACTCACTCTACACGGCCAAAGTACATGGTGTGTGGGAAAAGTACATGGCATGTATCCACAAAATTTGGGATTTTCCCCCATTTTCCTTATTTTCTCAAAAACACTTAAGGAAAAAGGAAAAGAAGAAACTTGTACCTCAAGAATAAGAACTGGGTTCTTACAAAAATACACATATTTATAAAATAACTCAGATTAAATAAATATAATTTTTGGAATCAAAACATCTAAATTATCCAATGGTGAATTTTTCATAGTTTTATGAGACAGTCAAATTTTTGGGTAAAAATTAAATACTGTATAAATATACTTTATGTTTTATGACATCATAATGACCCAAAAGTGATGTAATAAATACTATAAATGGTATCCAAGACCAAATATCTATTTTCAATTTAAAATAATTTAATTTTAAGTTTATTTTATTTATTTTATAAAGCCTTTGTGAATCCTCCAAAACCATTAATATATTTTAAGGTTCAAAAAACATTTATTTAAGAGTATGACTCACCTCCACATAATCAAGGGAATTATTTTATTAAGTTCAGACCTTTGAATTATAAAATAATTTAAAGAAATCTTATTTTTAATAAACCATGGGAAAAAACTATGGGAAGGTTTTTGGTTTTTTTAATTTATTATGTAGTGTCTAAAACCTAAATAATAAATAAATCCTCTCATTTCTTATATAAACCCACCGAAGATCCCATATATCTTCACTAAAACTCCTTAGAGCACTTATTTAATCTTCCTTACACTCTCTAGAATCCTCCCAATGTGCCCTAAATTTTACAAGAATCTCCTCCCAATCATTTGGTTCCACACACTCAAGTAAGGTATTTCTCTCTTCTCATTTTTATTCAAGAACTTATTTTATGTCATGTATCTTAAATTAAATTTTCTTATTTTGATATATTTTATTAAATATTACCCTTAATTTACATTTAATTTAAATATTATGATATCCCCCTTTCACTCTCATTAATCTTCCCATGATCTTTATGTACACTTGTTACCATGCTAAAATATAGTTAGGATTCTTTTCTTTATTCAAGTTCTTCATTAACTTATGGCTTATATTTCCAATTTATAATGTTTAGATATGTTTTTACATGTTCTTATTACTTACCATTTGATTTATATGTGATTAGAGACCCCATTCTCTCTCATAAACCCATTTTTATGAATCTTTAAGTGACATTGTTATGCTGCTGAAATTTCACTACGATTTTACATGCCAAAACAATTGTATAGTGAATACCATACCCATTTCCTATCATGGGTGTTCACATTTATACGCATATACTTTTTTATTGAGGAATTAAATATATTTATTCTACACTCCTTTATCATGAGATAAATTATGATGATGAATAAATCCATGTTATATGATCTATGTGGCACACTTAATCATGAGAATGAAATGAATGTGACGGGTGTGCCTAAAATTATATAGCACTCCAATGCATTGGGTAATGTTTAGTCTCATGAAAAATCATTTTGGTATATGGAGATAACATTATACCTTTATGATAATTTTTTCATCATTATGTCTTGGAAGTTATCCTTGGCCTATGTTTATGATGCAGTGTTTTAAGTTGTTTCCACATTTCCCCTGTTATGATTATAATGATATATCATGCCTTATTATTCATGTTCCTTTTATGACCCATTGATATTCCTATTTTATAACATGTATTATATTCTTCATATTATGATATTTTTATTCCCTTATTGTTCTTTATATCTCACCCCTTTCTTATGTATGTCCCCAGTTTATCCCGTTCAATTTTAAAAGCCATGGAATTTTAGAATCGTGTTAAGTAAGTTTTCAATAATTTTGTTGTATCTCGTGTTCAAGATGTTATGTTACGTACCTAATTCCCAAAGACACTATCAACTAGATATTTTAGGTATATTAAGTTTAATATTATGTAATAAATCATGAATTAATGAGTAATAAAGATAAGGGTTGTTATAGATAAAGAACATTGATCAAAAGAAACTAAACAATCAAGAGAAACTTAATGGCCACAAAACCATAAACCAAAGAGATTTGAAAATTTTCATTGATTCATCGAAAAAATAAGGTAATAGAATAAAAAAAATTTAATAACCTTTTCCTGGAGTTGATAAATTATTTTACTCTCTATAATAATAACATAATGAAATATACTTACTTGATAAGAAGAATTTCATCCTTTAATCAATTTCCACAAAAATATTATCTTTTGATTGAAACGATGAGTATTCATGATTAATTTTTCATTCCTAAATAACTATAACTTCTAGAAAATTGGGCTATAGAGACATTCCAAAATTGTGGCTATAGGATTAAAAATCATGTCTATAAGCTATAACCATGATTTCGGTTGTATGTGGCACCTATTGGTGTGGCTATATAAAAAATATATATCCAAGATTTTAAGAGGATATTTCTATGGTTACAAACATTTCTATATCTCACACGGTCATCCACTGTGGCTATAAGGTATAGACATAGTTTAAACCATGGATGTAGATTAAAAAATAAATAGCTCCTAGCCGGATTCGATCTCCTTACCTGCGCTACCACGAACTGGGCAACTTACCACTATGGATAACTTTTGGTGTGTGTGTGTGTGTGTGTTTGTTGTTATATATATTATTATGAACCATGGAAATAGAATAAAAACCATATTTATAGCTCTTCTTTCCATTTCTCAGCAAAAAAATCTCACGCTAAGGGGGGAAACCTATTGCCACGGTTCTATGAAACTGTGGCTATGGGTGGAGTTTATAGCCACGATTTCATAAAATTGTGGCTATATCCTTCTATGAAATACCTTATATCCATGTTTTAGACAAAACCATGGCTATATCCTTCGTATAAATACCTATATCCATAGTTTTAGAAAATCATGGCTATAGGTCTATAGCTATAGACTGATTTTCTAGTAGTGTATAATCAAATTTTAATGGATCACATATTCCACAAAATTATAACAAGATATTCCTCCTGTATTTATACATTAATCAAAACCAAAATAGTGTAAAAATTTTAAGATAATTCCCAAAATTTATAAACCTTCATATGAAGAAATAATACATCAATCTTATAAATTCAATATTAATACCCAAATATTAGAATTATTTGATTGTATATTATTTCAATATAAATTTAACATTTATTTCAAAATATCATCAACCACTTTTAATGTATCATACCAAAAATGTATATGCCTTAATAACATAATCTCTAAGACACACTAATCATTTTCATAAATAAACTAAATCACTATAAATCTACATTAAGATATAATTCTAAAGGTCAATTCAACCTTGAATCCTAAAATAATACTTCATGTTAAACCAAAGGGTTAAATATACCACAACCAAATAAAACATCTCCTGAAATATCATTAGTCGCCTTAAAATTCCATCACTTCAAACCTCAAAAGGGGTGTCTAAGACTTTAAACTTATGATCAACCTTCAACTCATAAACCTATGATGGTATCCATAAATCTTAAAATATATTATAATGAAAACATCATAATATCTAATTATTTCTAAACCCCGCTCTAATATGAACTTTAAAGGATTTAAAACCGTACTCCCATATTCATTGTTAAAAATATAAACATTACATTTCTGGATTTCATACTGATAAATGTGACCAAATTTTTTCATTCAAAACATACAAAATCATATTGAAATATTGGATCACATACATACCCAATGAAATTTTTTGTTTAGATTTTCATATAATTATGAAAAAATCGTACATAAACAACTCTCATGATATCAAGAGAGTATTTTTCCACTATACCCATATTTTCTTATTACATATTAATTCTTCAACATCTCCCATATAATTATTCACATGTGAAACCTTTATAGAATCAAATAATTTATCATATTTATTTTTAACCTAGGTAAAAATAAATATGATAAGGGTGAGATCAAATTATCATTAAGGGTAAATATAAGAATTTACAATTGAATGTCATCAGTGAGCATTATATGAACATAAGGTTATGACGAAATAATAAAAGTGCATAATAATAACATAAGATAATTTATACCCATAAATTACATAGATTATAAAACATAAACCATATTATAAAGCTTTAACAAATGAAATAGTCAGATGAATCAATAATCATGATCCATATGATGTCATTCTTGATCAAAGGAATCATTATAAACCAATATCAATTATAAAGAAAACATTTTTATATCATGAAAAAATATCTTCATAACCCATTTTAAAACTATGTAAAAAATAAATATATCCAAATTAAATCCATGGTAGAACTAACATTGGTTAACTCCCTCTTTATTTCCTTTGATGATAGGGAATATTACCAAATGCATTGAGGAGCTATAATGGGGCTCACCCTTCATATAAGAAATATCAGGATCACTCATTTTTCATGATCTATAATGGGGATCAAATTTTTTTATAATTTTTATCGAGATCACATGTTCATCAATATTAATCTAAATGTACTTTTAATGATTAAAACATTTAGAATATTTCATTTTAAAAAATAAGAATAATCATTGTTCTTTCATTTATTAATTAACCCATAGAAAATAAAAGGGTTCCATGTCAATATCATAATCCATCGAGAGAAATAATAAGGATAAATCATTATAGAATATACCCAATGAATTTTAAGTGACATCAATAGTTTTTGATGTTGATGAATGGAAACACCATTAAGAGTCATTAAAACATTCTTGAGGAAAATACCCTTTCCACTCTGAAAATAACTTTTAAAAACTAAAAATTCATAAAATATAGTAAAAATGTTTTTATTTGAAAATAAACTTGGAAATATATAAATTAATCTTCCAAAAAAATATGATGATGGTAAAATTAGTACATGTTTTAAATGTTAAAAATAAACATTCTTTTCAAATATATTTTAAAGGGAGTAAAAAGTGACTCGTTTGGAAATAGTTAATAAAATTCCTTTTAAAAACATTTAAAAGAAGGTTAAAGATGATGTAAAATATAATTAGGAAATGGTTTATGTTTATAAAAGGACATTATTTTTAAAAAAAAAATCAAATACATGGACATGGAAGATAAATATTCCTGATCTAAAAGAAGATAAAATATTAGTATCACTTATTAACAACTTTATTGATGTTTCTTTAATAAATAATGTAAGAAATAGAAACTTAACATATAAAAAACATTCAAAATAAATAGATAATAAAAGATATTTTTTAAGAAAATATGATCACATGATTTCCCTCAATGAAACATTGGACATAAACATTCCTATAAAGAAAGGAAATTATAACATAAATCCTTTACCACTTTGGAAACTTTTCAATAAAAATTAATTGAAAGTTAGAATATTATATGGCTCTATGAATCTCATTAATTTTACGAATACATTTTTCAAAATTCATTCATAATTTATTAAGAACACTATATAAGGAAATAATAGTTTTCAATAAGAGATATGTCTCATGAAAATTATATTGGGAAAAATAAAACCCTTGAAAATTTAATATCGTTGAATTGAGAATTAATAAATAGAGATATTATGTGTAAAAAATGTAACTAATCACCAAAAAAAGTGAAAATATTGAATAAAAAGTTTTAGAAATTAATTCACACATAATCATATCATAACAAAGTCAACGAATAATAGTTATAACCCAACAAAAGTAAATTGAGTTAAGAATCATTTTACCACGTGGTAACTTCCAAGTAAAATCCAATTGGATGAAATAATATGAATTGAAAATTAAAATAAAAATAATTTTGAAGGATTAATTATATAATATTTAAAAGGTTCAGTATACACACCTCATAAAATAAATTTGGTGTACAACATTAAAATATGCCTCAATGGAAGGAAATTAAGGGGAAATGTCTTACCTTGAGTCTGACTCATCACATACATTCCTTATATTCCTGAATAAAAAAAACATGTTATTTTTTTACTTGTTTATGAAAAAATTTCATGTTTATTATTACTTTAATTTTATTCATTACCATTTTATATTAAATTACTTAACCAATTAAGTTTATATCTGATTTTCTGAATATATATGAATTATATGTCCAAAATGACTTTGATAGGTTGACCATGGTAAAAGAATTCATTATTTAATAATCTCAAGAAAAATATTAATGAAATAATTATCATTTTTATATAAAAATCATAATTTTAAACCCAACCATGAAATATGGTTATGAAAAATGAACTACATTGCAATCATGGAGACGGTAGGTCGTACGTATGCATGAGTAACGTTTCTATTTTTCAATGATCATTATGGAAAGAAGGTAAGTATTATTTTATCCTTAAAAAATAAAAATTATATCATAAATAAAAAATTATTTCTTTAAATATACTTATATATATCATCCATGTGATGCAGTGATGAAAAATGAATCACATTGCTTAGTGGTGGTGGTAGCCACATGTACGCACGAAGAAAGTTGTCATTCTTCAATGGGTGGAAAGGTAAGAAATTATATTATATAATTTATTTTAACAATTAAAAATATTTCATTAATATGATATATATATATATATACATTAAATTCATAATTATAACCATCCATGAGATATGGTGATGGAAAATTAATTACATGAGTTTGCGAACACTACTGCAAATTGGGCCTTTAACAGCACTAGTAAAAGGAATTTATCATCTCTATAAAAGTGCTAATAAAGTAAGTGATGTTAAATGGTTTTATTTAACAAAACTCTTAAAAAAGTTCTGATAAATTCCCCACTGATAAAGGTGATATATTTTATTTTCACACCCCCCCCCCACCATTTATCAGCACTTCTCATCCCCCCCCCCCCCCCGCGCACCCCTGTCTCCAACAATTTTCAAACCTGAGACCTCCAACTTATAAACCAGCACCTTTTCCACTCCCTTATATTGTTTTGTTTAACATTTTATGATATATCTATAAATTTATATATATTTCATTAAATTTTATATATATATATATATATGTTTATATATATAGATAAATTTTATATATTGAAAAATATATTTTATATATAAATATGGTTAATTTATTATTTATAAAATTAATTTTTTATGTGTGAATATATAAAAAAATATGTATATACTGTTATATATTTGATTATAAATAATAGTAAATTATAAAAAACAATAAAATTTTAAATCCATATTTGGGAATAAATTTAGTCCCTATTAAAAAAGGGTAAAAAGACCCCCTTAAACAAGGTTGAAAATACATTGAATGTTAAAAAATTTGGGTACCCTGACTAAAAAATCAGTTTTGGAGGCCTTCTGGGAATTTTTTGCCTCAAAAAAAGTGTTACCAATGCCTACTTTATTAATACGGCATAAATATATTCACAGACTTTGATTTTATATGTGGTAGAGCCCAAATGGACACTCGGATCATAAGTTATGGTTGTTTGAAGTTATAATTACATTTTCAACTTATTTTAGATCTTTTACTTATTTTTTATTTTTTTTATCTTTAAATTGTTACTAAATGACTATTACTCAATAATAATTATAAAATTATAATTAAAAATAAATAAATTATTTTATAATCCATTTTCACTAAATATCTTATATATTATGTGTAAATGCCTATTTAGCCTTATCTAAAATGTATTTAAAATATATATATATATATTATTTATATCAATATATATTATATTTATATCAATATATATTATATTTATATCAATATAAATATATTTATATATTGATAAAATATAATTTCTTTAAATATAACTTTTATCAATGGTAGTAAAAAATACTGATAAATTCCCTTTTTATAAGCGCTTTTTTCTAGAGCTGATAAGGGGGGGCTTTATCATCTTTTCTTACAAGCACTGATAACCCCTTTAACAATGATTTTTAGCCCAATTAAAGACCCCCTTAATAGAACTAAAAAAGAATTGTTAAATACCCATTTTAACAGCACTTTTTTTAGCACTAAAAAGGGTGATTTTAACTGAGTTTTTATCTAGTGTTATTAAAACCCTAGCGCTGGATAAACCTAGCTTTGTAGTGGTGGAAGCAGTAGTCTATTGTACACATGAACCATGATTTTGTTTTCCATTTGATGGAAGTGAATAAGGATATAGGTTATGAAATTAATATAAAAACATCTCCATATATGGTAGATACTATTTTTATGATTTTATAATTGTTTAATAGTATTTAAAGTTGGTGGAAGAAGAAATAAAAAATGTGTGGTTAAGAACTATACATCTTCTTCAGACAACCTCTTACGGTTTACACCAAATGCTTCCCTGGGATGGATTTCTATAATCAAACCAAAGATTCTATGATGTGGGGAGTGATTTAAGAAAATTATTTGTAAAGGTATTTTATGAAACAAAATTCTTTTGAATTGTGAATAAAATATAAGAATATGTTCCATTTTATAAGAGAGTAGAGGGGCACTCTGGGAATTTCATAAAATATTAAATTAATATTAATTAATTTTGATGACCAAAATGGATCCAAATTTATAATATTATAATATATATTAGGATTATTATAAATCCTCTCATCCAATAAAATTTATACAAGTTTATATCACATTTTAACATTTTTCGTCTTGTTTTAACCCTCCGTTAACCCTTTTGATGATTACTATGATGACCAAGTTTTTTAATATTTAGGGATCAATATAGATAATATAAAAGGAAAAATAGCCCATAAATACAATATGGTTGATATTTTCAATCATATACAAATCACTTTGATGATAATATGATTTTTTGGATTTATAATCATTTAATAAAATGTAATTTATTATAAAATAACATTAATGACAATTTTAGAACTATTCATTTAATTTGACTTTTGTAACTAAAATAAAGAAATGTAATTATAATATAATATAATAAAACCTATATAATATGTCATTTTATTTAAAAAAATTTAACACAAAAAAATCACTCAAATAATATTATTTTTAGAGTTTTAAAATCATTTTATTGATTTTTGTACTACTTGCAATGCATTGTGTCAATGTTTCATGGGGGTTTAAGGTAATTATTTCATTAATAAAAATTGGAAATAAATTACCATGATTAAAAATAATTTATATTTAAAATTAATATTTATAACAAAACATATCCTCTGTTTATCCCTATGTTAAAAATTTAGAGATGATAAATAAAAGAGAATGACATTTTTTACTTTTCTTTATATAAAATAATATAAAATTAAAAGTCATGTCTAAATGGAACCAAAAAGACATATATTTGACTTTTGGGTGAATATGTATGATATATACACGTAAAATATAATTAAAGAAAGTTTCATAGTCATTTTTTAGTCTTTATCATATTATTTTTAACCTCAATTACATGATTTACCCTTTACCATGGTAACAAAATTACTAAGTTTGTTATTCATAATATCCAAAAATAAAAGGGAAATATATACCAAATGTGGAACCACTGAATAAAAATATTTAATAATATTTTCAATATTCCAAATATATAATAGTTATAATTTTATTTAAAATCAAACCTGTAAAACACGGTGAAAATTTATTTTTCAGAAAAATGTCTTTTTGTATAAAAATGTTTTTATACCAGAATAAATCATAAAATTGATATTAATGAAAATAATTGTATTAATAAATTTATAATAGAACTAATTTTACTTTTAAATAATTTTAAATTAAAATGTAACTCTTTTAATTCTTGAAACAAGAATAAAGTTTTTAATGAAAATCAGTATTTTTCATTATTCACTAGAAAATCAATCTTTTTAGAAAAATCCAAAAAAAACTACACTAAGATAATTTTGACATTATGATTTCATAAATAATATAATTTTTATAAAATAAATTTTATAAATTTTCTAGAAATTAATTTTAATATTTTCTCACCAAAATAAATAAAAACCACTTTCTAAGAAAACATATTTTTGAAGAATAAAATGATTTTACTAAAATTCAAGATCATATTTCCTAATAATTAATCAAAACATTTTAATTAAATTTTGACCTTTATATATATATATATATATATATATATATATATATATATATATATCATAATTTAGTTAATCCTATTCATTCCAATTCAATATCTAGATTATGACAGTCATATTTAAATAATAATATTTCAAGGTTCGTTTAAGCTCGGTGTTGCGTATCTTGTACGCTATAGGACATATTATCTATTTTAAAATATCATGATATTATTGTCACGACCCATCCTCAGGACCCGTGTCATGATTACCCCAAGCCCACCTTCCATAGGCCAGGGGATGGCGACTAGCACCAAAAGCGTAAATCCCTAAGCTGGGAAGGCATTACCTTTATAAATTATAAACACACACAAACAGAGTACAAACTGGAAGAAAACACTAAGTAAAAACTGTATACAAAATGAGTGCTAAAAAGTAAAGGGGGGAGGAAATACAATCCCAACTATAAAGTACAAGGAAACTTAAAACAAGTACAAATGAAGAAAGTTAAATAGTTGTCGGATCGTCCACCGGGAAGTCCTACCTGAAGGGTAGGTAAAGAAAGCCTCCACATCACTCCACGTCTGTTTGTCTCCTCCATGTACCGACTCGCTGTAAGGTCCACCTCCGGGTACCGTTTAGTCCTGCTACTCTGATCCTCAGTCAGCGTTGTCTGTCATTTGCAACCAACACAATGAGGTGCGGGCATAGCTCGTGCAGGGGTGAGTATAACGATACTCAGTAGGGACCCCGAGACCCGCAAGGTCTCACAAAATCCAACAAGGATAAACCACAAAGAATGAAATCAAAAGATAACCCCACTTAGGTATATGCTCATACATATACCTAAGTTATCAAGTAATCCATCTCAATCATGAGGTAAACACAAAAGTTACTGAATCAGCTTACACAGGTATACAACTTATGTAGAGAGATAGAGATGATCATATATAGCCACTGAATCATCAGATTTATCGGACCAACACATGATCCGGGACCAGCTATTCTGTCAGACCAACACATGATCCAAGAACAAAAGTCAGAACTATCGGAGCAACATATGATCTAGGAACAGTCTTCAGAGCTATCGGACTAACACATGATTTAGGACCAGCTATTCTGTAAAACCAACACATGATCCAGGAACATAAGTAAGAACTGTCGGACCAACACATGATCCAGGAATAGTCATCAGAGTTGTCCGACCAACACATGATCCAGGACCAGCTATTCTGTCGGACCAACACATGATCCAGGAACAGAAGTCAGAACTGTCGGACCAACACATGATCCGAGAACAGTCGTCAGTGCACAGCCAGCCACAGGGTTTCCACAAAGCACGCTTGATTCTGGGAGGGTCCGCTCCTCAAGCCAAGTTTCGACATATCAACTGCCACCAAGTCCCATAAATAAGTGTCTCAAAGGTTCGTCTCGTCATAGGGGTCTCAATACAAAATATGGTGCGTCAATCGGACGCCCGGTCTGTGAGTTATTAGCTTTTTAGTCCCGGGGGCCCGGTTGGATTCGTGTGCGATCCAACCTGACCGTATCTCAACACTACCCTGAACTCCAGTGGTGAATACTCAAAGGGATCTTCGTGCTCCAAGAAAACCAGTGCCACTGACGGTTTGTCAAACGGTCATCCGGTGCCAAAGATATGACCAAAAAAAGTAACAGGGTCGGTAATGGGCCTTGGCCCGGTCCGACCCGGTCAGACCGACTCTGCCCAACCCATACTGGGCCGACCCGGTCTGGGTCGACCTGGTCAGCCTGCTAGGTTCGGACCGGTCTGCTGGGCCCGGCCCAACAGACTGCAGGGGCGTTTTGGCCCGAAGGTCACCACGTAGGCGGCTCAGCCCGGAGGCCAGGGTCGGTTTGGCCAGCACCACGTGGAGTGCGGCTCAGGCGGCTCGGCCCGGAAAGCCGATCTGGTTCGGCCAGCGACGTCACGAAGGATTCCATGGGCCGTCTCGGGTGGCCGGTGCGGCTCAGTTGATAGGGCGGCCGGTTAAGGGCGGCGCACAAGGAGGCCGGTAGGGTGGCCGGTCTGGAGTGGCACGTGCAGAGGCCGGTAGGGCGGCCGGTCCAAGGTGGTGCACATGGAGGCCAGTAGGGAAACCGAGTAGCAGCTCAGCCCGGCAGAGTGCGGCCAGGCAGGGCGCGGCCAGGCGGGTCACGGTCAGGCGGGGCGCGGCCAGGTGGGGCGCGGCCAGGCGGTCGACCAAGCAGGTGGCCAGGCAGGTGGCCAGGTGGGCGGTCGGGCAGGCGGGCGTCCAGGCAGCCGGTTCGGGGTGGCCAGCGGGGCGCGCGCGGAGGCCGGGCAGCCGGGAGGCCTAGAGGCCGAAGGTCCAGAAATCCAGGTTAGTGCGGGCCGGTGGTATTCATCTAGGAGCACCGGAGCACTGCTGCAGCGGTGCGATTTGCAGAGGTCACGGGTAGCGTGGCCTTTTTCGTTGTCACCTTCGTCGCCTCATTGTCATTTCATCGCCATGCTGAAAGAAACTTCACAAATAGATCGGCAGAGGGAGTCAGGTCATGTTAGTTTAGCTTGCACCCTCCGCGTTTAGGGATGATAACAATTGGTTCAACAAAGAGGAAGAAAGTTGAACAATAATTGTTTGCAATAAATCACATCAATTCCTTTTAAACGGAGATGAGAAGAAGTAAAGGAATAATACTCAATGTAAACCCCATACCTTTGATCATTGTTCGATGATGAAATCACGGGAAGAAAACGATGTTGTCGTCGTTCGTCACATCTTCCACGCACTTCCAATCCAAGCTCGTGTGTGGGTTCATTGACGACGATGAGGAGGGAAGATCGGTCGAAGACATCCCACGTCAAAGGGGGTTCTGAGGAAGAAAGTCGAGGAAGATCGTTCTTCGTTTTTGAAGGTGTTTTTCATTGGAAGTGTTCTTCGTTGGGAGCCTTCTCCCAATATTTCTCCCAAGTTCCTCCTATCTCTCCACTCCACCCAAAATGAAATTATAGACAAATAATAGATTAGGATCTATTATGTTCGTTGGTGAAAATTCAAATTGAGTGATTTAATTAAATGAGTTTACTCATTTAATTAATGGGGTGGATTTGGCATAACAATTCAAATTGGAGATTTAAATTAAGTGTCTCCACCTAATTAATGCTTGAGAGGTGGCACAAATTAAATTAAAGGGGATTTGGCCCCATTAAGTTGGATAAGGTCAAGGGGTTTCTCCCCATTTAATGGGGAGTTGAGGAGGTTTTACCCTCCTCCATTAATAGGGGGTTAAGCCTCGTTTGGTCCCCACATCATAACCTCTTACGGGAGGTTGTGTTTAGGTGGTACCCACCACCATAACCTTCCAAGGGAGGTTAAGGTGTGTTGGCCCCACCCCCAACTCCCATGAGGAGGTTTTAACCACCCAAACTTCACATGGCGGTTAAAAATAAAATAAAGTGAGCTTAATTTATTTTATTACTTCACGTGAAAACCCAAAAACTAACTTTTATCCTCGACACACTGTTGTCAAAGTGAAAGTCTTCTTAAGAGAATATTGATGTTGTGAGTTCAACGGTGCTCTAGGATTTCAATTCGAAGCACCGGTTCAAAAGTTATAAAAACCCGCTCGTACGTTTACTGAACATACTCGAAAAAAAACTTCAAAAATTGATTCTGGGCACATTGGGCCTTGGAATCAAGCATCGTAAATTTTCACAGACTCGTAAAAATCCCATGTATAAAAAAAATTCCACGGGATTTCTGGGTCTTTAAATTCTCCCCCCCTCAGGTCTTTACGTACCTGTAAGCTACAACTCGAACTAAGGTAACAAATGGGGGTACTGAGCATGCATCTCATCCTCTCGCTCTCATGTGCTCTCCTGGAGGTTCCTGTTCTGCCGGTGAACGCAGACCAGAGGTATCGACCATCCACATAGGACCTGCTCCTATCGATCCTCAATCTCCACTAGAACCTCCGTTAAAGTTGCCCCATCATCAATGTCCATCTCTCTATGGTCTATTGTGTGAGATGAGTCGTGCACATATCCCCTCAGCTGGGATACGTGGAAGACGCCGTGCACCTGGTGCAACTGAGGTGGAAGAGCCAAGCGGTAAGCCACCTCGCCTACTCTGTTGAGGACCTGGAAAGGTCTAATGAATCTCGAAGATAACTTTTCACCTCGGCCAAACCTCCATAGACCTCATCGAGGTGAGACCCGTAGAAAGACGTGGTCGCCATCCTCGAACTCCAGAGGTCTCCATCTCCTGTCGGCATACGACTTCTGCATGCACTATGCAGTCTTCATCCACACCTGGATGATCTGCACCTTCTCCATGGTAGCTCGTACCATCTCTAGTCTTACCAGTGCTGACTCCCCAGGGTCTGTCCAGTACAAGGGAGATCTGCAAGGTCGCCCGTACAATGCCTCAAAAGGTGTCATCCCTATGGTGGAGTGATAGCTGTTGTTGTATGAAAACTCCACCAAAGGTAAGTGATCCTCCCAGCTGTGACCGAAGTTGAGGACACACGAAAAAATCATGTCCTTGAGGTTCTGAATGGTCTGCTCAGTCTGACCATCTATCTGAGGATGGAAGGTGGTGCTCAGACGAAGTTGTGTCCCGAAATCCTCTTATAACCCCTTCCATAGCAGGGAAGTAAATCGTGAATCATGATCAAAGACAATCATCTAAGGTATACCATGAAAACGAACAATCTCCTACACATAGAGGCATCCCAAGATCTCTACTGAACCCTTCTCTCTGATCGGTAGGAAGTGGGCCAACTTGGTGAGTTGGTCGATGATCACCCAAATCGAGTCATGACCCCTGTATGTACGTGGAAGAACCGTTACTAAGTCCATGTATATCCCATCCCAATTCCACTCGGTGACCTCTAAAGGATTAACCAAGCCTGATAGTACTTGGTGCTCTGCCTTCACTTGCTGAAAAGTGAGGCATTGTGAGACAAACTTTGCTATCAGCTTCTTCATACCTGGCCATCAGTACTATCATTTGAGGTCCTGATACATATTCTCTATAATTGGATGTACCGCTAGAGGGGATGTGTGGAACTCCCTAAACACTTCCTCCTGAAGTGCCACTGTTACTAAGGTACGTCCTCTGAAGAGAATGACATGCTCCCCACCTTCAGAAAATCCATCAGGTGCCTTCCCTATGGATATCTGAGCACTTCGTGTCTCGCAGTCAGCATCCCCATGTTGTGCCTCCCTGACTTGCTGAAGAAGTGGGGGAGTGACTGTAAGAGACTGTAGAAAGGTTGCTCCATCTCTATCCATAAAGGATATCAGCAAAGTGGAATGTTGTTCCATTGCTTCGTCTAGTAGTTGTATACCAGTTCTTCTGCTAAGTGCATCTGCAACAATGTTCCCCTTCCCAGGAGTATAGACTATCTCGAAGTCATAGTCCTGAAGGAACTCAAGCCATCGTCGATGTCTTAGGTTCAGGTCCTTCTGAGAGAAGATATACCTAAGACTCTAGTGGTCAGAGTAGACTGTAAAACGTTTGCCCATCAGATAGTGTTGCCACATCTTCAAGGCAAAGACCATTGTTGCTAACTTCAGGTCATGGGTAGCGTAGTTCTACTCATGTTGTCTCAGTTTCCAAAACCATATGTGATCACTGCTCGCTCCTACATTAGGACACACCTGAGTCCGGTCCCTGATGTGTCATAGTAGACTGCGTACCTTACGCCCTCCTCTGGAAGCCTCAAGATGGGGGCACTGGTCAGCCTCTACCTCAGCTCCTGAAATATCTGTTGGCATCTCTCCGACCACACGAAGGGTTTACCCTTCTTTGTCAAGGATGAAAGTGGTTCTTCAACTCTAGAGAAGTCTGGTACGAACCTCCGATAATATCCAGCCAAAGAAGATGTCCCTCCCCCTTTGGGGGGTAATCCTAGAAACATCTTTTGAAAAGATGACCCCATGTTCTATCACTCATGTTTGGAACTAAAAACTCAAAACTCCTGCTACCACGAGGGTAAGGCTGGCCGACTCAAGAGTGATCGGATGCACCCTCCTATGAATGAGTTTAACCTGTGCTTCCTGGGTTTCTTTTTTTTCGTCGACTGAGGAAAACCTCATTCCAACATTGTAGATAAACCACAACCTTTTTTCCTAAAACAGTCAATCTGTGTATTAATTGTGTGTAAGAACCCGAGTTTTGAGCCTGTAAGAATTTTAAATTTTATTGATGTTATTCCAGAGTAGGGCATTCAGACGGCGTGTGATTCTAAGCCCCAGTGTGGCCGGAATTAAATTTTAAGTGTGTTCACACTGGACACACCAAATAAATATAATAACTCCTAAACGATTACTCGTATGGGAAAACTGATGGAACTGTTGATTCCGGATCATGCCATTTACCCTAGTAGGGGTGTAACTTTCACAGGCGCGACCCTTCTGTGGAAAACGCCACCTGGGGCATTTTCGTAATTTAGCGGCATCGGGTGTGAACTTTACAAATTCTGAACGGAGGCTCGGATTGAAATTCCAAGACTGTCATTGTGCTCAGAATGTGGATTTTACCCTAGAGTTAGATTAACCCTGACCGTGCCAAAAGTTTGGGTACGGGGCCTACTGGTAGGTGTTTAAAGAATTAATTAAAATTTAATTAATTCCCTACTTAAACACCTCCACCCCCCTCCCCCTTCTTCCCCTTCATTTCTCCCTGGTAGAATCCCTCTCAAAAAGCTTCAAGCTCCTCTCCTCTACCTCTCCAAGGTGGTGTGGCGGTCCGGCGGATCACTTGTGAAGCGACGGGCTACGCCCTGTGAGGTAGGCCCGTGTATTTTCGTTTTTAATTTTGGAAACCCCTTAAAATGAAATTATTTGATTTTAAATGTTGTCCAATAATCAGTAAAAAACCATAGATGCGTAGGGCTCGATCCTAGATTTCTTACGCTCTTTTCGAATCAAATTTTCGAGTCCCGGGGTGTCTGGGGTGACCCCGGGAATTTTTTCGGCCAATTTTCCCTGTTTTCTAATGGTTCTAGAGGTTTCTGGCGGGCTTCAGGCGGTCCGGGATGGCGGACGGTGGTGGAGCGGCTCCCAGGCATTGGCGCGGCGGCTCCCAGGCGGTGGGGCGGTGGAACCAAGCGGCGGTGGTGATCCCAAGCGGTGGCGGTGGGTGGAAGTCACCGGTGCGGGGCACGACAAGGGTCGCGGGGCGTGACAAGGGTCGCGGTGTGCGACCCCGTGCGGGAGACCGAGACCCGCCTTCGGTGGGTCTCCACACGGGACAGTAATTATCCACGAGGGCCGGTTGGCGTGGGTGGACCGGGGGTCAGCGGCCGGGCCGCATGGAAGTGCCGCGGGCCGGCGCTGCGGGCCGGGCCGACCAGCCGGCGCGGGCCGGCCCAGGCCGGGTGGACCGGCTGGACTGCCCCCTGTCTTCAGACACCCGTAACTTCCACTACGGGTGTCTGTTTTGCGTTCCATCTATGGAAGCATAATCCTCAGCTCGAGAAAGATATTTTGAGATGGTCTCGGGGATTTTTAATTCCCAATACGGGGGCTCGGTGGCGTGTCACGCTCGTTAAGTACCTCACCGGGATTCTTCTTTCGGATGATGGGAACACATCCAGAGTCTGTTTAAGGCGCCTTTAATGGCATTGTGACCATGGCGTCGAGAAGAAGTTGTCCATGTTGGTTTCAATCGTCGAATTTGGAGTTGATATGTGGGCCCCACGGGCCATCTTTTAAGTTGTGAGCAGCGTTTTGTGACTTTTTCATCAGACGTCTGCTCGGGGCGAATGAGTAGTCGTTTTGGCGTGTTTTTCCGAGAGCACCGCGATGGAACAGTTTTCCCGATCTCTTTCGGGACCGAGGTGTGGGCCCCATGAGACGTCGTATGGGCATAAAGCAGTGTGGAATAACTTTTTCATCGGGAGTCCGTTTCTAGTGAGTAAGTAGTCTATCTAGCGTGTTTTTCACAAGGATTACAACAGTGTAATTTGTTTGGGTGTGCAAAGCCTCTTTTAAGATCTCATTAAATGTGGAAACATGAAAGGGCATTGGTCGATGGTCCCTTTGACACACTCCGACCTAATGCATGATCGTGATGTTAGCGACGCCCAGAGATGGTTAAGGTATTGCGGAGTAATCAGACCTGTTTAGGGTTTACCCTCCAGTGGGGCTGGGCAGTGGGTTACCCACCGTTGTATTAGGTTTTACCCTCCAGAGAGGCTGGGAAGTGGGTCACCCGTTGACCTTAGGGTTTACCCTTCAGCGGGGCTGGGCAGTGGGTTACACATTGATTTTAGGGTTTACCCTCCTGCGGGGTAGGGCAGTGGGTTACCCATTGATTTTAGGGTTTACCCTCCAGCAGGGTTGGGCAGTGGGTCACTCGACGACCTTTTAGGGTTTACCCTTCAGTTGGGCTAGGTAGTGGGTTACCCAATGACTTTTTTCAGACTTATCCCCTTTCTATGAGGCTAGTCAGTGACTTTTCTCCATGGTTACCAGAGTGGGATCCTTGGTTGCACGATTCAGTGATGAGATAGTTTTGACGTGCGGGGTGTTTGGGAATCAGTTATGGATATCCTTAGAACTATTGGCAACTTTTCCTAGGTTGAGCTTGAAGATAGAGATCCCCTTATACACTCATCCGGGTTTCTTGTTGAGCATATATATATACACCCTACTTTTGTTCCCACTCCTTGGGTTCAGTTACTCTCCTTCTAGGAGGGGTGAAGACACGTGGGGTATGCCACGTGCTTTCAGTTTCAATATCCTCTTGGTCGGGATGAGTCTAATTCCTTTCTTTTTTGGGTTGAATTGCACTCTCTCCATTGTACTCTTACACTATTCTTTGTTTTGTATACTGCTCACCATTTTAGTACCTCCTTTTTTGCTCCCTCAAGCTTTCGGGGCATCATACTGAGTATCTTTATACTCACCCCTGCTTGGGCTTTGCCCATACTTGGTTTGCCCTTGTAGATGATGGACAGGTTGATCGAGACTACGGAGGAGCGTAGAGGACACAGAAGCTTGGGCTGCATTCAGTGGTCATAGTAGGACTTTCAGGTGTGAGACTCACCAGTTGTTTACTTTTGTTTACCTGTTGTTGGTTTGTGGCACCTTTCGGGTTGGGTGCATGTTTTTCCCTTTTTCTGTTCAGTTATCTTGTCAGTAATTTTTATCACTTTACTTTTTCTATTTATAATTATATGCATGACTATGGTTGGGTTTTAGCTATTTGTTCTTTGGTTTTCTTTTTACTCTGCACTTCTGCATTGAGTGGGATGTGTGTACAGGTACTTAGGCAAAGGACTCTCCAAGATTGTTATGCCTTTGGTGCTTGTCGCCAGCCCCTGGCCTATAGAGGCGGGCTTGGGGTAGTTGCGGCTCGAGACCAGTAGGGTCGGGTCATGACAAAGTTTTATCAAAGGTGGTTCATTCCTTGGGGTGTTGTTTAGATGTCCCTAAAGAGGAATTGGATGGGATTTAGGGTAATAGTGTTGACTTGTCTTGAGAGCGGCTCTCAAGCCAGGGAGTCCAGTGATGGTACGGGTGGCCGACGTATCCATTCACCAGGACCCTGATAACCCGCTTGTCAACTCAGCACGCTAAGACATTTGTTGTAGGGAACTTTGGAACATGCATCCGGTAGGATTGAGTCTTTGACTGTCCTTGTTGAGTCAGCTCCCCTTTGTGATTAATGTTATATATATATATATATATATATATGCTCATCTGATCATGGTAATCTTTGATAATTTTCAGGATGCCCCCACGACAGCAGCCAGCCAGGTTACCCTCTCCAGTTCGTGACGATGACCTAGCAAGCGACAAGGCATCAGTTCAGGGACCCTCATGTGACCCCCTTCCACCCAGTGCTTTAGCAGTAGTCCCTCCACCTAGAGAGTGAAATTTAGTATCGGTATCACAGGCTGAGGTTGAGCATAGGCTGAGTGCACTCCGAGACTTCCAACGTCAGTGGCCACAAAAGTTCCGCGGGGACCCGGATCCCCAAGCAGCGGAAGATTGGCTAGAGTCTGTGGACTGACTTTTCAGGCTGGGATAGACACCATCAAACCATATGGTAGCCCTAGCTTCCAGCCTCTTCCTCGGGATGGCCAGGCGTTGGTGGGGGTTGGTTACGCAGACCCACGACGAGTCGTCTCTCACATGAGATAGCTTCCAGCAGCTCTTCCGGGAGGATTACTCCCCCTCTTGTTTACGCTATGTTCGGATTCAGAAGATTCTGGAGCTGAAGAAGGTGGATGACTATAGCGCATTACTTAGCCTGGTTTACTGATCTGACATGCTACTCACAAGATATGGTCAGTGATAATTACTTCCAGGCGCGGAAGTTTGAGCAGGGTCTTCGCAAGGAGATTCGTGCTAGTGTAGTACCCCTGTGCATCCCTACTTATGTCGGGTTTCTAGAGTGGGTGTTTGTGACAGAGAGCTTCTTGGATAAGGGATGCCAGCTAGAAGGGCCTAACAGTGGCCGCTTCAGAGCAGAGTCTTCGGTAGCAGGCAGGCGGCAGAGAGAAGAGCCTCAGTCGAGGAGACCCTTCCATGAGCAGACTCAGGGGAAGGGTCATACACCGCAGTGGCGTCGTAGAGCACTGGGAGAGAGCTGGTGCTATTCTTGTTATGGATGGGGTCACCTAGCACGAGACTGCCCGACCAGACGTACCGAGCAGCCGTGGCAGGCAGTGGGTGCACCGCAGCGGTAGAGGCAATGTCGTGACTAAGGATCCCCTAGGTGAGGACAGGGTGGCCCTCAGGGAGGCGGCACAGGCAGAGCGGCAGGACCTAGAGGTGGGGGACGGCGTTTTGAGGTCCTTCCACTGCCACCACCAGGCGGCCCACGTCAAGCTCAGGGAGCTGGTGGTAGGGGCCGCGGGCTGCTTTAGGATATGGGTGTTTGTGACCCCCCAGCACACGAGATAGTCTGAGGTACGCTTTGTGTTTACTCTACGCTTTCTTCAGTACTAGTAAACACAAGTGCCAACCACTCCTTTATATCACTACTTTTGGTACGGGATTTGGAGCTTCCTGTAGAGGCACTGACACCTGCACTTAGCCTCTAGGTTCCTATGGGAAGTACCTCGTTGGTGACCTTTATCTACAGACAGTGCAAACTATCGTTCGGAGGAGGGAGTTTTATGTGGGACCTACTCATCATCACGATGGAACCTTATGATGTCATCTTGGGCATGAATTGATTTTCCATGGTTCACGACCAGATTGACTGTTGGTTTAGGATAGTCAGATGCATCCATTATGATGGGACGAGGTTCACCATCCTTGGTGAACGAGATCTTGTGGCAGAGCAGACAGGTACTCTGAGCAGAAGACCACAACCTTTTTCTAACCAGTTGGCGAGCATGGCTCTCAGAGTAGAAGACTCTACAGGAACTCATATCCCTATCGTTGTATAGGAATATATGGACGTCTTTCCCGAGGATGTCTCAGGACTACCCCTGAGGCGAGATATGGAGTTCTACATTGACTTGTAGTCGGGGACTGCCCTGATATCATGTGCAGCATATCAGATGGCTCCTACAGAGCTTCAGGGGCTACGACTTCAGTTAGAGGACCTTCGTGAGAAGGGATTCATCAGGCCTAGTGTGTCCCCATGGGAAGCTCTGGTTTTGTTTGTGAAAAAGGCAGATGGGATTCTACGGCTTTGTGTGGATTATTGTCGCCTAAATCAGGCTACGATAAATAACAAGTACCCTTTACTGAGGATCAATAACCTCTTTGACTAGTTGAGAGGTGCTAAGTGGTTCTCCAAGATTTATCTTCGATCCAGCTACCACCAGTTGTGGTTTCGTGAGGCTGACATCCAAAAGTTGGCTTTCTGTTGTTGTTATGGGCATTATGAGTTTCTGTTGATGCCCTTTGGAATGACGAATGACCCCGTCGTTTTCATGGCTTTGATAAACCAGATCTTCCAGTTGTACTTGGACCGATTTGTGGTTGTCTTTATTGACGACATACTCATCTACTCTACGACAGAAGAGGAGCACATGGAGCATTTGAGGATGGTCCTAGACTTACTCCAAGAACACCAGCTGTATGTGAATATCTCAAAGTGTTAGTTCTGGATTCATGAGGTTCACTTTATGGTGCATGTCATTTATGAATAGGGTTTGGCCGTAGATCCCGCAAAGATAGAGGTAGTGCTTGCTTGGGAGCCACCCAAGAATGTTTCAGAGGTGCGGAGCTTCCTTGGTTTGGTAGGGTACTACAGGAGGTTCATGGAAGATTTCTCCAGGATTTCTGCCCCTTTGACCACATTGACATGGAAGTGACGACCGTTCACCTAGACTGATCAGTTCCATAAGGCCTTTGAGGAGTTGAGACAGAGGCTGACTAGTGCTCCAGTATTGAGGCTGCCAGAGGAGGGCATTGAGTTCGTGGTGTAATGCGATGCTTTAGGAGCTGGGATCGGGTGCGTGCTGATGCAACAGTGGGTAGTGATTGCATATGGGTCGAGGCATTTGAGGCCCCATGAGAAGAATTATGTGACTCATGATTTGGAGCTGGTAGCGGTGGTATTCATCTTGAGGTTATGGAGACACTACCTTATGGGTGAGCATTTTATGGTCTACTCAAACCACCAGAGCCTCAAGTACATCTTCACTCAGAGGGATTTGAATCTGAGGTAGAGGCACTGGCTGGAGTTTCTGCAGGACTATGATTTTGAGATATTCTACACTCCAGGGAAGGCCAATGTAGTATCAGATGCTCTTAGCAGAAAATCCCAGGCTCGTTTAGTGCGGGAAGCTTCAGATTAGTTGGATTCCCTAAGTCTGACCTTGGTAGATCAGGAGGGTACAGATTTTCTACAATCGATGGTGTTGACTCCTTCACTCCTTGAGTGTGTGAGAGAGTCACAGTTGGGGGATGTCGACAGCGAGGTGTTGTGTGATCAGATATCCATGGGCGATGTACCCGATGGGTATTCTGAAGAAGGGAATCACGGGATCTTGTTCTAGGGGTGATCTGTAGTACCAGTGGATATGTCGGAGGAGGTGATGCGGTAATTCCACACTTCTCCCTTGGCTGTACATCCTGTTGTAGGGAAAATGTATAGAGACCTTCAGCGGCAGTTTTAGTAGTCCAGCATGAAGAGGAGCGTAGCTGAGTTCTTTTCTTGGTGTCTTACCTGTCAGCAGGTGAAGGCAGAGCATCAGGTTCCGGCAGGGTTGTTGAAGCCCCTTGATATCCCGGAGTGGAAATGGGATGGCATATCTATGGACTTCGTCACAGTACTTCCGCTCACAGCGAAGGGCCATGATTTCATTTGGGTGATAGTGGACCGACTCACGAATTCGGCGTAATTCCTTTCTATCAGTGAGCAGAGCTTGATGGAGAGTCTAGGTAAGCTATATGTTCGGGAGATTGTCCACCTTCATGGAGTACCCTCGACGATCGTCTCCGATCGTGACGCACGGTTTACATCACGATTTTGGCGAGGCCTACAGGAGGAATTTGGGACTCAGCTGCGGATGAGTGCGGCTTTTCACCCCCAGAAGGACGGGAAGACCGAATGTACTATCCAGGTGTTGTAAGATATTCTCAGGGAGTGTGTGTTAGACTTTGGCCTAAGCTGTGAGGATCACCTGCCCTTGGTAGAGTTCGTGTATAACAACAGTTAACACTCTACAATCGGCATGGCACCTTTTGAGGTCCTCTATGGGAGACTCTATAGGTAACCGTTGTGCTGAACGGAGGTTGGGGAGACCTTCCTCGTGGGCCCAGAGTTGGTTCGAACGACGATGAAGAAGGTGCAAGTCATTCATGAGCAGATGAGGATGGCCTAGAGTAGACAGAAGTCTTACGCAAACCGTGGCTGCAGGCCTTTGGAGTTCGAGCAGGGGGACCATGTCTTTTTGAGAGTCTCCCTATGGCGTGGAACACGGGGGTTCGTCTAGGGTGGAAAGTTATCTCCAAGGTTCATTGGGCCCTTTGAGATCATGCACAGGGTTGGTGAGGTTGCCTATCGTCTTTCTCTACCCCCACAGCTGGAGAGGGTGCATGACGTCTTCCATGTGTCGCAGCTGAGGAAATATGTGCATGACCCCACGCATGTTATCGACTGGGGAGAGTTGGACATTGAGGATAAATCCACCTTTGTGGAGCACCTAGTGGTGATTGAGGACCGGTATGAGTAGACACTGCGTGGATGGACCATTCCTTTGGTTCGTGTACTGTGGCAGCACGAGAGAGTGCAAGAGAGCACCTGGGAATGGGAGAGCCAGATGCGGGCTCAGTATCCCGAGTTGTTTTTGTAGTTTTATTTTTCAGGGATGAAAAATTTGAAGGATGGAATTATATAAGAACCCATTTTTTGAGCCTGTAAGACTTTTAAATTTTCTTGATGTTATTCTAGAGCAGGTCATTCAGACGTCATGTGATTCCGAGCCCCGGTGTGGCCGGAATTAAATTTTAAGTGTTTTCACACTGGACACGCCAAATAAACATAATAACTCCTAAATGGTTGCTCGAATGGGAAAACTGAGGGAACTGTTGATTCCGGACTGTGTCGTTTACCCTAATAGGGGTGTAACTTTCGTGTGCGTGGCCCTTCTGTGGAAAACGCCACCAGGGGAGTTTTCATAATTTAGCGACCTCAGGCGTGAACTTTACAACTTCTGAATGGAGGCACAGATTAAAATTCTGAGACCTCCGTTGCACTCAGAATATGGATTTTACCCTAGAGGCGGCTTAACCCCGACCCCGCTGAAAGTTCGAGAATGAGGCCTACTGGTAGGTGTTTAAAAATTAATTAAATTTTAATTAATTCCCTACTTAAACACATCCACTCCCATCCCCCTTCTTCCCCTTAATTTATTCCTGGAGGAATCCCTCTCAAAAATCTTCAAGCTCTTCTCCTCTACCTATCCAAGGTGGCGCGGCGGTCTGACGGATCACTTGTGAAGCGACGGGCTACGCCCTGCGAGGTAGGCTCGTGTATTTTCATTTTTAATTTCCGCAACCTCTTCAAATGCAATTATTTATGTTGAAATGTTGTCTAATTGTCGATAAAATACCATATATGCGTACGGATCGATTCGAGCTTTCTGAATCTCTTTTTGTATCGAATTTTTGAGTCCTGAGGTGTCCGGGGTGACCCCGGGAAGTTTTCCGGCCAATTTTCCCTGTTTTCCGGTGGTTCCAGAGGTTTCTGGCAGGCTTCAGGCGGTCCGAGACGGCGGCTGGCGGCGGGGCGTCTCCCAGGCGGTGGCGCGGTGGCTCTTAGGCGATGGCGCGGCAGACCCAGGCAGCGGCGGCGGTCCCAGGTGGCGGTGGAGGGCGGAGGTCGCCGGTGCGGGGCGTGATGGGGGTCGTGGCGCGCGACCTCGTGCGGGATACTGGGACCCGTCTTCAGCGGGTCTCCATGCGGGACAGCGACCGGCCATGAGGGGAGGTCAGCACGGGTGGACCAGGGGTCAGCAGCAAGGCCGCGGGCCGGCGCTGCGAGCTGGGCCGGCCCAGGCCGAGTGGACCGAGCCGGTCCAGCCCAAAGGGGTTAGCCCCCCTGTCTTCAGACACCCGTAACTTCCACTATGGGTGTCCGTTTTGCATTCTGTCTACAGTAGTGCAATCCTAGGCTCGATATGGAGATTTTGAGATAGTCTTGGGGATTTTTAATTTCCGAGACAGGGGCTCGGGGTGCGTCATGCTCGTTAAGTACCTTGTCGGGATTCTTCTTTTGGATGGCGCGAACACATCCAGAGTCCATTTAAGGCGCCATCAGCAGCGTTGTGATGCTGGCGTCGAGACGAAGTTTTCCAGGGCGGTTTCAGGCATCGAATCTAGAGTTGAGATGTGGGACCCATGGGCCATCTTTTAAGCTGTGAGCAGTGTTTTGCGACTTTTTCATCAGACGTCTGTTCGGGGCGAATGAGTAGTCGTTTTGGCATGTTTTTTCAAGAGCACTGTGATGGAATAGTTCACCCGATCTATTTCAAGACTGAGGTGTGGGCCCAATGATATGTCGTATGGGCATAAAGCGGTGTTGAATAACTTTTTCGTCGGGATCCCGTTTCTAGCGAGTAAGTAGTCTATCAAGCGTGTTTTTCCACGAGGATTACAACGGTGTAATCTATTTGGGTGTGCAGAGCCTCTTTCGAGATCTCATTAAATGTGGAAACATGAATGGGCGTTGGTCAGTGGTCCCTTTGATGCACTCAGACCTAACGCAGGGTCACGATGTTAGCGAAGTCCATAGATGGTTTAGGCATTGCGGAGTTATTAAACCCGTTCAGGGTTTACCCTCCAGCGGGGCTGGGCAGTGGGTTACCCACCGGCGTATCAGGGTTTACCCTTCAGCAAGGCTGGGCAGTGGGTTACCCATTGACCTTAATTTTTACCCTCCATTGGGGTTGGGCAGTGGGTTACCCATTGATTTTAGGGTTTACCCTCTAGTGGGGATGGGAAGTGGGTTACCCATTGATTTTAGGGTTTACCCTCCAGCAGGGCTAGGCACTGGGTCACCCGACATCCTTTTAGGGTTTACCCTCCAGTTGGGCTAGGTAGCGGGTTACCTAATGACTTATTTTATACTTATCCCCTTTCTCTAAGGATAGTCAGTGACTTTTCTCTATGGTTATCAGAGAAGGATCCTTGGTTGTGCGATTCAGCGATGAGACATCTTTGATGTGCGGGACGTTTGGGCATCAGTGATGGATATCCTTAGAACTGTTAGAGACTTTTCCTAGGCTGATCTTGGAGATAGATATCCCCTTACACACTCGTTCGGGTTTCTTGTTGAGCATATATATATACACCCTACTTTTTTTCTCACTCCTTGGGTTCAGTTACTCTCCTTCTATGAGGGGCGAAGACACGCTGGGTATGCCACGTGCTTTCCGTGTCTAGATCCTCTTGGTCGGGACGAGTCTACTTCATTTCTTTTATTGGGTTGAGTTGCACTCTCTCCATTGTACTCTTACACTGTTCTTTTTTCATTCTACTGCTCAACATTTTAGTACCTCCTTTGTTGCTCCCTCGAGCTTTCGGGGCATCCTACTGATTATCTTTATACTCACCCCTGTTTGGGCTTTGCCCGCACTTGGTGTGCCCTTGAAGATGATGGACAGGTTGATCGAGACTACAGAGGAGGTAGAGGACATAGGAGCTTGGGCTATGTTCAGTGGTTTTAGTAGGACTTTTAGGTGTGAGACTCACCAGCTGTTTACTTTTTTTTGCTGGGTTGTGGCACCTTTCGGGTTGGGCGCGTGTTTTTTCCTTTTTCTATTTAGTTATCTTGTCAGTACTTTTTAGCACTTTACTTTTTCTATTTAGAAGTCGATGCATGACTGTGGTTGGGTTTTAGCTGTTCGTTCTTTGGTTTTCTTTTTTACTCTATACTTCTGCATTGAGTGGGTTGTGTGTACAGGTACTTAGGAAAAGGCCTCCCTGAGATTGTTATTCCTTCGGTGCTTGTCACCAGCCCCTGGCCTATGGAGGCGGGCTTGGGGTAGTTGTGGCTCGAGACTAGTAGGGTCGGGTCATGACATTGTGGTTGCCCATTCCATACCCAAACTAATGTCGTAAGGCCTCAACACTGCCACCAAGAGGTTCCAACCGAAACTCTCGCCTCAAGGGTCAGATCACACTGTCGGCGTAAGTGTGATTATCGAGTCTCCTCCCAAAGGTATCTCCAGACATGAGGGTCAAGTCAATGGTTTAACCGGAAACTCTAGGCCTGGGATAAGATTCGTGGAAGGAAGGAATGATTGGTACCTATTTCTATTGATACGGCAGCTAGTAGTAGACACAGAACATACCTCGAATAATTCCTAGAGCCCTTGGGTCACACTCCTTGACCGCATGCAGATACTTTATTCCCCTTCCCTCCAGCTCTCTGAGCCTGGTGGGGACTACAAAGGAGAGTGGTTGTAACATGTCAAAATGTACACCACCTCATGCTGCTCTCCTGGTTCTTCTTCCATATCTGCTACCCTGCAGATTCATCTGCCCTTAACACTTCCTCTTCTTGAAATATTTTACACGCTCAAGTCTCTGATACTGGCGCCAGTTTCACACTTTCCCACTGCAAACGTTCATTGGATGTATCCGATCATCCAAAGAACATTCAGCTGCAAAGGTTATCTCTAGTATATAGAGAAAAGGTGTTGGCTCAGATGTCCTAAAACACACCTCGCTTAGTAGTCCGATCCCCAAAGCACTGATCGTAACATATTCATCGAGTACCGGGAATGATCGGTACGCCTCGATGAATTCTCAACTACCGATATGTCGTCCTGACGAAGTTGTACAAGCTCTAGAGAACTCTCATCCACCTCCTCAGTCCAATCCTCAGCTGCCTGTGAGTCAGGATCGCCTCGTAACCTGAGGGGAATCTGATACTGAAACACGTGTAAGGCACTAAGCCTACATTTGTCATCTACCGGTACTGCCGATTGTAACTGATGACCAATAGGCAGTGATATAGATAACACACTACCTGAAGGTACAATCTCAGGAAACAGTCCACGTACCGAAGCCTCATCACTATGCGGACCAACCTCATGGTCACTCACTGAAAAACACTAGTAGCTACGATCACTATCTGCTCTACAGGTGTCTCAACTAGGCAGATAACTCTAGCAATCGCCTCCAGCCAGTCCTCTACTGCTTGGGAATATGTATCACCTCATAGCCTTGGAGGCCTCTGCCGCTGGAACTTGTGCAATGAAATTAGTCGGCGTGCATTGTCCACCAGTGCGGTTGGTGGTATCTGCTGCCCAACGGGTGGTGGTGTTGCTGGTACACCACCCGAAGGTGCCAACATAGTAAGAGGGCCCTGTACCGGAGCCTCGTTGCTCAGTGGTCTATCCGTACGCACAAATCTCGAAACCCTGGATGGCTATCTATGTGGAGGCATCCTGAAAAGAGACAGGTTCGCCACAGTCAAAAGATTTATAACTGGTGAGCTGACTCAATATATCACAAAGAAAACTCTTAAAAACACACACGCAATCAGTTTTTTCATGCACTGAGTCGGAAATCAGAAGTTAGGGTCTTGGTGTATGGATACGCCAGCCGCCACACCAACATTGTACTCCCTGAACTTAAGACCACACTCAGTACCCTTAACACTATTACTTCACAGAAAATAAAGTTCAAAGTCCTAAGTTATGCGGTAGAACTGACTCCTCTAATACCAATTCATCACGACCCGTCCTTGGGACCCTTGTCGTGACTACCCCAAGCCTTCCTTCCATAGGCCAAGGGCTGGCTACTAGCACCAAAGGCATAAATCCATAAGATCGGAAGGCATTGCCTTTATAAATTGTAAACACAGACAAACAGAGTACAAACTGGAAGAAAACACTAAGTAAAAACTGTATACAAAAGGAGTGCTGAAAAGTAAAGGGGGGAATAAATACAATCCCAACTGTAAAGTACAAGGAAACTGAAAACAAGTACAACTGAAGAAAGGTAAACAGCTGTCGGATTGTCCACTGGGAAGTTCTACCTAAAGGGTAGGTACAGAAAGCCTCCACAACACTCCACGTCCGTCTGTCTCCTCTGTGTACTGACTCACTGTAAGGTCCACCTCTGGGTACCGTCCAGTCCTGCTACTCTGATCCTCAGTCAACATTGTCCGTTGTCTGCAACTAACACAATGAGGTGCGGGCATAGCCCATGCAAGGGTAAGTATAACAATACTCAGTAGGGACCCTGAGACCCTCAAGGTCTCACAAAATCTAATAAGGATAAACCAAAAAGAATGAAATCAACAGATAACCCCACTTAGGTATATGCCCATACATATACCTAAGTTATCAAGTAATCCATCTCAATCATGAGGTAAACACAAAAAGTTACTGACTCAGCTCACACAGGTATACAAATTTTGTAGAGAGATAGAGATGATCAGATATAGCCATTGAATCATCAGAGCTGTCGGACCAACACATGATCTAGGACCAGCTATTCTATTGGACCAACACATGATCCAGGAACAGAAGTCAGAACTGTCGGACCAACACATGATCCAGGAATAGTCGTCAGAGCTGTCAGACCAACACATGATCCAGGAATAGAAGTTAGAACTGTCGGACCAACACATGATCCAAGAATAGTCGTCAGAGCTGTCGGACCAACACATGATCCAGGACCAGCTATTCTGTCAGACCAACACATGATCCAGGAACAGAATTTAGAACTGTCGGACCAACACGTGATCTCGGAACAATCGTTAGTGCACAGCCATCCACTGGGTTTCCACAAAGCACGCTTGATTCCAGGAGTGTCTTCTCCTCAAGACAAGTTTTGACACATAAACTACCACCAATTCCCATGAAGAATTATCTCAAAGTTCCATCTCGTCATAGGGGTCTCAACGCAACAGACGGCGCTTCAATCAGACGTCCGGTCTGTGAGTTATTAGCTTTTTAGTCCCGGGGGCCCGGTTGGATTTTTGTACGATCCAACCTAACCATATCTCAACACTACCCCAAACTCCAGTGGGGTATACTCAAAGGGACCGCCGTGCTCCAAGAAAACCAGTGCCGCTGACGGTTCGTCAAACGGTCGTCCAGTGCCAAAGATACGGCCAAAGGAAGTAACAGGGTCGGTAATTGGCCTGAGCCCGGTCCGACCCGGTCGGACCAACTCGACCCCAACCAGACTGGGCTGACCCGGTATAGGTCGACCCGACCCGCTGGGTGGGTCAGCCTGCTAGGTTCGGCCTGGTCCATTGGGCCCAGCCCAGCGGACTGCAGGGGCAGTTCGGCCCAAAGGTCGCCACGTAGGCGGCTCGGCCCGGAGGTTGGGGCTGGTTCATCCAGCACCACGTGGGGAGCGGCTCAGGCGGCTCGGCCCAGAAAGCTGAGCCGGTTCAGCTAGCGATGTCATGAAGGATGTCGCGGTCCGGCTTGGATGGCCGGCGCGGCTCGGCCGGTAGGGTGGCCGGTTCAGGGTGGCGCGCGCGGAGGCCGGCAGGGCGGCCGGTCCGTGGTGGCGCGCACAGAGGCCAGCAAGGTGGTCGGTCAGAGGTGACGCACGCAGAGGCCGACAAGGTGGCTGGGTAGCGGGTTGGCCCGGTGGGGCGCAGCCAAGCGGGGCGCGGCTAGGCGGGGCACGACCAGGCGGGGCAGGACCAGGCGGGCGGCCAGGCACGCGGCCAGGTGGCCGGTTCGGGGTGGCCAGCGGGGCGCGCGCGAAGTTCGGGTAGCTGGGAGGCCCAGAGGCCAGAGGGCCGGAAATCCGGGCTGGTGCGGGCTGGCGGTATTCGTCCGGGAGCACTAAAGCGCCGCGAGGGTGGTACGATTCACGAAGGCCATGGGTAGCGCGACCTTTGTCGTCGGTGCCTTCGTCGCTTCGTCGCCATGCTGAAAGAAACTTCACAAAGAGATCGGCAAAGGGAGTCGGGTCATGTTAGTTTGGCCCGCACCCTCCACGTTTAGGGATGATAACAATTGGTTCAACAAAGAGGAAGAAAGTTGAACAACAATTGTTTACAATAAATCGCATCGATTCCTTTTAAATGAAGATGAGAAGAAGTAAAGGAATAATATTCAAGGGAAACCCCCTATCTTTGATCATTGGTCGATGATGAAATAACAGGAAGAAGAAGATGTTTTCGTCATTCGTCACGTCTACCACGCACATCCAATACAAGCTCGTGCATCGGTTCATTGACGATGATGAGGAGGGAAGATCGTTCAAATACGTCCCACGTCGAAGGGGGTTCAGAGGAAGAAAGTTGAGGAAGATCGTTCTTCGTTTTCGAAGGTGTTCTTCGTTGGAAGCGTTATTCGTTGGAAGCTTTCTCCCAATATTTCTCCCAAGTTCCTCCTTTCTCTCCACTCCACCCAAAATGAAATCATATCCAAATAATAGATTAGGATCTATTATGTTCGTTGGTGTAAATTCAAATTGAGTGATTTAATTAAATGAGTTGACTCATTTAATTAATGGGGTGGAGTTGGTATAGTAATTCAAATTGGAGATTTAAATCAAGTGGCTTCACCTAATTAATGCTTGAGAGGTGGCACAAATTAAATTAAAGGGGATTTGGCTCCATTAAGGTGAAGAAGTTCAAGGGGTTTCTCCCCATTTAATGGGTAGTTGAGGAGGTTTTACCCTCCTCCATTAATAGGGGTTAAGCCTTGTGTGGTCCCCACGTCATAACCTCTCACGGGAGGTTATTATCGGGTGGGCCCCACCACCATAACCTCCCAATGAAGGTTAAGGTGTGGTGGTCCCACCTTCAACTCCCATGAGGATGTTTTAACCACCCAACCTCCACATAGCGGTTAAAAATAAAATAAAGTGAGCTTACTTTATTTTATTACTTCACATGAAAACCCAAAAACTAACTTTTATCCTCGACTCACTGTCGTCGAAGTGAAAGTCTTCTTAAGCAAATATCGGCGCTGCGAGTTCAAAGGTGCTCTTAGATTTCAATTCCAATCACCAGTTCAAAATTTATAAAAACCTGCTCGTACGTTTACTGAACGTACCCAAACAAAACTTATGAAATTGATTCCGGGCACACCGGGCCTCGGAATCAAGCACTGTAAGTTTTCACAGACTTGTAAAAATCCCATGTATAAAAAAATACATGGGATTTCTGGGTCTTTAAAATTATAGTGGTGAATGGGTGTTAAATTTAATTTTTAGTATAATGAAATTATTTTCACAGTGATAATTTATATTTAATTTTTAGTGATTATATGGTTACCTTAAATGCTTATACAACACTAACACAATGCTTGCAGAAATAGTGGAAAACTTGTGGTAAATAATTTTGAAAATAATAATAGAAATTATTTTGTATGAGTTATAGTAATAAATAAAATTTATAGTTAAAAAAATATTTATTATTTATGATTAAATGGATTATATTTTAAATTCATTATTATCGGTTTTTCTTCAAAATCAAATTAAATTGATAGTGTCAAAAATGACATTTATTAAATTTTATGGTAAATAATATTTTATTAAATTATTTATAAATCATAAAATTCATGAAATAGAAAAATTAGTATGATAAATATTCTAAAATTTTATGCCTTTTTCATTTATGATCCAATTCTTATCTTATAAGTAAAATTATAACCCTTTCAGTTTTGAAAAAGTGTTACCATGGTTAGGGTTAAAATGGGTTTTTTGAGGGTTAAAACAAGATATAAGGGTTAGTTTGATAATAAAATTGGTCTAAATATTATTTTATGGCCATATTTTAACCTTATACTATCCTAAATTGGAATTAATATCCATTTTGGAAGTATTTGAATTGAATGTGACCATATTATAATTTAATATTTAATGAAATTCCAAAAGTACACATCCCCTCACTTATAAAAGAGAACGTACTATATAATTTTATTAACACTTAAAGAAACATTTGTTTTATACAATACCTACCCAAATACCTTACTTAATTCCCTTTCCATGTCATAGAGTCATTTTTTTATTCAAAAACTAGGAAGTCTTTTGGTGTAAACCTAAAGAGGTTGTCTGGAGAAGCGGTATCATTATTAACTGAGGGTTTTTGTTTTATTTCTTCTTACCCATCATTCAAATATTATTAAATTATGATGATATAGAAACACCATTATATTCCATATATTTATATTTTATTATGTTAATTTAATAACCTATATCTATCTTCTCTTCCATCAAATGGGAAACAAAATTTTCATTTGTGTGTACGATGGACTACCATCTTGTGAATCGATATAATCATTATTCCATAACCACAACTCAAATCTAGTTTTAATGATGTATTTACTATATATATATATATATTATATTCATTACATATTTTCATTCTAAAATTATAATATATAATTTCCTTTCTTACCATTCCATTCACTAATAAATGATAACGTCATTTGTGTGTATGTGTGGACTACCACCTCGACAAAGTGATGTGATTCATTATTCACCACTACATCACATGGATGATATATATAAGTATATTAAAATAAAAAATATTTTATTTATGATATAATTATCATTATATAAATATAAATTAATACTTATCTTCTTTTCATGATGATCATTGAAAAATGGAAACGTTACTCATGCGTGTGTACGGTTTACCATCTCCATGATTCTAACGCAATTAATTATTCATAACCATACATCATGGTTAGTTTAAAAAGTATAATTTATGTATAAAAATGAAAAATACTTCATTATTATTATCCTAGAGTTTATGGAATAATGACTACTTTAACTATAATCAAACTACAGAAGTTATTTTGGGCATATGAACTTAATATCATCAAAACGTCCAACATTAACTTAATTTATTATGTAATTAAATATAAAATGGTAATAAATAAAATAAAATAAATTAAAAAAATTAAAAAGGTTCTTAAAAAATAAATAATTAACATAATATTATTATACCAGAATATAAAGAACATACATGATGAGTCGGGCCTAAGGTAAGGTATTTATTGTCAATTTCCCTTAATTGAGATATATTTTAATGTCATACCCCTAATTTCTTTTATATTTTTTATATAATACCCCTTTTAGATATTATTTCATTAATCATTCATATTTCATGGTATTTTCAGTTTCAATTAAAATTATTTCATCCAAGGGGATTTGACTTGAATGTTACCAAGTAGGAAGTGTTTCATAACTCAATTTTATTTCATTGGGTTATATTACTTATTCATTAATAATATTATTTAAATATTATGTGTGAAATGGAATTTATTTTATTTGTGTTTTATTTTGAAATTTTATTTGTGGATTTAATTTTTTACACAATCAATTAATTTATTAATTCTCAATTCAATATTATGATCATTATATTGGTTCTTTATCTCAAATTGTCTTCTTTAGGGAGTATACTATGTTGTACACCAATATTCTTTTATGAGGTGTATCAACTCCCACTTGATATTTTATATAATTAATATCTTTATATTAATGGTATTTAATTTTTCATTTCAATTTATTTATTTTATGGGGGTTATAATTCCAAAGTTACCAAAGTGGTAAGAGGTTATTTCAAAATCTCATCATTATTCAGTATTATTTATGTTTAAGTATCCAATAGGAGAAATATATGATATTTATATCTTAAAACAAATATATTTTATTCTTATATGATTATTTTTAAAATTATATGTTTTCCTTTCAAGTTACTCTTTTATGAACTCAAAAGATCAAAAATAATGTTTTTAAGAAAAACAGACTATATTTCCTCTTTTGTCGAGAATATTTTTTTTCCATGTAAATGTTTTCTAAAAAAAATTTCAATGATTTTTTAATATTCCTATATGATTTTATAAATTCATTTTAAAACATATATTACTTTTAAAAAAATTAAATGGAATCTTCTTTTCATTTTCTGAACAAGGTTCTTTTTGACTTTTTACTACAAATGTAAAAGAAATGTTTATTTTAATATACTCTACATGAACATAATTTCCCACTTTCATGACTACTAAATACTTTGAAGTTTCATTTACAAGTTTCTATGGTTTTTTCAAAGAAAATTGTTTACTAATATTTTTTTAATTTTTTGTTTTTAAAAGTGATTTTCAAATTGCAAAGTTTATTTTCCTCAAGAATGTTTTAATGATATTTTATGGTATTTACATTCATCAATGATAGAAACTGTTTATTTTAATTATTCCCCATTGGGGATATTTTTTAATTATTTCATCCTTATTCTTTATCTGGATGGTTTATGATTAGATTGATTTGGGGGAAATATTAATATTTCGTATTCTAGTTTTTCAATGTGATCGTTTATATTGATTATGTATTGAATTTTTATTCTCCCGTTTTATATAATGAATTAATTAGACATGGTATGTGATGGTAAAGTCCCTCTATATCCCCTCAATACATCAGTAGGTCTCTTGAGATAAACTAGTGTGGGTATTTGGATGATACCTTTTCCATTTATGTATGGTGTTGGCATAAGTCCTTGATGGTAATTTTATGATATCTAGCATTATGCATTCCATCATTATGAGATTATTTATTGATGTCCATGTGATTATTTTATTAGTTATAATATCCATGGATATGTTTCAAGATCATGTGATTATTTATACAAAATTATTTGATCATCATCTATTCCTTCCATATTACTCTTTATACCCAAGTTATTAATTAAATGGAATGTGTTTTCAATTACTTACCTTTTCATATTGACTATTTTCTTATTTACTCATGATAACTTTAATTGTATGTAACCCTTAATGAGAATATGATCTCGCCCTTTATATGTTTTTCTTTACCCAGAATATGGAGAAGTAATCTTTAAATGGGATCAAGGATAAATAATATTTACTTTCACTATGTTTTAATTTATGTTATCAAATTTAATGTGATACTCAAGTATGAATCTATTTTACCAAGACTACTAAACTATTTAGTCCTTCAGGATGTGATAACATGTTTCTTATTCCAATGTAATAATGCAAGCAATGATTGTGGGCTACTACAGTTGGGGTTTTTATTGTTGGTATCAAAGAAAGTTTAATAGAAACATTGGGAACTAGATTTAGAAAAACATAGATTAGGGAACATAACCCTATGACAAACTTTGAGGATATTCCCTAAAGACAATATGTTCATTATTTATATGATTATAGTTTAAGTTTTTTATGTACCATTAATGGTTAATAAGTCATACAAATGATAATAAGTTTAAAGGTACAGATACCCCTTCTGAGGTTTTATGCGACGGAGTTACCTTGGGGACATTTATTGAGTTTTAATATATGTTTGAGTAACATGTAACCCTTATGTATAAATTGTGTTTTTGAGAAAATTTTATTTAAAGAATAATTATTTTATATTTTTTATAGATAAGTTAAAATTTATTTATAATAATTATGGTCAAAATGGTCATTAATTTTAAGGTAAAATAATCAATTAAGATTATTTGATTTTTTGAAAAAATAAGTCCTACATAAAACCTTTGGGGTTAAAAATTAATTTGATGACTAATGTTATATTTTAGTATGTACATCAAATTTTTGAGAATGTTATAAGAATTATATTAATGTAATTTTATAAAAAGGAAAAAACACATATCGTATGACAACCTGTCACATCTAGCAAGGTTATAGGGCTTAAATCTACAACCAAAGGGTGATAAGGGAGTGATTCTTACCACTAAAAAATGTAATGTCTGGGTTAATATAACATTTTTTTACTTAAATAGTTTGATGTATAAATATTAACATGAATTTTGAAACATATTATAAGATAAAATCATTTTAATTTTGAGATTATTAATGATATTTCATAATAAATTTTATTGGGTTGAGGTATATATACCCATTGGGTTCAACATAAAGGATTAATTAAGAATAAGAAATTAAATTTTGGGGGATGCAAGTTAAAAAGTATGAAATAACTATTGAGGTGAAATCATTATTAAATGTCAAGAATACTGAGGTTTATTTACTTTTTTAATAATATTAGTTGAACCTTTGGTGTATATTTTGAAGTAAAATATATTATTTCTTTATATAAATGTTTATAAATGTTTGTTATTATCTTAACTTATGGTATCCATTTCATTTTTTGTTAATATTTAAAGATAAGAGGAATATATTATTATCATTTTATGAATCTTAATATCCATTAAAGGTTAATTTTAGTGCTCTAGAAAAAAAATAGATATCCATTCGTTGGAGAAAAAGATGGAGTGGAAATTTATTGAAGCATGATGAGAGGATGAAATTATGATTATGAAATAGAAAGATATCAAGTAAGCATATTTCATTATGTTCTTAGTCTATATGGTAAATAAACTCATCAACTATAGGAAAGGGATCTTTAAACAAAAAAAATATCCTATTAAAATCCTTTCTAATGAGTTGATGGTCTTTTCACCCATCACAGATTTATGGTTTTGTGGTTATTAATTTTCTCTTTTATATATTATCTATCGCTCTCTATTGATTCCATAGAATTATATTTCGAATGTATTTTCATATATTAACTTCCCATTAATTTTTCTATTATTTGGAAACATAGTTTTTTATTATTCTAGATGAGATTCATATTTCCATTTCTCTCTTTTTAAGAGGAAGTTTTATTAACCTTTTCATGATATGGGTTTTCCACAAAAAAAATTTCAAATGTCAAACACTTGATTTTTGAGAATAATTTTAACTTTTGAGGACTCAATTTATTGAATGTTGGTAGAATATAACTCCCTAATATTTTAAAATAATAACATTATGTTCGATAGGGTATATGACACGCAAACACTAATCCTAAACGAACTGCAATACACTATTTAAACCTGGTCGTTATAACCTAATTGTTAAAATTGGTAGTATGAACAAGAATAACCACTTTTTAAAAAAAAATATAAATATTTTATATAAATCAAATATATTGGTAAATAAGGATTTTCTTGTAAAGTCTTTATATTCTTCAAAAATATATTTTTCATCAAAAATGTTTTTATTGCTTTTTGTGAGAAAATAATATATTTTTTTCAATTTTAGAAACTATATTATTAAAAATTAATTTCAGTTTTGAAATAATAATTTCAAAATTAACTTAGGATGAAATTTTGGGATTTTTCTGAAAAGAGTTATTTTTCATTGAATAATGAAGAATACCGTTTTTTGTAAAACTGTCATTTATTTTCAATAAATTATGTAATTTAAAATTCCCATTATGATTTTATTTTATTTTAAAGAAACATAAGTATTATATAGTTATATTTAATCAAATAAATTACATTTTAATTATCAACATACCATATTTTGGTATAGTGTTTATTTTAGTCTTAAAATGCAGTTTTTTTAAAAATTGTTTTTACGTGCATAATGTTTCTCTATTGTAATTAATAAAAATAAACCCTAATGATAACTTATTTAAATGAAATTTATATATTTTATATCTATATATATTAATTTAAATTCATATAATGATGATTACTAGTCAAATAGTTAATGTAAGATCATCTTATGCATGAAAAATACATTTCATGAAAAATAGTTTTCTGACATGTTTTGTGGGTTCATTTTTAAATTAAATTCTACAAAATATGTGAAAGAAATATGATAAAATATATTCCATATTTTTAATTGGTATTATTGATATTATTTAATAAGTTAAACTTAAATTTTTGTCATAATGAATAGTTAAAACAATACAAATTCGTCATTATGGTGAAAGGCTAAATTGGGTTAACCAAGGTTAAAACTAAGTGATAAGGCCACCATTTTTTATATTAATTATTATTGTATGTATGAATTTAGAAAAATATCACCTAACTCTATATATTAAATTATTATGGGACACTTTTCCTAGAAATTGGCCTATATAATAATTTATGTAAAGAAAAAGACAAAATGTCACCCTCTTTCCATTAAATATCTCATATATGTTCATGGAGGGATATAAATAGGTGTTAAATGAATATAAAATATTATTTTGAGTATAATGAAATTATATTAATTATCTTAATTTTTTTTTAATTTTTTTTTATATAGTAACCTTAAATGTTTATACAACACTAACACACCACTTGTTAAAATAGTGGAAACTCAAGGTAAAAAATTCTAAAAATAATAAAATAATGTATTAGGTATGATTTCTGGTTCAAAAATAATTTTATATTTAAAAATTATGTATTAGTTTTGTTTAAATGGCTTATATTTGAAATTAATTATTATCATTTTATCTTTAAAGTCAAATCAAATAAATAATGTCAAAAATGTTCTTAATGATAATTTATATTAAATTATATTGTATTAAATTATTTAAAAATCATAAAAATCATACAAGAGGAAAATTAGGATTATAAATATTCTAAAATTTCATCCCTTTTCTATTTATCATCCAATTGTTTTCTTATAATTAAAATTATAACATTTTTGTTTTGAAAAATTGTTTCTGTGGTTAAGGTTTAAACAGATACACTGATGGTTAATCCAAGAAATAAGGGTTATTTTGCTAATTAAACTTGTATAAATCATATTTTTTATAAATATTTAAATAAAATAATTTCCCAAATTATAATTCACAAACATTTGGAAGTATTTTAATTAAATATGATCTTATTATAATTTAATATTTTATGAAATTACAAAAAGTACCCATCCCCTCACTTATAAAACAAAACCTCTTATGATCTTTTAATCACACTTAAAGAACAATTTTATTCAGAAAATACATACCTAAATACCTTATTCACTTACCTTCCCACATCCTAGAGTACTTTTATTAATTATAAAACCCTCCTAGGAAAGATTTTGGTGTAAACCAAAAGAGGTTATCTAAAGGAGAGGTATCATTCTTAACCAATCATTTTTGTTTTATTTATTATTACACCTAATTCAAATAAAATTCAACCTCACTGATATAATAACACCATTATATTACATATAATGAGATTTATTATGTTAATTTCATAACTAATATCCATCTCTTCTTCCATCAAATGGGAAACAAAACTTTCATTTGTGTGTATGGTGGACTACAGTCTCACGAACCAATGTAATTCGTTTTCAATCACCACCACTCATAGATGGTTTTAATGATGGATTTAATATATATATATATATATATATCATATTCAAGACATATTAATAAATATGAAAAAATAATATATCATTTACTTTCTTACCTTTCCATTCACTGAAAAATGATAATGTCATTCGTGCGTGCGTGTGAACTACCACCTCCATGAAACGATGTAATTCATTCTTCATCACCACATAAAATGGATGATATATATTTATATATATAATTATATTAAATAAAATAATATGTTATTTATGATATAATGATCATTCTGTAAAGATAAAATAACACTAAACTTATTTTTATAATGATCATTGGAAATTGAAATGTTACTCATGTGTACGTACGTCTTACCATCTCTATGATTGTAACATATTTTATTTTTCATAACTATGAATCATGGTTAGTTTAAAATTTTTAATTTAAGTATAAAAATTATAATTATTTCATAATTATTATTCTATATATTATGGAACAATTAACACTTTTATTATAATCAAACTATCAAAATCATTTTGGACATATGAACTGAATAATGTCAAAACATATGATGGGAACTTAATTTATTAAGTAATTATATATATAATAGTAATAAATAAAATATAAGGAATAATAAAATTAAAAAAATTATTATGAAAGAAAATAATTAACATAATTTAATTATTCAGGATAATAAAAGTGTATGTAATGAGTCAAGCCTAAGGTAAGGGATTTTATCTTAGTTCCCCTTTATTGAGGCATGTTTTAATGTTATTCACCTGATTTATTTTATATGGTGTATATAATTTTACTCTTACATGTTATATCATCAATCCTTCATACTTCATGTTATTTTATGTTTCAATTCAAAATATTTCATTCAAGGGGATTTTGCTTGAAAGATACCAAGTGGCGAGTATTTCATAACTCAATTTTATTTCATTGGATTATATCACTTATTCATTGATTATATTATGTCATGATTATGTGTGAAATGGAATTTTATTTATTTATGTTTTATTTCCAAAAAAAAATTGTATTTAAAATTTTTACACATAATCACTTCATTGGTTAATTCTCACTTATCATTATGATCATTATAAGAGTTCTTTTTCTAAAATTGTCTTATTTGGTACATATGCTATGTTATACACCTATATTCTTTTATGAGGTGTATCTAGTTCCTCTTTTATATGTTATATCATGAATCTGTTTACATTCATGGTATTTAATGTTTCATTTAAATTTATATAATTCATGGGGGTTATGATTTGAAAGTTACCAAAGTGGTAAGGGTTTATTTCACAGTCTTATCATTATTCAATATTTTTTCAGTTTAAGTCCCCATTGGAGGAATTATATAAAATTTATATCTTAAACACAATATATTTTATTCTCCTCTAGTTATTTTTAAAAATTATTAGTTTCCTTTAATTTTCATCTTTTAATTAATCAAAATATCAGAAAAATGTTTCTAATAAAAACATACTTTACTTCCTCTTTAGTTAGAAATATTTTTATTCCATGTTCATGTTTTATAAAAATGTTTTCAAGAATATTTTTAATATTCCTATATGATTATTTAAATTATTTTTTACTCGTGATTTAATTTTTACAAAATGGTTTAAATGTAATCTTCTTATCATTTTTTGAACGATTTACTTTTTGACTTTTTACTAAAAATGTGAAAGGAATATTTGTTTAAATGTACTCAAAATGAATGGAATTAGTCATTATCATTAACAATCAATAAATTTAATATTCCCTTATATTTTTTCATGGTTATTTTCAAATAATTCTTTTTCCTAATAGTTTATAAGTTTTTGGTTTTTAAAATTGGTTTTTAAATTACAAAGTGTATTTTCCTCAAGAATGTTTTAATGATATATTTATGGAATTATCATTAATAAAAGGAAACAAACCTTTATTTTAATTATTCCATAGTGGGATATATTTCAATGATACCAACGTTATTATTTCTCTGTATGGTTTATGATTTGATTAATTAGGGAAATATTAACATTGTATATGCTAGTTTTTTAATATGAATTTTTATATTAATTATGTATTGAATTATCATTATCATATTTCATGTGATGAATTCATTGGACTTATTAAGTGATGGGTGGGTCCTTCTATATCCCTCAACAAACTAGTATGTCTCATGAGATAAACTATCTTGGGTATTTTGCTGAGACCTTACCCATATATGTATGATGTCTTTGAACAAGGCCTTGATGGTAAGTTTATGATGTATGACATTATGCATTACATCATTATGAGATTAGTTATTAATTTACATTTGATTATTTAATTAGTTATGATATCCATGGATAAGCTTTAATATCATGTGAATATTTATATGTAATTATATGATCATTTTTTATTCCCTCCATATTATTCTTCATGATCAAGTTATTTATTAAATGGCATGTTTTTTTTATTATTTACCTATCCATATTGATTATTTCTTATTTAGTGATGATAGATTATATTGTACATAACCCTTATTAATCATATAATCTTTCCCTTTATTTTTATTCCTTTCCCCAAGATATAAATAAATAATCGTTAAATGCGTTCAAGAATTCATAATATTTACTTTCACTATATTGTAATTTATGTTTTCAAGTATAATGTGAGATTCAAGAATGTATCTAGTTTACCAAGACTAATAAATTATTTGGTCCTTTGGCATGTGTTAATTTTTATATTATGCCAATATAATAAATTAACCATTGATTATGGGATTTTGGAGTTGGGGACTTTACGTAAGTAATGGAGAAAATATCTCTCAATCCTTATAGATATTTCAAGAGATATACAGTTTTCTCTCTCCTCTTATTCTCTCAAGGCATTGGGAGATAATCAAGAGTTTTGTATCCTCATATATTAATTATATTATGATCAAACATAGACAATCAAATATATCATGTTTGTCAATTCTAGCACTAAATGATTCAATGATTATGTTCATAGATTATGGTGCAAGTTTGGATCACCACTAGAGGGATTCTGTAATTGGATATTGTATTACAATGATGAAATAATGAGATTGATTCAAATGGATAATCAATGAATATATAATTGATAGTTCAATTAATCCCACATCTTCTTATAAGTTAATTATAAATTTCATGTGAAGATCCTCCTCTCATGGTTCTAATATTTAATTAATTCAAGTAATATATGAATTGTTTTGGTCATGATGTCATTATTTATATAAAATAATGATTATTTATAAATTAAGACTAAAAATTTAAGTTGGCCATTCCATACTGGCACTTCTATTGCACCCATAACTTATAAGTGGTATCATAGAGACACATGTGTAATTAATAATTATTTACTTATAGTTGATTGAATGGTATGTGTTTACAATTTTGTTTACATCACATCTATTCATTCTTGAAATCTGAACATCATTTTCTATTCCCTTTCTTTTTTCTCACTCACATAACCAATAAAAAAGTTAAGATAAGATGAAGAGACATCTAAAAATTTTATATGGGGATGCCAGAGGTTTTATCTAGGTAAAACATGCATACAAGACATGTGACCCATTCTTCATGCCATATACTAACGTACCTTTCATGTATCTCATGATAATATCAATCAGACTAATGAAATCCAATTAGTAATCTAATTAAAGTGGATAATCTTGTATATATGGACAAACTAGCACATGGTTTTAAGAACCACATTTCTTTTAACATGTGTACACGGTGTGTAATCCTCGTGTATTCATCATAAAGAACATAGGGGTACAAGTGTGTCGAGAATATATTACATGACATGGTGACTAAAAAACCGTGAAACTATGAGGACATACATCAACTAATAAGGATACACATAGTGTACCTCATACATTTCCATGACAGGAAACATTCCCAATCCCTAGGCATGAGTCACAGACCTAGTATGAAGTGATTACACGCCATGTAAATTAGTACACACCATGTTTTCTACTGTAAAAAGTGTGCCTAATTTGATGTGGAGAGAAGAAATAATTATATAATTAAACTTATTCACATGTGTTCCATGACTCATTTATTTGATAGTACACACCAGGTCATGGGATCACTAATTATATATTGAATTAATTTTCATGCTAGATTATATAACTACAAGTTGTGAATGGTCACTACTTATAGTGCACTCTTTTCACATCAAGAACATCACATGCAGTGTAATTCAAAAGTGTTCCCTGTGTCATTTTTTAGTACATTCCATATAATGACATATCATGAAATATGTATTGGAGATTGGGGGAATTCACAAGTATAAGGATCATGTTGGGTAGTTTAGGCGAGTGCATGTTGTTTCCTCTAAGTGCACTTTTGTACTCTATTAATTTTAAATAAAATTAATTTATTTAAATTGTTTAAAATTATGAATGATGAAATTTTAGGGATTCTCAAATAGTATTATGTTAAATTGAATTAATATAATTAATATATGATGTTTTATCATAATTAAATAATGAATTAAAGTAATTCATAAGTATATTGAAAATGTATATTCATTACATGTTTTGTAGATGATCATGAGATTAGACCAAACATATGCATGTGATTTGTTTCTATTTAATTTATTGAATTAAAATGATGTATTGTATATCATACCTTCCTCATTTTTTAAGGGCTTTAATGCTCATGGTTTCTTTTATTTAAACCTCTTTATCGAATCAACTTGATTACCTCACCTACATGTGAGTAAAAGACTATGTGAGGATGAAGATCCAATGTGATATGAGGCGGTCCAAGTCCCAAATCCAAGGAAAAACCAAAAAAACTAATATATAGGAGCTGATTTGGAATGTTGAAACACGAACCAAGCTATAGTTCAAGGTGTTTTACGATATGATCTAGGGTTATTTTATCATCCAGTAGATAAAATAACCATTCGATAATATCATGATCATTCCACTTATATTTTATTTTTATCAATTTCATGGTTGATTATTTATGTTTTTTGATAATATAATATCACCTAATAAAATAATTAACAATCATGCAAGATATAATAAAATAAAACTAGATTATTTATAAATTTTATTAGACATTGTTAACAACCTAATTAAAATCCACTTAATATTGGCATGCCATGTGATAAGATAAAACTGATTTTACACATAATTATAAAAATGCCTCAACTAAAATATTATGTCGGTATATCCTTCCATTACTTAAGTTAGAGTTGAACCCATAGTTTAAATTTCTTTATTGAACCAAGTATGGGTGATTTATATTATCGGTTAACTTTTAAATTGAAGTTTTAGGTTGACATAAATTGGTTCGCATCAAGGGTTGACTGCCCAAGTTGTACTTGGTGTGACTAAGAGGAAAGGGTTGAGTAAATCTTTATCTAGTATTTTAGTATGGGTTTATAAACTCAAAAAATCAAGAAATTGTGACTTAATTTTTTTGTAAATTTACTCCTACCTAAAACCCTTCAAATAACATGTCAAACCTAAGTCTTAGTTATGAGACAGAGAATATGGGTCCTTCCCACTAGAATATTTATGAAACAGGATATTCCAAAACTAATGGTTAATAATATTGGGTTTCAAAAAAATAGTGTGAGATTAATGAAATTTAAATTTATTTATATGTTTTGGTAATCAAGGAAGTTCTAATAATATGCTTTTAAGTTTTATAAAAATGGAAAACCATATGACTTAGACAATATCAAAGTGATCCAAACTATAGAAGGATAACCTTCTCATTAACATGAATTTACAAGAATGGTATAGATTCTTACATGTTATACTACACCATGAATATAAATTATACATGTTAGAAACCCCATATCCTAAGTCGCTTGTGAAAGAGGATAGTGAGGAAGAAGTATCTCTATAGCTGAAACATGTGGATGATGAAATGGATATCCAATGTATCATGTTATTATCCATATCCAGTGAGATTATAAAGTAATATGAGGATATGGATTCATATAGAATCATTTCTCACTTTTATGATCTTTATTAGGAGAAGGTGAGACAAGAGATATATGAGATATCTGATGCACTATTCATGTGAAAGCTTAGAGATTCAGCACCACCTAGGCCCCATGTAGTCAAGATGATTAGTTACATAGAAAGATTATATATCTTGGAATTTAATATCACAGATGAGTTACACACAGATCTCATTCTACCCTTAGTACCTAAAACCTTCTATTGTTTCATTGTGAATTATAATATAAGAAATAATTATAAGACTCTTTCAGAACTTCTTACTCACATTCACTAATATGATAAATACATGGAGCATGATAAACCCATGGTCCTTATTATGAATAAGAAAATGAAAAATAAGGAAAATGGTTTGAAGACTCACTCCTTGTCTAAGGAACTATAGTATCATCCTTCCAAAAAGAAGAACATCTAGAAACAAGAAAATGAATAGAATGTGATGTGTTTTGAATTTGGAAAGTAGGACCATTGAAAGTGAAACTGCACCCAGCCAAAGACACAAGGGTAATATTCATGCGCATCTATTGTTGAGTGCAATCATTATATATCTACAAGTTAGTTGTTATATAATACATGTGTTGATCACATTTGTATCAAACTATAGGATCAAAATAGATTTTGGAAGGTTTCTAGAGGCGAGGTACCTATATGGGGTACCAATGGGGTAAGGATGGATGCTCTAACCGTTAGAGACTACCATATCATATTGCTAACATGATTGATTTTTGGATTTAAATAATTGTTATTATGTGCCTAGTGTTACCAAGAACATCATTTATGTGTCTTGTTTAGTCAAGGATTGATTTATCTTTATATTTATAAATAATAGTTTCTACTTTTATAAAGATAGCATATGTTATGGTATATTACAACAGAATAACATTCTTTATGAATTAAATTAAAAAAAACAAATATTGTCAATTGATCATGAATCAAATTCACGTGAATCATTTCAACCCTAGTTGTGGCATCACCACCTTGGTTACTTAAATGATAAGTGTTTGATAAAGCACTACTAGGATAGTTACATAGACTCTTTTGATCTAAAACCACTTGAAATTTTTTATTCTTGTTTACATGGAAAGATGACCAAACCACCAATTATTGTTCAATGTTAAATGGGTATAAAGCTGAATTGGTATACACTGATGTGTGTATACCTTTTTAAGTAGACACTAAACATGGATTCTTATACTTTATTACTTTTATCGATAACTTAATTATCTATGGTTATATATACTTGATAATGTATAAGACTGAATCCTTTGAGAATTTCAAGGAGTTAAAGAATGAAGTTGAGAATTGGCTAGGTAAAAAGATAAAGAAACCTTGATTTATCAAGGTAGTGAATATTTTATCCAAGATCTTATCGACTTTATATAGGATTATGGGATTTTATCTTAACTCACTCTTCCTTTTACACCATAGTGTAATATTGTTAGTGAAAGGAGGAACCATAAAATTTTAGACATGGTAAGGTCAATGATGAGTCAAGAAATACTTCAATTATCCTTTGGGTGATATGTATTATATATGATAATGTACATACTAAATTGAGTGCCAATTAAAGTGAAAAATGGTATTCCATTCAAGTTATGGAGTGGAAATAAACCTGTTTTGTTGTATTCTCAAGCATATGGGTGCGAGGTGTTTCTTAAAGCTAGATCAAGAAACAAATTGTCACATCGGGGCATGAAGTGTATCATTATAGAATACCCCAAGAAAGAAGGCGGTACTACCTATATGATAGATAAGATAAAAGGTTATAGTTTTTAGGTATTCTATTTTCCTTAAGATGAGACGGATCCTCAAGGAGGATAGTGTAAGAAAGATAGACTTCAGTGAAGTTGTTCACTACAAGAATAAGGTTTATTTGTGATGGGTCATTTGTGATGGGATCCCATCGCAAAAGATCATTTGTAACGGGGTCTCATCATAAATGAACCATTGTAGAAAATGGTGCCACAAAAAAACTATTTGTGATGGGAGAACTTCCCTTCGCAAATAGTTTAGCTGATTTTTTTTTAAAAACCCTTTTTGCGACGGGTCTGTTGCAAATAAGTATTTGCGATGAGATTAACTATCCATCATAAAAAAACTTAAAAAAAATAAAAAAATAAAAAAATATTATTAAAATTTAATAAAATTATAATAATAAAATAATAATAATAATAATAATAATAAATAAATAAACTAATAAAATTAATAAAAATATAATTAAAATTATAAAATAAAAAAATTTATAAAAACTAATAAAATTAATAAAAATATAATTAAAATTATAAAATAATAAAATAATCAAAAACAAAATATTCACAATAATATTAAAAATAATAATAATAATAATAATAAATAAATAAATAAATAATAAAATTATAAAAAAAATAATAACAACAATAAATAAATAATAAAAATTTAATAAAATAATAAAATAAAATAAACACAATATTTACAAAAACATAAAAAACACACTATATAGAAATGTAAATATATGGATTAATAAAAATATTACAAAAAAATTACATTCAAATGTTTATGATAAAAAGTATATAAATAACTAAGGGAGAGGCTCATCTAGAGGAGATGGAGGAGCTGGTGGAGGGAATTTCATCCATAAACCATGAGTTTGACGTCACATGTACTCAATCGTCTGATCATGCTACTATTTCTGCCATCGACGCATCTCCTACTACTACTACTACTACTGTCGACAGGGCTCTTCCTTCTCCCTATGCATAGTCTCTATAATCTCACCATGAGTTCGTAATTGCTCCTGATATTGTGAAGCATATGATGATGACTCTCCACAAGCTCCTCTCGAGCTGCATGACGACATCGTAGAGGTACCATAATAACTCACAAGCATCAATCGAGAGTCGATACCAACAAATCAGCCTTTCTCAAAGGTATGCTGAGTTGCTTGCATCCATGTTGTATCATCAAATCCTGTTGCACTAGAGGTCTGATCCTTGGTCTTAGTTTGACTCTTAGATTGTGTCTGAGATGTCACGCCCTCATATGACTCCTTTAATTGTAATTTAAAATTAAAATAGTTAACATATTATTTCCAGTTAATTTTAAAACTCAAAAAGAAAATTTTACAAACCACAATATTATGTTGGTGATCACATCTAATATCTCTAGTGACAGGATCATTGTGCATCCTCCTATAAACGTTGAACTCCATAATATCAGGTTATTTGACTACCTATATGATTATAAAATAAACAGTTTGTATTTAAAGTTATATAAATTATTAGAAAAATTACTTACTAAATGTCAATGATGCATACTGAATGTATGACTACCAACTCGATGTGTCACCTCCTATCTCCCCCAGTTCTATCGACCTAATGATGTTCTCCTCTAAAAAGTATCGCCCATATAATATGATCATAATTCATCCCAAACCTGATATGTGATGTAATCTGATTGGTGGGCATAGCAAGACTGATCAAAATTTATGACTCCCACTTTCTGCATTGTTTTCCTCCTCATATTGTGAAAAAATTAACAAAAATGGTGATGCCCACATCCCTCTCATGCCTCCCAGATAGAGTCTCACATGCTATCATCGACAGGATACCATAAACCCTACAAATAATTAATAATATTAAGTTATTAATTAAATACATTTAAAATAACTATTATTTATTTATGTATCATCCAATGATTGAACATGCGGTACTGAACATCAATAGTAATATGATCTCATGTAACCCATTCTATAAAAAAATAATTCCTCAATATAGCACTTCCTTATCCAACTACTATATGAGAAAATATGTGAAAAAAGAGAATAAATAATCAAGCAATTAGTATATAAATAAATTAATGAAAATTAATGAAAACTAACTAAAATACATAACTGAACATACCTCTACATGCGTGGATCAAAGTCAAGATATGAACATCGCTCAATGATAGGTTCAGGAATCATCAATCTTGAAAGACCACGACCCCTTCGAGTCATTTCTAAACCACCAATAGTCTGAGGGTCAGATGAAGCAACATCATTCTCATCACTAGGTAGATCAGCCTCCTCCAACTCACAAAATAGATCAGATACCATCTAAAACATGAAATGGTTGTTGTTATCAAATAGTTGAAAACAATTATTATATATAGATATATATTATATATGATTATAACTAGAATTTAACTATGTCAATATTCATCTTCATTCTCATCTTCCTATATGACGGTGTCAATATCTTCATATTCCTCCTCATTATCATCAATTTTCATTGGACTTTAAGTTTCATAATCTCTTCCCATTTCAAATTAATTTGTTACATAAATAACATCATTGTCACTATCAACCCATAACTGTGGCATGTCATCATCGATATGTTTGTCTCTCTGTGGAAAAGATGTATTTAGAGTATTTTCTTACAAAATTTTAATTCCTTACACTTCATTGGAACCACGTTCACTTTAGATAAATTGATTTTCCTGAGATTTCATTTTTATTATGATCTAGCAATCACTTAACTCTCTTTAAGTGGCATAATAATTTGCATAATAAATTTCATGTGTCTGATGAGGCAAAAAAATGGTTCATTTACTGTAATAAGGATTTTATATTTAATATTAACAATTCCATAGCGCAGATGAACATCCAATCCCCTCTTAATATCTAACAAATAACATTTAAACATCTTTAAACAATTCTGTCTTAGATAACATAGTTCAATTACTTCTTCCAATATTCCATAAAAGTCAACTTCTCTTTCTCTATGATGAGATATTCTCAATAAAACACAACTATTCATTATTTTTTTATTCTCTATATATACGTGTATGAAATCGAAAACCATTCACCATATAGCATTATAAGATTTAACCATTTTTGATGGTAGGTTACTTAATACACACAATTGATTATCAATTTTATCAGCATGTTGATATACCTAAAATTTTTAAAACAATTATCAATATAACAAGTAATATATTGATTTTATATGTTAAACTATAAACAATTTATTTTACCATTTTTTAAAACCATTAGGAAACATTATTCTTCCAAAGTTATTTAAGAGTAGCTGTTGTAATTTATAGAAACTATTTCTTGATATGATTATTATATAATCTATAAATAAAACAATATTAATTTACTATAAAAAATTATAGAATAAGTGATAGGATAACTCATAGTACAAATGGTTCCATTTCTTCATAGTTGAGAAGAACAGATATATGATCCCTATAATGTTCATCATCTGAAATTCACAATTCATAAAATCTACCAACCCCAAGTTCAAGATGATTAAAAAATGATAATTTATTTCTCATTTCATCGCCAACATTTACCTCATTACGGCCCATGTGGTTATGTTTTGAGGGATATTCAGATTGAAAATAATGAGAGCATAAAAAAGATATTTCTTCCTTCAAATAAGCTTCTGAAATTAATCCATCAACTGATGCTTTATTATGTACCTTTTTCTTCAATTTCTACAAGCATATCTTGAATGGGTACATCCATAGGAACTATACTAGACCTCCGCATTTTTTCTTTATGCGGAAAATGTAATATCAAATGTTTCATTGAATCAAAGAAAGTTGGTGGGAAGATTTTTTCTTGTTTACATAAAATTAAAACAACATCTTCTTACAGTCTACTTAGTGCATCATAGTCAGTTGTCTCCGCACAAATATCTCGGAAAAAAATATGATATTTTTGTTAGTGCATCCCAAATCATAGAATTCAACAAACCTCTAAATCCAATTGGTAGAATTCTTTCCAATATAATATGACATTCATGACTTTTTAATCTGGTAATTTGACCATTTCTAACACATCTAGCCAAATTGGAAACATAACCATCTAGAAGCCTCAAATCTTTAACCCACTAACAAAATAATAAATTATTTTTTGGTCAGAGTAGTTAACTCAAGAGGGGATGGGTGAATTGAGTTACTATAAAAATTTCTGTTTAAAAGAATATTAGTTTTACAAATAATGATTTCCTCAAAAATAGATACAGCCCAGTTAATCAAGGTTATATTTTTATAAGAGTTTGACTATTTAAAAAACTTCTTAGAAGATTGATTAATTCTTAGTAATCTTAATTGGTATAATTAAAATTACTTTTGAAGTTATCCTATTAAGAAAAATCAGATATAACTTCTTTCCAAGAATAACTATCAAAGTGAATTTAGTGTTTTTCTGGATTATGCAGTAAGTAGTAAAACAGAGTAGACTAAATTAAAATAGCACAGTAGGTATAAAAAAAGTGGTTCAGTCTCAAGCCGAGACCTAATCCACTCCACTTGGTGATCACCTGCCACCAAGCAGTTTATATAAATAAACTCTGATCCACACCCTGGATCGGGGTTAACAACATTACATGGACTGTCCAGGACACACAGTGACCTCTTCCACAGTTTTCATAGGAAAACAAAATAATGACCAGGCCACATAGGGACCTCTTCCACAGTTTTCATGGGTAAACAAGGGTAAAGAGTTTGGTGTAAGGATTTTGAAATCCTTCAGTTCAGCGTAGGAGTCAGTGTGTGTGTAAAATATACAGAGTACACACACTGCTCGAAAATAAATAAAAGAATCACTAAGAGAAAGTAGATGTGAGTTTAGAATTCTCTAGTGATTAGTAGTATAGCTCTGGACTCCTTGGATAAGACAGAAATGCTTCTGAGTCCTTCTCTGGTTTTTCTGTTGAAAAACAGAGTGTCGTGGTTCAGCATGTGTTCTTCACGAGTGAAGATGTTCTCTTGATCCCAGTGTACTTCGTGTGTTCTTCAGTAGTGTTGGATTTCATGCATGAGACAAGTGCTTCTTTGAAGATCTTGAAATCTCTTCTTCTTGGTCGTGCTCAATATTGGTGTTCTATTCAGTACAGTGCACTCATGTTTCTTATGTTGTCACGTGTGTTATGTTGTGTCTTGTTCTTGCTCTTGGGAACTCTTCTCTTTATCTTCACAATGCATGAGCTTTAGCCGACAGGTTCCATATATTCCTTACCTCATACCTTGTACTATTTCTACAAGAAAACATTAATTATGTCATTGCATTAAAGATATCAAATATGACCGTTAAAAAGTTAAATTGAAAGACGACAAAATGGGTTAAGAAACAGTGTCACAGTATGTTATAAAAATAGTGTCTTCTTCACGGTATCTCCTTGTCACGGTGTCTCCTTCATGGTGTATCCTTCACGGTGTCTCCTTCAAGGTATCTCCTTCATGGTGTCTCCTTCACGGTATCTCCTTCACGGTGTCTCCTTCACGGTATCTCCTTCACGGTGTCTGGCTTCTGGTGCCTTGCTCATAATTTCTGGATTCACAGTGCCTTGATGATTGTGTCTTGCTAACTGTGTCTGGATTACGGTGTCTGTTCTTAGTGTCTTGCTTCATGGTTTCAGGCTTACTGTGTCACGGTATCTCGTGGTCACGATGTCTGAGACTTAGGCTTCACGATGTCTTATACTTAGGCAAATAACTGTATTCAGACTTAAATAGTAATATGCATAAAATGAATTGAGCTTAGCCATTATCAAGTATGAGATAACTTGAAGCATAAATACACATGATTGATAAGATTTGTAAAATTTGTGATCATTAATAAGATTTGTAATTATTATTGAGATTTTTTATCATTAAAACATGATTAATACATGAGGAGTCCAAAAATATCCCCCTTTTTGATGATCACAAATTAAGTACATTTAAAGGGTAAATTGAATGCAGCTGCAGAGAAAATAACATATAGAATATAACTTCTCACTTTTTCTCCCCCTTTTGGGATTATCAAAAAGTTAAAGGAAAGGGAAAATAGTGCATGTGTCATTAATTGTGTTCAGAATACAACAGACAGTAGAAATATAAAAAAAATCAATGACATTCCCATCAAAAGAAAGTCACTGGGCTTATTCAGGGATTGGCCTTCTCTTTGCCTTTATCAGCAGCAGAAGAGGAAGCCATAGGGGCAGTTGCTGATGTGGAAGAAGGCATAGAATTGGTAGACAAAGAAGGTAAAGGTAGACCTTCGAAGACTGATGGATCCAAAGTTGGAGCAGTAGAAGATCGAGGCAGTTTCTAGTCAAGAATGATAGGCCTGATCTGACTAAGAGTCTGGACAACAGACATGGTTGTGGAAGCTAAGGTAGAAGTAAAAGTAGGTAAACCAGGTCTGAGAGGAGCAGCCACTGGAGCAACAATTGTTGTGATTTGAACATGAAGATACGTTCTCAGAAGCTTAATAAAGTCTGCAATAATCTCTCCTCCATATTGCATGACCTTTTCAAAATCATCTTTGTTTTCCATAAACTTTTCCAACAATCAGGTAAACTCTGTTAGCTTTTGAACTTGGTTTTTGAAGGCTTGGGTTACAGGAGGAATTCTCAGATTATCTACAAGGTATTTAAAGTTATTGTTCATATCATTTTTGGAGAAAATCCGGTTTAAATAGAAGTCCACTTTCTTAGAGATCTCCTGCTGGGCATCATTGGCAATCTTTGAGTGAATTTGAACCAAGTCAAGCACTCTATCACTGTTCTTAACAACTTCAGATAAAGGATCCATATCAAATACACTTAAGGCATTCTGAATCTCTTCCTTTACTATAGATATGAGAAAATTAATGTCCAAGTAAGGAGTAGAAGTCTGATCAGAGGAAGTAGAAGCTTTTACAGCTGTGGTTAGAGACTTGAGCTATTTCAGGACCTTTTGAAGACAGCCAGTATATTCATCTGTGAGTTTGTTCAGGTTCTCTACAAGATCTCTCATGCAGTGAAACATCTGCATGTGCCTTTCTCCAATATTTTCATCAAAGGATAAGAGGTATGGATGAATCTGGGACACAATGTCTCAAGAGATGTTTGAAACAGAAGGTTCAAAAGAAGTAGGAGCTGGTGCAGGAGCAGGCTCTGATCTTGAATGCAGTTCTCTCTGTAGGTCTTCAACCATGCTTTTTAGAGTTGAAACTTCAGTACTGAGTAACTTATTCTCAACTCTTACTTCTTTAATTTCATGAATCATCTTGGGTTGAATGTGCCAGATAATCTTTTCTAAAAGTAGTGAGCCATCTTCCTGACTCAGTTTGGTCACAATACGAGGTTGAGAGGACATAATTTTCTCAACTCCAGCTAAGATAGTGTCACCAAAATCCTTCAAATCATCCTTAATGATAGAATATTGATGTTCAGGTAAATGTGTAGGTGCATAAAGTGGTACAGGTAAAATCTCAGGTGTTGGTTCAGGTTCAGGTGCAAAGTATGTGGCAGATTTCAGTTGAAACAAGGAAGAAAGATCAATCCCAATGGCAGTAACCTGTTGAGATTCATTCACATCATAGAAGCGAGGGAATATATACCAATTGTACACAGAATATGACTCAGTAGGTTGAGATGCTTTATCAGACTCAGCTTCACCAGTCTCAAGATTTTGAGGTTCCTCCCCCTCAACAAGTGCTTCCATTTCAGGACCTTGAGGCTCAGGAACTTGATTTAAATCCACTGGTTCATCTCTAATTTCCATATCTATTTCTTTCCTATCCAACTGATAGGTTATCTCCATACTTTCTTTAGCATAGGGTATTATCTCAGGAACAGATTTCTCTTTATGAAGTTCTTCTTGATTTTCATATTCCCTAATAGGGATTTCTTCTAGATTTTATTCTTCCACAACATGGAGTTTTTCCAGATTTGTTTCTTCTATAACAGGGAGTTCTTTTTGAGTTTCTTCTTGCACAGTAGGGAGTTATCCTACTACAGCCTCTTCCATGGCTTACTTCTTAGATTCTGGGACAATTAATTCTATTGCAGCCTCAGATTGTATTTCTAGATTAACATCATCTCTAGGGGCAGGAGGTTCTTCTTCAAGAACAGCAGGAGGAATAATTGGCCTTTCTTCCTCAACACCAACTTATTCCCTTTGAGGTACTTCAGCCTCTTCTCTATGTGGTACTTCAGCTACCTCTTCCTCTTCTTCTTCATCTTCTGGATACTCAGCAACTTCATCTGGTTCCAAACCAGGATCAGTAATGTCCTTTGGCCTTTTTGGATAATCCACGGGATTATACTTCTCATAAAGCTAATCATTATCTTCAACCCATTCCTTCTTCCAGGGGTTCCAGTTTATTTTCATCCTTCTAATGGTAGGTTTAGATAAACAATATCCGTAGTCCACCAGTACTTCTTCATTGGGTACAACTACTCCTTTGGCAATAAGCATTGTTGAAATCAGCCTTGAGTAAAACAGAGATGTGGATTTGTATGTGACCTTGATCAATTCACACATATGGTGAATGATGTATTTTCACAGATGTATCTTGTCTCCATTATTCATAAGATGAATCATAAATTCATCCTGATACTTTAAGATAGAAAATTCACCTTTCCTCAGGCTAATCAGATTTTTAATAAATTTGAACAGCAGCCTTGTCTCCCCATCAAGTTCAGCAGCTATGGCCCTTCTCTTGGTGCCATTTCCAGTTAGGGTTTCTAGTGAATTTTCTAGGTCAAAGAAATCAGTTGTAGGTGGGGGGTCTCTCTGATAATCATCACAAATCCCTTTGTGAGGTATCCTAAGTCATTTCACCCATAACCTTGACAAGAAGGAGCATCTTTGTCCATTGATCCAGCTTCTCACAACAAAATTTTCACCAGCATCAAAAGAAAATTGTACATACTGATAGAACTGAGCTACCAACCTCGGGTAAATATGTCTATCCTTCCTTGAGAACCACTCGAGTCATCCTTGTTCTCTTAAAACTTTTAAAACCATAGACTTTATAGACAGAATCCACTCAGGACAAATTTCCTTTTTCAGGTACAACACTACGGTTTACCAGGTTTGGATTCAAGGGTCCTTTAGGCTCCATCTTTGGTGATCTCTTCTTCTTCGAGCTACGCTTCTCAGGAGTATATTAAGAAGGACGCTTCATCCTTGGCATCCACTGAAGGTTGAGAGAGAGAGAGAGTTTCTAGGTTGAAAGGGTTCAGAAGGAGTGAGTGGGAAAGAGTTCGGGTGAAGAATCGAGTGAAATCCCTTTTGTTTTATCATTTGGGAATGTCAAACGTCACAAAAGTAAAAATGAGGGAAAGTAAAAAGTGGTGAAATAAAAATTACCACGATATGGATTAAAAAAAACATAAATAAATTTCACAGTGAGACCGTGAATAGTCGTTACGGTGCGATGGTAAATGGTCGTCACAGTGAGACAGTCAGTGGTCGTCACGGTGAGATATTGAATGGTCTGTTCTATCATGGTGAGACAATAAGTAAACTTTGTTTAGTCACGGTGAGATAGTGAGTAACAGACCGTGAATACAAAGTTCTGACTGTGAGACCGTAAACATGAGACAGTAACTGAGAAATCGTGAACATGAAACAGTAAAGTAAAATAGTAGTGAAGTATTAAACAGTAAGACCAGTAAGATATCTATCTGGGATTGATTATGCCAAGATCATGTATGATGTAGTCTATTATATCAGAATTTAATGGTTTAGTGAATATATCAGCAAATTGATATTCAGTGCCAATGAATTCCAAGGTAATATCACCTTTTTGATAATGATCTATCAAAAAGTGATGTCTTACATCAATATGTTTTTTCCTAGAATGTGAAACATGGTTTTTTGAAATGTTAATAGCACTTGTGTTGTCATAATTTATTGGTACATGTCTGAATTGATATCCATAATCTAGTAAAGTGTGTTTCATCCACAAAATTTGTGCACAACAACTGCTAGTAGCTATGTATTCAGCTTTTGTGGTAGATAATGCAACAGAGTTTTGTTTCTTACTACACCATGATACTAGTGACTTTCCTAAAAGGTGACATGTTATAGAGGTGCTCTTTCTATCTAACTTATAGCCACCGAAGTTAGCATCAGAATAACTAACCAGTTCAAATGATTGTCTTTTAGGATAGAACAGTCCTAGATTGGGTGTATGATTGAGGTATTTGAAAATTCTATTTACAGCATTTAAATGATATTCCTTAGGGTTTGATTAAAAGCGATCACACATACACACACTAAACATAATATCAGGATGGCTAGCAGTTAAGTAGAGTATACTTCCAATCATTCCTCTATAAGTGGTTTGATCAACAGATTTTCTATCTTCATCAAGATCCAGCTTACAGATGGTACTCATAGGAGTGTCACTACTTTTTGTGCTATCCAATCCAAAAAAAATTAGAAGATCTCTTGTGTATTTACTTTGAGTTAAAACAATTCCATAATTATTTTGAAAGATTTGAAATCCAAGAAAGAATTTTGGTTCACCCATTAAACTCATTTCAAATTCGTTTTGCATCATTTTAGAAAAATCAATACATAATGAATTTTTTGAAGATCCAAAAATAATATCATCTACATAGATTTGAACAACTAAAACATCATTAGAAATTCATTTTATGAAAATGGTAGGATCAACTATTCCTTTTGTAAAACCTTTGGAAATAAGAAAAGTACTCAATCTATCATACCAAGCTCTTGGAGCTTGCTTTAAACCATATAAATCTTTTGATAGTTTAAAAATATTATTTGGAAAATGAGGGTTTGTAAATCTAGGGGGTTTTTCAATAAAAACATCCTCAGTTATATACCCATTTAAGAATGCACTCTTAACATCCATTTGATATAGTTTGAAATTCAAATGTGCAGCATAAGCAAGTAGAATTCTAATGGCTTCAAGTCGGCTACTGGAGAAAAAGTCTCCTCATATTCAATTCCTTCTTCTTGACTATAGCCTTGTGCAACTAATATAGCCTTATTCCTAACTATATTTCCAACTTCATCTACCTTATTTCTAAACACCCATTTAGTGCCTATGACAAAAGTGTCCTTGGGTCTTTCAACAAGTTTCCAAACTTTATTTATTTCAAACTGATTGAGTTATTCTTGCATAGAAATTACCCAAAATTCATCATTGATAGCATCATCAATGTTTTTAGGTTCAATATGTTACAATAAGGCTTGATGTTCAACCTAATTTCTAAGAGAAGATCTAGTTTTTGTTCTTTTATCTAAGTATCCTACAACAACATATAAGGGATGATTTTTAAGAGTTCTAACCTTTATAGAAAAAGAGGGACTAGTGAATTCAGGTTCATCAACAGATTCAGGTTCATTATGACTTGATAGCACAGAATTTCTAGAATTGGAAGTTTTCACAGATTCTTTCACAGAGGTATTTGAGGTTTTTGAGTTGATGTTCAGATTTGATACATCATCCTCTAGATTTTCTAGGATGGTTCTAGGCTCATGTGGATCTGTTTCATCAAACTTTATATGGACAGATTCTTCCACACATTTAGTTCTCTTATTGAATAATCTATAAGCTTTGCTTGAAATTTAATAACCTAGGAAAATTCCTTCATCACTTTTGGGTGAAAATTTTTCAAGATTATCCTTAGTGTTGAGAATAAAGACTTTGCAACCAAAAACTCTAAAGTAGTTAACCTTAGGATTTCTATTTTTCCAGAGTTCATACGGGGTCTTTTTGAGAATTGGTCTAATCAATACTCTATTGATTATGTAGCATGCTGTATTAATAGCTTCAGCCCAAAAGTAAATAGGTAGGTCATATTCACTAAGCATTATTCTAGAAATTTCTTGCAAGGTTCTATTTCTTCTTTATACAACACCATTTTGTTGAGGTGTTCTAGGGGCAGTGAAATTGTGATTATAACCATTTTTTGAGCAAAATGATTCAAACTCTTGATTTTCAAACTCACGGCCATGATCACTTCTTAAAGATTTAATTTTAAGGCCACTAATATTTTCTAAATACTTGGCATACTTAGTAAAATAAGATCAAGATTCAATTTTGTGATCCATGAAGAAGGTCCAGGTATATCTAGAAAAATCATCTACTAGAACATAAACATAGTACTTCCCATTTAAACTAGAAACTCTAGATGGTCCAAAAAAATCCATGTGAACCAATTCGAGAGGTTGAGAAGTAGAAACTTCTTTCTTTGGTTTGAAATAGATTTTTTGAAGTTTTCCCTTTTGACAAGGATTACACATTTTTTCATTTGGAAACTCAAGTTTGGGTAAGTCTTTAACTAGGCCTTTTCTAGTTAACTTTATAAGGGAGTGAAAATTACAGTGTCCTAGTCTCCTATGCCATAGACAATATTCTTTATGAAATACACTTAAGCATGAAACATTTTGAGAAGTTAAGTAATCTAAATTAACAGAATAAACATTTTCATTCCTTGATGCAGAAAATATTAATTCATATTTAGAATTAAAGACATTACATGCATCATTTTCAAATTTAACATGATATCCATCATCACACAATTGTGAGATACTAATCAAATTATATTTTAATCCATTAACAAACAGTACTTTAGAAATTAGAATCAAATCAGAGTTACCAATCTGGCCTAAGCCAATGATCTTCCCCTTTGAATTGTCACCAAATGTGACATATCCTCCATCTAATTTTATCAGATTCTTGAAGCATGAGTAGTCTCCTATCATGTGTCTTGAACACCCACTATCCAAGTACTACAGATTTGTGCAGGATCTCTTTAAGCAGCTTTCCTATAACATGATCAAGAAAAGATAGATTTTGGTACCCATACTTGTTTGGGTCCAATAACATTAGTAGTAAGTGATTTAAGAACCCATATTTGTCTCATAGGTTTCCTATAAGAATTATGTAAAGTATTTGAAAAATAAACTCTATTTGGTCCACAAAAACTTGAAACAGTGGAATGTGTATCATGACTCGAGCTAGATGAGTTGTGTCCATAACTGGGAACAAAACTATATGTCCTAGACTTTTAAACAAAATTTGTTCTACCAATGTTTCTTTTACCAAGTTGATAACCAATGCCAGTATTATATTTAGAAGCAATTTATTTTCCTAGAATTTGGGTAAGGGTATTTTTACCATTAGTAAACTTTTCTAAGTCACTTTTTAATTACTCATTATACATCTTTAGTTCATTGTTTTCTTTGAGCAGTTGAGAATCTTTCTCGTTTTTAGTAGTAAGTTTAGATTTAACAATTACAGTGAGAGCATTTTGTTTCTTCAATGATTTATATTTATCCTTTAATTCATTGCATGTCTCTTCAAGAATGTTGAAATATTCAAACATTTCTTCATTGTTCATATTTTTAGAGTCACTTTCCTCTTCAGAATAGTATGAATTATGCATATAAGAGTTCAGTGTTACCTCAGATGTGTTTGTCATAAAACACATATTGGATTTGTTAGCCTGTTCATCATGTGATGTCTCTGAGTCACTTGAACTATCCTCAGAGGCACTCCAGGTTGCCTTCATTGCCTTTTTATACTTCTTGTCCTTGTCCTCATACTTCTTCTTATATTTGAGCTTTGGACAGTCAGCCTTTATATGTCCTTTGCGCTTACATTCATAGCATACAATCTCATCAGTTTTGTCACTTCTCTTACAGTCCTTTTTCCATTTTTCTTTTTGATCATACTTTCCCATGAAGTTAGGCTTTCTGAAAAAGTTTTTCTTCTTGTAAAATCGTTTGAATCTTCTGGCCAGTTGAGAAATATCCTCGTCATTTTCTAGTGATGATTGTTCAGTAGTGGAACTGTCTATAGAATCTTCCAGTTTTCCTTTGTCTTTGTGCTTGGAGAGGGTGGTCTTGAATGCTACAGATTTCCTCTTTGGTCCATCCTCCTCTTCTTTGTTGGCTTTCAGCTCTTCCTCATACATCATCATTTTCCCAATGAGTTCCTTTACAGGTAGCCTGATGATGTCGCATGACTCTCTAATTGAGACAGAGGTTCCCCTCCATCTTTCAAGTAAACATCTGAGAATTCTCATGATCTGTTCTTTGGCAGTGACTTCTCTTCCTAGAGAAATCATTGTGTTGAAAATCTCATTAAACCTAAGATACATATCATAAATAGGCTCATCATGTTTCATCTTGAAATTATCATATTTTATAGTATAAGTATTAAGTCTCATTTTCTTTACACTAAATGCGCCTTCATGTGAGACATACAAGGCATCATAAATTTCATGGGAAGTTTTACAAGCAGAAATCCTATTAAATTCTTCATCTCCTAAGGAACAGTATAGAGCATTCATGGATTTTCAATTGTTATTGTAAGAAAGTTTTATATGTTCATCCCATGTAATTCTATCAGTCACTAGTAGTTTGTATTCGTCTATAATGGATGACCAGATTTCAAAACTCATACTCTCTAGATGCATTTTAATTTTAATTTTCCATTGAGAATAGTTGGTTCCATTAAATAATAGTGGCATGTTAGTTGCAGCACCTTCCAATCTATTGTCCATACTAACAAATTACTTTAAAAGAGATAGAAATTTAGAATTAACAGAAATTTACAGATCTTTAAAGTAAAACTATAATCACAATTGAATAAGATTACACAAAGTCCTAATAAAGCATCATCTGATACCAAATGTTGTTCGAAGTAGTTAACTCAAGAGGGGAGGGGTGAATTGAGTTACTATAAAAATTTCTGTTTAAAATAATATTAGTTTTACAAATAATGATTTCCTCAAAAATAGATACATCCCAGTTAATAAATGCTATATTGTTATAATATTTTGACAATTTAAATAACTTCTTAGAAGATTGATTAATTCTCAGTAATCTTAATTGGCATAATTAAAATTACTTTTGAAGTTATCCTATTAAGAAAAATCAGATATAACTTCTTTCCAAGACTAACTATCAAAGTGAATTTAGTGTTTTTATGGATTATGCAGTAATCAGTAAAATAGAGTAGACTAAATTAAAATAGCACAGTGGATATAAAACAAGTGGTTCAGTCTCAAGCCGAGACCTAATCCACTCCACTTGGTGATCACCTGCCACTAATCAGTTTATATAAATAAACTCTGATCCACACCCTGGATCGGGGTTAACAACAGTACATGGACTGTCCAGGCCATGAAGGGACCTCTTCCATAGTTTTTTTGGGAAAACAAAATAATGACCAGGCCACACAGGGACCTCTTCCATAGTTGTTGTGGGTAAACAAGGGTAAAGAGTTTGGTGTAAGTATTTTTAAATCCTTCAGTTCAGCACAGGATTCAGTGTGTGTGTAAAATATACAGAGTACACACACTGCTCGAAAATAAATAAAAGAATCACTAAGAGAGAGTTGATGTGAGTTTAGAATTCTCTAGTGATTATCAGTGCAGCTCTGGACTCCTTAGATAAGACAAAAATGCTTTTGAGTCCTTCTCTGGTTTTTCTGTTGAAAAATAGAGTGTCATGGTTCAGCTTGTGTTCTTCACAAGTGAAGATGTTCTCTTGATCCCGGTGTACTTCGTGTGTTCTTTAGTAGTGTTGGATTGCATGCATGAGACAAGTGCTTCTTTAAAGATCTTGAAATATCTTATTCTTGGTTGTGCTCATGATTGGTGTTCTGTTCAGTACAATGCACTCACGTTTCTTGTGTTGTCGTGTGTGTTATGTTGTGTCTTATTCTTGCTCTTGGTCACTCTTCTCTTTATCTTCACAATGCATGAGCTTTAGCCGACAGGTTCTATATATGTCATACCTCATACCTCGTACTATTTCTACAATAAAACATTAATTATTTCAGTGCATTAAAGACGTCAAATATGTCCTTTAAAAAGTTAAATTGAAAGACGAAAAAATGGGTTAAGAAATGGTGTCACAGTATGTTATAAAAATGGTGTCTTCTTCACGGTATCTCCTTGTCACAGTGTCTCCTTCACGGTGTCTCCTTCACGGTGTCTCCTTCACGGTATCTCCTTCACAGTGTATCCTTCACAGTATCTCCTTCACGGTGTCTGGCTTCCGGTTCCTTGCTCATAATTTCTGGATTCACGGTGCCTTGATGACTGTGTCTCGCTAACTGTGTCTGGCACTTAGGCAAACAGAGTGTCTGGCTTACGGTGTCTGTTCTTAGTGTCTTGCTTCACGGTGTCAGGCTTACTGTGTCACGGTATCTCGTGGTCATGGTGTCTGAGACTTAGGCTTCACGGTGTATTATACTTAGGCAAATAACTATATTCAGAATTAAACAGTAATATGCATAAAGTTAATTGAGCTTATCCATTATCAATTATGAGATAACTTGCAGCATAAATACACATTATTGATAAGATTTGTGAAATTTGTGATCATTAATAAGATTTGTAATTATTATTGAGATTTGTGATCATTAAAACATGATTAATACATGAGGATTCCAGCATTATTTTCTTTGGAAATTGTATAAAATAATTTTGTATTCATTAACTTCTATGATCTGTCATTTTAAAAAAGTTAAACTTATTTTCACCTGCAAATTTGGGCAAGATCTAATCATGCCTTTACATTATCTTTGGTCTTAACTGGTGTGTCCAAAATTGTATAAAATATATTTTCAAAACAGTTCTTCTTAATATGCATGACATCCAACAAATGAGAAACCAAAAAATTAGACTAATATAGAAGATCCCAAAAAATGATCATTTTTATCCAATTATGTTCTTTCCCAAAGACATCAATTTTTTGTTGGTTTATAATATGTCCAGATGTAATGGGAGGTAATGAAGAGACAATGTATTTTAACTCAATACCTGAGATCATTGTCTAAGGTCCATCTCTTTCAATTGTGTCTTTTCTAAAATGATATTTTTTTCCTTTGAAAAGTATAATCATTAGGAAGAAATCTTCAATGAAAGTCGAAGAAAGAAGGTTTTCTTCCATTAATGAGAATAAAATCTGTTTTTTCTCTCATACGGTAAGGATATGATTTTGGACCATATTTATTCCAACCAGATAACATGTCATATGTTGAGAAGTCACTAATTGTCCACATTAATGCAATTTTTAGTATGAAATTCTATTTCACAATAACATCATGCATACTGACATCATTACTCCACAATAAATTTAACTCATCAATCAATGGATTCAAATAAACATCATGATTCTTTTTTGAATGTCCTGGAATTGATAAGGTCAAAAAGATATATGGATCATTCATTAACATCCAAGTAGGTAAATTGTAAAGATTTATAAAGATAGGCCAATAAGAATATTGACTACCATAAGAACCAAATGGATAGAAATTTTCAGTAGAAATATAAAATCACACATTTCAATCTTCTGAAGCAAGATAAGGGCGTACTTGGTCAAAATGTTTCCATGAATCACCATCAGTAGGATGGTTTAAGCCTTTACCAATTGAAATATTGGTTTTGTGCCATAACATCAATGAAGTTTTGTTCTAAGATAAAAATAAACACTAAAATCTAGGTGTAATCATGAAATACCACAATTGTTTTATAGGAATCAATCCAAACTTTCCTAGTTGATCCACTTTGTACCTCAATTGTCCACATGTAGGAAAACTAACAAAAAGATCATTTTCAGCATAATATAAGATGCAATCATTTGAACATGCATGAATTTTTTGGTAACCAAGACCCAAATTACAAACAAGCCTCTTTCTCTCATAAAAATTTATAGGCAACACATTTCCTTCACGTAACAGTGATTTAACCAAAGAGAATATATGATCAAAATAGCTATTTGACATCCTGTAATCTGATTTAATAGCCATAAATTTTGAAACCACTTCAATTTTTTTTATCTTGTAACCAGGATATAAATCTTCCTCATTAGACTTCAAAAACTCATAAAATTAGGATGGTTCCAAATCTAAAGTTGAATCAATATCATTTTGAGTTTTAGTTTTTTGAAAAGACGGACCAGACACATCATGTACTAAATTTTGAAACCATGATGGATCTGGAACCAAATTATTAGTATCATCTTCAGAACTGCGTTCACTATGTTGATACCAAGAACCATAATCGTTTTGAAAACCAAATCATAATAGATGACCCCCAATGTTGTAAAATGTGTCAAACATCCTCAGATTACATTTCTCGTATGGACACTTAATTGTCCCTTCTGAAACAACTTCTAGTTTTGATGATGCAAATGATAAAAAAGCTTCAACACCCTCAATATATACAATATTTATACCAGAATCATTTGGATTCTTTTAACGATTTATCTAATCGTAATCATTTAATAGAGATTTTTTTGACTTCCTTGCTCCATATTACTCGAAAAAATATAAAATAAATAAATTGTTTATGATTAATTTGATATAAAAAAAGGCAATCCAAAAAAATTAAAAATTCAAAAATAATAATTTACTTTTAAATATTGTTAATTTTATCTATTTGCAACTATTTTTTACTAGTTACCACTGATTTTTACTAATAACCTTTAATTACCACTAAGTACATGTAATTTTTACTAATTACAAATGTTTTACACAGATTAACACTAATTATTACTATTTACCAGTAATTTTTACTAATTACCACTAATTTTTACTAATTACATCTAATTTTTACTAATTACTGCTAATTATCTCTAATTGCTAATATTTACCACTTATTATTACTAATTTTTATTATTTTATAACAATTTATTACTAATTATTGCTAATTTTTACTAATTACCATTAATTCTTACTAATTACAGCTAATTTTTACTAATTACCACCAATTACCACTGGTTATTTCTAATTACCACTTATTATTACTAATTTTTATTAGTTTATATTATTTTTTTACTAATTACCGCTAATTTTTACAAATTATCACTAATTATTATTAATTTCTGCTAATTACTGCTAATTACCACTAATAATCACTTATTATTAATAATTTTTATTAGTTTATAATAATTTTTTACTAATTACCACTAATTTTTACTAGTTACCGCTAATTTTTACTAATTACCACTAGTTTGTACTAGTTATTACTAATTACCGCTAATTTTTACTAATTACCGCTAATTATTATTATTACTTACTATTTGTTATTATTTTTCACTATTTGTTACTATTTGTTACTATTTGTTAACATTTATTACCAATTATTACTATTTATTACTATTTATTACTATTTATTACTATTTATTACTATTTATTAGTAATTCTTACTATTTATTACTAATTATTACTATTTATTACTATTTATTACTATTTATTACTATTTATTACTATTTAATTATATTTATTACCACTTATTACTATTTACCACTATTTACTGTTAATTACCGCTAATTACTGCTACTTATTCCTAATTTTTACTAATTGCCACTAATTACCGCTAATTATTCCTTATTATCACTATTTATTCCTATTTATTCCTATTTATTACTAATTATTACAAATTATTACTAATGGTTACTAATGATTACCAATGATTATTAATTAGTACTATTTATTACAAATTATTGCTAATTATTGCTATTTATTACAAATTATTACTAATTATTACTAATTATTACTATTTATTACTATTTATTACTATTTATTCCTATTTATTACTATTTATTACTAATTATTTCTAAGTTATTCCAAATTATTGCTAATCATTCCTAATTATTCCTAATTATTCATAATTATTCCTAATTATTCCTAATTATTTCTAATCATTACTAATTATTCCTAATCATTAATAATTATTCCTAATCATTACTAATTATTCCCGATCATTACTAATAATTCTTAATTATTCCTAATTATAAAAAAATCCTAATTATTCCTAATTATTACTAATTATTCCTAATTATTACTGATTATTACTAATTATTACTAATTATTACTAATTATTACTAATTAACACTAATTATTATTAATTTTTATTAATTATTACTAATTTTTATTAATTATTACTAATTTTTATTAATTATTACTAATTAACATTAATTATTACTAATTACCACAAATTACTACTAATTACCACTAACTATTACTAATTACCACTAATTATTACTAATTTTTAGTAATTATTACTCATTTTTATTAATTATTACTAATTAACACTAATTATTACTAATTACCACTAATTATTACTAATTATCATTAATGTTTTTCTAATTACCACTAATTATTACTAATTTTTACTAATTATTTGTAATTTTCACTAATTATTACTAATTATCACTAATTAACATTAATTTTTATTAATTTATAACAATTTATTACTAATTTATATAATATATTACCAATTATTACTAATTACCATCAATTATGACTAATTACCACCAATTATTACTAATTATCACTAATTATTAAAAAAAATACTAATTACAGCTAATTATTACTAATTTTAGAAAATTAAAATAAATTATTGCAAAATAAAACTATTTAATTTTAATCAAAACAATAATGCAAATCAAAACTAAATATTTCTAAAAAATAATGCAAAAAAATACCTTGAAATTGATTCTTTCAGTGGATATAAAACTTGAAAGTTGATCTCTTGTAACGTTTGAAACTCTAAAAAAATTAAACTAAAAAATATCAAAGTAGAGAGGGTCCGAGAAATTAAGAGAAGTTGTGAATGAAAAAAATCAGAGGGGGTATATATAGGTTAGATATTTTGTGACAGAATTATTTACAATGGGTTTCCCATCGCGAATACTATTATCTGTGATGGGTCCCGTCACAAATAGTTAGCCGATTATTAATTGAGTCGACGGTAAAAAAATAGTATTTGTGACAGGTCTTGTCGAAAATACTAACCTGCCGACACATTATTAGTGGTGAGGGTGGTTCTTCATCGCAAATAACAGAAAACCGAGAAGAGTATTTGTGATGGGGGTTTAGCCCGATCGCAAATACCTCTTTTTTATCAACTATTTGCGACGGGTCAAAATTCTCATCGTAAATAGTATATTTTGATGGACTATTTGTGAGGGGTCTTATTCCCATCACAAATAACCCATCACAAAATGTCGAAATTCTCATAGTGGATGCTCAAGATACATAAGATTTGGTATAGGAAAATATTACACATGGCCCCACAGAAGAAGTTGTTTCTAAAACACAAGTGCTTTGTAGGAACACTAGAGAAGTTAGAGAACTATAAAGATGTGGTTTTCTAGTCACAAAAACAGTGATTAAATATTTGTTGACAATAATGACCCTATGTCCTAAAAGGAGGCAGTAGAGAACTCATAGGATGAAATGTGGAAAGAATCTATGAATTAAAAGATGGGTTCCATGTATCATAACCAGGTTTTTGTTCTAATCGATCCTCTAGTTGATGTGAATCTCATTTTTTATAATTGTGTATTCAAGAGATAGTTGGGCGTGGAAGGTCATGTTAGTAACTATAAAGCACGATTAGTGGTTGAAGGGTTTAGACAACATCAAGGAATTGAGTATGATGAAGCATTTTCTCTAGTTTCTATATTTAAATACATCAAAATTCTACATTATATGCTAGCTTTCCATGACTTTGAGATTTGGCAGATAGATGTAAAAATTGTTTTCCTTAATGGGAACCTTCATAAAGATATTTATATAACACAACTCTAAGGTTTTACAACTCTTGGAAATGAAAAAAATATATGCAAGTTGTAGAGATCTATTTATGGATTTAAGGAATCATCATGGTTAAAGAATATTTGGTTTGATAAAGCTATAAATGAATTTTGTTTCATTAAGAAAAAATTTGAGCCATGTGTTTACAAGTGGTTTAGTGGGAGTATGGTCATTTTGATAGTAGTATATGTTGATGAAATATTATTAATTGTAAATGAGATACCAGCCTTGCAAGAGGTTAAGGGGTGGTTTATCAAGTGCTTCTACCTGAAGGACTTAAGTGAAGCAACCTACATTCTAGGGATAGAGACCATGTATGATTGATCAAAGAGGATTCTTGGACTAAGTCAAAGTATATAAATTTACTAGATACTAAAGTGGTTCTTTATAGAACAATATAAGAGTTGATTACTTCTAGTGTAACATGGTATACATTATTCCAAGAAGATGTTTCCTCATACATAAAAGGAAAGAGAGAATGAGTATGATCTCGTATTGTTCTTCGATAGAATCTATCATGTTTGTCATGTTATGTATGAGGCATGATATTGCTTATTCCTTGAACATGATAGGAAGATATCATGATGATGTTGGTGAACAATATTGGACAGCTATTAAGACTATCCTTAAGTATATTAAGTGAACTAAGGATATGATCCTGGTGTATGGTGAAGATGAAAAGCTAGTTATCAAGGGTTATATAGATGTAATATTTCAGATAGAATAGAATGATATGAATTCATACTCAGGTTATGTATTTAGTCTCAATAGAGGAGCTGTGAGATGGGAGAGTTAATAAATCCATTTGTTGTTAATTGTATAGGAAATATTCATATACTTTATCTTTTGATGTATCCAGGGAAGCAGCTTTGATACACAAATTTTTCCAAGTGCTTGATGTGGTGCCTAATAGTCAGGACCCTATTATAGTTTACCATAATGAAACTATAGTTGTGGATCTTTCCTAGGATCCAAGGTAAAATTCAAGGAAAAATCATATACTTTGTAAGTTTCATCTCTTGCGATATTTTTTCAACATGGTGAATTTTTAGTAAACAGAGTATACAGAGAGGAAACCATGGTAGACCCGTTGACGATGACTCTATCTCAACAGAGGCATGAGTATCATGTGATATCTTGTGAACTAAAGGTTATTAGCAATTGGATCCAGTGTAAGTGGGAGTCTGTTGGATTTGGTTCCCTAGAACAAACATCTATACACTTTATGATTACATGTATTTGTTATTTTGAACATTAATAAAGTTTTTTATTACATCATCATTTTCCCTCTACATGACATAGTATATAATAATGTCCTAAGAATATATGACGCATTGAAAGTTCATAGTAGTTCCCCAATTTGATGAGAACTTAGAGATTCAACAATGGTATTCTTGAATAAATTTTTTTAGCTAGATTATTTTTTCTAATGATACATAGATAATACATACTATCTAAGGTAGGAGGCTCATAAGATATTAAGACACCTTCTCATAGTTTTCAACCTTAGCAATCTCCAAGAAGGGAGGTTATAAGAACATACCCGCTATTAGGAAATCTACATTTTATGTTTCATTAGAAGATCCTATTTACGAACATGTGTGTTAACCGTTAAGATTCAATATTATCATTAATGAATACCATACACACTTCAATGTATTGATGAAAACTATGATGAAATATGTTCATGATACAGCAAGATATTTTGGGTGTATCACAAGTGATATTTCATTAATGGATAATGAAATAAAGGATTTATCACTTATGTCTATTAATAGAAGTTGATGTCTCAGACCCTTTGATGAAAATGGTACTTCCTAGATAAATCTTTATGCATGGTGTTATATGGTAATGTTTATTTCCGAAAATTCAAAGAAAGACAAATTAAGCACATTAGTTGATGACACCAATATGAAAGCTGATTGATTAAATACATTGTGATAAATGTATTATATAACACAATATTCATTCATAGGCGGTTGTATTTCATTGCAACATTAATTTCTTTCTCTATGGGTTATTTGGCATGTTTCCATATGATAACCATGTACTTTAGGGGTCGCCACCTATTTCCATTGAGAAAGTTTCCTATAGGGTTGCACACTAAGTGTATCCAAAATCTCAATTAAATTTAATGATTAATTTAATGAGAATAAATATTTTTCTTTCTTTGTGGTTTAATAATTATCTAGGTTTGGTTGATCTCCAAGATATAATCACAAGTTATTATAAATAATAAGTGAGTTAAATAACAATAATAAATATTTATATTTATGGTTTGGAAAATATAATATTTATTATATATATTGACTAATAATAAAGTAATATTTATTTGTTAAATCAATAGTCATTATTAAAGGTTCGATAAATGTTGAGGAGGATAAGAAGATTGAGTTTAATATTCTGATTTGGAATAATATAAATGGTTTTTTATATTCTTAGGTGATACACATGTCAAGTGAATAATTATACTATTATTATTATGACATGGGGTTCATTGATAATTAAGTAATTATAAAGGGGATTGTGTGAAATTTTCCAACCCTAAACCTTCCATAATAAATATCTAATTATATCACTTTCCATAGACACGCTTATTGTTCACAAAATATAGTGTGAAGCTCCCCCAAGACCAAGAGAGAGTTGTAGAGATTTTTAGTGTGATCTCTCCTCCTATTATCCCATTCCGTAGAGATATAATTAAGAGTTATTTATCCTCATAGAATATTTTTCCTATGATCAATCATGAACAACACAAGAGATCAGGATCATCCATGATAACACCTGACAATTCAATGATGACATTCATAGATTGTGGTGCACATGTGGATAAATGTTATAGGGATTCTATACTTGGATCCTGTCACACAATGATGACACAATGAGATCGAGTAAACCAGATCATTAATGAAGAAATAATTATAAGTTCAGGCAATTATAGATCTGCTTATAAATTAATTTTAAATTACATATTAAGTTCCTCCTATTCTAGTTATGATGTTTAATTAATCAAAGTAATCTATGAATTTTTTTGGTCAAATATTCATAAATTTTGTAAAGAAATTATTATTTTTAAATTAAGATTAAAATTTAGAGTTGGCCATGCCATACAGGTGCTTCAACTGCACCCAAGATCTACATTGATCCTTGATGATGAATGCTATTCTTCAGGCGTACGGGCTCTAGGATTTCATAGACACCAGAAGTTCTAAACTCCCAGAACACCGGATGGAATTGGAGTCCATCCTATGCATTTAATCATAGGAGATGACCTCTATAATTTCTATCAACGAAATTACCAAGGAATTTGGGGACATTTTCAGGACCAAGAACATTGTCATTGATCTACTGTGCATGTCCAATGCATAGAATCTCTATAAGGAGTACAAATTCATTACTTTACACAATGGTTAATTGTTGGATGGATTTACTTTTTGGATCACTGATTTGGTTAACCAACTCATAATCCTCAGCAATATTAAGCCTCGATATAGGGTCCTTGATAATTAAATATTTTTATCCCCTCCAGTTTCTCCCAAATTTCTCTCTCAATTGACATGTTACTCAATATCTCAATGCTCACTTTTTATGAGGTAATATATAGACTCAAAGTGATAGAGGACTATTTTGAACTGGAACACACTTCCAACACCATAGGAATACTTCTCTTCACTAAGAAATAGTGGGTTGTGTGGATTTAAGAGTGGAATATAGGGGAGGTATCCTTAAATTATTTCAAGTTTATAAACTGGTTCCACTGACCTCCATGAAAAAATACAATTGTAAAAAATGATAAAAATAGAAGGGATGGCTTTAGATTAAGTGGAATTCATGATGTTTCAAGGGACCAATGATTCTACTATGGAAAAATGGTCCATTGGGTCAAATATTGCTACAACAATATGAAATAGTCTAAGGAACATATAATATTGAGTGATGAAGATGAACCCACACTTCTTATGGAAAGGGCATGCACTAAAATGATTGATTCCCCCACCACCATGATACACCACTCAAAACCCCCCACTGCTATAATATAGTCCTCTTTGGATAGTTGAGGAAAATTTATTCACACAATAATATCATAAGGAGGTTCATGAAGATGACCCATGGTACCTCAACACCAATACCACATGCCACGTGATTATCTCCCATTCTATATTCTCCGATCAAGACTTTGGGATCTATGACACTATCAAGTTTGGTGATATATTTTTCATCAACATTGAGGGGTGTGGGGTGCTCATGTTCTCTTGCAACACTAGGGAGCACTATTTTATCATGATGTTTTACTTCATCACAATTCTCTCCACCAAAATCATGAACAATAGATAGCTTGATGAGAATGGTTTTCAGGAACTAATCAATGGAGGCATCCTGATAATCTATGAATGATAGTGGAACCTACTATCCAGGAAGCATCACTTCCTTAATTGGATGTATAAGATCAAAAACAATATTTCACGACTGGTATACTTGTTTTCAAGGGGCTCAGAGAAGTCATGGTACTGGTACATAATGTACGACCACCTAATGTTTTGAGCTCTACACAAGCTTTCTCAATGCAATATAGTGTGATGGATTCTGAGGATTGATTGAGTGGATAAATTCTGTGATAGATTCCTTATTGGGAAGTAGCGATGAGTACCTTTCATCAAGTAAGATAATCATCAAGCAAAGAAAATAACTTTCCTTTTTCATGGATACCTCTATGATATAATCATGTTGAAGACACTGAGTGGGAACCAATACTTTCTACTGATTGTGGATAATAAGAGTCACTACATGTGGCTCAGTCTACTCATAAGAAACTGTTGGTCTAGGTCATAGTGGAAGAACATACTAGGGTCAGACCTAACTTAATAATTGTATTCTTTGATGGATTATTCTCATATTGTAAAATACATAAACATCATGGCCATTGAAATTTTTCCAAATAATATTGAAAAAAAAGGTCTTCGGAACCAAGATAAGATCTTTTCAAGTTAAAATTATAATTTATTTACTTAGATTGAAAGAAAAAATACCTAAATATTGATATATTTATTTAATGAATATATTTATCATTTAAAACCATTTTTTATCACCCATCATTGTGCTCGTGGGATCCTAGTGTAAAATTCCTCTAATGGTGATCTACACGTGCTCTATTGATCAATAAAAAGGCCGATGAATTTTCAAGTGCTAGTGTGATAGATTTATCATCTTGTAGTGTTTTACTCAATCGTAATGATAATTCATTTAGGCATGAATAATTTTCATTAGACTCTTGTTCTTGATATGATGGAGGATGAAGGAGAATCATTAGAGAATTATTAATTCTTTAGAGAGAGATCCATATTTCATTGTGCACATTGATTCTCAATATTCATGAATCTTTACACAATATACATAGTCTTCTATTTATATATATAATTTCATTAAATAACCTAGGTTGACCCCAAACCAGTCACCTGATCCAAACCATGATAAGGCATGAGAGGCATTCCCAACCCCCCTAGGCTGGAAACTAGTGTTGGGCATCAAAGATCATAGACTTGGGAACAATTTAGCACATAATAAATAGATATTAATGAAGCATAACAGAGTACATAGTACAAATCCACTTATCAAAAATAAATAAATACATAAAAAATCTAGATACAATGGCTATCAAACAAAACAGAAACTAAAACACAACTGAACCCAAATTGGAACCCAAAATGATCACCATGTGGCCACTTGGTCACCACCATCCATAAGACCAGCCCGCTCCATAGGAAAACCTGAACAAATGTTGAACCTAAAAAATATCCTGGTTCAACCGACACTGAGTGGAACAAGTAGGGTGTGACTATAAAACAACTTAGTAGGTAAGCACCATAGAATCCATACATTTCATTTCCTAAAATAGTCTATATATGTTAGTTTGAAAAACATTGAGTGAAAATAGGGTTTTTATCATTTATAAATTCAAGTGCACCTTTTCTTTTTAAAAACCATTTTGAAAACCAGACTAAACACAACCAGCATGATAAAGCAGACAAGGCCAAAATAAATAAAAACAATGCAAGTTAAAGAAGACAAATACTAATAAATCTAGTGACCAAGGTGCTGTAAAATAAATTAGAAAAATACACATATGTAATTATGGGAATTTACTAAACATCACTAGAATAAATCCTTGGATGTACTCATTTCAGACCCACCTACCATTGTATAGTGTAAATCCATAGTCAATAACCAACTTGGATATTCTAAACTACCCTCACTAATGGAAAATCCCACCTATACTATCCTCAATACATGGGTTTCTAATCCTTCTAATCAGGACTAGAAATTAACCATCACTCAACCCTTTAGACGATGTCTAGGAATCCCAAGATAATGGTGTAAAGTATAATGAGGAGGTGATCACACACTTGGAATTAAACATAACTCATATATTCCACTGTGCATGCCTTTCCAAATCCCCGACGCCAACTATGTGAATTACCTCTCATCAGAAGGATGATTATAGGGGTACCTCTCATACATAGAACCTTTCACAAGTTCCAACTGGGCCTACATATCATGTGAATTTAAAACCAATTTCCAAAACATTACAAAGTACCAATCAGGCATTAACATTTACAAATCCACAACAATTTACAATGAAAATACATTTATTTCCAAAACTATTTCTAAAAATAAGGTAGAAACATTATTTAATCTTAGAAGATGCCAAATGGGCATTTCAAGTCATGGGTTACCAATCATGTTTCAAGGTACCAAATGGGACATTTTTTTATAACACATTTAGAAACTGCATTTCATGTTATTTGGAAACCAAGTATCAATTTAGAAAATATTAAGAGTTTTTATAAAAACCACTTGGGAGATGGAGTGGAATTTGAAAATAATAATAGGATAAGAGTGTTTTGAAAACTGGGGTTTCAAGGACATTTTTATGGAATTACTTTTGTGTGTGTGTGTGTGTGTGTGTGTCTATCCACATGTGAACCTTGTGTACATATGTATATACCCACATCCAATGGTATATATATGTAAAACCATAAAAATATTTAAGGTTCCAATTTAAAGAATCACAAGAAGCTTCACAACCAATCCCAAGGATCCACACATAGCACCAAACCCACACACAAAGCACAATTTCACATGCCATCAAACTAACAAATATTATAAAAGGTCAAATACAATCTCAAATTTATCAATATAATTTTAAAAGACCCATTGGTATTTTATCAAACCCTTTGTATACATGTACATATAGGCATGACTAAGAAAATCCTTTGAAACCCCATTTTCATCAAATTTCCAACATGGGGACACCATAATAAATCAATATATCATGTTAAAAACAGGAATAACACATTATAAATTATTTATAAAATCTAAATCATAAAATTACATGCTTCTAAAATTAAATGGATGGAAACACCTACCTCAATGACGTGAGAATGCCACGATACTCTAGGAGAAGGAAGAACGAGACCCATTAACAAAATCACATACTCTAGTATCAAAGGAAACAACCCACATAATCCAACCCTCACCCTAGGGTTTTTTCAAGAGGGAACCAAGAAAAAATAGGAAATTAAGTGAGGAAGATAATAAGAGGAGAAAAATTACCAAAAATTCAAGAAAATTCACCTAGGAACCTTGAAGGAGAATCAAAGGTGGAAGGAAATCTAAGGGAGGGGATTTTGGGAGCCCCTTTATGCACCTAGGTTGATCAAGAGGGAGGGGTTTGAATTGGGGTTAAAATGAGGAAGGGGAAAACTTGTAAACTTAAGATTTTAGAAATATAGGTAAGTCAAATGGTTTGGCTGCATGGTTTTCCAAACCTTGCACCAATTGTGTGCACCCTACTGGAAGGAAGGGGCACTCACATGGGCTAGCTGAATGGTTTGAGAAACCATGCTCTAACCATGAAATTTTTTTTGTCAAAAATTGTAAATCCTCTCGCATGCTTGTTGTATGGTTTCCTCAAACCATGTTTAATCCATGCACCTTATCTCAGACACCACCATCCATGATTTCTCCTTTTCCTCACATAGTTTGTTATAAACTATGTACAGACCTTGCAAGAACAAAATGAACTAGAAGCACCCTCTACCTTCACTAGCTACATGGTTTCTCCCAAAACCATATACACTAACTGTGTAGAGGGAAAAAACAACCTGAAACCTCCAAAACTTAATAAATCTCACCAAAAACTCAACCTGAACCTCAAACAACAATATTAAACATAAATAAACAAATAAAAATAAAAATAAATAAAATAAAATCAGGGTTAGAGTGTGATAATTCTCTCCAACACAAAAAAACTTTATTCCCCTAGAAATCACCTAGACGAATGAGAACCAAAACTAGAACCTAAAACTAAATGAAGCCAAAAAAACCACAATCCTCGATGTGACCTTTAAACTCCACAAATCACACTCAACTAGATCTATAAAAAACACAATAAGATCCATGGTGGGTCTCCCCAAAATTTAAAATTATACCTACAAAAACTAACACTACAACCCTCGGCACAAGGACAAACCCAACAATAGGAGATCAAACCTACACCAAACCAAACCACAATTCATACTTCCCATAATACAAGAATATCTCAAAATAAGAACAACACTAAAAATAAAAGTGATCCAAAAAAAGGTTAACTGTGTAAATTTTATAATACAAAGCGCAACTTCAAGGCTATAAGAGAAAGAGAACACCAAAACTTTTACAATAAAAAGTAACTTTCAAAAATAGAGAAAACTACAATAGGGAAACTTAATCTATACTCTATTTAACATTGGGGACAAAATCGGGGCTAGTATCCCCCACCACACCAAGAAATTACTAACTACATGAAGAACTTCACTTTGAGGCCTATTGATGGAGTCCTGGTGTCTTCAAGCATCTATTGTCCCACTGTTAGGTACTAGAAGCCTCTTCCTGAGACTTCCTATTTTGGAAACTCTACTTTCATAACTTCTTCAAGTGACCCAAAAAAAATCAATGAAAACCCTTTAGAGGATAATGGAAAGATGGCTTCAGATTACCAAATTGACGATACTAGAAACACACGATCATGTGGTCTGATGAACAAGAGGTTGAAACTAATATAGAAGAATTCTCGGAAGAAGGATCCTCTGGTAAAAACTTATCACCAGATGGGGAACCTTCATAAGTGCTAAGAAAAATTAGATTTACACCTACTATAGACAATACTCTAGGAACCAAATAAGCTAGAAATTCCCCATCTACTATCCTTTTAAGCATAATTTCCTCAGATGAGAGACATCACTCCTTAATACCTGAACAAAGACCCTATACCAATAGAGGATATTTTAGTTGTTCCTTTTATGTTATCTCTATAGAAAAAGAAAGCATCTCTTTAAAATTATCAACATAGTCCTTCACCATTCATTGACATTGATGAATGTCCAAGAGCTATGCCACTTTACTCACCTTAACATCCTCTATTATGAACTATTGAATTAATGTGGTCTTAAATATTTCCCAATACATCCTAACTTTCAATGATTATTGGATGATCACCCTCCACCAATCCAAACTCGAACCCTCAAACGAACCCAAGATAGATCATACCTTCAATACCTCTAGAGTTCCCAAAGACCTAAAAACACCTTAGGATTTATTAATCCACTTTATATCCACTAACAAACCTCAATAACCATATAAAACTAGCAATGGATGATAAGAACCTGACTCCACCACTCCACTGGGAGTCTAGGTAGGGCCAATAACTGGAAGATACTCACTAAAAACCTTTGATACCTTTCTAGGCAACAAACTCTATATAACACAAATAAAAAAAACTAAATCAATTTCAAACCAAAAATTAACTAAAAGAATATCCCAACCAAAACACCAAACGCGTAAACCAAACGTCACAAAACAAAACCAAAATCCTCTTTCAAAAACCACTATATATGTTCCAAAATTAAAAACCATTTTACTCTAATTCCAATTTCCAAAAATACCAAGACTCATTTTCAAATCCAACTCAAACACTAAACCTCGCTTTTTTAAATAAAATAATTTCCTAAAATAATTTTGTTCCTAAAAACCCTTTCCAAAAACCACTTTCAATTCAAAATCCACTCACACCAACCAAAATAAATCCAAATGAAATAGGGAACTAGTGGCCATGCATAACTCAACCACATGGTTTAGAATACCATTCCCCAAGAAAGAATCAACCACTAGAAGTATCTTGAACTATTAAATTAGACTCTGCATGGGTTGATACTCCATTCAAGCTCACCGTGTAGCACTGGTTTGCTTCTATTTTCATTCCCAAACCACACAGCCAAACAAAAACCAACAACATAAACCCACAATTCAAAATAAAAAATCATGTCTTCAACTACCCTTGGTAACTTGAGGCTCAGGATGAGAAAGAGTTCATAATGATCTTCTCATACCTACCTCCCTAGTCCTGATAGTCTTATCTCCAAACTACCTAATGCCCCAAAATAACAAAGGGATGCTCTAATACCATTTTTCTAAAAACCAACCCAGATCAACCCTGAACCGGTTACCTAAGCTATCCCGAGACAAGGCCTAAGAGGCATTCCCGATCCTACCAGGATAGAAACTAATGTCAAGCATCAAAGATCATATACTCAAGAATAATTTATCCCATAATAAATAGATATTAATGAAACATAACAAAGTGCATATAATAAATCTAATGATCAAAATAAATAAATACATAACAAATCCAGATATAATGACTATGAAATAGAATATAAACTAAAACACAAATGAAGAAAAATAGAAACCTGAAATGATCACCCTATGACCTCTTGGTCACTACCATCCATAAGACCATCCCACTCCATAGGGAAACCTATATGAAAGTTGAACTTGCAAAACAGCTTGGTTCTACCGACACTGAGTAGCACAAATAGGGTGTGAGAATAAAACATCTCAGTAGGTAAGAAACATATAATATATACATATCCTTTATTGAAACATTCCATATATTCTATTTTGAAATACATTTAGTGAAATCAGGTTTTTTATCATTTATAAAATCAAGTACACCTTTTTTTTAACCCAATTTGAAAAACAGACTAAACACAACCAGAAGGATAAATAAGACAATGCTAGAATAAAGGTAAATAGTGTAAGTGGAAGTAAAAAAATACAAATAAAGCGAGTGACCAAGGTGTATCAAAATAAATCATAAACATACACATATGTAATCGTGAGAATTTCTAAAAATCCCTAGAAGAAATCCTTGGACGTACTCAGTTTGGACATATGTAACATCCTATTACCTTGATCAGTTAATTTTCCACCTTTCCTAAGTTCTCATTTGGTTAAAAATCCTTTTATGTGATTTTTCTGGGTTTACTGCAGACTATAGAACAGGTACGCGTCGTGTACCTGAAGTACATGTCATGTACTTGGTGTTGGTTGCATGTCATGGATTGGGAGATCACACTGTTAATGGGGAGATCGCGTTGTGATATGGTACACAACATATAACTGAGTTACAAATTGTGTAGGGGTTAAATAATAGTTTTTAACCCAAGGCAGTGGGTTTTTCTATGTACTTATCCAGCGTGGACTACACGTCATGACCCTAGGGTACACATCATGACCCAACCTGCGTCCAGTTTTAAAACACACGATCAGCAGTTCTTCTCAGTCCTTTTCATTCTATACCTCTTTTCTCTTAACCCTAGACCCTTCCTAGGCATTTTTCAAAGGTTCCCCTCCTTCCGGTTTGATCAAAACATCTTTGGATCTTTTCTTCACTTGCGATGTGATTCCTGGGTAAGGGTTCTCTCTAGTTTTCTCTCATTCTTTGAGTTTCTCTCCTTCTATCCTCTTAGTTTTTTAGTGGATCATCTAGGAATTTATGGATCTATGACATGTGGTGTTGGATATTTCTTCTAGGTTGAGTTTCAATATCTCCTTCACCTTCATTTTTTTTATGTGTGTCATTGCGAGTGTCGTTTTTTGAGAAAGAGGTAGGTGGTTCTATCCTGATTTGCCAAATTGATTACCATCGTATTGCTTGATTTATTTCAATTGTTGATTTAAATTCAAATTATCAATCTTGATTTAAATTAAATTAATAAAACCCAATTTTGGTGAATTGGGATATTTGAAATGGTTTGGCACAAAAATTTGGAAACCCCCCAATTCCATTGAATTGGGGTGGGTTTATGGAAATTATCTGATTTGAATTGTTAAATTTAAATTGTGAATTTGATGGAAATGTTTTCAATTAAATTTTTGAATTTAATTGTGTAAAGGAATTTTGAAAAGTATGGAATTGGTTTTGAATTAATTTCAAACTTGCAAATGGATTAAAATGTTTTTATAGAAACCTAGTGGTTTTATCTTGTGAGAAAGGCATGTCTTTGAATAAAACCTGTTTTGGTTTTAAATAGAAAGAAAGTGGCATTTTTGAAATAGAATAATGGGATTGATTGTATTTTACATAGTCTTAAAATATTTTTCCCATCGTGTAAGAGTGCATGCAAGCCTTAGGTAGTTAGTGGGTTATTTGGATACACTCTATGCTATTAAAATGTTCTAAAACATACATGCGGTGGGTCACATATCTGACAGGTTGGTGATGAGTCTCCTTTGTCCAGTTTTATAGGTAAGTATGTATACAGATTTTGTTGAGTTCACATAGAGAGTGTGGAATCCTATAGTTGGTTAATACTATCATACTTTTTGGCAGATGACCATGTTGCTTGCTTGTTTATTTATATTTGTGATATAAATGTATGTCAATGTTTCTTTGAACTGATTTACATGCCTACTAAATTTATATAAATTGTTTTATATAAATGGTTTTATTAAGCTATTATTTTAGAAATATTCTACCTCTTGTAAAGTAAAGCCTGTGATTTTAGTGTATTTTCCATTATTTTGAAAATGTATAGCATGTTTTGCTTAAATGTGATTTTAAATTTCCGAACCTATTTATTCTGAAAATTTGAAAACTTTTATTTGGATAATATATATTTGGAATCTTTTATGGAATCTTTGGTGGTATCCTACTAGTCTTAGGCTCACATCCTACTTTTTCCTTCGGGTGTTTTTAGACTTTCTTCTTCTAGGATTGAGCAAAGAGAAGGGATCTCTTAGAGGTGGATCTAGCTATTGAGATTTGTACGTAGTGAGTTGTGTCCTTAGGTACCTTGGGGTTGTTTTATTTTTTAGTACTTTGGGTTGTAGTACTTTGTCTTCTATGCCTCTTTCTATCCTGATAATTTTTCTCCCATTGGAGTTTTCCAATTAATATGTTCTTATGGAATAAATCATTCCCACTTGTATGTTGTATGATGTCTGGTGCTAGTCGTCAACCCGTGGGGATCGGTAATTCCCTTTGGGTTATGTCAGGACCATATCGGTTATCGGGTTACTAAGGTACCCAGGTTGGTTCGTGAAAAATTGGTATCAAAGGAGACTGTTGATCTTCCTTTTTCTTGAAGTCAGTATGTATTTTTTAAATATTTTCAGAGCCTAGGAGGTAGTTGTGATTGAGTGTCTAGTCATCTCTCACCATAATGAACCTTAAGTCATTGGGGGTGGTTAGGGAAATACATCTTGTGAATTAGTTCTAGTATTTTCCCTATAGATATTTGGATAGGATTAAATCCAAATCTTGTTTGTCCCTTCTATTGAGAATATTTTCTCTTTATACTCAGTTTGAGTGTTAATATAATGTCTTCCTTTTATCTGCTAATGTTGTGTAGCATCATACCTCCGAGAAGACATGTGAATTAGATACAGTAAAAGGTTGTTGTTGAACCTCAGAAAGAAAATCCTATTGTTGATCCGAATCTAGTTGAGGTGGTTGTATGCATTGTTCAAGCTCTGGGACAAGCACCACCTCCAGTTCCTGCTCAGGCTCCAACCGTGGATCCTTAGGGGGATATTCTTTAGAGTCGTTCTCAAGAGTTCCTTCTCCAGAAGTCACCAGTCTTCAAAGGCTCTAATGATCCTCAACATGTTGAGGAATGTTTAGGAAAGATAGAACATCTGTTTTGAGTTCTTTGAGACATAGGAAGTGGTCGGGGTGAAGTGTGCCACCTTCTTGATGGAGGGACCGAGCAAAATATGGTGGGACATGATGATGACATCAATGAAACATGAGGTATTACAGTGGAAAGACTTCAAGGTTCTTTTCACCAATTAGTTGTATCCAGAGTCAATAGTGATGGCCAAGGTTGTGGAGTTTTTAAGCTTGAGCAGGCTGAAAAAACCATGACCGAGTATTCAAATCTCTTTTCTGAGCTGGTGCAAGTTACTCTTGAGATTTTATCTAATGATAGGATGACGGCTCAATGATTTGAGTTGGTACTTTGATCAGATATTCATTATCAAGTTTTCCTACTGAATCTGTCCACTTATGATGATGTCTTGGATAGGGAAATTATAGTTTAGATGGAATTTTCTGGAAATTCATGGTTTATGGGAGTTCCTTTTTCTCCTAGTGGCAGCGTTGGTTCCTTCAAAGGAAAACAGAAGCGAGATGATCCTCATAGAAGTTCTCTATGGTAGAGTCATTCTAGACCTCCTATATCTCCAGGAGGAAGTTCTTTGACTTGCTACCAATGTGGAAAGCCAATACATTCTAGGAATATTTTCACTGAGGCACCCAATAACTATAGCTTCTACAGATGTTTAGTACACTTACAAAGGTTCTTCCATCACTTATCTACTCCACGTAGTGGGACAGGATCACCAGATCCTCTTAATAATGTGGGGTAATCAAATGCTTCATGTTCAAAAGGGTTATAGCCACAAGCATCTGGAACGAAGATTCTTCACACAGTGGAAGAGTCTCCAGAGGAAGAATACATGGGTCCAGCAACTGTGAGAGTTATCATTGATCGTACCACGATTCACTGTTTTATTCCACCCTTACACCGCTGTTTTAAACTAGTTTTGTAATGAATATTCCAAATATAATAATAAATTGAACTTACTGTTTTATTCAATGAGATAATGTTTATTACTATTTAATAGGGAAATATTACTTGTTTAAGTGTTTATATTATAGGAGGAGGTGATTCGGAGAGCCCACGATGGAAATCAAGCAAAACGGGCCAAACTGCGCAAGGGCCCAAGCATTTTTGTGGACATAAATATATACTGTGGATACTACATGCATTAAATTGGGCTAAAAATTGGTGTATGAATTTAACATTGCGTGGTATAAATTTCTCTAGAAGACCATGGATCCCAATTCTCCCATTTAAAGGCCCATAATAGGCCCACAATGTGAAACAATTCTGGGCAAGCCAGATTTGATGACTCTTCTGTATTTGGGCCATACCTCAGGCCTCGGAGATCCAATTGGGATGATTCCACCTCACATGGACAGATAACTTTATGTCCCACATCTCCACCTAATTTCATGTCATTTGAACGCGTTTTGGTCAGTCAACCAACCGGATAAAAATGGAGTAAAAAGTTTTCCCTGAATAGTGACCTAGTCTCTTAGGAACTTGACTTCTTTTGTGGAAAGTGTGATGTGTATGTCCATAAAAACACCTCTCACCCCCATTATCTCAGGTGTCACGACTAGTGGTGAAGGTGAGTCTAATTGGAGAGCTTCTTTCATTTATTTTAGTTCTCTTCTCCCTCATGTACTTCTAAGTTTCTTAGTGATCAACTTGGGGGGTGTCCATTGTTGTAATCCCGAGCTCTACATTTGTAATCTTCATAAGGTGATTTAATTTCCAGGTTTGTTGTATATTGTTCTTAATTTTTACCTTATGAATTTTTTTTTATTCTGGTATGATTAAATATAAATCAAAGGAATAATAATCCCCATGCTTCCATGCATAACCCGGATCTTGTGATGATTTGAGTGTGTTTGCCTCTTTTCTCACCTCTTCTCTTTCATGAGTTTGATTTTGAATTGACTTGTTTGATGATATCTAGAATTCATAAACCATGAATATGCATGTTTTTGTATTGATATCAATTTTGATAAAGACCCAAATCTGGACATCTCATCACGTTGTTGATGTGATGCCTTGATTGAGTTCGGTTCTTACATCGACATAGTTTTATTGATTATGAGCGGTCGCCGATAATCAATAACGTTGATCGATCAAATTATAGGTGGTAACCTAGTAATAACTCACATAATACTGTTTTCAGTGGGTATAAAATCAAGGAATCAATTATCCTTCCCATTCCCTTGAGAGCGATGATGGATTGAGCATCAAGGGACACTTACCCGGGTTGATCACGATTTCTCCAACCAGTTTCTCTCACTTAGTAGTATAGTTTCAATTGATATATTAAAATCATAGAACCCCCAACCACTTAATTTAATTTCAATTTTTTTTAACTTAATCAGAACCTTCTTTTGAAATTAGTGATCTAAGGCTCCATCGAGAGACGACCTAGGGTTCCTGCTATACTGCAGAAATTCTAGTAAAAACTTAACCTCTAATTTGACACGCTTGACAACGTAGTAAAATTTTGGTGCCATTTCCGGGGATCCAAGATCATTTTTTTCTTTATTTCCTTTTATTTATTTATTTTACTTCTTAATTAGTACTCCTTTAAATACCCCACCCCCATTTTATTGTTTTTGTTTTGGATTTTGTCTTTATTTATTTTTGTGTGTTCTTTATCTCTCTCTCTCTCTCTATCTTATTCTCCATCTCCCTCTCTATAATTCTATATTATAATATTATATTCTCTTTTCACCCATCTTAAGTGATTTCATCCATATTCAAAAAAAAACAAACTTCACATCTTATTTGCATGACCCGATCTGGTAAAGAAACACTACTTGAATTTGACCCTAAAATTGAAAAGTCACTTCACACACAAATCAAGGCATCTAGAGAAGGTCAATCAAGTAACACTAAGGAACCCCATTTGGAACCTCAATTGGTCTTAAACCAGTCAAAAATTGAACCCAATCAAACCCCAGAGATCATGGCTGCAAATAACCGAACATTAAAAGAATTGACCACCCCGGATGTGGAGTACCAACCTGCGTACATCCAATATCCTGAGGAAGCGGCCAATTTTGAGATAAGATCAAGCCTCATCCACCTCCTTCCAAAATTCCATGGTCTTCCTGTAGAGGACCCTCACAAACATCTAAAGGAGTTTCACATAGTGTGATCCACCATGAAACCCCAAAATGTGTCTGAGGACCTCATTAAGTTTAGGGCCTTCCCTTTCTCACTTGATGGTGTAGCCAAAGATTGGTTATACTATATGCCTACCACAATTGGGGGCTGGAATGACCTTAAACGAATATTTCTAGAGAAGTGTTTCCCTACCTTCCGAACTGTATCAATTAGGAAAGAAATTTGTGGCATTAGGCAGTTACAAGCCTCATCCACCTCGTGACTTAATAGCCAACATGGCTCAAAATGCACAACAATTTGGTACACGAGCTATTGCACCAACCTGAGGAGTTCATGAGGTAAGTCATTCATCCCTAGAACAAAAGGTATATAATAAACTTGATGAGATGCATACCATTCTAAGGCAATTAGATCAAGCACAAGGTAACTCACACTCTCCTCCCATTCCATTACATTGTGGTATTTGTTCTGATAATACTCATTTTTCTGACCAGTGTCCACAACTTCAGGATTCATCTGAGTCTTGTGCCGCAGTGTTCCTTGGGTGTCCATTACAACAAGCACTATCATTCAAGAAAGAACCATTCAGGCCAAATCCAAACCCCGGGTGGCAAGCACACCCACAATACCAACAAGGAGGAAACTCAATCTACCCCAAGCAGAACTGGTATCAACAAGGCCAAGGTATGAAACCTTATTATCCTTCAGCATCTCAAAACAATCCTCCTCCTCCCAAGTCTGAACTAACCCTTGAGGATATGGTGAAGAAAATGGCAACTCAGAACCTCCAGTTCCAACTAACCACACAATCAGCTATTCAAGACCTATGAACCCAAGTGGGGAAATTGGCAAACACCATCGGTGAGCTTAAGATGCAAGGTTCTGGACAACTACCATCCCAAACCATTGACAATCCAAAGGACAAAGGTAATGTATGTGCAGTTACACTTCGTAGTGGTAAAGAAGTTTCTCCTTCTACTGATTCTGCATGGCAGGTATGTCCCCCTCATGAAAACTCTCTTTCCCAACCCTCAAAAATTTCATGTAAAGAAAAACAAGACAAAAATGGTAATCGAATTTTCATTGATGATTCAAAAGAACAATCCATTCCTCTTCCTTTCCCTCATAGACTCTCTAAATCTAGGAAGAATTTTGATAATGAGATTGATAAAGAAATAATGGATACATTTAAAAAGGTTCAAGTTAACATTCCTTTATTGGATACAGTTAAAAAAATCCCTCGATATGCCAAATTTCTTAAAGAGCTTTGCACCCATAGAAGGAGGCTAAAGGGGAATGAGAGAGTCAACCTGGGAAGGAATGTCTCGGCCTTGATTCAAACAGCAATGCCAACTAAATGCAAGGATCCCGACACATTCACGATACCTTGTACCATAGGGGAGACCTTCTTTTATGATGTTATGCTAGATTTAGGTGCCTCTATTAATGTAATGCCTCACTCTATGTATACTTCTTTGCAGGTTGGAGAGCTTCAACCAACAGGCATTGTCGTGAAACTTTCCAACCGAAGCACAACACACCCATCAGGAGTAGTTGAGGATGTCCTCATAAAAGTTAAGAATCTCATCTTCCCTGCAGACTTTTACATTCTTGAGATGAAAGATACCTGAACCCAAGGACATGCCCCTCTCATACTTGGGAGGCCATTCCTCAAAACAGAAAAGATGATCATCAAAGTTCACAATGGTACATTGTCCATGGATTTTGGTGGAGAAAAGGTAATTTTTAACATCCTTGAGGCTATGAAACAACCCATTGAAGAGCACTCCACTCTTCCTATCTATTCGATGGAGGTGCTCTCTAACGACAAACACACACAAAATTCTATCCTTGACCCATCCTCTGATTTATTTTCCTATTATTCACCCATGGATGATTTGAGTTTTGGTTCTTATTTTGAATGTTGTGAGGGTTCAAAAAAATGTAAATTTTGTGCTTTAATTGATGAGTGTGTTTATTCTGAGGTACCCATGACTATCGATGATTCTGCAAATCTCATTTCAATAGATTCTATTTCCTTTGAAAATAAACATGAGCAGATAGATAGTTTCATGGACCTCAATCCCCCTAAATCCACTCCCTCAGTACAAAAACCCCCGGTGTTGGAATTAAAACCACTTCTATCAAATTTAAAATATGCCTATATTGATGGTATTTACCAATTTCCCGTCATTATTGCCAATAACCTCTCTCCACAACAGGAATCGAAACTGCTCAAACTTTTGAGAGAGTGTAAAAAGGAAATAGGATGGACATTGGCTGATATTCCCGGGATTATCCCATCTATTTGTATGCACCATATACTTTTGGATGATGAGGCTAAGCCCGTAAGGTAGGCTCAACACCGGTTGAATACCACTCTCCTTGAAGTGGTAAAATTAGAAGTCAGTAAATTACTTACTGTAGGGATAATTTATCCTATATCTGATAGTAAATGGGTTAGCCCAATGCAAATTGTGCCTAAAAAAACAGAAATAACAGTTGTGTCAAATGAAAGGAATGAATTGGTTTCAACACGTGTGAAAAATAGTTGGTGAGTCTGTATTGACTACCGTCGACTGAATCAAGCCACACGGAAGGACCACTTTCCATTACCTTTCATTGACCAAATGTTATAACGATTGGATGTTAAGTCCCATTATTGTTTCCTTGATGGATATTCAGGTTATTTCCAAATCCATATAGCCCCTGAGGATCAATAAAAGACCACATTTACCTATCCATTCGGCACATTTTCATACAGAAGAATGCCTTTTGGCCTATGTAATGCTCCTGGTACTTTTCAGCGATGTATGTTGAGTATTTTTTCTGAGTACCTTGAGAGTTTTATGGAAGTCTTTATGGATGATTTCACGGTTTATGGTTTTTCTTTTGATGATTTTTTGTAAAACCTAAGTTCTATCCTCCGCCGCTGCATTGAAAAAGATCTTGTTTTAAATTATGAAAAATTTCATTTCATGGTCAAGCGGGGGATAGTTCTTGGGAATATCATTTAAAATAAGGGAATTCAAGTTGATAAATCTAAAATTGAATTAATTTTATCCCTTCCATATCAAAAATGTGTTCGTGAGGTGCGGTCTTTCTTGGGTCATGCTGGTTTTTACCAATGATTCATTAAAGACTTTAGTAAGATATCACTTCTCTTATCTCAATTGTTACAAAAGGATTCGGAATTTTTTTTGATAGAAATTGTTAGGATTATTTCAATTCACTAAAAATGAGTCTCACATCACCTCCCATAATCCAACCACCAAGGTGGGATCTCCCCTTCGAGCTTATGTGTGATTCCTCTAACTTTGCATTTGGGGCAGTTTTATCATAAAGGGTTGAGAAGGCTCCTCGTGTCATTGCATATACCTCGTGTACCCTTGACCCTGCCCAGGTAAACTACACAACCACAGAAAAAGAACTCCTTTCTATTGTGTTTTCCTTGGAAAAATTCCGTTCATATCTTCTTGGGTCAAAAGTGATTGTGTTCTCTGATCATGCCGCCCTTCGTTTCCTCCTAAAGAAACCTGAAGCCAAACCCTGCCTCATTCAATGGATGCTCCTCCTCCAGAAGTTTGACCTTGAGATTAGAGATAAGAAAGGGGTGGAGAATGTGGTAGCTGACCACATTAGTAGGATTTCCCAACCATCGGACCATCATGTTGACTCACCCATACCCATTGGAGAATTCTTCCCTCATGAGAACCTTTGTGATGTTGTGGACCTTACCCCCTGGTATGCGGACATTATGAATTTTCTAGCAACATCTAGGGTCCCCACTAATTTTAGCATTTCATAATACCAGAGAATTAAGAATGATTCTCGTTGGTACATTTGGGATGACCCATACTTGTGGAGAATTTGTAGTGAACAAGTAGTTCGTCGGTGTGTCCCTGACCATGAGTTCACCTCTGTTTTGACCTTTTGCCACACCTTGGCATGTGGGGGCCACTTTGTCTCTCAACGTACTGCTTGAAAGGTCCTTGACTCAGGATTATATTGGCCAACATTGTATAGAGATGCCCATAGGTTTTGTAAATCATGTACTTGATGTCAATTCACAGGGAATATCTCCAAGAGGAATGAAATGCCCCAATAGCCCATGTTATTCTGTGAAATCTTCGATGCATGGGGCATTGACTTCATGGGGCCTTTTCCAAATTCATTTGGCTTTGTGTGCATCTTAATAGCTGTTGACTATGTCTCTAAATGGGTGGAAGCAAAGGCTACTAAGATCGATGACTCTCGAGTTGTTGTTGATTTTGTGAGGTCCCAGATTTTCAGTAGGTTTGGTCTTCCAAGATTCATCATTAGTGATCAGGGTTCACATTTTTACAATTGTAACATGAAAAACTTGCTTCGTAAGTATGGGGTTGTTCATAAAGTCTCCACTGCATATCATCCCCAAACTAATGGACAAGAAGAAATTTCAAATCAGGAAGTTAAGCGAATCTTGGAGAAAACAGTACAACCCAATAGGAAAGATTGGAGTTTGCGCTTGGATGATGCACTTTGGGCATACCGTACTGCTTTTAAAACACCGATCGGAATGTCACCATATAAGATTTTGTTTGGAAGGTCTTGTCACCTCCTGGTTGAGGTATAACACCGTGCATATTGGGCCGTTAAGAAATGTAATATGAATCTCTCAGATGCAGGTGAGCATAGGAAGTTGCAGATTCAGGAGTTGGAAGAAATTCGGCATGATGCATAAGAGAACTCTCGAATCTACAAAGAAAGGACAAAGGGAATACATGATGGGATGATTCATCAGAGGAAGTTTCATATTGGTGAGAAGGTCCTCATGTATAATTCCAGGCTTAAGATCCACCCAGATAAGCTTCATTCCTAGTGGCTTGGTCCTTATATTGTTACTAATGTTTACCCTTTTGGTGAAATATAGGTTTTGCATGAGCAGAGTGGACGAAGTCTTACCGTCAATGGGCAGAAACTTAAACACTTCTATGAGGATTTTCCGAAGAATCCGGTTGAGGAAATCCACCTTCTCGACACATCATACCAATAAAACACACCAAGTTTTATCCTTCCTTCTCACATTCTCAATTATTTCAGTGAGGAAACTACATACTCTAGGTGTGGGGGTGGATACATTCCTGGGTTAGATAGGAATTTTCATCGTTTTCTCCTTTTGTTTTCTCTTTTTGTCCTTCTTTATGGTATTTTCATTTTTTCCCCATCAACAATTTTGAAGTTCCATGATTTGGTGACCATAAAGGGGGGAAAGTAAAAATACCATAACGAAGGCTAAAAAGATTTTTTGTATGAATTTTACATCAGGGGGTGATTTTTAGTGAATTTGTTTTCTGTTAATGATATAAATGGTCGTATCTATGTGAAATCTTTGAGATGATTGATTCCCATTGTGTGAGTAGTTTTTGGGAAAAATGGGTCACTAATATCTCCACAAATTTTTGCACCAAACCACAAATTGTGATTATTTCTTACTTAATATATGGTAAATATATTTTGGGTTAATATTTTTCATCTTTAAATGATATTTCCATACGTTCGTTCCTTAACCGATCTGTTTCATTACTGTACCAGATTGACCTATGCGTGTGTACCTAATGTCCGACTGTTGTATGCCCTCAAAAAAATTGGTTGTGTCTTGGTCAGGTCAAAAACCACTCCTCCTCAACCTTTGATCTTGTTATAACTATTGCAATTAGTGTCATGAGCAGATCAAACAGGGGTTGAGAGATGAGTGTGAGATTTGTTCCAATTGCAACTTTAAAAAAATATAATAAATGAGGGGAGTGATGAAATGTGAAACATATGGGGATATCTAGGTCAGAAGCTTATGGTTTGACTTCTGTGAATTCTTAAGTGAGTGGGTCTTGAAATATGATTGCAAAGGATGTAGGACAGGTTTGGTGAAAAATCATTTAAAGCTGAATAATGTTAAAATAACCTATATTTATTTGATAAAAAGTGGAAAGAATATCATGGAATGGTTTTCACACACACACGTGGAGAGTTAGTGTAATGGTTGACTTTTGAATTCCTTTCTCAATTTGGTATCATGAATCTTTTTTAATTTTTCTATGATATGATTTATGAGACATCTTTTTCTATTTTCATTAAGAATAACACCTTGGTGTGGTTGGTGCATTGATCACTTTACATTAAATAAAATTTATTCAAATGATAAATCTTCATGATGTTGGAAATATTTATATATGCAATATTTTATTGGGATATGTGACTTTTCCTAGGAGTGCAAATGTTTAGGTGTGGGGGTGTGATCATACCACGATTCACTGTTGTATTTCACCCTTACACCGCTGTTTTAAACTAGTTTTGTAATGAATATTCCAAATATAATAATAAATTGAACTTACTATTTGATTCAATGAGATCATGTTTATTACTATTTAATAGGTCAATCTTACTTGTTTAAGTGTTTATATTATAGGATGAGGTGATTCGGAGAGCCCACGATGGAAATCAAGAAAAACGGGCCAAACTGCACAAGGGCCCAAGCATTTTTGTGGACATAAATATATACTGTGGATACTCTGTGCATTAAATTGGGTTACAAATTGGTTTATGAATGTAACATTGTGTGGTATACATTTCTCTAAAAGACCATGGAGCCCAATTCTCCCATTTAAAGGCCCATAATAGGCCCACAATGTGAAACAATTCTGGGAAAGCCATATTTGATGACCCTTATGTATTTGGGTCATACCTCGGGACTCGGAGATCCAATTTGGCTGATTCTACCTCCCATGGACATATAACTTGATGTCCCACCTCTCCACCGAATTTCAAGTCATTTGAATGCGTTTTGGTCAGTCAACCAGCCGGATAAAGATGGAGTAAAAAGTCTGCCCTGAATAGTGACCTAGTCTCTTAGGCACTTGACTTCTTTTGTGGAAAGTGTGATGTGTATGTCCATAAAAACACCTCTCACCCCCATTATCTCAGGTGGTACGACCAGGGGTGAATGTGAGTCTAATTGGAGATCTTATTTCATTTATTTTAGTTCCATTCTCTCTCATGTACTTCTAAGTTTCTTAGTGATCAACTTGGGGGTGTCCATTGTTGTAATCCCAAGATCTACATTTGTAATCTTCATAAGGTGATTTAATTTCCAGGTTTGTTGTCTATTGTTCTTAATTTTTACCTTATGAATTTTTTTTTATTCTTGTATGATTAAATATAAATCAAAGGAACAAGAATCCTCATGATTCCATGCATAACCCGGATCTTGTGATGATTTGAGTGCGTTTGCCTCTTTTCTCACCTCTTCTCTTTCATGAGTTTGCTTTTGAATTGACTTGTTTGATGATATCTAGAAGTTATAACCCGTGAATATGCATGTTTTTGTATTTAGATCAATTTTGATAAAGACCCAAATCTCGACATCTCATCACGTTGTTGATGTGATGCCTTGATTGAGTTCGATTCTTACATCGACATAGTTTTATTGATTATGAGCGGTCGCCGATAATCAATAACGTTGATCGATCAAATTATAGGTGTTAACCTAGTAAGAACTCACATACTACTGGTTTCAGTGGGTATAAAATCATGGAATCAATGATCCTTCCCATTCCCTTGAGAGCGATGACTGATTGAGCATCAAGGGACACTTACCAGGGTTGATCAGGATTTCTCCAACCAGTTTCTCTCACTTAGTAGTACAGTTTCAATTTCTATTTTAAAATCATAGAACCCCCAACCACTTAATTTAATTTCAATTTTTTTTAACTTAATCAGAACCTTCTTTTGAAATTAGTGATCTAAGGCTCCATCAAGAGATGACTTAGGGTTCCTGCTATACTGCAAAATTCTAGTAAAAACTTAACCTCTAATTTGACGTGCTCGACAACACGATCAACCATTACCATTTCTTCATAATTAGTGACTACTCTTTTTGATACAGGTGCATCCCACTCTTTTATTTCAACCCATATTGTTAATATACTTAATCTTTCTATAGAGAAACTATCTTGTGCAATGGATATTACCAAACCCCTTGATATAGAGAGAGAACAAGGCCTCTGTAGTCCTACATGTGTCTTCTCTCTATCTGATGTTGAGCTAGATTGGAGTTTTCTAGTTCTTGATATGAAATCTATTGACCTCATATTCAAGATGTATTTGCTAATTTCCAACAAAGCCCGAATTTATTGTTATATACGACAGGTCTACTTTACTACACCCCGTGGTGTGCCTATTGTTTTTTCAAAGAGAATAGGACCCAAGGTCGAGCAGGGCTGGACCTTTTTATCCAGAGTTGGGGAAAGTGATATGAGTGTTTTATTTTGATGTGGAGTGATATTAAATGGGTTGTGATCTTCCTCCAATTTTCGTTGAGTTTTCTGAGATTTTCCCTTTGGATTTCTCTAGTCTACCACTAGTGAGAGAGGTTGAGTTTTCTATTGACTTAATGCCTGGTACTCAACCAGTCTCTATACCCTCTTACCGTATGGTACTAGCTAAGATAAAAGAGACTAAGTCTTAGTTGTATGATCTTGATAAAGGCTTTATTAATCCATGTGTTTCATCTTAGGAAGCGATGGTTCTCTTTGCTAAGAAGGTTGATGGTTCTCTTCACCTATGTATTGATTATTGAAATATCAATCATGTTATGATAAAGAACAAATATCCATTTTCACAGATTGATGATATGTTTGATTAGCTGAAAGGGGTGAAGTTATTTTCAATGATAAGCCTTCAATATGGTTTCCATCAATTGAGGATAAAAGAATCTAACATTCAGAAGACCGCTTTTTGGAGAAGGTATAGGCACTTTGAGTACCTTGTTATTCCCTTTTTCCTAACAAATGTTCCTATAGTTTTCATGGATTTAATGAAAAATATTTTCCATGAGTATCTGGATACCTTTTTAGTAGTCTTTGTGGATGAAATTCTTGTTTACTCCAAGTACGAGGAGGATCATGTGAAACATCTAAGAATAGTTTTGAATCTGCTAAGAAATCACTACCTTTATGCCAAGATTTAAAAGTTTGATTTCTGGATTTGGGGAGTGAAATTCTTGGGACACGTTGCGTTTGAACAGGGTGTATCAGTTGAACCTGAGAAGGTGAAGGCTATTATGACTTGGGATCAACCACGAAATTTCTTCGAGATCTGGAGCTTCTTGGGATTAGCTAGATATTACCATAGGTTCGTGAAGGACTTCTTGAAGTTGGCTTCACCGATGAATGCTCTGACTCAGAAGGGGGTGAAGTTTGTGTGGGATGATAAATTTTAGAGTTCTTTTGTTGAGTCAAAACATCTATTGAATACTACACTAGTGTTAACTCTTCCAAAATCCGGGTGGGGCTATGTGGTCTTTTGTGATGCATCAGGTTCTGGCTTGGGCTTCGTTCTTATATAGGGTGATCATGTAGTATAATATGGATCTTGTTAGCTTAGGCTACACGAGAAGAATTATCCTAACCATGATCTGAAACTTGAATTTGTGATGCACGCGCTTAAAAATTGGAGGCACTACCTTTTTGGAGAATGGTTTAGGATGTATTCATACCACAAAATACTGAATTATATATTCTCTCAAAAAGATTTGAATCTTTGGTAGAGGTGTTTGGTGGAGTACTTGCAGTCTTTAGACTTTGACATTGCCTATACCCCGGGGAAAGGGAATGTCATTGCTGACTCTTTGAGCAGGAAATTTCTGATCCAGGCGGTGAAAGAATCTTCAGAAGAGTGGAACTTGATGGCTCTCTTTTCACAGTTTCATATTGGAGTTCAGGAGGAAGGGGATGATGTTTATTTATCCAATGTGCACTTGACGTATACCCTTCTCAAGGTGATTATTCAAGATCAAGAGCTTGGTGATGAGTTCTATAGCATTAGAGAATCCATTTATGGTGGGGAGATATTTATTTAGTGGTTGTTCTCCAAAGAGGGTGTTCTATGCTATCTGAACCGCTTTGTTGTGTTGTTAGTGATGAGAAAGGTAGTGATGGGGGATTTCTATAATTCTCAGTGGGTTGTGCACCTGGGAACCACTAAGATGTTCTATGACATGAGGCGGTAGTTCTAGTGGCTAGGTATGAGATGAGACATTGCTAAGTTTGTCTCTCATTGCTATATGTGGTAATAGGTGAAAACCGAGCACCAGAAACCTTCGGGTTCTCTTCAGCCACTTCTAGTCCCTACTTGGAAGTGGGATGAGATCTCTATGGAATTTTTGGATGGGTTTCCTCATACCCAAATAATGAATAATGCAATATGGTTTGTGATTGATAGGCTGACCAATTCGGCTCACTTTATACCCATTTGAGATACAACCAAAGTTGAGGAGTTGGGAAATCTCTACGTGAAATAGATTGTTTGTTTACATGGAATTACATATGCTATAATCTCTGATAGGGATCCTTGATTCACTTATCACTATTGGAAAGGCCTTTAGGAGGCACTGGTATCTCAGGTTTGTTTGAGCATGGCCTACCATCCACAATCGGATAGCCAGACAGAAATAATTATACAGATTCTTGAGAATATGCTTCGCATCTGTGTCCTCGACTTTAGTGAGGCTTGGGATGATCACTTGGGACTAGTTGAGTTCTCTTATAACAACAGTTTCCAGTCTACAGTCAGAATAGAACCTTATAAGTCCTTTTATGGCTAGCCTTGTAAATCTTCATTGTGTTTGTCGAAGTTCGGTGAAAGTTATTTGGCTGGACCAAGCTTGGTGCAGGAGACGAAAAAAAGATTCAGCTGATTTGTTAGAGGATTTTGACAGCACAGATCTGATATAAGTCTTATGTCGATTGATGCCGTAGACCTTTGGAGTTTTCAATTTGTGATTATTTTTTATTAAAGGCTTCGCCCCGGTTGGGTCATCAACGACTTGGGAGGCAAGGGAAGCTCACTCCTTGTTTTGTTGGACCTTTTGAGGTTATTGAGAAGGTGGGGAAAGTTGCATACTAGTTAGCACTACCACTACAGATAACGTCAATACATAATGTGTTCCATGTATCACAATTTATAAATTACTTATCTGATCCATCTCACATTTTGAGCTAGATTGATCTTGGGATTGAGCCTGATTTATCTTTGATCGAGCAACTAGTTATGATTGTTGATTCTAAGACCAAGGTGATTCATGGGAAGACAATTCCTTTGGTTTGTGTGCTATGAAAAAATGGCTCTGATAGTCACAAGATGTGGGAATGTGAGGCACTGATGAGAGAGAAGTGACCCCGTCTCTTTGGCATAGAAGCTTCTTCATAAGCTTTCTGGGGGCAGAAAGTTTTTATGGTGGGGAGGTTGTAACGTCATGTTACCTTGATCATGTAATTTCCCACCTTTTCTAAGTTCCCATTTAGTTAAAATACTTTTATGTGATTTTTCTAGGTTTACTATAGACTGAAGAGTAGGTACACAACATGTACCTAAAGTACACATCATGTAATTGGTGTTGGTTGCATGTCGTGGATTGAGAGATCACGTCATGAATGGAGAGATCATGTTGTGAGTTGGTACATGCCATGTGCCTGAGGTACATATAGTGTAGGGGTTAAATAGATATTTTTTAACCCGAGGTGATGGGTTTTTCGACGTACTTATCTAGCATGGACTACACGTCGTGACCCTGAGGTACACGTCATGACTCGGCCCGCATCGAGTTTTAAAATGCATGTTTGGCAGTTCTGCTCAGTAATTTTTATTCTAAACCTTTTGTCTCTCGACCCTAGACCCTTACTAGGCATTTTTTATAGGCACCCCTCATTTTGGTTTGATCGGAACAGCTTTGGATAATTTTTCACTTGCAGTGTGATTCCCGGGTAAGGGTTCTCTCTAGTTTTCTCTCATTCTTTGAGTTTCTCTTCTTCTATCCTCTTGGTTTTTTAGTGGATTATCTATGGATTTATGGATTTATGACATTTGGTGTTGGATATTTCTTCTAGGTTGAGTTTCAAGATCTCCTTCTCCTTCGTTTTTGTTGATGGGTGTCGTTACGAGTGTCGTTATTTGGGAAAGAGGTAGGTGGTTCTATCCCAATTTGCCAAATTGATTACCATCGTATTGCTTGATTTATTTCAATTACTTATTTAAATTAAAATTCTCAATCTTTCTTTTAATTAAATCAATAAAACCTAATTCCAGTGAATTGGGATATTTTAAATGGTTTGGCATGGAAATTTGGAAAAAAAACTCAATTCCATTGAATTGGGGTGGGTTTATATAAATTGTCTGATTTAAATTGTTAAATTTAAATTGTGAATTTGATGGAAATTTTTTCAATTAAATTGTTGGATTTAATTTTGAAAATGAATTTTGAAAATGATGGGATTGGTTTTGAATGAACTTCAAACTTTTGAATGCCTTAAAATGATTTGATATAAACCCAGTGGTTTTATCTTATGAGAAAGGCATGTTTTTGAATAAAACCTGTTTTGGTTTTAAATGGTAAGAAAATGGAATTTTTTAAATGGAAGAATGGGATTGATCATATTTTAAACTATCTTAAAATAGTTCACCCATCATGTAAGAGTTCATTCAATCCTTAGGTAGTTAGTGAGTTATTTGGATACACTCTACAATATTACAACGTTCTAAAACATACATGCGGAAGGTCACATCCCTAATAGGTTAGTGATGAGTATACTTTGGATAGTGTCATAGGGATTTGTGTATAAATATTTTTCTGAGTTCATATAGATATTGAAGAATCCTATAGTTGGTTAATACTATCGTACCTTTTGGAAGATGACAATATTGCTCACTTGTTTATTTATATTTGAGATATAAATGTATGTCAAAATTTATTTAAACTGCTTTACATGCCTTCTGAATTTATATAAAATTTTTTATATAAATTTTTTACTTAAGCCATTGTTTTAGAAATATTACATCTATTGTAAAGTAAATCATCTTCATTGAGTGTATTTTCTATCATTTTGAAAATGTATAGCATGTTTTGTTTAAATATTCTTTTAAATTTCCAAACCTGTTTATTTTGAAAATTTGAAAACTTTTATTTGGATGGAATCTATTGTGAAATATTTGGTGGTATCTTACTGGACTTAGTCTAAAACCCTACTTTTTCCTTTAGGTGTTTGTAGAATTTCTTCTTCCAGGCTCTAGCAAAGGGAAGGGATCTCTTGGAGGGGGGTCCAGCTGTTGAGCTTTGTACGTAGTGAGTTGTGTACTAAGGGGCCTTGGGGTTGTTTTCTTGTTTAGTACTTTAGGTTGTAGTTATTTGGATTCTATGCCTCTTTTTATCCTAGTAATTTTTCTCCCAGTGGAGTTTTCCTATTGATATGCATATTATCTTTTATCTTTGATTCTGCGTTATTTTGGCACAAATTGTTCCCACTTATATGTTGTAGGATGCCTGGTGCTGGTCGCTAACCCATGGGGATCGGGAACTCCATTTGGGTTATGTCAGGACCATCTTAGTTATCAGGTTACTAGGGTACCCGGGATAGTTCATGACAACCCACCTACCAGCGTATGGTGCAACTCCCTAGTCAGTAACCAACCCAGCTGCTCTAAACTAGCTTCATTAGTGGAAAATAACACCTGGACTATCCTCCATCCATGGGGTTCTAATCCTTTTAATTGGGAATATAAAGTAATAATCACTTGACCCTATAGATTATGTCCTAGTATTCCACGATAATAGTATAAAGGAGAATGATGAGGTCATCACACGATTGTCATTAAGCATAACTCAAAGATGCCACCATGCATACCTTACCCAATCATCGACACCCACTATGAGAAGACCCTCTCATTAGAAGGATGTCCATAGGGGTTCCCATCATACATAGAACCATTTACAAGTTCCAATCAGGCCTTCATATCATATGGATTTAAAACTAATTTCCAAAACATTTCAAAGTACCAACTAGGCCTTAACATTTACAAATCCACAACCATTTCCAAGGAAAATACCTAGGTTTCAAGATTGAAATTTTTATAGAATTCCATGTGTGTGTGTTCCTATTCATATGTGTACCCCATGCACAAATAGATATACCCAAATCCAATGGAATATATATGGAAAACATAAAAATACCCAAGGTTCCAATTTAATGAATCCTAATAAGCTTCAAAACCAATCACAAGGATCCACACATAGTACCAAACCCACACACAAAGCTCAATTTCACATGAAACCAAACTAACAAAGCTCATACATGGTCAAACACGATATCAAAGTACTCATTCTCATTTTAAAAGAAATTTTATCAAATAATTTGTATACATGTAAATATAGAAATAACTAATAAAATCCTTTGAAACCCGTTTTTATCAAATTCCCAACATGGAAACACCATAATAAATTATCTAGAACACCAAAAACATTAATAACTTGTTTAGAAATTATTTAAGAAATATCAAGAATAAAATGGAATGCTTTGGAAAGGAAATGGATGGAAACACCTACCTCAAAGACATGTTAATGCAACGAAACTCTGGGAAAAGTAAGAATGAGGCCTAAGAAACAAATTGCATGCCCTAGCATCAAAGTAAATAGCCCACATAATCCAATCCTCACCCTAAAGTTTGGACAAGAGGGAACCCAACCAAGAAAGAATAAGAAACGAAGGTAGGAAGATAATAAGAAGATAAAATGACCAAAAATATAAGAAAAATCACCTAGGAACCTTGAAGGAACATAAAAGGTGGAAGGAAAGACAAAGGAGGGAAGTTTGGGAGATCCATTCAAACTCTTAGGTAGAGTAAGAGGGAGAGGTGTCGAATTGGGGTTATAATGAGGGAGGGGAAAACTTGTAAACTCAAGATTTTGAGAATTTGGGTAAATCACATGGTTTGGCCACATGGTTTTCCAAATAGTGCATCAATTGTGCACACCCTAATGGAAGTAAGGGTTAACCGCATGATCTGGCCACACTATTTGAGAAACCATACATCAACCATGCAATTTGGTTCTGTCAAAAACCATTGATCATCTCGCATGCTTGATGCACATTTTCCTCTAACCATGTGCAATCCATGCACCTTCTCCCAAACACCACCAAAAAGCTTCATGGTTACTCCTTTTTGTGCATTTTTGGACTAAATCATGCACAAATAGTGCAAGAAAAAACATGCAATAAAAATGATCTGGAAACACCCTCTACCTCCACTAGTCGCATTATTTATCCCCAAACCATGCAGACTAACCATACATAGGTCCAAAAACAACCTGAAACCTCCAAAACTCAATAATTATCACTGAAAACTCAACCCAACCCTAAAATAAAAAGAACAAACATCAAGAAACAAATAAAAAAGAAATAAAAGAAAACCATGTTCAGGTTTGTGTTAGATGGGGTTAGGGTTAAAATATTATTTAATTTCACAACATCCCTTAAATAATATATTAAACCTTATATGACCTTATTCGATGCAATAATAATAATATTATTATTTTATCATGATGTACACCAACTGGTGCAATCATAAATATTATTTTGTGAATCTAAAAATTAATTTTTATCACCGAACACAATCTTGGTCCACTAGTCCTCCTTGAAATTTTTCAAATACCCAAATAAATATTTATTCATTTAATAAATAAATATTATATATCCACTTTATTAAATAATTACCCTATGAATAAATATTTATTTAGTATATACAATCAATAAATACTTAATAAAATGAATCCTTAGACTTTATAATAATATTAATCAAATAATTAAATTAAATAGAATTTAATTGAGAACAAAAAAAACCATTAGAGTGTAACACTTTAGGATTATTTCTAATTGGCCTTAGGTAGGCTTGCCTAAAGTCCAATATTACTATCTATAAACTATTCAAGAGACCCAATATAAATAAGTTAATGTTATAACCTTGAAAAAAATATACAAGTGCTCACTATGAAATATAATCCCTTTGTCATGATATCTCATCAAGCAGTTTGAACACCCTTTTTATCAAACTATGTGCTTGATATGTATTTCTTTAACTATTTAAAATAAACTCATTGTTACACCATATACATGGTATTTAATGTGATAGTTATACTTAAATCAAATGGATGATATATAAACTTCTATAAATTTGGAAGGGGGAAATCCTTCATCAACTTATTCATTATAACATGTCATTAGTGACACACCCAATATACCAAACCTCTCTATGAACTTTTTTTATCATGGTTCATGAAAATACATTTAAATTCATGATTCATGACATTCAATAATTATAATAATAAAGTATAAGGTTCATTACATATTCCCATGGACCAAAATATCCAAATGAAACATAAATATGTGGAATTCCTATTAGCGGTTATGTTCTCATAATCTCTTATCTTGGAGACTACGGGGTGAAAACTTCATGAGATAAAGTCTCATATACTTGCGAGTTCTTACACTCGATGGTCAATATATTATGTTTCCCACCATAAAATGTTGTCCAACCATAGAAAAAGGTTTATGAATATCATCATGTAATTTTAAGGTTCTCATCGTAGTAGGGAACTGATATTCCCTTTTTAATGTGATAGATATTTTGGGAAATTATTAAATTTAAGTCACGCATAACTATGAGTGATATATAATAAGTAATTTTAATTAATATTACCTTATTTTAATATACATTCAATCAAAAGTATACAAAAAAAATTCTAGGACACAAACTTCAAAAAACTCCCACTTCAACTATAGACAACATACAATGACTTTCATATCACTAAAACTCACATTATGATAATTTTTATGATGAGCTATGACTTTAGTCAAGGTTTCTTCCATAGTCTTCTATAAAGAATCTTCTCACTACAACTTCATCTCTCTGAGAAAAATCCCCCAAGATATGATATTTTTGAAGTATGCGCTTCATTCACTGATGTGATCATGGATCTTTTTTGAGACCCACCAATGTAGTATTATCATAATATATTTTGATAGGATTCTTATTTATAGGAATCACATGAATCTATTGGTTGAAGTTTTATATCCAAATAGCTTCTTTAGAATTCTTAAAAGTCATAATATACTTAAAATCTCCTATAGAATCTGAGACCATAGCCTGATTTTAGCTCTTCCATCTCACAACACCTCTATTGAGAGTGAATATGTATCATAACTTCAATTTTAGATAGTCATGATATTTTTGGAGACTAGAATCTGCATACCCTCTAATTATTAGCTCCTTATCCCCTCCATAGACCTGGAACATATCCATAGTTCACCCCAAATACTTAAGGATAGTCTTTATTTCTATCCAATGGTGGTCGCCTGGGCCAGCTTGATATCTACTAACTATGATTAATCCATATAGGAAATCTATCACAGTACATAAAATAACATACATGACTGATTCAGTCACTGATTCATATGGAATACTTTCCTTTATCTATGTATCCTAATGTGTATGAGGACACATTTTCCTAGAAAGATGAATTCCTTGTGACACTAGCAACAATCCCCTCTTAAATTGTTTTATACTGATCTTTTTAGTATTTTAGAAATATATGTACTTAGACATAGACTGACTAGTGACATGGATCTATCATGATGGATCTTAATCCTAAGAATATATACTACTTTCCCTAAGTCATTTATAGAGAATTATGTTTTCAACCAAGATTTTATAGACTATAATATTGGTATTTTGTTTCTTGTAAGTACTATGTCATCGACATAAACCATTAAGAAAATGACCATACTCTCACTAAATTTTTTATAGACACAAGGATCATGTTCATTAATTATGAAACCAAATTCTGTTATGGATTCATCAAAACAAATATTCTATGACCTGGATACTTTCTATAAAATATAAATGGATCACTATAATTTTCATACTTTTTTGGCATCCTTTGGAGTCAAAAACCCCTCAGGTTGTATCATATAGATATTTTATTAAACATTACTATTATAAAACAATTTTTCAGCACCCATATTCCAAATATCATAGTCATGGAAAGATGTTATGGAAAGTAGAATTTTGATTGATTTTAGCATAAAAACATAAGGTTTCTTTATACTCTATTCCATGAATTTGCTAGAATAATTTTTTTACTAGTTGTGCCTTATAGGTACTTGTCTATCCATTTATAGTTTCTTCTTGAATGTATATTTACAACCAATATTATTTACTTCCATTGTAAGATCTAAAAAAATCCATACTTGGTTCTGTTATATGGAATCCATTTAAAAATTCATATCTTCATTCCATTTTTCAACTTCTATTTCACATACTAATTTTTTATAGGTTACATATATCATTATTATCAACTAATAATGAGTCATTGTACTTGGTGACTAAAAAAACCATATTGTTCTAGTTCTCTAACCTCTATTTTAGTTCTATGCAATAATTTTGTCTATAGAACATTATCATCCATGGTGCTTTGTAGAAAATGTTCATGTGCTAAATCTTATGTATCTTGGGACTGGAATTCATTAATTTTTATCTCACTTTTAGTATCTATTTTATAAAAATAATATCTCTCAAGGAATGTGGGATGTCTATCAACCACAAAAAAAATATTTTAAGGATCATATAGGTAATATCCCCTTGTTTCATATGGATATTCTATAAAGATTCACTCGGTTCCTTTGGGTGAAAGTTTTATTTCCAAAAATAGCCTTAACAAATGCTTGACATCCCCACACTCATACAAGTGACAACACGGGTTTATTTCCATACCAAATTTCATATATAATATCATTTTCTATTTTTATTAGAACTCGGTTTAGAATTTGTGTGGTAGCATTTATTATGTATCCCCAGAAGGATAATGGAAGAATCACATGACTCATAAATTATCTCACCATGTCTTACGATGTGCAGTTCCTCCTTTCACTTACACCATTTCATTTTGGTTTATAAGGATTAGTTATTTGGGATAGAATCTCTAAATCCTATAAATAATAAATGAAGTGTTTATTGAGATACTCTCCACTATGGTCTAAGAGGAGTTTCTTAATCATCTTACTAAGATGGTTCTCAACTTCATTATAATATTCCTCAATTTTTTCAAAAGAAACAGACTTATAAATCATTAATAATACCTATCCATATCTTCTAAAGTCATCAGTAAATGTTTCTAAGTATGAGTAACCACCCATGACTTCAATAGGAAATGTTCTAAAAACATCAGTATGAACCAAATCAAGAATTTCAATGGACCTTTCTCCTTTTCTACTAAATAGAGATTTATCCATTTTCATATAATCATGCATGACAAACACTGAGTGTTTTTAGTTCAAAAGAATCTAAATAACTATCTTAAGATAATATTGTCAAAAAAATTCATTTATATGACATATTTATTGATTCCATAATTTTTTGTGGTATGAATCATGTGAACTATTTTTCTTATTGATTTTCTTTATTTGGTTTGTGTAATCCAACATGTAAAGATTGTTATTTAAATATTCTTTACCATAAAAATTTCTTTCTTAATAAAAAAAGAAACCTTAATTTATAAATTTAAAAATAAATTAATCTGTATCAAATATAGATGCATAAATAATGTTTTTGGTGAATGAAGGTACATATTAACAATTTTTTAAAACTAAGATCGTTCTCATCAGAAACGTGGGGTAGTATTCCCCAATATCCACAATAAAAAGTTTGTCTCTATTGGATACTCATAGATCTGCCTCATTTCAGTAAATCTTTCAAAATATAATTTTTCTATATTTGAATACATATGTGAGAACCACATGTTGTATCTAATATCTAGTTACTAGAAATGGATAAATTTCACTCGATAACAAACTCACTAGAATGTTCCATTTTCTTCTTTTTTTGGGTTTATTTTTTCTTCCAGTTTACCTTCTTGCCTCATATAAAATAGATAGAATCTTATTCCCTTTCTTATCCCTTTATTCTTCTCTTCCTGGAAGGGCATTATGAAGAATCCCTAGACATTGAGTTATTCTTGGAGATCTTTTTCTGGATATTCCTTTTATTCACTCTGAGGACAAAAGGTTTTGCGCACTTACTATCCATGTCAACATGGTGAAGTAGAGTTAAAGAATGATATCGATGTATAGTTATTCAAGTAGTTTAAACCCTAGAACAACTATGCCCCCAATGTCTGCAATGATCTTGACTACATGAGGCCCAGATGAAACGTATTCTCTAAGATTTCTCATGAATATCACCTTTGATATTTTAAACTATTCATGTCTTTCTCTCTCCTGATAAAGATCACAGAGATGTGGGAGCATGCTATAGGAATCCATGTTTTTATCTAACTTCATGAGTTTATTAGACATGGATGAAATAATTAAACAATGAACCTCAATTTAATAACTTAGGTTTTTATCATAGATAATGAACTCTTCATCACTTGCCTCCTTTTTCAAGCATATAAGGCCTTTATGATTCTAGCACATAAGACTTCTGTTCATAGAACAATACTACCTATAGGTGTCTGAACTAATCATGGAAGTTACTACTAGTTATGAGATGGTATTTATCCATAATTTATTGTAGGGATAAGGTGGTTGATGAACACATCATTATTATACAATAATAAAATAATAGATTATAGTACAATTTTTTATTATAAATTATGTGCAATATAATAATTTAAATTTTATTATGTATCCCACTATTTTATTAAGTTTCAGTATCCCTCGCCATTGAACTAGGAATTACCTATCATATAGATATTCTAGTTTAATTGATCCTTATTTCCCTTATTACAATATTTAAAGATACCATGAAAATTATAATAATGTATTTGGGTAGGTTGTCTTTCCAACTATAAACTAACAGCTCCTTGAACCGTTGAGTGGGATTCCCAATCCAGAAATCATGAATTGGATTTCCTCAACACTTTCCTTCATATTTTTATTGGATAGAAATAGGTCATTAAACCCAATATAGATTCATTTATGTTGGCCCACTATCTTAGTTAAGACTTCCTAATAATTAAAATTTCTTCCAACAATGGTCAAATCGGCACATTAACTATGATTTTATCCTAATTTAGATGATGGAAGGCTTAAATCTTAATATGAACTTGATGGATTTTATTTATTATGTGTAAATATTTCTTGTTTTATCCTTTACATGTCTTTTTAATATAAATTTTATTTTACTTAACCATGTTTTAATAAAACATTTAAACATAACCCATTTATTTTAATTCTATATTTTCATATTAGTATATTTATTTATGCAATTTTTGTCTCTCATACATAAAATAAATTATACATAATGAAAAAATAAAATAAATAAATAAATGTCATGATCATGAGTTTATATAATTATTTAATTATTATAAAGACAATAATTCAACCTGTGACCCTAGGTAAAACTCGTTGTGCTAGTCTTGGAATGAGTTACAACACTTTGTCTATCAAACCCTATGTAACTGTTGTTGGTTTCATCTCAATTCCATATTGAATTGCCTCTATCTCGCATCCACCTTGAACTAACTTCATTCTCCTTTTAGATACTCCTATTATTACACATGTTTTATAACTCACATGTAGGTGAGGGAAACCAAATGATTGGTTAAAGGGAATTACTTAAAATAACCTTGGATACATAGGTCCTACATAATAATGGAGTGATGGATGACACAAATTCCATTATATTTAATTTAACAATAAAGAATTTTAAAATAATCCAATTAAATTAAATTAAATTAAACTAACACATACACAGGTCTGGTAAAAGAACAAAATTTTTCATACACAAGAAACGACTGCACATTTAAAATATTTAGTTATCATTAATTTTAATTTGTTCTTAAATAAGATAAAACATGCATGGATTAATTTGAGTAATTATTTTAATAATCAATTAATTCATTTCATCTTATTTCACCCAATTGTAATGGATATTCCCATCCTCTATGATTTAAAATAATATAAATTTATTTATTTTATTTAAAATTTAATAAAGTCGGTACACAACTTTTTACTTGGAAGAAAATAGGTGATTATCTATCTGAACTAATCAGTATAGTCCTTGTTGTATACAATGCACTCATTAGACATATTGTATACATGAAATGTGTCATAATTTAATGGTATTTACTATGAAATTAATGACACATGGAACACATGGATATTATGTTTTCCATAAAATTTAATGTGTTAAGTATTAAATATGCAATGATCACGCTAGATTTTTAGTTTTGAATATTATGTGGAATTAACTATGAATTTAAAATAATATAAAAACCTAAAGATTTATATGTATTATCAAATCAATGATTCACATAACTAGTATCAATTATGTTTAATAGAGTAATTAATTAAATTTAAAATATGTATGTAAATAGTTAAAGTACACAGTGTGTGCAAGCTGGTCACACATTGTGTACTTTTCTTATCCAAATATCCATAGTACGCCCATAGGGACTTTGAATGTACTTATTAAAGACATTTATGATGTACACAGTGTATAAAAAGGATATATGGTGTGTACTTAAATTTATATAGTTTCCAACCTGTATGCATCACATATTGAATACTTGTGGTGTATTAATTACAAGATGTGTTTTGACCCAGTGTTTTCCTCCTTGAAAGCATATAGAAATCATGATTTGTAGGAAACATATATAGCATGTAGCCTGAAAAATCCATGTACCACCTTGGCGGGTCAATACATGGTGAATTTAATTCATGCATCATATATTCATTACATGATGACCCATAGTCCATATGGTTGTCCCAGTGTAATGAACAAAGATACACCTTCATTGATAAAGGAGTAGACGTCGTGTAACTTTGAATTATTTGACTAGAATAGTTAGAAACTTCATATGTGTTCTTCAAATGTGTTCATCATCAATTATTAGTCAACCTTGGTTATGTAATCAAGAAATAAATAGGAGGGATAAGAGACCTTAATGATCATATGAATAAAAAATAAAACGTGAAATGAAATTTTACTTTTAAATGCATAATGATCTGCAATTAAATAAATAATTATAAATTTTAATGTGACTTATCAGATAACACTTTTTGGTTTCAGGCATAACAAAATCAGTTATTGGGGCCAGTACCAACACATAAATTATCAGATTTTATGGATCATTCATGGATTTTACACAACATAAATGTCATGACTAATGAAATTTTTCCAATGAATAATGACAAAGAAGTTCGTGAGAACCAAGAGAATATATTTTCATGTTAGATTTTTAATTAATTAAAATATATTGGAATAAATAATAATTAAGTCATGATATATTTATTTTATTAACATGTTGACCATCTAAAAAAATTTTGGTCATCTATCATTGCGCTTGTAGAATCACTCTAGCGGTGATCCACATGTGCTCCTTTGATTTCCAAACAACACTAATGAATTTTTTTATGATAGTATGATAGTTCAATAATCTTACAGTGTTCACCTTGATCACTATAAAAATTCCATCAATCCTAAAGAATCATCCTTGGACTCTCGTTCCTAAGGTAATGGAGGAGAAATGAGAATCTCTAGAGTGTTTATTAGTCTTAAGAGGGAGATCTAGATTTTTTGTGCTAAAAAATTCTTTATATTGATCAATATATATATAATAGATATAGTCATATATTTATAGATATGGGTTTAGGGTTAAAATATTTTTTAACTATACAAAAACCCATAAATAATACATTAAACCTTACATGACCCCATTCCATGTAATAATAACAATGTTATTATTTTCTTATGTCATGTGTAAATTAGAACAATGATAAATATTATTTTACCATCTTAACAATTAATATTTATTACCAAACACAATCTTGGTCTACTACTACTCCTCAATATTTATCAAATACCTAAATAAATATTTATTCATTCAATAAATAAATATTATATATCCATGTAATTAAATAATTACCTTTAAAATAAATATTTATTTAATTTATGTGATCAATAAATCCTAAATAAAATTATTCCTTAGATATGAAAATAATATTTATTCAAATAATTGAATTCTAATTGAATTCAATTGAGATCAACAGAAATACTATGTGTTTGGCCCTCTAGGATTCATTCTCATTAGCATTAGGAAGACTTGCCTAAAGTACAAGATTACTATCTAGTAATCAGTCAAGACACCCAATAGAATGAATATAATGTCACAACATCAAAAACAATATATGAGTGCTCACTCTATAATATAATACCTTTATCATGATATCTCATCATGAAGGTTTCACCCCTATGTCATTATCCTTTATGCTTGATACGTCATTCGTTTACTATCTAAAATAAACTCATCAATACACCATGACCATTGAATTTAATGTGATGGTTCTATTTCAATAAAAACACTAAGATATAAACTTCAATATATATAGAAGGGAAAAATCCTCCCTTGAATTATTCATTAATAACATGCCATTTGTGATGAACCCAACATACCCAAACTTCACTGTGAACTTCAAACATCAATTGTAGAATTTTTTATTAAAGAACTGAAAATCCTCAAGAGTCAAACAAGATTAGGGAGAATGAAAGTAGTGTATCTTGAGATAATCAGCCCTAACAAGATTAGCACATTCAGGGGGAATGGAACCCATGCTAGAAAATGAGGTAAGGGGTGCATCCTATAGCCCCCAAGAAGAAAGGAAATTTGCAACTTTGTTTCCTTCATGCTTTGTGTAGAGAACTGACACCCAGTTGTCTAAGAGAATCATGCATCTCTGTATGTGATAAACAATGGACCATGGAATAGAAATATGACCTTAAAGAGAATTGTAAATGGTCAAGGAATTAGTTTCAACTAACTTTAGCATAATGTTATTATCAATACATACTAGAATTATGTAGATCATAGCATAGGCCTCTACGAGGAGGGAATCTCCATGGTCAAAAGAGTTGGTGAAGGACAAGACAATTAAATTATTAGTGTCTCTAACCACATCAACTCCTCTCATGATTCCATTAATGTGAAAACCATAAATAACAATCTTGATACCCCTACTGGGGGGATTCCATTTAACACATCTTCTTGGAAGAGATAGTCTATGAGAGGAGGGAATTGGGCTTCTTCTAGCCATATACATCCTCAAGGAAAGAGATTTATCCCACTAATTCAAGAGGAGGACCATCTATACCACCAGTCTAATTTTCTTGGCCACCAATTCTATTCAAGAATACCCTAATATCAATCCTTGTTCTAGGAATTACAAATACACCAAAAACCTACAAACAAGAAGATCACCCTTGTATTTTTCTCTAACTTATTGCCTTCCACTCCTAGAAAATAGTTATCCAAAAAGTCTCTAGACACATATATTTGAAAAAATAACCTAAAAATATCACCAAGATTCCTTCACATTGTGGCATCCCACTTACCTTGGAAGAACAGATGAGATGTTGATTATTTATTGGAGTTTTGACAACAAGTAGACTTATAGGTGAGAGAAATCCCCTTATGTGTGACCCCATAATATATAGAGATAGAATGAGATCTGATGCACCAAACTAGATTATTATATTTCACCGGGATATCAATACATCATAGGATACTCCCCCATTCATCTCATATGATATTCACATGCATGAGAAGGTAACAAGACTTGGCCAAAAATAATATTGATGAGGTGATCATGAGGAAAATTTCATCCTCATCATTATTAGTCATAATATACTAGAATATGTTGATATATTTATGATTTATAATATATTTGATAAATGATGGGTACATATTTTTTTATGAAATTAGATGTCTGTAGTCGGGAACCCCAGAGCTCCAACCCAGTTCTGGTGACAGTAATTAATATCCCCATGACTGATGATCCATAATGAGTGATATTGAAGTTTAGGAACCCGACCTCGAATCATTTTCCAAAGCCTTAAGATTCATCCCATCGACTCATTTAGATTAAACCCATATTTACATGTGATAAAACTAGCCCAAAAGGATCAAACTTACAAAGATCCGCATGCTAGATTCACTTGAATACAGTTCTTGGAGCCTTAAATTATCCTCTAATTAATTTCTCTGACCTCCATTGATTTTTTCAACTTATCCTATAAATCCCAATGACAACATTTATTGGTACTAAGTTTGTTGGAAGTTGTTTTTGGATACTAAAATAAGTTTGTACTAATTGTTTTGTATTTTTTTACAAAAAATCACATCACTTTATAAGTGTTGATGATTAGATAGAAGAGTACCAGAATCAAAATATCATATGAATGTTTGATAAGAAAAATCATCGATTTTTGGTTTTCTGTTCTGAAGATATTTTCTAGGTGAAAAGGTTTCTCAGACTCATCTTGGGTTTATAATGAATTTTCCTTGATCGGTATGAGAAGTTGTATCAGAGACTAGACGTATTTCCAGATATTTGATACAAAAATAAGACGATTATTTATTGATTTTTAAGTCTTTAACATCATAAGTTAATGAACACTTGTAATCCAAGATTTTCGAATAAAAGGAGTAGAAAAGTTTTTTATAAGTTAGATGATTCTATACCAATCCTAAAAGTTCACAATATCATGAATCCATAATACTAGTAGGAGTTTCTAAAATATGAAAGGTTATGAATTCAAAGTCTTTCAGTCACATTTCATCAATGTGAGAATCACCGAACATAGTTTTTGTTTGAAATATTTGGAAGTTTGAAGTTGCTAAAATCATAAGTTTTTTTGAAGTATTGATCGACTGAGTTTATTGAAGAAGAGAAATCCTTTATAACACATTTCCATTGGACATGAAGTTCCACTAATGCATTAGAGGAGTTTTGACACTGATTTATTAGACACAGTGTTGGTATTAATACAACATCAGATGCAGAGTTTTATCAAAGATAGAATCAAGTTATTTGGATTTTTTGGGACTGATGATCTTAATGGATCTAGATACCGATCAACTGGATAGTGTGAAACAATGTATTCAACAATTTTTATCAGGTTGTGGTGTTATTAAATTGGTTCAAGTGTAAAAGAAGTCATGATTTGTTTATGGGAGGTCATGGGTCATCAGACAAGACATAATGTTGATACACCAGACAAAAATAGTGGTCGATCCATCAGACACATACTAACACCAATAAGTCATCGGACACTAGACTTCATCAGACATGGGAACATCGATCTGAGGAATTGTTGAGAAATTGAATAAAAGGAGAAATAGTTTGAATAGTTTTTTTTAATTATTTTCAAAGGAGATCTTGTATATTTAGAAGTTGAAATGATGTTTATGAAAAGCAACATAAGTCTGATGAAGTTGCAATAATATTTACGAAAGAATTTTTTTATGTATTTCAGTTGGTATGAAGCTTTGGAATGATAAGTTTTTAGTTCTTATATGTTTTAATTTAGGCCAATAAAATTGGAGTGATCAAATTTTTCATCATAATAAATAATTGTATCGGAACAACTTCTTATCGGGCTGAAGAAATGTTAATAAGTTTGAAGAAGACTAAAGTTGTGAGAAGATTCTAGAAGTTTTGAGAAGAATCAAGAAGAGTTGAGAAGCACTGAAATATTCAAAGATAAAATCTAAATGAATGTAAAATTCAAGTTTCTAGAATTTTGTTGAGTGGGAAAGTGAAATTGGTTTCCATCCCATACCACTTTTTCCTCTCCTATAAATAGAAGAAAGTAAATTATACTTTTTAACAATGAAGCATTGTTCATGTGTAGGAGAGAGAGAGTGTGGAAAGTATTGTGGCTGAGGAAGATTCTAGACAGAGTTTTCCTAAGGAAGTTTTTTAGACATAGGAAGAAGAAGGAAGAGGTTACTAGATCAGACTGAGAAATCATACTGAAGTTTCAAGGGAAAGAAGAAGTGGTTCAGAGTTGTTTCTAGAGTATTATTTTTTATCTATTTTTTGGATTGAAGAATCAGACTGGGGAATGAGATTGAGAAATTAGACTAAGTTTTTATATGAAGTCTAGAATTTTTTTTTCTATATACTACTGGGTAGTAAAGTAAAGATTTGTGTTTTGAAGAATTATAAAATTGGAAGTTGTTGAAGCAGCACAGTTACATGTTTGGAACCAACTAGTAAAGGTTTCTTAACTTGTTATAAAAAATTGTTTTATATCATTCATGTTAGAAGAAGCACATGCAATATTGTATTGATCGTAGATCTACACAAGTGTAAGGGTATTTTCTACTTGTTTTATCCACACAAAATGATTGTTTTCTAGTGAATATTGTGGTGTAAGATTGTTTCCAAACCATGTCAAGTACTAGCTACTCTTATTGAGTAGTGAACCTTGTAAATATTTATGTTCCAATGGATGTGTGGATGTTTAGTTTTTCAAAAAAAGTGAGAATTCTTTAATAAGAGGTGAAGTTTTTTACACAAGAAATTTAATAAAAAAAGGTTATCACTAATTCACCCCCTCCCCTTCTCAGTGATACATTGATATTGGTTGGGCCTTTTTAGCATCCATCAGAGTGTACATCCCAGATGAAAGACAACATTATTTTTTCGATGTCCCTCAAGTCTACCTTGGGAACCTTAAGTAAGGAAAAATATGCATGGAGATAGACATAAGTACACTTTTGAAGTGTGTGATCTGAACCCTGAAAGAATGCAACCTATTTTTCCAATTGTTGATGCGGTTATAAATTTTATCAATCATCCCCTCAAAATGATGAATCCACACTCTACCTGAGAAAATAGGTGCACCCAAGTATTCCATAGATAATTTCTTAATGAGAATATAAAGGGTGTTCTCAATATTTTTATCCCTTCTCTCTAGGCATCTATTTGAAATGAAAACACTACTTTTATCCTAATTAATAATTTTTTCACTCCACTTATTTCACTCCTCCAAAACACTATTAAGATTACGTATGGTCCTATTATTACATTTTACAAAGAGGATAATTTCATAGATAAATAAGAGATGAGAAATACCATTAAAATTAGGTATACAATGAAAAAGAAGAATTTTTCCATTGGAAATTCACTAAATGATAGGTTTTTTGAGGATGTACTAAGCAAGAATGAAAACATTGGAAAATAAGGGATCACCCCACCTTATCCCCAGGACTATCTTAATAAACCTACATTTTCCCCATAAAATTGATATAAATCCTTGGAGAACTGATAGAATCCCATTCAATTAATTACCTTGATAATAAAATTCCATTACATTCTATTGTACACCTTGTCCATGTAAACTTTTATTGAAATGTTGGATCTCAGGGATTTCATGTTGATATCACTAATCATTTCCTAAGACAAACCTATAGCTTCTTAGGTAGATCTCCCTTTGATAAATTTTTGTTTCTCCTCATAAACCCAATTGTTTAGATGAATTGAAATACTTCTACTGATAATTCTTACGAGGAATTTATAGGGAAATTTTCACATGTTTATGGGTCTAAATTGTTTGAGATAAGAGTGGTCTTTAACCTTTGAAACGAGAACCAATATTGTCACACACAACACCCTAGGGAGGTCACCTCCCTGAAAATAATATTTAATTATTTCCACAATATCCCTCAGGTACCTATCTCGTATGTAAGGATTAGCATCTTCAAGAAGAGATTTAAAGTGAGACTCATCCATACCTCACACTATCTATAGAACATTCGGGAATGATCCATCCTCCAAGTGAATGTTTTGAATATAGATATATCTTTTATATTTAATGCATGCATGAAAATATGAAGTATTATTGTCCCCATCCTTTAACCACATAGATCTAGACCACTTGTAAGTGATTTTTTCTTCTTCTAATATCATTTTCGATTACTGGTTATTTTTTAAAACAATCCCACTGAAAAAATAATTGTCCCATATATCCTTGAGACTCACCTCAACTTGTTAAATTTCATATTTGATGTAATATAGATCTAGGAACTTAGAGGGGTGATTATTATTCCATATTTGTAAGTCCCCCTTTAAATCGCCTGAGTGTGTTATGGAATTTGGCCCATAAAAAATCCTATATGGGCTTAGACCAAAATGCATGTAACTTATTGTGAAAATTTGGATCTGAAGGCCATAGAATAGAGAAAAAAATCTTTCATTTCTAAATATTTTAGAATCAAGGTTGACAAGAATAGGGGATTGATCATATAAGGCCCAAAAAAGGTGAGTGAATTTTTATTAGGGAAAGAGGATAAGTCATGGAGGTTTGCAAAGTAGCAATCCAGCTAACTCCAAGTGTGTCAACTCTATTTCTAGTTGTTTCACCATATGAATTTATCAAAAGAGAAACCCATATCCATCATCCCATTACTATATTTGAATGATGAGAAGTCATTCCTAGCCTTCTAGGGATAGCTCCCTCCACCATTCTTCTTTTATGGGTCCAAAATGGTGTGAAAATTACCCCTAATAAGCTAAGATAAATCCTTTGTATTGAAGGAGAATGAATCATACCGTTAGAATTCTCTCTCCTATACATTTCATTTTTCATAAAAAAGAGATAAAAAGTTGTGATTGTCGATTCTAACTATATAAAATATATGTTGGGAGGAGACTTCTATTTGTTCTATAGATACCTTATTCTTCCAAAAAATAAAGATGTGTTAGTTAGAGGGTTCATAATTAATTCACCTCAAAGACAAAATTTTTGAGAAAAATAATGGATTATGGAGGGATATTTCTTAGGTTTTAGTACTGCTACAAATGATTCTTTATTATGAAGCATTTCATTAACCATAAATTCGACCTTAATCCAGGATCCTAGGATATAGGAATTTCATATGATGAGGTAAATCATCTAAGAAGGTGGTTCCTAGTTTTGGACCCAAGCATCAAAGTGCACCTTTTCTAAGAATAAGAAATAACTAACTCCCTTTTGGATTGGGATCTCACACAAACACCACTGGTTGAAGAAACATGATCACCTGATGTATATACTAGATCAATAGAAACAAGTTTATAAATTATCAGATATAATAAAATGTTAAAACCATTAGAAATTGTAATGGGGAATTCATATGAGGGACATGGATCTCTGACCATGGGGACCATCGAGGGAGGTGAGGAGAAGTCGATCTTCTTGCCTTTGAGGGTCACCTTTCATGGCTTCACTGATAAATTAAGAGGGGGAATATCGGGAAAGACTAGATTCATACCTAACCTGAAGAACAAAAAAACATGACAATATTCCTCCCTAAAATTCAGAAGATACTGAGGATTCAAGAGTGGTTTAAACTATTGTGAAGAAACCATTGGTCCATAAGAAGACCCTCTAGCTTCCACTACAAATCCCCAGACTGTTAGATCCAATCCTTTTTATTAAATTACCATCTTAGATAGTGAAGAAACATGAACGAAGCCTTTCCCTGACTAAGGATATTTAGGAGCAACATGAATATTTTTTCGAACTTTCAAAGTGTTCCCTTGAAAATGACACATAGAATAGTATTGAGTTAGCGAGAGTAAAATAAGGGATTATTGCCAAAAGACATTATCCCCATCACGAAGAATGATGTGTCATTGAGGAGGCATGGATAGATCTAATTCCATGAAGATGTGAGCAATGTAAGCATCTTATAAATGGATGGGTTTTTGTACACATAGAAAAAGAAACCCAGGGAGTCCTCAATGCCTCGAAGGAATTCCAGATTGTGTAAAGGAAGAGGGGGGCCTGGGAGATTAATCCAAACCATTGCTAGAGGGGGATCTCGTCCAAATTGGGAATCCATTTTCCACCAAAATAAAGAGAAGTTTCATCTTCCAAATGACCTAGAGGGCCTAGTCCAGGCCTTTATGAAATACTCCTTTGAGAAAAAAACCACAAAAAATGATTTTTTGTTCAAAAGTAAAACCCTAGAAGAATCATATAACCCCTAGGAACTGTTGAAGATTTATAAGAACGTGAGATAAAGTTTTTCTAGGACTAAGTAATCCACTGGAGTTTAATTATGAAAATCCATCAATTCCTTAAGTAAGTCACTAGTGAAAATGACCTCTGGATTTAATTACACTGAGATATATATGATAGGATCCATAAAGATTTTGGGTATTACTAGAGGGAGAGACAATAGGGAATCTAGAGGATGGAGTATAATATCCTCGATCGAAGTTTCATCTAGGGATTTCCCTCTTGAAGAGCTAAGAGGAAACCAACCAAGGAATCTGAGATAAGCACCGCTAGAAAAGGAGAAGGGGGGAGCTAAACATCCTCTTCCATAATGGGGTAACCACTAAAGGTGAGGTTGATGGAAGAAAATAAATGGTCAGAAATTTTTGAAAAAAGGGGGCGTATGAGTCACGTTCTTCGTAGCATTTGAAAACTTCATGATCCGCCATTATATTCCCTCTGTTTCACTGTGAATTGTGTATGTCATGGTTTATAGTAATTCATCTAAATGTGCAAGTATTGACATGTATTAATAATAATCTTAAATTTTAAGGATCAATAGACATGATCATAAATAATAATATCCAAGGACACATAAACATGTGAAATTTCTATTGGTGGGTCTGTTCTCATAATATCCTATCTTTGAGACTACCAAGTGACAACTTCATGAGATAAAGATTCATCTACTTACGAACACTCGAACCTGATGATAAAAATACTATGTGTCTCATCATATAATTTTATACAACCATAAAAAAATATTTAAGAATATCATCATGTAATTTTAAGGTTCTCATCATATAGGGGAATTTCAATTCCATTTTTAATGAGATAGATAATCTGAGTCATTTTTACTTTAATGTCAAGCAAAACTATGGATTATATTTAATAAGATATTTTAATTAATATTAAATTATTTGAATATACATGAAATATAATGCACACATAGTTGGTTATATGACACTAAGTTCAATATAAAGGACTAAGCTCGAGTGGAAATAGAGTGTTTTCATATTATGGTGGAGGTGGAGATAGTGATAAAGTTGAAGGTCCTCTGCACTGACCATGGTGGAGAGTTAACTTCAGCATAATTAAATGAATACTATGATGATAATGGCATAAAACAATATCTCATGTATCCATATTCTCTATAGATAACGATGCTACAAGACTATGGTTTCTATGTATCAAATCACGATGAAGGAAAAGGGACTTCCTAGGATGTTCTTGGGTATTTCCATCTCCACTGTCATCTTCATCCTCAATAAAAAACTAACATGAATCCTTTATGGGGTGACATCATATGAGGCCTTCCATATAAAATGACTGATGGATCACTTTCACTACACCTTTAGATTTATCATGCATGTCAAGAAAATAAAGCATCATCCAAAGAAGTTGGATCGCTGGAGTACACTAATGATCTTTGTTAGGTATGAGTAAACATATAAGGCATACCACGTGTATGAAATCAACATAAAGTGGATTCATGTAATGTGAATGGTCATATTTTATGAGGTGGAACAATGGGATTGGAGTTCTCATGGTGAAAAAGGTGTGTTGTGTAGGGAGGATCCATTCACAATTGAGTACACTACGATATATATAATAGGCATGGAAGAGACTAGTAACACTGTTAGAGACTAAATATCATCCCCCACACCCACTAGAACATGATTTATAGACACTAAAACACCAGACATGATCAAGGTGATGCCCATTCCATCAGCCATAGTAGATTTTTCTTCATTTTCATCCAATATGGTAAAAGTACTCAAAATTGATCATGATGGTGCTCTACTTTGGTTTCACACCATCAAAAACATTTTCATGTTGGCAATGCCACCTGGGTTTCCACTGCATGGTCTTGACTCTTGTGAGCTACACTTCACTATGACCAAAAATCTAAACTCCTTTGGTGAAGCAGAACAATACTCATGCTGGTGTAAGAAAATTCTTTCAGAGATGTTTAGGAAATCATCATCTGGTGTAGTGAGTGATAAGGAGAACAATTTTTTGAGTGTGTGGTTTAACATTAAATTCCCACTCACAAACCTAGGAATGGGTGGAAAATGAATTCCTTCTAAGGCTAACAATATGTTGGCATTAACCGTGGCCAAACCTGCCTACTCCTTGTCCACTAATCCTACCTACCAACATACCACATTCATTTTATAGAAGATTTTGGTGAGTGATGAGAAGAATTAGAGGGAGGAGCATATCACGAACACTCTCCCGAAGTCATTTGAGAGTTCCAAGTTCCAAGATTTGTGCACAAAAATTGGCATTATTAATATCCAGTGAATGAAATTGAAAGTAGGGTGGTGATATTATTGACTAATTTTAATGTGTTGATTAATTTCACTCTTACCTTTCCACCACCATTATTTTTATACTTTATTTTAATTATTCCTCAATTTAATTTTACCACTTTATAGCTCAATTCAATTTGAAATCATTAAGTCTCTAACATTTTTAATAAATTTGTAACTATGATTTTCAATTTTTGTGAATATAAAGTAATGAAAATACCACTAAAAAGCATCCTAGTTTATTTTTTTTCACAAAACCTATCTTGTGTTATAATTTTTTTTCTTTTTTTACTTCTAAGTGTTCACCTATTTTTATGGGTGTTGACTAGTAGGGAATATCCAACAAACTAGTGGGATACATTTTATGACATGCCATCAAAACATATAACTCCTTAGGATAATCTTTTAGCCTTAGTGGGAAATTATAATCAATTTGATGGTGGGGTCCTTATAGAGGTTCATCCTTCCACGCTTAAGTATTATAAGGTTGATCTAATAGAAAGAGTTGCATTACCCTTATTCCTCTCAGATGATTTTTATTAATCTTCATATTAGGGGAAGAACACTTATGCCTTCCAGCAAGGTCTATTATCCCTTAAGAAGAATCTATATACAAAGAAGGAATTCCTGAGGTATAAAAGTATCATCAGTCCAACACAGAACCCTCATATTCACTAGTGTATGCTTTGAATTTCAAAAAATTCTCTCTTCTAACTAAGGAGCTTGATTTGTAGGGACTAGAAGATGGATGGTCCAACCCATCTCATGTTTTTTATACTGATACTATACATGAAATTTCATTTCAACTTTCCAACCTGATCCCTATATTGAATATAATCTTTATTTGTATCCATTGGTTGATAAACCCTTGACATCACCTTTATTATGGGGGCAATAAATGAAGAATCCAAATTCTTCAATCAATAAATTCCTTTTTGGTGGTATGTCCACTAGTGATAGGTTCATGAGTATTATTACTTATAGAACATAAAATGAATACTCAACAAATAATCAAAATAGGTATCTAATTCAGGTAATAGTGAAAGAAAAAACTCATGTGATTTTTAATGGAAAAGGTACAACAAGAGTGGAAGGAGAAGAGGTTAGAGGATAATATTTAAGAGGAAGAAGATTCTAAATTAAGAATTCCACTCTTCTGAATTACAAACATTACCTCCCAAGTTTGGAACATCTAGAAACCATCTATAATACCAAATACATTCATACCCTCTAGTCACTCCTCACTGGCCCCGTATTTAGTAGTCCCCAAAAAACCCAGTAAACAATCTAATAAAATGAAAAACCCCAACCAAATAAATAATGAAAAATTAAATTTCTAACTACCTAATACAAAATTAAATGACACTATTTCCCCTTGAAAAATACCACTATCCATGCCCACAACAGGAAAAACTCTACTATAATGCTTCCCTAACAATTAGACCATGCTGAAAAAATACATTTTCCACAATGTGTAACTCTAAATAATGTCTTAGATTTTGGAGCACTGGAATTTCAAGCCCCCTTGAAGAAGAGAGAACTCAGGTATAAGAACTAACAGGATTTCTATCCAACATCAGTTATGGATTTAATTACCAAAGGGGACTAATTATTTTTGATTCAAGGTGAGGAGTGTATCTGGATGGAAAAACATTATGACTATATTCATCCACTGGAAGATAGTTTCCTTGGAATGATTATTCTAAAAGTACTAAAAAAAGTGAAGTTCTTAAGGTGTTTAAACATCTAATTCACCTTGGTAATCAAAAAAATCTACTGAAAATTCAATACTAGGAGTACTTATAACTCTACTATGTTTTTGGAAACTCAAAATAAATCTTCCATCCTACTCAATAAACTATAACAAACTATCATATGTATTTATCAATGATGTGTCATCATTTACCTTAAGGATTCCAAATATAGAAATGGTAGATAAATATTGTTCTCTAGAATTAATGTCACTATTTCCACAAAACAACATATTTAGTTCCTTTTATTCCTTTGATTTTGAAATCCTAAGTTTTATCTTCAAAAATATCATTATTATTGGAAACTTCTTTATTTCCTAGGTTACTAGGGTTTGGAGATTGACTTACAAACGTGGAATGAGAATATACAATCAACATCCTAGTAGCTAGAGTATGATATCATCTCACAAAAGAAAATCCTGCTTCTTGATATTTGGTAGTATCTTTATTAGGATAATATGGATTTAAAGAAACTATTATACTCTTCTTGTTTCAAAAATCTTTTTATAAGAATGTAATAGATTTTATGCCCCTTTTATATGTTGATTCATACTATGTCCCACTATTAAACATATTAGGTAAATGGGTGACCTTTCTAGTCATATTGTTAATTAATCTGGCTTTAAGAACTATAATTATGATTTACATATGAAATTTCTATTTTAATTACTGCCTTTCCATATTAGAGTTTTGTATGCATGAAAAATTGTTCAAATTATTTTATGTTCAAAATTATGTTATTGGGTCTATTTATGTTGAGTTTCCATTTGGGTAATCTATTTATCCTTATTGTTATATCTTGAGTTTCTCTTTCCCACTCGCCTTTTCCCTTTCCACTTCAATGATCCACTACAAGGCTTTTACACACCATTGATTACCATAATCCACCATTTTCATCATAGTTTTCTACCTATTTGGTTTCCTTTACTTGAGTTTTTTTGTCATATGTGTGGTGCCTGTAGATTAGGGAAAGTCATTTCACCACCCACGCCTTGTCAAGGGAATTCATCACCCCTATAGGGTGTCCCTTTAGATTTCTAAATCAATTCATCTCTCTGGGATTTTAATCTCATCTGGTAGAGAGAAAATCAAGTTGTTTGGTAAGATTCTTTGATAAAATATTTGGCATGAGGCTTTTCATCTTTTTTGATGATGCTTCTTCAAGTTGAATATATGCGATCAATTTTATCTAAGATATTTTGGAGGATATTTAGATAAGTTCTACCTCAGGTGCATGATTCTAAATTAAGAAGAGGGATTTTCCTTCTCTGAAGCCTTGATGAAGCTATCTCATATAGTGGTATGGTTGTCTAGTATTTGTAAGTTCTTTCTTGTTTTTTGTTTCTTTGATTTTAGGTTCTAGTATTATTTTTTTATTAGATCTGTATCAGCTAGTTATCTTATACTTCATGTTTTTTTTGATCTTTAATAAAAAGTGTGTATAGGGTTGTGCTCTTTTCATGAATGTATGATCCCTAAGGGTCTAAATCACATTAAATACCAGTGTTATTTTGTTCTTATTATTTTCTTCCTATGTATATACTTCATTCACGGTTCTTCTTATCTCGACTCACTAAGGTGTCTTTCTTGTTTAGTGTTTCTCATATTTTTACATTTTAATTTCTCTCTATCATTCTTATTAACGAATACCAATCTATTATCTAGATATCCTTGACTATTCTTTGAGGATTATCCTAAATATTTTCCCTAAAAACATGGTATCAGATCCTCTGAATAAGTTACAAAATTTTTCTAAATATGGGATTGAGAAATTTGATGGTGACAATGACTTCAATCTATGGAGAATCAAGATTAGAGTCATACTTTTATAGTAAGGACTAATTGATTCTTTATATGGCCTTAAAAACTAATAGTTACTCATTATAATGATGAAAAAATGATAACTACATATCAAGATGTTATGATTCACATATTTCAAAAGGCATATATGTAAAGACCCATAAATTTCAATGAAATTTTTATTCTTAAATTCTTTGGAATTTTACGAGTACGCAGTTTCTGACGGCACCTGAATCTGAGGCCCGGTGTGACCGGAATAATTTTCCGAAGTTTAGCACGGGTACGTTCAGTGAACGAACGAGTGAGTTTTTCTATATTTTGAACCGGTGCTCGGAATTGAAATCTGAGGGCACCGATGAACTCGCAGTGCCGTTTTTTTCTTAAGGGGACCTTTACCGCAGTTTCATTTAATGCGGGTCAAAAGTTAATTTTGGGGGTTTAATCTTAAACTAAATAAAATTGTGTGGTACATGATTTTATTTTTGAGCTGGTAAATTTCCTCCCAAGTGTGGATATTTGTGAGGTGGGGCCCACACGAGCCCCAACCTTCAACTCCCCATTAATTCCCTGTTGTTTCCTTTGACAACTCCTCTTTAATGGTGGAGCCTTCCTACCTACCTCTCCCATAAATTATGCCAACACCTACAATTAATGTCAGCATTAATTAATTGGAACATCTTTGAAATTAATATGAATTGCATGTCAATTCTATTAATTTTAGGGCCTCTTATTTCCTTTGGTGTTGGAAAATTACTTTGGGAAAAAGGCTCTGGTGAATTAAAAAGGGAGGCGAACCTTCATCGATGAAGAACACCCCCGGCGAAGAACGCGAAGAACTTCTTCCTCGGATGCACCTCGATGTCAAGGAGCCTATGTCGCCTACGACAGCGACCCTTCCTCCATCGTTGATGGAACGACACCGTTCTTCCACGACTCCCATCTACCGCGACGCTCGTCTTCCGCGGATCGACGACGTACGACAACAACTTCGAGGTAGGGGGAATTTGTATATTTCATTTATGTGATTTATACTCCCGAATATGGCGTTTAATTGTTGGGTGATGATTTGAGTCACTAACGTGGTGGATACGGACTAACGAACAAGTCCGGACCTGCCGCTATTTTGTTCTTGATGCGCAGGGTGTTTGGCGATGACAAAACGGAACCGCAACAGCGATTTGGGGCCTTCTTAGTAGAGTTCGGGTCCCGAGACGACTACAGGCGCAGGCGAAAGCAAAAATGGACCACCAGAATGACTCTGGTGGCCCACGGAAGACCCCGACGGTGCGGGTCACCGGCGTCGGCGGCCGGAGACGGTGGCCGGCACTGACCGGCCGCCTGGAGGCGGTGGAGCCCCGACGCGCTGCCGGCAGGAGCTCGCAGAAACACCAGCCGCAGCGGCAAGCGGCGGATCCCGCGGCCGCGTGGGATCCGGGGAGTCCAGCGGCGCCAGCCTGGCGCCGCGTCCGCGGAACAGGGGGTCGCGCCCCCCGCTCGGCCAGCTGGCCAAGCCAGCACACACCCCCCTCGGATGGGTCGGGGTGGGTCACGCGGACCGGGCCGCGCTCTATCGGTCCGGACCCGGACCCGGGTCGGGTCGACTCAGGGGGGGTTGGGGCGGGTGGGACCGGGCCCAGACCACCACTTCGGACCGTTTTTCGGTCTTTTGCTCATAACTTGAGCTAAGGACCTACGATCAACACACTGTCAGTTGCGTAGGAATCCTTGGATCAAGAAGATCGTTTAGGTATATTACACTCGAGGTTTCGGCAAAGTTTGGGTATGCCCGGGTTGGTTCGAACCCAAAATCAACCGGGCCCTTGGAGCGGAAACGCATATAACTTAAGGACTGGACATCTGATTGATGTGTCATCAAATACGTTGAATTCCTTATAATGAGATGCTTATTTTGGAATACTCCACTTGAGGTTTGTACGCATATGGAGTACGTTCGGGTTGGTTTTATCTTAAAAATCAATCGGGCCCCTGTAACGGAAAAGCCAATAACTCTCAGACCGGGCGCCTGATTAACGCACCGTTTGTCGCGTCGAGTTTCTTTTGATGAGACGGAACTTCGGGATACATCAAATCTGGACTTCGTGAAAGTTGATGTATCGACCCCTTGGCTCGAGGAGCGGACCCTCCCGGAATTGAGCGTGATGTGTGCGGGAACCCTAGAGCTGGCTGCGACTGCATCGACTACTGTACTGGAATCCTCTGTGGGTTCGACAATGATGACTATCATAATAGAATCCTCCGTGGGTTCGACGGTGATGACTACTGTTCTTGTATCTTGTATGGGTCTGACAGTATTGACCTCTGTACTTGTATCCTGTGTGGGTCCGGCAGAGTAGCTGGTCTTGTATCCTGTGTGGGTATGACAGCTTAGCTGGTCTTGTATCCTATGTGGGTCCGACAGCTTAAATGAATCAGTAACTACATATGATCATCTCTATTGCTATACGAAAGGTGTATACCTGTGTAAGATGAGTCTTTATTTTTAATCATTATCATCGATGTGATTGACTTGCTTTCCTATGTGGATTGGGATGTGTTTTCCTGTGTGGACTAGGTTGTGTTTGGGCTCGAGAGTGGGAGTCGAACTGTAATTAATGACTTGGGTATATGTATGGGAATATACCTAAGTAGGTTCGGTTGATACTTCGTGATTGTATCTTTCCTTTGTGGTTTATCCTTCGTGGATTCTGAGAGACTTTCGGGGGTCTCGGGGTCCCTACTGAGTATCGTATACTCACCCCTTCACGGGTTATGCCCTCACTACGTTGTGTTGGATGCAGATGATGGAAAACACTGATCGAGGGGGAGGATTGTGGAGCTGGATGGTACCCGGAGGTGGACCACTTGGTGGGACGTACACGGAGCGGACGGCCGGACCCGAGGAGCTGAGGAGACTATCTGTACCCACCCTTCAGGTGGGATTTCCGGAGGACGACTTGGTGTTGCAGTTTTACTTTACTACTTCTATACTTTCTTCTCAGTTGTACTGTACTTTCAGTTGGTTTTGTATATTGTCCCATTTACTTTTCAGCACTTACTTTGTACCCAGTTTTACTTAGTGCTTACTTCACTTGCATACTCTGTTGTGTTTTTTTACTTTATAAAGGCAATGTCTTCCCTTTTATCGGGATTTATGCCTTTGGTGCTAGTTGTCAGCCCCTGACCTATGGAAGGCAGACTTGGGGTAGTCACGGCACAGGCCCCGAGGACGAGTCGTGACAAATTGGTATCAGAGGAGTCAGTTCTACCACAGAACTCAGGACTCTGATCATTTCCTTCTGTGAAGCAATAGTGTTAAGAGTATTGAATGTGGTTTTTAGTCCAGGGAGTCCAGTGTTGGTGCGGCGGCCGACATATCCATACACCAGGACCCTGACCTTTGATTTACGACTCAGTGCACGAAAACACTGATTGCGTGTGTGTTTTCCTTTCAAAAAATTTCTTTGTGATTACTTTGTGTCATCTCACCAGGTATATTGTTTGACTGTGGCACACCTGTTTCTTTTCAGGATGGCCCCACGAAGGCAACCAACCAGGGTTCCTAGTTACGTGCGAGATGGCAGCCCACCGAGCGATGAGGTCTCGGTACAGGGTCCCATCACAGCGGTACCACTACTCGCTGAGCCACCGATGCTACCAGCCCCAGCAACGGAGAGTGCACGCCGCCTGAGCGCGTTGCGTGAGTTTCAGCAACAAAGGCCACCCAGGTTCCACAGATAGACAAACCCTCAGGCAGCTGAGGATTGGCTGGAGGTTATCGTTAGAGTCTTCAGATTGGTAGGGACATAAGCTGACCTCATAGTGATCCTTGTCGCGAGTCTCCTGCACGCAACAGCAGGTAGACGGTGGAGCCTGATGCTCCAGGTGCACGACAAGGAATCTCTACTTTGGGCAGAATTTGAGAGTCTCTTCCACTCAGAGTTTGTTCCAACCACCCTCCGTGCGGTGCGCATCCAGGAGTTAATTCATCTGCGGCAGGGCAGTATGACAGTAGCTTAGTACTCGGTGAGATTTACTGACCTCTCACGCTACTCCACGGATATGTTATGGGACCTTTTATTTAGGGCGCGGACCTTAGAGCAGGGACTGAGGCACGAGATCAGGGCTTCGACGATTCCCCTCAGCATCTTGACGCAGGCAGGGGTGCTGGAGTGAGCCCTTTTAGTGGAGAGCTTCCTCGCTGAGCAGCCACCAGCAGCGAGACCCACCACAGGGAGACACGTAGCGGAGTCTTCTACAGCCAGCAGTAGACAGATGTCACAGGGGTCCAAGCGGACCAGGCCATTAGGTGGGTGACCTCAGGATACAGGTTCGATTGTGCGGGGCACATGAAACAGAGCCAACCTTACGAGGAGCAGATAGTGGTATGCATGTGGTGGGCAGGGCCACATGGCTCGTGACTGCCTGACCCGCCATGCAGACGAGCAACAGACAGTGGAGGGACCTCCCAGTCAGAGGCAGAGGTTCGACCGTGGCGATCCCCAGGGAGCAGGCGGACGAGGCATAGGAGTTGGTCGAGCAGCGGGTGGTGGAAGGCGTTTTGAGGCTCTACCACCACCACTCCCAGGAGGTCCACCCCGACCACAGGGAGCTAGCGGGCGAAGGCAGGCTCATCTCCAAGCAGCGGAGGCTTATGACCATGACACACCTGAGATTATTCTAGGTACTATCTCTGTCTACTCCACCCTTGCTACATTTCTTATAGACATAGGTGCGAGTCACATTCTTTTATTACTGCTGCCCTTGTTCAGAGCTCGGAGATTCTGACGGATCTGTTGGCTCGATCCTTACGGCTAGAGACTCCTACGAGAGTAGACTCGACGATTACGCACTGGTGTCGGCAGTGTGAGCTTACTCTAGGAGGCGAGAGCTTCGGCTGGGATCTTCTTGTAGCGGCGTCGAGGCCTTACGACGTCATCTTGGGTATGGACTGGTAATCTACAGTATATGCCCAGATCAACTGTATTAGGCGTAAAGTATGGTGTGTCTGCATGGATGGGACCATGTTCACCTTCACCGGCGAGAAGGGATCATTTACAGCACAGGATGGACTTATGCAGAGGAGAGGGCAGCTGATCACACATCAGTTGGCTAGTCTCATCCTAGGAGCAGTTGATGTGCGGAGTCCGAGTTTTCTTGTTGTGGTGGATCAGTATGCGGATGTTTTTCCTGACGATGTTTCAGGACTACCTCCTCGAAGATAGGTAGACTTCTACATAGACCTGTACCCCGGGACAACACCGATATCTACTCCAGCATATCGGATGGCTCCCGCTGAGCTACGTGAGCTGCGGGTACAACTGGAGGACTTGCAAGGGAAAGGATTTATCCGACCCAGTGTTTCACCCTGGGCTTCTCCGATTTTGTTCGCCAAGAAGGCTGATGGGAGCTTGTGACTGTGTGTCGACTACCGTCGCCTGAATCAAGTGACCGTAAGGAACAAGTACCCACTTCCGAGGATTGACGACCTCTTCGATCAGCTCAAGGGAGCACGATGGTTCTCAAAGATAGACCTCAGGTCAAGCTATCTCCAACTCAGAGTTCGAGATGAGGATATGCAGAATACGACCTTCAGGTGTCGGTATGGCCACTATGAGTTCTTGGTCATGACCTTCTGCATGACCAACGCTCCAGTAGTGTTCATGAGTCTCATGAACAGGATCTTCTATCCTTACCTCGATTGGTTTGTCATAGTCTTCATTGACGACATACTGATTTACTTGACCACTGAGGAGGAGCACGCCTACCACTTGTGGGTTGTACTGGATACACTCCGAGAGCACCAGATTTATGGTAAGCTCTCGAAGTGCCAGTTATGTATTCGAGAGGTTCACTTCTTGGGTCATGTAATCTCTGAGGCGGGAGTTGTTGTGGATCCTGTGAAGATCGAGGCAGTTCTTGCTTGGGAGCCACCCAGGAGCGTGACGGAGGTGCGGAGTTTCCTAGGTCTGTCTGGGTAATATCATAGATTTTTGCCAGACTTCTCCAGAGTTACAGCACCGCTTTCAGATTTGACAAAGAAGGGGAAACCCTTCGTGTGGTCAGATAGATGCCAGCAGAGCTTTCAAGAGCTAAGACAGAGATTGACCATTGCGACCATCTTGAGACTACCAGAGGAGGACGTAGGGCACGTAGTTTACTGCAACGCATCAGGGACCGGACTCGGGTGTTTCCTGATGAAGGAGTGAGTAGTGATCGCTTACGGTTCATGGAAGTTGAGGCAGCATGAATAGAACTACGCTACCCATGACCTGGAGTTAGCAGCAGTGGTCTTCACCCTGAAGATGTGGTGGAACTATCTGATGGGCGAGCACTTTACAGTCTACTCTGACCACTAGAGTCTCAGGTAAATCTTCTCGCAGAAGGACCTGAACTTGAGATAGCGGTGATGGCTTGAGTTCTTCCAGGATTATGACTTTGAGATATTCTATACTCCTGGGAAGGGGAACATTGTGGCAGATGCTCTCAGCAGGAGATCGGGCATTCAGCTACTTGAAGAGGCGACGAAGCAGTTAGTCACTTTGCAGATATCCTTTGTGGATAGAGATGGGGCATCCTTTCTACAGTCTCTCACAGTCACTTCTCCACTACTTCAGCGGGTCAGAGAGGCACAGTGTGGGGATGTTGACTGTGAGACACGACATGCTCATATTTCCACAGGGCAGGCACCTAATGGATTTCTAAAGGTGGAGAGCACGTCATCCTCTTTAGGGGACGTACTATGGTACCAGTTACACTGCAGGAGGAGGTGCTGAGAGAGTTCCACACTTCCCCTCTAGCGGTACATCTAGGAGTGGCAAAGATGTATCAGGACCTCAGACGACAGCACTGGTGGCCGGGTATGAAGAAGGCTCCAACGGAGTTCATTTCACGATGCCTCACTTTTCAGCAAGTGAAGGTGGAGCACCAGGTACCAGAAGTCTTGGTACAACCCTTAGATATTATGGAGTGGAAGTGGGACAAGATTTCCATTGATTTCGTGATGAGGCTTCCACGTACTTCCAGAGGACACGACTACATCTGGGTGATCGTAAACCGACTCACCAAGTCGGCCCACTTCCTACCGATCAGAGAGCAGGGCTCAGTAGAGATCTTGGGATGCCTCTACATTCAGGAGATCGTACGACTTCATGTTGTGCCATCGATGATCGTTTCCGATCAGGACGCACGCTTTACTTCCTGACTTTGGAAGGGGTTGTAGGAGGAATTTGGGATTTAGCTACGCCTGAGTACTGCCTTTCATCCTCAGACAGATGGCCAGATGAAGAGGACCATTCAGAAACTCGAGGACATGCTCCGTGCATGTGTCCTTGACTTTGGCCGCAGCTGGGAGGATCACCTACCTTTGGTGGAGTTTGCATACAACAACAGCTACCACTCCACCATTGGGATGACACCATACGAGGCAATGTACGACCGACCTTGCAGATCACCTCTGTGCTGGACTAACCCAGGGGAGTCAGCACTTGTAGGACCAGAGATGGTTTAGGCTATGACGGAGAAGGTGTAGATCATCCAGGAGCGGATGAAGACTGCACAGAGTAGACATAAATCCTATGCTGATAGGAGGCGGAGACCACTGGAGTTCAAGGATGGCGACCATGTTTTCTTATGGGTCTCACCTCGACATGGATTATGGAGATTTGGTCGGGGCAGCAAATTATCTTCGCGCTTCATCGGGCCTTTCCAGGTTCTCAACAGAGTAGGCGAGGTGGCTTACCGCCTGGCCCTTCCACCTCAATTGAACCGGGTGCATGACGTCTTCCATGAATCTCAACTGAGGAGATGTGTGCATGACCCGACCCACATCATCAATCATGGGGAGATGGACATCGACGATGGGGCGACATTCTCAGAGGTTCCGGTAGAGATCGAGGATCGACAGGATCAAGTCCTTTGTGGGCGGTCGATTCCTCTAGTGCACGTTCGCTGGCAGCACAGGAACCTTCAGGAGAGCACATGGGAGCGGGAGACTCAGATGCGTGCTCAGTACCCCTTTTTATTTCCCTAGTTTATGTTGTAGCTTTACGGGGATGTAAAGCCCTGAGGTGGGAGTAATGTAAAGACCCGTAAATTTAAATGAAATTTTTTTTCTTAAATTCTTTGGAATTTTACGAGTACGCAGTTTCTGACGGAACCTGAATCCGAGGCCCGGTGTGCCCGGAATAATTTTCTGAAGTTTATCTTGGGTACGTCCAGTGAACGAACGAGCGAGTTTTTCTATCTTTTGAACCGGTTCTCAGAATTGAAATCTGAGGGTACCGATGAACTCGCAACACCGGTTTTTTCTTAAGGGGACCTTTACTGCGGTTGCGTTTAATGCGGGTCGAAAGTTAATTTTTGGGGTTTAATTTTAAACTAAATAAAATTGTGTGGTATACGATTTTATTTGTGAGTTGTTAAATTTCCTCCTAAGTGTGGATATTTGTGATGTGGGGCCCACATGATCCCCAACCTCCAACTCCCCATTAATTCCCTGTTGTTTCCTTTGACAACTCCTCTTTAATGGTAGAGCCTTCCTACCTCCCTCTCCCATCAATTATGCCAACACCTACAATTAATGTCAGCGTTAATTAATTGGCACATCTTTGAAATTAATATGAATTGCATGTCAATTATATTAATTTGAGGGCCTCTTATTTCCTTTGGCATTAGCAAATTACTTTGGGAAAAAGGCTTTGGTGAATTAAAAAGGGAGGTGAACCTTCATCGACAAAGAACACCTCCGGCGAAGAACGTGAAGAACTTCTTCCTCAGACGCACCTCGACGTCAAGGAGCCTACATCGCCTACGACAGCGACCCTTCCTCCATCATTGACGGAACGACACCGTTCTTCCGCGACGCCCATCTACCATGATGCTCGTCTTCCACGGATCGACGACGTATGACAACAACTTCGAGGTAGGGGGAATTTGTATATTTCATTTATGTGATTTATACTCCTGAATATGGCATTTAATTGTTGGGTGATTATTTGAGCCACTAACGCGGTGGGTACAGACTAACGAACAAGTCTGGACCCACCGTTATTTTGTTCTTGATGCGTGGGGTGTTTGGCGATGACTAAACGGGATCGCAACAACGATTTGGGGCCTTTGTAGTGGAGTTCGGGTCCCAAGACGACCGCAGGCACAGACAGAAGCAAAAACGGACCACCAGAATGACTCTGGTGGCCCGCAGAAGACCCCAGCGGCGCGACGGCGCGGTGGCACCCCGGCGCGCCGCCGGCAGGAGCTCGCCACGGCACCAGCCGCAGTGGAAAGCGGCAGATCCCGCGGCCGCGTAGGATCCGGGGAGTCCTGCGGCGCCATCCTGGCGCCGCGTCTGCGGAACAGGGGTTCGCGCCCCCCGCTCGGCCAGCTGGCCGAGCCAGCACACCCCCCCCCCACGGCCGGGCCAGGGCGAGTCACGCGGACCGGGCCGCGCCCAGCCGGGCCGGGCCCGGGTCTGGTCGACCCAGTTCGGGCCGACCCATGGGGGGTTGGGCCAGGTCGGACCGGGCTCAGACCCCCACTTCAGACCATTTTTTGGTTTTTTGCCCATAACTTGAGATACGGACCTCCAATCGACACACCGTCAGTTGTGTAGGAATCCTTGGATTGAGACGGTTGTTTCAGTATATTACACTTGAGGTTTCGGCGAAGTTTGGGTATGGCCGGGTTGGTTCGAACCCGAAACCAACCGGGCCCTTGGAGCGGAAACGCTTATAACTTAAGGACCGAACGTCCGATTGACATGTCGTCAACTAAGTTGAATTCCTTATGATGAGAAGGTTATTTTTCCATACTCCACTTTTGGTTTGGACGCAGCTGGTGTATGGTCGGGTTGGTTTTATCTTAAAAACTAACCGGGCCCCTGGAACGGAAAAGCCAATAACTCTCAGACCGGGCGTCCGATTGACGCACCGTCTATCGCGTTGGGTTTCTTTTGACGAGATATAACTTCAGGATACATCAACTCTGGACTTCTTGACAGTTGATGTATCGACCCCTTGGCTCGAGGAGCGGACCCTCCCGGAATCGAGCATGTTGTGTGCGGGAACCCTAGAGTTGGTTGCGACTGCATCGACTATTGTACTGGAATCCTCCGTGGGTTCGACAACGACGACTACCATACTGGAATCCTCCGTGGGTTCGACGGTGATTACTACTGTTCTTGTATCCTGTGTGGGTCCGAAAGTATTGACCTCTATACTTGTATCTTGTGTGGGTCCGGCAGAGTAGCTGATCTTGTATCCTGTGTGGGTCCGAGAGCTTAGTTGGTCTTGTATCCTGTGTGGGTCCGACAGCTTAGATAAATCAGTGACTACATCTGATCATCTCTATCGCTATAAGAAAGGTGTATACCTGTGTGAGCTGAGTCTTGATTTTCAAACATTATCATCGATGTGATTGACTTTCTTTCCTGTATGGACTGGGTTGTGTTTTCCTATGTGGACTGGGTTGTGCTTGGGCTCAAGAGTGGGAGCCGAACTGTAATTAATGACTTAAGTATATGTATGGGCATATACCTAAGTAGGGTCGGTTGATATTTTGTGATTGTATCTTTCCTTTGTGGTTTATCCTTTGTGGATTCTGAGATACCTTTGGGGGTCTCGGGGTCCCTACTGAGTATCGTATACTCACCCCTACATGGGTTATGCCCGCACTACGTTATGGTGGATGCAGACGATGGATAACACTGATCGAGGGGGAGGCTTGTGGAGCTGGATGGTACCCGGAGGTGGACCACTTGGCGGGACGTACACGGAGCGGACGACCGAACCTGAGGAGTTGAGGAGACTATTTGTACCCACCCTTCAGGTGGGATTTTCGGAGGATGACTCGGTGTTGCTGTTTTACTTTACTGCTGTTGCACTTTCTTCTCAGTTGTACTGTACTTTCAGTTGGGTTTGTATACTGGCCCATTTACTTTTCAGCACTTACTTTGTACCCAGTTTTACTTAGTTTTTACTTCACTTGCGTACTATGTTGTGTTTGTTTACTTTATAAAGGCAATGTCTTCCCTTTTATCGGGATTTACGCCTTTGGTGCTAGTCGTCAGCCCCTGGCCTATGGAAGGCGTGCTTGGGGTAGTCACGGCACAGGCCCCGAGGACGGGTCGTGACAATATAGCTCTATTTTGCTATTCCTAGGAGATAAATTTCAAAGAGAAGTAGCTTATGAGACATTTACTTCTGGTATAGGGTTGAAACATGAAAAAAATTGTATATAAAAGCTCTGTTGGTTGGTCACCTATATAAAAAACACAGAATCATTACCTTTAATATTTTCCTGGGTACCCCAATTCATGCATACCTAGATGAATTTAATAAGATATTGATAGACCTCTCAAATATTAATATTGAAATTGAAAGTGAAGATTAAGTTATTATCATGTTGATTTCTCTTGATAGTTCTTATAGCACTCTGGTAGAGACCATAATGCATGGTCAATACTCTTTAGAGATATAAAAGGTCAAATAAGCCTTGTTTTCTAAATAATTACATACAAATACTAAACTGAAGTCTCAGGAATATATTCTATTTTCAAGGGGTATACCCAAGAATATAAGAAAGAAGTAGGATAATTACAAGGATAGTGGAAATAATATTAAGCTATCAAAACATAGGTCTATGTCTAGGGGTAGGTAAGTTACCTTCTTTGTTTATAGAAAGACTGGACACATAACTCCAGGGTGCTATAAGCCCAAATAAAAACAAAATGTAAATCACGATGAATCAATTGATCATTCATTATTCATTGATGCTGGTTATGATACCATTGAGGTTCTTAATGTGTCCACACATGACCTGTCTAATGGATGGATGTTAGATTCATGTTGTTCCTTCCATATATGTCTTGATGAAGACTCTTTTATTGAGTTGAACCAGAGATTATAAGGATAGGTTGAGTTAAGAAATAATAATAGGTGTAGGGTTAAGGATAGATCCTCAATTTTATTATAGCTCTGTGAAAATTCATTTTTTATCGTGCTTGATGTGAGGTGGGTCCTCAAACTACATATAAAATTGATCTCCCTCGGTATATTGGACCAAAAAGGTTTTAATTTCATGTCTAATTCTGGTTGTATAAATATCTCCAAATTCTCTTAGATGATCATCAAGGGTTTTTTTATAAATAGTTTTTATGTTTTGGATGGAAGGACTCACCATAGAAAGATAGGTAGTGCATATGCTTTGGCATAGAATATTGAGGTGTGTTAGCTCCAAAGGCATTGAAGTGTTGAGTGAATAGAGGCTATTGAGTAATATCACAACTAGAAATCTCCCATTTTATGAGGATTGTGTTTTGGGAAAGTCAAAAAGTGTTAGCTTCAATGATTTTTCTTTTAAGGCTAGTCACTCTTTAGAGTATGTTCATTCTAATTTATGGAGACTGACCAGAACTACCTCACATGGTGTAGGTTCATATTTCATGACCATTATTGATGATTTCTCTAGAAAAGTGTGTATTTAAATTATTCAAAACAAATATGATGTTTTTTAAACCATTAAAACCAAGAAATCCATTATTGAGAATCAAACTGGAAGGAGAATTAAGGCCTTGAGAACAGAAAATGGTTTAGAGTACTTGTCATCGGACTTTATATAGTTATATGAGTCTGAAGGTGTTGTTGGACATTGAACAGTTAGGAAAACTCCCCAAAAAATGGATCCATAGAATGCATGAACCACACTAAATTAGAGAGGGTCCAAATATTCTTGCATCCTCATACCTATCCAAATCCTTATGGGTTGAGACTTAAACCACTATAGTGTAACTTATTAATCGATGTCATTCAACCACAAATCATTTCAAGACTCCTGAAAATTTTTGTTGTAACTGGCCCCCTTCCTATAATCACATAGGATCTTTTGGTTGTACAACTTATACACGTATAAAGAATGATAAACTTGAACCAAGATAACTTAAATGTATCCTTATAGAATACTCTGAAGGGGTTAATGAATATAAGCTATGGGTTGAAAATTCTGGTTACTAAAAATGTATTATAATCTGCGATATTGTCTTCCATGAGTCTATTTCACCTAAATCTATGTTTGCCACTAATGATAGAGATCATGAACCTCAACATGAGAGTGATCAGACTAATAGTTGAACACAGTTTGAGGTTCTCAATGATCCTTCTCCACTAAAACCTCAACCTGAAGACCATCTTCAGTTCATCCCTCATACTGGGTCAAATAATGAGACTTTATAGGCTCCTAGTGATTACCAACTTTCTTGGGAAAGAGTTAGAGGGGTCATCAGGCCTCCAACTCATTTTATCTAATATGACATAGCCTCCTTTTCTTTCCATGATTCCCATGGCCTTCAGTCTCGGGATCCATAGAACTATAGGTAGGCTACAAATGACAGAGACTCCAAGCACTGGGTCTCAGCTATGGATGATGTAATGAAATCTTTAAGATGAATCAATATATGGTCAATTGTTAATAAACCACAAAATTCCAAAGTTAATGTCTTCAAGTGAATTTTTAAAATAAAAGAAAACAACTTAAGAGAAAATAAAATTAAGGTCCATGCTAGACCTGTAGAAAAAGGTTTCCTCCACTGGGTGGGTATTGATTATTCTGAAATCTTTTCTCCTATGGTTAAACATGCATCTATACATGTGTTACTTTCTTTTGCAGTTTATCATGATTGGAATATTGAGAAGCTTGATGTATGGACAATCATCCTTAATGGTGACATTAGTGAGAATATATACATGCAACCCTCTAATGGTTATTTGAATTATTTTAAACTTTTTAAGTATGTCTTTGGAATAAGTCCTTATATGGTTTAAAGCAATCATTCAAACAAAGGTACATGAATTATGATACATCCAAGCTTGATAACAGTTTTATTAGATGTAAACATGATGCGTATGCGTGTTATAAAAGTTTCAAAAGTTATATGCTTTACTTTTTGTAAATGACATGATTTTCAGTTTTAAGGATATGAAACTCATTACCATCATTAAGTCCCAATTAAAGGAAGTGTTTAAAATGAAAGGCTTAGGTAATGCTAAGAAAATATTGGTGATATAACTAAATAGAAATAGAAATAAGAATCTTCTTTGCCAATCACAACATTGTTACACAGTGAAAGTTGCGAAGAGATGCATGTTTGAAAGTTTAAAAGCTAATAATGTCCCATTTGCATTAAATTTTAAGTTTTCATTTTCTTGATCACCTACTACAAAATTTGTTGTTGAATATATGTCTAAGATACCATATCCTACAGTTGTTGGTAGAATCATGCATGTTATGATTTGAACTGGAACTGATGTTTCATATGTCGTTTTCACTCTTAGAAAATTCATGAGTAGTCCTGGAAAGCCACATTGGCAAGACTTAAAATGGCTTCTTAGATACATTTCAAATACACCAGCATTATCTTTATGTTTCGGTAAAAATATTGATATTAATGACACTGTTGTTGGTCATATTGATTCTTACTATATAAGTAATATAACCACCAGCAAGTCCCCCATATGATATATATTTATTGCATGTGGAGGACCTATTTCTTAGAAATATCACATGCAATCTGTAGTGGCCCCTATCAACCACCGAGATTGATTATATAGTATTCATTGAGGCTATTAAGGAAAATATTTTTCACAATGGTTTACTATTTGAACTCATTTTAAGTAGATTTGTAATTATTGTTTACTTTGATAGTCAATTAGGCATACATCTATATAAAATTTTAGTGCGTCACGGTGGGTCTAAGCATACTGACATTAGATTACATTTATTAGAGTGGTTGTTGGATTAGGAATAATGTGTGTCAGTAAGATGGGCACCAACAACAATCCATCCAATTGTTTGACTAAGGTCATGACGTTATTAAAATTCAATCACTATTTAGATTTATTAATTTTGGTTCTGATTCACTAACCACATGTGAAAGAACATTGTCGATCCATATGAAAATGGTGGAGATATGTAATTTTGATTTCCAAAAGAAATTTCTATTTTAATTCCTTCCTTTTCATATCAGAGTTTTACATGCATGAAAAATTATTCAAATTATTTTATTTTCAAAATTCAATTATTGGATATGTAATTCTGACTTCCAAAAGAAATTTCTATTTTAATTCCTTCCTTTTCATATTAGAGTTTTACATGCACGAAAAATTATCCAAATTATTTTATTTTCAAAATTCAATTATTGGATCCAATTATACACGGTTTCTGTTTGGGCCATGTAGTTGGCCCTGTTGACATGGCCCTCTTTTTCTCTGGCCCGCTCACCCTTTATCTTACCGCTTCAGCGATCCACCACGGGGCTTCTCGTCACCGTTGATCACCATGCATTTCCATTTGCATCATTGTAGTCCGCCTATTCGATTACCTTTTCTAGAGTCACATTTCCTGATGTGTGGCTCCTGCTAACAAGGGTGAGTCATTTTTTCCACCAGTGCCTTGTCAGAGGAATTCATCACCCCTATGGGAGTGTCTCTTTGGCTCACCGGTTTAGTTAATCTCCCGAGGATTTTTCTCTCATCTGGTCAGGAGAAACCATGGTTGTTTGGTGAGTTTCTTTGACGAATGCCTCAATATCAAGCATGTCATCCTTTCGACGACACTCCTTCAAGTAGAAGTCCCGTGACTAATCCAGTAGGTGATTATGGCGGAGATTTAGACCAGGTCTGCCTCTGGTGTGAAATTTCAGATCCAAAAGAGGGATTTTATTTCTCTAAAGCCTCGATGAAGCTTTCCCAGACTGTGGTAAGGTCGTTCGAGCTTTGTATGTTTTTTGTTGCTTTGGTTTTAGGTTCCAGTAGCTTTTTTCTGATTGGATATGTATCTGCTGGTCCTTATCTTGTACTTATTGTTTGTTTTGAGCTTTAATAAAACAAATGAGCTGGGTGGCGTTCTTAACGTGCATGTAGGATCCCTAAGGGTTCGAATCATGTAAAATCCCAGTGATCTTTTGTACTTATTATTTTCTTCTTTCACATCTTCTTCTTTCACATCTTCTTCTTTCATGGTTCTTCTCATCTCGACTCACCATAGTTTCTTTCTAGTTTAACGATTAATGTCTTTGTCTGTTTCAATTTCTCTCTATCGCACATGTTAATAAATACCAATATATTATTTGGTCATACTCAGCTATTCTTAGGGGAATATCCCTAAGACTGTCCCTAACAAGAACAAATCACATATTTCTTAACAACAACATTTATTTCTTTACATGCAGTAAAACACGAAATCTGCAATTCCCAAACCCAGTCAACTAAATTTTGATACTTAGTGGTGAACACAATATAGGGTAGCAAACAACCTGCAATCTTCTATCCAATAAACAAGACCTAAATCAATGAAGTGACACAAAAATACCTGAAGAGCCAGCAAAACTGCACATCACACCATGACATTGATTAATAAAGCATTTCATCCATGTAACAGGATCATCACCCCAAACCATAATTTTGTCAGGGTTCTTAAGAACATCCACAATATCCTCTGGCATCCCTTGGCCACATCTACCCCTACTTGAGTTGTCGGCCGAGACATCATAGCACAGCCAATTTGTTGCACCCATAATGTCTTGGGTGGTATCCCACCTCAGTGCACTCTGCCCCCATCTTCAAGTAGGTTTCAGGTGGTAATTCTAAAGGCTACAGTGCGGATGCCACCATCCTTATTGCTATCAACATTGAAAATTCCCAAACGTCAAGAATAAAACGACTATATGACAAATTAGACCTCCATTCCCTATAAACAAGATTCGTCTACTGGATACCATGATCAACTATGAGTGGATATAACTAAAATGCATCTCACACTCCACATTCCCTCATAAAAGAAAAAATATTTGGAATATGGTTAATCTTCTTCCGGAGTCATGGTTCGTGAACCACTTTTTCTCCTTTACGGAACCCAACTTACGCTGCTGCTTCTACCAGGCTTTTACAACTCCTTTTTCAAGACATGTGAGTTGGTAATTTTCCCTTCCTCACTCCCTCTTTTTTTATGGAAATGAGATAGCCCCATACCTTAAAATCAGTTGCTCTTATACATAAATTCTCTTTTCGACTCCCAGATGCTCCCACGTCAGTCAAACATTGGATGCGCTGCCAACGGTCACATTGAAAGCGAAGCCCCCCCCCCCACACACACATCAATACATTTTTATGAAATTCGAGACACCATGATGTTTTAGTGATAGAGAGAATGAAGAAACAGTCTTATGTTCCACCATCTCACCAAGCTCAGATAAGGAAACTGTTGTATATCAAGCGAATCTCCCCGCACGCACGTCAGTTTATTTTTTTGGAATTTGAGAGACACCATGAGGTTAGATTCATAATGAGAATGAAGAAACAGTCTTATATTGATTATTGTAGTAGCAGAATAATGACACTTCAAGAAGATTACAGCAGAATTAGAAAAAGTCTGATGAAGAATGTAGAGGAAGCGTGCGATGCTGGTTAAATATGCCACTATTGCTATTCTCTTCCAAGATGATGTAAACCACTTCCTCATCAATTTTTTTATCAAACTCTAAACCAATTACAAACAAGTCCACACTGCTCACATCATCTTCACTGATCTTCTCTAGCATAATAGGTTTCAAATGAAACTCAAGAACCAGCTGATTCTTTAAAGGACATTGTGGAACTGGTATCTTTGCATGTTCCATTTCTTGTTCCTGTAAGGACTGCAGCTGCTCACTGTGCTCTTCCTAGCCTCGAAGTCCTTATTAATATTGTTCCGATGGAAGTTCGCCTGAACTGGATACTTCTCCAGAAAGTGAATTTGATTTTAAACCAGAAACATGCTGCCCCACCATAGCACCCCCTTCCTATATTTTCCACGCTAGAACTCAGGTATGGAAATACCTCTTTATGCTACTCCAGAAAAGATTCCAAATAGTCCTCACACTGCTGTCAGAAACAATTCCAACTGATCCTTATCGTTCCTATATTTTCCCATCAGTGTTGCCTTTAGCTACTCCCATAACAAGCCAGATTCTCCTACATCCCTCGAACAAGCATTGGATGCTCTACCATCTCTCTTAGCTCCCATAAGTAAACTTCCACATAATAAGAGAATCCCCTGCACACACCTCAAAACATTTTTCCAGAAGTTAAGAGACACAGTGAAGTTCGTGTGAGAGAGAGAATAAAGAAATAGTCTTATATTCATCCATCGCGCCTAGCTCCCATAAGAAAATTTCTGCATAACAAGAGCATCCCCCCCCCACACGCATCACTGAATTTTTTCAGAAGTCGAGACACACATTGAGGTTTTAGTGAGAGAGAGAATGAAGAAACAGTCTTATGCATGTTCTTTATTATAGCAGCAGAATAGGGACATTTCAAGAAGATTATAGAAGGAGAAGAATGTACAAGAAAATGGTAGAGTAAGTGTGTGCTAATGGTTAAACTTACCACTGCTACCATTTATTTCAAATGTGATGTGAACCGTTTACTCATTAATTATCTCATCAAACTTTGAACCAAGTCCAAACCAATCTTCATTTCTTAGATTAGCCCAACTATGATATCCTCTAGCATAGGATGTTTTAAATGTATCCAGGAACTATCTTCTCTTCATGACGTTATGGAACTGATTTCTACGTATGTTCAAGTTATTTTTCCTGCGAGGACTGTAGCTATTCACAGCGCTCCGCCTGGCCATAACTTTTTTCCAATATTGTGCAGCTTGTAGTTCTCCTAGACTAGCTACTTATCCAGCAAGAGAATTTTATTTTAGACCTGGAACATGTTGCCCCTCTATAGTGTGTCCCCTACCATTTTTTCCACACTAGGTCTTAGGTAATGAAATACATCTCCAGTCCGCTTTAGAAAAGATTTAAACTTCTCCACACACTACATATGGAAAAAACTCCAATTGATCCTTGTCGTTCCATTATTTCTCCATCCGTGATTGCTTCAGCTTCTCCGACAATAAGCCATGATTCTCATTCTTCCATATAAATATCTAGGGTAGAACAGTATATTTCATTCTTATCTGCATGCAAGGAAGATTCATGTCCTTTATGGTTTGACCTTTCATGAAGTATTCCTCTTTTTTAGTGATCCAGCCCCAATCATCCTCCCATGAAAACCTTCTGGTTGGCCAAACTCCTGTGATGACCTCCTCCTACAACGAACGTCCCTTTATCATTCACAATTCCCTCTGTAGTTGTGTCTCGCAACAACCTCACAGCATTCGTTAGACTCACTTATTTCTCTGAACTCCGTGATCGTTAAACAAATGAAGAGCCCTTAACTACCGCACCATCAACGTCAACATCAACTGACCTCATGGCATGTGCCTCTCCAAGTAGATTGCAGAGAAAAGAATAATTAGAGGACAGAGAATATCCTGTAATGCGATATTATTTTTATTCCATCATGGATCATGTTTTACAGTGCCGATTGCGATTCTCTAGCGATGATCATCTTCAATAGTAGTTGTGTGATGTTTCATTGACCCTGACCACACCTGGGATCACGTCTCACTACTGTCCACCCAAACAACACAAACACCACTCCATGTTCATCCATCTCTATTCAACCACATCAGATGTCTTCTTGACTACGTTCACAGTCCTCAGCGGTCTATCAAGAATCATCCCATGTAATCATCTAAAAATCTTTGTTGAACTCCTTAGTCAGGATTTTCCCCAGGGGAGTCACCAGATTGTTAGGTCTTAGAGAACCAAAATGGAATTTTCAACAAATAATTACACTAGGTATATAATTTTAAAAGAACAGAATCATGTGAAGTGTAAGGGAAAAGGTATACTATGGGTGGAACGAGAAGAGGATGGAGGAGATGATTGAAGAAGAAGATTTTCAAGGATGAATACTACTCTCCTAAGAGCCAGGTGTGTCCTCCCAAGGCCGGAAACTCCTGCAACCAGCTATAATACCACATACATTCATACCCCCCACTAACTGCCAACTAGACCCTTATTTAATAATCCTAACAAAACCCCATCAACCCAGCCAAAAAACGTTAACAACCCATCCAACTAACTAATAAAAAATTAAATGAAAACTATCTAATACAAAAGTAAATGACACTGCTGCCCCTTTCACAGCCCCACCATCCATGCCCACACTAGAACAACACCTTCCAGCACACATCCCTAACAAAGAGTTGCAAAAAAGGGGTATCATTATCCCCAAAATAAAAATAATCCTTGATCTTCAATAAGAATTATTTTACTCAGAAGCCAGTTCATCAAGCATTTACCTCATGGAAGTTCTAGAACCCAAACAAAATATGGACAACATTGGCGAGTTTACAAAAAAAAATTATATGAAGTATGGCTTGTTTGCAGCCCCCATGAAACAAGAATATTTGGCTATTTTAGAGAGATAACAGAAACGTGGAATTATATAATTGCTCCTCTCAGGTCATTCCCATGAACACCACACAAATTTCTTAGCCTGTATTTGTCTCCATTGTTTATGGAGAATTTGATATTTTTAAAAGAGAAGTTCATTGGCATGCCCTAATCTCCTTTTATTTGGGTAATCTCCCTTAGTTTATCGGTGGCAACTGTAACATGATTCTTGACCAGTCTAAAAAGAATAGTGGATACACTTACATATGAAAATCCATCTAGGATTTCAATGTGTTCCTTATAGACAATCATCTCATAGATCTTGTCTTTTCTAGAGATTCCAACTTCTAGTATAATAATAAGAAAAGGGAGCTGCTTTGATAGGGGTCTTATGAACACATAGGGGCTAACATGATTTCATAGAATTTGAAACTCTTATTTGGCATGAGACTTATTGGAAAACTCCCCCCTTCTGATTCGGATTTCTAGCTCTGCAATTGATTCCACTAAAATATACTAATCAAATCTTTAGCTTTTGGAAAAAAAATTCTTACAAGTGGTTCAAAGATAATTGAGTGTCCCCATGCATGGGAAACTTTGGGTAGTCCTGAATAAAAAAATTATATGTCTTAAGAAATTATCTCTTTAATTGAGCTAAGAAAAATTTGATACTCAAAACAGTACCGAGGATATTTGAAGAGAGATCTAGTCAATCAAAGAGAGGATGTGTCGAGAAAGATCCGTAATTTTTTGTCATAAGAAAGATAATAACAATCGAATTTTTTTTCATGCTTGTATAAAACATAAGAATTTTGTTTGAAACATCAACATACAGCTCAAAGAAGGATCATTTACCAATGATTTCAACATCATCGGGACTCTTGCCACAGACCACTTCCACACTTTACTTACTGGCACCCAGTCTGTAAATTGTGGGGATTATTCTAGAGGGGGTGATGTAGACCCCATTTTCAAGGCCATTCTTCTTGTTATCAATGAAAAAAAATTATTTCCTTAAGTTTGTTCCCCAAAAAATGAGATTTTGGAAGATACCAAAAGCCTTATAACCCGATAGTGCCTCAGACCCCTATAGTTTCTCTATGACTTTATTCAATATAGCATGCGACCTTATTACCCTTGCAGGCATGCATGACATCTATAGGTCTTTTAACAGTTTTTATTGATAATCTTGTGTAATTGTTTATACAAAATCTTTGCTAAGTTACAAAATGATAGGCTAACATGGCATTTTTCCAAGCTGGTATATGAAGAAAACATGGGTTTATCAAAGACAGGAGCATACAAGGTGTAATTGGGACCACCAAGGAAATGATATCTAACCACAACAGAAATGTTCTTGGTTTAAATATTATGCTAAAGGTTGGAATGGAAAAATCATATTATAAATTAGAATGAAACTATATCATCAAGGAATTAAGTTACCATGGGTTCTCAGAATGGTTTTATGACCTAGTTTGTGGGTTCTACTTTCCCCGTGGTTCTCAATTAATCTCATGGGTAAAATATTTGGCTTCAATAAATCAACTTGTGGCGTGAGGCAAGGAAACACGCAATGGCGGCACATCTTTTTCCATTCCCTTGATTCACATTGAGGGAACATTAACAGTGAAATACTTTTGGGAGAGGTGATTCCATTATTGGGATGGTATGGGTACCCTGGAATTTCTCAACATGTTTTTACTGATGAAATATTACTCATTCTCATTGGTAGAAAAAATCCATAAATGGTTTGATTAATGTTGAAGTGTGCATCCCACATCGGACTTGTAGTCTGATACGATCTTTATTATTCCTTACAAAATAACCTCAAGGCCTCTTTTAGAGAGGTACCTTGGGTATTGAGTCCTCACTCTCTTTATCATTTAACATGGTATCAGAGGGAAGAGTGAAATAAGAACTCTCAACAAACGACACATCGACATAGATGATATAGCGTCGTAAGTCGGGGGAGAAACACTGGTATCCGCGCTGAGTGCGGGAATATCCGAAGAAAATGTAACGGAGGGATTTGGGACAAAGTTTGGAGAGGTTGGGGCGAGTGTCTGAACATAACACAAACACCCAAACACACGAAGTGAAAGTGAGTGAGGAGGGAGAGAGGAGAACAAAGTTTGAAAAGGAGTCTCCTTCCGAAGGATAGAAGAAGGGAGTCGGTTTGGATGGTAGGTAGCAGTCAAGATGATATTGGACTAGAAAAAGAGAGACACCTTCATGTGGAATAGGAGGGTACGAGCAGTCTCCAGAATATGACGGTGTTTCCGCTCGACCACTCCATTCTGCCTAGTTGTATCGGGGCTGAATGTCTGATGAATGATGATTTTATCCTTTAGGAACTGCTGAAAGGAAGTGGATAAATATTCTCGTCCATTGTCGGAGCAGAGATATTTAAGGGAGATGGAGAATTGAGTATGAATTTCATTATAAAAGGTTTGAAAAGTAGAAAAAACTTTAGACTGGTCATGAAGAAGGTAAAGCCAGGTCATGTGCGAGTAGTCATCAATAAAGGATATATAATAACTGAATCCAGACTGGCTAGGAACCCTGCAAGGACCCCATACATCAGAATGAATAAGGTCGAAAGGATTTGCAGCACGTGGTTCGAGTCAAGGAACATACGTGACCCGATGATGTTTAACAAACTTGCAGGATTCACAATGGAAAGAAAGGTGGAGACTGAATTGGGGGCAAAGATTATATAGGACGGAGATTGGTGGATGACCAAGGCGAGAATGTAGGTTAAGGGCACGAGTTGAGGTGGATGAGCAAGCAAAAGTTGGTGGGGTATCGAACATGTACACCCCATTCTGAAGATGACCTCGACCAAGTTCCCGATTCGTCGTCCGCTCCTGAAAAACAACACCAAAGGATGTAAAAGTAGCAACGCAATTTAAGTCTCTGGTGAGTTTGATGATGGAGATAAGATTAAATGGACTATAAGGAACATGAGCGACCGAAGACAGGTGAATAGACGGGGTTAGGGGGCATGTGCCAAATCTGGTAATGGGGATTGTTGATCCATTAGCCACAGTAATTGTAGAGGCCCTAGTGTACGAATGATAGGTAATGAACATATCAGAGTCTCCTGTGAGATGTTTCGACGCACTAGAGTCAAACATCTAAGCTGTCGATCGATGAGATATACAGGCGGTAGAGCTGTCAGTCTGAGCAATGGGGGCTAGAGAAGAGGACGGTGGCAGAGCAGCCTGATAAGTTTGTATCAAGGCAATCTCCTCCTGCGAGAGCGTCGTTCCACCTGATAAGTTTAATCTTTTTTGTTTTGTCTTGTTTTGTCAATCAAGCTGGGTATGTCCAGCTTGAGGGAGTGTTTGCAGCGTCTGTTGATTGTTTTGTTTTTCTTTATGTGTTCACCTAGGTACACTTAACTTGATGGGGAGTGTTGAAGTCTGTATCTCACACCGGACTTGTAGTCTGATGTGGTCTTTATTATTCTTTAAAAAATAACTTCAAGGTCTCATTTAGAGAGGTACCTTGGGTATCAGGTCCTCACTCTCTATCATTTAACAATTAATATTAAGAGGAATTACAAGCGGCGGAGTGGGAAGATTGTGAGCATGCTCAAAATTTGCATCTACATTTCATCTCAGTGCTTGTCTAGGTGCTCCAAACTAATAAAGAGATAGATGGTGTTCCCAAAGAAAGACGTCCCCATGATTTACCTCAGTGCTCCCCTGTTAACTAGGTGTATTGCAATCCACCATTTCAATAATCTATTTAATAAAGTTATGTGCCAAATACTCAACTAGAAAAGGTGGATCCTCTTTTAGTGATATGATAACTCTCATTAACAATATCTTATCATTTATTCTTATACACATTCTTCATGTCATCGAATTTGTGAAAACTATCATTCAATGCAAGGAAAAGGCTTTTACTAATTATCATTAAGACCATCTCTTCGAGGGTCATTGCCATTGAGAAAGTTGGAAATGATTTTCAAAGCTGCCATTGAGAAAGTTGGAAATGATTTTCAAAGCTGATAAAAGAGGGAGTCATCAACATGAGTAATCTAGTATAATTTTTTTCAAGTTAAGAAAGCCAAATTGGGATGGGAAATTATCATAGGAAAAACCTTGTGGGCATGTGTCACGATCCTCCTTCAAGATGAGGAAAGGGATGACAAAGTTCCGTGACCTTCTTTCTTCAAGATGAAAAAGGGATAATGACCCCTGAGTCCCGCCTCCAATAGTCCCCGAGGTGGTGACCAACATCAAGGGTATTCAAATCTCACAAAATGGGAGGCATTAACTTTTTTATAGTAATCAAGATCGGGAGATAAGATGTATCAACCTCAAAATAACTCCAAGACATGTATAAAAGAATCCAAAATCCATCCCACATGCATGTTTAAAGTAAAATTGCTAGAAATACAATGAAAAACTCTCAAGTAAATACCAAAAGAACAAAGCTAAGCAGCGACACAACAACTATCCCGACGCCTGAGCTAGTAAGGTTCAACACGGTCCGTGTAATCTCCCTGGAAACCTGAAAACAATTTTATATATGTAGGGTGATCATACAAGTATACTCAGTAGGAAAAGCCAAAGTCACTCGTGCACAAGTGGGAGAATCATACTATTTCCTATGTGAGAAAAACAGCATAAACTCAAAAGCACCTAATAAGGTATACTATCCACTCCAACCTCATCAAGGTACGCCCACCAAATAACGCAAGTCAAGTCAAGTAAAGTAGTAAGCACATCGATATTTGGGTACCTCACACCACTTCCCACTGGTTAACTGCTCATCCCTAACGGCGAACGTCCTGATGCTACCATGCTCTTCCACAAGCTCCACTGTCACAACTTGCCCGCACACACTTGGGCCACATGCCACACCCCACCCGCAAACACCTAGGCCACAACCGGATCACATTCCGCCCGCAGACACCTGGGCCACAAAACCACAACTTCATCTCGAAGACACCTGGGAAACACACCTCGCCCGCAGACACTTGGGCCTCACAACCGCACTACAATCTGCCCGAAGAGTCTAGGACTACCAATGCCTAGAAGAGGGAGCTGAGAATAGCTAATAATCAGCCATCCATCCTCCCACCGGGATGTTGGGAAATGACACTCCCCCCATAACAATGGGGGTGTTCGTTACGTAGTGTTCAACCCAGATGGAGTGCGTATAGAAATCACAAAGAACTACATGTATATATATAGGGGTACCAAACACTCAGCCCAACCTATGGGTTTTTTCAAAACCATCCCACACAAAACTGCCCTTGCTGCAACCTCTAATGCATAACCACACAGCCAGCCATAGACTTACTTCATAACCCAGCCAATTCATTTAACCAATTATCACTCTGTATAAATCAATTTATTCATTTATTTATTCCATCCCTACTCGGGCAATTACCAAACACAACACACCACAAGTAACATCATAACCCACACACACTTCACAAAAGTTTCTGGAAACTCCTGACGAAACGCCTTCGCAAGGTAACACCATCTTTCTTCAAAATTATCCCTCCCAAACCATCTTCGGCAGCCCCGCTACACGAAAAACACCACATTCAGCAAAACAACAAAACTCAACCAGATTGTTGTCCCACTGCATAACAAGTTCATTCATTCCACAATCAACAACCTCTCAACCTAAGATTTCATTACACCACCCGTACCACCCCATACACGAAACCCACAACAACCGTCCCCAAAGCCACAACCCCGCTGCACAAACATATCACACCATAGCCACAGAGTCCGCCCCTGCACCCACAACCGTGCTTCCAACCGCAACACCATTCAACCCACACAAGGAACTAAAATCGAACAGAACCATACGTATCATACAACCACACCTATCAAACAGAGTGTATTCAGATTTGACCAACAATGTTCTTTAATTCCACTTTCATAATTCGGGGGTGATCACAACACAAGTTTGATCTTGGGGCATCCATTTAATTAACCGGATATACGTGATTAATCAAGTTTTCATGTTCACAGCCGTTCAACAGAAGGTTAACAACAAGTATTCATGAGTCGGGTGCGCAAACAAAGACCACCAACGACTATGATTTTTAGAAGGCATACGACCAACACAATTCACAACATGGATCAAAGATAACAGACAAAACAACACAATTATCATCATCTTCTTCCCCGTCCCTCATTTATTACTAAGGTAACAAAACCAGTTATCGTAACATGTCCGGTTATCTTCGTAACAACCTTAATTAAAAGTTGGGATCCAACTGTAATCACAAAGGGACAAGTTTACCCACCCCACACGATACACAATTAAAAGAGGGACGAAAGAATTCCTACCTTGAAAAACAGACGATCAACAACTCCTCATTGCACCAAAACAGGGGGGTGTGCGAGCAGCAGGAAGGACTCCAAGGGAAAACCAGATCGGAAGGCCATAGCACAACACACACGACTCCACGGGGAAGAAAGGCTCTGGGAGCATCAAGAGAAAACGGAAACACATTGGGAAGAGAAGATCTCGGCTTAGAAGATCCAGATCCTATGTCAACAGAAGGAAACAGTTTCAAGAGCCATTAAAGTCAGATCGTGGTCAAGGTTATGCGGTTTGACTATTTCGAAGTCCCCGGAGCGTTGGGATATTAAAGATACAATTAATATCCTTTGAAACGCCTTTAGAAACGCTCAAACAAGATAGGTAACTCATTTACCGTCAAATAAAACGTAAAGGGACAAAACTGGAAAAACTGGGAAAAACTGGAAATGACTCACCGATGGGTGACTCACCGACACGAGTCACCGGCGCCTGACTAACCGACGCAAGTCACCGACACCTGACTCTCCGACGCGACTCACCGACACGAGTCATCGATGTGACCCACCGACAGCGAGTCACCGACGCGAGTCACCGACGCCCCGACCTACCGACGCCCCGACCTACCGACGCCCCGGCCTACCGACGCCCCGACCTACGGACGCTAAGCCACCGACGCGTCCTACTGATGGAAAAACTGGAATTTTGGCAAACTCTTGAAATGAGCTACTATTGCCTCCCAGAACACCCCAAACACTGGATTTTGACAAAGTAATGAACCGGGGGGCCCGAGCCATTATGGCATGACACACCAAAACAGACTTACCGAAATTGTGTTATCTTGCATACCTCTAACACTACTTCATCTCACCTATGGCACGTTCTCCAAATAGAAATTTCCACCCTCTTAAAGGATAATCACAATGGATCATTGTCAAAGGAGATATATCTTTATGGAAGTGCAACTGGGTTTGGGTGTCACTGTTTTTCCACAACTGCCATACCCTCTTGATATTTCCTCTAGGGTGGTGAATTTCACCACAACTTCAACATCACTATTCTTGATAATAATCAGATGGTTATGTTCAATAATATTCGTTGTGAGGCGGAAAATGATTACAATGCATTCACCCATGTAGTGTTGAAATAGTTCAACACTAAGGATTTGCACAATCTAATACATGTGCAAGATGGTACTAATCATTGGGAGAAGGTCTTTTGAGGGGGTACCATCCACATGAATCTTAGTTTCTTAGTATCATGCTTTGTTGTCAAAGGCGCGCACCTCAGCGCGCCTTGGCACGAGGCGGGCGCCTCGCGCGCCAACCGAAGAGGCACTACAGCAAAAAGCGCGGTAAAAGGCGCACATGGGTGTTGAAATGGGGGGGGGACAAAGTAGGGAAATTGTGGGATGAGAAATTCCTCGAGACTACAAACGTAAACCATACCCAAGAAATAATAAAGCTGCGGAAATCGAGGGGAACAAAGTAGGGAATCGTCAGTACAGGGCGATGAGAATCAAGGGTGAGTTGCGACCGGATTGAAACCAGAGGGCGGCGAAAATCGAGGGCGAGTCGCGATCGCGATGCAATGCAGTGAGGCGATCACAGAAATCATGGAAATCGTAGCTATAGGAAATTGGGGGTGCAGTGCAGGCGATTGCAGGGTGCAGTGCGGCTATAGGAAATCGTAGGGTATTTTATCAAAAGTGAGCTAGTATAGTTTTAAATACAACTTAACATTTAATTTGTATTATTTTAATTGGATTTAAGTTTTTTTTTTTAATTTAAAATATTCTTGAAAACTGTATTTATTTAATTATCTGCGAATGCACTTCCGCATCCTCAAATGGCTTTTGCACCTTATTGGCGCGTCTTTGACAACACTGGTATCATGCATTTGGTATGGTGCCCTGCCCACTTACAATATACTCTATCCTAAAGCAATCTCTCTGGCCTCAAAATATGCAATAGCAACTCAAAATAGGAGGTAGAGGCACACCTGTTTAGTAAAAGAGAATGGTCTCTTTTCATTTGGAAGATGATTGGCAGCTTTATGGGCATCAATATTAACCTTGAATCTATCAAACTATTTCTTATTGCCTAGTATCACTGCACAAACATCTCCTCCTTGGAAAATTGGGCTCAGAGCACCAATTTTTTTGCAAGATGTTGTATGCTCTGGGATTTTTGGAACTCCACCAGACATCATGAAAAGAACATTAACATGATGCTTTAGAAACTAATGATTTTTTCTCTACTTAACAACATCTGCCTGATGTTGTAGGGTTAGGATTCATCCACGTCCGTGCGTAATCTCCCTATATTTATCCCGCCCCCTAAGAACTTCCTGGGAAACGATGACAATGGCTGTTTGTTATATTGGATACCACAACCAAATGGCTATATTTCCTGTGAAGGATCGCGCTTGATGTATTTGGCGATGCGGAGGACAACATCCCAATGAGAGGTGGTCGAATGTTCCATAAATTGGCTCACTTTGCCAACAGCGCAGGTAATGTCGGGGCGAGTCATGGTGAGATAATTGAGTTTACCCACCAACCGATGGCACTGCTCAGGATGTGAATAGGGTTCTGAGGAGGCATAAAGTGATCGTTTCCCAGGCTCCAGAGGGGTGTCAACAGCAGTGGCCTGTGTAAGCCCAACATCCTGCAGAATATTCAATGCATACTTCCGTTGGCAGAGGGAGATGGTGTCTGGAGAATAGGACACCTCGATGCCCAGGAAGTATGTGAGAGGACCGAGATTCTTAGTTTGGAAGTGCTGGTGAAGATGCTGCTTGAGGTGAGTGACACCAGCATAGTCGCTGCCGGTGAAGATGATATCATCCACATAAACGATCAATATGATACAGCCAACATGAGTCGTTCTGTAAAAGATAGTGTGATCCTTCATGCTTCGAGAGAGGCCAAAATCAGTGACGACAGTGCTGAAGCGGCCGAACCAAGCACGAGGAGATTGCTTGAGGCCGTACAGAGAGCGGCAGAGTCAACAGACTTGAGACTCGGCGCCGGAAGCACAAAAGTCGGGTGGCTGTTGCAGATAAATTTCTTCCTCAAGAAAGCCATGGAGGATGACATTTTTGACATCCAGCTGATGAAGATGCCAACGATGATGTGCCGCTAGAGAGATGAATAACCGGACGAAGGTCATCTTGGCCACTGGAGAAAATGTATCAAAGTAGTCCACCCCGTAAGTTTGTGCGAAGCCCTTAGCCACGAGGCGGGCTTTGAGTCGATGGAGAGTGCCATCGGGATTTAGCCGGACTGTGTAAATCCATTTGTTGCCCACTGCCTGTTTGCCTGGTGGTAGGGGGACGAGATCCTAAGTATGGTTTTCCTCCAGAGCCTGCAACTTATCCTGCATTGCCGCTAGCCATCCCGGATGAGACTTTGCATCTCCAACTGTGCGAGGAATAGATACGGTCTCCAGAGCTGACAAACCCCTGTATGAAGAGACAAATAGAGGAGTACTCTGGCACGAGCGAGTACCTTTCCGGATGGCAATAGGTAAGTCGGCTGGTGCTGTAGCAGGAGCATCAGACGAAGCGGGGATGACGGTGTCATTGGCCGGGACTCGGGGGTACTCGATGGGCGACGGGAGTAAACTGTACCATACCGATGAGTAGCAGGAGGTGGCACGGGAGGAGGGTGGATGATGAGGGGAAGACAGTCATCAATAGAAGAGTCAGGATGAGGAGAGGGAAAGGAGAATGGAGAGCCCTCAACAAAGGAGACATCGGCAGAGATGACATACCGTCGAAGATCTGGTGAGAAGCAGCGATATCTGCGCTGAGTGCGAGAATAGCCAAGGAATATGCAGCGGAGAGATTTTGGAGAGAGTTTGGAGCGGTCGGGTCGAGTGTCACGAACATAACACAAGCAACCAAACACTCGAAGAGAGAGGGAATGGAGAAGGAGAGAGGGGAATAGAGCCCGAAATGGAGTCTCCCCCTGAAGGATAGAAGAAGGAAGGCGGTTGATGAGGTAGGTGGCAGTGAGGACGACATCTCCCCAAAAAAGCAGAAGCACCTGGCGGTGGAAGAGGAGGGCACGAGCAGTCTCCAGTATATGTCTGTGTTTCCGCTCGGCCACTCCATTCCGCTGGGGTGTATCAGGACAGGAGGTCTGATGAATGATATCCTTTGCTTGGAGGAACTGCCGAAAAGGAGTGGAGAGATATTCACGCCCATTGTCGGAGCGGAGACATTTAATAGAGGTGAAAAATTGGGTATGGATTTCAGTATAAAAAGTTTGGAAGGTAGAAAAGTCTTCAGTGCGGTCTCGTAGGAGGTACAACCATGTCATTCGGGAAAAATCATCAATGAAAGATATATAATATTTATGTCTCAAATGACTCGAGGTGATACAGGGATCCCAAACGTCTGTGTGAACCAAATCAAAAGGTTTGGAGGACCTGTTATCCACTCGAGGAATGTATGAACTGCGATAGTGTTTCGCAAATTTACAGGACTCACACTGAAAAGAAATATGTGGACTCAAATCTGGAAAAAGATGATGAATGGTGGAGGTGGGTGGATGACCCAACCGGGAATGAAGATCCAATGCCCGGGCAGAGATAGAGGTGCAGGCCATGGGTGGCTGTCCATCGAGCATGTAGACCCCGTCTCGAAGTTGGCCTCTACCAAGTTCCTGATTCGTAGTCCGCTCCTGAAAAACAACACCAAATGAAGTAAATATAGCAGCACAATTGTAATCCTTTGTAATCTTACTGATGGAAAGAAGATTAAAAGGACTGCGGGGCACATGTGCCACAGAGGGCAGGTGAAGTGATGGAGTCAAAGAGCATGCACCAAACCCCACAATGGGTATCGTAGAGCCATCAACGACGGTGATGGATGAGGAACCGACATAAGGAGAGTAGGAGGTCAAAATACCTGCATCACCAGTGAGGTGATCAGAGGCACCTGAGTCGAGCATCCAACTCGGGGAGCGACGACCAACGAGGGCAGCAGAGCCAGTCGAGTGGGCGAGAGACGCCGAAGATGGTCCGGTTCCGGCGGATGCCGGAGGATCGTGGGGTAGTCGGAGGTCTGCCAGAGAGAGGTCAAGGGAGGATGGCAGAGCTGGGACTGACGGAGAAGTCTCCTGGACCGCGGTCTGACCTTGCCGTGGTTGCTGGGATGGGTAGCCATGAATGACCCAACATTTGGTGATCAGGTGGCCAGGCTTGCCACAATGCTGCAGTGGGGTCGAGGACGTCCTTCCATGCGACCACGACCACGAGGGCCGGATGAGCGACCACCGCCACGACCGACGAGAGCCGAGTGATCGATGATGGGGGGGGGGCGATGGGAGAGCCCGTTGAGCCTTGCCCAGGCGATGATATACCTGTGGTATATCCAGCGTAGAAGGGCTGGCAAGCATCTCGGTGGCCGTCGTGGCATAGTCAGGGGTGAGGCCATTGAGGAGATTGAAAATGCAGAGCTGGTCCTGTTGAGTCTGTGTGTCCGCCGGTGTCTGAGGAACTGGCCATAGCTCTTGCAGTTTGTCGCGAAGACCTTTCCATTCCAAAAAATAGGCCGGAAAGGACCGATCCTGCTGTCGGATGTGTGACAGACGCTGAAGAATGTCGGAGACCCGAGCCAAGTTGTTGGTCTCAGAAAACATGATAGTCAAGGAATCCCAAAGTTCCTTGACAGTATTAGCAGTCCGGGTAACATCCTTTACTGAGCGGTCCATGGAATTTACCAGTAAAGCGAATATCTTGCTATCCGCAAGTTGCCAAGATCGGAATTTAGGGTCAGTCGATGCAGGTGGAGGTTTCTCAAGATGAGAATCAAGGTCCATACCTCGCAGGGACATCAATACCGTCTTCCACCAGATGGAGAAGTTGGTTGCATCCAACCGGTCATCGACGAGTCGGGTGGAGGCGGTGATCAGTGGAGGCGGAGCCGAGGAAGCGTCCATGGTGGAGGGGAAGGTGCCGCGCTGGATCAATTCGCTGCCGGTAGGACCTGCCGGAGCCGGAGGGAGCCGGTCTGCTTGGAGGGAGCCGCCTGGACCGGTTCGCCGGGAGGGAGCCGGTCGACCTGGAAGGAGCCGCCTGGACAGATTCGCCGGGAGGGAGTCGGTCGACCTAGAAGGAGCCGCTTGGACAGGTTCGCCGGGAGGGAGCCGGGCTGCCTGCAGGGAGCTGTCTGGATCGGTTTGTGGGAGGGAGCCGGACGAGCGCGCTGGGAGGGCAAGGCCGACGCGCGAGGAAGCGGCGCAGGCCGGGAGTCGCCGGACGAAGCAGGCGCGCCGCGTGGAGGGAGGGCGGTTGCCTGGAGAAGCCGAAGCCGGCAGGTGTGGGTGCCGACAGGTGTGGGTGCCGGCAGGTGCGGAGCCGACAGGTGTGGGAGCCGGAAACGGCGGCAGGTAGGGCGGGAGTCGCTGGAGACGAGCCGGACGATGCACAGGGCGCCGGGATGAGGGCGCCGGAAGAGGTGGGGCTGGGCGACGGTGTTGGAGTTGGTGGTCTAGAACCAACTATTTTGTACTTTATTCATTAAATAAAAGCCTTATCACATCTTGATTGTTCTTCTGCGTGACATGTCATGTGATAATGTCCTAAGAACAGCTGTTGCATTAAAGGGTCGTAGCGGATCCCTGCTATGATGAGAACCCGAAAGTGCCATAACACTGTTCTTGAATGTATGTTCTATGGCCGGATGATATTATTTGAGGGACACAAATAATACAGGTCATTAGGGGTGAGGACTCATAAAACTTTGAGGCACCTTCTCATGGTGTGCGCCCTTGGTAATATCTAGAAGGATATTATGAGAACGAGACCTGCCAGTAGGAAATCCACATTTCATAGTGTCATTGGATGTTCCTATCTACGGACGTGTGTGTTGATCCTTAGACTTTAAGATTATTATTAATGGGTATTACAACTCGTGCACTTAGATGTATTGACGAAAACTGTGATGGCACACTGTTCGCAGCGAGGTAGGATACGTTGGGTGCGTCACGAGTAATACCGCATTAATAGATAATGCGAGAAAGGATTTGTCCCTTCCGTTCCATAACAGAAGTAGATATCTCAGGCCCTTTGATGAAATTGATATAGCCTAAATAAATCCATGACCATGGTAAGGTATGGGCAAGTTCAATTCCGGGAAGTCAAAGAAAGAATAATCAAGCACATGGGTTGATGGCACTAGCATGCAACCCGCTTGATTGGAGATATCGAGACAAAGGGATTATATTACACGGTAAGCGTTCGTAGGAGGTAACACGTCATTGCGGCGTTAACTTCTTTCTCTATGGGTGCCTTGGCGTGTTGCTAGACGCTAACCTTGGACTTTAGGCAGGCTCAGCCTAATGCCATTGAGAAAGAGGCCTAGAGGGTCACACACTAAGTGTGTCCATGTATCTCAGTTAAATATTAATTTAACAAGTTAAATAAATATTATTCCCGACTGTGGTTTAATAATTATTTAAGGATGTCTGATCGCATTTATTTTGACACTAGTTATTCGAGAGAATATATTGTGGACGAAATAATATATTTATTAGCGAGTAATGCAGTTAAATTTATTTAAGAAATAAATGGTCATTACTCAAGGTCTAATAAATGTGGTGGAGAAAAATGGAAAATAAAAATATACGCCGTGTATTAATTATTACACGCCGTGTAGTTTTTCCAGTTGGGATTTTGAGGATTTAATATTGTTTTATTAAATGATATTTATTATAATCAGCGTGGGCGCATGTCAATGAATTAATAATTCGACATGGGGGGTTTTCAATAAGAGTTAATGAAATAAATAAAACGCGTAACGCGTTTATTTATTGTCATAACTCTATTAACCTCAAACATGATTATAAATATCCTCACAATCCCAACATTTTGAAGAGCCATTGTTGTGCACAACGGATTTAGAAATACTCTCAAGCCCAAGAGAGAATTCACTTTCCACCAAGAACGCCCTCAAGTTACGAGAGCAAGATCCTCCACCGGATCAAGGCGGTCAAAGGCGGACATCGCAAGCGCAGGTTCTTCCGCGCTCGCACCCGGAGATCTCTTCGGCGACGTCCGGAGATACGTGACACACGTGTGGATCACCGCTAGAGGAATCTTACACTTGGATTCTACGACGCAACGACGGATCACTGAATCGTGACCGGACACATCAACGAAGAAAGAATTCCAACGAGGTAATTCTTATACATTAATTAAATTAATTATAATCAACATATTATGATCCTCCTCAAGGGTTCCGGGACTCTTCTTTTCTTTTCGTTCTTCATTCTATTCCGAAGATTCGGCGTTTTATATCGTGACGAATCTCGGATTGAACGTTGTTTAACGTTAAAATTAAAGTTGGGCAAACCCACCAAACGCGCTTCCGCTGCGCCCGGAACCTTCAGACGGGACGCGTCGTAGCGGAGGGGAGGAGGGTGGCCGAGAAGAACCGGGAGGGCTTGCGGGTGTCGGAAGGGGCTGCGACGGAGGGGCGTGCTCGGGAGGAGCCGCGACAGAAAGTCGCGCGGGAGTCGAAAGGGGCCGCGACGGAGGGTCGCGAAGGATGCGCCTTGGGGGGGGGGGGGTGGACTGGGCTGCATCGGGGAGAAGCTCCGGGCAGGATGCGCCGGGGAAGAAGGGTGCAGGAATGCACCGGGGAGGCGGGGCCAAACTGTACCGGGAAGCCGCTGGAGAGGGCGGGCCGGTCTGTGCCGGGAGACCGTGAGAGAGGCGGGGCCGGTTAGTGCCGGGAAGCCGCTGGGAGGAAGGGTCGGGATTAAGTTCCCTCTGATACCATGTAGGTTGAGAAACCCCCTTACCTTTAAGGTGGGGTCGAGGCCTTCTTTTATAGATTGAGAAAAAAAGAATACACATGGGAGTATTCCAATGTGAGACTCGGTAATACCCAAAATAATAAAAAAAGGGTTCTAACAGTATGAATTACAAATATATGTATTTTTATGAATTTTTATAACTTTTCTCTGACTCAAATAGACCCATCATTTAACTTGTCTAAACCAATCATGTCGAGTTTTGTTTGAAAACGGCTTGTCATTGTGTTGAATATGTTGCGGGTTCGAGTCCCAACCTTAGTTCTTCCAAAACCCTGATTTCACTCTCCACGCATCCCCACCGCTGTCCCTGCCTCCGTCTCTGCGCCTCCCCCGCAACGCATTTGCCTCAACCTCCCTGCCTCCCCCTCTCTGCATCCGCCTCCCCTCCACCCCTTCCCCCACCTCCGATTCCTCTCCCGCCTCCGCCTCCCCCCCTCTCGTCTCCCCACCCCCGCCTCCTACTCCGCCTCCTCTTTTTGGTTCTTCCAATCGGGTTCAACATCCTTCCATTATTCTCGTCTCAGTTCATCAATTCTCATTAGTGTCTGCTATTTTAGGCGGCATGAATAGTCAGTTTACTGGTATCAATTTCAGGTGACTGGTGGTCAGGTTACGTTAATCTCCTTCTTCCTTTCCCTTCCCCTAATCTCGTCTCATATGATTTCAACGCCTATGGTGTCCAATTTTACTGCATTGGCATCAATCAGTTATCCTCGCTCACATAAATACCACAATTTATCCGTCTTTAGCTCTCTTAAAGCTTTGAACTTATTTGCTACTATATCTGAGATATTGCTGGGATGTGCTTCTTCGGATAATCACTGACTTTATCTCTTCTTGCGAAGCAATATCTTTTAATTTTGTTTTGCCCTATATGATCACTGTATGCATTTTCATAAACCGCAGTGTGTTTTTTGTTTATGCATTGACTCTCTAAATGTCTACTGTATGCAATTTTTCCTTCGTATTGTATATGTTTTGTTTACATATTATTCTTTACTGTTCACGTTATGTATTATCAACATGCCTATTTTCAATATCATAAGCATTAATAGTTCATTTTTTTAACTGTCTAAACGAGCTTCTACAAATTTTAACTTCTTTTATTGTATATCTTTTCTTTATTTTTTTGTAGGTGCTTGGTTTTGATGCAAATTCAAAATTCACAAAGATAACCCAAGCAATACATCTTCTGTAGCAGTAAGACCTACTGTACCTATGTTCTTTACTAGAATTTTGATGAACAATTGAAATCCCAATTCCAATTCCATGAGCCTAATTCCAATATTTTAACCTATTCTTCAATACTGATGTTTAAATGCTAATTTTTTATGAATTTGTTGGTTCATATTTATTCATTATTTCTTCAATACAAATGACCTGAGAAATTTCTTTTTGTACTCTGGGCTGCAACCCGGATGGGGTGGAGGAGTTGACAAGGATGGGGTGAGTTATCTCCTTCAGCCACATATAAGGACCGGCTGTTTCCAGTTATACAACTGTTATTATCCATTACTTGAGTTTATAAAAAATACCCAGTTGAGTTTTCTGCTTAGCTTTTATTCTTAATTATACATATAAACCCCATCAAAATACTTTTCCTGCGATGTAACACATGTTTTTTACAGTGGTTCATTTAAAATTTGAATAAGTTGTCATTATTGTTTTGCTACAGTTCAATTTCAGGCAATAAGTTGTCTGCTTAGATTTTATTCATGCTTGATATATCTTTTGACACACGCTTCTCTTTTAATATTTATTTATCTACTTTTTTTCATTTTTTAGGTACATATTAACTAGTACTTAATTTATACTTTCATCCCATTTATACTATTTTTTATTTTCAAATATATAGTCAGTTATTTTGTTTCAGAACCTATTATGTCATGTGCAAATGCACGGGTGGAATACTAGTATATACTAATTCCGAAGGAAATGTACTACACGTGGCGTACTCTCCATCCTCGCCCCCCTCCAAAATAAAATTTTCCCCAACCCAGCATCCCGTTTCACCTAGCCATGGAGTAACTAGTTCCGCATTCTAACCTTCTGCCTCCGCCTCCGCCTCCCACACTCCCCTCCTCCGCCTCCACCTCTCACTTTCCCTGCCCCCCACCTTCATCTCATTCCCCCGTCAATCAGCCTCACACTCTCCCGTTTATCCAGTCTCCCAATTTTGCTCCCCACCTTTCTCCGTTTATGCTCATGCGAACCCTACCCTCCTCAATCGACGATGTTCGTAAGCTTGATTCCTCTTTCTCTGATCGCAGTGGTCATCCCACCTCGCGAGCTCTGCTCTTCATCATTCGAAGATTGCTGCGCTGCCCCCAAACACTTCATACCTGTTGGAGTTTGTATCCCACATTAGGTTTTTCGTCCGCTGCTCTCCCTTCTTGCCGGCCTCCTCCTGCAAGGCAGCCCTCCCTCCGACCGGATTCATCTGCTCCCTTTCGGCACCTCCTGCGGAATCCCCGCCTCGCCGGCATCTCCTGGCATCTTTTCGGCAGCCGCATCTCTGTCCGCCAGCATGCCCATGCGCTGGCGCAGCAGCTCGACCACCTAGGATTTGGGCCCGTTGGCGCCGCCAGACCCCGCAACACTTTTGCGGAATCCTCGCCTCCCGTCGTCGGCTCGCAAGTGCGGTTTTCCCGGTGCTAGTTTGGATTTCCCAGCGTTTCATCGACCGGCCCCACTAGTGCGGCATTTCTGGCGCTCCGTCCATCGGCCCGGTCTGAGTGGTTCATCTGCTGCGTCCGCGACATCATTCATCCATCAACCTGCGGGGGAGCTTCGATCGTGAGGGGGAGTAGCAACCTTTGCAGCTTTCTTTTTATTTTGTCATGTTTTGTCATCAAGCTGGGTATGTCCAGCTTGAGGGGGAGTGTTTGCAGTCTGTTGATTGCTTTGTCTTCATTTGTTTGGCTTGTTTTTTTTTTCCTTTTTGTGTCCAAGCTAGGTTCACCTAGCTTGAGGGGGAGTGTTGGAGTCTGTATCCCACATCGGACTTGAGGTCCGGTGTGGTCTTAATTATTCATTATAAAAGAACCCCAAGGGCTCCTTTAGAGAGAACACCTTGGGGGTTCGGGTCTCTCTCATTTTATCATCCTACAATACCCATCTCCAGTCATCACCGGTGATAATTTTCTTGTAAGTGAAGATATTTCTGTAAGGATGCACAAACGTTTTATATTTGTTAATTATTTCTTCGTTTATATTCACAACCAGATCTGGTTTTTGAAATTCAAGCCCCCCCTCCTACAAATGTGTCAATTACCCAAAAAAATTACTTTAAAATATTAGGGACTTTTCTGACTCTGTGCGGGCAATGACACCCCAAATTGGGAAACCCTTTTATCAAACCCCAATTCTGAAACAAATTTGCCTACTCTCCCTCCAACTCAATTGTTATCCCTCTTCTAATTATCGTATTTTCATGAATCTGAATAGGATTTTTTTAATATGTTGCTTTGAAACAGTTCAAGGGTATCAACATCCCAAACCAGGAAACCCTCTTATCAAATTCGTTTTACTCAAAACTCTTATTTTGAAACATATTTTATGACTCCCTCCAACTCATTTTTTCCCTCTTCCAAGTGTTGCATTTACTTGAATCTGTGTAGGAATTTTTTATTATGTTCCTTTGAAACAGTGACTCATGCAGTATACCAAGTTTTTATAAATGTACAATGCACTTTCAATTTTATGGAATTTCTGAGTAATGCACTTTCAGTTTCTATACATGTACTACGAATTTTCAGCAATAGGAACTTGGTAAAGAAGCCTGGTGCTAGGCGCTGTTGCTACTGCATAAGGGTCCAGTTTCTGTAGTGAGGGGCAGTGTTGTAATACTATAAAAGGTTGTTAGTGGGGTTGTTAGCGTCTGCCAACTGTTAGGTTATTAAATAGCTCCAGCTGTAATTACCAGTGGGAGAAGACTCTCTAGATGATTCCAGCTGTTAAAGGAATCCTCCTTATAAGCTGGCTGGGGGAGAGGGCCGGGGGTACGGATTAGTTTGGCTTGCTTCCCACAGAAGCTATCTCGGTGGGTTAGGCCACGGTCTCCAGGTGCAGCGCCTCCGGAGGAGTCTTCGTTTTCCTATCATCTTCTTCTTCTTCTTCTATTTCTTCTTATTCCTCCATCTTCTGCGTCTACTGTTGATTCTTGTAATTCCTGTATGCTGTTTTGACAGAATATATTAAAATTCCTCTATTTTTTTTCCTCTCTCTCACACCACACCCTATCAATGTGTGCTTTCATTGGGAGCATTTGTAGAGAGTCTAAAGAGAGGAACTCAAGGAAAGCGGATCTTGTCCGGGAGGATCTTGTTCGAAGCTGTCGCAACAGTTGTTGGGACGCGCTAGACATAGCTGAACCTGGTTCATGTAGAACAGAAGGCGCTGGAAGAAGGTTTCGATTCGACTGCAGAAGTTGCGAACGAATCGCAACCGGGAGAAAAAAAAAGACGTTACATAGCTTCGACCACACCAGGGCATTGCAGATTAAGGGGAATGCGACCCGTGGTAAGGGAAGAAACAGACTCGCAGCGGTAGAACTTGATCGACAACAGAGGAATCACAGCAGTGGAGCACGACTCGCAGTGCAGTAGCTTCAGCAGTAGAAAATTGATTCGCCACAGTGGAAACCTGTCAAGCATAAGTGGAAATTTGAAGCTTATTCTCATGCGCATGGATTATCAAATGCAAGAACTCTGGGTGTCGCTGGCTAAGTTGTCCAGGAGCCTGGAGGAGAACTCGATGCAAGAGACAATGCCATATTTTTCTGGTAAGGATTCCTAGACACGTATCACAAGTGCTGAGGCATGTTTCTCGAACATACAAACTTCAGAAATGATGAAGGTACCTTTTGGCGGAGTTGTGTATGCACGGTACAACTTGGGTTTGGAATTTCTCATTGGAACCAAACAAGAATGAGTTTACCTGGATGCACTTCAAAGAAGCACTGTTTGAGAGATTTGGAGATGTGGTAGAGGAAACAGAGGCTGCAACTGCTCAAACTGCGGAAGAGTTTCAAACTGCAGGAGTTATGGGGGATTCCGACCCCGTACAGTTGCAGCAAGAGATACTGCAGGAGGTGCTGGTGCAGGCATGGGTTCATGTTGGGCTTCCTGTACAACCACAGTGTGAGGAACTGCAGATTGGTGATTACTTGGAACACCAAGAATATCCGAGACAGCTGCAAAAATATGGGAACGAACCACAATTTGGTGCTTTGACTTTCCAGGCTGAGATATATCAGACATGTCCGGAACAGATGAAGCATTCTGAGTACGAAGCTGAGAGTATGGAAGTTGCTGCAGCGGGCCTAAGTATTTCTTGGACTGAACAAGAAGGAACAAGTGTGGAGCAGCATGGTATCTGTCCAGTACAGCCTTGAAGTGCAGAAGCAAACGAACGAGGCTGTTCAGATACGAGCTCTTGAAGGGATTTTTGATCGACATGGTATGTCTGATTCTTTGAGTTTACTGTTCGAGGAAGAAGTAAAATTGTCTACGAACGTGCCTAAGCTAGATGAGATCAGTTCTGGATTCTTGGTTCGACAATTTAATCAAGAATTTACGGCATCTATGCATGAGGAAATTCTGGAGCAGTTGAAACACGTTGAGAATGAAGCTGAAAACATAGAATGTGAGGAAGGAAGAGTAGGTTAAAAAGCTTCAATATGGAGCTACCAACGGCTGTTAAAAGAAGTTGTAGGCGTTGGGGTTTGTAAGGGAGACAAAGGGGATCAAGAACCGCCCCACCGAAAGGTGCATAACCATGTTCCCAATATCATTGCTAAGGAAAAATCAAATTCTTATCAACTGATTTCTATTAGCAGTCTTCACCACTCAGATTTTGGCGATTCTGCCAAGCAGTTTGCCTTTGGGTTAATATCTAATCGTATTCGTGCTTTGGATGGAGGAAAAGAAGTCTCGGGTGATGAATTTAGTGAGACATACCAACCAGATATTGGTGCAGAAAGGAAAATTCCTGTTGTGGAAGATCATCTCTCTAATGTGGAGGAATTTCAAATATTGTTAGAAAAGAAGATGGATACACAAGGCAAGCATCTGGTTGTAGCAATGTTGTGTGCAAAAACATATCTTACATTGGAGCAGCTAGAATTGCTAGCTGAGAATAAAACAGGGTGCAAACATAAGGTTGTAGCAATGTCGTGTGCAAAAACATATCTTACATTGGAGCAGCTAGAATTGCTAGCTGAGAATAAAACAGGGTGCAAACATAAGGTGAGCTGGGAACATGTACGTGTTCCTAGTTATGGAGCTGCAGGGAAAAGAGCACCGGAAAGAACATATGCAGCGTATGCATTGAACTAGATGTGACAAGGTGGAAAAATTGCATGCTACTGGTCATAGTTGAAACGATATCATGGAATGAGAACTAATAGACCCGAAGACAGGTTTGTCAAACATCGCAGTCTGAGTTTACAGTTGGCAGGACTTGTAGATATGGATGGGTATTGTGATTGGACACAACTGGTATTTGAGTCTACATTGAAATTGTTGCGGACTTGGCAGTGAGCCGGCGGTGAGTTTTACTACCTTTTAGGGATGCGGTCTACATTAGTAACAACGTTACCCTATGTCAAACCTGCTGGAAAAATTTGTGCTTAATATTGTACTGGACATCATTGGATTGGGGCTTGAAACACTGCAGGATGAATTTTCCAATGACTTAAAAAAGATAATGGAGCCTATGTTGCGAATTTATATGGAGAAAGCAAACATACAAGTTGGCGCTAAAGTAGAATTGGAAGTCGTTCCAACTAGTATTGATAATCATGAAATGTCAAACACTAATTAAGGTAGGGTAGGGTATCATAATTTCCACCTTGAAGACACGGTGATATTTTAAGGGGGCGGAATTGATAGGAACTTTGTAAAGAGGCTTGGTGATGGGTGCTGTTGCTACTGCATAAGGGTCCTACTATTGCGTAGGGAGAGGTCGTGTTGTACATATTATAAAAGGTTGTTAGTAGGTGTTGGAGTTTGCATCTCACATCGGACTTGTGGTCCGATGTGGTCTTTATTATTCATTATAAAAGAACCTCAAGGCCTCCTTTAGAGATGATCTTGGGTCCTTCACCTCCTTTTATCATTAACATGGTATCAGAGGGAATCTAATCCCGAGCCCTCTCTCCCATTTTATTTTCCCTCGTCCAGGGCTTCCTATTATTTCTCCCCCGTGGGGGGCGGCGACCTCCATGACCAACGAGCCATAGGTATCTTCCGTTGCCCCCCTTGCCGGCCTCCCGTCAACCTCCCGTGCGAGGCCTCTCTTGCGGGATCTGTTTCCCGATCGGCGGGCATCTCTCCCAGACGACTCCCTACCGGCGGAACCCTCCCTGCGCCGCGTCGGCTCAACCCTGCGCGGACTCCCGACGACATCTCCCGGCCCTGCCTCCTGCTTCCTGCTGCGGGTTCCCGACCCCGCCTCCCTCTCGCGATCAGAGGTCCTCCCGCGTCGGCGACTCCTTCCCTCCGGACGGATCCCTCATGCGTGACGACTCCGCCTAATTCCTGCGCCGCTCCCGCGTGACAACCCTCCTGCGCCGCTCTTGCGCGTCTGCCCTCCTGCACCGCTCCCGCACGACGACCCTTTTGTGACGCTCTCGCGCAACGACCCTTTTGTGACGCTCTCGCGCAACGACCCTTTTGTGACGCTCTCGCGCGACGACCCTCTACTGCGCCGCCTCCCTGTGCGCGCGACGGACTCCAGGCGGCCCCTCCCTTCCCGCGCGCGTCAGCCTCCGGTGTCCTCCCCTCTCTCAGATCCGGCCAAGATCTAGCCGGATCTTGTCTGCCGCGGGCTCCTCTGTGGTCGCCGCCCACTTGGCACCGCGCTCGGCCCGTCTTGTCGCAGTAGCCTCCCGAAGCCGCCCCTCCCATCACTAGCTGGCCGACACCTCCCTGCGTTTGAGCAACCTTTCGAATTCCGGTTAGATATGTGCGCCATCCCCTCCAGTGCGCCATCCCCCCTCCAGTGCTCCAGCCCCCTCTTCAGTGTGCTGCTCCTCTGCAAGGCAGCCCTCCCGCCGGTTTCATCCGCTCCAATCCGACGACTCTCATTGTTCGACACTTCCTCCGGCGACCCGCTGCTCCCTCCATGCCGGCCTCCTCTTGTGGCAGCCATCGCCTCCATGCCGGCCCTCCTCTTGCGGTTTCTCAGCGCTCTGACGACCGGCTTGCCCGTGCGGTTTTCCCGGTGACGCTGACGACCGACCCACCCGTGCGGTATTCCTGGCGATTCTGACGATCGGCCCGCCTGTGCGGATTTTCCGGCGCTCAGTCGACCGACACCGCCAGTGCGGCTTTCCCGGCACTCCGTCAACCGGCACCGCTTGAGCGGCTTGACAAATCTTTTTCAGCAGCATCATCCATCTTCGTGAGGGGGAGCATCAGTCATGACAATTTATCTTCGTTTTATTCTGTTTTGTCTTGTTTTATCATCAAGTTGTGTATGTCCAGTTTGAGGGGGAGTGTTTGCAGCATTTTTTGTTTGCTTTGTTTTGATTGCTTTTTTTTCTTTATGTGTCCAAGCTAGGTACACCTAGCTTGAGGGGGAGTGTTGGAGTCTGCATCTCACATCGGACTTGTGGTCCGATGTGGTCTTTATTATTCATTATAAAAGAACCTCAAGGCCTCCTTTAGAGACGACCTTGTGGATTCGGGTTTGTTAGTGGCTGCCAACTGTTAGGCTATTAAGTACTTCCAGCTGTAATTACCAGCCGGAGAGGACTCTTGAAGATTCCAGCTGTTAAAAGAATCCTCCTTATAAGCTGGTTGAAGGTAAAGATTAGTTTGGCTTGATTCCCACAGAAGTTATCTCGGTGGGTTAGGCCACGACCTCCAAGTGTAGCGCTTCCAGAGGAGTCTTTAACAACGCACTCAAGGAAAAAAAAACACGCCCAGGGACTCGACCCTGCGCCGCACGCCCCAAACCCCTCCCACCCCAACCACCCCCCTCGCCCGCGGGGGGTGCTTGTGGAGGAGTCTTCTTCCTTTCTTCTTCTTCTTCTTCTTCTATTTCTTCTTCTTCTTCTTCTATTTCTTCTTCTTCTTCTTCCATCTTCTGAGTCTACTGCTGATTCCTATAATTCCTGTACGCTGTTTTGGCAGAATATAATAGAATTCCTCTATTTTTCTTCCTCTCTCTCACACAGCACCCTATCATTCAGATTAACGCACTTTCAGTTTAATGCAGTTTCGGTTTATTTTTTTTACTGAATAACCTTTACATTGGTCCTGCTACACTGTTGTTTTTTTATAATAATAAAAAAACATTATATGAAATCAGAAACTGTGAACAGGTCATTATCATTACTATTTTCTTTCACAATTTACTTACAAAATATGATACTGTACTGTTTATATATTAATTTACAATGTAAACTGTAATGTTTATATATTTATTTACAATGTAGGACATATATATATTTTTTTCTAGCCAACAAGGTGTTCAACTATAGCAACAATTTGGAAAATCCAAAGCAGTCACAATTGGTATTATGAATTGTGCACTAATTGTATGAAGAATGTACAACATCCTGATGGTAGTCTTTGGTGTAACAACTGACAGTTCATCTTACATGATTGTTATGCTATACTTTACTATATACTGCTTATGCTTACATTACCATTTGTATTGATATTATGCCTATGCGTTACATTACATAACATTTTCCAATACTGCAAAACACCTTACAACATACCCACTTTTTTGTATATATTTTTTTACCTCCAACTCAGCATCAATGCCGTTTCTGTCTTACACTGTATCTGTGATTGCATCTGAGGTTTTGTATTGATGTAATTATGCTTTTCTGAGGTTTTCATTTACCCTACCGTGTCTGTATATATTTTTTCTCATTAGATTGTTCCCGTCTAGAAATCATGGTAACGAAGAATTTTAATTTTAATTTCCAGGAGATCCCTATCTGTCTTTCATTTCTCATCCCAATTGTTCCTTGTTTGTCTTTCATTTTTCATTTTTCAATCAGATTGTTCTTTGCGTACATTAAAATGTGACTTTACCCTGTGGTACATAAAAATGTTCTTATATTTGTTTATATATATATATATATATACACGAATGCTAGATTTTTTTACCTCTATACCATCAATTCTAAAATATATATATGTATATATTTTGCTATAAACAACTGGAGTAAGATCAATTCTTGAAGAAATGGAAGATATTGGTTAACAATTTATGAATTTTCAAAGAAAATGGTTGCAATTACAAGGTACCTATATCAGCATTTCACTCCCTTTCTAGCTTAGTATTTTATCCATTTATTTCCTGCCTCTGTTTTACTACTGTAATTTAGTATATGGCTGAAATTTATTTCAAAAGTTCATGTATTGATTATCTATTTATGTTCTATACATACATGTTCTATACATACATGTTCTCTGCATATATATTCTTTATATATATTTGGACACACACATATGTTCTAAATTCTGATACATATATATATTCTGAATATATATTTTGAATATATATATATATATATATATATATATTATGATATATATTCTGAACATATTCTGATATATATTCTGAACATATTCAGATACATACATACATATATATATTCTGAAATAAATTTCAGCCATACATACATATATATATTCTGAACATATTTAGATATATATTCTGAATATATATTCAGATACATACATACATATATTCTGATTTTCCTATCTACTCGATGTTTTATCTATCTACATTTTTTTTTCAATTTTTATAATCATATTAATTTAAACTTTCTACTTCCCTCAAATATTTATATCATTATTCCTTAGGAATCCAGGAGGAAATTTTGATTTCGGCGATATTTTTTGTTTATAAGGTTTTAGGACTAAATTGTCCTCAACAATATAACAGGAAGTAAAACATGAACATGCTTTAAATATGGAAAAACCTGTCTTTTTGATTAACAACTCTATTTCATTCTCATGTTTATATTGCTTGGCAAACGGTTTATCAAAATTTTTTATCTTTCATTTCTTAGGCACCAAACACAATTATGACTTGCATGATTGCATTCCTTCCAAACTCTTTCCATCACATTCCATGAATGAAGGGGGACCAAACGGGTCTTAATTTCACAAATACCTGCCTTGTTTGCACGTTTGTTTTTTAATATTTTCTTTGTAAGATGCTTATTTTTCGTCAACTTGATTGTTTTCTTACAATTCTGTTGTGTCAGGCTGGGAAGTGAGGCTGGTTGTTTGTTGTTTGACAATGCATTGCAAATCTGTGAAAATTTTATTAATCTTACTTTGCGGTATGGGATTATGCACTGATAATTTTGGAGACAGGTCGGTATGCTTTGAACCCTCGCATCTTTTATCCTTCTGAACCGTCTTATGTGAAACTTAAAGCTCGTCTCTCTTTCTGGCAGGGATGGCCAAAAAGTGCTGAAAGTCGGGGAGGAGCTTTGGAATGAAACGCTGCCATTGCAAAGTGGCTCTTGTATGTACCGTCTGCAAGGGCTCAAATCACATAAGTGGTATGAAGTGAAGGTTTCATACCCAGCTTCTGTATGTACAGATTGAATGCCTGTAGTTTTGCCTTGTGTTGTGTTCTCTTTGGGGTGATTACCGATTATGTTATAAACATGCAGATCCCGTCTAGCTTTTCTATACAACTGAAGCGGGGGAACTCGGAGCTTCAACTGAATCAGAATAGAAGATTACTTAATACGGAGAAGCTAATCTTCAAAAGCCAGAGTTTTGATATGGCAGGAGATGAGGTTCAATTCAGTTATGTTTCCAACTTCGTACTGTAGCTGTGCATCATGTGTTTCAGAGTCAGTAATTTATAGTTCTTTCCAGGGAAGAATTTATGTTTTAGTGACGGTGGAACCTGAGGGCATTGTGGCGGTGCCGCATGTACAAGAGAGACGGTTTGTCATCTTTAATATAGGTAACTAAGGCCATTGCGGCATCATTAATTAAGAGTTGAGGTGTAATTTATTTTATTGTGGGTTAAATATTTGGTCATTGGCGTTTTATCAAGTTTTGATGCCTTGATCATTATATAACTGCCAGAAGAAACCAAAGGCTTTATATTTTAGAACCGGGTTCATGACATTAGCTTTCCTAGCATAAAAAATCATGTGTTTTTTTGACTTTTGGCAACGCAGTTATCTAAAAAGCGCGTTTGATTCTGTAAACAGGAAACATTTTTAGAAAAATAAGAATGAAAATGTCATACTTTTTAAAAAGAAAAAAACCTAGGTTGCATTTGGTTTTAAAAAATGCTTTCTGGTTTCATTTTCTTTATGAAATAGAAAAACATTTTTTTTTTTCACTACAGACATGCTTTGAGTAGTATAATTGATATGATAGGTCATTATTCATGTTATGCTGTGAAAATTTCATCATCTGTATGATTGCTTGGGGCGGGTGGCAGTTTGTGATGAATTGTTGATGGGAATCCCTTATAAAGGCTGGTGGGTGGCTGTACTGGCGGTGCTCTGTTTGGGGTTAGCATTGCTCCTTCCTGCTTTCCTGCCTCCATATTTGCTGAGGAAGCAACCAAAAAGCTCCAGGCGCCATGGTTTAGTCTGCAACTGAATCAACATCCTTCATTTATGGTTAGTATTATGAGTAATTGTTAACACAGCTCTCTTTTGTTTTGAACAGACAAAAACAAACCTGCTCATTCCATTCCGTTTAAATTCTAATCTTTAGCTTACGAGATTATGCTGGCCATGTTAAACATGAGGTATCTCAACTGATTATGTTGTCCATAACTTGATAGATCATGCTGTCCCAAGTAATGTGCAAAAATTTCACAGTATAGACACCTACCTGTGTGTAATTTGGGACTTGTAAAAATGTTTACAAGATGCAATTCTGAAATGTGTGACATAAGAAAACTTCAATCTAGATGACATGTGTGCAATACAAGTATTGAATTTGGACAATCACTTCAAGCTAGAATATGTTATGCATGCTTCATGCCTTTCAACTTTTACTTTTAAATTCAAATTTTCTTCTTCCAAGCATAACACAACCTTGTTCAAGAAAAAAGTTTTTTGTTTTGTTTTGATGCGTTTGTGTTCCAATCAAATGAATTCTTCGCCTTTAAACCAAAGCGGCAGGTTTATTGATAACCTGATCCAAGGCCATGTTCCTATCACAGGAACTTCGTTGATTTTAACTTGTTGGAACTTATTAAGTTCCACAGTGGGAACTTCTTCGATAAACCCGTCGATAGCAGGCGACTCCACCATGAGCTCCTCTTTGATCTCCTCGATCAACAGTAGATTCCTCACATTGGAATGTCGTCGATCTCCATGATTGGAAAATCACCAGGTTCCTAGCCTTGAAAAACAACTAAGAGACTTACAATGAAAGCCCCACAACAATGTAGCTTTGAGCATATACTCAAAGAAAAACAATGATCGAAAACACTCTTGTTGCGGAAAACGCTGAGTAACGAAAAGCGATAAATGATTCACAAAAGAGTAAAAGAGAAAAACAAAAGAATGAGAAGAAGATCTTGAGACACATAGATTTACGTGGTTCGGGAAATGATCTCTACGTCCACAGAGGGGTAGAAATTTCACTAGTTTTGGGAGCACAAATTACATGAAGTATCTCAGAGTTTCACGCATATAAACCCTAGCCTGAAATGGACTAATAAAGAAGAAGTGCTGTGCTACCAGCTGCAAAGAAAGTCTACAATGCTATAGTGAATGACGATCGGAAGTCTGCATCGCTACAGTGTCGTGACCACCCAAATTCAACCTGGTACAGTGGGTGACAGTTGGAAGTTCACGTAGTTACAATACTAGTGTCTCCAAAGTCCGAGCTGCTACAATAGTCGTGCCAAAGTCCGCACGATCTGCAAGAGTTCATCATCAACAAGACGTAATCAGTCCCTTCAGTCGCTGTGTTTGCTCCACTGGTTTCAGGTGCCTTCCATTTATCTCTATACTCCTTGACATGTCATTTCTTCCCGCAAATCTAACAGGTAGGACCGATCCCTTTTGCTCGGTCTCTGCTCTTTCCTCTTGACTTTGATCGTATTCTACAATTGTCTCGTTGTGCATATCTTCCAATTCCTTCTACATTAAGAGCGGAATCAGATAATTAACCTGATTCTGTTCTTTGAATATCCTCACCGTGGATCAGATCCCGTACATCTTTCAGAACCAGCTTGGTATTCCTCGAATAATTGCTCACAGTTGTTACAGTCGCTTCCTAACTGTTAGGTAATGAAGACAGTAAAATCAGTGCATCGCCAAGCGTAATTTCCACCAATGTCAATTGAATTATGATGGCGTTGAATTCGTTAATGTGATCTGCAACAATTCTCCCTTCAACCATTTTCAGATTAAACAATCGTCGCATCAAGTGCACTTTGTTTGACACATAAGTCTTTGTACATATTCACAAGAGCTTTCATCAGCCCAATTGTCGTCTTCTTCTTTCCGATGTTGAACGCCACGTTTTTGGCCAACGTAAGACACACAACTCCCAGAACTTGTCGATCCAACAACTCCCACTCCGTATGCTCCATGTCCGTTGGCTTTAAACCCAAAAGCGATAAATGTATCTTTCTCTGATAAAGATAATCTTCGATCTGCATTTTCCAGTAACTGAAGCCAGTTCCATCAAAGTGATCGATCTTCACCTTGCCTTCTTCCATAACCATCGTTCAATTTGAGAATTCTGAACTCAACCCTTTGATACCAGTTGTTGCGGAAAACGTCGGGAGCAACGAAGTGATAAATGATTCAAAGAAGAGTAAAAGGAAAAAACAAAAGAACGAGAAGATCTTGGTACATAGAGATTTACGTGGTTTGGGAAATGATCCCTACGTCCATGGAGAGATAAATTTCACTAGTTTCGGGAGCACAAATTATAGGGAGTATCTCAAAGTTTCACGCACAGAAGCCCTAGTCCGAAATGGGCTAATAAAGAAGATGAAGTGTTGTGCCACCAACCGCACAGAAAGTCTGCACTGCTACAATGAACGATGGCTAGAAGTTCGCATCGCTACAGTGTCGCGACCACTGAAGTCCAACTTGCTACGGCGACTGGCGGCTGGAAGTCCACGTAGCTACAATATTATTGTCTCCAAAGTCCGAGCTGCTACAATAGTCGTGCCAAAGTCCGCACCGCCACAGTGCCCTGTCGATGTCGGTTGGTCAACTCTGTTACAATCGGTTAGAGTTGCTACAGTGTCCCCAAAATTTGGGCCGGGAACCTTCAGTCCTCGGACCCCTAGAGTAAGGGCGTGTCGCCTCCTGCAACCCCCAACGAGCTCACCACGGTGCTCGACCCACGGAGTTGCGGCCTGGTGCATAGTATGGGCCACAATCATTTTGTCCGACATCATCCAAAATGGATCGGGCTACACCAATCCAACAGCTCTAGGCAACAAGAGTTGTACAACTTCAAAACGATAAATGCTCTTTCAACAAAGTTCTGTTTGTCTTCTGTTCCTCGAAGCAGCGGGTTCAATTCATAGGCTATGTTGTAACAAACTCCAATTTTATTCAGCATTCTTCAGGGGTTGGTTGGAACTGCATCCGAAGTAGCTTCACCATTTTTCGATGGATTCAACGTGCTTCACCTTATTCCGACAAAAGCAACAATCCAACTCCCCTACAACACTGTCTGTAACATCCCGTTACTATTTCAGGTATTGATAAACCCTATTCTGTTAAACTATTAATATCTTACGTGGAAAATAATGATTTATCAGTGATTTTTTTGATAAATGTGTTAAAGGCCTTAACTGCCGGTTAACATCTTGGAATATTCAATTGAATATTTTTGGAGTTCGACACTGAGTTGGTGCATGATTTCGAGGCCCGCAAAGGCTCGGTGAAGATGGAATAAAATTATTAAATAAAATATATTAAGTGCACACTTTTTATTCAAAATATTTGAATAACTCCAAAACAGTGCGTCGTTTGAGAAATCTGAGACCACTATTATGTCCGAAATATGGTGTTTACCCTAGGAGGGGTATAACATTCAAAGGCGCCAGACATTTGGATGTCTCGCTCGTGAGATAAAGTTATTAAATAATATTTAATATATTATTTATTAAAAATAATTAAATATCTTTCAAACGGTGCGTCATATGAGAAATCCGAAACCACCGTTGGGTCCGGAACGAAGTGTTTACCCTAGACATGGTATAATTTTAATGCGCAATGGATGTTTGGTGTCATTTAATTTTTATGTCAAATGATTATAATATTAATTATAAAAAAACAAATTTCACTGTTCAATCATATTCTTAAACAGGTAAACCCTATTTTTGAATAGTCTGAGGGTTTCAAACATTCGTTTTACCACCGTTTGGACTGAAATTAATTTAGAAACGACCTAATAAATGGAAATCAATGACTCCATCATAATTTTTAGATCGAATTAGTGTTTAAAATGAGATTTTGAATGTAACGTCGGAGACACATGCGTTGGGGTTTTCATGGCCGATCACCTTCGATTTTTGGATCGATCCTATCAAAACCATGTGACCCCAAGACTAATTGCAGTGGGGCGATCTGCTTTGCCTTCGGTTTGAAATCCTTGGCTCGTGGGTGTTCTTTCGGCGATGGAGCGGGGGGTTATTTCTCTTCCCTTGTGCGCTGTGGGATTATGGTATGTTCTTTTATTTTATTTTTTGTTTATTATTTTTATTATTACTTATCCATTATTCTAAATTCAATAACTTCCATGTTATTGATCAGAATCACGCACCGTCGGTGTCGTTGGACTCGTCTCAACGAGAAGAACTTAAATCATATTTTTGTTTCAAAGGCAACAAGGTATTCATTGATCCAGTTTTTCACATTTTAAATGGTTCTTTTTAAATAATTTTATCAAAAGATAATTGTTAAGAATTATCAAATGATAATTGTTAAGAATTATCAAATGATAATTGCAACAACTTATCAAAGAATAATTTTAATGAAATTATCGAGGATAATTCTTAAACAGTTTTATCAAATGACAAGTTATTAAATTATCAAAAGATAAATAGTCTTTTTATCAAAAAAAATATTGTTAAGAATTATTAGATGATAATTACGATGAATTATCAAAGATTAAATGCGCATGATTATTGGAAGGAAATTATTGAATGAATAATTGTTTAAAATTATCAAATTTGGATTATCAAAAGATAATGAATTATCAATATATATATATATATATATTGATAAACACACTTGGGATAATTTATTAAAATTATCTAATGTTATTTATTTTGGTTATCAAAAGATATATATATATATATAATTAGATATATATTTTTGATAATTAATTTGGAAGTTAAGGATAATTTTATTAAATATAAAATTATCAACATGTAATTGCATGAGATATTGATGTATAATTTAAAACACATGCGTTGACATAAAATGATAATCCAGAGATTATCTAAGAGAGAAAATGTAATCACATGTAATATTTTATTTCATTGTGAAATAAAATATAGGGATATAATTATCGAAGGAGGTTTGTAATTATTCTTATGGATATTTCTTGCGATTGCATGCGTTGACATAAAACGATAATCCAGTGATTATTCAAGAGAGAGAAAATGTAATCGCATGTAATTTTTTTTGCTTTCTAGTGAAATAAAAATAGATGCTTTGGTTCTAAGAACCCTTGACGAACATCAATCATAGGTGTGTTGACGCTTACGATAATATGGTCATGAGGAGGTGTATTGAACCACACATGATGGTTTATCATTGCTGCTGACATTGACGACCTTGAGGTAAGTGGTTCCGTTCTGATTAGCCAAATTGATTATCCTTGTATTGCTTGATTTATTTCAATTGTCGATTAAAATTCAATTGCTCAAATCTGCTTTCAATTAAATTGATAAAAACTCGATTTCAGTGAAACAAGATATTTGAAATGGTTTTGGCATGGAAATTTGGAAAACCCTCGATTCCATTTAATTGGGTGTGTTTATGAAAATTGGTTGATTTAAATTGTTTAATTTAAATTGTGGATTTGATGGAAATGATTTCAATTAAATTGTTGAATTTAATTGTGAAAATAAATTGTGTAATGATGGAATTGGTTTTGAATGGATTTCAAACCGGTGAAAATGACTTAAAATGATTTGATAGAAACCCAGTGATTTTATCTTGTAAAAAAAGTATGTTTTTGAATAAAACCTGTTTTGGTTTTAAATAGAAATAAATTGGCACTTTTGAAATGGAAGAATGAGATTGATCTTATTTTTAAGCAGTCTTAAAATAGTTCACTCATCATGTAAGAGTGCATGCAATCTTTAGGTAGGTAGTGAGTTATTTGGATACACTCTACGCTATGACAACGTTCTAAAACATACTTGCGGCGGGTCACATTCTTGACGGGTTGGTGACGAGTCTCCTTTGACCAGTGTCATAGGGATGTGTGTATACACATTTTGTTGAGTTCACATAGAGAGTGCAGAATCCTATAACTGGTTAATACTATTGTACCTTTTGGCAGATGACCATGTTGCTCGCTTGTTTATTTATATTTGAGATATAAATGTATGCCACTATTTGTTTAAACTGCTTACATGCCTGCTGAATTTATATAAACTGTTTTATAGAAATGTTTTACTTAAGCCATTGTTTTAGAAATATTTCATCATTTGTAAAATCATTTGTTAAAATATTTATTTCCATCATTTTAAAATCGATAGCATGTTTTGTTTAAATATGCTTTTGAATTTCCAAACCCATTTATTTGAAAATTGAAAGCATTTATTTGGATAATCTATATTTGACATCTGTTATGGAATCTTTGGTGATATCCTACTGGGCTTAGGCTCGCACCCCTACTTTTGCCTTCAGATGTTTGTAGATTTTCTTCTTCCAGGTTCGAGCAAAGGGAATGGATCTCTTGGAGGTGGATCCAGCTGTTGAGCTTTGGTCTTCGTGAGTTGTGTCCTTAGGGAACTTGGGGTTGTTTTTCCATTTTAGTACTTGGACATTTATGCCTCTTTGTATTCTGGTACATTACTCCCAGTGGAGTTTCTTTTGTTATACATACTGTTTTGTTTCTTTTCTTCTGCATTGTTGGTGGCAAAATTGTTCCCACTTTCATGTTGTGTGATGCCGGGTGCTAGTCACCAACCCGTGGGGACTGGAAACACCCTTCAGGCTATGTCAGGGATGACTCAGTTATCAGGTTACCAGGGTACCCGGGCTGGTTCGTGATATTGTCTCTGGTGATTTTAATTCAGTACGACTCTGTTGGATCTCCAAAACATGTGCCACGCAGGACAATTGTGAAGATCGGTTAACTATTTTTAAAAGTTGAAGAACATGTGCCATCAATACTTTGGGAAGTGAACATTGTTTACATCATAGAAAATTCCATCATTATTCCCAATAATGGAGGTTTGATGACTTGGATGAAGAATTATTTTAAAGAAAATGGAAATCGATGGAGGTTTATTGTTTGAAGGCTCAACTACCTAGACTGGAGCCACCTCAACCCTGGACAGCCAAGCGGGAAGGGAGGTGCTTAGGTGATTAAGCGAACAGAGGAGGCAAAGTTGCGCATTGGGCGTGCAATGGGGCACAAGTCCACATAATGGGATGGTGCGCCCCACATATGGAGGATGGTTCTTGGAGTGGACTTGGATACTCGCTTCTTGGTGATGTACTCCGCGTCCTGGATAATAAACAATCAACACGTACACTTTCCGCTTCGATGTTGGACGCACATAAACCACATCAATATTCCCCTGGCATTAAATATACGTACATAATCCTGGCCGTCCAATCTGATTACCCGATGCTGTTCGACCAAGGCGGCGTTGTCTTCCTCCTTCAGGAACCCTAGCTGAACCCTGTTGACGCCACTGGCTCTTCTGCATGTCAGGTTTACCGAAGCCGAGCCATCTCCATGCTTGAGCCATCATCCTACTGAGTTTGTGATCTGAAAGAGAATCACAATGCATGCGATATTTATGCATGCAATCACTGGAACAGAGGAGCATGTTGCACTGCTCGAGCTTACGCAACATAAAGGTTTGCATGCATGCATTAACGGTAAGGAATGAGCAACAAAGTGTTCACGGATGATGATGAATAGAAAAATGAGGACACCATGAGACCAGTTACGTGAAGTTATGATGCCATGAATCTTAGTGTCGCGTGATGTTTAAAAGAACGAACTTTTCATGCGATGGAGATACCTGATCTTGTAACCTTCACAACGTCACATGACGCACCCAGAGGAGGCTGTCGAAGACAAATCAGTCCGTGGTTGCTGAGGATCATGTGACACTCGAGATATGCGATCACTTGACCCCTCACGCGAACCACTTCGAACATGGGTGTCGATGACTGAACCTCTTGTGCTTGCTCTTGATAATGTGATGCTCCCATGATATGTGATCACCTAACCCCGACACACGATCAACTTCAATGGAGGCTGTCAACGACAAAATGTCTCGCACTTGCTGTTGATCATGTAATGCACCAGTGACTCGATCAAAGACATGCTATCTTAGTCACACAGATCACATGAAATCATACCAACTTATGAGGGCATCTTCTACTACCTCAGACCCATGTCTGTGGTTCGCTTACCTTATGAATCAGTATAGATGACGGTGGCTAATGCCTATAAAAACCCTCGTATTCCATTTAAAAGGGGGATGATCCTTTTGAGAGCTCTCTCTCTCTCTCTCTCTCTCTCAGAGAAAAATAGATCATTTGTGAACCTCTTTGGCCACACGAGGAAGAGAGGGAGATGCGTACACAGTTGTGAAAAGAAGAAGATCTTGAGAGATATATTGTTGAGAAGGAAATGTTTCGCAAGGTAGAAGGCAATTTCACAATCAATAATAACAACATATTAATATAAATAATGATGCAAGGTATACCTATGAAAATGGTCACGCGACCGTTTAAATTCAAATGACCACTTATCCCATAGAAGGTCATGCGACCCGATTATGCGACGCCACCCATGCGACCAGGTCACACAACAGACCAGTGATAAGTGACTGAAGATAGAAGGATCCACGCTAGCTGGTCCATACACGATCCATGCTCGATCTCAAAAGTTGATTATGATTACGCAACGGGCCTAGGAAATATTGTCGATGATATGCCCCTTTTCATTCGCTAATGATCATGTGATGCACTGGGGTTATATAGTTGACAATTCCATTATCACACAATTAACGATGCACGACTCGTCTTGATCACACGTCGATTCTTACTAGATTTTCGAAGCCTTCACCACCTAAAATCCCACGTGGAATGCTTTCCATATTGAGTAATGCCAATATCAAACGTCCATGCTTATAAATACCCGAGTTTCCCCTTTGAGAAGACACACAAACAGACACAGACATTGGTGAACACCATGAGATGGAGGAAGGAATGAAGTCGAGGGAAGTCTCTCACTTGGAAGTTTACCATGTAATTCCCTTGGGAAATTCTACATTGCAACCGCTTATCTCCTTTACACAAGAGTCAACTACAGGATGAGCTTTGCAGGGCCCCGCCGTATATCCACTTACACGGGTGTCAATTTTGTATTTCATTCATGCGATCAGTTGACCTTGTATCAGACATGTGATCACATGACCTAATATTCATTTTGAGATTGTGTAATCTCCTGTCCTTCGCGTGATCGCATGATTGCATGTCCGAATTGCAATCCCTTGATCCCATGTCTGACTCACGATCACATGATCTCATACCCATTTCACGATCACGTCACTTCATATCCGTCACACGATCACGTGGCCCCCTATTGGTCACACGATTGCCTAATCCTTTTAAGGTCATGAGACCCCTTTGTTGAAATGAATCTCCTATGACATCTCAATATTTATGTTCATAGGGCTATATTCCCCGTGAGTCTTATTATCCTTGTCCATTAGCATATGAGGAATGATTCCATATATGGCTATCTAATACAGTGTAAGCCCCAACTTTTTTTCTTACTTGTCCATATTCCTTGTGAGTCATAACCATGCCTTCGGTATCCAATCTGGTGTAATCCCCAACCCTTTTCCTCACCTGACCATACCCTCCATGAGTCACATTCCTCATGGGCATCCACTTTGATGCAAGTGCTTAACGTTTCTAGCTCGTAGGGCCATATTCCTTGTGAGTTTGATTATCCTTGTTCATTAGCAGACGAGGAATGAACCCATACCTTGGGCATCCCACCAGGTGTACTCATCCATATTATGGTCATCCAAATGGTGTAAGTCCCAAACCGTTTCCTCACTTGGTTATGTTGCGCAGACGTCGGGAGTTGAAGCGACATAAAGGTTTGCAGATGAAAAAAGTCAGAACAAAAGAACTAAAAGAAGATGAATACAGACACAATAGTTTACGTGGTTTGGGAAATGTTCCCTACATCAATGGAGAGGTAGAAATATCATTATAATCAAGAGAAGAATTATAGGGACATATCAGAGTTTCAGACACACCTAGAAACCCTAACTCGAATGAGCTAATAAAGAAGATGATGCTACTGTGCTACCAACCACACAAAAAGTCCACACTGCAATAGTGCCACAACTATCCAAGTCCAAGATGCTACAATATCGGTGGTAAGAAGTTTATGAAGCTAGAATGTCGCTGTCTCCAAAGTATGAGATGTTACAGTAAACATGCCAAAGTCTGTACTGCTAAAATGCATTGTCGGTGTCACTGATCAACTCTGCTATAGTCTGGTCCGCTATCATTCATCCCAACTTAATCCAAACAAATCAGGATGCACAATTCCAATAGGCTATATCCCTCCTGAGACATAACCATATCCCTCTTGGGCATCCAAACTGGTGTAAGTCCCAATTTCTTCCTCACTTGGCTGTATTCCTCATGAGTCATACTTATTATACCTTAGGCTTCCTCTCCAGGTGTAAGTCTTATTTAAATCGAATAATGCAATGTGCTTGATCTTCCATTATCTTTTGTTTCTTACATTGAACATAACTCACTTGGACTTAGTGATATGAACTGATTACACTGTTAGCACAATTAAAATATATCCATGATGGGCCTCCTTATTAGATTTAAGCCCCAACCTATCTTATAGGGAAAACTTATATGCGTAATCCCCACTCAATTCTCTTGTTTTTACACCTTTCACAACACTGGTAAATGCCTTGATTCCAATAGCATAGGCCCGATGGTTATTTTATTACACTGGCACTGGATACAAGCAATTACATCCCAAAGGACCTAATAGTTTAGTAATCTTTGAAAACCAGATACATACTTGAATTTCACATAACATTTGAAAACTTTAAAATACAACACCATATTTTCTTTGAGTATGTCATAATTCCATTTAGCATAACCCTACATATCAATCATAATACACTTCTTGGTATCTCGGGGAAAGGAAATATAATAAATGAGCGAACTCATATTTTCAGTAAGGGTATGCATACAACAGAAACTAAATAAGACATAAATAATATGACAAAAATAAATGATGATCAAATAATGACAATATAAATAATCTCACGAGATAAAAACTTATTCATGAATATTATAACAAATTAAATAATCACATGGAAATCAAAAACTGATTTCATAATGATGGAATGCATAATGTCAGATATCTGAAACTTACCGTCAAAGCCTTGTGCCAAGGCATTTGAAAATACCATCAAGGCCTTGTGCCAAGACATCCACATAAATGAGAAATACCTCTACCAAAATCCGATCTAGTTTGTCTCATGAAACTTAATGATGCATCGAGGGGCTATAACAGGTCTCATCTGTCACTTACTAAGTCCAATACATTCCTCATATGAAAGAGGTGAAACATAATTAATGTAAACATTCGTATTGAAAAATATATGAAATGTTAATACCTTCCTATAACCATAAACCATCCATAGTAATATGTCAAATGGTATCAAAATCGTACACCCTCAGTCAAACTAATCATCAACCATTAAAAGAAATATGGTGGATGATATCATAAGAGTATAACCTCAGTAAAACATAAGATTCAACAAATGATGTTGATATAGATGAAAATACTTTCAAAAGTTCACTAGAAAATTTCTTGAGGAAAATACCACTTTTCACTTTGAAAGTGCTTATTTAAAATCTATTTTTCCCCAATATTATGGAAAATATTTTCTTTGAAAATAACCTTGTAAACTTGTAATGGAAGCTTCAAAGAAATGAGCGGTCATGACGGTGGGAAATTCCATTCATGCCAAAAAACTTTCCTTTCACACTTAAAAAATGTCAAAATAATTCTTTATTCGGAAAACGATAATAAGATTCCTTTTAAACCATTTTGTAAAAATTCAAATGTAATGTCTTGGACCCAGATGCCATTGAAGGTGCCTTGAGTCTGGTTGGCCACATGGCCTCAAGCGCATCTCTCTAAACACCAAAGGCTGCTGACTAGCAGTGAGAGCCTATGCGTGTTAGTGGGAATACTATGCCCTCATCACCAGAGTGTAGCACAATGGAAATACAATATCAGATAAGTAGTAGAAGCATCAAATCAATCAGACATATGGTAAATGAACAAGGCAAGAATATATAAATCATACTAGAAGGAATCTCATATACGGAAGATGATGATACATGTCATGTGTCTAATGAAGCAGCCAAAAAAAGTATACATGATAGGGGTATAATACATGTAAAAAAATAAAAAAAGGCCAAAAACAATCTAGATAGCATCACGAGCCTCAACTCGGTCCCATGTTCCCCTGCTTCTAAACAGCAATCAAGAACCTATATCAGGGCGCTTTCTCTTATCCATACCTATAATCATATAGTCTGTTCAAGTACCATCAGTGGCCTAGACAAGGTATGAGATATAATCCTAGTAGGCAACCACCCAAAGGTCTAATGCCATCCAGTCATTGAATATATACAACTAAAATAATGTGCAGGCAGTAATATAATATGTAAAGGAATTACTGAAAGTAAACAACCCATAAAGGACCAAGTTCCCTTGGACATCCGTCCTCTGCTACTTGCTTCAGCCTAGTCAGAATGTCTCTCATTTTATAACCAATTTCATTTAATTAATCAATCTCATTTGATAAATATGTCTAGAGACCTAGTGCGTAGCCCAATATCCCCCCATACAGATAAGTGATCAAAAGATGCCTAAACTAGCCACCAATAAGGCACAAGCTTCTGACCAAATCCAAGCCCATGCTTTGGTCTGGTAGACGCATCATATAAATCATTTCTTTAATTATTCAATTAAGAACCCAAGCCCATCCTTGGCATTCCTAATTTGGAATTCAGGTATCGCTCCAAGTGTATCATTAACCAAGCACCTTACAAGACCGTCCTATACATTCTTTACAGGAATCCTAGTATCACTCTAGGTGTGGTATACATCACCACCACTCGAGTCCATCCTTGGCGGTCCACTAAGAGTTCCCAAATATCACCCATGGTGTATATGACCAACTGCCCATCTGAGTTGGTCCTTGACAATCCATAAAGAGTCCAAGTATCACTCGGGTGTATAATAGTAAGCCCCTATGAGTTCGTCCTTGGTAGTCAACTAGGGAGTTCAAGTGTCATTCAGGACTAAGCAATGCAATGGCCAAATAAGTTCATCCATGACGTTTGTATATGAACCCATGTGTCACCCAAGGCATATAACAACTTCCATTCAATATCAATTACTATGTCAAGGTTATCACCAAGAACATTTCATTTAACTCACCTCAGAAGGTGACTCAAGTCATGGGTTATGCTTAGAATACTTATCCTCTATTCAACTCACATGAGCATTTAATTATAAGGGAATCTCATTCTTAACCAAGAATGTGCATGACAAGAGTTTAGGGACATGGATTCCATTCTCTTTTCTTGTTAATTCAGTTTACAACTCATATCACAATTCAAATTATAATTAAAATTATAACCCATTTCAATTACAATTGACAATTCAATATTTAACATCACATGACAAGGGGAAATAGGCACACCTTAAAGGTATCCAAGTTTAAAAGCCACCCATGGTGGTCTAATTAACTAAGCAACACACCCAAGGTGTGGTTCCATTAAATGTTCTTAACCTCTTTACATTTATCAACAGGTTCCATTAATTACGCAGGTCACACCTATCAATTCAATTCATGGATTAAATTCCATTTCAAGGGCGTTTCCATGAGAATTGGGTGTGTGACACAACGACATATATATAAACACTTCAAATTTGAAGGAAAAACACGATACCACCTACTGTAGGTTCGTAGTGGATAACTCGTCCAATATCAGCTCATGAGTCGACTCAGATCAGGAGAAAATTGAAGAACAGACGAAGAACCTAAAATTAGAGCATATTATCTTGCACTAAATAGCATAGTTGATACCAAACCAAATGAGGAAAACACAAAAGGAATTGAGATATTACTGATACAGATCCAACGAGATGAATGACTCTCGATTTTGAGTCCAGATAGAGGAGATCCCACACTTTCTACTTTAGGCATCAAGAAGAGCTCTCAAACCAAGGCTGTCAAACATGAGGAGAAGTGAGAAAAATTAGGTTGAAATAAGAATTAATTAAGGGAAAATTGGTAAATTCACTAAAAATATATGGTCATACGGTTGGCCAAACCGTGTGCCAACTATGCACCCTCTGATGAAAGAAGGTGGAGCTTCACACGGTTTGCTCGCACGATTTGACTAACCATGCGCAAACCATGTCTCAGCCCACTGCCAAAATTGTAGACATGACCGCACGACCGTGCGCCTCAAGTCGTATAGTTTTTGAAACTGTGTGGGCTCCCCCTGCTCTCTGCCTAGCCTTGCACGGTTAGAAGTAACCGTGTGGCCTACCCTGGATGGTTTATACTAACTATGCGACATACCTTTTTCACCCTAGAAGTTGGGTTCCGGGCTCCGAACCATCCCTAAACACCTTCGATACCACCATGACTTCAAAGGGAATTTATATTAGGCCATATTTAGGCATTTAAACTGAAAATTGATGGAAAAAAAAAGATCCGTACCTCAAGAAAGAACCGGGTTCTTACAAACTTTCCCCCTTAAAGCAATTTGTCTCCGGATTACCCTTTCATGGGTAGTCAAGAATCACCAGAGAATAACTCCAGCCACTGTGCTCGTACATCGACCTCCTACTCCCATGTTTCATCTTGTACACGACCATGCTTCTATAACACCCGTACTAGAGAAACTGATCGGCCTCAGAGAAGCTTCATGCTATGATCTACAATACGTATCACATGCTCCTCAAATGATGCATCTACATGTAACTCAACCTCCTCAGGCTGAAAGACACGAGACATGTCTGAATGATATCGGCTCAACCGAAATATGTGGAAGAAATCATGCATGACCTGGTACCTATGAGGTAACTACAACCGATAGGCTACTGACCCGACTCTCTCTAGAATCTCGAATGACCCGACATATTATGGTGAAATTTTACCCTGTCTCCTGACCATCCTATGTCCCAAACTTGGTGAAACACATAAAATGACCCGATACCCAACCTCGAACTCTAGAGGTCATCTGCAGTGATCAATGTAAGATTTATGTCGAGACTGTGTGGTAGCCATCCGCTTTCGAATCAACTGAACCTGCTCTATGGTCTCCTGAACAAGACGTGGTCCAAACATAGCCGTCTCTCCTTCCTCTAACCAGCACATGGGTGATTGACATGACCTATCGTACAAAGCCTCATAAGGCATCACCTGAATAGTATCCTAAAAGATATTGTTATAGACGAATTCATTCATAGGTATGTGCCTCTCCCAAGATCCCCCAAAATCCAGAATGCATACTCGTAGCATGTCTTCAAGCACCTGAATCGTGCGTTCTGACCGGACATCAGTTTGAGGGTGGTATGTTGTGCTCAAAATCACCTATGTACCTAACACCCTCTACATACCTTGCTAGAATCGTGAAGGTAAACCGAACGTCCCTATCTGAAACGATAGTATGTGGGACCCCATGAAGCCGTACTATCTCACAGATAAATAGCCTTCTAAGATCATCCACACTAAAGGTTTCCTTGATCGGTATGAAATGTGAAACCTTCGTGAGTCTGTCAACAACAACCCATAAGACATCATTGCCTCGAGGCGACCTCGGTAAACCTGTCAGAAAATCCATCGCAATATCATTCCATTTCCACTCAGGAATTGACAGCCGCTATAAAAGTTTGGCTGGTCACTGGTGTTCCACCTTCACCTGCTGACAGGTGGAACATCTCATGAAAAAACCTATAACGAACCGAACTACTATGAATAAAATTCCCCTTTTGATTTAATTAAATGTCTTATTATAAAATATGGTTATAGAAAACACATACACTTATTTTGTTTTATTATATCCAATTAGATTTAAATGACCGTTAAGTATCATTATCGTTGATAATATAGCCGTTGAACAATGATCACATGATTAGTATAAATATAAGGTTTTAACAAACCCATTTGACACAAACAAATGAGATAATGACCTCAACTAGTAGTATCGTACCCTATGAAGCCCATTTATTAGAGTTTCCGAGGGAGATAATATTTCTGGGATTTGCCTTAGACCAAGCTCAAGTTGATATCTAACAACTTAAGCACGAACGAAACCATTTATGAGAGAAGTTCAACCTCATTGAAATCACAACCCAAACCATGTTTGCTAAACGACCTCATGAAAGCCCCACCACCACACACCTTACTCTTAGGGCATATGCTGGTATATTAAAGGGATATGTATCAAGACTCTAACAATAGTAATATGTACATTACTTTGTATAGAATAATGAATATATTTTCATCCTATTATTATTACATTGTAAATGATTTTTTAAAGCAAAAATTGTTTTTCTGGTTAATATTCAAATTCAATTAATGAATCAATGAATTAATATATTTCTGAAATAAATAATATTTTAATAAAATATTATTATTAAATAATTTTTATCAAATATAAATGATCATATAATTTTTAAGAATTCAAATGTAATTTTTATAAGGGTTCAAAAAAATGTTATTGTAAAAAACATGTCATTTTTAATAAATGTCGGCTTTTATTTTAAAAGTGAAAATTCACATATTTAGAAAATTATTTAGAAAAAATCAATATTATTTTTGGAATTAGGACTTCGGAATTATCCAATGGTGATTTTTTCATAATTTTTCGAGATAGTCGCATTTTCAGGTAAAAATTAAATACCGTATAAATATACCTTGTGTTTTATGACATCCTAATGACCCAAATGTGATGTAATAAGTAATATAAATGAGATTCATGACTAAATATATGTTTTCCATTTAAAATAATGTTATTTTAAATTTATTTTATTTATTTTGTAAAGCCATTATGAATCCTCCAAAACTTATAATATATTTTAAGATTTTAAAATCATTTCTTTAAGAGTGTTACTCCCCTTTACATCATCAATGGTAATATTTTAATAATTTCCCCCCCAACCTTATAAAATAATATAAACCACCCCCTTTGACATAAATCATGAAAAAAAACTATGATATGGTTTGTGGTTTTGGATATTTTATTTTGTAGATTCCAAAACTTAAATATTAAAGAAATCCCCCTCCTTTCATATATAAACCCACCCAAGCTCTCATTTCTCTTGACTAAAACTCCTTGTAGCATGAACATACTCCGTCCTCCACTCCCCAAAGTCCTCCCAAGGTGTCCAAAATCTTTTAAGAAGCCTCTCCCAAGCCTTTGGAGTCACACACTCAAGTAAGAGATCTTTCAGTCTCCTCTTTTATCAAGCACTCATTTTATGTTATGTATTTTAATTTTCATTGTCTTATGAAGAGATATGATATTCCATATTCCCCTTACTGTCCATTTTATTTATAAATAGTTAGGGTTTCCTTTAACTCTCATTTAGCCTCCCATGATCCTTTATGCACACTCGTTACTATGTCGAAACTTTGTAATGATTCTTTTCTCTATTCAAGTTTCTTCATTACCTTATGCCTTATATTTTCAAATTTATAATGTTGAGTTATGATTTTCCATGTACCTATTACTTCCCATTTTATGTCTATGTGATGAGAGATCCATTTCTCTCTTATTAGCTCATTTTTATGAATCTTTAAGTGACGTTGTTATGTTTCCGAAATTTTACTGCGATTTTCCATGCCAAAACAATTGTGTAGTGAATACCATACCCATTTTTCTATTAAGGATATTCACCTTTATGCACATAAACTTATTGATTGAGGACTTACATGTATGTATTTCATATTTCTTGATCGTGGAATAAATTATGATGATGAATGAATTCATGTTGTATGATCTATGTGACACACTTAATCATGAGAATGAAATGATTATAATGGATGCACTTAGATAGCGCTCCAATGCATTGAGTAATGTTTAGTATCATGATACTCCATGTTGGGAAAGAGGTGTAACTAATTACTTTATGGGATTTTGTCCACCATGAAGTCTTGGCAGTTTAGCCTTAACTTATGTTTATGATGCAGTGTTTTAAGTCATTGCCACATTTCCCATGTTATAATTATCATGCTATATCATGTATTATTATTCATATTCCCTTTATGCTCCGTTGATATACCAATTGTTTAACATGTATTATCTTCTTCATGTTATGCCTCATTTATTTCCTTACTGGGTTTTATAGCTCACCCCTTGCTTATGTTTGTCCCCAGGATATTCTATGCAGTTTTAAGTTCGTGGAGTATTATGTTCATGTCAAGAAAGTTTTCAATAATGTTTTGTATCCCATGTTATAAGTTGTTATGTAATGCACCTAATTCCTAAAGACATTAGACTTATCGATCTTTTGGGTTGTATTACGTATAGTCTTATGTAATAATTAAGTATTAATGTGTAATAAGGAGCATGATTGTTATAGTTGGTATCATAGTAAGATTTTAGTTATTTTTTGGATTAGGATTAAGAAACTCTAGCGAAATACTTAGGGATATGACTAAGTATAAGAAAACATTTCGAAGTTTTTATTAGTATAGAGTAAGTGGTTTATCAAGAAAATATATTCCTGTCTAGATATTACAAGTGGACATGGTTCTGGAATGGATGTATATAGGAGTAATAACTTTGATAAGGTTTTTTAGGTTTGACTCGAGGTAATCTAGTACACGACCACAAGCTTTACTACGCACCTAATTTGACACTCCCGAGGGATATTCTTTGGTAAATTCATAATCTCATTATAAACCATTATTAAGGGAAAAATAAATAAAGAAATGCCCATAAGAATATATGTTAGGAAATAGATCAAGTGTAACATATATTGAAGCTTAAATATTCATAAGTTAAGAGAATAAATGTAATTTATATGTTATCCCTTTATTGTAATTAGATTCCTATTTATGTGTCTAATAGTTTAAGATGCTCATCCATAATTTTTTCTTTTATTCTAGCCAATGTTGGAAATAAGAGGAATCAGGTTAACAATTGATGCCGAAGGACAATGTGATAACTGCCCCGACGAGATGCCCAACCTGATGGGAGCGAGAATTGCAAACTTTGTCATGATACTCTCTCAGCAAACTCAAGTTCTGAATAGGAACCTAGATCAAGAGGAGTGCCCGACCCCCCCTAAGTGAGAGCAATCTGCAATTGAGAGCTTCATGTGACAAATGCCTCTTACTTTCAATGGGTCTTTTGATCCCTTAATTGCAGAATAATGAATCAACTCCATTGAGAAGATATTCTCCATCCTTTAATATTCTGAAAAAGAAAAGGTTACTTTTGTTATTTATCGTATGAAGATAGAAGATGATCAATGGTGGACATTGATCAAGAACATGAAGCCCAAGGAAGATATTGAAGCAATAGAGTAGAAGAAATTTTGGAAAATATTTTCGATAAATATTTTTCTCGCACTCTATCTTAAAATGGAAAGGGATTTCCTTGCACCCAAGAAAAAAGATGAGAATCTATCAGGGCATACGAGACAAACTTCACAAGAATTGCACAATACACCTCTAGTTTTTTTTACCCCTAAATGCAAGGTTGACTGCTTCTTTGGCGGGCTAAAGATTAGTCTACATAAATCCCTGACGATTCATGACTTTGAAAGCTATGAAGAAATTGTTCGATGTGCCTTTAAAGTTGAAATAGAGATTGATGAATCTCAAGGGTATCAGGGGATAAGAATCGAAAAGTGGAGTTCAATTATAGTGTTCTGATAGAGAGATCTAACGGTGCCAAGGAATTTTAACATCCCACTTGTGAAGGGTGCGAGAAGAAGCATCCGGAAAACTGCCTAGAGAGAACAAGGAAATGCTTTAGGTGCGAGAAATGACACCTAGCTAGCAATTTCCGACATGAGAAACCCATGAATACGAAGGAGGAGAGGAATTCTCCGGTCAACCCTCAACATTTTATTCATTTCTACAACAACAAGTAACTAGATCACTTTGTAAATAAATGCCCTAAGCCAAGGGTTTTTGGAGACAATCAACAACCTGCAAGGCAGTAAGGGTGAGATTTTTCCATCACTATCACCGAAGTGAATCCCGAAAATGAAGTGGTGATAGGTATTATAGTTATTCATCCAAGAATAGTGAGTGTAATTTTTGATTCTCGTTCTATACATTCCTTCATATCACAAAAGTTTAGTAGAATTATCCAAATACCACCACAAAGCATGGAAGTAGAGACATCAGTGAGAACGACAAATGAGACAATTATTACATCCCAAGTATATAACTCCTCCCCTGTTAAAATTTGTGGGATGAACTTCCCGGATAACCTTGTCATACTCCCTTTGATGAAATTCTGGGTATGGATTGGTTTACTCTATATAGAGCCAACATAAATTGTCATGAGAAGAAAATCACTCTCTGTATGGCGAATCGACCCCCGATCCTATACAAGTGCAAGGAGGAGGATGAATCTTCTTTGAAACCATCAACTCAAGTATAGATATTACTGCCCTTAGAGCAAGTGTATCTTGCTCAGATGGTTGAGTCTAAGGAAATAACCATCCTCGAAGACATGCCTATTGTGAGGGAATACACTGATGTGTTTCCTAAGGAATTGTCTGGTCTTCCTCCTAGCCAAGAGGTCGAATTTTCAATCGATCTTATACCTGGGGAGTTTATAATATCCAAGACTTTGTATAGGATAATTGTTGTGGAACTTGAGGAGATAAAGAGATAACTAAAGGAGAATCTGGATAAAGGGTTTATACATCCAAGTATCTCACCATGGGGTGCACCAGTCCTCTTCGTCAAGAAGGATGAGTCAATACGCCTTTGCATTGATTATCATGAGCTCAACAAGATCATGATAAAGAAAAAGCATCATTGGTCACAAATTGATGGCTTGTTCGATCATCTATGTGGAGCACAATACTTCTCCAAGGTGGATCCGTAGTCAGGATATTACCAAGTTAGGGTGAATAAGGAGGATATCCTCAAGACTACTTTTCGTACAAGTTATAAGCACTATGAGTTCATAGTAATGATATTTGGAATTGTTAATGCCCCAGAAATCTTTATGGACTTGATGAATATAGTCTTTATAGATCACCTCGACAAATTTGTGGTAGTTTTTATAGATGATATTCAAATATACTCTAAAACTAAGGAGGAGCATGAGTAGCATCTAAACACCATGCTAAAGACCTTGTGAAATGAGAAACTCTATAAAAAGTATAACAAGTGTGAGTTCTGGTTGAAGAAAGTTTCATTTTTGGGGTATATTATCACAGGCAATGAGATATCTATGGATCTTTCAAATATAAAAACAATTGAAGGATGACCAAGACCAACATCCGTGACAGATATCCGTAGCTTCCTTAGATTAGTTGGATATTATCACTGATTTATGAGAAATTTCCCATGATTGTCAAACCCTTTTAACAAGCTAACTTAGAAGGGAGTCAAGTTTTCTTGGAATGATGGATGATAAGAAAGCTTTATGGAGTTGAAAAGGAGGCTTATCACTACCCCATGATCACACTACCCACAAGTGGATAACTTTTTTTTAATTTTCAACGATGCCTCGAAGAATGTATTAGGATGTGTGTTAATGCAGAATGATAGAGTCATAGTCTATGCTTCAAGAAAGCTAAAAATTCACGAGAAAGACTATCCCACACATGATCTGGAGTTGGCAGCTGTGATTTTTTCATTTAAAATATGATGATATCATCTCTATAGGGAGAAGTGTGATATATATACTAATCAAAAGAGCCTCAAATATATATTCACATAGAAAGAGCCTAATATGATCCATTGAATATGGTTAGAGTTGATCAAGGACTATGACTGATCAATTCACTACCATCCTGGTAAAAAAAATAAAGTAGCAGATGCTCTAAGTAGAAAGGACCCAACAATTCTATTATTGATGAGAATTGAGAAGGATCCAATCTTCTTGGACTTAAAGAGGATGGACATGAGAATCATAAAGAAAGGAACATCGTCAATCCTTTCACAATGGTTAAAGGATGCTCAAAGAAATGATGTGAGAATTCAAAAGAAAGTGTAAACTATAAGGAAAAGGAAATCCTCAGAGTTTAGTGTTACTGAAGAAGGCAATGTGAGATTTGGGTCAAGACTATGTGTTCTATCAAATCCTGAGTTAAAGAAGGAACTGTTGTATGATGAACATAATTAGACTTTCTCCATTCACTCAGGAAGCACAAAGATGTATCAAGATCTCCATGAGCACTATTGTTGGGACAACATGAAGAAGAAGATCACTGGATATACATCAAAGTGTCTGGTATGTTAGCCAGTGAAGGCTAAAAGGAATAAGTTTAAGGGGATGATGCAACCATTACACATACCAACATGAAAATGGGAAAACATCACCATGTAATTTGTCACTGGACTTTGAAGACATTGAAGGAAAACAATGCTAACTTTGTTGTTGTGGATCGTCTTACAAAGACTGCACACTTCATTGAAATTTGAGAGAATTTTTCACGAGATCAACCTGCACAGATATACATCAGAGAAGTTGAAAGGCTGCATAGAGTACAACTATCGATTGTGTCCGATTGAGATCCACGATTCACCTATAAGTTTTGGAAAAGTCTCCAGCATGATCTAAACACTGAGTTGAACTTCAGTATGACTTATCACCCTCAAACCGATGACCAATCTGAGTAGAATATCCAAACAATTGATGACATGTTGAGAGATTTCCCAATGGACTTAAAAGGCGGATGAGACCAACATCTTCCTTTGGCTGAGTTCTTTTACAACAATAGTTTCCACTCAAGTATCCAAATGTCTCCCTATGAATCCCTTTATGCGAAGAGGTGCAAAACACTGACATGTTGGGATGAAGTTGGGGAATAAAAACTTCTAGGTTCTAAAATGGTTTAAGAAATGACAGAGAATGCTAAAACCATTCAGAAACACATCAAGACTACTCATAGTCGACAAAAGAGTTGTGCTGACAATGATTGATGAGACCTAGAGTTTGATGTTGGATACATAGCATTCCTTCGCATATCTTCATGGAAGAAAATGATGAGATTTGGGAAGAATAGAAAACCTAGTCCAAGGTACATCAACCCTTTTTAGATCATTGATCGCATCGGACCAATGGCCTATTGACTAGCACTCCCACCGAACCTATCTCAAGTGTATGATGTATTCCATGTATCCCTCTTCAGAAAGTACATACGAGACCCCTCACATGTACTCAATCTTGAGGTGGTACCATTGTAGAATGATCTTTCCTATGAAGAGAAGCCGGTGAAAATCTTAGATTGTAGAGGAAATGTTCTATAAAATAAGATAATACCCCTCATCAAAGTTTTGTGGAGAAACCATAAGTTTGAAGAAGCAACGTGGGAACCAGAGGAGGTGATGAAGCAAAAAATTACCCTTATCTGTTTTATGTGGGAAAATAAAATTTTGAGAGTGAAATTTCTAAAAGGGGAAGATTGTAACAACCCGAACCACTATGAATAAAATTCCCCTTTTAATTTAATTAAATGTCTTAATATAAAATATGGTTATAGAAAACACACACTTATTTTGTTTTATTATTTCCAATCGGATTTAAATGATTGTTAAATATCATCACCATTGATAAAATAGCCGTTGAATAGTGATCACATGATTGGTATAAATAATAAGGTTTTAACAAACTTATTTGGCACAGACAAAGGAGGTGATGACCTTAACCAGTAGGATCATACCCTATGAAGCCCATTTATCAAAGCTTTCGAGGGAGATAACATTTATAGGTTTTCCCTAAACCAAGCCCAAGCCTAGATCCAAAAACTTAAGCATGAGAGAAATCGTCGACAGGAGAAATTCAATCTCATTGAGATCACGAACCAAACTATGTTCGTTGAACGACCCCATGAAAGCCCCACCACACACACCTTACTATTAGGACATATGCTGGTATATTAAAGAGATATGCATCAAGACCCTAGAAATAGGAATATGCACATTATTTTATATAGAATATTGAATATATTTTTATCCTATTATTGTTACACCATAAATGATTTTTTAAAGCACAAATTGCATTTCTGGTTAAAATTCAAATTCAATTAATGAATTAATGAATTAATGGATTTTTAAATAAATAATATTTTAATAAAATATTATTATTAAATAATTTTTATCAAATATAAATGATCATATAATTTTTATGATGTCAAATGTAATTTTTATAAGGGTTCAAAAAAATATATTTTTCAAAAACCTATCATTTTCAATAAATGTCAGTTTTTATTTTAAAAATGAAAATTCATATATTTAAAAAATTATTTAGATAAAATGAATATTATTTCTAGAATCAAGACGTTGAAATTATCCAACAGTGATTTTTTCATAATTTTTTGAGATGGTCGAATTTTCAGGTAAAAATTAAATACCGTATAAATATACCTTGTGTTTTATGACATCATAATAACCCAAATGTGATATAATAAGTAATATAAATGAGATTCATGACCAAATATATGTTTTCCATTTAAAATAATGTGATTTTAACTTTATTTGATTTATTTTGTAAAGATATTATGAATCCTCCATGACTTATAATATATTTTAAGATTTTAAAATCATTTCTTTAAGAGTGTGTCACCTCCACATCACCAATGGTAATATTTTAATAAGTTTGGATCTTGGACTTATAAAATAATACAAACCACTTCCCTTTGACATAAATCATGGACAAAAACCATGAGATGATTTTTGGTTTTGAATATTTTATTATGTAAAGTCCAAAACCTAAAGCTCTCATTTCTCTTCACTCAAACTCCTTGGAGCATGACCACACTCTACCCTCCACTCCCTAAGTTCTCCCATGGTGCCCCCAAACTCTCAAGAAACCTCTCCCAAGCCTTTGGAGTCACACACACTCCTTTTATGTTATGTCTTTTACTTTTCATTGGTTTATGATGAGTTGATATTCCATATTCCCATTATTATCAATTTGATGTATAAATAGCGAGAGATTCCTTTAACTCTCATTTAGCCTCCCATGATCCTTTATGTACACTCATTACCATGCTGAAATTTCGTAAGGATTATTTTCTCTATTCATGTTTCTTCATTATCTTATGCCTTATATTCTCAAATTTATAATGTTGGGATATGCTTTTCCATGTCCCTATTACTGCCCATTTTATGTCTATGTGACAAGAGACTCCTTTCTCTTTCATTAACTCATTTTTATGAATCTTAAGTGATGTAATTATGCTGTTGAAAATCATCATGATTTTCCATGCCAAAACAATTGTGTAGTGAATACCATACCCATTTTTCTATCAATGGTATTCACTTTTATGAACATAAACTTATTGATTGGGGACTTACATGTATATATTCCACATTTCTTGATCATGGAATAAATTATGATGATGAATGAATTCATGTTGTTTGATCTATGTGACACACTTAAGCATGAAAATGAAATGATTATGATGAGTGTGCTTATATACCACTCCAATGCATTGGGTAATGTTTCATATCATGATACGTCATGATGAGACATGAGTGTACCTGATTACTTTATGGGAATTTATCCACCATGAAGTCTTGGCGGTTTAGTCTTGACTTATGTTTATGATGCAATGTTTTAAGTTGTCACATTTCCCATGTTATGATTATCATGCTATATCATGCCTTATTATTCATGTTTCTTTTATGCTACATTGATATACCTATTGTCTAACATGTATTATCTTCTTCATGTTTTGCCTTATTTATTCATTTACTGGGCTTTATAGCTCACCCATTTCTTATGTTTTTCCCCATGATATACCATGCAATTTTAAGTTTGTGGAATATTATGATCATGTCAAGGAAGTGTTCAATAATGTTTTGTATCCCATGTTATAACTTATTATGTAATGTAACTAATTCCAAAAGTCACTAAACTTCTTGATCTTTTGGGTTGTATTAAGTGAGTCTTATGTAATAATTCAAGTATTAATGTGTAATAAAGAGAAGGGTTATTACAAAACTAGCTATATCTCTTTTCATGCATGACCACCAGTATTGGCGATGTAAATCCAGATACATCTTGGTGAAGACTGGGTGCACTGCCTAAGATGAAGCATCAAAGTCTCAAATCAGCTCCTCACACATCTCTGCTGAAACCCATAAGAAACCATGTACACACAGAATTTCATCCTCGCCTACGATCTAACCAGGAGGAGGGTCCTCACCTTCTACACTCTCTCATAGGACTAGGACCTCAGAATTCGATAGATGCCTCATCCTCACCCTATCCAGAAGTGTAGAGGTCACAACTAAGGAAGATAAATAAGTCTCCCCTCAACTGTCGTGAACCTCCAAGTGCATCTCAGAAAACAAATCCATGATCTTCTACTCGCTACTAGTCTTATGAACTGTCTGTATATGGGTTCTCCTTCTTAGTGCATCGACCACTGCGTTGTATTTACTAGGCGTATAGGCAAGCTCAAAGTCAAAAGACTATAGGTACTCAACCCACCTTCGTTTCCTCAGATTCAGATCACACTGTGTAAATATGTACTTAAGGATTTTGTGGTCTGTGTACACCACAAAATTATCTCCAAGTAATGTCTCCAACAACACAAAGCATGAACAACTACAAATAACTTGAAATAATGCGTCGGGTAGTTCCTCTTGCATGGACCCAACTATTGAGACTCGTATGCCACAACTCTATCTCCCTATATAAGAACTGCTCCTAGCCTGATATCTGATGCATCACAATAAACATTGTAACTCCTACCTAGATTTGGAAAAATAATTATCGGTGTTGAATTCAATCTCCCTTTCAACTCCTAAAAGGCTATCTCGTAGGTATCTAACCATAAAAACTTCACACTCTTCTTAGTCAAGTTCGTAAATGATGATGCTAAGCATGAGAAGTCCTGTATGAAACACCTGTAATATCCATCCATCCCAAGAAACTCCGTATCTCAAAGACGTTTTTGGGATACTCCCAGAAACTATAGCTCTCGCCTTCTCGAGGTCAACTAATACTCTTATCTTTGAGATGATGTGACCCAAGAAGTGAATTTTATCCATCCATAAGTGACACTTTATGAGATTAGAATATAAACAATTCTCTCTCAGTGTATTCAAGATGATCTAAAGATGTTTGTCATGGTCATGTTGAGTGTGAGAATACACAGAGATTTCATCCATGAATACCATGACAAATGAGTCTAAATAAGGATGGAAGACTCGGTTCATCAGTGCCATGAAGACTACTGGAGAATTTGTGAGACCGAATGAAATAACCAAATACTCGTATAGACCATACCTGCTATGAAAAGACGTGCAAGACATGTCCGATGGTCTACATGCACCTGATGATAACCCAATATCAAATCAATCTTTGAGAAAACCCAAACTCCTTATAGCTAGTTGAAGAGATCATCTATCCATGACAGAGGATACCAGTTCTTAACCATCAGCTAGTTCAATTTCCGGTTATCCATACATAGCCTGAGAGTTTTGTCCGTCTTTTTCATAAGAAGGACCGGTGAACCCCACAAAGAAGTACTGGGTCGGATAAACCCATTTGTCTATAAATCCTCTAGCTACCTCTTGAGCTTCTGTATCTCAGTAGTATCCATCCTGTATGGAGGAATAGATACTGTTGTAACTTCTGGAACTAGCTCGATAGAGAACTTTACCTATCTCACTAGAGATAATCCTAAAAAGTTATTCAGGAAGACGTCTCTGAAACAATCAACCACTAGAGGTTTAATATCCTATTACCGATCTGTTCGGTATGTTCTTAACCACATTGTGGTTTCCCCCTTTTCATTTTTGGTATAAGATCAAGAAGAAATTGGGAGGATACCTATAATGGTGAAGTCAGAGATTTTTTGGACTCTTAGATTTAACTGACTTTTTCTGCAGGTTTTAGGAGGATTTCACGCCGTGTAACTAGGCTACACGACATGTAAGAGTTTCTAGATGCAAGTCATGAAAGACTTCACGTTGTGAGATATTACATGATGTGAAGAGACCTTACACATCGTGAGTTAATAATAGGTTGGGTTTTTAATCTGAGGCGATGGGTTTTCCAGCATATGTGGGACTTTGGAAGTTACATGTCGTGTAATGACCCACGTACAGTTTTTAAAATAGGCGTGCATCTGATTTTGTTTTGCTTCTTCCTCCAGACTCTCTTTCTCTCGACCTAGGGAAATTCCCAGGCAATTTTGGGAGACTCCACTCCTAGATCAATCCATTGGACGTTCGATCTCCATTTCCGTTGTGGTGCATCTCTCCGAGTAAGAGACCTTTACTCTTATTTGTTGCCATTGATCGCGGTAGCACCCTTGGGTTACATTATTGGATCCGTTGGTCTAAGTTGGTGTTTTTTTGTGTCTTCTTCTAGATCCGTTGTGTGATCTTGTTTCAAAGGCCATTCCTTTGTTGGTTGTAGTGCGGTGAGCATGCGTTCTTGAGGTATATAGATTTCATCCTTTCCACCGAACCTTTGTTTTTTAAATTGGATCAATGTTGTGATGAGGATTGAATTCTAGGGCCTTTGTTGCCGTCATTTGGATTTCATTGTTGGTGGATCCCGTTGCAGGCACGTGCGACCTGAGTTTTGAGGTAGGTGGTTCCGTCTCTAGCCTATGTTGATGAACCTTGTTGTTCTTGATTTATAAATCGATTTATACATGGAATTGACATGATTGTTTTGTGTGTGTTGAAAATTGTTTTTAAAGAAAAATTATTTTTCCCTGGTTATTGATAAATGGAAAGGAAATGGATATTTTCAAAACATTGATTTTTTTTGTGAAATGGTTTTCAAAACATTGATATGATTGTGAAAACAAACACATGAGTTACCTTGGCAACTTGGTGGAAGGTTTAGCTTGAGACCATCGTCTATTATGGAGGTTCACTTTCTGGGGTGTTCCTCTTGATCTAGAGCGTAGATTAATTGGCTCTAGGTACGTATATGATGCTGGGCTTTCACTTTATGGGGTTTATCCTTGGTCTCAAGGTGTAGATAATTGGCTTCAGGTACCGTAGTTCACTATTCAGAGTTTTTTGGGTATGAGTAGCTGCTGCCTGATTTGTTGTATTCCTTGGTGTTGTGATGCCTGGGATGCTACTGTTGTTTTGTATTGCTTGGTTTTTTACTAATTTATCCTTGATATGCATGTTGATCCTTGTGAAAGATAATATGGAAAACGTGCTTTGAAATTGATATACCTGTTTTTTTAGAAGTATGATAAAAAGGGAAATGATTACCATGTTTTCTATAAAACTATTTTACTGCTTATCATGCCATGTTTTATTTAAAATGAGCACATAAGAATTGTTATATCGAGACTTATTATGGAACAACTAGGTGTGATCCTTTTTGGGTCTGTTAGCTCACACCCTGTACACCTCTTCGGTGGTGCGTAGACCTTTGTATGTATTCCATTGTAGGGAAAGGCAGGGTGTCGCAGTGAGGTGACGAGGTTTTGTGTCAGATGGGTTGGGTAGCTAGTGGTGAGATGGTGAGAGTTCTTCCACGTCATCGTATGAAGTAGTTGTTTCATTTTGGTATTCTGTAGTTGGACTTGTCTTTTGGACTTTTAACTACTTTTACAGTTGTTTTGTTTCCACTGCCTCGCAGTTATGACATAGATTTCTTAGACATCCGTTGTCTATTTATTTTCCATGTTCATATATGCCATGAATTATATAGGTTGGGAGAAATCATTCTCTATGGTTTGTTGTTTGATGCCTGAGTGCTTGTCGCCGACCCATGGGGATCGGGAACGCCCTTCAGTTATGTGGAGGATCGGGTCGGGTGCCAGTTTTGAGGGCAACCTAGGTCAGTTTGTTAAAATTTAGTATCAGAGGAGGTCTGTACTCAAGAGTCCTTGTCTTGGGACATCTGTTAGATTGAAGATAGGATTATCGGGGCTTGAGAAGTATGTTCCAATAACTGTCTGACCAACTCTTGTCATGAAGATTCTAAAGTTTCCTTGGGATGTTGGGATATGTGTCTCTAATGTTGGGTTTTATTTTGAATCTTTGTTTATAATTATGGGTTTTCAAGTTTAAACTGATATTACTCTGTTGTTTGATCGTTCCTTCTATTTCGATGTGCAGTAGTATGCCTCAGAGACGTCTTCCACGAGTTCCTTAGGGAGGTGTAGCTGATGCTCCACAAGGGAATATACCAGTGGATAATAATCTCATCAATACTATCATACAAATAGTTCGTGTTGTTTATTGGGATGCGCCATGAGTTCCGAACGCAGTGGTTGAGGTACATCCAGGAGCTGAAGCAAAGAGAGATCGATCACAGGAATTCTTGCGCGAGAAGCCACCGCCCTTTAAATGAATGAATGAACCTCAAGAGGCGGAGGACTGGTTGGATAAGATCGATCAAATTTTTGACTTCTTGGAGACACCTAAGAATATCAATGTGAAGTGTGAAGCATTCATGGTTGAGGGTTTTAATAAGCAATGGTGGGATTCCATGGTCCAGGCAGATAGACATGTGGATTTGAGTTGGAAGGGTTTCAAAACCCTGTTCTTCCGGAAGTTTTTCCTAGAGTCCCTGATGTTGGCTAAAGATATGGAGTTCATATCCTTGTAGCAGGGAGAGTGTTTGGTGTCGGTGTACACCAATCGATTTTATGATATTGTCCGTTTTTCTCCAGACGTGGTGAAGAATGACCAATTAAGGGCTCAGAAGTACCAGAAAGGTTTTCAACGGGTTATCAAATCATAGGTGTTTATGTTAAATATCTCTACCTATGTAGAGATGGTAGACAAATCTATGATGGAAGATATGGATATGGCAGAAAAGGTTGGATTTTCCACCTCTTCTCTTCCATCCAATGGCAGCTTTAGTGGTGCACATGAGAAGAAGAGGAAGTGGCAGGATCATCACAGGAGTGGTGGAGGTTAGACTTAGTAGCGATCCTCCTCTACACTGTCCGCTACAGCTAGCAGTGTACCTATGACTTACTATCAATGTGGAAAGGTCGGACACACAAGTCATTTTTATCCTATTATCATGAGGACATGCAACAACTATGAATGTATTGGTCACTTACAATGCTTATGTCAGGCCATGACTATGCCTCATTATGATAAGGGTTCGTCGGCTCCAAAGGCTACTGTGGTGTATTTAGAAGCTTGAAAGACTACAAGGCTCCAGCCACAGACCTTAGGAGTGAAGCACTTTCACGCAGTATATGAGTGTCTAGTGGAAGTCGATGCAGGTCCGACAACAGTGAGAGGTACTATGTAACACCCCAAGATTTCATAGTACGTTATTTCTTCAATGTAATTCAATAACTTTCACTACACACAAGGCTGAGTTCAAACGCACAACGACTTACCAAACTAGCCGTTCAAAAGCGGTTATGAATAGTATTAACTAAATTTTGAATTTTATATAATCCTTAAAATTTTAGAATCCATATTATGAGTTTCTTAGACATAATATAAAAACAAATTCATTTTTTTCAGATAAAAGAAGTATTTTTTTAAAATGCAATTTTACCTCCTTTTAATGGCGAACCCTTTTTAAATCAAATATTTGAAACTTTTATATATTAAATTTGACAAAATAAACTTATTCTTTAGAATCGGGGCATAAAAATTTAGTTTTGACAAATTTTTGTTATTTTTATGATAACTTTCATATTTGGGTGAATAGTGAAAAATACTAAATTTTAACTAAAAACAACTTTTTTAATCAAAATAATTTATAGTGTGAAACTATACATATGAATATTTTGGAAGCATAATTAGATTATATTTTTACCATTTAATCCAATATTGGTCATTGGAAGTAATTTCACTCTAAAATTGGACATAAACAAGTGTAAATCTTTTGGTAGTTATTATTTCTTAAAAATACGCCTTTTGGTTTTGACAATGAGAATTAATTTTAAATTAATAAATGAAATTTATATGTTTTGAATTTGGTAAAATAGACTTCATTTTTGAATTCAGAATATCAAAATTATCTTAGGGTGAATTTTTGGTATGTTTCTGAAAACTTTCAATTTTTGATGAGTAGTGAAAAACACTTCATTATTGGTTAAAACCGACTTTTCATTTAAATAATTATTTATTTTATTTAAATTTATTTTATGTCAAAATAAATACATAATACCTATATATGTTCAATGTAATCCATTGGATTCATTTTGTAATAATATTAGATATATAAAATTTTATTGAACTTTTCACTGTTTTTACCCACCTCCTAGGAGAATTTGCAAATTCGCATAAAACTTAATTTTACCGCTTCTGTGAGTGAAATTTAAAAAATTTGAGAGAAACAGTTGATATCAGTAAGAAAAATATGGTTCAATAAGATTAAAATAATTTTTGGTGAATAATAACTTTTTACTTTTATTTACCACGGTTAAAAGTAAATAGGGTAATTAAGGGTAAAAATGATATTATTTTTACCCTAACACATGTCCTAATTCTATTAATTTGGATAAGTGTAATTCGACCAAAAATAACCTTAGGAATAAAATATGATCCTTTAGATCCACTTGTATTAGATTAGTACATTTATTATTATTTTATTTAAAGAAGAGTTAAAAGAGTTAAAATCAAAGTTTAATAACTAAACCATTTTTAATATAGGGTTACACACAATGTAAATTAGACTATAAATATTCATTAGAAAGATAAAAATATTTCCTACATCATGGTATTTTATTTATAATTTTTAAATAATTAATAATTAAATTTATTTATGACACAATGACGATTCATTAATTACCTTATTAATGAAAGAATCAAATAAATGGTATCATAAATATTAAAATAAATATAATTTCAAAGTTTTTATGACATCCACGAATTTTCTAGGTGAATATGACATGTTAGGGTTGATTCAATGTATCTTGTTCGAAGAAATCAAGTTTTTATGACTTTCACAAAAACCAAATACCAAATAGTTTCAAAATTGACATAAATTAATTTTTAAAACAAATACTATATTATTGGTTGATATAATATTGCTAAAAATATAAGGTTCATCCAAAGGGTTTAAATAATATTATATATGTCATTAATGAACCACTTGAGGTTCTATTAGAAGTTTAGAGTAAGTTTATTAACCATATAGTATAAGAATACAAGAAGACGTGATAAAAGTTAAATTATTTAACCAAGAGTTAAATCTAAAAGATAAGGTTAAAATGGTAACCTAAAATTGTCTAAAACCTATTGGTTGAGATTATTTAGACCCATAACCATCTTATCCTTGAAATAAATCATTTTGGAGCCATTAGAAACCGAAAATGATTTTATTATAAAATAATATTTCAATCTTTTCCTAAGGTGCCCCTCACCCCTCTTATAAAAGAGCACTTCCCCTTCTCTCAAATTCACGCCTCCAAATCCATTTGGATTGGCCAAACCCAGCCTAAATATCCTCCCAACTATCCTACCTTCATCCTAGAGGCATTATTTTGATCATAAAGACAACCTAAGGAGCCCTTTTGATCAAATCAAAAGAAAGAACCCGAAGAAGAGGTAATGATTTCACCACCCTCTTACAAGTTCTTTTATTCTTCCACTTACTCTTTCTTTTTTATTATCATACCAAAATAATAACTCCAGTACCTTATATATAATATGATGTTATTATAAATATGGAACAACCATATTCATTATTCTATCCATCCTATGAATGATAATGTTACCATGCGTGCGTACGTACGGCTTATCATCTCCACACCGTGGTGTAATTTGTTATTCAAAACTATGTTATTTGGATGGATATAATGATGAGTAATATGTATATAAATAATAAAAATAACATTATAATGTCTTTGTAAAATTAATATACCATCCAATTCCACACCTTTAGGGAAATGATATTGTCGCTCGTGCGTACGTACGAATTACCATCTCCACGACTCGATGAGATTAATTTCCACATTCACCATTCATCGATGATTATAAAAATATATATTACTAATAAGTATGTAATATATGACATAATAATGCTACTGGAGATATATATATTTATATATATATATGTATTTATGTACTTACATATATCTTATTCACTTATTTCTGTTCAATACGATATGAAAACAGAAACAACGTTTATGCGTATGTACGGTCTACCGTCTCCATAAACGGTGTTTTCCATTTCATATATCTATCTATTATAAAATTTATATTCTAAATATGTATGATATATAAATCAATGTTTATATTATGGAAGTATTTAAATCATGATTTAAATGATACGATCAAGAATAACAAGTTAAAATATGTATGATAAAGAAAGCGATTATTACCCGAAATGTTAATTTTAACATGAAAATCATTATTAAATGGGTAGTATAAAGTCATAAATGAATCATTTATGATATAATAAATATGAATATGGTTTTTTTATAATTTAATAACATACAATGGTCATTATACAGGAGGTTAAACGTACCCTCAGTCAAAGGAAAGTGCTGGGTAAGAGGTTTTCCTCTCACTCCTTATTCCCATGAGATTCATGCTATATTGCCACTATTTTATTTTGTGTGGTGTATATACTACCCATAATTGTATTCTTTTTGGAATAAACTTTAATTTATTTGTATTTACATCTTCATTGTATGATACTTCTTTAATGGTGTGTATCTTTCATAAGTTACCAAATTGGTAAGGTTTAATTCCTCAATCTCATTATTATTCGAGATTGTTTATGTGTAAGTTTTTACTGGGACATATTTATTATCCATGTCCATGTTTTTATAAAATAATTTTCAAAGGGATTATTTTTAAGGGACTATTTTACTAAAAAATCATTTTAAATTTTTTAAATATTTATTCTTCTAAACCTTTCTCATTAATGTCTATGTTTTTAAAATGGTTTTAAGGATTTATTTATATAGACATGAATGTTTTAAAATGTTAATTCCTTTAAAAAGTTTCGAAGTGGTATGAGAAAATTTGATTCAAAACAATATTTTAAATGACTTCCTTTACAAATTATGTGACTTTTAAATGATTTCATGAAAAAAGGATTTTCTCTCAAATATTTTTACTGATCATTTTCAACTATGTCAACATCCTTTATGGGATATTATTCTTGATTAAGGTTGATTTATTATGATACAAATATTCGATATTGTATTTAAGGTTTTGTGATACATTTGACTATGGATGAGTTATTTTTATGCCATTCATGGTTTATGGTTAAAGTATTAACATTTCATATGCTAGTTTTAGTACGAATATTTATGTTATATTTCAACCTTTTCTTAAGATGAATGTATTGGACTAGTATGTTCTGGGTTGGGGACCGGTAAAAGTAAGCCCTTCGGGTTGGGTTTCAGTTACAACAGACCCTCCAGGTTGGAGTCTGGTTACAGAGGCTCTCCGGGTTGGAGTCCGGTTATAGAGGCTCTTCGGGTTGGAGTCCGGTTATAGAGGCTCTTCGGGATGGAGTCCGATTACAGAGGTTCTTCGGGTTTGGGTCCGGTTACAGTTATCCCATAGGTCCTGGCTTGAATCCTTGACACAGAAATTAAATTTCGGTACTATACATTCTCTTATTATGAAATAAGTTATTAAATGTGATTATTCGACTAGTATAATATCCATGTGCATGTTTATATGATAATTTTTGATTTATTTTTGTCATATTATGTTCAAGTTTATGTTTGTAAGGATGTTGTTTTTATTACACATCTTTCCTTAAAATTTTATAGCTTCCACTAAATTATTTACACTTACTAAGCATCTGAGCTCACCCCTTTCTTATGTTTTATTTTCCCAAGATATGAAGAAGTTAGTTATGAGTGACTTGAAGGAATAATCTAGGAGGCTTGGACATTTCTAATGGAATAAATTACTGTTCTTTTTCTTTTCAAGTTGTAACGTTGAACTATATGTATGTAATATATTTTCCAAGACTACTAAACTGATCGGTCCTTCGGGACTTGATTCCTTATAATCATTCCAATGTATTAAAATAATGCACCAACTCTAGGTAACTGGGGTCGGGGCGTTACAGTTGATATTAGAGTAAGTTTAGTACAAACCTTGAAAACTAGATTTAGATAAACTCTGATTAGAGTACATTATCCTAAGATAGACTTTGAGAATTAGTATAGAAGAACTTCCTAGAATTTTGGTACTGTATAGATTTTGTGAGTTTTCCAAGAAATACATCTTTGTCTAGATATGAGCAGGTAGAGGCGGATCTGGCACAGATGTACCTAGGGGTAAAACCTGAAAACACCGCTTTGAGCTAGACTCTAACATGAACTGGTGCATGACAACAGGCTTTGCTGCACTCTTGGTTACGACACTCCTGGGGGATATGCTTAAGATAATTCACATTTTCATTACAATACATTATGAAGGATTTAGGAGTAAATAATTCCTAAAAGAAAACATTTTTATTATTATGGATTATATCCATAAACTATTCAATTTATGTTAGGTATTTTACAAGTTTGGAATTATTCGTTTCGATTCATAAACTAACCCAGTGTATGCCATTGTTTAGAAATGGTGCCCAGTAGAAGGAATGAGAACTCCAACAATACGTATGATCCAAAGAGTAAGAAGAATCATATCTTTCATGGTATTAATCCAACATTAAGAAGGTAAATAGTCTCCCTTGTATTCTCAACATATGAAAAAATAATATCATGTATTAATAAGATAAGTAAAGAATTCTCTGAGTCATATGTCTTTGAAGGGAAGCAAGAGAAGAAAAGAATGGTAGAGATAAAGATGGATAAAGAGAAGAGGGGAAAGACGGATTTTCCCATATGTGATAAATGTGGAAAGAATCACCTTGTTAAATGCTTGAAGGGAATTAGAGTTTGTTATAAGTGTAGAGAAAAATGACACCAAATATGTGATTGAAAGGGTAAGAAAAAGGTTTCAAATGTAAAATGATTTATCTACAAGGCGTTGGGACACTACGCAAATCAATGTCCCAGTCATCGGAGTATATCGTAAATGATATTATTAGATAATAATCAAGTTATGATACCACCTCAAATGGATAGGAATGACTAGTGTTCTTATGTTATTATTATAGAATTATTTCATTTGAGTGTTGTATCAACACCATACTGGTTATATGAATTATAGAGATAAATAAGGATTGTACTACATTACTATTTTATTGAGGATTTGAGATTATATAGTTCTAAGAAAAGTAACTTAATAGTAAGCTACACTTTTTGGAAAATACATGGTTGAAGGAAAGTTAATCCTTAATATGGTCCTGATAATGAGGTAGGGATTTTGGAATAAGAGATGGTTGATTTGGATAAATTATATTGGATATTCTTGACTCCCTTGGAACTGATTAACAGTTTTTTTATTTCATCATTGTTGGAATATTCAAAATTTTTGGATAAAAGGCATATACCCAGTATTCTATAAAGAATAATGGAGTATGAATGTAATCAATAAGGTTTTATTCTAATTCAGGGAGTTACCAAGTTTTAAAATAATACATGATGAAGGTGTTCACATGTTATTACGTGGAAAAAGAATCTTCATTGTGTTTAATTTCCTTATAAATTTCGGAATGTGAGTTTGGATAGAAGTATTTTGGATAAGTCTAAAGGTTGGAATGGATTAAGTTTGAAATTGGATACAATTGTTAAGGTTATTTTTGGATTGTCATAAAAAGGACAACCTAGAGGTCGGGTGACAACCAGTCGCGTCCAGCAAGGCCGCGAGACTTGAACCCACAACCGAAGGGCGACAAGGGTGCATCACCTACCACTGGCCTACGTGTTGTCCTAGATTGTATAATGTAGTTTTTTAAAAGGTCTGATAGATGAATTATAAATTCATTATTTTTGGAACCCTATACAATTAGGATAAATAGAATATTTTTTTGAAATCTTTTGGAGTGAAAGATGAGTTTGTGGTAGGAATTAGTTAAAGGATGTAACTCTACTTGTCAAGTATATATATATATATATTCCCTCTTATTCTATGACTAAATCAATTGTTAAACTTTAGTTAAGGGACTTCGTCTCAATCTCCTTTCATTGAGGCATCCTTTGATTTCTAAATGACATTCTTTTATACAGTGTATAAAACCATTTGACTTTTCATTTCATGGAGAATCGTTTTCTATGAAGCATTTTAATAAACGACATAAAAAATAATGTTTTTTTACGTAAGCGGTGACAATGACCTTTCCGCCACCACGGGTTTTATTTGATCTTTGGCTTCGTTAACAAGCCAAAATGTTTTTTTAAAAAGAAAATAAATACCATATACTCTTTTTACACATTTTGGTATTGAAAGTGTTTTTGATAATGGATTTTTTATGTCAATATATTTAAATGATATATTGTGATTGATGACCTCAATCACTCCCTATAAATATTTACGTTTTCCATCCAATTATGTGTCTATAATTGCCACCAATGTTCTTCTAATCGAGATCATAATTTAGTGGTAACCTTTTTCATTTCCCTTTCCCTCTTATTAAGACTAAATTTTATTAACCCAATTTTCGATGTGGGCTCTCAACAAAAATATTTTTCTATTTTTGAAGAAAAATTTCAAATTGAAAGGTCACAATTTATTGAAGGAAGGGGAGAATGTAACACCCCAAGATTTCATAGTACGTTATTTCTTCAATATAATTCAATAACTTGCACTACACACAACACTGAATTCAAACGCACTACGACTTACCAAACTAGCCGTTCAAAAGCGATTATGAATAGTATTTACTAAATTTTGAATTTTATATAATCTTTATAATTTTAGAATCCATATTATGAGTTTCTTAGACATAATATAAGAAAAAATTCATTTTTTTCAGATCAAAGAAGTATTTTTATTTGAAATGCAATTTTATCGCCTTTTAATGGAGAACCCTTTTTAAATACAATATTTGAAACTTTTATATATTAAATTTGAAAAAATAAACTTCTTCTTTAGAATCAGGACATACAAATTTAGTTTTGATAAATTTTTGGTGTTTTTCTGATAACTTTCATATTTGGGTGAATCGTGAAAAATACTAAATTTTAACTGAAAACAAATTTTTTAATAAAAATAATTTATAGTGTTCAACTATACATATGAATGGTTTAGAAGCATAATTAGATTATATTTTTACCATTTAATCTAATATTGGTCACTGTAAGTAATTTCACTTTGAAATTGGACATAAAAAAGTGTTAATCTTTTGGTAGTTATTATTTCTTAAAAATACGCTTTTTAGTTTTGACAACGGGAATTAATTTTAAATTAATAAATGAAATTTCTATGTTTTGAATTTGGTAAAATAGACTTCATTTTTGAATTCAGAATATTAAAATTATCTTAGGGTGAATTTTTGGTATGTTTCTGAAAACTTTCAATTTTTGATGAAGAGTGAAAAACACTGCATTATTGGTTAAAACCGACTTTTCATTTAAATAATTATTTATTTTATTTGAATTTATTTTAGGTCAAAATAGATACATAATACCTATATATGTTCAATGTAATCCATTGGAGTCTTTTTTGTAATAATATTAGATATATAAAAGTTTATTGAACTTTTCACTATCTTTTACCCACCTCCTAGGAGAAATTGCAAATTTGCATAAAACTTAATTTTACCGCTTTTGTGAGTGGAATTTCAAAAATCTGAGAGACACATTTGATATCAGTAAGAAAAATTTGGTTCAATAAGATGGAAATAATTTTTGGTGAATAGTAACTTTTTACTTTTATTTACCACGGTTAAAAGTAAATAGGGTAATTAAGGGTAAAAATGATATTATTTTTACCCTAACACATATCCTAATTCTATTGGATAAGTGTAATTCGACCAAAAACAACCTTAGGAATAAAATATGATCCTTTATATCCACTTGGATTAGATTAGGACATTTATTATTATTTTATTTATAGAATAGTTAAAAGAGTTAAAATCAAAGTTTAATAACTAAACCATTTTTAATATAGGGTTACACACAATATAAATTCGACTATAAATATTAATTATAAATCTAAAAAATTTTCTTAAATCATGGTATTTTATTTATAATTTTTAAACATTTAATAATTAAATTTATTTATGACACAATGATGATTCAATAATTACCTTATTAATGAAAGAATCAAATGAATGGTATTATAAATATTAAAATAAATATAATTTCAAAGTTTTTATGACATCCACAAATTTTATAGGTGAATATGACATGTTAGGGTTGATTCAATGTATCTTTTTATAAGCAATCAAGTTGTGATGACTTTCAAAAAAACCAAATACCAAATAGTGTCAAAATTGACATAAATTAATTTTTAAAATAAATACTATATTATTGGTTGATATAATATTCCTAAAAATCTAAGTCTCATCCAAAGGGCTTAAATAATATTATATATGTCATTAATGAACCACTTGAGGTTCTATTAGAAGTTTAGAGTAAGTTTATTAACCATATAGTATAAAAATACAAGAAGACATGGTAAAAGATAAACTATTTAACCAAGAGTTAAATCTAAAAGATAAGGTTAAAATGGTAATCTAAACTTTTATAAAACGTATTTGTTGAGATTATTTCGACCCATAACCACTTTATCCTCTAAATAAATCATTTTGGAGCCATTATAAACTAAAAATGATTTTATTATAAAATAATATTTCAATCTTTTCCTAAGGTGCCCCTCACCCCTCTTATAAAAGGGCACTTATCCTTCTCTCAAATTCACATATCCAAAGCCATTTGGATCAGCCAAACACTACCCAAATATCCTATCAACTATCCTACCTTCATCCTAGAGGCCTTAGTTTGATCATAAATCCAACCTAAGGATCTCTTTTGATCAAATCAAAAGAAAGAACCTGAAAAAGAGGTAATGATTTCACCACCCTCTTTCAAGTTCTTTTATTCTTACACTTACTCTTTCTTTGTTACTACCATAACAAAATAATAAATCCAGTACCTTATATATACTGTGATGTTATTATAAATATGGAACAACCATATTCATTATTCTATCCATCCTATGAATGATAATGTCACCATGCGTGTATACGCATGGCTTACCGTCTCCACGCCGTGGTGTAATTTGTTATTCAACACTATGTTATTTGGATGGATATAATGATGAGTAATATGTTTATAAATAATAAAAATAACATTCTAATGTCTCTGTAAAATTAATATACCATCCAATTCCACACCTTTAAGGAAATGATATTGTCTCCCGTGCATAGGTACAGATTACCGTCTCCACGACGCGATGAGATTCATTTCCACATTCACCATTCATCGAAGATTATAAAAATATATATTAATAATAAGTATGTAATATATGACATAATAATGCTACTGGAGGTATATATATATATATATATATATATATATTTATGTACTTACATATATCTTATTCACTTACTTCTGTTCAATACGATATGAAAACAGAAACAACGTTTATGCGTACGTACAACCTACCGGCTCCATAAAAAGTGTTTTCCATTTCATATATCTATCTATTATAAATATTTATAATCTAAATATGTATGATATATAAATCAATTTTTATATTCTGGAAGTATTTAAATCATGATCTAAATGATACGATCAATAATAACAAGTTAAAATATGTATGATAAAGAAAACGATTATTACCCGAAATATTAATTTAACATGAAAATAATTTTTAAATGGGTAGTATAAAGTCATAAATGAATCATGTATGATATAATAAATATGAATATGGTTCTATTATAATATAATAACATACAATTTTCATTATACATGAGGTTAAACGTACCATCGGCCAAAGGAAAGTGCAAGGTAAGGGGTTTTTGTCTCACTCCTTATTCTCGTGAGATTCATGCTATATCTCCACTATTTACTTTTGTGTGGTGTATGTACTTCCCATAATTGTATTCATTGTGCAATACACTTTAATTTATGTGTATTTACATCTTCATTGTATGATACTTCTTTAATGGGGTGTATGTTTCATAAGTTACCAAATTGGTAAGGGTTAATTCTTCAATATCATTATTATTCGAGATTGTTTATGTGTAAGTTTTTACTGGGACATATTTATTATCCATGTCCATGTTTTTATAAAATACTTTTCAAAGGGATTATTTTTTAGGGACTCTTTTACTAAAACATCATTTTAAATGTTTTAAATATTTATTCTCCTAAACCTTTCTCATTAATGTCTATGTTTTTAAAATGATTTTAAGGATTTATTTTTATAGACATGAATGTTTTAAAATGTTAATTCCTTTCAAAAGTTTCAAAGTGGTATGAGACACTTTGATTCAAAAAATCTTTTAAAGGACTTCCTTTATAAATTATGTGACTTTTAAATGATTTCATGAAAAAATGATATTTCTCTCAAAGATTTTTACTGACCATTTTCAACTATGTCAACATTCTTTACGAGATATTATTCTTGATTGAGATTGATTTATTATGATACAAATCTTACATATTGTATTTAAGGTTTTGTGATATTTTTGACTAGGGATGAGTTATTTTTATGCCATTCATGGTTTATAGTTAAAGTATTAACATTTCATATGCTTGTTTTAGTATGAATGTTTATGTTATATTTCAACATTTTCTTAAGATGAATGTATTGGACTAGTATGTTCTGAGTTGAGGACCGGTAAAAGTAATCACTTCGGGTTGGGGTTTGGTTATAGTAGACCATCTGGGTTGGAGCCCGGTTATAGAGGCTCTTTGGGTTGGAGTCCGGTTATAGAGGCTCTCCGGGTTGGAGTCTGGTTACAGAGGCTCTCCGGGATGGTGTCCGGTTACAGAGGCTCTCCAGGTTTAGGTCCAGTTACTATTAGGCCATAGGTCCTGGCACTAGGCCTTGAGAAAAAAATTAAAGTGCGGTACTATACATTCCCTCATTATGAAATTAGTTATTACATGTGATTATTTGACTACTAGAATATTCATGTGCATGTTTATATGGTAATGTTTGATTTATTTTTGTCATATTATGTTCAAGTTTATGTTTGAAAGACTGTTGTTTTTATTACACATCTTGCCTTAAAAGTTTATAGCTTTCGCTAAATTATTTACACTTAATGAGCATCCGAGCTCACCCCTTTCTTATGTTTTATTTTCCTAGGATATGAAGAAGTTAGTTATGAGTGACTTGCAGGCATAATCTAGGAGGCTTGGACATTTCTAATGGAATAAATTACTATTGTTTTTCTTTTTAAGTTGTAATGTTGAACTTCATGTATGTAATCTATTTTCCAAGACTACTAAACTGATCGGTCCTTCGGGACTTGATCCCTTATAATCATGCCAATGTATTAAAATAATGCACTGACTCTAGGTAACTAAGGTCGGGGCATTACAGTTGGTATCAGAGGAAGTTTAGTACAAACTTTCAAAACTAGATTTAGATAAACACTGATTAGAGCACATTATCCTAAGATAGACTTTGATAATTAGTATAGAAGAACTTCCCAGAATTGTATTATTGTAGATATTTTGTGAGTTTTCCAAGCAATACATCCCTGTCTAGATACGAGGAGGTAGAGGCGGCTCTGGCACAGATGTACCTAGGGGTAAAACCCAAAAGCACCATTTTGGGCTAGACTCGAACGGGAACTGGTGCACGACAACAGGCCTTGATGCACTCTTGGTTACGATACTCCTGAGGGATATGCTTAGGATATTTCAAATTTTCATTACAAGCCATTATGAAGGATTTAGGAGTAAATACTTACTAAAAGAAAACATTTTTATTATTATGGATTATATCCATAAATTGTTCAATTTATGTTAGGTATTTTACAAGTTTGGAATTTTTCATTGAGATTCATAAACTAACCCACTGTATGCCATTGTTTATAAATGGTTCCCAGTAGAAGGAATGAGAACTCCAGCAATACATATGATCAAAAGAGTAAGAAGGATCATATTTTTCATAGTATTAATCCAACATTAAGAAGGGAAATAGTCTCCCATGTATTCTCAACATATGAAGAAATAATATCATGTGTTAATAAGATAAGTAAAGAATTTTCTGAGTCCTATGGCTTTGAAGGGAAGCAAGAGAAGAAAAGGATGGTAGAGAGAAAGATGAATAAAGAGAAGAAAAGAAAGAAGGATTTTCCCATATGTGATAAATGTGGAAAGAATCACCTTGGTAAATGATTGAAGGGAATGAAAGTTTGTTATAAGTGTGGAGAAAAAGGACACCAAATACGTGATTTCAAGGGTAAGAAAAAGTATTCAAATGTAAAATGCTTCATTTACAAGGCGTTGGGACTCTACACAAATCAATGTCCCAGTCATCAGAATATACCATAAATGATGCTATTGGATAATAATAAAGTTATGATACTACCTAAAATGAATAGGAATGAATTTTGTTCTTATGTTGTTATTATAGAATTATTTCATTTGAGTTTTGTATCAACAATATACTGGTAATATGAATTATAGAGATAAATAAGGATTGTACTGAATTACTATTTTATTGAGGATTTGAGATTATATGGTTCTAAGAAAAGTGACTTAATAGTAAGCTACACTTTTTGGAAAATACATGGTTGAAGGAAAGATAATCCTTAATATGGTTGTGATAATGAGGTAGGGATTTTGGAATAAGAGATGGTTGATTTGGATAAATTATATTGGATATTCTTGACTCCCTTGGAACAGATTAATAGTTTGTTTTTTCATCATTGTTGGAATATTCAAAAATTTTGGATATAAGGGATATATCCAGTATTCTATAAAGAATGAGGGAGCATGAATGTAAGCAATAAGGTTTTATGGTAATTTAGGGAGTTAACATGTTTTAAAAGAATACACGGTGAAGATGTTTACAAGTTATTATGTGGCAAAAGGATCTTCATTGTGTTTAATTTTCTAATAAATTTTGGACTGTGAGTTTGGATAGAAGTATTTTAGATAAGTCTAAAGTTTAGAATTGATTAAGTTTGAAATTGGATACAATTGTTAAAGTTATTTTTGGATTGTCATAAAAAGGATAACCCAGAGGTTGGGTGACAACCAGTCGCGTCCCGCAAGGCCACGAGACTTAAACCCGCAACCGAATGACGACAAAGGTGCATCACCTACCACTGGCCTACGTGTTGTTCTGGATTGTATAATGTTGTTTTTTAAAAGGTATGATAGGTGAATTATAAATTCATTATTTTTGGAACCCTATATGATCAGGATAAATAGAATATTTTTTTGAAATCTTTTGGAGTGAAAGACGAGTTTGTGGTAGGAATTAGTTAAAGGATGTAACTCTACTTTTCAAGTATATATATATATATATTCCCTATTATTCTATGACTAAATTAATTCTTAAGCTTTAGTTAAGGGACTTCGTCTCAATCTCCTTTAATTGAGGAATCATTTTATTTCTAAACAACTTTCTTTTATATGGTGTATAAAACCCTTTGAATTTTCATTTTAAGGGGAATCTTTTTCTACAAAGCATTTTACTGAACGATAAAAAAAAGAATGTTTTTTTATGTAAGTGGTAACAACGACCTTTCCACTGCTGTGAGTTTTATTTGATCTTTTGCTTCCTTAACAAGCCAAAATATTTTTTTTAAAAGAAAATAAATACCATATACTCTTTTTACGTATTTTGGTATTGAAAGTGGTTTTGATAATGGTTTTGTTATGTCAATATATTTAAATGATATATTGTTATTGATGACCTCAATAACTCCCTATAAATATTTACGTTTTCCTTCTAATTATGTGTCTCTAATTGCCACCAGTTTTCTCCTAATCGAGATCATAATTTAGTGGTAACCTTTTTCATTTCCCTTTCCCTCTTATTAAGACTAAATTTTATTAACCCAATTTATGCTGTGGGTTCTCCACAAAGGTATTTTTATATTTTTAACCTTTTATTTTCTAAGAACAATTTCAAATTGTGAGGTTGCAATTTATTGAAAGAGGGGAGAATGTAACACCCCAAGATTTCATAGTACGTTATTTCTTCAATGTAATTCAATAACTTGCACTACACACAATACTGAGTTCAAACGCACCACGACTTACCAAACTAGCCGTTTAAAAGAGGTTATGAATAATATTAACTAAATTTTGAATTTTATATAATCCTTATAATTTTAGAATCCATATTATGAGTTTCTTAGACATAATATAAGAAAAAATTCATTTTTTTCAGATGAAAGAAGTATTTTTTTAAAATGCAATTTTACCGCCTTTTAATGGGGAAACCTTTTTAAATCCAATATTTGAAACTTTTATATATTAAATTTGACAAAATAAACTTATTCTTCAGAATTGGGACATAAAAATTTAGTTTTGATAAATTTTTGGTGTTTTTTTGATAACTTTCATATTTGGGTGAATAGTGAAAAATACTAAATTTTAACTGAAACCAACTTTTTTAATCAAAATAATTTATAGTGTTAAAATATACATATGAATGGGTTGGAAGCATAATTAGATTATATTTTTACCATTTAATCCAGTATTGGTCATTGGAAGTAATTTCACTATGAAATTGGACATAAACAAGTTTCAATCTTTTGGTAGTTATTATTTCTTAAAAATATGTTTTTTGGTTTTGACAACGGGAATTAATTTTAAATTAATAAATGAAATTTATATGTTTTGAATTTGGTAAAATAGACATCATTTTTGAATTCGTAATATCAAAATTATCTTAGGGTGAATTTTTGGTATGTTTCTGAGAACTTTTAATTTTTGATGAACAGTGAAAAACACTACATTATTGGTTAAAACCGACTTTTCATTTAAATAATTATTTATTTTATTTAAATTTATTTTAGGTCAAATTAGATACATAATACCTATTTATATTCAATTTAATCCATTGGAGTCATTTTATAATAATATTAGATATATAAAATTTTATTAAACTTTTCACCGTCTTTTACCCACCTGCTAGGATAATTTGCAAATTCGCATAAAAATTAATTTTACCGCTTCTGTGAGTGTAATTTCAAAAACCCGAGAGACACGGTTGATATAATTAAGAAAAATGTGGTTCAATAAGATGAAAATAACTTTTGTTGAATAGTAAATTTTTACTTTTATTTACCACGGTTAAAAATAAATAGGGTAATTAAGGGTAAAAATGATATTATTTTTACCATAACACATGTTCTAATTCTATTGGATAAGTGTAATTCGACCAAAAACAACCTTAGGAATAAAATATGATAATTTAGATCCACTTAGATTATATTAGGACATTTATTATTATTTTATTTAATGAAGAGTTAAAAGAGTTAAAATCAAAGCTTAATAACTAAACCATTTTTAATATAGGGTTACACACAATATAAATTAGACTATAAATATTAATAAAAAATAAAATTATTTCCTACATCATGGTATTTTATTTATAATTTTTAAACATTTAATAATTAAATTTATTTATGACACAATGATGATTCATTAATTACCTTATTAATGAAAGAATCAAATAAATGGTATTATAAATATTAAAATAAATATAATTTCAAAGTTTTTATGAAATACACGAATTTTATAGGTGAATATGACATGTTAGGGTTGATTCAATGTATTTTTTTCGAAGCAATCAAGTTGTGATGACTTTCACAAAAATCAAATACCAAATAGTGTCAAAATTGACATAAATTAATTTTTTTAAAAATACTATATTATTGGTTGATATAATATTTCTATAAATATAAGGTTCATACAAAGGGATTAAATAATATTATATATTTCATTAATTCTCCACTTGATGTTCTCTTGAAACTTTAGAGTAATTTTATTAACCATATAGTATAAGAATACAAGAAGACACGGTAAAAGTTAAACTATTTAACCAAGAGTTAAATATAAAAGATAAGGTTAAAATGGTAACCTAAACTTGTCTAAAACCTATTTATTGAGATTATTTAGACCCATAACCACCTTATACTAGAAATAAATCATTTTGGAGCCATTATAAACCGAAAATTATTTTATTATAAAATAATATTTCAATCTTTTCCTAAGGTGCCCCTCACCCCTCTTATAAAAGGGCACTTCCCCTTCTCTCAAATTCACACCTCCAAATCCATTTGGCTTGGCCAACCCCAGCCCAAATATCCTCCCAAATATACTACCTTCATACTAGAGGCCTTATTTTGATCATAAAACCAACCTAAGGAGCCCTTTTGATCAAATCAAAAGAAAGAACCCGAAGAAGAGGTAATGATTTCACCACCCTCTTTCAAGTTCTTTTATTCTTCCACTTACTCTTTCTTTGTTATTACCATAACAAAATAATAAATCCAGTACCTTATATATACTGTGATGTTATTATAAATATGGAACAACCATATTCATTATTCTATCCATCCTATGAATGATAATGTCACCATGCGTGCGTATGTACGACTTACCGTCTCCACGCCGTGGTGTAATTTGTTATTCAACACTATGTTATTTGGATGGATATAATGATGAGTAATATGTATATAAATAATAAAAATAACATTATAATTTCTCTGTAAAATTAATATACCATCCAATTCCACACCTTTAAGGAAATGATATTGTCGCTCGTGCATACGTTCGGATTACCGTCTCCACGACGCGATGAGATTCATTTCCACATTCACTATTCATCGACGATTATAAAAATATATATTACTAATAAGTATGTAATATATGACATAATAATGCTACTGGAGATATATATATTAATATATATATATGTATTTATGTACTTATATATATCTTATTCACTTACTTCTGTTCAATACGATATGAAAACAGAAACAAAGTTTATGCATACGTACGGCCTACCGTCTCCATAAACGGTGTTTTCCATTTCATATATCTATCTATTATAAATATTTATATTCTAAATATGTATGATATATAAATCAATGTTTTTATTCTGGAAGTATTTAAATCATGATCTAAATGATACAATCAAGAATAACAAGTTAAAATATGTATGATAAAGAAAGCGATTATTACCCAAAATGTTAATTTAACATAAAAATCATTATTAAATGGGTAGTATAAAGTCATAAATGATTCATGTATGATATAATAAATATAAATATGGTTCTGGTATAATCTAATAACATACAATGGTCATTATATAGGAGGTTAAACGTACCCTCGGCCAAAGGAAAGTGCAAGGTAAGGGGTTTTCATCTCACTCCTTATTCTCATGAGATTCATGTTATATTGCCACTATTTCCTTTTGTGTGGTGTATCTACTACCTATAATTGTATTCATTGTGAAATAAACTTTAATTCATGTGTATTTACATCTTTATTGTATGATACTTCTTTCATGGGGTGTATGTTTCATAAGTTACCAAATTGGTAAGTGTTAATTCCTCAATCTCATTATTATTCGAGATTGTTTATGTGTAAGTTTTTACTGGGACATATTTATTATCCATGTCCATGTTTTTATAAAATAATTTTCAAATGGATTATTTTTAAGGTAATATTTTACTAAAACATAATTTTAAATGTTTTAAATATTTATTCTTCTAAACCTTTCTCATTAATGTCTATGTTTTTAAAATGGTTTTAAGGATTTATTTATATAGACATGAATGTTTTAAAATGTTTATTCCTTTCAAAAGTTTTAAAGTGTTATAAGACACTTTAATTCAAAACAATATTTTAAACGACTTTTTTCACAAATTATGTGACTTTTAAATGATTTCATGAAAAAAGGTGATTTCTCTCAAAGATTTTTACTGATCATTTTCAACTATGTCAACATCCTTTACGGGATATTATTCTTGATCAAGGTTGATTTATTATGATAAAAATATTCCATATTGTATTTAAGGTTTTGTGATATGTTTGATTGTGGATGAGTTATTTTTATTCCATTCATGGTTTAGGGTTAAAGTATTGACATTTCTTATGCTAGTTTTTGTACGAATGTTTATGTTATATTTCAACCTTTTCTTAAGATGAATGTATTGGACTTGTATGTTCTGGGTTGGGGACCAGTAAAAGTAAGCCCTCCGGGTTGGGGTTCAGTTACAACAGACCCTCTGGGTTGGAGTCCGGTTATAGAGGCTCTCCGGGTTGGAGTCTGGTTACAGAGGCTCTTTGGGTTGGAGTCCGGTTACAGAGGCTCTCTGGGATGGAGTCCGTTTACAGAGGCTCTCCGGGTTTGGGTCTGGTTACAGTTATCCCATAGGTCCTAGAATGAGGCCTTGATACATAAATTAATGTTCGGTACTATACATTCCCTCATTAAGAAATTATTTATTACATGTGATTGTTCGACTAGTAGAATATCAATGTTCATGTTTATATGGTAATGTTTGATTTATTTTTGTCATATTATGTTCAAGTTTATATTTGAAAGGTTGTTGTTTTTGTTACACATCTTTCCTTAAAAGTTTATAGCTTCTACTAAACTATTTACACTTACTGAGAATCTTAGTTCACCCATTTATTATGTTTTATTTTCCCAGGATATGAAGAAGTTAGTTATGAGTGAATTGCAAGCATAATCTAGGAGGCTTGGAAATTTCTAATGGAATAAATTACTGTTGTTTTTCTTTTCAAATTGTAATATCGAACTTCATGTATGTAATCTATTTTCCAAGACTACTAAAATGATCAGTCCTTCGAGACTTGATTCCTTATAATCATGCCAATGTATTCAAATAATGCTCCGACTCTAGGTAACTGGGGTTGGGGCATTACATACTATCTTTATTAGATATTTAACAGTAATTACTTTATTTGATACTGGTGCCTTCCACTCGTTTATATCTACATATTTTTTTGATATTCTTAAACTTCCAACAGAACTTATGTACCTTGTAATAGAGTTAATAACACCTCTTGGAAAGAGGAAATAATAGGGGTTTTAGTGTCCTTGTTCGTTAATGATAGTTGATACTGAGTTGGTTTGAGATTTTCTTATTCTTGATCTGGATCTGTTTGACTTCATCATCAGTATGGATTGGTTTGACACTCATTGAGATGAGGTTGATTGTTATCATCAGCATGTTTCATTTCTTTCTACCTATGGGAGCTCTCGTGTGTTTCAAGGGGAGTAGGATCCTAAGTCAGGTCGTGCAGGGCCTTCCCACCCAGAGCTCAGGAGTTTGTTTTCTAATATTGCGATTAAGCCAAATGAAATTTCTTCTATTGTTGATATTTCCATTTTTGTTCGAGACTTTTCTAATATTTTCCCATATGACTTATCTAGTCTTCCTCCATAGATAGGTAGAGTTTATGGTTGACCTAGTGGCAGGAAAGTAGCTAATATCGATACCTTATCGTATGGCACCAGCAGAGATGAAAGAGCTCAAGATTCAGTTGGATAGCCTGTTGGAAAAAGTTTTTTTCATCCTAGAATTTCATCTTAGATTGCCCCTGTTCTCTTTACCAAGAAATAAGATGGTTCACTTCAGTTGTGTGTGGACTATTAGAAGTTGAACTGAGTAACAATTAAGAAAAAATATCATTTTCCTCATGTACATGATTTGTTAGATCAGTTAGAGGGGGAAAAGTGGTTTTTAAAGATTGATTTTCGGTTGGTTTATCATCATCTTAGAGTTCGGGAGTTTGATATACTGAATACAACTTTTAGGAGCAGGTATGACCATTATGAATATATTGTGATGATTTTTGGTCTGACTAATGCTCCTGAAGTTTTTATGGCTTTGATGAATCTAATATTCCACCAATATCTTAACACTTTTGTGGTAGTGTTTGTGGATGATATTCTGGTCTATTCGAAATCCGAGCGTGAGCATGAGTACCATTTGATTTTGGTTTTGGAATTTATGAGAAGTCATTGTTTGTATGGAAAAATTTTGGAATGTAGTTTCCGGATTCAAGAAGTGAATTTCTTAGGGAACATGATTTATGAGCATGGATTATCAGTTGACCCATAGAAGGTGAAGGCTGTTTTGTCATGGAAGGAACCACAAAATGTCTTTGAAATTTGGAGCTTCCTTGGTCTTGTTGGATACTACTGACATTTTGTTAAGGATTTCTCTAAGCCGGCATCACCTTTGAATTCTCTTACCAAGAAAGTGGTGAAATTCACATTATATACGAAGTGTCAGTCTTCTTTCGATGAACTGAAATGACTTCTGACATCAGCTCCTATTCTGATCTTACTTGAACCTAGTAAGGGGTATGTGGTGTTTTGTGATGCTTTTGCTACTGGTTTGGGATGCGTACTTATATAGGATGACCATATAGTAGCTTACGGATCTCGTTAGCTTCAACCTCATGATAAGAATCACCCCGCTCATGATTTAGGTCTTGATGCATTTATGCATGTGCTTAAATGTTGGCAACATTATCTTTTTAGAGAGAGGTTCATGGTATTTTCTAATCGTAAGAGTCTAAGCTATATATTTTCTAAAAAAGACTTGAATATCAGATAGAGACGATGGGAGAATACCTTGAGACGTTTTACTTCAATATCACCTACACCCAGGGGAAGGGGAATTTCATTGTAGACACTATTAGCAAGAAAATACTATCATATGTTGTTCTAGAGTTGAAGGAGGAGTGGAACCTCATGGGGATTTTTGATTAGTTTCACCTAGATGCTCAAGATAATGTTTCATGTATGGTTCTAACTAGTGTTCATTTATCATCATCTCTGCTGGAGTCTGTTCTGCAGAGTCAACAATAAGATTATGAGTTTAGAAAGATTTGGGAAAGCCTTTATAGTGGGTATACTATTTCTAGGTGGTCTCTTTATTTAGATGGTATGACCCACTTTGGGAAGAGAGTTGTCGTATCATCATTTGTGAGAATTTTAGTCTTGTTTAATTGTCAGAAATCTTCATGAGCTGTTCACCCATACACTATACAGGAGACAAAGATTCTGGTGGTGGGTATAAAGCATGACATTGCAGACTATGTGCCCCGTTGTTACACCTTATAATGGATAAAGGCGGAGCACTTTAAATCATCTGGTTTGATTCAACCTCTTTAGATGTGGGTCTGGAAATGGGGCTAGGTAACCATGGATTTTTTTATTGTATTACCATAGACTACCCATGGGAAAAATGCTATCTGGGCAGTTGTTGATCGGTTGATGAAGTTTGTTCATTTCATTCCAATTAAGGACACCACTAAGGTTAAATATCTGGGTAAACTGTATATACAGAAGTTTGTGAGGTAACATGGAAGTCCTTTTTCCGTTGTTTTATATAGGGATCCTAGCTTTACCTTGAGGTTCTATAGGAGTCTCTAAGAGGAAATGAGAACTCAGGTCAAGTTTAGCACAACATACCATCAACAGACAGATGGTCAAATGAATCATGTGATTCAGATCTAGGAGGATATGCTTCATGCTTTTTTTTTGGATTTTGGTGGATAATGAGATAATCATCTAGGACTGGTTGAGTTTTTTTATAACAATAGTTACCAGTCATCAATAAGAATGGATCCCTTTGAGGTGTTATATGGTCACTCGTGCAGATCAACTCTTTTTTGGGAAAAGGTGGATGAAGTATATTTATTTGGAAAAAATTTGGTTCAGGAGACGTCAACAAAGATTCAAGATGTACATCAACATCTGGTTATACCCCAGATTCGACAGAAATCGTATGCAGATTAGCAGCATTGTCCTATGGAGTTTCCATTGGTGATTGAGTTTTCTTGAAAGTTTCTCCTTGGTTGGGTCACCGTTGGTTTGGAAAATAGGTAAAATTGGCTCCGAGATACATTAGACCTTTTGAGGTCACTGAATGGCTCAGTTAGGTTTCTTATCAGTTAGAATTTCCAGTTCAATTGATGAGTATTCATGATTTTTCCACATATCTCAGCTCAAGAAGTACCATCCTAACCCCGTTCACATTTTTAATTTGGAATAAATTGATTTGGAGTTAGATGTTTCTGTTTTAGAGAAAACAGTTGAGATTGTTGACTCTCAAGTGAAAGTCTTGAATGGGAAGTTGATTCTGTTGGTCAGAGTGTGATGGAAACACGGTTCAGATTCTCATGAGACTTGGGAACATGAGCTGTTGATGAGGGAGCAATTACCTCATTTGTTTCTAGGGATTTCATCTTCCACATGACTTCTCAGAGACAAAAAAGTCTCTATGGTGGGGAGTTTGTAACATACCATTATTGATCTATCTGGTATGTCCTTAACCACATTGTATTTTCCGTGTTTTCGTTGTCGGTATAAGACCAAGAAGAAATTAGGAGGATACATATAATGGTGAAGTCATATATTTGATGGATCTTTAACCAGTTTTTTCTGCAAGCTGTAGGAGGATTTCACACCGTGTAACTAGGTTACACGACGTGTAAGAGTTTCTGGATAAAAATCATGAAAGACTTCACACTGTGAGAGGTTACACAATGTGAAGAGACATTAAACATCATGAGTTGATAAAAGGTTGGATTTTTAATTCGAGGTGACGATTTTTCTGACATATGTGGGACTTTGGTGGTTACAAGTCATATAATCTGGTTGCACGTCGTGTAACAGTCTGGTTAAAGTTTTTAAAATAGGCGTGTGACTGATTTTATTCTGGTTTTTCCTCTATACTCTTGTTCTCGACCCAGGGCAATTCCTAGGCGATTTTGGGAGACTCCGCTGCTTCTAGATCGATCTGTTTGACGTTCGATATCTGTTTCTATTGTGGTACATCTCTCCAGGTAAGTGACCTTTTTTCTTCTTCATTTCCATTGATTATGGTAGCACCCTTGGGTTATGTTATCGAATCCATTGGTCTAAGTTGGTGTTTCTTCATGTCTTCTTCTAGATCTGTTGTGAAATATCTTTCCAGAGGCCATTCCTTTATTTTTCACGGTACAAAGGGTGTTTGTTCTTGAGGTATGTGAGTTTCCTCCTTTCCATCAACCCCTTGTTTTCTAAATTTGATCAATCTTGTGATGAGGATTGGATTCTAGGGAATTTTTTGTCATCGTTGGGCTTTCGTTGTTGGTGGATCCCGTTGCGGGTGTGTGTGTCCCGAGTTTTGAGGTTGGTGGTTCCGTCTCTAGCCTATGCTGATGAACCTTGTTGTTCTTTCTTTACAAATTGAGTTATACATGTAATTTAAATTATTGTTTTGAGTGTATTGATAAGAGTTTCTTAAAAAAAATGGTTTCCCTTGGTTATTGATAAATGGAAAGGAAATGAGTATTTTCAAATCATTGAAAAGGATTTTGTGAAATGGTTTTTAAATGGTTTTTGAAACATTGATATTATTGTGAAAATGAGCATATGAGTTACCTTGGGTACTAGGTGGAAGGTTTAGCTTGAGACCATCGTCTATTATGGGGGTTCACTTTCTGTGGAATTCCTCTTGACCTAGAGCATAGATTAATTGAATCTAGGTACACATATGATGTTGGGGTTTCACTTTCAGGGGTGTCTCCCTGGTCCTAGAGTGTAGATAATTAGCTTTAGGTACCACAATGCATTATTCATAGATTTTTGGGTACGAGTAGTCTACTGTCTGAATTGTTGTATTCCTTGGTGCTTTGATTCCTGTATTGCTACTATTGTTTTTTATGTCTTGGATTTATATTATTTTAACCTTGATATGCATGTTGATGCTTGTGAAAGATGATATGAAAAATGTGCTTTGAAATTGATATATCTATTTTGTTTTAGAACCGTGATAAAAAGGGAAATGTTTACCTTGTTTTATATAAAACTATTTTAATGATTATCATGCCATGTTTTATTTAAAATGATCACACAAGAATTGTTATACAAAGACTTGTTATGGAACACCTTGGTGGGATCCTATTGAGCCTACTACCTCACACCCTGCTCACTTCTTCGGTGGTGCATAGACCTTTGTATGTATTCCATTGTAGGGAAAAGAAATGTGTTTTAGTGAGGTGGTGAGGTTTCATGTCATCTGGGTTGGGTAGCTGGTGGTGAGATGGTGGGAGTTTGTCCATGCCATCGTATGGAGTAGATGTTTCATTTTGATCCTCTACAGTTGGACTTGTCTTTTGGACTTTTAGCTACTTTTACAGTTGTTTTGTTTCCACTGTCTTCTTGTGGTTATGAAATATATTTCTTAAAATTTAGTTTTCTCTTTCTTTTCCATGTGTATATATTCCATGCGTTGTACAGGTTGGGAAAAATCATTCCCTCTAGTTTTTTGTTCAATTCCCAGGTGCTTGTTGCCATCTCGTGGGGATCGGGAACGCCCTTCGGGTATGTGGCAGATTTGGTTGAGTGACAATTTTGAGGGTAACCCAGGTCAGTTCGTTACAAGAGGGAAATCTACCTAATGTATTTCCTGATCATCCAGATATAAAATCACAATATAAGCTGTCATCCTGCCCATCCCATGATGCTCGAATCTAGCTCGGCTCTCCTAAACATCCAATTCACCCTTATGAATAATCTCTCCACTCTCTGGTGATGTGAATGTCACTCTTCGATGATAACAATCAATGAAATCATGAATAAGAACCAACCAGTACATCCCGATAATGATGTCAAAATCTGTCATCTTGAGGAAAAAGCGGTCCCATACAAAGTGACACCCACCAATATCAATGAGGAACTCCCTAAACTGATGTACCTCCTTCGTTATAATCCACAACAGAGTATCAAGCATCATAACTCCACTAGAATACTAAACATTATGCCCAAAAATCTCTAAAACATACACAAATATAAAGTTATGAGAATCCTCTGTATTGAAAAGAGAATATGCTAAAGTAAAGACTACTAGAATAGTACCTCTCACAGTAGAAGGCTCTAGATTCTTCTCCTCTGGTGTCGGTTGCACTGTGTATATCTGGCCTGATCCACGAACCTGTGTGTAACGACCCAAAATTTTATCAATGAAATATCTCTTCTTATAATTATGTTATATAGTATAAATAACATAAAATCAAATAGATAACACAATACAAACTTTATAAATGAAGAATTAATTAATTAATAGGTATTTCTATACATTAAGGAACCTATACAGATGAAATAGTAATTTGATTGTTGGAATAGTAATATAACCATTAAGAAAAGTAATCCGGCCATAGAATAGGAACCTCACATATGAAAGTGTAAATAAAATTTGGGTATCTTATAAATGAAAATATGATATATTTATATCTTGGTATAAGTAAATAAATGTTTTAAAAATGACAAATTAAGTGTTGCTATTTTTGTAAAGCGTAAATGTTTATTTACAATTTTATAATTAATATAATGTTTTAAAATAAAATTTATTTTATTAAAATAGATTTATAAATTCATATTTTATTGTCTTATGATTAATAAGATAATTTTATGAGACTTTAATTATTTTTTCAAAGTTTCATAAAATCAGTTATAATATTAAAATCTGTATTTTTTGAGTAAATAATGATTTTATTTAAAAATTTAATTTCTCATATTTAGAAAATTATTTTCATAAAATAGATCCAATTTTTTAATTCTACACATTGAAAAATGATTAGGGTAATTTTTTTTGTATTTTTCTAAAATAGTTGTTTTTTTGGTGAATAGTGAAATTCTGTAATTTACATTATAAGCTAAATACATGAATTATTGAGCCATGACTGATGTATAATTGTTGTAGGTCCATAATATCAAACTCTTGTTCATTATTTAATATATTTAGTGATAAGGTTCAACACTATTTATGGTCTTGATCCAAAATAATAAAATACTGAATATAATAATAAAAAAACACCCATCTCACCCACTATAAATATCACCCCTCACCACCCCTTATCCTCACACCTCCAAAGCCTTGAAGTTTTCTTAGATTCTACCTAATTCATCTCCCAAACCTCTTCCCCATGCACTAGTCTTTCTGGTATCATCAAAATACCATTTTCAAGTTCCTTAAGGAGGATCTTAATAAGAAGAAGTTCAAGAGGTAAAATCCTCTTTCGTTTTTTTTAAATTTCTTTTCAATTTCTTTTATTTTTTTATTCTCTTCTGACCTCCCTATACCAAAGTAGCATGATAACAACGATATATTTTATATACTGGAATTTAATTATGTTAATTAAATATCAACCAACAATTCTATTCTCTTCCCCTTTTATTCTAAAAATGAAAACATCATCGGTGATGTGCCAATTTACCACCTTCTTGGAAGATGAGTTTTTGTTTTTCAATTCTGCCTCCAAGTCTAGTCATAAAACCATTTTTATGGTTAAAAAAGAATATAATATATGTATTAAAACTTATTTAATGTTATGAAACATGTAAATATACATAAAATTAATTAATAAAACAAAACTATTGCGCGACGATCGAAAAAAATTCTAAAATAATCTAAATGATTATCATTAACATTTTTTCTAATGAATCATCCTCATATCTGAAAATAAAATGATATATAAGACCATTTAATCTTCTGTAATTTCATTAATAATATATAATTTTAATTCTGGAAAACTATTCCCATTTTACATGACCTTTCATACATGTATACAAGTGAACCGATCATGAAAATCAAGGAAACGAACACTCCTGAACAATGAAATTAAATCTTATAACTCATCAAAAAGGCCATAAATTAACTTAATAAAATTATACTAAATAAAATAAATGTTGAATATGTTATTAATTAAATTATTAATGAATCTAATTTCATTATCTAGGATGTTAAGTGTAAGTGAAGAACACTTTCAGACCTAAGGTAAGAGTTTCTCCCTAAACCTCTATTTTTTTCCTTCGACTTATACTTTCTCCCTCTTTACCTCAATGTAATTCTTAATTATTATTATGCACTCCTCCTAAAATTTGTGTTTATATTCCAAATATATGTACCTAGCTCAATTATTTTTATTTTATGGGTAAATACATGTTTTATAAGGTTCATTTTTTAATTTCTCCTGATAAGCAAACCCAATTAAAGGGAACTTATCAATTTAATACCAATTTTCAAGTATAATCTATATTAGTTTTAATCAACCATTATTTTTCTAAAACCACTCATTTCATCATGAAAAAAATATTAGTTTATTTTTGGTTTTATTCAAACAATTACACCTTCTTCTTTTTAAAGACTTATATTTTCCCTAAAACTACATCAAAGTGGCTTATTTCTAAAATTTATTGAATAATATTTTTAAATGTTTTTAATTAAGTTTCCAAATTTCAGTATGAATATTATTTTAATATTACTCAAATATAATTTCATTGTATTTCCCTTTTTTTAGGAAATACTTGTTTACAATATGATTTTATGACAAAATACAAATGATTTTCCAAAAGAACTATTATTTCCAAAGTGAAAAAAATATTTTTCTAAAGAATTTCTCAATGATTTTATTAGAGTATTTCATATATTTTAACATACACTATTAATAATTATGATTAATTTATATTTATCTATTATGTTACCATTTACCATATTTTTTGAATGGTTTATGATTATTTTGACTGAGGATGTACTATCTTGATACCATTCACCATATTAAACTTGATTGTTGATGATTATGTTTACTGATTGGGGATATTATTTTCATTTCATATGTTAGTTTCAATATGAATGTATATGTTGATTATTTTGACCCTTTTCATATGATAAATGTATTGAACTTAGTAAGTGTTGTGTGGGGCCTGATATATCCCCTCGATGTATTGGCAGGTCTCATGAGACAAACTAGATCGAGTTTTGGCTAAGACCCTAGTCATTTATATAGAATTTTTGGCTAAGACCTTGATGGTATGTTTATGATTTATTGCATTATGCATTTCCTCATTATGAGATTAGTTATTGATAATCCATATGATAATTTGGATAGTATAACATTTATGGTTAAGTATTATTGTCATGTGATTATTTATATGATGTTATTTGATCAACTTTTATTCCTATAATATTATTCTTAAGTTTATGTTTTAATGGAAAGTGTTGTTAGTTATTCAACTTGACTTATTGTTTATGTTTATTTATGATAGCTTCCACTATATTGTTTACCCTTAATAAGCACTTGAGATCATCCATTTCTTATGTTTTATTTTTTCTCAGGATTCCAAGATGTTTATTATGATTGACATGCAGGTATAATTTAGATGAATAGGGATGTTTCCAAAGGAGTTTCTATATTTTATTTCATTTCAAGTTGTAATGTAATAATTGTGTTTGTATCTAGTTTTTCAAAGCCACTAAACTATTCAGTCCTTCGGGATGCGATCACTTGTTCATAGTACCAATGTAATAAAGTAAGGAACTAACTCCAAGATATTGGGGTCATGATCTTTATAGTTGGTATCAAAGTAATTTTAGTAGAAACTTTGAAAACTAGATTAGGAAAACACAGATTAGAGAAATATAACCCTATAAATGACTTTGATAATATTCTCAAGGTATCCAAGATTATGATTTTGAGATTCGTTATACTTTAATTGTTACATTAATTTTAAAATTTCATAATATAATCTAGTGTATGCCATTGTTAGATAGTGTAAAGAATTAAAACCATATCAATGCATGTATTCCATGTAGGGATTTCCCTTCCATGAAAGATAATGATGTTGGAGCTGAAGCTGCAATTGGAGCTAAACAAATTATGACTATACTGGGAAAATAGAATCAAGTTATGAGAAATAACCTTACTCACATGGATCATTTTGATCCACAATGTGATTTAACAATGTTGGATCACTTTATGTGACAATAACCTCCATAATTCAATGAGACTACAAACAAATTTGTAACTGAGTAATTGATAAGTTCCTTAGAGAATATATTTTTCGTTTTGAGAAGTAATGAAAGGGATAAAGTATTCATGAAATTTTATAGTTTGTTGGGAGATACAGATTAGTGGTGGTAGTTAATTAAAAACAAAAATAAGGAGGAAGAAATTGAAAATATGGAATGAAATAATTTTAAGGAAATTTTCTTGGAAAAATATATCCCTCACGAATAGCGAGAGGATATGAAGAGATAATTCTTGAGTCTGAGACAGAAAGAGGATGAAAACGTTTCTTAGTATGAATACAAATTTACAAGGTTAGCGAGACATGTTATAGACTACATACGTAATCCAAGGAGAAAGATCGACCATTTCTTTGATGTTCTTAAACTAATTCTATGAAGTGCACTAGTCTCCCAAACATTCTCATTATATGAGTATACAATATCCTGTTCCATCAAGATGAATAAATAATTTTCCAAGCCATATAGTTTCGAAGGGAAATAAGATAATAAGAGGGATGTTGAGTACTCTAGAAAATTAAATAAGGGAAAAGAGAAGAAATGAATAATAGAATTTATAAGTTGCAATGAATGTGGAAAGAAACATCATGGAATATGCCTATTGGGAATGAGAGTTTGTTACGAGTGTAAAGAAAAAGGACACCATGCTCGTAATTGCAAGGGAAAGAAAGAATTCGGCCATGTGCAATGCTTCAGCTATAAGGAGATGAGACACTATGTATATAAATATCCTAGACATCAAGGGAACTTGATCCTGAAAAGAGAAAGGGAACAAGACCATGCTTATGCAGTCACAACAATTAAAGTATAAGTAACCAATGATGTAGTGTCAGGTACATTAATTATATCTTTAAATTTATCCAATAATTTATTTGATTCTGGATCATCACTCTTTTATATCTACCCAATTTTACAAGAAAATTAGACACTTACCTTTTGATTTAATAAGGTAGTTGTTAGTAAAAACTTCTAAGTATAGTCTCATGGCCACAAAAATGTGTCATTCAATCCCATTTATGACACATAAACATGCTTTAGTTGATGACCTTATCATCATACATATGGTTAACTTTGATATAATCCTTGGTATGAAATGAATTTCAAAATATGATGCAAAAATTTATTACAAGAAGAAGGAAATTATGATTTGTGAGGAAGATGTAGAATACCTTATTTGTAGAGAATAAATTTCATCATCAAATTATTATTTAGATCCACCCCAATAGTTTTACTGAATCAAATTCTTAGAGAATAAGATCAGATAAAACCTACTAATGAAAAATGTGATATTTAAATTGAGGATTTGATTATTTTATATGAATACATTGATGCATTTATAGAAGATTTTCCTAGATATCCTCTAGAGTGAGAAGTTGAGTTTTCTATTGATTTAATCCCTGATGAAAGACCAATATCAACGACTCCTTATAGAATAGCCACTATGGAATTAGTGGATCTGAAGAAACAACTATAGAAGTTGAGTAGTAAGGGGTTAATATTATCTATAGTGTTTCTCCATGGGAATCCTCTGTTATCTTTGTTAAGAAGAAAGATGGATCATTGTGGCTGTGCGTTGAATATAGAGAGATCAATGATATTACGATAAAGAACAAGTACCAGCTACCTCACATTAATGATTTATTTGACAACTTTATGGAGCTATATATTTTTAAAAGATTGATCTTCATTCTGGATATCATCAATTGTGTGTGAAGAAAGAAGATATTTCAAAGACAATGTTTTGAACAAGGTATGGACATTATGAGTTTATAATAATGTCATTTGGACTGACTAATGCACCCTCTATTTTTATGGATATAATAAATAGAGTATTCAAGGAATATCTCAATATTTTTTTTGTGATATTTATCGATGATATCTTGGTGTACTCCAAAAGCTACAGGGACCATGAGAACCACTTGCAGATTTTTCTGGAGACTAAGAAAAGATTTATATGGGGAGTTTAGAAAATGTGAATTATGGCTTCAAATAGTTTCCTTTCTTGTCCATATTGTCTCCAAGGATGGAATCTCAGTTGATCCTATAAAGACAAAGGCAGTATAAGAATATCCTACACCAATGGACATAATTGCAGTATATAGTTTCATTGATTTAGTAGGTTACTATCGGCGTTTCGTTCATAATTTTTCCCAATTAGCTATCTCATCAACCAAGCATACTCATAAAGGGGTTAAGTTTATTTGGAAAAATGATTTGGAGAATTGAATAGGAGATTAGTGAATTCTCTGATATTGACTCTACCATCAGAAAATTATTGATTTGTGATCTACAATGATGCATCAAATAAGGGACTTGGTTGTATCCTTATGTAGAATGATAGATTTATTTATTATATATCAAGGTAGTTAAAAACTTATTAAAAAAACTATCCAACTCATGATCTTGAGTTAGAAACTATAATATTTACTCTAAAGATATAAAGACTCTATCTATATGGTGAAATATGTGAGATATATATAGATTATAAGAGTTTGAAATATATCTTCTCATATAAGGAACTAAATATGATGAAAAGGTGATGACTTGAGTTACTAAAATATTATGATTTTTCAATACAATACCACCCAGAGAAAGAAAAAAAGGTAGCAAATGCATTGAGCAGGAAGGATCATGGAGTTCTGAACAAAATAAGGATTGATAGGGATCCTGTGTACATGGATCTAGTAAAGATGGATATGAGAATTATCAAGCATGGTGAAACATCATTACTTTTTCAAATGGTTTCCAAACCATATTTATTGTAAAAGGATTAAAAGTTCTCAGTTCAATGAAAAAAAATTTCAAAAAGAAAATTAAAGTTGTGAATGATGGAAAATTGGTATACTTCATATATGAAGATGACATTTTGAAATTTGGGAAGAGTCTTTATGTTTCCTCTATACCCGACCTAAAAAAGAAACTGTTGGATGATGATCATAGCTCAAAATTTTCTATACACCATGGTAGTACTAAGATGTATATAGATTTGAAGGAACATTTTCGGTGAGATAATATGAATCGGGAAATTGCTGATTATGTATCAAGATTTTTAGTTGGTTAATAGGTGAAGGTTGAAAAACAACATACTAGGGAAGTCATGAAACCTCTACCCATTCCTATATAGAAATAATATGACATTACTATGGATTTTTTCACTGAATTACCAAAGACTCCAATAAATAATGATTCAATATAGATAATTGTTGATCAACATACCAAATCTATACATTTCCTCACTACAAGGGAATATTTTCCACCAAACCACCTTGTAAAACTCTATATTAATGAAGTTGTAAGATTTCATGGTTCACTTGTTTCAATTGTGTCTGATCTTGATCCATTATGTACATCAAAATTTTGGAAATTTTTTCATAAAGACTTGGATATTGAGATTCATGTGAGTACTGCTTCTCACCCTTAAATTGATGAAAAATCTCAATGGATGATCCAAACATTAGTAGACATGTTCAGATCATGCTAAGTTGTCTTTCAAGGTATGTGATACCAATATTTACCTTTGGTAGAGTTTTCCTATAACAATTTCCATTCAAGTATTAAAATGACACCGTAAGAATCATTATATAAAAAAATATGTCGTACACTAACTTGTTGAGATGAGGTTGGTGAAAGGAATCTTGTAGGTCCAAAACTTATGAAGAAAACAATAGGAAAGGTAAGTATTATTCAAACCCATAGAAAATAATCTCAAAGTAGGAAAAAGTGTTATGATGAAAACTAGAGAAAGGATTTGGAGTTTCAAGTGGGAGATCATGTCTTTCTTAAAGTATCTCCATGGAAGGGTGTCATAAGGTTCGGTAAGAAGGGGAAACTAAGCCCCAGGTACATCAAATATTTTGAAATTCTAGATAGAATTGGAATTGTGGCTTATCTTTGTCAATTCCACTTAGCCTTTTTAAAGTACACGATGTGTTAAACATCTATTTGTTAAGGAAGTACATGCCAGACCAAATTCATGTTCTCACTTCTGAAAGAATAGAATTAGAACTTGATTTATCTTACTGTGAAGAGCCTATCTAGATTTTGGACTCCAGAGAACAAGTGTTAAGGAATTAGACAACTCAGATAGTAAAATTACTTTAAAAAAATAATAAAATTGAAGAGGTGATGTGAGAACCAAATGAAATTATGATGAAGAATTATCCAAATATTTTTAAGAGGTGACATTCTGGAAATTTTGAGAATATAATTTTTAATTAAGGGGAGAATGTAATGACCCAAAAATTTATCTATGGAATTACCCTTCTTATAATTATGTTATATAGTATAAATCACATAAAATCACATAGAGAACACAATACAAATTTATAAATTTAGAATGAATGAAATAAGAGGTATTTTTAGAAATTAAGAAACCTACATCGATGGAGTAGTAACTTGACCATTAGAATAGTAATATGACCATTAGGAATAGTAATCTAGCCAATATAATAAAAACCTCACCTATGAAAGTGTAAATAATATTTAGGTATCTTATAAGGTTCCTTGTTCAATTCCTCTTGATTAGAAAACCTGATTAAAGGGAACTTTTCAATTTCATACTAATTTTCAAGTATATTGCATAAAAGATTTTAAACAACCATTATTTTTATGAAATCACTAATTTTATCATGAAATTCTATTTTAGTTCATTTCTGGTTTTATGTAAATAATTATGTCTTTTCCTTTTTAAAGACTCGTATATTTTTCCTAAAACTGCATCAAAGTGGATCATTTCTAAAATTTCTTAAACACTCTTTTTACATTTTTTCACTTTAGTTTCCAAAATTCAGCATGAATATTCTTTTAATATTCTTCAAATATAATTTCATTGTCCATAACCTTTCTAGAAAATACATGTTTACAATATGATTTTATGACAAATTTAAATGATTTTCCAAAAAAACCCCTTTTTCAAAGTAAAATGAATATTTTTCTCAAGAATTTATCAATGAATTTATTATGGTATTTTCATCTATTTCAATACCCTATATTGAATCCTATATTTAATTTAGATTGATGTCTTATGTTGCCATTTACCATATTTTGTTGAATGGTTTATGATTATTTTGAAAAGGGTTGTACTATATTAATACCATTTTCCATATTACCCTGGATTGTTTATGATTATGTTTATTGATTGGAAAAATTATTTACATTTCATATACTAGTTTCAATATGAATGTATATATTGATTATGTTTTACCCTTTTGATATGAGGAATGCATTGACCTTAGTAAGTGTCTGGTGGGGCCTGCTATAGACCCTCCATGGTTAAGTATCATTCTCATGTGATTATTTATATGAAATTATTTGATCATATTTTATTCTTTCCATATTATACTCACGTTTATGTTTTAATGAAAAGTGTTGTTAGTTATTCACATTGCCTTATCGTTTATGTTTATTTATGATACCTTACATTGTATTGTTTACCCTTAATAATAATTTTATCTCACCTCTTTCTTATGTTTTATTTTTCTCGAGGATGTCAAGATATTTATTATGATTGACATGCAGAGATAATCTAGAAGAATATGGATGTTTTCCAAAGGAGTTTCTATGTTGTATTTCATTTCAAGTTGTAATGTAATAATTATGTTTGTATCTGGTTTTTCAAATCTACTAAACTATTCGGTACTTTGGGTTGCGATCACTTGTTCATAGTACCAATTTAATAAAGTAAGGCCCCGACTCCGAGCTACTGGGGTCAGGGTCTTTATAGTTGTTATCAAAGAAAGTTTTGTAGAAACTTTGGAAACTAGATTAGGAAAACACGGTTTAGGGAAATATAAACCTATAACTAACTTTGAGAATATTCTCAAGGTAACCAAGAATATGATTTTAAGATTAGTTATACTTTAAGTGTTATACTAGTTTTAAAATTTCATAATATAATCTAGTGTATGCCATTTTTTAGAAATGGTGCATAGTAGAAGGAATGGAAACCGTATCAATGAACATATTACATGTAGGGATTTCCCTCCTATTCAAGATAATGATGTTGGAGCAGGATATGAAACTAGAGCTGAACAACTTATGACTATACTGGGACAACTGACTCAAGATATGAGCAATAACCTTAATCGCATGAAGCATCCCGATCCACAACATGGTGTAAAAATGTTAGACCTCTTTGTGTCACAACAACCTCCATTATTCAATGGAACTAAAAATACATTTATAGTGGAGAAATGGACAAGTTTCTTAGAGAAGATATTTCTCACTTTGGGAAGTAACAAAAGGGAGAAAGTTATCATTATAGTTTATCATCTCTAGGGAGATGCGGACTAGTGGTGGTTATTAATTCAAAACATAGAGGAGGAAGAAATTGAAATTATGAAATGAAAGGATTTTAAGGAAATTTTCTTGGAAAAATATTTCCCTTGAAAACAACGAGTGGATATAAAGAGACAATTCTTGAATCTAATACATAAAGAGGATGAAAAAATTTCTAAGTATGAAGAAAACTTTACAAGGTTAGCAAGACATACTGCAGACTACATACGTAATCTAAGGAGTAAGATTGATCATTTATTTGATGTTCTTAAACCAATTCTATAAAGGGCACTAGTCTCCCAAATATTCTCATCATATGAGGATAAATATCATGTCCCATCAATATGGAGAAATAATTTTCCAATTCATATGGTTTCGAAGGGAAACAAGATAAGAAGAGGGATGCTGAGTACTCTAGAAAAGGAAATAAGGAAAAGGGGAAGAAAGGAAGAATAAAATTTCTAACTTGAAATAAATGTGGAAAGAAACATCATGGAACATGCCTATTGAGAATGAGAGTTTTTTATAAGTGTGTAGAAAAAGGATACCATGCTCATGATTATAAGGGAAATAAAGAATTTGACAATGTGTAATGCTTCAACTGTAAGGAGATGAGACACTATGCATATGAATGTCCTAGGAATCAAGGGAACTTTCCCTAGAAATGACCAAGGGAATAAGTCCATGTTTATGCCGCCACAACAGCTTAAGTAGAGGTACCCAATGATGCGGCGATAGGTACATCAATCCTATCTTCAAATTTATCCAATAATTTATTTGATTATAGATCATCACACTCTTTCATATCTACCAATTTTTATAAGAAAAATATACATTTCCCTTTTGATTTAATTAGGTAGTTATCAATAAAAACTCCTAAGGGTAGTCTCATTTCCACAAAAATGTGTTAGTTAGTCCCCTTTATGACACATAAAAGTGATTTAGTTGCTGAACTTATCATCAAACCTATTATTATATAATCCTCAGTATGGACTAACTTTAAAAATATGATGAAAAAATTTATTGCAAGAAGGAAATAACTATTTTTGAGGATGATGTAGAATCCCTTATCTGTAGAGGAGAAACTTAATCATTTGATTATTATCTAGATCCACCCCCAATAGCTTTACTAAATGATATTCGTGGAGAAGAAGAGAAGATAAAACCTACTGATGAAAAAGTTAATCTTCAAATTGAGGATGTGCCTATTGTATAAGAATACATTGATGTATTTTCAGAGGATTTACCTGGACATCCTCCAGAGTGGGAAGTTGGGTTTTATATTGATTTAATCCCTGATGCAAGACCAATATCAAAGACTCCTTATAGAATGATCACTATGGAATTAGTTATTCTGATGAAACAACTAGAGGAGTTGATTAATAAAGGGTTTATTCTCCCTAGTGTTTCTCCATGGGGATCCCATGTTCTCTTTATTAAGAATAAAGATGGATCCATTAGGTTTTTCATTAACTATAAAGAGATCAATGCTATTATGATAAAGAATGAGTATTCACTACCTCAAATTGATGACTTATTTGAAAAACTTCATTAAGATCAATATTTTCAAAGATTAATCTTCATTCTGGGTATCATCAATTACATGTGAAGAAGGAAGATATTCCAAATACAACGTTTTGTATAGGGTATAGATTTTATCAGTTTATAATAATGTAATTTAGACTAAGTAATGAACCATCTATTTTTATGGATATAATGAACAAATTATTCAATGAATATCTTGAAAATTTTGTTTTGGTATTTATTGATGATATCTTAATGTACTCCAAAAGCTATAGGGACCATGTGAACCAATTTTAGATTTTTCTAGAGATTAAGGAAAGAGTTACATGGGAAGTTTAGAAAGTGTGAATTTTAGCTTCAAATAGTTATTTTTGTTGACCATATTGTCTCCAAGGATGGAATCTCAGTTGATCCTGTAAAGACAAAGGTAGTCTAGGAATGACCTACACCAATGAACATAACTGAGGTATGTAGTTTTATTGGTTTAACAAGTTACTAACAACATTTCATTTAGAATTTTTCCTGATTAACTAACACATTAACCAATATTACTCATAAAGGGGTTATTTTTATTTGGAAAAAGGAATGTGAAGAATTATTTGAAGAATTGAAGAGGATATTAGTGAATGACCCGATCTTGACTCAGCCATTAGGAAATGGTGGATTTTTTATCTACACAAATGCATCAAATACAGGACTTGGTTGTGTCCTTATATAGAATGGTAGAGTTATTGACAACACATCAAGGTAGTTAAAAACTCATGAATAGAACTATCCAACTCATGATCTGGAGTTAACAACTGTAATATTTGCACTGAAGATATGGAGAAACTATCTCTATGGTGAAAGATGTGAGATATATATAGATCACTATAATTTTAAATATACCTTCTCACAGAATGAACTCAACATGAGGCAAAGGTGATGACTCAAGTTACTCAAGGATTATTATTTTTCAATACATTACCACCCAGATAAGGAAAATAAGGTAGCAAATGCATTGAGTAGGAATGATCAATGGAGTTATAAAAAAAATGAGAATTGAAAGGGATCCTGTGTACACGGATCTAGTAAAGATGGATATGAGAATTATCAAGGATGGTGAAATGTCATTAATTTTTCAAATGGTTACCAAACCATTTTTATTATAAAGGATTACAATTTATTATTCTGATGATGATAATTTTTGAAAGAAAATTAAAGTTGTGAATGATGGTAAATTGGTAGACTTCTTATATGAAGATGACATTTTGAAATTTGGGAAGAGCCTTTGTGTTCCCTCTATACCTGAGCTAAAAAGAGAATTATTGGATGTTGCTCATAGCTTGAATTTTTCTATACACCCTGGTAGTACTAAGATGTATATAAAATTGAAGGAACATTTTTGGTGGGATAATATAAAGTGGGAAATTTCTAATTATGTATCAAGATGTTTAGTTTATCAATAGGTGAAAGATGAAAGAAAAAATCCTAGAGGAGTTATGCAACCTCTAACTATTCCTACATAGAAATGAGATGACATTACTATCGATTTTTCACTGAATAAGCAAAGAATCCAAGAAATAATGATACAATACAGGTAATTGTTGATCAACTTACCAAATCTGTATATTTCTTCTCTATAAGGGCCCAGAGTACCTTGAACGACTCTATGTTAATAAAGTTGTAAGAATTCATAGTGCACCTCTTTCAATTGTGTCTGATGGTGATACACAATTTAAATTGAAATTCTAGAAAATCCTTTAGAAATATATGGATACTAATCTTCATTTTATTTCTTATTATCACACTCAAATCGATGGAAAGTCTGAAAGGACAATTCAAACATTAGAAGACATGTTGAGATCATTCACACTTAACTTTCAAGGTATGTGAGAGCAGTATTTACCTTTGGAAGAGTTTTCCTACAACATTAGTTTTCATTCAAGTATTCAAATGACACTTTATGAAGCATTATATGGCAAGAGATATTGTACACCAACTTGTTGGGATGAGGTTGGTGAAAGGAAATTTGTAGGCCCAGAACTTATGGAGGAAACAGTAACAAAGGTAAAGACTATTCAAATCCATATAAAAGCAGTAAAAAGTAGGAAAAAGAGATATACTAACAACCAGATAAAGTATTTGGAGTTTCAAGTAGGAGATCATATCTTTTTGAAAGTATCTCTATGAAAGGGTGTCATAAGGTTCAATAAGAAGGGGAAACTAAGCCCTAAGTACATCAGATATTTTGAAATTCTAGAGAGAATTGGACCTGTGACTTATTATTTGAAAATGCCACCTAGCCTTTATAACGTACATGATGTGTTCCACATCTCTTTATTGAGGAAGTACATGTCATACCCAACACATATTTTCACTTTTGAAGGAATAGAATTGAAACCCAATTTATCTTACTATAAAGAGCCTATCCATATTATGGAGACTAGAGAACACGTGTTGAGGAATCAGATGAATTAGATGGTAAATGTACTTTGGAAAAATCATAAAATTGAAGAGGCAACATGAGAACCAAAGGAAATTATGATGAAGAACTACCCAAATATTTTTTTGAGGTGATATTTTGGAAATTTTGAGGATAAAATTTTTGATGAAGGGGAGAATGTAATGACCCAAAATTTTATCAATGGAATTTATCTTCTTATAATTTTTTTATATAGTATAAATCACATAAAATCACATAGAAAATACAATAAAAACATTATAAATGAATAATGAATGAAATAAGAGGTATTTATAGAAATTAAAGAACCTATATTAATTTAATAGTAACTTGACCATTGGGATATTAATATAACCATTAGGAATAGTAATCTAACCAATGGAATAGTAACTCTACCTATGAAAGTGAAAATAAAATTTGTATATCTTATAAATGAAAATATGATATATTTATATCTTGATATAAGTAAATAAATTTTTTAAAAATGATAAATCAAGTGTTGGTATTTTTGTAAAGTGTAAATGTTTATTTAAAATTTTATAATTAATATAATGTTTTAAAAGAGAATTTATTTTCACAAAATATATTCATAAATTAATATTTTATTGTCTTATGATTATAAGATAATTTTATGAGACTTTAATTAATTTTTGAAAGTGTCATAAAATCAGTTATATTATTAAAATAAATATTTTTTAAATTTTTGTATATTATAAATGAAAATATGATATATTTATATCTTGATATAAGTAAATAAATTCTTTAAAAATGATAAATCAGGTGTTGTTATTTTTTGTAAAGCGTAAATTTTTATTTACAATTTTATAATTAAAATATTGTTTTAAAAGAAAATTTATTTTCACAAAACATATTCATAAATTAATATTTTATTGTCTTATTATTATAAGATAATTTTATAAGACTTTAATTAATTTTTCAAAGTGTCATAAAATCAGTTATATTATTAAAATCAATATTTTTGAGTAAATAATGATTTTATTTAAAAATTATATTTCACATATTTAGAAAATAATTTTCATAAAATGGGTCCCACTTTAGAATTCTTTAAGTTAAAAAAATATTAGGGTGAATTTTTTGGATTTTTCTAAAATAGTTGAATTTTTGGTGAATAGTGAAATATAGTAATTTATGGTATATGCTAAATATATGAATTATTGAGTCATGAACAATGTATTGCTAATTTAATCCCATAATATGAAACTATCATTCATTATTTAATATATTTAGTAATAAGGTTCAACACTATTTATAGTCTTGAGGAAAAATAATAAAATAATGAATATAATAATAAAAAACACTGTTATCCTCCGCTATAAATACCACTCTTCACCACCCCTTCTTCTCACACCTCCAAAGAATTGAATCTTGCTTATATTATTCTCAATTACTCTCCCAAACCTATTCCTTATGTCCTGGTCTTTCTGGTCTCACCAAAATACCATTCCAAAGTGCCTTAAGGAGGTTCTCAAGGAGAAGAAGTTAAAGAAGTGAAATCCTCTTTCTTTTTCTTTTAATTTCTTTTTAATTTCTTTTTAATTTCTTTTCTTTTCATATCCTCTCCTAACCTACCAATCCCAAAGTATAATTATAACTCTAATATATTTTATATACTAAAATTTTATTATGTTAATGGTATATCAACCATCAATTCTCTTATATTCCCCTTTTATTCTAAAAATGAAAACATCGTCCATGAGGTGTCGATTTACGACCTTCATGGATGACAAGTTTTAGTTTTTCAATTATGACTTCAAGGATGGTCATAAAACCATTTTTATGGTTAAAATAGACTATAATATATGCATTAGAACTTATTTAATATTCTGTAACCATTATATCTATATAATATTAATTAATAAAAAAAACTAGTGCATGACGATCGAAAAAAATGCCAAAAATAATCTAAACAATTATAATTAATGTTTTATCTAATGAACCATACTATTATCTGAAAAAATAATATATAAGACCATTTAATATTATGAAATTTTATTAATAACATATAATTTCAATTCTGGATAACTATTCCCATTTTACACGATCTTTCATACATGTATACAAGTGAACCAATCATGAAAACTAAGGAAACAAACACTCCCAAATGATGAAATTGAATCTTATAACGCATTAAAAAGGACATAAATGAACTTAATAAATTTATAATAAATCAAATAAATGTTTAATAGGTTTTGAATTAAATTATTAATGAATCTAATTTGATTATCTAGGACATTAAGTGTAAGTGAAGAACACTTTTAGACATAAGGTAAAAGTTTCTCCCCAAGCCTCCATTTTTTCCTTTAGGTTAAGATTTCTCTCTATTTAATCCAATATAATTATTAATTATTCTTATTTAATCCTAAATTATATGTACCTATATCAATTATTCATTATTTTATGAGGAAATACATGTTTTATAATGTTCCTGTTCAATTCCTCCTGATAAGCAAACCCGGTTAAAAAGAACTTCCCAATTTCATAACTATTTTCAAGTATACTCCATAATCGGTTTGAAGAAACCATTATTTTTATGAAATCACTCATTTAATCACAAAGAACTATCTTAGTTAATTTTTTGTTTTATGCACACAATTATGCCTTTTAATTTTTAATATCTCTTATATTTTATCTAAAACTACACCAATATGGTGCATTTCTAAAGTTTCTTAAACATTGTTTTCACATGTTTTCATATCAGTTGACAAATTTCAATATGAATATTCTTTTAATATTCCTCAAATATAATTTCATTGTTAATCTCTTTTCTTTCTAGGAAATAAATGTTTACAATATGATTTTATGTCAAATACAAATGATTTTCGAAAAGAACTCTTCTTTTTAAAGTAAAAAAGAGTATTTTTCCCAAGAATTTCTCAATGATTTTATTAGAGTATTTTTATATATTTTTAAATCCTCTATTGAATCTTATTCTTATTTTATATTTATCTCTTATGTTACCATTTACTATATTTTTTTGAATAGCTTATGATTATTTTGACCGGGGATGTACTATCTTGATACCATTTTACATATTACCCAGGATAATTTATGATTATGTTTACTGATTGGAAAAATTATTTACATTTAATATGATAGTTTCAATATTAATGTATATGTTGATCAGGTTTTACCCCTTCCATATAAGGAATGCATTAGTCTTAGCATGTGTTGGTAAGGACTCGCTATAGTCCCTCGATGCATCGGTAATTCTTATGAGACAAACTAGACATGGTTTTTTCTGAGGCCTTACCCATTTATGCAGACTTCTTGGCTGAGGCCTTGATGGTATGTTTATAATGTCCCTCATTATGAATTCCATCATTATGAGATTAGTTATTGATAATCTATGTGATTTTTCGACCAGTAGAATATCCATGGTTAAGTATGATTATTATGTGATTATTTGTATGATATTTTTTGATCAGCTTTTATTCCTGACATATTATGATTAAGTTTATGTTTTAATGGCATGTGTTTTTAGTTATTCACCTTACCTTATTATTTATATTTATTTATGATAGCTTCCACTGTATTGTTTACCCTTACTGATCATCTAATCTCACCCCTTTCTTATGTTTTATTTTTCCCCAGGATACCAAGATGGTTATAATTGACATTTAGAGATAATATAGAAGAATATGGATGTTTCCAAAGGAGTTTCTATGTTTTATTTCATTTAAAATTGTAACATAACAATTATTTTTGTATATGGTTTTCCAAAGATACCAAAATATTCAGTCCTTTGGAATGTGATCACTCATTCATAGTCCCAATGTAATAAAATAAGGCACTGAATCTGACCTACTGGGGTCAGGTTATTTACACTGTGATACAACCTAGCTACCCCAAGTAGATCTTCTCTACTATTGATATAAATCTGGGGTCTGACTATCATGACCACAACCACCACCTTGGCCTGATCGGCGAACAGTACTCTAGCTCCATGCTTAATGAGAAGCTACTGACCCTTCTCCTACACATGTAGTTAGTGAAGATCCTCTCTTACTTACTAACGATAGAAAAGTTCTACAGAAATTATGTAGATGAACCAACTTTCCTTAGGATCAACACTCAACTGGGTCCCTCGTACACTGAGGTCTCGTATGTCTCAGTTTACCGCAATGGTGACACCTCACCTAGCTACCTGCATATATGGTATGGCTACTAATATCACAATGTGGAATCTCCAGATGGATCTTCCTACCACCAGTTGATATAGAACCAGATCTGGATGCCGAACCATCCTAGATCGCACCCCCAGCCTCTCTCAGGTTACGATTTGTGATAAGCACCCGATTCACTATTCTAGAAATGGTAGTCAGTCGAAAGACATTCACCTGTGATCAGATATCATATCTGAGACCATCCTCAAATCCCCTGGGTTTAAATAACTCATCACCCATCAAAATAGGTGTGAAGCACTAGAGATCTGTAAAAAAGGCTGAATAATCCATAACTGATAGTGCGCCCAGATCCAGGTGCATGAAATCTTAGGATCTATCATCCCTCAACATCACGGGATAGAAGTAATCTTAGAAGGACATATGAAAATATTTCCAATCCATATCCCGATGATGATCCATCAAAGTAACAACATCCCACTCTCTCTTGGAAGAATCATGCAACATATATGTAGAGAGATTTACCCTCCTCTCGGGAAGTGTCTCTAAATGATTGAATATAGATAACATGACCTCTATCCATGACTCCACAACCTGTGGTCTGACATCCCCTGAAAATGTGGGAGGATGATACTATTAGAACTCATGTGTGAACTCTACCATAGTCAGGGTAGGACACGATACTCTCTGAATGGTCTTCATGAATCGCATAAAGGCTTCACTGAACTATGCCTCACCACCTGTGTTTTTGTACAACTAATGGTTCCAAAACTGACTCTAAATGAGGACCCACCAGTATCCCATTACCCACCGCCTCTGAAGTGTGGTCGTTTCCACCCTCCTAGCATACTATTGGAGGTCGTTGTGGTGATATGACTCCACAATTACAAACACACAACCCAGATAAGAACATTATCAAATTTTGCAACTAAAAGTGCAGATATCAAAATAGGATTAGTACAAGCCTTTTTATATAAGAATCACATCCCTCTGCCTAATCCATGAGTCAGGTCTGGGTGATGTACATATCATATAAAAGCAAGATATTCTACCTTTGACCCATTACTAAGGTCAGGTCTGGGTCAAGTTCTATGCTATAACTATTTTAGTTTCAAATTCATTTTCATAGACATTTCCATTATATCACAATTCATTTTCATTATATCACAATTTATTTCAAATGTTTGAACCATATGATCCCCAAATTTCGATATATAAGGGCCCATACTTCTTATGAATCAAAATATGACATACAACTAATTCACACCATAACATGTTACAGTCCATGCGACTCATGGTTCATGAATCAATGTGCCAAAATTGGTTTCTTAGGGCATCTAATATAGCCTAATTTGGAAAACACATCTTAGGTTACATTATACACATACCAACCATGTTTCTCAATTACCTACACAAAATTCTATCACAGAAACAAATATATCTATCAAGACACATATCAAAACAATGTTAAATCAAGAAATGCATCCTATATGGCATGACATAATGCATGACATGTGAATTCTAAAAAGTTCCTAAATGATGCATGAGATGACATACCCTCATCTCATCAGGTAGGAACAAGAATAGAACCCACAATCATATCAATAATAACATCACAATTTTTCACATACATGACTTATTTTGAAGTTATATTTCATTTAATTTCCATTCATGCTTTGTTTTGGGGGTTTCCCAAGCTTTTATGGAGGAATGGGTGAGTTTTCATGAATTGAGCCAAACCGTGAGCCCAATTCCAGATTTAAAAATAAATTTTTATTCCTTTATAACTCCTTAATTTTTAAACATTTTTCATCCATTCTAATTCATAATTGTCATACCCTGACCTATTAACACCGCCATATTAATTTGGACCATTTATGAATCCATAATCATGGTGGATATGGGTTTTTATTTAAGGGATTGGGCCTGCCCGAAAGCCCATTTCCTACATTAAAAATATTTTTAAATTCTTTAATATCTCTGTCAATATTTATGTTTATTAGATGATCCCAAATATCACCTGATCCCACAAACCAAAGGTGCGCCCCCATGCTCTCCTCCCCCTCTTTGGAGCTCGGTTTCATCACGAATTTGGATGAAACCTCTCCGAATTTTTCAAATCTCCCAGATTTGAAGAGGTAAATTGATTATTTCATAACTCCTTCATTTCTCACTCTTTTTCCCCCATTTGAGTTCCTAAATGATATATTAAACCTTTTTATAATATCTCTTGAATAGTTGGATGTTTGAAAATTAAGATACTGGTATATTTGGGGTGATTTCTTCAATATTTTTCAAGGTAAGTGATTTCTTCTTGGTTTCTTCCTTTTCCCTTAGGGTTTTATCCCTCTTTCATTATGCTCTAAAATTTCCATAAGTTAGGGTTTGAAACTAGGGTTTTATTTTGTGTCTTTTTGGTAAAATATTTTGGTATAGGGCTAGATTTGTTTTCCTTGTGATGTGGCGGTGCTGTGATTGATGTTTTGTACCAAGTTTTGAGGGATTCGACATTTTCGGTAGGTGATTCCATGGTTAACCATTCCTTAATGAGTTAATTTTATTTTTTTACTGTTTTTTCACATTACCCATATGATGTGTGTGGTGTGAAAACCATTTTTGAGGGATTTTGTTAAGCATTTAATTTTATAATTCCATTTTTGTTGAAGTTGTGAATTTTTTGAATGTAACACATGCGGTATCTTTTGTGGTAGTTTTATAAAATATGAAATTGATATATTAGTTGTTGAAAGGGGCTGGAAATTCTTTTTTTAATGCCTAAAAGTCATGTGGGCCTTAGAATTGGGTTTTTGGAATAGGTTTGTTGTGTAAAACTTTGTTATACTTCTTGAGAGCATTTTATGAAAATGAGTGTTTTCATTTGTATCTTTCGTGGTATTATCCAAGGTGATTTTATAACACTTGAAAGTGGTTTTATAAATGTCTCTAGGGATTCCAATTATACTTTGTTAGTGTTTTGGTATGGTTTTGTCCTTGAAATATGGTTTTGAAATGGGTTTTATGAGAAAATATTGGGTATACTCTTTGGAATTGTTTTATGAAAGATTTGAATGATTTAATGATTTATGTAAGTGGTGAAACCATATTGGAAAAATGTTTTGTGGAGTGTGTATATTAGGAAATGGTACATTTTAAATGTGATTGGGGATCTTTTTTGATGTGTTACATCTTGGAAATGTTTTACAAAAATGTTTGAAGGATTTACTAAAGTGTGTAAGAGATGTGAAAGTGATGTGGGATGTTTTGTGTGAGTGTGATGTGCAAAATGGATTTTGGTTATGAAAAAGGGTATTATGTAACATGTCAGTGGGTTGTTATGTGAGTTTTAATATATTTTAATGGTTTTATAAAATTGTTTAATGTATTTGTGGAAGTGTTAAATAAATGTGAAAAGTGTTGTGGGCTATTTTGGTGTGAGTCAGATTTCAAATCAATTTGAATGAAAAGTGGACTTTTGTGACTTTTGTGGTATACGTGTGGGATTTTTGGTGAATTTTTGATGAGGAAATGATATTTTCATGTGAAAATTATATTTCTTGACTTGTTGAACTTGTTTCACTACGGGAAAAATGGGTATTTGCGACGGGTTATTTGCGACGGGAATAAATCCCGTCGCAAATAACCCTGTTAAAAACTTATTTGCGACGGGGGTATTTGCCCGTCGCAAATAAGTAGCCTTTTGCGACGGGGAAGGCTATCCCGTCGCAAAAGGACTGGCGCCCTTTGCGCGCCAAATCGCGGGAAAACTATTTGCGACGAGAATATTCCCCCGTCGCAAATAACCGGCGGCGGTAAAAGGTATTTGCGACGGGAATATTCCCCCGTCGCAAATAGTATGTCGGCAGGTGGTTATTTGCGACGGGTCTCGTCGCAAATAACTATTTAACCGTTGACCGTAATAAATGCTGGCTAAGGTATTTGCGACGGGTATCCCGTCACAAATGGGCCCGTCGCAACTAATCTAACCTATAAATACCCCCATCCGTTTTTTTCAAATCATTCTCAAATTCCATCTTCTTCTTCTCTCAAGATTTTATTTCTACAGTTCAATTTTTCTCAAGATTAATTTTTTTCTCCGGAGTTGGTATTGAAGTTTTGAAGAACGAGATCAACCTCAGATCAATTTTCAAGGTATTTATATTTATTTTAATTTCATATTTATTTTTAATGTTTTATTAGTTTTAATTATTCTTAATTAGTTGTAATTTAATATTGTTTACATTGTTTTATAACTTAATAATTAGTAATAAATACTAATAATTAGGAATAATAACATTATTTAATTATTAATATATTTTATTATTAATATTAAAATAATATAATTTTTTATATATATACAGTTCTCTTTTCATCTGTGTGTTTGCTGTCTTCACATGTATTATTTGTATATGGAGATAGAAAACACATAGATGAAAGGAGAACTGTATATAAATTAGAAAATTATATTATTTTAATATTAATAATAAAATATACTAATAATGTTATTATTCATAATTATTGGTAATTATTCTTAATTATTGGTAATTATTCATTTAATTAGTCATAATTAAGAACAATTACCAATAATTACCAATAATTAGTAATACTTAGTAATAATTACCAATAATTAGTAATAATTACCAATAATTAGTAATAATTACCAATAATTAGTAATAATTAGTAATAATTAGTAATAATTACCAATAATTAGTAATAATTACCAATAATTAGAAATAATTACCAATAATTAGTAATAATTACCAATAATTAGTAATAATTACCAATAATTAGTAATAATTAGTAATAATTACCAATAATTAGTAATAATTACCAATAATTAGTAATAATTACCAATAATTAGTAATAATTACCAATAATTAGTAATACTTACCAATAATTAGTAATAATTACCAATAATTACCAATAATTAGTAATAATTACCAATAATTAGTAATAATTAGTAATAATTACCAATAATGAGTAATAATTAGTAATAATTAGTAATAATTAGTAATAATTAGTAATAATTACCAATAATTACCAATAATTAGTAATAATTAGTAATAATTACCAATAATTAGTAATAATTAGAAATAATTACCAAGAATTAGTAATAATTACCAATAATTAGTAATAATTACCAATAATTACCAATAATTAGTAATAATTAGTAATAATTACCAATAATTAGTAATAATTAGTAATAATTACCAATAATTAGTAATAATTAGTAATAATTAGTAATAATTACCAATAATTAGTAACAATTAGTAATAATTAGTAACAATTAGTAATAATTAGTAATAATTACCAATAATTAGTAATAATTACGAATAATTAGTAATAATTACCAATAATTAGTAATAATTATCAATAATTAGTAATAATTACCAATAATTAGTAATAATTACCAATAATTATCGGTAAATAGAAATAATTAGTAATAAATAGAAATAATTACCGGTAATTAGTAATAATTAGTAATAATTACCAATAATTAGTAATAATTACCAATAAATAGTAATAATTACCAATAATTAGAAATAATTACTAATAATTAGAAATAATTACCAATAATTATAAATAATTACCAATAATTACCAATAATTAGTAATAATTACCAATAAATAGTAAGAATTAGTAATAATTAGAAATAATTACCAATATTTAGAAATAATTACCAATAATTAGAAATAATTACCAATAATTAGTAATAATTACCAATAATTAGTAATAATTACCAATAAATTCCAATAATTACCAATAATTAGTTATAATTAGTAATAATTACCAATAATTAGTAACAATTAGTAATAATTAGTAACAATTAGTAATAATTAGTAATAATTACAAATAATTAGTAATAATTACCAATAATTAGTAATAATTACCAATAACTAGTAATAATTAGGAATAATTACCAATAATTAGTAATAATTAGTAATAATTACCAATAATTAGTAATAATTAGTAATAATTAGTAATAATTAGTAATAATTAGTAATAATTATCAATAATTAGTAACAATTAACAATAATTAGTAATAATTACCAATAATTAGTAATAATTACCAATAATTAGTAATAATTAAGAATAATTAGTAATAATTAAGAATAATTAGTAATAATTAAGAATAATTAGTAATAATTAGTAATAATTACCAATAATTAGTAATAATTACCAATAATTAGTAATAATTACCAATAATTAGTAACAATTAGTAATAATTAGTAATAATTACCAATAATTAGTAATAATTACCAATAATTAGTAATAATTACCAATAATTAGTAACAATTAGTAATAATTAGTAATAATTAGTAATAATTACCAATAATTAGTAATAATTACCAATAATTTGTAATAATTACCAATAATTAGTAATAATTAGTAATAATTACCAATAATTACCAATAATTAGTAATAATTAGTAATAATTACCAATAATTAGTAATAATTAGTAATAATTACCAATAATTAGTAATAATTACCAATAATTAGTAATAATTACCAATAATTACCAATAATTAGTAATAATTAGTAATAATTACCAATAATTAGTAATAATTAGTAATAATTACCAATAATTAGTAATAATTAGTAATAATTAGTAATAATTACCAATAATTAGTAATAATTACCAATAATTAGTAATAATTACCAATAATTAGTAATAATTACCAATAATTAGTAATAATTACCAATAATTAGTAATAATTAGTAATAATTACCAATAATTAGTATTAATTAGTAATAATTACCAATAATTACCAATAATTAGTAATACTTAACAATAATTAGTAATATTTACCAATAATTAGTAATATTTACCAATAATTAGAAATAATTACCAATAATTACCATTAATTATTAATAATTACCAATAATTACCAATAATTAGTATTAATTACCAATAATTAGTAATAATTACCAATAATTACCGATAATTAGTAATAATTAGTAATAATTAGTAATAATTACCAATAATTACCAATAATTACCAATAATTAGTAATAATTTGTAATAATTACCAATAATTAGTAATAATTACCAATAATTAGTAATAATTACCAATAATTAGTAATAATTACCAATAATTAGTAATAATTACCAATAATTAGTAATAATTACCAATAATTAGTAATAATTACCAATAATTAGTAATAATTACCAATAATTACCAATAATTACCGATAATTAGTAATAATTCGTAATAATTACCAATAATTAGTAATAATTAGTAATAATTAGTAATAATTAGGTCTATCTGAAAAAAAGTTTGCGTCAGTCGTGTATGATCTAAACTCTATAATTATCCTAGCTTGAGTGTTTTTTCTAACAAATTATTCAAAACCAGTAATGCTTTTATATTTTATAGAGACATATGGAACAACGAGGTCGTCAACAATCATTATTATGTGACCGCATATGGATAAATCAACGTAGAAATCCAAACAGTTCTGGTTTAAATCCAGTATATGTAGAGGGTTTGGAGACTTTTTATCATTTGCGGCATCAAATCTAGAATTTGTTTCAGAAGACAAAATAAAATGCCCTTGCAGAAAATGTGAATTGAGAATGTTTGACACGTTTGACAAAGTGGGAGAACATCTCTTGCGTTTTGGTTTTCAACCAGATTATGTATTTTGGTATCAACACGGTGAACGCAGTTCCAGAGCAGGTGATACCAACTTGATTCCGGATCCATCCCGGTTTCAAGATTTAGTACATGATGTTGCAGGTTCATCTGTTCAACATACAGAAACTCCGGCTGATATAGATTCAAATCCTGAGTTGGCACCGTCTGAATTTTATGAGTTGTTGAAGTTTGCTGAGGATGCATTATATCCTGGCTGCAAGATGAGCAAATTAGAAGCAGTTGCAAAATTTATGGCTATCAAATCAGATAACGGAATGTAAAACACCTGTTTTGACCAGATATTTTCTTTGCTTAAAACACTGTTACCCGAAGGAAATGTTTTACCTGCAAATTACAATGAGAGTAAGAGGCTGGTTCGAAATTTGGGACTTACTTGTCAGAAGATTCATGCATGTTCAAATGACTGCATTTTATATTCTGGGGAAAATGAGTCATTGGATAGTTGTCCCACATGTGGGCAACTGAGATATAAAGAAGGACAACACGGGAAGTCTGGTTTGATTCCTGTAAAACAGTTGAGATATTTTCCGATTACATCCAGACTCCAGCATTTATTCATGTCTAAGAATACAGCGATAATGATGTCATGGCATAAAGAGAATATTTCAACCGATAAAAGTTTGAATCATCCAGTCGATGGTGATTCATGGAAACATTTTGATAGAGTGCATCCATCCTTTGCTTTAGAAGCTAGAAATGTTCGACTGGGGATTTCCACTGATGGTTTCTGTCCGTTTGGATCTTATGGTAGTCAATATTCATGTTGGACTGTTTTTTTAACTCCATACAATTTACCTCCATGGATGTTGATGAAGGATCCATATATCTTTTTGACTTTACTAATTCCAGGACATCCGAAGAAAAATATTGATGTTTATTTGAAACCATTGATTGATGAATTAAATTTATTATGGAGTACTGGTGTCAGTACATATGATGTTGCAACGAAACAAAATTTCATACTGAGAGCAGCATTGATGTGGACAATAAGTGACTTCTCGGCTTATGAGATGTTATCTGGCTGGAGTACACATGGTCAAAAATCATGTCCTTACTGTATGGGAGAGAACAAAGCATTTATGCTCATTCATGGAAAGAAACCTTGTTATTTTGACTGTCATTGCAGGTTTCTTCCAGCTGATCATCCTTTTCGCAGAAACAGATCTCATTTCAGAAAAGGAACAGTTGAAAGGGAAGGACCTCCAAAAATGCTATCAGGTTCGGAGTTAAAATCAGTTGTACTTTCATTACCTCCCATCACTTTTGGTCCCACAATAAACCAACAGAAAATTTCTGGTTTTGGGAAAGAACACAATTGGATTAAATGTATCATATTTTGGGATTTTCCATATTGGTCTGATTTGTTGGTCCGACACATGTTAGATGTCATGCATATTGAGAAGAACTGTTTTGATAATTTGTTTCATACAGTTTTGGATACGCCAGGAAAGAGCAAAGACAATGTAAATGCACGTTTAGATCTTGCCCAAATTTGCAGGCGTCCAGAATTGGAACTGTTTGAGAATGTCAGAACAGAAAGGTTACTGAAACCAAAAGTAGCTTATACACTGTCTAAAGAAAACCATTTATTATTTTGTCAGTGGATTGCAGATTTGAGACTTCCAGATGGCTGTGCTTCCAATTTGGGTAGATGTGTAAAGAATGGTCATATTACTAGATTAAAAAGTCATGATTGTCATGTTATAATGGAAAGACTGCTACCCATTGGATTAATAGGTCGGTTGAATTCTGTGATTTGGGATTCCATAACAGACATGTCTTAATTTTTTCGGGAAATTTGTGCGGCTACAGCAGATTATGATGCTCTAGGCAAACTTGAAAAAGATGTTGTTGTAATTATATGTAAACTGGAAAAAATATTTCCGCCGTCTTTCTTCGACTCAATGGAACATTTGATGTTACATTTGCCATATGAAGCCAAATGTGGAGGTCCAGTACAATTTCGATGGATGTACCCATTTGAAAGATGCATACAAAAATTGAAAAGAAAAGTACGTAACAAAGCATCTGTTGAAAGATCTATTGCAGAAGCTTATTTGCAAGAGGAAATATCTTTTTTCTTCTCCCATTATTTTGAATCTGAGTATCCTTCAAAACACAACCGAATGGGATGGAACGAGAGGAATATTGATGAAATCGACAATCAATTATCTATTTTCAACCAGTCAGAGATTGGTTTTGGTGGAGTTTATGAACGCTGGCTTTCAGATGATGAACATCATAGAGCTCATACATATGTTCTGCTCAACTGTGAAGAGATGACATCAGTTGTACTGTAAGTGTTTATATCACTTATTCTATCATTTATGTTACAGTAAATAACTTTGGTTTTTATAGGTTGTATGATAATCATATCAAGAAACAAATTCCACAAATTACAACAGCTGCTCTCGAAGAACGTCGACTGAAAAATTTCTCTCAGTGGTTTCAAAAACTGGTAACATAAATTCTTTATCTTTTAGAAACTCATTCAATGTATAGTTTACTATATTGATAATTATTTCACAAATTTTCAGGTGTCTCGACATGCTGATAAAATTGACAAACGGCTGTGTGTATTGAGTAACCCACCTTCCAAACTTGTTAAAACTTATAATGCATATGTGGTGAATGGATTTCGATTCCACACACATACATATGGGGAATCGAAAAAAACAATGAACAGTGGAGTTATCTTGAGAGGATCTCATCATCGAGAAAATGAAGTTGACTTTTATGGCATACTTGATGAAATCATTGAACTCTGTTATCTTGGACAACATTACATAACCATGTTCAAATGTCGGTGGTTGGATACAGAGAGAGGCGTGCATGTTCATCCGACTCATGGAATCATCGATATTAAATGTAAAAGTGTTCTCGTAGTAAATGAACCATTCTTATTGGCTCAACAGGCACATCAAGTTTATTACGCAAAGTACTGTGCTACATCAAGAGACTTGACTGATTGGTGGAGTGTAATAAAAATCAAAATTCGAGACAATCAGTTTAGTAAAATTGAATGTGCTTTCACTGATGTGCAAAGAATTGAAGTTTTTCAAGAGAGTACTCAAAATCAATCTTTTTTGCAAAGAGACATGAGTATCGAGGATGACACCCCACATTTAAGAATCGGTGATGACGATGATGTTAATGATGTCACATATGAATTTGAAATGGTAAGAGATGAAGCAACTGTAACTCGAATGGATATCAATGATGTTGAGGAGGAATATGAAGATGACATTGACATATATGAAGATGATGATGAAGATGAACACTGATAGAATTCCATGGTATTTATATACAATCATAATATGTATATATGTATATATAATAGTAATTATGAATTATTTGCTAACAACATTAACATTTTCTGTTTCAGATGGACGACGCCACATTTCGTGAGTTGGCGGATGCTGACCTGACTTTTGATGCGGATGAGTTGCTGCCAGATGACCCTCAGCCTGCAGGCGCTCCAGGGAGTACGCGGAGGGGGCGCGGTCTTGCACGATTGATGATTCCTGACCCCGTCCCCGAGCGACGTCCACGTCTTGGGTTTGATCCACGCATACAGAGGTGTGATAACCTGTGTGATAACCTGTTGATTTGACTAAGATTTCATTAATCTATTCACATAATAAATGTTTATTATTTTTACAGTTTTCCGCATATAGCAGTCGGATAGGGCATCGCTATTTTGTGCAACTATTTCTCTCAGCCGTGGACCACATGGGAGCAGATTCCCATTGATGTGCAGTAGGCCATGTTCGGCCATTGGTTGGTACGTACGTAAATAAATAATTTTTATTTTGAAAATTATTTCATTTCTAACTTGATATTTTGATTTATTTGTAGGGTTTATGGTATCCGATCGAGGATACCATGCGTGACGCCATCCACGAGGCATGGGAGGTGGCCATGCGTGATCGCCTTCGTCAGTTTTTGCACAATTTAAGAAAAGCTGCGATGCAGAAAGCAGGAGTGTCAGATTTTGACGAGTCATGTAGAGCACACCGACCAGAGTACATTTCATCCCATGTATGGGATGGATTATGTGCGCACTGGTTGAGTGGTGCCTTTCAGAGGAGATAATCGGTGGGGAGGCAGAATCGGGGGAGACATGAGGTGACTCATCGAGCTGGGAGTCGTTCTTTCAGTACTCATAGACAACATCTGGTACATACATTATTTATAAATATTTTATATAACTATAAATATTAACAGTTTATTTTTTATTCTTATAGGCTGTCGAGCACCCCGATATTACGGAGTACGACGTATATCGGAGGATGTATAGTGACCCTGCTACTGGGGAGCTCAGAGGTGATCGTCAGCATCACATCGTGGTTAGTATTATTTGTTTTCAAGTTTAAAAATTAACTGTATATAATATATTCACAATTTTAATTTTAAATTGCAACTACAGGAGTCGTATGAGGCCGCAGCGTCACAGGCCCAGCCTGAGAGTCAGGACGAGTCATCAGATCAGACCACTGGCCGTCAGTTTGATGAGGCGGCATGGATGCAGGCCACCCAGTATGCCTTCGAGAAGGGCCGGGTAGTTGGTATCAGCTCTCGACTGACTCCCGGAGATTATTATGGCAGTGCTGCGATGTCGGCGTCTAGCTCGAGAGGAGATCGTGCATCTTCTTCTGCTACACAGTATGAGGATCAGTTGCGATCTCAGACTGCACTGATAGAGAGTCTCCGACAGGAGCAGGAGCAGATGCGTCAGCAGCATGAGGAGGAGCGTCGACGCCAGCAGCAGCTGTATGAGGAGCAGACGAGTCGGTGGCAGCAGCAGTATCAGGAGCAGATGGAGTACATGCGCCAACTCACTCATGCTTTAGGGATGGAGTTTCCTCCACCACCATCTGTAGATCCCCCCTCCCCCCTCCTTCAGATTAGAGTTTGTATTTATGTTATAAAATTTGTGAAATCAAAATATGATTTTTTTTTTCTATTCGTAGTTTTTGTCTCATTATAAAATATTTATTAATATTCTATTATTTTTTATTTTTGAATTATAATTCTATTATTATTATATTAATTAAAATAATTTATTATTTTTATTTGTGAATTATAATTCTATTATTATATTAATTAAAATTATTTATTAATATTTTATTATATTTTATTTTTGAATTATAATTGGATTATTATTATATTAATTAAAATAATTTATTAAAAATTTATTTTTTTTTTATTTTTTTTATAGTATTTGCGACGGGATACTATTCCCGTCGCAAATAGTATTATTATTTTTTTATTTGTTAAAAAATAGTTTTTGCGACGGGGCCCGTCGCAACTAGTTTTTTACAAATATACTGAGTACTAGTTGCGACGGGGATTCTCCCCGTCGTGGAAAAGGGCTTTAGCGACGGACCCATCGCAAAAAAATGTTATTGCGACACCGTTTTCAGCAACGGGTCATTTGCGACGGGATCCCGTCGCAAATGACCCGTCGCAAATACCTGTTTTTCTAGTAGTGTTTGATCACAAAGGGAAAACCCGAGTATCTAGGTGGGTGGACGTGTAATAGTATGCTAGTGAATCTGTGGGATTTGGCCTCAGTTTCACTTAGAAAGATTTATGATTACAACTATAACTAAACTATTATGATGATTATTGGGGACCACTAGGTTATGAGTATGTTCCCTACTAGTGTCTTGTGCATGATAATGGATATTTTTGATGGTTACTCTCACTGAGATACGAGGTACCTAGGACCCACAACGAGCTTGTGCCTAGGGGTTATTTTTTATTGATTGTGCTTATTAGATCCTTTATAATTAATGTCGCCATATGGTATATTTGTATGGAAAATTCATTATCTTTGTAATTTATTTTAAAAGTGTTGATTCGTTAAATTAGCCCACTTGAAAACTGATTTTTTTAGAAGTTGTATCTTTTAGAAATTGTAACTAGAAATTACATGTTTTTGAAAAATTAAATGATTTTCGTCTTTGAATGTTTATCGCATGGAATATCTTAGTGGTGGTATCCTACTAGGAATTGGATCACAACCTACTTACACCCTTGGATGTAAGTATACTTGGTTATTTTTTTTGTCGCAGGTTGGGTATAGTTTTTAGTTCTAGTGGTTTGGGTTTCTAGCAGGTCCTTGGTGGTGAAGTCTTGTGGAGATGGATTGAGGGTGGTGCCCCTTGCCATGAGGGTTCTTGGGCTATTTCCTTTTGGTTTTGTACCTTTGTTATAGTCTTGTTTAGTTGTTTTCAAATATGTAATTTAGTTCTGAATTTTTGTAAAAGGTTGTTTGGTTTGAAAAATCTAGATTCCTTTTATTGGATTCTTTTGTTGTTTTAATTTTATATACTCAGGTAAATCATACCCAATTATAATTTTATGATACCCAGGCACTTGTTCTAGCCCTTTGGGATTGAGAAATCCCTTTGGACCTTTTCACGGGCTGGGTTTGGTGCCGGTTTTGGTGGAAACCAGATTTGGTTCGTGACAAAATGGTATCAGAGGAGGTTCTGGTTAACTCTTTGCGTCACATTATTTGGGGAACAGTCGGGATAGTCTGGAGTTAGGATTATTCAGACTTAGTATTTCGATTATGGGTAGTGTGCCTAATCACCACACCTCATGACAGGATTCGAGTGACCAGGGGAAGTCGGGATTTATATAATTCCTTTGGATTTCTTGGACTGATGATGATTAGGGGAAATGAAAAGAGAGTGGGGTTAATGATCTCGGTGAGCTCACAGCGCATGGAAATCCATGTAGAGCTGAGTATATTCACTAGAAAACTCTATGTGATGGTGAAGTGATTGTAATATGGCCACAAACCATATTTCCAAGTCACCCACTGAAACTAGTTTCCTCTCGCATTGTCTTGTGTTCTTTAGTTTTGAAATATTGGAACTTTGGTTTTCAAGTGACTTAGTTTTAAGAAGCATAAAGTTTTTTTTTGAAATTATTATCTAATAAAGAAGTAATGGTTAGATTTTTGAAAATGGATAACTGAATTTTCAAAATTGTATTGGAATGGAAAATGGTGTGTTTGCACCTCTTTTGAAATCATGAACTATGTCAAGGTTGGTTTCAAAAAAGTGTTTCCAATAGAGTTTTCTAAACTACTGAAAGGTGTTTTAATGGGATGAGATGTTTTTAAATTGATGTGAATAACTTTAAAGTGAGTTTTCATTGGAATGATTGTGCCTTTATGATTTTTTTAATGCAGTAATTTGGGTTTGATTTCGTGGTTAGCGGTTATGAGAAAAAAGAAGCATTGGTTGATTGTTTTGGTTTTGAAAAGTGGAATGAGTTTTTGTATTAAACTTTTGTATTTTTGTGAGCAACCACATTCATGGGGTTATATGGGATGATGGATGGTTAATGGAATGACTGTATGAGTGCCGGGATGGATATGAGGAGGGTTCCCAGTGTGGCATGGAAACATGCATGTGTGGGGCCCATGGGGTGCCATTGGGGGATACACTAACCACTGAGCCATTTTTTTTCAAAGAAATGTTTTTAAAAGGAAAAATTAATTTCTTGATGAGTGGTTTAGGATGGTGTGTATTATGTGTTTTTGGAAATGTTGACATTGTGGAATATTTTGAGTCCAAGAACCTCTCCTGTTTGAACAATGTTTTGGTTTTGTGTTTGGTCGGTAAGCTGGGTTGAAGGGCTGGTTAGTGGTCTCCTCCGAGAATATTTTGGGAAGCCTTTATGGTATTTCCCCTCATCTGTTTGGATTTGGTCGAGGTATGTCTTGACCAATGGACCAGGTTGGTTGGGTACTTGGGTTCTCTCGTTGGATTAGGTACGCCCCCATTAAGGGTTAGTGCACAACTGAAGTGCAACCCAGGTTGTTTCGCCGTTGGAAGATCCTCTAGTTGATCAATGTAAGGAATCTCTTTCTGTAGATTTTTAGATTGAGTCTACACCCTTTCCTTTCTTGTTTTTTCTGTATCCTCTTTTAGCTGGAGAGTGATCATGGAAGGTTGAAAGAGACCTTAGCTTCTTAAGTTTCCTAATTTGCCAAAGGTGGAAGTGGTCTGGGGTTGTTAGCATGGATGAGTATCTGGATGGTGTCTAAGAGGTCCTCTCAGTCCTTCCTAGTCTCTTAGAAGAAGGAGTTCACGTTAAACTACCAGTGTGGGAAATCTTGTCACAAGAGGATATTGTGGCCACTTTCTAGAATTGTGTGTTGTTTTGGAATGTTGTATAAGGTCCCTCTCCATGAATTGTTTATATCAGTCACCATGGTCCTATTCGATGACGCCTTGTGATGTCATGTGATCGATTGACCATAAAGGTGAAAGTTATTCAATCCTCTGAGAGTCCCTGTTATGTTGGGAGAATTTCTCCCTTATAAAAACTTCAAAATCTTCTATTTTAGAGGAAGGTGAGTATAGGTGTTCTTTACTTCTATTGTTTCTCACCCGAAGAAACAAGGTATGATGTGTGTGCATCTTCTAAGCCCTTGTTTTAGTGAAATATCGAGTTAGGGTAAAGTGAGTTTGGAATGTGTTATGTCTTGGAAATCTTATCAGGGATTGCAGTGTAGTTGTTGGTGGAACCGAAAGAAGAATTCTCGTTTAGGGGGTTTCCAAATCCTAACTACGAGACCAAATATGATTCAATCATTTGAGCTCTAGCCATAGGTCTCAGAGAGAAGCTGGATCATAGTCAGGGGAAATCTCAGGGTCGTTTAAACCATTGTACAATGTCATATACTCAGTATGAAAGATAGGAAGAGTTTAAACCTTTGGTGTTCTCATATTTCTTCTGTTGTTCCTGTTCAGTGGAAATTGGTGGAGGGCTTTGTACCCATGTCATCACCTAATGTCATTCCCTCCCCCTTTGGATTCCATTGAGTCATTAGATAATGGTTGGAAATTTGGATATACGTGATGAGGATACAATTTGTGCACGATTAGTAGTGACTATGTTCTAGGAATCCATGTAGAAAGAATGATCTGCACAGTTAGTGCACAATTTCCCAAACTATGCGGACTGACCCTGTGCCCTCCCCAAATCTTTAATTTTTTTTGGGTCTTTCTATGTTAGCACATGCCGGTCGGTTAAGATGGTTGGTTCTTATGGTGGGGAGACCCACTATGATTCTCATGTACATTCCTTTGTAAACTTTGAATGGAATTATACCCTTTGTACTAGGGATTCTATTAAGGCCTCCCCCTATTAGTGTCCTGATTTTGTCTCGAAAAAATATAGATTGTCTCTTATAGTGGGGTGCCTGTTTGTGTCCCCCTATACCAATAGCTCAGATTTATCCATGGTCTTGGATTGTAGGTAGGTAGTATCATTTAGAACTATCTAGATACCAAAATCTTCCTTCCGTAAACATTGGTATTGGAGAGCGCCCAATGGTTTAGTTAAATTAAGGTAAGTGTAACCTTGTTTGAAGTTGTTGTTTGTTTGGGTGAATTGCTTGAGTCTTGTTTGGATAGTGTTTGAGGAGTTTTCTTTTGGGATAAAGTATGGATATTATTGATCATTTCAGGAAAGTGGTGTAAGTTTGGGTTGTGATATTAATCCTTCCTTAATTGATCACTGGAGGTGTTTTGGCCCTTGGGGGTGAAGCTTGGCAAAGAAGTACATCTAGGTTTATCAGTTGGGTTTAGTTTTTTTATCTGGCCTTGCTGTGGCTTTCCAGGGATGGAAAGTTTTCATTTTGGGGATAATTTTCATATACATGACTTATTTTAAAGTTAAATTTAATTTAATTTCCATTAATGCTTTGTTTTGGGGGTTTCCCAGGCTTTTATGGAGGAATGAGTGAGTTTTCATGAATTGGGCCAAACCGTGAGCCCAATTCCAGATTTAAAAATAAATTTTGATTCCTTTATAACTCCTTCATTTTTTGACATTTTTCATCCATTATAATTCTTACTTGTCATACCCTGACCTATTAACACCACCATATTAATTTGGACCATTTAGGAATCCATAATCATGATGGATATGGGTTTTTATTTAAGGGATTGGGCCTGCCCGAAAGCCCATTTCCTGCATTAAAAATATTTTTTAATGCTTTAATATCTCCTTCAATATTTACGTTTTTTCAGTTATTCGAACTCCCCACAGAGCCCACATACCCAAGGTTCTCCCCCATGCTCTACTACCCCTCTTTGGAGCTCGGTTTCATCACTAATTTGGATGAAACTTCTATGAATTTCTCAAATCGCTCAGATTTGAAGAGGTAAATTGATTATTTCATAATTACTTCATTTCTCACTATTTCCCCCCATTATAGTTCCTAAATGATCTATTAAACCTTTTTAGAATCTCTCTTGAATGGGTGGATGTTTTAAAATTCATATACTAGTGTATTTGGGGTGATTTATTCAATATTTTTCAAGGTAAGCGATTCCTTCTTGGTTTCTTCCTTTTCCCTTAGGGTTTCCTACCTCTTTCATTATGTTGTAAAATTTCCAAAAGTTAGGTTTAGAACCTAGGGTTTGATTTGGTGTCTTTTTGGTCAAATATTTTGGTCTAGGGATGGATTTTTCTTCCTTGTGGTGCGGCAGTGGTGCAGTTGATGTTTTGCACCAAGTTTTTAGGGATTCGACACTTTCGGTAGGTGATTCCATGGTCAACCATTCCTTGATGAGTTATTTTTCTTGTTTTACTGGTTTTTCATGTTCCCCATATGCTGTGTGTGGTGTTAAAACTATTTTTGAGAGATTTGGTTAAGCATTTAATTTTATAATTTCATTTTTGTTGAAGTTGTGAACTTTTTAAATGTAACACATGTGGTATCTTTTGTGGTAGTTTTATAAAATATGAAATTGATTTATTAGTTTTTGAAAGGGGATGAAAATTATTTTTTGTTAATTACTTAGTGTCATGTGGTCCTTGGAAGGGGGTTTTTGGAAAAGTTTTGTTGTGTAAAACTTTGTTATACTTCTTGAGAGCATTTTATGAAAATGAGTGTTTTCATTTTTATCTTTCGCGGTATTATCCAAGGTGATTTTATAACACTTTAAAGTTGTTTTATAAATGTTTCTAGGGATTAAAATTCTACTTTGGTAGTTTTTTTGTGTGGTTTTGTTCTTGAAATATGGTTTTGAAATGGGTTTTATGAGAAAATATTGGGTATACTCTTTGGAATTGTTTTATGAAAGATTTGAATGATTTAATGATTTATGTAAGTGGTGAAACCATATTGGAAAAATGCTTTTTGGAGTGTTTATATTATTAAATGGTACATTTTAAATGTGAGAGGAGATGTTTTTTGATGTGTTCCATCTTGGAAATGTTTTACAAATTTTTTTGAAGGATTTACTAAAGTGTGTGAGAGATGTGAAAGTGACGTGGGATGTTTTGTGTGAGTGTGATGTGTAAAATGGATTCTGGTTATGAAAAAGAGTATTATGTAACATGTTCTTGGGATTTTATGTGAGTTGTAATATATTGGAATGGTTTTATAAAATTGTTTAATGGATTTGTGGAAGTGTTAAAGAAATGTGAAAAGTGTTGTGGGATATTTTGGTGTGAGTCAGATTTCAAATCAATTTGAATGAAAAGTGGACTTTTGTGACTTGTGTGGTATACATGTGGGATTTTTGGTGAATTTTTGATGAGTAAATTATATTTTAATGTAAAAATTATATTTCTTGACTTGTTTGATCACAAAGGGAAAACCTGGGTATCTAGGTGGGTGGAGGTGTAATAGTATGCTAGTGAATCCGTGGGGCTTGGCCTCAGTTTCACTTAGCAAGATTGATGCTTACAACCATAACTACAATATAATAATGATTATTGGGGACCACTTGGTTATGGGTATGTTCCATACTAGTGGCTCATGCATGAGAATAGATATTTTTGATGGTTACTCTCATTGAGATACGAGGTACTTGGGACCCACAACGAGCTAGTGCCTAATGGTTATTTCCTATTGCTTGTGCTCATTAGATCCTTTATACTTACCATCAACATATGATATATTTGGATGGAAAATTCAGTAGATTTGGAATTTATTTTAAAATTCTTGATTCTTTAAATTAGCCCACTTGAAAACAGATTTTTTTAAGTTGCATCTTTTAGAAATTGTAACTAGAAATTACATGTTTTTGAAAACTTGCATGCTTTTCATATTTCAATGTTTATCACATGGAATCTCTTAGTGGTGGTATCCTACTGGGCATTGGATCACGCACAACTTACACCCTTGGGTGTAATTATACCTGTTTATTTTTGTTGTCGCAGGCTGGGTACAATTTTTAGTTCCAGTGGTTCGAGTTTCTAGCAGGTCCTTGGTGGTGAAGTCTTGTGGAGATGGCTTAAGGGCGGTGCCCCTTGCCATGAGGGTTCTTGGGCTGTTTCCTTTTGGTTTTGTACCTTTTCTATAGTCTTTTTGAGTTGTTTTAAAATATGTAATTCATTTCTGAATTTTTATAAAAGATTGTTTGGTTTGAAAAATCCAGATTCATTTTGTTGGATTCTTTTGTTGTTTTAAGTTTATAAACTCGGGTAAATCATTCCCAATTATAATTTTATGATACCCGGGAACTTGTGCTAGCCCATGAGGATCGAGAACACCCTTCAGACCTTGTCATGGGCTGGGTTTGATGCCGGTTTTTATGGAAACCAGATTTGGTTCGTGACACAATTCAAGTGCATCACCCAATGATGGAATCAAATCAACTATAATAGTCAAAATCCAGAAAAAAATTATTTCATTCGATAGAATTTGATTTTTTCCTATATGTGGGTTATCCACACCTAGAAAAAGCTCATTATCAAATTTCATTTCCTTCATATCCCATTATATTGTTACAAAATAGTAAATCAAACTAGAAAAGATGCTCTGATACCACTTTGTAATGTCTTGAACCTGGATGCCACCGAACGTGCCTCGAGCCTGGTTGGCCACATGGTCTCAAGGGCATCTCCCCAAATGCTAGAGGCCTCCAAAGAGTAATGAGGGCCTATGTGTGTTAGTGGGAAGACTATTCTCTCAACACCAGAGTGTAGCATAGCGTAAATACAATATTAGATAACTAGAGGAAGCAGTAAATCAATCAAACAGATGATAAATGAACAAGGCGGGAATATATAATTCATACTAGAAGGAATATAATATAAAAAAGATGATGATACATGTCATGTGTCTAATAAAGCATCCAAAATAGGTATACATGGTAGGGATACAATATGATGGTTCCAGGCACAGTGGAAGCATGTGGAGGTGGGTGATATATTAAAATTTCTTTTAATAATCGTTGCCCGAAACTAAGATAAAAGATCTTAAATGTCAAATTTATAATTAATTTATTTAATATTTGAAGAAATGAATACCCAGGATTAGGAAAATTATTCATTGGTGAATGTTGATCATTCAAAAAGACCATTTGGTATTACCTTCATTGCATCGTGGGGATCCAAGGATAGAATCTCTCTAGTAGTGATTCACACATGCTCCTATGATCTCTGAGAAACACCACGCAACCTCCGAGTGCTAGTGCTATGAGTATAATGTCTTGCGTTGTTTGTTCTTGATCACTCATTCTTCGGTCTTGAAGAAATATCTCTTTCAATTCTCATTCTTGAGAGGAAGAGAGAAAGATAAGTTGAAATTGAATTCGATGTGTGAAAAAATTCTCTATTATCAATTTTAGTATACTCTATACAATAGACATAGTCATTTATTTATAGAGTTAAGATTTAAGTTAAAATATTATTTAATTATATATCAATAATTAAATAACTTTTATTACCTTTAATAAACACCATATCACATAATAATAATAATAATTATATTATTATTATTTTATAGTGCGTTCCAACTTGTGAAATAACAAACATTATATAACGGTCTTGTTGATTAATACTTTTCACTAGAATTGGTCTTGGTCCTTTCAAACTCCTCTAGAATTTATTGAACTGAATAAATATTTTATTCACAATATAACAAATAAATATTTATTAAAATATTCAATAAATAAAATAAATATTTTATTCAAAAGCTGGTGAATAAATATTTATTTAATCTATGTGGTCAATATAACTTGAATACAATTATTCATTAGACTTGAGAATAATATTTATTCCATTAATTAAACTCAAATATAATTTAATATAGAATAATGGAAATACTTAGTGTATAAACCTCTAGGATTATTTCTCGTTGGCATTAGGCGGTCTTGTCTAAAGTCTAATATTACTGTCCAAAAATAGGCTGAGACACCCAAGATAAAGAACTTAATGTTGCAATGTCGACAACCACATACTAACAATCACTGTATATTATAACCCATTTTTCATAATATCTCATCAAGAAGGTTGCACATCCATGTCACCAACATATTTTCTCGATATGTCTTTCTTTGACCATCTGAAATAAACACGTCGTTACCCCATGACCATGGAATTTAATGTGATGGTTCTATTCCAATCAAAGGGCTGAGATACCAACTTCCATAAATATGTAAGGGAAAAATATTTTTTTGACTTATTCATTAATGACATTTCACTTGTGATACACCCAATGTATCCAACTTCTCCATGAGATATTATCATCATGGTTTATGAAATAAATCTAAGTATGTGACTTGTAACATGTATTAATAATAATTATAAAGTCTAAGGTACATCACACATGCTCATAGATAGGAATATCTGATGACACCAAAACATATAAAATTATTACTAGTGGGTCTGTTCTCATAATCTCCTATGTTGAAGATTACCAAGTGTGAACTTCATGAGAAGAAGCCTCATCTTCTTACAATTACTCATACCTAATAGTATATATACTATGTTTCCCATCATATTACATTATCCAACCATAGAACATTATTTGAAAATATCGTCATAGCGCATCAAGGTTCTCATCATAGTGGGAAACTTCTATGACCTTATCAATGTGACGTATACTCTAGGAAATTATTACATTAGAGTAATGCATAAAAACAAATAATATGAAATAATAATTTTTTATTAATATTAAATACATCGAATATACATGTAATCAAAGTAAAAATAGTTGTTCCTAGGACACCAACTCCGAAAAACTCCCACTTAGACCAGATCCAACTGCCTACGACCTTTAGTTTTCTAGAGATCACATGATAGTCTTGTTTGTGACGAGTCAAGACTTTAATCAAGGGGTATGCCACATTATCTTCTGTGGAAATACTACTTACTATAACTTCACCTATCTGAGAAAAATCCCTCAAGAGATGATACTTACAAAGTATGTGCTTCGTTCGTTGATGTGACCTTGACTCTTTTTAAAGAGACACCAATATAGTATTATCAGAATAGAGTGTGATAGGATTTTTACTGATAGATACCACATAAAGATCTTGGAAAAAGTTTCACATACATACCACTTCTTTAGCTGCCTCAAAAGTTGAAATATACTCAGACTTTTCTGCAGAATCTACAACTACAACATGCTTTGAGCTCTTCCAACTCACAAAACCTCCATTCAAAGTGAAGATATATCCCATTTGTGACTTCATGTCATCTTGATCAGTTTAGAAACTTGTATATGAATATCATATTATTATTAGTTCCTCATATCCTCCATTAACTCAGAACATATCCTTATTACACCTCATATACTTAAGGATAGTCTTGGCTTCCATCCAATGGTGATCACTTGGATCAGTTTGATATCTTCCTACCTAATTTAATGCATAGACAACATCTAGGATAGTAAATAGCCTAACATATATGATTTACCCAATTTATGATATGTGTGAAATCCTTATCATTCTGTTTCTTTCCTCATGCGTCTGAGGACACATTAACCTAGAAAGATGAATGTCATGTGACACTGGAAACAATCCTATCTTGGATTGTTCTATACTGAATATCTTCAGTATATTTTCAATGTATGTAATTTAACTTATACCAAACAACCTCTTGGATATATCATGATGGATTTTAATCCCAAGAATATATTATTACTCACCCGAGTCCTTCGTAGAGAAGCATTTATTCAACTATGCCTTAATAGACCATAAGACTGGTATTTCATTTCCAATGAGTAACATGTCATAAAAATATACTATTAATAAAATGAATGCACTCCCACTAAACCATTACATGGATCACATTTATTATTTATGAAACCAAATTTTTTTATGGACTCATCAAAACGAATGTTCCATGATTTGGATGTTTGCATTAATCTATAAATGAATCTTTGAAAATTTCATACCTTGGTGGAATCCTTTGGAGTCCCAAAACCTTCGAGTTGTTTCATATAGAAATCTTCCTAAAGGTTCTTATTAAAGAAGTCTGTTTTGACATCCATTTTCTAAATCTCATAATCATGGAAAGACATAATAGAAAGTATAATTCATGTGGATTTCAGCATTACAACTGGTGAAAAGTTTTTTTTGTGGTCAATGCCTTGATGTTGTTAAAACTCTTTTGAAACCAGTCACGCGTTATAGGTAATAACATGTCCTTATATGTATAGTTTATTCTTGAATAACCATTTTCAACCAACATGATTTATATCTATTGGAAGGTCTACCGAAATCCAGACTTGGTTTTCAGAATTCATGGATTATTTCCATTGGGAAACATATGTAATGACCCAGGTATTTATATAATAATACTTTTTTTCATTTAAATTAATATTTATGAATAATATATTAATATTATGTTAATTATGTAACTTTTTCCTGTAGCATACTCAACACACAACAATGGGTTTCCTTGAAATCTTACGTTGCACACTTTGAGTTATACTAAAAAATAAAATAATAATAATAATATTATTTTAAATGGTAGTTAACGCATATCTATTGTATTGCTGGAAATGAACATAACTAACTAAATTATTATTATACATGTTTGTTAATTTTTTTTACATTTATCCAATAAATTCTAGAGCCTTAAAATAAGAATGAATTTGATTTTAAGCATGAAATGCTCTAATATTTTTTAAAAGGTTGTTTTACAGCCTTTTGATGGAAAACCCCTTCTAAATATAGTTTTGTCACTTTTATATGTTATATTTGACAAAATAAAATTCTTCTTTATAAGAGGGACATAAAAATTTACTTTGAATGAAATTATTGTATTTTTCTGATAAAGTTAATTTTTTAATGAATAGTGAAAAATACTATATTTTAATTCAAAATTGCCTTTTAATATAATCTATTTATATAGTTATATTGTAATTTTAATTGGTTTTAAAGTGTAATTTGATTATATTTTTATCATTTAATCCAATTTTGTCCATTTTAAGTAATTTCACTTTGAAATTGGACATAAATACATGTCAATATTTTGGTAGTTTTTACTTCTTAAAAACACATTTTTTGGTTTTGATAACGAGAATTAATTTTAAATTAATTTTTGAAAATTCTGTGTTTTTAATTTGAAAAAATGGATTCCATATTTTTAATCAAGAGGTATAAATTGTGTAAATATGTAACTTTTATTTTTAGACATTATGAATAGTAACTTCAGTAAATATTTTATTTAAAATGGTTAAAGGGTAAATATGGTAAATAAGGGTAAAAAAATAATATTATAATAATATTAAATTACCCTAACATTTGTTCTAATACTATTGGATGAGATATTTCCGACCATGGAAATCCTTGGGTCTATTTTAGGACCCCATGGATCCACTTGTGTGTGAAAATGACATTTAATTACTTTTAATATAAATTGAAAGAAAATATTACATAAACATATATATTTTACTATTTTTTTATATGTGGTTATATAAGTGATATCTTTGACTATAAATATTAATTAGAAATATAAAAATATTTCCTACATCATGGTATTTTATTTATAATTTTTAGACATCATATAAATAAATTTATTTATGACACAATGATGATGTAGTGATTACCTTATTAATGAATGTTTTAAATAAATCAGATTAAAAAAATTAAAATAAATTTATTTTGAAACTTTTTATTCCATAAAAGAATTTTATGGATAATTATTACTTGTCATATTTGAATTAATAAAGGTTTTTCAAAATAATCAAGTTGTTATGGATTTTTTAAAAGTCATGATATGAATTGTATATAAATTGACATAAATGAGTTTTAAAAAAAATACTATTTTATTAAATGATATAATTGTTCTAAAAATCTAAGATTCATATAAATAACTTAGATAATGTTGAAAATTTCATTAATGAACCACTTGAGGTTCTATTGGAATTTTATAGTAACTATATTAACCATATAATATGAATATACAAGAAGACATGGTAAGAGTCATATATGTTAACTAAGGGTTAAAGATAGATGATAAGGTTAAATTTGAAACCAAAAATTGTCTAAAAACTATTATTTGAGATGATTTATAACAATATTTATCTTATATTTGAATTAAATGTGTTTTGGACATTTTTAAAATTGAAATTCAGTTTATAATAAAATAATCTTTCAAAATTTCTTAAAATACCCCTCCTCCCTCTTATAAAAGGCCACCTCCTATAACCCTTACTCACACCTATAAATCCCCCTTGTCTTGTCCAAAATATAACTAAATAAGCTTCCAAAATATCTATTTTACTCCTATAAGACTTACCTTGGGCAGAAGGCAATTCAATAAGGCCTTTTAGCTTAAATCAAAAGGAGATACCCAATTTGAGGTAATGTATTCTCTCAAGATTCTTCCATTTATTTTCCTTATCCAACCCCCTAAACTCTCTTTATTCAATTATTTTATAAAAAAACAAGTATATTAAGTATACTATTTTTTTTATGAAAAGTATTTGACCTACACTTACACACACCTCCATCTAATGGATTTAGAACATACTGTTTATGTGGACGGTGAACTACTGCCTCACGAAATGATGATTGTTCAATTATCTCCTACCACCTCTCATGGTAACCATTATTATGTAAATGTATTTATATATTATATATATTATATTTATATTGTCTATATTATTATGTATTTTTTATTTACATCATACATTTATGCTTTCCATAACGCATAAATACGATAATTTCATTTGAGGAAGTGCGGACCACCGCCCCCTCAAAGTGATATGACTCGTTCATGATATAAATGGAACGTATAAAGGATATAATTAATGAAATTGTGTAACATATATAACATAGATATTATACTTTAATTATAACATACCTATGTATAATTTAGTTTTCATTCCTTTAAATATGAAAAAGAAATGAAAGTAGTGGTCATTAGTACGTATGGCTTACCGTCTCCATGAACGGTGCATTTCATTTCTTATATCCAAATGTTATGGAATATTATAAATACATATATAATGGATATAAATACATATATACTATATATATATTATATTTAAATCATTAATATAATTCTATAGATAATGGACTTTTAACCACATGGACAATTTGTAATTATAATAAGTTCATTTTTGACTCAAGTACTGAACATTGAAAAAATGACCGATATTAAATTGAATAATTATATGATTGTTATAGAAAGGTAATAATTGATATAAAAGGAATAATAAACGTGAAAAATTTTCTTAATCAAGTAGAAATTAACTTAAGTTTATTATTTAGGAAGAACAAGGAACATACGTGATGAGTCAGACTCAAGGTAAGGGAACCTTTCACCCTCCTATTTTAGTCAAAGACTTCTTTTATGTTATGAATTTTAATTTTAATTTTATTATTTTGGGATATGTTATTATATATCCTTATTTCTGTACATTTTATGTCCAAGTGACGAGATACCCTTTTTATCTCATCAACTCATTTTCTGAATTTTTAAGTGATGCTGTTAGGCTGCTGAATTTTCGTAAGGGAATTTCTAAACTCAATTTCTTCTCATTGGGTTTTACACATACTTAGTTGATTATACTATGAAAATATTATGTGTGGAATAAATAAATATTTATTTATGTTATAATTTCCACTTCCCTTTGTGTGTATATACATTTTCAATACATAATCACCCCATTGATAAATTATTACGTCATTTATACGAACTTTGTAAGGGAAATATTAGCTCAATCTCCATTCATTGAGTTAAATATCCATGTTATTGATTTTGTTTTTTCAGGAATATGTGTGAATTAAATCTTATTTTTTTACACTTAATATCCACTTATATTGGGTGTATATATATTTTTCACACATAATTATGTCACTAATTTTTCCTTAATCTAATGATACAATCTTTGTAAGGGACTACGTCTCAATCTCCTTTCATTGAGGCATATTATGCACCTTTACTATCCTATAAGGTGTATATACAACCATTTTAACATTTTATATCATGAATTTATCTATTCTCATGATATTTAAAGTTTCGTTTAATGTTATTCTTTAATTATTTTTATTGAATTATTTTCTCACGTGGTAAGAGACACTTTAAATAAAATATCATTTTAAATGTTTTCAAGATTTATTCTTCTAAATATTTCTCATTAATTTCCATGTTTTCAAAATGGTTTTAAGCATTTATTTATATGTACATGAGTGTTTTGAAATGTTAATTTCTTTTAAAAGTTTCAAAGTGGTATGGGACACTTTGATTCAAAAATATATTTATTAAATGTTTTAAATGGTTTTGGAAATGGATTGAATATTTCAATATATAGAATTGATTTATTATGATTGATGAGTGAAATATTGTTAATTTCAATATTTTATGTGTTATTATTATTTAATGGTACTTAGACATTTAACGAGTGGTTAAGTGATAAACCAAATATGGGTGGTTCCATGATAAACCTAGGGCGGGTGAGCCTGGGATATCTCTCCAATACATTAGGTAACATGACAGAGGTAAACATTAATGTTTTTCCTAAGAGATTTAGGGAATATACTATGATGGGTATTACAAACGTAACTCCCTATGTAGATGTGAAAGCCACAATGTAAGTATAATATGGATGCCACAAGTTACCTTTATGATTTATGATTTCTATATGTTATTCATAAATCCTATTATTTCACGAGGCATGTTAAAGAGATTATGTTTTATGATTGAAAAGTATGATTTCATTTATTTGTATGTATTATTAGACTAATGTTTTTTTCCTTATTTTATATCCCTTACTGAGATTTTTATGCTCATACCAAGTTTTTGAAATGTTTTTCATAGGGTATAAGGAAGGATGAGAGAAAGGAAGAATTCAATAATATTTTTATCAAGAAAATAATTCTTATTTTATTTAAGGAGTTTTATTATTATTAAAAAAATTGGATAGAGTAGAAGTGTCTACTTTATAATTTTTGAGATGTAATGTAAGAGTTATGGCCTAATTCTCTAAAACTCTAAATCTATAAAGATCCTCAATGTCTAATTTTTGACTTAACTCAATATTATTTAATGTTTAAGGATGATGAATTATAATATATGTGCCACTTATGATTCCTTGTTGGTTAGATGATCATTATTATCTACTGATAATGAGTCACCATCCTTGGTGACTAGAAAACCATACCATTTTGGTTTACTTACCTCTCTATTACTCTTATATAGTAATTGTTTCTCTGGAACAATTTCTTCTTCTGAGGGGCTTTGTGGAATTTGTTCCTATGCCTAATCTTATGTATCTTGAGCTTGGAATTCATTGAAGTATTTCTCGCTCCCATTATCTTTTTTAGAGATAAGATACTCCTCAAGAAATGTGGTATGTATTTCAACCATAACCTTTTTTTTTCTGAAGAATTTTATAGGTAGTATCTCTTTGTTTCTTTGGGATATCCTATAAAGATACACTTTGTGCCTCAGGGTACAATCTTGTTACCTGAAGAGGCCTTAAAAAGTGATTTACAACCCCAACCATGTATGTAATACAACAAAATTTTCTTTCCATTCCATAATTGGTATGGTATACCATATGTTGATTTATTTGACACTTGGTTTATTTTCTATGCTTCTATTTTTAATGTGTATCCCCAAAAGGATAATGGAATACTTTCATGACTCATCATTCATCTCAAATTTTCCAATAAGGTGTGATTCCTCCTTTCACTTTCACCATTCCACTGAGGTGTATCAAGAGGATTGATTTGAGATAAAATCCTAAACACTCGTAAATAATAAATGAAGTCTTGATTAAGATATTCTCCACCACGGTTTGAGAGAAGTTTCTTAATATTCTTACCAAACTGGTTCTCAACTTCATTCTTGTATTCCTTGAATTTATCAAAAGAATCTGAATTATACCTCATTAAGTATACATATCCATATCTACTAAAATCATCAGTAAAAGTTATGAAGTATGAGTACCCAACCCTTGATTCAATAGAAAATGGTACACATACATTGATGTGAACTAATTCAAGAATCTCTTTAGCCCTTTCACATTTCCCACTAAATGGGGATTTAGTCATTTTTACTTGTAAACATGTGTGACATACACCAAGTGTTTTTAGTTTAAAATAATATAAATATCCATCATGATGTAATTTAGTCAATTTATTTTCATTTACATGACCTTGATGGTGATTTTATAGTTGGGTGTGGTATGAGTCATGTGAAGTAACTTTATTATTGATTTCCATTATTTGGTTCATGTAATCCAACACATAAAGACTAATATTTAAATGTTCCTTACCATAAAAAATGATATCTTTATAAAATAAGAAAAATTTATTCCCAAATTTGAAAATAAATCCATCTGTATCAAGTTTTGATATATAAAAAATGTTTTTGGTAACTTAAGGAACCTAATAACAACCATTTAAAACCAAGATCATTCTGGTCGGCAACGTGAGGTGGTAGTCCCTGATAGCTACAAAAAAAAGTTTATCCATGTTGGCTGCTCGATGATTTATCTCTCCTTAATTAATATTTTTGAATATACTTGGTTCTTGTATTTGAATAAATATGTGATCACCACCAGCTGTATCTAATACCCAATTCATAGAAATAGATAAATTTCCCTTGATAACAAATGAAACAAAATCTCCATCTTGCTTCCTTGGTTAGGTACTATTTTTCTTTTAGTGGTCCTTATTTCCACATGAAAGATATACAAAATCCTATTACCTTTCTTCCCCCTTGATATTTCTATTTTTGGAAGGGTGTGAAGAAGTTTTGGGCTGAAATATATTCACTTTCCCTTTCTGTTTGTTCACCATAAGGCTGACAGGTTTTTCATGCTTTGTATCATTATCTACTTGATGAAGAAGAGTAAGAAGATCTGATAGAGACTTCTCAAAGTTGTTCATATTAAAATTCACAACAATGATGGAGGATCTATGTGGGAGTGATTCTAGAATGAGGTCAGTGCCATGTTCTTCTAGGAGTTTAAACCCTAGAACCTCTAAGCGCTCAATGTAGCTAATGATCTTGACTACGTGAGGCCCAGATGGGGAACCCTCTCCAAGATTGATCTAAAAGAGAACCTTGTAAATATCAAACCATTCCTATCTATCTCTCTCCTGGTAAAGACCAAAAAGGTTCTCAATCATTCTATACATGTCCATGTTTTCATGAGAATTCATTAGTCCACTAGAAATCAATGAAAGCATCAAACATTGAATGTTGACTGCATCACTCAATTTTTTTCATAGACAAGGAACTCTTTATCACTAACCTCTTTAGTAGTAGGATCATCCATTAAGCATTTTATCACGTAATATTTCCATCCATGGCATAACACAACCCGAAGGTTTATAAACCACTTTTGGAAGTCACTACTAATTAGAAGGTTTTCTTTCTCTAATATTGATTATAGGGATAATGTGAATGATGAACTTGTCATTTTATTATACAATTAAAAAAGTATATTATTAGTAATTTTCTTGATTATAAAACAAGTGATATATAATAAATTAAATGTTTTATTTATTTATTTATTTATTAAATCTCTCACTATTTTATCAAGTCTCAATAGCCATCACCATTGAGCTTAGAAGGTCCAGTTGTTTTAACATTCTAGTAGCAAGGATCCCCATTACTTTTCTTAATGATATAGACTTTGGCCATAAAAACCATAATAAAGTAAATAGGTAGGCGGTCTTTCCTACTATAGACTTGAAGATCCTTGATCTGTTGAGTAAATTCCCCTATTCTGAAATACTAACTTGGATTTCCTCAACACTTACCTCCAAATTTTTTTTGAATAGACTTTGGCCGTTAAACTCAATACAATTTTAGTTAATTCAACTCAAAACTCTCATGATAACTCCCTGATAAAAGTATGTATCCAAACTATGGCCATTTACTACACTTAGTTCTATGGTTTCATTCACAATCAAGTAATGGAAGGCTTATTCTAACTGAATTTTTAATTGAGGGATTTTAATTTATTATGCATAAATTTTATCTTGTTTTATCCTTGACACTCCTTATTAATATTAAGTAGATGTTACTTAATTAATTAACCATGTTGGGTAAAAAATTTACTCATAATTAATTTATTTAATTTCCATATTTTCATATTAATTCATTTATTTATGTGATCTCAACCTTGAATCCATAAAATAAATAATTTCATAAATATAAATAATTAATTAATTAAATGACCTATTCATGAGCTTTATCTAATGGTTGATTTAATGAGTGAACATTAAATCTACCTTTTACCTAGGGAAAATAACTCTCATTTTTTCTCTTGACATGAGTTACAACATTTCAATTATCCACTAGTGTATCACTTGGGTTGGTATCATTATGGTTTTGTTTTGAACCGCCTCCACATGCCTTGGTATTCTCTATTAATTACAAATATTTATTACTCACACATAGGTGTGAGGAACCAAAATATTAGTTAAATGATATTACATAAATATACTTGGACATATAGGTCAAACGTAATAATAGAGGGATAAATCATTTTCAGGCCATCATTTAATTTAATATTAAATAATTGTAAACTCATTCAATAAATTAAATTAAAAAATCCAATACATAAACAAATCTTGGTAAAGCTCATGAACCTTTATACATGAAATGGATACACAAAAGTACATGGATATCAATCATTTCTTTATTTGTTCTTTTATTATTTAAGATAAACATGCTTGCATTAATTAATTAATAAATTAATAAATTAATTCCCTTTCATCTCAATGATCATATGATCTTAGTTTGATATACCAATCATTAATGGAATTCATGAAAAATAAATAGTAGAACTAATAATGAAATATTAATTACAAAAAATTAATTGATAATTTAAAATTATTTTAAAACCATTATTAAATTGTCAAACACACAATAGTGTGCTAATAAATAATAATAATCTTAAAGTCTAAGAACCACCACACATGCTCATTTATAGGAATATCCAATGACACAAAAACATGCAGAATTTCTATTGGTGGGTCTGTTCTCATAATCTCTTATCTTGGAGATTACCAAGTGTGGACTTCATGAGAAGAAGAGTCATATGATTATGAGTAATTCCACCTAAAAATCTATGTACTATGTGTCCCATAATAGTATGTCATCTAACTAAAAAAAATTAATTGAGAATATCATCATACCGCATTCAAGTTCTCATCATAGCAGGGAACTGCTACAACTTTATCAATATGATGTATACTCTAAGGAATTATTACATTAGACTCATGCAGAACAACCAACAATATGTAATGAGGAATTTTTATTAATATTCAATACATAAAATATACATGTAATCAAAGTAGAAATAGTTGGTCCTAGGACACCAAATCCAATACAATACATGTAAAAATAGCACGAAAGTCTAAAAACAATCCAGCTATCATCATGAGCCTCAGCTCAGTCCCATGCTCCCCTACTCACAAGAAAAAGTAAAGAACCTGTATAAGGACACTTGTACTTATCCATACCTACAATAATATAGTATGTTTAGGTACCATCGATGGCCTGAACAGGGTGTGAGATATAATCCTAGTAGGCAACCCACCCAAAGGTCTAATTCCACCAAGTTAGTGAATATATATAACAATAGTGTGTAGGAAGTAATAAAATATGTAAAGTAAGTACTAAAAGTAAACAACCCATAAAGGACTAGGTTCCCTTATGCACCCATCCTCTACTACCTGCTTCAAACTAGCTGAAATATCTCTGAATAAACAGTCAATCATATCTCATTTTATAACCAAGTTCATTTAATTAATCAATATCATTTGATAAATATGTCTTGTGCCCTAGCACTTAGCTCAGCATCCTACATATAGATAAGTGATCAGAATATGTCTAAAATAGCCATCAATAAGGTACAAGCCTCAGACCAAATCCATGCTTGTAATTTGGATTGCAACGATTTTATAAAGTGGTGCTCCCATATCAGAGCGATGCATGATATATGGATTCCAGAGGGATGTTAGCCCAATCAAAACCTTCTAGGATATTGGGATCTCAGTTTGGAGGCCGTGGAGGCAGGACTAGATCATTTTATGGGTAGAGTCAGTTTAGGGTATATTCGTATGCTAGTGGTCATTCTTAGGCTCTAGTAGAAATAAGGAAACTTCATGGGGTAGATCGGGCACTAGTGGAATTAAATGCAGGACCTACGACAGTTTGAGGTACCATTATTATTGCATCGTCTTTAATTATTGTTCTATTTGATACTAGTTCCTCTATTTCTTTTATTTATACACATCTTGTGGATCTGTTAAAGGTTCCAACCAAGATTATTCCATATGTGGTGGAGTTGGAAACACCACTTGGTAAGAAGCGAGAGCAGGGTTTTAGATGTCCATCTTGCGTACTCACCATGTCATGGGTCGAGTTGGAATGAAATTTCTTGGTTTTGGATATGGACCTCTTTAACGTGATTCTCAGTATGGATTAGATGGTTAATTTTTAGGAACACATTGATTTCTATCATTGGTGATTAAGTTATGTGGCATATGATGGAAGTACCTAGTTTTTTCAAGGTGAATGAGATCCTTAGTCGGGATGTGATGGACCTCAACTTACAAAATTGGGAAACCTCATTTTCCAGATCTCATCACTACATTGGAGGAAAATGATGGTGGTCCTGAGGGTGGATTATGTCCTGTGGTGGATGAGTTCCCATAGATTTTTCCAGATAATTTATTGGGTTTTCCACTAGAGTGATATGTTGAGTTCTCCATTTATTTGGTGCTGAGAACACAACTGATATATATTTCCTCATATCATATAGCCCCCACCAAATTGATGAAATTAAAGGTATAACTGGATGATTTGTAATCCAAATGATTCATTTACCTGATCATCTCACCTTGGGCCACCCCAGTTCTATTTTCAAAGAAGGCTAACGGATCTCTCTGGTTTTACATCAATTATCAGAAGTTAAATACGGTGATGATCAAGAATAAGTATAATTTACCCCATATTGAATACCATTTCGAATAGTTTAAGGGGGAAAGGTAGTTATCCAATATTGAGTTGTGTTCTAGGTATCACCAGGTCTTAGATAGGAAGATGTTTAAAAAATATCCTTCTAAATAAGGTACTACTATTTTTAATATTTCATCATGCCTTTTGGGTTGTCAAATGATATAACGGTCTTTATGGTGCTTATAAATAGGGTGTTCCATCAGTATCTCAACTCATTTTTCATGGTATTTGTAGATAAAATCCTGGTCTATCCTAGGGCTAAGGAGGAGAATGAGGGGAATTTGAGAATTGTGTTGGGAACCCTTTAGGATCATGATCTCTATGAAAAATCTCCTAAGTGGAACTTTTGGAATAGGGGAGTGAAGTTTCCGGGACATGTGATCTTAGAATGAGGGGTTTCAGTGGACCCTGAGAAGATCAGTGCAGTGATGTCATGAGAGAAACTGAAGAATGTATTTGAAATTAGAAGATTATTAGGTCTAGCAGAGAATTATAGATGATTTGTCTGGGATTTCTCTTGGCTTTCCTCTTCCATGATAGCGCTCACCCAGAAGGGGGTTAAGTTCAAATAGAGCCTGGATTGTTAAGTGTACTTTTATGAGCTTAAACAGTAGTTAACCAAAGCTCATGTTTTGATCTTTCCAAAGTCTAGAAAGGGATATTTTTTCTATTGTGATTCTTTTGGTATAGGTCTTGGGTGTGTGATGATATAGGATAACCATGTGATGACCTATCATTTGTGCCAACTCTGACCACATGAAAAGAATAACCCAACTCATGACCTGGAGTTAGAAATGGTGATGCATGCCTTAAAAATGTCACACCATTATATTTTTGAGGATAAATTTGTGGTTTATTCTGATCATAAGATCTTGACCTACATTTTATCCCATAAAGATCTAAATTTGAGGCAGCATCATTGGGTTGAGTTTTTTCAGGGGTTTAATTTTCATATTGTCTATACCCTAGGTAAAGGTAATGTGGTTGTAGATGCCTTGAGCAGAAAAGTGACAGTGCAAGTGTTGAAGGAGTCTAGTGATGAGTGGAATTTGATGAGTATTTTTTTCAAAATGCATCTTGAGACCAAGGAACACAGTGGAGGTGTGTTCTTGGTTAGTGTTCAATAGACACATTCTCTTATGGAGTTGATTCAGTGGGATAACCATAATGATGAGTTTTTCCAGCAGTCTATATAGTTCCTAAATGATCGGGAGGTTTCTTGTGAATGGTCTTTGTCTCTTGAGGGAATTTTGTGCTTGAAGGGTCTCTTTGTGGTGTTGTTGTTGTTGAAGAAGGTGGTGATGCAGGATAAACACCAGTCTTAGTGGTCCGTACATCTTAGTTACACCAAAATGTTTTATGATGTGCGTCAGTGGTTATGGTGGCCAGACATGAGGCAGGATATAGCTGACTTTGTATTGCGGTGTTATAAATGTCATTAGGTTAAAGTAGAGAACCAAAGGCCATCCAGTTTACTTCAACTACTACCCATTCCTACCTGTAAGTGGGATGATATTTCGATGGATTTTATTGTTGTATTATCTCGTACTCCCTAGGGGAAGATTTCTATTTGGGTAGTGATTGACCATCTGACCAAATCATCTCATTCCATACCGATTAGGGATTCAACAAAAGTAGATGATCTAAGTCAGTTGTATGTTCAGGAGATAGTGAGGAATTATGGTGTTCCATTGGAAATTGTTTTTGACAGGGACCCTCACTTTAACTTGTGATTTTGGGAAGGTATTAAAAAGGAATTGGGGTTGTAGGTCAAGTTGAGTATGACATAACACCCTCGAATGGATGGTCAGACAGAGCGGGTAAATCAGATTTTGCAAGACATGATCCAGACATGTATTTTGGATTTCAAAGGCTCATGGGATATCCATTTGGGATTGGTTGAGTTTTAATATAATAATAGTTTCCAACCATTGATTCAAATGTATTTTTTGAAGAGATTTATGGTCATATGTGTTGGTACCATTTGTGTTGGGATGAGGTGTGTGAGATCTCCTTATTGGGACCAATCCTTGTGAAAGAAACTTACAATAAATTTAAGTCGATCAGATTTCATTTTTTTGATGACACAAATTTGTCACAAGTCTTATGTTGATTAGAGGCACTGAGATTTGGAGTTTTATATAGGTGATAGGGTGTTCTTGAAAGTGGAACCTCACTTGGGTCACCATCATTTTGGTAAGAAAGGAAAGATAACACTAAGGTATGTTAGAACTTTTTGAGATTACTGAGCTGATTGGTAAGGTGATATACAAGTTAGCTTTGCCTTCTTAGTTGAAATCAATTCATGACGTGTTATGTGTCTCTCAGCTAAAAAAATACAATACAGATCTGTCCCATGTGTTGAATTGGGAGGAGTTGGAGTTAGAGCCTGGTTTTTCTGTGTTTGAGAAGCCAGTGTGGATTTTGGATCTATAGAAGAAAGTGCATCATAGGAAGTCCATACCGTTGGTCCGAGTTCTTTGGCAGCATGGAAATTATGTGCATGATACATGAGAGTGTAAGTCTTGGGTTGAGGAGAAATATCTTTTTTTTCTCGAATCATACTTTGGAATGACTTTATGAGGACAAAAAATTTTATGGTGGAGGAGAATTGTCACATCCGATATTTTTGTTTTTAGGTATTCCTTTGATTATTTTTGGTCTCATTCCCTAGGGTTTCCCATGATTTTTTAGAGAAAAATGAAATTTTTGGTCTTGACAGTAGGTGGCACATGGGTGGCATATAGTTAAGGGAAAATGTGTACTAGCCCAAAGGAAACCATGTGCCTTGGATTGTGGCACTATCCATGTCACACGACTAGGCGCACATGCATGCGCCATCCCCTAGGAAACCGTGTAGCTTCATTTCTCTTGAATAGTGCGGGATGCATAGTTTCTACATGATTTAGAAAACAATGTGGGATAACCATTCAACCTATCCAGGTCATTAAAAAGTTGAAAATCACTCTTATACCCTACTTTTATTTAACCCTAAATCACCTCTAATCCAAACCCTATGGGATTTTCAACCTTGGGAGCTTCTTCCACTCATCCTTGGACCTCTTTATTTTCAATCCTTGGGTGTTTTTGGCCTTAGACCTTCAAGTATTCATTAATTAATTATCTTTTATCATGGTTTATTTCTTATTTTAGGGTTTATCTCACTCCCTATTTGGGTTCTTCTTTTCTAGTGGTTTGATTAACCAAATGAGGGACTGATCTTGTGTTTTTGGGAGAAATACTGATGGTTATTGTTAAATCTTTCCTTTATAGGGTATTGTTGAAGTTCAGTTGTGGTTTTCCATCATTTTCTGGAATTTTCCAAGATTTAGGTAGGTGGTTCCATGATTTTACATTATTAAAAGATTTTGGCTTGCTTGGTTGGTGTTAAAAATGTGTTCCATGGATTGTTTGTGTGGTGAAAAAATGTTTTGATATTTTTTTGAGATGCATATGTGATGAAAGTTTTTTTTAAAAGATACTGGTTATATTTATTATATTATTCATTGTGGTGATTCTTGAATGTGTCCTATGCCTTGTGTGAAAGGTGATAAATGTGTTTTCAAAGGAATTTGTGGTGAAAATGAGTTGAAAGTGAGTTTTACAAAATAAATGGATTTTGTTTCAAGTTAGATTCTTTGTTATGTACCTTAAATGTGGTTTGTGAATTGTGAAAGTGATGCAAAACATGTTATGAAATTGATTTGGTGTGCGTATGAATTTGAAAGGAGTTTTTTTAAATAGAAATGGTTGTATTTCATGTGTGATTTTCTTGTAGTGTTTTCAAATGGGATTTATGAATTGTAAAAGTGGTGAAAAATGTGTTTCTAAATGGTTTTGGTGTATGTGGGAAATGAAAGTAGTTTTGTCTATGGAAAATGGTGGTTTCCATGTGAGCTTTAATCGTTGGATAAATAAGGATTGTGAAAGTGGTGATTTCATTGTGTGTTCATGATGCTTGGAATGTATATGTGAAAGTGTTGATTTATGAGATATGTGAAATGGAATTTGAGAAAAAAGGGAATCCTGAGTATCTAGGCATGAAAACTAGAACTAGTATGCTAGTTGATTCAGTGAGAGAAAGTTCCAGGTTCTTCTAGAAATATTAAAAATTACAACACTAACTAAATTTGTGATATGATCATAGACCAATATACCTTGGGATGATATTCCCTCTAGTGGATCATTCATGGGGAATCTGTAGTTATTGGATTATTATTTGGAGACCACTAAACCTTGGGATATGTCCCCCTCTATTGGATAGTGTATGAGAACGCTGTTGGTATTAGTTGGAGGATATTATCACCGAGATATGAGGTTCATAGGGCCCCACTTATGCTAGTTACCTATAGTGATTTCCCAAGGCTCTCTCTTTTGTGATATGATGCTTATGTGATGTGGTTTTAGCTGTTGGTATATGGTGTACCTTGTGTACGTTTAAGTTTCAAAGCAAGTTTCTTTTGAGAAAAGGTTTTCCTTAATAGTGTTTCCTTGAGAGTGGTTTATTCAAAATGTTTTCTTAAAAACATTTCAAATGTTATTATGAAAATGTGCATGTTGATTTATCTTCTAATGTTATATCATGAAATATTTATTTTGGGTGGAATCTTACTAGGCTTTGGATCACACCATACATAAACCTTTGGGTGTATGTATACTTTGTTATGTATAACCCAAGTAAAGAAAATATGTATCGTGATGGTGATGGTGGATCCATTTTATAGTATTACACTTATTATAGGTGTTGGTGGTGGTGGATTGAGGGTGATTAATCTCTTGTTTCATGTAATATTTGGGGATTTTTTTGTTGTTCCTATTCTGTTGTAGTATTTTTGGTTTTGGTTAAAGTTGTAAAACATTGAATCTGAAAAATTGTTGCACCTGGATTGATTATGATTATCAGTTTTGTGATGTTTATTCTTGTTGGGTTTTTATGGTTATATAAATGGGTGAAATAATTCCCCAAATGTATTGTTGATACCCAGGAACTAGTTTCTAGCCGATGAGGATCGAGAACGCCCTTCATGCCATGCCACGGGTTGGGTCAGGTGTCGATTTGGACGAAATCCTAACTTGTTTCATGACACTAACCATGTGCAAACCATGTCTTATTCCACTATCAAAATTGAAGACATGCTTACATGGCCATGCGCCTCAAGTCGCACGGTTTGTCAAACCATGCTGGCTCCCTCCACTCTCTTCCCAACCTTGAACAGTTAAAAGTAACCGTGTGACCTACCCCACACGGTTTATACTAACCATTATACATGCCTTTTCCACACAAAAAATTGGGTTTTAGCCTCTGAACCATCCCCATACACCCCTAATATCTTCATGACCTCAAAGGGCATTCATATTAGTCCATATTTAAGCATTTAAACTGAAAATTGATGGAAAAAAAGATATGTAGCTCAAGAAATAATAGGTTTATTAAAAATGAGTAAAAATTACTTTAAAAAATAATTTTAGAATATTAAAAAAATTCTTGAAAACATTTTAGAAAACATGGACATGGAAGAGAAAGAATATTAGACCAAAATGAGAAATAGAGTCATATTTTCATAAAAACATTTTCTCAATCATTTTATGTACCAAAGAGATGGAAATGATACTATTACTTGAAATTTTCATGAATGAGAAGGGAATAAATTGTGTTTAAGATGAAAATATCGAAAAATTATCCCAAGGAAGACTTAAACATAAACAATATTGAATATTGATGATATTGTGAAATAAACCCTCACCTCAGGTCTGATTTCCTTCATACATATTTGAAAATCCTTTATAATAAATATATATTTATTATACATATATTCCATAACCATAATCATATATACCATACAATATATTATTTACTTATAATATTTTATCACCAGTTTATTAACAATTCTTTTTTAAAATCATTATTTTGGGTAATAAATGTTTTTTTCATGTATGATTTGGTTTGGTAGTTCCGGTCATTTTTCTTTTATCATGGTTAAATTATCTCCATAATTTTAAACATAATATAAATATCATATATATTCATTATATACATATTTATAGTAATTCATAAAATATAAAGATAAAATAACAATTTACATCATTCATAGAGACGGTAAGATGTACGTATGCATGAACACTGTTTTCACTCTTTGATGGATGGAATAAAAGAAAAGTAAATATTAATTAACCTTTACAGAATCATTATTATATCATATATATCATATATATTCATTAATTTTATCCTTATTAGTATCCACATTAAATGTAAATGAAAAACGAATCACATTGTTTTGTGGAGGTGGTAGTCCACATGTACTCACGAGCGACATTATCATTGTAAGACCCCGACCTTTCTGGAGATTCCTCATGATCATTTTTAGGAAATATTCTTCCCTTTTTTTGTTCTTACCCTGGTTGGGTTTTTCTTTGGGGTTGTTTTGGGTGAATTTGGAGAAATTTGGAAGCCCATGATGCTGTGCATGGTTGGCACATGGTTAGGGAAAATCATTCGGTTTTTACCAAGAAATTGTGTACCCATTTTGGAACCATAGGAGGTGGCAAGTGATTTGATAAAACCATGTGGCCTCCCTCCCAAACCATGAACCCTCATAAATAGAGGTTTCTCATGGTTGGTGCATGGTTTATCAAACCATTCACCCATCTAGGAGAATGCAGCAACCCTGATTTTATTTCACACTTAAACATAATTTATTACATAAAAACTTCACTTGATATAACATAGAAGATCAAGAGGTCTAGTATCTTTGGGGCTTAGAAACATTACATAATAAATTAAAACATAAAACACAATATCTTATTGAAAACTTCCTTTACATGACCACTACATTCCCTCGTACTTAGCATTGCATTGGATAACCTGAGGACATGGATAAGAGAAGGGTGGGCTATAAAGAACAGTAAGGGAATAAACATGGAATAACATGAGGAATACAATAAATTTTATACAAAAGGAATATCAATGAATCACATGCGAAACATGAACATAAAGGCATGATAAAGCATGATAATCATAACATGGAGATGTGGCAACAACATTTTACATGATATTAGCGTGAGCCAAGGCTCATTGCACATGAAGAATGAGTAAACCCTAATTGCACATGAATCATAAGTAAACCCTCATTGCACTTGAATTATCATGAGTCAACACTCATTGCACATGATGTATCAGGATACTATACATTACCAAATGAATTGGAGCGCTATCGGGGCACACCCTTCTTAAACATTTCATTTCAGGGATAAGTGTGCCACATGGATCATACAACATGGAATCAATAATCATCATTTATTCCATGATAAAGGGATTCATAATACATACATGAAGATTTTTAATCAATAAGTAAATACTTATAAAGGTGAATACCCTTGATAGAGAAATGAACATGATATTCACTACACAATGACATTGGCTTGGAAAATTGGTGCAATTTCGGCAGCGTAACGATGTGACGTAAGAATTTATAAAAATGGTTGATGAGAGAGAAAGGGGTTTAAAATCACATGTATATAAAATTTATAGTAATTGGGTCATATAGATACATTTCCTAACATATTTAATGGAAATTAGATTCATAATACAAAATAATTTCTTGAATGTAAATGAGGAGAGATAAATTCCTTATGGAATTTCGGCATAGTAACGGGTGTACATGGAAGGAATTAATGAGAGAGAAAGGGGTATCCCATAATTCAAAAATAAATAGGGAAGTATGGGGGATGTGAGAAACCATACCCCAACATTTATAATTGAAAATAAAATGGCATAACAATATTAAGAAACTTGGATAAAATGAGAATGGAAGGAATCCCTTACTTGGAAGTGTGATCCCAAAGGATTGGGAGGGGCTTGAGAGAAGATTCTTGGAAGCTTGAGTCACATTGGGAGGATTCTAGAGAGAGGAGGTCATAGTTTGGACGAAATAAAAAGGCTTTTAGTGAAGAGGAAGTGGCAGCTTGTGTGGGTTTATATAGTAAAGGAGAGTGAATTCTTTATTATTTAGGTTTGGGACACCACACATTAAACTAATTAAAACCACAAACTATCCCATGGTTTTTGACAATTGTTTTTGAAAAAGGGGAGTGTAAAATAATATTTCATAATTCCAATGTCCTAACTTCTTAAAATAATAGGGTTTCTTATGTGTAGGTGAGTCACACTCTCAAGGAAAACAATTTAAAAGGCTAAATTATTTTATAAGTCTTGAAGGGTCCACTAAAGCCTTGAAAAATAAATAAAATAAACCTAAAATCACATTATTTTAATGGTAAAAAATATATTGGGCTACCATAATGTTTATAGTCTTTTATTACATCACTATTGAGTCATTATGATGTCATAAAACACATTATATATTTAAACGATATTTATTTTTTACCCAAAAATTTGAGTGTCTCAGAAAATTATGAAAATTTTACCATTAGATAATTTCGACATACTAATTCCAAAAATAATATTCATTTTTTCTAAATAATTTTCTAAATATGTTATTTTTCACTTTTAAAATAAAACCCGACATTTATCGAAAAATCATGGGTTTTGACAAAAACAGCTTTCAAACCTTAATAAAAATTACAATTGCATTCATAAAATTATACGATCATTTATATTTAATAAAAATTAATTTAATAATAATAATATTTTATTAAAATATTATTTTATTCAAAAATCCATTAATTCATCAAAATATATTTCTTAGTTGAATATTAAATAAAAATACTATTTGTGCTTTAAAAACTATTTAAAAAATAAAAATAATAAAAAGGGTGTATATTATTTATTATATACAAAAATAATGCCCACAATCAAAGTGATAAGGTCTTGTTACATAACCCCTTATAACACCTGTATAAGACCAAAGGGTAAGGTGGGCGATGGTGAAAAACTCTTGGGGTGGCTCAGATAACATCGCTTAGGTGGTAATCTCTATCAACTTCCAATTCTTTCGTATGTGGTTCCACTTGAGATTAATGTGTTAAATATAAGCTTAGGTTTGGTCAAGGGAAAAGCCCAATGACACCACCTCCTTTCCGAGCTCCAAAAAATGGGCTTCGTACGAGGGAAGTCTACTGGACGAGGCCAACACTTCCTTTATCTGAGTAAATTGGATTTGTTAAAGACCTATATTTATACTAATAATGTGATCACTGTTCAATGACTATATTAGAAATGATCACAATCCTTAAAAGTATTTTGAAATACAAAAACATAAAACCAAGGGAGTTCATATTTTATATAACTATTTTTCATAATAAGACATTTAATTAGATCAAGAGGAATTTTCATTGATAAAAGTTTGGGTCATTTCAGTCTTCCCCCCTTAAGAAATTTCACCCTCGAAATTTCCTTTCCCCACACTAAAACAGGTGTGGGTAACTCTGCTTCATAACTTCCTCTGATTCCCACATTTCCTCTTCAAACTTGTGGTTGTTCCACAACACCTTGAGAGGGGAATTGTCTTATTTAATAGGACTTTTTCTCTACGATCTAAGATCTTCACTAGTTGATCCTCATAAGAAAGATCATCCTCTAACTTCACTACCTCTGAAGAGAGTACATGTTAAGGGTTTGGTATGTACTTACTTAAGAGTGATACATGAAATACATCATGTACTTTGGCTATGGTAGGTGGAAGTGCTAGTCAATAGGCTACAGCCCTAACACGATCAAGAATATCAAAGGGGCCGATGTACCTAGAACTTAACTTCCCTTTATTTCCAAACCTCATAAACTTATTCCACAGAGATATGCATAGAAATACCATGTCTCCAAATTTTAATTCAAGGTATCATCAATGGTTTTTGGCATAACTCTTCTATCGACTTTGGGATTCCTTGATATGCTGCTGAATGGTTTTCACCTTCTCCACCATTTCTTCGACTATTTCAGGTCCTAGAAGCTTATGATCACTGACTTCATCCCAACACACTAGTGTTCTATGCCTTTTCCCATAAAGGTCTTCATATGGTTCCATTCATATCCTCGAGTGGAAACTATTATTGTAGAAGAATTCGACTAGTGGAAGATGTTGGTCCCATCCTCCCTTGAAGTCCATAGAACATGATCTTAATATATCTTCTAGTGTATGAATAGTTTGATCAGATTGGCCATCAGTTTGAGGATGATAGGCCATACTGAAGTTTAGTTCAGTGCTTAGAGCATACTGTAGAATTTTCCAGAACTTAGAGGTAAATCTCAAATCATGATCAGATACAATAAATAGTGGTACTCCATGAAGCCTTACAACTTATTTGATGTAAATCTGTGCAAGTTGATCCAATGATAAGTCCTCTAGAATCACGATAAAGTGAGATGTCTTTGTAAGACGATCCACAATGACCCATATAGCATTGTTTTCTCTAGATGTTCTTGGAAGTCTAGTGACAAAGTCCATGGTAATTTTGTCCCACTTCCATATTGGTATGGGTAGTGGTTGCATCATTCCCTTATAATTTTTCCTCTCAGCCTTCACTTGCTGAAATACCAGGCACTTTGGTGTATATTCAACAATATCTCCTTTCATATTGTCCCACCAAAATTTTTCTTAGAGATCTCGATACATCTTTGTGCTCCTCGGGTGAATAGAGAAAGTTGAGCTATGTGCGTCATTAAGAAGCCCCTTCTTTATCTTTAGATTGGATGGTACACATAATCATGACCCAAATCTCACAATTCCATCCTTTTCAACCATGAACTCTGAGGATTTCCGATTTCTGATAGCTTACACCCTTTTTATAATTTCCACATAATTTCTTTGATCATCCTTTATTTTATCTATGAGGTACGGTTGAGAAATCATTTGATAAAGGATTGATGATGTTCCTCCATTAATGATTCCCATGTCCATATTCTATAAATCTAAGAAGATTGGATCCTTTTCAATTTTCATCATTGATAAAGATGCATGATCCGTTCTACTTAGAGCATCTGCCACCTTGTTTTCCTTACCGGGATGGTAGTGGATTGAGCAGTTATAACCCTTTATGAGTTCTATCCATCTTCATTGGCGTATATTAAGATCTTTTTGTGTGAATATATATTTGAGGATTTTGTGATCAGTATATATCTCACACTTCTCCCCATAGAGATAATGCTGCCAGATTTTCAATGAAAAGATCACAACCTCTAACTCCAGATCATGTGTGGGATATTTTTTCTCATGTATTTTCAGCTACCTTGAGGTGTAGGCTATCAATTTATCATTTTACATCAACACACAACCCAGGACCTTCTTCGAAGCATCACTAAATACCACCAAAAGTTCTCCACTTGTGGGTAGTGTGAGCATGAGTTCAGTGATAAGCCTCCTTTTCAGCTCCTTGAAGATCTCTTCACATTTATCACTCCAAGAGAACTTTACTCCCTTCCGAGTTATCTTGGAAAGAGGGTTGGACAATTGTGAGAAATTTCTCACAAATCGGTGATAATATCCAGCTAACCCCAAGAATATATGAATATCTATTACCGATGTTGGACTTAACCACCCCTCTATTGTATCTGTCTTTAAGGGATCCACAAATATCCCATTTCTTGTGATGATATAACCCAATAATGAGACATCCTTTAACCATAACTCACACTTACTATACTTTTCATAGAGCTTATTCTTTCGCAAGGTCACTAGTAAAGTTCTTATATGCTTCTCATGATCCTCCTTAGTTTTGAAGTATATTAGAATATCATCTATAAAGGCTACCATAAATTTGTTGAGGTAATCTCTAAATACTCTATTCATAAAGTCCATGAATATTTATAGAGCATTAGTGAGTCAGAAAGGCATTACTATGAATTCATAGTGCCGTATCTTGTACAAAAAGTAGTCTTGGGAATATCTTCTTTCTTCACCCTTACTTGATAATATCCTGGCCTCAAATCCACCTTGGAGAAGTATTATTCTCTACGCAGCTGATCGAACAAGTCATCAATTTGTGATAAAAGATACTTGTTCTTTATCATGATTTTGTTGAGCTCACGATAATCAATGAAAAGGTGCATTGACCCATCCTTATTCTTGATAAAGAGGACTGGTGCACCCCATGGTAAAGCACTTGGGCATATAAACCCTTTATCCAGATTCTCCTGTAGTTGTTTCTTCATCTCCTCAAGCTCCAAAATAACCATTATATATGGATTCTTGGATATTGGCAATGCCCCAGGTATAAGGTCAATTGAGAATTCAACATATATTTTAGGAGGAAGACCAGAAATTCCCTGAGAAACACTTTAGCGAATTCCCTTTCAATAGGCATGTCTTCAAGGATGGTTGCCTCCTTAGACTCAATCATCTGATATAGATACGTGTGATCATAAGGCAGTAATATCCATTCTTGAGATGATGGTGCTAAATAAGATTCATCTTCCCCCTTGCACTTGTATAGAATTAGGGGTCGATTCTCCATATGAAGAGTGATTTCCCTCTCACGACAATTTATGTTGGCTCTATATAAGGAAATCCAATCCATACTGAGAATTGCATCAAATTATACCAGAGGGAGGATGATGAGGTTCTCCAAGAAGTTCAATCCACCAATTATGACAGGGGAGGAGTTATATTCATGGGATGTAATGATTTCCCTATTTTCTATACTCACTAACATATTTACTTCCATGATTTATGGTGGTGTTGGTATTGTTCTACTAAACTTTCGGGATACAAAAGAATGCGTGGAACCAGAATCAAAAAGTACATTTTATATTATTTAATAAATAACTAGTGTACCTATCACCACTTCATTTTTAGGGTTCACTTCGGTGGTAGTGATGGAAAAAGCTCGCCATTTCTTCCTTGGAGGTTGTTGGTTGCCTAAAAAAACCCTTGGATTAGGGAACTGATTTTCAAGGTGCCCTGGTTCTTTGAAATTGAAGAAATGAACAATGAATTGAGGTTAGAATGGAGAATTCCTCTCCTATGTTGCAACCGCGGGTTTTTCTTATCAGAAGTTAAAAGCTAGGTTCCCTTCCCTTCTACACATAAAGCATTTCCTCATCCCCTTTAGGCAATTTCCAGGGTGCTTCTTTCCACAAATTTGGAAAGTGGGGTGCTGGATTTTCTTAGCACCGTTGGATTTATCCATCAGACCACCAGAATTAAATTCCAACTTACGCTTCTTATCCCCATGATACCCCTAAGATTCAATGATCTCCATTTCGACCTTGAGGGCACATCAGACAATTTCTTCATAGCTGTCAAAGTCATGGATCGCCAGGGCTTTCCGTAGTCTAGGTTTCAGCCCAACAAAGAAGTTATCAACCTTAAATTCGAGGGTAACAACAAATATAGAGGCGTATCATGCAAGCCTTGTAAATTTTTCCTCATACGACCCGACTGATTCGTTGTCTTTTTGCTTGAGGGCATGGAAGTCCCTTTCCATCTTAAGCCATAGGGTGCGAGGAAAATATTTATCGAAAAACATTTTCTAGAAATCCTTCCATTTAAACGCCTCGATCTCCTCCTTATGCGTCATATTTTTGATCAATGTTCACCATTGATGAGCTTCACCTTCCATATTATAATCATCCAGAAGAACCTTCTCTTGTTCAAAACATTGAAGGATGGAGAAGATCTTTTCAATGAAGTTGATCCATTGTTTAGCGATTGAGGGATCAGATGATCCATTAAAAGTATGAGGCCTTTGTCTCATGAAGCTCTTGATAGCAACTTGTTCTTTCTTAGGGGGGGGGGTTGAACATTTCTATTAACCCATGTTTCTATTCAACGATTGAGTTAAATGAGAGAGTATCATGACAAAGTTCACGATTCCTACTCCCATAGAATTGATCATCTCATTAGAACAATCATTACATTGATCTTTGTGTCGGTTGTTAGCCCAAGTCCTCCTATTACTGGCCCTTAGATGGAATAAAAGGAAATTTAGGGGTAACATATAAAGGGTAATCCAAGTACAAAACAAATGAATTATAAATAACTTTTATTTATATAACTTATGAATCTATAGGATTCAATCAATGTTATCCATGATCTACTTTCCAACACATATTCTTATGGGATTTTTTTATTCCCTTAATAATGGCTCATAATAAGCTTGTGAATTTACCAAAGCATATCCCCCAGGAGTGTCATAATCAAGAGTGTAGAAAGTAACGTTGTTGTGTACAAGGATACCCCAAGTCAAGACCAAAACTCCTTGTCAGAGTTTTCACTCTTAGGTACATCTTTTCTAGAGCCACCTCTACCTGATCGTATCCCGATAGGGATGCATTTTTTTGATAAACCACTTACTCAATACTCACCAAAACTTAGGGATGTTTTTATTATACTTAGTCTTATCCCTAAAAATTTCACTAGGGTTTTATAATCCTAATCCCAAAAGTAACCAAACCTATCCTATTATACCAACTGTAACAATCCTGCTTTTATTTCACACTTAATCACAATTTATTACATAAAACCTTAAGTTGATACAACAAAAAAGATCTAGAGTTATAGTGTATTTGGGGATTAGGAACGTTACATAACAACTTAAAACATAAAATGCAACATATTATTGAAAACTTCCTTTACATGACCACTACATTCCCTCGTACTTATCATTGCATTAGATAAACCGAGGACATGCATAAGAAAAGGGTGAGCTATAAAGCCCAGTAAGGGAATAAATGTGGAATAACATGAGGAATACAATACATGTTAGAAAATAGGAATATCAATGGAGAACAAGAGAAACATGAACATAAAGGCACGATAAAGCATGATAATCATAACATGGAGATGTGGAAACAACATTTAACATGATATTAGCATGACCCAAGGCTCATTGCACATGGATCACGAGTAAACCCTCATTGCACATGAAGCACGAGTAAACCCTCATTGCACTTGAATTAGCATGAGTCAACACTCGTTGAACATGAAGCACGAGTAAAAACTCGTTGCACTTGAATTATCATGAGTCAACACTCATTTCACATGATGTATCATGATACTATACTTTACCCAATGCATTGAAGCGCTATCAGAGCGCACCCTTCTTAAACATTTCATTTCATGCATAAGTGTTCCACATGGATCATACAACATGGAATCAATCATCATCATTTATTCTAAGATAAAGGGATGTGGAATACATAAATGAAGCTTTGTAATCAATAAGTAAATGTTCATAAAGGTGAATACCCTTGATAGAGAAATGGGCATGGTATTCACTACACAATGACATTGGCTTGGAAAATCAGTGCAATTTCGGCAGCGTAACGGTGTGACGTAAGAATTCATAAAAATGATTGATGAGAGAGAAAGGGTTGTCACATCATATGTAAATGAAATTTATAGTAAGGGGGCCATATAAATACATTTATCAACATATATAATGGAACTTAGATTCATAGTACAAAAGAATTTCTTGAATGTAAATGAGAAGAGAGAAATTCCTTACGGAATTTCGGCAGAGTAACGGGTGTACATGAAAGGCATTAATGAGAGATAAATGGGTCTCCCATCATTCAAACATAAATAGGTAAGTATGTGGGAGGTGAAAAATCATACCCCAACATTTATAATTGGAAATGAAATAGCATAACAATATTAAGAAACTTTGATAAAATGAGAATGGAAGGAATCCCTTACTTGGAAGTGTGATCCCAGAGGCTTGGGAGAGGCTTGCGAGAGGCTTATTGGGATATTGGAGCACCTTGGGAGGATTATAGAGAGAGGAGGGAAAATATTGGATGAACTCCAAAGTCTTTTAGTGAAGAGTAAGTGAGAGCTTGGGTGAGTTTATATTAGAAAGGAGAAGGAATTCTTTATTATTTAAGTTTGGGACACCTCACATTAAACTAATCAAAACCACAAACCAAACCATGGGTTTTGCCCTTGGTTTTTTCCAAAGGGGATTGGAAAAAAATATTTTATAAGTCCAATGGCTGAACTTTTTAAAATAATAGGGCTGCTTATGTGGAGGTGAGTCACACTCTCAAGGAAAACAATTTAAAAATACAAAATGTTTTATAAGCCTTGAAGGGTCCACTAAAGCTTTGTAAAATAAATAAATAAACCTAAAATCACATTATTTTAATGGAAAAAAATAAATTGGCCGACCATAATGTTTATATTATTTTATTACATCACTATTGTGTCATTATGATTTCATAAAACACATTATATATTTAAACGGTATTTAATTTTTACCCAAAAATTCTACTGTCTCATAAAATTATGAAAATTTTACCGTTGAATAATTTAGACATCTTGATTCCAAAAATAATATTAATTTTGTCTAAATAATTTTCTAAATATGTTAATTTTCACTTTTAAAATAAAAACCGACATTTATCAAAAAATCATGGGTTTTGACAAAAACAACTTTCAAACCTTAATAAAAATTACAATTGCATTCATAAAATTATATGATAATTTATATTTAATAAAAAGTAATTTAATAATAATAATAATATTTTATTAAAATATTATTTAATTCAAAAATCCATTAATTTATCAAAATAGATTTCTTAGTTTAATATTAACTAAAAAAATACTATTTGCGCTTTAAAAACTATTTTCCAAGTAACAATAATAAAAAGAATATATATTCTTTATTATATATAAAAATAATGCACATAATCATAGTGATAAGGTCTTGTTAGATAACCCCTTATAAAACCCGCATAGGATCGAAGAATAAGGTGTGTGATGGTGACCGACTCTTGGGGTGGCTCAGATAATATCGCTTGGGTGGTAATCTCTATCAACTTATACTTCTCCCGTAGGTGGTTCTGCTTGAGATTAACATGTTAAAGCTCAGTTTGGGGTTGGTCAAGAGCAAAGCCCAATGACACCACATCCTTTCTGAGCTCTGACAAATGGGCTTCGTATGTGGAAAGTCTATTGGATGAGGCCATCACTTCTTTTGTCTGAGTAAATTGGATTTGTTAAAGCCCTATATTTATACTAATCATGTGATCACTGTTCAACAACTATATTAGAAATGGTCACAATCTGTAACAGTATTTTGAAATCTAAAAACATAAAACCAAGGGAGTGTATATTTTATATAACTTTTTTTCATAATAATACATTTAATTAGATCAAGAGGAATTTTCATTGATAAAAGTTTGGGTCGTTACAGAGAAATTGTGTACCCCCTAAGTAGGGGCACACAGTTAATGTTCAAAATTTAAAAAACCATGCGTTTTTTCCAGGAAACCATGTGCATGGAAAATTAAAGCCCCGTAAATTTATTTTAAAATTCTTGAACCCCCAATTTTTATCCATAAACACCCTATCTCTTCCTAATATTATTTCCAACTTTTTTTGAGGCTCCCAAGTGGATTCCAAAGCTCTTAGAACCTATTTTTTGGTGAGTCAAAGATCTCATTAAAGGATAGAATCCTCATTGGTAAGTGATTTCTCTCTAGTTTAAGGTTCTTATCTCTCTTGTATTTTTCTCAGAGAGGGATTGTTTTTCCTATGTTGGAAATTAGTTTTGATCTAGGTTTTGATGGATCTTGTTTCATTGGATATTGATCCTAGGTTTTGATCATAGATATATTCAAATGTTGTGATTTTGACCATTTCACATCAAATTGAGGGTTAAGATTTGGAGAGAGGTTGTAAACACACAGGTAGGTGATCTGATTGTTTTTCCATAGTCTTGGTTATTATTCATGTGTTGTAGTTGTACCATTAATTTATCATGTTGGGTGTAAAGTATCAGACCCAGATGCCACTCAATAGTACCCCAAGCCCAGTTGGCCACATGACCTCAAGCGCATCTCCCTAAATTCTAGAGGCTGATGACTAGAAGTGAGGACCTATGGTGTATCTGTGGGGATACTATTACCTAATTTATAGAGTATAACACAATGTAATATCAGTAACAGTCAATAGAAAAAGTAGTATAACAATCAGAAAATAGATAAACAAAAAAATAGATAACAATTCCAAAAATTGATCTCATATACAATAGATAATGATACATTTCATGTTTCTACAAATATTCCAAAATAGGTACACAACAACACAATACAATACATAAGAAAAAATACCAAAAGACCAAAAATAGCTATCTCCTGATAGCATCATGAGCCTCAGCTCGGTCCTGTGCTCCCATACTCTTAAGCATGTAAAAACAATCAACCATCCAACTATGGGAACTTTCCCCGATCACTACATGAATCCAAATAGTCTATCTGGGTACCCAATGATGACCCAAACATGGTGTGAGATACAACCCTAGTAGGTAACCACCCAAATATCTATAAAAAATCCTGGCTATGTAATATAATCTAAATAGTATGAAAGTATATCAAGTAAGTACTAATTAAATGTAAAGTTACCATGGAATATCTACTAATAAGAAAGTAACCCTATACACCCTAATATGGCTACCTGAAAAAGATGGGTCAAGCTCCTATAACAAGGCATCTAAAGAAAATGTCAAAATAAATACCATGACCTCACCATACATCCATAAATAACATGTCATCCATGATTTTTCCATATAACTAGAAGTGTCATAACAATAATGAATGAGTTGTTCAACCAATCATATCACAATTTCCATGTCCGTTCCATATAATGAAATTTTTAGACCACAAAGGGTCATATCCAAGGTGTAGAAGACCAAGACATCCTCATCTAGTCCTAGGAGCATCTCGATGAAAACTCGATTAGGCTTGAGATAGGGTCCAAGGAGCATGTCTACCGACCATGTCCCTTACAAGCCTAAGACAAACCAGATCCAAGGGTTGGAAAGACCCATGAAATCCCATTAAATCAAGACCCAAGGATCAATCTCTATTCAAGGTGTCCACTACCACATTCAAGAACCATAGGAGAAATATTTATGGTGTCTAATGGTATCAAGATCCAAGGTGTACCACCCAAGAAAACCAATACCATTCATCTCATCACATTTCATTCATTCATCATTTTTAAACTAATACCAAATCATACCATGAGTATACCCACCCATTTCCAAAATTTATAAATAAATCATTCAAGAAATTAAATTAAAGAACATAATATTAGAAAAATACAAGGGAGGAAATTCTATCTTCAATTCAACCAATTTGATAATTTCATCATTCAAAGGGATTCCTCTAATTAGGAAAGATCAATTAAACACCCCATAGGATTTATAATGAAGGGAAAATGTAAAGGGACCCATGGGTGGACTTGGTTGAGAAAAAAACCTCCAAAAAAACTCAAAGTATCTAAAGGTAATCCCTAATATATCCCATTTCATTTAATTCAATTAGTAAATTCAATTTTGGGGTTGTGCTGAAAAGTAAGACTAGTGGAACAATGAAAAATTGCTAAAAAAAGCACCAAACCAAATAGGAAAAGCATAGACCACCTACCGTAGGTATGTATTAGAGTTCTCGTCCAATATAATCTTTTGATTCAACTCTGATTAGAATAAAAAAGAAGAACAAATGAATAATATGAAATTAGGGAATATTATATTCCTCCTAAATAGTGCAACCAATACCAAGAAGAATGAGGAATGACTAAAAAGGAATTGAGAAATCACTGGTAAAGATCCTAAGAGATGTACTGCACTTGAATATGATACCAAACAGAGGAATGGGATCAAAGTATTTTATTTTCCTTCAAAGGGAGCTCCAAATAGATACTGTACAACGTAGGAAGAGGAATAAAAATTAAGTTTAATATATAAATCATTTTAAGGACGATTTATTAATTTTACCCAAATTCCTGGGCCACATGGTTGGGGAAATCATGCACCCTGAGCTGTAGGATGGGGCACATTTCACAGTTGGTGCATAGTTTGAATAACTATGTGAAAACTATGTAAATTAGCTCTGTCAAAAAACTACAGATCCCTCACATGGGCATTCACTTAAAATCGCATGAGCATGCACCTCAAATCGCATAGTTTGTCTAATCATACGGCCAATAGGACTCTACTATCCATCCTCGCATGATTATAAGTAACTGTGTAGCCTGCCCCACATGGTTTCTACTAACCATACACTGAGCATTTTTCACCCCAAAAGTTGGGTTTTGGGTTCCGAACAAGCCCCAGAAACCACCAAAACATCCGTGATCAAATTGGGTACTCAAATTAGGCCACAATTAAGTATTTAAACTAAAAAGAAAGGATCCTTACCTCATAATAAAAAATAGGTTCTTATAATATTCCCCCATAAAAGAAATTTGTCCCTAAATTTCTTTCATAAGGGTGGTGAAAATTCATTTGAGAAAAACTCTGGCCACTGAGCACATACATCAATCTCCCACTCCCAAGTATCATCTTGTAAACAACCATGCTTCCATAACACCCATACTAGTGGAACTGACCGGCCTCAGAGAACCTTCATGCTCCTATCAATGATAAGAATCAAATGCTCCTCAAAGGACGTATTAATCTATAACTCATCCTCCTTGGGTTGAAAATCATGAGATGAGTCTGAATGATAAAAGCATGGCTAAGATATGTGGAAGATTTTGTACATGGATTGGTACATTTGAGGTAATTGCAACTGATAGACTACCAACCCGAATCTCTCAAAAATCTCAAATGACCCAAAATATCATGGTGAAATTTTACCCTGTCTCTTGATCCATCTACATACCAACCTCAATGACACATTACAAAAGACCCAATCTACAACCTTCAACTCTAGAGGTCGTCTGTGGAGATATATATAATATTTCTATCGAGACTTTGTAGTATCCATCCACTTTATGATAAACTAGACCTTCTTAGAAGTATCTTGTACGAGACATGGTCCTAATAAAGCTTCCTCACCCACCTCTAACCATCACAAGGGATATCAGCATGTCCTACCATACAAATCCTTATAAGGTTCCATCTACATGGTCTCATGATAACTATTATTGAATGCGAACTCAAACAGGGGTATATGCCTCTCCCAAGAGCCCCCCAAATATATGAATCATGCTTGTAACATGTCCTCAAGAACCTGTATCATACACTCTAACTGACCATCATTACAAGGGTGGTATGCTATGATCAAAATCACCTATGTACCCAAAAATATCTGTAAAATATTCCAAAAACAAGACATAAACTAGGAGTCTCTATCTTAAATGATAATGTGTGGGATCCCATGAAGTCATAATTTTAATGCCCCGAACATTTTATGGTATTCTTCTCTTGATTACATTCTATTCACAGCCTATAAATCACTATGTTGCTTTGAAACAACACTAGTTTATTTAGGAGATAGTCAAAACCTATCCATTAAATATAAATTTTCCACTTCTATGTTTTTAATTTCGGGAAACGATCATCTAGAGTTGTGTTTAGTAAGTCATTTGGAGTCTGATAGAACAAACTTGATTTTTTTGGTGAATAGTAACATACCCTTATGAATAGTAATATGAATAGTAATATGACCTTTTAATAGTAAATAATGAAATTATTTTATTTTATTAAGGTAATAAGATAATGGGATCATATTTAATTTTTCAATGTCACATAAAACTAATTATACATCTAAGATTTTTATTTTTCGAATTAAATATGACTTTATTTAAAAATCAAATTAATAATATTTAGAAAATTATTTTTGAAAAATGGATTTTAATTTTGAATTATACACATTGAAAAATGGTTAGGGTGAATTTTGGGAATTTTTCTGAAACAATTGATTTTTCAGTGAATAGTAAAAAATACAGTTTTTAGTTTCGGTGTGTTTATAACATCATTAATGATGAAATAATCATGTCATAAATCTGGTAGACTTTTGTATAGTTAAATAAGATGTGAGGTGTCCCAAGTGGCTTATAACATGGGAAAATACCATGGGCAAGCACATGGTTTTGCAAAAACCACTAATGAGGTGTCCCTTGAAAATTATTAAAATAATCCCTCACTTTTCCTATAAATACCAACTCTTCCCTTCATTGAATTAATTCCCAATTCTCCCTAAACGAAGTTATGGACTCCTTAACTTCATATTATCCCTCCCAAGGTTTCCTAAAGCCCCCAAGGTTCCAACCTTCACGTTCTAAGGGTTATTCTACAAGGTAAGAAAATTCTCAATTTCTTTTTTTTTCCTTTCAAGTTCTCTTTTATGTGGTACATATTTCAAGTTTCCATACCATGTTCTTATTTTTCCTCTTATTATCGATCTAATATATATTATGATTCATTTTTGGATAGGTGACCCTTGTACCCTCTCTTTTGAATATTTTCTAAAACCATGTTGCGTAGCCGTTAGGCTGCCGAATTTTTGTAAGTGATTTCAAAATTATTCTTTTATTTTGAGTTCTTTATTTATTATTTCTTCATCTGTTCTTAACCAAGAGGAATGAAATATCCAGAATATTGTATATTCTTTATTTTATCATGTTCATGAGAAATTAATCATCAAAATTCTTCTTTTCCCGACTTTTTGAATGAATTAAAAACATTGTCCGTGATGTGTCGAATTACTGACATCGTGGACGATGCGATTTCAATTTGCAATAATTATTTCAAGTCTGGTCATGAAACCATTTATATAGTTGAACCAGGTTATAATATATGTGTTATGACTCACCCATGGTTCTGTAATTCTTTGGTACTCATGGTTCTAATTTACAAAACGAAATGAGGTTGTTATTATCAAAGAACCACTAAAACAATCTAAACGAACATCATTAATGTTTTAACTAATGAATCATCATCATGTTATATAACCCAAAATCACTATAAGATCATTTATGTCTCTTTAATTTCACTAATAATCTATATTAACAATTCTGGATGTTTAAACATATTTCAAACCAACTTCCATTCAAGAATACAAGTAAACAAAGCATGAAACCAAGTAAGAAAATACTTCCAAAACAATAAAATTGATTCTCTTAAATCCAACAAAAAGTCCATTAATGAACTTAACAAGGATATACCATATAAATTAAATATAAAAGAGTTTCTAGACTTATTAATTAATAATCCTAATTTGTTTATTCAGGTCTTTAATAACATGTCAACAACACCTTCAAGCATAAGGTAAGGGGTTTCTCATCTCACTTTCATTTCTGTGAGATTTCCATTATTCACCAATTATTCCTTATATTTGGTATAAGGGTACTTACATTTGATATATAATAACATTATTCTATTTATATTAATGTTATTCAATGATTCACTTGATGGTTATTAAGTTCTGGTCATACGGTTCGACCGATTACATTGTGGTAAGGGACTTTGTCTCAGCTACCGTTTTCGTTGTGACTATATTTGTATTGTCCGACTAATAATCCTTATGTGGTGTACCTAATACCCATTTGAGATCAATTTTCATTTGAAATTATATTTATATTAAATATCCATAATCTCATGTCATGGATATGTTTGTTGTCTAAACCATATACCATTTTACATATGATGTTTATTTGGAAAGTTATTTTAATTATGGAAATATTGATGAATCCTTATACTCTACTCTATACGGATATTGAAAGGGAATATTTCTCTTGTATTGAATCAATTTATAAAGAATGATTTGGACATAAAGTGGTGGGTGGGACCCGCTACATCCCCTTGATGCATCGGTAGGTTTCATGAGACAAAATAGTTTGGCGACAAACCCTTCGAGTTTGTTTCCAAAAATTAGAAGGGTTTATACCCATAGAACTAAATCGTTTTTACGGTATTATGGTTTCATGTGATAGATACATGACATCCAATTAATAATAATTCTCTTTATTCATTATCAGTTATTATTATTATCCATGAGGTTTTCACTATGACAAAATCTATGGATGCAGTTTCATTTTCAGTTTATTAATGGCATTAGTTGTTCATTTATTCACTATTCCATATTGATTATGTCAGATTTATTGTGATTCAATTATTATTGTACTCATGCTTCCACTATTTGTAACCCTTACTGAGCGTTTGAGCTCACACCTTTCATTTTCTATCTTCAACAGGTGATGAAGAGAATGCCTTTTATTGAGTTCATGTGGATGCAGTTTTTAGTTTTTGTTTTGTATTGTATTTTTGTAACCTTTCCCAATGTAATTTGAGTTACATCTATGTATCTAGTTTCTTTAATACTATTAAACTGATCGTTCCTTCAGGATTTTTATTCCTTCTAACCATGCCAATATCACAAGTAATGCACTGGCTCTAGCCCAGTGGGGTCAGGGTGTTACAATAATAACTCATAGATATACAACCTCCCAAGATCATCTACACTAAAGGTTTTCTTGATACGTAGGAAATGTGCAACCTTCATGATCTTGTCAACAATAACCCACACCAAATATCTACCTCAAGGTGACCTCGATAAACCTATCAAAAAATCCATCTCAATGTAATCCCATTTCCACTTGGGAATATGTAACTACTTTAAAATTACAACTATTCACTAATGTTATGCACTCGCCTACTGATATGTGGAACACATCATGACAAAACCAGCTACCTCTTGCTTCATACCCGACCACCAGTACTAATAGTGTAAGTCATGGTACATCTTGGTGACACCGGTATGTACATCCCAAGATGAGGCATGAAACTCCCACATCAACTCGTCACATATGTCCACTGAAACCCATATATGACCGTGTATATGCTGGATATCATCCTCACATATGGTCCAACCATGAGGTTGTTCATCACCTGAAACACTCTTCTCTAGGACTAGGCCCTCTAAATATGATAGCTACCTCATCCTCACTCTGTCCAAAAGGGTTGAGGTCATAACTAATAATGATAGAAAAGTTTTCCCTAATTGTCCCTCACCTCCAAGTGCATCTAAGAGAACAAATCCACAATCTTCCACTTGCTAATGGATTCCTGAACTGCATGTATTAGTGTAATTCTACTCAATGTATCAACCATATAATTTCCATTTCCAGGCATGTAGGAAATCTTGAAGTCGAAAGAGTGTGGGTATTAAACCAACCTTTACTTCATTAGATTCATATAATGATTTATAATTATATACTTAAGGATTTTGTGATCTTTGCACACCAAAAAACACTCTCCTAGTAAGAAATGTATCTAACAATGTAAAGCATGAGAAACTACAGGTAACTTGAGATCATGCATTGGGTAGTTCCACTTGTGTGGCCTTATCTGTGGAAACCCGTACACTAAGACTTTATCTCCATACATCAGTACTGCTCCAAGCCCAATACCTGATGCATCATAATACATAGTGTAGCTCCTGACCTACTCTGATAGAATCATGATCGATGTTGAATTAAATCTCCCTTTTATCTCCTAAAAGGATGTATCCGGGGTATCTGACCATATAAACTTCACACCCTTCTTAGTAAATACCATCAATTATGATTCTAAGAATGAGAAGTCCTGTATGAAATGCCTATAATATCCAACTATTCCCAAGAAACTCCATATGTCAAATATGTTCTTGGGATTCTCCTAGGAAACTATATCTCTCACCTTATTTGGGTCTACTAATACTCCTATCTCCAAGATAATATAACCTAGGATGTGAATAATATCCATCCAGAAGTGGCACTTTGTGATCTTAACATATAACTGATGCTCTCTTAGTGTATCCAAAAACATCTCAAGATGCTGGGCATTATTGTGTTGATTTTGAGAATACACCAAGATATTTTCCTATCTCCAAGATAATATAACCTAGGATGTGAATAATATCCATCCAGAAGTGGGACTTTGTGATATTAACATATAACTGATGCTCTCTTAGTGTATCCAAAAACATCTCAAGATGTTGGGAATTATTGTGTTGATTGTGAGAATACACAGAGATATTTTCCACAAAAACCACCACAAAAATCTAGATAAGGATGGAAAACTCGATTCATCAGCACCATGAAAATTGTTGGCACATTTGTGAGACCTAACAACATAAACAGATTCCAGTATAGACCATACCTACTATGAAAGGTAGTACGAGGTATGCCTTTAGGTTGAACACGCACTTGGTGATATCTGGATCTCAAATAAATTTTCGAGAACACCTAAGCTCCTCAAAGATTATCAAATATGTCATCTATCTGTGGAAAGGGATATCAGTTCTTAACTATCATTTTGTTCAATTTACAGTAATCTACACATATCCTAAGGGTACCATTTGCCTTTTTCACAAAAAGGACTGGAAAACCCCATGAAGAAGTACTAGTTTGAATAAAACCCTTTTCCTCCCAATCCTATAGATTCCTCTCAAGCTCCTAAAACTAAATCATAGCCATCCTGTAAAGAGGAATGGACACCATTATAGGTCTCAGTACTAGATAGATATAGAATTACACCTCCCTCTCTAAAGGTAAACTAGAAATGTCATTCGGGAAAATTTACTTGAAACAATCAACCACTAGAGGAAAGTTAGCCTAATGCGTTACCTAGTCATACAAATAGAGACTAGAAATATGAGATATCATCCCACCTATCCCACAATACTGTGGTCCAACTCGTCTTGACTGGACATCCCATTCAACCTTGTGAGTATAAACTAAACCCTTTGGTGATGTGAAAGTCACCCTCCAGTGATAAAAATCAATGTAATCTTGACAATCTACTAGCAAGTCCATTACAAGTATGACGTCAAACCCAATCAACTCAAGGAAAAAAAGATTCCAGATGAAGCGAAACCCACCAACCTCAAGGGGAAACTCCATGAATTGGTGCAAACTCTCCATACTAATTCCCAACAGAGTGTTAACTATCATTACACCATTATAAAACTGGATTATGAGGCAAAGTATTTCCACGATAGGTTCAGATATGAAACTATGTGATGCACCTATTTCAAAAAAGAGAATATAAAAGGGTCTAGGATACTAAAATCGTACATCTCACCATAGATGGCCCGATTCACTACACCTCAAGGAAAGGCTGTACATAGTAGATATAGCCTGAATTGAGGCCTTGTGACACAAACTCACTACTCGAAGTGGGCCCACTATGATGTCTTGGTGTAACTAGTGTGTGGCTGCCTCAACCATGACCACCTCCACCTCATCCTGATATACCAGTATTGCTCCAGCTGCCTATCTAACACATAGATGAGAAACCTACTCCTAAATTTGGTGTCAGAGATGACCCTCTACTACTCACTACTGGAGGTAAGGTCTTGCAAAATGTTACACGTGGCCTATCCTACTGCAATCTCGACACTCAATTAGGTCTTGATTTCACTGATTCTTAATGTGAACTCATATTTCACACTGATGATAGAAAATTTTATTACCATAACTATTGGCTTGGATGGTGTTAATTTCATAGGAATCCTCAAAATGGAACTTCCTTCATGTAGGTGCTGAACCACTAGGTTGAGAGACTGCATTGATATGGTATACACCCCCAAATTTCCTCATGTTCTGCTCTGTAATCATTGCATGATTCATGATCTCAATAATATTATTCAATCTAAACATGTTGACCTAAGATCTAACAGCATGACATAGACTTTCTTCGAAGCATCTTGCTCTCGATAGCTCATCGTCAAGGTACACAAACACAAAATGCTGCAACTCTGTAAGGTGTGTCGAGTACTCCATAACTGTCATAACGTCCTTCTCTAGATGCATGAACTAACTAGCTCGATCTTCCCTCAGAGTATCAGGATAAAAGTAGTCGTAAATCCTAGTTTGGAAATCAGTCCAAACCATTTCTTGAAACCTATTATCCTGGTTTAGTACATACCACCAGTGCTTTGTAGCCTCATATAGTATATACGTCGTGAGCTTTACTTTCCTCTTAGGAGGTGTATCCAGATGCTCAAAGATTTCCAATGTAGTCTCAAGCCATAGATCAGTAGCCTATGGACCATCATCCCCCAAAAATGTGGGAGGATTATACTTCTAGAACACACACATCAAATTATCCATATACAAGGTAGGCTACAGTGCCCCTAAAATTTCTGCATGGAGCAATAAAATACCTCATGGAACTGTGCCTCAACAGCTGTGTTTATTAAAATAGCCAGTGTTATAGCTAGAACTAAAATATGATCTAGTGGTAGCCCATGGCCCACTGCCTATAGAGCATGTTCATCACCACCCTTTTGGCATATGACCGGAGGTCATCATGGTGGCATCCCTCTACAATTCCAAACACACACCTCAAAAAAGAATGATATCAAAGTTCTCAACTCAACAACATAGGAAATTTCAAAACCTTACTATAACTAGGTTATATCCTAAAACCTTTTCCTGAATCCAGGACTCTATAGAAAGTAATAGTCACAAAATTAAATATAGACACTACCTCTTTCCCACTCAAAAGATGGGTCCAGGTTGAGTTATCTATTTACCATTTCAATTTCCATTTCATTTTCACATTCCTTCCACATTTCCTTTTAAATGGTTGAACCAAATGGTTCACCAAATTCCGATCCATAAGGAACCATACTACTTATGAACCAAAATATAGTGTCCACCTAATCCACACCATAACACATTACAGTCCATGCGAATCATGGTCCATGACTCAACATGACACAATTGGCTTCTCAGGGTGTCTTTTATAGCCTAATTAGGAAAACACTTCTTCGGTTACTGCTGACATTCTGAGTACCAACCATGTTTCTCAAACCACTGTACAAAAGTCTATCACAATAATAGGTATATCTATCATGTCATATATCACAACATCATGAAAAAATAAAATGTATCCTATATGGAATGATATAATGCATGACATGTGATTTATATAAAGTGAATAAATGATTCATGAGATAAAATACCCTCATCTCAACAAGTATCAACAAAAATGGAACCCAAAATCATATCAATAATAACATCAAAATTAAATTACATCACCCAATAGTGGAATCAAATAAACTTTAGTAGTCAAAATCTCGAAAAAACAATTTCCATTTGAGGACATTTGTATTTTTCCTATACGTGGGTTAACTACACCTAGGTACATCTCGTTACAAAATTCTAAGTCTTTGTAATCCCTATCTATTGTCGCAAAATAATAAACCATAAAAGAAAAAGTCTCTAATACCACTTTGTAACATCCTGAACCTGAAGTCCACTCAACAATGCCCCAATCCCAGTTGGACACATGGAATCAAGTGTATCTCTTCAAATTCCAGAGGCTTCCAACTAGCAGTGAGGGCCTAGGATGTGTCCATGGATAGACTATTCCCTCATTACCTGAGTGAAACATAGAATAATATCAGTAACATTCAATAGTGGAAGAAGTATAATAGTGAGATAATAGAAAAACAATAGGAATAGATAAAAATTCCCAAAAATAGATCTCTTATACAAAAGATAATGATACATTTCATGTTTTTACAAAGCTTCCAAAATAGGTAAACAAAATTACAAAACAATACATCAGAAAAAATACCAAAAAGACCACAGATCACTGTCTCCTCAAAGAATTGTGAGCATTAGCTCGATTTTGTGCTCCCCTACTCCTAAGCATGACAAAAAATCAACCATCGAACTGTGGGTGCTTTCCTCGGTCCTTAACTGCATCTAAATAGTTTTTCCAAATACCCAATGATAGTACAAATAGGGTGTGAGAAACAATCCTAGTAGGTAACCACCCAAAGATCTATAAAAAATCTTGTCTATGAAATATAAGCTAAAAGTGTTCAAGTATAGTAGGTAATAAATAATTAAATGTAAAGTGACCATGTCATATATCTACTATGAGGAAAGTGATCCTATACAACCAAACAAGGATCCCTGCAAAATTTGGGTCAAGCTCCTATAACAAGGTAACTACAAAAAATGCTGAAATAAATACCATGGCTACACCATGCATCCATACATAACATGTCATCCACGACCTTCCCATATAAAAAGAAGTTTTAGAAAAACTAAAACCAATCTATTCAACCAATCATATCACAATTTACCATAGATGTTCCATATAATGAAAGTGTCAGACCACAAAGGGTTAGATCCAAGGTACATAAGACCAAGGGAACCTCATCAAGTCCCAAGAGAATCTCTATGGAAAATTAATTAGGCTTGAGATGGGGTTCAAAGAGCATGTCTACCGACCTTATCCATTGATATCCCAAGAAAAACTAGATACAATTGGTAGCAAGGCCCAAGGAATCCCACTAAATCAAGACTTAAAGAGCAATATCTATCCAAGGTGTCCACTACTGCCTTCAATACCCATAGGAGAAATATCTATGGAGTCTAATGGTATCAAGATCCAATGTGTTCCAACCAAGGAATCCACTACCATTCATCTCATCACATTTTGTTCATTCATCATTTATAAACAAATACCAAATCATACAATGAGTATACCCATCCATTTCCACAATTTCTAAATAAACCATTCAATCAATTCAATTAAACAAAATCATATTAGAAAAAGAAAAGGGGGGAAATTCAATCTCTAATTCAACCAATTCAATTCATTTATTTATTCAAAGGTCTTCCTCCAGCTAGGAAAACTCAATTACACACCCCATGTATGGTATAACAAAGGGAAACGACAAAGGGATCACCCCATGGAGGTCCTTGGTTGGGAAAAAAACCTCCAAATAAACTCAAAGGATCTAAAGGGAATCCCTAATATGTACCATTTCATTTAATTCAATTAGTCAATTAAATTTTGGGGATGCACTAGGAATTCTGGCGGGCAGAACAATAACAACCAGCTCAATAATGAACCTAACCGGATGGGAAAAGTATAGAACACCTACCATAGGTCTGTAGTAGAGTACTAATGTAGTACTAGCTTCTGATTTGACTCTAATCAGAAGAAAAATGAACATTGGACAAAGAACCTAAAATTAGGGAATATTATCTTGCACCTAAATATCTCAACCAATACTAAGAAGAATAAAAACTGAATAAAAAGGAATTGAGAACTCATCAATGCGGATCAAACATGACTGATTGCACTTGAATTCGATAACAAATAGAGGAATGAAATCAAAGTCTATGATTTTACTTCAAAGGGAGATTTAACTGGATGATGTCCAATGTAGGAGAATAAATATAAATTAGGTTTAAGATATAAAACATTTTAAGAGAGATTTCATAATTTTACCCAAATTACTGGGCTGTATGGTTTGTATGCACAGTTGGCCAAACTGTACACCAACCTTGCACCCTTTTCTATAGGAAGGTCACATCATATAGTTAGTGAATGGTTTGAATAACCATGCACAAACCGTGTGAACCATCTCTGTCAAAAAATGTAGAGCCCTCGCATGGGCGTGCACCTCAAATTGCATGATTTTTTTATAACTTTGTGTCCTGTAGGACTCCACTGTCCAGCCTTGCATGGTTAGAAGTAACTGTATGACCTACCCTATATAGTTTCTACTAACCATGCACTAGGCCCTTTTCACCTCAAAATTTGGGTTCTGGGTTCCGAACAAGTCCCAAACACCCCTGAAACACCTGTGATCAAATTTAGTACTCAAATTAGGCTGTAATTAAGAATTTAAATTGAAAAGGAAGGATTCATACCTCATAAGAAAACCCAAGTTCTTACATTAGGAAATTAAAAATTAAATTAAATCAAATAATTGATTATCCCACGTGATTATGAGACCCTTCATAGATCCAATTGGACATGTTGGAGTTTTTAGACCAGACTTGAAGAAAACCCATGGGGTGTGCCAATATAATTGAAATAATGATTTATGAATTATGAGTGGTTGATAAATGATATTGTGAATATGGTTAATAAATGGGTTTATGAAATTGGTTGAATAATGGGGTATAAACATGGTTGATGAATGAATTATGAATGTGGAATCATGGTATGAGATATTTGTGAATAATGTAAACACTGAGTTCTGGGTTAGAGACTGCTACTAAAAATACCCATGGGGTTCCATACTACTACTATAGGCTCCCAGAGATATATATTTTTATTTTATGTGATCACTAAGTTATGAGACAAATACTACTGCTCCAAATACTCATGGGATTCTAGAATGCTACTTTAGGCCCCCCAATGTATGAATGTGAGATTTAAATTAAATGAATTATAAAATCTCATGAGAGAATGGATTTTCATATTCCTATTATTTATGGTTTAGACTTCAACACGGGTCGAAGTAGGTATGACTAGTTCAGGTGTCACTATGAACGCAGGGTCTTATATGGTTAATTAAAGAATATTAAATGTGAAAACTATTTAATTTATCATTTTTTCTTCCTTTTTATATAAATTTATACACTGTTATAGATTGAATATTTCATTAGATTTATTTGGTGGTGGTCTACTCAATTTTACTCACACCCTACTCAGACCACCTGATCGATACTCGAATAGACTTCATGTTTGAAGTAAAGGATAAAAGAAAAAGAACAATGTTAGATGGATGAGTTGGGATTCAGGATGAAGCATAGATGAGGGAATTATAAATGATGTTAGAACCCACATGGGTATTGTCAGTGTGTCTTTATTTTGGGTTTTATTTAGACACTTGACACTAATATGACATGACATATTTACTGTTTTGGTTTTGGATATTGTTTTCCTGTTATGGATTCATCATGTGATGTTTGGTCTGATATTGGTTTGGTTTTATCTTGGTTATTTCTTGTTATCATTTTGGATACTATTATTCATTTCCTCTATTATGATGCTTTGATAAAGATGGTATAGTCTCCCCATATTACATATTAGACCCTCACTCTTAGTTTACAACCTATAGTGTATAGGGAGGCGCACATGAGGTTATGTGGAGAACCAGCTCGAGGCACCAACATGTGACACCCGGGTCAGGATGTCCCAAAGTAGTATTTTATTTTTTATTATTATTTAGTAAATTTATAAATAAGACTAGGATGAGTCGATCCTCTTTCATGATCTTGTTCACGAGAGTAACTAACCCATGTGCGTGGGAAAACCCAAGTACCTAGGGTGAGATCGTTGTTATTGATGTTTTTTATTACAATTGGATGTTATTTCACCTTGGGTGATGCACTTTTTGTGTGATGTTATTAATTTTTTAGATTTTAATCATGTCCTGGTATGAAATGAGAATTGAGTATACATGCATCATTCTAGGCACTTAGGATTTCATGTGATATGCATCTTTTTAGGAATGCATGAAAAAATGGGTTTTCAGTGAGTTGTTGAAATTAATTTTTTTTCTTTGTTAGGGTAATTTAAAAATGAAATATTTCCTAATAAATAATTGATAATTGTAAATTATGATAATAATTTGAAATGGATAAAATGGGTTTATAATGAGAAACCTTGAAATTCAAAAGTGTTTTACCCTATGTTCACTATGACACAAGCGAGGGATGGTTGAGGGTAGTTATTGTGCTTCAGTTTTGACTGTGTGGTGAAGTATGGGGGATGAATTGTTATAGATTTACGTGAATCCCTATTTTGTAAATGTGTTAATTATGTGTTATTTTTCCTAATAATTTTTTTTAAACTGTATAGACATGCCTCCATGATGAAGTTTGTTGATAAGATGATAGGAGGATATGGTTATAAATGCGCCTCCAGTAGTGTAACCAGAGGCTTTGATAGTTCCAGGTGAAGGAGACAGAGAGAATTTTCATGAGAAAATTTATCAATTTATGTGGTTCATTGATATAAATCCATGATGGGTTGTGTGGAATATGTATGACATGAAATTAGAGTTCCAATTACAGCACCCTCTGACCTTCACCGAAGAGGGTGGACCTGAGACAACTAATTTCTGGACCGAGTCTATCCATACGATCCTTAGAAATTTTGAGAATCCTAATAAGAAGAAGGCCAGGTTAACTTATTATATGTTGTACGGATCAACAAAGAACTGGTGGGATGTTCATACTTACAATGAGTAGCTGGATAACATGGTGTTGAAAGACTTTTTGGAGAAATTCCTGGAACACTTTTACCCAGAGATGCTTAGGTAGGAGAGAACAAAAGAGTTTATGAGGTTGACCTAGAAGATCATGTCTATTATGGACTATGTTGGTCACTTCACCAAATTACAACACTTTGTCCCAATGCTGGTAGGGGATGATTAAAATGCGAAAAAACGTTTCTAGGATGGACTTAAATGTTATATTAAGTCTCAGGTGAATATCTTTCTGCTAAATAAGTTTGCTGAGGTGATTAATTTGGATCTCACTTATAAGGGGAACCTGAATGAGGTTTATAGTGGAATGAAGGTGATTTATGGTGGACTAACAGTAGGTACTTTGATCGCACCATGATAAACTATTTCATTTTTACCTTTACACCACTGTGCTAAACATATTTTGTATTGAAAATTATAGAAATAATAACAAATTTCACTTCATGTTTTATTTTTTTTCTGTTTATCACTGTTAAAAAGGTAAATGTTACTTTTTTTATGAATTAATTATAGGATGAGGTGATTTTGAGGTCCTATAGATGATCTAGAAGGAAAATGGTCTAAACTTCATGGTAGCCCATGGACATCTGTCCACTGTTTTGAACATTATGAGAATTACGTGCATCCAAATGGGCTGAAACTTTGTGATGTACAATGGCTACACAATTTTATAGAGAGATTGTCAAGAGTCCAATCAACAAATCTCCTCCTTTGTTGTGATATGGCCATTTACTTGTCCAAAACTGAGACTCAAATGGTATCACCAAAACTGGGTGCCCAAAACCACTTACCATTTTGGTTATAAAAGGGAACCAAGGGAACCTCATTTGAAAGTTTGAACCAAGATCCAATATCTTCCATTTTGGAGTCCTATAGTATTCTCATCATCATCCTAGAAGTTATATAGGCATCTGTCCTCATATGGTGATCAAGTATGAAGAATGAGTTCCACCCGACTTTCCTCCTCCTCTTGATGTTGGGATAATCGATGGGTGTTCGTTGTGAGGGAGCTACACATCTTGTAAAGGGAGTTAAAGAACTTGTAAAAATATGGGTTTGATGTATTTTGGGTTTTAAAACATTTAATTCAGAATTATCTTACTTTGATTTATCTTTGTTCAATGTGATCGAATGAAATGCTATTTACTTTTAACCGATCAGTGTGAGGTTTTGAGTGCGTGACTTGAGTCATTCCGATTGAACACCACAAGAATCATTTTATTCCCCACTTATTTGAGATTTTAATTTTATTTGGAAGTTATTATACCATGCATGGTATCTAGGCCTTGGATATATGATTTTCATGTCATGGTTTGGTTCAACGTGCTTTGATATAAAATCTTGGAAAGTAATTAGGATGCCGATTAATTTCAACCAAAGACTTACATCAACCCCTAATTAATATCCAAGAATGATGAACTTGAAATGTGTATATTGAAATAACAACAAACCATTTTATATTATATTTTTTAAAATCCACTTGGTTAATAAACTATTAAAATTTTTAAATTAAGTTATTTTTATAAAAATTTTTGCTAAACCACCCCTCTCTTTAGTACTTTTTATCAAAAAACGCATACTCTAAACCTATAAATGCTCCATGAGAGATGAACTAGGGTTCGGAATAAACTATAAATAAACCATAAAATCATAATCAATTTGACATGTCATGATATAATGTTAAAATTTTGGCACTGTTTCCAAGGAGCGCTTCGATTTTTAGTGCGTGTTTTTGATAAGATATTTGTAAATTTTGTGAATATTTTTCTTCTTCTACCTTTTCAATCCTTTTGTGTTATGATCTATTTCTTATGTAGGTTTCATGTATGAAATGTTATACTCTAGGAGATTTACCACCTTTATAACCTGAACTGGAGAGGATCCTACGCCAATGACACCAAGACACATAAGACAACACTTTGAAGGAGGAGACTCCACAACTTGAGACTTTTCTAAACCCCACTTCTTCTAGAACCAAATTAGAACCTGAAATTAATGAGTATAACATGGATGAAAACAATCAAACAATAAAATAAATAACCCCACCTAATGTTGATATCCAACCCACATATATTCAAATACAAGGTGAGACACCCAATTTTTAACTAAATCCAGTATAATTCACTTATTTCCAAGATTTCATGGACCTACTGGAGAAGATATACATAAACACTTAAAATAATTTCATACTATGTATTTAACCTTAAAAAATACTAATATGGATTAATAAAAAGTAATTCTAAGAGCATTACCATTTTCATTAGAGGACACTACAAAATATTGGCTTTACTATGTTAATTCACCAATTAGAGGTTGGGCGAACATGAAATGCCTTTTTCTTGAAAAGTATTTACCAACCTCTCAAACTGAAACTATAAGGAAAGGAATATGTGGTATAAGAAAATAAAAAGGGGAAACATTACATGAATATTGGGAGTGTCTTAAAAGGTTATGTTTAAGTTTCCCACACCACCAAATAAGTGATCAACTTTTAATTCAGTATTTTTATGAAGGTTTAATCACTATTGAAATATGATAGATGCTGTTGTAGGTGGTTCACTAGTGGATAAGACCCCAATTACTATAATAAACCTAATTTAGAACATGGAACAAAACACACAATAATTCAATACAAGTTCCATTGTACCTATTTGAGGTTTCCATGAGGTGAAAAGTACCAAATTTGAGAAGAAGGCGGGCACAAAGTTCTAAGAGGTAAGTACCCTTCTTAAACAACTTTCTGTTTCCCTAGGGAAATCCCAATCTCCTCCTCCTATCCATTGTGGTATATATTCTTTTTAAAACCACTAATCAGACCAATGTTCTCAATTAAGAGAAACATATGAGAGTTGTGAGACAATATTTACAGGCCTACCCTATAACCAAACCTTTAAGAAAGAACCTTACTATACATCCAACACTGTGTGGAAGGAAAACCATGCCTATAGATAAGGGGATATTCAAACCAAACTCAACAAAAATGGAACCAACCGAGGTAGAGTAGTCATCCACCACCACCTAGAAATCCTCAACCACAATAAAGGCCTTTCCAACAAACCCCTCCAAAAACTGATCCTAGACTAGAATATATGATGAAACAAATGGGTGCCAAAAATCTTCAATTTCAACAAACCACTCAGGAAGCCATACAAGACCTCAAAATGCAATTAGGCCAACTAGATAACTCAGTGGTTGAAATCCAAAGCCATGGGTCTGGTAAACTACCATATCAACCACTTTTCAACCCTAGGGATAAGGGAAATGTTAGTTCCATCACCCTAAGGAGTGTAACTCAACTTAAAATCCAAATGAAACCTCCTTTAGAGTCATCCCCTCCTAAGGAAACCACCATCCCAACCACTAAAGAAGGTTCAAATGAGGAAAAACCTTGTACTGAGAGAATCCCTACCAAAGAAAAGAGTGTTTTTATTGATGAACCACCAATCCCATCCATTCATCTTCCATTTACCTAAAGGGCCACCCAAACAAGAAAAAAAGGAAACTGAAATTGATAAATAAATCTTGTAAACCTTCAAAAAAGTGCAGGTGAACATCCCATTTATTGACGTCATCAAGAAAATTACAAGATATGCCAAGTTTCTAAAGGAGATGTGTACACACTGAAGGAGACTTCGAGGTGATGAGAAGGTGATATTGGGGAGGAAAGTCCCAACATTGATAGATCCATCACTTCCCACCAAGTGAAATGATCCTGGAACATTCTCAATTTTGTGCACCATAGGAAAGTATTATTTTTCTAATGTTATGATTGGTTTGGGTGCCTCTATTAATGTGAAGTCTCACTCCATTTATTCTTATTTGTAGGTTAGTGAACTAAATCCCACTGGAATAGTCGTTCAGATAGAAAATTAGAGTACAACACAACCTTCTGGTGTGTTAGAGGATGTTCTTATGAGGGTGAAAAATTTAATTTTTCTTGCTAATTTTTATGTGCTAATGATAGAAGATTCTAGGATGAATGGACACACCCCAATTATATTGGGGAGACCTTTCTTGAAAATAAAAAAAACCATAATTAATGTCCATAATGGTACATTATCTATGGAATTTAGTGGTGACACATTCCATTTCAACATCCTTGATGCCATGAAACAACCCTCAGAAGAACATTCCTCTCTCTTGGAAAATTCAATTGATGTACTCCCTTCCCCTGAAAAAACTTCTTTTCATTCACCCAATCCCCTTTCTGAGTTTTTATCCTTGATTTAAATTCATGGTAATGAATCATGCATTGGTTGTTCTAGTGGTCTAGAAAAGTGTCATTCATGTTTATTAATTTATAATTTCTTGAACACTAAGGATTACATGACCATCAATGATATTTCTAAGATTGTAAAATATCATTCCTCATATGAGGATGATACCATTGAGTAGTTAGATGAGATTAGTGACCTATAAATTTCACAAACACTCCCATCAATCAAAAATCCACCTAAATTGGAACTAAAACAACTACCTCAAGATTTAAAATATTCATATCTTGAGAATGGAAACAAGATATCCATCATCATTTCTAGTTCACTCCCTCCTGAGCAAGAATTGAAACTGATTAAAATTTCGAGGGAGTATTAAAAAACATTGGGATGGAAAATTACATACATTCCTCGTAATAGCCCATCAATTTTTAAACATCATATTTTGTTAAATGATGAGGATAAACCATTGAGCCAAGCACAACATTTACTGAACCCAAAACTCTTATATGTAGTAAAAAATGAAGTAAAAAAATTATTGGCTGTTGAAATCATTTACCACATCTTTGAAAACCAATGGGTCAGTCCCATTCAAGTAGTTCTTAAAAAAACTGGTCTTATAGTAATCAAAAATGAAAATAATGAATTGGTTCAAACTCATCTACAGAATAGTTGGCGTGTCTGTATAGACTATTGCTGACTAAACCAACACACTAGGAAGGGCCATTTCCCATTTCCATTCGTTGATCAAATGCTAGAGAGGCTAGTGGGGAAGTCCCATTACTATTTTATTGATGGGTATTCTAGATAATTTCAGATCCATATTTCCCTTGAGGATTAGTAAAAGACAACCTTAACTTTCCCCTTTGATACATTTTCTTATAGAAGGATTCCATTTGGTCTGTGAAATGCTCCGGGTACTTTCCAGCGATATATGGTTAGTATTTTTTCGAATTACTTGGAAAATTTCATGGAATTTTTCATGGATGATTTCACTGTGTATGACTCCTCTTTTGATGAATGTTTGAGTAGTCTAGGTTCAATACTACATCGCTGTACTGAAAATAATCTCATATTAAATTATGAGAAATGCCATTTCATGGTGTGACAAGGTATAGTTTTGAGGCATGTCATTTCTGGGGATGGTATCCAAGTAGATAAATCTAAAGTGGATTTTATTTCTCCCTTACCATTACTTAAAAATGTACATGATGTGCAGTCTTTCCTAGGTCATGCTGGATTTTACCATCATTTCATTCACGACTTTAGTAAAATTGCACTCCCCCTCTCCCAATTACTCAAAAAATAAAAAGTTTTTTTGATAAAGAATGCGAAGAATCTTTTAATAAGTTAAAATAGAGTCTCACGTCACCCTCGGTAATCCAACCACCTTGGTGGGATTTACAATTTGAGCTTATATGTGACAACTCTAACTATGCAGTTGGGGTAGTCTTATCACAAAGGGTCGATCGAGATCCACATTTCATAGCTTATACCTCACACACACGAGAACCTACCCAAGTAAACTACACCACAACTGAAAAATAATTCCTTTCCATAGTGTTTCCTTGGATAAATTTAGATCATATATTTTATGGTCTAAATTAATTGTATTATTAGACTATGCATCCATTCAGTATCTCCTAAAGAAACTAGAATCCAAACCACATCTCATTCACCAGATGCTCCTCCTTTAGGAATTCTATTTAGAAATTAGGGATAAAAAAGGAGCAGAGAATGTGGTTGCTAACTATATCAGTAGAATCCACCCATCCTTGGACATGGAATAATTCCCTTTATTCCCATAAATGAAATGTTTCATGATGAGAAAATGTACCGAGTGAAAGATGATATTCCTTGGTATGCTAAAATTTAAAATTATTTGGTAGAATCTTGCATTCCTACTGATTTCAACAATAAGCAAGCCAGTCATCTAAAATATGAGCCTTTCTAGTACATTTGGGATGAATCCTAACTCTGAAATACATGTAGTGATAAAGTCCTTAGGCATTGTGTTCCTAATAGTGAGTTTCAGTACGTCCTTATATTCTTCCACACTCTTGCTTGTGGGGGCCACTTTGGTCCCCAATGGACTTTTCACAAAGTCCTTGATTCTAGTTTATTTTTTCCAACAATTTTTTGGGATGCACCTATTTTTTGTAAATATTTTCCTCATTGTCAAAGAATGGGTAATGCCTCTAAAAGAAATAAAATTCCACAACAACCATTGCTCTTTCATGACATTTTTGATTTTTGGGGCATTTAATTTATGGGGCCATTTCCCAATTCCTTTGGAAACTTGTACATTATTCTGGCAGTTGATTACATGTCAAAATGGGAAGAGGCATGAGCCACAAGGATAGATGATTCCAAAATAGTTGTAGAATTTCTGAGAACCCAAATTTTATATAGGTTTGGATTACCTAGGTTCATCATTAATGATCAGGGTTCTCATTTCTACAACTGAACAATGAAATCACTTTTTCATCAGTATGGGGTCAATCATAAAGTGTCTACTTCATATCACCCACAAACCAATGGTTAAGATGAGGTGTCAAATAGTGAGGTGATTAGAGGAAGTTATAGATATATGAGTTGGAGGAAATGCATATAGATTCATACAAGAACTCCAAAATTTATAAGGAGTGAACTAAGGCTTCCCATGACCGCCTTATCCTTCATCGTCAGTTCCAAATTGAGCAGAAGGTACTCCTCTATAATGCAAGGCTAAAATTGCATCCCAGTAAGCTTCGTTCCCACTATTTTGGACCTTACATGGTTACTACTGTCTCTCTGTTTGGTGTTGTTCAGGTTCAAAATGAAGAAACCAAGCAAACCTTCACTATCAATGGGTAACGACTGAAGCACTTTCATAAAGCCATTCTGGAGTCCCCGATGGTGGAACTCCATGTTCAAGAAAAGACCTATGAATGACACCCACCAAATTTTATCCTTTCTTTCCACATTCCTTTTTACAGTGAGGACACTGCATGTTCTAGGTGTGGGGGGATGGGTATATTCCTAGGTTAGTTATGAATTTTCATAATTTTTTCTCATTTCTTTTATCGCTTGTTGAATAGTATTTTCACTTTCTCCCTATTTTGTCCCTCTCTTTTGTACTGGAATGTTAATTTTATCATGGAAAAAGGTGCCTACTTTAAAATAATTCCAAATCATTTTTCATTCTCAAGTCAATTGTGCAAAAAATTCCATTTTTTTTGAAAAACGTTTTTCCAATGAATGTTGATATGGAATATTTTTGTAGAATTTATATTTTCAAATAATTCATAGGTTTTTAATGGATTTCTGAAACCCATGCCTCATTAACACTAACCTATATTTTAATCCCTTACCCGAGAGACATTCTAATCCCTTTATTTAATATTCTTCCTTTTAATAACTTTCTTGAGAGTCTTGGTTCATGTAGAGAAACTAAAACTTTCCATGATTCTATTCGAAACCATAATATTCAAGTGTGATACATTCATGATAGAGGCCATCATTCATTGAAAGGACGTTTGTACAATTAACCTATATTTTTTCCACCTTTACATTTTTGACTTCTTAAGCCTTATAGACCATGAAATTACTATTAGGTAGCACATTTTAAGCTTATTTATCCCTACCTACCCATATCTTATGTACATTCTTGTTTTAAATTTTTTTCCTCTTTATCTCTAATTAAAATTGTAAAAAAATAAAATAGTTATGTACATTGAAAAAAAAGAACAAAAAGGAAAAAAATAATAGAGAAAAGAGAAAGTTTATTCATTATTATTCACTAATCGGCTCTGACCCACACAAATGGACAATGGGGATAATGAGTTTGAAGTGATACACTTTGTGAGGGGATGAGTGTGTACATTCATTGTGAACACTTACTGAATTTTGACATGTTTTTTACCTAAGAGATTAAACACTCCTTTTTTTCCTCAGATTTTTTATACATCAAATTGTACCAAAACATGAACCTTAGAACAACCTGTTGAAAGCCCTCTGGAGTATCACACTAGTTTCTTTCGGTAGAGAACTTAGAATCTTGGAAATAATATGGTAAGATCACATGAACTCTGGGAAAAGAGAATAACTCCACTCTCATATGTTCCTTGAGTAAAGAGGGAAAATTTATAAGTGAGGTAGGCTGCAACATGTTGCATGGGTGAACAAATGAAGTTGAACAAATTCGAATGTGAGAAAAGAAAAATGATATAAAAATTGATTTCATAAATGAGACATGATGAATTTAATTTTAGAAGAATCTTGGAACTTTTATCACCTTTGATTTAGGAATGATAATTGGTTAGGATATATAACTTTTCCTAGGAGTGAAAATGTTTAGGTATGGGGGTGTGATCACACCATAATTCACTGTTTCATTTTCATCCTTACACCACTATGCTAAACTTATTTTGTATTGAAAATTATAGAAATAATAACAAATTTTACTTCATGTTTGATTAAATTATTTTGTGTTTATCATTGTTAAAAAGGTAAATGTTACTTGTTTTGATGAATTAATTATAGGAGGAGGTGATTTGGAGGTCCTAGATATGATCTAGAAGGAAAATGGGCCAAACTGCATGGTAGCCTGTGGACATCTGTACACTGTTTTTAATATTATGAGAATTCTGTGCCTCCAAATGGGATGAAACTTTGTGATTTTCAATGGAAGCCAAATTTTATAGGGAGATATTAAAGAGGCTGAAAAAAACTCTCCTATTTTTTCCAAGTCGTGATATGGCCATTTACATTTCCAAAACCGAGACTTAAATGGAATCACCAAAACTAGGTGCCCAAAACCACTTATCATTTTGGCTATAAAAGGGAACCAATGGAACCTCATTTTAATGTTAGAACCAAGAGAAAAGCTCTACTATTTTGGATTCCTATAGGATTTTCCTCATCATACTAGAAGTTTTGGAGGCCATTATCCTCATAGGGGGATCAAGGATGAAGAAGGAGTTCCACCAGACTTTCCTCCTCCTTTTGATGTTAGGCTAATCAGTGGGTGTTCATTGTGAGGGAGATAAACATATTTTAAAGGGAGTTCCAACACTTTTAATACTATGGGTTTGATGTATTTTGGGTTTTAAAACATTTAATTCAGAAGTATCTTACTTTGATTTATCTTTTTTTATATGACCGAATGAAATGCTCTTTACTTTTAACCGATCGGTTGGAGGTTTTGAGTGCGTGACTTGAGTCATTCCGATTGGAAAAAACAAGAATCGTTTTATTCCCCAATTATTTGAGATTTCAATTTTATTTTTAAGTTATTATACCATTCATGAGATCTAGACCATGGATATATGATTGTTATGTCAAGGTTTGGCTCAACGTGCTTTGATATAAAGTCTTGGAAAGTAATCGGGATACCGATTAATTTTAACCAAAGAATTAAATTAACCCCTAATTAATATCCAAGAATTATGAACTTGAAATGTGCGTAGTGAAATATAAAACCCCATTTTATCTCATATTTTTTTAAATCCACTTGGTTAATCAACTATTATGCTTTTTAAAATAAGTTGATTTCATAAAACTGTTTTCTAAACCACCTCCTCTTTAATAATTTTTATCAAAAAACTCATACTCTAAATCTATAAATGCACCTTGAGAGACGACCTAGGGTATTCCCTATACTATAAATAAAACTTAAAATCATAATCAATTCGACGTGTCATGACAACGCATTCATATATATTTTGAGAGTAGGAAGCTTCGCTATGAGAACTTCATCCCTGGAAATGAAAAATAGAGTTTCTAGGGAGAAGGATCAGTTACTCAGAGAAGTAATAGAGTATACTACCATCAATGTGGTAGGTTGGTTCAATTTCATAGTAAGTGTTCCTGACCACCAGTAGATTTCCGAGATTGTGGAAGGATGATACATCTACAACGGTTCTTTACGAACCCATGACAAATGAGTAGTGATAGAGGAGGTAGGTAGAACCAGAGTATGGGAATGAGGTATTATACACCATACTAGTATGGTATTTGGAACACTAATGGATGTGGAAGTGGATGTGGTACTCCAGGGAAAGAGCACCTGTATTAGCAGAGTAGTGTAGCCCAAGGGACTCAGACTGTAGCACAAGGAATAAGGACATGAAAATTGTATGCAGTTCAACCTGTGCTTGTGGATAGCGAGACTGAATCATTGATAGTCAGAGGTACTATTCTTATAGATTCTATTTTTTTCTAGTGATTTATTTGATACAGAAGACTCAAATTATTTTATATCTACTCAACTTGTGAATGGTTTGGGTCTAACAGTGGGGTTTGTGAGTGGGGTTATGATGAACGACACACTGTTGGGAGTGCAGTCAAGGGACATCTATTTATATAAGATGTGCTCTATCGAGGTTGGGTAGTATCATTTATATTATGATATTTATATACCTGAAAATTTAGGTTTTGAATTAATCTTGGGTATGGAATGGTTGGTATCATATCGAGTCCACAAAGATTGTTACCATAAGAGGGTGACCTTTATATCTCTTGATGGTGAAAGTTATGTTCATCATAGAGAGTGAGATATTTTGAAGGCCGTGCAAGGCCAGTTCATCAACAAATGGGGGATCTCACCACCCAGGTTGCAAGCCTTTTTTTGGATGATGGGGGTGTGAAATATGATGTCTTTCCACCCATAGTAGACCAATTTTAGGATGTATTTCTTGAGTACTTCTAAGGGGTTCCACTTAAGAGGGATGTTTAGTTTACAATTGAGAACATTTCTGAAGCTGAACCTATTTCTATTCCACCTTAACAAATTGGTGGCTGGGCATGAAAAGGGAGATTACAGGTTTCATGACACAATGATACACCTGTCAGAAGGTGAAGACCGAGCATCAATGGCCTGGTGGTTAACTACAGCCGTTGCCCATTCCAGAAGGAAGTGGGATGATATTACTATAGAATTTGTGGTGGGTATTCCAAGGATCCCTCATAATAATGATACAATTTGGGTGATTATATACCGGTTGACAAAAGTATCCCATTTCTTGCCTATCTGAGAGACTTTTAGTGGGGATTAGTTGGGTGATATGTATGTTTGAGAGATAGTCCATTTACACGAGGTGTCATAGAGTATAGTTTAAGAATGTGAATCATGGTTTACTTTGTTCTTCTAGAAGAGTTTATAGAGGGTTTTGGGTATTCAGGTGTTTTAGTATGTATTTCCATCCATATATAGATGGGAAACTAGAGAAAACTATTTAGGTGCTAGAAAACATACTGAGAGAAAGCATCCTTGATTTTGGTGGATCTTTGGGAGAAGCACTATACACTCATTGAGTTCTCCTATAACAATAGTTATCAGGAAACTATTTAGATAACAATTTATGGTAGATCATTTGGATCATATTTGTGTTGGATGGATATAGGAGAGTCTGATTTGTTGGGACCAAGTCTTGTGCAGGAGACATCAGAGCTGGTATAACTAATTCAGAAATGTATGACTATAGTTTATAGTATGAATAAGTCAAATTCTAATAGATGTCAATGAACTATTGAGTATTTAGTGGGTGATCATGTGTTCCCTATAGGTGTTTTCAAGATCAGGACACAATAGGATTTAGAGGAAGGACAAGTTGATTCCCAGGTTTGTTGGAACTTTTGAGATTGTATAGAGAATCAGGTCGGTGGTGTACTGATTGAATTTTACACAGAGGTATAGTGACATGGATGAACTTTTTCATGTGTCATAACTTTGATAATATCACCCTAAACCTTCTCATGTGATTTATGTTGATAATGTTGAGCTTTAGGCTAATACGTACTTTGAGTAGCATCCGATTCATGTTGTGGATAAAAGTGAGAAAGTGTTTCATGGAAAGGTTGCACTGTTGGTTCGAGTATTATGGAAGCATGATCGTGTTCAGAAGGAAACATGGACGATATAAGAATATATATATGGGATCAATGTCATGAAATTTTTACCACATAACTTATAAATTATTGGGAGTATATCTTGAGGATGAGTTGTTATAATGTGTGGATATTGTAAGACCTTTACCTTTCTAGAGATGCCTCATTCTTGTTTTTAGGTAATCCTTTACCATTTTTTTGTTCATATGTTGGTTGAGTTTTTATTTGGGGTTATTTTGGGTGAATTTGGAGAAATTTGGGAGCCCATGGAGCTTTGCACGGTTAGGAAAAACCGTGTGGTTTTCCCCCAGAAATTGTGCACCCATTTTTGGAGCCATAGGAGGTGGCACACGGTTTGAAAAAACTATGTGGCCTCTATCCCTAAACCATGTGCCCATCTAGGAGAAATTATTCAGACCATAAGTAGGGACTCATAGTTAAGGAATTTTTTTTGGTAAACCATGCACCCTACCTAGGAAATCATATGTGCGGAACATTAAAGCCCCAAATATTTATTTTAGAATTTCCAAACCCTCGTTTTTTATCCCTAAACACTGTATTTTAGTCTAATAATTTTATATCAATTTGGATTCTCTTGGGATGATTCCAAGGCTCCTCAAACCCCTTTCTCAGCAAATTGAAGATCCGGTTGAAGGATCAAATCTTCTTTGGTAAGTAATTTCTCCCTCATTTAATGTTCCTCTCTCTCCTACATTCTCCCTCTTTAGAGAGGGATTTTTTTTCCTCTATTGAAAATTAGGTTAAATCTTGGTTTTTATTGATCTTGATCCAAGTTTTTTTATCCTAGATCTCTTCTACCATTATTATTTTTACAATTCCTCATTAAATTGAGGGTTGTGATTTGGTGAGCATTTTTCAGTGATCTTGTGGTAGGTAGTCTAATTTCTTTTTCCTATAGTATTGTTTATGATTAATGTGTTACAGTTGTACCATTTATTTTCTACATTAGGAAATTTCAATTTAAATTAAATTAATGAATTGATTATCCTATGTGATTATGAGATCCTTCACGAATCCCATTGGACATGTTGAGGTTTTTAGACTGAACTTAATGATAACCCATGGGGTGTGTCAATATAATTGAAATGATGATTTATGAATTATTCATGGTTAATAAATGAGATTGTGAATATGGTTGATAAATGGGTTTATGAAATTGGTTGAGTAACAGGTTATAAACATGGTTGATGAATAAGTTATGAATGTGGAATCATGGTATGTGATATTTGTGAATGATGTGAACACTGAGTCATGGGTTAATGACTACTGCTCTAAATACCCATGGGTTTCCAGATTACTACTCTAGTCCCTCAAGATATATATTTTTATTTCATGTGATCACTGAGTTGTGGGACAAAGACTACTACTTCAAATACCCATGGGGTGACACACTCCTGCTTTAGGCCCCCAATGTATGAATGTGAAATTAAAATTAAATGAATTATGAAAGACCATGAGAGAATGGATTGTGATATTCCTATGATGTATGATTTAGACTCTAGTATGGGCCAAATCATGTATGATTGGTTTGGGTGTCACCATGAACCCAGGGGCTAATATGGTTAATTAAAGAAAATTAAATGTGAAAACTGTTTACTTTATCATTTTTTATTCATTATTTATACAACTGCATATAATTTTATAGAATGTATATTGATTTAGAAGCTGTTGGTGATAACCTAATGAGTTTTACTATCACCCTACTTGGTCTTCCTGATTAGTACCCGGATAGACTTCATCTTAACAGGAAATGATAAGAGAAAAGGCCCTATGTTAGATGGATGAGTTGTGATTTTATATGGATAATGGATGAGAGAACCAAACATAATGTTAGGACCCACTTGGGAGTTTTTAGTGTGTCTTTATTTTTGGTTTTCTTTAGACAATTTACAATCATATGACATGACATATTTATTACTTTCGTTTTGGAAATTGTTTTCTTATTATGGATTCATCAGATAATGTTTGTTCTTATATTGGTTTTGGTTTTATCTTGATTATTTCCTATTATCATTTTGGATATTTTTATTGATTTCCTCTATTGTGATGCTTTGATAAATAAGTTATAGTTTCCAAAAGTTACATAATATACCCCCACTGATAATCAACATACTCTGACATATGGGGAGGTGCGTCTGAGGTCACGTGATGAACCGACTCAGGGCACCGACATGTGGCACCCAAGTTGGGATGTCACAATGATTTTCCAATGGATTGGAATGTAAGAAATTATATATTATTTTTTAATTCCAAAAGCATATTTATGTCATAAATATCATATATATTTATTAGTTAAATCTTTATAATCATATAAGTGAAATGGTGATGAAAAATGAATTACACTGCTACATGGAGACGATAAACTATACATACGCATGAGAAATGTTTTCAATTTTCATAGAATGGAAAAGAGATAGAATATGATTTTGTACAATAATAATAATAACATATTTGTATATTGATGATGATGAAGTGATTATCTTATGACGAGTACAACACTTTAAGTGAAAGTAGAAGAAGAAATGAACTTGAAGGACTTAGTTGAGATTATTACCTATTCTTTGGTTGACTACCTTTAGATATCTTAGTAAGGGACCTAGGGTTGGTATTTTGGAATTATTAGAGCATTTAGAACTTGCCTAAGGATTTTGAGAAGAGAAATTAGAATAAGTTGGTTCATCTAGATGATTCAAGTGGTATAAGGAAGAGAAGGGAGATGTGATTTTTTATAATTGAGGGGAGGGACATTCTTGAAATTTCTTAAATTATTAAACTAATATAAATTATTTTTCATGTCCAAATGGCTCCAAATTGATATAATTTGAAGGTAAAATGGGGATAATTTTAAATCCTCTCATACAATAAAATTTGGACAAGTTTTGGATATGTTTTCACCCTTATCTTTTTGTATTAACCTCATGTTAACCCTTTTGAAAATTACCATAATATTAAAGTTTTCCACATTTTAAGGGTTAATAATGTTACTATAAAATAAAAAACGACTCATAAATAGTCCATGGTTGATGTTTGAAATCATATCCCATTCATTTAACCGAATCTAATATTTTTATGAATTTTAAATCATTTAATAAAATATTATTTATCATAAAATATCTTTAATTTCATTTTTAACACTATTCATTTAATTTAAATTTAAATACATTAAGAAAAATGGGTAATTAAAATAAAATAATTTAAAAAATCCCTAAAATTTCATATAGAAAATTCATGGGTCACATTAACTCACTCATATTATATCACTTTTAATATTTTTAAAATCATTTTTTCCTCTTAACTGGATAAATATTGTTTCAGCGCTATTTAAGAATTTAAGGTAATTATTTAATACCTAAAATTAGAAATAAATTACCATCATGAAAATAAGTTTATTATGATAAAAATATCCATTGATATTAATTCACAACTTGTTTTTGTTCTTACGTGGACACATAAGAGTTATGTAAAACTAAGAAAGTGACATTTTGTAATTTTCTTTGATTTAAATATTATATTGGTCATTTTCATGGACAAGTTTCCATTTAACAAATAAAATTTTAGACTAAGATGATAAATTTTTAATTCCCTTCATCTAATAAGGATGAAAAATCTAGACCTTATCACTTAGTTTTAACCTAGATTGACCAGATTTATCCTTTATCAAGGTGATAAATTTTACTAAGGTTACTGTTCATATTGAAAAAAATAAAAAGGTTATATTTATCAAATTTAAACAACCTGATTCCAAATTTTAAATATATTTTATCAAATTAAATTACTATAAGTAGAAAAAATTAATTTTAAAATAAACATGAACAATATGATGAAAAACATTTTTCTGGAGAAATGAATTTTTATGTATAAAAATATTTTTATACTAAATATAATCCTAAAATTGAGTATAATAAACTTAATTAAAATTTTCATAATATAATAGAACTAATTTTAGTTTTAAATCTTTTTAAAACAAAATGTAACTTTGTAAATTATTAAACAAAAATACAGTTTTCAATAAAATCAGTATTTGTCACTATTTACTAGAAAATCAATATTTTTAGAAAAATATAAAAATTTCACACTAAGATAATTTTAATATGCTGATTTCTAAAATAATGTTATTTTTTTAAAATATAATTTATATAAATTTAATAAATTAATTATAATATTTTCTCAATAAGAAACATTTTTGAAGAAAACATATATCTTAAGCGTAAAATAACTTTTAAAATCTTGGGGTGTTATAGACATCCACCTTGGTGTAAGTCCCCAACTATTCTACCTCATAAGATAATATCCCCAATGAGTTTGATTATAATTCCTTTCCCACCAATGGTCCAGGAGTAAATTATACCAGTAAATTCATTCATAAGCTCCACACAATCTATATATGAACCACACAGACTCTGATTCCTATTATAAATAGGATACATAGGATTCGTTTTCAAGGCTCAAGCCCCATATTTTATACAATAATGATGTTATATATATTTCTGTATCTTGTCTCTCTATGAGAACATATTCCCCATTGATAGAAATAATGCCTCTCACATATCATCCAAATTCCACATTTCTCTACCCCTTGTGGAAATCAATGTTCTCACTATACAATGTTAAAATGTATGGTAAAAGTACTTGTCTTATGATGTTAAATTGAATGATATATGAACTTTTAAGACTCTAATTATTATTTTTATAGGATAAATAATATTCTTATTTTAGGTTCAATCCCAATACTGATACCTAATATCAAATATCCCTTCTTCTTCCACATGATAATGTTCCTCATGAAAACTAACACCTCGTCTCTTTAAACCTCAGATGCACCCTATAATCCAATATCCAAATTCTTACACATGAGAGACCCATAATATTTTACTAATGTATCTGAATTACCTATGAGTCTTAGTGAGCCATAATATAACTATGAAAACTATATTGATAATCTGATATGGTGTAATCCCCAACATTTTTCTCACTTTTGCATATTCCTTGTGAATAACAACCACATCGTGGATGCTAATCCTATCATAAGCCCCATAATTTTTCCAATCATGAGGCTATATCCCCCATGAGCTTAATCATCCTCCGTCTACCAGTGGGCAAGGAGAAAATCATATCAGGTTAGCTATGATCTCTTATTTCCTACACCGAGCGTAGCTCATGTGGGTTTAGAGGTTATGGTTAGTTGTTTTAAGGTCAATTTATCATGCCATATTTCCTATCCATATGATGTTAAGCTACATGGAAAACATTAGAACCATGTGATATCTAATGTATTTATTCACATGATATATATGAATCCTCTCTAAGGCTCGAGTCCCCCACCTCTAGCATGAAAATTCCCCCATATATATGTATATTACATCCTTTTTTATGATGTTAAACTACATGGTCAAAATTTGAACCATGCGGAATCTAATATATATTACTACATGATACATAGGATTATTATTCAAGGATCAATACCCCATATCAAATCCTCATTTTCCTTAACTTGGAACTACGTAGACTCTGATTCCTGTTCATATTGGATTCATAGGACACCTATTCAAAGGCTCAAGCCCCATATCAAATCCTCATATTCCTTAACTTGGAACTACATAGAATCTAATTCCTATTTTTCAGGATATGTAGGATGCCCCTCCAAGGATAGATCCCCATAACTAATATAAAAATTTTCCCACAATAAACTACCCCTTATAACGTAAAGGAGGACCTCTTATACATACAAATGTGTTCCCATTTCCTTTTAAGAATGATAACCATTTTCGTGAGGGTAACTATAATATTAATAACATTATTAGGGTAAGATTAAAAAATTCATATTAAATATATAAGAGAGTCCCAGATTATGGAAAAATTCCCCCTCAACAAGGTGTGGATGAGCCCGATTTTCCACCATCTCAATCCAATGCATATTCTAGGAATTGCTGGTATATCCCAGTGACCGCCTGTTTTTGGAAAGTAGGAATGTGAATGACATTAAACCAAATAGAATTGAATTAGGATAAAAAACTCACAAGTTATTTGGAAAATATATGGTTCACTTCAACTCTCCAAAAATAATTTCACATCATATAGAATTCTATTTTGAGGTAGAAATAGTTGCTTCTTTTACTGAGATAGTAAAACATAAACCTTTCTGTTCTTTTGGAAATTTTAAGACAATATAAGCAAATGATAAAATTTAAGGATGATTTTTAAATGCTTAAGAGTGACTTATTTAAAAGAACATACAACATTAACTCTAATAGATAGGATTCCCATAATAATAAAATCTTTAAAATCATGTACCTTCTAGAAGTTTAATTTTTATTAATATTTTTGGGTTGGATAACTTTTATAGGTGTAGTTTTTGATAAATAATAAAATTATAAACTTATAATTTTTGATCATATTATTGGAATTTATAAAGTGCCTATAAGAAAAGTTATCATATTTCTACATAAAAACAAATTTCTCTCTTTATTGAGTGAATTTTCAATGTTAGGTGCTGAGGAATAATATATCTTTCTTAGAATCCCTCTTCAATCTACCTTCACACTTCATGAGAGTTCCAATTAAGTCATCAAGATTTATCTTCGTTAGATGCTTAGTATTTTCAATCATTGTCCCCTTAGATTCCCATTCCTTAAGTAAGATATCAATAATCTTCTCCACAAGTTGATCATGTGATATTTCCTTTTCTCTAAGTGATTTAAATCTATTAACTATAGTCATAAATCGCTAATGCATTTGAGTGAATGACTCTCCTGAAAGGAAGTCAAAATCTTGATATATTAACATCTCCTTTCTAGTCTTAAAAACATTGAAAGTTTAAAAATATGAAATATGGCTAGATATGTTTCTATTCTTCCAGCAAAAAAAAGTATTTCAAACTTTATAATTAGCTTTATACTAGAACTTCTCATCCTTGGTAAATAGAAAAATTTATTTTTCCAAAATCCTATATTTTTTGGCCATCATCAAATGTGTTAACATCAATACTGAACAAAAAATTATTCATATGATCATGTCAATACTCACAATTAACTACATTAAATATTAGTGGTCTAATTGGATTTAAATTATTTATAGTTTTTATGGGTAAAATGTCCATATTAAAAAACATTCCTCTAAAACACGTTTAGTATAAGAAAACTATGATATGTTTGGACGAAACAATGAGAAAATCAGGATTAGTCTCTAATACAAAGGCTTCCTTTGATGAAAATTTTTGTCCTGGATATACAGGTAATTCACTATAAGAGGGGGGATTGTGGTCAAAAGTCTAACTATCAATTTTCACCCACTCAAATATTCAGTTGACCAGAAGATACAATATTCGATAAAATCAGAGTAATAAAAAATTAATGTACACTGGAAAATCAAACATGCAATAAGAATAATTGAATTTAAAACAAAACACAAAGTATCAAATTAAAATATGAATACTCTAAAAGGACATTATAAAACCAAGCAATTTCAATTGAAGGGATTATCCACTTTTAAACCAAAGTGATAGGTGGATTGATAACCCAATCCAAGTAATCCGTGTTCTAATCATTGGAACTATGTTTACTTAAACCCATAAAAAGGTATAAAGTTCCATAGATGAAACTTTTTTGATGAACCCATTGACAACTGGCAGCTCGACCATGAGATCCTTCACGATCTCCTTGATTGGAAGCCGATTCCATATTAGGAATCCCATAAAAAAATATTGTTGGATGGTACATATTACTGAAGGGTTTCAAAAAATATAATAACACTTATTAGATCATTCAGAAGCAATTTAAATCCTAGTATGAGGATCTCCCATGCATAGAAAAATGAAACTATAAAAAATACTAAAATAAAGAACATTGTAAAAACATACCATATACTGAAGAGCATCGAAAACCTTCAATATGTATCTAGTATGCTTGATAAATATTACCAAGGGAAGCTAAATGTCATCCCCTCCTAGAGGTGTATCCATAGGCAGATCAGAATTGTTAAACATTTAATCAGGAACCTATCTTCCTCCAAGTATTGCTAGAGCCTCAAGTGAAAAGTAAGAAGATGAAAATATCTTTGGGTTCAAGAGTGGTTCAACAAAGAATCAACATACATATATCTCCACTTTCTATCATATAATAGCAGGCTTTATAAATCCCTTGAGGAAGCTCCTCGATAGTGCATATGTTAACTCATGCATTTCAGCCTGTATAAACATTCATTATATGAGTGTAACTCTTCTCAGACATTTCATCTTATGAAATGACCTAATAAATGATAACATAGGTGGAAGACTCACTCAAATGTTAACTATTTATTATTCAGATATCAAGGATGTATCTTATAGGAAACAATATACCCTTATAATGCATGAAAATAATAATTTTCATGAAAAATAATAAATCTAATATACATATACATACATACATATATATATATGGATTTAGGTTATATTTCCTTGAATCTCGCACTTTCACTAAAGCCTAATAGAATTTGTTTCATTTCACCTAATATTGTATTGTATATAATAGCTTGTGAAATCATATCAAAAACTCGTTTAGATATCTTTCAAAACACTTTTGGAAATCTATCTATAATTTTACCTTGTATCACATCATATGTGATACCCTATGTATACCAATACAAAACACTTTTGGATTGAACCTAAAACACTTTTATAGTCTCTCTCCGAGTCAAGCTCAATCCTCATCCAGTCAACCAAAAATTATAACCCCACACGACTTTATAGCATTGAAAATAAATATGAATCTCCAGATTCATATATGTAAATAATTAACAAATCATTATTGCTACTGAAGGTATAAAGGGATATGACATGATCTCCATCAAACACATACATCTCTATATCCATGTCCACTGGTTTGCATCATATGCATACATGCATTCTCATATTTTCCCTTTGTCCAAGACATTGAGTGACAATGGAAAAAACATATAAATACCATATAACCAACTCATATGTTCTATATTTTTAGAGTATATACTAATCTGATCTATGAATACATCACATGTTATTCATCCTTATGGATAAGAATATCACATGTCCCGTATCCAGATAGATATTGTAACACCCCGACCCATCTAGACTAGAGCCGGTGCATTACTTGTGATATTGGCATGGTTATAAGGAATGAAAATATAGAAGGAATAATCAGTTTAGTAGTCTTCAAGAAACTAGATACATAGATGTTACTCAAATTACATTGGAAAAGTTTACAAAATACAATACATAACGAAACAAAAAACTGCATCCACAAGAACTCAATAAACGATCTCCTCTTTGTCACCTATTACAAGTAAACAATGAAAGGGGTGATCCCAAACACTCAGTAAGGGTTACAAATAGTGGAAGAATGAGTACAATAATAAGTTATTCACAATTAATCTGACACAATCAATATGGCATAGTGAATAAATGAATAACTAATGCCATTAATAAACTGAGAATGAGACTACATCCATAGATTTTGTCATAGTGAAAAACTCATGGATAATAATAATAATTGATAATGAATAAAGATAATTATTATTAATTGGATGTCATGTATTTGGCACATGAAACCATAATACCGTAAAAATGGTTTTGTTCTATGGGTAGAAACCTGTCTGATTTTTGGAAACAAACTTGAAGGGTTTGTCGCCAACTAATTTTTATCATGAAACCTACCGATGCATAAAGGGTCTATAGCAGTCCCCACCTGCCACTGCATGTCCAAATAATTCTTTATAAATTGATTCAATACAATGCCAATATGCCTTTTTTAATATCCGTATAGGGTAGAGTATACAGAATCATCAATATTAAAATAACTTTCCAAATAAACACCGTATGTAAAATGGTATACGGTTTAGAAAAAAAACATATCCATGATATGAGATTATGGATATTTATTATAAATATAATTTTCAAATGAAAGGTGATCTCAAATGGGAAGTAGATACACCACATAAGGATTATTAGGTTCACAATACAAAGTTAGTCACAACAAAATAGTAGTTGAGACAAATACTCTTACCACAATGTAAACGGTCACATCATATGAACAGAACTTAATAAAAATCAAATAAATAATTTAATAACATGAATATAAATAGAATAATTTTATTATATATCAAATGACAGTACACATATACCACATATAAGAAATAAGTGGCGAACAATAAAAATCTCACAGAAATGAAAGTGAGATGAGAAACCACATACAAACATTTTGGCATGGTAACGAGTGTTATTGTGAGGGATTAATGAGAGGTAAAGGGGTATTCCACTATTTATATGTCACAAGGGCAGTATGGGGGAGGTGTGAAAACATACCCCATCATTATTAATTAATAATAAAAGGTCACAACATAGGGGATATTCTTGAACAAAAGTGGGAGAGAGGATCTCTTACCTTATGCTTGAAGGTGTTCTTGACTTGTTATTTAAGACCTAAATAAACAAATTAGGCTTATTAATTCATAATTAAATAACCTATTCTATATGTAAATGATTTATTATAACCCTTTTTAGTTCATTCAAGGCATTTTTGATTAGTTATAAGGTTCAATTTCATTGTTTGGGCTCGTTTGTTTACTTGGTTTTAAATGATCGATTCACTTATATTCAAGTTTGGATAAATATATAAGATGGATGTGGTTGTCCAGAAATTAAGTTTTATTATATTAGTGAACACAAATAAGATTACATGGTTTTAAATTTAATTTGGTTACTTAGAGTGAAGTCGAATTATTATATATATAACCTTAGTGACAACCGTTTTGGCTAAACGGTGGGTTTGATTACAATGAACATGTTTTGATTTATAACTTAATACCATTTGTACAAAAGGATTAAATAACTAAAAATAGGATATATTAAATATATAATAATCTGGTTCAACCATAACACAAATGGTTTCATGACCATAATTAAAGATTATAATAGAAATTGATATACCGTTATCCTTGAATGTGCTAAATTAGCACATCTCAAACGGTGCTTTCATTTATTTCAAATAAATGGTGGGGGAAAGGAGAGAAGGTAATGAAATATACCAATAACATGAAAAAATTATAGTACATGTATTTTACTAGATTTATCATACTGTTATGGTGAGGAAAGAGACAAAAAGAAAAGAACTTAAAAGAATTGAAGGAATTGGAAAGAGGAATTTACCTCTTGAGACTTCCTTCTTTGGGAACCTCTTAAGGGGAGAGGTTTTGGTATTTTGAAGAGGATAGGAGCTTTTGGACGTGGGGGAGGATCTTGGAGAGATAATTTTTCAGAATATTGACAAGAAACAAGGCTTGAGTGGTGTGAGAGGAAGAGGGGGTGAGGGGTGCTTTATATAGTGGAGGGGAGAGGAGTTTTCTTAATATTATAATCATTAATTTATTATTTCCTCTCAAGACAACCAATAGTGAGTATTCCATGACTAAGAATAGTAATATATTCATGTTAATTAGTACCAATTGGTCTTATATCTTCATATCATCATCAATGACTCAATTAATCCATTATTTAGCATTTATTGTGAATTATCAGATTTTACTATTCATAAAAATTTAAGTATTTCAGAAAAATCCCAAAAATTCACCCTAACCATTTTTCGATGTGTATAATCCAAAAATGAAGTCCATTTTTCAAAAATAATTTTATAAATATGATTAAGTAATTATTTAATCAAAAAATATAAACACTTAAAATATTCATCTTCATTTTTAAGGTGCAAAAATTCATTTATAAATTCAAGGGAATTGATACTATTCATAAGATTCATATTAATATTCCTAATGGTAAGTTACTATTCATAAGGGTAGGTTACTATTCATAAGGTTATGTTACTATTCACTGAAAATTAAGTTAATTCTATCAGACTCTAATTATCATCTTGATTACAACTGTGTATGTTAGATTTTTAAAATTCAAATCACAGAGCTAACAAATTTAAGTTTTATGGCTAGGTTATGGCTATCCCCTATAAGTAACCATGTTTTGTTCTATAGAGGCTCAGTGATTTTTGAAATATAGGGTATAACTAAAATGTATTTAAGAGAAACATACCATAAAATGTTTGGGGTGATACATTATTCCCTCCTTTGGAAATTTCATCCTCAAAATTTTATGTATAAAACTCACCAAAAAGATGTGGGTGATTATTTTTCATAACATACTCAGGTTCCCATGTTGCTTCCTTTATATTCTAGTTTCTCCAAAGAACCTTTACTAGATGAGTTGTCTGATTTCTCAATACCTGCTCCCTTGTGTCAAGAATCTCGATAGGCTTTTCACAGTATGACAGATCAGGTTCCAGTTCAATTTCTTCATATGTGAGTACATGCGTTGGGTCTGGCATGTATTTCTTTAATAATGACACGTGGAACACATCATGAACTTTGGAGAGATTTGGCGGCATCACTAAATGGTAAGCTACAGCTCTGATTCTTTCCAGAATTTCAAATGATTTGATGTACCTGGGGCTCGGTTTCCCTTTCTTACCGAACCTTAAGACACCCTTCCATGGAGATACTTTCAGAAATACATGATCTCCCACTTGGAATTCCAATACCTTTCTCCGGTTTTCAGCATAACTCTTCTACCTAATTTGGGATTCTTTAATATGGGCTTGTATCTTATTCACCTTTTTCATGGCCTCTTCAATAAGTTTTGGGCCTATAAGTTTCCTCTCGCCAACTTCGTCCCAACAAGTTGGAGTTCGACATCTCTTTCCATATAATGCTTCATATGGAGCCATTTGAATACTATAATGGAACCTATTATTGTAGGAAAATTCCACCAAAGTAAATTATTGATCCCACATACCTTGGAAGTCAAGAGAGCATGACCTCAACATATCTTCTAGATTTTGAATGGTCCTTTCAGACTATCTGTCAGTTTGTGGGTGATAAGCAGTACTCATACAAAGCTCAGTATTCAAAGACTTCTAGAGACTTTTCTAGAATTTTGATGTAAACTAGGGATCTTGATTGGACACAATAGATAGAGGTACACCATGAAGTCTTACAAATTCATTAATATAAAGTCTTTCCAAGCACTCAAGTGGAAAATCCTCTCTTATAGGAAGGAAATGTGCTGATTTTATGAGACGATCAACAATCACACATATTGCATCATTCATTCTAGGTGTCCTTGGTATTCCAGTGAAAAAATCCATCGTAATGTTATCCCACTTCCACATAAGAATAGGTATAGGTTGCATCACTCCTTTGAGATGTTGTCTCTCTGCCTTCACTTGTTGAAAAACTAGACATCTTGACACGTTGTCATCAATTTTCCACTTCATATTATCCCACCAAAAATATTATTTCAGATCTCTATACATCTTGGTGCTACCCAGGTGTATAGAGAAATTTGAGCTATGAGCATCATCTAATAGTTACCTTTTTAGCTCAGGTACTGATGGAACGCACAACCTCTTCCCAAATTTCAGAAATCCTTCTTCATACAGAAAATCAGCCAGTCTCCCATCCTTAACAACATTAATTTTCTTGTGCAGGTTCTCATCATCAGATTGAGAGCTTTTTATCTTCTCTAATAAAGATAGTTTAGCAATCATTTGAAAGAGGAAATATGTTTCCCTTTCCTTAACAATTACCATATCCATATTTAATAGATCAAAAAATATAGGATCTCTATCAATCCTCATTTGATTCAGAAGTCCATGATCTTTCCTGATTAATGCATCTTCCACCTTATTCTCCTTTCCCGGGTGGTAGTGTATTGAAAAATCGTAATATTTGTGTAACTCAAGCCATATCCTCTGCCTCATGTTGAGTTCTTTTTGTGTGAAAATGTATTTCAAACTCTTGTGGTCTGTATAAATCTCACATCTCTCTCCGTAGAGATAATGCCTCCATATTTTTAGAGCAAAGATTATGGATGCTAACTCAATATCATGAGTGGGATAAATTTTCTCATGAGTCTTCAACTATCTTGATGCATAAGCAATAAATTTATCATTTTGCATAAGGACATAACCCATTCCATTCTTTTATGCATCGCTGTATATTACAAATCCACCACTTCCAGATGGAAGAGTCAAAATTGGAGCATTGACCAATATTTTTTTTCAATTCTTAGAAGCATTATTTACATTCTTTTATCCACACAAACTTAACTCATTTACGTGTGATCTTGGTTAGCGGGTTAGCCAGTCAGGCAAAATTTTGAATAAAATGCCGATAGTAACCTGCTAAGCCAATAAAACTGTGTACCTCAGTTATGTTTGTTGGTGTGGTCTAATCTTGGATTGCCTTTGTATTCATAGGATCAAATAGTATTCCATATTTACAGACAATATGGACTAAAAAAAAACTGATTGATTCCAGAATTCGCATTTGCTAAACTTCCCATATAATTTATTGCTTCTAAGAGTTTTCAGAATGACCCGCAAGTGATTCTCATGGTCTTCATAGCTTTTTGAGTATATGAGGATATCATCTATGAATTCCACAACAAAGTTATGAAGATATTCCTTTAACACTCTATTCATTAAATCCATGAAAATAGAGGGTGCATTTGTTATTCCAAAAGGCATTACTGTAAACTCATAATGCCCATACCTGGTCCGAAATACTGTCTTAGGAATATCTTCCTTTGTTACACGCAACTGATGATATTCAGATTGAAGGTCAATCTTCAAAAAGTATTTATCTCCATGAAGTTGATCAAATAAATCATCAACATGGGGCATAGAATACTTATTCATTATTGTAATATCATTGATTTCCCTGTAATAAATGCAAAGTCTCTTGGATCCATCTTTCTTCTTGACAAAGAGGACAGGGGCTCCCCATGGAGAAAAACTAGGTTGAATAAATCATTTTTCACTTAAATCCTCTCGTTTTTTCTTTAGCTCAACTAATTCCACAGTAGACATTCTATAGGGAGTCTTTTATATAGGTCTTTCATTAGGAATTAAATCAATAGAGAACTCAACTTCCTGCTCTGGAGGATGCCCAGGTAAATCCTCTAGAAATACATCAATGTATTCTTGCACTATGTGCACATCTTCAATTTGAAGATTTATTTCCTTTCCCATAGATATTGGTTTATATTCCTCTCCAAGTATTGCATTAAGTAGAGCTACTGGGGGAGGATCTAGATAAGAATCAGGTGGAGAAGTTTCTACCCTAAAGACAAGGTATTCTACACCATTTTCAAAAATTGTAACTTCTTTCTTTTTACAATAAATCTTCACATCATAATTTTACAGCCAATCCATACTGAGAATTATATCAAATTAAGTCATTGGTATGATGATAAGGTTAGAAAATAAAGCACATTTTGGTGTCTGGAGGGGGACTAATTGACATTCCTTTGTTGCAATGATACATCCCCTAAGATTTTGGACTGAAAACTACTTTATTAAATAAAATTGTACATATCTAATTTTATTGGAAAACTAGGAAGATATAAATGAATGTGATGATCCATAATCAAATAAAGTGTTGGCTAAGTTTGAGGAAACAATTAAAGTACCTGCCACCAGGTCATTAAGAACTTCAACCTCTGTGGTTGTAATCACATAGGCTCTCCCTTGTTCTCTTGGATTTTTATGTGGCATGTTTCCTTGGTGCTTAGGACACTCATTTTCACAGTGTCCCATATCTAAGCAATTATATCATTGAATATCATTTAATTGTTTCTCCCCCTTGCATTCATCAGATCTATGACCCTTTTCTCCACAGTTATAGAAGACTCCCACGCCTTTCAAGAATTTCCCAAGATGATTCTTTCCACAGTTCTCACATAATGGGAATAACTTTGTTCTCTTTCTTTTCTTTTGTGCTTATCCTTTTCCTTTTTTATCAGAGTATCGCTTCTTATCTTGGTTTCCTTTGAAAAGATTTGATCTAGAAAATTCCCTCTATATTTTGATGGCACTTGATACAATTTCATCATATGATGAAAATGATTGAGAAGTCAGTGCCCTTAGAAGACTTGGCTTAAGACCTTTAAAGAAATGATAAATCTTGTCTGCTGAGTCATGTATGTAATCTATGGAATACCTGGCCAGCCTTGTGAAAGTATCTTCATAATTTACAACACTGTATTCTTCCCTTTGTTTTAAGATAAGAAATTTCATCTCTATTTTAGTTCATTGCTCATGAGGGAAATATTTTTCGAAGAATATTTCCTTAAAATTCCTCCATTCCATATCTTCTATTTCTTCTTCCTCCGTGGTATTCTGAATCAAGGACCACCATTGACCAGCGTCGCCCTTGAGACAATATACTGCCAGTACTACCTTTTTCATTTTCATTACATCTTAATGCCATGAATATCTTTTCAAGGGACTTGATCCATTGCTAAGAAACCACTGGGTTAGTAGTCCCACTAAAATATGGGGGCTTCTGCCACATGAAATGATCTAACATAGGTGTGGAATGGTTATTCGTTAAAACCTGAGTAAGTTTTCCCAATATGGTCATGATCTGATCTGCTCCAACATTTACTGTGTTGAATTGATCAGTATGGAGATCCCTACCTTTCCCATGAGTATTGATTACCCTTCTTCCGTTAGATTCCATTTCTAAATAATGGGATACACTAGATTAGTTTATGAATCTCAAATAGAAAAGCACTCAACATAGATTGAAATTCTATGCATAGATAATCTTATAAACATGATTTCTCTGAGGAAAAATTTACATTAAACTCCTTTATAATGGCTTGTAAAGAAAATTTGAAATATCCTAAACATATCCCCTGGGAGTTTCGTAAACAAGAGTGTAGCAAGGATCGTTGTCATGCACCAGTTCCCATTCGAGTCAAGCTCAAAGCGGTGTTTTTAGGTTTTACCCCTAGATATATCTGTGCCAGAGATGCCTATACCTAATCGTATCCAGACAGGGATGTATTGATTAAAATATCCACATAATTTATTCCTAACTAAAATACCAGGACATTCTTGTATATTTATCCTCAAATACTACCTTAGGTATTTGTTCCATACTATACACCTCCTGCTCTAGTTTCCATGTTTTCTAATAAACTTCCTCTGATACCAACTGTAACACCCCAACCCCTCTAGACTGGAGCCAGTACATTACTTGTGATATTTTAATGGTTAGAAGGAATGAAAATCTAGAAGGAACGATCAGTTTAGTAGTCTTGAAGAAACTAGATACATAGATGTTACTCAAATTTCATTGGAAAAGTTTACAAAATACAATACATAACGAAACTAAAAACTGCATCCACAAGAACTCATTAAACAATCTCCTATTTGTCACCTGATGATAGTAAACAATGAAAGGGGTGAGATCAAATGCTCAGTAAGGGTTACAAATAGTAGAAGCATGAGTACAATAATAAGTTAATCACAATCAATCTGATAGAATCAATATGGCATAGTGAATAAATTAATAACTAATGCCATTAATAAACTGAGAATGAAACTGCATCCATAGATTTTGTCATAGTGGAAACCTCATGGATAATAATAACTGATAATGAATAAAGAAAATTCTTATTAATTGGATGTCATGTATCTGTCACATGAAACCATAATACCTTAAGAACGGTTTAGTTCTATGGGTAGAAACCCGTTTGATTTTTGGAAACAAACTCGAAGGGTTTGTCACCAACTGATTTGTCTCATTAGACCTACCAATTCATCAAGGGGCTATAGAGGGACCCACCCACCACTGCATGTCCAAATAACTCTTTATAAATTGATTCAATACAATAGTAATATTCCTTTTCAATATTCGTATAGGGTATAGTATACAGATTCATCAATATTAAAATAACTTTCCAAATAAACACCGTATGTAAAATGGTATACGTTTTAGACAACAAACATATCCATGATATGAGATTATGGATATTTATTATAAATATAATTTTCAAATGAAAGTTTATCTCAAATGGGCAGTAGGTACACCACATAAGGATTATTAGGCACCCAATACAAAGTTAGTCACAATAAAATTGTAGTTGAGACAAAGACTCTTACCACAATGTAAATGGTCGCATCATATGATCAGAACTTAATAAACCTCAAATGAATCATTGAATAACATGAATATAAATAAAATCATGTTATTATATATCAAATGTCAGTACACATGTACCACAAAGAAGAGATAAGTGGCGAACAATGAAAATCTCACAGAAATGAAAGTGAGATGAGCAACCACTTACAAACATTTTGGAATGGTAACGAGTGTTATTGCGAGGGATTAATGAGAGGTAAAGGGGTATTACATTATTTATATGTCACAAGTTCAGTATTGGGGAGGTTCAAAAACATACCCCATCATTAGGAATTAAAAATAAAAGGGCACAACATAGCGGAGATTCTTGAACAGAAGTGGGAGAGAGGATCCCTTACCTTATGCTTGAAGGTGTTCTTGACTTGTTATTTAAGACCTGAATAAACAAATTAGGATTATTAATTCATAATTACAGAACCTATTTTATATGTAAATGATTTATTATAACCCTTTTTAGTTCATTCAAGGCCTTTTTTATTAGTTATAAGGTTCAATTTCATTGTTCAGGCTCGTTTGTTTACTTGGATTTAAATGATCAGTTCACTTATATTCAACTTCGGATAAATATATAAGATGGATGTGGTTGTCCAAAAATTAAGTGATATTCATTTAGTGAACATCCAAAAGATTAAATGGTTTTAAATTTAATTTGGTTACTTCGAGTGAAGTCTAATTATTATATATATAACCTTAGTGACAACTGTTTTGGCTAAACGGTGGGCTTGATTACAATGAACATGTTTTTCTTTATAACTTAATACCATTTGTACAAAAGGATTAAAGAATTAAAAATAGGATATATTACATATATAATAATATGGTTCAACCATAACACAAATGGTTTCATGACCATAATTAAATATTATAATAGAAATTGATAAACTGTTGTCTTTGAATGTGCAAAATTAGCACATCTCAAACGGTGCTTTCATTTCTTTCAAATAAATGGTGGGGGAAAGGAGAGAAGGTAATGAAATATACCATTAGCATGAAAACATTTAAGTACATGTATGTTAATGGATTTATCATACTATTATGGTGAGTAAAGAAACAAAAATAAAAGAACTTAAAAGAATTGAAGGAATTGGAAAGAGGAATTTACCTCTTGAGACTTCCTCCTTTGAGAACCTCTTAAGGGGTGAGGTTTTGGTATTTTGAAGAGTCTAGGAGCTTTTGGACGTGGGTGAGGATCTTGGGGAGAGACTTGGGTAGAATATTGACAAGGAAAAAGGCTTTATTGGTGTGAGAGGAAGATGGGGTGAGGGGTGCTTTATATAGTGGATGGGAGATGAGTTTTCTTAATATTATAATCATTAATTTATTATTTCCTCTCAAGACAACCAATAGTGAGTATTCCATGACCAAGAAAAGTAATATATGTATGTGAATTAGGACCAATTGGGATTAAATCAGCATATCATCATCAATGACTCAATTAATCCATTATGTAGCATTTATTGTGAATTATCGGATTTTACTATTCATAAAAAATTTAAGTATTTTAGAAAAATCCAAAAAATTCACCCTAACCATTTTTTGATGTGTAGAATCCAAAAATGAAGTCCATTTTTCAAAAATAATTTTCTAAATATGATTAATTAAATATTTAATAAAAATAATTATTTAATAAAAAAATATAAACACTTAAAATATTCATCTTCATTTTTAAGGTGCCTAAATTCATTTATACATTCAAGGGCATGGATACCATTCATAAGTGTCATATTACTATTCATAAGGGTAAGTTACTATTCATAAGGGTAGGTTACTATTCATAATGGTAGGTTACTATTCACCAAAAATTAAGTTAATTCTATCAGACTCTAATTATCATCTTGATCACAATTGTGTATGTTATATTTTTAAAATTCAAATCACAGAGCTGAAAAATTTAAGTTTTATGGCTAGGTTATGGCTATCCCCTATAAGTAACCATGTTTGTTTCCATAGAGGCTCAGTGATTCTTGAAATATGGGCTATAACTAAAGTGTATTTAAGAGAAACATACCATAAAATGTTTGGGGTGCTACAAATATTCAATATCTAGGTGTGCCCGTACACCCCCACAATCTATCTCAATCAAGGACCTATATGCCATACTTGTTATAAAAAATGAAAAATTTCATCTTGGTTAAGCTTAAAATGATGACACAATCAACAACATACCCAACCACTCATGTATTATCTAAGTCAATAAATAAAATTGTGTAAGTAGGGTATTAAAGTATGATGGTTCTCATTATAGGCATCTCACCAAACTTAGTTAATAGGGATTCAAATACGATCCATGAACCCCTAGTATACCAAAGACCTCTATATGACACTCCATGTGACAAACATAGTAGGTCATATGACGCACATAAAGAATACTATTATTTTTTTTGTGTCTCATAAGAATATTATGTATCTCTATACAAGAATACTACTCACACTAACCTTAACATTTCATTATGACCAATAATATTCCATGATGAACATTAGTTAGGGATAACTCAAAGCCATACTTTTCTTAGCAAATTATCACTACACTTCACAAAATGTGTACACACACTCAAATTTATATAGTCAATGTGAAATAATGATAAAATGGAGGTTTCCTCTAATATGAAACCTTTGAATATTATTCAAAAATATTTAATTAAACCAACATAAGAGCTGGTTTATCATATCAAATATGATAAACTTTTGGATCAACCTTATGTTTTCTACACTTTCTAGGTTTTGTTAACACATTACATCACATGTAATCTCTATAACATATCTATATGAACATATGATAAATGTAAATACCTGGAATTTCCATGTAATTTTTTAAATATATGGGAATTTTACGAGTCCGTGAAAATTGACGGCGCATGATTCCAAGGCCCGGAGTGCCCAGAATTAATTTCTGAACTTTTTTTAGGTACGTTTAGTAAATGTGCGAGCAGGTTTTTGTAACTTTTGAACTGGTGCTCATAAATGATATCCAAGGGCACTATTGAACTCACAAAGCTGATATTATCTTAAGGAGACTTTCACCTCGACTGTAGTAGGATGATGGTCAAAGTTAGTTTTCATGTTTTTTTCATGGAAATAAAAATAAAATAAAGAAAGACTTTTATTTTATTTTTGAAACCTCTCTTTTAGAGTTATAGAGGTGGGGAAAACCCAGGATAGAAAACCCCCATTTTAAATCTTGGTGGTGGGGACCACCCAAACTCCTCTTAATGGGAGAAAACATTTCAACTCTCCATTTAATTAATTGTGCCAGCTACAATTAATTAAATGTGTCAGCTTTAATTGTGCCAACATGGAATTAATTTGATAAATTAATTTCTATTATATTGGATCCTCATTACCTTTGAGAGGATTGGTTAGAAAATGAGAATTGGGAGAGATCCTTGGAGGACTTTGGAGAAACATTTCTCTCTCCAATGAAGAATTCCTTCTACAATGAAGAACATACTCTGGAATCGAAGAACGAGGAACCGACCCCAAGCCCAGATTGGAAGTGTCTTGTGGAAGCAAAAAATGCCGTCTCTTCAACGAATTCATCTTCTTCCTCGTGCCTCCTCCTACAGAACCTTCAATATACGGTTTTTTGTTTTGAATACCCCCTTACTCGTTCTTGATATTTTTCATGATTCAAGAATAAATAATCCGATTTCTACCATTCAAACGTAGAGAGAGTGGTCCAAATGAACACGTCCCGACCTCTCCGCAACCTTTGTGATTTTTATGGGCTTGAAATGATGACGATGTCCCGAGACAAGTGAAAAAATCTTCAGAAGGAAGAACGGGCCACCAGGGCATGCCCGGTGACCCGAGGAACGTCACCAGTGGGGCTCAGAAGTAGCCTGGCTGGCTGAAATGAAGGCGGTGGTGCGACTGCGCTGCTAAAGAAGGGCCGCGGCCTATCGGCCGTAGCAGAGCAAGGATGGCGGCTGACACTCTGGAAGGCCGCACGAAGGGGACAATGGTGCACGTTCATGCCGCCCGGTGTGCAGGAGCCACAAACTTGTGCCATGGTGGTGAGGGGAGGGCGATCAGATCGTGGCTGGCTGCCGGTGATGGCGCAGCGCATGACCGCATCGAGCGGAGGAGGCTGGCCGTCCGGCCGGCCGTAGACCCAGTGGGCCGCCACACCACGGACCCAACGGGTCGCCGCACTGTGGGCCACCATACATCTGAACCAGTAGGCCGGGCCGGATCCAGTGGGCTGGGTCGGACCCAGGGCCGAAGCCTGGTCGAACCTAGGGACAAACTCGGGTTGGGACGGGTCGGTCTGACTGGGTCGGACTAGACCCGTACCAACTTCGACCCCTTTTCATTATTTCGACCATATCTTGAGCTACATGCATCCGTTTGATGAACTGTCTACAAAGATGAAAACCTTGGATCGAGACGGTCCTTTTGGTGTACCCCACTTGGGTTTTGGATAACGTTGGGGTATGGCCGAGTTGGATCGAGCACAGATCCAACCGGGCCTTTGGGACTAAAAGGGAAATAACTTAGAGACCAAGAATTCGATTGACGCACTGTATACTACATTGAGACCCCTTTTAAGTGGTGGTCCTTTGTGATACTTATTCTTGGGACTTCGTGGTAGTTGGAGTATTCGACCTGTGGCTTGAGGAGCGGACCCTCCCGGAATGAAGAGAGCTTAGTGTGGGAAGCGTGTAGCTGGCTGTAACATGAGAAAAGGATCCTATGTGGGTTTGTGCTTTGGGATCCTATGTGGGTTTGTGATTTGGGATCCTATGTGGGTCTGTGCTTTGGGATCCTATGTGGGTCTGTGTTTGAGAGTTCCACTTGGATATGCTCTAGGAATCCACGTGGGACTACTCTAGGATCCTACGTGGGTCTGCTTTACTAGGATCCTACGTGGGTCTGTCTCTTAACAGAGTAAGATGATTTATTAGTTACATATAATCATCTTTACTACTGTACTTAAGTTATACCTGGTGTGAGATGAGTCCTTACCTTCGTGGTAATACCTTTGTGGTATTCTTCTGTGTGGCGTACCATTGTGGTACTTACCTTTGTGGTGATACCTTTGTGGTATTCCTCTATGTGGCATACCATTGTGGTAATTACCTTCGTGGTGATACCTTCGTGGTATTATTCTATGTGGAATTACCTTCGTGGTACTTACCCTTGTGGTGTTACCTTCGTGGTATTCATTCCTACATGGAACAATTGTACTTTTTCTATGTATTTGGGCCTTGAGTTTCCTCATGAATGAGATGGGTATACTTGATAACTTAGGTATATGTATGGGCATATACCTAAGTAGGGTTTTCAGTTGTTTTCATGCTTTGTGGTTTATCCTTTTTGGATTTTGTGAGACCTTTGAGGGTATCGGGGTCCCTACTGAGTATCGTTATACTCACCCCTACATGGGTTACGCTCGTACCTTGTTGTGTTTGGTGCAGATGACAGACAACGCTAACTAAGGATGAGGGTACCAGGACTGGAGGTAGCTCGGAGGTGGATATTAGACAAGGCATACCACAGAGACGACCTTTTGAGAGCTGTACCTACCCTTCAGGTAGGATCCTTGGAAGGTGTTCACATGAGCTCTTCAATTTACTTGTACTTTCAATTTTTCTTGTGCCTTCTAGTTGGGCTTGTATTTTGGCCCATTTTACTTACTATACACACTCTTTTTTACTATACAGTTTACTTGTGTTATTATCTTGCTGTGTTCTTGGTTGAGTGTGTTTATAGGATATGAAGGCAATGACTTCCCATTTTTAGGGAATATGCCTTTCGGTGCTAGTCTCCAGCCCCTGGGCTATGGAAGGCGGGCTTGAGGTAGTCACGGAACAGGCTCTGGGGGACGGGTCAAGACAAATTGGTATCATAGGATTCAGTTATACCATAGAACATTGGACTCTGATCTATTTAATGGCAATAATGTTAAGTGAAGTGAGTGTGTTTATCAGTTTAGGGAATCCAGTGTTGGTACGGCCACCGGCGTATCCATACACCAGGACCCTGACTTCGGATTTCTGACTCAGTGCACAAAAACACTAATTGTGTGTGTGTTTTGAAAAGTTTTCTTTGTGATATTTTTGAGTCAGCTCACTAGGTATAACTTATTGACCATGGTACACACATTTCTTTTTAAGATGCCTCCACACAGAAAGCGAGATAGGGTTCTAGGTATAGTACACGATGATAGCCCACTGAGCGACGAGGCCTCAGTGAAGGGACATTTATTAGTAGAGGCACCACCAACGGAACCAATGGTAACATTACCTATTGGGCCACCGATGCCACTATCCCTAGAAACGGAGCGTGCATGCTGATTTATTGCGTTGCATGAGTTCCAACGCCATAGGCCACCCAGGTTCAGGGGTGAGACAGACCCACAGGCGGCTAAGGATTGGTTGGAGGCCATGGTGAGAGTCTTCCGAATGGTAGGGACACCCGTTGATCTCATGGTGATCCTTGCCACCAGTATTCTACAAGAAGTAATAGGAAGATGGTGGAACTTGATGCTCTAGTCTCATGATGAGGTGACACTTCTCTGGGCAGAATTTGAGAGCCTGTTTCGGGTAGAGTTTGTTCCAGTGACCCTTCACGTAGTGCGCATATAGGAACTTCTTCATTTGCAGTAGGGAATCATGACTGTGGCTCAGTACTCAGCGAGGTTCACCAACCTCTCATGATACTCCACTAATATGGTACGAGACCCATTATTCAGGGCCTAGAAATTCGAGCAGGGACTCAGGTAGGAGATTAGGGCTTTGATGATTTCTCTCAGTATCCCGACGTAGGCGGGGGTGTTAGAGTAAGCCCTCTTAGTGAAGAGTTTTCTTGCTAATCAATCACCAGCAGCGAGACCCACCACCAGGCGTCACGTAGTAGAGTCTTCTGCAGGTGGCAGTAGATAGATGATCCAGAGGTCCAAGAGGACCAGACCTACAGGTGGACAACCACAAGATTCAAGGTTGGTTGTGTGGGGCACTGGAGACAGATCCAGTCATGCGAGGAGTAGGTAGTGTTACACATGCGGCGGGCAGGGTCACATGGCTCATGATAGTCTAACCCTCTGTATGGAGGATCAACAGATGGTCGAAGGACCGCCTAGGTAGAGATAGAGGTTCGACTGAGGAGGTCCGTAGGGAGCAGGCATACGTGGGAGAGGAGCTGGCCATGTAGCTGGTGGTGGGCGATGATTTGAGATGTTACCTCCACCACCACCAGGTGGTCCACCCCGACCATAGGGAGCAGGTGGACAGGGGCGAGCTCAGCTCCAGGTAGCTGAGGCTGACAACCACGACGCTCCGGAGATGATATGAGGTACGATTTGTGTCTACTCTACCTTAGCTACAGTACTTATATACACATGTACCAGTCATTCTTTTATTGCCACTGCCCTCGTTCGGAGTTCGGAGATTCCGATGGAGCCGTTAGATTGATCCTTATAGCTAGAGACTCTTATGGGAGTGGATTCGATGATTACACACTAGTGACAGTAGTGTGAGATTACTCTAGGAGGCAAGAGATTCAATTGGGATCTCTTAGTAGCAGCGTTGAGGCCATACAATGTCATCTTGGGTATAGACTGGTTATCTACGGACCATGCTCAGATTGGCTGTATTAGGCGCAAAGTACGGTGTGTCTGCATAGATGGGACTAGGTTTACCTTCACCGGTGATAAGGGAGCCTTTGAAGTATAGGATGGACTTACCCAGAGGAGATTGCAGCCGATCACTCATAATTTGGCTAGCCTTACCCTCAGATCAGTTGATGTGGAGAGTCTGAGTTATCCTATAGTGGTGGACCAGTATGCAGATGTATTCCCTAATGATGTTCTGGGTCTTCCTACTCATATAGAGGTGGAATTTTACATTGAATTATACCCCAGGATGACACCGATATCTACACCAGTGTATCAGATGGCTCCCATGGAGCTTTGTGAGCCGCGGGTACCACTAGAGGACTTACAGGAGAAGGGATTCATCCGGCCCAGTGTTTCTCCTTGGGCAGCCTCAATTTTTTTCACCAAGAAGGTGGATGGGAGATTGAGACTTTGTGTTGACTATCGGCACCTGAAATAGGTGACCGTGAAGAACAAGTACCCACTCCCAAGTATTGACGACCTCTTTGATCACTTGAAGGGAGCACGGTGGTTCTCAAAGATAGACCTCAGATCAGGCTATCACAAGCTCAGATTATGAGATGAGGATGTATAGAAGACGACTTTCAGATGTTGGTATGGCCACTATGAGTTATTGGTTATTCCATTCGGTGTGAATAATGCTCCATAAATGTTCATGGGAATCATGAATAGGATCTTCGAGCCATACCTTGATCGCTTTGTATTAGTCTTCATTGACGACATTCTGATATACTCGGCTACTGAGGTGGAGCATGCTTATCATTTTTAGATAGTCCTGGACACACTCTGAGAGCACTAGATTTATGGTAAGATCTTGAAGTGCCAGTTATGGATATGAGAGGTTCACTTTCTGTGACATTTCATCTCGGAGTCTAGATTTGTAGTGGATCTAGTGAAGATTGAGGTGGTTCTTTCTTGGGTACCACCCAGGAGTGTGATGGTGGTACAAAGTTTCCTGGGTTCGGCCAGATACTATTTGAGGTTTGTGATAGATTTATCCAGAGTTGTGGCACCTTTATCAGTGTTAATGAATAAAGGGAAACCATTCATGTGGTCGAATAGATGCCAGCAAAATTTTCAGGAGCTGAGGCAGAGGCTGACTAGTGCCCCCATATTGAGGCTTCCATAGAAGGGCGTTGGGTACGTAGTCTACTGCGACACATCAGGGACCGGTATCAAATGTTTCCTCATGCAGGAGAGAGAATTTATCACATATGGTTCTCAAAAGTTGAGACAACATGAGAAGAACTGTTCTACCCATGACCTGGAGTTAGCAGTAGTGGTCTTTGCCTTGAAGATGTGGCGACATTACTTAATGGGCGAACGTTTTATAGTCTACTATGATCATAATATTATCAGGTATATCTTCTCTTAGAAGGAACTGAACCTGAGGCAATGATGTTGGATTGAGTTCCTCTAAGACCATGACTTCGAGAGAGTCTATACTCATGGGAAGGAGAACATTGTAGCAGATTCACTCAGGAGGAGATCTAGTATACAACTGCTAGGTGAGGTGACAGAGAAGCTGGACGCTTTGTAGATATCCTTTGTGGAATGATATGGAGCAGCTTTTCTTCAGTCTCTTACAGTCACTCCCCCACTTATTCAGCGAGTCAGGGAGGTGTTGCGTGGGGACACTGACTGTGAGGCTTGATGTGCTTAGATATCCATAAGACATGCACCTGATGGATTTTCTGAAGGTGGGGAGCACATCATCCTTTTCAAAGGACGTACCATGGTACCGATGTTGCTTCTGGAGGAAGTGTTGAGGGAGTTCCATGAATCCCCTCTAGAAGTATATCCAGGAGTGGAAAAGATGTACTAGGACCTCCAATGACATCACTGGTGGTTGGTAATGAAGAAAGCATTATCAGAGTTTGTCTCTTGGTGCCTCACTTGTCAGCAAGTGAAGGCAGAGCATCAGGTAACAGCAGGCTTAGTTAAGCCTTTAGAGGTCCTAAAGTGGAAGTGAGATGGAATATCCATGGACTTCGTGACATGACTTACATGTACATCCAGGGGTCATGATTCTATTTGGGTGATCGTCGACTGAATCACCAAGTCATCCCACTTCCTACCGATCTGAGAGCAGGGTTCAGTAGAGAGCTTGGGATGCCTCTATGTGCAGGAGATTGTGCAGCTACATGGAGTACCCTCGACGATTTTCTCTGATCATGATGCAAATTTCACTTCCTGAACATGGGAGGGGTTACAGGAGGCTTTCAGGACATAGCTACATTCGAGCCCCACCTTCCATCCTCAAACGGATGGCCAGACTGAGTGGACCATTCAGACCCTCAAGGAAATGCTACATGCTTGCATCCTCGACTTCAATTGCAACTGGGAGGATCAATTGACCTTGGTGGAGTTTTCATACAACAACAACTATCACTCGACCATTGGGATGTCACCATTCGAGGCATTGTATGGCCGACCTTGCAGATTTTCTTTGTGCTGGATTAACCCAGGGGAGTCAGCACTCATTGGACCAGATATGGTACGGGCTACCACAGAGGAGGTGCAAATCATCCAGGAGAGGATGAAGACTGCACAGAGCTGGTAGAAGTCTTATGCCGACAGGAGACGGAGACCTCTGGTGTTCGAGGATGGTGACCATGTCTTTCTATGGGTCTCACCCCGATGAGGTTTACAGATATTTTTCCAAGGCGGTAAGATATCTTCGAGGTTCATCAGACCTTTTCAGGTCCTCAACATAGTTGGCGAAGTGGTTTACCACTTAGATCTTCCACCTCAGCTACATAGGGTGCACGCCATCTTCCACATATCCCAAATGAGGAGATACATGCATGAACCTTCACACATCATTGACTTGGGCGAGTTAGACATCGACGATGGGGAAACATTTATGGAGGTTCTAGTGGAGATTGAGGATCGACATGAGAGAGTCCTTCGTGGGCGATCGATACCTTTGGTGCGTGTACGTTGGCATCACGGGAACCTCTAGGAGAGCACATGGGAGTAGGAGTCTCAGATTCTTGCTCAGTACCCCCACTTGTTTTCCTAGTTTTTGTGATGTGGCTTTTGGGGATGCAAATCCCTGAGGTGGGGAGAATGTAAATACCTAGAATTTCCATGTAATTTTTTTAATTATATAGAAATTTTACGAGTCCGTAAAAATTGACGGTGCATGATTCTGAGGCCTTGAGTGCCCAGAATGAATTTCTAAACTTTTTTTAGGTACGTTCAGTAAACATGCGAGTGAGTTTTTGTAACTTTTGAACCAGTGCTCGGAATTGAAATCTGAGGGCATCGTTGAACTCGCAGAGCCGATATTCACTTATGGAGACTTTCACCTCGACCGCAGTAGGATGAGGGTGAAAGTTAGTTTTCATGTTTTTTTTGTGGAAATGAAAACAAAATAAATAAAAACTTTTATTTTATTTTTGAAACCTCTCTTTTAGAGTTATGGAGGTAGGGACCAACCGGGCTAGAAAACCCCAATTTTGAATCTTGGTGGTGGGGACCACCCGAACCGCTCTTAATGGGGGAAAAACTTTCAACTATCCATTTATTTAATTGAGCCAAATACAATTAATTAAATGTGTTAGATTTAATTATTCCAACTTGGAATTAATTTGATAAACATATTTCTATTATATTGGATTCTCATTACCATTGGGAGGATTGGTTGGAAAAAGAGAATTGGAAGAGAACCTTGGAGGAATTTTGAGAAACATTTCCCTCTCCAACGAAGAACACCCTCTCCAACGAAGAACCTACCCCAGAATAGAAGAACGAGGAACTGACCCTGAGCCCGGATCGGAATCCCCTTGTGGAAGCAACGAATGCAAACTCTTCAATGATTTTGTCTTCTTCCTTGTGCCTCCTCTTACGGAACCTTCAAGGTTGGGTTTGTTGTTTTGAATATACCCTTACCCCTTCTTTATGTTCTTCATGATTCAAGAATAAATAAGCCGATTGATATCATTCTAACGCAGAGAGAGTGGGCCAAATGAACACATCCCGACCTCTCCACAACCTTTGTGATTTTTTATGGGCTTTAAATGATGGAGATGTCCCGAGACAAGTGCAGAAATATTCGAAACAAAGAAAGGGCCACCGAGTCATGCCCAGTGACCTGAGGAACATCACTGGTAGGGATAATAAGCAGTGACCGACACTCCGGCTAGCCGCGACGAAGGCGGCGGCGCGACTGCGCTGCCGGAGAAGGGACACGACGAAGCAAGGGCGGTGGTCGGCACCCTGGTCGGCCGCACAAAGGGGACGACAGTGCGCGTCCATGCCACCCGATGTGTAGGATCCGCAGTGGTCAGGGGAGGGAGGATGAATCACGGCCGACCACTAGTGATGGTGTGGTGCGCGACCACGCTACGCAGAGGACGCTGGCCGTCTAGCCAGCCGTAGACCTAGTGGGCTGCCGCACGCGGGCCGCCACACCGTGGACCCCGTGGGTCGCCCAATGATCTGGTCCAGAGCTAGTGGGCCAGGCCAAACCCAGTGGGTTGGGTAGGACCCAGGTCCGGACCTGGGTAGGGCCGGGTCAGTCCGACTGGGTCGGATCAGACTATAACCAACTTTGACCCCTTTTCGTTCTTTCGGCTATATCTTGAGCTATGAGAATCCGTTTGACAAACTGTCTGCAGTGCTAGAAACCTTGGGTCGAGATGGTACTTTTTCCACACCCCAATTGGGTTTTGAATAAAGTTGGGGTACATCTAGGTTGGATAGAGGATGAATCCAACCGGGACCTCGGGACTAAAAGGGCAATAACTTACAGACCAGGCATCCAATTAACACACCGTCTATTGCGTTGAGACCCCTTTTACATGGAAGTCCTTTGGGATACTTATTCATGGGACATAGTGGTAGTTGGATTATTTGACCTGTGACTTGAGGAGCGGACCCTCCCGGAATCAAGTGAGCTTAGTATGGGAACCCTGTAGCTGGCTGTAACATGAGAAAAGGATCCTATGTGGGTCTGTGCTTTGGGATCCTATGTGGGTATATGATTTGGGATCCTATGTGGGTCTGTGATTTGGGATCCTATGTGGGTCTATTTTTAAGAGTTCCAATTGGATCCACTCTAGTAATCCACGCAGGACTACTCTACGATCCTACATGGGTCTGCCTCTTAACAGAGTAAGACGATTCAGTAATTACATCTAATCATCTTTACTACAGTACCTAAGTTATACCTAGTGTGAGATAAGTCCTTACCTTCATGGTAATACCTTTGTGGTATTCTTTTATGTGACATACCTTTGTGGTACTTACCTTCATGGTGATACCTTTATGGTATTCCTTTGTGTGGCATACCTTTGTGGTACTCACCTTCATGGTGATACCTTCGTGGTATTCTTCTGTGTGGCATTACCTTCGTGGTACTTACCCTTGTGGTGTTACCTTCGTGGTATTCTTTCCTATGTGGAATAGTTGTACTTTTTCTAAGGATTTGGGCCTTGAGTTTCCTCATGAATAAGAAGGGTATACTTAATAACTTAGGTATATGTATGGTCATATACCTAAGTAGGTTTGTCAGTTGTTTTCATGCTTTTTGGTTTATCCTTTTTGTATTTTGTGATACATTTGAGGGTATCGGGGTCCCTACTGAGTATCATTATACTCACCCCTGCATGGGTTACGCTTACACCTTGTTTTGTTTGGTGCAGATGACGTACAACGCTGACTGAGGACGAGGGTACCAGGACTGGAGGTAGCTCGGAGGTGGACCATAGACGAGGCATACTACAGAGATGACCGTTCGAGATCCGTACCTACCCTTCAGGTAGGATCCTTAGTGGGTGTTCATAGGAGCTGTTCAGTTTACTTATACTTTCTAGTTTTCTTATACCTTCTAGTTGGGTTTGTATTCTGTCCCCTTTTACTTATTGTAAACACTCCTTTTACTATATAGTTTACTTGTTTTCGTATCTTTATGCGTGATTGGTTGAGTGTGTTTACAGGATATGAATGCAATGCCTTCCCAGTTTTAGGGGATACGCCTTTCGGTGCTAGTCTCCAGCCCCTAGCCTATGGAAGGTGGGATTGGGGTAGTCACGGCACGGGCCCTGGAGGATGGGTCATGATAATAAACCCCCCTCTAAACCTTTTATTGAGAAACATCTCTAAAGTAAATCTATTTTGAATAATTATGAGACTTGAGAATCATATTCCTAATTATTCAACTACTTGAATATATTCAACCCTGTTAACTTCACAACATTAAATGTTGCAATGTCAACTTATATTGTTTACATAGAAATATTTTTGAGATCACCATCATCATTCTTGAAACCCTAATTCATAATTTTTTTCCATTGAAATGGTGTAACTACTTACATTATTTCCTACCAGTCCTCTTAAACTCTTTTAGGAAAAAATAAAAATTACTTTGACATGGTAAAAAAAATGTAACGCTTATATTTACTTTAATATGGTAACCAAATGTAACTCTTACATTTATCTTTACATACCTTAAAATATTTTGAGATATCAAGTGTAATTCACCTTTCATTTTTATTAGTACAATCAATCAAGAAATAATGTCTTTCACTTTTCATGATAACTAAATGAAACTCTTTAAATTTTTCTTTATCATCACATATCCTAAAATCTTTTAGGATATTGAGTGAACAAACACTCTAATTTTATACTGGTATAATCCTTAATAAAATATTTATATTAATTTTCTAAATGGTAACTAAATGTAATAATTTACATTTTTATTTACAATAACATATCCTAAAAAGTTTAAGTTATTAAGTGGAAATCACATTAACTTAAGATTATTGTAATCATTTATTTGTTAACTTTGAACTTATTTAAGTTCAAACATAATCCAAATAAACTCTTAGATATTATTTTATTTTAATAATATCTTTATAATATTCAAAAACCCTTTTGTGTTAATAAATAATATTTATTAAATTTTAGTAGGAACACTTAACAAATAATATATTTTTTCCATATGTGGAATTTTATATGTGTTTATATCATTTTTTACTTTGAGAAGAAACAATACTTTTATCATGGATAAACACCTTTATCCATTTATTCTTTGAACGTGTTATAGAACCTAATAAATAATAAACCATATGTATACAATTAATTATCTCATGTTGTTCATTAAAAATTTTTGTTATCAAACATCTTCTCTTATCACATGAGAGAAATGAGATGAATATACACATATTTTACTTATATTCATTTGAGATTGAAAAAATATTTTACTTTTAAATTCTCAATATAGTAATTATTTACTTAATCTAATTAATTTAAAATACAAACTCAATCAATTCTTCTTTGATTTTGAATCCCTGTATATTTACAACATTTTGTAAAATATACATTCGGTATCACATACCTTTCAAAATTGAAGAATTAATTTCTACAACATCCATACTTGACATGGGAATTCTACAAAGTTTCAAAAACTCCTTTAGGTATATCTTGGATAATCTAATTATATTTAATTATTACTCCTTGAAAAACCTAGGTTTCAATGACCTTGACTGACTTCTTAAAGAAACATTAATGAAATTTTCAACCAAATTTTATTCTTTCAGTTTGAGATTTTATCTACTTGTAATATATATAAATGAAATTTTAATTGAGACTTCATATTCGTGGTTTCTCCTTCCTCACATCCCTAGGTTTTAATGACCTTTATTGACTTCTTGAAGAAACATTTTTTAACTTTTAAACCTATTTTTCTTCTTTTAGTTTGAAATTTTACTTACTTATACCATCTATACAGTACCTTAGAACCTAGACATTATATCCCTAATTCGTATATATTCTCAAATATTTGAGAATATTGGGTAACCTTATTTTAATTCAATAAATTTGTTTGAAAATTTCTATCGACGGAAATATGATGAATTCTCTAATTAGAAAAAGCAATTTTTAGTCTCCCCTTTTGAATTTTTATAGAATAAAAAAAATGATAAAACATGTGTATTAAAAACACCAATATCATTTCATTTAAACAACTATTGTTTACATTTCCTTATCAATATCCAAATGATATAAAATACACATATTATGACAAGTTTATCCAAGCTTAAAGTATCCAAGTTATCAACACAACAACTCCTTTACTACAATAGTTGAAAGAAAACTTCAAAATTCAATTCTTCTGACCTTCTATATATTTACAAAACTCTGTAAAACATATAGTTGATATCATATATCTATCATAAAAATAAAATTTATTTCTATAATCAATAAATTTTTAATAAAAACTTAAGTATCATCAAGTCATAAACATATCAAATCATATTGAATATCATTGGACATACCTAATCATATTGAGTACATGAGTGGAGACTAATATTCATTTGGTCATTTTCATATAATTTATTTGAAACCTTAAATAAATCAATATATTATTGCATAATCATCTATATTCAATTATTGAACAATTTCAACACTTTTACTTAGGAACTATTTCAACACACAACATTTTCCTTAATTTTTTTTAAAGTTACTAGTTTTAAGAGCTACTCACATCGAGCTTGTCCTTATCAAAGATTGATCACAAAGTTTAGATTAATGATTATGATGATATTATCTAAAATAGAAGATTTTATAATATGTGTATCATGTATTATAAACTATTTAATAATTAATTTTGTTAAATGGTATCCCACTAAACTGATGAACCCTTCTGTACACCATATCTAAAAAATAGGATAAGATCCATATTTCACTAAGAAATTAGTCCACTTTGGCGCTTCTATAACCACCTAACTATTTATGTAGGGAATGTTCCCAATCATATCATATATGAATCTCAAATAGTCATGTAGACAACTCTATCCAATCTATTATATTGATAAACTCAACCCTATTAAAGTAACCAAATCCTATTAGGGTCTCCCAGATAGTATAACCCAAAAAAACATCAAAAATAGGATAAAAAAGTACAATTTAGGGGCACACAAATTTGTAATGTCCCACTCAAGGATCTTACGATGTCTCCTATCCTTGCTTTCCATAAACAAGATAATCTAGAGGCACCCAAATTTGGCATGAACTACTTAGTTAGATAATCAAAGTTTTTACAAGTTTTTCTTTGGAAAGAATATAACACTTAGAATTGGAATGGGATTTTAATATCACCATATTATCTCATGTTATTATCTTTATTTATCCATGATTCTAGTGATTTTAGTTTGTAATATTATTCCCTCCACCAAATCAATATGTTCAAATCATATCTACGTGCAACTCTTTACCCAAACCACAAGTTTGTGTTACTTACCCAAAATTATAAGTCAAATATATTTATACATATTTGAATGAATCATATGAATAAGATAAAAGAAAAATTCATGTAAATGAATAGAGTTTTATGAGATTGAAAATCCCCACATGAGTAATCCCAGAGCAATAGATAACCAACCCCATTCACCACCCTAGACAAAGCATAAGCCTCTAGGTAGGTAGGTAGTCTAACCCTAAGTACCTCTATCCAGAGATACTTTACTCAAAAGAGAATTCAATGCACTACAACTTTAAAACCTAATATGTGTAAACTATACTAAATAACTAAATTTATGTTCATAACTTCAATTACAACCCAAGGTTAAGGTAAATGAAAAACTAAATCCATTAACTATACATAAAATGTAATGCAAGACTATACCCTAGAATTAGTTTAACATTTTAAACTAAATCATATGAAATATTTACATTTATTAAAAAATTTACGGACCATGAATATAACAGGGAATATACTTTTAAATAAAATAACAATTAAAATATTTAAAAATTAGATAACCACTCATGAAAAATTCATAAATAAAAGCTAACTATAAACACTATTATAATTTCAGATCTAACATTATGAACATTCCATAATTTTTATTATAAAACTCTTATATTCATTACAATATGACCTCTTTCATATTTATCATTATATAAAATTTCAATTTTAAATATATGATATTATATGAATTATAAAATATTTATATTACAATTTTTATCATGTGATTTTTTACATGATCTAAATATCATATACTTAATAATTATTTAAAATTTGATCATATAAATCATTAAAACATTTTTTATGTGACTTAAATGTTATCTAAATAATTCCCCCTTTTATTTCTAATAATTCAAAATAATTAATTATGGAAATTTCATAGTTTTAATGTAAAATACTTTATATTTTGACCTTATTTCATAATTTATAACCCTTTATAAATGATATATTATGATTTATAAATAAAAATTTATTCCTAGATCATAAGACATGTCATATAATTTGTTTAAAATACATATACTAAAAATTTAATATTTAAGAAATATTTAATAATAAATGTTTAATAAACATTTATTAATTAATCATAAACCTTTTATAATTAATTAATTAATTAATAAAATCTTTATTAGTTAATAAATAAACCCAACATACCTTTTACAATGATTTATAAATATTTTATAAACCATTTAAATCATTTTATATGTTAATTTTTTAATGGTTTTTAAAATAATCATGTTTACATTTATGAAAAATCCCTATTCTATATAAGTGTAAACTCATTACATAATTATACAGACACTTCATGTAAGGGTAAATCAATTTCTACCTTTATATAAGTCTTCTGGAACCCTCATGTCAAGGTAGAACTAGATTTGTAAAGGTAGGGTAAGGATAAACATCCATCCGCATCAAGTTAATGCATTATCTACCTTTATGCAAGCCTTTAAAACACAACTTTACCTTTATGTAAACACTATACATAAGAGTAAGTCTTAAATAGTACTTACATAGACCGTAAGAGATGACAGGATGACCATTATGTAGGATAAATTGCATAAGGGTGACTCCATGCGACATATACAAAAACCCTATCCATGTAAAGGTAGGTTGTAGATACCTTTGTGCATAAGGGTAAGCAAAATAATACCCTTACATAATAATAACTTTACACAAACCATTTATATAAGGTAATACATTTACATAAACCCTTCACATAATGGAAATCCCCAGTTTTCCTTATTTATGTAAGGGTAATCATGGGTGACCTTTACACAAGGAGTGCACTATGTAAAGGTAAACCATTAAAAAAATGAATTTCAAGAAGGAAAAAATAGTGCTTTATTTTCATTTCTTATTAATTTAAACACAAGTTTTCATAGATTTAAAGAATAGTTTCCCTTTTATACCACCAAAGGGTTTCAAAAAAATCTAATAACACTTATTAGATCATGCAGAACCAATTTAAATCCTATTTTGAGGATATCACATGCCTATAAAAATGATGCTGTGAAAAATAATGAAATGAAGAACACTATAAAAACATAAAATACACTGAAGAGTATCCAAAACCTTTAATATTCATATGATATGTATGATAAAGATCACTAAGGGAATCCAAAATACATCCCCTCTCCAAGCTATATCCATGGGCTGATTTGTATTGCTCGATGATCGAGTGAGATCCTATCTTCCTCTATGGCCTATTAGAGCCTCAAGTGAAAAGGAACAAGATGAAAAGATATTTAGGTTCAACAGAGGTTCAGTCAAGAATAAACATTCATCTCTCTCCACTTACCATCATATGATAAAAGGCTTTATAAATCCCTATAGTTTTAGGATGTTCATGGAAACTTAAGTGAAGATGAGTATATGGAAGCACTAAAGGAGAGCTATAAAGAGACACCTTGACACCTCTATATATCATGGAAATGAAATTGAAAGTGTTCTGAGAAAGCCTAAAGGTGTTCTGGATGATGTATGAAAAATTGGAAAAGTATCTATATCTAGGATCCATCTATTTGATACGTAATGGTTGTGCAGGCCATGCAGATATAAAAAAATCGATAAAGTACCATAAAATCACCTTGATACATAAAGTTTTCAAGGATAATATGTAAATATTATGAGGTTTATATATAAAGTTTACCAAGTTAAACTCTATGATATGTAAGGGTTGACATGGACTGGGAAAATGATGAAGTGATGAGTTACTGTGATGAGTAAGGGAACTCAACAAAGTATACACAAGGTTTTGTACTAGGAGAGAATTTGACAAAGTACTAAGTCACTACATGATACATAAAGGTCACATAAATGATTCGTAAATGTCATATACATGATATATATGGGTCATTTGTAAGATAATTTCCTTTTCACAAGAGAAATTGTCTATACAAAAGGATATTTCCTTTGTAATTTGAGGTGAAGAGTTGGCACTAAGTGGTGCATAAGAGTAACTAGATAGGTATGACTAATATGTGAGGGTAGTGCCTTTTCTATTAGTAAAAATACATGCATAGGTTTAGTATGATGAATTAAAGAACTATGTGACAATCGGATGATCATGCGATGATTGGTCAAATGCTGAGAAGGACCACACTATGATATAGTGTTTGCGCCATTGAGGATGTGTATATGTAAGAATGGAATAAAATCTATATTTACAAAAGATTCAGGGATTTTCACCATGAGGGAGTGTGTCACATCATAAAAGGATTGAGGATAGAGAATATTTTGAGGATGATGTCATGATATTTCATGGATTTAAATTTGATATTCAACCAAATTATGTGGATCTTGTTATTGAATTGGATTACACCATGATAAAAGAAGTCACACCATGAATAGGTTATTTCTAGAATATCTTTCATATTTGGTTGGAATTTAAAATTTGGAAGGTATGGTCTGAATTTTATGAAGTTGACTCAGTTTAATCAGTATATTATGACCACATTAAAATGTGTTCTACACATGGAATGACCATGAAACATTTTTGGATAATCAAATTGATCCAAATCCTTTGATAAATGTTGGATGTTTTTGTAAGATCTAAAAAACACCTGTAGTATCTTTAGAAGGGGAAAAAATTTAATATCTAGCTTTGAAATAAAGATAATAAGAAAAGGGGAGAGCTATTGATTATTTTTATTGACATATTTGGTTTAGTTCAGGATATCTATAGAGGATTTTACATTTCACTTTATTTTAGGGGTGTTATCACACAAACTATAATCCCGTGGAAACCATTTCATTGGACCAATATAAGTGGTTATAAAATTTCCATTTTAGGGTGATATCATAATAATCACAGCAAAAAAGGGTTCCACAACTCATCCCAAATCAGAACAAACAAATCCACCAATGAAAAAAAATTTTAGTGGTACATTTATTCTATACAATCACAATATCATAATAACATCAAAGCTGTAAAAGCATTCAAATAACTCCCCTTTCCCCCCTTCAAATTAAATTAACCAATTAGTTATATTTAATTAATCTAACACAACCATAACCCATAGATAAAAAAGAGTAAACGCTTTTTCATGATGCAAAATAGAGAGAAATAATGTATTCCCTACCTAAAAGAAGCTTTAAAAACTTAATGCACACCACAAGGAGAATAAGTAATGCCCACAAACCACAAATTCACCATGAGAAACCAGAGATAGACTTACAATACACCCAAATATCATTACAATGTAGACCAAATCACACCCCAAACCAAAACAACATTTCTATAGTGAATCCTCAAGAGAAGAATGAAAGAAAACCATGGAGAAAGAAGAAATAACTTACCCGGGATCACCAACCAACAACCATCAGAACCAGTGGATTGAAGTGGGAAGAAGGAGGGTAGTAGATCCTCCCAAGGTGCCTAGGGATCATCTGGAATTATAGGGGAAAACAATTCATGAACGAATGAGAAAAATTAGCCAATAAAAGAACTTAAAAGATGGAAAACCACCTGTTTAATGTCGTGTAACCATTACTTGGTGTGTAATCCTTGGGATTTCAAAAATTTCTAGATTTCCTCAAAAATTCAGTCTCCTCGACATTTATTTATTACAATTTTTGAATTGAGTTTATACAACATGTATTTTTTTCATAGATCTACCTTATCCAATTTAAAAACCACGAATTCACTAGCTGTACAAGACGCAAACCACTTTTACACATCGTGTAAACATTGCACGATGTAAATTCCCTGCTACAACACCCCTGAAGCTCCACCCTCCATGGATCCTCTTCAGGACTCCTTTGAAACACCTCCAAACCCAAAAATAGAAAAGTAACTAGCCAAGAAGGCATGTGCCATTATAGTGTGGGTGGTGCATTATGTGAAGATTTCTCTCTATTCACATCATTAGCTAACTTCTTTCCACATTCTTGACATATAGGTAAATAAATATTCTTTCCTCTATGGTTTCTACTACCTAAACTCCCAGCGAACCCTATCCTTATATTCTTTGGTGATCCTGAGAGTAGTTTAAGGTGAATGTTGTTAATATTATATGATGACAACTGATTAGGAATAATCACAATATCCTTTACTCTAGTCATCATCCTATTAGTATACCCATCATAAAATTATTTTTCACATTCAATGTTAACCCAGTTCCTTCTAATTTCCATTATAAATTAAATAACATCATAGTGTGAGAAATGATAATCATAATAGGAAACCAAATAATCATGAAAATTACTTATTGGATGTCTAAATCATGACACATTTTTATGAAATATTAGGTTTATACTAGGTTATTCATAGTCACCTTCTATTTATATTCTTAATGATAGTTCATAGAGGGTTTTTGAATTTCAAAAGCATATCCCCCAAGAGTGTCAAACCAGGTGTGTAGTAAGACCCATTTTCATGTACTAGGTGATGATCAAGTCCAACTCAATGATTTTTTTAAGATTTATTACCCCTAGGTACCTCTATGATTGATCCACATCCACTTGTAGTATCCAAACATGGATATAATTGCTTGTAAACCACTTTTTCTATACATTTCCAAAACTCTAGGACAATTTCCTATAATTTGAATCATCCTTAGGAATATACTTAGATAAATCCCTAGACATATCTTTAGAAATGTACCTAGGGATATTACTAAAGGTTTCTCATCCGAGTTTCTAAAGGTTAAATAAACCTATCCTCAAATACCAATTATAGAGACCAAGGATTATCATACATAGATATGACATTATTTTTTACGAATATTCATTACATTACACAAACACATTCCTAAGGACCGTAATAGTTTAGTGTCTTTAGAAACTTAAAAAATACAAAAAACGGGTCCATTGGTAAACTATATCATCTCATACTATGATCTTCAAAACTAAAACCCTTCTTAGACATATCATACGTAATACATTTCTTTATAACATGGGGAAAGTAAAAATAAGAAAGGGTGATCTCAGAAGCTCAGTAAGATTAACCAAGGGAGATATGTAAGCACAACATGAGAATAAGGGTATTAAAAAATGAATATAACATTTGAAAACCATACCCTACATATCAAAGATCATAATCTTGAGTCATGGAATAAAGTTTGGAAGTTTATAAAACATGAATCATAAGGGAATAAAAAAATAAGATCCATGAGATCTTAACATTGGCATAAGACATCGATTTTTGGCATACATATAAGCATAGCATATCATTTCCATATTAGTCATGGATCACTTCCAATAATATCATAATATAATGGGTTCACTCCCCAAACCATAATAGTATTTAAGGTTCACTCCTAATACCATCATAGTGGAAAAATTCCCTTACTGAACTGGTTTCACACCCCATTCCAGTTCTATCTATCTCATGAGATATAAATATTTACCCAATTAGTTTTAAGGAGATATAGATCCCACCCATATCATAAAGAAAACCATTTTTATGTGTTCCAAAATATCATAAAATATTAATCATATCATAACCCATGAAATGAAATGGGTTTCATAAAAATTTCATCATATCATAACCTATGGAAAATACAAAGGTTTAATAATCATTTCATCATTTCATCATGACATAATTTATGGAAAATAAAGTGTGTTTCATAAGAATTTTATCATGGTATAACCCATGGAAGAGAAATGGGTTTCATAAACATCTTATTATCATAAAAATAAACCATTTAGAGAAAGAATAAGAATTATACCCTTGGATCATATCCCCAGGAAAGAATACGTAACATCAAAGGATTTCATCTTAGTTGGAGAATGATTTTGAATTATTGCATAGAAAATTTCTTTAGGAAGATAAAATTACTTTAAAAATCAATTTTTTTAAACATAATTTTTTTTAAAAACATTTTATTCGAAAATAACCTTGAAAACTTATAAATGAGGCTTTAAAAATAATTTAAAACATTTTTTGAATAAAATATTCTTTTTTTTCTTTGAAAAATGATTTAAAAATACACTTTAAAATCCTTTTCAATTTGAAATAATTTATTTAAAATATATAAAATTATAAAATATTAAGGAACATGTTTTATTTGAAATTAACTTTTAAAACATATAAGGGAATCTTGAAATCATTGAGCGATCATGATCAGAGAAAATACTATTCATTATGTGCATGTTAAAATAAATATTCTTTCATATTTTTGGTAGTATCAAAATGGGAATTGTTTGAAAAAAACTTGGAGATTACTTTAAAAAATGTTGGTAAATTCAACCATGGGTAAATTTTTTTATAATAAATAATTTTAATAATGTTAAAAACATTTTGGAAAACATTTTTAGAAAACATGGTTTTGGAAGAAAGAGTTTTCGACTGAAAAGATGTTTTTTTTTCTCAAAAAAAATATTTTTGAACTCTTGAGTATGTAAAGAGAGGAAAATGAAGGGAAAAAATTTATTCTTATGAAATAAATAGAGGAGAATAAAATTCATGAGTTTATTGAGATATGGATTTTAATATTTGGTCATCAGAAACATAGTCATAAACAATCCTGATAAATAATGATATTATAACATAAAATATTTACCACTTTGGTAACTTTGAAATGTAAGACCCATGAAGAAATATCATTAAATGAAACTTAAAATATAACTAGGATAAATAAATTCATGATATTACATGTATAAGGGCCTATATATACGCCTCCTAAAATAAAATAGGTGGATAAAATAATCACATTTCTCAAAGAAAAAAATTGAGACAAAAATCCCTTACCATAAGCCTCCACTTCATTTGTACATGTTCAAACCTCCTATATAATAAATTTAAGTTTATTATAAATCTATTATATAAACATAATTATATATATCATAATATATATTATTTACACATGATATTTTATTACATTTTTATTAACAATTCCTTGTTAAAATCATGTTTCGAGTAATAACTGCTTTGTATTTGTGTATGTTTTGATTTGTTAATTTTTTGGTAATATTACTTTTATCATGGTTACATAATTGAAAAAATGTTAAAAATTATATAAATATTATATTTATTCAGTATAAATATTTATTTAGAGTGATCTATAAAATTTATAGATAGAAAATGAATTACACCATTCATGGAGACGGTATGCCGTATGTACGCATGAATGTTGTTTCCATTTTCCTGAAAAAAAGAAATAAATTAAGGTAAATAATATATTATCATTATAGAATAATTTTTATGTAATATATATCACATATTCACACTAAAATATTCCTTAATACCTTCCATGTAAAGCATGAACAAATTACACCGCTTCATGAGGCGGTAGTATGCTGTACACACAAGCGACATTATCATATTACAAAAAAATGGAAAGTATGAAGGTATGTGTGATAAAAAATAAATAAGTATAATAATATCACAAATATTATATATACAAATTTAATCCATCATTATAAACAAACATTAGATGCAAAAATATAAAAACGAATGACATTTGTTCGCGAGATAATAGTTCTCTGTACACATGAATGACGATTTCATAACCCATTTGATGGAAGTGGATATGGTTGTAGGTCATTATCATAACATAAAAACATATTAGTATATGTAATATAATTAGGTTTTTATATTATCATGTTTTAACAATAATTGAAATAGGTGGTGGATTAAATAAAATAAAAATGATCGTTGAAGAACATTACCTCTTCTTAGGGTAGCCTCCCTAGGTTTGCACCAAAAGCATTCCTAGATTAGATTTATACTCAAAAAAAGAATTATATAATGAGATGAGGGAATTTGGGAAGTAAGTTTTGAATAATATATGAGAGGGGTTGGACTTTTATAAGTGAGGTGAGTGACACATTAATAATTGTTTGAAAAGGAAAAAGTGTACCCACATTTTTCTCATGCTAAAAGGATAAAAAATAGATTATTATAGAGAATTATACATGATAGGGTAAAAATATTTCCATAAAATATATTTTATATTAGTTTTTATGTCATTTTAATCTTTATCTTTTTAGCTAAATCCCTTCGTAAACCCATTTTTACCTTAACCACAATAATTAATTTTTACTATTTTCACTATTCATTTTTGCCAAAAATAAAATTTAGATTATTAGATAATATAAATTATTAAGATTAAAAATATGGAATCCATTTATCTAAATTCTATTTATATAATTTTAAAAATTAAATTTAAAATTAACCCTATAGATGCGAAATGAAAGAAGGTTTTAAAAGAGAAAATGTCAAAAGTTTACAAAGTTTTTATATCAAATTTCAATATGAAATTGGTTCCAATGACCTATATTTCATTAATAGATATATAATTTAAATAGTTTTACTTTAAAACTAATTTAAAATATGATTTAACTTTATAAATAATTTAAATGAAAAGGTAGTTTTCAATTAAAATTCAGTATTTTTCACTATTCATCAAAAAATCAATATTTAAAGAAAATTATAAAAAATTCATCCTAAAATAATTTTGACATATTGATTTAAAAAATTAAGTTTATATTATCATATTAATTATAAAAAAATTTGAAAAATTAATTTTATTAATGATCACTAAAAGAAATAAAAATTATTTTTTGAGAAAATATAATTTTTGAAACTTATAAAGATTTTATCAAAAATTAAGTACTCTTTTTTGATATGATTTATTTATATAAAAAAAATTATACTCAATATTTAAAATTAGTTATCAATATTCATACTACTAAGTTTAATGGTTAGGTTATAACAGTTTCATTTATATAATAATATTAATAATATATCACATTTTGTAAAAACTTGGTGTTGTGTATAGTGCAAGATTATAAGAAATTTAATTTATTAAAAAAAATTCATAAAAACTAAAGGTGTTAGAATGAGAATGAGAGAAGCTATTCACTATGTTTGAAAAAGTATGAGGTGACTTTTATGGCTATTAAAAAGAACATAAAAAATCATATCCAATGTGGTTTCATAAAATATATCACAAAGAAAGAGGTGAAGTTTGGTGGAAGTGATATTCTATGTTAAAGGAAGTATGATGAAGGATGCGGTGAGATTGCACCAAAAAAATAAACTTGTATAGGTTGTACTTTTCTCACAATAGAATTGAATCCTATAAAAAAGAATATAAAGAATTTTAAAGCACTTGTCCATAATGAATTTTGAATAAGTGGTGTTATCCAAAAAGAACCACTAATAAGGCTTAGAAGGAACTTAGAATAAATGGGTTGGTTCACCATGACCAACCGTAATCCTCAACATAAATATGAACTGAAATTACCCCTCTTCCCATGTGTTTACATGTTTTTAACTATTTCTAAAAGTGATGCATATTTAGGGGTAAATACGATCCATGAGGTGTGATTACGTTGGATGGAGATAAATACAGTAAGTGGGGTTAGAGTTATTGTAGTTATTAATTGGTATCAAGACTAAACAAAAAGTTCAAATGGTATTAATTCCATAATATGACTCAAATAAGTGGTGTTAAACAATCACTTTGGATTTCTAATATGAATATGGAATTTCATGATGTGATGAAGAAGCTCAAATGATGCAGAACCTGATCTAGAATTAAAGTGGTGTCAAGGCCTTGTCTAAAATATCTAGTGGTATCAATCTGACTTTGGAGATCAATAAATGACACCAAACCATATCTCAAGTGGTATGCGACTTTTAAAATAAGGATAAAATTACTCGAGATAAGAAGAAAAAATATTCCTAAAATTCATGTTTATCGATTTATATGATAATAATATGATATAATTTTATTGTTTCTTAGGATACTAAAAGCTTATGGGAAGAAAGTGTTATAACCGAAAAGTGGTTTCCTTGTGCTAAGTAATCATCTCAACACTTGGTGAAAAAGACTTAAGACTTTCATAGGGAGTTATTTATGAACAATCAATTTAAATTTAGTCTTTTGGAGACATGAGAATACCTATTAAAAAGGATGAACATGGATATCAAGTGGTATCACACGTTTATCGAGAACAAGTGGAATCAGCTAGTTCAACATGTGATATGAATAAAAAACTAAATATATTATTTTTTATTCACTAATGTTCTTGAATAAGTGTAGTTGAGATCACAAGATTTGATTTGTTTACTCCTGGAGCCCAAGTAAATTCACTAATCAAAAGTTTTGAAGTTGGAAGGAGTTTTTCCATGTTCTAAGTAGTTCACACATGGGTAAACTCCATGCATGCGTACGATTTAGTCTATGTGTTCCCATTCCCATATGATCATATGTCTGCATGACTTGGTCTATCTCATTGTTATCTCTATATGCACACCCAATTCAATTTATATGCTCATCTTGGATCTGGGTTCACCCTTGCACCTTAGGTGCAAGTCCCTTATGCATGTGCCATCGTCCACTTAAGGGTGTCTGTAATGAACCGAACCAAGCTACCATATGAACTAACACTTGAAACAATCCTCTATTGACCTAAGAGGCTTCCCTGATCCCCCAGGATAATGATAAGCATAATAGGAATAAATAAAAATTACTAGGGATGATTTCACCTAGATAACAACATTTAACAACAGTGAAATTCTTCCAGAGTTCCGGCATGAACCGTAAATAAGTCAGACGTCCATGAAAAAATCACATCAGAAAATATAAAACAAGCTGAAGATAAAGTATAAAAACATCTGAATAAAATTAATATCTCTACTAACACTCCAAACACCCTCCCTCCCCTGAAGAAACGATCTCCAGTAGATGACTATCCTCAGCCACTCCAATAACATTACACCTCCAACCATATAAATTAGTAAAACAAATATTTATTTAATGCTAGATAAAATTTGAAAATAAAAAATGACATACTCAATCAAATGATCCCTTATAACCTATGGAAACTCTTCAATAAAATCTCAAAACCCATTCTGAGAGTTCAATCTATAACTTGAAAAAGGACACTCGTTCTATAGACACTGATTAATGTGATTAGGGTGTAAGCTTGACAAACCAATAGGTAAGTACCATAGAGTATTTTTATTTTATTTCCCAAACTAAACTAGAAATTCTAGTTTGAAATTGAAAAATCCTGCACCTATTCAAGGGTGTAAAATTCAAGAGTAAAATGATCTTTTAAAATTTGATGGATGGGTCATTTTGATAATCGGAACTCATGATCAAATTCCTATAGTTTAAACATATTAAAAACATGTTTTAGATAAGGAATGAGGTTCACAAGATGTATCAGGAGATCTAGAGAACCCCAAGAGTGGCCTGAGTGGTTACTATAGTGTATATTACAACAAACCACTAACCAATCAATGGCTTCAGAAAATAGACTTGTTGGCTGTTGTCACCATTATATCGCTAGTAAAACTATACCGAATAGAAGGTGGGATGTCTAAAGCCACCTTCATTCTATAGGTGGATACCATCTAACTAGTGGGAATGTACTGGCTAGCCAGTGGCATTTAAAAGGGGGAATTTTTCACCCCCTTAAATTTTTAGAGGATTCAACCCTCTCTTACTCATTCTTTGCTTGCACAGCTCCCATCTTCGCACCTTCAAACCCCCATGACTTTGGGGTGTTTTTGTGAATTTTTAGTAGTGATTAGAGGTATTATCCCCATACTTCATACTTTATTCCATTGATATTATTTTGTCTCCAAATATGGTTTTAATGATGATTCCAATGGATCATGGTGGAATTTGCTGAGTGTGATAAGGATTTTGTTCTGTTTTGGATGAGGATGTCTCGAGATGTCATCCATATGCTATTATTATTTTTTGTTTTGATGATGTATGTTTATATGGTGAATTTCTCAAGGTCTTTGTGTTAAATTAAATTAGATTTGTTATTTTTTTGTGGTGTATGGTGGGATTTTGGCTCATCTTAGGTCTAGAGTTGTGATGAGGGAAGTGGACACCCCATTTATTAAGAAATCTATAAGCATTGGGTTCCCAACGAGTTAAGTGACATTATTCATATTTTAAATTAATTTAAACTGTTTTTATTAATTAGTTTTTGATGTCTGGAATGAGTTAGGAGATTGGGTTGGTTGGACAATCTTGGAAAAGGCTAGATATGCCTTAGTATTGATTCCAACCTGGAGTTTAAAAAGGGGAATAAAATTCAATTTAGGTAGGTGGTTCTTAGTACTTTCCCTATGGATAAATGCATATAATTTATGATGCATGCAAAAATGAGTCATGCCACCAATAGTTTTGAACCATTTAATTAAATAATTAAATTACTTGATATAAATTAAAATTTTAAATTTAAATGTTATGCCATAATGAATTGGAAAAAGTGCCAAGGCTATTTTGGCCATGTGCACTGGTTTTTTGGCCTTACCCATTGATAACTGAGGCCATGATTCAAATGGTTTTCCCTTGACATGTGGGCCCTTGATAAGTATTCCTAGATCTAATTGAGGTAGGTGAGACTTAGTGATGCTTACCTTGGGTCCCTCACACACATCCAAGAAGTGGGTTGGGATGACTTGAGTTGGAAAACCCTTATAATATGTGACCCTTATGACACCCTTGAGCTTAACGAGATTGATTATGGGGAGAGTGACCTTTCTATTGAGACATGTTTTTCTAGGTGGTTATACCATGGGCATGATAAATGGGTTGGGTGAGAAAGCTAACCTAGGTGACTTTGTACACGAGATGGTCCATGATCCATATATCTATACCATAGCCTATGATGCTTACCCATAAAGCCCATGAGGCCATGTTATTCCATGACACTCTCTAGAAACGGGACATCCTCCGTGTGACGGGTTATGACCTGAGACTTGACTGAGGTTGGAAACCCCCAGACTGGGTTCCCTTCAATTGTGTTTAGTAAGAGGACATTGAATGAAAAGCCTCTCCCTTTATATGACCTAAGGGACCCTAATAGGTACCCTAGTGACAGACTGACCCTGAGAAGGTGTGTTGAGGAATGGGTAGAGATGGTAACAAGTGTCACCTTAAAAATTATACAAAACCTATGATCCTAAGAGGATATGGAAAGTGGTGATGATTTTAGGCATTCGACCTATTAGGTTTTGTATGAATCTAATAACACTTATTAGACATAGTCAAAACAAAAAGAAAATTTTTATGAGGATCTCCATGCAAGAAAATATGAAAAAATTCATGTAAAAAATGAAATGAAGAACATTGTAAATCATGTGAACCATGCTTCATAGAAGCCACCACAACATCTTCATCTCCATATGCATTTGATGAAGATCACAAAAGTGGAAAAATAATCCCACCTCCGTGATGTATCTATGGGTCGATCTGAATCACTCGACATTCGAGTGGGATCCAACATCCTCCATGATGTGCTAGAATATCACAGTGAAAAGGAGAAATATGAAGAAAGATTTTGGTTATAGGGAGTTTTTACCAAGAAACATGTAATAACACCCACTACCATTGCATGACAGTTCTTTATATAACACCCAAGGATGCTCCTAAGTTGTTGTCTGCATTAACTCATGCATTAAAACTCATGTATAAATTCCATGGTTAGTCCATGAATCATATGGATTTACTCCCTTTACATGTTATATAAACATGAAATGATTTCATTTAATGATATCTTACATGGGTGAATGGCTTGGGTATCTGGTACACACAAAATAATACAATAAGTGCATGCATATCATAATTTTCTTTCAAGATGATTAAAAAACCATAAATATATCATATATAAATATGGATTTAGGGAATATCTCCTTCAATATCCCACTTGAAATAAAGAATAATATACTTTGTTACATTTAACCTTATATTTTATTGTATACAATAATTTTTGAAACGATATCCAAAAACCATTTTGGATATCTTCCAAAACATTTTTGGGAAGCTATCATTAATCTCACCTTGTATCAAAACATATGAAATACCTTGAGAATACCCATCCAAAACACTTTTATATTAACTATACAATAATTTTAGAGTATTTCTCTAAGTTAAAATCAATACCCATTTTTTCAATCAAAAAGTGTGTCCCCACATTCCTTTATAGTGTTTAAAACAAATATGAATCTTTGGATCCATATATGTAAGAAAAGGGAGGACTCTAGCAAAGATTAAATGCTACTCAAGTTATAAATATATCTTGTGTGATCTCCATCTAACACATGCATCTATATAACTATGTCCACTAGTTTTCATCACTAAAAAATGTGCATTATCATATTTTTCCTTTGTCCAAGAAATAAAGTGACCATGGGATAGGGATCATGTTAATCCCATATAGCCAAGACTGGTCATATTGATGAACACATTACATTGAATTCATCCTTATAGATAAAAATATCACATGTCCCCTATCCAGGTATATATATAATATATTTGTGCGACCACACACTCCCAAATTCCATATCAATTGAGGGACTTGATGTCATACTCATCATACGAGAGGATAAATATAGTATTGGTTAAGATCCAACTGATGACATGATCAACTACATACCCAACCACCTCCATATTAGGTATGACAACATATAGGATTGCCTAAGTAGGTTATCAAAGTATGATGATTCTCATTATAGGTATCTCACCAACCTCAAGTAGTGGGGACTCAAATATGATCCATGAACCCCTAGAATACCAAATACATTTGTATGACACTCCATGTGATATACTTACAAAAAGAATCCTATTCTTTGTTTTGTGCCTCATGAGCATATTCTGTATCTCTATTCAATAATCCTAAAAATTCTAACATTATCATTTCATCATAACCTATAATACTCCATGATAAACATAAATTAGGGATAAACTCGAAGTAATACTTTAAGATATCAATTATCATTACACTTCATGAAATCTATATCTGTATGTACATTTATCCATCCAATTTGAAAAAATGATAAAATGGAGGGTTTCTTTAATTTTATAAATTTTAATATTCTTAAAATCTTCAAGAATATTTAATAAAACCCACACAAACACCGGTTTAACATATCATATATGATAAAATATCAGATCATCCTTATGTTTGGTACACTTTATAGATTCTTTTAAAATATTACATCATATGTAATCTTTATTACATATCTATGCGATTATCTGATAAAATACTCCCACTAACTGTTTAGTGAGAAACCTCTATAAAGAAAGATAGTTTGAATAATGATGAGATTTAGGAAACATATTCCCAACTGTTCAACTTCTTTAACATATTAAATTTTCTTAACATCACAACATCAAATGTTATGATGTCAATTTTTTTGTCTACTTATAATTCTTTCTAAATTCATCATCATCATTCTTGGAACCATATTAAATCAAACATTTTCCTTGAAAGAATTTAAATACTTACATTATTGTTTACTAAAAAATCTTAACTCTCTTAGGATATTGAATACAATTCACTTTAAACATATATTTGTGTAATTATTTATTTGTTAACCTTGAACTTCACAAAGTCAAAACATACTCCCAATAACCTATTATACATTATATTATCTTAAGAATATCTTGATAAGATACATAAACCATTTTGTGTTAAAAAATAACATTTATTTCCTTTCAATAGGAATATTAAACAAATAAATTATTATTTCCATATCATATATGATATTCTATGTGTTTAGAACCTTTTTTAAAAGAAAATTTTATTAAAATATCTCATTAATGGGTGGTTGGAATACATTCCCACATATTATAATTTTTTTTGATAAACACTTTTATCTTGGATATTTTTCATCCATATTTTTTTATCTAAATCTGTAATATAAATTGATGAATCGCAAACCATTTGTATACAATTAATCATATCATATTTGTTTATAAAAATTTATACAATTGAAAAAATTTTCTTATCACATAAGAGAAATGAGATGAAGATACATATATTTTACTTAGATTCATTTGAACTTGATAAAATACTTTATATTCAAATCCTTGATGTAGTAACTATTTACTAAATCTCATGAATATAAAATACAAACTCAATTAATTATTCCTTTGATTTTGAAGCCTATATATTTAAAATACCATGAAAAATATACATCCAGTATCACATACCTTTCAAAACTGAAGAATTAATTTTTTTAACATCCATACCTGACATGGAAATTCCATGGAGTTTCTCAAACTCCTTCATGTGTTTAGGATAATCCCATCACATGGAATTATTATTCCTTATTCTTGAAAATCCTATGTTTTTATGACCTTGATTGCCTTATTGAATAAAAATTGTTGAACTTTTCAATTGAATTTTCTTCTTCTGATTTAAAATTTTTCTCACATGTGCTATCTATATAGTACCTTAATCTAGACATCATATGACCAATTAAACCATTCATAACATTTTGAGAATATTGGGTAAAATTTTCTTGAATTCAATCATATTGTCAGAACATTTCCATAGATAATAATATGATAAATTACCTAAACAGAATAATTCATTTTTTATCTAATACCAATGAAACCTTGAATGGATCACTCTATTATTCCATAAGAATATAGATTCACTTTTTGAAAATCTTCAACACCTGCTTACTGAGGAATAAATTATTCTGGAACATAGAATTTTCTTTAAGAACATTTCTTTTGTTGAAAATATTGTTTGATAATTTTTATTAAGTTACCAGTATAAAGTGTTACGTTAAGTTTCTCCTTTTTAAGGATTAATTAAAAATTTTATCTTGATAATAAGGATGATGATACTATCTAAAAAATAAGCTTTTATTAGATTATTATCATATATTATTAACCATTTAATAAAGTCTTTTATTAAATGCGCACCCACTAAAATGATGACTCCTTTTATACATCATATCTATTAATAGGAAGAGATCCATATTTCACTAACCAATGAGTTTTCTTTGGAGTTACTTTCATCACTTAATTATTTAGGTAGTGAATCGTCCCAATCATAACATATATTATTCTTGGATACTTGATCACACAACCCTTTTTCCAATACTTCATATGGATAAACTCAACTCTATTCCTCTCGTATCCTTTCTATGGGTTTCTCATCTAAGTGTAACCCAAAAAAGTTCCAATAACATACTAAAAAAAGATAATCCAAGGGAACCCTTCTTGAGAAGAAGATGTCCAAGGATGATCCAGTGTTATCTATCATTCACTTATCTCACAAAATATAATTTAGGGGAACCCTAAAAAGGAAAAACCTACCCGGTTGAATGATATAGGTCTTCACAAGTGCTTATTCAGAAGGAATCTAACATTTAATACTTGAAGGGGATTTAATCTGACCATCTTATCTTATATTATTCACTTTTATATATACATGCTTTTATTATTTTAGTTTGAAATCCTATTTCCTCTACCAAATCAATATGTTCAAATTATATTTATGTTTAAATCTTTACAAAATCCACAAGTTTGTGTTACTCACCCAAAAATATAAGTAAAACATATTCATACATATCCAGATGCATCATATGCATAATGTACATGAACACTTCAAGTAAAAACATAGATTTATATGATATTGAGAATTTAAACATGTGTAATTCTGGAGTGATATATAAACAACCCCATTCACCAGCCTAGACAAGACATAAACCTCTAGGTAGGTAGGTAGTCTAACCCCAAGTCCCTGTACTCGAGGATAATTTACTTAAGTGAGAACCAAATTTATCATAACTCTAAAACCTAATTTTCACAAAACATATTAAAAAATTAAATTCAATCTAATAACTTCAATTAAAAACTAATGTCAAGGTTGATGGAAAACTAAATTCATTATAGAAACATTCCTAGAATGTAATGCGAGGCTCTATCCTAGAAGAAATTTATCATATAATTTTTTTATACAAACATTCATAATATAAATGATTTATAACTATGAATAAAATTGGGAATAACATTTAAATAAATGAACAATTCAAATATTTAAACATGATATAAACATTTATGAACAATTCATAAATCAAATCTAATTATAAATCCTTGTATAATTTTTAGATTTAACATTATGAACATTATATAATTTTTAATATAAACATTTTATATTCGTTATAATGTGGTTGGGGTTTGGCTTAGTGGTAAGCACCCCGTAATCCTACATGAAAAATGGGGGTTCAAAACCCATTGGGTGCAGGTACTGTAGAATTATTATACGGTACTATAGTAGGTGGGTTACTATTCACTAAATGGGAATTGGGCCAAAAAATTGGGCCTACGAGCTATGTAATGGGCTACAAGACCACTGGTTCTTTGGGCTATGATATACCCAGTTAAAAAGAGGTCTTTACTTTGATTTAATATTAAATTGATGCTTCATCCCCAACCTTTAAAAAAAATTTATATTCATTATAATATGAACTCTTTTATATTTATCATTTTATGACATTTCCAATTTAAATATATGATATTTTATGAATTATAAACTATTTATAATCCAATTTATATTATGTAAAAAATTCTAAATTATCTAAATATCATGTAATTAATCATTATTTAAACATTGATCATATCAGCCATCAAAATACTTTTGATGTGGCTTAAATAAATCAAAATAAATACCTTTTTATTATGAACAATTAAAAATTATTAATTATGAACAATTCATAATTTAAATATAAATATTTTATATTTTGGCCTTATTTCATAATTTATAACCCTTTATAAATTATTTCTTATGATTTCAAAATAAAAACTTTTATCCATAGATCATAAAAATTACCATACAATTTTTTGAAAAGATATTTCAAATATTAAAATTTAATATTTGAGAATAAAATGTTTCATAAACATTTATTTAATTAATTATAAAGAAATTATAATTAATTAATTAATTTATAAACCCTTTGAAAATTAAATATTCCCAAAATACCTTTCATAACGATTTATAAACATTTTATAAACCATTAAAATCGATTAAAATTTAATTTTTTTTAAATAATTTTTGAAACAATTATGATTAACTTTATGCATATGGGTATTTTTACATAAGGGTAAAGCTTTCCACCCTTACACAGTCTATTTGGAATCCCTTGAGAAAAGGTAAGTAACTATTTACCTTTAAAAAACCTAAAAATAAAGAGTTGCTTAAGGGTACTACCTTTACCTAGCCAACTCATGTAAGGTTATGACGTTTAAAAAACTTAAAAATAAAGCATTACGTAAGGGTACTACATTTACGTAGTATGATCTTGTAAGGGTATGAACTTTATATGGCAAACACTACGTAAGTTTATATCAGGTCAGACATTTGTTTGGCTTCCTTTTACCACTGTATAAGGGTACACAAACCATTTTCATAAAGGTAACAAAGTCTTTACCCTTACACAAAACTTATGCATAAGGGTATCACATAAGGGTAAAAGATCATATACCTTTATGTTTCCTTATGAAAACCATTTTTACCTTTATGTAACATAATTACACATGCTATAACATCACCTTTATAAAACCTTAAGAAAACCATGTTTACCCTTATGTAACATTTTTACAAAAAGATAATCTATTGGTTACTTTTAGGTGACCATTAGCATATGGGTAACATCATGGATACCCTTACGTAACACCTTTACATAGACCATTTTCATAATGGTTTCTATATATACTACCTTTACATGAACCATTCACTTAAAGGTAATCCTTGAGTATCATTGATAGTATAAGGGTGATAACCTGGTTACCTTTAGGCATGTCAATTGTGTAAGAGTAAAGTCTTGTTACCTTTATGTAACTCAGCTACATGAAAGTAAGGTGTTGGTTACCTTTATGTATCCTAACTACATAAGAGTAAACACTTAAAAAAATTGAATTTCTAGAAAAAATGAACCTCTCTATTTTTTTACTGTCTTCTTCATTTCATCGCAAGTTTCATAAAATATAACCATATATCCATTTGATTCCACTAATAGTTTTCATTATAATCTAATAAAACTTATTAGATACAGTAAAAGAAAAAAATAAACCTTGTTTGAGGATTTCCATGAAAGATAATATGAAAAACTACAAGTAAAAATTGAATTGAAGAACACTGTAAATCATGTGTATCATACTCCATAGAACCACTGCAACATATTCATCTCCATATGATTTTGATGAATATAACATAAGTGGGAAAAATCCCATATATATGATGTATCTAGAGGCCAATATTAATCACTTAATATTCAAGCGGGATCCACTAATCTCCATGACATGCTAGCATCTAGAATGAAAAGGAGAAAGGAATAACAAGATTTTGGGAACAAGGAGTTTCAACCAAGAAACATGTAAGCACACCAATTGATATCACATGAAAATTCTTTATATAACACCCAAGGATTATCCAATGTTTTTTTCTACATTAATTCATGCATTAAAAAATATGTATAAATTCCATGACCGGTTCATTCATCACATGCATTTACTCACTATTCATTTTATATAAATATGAAACATTTTCATTAAATGATAGATTATGTGGGTGAATGTTTCAGGTATCAAATATACATGAAATAATATACCTAATTCGTGTAAATAATAATTTGTATGTGATTTGATATACAACCCATAAATATATCATATATAAATACAATTTTAGGGTATATCTCATTCATGAACAACCCCTATCTTGTATTTATGTTTTCTCTAGATTATTTTTTATGCAAATATGGATACCCAAGAATAATTCCTGGGACCCAGCCTATGGGCCTGATTTGATGTGATAATGATGGTATCAAGCTTTTGAGTCTTATATGATGTGATGGGATTGATGTGGATACACAATGGTACTTCCTGAGATCTAGATTTTGAGCCTCATTTAATATGATGTGGATGCCTAGATGTTCTTCCTAGGATTTGACCTTTGATCCACATAAAGAATGCTCGAGATTTCATGATTTGGCCTTATTTATACATGGAATTCCTTTTATGCAAGGGTCCCTAGGATTCCTATCATTTCTAGGATCCAACTGTTCAGGCTTCAAAGATAATTATGATTTAGTGATTTCTTAGGATTCCCAAGAATCAGTTTTGATCCATTCATTATACCCAGAGTTTAGAGATATTCACAAGATTCTTAGGATCTGGATTTTGATCCATTCATGATGAGATACTTGGTCATTGATCCATATTTTACTGGATTTCCCAAGACATTATCTTAGGAATTGAACTTGGGATTGATATGGTTGGCATGATATCATGACGTGATCAGAGACACTTTGGCTCTAAATGAAGTAGGTATGGTCGATCGGGTTCACAAACTTAGGGATCAATGAAAGTTATTGGGTTTATCCTGAGTTACATGTATATAACCTTTGGGAGGCTATTCTATTGTGGTTGGAATAGTTCTCATGATGTGCTCATAGACATTTTATCATTGTAAGAAACAAGTATTGTGGATGGTTCTATTTACTTTGTTCGTCAGTCATTTATTTATTATAATCATGTCACATGCATATATCACTGTATTTTTAATATTTTTTGAGACCACATTGGTGGTTACCTGCTAAGTTTTGTACTCTGACATTTCTTAGTATTTCATTTCACTAGGGTACTTGAGTATCCCTCACCTCTTACAAGTTCAAGTTGGGTTGAGGCATGATATTTCATGATTGAGATGAATCAGGTCAGATATGATTTGGAGTTCAGGGTGAGGTGAGGATCGAGGATTATAATGGAGCCTCCCAAAATATTATTTTTGTCTTATTTATTCTTTTATCTTTATTCTGTATGTGTGATCATCCCAGTGGGCAGATGATATTTTATGACTGTATGTATGCCTCTTCATTTCACATTACTATTGTTTGGATGTTTTATTTATCTATGTGAAACGATGGTTATGGTTTATGCATTATGTTGGTTATTTTATATGTTATTGAATACTATGAAATATGGAGTATAGTATCCTCATGGTACCACCCTAGATCCCTGCTACTAGTCGGAAGCCTTTGGTGTACAAGTAATTGCACCTGAGGCCCCATGGTGAGCTAGTTTGGTTACTATTCTTAGTGAGTCAGGATGAGACATTACAAAGTGGAATTAGATGATTTTTTATTTATATTAATATTTGAGATATGATTGATATAAGATATATAAGTTCATCATAACTTGTGATGAATATCAAAATTTTGTGTCATGAACACCCGTTTTGATAAGAAGTCTAGGTTACGAGGCATGATATTGATGTTATGGATTTGTGATGTTATGGTTTTATGATTTCACCTTGTGTGACATATATGGTGTTTGAATTTTTGACTCTTAAACCATAGAGTAAAAAGATGTCTCATGAATCATATTCATACACATAGGATTCACATGACATTTATGCCTTATGGTGTGTGGTTTCCACTAATTATAGAAGCCCAAATGTTTAAAGTATCATCAGAAACTCAGATGATGTTTTTATAAGTTCTTGGTGGAATTATACTCAACTCAATTTACTTGCATACATGTTTTATTATGATGGTAGGTCTTGTGGATCTATGGTGAGATGATTAATGATGAAGATAGTGTAGTTCCATGTGTGGGAGGTGCAATAAACCTAGTAGGATAGTGAGGAACATGATGCCTTAATGACGATCCCCATGTGAGTTGTTATTTTGTAGGTTCGGTTATTTAAATTTCTAGTAACAACCTATATGGAATTTTGACCATATATCTTAGAATGACATTCTATCTAAATAAAACTCATGAGTATGATTCCATGATATGAATCATCTAAAAAATGTCATTGGATAAGACAATGGTGATCAATGGGATCCAAATTCTTGAGGGGGAAATCTTGTTTATGGATTCTCAATGAAAATTTATGTTCTTATGGGTGGATGAATTAGCTTGTGATGCCTGTAATGTATGTGACACACTTAGGTGGTAATTGGAATGTATGCTATCATGGTTTTCCAAGGTGGGAACATGATATTTCTCATGAGTTAATACCTTGTGAGATATGATCTTTAAGCTAGGTGGGAGACCTAAAGAACCTTGGATTTGACTCAAACTTTAGTGAATTGGTGACCTGTATGATTGAGGGAAACCCATGAGAGGGGTTGGACTAGGTTATGTGTGCCATATAGATGTAAAAGTCATGTTTATGCATTGGTGTTTTATAATAATAACACCTTGGGAGCTTTCGCCTTGGGATGTGAGTCACTTAGAGTACCATGATATCGAGACTAACTTCGAAAGGGAAGGGAATTTGGGTGCCTGACCCTATTGAATTTGGATATGATTTAGGATCTTGGTGAGAGTGTGGGTGGATGCCTAAGTTTTTTAATGCCACCCAGGTGATGGGTGAGTGTGGTTAGACCTTGGTACAAGTGATGTGATTAGTTTTGAAGAGACGCACCAAGCATGTTCATGATTTGACAAAACTAACATGAAAGAGGCATGGTCAGCTGATGGTTTAGGTGTATGAGCCTATTTTTGATGTGATATAGCTAGTGGAAGTATGATTCAAGTTATATGATCATGTGGTGTAGGAGCGTACACCCATTAATTTTTCATGAGATTAAGGTGACACACACTGTTCATGCATGGAGTCTGTTTCATTTTCAATTGGCGATCCAATATGTGGTGGGAGAGGGTAGTTGATATTAATGAAATTCCATGGGTATGGTTTTCTGAAAATTAATTAGAAATGGAATTTATTTTTGTGGTATAGGATACATCAAAGTTGGATCGGGTGTGGTGGCACGACCAATATGGGTTTATCTTGGTTAGGTACTAAAAGGATGGTGAGCGTGGATCAGGAGGAGCTACACAAATTTGATGGTGGGACCTATTGAGGTTTCTCTCAAGTAGTGATTTAATGTAGTCCATATGATGGGGAGTGAACCATTGGATTTTTGATGCTACAACCCTAATTAAGAATAAGGTTTTAGTGGTTATTGAGGATAACTTTTACATGAGTTAAGAGTGGGTAAAAAACAAACTTTTTTTGATAGTTCTTGGTTATAAGAGAGCTTAACCACACTGGTCGTTATGTTTGGTGATAAATGGAGCATGGGTTATGATGATCAGGAAAATGAATAGTGATGTGGCGATAAGAACACTCCTATGGTGGGGAGCATGCTAGCAGTCAAGGGTGTTGACCCTCATGTTGGAAGGGTCATGGATGTGTGGAATCAGTTTTTGGAAAATCATGTTGTCATTGGTATTCTAGTGAGATGATGGGCCCAAATCCACTTGTATTCCATGGAGAATGCTAGTTTTAAATTCAGATATGGTATTATAAGGAGTTTGAGCATCAAATTTAGTCTGATAGGTGTGTCAGAGATCATGGTAGGGAAGGGAACAAAGAATCATCTTGGATAGTTGGTGTTTCAATAGTGGAGTTTCACCAGAAGTTGGGTGCATGATTTTGTGGGTGTATTCAAATGATCACGAGATGACTTAAAAGATAAAGGCATTATTATCTAATAATTTAGAAGTGTGTTAGCAGTTGGAGTAAAGCTTCCTTGAGATAAATCACCTAGATGTGGTCCAACCGGTGGTTTTCATGTGGTTGGATGTAGTAGGATGAGAAACACATCAAACACATTATTTTGGATATGAAAGGTACATATCATGAATTGGTTAGGGATTTTTAAGGAAAAGATGGTGTGATCAGGCCGTTTGTGTTGGTGACTGAAACTCATCTAATTTATTTGGAAATTGAGAATGAGGAGTGTTGAAAATGTTGGAATAATGTTTTTATACATTTTCAGGTGTAGATGTTAGAGATAGTTTCAGGACCATCATTGGAATAATGAGATTGTGTTTCGATAGCCAATTCTAATGGTAGAGGGTATCATAGATTGTAAATGGATTTTGAGCTGGGAGTTATGGTAGGGATCACCATGGGTCGGATAATCAAATATATGGATAATCCTTGAGTATATCAAATAGACATGAGAATTATCTCAGTGTTTTGAAAATGGAGACAAGAAATGGCCTGTGTCTCGGTAGTTTGAGTTCCTTGTTTTAGAAATGCACCCCGAATGTGTGTTTGGTGTTTGTGGATGGTGTGTAAAGGATTTAATGTGAAGTATCAACCTGGGTTGGTTGGGATGTATGGTTTAATGGTTAGTGATATTTTTTAGTGAAAAAGTACTATAGTGTATAGGTTTTCTAACTCCGTACCCATTTAAGGGTGTGAAATTCAAGAGGAAAATGAATTTTTAAAATTTGATGTATGGGTTGTTTTTGGAATGAAGATTCAAAATCTAATTCTAAGAGTTTGAAAATCATAAAATATGTTTTTTGGATGTAGAATGAGGTTTGGGTGATATCTTGGAGGCTTGGGAGAGTCTCGGGTGTCACGAACCCCTCCCTCCAAAGATACCCCTCTTGGGCTGGAAATGAAGAAAGAGAAATAATGACCCCCTGAGTCCCTATTCTAGTAGGCCCCAGGTTGGAAACTAGATCCAAGGGTGTATAGATTTTACAATATTGGTGGCATTACCCTTTATAAGGAATAATATCAGGAGATATAATGAATCATCCAAAAACAACTCCAATAAATAATATAAAAGAAAAACCCAAACCACCCCACATGAATGTATAAAATAAAACTGATAAAAATATAATAAATTATCTAAATTAAATACCTAAAATTAAAGCTAAAGTAGAAAAACAAAAAATATCAATATCTAAGATAGTAAGTTCTATCATAGATAGTGAAATCCTTCTAGAAACCTGAATATATTTTTATATATGTAGGGTGAGCATACAAGTATACTCAGTAGGAAAACCAAAGTATCTCATGCACATGTGAAAGAAGCATACTAATTCCCCTGTGAGAAAATAGAAGAACCAAAAATAACCTAAACAGGTATACTAACTATCCCAAACTCACTGAGGAATGCTCACCATATAATGCAATCCAAGTAATATAATATGATATAAGGTACATCAATGACAGGGTACCCAACACCACTTTCCCACTGTTATGCTTCTCTCGCCTAATATTTTACATCCTAAAGCTCACATCCCTTCCATATTCCACATCACATCCTGCCCGAACACACTTGGGACTCATAAAACATCCCAACCTCACACACATAGGCCTCACAATACATGCCTCCCGCAAACACCTGGGTTTCACAACACATCCTACCAACAGACACCTGGGCCTCACAACACATCACATCTCATCTTAAAGACACATGGGAAAGCACATCACATCTCATCCCAAAGACACATGGGAAAGTACATCACATCACAACTCATCCTGAAGACATCTGGGATACCATATCACAACCACCATCTAATACACTAACAAACCTCCTACCATCATAGCTTGTGTAATACCTACCTCACCTAGAAGAGAGAGCGGGAAAGAGCAGGTACCCATCCATCTGTACTCTTCACTGGATGTTGGGAAAAACACCCCTTGAATGAAGATGTGGGTGTTCATCAAATAGTGATCAACATGGGTGGGGTGCGTATATAAATCACAATAAAAATACAAGCATATTTATGTATGATACCAAACACTCAAGCCCAACCTATGGGTCCTCAGACAAACAACCAAATCATGACATTGTCACCTTTGCTGTTACCTTGAAGTGAAATTGTTAGTATCTACAAAAATAATTTTAGAAGGCAAAGATCCCAGATAAACTAACATGAATTCACATTTTCTCTATGTTTAAGACCCATTTATTTCATTATTTATCAACAAACACATTTAACCATGCAACCTACCATTTAAATAATTTCTTTAGCTATTTCAATCCTATTAACCAAACCAACCCATGTCCTTCCAAAAATTATTAAACAATTATTCATTTATTTGTTCCATCACTACTCAGGAATATAGAACCAAACAACCATATTCCACCAATAGCTCAACATACCATTACCTCATCGCCCCACAAGAACGACCAATCAAACTAATAATCCCACATGACCCAACCACACACCGATTTCCCACAAGCACGTCTACATAACCACATATCACCCTAAACCAAAAAAAATGGCCACACATCACATCATATCAAGATCATTTTATAGACTTACAAAGGATATTTTATGACATTCCACTTTATTTTAGGGGTGTTATCACACCAATCGTAATCATGGGGACACCATTTTATTATCCAAATATACATGGTTAGAAAATTTCCATTTTAGGGTGATAAAAAATAGTTATGACAAAAAAACACATCAGGCATATTCAGTGAAAAAAAGCCACCAAAAACACCAATTTTTAGCAGGGCATCAAGCCTGAACAATCAACAATATCATAATAACAAAAAAGCTATAAAAATATGCAGATCAAACCACTTTACCCCTTTCAATTCACTTTAACCAATTATTTATCATTGATTAAAATAGAACAACCATAATCCATATATATAAAAAGTAATCCCATCTCACATGATGCACAAATGAAAATAAATGAGGGACTCCCAACCTTAAATAAGCTTTCTAACTCGCTGCACACCACAGGGTGAATAAGAATGCCCATGAACCACAACTGCACCATGAAAACTATGGTTAAAACTATACCACACCAAGTATTCATAAAAACAAAACCCTAATGCACTCACAAACCAAAGGAACACCACCGTAGATGATACCTGAAGAATAATGGAAGAAAAAAACCAAGAAGGAGGAAGAAATCACCATGGATCAACCATGGATCGTTGATGAACAACCACCAGAATCAATGGATCAAAGAGGGATGAAGAAGGGTTTTAATAGAACCTAGGGGTGACTAGGGTTTATCCAAAATGAGAGGTAGAAGAAACTATAGTTGAATAAATGAGGGTTCTTCTAAAAAAGAATTTTAAAACTGCGCTGGATTGGGGTATTACATGACGTGTAATCCACTTTCATGTTGTGTAATTCCCGATGTTTGGTTTCCACCAAAAAACACATCGCCTCTTCATTTTATTATTTATTTATACCTAAAAACCATCATGTCATGAACCATCCCTAGAAAAGTTGTGAAACATACTTTCACGTCGTGTACTCTAGTTATATGATGTGTAATTCCAGCTACAACTCTGCTGCACCTCCAGCTCCGATGAAAACTCCCTGAACCTCCCAAAAACACCTCCAACATTAAAAACCAGAAAAGTAACAGATTGGGAGGGCAAAAAACATTACATAATATACCTCTTAAATTATTATCATCCTAGAGAATCCAAAACCAAGCCCAGAAGTAAAGGGGTCCAAACAACCACCCCGTAAGATACCTCTCAAGGATGTCATCATACCTCAAATGTCACCACTAACCAAACATGCTAAACCAAACAACCACAAACATTTCACACAACATCATCACCATGAAACAAAAACTAAAAACTATCTCCTCTCACACAACCCCACATCCACACAACCATTGAAAAACCAACAAAACACACCACCCCAAACATGCGAATTAGGGAACTCCATCCTCCATTTCAAGATACTATCCACTCTGGGAGGCACTAACTCGCCTGAATGGGTTTAATTGTGTCACAACTAATGTGTCTCGATTAGGAATCAGGTCCTTACCTTTTCATATGTCAAAAATTTATCACAAATAACACCACACACATCACAAACCAAGGAAAACAACCCATCTCATAAAATAAGGGTAAAAAATCACATTAAAAAACAAGATAGAGGAAGAAAAAACTCCAAAAAAGCCTAGGTACCAGGCACAAATTTGCATATATTACTATTAAGTACTCTCATACTCATCACCATGACTCCATAACACATGAAACATAGGAATGTTCTATCCATGAAGCGCCTTCTCTTGATGATCTTGGATATATACTGGACGTTCCACAAATGCTACATCATCCTCAATATCCAACACTCCCTAGTCAATGACATGGGATTCATCATGAAGATACCGAAAAATATAAGAGACGTGAAATAAATAATGGATCCTTTCAAACTGTGGTGGACATTCCAACCGATACGCCACCTCACAAAGTTTCCCCAACACCTCAAAGGGTCTAAGAAACCTGGGAGAAATCTTAATCCCTCAACCAGACCTTTACTACCCATGTCGAGGGGAAAACTTCATGAACAAGTGGTACCAAAACTTAAACTTCAAAGGCCTCCTCTTGTGATTGGAATAATACTTATTCCGATCCTGTGCTTCTTTCATCATTTCATGAACAAGTTGAACCTTCTTTATCATGCTTTTCACCACATCAGGACCAAGAAAAACTATCTCCCTAACCTCTTTCCAACCCAACAGTGAATGAAATGATCTTAAATATAAAGACTCAAATGGATCCATGCAAATGGAAGAGTGATAACTATTATTATATGAAAACTCTATCAAAGGTAGGTGTCGTACCCAATATCCACCAAAGTCCAAGTTGCACGATCATAATATATCCTCTAACATCTGGATAGTCTGCTCTATTTTCCCATCTATCTGAGGGTGGAAAGAAGTGATGAGGTGTAAATGAGTGAAAAAATTGAATTTCAATGCCCTAAAAACTCATGAGGTAAACCTTAAATCCCGATTTGAGAAAATAGACCTTGGAACTCTATGAAACTACACCACCTAATCCACATATCTCTTAGCCAAAGCATCCACTGTGCCTGACTCCTTGATCGCTAATAATTGGGCCAATTTCATCAATCAATCAACTATCACCTAGATAGCATCAAAACCTCCCTGAGATATGGGTAACCCTATGAATAAATCCATAGATATTTCATCCCATTTCCACTCAGGAACATCCAAGTACTATAACAAACCACTAGAAACATGATTCTCAGATTTTACCTGCTAGAAAACCAAGCACTTTTCCACATACTCTACCACTACCCATTTTATCCCGAGCCACAAAAATTGAAGCCTAAATCCATGATACATCTTGGAAACTCTTGGCTATACCACCAAAAATGATTAATGATACTTAAAAAGGACTCCATTGCACATTAAAACTAGAACAAACAACCTTCCATGAAATAACATTCGGTTCTGACCATCCTCGGACCATCCCCCCAGAGCATCACCATGGACAACATGATTGCACATCACCTCTACTTATGTGTCTCCCTACTAAGACTCCTCCAACTATTTAATTAGATAAGATTTCACCATAATATGAAACAAACAATGTTTACCACCATCCACCCTTACATCTAAGTGCAAGGCTTCCAACTCCTCCATTACTCTCCAAGCATCACTAGATTCTCGAAAAACATCTTTATGTGATTTTATGAACAAAGCACAGGAAAAAAAATTTCCCCTTACTAAGGTGTAGGATATCTAAAAATAATAGTCCTAAATAAATTCCATCCACCTCCACTATTGAAGGTTCAAATTGTACTGGGAAAAGATATACCTCAAAATCTTGTGATCTTTGAAGACCTCAAAGCATTCCCTAATGAGTTAATGCTACCAAAACTTTAGCACTACCACAACTACTACTATCTCTAGATCATGAGTGACATAATTACACTTGTGGGGACTCAAATTCCTAGAACCATAAGATATAACCACCCATTGATGCATTAACACACATCATAATCCTAGATGGGAAGGGTCACAAAACAACTTAAACATCACCCCTTCCCTTAGTAGTTGAAGAAATGAAGCAATACCAAACTTATTTTTTAGGAAACTGAATGATTACTAGCACTCATCACTCCAAAAAAAATCTTGGTCCTTCTTAGTAAAATCTATAAATGGGGAAACAACTCGAGAGAAACCGGGCACAACACTCTGATAATAGCCAACAAGACTAAGAAAACTGCGAACCTCTGCCTTGTTCTGGGGTGATTACCAAGAAAAAGATACTTAAACCTTTGACGGGTCTACTTACACACCATGATAAGACATCACATTCTCAAGGAAACAAACCTATTTCATCCAGAACTTACACTTGGACACCTTTCCATAGAGTTGGTGGCATCGAATAATATACAAGATAGTTCTGAGATGCTCGACATGCCCCTACTCCAACTTCAAGTAGATTAAGATATCATTGATGAATAAGATGACAAAACGATATAGGAACTCATAGAACATGGATTTAATAATCCCCCTGAACACATATAGTGTGTTCGTAACAACAAATGGAATGACTATAAACTCAAAGTTCCCATACCTACATCTGAAGGAAGTCTTATGAATATCACCCTCCTTTACCCTCAACTGGTGCTATCCAGACCATAGATCAATCTTAGAAAACCAACTCACCCCTATCAGCTGGTTGAAAAGATATTCTATCTTTTAAAGAGGTTAATAGTTTTTGACCATGACCTGATTCAACCTTCAGTAGCGTATGCACAACCTTATACCACCATCCACATTCTTTGAGAATAAAACTAGAGAACCCCATGATGACACACTGGGTTAGATAAAATCCTTATAAATAAGATCATCTATCTAAATAATAAACTCCTACAACCCAAAAGGTTCCATTCGATAAGGATCCATCAAAATCAGAGAATAACCAGTCTGTAAGTCTAGCCCAAAATCAACATCACATAGAGTGGGTAACGTCACAAAATCCTCATAAAAAACATCTAGTAACTCCCCAATGACCCTAGGAACCTCTAATATCTCAGCTTCCAATGATATCTCGACCAATAAGGAAATAATGGACTACACATTTTGACTTCCCACCTAAAAACACTACTTGCCAAAAAAACCACACATTGTCCATCCACATACGAAAACATAACTCTCCCCCAAAATCAGCTGATAATAGCATATATAGATTAGAACTAGTCAATGATGAGGATTAAATTGTATGGATGGATTTATAACAAGAAAATATTCCCATGACATTAATGAGGTCCCATCATCAGTCTACACCTCCAGTACACATCAAAAAAGATGGTCTAGCCTCTGACTGGTGTACTCAACACTAGGGTCATGAGAATCCTCTCTACTTCTAGTCCCAGAGCATAGTCTAGAGTGGGTGAAACAAAGGAGTGAAAAGATCCTGAATCAAACATGTTACAAATAAGGGTACAAAACAAACCGATTGTACCTATAACGATCTCTAGGCCCTCTGGAATTATTGTATCCATAGTGTGCAACTGGACATTCCCAACTCCTATACCTATATATTGACAACCATATCCAAGGACACGCTCGGGTTGTGTCCCATAAACATGAGGAAAATCCTAAGGTCATCCTCTACCTACTCCATCTCCCTTCAGTAGAGAAAAATCCTAATATCCCTACTGTTGAAATAGTCTCATTGAAAACTACTGCTGAGGCTGGCATTGAACCTATCTACCTCCAAAAAAAATGAGCTCAGGGAAACACTAGGAAATGGCTCTGGTGATGAGCACAAACCCTATAACCAAAATATAGTAGCACAAATATTCTAGTAAAATCATGGAAACCACTAACACTAGAAGGATGGAAAGGAAGCTGTTGAGGTATACTCATTGTTAATCAAAACCTAGAAGGTCCTAGCACCTGAGATCTTCCACTAAAAACTCTTCCCCTCAAATAATTCTACTATCTCTCCTCTAATGGTAAACCTCCCCACGAGTGAATCTTCTCGATCACCTCTTCCTTCATTTGAACCTCAATATATGTCGGAAATGTAAAAGGAGTAACTTCATACTATATAGAAGGATAAAGTGCATCTTCAAGATATCTTGCATGAGACTCCTCATCTGGAAAAAGATCTAGGAAAAAAATGAAGAAGGTCCTTGAACTTGATTCCTAGCCCCCACACTGAAATTCTCCCCTACCAAAGTTAAAGAAGACCCTGTCTCTTTACTACCTTCATGGTCAAAAAAGGAACTCTTCTTGGAACTATTTTTTGAAGTTGACTCACAAAACATCTATCTCGTTCCACTCTCTTAGATACAATATCCACCATTGAAGCACAAAAACCCACATCCGACTGACTACCAAAGGGACCCAGTACTCCGTCGGGGCCCATATCAAACTAAAAGCGATCTTGAGCTCCTCCTACCAGCCCTTTGTCTCCACATCTAAAACACAACCCTCTTAATTCTCTAAATCCTACCATTGGAAATTGTATAATGTCCTCTTCCATTGATCCTCCTCCTCAACTAGATCAATCCAATGATGATCAACCAGATCAGTTTATTGAATCTTAAAGGCCTGATCCACACATGGATGATGACCAGGATCCATGGATGAAAGGAAAAAAAGGATTTCCTAAGCCTGAGTAGTATGAAATTTTATTAATATTTATTTTAATCCATTTTATTAATTTTATCCATTTTAACCTTCCTAAAACAACCCGATTGAAACAAGAACACAAATAATTATGATGTATGTACCTTTCCTAGGTCTCTACACAAAAATTAGGTCCATCTCACTCGACCGTTCAATAAGCTCAGAGTCTGTGTATTGGATCACAGGGCCCTTAAAATTCTGTGTCCTAACTGGTTTCCCTAGCCTATGTCATGCACCAAGGTCAACTAGAACTATATCCATACCAATCCATGATAACCTCACTGTGCCTAACTCTAGACTCTGTAATATCTCTCAACCATTATCTTTGATACCAATCTATCATGACCCCCTCCCTCCAAAGACACTCCTCCTGGACTAGCGATGAAGAAAGGGATATAATGACCCCTTAGTCTCACCTCCAGTAGGCCCTGGGTTGGAAACTAGCACCAAGGGTGTATATATCTCACAATATGGGAGGAATTACCCTTTATAAGGAACAATATCGGGAGATATAATGAATCATACACAAATAAAATCCAAGATGTAATATAAAAGAAAATCCCAAACCACCCCACTTGAATGTATAAAATAAAACTGAAATAGATTTAATAAAGTTTCCAAAGAAAACAACACAAAAAAAAGATAAATAAGTGACACAACAACTATCAAGATCCGAGATAGTAAGGTCAAACACAATCCAAAAAATACTCCTAGAAACCTAAAAATACTTTTATATATGTATGGTGATAATACAAGTATAATTAGAATGAAAATCAAAGTCTCTCTTGCACATGTGAAAGAAGCATACTAATTCCCCTATGAGAAAACAATATAACCAAACAACACATAAACAAGTATATTAACAATACCAACCTCACCAAGGCACACTCACCAAAAAATTCAATCCAAGTAATATAATATAATATAAGGCACATTGATGATAGGTTACCCTATACCTCTTTCCCATTGGTATTCCGCTCTCGCCCAATGTCGTACATCCTAGAACTCCCATCCCTTTATATGACATATCACATCCTATCCACACACACCTGGGCCTCACAACATATCCCACCTACACACACCTAGGCCTCACAAAAAATCCCACCCTCACACACCTAAGCCTCACAACACATCACGCATGAACAAACCTAGTCCTCACAAAACATACTGCTTGTAAACAACTAGGCCTCACAACACATCCCACTCACAGACACCTAGGCCCTACAACACATCAGATCTCATCTTGAAGACACCTAGGAAAACACATCACATCTCATCCTGAAGACACATGGGACATCACATCATATCATAACTCATCCCGAAGACACTTGGGATATCACATCAAAGCCACAATATAGTGTACTAATAGACCTCCAACCATTACAACCTATGAAATACCTACCTCACTTGGAAGAGAGAGTGGAAAAGAACAGGTACCCAACCATCCATACTCCTCACTAGATGTTGAAAAAATCACCCCCCCGCGTGAAAATTTGTGTGGTTGGAACATAGTGCTCAACATGGGTGGGGTGTGTATAGAAATCACAATAAAAATAAAATTATATATATGTATGATACCAAACACTCATGCCCAACCTATGGGTACTCAGAAAAATAACCAACTCACGACACTATCACTTTTTCTACTACCTCTATGTGAAATTGTTAGTATCTAAAACAATCATTTCAGAAGGTGAGGAGCCCTAATAAACAAATATAGATTCACATTTTATCCACTTTTAACACCCATTCATTTCATTATTTAGAATCAACCAGATTTAACCACATAGCCCACATTTTAAATCATTTATTTAACCATTTCCATACCATTTACCAAACTAACCCATTCCATTACAAACACTATTAAAAAATTATTCATTTATTTGTTTCATCACTACTCAGGAATCTAACACCACACAACCACATTCCACAAAAAACTCAACATACCATCACCTCATTACCCCACAATCACGAACAAAAAAACTAACAACCCCACATACCCCAACCAAACATCACCGTCCCACAAGCACGACCACACAACCACATATCGCCCCACACATGAAAAAAATGGCCATGCATCACATTGCATAAAGATCATTTTTAGAGATTTACAAAGGGGTTTTTATCAAATTCTACTTTATTTTAGGGGAATTATCATACAAATAATAATCTTGGACAAAATGTTTTATTATCCAAATATATGTGGTTACCAAATTTCCATTTTTGGGTGATACCAAATAGTTACGAAGAAAACATAGCATACATATCCAGTGAAAAAAAAATCCACAAATGGCCATAATTTTCATTAGTGTATGAAGCCCAAACAATCAACAATATCACAATAATAATAAAGCTATAAAAACATGAAGATCAAAAACCTTTACCCCTTTAAATTCACTTTAACCAATTATTTATATTTGATTAATCTGGAAAAACCATAATCAATAGATAAAAAAAAGTAAAACCCCACATGATGCACAAATGAATAGAAATGAGGGAATCCCTACCTCAAGGAAGCTTTCCAACTTACTGCACACCATAGAATTCCTGAAAAACACAAACACACCATGAAAACTGTAGTTAAACCTATAACACACCAAGTATTCATCAAAACAAAACCCGAATACACCCCCAAACTAAAGGGACACCACTGTAGCGGATCCCCAAAGAATTGAGGAAGAAAAAAATCAAAAAGGGGGAATAACTCAATGAAGATCAACCATAGATCTCCGACGAACAACCACCAAAATCAACAAATAGAAGAGGGATGAAGAAGGGATCGAAGAAAACATCAAGGCACCTTGGGTTCGCCCAAAACAAGAGGAAGAAGAAACTAAATACGAATGGATGAGGGTTCATCCAAAAAATAATTTTAAAATTGCACTGGATCGAGGTATTACATGACATGTAATCCCATTTCATATCATGTAATCCCCATGGTTTGTTTTCTTCCAAATATTACGTCACCTCATAATTTTATTATTTATTTAACCCCCAAAACCCTCACATTGTGAAACATCCCTAGAAAAGTCATGAAATAAACTTTCACATCATGTAATCTAGTTACATGATGTGAAATTTCTGCTGCAGCTCTACTGCACCTCCAACTCCAATGAAAAATCCCATAACCTCCCCTGAACCCCTCTAACACTCAAAACCGGAAAGGTAACAGGCTATTAAGGCATGTACCATTACATAGGGAGTGGAATAGGTTGTTAATGTAGTGTATAATTTAGAGAATCACTAACTAGCTTGTGGTTTTAGACAATAATCTTATTGGCTATTTTTACAATCAGCTAGCTAGTGGGCATGCACTTCCTAGCCAGTGGCCTTCAAAAGGGTAAAATTTACATTTCCCCATTCAAGTTTTAAAATGTGTATCTCTTCTTTTCCACTTTTTTTCTTTCATATTTAGGGGGCCAAATCCCCTCCCACCTTCAACCCCCATGATTTTAGGGGTGTTTTTTGGGCATTTTCTTCAATGATTCAAGGAATGATCTATTACCCCTTTATCTATTCTTCCTACTCCTTCATGGATTTGATTTTATTTTATCTTAGGATAGGGTTATAATGATGATTCCATTGAAGCATGGTGGAATCAGCTGACTGTGATAGTGATTTCATTATTCTTTGGAGGAGGATTTCCCGAGATGTTGTCTGCATGTAGCGATTTTCTGTTTTGATGAGGTGTTCCATCATGGTGAATTTATCAATATTTTTTTTCTTAAATTAAATTATTTTTGAAATTATTTGACAGCATAGGTTGAGGTTTTTTCTCGATTTGGGCTCAGGGGTGTGATAAGGTTGGCTGACCCCCATTTCTATAGTAATTAGTTAGTGTTGGGTGTCCTGCGAGTTAATGGGCATTATTCCTTTTTGAAATTAATTTGTTAATTTAGTTAAAATGGGTTTAATTAATTAATTTTTTATTTTGGACATGATTTGGGAGCTATGGATGGTTATATGTGCTTGGATGAGGCTAGAGAAGCCTTGATAGTGCTGCTGGACTATGGTTTAAAAGGGAAAGAATCTTTAATTGAGGTAGGTGGTCCTTGATACTTTCCCTATGGATAAATGAATATTATTTATGAAACATGTGATGAGAAGTCATGCCACCATGGGAACTTGACAACTTAATTAGTTAATTGAATTGTTTTATATAAATTAAAAGTTTAATTTTAAATGTTATAGATTAACAAACTGGAGAGAGTGCCAAAGACACTTTGGCTTTACACACTGTTTTGTTGGAATCAACCACTGATGATTGAGGCCATGATTTCAATGGTTCTCCCATGACACATGGGCCCTTTTAGGGGTGTTACCAGATCTAAGTGAGGTAGGTGAGACTCAGTGGCCCTCTCTTACCTCCCTAGACACCTATAAGATGGGTTTGGGATGACTTGAGTTAAAAAACCCTTGTATACTCTGATATAACCCTTGTGATACCCTAGAGTTGTTGGGATCAATGAGGTTGATTATAGGATGAGTTAACTTTACCTTGAGATATGTTTTCCTAGATAGTTATACCATGGGTAGGATAAATGAGTTGCATGAGTGTAATGATCCAGACAAACTTGGACATGATATGGGCCATGATATATCTCTTTAGACCATAGCCTACGAGGCTTACCCATGAGGCTATGCTATGTTATGACACTGTTGAAGAGAAGGACATCCTCCATGAGATAGGTTATGAAATGATACTTGAATAAGGGTAAAAATCCATAGGTGGGGTGCCCCTAACATGTGTTTTCTAAGAGGACCCCAATTAGAGTGCCTCTCCCTTGATGTGACCCTGAGGACCCCAGTAGGTACCCCCGTGACATATTTACCATGAGTGGGTACACTAAGGATTGGGTAGAGACAGAAATGGGTGTCACCATAGAACCCATAACAAACATGTGATCTTGAGAGGTTGAGGTTGTGAACAATAGTGATGAGTTTAAGTGTTCAACTAACTACTATCTTATATTTATTCTTTCACCTGGTTATTTTTTATACAATTATGGATACCCAAATGTGCTTCCTAGGACCCTGTCTATGGGTTTGATGTGATGTGATAATGATGTTGTGGATTATCATAATTTCTTACTGGGATTTGACTTTTTGGACTTATATGATGTGATGGGATTGATGTGGATAACCATAGGTGCTTCTTGGGTTCTAGATTTTGAGTCTCATGTGATATGATTTGGATGCTTGGATATGCTACCCAAGATCTAGTCGTTGATCCATGTAACCTAGGATGTTAAGATTTGACCTCAGGTATACATGAGACGCCTTGTTCATAAGGGTCCCTAGGATGCCTAGAATTTTTAGGATCTAACCATTTAGGATTGAGAGATACTTCTGATTCAGTAATTTCCTAGGATACTTGAGAATCAGATTCGAACCATTTATTACACCTAGAGTTTTGATAGATTCCCATGTTGCCTAAGATTTTTCTATTGAGCCATTCAGGATGAGATAATTGTCCATAAGCCATATGTTACTAGATTTCACTGGACATGCTCCCAAGAATCGACCTTGGGTATGATATGGTTTGTAAGATATCATGAAATGCTTAGAGACACTCTGAAATTGGATTAATAAATAATGGTCGATCAAGGTCACGAACCTGGGATCAATGATGGTTATTGGGATTTAATTGAGTTATATGTGTACACCCTTGGGGTGGTTGTGATAATATGGTTGGAATGATCCCCATGACATGCTCAGAGACATTCCAAAATGTTTAGGAAATGAAAATATTCATAGTAATAGAGGATTGTAGATGAAGAAAAGATAAAAGTAGAAGAATAAGAAGATGAACATAAACACAACTATAGGACCCCATAGCACCTAGAGAGGGGAGGGATGAATCAAGGTGTCAAATTTTTCTTTTAAATCAATAGATCTTGTTCCCACATAGTTTTTAAACTTGTCTTTTTGAATAGTGAAGTAATAAATCATTCACATGAAAAGATACAACACAACAAATTTACTTGGTTCACCACAAAGGGCTAGTCCAAGGAACATATGCAGTTAGTGTTTCAGTCCTACCTAAATCCACTAATATTCACTAGTTGTGGAATATAAGAGTTTGGACACAGTCACTCTATTCTGGGCACACTTCCTTTACAAAAGATTAGGGATAGATCATTGTGTCCCTTGGAACACTTCCATTGACTCTCCTTAGATCATTTCCTTTACAGAAGTATTACTCAGTTTATCGACATAAAGCTCTCTCAAATATATTTTCATTGAATTCTTTCTCTGTCCAGCATGAGACTCTTATTACACCGAAGTCATGAATTAATGAACTTGGAAGTACTGATCTAACAAACAAGATATTAAAATATTACTAGAATCACACACTAACACTTTTGCACAACACCTACCCTTGCACGCAAGATTTGGGATTTGTCACAAAAGATGGATTTCGCACAACCCTTATTTTTCACGCACCCCTTATCTTTTGCACAGACACACCACAAGGTTCACTTGGTCTTTTTAGACTAAAGGAACGATTTTCATGAAATATTCTATCTCAAATTATCTTCCATGCACAAGTCTTTTGTGTAAAAGGGGAACCCAGTATTCATTGAAAAGTTCTTAGTCTTCCATGGGGGTAGCCGCCTATTTATAGGACTCGATGACCCTACACACAAGTTTCCAATTCATCTTCTTCAGTGTGCATAAGATTCTTTCTGAGCGTTCAAAACCCCTTTTGATGTCACATTGGGAACGTAATATTCTTCCACACAATCTCATTTTTCATGTACATTTAAATATTTAATGCACTTTTTGACTTTTCCATATTTTTATGCAATGATCCCAAAACAAGCCTTACATGCAAGTTTACAAAACTCCTTCAATCTTGCGCATAACTTCCTTTTCCAAAAACACTTTTCTCCATTTTACAATTTTTGGATCCAAAAATTTGGAAAACACTAGGAAATGATGCAACCTTAAATATTATTGTCCGCTTGAACTATAAGATATATTCCCTTGAAAACTACCTAAAATTCCATTGAGGATTGAAAACAAACACAAACCATACTCTATTTTCATCACATAACAACCTTGGTTCCAATAATATCCCCCTTTGGGTTTGTAGGCAATATATGGATAGATTCAATAAAGCACCAGCCACTATCAAAACCTGATACGCAAGAATCAACCCAACCAACAATCTAATTATATATGAGTAATGATCGGTGTAGAAAACAAGAGGTGAAGAATAAATTGGGTTCTCGTGTTTTTGAATTCTTAACTGTTTCCTCATAACACTGATTTTTTTAATGATCATTTTATCCCTTCAAAATTCATCATTCTCCCCCATTGTAACATTTTTAAATTTCTATATTCTCTATATTTCCTCCTTTGTACCACTAAATTTATCCATTCTCCCCCATTAGAAATAAACCCAAAGAACAATATTTGTACATTTTAGAGATCAAAACATACTCCGCATGGATCATATCTCCCCCATAAACCTACATCACTTTCACAAAGAGATTAAAAACAATTAACATAACTGGGGACATGGGAACACTTGAAACCACCTCATGCACTGGGAGGTGGTTGAACATCTTGATTTAACTGATGTTTCTCAAAAATAGCTACTGCCAGTGGCTTGGTTAGAATATCAGCCACTTGCTCATAAGTTCCTAAATGATCTATTTTAACCACACCTCATTCAAAATTTTCCTTGATGAAGTGATATCTTATTTCAATATGTTTCATATGAGAACGATGAATAATATTTTTTGTAATATCAATTTCACTCTTATTATCACAGTGTATCACCATTAACTGTTTCACTTTATCACCAACATTGGTCAGTTTTTTCTTCATCCACAGTAGCTATATGAAGGCCTTTGTAGTTGAGATATACTCTACTTAAGTAGTAATAATAGAAGTAATTTACCAGTTCTTACTCATCCAACCCACACATTTCTTTCCAATAAATAATACTACACCACTTTTTGAATTTCTATCAAAAATATCTCCAGCCCAGTCAACGTCGAAAAATGATGACAATTCACTATCTCTTACTACATCAAAGTATAATTTATAATTATGAATGACTTGAATATACCTCATGATTCTTTTAAATGATTCTATATGTTATCCCTTCAAATCACTTTAAAATTGGGCCTCTAATAATGTTCCAAATAAAATATCTGGCCTTGTTTTAGTTAAGTAAAATAATCTACAAATGATTTTCCTATACATGGTAGGATCCACATAAGTCCCATCTTTAGGCTTTCCCAATTTTTTCCCAACTGTAATTAGAGTCGAAATTGGTTTGGAGTCTTTAATGTTTAATTTCTTCAACAACTCTATGGAATACTTCCCCTATGAAAAATAAGTGTGGTATTTACTTTGAATCACTTGAATCCCCAAGATGTATGTGAGTTCACCAATCATAGATAGTTCAAATTCTGATTTCATGTGATTGGAAAATTCTTCCACTAATCCCTTCCTACTGCTACCATGTATAATATCATCTACATACTCAAGAACCATAAATTGATCTTCCAATGAATTCTTTATATAGAGATAATGATTAAAACCTACCCTTTGGAATTGAAGCTTCTTCAGATAAGAATCCTAATGAGAATATCATGCTCGTTGTGCTACTTTAAACCATAGAGGGTCCTTTATTCTGCATACATTTTCTTTGTCATTTCCAATCATATATATGACTGTTTGTTCAATGTAGAACTATTATTTAATAAAACCATTCAAGAATTCTGTTTTTACATCCATCAGATAGACTTTGAATCATATTTTAATTTCCATTGCAAGTAAAAGTCTGATCGATTCCAGTCTCGCTATTGGAGAAAATGTCACCTCAACACAAACACATTCAATATGTGAATATCCTTACAGTTTCTTCAAATCAGGATAGTTTCAAAATTGATAGGAAGTTATTATGTTCATAATTACTCATTATTTTTCTCTATGTGTGAGCTTTCCAATCCCTAATGATATTGGTTCAAACAATTTATACTCTTTTATTTCTCTTGTGAGGTTCATATGAAATTGATTCATCCATCGTTTCTTCTTCTAGTTCTTCTTCTAAATCATATTATTTGTGTCATCCCATACAAGCCTTACACTATTTCAACATCTGAATATGTCCCTTGACCACTCAAACTCCTTTTTCCAATGTCATGATCTTCAAGAAATTTCTAGACTAATTAGGTTAGATAACAATTGAAATAATTATTTTGGAAGCTTCTTCATTATTATTCATTTTTATACCCCTGAAGGGAAAAACTTCTCAACATATTTATAATGGTGGATCTCATCAAGAATGAATTTTAAGAAATTTATGTATGGATAATACACCAGAATGGATCTTCAACTTGTGACTGTCCACATTGGACAACTTTCACAACATCACCAATGATGATATTCTTGAACACTTTTTCTATAGTTTACCATAAATAAGACCAAGCCATGATTGTACCTTCTTTATAATAATTTTTATAGAATAGAACAAATTTATCTTCATAAAAAATGATCCTCCATTATATCTATATTTGAATGATTAATTGATGAATCATTAAAATATGGCGACTTCTTCAACTTGGATATCAAGAATTGACAACCCTCTCTTATTCTAATTTTCTCCCCCTAAGAACTTAATTCACCTTCAATTTCCTAAATTATAAGCACAAATAAAATATACAAAAGGTTAGGGGAGTAAGGTGGATCCTCCTTGCTTAATCAATTTGAACTGTACAGTTGAGATGATCTTCTCAACCATTTTTCTTCATTTGATCAAGTCTTCATGCTTGCACATATAACTATATGTTCTGATTTATGTTGTCATGGAATGGATATCTTAACATTATATTATACTTTGTGTGGATAATTTTTCATCTTAATAGCCATCATGGATGATACATTCTTACTCCTCTTAAGGGCTTCTTCTTGATATGGTATTAAGGTTAAAAATCCTTTTGCAATGTGACCAAATTTCATGCATCTCTCACACATAACTTTTTTAACACATGAGTTTAGTTTTGTTTTAAAAATATCTTTCACTTTGTCTTAATCATGTGGATTATTTTATTTTACCTTTTCACCATCCTTGGCATGTGCATCTTCAAGTTGGCTCCCAAATCTTCTAGCCAAATAACCAATATTTCAATAGGAACTATTGAAGTAAGTTTGGATCTTCCACATGTCTTATTCTGGGTGTAATCCATATTAGCAGTTATCTTGGATGTACTACCCGTAAAATTCATGAATTTAGAATCTTGTGTCTTCTCAACTTCTTTACTTGAGATCTTCTTAGGAGAATCTTTGTTCACAATACCCATCTGATTTCTTCCAAAGGTGGATTCTTCATACTTAGCCAACATTTTTGGTCATATTTTCTTATAAAAAATGAATTCATGTTGAGAAAAGCATGTACCAACCTTGTGACCACTTTTATTTTATACATCACAGATGTTATCAAGCATTCTAAATCTGTTTGAAATAAATAGATGCTTCTAGAATAGTGGATATTTCTTCTTCATCACTGGTTTGATCCCCCTTGTGACAAGATTACCTTTTTCTGTTACATTTTGAGGGTTACACCAAAAATTTAATGCACAATTTCTAAATCTGTTGCAACACCATCATTTACTCACAAATCGTGATTTCATTATATCTTCTGTATAAGGTTGTTGGACATTCTTCATGACTTATTGAGCTCTTTGAGGGGAACCAGATTCCATAACCTCTTTCTTATCCACCATAGTAATGGTGATAGGTTTAATATATCCTTTATACATCCATACTTGTCCAATATTTGTCTTAAAACCTTCACTCTTCATGATAATGGGTTTAGAGGTATTAACATGAGTTGGTTTGGATGGTACCTATTTCTTCTCAGCTTCTTGAGATAGATTATCAAAAGATTTCAGGATCTTCTTATCACATGTTGGAGGTCTTTCAACTTTAGTATCTTCCAGTGAGAATTAAATGAAAACAAAAACTTTTTCCTTCTTTTGTGAAGCCTCAATACATGTCTTCTCAATATAGGCCAAATGAGCTTCCAAATATATACATTTCATGTTGAGGAATATTTTTTGTTACTCAATCATTTTAATATTTTCTTCACAATCCTTATGCATTATAACAACTTATTCTTCCTATAGTTTAACTTTATTCTGAATCAAAGAAGCATGTTCTTTGATCATCTTAGATATTTGTTCCAATTGAAAACCATTAACATCAGTGCTATTTTTCAATTTCTCTTCAAGCACATGGATATTTTCCTTAAGATTATTTTTTACTCCCTCTTTCTTTTAAACTTCATTGAGGTATTTTAATGAATTTATTTCAAGTTACCTATTTTCTTCTTCAAAGGTTCCAACCTATCTGGATAGATTTGAACATTCTAAAATTTTTCTTTGCAATCCTTCCTTCATAGAATATTATTTTTTCCACTACTGGGTGATTTATTCATGTGTACATTAAAAGATTCTACAAACAACAAAACCTATTTCTTCAAGAATATCTTTTAGATAAGTTATTAAAATCATAATTGAAACTTCATATGAGATTTTAAATTTATCATAGTCCCAACTTGTTCTAGGATATTTATTTTGAGGATAGTTTTCCAAGGTGCTAACACATACCTCCTGATCAATTGACACTTTTTACTTACATGAGGTAGAAGTTTTTTTTCTTTTATTTGGTGGGAACCTAATCCACCTGCTATTTACATTCCAAGCTGGATATATTATCAATGTCATAAAGGCATGGAGAACTAGATACTACCTATTATTTAGATAATACATAATTCTTCAATTACCTCTTCTCTTTCTTTTTCCCATTCCTCATGGTCTTACAAGATGTAGAATTGTGCTTAGAGATAACTAGATCTTCATCAAAACTATGCTTCATTTTCAACTTAGGAGTTAAAAAAATCTTCAATAAAGAATAACTTTACTATAGAGTATCCAATATACACAAACCTCCCTATAATACCACTTGTAGGACCCTAGAGCACCCTGAGAGGGGAGGGGTGAATCAGGGTGTCAAATTTTTCTTTTAAATCAATGAATTTTGTTACCACATTGGTAGGAACTTGTTGAACTTTTCTATTAGAATAGTGAAGTAATAAATCATTCACATGAAAAGAGACAACACTAAAATTTTACTTGGTCCACCACAAAGGGCTAGTCCAAAGAGCATACGCCAAAAGTGTGTCAGTCATACCTAAATCCACTAATCTTCACTAGTTGTGGAATACATGAGTTCAGACATAGTCACTCTCTTCCAGGTATACCTCCTTTACAAAAGTTCAGGGATAGCTCACTACGTCCCTCGGAACACTCCCATAGACTCTCCTTAGATCATTGCCTTTGGAGCAGTCCTACTCAACTTATTGACATAGAGGTCTCTTAACTAGATTTTCATTGATTTATTTTTCTCTGTCCAACATGATACTCTTCTTTCATTTAAGTCTTGAATTGATTCACTTGTAATAACTAATCTAATAAACCGGATGTTCAAATCTTATTAGAAGAACACACTGACACTTGCGCTCAACACCTACCTTTGCGCGCAAGATTTTGGATTTGTCACAAAAGATGGATTTTGGGCAACCCTTATTTTTTTGTGCACCCCTTATCTTTCATGCATCCATATCACAAGGTTCACTTGGTATTTTTAGACTAAAGGAACACTTTGCGTGCAAGATTCTCTCTCAACTTATCTTCCGCGCACAAGTATTTCTCACGGTAGAGGAACCTGATCTTCTTTGAAAAGTTCATAGTCTTCCATGGGGGTATCTGACTATTTATAGGCCTCAATGAACCTGTGTGAAAGTTTCCAATGCATATTCATCAGTGTGTGTAAGATTATTTCCAAGTGTACAAAACCTCTTTTGATGTTGCATTGGGCACATAATATTATTCCGCACAACTTCATCTTTTGTGCACATTTAAATATTTCTTTCACTTTTTTCCTTTGTTATATTTTAATGCAATGATCCAAAAACAATCCTTGCACACAAATTTCCAAACCTCCTTCAATCTTATGTGCAAATCCTTTTTCCAAAAACACTTTTACCCATTTTCCAATTTTTAGACCCAAAAATTTGGAAAATATAGGGAAAAGACACCACCTTAAATACTATTGTCTACTTGAACTATAAGATCTCTTCCATTATAAACTGCCTAAACTTCCACTGAGGATTTACAAAAAACAAAAACCATACTCTATTTCCAGCACAAAAAAACCCTGGTTCCAACAACATCAATTTATGTTGTTCATGAAAAATCCCTATGCCCACAGAGAGGCATAATCACTTCACTATAATTAAAGATCACACTTATTGTGATATCAGAGTTTCACACACATTTAAACCCTAACTTTAATGATATAATAATGATAATGAAGCACTATCTCACCAATAACATAGTATGTCCACTGAGCTATAGTGAACGGTGGATGGAAGTTCACACTGCTACAGTGTTGTGACCACCCAAGTCCAAACCACTATAGTGAATAGAAGTCTAAAAATATATAGTACTATTGTATCCAAAGTATGAGATGCTATAGTAACTATGCTAAAGTCCTCACTATTATAATTCCCTTTTGGTGCCTGGCCGACTCTACTATAGTTAGTTATAGTTGCTATAGTGTCCCAAAATTTGGGTTGGGGTTCAAAGGCCCTCATACCCATGGAGTAGGGTTGAATTGTTCCATAAAACCCCTAATGAGCACATAATAGATATAGAACTACGAAATTTGAAGCTTGGTGTGCAGTATGGGTCTCTAGAATTCTGCCTAACACCATCCAAATAGATCAGGATACACCAATCCAACCCGACACTGGTTGAATCGGGTATTTTGGATGATTTTATTTACTTTGATAAATATTTCTTAATTTATTCTAAGAATATCACATGAACATATCATTACATTTCTGGTATAGTATGAGACTGCCTTGGTGGTTCCCTATTGAGTTTTTACTCACACCCTGCTCAATCCACCATTACATTGAGGTAATCGAACAACCCTTACTTGTTACAGGTTTAGGTTGGGATGAGGCTTGAGATTGTGTGATCGAGATGGAGCATCTCATATTAGATTTGGAGTTTAGGGTGAGGTGATGCTTTAATATTATAGTGAATCCTCCCATACTTTTATTTCGGTCTTATTTATTCTTTTATCTTTATTCTGTATATGTGATTAGTCCAGTGGACGGTCAATCTTGTATAACTATATGCATTCCTATACATTTTACACTATTATTTTTAGATGTTTTATTTATCTATATACACTAATGTTTATGATTTGTGCATGATTTTGGTTATTTTATATGTTATTGTACACTCTGATTGAAGGGGTATAGTATCCTCATAGTACCACCTTGGACCCCCATTACTAGTCGACATGCATTGGTGTACGAGGAGGAACACCTGAGTCCCACGATGAACTGGTCTAATTACTGTTCAATAGTGAGTTGGGATGGGATGTTACAAAAATAAATTTAGAAAATATCATTCATTCCTTTAAGAAAACCATAAATCTTGGTTAAACATTTTCTAAAACCTTCCTTTCAAATTATTTAACTAAAAACAATCACTTCAAAATTCATTTACCAACTTAGGACCCTTTTATCGAAAACACACACACACACACACACACTTAGAAATCCATTTTAAAGAAAACCAACCCATGTGAAACTTTCCTTTAAGATACCCCTTTTTTTTTACCACAAAAATGATACAAAGAGAACAACCCGAGATAATGGAGTAAAGATAATAAAGAAAATAAACAAGGGAAAATAAAAAAATAAGGTTCAACAGAAGTAAACAATTAAATAAATCAAAGTTAATAACCAACAATCACAACATCATACATTATAATAATCATGGGAACTAAAAAAATTATAATTTGAGATACATAGGGTTAAATTTAACCCATAGGTTCCAAAGGTAAATGACTTTATTATCGAACAATTTCCGACTAAGTGACCTAACATTAAATATAATCGGGGATTTTCTAGGACACTGAAACCAGACTCTAGCTAGAACCTCATGCCTAACTAGAGAAACACCCATCCTTTTACCCACATACCTAAGATCACCATGTTCCATGAACAAAACACACAACAAATAAATTTTCCAAATCATCACCACCAACCCATAATTGAAATACACTTGAAACCATACCTTCTTTCCAAACCTCTGCAATAATTTGGTAAGCTCAACTTGTTTTTCAATGAAAACAAAATAATTTAAAGGAAGGTCTTTGAAAAAAAAAATTAAAACCAAAATTCAAAGATAGGTTTAAATTTTAATAATTCTATTTTTAAACATTATACACATATGAAATTACATTTATATTTATAAACATATCTCATTGAACATATTCACATATTCTTATGTGAATATGTGAACATTTATATATATATGTAACTATACATATTTTTATAACACCAATATAACAAAATAAATCCATAACATCAATCAAAAGTCAACAACATGATGGTAGAATAAGGAACATAATAAAATTACTCAAACAAAATAATCTTATTCAATCGACACCTTAAAATCAAGGTTACACCTAATAAAAATTTATAAACATAAAATAATTTATAAATACAAAATTTCTATTTTAAAAAAACTAAAAATATTTTATTACTTGAAACCATAATTTATCTTTAAATTATAAATGAAGGCACCCAAATACCCCAAATCCCCATTTTGAAATCATCTTTAATCACATTAAAATCTTGAATGATACACCTATTTCAATTCAATTAATCCCAACTATCATTTATAAATAAAAAGGAATCAATTTAAAATACCCAATCAAATGAGGTAAATCAGGGGAAATATAAATCACAAAAACACTTACCCGAAATGTTTGTATATGATGTGATTTATTCAACAATGGTGAAAGGAAGGTTCAAAGAGAGGAATGCACACCCAAGAAAACTAAAATCTCAAGAAATAAAACCCAAAACCTATTTAGGTTTTATTTGGGGTAAAAAAACTAAGGGGGAGGGAAAAATTTTGAGGGGGAAGAGAGGAAGAAGAAGGGAAAGGAGAGAGAGACTTACCCAAACCGACTCTCTCTTGAAATCACACAAAGAAACACCAACAAACAAAGGCTAGTGTAAGTTGGAGCATACCATGGGGGGGTGGGCATTCATGACATAAGGAAGGATAAGAGAGGATGATGTTGATTGTTTTTAATTTATTTCATTAAGGTCCTATTGAGAATTAAAAAAAAATCAATATTGGGAACCTCTCATGGTTTGCGCATGGTTTACCCAAACTACACACCCTTCATGGGAACATCAAAAACCCTCATGGTTTGGAAAATCATGAACCAACAGTGTGAAAAACTATATCACATGATATAAACTTGTTGTGTTGTCTCTGTGTGGTTAATGGTAGTTGTGTGCTAACTGTTCAACAGGGAAAAAGATATTAAAATTTAAAAAATTAAAAAGTATTAACCCCAAAAATCAACAAAGAAAATAAATATCGATAAATAAATATATAAATTATGGAAATAAAAAACAATTTATTATAATCCTCCCCACTATAATGCTTTCTTCCCCTGTAAATCCATTAAACTCATGGATACTAAAACAAGAACCTCAAATAGGAAAGAATAAAAACCTATGAAATGATCTATAAGCTACCCAAAATAAAATTTAACCCAATACACTATAAGTGTCTCCAAAATTCCCAAGGATTATCTAATTCCTTGAAGAAAATTTCCCATCCCATCACTAATAAGGAAATCAAGAAATCAAGACTCATAATGGGTCTCTCCACTATTTAAAAACATTCATGGGATGGTGGTTTAACAAAATAAGGGACTTAGAAATATCATTACCAAACAAAAGAAGAGTTTCCAATAAATATAACTCAAATAAATCACATTTACAAAACACCATGCATGATTCCTCAAGACATCCTATTATCCAAAAATTCGCAATATAGAATAACCCAAAGGTAGACACCCAAATAAAAACAACTAATAATTACTAGACAAAGGAAAGGAGGAACATACACATCAAAATACCCACAAAACCATTCCCAAATTAAATAAAAAAAATAAATCAGTAAGAAACAAAAGTGAAGAAGGTATAAACCACAAATATGCCTCTTTAAACAACATAGGTTTAGATCTCAGGTCGAGGAAAAAATAAGTTTTAACCTATGACCTCATACCTAGAACACCATTCATAGCGATTATACCAAGTCAAATCGACATCATTTGGTATACAACATCAACTGGTTCAACATCGTCCCTAGGTACCTGAAGCACATTCAAGGTCTTCCCCCCTAATCAAGGGGCCAAAACCAAACCTAACCACCCAAAGGAATGTTTAGAATCTGAAGGAATCTAAAATATTGATAAGATGTGGAAAACCCCAAGGCACCATAATAAACCATTAGGAATAAACCCAATGATTTACACCTAAAAAAATTACCTCAGGGACTCGATTGTCTGTACCTCTAAAAGAGATGATCACCCAAACTCAAGACCATTTGTGACCTTTAGAGGGAGAATACTTTCAATAATGGGTATAGAAAAAATACCCCATCCAATAACATTCAAAGAAACACCCACTTCCATCAAAAAAAAAAATTTCCAACTCAAAATAACCATTTCAAGAAAATCATCCAAAAACACTACTAAAAGTCACAATATTCAACCCCAAATGTCCCCATTTTTAAGCATTTAAAAACCACAACTTAAAATTTTAAATCATAAAACCCCATTTGGAAATAATGTACTTCCTATATTGGAAATGTTTCTAAATTCCCAAAAACAAATTTCATTTTAAATTTTCTTTAGAAAACCTCCTTAACAAATTCCAAAACCAATTTATTTATTTAGATCCATGTTTCCCAACACAAAAATCTGATATAACCCATACTTTAATAATTTTCCAAATAAAAACCTTGTTTAAAAAATTTAAAATCCACCCCACCTTTAAAATAAAAATTTTAAATGGAATGCTTCCATTTAAAAACATTAAACTTACCTTAAAAACCAATTTTAAACTCGCACTTCCCATTTTAAAATCTCTAAAATTCTCAAAAATATTTTTTTAAAATCAAAAAAAGTTTATTTATCAAAATTTAACCTATAAAAATCCAAAAAATAAACATCACACAACATAAGGACAAGAAAAATGGGTTTAGTGACCATGCATTAATTTGTCCCATGTGTTGGTGGACCACTTGCCAATTACACCACTATCATTGAGAGTAAAAAGAACCACGCACATGAGATCTATAAGGTTTACCAAGATATATAAGCTCATGTGAACCTCTAAATCAACTCCTATTTCATCCGAAAACACAAAAAATCCATAAAAATAAAAAAAAACCATACCAAAAACCATACACTAAGAATTGAAACCCAACTTTCTGTGGTAACTCAATGTTTAACATGATTAAGAGTTAGCCAGAGTATTCCCATACCTTGTCCTCGAGCCTCGATGGTCCTACCTTCATCCACTAGACATCTCAAATAAAAAAGGTCACTGTGAAACCTATGTTATCTTAAGAACCTATCTCTGATACCATTTTTAATGAATTGTCAAAGGTAGTCACCTGAATTGGAACCCAAACTGATCTGCCACTAACATGAGGGGCATCCACAATCCCCCCAAGCCAACAACAAGTGTCATAGGCATCAATTTTTTTTCTAGGGATGATTTTTCCTAAAGAACAACATTTAACCATAATGGAATTCTACCAGGATTTTGGAATGACCCGTATGTAAGTAAGACATCAATGCCAAAAACACATAAGGTGAAATAAAAAAAAATATAGATAATGAAAAGAAATAATAGAATAAAATTAAACTCTTAGCTCACACTCCAATCACCCTACCTTGGAGAAATGAACTCCAGTATATGCCTCTCATCTTCTACAAAATTAAAAGTACACCTCCAACCATAGAAAGTTGTAAAAGACCTACTTAGATGGTGCTAGCTAAAATCTAAAAATAAACACTGACATACCTAATCAAATGATACCTTGTGACCCAAGATAACGTTTTGTATAAACCTAAAAACCCATTCCGAGAGTCCAATATATAACGTTAAAATGTCTAATTGGTCTAAAGACAATGAGTGGTGTGAGTATGGTGTGAGATCGACAACCTAGTAGGTAATCACCACATATTCCATGCATTTTCTTTTCCAATATAAATCAGAAATGTTAGTTAGAGATACATTTAGAAAATAAATTTGATTCCTTTAATAAAACCAAACATCATGATCAAACATTTTATAAAATTTCTATGTCATTTTATTTAAATGAAAATAATCACTTGGAAATCCATTTTCCCAACCTAATAATCTTTTATAAAACACACACACAGACTTAGAAATACATTTTAAAGAAAACCAACCCATGTGAAACATGCCCTGATGATTTTACCACAAAAACTATACCAAGAGAATAACCATATATAATGGAGTAAATAAAAAAAATAATAAATAAATAAGCCAAATAAAAACTAAAGTGAAGTATATGTAAACAATAAAGGTAAATAAAGGAAATAACCGACAATCACAACATCATCCATAGTAATAAGTGTGGGAACCAACCAAAGTGTAATATAAGACACATAGGATGAGCACCAACCTATAGTTTACAAATGTAAATGAATCGCTTATGGAACACTATTTGACTAACTTACTTAAAAATAAATATAACCCATGATTCATTGGGACATGAAAACCAAATTCTAGCTAGTTCCTTATGCCTAACTAGAGCATAACCTTCCCTCTTAATAGCCTACCTAACTCCCCCATGTGTCAACAAAAAAACATGAAATAAATCAATCATATAAATCACTAAAAATAGACCACAATCTAAATACACTTGAAACCATACCTTATTTTAAAACAAAATTTGAAAGTCCAATCAAAAATCAAACATTTGTTTCTTTGGAATCATTTTTGTAAACATTTGGTAAGCTCATATTGTTTTTAAATGAAAAAAAATTAAAATGAGAAATCAAACGTCAGTTTATATTTCAAGAAGCCTCTTTTTAAACATTATACACATATGAAATTACATATATATTTAAAAACATATCTCAATGAACATATTCATATATTCTCATGTGAATATGTGTACATGTCTGTATGTATATATACCCATACATATGTGTATAACATAAAAATAATATTAGTAAATTAACCCTTTAAAATTCATGAATTTCCCAATAAAAATTTATAAACAATCTCAATTTTTAATACCAAATTTATCTTTGAAAACCAAAAAGAATATTTTATTCATCAAAATCATAATTTATTTGTAAATTCTAACAAAAGGTAGAGATGAATCCCTAAAATCCCTATTTCAAAATCTTTTGTAATAACTTTAAAACCTTGAACGATATATGTTTTTAAATTCAATTGATCCCAAATAGAATTTATAAATTAAAAGGAATCAATTTAAAATTCCAAAACATTTGTGGTAAATTAGGGAAACTCTAATGCATAGAAACACCTACTCAGAATGTGCATTGACGATGTGATTCCTTCAACAATGACAAAAGGAATGTTCCAATAGAGGACTACACACCATAGAAAACCAAAATCACAAGAAATCAAACCCAAAAAACTTTTAGGGTTTGGTCAAGGCACACTCACTAAATGGAATTAGAAATTCATGAGGGTAGAGAGAGGAAGAAGAAGGTAAAGGAAAGAGAGACTTACCTAGATTGACTCCCTCTTGAAATTGCATGAAGAAACACCCATAAATGCAGGTCAAAGGAAGAGGGAGAGCACCATGGGAGGAGGGATATCTGTACATTAATCAAGGAGGGAGGAGAGAGGACGAGGTTGAGAGTTTTTAATTTATTTCATTAAGGGAATTTTGGTAATTTTGAAAAAAAACAAAACTGGTCACCTCACATGGTTTGTGCATGGTTTACCCAAACTGTTATCCCTTCGCTGGCCACATCAATCCACCCGCATAGTAGGCTCTCATAGTTTATAAAACCATGAACCGACCATGGGAAATATCTCTGTCACGTGATAGACCCCTATCAAACAGTATCTTTCATGACCCCTCCCACTAAAGATGTCGTAATGAAGCGAGAGGGATAATGACCCTCAAGTCCCACTTCTAGTATGCCCTAGTTTGGTGACTAGCACTGAGGGTATAAAAATCTCATAGTATGAGAGGAATTACCCTATATAAATGAAATAGGATTAGAAGATAGGATAAGAAACCACCAAAAAACTCTAACAAAAAATATAAAGGTAAACCAAAAACCATCCCACAATGCATGAATAAACAAAACCGATACATATAAAAGTCTCCAAAGAAAATACCAAAAGACAAGTCTATGACAACAACTCAAAAAAAACTCCAACCTGTCTAGTAATGTCCAAATCAGTCCCCCAATTCCTCTTGGAAACTTAAAAATAGGTTATATATGTAGGGTGATCATAACATGTATACTTAATAGGGACATAACCAAGGCTTGAAGTGTACATGTGAAAAGAGCATACAAATGTGCTAGTGAACAAATAGTAAAACCAACAAGAACCTATATAGGTCATATAACCAAAAACAACCTCACTATGAATCACTCACCAAATCACAAATCCAATATAATAATATAACATTTAGATCATACCAAAGAAAGGCACCCCACTGCCTCTTCCCCAATGATTTTACACTATCATTCTCCAACATAGAACTTTTTATGATGCCATACCTTACACACATATCACATCACATCCCACCCACACACACTTGGGATACACACCACATCACATAACATCATGATCGCACACAATTGTTCCACACATCACATCACATCACATCCTGCCCGTATACACCTAGGCCACACACCATACCACATCACATCTAGAACTAGGGCAATAGGGTATCATGAATGTGAAGTACATCAACCTCGTTCCCTCCTCCTACTGCGCATGACCCCCACCACAAATCACACCATACCACATATCATCTCAAAGACACATAAGACCACACAACATAGATCATCCCAAAGACACTTGAGACCACACATCACACATCGCCTGAAAAAACTTGGGCCACATATCACATCTCACCCAATGACACCTGGGCCAAAACATCACTAATGAAGGAAGATAGGGGAGAGGGGGTATCTAGCCATCCATATTACTACCATCCTAGATATTTTAGAAACCACATAGAACCTAGAACCTCTAAGCGTTGGTAATTTTATCCATCTTGGCTGGGCATGTATAAAATAACATAAGCATACATGATAAATAGATAACAAACAATACCAAAAATATGGTTTAACATCAATAAAATCAATTCACATCACATTTCCACCATGTACCACACATCAACTATCACAACATGTACAACCACTATATGCAACACACCACACAACCACCAAAAAAGCCACACAACATTCCACTTTTAGATTATAATTTCCACCACTTTTATTCATTATACTTTTCATTTCACATTAAACCTCCCATTCAATCATATTTAATCTATTTATCACAACCATGCGTCCAACCAATTATTATTCATTTATCTTCCCATCACATTTCATTATAATTTATTCCATGGATACCCAAGAAACTATAAAAACCACACCATGTAAAAGATGTACCAAATCACATAACTACCATCACATCAACACACATCCACCATTTCTATAACATCACATCAATGCAACCATATTTCCCAAAAACAATCATGCATCTCATCCATTACACAACCAAAACCACCATGTATCATAACCACTGTTCCACAACCACTATTCCACAACCACTGCATGAAAACTACAATTTCCAACAAAACACAAATTCCCACAACAAATCCATGATATCCAACCACCACATCATTTCCCCACATACTACACAACCCATTAGGTCACTAACATCACCTCACAATAACCACAAGCCACATAAATCACTATAACGAACACAAACACATACAATAGAAACACTTCCTAACTTCAAATTTATTCAGAGGTTTTATCACATCACTTCCTTATATTAGCATGGGTATTAGAATAAAAACCCGATATCTAGGAAAAGACAATTATCAGACAAATATAAGTTCTTTAAAATTTTATTTAGGGTGAGATCACACAAAAACACAGCAAGGGACATCACATATATCAACTAAAAAAATCAAGCTTCCAATAGCCACTATTTTTAGAATTAGAAATAGGTATGCATAAAAACATCAACAACATATAAAAAAATAGAAAAGTATGTGATAACTCATCATACCCATCAAATTTAGACATTCTAATTAATTATATGATTATGTTGACCCTTAATATCCACCCAAAGGTAAGAAAAAGCATGAAATTACTACATGTATCCCGTAAAAAGGGTGGTAATGGGGATCCCCTACCTCAAAGAAGATTTTTGATCTCTCTACATATTGCAGGGTGAAGACGAAACTACCCAAGAACAACCAACACATAAGAAACCTAGGGGTCAACCTACACCACATCCAAACATCATCAAAACACATCCCAAAGAAATAACCCAAACCAAAATGCAGCACCATAGTGAACTATGGGAGAAGAATGGAAGAAAACAGATGAGAATAAGAGGATAACTCACTATATATTTAAGACAAGAAACTAAGGATCAAAGACAGAAATCCATAGATCAATCCCCATCAAAGGAATCATAAAACGCCTAAAGGAAGCACCGTCAATCACCTGTAAAAAGACAGATAATGTATATTTTAAGGATAAAACCAAGGTTCTACAACATTTAAAGGTGTTCTATAGAAGATATTTACACATTGTGTAAACCATTTACACATCATGTAAATGTACGGGGTCAGATCTTCCTAAAAAGATCATTTATTTTGATTATTCAACCCCAAAAATTAACACGTCATGTAGCATCCTGTGAACCTCGCTCAATAATCCATGAACCATATTTACCTAGAGTGTAAGATTTACACATCGTGTATTCACCATGTTTCCATTATTTAAAAGCAAAACTCCTCCAAACCACTTCCTAGAAACCTCTAACCACCTCTAACACCCATAACAGGTAAAGTAATAGACTGACAGGACACATACCATTACATTAGATACCTCTCAGACAATTCTCACCCTCGAGAATCCAAAACCCAGACTAAAAGGAAAGAGGTCCAAAAAAATACCCCATGAGATACCTCTTTAGAATCTCATCATACCTCAAACACTACCACTAACTAAACATTCCAAAATAAATAGCCACTAAACACTTCATAGCCACAACACCACCTCTCACCAAGAACAACACTATATTATCTGGTACCATCCACAACCAAAAATTTACCACAAAACCACTACACAACCATATAAACTCTATAAAACCCAAAAAAAATAAGCCACACTTCCCCACACATACAAATAAAGGAATATCATCCTCAATGTAGAGATACTATCCACTCTAGGAGGCTCACCTGCCTGGGTTTAATCATATCATAGTTAATGTATCTTGATTATAAATCATGTCCTCCCCTTTCCATATGTTGGTGTTTTATCATGAATCATACATCAAGCTAAGTAGAATATATCATAACATAGTAGGGTCTAAACATCGCATCATAAAAAAACAAGGCAAAGAAAAACTCAAAACATCTCTAAGTTATGAGAATGCATATGCATCTCTCGCTCCCAAGTACTCTTTTCCAAGCCACCATGATTCCATAACATGTGAACCAAGGGGATGGTTCATCCACACAACACCTTCTATCAATGATCTTGGATCTCAACCAATTGCTCCATGAATGTTGCGTTGTACTTGATATCCAACTCTCCATAATAAATAATATGGGAGTCATCGTGAAGATATCAATGAAGTTGAGAGAAGTGGAAGAAATCATTGATCTTGTAAAGCTATGGTGGAAACAAAAATGATATTCCACCTTTCCAATATTCCCCAACACCCCAAAGGCCCCAAAAAACCTGGGTGAAATCTTACTCCACTTTCCCAACATCCAATGCACACGCCAAGGTGAGACACTAAAGAACACATGGTATCCAAACTCAAACTCTAAGGGCCTCAAACTATGATCAACATAGGCATTCTGATGGTCCTATGTCAATGTCATCCACTCTCGATCCAACTGGATCTTCTTGGTCATGCTCTATAGCACATCAGGATTAAGTACTACCAACTCTCCAACCTCCATTCATCATAATAGAGAATGAAACGACCACCCATACAATGCCTCAAATGGATCCATACCAATGGAATATTGATATCTATTTTTGTACAAAAACTTGACCATAGTTAGGTGTCATACCAAAGATCCTCCAAAATCCAAGATGCATGCTCACAAAATATCCTTTGGTGTCTGGATGGTCCGCTCTGTCTACCCATATGTTTGGGGGTGGAAAGCATTACTAAGGAATTACTAAGAGATAAAAGAACACTATAATCACCTCCAAACTCATGAGGTAAAATTAGGATCCCAATAAGAAATGATGGTCCTCAGAACCTCATAAATACTAACCACATCATCCATGTACTGGCTCACCAAAACATCCATAACACTCAACTCAAAGAATATTAGAAAGTGAGCTGATTTAGTCAACCGATCCACTACCACCCAAATTGCATCATGAACTACATAATCTTGGGGTAACCCTATGACAAAATACATCAAAATTTCATCCCATTTACACTAAATAACATCCATGTATTGCAATAAACATCCCAAAACACGATGTTCCACTTTCACCTGCTGAAAAACCAAACATCTTGTTACAAACTCCACTACTTCACATTTCATCCCTAAACACCAAATCTGTCTCCTAAATCCATGAAACATTTTTGTCACACTAAGATGTATCACCAAGGGTGAGCTTTGATACTCATGGAGAACTCCCTCATGAATTATCTATGGTAATAACATCCTCTCCTAGAACAAAACCCTGTTTGGTCCATCCTCTAACCATACCTTAGGAGTATCTCCATAGCTAACACAATCATACATCACCTCTGACTCTGAGTCTACCCACCGAGACTCCTCCACATACTACATCAAATAAGAATGCATTATTATTTAATAAATACAACCTCATCCACTACTCTCTCCAATATAAATATTCATCACTATAATCTATTCCATCCATTTCCAAACATTCACAGACTCCTGAGCCACATCCTCTTGGGAATTCCAACTCAACACATCAGAAACTACATTACCCCTCCCTAAGGTGTAAGAGATATAAAAATTGTAATCCTAAAGAAACTTAATCCACCTAAATTGTCTTATATTCAGATTACATTGAGAGAAAACATATCTCAGTCTCTTGTGGTCTGTGAAAACCAAAAAGCATTTGCTGATGAGGTAATGCTGCAAAAACTTTATCACAAAAACAACTAATGGAAGATCTAGATCATGGGTGGAATAATTACCCTCTTTGGGAAATAACTACATGTAAACATAAGAGATAAATTACATATACTACATCAACATTTATCCCAAACCTAGATGAAAAGTTTCATAAAAACCTTAAGCAACACACCCTCCCCGAGCAACCAAAGTATTGGAGCACTAACCAAATTGTACTTCAGGAAACTGAATGCTGCTTGGTACAAATTAGTCCACCCAAAAACCTAGTCCTTCTTGGTTAACATTATCAATAGGGTTGTAACTCAAGATATATCAAATAAAAACATCTGATAATAGCCTGAAAGACTAAGAAAACTAAAAACCTATGCCACATTCTTGGGTGTTGCCTAAGAAAAAACTACTTTAACCTTTTATGGGTCTATTTCCACACCCTTCTGAGACACCACATGACCAAGAAAACATATCTCTCACATCTAGAACTCACACTTGGACAACTTCCCATAAATCTGGTGGTGTTAGAGGACATAAAAATAACTCCAAGATGCTTGACATGATCCTCCTATGACATTGAGTAGACCATTATGTACTTTATGAATACAACAATGAAATGGTTGAGGAACTCATGGAACTCAAAGTTCATAGGTCTAATGAACACGGATGGTGTGTTTGTAACAATGAACGACAAGACCATAAAATAAAATTTCCCATATATGCATCTTAAGATAGTATTCTGAATATCCTCATCCTTCAACCTCAACTGGTGATATCCATACTAAAAATCAATATTTTAGAACCAACTACCTCCTATAAACTGGTTAAACAAGTCATTGATCATTAGATTAGGGTAACGATTCTTTACTTTTACCGGATTCAACCTATGGCAGTCTATACAAATCCTAAGACTATTTTACTCCTTCATGGAGAACAACACTAGATCAACCCATGATGACACACTGGGTTGTATGAAACCCCTCTGCATTAAGTTATCCACATAAAGCCTAAAATCATTCAAATACATGGGTTCCATCTGATAGGGAGCCATCAAAATCAGATATTCACCCAAATTTAGCTCTATATTGAAATCAACCTCATGTCGAGGAGGTAGTTACATAAAATCCTCTAGGAAAACATCCATGAACTCCTACATAACCTTGGGAACACTCCCAATATGAGCTTATATAGATAGATCTACCAAATATGACAAAAAAGGATCCACTTTCCTACCACCTAACTGATAACCTCACTCAGCAAAAAACGTCACTTCCTGGAACTCCACATTGGAAAAAGAAACTCTTATCTGAAAGTAGTTGATGTCTGCTTGCATGGAATAAAACCAATCCATACCAAGGATAATATCATATGGATATATCTACAATAAGAAGAAGTACCCCACTGACTGGTGTTTCTCCATCACCAGTCTACATTCCTAACACACATCAAATAAGGAATCTTTTCCTTCAACTAGTGTAGATAACACCAGGGGAACTAGAAGAATCTACACATACAGTCCCAATATACGAACCAAATAAGTAACAAAAAATGAGTTTTAGGCTCATAAATCAAACAAATAATACATAAGGTTAGATGATAAACTGATAATACCTTGAACAACTGATGGATCTGCTGGAACTGCTACCTCTAACGCATGCATCTGACCACATATATCTACACTACCTATTTACTATCAACCTCTATGGTCATGCTCTGGCCTGGTTCCATATGGAATAGGACCATCAAAAAACTTCCCCCAGCCAAATCCACATTCTCTCGGCTGCTGAACAATAACATGGAATCCCTATCAATGGAACTGTCTTGGAGGTGACTACTACTGCTGAAATGGGGCCTGACCACTAATTTGAAAATGGACTCCCTGAGCAGTCATACACTGAGCTTGGAAGTTCCCATATCTCCTGAAGATATGGAACACAAACAGAAAACCTCTAAAGGCAATCATAAACGACTTTCCCTTGACAGTTGGGAAAGAAACTACCATAGGTGGTTCCCTAATGAACAAAACCTTGAATTCTTAAACACCCATGGTCCACTACCTAAAGCTCTTCTCCTCGAAACACCTTACTGGATACTCTTCTAATACTCAAATATCTAAATAAACCATCCAATCTATAACTTATTCCTTCTAAACCTATAGATATGTGAGGAGTGTAAATGATGTGATCGCATACCTAATCACTAAACCCAAATATACCTCCATATGCCTTTATCTGGATGCCTAATATGGGAAAACATCCAGAGAAAAGTGCAAGAGATCCTTGAACCTAATCCCAAGCTCCCTCACACTCATACTTCCATGCTAAAGGGATAGAAACTCCTTCCTCTTGGATTCCCTCATTTTTGATGCAAGAAAATTTTCTAGGAAATACCTCTAAAAGTCAGTACACAAGACATCTACCTTCTTATGGTCACCAAGAAATAACATCCACCACTGATGCGCAACACCCCACATTAGAATAACTTCTAAAGATACCCAAAACTTAGCTTATTCTCTGATTAGAATGAAATAAATCTTGAGATCCTATATCCAACGATCTATCTCTAGATATGAGACACTCCCCTCATACTTAGCCAAAATATTCCATTGAAAGGCACACAAAGCTTGCTTCCATGCCTCATACTCATCTATCAGGTCAACCCTAGGATGATCAAATGGATCAGTCTACTGAATCTCAACTACCTGAGAAACTCACGAATGATGAACATGATCCATTCCTGGAAACATGGAGAACATCCTAAGCCCGTTAACATGAAATTTTACTAAAGATTAGTTAATTTAATAATTTTATTTTCCCAAACACCCAATTCAAATATGAACACAATTCATCATGATTCATGTACCTCTCCCAGGTCTCTACCTTTCAAACATGTCCACCTCACTTGGTCATTCAATAAGCTCAGAGTCTATGCACTAGATCACAGGGGCCCTAAAATCCCACATCCTATCAAGTATCCCTAAACCATGTCACGCACCAAGGTCAAATGATATTGTTTCCATACCAACCCATGCAATCCTCATTGTGCCTAGCACCAAAATCCATCCTATCCCTCATCCATTAGTTCTAATACCACTTTTCATGACCCCCTCCCACCAAAGATGCCACAATGAAGGGAGAGATATAATGACCCCCTGTGTCCTACCTTCAGTAGGCCCTAGGTTGGAGACTCACACTGAGGGTATAAAAATATCACAGTATGAGAGGCATTACCCTTTATAAATGAAATAGGATCATGATATAGGATAAACAAACACAAAAATTCCAGTATAAAATATAAAGGTAAACTAAAAACCATCCCACAATGCATGAATAAATAAAATAGATACATATAAAAGTCTCTAAAGTAAATACCAAAATAAAAGTCTATGAAAACTAAACAGAAACTCCAACCCATCTAGTAATGTTTAGAACGGTTCCCAAAGTACTCCTGGAAACCTGAAAAAAGTTTATATACATAGGGTGAGCATAATAGGTATCTTCAGTAGGGACATAATTAAGGCCTCAAGTGCACATGTGAAAAGAGAATACTAATGCACCAGTTAAAAAACAACAGAACCAACAAGCACCTATATAGGTCATTTAACTAAACCCAACCTCACGATGGATCACTCACCAAATTATACATCCAATATAATAATATAATATCAATATCATAACAAAGAAATGTGCCCCACTGATTCTCCACTCTCATGCCCTAATGTTGAACATCCTATGCTCCCATCCCTTCCATACACATCACATCACATCCCGAACACACACACCATAGACACACATCACATCACATCACATCCTACCCAAACACACCTAATCCACGCATCACATCACATTACATCCCACCCATACACACCTGGGTTACACACCATATCACATCACAACCAGAACCAGGGAAGCATGGTATCATAAATGTGAAGTACATCAACCTCATTCCCTCTTATTACAATGCATGACCCACACCAGAAATCACACCATACCACATCTCTTCATGAGGACACATGGAACCACACATTTTAACTCATCCCAAAGACACCTAGGACCACACATCACACATCACCCAAAAACACCTAGGCTACATATCACATACCGCCAAAAAACACCATGGCCACATATCACATCTCACTTGAAGACACCTCAACCAATACATTACTATTGAAGGAAGAGTGGGGGAAAAGGGGATAACAACCATCCATATTACTACTATCTTGGATATTGGGGAAACACCTAGAACCTAGAACCTCTGAGAATTGGTAAGGTTATCCAACTTGGGTGGGGAATATATAAAATAACATAATCATACAAAATACATAGATAACACACAATACCCAACTCATAGTTTAACATAAAAAACAATAGCACACTCCACATTACCACCATGTACCATGCATCAAATGTCACAACTATTACCACCACTATATGAAACACACCACAAAACCACCACACAATCCACAAAACATTCCACTTCCACCTTACAAGTTCCACCACTTTTATTCATTAGCCTTTTCATTTCACATTATACCTATCATTCAATTATACTTAATCCATTCATCATAACCATGCTTCCAACCCATTATTATTCATTTATCTACCCATCACATTTATTTATTATTTATTCCATGGATACCCGAGAAGCTATCACAACCACACAATGCAACAGCTGACCAAACACACATAACCACAATCATAATACTACACATCCACCTCCATCATCGCATCATGTTGACCAAAAAATATCACCACACAATAAATCCACATCTCATCCATCGCACAACAAAAAATATCATGTATCATAACCATTGTGACACAACCACTACACCATAACCATTGCGCCATAACCACAACTACCTACAACACATCCATACTAGCCAACCATCATGTCACGAAACCATATACTATAGAACCCATTCAGTCAATAAAATCACCACACAACAACCACAATCCACAAAAGCACCACAATGAGAACAAAGACACACAACATCAACACATCATAGCTTCAAATTTAATCAGGGGGTTTATCACATTACTTCCTTATATTAGCATGAGTATTATCACACAAACCATATATCCAGGGAAACTAATTATTATCCAAATATAAGTTATTTAAAAATTTATTTAGGGTGTGATCATATAATAATATAGCAAGGTCCATCACATATATCAACTAAACCACAAGAACAAATTATAACATCCTCTATTTTCATAATTGGAAATAGAAATGCCTAAAAACATCAACAATATAAAAAAATAGAAAATCATTCGATAACTCCCCATACCCATCAATTTTAAATATTCCAATTAATTATATGATTATACCGACCCTTAATATCCATCGAAAGTTAATAAAAATCATGAAATTCCAACATGTAGAATGTAAAAAGGGTGAGAATAAGGATCCCCTACCTCAAGGAAGCTTTCCAATACCATTTCATACTGTAGATAGAAGAAGAAACCACCCAAGAACCACCAATACTCAAGAAACATGTGGGTTAACCTACAATTCACTCGAAGATCGTCGTAAAACATCCTAAACACATAACCTAAACCAAACCACACCACTGTAGAAAACTTCGTGAGAAGAACAAAGGAAAACAAATGAGAATGAGAGAAGAAATAACCATAAAATATAGGAAGATAAGGATCAAATATGATAATCCGCAGATCAATTCCCATCAAAGGAATCCCAAAAAACCTCAAGGGAGAACTGTCGTCAAACATGAATGAGAAATAGCGCATAGGGTTAGATAAAAAATATGAGGTTCTCCAACCATTAAAGGTGTTATACACAAGACATTTACATGAAATGTGAACCATTTACAGATCATGTAAATTTCATGGGTCATATATCCTTGAAAAACGCATCACTTTTTTTATTTTACCCAAAAAAATTACACATCATGTAGCATACCATGAACCATCCTCAACAAGATGTGAACCACACTTACACATGTGTAAGTTTTACATGGTGTGCATTCACCTTCATTCCCGCATTTAACAACCAAACTCTTCCCAACCACTTCCAAGATTCCTCTAAGAACCACCAACACCCATAATGAGAAAATTCATAGACCAAGTGGATAGAGGCCATTACATTAGATACCTCTGAAATGATTCTCACCCTCAAGAATACAAAACTAATACTAGAAGGAAAGATGTCTGAACAAACACCCCATAAGATACATCTCAAGGAATTAATCATACCTCAAATTCTACCACTATCCAAACATGATAAAAAACCACTAAACACTACCCAACCACATCACTACCTCTCACCGAGCACAAAACTGTATCATATGGTACCCACCACAATCACCAATTTTTCACACAACCAATAAAAAACCATCTAACCCCTACATAAACCAAACCAACAATCCAAATTTCCCTGAACAGATGAATCAAATAATATAATCCTCTATGTTGAGATACTATCCACTCTGAGTGGTACTGATTCCTCCTTATGGGTTTAATCGTATCATAGTTAATGCATCTCAATTATGAATTAGATCCTCCCCTTTCCATATATCAAGGTTTTATCACGCATCATACATCAATAAAAGTAGAAAATATCTTGATAAAAAAATCATAATATAATCAAAACAAGTCAAGGAAAAACTCAAAATGAATCTCAGTACTGAGCATGTATCTGCATCTCTCTCTCCCAAGTACTCTCCTCCAGGTCACCATGCCTCCATAACACACAAACCAAGAGGTTTATCCATCCACAAAACACCTTCTCTCAATGATCTTGTATCTATAATGGTCACTCCATGAACATCAAATCATTCTTGATATCTAAATCTCACAAATCAATAACTTGGGACTCACCATGATGATATTAACAAAGTTGAGAGACGTGGAAGACATCATGGATCTTGTCTAGCCGAGGTGGATATTCCAAATGATACACCACCTAAGATGAAATGTATATAGCATAGATATTAAATCAAAAATTTAAAATTAATCTTATTTTTTTTCTAGGTAATAAATAGGAATCAATCCAATTTTATTCTTAAAAAATAATTTTTTCTTCTAAAAATTAGTTTTGTCGCCTTTTTATGGCGCATTTATTTTAAAACTAAAATTTTAAAATTTTATAAAATTAATTTGATAAAATAAAAATCATATTTGAAATTTTAATATCAATATTATCTTAGGATAAATGTTTTGGATTTTTTTTTGAAAAGTTTCATTTTTTGATTAACAATGAAAAATACTAAATTTTAATTGAAAATTGTCTTTTCACATAAATTATTTACAAAGTTAAGTTGAATTTTAAATTATTTTTAAAGTATATTTAGTTAAATTATAAATAAAATAATCTAATTTAGTTCATTGGAATAAATTTTATATTGAAATTGTATATAAAAACTTTGTAAACTTTTGAACATTTTCACTTAAAAACCCGCTTTCTCATCGCATCTGTGAGATTAATTTTAAATAAAATTCTTTCACTTCTATGAATTGAATTTATAAAAACTGATTAAATATTTTTAATAATAGTAATTTATATTATATAATAATTTTAACTTAAATTTTGACACTAATTATTAGTGAAAAAAGTTAAAATTAATTAACATGATTAAGCCAAAGAGCCCGTACCTGAGTGGTAAGGGATCCTTCTTGGAATCTAAGAGACCCAGGTTCAAAACTGAGTGGAGTAGAATTTCCGAGTTACTATAGAAGACACTGTAGTAGGCACTTTTCGGTATTGTAACAGCCATAACTATTCACCTGATTTGGGCCTTCAGGCCACCGGTTTGGGCCTACGGGTCTTAGGGCCTTCAAGTCATCAAAGGACTTCGGACCTCAGGGAATTTGGGACACAAATACCATGGTTCAGACTAGTTCACATAGAGTTACCCTTCCACCCTAAAAAGGGGTATTATCCATAATAAAATAAAAAATAAGGCCTTCGGTCTATTCCAGCAATTAACATGATTAAGTTTAAAAGGGGGTTTTGTGCATTACATGCGCTTGTATTAAAATTAACTTAATAGACACATGATTTTTTAATTAATTTTATTTAAGATTTATAATGAGTAGGTAAAAATTATATAATAAATATATTTTAATATTAGTCTTAAATGATATATTACCCAGGTAAATAAAAAGATACAAGTTACATTAGTAAAAGCTATAAGGATAAAATTGAGTAAACTTAAGGACTAAGGAATAACTTGATAAACAATGTGTTTAGTTTGTGTCATGGAGATTTTTATAGACCAATTAATCCATACCATACATTATTAATCAATTTTTGATGCACATTAGGTAAGGTATACCTCCCAATAGTGAATAATTTTGGGTATTTACAAAAATGCCACCCCTCCTCAATTTTAAAACAACACACACCCCTCTCACTTAATAATAGATTTCAATTCCTTTGGATAGACAAAACCAAGAAAATATTACTTCCCAACTTCACTAACTGTATCCTAGAAGAATTAGTTTGGGCATAAATCCTTCCTAGGAAGGTTTTGGTGCAAACCTAAGGAGGATACCTGAAGAAGTGGTAACATTCATCAACACGCATTTTTGTTTTATTTCACCTGAAAACTCCTTTATTTTTTTATTATATCATGATTATATAATAGAATAAGTAACTTCTATATACTAGTATTTTTTTTTATGTTCAGGTAATGACCTATAACCATCTTCAATTCCATTAAATGGGTTAAAAAATCATCATACATGTGTACAGAGGACTACTACCTCACGAACAGATGTCATTTGTTTTTACATTAACACCTCTCACAGTTGGGAATAATGATGGATTTATAGCTCATATATGATATTTATTATTTTATTATGATTCTAGAATAATCATATTATACATACCTTTATACTCTCTATTTTTTGGGAATATGATAACATCATTCTTGTGTATGGAGGACTACCGTATCGTGAAGCGATGTGATTCATTCACGATTTAAATGGAAAGTATTAAGGATGGTTTTAATGAAAATTTGTGATATATATGACATAAAAATTATTCTGGAATTATAATAGACATCACTTAATTTTATTTCTTTTAATGCAATAAGAAAATAGAAATAGTGTTCATGCATACGTACGACCTACCGTCTCTATGAATGTTGTATTTCATTTCCTATCACTAAATTTTATGGATTTATATATATAAATATATAATTAATATATAGTATATTTATATAATTTATATAATTCTGGAGATTATGGAACCATTATTAATGTAATAGGACAATAAATATAACAAATCAACACATATACGAAAGAAAAGAAGTTATTACCCAAGACATAACTTTAACATGAAATCGTTAATAAGCATGTAATAAAAGATAATAGGATAATAATATATTGTATGATATATATATTAATATGGTTATATAATATATTAATAATAAACTTATATTTATTATACAAGATTTTTGATTGTGTATGACGAAATTCAAGACTTAAGGTAAGTGGATTTCTAGTCTCTCTTTTATTTCTAGGTGAAAAATTCACCACTCATTTATTTTATGTGCTATATATATATCCCATTTGAGATGATATATCATGTATATACTTAATTTTATGATATTTAAAGTTTTATTTTATGTTATTCTTTATTGGTACTTTCAATTCAAAAGATTACTAAATCGGTAATGGATTTCCGTCTCACTTTTTTACTTCTATGAGACACATGACATATTCACCACCTATTTATTTTTTGTGGTGTATTTACAACCCATGAATTTATTTTATTATTATTATCATTAAAATTAATGGTATTTAAATATCCATTTTAATATCTCTCTTCAATGGGGTTTATGGTTCAAAATCTACTAAAGTAGTAATAGATTTTTTATCTAAATTTTGCTTATTTGAGACATACATTATGTTACACACCTGTATTATTTTAAGAGGTGTGAATATAGAACCTTTAACATTAAATATCATGAATTTATTTATACTCATGATATTTTAAGGTTTCATTTGATTTTATACTTTCATGGTTTTTATGATTCAAAGTTACTAAAGTGGAAAGGGTTTTAAGTGACAATCTCATCATTTATCAGAATTGTTTATGATTAAGTATCTAATGTTAAAATATTATGATCTAACTCTCAAGAATTATCATGAATTTTATTATCCTCTGGTTATTTCATGAGAATGCATGTTTTCCCTTAATTCCCCCTCTTTATGTACTTAAAATTTCAAAAGAATGTTTTTTCATTTTTCATTTGAAAACCCCTTTTCTTCCAAAACCATATTTTTTAAAATGGTTTTCAAGTGAAAAAGGACATTTTACTAAAGAAATGTTTTATATTATTTTTAAATATTCCTTTACTAGTTTTCAAGGTAATTTTCAAATAAAATGTTTTAAATATGTTTTATGTTTTTAAAATCATTTCTCAATGGGGAAAGGATATTTTCCTCAAGAAATTATTTAAATGATATTTCAAAATTACTTTATATATAAGATAAAATCGATTGGTGATACCCATGACTTAATGATGATATGATCCAAGGATATCATTCATATTATTTCTCTGAATGGTTTATATTTTTTTGGCATGATGTTTATGAAACCCATTTCTCTTCCACGGGTTATACCATGATGAAATTCTTATGAAACCCACTTCTTTTCATGGGTTGTGTTATGATGAAATGATGAAATGATTATGAAACCTATATATTTTACATAGGTTATGATATAATTAAATGTTTATTAAAGACTTTTCATTTCACGAGTCATGATATGATGAATTTTTTATGATCTTGTGGCACACATATGTATTATTTTCATTATGTGATGGTGGTTACATTATAAACAAGGATGGTGGTTACATTATAACCAAGGAAAATGGTTACATCATAACCAAATATAGGCGAGACATATATCTCCCTACAATGCATTGGGTAAATATTTATATATCATGAGGTAGATATGACTAGAACATGGAGTGAACCAAGTTTAGTAAGGCATGGATGGAACAAAGAGTGAACCTGGTTCTATAAGACATGGATGGAATGGGGAGTGAACCCAATTCAGTAAGGGACTTTGTCTGATATGATGGTCTTGGGAGAAAACCTTGAATACTATGATGTTATAAATGGAACCATCTTTCATGTCCATAATGTTATGCATGAACCTGAGTACATGTTCATAATGTTATATATGAACTAGATTACATGCTTACAATGTTATGCGTGGAAATGTCTTTCATGTCCATAATGTTATGCGTGGACCTTGTTGCATGTCCATAAGTTTATGTGAGGTAATGATTTCATGTCCTTAACTTAATGAGCAAAACCATTTCTATTTATACATGTTCACAATATTATAAACTGATGTGTATGCTAAAAAATCCATGTCTTATGCCAATGTTATGATCTCATGGATCATGTTCTTTTATTTACTTATTATTCATGTATTATGAATTTTCAATTTTTAAGCAATGGGTCAAAATTATGATCACTAATAAGTGGGGTATGGTTTTCAAATATTATGATAATATTTTTGTACCCTTATGTTCTTGTTATGCTTATATATCTCCCTTGTTCACCCTTACTGAGTATCTGATATCACCCTTTCTTATGTTTCATTTCCCCAAGGTTATGAAGAAATGTTTTAATCAGAGTATATCTATGAAGATTACTTAATGGGAATATCCTTATTGGAGCCATTGAAGATATTTTAGGAATTAAAAATATTTTGTTCTAAGTTTACAAAGGCACTAAACTATTATAATCATCTAGTGTGTGTTTGCGTAATGTAATTAATATTCATCTAAGAGATTTAATATTTGTGTTTGAAAATCCTGTATTGTTATAAATACCCTAAGTCTAGATACTCTTTTGGTATACTAAAACATCCTCACCTAACTCAAATGCTAGGTTAAACTAGAAAGGGATGCTCATGCGTAAGTACCACACCAACCATTATGAGGAACCACAAGAGTCCTTTCCACATGACCTTAAAAGGTATGACATGTCCCTTTAAGTGACACCAAATCATGTAAGTTCTGATCGCATTCATAAAGATACATTGTAATACCCTTTTACAAGTCCAATACCAAATCCAAAACACCATACTACTCTCAAAGAATCCCAATTCCTCAAATATGGTGATAAACTATAGAGTGTATTATTATATGGATCTAAAATATTGTTAACCAAATGCTTGGGTTAAATAAGAGACAATATCATTCCCATGTGAGGTGTAATCCTAAATACATGTTGTCAGTCAATCATTTTTTTAAGGATAACTAGTAGTGTTATTAGAACTACTAGGAAATATTCATGAATGAATCTTATATATTTAATAGAGTCCCAGAGTATGCACTGATTCTCCCTCAAAATGTTGATGATGGGACCAACCTCTCATCCTCTTGATCGAGTGCATGAACCATTATGTCACTAGTATATCCCAGTGAACCTACATTCAAAACTAAAACCCGAAAATGATACAAAACATCATGGGGAACAACACATGTCAGAAACACTCAAAAAATAGTTAGTTATAACAACATTAATCACATTACATCACCCAAATAATTTCACAAAAACATTACCACATATAAACATCATGTTTCTATGTTCCATGAATGATGCATAAATTTTACCACTACACACCCTTAACCAAGTGATAATTCTACCCCAAAATATTTCAATAAACTAGGAAAATACAATCCCATAATCCTATGTAAATTGGAATTCTACTATGGTTTTTTTCCACACATCATCACATAGCCTTTATACCAAGTCTCAACTCCTATTATCCAATCCACCACATTCTAAATATCAAGACTCTAGAAAAGAATTACCATGATACCATTTTTAAAGGCTTGTCCTGGAATGGTTGTGACATCTAGGATATATATCAAATGGCCTAAATTTTTCTCCCTAATCTCTAGAGGAACTAAACTAGATTTGAGGGTTTTTGAAACACCCAAATATAACTCACATTTATTTATTTACTTTATGGTTGAGTCCCTTAATTTTGATGTGTCTCAAGGTAAAAATTTGAGATTTTTGTAACTTTTACAGGAAGGTATGATTAGAAAAACATTTTGGAAAATTGTGTAGTAGAAATTGTGATACCTCTACAATGTTTGATAGTGGAAATCATATAGTCACTATGTGGTTTGGTAAACCTTCTAAGTAAACCACGTGACCTGCTCAAGTATGGGTATTTTTATCTTTTCACCTTTTTTTAATTGGGAATTCTCCAAATCTCTTCCCCATTCAAAACCCACACTATAGGTACCTCCAAATCCATCTCCTGCATACTCCAACCTCCTCATTGGTGGTTCTAGGGTGATTTATTGGTGGATCTTCACCTGGATTGAAATAAAAGAGCCTCCCCTTCTTTACTTTGTTGTTATATTCCTATTTCTACCATTTTCTCTAACCCTAGTATCCATGCTAGACAATTTACTTGGATAGGGTTGTTCTAAATTGGGGATTTTTGTTTCTAGGGGTTTTGAGTCTTTTCTTGAGACCTAATCTAGTGGTGTTCATCAAAGGTGACATGGTTACACCGATTTAGGTTGGTGTTTTTGTTTCCTTTCCTTTTATTTGAGAGTTACATGGATGCTTGATGTTTTAAACCTATTTTAAATCTAATTAATAATGGTATATGATATTTAGATGAATTTGTAAAAGGTCTTCCTTAAATTAATGGGTATTTACCTTAGAAAAAGATTGTATTTCATATTTAAATAGGCACTTACATTCTAACTGTTTTTTATTCATTTTTGGTGTTTGATAAAATACCAATGATGGTTTTATTAACTAAAATTTATTTATTCATGGAATTTGGATCAAAGTTAAATTACAGAGTGGGTTTTTTTTATGGATTTAAAGGTTTCACATGTTTTATAGGGGTGTGTTTGGATTATGGAATTTCTTATTAACATACTGTGATTACTTGTGATTTTTCTTTTTTGTTTGTTGTGATTTATATTGGATTTATAATTAGTTTCCAAAATATATTTTTAAAGTGATTTTAAAATGTGTGATTCATGATTTTAAAGTGAAAGGACTATTTGTAACTTATAAGAAAGGAATTTTATTAATTTATGGTTACACACTTGTTGAGACCTATTATTACCTATTATTGATGCTTTCTTGCATGTGTTGATGGTTAAAAGAATTTTGATTCATGTTTTTTCATTTTGGAAGGCGTATTTTCATTTAATGGGGTGTACTGGAAATGAGATGTATATGATTGTTGTGTTATTTTTACCTTTGGGGTATGTGGTTTTAATGTGATTGAAATTGGCTTAATAGTGAACCACCACTTTAGCTATGTCATGAGGAACTATATGCCACAAAGTGTGAAATAAAGGGATGTATAACTTTATATTTGAGAGTTATATAGTAGTTAGTAGCCCTAGTTTAATGTTATAACCTATTTAGGGGATGCGTCATTGATGAGGCTAGTTGAGATAGATTTGTATGATTAGTTGTAAGATCATTAAAATACTGACAGTTGGATCCACCTATGCAAATTGATTATTTTCATATTAGTCTCTATGGTGTTGCCTCATGATATGTATCACATTTTATTTTTATTTATTTTTTATTAGCATGCGAGTCGATTATTACTTATATTGATCTTATGTTAGTATATTGATATATTTTGTAGTTATGTCTTGATGTTGACTAGTTTAATATATTTTAAGATTTTCATTATTTTATGACCATTACAAGGATTTATATTCTATTATGGTATACCTATATTCCTCACTTGTATTTTAAGAGTGTGTGATAATGTTTTCAAAGTAAAATAAGTTGTAGTGGCATTTAAAGTGATGGATTTTATTGAAATACATTTGAAACAATATTTAAAACTATATGAATTGTTTTTTTTCAAAGGATACATTTTAAATGAAAATAAAAGGTCTCTATTAGGTTTTTAAAGGAAAAAATTATGGAAAGGAGGTGCCTATGTGTTGTTTGGATTCTAGTCATCAAGAAAAATGAAAACCAATTTTATCATATATTTTTTTTCAAACTTTAATTCTTGGTTTCATTTATGAAAGGAATAAAATATACTCTTGGTAGTATCCTACTGGGTGTTGGATCACACATTAATAGTCATATTAGTTTGTATATAGTATTCATATATTTTAAAGTTCTTTTAAGTTCTTAGCCTGCAGGTTGGATTAGTACTGCCCTCCTTTTTAGGAAGCAATTGATGTCGAGTTATAGTGGTGAATTGGGAGTCACATAGAGATGGTGTAGTTTGTATCCCAAGCTCATCAGAATTATTTAGGTCATGTAGTGTATTGGAATCTTCATCCATATTATCTTATTTTTGGTTCTATGTTTTCTAATGTAAAAGTTTTTTATAAAATGGGTTGATGGATTTGGAAATGATTTATTAAAAGATTTTGGTCATTCTTTACTGTTATTCCATGTTTGGGTGTTGTTGTTGTTTAGTATTTTATTATATATTTGGAAGAGTTATCCAATGCGTGGATACCTCATGATGAGATACCCATCATAACTTATTGTTGATACTTTGTTTTCTTGATGTTGAAATCATTCCCATGTGATCTATTATGATATAATGACATTATTTTCCATCCTAGGTGATCGTGAGCACACCTTGGACCTTGTGGAGGAGTGGTCTAGGTGATGTGTCGATTCGACTGATAGAGTTAATATTTACATTATTATTAATATGTTTTCAATGATTTAATCCCTCCCAGTTATTCAATTTGAGTATATTTTCATCATTTAAGTGTTTTTGGTGTATTTTGGGCTTAAATGTGAAAATGGGGTAATTCTATAAAATTGAGAGTTTTTGGGATCTTCTGTTTTTCGGGCATACATTTTATATTATCGATTCTATTGAAGTGAATATTTTTTTAGGATTTATATTCTCATGGTATTCAATTTTATCTTCTGGACCAAGACCCAATTCGAAACCCAATGGTATAGAAAAATCAATCAAGTAAAGAACTCAGTCTGGCTGGCAGAATGGACCCCACCACATTAAATCTGCAGTATATCATTCATCCAACATTAAAATGAGGTGATTATATTTGGTATAAATAGAGGACTTTCAAAAGATGGTTCACGATAAATTTCATAAAATATGAATCTCATCAAGGCATCTTTTGGACACGTTCAAGTGGAGTGGGTGAAACAATTTTTGGAGGCCAGGAAAAGTAATGGCCATTGATTCGGCTATATATTTCTTTAAACCTGTCCAATGACTCTTAAATTTTGAGGGTCAATATCCAAATTAATTAAAAACATTCTATAATAAGGTACCTCAGTGAGGTTTGGCCGACTGGTGGGAAGAATAGAGGAAAACTTCTAGAGGATAGATTCTAGAGGATCAAATTTTTGTTCTTTCTTTTCTTTATTTTACTCTTCTTAGTCTTGTAATGTGTTCTTCTTACCCCTTATTCACAATTACCCTTACCATGGTGGGGTAAAATTATGTGTTATTAGGGAAGAATAGTTTTTCCAATTTTTATTTAATTAGTTCTTGCTATTAATGTTTTAAAATTCTCTTTCCTCTTATGCGAATCAGTTTCAATTTCTTATAACAGTTTTTATTATCATGTACGATTGTATCTGATTTTAGATTATGTAGTTTATTTTTATTTGGAAAAGGATCAATATCTCCCTCCACTAGGTTCTGGTTTATATACGATGGAATAAACCTTTACTTAGTGGTGAGGTACTTGGTGATCATCGGTACGTGTGTGAGGAGTAGTGAATGTTCTTGATTGCTTTGGATAAGTAAGACCCGATTGGGAATTTCCTAAGATAATTGGGGGTATTATCTATAACTATAGTACACATTGGAAGGATAATAAAAAAATATGAGGTTTTATTAAGGTTTATTCTCACATTATTATTTAACCAAGTTATTGAGAAGAAATGATTGTGGATTCTCACTCTTACCGATTTAGCAGAAGCGAATTGGGTAAAGTGAACTGTGATAGAATTACAATTGGAAAACCGACACTAACCTGATCACCATTTCATATCACTATTTTAAATCACATCATTTTTCAATTTGTTTTAAAAATTTCACTTAATTTATTTACTTTATTCAGTTTCTTTCTTTTATTTTCAAAATCAAACAATTTCAAAAACAAAATCACTTCTTCCTCTTATTTTAAGTGACAAACAATATTGTTGAGAGGTCCTATTTGGAGACAACCTAGTTAACCCACTATAATACATTTTAACATAGGTTATATTTTTTCCACACCCCATGATAGGCACGTGTCAAAACTTGGCGTCGTTGTTGGGGAGGTAGTTCCAACATTTCTTTTCTTTTCTTTCCTTTATTTTTTCATCTTTTCTCTTCAAAATTGCATGACTAGAACCTCAAAAACTGAACCTTTATGCACAGATCCTGAAATTGAAATAACCTTGTTGAATAGACTTAGAAAACTTAATTTAAAATCTGAATTTGAGGAAATTCTCCTTTAAACTCAAGTGAAACTTCAAGTGTTCACTCTAAGCTGATCATCATGGCTGAAAATCAAAACCAAACACTTAGAGACCTCTGTGCACCAAAATTACTTAATCAAAACAATCAACTTGTCATTCCAATATTAAAAAATGATTTTGAAATAAAACCTAACATGATCCCTTTGCTTCCAAAGTTTCATGTTTTAGCAGGTGAAGACCCAAACAAACACATTAATGAGTTCACACATGTGTGCTATACTTTTAGACCCCATGGAGTTACTGAGGAGAAGGTAAAGTGGAAGGCATTTCCATTTTCATAGGATGGATCTGGTAAAGAATGGTTGTACGGCCTACAAACAAGAGACATACATGACTGGAATGACCTGGTAATATGTTTTATGTAATGATTCTTCCCCACATCTATAAGCATAACCATTTTGAAGGAAATATACGCCATGTGACAATCATCTAGAGAAACCCTTTACAAGTACTAGGAGAGATTTAAGAAGTTATTTGCCAGCTGTCCACATCAAGCCATTGAGGAACCTAACTTTTTTGTCTTCTTCTATGAAGGACTACTGGAAAATGATAGAAACCTTCTTGATGCATCATTTGGAGGTTCATTGATTGAAAAGTCACCTGAAGAATCCAAGGGCTTGATTGAGAAGATTTCCCATAACTTACAATAGTTAATAACAAGAGGTATTGGAATAAGAGGGATTCATGAGGTACACACTTCTCATCCATCACCCTTATTAGAAACTAGGATTAAAGAGATTACTAGTTTGGTGAGACAAATGGCCTTGAATAAAGTTAGTGACTAACAAGCACTGGCTAAGGTATGTGGTTTATGCTCATCACCTGATCATTTCACTAGCCAATGTTCTAAAATACAGGGAATGGAAACATGTGCAGAAGCCTTTCAGCCAAGGCAGTTCCAACAAAATCAAGGATGGAGAGATCCTAAACAAGTCCAATATGGGTTTGGAAATTAGCTGAATCAAGGTAGAACCCCATACCAAAACTAGTTTAAAAACCAACCACCATTCTAGAATCAATTCCAGAACCCACCACCATTTCAACAGAAACAATATTATAACCAGCCTTATTACAAAAAAACCACCACTTTAAAAAGACCCTATGAGAAACCATCTACCAGTTTACAGCCTCCAAATCAAAACCAACAAAATAAATCTGAGTTTGAAGGAATGAAATCCACTACTAAAGATTTTTCCAACAAGTTTGAAAGTATCATGGACTTTCTGACCAAAAATCTGGGTAAATTCCCTTCCCAAAAAATCCCAAACCCAAAAGAGAATGTTAGTATTATAACTAAAAGAAGTGGAAAATAAATCCCACCACCATACACCATTGATCCTAAAACAAGACCACCTGGGCTAAAGGAGAATGAAGTTGAGAATTCAGAAAATTCATTGAAAATACCATGGGAATAAGAGAAGAAAGATGAGGAGGAGACATATAGGTCAGGAAAGAAGAAACTAGAAACACCATTTCAATGGAAACAAAGGGATAAGAAAGATATACCCCCACCATTTCCATCAAGGATGATTGAATCAAAGAGGTTTCAAGAAGAAGCACTACAAAAATAAATTCTAGACACATTCTAGAAAGTGGAAATCAAAATACATCTACTTGAAGCACTCAAAGAAAATACAAAGTATGCTAAAATTTTGAAGGATCTTTGAACCAAGAATAGGAGACTTCAAGGGAATGAGAGGATCAATTTGGGAATAAGTGTCTCAACACTTATCACACCATAATTTGTAACCAAATTTTAAGATCCAGGGTCGTTTTCTATTCCATGCATCATTGGTTCATTAAATTTATCTAATTATTTGTGCGATTTAGGTGCATCAATTAATGTATTTCCTCACTCAGTATATACTTCTTTGTATATGGGAGACTTGAAACCCACAAGAGTGGTGGTCCAGCTTGCAAATAGATCCACGGTTTTTCTGGTAGAAGTTCTGGAGGATGTCTTCATAAAAGTCAAAGATCTTTTATTCCCTTCTGACTTTTATGTGTTGAATATGGAAGCTGATAGGATCCCATCACACTCACCTATCATTTTGGGGAGACCTTCCTTGAATATGGCCAAAACCATCATCAATGTCTATAAAGGGACACTTACCATGGAGTTTGGAGACAACACTATCCACTTCAATATTTTTGAATCCATGAGGCACCCATCAGATGATCATTCACTCTTTACACTATCCCATGAAGATGGTACAAAACCAATTGAAGAATCAAGTATGTTTCATGAATTATTATCATTAGGAAATAATTTTTCCATTAAAAATATCACTAAACATATGGATGCCCAAATTCTTGGAGATTCTGATTTCCTGTTGGAAGAAGAGGTAAAATATGATTTCTTTGATAATTTGTTAAATAATGATGAAGATGATATGATTTCTTGTGTATAGGATGTAAAACCATTGGAAGTGGGAAACATTAATTTAGTATCATCTTGTAAGCATCCTCCTGATATAGAATTAAAACCACTCCCCACGGATTTAAAATATGTTTACCTTTTGGAGGGAGAGAAATTACTAGTGATAATTACTAATAATATATCTGAAAATTAAGAAAAATCATTGATTGAGATTTTGAGAGAGAATGTCTAAGCAATAGGATGGATATTAGGTGATATCCTAGAAATAAACCCCAAAATTTGCTGACATAGAATTTTTCTTGAGGGAGATTCCAAACCTGTCAGACAACCCCAAAGGAGGCTGAACCCCACCGTGATGGAGGTTGTGAAAAAAGAGATTGAGAAGTTGTTAGAAGCTGGGATCATCTATCCCATATCATATTTACAATGGGTTAGCCCCATCCATTTAGTCCCAAAGAAAACTGGCCTAACCACTGTGAGGAATGAAAAGAATGAATTAATCCCTGTGAGAATTCAGAATAGCTGGAGAGTATTCATATATTTTAGGAAGTTGAATCAAGTCACCCTAAAATATCATTTCCATATCCCTTTAATTGAACAGATTCTAGAGAAATTGGAAGGGAGAACTCATTATTTCTTTTTGGATGGATTTTTAGGTACCCATTGCTCCCGAGGATCAAGAGAAGACTACATTTACTTGTCCTTTAGACATTTTTTCATAAAAAAGGATGCCATTTGGATTGTGTAATGCTCCAAGTACATTTTAGAGGTGTATGGTAAGTATATTTTCTGATCACATTGAAGATTGTTTGGTGGTTTTCTTGGATGATTTCATAGTTTTTGGAAATTCTTTTGACCATTGTTTGAAAAATCTGGAAAAAGTTTTGAAAACTTGTATTTAAAATAACCTTGTTTTGAATTTTTAAAAGTGTCATTTTATTATTTAGAGAGAAACTGTCCTTTGGCATGTCATTTCACAAAAGGCATTGAAGTTGATAAATCAAAAATTGAAGTGATAAATTCTTTGCCTTACCCAACTTGTGTGAAACATGTTAGATCATTTTTAGGACATGTAGGATTCTATAGGTGGTTTATCAAAGATTTTAGTAAGATTTATCTCCATCTTTCTAGATTACTTTTGAAATATTATGATTTCTATTTCAATGGTTCATGTAGAGAATCCTTTGATGAGTTAAAAATGGGATTGATTATACCACCAGTAATGCAGCCACCCAATTGGGAAGAACCATTCGAGCTACTTTGTGATGCTTCAAACCAAGAAGTTGGAGCATTACTTTATCAAATAATTGAGGGAAGGACACAAGTCATTTCATATGCCTCAAAAACCTTAGATGCGGCCCAATGCAACTACACAACAATAGAAAAAGAGTTTTTAGTAGTTGTTTTTTTCTTTATAAAGATTTAGATTATATCTACTTGGAACTAAAGTCATTGTGTTTTCTGATCATGCAGCTCTTAGGTACTTGATGAAGAAGGATAAAGAAAACCTGAGGCTAGTGAGATGGATGATACTACTTCATAAGTTCAAAATAGAAATCAAAGATAAAAAGGGATATGAGAATCAAGTGGCAGATCACTTAAGTAGACTACCCAACACCACTGAAGTTGAAATTCCAAACACTGAACCACTAAATGATCACCTTCCAGGAGAGTTGTTGTACTTGATTGAAAGAGAAGTACCTTGGTATGCTGACATGGTAAATTATCTGGTAACATCTCTGGTCCCAACTCATTTAAATTCTCACCAAATTCAAAAATTGAAAGTTGAATCTAGATATTACATATGGGATGATCCATTTCTTTGGAAGATTTGCAATGACCAAATGATCAGAAGATGTTTGTCTAAAAATTAAATTGAATAATTATTTATGTTTTATCACAAATTAGCTTGTTGAGGACACTTTATACCTCAAATGATAATAAATAAGGTTTTAGAATCTAGACTTTATTGGCTAACACTTTTCAAAGATTCTCATGAATTTTTCAAACGGTGTGAAAAATGTCATTTTACATGAAATATTTCAAGGAGACAAGAAATGCCACAAATGCCACTTATTTTTTGTGAAATTTTTGAAGTTTGGGGGATAAATTTTATGGGACCTTTCTTAATGTCATATGGTAATTCTTATATTATGATTGCTATTGATTATGTTTCCAAATGGGTGGAAGAAAAAGCCACCAGGACTGATGATGCTAAAGTTGTTTGTGATTTTATCAGGGCTAAAATATTTTGTTGGTTTGGAGTTCCCAGAGCCATCATTAGTGATCAAGGGACTCAATTTTTTAATAAGAAAATGGTGGCTTTGTTGAAAAAGTTTGGGGTGCATCATAAAACATCAACTCTCTATCATCCACAGACTAATGGGAAAGCTGAAGTGTCTAATAGGGAAATCAAAAGAATTTTGGAAAAGACTGTTAATCCAAATAGGAAGGATTGACGCCAAAGGTTGGAAGACACATTATGGGATTATAGTATAGCCTACAAAACCCCAATTGGAATGAGTCCCTGTAGGTTGATTTATGGAAAAAGTTGTCACCTACCTGTGGAATTGGAACACAAGGCATATTGGGCTGTGAGGAAGATGAATTTGGATCTTGAAAGTGCTGGGAAAGCGAGAAGATTGCAGTTAGAAGAGATGGAATAAATTAGAATGGAATCATTTGAAAATTCTAGTATTTACAAAGAGAGAACAAGAGTGGATCATGACAAACTGATCCAACCAAAAGACTTTCATCCTGGAGACAAAGTGTTGTTATTCAATTCAATACTCAAGCTGATGCCAGGTAAAATTTGTTCTAGGTGGAAAGGTCTATTTATAGTTACTCATGTTAATTCTTTTGGTTCTGTGCAGATTGTGAAGGATGGGGTGAAGGATCTATTCACTGTTAATGGGCACAGGTTGAAGAAATTCCTTGGGACCATGCCATCTGAGCCAATAGAGGAGATCACACTCCTCCAACCTGTTTATCAATAAACAGTATTAGGTCATACCTCTCATTTATATTTTCTTGATTTCTATGATTAAATTTCAAATATTCTTATGTTTTAAATCCATTTGAATGCATTGCTGACATTGCATCATTTAAGTGTGGGGGAGGGAACCTTTGTAGTTTAGAATTTTTATTTGTTGTTTGTTTTACTATTTGTTTTAAAAAAATGTGTGTGTTTCAAATTTTGTGTGTTTTTGAAACTTTTTTGCTGAAATGATTATCTTTGAATTTTTTTAAACCCATGTCTATGGGAGAAATAATTTATTCCATAAAACTGAGCTTAAATGAATGATGAAAATGACTTTGTTTCAAGTTCAATTCGTTGTGAATTTCAAGAAAAAGTACTCTGATTTTTCAATCCCATTCCACATATCACTGTCTTTAAATTTGAAATCACATTCCTGTGAATCTTATAAACCTATTGCTTTAATATTCTTTTCATTCACCTAACTTATTATGAGTACCAAACAATGCTTGATTTAACCAGAATTTGATTTATTCCTATCAAAACTTGAGGGTTTGAGGTACATGTGTTTTAAATTATTAAGTAATTTCTTAGGATTTAAAGCCCACTTTTTAGTAAAATCCTTTTTATAATGTCCTAACTTGAACATTTAATCATTGTATCCCTTAGATTCCCTGAACAACCTGTTAGGTTAGCCACATTACAAGCCAATATTACCTATCTAACCTTCTCTTGAAGTGAAATTTCATGATCTATTTAAACATAAGTGTGGGGGGGAATCTATCTTGTGTTGTGATACTTACTTGGGTAAAAATTTGGGTTGAAATAAAATATTTAATAGTTGTTATTTCTGATGAAAAAAATCATTTTGTTGAAATTTGTGCCATTTCTGGAGCTTTCATGACGAGAGAAGCTATGCCTTTCTGGAGCTTCTAATGAAGAAAAAAAGTTGTGCCTTTTCTAGAGATGTTAATATATATTATATTTGAGAATATTGAAATGTTTGCTGCTAAAATGATGAACTGTGTAAACATTCCTTGATATTCCACGATGAAGGATCTGATTTTATACTAAGGGGAATAAATAGGAGACCAAACTTGTGTGAAAATTAGAGTAATGCAATTTTGCTTCAAAAAGAGCCAAACCCTCTTTATTCAGCCCCAAAATTTTCATATCTAAATCCTACCAAACTAAAGCCATAGAACAACATTGAAAATTAATCATGATAAACATATATATTTGACTCACATCGGGTAGAGATGTAGGAATTTATCAAACCTATGGTGACCCTTGTATGAGTTTGGATGAGGAAGACATTGCTAAAAAAATTGAAATTTGTGTGATGAGAGATAATGAAAGTTGGATAAGTGTTTTGTATTCATGGGAGGAGAAATTAAGAGGAAATATATTGAATTATATTAAATTAAGAACTTGAAATAATATTTTTTTGAGGAGGCATGATATATTTTGTTTCCTGTTGTCAAATTGGTTGATCTCATGGACATGTTTTTTTTAAATTTACATTGATTTTATTTTGATTCTAAATTGTCCAGGAGTCCAAGTGATAAGTGTGGGGGAATTGATAGATTTAATATTCTCATTATTATTAATATGTTTTTAAATGATTTGATCCCTCCCAATTATTCAATTTGAGTATATTTGCATCATTTAAGTGTTTTTGGTGTATTTTGGGCTTAAATGTGAAAATGGGGTAATTCTGTAAAATTGATAGTTTTTGGGATCTTCTGTTTTTCAGGAATAACTTTAATATTATTTTTCCAATTTAATTGAATATTTTTTTAGGCTTCATATGCTCATGGTATTCGCCTTTGTCTTCTGGATGAAGACCCAATTCAGAACCCAATGGTACATAACAATCAATCAAGCAAAGAACTCAGTCTGGCTGGTAGAATTGACCCCACCACATTAAATATACAATATCTCATTAATCAGACCTTAAAATGAGATTATTTCAGTTTTTTAGACAGATAACTTTCAAAGTACGGTTCACAATAAATTTCATAAAATATGAATCTCATCATGCCATTTTTTGGGCATGTTTAAGTGGTGTGGGTGAAACAATTTTTGGCTTCTAGGAAAAGTAATGGTCATTGATTCGGCCATATATTTCTTTAAACCGGTCGAATGACTCTTATATTTTGAGGGTAGATATAAAACTTCATTAAAAACATTCTATAAGAAGGGACCTCAGTGAGTTTCGAACGGATGGTGGGCAGAATAGAGGCAAACTTCTGGAGGACAGATTCTGGAGGATCAAAAAATGGTTTCTTATTTTCTTTATTTTACTCTTCGTAGTCTTGTAATGTGTTATTATTTCCCCCTATTCACAATTAACCTTACCATGGTAGGGTAAAATTATATGTTATTAGTGAAGGAGAGTTTTTCCATTTTTTATTTCATGAGTTCTTGCTATTAATGTTTTAAAATTTTCTTTCCTCTTCTGCGAATCAGTTTCAATTTCTTATAACAGTTTTTATTATCATGTACGATTGTATCTGATTTTAGATTATTTTGTTTATATTTATTTGTTCAAGGATCAATATCTCCCTACACTAGGTTCTGGTTTATATATGATGGAATATACCATGACTTAGTGGTGATGTACTCAGTGATCACTGGTACATGTGTGAGGAGTAGTGAATGTTCTTGATTGCTTGGGATAAACAAGACCCGATTGGGAATTGCCTTAGATAATTGGGGGCATTCGCTACAAATATAGTACACATTGGAGGGAGAGTATACCAATATGAGGTTTTATTAAGGTTTATTCTCACATTATTATTTGACCAAGGGAGTGAGAAGAAATGATTGTGGATTCTCACTCTTAATGATTTAGCAGAAGAGAATTGGGTAAAGTGAACTGTGATAGAATTACAATTGGAAAATTGACCCTAACCTGATCACCATTTCATATCACTGATATAAATCACATAATTTGTCACATTTTTTTTTTAAAACTTTCACTTAATTTCTTTTCTTTATTTAGTTTCTTTCTTGTATTTTCAAAATCAAACGATTTCAAAAACAAAATCACTTCTTCCTCTTATTTTAAGTGACAAACACTATTGTTGAGCACTCCTCTTTGGAGACAACCTAGGCAACCCACTATAATACATTTTAAATTAGGTTATATTTGTTTTTTACACACCCCATTATATTCATGTTCCATCTATCTATTACGATTTATAAGAAAATTGTATCAGATCCCACTTATAATTTGAGGGTTAAAGGTAGATTTGAGATAAGACTATTTAAGCTCACGCGGTGGGTCCAAAGGAGTGCATGATTGACTCTTCCTCATGTTATGACTATAATTTACATGGGTGGTTGAGAGTATTAAGGTTTTAATAGTATTTATTTTTTAGATATTTTGATATGGTTTGATGTTGATATGAGTTATAGGATGATTCTTAGATACATTTCAAGACAATCCTAGTTTCAGGATGAAATTGAAGACAATCCAAGAGGTGCACAGTTAAAGTACATGGTCTGTTAAAACATACAAATACCATGAAAACCCATTTTGGACACCTTCTAATGGAACTATCATGGATGGAACATAGTATGAAAAATCATGTGGCCAAGCCATTTGTAGTGGTAAAATTTTGGAAATTTTGTTTTTTTCAATCCTTTGGTGATTTTGAATTCTCTTATGTTTGATGAGGCTTGGTTTTGAGTAATTAACTAAACTTTTATGAATTTTTAATGTTTTTTAATCAAAAGTTCAAAATAATATTTTATGATTTAGTGTTTTTAAATATTTTAAAACCATGTTTTGAGTTGACTTTATGAAAAGTTTTTAACTTTAGCATAAATAATTTAAGTAAATGAAATGATTTGGGGTTATGTTGGTTTTCAAGGAATGGATTTTATTAGTTTCGAGTAAAAATAGGTTATTTCAAGTTTGGTAGATTTTTTAAAATGGTAAAATTAATTTTTACTAATGTTTCTCATTATTAAAAATGATTTTGATGAAACCATGTGGTATTTCAAAGTAAAGATAAGGCCTTGTAAGGAAATTTTGAAATTGAATTATAATTGGATTTTTGTAATCTTGATTTTTTATTTGTTATTTTTTATCCTTTATATTGGGATTTAAGATTTTTTGATTAAATGGACTTTTAGTGATGTTTAGAATGTTCCCCATAGAAAGAAATCAACAATTATAGAGGGGAATGCCCTAGTTTTTCATTCTAGTAATCCAAGATTTTTCTTTCTTATCTTTGAATCTAGCCAGAATCTCAATGGATTAGTTGGTATATGTACTTATTATATTTTGGATTATGAATGATAATTTTTGAATTAGCATTCTCTAGTGTTTTGTGGTGATCAAGGATCCCAAAAGGTAATTAAGTGACTAGTTAAGGTCAAAGAGATCATCGACTCACTAGGAACTCTAGAAACCTCTTGGGTGAGGTGCACCAATCCTTTGTTCAAAGTATTGGGTCTAGATTGGTGAGGGATCACTATCCATGCCCAACCATTTGAGGTTTTTTCTATGGTATATTTCAAGGATTCCTTCATCTATCAGTTTTATCCCAAGGAAGTGAGAGTTAATAAAACATTAGAGTTTTTGGGTGTTCATCAGGGTGGTCAGTCGATGAAGGAATATGTTTTGAATTTCATTAGACCAGTCACTTTCTCAATATAGTGTTACATTGATGACTCAAGGAAGTCTTGATTATTTTTAAGAGGCATTCATCTAGATATTATGTTAGTGGTGTTTCAGTGTATCCTGAATACATATGTGGAGGTGATGTATAATGTCATCATAACTAAGGCATTGTTGGAAGGGAAACCAAGGGAAAGTAATTATTTGACCCTGTATGGTGTTAATAAGGGTGATCTAGTTAGAGAAAAGTAAAATTAGGAAGGTGATGATGATGGGAAGTTATCTTATCAACTTTTTGTTATCTCTTCAGTATAGAGAAATCTATTAGTATACTTTCAATGTGAGAATTATAGTCACACTAATCCCTATAGTCCAACAGTTTTGAGGACCCAACATTTTTGTTTCTATCTTGGTCATCTCCAAAGGATTTTTAAGATGAAAAGATGTTAGAATAAGATGTATTATACTTGGATTTGATCTGGAAATTAGTTTGGGGTGTTGCTTCCATTGGATAGATAAAAGCTGATTAGTGGTTTTGGGAATGTTCTCTTTTGTAATTTTACTTTTATTGGACCTTGTTCTACCTATTATGTATAACATATATCTTTTATTCTAATATATGAAATATATTTTGGTCTTGTATTCATTTATTTTGAGATATTCATTACTTGGTGATTTATGATTATCATTGTTATTGGTACAAACTAGGGTAACAAGGATAATCTATTGGTTTTTGGTTAGACTATGAGATCCACCAAGTTGAGATTTTATTTTTAAATCATTATTAGTATATTTTCTATGAGTTTGGAATGAGTTACCCTTAATATATTTTTGTGAAATGAGGTCAGAACCATGCAATTCCATGTTGATTCATATTCATGTTTAGGGTGTTTATCCTATTTTAGTGGACTGTGTTGTCTTGGTGATCTTGTTTGGAGATCTTTTTGGATGTTTATCATAGAAGTTCTTTATTATGGTGTTTTTAGATGGTTTTATTTTGGTTGTTTTTGGTTTAAAAAATCTTATCCTTTCTTCTAATGGTTAGTGGAAGTGTGTATGATTTAGGGATGATCATTTTTGGGTGTGTTTACATATTATTACACCATCAGTGATAAATTATAAATGGTTTGGAGAACATTAATAGGTCTTAGTGTTTTTTCCTCATTCATGTGGAATTATCTTCTAGGATTATAATTATTGGTACCTTCCGATGTTTTTAGATCTTATAGCCTCAAGTGTTTCAAAGGTTTTATTTATGTTTTGTTGTTTGGCCTAACTTAGGACTTGGGATGCACTTATGAGTTATGATATGTGCATATTATGGATTTCCAAAATTTAAATTGGACCATAGGAGTGGCCATCCTAGTGTATTATATTTTATACCACCTTTGTTTTATTTTGATGAGGATTCTACCTTTGGATACCTAGTGGATCAGTATTTTATTGGTTTTGAATTGAGGTATAATAGTTCTCATAAGGATAGGGTTGTTGCGCTCCATATTCATGGTTTTAGGTTCATGTGGTTGGTAGTTGATTAGATAAAATTAGGGGTGTAGTGGTCTTGTAATTCATAAATGTTCTATATTTTCAATGACCATATTGGGGAAGAAAGTGGCATGGTGGGTAGAATTTTTACACTCCCCAAATGTCACTAACATGTATTTATTTACTTTATAGTTGAGTCCCTTGAGTTTGGAATGTCTTAGAGTGAAAATTTGAGATTTTTGGATCTTTTTTAGGGCCACATGGTTAGATGCACATTTTGGAAAACTATGTAGTAGAAGCCATGTGACCCCTATAATATTTGACAGTGGAGATTTTACAGTTACCCCACAGTTTGGTAAACTATTAATCCTACTTTGGTTTGAGTATTTTTCTCCTTTTCACATTCTTTTTAATTGGGAATTCACCCAATCTCTTTCTGTATTCAAACCCCGCATCTAAGGCACCTCTTAAGCCCTCTATTTCATCCTCCAAAACATGACTTTGTGGTTATAGAGTAATTTACTGGTGGATCTTCACCCATATAGAAAGGTAAGATCCTCACCTTCCTTTATTTTTATATTCTTATTTCTCCCATTAATTTTAAAATTAGTGTCCATTTTAGCCAATTTCCATGGCTAGTGTTGTTCTAAATTGGGGATTTTAGTTTCTAGGGGGTGTGAGCCTTATCTTGAAACCTAGTCTAGTGGTGTTCATTAAAGGTGACATGGTTACACTAGTTAAGGTTGGTTTTTATATTTCTTTTCCTTTTACAAGAGATTTCCATGGATGATTGATGTTTTAAACCCATTTCAAATATAGGTAAAAATGATATATGATATATAGATGAAGTTTTCAAATATTTTCCATAAATCCTTTGTGTTTCCCTTTAGTAAAAAGTATGAATTTCATATTTAAAGGGGAAATTACAATTCAAACAATGTTTTATGAATTCCAGGTGTTTGATAAATTGTCAATGATTTTTTTATTAAATAAAAATGATTTAGTCATGGTGTTTAGATCAAAATCGATTTATAAAGTAGGGTGTTTTACAACTTTAAATGTTTTACACATTTTAAAGGATGTGTTTGTATTATGGAATTATTTAGTGACTTATTAAAATTCCTTGTGATTTTTCTTTGTTGTTGGTTATGATTTACCTTGGATTTATAATTGATTTCCAAAATGGGTTTCTAAGTGATTTCCAAAGGTGCGATTCTTGATTTTATAGAGAAAGGATCATTTAACAATTTCGAGAAAGGTATTTTATTGATCAATGGTTACATCCAAGTTGACCCCCATTTTTACCCATTATTGATGCTTGTATTCATGTATTGATGGTTGAATTAATTATGATTCATGTTTATGAATTTGGGAAGGGGGATCATTCTTGAAGGGGGTTTTCTAGAGTTTAGATATATACAATTTTTGTGTTATATTGCCTTTGTTCTATGTAGTTATCATGTTATTTATGTTTCCTTTATAGTGGCCCAACTCTTTTAACTATTCCATGAGAAATACTATGCCATTAAGTGGGAAATAAAGAGACATATTCCTTTATATTTTATATTTATATACCAGCTAGTATCCCTTAGTTTAATGTTATGAATTTTCTAGGGGATGTTTAATCAATGAGTATTGTTGAGAGTGATTTGAGTGATAAGTTTTAGGACCATTTACATGATAGAAGTTGGTTCCACCTATACACGTTGATTATTGTCTCATTAGTCCCTATGGAGTTTCCTCATGATATGTAAAATATATTGTGATTATTTATTGTTTTTTAGCATGTGAGTTTCTTATTACTTGGCTTGAGATTAACTTGGCATATTGATATCTTTTGTGGTTAATTCTTGATGTTAACTAGTTTGATCTATTTTATCATTATCATTATTTTATGACCTTTCCATGGATTCATATTATATTAGGGTTTATCCTTGTTCTTTACTTGTATTTTAGGAGTGTGTGATAAAGTTTTCAAAGGAATAATGGGAAGCTATGTTCAAAGTAATTGATTTTACTCAAATTCATTTGAAGTTATTTTTAAAACTATGTGAATGATTTTTTTTCTTCAAATTTTATGTTTTAAATGAAAATGAATGTTTTTTATTGTGTTTTCAGAGGCTAGGATTATAGAAATAAGGTTCTTATGTGTTTTTTGATTTCAATTCATGGGAAATAAATGAAAACCTATATGCTTATATTTATTTTCAAACTAGAATTATTGTTTTCTTTTATAAAAGGAATGAAATAGAATCTTGGTGGTCCCTACTAGGAATTGTATCACACCTTACATACTCACATTGGTGGGTATGTAGTCTTCATGTATTTTTAAGGCCTTTTAGGTTCTTAGATTTCAGGTTGGATTTCTACTACTCTCTTTTTTAAGAATTAGGTGATTTATAGTTATAGTAGTGACTTGGGAGTCACATGGTGATGTTGTGATCTGTCTTCTGAGCTCATTGGACTGGTTTGGGTCATATTATGTATTAACATCTTTATCCCTCTACTATTATTTTTGGTTTTATGTTTTGGAAGGTATTTTTTTATAAAATGGTTTGATGGATTAAGAAATGTTTTAGTAAAACATTTTGGTTATTCTTTAATATTATTCAATGTTTGGATGTTATTATTATTTAGTTTCTACTTATTTACTGGTCATGGTTATCCAATTCCTAGAGACCTCATGAAAGGTTCCCAATAAAAACCCATTGTTTACCCTTGTTTTATTGAGGGTCAAACCATTCTCATGTGACCTATTGCAACACCCTCACACTAGCTGTCATCTCGGAGCAATTGTGAAAACACCCTAAGCCCTGTGGTGGAGTGGTTCAGGTAAGATGTTGGGTGTATAATGACCCAGCCTTAAAACATTTCTTAATCTTTAATTAAATGAATAATTCACATTGATGATCTTTTCAAGTTTAGATTTTTAGAGAATTATGCCATAACTATTACATCTCAAAAGTTACAAAGTAGACACTTCTAATTAGTTTCCATTTTTTTTCATAAAATAAAAACTCTTGAAAAAAAGAGTCATGTCCAGTTCCATGTTTTAGATAGCATGAATTTCCTTGATCCCATCCTTGACCCTATCACACTTTATTTCCTATGAAAAACATTTCTAAAACTTGGGATGATCATAAAAAGCTCAGTAAGGAATACACAAAGAAGGGAACTGTTAGTTTTTCGAAACAACAAGTAAACCATGAATACCTAATCATAAGTAATACTTTTCACCTATATGAAGTAGTAAATACTCTTCACTAAATAAAATATCATTTCTTACCCTTTTTAACCAAAATATCACCATAAAACCCATATAAATAACACATAACATATAAAGGTAACTTGGAACATAAACATACTTAAATGGAATAACCATACAGTCGACTTCCACAAATGTCACTAAATGGAATAGCCATACGACTGACTTCTATACCCAATGCATTGGATGTTATAACTTAACCACCCATCCTAGTTTATCACAACACCACCCATAATTTGGTTTATCACGTAACCACTCATCAAATGTCCAAGTACCCTTATAAAATCATAATACATAAAACAAATATAAAGGAAAGAAAACATTTCCACATTTCAATCAAAATATATCACTTAAATATATTGACATAAAAAATACATTATCAAAACCATTTTCAATACCAAAATACATAAAGGAGTATAAGGTATTTATTTTCTTTTAAAAACATTACGGCTTGTTGAGGAATCCAAAGATTAAATAATACTTGCGGCGGCAGAAAGGTCGTTGTCACCACGTACATTAAAAGAAAAATTCCTTTTTTTCATTTAGTAAAACGTTTCGTATAAAAATATTCCCTTTTAATGAAATGAAATGTCAAAGGTGTTTATACAACGTATAAAAGAAAGTCTTGTATTAAAATAAGATATGCCTCAATGAAAGGAGATTGAGACGAAGTCCCTTACCTCATGTCTAACTTGACTCGATCATTCTTTAATATCCTGAATAATAGACTAAAGTTAATTTATACTTGATTAAGAACCTTTTTCAAATTTATTATTCATTTTATATCACTTATTACCATGTTATAAACATTATGTAATCATTTAAGTTAATAATGTTCGTTTTGTCGATATTTGGTACTTGACTCAAAAATGGACTTCTTATAATTACATGTTGTTCATGTGGTCAATGTTTCATTATATCCATAATGATATTCATGATTTGGATATCATATATATCATAAATATCCAGTATATACATGTATTTATAATATTACATAACATTTAGAGGTAATAAATGAAATGCACCGTTCATGGAGACGGTAAGTCGTACGTACGCATGAACGCTACTTTCATTTATATTTCTTATTTTAATGGAATTAAAACATAATTATACATAGTTATATTATAACTCTATGATAATATCATGTATAATATCATTAAATCCATACTTTATACATCCCAAATAAGGCATTAACGAGTCACATCACTTTGAGGGGCAGTAGTCTGCACTTCCTCTAATGAGATTATCACGTTTACCCATAATGGAAACCATAAAGGCATGATATAAATGGAAATTACAGAAGAATAGAGAAAAAATAAACATAATATATATCATATATAAATATAGTAACATCTTAATGACCACCATGAGAGGCAGTAGGAGATAATTGAACAATCATCGTTTCGTGAGGCAGTAGTTCGCCGTCCACAGAAACAGTATGTTCTTCACCAATTAGATGGAGGTGTGTGTAAGTTTAGCTCTAATACTTATAATAAAAACATACTAGTATATTTAATATACTGGTTTTGTTACAAAATAAAGGAATAAAAATAGTTTAGGGGGTTGGGGAATCAAAATAAAACAAAAGAACATAAGAGAAGACGTTACCTTTAAATCGGGTAACTCCCCTTGGTTTGAACCAAAAGGGTTTCTTGAAGTGATTTATGCCTAAGGTAAGAATTATATGATGAATAGAGGGATATTGGGAGCTTATTTGAGTAGAGGTTTGACGAGACAAAGGGCTTGAGAAGTGTGTGAAATGGATAGGAAGTGGGGTCTTTTTATAAGGGAGAGGAGGGGCTCTTTTGGAAAGATTGAAAATATTATTTTATTATATAATGATTTTAGGTTTCTAAAGGTCCAAAAATCATTAAATTTGAACATAAGGTGGCCCATGTTCGAAATAAAATCATCCAATTAGAATTGTACAGGTTTTGGATATTTTTTTAAACTTTATCTTCTTATTTATTTAAATTATTCAATAATGACATAAACACTGCATCATCATTGTGTCATAAATAATTTTATTTATTTGATGTCTACAAATTATAAAATAGTTAACATGATGTATTAAATCTTTGTATCTTTCTAAGTAATATTTATAGTCAAATATATCTATTATATAACCCCATGTAAAAATTGTTTTAGTCAAAAAATACATGTTTGTGACATTTTTATTTTTACTTTAAATAAAAAGGTATTAATGTCATTATCTTACCCAAGTGGATACATGGGGTCCCAAAATTGACCCATGGTTTGTCTTGGTCTTCAAAGACTCATCCAATAAGATTAGTACATGTGTAAAGGTTATTTCATATTATTATAACATTATTTTTACCTTAAATTACACTAATTACCTTTAATCACGGTTAATAAAAGTCAAAAGTTACTATTCACCAACAATTTTTTTCATCTCATTGAACCACATTTTACTTACTAATGAAAACCAAGTATGTTAGATTTTTGAAATTCAATTCACAGAAGTGGTAAAATTTAATTTAAATGAATAATCATTTTTTTTAACTACCACTTAGTGGTTTCACTATTCATCAAAAATTGAAGTTTTTCTGAAAAATACCAAAAATTCACCCAAGCTATATTTGATATTCTGAATTCAAAAATTATGTCTATTTTACCAAATTCAAAACATATAAGTTGAATTAGTGAATTTTATAATTAATTCCCATTGTCAAAACAAATAGCGTGTTTTTAAGAAACAATATATATCAAGAGATTGACACTTATTTAAGTCCAATTTCAAAGTGAAATTAATTCCAATGTCCACTATTAGATTAAATGGTAAAAATATATTATAATTTCACTTTAAAACCAATTAAAAAGATAATCTAACCATCTAAATAAATTATATTAAAATGTGCTTTTGAATTAAAATACAACATTTTCACTATTCATTAAAAAATGAACTTTATTGGAAAAATAACAAAAACATACAAAAAGTAAATTTTGATGTACCAATTATAAAGAAGAATTTTATTTGGTCCAATAGAACATAAAAGAGTGAACAAAACTATATTTAAAGAGGGTTCTCCATCAAAAGGTGATAAATCGACCTTTTAGTGAATATTAGAGTATTTATGCTTAAAATTGGATTCAATCGCATTTTAGGCCTCTAACATTTATTGGATAAATGTAAAAACATTTAACAAACATATATAATGATATTTTAGTTATTTATATTCATTCCCGCCAATACATCGGCTACGTGTTAACTACCATTTAAAATAATATTATTATATTATTAGTGTGCAATGGAAGCTTTAAAATAAACCCGTTGTTGTGTATCGGGTACGTCATCGAACATAGAAACCCCATTAAAGTAAAATTAATATTTAATTCAAAAATATTAATAAATATGAAAATGCCTTATTCTTTATTTACCTGGGGTGTTACATCCTTCCCCCCTTTTGGGAATTGCGTCCTCGCAATTTTATTCACTTATAAAATAAATGGGGGGTATTTATTCCTCATAGCATTTTCAGATTCCCAAGTTGCCTCTTTAACCATATAGTTATTCCACAAAACCTTCACCTGATGAATTACCTTATTCCGTAGCACTTTCTCTCTACAGTCAAGAATCTGGATTGGTTGTTCCTCATAAGATAGGTTCTCTTCCAACTGAACTACGTCTGGGCTCAAAACATGAGATGGATCTGGTATATACTTTCTCGACATCGAAACATGAAAAACATTGTGTACCTGGGATAAACTTGGAGGTAAAGCCACTCTATATGCAACTGATCCAAATTTCGCCAGGGTTTCATAAGGTCCAATGAACCTCGGACTCAACTTTCCCTTTTTACCAAAATGCATCACACTTTTCCATGGAGAAACTTTGAGAAAAACATGATCACCTACCTCGAAAAATAGATCTTTCCTCTGGTTATCTGCATAAATTTTCTACCTTCTCTGAGCTGTTCTCATGTTCTTCTAAATCAACTGAACTTTTTCCGCCATATCTTCTACCAATTCTGGTTTGATCATCTTCCTTTCCCCTAATTCATCCCCAAAAGCTGGAGTTCAACACCGCTTTCCATATAATGCCTCAAACGGATCCATTTGTATATTGTAATGAAAACTGTTATTATATGAAAATTCAACCAAAGAAAGATATTGGTCCCAACTTCCCTGGTAATCCATCGTGCAAGCACGTAACATATCCTCTAGGTTTTGAATTGTTTGTTCTGACTGCCCATCTGATTGCGGATGAAAAGATGTACTAAAATTTAATTCTGTACCCAATGACTTCTGAAGGCCTTTCCAAAAGTTATAAGTAAACTTGGGATCATGAACAGATACAATGGAGAGGGGAACTCCATGTAACTTGACTATCTCTTTAATATAAAATCGATAAAGTCGATCTAGAGAGAAAGTATCTCAAATAGGAAGAAAATGAGCAGATTTTGTCAATCGATCAACAATAACCCAGATTGCATTATTACCTTGAGATGTCTTTGGTAATACCACAACAAAGTCCATGGATATATTTTCCCATTTACACTCTAGTACCGGTAATGACTGAAGCATCCCTTTTGGTAACTTCTGCTCTACATTAACCTGCTGACAAGTCAAACACTTTACAGTAAAATCAGCAATATCTCTTTTCATTCCATCCCACCAGTAATACTCCCACAAATCTCTGTACATCTTAGTACTGCCAGGATGAACTAAAAACATGGAACTATGAGCCTCACATAACAACTCATTTTTCAAATATGAATCACAAGGGATACATAATCTCTTCCAAAACCTCAAAACACAATCATTATCAATGTTAAATTCAGGCGAATTACCCTTCTAAACTAGCTCTACCTTTTTCTACAACCCACTATCTTTCTTCTGCGCTTGCTAAATTCTGTCTGATAGAGATGATCTCACTGACAACTGAAACAAAACAGGAGAACTTCCTGCACCCATAACTTCTATGCCAAATTTCATCAAATAAAAAACCAAAGGATCTCATTCCAAATGTAGCATGGTTAATGAAGCATTACTTTTTCGACTCAAAGCATCAGCCACTTTATTTGATTTTCCCAGATGGTAATTAATTGTACAATAATAATACTTGATTAATTCTAGACATCTCCTCTGTCTCATGTTCAATTATTTCTGAGTGAATATAAACTTTAATCTTTTTTGATCGGTATATATTTCACACTTTACTCCATACAAATGATGCCTCCAAATTTTTAAAGCAAAAAAAACATCAGCTAATTCCAAATCACGTGTATGGTAATTTAACTCAATAGTTTTCAACTGTCGTGAAGCATAAGCAATTACCTGATCATTCTGCATAAGGACACAACCAAGTCCCTTCAACGAAGCATCACTGTAGATAACAAACTCACCATTTCTGGAAGGCAGTTCCAAAACTGGATCATTCATCAATCTTCTTTTCAATTACTGAAAACAATCATCACATTCTTTTGTCCAAATGAACTTAACACCTTTTCAAGTTAACATAGTCATTGGACTAGATAACTGGGAAATTTTTTCAATAAACCTCCAATAATAACCTTCCAAACCTAGAAAACTACAGATCTTGGTTATATTTGTGGGTATTGGCCATTCTTCAATAACTTTTGTTTTAGCAGGATCCACAATTATGCCATTTTTTGAAACAATGTGACCAAGGAAAGAAATTTTTTGTAACCAAAACTCACACTTTCTGAATTTTCCAAACAGTTTATTTTCTTTTAAGGTTTGTAAGATAACCCTTAAATGACTTTCATGTTCCTATTTACTTTTGGAATAAACCAAAATATCATCAATGAACACAACCACAAACTTATCCAAGAACTCATGGAAAATTCTATTCATTAGATCCATGAATACAGTAGGTTCATTGGTTAACCCAAAATGCATAAATACAAATTCATAATGGCCATATCTAGTACAAAACACAGTCTTCGGAACATCTACTTCTTTTACTTTCAACTGATGGTACCCCGACCTCAAGTCAATCTTTGAAAAATACTGAGCTCCCTGGATCTGATCAAAAAAATCATCGATATGAGGAAAAGGATTCTTGTTCTTAATAGTGATGTTATTCAATGCTCTATAATCAATGAAAAGTCTCATTGTACCATTTTTCTTTCTAACAAACAAGATAGGATCACCCCATGGTGATGTGATAGTTCAAATGAATCCTTTATCCAATAACTCCTGCAGTTGCTTCTTTAACTCTAAAAGTTCAACTTGAGCCATTCGATAAGGGGGTTTTGAAATTGTCTTAGAGTTAGGAACTAAGTAAACAGTAAATTCGACTTATCGATCATATGTAATACCAGGAAACTCATCAGAAAAAACATCAAGATACTCATTTACCACTGGCACATCATTAATCTGAATAGTTCCTTTGTTATCAACAATATGTTCAAGGTAACATTCATTTCCATAGTTTACTAGTTTCTCAGCTTCCTGATATGTTATCAAAAGTAAGGGTTCATTATTGAACACAAACTGAAAATATTTCTGAAAAGAAACCTCTTTAGCTCTGCATTCAATATTAGTATAATAAATAGAAATCCAATCCATGCCCAAAATAACATCAAACTCTACTAGATTTAGGATCGAAATAGTGATGTAGATGCTCAATATACAAGAGGGGGGGGGTGAATTTTACACTTTAAAAATTCCTTTGGAACCTTTAAAGTTAGTTACGAATAACTATGTTTTCCTTAAGCAAAGGAAAGGGCTAAGTTTAACAAGGTTAAACTAAGCAAATTCACAACACCTCTAACGCCGAATGCAAACTTGGAAAGAGATTCCGAAAAAAGGTTCCGGAAATATAGTTCCGGAAATTGAAACTTAACAAAAGATTACAATATGAGATTCTACCTTAAAGCATATAGAATCTAAATGAAACAGAGTACAAGTAAGGAAGTATAAGAAAGTTATACTTTCCTTATAATACAAAATGCAGCGGAATATAAACAAGTAGTAGAACTACAAGTAACAAGATATAAGTCTTTTAACCCAAAGAGAAGGGTATCCAACAACCTTGGATAAAGGTCCCTTGATTTATACTTTCAAGCAAGTCTGTCTTACCCACACCAGGGTAAGCCCTCAATACAAAGATCAGAGTCTCTATCTTGCTATCCCGCAAGCCCTCAACTTCAAGGTAGTTGGCAACCTCTGTCTTCCTCAGCAAGGAAGCCCTCGAACTTCAAGGTAGTCGGAACCTCTGTCTTCCTATCCACGGAAGCCCTCGAATGTGATCACCAACATTCGGAGTCGCACGAAGCTTTGAGAGTTAATAAGAGCCTCTCTCTCTAGAAATCACTTCAACAACATGTATACACAAAACCAAGTTGTTCATCTGTCATCAGTATTCTGTGTCGAGCTCTTTCAAATGAGCTCCTATTTATAGGTAAGGTCAGCTCCTTCTCCAACGGTCATATTTTCCTTAAAGATCAGAGGGACCTGTAAACGTGTCACTTAGACAACGGTTAGTTTATAACAAAATAGATGACATCGTTTTATAACAAAACAAGTGTAACAGAATGTACGACATCGTTTTAAAATCTAACTCAAAATTTCAGAATGTAAGCTTCGGAGTGAAGGTTCAGAGTGTAATGAAAATAATAAAGAGTAGAAAAATTATAGAAGTGTAAGCAGAATAAAAGTTCGGAGTCTAACCAAAATATTTTTCGAAGTCTGAATTAATTCAGAGTGTATAAAACAAAGATGATCAGATTCTGTTTAAAAGGTGAATTCGGAATGAGAATTCGGAATGAGAATTCGTCATCAGAATTCGTAATGAGGATTCATCATCAGGATTCGTAATGAGAATTCATCATCAGAATTCGTAATGAGAATTTGTTGTCGAATTTCATAAAGATTCGTATCCTTAATCTGGAGTAAAACTGTTTTTGGAATTCGGAATGAAACTTTATCACAGTTCTCATTCTGAATTTCGGAGTGAAACTTTATTACAGTTCTTGTCCAGAATTCAGATCCTAAAATAGAATACTTCATATCAAAGTTTCAAGGAGTTCCGAGAAAATATAAATGAATCCGAATCTTATACTTAAGAAAAATCTAGATGAAAATATGATAAGGATAGTTTTTCTTATAAAAGCGATTTTCCTTAAGAAAGCAATTTTCCTTATAAAAGCAATTTTCCTTATAAAAGCAATTTTCCTTATAAAAGCAATTTTCCTTATAAAAGAAATTTTCTTAAAGATAAGGTGTTTTTGATTTTCAAAACAAGAAATAATGGAAAAGTCATAAGGAAAACCTTATTGACTCAATACTAGAGGCAAAACAATAAGGTTTGCTGGTATATTCTTTCCACACATAAGGATAAGAAGGTTCTTATAATTTCTTTTTGTCTCAACATTTACCTCTGGTGTTTTTACCATAAGTTCAGGATTCATATCTTGATATGGAATTCCCAATTTACTAGAAAACTTATCATAAATAAAAGAATGTGTAGACCCTGAATCAAATAAAACATTTGTATAATCTGAACAAAAAAATAGTGTACCTGATACTACTTCATTTGATGGCCCAACATCTGCTGAAGTATTTGCAAAGGATTTCACCACCCCTTTCTACTTATTGTCTAGATGCTTTCCCTCAGTTGAGTTCTTCGTTAGACACTAATTTTCATAATGACCCATTTCATTACACTTAAAGCATCTTATCGCTGGATTTTCATTTCCTTCTTGATCATCTTTCTAACAGTTACGAGCAATATAACCAGACTTACCACACCGAAAGAACTTTCTAGACTTGGATGAACATTCTACAGGATGCATTTTACTACACTTCTCACAAGATGGATATTTGGTTTTCTTACCTCCAGGCTTCTTTGATGAATTATTTCCCTTTGCCTGCCAACTGGACCTCTTATTCTGTTGTTTGACGAAGAACACCGAATCATCGGCAAACTCCATTTCCACCTTCTCCGCACATCGAACAAGTTTTTCATAACTTTTGAACTCATGAGAAGATAAATACCTTTGATACTTTGGATTTAACCCTGACTAAAAATGGTTTATTTTACTATCAAGATCTCATATGAAATTTGGAGCATACCTTTCTAGTCGAGTGAACTTTGCTTCATAAGCAGCCACTGAGTCATCCTCCTGCCTCAATTATAGGAATTGTTTTTCCATCCTAAGACGAACCACCTTAGGAAAATATTTCTCAAGAAACATACCTTTGAATTTATCCCAGTCAAGATCATAAATCTCCTCACTATCCATGATATTTTTTACTATTGACCCCCACTGATCAGCTTCACCTTCAAAATGGTAAACATCAAGACTAACCTTTTGATGTTACGAACACCCCAGGACATCAAAAATCTTCTCCAGGGATTTAATCCACCCTTCAGCTAGTACAGGGTCAGATGATCCTCTGAATGATGGGGGTTTTTGCCTCATGAAATGTTCCACCACTAAAATGTTACTTTGTGGTTGATCTGGCTGATCTCATGTGTGGATACCACCACCATATATCACTTGAGTCAACTACGCCATTACTGCAACAAACTATTCAGTTCCAATTCCGACCATCTCAGGATGCTGATTTGGAAGGTCATTTCCTTCTGTATTCCTTCCTAGCATTGCTTCCTTGTTTCCTCTGTAAAAAAACATTCTGAACAAACATGTCTTAGATGAAGCAACATTGTAATCTTCAAATGCTATATCATTTCAATTTAACCATAATGTGTAAAAAAAATATTTTTGGATAATCATTTAATAGAATTCTAACTCCTAAAGTTATCTAAACAGACCTTTGATACCAATTATAAGGACCCAGCCTTAACACATTACTTAATCTTGAATTAAATGAATAATTCACATTGAGTATCTTTTCAGGTTTAGAGTTTTAGAGAATTATTCCATAACTATTATATCTCAAAAGTTACAAAGTAGACACTTCTACTCAGTTTCCATTTTTTTATAAAATAAAAACTTTTGAAAAAAAAGAATCATGTCCAGTTCCATGTTTTAGACAACATGACTTTCCTTGATCCCATCATTGACCCTATTCCACTTTATGTCCTGTAAAAAAATTTCAAAAACTTGGGATGATCATAAAAAGCTCAGTAAGGAATACACAAAGAAGGAAACTGTTAGTTTTTCAAAACAATAAGTAAAACATTAATACCTAATCATAAGTAATACTTTTCACCTATATGAAGTAGTAAATACTCTTCACTGAATAAAATATCATTTCTTACCCTTTTGTAACCAAAAGATCACCATAAAACCCATACAAAGAACACATAACATATAAAGGTAACATGGAACATAAACATACTTAAATGTAATAACCATACGTTCGACTTCCACACATGTCACTAAATGGAATAGCCATACGAACGAATTCTATACCCAATGCATTGGAGGTTGTAACGTAACCACCCATCCTAGTTTATCACAGCAGCCCCCTTTAATTGGTTTATCACGTAACCACCCGTCAAATGTCCAAGTACCATTATAAAATCATAAGACATAAAAAAATATAAAGGAAAGAAAATATTTCCACATTTCAATCACAATATATCACATAAAGATATTGACATAGCAAATCCATTATCAAAACCATTTTCAATACCAAAATACATAAAAGAGTATATGGTATTTATTTTCTTTTAAAAACATTATGGCTTGTTGAGGAATCCAAAGATCAAACAATAATCGCAGTGGCAGAAAGGTCGCTGTCACCACATACGTTAAAAGAAACATTCATTTTTTTCGTTTAGTAAAAAGATTCGTAGAAAAATATTCCCTTTTAATGAAATGAAAAGTCAAAGGTGTTTATACAGCATATAAAATAAAGTATTGTATTAAAAAAAGATATGCCTCAATGAAATGAGATTGAGACGAAGTCCCTTACCCCATGTCCGACTTGACTCAATCGTTCTTTAATCCCATGAATAATAAAATAATGTTAATTTATACTTTATTAATAACCTTTTTGAAGTTTATTATTCCTTTTATATCACTTATTACCATGTTATAAACATTATGTAATCATTTAAGTTAATAATTTTCATTTTGTCGATATTTGGTACTTGAGTCAAAAATGGACTTCTTATAATTACATGTTGTTCATCTGGTCAAAGGTTCATTATATCCAGAATGATATTAATGATTTTGATATCATATATATCATATATATACAGAATATATATGTATTTATAATAGTACACAACATTTAGAGGTAAGAAATGAAATGCACCGTTCATGGAGACGGTAAGCCGTACGTATGCATGAATGCTACTTTCATTTCTATTTATTATTTTAATGAAATTAAAACATAATGATACATAGGTATATTATAATTCCAGTATAATATCATATATAATATCATTAAATCCATCCTTTATACATCACACATAATGCATTAATGAGTCACATCACTTTGAGGGGGTGGTAGTCTGCACTTCCTCTATTGAGATTATCGCGTTTACCCATAATTGAAACCATAAAGGCATGCTATAAATGGAAATTACAGAAGCATAAAGAAAAAATAAAACTTAATATATATCATAAATAAATACAGTGACATATTAATGGCCACCATGAGAGGCGGTAGGAGATAATTGAACAATCATCGTTTCGTGAGGCAGTAGTTCACAGTCCACAGAAACAATATGTTCTTCACCCATTAGATGGAGGTGTGTGTAAGTGTAGCTTGAATAATTCTCATAAAAACATACTAGTATATTTAATATACTGGTTTTGTTACAAAATAAAGTAATAAAAAGAGTTTATAGGGTTGGAGAATCAAAATAAAACAAAAGAACATAAGAGAAGACATTACCTTTAAATCGGGTAATTCCCCTTGGTTTGAACCAAAAGGGTTTCTTGAAGTGCTTTATGCCTAAGGTAAGGCTTCTATGATGAAGAGTGGGATATTGGGAGCTTATTTGAGTAGATGTTGGATGAGCCAAATGGCTTGATAAGTGTGTGAAATGGGTAGGAAGTGGGGTCTTTTTATAAGGGAGAGGAGGGGCTCTTTTGGAAAGCTTGAAAATATTATTTTATTATATAATGCTTTTCGGTTTCTAAAGGTCCAAAAACCATTCCATTCGAAGATAAGGTGGCCCATGTTCGAAATAAAATCATCCAATAAGAATTTTACAAGTGTTGGATATTGTTTTAAACTTTATCTTCTTATTTATTTAAATTATTCAATCATGACGTAAACACTGCATCATCATTGTGTTATAAATAATTATATTTATTTGATGTCTAAAAATTATAAAAAAATTACCATGATTTAGGAAATATTTTTATATTTAAAATGAATATTTATAGTCAAATATATCAATTATATAACCCCATGTAATTTTTTAGTAAAACAATACATGTTTGTGACATTTTAAATTTTACTTTAAATAAAAAGGTATTAATGTCATTATCTTACCCAAGTGGCTCCATGGGGTCCCAAAATTGACCCATGATTTTTCTTGGTGGGCCAGGACTCATACAATAAAAGTAGGACATGTGTAAAGGTTATTTAATATTATTATAACATTATTTTTACCTTAAATTACACTAATTACCTTTAATCGCGATTAATAAAAGTCAAAAGTTACTATTCACCAACAATTATTTCCATCCAATTGAACCAAATTTTACTTAATAATGACAAAAAAATATGTCGGATTTTTGAAATTCAATTCACATAAGCGGTAAAATTTCATTTAAATGAAAAATTAGTTTTTTTAACTACCATTTAGTGGTTTCACTATTCATCAAAAATTGAAGTTTTTTAGAAAAATACCAAAAATTCACCCTAAGCTATATTTGATATCCCGAGTTAAAAAATTATGTCTATTTTAAAAAATTAAAAACATATAAGTTTCATTAGTGAATTTTATAATTAATTCCCGTTGTCAAAACAAATAGCGTGTTTTTAAGGAACAATATATATCAAGAGATTGACACTTGTTTAACTCCAATTTCAAAGTGAAATTAATTCCAATTTCCAACATTGGATTAAATGGTAAAAATATATTATAATTTCACTATAAAACAAATTAAAAATATAATCTAACCATCTAAATAAATTATATTAAAAGGCCATTTTTAATTAAAATACAACATTTTTCACTATTCATTAAAAAATGAACTTTATCAGAAAAATAACAAAAACATACACAAAGTAAATTTTGATGTCCTGATTCTAAAGAAGAATTATATTTGGTCCAATTGAACATATAAGAGTGAACAAAACTATATTTAAAGAGGGTTCTCTATCAAAAGGTGATAAATAGACCTTTTAGTGAATATTAGAGTATACATGCTTAAAATCGGATTCATTCGCAATTTAAGCCTCTAACATTTATTGGATAAATGTATAAACATTTAACAAACATATATAATCATATTTTAGTTATTTCTTTTCATTCCTTCCAATACAACGACTACATGTTAACTACCATTTAAAATAATATTATTATATTATTAGTGTGCAATGTAAGATTTCAAATAAATCCGTTGTTGGCTATCGGGTATGACATCAAACAATGAAACCCCATTAAAGTAAAATTAATATTTAATTCACAAATATTAATTATGAAAATGTATTATTCTTTATTTACCTGGGATTTTATAGGGTCAACCTGGTCTGGTTCATTATAGTCTCTAAGAATATATATTGCGGAGAAATTTACCCTCTAATAGTTCATCATATCAAATAAACTAAATATATCTATCAAAATAACAAATAAAAACTAAGGAAATCAACATAAACCTAGTAAGATCAAAATAATATCCCAACATGCCCTATACTTTCATACAACCAAACATGACTGAATGTATATCTCACATGTAAAAACATAAATAATACAAATAAAATGGACCATAAGATGAGAGCAGGAAAACCACTCCACGTGACTCTATATTCCCTTAATCTTAGCTCTATAGTGTATCTAGAAACCAAATCCTAGTTACAGAGGCCTAATTCCTTTTCCTAAATCATCTTTCATGTAATCTATACACACATGAGGTGTGAATATATAATAATTAAGAATTTAATCCACAATAGAAAACACGATAAACCTTGTCATCTCAAGGAGTTAGGATGTGCTTATATAAAAATAGCAAAAATATAAAATGATTTAAAAGTAATAATTTATATCCACGTAACAAATTATTGGTGAAAATAATATCACTGAAGTAAACTAAAATTTATTCACCTAATTATAGTATCTATAGAATAAGGAATGAAACTCATAACTTATCATATAACCCTGATCTTGCTAAAGGCCAATCAAGCACATGGAACAAATATATTTTAGCCTCTCGAAGCTATTAAATTTCATAATATCATGTATATATGACCCCTTGGGAGAAATCATTCCATATTATAGAATATCATATTTATAACCTCTCAAGGATAATTGTGCCACATCATGGAATATCATATGTCAACCCACCATAGGTCAGGTGTAAGAGACCATATTCATGGATTATTCATAATAAAAATAATAATTAGTGATAAAAATATCATTCTTCAATTCCATCCCATCACAACATATCAATTTGATCCCATAACATTATTCTATAACATTTTATCCCCTTTTTAATTCAATTACAAGTAACAAGAATTAACAAAGTCATTTCCAATATTAATACATTGATTTTTAGTTGGATAACACACATCAAACCCCCCCCCCCCTTTAGGTCTCTTTAACTCATATTTCAATATAGGTTAATTAGACAATACTTAACACCACCTTATCCCATTTAAATACAATTTCCAGGCTTACACATGCCTATATTAACTATTTAAGCACACATAAAAACCTCTAAAGTATGAATTAATTTCCCAAATTAAGCTATACATGTTTACCCCATTTTATTTCTCATTTTCAAAAATGAAAATGATCATTAATGGGGCAGCATTACCCATAAAATACATATGGTAGAGAGAAATACATCACATAAGCATAACAAAATTCCATGATTTCCTTATATGAAATTATTAAGCAACATTAGGCATAAAACACATCAATTATTACCTTTAAACATTATTTAAATTCCATTATTATCCATCATTAATATCTAAATTGTCATTATCTTTATTCTCACATCTATAATAGGCCATTACACTTACCAATTAACCCTTTTAAGTATAAATAATCATGGATTAATGTATTATCCACCATTTTAGGTCACAATTACCTTCCAAAATGTCATAATAAATTCATTTATCATCATTAAGTACAATTTACAAGGCAATAAACATAGAATAATGATTAAATCACCAAAAAAATTCTTACAAATCACATACCAAAATATATGATGGAGATAAATAGGTCACTCATGCAATGAAACATCCCACTTCTACCCACCAAATCACTCAGATTGATCCACCAAAAGTCCCGAAGTGCATTATCGATCACCATAGGCTAGACACAATCACCAAGGTATCATACTGAAACCAAACGGGGGTTTCCTCCTTGAATGACGAGAATAAACAAAAATAGACAATTCCCTAGTAAAAGTAATACTTAAAATAAATAAATGCAATTATCCATACACTAATGTGTACCTATTTTTTCAGGAGCCTACCTAATTAGAACTATACATTTAGTGTGACTAACCTAGAGTATTTTCAAGATTGGTGACATCTTATAAAGTTTCCCAAGGTTTGTGTGAGTGAGGAAAAAACAAAATAAAAGAATATATACTAGAATGTGTGTACAATAATTAGTATGATAAGTGAACTTGGTGTGCAATAGCCTTTTGTGTATTGGGAAGAAAACCAAGTTATTATAGGAGAACCATGGGGTCAGATGAATGAGTTCATGATATGGGGAGTTCAGGTCATGAAAAATAGCATCAAGGATAATACCCAACCTAAAGTGCAAAGGCACTATCTTGGTTTGATATGTGATCATCACAATGAGAGTATTGTACTGGGGGGGGGGGGTGTAACACCCTTGGAAAAGTGAGACATTAAAGACTAAATGGTACTAATCATGTCACCAAGGTACACCTTTTTTAGAGAGCCTACATGATTAGAACTCCATAGTTAAGTATGGTTTACCTAAAGCAATGTCCAGATAGAGGATCTCCTAAGAGGTTTCCCAGAGTGTCTATTAGTGGGGAAAAAGAACACTAAATGAGTATGTTTTAGCATATGGGGATAATAATTTGTTTGGTAAGTGATCCTAGTGGGTAATGTACTATGGTGGGTTGGGAATATAACCAAGGTATTAAAATAGAATCATGGGGTCAGATAACCAGGTTTATAACATGGGGAGGTTCAGTTATGAAAACCTACCTTAATGAATATGAGAAATAAACATAAAGTTCAGACCTCCAGTACCTCCACAGATATATGGATTCAAGAATCCTATAAACTAAAAGTAAAATAACCGGGATTGTAACAACAAAACAACCAATATATCATTATATTTTAAAAAAAATTAAGGTTCATAAATCACTTATTAAGATAAATTCAGCCCAATTATTAGATTAAAAGATCTCATTTCTTCTATGATGTGTAGATGATAGTTGTGTCATGGTTCTCTCTTAGGTTTATAGGATATATTGGTTAACCAAGCTTTAAATAGAGGGATTTCTGGTGTGATATTTGGAGGGAAGTTTTACATAAATCATTTTAGCACGGAACATAACCTTACACCATGGTTTTTATTGATTAAGATTCATTGTGGCATGACTATCACCCATTGTGTCACGGTGTTATATTTTTATCCTAGGTATAAATTTAGGGTTCCCTTTGAAACCAATCATTCCTTTACTTTCCCTTTTGACTCTTGGGTGACATGTGTAATATTTTAGGAAATTTTTCAAACCCTCTTGATCGGATTTGACCCCTGACCTTGGGGAGATCAAATATTAGTAAATTGAGGAAAGTAACATAATTTTCCTTCTTGGGTTCCTTCTTGGTTTCTTTCCTTCCCTTAGTTTGGGAGGTTGTGATGGTAGATTTTGGAGTTTATTATATGGTTATAAATCATTATATTGATGGAGATTATTATATCCATGATTTTTGGTGTTTTTCTTAAGTGATTCTGGATTGGTGATCATATCATTCTCTCTCTGATCTTACACAATGATTTTTGAAGCTTCCGGTTGAGGTAGGGGATCCATGGTATCTCTTTTATTTATGTGAATCTATGAAATTATCATGATTCTAATTTCTTTATATGGATTTTCAGAATTAACTAATGAAAATAATAAAACATACTTTTTGACCTCACCTGTTTTGATAATCTCAATTATACTTTCATATAATTTGATAATCTCAATATAATGTTTTTCTATATATTAATTCTTTAAATCTATGCTCAAGTTGATAATAATATTAAAATAATCCCTGAGATAGTTTAATCATTGTTTATCCATGTTTATATGAGTTATGAAGTTCTTCTAACCCGTTCGGATGTGTTTTTCATAAAATAGACAAGTGTTATAGCTACTGTTATAGAGCTACCAGTACTCCGTCTACTGATAGACAGAGTCACCGATACACTAAGGTCACTGATATAAACAGAGTTACCGGTAAGTAGACACAAAGTCTACCAACAGAATAGAAGAGCTACCGATATCCATGTCTACCAGTAGTTACCGATAGAGTAAGCCTACTGATACGAGTACTGAATCACAAACCAGAGCTACCGATATGAGGAAGTCCACTAATAGAACCAGTCTACTGAGCTACCGACAGACAAATAGACCAGAGCTACCGATAGATAGAAGTCTACCGATATATCCAGTTCACAGATAGTTACCGATACAAGTATAGTCACCAATATATCGAGCTACTGATAGAAGCCTGCTGATAGTGTAAGTCTACCGACACGTGAAAACAGCTACCGATGGAGAAACAACTACTGATAACAAGAGATACCAATGGAACTAAAGTCACCGGTATATGAGCTACCGATGCAAGTTCAAAAGAGCTACCGATGGAAGGTTCTGCAACACAAAGTCCACTATGCACGTCTACCAATAAACGACTACTAATGATTGGCCAACTAGTCAAACCCTATACTCTTCATACTATTTATTTATTTATCTAACAGTTACATTTGATGGTTTTAATGCAGTTAATGTTATTTAATGATTTCTGTTGCATGTTAGGGAACCGTACCTAGTACCCATGCAAAAGGAGATTATTCTTTTCTACCTAAGATGAAATCTATAAAGGGATGGAAAGAAGAACACACTGGATATATACAACAAGAATCAATGAACTAAGAAGATACACTAAGGGTGAAAGAGACAAGAGCTGAACAACATTCAAACGTGGATCATTTTTCACATGTCTACCTTCATACTCCAAGAGTTCTGAACATACATGCAGAAACTCATTCTAGAAGAGAACACAAGATGCATCTTGAGAGAAGGACTACAGCAAATACTTCATGCTCTCAAACTCATAAGCTGAACCAAGAACCCAAGAAGAAAACAACACTTTTTTCTGAGCAGAAACCAGAGAAGGACTCAGAAGCTTTTCTGATCAACCAATCAAGTCCAAAGCTGCACTGTTGATCACTAAAGCATTTCCAAACTCAGTCATACTTATCCTTAGTGATTCTATCTTTACATTTTGAGCAGTGTGTGTATCCTGTTTATTTTACACACACACACACTGTCTCCTGTGCTAAACTAGAGGATTTGTAAATCCTCACTCAAACTCTATAACTATTTTTTCCCACTATGGATAGTGGTAGAGGTAGAGTAAGACCTGGACAGCCCGTGTGCTGTTGTTTATTTTCCCACAAAGAACTGTGGGAGAGGTCTTTGGACCTGGACAATATTTTACTGTTGTTTAACCCTGATCCAGGGTGTGGAACAATTTATATAAATTGTTGAGAGGACTCAGTCTCGGCTTGGGACTGAACCTCTTGGTTAACTTTGTTGTGCTTTTATTTTAAGGCTATAAGTATTACATATATATTTTACATTCCGATTATTATTACTTTGAAATACAAAACAATTTTAAAGCTACTTTGATAGTTAAATTAGCAAGTGTTTATACTTATTTTAAACCAGTAAGTTAGTTTTGAAAGTTAATTTAATCTTCAGATTAAGTCAACTGAGACCTAATCAATCTTTGAGAAACTGATTGAACATTTACACTCTGTATAGATTCACTACAGTTTAACTTTGTTTTAAATTGGGGGATTTTAAGAGAAATATTTTTAACAGAAGTTTTAATTGGAACTCTATTCACCCCCCTCTTGAGTATCCACTCTGACCAACATTTGGTATCAGAGGTTTGTTTTTGTTCAAGGATTTTTTAGATACTCTGTTTTTCAACTGTGATTTTAGTTGCATCTTTAAAGATCTTAAATTTCTGTTAGTTATAAATTTTATCTCTTTAAAACTATTTTCTAAAATCTAGTTATGGATAATAGACTAGAGGGTGCTGCTACTAACATGGCACCTTTCTTCAATGGCACCAACTATACCCAGTGGAAACTGAAAATGAAGATTCATTTAGAAATTTTGGGTTTTGATATTTGGACTGCTATAGAGTCTCAATATAAAATTCCAGAAACTAAAAGAACAACTTGGGATGAACCTAAAAAGACCGCCTACAATAATAACTCTAAAGCCATTAATGCCCTGTACTGTGCTTTAGGAGATGAAGAGTTTAATAGAATTTCTGCTTGCAAAAATTCTTTTGAAATTTGGGATACTTTGGGTGTTTCTCATAAAGGAACAAACAATGTTTAAGAAATGCATTTGAATACTTATACTATTAAATGTGACAATTTTAAAATTAAAACTGATGAACCTATTTCTAATATGTATCTCAGGTTTAATGAGATAGTCAATACAATGAGTTCACTTGGAAAAGCTGTTCCAGCTAAGGAAAAAATTATGAGGATACTAAGATGTCTACGAGAACGATGGAGGGGCACTTCTATTTCAATCAGAGAGTCATGTGACATTAGAGCACTACCAGTAAAAGAGCTTATTGGTAAATTAATTATGTATGAGGAAGAAATCAAGGTGAATAAGGAGGAATATGATGAACCCAATAGAAAATCTGTAGCTTTTAAGTCTAGTTCCTATAAGAGTAAAGACAAGGAGAAAATTCAAATACCTACTGAGAGTTCAACCAGTGAAGATTCTAATTATGATAGTGATGCTAAGATGTCTCAAATAGCGAAACAATTCAAGAAGTTTTATAGGAAGAAGAAATTCTTCAGGAAATCTAACTACAAAAAAAATTATGACAACAAGGGACACTGGAAGAAGGACTGGAAAAATCCAGATAAAAGTGATGAAGTTGTTTACTATGAGTGAAAAAGGAAAGGACACATAAAGGATAATTGTCCAAAATTAAAAGTCAAAAAGAAATATGATTATAAGGACAAGAAGTACAAGAAAGATATGAAGGTTACCTGGAGTGCATATGAGGACATCACAAGTGAATCTGAAGTTTCTGATTCTGAGAAGAATCATGCCAACATGTGTTTCATGACCAATACCTCTGAGGTACCTGTTTCCCCTATACTAAATGATTATTATTCTAGAAATAACAGTGACTCAAATGATGATGAAAATATGTCTAAAGCTGACTTATTTGAATACTGCAATATGCTGGAAGAGACATGCAATGAACTTAAGGATAAATACAAATCATTAAAGAAACAACATGCTCTCACTACTACTATTAAAACCGAACTTACTATCAAAAAAGAGAAGAATGATCAACTGTTAAAGGAAAATACAGAACTAAAAATGTCAAATGAGAAACTTAGAAAAGACTTAGAGAAGTTTACAAATGGGAAGGATACACTAACTCAAATTCTAGGAAAGAAAGTGGCACCAAAATACACTACTAGAATAGGCTACAAACCTGGACAGAGATAGCTTATCAAGAATAGATTTATTCCTAAATCTAGACAGAATACTGCTAGTTCAAGTTCTAGAAATTCGTATGCTTCAACTAGTTATTCATATGGTTATAGACCAAATAAATTTTATCTTTCAAAATATATTGATTCTGTAAATTATATGAGACCCATAAGACAAATATGGGTACCTAAAGCTTTTATTTCTAACCATTCTAGACCCAAGAAGATCTAGGTACCAAAATCATTTCCTATCTAAATCTGTTTTGTAGGAAACATGCTTAAAGAGTTCTCACAAGAAGGTATGGTACTTGGAAAGTGGATGTTCAAGACATATGTCTGGAGATTATTCATGTTTCAAAAGTTTAATAAAGGTTGATGGAGGCCATGTCACCTTTGGTGATAATTCTAAAGGAAGGATCATCGGCTTAGGCCAAACTAGTAACACTGATTCAGTTTTAATTTCTAAAGTTTTATTTGTTGATGGACTTAAGTATAATCTATTAAGTATTTCTCAATTATGTGATGATGGATTTAATGTGAAGTTTGAAAATGATTCTTGTAATGTTTTTAATTCTAAAAATGTTTTAGTCTTTTCTGCTTTAAGAAATGAAAATGTTTATGCAGTTGATTTGAATTCTTTATCTAAACAAAATGTTACTTATTTAAATGCTTTTCATAAAGAGTCTTGGCTTTGGAACAGAAGATTAGGACACTGAAATATCTATTCACTTATAAAACTATCTAGAAATAACTTAGTTAGAGACCTACCTAAACTTGAATTCCCAAATGAAAAATTCTGTAATCCCTGTCAAAAGGGAAAGCAACATAAAGTTTCTTTTAAATAAAAGAAAGAAGTTCCAACTTCTCAACCTCTCTAGTTGGTTCACATGGACTTGTTTGGACCTTCAAGATTTTCTAGTTTAAATGGGAAGAACTATATCTATGTTCTAGTAGATGACTTTTCTAGATATACATGGGTATACTTCTTAGCTCACAAAAGTGAAGCTTGTTCTTACTTTGTTAAATACTCCAAATCTGTAGAAAATATTAGTGGAATTAAGATTAAAACCCTAAGAAGTGATCATGGTCGTGAGTTTGAAAATCAAGAGTTTGAATCCTATTGCTCACACAATCGATATAGTCACAACTTTTCTGCTCCTAGGACACCTCAGCAGAATGGTGTGGTAGAAAGAAGGAATAGAACCCTTCAAGAAATAGCTAGATTCATGCTTAATGAATATGACCTGCCTATTTACTTTTGGGCTGAAGCTGTGAATACAACTTGTTATATTATTAATAGAGTCTAAATTAGACCAGTTCTTATAAAGACCCCTTATGAGTTGTGGAATAATAGAAAACCTAAAGTTAGTTACTTTAGAGTCTTTGGCTGCAATGTTTTTATTCTTAATACAAAATATAATCTGGATAAGTTTGCTTCTAAGAGTGATGAAGGAATTTTTCTTGGTTATTCTTTAACTAGAAAATCCTATAGAGTCTTTAATAAAAGAACCAAATGTGTGGAAGAATCTGTTCACATCAAGTTTGATGAAACTTATCCACATGAGCCTAAAATTTCTCTTGAAAATCATGAAGAAGATTTGAGTGTTCTGAACCTTAATGATAAATCTAAAGAACCTGCTGTAAAAACATCCAGTTCTGGACATATTCCAGAATCTACTTCTATGGAACCTGAACCTATAGATGAACCTGAAATTTCTAGTCCTACCTTTACTAGATCAACAAGGATTCTAAAGAATCATCCTTTGGATGCTGTTGTTGGTAATCTTGATAGAGAGACACAGACTAGAGCATCTCTAAGAAATCAGGTTGAACATCATGCCTTTCTTTCACAGCTAGAACCTAAAAATATCAATGATGATATCAATGATGAATTTTGGGTAATGGCTATGCAAGAAGAGTTAAATCAATTTTAAAGAAACAAAGTCTGGGAATTAGTTGACAGACCTAAGGACACTTTAACAATAGGCACAAAATGGGTTTTTAGAAACAAAGTTGATGAGTCTGTAAACATAGTTAGAAACAAATATAGACTAGTTGCACAAGGATATAGTCAAGAAGAAGGTATAGACTATGAGGAAACCTTTTCACCTGTAGCCAGATTAGAAGCCATTTGGATCTTACTTGCATATGCTGCTCATCTGAATTTTAAGTTATATCAATTGGATGTCAAAAGTACTTTTCTAAATGGTTTTATAATTAAAGATGTTTTTGTTGAAAAAAAACCTGGATTTACTAATCCTCATTTTCCAAATCAAGTTTTTAAACTTTCTAAAGCTTTATATGATTTAAAACAAGATCCAAGAGCTTTGTATTATAGACTTAGTAATTTTCTTATTTCAAAAAGTTTTACTAAAGGGATTGCTGATCCAACTATTTTTATTAAAAGAATTTCTAAAGATGTTTTAATAGTTCAAATCTATGTTGATGATATTATTTTCGGATCTTCTAAACATTCTTTATGTACTGCTTTTTCAAAGAGTATGAAAAATGAGTTTGAAATGAGTTTAATGGGAGAACTTAAATATTTTCTTGGATTTCAAGTGTTTCAAAATAAAGATGGTATTATTTTGAATCAAAGTAAATATACAAAGGATCTTTTAAAACATTTTGATTTGGATAGTATTAAGGAAAGTGATACTCCTATGAGTACTATTTGTAAATTGGATACATATGAAACTGGGAAACTAGTGGATCAAACCAATTATAGAGGTATGATTGGAAGCTTACTTTATCTTACTGCTAGTCGAACAGATATTATGTTTAGTGTGTGTATGTGTGAAAGATTTCAAGCTAATACAAAAGAATAACATTTACTTGCTGTTAAAATAATTTTTAAGTATCTTAAACATACTGTAAAATTTGGTTTGTTTTACCCAAAAGGACAACCCTTTGAGTTAATGAGTTATTCAGATGCTGATTTTTCTGGTTGCAAGTTAGACAAAAAAAAACACTTCTGGAACATGTCATTTATTGGGAAAATCCATAGTATCTTCGTGTAGTAAGAAGAAAAATTCTATAGCATTATCCACTGCCGAAGCAGAGTACATAGTTGCTGGTAGTTGCTATGCACAAATTCTGTGGATGAAACACACTCTTTTGGACTATGTATATGACATTAGTCACGTATCAATCAACTGTGAGAACACTAGTGCAATAAATATCTCTAATAACCCTGTGTCTCACTCTAGGACCAAACACATTGATGTAAGGCACCATTTCTTGAGAGATCATTACCAAAAGGGTGATATTACTCTTGAGTTTATAGGCACTGAACATAAATTAGCCAACATTTTCACTAAACCTTTGAGTTCGGATAGTTTAAGTTATATTAGATACAAGTTAGGAATGTTTAACCTCAATCGGTATCTATTCTCACCGATGTGAAATTCTCACCGATGTGAAATCTTCACCGATGTAGAATTCTCACCGATGTGAGATCCTCACTGATGTAACCTCACTGATAGAGATTCTCACCGATGTGTGCGATATTTTAAAACTTCTGTCTGCCGCCAGAATCTGAATCGTTTTTACTTTATTTCATTTTGTTTATTTATTTTATGATTCCTAAATGATAAAACTAAAGTCCGAGATACTTACAAATCCACTGAGCCTCAAACCTTAACCCTCTAACCTTAGATCCCAAATCTTTAGTCAACCCTAAATCCTTCGGACCAACGATGGAAAAAACCAAACTTCCTACCATCAGAGATGAATCCGTTGAGCCGAAAACAAATAAGCAGAGGACCAAGCAAGAAGAAAGTGGTAGTGGTAGTGTTTCTAGAACTAGGTCGGGGAGACGACCAGTGAACCCTCATCTGTAAAATTGAGTTATTGTGATTGAAAAGGAGCTGTGTGTAGAATGGCTGTTGCCTAGAAAATCCTTAGTGCTCGATGTTCTTGAAGATCAAAAATGGTTAGAGTGTTTTTCGAACAACAATGGTCCTTAATTTCCAAAATTAGTGAAACAGTTTTATGATTTCGTAACTTTGAAGAATTAGAGAATAAAAATAGAGTAACCTCTTTTGTGAATGGAAATGAGATGTCGTTTTCATCTGTTGAATGGGCTGAGTGCTTGAAAGTTCCACATGAAGGAGTATCTGGATATTTCGTGAGAGACATGCCACCTACCAATGATATTTTCGACTATGAGACTGCTTTGGATGAGCTAAATGGTGATGGAAGTCAAAGAAAAGTGTTTTTTTGCAGAAATGGATGGAGAGAACACATTTCTATTCAAATTTGTTCAACATTTCTTGATACCAAGAAGAGGAGACTTTTCCAATTTGAGATATCAGGAAATCTATCTCCTGCACCTCTTAATACATTGTGTAAAGGTTAATTTGTGCAGATTTTTGATGCTCCAGATGGAAGATATGACAAGGTCGAAATCAAATACAAATGCCCTATTCTTTGCTAAGTTGATCTCTATGATGATCAAGGTAAAGGGGGTTGCTGAGTCTCAAGATGAGACAGTGGTAGTGAAGAATAACTTCTATATCACAACTACAGTTTGTAAGTACATAAAAATAAATTGGAACCCTTGGAGAGGAGAATGGGTCAATGATGACCAGAGGGTGTATGACAAGTTTAATCTTGTGAATCATCCTTCAAGACCAAAGGATGTGAGGGATCCAGGTCTGGGACCTGATGAAGAGGATCCAAAATACAATGATGATTTAGAAGAGGAAGAGTCCTCTACTGCGGATGAAGGAGGAGACCCTGACTTGCCTCCTAGTCCATCTCCTGAAAGTCTAGATCAACATAAATCAGATATGGAAGAAGCTACTTTAGAGGCTATTGAAGAGGCTTCTATATAAAATGAAGAATATGTTCATGAGAGTGAAGCATCTCTATCAGCTGATTTGAGCCTTAGTCCAGTGATTGGACAATATTTAGTACCTACTGAGGAAGCAAGTGAAATTGATATACCCTTACCTAATCCAGAAGATCCTCCTGCTGCTGAAGTGATGGAATTGATAGTGGAAGATTCTACTCAGGATGAAAAACCTACTGATAATGCTGATGATAATGTTTCTGCGAATGCTGTTATCCTAATTAAGGATGCACCCATTGAGGGGGAGCATCAATCTAAGTTTGGAAGTGTTACAGTGGCTGTTGGGTTTAATGATTGGGCAGAAGACCCTAGTTTTGTAGTTTGTGGTTTAGACTATCCTGATTCTGATAATGAAGCATCTCTAAATAGTCCAAAAATTGTTTATGATGATGAATCTGAATTGTTTCCTGAAGACGTGGTCAGATTACATGACCTGGATAAGCTGAAGAAAAACCTTAAGGAAAGTTTTGTGGAAGAGGTAAAGAAAATGGAAGTTTCTATGGTATCTTCAATTCAATCAGTTATGACTGAATCTGTGGTCAGTTTAGCCTCTAAAAGAGCATCTGTAGCAGTAGCACCTGCTTATTTGGTTACCAAGGATGATATGGATATCTTAAAAGATGAGCTGAAAGAATCTTTTAGTGCCTCAGTTGCGGAGATAAAGTAGAGTTTTGCTGAAGAACTGATTATGTTGGAAAGATCTTTTGAACTTTCTCTTGCCTGCAATTTGTCAACCTTTATGGGAAAAATAGTTGAAGAAGTTAAAGAATGCCGGGCTCAAGTTTCTAGACTTGAAGTAGATCTTGAAGCTCTAAAGGAATCTGTTGTTTCTTTAGACTCTTACATGAGCTCCAAATCCCAAGCAGATAAGGACTTAGCTTACGTGAAGAGTGTTGTAAGCCAGATGGTTTCAGTATTTGAAGGTTTCAAAACCTCTATGAAAGATCATATTACAATCCAGGATTCCCAAGTTCAAAATCTTATCAGTGGTTTGACCAAAAGCTTCAAAGAGACTATATCTTTCTATGTTGGTTCTCTTGCATCTAAACCTTCGATGGATTTGAATCAGTTTTGAGCTATGATGAAAGAGGAGCTTGGTTCTGTCTCAACCAGTGGCTCTGTGGACTCATCTGAGCTGATCAAAGTTGTTATTTCTACCAGAGATTCAGCCAGAGAAATTATGAAGATAGTCCAAGAATACATGAGAGAAGCCTCTTCCTCTAAAAAAGAATTGAAAGAAAAGGTGGACTCCTATTTCTCCAAAATTTACACAAAGACCCAAATGACCAGTCATTTCAAGCTTCTGATTGAGAATATGAAACTGCCTCCTGTCAATAAAGCCTTCAGAGAGAAAGTTAGCAAGCTCAAAGAATTGACTCTAGCATTGGACAAGTTTATGGAGAACAAAGATGATTTCATATCTGCTATAGAGAGAGGAGGAGGAATAATTATGGATTTCAGAAATCTGTTGCTGGATTTTCTGCATGTTGATGCTAGGCCAGTAATTGTCCCTCTTGATTTGCCTTCCTTTGCCTCTACTACTTATCCAATTCAGCTGACTCCTGTCCAAGCCATTCGAAGACTCACACCTATGATCACACCAAGGACTACTCAATACAGGCCAGGCACAGTGTCAGTTGCTCAGCCTCCTGTGGTCATTTCCGGAATTCCTAAGCCTTCACTAGAATCCTCACCACCTGAATCCTCTTCTGAACCTAAGGGAAAATCTCACGTTGAGGATGTGGATTGATCAAGTGGATGGACTGTTTGATAGGAATCCTATGTATTTTGTTTATTTATTTGTACCTCATCTAGAACATGAAATGAAACTGTTTTTTCATCTCTTTTCTCTTTTTTTTATTTTAATTATTACTCTTCTCTTTGGTTTCCCACTTTTTGATTATCACAAAGGGGGAGAAATATTTTACCATGATTTTAAAATAGGGGAGAAATAATCTCTATGTATCAAAGAGGAAGACATATTCACCCAGGAGGAGAGATATTAATGAAAGGGGGAGAAATTTTATCTAAGGAAAAGCTATCATGCTTTAATCCTCTGATACTGTTACATTTCATCCTCTGATGCCGTTTCTCTTACTCTAATCCTCTGATTTAGTTCTCTGATACCACTAAATTTTACCTCTGATATCATGGTTTCTTTTTCTTTTATCTCTGATACATTTAATTCTATCTCTGATAAACTATGTTTTATAACATACTGTTTTCTCTGTTAAAATTGAGTTTAATTATATAGCCTCTGATACACTTTTTTAAATAATAATATCATAAGTTGTGATTATCAAAAAGGGGGAGATTGTTTACCTCACCTTTTTTGATAATATCAATTATGTTTTCATATACTTTGATAATCTCAATCTAATGTTTTTCTATATATTAATTCTTTCAATCTATGCTCAAGTTGATAATGATATTAAAATAATCCCTGAGATAGTTTAATCTTTGTTTATCCATGTTTATATGAGTTATGAAGTTCTTCTAACCCGTTCGGATGTGTTTTTCATAAAACAGACAAGTGTTATAGCTACTGGTATAGAGCTACTGGTACTCTATCTACCGATAGACAGGGTCACCGATACACTATGGTCACTGATATAAACAGAGTTACTGGTAAGCAGACACAAAGTCTACCGACAGAACAGATGAGCTACCAATATGCATGTCTACCAGAAGTTACCGATAAGGTAAGCCTACTGATATGAGTACTGAATCACAAACCAGAGCTACCAATATGAAAAAGTCCACTGATAGAAACGGTCTACTGAGCTACCGACAGACAAACAAACCAGAGCTACCGATAGACAGAAGTCTACCGATAGAGCCAGTTCACAGATAGTTACCAATACAAGTATAATCACTGATATATCAAGCTACCGATAGAAGTCTGCTGATAGTGTAAGTCTACCGACATGTGGAAAAAGCTACCGATGGAGCAATAGCTACCGATAACAAGAGCTACCGATGGAACTAAAGTCACCGGTATATGAGCTACCGATGCAAGTTCAAAAGAGCTACCGATGGAAGGTTCTACGAAACAAAGTCCACTGTACACGTATACCAATAAAAGGCTTCTAATGATTGGCCAACCAATCACAACCTATACTCTTCATACTATTTATTTATTTAGCTAATGGTTACATTTGATGGTTTTAATGCAGTTAATGTTATTTAATGATTTCTGTTGCATATCAGGGAACCGTACCTAGTACCCATGCAAAAGGCGATTATTCTTTTCTGCTGAAGCTGAAAGCTATAAAGGGATGGAAAGAAGAACACACTGGATATATACAAAAAGCATCAATGAACTAAGAAGATACACGAAGGGTGAAAGAGACAAGAGCTGAAAAGCATTCAAACGTGGATCATTTTTCACAAGTCTACCTTCATACTCCAAGAGTTCTAAACATACACGAAGAAAATCATTCTAGACGAGAACAAAAGATGCATATTGAGAGAAGGAATACATCAAATACTTCATGCTCTCAAACTCATAAGCTGAACCAAGAACCCAAGAAGAAAATGACACTCTATTTTCTGAGTTGAAACTAGAGAATGACTCATAAGCTTTTCTGATCAACCAATCGAGTCCAAAGCTGCACTACTGATCATTAAAGTATTTCTAAACTCAGTTATACTAATCCTTAGTGGTTCTATCTTTACATTTTGAGCAGTGTTTGTATCCTGTTTATTTTACACACACACTTTCTCCCGTTCTAAACTTTAGGATTCATAAATCCTCACTCAAACTCCATAACTCTTTTGTTCCCACTGTGGATAGTGGTAGAGGTCGAGTAAGACCTGGACAGCCTGTGTGCTGTTTTTTATTTTCCCACAAAGAACTGTGGTAGAGGTATTTGGACCTGGACAGTATTGTACTGTTACTTAACCCTGATCCAGGGTGTGGATCAATTTATATAAATTGTTGAGAGGACTAAGTCTCGGCTTGAGACTGAACCTCTTGGTTAACTTTGTTGTGCTTTTATTTTAAGGCTTTAAGTATTACATATATATTTTACATTCCGCTGCTTATTACTTTGAAATACAAAACTATTTTAAAGCTACTTTGATAGTTAAATTAGAAAGTGTTTATACTTATTGTAAACCAGTAAGTTAGTTTCAAAAGTTAATTTAATCTTCAGATTAAGTCAACTGAGACCTAATAAATATTTTAGAAACTGATTGAACATTTACACTCTGTATAGATTCACTACAGTTTAACTTTCTTTTAAATTGGGGGATTTTAAGAGAAATATTTTTAACAGAAATTTTAATTGGAACTCAATTCACTCCCCTCTTGAGTATCCACTCCGACCAACAGTACTTAATAAAATTGAAGGGGGGTTTGGGGTGGATCACCCGTGTTTAGATACTTCTAGGATATTTACCTTGTGATTAATGTTTGATCACTACTGTTATGATAATTAATGATATTATGAGTTTTTTTTGTGATTACCATGTTAATTTTTATGAATTCACATTTTAAAAAAGGATAATCTTGTAAATATGGTAATGAAATGAACCTAAGGTAATTGGATGGGAAAAGTGAGTCACATGCGATTTAATCAGTTCTTGATATGTCCACTTGTTGTTGTCTTTTTTGTTGTTGTTTTGAGGTAATTGTGTCTAATATGATTTATGTAGTGCTTTCTAAATTTTATTATTAATATTAATTATCACAAGAGGCTAATCCACATAAATATGGAAATTAACCAATCATATGAAAATTTTGATTAGATGTGTTTTCAACCATGCTAATGATGTTAAATGAATATAATAGTTTGTTTAATGGGAATTTGTAGTGGTGTTTATGTCTAAATTGGTTGGTGTGTGGGTTACTATTCTTATGATGGTGTTAGTTATTGTGTTCCTCCTATGTAGACCATGCGTGGTATCCGTTATGTGTAGATATGGATGTGGTATGTGTTGTCCTGTGAGGTTATAGTTGGATGTTGTATTTGGATCCATGGGCATGAAATGTGTGGGGATGTGATGTGGTGATTTTCATGTGTTGTGGGATGTTGTTTTAGTATCCATTTATCCATGGGATTCATTTGGTAATGATAAATATGTAAATGTAATTATATGAAATTTAATAAGTGTGGGATGTAATTGAACTATTAATGCTTGAGAAGAATGGGTAATGGATAGAATTTTATCATGTGATATGGATGGAAATGGTTTTTCATTAAATGTGGAATTAATTGGATTAATATATAAAACTTAGTTGGAAATTTTTAAATATATAATAAGTCAGTTATGTTAAAAAGGGAAGATTTTGGGTCTTATTGTGGTTGTTTTTTGTGGTATTTATGGGTTTGTTTACATTATAGAGGTGGTAGTAGTTGGTATCAAGGTCTGTGGTGTTGTGATAACTTTGTGATCTAAATTAGTATGTTTTTTATGAATCCATATGTTAGGATGGTGTGTATATTCCATGTTTTTATTTTCCTTGTGATTTTATATGAACCCACCCGAGTCAGATAATCTAACCAATACCTAAAGGTTTTGGGTTCCAAGTGTTTTCTTAAATTCCTAGGTCGGTGATGGAAAATGGATGACTAACAACTTTTACCCACTCTACCTTCTACCATATAATATGATGGTTGTGGAACTATATATTATGATATGTGGTGGGGGTCATGCATGGTAGGATGAGGGAATGAATTTGATGTCCTTCATGTTCACGATACCCTACTTTGAGGAGATGTGGTTGTGGTATAGGTACTTAGTAGTGGTCAAGCATGTTAAGAGGAGTTCAAAAAGATGATATCATTCATGTTAATTATTACTTAATGTACTAGATATGTGGTATGTGGTGTTCAAGTGGCTTCTTTATCCACTTTTTTTTTATAATTACAATACTCATTTGTTGTATAATTATAATTTTTCACAACATTTATTTCAATCCTTTATTCCCTATAAAATGAGTGAAGAAAATTAATTTTATGATTATATTAATTATAAGAAGATTTATTGTTTATAAATAATCACTATTTTTATGTTTCTATTTGTCATGTATTTTGTGAATTTATTTTTTGGGGAAAATCTATCCCTATACAGGTTAATATTAAATACACTATGAGTCTACAAATTATTTTGTTTTGAAAAACCTAGATATATTTTGGCTGACCACATGAACAAATTTCAAGAGAACACATTAACAAAATCCTAGAGACCACATGAAAAAATCCAAGTGACTGTTTGAACAAAATCCAAGCAAACACATGAACAAAAACAAAGTGATCACATTGAGAAAACCCAATATACTGTATGAATAAAAACCAATAGACTGTGTTGGAGATGAAAAAATTCATCTAATGATGGAAGAAATGCTAAAAAACTTGATCTTGGATCATATTTAGTTTTGTTGGATTTAATTTTATTGGTTTTTTATCCCAATTATAATTTTGGATCAAAATTTATAGACATTTGATGTTAGACTTATGAAAATAGAAAGCTAGGGATATTCTGGAGCAATGTCTTGAATTTTGTGCAACTTTAAAAAGTGCAAGAAACCCCTTCATGGTTTCAAAATTAGTTGAATGAGGAAGGTGATGTAAAATGTATAATCCCCACACATATGTGATTCATTCTCCAAAAACAAATTCATTTTCACGCAACCCCATGGAGTTGCATGAAAGAAAAAAACTTGCATGACACATGCTAAGTTGCACAACACAACTAAAATGACTATAAATATAGCATCAAACCCTCACTATTTTTGGAGTACCTCAAGGATTTGAGTGAAAAATCTCTTTATACCATAACTCGGGGTTTCATGCTTCAAAAAACCCCCCAAATCCCAAACTTTCTTGAAATTACCTCACAAATTCCCTCATCAGACAAGCTTATAATTGAGTTGTTTTCCAGACACTTTCTTTATGGTGAACCCAATTTCATGTAATGTGCAAACTTTCATGAAAATATATTTATGAAAAACATCAAAGTTGTTTGATATAGTGTTATATAAAAATCATGCTCATAATCCATGCTTCATGAAAAATCCTTTTCGCACCACACCAAAAGTTGTTCGACACAATGCCCTATTGAACAAAATAGCACATAGTTATGAAAAATAGTGTATAGTGTAACAAAAATATGTTCAGAAACATGCCCAATGGTGAATACCATGGGGGTTTGTCCCTCACACCCCCACTAAGTATTAGTGTCGGGTTGTGGTCCTGGGCCTCTGGCCTAGTCCCTTCATTGCCTTCATTGACCCCATGAAAATTGGAGAGTCGCACCATGAAATTTTTGAGCTAGATCAAAGGTATTTTTGGGTTACGATATATACATCCCTTGACTCACAACCAGGTTATTACTATGAGTTTACATACTTCTCATGGATCCTCAAAATACCTTATGTCGATATACTCCTCTTGGTCCCTTTCCTATGCCCTAAGTTGATATTCCCCCCTTAGATTACATGGGTACCTTGAGTTTAAATACTCCTCAAGAAATTCCTTAAACCCCATCACCTAACTCCTATTCTATGTTAAACCAAAAGTGTCTACTCTTGTGTAAGCACCACACCATCCATTGATAGGAATATTCCACCTAGTATTCTTTACTACATGACGTTAAATAGTAGTATACCCTATATGACAACCATATGATGCCTTCTATGACAAACACATGAATCGTTATACATAAAATGTATGATGACTCATGTAATGATCATGAGATAACTCCCAAACATCCCCCATGGGCCTAATATTTAGGTTTAATCCCCAATCATTTTCCTGGACCCATCAGTAGGCCGAGATGCCCCTAAATAGTCTCCATGGACCTCCTTTTCAGGTTTTATCCCCAATCATATTTCTAGAACCATCAGCGGGCTGATATTTCACCAAATATTCCCCATAAGACTTCTTTTTTTGGTTTAAGCCCGAATCATATTCCTCTACCCATCAACATTTTTAGATTCCCTCATGAACTAACATGAGGAAGATGGAATAGAAAACTCAATGCCTACGCACTATACACAATTTCCTTGCACGTGATGTTAAATTATGGCCTTATCCTATAAAATAAGCATAATATGCCCTATATAATAAGTAAATTATGCCCCATTTGATAAACATGATATGCCTCATGTGATATGAATGAGACAATACACCATCATCTTGGAAACCAAGTTGCGCAAGCCCAAATCACACCATCACTGGTAGCACCTGGGAATCTTCCAAGAATTATCCCCAATTAAACCATCACTGCTCATAAAAGCACCCAGGTAGCTTCCACGAATAATCCAAAATTACACCATAAATTATCCTAGTAGCACATGGGAATAATTTATGAATAATCCCCAATTACACCATCACCGTTCCTAACATAACCTAGAAAATTTCCATGCATAATACCAAATCACACCATCGCTGATCCTAGCAGCACCTGAGTAGCTTCCACGCATAATCCCAAATCACACCATCACTGCTCCAAGAATCGCCCAGATAACATATCCATGTAATCCCAAATCACACCATTACTTCTCTTAGAAGCACCCGATCAACATCGATATGTATGCCAAAATCACACCATCACTAATACTAGAAGCACTAGTAAACTTCTATGCATAATCCCAAATCACTCCACTAATGATCCTAGAAGAACTTAGGAATATTCCACATATAATCCTTAATCACACCATTTTTTATCCTAATAGCACCTAGGTGGCCTCCATGATGTAATCCCCATCTTCCTTTGAGTTCCATGATGTAAAACATCATAGACCAACATCCTAGTCATTTGATGTTAAACTACACAACAATATCCTCAAAACATGATGTTAAACTATAGCATTATCTCGTATGATGAGCATGTGATTCCCCATGTACGATCATCATGGGACAACACTTTATCCCTAACCATGGGATGATGCTCTCACTTTAGGAAAATTCCATGCATGTGCCCCACACCATATTTCCCCACTATGGTATGATCCTCTAAATTCAGGAAGCCCACATTAATTCTCCCCACACTATCCCTCACTGATTCTCCCAACATGACACAATAATCCTTAATGCATGGAATTTAACTACATAGACCGGTCCTATCGTATGACCTTAAACTAATACATCTAACTACATGGGTTTTGATCCTAGTTTCCCAATAGGGTACATAGGATGCCTCTAGGAGGTTCAATCCTGACATCCAAATACACATGGGGTACCTCTATGAGGTTCTATCCAACCACCCCCAACATTACCATCAAATTTTAAAGTGCGATGATCTCCCCCCATGGGGGAGAAATTTATCTCTTCACAACTAAATCCCAAGTGTAAAATCTTCCCCACTAGAGACACAATTAACCAGATCCCAAGTATGAAATCTTCCCCCCTAAGGATACACTTAACCAAATCCCAAGTGTGAAATCTTCTCCCTATGGACACACTTAACCAAACCCCCATGTTTTAAATATCCTCCCCTTGGGAGCACACTTAACCAAACCCTCAAGTTTGAAATATTCCCTCCATGGGGACACACTTAACCACTAACCTATCCCCATTATATTTTAACCCTATGAAGCACTTAGAACCTCTACCCCATAAAATAAACATGGGATACCTTTGGTAAAAAGCATTAGTTTCCTTATTCCCTTGGCATCAACTACCTTATGGTCAACATGGGATATATTAGATTATACTCCCAAGATGCCTCATATGAGATATTCCTTCGACCTAAAAAGGGAAAGACTTTATAGGTTTCTAATACACCCAATTTATAGAAATTATCACACATTCCCAACATTACTATATACTCTAACCGAAAGTTTATTCCTTGTCAAGATAGAAGTGGTGTAATTAACTAGTGTCCACATCAAGATGACACTGGGTATGATTTTCCAAAACATGACTTAAATATATAAGGGATACCCAAACTAGGCAATGAGATCCAAGAAGGACTCCATGTAAGGAGGAACTGACATACCATAATCTTGTTTCGATCAAGGAGCCAACATCATTGACCATAGTGCTGAAAGACACCTACCTTTGGAAAGAGGGGATATAGGGTATGAACTAATGTGATTCACGACCCCGAAAGAAACCGTTAGAAATAAAATATATGAAGAAACACCAAGTGATATAATGAAGAAACTTTACTGACCACATAACTATGGATCAACCTTGAGATAGGTAGTCAAAATTTTTCTAAGTTTTTAATCAACCACATGAAGAGTTTGAACTGACTGTTTTGAAAAAATCGACCGCACATCGAAAAATCGATCGACCAAATATTGAAATTTTGATCGACCACATGTTCAAAATTCGATAAACTACACATTGAAATTTCAACTGACCACATGTTAAAATTTTGATTGACCACATGAAGAAATTTGAATCGACTAGAATATCATTTATAATTGACCACATGATAAACTTGTGACCTTACACAAGGTATGAATTACTGTTAATTATGAACTACTATGATAAATCAACCGTACCTTTAAGGGAGAAATTTATATGATACTCAGTTTTTAAAATTTTATATATTTTTATTTAATGAAAGTTTTTATTATGTGTTTTCATTGATCTAATGATTTTATTAAATAATTATTAATAATTTCAATACTAATGAATTTTATTTGTAATAATTATATGCAATATTAAATTATTTTCACATGTATTAAGTTCTCATGTTGGTGTCTTGAAAAAATGTGAGTTTCAAATTCAAATTATTTATAATTTTAATTGATTTTCATACATGATTTATAGGAGTTCTCTAATTCATTTTAATGCTATTTATTTTGGATTGTTATTACTGTATTAATTAGTCTAAAAAATTCCTCTATACAACTGGTTTTAATATTACATATTATTTAAGTGAACCACATTGAAATATTTTCACATACACATTCAATGAAGGAGTTAAATGTTGCTTTGGGAAGAATTAAATACAACAAGATTCATTCTTTGAATCTACTATTCATTAAATATATCAATATATTGTGTTAGACAGAACCATTGAGGTAATTAGGTTGATGATATTCTTGAACTGTACTATACGATACACCTTGGTGATCAAGTACTACTTCCCATTGAACTTAAACCATTTGATCCAATATTAATGGAGAGAACCTTACTACCTCAACACTTAGATCAATTCCTGTTCATCAGTTTTATGTGGTTATTAATTCTTTATATTCATTGTTTGATTAATCATGTTCAGTTTATACCACCCATAAAAGGTAAGAGTAGGGTTATAATACCCTATATAAAAGGAAGGTTCTAGGTTTTTCATCCAAGCGTGAAAAATAAAGTTTAATTGGGTTGTGACTCCAAGTGAGAAAAAGTTAGTATTTGGTTGTGACTCTTAGTGAGAAAATTTCAATTGTGGGTTGTGACTCTAGGTGATAAAAATTCAACTTTGGGTTTTTATTTTAGGGTTTAAAAAGGTAATTATAAAGTGTTGTGTCTCCCTTAATAATTTAGAGATTCCATAGATATTTGGTTATATCTATCTTTGTGCTTGAGAGGGGTAAAGTGTATAGTAGGATCATTTAGATTTGAACTATTATAAAAATCACTATGTTAATTTCTATTTTTATTTTTTCTGCATTAATTATTAATTTTGGATTTTAAATAGGTAAACTCACCACATATTAACTATTTGACCATTCTCACATTAAGAGATAATAATTGGTATCAAAGGGATTCTCCTAGATCTGGTATATTTATATCTTATTTATGATAATCAAATACTGTCATAAATATTCAATGAAAAAGATATATTTTTATATGGTAAGAATGAATGTGAATGATGTATAGACACCTCAAAAACCTCCATTCTTTAAAAGGATTGATTATGGTTATTTATAGTCTCACATAAAATATTTTATCGAGCACCTAAACATTGACAGTTGTACAATCATGGTGAAACCATAAAAACTAACTGAAGTTGATCCTAAATAATTAATTGATAATTATTCCATTAGATAAGTTTTTTATTAAATGGTAATGAATCTTTTATATTGTGAAATTATTAGTAATGTATAAAACCATGTATTTTTATGTAAAAACACACATGAAATATGGTTTATTTTTCATGTTAATCATTTAGTTTCTCATAATCTTACTAGAACTAAACTGGACATGTTAAGAGTTAAGTATCAAGAGTTTAAAATGAGAGAATAAGAAACAATGAGTCCAATGTTTCATAGATTTTCACGTATTATTAACAGTATGAGTGACTTAGGAGAAACTATAGACAATTAAATTATGTTTAAAATATTTTAAAGAGATTTACCAAATAAATGTAATACTAAAAAGGAATATATTGATTAAAGTAATAATTTCAAGGAAAATACATTGGATGAACTTATTGTATCTTTATTTAAATATTAATTAAATTGAAAAATATTTCTCAATAGAAAAATTTGAAAAAGAAAGGGATTTATTTTAAATAGAAAATTCATGTCACCACTTACTCTTATGATTTAAAATTAAAAAGTAGTTAAATTAAAAAATTTGTATAGGTTTCCCAAGGTATAAGGAAGAAATTATACTCAAAGTGTTAGAAAAGGAATTACCCACATAATAAATAAAGAAAGGTATTGATGATAATAAAATTATCTATTATGAATACTGAGAAAGATGGAACATAAATAATAACATCCCAAGAATAATGAGTGATAAAAATAAGAGAAAAAAATAAAAAATAAAGAAATAAAATCAATTAAAATGGTCGTATTTATACTTTTTATTTAGATTAATGTGATGAATATGGTGTAGTAAAAGAATCAGCAAACCAATGTTTAATAGCATCAACAAAACAAGTAAGTGAATCCGGTTTATTTTCATATTCAAAATCTAATTTTGATTATTCTAAAGATTAGTTGTACGAATATATTGATAGAATCAATTATAATGTTAACAAGATTATTGAATTATTTAAAAATCATAAGAATAAACATAAGTATATTCTTGCTGAAAATGAAAAATTAAAAAATAATTCTTCGAGATCAAATGATAAATTATATGTTAATCTAAAAAGTGATTAACTTGAAAATCATAAACTTAAATATTATCAAAATAAATTTTAAGAGGCTAAGTTAATTAAATTAAATTATATTTTTGAATAAAATGATAAACATATAAATGAAATTTAAAGGATTAAGGCTGATCTATCAACTTCTTTTCAAGGGATAAAAAGTTATGAAAAAATGAAGAGTTTACATAAGATGAAAAAAATAAAAAAGGTATTTGTTATGATAAAATTTTACCCAAAATTTATAAAATATTATTTATTAATGGTTTAATTTGAATTCAATTGAATTGTATATGTTTTAAATGTAAAATAAAAGACCATTATACAAATAACTACTCCTTAAGATTTCCCCAGTCTCTTGGTCACACCAAGAATTTTATTTCTAAATCATTTTATTCTTGATTTCATATGAACAAATGTTTAAAATCAATATGGGTTCTAAAAAATTAATATACTAAGACTATAGGACCCATGTTTTTATGGGTACCAAAGACTTATTAAATATATTTTTATAGGAAACATGTCTTGGATGCATCAAAAAGGATGTTTGGTACATGGATAATGGATGATTATGAAATATTACTAGAGATATCTATAAATTTATATATTTTATTAAGTGTGATGGTGATAGTGTTACTTTTGTGATAACTCAAATTGTAAATTAAAAGTTTATAAATAAGTTGGAATTTAAATTTGGTTGTTATTTCAATAGTTTAATTTGTTGAAGGATTGAAACATAAATTGATAATTATTTCACAAATTTATGATAGTAATATGAATATGAAATTTGAAAATGAAAAATGTATTGTTTTTAAAGATGAATCTATCTTGTTTTATTAAAAAATAAAGGATAATATTTATTAAATTAATTTTTCTAAGTTGACTAAACAGAATGTAAAAAGTTTAAATATTTTATAATATGAAAATGTTTTGTGGAATTGAATATTTGGACATGAAAATTGTAGGTTATTACATATGTTTTATAAAAATAAAAAGGCACAGGATCTGTAAAACTAGACAAAACATATGTATATGATTCATTCATAAAATTTAATCGGCATTGTAACACCCTAAGATTTGGTGAAATATATTTTTTCAAATTAATTTAATCATTTCGATATTTTTCATTTCACACAACACTAAATACAGATTGTGTTATATGAAAGCACCAAGTTATTCATTCTTTTTATGCGACACTAAGTCAGTATTACGCTACCTGCAACACTTATATTAGCTTTTAGTACATGCCACACTATGTTTGGCTTATGTTACACACAATTCAAAGTTCTTTTGATGTCTTGAATTACACGAAAGGGTGATTTTTACTAACCTATAATATACTATTAATATTGTTATTAAAATATTATTATAGTTACCACCTAGCCGTTTGAATGGAAATTACAAATAGGATTCACTAAATTATGAAAATATTATTTAAAATAGTATATAAAATGAATCAATTGGGTTATCAATTAGCTATAAATTAAATTAATAACTATTTTAAAATAAAGAAATTTTGTTTCTAGGAAAACTAATTTTCTATGTGCAAACACCATTTTATCTTAATAAATTAAACAAAAAAAATATTGGTAAATGATTTTAGTAAAATTTATACATTAAATATTCAATAATATTTTTTACACTCATCTAATAGATTTTATTTTCATAAGATAAGAATAAATCTAATTTTATGAATAAAAAGATATATTTTTCAATAGGGTAATTTTACTGCCTTTTAATGTAGAACCCATTTTAAATATAATTTTTGCAACATTACAATTTTTATATGAATAAATAGACTTATTATTTAAAATCAGGGTTTCAAAATTTACTCTCATTGATTTTTTTGTATTTTTTTGATAAGTTTGATGTTTTGATGAATAGTGAAAAATATTGAAATTTAATTGAAAACAACTTTTTCATCAAAATTATTTATAGTGTTAAATTATATATTTGATTAGTTTTAATGTATAATTAGATAAGTTTTTTTTCATTTAATCCAATATAGATCATTGGAACCAATTTCACAATAAATTTATATATAAAAACATTTCAATCTTTTATAATTTTTTACTTTAAAAACTCATTTTCCCTTTCCGTCAACGAGATTTAATTTTAAATAAATTTTAGAAAATTATGTGTTCTTAATTATAAAAAATTTATTTCATATTTTGAATCATAAGTCCAAAATTTAGTAAACATTCCCCTTTTATTTTTGTACAATATGAATAATAAATTTAGTAAATTTTATTACCAAAGTTAAGGGTAATTCGGGTAATTAAGGGTAAAAATAATATTATAAATATCATAAAACTACCGTAAAACTTACCCAAATGTTATTTTATGAAGTTAATTCTACCAGTAACACATAATTATTTAAATTTAATAATTTAATGGACACTTTTATATGAAAATTACTTAAATATTATTAAACTCAAAGGGAGTGAAAAATGTCACGCTCTTACTTTTGATGTGTATAATATTTTTAAAATATGGCTAAATAGAAGTTATGATCAACTATATATATTATTATGAAAACTTAAATGTTTATATAAATTATATAAGTTTATTTTCAATTTTTCCTAAATAAATAATCATCATAAATAATTACAAAATGATGATGCAGTAATTACTCAATTAATAAAATAATCAATTAAATGATATTATAAATTAAAAAAAAATATAATTTGAGTTAATTTATGTGATACAATAATTTCATAGTTTAATACGAAATATTATGGGAGTATTAAATGAATTGGTTCAATGTAAAATTTCTGTATTTATTTTCTTAAATTCAATGTTATTAATAATGTCAAAATTTACACTTATGATATTTTATGAAAATAATATTTTTTTTAAATTATTTTAAAATAATAAAAATATTAAATAAGTACAAGAGGATTATATATGGTCTAAAATATCGTAAATTTCCCATTTTTTTTTTCAAATTTATACTTTATATGTAAAAATTACATCCTCTTAATATTAAAAACATTCTTACCATAGTTAGAATTAAAATGACTTAATTAAGGGTTAATCAAAATGATATGGTTTAAAATGACACAAAAACTTGTCTAAAATATATTTTTTGATGATATTAAAACCTTATGTCATATTATATTCTAATAAATTTTCTTTTGGAGGTATTTTTATTGATATTTAATCAACTTTAAATTAATCTTTTGAGAAATTCCAAAAGTGTCTCTCCCCTCTCTTATAAAAGGGAACCAATTATTCTCCTTTATTAACACTTCAGAACCCATTTGGTTTGGAAACAATCTATCCAAATATACTCTAAATTTCCATACCTTTATCATAGAATCCTTACTTAGGGAATAAAACAAACCAAATAAGTCATTTTTTTTCAAATCAAAATGAGATACCCAATGAACAATTAACGTTCATCAACAAATGTTTTCATTTTATTTATTCCTTCAACCCCATAAATTATTATTATTCCATAATTATATAATAAAATAATTATACTAAATATAATTATATGATTTTTATTCTAGTTTTTTACCTAAAATTAAACACACCTCCATCTAATGGTAATAAACTTGTCGTTCTTGTGTATGACAAACTACCACCTCACAAAATGATGTTGTTTGTTTTTCTTTTACCACCTCTCATGGTTGATAATTATGATGTACACTATTTTTTATATTATATAAATTTTATTTATGATTTCTTTATATTTCTATAAATATTTTATAAAACATACCTTCATGCTTTCCATTTTTTGGAAATATGATAACTTCATTTGTGGATGTGTAGACAACCGCCTCCTTAAAGAGATGTGACTCGTTTACACTTTAAATGGAATTTATTAAGTATTATTTTAGTAAATTTATATGATATAAATGAAATAATAATTATAATGGAATTATATTATTCATATATTTATATACATATATTTCCTTTACTTTTTTTCTTTCAATAAAACATAAAATGGGAGCAATGTTCATGCATACGTATGACCTACCATCTCCATGAATGATGTATCTAATTTTATATTTATATATTTTATAGATAAATATAAATATATATATAATTAATATATATGATACTTATATCATTTTTATCATTCTTTAGAAAATGAAATAATGATCTATGTATGAGTAACAGGAATAACAAGTCAAAACATGTTCGAGAAACAAAGCTGTTATTACCCAAAAATTAATATAAACTTGGAACTGTTAATAAGAGGGTAATATAAAGTCATAAGTAAGTCATATATGGCATTATATATATTAATATGGGTTTTTAATATATGTATACTAAACTTATATTTGTTACACTATAGGTTTTTACAAGTACGATGAGAGTCAAGACATAAGTTAAGGGATTTCCATCTAAATTTTATTTTCCATGAGATACAAGCCATGTTCACCTCATATTTATTATATGTGATGTATATACTACCCATGGATGTATTTTAAGAGTAATTTATTAATTATTTTAGTATTTAAATATCCATATATTTTTATTTATTTCATGGGGCATACGATTCAACTGATTATAAAGTGGTAAGGGGATTTCTAGTCTTGCTTTTATTTCTGCAAGACTTAGGACATATTCACCACTCATTTAATTTGTGTTGTTTATATAATTCCCATAAATTTAATTTATGATCCTTGAATTTAAATTTATGGGTATTTACATATCCATTTTATTATCTCTCTTTCATGTGGTTTAGGTTTTAAAAGTTACCAAATCACTAAGATAAATTTGTCTCAATTTTCCTTCTTTGAGACACATGTTATGTTATACACCTATATTATTTTAAAATGTGTATATACGAAAATTTGACATGTTTTATCATGAATATAATTCTTTTAATTATATTATAAGTTTCATTTATTTTTTTATCTCTTCGGTCAGAAATCTGTGTTCCATAAAAACCATGTTTTCTAAAAATATTTTAAAAATATTTTTAAATAATGTTTTAATAATTTTAAAGGAAAAGGATTTAAAACATGTTTAAAATGTTTTTAAAATATTACTTTATAAGTTTTAAAGGGTATTTTAAATGAAAAATGTTTTTTATATTTTTTATGATTTAAAAATAATTTTTCAAAATGGAAAGGATATTTTTCTTAAGAATTCTTTCAAGTGATCTTTCAAAATAATTTTCCATCTAAGAAAATGTTTTTCAATGTAAATTATGTTTTACTCAGGATATGATTCAATGATACTATTGATATTATTTCTCTGAATGGTTATGTTTATTATGGATTGATACTTATGAATTTTATTTCTTTTCCATGAGTAATGTTATGATGAAATGTTTATGAAACCCATTTTTTCATGAGTTCTGATATGATTTATATTCTTGTGGAATAAATACGCATGGTTATAATTATTTGAAATATAATGACCTGGGTTTTGAACCATAATACCTTGGAATATTCAGGAGAATATTTCTAAAGTCAGGCGCTGAGTCGGTATGGGAATCTGAGGCCTGGGGAGCCTCGATGCGGTGATATTAAAAATATTAAAAATATTTTGTTACAGGCACATAATTTTTCTTGAAATTTAAACAAATCCCATACAGAGTCTCATATTGAATTTCCGAGACCATGGTTGAGTCTATAACATATTTTTTACCCTAGGCATGTTATAAAATTGTCCACTCCATGAGGTTTGGTCAAAGGCGATTTGGAGAGGTGTTAAGTGGTGGATTAATTAATAATTTAATTAATTCATTAAACCTAAACCCAAATCCATACCTCACCCTTATCTTTCATGCATGACACAAACTATAAGAGCCCCTCCTCTCCCCTCTCCTCCTTTATTTTTCTGATGGAAAAAATGAGACAAATCAACGAAGCAAGGTGATGCTAATATCCATTTCTAACACATATCATCAACAAATTCAAGAGTAGCACGATCTGGGAATCATTCTTTATTCAAAGATTTGGAATTTTTCCAATGAGTTAGACATATTTGAGTTTTGATCTTAATACCTTTTGTTATGAATTGTTTTCAGATTCTAGATCCCAAATATGATTGTTATTAATCCCTACTCGGTAGATCTGTGAGTTTTATGGAAGAACAGAATGAATCAGGGTGTTTTGCAGGTAATTACCAACTAGAATTACCATATAAATGACATGTAGTTTAGTGAAACACTCCATGTAGTTCTTCATGTTCAAGTAAGATTAACATTTGGGACTACACACCATGTATAGGGGTTACATGCTGAGTAGTTCCCTAAACCATGTGACCATGAGACATGGTATGGGTTATCCATGTGAAAACACATGACTGTGTACTAACACATGCCCACGGTACATAAACATGGGGTATAGTACACAAAATAGAAAAAATACATGGGAAGATGGCCATTTTCCCTAAGTACACTATGAAGTATGGGATACACGACATGTGTGGGATACGATTGGATAGTCTGTGTAGAAGAGGAACATGGATAGGGGCTGGGAGTGAGGTACATGACTAACCAGTCCATGTAGAAGAGGAACATTACTAGGGGTCGTGTGATGAAGGAAATGGAGTGTACCTACCTTACATGCCATGTATCCATACATGGGTTGGAAAACCTATTATATAGGATACAAAGAGAGGTTCTTGGGTGAGATCACACACTGTGTGTGTCCCAATGCACACTGTGTACTAGTAGGAGATTCTCCTAGGATCTTCCACCTTATGTATCTTCTTATCTGGGACTCAAATTCAGGATTGTGAGTAGTCTGTTCTATGTTATTTTCCATATAGAACATGATGGTGGCCTCTGTTGTGGCCTATGAGATACATGGTGGCATAAATTGATAAATACTCTTCTGAATCTATACTGAGCTGATGTTGGAGAATAGTGTTACTCGTATAAAGACACGCTGGGACTAGTAATACCCTGATGGATTAGGGAACATTTTTCCATACCTCTCTATTTAGGTAGATATGGGACTCCCCAGGTCATGGGTGTGTTTTTTTTACATTTGGGTAGTTTCCTCTTGGGGTGTTTCTCCCCTGATGGACTAGGGTGTGAGTTTCCCCGTGTTGTTTGTGAAGATGGATAATACTTACCTATTGAACCATGGTGCAGTTCCTCCATATATGATGTGTAGATAGAGTGGGTACTCTCCTACCCTGTTAGGGTATGGGTCCTCTATTATAGGAGTTGGTACACCCTTGTTATTCTAGGGAATGGGTCCTCTATACGTGTTGTTCTGGCTGAGTCGGTACTCCCCTTCCATGTCAGAGAGTGGGTCCTCGAGACTGGGGTCAGTATTCCCCTATCGTATCAGGGTGCGAGTCCCCCATAGTGAACTAGTTGGAAGATTCAGTACTCCCTTGTCCTACCAGGGTGCTGGTCCTCTAGTCACTGAGCGGTACTCTCCTACCCTGTTATGGTACATGTCCTTGATTTACGGAGTGGTACTCCCATGTCATATTAGGTTTTGGGTCATTCATGAGTGGTATTACCTAGTTTGATCAAGGTGTGGGTCCTCACTTACAGAGTAGTACTCCCCCATATCCAAGTAGCAGCGGGGAGCAGGTCCTCCATTCGAGTTGGAGCTCCCTCGGCATTGGGATATAGTTACAAGGAGTAGGCCCATCCACTTGATGTGAATGATACCTGGATAGAAGTTAGTTTTACCTTGGTGGACTGAGGTGTGGTCCACTCTATATAGGAGTGAAAGAGGTTTTTTTGGGTTAGTTAGGAGTAGTAATCCCTTGATTGTGAAGAAGTGGTGAGGCATGGGTCCTTCTATTCCCTCTCGTTGGAGAGGATGCATGCTATGAATAATTTGGTTGAGTGCTCCCTCAACTGTGTGTAGTGGAGAGGGGTGGGCCTCTTCACTTGGGTTACTTTAGCTTGTGTTGGGTGCAAGGTAGAAATGAAAAAACCACTAGTGATGGACACTAGAGATGGAGATAGTAAGATGTTCCCAATTGAGCACATTCTCTCTGACATACCATTAGGATTGGTAGAGTTGTTCCCTATGGAGTGAATCTCTCGAATGGGTGCCATCTGGGATGGATGATCTCTTGGAGTGTGTTATCCTAGTTTCATGTTATGGTTAGAGCCTATGAATATAATCCCATTACTGGATGTGAGTTTATAACTTCGTGAGGCTTGGTGTCTAAGACAAGTATATATGGGTGATTTCTGGGAGTCCATGTGGTGTTTTCACATGTCAGGTTTGACACCCATTATAGACCAAACTGAATTATCATGAATAGCTAAGGATGGTTTAATAAAGATTTCTCTCTCAATTGGGGTTCCCTCTGTCTAGGTCGAGTGGAATATTGCCTTTCAATTTTCCCCATTTTCTTTTTGGGTTTCTGGGATAATTATTTAGTATTTTTATACTCACCCATGCACGGGATTTGGACACACATGTTTTGTGTCCTGTGCAGATCTTATACATTTTTGATGAATTCCACAGAGGACCTGAGACAGGAAAATATTACTGAGCTAGATGAACCAAGGTGTTTACTAGAGATGGCCTGAGGAGATTTATGATAGTTTTATTTGACAATGATCCCCTCCTTCTGAGAAGGTTGGATGATTTTATAGTTTTCTTTAGTGGGCATTGTTTTCCCTCTGTTCACTTTCATTACTTATTTTGTTGTTTGGTTGTGGGATATATATATATATATATGCATTAGTTTCTTAGTGGTTTTTAATTTTCATCATTTTGTGAGCTTGTCGATGTTTACATGTGTATAGGTACATAGGCAATGCCTCCCATGTTAGTGATATGCCTACTCAGCGCAAGTCGCTAGCCACTGGCCTATTGAAGACGAGCTTGGTGAGTTACAAACCGGGCCTCGTCAGGTTGGGTTGTGAAAGAGTGGTATTAGAGGTGGTTGGTTCCACATTAGGACCACAATGTCATGATTTTGGTTTGGGTTACATAACGACATTGTTAGGATGTTTAAATTTTAGATCTCTGGCAAGAGGTTCTAGTGTTGGTGTGGAAGCCGACATATCCATTCACCATGACTCTAATAACTTGTTTTTCGACTCGGTACACTAGGAAACTAGTCACCAGGAAATAAATGGTACATGGATAATATAGGATTGGGTATTTGGTTTTTCCTTTCCTTATTGAGTCAGCTCTTCAGATATACCCTTTTACTATGGTATGTATCGATTCTATTTTAGGATGCCTTCATGACAACAACTAGATTTGATTCTATAGTGTGATTGTGATGAAAATATACCCTTTGATGAGGATTTAGAGCAAGGCACTGATTCTGAGGTGTTACCTCAGGGTGGTCTACTATTAGTGACACTACCTATTGAGTAGGAGGTTTTAATAGTATTATAGGATGAGTATTCTCACAAGATGAGTGTGCTTCATGAGTTTTAGAGGAAGTGAGATCTGAGGCACCAGGGTGATCTAGACCCCTAGGCAGAAGATTACTGGCTCAAGGCAGTCACAAAAGTTTCATGCTTAGTGAGAACACCTCTTGATCAGATGTGGGTCCTAACAACAAGCCTTCTGTAGGGATCATCCAAGAGATGGTGGAGTTTGGTGATAAAGTCTCATGATTAGGTGATTCTTACTTGGGAGGAGTTTGAGTGACTCTTTAGGGAAGATTTTTACCCAGTCATGTTGAGATCAGTGTGTATCTAGGAGATTTCTTAGATTTGGCAGGGTTCCATGATAGTGAAAAAGTTTTTGGTGAGGTTCAAAGACTTGTCATGATACACCTTGCATATGGTTCGAGATCCATTCTTCATAGCATGAACCTTCAAGTAGGGCATGCTTTGGGAGATCAGGGAATCTGTGATTCCACAATGTATTACCACATATGCTGGAGTGCTAGAGTGAGCTTTGGTAGTAGAGAGTTTCCTGGATGAGGAATTAGTGGACATGAACCTCACTAGTGGTCATGAGACTAAGGCATATACAGGACCTAGAAGACGATAGATAATGGAATCATGTCGCAGGAGGCATACCCATGCCCAGACTCATAAATGTTGGACTGTAGAAAAAAGGATACACTGAGAATCAGATCATATATATGAGAGGTGGTGTTATGCTTGTGAAATCCAGGGGAATCATGTTAGATATTGTCTATCCCTCTATACTACTAAGAGGAAGATGATTGACAAGTTTCCTTGGCATAGATAGCATTTGGATCAAGGAGTTTCTCAAGGTCGAAGATGATGCATAGGAGATGGAAGAGAGGTAGGAGGTGGTAGGAAGTTTGAGGTGTTGCCACCACCACCCCTAGGTGGCCCTTTCTAGGCTCAGGGAGCTAGAGGATGTGGGAAAGGACAACTATAGGTCATAGATTCCTTTGACCTAGAACCTCCAAGGATGAATAGAGGTACACCTTGTGTCCTTTCTATTTTTTTAGTATAATCATTGGACACTATTATGCGTACTCATTTCTTTCCACTTATGTTTGAGGTATAACAAGGGGGATGTGGAGTGTTGGTATAACCCCATATTGGTAGTTGCAAAAGAGGTCCTGATAAGACCTAGTGTGCATGTTAGGGAAACCCTTATTTGTTTTTTTGAGTACCCTCATGTGTTCAGTGTCAACATTGTACATGAAATGATCAAGGAGGATGTGGTGCATTTTGAAATAACATTGAACTCATGAGAAAGGGGGATGTTTTCTCCACTGAAACATGTCTTTTTGATGCAACCAAAATCGTATGGGCAAGTTAGCACCACCCAAAGCAGATAATATCGAGTTCTGGTGGACGAGTACCTTAAAATTTCATTTTCTAGGAAAGGTTACATTATGATGTGTTGATGAAAGTCCAAGACTTTCCAGTGGAGTTTCCCTGCTTGGCCTATTTCTCTTGGAAGCCCTAGGAGAGGAAAATCCTTACTTAGAACCATTTCGTAGCAGCAAAGTTAGACCTTGTGATGTTTCCATAGAGTGGATTGGATTCCTACCATACATTCCCAACTGGGATTTCACTAGTGTGTGTGATAATGTTTATGTTTGGGTGAGCTATGTTGTAGTTAAAGGTTTATAAATGAAGGGCTGGGTAAGAACCAATGTTTACTCTTGGGTAGCCCTATTATGTTCGTAAACACCTCATGTGTTCAGCATCAACCTTGAATAAAAAATTCTTGAGGAGGATATTGTACAATCTATATAGGGGAAGATGTGAACTATGGGGTTCCATTAGTATATATGTATGGTTAGAGAGGTGGTGTACCTCTATAACCCATGATTGCAGATGGACTGTGGTTCTTGGTTATTTCGCACCAGTCACAGCTAAGAAGACATGTGACCATTATTGCACAATTTTGTATTGGTAGAAGTTAGATGTAAGAGTGGTTTGATCTTGGTGGTTCTTATGTTTGGGTTCTTATAATCCGCATAAGAACCTTTGGGGATCTTGCTGGCATGGGAGTCTAGTGGGGAGATCAGTTTCTTCCCTTGTTCTTAGGCTTTCACTTTTCAAGGAAGAAAATACCTAAGGTGGGGAGAATGTAATGACTTGGGTTTTGAACCGTAAAACCTTGTAATATTTTGGAGGATATTTTAGAAATCAGGCACTGAGTCAGCACAGGAAGCTGGGGCCTGGGGAGCCTTTGTGCGATGATATTAAAAATATTAAAAATATTTATTCATGCAAACATTGTTCTTATTAAAATGTAAATAAATCCCATGCGGAGTCTCAGATCGGATTTCTGAGATAGAGGTTGAGTCCAGAAAATTGTTTTTACCCTAGGCACGATATAAAATTTTCCATGTTGGGAGATTTGTTCATAGGTGAGTTGGTGGGGCATTATGTTTTGGATTAATTAATAATTTATTTAATTAATTAAACCTAAACCTAAATCCCTCCAACCCCCTTATCTTTGGCTCACAACACAACCGAGAGGAGCTACTCCTCTCACCTATCCCTTTCTCTTTGTCCAATGTATGTAAATGAGCTAAATCAATGAAGCAAGGCAATTCCAATCTCTATTTCTGATGCAAACCCTCAACAGATTGAAGATCAACACGATCTAGGTGTCGTTCTTCATTTAAAGCTTCGTTGCTTTAACAAAGAGGTAGGAGGATTTGAGTTTTGGTCTTGATCCATTTTTTATGCATTTTTTAAGGTTTTAGATCCCAAATACAATTCTATTGATCCTTGGTAGGTAGATCTATGAGTTTTGGAGAAGAATGAGACGAATCAGGGAGTTTTTTAGGTAATTCCTGACTGGAATTACCATATACATGGTGTGTAGTTCAGTGACACACATCGTGTATCTCTTCTTGTTTAGGGAAGATGAAAATTTGGGACTACACAATGTGTAAAGGGGTTAAATATTGTGTAGTTCCTTAAACTGTGTGACTATGGGACATGGCATGGGATAGCCATGTGAAAACACATGGACGTATACTAAAACATGACCAAGGTACACATAAATGAGGTATGGTACATGGAAACAAGAAGACTACATGGTAAGGTGACTATTTTTCATGAACACACAATGTATTATGGGATACATGGCATATGAGAGACATGGTCGGCTGGTCTGTATAGAAGATGAACACAACCAGGGGCCGGGTGTGAGAGACATGGTTGGACGGTCCATGTAGAAGAGGAACACGACTAGGGGATGGGTGATGAGGGACATGGCGTGTACCTCCTTTACACGTCTTGTAACCATACATGGGTTGGTAAATCATATAGACAAGATACATGACTAGGTTCACGAGTGGGATCACATGCAGTGTGTGTCCCGGTGCACGACATGTACTCCTTGGAGATCATACTAGGATCTTCTGCCTTCCATATCTTCTTCACTAGAATCAGATTCATGCTTGTGAGTAGTCTATTTTGGGAGCATAAGAGCCTTAGACCAGTTGTTAAGGACTCCGTAGGTGCATCCAAGAGACCAGGGATCAAAACCAGGTGGAGGCAGAATTTCCGGGTACTGCAGCAACACTGTAGTAGTACTGTAGTAGGTACTGTAGCAGGTACAGTAGCGGGAACTGTGTAGTAATGTAGCAGGTACTATAGCGGGAACTGTAGCAGGTACTGTTTAGCACTATAGCAGCCGAGAATATGCCCCCGTTTGGGACTTTGGGCCACCGATTTGGTCCCTGAGTCCTTTAAGGCCTTCGGGCCACCTAGGCCTTTAGGTCAGTAAGGCCTTTAGGCCACCTTAAGGCCTTCGAGCCACCTTAAGTGTAGATGCAAACTAGAAAACCTATAAGGAACAAGCTCTACAAGGAGGATGAGCAAGGATCTTTCAACACAGTAGAAGCTAAACAGATTGCAAGAATGAGAGGGTATGACACCTGCTATCGGGACAAGACTGTGCATGCATGAGAATGCCTAGCCAAACAGCCATGCAAAGTTGGAGAGATGATTTCACGATCAAGATGATGAGGAGGAGCAATTCCAAGTAGTTAGTCTGGGTTGTATGTAATGTTTGAAGCCTATGGGAAATAAATTCCTCTAAATGCCTACGGGCCATGTAATACTTACGCCTATGGTCCTTTTAAGGGTTCTACCTCACCCCTTGAAAGGTGGATTATCAAAAATCAATAAAAAATGAAGGCCTTCAGGCCATTGTAGGAGTAGTCTATTTTGGGAGTTTTCCATGTAGAATGTGATATTGGAATCCTTTATAGCCTATAAGATACTGGGTGGAATAAATCGAGCAAGATTATTGTAAATCTATACTGATCCGATGTTGGATATTGGTGTGGTTCGTGTAGAGAAATGTTGGGATAGGTACTCCCCTAATGAATTAGGGTAAAAGTTTCAATTACCTCTCTGCTTAGGTAGATATGGGACTCCCCACATTGTGGGCATGAGTTTATTTCTTTTGGGTAGTTTCCTCTGGGGGTGTTACTCCCCTGATGAACTAGGCCAAGGGTTTCCCCGTTATGTTCATGAATATGGACAATACTTCTCTATTCGACCAAGGAACGGGTCCTACATATATGAAGTGTAGATAGAGTGGGTAATCCCCTACCATGTTAGTGTGTGGGTCCTCTATTCTAGTATTTAGTACACCTCTATCGTTCCAGGGTGCGGGTCCTCCAAACGTGTTGTTCTGAAAGAGTCGGTACTCCCCTGTCGTGTCAGGGAGCATGTCCTTGAGCTTGGGATCATTAATCCCTTTCATATTAGGGTGTAGGTCCCCCATAATAAATTAGTTGGAAGTGTCGGTAATCCCCTATCCTACTAGGGTGAGAGTCCTCTAGTCACTGAGTGGTACTCCCCTATCGGGTTATGGTGTGGGTCCTCTATTTATGGAGTGCTACTCCCCTATCGTATTAAGGTTGAGGTCCTTCATGAGTGTTACTCCCATATTGGATCAGGGAATGGGTCCTCATGGAGTAGTACTCCCCTATTTCTAAGTAATAGTGGGGATCAAGTCCTCCATTTTAGTTGGATCTCCCTCAGTTGTAGGATACAATTATGAGGTGAGAGCCCATCCAATTTATGTGAAAGATACCTAGATATGACTTAGTACTCCCTTGATGGAATGAGGTGTGGGGAACTCTATATAAGAGTGATAGAGGTTTCACGAGATAGTTAGGAGTAATACTCCCTCAACTGCGGGGTAATGGTAAGGCATGGGCCCTCTATTCCCTATTATTGGAGAGGATGAATGTAATGCATAGTCTAGAGTAGTGCTACCTCAATTGTGTATAGTGGTGAGGGGTGGACCTCTTCACTTGGGATTCTTAATCTTGTACTGGGTGTAAGGTAACAATGACATAACCTCTGGTGCTGGGCTCTAGAGATGGACCAATAAGATATTCTTGATGGAGCACATTTTCTTGGATGTACCATTAGGAATGGTAGAATTATTCATAATGGAGTGAATCTATCAGAAGGGTGCTATATAGTATGTCTTAGCTTATGGAGTGTGTTCTCATAGTTTTTTGTTATAGTTAGAGCCTACAGATAGAATCCCATTAATAGCAATGAGGTCAGAACATCATAAGGCATGGGGTCTGAGAAAAGTATGTCTGGGTGATTTCTAGGAATCCTTGCAGTGTTTCCACATGTTGGGGTTGAAATCCCTTTCAGATCAACCTAAATTTTCATGTACAACCAAGGATGGTTCAATATAGAGTTTCTCTCTTGATTGGGGTTCCCTCTGGCTAGGTCAAGAAAAATGATTCCTTTTAGTTTCTCCCTTTTTCTTTTGGGGTTTTTGGGGTTCTTACTGAGTATTTTTATACTCACCCATTCATTATCTTTTCTAGCAATGTTTTGTGTCTTTTACAGACCATATGACTTTTGATGGAGTCCATAGAGGACCCAAGGCAGGCAGATCTTAGTGAGTTAGAGAGAACAAGGTTTTTACCAGAGCTGGGCCAATGATCTTTTCAGTAGTTGCAGATGACAGTGATCCCGTCCATCTGAGAAGGTTGCATGATTTTAAAGTTTTCTTTGGTGGGAATTGTTTTTCCTCCTTTCACTTTCAGTACTTCTATTGTACTCTGGTTGTGGGATATAGATGTGTGCATGCATGGTTGCTTAGTGGTTTTTTACATTTCAGCATTTTGTGAGCTTGTATATTTTTTCATTTTTATAGGTACATAGGCAATACCTCCCATTATAGTGATATGCCTCTTTGGATCTAGTCTCCAGCCCCCTGGCCTATTGGAGGCGGTCTTGCGGAGTTGGGACCCGAGCCCTGTTGGGTTGGGTCATGACATGACAGGTGAGACCTATATCTCACAAAAATACATTGGGTAAATATGGATAACTAATGTGGTATATTTGTTATGCATGAACCTGATTTCATGTTCAAAATTCTATGCATGGACCTGATTTTCATGTCCATAATTCTACGTGTAAACTTGATTTCATTTTCTCAATTTTATGTGTGGACTTGATTATCATGTCCATAATTCTATGTGTGGAACTAATTTTCATGTCCATAATTATCTGCATAGACTTTGTTTTCATGTCAATATGTTTATTAAAGGGACTGATTTCATGTCCTTAATTTAATGAGTGAAGCTTTTACTATTTTTACATGTTCACAAATTTACTAGTTTATGTGTATTCCACAATTTCATGTCGCATGTCAATGTTCTAAACTAATGGATTATGTTCTTTGTTTCCCTTATTCTTAATTTCTTATGAACTACCAATATTTATTCCATGAATCATTTTTATGATCTTTGATATGTAGGATATGATCTTCTATTGTTATTATCATGTTCTCATACCCTTATGCTTATATATATATCACTTGTTTATACTTACTAAGCATATGAGATCACCCTTTTCTTATGTTTCTTTTCCCTAGGATATAAAGAATTTTTTTAAGTATGATATTCCAAAAATTATTCTAGATATAACAAATTAGGAGGGAAAATATGTAGATGTATTATAAACCTGTGGTTTTTGTGTCCAAGTTTCCAAATGCACTAAACTATCATGGTGTTTGGGTGTGTGTTTATATATTTCTACAAAAATGATATAATATAATTTTATTAAAGGCTTGAGTTATTATAGTTGGTATGAGAGAAATTTTTAGTCATCCTTTGGAAACTAGTATGAGAAAACTTTAGTGAGAGGCCTAGTGATATTTTTTAAGGATATGTCTAGGCGTGTATCTAAGGGTAATCCTAAAGTGTCATAAATTTAAAAGTAGGTGTCATGATTTAGGCATCCTGTAAGTAGTTTTCCATGATTATGTGTTTTTATTCTACTATAAGTGTTTATCACACTATAATTTCTAGTCTTAGTTAATAGCAGGGACTAGAATGAACAAGGTTAACATTGAATGTTTCAGATGTGGAAAGTATGGGCATTATAAAAATTGACGTCCAAAGTGGAAATATTATGAATAGAATTAGGGAGGTGGTATGATTATTGGTTATACTACTGAGGATAAAGATATACCAAATGAAAATTTAAAGGTATGTGATGTTCTAAATGTATTTTTTACATTAAACATATGAAGCATGATTAGATTGTGGTTTAGTAACCTTAAGGCATGATTCATATTTCATATTCAAGGAAAGAATAAGTTGATGATGCTTGAGTAATGGTTTATTAATAAAGTTGGATTATTGAAGTTCATATGTTTTGGAATTCAAAGATTATGTTATACAAATCATGAAATATATAAGTATTTTCTATATAAGTTTTTCATTAAGTATTGTAAAGGATATGTCCAATGGTGTTGAAGACTTAGAGAAGCGATTGAATGGAAATGTGATATTCCTTGGAAACACAAGATTAAGGGAAATATGACCCCTAATATGTTCCTAATGTTGATATAATGATATTTGGATAAATATATGTTGAATATGGATAAGAAAATTGGATGGTACTCATTACCTTGGAATTGATTAAGTATTTTTCTATAAAGTGGTTTAGGCTTTCATGGATGGATTTTATGAAATTTTTTGATTTAAGGATTATATCCAATAATATTTGGAATAATAAAGAATTAATGTTCTCAATAAGGATTTATATAAATTATAATGTTTGAAGAGAATACATGATGAAGGTATTCACATGTTTGGTATGTGAAAAACAAGAGCTACTTTCTGATATACAGGGGATAAATGCTAATCTTTTTTTGAGAAATTTAATGAACTTATTTCTAAAGTTTAGGAATATCATATTTTATAAGGGTTGTAAGGTTAACCATTTATGGAATGATTTATGTTAAACTTTAGATGAGGTTTTAAAGATTACAGTATTAACTCTCTATATAAAGATTTATGCATATTTGATAACCTGTGCTAAACTTTTTTATGATAAGGATAGATGGAATAACCTATCATTATATTTACTAATATCATGATCTACTAATAATTTTGGAATGAAAAATTCACCTTCATTCCTTAGAATAAGATATGAAGTGGAAATTGATCAAGGCACAACAAAAGTTGATATTGTGTTGAAATAAAGTAAGTATATCTTTTCATGAAAATTCTTCAACTTTAGGGAAAAGGGTACTAAAATAAAATTTTTTCATGTTATCATCATTTTTGATGATATTAATGACCTTTTTCAATCCTATTTGGATTATAGATTTGTGATCATTAACTTTCTCCTAACCACGTTCTCAATTACTCTCTATTCAAACTTGATAGTTAAATTTCTCCTCCATGTCCATGTTTTCACTTGACACTTATGTTATTTTATGTGAAAACCTAGATATGAGTTACTTTGGGAAATATTTATGTTTCCAACATTCCCTTTTTTAATGTAATTTTAGTATTTGTTTTTAAGATGTGGGTTTCGATGAAAGATAGTTTCAAGTATTAAACCTTTGATAAACGAGACACATTTTGAGGGAGAAATTCATTTTTAGGGGGGGTATAATGTAACACCCTAATATTTTGTGGAATATATATATTTTAAAATTAATTTAATCATTTCAATATTTTTCATTTCACAAAACACTAAATATAGATTGTGTTATATGAAAGCACTAAGTTATTCTTGATTTGTACACAACACAGAGTCGAGGTTGTGCTACATTAAACACCTAGATTAGCATTCAGTACAAAAAACACTATGTTTGTATTGTGTTATATAAATTCTGAGTTTTATTGATATATTTCATTACATGCAAGGTTAACTTTTACCGAACTACAATATACTATTAAAATTATTATTAAAATATTATTACAGTTACCACTCAGCCGTTGGAATGGAAAATAAAAATAATTTTAACTAAATTATGAACATATAATTTAAAAAATTATATAAAATTAATCATTTCATTTATCAATTATCTATAAATTAAAGAAAGAACTATTTGAAAATAAAGAAATTCCATTTATAGGTAAACTAACTTTTTTATGTACAAACACCATTTTATCTCAATAAATTAAACAAACCATTATTGGTGAATGATTTTAATTAAATTTATATATTAAATATTAAATAATTTTTTTACACTCATCAAATATATTTTATAGGCACAAGAAAATAATAAATCCAATTTTATGATTAAAAATATGTATTTTTCAAAAGGGTAATTTTACCACACTTTAATAGAGAACCCATTTTAAATATAATTGTTGAAACTTTTATAATTTTTATATGATAAAATTCAATTATTCTTTAAAATAAGGATATAAAAATTTACTTTGGTTGAATTTTTGTTATTTTTCTAATAAGTTTCATGTTTTGATGAATAGTGAAAATAATGAATTTTAATTGATTACAACTTTTTCATAAAAATAATTTTTAGTGTTAAATTATATATCTTATTGGTTTTAAATTATAATTAGATAAAATTTTTATCATTTAATATAATTTAGTCCATTTTAATCAATTTTATAAAGAATTTGAATATAAAAACATTTTAATCATCTTGAAGTTTTCACTTTAAAAACTAATTTTCCCGTTCCATAAATGAGATGAATTTTAAATAAATTTTAGAAAATTATGTGTTTTGAATTATTAAAAATGTATTAAATATTTTTAAAAATAATTTACAAATTTATTAAATATCCCTCTTTTATTTTTATACAATATGAATTGTAACTTTAGTAATTTTTATTATCATAGTTAAGGGTAAATCGGATAATTATAGGTAAAAATAATAATATAAATATTATAAAACTATCCTAACAATTACCCAAATGTTATTAAATGAATTTAAATATACCCTTAATAGATAAGGATCTAAATTGAATAATTTAATGGATACTAGTCTATGAAAATGACTTAAATATTATTAAATTCAAATAGAGTGACAAAATGTCACACTCTTACTTTAACTGGGTATAATATTTTTAAAATATATATTAAATAGAATATATTATAGAATATATATATATATATTATTATTTAATATAAAATGTTTATTTAAACCATAGAAATTTATTTTTAATTTTTGGTGAACAAATATTAGTCATAAATAACTACTAAATAATGATGTAGTAATTACTCAATTAATGAATCAATCAATTAAATGATATTAAGAATATTAAGATAAATAAAATTTTAATTAATCAATGTGATAGAATAACTTTATATGTTAATATGATATATTAGGGTAGTATTAAATGATTTTTTATGTAATCTTGCTGTATTGATTTTCTTAACGTCAATGTTATGAATAGTGTCAAAATTGACACTTATGATATTTTATGAAAATAATATATTATTGAATAATAAAAACAATCCTAAAAATATTAAATTAGGATGAGGGGATTATATATGGTCTAAAATATCTTAAATTGTACATTTATGTTCCAATTGACACTGTATATATAAAAATTATATCCTCTTAATATTAAATACTTTTTTTACCATAGTTAGAATTACAATGTCTTTACTAAGGGTTAATCAAAATGATAAGGTATAAAATGACATGAAAATTTTTATAAAATATATTTCTTTATTATATTAAAACTTTATATAATCTTATATTTTAATAAATTTTATTTAGGAGGTATTTATATTGATATTTAATTTATTATAAATTAATATTTTGAGAAATTCCAAAAGTGCCCCTCCTCTCTCTTGAAAAAGGACACCTCTTCTTATCTTTTATTGACACTTAAAAACTTATTTGGTTAATCAAAAGAGTATAAAAAGCACATACCAACTTACCTAACTTCATCCTATAATCCTTAATTTGGGAATAAATCCAACCGAAGAAGTCCTTTTGTGCAAAACAAAAGGAGATACCCAAAGAAGAGGTAACATTCATCAATGAATGTTTTCATTTTATTTATTCCCTAAAACCCCTAAGTTATTATTATTAAATTATTATATAATAATATAATTATCCTTAATATAATTATTTTTTTTCTTATAAGGTTTTTACCTACAATTACACCCACTTCCACCAAATGGGTAACAAACTTACATTTCTTGTGTATAGTGAACTACCACCTCGCGAAATGATATTGTTCGTTTTTCCATTACCACCTATCATGGTTGGGAATTATGATACACAATATAATTTTATATCATATAAATTGTATTTATTATTTATTTATACTTATTTAAATATTATATAAAACATACCTTCATGCTTTCCATTTTGTGGAAATATGATAACTTCATTTGTGGACGTGTGGACTACCACCTAATCAAAGCGATGTGATTCGTTCACACTTTACATGAAATGTATTAAGGATTTTTTAGTAAAATTATATGATATCTCTAAAATAATAATACTACTAGAATTATATTATTAACACACATATATATACATATATTTCATTTACTTTTCTTCTTTAAATATGACATAAAATGAGAGAAACGTTTATGCGTACGTACGACCTACCATCTCCATGAACAATGTATTTCATTTTCTATTTATATATTTTTATAGATAAAAATATAAAAATATATAATGAATATTTATTATATTTATATAATTTCTATAAATATGTAGATAATGTAATCATGATCTAAGTACGAGGACCAAGAATAACAAGTCAAAACATGTATGAGAAACAAAGTGGTTATTACCAGAAACTTAACTTAAACTTGGAATTATTAATAAGAGGGTAATATAAAGTCATAATTAAGTCAAATATGGTATTATATATGTTAATATGGTTCTATAATAGATTTATAATAAACTTATATTTATTATAGAGGAGTTTTTAACAAGTACGATGAGAGTTAAGACATAAGGTAAGAGATTTCTATCTCACTTTTATTTTCCATGAGATACAAGCCATATTCACCAACTGTTATTATATGTCATATATATAATAAAAATTAATGCATTTTAATAGTATTATCCTGAATATTATTGTTTTTTCATATCCTTATAATTTTCTTTCTTTCATGGGGCATACAATTCAATATATTATAAAGTTGTAAGTGGATTCTATTCTCACTTTAATTTCTGCAAGACTTATGCCATATTCACCACTCATTTCTTTTGTGTGGTTTATATACTACCTGTGAATTTAATTTATGATCCTTAAAAATAAATTTTTGGGTATTTACATATCCATTTAATGATCTCTCTTTCACGTGGTTTACATTTCAAAAGTTACCAAATCGGTATGAAAGTTTTGTCTCAATTTTCCTTCTTTGAGATACATGTTATGTTATAAAACTATATTATTTTATGAGGTGTATATTATTACCTTTTAAATTTTATAATTATTATCCTAATTTTCATTATATTATAGGCTTCATGTAATGTTATTATCTCTTCTATCAAAAATCTTTGTTCCATCAAATTCATGATTTCTAATTTTTTTAAATGATATTATAAGAATTTTCAAGGAAAATGATTTCAAAGATGTTTAAAATGATTTTCAAAGATTCATTTAAAATTATTCAAGTTTAAATTCAATTAATTTTTTTTCTATATGTTTTATTATTTAAAAATAATTTTTCAAAATGGAACGAATATTTTTCTTAAGAATTATTTTAAGTGATCTTTCAAAATCATTTTTCATCTAAGAAAACATTATTTTATGTAACTTATGTTTTAATAGGGATATGATCCAATTATACTATTAATATTATTTCTATGAATGTTTTTTATGATGGATTGATAATTATGAATTTTTTTATCTTTTCCATGGGTAATGTTATGATGAAATATTTATGAACCCCATTTATTTTTATGAGTTCTAATATGATTAATGTTCTTGTAGCACACATGTGTATGGTATTCATTATGTAATGGGTGGGAACTATATAACCCTATAATTCATTAGGTAAATATGAATAAATCATGAGGTATATATTTTATTCATGAACCTGATTTCATGTTCACGATTATATACATGGACCAAATTTTCATGTCCATAATTCTATGTGTGAACCTGGTTTCATGTTCACAATTCTATGAGTGGTCTTTATTTTCTTTTACAGAATTCAATTCATGGAACTGGTTTTCATGTTGATAATTTTATGCATGGACTTGGTTTTAATGTCCATATGTTCATAAAAGGGCTTGATTTCATATCCTTAATTTAATGAGTGAAGCTGTAACTATTTATACATCTTTACAATGTTACTAGATTATGTGTATGCCACAATTGCTTGTCTTATGTCAATTTTATGATCTCATGGATTAAGTTATTTGATTAACCTATGATTCATGTCTTATTAAATACAAATATTTAGGCCATGGATCATTTTTATGATCTTTTATATACATGGTATGATCTTCTAATGTTATGGTCACAATTTTATATCCTTATTCTTACATATTTCCCTTGTTTACCCTTACTGAGAATCTGATCTCACCCTTTTCTTACGTATCTTCCCTAGGATATGGAGAATTTTTTTAGGTATTATATTTCATAAATGGAAATAGATATTAAGAAATATGCAGAAGAATATTTAGATATATTATGAACCAATTTTCATGCTTCCAAGTTTCCAAAGGTACTAAACTATTATGGTCTTTGAGTGTGTGTTCATGTATTTACACAAAAATGATGTAATATACATGTATGTGAAGCTTGGGTATTTATGAGAATAAATATTAATTTAAATATTTTAATGGGGTAAAAATCTCCATAATTCTCCAACTCTTACATTTGGATTTTTTGGCCCCATGAAAATTGCCACTCTTGGAAGAAAAAAGTATGTGTTTTTTATTATTGATGACTATATTAGATTTACTTAAACATATTTCCTTGCACACAAATCTAAGACTCCCTTTAAATTTACTATATACTATAAATTTTTTCAAAATGAAAAAGGTTATCTAATTTTATCAGTTAGAAGTGGCATAGGTGGTGAAGTTTTAAATATAAAATTTAATAAATTCTATGAAGATAATAGATATAATCATATTTTTTCAACAAATAGGACACCATAATGAAATGGTGTGGTAGAAAGAAAAAATAATACTATATAAGAAATTTCTAGGTCACCATCAAATGAGTATTATTTTCCAAAATAATTTTAGATAGAAGTTATTAACTCAAATTTTCACGTTTCTAATCGAATTCTACTTTGGAAATTTTAAAAAAAGAAATATTATCAAATATGTAAATAAAGGAAGCCTAGAATTAGTTATTTTAGAGTATTTAGTTTCAAGGTTTATATTTTTAATACTAAAGATTCATTATAAAATTTCAATTTAAAATATGATAAAGATATTTTTATAGGATATTCTAATTCTAGTAAGATATATAGATTTTATAACAAAAGAACATTATTAGTTAAAGAATCTATGCTTGTTAAATTTAATGAAAATTATCTAAAGCAAATAAAATCTATTTGGGACCATGTTGAGGAAGATTTTAGAGAATTTAAATTTAAAGAACCTAAAAATTTATAATTGGATGAATCTATTGAGAGGAAGAGTATCTATCATGAACAAAATTTAAAAGTTCATAAATATCATCGAGTAAAAAAATTAATTGTTGATATAACTAATGGTGTTAAAACTATAAATTCATTAAGAAATGTTTATGAATAACAATATTTCATTTATGATTTTCCCTCAAAATGTGAATTAATATTTAACTGATTCAAATTGGATTATCTAAATTCATTAATAATTAAATTAGTTCGATAGAAATAAAGTATGGACCTTAGTCAAACCCCCTAAGGATAAAAATATTATTGCAACCAAATGAATCTATAGAAATAAGTCATATGAATATGGAAAAATAATTAGAAATAAATTGGGATTAGTAGCTCAAGTTTACAATCAATAAGAAAGAATTAATTTTAAGAATAATTATCCCTAGTTGCTCAATTATAATCTTTAAAAATTATTTTGGAATATGCATCTCATTATAGGATTTAAGTTTTTCAAATTGATTTCAAAATTTAATTTTAAATGGATATATTTATGATTTTATTTAAAATATACCCTTGTTTTTGAAAATGAAGATAAACCTAACCATGTTTTGAAACTTTCTAAATCACTTTAGGGTTTGAAACATGCTCCTCAAGCTTGGTATACATGATTTTCATTATTTCTTTTTAATAGTACTTCTAAAAAGGGAAAAGTTGATCCAACTCTATTTATTAAAATAAATTAAAGAAATATTTTAATTTTTCAAATATATGTTGTTGGTATTATATTTGTATCTTTAAGTGATTCACTATGAAATGAATTTTCAAATTTAATGTACTCAGAGTTTGATATGAGTCTTATGGTTGAACCTAATTTTTTTTGGGATTGAAAATAGTTTTAAGAGAAAATGTTCTCTTTTTTAATTAGTGAAAAATATACTAAATAATTGGTTAATTTTTTTATTGATGGTTGTAAAAGAAAAAATATTCTAATGAGTACCTCTTGTAAGATAGATTATGATGAAGTAGGAAAACCTGTTGATAATAGGATATTTAGGGAAATGATTTGTATTTTACATTATTTTATAGTATCTTGATCAGATTTAATTTTTTTAGTGTGTATGTCTTATATTCCAATGTAATACTGAATAAAGTAATTTAAAAGAAGTTAAAAGAGTAATTAATTATTGAAAATGATATTTAAATCTCAGAATATTTTATCCTTCATATATTTCATTTGGATTAATTAGTTTTTAATATTTTGATTTTGGTGGTTAAAAAATAGACAGAAGAAACAAAATATGTTTTTTTCACTTTCTTGGTAAATTTTTAGTTTCATGGATATCTAAGAAACATAATTCTAAAACTTTATAAAACACTAACAACAAGTATGTTTCTATCGTTTCTTATTGTCAATAAACTTTATGGATCAAACAAACACTTTCTAATTTTGGTTTTAATTTTTAAAAAACCCCGATTTATTAAGATAACACTTATAATATATATATATATATATATATAATTCCAATGAAATAATCTAGGACTAAAAACATTGATTTTATATATCACCTTTTTAGAGATCATGCTCAAAAAGAAAATAATATTTTGGAATTTATTTTTATATATGATGAGTATGAATTTTTTTTACTTAACCCTTAAAAAAGGATATGTTTTATAGAATCAAACATAAAATTGAAATTTTGGATATTTAACTTTATAGAATTTATTTAGTGGGAGTAAAATTATGCATTTGGGATGTATCTTTAATTTTTTTATACACTGACTTGTTGGTTACTATTTAATTCATTGAAAATTTTTTTATTCCATTTCTTGAAAATATTGAAATGTTTTCATGAATCCTTTAATATTATAAAATATTTATCCAAAAGAATATTAACTATTATACACAAGAATATTTCTAAATCTAAACATACTCTTTAAAAATTCATGAATTTAGGTGGAGGCTAGTTATATGTTCGATGTAACATCTAAGTTAGTTTCTTTCCTAGAAATAATTCAAGGGGATCCGGTAATTATTGTATATATTAGGGGATCCTATTTAAACTTAAACTATTAGCACACTAAAATGGAGGAATTTGTTTAATATTTTTGATCAATTTCAAATAAGGGGATAAATTTGGAATTTTATTTGTTTTGTAATTATCAAAAAAGGGGACAATGTTATAGTGGATAATTGATATTTTTTTTGTTAATTAGGATAATTATTTATTTAATAATTATAATTTATCACAAATTTTATTTCATTCCTTTATTACCTCTAACATGAGTTAAGAAAAGTATTTTTATGCTTACGTTGTTTATAATAAATGTTATTGTTTATAATAAATTACTATTGTAATTTTTGTATCTTTGGTGAATTTTTTGAATTAAATTTTTGATAAAAATACATCCCTATATCTCTTAATATCACATATAATTTAAGTCTATATATTAGTTTGTTTTTAAAAATTTGGCTAAGTCATAACTAACCATATGAACAAAATCCAAATGACTGCATAAAAAAAAGTTAGGTGACAACATAAAAAAAATTCAAGTGACTTCTTGAAAAAATAAAAGTTTCTACATGAAAAAAGTGATCATATTAACAAAATATAAGTGACTATATGAATAAAAGTTAAGTGACTATGTGAAGAAATGTTAATCAAACACATGAAATAATATGATGGAAAACATTACTATGGATTAACCATGAGATAGGAAGTCAACATTTATTAAAGTGTTGAATATACCACACAAAGAGTTTTAATAGATCATACTACACCAATCAAATAAAAATTGAAAAATTTATTGATCTTAAATTGAAATTTCTATTGATCTCACATAGAAATTTAGATCAACGACACACTGAATTTTCAATCGAACACACGTTAAAATTTTGGTCAACCACATAAAGAAATTTGGAATGACTATAAAATCATTTCTTATTAACTGCATTCAAAAAGTGTGACCTAATTAAAGCTATTAATTACAATAAGTTTTGACCTAACTTTAAAAATAAATCATTCCCCTAAGGTATTATTTTTTACGATACCTTTTTTTCCTATTTTATATATTTTTATTTATTACAAGTTTTTGTTAAGGGTTTTCATTGATCTAATGATTTATTAAATACTTATTAATAATTTTGATACTATTGAATTTTATTTGGAATAATTATATGTATTAATTAATTATTTTTATGTGTATTAATTCTTCACATTGGTTTCTTGAAAAAACACGAGTTCCAAATTCAAAATATTTGTAATTTCAATAGACTTCCCACATGATTCATGGGAGTGTTTTAATGAATTTTAATTTTTTTATTATAAATTTTTAGTTCTGTATTAATTATTTTAATTACTTAAACTATACAAATTGTTTCAATAATAAATATTATCAAAGTGAACCACATGGGAATATTTTCACATACACATTAAATGAAGGATTTACATGTGAATTGGGAAGGTTGAGACACAATAAGCTTCATTATTTTAATCTGATGTTCATGAAAGAACTCTATATATTTATTTTAATAAAACTAGTGAGGTAACAAGTTTGAGAATATTCTAGAAGATTACTATACGATACATGTTAGTGATCCAATTTTTTCTCTCGATTGAAATTAAATTATTTAATCTATCACTACTAGAGAGAACATTACTAAATTGAAAATAAGATATATTCTTGTTTATTTGGTTTATGTGGTTCTTACTTATTTATATTATTCATGTTCCTAATCATTTCATGGTTTTACAACAAATTAATTGTAGGAGTAAAGTTATACTACCCCATATAAAAGTTTGGTTTTGGGTTGTGCCTATAGGTTCATAAAAGGATGGGTAATTCATTTGTAACTCCAGGTGAGAAAAATCCAAGAGTGGGTAGTGAATCTAGGTGAGAAAATACTGTAGTATGTTGTAAATCCAGGTGATAAAATTTTTTCTTTGGTTATTTCCTTCAGGGTTTAAAAAGACAAGTGTAAAGGGTTGTGAATCCATTGAAAAGTGAGAGATTCTATAGATAGTGGGTGTCATGTATCTCTCTATGTTTGAGAGGGGTGAAGAGTAGAGTAGGATCATTTAGATCTAAACTATTATAAAAATATCCATGTCCATTTATATTTTTTTATCTTCACAACATTAATTATTAACTTTGAAAATAATTAATTATATAAATTTAAATAGTTCAATTCACCCCCTATTTGACCATTTTACCATTATCAAATCAAGATATAACATGTAGCTAAGGATGAGTTTTTTTTGTGTTATATGGATTTGTAAGGATTATAGAACAAGATTTTGGACCTTTTAAGAGGCTAGGTAGGTAGGTTCACGACCCAAACTACATCATTATAGAAGTCATTGAGCACAAGATGTTTGATGATGAATCATGAGAGAGAAAAAAATAGGTAAGTGGTTTCAGGGTTCCTTGATTATATTCATTTGGTATTATTTTAATATACTTGGATGTATTAATTGGAGGGTGATCCTTAGTGATATTAGGGTACTAGTTGACCGGTTTCAAGTGCAAGTTAATTATCCTGCTTATTTTTTGGTGCATTAGTATGGTCTTTTAAAATTTTCACAAGATACCTTGGCTATGATCCTATTAATTATATATGTTATTCTCATTTATATATATATAAAACCATTTTATAGGTTTCTAATAAGATTTTAGTGATCGATCTAGGACATTCCCAATTCAAGATTTGAATTTATGATCAGTGTTTCTACTATAAGAGTTCTTTGGGTGTTTTTCTATTGGTGACTTTAATTTTTGACATTTATATGCATTATGGGTTACTTTGGATGATGTTTTAATTTTATATTATACCATGATGTTAATATGTGATTTTTATTCTCCATTACTAGGGTTATTAAGGGTAATTCCTCTCATTTTTATTTTTTATACCCTCAGTGCTAGTTGTAAACCCAAAGCTTATTGGAGGCCAGCTTTAGGGGTCACTCTTGTCTTAAATACCATCCCAAGAGGTATTTCTAATGGAATAGGGTCATGAAAGAATATGTGGAATCATAGTGAGACACTACTTAACGTGCCAGTAAGACCTCGCACCACAACCTAATTCACCACACCATAGAGGATGATTTCATGCTTCCAGTTCTAAGATATGAAAATTTGTTTCAATGTTATTTAAAGAGACAAAAGAAAATAATGACAAAATATTGAGGGTCACACCATAATGGGTGTATATATTTTTTGGATCTTATGAAATATTTTTAAATAGATATTTTTCATATCCTTTGATTTGACCATTATGCCACAACAAGGGGCATTATGAATTAATTCACAAGAAATCTATAAATATGTGGAGTCTCACATTTACTAAAGTGTAATGAAAAGAGATATTAAAATATGAGACAACCAACTTTCCATTCCAAAGAGAATTGAAGGATTATTTTTTATTGGATAAAGTAGAAGAAAAATGGAACACATATGATCTAAATTCAAATGGAACTTGGGGTCATGAAGTGATTATTGATTAACTTATTGGTTCTTATATTTATATTTTTACATGGGGTTTAGAACCAACTTCATGGTATTTTCACTATGATTTTAAAAATAAGATAAGAACGTGTGCTGTGGGATAGAAATCATTGTCTACCAAGGATTATCCACTTGATATAAAAAATGAGTGGGACTTATAAAAGTACTTAAGTTTCATGTGTTCTTTCTCATTCTATCAATTTTTTTTGTATATTTTCATATAATATCCACTCACACTAACCAGTGATGGGAGGGATATTTTAAGAGTTGGTGATTTAGTGACCACTGATTCACACCACCGTGATGTTCTACTCTCACCCATGCCTTAAAAGTGTCTATATTTTTTTAGTTGGCTTGACTCAACAAAACTGACTAGATTATAATTTTATTTTATAATCACAATTTTAATCTTTTTTTATAAAATTTTATTCAACATATATATTTTTAGACATGAAATATTTTAATTATTTTAATGATTAAATTTAAATATGATATTGTTAAAAAATGATTAATTTTTAGTATGATGTTTGAATGAATTAATTGATTCGAAACTTTTTTTATTTTTAAGAATTAAAAATATATTTATTTTTAGGAATTATTATAAATTCTTTCTAACCCAAATAGACCCACCCTTTAAATCATATCAACCCATCATATTGTGTTTTTTTGAAAGTAATATATTTGGGTGTTGAATGTTGGTTGAAATATTTTTCACTTTTCTAGTATGGGTCAGGCGATATTTATCATTAAAATAAACCAACCAACCCTTTTACATACCCTTACATAAATGTTTTTATTTTTATGTGAATTTTAAATCGATGAAATTATACTCTATTGAAATGTTTTAACATAAATACATTTTTATAGAAATATTCCTATGTAAATATATTATCTATTATATGAAATATTTAATTTTTGTAATATAAATTGTGTTTTTTATTTGGTATTAGCTGTTTCAAATGATTTTTTATACTACAATAGACTACAGTAGATAGAACGTGATTTTATAAATGCAAGATGTAGTAGTGATAAAAGATATCAACACTACATAGAGGGCTGATAATAATTATGGGACTTTATTATAGATAAAAATATCAGTTCTTTTATAGTGTGGATAAAGGCCTTATTGTGTGTATTACACACAAACATGCACTTATATTAATATAGATGAATGATTTTATGTGCATATTTATATACTTATATTTATATATATGAATCTGTATACTTATATTAATATATATGTATGTATGTATACTGATATATATGTATGTATGGATGTATGTATATACTAATACTTAGACACACACACACACACACTCAAAATCACACATTGCAAATTTCTAGTGTAAATTTAAATAGAAAAATTTATATTGTAAATTATAACTATAATTTTCCACTGTAAATTTTTAGTGAAAAATTTATATTGTAAATTTATTTTGAGAATTTACACTATATATTTATATTTGTGTGTGTGTGTGTGTTTGTGTGTGAATATTTATATTTTCATGTATGTGTATATGCATGTGTAGTTTTTCATGTATATAATTATATTGATATACATGCATTCATGCATTCATGCTCTTATATTAATTTGTATTCATGTATGTTTGCTTATATATATATGTATACATGCATGTATGTGTATATTTATATTTGTACATAATTTTAAATATGTATATCTATATATAGTTACATTCATATATTTCTTTATCCTTATATTAATATACATGTATGTATGTATATACATGGGTGATTATATTAAAAAATATATATACACATACATATTTATACGTATCTATTAATTAGTATGTATGTGTGTATACATGTATGTATGTATATTAATATATATGTATGCATGTATATATGTATATTAGAGGTTCCAATTGAGGATCACGTGTTAGGTTACACTACCCGAACCCATGTAACCCAATCCAAACCTAACTCATTTAAGTAAGAGGGATGACTTATCTAACATAAACCCATTTAAACCCAACCCGAACCTGACCCACCTAACCAATTTAATCACACCAAATTCTCACCCAACCCATTTAACTCATATAACCCATATAACCCTATAGAAAATAAAAAAAGGGAAAACCTATGATAGATAATGTTAAAACCCCTTACCCCTGGCTTCCAAGCGTGTGTCTAGAATAACTAGTCTAGGAATTTCACCTATTATACTTACATAATATCTATACATATATTTTTATTTAGAAAAAAAAACTAAACGGGTTGTGCGGGTTATGGTAAGTCAACCCAAACCCAACCCAAATATTATTCAGGTTAAATAGTTTGAACTGATCACAACTTGAAAGCATGGGTATTTTTATATAAATACCAAACTATCCCCTCAATGGGATTCATTGGAAATTTAGAGAAGGATAAATACTTATCCAATATGTAAGTCAGTAGTGAAAAGGGATAGTTCTGTGCATTATACTTGAGTGAAGAAATATGGGAAAAGAAGAAACATGAATTAGGTTGAGCAAAAAAGGATTAATAAAGGTAGTTATGTGAAGACACTTGAGAGAGTATACTTGCATGAATAGACTTAAGTGAGATCGCTTAAGAAATCCATAACTGAGCACACCATAGATGAGTGAAGGGACATAGGAAAACCATACTAGGGTGATGCATCCTTATTTAGGTGAAGGAAGACACCTAGGTGAAAAACCTTATTAGAATGAAAGTACTTGGGAAATAACTATACTTGGGTGAAGTCATACCTGAGTGGAGATACTTGGGTAAAGATTCTTACCTAGGATAATTATACCTAAGTGAAGGACTACAACTAGGTGAATATTAAGGAATATATCAAAACATATTATTTAAGATTTAGTCATGAAATTATCAATCAATATTCATTTAGATTTAGAGTCAACCTTCGAGGTATCAAACCAAGGAAGGCTACCATCCAGAGTAGTGAGAAAAGGAGTCAATGAAGGTGATCTGAGAGACATAGTGTAATAATATCTAAATTCATTATAAGTATAGTGAGACCAACTTGGAATAACCATGGGAAAAAATTTCATCCATTGAACATGTGAAGCTTTTCATATTTTGGAACAATAACACATTTCTAGTGTGTTCTCCTTATACATAACCTTTAATGGTGAACCAAGTAAAAAATAATTATGTCTCATGTTTTCTTAACTTTATTGAATATCAGTGTATGATTTAGTGAGGATGATATCATGAGTGAAAGTATAAACACGTTCCATCCAATGAGGGATCAAGATCTAACAAAATTGAAAACATAGTTAAAAAGGTGGGTTCAAATGGGAAACACCCTGATTCACCCCCTCCCAAGGTGTCTTTGGATTTAAAACTTTTTAACTTTAAATTAAAATATTTATTGTAATGACTAGTAATGTAAATTTTTATCACTATTATCTTCATTTCTTCATAATTTCAAATTGGTAATCCTCCATTTTTTTATTCTCTTAAATGTAATTGGTCCAACCAAATACTTGAATAGTCATTGAACTCCAGTTCTTCCAACTTTATCTTCTTCTCCTTTGAGTAGTTTTGATGTACAATCATATGTTTAACCTTATTATCCCACTCTAAGTATATTTATAAACTATTCATCCTTCAAAAGGATGGAAGTTTCATTTTTATTCTTCCCAAGTCACTTTCCCACATTGAAGCATGTTTCCCTCCCTTATGGGATGATTATTCAAAATCAAAGTACTCATCACCGCCTTCATTAAATCCATGTATTCAAAAATCCCTCAAAGTTGAGTAATTTTTCAAATCATTAAAACTATAATTAATTCTTTTAAATTAGTTAAAAACACATTTCATGAATAATTTTAGGCCAATCTCATTTCTTTCTCCCATGCTAATCATTTTTTTTCAAACTCCACACACTCAATTTCTCTACTTTTTTTAACTTCAGAAAGGGTTACCCACACTTTTCTAGTATAAATCCTTAGTTCAAGTAATTTTTCCTAACTATAATCAAGAATAAAAATTGTAAGAATCAATCAATTTATATTATTCTTTTAAAATAAATTTTTTTAAAGGGATTTGGATAAATGGTGTCTAAGAAATATGGGAGGTGTAAGAGAAAGGAGTGATGGAAATTCGATGACTATCATGACTCAGTCTACTGGGCCCACTTGGATAATAGTAAGCCAAGAGGGACACCCCAAACCCACCTCTAATAGGTAGGGGTCTGGAAACTATCTCTAAGTAGGAATATCACACACATGAGAGGCATTATCCTAATATACCTACACACACATATCTGCAAACACTAGTATAAAACAAAAGGTAAATAATTGATACTATAAAAAAATGCATAAAATTTATTCCCATATTAGACTATGAATAAAGTGTATGAAAATAAAAAAGGGTGAAAATAACAGACCACCAATACTGTAAAGGAGTTCAACCAGCTGATAAAAGGGGGAAGCTACAAAAAATCAACTTTAGGATCCATATAAATTCTGTCTATCCTAATTAATATCCACCTCCTTCTAGTACACCTAGAACTCCATTAAAAGGCTTTTCATCTACATAAGACATGAAATGTGTGGGAATATCCCATGTAGGGGTGAGTATAAACATTCTCATTAGGATACCCATAAATCATTAAACATAAATAAGTGAGGTGTGAGTTGGATCTAAATCACAAAATCAAGGAGGAAAAATAAGATAACCCATATATTCTTATAGATAGAATCCATGTCTTAGGGTGAGGCCTAACCTCACTACCAATATTGGGATTCTTTTTTATGCTCTAAGGTAACACTATTCTAAGGGAACTTACACCTTGTGTCCCACTAACATTAATGGAACTCTTATGAGTGGTCACACTCATTAGATCTCTCCATGTTGAAGCACAAATTGGAACACATAAGATATAGATACATAGGTTGGGGATCACACCTAGGGCCTATGGTGTATAGTTGACCCTATTTAGAATAACCCATTATAAAGTGGATCACATGCCCTAAATTTCAGATATGAGATACCTAACGCTACCCAGGGATGAATGTGATAGAGGATCACTACCCAAGCCTCATAAAGGGATAAATAACTCTATCTAGAACTAACACATAGATTTCATATCTCATTCTATTCTTGGTATGGGATTCAAAACTATACCGTAATATGGATGGATGAAGAGCACGTATACATGCATAACTGAAACTGGTTTAAGTAAAAAGAGCTCTAACCTATCTTGGAAAGAGTACACAATGTGTCCAAGGGGTACATGACATGTCTATATCAATGATCAGTAATACCCATGTATTTACATCTCACATGATATGTTATTTTCAATAAATAGCGTGTTGTGATGAAACATGATCTGTAGTGGTCAGGCTAGGTACTCAGCCATGTGTCATTTGCTTGTGTCCATGTACTCTCTGAAGTACATGGGGTGTGTCCCAACACATACATAGTTTTTGGGGAAACCTTAATTTTGGTAATGTACCTTCTGTACATATTGATCCAGTTGGATAAGGATCACATGATGTATAGGTCTCCCAAATGGTGTGTGGTATTTAATTTTACACAAAAACCCTAACCTCCATATGAAGGTGGTCCACATGGTGTGTGTTATTATGAAACACACTCTACGTTGATCATAATTTTATAGAAAATCTAAATTATTCATGCACCTCTAACCACACCACTATCTCCTATGATTATTACCTTGATTTCACCTATAACACTCTTAATTTCATTAACCAATTTTGTTTCATTGTTGGTGGCCGAATTCTGACCACCCATTACTTGGCGGTTTATTCCTCATCACACTACATGTCACCCATATGCCAATTCCCTTGAAACTGAAATCCCTTAATCCATCATCAAATTACCTTCATCACCATAAATCCTCTTTCATGACAAAATCCATGGTGTTTATTCCACAACAAATATCCATGGAACTTGATAATGAAATCATGCAATGAAATAGGTTCTAAAATAATGTCAAAACACCACCCAATAAAAATACTAATGATAAACATTTGATGAATGGAGGGGGAAAGGCACAAAAATAATGTGATCATCAAACAAGGGTTATTTTTGGTTGGACATCACTGATGGAATTTTAAGAATGGAGAGGCAGTTCAAATTATCAAAACTAAAAATAATATCAAATTCTTAATTCTAAGAAAATGAAATAATCAATTTTATAGTCAATAAAGAATGATCCAAAAATTAATTTTTGATTAAATTAATTCATGTTAATAATAAAAAAATAAATAATGTTGATTAAACCAACAAAAAAATCCCTACCTTGGATTATATCAATATTGATGATTAATGAATTTGTCTCAAAGTTGATGATAAGGTCCATTGAATTCTGATCATTAATCCAAAAATTTGCAATCATCCGCCAACGCCAACACACCATGAGCCTCCTATATTTCTCTAAATCTATATATATTGAGTGGCCAACCCATATGAATTTATGAAAATATGTTTAAATAGGTGTTTTATAGGTTAAAAAAAACTATTAGACAATTAATAAATTAATTACATTAATTTATTTATTTAACCAAATGATCCACTATCAACCTTACTATAATGAAACTCGTAATGTGTATAAATATTATATCATACCTAGGGTAAAAAATATATTATATAATTAATGGAGGTCTCATTTTCCCATCTGAGATTCTATTTGAGAGATATTACATTGTTTATAATATACTAAATGTGCACATATATTATATTTATTATTTTTTATATATCAATATAGAGGATCAATAGGGCCTGATATTCTATAATGAATCCATGAATTACTCCAAAAATATCATTTAAAATATTATAAAGTATCATAGAAAAAAATAGTGTCATTAAATTCCCACCACCTTCAGGTATTTTCATTCCAAAAAGAAAAAAACCTATTTAAAGTATGATGGTACCAAGCTCTCATCTGGTTATACAATTCCCAAGTGCTCTCCTAAAGATTCACATACTACTAATGCACATGAACCAAGGGAATTGATCACCCACAAAGGATTTTCTCTTACTGATCATTGATGGACACTGAGTACTCCTAAAAGGAATCTCTACCCTCAATGTCCAACTCACCCCATTTAATAACATGAAATGTATCATTCACATATCTCCTCAGCTGTGAAATGGGGAAAATGTCTTGAACCCTATATAAATATGGTGGTAAGGCTATGTGGTGTGATACCTCACCAACCCTATATCTTATATGGAAAGGGAAAATGAATTTTGGATATAACTTGTTGCCTTAACCAAATCACCACATTTCTCACCGAGTTGATACCATTAGGAACTAATGGCATCACTCATTGAACTCTAAAGGCCTTCATCATCAATCCATATAGAAATTTTGACATCTCTTAAAAGTAATCATAAAATCCTATATAATTCATACCTTCCCTATCATTGATTACACCAACTATTTGACCATAAGTGATGCCTCTTCTAGATCAGTCCAGTATGGAGATAGCCTATAGGGTCTCCCATACAAGGTCTAGAATGGTTCCATTCCAATGTTGGAATGATATTTTTTATTATAAATAAAATGCACCAAGGTTATATGATATTCCCATCAATATCCAAAACTCAACATGAAATCCTACGACATTTCTTCTAGAACCTGAATATTTTACTCCATACGACCATCTATCTGGGGGTGGAATATAGTGATAATCCACAAATGAGTTCCAAAGGACTCCTATAATACTCTATATAATCAATAAATGAAGTGATAATCACAATATAAAATAGTTATTGAGGGAACTCCTGGAAGCTGAACTGTCTTCTACACGTACATGGATTACAAACTCTCCATTTAACTTTTCCCTCAGATGTTTAGGAATTAGTATGACTTGGCGCGTTATTCTATGATCACCCAAATAATGTCATGAACTCCAGATAATCATGTAATTACAATAAAAAATCCATATAGATACCACCCCACTTTCACTATGGAACCTCTAGGTGTTGGGATAAACCTATGGGTACCTGATTCTTGGCCTTCACCTAATGGAAAGTGAGGAATTGAGAGATATACTCAGCAACACTCTAATTTATCCCTCGACCCCAAAACTAAAACCAAAAGTCCCAAAACATCTTTTACACTCTTGTATGTACCATTAAGAGGGATGAATGAAATCTATAAACACCTCCTCTTGTAGTATGACTGATATCATCATCCTTACCCAGAAAAGTATGTCATAGTATCCACCTTCATAAAATATATAAGAAGCCTATCTTGTGGATATTTGGTCACACCAATCCTCATAATCAATATCTCTAAGTCTCTCTTCCATAATGTGCTATGGTGGGATCTTAACTATCGACTGGAGATATTCCACTCGACAATCATCTAAAAGGGTCAACTACTTTATTTCCTTACCCAAAAACTATAAACAATATTTCTTACTAAGTGAATCTACCACCACATTCCCTTTCCATGGAGTATAAAATATATCAAAATCATATCCCCATAGAAATTATATCCATCACCTATAAATCGTATTAATATCTTTCTATGATAATATAAACCTGATACTCTTATGGTCAAAATGAATGATGAATCGCTCTCCCATAAGAAGTGTCACCAAGGCTTCAAGGTGAAAACCACTGTTTCAAACTCCAAAAAATGGGTCACATAATTCTTCTCATGGGGACCCTACTTCCAGAACCCATAAGAAATAACTACTAAAATTTTCATCAGAACACATATGATTCCATATCTAGTGGAATCTTAGAACACTATGTAATCAACACCCTTCTTTAGTAGTCTCAATATGGGGGCACTCATCAACATATATCGTAGATCTTAAAAACACTGCTAAAATTTCTTCATCCACATAAAATGTTTCCTCTTTTAGGTCAAGGAATTCATAAGTTCCACGAACCTAGATAAATTGGGCATGAATATTCAATAATAACATTCCAACATAATGGATATTTGTACCTCAGTCACACTCTTGAGTGGCTCCCAAGTATTCACTACCTCAGTCTTTACTAGGTCCACTACCTCCCCCTCCTCTTAGATGACATGTCCTAGGAATTGTAACTCTCAATTATATAATTGAAACTTTAAGATATTCTTATAAATATGGTCCTCTAGGATTATGTCTAAGATCATCCTCAAATATATCACATGCTCCTCATCTAACACCGAGTATACAGGGATGTCATCTATGAAGGCTACCATGAATTGATCTAATAATGATTGAAATATCTAGTTGATTAGTCCCTTGAACACTTCTACGGTGTTTTTCATGCAAAAGGAAATCACTAAGTACTCATAGTAACCATATCAAAACCAAAATTTCATATTTGTTATATCCTTATCTTAACCTCGAAGTTGTTAATAACCCAACCTTAGGTCAATATTTTAGAACCACTTTTCCCATATTCAATAGTAAAATAACTTTCTTATTCTTGGAAGTAAATACTTATTATATATAGTTACCTGATTCAGGTGATGATAATCCGTGCATAAGATAATGTTTGCTTCCTCCTTCTTGGTGAAGAACACTGGGGTTTACTAGGGGACACATTGGATCTAAAAAATCCCTTCCCTTGTAGATCCTCCTACCACACCTTCAAATCTTGTAGCTCTACAAAGGCCATCTAATATAGTAGAAAAAATATCAGGGTAGTACCTAAGTGTAGATCTATGCAGAAGTTGATATCTCAATGGAGAGGTAAGCCTAACAAGTCCTCATACTCCTACACTACTGTAGGAAACTGAAGGATCATAGCGCCTTCTTCTCTAAGGGTCATACAAGACAAATGATGAAAATATGTTGTATCCTCCTATATATGATCCCTACCTACTCTTCTTGAGTTTCTTTCTCACCAATGAAGAGAAATATCATTCCCTCATCACTGAAACATTGTAGCCTCGTCCTGAAATAGTCAATATGTGTGTGGACATCAAAGATACAATCCAAACCTAGGATGGAATCATAAGGCCTCATCAAGACTATAAAGTAATCCCATAAAATGATCTCCCATCCAAGAGTAAGGTCACATTTTTGGCAGAAGTGTGTGATCACTGATTCTCCTTCAATATGAATCTCTAATAATAAAGTTCAAGATAAAATATCCACTAAAATATCTAGGACTCAAATAAGGGATGTGATAAGGAAAGAGTGGTGGGAACCTTAGTCAATCAAAAATGAAACTAAAGTATATAAGACCCAGATTATACAATGCATAATACTCAAATTATCCAAGTCATAGGCTTCCAAAACATGTAAATTTCCACATCCTTGACCACCAACTCCTTGAGTCTGTATTGGATCACCTGGGGGTGGTAGTGATGGTAATATATACTAACATTGTCCACCTCCCACATATCTCCTAGATCTTCTACCTCTCTTGCCACTCTAAGAACCTCCCTTCTAGATCTAATTTCTCTGTTGTGGAATCCCATCAATCATCACCCTAGCTACTGCAAGGAGGTTCAAGAAATATTATTTGATATAACCTATCCCATAATAAGAGAAGAACAACCTCTACATCAGCTGATTAGAACCTCCCTAAGATCCATGACTGAATAACCTTGTATCATAAGACTACCTATGAAGCCATGTCAGGCACCTAGATCTTTAAGTTTGAAATCAACTACCAGCTATTGTGGTCTCATATACTAGGTGTCCATTATCAGAACCTATGTCTGGTAACTTCTCTATTAAAAATATCTCTATAACCAAGGCACACTCTATCACTCTAGTATAAAAAGGGATGCAAAATGATACCACTCCAGCTTAGATATCTCAGTGAATTACATGCTCAAAGTTTCATGATTGAAAATATCCATCATGAAGAATATACATGGAATACATTGAGAGGTTAGTGAGACTTGATGAATACTCTGAAATTGTCATGCGACCCTATTGGAGATCTAGAAGCTTCTAGATACAAATTTCCAAAAATGTCACTAGATAAAACTCCTCTCTAAAGAGGTTCTCAAACTCTGTCCAAGTGAGAGTTTCCTCATTATGTGTTTGCATAATAAAACTCTACCATCACCCTTTTGGTCCACTAATAAGGCTCACTGATAGGACTACCATTTAGTCAATAGGAGTCCTAACAAGGTAGAAAACTCGATTTTCTGCCTCAAGCCAATCCTCTGCTGGATGGGGTTATAGATAACTATGAATCATCATAAATATTTACCTTTGGAACTCATGAAGCATGATTAACCTTTTTTCACCATATGTTAATAATTCCAAAACAATTAGTTGATCAACTGGTGGAGGTACTATCATTAATCCACCTGGAGGAACCTCCTCTTATTCAGGTCCCTGGAATGAGGCCTTGTCTCTAAGTGAATCATCATCATGATCTTACTATAGATATGAGATGGATTTCTTCATGGAGGAATCATACAAAATTCAATATGAACTATAGTTAATAGAGAATATATGTGGAGATAAATGATAAAGGGAATGAAAACTGCAACCCATTTCTATATGATGCATGTATTAGTGTTTTCCCCATAACAAATGCCAATATATACCGAGTCAATAAGAAAGTTATCATGGTCCTGGGGAATGGATACGTAAAATTCTAAACCATAAATGGGTTCCCTATCATAAGATCCAAACTCAAGACACTTTAACACTATTAACCTAGTTCCCAAACCAATCCTCACAGCTAGAATATCTCTAAAATATAGTCCTAAGAGATCCTATGCTTTGATATCACTCTATTATGACCTGAACCACTAGGGCCCACGTAGATATTAGTAATTAAAGATCAACACCCCAAACCCACCTCTAATAGGAAGGTAATGGTGACTAGAACTATCTAGGAATATTACACACATGGGATGACTTAGCCTAAGGTACCACTACAAACACACACACATCTATATATTAGTACAATGAAGAAGGAAAATAACTGATAATAAAAATTCATGCATAAAATATAATCCCACATCAGAGTAAAACAAAAGAACATAAAAATAAAATAGGGGAAAAGTAAAATCCCACTAATACTGTTAAAAATTTTCACATGCTAACAAATGGGGGAAGCTACCAAAAATAAACTCTAAGATCTGTCCACAGTCAATTTATCCCAACTAATATTTAACCAATCCCAATCCAACTAGAACTCCATAAAAAGTCCTATCATCTACATAAGACATTAAATGTGTGGGAATATCCCATATAAGGGTGAGTATAAACACACACAACAGGACACCCTAAAATAAACAAACACAAAGCATCAAAGAGGGAGTTAGCTCTAAATCACAAAATCAAGGAGGATAAATAAGATAACCCATATATTTTTATAGATAAACTCCAAGTATTAGGGTGAGGTTTGATATCAATACCAAGCTATGTGTGATACTCAAGGATCTAAGGTAACACTCTTCTAAGGGAAATCAATCCTCATGTCCCGCTAGAACCGATGAAACTCATTTGAGAGGTTTTACTCATCGATTCTTGCTATGTTGAAGAAAAAAATAAAATGAATAAGATGTTGATACATAGATAAGGGATCACACCCAAGGTCTATGGGGTATACATAACCCTATCTGAAATACCCTCCTAGAAAAAGGATAATATTCCCTTAATTTTAGATGCAAGATAACTGACCCTTCCTAGGGAATAATGTGATCTAGGATCACACCTCGGGCCTCCGGAAGGGATACCTAAATATACGTAGAACTAACCCACAGAGGGTATAAATAATCATATGATCAATATGGGATGCCTCATTGTAACCCTATAGGGATGAATTAAGGTAACATACCCATGTATAATTGATATTGGATTGAGAAAAATAAGGAATCTAACCTAACCTGGAAGTAGTACACAATGTGTCCAAGGGGTACATAATGTCTCTATTTCTATAAGACTGGGCCTACCCATGTCATTAAATCTCATATGATATGTTATTCTTAATAAATGACATGTTTTAATGAAAAATTATTTAGAGAGTATATTCTAGGTACTCAGGCATGTGTTATCTACTCAGGTTTATGTACACTTCTAAGTATACAAGGTGTGTCCCAACATGAAAATGGGGTGTGTGGTTATATGAATTCTATGTGTGTACCCTTTTTAAATGAAAACCCAACTAGATAAGGATCACGCAATGTCTATATACCCCACATGATTTGTGATATTTAATTTTCCATTTAAACCCTAGCTCTCACACGAAGGAAGTCCACACAGAATGTGTTAATGTAAACTACACACCATGTATATCAGAATTTTAAAGAAAATAAATATAATTTAGTTGTATTTTACCATGCAACATTATCTTAGGATTCCACTACTAATTTCACCTATAATACTCAGAACCTCATTGACCAATTCCATTTCATTTCTGGTGGCCAGATTCCATTCACCCCTTTCTTGGTGGTTTGTTCCCAATCACACAAGGTGTCACCTCTGTGCTAAATTTCATGAAAACAAAATCCCTTGATCCATCATTGGAATCTCATAATAATCATAAATCCTCCAACATACTAAAATTCATAGTGTTTATTCCATAATAATGATCTATGAAACCTTATAATGAAATCATTTAATGAAACAGGTTCTTAGACAATGTCGAAGCACCAACCAATCGAAATACCAATGATGAAAATCCAAATAACAGAGTGATAAAGGAGAGAAAAACAACAATGAGAATTAAATGAGGGAAATTTTTTCTTGTCCATCATTTATAGAATACAAATAATGATGAGTATAATCAAATTATTAAAACAAAAAATAATATCAAATTCATAATTTCAGAAAAATGAAATAATCAACAGGTAATCAACAAATAACGATCCAAAATTTAATTTCTGGTTAAATTAATTTGTGTTTGTCACAAAAAAGTATTGAATGGTAATTAAAAAAATAACAAAAAAACCTGATGTGTATTGGATCTATTTTTAATGATGAATTAATCCATTTTAAAGATGATGAGGAGATTTATTGAATTTTGTTCATCGATAGAAAAATTTATTGTCGTCCTCCAAGGCCAACACACAGAGAACCTCATCTGTTTCTCTAAATATCTAGTATTTGAGATAATTAACCAAATTATTTTCTAAATTTTGGTTTAAATAGTAATTTTTTAGGTTAAAAAATTATTAGATAACAAATAAATAAATAAATTTATTTTATTTATTTTACCCAATTTTTCAGTGGTGACTACATGAAAAAAACACTCAATGTGTATAAAGATTATGTAACACCTAGGGTAAAAACAAAATTAAATAGTTAAATATGGCCTTAATTTTCCCATTTGAGACTCCATTTGGGAGATATTACATTATTTATAAAAAACTATACATTTTCGATAAATTATATATATTTTTTCATATATCAATACCAAGGCTCTATAGAGCTCGATATTCCGCACCAACTCCACAACATACACAAAAAATATTATTTGAAATATTACAAAGTATTATAAAACAAAAACTAATCTGTTACAATATAAAAGGGAAGAATATAGGTGATATGAAAATTCAATTAGATATTTGACTAAATTATAAAATTAAATGTTTCAAATGAGTAATTTTTTTCGTTGTTTTTTATAATCTTTTTCTTAAAGTACTATAATCATGAAATGAGTTAAAAATATTTTATGCTCATTTTTCTTAGAAAAAACAAAATATTAATATGTTATAATGCACTAATATAATTAAAATGGTGTAAATGGGTGAGATAATATCAACATTAAACTCTATTGGAATTCAACTTGGTGATATTTAGATATCAGAAGTGTGAATCTGTAACATGAATTGAATCAGATGTATCTAAAAATATATAAATCAAATTTCAATGTTTCCAAGTCAAGGAGAAATATGAGATTATAAAATATGAAAATGATATATAGTATGACTAGAAAGTCAAATAATAAATAATGAAAATGTAAGATGAAATATGTTACCGGAATTGGTGATGGACGAAAATAAAACAAGAAGATGATGACAGAAATTTTAAAAATGAACCTAGTTTCTAGTGATTATATTTGATACAAAATGATATGTGCTTATATGGGGTTTTTGAATTTTTTGGTGAAATAAAAATCACAAGTGATGTAAATGGAAAACATAAATATTGGTGCGAAGAGTAACTTAAAAAGAAAGAAGGATGACTAATTTGGACCCCAAGGCAATATTATACTTAAAAACCTAATTATAACAATTCCACAAATGTTGATCACTCCATTGAGAAGTCTTTTTGAATTCATGATGTAGCCAAGGGTCATACCCCTAACTCTCCCCTAAAATACAAGCTTCCAGGGGGAGGTTTGAACCTACCATTATAAACCAGTCTAGGTGTTCCTCCACAATTGTTGTGGGAATCATTAGACCCACACTCTCAAGGACCAAATAACATAAATAGTGTTTTTAAAAGATATTAAAGGACACAATTATATGAAGGATAGATTTGATACTAACTGCTAAAATCATGGGCCATACCCCTAACTCCACCACAAAATCCAGGATATCTGGGGGGAGGTTTGAACCTTCCCTTATAAACTAGTCTAAGTGTTACTATAGAACTAATGTGGGATGAATAAGTTCACCTAAGAATATAATAAACACAAGCATATAAATTATATAAAGTATTCAAATTAATAATTAACCCATAAAGAGTATAAAAATGTCACTATTTATAGTCAAATGAGAGATACACATGTTAAAAAACTAGCTCAGAAAATTCCACAGCCTAAAACAAAACTTTTTACTTTTTTAAACTTTTCTATTTATTTAAGAGAGAATATTCCCACTAATAAGTTTTTGTGAAACCAACCCAAAGATATTGAATATTCCTACCATGAATTTGGAAACAAGAGGCCCTCCACTTTTGAATTCGGATATTTATTTCATGCAAGTATATTTAAATTCATAAGGTCATTTGAGTGGGGAAATTTAAGTTTACTTTTGGTCTCTAATAATAGTGATTATATTACCATTTTATCCTCCCATTCATGATTGTTGGGATTAAAATTGTAATTTTAAAATGAGGCCATATAAATCCTCCTCCATCCTCATCGTTCTTCCTCTTGTCATTGGGTCACCAATTTCATGCAATGGGTCTTGTTAATTTATGTTACTCCCTGCCTCCATGCCAAGATTTCTCTCAACTCCTTGATGAATATATGCATCATGATTTTCATAAAATAACATGAGTACATAATCATGTAGATATAAAAATCACTTGTAGAATAAAATATAGTGATATTGTATATGTAATTTTCCCACTGATAAAATCACACTGATAACTATAAGTGTAAGTGTAAATGATATTCCAAAATAGTGATAGTGATCTTTTGACACAAGATTGGAAGTGTTTTTACATGATAATTTTTTTTATTTTATTTTACTCATACACTATTTTTAGAATTTGATTAAATAAAATCTCATTGGATATATTATTGATCATGGAAATGAGTCTTGTTTAGAAAAAATATGTTTTGTCTAATTGTATGATAATAACATCATAATTATTGATAAAGACAGATTGAAAAAGTGCATGATCATGATATTATAGATACATGAGATGTGTTAGTCAATTCATTATATTTATTTATCTAATTGAGAAATGTATGATAGTATTCACACAAGATTTACATCATTAATGGATCATATTCATGATATTTTTTTGGATAATAGTAACATTTTCATGAAAACAAATTAATAATTTGATCGCATTAAACCTTATTCAAAAAAACTTTTAATATTAACTAAAACATTATTTCATCATGATTTTTTGGAGAAATTTATGTAAAAAAAATATAATTTATTTTTTCAATTGATAATAATTAACTTAAGAACAATGATATTGAAAAAAATTTCAAAATACTTGACTTTTTAAAACTTGACATAGTTTAAGAAAAAAATTTCTTCAAAAAAGCTCAGTTATAATTCTATGGAAAATAATCATGTTGAAGAAATTATTTTAGTAATATTTGAAAGGTATAAATCATGTACAACATATTATAACTTGATGTGATCTTACAAATCCAATACATGAACTGAAAATATATCTTATAGACTAATGTTTTATTTGTTACACATTTTAAAATTTAAAATAGTAAACATTTGTACATGATCCAAATTACACATAGGTAGGTGGTATCTATACCTTGATTTTTTACACATTACCTATAAAACATAATATCTCTAGTTATAGACCACATAATATATTAATATACCTCATATTTAGCATAGGAATCACAATATATTAAGATATGACTTAGAATTTAAATGGAATAAAATTAAATAAAATATAATAAAAAAATTCATTGAGTATGTTTGTTTTTCCCTACAGAGTTTACAAGAAAATGATAGTTTTGTTAATAATTTATCACAATACTAACAATAAATGAATGGATACATAAAAAATTAAGGATATTGATTCGATTGTAAACTAAAAAATGGTGACTTTAGAATTTTTCTTACTTCCTCAGAAAACTTTGAGGTAGGAAAATAGGTAGGGTTAATGATAACCATAATTAGTGAACAACCAAAATAACAACCCACTATAGGGGATCAACATAAAAAATTCATCAAAAACTACCAACTACACCAAATAATCAGATATATGATGAAATTTTTATTGTGTAACATAAATAATGACATATAATATAAATTTATCTATTCAAAGTCTTTTCATAGTTTTAAAAAAAACTATTTTTCAAATTTCAATTTCAAAAATAAAATGAAACTTGTAAGGGCCTATTTTTTAGAATCCCTATTTTTTTTTCTTGGGATTAGAGGTGTCAAGAGGGATATTTGAGGTGTTATACAGGTGATAATGATGATTATTTTTCATTTATAAGGCCACCAAACTGTGGTAGTGGGTGTGGTACAAGCCATATTGAGCATGTTTGGTGTTTTGGAAGTGGTGTGGTCATTTTATGTTGTTCTTTCTAGAAGATTGGGCATTTTGAGATGTGAATTTAGTTCTTGGGTGCACCAAGGGAAGTGAAATTTCAAAAGAGGACATGGTGGCAGGTGTTTTTCCTTAGATGTTCCTACTTTGGGAAATGGGGGAGGTCACTAGAGATCTTGATCATTTCCTAGTGGGAAATAGAGAGTGTTGAATCATCCAGGGTAAAGTGAATGATGTCATGTGGTTATTGATTATTCTCTCTATGTAAAATGGGGTGACCACCTTGAAATATTCATGGGTGTGGTGGTTTCTAACTAAGGTGACATTGAATGGAGTGGGGATTTGATGAAACGATGTGCTAGGTCTCGCCATTCCATTGTCTTGGGCATGGTGAGCTGAAATAGTGAGGAATTTTTCTTTATTCCATGGTGAAGGATATACTAGGTGTCTAGGGGATTGAAACAACATATTCCATTCTATGATACATAGAGTGGTTCTGGTGAAGGTTTTTAAATGTAGTTTCCAAAACACATGATATTCGTGAATATATGTCCATTTCAAACACTAGAAATTGGATCTCATTTAATCAAGGGGAACCATGGGCGTAGTGTAGGTTACCACGCTATAGAAGATTCTATTTAAGATTCTTCTATAAAAAAGGGTATGGGATTCCATGGTTCAATTTTAATTATTTTCCTTCAAAACCTATATGGATACCATTCCCTTATATCCCTCTCCAATCATTTCTATTAATTGATTAAAACCTTAGTTCATTGATATCAATTTATCTTGGATCAAGGTACTCTCTTCTCTTATTCTCTCTATATTACTTATTTCAATATTTCAAAAGGTTAATTTTAATGGATTTACTTTTATTAGGGTAACGTTTTGAGAATGAATTTATGGTAGTTTTTGGTTTATAGGTTCTAAGGTCATTTCTTTTGAGTTTAGTGATGGTTGATACTTTTTTATCTATTCGATATCGGGGAACATAAACCTTCTAACCATAGTAAGGGATTTATTAATTCATCTTATTTATGTGTTTATTGATATAAAAATTATTTAGATTCTTTTGGAAATTTTGGAATCAATATAAGGAATATAATAATATATAAATTTAAGGAAGAATGAAATATGGAAAGGGGTGTTGTGATCACATGTGGTGATGTTTTATTGATGATTCTTCTTGATATTTACAAGATAGTGTGACATTTACCTACTGTGATTATTGTTGTTATTTTACATTTTTGATGTTCTTGAAATTATACAAACAATATAAATCAAAAATGATGAAGTGAATAATGAAAGAGGAATGTGAATCTAATTACTATTCATCCTTTAAAATTAATAAATACAGAATTATTTTTGGAATTATGTTTATATTTGATTATTTTCATTTGATAATTTCTGAAGATAGGTTTCTTTTTGATAAAAAATATGAACAATAAATCAGGCAATTTAATAAGATAATAATTTTTTTGATAGATATAAATTCTTGGGTCTGAGCGAGCCCATTCTTGTTTTCTAAAGGATTATATTCCTTGGAGTTTTCACCATGGTTTCCCATTGTGTTTTTATACTGAATTTTTTTCCCTATATATGCGTTCTCTAGGATGGTATAACTTTATTTTTTTTGATACACGGGGTTCGGTATTACTAGGATAAATGGATTATGTTCAGAGTGGGTATTTCTTGTTTCCTATTGTTGAGATAAGATTGATTTTGGATTGAATGGATTAGGTAGGGAGTCAGGATTTCCTAATTCTAGGTTATTGGTTGAGATGTTATGGGTTGGGTTTATGGGTATGGGTTGAGAGAGAGGCATGCCCATCTTTCTTTTTTCTTGATATGTGATTTTTATGGTTTTATTATGGGAGTTTTTTTGTTGTAATTCCCAAAAATCATCTATAGTTGGATTATGAAATGTGAGTGTATATCCTTATGGTAACACAGAATGAGTTATAGAGTACCTGAATCATGGAATGATAAATAGATTAATAATGAACTCATGGGATGGGTTTTGATGTTTTTAATGTGAAATAACCAAAACTTTGAGATTGTTTATTAAATTCTTTGAGATAATGGGATGGAAATATTGAAATTATAATGTGATTTATGAAAGAATGTTATCTTGTGATGAAATAGATCGTTTTAACAAGAATTAGTAATGGGTTTAACTAATGAAGGGATAATAATTTCTAGTTACTAGTGAATATGGTTAAATATTATGAAACATGATACTTTTTTGAATATATGGGATCTTATTTCCTAGGAATTAATATTGAGAGTTGAGTTTCATATGGGATGATAGTTGCAGTTGAGTTTAAATCTAGGTAGTTACCCTTAGTGTGGTTGTGTATGATATTATTATTACATTTTATGATTTCATATACTCCATGAAAGACATAGTATTTTCAATAATTTTACACTGAATTTAAATGTTTTAATCCTAACAATTTGTTATTTAAAGGGAAAATGTCACATTTTTATGTTTTATAGTAATTTGAGCTTAATTGTGTGAATAGATTAATTTTGTAATTTTAAGTATTTTGAATTAGTTTCATGTTTAAGCCATAATTTTTTATACAATAATCTAAATAGTGATTTTTAAGGATTAAATATCCCTTAGGATACATTTCATCCAATTAGACCTACATCTAAATCTGACCATTTGAATCTCCAATGAAGATCATGAGACAATCCTTGGACTCTATGCCCAAATTGGATAAATCGTGAATATGTGGCCAAATACCACACATGAGTAGTTGAATTGATCTAAAAATTCACATGGAGTCATAAAATAGTCATAAGAGTTTTTTATAACTATGGAAACATGATATTCTACTGATATGAAGATCATAATGTCATAGGAACTCAGTACATTATAATTTGAATATTCATTTGGGTTAGAATTTTTTTTATGGAAAATATTTCATAACATCCTATACATGTGGAAAATTAAGATAAATTTTTTGATAGACATAGAAGATAATAGTTAATAAATTTAAAGAATAACAATATTTCCAATTAATCCATTTACTACACCAAAATTGTGCTAAATTATGGAGATAGAAATTAGAGGGAAATCTAGACACCTTTTTTACTAAATTTTTTTATCTCCTATCCATTTCAAAGGATTGGATATTGGAGTTTGAAATTTTAGTTCATAAATTTGTAGTAGTTATTTTTCAGTATATTTATAAACTTTTAATATTTATTATCCTCCTTTCACTCTTCTATTTTTTCTCTTCTGTGTTTCCTCCTCATTCTTTTTTCACTATAATATCTTTTACTCAAGATGATGAGTGACTAACCAAAGGAATTTTCTGGGGGAGTAATCCAATGTTAATACCAAGTATTTTTTACTTTTATTATTAATGTTTCCTATATTCTTAGATTTATGTAGAGAAGGATTTTAGTGGGGAAGACCCCTTTGTTATCCTACTTTCCACACAAGTCTTAGCTACTTTTTCTTGCAATATTCTCCCTTAATCTATGAGGTGGATGTGCAATGTAGTCAATTGAGTGCACTATATATTCTCAACCATGGTATAATAGGATGTTGACACATATTATAGAGTCTGTTCATTAAGTAAATATAAAACTAATAATAAGAAAATTAAAGTTCAATCTAGGTGATTCTCTTGGGATCATCTCCTTTCTTCCCAGATTCATTATTTATATCTGTATTACATTTCATATTTATTTTCCTATATTTTATTTTAATTATAAAACCACTAACTCTTTTACTTTTCATTCATAAATTTAATAAAAAAGTGAATTAAAATTAATGGGTGTTTTCACCCTAAAATCACCTCAAGATATATGACTCTAGTCATCCATTGTATTACACTAATAAATAAAAATAATTTATTATCCCATACCCCATGAATAGTGTGTGTAAAAACATGGAACCATTTATAAGGATCTAAGTGGAATTTACTCACTATTTTTATTCATGTTTTTTCAAAATAACTTCAATTTATTTAATTTAAAGAAAATAAAAAAATCTCTTTCCATGATGTATTCTGATTGAAATTATTATTCATAGATAGATTACTCATAGTTGAAACCACAAGAATACAAATTTAAAAATAATGAAGATTATCAGTTTTAGGGGATTAGAGAGAAAATAAAAAACTAGAGATAAAAATAGAATTGTTTTCTAAATATGTCCATACACCTTTGGAGATTCATTTAAAGTGACCTGAACCTGAATCAGAACCAAAACCAATGGTGTAAGAAGTAGTCCCACTAATTTTTAAAGTTTGACAACCCATAGAGGATAATATGGAATTACATGAAGATCCATTAAACCTCTCTCAACCTATTCTATATGATATTTTTGAATAATACATGATATTAGATATATATGTAGGAGATCAAGATGATTTGAATGAATATTGTACAAATTTTACATAACTATAAAAGGAAAATGATTCTCCATTCCATGTTAATGAAAAATAAGAACCTCTATACATCTCCCTTCATTTATAAGAAGACATCACTTAAGTGGTTGAGTTTTAAGACAATATGGATCAAATTGAATTCCTTACTTCATAGATAACAACCATACTACAAGAAGCACTTAGTAAATAATAATAATTAGAAGTTGAACAAACCCAGGGAGTCATTCCTTTCTAAAAATCAATTTCCATAACTTTTTCTGAAACAAATTTGAACATTAAATCCCAATAGTTGAATTTTTTAGATTCAACCATCACCCGAGCTTCCTTAGAGGATAAATAAAATTATGAAGATGCACTTTATTAGGTACACATGAAGTTCCTTGAGTTGGTTGAACATTTTTTAGATGGATAGAATAAATACTTACCAGTGGATTTACAAGAATAAACCAACTCTCAAGCTGATCTACTTGAAGGGGAACATTTATATATTGATTAATTTGTCTTTAATTTTCTTAAAAATAAAATTTTGACTAACCTTTTCCTTCCTAAAATTATGGATGTATTAATATAAAATAGGAAAGGCCTAGATGTATTTAATGGAGAATTGGACAAATAAAAAGAGGAGGACCCATTTTTTTCCTTTCCCCACCTCATGAGATATACTGAATTGCAATGGGGATGGATATATTGTACTATATCTATGGGTTAATTTAATACAAGTGTGAATAGAATATCATTAAAAAGAATAATTTTTGTTATTTCATGAGAAAGAAAACACATCAATATTTGTATTTGAGAAAACCCAGTAGAATTACATGACTAGGGGCAGTAAAAATATAATACCTGGTTGGGGCTCTAAACCAACCTTTATTCTTATTAATTTTTCTTTATATTTATTTTTATTTATTTTTTATTTAAATTAATGTTTATGTTTTTTATTTTATTCTCATGTTTAAATTAGTTTACACAAGGTTCTTAACTCAAAGATACGACTAGGAAATTAAGTCAGGTTATATCTTTCTTTATATTTGGTTTTTATACCCTTATCTTTTTAATTTGTTGATATGAAATGGAGGGGTAGTTAAATACTAAGTATGAGGGATGGGGGGTGACAATATATTTTTAGCAATTTTTTATGTTTCCTTTTTTCATTTTTTTCTACTTTTAATTTTTAGTGTGTTTTTTATGTTAGAAATTTTAGTTTTAAGAGTTTTCATTCTTAGGGAAAAATTTCATTCTATTTTTTTTGGATTTTAATTATTTTTATGTTTTTGAACTTATATAATTTTTTAGTTAGTTTTTTTATTCTTTCATGTAAATTTTGGTTTTAGAATTAGGAAAAGGATTGTGAATGAAGGAAAATTTATTGTAATTATAATTATAATATGGGGAAACTGTAATTTTGAACTATTTGTAAGGTAACCTATCCATTGTAAAAAATAACTTCTTAAGAAGATAACTCAAAAGATTTTTTATTTATATAATTCCTTATAAACTATAATAAAATTGTAAATTGATATCTCACATTAAGTTCAAAGATATTATGCACTAAAAAAAGTAAAAAAGGATAAAAGAAAAGAAAATTACAGTGCTTAGTTTTAAAAAATGAATAGATTTAGGTGAGGATAATTTAAAACACCATATTAAAAATGGAAAATTAACTTATAATACTATCATTTTGGTTGTATAATGGAAGAAAAAATGGATTTTTTCTTTCTGGATATTGGGAAAAAGGAATTTATGATAGTTCCACTTGTAAATATGTTAATCCCATTAAATTCCATTATATTCACAATCTCAGAACTTGTAGTTTTTCTTTAATTTAAGAGGGGTAGTGGATTAAACTTATTTAGGAAGAATGATATTTTAAATAATGAATGAATAATTGTTTTTATTCAATTATGACATGTGTATTTTAACCTATGTAGGCAGATTTTTCATTAGTTTAATTTCATTGAATTGACCAAGAGTGAAATGTTTAAGAATGGGGGAATTTATAGTGGTAATATTTTAAAAAAATTTACATTTAATTTAAATGTTTTAATTACAAAAAATGTTTTATTTTTTGATAAATTGTCTCATTTTTTGGTTTTAGTAGTAATTTGATCTTAATTCTAAAAATATCTTTATTTTTTAATTTTATGTATTTTGAATTAGTTTTATGTTTTGAACATTAATTTTTATACAACAATCAAAAATGTGAAATTTATTTTAGGATTAAATATTAAATGGGATAAATTTCATCCAACTTAACCTAAGTATTAATGAAACTATTCAAAGCCTAAATGAATCTCAAAAGTTGTAACACAATTGTTTTTCCTAGATTGGATGAATTTTGAACATAAGACCACATAGAAAAAATGGACAATCCTATTATAATGAAAATTTACATGAATATAGATATAATGTGGGGGAAAATTTTTCATAACCACGTTCATATGTGATTATTATAATATAAAGGTCATAAAGTCATAATGTCATGATAACTTAGTGCATTAGAATATGAAGAATCAGTCAGGCCAGAATTATTTTTAGAGTAAATATATCGTAATATTCACAAAATATGGATAATGATGAACACTGTTTTTGGATATATATAGAGGATATAATAGAAAAACTTTCAAGAATAACACATTTTTAAATTATACCATTTATTATGCTAAATGTGTGCTAAATTTCAGAGATCTAAATTATATGGAAATCTATCCACCCTTTTGTCTATAAAAATATATCTCCAATCTATTTAAAAGGTTTGGATTTTGGAGTTATCCATTTTCATTAGTCATTTTTCAGTATCCCTATTATATTATATTTATACACATTTGATATATATTATCATCCTTTAAAACTTCTAATTTAGTTCATATTATATGTTTCCACCCCATTCTCTTTTAATTATGACCTCTTTTACTCATGATCATGAGTTACTAGCCCAAGAAATTTCCTAAGTGAATAATCTAGTGATAAAACCAAATATTTTCAATTTAATTATTTATTTTTCTTATTTTATAAGAGTTAGGATAAAGAGGATCTTAGTGGGAAATGCACCTTTGTGTCTCCACTTACGACCCCAGGCTTAACATTTTCTTCCTACAATATTCTCCCTTCAAAGAAGAGGTGATTTTTCATTGAAGTCGATTTTAAAAACATTATATTCTCAATCAAGATAGAATATTATGTGTAAAAATATTATGGAGTGTGTTCATTAGTTAAATATGAAACTAATAGTAATAAAATAAGGGTTCACCCAGGGTGATTCTCTTGGAAGCATATCTTTTCTTCCTAAATTAATTATGTCAATCTAAATTACACTACATATTTAATTTCTTATCTTGAATTATAATTCTAAAACCCCCACTTATTTTAATTTTATTTCATAAATAGAAAACAATAAAATTAATTAAAATAAAAATGGAAATATAAGTAGAGAGTGTTTGAATCACGAAATCCCCTCAAGAAAGATAACCCTAGTCATCCATTGTTCTACTCTAAGAAATATAAATAATTACTTTCACCATGCCGCATGATAGGTTTGAATCACTACACTACCAAATAAAGGTGTTAAAATTATTCCCAAATGTTTTGGGTATTAGTGTTTACCTCAACATGTAGTTTGGTGAGGGAATAAATGGCTGAATTCTCCCTCTTCTTTTCTCTCCCTTCGGTGTTTCATGATATGTAGGATTATCTAATATGTAATGGATTAAGGTATAGTATATGTGTATAGATAGTATATGATGTATCATGGTTTTACTATACTTTTATGTGCGGGATATAACAACGTTAGATTATAACACATACTTTTATCTGGTTGTGGTGACTATGGTTTCGCACAAGTATTCATGCATGTGCTATAGTATCTTAAAGAATAATGCATGTTACATGGGTCATAATGGATTTGATACTTTCTACTTGATTATGGTTGAGATGTGATATGTATTAATGGGATGCTTGATGATATGTGGTATGCATGAATGGGGTGCAGGATGAATTATTGAAGGGATAAGAGCACAGGAAGTTTGGTGTTGGAGTGTGAGAGTGACAAATTAGCTGGGATGTTGAAGAAAGTTAACTTTCTTACATATATGTTTTGATATAGATTTGTTTATTTTTATGTAATACTTGGTGACTGAGATTTTTTGAAGATGGGAAACCATTTTATGTAATCAGGTAATGAGTTGGTTTCATTTATCTATTCACTATTGTTTATTATAATTCATTCACATTTTTATGAGAGGTTTCAATGAGTATGATATCTATTATAACTATATACTCATGCCATATATATATAAACTATTTTTCATGTCCACATGAGTTGATTGGTGGTGGATATAGGCATTACTAGCTCAGAGTGGTTGTTCAGAAACTATTATAATTCATGCTCATTTCCTAATATTTTTTTTGGAATTTCTAGTTTCTTTATTTTATGTATGAAATTCCATTCATGTATTGGGATTGAAATTTATTTTTTTTATTTATAGCTTATTGGTGGATCCCATATTATCTATTTCCATTAAATTTATATATAGGGTAATGCATCCTATTTTTAAACATTCTACGCACTAGATTCTAGTTTCCAACCTATGGCCAATTGGAGGTGGACTTCATGGGCTATACCTATCTTCACCACTAGCCCAAGAGTAGTAACAATGGATGGGGGACTGAAAAAGTGGTTTCAGAAATAAAATTAATTAATTAACCATAAATATTATATATTCTCGGTTTAAGATTCCCTGACAATTATATTTTTTAGGAATGGATTGAGGTCGATGTCCTTGTTAGTTTCACGCTAATGATATCCAAAAAAATCACCATCAGATCATTACATAGTAGAGATTGATGATGACAATTTTTGATGGAGGACACTCTAAGAGTTTCAGATATAGGTTATGTAGATTTATTAGGGCTCCATTTTAGATTAGGAGACCAAATCTTGGTTTGATTAGGTGGATATTTCTTTCAGTTTGATCCATCCTTGAAAAGAGAACTGAGTTTTTTTAGTTGTGAAAATGTTGTGTGGGGAATCTCATGAGTTTTGGTACTTTTTCCTTGGGAATCATGACGATTTATCTATTCCATAAGAGAATTTTTGTGACCTATTTCAGGATGATTATTTTTCTTTATCCACAAACATGTCTTGTCAGAAATATATTCTTACTCTACTCTCAGGGAATTACAGTATAATGGAGTTCAATATCTAGTATAAGATCTTGTTGTGTTATTATTCAAACCATATACTAAATTATAAGGATATGGAAATTCATTTTGATGACTAGTTTAATTCAGATATCCAATTACATGTTACCCCATTTATGTTGTTGACATATCTCAAGGTGATGGTGAGGGAAAAAGTTGTCAATGGGGTGCTAGCTAACACTATACTATTGTGTGAGAGGAGTTTCTAGGAAAATTTATGATAATGATCTAAGGAAATAATTTCTAAATTTTCTAGTATATAGAAGTTTTATATAGAATGAAATTAATTCCAACATTTTTAATCCCATTTCTCTAGGGATGGAAGTTCTTGTAACCCTAAACATAGATCAGGAATGGTTTGTCTTTCTTGAGGAGGTCATAGAAATCAGAAACTTGAGTTCTTGACCTTCCTTGGATGGTAGCAAAGAGTTGGTAGCCCGATTCATTCTTATCCATTATAGTGTTATCCTCCGAGGAAGAATCAATAATAGGGTGCTCTATATTTTTATTATTAGAGATGGTATGGGGAGGGAAAAGGATATCTTAGTGATTCCCCTTATCCTTAAGGATTATGAGTACAACACGATAATGAAGGTCGTCACCATCAGGGCCCATGATGTCCTGAATCTAGACGTAGCTAGATGTGTGACTTAATTTTTATAGTGATAGGTGATCCAAGAAATTTGTAAGGTACTATATTATTATATTATACTTGGGTTCAATATTTTTTGATATGTGAGCCATGAAATTCTTTTTTACACGTTCTTTAGTATATGATCTGGGACATTAGGTGAAGACTCGTCTAGTTACCTTAGCATTTAATATGCTAAATGGAGGTCATGATGACTTGTATGATGTGTGAATATATTGTGAGTTTATTCTAGGTAAGTATTGATATTGGGAATATTTTCTATATTTCTGGATAAAACCATAAAAAATCATTTTTATATGGATTTTCTTTCTTGATATAGGATATTGTGTAATTATATAGGATTCAAATTATATTATATGACACTAATAGAGATTGGGAAGTGTTTATTGTCAATAGATACCCTTAGATGGGTCATAGGCATATTTAGTCTTTATCTTACTTAATGGTAAGGAAATTTTTTAGTTCAGTAGAGGATTATCTATTGTTTTTTCCTAGGGTTGTGGAAGGGTACCTTGATGTATTTCTAGAAGAGGTTGAGACATTATCCCCTTGATGCGAGATCTAGTTTGAGACAGAGATATAGCTAGGAATTATTACAATATCAATGAATTCATATAATATATCACCTTAAAATTTCTAGGAGCTATGGATTCATATTTTTGATATTATGAAGAGAGGATTCGTTTGGCCTAGTGTGTCACCTTTGGGTGCTCCAGTACTGTTTGTGAAGAAGGTTGATTATAATGTGTGTTTGTGTATCCTTTATCACTGCAAAAACATAGTGATGGTAAATAATAATTATCCTCTTTGATATATTGATGATTATTTGATTATTTTAAGGATACAACTAGTTATCAAACATTTATTTATAGTTGGGATATCATCAGATGCGGGTGAAGGCTGTCAATATTTTGAATAATGAATTCCTATGTCATTATGAGATTTATGAGTTCATTGTAATGTTGTTTGATGATACTATTTCTCCATAAATGTACATGGGAATAATAAATTTAGTGTTCCATGAGTTTCTTAATAAATTCATGGTGATGTTAATTTTTGACATCATTGTGTTTTTGATATATGAGGAGAAGAATATAGAGCATCTATGAGTATTTTGGGAGTTCTATATTATAAGATATTTTTTATAAAGCTATTGAAGTATGAATTTTTAACTCATAAAGAATGTTTCTAAATTTTTTTTTGCGTATTAATGTAGAGTAGTTGTAGAACCTTTGAATATTAATATGGTTGTTTCTTAGGTGGACCTTAAGAATGTTATAGTGGTGAGAAGTTTACTTGATATTGTAGGATACTACAAGATGTTTTTACCTAAATTATATCATATTGGGACTCCTATAAAATCTTCTACTATATAGGTTTTTGTTTTCACATGGATTGACTAGTTCTAGGTTGATTTTGAGTATTTAAAGTGGAAGCTAGTTAGTGCTATAGTTCTTTGTTCTCTATAGGAGGGCATTGTTTTTTAGGTTTATTGTGATGTATCAAATCTTGGATTGGGTTATGTTCTGTTTCATTAGAGGGAAGTTATAACTTATGGGTATCAATAGTTGTATCCTCATGAATATAACTATTGATCCTATAGTATTGAGCTTACTACGACTATGTTTACTCAATTTGTGGTGAAATTACCTCATTGGTGAACATTTTGCGATATTTATGTATCACAAGATCTTGAGGAATGTCTTTTCCCTATATGATTTTAATTTTTAGTAGTGAAAGTGGGTGAAATTATTACAGGAGTTTGAATTCAAGATTTCGTATACACAAGGTAAATGGAATGTTGTTGTTGATTCTTTGAGCAGGAAGTCACATATTGATTCTATGCACAAGTATGGTGATATTTTGAGGGTGACGTTAGAGCTTTCCACAATGAAACTTGATATAGAAACTATTGATTACATAAGGTGTACTTATTAGAAAAAGGTGAAGTCATATTTTCTACAATAGGTGGAGGAGTCCTAGATGAGGAATTTTGAGGTAGAGGTTTTCCATGATCGATTTTTGTGTGTGGAAATTATCACAAGGGGTGTTCTAAGGATGACTAACATTAGGTGTTGTTTTAGGCGAGGAATTGCATTCCTTTAGTGATACATGGAATAGTTCTCCACGAGTTACATATTTTTTCCTTATTAGTATATCCTGATCTATATATGATATATTATACCTTTCAAGTTTAGTTTTAATGGTATGGAATTAATAGATCTATTGTAGAGTTTGTCTCTCAATATTTAGTTTTATACAGGGTGATTGCTGAGCATCATGTCTTAGAGGGTTACTTTAGCTACTTGATGTTCCCTAGTGGAAGAGGGAGGACATCTCGATGGACTGAATCACTAGTTTTCCTCAATATTAGGTATTTTATGATGATATATGGGAGATCATGTATTTATTGATGAAATCAGCTAACTTTAAAGTGATTAAGGAGTTGTTCGTAGTGGAGGTTTTTTAAGTTAGTATCTGAATGAGGTGGGGAGGTTTAATGGGATTATAAAGTCATTCATTTGTGATAATGATTCATAGTTCACCTATAGGATTTGGAGATGTCTTTTACATGATTTTGGATCTTATTTGTTCCTTAACATTTCTTTTTATCCACAGAAGGTTGGTCATAAAGACCACACTATGCAGACTATAGAGAACAAGTTGCATATTTGCATTCTATATTTTTGTGGTTTATTGGTGTGACACCTTCCCTTGGTTGAGTATTCTTATAATAAAATTTATCTCTCCACAATTGGTATGACTCTATTTTAAGTGTGGTATGGATAGATTTTTCAATCTCTATTGTGCTATATTGATGTTATAGAGTCATCTATTCTCATACTAGAGTTGGTACATAGCATGAAAAAGAATGTACAAGTGATCTATGAGTGAATGAAGGAAAAAAGGATCATTATAAGTCCAAAAATTATCATAGGAGGAGGCCTATGGAGTTTTACATTGGATATAATGTGTTCTTGAAGGTATCTCATCATTGTGGTTAGTGATTCTTTAATATTGAGAGTAAGATTTCTCCCTAGTTTTTTAGAATTTTTTTAGGAGTTTTCACATGTTGGAATAAATTTATATTAGTAATAACTCCCCCTATAGATGATCCAAATTTATGATGTATTTCCTATTTCAAAGATACACTCCTACTTTCATGATGATTTTAATGTCATTGACTATGGTGAGAAAAGAGTTGAAGATGATGTGACCTTTAAAAAACAACCTAATGAGATCTAGGACCATTATGAGAAGGTTTTTCATGAGAATACTATTCTCTTGGTCCATTTTCTATAGTGGAATAATGTATTAGAGGCAAGAACATGGGAGATAGATTCATATATTCACTCTCAAAATCATCCATTGTTTGATGTTTAATTCATTTTATACTAAGATACTCTATAAGGCCATTATTGTTTATGAGATAATGGATGAGGTTGTATGTTTATGCCCTATTTTACTCTAATTCATTAGTGGAATTCCATTATAGTGATATTACTTAGGGGCATATCATGGTGTGGTTGTTTCAGTTCCTCTTTCTTTTTTCCTTTTTTTGTTTGTTTTAATTCTTAAAGATGATAATTATTTGAGAGGTATCTAATATAAGGGACCTATTTTCAAAATCCACAAATTTTCATTTTCTTAGGGATTGGAGGTGTCAAGAGGGAGTTAGGAGGTGTTATAGAGGTGTTAGTGGTGTTTTGGCCATATTAAAGTCCACCATGACATGGTAGTGGTCATGGTACTAGTCATGGTGAGCCTGTTCTGAATTTTGGACATGGTATGGCTATCGTGTGTTGGCTGTTATGTGATCTAGGGAATTTTGAGTTGTCTGTTTGGTATTGGGATGAACCATGGGGCTAAAACATCTAACGAGGTTGTGGTGGTAGGTGTTTTTACTTATATGTTCATCTTGTGAGAAATATAGAAAGGCTCCATTCTTTGGTGTAAGTCATAGTTATGTTGGAGATATTGAGCATTTCCCTATAAAAGATGGGTTGTGTTGAAATGCCCAAGATAAAGGGTGTGGTACCACGAGGTTCTTGGTGAGTCTCCCTATAGGAAACATAGAGATCAAAATGCCATGTTGGTTGACTTAGTGGTTCTTTAATGAGGGAAGTTTGAGTAGATCAGTGACTCTAAGAGATAGTGAGATGGTTTTCTCCATTCCATGGTATTAGGAATGGAGAGCTAAAATGATGAGGTATTTTTCCTCGTGTCAGGGTTAAGGATGTGGTGGCTTCTTGAGGGAATAAAACTACAAGCGCCACACCATTGGGCATGGTGTGGTTCCATTCAAGGTGTTTAAATTAGTTTCCAAAACATGTGAGATTTGAGGAGATATAGCCATTTCAAATGTAGAAAAATTGGATCTCCTTTGACTGAGGGGAGACATGGGAATAGTGTAGGTCATCACACCATGGCAAAGTCTACTCAATATTTCTCTATAAATATAGGGCCTAATCTTCCTTAGTTTTATTTTTAAATCTATTCATTTTAACCCTAACTGGATCTCAATCCCTCCTATCCCTCCCTAATCATTTCATCTGAGGGATTAACTTCATAGTTCATTGGGATTGAATTATATTGGATAAAGGCAATATCTTCTATAATTCTATTCATGTTACTTGTTTTTTATTTATATAGGTATGTTTTTATAGATTTAATTTTGCTGAGTTCGAGTTTTGAGCATGGATTGATGGTGGTTTTCTACAGATAGTTCTGGAGGTGGTTTCCTTTGAATTTGGCGGTGGTTGATCCTTGTTCATCAATTATTTCTCAAAGAACATTGAATTTATAACCAAGGTAGGGGATTTTTTACTTATCCTTATTTATGTGTTGATGTGAATGTATCATGCTTCATATAATTTGGTTAATGGTGGAATAAACCCAATGAAGATAATAATCCAAAAATATAAAGAGTAATAAAATATATAAAGGGGAGTTTGGTCTCATATAGTGATGTTTATTGATGATGAATCTTAATATTTGATAGATAGTATGTTATCTACTTGTTGTGAATATATTTTTTTATCATTTTTTTGTTCTTAAAATTGAATAAATAATATAAAACTAGGATGATGAAGTGGATAATGAAATAGGCATGTGAATTTAATTATCATTATTCTTTTAAACGTATTGAATATTAAAATTATTGCTTTAAGAATGTTTATATTTTATTATTGAATTTTTATAATTTCTAATGAGAGGTTTATTTTTTTTGAAACCTATTTATAATGACCTAGTTAATTCAATTTGGTAATAAAAAGGTTATTTTTTAGAGATAAATGTTTGGGGCCATGTGAGCCCAATCTTGTTTGTAAAAGGCTTGTATGTATTGGAGTTATGTCCGTGGTTTCTCCTTGTATTTGTGTGCTGAAAATACTTTTTTCCATGTATTTTTGCTCTAGGATGAAGGATCCTTGCTGTGTTTGATGTGTGGTGTCTAGTATGGATGAGATAGATAGTGAATGTTTAGTGAGGTCCATTCTTGTTTCCTTTTATTGATATATGATTGATGTTGGATTGAATGGAATAGGTTGAGAGCTAGGATTTCCTATTTCTATATTATTAGTTGAGATGTTTTGGGTTGGGTTGATGGGTATGATTTGAGAGCTATGATTTAGCATATTTATTCATTCTTAATGTGTGGTTTCGATGGATGGATTTTTGGATAGGTTTTTTTTGTTTTGATCCCCAACTGCATTATACATTTGACTTATACAATATGAGTATATGTCTTTTTCCAATCTTAGGATGAGTTATAGAGTAACTATATTATATAATGGTAAATAAATTAATGATGAACTCATGGGATGAGTTTTGATCTTGGTAATGTAGAATAAAAAAACCATGGGATGGTTGGTTAAATGATTTTAGTGTACGAGTTGAAAATATGAAAATGATAATGTGAGTTTCGAAAGTAGGTCAGATTGTAATGAAATTAATTCTTTAAACTATAATCTTTAATTGGTTTAACTATTCAATGAATAATAATTTATAATAACTAACGAATATGGTTAAATATTATGCATCTTTATGCTTTTGTTCTTGTATGAGATATTATTTCCTAGGCCTTAGTTGTGGACAAATTGTGTCGTGTTTGATGATATTTGTAGTTGAGTCTATGGGTGGGTAGTTTCCATTAGTGTGATTTTTTAGTGATATTATTCTTTTGTTTTTCTAATTTCACACACTCTACCACCCAAGTCAAGTGGGTATTCGATTCCCAAAAGTTTTGGGTATGAGTGTTTTCCTCAACATATTGGATAGAGAGGGAATGAATTTATAATTTCTCCCTCTTACCAATTCCCCCTTCATCATTATATGATGTGTGGGAGTATCCATGCTATATTGGATTAAGTTGTTGGATAAATGTATATATATAGACTTTGATGGCTCACAGTTTTAGTATACCTGTATGTATAGGTTGTAGTAGTTTGTGGTTATAACATATACTTTTATCAAGTTGTGGAGACTATGGTTTCCCATAGTTTTTCATGTATGGGTAGTAGTGTATTGAGGTATAATTCATGTTACATAGGCTTTAATGGCTTCCAAATTTACTAATTTATTATGGATGAGATGTGGTATAAATGAATGGGGTGAAGGATGTGATTTGGTATGCATACATGGGGTGTAGGATGACCTATGAAAGGGATGTAAGCATGTGAATTTTTCCATTGGGGTGTTAGAGTGATAAACCATTGGAAATTGGAAGTGGGGAACCTTTATTACATATATGTATTCACATGAATATGATTACCTATATACATTACTTGGTGGGTAATCCTTGACAAAGATGTGACATAATTTTACCTAGTTAGGTAATGTGTTGGTTTTATTTATCTATTCATTGGGATTTAGTATGCTTATTTCACATTTTTATGAGAGGTTTCAGGGAGGATCCTACTGATTATACCTATATTCTCACCGAGTGTATATATAAACTTTTTTTTCAAGTATGAAAGAGTTGTCTGGTTGTCGTGCTTGGCATTTCTAGCTCAAAGTGGTTATTCATGAGATGTAATATCTCATGGTCACTACCTAAGATTTGTTTTAGTATTTCTAGTTTTTTCCCTTTATGTATGATACTAAATTAGTGTATTTGGGTTGGTATTTATTTATTATTTTTATTTTATTAGTGGATATATTCTTATATATTGTCCTTAAATTTATATAAGGAGGGTAATGGATCCCATTTGTATACATTCTATACCTTCAGTGCTAGTCTCTTACCCATGGCCTATTAGAGGTGTGATTTGGGGGTCATCCACATTTTCACTAAAATCCAAAGAGGACAACACATGGATGGTGGGAGGGAGTTCATGAAAAAATCAAAATTCTTTTCTTAAAACCAAATGCAACCATTTTTTTTATTTTCAAAAAGTTTATCATTTTCATTCTTATTTTTCTATTTTTTATTATTTATAGAATCTAATTCATATTTAGAGAATTATGTACATTTTAAAAGGGAAAAAATATATGTGATTCTTTATTCTAGGAAAACTAATGTCATGCACCTGGTTCTAAAAAACAAATCCCTTGGTTTCTTCTAGGAATTATGTTATGATCAATGCATCAAAACTTGATAAAACATTAATGATAAAATATTTAACCTATAATAAAATAAATTAAACCTTAACTATTAATTAATGATGTCATAATTTACTTATTTACCTATATTAAATATAACCAACCATCTCTCTTTTATATCAGATATTTTATAATGGTCTCTCTTGTGCATGAGACATCACCCTAATGGGCTTAGGTTCCTCCATCACTAAAACTTATAGACTTCCCTAGAAAAAATGTTAAATTGAAAAATACTAAACACATGATGCATGGCTATAACATTAAATTAGAAACAAAATTTAACCTTAACTTATTCCACATCGAGATTTTGTATTTTGAAGATTAACTTCTTTGTATTAAGTAATATTATATTTTGATTCATCCCAAACTCCAAGATCCACCATTTTTTGTTGTATAGAAAATATATATGTGATCTACATGTTTATAAAATAATTTGAAATTATCCCAATGATAACATGAAACATGGAAGAAATAGATACATTCAATCTATACATACTTAATCTAGTTATGAAACCATAATTTATTACCACTTATGTGATTTGATCCCTTATAGATGATGTATACACAATAAACTTTTCAATATAAGTGTTTCATTCCATAGATCCTCCCTAATGTTAAGCATTTTTAGAACCCTTACAGAAATATGGATGAACTTTAATTTTCATATAAGTTCATAAGTATTAGAAATGTGATGGTTCAAAGCATACTGACCTGCCTCCAAAATTACTAGAGCTTAATCCGATAAAAAAGTAATATTAATAAAAGTTTCAAAGATTTTCAATTCAATGTCAAATAAATAATGATCAAACTCACATACCATCCCAAAATTTCAATATAATCCTAATAAAACAATCAAATAAGAGATAAATAATCATATTACCAAGAAAATATTAAAAAAAGTAAAAACGAGGTGGGTATTTGTTAAATTAATACCTTTTTAGTCCCCCTTAATTCATAGAATTTGATGAAAAGTGTTTTGATGTAGTGAAATCATGGAAGTAATAATTGTGTTTAGTGCCTAAGAAATGAAATATAATAAATTTTATTAAATATTTTAGTCAATAAATATAAACAATATAATGAAATATATTTGTTAATAAAAAGGAATGTTTTTCTAAATTTAAAGGATACCTATGTTTTAAATATTGTTATATTGAAAAGGAAAATTTAGTAAAAAAACCTTAAAAACAAAAAAAAACATTGAAATCCAAATTCCATCCTATTTTATACCTTGAACAAGATTTGGTCTAAGAATAACCCACCCCAAATTCATTTAACAATAATAAAAAATGTTTTTATTTAATACCTATTTAATAAAACTAAACACTGAACTTGATTATTACATATTTTTTTTAAAATATTTTACTATGATCACACTCTAATATATTTTAAAATAATAATTTAATTACATAATATGAATTATTGTTAATTTAGTTTTAATAACTTATTTATCAATCTAAACTCGGATCTAAACCTAAAAATTAGATAAGTTTTAATATATTTGAACTAAATTTTTTTCACACTTATTATAACACTATTTTTCACAAAAATGGACATGCAACCTAGATATTACATGAAATGGGAGTGGGGACACAACAATAGAAATAATCAAGGAGATGAAACATGTTACTATAAAAAACATTGTGAAAATTTTATTAAATAAAGTTTGTTTTTATGAATTAAGAACAATAAAATAATACAATAAAAAATCTAACTTCACCAATAAATAATTTATATATTTTATTTATAAAAATAATTTCATATATACCATTTATTTATTTTTATAATGTTAATTCTTATATAATATGTGGTTAATAGATATGAAAATTTTTAAGGAAGTTAAAATTTATAGTGGGGAAAAGAGAACTCATCTTGTGAAAGGTAGACATTTTGATATTGATCAGTATATATTTATAATAATAGATTCACTAAAAGTATAAAATTTTAACCATATACATGATATGATAAACAAATTTAAAGAATCATGACTCAAATACTGTCCCAATGAAATTAAAATTGACAGAGCAATGGGGTCCAACTAGGATAATGATTTTTAGTAATGGTGGTAGTGATCGATGATGGTAAAAGTGACAATGATGACGATTAGAGATGAAAATGGTGATCAATGATGAATGGTGTGGTGTGAATATAATCCACATGGTCTAGGGATTTTATTTTTATGATTCAATGAATATAAAATAAGGATTGGGGTTTTTTCATTTTTTTAAAACCACCTTATATTGTTTTCATATTTTTAAAAACATCCAGGCAGTGTTTGGTTTCGTCCAACCCCAACATATATCATAATAATAATAAAGTGACTATAAATCATTGATTATTAGGATATCTCTTGGTAATATATTCACACAAAGAACATTAATATTAAATACATTCTAGAGTGAGAATGTATAAAATCTTATAGATTTCAATTCCTAGTTCAACTCTATGAAAAATGATTTAGAGGTCCCTAATAGAGGACCATTGGAATAATGTAATAGCCTATAGACATGACCATATAAATCACATGAATTAAATAAAATATTTCATTACAATATGCTCTAAATACCTTTTAGGATTATAATTTTTGAGAAATAGGAAAAAACATTAACTAAAAACTCATGTCATTTTCAACTAATGGACGTTTTTTCCACTACGTAAGAGAAAAAATGATCCACAACAAGTCTTCAATATCTTCCGCTAATTATCCAGATAAGATAATCTTTTAGACATTTCATACATTATTTATCTTCTTAAACTGGGGAATGGAAACAAAAGAAAGGGGTGATCTTAGATGATCATTATGGGTACACATAAATGATTATAATAAAAGATCATATGCAAGAATAAAATGATTAGAAATGAAAAATAAGGATACATAATAGAGTTATAACCAAAAAATCATAGATCATAAATAAATTTATAAGGAAAGGAATAACATAATACATTAATAAAAAGAGTTTGGAAACATGATTCAACAAACATTATCTATGAGAGTATAACATATGTATAAGTATAATATTATTAATATCATGAGAAAAAAAAAAGAAATATGGAACAACAATAAGCATAGGAAAAACTTTTAAGAAAAATGATAATGATCGTGCCTATGTGAACAAACCCATTTTTCCATGCTTTAAAATGTGAGAAAATCCATCCCGCCCATGTTTATGTGAAGAAATTCATTATGACCATTCTTGACTATCTCATGAGATATAAACTTAAACCAATGCATTGTATAATGATATAGAACCCCAACCATCATCATCTATACATATGTATTCCACCTAAAATCAATAATTTCATAAAGAACACATGAAATAAAATGGGTTTCATCTCCTTTTTAAATGGTATCACATAAGGAAAACATTCATAATTCCATTAATTATCATAACATGACATACCCATGGAAATTAAATGGGTATCAAAATATATTCATTAACATTTTATGTAAATTCCATTCAATTAAGATAATAAAGAAAATGGTATTTACAACATATAAATAAACAATATATGGATAAGTTAATAATTTCCCTAATCAATCAGTTCATGACATCTAGGTGAAAACCCTCCCATAAAATAAATGGTAAACAAGCCATTGACAATAGAAAGGAATTAAAAAAAATTATTCCTACTAATAGTGGATGGTTCGGAAAGACAAATGAAGTGATAGATCATATCACATAATCCATATATAGAAACAAGTTAGATGGTAATAATTAAATAATATCCTTGAATAAAGAATAATATGTATCATTGAATGATGAATTAGATGAAAAAGACTTTTTAAGTTTTTTAGAAAGAAAATTAAATAAGAAATGTCCTTGATAATTTGAAAATATTTTAAAAAAATATTTTGTAAAAATAGTAGAAAAATTTTCTTTTAGAAACCATGAATATGTAGTGGAACATTTTCATATAAAATGACATAGTAGATGAAAAATGTGTTCACATGAAAGAAAATCATAAAAATTATTTAAAAAACACTTTAAATATAATTATAGAAAGAAGAAGTTATGGGTCACTTTAAAAATTTATTTTAAAAAAGGTGAACTGAAAAATTTGAAAACGTTTATCTTTTAAAAAAAAACTCTAATAATAGATACTTTAAAATATATAAGGTTTATCAAAAAATGGTAATCTTAATATTAAAAATTTGATTTTACAAGAATGGAAAACATTTTTTAATATTTTAAAATAACTTTCTTTGAAAAAACACTTCATAAAAAGAGTGTTAATTTTTTCTTTTAAAAAGGGGTGAAGATAATTATGATAATCACATAAAATGATCCATATTCTATTTCCCAATAAAATATAATAACACTGGTGATAAGGAAATTATGGACATGAGAAATAATATTCTTTGGTAAGAATGAGAGTAATTATTATGAAAACTATAGTTTTTTTAGAAAAAATATGATCAAAGAAGTGGGTATTGATGACGATAAGTAATTTTAAAATATAAAAGAATGAAATAACATAGAAAATTGGGGAATGGTAGGATCAATGAGATCTTAAAAGGTATATTCATGTAAGAAAGAATATGATCCAATGAATTAAAGGTTGAGTCATTGAAACTATACCGAAATTGGTAACATAATAATAAAAGTAACCTGAGAGGAAAATCATGAAATTGAAATTAAAATATCATTACATAGATTATATTTTCAAATTATAAATAAATTGGGAATTTAATCCACCATATAAAATAAATTATGGTATATAATATCAAAAATTTCCCATGAATTAAAAAACGAGACAAAGAAACCCTTATCTTGTTTCCAGGTTTAGTAGAATGTACTCTAATATTCTATATAAAGAAACTAAATATCATAATAACCTATTTCAAAAACTTTTTAATATACATGAACTCTATTTATTATTATTATTATATTCATGTATATTTGTTATTTTATTATGTATTTTTAATATCATGTGTGAGTAACTTTGGTCATTTTGAACTAGTTTTGTAATCACGATATTTCTATTCATTATTATCCCAAAGTTAATAATTAAAAAATAATAATGGTACTTTAATTTATGATTTTTAATTATTTATAATTTTAAATTTTAATTTTATTGGAGTCTTCGATAAAATATTTAATGATGAACTTGATGATGAGTATGTTGTGACGATTCTTAGAGAATGAAGAGTGTTTTCTTAAATAATTGCTTAATTTTTTATATAAAAGATACCAAACCAAAAAAATCAGAATTTAATTATTTAAATCATATATTAATATACATTAAATTCTCATAGTCATATAATATAATTTTTTAGTATTTTTCAAGTAGTTGGTTAAACTAAACCAAACATGAACATACCATAATTAATGGATTATTATGAAATGATTTAGTTGTAATATAATTGTAAAAAAAGAATAATGATATTATTTAGTGTTTATTATTATGATATATAATATTTATAAAGAATTAAAATAATAATGTAACCTATAAAAATTTATTTTATAGTAATAATAAATCTTTTTTTTTTGTTTTTAGATTGCTCTTTTGGACAGTTGAATTTACCATGGTTGTTTATTACTAATATTGTTAATAAGTTGTGAAATTTTAATCTAAATAAAATTAATAATTTAATAAAAATAATATATATATATATATATATATTAAAATTATTACCATTAACATCCATTTAAGGGGGTTATGAAATGAAAAATGGAAATTAATCATTCTATAGTGGAGGTAGTCCACACCTATGCATGGATGAAGATTTTGTTTTTCATAAAATATGGAAAATGAGTAATATGGTTTATCATTTCAGAATATAAAATATATAATAAATATCATAATTATATATATATATATATATATATATATTAAATTTAAAATTAGAACCATAATTGTGATTTGGTGAAGGAAAATTAAACATGTAGCATTGTTGAGGCGATAGTCTGCACAACACATGAATAATGTTTTTTTCTTACTAGAAAATGGTATGTTGGTTATTTATTATAAAATCATTATAAAAAAATACTAGTATAATCATGATATTAAATTTATCATTTTATGATTGTGTAATGGATATTAAGGAAGGAATGCATATAAATAAATAGGAATGAGAAAGAATTGGTTAGAAATTTATACCTCACTTCATGGATTATATCCTTCAAAAGGGGGGTTAATCCTTTTAGAAATGATATTTTAAAATAAAAGAACCTAGTAATGGTGGATATGACTGTTTTGGATAGTTTTCAGTAGATTTTTGGCTTAATTAAGTGGATTTTGGTGTGAGGTTAAGTTGGAAGAGGAGTGCCCCCTCTTATAAGTAAAAATGGATGATATTTTTGTAAATACCCATTTAATAATGGAATATCATTATCGAGAAAATTAGCTCCAAAATTGGGAAATAATAGAGAGGGTAAGAGATAAGGTTGATATATGTCTTAAACACCCAATAAAAACATATTTTAAACATGTTTTCACTCATTACCATTATATTTTTCACTTTTACCATTTTAGCTTTTACCGTGGTAACTAGTTTTTACCTGTGAAAACTTATCCCTTATACCTAGAAATAAAATAGACCTTATTAACTAATTTGGATGTAATTATTCTAAATTTAAATCCATTTTATTTTATTCAAATTCTAAAAATTCTAAAAATTCTAAAAATTAATTTTAAAATACTAAATATGTAAGGTATTAAAAACAACTTTTTTATAAAAAAATCACTCATATTCTAAAATGTCAATTATAGGCTTATAAACAAAATTTTAAAAATTTTAATTTATAATATCACTTATAAAATAAATATTTTTTTTAGGGAATGGTTTTTAAAAAATTTTAAATCATACTTATAAGCGAATAATTCCATAAAAGGAATGATATTTTTAAAAACTATATATTGCACTATTCACCTTAAAATCAATATTTCTAAAAAGATGAAAAAAATATTTGAAGATAATATTGTTATACTAAATCCAAAAATGATGTTTATTTTTTCAATTTAACATTAAAAAATATATAATTTTAGTTTTTAAATAAAGTCAAAAATTATAACAAAAAATGTCTTTATAGTTAAATAACATTTAAAAAATACTAGTTGTTCTTTTTATTAATTTATATAAAACACTAATAATGTTAGAATTAATACATTAACATTATATTTTGCTACCATCATCATTTAAAAAAAATATACTTAGTTTTTAATGAAAACTAAAACCCTTAAAAATATAGATTCTTAAACACAGTAATGAATTAAGTAAATTTATATAAAATAACATTTTTATATATAAATATAAATATAAATGTAAATGTAAATATAAATATAAATATAAATATAAATATAAATATAAATATAAATATAAATATAAATATAAATATAAATATAAATATAAATATAAATATAAATATAAATATAAATATAAATATAAATATAAATATAAATATAAATATAAATATAAATATAAATATAAATATAAATATAAATATAAATATAAATATAAATATAAATATAAATATAAATATAAATATAAATATAAATATAAATATAAATAAAAATATAAATATAAATAAAAATAAAAATATAAATATAAATATAAATATAAATATAAATATAAATATAAATATAAATATAAATATAAATATAAATATAAATATAAATATAAATATAAATATAAATATAAATATAAATATAAATATAAATATAAATATAAATATAAATATAAATATAAATATAAATATAAATATAAATATACATATAAATATACATATAAATATAAATATAAATATAAATATAAATATAAATACAAATAGAAATATAAATATAAATATAAATATAAATATAAATATAAATATAAATATAAATATAAATATAAATATAAATATAAATATAAATATAAATATAAATATAAATATAAATATAAATATAAATATAAATATAAATCTAAATATAAATTTAAAATATAAATATAAATATAATTATAATTATAAATATAAGTATAAATATAAATATAAATATAAATATAAATATAAATATAAATATAAATATAAATATAAATACAAATACAAATATAAATATAAATATAACTATAAATATAAATATAAATATAAATATAAATATAAATATAAATATAAATATAAATATAAATATAAATATAAATATAAATAGATATAGAAATATATCTATAGTGAGGGTTTCCAAAAAATATGTATGTGTTAACTGAGTTTTTGAGAATTCATAATTTTTTTAACAATCTAGTGGGAAGAGGGGGAATCTGGGTCTAGTTAGGTTTTTTAAATGTGTTAGCCTTTTCTTATTTTGTTTTTTTATATACATACATACATACATACATACATACATACAAACACACACACACACACAGATATATATAATATTTTAAAATTTAATTTTTTATAATTTTTTATATTTTAAAAAATAAAAAACTTTTATATGAGGTAAACTTTTATAATCTTATCAATATAAGATAATGAATCATATAGGGGTGAAAATTTATTCCACGACATGTGAACATGATAAAAAACATGACATGAGCTATATACATGATTAAATAAATGGGTTGAGTTAGGGTTATAGGTGACTAACATGACAACATGATATATGACATAATTATGTATTTTTTTTTATTTTTTTTGCATATATATTATTAAATAAAATATGTTATTTTTAATTAAATTTATTTATATATATGAATATTTTATTTGATTAGTAATTATATTTATTCTAAGAATAATTTTAATTAATATAAATCTAAAAAACAAAAAAAATAAATTAAATAAATATTTAAATATAGAAATAAGATGCGACATGATTAGATATTTGATAAAGGAGTTGAGTGTTATCCCAACTAGATAGGAACGTAATGCAATACAAGACGGTGGGGTGGGGGGATGAATTATTGTCACATCCATGATTTTATTTTTAGAAATTCCTTTGTTTATTTTGTTATGATATTTATTCATTGAATTTTCTATGAGTTTTTAGTAAAAAATGGTATTTTTTGAATTGAAAGAATGCAGTGCACGATTAGGGTAAACCATGAAAAAACCCAAGATATGTCGTGTTCCCTTAACAGTGGCACCATCCATGCAACATGGCCTACCTCACGGGTATGAAACCTCCTCTAGGAAATCTTATGTCTGGTTTACTCTTAGACAGAGGAGACCGCACAGTTGCCTCATCGTTTGTAAAACCATGAGAGAAAACCATGTGGCCTATCCAGGTCATTAAAAATGTGGAAATTACCTTTCTTCCCTTCCCAAATTTAATCCCAATTCCACCCATTTCTTCGCCCACTAAGGATTTCCATACCTTGGTGCCTCCTACCCTCATCTTAATTCCATTAGACCTTTAATTGTTGGGTGGATTTTGTGGGTATCTTCAATAAATCATCAAGTAAGTCCCTCCATTATTGATTTCTTCCTCTTTCTTGGGTTCTTATTCATACCTACTTGAGTTTTTAATCTCTAGTCGACTGGTTGACTTAATAAGGGTTCAATCTTGAGTCGTTGGGTAAAATATTGATGTTTATGTCTTGATCTTTCCTTTATAGGATCCTCTTGAGGTGTGGTTGTGGTTTTCCACCAGATTTCGGAATTTTACAAGATTGATGTTGGTTTTGTAAGGATTTAACATTATTAAATGACTTTGGTATGCTTTATTTACTTCTTTAATGTGTTCTATGGATTGTGTTAAAGGTGAAAAATGTGTTTTCAAAATTATTTGAGGTGTGTGCGTTAAAAATACAGTTTTCCAAAAGGAATTGGTTGTGTTTCATGTGTGATTACATGATGTTCTTCTTAAATGTGTCCCATAAATTGTGTATATAATGCTATGTGTGTTTTCAAATGGTTTTCATGTGCATGTAGATTTTAAAGAGGGTTTTATTATGACAAAGGCTGGTTTCCTTGTGTGTTTTTATTGTTAGATCTATGTGCATGTGAAACAGGTGGTTTGTGTGATATGAGAAATGAAATTGAGCACAATGAGAATCATAGGTATCTAGGTGGGAGGACTGGGACTAGTATTTTGGTTGGATTAGTGGGGATGAGGACTGGTTTCTTCTAGTAGGATTGATGCTAAAAAACTAACAAAAATATGATGATGATTGGATTCTACTATAACTTTGGATAGATTCCTATCTAGTGGCTCATTCATGAGGAAGTTGTGGTTTACAGTTGCTATAACATTATCAGTGAGATATGAGGTTCCTAGGGCCCCAATAGAGCTATTACATGTAGAGATTACATGTGGTTATCTCTTGTGATGTGGTGCTTACCATTGGTATATGGTGGACCTTGCTTCATTTTAAATTAAAAGAATACTTTTATTGAAAATGTTTTCCTTAAAATGTTTCTTAAAAATGTTCTAATTTATTTCTTAAAACATTCATGTTAATTTGTCTTATAATTTTATGGAATGGAATCTTTCTTTTGGGTGGAATCCTACTGGTCATTGGCTCAATCCCTACATATATCCTTGGGTGTATGTAGATTTTTTTATTTATGACCTAGGTAAAGGAAAGATGTTCTATAGTGGTGATTGTGGATTTAGTTTCTAGTGTTCCTCTATTGCTGGTGTTGGTGGAGGTGTCTTGATGATGTTGGACCTCTTGTTACATAGATGTTTTTGGGTTTTTGTCTAGTTGGTTCCACTCCTATTTAAGTATTTTGGATTTTGGTTAAAGTTAAAAAATGGTTAACTTGAAACTATTGTATCTATTTTTTTATATTTATCTTATTGTGTGGTTCCATTTTTTTGGTTGTTTATGGGTGATTATAATTAGTGAAATCATTCCTAAAAGTGTAGGGTTGATAACCAGGGATTGGTTGTCAGCCCATGGGGATTAGGAATGACCTTTGGGAAATGTCATGTGCTGGGTCGAGTGTCAGGTTGGATAAACTCTACCTAAGTTCATAACAATTCTATTTGAAAGTAAAACTACCAATTTTTTTCCTTATCAAGTATCCAACTAATGAAAAGATTAAATATTCAATAAAATTAGAGTAACATAAAAATTAACCGTAGAGAAAAATAAAACATCCAATAAATGAAATTAAATTTTAAATAAAACATCGAGTGTCAAATTAGAATATGAATACTCTATCAAAGGATATTACAAAACCAGAAAATTCAAATCAAAGGAATTATTTTCTTTTAAATAATAACTACATGTGGATTGATAAATTGATGTATGGTATTATATTAAAATCACCAGAAATTCATTAATTTTAACCTATAAGAAGAAATCAAGTTCCATAATCAAAACTTCTTCAAAAAACCCATTAATAGTATGATGCTCCACCCAGAGCTCCTTTTTGATTTCCTATGTCGGTAGAAAATTACACACTAGGAATCTCATCAAAAAATACTACAATAAGGTACATATTCCATATATCAAAATCTCATCAATAACTATGATTGAAAAAACCACTATGTTTATAGCCCTAAAACCCCTTCAACAACACAAGGTTAGAATAAAATGATCACAATATAAAAAACTATGATCCTTTCGATGAAAGTCCCACAATAATTTTGCTCTAATAAAACACTAATAAATAAAACAATGATAAAAAGTTCTTTAAGAAACAATATTTTACAGAGATTCAAAAATACATAGATCCTTCAGTAATGTCTCAATTTTTATACATTCCTTGAAGCAATAGATATAATTTATAGGGTATATTTTAATAAACTCCAATAGTTATATTCTAAATTTTTCAGGGTTGTTTGTAACTATATCAGGAGTATCTTCACTATTTTATGATGGATTCAATGTGATTTACCTTATTCTGATGAATTTAGTCCAAAAACACTACAATGATGTATCTTTCAATGATTTAAATTCAACACAGTTCATAAGTTCTTCTAAAAATAGATAGTTTTCTTCATCTCTCCAAAAAAAGTTCAATGAAGTTCTTGGTTCTTTAAAAACAAGTTCAGTAGAAGTTAATCAGTTGGAAGTTAAGTCTTTATAATATAAAAACATAAATAATATTTAATTAATCTTAAAAGTAAAGGAGTGTGTTTTTATTTATCCATAGAATATGTCTAGAATCTGTTTTTAAATAACCTTCTCAACAATATCTCTCTTTTTGATAATAAAAACCACATGAAAACACAATAAACAACCTTCAATTAAACTATACAATAATCTCCCCCTTTTTAAATAAATTAGTATAAATTAGATCAATGAAAACAATTACTCCCTATAAGTTCCTAAAATCCATTATTCACCTTTTTAAATAGGTTGTGATTTTTTATTTCTCTATATATTACTAAAACAACAATAAAACATAAGGATTATATTATCAGATACATTATCCCCAAAGGTTGTATTTTGCAATCCTCCCCCCTTTGGAATTATCCAAAATAATAATAAAGGAGAATAAATAAAAATCAAATATATTTAAATTAAAACACTTTCTCCATTTTTAAATATCCAATGGATATCATCCTTGAATTATTATCCCATCAATGGAACTCTTTCTCCGATATACTTTACATTGAATGATAGTTTCATCAAAGTAGTATCACCATTGAATAGAGAGTTATTCTTCCTAGTAGACATAGTTTATTCTTTTACTATGATGGTAAAACATGAGACTTTATCTTATTTTAGAATTTTTTAAAAAACATAATCAAAGGATAAAATTTAAAGAAAATATTGAAATGTTTCAGCGTGACTTATTTATAAAAACACAATATAAACTTTAAAAATAGTTTTCCCATAAGAATAAAATATTTGAAATAAAGTGTACCTTATAGAAGTTTAATTACCATTAATCTTATTGGGATGGATAACTTCCATTGGTGTAGTGTTTTATGAATAATAAAAATAGCAACTGATAATTTTTGATCATATTTGTGGAATTTCTAAAGTAACTATATGAAAAGTTAACATAGTCCTATAAACAAATTCCTCCTTTTTCAAGGAGTTTTTCAATGTTATGTGATAGTGAAACGAGAAGTTAATTAATGATAACTTAATATTGATAATTACAATCTTTTTCTTAGTATATTCAAATCTATCATAAGTTAAAGGTTTAGTGAAAATATCTATAATCTGATCTTGAGTTATGATAAAATGAAGAATAATATCTCATTCTTAGTATCCTTATTCAATATACATTCATACTTCATGAGAGTTCCAATTAATTCAAAAATATCTATCTTTGGTAGATGTTTATTATTATCAATTTTTTTCTTTTTGGATTCCTATTCCTTTGGTATGATCAATAATCTTCTCTACTAGACGATGATTTGATATTTCCTTTTCTTGAAGTGACGGAAATATATTCACTATAATCATAAACTACTGATTCATTTGAGAAAATGACTCTTCCAAAAGTAATTCAAAATCTTGATAGTTAGGTCTTAGCATTTACTTTCCTGTCTTAAGAACTATGGATGCTTAAAAATGATTAATTTTCAATTTATTCCAAATTCCATTCACTGTCACACATGATTAAATAAAATATCTATATGTTTCAAGTAATTTATAAAAACAAAGTATTTTAAAGTTTATAATTAGCATGATACCCCAACTTCTCATCTTTTGTAACCATATATATTTCTTTCTCTAGAATATTATAATTTCTAGTCCTCATCAAATAATGTTTAACACCAGTAATGAAAAAAAAATATTTATCTAATCATTTCAATACTGATAATTCCCTCCATTAAATATAGGTGGTATAATTAGATTTTAATTATCTATATTTCAAATGGGTTAAACTCCCACATTAAATTTTTTTCCTCTATAACATGATTAGTGTATGTAAATTGAGATATATTCTGATGAGACACTGGAAACAAACAGGTTCAGTCTCAAACATATAGACCTGACTGGATACCAAATATTATTCTAGACAGATAGAAATGTAATAAAATAAAATAGTAGGGGGTGGATTATAGTCAAAATTAAAAATATAATATTTTTCCCAATAAAATATTTATTTGATCCGAAGATAAAATCTTTGAGAAAATTCGAGCAAATAAACATTTAAGTGCAGTGGAAAATAAAACATATAATCGAGATAATGGAATTTTAAACAAAAAACAGAGTATCATATTACAATGTGAATAATATTTTAAAAGATATTATAAAACCAAAAAATTTAAATTTAGGGAATTATTCACTTTTAAACTAGAACAATAGTTAGATAAATAACCTAATATGAGGTACCCAAGTTTCAATCACCAGAACTTCATTATCTTAAATCAATTTTATGTATAAAGTTCAATTGCTAGAAATTCTTTGATAAATCTTTTGGTAGAAATAATATCCTTCCCAATATCTTCTTATAATTTCTAGATTTAAAACATATACAATACTAGGAATTTCATTAAAAAATAGGGTATATATTACACACACTGAAATCTCTTTCATCTCCTAGATCTGAAAACCAGCAGGTTTCTAGCCCTAGAACCACCTCAACCACATAGGCTTAGAAGAAAATAACTATAAGAGGAAAATATAGGACCCTTACAATGAAATATTGAAAACAATATAACCCTTATACAACACTCATAAAGAAAAAAATAATCAAAATAGATCTTAGTAATGATGGATTTCACAACTTGAAAATGACCATGATATTTCAAAAGTGTTATACTCATATTCTATTCCTCAAAGCAGTGGGTTTAATTTATAACACACATTATAAAAAACTATAATGATCGCATTCAACATTTTTTGAGGTTATTTTTAGTTTCATCTAGATTATATGTTGTAATCCCTATCTTTCATAGTTCTTTGATGATAAAAAACATTCTCCTATGTTTCTAACAATTTCATTAATTGAGTTTCAGTATTTATATTAAATATCATGTGATGTAATCCATTTAAATTTGAATGATCATGTTTTAGGCTTTGTGTATCTTTGAATATATTCTTAAAGTCTCTTTTCAAATGATGATATATTGTAAGGAATCATAAAGGTTATTTTAAATTATGGTATTCAGGATTATATTCCATAGTTGTGTTTTGAGCAGTATAGGCTACACTGGTTATCCGGTTCCATGGTGTAAGACTCCCTATAATTCCTAAGACCCACTGACCAACTATTGATGAAGAAAAAATCACCCTTATCTCTATGAGTGACACCGACTACCTAGTGGAGGCAACTACATATTTGGTGGTGTGAGGAGAGGTCTTGTAGAAATTCATATAATAATGTAAAAATTAGATTAAATATAGTCTTCTCCATGATTAATGGACCTGGTGAATTCAAAAAGTCTCCAAAGTCTTTTTATTCCTATAAATAGAGGCTTTGGGTTCTCGTATATCACAATAAAAACAATGGACTTGTGAAAAAAAATCTCCAATCAAATTAATGGATAATAATTATCAATATCCAAGCTCTTTTCTCAAATTCCCATTATTATTTTTCTAATATTATAGGCTCTCACTATTTTCTATCTATATATATCTTAATTTTATTAATCTTTATAGAGAGATATAAGACCATATTTGCAATGTACTTGTTCTAAGAAAATCTTTCAATTTTCATCTCATATTCTCAAAATGTTATCACAACCACAAAGTGAAGCATGTGTGATCACAACTAGAAAAGTGAGGGATATTCATCAACAAGTTTCTTATCACAACCGTTAAAATTTAAGGGAAGTGGTTATTCCGTTTTCAATAAAATTTAGGGAAGTTGGTTCCTAGGTTTCCATTAAAACCAAGGGAAGTTGGTTCTTGGGTTTCTATTAAAACCAAGGTAAGGTCTAATAAGACATATCTCTCAAATCAATAGGTAGATACGTAGGAGAATCTTTTGTTATATTTCCAAAATCCTTTTCAATGTTTTTTTTCTAACAATATATTTTCATATTTCATCATTCCAATCTCAATATTCATAAATTGCATAAATTTAATTCATATTCTTTACTCTATGAAAAAAATTATTTAACTTTGATATTAACTTTTTTTATAAAAATTGAATTGATCATTTATTTATTCATTAATTTCATCATTTTATCTTTTTGAAATAATTTTAATTTAAAATTTATATTTTTATTTATTTCTTTAATTTTTTTAAATGAAATTCACCCCTCTTGCTGATTGACTCTCCACTAATAGTAGTTTCACCATATTCTGATAGACTCAAATTTATTAACCTTCTTTTCATGAATAAGTTCTTGTTCCTCTACAATTATCTATCCGAAAATGATTTTAATTCGTAAAGACTCACAAGTTCTCTGGAAAATTGATTGTTTTCTTCATATCTATGTAAATAAGTTCAGAATAGTTGCAATTTCTATAAAAATAAGTTGATTATAATTTTTTTTAGTGAAAATCTAGTTTTTCGCAATATAAAAACATAAAATACCTTCACATTAGCTCAATTAATAATGGTGTGTATTGTTATTTATAAAAAAATATGTTTAGAAGATGTTTTAAAACAACCTCATCAATATCGAGTTTGGGTTTCAACATCTTGGCATGAATATAAAAAAATTCAATAAAACATGACATGAATTACCATAACTTTTCTTACCCCACCATATACTTAGCCAGAATTCACTAAAATATCAAATATTTTCTTAATAAACAACAAATTAAATTAATGTAAAATGAATAAATAACAAAAATAAAAAATAAAAAATAAAAAATGTATGGTTTTTAATAAAATTATGTTATAATTAAATAATAATAATAATATTTCATAATAAATTAAAATATTTGATAAATAATAACATAATATGAAAAATAAATAAAATAATAAAACCAGTCTCATAACCTAGATTAATCTATCTGAATGGTCAAATCATGAATCACTCCCCTTTATGGTTTAGCAACCAGTGTAGTTTTAATAATATTGATCAAATATTTAGAAATATTTTTTCAAAATGTGTTTTTTGTATATTTATTTGATTTTTTTCTCATAAGGGTGATGTAGATTTTTTGAGGTTTTTGTTTTGAGAGGTTGTTAATTATATTTATTTTCAATTACCATTGGAACTGTTTTCAAGTGATTATAGTGATGGAAGGTTATGAAATACTTGAGGAGTCATCAAGGCATAGATTAAGTGAAGATAGTGACCATATATTGGAACTATCCTTAGTGATGGAAATATAAGGATTCTTGACATTGACATATATGTGACAAGAGTTTCATGATATTCATGGAATATCTAGAGAAGATGGGTACATAGAATAACAAATATAGAGATACAAAGAGAAAACCTGAAACCTATATATGTTAAGGAAATGAATTTTAAATAGGTGTGAGTAGGTTTGGAGGTGTTTTAGATGAATTATGGAAAAATAGAAAATTACCTATATGTAATATCCATCTATTTGATATGTAAGGTTTTTCCAAACCATGCAGGGAAGATATTAATAAAGTACCAGAGAAGCACCTTGATACATAAAGGTTACCATGAACATATGTAAAGGTTTAAAGGATGACATGTAAAGGTTACAAATAAAATATGTAAAGGTTTCCAAAATCCACTCTATGATATGTAAGGGTTGATCTAGATTTGGAAAATGGAAAAGTACCGAGTCACTATGATTCTTAAGGGTACTCAGTAGAGCTTACACAATGTTTTACACTTGGAGATAAATTTACAAAGTACCAAGTCACTGTATGATACATAAAGGTAACCTACATAATATGTAAATTTAATCTACATGACATATAACTATAATACATAAGATACTTTCCTTTTTTCTAGATATATGGTCTATACATAAGGAATTATACTCCAAAATTTGTGGTGAAGAGTTGGAATTATGGGATATATAAGAGAAACTAAGTCAGAATAATAGATATGTGAGGGAAATTCCTTTTCCACAAGGAGAAATACATACAAACCTAGAGTACGATGAATTGAAGAATCATGTCACAATCAGTAGATCAAGCCACAAATGATCGAATGATGTGAATGACCATGACATGATATAGTGTTTCTGTCATGTAGGATGCATGCATGGAATAATTATATAATGCAAGGATTGATAAATGATTAATGGATTTTTTCTATGAGGGATTTTATCATGTTTTAAAAGGTTTTGGGATCCATAAGTGTTTTAGGATCATGTCGTGATATGTTAGGGATTTTAATATGAAATTTTCCTAGATTGTGTGGATCTGGTTGTTGACTAGGACCACACCATGATGATTAAAGTCACACCAAAAACATTTTATATCTAGAATATATATAATATATGGTTGAAATTTAAAATAAATTATCTAAGGATTAAGTTTTAGGAAGTTTACTTTAATTAATTGGTATATTATGATAACATTAAAATTTTTGGTATGCATGAGATGATCATGGAACATTTGATGAGAATAAATTTTTTCCCAATCCTTAGATCAAAGTTATAAGTTTTTGGAATATATATAAAACATCTAGTAAAAATTCTAGAAATGGTAAAATAATTAATATATGAATTTGAAATAAATATAATAATAAGAGGGGATACCTACAATTAATCCCTACTGACATATTTGGTTTAGTTCAAGAGAGAAGGATTGACAAAAGAGTTACATTTCTATATCTAATTATTTATTAAGAGAAACAAGATAATTCTAAGATGAAATTATCTTCATCTAGAAGAATAATTGTTGGTGTTTTTCTTATGTGGAACACATCATATTGATAATTATATCGAGTATAAATTATTATTATTTCATATAGGATTATAAGAGTAAGAAAAATTGATTATAAAAGAGCATCAATTATACATGTTGACTGTGAAGAGAGTCTCATGTTTATAAACTAATTTTTTTTCTCCAAATAATTTCATATAGAATAAGAAAATAAAGTGGCCCTTAGATAGATAATGAGTCTTTTCTTAAACTCATAAGGGAAGTGTACGTTGGTAAAAAGTGACCATGATATAAAAACATATATCTACTAAAAGTGAGTATAGTGGATTTAGGTGCACCAACACATCACCATGTGTATGTTTCTTATATTATCCCCATTTTAAACTAAATAAAACTATCATGTCATGTGAATAATTTAATTTTCAATATATGCGTTGAATAATTCAGTGAGAACTCCATCAAGAGGCTTTGATATTGAAAAAAATCCTTCAAACGAGGGAACAAGATCCATATTACATAGGGGTTAAAAACAAGAATTTTTTTTTAAATTAGTCTGCACCATAAGTAAACCCCTCTTGGGGTGCATAATTTTATTTTGGTCCCAATAAGTGGTAAAGGTTTTAATTTTAGGTTCAATATCTAAATCTATTTTTATATTTTATAGAAACATGGATTCAATGATAGACAATTTATTTTTATGTTGTACTAACTTTTATGGTTGGAAAAAGAATATTTTTAATTTCTTATGGGTTTTTGGCAAGGATATTATGTAGTATATATTACAATATGCTGGTTTTATAAATTATAGTTAAATAATTGGTGTTGGTAGGAGAAATAATATCTTGGTTATATCATTATCTAATTAATTTTACAAGAAAAACATTGATTGTGATAATATATTTGAGATATAGAAAACATTGGATGTTTTCTATGAAAAATAAGTAGAAGAAAAGGCATCAGTGATGTCTACCTGAAGAGAAAATCACAAAAATTTTAAATCAGTGAATGGACCCAATGAAGACTACTTTAAATAAAAGGGAAAGAAACAAAATGATAAATAAGAAGAATAAAACCACTAAGGCAAGTGAGTTTTAGATTAATGTTAAATCTATATCTTATATTGATTTTAAAGATGCATGAAAATCTATAAATTTGGTTTTCCACATGAAGATTTGTGTGTATAGTGATTCAATGGAAGAATTATAAATATAATTTAGTCATTGATCTAGAGAATTTTCATGCAGGAACCAAGATGATATCTAATCCCTATATAAGAAGGTGGACCAGATAAAGAATATCCACAATATGAATTATGTTTTCATTGAAGACTTAGTTGTGTATAATCATAGATTGAATAAATAAGTGGTGATGTTGAATAAAGATATTATGAAATTTCTTTTGAAAATGAAGGTCCAAAGATATCTACTTGAATAATATTCATATGAAGTGGGGAAACAAATGGCCATAGAGACTGAGATAAAATCCAAAATTGTCCCTCTCAAAACACAACTTAAAGAGAGGATAATATCCAAAAAATATGTTAAATAATGTTTTGAAAATATATCCACTTAATTAAAGTATAAATACATAAGTGTCAAGGATCTTGAATTAAATTTAAATCCTTAAAAGTAAATTAGAAGGTAAAATCTCTCATGGAACCATCAACAAGTGGAAAATTTAAACAACTAAATTTGGAATTAATAAATAAGTGAAAATTTATTAATAGGTCTAGATGTATCTTATAAAATATATCTAAAAAATTACACTACTGTGGAAGATTGTGGAACACACTAACTACGTGTCTTAAAGATGAAAAGATCAATGTTGGAATTAAATATACTATATAAACTTATCAATAGATAAATTATAACATAAGGTATGTTTTTAATTGGAGATGTTATATTTTTTTATAACCAGGGATATATGTCAACAACTTATATAAAGAGATAAAATACAATTTTCATAAATATTTATCTATTCTTATAAAAAATTGGAAGAAAGATTACACCAAAATAAAATCTTTTTTTTTGAAAAAAGATTTACCAATTCAGAGGAAAATAATGTTCAATCTCAAAGAAGGGTGAAATAATAAAATATAATGGATTACAAACAACCACATTATTTTAAATAATGAAAAAAAAATTTAAAGGAAGAAGAATAAATATACTCCAACTAGAAGAAATATGGATGAGCATAAAAAGAGAGGTCAACAGAGGGAAGAAGAGTCTTAGCCGACTTATGAAAATTAAAGAGGAAAGAGAAGAAGCTTTCACATGTGGTTTAAAAAATTATATCACAAGAAAATAGGTGAAGGTTGGTAGAAGAGTTAGTCTATGGAAGAGGAAGTATGATGAAGGACGTATTGAGCTTACACCAAATGAAGAAACATACATAACTTGGACTTTTCTGATAATAGAATTGAAGCCTAAGAAAATAAAGATTAAGAAATCTAAAGCATATATTTAGAATTATGTTTTCAAAAGTGGTGTTATCGAAAGAAGAACCAAAAAGATGTATTGGATGGAATTTAGAATCAATGGGTTGGTTCACCATGACCAAACATAATCCTCAACTTGAGTATGGCCGGAAAGTAACCCTCTCACCATGTATTTAAATGTTTTTAACTATTGTTTGAAGCGATGAAGATTTATGGGGGAGATATGATCCATGGGGTGTGATTATACAAAAACGAGACAGATACTACAAGTGGAAAAAAATTTATGGTTGTTTTTTTTTCTAGTATAAGGACTAAAAAACTTAAAATGGTATTAATTCCATAATAATACTCAATAAATAGTTTTGAGTGACTGATTTGGATTTCTAATCTAAATCTGGAATTTTAGACTATGATGATGAAGTACACATGATGTAGAGCCTGATATATAGTTAAAGTGATATCAATACATTTTCTAAAATATCTAGTGGTATGAATAAAACATTGGTGATCATCAAATTATAACAGGTTATATCATAAGTGGGATAAAACTACTAAAATAAGTAAAAAAAACCTGAGATAAGAATCAATAATATTCCCAAAATTTTTGATTACCTATTTATGAGATAACAATATGATACCATTAGATTTATTTTTAGGATTATAAAATCTATTGGGAAGAAAGTGTTGTAACCGATATTTGGATTCCTTATTCTAAAAAATTATCTCAACACTTGTTGAAAATCACATAAGAAATTTTGGTGGATTTGGTGATGAGAACTCAAAGAATGTTTATCCTTATCTGATATATAAGAAGCAGTATTAAGAAAGGATGATCGTTGATATCAAGTGGTATCACAATATTATCCAATAAAAGTAGTATTAGTTGGTTCAAAATATATTATAAATCACACAATCGGTACATTATTCTTTATTAAACAATGTTATTGTATAATTTTCCTTGAGGTCACAAGATTCGATTTGACTACTCATAGTTACTAAGAGGACTTAAAAATTAAATGTTATGGCCATTAAAAGCTTGAAGGACTTATTACATGTTCCCAGAATTTATCACCTTGGTAGGATCTATGTACACATATGCATTACTTCATTCATTCCCAATTCCACATAATCATCTATCTGTGTACCAAGAATTATCTCACGTGCTGTTATATGAACATTTCAAGGTCACTTTGCATGTTCATTTTGGATCTATATATACCATTATCATTATGAACAAGTCCATTATGTGTGAAACATGGTCCCCTTACATGTGTTCCCTACCACTTATAGTGTGAAGAAACTATCACACATGTGTTTTATGCTCAGGTATTATTTTTGAATTGTTCAACCACTAAGGAATTCAAGGTGATTACTCACCTAGCCATATACCCTAGTCCCCAATTACCTATATAAGGACCCCCCATGACCCTCACTTTTAACAAAAATATCAAAATATGTAACACTTGAAGCACCTAGGAACATGGAGTTCCAACCAACATGCTCAAGAATTCCATTAAACCCAAATCTAGTTAATTTTCAAGAAAAAAATTAAAGATAGAGGATAGAAGGTCTGGCCCCAGACCTCCTAATAATAATAGTGACCTAGGTCTTGAACCAATTGAGTGATTGAACCTTGGTTCCATTACCCAAGATCAATCAACTAGGCACTACCACCTAGGAGACTACACCTGAGTGTCCCAAATATAGGCATCACCACATTAGAAAAATCACCCAGGATCCACTACTTGAGTGCCTGGACCTTAAAAGAACCACCTAGGTGTCTATATACCTATGATACAAGTCACATGGGAACTTTTACTTGAGAACCTATCACCCACCTGGGGAAGCTCTTTTCTCAGCTCTCAACCTGAGCACCAACACCTGAGTGTTGAGATACTTGTGTGACCATTCAACCATGACTTCTTTCATGGTAACCCATTATCCTAGGACTCCATACCAATAAGAACATTCACCCAGACCTCCACAACTGGTAAACCATTCACTTAAGGGTTCTATAATATAGTGAAATTTTTCCATAGTCACATACTATGTCACAACTCCACCCTAGTCCCACACTAGGGCTTCAATCCGTACCAGGAACCTACATATACACCAAGACCTACCACACATACATTTTTTGATATTATACTCTTAGTTTCCCTATATACATTGAGTCAAGATACTCCTTTAGTTTTCCCATACATTCCTTGAGTCAATATACTCACTTTTGGTTTCCCTATATGCCTTGAGTCTAGATACTCCTCATAGTTTCTTTATTGATGATATTATCCCTATAACCCCATTAATGAGTAGAAAATATATATAGTCCTCCTACTATACATAATCTCCAATCATGTCCTCCTATTTACTTCAAACAAATAGGTTAAAACACAAAGGGAAGAATATGTGTAATACTCACACATATCCTTTACACTCTCATGAAATACTAGGTTAACACAATGCGTAATCCCCACTCAATACCTTGTTTTCACCGATTTCATGGAACAAGTACTCTTACCAAATGATGTAAAAATACATAGACTAGTCCTATAATGTGACCTTCAACTATGGACTTTTAACTATGTAGGTTTTAATTTCTATTCTCATAGGATACATGGGAAAGATCATTTAGGTTCAATCCCAACACCCCAAAACATTCCTTTCCCATATGTGAAGAGAATAAGATATATTATATAATGATTATAAGATCATCTATTTTTTCTTTACATACCTAAAGTCAAGATTATACTTTTGGTTTACTCATATTTCTTGAGTTTAGATAGTCATATTGGTTACATCATAAATCCTTAAGCCGAGATTCTCCTCTCAATTTCCTTATATTTATTGAGTTAAGATTCTCCTCTTAGTTTTTTTTCAAATACCATGAATCGAGATACTGATATTAGTATCATAAAATACCCTCACATGACTCCTAGGTTAGGTAAAACTAAAAATTTATGATCATACATAAGTCCCAAACCAACCATTACTAGGTACCTTTCAACTAGTAGTCCATTATATATGACTTTAAATTACTTGGTTCTAGTCCTAGATGAATGAATTTTAAAGGAAATTTTATTGGTTGTGGATGCATGACATTAAAAGGCACCATAATGTTCTTTATCACACAAACTGAAAAGGCATGACATGCCCCTTTATTTGGTACTACACTACATGAGTTTTATTTCCCTTCATAGGGATATATAGGAAGCCCATTTTAAAGGCCTGATCTACACTCTAAAACACCTTTATCCTCCCTTTTTTGGTTCAAAAATCCTTTTTGGATGGTGATAAACTCCATAGTACCTTTTTATATGGATCTAAACTATATAAAATCGAATACTTGGGGTTAAATATGAGACTATATAATTCCCAAAGGCATTTACATACTAAATTTATGTTTCTAGTCAATTAATTTTTTAAGGGTAACTGATATTGTTACTAATTCTACTAGGAAGGATTCAAAAATATATCTTAAATTTATAAGCGAGTATCAAAGTTAGAAATAATTCCCCCTAAGTAGAGTGTATATTAGACTGAACTACCATCCATTCAATCAAATGCATAGAATATTTTGTCTTTGGTATGTATCAGTGACCTTTTTTTTGGAAATAAGACCCTCAACTGATACAAAATGTCATGAGGAATGATGTGCATTTAAAACAATCACAAAATAGTTAGTCACAAAAAACTATTTCACATTACATCACCAATGTAATTTTAAGAACACATGATCACAGACACACATCATGGTTTTATGTTCCAATAATGATACATGAATTTCCCTATTACACTCCCTCAACTAGGTGATAATTCTACCCTAAAATATTTTAGTAAACTAGGAAAATACAATCCCATAATCCTTGGTAAATTAGAATTCCTCTATAGTTGTGTGGTTTGGGAACCCATACATTGAATTTATACAAATTATAAACTCCCACAGATCCAACACTTCCTAAATATCAATATTTCAAAAAATAATTACTCCAATACCATTTTAAAAAATATTTCTTTAGTGTGGTCATGCCATCAAGGCTATATATCACATGGACTCAAGTGCTCTTATAGATCACTAGAGGTTTCCATATAGTGCCACAGGGTTAAAGATGTCACATGAGTCATATTTTTTTTATAATGGTACATATCGAATAAACTAAAGATATGCATCCAAATAAAAAATAATAGTGAAATAAATTAACATATACCCAATAAGATAAAGTAATATCTAAACACGTCCAAAACTTTCATACAACCAAACAAGATTAAGTATATCTCATATGTCAAAATAAAAAAATATAGCTAAAATAGAACTTAAATGGGAAAGTGAACATCCTGATGCACATGACTCTAAATGCGTAAATTCTTAGATCCATAGTGTCTCTATACACCAAATACCAGTTATAGAGGCCTCATTAATTTACTTGAACCAATATTCATATAATTTGTATTCACAAAAGGGGTCAAAAAACAATAATTAAGAACATAATCCTTAGTAAAATCAACTTTAACCCTTATTATCTAAATGATTTAGTAGTTTCTTACATTAAAATAATGTGATTTTAAAATTATTTAATAGTCATCATTTATAGTAGTGTAATAAAGTACAGGTGAAAACCATGAATCCCAAGTAAACCAAACATGCTTCACCCAATGCCGATATCCATAGATCTAAGAATGAAACCCATAAATTATCATATAAACACAACCATTCAGAAGGCCAACCATGTATATAGAACAAACATATTTCATCCTCTCAAGGCCATTCCATTTCATAAAATCATGTATAACCGAACCCTTAAGGCCAATCCTACCGTATTGTGGCATATCACATTTCCAACCTCACAAGGATAACTTTTACAAATCATGAAATATCACATATCACCCTCTATAGTAATATGTATGTGACCATATTCATATGTCATTCATAATAAAAAAATTTAGTGATAAACATATCATGTATCATTTCAATCCCATCACAACATATCAATTCTATCCCATAAGATTCATCTCTAACATTTCAACCTATTCTCAATTCATATAAAATCAATAAGAATTAACAAAAACATTTATAGTATAAATGAAGAAATTGTTAGTAGTCTAAAACACATAAAACACACCCATTTGGGCCTCTTTAACTAATACTTCAATATAATGTTCATTAGACAAAATTTTCCCCACTTTAACATCACTTTATCCCATTTAAATGAAATATATAGGTCTACACATGCCTCTATTATCTAGTAAATCACACATAGATACCTAGAAAGTATGAAGTTAACTTCCCAATGAATCTATACATGTTTACTCCATTATAGTGCTCATTTTCATAGATGAAAATGCTCAATACAGTACCAAAATTACACATAAAATACACATGTAAGTGAAAAATACATCACATAAGCATAAACGAATTCCATAATTAAATCATATGAAATTATTAAAAAATATTAGGAATTAAACACATCAATTAACAACTTTAATACTTATTTATGTCCCATTATTATCAATAATTAATCTCTATATTATCATTCTATTTAGTCTCACACATATAATTGGTCATTATCCTTATCGATTCACCTATTTAAGAACAAAAAATCACAATTACATCCATTATACATCGGTTTAGGTCGCAATTACCTTCCTATAATTTATAATAAATTCACTGATCATCATTAAATCTAATTTCTAAGACAATAAATACACAAGGGTGATTAAATCACCAAACCAATTCACATTTATTATATAAAACATTCCAAAAATCCATGATAGAGAGAAATATATCACTTATGTAATGAACTGAACCAATTCAACCAATCAAATCACCTAGAATAATCTACCATAATGTTCTAAGTGTGTTCTCAACTTCCATAGGATCGAGACAGGAACTAGGGTATCACATTGAAACCAAGTAGGAATAGATTTCTCCCTTTAATGACTAGAATAAAAATTAGTGGTAATTACCCTAGAAAATAACAACTTAAAAGACCCCATGTCACCAATTTATACTATTATTTTTAGTAGCCTACTTAATTAGTACAATATAGTTATGTGTGATTGGCTTGGAGAAATTTTAGGATGGGTGACCTCTTGTGAATTTTCCCTTGGTGTGTGTGGGTGTGGACAAAGAACCTTAAAAGAGAATGAATTTAAATGTGTGGCTAGTCAATAGTAAAATAAATGGACTCAGTTGGAAATAATTTATCCCATACTGGGAAGGAATCCAAGGTATTACAGGATACCCATGGGGTCAGATGACCAGATACATAACCCAATGTGGTTTAGTGGTGACAAATAGTATCAAATCCAATACCCATCTTGAAGTGCATAGGTAGTGTCTGAGTTTGAGGTATGGGGTCCAAAAATAAGTTTTTGTTCTTTAAAGGGGTTGGGGGAGAGTATAAAACCCCCTAAAAACTGAGACTTCAAATAATAAATGGTAATGTCCATGTTACTAAGGTACACCATTATTTTCGAGGGCCTACTTTATTAGAACACTATAGTTAAACATTCTTGGCCTAGAGTACTTTCACGATAGGTGACCTCATGGGAATTTTCCTTGAGAGTGTGTGAGTGAGGACAAATAACACTAAAATAACATGTGTTAGATTGTGAGGATAGCCATTATAATAATAAGTAACCTCAATGGTAATAGCATGTGGTGTGATGGGATGGAAACCAAGGTATTATAGGAGACCCATGGGGTTATATAACCAAGTTCATGACCTAGGAAGGTCGGGTCATGTAAACCTACCACAATGAATACGAGTAATACACATGACATTTCGACATCCAACAACTCCATGAACATAAGGATTCAAGAATCCAAAAAACTTAAAGAAAAATAATTCTATTTAGAACCACAAAATGTCCAATATCTCATCACATTTTCATAGAAAGTTAAGGTTCATGAAGTAATTAATAAGAAAAAGTCAATGTACCAATCAGTTCAAAAATATGGGATAAAATAATTAAGAAATCACACCTTGTAGCTAAATGATAAAGATATAGTATTAAGGATCCAAATATTCCTCCAAATCATCAAAATAATCCCTAAATAAAAGGATTATTGAATTAGGAGACAATTCTCACAACCATAAAAAGACTAATCTACCCTTTTTTAAAAAATGAACCTGGAGAATATCCAGCACTTGACTAGATCTCAATGGACACCTGGTGGATCACCATCCACTCAGTGCAAGTCTAGAGACCACTTGGTGGCTTATGTAGTGAACTTTCTCCATTTTATTTTCTAATGGGTACCTAGTACCCCACCATTGGGTAATTTATTGACTATGTTTGACTAACATATTAATTTCCACCTATATCTTCTCCTCCCTTGATTTCCATTCACTCCTAACACACCAAAAACCCTCTAAAACATATCAATTTTTTTCCAAATACTCAAATTTTAAAAAGGAATTTCTTAACAATGTGTGTCTGTAAATGTTTATTTTTATATTGAAGATAATGCCATAGAACCATGTGTTACACCCTAATATTTAGAAAAACATGGAATAAATTACTCTTACATAAAGGATTCATGTCAGAAATTGATAATATTGCATTTTAAAAACAATTCCTAAGAATTTGTGGGGATAATTTTGTTCCATTATAAGGAGATGTAATGTCTAATACTTTTTTCTAACTTGTTACTTTAATATTTTTGTGTTCTAGAGGTGTTGGGAGGAGTTTTTAAGAAGGTAGTTAGAGTTATTGTTTGGATTTTATTTGGGAGTTATGATTAAATCATGGAGATTTGGTTTGAAGTTTTAGAGTTCTGTTAGGGAGCCAATTATTTTGTGATTGGTTTAGTTATGGCATGGAGTTCTGGATGGTCGGTTTAGTGTCTTTGGAAACTTTTGAATCACTATGGTGTGGAGATTTTCCACAGTGCAGAGGATTATTACATTATTCCAGGTGACTCTCAGATAGGATTCCCTTATGGCAATTGGGTATTGGTCATAGTGTGGAGACCAAGGGTTCAATTATGAAAAGTTTTACTATTTTCATGGACCCTACAGTATAGACCATTAGTTATTCCATGATCTTTGATTGGGATCTATTGGGATGAAGTGATGATCAAGTTTTACAATGTGGTTGGTCAGGATATCGTGTAGAGTTTTGATGGGTGTTTTTGGTTAATGTTCCATTTTTAGAATCATTGTATCATGGTGTATACAATGAATCATGGTCTAGTTGGGGGTATTGAGGCTCTACGGCATGGATGTGTATGTTTCATCATGCTCTCTCCCATGTTTATAGGATCTAGTGATAGACCAGGATTTAAATAGTGGTATTTGTGGTGTGACATTTAGAGGGTGGTTTAACTCAGATCATTATAGTAGGGACCCTAAACTTATGTCATGGTTTTTCTCAGTTAAGATTCATTGAAGAGTGGTTATCACACATTTCTCCATGGAGTTATATTTTCTACCTACATATAAATTTAGGTTTACCCTTCAAAAAGCATCAGTTATGTTCTTTCTCCCTCGACCCTTGGGTGAACTGGGGTCTATTTTGGGTGATATTTTAGAATATCTTCTTCAACATTGACCCTCAGCCTCTAGGAGATTGATTATTGGTGAATCAAGGTGAGTTCCATCCTTTCCCTTCTTGGGTTCCTTCTTAATTTCTTTCAAGTCCTTCATTTGGGAAGATGTGATAAAAAAGTTGGGGGTTAATTTTGTTAAGTCAATAAGTTCCCTTTTAACTTTTCCATTCCTTTATGTTTTGAAAATCACAAACACATTTTCTTAAGGAAAAATTATCTTTCTCTAAGAATTATTTTCCTTAAAGAAAATTTTCTTTCTATAAGGAAATGTATTTGATTAATCCTTAAATATGCTTTTATATGTTATGCTTAATGATAATTATCCAAGTATAACCATTTTTTTCATAAGAATGAATTTCCATAAGAATAATCAGATCCTTATATAAAACCTCATAGTCTTACATTTCTTTAGATACTGAGTCTTACTATTTTTATACTCTAGATTCTATGGAATTCAGACTAATAATTCTCTGAAATTGTAACTCTTAATTCTCTAAAATTCAGACTTCAAATTCTCTCAAATTCAGACTCTGAATTCTATAAAATTCAGACACTGAATTCTCTAAAACTCAAATTCCATATTATCTAAAATTCAGACTCTAAATTATCTGAAATTCGGACTCCAAATTCTCTAAAATTCAGACTGCGAATTCTCTGAAATTCAGACTCTGAATTCTTAGAAATATAGTCTCTGAATTCTCTGAAATTCATACTACTAATTCCTTAGAATTAAAACTTTGGATATATATTATTTTAGAATTCAATTGTTCATATTTTTAGACTCTAATTATTAATTCCTTAATTTTTTGAATAAATTATTTTCTTATAGTTACCTCATTTCCTTAAAGTAACGTTTCATTTTATCAGATCATAAACATGTTTAGGTTTCTTAAGATTAGAAATATTTTCCTTAAAGTTTATTTAATATTACTCATGGTAATGTTACCCATGTTTTCATATATGAAACAATTTCATACAATCTATTTATAATTAACCATTGGATGAGTGACATGTGTACAGTTCCCTCTGAAATTCAAGGGAAAATATGACCATTGGAGGTGGAGATGACCGTTGGGATTTTTTCTATAAATACCCCATCAATTTGAAGAGTTAAACACATATAAAGATTACATGTTTTGATGCTATGAGGTGTTTTCTAGATCAAGATACTCTCATGCTTTGTATGATCTATAAACATCTTGTTTAGCCGTGAAAAACTTGTTCGGCCTACCTGGTGTGATTTTGATTGGCTGATCAATCGAGGGCTTCCAGGGATAGGATGATAGAGGTTCCGAATACCTTAATGTTATAGGACTTATGGATATTGGAAGAAAGAGGATCCAACTGCCTTAATGTTCTAGGGATTATGGGGATAGAAATATAGACTCTGATATTCTTATTAAGGGCTTACCCTGGTGTTGGAAAGATAGAATTTCTTGAAAGTATAAACCAAGGGACCTTTATCCAAGGTTGTTGGATACCATTATCTTTGGGTTAAAAGATTTCCTACATGTTAATTGTTTTTATTACAAGTTTTTATTCCATTACATTCTTTTAAAGAAAGAAAGTATAACTTTATTATACTTTATTATACTTATATACTCTGACAAATAAGATTCTATACACTTTAAGGTAGAATCTTTCCCTTAATAAACTTTTCTTAAGTTTCTTTTTTAGATCCATATTTCTGGATCCTAAGAAATATATTCTTAGTTAATAACTAAATAGGGTTTTTGAATCCATCTTGTTTAACTTTTTTAAATATATATTTTCTTAAGGATAAAAACAAAAGTTTTTAAACCTAAAATTCACCCCCTCTTGTAATGGAGCATCTACATCTATATTTTGATCCTAAAATTGGTATTAGAGGTGGTCTATGAAATACTTATACTTTTATATAAGTTTTCTTGCTAAACATTCCTTTATTAACATTAATTGTTCAAGTTTTATTAATATTTTTCTTATAAACTCTTTTTTTTAAAATTTTACTAATAAAAAGTTTTTGGAAAAAAATTTTCTTATAGAAATGAAAGGAATGAATGTTGGTTATATAGAAAATTTAAATCATACCAAACCACCATTTTTTTAATGGTAATGATTAAAAAAACTAGATAAATTGGAGGAAGATTTTTATTATTAACAATGGAGTGAATAATTTTTTTATGCTCACTGGTGAATACAAGATTCTTTAAAAAGAAATCAGAACATTCACAAATCAAGAAAAACAAGAATATCAACTAAAATACAAGGCACACAATACTATTTTCTGTTCTATGAGTAGGAATATCTATATTCAAATATCCTCATGTGAAGTTGCCAATAGTATTTGAGAGAAACTTAAATTTACACATTTTGGAACTTATAATGTGATAGATACATGAATATCTATATTAAGAGATGAAAATCATGGATTTATATTTTCTTATGGAGAACCTGTTTTCAAAGTGAAAAAAAGATTTATGACTATCGTTAATAGTATTCAATCTATGGGAGAAAAAGGTCTTCATGATGAAGTTCTTATGGAAAAGATAATTGACATTATGCCCAATGAGTGGGAATCTAAAATGACAACTATTAATGAAAATAAGAAAGTATCTAACATTAATCTTGATGAGTTATTTGGAACTCTTCATCAGTATGAAACAAGAATGAAGATAGATTCCAATTTCAATAAGAAGAGAAATGGTAATGGGAGTGTTTCTTTCACTACTACATATAAATCCAAGATTCCAAAAAGGGTAACTAGATCTAAAGCTAAGAAAGTCATTGTAGTATTTGAATCAAGTGAGGGTGATCAATTTAATAATGAATTATCCAATCCTTCTTGAAGAATGAACAAGATTGTGGGAAATAAAGATTTTTAGTATTGATATAAGAAGAAAGACAGAAAGGAAAAGAACAATTCAAAACTAATTTGTTATGAATGAAAACTGGTTGGTCATATTAGAACTGATTGTCCTATGCTCAAGAGAAAAGATATAAAAGATAATCATTCTTAAAGGAACATAAATAAATATTACAAATCTAAGGTTAAGAAACTCTTGAAAGCTAATGACACTTAGAGTGCAAATGGTGGTGACTCTTTAGACAAATATTCAGAATATGAATCTTCTAGTCAGAAGAATATTGGTCTTATAGCCATATTACCTATTGAAAATCATCATCTTATCGCTAAGTTGCACAATGTTGAATCCTTAACAAAAATTTATTTAAATGCTAATTTTCCAAATGAATAATATTATGAATCTTTTGATGAAGAATATTCATCATCAAAAGATAATACCTTACCTTTATTTGAATAAGTTTTAAGATTTTCTAAATTACTTGATAATGATAAATATAGTATAAAAATGAAGTTAGGGAAATAAAATTCTAGAATTTCTATTTTAACAAAATAAGTATTAGATATTTATAAATATCTTGATAAAAAAACTATTTATTGTGAAAATGTTTCTAAAAACCTTAAGAAAGTTAATTCTAATAATGATAAACATTATAAGGATATTAAAAATGTCATTTCCTAGAAAAATGTTTTAGAGAATAAAAAAACTCTAAGACTAATAAATTTAAGGATAAGAATTTAGTCATGAGAATAAAATCTGAAATATTTTCCTTAAATAAAATTTTATAAAATTTCACTTTTGTAAGGAAAGAATTTGATAAAATGTATTCAAAACCTTTTCCTATTAGGAATAGTTCCGGATATGGTTATACTTATTCAAAACCTATTTTTAGACATAAATATTTTGTTCCCCAAAGTTCTCCTTTTTTCACTAAGTGTCAATGTGGTGGACATTGGGAGAATTTTTTTTCTTTAAATAAAACCCAATACTTCGGTTTTCATAAAACTTATTTTTCTATGAAAATGTGGATACCTAAGACTTTACTTTCTACAATTTCCAAATACAATAATGTTTGGATTCTAAAAGTCTAAATATTTTATTTTCAAGAAAATAAATGATTTAACACCAAAAATATATGATACATGGATAGTGGATGTTCTTAGCACAGGACCAGTAACAGAAACTTCTTTAAAAATATTATCAAGATAAAAGGAGGAAAAGTAACTTTTAGAGATAATGCTCAGGGAGAAATTATTGGTATATGTAGCATTTTTCTTCTTGGAAAAGCTTTAATTTCAAATGTTTTATTTTTTAAAGGTCTTAAGGACAACCTTATAAGCATAATACAATTATGTGATGATGGTTACCTTGTGAATTTTTAGAATGATAAATGAATAATAAAAAATTCCAAGGAAAAGTTTATTCTCTCTAACTATAAGAATGAGAATGCTTATACACTGAACTTAGAAGACCACAAGATCCAAGATATACCTTGAATTAGTGCAATGGAAGATCAATGTTGGTTATGGAATTGAAGACTAGGACACAGTAAACTTAGGAACCTATTAAAACTCTCAAGGATAATACTTGTTAAGAATCTACTGGAGATTAGATTTGATTCTTCAAAAGTTTGAGATCCTTATCAATATTAAAAGAAACGTAAGTAAAGATTTAAATCAATCAGTGAAGCCTAAACTTATGATTCATTACATCTAGTGCATATGGATCCTTTTTATCCAATAAAAATAGCAAGTATTGGTGTAAAATACTATGTACTTGTTTTAGTTGATGATTAAACTAGATTTACATGGTTCTATTTTCTTACAATGAAATATGAATCTTTTTCTTATTTTTAATCTTTTACATCCAATTTTAAAAATGAGAAAAACCTTCCCTTGATAACTACTCACAGTGATCATGTGGGAGAATTTAAAAATTAATATTTTGAAACTTTTTGTTGTAAGAAAGGCCTTACTCATAACTTCTCAACTCCAAGAGCTTCTAAAAAAATATTGTTATTGAAAGAATAAATAAAATTATTTAAGAAATAACTAGAACTATGTTTAGTAAATATTCTTTTTCTAAACATTTTTGGGTTAAATCTGTATGTACTTATTGATATAATATAAATCAAGTTTTAATTAGACCATTTCTTAATAAAACACCTTATGAATTGTGGATTCAAAGAAAACCTAAAGTTTCTTACTTTAACATATTTGTATGGAAAGTATTCATCTTAAATACTAAATATAACATACATAAATTTTCACCCAAATCTGATGAAAGAATTTTCTTAGGCTATTCCATTACTTCTGAGTCTTATAGAGTTTTTAACAAAAAATATTGTAATTTTGAAGAAAAAATAAATGATAAATTTGATGAAACTTGTCCTTTTGTTTTTAAACAACCCTAACCTAAATCTTCTGATGTGTTTTCAAAAACTGATTATAAACCTTTTATGGAAGATTATTATAATAAGGAAAATACTCAAAAAAATGTTTCTAAAGTATTTACCCCATAATATTTTATACCTTATGTTGATGAACAGGTTTTACAAAACCTAAATCAGTTTTTTCTTAAGAATCTTCCCAGTGATAGTATCATTGGTGATGTAAATCATCCCCTAAGGACTAGAAGTTATTTATGAAATGAAGTAAAAAATATATCATTCCTTTCCCAATTAGAAGAAAAAATCACTTATGGAACTTTTTGGGATGATGATTGGATTAAAGCTATGCAAGATGAACTAAATGAATTTAAAAGGATCAAAGTCTGGACCTTGGATGAAATACCTAAAGAAACTTCTGTAATTGGAGTAAAATGTTTTTTCAGAAACAAATGTGATGAAAATGGAATAATTTTAATAAATAAATCAAGATTAGTTGATAAAGGCAATAGTCAACAAGAAGAAATAGACTATGAATAAACATATTACCCAGTAGCCAGAATCGAATCTATTTTTATTCTACTAGGCTTTACAACATTCTTTAATTTCATACTTTTTAAAATGGATGTGAAGTGTGCTTTGCTTAATGGATATGTTCTAGAGGATGTTTATGTTGAACACATTCCTGTTTTTGAAGGCACAAAACATCCTGAACTTGTTTTTAAACTTACCAAAGATTTATATTGACTTAAACAAGACACTATAGCCTTATATGATAGATGTACAAGAATTTTGTTACAAGAAAATAAAGTTAAGGGAACTTCTGATCCAACTTTTTTTATAAATAAAGATAAGAAAAATGTTTTTATTTTTCAAATTTCTGTTGATGACATTATATTCAGATCAACTCAATAATCTTTAACCAATTCTTTTAAAAATATCATGAAATATGAGTTTGAAATGAGTATGATTGGTGAGTGAACATTTTTTCTTGGTTTTCAAATTTCTCAAAAACTAGAAGGAAATTATATATCTCAATATAAGTATATTAAATATCTTCTTAATAAGTATGGACATGACATCACTAAAAGTATAAGCACTCCAATTGGTACCTCAAATTTTCTTGATCTTGAAGAAGCTAGGAAACCATTAGATCAGACATCTTTTAGATGTATGATAAGACGTTTATTATATTCAATAGCTAGTTGTCTAGAATTAATGTTTTCATTATAATTATGTGCAAGAGATAAATCTAATCCAAATGAATCTTATTTGAAAGCAGTGAAATGAATTTTTTTCTATTTAAAGGGTACCATGGATTTAAGACTTTTCTATTCTTCTGGAAATGATTTTATCTTAAAAGATTTTTCAGATGCTGATTTTGGTGGATATAGAAACGATAGGAAAAGTTCATCTAGAACTTTTCATTTCTTAAGAGATTCATTAGTTTCTTGGGCATGAAATATGTAACACTCAGTAGCACTTTCCACTTCTAAAGTTGAATATGTAGCAGCTGAAAGCTGTTGTGCTCAAGTATTGTGGATGCAACACACAATCACAGAATATGGAATAAGTTTTACCAAAACATAGATAATGTGTGATAATACTAGTGTCACGACCCATCCCACGGGGCTCGGACGTGACTACCCCAAGCCCACCTTCTATAGGCTAGGGGTTAGTGACTAACACCTGAAGGCTTTTCCCGAACAGGGAATGAATTTCCTTAGAGATATGTACACACCCAAAAATGGAAACTTAAGTAAACAACCAAAAAAAGTAAGGTATAACTACAAGAGTAAATTACAACCACAAGTAATACTGTAAACTGAAAAAGGTGGGCCAAAATACAAGCCCTAGAAACTGAAAAGAAAGTAAACAGGTGTTGCATCTGCCCTAGAGCTCTACCTGGAGGGTAGTGGCTGTAAGTCTAAAGTAGAAGAATAGGATCTCGACCACCCTTGTTTCACCAAGCTCCACCAAGTACCGAACCTCCAAAGTCTACCTCAAAGAATCAGTAGTCCGCACCTTACACACATGCACAGGAAAATCCCATGCAGGGGTGAGTATAACAAATCAGTAGGGGACCTCGATACCCCTATGGTCTCTCAGTAATCCACAGATGAAAAAATCACAAGAAATACCACAAAGGTAATATCACAAGCATGATCTAAACCATAAAGCGCAAAGAAAAAGAGACAGATCAATCTAACTGTATAACTTCAAAGTTACCAAGATAGGGATGACTAGTCATAAATCCCGATCATCCTATCTATAGTAACTCTACTACTGACCCATATAGGTCACTGTATGAGTACCCGTATTGGTCACTAGATGCTGACCCGTATTGGCCGCTGGTGCTGACCCATATTGGGCGCTGGTGGTGACCCGTATTGGTCGCTGTTTTTAACCCGTATTGGCCACTAGTGCTGACACATATTTTTCGCTAGTATAGAGGTAGGGATGATTAGTTGTACTGCTAGATCATCCCACTATGGAGTTTCTAATGCTGACCCATGTTGGTCGCTCTTCTTCTTTATTTCACAGTCAACTACTGGATTCCCGCACGAAACACGCCTAATCTCTGGATGATTCTTATCCTCAAGCCATCGATCATATTTCAACTGGTACTAAGTCCCAAAAAAATCATATCAAGGGACCACTCCGTCATAGGGGTCCCAATGATAGATAGTGCGTCGATCGGATGCCTAGTCTGTTAGACATGGTCACTTTTTTAAGAAGGGACTAATTGGATTCTAGTATGATCTAAACCAGGTCACACATCAAACTCTATCAAAACTCACTTAGATTGTCTCCAAAGTACCTCCTAGTCACAAGGTTCCTTATGACACAGACGACGTGTCGATCAGACACTTGGTCTGTTAGTTACACCCCTTTCTGTGAAATGGGGGTGATCGCACCTCAGTCCAGTTCGGCTCAGTCGGGCCCACTGGAATTTTCCAAAGGGATTTATTTCCAAAAATGGTCCAAATTCCACTGAAGGAATGTCAAATGAACACCTGGTTTGTCATTTAGAGGCATTCGTTTATTCGGGGGTCGGTTGAGTTTGGGCTTGGTCTGACTCGGTCAGGCTGGCCTGACGCAACGGGTCTCGGGGTCCGGCCTTTTAAGGGAGACCTGTTGTGTTCGGCCCGACTAGTTTACGGGTCCAGGTCACAATTCTCCTGTCCCACCAGGTGGGGAATGACCCACCCATGCTGGCCCGCAGGCCCGGCCCAGCCTGCTGGGCGGTTCCAGCCCATTCGACAGGCCCGTGTCCGCCTGATGGTGGACCACTACTCCAGCTAGCCCCGCGGATGTTGGGCTATTTAACCTAGCTGGTGGGGCGCTGCCCAACTATGTGTAAGGGTCGGCCAGATGTCTGACCTTTCTCACTACTTGAAATTTTAGTTTTACCAACGGTTTAAAACTGTTGGTAATGGCTGGACAACCATTGGTATAAATTATTCCAATGGTTGTCTAAACCATTGGGTCTTGAGCTATAGGTATAGAAATATCCCGACGGTTCTATGAGAACCGTTGGGATATGTCTGAAAAAATTAGTATATAAAAATGGTTTTAGTAAACCATTAGTATAAATTTTTGGCAATGGTTCTAAACCGTGTGTAATACCATGAAGGATCTCTATACCAAAGGTTGTGTAAACCATTGGTATAGAATTTTACCAACGATTTTCCACAAACTATTGGTAAATGTCAAGTAAAATTATATATTACAACGGTTTAAAAACCTTTGTAATATACTTACAACAACGGTTTTCATAGAACCATTGATATAAGTTCTGGTTTTACACATATGCCAACAGTTGTGAACCGTTGGAATATCTTTTTTATACATGCAGTAGCAAGATTTCTTGATGGCCTCCCCCTGTGTAGCTGCATCAATTCCACTAGGTAACAGAAGTATACAACATTTAACATAGTACTCTAGGTAACACAGAATATGTGCATAATATACAACAAGTATCAAAATACACCATTAACAAGTATACCTACATAACACATACAGAATTTTGTATGAATTCATATAGAATTAATAATTCTGTATGAATTATGTCAGAATTCATACAACACATAATTCAAAAATAAATCTGAATACCTCCAATTATGTATTCAATTACCCTCTACACATATACCGAATTAATACATAATTCATAAGGTAATTATATCCAGTATACACATACAACAAGTATACCCAAACACTATTAACACATAATTTATAAGTTAATTAAATACATAAAGAATTAAATTCATAATTCAGGGGGTTGGGGGATGTTTAGGGGTTTGGGGGGGGGGGGGGCTGTCCAAGGGGGGCGGGGGTGTCTGGGGGGTGGGGGGTGGGGGGGGGTGTCACACCCCGACCCTTTTTAAATTATTTTATTTTATAATTTCTTGGTTTTGGTTAGCCCTGCAAGGGTGCGGGTTTAGCGTTGGTCAAAATTTTTTGACGTTTAATGTTTTTTGATGAGTTTCGGTCTGGTGCGCAGGCACTGCATCGGTAGCGGTGACCGTGCTGTTTCCTGATAATTAAAATAAAAATATTATTTCATGAATTATAATGTTATTGGTATTATTAATTTTTTTATTTATTTATATTATTTTTTTAAATGAAGTGAATAAAATCATGGTTGTTTATTATTATTATTATTATTAATTTTTTTTTAAATAAACCCTAACCCTGGGGGGGGGGGCGTCGCCCCCCCATTTATCCCCTTATCCCTCACACAGTGGCGCGCAGTGCCCCGCGTGGCCCCCTCTCCTCTCGCGTAGCCGCACCACGCAGCCCCCCTCTCCTCTGGCATAACCGCCCCCGCGGTGCCCCCTCTCCTCCGATGTAGCCACCTCGCACGCCCACTCTCTCCTTCTCGTAGGCTCCACCCCACACCCCCCCCTGTCCAACCGCGCTGCGCCGCCGGCTGTCGCTGCCCCGACACCGCGCCTCCGCGCGCCGTGCCTTTCACCGCCCCCTGTTTATCCCACCATCGGCCGCACCTCCGTTACCTCCCCACCTTCCTTGCCAGCCACTGTGCCGCGACCGCCTCCTGTCAGCCCTTCCCCTGCCGGCGCCGCTCCTTGTCGGTGTCATCCCGGACATCCCACGCCCTGCCGACGTTGTCCCGGCTTGCGCGCACCCTGTTGGTGTCGTTCCGGCCAATGTGTGGCCTGCTAACGTCATTCCGGCCAGCCTGTGCCTTTCTGGCATTGTACCAGCCTTCTCATGACCTTTTCTGGTGTTCTCTCAGCCCATTCACCCTTTAGGGAGACCTCGCCAGTTGAGCACAACTCCGCGCCAAGGTGAGGTTTGTGCTGTTTTTTTTCTCGTTTTAAATATTTTATATCTATGTTTCTATATTTTTGAGTCCCTGGTAATGTTTTTGTACTTCATTGGTCATTGACGTAGTTGTTTCAGTGCTCGCTACCGAAGGTGAGTGGTTTGGGTTGTTATGATCCACTTGCTGCTGTGTCAAGGTGAAATTTACGCTGCTACTTTGATTGAGTTATTTTAAAATAGCATTCATGTGTTTTTTAGATGTTTTGCCTTTGTTGCAGCGTGCTAGAAAAGAAAGCCATGACACTACGGTCACCAGTTTGTGTAGGTGCTTGTGTGCCAGTGTGAATCGTGTCGCATCGTTGTGTTTTGAGCTTCGAGTCGAGGTAGGTTTCCCCACTGCACTTACCGTTAAGTTTAGAAATTATTAATTTCTTGTTATTTATTTAATTTTTGGTAAAGTAGAAATAATACTTAATAATTATTTTTAGAATAATTATTTTATTCAAATGAAACTTTCATTCATGTGCATTGAACTGAAATTATTTTTCTTGACGAACTGTCACATCATGGTGAAAATGTCATTTGTTTTTTTTAATTAATTTATGAATTTTCAAGTGTGGTTTCAGTTTGATGTGAAATGTTTTTTTTGATGAAAAATGATGTTTTATTAAATAGTGGTTTGACATGTGAATAAATGTGTTGGTTTTATTTTGAGAAACACTTAGAGGCCCGGTTGGCACTTTTAAAATGGTTTTGAAATGATTTTGATGAATGTGCCTCAGGATGGGTACAACTAAATGCCCGATTGGTATTTTGTGATAATTATTGTGAAATGGTAATGTCTGAAATCTATCCAAGGCTTTTTTGGAATTTTGAACTGATTTTTGGTAAAACCCTTCTTGGGTTGGGTTCCTTTCCTAGTTTTGATCCATGTGATTGGGAGGGTCCTTGGTATGGGACCTCCCTTGTGAAATGCATATTGATGGAAAGGGACTACCCTTGAGGTGGACGAGGTGGTGTCAGATTGTGTGATGTGTTTGGATTATATATATATATGCATGACTTGTGTTTGAATTGTATGGAACACCCTCTTTAGAACTATACATGTTAACCCGGCATAGTAAGTGAATTTTTGTGAACGATACTGCACTGGTTTAGATTATACACTGGCTAGTGGCCCTATATCAGGGGAATACTGTGTTATTGCTACTATAGGGATTGGGCCACTCGATTAGGCCATGTAGGGCTATACTGGGTAGTAGTATGGGCATTATGACATCATCAAGCTAGGGAATGCCTTCAGGATGAGTCACATGTATGGTATGTTCTAGATTGTTCATGAGCTCCTAGGTTCGACCCATGTTTCCTTCAGTGCTTGCTTGTTTATGGCAGATAGTCAAGGTTCCTAGTTCAGTTGATGTCCCTCGTGTGTTACTTTTCCATTGCCCTCGTTGTGTGCTGTGTGTGGTTTTTCTGTTGGATAAAAAAAATTAATTTTGGATTTTAAATTGGCTGAGAAAAATGTTTTAAAAAATGTAATGAACTTTTCCCTTTTAACATTAAAACTTTTTTTTAATTTGAATAAGGACAATGGACTATTACTTTCTTTAGAAATGAAAAGTGCATGTGAAACCCATATTTTTAGGTAATGTAGTTCAAACCTGAAATTAATAGTTTATTTATTTAATGGTAGTTCTTTGGGAATAGATTTATCGAGCTTGCCTAGTGTGTTTTAATACTCACACCTATAGTGTTTTCTCTTTTTTAGTTCTGCTGTAGGTTCCAGCTTCAATTGTTTACCTTGAGCGACATTGGTTGTGGTTTTAGAGGGTGACCCGAGGGGTCATGTGGAGTTTTGTTCGTGGTCAGGTTAGTAGCGTTGTTGGTTGTTATTTCTTTATTTGCCTTTGTTCTTTTTATTTTACATTTCTTACTTTATTTAATTTTGGGCCAAATCGTTCCCACCTGTTTAATTTTGATGCCCAAAACTAGTTTCCATCCTGGGGGGATCGGGAACTTCCGTCAGGACTTGTCGCGGACCGACTTGGGTGTCTGGTTCGGGGCCGACCTGGGCTGGTTCTTGACAAAATTGTATCAAAGGAAGTTGTTATTTGGGGTGTCTGGTATTTGGAGATTAGGACTGTCAGGACTCTAGAGGTAAGTGTGGGAAGAGAATCATGGACTCTTGATCACACTGATTCTCGATTTTCTAGGGGTAGTCCAGGATTTGAGTCTTCTGCTTTTGTTTTGGATTGAAGAATTACAATGGAGGCGAGCCAATTTCACGTCGTGACCTCACATGGAGTAGTGACCCATGTGGAGTCCGAGTGCATGGTTTAAGTTCCTTTTAGCTGTTGTTACTTACTTGGGCATGGCTCACTACCATTTCACCAGGTTGAGTGCGACTGCTAGTTCCTCATTTCGGTGCTTTGTTGTGGATTGTGTTTTTCTTGGCTCAGGTTGGTGTAAGTGTGCTTTTGGAAATGAACTTGGATCTTGAAATGAAAGTTTTTTTTATCTAAAATGGTTTTAAATTGGGAAAAGAGGTTTTTCAATGTAAGGATCTTTGGTTTGAAAGTTAGTGTTTATTTGGAGTTGGTAAAGGGTAGCTTGGTGTTACCCTTGGTATTCTTTATGGAGGATGTCATGTGTGTGGGTATGAACAAAAAGTGCATGGGGGAACATGTTCATGGATGATGTGGATAGAAATGGATGGACACACATGTGATGACTCATGGGATTCCATGGTTGATTTTTTGAAATATAAAGGTATTGAAAATTGGTTTTTCTCTGACAAATGGATTTTTGACCAGTGAAAAATGGATTCTGTTTTTGAAAAATGGACTTGGGATTAAATAAAATTTAAAATTTAAATGAAAATAATGATTTTGAAAAAGAGGATTTTGATTGTATTTATATTCGTTTAACTTCTGGGCTAGTTGTTGCAACTTGGGGTGTTTATTTCGATTGTGTTTTGTCTTGATAGCAGTTTTGGTTTTGTGCCCTATGTGTTGTTCTTAATATGCCGCCCAGGAAAGTATTCGAAAGTTGTTGATGAGTCATGCCCAATTCTGGTTCTTATCAAGTGTTTCCTGTTCATCGAGGTGATTGAGGTCCGTTAGAGGAATTTGCGTGGTTTGTGGAATTAGAGAGTGTCTTCGGGTTGTTGGGAACTCTTAAGGTTGTTCAAGTTTGTGTTACCTCGGGTTTGTTTGAGGGTCCAGTTTTTGACCAGTGAAGGTTTGATGTCTCATAATGGTTGGATTTGGGTTGAAGTGGTAGGTGTTGATGTCCACATTCATCTAATTGATCATATCCGAGGATGTGGAGACCTGTATCGGCTGCTTCAAGGAGTTGGCATCTGAAGCACAAGTGCTTGGAAAATCTGGTGCCTCTCGCCATTCGTGAGGGTCCCTCATCTGGAGAGTGGGGTGTATGAGAGGAACTTTTCTATAAGAAGTATTCCTTGTTGGTTCTGACATTTAATTCTTCAGGACACTTTCTGATGTACCATCAGTACGGCCGGTTCGACCATTTCAAGCTATCTTGTCGCATCCCTCCAAAGCCTTGTCGTCATTGTGGCCATTCTGGTTACCATGGGATGTTCTGTAGGAAGCATCATTTGAGGAAGTAGTTTTAATTTGGGGATGATAGGGCCTGACTGTGAGGTAGGAAATGCTTCATCCATTAGAGCCCCAGCCACAAGTCTCGGGGTGAAGCTCGCGCACAGTCGGGAGTTGACGAGAGTATGTGGAACCTCAATCTGGATCATGTTCTCAGCTTTGGGAAAATATCCAATGATTCCTTATCCTATTATTGTCTCCGTCATAAATGCATCCTTTGTTGCATTGATGCGACAAACTCGTTTTATCATAATCCAAGAAACTGTGTTTGGTCTATGCGTCATGTCTCTAAATTGTTCGTTTTCCGTGAGAAGGGTGTTGGGCCTGTGAATACACAGACCAATTCTAATTTTGAATTTGGTCTCGGCTGTGTTCGTTGGGTTGGATTGTCAGAAATCCCGGTTTACTAGGTCGTCCTGTAGCGAGTTTTCTATTTAAGTCTTAGTGGGTTGGTCAGGTTCTTGTGGAGAAGATTGTTTGTCTGTGTTGGGAGTTACCACATTGCTCCCCCCCGGGGGTTGGTGTGTTTGGGTTTAAAGGTTTCTATGTTAGTGAATTCTTTTGGAGGGGAGAACCCTTCCGTGTTCTCCCCTCAATCACGGGTAGTGGTTTCTCTTAGATTGGTCAGGTGTGACCTGTTGTGAGAAAGGTTATCCCGGGGTTCAGGGACTTACTTAGTTTTGATCGGGCATGAACCTATTTTGATCAGCTTTTAGGTTCGGTGACTTTTTGGGGCCAGAAAGTGTCTATGGTGGGGAGAATTGTCACACACTGACCCTTTTTAAATTATTTTGTTTTATAATTTATTGGTTTCGGTTAGCCCTACAAGGGTGCAGATTTAACGTTGGTCAAATATTTTTGATGTTTCATGTTTATTTGATGAGTTTCAATCCGGTGCACAGACACTGCATCGGTAGCAGTGACCGTGCGGTTGCTCGATGCTTAAAATAAAAATATTATTTCGTGAATTATAATGTTATTGGTATTATTAATTTTTTTATTTATATATATTATTATTTTAAATGAAGTGAATAAAATTATGGTTGTTTATTATTATTATTATTATTATTATTATTATTATTAATTTGTTTTTTAAAAAATAAAAATAAAAATAAAAATATAAACTCTAACCCTAGGGGGTGCGTCTCCCCCCCATTTATCCCCTTCTCCCTCGCACATCGACGCGTGGCACCCCACACGACCCCCTCACCTCCAGCGTAGCCTCCCCCACACAGCCCCCCTCTCCTCTAGTGTAGCCGCCCCCGCAGCACCCCCTCTTCTTCAGTGTAGCCGCCCCGCGCGGCCCCCCTCTCCTCCGGCGTAACCTCCCCCGTGGAGTCCCCTCTCCTCCGGTGTAGCCGCCCCGCACGCCCCCCTCCTTCCCATCGGCACTGCCCCACACACCCCCCTTTCCAGCCGCGCTGCGCCATCAGCTCCCGCTGCCCCGACCCCGCGCCTCCACGCGCCGTGCCTGTCGCCGCCCCCTGTTCAGCCCGCCACCAGCCGCGCCTCCGTCGCCGCCCCGCCTTCCTCATGGGCCACCGTGCCATGGCCGCCTCCTGCTGGCACTGCCCCTGCCGGCGCTGCACCTTCCCGATGTCACCCCGGACATCCTGCGCCCTACCGGCGTCGTCCCAGATTGCGCGCACCCTGTCGGTGTTGTTCCGGCCAGCGTGCGGCCTGCCGACGTCATTCCGTCTGGCCCGTACCTTGCCGGTGTCATCCCGGCCTTCTCACGACCTTTTTCGGTGTTCTCTCTGACCATTCACCCTTTCGGGCAACCTCACTGGTTGATCACACCTCCACGTCGAGGTGAGGTTTGCGCTATTTTTTTCTTTTCTTGTTTGAAATATTTTATATCTATGTTTCTGTATTTTTGAGTCCCTAGTAATGTTTTTATACTGCATTGTTCATTGTCACAGTTGTTTCAGTGTTTTCTGTCAAAGGCGAGTGGTTTGGGTTTTTCTGATCCACTTGCTACTGTGTCAAGGTGAAATTTACATTGCTGCTTTGATTGAGTTATTTTAAAATAGAATTCCTGTGTTTTTTAAGATTCTTTGCCTTTGTTGTAGTGTGATGGAAAAGAAATCCACGACACTGCATTCACCATCTTGTGTAGGTGCTTGTGCGCCAGTGTGAATCGTGTCGCATCGTCATGTTTTGAGTTTCGAGTCGAGGTAGGTTTCCCCACTGCACTTACAGTTATGTTTAGAAATTATTAATTTCTTGTTATTTATTTAATTTTTGTTAAAATAGAAATAATACTAAATAATTATTTTTAGAATAATTATTTGCAGTAAATGAAACTGTTATTCTTTTGCATTGAACTGAAATTATTTTTCTTGACGAACTGTCACATCATGGTGAAAAGGCCGTTCGTTTTTTTAAAATTAATTTATGAATTATCAAGTGTGGTTTCGATTTGATGTGAAATGTTTATTTTTGATGAAAAATGATGTTTTATTAAATAGTGGTTTGACATGTGAATAAATGTGTTGGTTTTATTTTGAGAAACACTTAGAGGCCCGATTGGCACTTTTAAAATGGTTTTGAAATGATTTTGATGAATGTACCTCAGGATGGGTACAACTAAGGGACCAGGTGGCATTTTGTGATAATTACTATGAAAGGGTGATGTGAGAAATCTATCTAAGGCCCGTTTGGCATTTTGAACTTATTTTTGGTAAAAATCTTACTGGGTTGGGTTCCTTGCCTAGTTCTGATCCATGTGATTGGGAGGTTCTTCGGTATGGGACCTCCCTTGTGAAATGTATGTTGATGGCAAGGGACTACCCTTGAGGTGGAAGGGGTGGTTACAGATTGTGTGATGTGTTTGGATTATATATATATGCATGAATTTTGTTTGAATTGTATGGCACACACTCCTTAAAACTATACATGGGAACCTGGCATAGTATGTGAATTTTTGTGAACGATGCTGCACCAGTTTAGATTATGCACTGGCAAGTGGCCCCATAGCAGGGGAATACTGTGTTATTGCTGCTATTGGAATTGGGCCCCTCGGTTAGGCCATGCAGGTCTATACCAGGTAGTATTATGGGTGTTATGACGTCATCGAGTTAGGGAATGACTTCAGGATGAGTCACATGTATGGTACGTTCTAGATTGTTCATGAGCTCCTAGGTTCGACCCATGTTCCCTTCAGTGCTTGCTTGTTTGTGGCAGATAGTCGAGGTGCCAAGTTTGGTTGATGGCCTTCGTGTGTTACTTTTCCATTGCCCTCATTTTGTGCTGTGTGTGGTTTTCCTCTTGGATAAAAAAATATGTTTGTATTTTAAATTGGTTGAGAAAAATGTTTTAAAAAATGTAATGCACTTTTTCCTTTTAACATTAAACTTTTTTTTTAATTTGAAAAAGGGAAATAGAATATTAAATTCTTTAGAAATGAAAAGTTTATGTGAAACCCATATTTTTAGGTAATATAGTTCAAACCTGAAATTAATAGATTCTTTATTTAATGGTAGTGCTTTGGGAATAGATTTATCGGGCTAGCCTACTGAGTTTTAATACTCACACCTATAGTATTTTCTTGTTTTTAGTTCTGCTGTAGGTTCTAGCTTCAGTTGTTCACCTTGAGTGATGTTGGTTGTGGTTTTGGGGGGTGACTTGAGGGGTCACATGGAGTTTTGGTCGTGGTCAGGTTAGTAGCATTGTTGGTTGTTTTTTCTTTAGTTTCCTTTGTTCTTTTTATTTTCCGCTGCTTAGTTTATTTTCTTTTGGGTAAAATCATTCCCACATATTTAATTTTGATGCCCGACACTAGTTTCCATCCCGGGGGGATCAGGAACGCCCCTCAGGACTTGTCACGGACCGGCTCGGGTGTCCGGTTTGGGGTCGACCCGGGCTAGTTCGTGACAGGGGGTGACCATGGTTGGGGGGGCTGTCTAGGGGGTGGGGGGTTGTCCAGGGGGTGTTAAGGGTGGTGGTGGTGGGGGGGGGGGGTTGTCTAGGTGGGTGGGGGTGTCCGGGGGGGGGGGGAGGCTGTCCATGGGGGTGTCCAGGCGGTGGGGTGGTGTTTAGGGGGGTTTTCCAGGGGTGGGGGTGTCCAGGGGGTGGGGGTGGGGTGGTGTCCAAGGGGGTGGGGGTCCAGGTGTTGGGGGCTGTCCAAGGGGGATGGGGTGGTTTCCATGGGGGATGGGGGCTGTCTAGGGGGTGGGAGGTTGTCCAGGGGTGGGGGGCTGTCCCAGGGGATGGGGTTGTCCAAGGGGTGGGGGTAGTCAACAGGGGTGGAAGGACTATCCAGGGGGTCAGGGGTGTCCAGGGGGTGGGCGGGGCTGTCCACGGGGTGGGGGGGATAGGGGGGCTATCCAGGGGGTAGGGGAGTCCACAGGGGTGGGCGGGGCTGTTTAGGGGGGTACAAGGTGTTCGGGGGGTGGGTAGTTTGTCCACGGGGGATAGGGTTGTCCAGGGGGTGGACGGCTATCCATGGGGGTGGGGGCTATCCACAGGGCGAGGGTCTATTTGTGGGGTGGGCAGGGCTATCCACGGGGGTGGGAAGGGATTTCCATGGGGGTATGGGGTGTCCAGGGGGGTGGGTGGGGATGTCTAGGGGGTATGAGGTGTACAGGGGGTGGGGAGGCTGTCTATAGGAGGAGGGGCTATCCAGGGGGTGGTCGGGCTATCCATGGGGGTGGCGGGGCTGTCCAGGGGGGTACGGGGTGTTTAGGGAGAATGTGTGTGTGTGGGGGGGGGGGGGGGGTTGTCCATGATGGTGTCCAGGGGGGTGGGGTGGTGTCTGGGGGGGTGTCCAGGGGGTGGGTTGGTGTATGTGGTGGGGTGGTGTCCAAAGGGGTGGGGTGGTTTCTAGGGGTTGGGGGGAGCTTTCTAGGGGTTGGGGGTGTCCAGGGGGTGGGGGTTTACAGTGGGTGGGCGGGCTGTCCACGGGGGTGGTCGGGCTGTCCACAATGTACGGGGTGTCCAGTGGGGTTGGTGGGCTGTCCATGGGAGTGGGGTGGGGGGCTGTCAAGGGGGGGTGGGTACGGGGTGTCCATGGTGTGGGTGGACAGTCTGAGGGGGGGGGGGGGGGTGTGGGCGGGCTGTCCAGGGGGTGGGCAGGCTATCCGCGGGGGTGGGCGGGGCTGTCCATAGGGGGAGGGGCTGTCCAAGGGGGTGGGACGGCTGTCCCCAAGGGTGGGTGGGGCTGTCCAGGGGGTACATGGTGTCTAGGATGTGGGGGGTTGTCCATAGGGGGAGGGGGTGTCTAAGGGGGTGGGCGGGCTGTCCACGGTGGTGGTCGGGATATCCAGGTGGGTAGGGGGTGTCCAGGGGGTATGAGGTGTCCAGGGTGGTACAATGTGTCTAGGGGGTGGGGGGTGCTGTCCACGTGGGGGAGGGGCTGTCCAGGGGGGTGGGTGGGCTGTCCACGGGGGTGGGGGGATATCTAGGGGGTAGAGTACCACTATATCCTTCCAAGTCATTCCATCATGATGGTACCACATTTTACATTAACAAAAATTGGTATTTCTAAGAAAATTAATAATTTATCTATATTTTTCAACTAATACAAAGTGTGATGAATATTATTTTTCCATAGAACACTAGTGGATTTTTGAGAATAAATTCTTGACCTTGATCTCTCAATTCATCATCTTTTGGTTCCACTAAAAGAGAAAGAACATGAATGGGTTCATGTTCATGTCCAAAATCTTAGATAACACACACAACTATATCAACCACACTTCTGTCCACATAGGGACTCTCTTATTATCATTATCCAATAACTTCATCATATGGTCTATTAAAATTTCATCTAAGAGGCATGATTCTACTCAATATGAATAAGTCACACCAAATGAATCAGTAAGGATACACAGATCAATAACTCAAATAGGAGATATATGAATATGAATTTCATGAAAACATAATTAACTATTTTCAATAGAATTAGTTAAAAACATTCCCCAATGATATATTTTTTTAAATTCCCAAGGTGACTTACAACTTGTGAAAATGAGGGATGGCCAAATAAATCAACCATAACAACCTCCCATGTTTCTAAAATCCTACTTCATGTATACCAGGACAATATAGAATGGATAATGAAATCAAGGAGAGACACATATCCTCATCTATGATAATAATCTACCATGAACCAGTTCAGATTTCAAGGTACAATGCTACACGAGTTAGATCTAACATAGCCTGATGGGAATTCCTGAACCCCACAGATTGGTGACTAGAACCATAAATAATACAAGAATAATGATGAATTTTTTTCATACAAAATAGAGAATGATAAATAATAAAAGTCTATATGTCAAAACTCTTCATGTAAAAGGTACTTGAAATGGATGGGTAAAACAATACTCATAAAAACACATCATAAAGTGACACAACATCCAATAAAATTAAAGTTAAATGTATCCTATGTAACAGTTTGATCACATATCTAGTGGGGGGGTGGGGGTGGGGGTGTCCAGGGGTGGGGAGCTGTCTAGGGGAGGGGTGAATTAGTCATAGAAAATCATAAAGTCAAGTTTTATTATTTATAGACAAAAAAAAGATAATTTTACCAACCTGATCACACATATATTAAGGAACAACAAATAAATAAACATCAAAGGTCAATAATATCAGTAAAAAATGTAACAAATAAATCTTCCCCTCATCACCATCATCCTCACCCACACCCTCATCCTCATCATCATCCCCATCATCGTCCCCGCCCTCCTCCTTGCCCTCGAACTTAGCCTCGGACTCCTCATCACCCTCCTCCTCCTCCTCGACCTCCTCCTCACCCTTCTCCTCCACCTAGTCCTTTTCCTTGCCCTCCTCCACCTCAGCATCCTCCCCACCATCATCTCTACCACCACTAGAACTGCCATATGGTGCACCATATATTGAACGCATCGATGGCATATATTCATCACAAACAGTGCTGGCCTCTGGTGGAACTGTTGGACGTAAAACTTCCATCAGTTTCATAAATGCAGTGTTTTCCCTAGCAGACTGTTCTGCCATCTCTTTGGCCCTTTTTTCCACTTGTTCTGCCTGTGCCTTAACCTGATGCAACTCAGTGGAACTACAACTCATACATGAGGATTTCCAATACCTCATTGGAACTATACTCTTCCCAGGTCGGCAGCATACTCTACCAAGGTTCTCATCTCACAACACCTAATGTAAGTGATCGTTTGACCCAAAATTGTCAGGTTCATGGGCATCAAGGGCCTCTAAAGCAGCCTATTAAAAATAAAAATATATTATTAAGTTACCAAATAGAGATTAATACTTTAAATCTACAAAGTAAAACTTACAATGTGCTACTGAGTCGGTTCATTAACCCCACTTCCATCTTTCTTCTTTCTACTCAAGAAAAATAGTTTTTCTCGAGACACACATCCTTCTATATTAAATTTATTCCTCTATAATGACATTGAATGTAGGAAACCATAATTAAAAACAGGATACCCAAAAAAATATTAATTTCATAACTAAAATTATATAACACTTTTAGAACTCAAATAAATTATAGAGGAAGCTAAATAAAGTTCAAGTCATAAAGAAAGATCATAAATTTTCATACCTGCTCCCTCTCATGATTTGGAACCGTAGTAAATCACAATATGTGGACATATTTCTTAGCATCAATGTTTTTTAATTTCTTATAGATGAATCTTAAATAAAATTCAATAATTAGTATTAAATAAAAAACATGAAAATTTTCATTTAAATACCTCTAATTTGATTAATACCATAAATTGGCTAGTCATCCAATAAGTAATCATCTTTCGGTACTATTCTAATGGAAAATAATCCATGAAAGGGACTACCTCTAACTCTGTGCCCACTATAGCACGCCAGCCAATGTAGAACTCATGCATATAAGCTCTCCAAAGCTCACCTAAATCCTTTAGATGTGCTGGCCGTGCACCTGCACCATTGGGGGAATTAAACCGTAGCTGAAACAAAAATATTAATTCATATAAATAAAAAATTAATATATTGAATTAAATACAACATATTTTTTACCCAAATATCTGCTTAGTATTTATCCTGGAATTCATTTGGTAGCTATTTCCATGATAGTAGGATAATAGGAATGATGTCAGAGTATTTGGAAAGCGTCGCCTAAAAAATCTGACATTGGTGCCCAGATTTTCCAGTCATCTGACTATCTTCATTGTACTCCACCATCAAATGCATGTGGCAGTTCCACAACACACGCATGCGTGTACTCCCCTGCCCCCAGATTCTATCAATATATGTATCTGTTATGAAAGAAAAACAAATATTTTATCAATACATGTTATAATGAAAATAAATAATGGTGTAAAAATTTGTTAGGGTTATACAAGTATACCTGTGGTAGTTTGATCAATGGGCACCACTGGATCTGCAGAAACTGAAGGAACACCCTGTACAGATGGAGTGGGTCCCAATGTATGCTCTACAGGGACAGACTCTGGCGGATCATGAGTCAAAGAACATGGAAAATAAAATCCTAGAGAGAAGGTAGCAGAAGTAAAAGAAGATGACTGGGATGAATGGCCAAATGCTAGATGGGGAGTGGGAATCCTCATCGGATATTGTACAGATGGGTGAGGAGGCTCAGATGTCAAGGGTGGTTAAAACATTGGAGGCTTAATTATCTCGTGTGTCCCTAATGGAACACCAGGATCAGAATATGGGATGGATGGTATGTCAGTGGGAGGGGCAGGGTTTAATTGGGTACGCCGACCAGATCGTCAAGCTCCCGTACCACCCCCTTGTACGAACATCTCGAGTACTAGGACCACTACTAGGCTTCTCATCAAATAATTATCGCCTAATAGATGGATCCTGAAAAAATGTTTAAAAAAATTAATCAAATGAAATTATATATTATTTAAATAAATATATTTGAAATAAAAAGTTCATTGTTGGCACTAGTGGTGGAATGCCTAGATCAGTCATGTGATGATTGTTTCCCATAATATTTTTTAGTCGCCTCTCTTCAATTGGTTTCATTTCCTGTATTTGAAAACAAATATGGATGTAAATTGAAAATGATAACTAATGTGTAACCCAAAAACAAAATAAATGAGAGGGAATAGAGGGATTCATGGATAATTTAACTAACCATTATTTTAGGTGAGCTTGAAAAAATATATAATGAAGCCAATAAATTGTATAAGATGTAATAAAGAAATTAAATTTTTATTAGGATGGTTATTTACTAAGTGTCATCAGTCTATTAAAATCATGGAACATTGATTCTACTAGATTCATAAGTGGTAAAACAGTTGTCAAAATTACGAAAAAATTTAATTTCTTTAGCTTAGGTAGATGATGCAGGTTTCAATACATGTTTAGAAGAAGAATAAAAACCATCATGTTCAATACCCGGTAAAATGCTAAATAGAGGTCTTAGAGTCATACAGATTTTATACAAATCATAGTTGAAGCATTGAAATGTTCACCAAGTTAGAAATATTGGTTTTGTAGGTTTAAATACAGTTCAATTCCAAATTAGAAAATGCAATTCAAATAAAAATTAAAACCAATAAACATTTAAAATTCACATAATGATAAAGTCGGATACAATATATTTGTAATCAATATTAAATAAATTTGAATAGTACCAACCTTAACAGCCCAAGTTGAGGTAAACCAAAAGAATTGAGAACATGAATGAATGATTTTATATATTTCCCACTACAAATTCAGGTTCACAGTCAAATCTGAAAATTGAGCTATTGGAGTCATCAAAAGAAATAAATGGATTGTTTCCAATGGCAGAAGGGATGGTGTCAATTCCATCATCACCATCATAAAAAATATTTCTTGGAATTACTTCAATAATGACACCAAATTCAGGTCGAAGATGGTGTTTGACATAAAAATTTTGTTTTTCCATTAATGCCAATACATAAGGTTCATCGATAGTAAGAGTGTGAGTTATATCAATTACTCGAAATCCATATTCATCAATAAATGTGCCATGTCTTGTCATCGAATCAAACCACTTACATTTCATCAGCTTGACTTGTCCATGAGAATAATTATCCAATATTATTATTATTTCAATGACTCTGTAATAACCTACATTTTTAAATCACAGTCTACTATCTAATTCACTAGCATAACAATCTATTGTTGCAGTAACCATAACACCATAATGTGCTGTTCTCATTTTATTTTCTCGTTCAATGATAATAAATCAATACCCATTGATAACAATTTATTTACAACCACGAACCACGATATTAGGACCAAAATACAAAGATCTTATTTCCTCAGAGACAAATTCAGTAGGAAAACTCAATACCAGAAATATAAATCAATATTAAATTTAATTAATTATTGTTTTGATTATTTTAAATAGAAATATTATTACCTTCAATTTTAACTAAGAAGAAAACTCTTTTCTATGCAAAGTCTCCCTCTATCTAAAAGATAAAGAATGATGATTTCTATTTATCATTGTTTTATGTTCCCTATAGATAAAAATAGGAATAGTTTAATATATATATATAAGATATAAATATACAATTTACTTACAAGATGTAGTCATCGAACAAATCACAGTTGAACAAAACTGTGCGATGTGCCATCTCTCGCTCATCAAGGCTTAATATTGTCAATGTGTATGATCCATGAATTCCTCTTATTTGAGGAAGTGATGAAAAACTGGGTTCAATTTTCTCATACTATTCTTATTCATTTCACATTGGTCTGTTCATTCTTGTAGTAAGATCAAACAAATACATAGATCAGAAATCCATACATTCTTGAGCCAAGTAACCGTTCACGATAGAACCTTAGGGATGATTCCTGTTACAGACATAAGACTTTAATGTGTTGATATTTCTTTTAGTTGGATACATCCAATGAAAAGAAATAGGTACTTAGAGAAGTATTTTAAATGGAATATGGATAGTCAGATGGAACATGCATGTGAAAAACGATGGAGGAAATATTTTCTCTAATTCACACAAAATTAATGGGGAATCTACCAACATTTTCTTACAAGAAATACTTGGAAAATTTTTTATCACAAAGATCTCTAAACAAACGGCACAACTGAATAACATCCACCCTTACATTATTGGAAAAAATATGACGAATTACTATTGGAATCAATTCATGCAAAAGAACCTGATAATCATGAGTCTTCAAAGATTTTAGCTTCTTCTCTCTTCTGTTGACCCATTTGGATATAGTGCCTGAATATGCATTAGAAACTTTAATAGTCTATAGTACTTCTAGAAATTTTGTTTTTTCTATAGGTGTCATCACATAAGAAGCACATGGAAGTTGCCATTTATTTTCACTGATATGCACAAGATGCAATTTTGGCCTGATACCCCAATCCACCAAGTCATACTGAGACCATAAATCATCTTTTTCATTTCCCTTAACATATAGAAGAATCAAAAGAAACATTTCACACATATTTTTTTAAATGTGCATTATGCCTAAGAGATGACATAAAAAATTGGTGGACCAATAAGGAAAATCAAAGAAGATAATTATCTTATTCCAATTGTAATAGGTTTCAGTGGAAACATTCTTTCTCTTTCCAGATTTCATTTGACCCCTCCTGAATGAAAAACTGAAATCTTTCAATTCATTAAGCACATTAGTTCCAGACATTCGCTGAGGTGGATCATCGGTCTCTGGGATATTGTCAAATCTTCAACAATTATTTCTATATGGATGGTCCATTGGCAAGAATCTTCAATGTCCTATAAAATGGTAACTATAATGAGGTTTCAGTCTTTTGGATCATGTATTCTTCATACAAACAGGACATGATATTTTTCCCTTCGTGCTCCATCCAAACATCATTACATAATCAAGAAAATCATTGATCATCCACATAAGCAAAACATGCATCTGAAATATGTCTTTCAAACATGCATCGTATGTGCGCACACCCACATCCCAAAGAAGTTTTAAGTATTTTATTAAAGGTTGCATATATATGTCTATATCATTTCCAGGATCATAAGAGCCAGATATGATTATACTCATGAAAGTGAAAGTTTTTTTCGTACACAACCATGGGAAAAGATTATAAATGTGTAAAAAAATCGGTCTTGTGCTGTGCGACGTAAGCATATGACCAAATGGATTAAAACGATCACACGAAAGACCCAACCAAACATTACGCACGTCAAATGCAAAATCAGGATATTGAGCATCAAATATCTACCATGAAAATCCATCTTTAGGGTGAACCAACTCATCATTAGTATTCTTTGTCTTGGTATCATGAGATTACATTTTTATTGATATTTCATCAAATGTAAAAAGATTCTGGAGTCTATGGATTAATGGAAAGTGCCACATTACTTTCTATGGCACGCGGGATGGTGTTCCATTAGCTTTTGTCTTCCAGTGGGATGTGCCACATTTTATACAATCATTCCGTTCAACATTTTCTTCCCAGAATAAATTGAAATCTTTCGGGAAAGCATGAATTTTGTTTCTTGAAAATCTAAGTTCCTCAAATAACTTCCATGCCTTATAGTGTTTTGAGGGAATATCTACATCATCTAGAAGTAAGTCCTTCAAGAAGGTAAGAATGTAATTTATGGTAGTATTAGAAATCCCATACATAGTTTTCCTATGAGACAATCAGATTAAAAATTACAGCCTTTTCATTTTACCACATTGTCAATATACTGGAGTCATGGAAGCATCATTCAATTTTTTCACCCTGAAAACATCATCATTTTCATTAGACGCATCATGTGTGCTCATATCGAAATCTTCTTATGTCGGAATCCTTTCTTTTTCATGATGATGAATAAATGGAAACCGGTCATATAGAAAATTTTCCAATCTAGTCCTCTCATTTGGATCATCAACAATTTGAGATGTCATTTTCTCTCCATTATGATACCACACAGAGTATTTTGCTTGAAAACCATATTTTATTATGTGTTAGTTGACTTCTTCATGGCTCAACCAAGGTCATCAAACACACTTGTAACAGGGGAAGTGTATGTGAGCACTATCTGAAGCATTATGAAATGAAAAATCTAAAAATCTCTCCAAATTGTTTTGAAAATCACTTGAGATCCAATAAATTTCATACATCCAACATCTTTCCATTATGTAAAAAAAATGTTATAAGTCATTTCATCAAAATCAATTCAATAAGATTGATGTTTCATAAAAAATATATTTAAGTAAATGAGAATTGTTAATTTTATATGAAACCATAATTGACACACTACTCTATATGAGAATAATAATATAAAAGAAAAAATACTATATTTATAACAAAATATCTTGGAATAACTATTCATGAGTATACTAGATCATGTAAACCTATGGAGGAGAATTATTCAGGAGTTGACTAAATTTTAGATCGAATAAATTTTATATTTTAGTAGATTATTTAAGTGATCACATTCATTTCCCAAGGGGGTGGGGGTGTCCAGGGGGTGTGGGGTGTCCAGTGGGGTGGCGGGGCCGTCCAAGGGGGTGGGAGGTGTGCAGGGGGTGGGGGGCTATCTAGGGGGTCAGGGTGTCCAGGTGGGAGGGCTGTCCATGGGGGTGGGGGGGGGGGGGGGGGGGGCTGTCCAGGGGGTATTGTGTGTCCAGGGGGGTGAGAAGGTTGTCCATAGGGGTGGGGAGGCTGTCCAGGGGGTGGTAGGATTTACAGGGGGTAGGGGGGCTGTCCAGGGGGTACAGGGTGTCTAGGGGGTGAGCGGGGTGTCCAAGGGGTGGGCGGGGCTGTCCAACAGGTACGGGGTGTATGGGGTTGGGCGGGCTATCCATGGGGGTGGCAGGGCTATCCAGGGGGTACGAGCTGTCTAGAGGGTGGGCGGGCTATCCACGGGTGGTGGTCGGGCTGTCCCTGAGGATGGTGGGGCTGTCCAGTGGGGTCAGGGGTGTAAAGGGGGGTGGGGGCGTCCGGGGGGATGGGGGGTGTCCGGGGGGTGGCAGGGCAGTCCAGGGGGTACAATGTGTCTAGGGGGTGGGCGGCCTATCTATGGGGGTGTGCAGGCTGTCCAGGGGGGAATGGGGTGTCCAGGGGGCGGGCGGGCTGTCTACAGGTTGGTGGGGGCAGTCTAGGGGGGTACATGGTGTCTAGTGGGGAGGGCTATCCATGGAGGTGGGTGGGCTGTCCAAGGGGGCAAGGTGTGTCCATGGGGGTGGGCGGCCTGTCCACAGGGGTGGAGGGGCTATCCAAAAGGGTAGGGGTGTCCATAGGGGTGGGATGATAGTCCACGGGGGTGGGGGTGGGGGGCTATCTAGGGGGTACGATGTGTCCAGGGGGTGGGCGGGCTATCCACGGGGGTGGTGGGGCTGTCTAGGGGTGGATGGGGTGTATTGGGGGGTGGGAAAGCTTTCCATGGGGGTGGCGGGGCTGTCCAGGTGGCAGGGGGTGTCTAGGGTGTGGGTGGGATGTCCACAGGGGGGGTCTATGGGGTGCGGTGTGTCTAGGGGGGGCGGGCGGGCTGTCCACAGGGGTGACAGGGATGTCCAGGCGTACAGGGTGTTCAGGGCCTTGGGTGTGCTATCCATGGGGTTGGTTGGACTGTCCATGGGGGTACGAGGTGTCCAGGGGGTGGGCGGGCTATCCATAGGGGTGGAAGGGCTGTTCAGGGTGTACCGGGTGTCCGGGGGGGGGGGGGGGGAGCTATCCACGGGGGTGGTGGGGCTGTCCAGGGGGGTACAAGGTGTCCAATGGGGTGAGAGATTTGTCAATGTGGGTGGAGGGGGCTGTCCAAGGGGTACAGGGTTTCCTAGGGGGTGGGCACGCTATCTAAGGGGGGTGGCGGGGCTGTTCAGGGGGGTACGAGGTGTCCAGGTTGGTGGGAAAGCTATCCACAGGGGGGGGGATGGAGGGAGGGGGGGAGGGGGAGGGGGTGGAGGAGGGGGTGAGATGACCAGGCTGTCCTGGGAGTAGAGGGTGTCTAGGGGGTGGGGGTCTATTCACGGTGGGGGGGGGGGGTGTCCAGGGGGTAGGGGGTGTCCTTGGGGTGGGCGGGCTATCCGCAGGGGTGGCGGGGCTATCCAGGGGGGGGGGGGGCGTTGGTGGTGGGGGGTGTCCATGAGGTAGGGGGTGTCCAATAGGGTGGGTGGGCTATCCTAGGGGGTTACAAGGCTGTCCTGGGGGGTAGGTGTGTTCAGGGGGTGGGCAGGCTGTCCACGAGTGTGGCGGGGCTATCTAGGGGGGGTAGGGGGTGTCTCGGGGGGTGGGCGGGGTGTCCAGTGGGTGGGGTGTCTAGGGGGTGTGTGAGCTGTCCATAGATAATTTAACTATCCATTGTTTTAGGTGAGTTTAAATAGATATATAATGAATTTAATAAATCTTACAATATGTAATAAAAAACTTTAATATTTAGTTGGATGATTATTTAATAAGTGTCATAAGTCTATTAAAATCATGATACATTGATTCTGCATCTTTATTTCACCCAACAACTAAGAGATAGAGCATCCTGAATTATGCCTTTAGAAACTTTTGCAAGGTATATATGGTCATCAAGAGTGAGAGCCCACTCACATTTCAGAGAGCCCATGATAGTTAGAGTTACATTTTGAGCATGTGACTATGGTTTTTAGTTTTTTTTTGAAAATTGGTGCATGAGGTTAATGTGTGATAAGTGAATTAACAGAGTGTGGTTAATATATGGGCATCAAGAGTGATGCAGGACTTGTATGAGCATTGAGTTTGATGTGGTATTTTAATGGCATCATGTACGGTGTGATTTTGAAATGAGAATATGACGGGATGTGGGAAATGATGGTGTATGATGCTTCTAATATGAGTGTTATGGGATTATGGTTGATGTATAATGACTAGTATATTGATACCTTTGGTGGGGATGTGATGAGGTAGGTAATTCCTATGCGGGGAGTTCCCACAAAAGGTATTGATTAATTATATTGAGTAGTTGGGGGTATTCTAGACATGTGGGAATGATACAACTACATTCAATGTCATATAAAATTTCAGGGCAATGAAGATTGGGAAGTTGAGATGGAGGAGATTTTTGGTCTGTGTATAGCCAAAACAGCATAAGGATGATCTATTATATGTTTAGGATATGGCAAGGAAAATGTATTTTTCATGGATTTAAATAATTTGAGGGTTAGGAGTGTATATCCCCTAATCCCACTGCACACCCCCTACAACCCCCACCTCCCACTATATACCCCCTGTAGTCTCACTCCCCCATCTCCCCCTACATCCCCCCACACACATTACACACTCCCTCACCCCTTTCATCCCCACCCTGCACAGCCACCCCCTACAGCCCCCTCCCTCACTGCACTTCCCCCCCCCCCCCCCCCCCCACTCCCACTACACTCCCACTACAACCCCCTCCCACTACACAACCCCCCTACAAACCCCCTCCCACTGCACAACCCCACCCTGCCCACTGCACAACCCCACCCTCCCACTGCACAACCCCCCTCCCACTACACAACCCCCTCCCATTCCCTTGAAAAATAAATTATGAAATAGAGACCCATAGTAGGTCTCCCTACCATTTAAGAACTCACTACCATTTTGGATCAATATAATAATACATCAATAAAATATCATTGTAAGATATGAACCACGATTCTAATCAAAAGGGTCTCAATAGAACACCTAAAAAGAACTCTACGCAGTGGAAGGATGTGCAAAGGAACTCTATGCAATGACATAACATTCCATAGATACATATTTATGAACTCAAGAAATCATCATTTGAATAGATATTATACTAGAGGAATCATGTGTTATGTGAGGAGAAATATGATACACCAGGTTATCATCTATTAGAGGTGGAAGAACAAACACTTACTTGAATCATGGATTGATCGCAGGTTGGGAAGAAGCATTCACAAAGAATAGGGGAGCTGTCATTTAGGGATAATCAAAACAAAAAACAAAAAATAACCTCATCTTCAAAGAAATCTGAATGAAAAATGGAATAAATGGAGGTAGGAGTTATAACTTAAATATTTGATGTGGAAGAACAAAAAATGAGTTGCTGGGAAGAAGGGTTTGCACGTTGTAATGAGCTCTACTTTACGGTGCAATGTGGGAGATCAAGATCGGGATTTCATGCTGTATTTGTGGATTCTTATCCCAGTGGTTTTTAAAAATCACTGTGTAATATTATCAAAGATATCCCAATGGTTCCAGTGAACCATTGTCATAAGGGGTTTCAATCTAAATGATCCCAATGGTTTCAAAAACTTGTTGGGAAAACCATTCCTATCCCAATGGTTCTTCAAAACGTTGGGAAAATAGAGTCTAAACTTACTATACCAACAGTTTTCAACAATCCGTTGGTATATGAATCCTATCCCAATGGTTTCTCTAAACCATTGGGAGTTAGGCGTTGGTATAGGATGAATTTCCAGTAGTTTCTCTAGCTGACATGGTGTGACAGGGGGCCGCGCCGCCCCCTCCTACCACGACTGCTACTGCCGGCGGTGCCTACGGGTGCTGCCCTTCTCCCGCATGGCCAGCACAGGCTAGCTGCCTCTGGACACTATGGCGCACAACGGCATGCTGCTTTCCCACTGCCCATGGATGGTTTCCACGGGCCTCCTCCATCCACCACCATCATGGTGCACCGGCGGTTCTTTCCACAGGAAACCAGACGTGCTCCGGTGGTCCATTCTTGGTGTCGTCTGCGCCTATAAGCCTCTTGGGTCACCACCGCCTCTGCGTGACCGCTATCTTTGCCTTGCCATCACATTTCCCTGCCATGCATGAGGAACACAATAACAACAAGATCAGAAGAGGTTCGGTGCCTTGTTTCGATTGGCCTACGCCATCCGCGTTAGCGTTTTAACAAGCAATGTTAGCAACAATTATAGAATTTAGAAATAACTCCCGACTTGTAACCCGTATCAACCTCCTCTGTTTAAAGAATGATCCATGGATCAACCTGTTGGTCAGTTGATCTGCATACTTCAAATAAATTAAGAATGGGGAATGAGGAATATTACAATATCAAAAACAAAATCCCCTACCTAGATGAGATGTCCACTGATGACAATCGATGGAACATCCTTTGTCATTGTCGTCGGTTCATGATTTGGTGGTTCTCATCACCACTCACTGAATCTGGTCACATCCACCAGGTGGATGTTGTTGTAGGGTTTCACCAAAGTTTCCTTACTTGAAGAAGCTGTGCCAAAACACCACCCCGAGCTCCATTTAAATAAGAGGGGGAAAAGGTGAGTAACATGTTGAGGAATTAATGAGGTTCATTAAATGAATTAATGAACCTCTTTTAATTCCCAATGGTGGAGTTACATAGTTGATGATTCAATCCTTTTATTGGCTTAAGAAGTCACCAGTCCCACCACCGCCATTCATCTATTGGAGAAAAACAAAACAAAATAACAATTACATGTTATTTTACTTTTCTTTAAAAATTCCAAAAACTAACTTTTTCTCCCAACCTAATGTGGTCGAAGTGAAGCTTATCTTAAGCGAATCCCGACACTGCAGATTCAATGATATCCTCAAGTTTTTTAATCCAAGCACCAGTTCAAAAGATAGAAAATGTAACCTATCTATTTAATGAACGTACCTTAAAAAATGTTCAAAAATCTATTCTGGGCACACCGGGCCTCGGAATCACGTGCTATCAATTTTCACAGACTCGTAATAATCCAAAATAATTAAAACAAATTACATGGAATTTTATGGGTCTTTACAATCTCCTCACCTTGGGGACTTACATTCCCAAAATCCAATCAAGTCTACACAAACAAAGATGGGGTACTAGGCATGCATATGAGCCTCTCACTCCCATGTGCTCTCCTAGAGATTTCAGTGCTGCCACAGAACGCACACCAGAGGTATCGACTTCCCAGGAAGGATCTACTCCTGTCGATCCTCTATCTCCACCAAGTACTCCAGAAAAGTCACCCCATTTTCAATCTCTAGATCACCATGGTCAATGATGTGAGATGGGTCCTACACGTATCTCCTCAAGTGGGATATATGGAAGACATCGTGCACCCTCTCCAACTACGGTGGTAGTGCCAAGTGGTATGCTATCTTTCCAATCCTTTGAAGTATCAGGAATGGTCTGGTAAACCTCAGTGATAGTTTTCCACCTCGGCGAAATCTCCATAGTCCCCGTCGAGGGATACTCACAAGAATACATGGTCCCCCTCCTGTAACTCTAGTGGTCTCTGTTTATTATAAGCATAGGACTTTTTTCGGCTCTGTGTAGTCTTCATCCACTCTCGGATGACCGACTCTTTTTCAGTGGTAGCATGTACCATCTCTAGGCCCACTAGTGCAAGCTCTCCTAGATCTGTCCAACACAAGGGAGATCTACACAGTCATCCATACAATGCCTCAAAAGGTTCCATACAAATGGTGGAGTTATAGCTGTTGTTGTACGTGAAATCTACCAAGGGTAGGTGGTCCTCCCAACTATGACCAAAATCTAGGACACATTCATGAAGCATGTTCTCCATGGTCTGTATGGTCTGCTCAGTCTAACCATCTGTCTGTGGGTGAAAAGTTGTGCTCAAGAAAAGACGAGTCTTGAAATCCTCCTGAAATATTTTTCACAACTGGGATGTGAAGCATGCGTCACGGTCTGAGGCTATCATTGAAGGTACCCTATGAAGTTGCACGATCTATTGAATGTAGAGACATCCCAAGATCTCTACTGAACCTTTCTCTTGAATAGAAAAGAAGTGGGCCGACTTGGTGAGTCATTCAATGATCACCCAGATGGCATCATTCCCTCTGTACATACCTGGTAACACCATCACGAAGTCCATTGATATCCCTTTCCACTTCCACTCTGGTATCTCGAGGGGTTGGGTCAAGCCTGCTGGTACCTGGTGCTCAGCCTTCACTTGATGGAAAGTGAGGCATCTCAAAACAAACTTTGCCACAACTTTATTCATCCATGGACACCAATATTGATGATGGAGGTCCTGATACATCTTCATCACTCCTGGATGTACTGCCAAGGGGGATGGATGTAACTTCCTCAGAACCTCCTCTCATTGCACCATTGGTACAACTGTACGTCCTCTGAAAAGGATAGTGTGCTCCCCACCTTAATAATATCTGTCAGGTGCATGGCCTGAGGATATCTGAGCACGTGTAGTCTTGATGCTTCTGTCTCCAAGTTGTGCCTCCCTGACTTGCTGAAGGAGTGGAGGGGAAACTACCATTTATTTGAGGTAGACTGTCTCATCTCTATCCACGTAGGATATCTAAAGTGTGGATAACTTCTCTGAATCCTCATTTAGTAGTTGCGAACTAGATCTCTAGATAAGTGCATCTGCCACTACGTTCCCCTTCCTAGGAGTATAGACAATATCAATGTTATAGTACTATAGAAACTCTATCCAATGTCACAAGCTTAGATTCAAATCTCTTTATGTGAATATATATTTGAGACTCTGTGGTCTGAGTAAACAATGAACCGCTCGACCATCAAGTAGTGTCACCACATCTTTAGTGTGAATACTACTACTACCAAATCCTAGTCATGAGTCACATAATTCTTCTCATGAGGCCTCAACTGTCGTGAGGAATAAGAAATCACTGCATCACCCTACATCAGGACACAACTGAATCTGGTCCTTGATGCATCACAATAAACCACATAGTCAGTGCCCTCCTTCAGAAACCTCAGGATGGGAGCGCTAGTCAAGCTCTACCTCAATTGTTGAAAGCTCTTCTAGCATGTTTTTGACCACACAAAGGGTTTAAAATTCTTTTTCAAGTCATTCATAGGTGCTTATACTCTAGAGAAATTGGGTACGAACCTATGATATTAGCCTTCTAATCCAATGAATTTATTCACCTCAATAACACTCCTGGGTATCTCCCAAGAAAGTACTGCCTAAATCTTCACTGGATCCACTGCAACTCCAGCCTTTGAGATGATGTATCCCAAGAAGTGGACCTTCCATATCTAGAACTCACACTTCGAGAGATTCCCATATAACTGGTGCTCCTGGAGTATGTCCAGAACTATCATCAAGTGTACAACGCGATCTTCCTCAAATGCTGAGTACACCCAAATGTCATTGATGGAGACCACTAAAAACCGGTCTAAGCAGGTCTCGAAGATCCTGTTCATGATACCCATGAACAGTAGGCATTCTTCACACTGAACGACATAACTAGGTATTCGTAATGTCCGTACTGTCATTTGAAGGCCGTCTTTAGGATGTCCTCATCTCGCACACAAAGATGGTGATAGCATTATCTGAGGTATATCTTCAAGAACCACTTCACTCCTTTAAACTAATCAAAAAAATCATCAATCCTTGGCAGAGGATACTTGTTCTTCACGCTCACCTGGTTTAGTCGCCGGAATTCCATGCATAGCCTCAAAATTCTGTCTACCTTCTTGGAAAACAACACCGAGGATGACCATAGAGAAACACTAGGCCTTACAAATACCTTCTTTTGTAAGTCCTCCAACTGTACCCTCAGCTCTCGGATCTCCATAGGGTCCATATGATATGCTGTTGAGGATATCAGTGTTGTTTCTGGGTACAAGTCAATGTGGAAGTCTACCTCTCTATGAGGAGGTATTCCTAAGAAATCTTCTGGAATGGCGTCCTCATACTCATCCACCACCGCTGGGAACTGTGGACTCGCCTCATCCACTGTGTCAAAGGTCATGCAAGCTAGATGATGTGTAATTGACTACAACCTCCTGAGCAAAAGTCCATCTCATGCTGTTATGTTTTCCTTCTCACCATCAAAGGAAAACTGACCATCATATCTACATGTACATTGCACTATACATCTCAATTAGTCAATATATGCATGAAATGCTAATAGCCAGTCCATTCCTAGAATGATGTCATAGGGCATAAATGATGCTACTAGAAGATCCCCTTTGAAACTCTCTCCCCCGAGAGTAAGATCACACTGTCGGTGCCAGTGTGTGACCAGTGAATATCCTCCCGTAGGAGTATCCAAACAAAAATGTCAATTTAAAAGCTCAGTCGGAATCTTAGAGTCCCTAATTAAGCCTATGACAAGGAAAGAATGGATAGAACATGTTTCGATAAGAACTGCTACTAAAGTAGAGATAATTCTGATCGTACCTCATATCATCTTAGGGAAATCAAAATCGCGAGCCTATACTACCTGTAGTTGGGCCTATCCCCATCCACCTATTCCCTGAGCTCATGGTGGAATACCTGGGGGTGGTGGTGGTAGTGCCTGGTGACCCCGACCACCTCCTGCTACACGACCTACTCCTTTGCTTCATTCGCTACCTGGATGATGCTCATGCTACTATCACTATTGCTGCCTCGGTGGACCCTCCACCATCAAACAATCATCCACATGGGGATTCGGTCAATCACGAGCTCTGTGACCTTTTCCGTTTCACAAAAAATAGATCATGCATTACTGGTGTCCCCCTCGGCTTCTAGAGCCTCACAATCTGACCCTGCGTCCCCGGGTCACCCTCTGGAAGGTCTAGTCCACTTGGGCTTTTGCATCATCTGTCTACTTCTAGCTGTAGATAAACCTGATACCTGTCGTCTTGTAGGGGATCTCACTATCAATTCCTGCTAGGCAAGTAATCTCTCTATCAGTAAAGCTCACTCTAGCACCCCATCCTGCATCGGGATGCTGAGAGAAATTATCGCAGCTCTGATCTCTCGTCAGAGCCCCTGCTCAAAGGTCTGGGCCCTAAAGTAAGGGTCTCGTACCATGTCAGTGGAGTATCGGGAGAGGTAAGTAAATCTCTCTGAGTACTAAGCCATAGTCTAGCTGCCATGCTGTAGATGCAACATATCCTGAATATGTACAAAGAGTAGTGTCGCTAGTATGAAATCCACCTTGAAAAGGCTCTCAAAGTCTGTCCAGGTGAGGGTTGCCTCCTCATGCAACTAGAGCGTCGAGATCCACCATCGTCATACCAAGCCATGAAGAAGGACAGCATCCAAGATCTCCATCTGCTCAGTGGGTGTCTCTACTAAGCGAAAGACCCACGAAACTGCCTCAAGACAGTCCTCTACTGCCTGGGGGTCTGTCTCTCCTCAAAACCTCAGAGGCCTCTATCTCTGAAACTCATGAAACACTCTTATCTAGTGTGCATGATCCACTAGTAGTATCTGCTGCTCAATGGGTGGTGGTGCTACTGGTACACCACCTGAAGATGCCATCACTGTGAGTGGTCCTTGTACTGAAGCCTCATTTCTTGGTTGGACACTATCACGATATCTAACCATTATCCTGGATGGATGTCTTCGTGGAGAAATCCTGTAAGAAATAGATGTTCCATGTTCAATAAGTTATACCTGGTGAGATGACTCAAGAAAGATCAAGAAAACTTTTCAAAACACTAGAAACTGGTGTTTTCATTTACTGAGTTGGAAAATAGAAATTAGGGTCCTGGTGTATGGATACGTCGGTCACCACACTAACACTAGAATCCCTATACTGAAAACCAAACTCAAGAAAATTTACACCATTACATCATTAAAAGTATAATATTAGTTCTTCTAGTAGAACCAACCGCCCTCGGATACCACTTTGTCACGACCCGTCCCACGGGCCTCGGACGTGACTACCCCAAGCCCGCCTTCCATAGGCCGGGGGTTGGTGACTAAAACCTGAAGGCTTTTCCCAAATAGGGAAGGAATTTCCTTATATATATGTACACACCCAAAAAGGGAAACTAAAGTAAACAACCAACAAAATTAAGGTATAACTATGATAATAAAGTACAACCACAAGTACAAATGAAAACTGAAAATAGTGGGCCAGAATACAAGCCCTAGAAACTGAAAATAAAGTAAACAGTTATCGCATCTACCTAGGATCTCTACCTGGAGAGTAGTAGCTGTAAGTCTAAAGTTGAAGAAGAGGATCTCGACTATTCCCGCCTCACCATGCTCCACCAAATCTCTAACCTCCAAAGTCTGCCTCAAAGCATTAATAGTCAGCACCAGTCACACACATGTGAGTGGATCCCATGCAATGGTGAGTATAACAACATGTTAGGGGACCCCAAGACCCCTGAAGGTCTCTCAATAATCCAAAAAGGAAAACATCACAAGAAATACCACAATGGTAATATCACAAGCATGATCTAAATCATGCAGCACAAATAAAAAGACATAGAGCACTCTAATGGTATAACTTCAAGGTTACCAGGATAGGGATGAATAATCATAAATCTAGATCATCTTATCCATATTAACTCTACTAATGACTCATATAGGTCACTTTATACTGACTTGTATTGGTCGCTAGATGCTGACCCATATTGGTCCCTAGTGCTGACTCGTATTAGTTGCTGGTGCTGACCCATATTGGCTGCCGATGCTGACCCGTATTGGTCGTCGGTTCTGACCCGTATTGGTAACTGGTACAGTGGTAGGGATGATTAGTCATACAACTAGATCATCCCACTCTAGAGTTTTTGATGCTCACCCTTATTAGTCGCTCTTCTTATTCATTTTACAGCTAGCCACTGGATTTCTGCACGAAGCACGCCTGATCTTCGGAAGATTCTGTTACTCAATCCATTGGTCATATTTCTACCGATACAAAGTTCTGAAAAAATCATACCCAAGGGACCACCCCGCCATAGGGGTCCCAATATGATAGATGGCGTGTCGATCGGATGCCCAGTCTGTGATAAGTGGGACCTTTTGTAAAAAGGGCCTGGTTGAATTATAGTCTGATCCAACCCAGATCGCAAGTCAAACTCCGTAAAAACTCACTTAGAGTATATACAAAGGATTTCCTTTTCAAAAGGGTATTTATGCCATATATGGCATGTCGATTAGATTCCCGGTCTGTTAGTTACACCCCTTTCTATGAAACGGGGGTGTTTGCACCTCAGTTCGGCCTGGCTCAGTCGGGCCCACTAGAATATACCAAAGGGACCGCTTCCCAAAAGGGGTCCCAAAACAATTGATGGTGTGTCAAACAGACACCTGGTTCATCAGTTATGGATGTTCTTTTATTTGTGGGCCTGTTTGGTCTGAGCTTGATCCGACTCGATCAGGCTGACCCGACACAACGGGTCCCGGGGTCTACCTGACCCTGCCTGGGTCCGACCCATTAAGGGTCAACCTAGTTCACTAGGTCCGGCCCATTGGGGTTGGCCCTGCTGGTTCGCTAGCCCGGTCTGCGGTTGGCCCGGCCTGCTGGGTGGGGCTCAACCCACCCATGCTGGCCCACTAGGTCGTGGGCCCGTCCCGGCTTGCTCGACGAGTTTGGCCCATTTGTCCGGCCTACGTGTGACTCGGTCAGCCTGATGGAGGACCACTTTTCCAGCTTTCCCCTCAGATGCATGGCCATTTCTTCTATCCAGTGGGGTGATACACCACCACTTGCAATGGTAAGCCAGATGGCTAACCATTCTCCAGTCGACACAGCGTGGCGCGAGGCCGCGCCACCCCCTCCTGTCGTGGCTCCTACCGTGGCTGCTATCGCCGGTGGCACCTGCTGATGCCACCCTTATCCTACACGGCCGACATGGGACGATCGCCTCTGGCCACCACAGTGTGCGACAAGGCACTGCCTTCCCAGTGCCTGCGGCTGGTTGTTGGGGGCCTCCTCCGACCACCGCTGGTCGCTGCCATCATGGCGCACTGGCAGTTCTTTTTGTGGGCCACCAAATGTGCTCCAGTGGTCTGTTCTTGCTGCCATTTCGGGTCACCGTCTCTTCTTTGTGACCCCTATCTCTGCATTGCCGTCACATTTCCTGACCGCGCACGAGAAACCCAATAACAAAATGATCAGCGGAGGGTCCAGGCCTTGTTCAGTTTGGCCTGCACCCTCCATGTTAGCATTTTAACAAGGGGTGTCAGAAACAATCAGAGAATTTAGAAACAAATCCCAATGTGTAACCCCACATCATCCTTCTTTGTTTAAGTAAGGATCCGTGGATCAACCCGTTGGTTGGTTAATTCGTGTTCTTTGTATAAATCAAGAACAGGGAAGGCGGAATATTAGAATATCAAAATCAAAAACCCCTACCATGATGAGACGTCCATTGATAACGATCGACGAAACCTCCTTTGTCGTTGTCATCGGTTCTTGATTTGGTGGCCCTCATCGCCACTCGCTAAATCCGGTCTCGTCCTCTAGGTGGATGTTGTCGTAGGACTTCGCCAGAGTTTCCTTGTTTGAAGAAGTCGTGCGAAAACCCCACCCTAAGCTCCATTTATATAGGAGGGGGGACAATGTGAGTAACATCTTGAAGAATTAATGAGGTTCATTAAATTAATTAATGATCCTATTTTAATTCACAACGATGGAGTTACATAGTTGAAGAGTCAAGCCATTTATTGGCTTGACAAGTCATCAGTCCCACCACCACCGCTCATCCGTTGGAGAAAAAGAAAATAAAATTACAATTACATGTTATTTTACTTTTTTAAAAGTTTAAAAACTAACTTTTTCTCCCAACCTACTACGGTCGAAGTGAGACTTCCCTTAACAGAATCCCGGTGTTGCGAATTCAACGATGTCCTAAATTTTTTTAATCCAAGCATCAATTCAAAAGATAGAAAATGTCGCTCGCGCATTTACTGAACTTACCTTAAAAAAAGTTCAAAAATCTGTTCTAGGCACACCGGGCCTCAGAATCATGTTCCTTCAATTTTTGTAGAATCATAATAATCCCAAATAATTTTAAAAAAATTTACATGTAATTTTCTGGGTCATTACAACTAGTTCCATTTCCCTAATAAAAACCCTTCACATCACTCTCGTGAAAAGTACATAGATATTAAGCATCATTTTCTTAGTGATCACACACTTAAAGGAGACATAATTATTAAATTTATCAGAACAAAAGATCAAATTACTGACATATTTACAAAATATATACCCTCTGATATATTTTAATACATTAAAAAAATGTTAGAAATTATAACCGTAAGGTAATCTTCTATATTAACTTTTTTGTCAAAACCTATCTACTAACATTAAGATACTCATTTTCGTAGGGTGTACATATGTTTACTATTTTATATTTACTTACAAAATTTCAGAACCTAAAAACTCTATTTCCTTAAAAATATTTTTGGAACCTAAATTTTTTCTTTTCCCTAATAAAAATATTTGGAATCTACCTTTTTTAAGAAGAATAATATCAATACTGACAATTATTTCTATGAAATCTGGAAGGTATATTAACTTAAATAAATATTTGTAACTAAATTATTTTTCTTGTTGCTATTTATATATATATATATATATAGAAAACTTTATCAAATTCACTTTCCTCAAATCCGATCTTTCCTTAAAATCTCAAAAGATTATATCATTCAAAATCTTTCTTCGACATTAATATCAATCATTAGATCAGATCAATAGAATCTCAAATGTTAAATTGATTTTGGAATACGAACCATAACTACAAAGCCTATATAAAGGACCCACATATCCATGTCCCACATCGGTTATTCCACAATTTTTTTGCTGATGCTCTGCTGCCCTTCAAATCATCCATATAGTTTTCTTATTTTCCTTACATTCCTAATGTCTCTTGAAGTTTCTTCACAAAATCTGATGGCCTCCAACAAGGAACTCAAAGATTGGAAAATATACATAGATATGTTGTTATATCCAAATTTATTTCTTATGTATGATTCCATGATTGCAAAAATCATCAAGAAGAATGGATGGGAAAGTCTTTGTGTAGCCAAGACAAAGAATAACGATCAGGTTTATCCTGATCTCCTTATTTAATTTTATGATTCAGTCAGTTTTTATGAACATGGAGGAAGAGAATTTTTTTCTTTCAAAATATATGGGAATAATTATTCATTATCCTTCAACAAGGATGCAATCATTTTGGATATACCTTATGATATAGAGGCTATAATTTTCTCTCAAAAGTTTCCCAACATGAATGGTAGTTTTAAGAGGGTTAAGGTAATTGAGTTCCTTGGACTTAAAGGAGTTAAGTCATTGAAGATCATTCATCTTTCAAACAACTTCATATTGTTAACAATGTGGATGAAAGGTTTTCTAATTCTGATAAAGGGAGATAAATATTCCCTTAAGAAGTGAGATATATTCATGATGGATTTCTTGATAAATGTTAAGAAGATAAGCCTCATAAATTATATCCTTCTGATGATCACCAATATCAATAATGTCACCCTCATGTCTCAGATAATAATGGATCCAGTGATCTTGTTGAAGAGGATTGTTCTTTGTCTATAATCTTTCAAAATACATTTTAGCTCAAAACTCATACTTTTATGATTATGTTGTTAAGTGATGATACTCTGAGAAGGATGAAATTTAGTTTCAGTATTAAGTCAAGAGATTTATATGATCTTTTTGAAATTGAAATTCAATATTCATAAAATAAAGGAGAAATTGGTGAAAGCTCCAAGAAAACCATAAATAAAATAAAAGAGAGAGAATCAGAATAGAAGGAGAAAGTACCAGTACATGAATCAATATCTGGTCCACCTAATCCGAAAAATAAAAATACCTTTTCTGATGAAGTAGTATCCAAGTAGAGACAACAGAAAAAGAAAAAGAAGGAAGGAGATGTATTGTTTGGTTTAGATCTAACTAAGGCTATGTCATTGAAAATTGAAGCAGTTGAAGAGATTGATAAGAAGGAAAAATAAATTAAGTTAAATAATAATATGTCAGAAGCAGATCTTTTCCAAGCCTTTCTTAATGATACTGAGAAAGCATTCGAACAAATTCATGTACCAAAATCTTTATTGCAAGAGTTAGTTCTAATATAAACTTTAGTAAATAAAGTTTCAATTCTAAAACCTATTATTGAAGAAGAAGTAGTCCTTTGATAAGAAAAACAAGAAGAAGAATAAGAGTAAGAGGAAAGTGAAGATGTTATCAAAATGATGGAAGAATGTCATGAGAAGAAGAGTCCTTCAGAAAAGTTGTCAGTAAGATCTTCCCAAGTTGAATCAACCAAGATAATCTCATAAGGGAAAGATGATGATGATTAGAATGAGGTTGATAAAACTTCAGATGATGAAAGTAGTAATCATGATTTCATTTATCCTGATGATGATAATGAAGTTGCTAAAAAAATTGTCGATGATGACTATATAATTATTCATGTTTCTGATAGTGAGCATCAAATTATGAAAGTTTAGAATCCAATTTATAATGTTAAAAAAGGAAAGAAAGTGGTTTTTGATTTTTTAAAGAAATCTAAAATTGAAAAACCAAATAAGTATGATTTTGGGAATTCTAAAAGGGAATCGGAAGAACAAGATAAAGTTTCCTCTCTAGTAAAGGAATCTTCCTCAGAATCCCCATCTTCCTTGGGACACGATTTTATTGTTCAGTATTTGAAGAAGCTAATGAATACAATTCCTTTATTTTAAATTATTAATTTTAGATGTCATATTCTTTATCATACAATCAATTAGAAGTCATATTCTTTAAGCATTCTCGTGGAAAAGTTTTTCAAGATTGAAGTTGAGTTCAAGACTTTTCACATTAGTTATGATGCTTATATGAGTTCTTGCAAGTAAATAACCAAATAGTCTAGGATAGTATTTGGTGATATAAAAAACATTGATAATTTCCATGATTTGGTAAAGGATTATTTTTATTAGTCAGATGAGACTATGAAGAACCTTACATCAAGTCTTTTAGAAAATATGAATCAAGTCCAAGCTGCTTGGATTCAAGAAGATAAAGACCTAAATGGAGAGCTGAATTATGTTGCTCTCAATTGGAAAAGGGAAATATAACTTAGACAAGATATTGAAGAAAATTTTAAACAACAAGAAAAATTGGTAAATCATCGAGCCGAAATTCTTAAGTATCAATAAAAAAGAATCAATGTTCTTAAAAATAAATATTCAGATCAGGATCAGCTACTCAAGAAGTTTGAGGATGATCACAATGAGTTGAAGAAGCTGAAGGAAACCTTGAGGAAGTTAATTCCAAAGGAGAAGAAGGATGGATGATTTTACTATAACTATGATATTTTTTTATTTTTCTTTTAACAAATTGTTTTCCTATCATAAAGAAATTTTGTAATATTTCCACCATCTTGTCTTGTATATTACGAACATTTCAGGTACATTTTTTTTCTTTCCCTCCATTCATTTTTAAAAATAAAAAATAGGGAAAAAAGAATAATCAATAGAATATTAAGTTAAAAGAATAGAATGTCCCAAGTAAGGGGGAGATTAAGTAAGGGTTAGTTTACTTAAAGAAGATATTCTTAATCAATAAGAAGTAACTTCTCTAAGAAAGACTAGAATACGATCCTTATGGATTTCAAAACTGAAGGGGGTGTTAGTCATATTCATCATGGGTCAAAGTTAATAGAGATAAGTGTTTATTTTAAAGTTCAAAAATGAAAAACTTATTCCTTATACTCTTTTTTGGAAAGTTGTTTGAGCTTTCAAGAAATTGGGTAATTGTTAAGTCAATAAGACCCCTTATGAATTTTATATTCCTTTATGTTTTGAAAATTGCAAACACATTATCTTAAGTAAAATTATCTTTCTATAATAATTATTTTCCTTAAAGAAAATTTTCTCTCTATAATGAAATCTATTAACATAATACTTAAATATTTTTTTATATGTTATTCTTAATGATCCTTATCCAAGAATAACCACATTTATTTCGTAAGACCAAATTTACCTAAGAATAATCTGACCATTATCTAAAACCTTGGAATATTACAATTATTTAGATACTGAGTCTTACTATTTTTAGACTCTAAATTCTCTGAAATTCAGACTCGAAATTATCTGAAATTCAAACTCCAAATTCTATGAAATTTGAACTTCGAATTCTCTAAAATTCAAACTCCGAATTCTATGAAATGCAGACTCTGAATTCTCTGAAATTTATACTATGAATTCTTTTAAATTAGGACTCCAAATTCTAGGAAATTAGGACTCCAAATTCCTTATAATTTAGTCTTTGGATATCTATTATTTCAGAATCTGATTTTTCATATTTTTAGACTCAGATTCTAAATTCCTTAAGTTTCTGATTAAATTATTTTCTTATATTTACCTCATTTACTTAAATTAAAGTTTCATTTTATCAAATCCAAAACATGTTCATTTATATTAAGCTTAAAAATATTTTCCTAACATTTTATTATTTCTTACACATGGTAATGTTTCCCATTTTTTCTTACATGAAACAATGGCGTACAACCAGTTTTCAAATAACTGTTGGCTGAGTGAAACGTGTACAGGTCCCTCTAAAATTCAAGGAATCCATTGGGATTTTTACTTATAAATACCCCAAAAATTTTAGGATTTACACACATTTATAGATTACATACTATGATACTGTGAAGTTTTTTCTAGAGAGAGACACTCTCATGCTTTGTGCAATCTATGAACATCTTGTTCAACTGTGAAAAACTTGTTCAGCCTGCCTAGTGCGATTCCGATTGGCTGATCAACCGAGGGCTTCTGAGGATTGGAAGACAAAGGTGCTGACTACCTTAATGTTGAAGGACTTATAAAGATAGAAATATAGTAGTTCTGACTACCTTAAAGTTCGAGGGCTTGTGTGGATAGCAAGACAGACTTTGATATTCTTATCGAGGGCTTACCCTGGTGTGGGTAAGACAGACTTTCTTGAAAGTATAAATCAAGGGACCTTTATACAAGGTTGTTGGATACCCTTATCTTTATGTTAAAATGTTTTCTAATTTTTTACTTGTTGTTACAAGTTTTTATTCCACTACAATTTTTTTTAAATAAAGTATAACTTTATTATAATTTCTTAAAACTATATAATATGATAAATAAGATTCTATATTCTTTAAGGTAGAATCCTTCCCTAAGTAAAATTTTCTTAAGTTTTTTTGTCGGATCCATATTTTTATATCCTAAGAAAGATATTCTCTTAGTTAAGAACTAAATAGGGTTTGTGAATCCATCTTCTTTAAATTTGTTAAACAAGTATTTTCATAAGGATAAAAATGAAAGTTTCTAATCCTACAATTCACCCCTATTATAATTGAGCATATATATCTATAATTTGATCCTACAAATTTAATGGGTTTAGATCATGAGATTAAAAGAGTTCATTGTATCCTAGATTATTTGTGTTTCCTTGAGTTATTTTGGACCACTAATACTCTTTTTGATGATCAGATCTTATATGAAGTTTTTTGATGCTTCTGGTTGATGTAGGGGATCCAAGATATATCTTTTATTTATTTTCATCTATTAAATTATCATGAGTCTTATTTCATTGTTCCTATATTAAGAATTATCTAATAAAGATAGTAAACTATACTTGAAGAAATTTAAGGGGGTTTGAGTTGGACAACATGTGTTTAGATAATTCTATGACTTGGAACATGCGATTAATGTTTTATTAATGTTGTTGTGTGACTTGATATTTCTATGAAGTTGTGTGTGGTTGTTGTGGTAATATTTAATAATTAACCTTTCATAATAGGATAATAATTTAAATACAATAATGAAATGAACTTAAGGTATTTCAATGGGAAAATGGAATCACACGCATTTTACTAGGATCATGATATCACCTCTTGATGTTGTCTTGGTTGTTATTATTTGTTGGTATTTTTGGATGATATGATTTATGTATTGTTTTATAAATTTTAGTACTAATATTAGATATCATAAAAGGATAACCCACTTAAAGTTGTTAATGAACTAGTTGTGTGGAAATTTTGATTGGATGTGTTTTCAACCATGATAAAGAGTTTAAATGTATATAAATATCCTTTTAACAAGAATTTGTTGTGGTGGTTATGCATGAATTAGTTTTTGAGTGGGATTATATGATTATATATGGAATTGGGTAATATGTTACTATTGTAGTTACCATATACAATGTCAGTTGTAGATGGATATGGATGTGACATGTGTTTGGTAGTGGGGCTGTGATTGGATACCGCAATTAACATAGTATGTGATGACTATTTTTTATAGGTGAATGAGATATTGTGGTGGATCTAAATGAATATAATGTGTGAGGGTGTGATTCAATGATTTTAATGAGCCTGGGATTTTTTTTAGTTTCTTGGTAACTATGGAATGCATTTTATAACATCCCAACTAGAACCACTAGGTTCGATCCGAAGTTCCACATGAACTCATGCGTGCCTCCCCGCACACATGAGGTCTTTGACTAATGGAAAGGGTCCAAGTCTATTAGTTGGGAGACTATAACCCCAATATCATGTCATATCTCAAATAAATAATAATTTAATAAATAATCAGAGTAATAAGAGGAACTAAAATATGACATACATGATATAATAAACTAAAACTAAAAAAAGATCCAAGGTATGAAAAAAGGTCAATAAATAAAATCTATAGCAGATATCACACTCTAACTCCATCCAGAAATTACATGTATCCTCCCACTCTACTAGCTCAACTATCCATCACAGGGACCTTTCCCTTTAATGAATCCCTAAACTTGAAATATATAAGCACATCAAAATTCCTGATTAGGGTCTGAGTACAAGACCTAGTAGGGAACCACCAATGACCCTTAACATCAATGAATAAAATATAAAAGTGAATTCCATGAACATAATAGTGTATAGATATAAAAAAATATATCACATAGGTATAAAACATATGTTAGGTCCTTGAACACTAGATCTACCTGCTTCAGCACCAACCTAAAAGGAACTTCTCTCTACCTACTTCGGCACCATGCTGGAAGAAACATTGGTCGTCTTCTTGACACATCCCACTCAATGGTATAGACCCAAGAAAGTAACACATCCCACTAGCTGGGGTATCCCAAGTACATTCCAATCCAAGTTTGGAACATCCCTCTAGAATAGATAGCCCCAAGTATGTGACACATCCTTCCTATTAGGGAAGTCCAAGAAAATGCCAACCCATGTCTAGAGCATCCATCTAAAACGGATAGACCCAAGCATGTGACACATCTTAATAGTTGGGATATCTCAAGTACATTCCAACCAAATTTTCACACATCTCTTACAATAGGACCAACCTATATGATCAACTGAAGATGATATAAGAACATCACATATGATATAAAATCCATATAACTGATCAATCATCATGTTAATCAATAGGTATCATAGTCATCAGAATCCGCATGCAAGAAACACAAGCATAGGTGAAAGGCTAAATACACACACATCATTTAAACAAGCATCGTATATAGTTTTATTTGGGATACAAACAAACACCAAAAATCATACCAATAAATTTTATAAAACATTAATCCTATTTAGGGACTTCCCTCCTCAAGGTTGTTGATGAATATATTAAAGGTTTTTCAAGGAACATCACCCAAATTTTTCCAGGAACTCATCGTCTCAAACTGCTCAACAATTATTCCAATAAACTATTATATTATTTTATTTCCAAAATAAATAAAAACAATAATTGTGATAACATATTTGTTGGCATAGTCTAGAACCTTCTTATTTCAATGATACCAAATCATGTTTATAATGTTTATAATGTTTATAATGTTTTATATTATTAAAATGTTTTTCTATTCAAACCTGTAAATATGGATAAGTCAATAAGTAAAGGTGCCCACCTACCATATAAAGAAAACCTATTGACCGTGAAGGTCAGGTGACCATATGGTACTGACCGCATGAACAAAATAAATACTTTACACCAATTATTTCTAAGTCTTATACTAAATTTGTGTTAAATTTTAAGTGACCACATGTGTACTGATCATGCCATATGTTTAACACAAAGTGGACACATGAGGGAAACTATTTATCACATGAAAAAACCTATTTACCATGGGAATGTAATTAAAATTTCTCTAAGTGTTGTAGTAAACACATGTATTATTATACTTACCACATGAAGAGATGGACCCACCACAAGAGAAAGTTGATTGATCGCATGATTAAGTGTACCTACCATAAGAAAAAAATGTTGTGACCACATGAAGGAATGAAGTGACCATGCCTAGTTTCCATGCCTTTTTTTCATGCCAACCAACCATGCCTTGTAACTATGAGCCAAAGTAACTATGCCTAAGGGAATAAAAACTACCATATATAACTTAAGTAGTGGGGTATTTCAAATATCCAATGACTATTTTTCAGAGTATTAATTGCAGAGTTAATATAATTAATGTAGTAAATGTTTTCTAATGATTATTTTGATATGGAGTTCTCTTTAAGAATATGAGACACTCATGGAAAAGGAAGATACACATATATGAAATAATAGAGGAATATATTCATATGCCTGTGATATACATAGGACTATTTCAGAACACTCTATGACACTATGTTTTCTTGAACCTTTTAAGAAAACTTAGTTAATCATTTTCAAAGATAGATTCAAGGAATTCTGAACAACCAAAGATGATCAGACTAAGCCACATCAAATCTTCAAACTCTTTATCGTTTTCTCCTTCAATTTTAGCTTAAATTTAGAGTTTTGTTTTGTTTTTCTCTTTTTAACGATAAAATACACTCTAATACTATATTGAATTGTGAAAGACACTCTCTTTCATTTATTTTCATTTTTACTCCCATATAGAATTTATAAAGAGGCTCTGTAGCCTCAGATGAATTCATGTAGTTGTTTTTTATTTGTTTCTATCATGTATAATCCTAGAAGAGGATCTATTAATTCTTTTCAACCATGTGTTCTATTTTGTAAAAACCTGATCCATGTTATGGATCAGTTTATTTTATAAAAAATTACTTAGCATCAGGTGATTTCCAAGTTGAAGGGATTATGTCTTGGCTTGAGACTGAAGCCTATGTTTAAATCTGATGTGTTATTTTCCATTTTATTTAATCTATTTTTAAAACTGAATTTCATCTATTTTGAAAATTTTAATAGTAAAACATTACTTTAATAGTTGAATTTAATTTGGGTTATATATATAATGTTAGATTCAAGTAAAACTGTTTTAAGAGTTAAGAGATTTTTAAACTTGTTTTAACTGAGTTGTGATTTAACTTCTAAGAAGGTTTTTGAAAAGATAAAATTATATAACTATACTATTTTAGTTAATTGGGAATATTTTATAATTTTTTTAATTTAGTTTTTAAATAATTTTGATAGAAACTTGAATTGAAAACAAAATTCAACACCCTCTAGAGTGTTCCATTGGGACCAACATTTCATGTCATGGAAATTTAAAAATACTTTTTACTATGATCTAGATTTATCAAAATATCTTAAAATTTATTTTGAATCTTAATTTCCAAATTTATGGAAAATAATATATAATAAGAGACAAATAGTAATTAGAATCATAATTTTAATAGAACTAGTTATGATCAATGTAAGATCAAGATGAAAATCCATATAAAGAACATGATATTTGATATTTGGACCGTTATAGAGGAAAATTATGAAAAAATCAATGTTTTAAGATTTTAATGGGGTGATTACACTATGGATATGTATGGATTTAATTATAAATATATGAATGAATTATACTATGAATTTGTAGAATTCAAATTTAATAGAATTTCTTTTTTGTCTACTACTTTCAAAATATGGGACAGACTAGTTATTTCTTATGAAGGAACTTCCAATGTCAAATAAATTCTTCTCAATAATTATACCATTAAATATGATACATTTAAGATAAAAACTAAAGAAACCATTTATGATATGTGTAGATGCTGAAATTTTCCAAAGGCCTCAGACCGAAATTTGGGGAAAACCGGAAGTAGATTTATCCTAAAAGAACTGGTCTAGGACCAGTTTAAGTGTGGCAAAAAAATTGGAAGCGTGCGTGTAAATATTCCCCATGGTGCGGAAAATGACACATACATGAGATTTGTTGCATGTCGTAGGGTAATTTCCGGGTAGCCGAAAGAGGGATCGGGTTTTCGGCATGGGATGAATTCTGCATGCCCCCTGTGGCGCCCAATGACCTATAAATAGAAGGGAAACCCCTTTCTCCTAGGATGAGGAATTCTAAATGTATCCTCTATGTGCAATTCACCTCTTTGACACACAAAAGATGGCTTTCAGTATTGGATTTTCTGTGATAGGTTTTCTAGGGGTCTTCCTTTGCGCGAAACCCATAGCGCTTGACCCTTGCCCAAGTGCTTTGTTGTTTGGAAAACTGTGTGCAAACCCATTTACTTGCATGCAAACCTTGACCGTTTTCATGAAAAACCTTCTCAAATTGTGTGCACTCCTCCTTTATCCGCTCAACCCAACTTTTTGTCCACACTAGTTCCCATTTGTGCACCTATTGCACGCAACCCCCCTTCTTTTCATTCAATCCTCAGTGTGCGCTCCATGTGTCACCCTTACCCTAAGGAACCATGTATGAGCCCCTCTTACATGAAATACACCTTTCATGTGCTCCTTTCTTCTGTATGACTCTACAGGTGTGTACGAAGTGATTTCGAGGTCCCTTGCGTGGTGATTCCTGTTGCATTGCTTAGCCTAATGCTTCTTCTCATAGGCACAATAATAGTTATTGCTTCTTCTCATAACCATGATAACATTGGCCCCTCAGTGGATCACTCCATGACACCCCCTCACTACGGCATTTACAGTGCCTTCCCTTCACTAAGGGTTAAAGCATGCCAGTTATGTAAGTCCTAGGGGTGCGAAGTGAACTCACATCATCCAAGATTTAAGATGTTAAACTTCCAAGAACCATTGTACCCATCACATGACATTAAACTGTGGCCTTGCACCATGAATCATACGTGGGGTGGCCCATATCATAAATTCTCTACACCCTCTCATCTCCATTGGAGTGAGATATTCCTCACATGGAATGAGATCCTCTTTACCGGAGCGACGACTGTTCATGGGGAAGGTAAACCACCTTGGTGTAAGCCTCTATGATTTCTTGCAGGAGGCATCACCCCTTCTCCTCCTTTCTTCTTTGGTGCTAAACACTAGAGGTGATAGGGGCACATGGACCTTCGTTATATTTTCCATCTCCCTCTGGGATTTGTCTCCATTGGGCCTCCATCATGGAGTAAGTCCCAATCTCCATCTCCTTGGGCTGCTAACCATGCGTAATCCCTTGTTTCCTCTTTGGACCGCTAACCATGTGTAATCCCCACTTCACTTCCTACAAATGCACCTCTAGAGACGTGATCCTTAGGTCTTTGATGCCTCTTATTTCTCACACTGAGCATGACTCACGTGGGCATAGAGTAAGTATCGACCATGAAATCCTCTCTAGGTTGCCTTAGCGTGTAGTCCCAAAACCATTCCGAACTACATGAACTTTGATCCTTTCCAAGGAAAGGTATATAGGAAGCCTCCCTAAGGTTCAAGCCCAACAACTATTGGTCCCGAACCCTTCAAATCGGTTTTCCAAACACTTCTGAACTATGTGGACTTTAATCCTTTCCAAGGAAAGGTACATAGGAAGCCTCCCTGAGGTTCAAGTCTAACACCTACTGGTGTTGAACCCTTTACGTCGGTTAACCAAACACTTCCGAAATATGTGGAATTTTATCCTTTCCAAGTAAAGGTACCTAGGAAGTCACTTTGAGGTTCAAGCCCAACACCTACTAGTCCCAACCCCTTCACGTTGCTTCTCCAAACACTTCTGAACTACCTAGAATTTGATCCTTTCCAATGCAAGGTACCTAGGAAGCCTCTCTGAGGTTCAAGCCCATCACCAATCAGTCCTGACCACTCTACGTCGGTTCTCCCTCATCCTAAAAAACGTTAAAATGTACACCCCTTTCGTTCCACATGATGTTAAACTGAACCCATTAAAACTACATGGAATTTCATCCTTGTCTCCTAGATAGGGTACGTAGGAAGCCTCCATGAGGTTTAACCCCAATCAACAGTAAGCCATTATGATCCCCATATAATAGTAAGTCATTGTCAACCCCAATTGAAGATAATTTGTTGCATCTAACCAGTGTTAAGCTGTTGTAGTGAACAATCAATGGTAAGCCATCTTAGTCCCCTTTGTTGGGACCCACATCTCTGGTCCGCGCCCATGGTGTCTGACCAACCCGGGCTGCTAACCATGCATAAGCCCCAGTATGTTGTCGGGTCATTGTCATTTGTGCACACCCTAATTCTATAACCCCATCCTGAACTACGTGAACTTTGATTCCAAAACATGGGGATATGTATGAAGCCTCCCTGAGGTTAATTCCCATCACTCATGTCCTATCGTGATCTCTCCCTTGATCCTATATATTTCAGGAAGGTCCCACTCCAACCCAGAGTCTCTACTTCCTCTAGATCTCATCCATGTGTACATTCGCATGGGTCACCTCCTTAGGTTCCCCATTGCCTCACCGAACTATGCGGACATTGATTACCTACCATGAGGATACATAGGAAGTCTCTTAGAGGCTCAAGCCCAACATCAATGTCACCCTCGTGTCGGATCCATCTCACTCTCCATCAAATATCGACCGTCCAAATTCATCCCAATTCTTACTCAGGCTGCCACATCCTGGTGAGATCATGTCACCCACTTTCTTGCTACTTCTAGCAGTAATCGAGTAACTAACCACACGTTATCCCCAACACCAGCGATCCATCCAGGGGTTGCACCCATCAGACCCACTCCTGTGAGTGTTCTGATCAGTCTGATCTATCTCCTCTAGACGTTAAACTTAAGGCATACCCAGTGTTAAACATGGGAAGCTGTGGAAAACATCAGAGACATGCCCATGGCATAAAAATCCCCACATTTTACGTGGGATGCCTTAGGATTCTTTGCCCTCAAGAAGCATTATCCTAAAGGGAAGAAACCCATACGCATCAGTGTTCCAGCATCCAGAGACGCCAGCGATGTCGAAAGTGACTAATCCACCAACCGAAGGTTGCTACCCTAGATGGACCCCTTGGAATGTCTTAATAGAAGCAGTGTAATTAACCGGAATCCATGAAGACATGGCACTGGGAAGAGTTTCACGAACAACATCTTAAGTCTATAAGGGAGACCTGGACTAGCCAATTAGTTCCGAGGAGGAATCCATGAAAGGAGGAACTGACATCCCATCATCTCATTTCGATCAAAGAGAAAATGTACCTGAATAAGAGATGGATTCCTCCTTCCTTTGGAAAGCAGGAATGCGGGGCAACACTTGTGCATCCACCAAAAGGAAAAAATGTGTGCCCTGAAAAAAGAGTCAGAAAAAGAAATGGTTAACTTGACATTAACTTCTTCTCCTTAGTGTTGAGACTAGTAGTGATCGAGACATAAGTGGATTAGTGTGTCAATGGATCCATGAATCCGGCACCAGGTCCCACCAAGAAAATAGTTGGCCTCGTGTGAATCTCACCAAAAATTAGGGAAGTTGAACGTTGGACATATTGTTCTGTGATGTTGTCAGCATGGATCATTCATACCAATAATGGAATATGGAATGGCACTGGGGCACTGGATGTCGCTTTCCTTCTTTCAGCACTAATGGTTAAATCTCTCTTCTTTTTAGGACCCAAGTTGCTCCGATAGGAAATCCATCACCTCCCACCCAATGACGCAGGGGCAGGGGAAATGTCAAAGTGGAAACCCCACGTGGCCTCAACCCTCCCATGATAGCCTATGTTTCCATGAATTCTTGGTACCCACACCCCATCTCCCCTTCTGAAATTGTTCAAGGAAGGGTTATAAATGACATCATTCGACGATACAAGGAGGAGGTGATTATCCCAACCGAGGATATGGCCTCTCAAGACATAGAGTCTTCTGCACCTCATCACCATCACCACCCCCAATGGTTGTGCATGAATCCACTTCTCCCCACTTCAACACATAATCGTTTTGGGAGTCTCCCCCTGGAATGCTTCGATGACACCCTCCCCTATGTCGATGAGGTGAGGGATGTCTGGGCCAGCCTAGCCGGGATCCCGTTCTAGGGGATTCCAAGGAGGGATCCCACTTGGTCATGTCACTGCCTCCACTTGGCCCCATGGGATGAGGAGTAGGTAAGCTATGTGCCGAAACCATCGGCCCCAGTTCGGTTAACCCGACACCAGCATCAGGTGAAGGGTGAAGAGGATGCTCGCCGAGGGGCGTCAACATCAACGACTATCATGGCATGTTCCACTACTGACGCATAACATTAGTACCCTATTTATGATGAGTAGGGGAATTCATATGCCCAACTAATATCGAGTCCCCTACTGCCCCACAGGCTGGTTGGGTCGACTCTCCTAGTCGCCGACGTAGGTAGTGCCCGTCGCAGGCCAACCCATGGCAATGACACCAATTACGGAGGTCCTCCCTGTACCATCACCAATGAGATCACAGGTCTGTCCCGCTCCCAATCTCAACGTGGAGGTCCTCCCCATGCCATCTTCAATTTGAACGAGGGTCATCCCCACTGTAGTGAATCTTAGTACAGAATCCTCCTTCGCACCCCCGACCTCAGGTATGGAGTCGTTCCTCCTATAACAGGTCACTAGTTTGAAGATGCTACACATCCAGTCAACCGTTAGTGTGGGAGTATTCCCCATATCCTTATGGGAGTTGATGAAGGTTCTCCTCATCCCAGAATCTAGAGAAGTGAAGTTTTACCTCACTTAATAGACACTCTACATAGAGCTCCTACCCGTGTTATTCTTGACCTGTACGATGAACCTCCTTGTACCGACATTGCCAAAGGAAATAAGCATGAAGGCCCTACTCATGCTCACACCAGCTCCAGCGGAGGTCATACCCACTCCAGCACTTCCTGTGGAGATTCCATCCATGCATAAGCCAGTGGAAATAGAGGTCCTCCCCATATTCCCTTCGACATCTGTCCAGGTGCTCCTCACACCCCAAATCACCCAGCCAGAAGTCCTCTCCGCCCCAACACCAGTTCGGTGAAAGGTCATCCCCGATCCAAAAATCTTCTCCATCTTGAAGAGACATACCAAGGTAAGAGGGAGGGTCACGAAAATAATTAAAAGAGTGCTGAGATGATTCAAATTGAAACTAAGATTTTTTTCTTCTCAGATTATGAGGTGGAATGTGAATCAACAATTAAACCCCCACCTCGATCCTCTATGTCAAGGGACGGGGAAAGAATGAGATGCATCAACCTCATCCTTTCAAAATGTGAATTCCACCAGATTCCCACCTCCCTCTATAGATACATCTTGGTGGAGGAATATTTGGCCCCTTCCTAGGGCCTAGATGATCAGTCATTCCAATCATCCATAGGGTCGTTCTATTCTTTGACCAAAGATCATGGAGACTTGTTCTGGGGATAGATAAAGGATGAACAATAGCCTGAACCACCATTAGTGACCGCAACCCCATATGCTGGAAACTGCGGTAGACATCCCATATTAACGAGATGTAGTGGATCATTCATCGCATTCATCACAGGATAGCCCGAGATGCGGTGGCTTGTCAGCCCGTTTGCCTTATTATCCACCAGCCAGTCTACCATCCCAACGGTTTTCTTCAGTGCCTCTACCGGTCCCCCAACCTTCCCCAGTTGATGAGTGGGGAAAACAAGGGCTAGATCTTGAGTCTGAGCTAAAGTGATTTTGGGATATCCTTATAGTGGATCATTCTGTTGAAATGTTCTGGCCAATTGTGTCCACAAACTTCAGTGCACCAGAATCGCTTACCCAGGAGGAAGTCGTGTGCTTTCTCCAGAACCTTTAGGTGACACACTTCCATCTCCATTATCAGCAAGTAGATTACCCCAAGAGTTGTGAAAACTTTGAGGACATTGAATAGAAATTACGTATGGTCAACTTGGCTGCACTCTCTGTGGCTCAACGCCCCGAGTCACTCGGTCTCCACCAGAACCTCCAACAACAATGCGTTCAGAGTTTTAAAGTGTTCTGCAGAATTATCAAGGAGGCTTCCCTCCATGTTTAGGTCTATGGTTGGGGGAAGTATGATACCCTCCATTTTAGTGCTATCTAATTCTAGCCCGACTCTCTAGGAAATATCAAGAATATGCCTCCAGGAAGAGTCACAGTTAACATGGACGATCTACCAGAGGAAGAGATAGAGATAGAGCTCCTTGGAGAAAACTCACCTCTCAGGGGTGTTCTGCAACTATTAGATCCATTATGAAGGGTTACTCACCAACAGATAAATCTACTGGGTCTTCTCATTCCCACTGAGGAATTAGTCCTCATCCGGAATCCCAATAAGAGAAAAGAACACCTCAGAGTCGTCAACCCCTCCAACCCATCTGGCTTAGTGAAAAAGATGGAGGATGATCTCAAAAAAGTTGTGTTGCATTAGCTGATCACAGAGCACAAGAAGATGGTCGATGACCTTTGTTCTGAAACTTCCGTGGAGTGGTAACCATACTACAACGATCCTCAGCTAGGGTAGAAGGGGAAGGTACAACAGTCCCATGACGAATTGCCTTCAGGTGACCCTGACCACCCTACCCACATAGACAGAATAAAGGCTAGAAATTATGGTAAGAGGAAACAATATGTGTCTCCAAACCCACCCAAGTGGCGCGATAATCATAGGGACCCAGCTCAGGTTCCCCCAGCTGCTCCACATGACATTCCACCAGTTGTTCCATGAGCCTCTGGGCCTGCTTATCATGTTGAAGAAACCGCCAATGCATTGGTGGTTAGGGACCCTCATCAAGATAGGAATCCCTGCCCAGATGACCCAATGGAGGCACTCATTCCTCAGCTCGAGGAATTAGAAACTCGATAGGTCGAAATCCCGCCTAATAGAAAGCCATATCCGGCGTGGGTGGATAATATGCTAGCACTCACAGGTTTTAGAAATCCCACCTTATCCCCCTTTAATGGGATGGGAAACCCACTACATAATCTGGCCCACTTCATCTCATGGTGTGGACCCAAGCTAGGAACTCCGGAGCAGCAAAAGGCCTCCAAACTATAGTGTTTCGTACAGACATTGGAAGGGCCTACGTTTATCTGGTACAACCATATACCCATCAGGTTAGTCTCCAGCTGGAAGGATCTCCATAGGTAGTTTCTCTACCAATTAAGATCTACCACCTAGAATACAAGTATTTAAGACCTCTTCAAGTGCAAGAAGGGGCCTGAAGAATGCGTCACAAACTTCGTCGCCCAGTGAAAAGGATGCACATACTCCTTGGATATGCTGATGACATAGGAAAATCTGTAGAAAATTTATTTCGAGAATGTCAAGACCAAACTGTTCCCCTCTCTCATTACCTAGAATTACCCTAGGGGATTTCGAGACATCTATAAAAAGGCCTGGAGTCTAGAGGAATCCTTATAGCAGGCCAAGTAGGCACGCCTGTTGCCTCCTACAATTCCCATAGGAAGGACTGCTAAGGCTGGGCCCACTGCCTTGGCCCAAATACATGCCCCTAGGAATTTGAAACTAATACTAATGGAGACACCTACATATCCCTGTAGGGGCCCTCTACCTAATGCCCAACCTCCGGTCCAACAGCACCCACCTCAGAATTGGAAAGCACCCCCACGTAATGCGCCACCCCCACCCAGGCGAGATAACCATGCTCCAACTCCTCGACAGGATCCTCTAGCCCTGCTTCAGGGCCAAGCTCCAAGAGACCCTTTCCAGGATAGGAGAAACTGGACCTAAACATTCAATAAGGATTGGGTTCTTGGTTATTTTTGAAGCACCTTGGAACATGGAATTCTATGTTTTCCTGAATGCTGGAGGCTAGAAGAGGCAGATCTCACTGATGAACCCAATTAGTGTCCCTGTCACCAGATCCTAGGGCACACCCTCAAATAGTTCTATGTGTTTAAAGGATGGATTCAAGACCAGGTTGACAACAACATAGTCAGATTAGGCCCAGCTCTGGAACAAGTGGCTTGTGTATTTGTGAAGCCAGACAACGAAAACGATAGCGAAGGAGAGTGGCATTGGGTTTATAACCATGGGTCCCAGAAGTATGATGACTGGATGGCTTGTAAAATAGTTGCATGTGACCATGGTATTATCTGTGCATGTTTGAATCGACCCTAGCCTTCAGAAGAAACCGTGTCACCAACAACCAGTACTTATGCGTCAACAGCTCAGCCTTCCTCTTCCTAGTAGAACAATCGTTGCGGATTAGGGAAAAAAATTACCCTACCGATGCCATCATCTTCCCGCACTCTCAGTGAATTTATTCTCCTAGAGATGGAAATTTTCCCCAAAATCCATCCCATAGTGGATGATTCGTTAGGTGACGATCAAGGGTACGCCTTAGTTAACACCGTAGAGCTGGTAAACCCCTACATGATTTCTGATGGTGAAGAAAACCAGACAGATCCTCCCAACATCCCCAGCTATTTCCAGCATCAATGAGGCCGTGGATCTGTGGTTCGTCAGAGTGCCTTAGTCAGTACTTCTAGCTAGGTTGTGCATGCCACTGAAACCAGATAGTAGTCCCAACGCAAAGCTCAGAACACACATCCTTCTCATATAGTGTCACCAGGTTTTCCTTTGCCACCGTTTGTGTTACTTGATCAGGAGGATATGCCTTGACCACGCAGGGATCAACCAAAATCTACTATGAACCAACCTTATTCACCTGAGGGACATCCGGTAGTTTCTCCATGAACTTCAACCAGGAAGTAACGGGACATCCCCAATAGCAGTTAGCTGACGGTTCAGCTAGAAGGGCCAGTCATCCCCCTTTCCATAGAATGGCCTCATATAAGCATAAGTTCATGAATAGCATGGAAGTACATTGTCTCCAAGAATCTTTCCAGCATTCTAGAAAGGCTGTCTGTCCTTGATGCCCTTTTCCTATCAGTAGATATGCATGAAGCCCTTGTCTAGGCTTTAAGAAGCCCCCTCCAGTTCGAGAAGGAGGTAACAGCCACAAAAACCTTCCATGCTGAGGCAATCGATCATTTTGAATTCCATGACATTATCTATTTCTTTGGATAAGATGAAGGATCTCCCATAAATGGTCACATCCTTCCATTTTACATCACCTTCCCTTTCAATGGCATGAAGGTTCCTTGTTGCCTTGTCGACACTGGCTCTGGGATCAACATAATCCCAACCAGGAAACTTCGGAAGATGGGGATGTCTGAGGATGATTTGATTCCATGTGACCTGAAAATCCAAGGTTATGATAGGAAAGAATAGACACCAGTCAGTAAGATCCTACTAAATACCTATTTTGGTGGCCTAGTTTCCAGCACTGAGTCCATTATTGTATCCCAGGACACCACCTACAATGCATTGATGGGTAGGCCATGGCCTCACCTACATGCGGTGGTCACTTCATCGTATCACCAGTTCCTTATGTACTCCCTTAATGGTTGAGTGGGTGTACTCCAAGGTGACACGTCTCCCTTTTCCTCTTGTGAAGCCCACTACCTTGATGCTGACTATTATAAGATCAAGTACAAATAGATTCAAGCTAATTAGGTTAACCATGCTACGACTGTGACCAACCCGTGGATAGACTTGGATGATTCCTATTTTGTTCTGATCCATCGATTGGAGGCTACAACCCAAGATACGGGGCAATTGTTTTTTTGTTTCTAGAAAGAGGGGGAAGCACATTTCCAAGTATATGTGTTACTGGAAGATCACCTCTTATTCCTACACAACTCAGGATCGGGTGATCCCAGAGCCCCATACACCTATAAGGTATCAGGATGTCGGCTCCATGGTAATGGAAATACGTCATACTTTCTTATTCCTCCAATCTGGGATAAACTAGGTCAAGCCAATGTGCAACTATTTTTTTGATATGATCAAGCCTGGACCCTTGGGCTGAAGACCATATGGGATCGGGTCGACAACTTTCATCGCTATAGTTTTGATAGCATAGGAATTCCCCAAGGTAGTGTTTAATACCACTCATGCTAGAACCAATCTCCCATCAGGATATATTGTCTCAGAGGAAACTCCTCCCACTGAGGACCCCCCCCCCCATAAGTGAAGATGAGGATTTAGAGGATAATCCTCCCACTTTCGAATAGGGTGTCTCCACCATGGTTGATGAATTGGTACAGGTGAACCTCAGTAGTGAGACAAATATAAAACCCACATTGATTAGTTACGCTATGCCTTTAGAAGATAAAAAGAAGTATGTGGAATTCCAAAAGATGCATCATGATGTATTTCCTGGAGTTATAACAAAATTCCAGGACTAGATCCTTAGGTCATTGTACACCACCTCGGTCTTCCAGAAAATTATCATGGGTTCAAAAAGCCTCCGAAAAAGATGCACTCTTCTCATGGTACCATGTTTGAGTCCAAATTTGATAAGATAATTAAAGAAAACATCATCAAGGAGGTCCAGTACCTCATATGGATAGCCAACATTTTGCCAGTCAGGAAGAAGAATAGACAAATCAGAGTCTGCATCGACTTCTGAGATCTCAACCGTCATTGTCTTAAGGATGATTTTACTTTCCCATGATGGAGCTATTGATCAATGTTATAGCTGGGTTCCATGCCCTATTATTTATGGATGGGCATTCTGGGTATAACCAGATCTGAATGGCTCCTAAGTATGAGGAGTCTATAGCCTTCAGGGAACTGCAAAGTACATTCTACTACCAGGTAATTCCCTTCAGTCTAAAGAATTCAGGTGCCACCTATCAGTGTGTCATGCATCACATATTTAAGCCGATCCTTGGGAAATTTGTGGAATGTTATGTAGATGTTATGGTGGTCAAATATTTTTAGCGTCAGGACCATCTCAAAGATATTGAGAAAGTGTTCGGCTTCCTCCATTCTCCCCACCTAAAGATGAACCCATTGAAGTGTGCCTTTGGGGTTACCTATGGAAAGTTTCTAGGCTTCATTTTTAGAAATAGGGGCATCTAGATTGACCTAGATAAGGTCAAGGCTATCATCAAAATGTCTCCCCTGAGCATTATTTGGGAGATTCGAGGCTTTCAAGGCCACTTGGACTACACATAAATATTCATTGTGCATTTGGCTGAAAAGTGTAATACCATTTCTCAGATCATAAAGAAAGACACAATCTATCAACGGGACGAATAATGTCAGACTGATTTGAAGGAAATCAAGAAGTATCTGCTCCAGCCCCCAGTCCTAAAGCCGCCCATTTCTGAAAAGGTTCTGGTTTTTTTGTGACCGCCCTAGAATGATATCTCGGTGCCCTTATTGCCCAGAAGAACAATTATAGAACATAGAACGACCACTACTATCTTATCCGTATGCTCCTTGATTCAAAGACCATATACACTCCTATAAAGAAGAGATACCTTGTGCTGGTATTCACAGTACAGAAATTGCAGCATTAATTTCAGCACCATGAGGTACAACTTGTGTCTTCAGTGGATCTTATAAAGTACATCCTGAACCACCCCATGTTGATGGGATATCTAGCTCAGTGGAAAGTGATCCTCTAGCAGTTCGAAATCAGGTTTTTCCCTCAAAAGGCTATAAAGGGGAAATCATTGGAAAACTTCCTTACTGCCCATCCAGCTCCCGCGAACCAGTATTTGGACCTTGATTTTCTCGATGTGGCAATCCTCTTGATAGACCAAGCCATTCTGTGTTCTCAAATGCACTTTGATGGTTCTTCCCAAAGCACTACCGGTAGAAGACTCAATGACCCCAGACTTAATAGATTGGGCTTGGGTATTTTCTTCATCAAACTAGCACAAGCCATTTCGGCCATATTCATTCATTTTATTGGAAGGTTGTACCAACAATGAGGAAGAGTATCAGGCTCTCATCACTGGCCTCAAGCTAACCATTGAGATCGATGTTCCCCACTTGCATGTGAAAGGGGACTCTGAACTAGTTATCAAGAAGATCAATGGTGACTATGTCGTTACAAAGCCAGAGCTCATACCACTGTTGGAATGCACTATCTAGATGATGGTCCAGTTCCCATCTCAGCCATAAGTTACCCATGTTCCTTGATCCCAGAATGGTCGAGCTGACACCTGGTCTAGCCTAGCTTCATCTCTTATGGAGACTGATCCGGATTATTTGATTATCCACGTAGCACACCATAGATTCATCACCCCCGTCACTCCATACGATGATAATAGCCTGAAGGTAAGCCATCTTACCACTGGTGCCTCCACATTAGAGCCTCTAGGTCCCCCTGATGTAGTGATGGAAGTGACACCCCACTAGAGGAAGTCTTTTTTTGAGTACCTCCAAAACAGTAATCTCTTGGAAAATCGATCCACACTCAAGCGAATCCGACACCACACATTGTAGTTTACCCTCCAGAGTGGTCCCGATCTGAAGAAGATCCTCTAAAAGTGCAGGTTTGATGGGGTTTTCCTCTGTTTCATTCAAAGATTTGAGATTTCTCAAGTAATTTATGAGGTTCATGCTGGTTCCTGCATGGATCATCAGACAGGGCTGAAATTATCTCACAAGATCTAGAGACTAGTGTATTTTTGGCCCTCCATGATCCATGACTGTATCAAGTTTTCCAACAGGTTCCATGCATTCAAAATCCATAATAACTTTGTGAATTGGACGTCAGAGCTTCTCCGCACCACCAAGTACTCTTGGACCTTTATGGTATGGGGACTTGATGTCGTGGGATCATATCCACCGGTGATAGCTCGCCAGTGTTGGTTCATCATGACCGCTACGAATTTTTTCTCAAAGTGGGTAGAGGCAGTTTCAATCAAGGAATTCAAGGCCCATTCTATCATTTAATTTGTTAGATCCAATATCATCTACCTATTTGGAGTCCCTCATGCCGTCCTCACCGATAACAGCACCAACATCTGGGTAGCTGAGTTGAAGAAATTGTATGCCAAGTACAATATCCATTCTAACCATACCTCCCACTATCACACGAAAGAAAATGGGAATATCAAGGTGTTCAAAAAAACCCTCCCTAACATTATGGAGAAAAAGGTTGTCCAGAACAAGAAGAGTTGTCCGGAAAAACTCCCCAATGACCTATGGTCCTATTGGACAATGACTCACAATTTCACATAGGTGACACCATATTCCCTGGTGTATAGAACAGAGGCCATCTTGCCTATCAAGATTCAATTTACTTCATTAAACAGAATTGTTTATGATCATAAAGCACCAGATAAGGTAGATGAAATATATTTGGATGAATTGGAAGCACTCGATGAGAACATGCTTCATGCCCTGCACAATCTAGAAAGGCATTAGAAGAAGATACCTATAGATTTCAACAAGAAAGTTTTCCTCTGCAATTTCTTGCAAGGTGACTTGCTGTTGGCCCTAGAAACACCATTGATACCTAGTAGGATACCTCTTAAGATGGAACCCAAATATGAAGGACCTTACATCATTCACAAGTTTTACCCCAATGGAACGTACTCTTTGGTTACCATGGATGGCGAGCTTATAACTCCTCCCACCAATGCCAAATTCCTCAAGAGATAATTTTCATGAGTATCTTGGTCCTGCATTAACTTAAAATGTTGCTTCCAGCATGACATTAAACTACTTTACCATCCCACATGATGATAAACTACAAAATGGTTTGAGATCTATGACCTTAAAATAAGATCTATACGGTCCCTCAGGACCTTGAACTTTTCTGTATTTTCCATGTGATGTTAAAATATGTGATTCATATGGACTGAAAATGTAAAACTATTAAGCATACATCCTCACCACACGATGTTAAACTACATGGCCCATTTAAGAACTATGTATGGCTTGATTCCCATCCTCATGGGATATGTAGGAATGCTCAGACACCTCATCTTGAGTCTATCTCCCAGACTCCTCTTTGATTATCCCCACTGGGTATAGTTCCCTAGGAGGATCTCACATGGTGTAGTGTAGGATTATCTAGACAACGATAATCTCACCATATTCCCCTCATCATTCTTCTATCCTCCCATGTACTCCATGAAAGACGTTAAAATTCATGGCCCTTTCAGAACTACATGTGGCTTGAATCCCATTCTTATGGGATATGTAAGAATGCCCATATAATTTTTCCATAGGCCCAACCCCAACTTCAAAATCTCCCCTTGGATCAAAACAAATGGTGTGGTATAGGCGTTTTCCTTCATTCATGTCGAGTTCATCATGACCACACCATGTATCAATCTCCCTAGAGATATCTTCCTCTTTTGTTGTCCTTCTAGATGTTAAATTACACGAGCACATTCATGATTTACACACTCCATTTATTTGGGACTTTATCATCTTTCACATCCAAAGGGGACCCCGAATGGTACATATACTTAGCTCAAGGGCTCTCTTATCATTTATGGCTAACTTCCTTGAGAACCTCAAACAACAAATTGATATAAGTCCCGCATTGCGAATATGGTCAGTAGTTGGCACTCATTTGTTGTTTCTATTTAACATCACATGATATGAATGTAGTGTTTCGAAAATGGTCAAAAAATATCCTTCATCGTTGTCACCACCCCTATAGGACCCAAATTATGTGTGTAGTAGTTCATTATGTCCCTTTTTCCCTTCAAACGTTAGTCTTCCTCGGGCAGGAGTGTGAGTCCAACTACAGTACCCTTATATGTTGGGGAAATCCTGGACCTATTCCTTATTTCCCACACTAAGCATTACTCATGTGGGTTTAGGAGCTCTGGTAAGGGAATACACACATAAAGGTTCATGTATCTATGGTTCAGGTTCTATGAACTTAAACTAAGATCACTATCATCCTCATTGCAAGATGCTAAACTAAAAACTGGCCAGGACTTTCAGTCTCAGGTCCCTCAAACTTTTTGGTCCCTTGGCCCAGTTTCTCAACTATTATTGTGCATTGTAGCATGGACTCTTTTTCCTCATTCACGTCAGGATATTTTTACCATGCTTCATACACCCCCTCGATACACTCATCCATCCATCATCCTCACTACAAGACGTTAAACTGAAAACTAGATGGGACTTCATGTCTCATATCCCTTAACATTTTTTTCCACCTGGACTAAGTTCTCATTTGGGATTTTATAGTGTGGTATGGACTTATGTTCTCATCCACATTGAGATACATGTAATTCCATATGCATCCCCCATTAAGATACCTTTCCCTTATCTGCATACTTGCCACATGACGTAAAACTACACATCATCCTCCAGCACTACGTGAGGCTTGATTCACATCCTTTTGGGATACGTAGGACCGCCCAAAAATTTAGCCTTTGGGTCCAGCCCCATTTATTTAGAACCTCTTTATATTTTTGGACCCCTATCCTGAGTCCTCCCAGGAGAGGGGCATGCGACGTGGTATGGGCTTATGTCCTCATTCACGTCAGTTTTGTAACAACCACGCTATGTACCTCTCTCTCTCGAGATCTCTTTGTCCACTTGTTCCACACTTATCTTCTCAAGTCAGACGATCTTATGTTGGGCCCCTCGACCCTCTTTGGCTATTCACCGATGTTCCCAAGAGCACTCTAGTTTAGCATTTAGAGTGTTGAATCCTACATGGACACGTTATCTCCAATCCTTAGGATTCATGCGCCCCTTTATTTGGGTTTCCATCATCTTTCACATCCAAAAGGTCCCTTGAACAATACGTATACTCATCCTAAGGGATCTCTTATCATTTCAGGCCAATGTCATTAAGGACCTCAAATGAAAAATTGATACAAGTCCCATATTGCAAATATATTCAGTGATCAACACCCATTTGAGGGTTATATTTCAGGTCACACGATATGGACGCTGTGTTTCGAACATGGTCAATAGTTATCCTTCATCATCACACCACCCCCATCAAGCCTTAAATATTGGTTACGTGATTCACATCATTTTACACTTCATCATGTAGAAGTGGGATTTCAATACTCTTGGTAGTATCCCTCAATGTGCATTTTCACATTGGGAGGACAAAGCCACGTTGAGGTGTCATTCAAGGCCCCACACCAATTTCTCCTTTACATGTATTCCATATGTTGCAAAGACCTTCTCCTCCATTGATTCCCACATTAAGCGTAGCTCACATGGGCTTAGGGATTCAATCATGGTTTGCGTCAATTTGGAAGAGTCCTATTTCCCTACGGTCCAATCTCTAAGACTATAAACTAAGATATCTACATCCTTTCCACAAGATGTAAACCCACACAACATTCCTAAAAAATATGTATAGCTTGATTCCCATCCTCATGGGATACGTAGGAATTCTTGGGCATCTTGTCGTCGGGTCCAGATCTGGTTCCCCATAATTACCTTTTCTGATTGACCTTTTGGCCCTGGCTTTCATAGGATTACATGGTGTATTATGGGATTACGTCTTCATTCACATCGGGTTTGAAAAATATGTACCACATACGCCCTTCCAGGATCTAGTCTCTCCCACCCCTTGTCCTGCATGACGTTAAACTGCACCCTCAGAACTACGTACAGCTTGATTCCCATCCTCATGGGATATGTAGGAACACCTAGACATCTCACATTTGGGTAGAGCCCTATATTCTATGACCTTTTTTGGCCTCTCAGATTGAGGTTTCTTCCCTGGAATTTCACGTGGTGTGGCGTGGACCTCTTCCTCATTCATGTTGGGTTTGCTTTATCGTGCCATGCCTATTCCCCCTAAAACCTCATTTCTTCTGTATGTGTCCAATCCATATGATGTTAAACTATGCTTCCTGGTCCAACATGACTTTAATCTATTGCGTATTTATTGCACAATGTTAAAACACATTGGTTGGTCCTATCATATGACCCTAAACTATGAAATTATCGTCCTAGCCACACGATGAAAAACGACACTACATTGTGATGTCCTCCTTTAAGTGGACATCATGTTTGGTAGTGGTTATCCACCATACCATTTGTCAAAGCTTTCATATGGATTGATTCCTTTAGCGATGCATGGATTCCCCATCCTGGGTTTATCGCTTCACAAAAAATTAAAATCCATCATAAAGAACAAAAAAGATCTATCAAATGCCGCTAATTTTGGTGTGTGGGCCAAACCCGCATGATAATATTGTCCCTAGAATTGGTACTCTACCATGCCACTCAGAAACTATGTATGGCTCGATCCCCATAATCATGGGGTATGTAGGAAAACCCACACACTTTTCCTTGGGCCCAGACTAATTTTCATTTTCGGTCCCTCGACTTAAAACTTCCTTAGAAAGAACATGGTATGATATGGAGTACATATCATCATTCACGTTAGGTTTTATAATTACCGTACCATGTGTCTCCTTCATTCCTTTCTATCTCTGGTCCAAGCTCTAAGACTTTAATATAAGATCTTTCTACATCCTATCTGCAAAGCATAAAGACAACATTCCCATAATTATGTGTGGATTGATTTCCATCCTCATGGGAAATGTAGGAACTCCTAGACATTCCATCTATGGGTCCAGCCCCAGGAATCTTAAATCCTACCTTGTTTTGGCCCCTTCGCCCGAGATTATTTGGATTCATGTGGTGTGGAGAACACCTCTTGGGTTCTCATTCGCATCTAATTTTGTGACAAACTCACCATGTTTCTTCCTTGTCTCTCCCCAGCTTGGTTCAAGTTCTATTACCCTAAACTAAGACCTCTCTATGGGAACTACGCATCGAGTTCGACTACTTCACCACCCTACGATGATTTCATTAAATCAGGTCCCCTCTTAATGGTCCAACCTATGACATTAATCTAGGAGAGTGTGACCCCAGGACCCCCTTGGAAAGGGATTCGACTCCTTCAATCTAATAAGTCTTATTATCATACTCATATGCTTCATGACAAAGAGCCAAAGTGTGGAATTCTCACATGGACATTCCCTTGTTTCATGTATAGGCTTCATGAGCCCTTTGTTTAGATCCTCATACTCTTCTATGCCTAAAGGTACCCCCTTTATAGCTTTGTATCATGCCACATTGGATCACCTACTATCTTGGGCCAACTCCCCTGAAGACGTCAGACAACGTTTGCGATAGGTCCCATGTTTCGAAAATGGTCAGTTGTATACCCTTATTTGTCTGTCCCCATTCCAGGCTAACCCAAATTGGATACTGTGTTTCAAACATGGTCATTAGTTATCCTCTATCATCACACCACTATCATTGTGATCCAGATCTTGGACATCATGATTCACTTCTTTCCACCCCTTATGTTCAAGTGGAATCCCAACACACTTGGTTCTATTCCCCCCGCACATGTAGGTGCATTAAGAAGGTGGGTCAGTAATAATAGAAAGTTACTCACCTTGTGGTTCACTTCCCTAAATGTGTGCCTTTCGGTACCAGTAAATATCACCATTACTCCTTGTTTCCCAAATCGAGCATGACTCACGTGGGCTTAGTAGTGTTGGTGGAGCATGTACTAGTGCATCCATGCCACATAGGACCTTTATCCAACATGACATTAAACGGCTATTCCAGACCAACATGTAACTTGATTTACATCCTAATGGGGTATGTAGGAATTCCCAAGACCTTTTCCTCAGGCCTACCTAACTTTCACTTTCGATCCCTTGGCCTAAAAAAAACTTCCTCTAGGGATACACAATGTGTTGCAGAGTCCTTATGTCCTCATTAACATCGGGTTTATATCTACCGCATCACATGCTCCCTTTTTGGGATCTCCCCTTTCACTCCCAGTCCTACTGTATGACGTTAAAATACATGAATCTACATGTCCTCGACGCATGAGATTAAACTGCAGCTCTACCCTAAACTAGTTCAGGATGCCCCATGTTAACTATGGGATGTGTTAGCTTCCTCATAATAGAGGATTCCCCCTACCAGTGTTTGTCTCTAACTATGCTATTCTTGAATAACTACATTTATCTTGATTCTCATTTGCACAAGATACGTAGTAACGTCCAAGCCTTTCAACTCGGGCCCAGCCCCAGGGTTATAAACCGTTCTAGCCCCTCGGCCCATATCTTGGTCCAAGAAGTATGACCTTAAAACTATGTGCACCATCCTCACAATGTGACATTTAAACTATGTGTTTATCATTCTTATTAGTATGATGCAAAACTACAAGGTATTCCAGGTCCTTACCAGAGAGGTCCTATTTGGATGAATTTTTGATCTCTGATGAGACCAATGTACCCACCTAATGTGTTTCCACCATGGTGGAATAATATTAAGAGTGTTAGAATCTATTCGAAAAACCCATCACTCTAACCTCCATGCTTTTCTTGTCCTTTATTCAAGACCCTCTTACTATTGCACATCTAAAGGAACCCCCTAATAGTACAGATTCTTAGCCTATGGATCACATTCTGTCATGGGCTAATGTTCCGGAAGAATAAAATATGTCATTTTGAGTCAGGCCTCATGTTTTGAACATGGTCAGCGGTCGGGCCTCATTTTCCATCCCCATTTAGGGATAAAACAATAGGGATACTATGTTTCTAACATAGTCAGATGTTATCCTAATTGTCACGTTTCCCCCATAGTGTTCCAAATGATTGGTATCATTATTCACATTTTCTAGTCCTGTATGTTTGGATTGATTTTAACACCCTTGGAGTTACTCTGCTTTTTCACCAGAGTACATTAGAAAAAGAGAAACTTGACTGTTATGAGAACTTAATTCTCTAGTTAGGCCTTAACCTTTATTTATGGATGCCCAAAATGGTCATTTCCACCCAGGATTCTTGAAGATCGGTTGAAAATCTCATGATCAGATGAAGTAACGATACAACCATCCCTTGTTTCACACATCGGGCATGACCTACGTGAGCTTAGGGACTGATTTCTAGTTACTCTGTAGTTATGGTTGAGATGCGATAATCCAAATAAACAAGAAATCGGATATTAAGTCAATGCATGTAGTTTGGGATAAGAAAAAAAAAGGAAGAAATGTTTATAGGATTGTCCAAAACATGAACCTTATGGATCATACCCTTTGATGGATTTCTCTAGTGTTACCACCCTCTGACTTGTACCCTCCAGGTCTGCTTCTCACTCATTGAGCTCCCTCTCATCGTTAGTAGCTACGGAGCAGAGCTCGTTAGCTCAGATATGAATTTTCTCCCTCTCATATTGAAACCCATCCATTTTATGGTTTTATTATGCTGCTATCTCATGGGATTCGACCAACTAGGCCATCAATTGCTCGATAGTCAGGGATTGGTCTGTAACAAATATGGATCACTCATTTTCCTATTTTTTAAGGCGTTTAACTTCTCGCTCAGCCTCAATAAACTTCAGTATTCTCATAGATATTCTCTATAATTGGTCAATGATGAGACATTGGCTGCTCTCCCATGCCTTCTCAGCCATGTAATATCATTTCATCATGTGAAGGTATTGAGAATCCACCCTTCGGTGCAGAGAAGGCACAACCAGGTGCGTAGTGATCCTATTCGGGGAACCCATTCAGATATTGGATGCTTCCAGAAGTTCCTAATATACTTCCACTCATTGTGCTGCATCATAAGGCTTTCTTTGGCTACCTCAGGATTGGAATCATCCAACTCCTCAGGGTCTACAGGCTGATATGAATGGAAGGAAGCCATAAGATCAGTGGTAGGGTGTCCCTCTGACATTTATTCCAAGGGTTAGGTTCTTTAGCATGTGGTAAACCCTCCTCGCTCATCTCCACTTCAGTAATTTTGCCCTTGCCAAATTTAGACCCCACCCCAGCAGTAATATCACCAGTGCCCATAACTCTTTGCTTGCCAGGTGTCGGGTCTATCACAGTTTGAAAAGTGGGTTCGGATTGGGTGGGTCCAATTGCCATCAGATTCTTTGTGGATGATTTAGATTTAGTGGCTTGCCGAGCCTCTAATACTGTGATTACTATGCAAAAAATTAATTTCTTAATGATCTAATCTCACTCTGAGGATAGACATGGGATTTTGAGTAATGAAACTTACAAGAGACCAACGCATCAGTTTCAGGCATTTCAGTCGCTTCGGGAACTATCACTGTGGGAGATCCTTCAACACTTGTCAGTTAGAAAATGGGTGTCGGCTGCCCACCTTGTTCTATCAGTGCATCCTCACCCCCCTCTGGTGGAGCTTCCTGACCAGCGCTAATATGCGTCTGAATAGGATAAAAAAGTCCGACTGATGATTACAAATGATGAAAAGAACAAAATCTAGGATAAGGTCTGAGGCATACCTCAACTAGCTCAACTATTTTCATGTTAGATCCAAAAATCTCGCTGCTCTCCCAAGGACTCCCTTGGTGGGATGTCCCCTAAGACCCTCCACCTCCAAGCTCCACTACAGCTTCCCCTATTTCTTCTTCCTCTTCTTATCCCTCTTCTTCTCCCACTTCTTCTTCTAACTCATTGCACTTTAACTCCTCATTGTCATCGTCATATTTAGGTAAAATTCTTTCTGGATCATGCTCCTGGATGACCATTACCTTCACCAAGAGAGGTGGTTCCTCATGTCGACCCCTCTGGCATGCATATGCGTCCATGGCTATCAAATATGTGTGTCTATGATGGAAGTTCACCCTGTCATCAATCCGAATGAGCCCAACTTTTTGCAGCTGAATTCCATCTCATACCATCTTTTACTAGTGGAAATCCCACCTATACTAACACAATGTTCCAAACAGTTTAAAAAACACATTGGGAAAAGTCTACTATGCCAACGGTTATGTAGAACCATTGGTATATTCTTATTGTTTTTTTGTTTTCCTAATGGTTTAAGGAAACCGTTGGGTATAGTGCTGATTAAGAGGTTTTTTCCAATGGTTTTAAAGAACCGTTGGGTATAGTTTTGAAGATTTTTTTTCCCAATGGTTGTAAAACATTAGGATAACAATACTTTCCCAAGGGTTTTTTAAAACCGTTGGGAAAGAAAATCCCAAAATATCGATGCCTCATGGGATCTCGAACTCTAGAGATCTCGAAATTTTTTCCCTAAATGAGAGATCGACGCACCATCTAGAATATGTTTCCCTAAACCTCATCAATCTTGAAGATTTGTCCCTAAATCTCGATACAAACCCTACTTCCCAGCAAAAAAGGTCTGGTTTCCCAATGATTTGTTCTTTTTCTTCAAATTTGTACATGTGAGTTCATTTATTTTAGATTTTTTCATTCCATTTTTCTGCAATGTAGTGTGTATTATGATCCCCTTACAAACAGAAGGCATATATCATTTTAGGCTGTAGTTCAAACCCTACTTCCCAACCTGATCTCGAGGGTGCTAACTCTAATTTCCAACCGGGCATCTATCTTTGATTCAAGTAGTTTTTGTTCTTCCATTTTAAATAGGTATGTCTGCCTTCATTTATTTTAGATTTTTTTGTTCCAATTCATTGCAATGTACTATATAATATGATCTCCTTATGAACACAAGAAATATATCATTTTAGGTTACGGTTTTTTTTTCTGATTTATCTGTATATAATAATTTTGATTGATATTGAAGAGGTCAATATGATCCTGAGTTATTTTATTCATGGTTTATTTTAAATTTAAGGTTTATTGACATTATTTAGTTGGTTAGACATAAATACAGTTATAGAATGTTTTATCCTAAGAGGAATGATAATCTACTCATGCATTATGAATGTACCCCTAAATGTTGTCATTGAAATATCACACTCTAACTTTAAGATGATGATACCAACACTATAAGTCATTAAATGAAGTGGTGCTTCCCCCTGAACCACTAGAGTGGGTTTGGGGTCATTTTAATGCATGAATGGTGGTAGGACCAACATTTACTCTATTACATGATCATTTATTCCTACTCCATCAAGCGGTTCGGTCACACACATGTAATATTTTTTGAAATTCAAAATGAGTGTTGGGAATTCATTTCACAATTTTCTTAGGTAGTTATAAAGCATTATTAAGGTATTTATATAATTTTCTATCCAATGAATTAACCCATAATAAAGAAGTATAACCATCATAGAACTCACTAATGTTGTTCATGCCTACACATTATTTTCTCTCGGATATATATCTCAAGAAAACATTGCATGGTCATGTGCACATAATTATTCACCACTAGTTGATAGTATTGGAAGTCTGTGGGGGTGAACCTGTGGTGTTGTTGTGCACTTTCTTGGATTATATTGTTTTTATTTTATTCTGGGCATTAGGAACCAATATTTGAGTATTTTATTTTTCTTAATATTTGTGGATAATTATACGGTGATAGGTTTGTGTTAGACAAGTGAGTCATGAACCCATCTCCAGTGGTAATTATAGGTTATTAGGGTTATGAAATTTCATTTCTTTATTATCAATGTTACCTGGACACCCCCACCTCCTAGAAACCCCCTACCCTCTTAGACAAGACCCCAACCCCTTGGATAGACCCACCCCCTGTACAGCCCCAACCCCTGGGACACCCCTCCCACCCTGGACAACCCCCCAACGGCTGAACACCCCTACCCGCTTGGAAAACCACCCCAACCCCCTAGATATCCCCCCAAGCCCCCAGACCCCCACCCCCCTGGACACCACCCCACCCCCGTGGGCAGAACCCCAACCCCCTAGTAGCCCCACCCCTAGAAACCACCCCACCCCTTGGACACCCTCTACCCCCTGGACAGCCCCGCCACCCCTTTGGACAACCCTGCCACCATTGTGGACAACCCCCACCCCCGTGGATAGTTCTCTTACCCCTGGACACCCCCAACCCCCTGGACAACCCCATCACCCCCATGGATAGCCCTCCCACCCCTTGACAACCTACCCCCCTGAACAGTCCCCACCCCTGTGGACAGCCCGCCCACCCCCCTGGACACTCCTACCCCCTAGATAGCCCTTCCACCCCTATGGACAACCCCAACCCCCTGGACATCTCTGCCACACCCATGGACAGCCCACCCAACAACCTGGACACCCCTTACCCCCTTTATATCCCCCACCCCTGTGGATAGTCGACCCACCCCCTGGACACCCCTACCCCCTTGGACAACCCTTCCACCCCCGTGGACAACCCACCCACCCCCTGGACACCCCATACCTTCCTAGACTTCCCCCACCCTTTTGGATAGCCCACCCACTCCTTGGACACCTAGTACCCCCTAGATAGCCCCGCCACCCCCTGGATAGCCCACCCACCCCCTGGACACCTCGTACCCCCTGTACAGCCCCCACCCCCTAGAAATCCCCCCTGGACACCCATGACCCCCTAGATAGCCCTGACACCCCTGTAGATAGACCACTTACCCCCTGGACACCCCGTACCCCCGGGATAGCCCCACCCACTCCCTGTACACCCTATACCCCTTGGACAGCCACACCACCCCTGTGGACAGCCCACCCACCCCTTGGACACCTCGTACTCCCGTGGATAGCCCTCCCACCCCCTCGACACCATGTACCCCCTAGACAACCCCCACCCCTAGAAACCCCACCCCCTGGACACCCTGACCCCCTGGAAATCCCTGCCACCCCCACGAACAACCCACCCACCCCCTCGACACCCCGTACCCCCCTGGACAGCCCCACCAACCCCCTGGGCACCCCATACATTCATAGATATCCCCTCCCCCACCCCCATGGACAACCCTCCCATCCCGTGGACACCCCATACCCCCCCGGGACAGCCCTACCACCCACTTGGACAACCCTCCCACCCCCTAGACAGCCCTCCCCCTGTGGATTTCCCCCACCCCTGTGGACAACTCACCCACCCCCTGAAAATCCCTACCCCTGGATAACCCTGTCGCCCCCATGGATAGCCCGCACACCCCCCGAACACGACGTACCCCATGGAAAGACCCGCCACCCTCATGGATAGCCCGCCCACCCCCTGGACACCGTGTACCCCCCTTGACAACCCCACCACCCCCATGGATAGCCCACACACCCCGTGGACACCCTGTATCCCCTGGACATCCCCCACCCCTGTAGACATCCCACCCACCCCTGGACGCCCACCCACATCCCCCCAAACACCCTCACCCCCCCTGGGCACCCCACCCCCTGGACACCCCAACCCCTTATGAAGTGTATGTGATCACTTAAATAATCTACTAAAATATAAAAATTCTTCGATCTAAAATTTAATCAACTCCTGAATAATTCTACTCCACAAATGTACATGATCTTGTACAATAATGTATAGTTCTTTAAAGATATTATTTTATAAATATAGTATTTTTTTGTCTTTTATATTATGATTCTCATATAGAGTTGTGTGTCAGTTATGGTTTCATATAAAGTGAAAAATTCTCATTTACTTAAATATATTTTCAATGAAACTTCAATCTTATTGAATTTCTTTTGACAAAATGACTTAAAAAAAATATTTTTTACAGAATGGATAGAAGTTAGATGTATGAAACCGATCAGATCTCAAGATATTTTCAAAACAATTTGGAGATATTTTTAGATTTTTCATTTAACAATGATTCAGATAGTGGTCACATACACTGCCCCTATTACAATTTTGTTGGAAGACCTTGGTTGAGAATTGAAGAAGTCATCTACCACATAACCAAATATGCTTTTCAAGAAAACTACTCTGTGTGGTATCACAATGGGGAGAAAATGAAATCTCAAATTTCTGATGATCCAAATGAGAGGACTAGATTGAATAATTATTTATATGACCAGTTTATGTTTATTCATCATCGTGAAAAATAAAGGATTTCAACCCAATAAGATTTCAATATGAGCACACATGATACATCTAATGAAAATGATGATGTTTTTTGGGTGAAAAAATTGAATGATATTACCACAACTCTAGTATATCGACAATGCGGTAAAATGAAAAAGCTATAATTTTTAATCTGATTGTTTCCTGGGAAAACTATGTATGGGATTTCTAATACTGCCATCGATTACATTCTTACCTTCTTGAAGGAATTACTTCCCGATGATTCAAATATTCCCTCAAACCACTATATGGCATGGAAGTTAGTTGAGGAAGTTGGATTTTTAAGAAAACAAATTCATTATTTCCCGAAAGATTGCAGTTTATTCTAGGAAGAAACTGCTAAATGAAATGATTGAATAAAATATGGCACATCCCTCTAGAAGCCAAGATCTGATTTAACACCATCTCATGTTCCAAAGAAAGTATTGTGGAATTTTCCATTGATCCCCAGAATCCATAATCTTTTTATTTCTGATGAAATATCAATAAACATGTGATGGAATGATACTGGGAGAAAGAAGACTAATGATGAGTTGGTTCACCTGGTAGATGGATTTGCATGATAGAGATTTGATGCTCGATATCCTGATTTTTCAGCTGACATGCGTAACGTGAGGTTGAGTTCTTCAGGTGATGGTTTTAATCCATTGGGGAAGATGCTTACGTCGCACAACACATGGCCAATTTTTATACACATTTATAATCTTCCCCCATGGTTGTGTATGAAAAAACCTTTCACTTTCATGAGTATACTCATATCCTTCCCTTCTGAACCCAGCAATGATATATACATATACATGAAACCTTTAATAAAAGAGTTGAAACTTCTTTGGGATGTGGGTGTGCGCATATATGATGCATGTTTGAAAGACATATTTACAATAGGTGCTGCACTTATGTGGACGATCAATGATTTTCTTGCTTATGTAATGATGTCTAGATAGTGCACAAAGTTAAAACTATCATGTCTTGTTTTTATGAAGAATACATGATCTATAAGACTGAAACATTGTTGTAGTTTCAGTTTTATGGTACATCAAAAATTCATTCCAATAAACCATCCATATATAAATAATCATCAAAGTTATGACAATACCATGAAGACCAATGATTCACATCAGTGTGTGTATGGAACTGATATGCTTAATGAATTGAAAGATTTTAGTTTTTCATTCGGGAAGGGTCAAATGAAATCTGGAAAGAGAAAGAATGTTTTCACTAAAACATGTTATAATTGGAAGAAGAGAAGTATCTTCTTTTATTTTCCTTATTGGTCAACCAATTTGTTACGTCATTACATAGACGTAATGCACATTAAAATATATATGTGAAATGTTGATTTTGATTCTTCTAAATGTTAAGGTAAAGACAAAATATGATTTACGGTATCATCATGACTTGGAGGATTGGGGCATTAGACCCGAATTGCATCCTATGCGTATCAGTGAAAACAAATGGAAAGTTCCATGTTATTCTTATGTGATGACACCTATAGAAAAAAATAAATTTCAGTAATTATTAGAGACTATTAATGTTTCTGATGTCTATTCAAGCAACATATCTAAATGGGTTAACAAAAGAGATTTGAAGCTAAAATCTTTGAAGACTCGTGATTATCACATCCTTCTACACGAGTTGATTCCAATAGAAATTCATCACCTTTTTTCAATAATGTAAGGGTGGATGTTATTTGGTTGTGCCATTTTTTAGATATCCTCATGATAAGAAGTTTTCCAAGTATTTCTTGCAAAAAATGTTGTAAGATGCCCCATTAATTTTGTGTGAGTTAGAGAAAATATTTCCTCCATAATTTTTCACATGCATACTACATCTGACTGTCTATATTCTAGATGAAGTACTTCTCGGAGGACCAACTTCCTTTTTTGGATGTATCCAACTGAAATAAATATGTACACATTAAAGTCTTATGTCCGTAATAGGATTTATCCCGAAGGTTCTATCGTGAATAGTTAATTGGATCGAGAATGTATGGATTCATGCTCTATGTATTTGTATGATCTTACTAAAAGAATGAATAGACCAATGATAAATGAAGAATAGTAGTATGAGAAAATTGAACATAGTTTTCCATCACTTTCTCAAATAGAAGGAATTCCTAGATCATATACATTGATGACATTAAGCCTTGAAGAGTGGGAGATGGAACATCACACAGTTTTGTTCAACTGTGATTTGTTTGATGACTACATCTTATATGTAAATTGAATAAGTATATATTATATATATTATATATATAGGTTAAACTATTCCTATTTTTATCTATAGGTAACATAGAGCGATGATAAATAGAAAGCACCATTCTTTATCTTTGAGAAGGAGGGAGACTTTGCATAGCAAAGAGTTTTTTGATTGGTTAAAATTGAAGGTAATAATATCACTATTTAAAATAATTTAAACAATATTTAATTAATTTTAATATTCATTTATATTTAAGGTATTGAGTTTTCTTGCTAACTATGTCTCTGAGGAAATAAGAGCTTTGGATTTTGGTCCTAATACCGTTGTTCGTGATTGTAAATCAATTATTATCAATGGGTACAAATTTATTATCACTGTACGAGCAAAGAACATGAGAACACAATATGATGGAGTTATGGTTACTTCCACAATAGACTGTTATTTTAGTGCATCAGATAGTAGAACACAATTTTAAATTGTAGGTTATTATGGAGTCATTGAAAAAATAATAATACTGGATTATTATTCTCATAGACGAGTCACAATGATGAAATTTCAGTGTATTGATTTAATGAAAAGTAAAGAAACATTTATTGATGATTTTGGATTTCAAGTAATTGATATGACTTGTACTCTTGCTACCGATGAACCATATGTATTGGCATCAATGGCGAAACAAGTTTTTTATGTCAAAGACCACCTTCAACCTGATTTGGTGCCATTATTGAAGTAATTTCAAGACATATTTTTGATGATGGTGATAATGGAGATGATGGAATTGACACCATCCCTACTGCCATTGAAAATGATCCATTTATTACTTTTGATGAATGTAATAGATCAATTATCAGAGTTGAATATAAACCTGAATTTTTGGTGGGAAATTTATAAAATCATCCAATCATGTTCGCGATTATTTTGGTTTACCTCGACTTGGGTTGTCAAGGTTGGTACTATTCAAATATATTTAATATTGATTAAAAATATGTTGTATCCGACTTGACCTTTATGTGAATTTTCAACGTTTATTGGTTTCAATTTTATTTGAATTGCATTTTCTAATTTGGAATTGAACTGTATTCAAACCTACGAAACCAACATTTCTAACACGGTGAAAATTTCAATGCTTCAATTGTGATTTGTATAAAATTAGAATAAATCTAAGACCTCTATTTAATATATTACCAAGTAATGAACATGATGGTTTGTATTCTTATGCAAATCATGTATAGAAACCCACATCATCTTCCTGGGCTAAAGTAATTAAATTTTTCCTTAATTTCGACAACTGATTAACCCCTTATGAATTTGGTAGAATCAATGTTCCATGATTTTAATAGACTAATTAAACTTAGTAAATAACCATCCTACTAAAAATTAAATTTCTTTATTACATCTTTTATGATTTATTGACTTTGTTATATATCTGTTCAGGCTCACATAAAATAATGGATAGTTAAATTATCCATGAATCCCCCTATTCCCCCTCATTTATTTTGTTTTTGGGTTACACATTATTTATACTTTTCTAATTACTTACATATTTGTTTTCAAATGGCAGAACTGCAACCAACTAAAGAGAGGAAATGGAAATAGATGATGGACAACAATAATCACAGGACTGAAATGGGCATTCCACCACTAGTGATTGTAGTGAGTATTTAATTTCAAATATATATATTTAAATAATATATAATGCAATGTGATTAATTTTGTTTTTTTTTCAGGATCTACCCATTGATGATATTTATTTGATGCACATCCTAGTAGTGGTCCCAGAACTCATGGTGTTCGTATGAGGGGTGGGGGGTACAAGAGCTAGACGATCTGGTCAGCGTACCCAACTAGACCCTGTCCCTCCCACTGACATACCATCTTTCCCATATTCTGATCCCAGTGTTCCATTAGAGACACATGTGATATTTAGGCCTACTTTGTTTTCACCACCGTTTATATTTGAGCCTCCTCACCCATCGGTACCATATCTAATTATGATTCCCACTCCCCATCCAGCATTCGGCTAGCCATCCCTGTAATCTTCTTTTACTTACACTTCCTTCTCTCTGGGCTTTTATATTCCATATTCTTCAACTCCTGCTCCACCAGAGTCTATCCCTAAAGTGAATAAATTGGTACCCACTCCACTTATACAAGGTGTTCCTTTAGTTTCTATAGATCCAACGATTCCCATTGATCAGACTACCACAAGTATACTTATACAACCCTAACAAATTTGTACACCATTATTTATTTTCATTATAACATGTATTGATAAAATATTTGTTTTTCTTTCATAACAGATTCATCTACAGATAGGAGTCATGGGCGGGAGTGTACATGCATGAGTTCAGCATGGAACCACCACAAAGAGTTGATGGTGGACTACAATGAAAATAGTCAAATGATTGAAAATCAGGTTAGCAATGTCAAATTTTTTTAGTGACGCTTGCCAAATACTCCGACATCATTCCTACCGGCACGCTCTCATGGAGACAGTTGCCAAATGAATTCAAGGATAAATCTTGGGAAGAGATATGGGTAAAAAATAGGTTGTATTTAATTTAATATATTATTTTTTGCATTTATATGAATTAATATTTTGGTGTCGGCTTTAGTTTAATTTCCCCGATGGTGAGGGTGCATAACCATCATGTCTAAAGGATTTAGGTGAGCTTTGAAGAGCTTATAAGCACGATTTGTATATTGGATGGCATTCTAGAGTTGGAAAAAAGTTAGTGGTGGTCCCTATCATGGATGATTTTCCATTATAACTGTATTGAAAGATGATTACTCATTGGACAACTAGCTGATTTATGGTATTAATCACATTAGAGGTATTTAAATGAAAATTTTAATGTTTTTCATTAATAATAATTATGGAATTTTATTTAGGAATCATTTTGAAAGAAATAAAAAAAATTGATGATAAAAAATACCTCCACACATTGGGACGTACTACGATGCCAGATCATGAGAGGAAGTAGGTATGACAGTTTATAATTTTTCTTTATGACATGCACTTTCTATTGCTTTCTACAGAATTTATTCGATTGGTAAAGTTGTTATATAATTTTAATTATGAAATTAATTATTGTTATCCTATTTTTAATTATGTTTTACTACATTCAATGTCATTGTAGTGGAATAAATTGAATATATAAGGATGTGTGCCTTGAGAAAAACTGTTTTGCTCGAGTAGAAGGAAGAATGATTAAAGTGCAGTTAATAAACCGACTCAGTAGTAGATTGTATGTTTTAATTTGTAGATTTAAAATTTTAATCACTATTTTGTAACTTAATAATCTATTTATATTTGTAATAGGATACTTTAGAGTTCCTTGATGCCCAGGAACTTGACAATTTTGGGCCAAATGATCACTTACATTAATTGTTGGGAGATGAGAACCCTGGTAGAGTATGCTATTGACATGGGAAGAGTATATTCAGGATAAGGTATTGGCCCTCCTCAGGTACGAGTTTTAGTGCCACCGAGTTATAGCATGTTAAGACACAGTCAGAATAGGATGAAAAAGGTCTATAGAGATGACATAATAGTCTGTTAGGGAAAACACTATATTTATGAAACTGATGGATGTTTTATATCCAACACTTTTAGAAGAGTCCGTCACAACTTGTGATGAATATATTTCATTGATTAATTCTATATATGGTTCACCAGGTGGCAGTTCTTGTGGTATTTGAGACTATGGTGAGGAGGAGGTTGGGGTGGAGGCGGAGGAGGGAAAGGAGGAGGCCGAGGTAAAGGAGGAGGGTGAGGAGGAGGCCGAGGCGGAGGAGGAGGGTGATGAGGAGGCCTAGGTTGAGTACGAAGGTGAGGAGGAGGGTGTTGAAGAGATAAGGGATGATGATGGGGACGACGATGAAGATGAGGGTGAGGTTGATGATGACAGTGACGAGAGTGATGGTGATGAGGGACAAATTGATCCGTTACATTTTTGACTGATATTAATAACCTTTGATCTTTATTGATTTGTTGTTCCTAAATACATGTGTGATTAGGTAGGTCACATTATCCTTATTTTTTTATTTATAAATAATAAAACCCGACTTGATGATTTTCTATGACTGATTCACCGCTCCCTTGGACAGCCCCTCCACCCCTGTGGAAAGCCCACCCACTCCCTGGACACCCCGTACCCCCTGGACAGCCCCGCCACCCCCATGGAAATCCCACCCACCCCTAGACACCCCTACGCATGGAAATCCCCTCTACCCCTGTGGACAGCCCGCCCACCCCCTAGACACCTCATACACCCCTTGGACATCCCCCACCCCTGGAAAGCCCCCACCCCCTGGACACCCCATACACCCCTGGACAACCATCACCACTCTCAATACACTGTAACCCTAGACATCCCTGCCCACCCCCTAGACACTCCGTACCCCCTAGATAGCCCCCACCCCCATAGACAACCCGCCCACTCCGTAGACACCCATACCCCCTAGACAGCCCCACCCACCCCCTGGACACCCTGTACCCCTGAATAGCCCCTCCACCCCCATGAACAGCCCGGACCCCCCTAGACACCCTATACCCCCTAGATAGCCTCAACACCCCCGTGGACAGCCCTCCCACCCCCCTTGACACCACATACCCCTCTAGACAGCCCCCACCCCCGTGGATAGCCCACCCACCCCTGTGGACAGCCCTCCCACCCACTAGACACCCCTACCCCCTTGACAGCCCCACCACCCCTGTAGACAACCCATCTAACCACTAGACACCCTCCCCCCATGGACAGCCCCCACCCCTGTGGACAACCCCCACCCACCGGGACAAATAGTACCCCTTGGACAGCCCCACCACCCCTGTGGACTGCTTGCCCACCCCCTGGACACCCTGTACTCCCCTGGACAGCCCCACCCCCCTAGACACCCATACCCCTTGAACAGCACCACCACCCCCGTGGAAAACCCACACACCACCTGGATATCCCCTTTCCCTGCGGACACCCCCACCGCCGTGGATATCCCGCTCACCCCCTAGATACCCCTACCCTGTTGGAAAGCCCCACCCCCGTGGATAGCCCGCCCACCCCAGGACACGTCGTACCCCCATAGACAGCCCCACCCACCCCTAGAAACCTCGTACCACTTGGACATCCCCCACACCCGTGGATAGCCCGCCCACCCCCGTGGATATCCCTCCCACCCATGGGACACCCCATACGCCCCTCAACAGCCCTGAAACCCCCGTGGATAGCCCGCTAACCCCCTGGACGCCCCTCCCCCCGTGGACAGCCCCACAACCCCCATGGATAGCCCGCCCACCCCCTGGACACCCCCACCCCCATGGACACCCCCCACCCCCATGGACAACCTGCCCACCCCCCTATACAACACCTACCCCTTGGACACCCCCACCCCCGTGGACAACCCATCCACCCCCCTGGACACCCCCAACCCCTAGAAATCCCCCACCCCCTGGATAGTCCGCCCACCCCCTAAACACCCTGTACCCCCCTTGGATAGCCCCCCCCCCCCCCATGGAGAGCCTGCCCACCCCCTGGACACCCCATACCTCCCTGAACAACCCCCTCACCCCCGTGGACAACCCCCACCCCCGTGGATAGTCCGACGACCCCTGTAGACACCCCAAACTCCTGGATAGCCCCCACCCCTTTGGACATCCCTACCACCCCCTGGACACCCCTACCCCCTAAATAGCCCCGCCACCCCCGTGGACAGCCTTCCCACCCCCTATACCACCCCGTACCCCCGTGGACAACCCCCATCCCTGTGGAAGCCCACCCACCCCCTAGACACCCCCACCCCAGTCAACCCCATCCCTCCAAACATCCCCCCTTGACACCCCCAACCCCCATGGACAAAACCTAACCCCCTAGACAACCCCCACCCTACGTAACCCACCCCACCCCCTGTGGACACCCCCACCCCCATGGATAGCCTGCCCACCCCTGGAAACCCCTTCACCTTGGACACCCCTACACCCTGGATAGCCCCCAACCCCCTGGATGACCCCCACCCCCCTGTACACCACCCAACCACCTGGAAACCTCCACCCCCTAGACACCACCCCACCTCCTGAACACCACCCCACCCCTTGGACATGCCCACCCCCATGGATAGCCCCCTAGATAGCCCCCACCCCCTAGACACCATCTACCCCTTAGGCAACCACCCCAACCCCCTGAACAACCCCCAACCCATTGAATTCTGAATTTAATTCTTTATGTATTTAATAATCTTATTAATTATGTGTTAATGGTGTATGGGTAAACTTGTTGTATGGGTATATGTTTTGTATGTGTATACTTTCTGTAATTACCTTATGAATTATGTGCTAATACTGTATGTGTGTAGAGGGTAATTAAATATAGAATTGGATGTATTCATAATTCTATATGAATTATGTGTTTTATGAATTCTGTGTGTATTCTGTTGGTATTAAGAATTGTGTATGAATTTTGCACATCGGAGGCAGGCCTGCTGGTGGAAGCTGGTGGAAGTGTTGCAGCTGCACAGGGGGAGGCTGACTTGCTACTATAGGTACGTAAAGGATATACCAATGGTTTACAACCGTTGGCATATCTTTAAAAACATAACTTATACCAATTTTACTATGTAAACCATTGGTATAGGTATTTTTACTTGATATTTACCAACAGTTTATGGGGAATCGTTGGTAAAAGTCTATACCAACAGTTTGTAAACCATTGGTATTGAGATCATTTTTGATATTACCAATGGTTTTAAACCATTGGTAAACATTTATACCAATGGTTTCAATGAATCGTTGGTATATACTCAATTTTTTATACATATCCCAATGGTTCTCAGAGAACAATTGGGATATGTCTATCCCCACAGCTCAAGACCCAACAATTTAGACAATCGTTGGTATATTTTATACCAATGGTTGTCCTTTATTTACTAATGGTTTTAAACCATTGGTAGAGATGAAGTTTCCAGTAGTATTTCTACAAAGGTCTTTGGTGCTCATCGACTATTGTAGGGTCAACTAGGCTGACCATAGCACCGGGAAGATTGCATCCTAAGAAGGTTGAAGAAGATACCTTATCTTTATCCTAGGAAGCTCCCTGGATTCTTCGTGAGTTTGTTCACGAGCCTCACTCCTGTCAGATGAAGAGGGCATGGTCGCACCATGTGATGTTCCCACTACTGATGTTCTGGCCTGTACAGACCTAGCTACCAGACTTATTCCTAGCCTTACCTCCCGAACAATTCTTTGTCTTCTCTCTTGCCACCCAGGTTCCACACTGGCCACCTTGAGCTTCTAGACTCGCTTTCGTAGTATCCCTTCAGGATATGCCACCACCCAATGTTTGAAAAGTTTTGTAGAGAGGCTAGCATCAACTCTAGTGGGGGGAAAGGTAATTAATTCATCAGAGCTGCAGGTTGTGAACATCATCCACATTTGGCAGATAATGCAAGGGTGTTTCTCCTCTCAGACATCTGTATACACCTTCTTCAACAACCACCAGAGGCATCCAAACTATCTAGAAAATCTTGACGGAACATAGGGATTTCAAATAATCATTCCATAGACTCGGGCCACAAGTACCCCACCTCTGATGCTCTGCAAGTATTCTCTTTGCTCTAGTGAGAACTGTCCGTCATCTATCATCTGGCCATATGAGGTGGGGAATAGACTAAAGGTAAAATTGGTGTGATTTAAGATCTTGATACTTATCCCCTCCTCATTGAGCGTCAGTGGCATGAACCCAAAATTGTTCAACAAGGAAGGTCACATGCCATTACCTGGGGGAAAAATGGAATTTCAGAAGTTGTACCCACCACAGTGAGCTACGATCCAACCATGAAGGATTTTTAAAGGGCTACAAATCCTCTTCGGTGATATCCCTCTTGAAATACACACTAGAATGGAATATAGTCGGGCCAACATAGGGACCCCCCAAGTTAAACAACTGATTGGATTCCATAATGTCGGCCGTCACCAATGTTGCGGGGAAAACTCCCATTCTCATGTCCCTTAATAAAAAAATCCACCTACAAAGGAAATTTGAAAGAAATCTTCCATACCAGACATCTGGGTCTGGACTTTGATCCATGCTGAATCCCCATAATTGACAATACCCCACCTCTAGGATCCTCTAATATGATACTCTCTTTCTCCTCTACATTATGGTCATATATTGCTTCCATCTCCCCGAAATCTTTCTATCAGGGTCTTTTAACAGAAATAGGCTAAACCACTTAGAATTGGTGAAGTATTTTAGGAAGTCCTTGACGACTATCCGCTCCTTGGCCAGCTCCAACAAATGTCATGTCAGGATGGGAGTCCGCAACCTGTCCCCCCAAATGTTCTATGTCGGAAGAAACTCATCATACTGGTGCCCATCCAAAGGGATTCACCTGATGTAGTGAAAGTCCCAAAGACTGATACCAACCTCCCCAAGATGGAGATGAAAGGTGTTCGTATCAGGGGACCACTGGATAAATAGCTTCGGTCCAGGTTCTTGCTGGTGGTAGAAGTGGAACTACGACGTCCACACTGCCTCGAACAAAATGATGTACCACAATTCTTCCTTGAACTGATCTCATGATGGGCGCACCCAATATGCCCTGGCTCACTCACTTGTGAGATTGCCTCCAGACCTCTAGTCTTAGTTCTGTAGCTAGCCCTTGGACTCATTATTGATTCTCTATCGGAAGGTACTTGAATAATGGGATGGAGAATCCTCGACAACCAGTTCACTTCTTAAGATGGTTCTGGTCATTGGATTTAGGACATAGAAGTCCAAGTGCCAAGTTTCTCTAGTATGATGGCCATTGGTTGTGATGTTATATCGGGGAATATCATCCACATGGTCCACCCATGACCGTGGTGTATCGACTTCATATACCAGAACTAGTACCTACTCTAAAATACCAATTTCCTATATCGATAGGTTGTCAGATAGCACATAATACTTCTGGTCTTGGTTCAGTATGTTGAAGAGATTTTGGTTGTCAGATACAATTTCCATGGCATCGTAGACCTCAGGGTTCACCACCATCTGGGCTATCCAAGAGGCATACACAACTTCTATCCCAGCATCACCTTCATCATTAACCATCTCTTTTGGTAAAGTCAAAAATAAAACATGGTTCCCACACGAAAAGACTTGTATGGTGTACAGAAAATCATAAGGTGGTGTGAAAAACAATAAAGTGCCGCGGAAATACGATGTTGTGCAAAAAATTATGACCAATGTCAAAAAATTCTGCACAATGAAGGGCATATTTTGTGCAAAGGAAAGCAAGATTTTACGCTCATGAGAGAACTAAGGCTTATTGCGTGAGAAAATATGTATGGACCATAGGACCCCCTAAGGGTTATTATATGCACGAATGGGGTTTTCCACATGCGCAAAAAAACGATTACGCGCCCCAGGAGCTATTTTCCATGAATCTCCCCATTGTGGCTAGGAATATCAGTGCTTCCCTCGGAATCCGACCTTTGCGCCCCCTCATAGGTCCGATTCTAAGGGGTGGAATTTGTAGACGCCAAAATCCTCCGAAGGAATCAGACTGAAATTTGGGGAAAACCAAAAGCATATTTCACCCGAACGAACTGGTCTGAGACTAGTCAAAGGGAAGTGTAAAAAATCATAAGCATGCGCATAAAGATACCCCATGATGCAAAAATTATGTGCATATGATATTTTTTTCTCTCTGTGCTGTAATCTCCATGAAAATGAAAGAGGGATGGGGTTTTCAACGTGGGATGAATTCTGCGCACCCCCGGTGTCGCCCAATTTCCTATAAATAGAAGGGAAACCCCCTCAATTCTAAGCTAAATAATTATAACAATATCTCCAACATGAAATACACCTCTTTGGTGTGAAAAAGTTTGCTTTTAGGTACAATATTTTCCGCGATAGGTCTCCCAGGGGTCCGCCTTTGCGCGAAACCCTTAGGGCTTGACCCTCGCCCAGGTCCTTTATTGTTTGACCAGTTGTGCTCAATCCCATTTAATTGCGCTCATACCTCATCCATTTTCACACAAAACCTTCTCAAATTTCATGCATCCTTTTTTTATCTGTGCAACCAGACTTTTTGCGTGTACTAGTTCCCATTTTCACCACTATTTCATGCAAACCCCCTCCTTTGCGTGAAATCCTCCTTGTGTGCTCCGTGTGTCGTTCTTACCCTATGGCACCATGTCTGAGCCCCTCTTATGCAAAATAAAACTTTCTTTTTCTCCTTTCTCCCATATGACCCTCAAGGTTTGTACGAAGTGATTTCAAGGTCCATTGGGAGGTGCTTTATATTGTGTTTCTTATCCTAATGATTCTTCACATAGGCATACTAATAGATATTGATTTTTCGCATAGCCATGCTAATATGGGCCCCTTAGTGGACCTCTCCATGATAAACCCTCACTAAAACATTTCCAGTGCCTACCCTTCACCAAGGGTTAAAGCATGCCAGTTATATAAGTCCTAGGGGTGCCATGTGAACTCACCTCATCCAAAATGCAATACATTAAACTTAAAATCCCCATCATCCCCACCACATGATGTTAAAAGGTGGCCTCGCCCCATGAATCATACGTGGGGTGCCCCATCACAAACTTTCTATACTCTCGTTCATCTCCACGGGAGTGAGATCTTCCTCACATAGAATGGGATCCTCTCTACTGGAGTGGCGCCTATCCAATGGGAAGGGAAACCACATTAGTGTAAGCCTCTATCCTTTCTTGTATAAGGTAGCACCCCTAATCCTCCTTTCTTCTTCGATGCCAAAGACTAGAGGTGAGAGGGGAACACATGCCTTTATTATCTTGTCCCTCTCCCTTAGGGCTTTGTCACCATCAGACCTCCATCTTGGAGTAATTATCAATCTTAATCTCCCTGGGCTTCTAAATACACATAAGCCCCTATTTACAATTTCGACCGCTAACTACATGTGATCCCCACCCCACTTCTCACAGATTCACCTTTCATGATGTGATCATAAAATCTTTGCTGCCTCTTTTTTATCACACCGAACATGACTCACATGGGATTAGAGTAAGCACTGACCATGATATCCTCTCTAGGTTGCCTTAGCATGTTAGCCCCAAACCATTCTAAACTACATGGACATTGATCCTTTCCAAGGAAAGGTACATAGGAAGCCTCCCTGAGGTTCAATCCCAACACCTACTAGTCCCGAACCCTTCACGCCGGTTCACCAAAGACATCCGAACTATGTAGACTTTTATCCTTTCCAAGTCAAGGTCCATAGGAAGCATCTCTGAGGTTCAATCCCAACACCTATAGGTCACTACCCCTTCATATTGGTTCACCAAACACTTCCAAACTACATGGAATATGATCCTCTCCAAGTCAAGGTACGTAGGAAGCCTCCATGAGGTTTAAGCCCAACAACTACTGGTCGCAACCCCTTCACTTTGGTTCGCTAAACACTTACAAACTACGTGGAATTTGATCATTGCCAAGGAAATGTATGTAGGAAGCCTCCTTGATTTTCAAGCCCAATACCCATCGGTCCTGACCACTCAATGTCAGTTCACCCTTGTCCTACATGACATTAAACTGTATGCCCCTTTCATCCTACATGACATTAAACTATACCCGTTCGAACTACGTGGGCTTTGATCCTTGTCTCCCAGAGAGGGTACGTAGGAAGCCTTCATGAGGTTCAACCCCAATCTATGATAAGCCATTGCATCCAACCAGAGGTAAGCCGTTGTAGTCCGTAATCGATGGTAAGCTATCATAGTGCCCTTTATTGGGACCCACATCTCTGGTCTTCCCCCGTGGCATAAAACCAACCCAGGACGCTAACAATACGTAAGCCCGAGTATGACGTTGGGTCTTTGTCATCTGTGCATACCCCAATCTATAACCTCATCCTGAACTATGTGAACATTAATTCCTTACATTGGGGATACGTAGGAATCCTCCTTGAGGTTCAAGACCTTCAATCATGTCCCATCGTGATCTCTCCCTTGAGCCTACGAGTTTTTAGAAGGTCACACTCCAACCTAGAGGCTCTACTTCCTATGGATCTCATCCTTGCATCCATTTTCACGGGTTGCCTCCTCAGGTGCCCCATCACCTCACCGAACTATGTGGACCTTGATTCTCTTCCATGAGGATATGTAGGAAGTCTCCTCGAGGCTCAAGCCCAATATAACCATCACCCTCATGTCGGATCCATCTCACTCTCCATCCACTCTCGATTGTCCACATTCATCCCGATTCTTACCTGGGCCACCAAATCCCAATGAGAACATGCCACCCCCTTTTTTATTGCTCCTAGCAGTAATCGGGTAACTAACCACACATTTTCCCTAGAATCAGCGATCCCTCCCGGGGTTTCACCCATCAGATCCACTCCCATTAGTGTTCTGATTAGTCCGATCCATTTTCTATAGCCATTAAACTCACGACATGCCCTGTGTTAAACATGGGAAGCTGAAAAAATACCTCAGAGACATGACCAGAGCCTAAAAGTTCTTACATTCAACATGGGATGCCTCAGGATTCCGTACCCTTTAGAAGCCCTATCAAAAGGGGAAGAAACCCAAACACATCAGTGTTCCAGCATCCAAACATAACAACGATGTCCAATGTGACTAATCCCCTGACCGAAGGTTTCTTCCTTAGCTAGACCGCTTAGAATGTCCTGACATAAGTAGCATAATTAACAGGAGTCCATGGAGACATGGCTCTAGGAAGAGTTTCACGAACAACATCTTAAGTCTCTGAGGGAGACCTAGACTAGGCAACATGTTCCGAGGAGGAATCCGCAGAAGGAGGAACCTACATCCCATTATCCTATTTTAATCAAGGAGAAAGAGTCCCTGAATAAGGGACAGATGCCACCCGTGTAACGTCACGAATTGTATCCCCATTAAACTAGTGGCCAGACCGGTATCCACATGACCTCAAACGCATCTCCCCATATTCCAGAGGCTGCCGACTAGCAGTGAGGGTCTAAGGATAGTCAGTGGGGAGACTATACCCTCTTATCAGAGTTGCATAGTGGTATATCAATGTAAATAACAAACAATGTCAATAAATAGAAGAAGAAGTCTAATAAATGATAAATCAATATAAGGTAGATTTTATAAATCTTGTACAAACAAATTTCCAACATCAATTATATAGAAGATGCATGCATGACATGCTAATGATATAAAAAAAGAAAATAGTAAACAAAACAGCTTTTGAGACATTCCATTACAAAAATAAATAAACAATGACTCCAAGCCCCGAGGGAAGTCACCTCGACCATCCTGATATTTCGCTCTGTCCTTTGCTCCTATCTTCAAGTAAATGAAAATAAAACAATCCTACAACTAAATTGAATCTACTCAGGTACCCCAATGTAATGGAGGCCCCAGTAGTGTGTGAGATATAAATCACAGTAGGCCAGGACCATTGGTGTCTACCCCAAATCTTGACACTCAATAAATAATTTAAACAGGTCAAGCATGCACAATTAAGGTAAGAAGTACAATGTCACTATATACCCAAGTACCTAATTCAGCTCTCAGTTGGTGTCTAAACCTGTATTATACATTGGTCGTACATAAACAATAGTCATTACACAATCATTTTCATTTATCAATTATTCAAACCTCAATAAACTACATAATTCTCATGATCTGAACTAAGCCCAACATTCCCTATATATGTCACTCACCATAGATGTCTCAAAATACCATCTAAGTAATCAAAGTTAAGATCAAATCCAAGTTTGTGATTTGGCTTGGATAATGCGTCATAAGATATTCAATTTAATCTTTCACATACTATATCTGAGCCCGTCTACTAAAAAAATAGCGATTTTCTCTTGGGTCTATCCACTAATAGTGATTCACCCAATTCAATGATAAGTATGAAAACTTTCTCATATTCAATTCACAAATCATAATGTCACAATAGTTTTCATTAACCAATTATTTCATTTCATGTAAAACCAATTAGACCCACAATCTAATGTCAATTAAAGGGTGTAGAACATCATGTCTAACACCCTCGTGAGTATTTGGAATGTCAGTCCTTGTCTCACAACCCATGGGTATTTGGAGCATCAGTCCCTGATCCATAAAAGAATATTTTCTTGCAGCTGGGTGTAGAACACCATGTCTAGCACCTCGGGAGTATTTGGAGCCTCAGTCCCTGTCTCACAACCTATTTATCAGTGATACATATATACTTATCATTGGTGTATAACTCCATGTTTAACACCCCACAACCATCCATTAATTAATTCATAAATTATTTAAAACAATCCATTAATTAATTCAACAACTAATTAACAACATAAATCACCCATCAAAATCCAACCATTAATTAACCATTCAACATCTAAATAGTAAATAATTAATTAACAATTAATAATTCTTATCAATCCAAATATATATTTAACTCAACATTTAATTATTCAAATTCCTTAACAAGTCTGAACCCGTCCACTCAAACAGTTATTCATCTAGGACATTAACAATTTACATGCACGTCATAATCATCACAAAACATTCTAAACAAAGCCCATATAATTAGCAACCATATCACACAACATCTCATAATATAAAACCACTCCATCCAAGACATCTTAACGCATGGAAATATAACATGAATCAAAAGGTACCCATTTACAATAGTTGTAATAAAAAATTAATTTGAAAAATTAATTTAATGCATTCAAATTAATTATTTCAAAATTAATTAATAAAATATTATCTCTTTAACCAATCCTCAATTAATTAACCATTTTCCATTTATCATGTAACAATTAATCCATCCATTAATTATTACCAGCTTCCACTTTATATTCCAGACATTTCAAATGTTCAATATTCTCAATAATCAGTAATGCCATAATTTTTATTCAAACTCCTGACATGATAATTAATTCTACAATTAATTTCCCTCTTACCCATTCTTCCCATTAAAATCATTTGACTATTTAATCATATTGATTTAACCAAATTTGAAAAACATGCATAAAATCAATACATGTTCATGTCATAATTTATCTCACATGGACGACGTCATTTAATAACATCAAAAGTGTCATGCATAGACATATCATGATCAATGAAACTCTCATTATCACTTTATTTAAAGAAGATATAATTCTTAAATAAAGTGATAAGGATTTGGGACCCTACCTCGGGGTGGCACAACTTAAAATTTGAAGTGATTTAATATACTTGGTGGCAACCATTCAACAACTGGTTCATAATTGCATGCTCACGCACCTTATATATATATTCACGCACATTCCCTGCAACAATATAAATAAAATTCAAAATATTAAAATAGGTACTCAAGATCAAATTAGTAAGGACCAACACACCTCTAACTTGGTACGAGGGACTTATAAAAATTATCACACCCTTAATTAAATGATGTGAAACAATACTACGGTTAAATAACCTCACACGAAACATGACAGAAAAGAGAGAACGAACTCATATGCCTCAACTTTGTTAGAAGATTCTAGAATATGGTCCAAAGGGTCTAGAAGAGCCCCTTGCACATCCCTAGAACCAAAGAAACAAAGAAACCCAATAAAACCTGAACCATAAGATTTTGGTTGAGGAAACAGGGTGTGGGAGGAACCAAATGACCTATGCGAATCACAAATCAAATGTAGATGGGCTCACCTCACCGAGACAGACAGGATTTGAGAAGACACCAGGAGGATTCAATCGTGCGAAGAGGAGCCGACGAGGGGGTGTAGCGCGCCTCAAAGGAGGGGCCTGGTGCATTTTTTCTGTTCCTCCAATATGGTGGTGTGCCACCCTCATGCTCTCTCCACCAATAATCAATTACACCCATTATAAACTAATATTCCTAATATAATAATAATAAAATTTATTATTCTCATTTAAGATAATGTTACTTTCTTAACTAACATTTAAATAAATGTTTCACAATTAATTCTAAAAACCCACATTAATCATCCAATCAAATTAATATAATAATAATAATAATATACATATTATTTTTATTATTAAATATTTATTTTATTTAAAATAAAATAAAAATAAATCATTTTAAAAACCGGATAACCGCACAATTGACCCACACCATTTGACTACCCATTCATAACCTGAAATATATATTTAAAATGGTTTAATTAAATTAAACTCAACTCCAAATTTATTCCTTATTAAATATTACCATTTAAAATTAACCTTCTTCGATAACGCCCAAATCATCATTAATTAATTAATTATGTCATTAAAAACTAATTAAATAAAAACATTTGCTTTGTAGTGATTAATTAAATTCTTATTTACCTTTAATTTAATTAAATGAAACCCCAAAAAATCCATTATTATTATTATTCATTATAATAATAACAACCACCCATAAAACCAGAATAATAATAATTGAATTATTATTTTTATTATTATTCAGCCATATATAAAACCCAACACCTCTTATTAAATAAAAACAATTCTTTATTAATTACGAAACTCCTTATTTAATTAGACATTTCTTTGAGATACCCAAAAGCCTCATTAATTTTACATCAATATTATACCTCCTTAAACATCCAATTAAAATATTTTAACATAAATGTTACACCCCATTTAATTAAAAATGCTTATTCATACATTATAATCTTAATAAACATTTCATAATTAATTATGAAACTCCCAATTTATTACAATATCATTAATATGATAAAAACTCCAACCCATAACACCTAATTTAATTTCCATAATAATAATAATTATTACATTCATAAAACTAAAATAATAATAATCTCATTATTATTATTTTTTAAACATTTGATAAACCCAACACCAATACATAATAACAACACTTCACTAGATCTGAAACTCCTCATTTTATTAAAATTTTCATTGAGAAGATCAAAAGAGACATTAAATTCTCATAAATAATATACTCCTTTTACATGAAATTAACATATCAAAGCATTAAAATAATTTATGACACAATAATAATAATAATAACATTATTATTAGGACATTACTCCATTTAATAATAAATAGTCCTTTAATAATTCTTCAACTCTTTATTTAATTAAAACGGTTCTTCAATAAAACCAAAATCCATATTTATTTCTTCAACCATCATTTAATTAATTCTTTATCATTAAATTAATTAAACAACCACAATAATATTAATAATAATAACTTCATTATTATTATTATTATTAAAGCTTTTATTTAATTAATTAGAATTTCTCAAAAAATATTATTTAATTAAATTAAATAATTTATTAAATATGGTAAACTACACGGGTTTGACTGTAAATGTGCACTTCCCTTGTAGATTCATTAAAGTAGACTTTTCTGGATCCGGTGCTCCCAAGACTCATTATGACACGTGCTAAAAATTATCAGGTAATTACAAAAGTCCAAAAATGACACCTTTGGGTGTTCCAACACTTCAAATAAAATTCTGGAGCTCGGTATAAAAAAATGACCCGTTGATAAACTGATTTTTCCTGAAAATCTTTGCATTTTAAACTAGTTGAAAAACACGGGACATTACAGCCCACCTTTGGAAAGAAGGAATGTGGGACAACAACTACTTGTCCCCCAAAATAGATGGATGCACATGCCAGAGAAAGCACCAAAAAAAATATGTATCCCATGTTTAATTAAATTGTGAACATAATGCATTCACTTGGGAATATAATATAAGATAAAGATCAAGTTATGTGATTTCTGATATATCTACCTAATAAGTAGAGAAGAACATTTGTTTCTATTAGAGAATCCTATGACATCAAAAATTTAATATTAAATGAGAAAATTGAAAAAATTGTGATGTATGAGGAGGAACTCAATGGGAATAAAGAATAAGATGATAAAACAAAGATAAATTTAGTATTATTTAAGGATTATGACTCTAATATAAAAGAGGAAATCAAAGACTAATGTTCAAGTGATGATGAATCACCTACTGATAGTGATTAAGAAATGGATTGTAACATCCCAGGTAAATAAAGAATAAAACATTTTCATATGTATTAATATTTATGAATTAAATATTAATTTTACTTTAAAGGGGTTTCTATGTTCGATAGCGTACCCGATACGCAACAAAGAGTTTCCTTGAAATCTTACGTTGCACACTAGTAATAAAATAATATTATTTTAAATGGTAGTTAACACGTACCTGTTGTATTGGTGGCAATGAATAGAAATAACTAAAATATGATTATTTATGTTTTTTATATGTTTTTAAATTTATCCAATAAAGGATAAAGGCTTAAAATAAGAAAAGAATTCAATTTTAAGCATATATACTCTAATTTTCACTAAAGGTCCACTTATCGCCTTTTGATGGCGAACCGTCATTAAATATAGTTTTGGTCACTCTTATATATTCTATTGGACCAAATATAATTCTTCTTTAAAATAGGGACATCAAAATTTACTTTTTGTGAATTTTTGGTATTTTTCCGATAAAGTTCTTTTTTTAATGAATAGTGAAAAATGTTGTATTTTAATTCAAAACCTCTTTTTAATCTAATTAATTTATATGATTATATTATCTTTTTAATTGGTTTTAAATTTCAAGTATAATATATTTTTACCATTTAATCTAATAGTGGTCGTTGGAATTAATTTCACTTTGAAATTGGACTTAAACTAGTGTCAATCTTTTGATACTTATTGTTTCATAAAAACACGCTATTTGCTCTGACAACGAAAATTATTTAATAAATTAATTAATGTAACTTATATGTTTTGAATTTTTTAAAATAGTCATCATTTTTTAATTCAGAATATCAAATATATATTAGGGTGAAGTTTTGGTATTTTTCTGAAAAACTTCAATTTTTGATGAATAGTGAAACCACTAAGTGGTACTTAAAAAACTGATTTTTTGTTTAAATGAAAATTTACCACCACTATGTTTTGAATTTCAAAAATCTGACATACATGGTTATCATTAGGAAGTAAAATGTGGTTCAATGGGATTAAAATATTTTTTTAGTGAATAGTAACTTTTAAGTTTTTAATCGCGATTAGAGGTAATTAGTGTAGTTTAAGGTAAAAATAATGTTTTAATAATATGAAATGACCTAGACACATGTTCTACCCTTATTGGATGTGTCATGGCCGACCAAGACAATCCATGGTTCAACTTGGGGACTCCATGGAGCCACTTGGGTAGGAAAATGACAATAATACCTTTTTATTTAAAGTTATAATAAAAATGTCACAAAAATGAGTTGTTTTACTAAAACAATTTTTAAATGGAGTTATACAAGTCATATTTTTGACTATAAATATTAATTAGAAAGATAAAAAGATTTCCTACATCATGTTATTTTTTTATAATTTTAGACGCTAAATAAATTAAATTATTTATGACACCATGATGATGGAGCGATTACCTCATTATTTAACGATTTAAATAAAATGAAAAGATAATGTAAAATCTAAGACCTAGACATGTCAAAAACCTATTGTATGGGTGGATTTATAACTCTTAGCACCATATCCTCAAAATATATAATTTTGGGACCTTTTAAATCCGAAAATAATTTTATAATAAAGTAACCTTTTATAACTTTCCAAGAGTGCCCCTCCTCTCCTCTTATAAAAGGCCCCCATATCTACCACCTTAACCACACCTCTCAGGCCTTTGGCTCAGCCAACACCTGCCCATTTTGTCTCTCCAAATCCCTCTCTTACTCCTTGAATCCTCACTTTGGGCATAAGTCTTCCCAAGGAAGCCTTTGAGTTAAAATCAAAAAGAGTTACCCGTTTTAAAGATAGTGTTTTCTCTTGTGTTCTTATGTTTTATTTTTCTTCTCCAACCCTATAAAATATTTTTATTCCATTCTTTTGTAACAAAAACAGTATCTTCAATATACTATGATGTTGTTATAAGAAGGATTTGAGCTACACTTACACACACCTACATCTAATGGTTAATGAACATACTGTTTCTGTGGATGGTGAATTTCTGCCTCACAAAATGATGATTGTTCAACACTCATATAACACCTTCAAAGGTGGGCATTAAGATGTCACTATATTCATATATGATATATAATATGTTTATGTTTTACTTAAGCTTCTGTATTTTTCATGTATGACATACCTTTATGGTTTCCATTATGGGTAAACGTGATATCTTCATTTTAGGAAGTGTGGACTACTGCCCCCTCAAAGTGATTTGATTTTTTAATACCATATGTGGTACGTATAAAGGATAGATTGAATGATATTATATATGATACAATACTGGAATTATAAAACTATTTTTTATCATTATATTTTAATTCCATTAAATATGAAATTGAAATGTAAGTAGCATTCATGCGTACATACGGCTTACCGTCTCCATGAACGGTGCATTGCATTTCTTACCTCTAAATGTTATGTAATATTATAAATTCATGTATATACTGTATATATATGATATATATGATATACACATCATGATTATAACTTTGGATATAATGGATACATGAACAACATGTAATTATAAAGAGCATATTTTTGACTCAAGTACCAATGATCGTTAAAACGACAGTTATTAACTTAAATAATTACATAGTGTTCATGACATGGTAATAAGTTATATAAAAGGAATAATGAACTTGAAAAAGGTTCTTAAGCAAGTAGAAATTAACTCAAGTTTATTATTAAGAACATTAAAGAATGATCGAGTCAAGTCGGACCCGAGGTATGGGACTTCGTCTCAATCTCCTTTCATTGAGGCATATTTTGTTGTATAAAAAACTTTCTTTTATATGGTGTATGAACCCCTTTGACTTTTACGTTTATCTGAAAGGAATATTTTTTATACAAAGCGTTTTACTAAATGAAAAAAGGGAATGTTTTTGTCGTACATATGCGGCGACAACGACTTCTCCGCTGCCGTGACCATTATTTGAGTTTCAGTTTCCTCTACAAGCCATACCTTTTTTTAAATGAAAAATAAATACAATGTTTTACTTTTCTTTTATTTTGGTATTGAAAATGGTTTTCATAATGTTTTTATATCAATGTGTTGTATTGATATCTTGTGATTGAAAAGTGGAAATGTTATGTTTCCTTTATGCATGTTTTATGTGATAAGATTATGTTATGGTTCTTGGGCATTATTATGAAGACGGGTGGTTCCGTGATAAACTAAGGGCGGGTGAGCCCGATATAGCTCTCCAACGCATTGGGTAACGTGAAGGATTTAAATGTTGAGGTTTTTGCAAAGAGATTTAGGGAATATAATGTGATGGGTATTCCAAACGTAACCAAGAGGGTTACTGCCTACGTAAGAATGTTATGAATGACTCAAGTTACCTTTATGTCTTGTGATTTTTATGTTTTATTCATGATTTGATGAGGTATGTTAACGTGCTTATGTTTTATGAGTAATGTATGATTTCGTACATGGACTAATGTTTTCATTTCGTGCTTTTATATCCCTTACTGAGATTTTTATGCTCATCCCAAGTTTTTAAAATGTTTTTCACAGGTCAAGGGAAAGGTACATGATGTGATGATAGTGTCAAGGAAGTGTCAAGAAAGAATCCATGTTTTTTTAAATATGTTTCTGTTGATAGGAAAAATGAGTACTATATTTTATGTAACCACTTTGTTTAAATGTGGAATGTAATGCATATTTTATGATCTAATTCTCTAAAACTCTAAACCTGAAAATATCCTCAACATGTATTCTTGAAACAACTCAAGATTAAGTAATGTTTAAGGCTTGGGCCTTATAGTTGGTATCAGAGGTCGGTTTAGATAACTTTAGGAGTTATAACTCTATTAAATGATTATCCAAAAATATATTTTTTTATGGTTAAATTGAAATGATATAGAATTTGAATATTATCATGTTGCTTTATCTAAGAAATGTTTGTTCAGAATGGTTTTGCACAGAGGAAATAGGGAAGCAGTGCTAGGAAGACATACAGATGGAAATAACCTTCCGAATCAGCATCCTGATATGGTCGGAATTGGAACTGAATAGTTTGTTGCAGTAATGGCACATTTGACTCAAGCGATAAATGGTGGTGGTATCCATGCACGAGATCAGCTAGATCAACCACAAAGGAACATGTCAGTGGTGGAACATTTCATGAGGCAACATCCCCATCATTCAGAGGATCATCTGACCCTGTACTAGATGAAGGGTGGATTAAAGTACTGGAAAAGATTTTTGATGTCATGGGGTGTCCAGAAAATCAAAAGGTTAGTATTTCTATTTACCGTTTGGAGGGTGAAGCAGATCAGTGGTGGTCGATGGTTAAAAATATCAGGGACGATGATGAGATTGATGCTCTCGACTGGGATAAATTCAAAGATATGTTTCTTGAGAAGTATTTTCCTAAGGCTGTTTGACTTAGGATGGAAAAACAATTCTTATAATTGAGGAAAGAGGAAGACTTAGTGGATGCCTATAAGGAAAGGTTCACTCGATTGGAAAGGTATGCTCCAAATTTTATCTGAGACCTTGATAGTAAAATCAATCATTTTTACTCATAATTAAAGCCAAAATATCAAAGGGCTTTAGCTTCTCGTGAGTTCAAGAGTTATGAAAAGCTTGTTCGATGTGCTGAGAACATGGAAATGGAGTTTGCCGATGATCAAGTGGTCTATAACAACCAACATAAGAAGAGACCAAGGTGGCAGGAGAAAGGGAAGAATTCTTTAAAAGGGTTTGATGGTAAGAAAACTAAGTTTCCAGTTTGTAATAACTGTGGGAAAAGGCATGTTGGGGAATGTATTCTGAATTATGGAAAGTGCTACTGATGTGGTAAGATGACACATAAGGCTTGTGATTGCACTGAAAAAGATCAGGGTGATGGTAAGAACCAATTTCCTTTACAGTTAGTGAAATGTTTTAAGTGCAATGAGATGGGTCACTATGCAAACGAGTGTCCAACAAAGAGCTTGAGTGATGGGAAGTAGTTAGAATACAAGCAAAAAGGGGTGGTGAAATCATTTGCAACTACTTCAACAGCTGTCGGGCCATCAAATGATGATGTATCAGGTACTTTGTTTGTTTTTTCAGATTATGTCAGTGTGTTGTTTGATTTGGGGTCTACACATTCTTTCATCTCTGAAAACTTTTCTAGAAAATGGGAATACGATCTCAATAAATGACTCCTGAACTTTTGGTAAAAACACCTAGGGGAAATGTTGTGGAAAAAATAATTTCTAAGAATCTCCCTATCCTTATTTGTGGAAAGAACCTACTTGAAACCCTTATTGTTTTACATCTAGAAGAGTTTGATGTTATCCTGGGTATGGATTGGCTCTCTATTTACCATGCTAAGATTGACTGTAGAGATAAAGAAGTTTCTTTTCAGAAAGACTTTCAGTTTGTGTGTAAGAATTAACCCTTACTGTTGATAACATATCAAGAGGCCGAGAAACTTGTAAAAGATGGAAATGAATGTTACCTGGGACATATTGTTGAGAACAAGGGAACTGTTCAGATTAATGATGTGCCAGTGGTAAATGAGTATCCTGATGTTTATCCTGATGAGTTGCTTGGAATAATACCAGATCGGGAAGTTGAGTTTACTTTAGACTTAGTTCTTGATTCTAATCCAATTTCAAACCCCCTTATCGAACGGCTCAAATTGAACTTTTAGAGTTGAAAGAGCAATTTTAAGATTTATTAGATAAAGGTTTCATTCGACCTAGCACATCACCATGGGGTGATCCTGTTTTATTTGTTAAAAAGAAAGATGGTTCTATGAGACTTTGAGTTGATTATAGAGCATTGAATAACATCGCTATTAAGAACAAATATCCTTTGCCTCTTATCGATTATTTGTTTGATCAGCTTTAGGGAGCTCGGTATTATTCAAATATTGACCTGAGATCGGGGTACCATCAGTTGAAGGTAAAGGAAGAAGATATTCTGAAGACCGCGTTTCGTACAAGATATGGCCATTATGAATTTTTAGTAATGCCTCTTGGGCTAACCAATGCACCTGTTGTATTCATGGACTTAATGAATAGAATTTTCCATGAGTTATTGGATATGTTTATGGTTGTTTTCATTGATTATATTTTGGTGTTTTCTAAAAGTGAAGAGGAGCATGAAAGACATTTAAGGGTTATTTTTCAAACCTTAAAATAAATGAAATTTTATGGGAAATTCAGCAAGTGTGAGTTTTGGTTGCAACAAATTTCTTTCCTTGGTCATATTGTTTCTAAAGATGGGATAACTGTTGATCCTGAAAAAACAAAGGTTGTGGAAGAATAGCCAAGACCCACAAATGTAATTGAGATTCGTAGCTTCCTTGGTTTGGCAGGCTATTACCAAAGGTTTGTTATAAAAATTTCACAGTTATCTAGTCCAATGACTAAGCTAACTCGGAAGGGTGTTAAGTTTATCTGGACAAAAGAATGTGATGATTGTTTTCAGGAACTGAAAAGAAGATTGGTGAATGCTCCAGTTTTGGCACTACCTTACAGGAATGGAGAGTTTGTTATCTACAGTGATGCTTCATTGAAATGACTTGGTTGCATCTTAATGCAGAATGATTAGGTAATTGCTTATGCTTCACGGAAATTGAAAACTCATGAGGTAAATTACCCTACACATGATTTGGAATTAGCTGCTGTTGTTTTCGCTTTAAAAACTTTGAGGCATCATTTTTATGGAGTAAAGTGTGAAATATATACCGATCATAAAAGTTTAAAGTATATATTCACTCAGAAATAATTGAACATGAGACAGAGGAGATGGATAGAATAAATCATGGATTATGATTTTATAATTCATTACCATCCGGGAAAAGAAAATAAAGTGGCTGATGCTTTGAGTCGAAAAAGTAATGCTTTATTAGCAATGTTACATTTGGAACATGATCCTTTGGTTAAGGATTTGATGAACTTTAGCATAGAAGTTGTTGGTGAAGGATGTACTTCTGTTTTGTTTCAGGTATTAGTGAAATATTCTCTATCAGATAGAATTAAGCAAGCACAGAAGAAAGATAGTGAGTTGCGGAAAAAGGTAGAGCTGGTTCAAAAGGGTAAGTTTCCTAAATTCAACATTGATAATGATTTTGTTTTGAGATTTGGGAAGAGATTGTGTGTGCTGTGTGATTCACAGTTGAAGAGAGATTTGTTATGTGAAGCTCATAGTTCTCCGTTTTCAGTCCATCCTGGCAGTACTAAGATGTATAGAGATCTTTGGGAGTATTACTGGTGGGACGGAATGAAAAAGGATATTGCTGATTTTACTATGAAGTGTTTGACTTGTGAACAGGTTAAAGCAGAGCGGCAGTTACCGAAAGGGATGCTTCAACCTTTACCAGTTCTAGAGTAGAAATGGGAGAATATATCCATGGACTTCGTTGTGGGATTTCCGAAGACACCTCGAGGTAATAATGCAATCTGGGTTATTGTTGATCGATTGACTAAATATTCTCATTTCCTTTCCATACGAGATACTTTTTCCCTAGATCAAATTTCCCATTTGTATCTTAAAGATATAATCAAGTTACATGGAGTTCCTCTCTCCATTGTATCTGACCATGATCCGAGGTTCACTTAGAACTTTTGGAAAGGCCTTCAGAAGTCGTTGGGTACTGAATTAAATTTTAGTATAGATTTTCATCCTCAATCAGATGGGCAGTCAGAACGAACAATTCAGACTTTGGAGGATATGCCACATGCTTGTTCGATGGATTATCATGGAAGTTGGGACCAATATTTTTCTGTAGTTGAGCTTTCTTATAATAATAGTTTTCATTCCAGTATACAGATGGCACCATTTGAGGCATTATATGGGAAGCAGTGTCGAACTCCAGTTTTTTGGGATGAAGTGGGTGAAAGGAAGTTGATTGGACCAGAATTGGTAGAAGAGATGGAAGAAAAATTTAAGTTGATTCAGAAACACATGAGAACAGATCATAGCAGGCAGAAGAGTTATGCGGGTAACTGGAGGAAGGATCTATCTTTCGAGGTAGGTGATCATGTCTTTCTCAAAGTTTCACCATGGAAAAGTGTGATGCGATTTGGTAAGAAAGGAAAGCTGAGTCCACGGTTCATTGGACCATATGAAATTCTTGAGAAAGCTGGATCAGTTGTATATCGAGTGGCTTTACCTCCGAGTTTATCTCAGGTACACAATGGTTTTCATGTTTCAATGTTAAGGAAGTACATGCCAGATCCATCTCATGTTTTGAGTCCAGAGGTGGTTCAGTTGGAAGAGAATCTCTCTTATGAAGAACAACCAGTCCAGATTCTTGACTGAAGAGAGAATGTGTTGCGGAATAAGGTAATTCACCAGGTAAAGGTTTAATGGAAAAACCATATGGTTGAAGAGTAAACATGGGAATATGAAAATGCTATGAGGGATAAATACCCCCACTTATTTTGATAAGTGAATAAAATTGCGAGGACGCAATTCCCAAAAGGGGGGAAGGATATAACATCCCAAGTAAATAAAGAATAATTTTTTTTCATATTTATTAATATTTACGAATTAAATATTAATTTTACTTTAAAGGGGTTTCTATGTTCGATAGTGTACCTGATACACAACAAAGAGTTTCTTTGAAATCTTACGTTGCACACTAGTAATAAAATAATATTATTTTAAATGGTAGTTAACACGTAGCCGTTGTATTGGCAGGAATGAATAGAAATAACTAAAATATGATTATATATGTTTTTATATGTTTTTACATTTATCCAATAAAGGATAAAGGCTTAAAATAAGAAAAGAATTCAATTTTAGGCATATATACTCTAATTTTCACTAAAGGTCCACTTATCGACTTTTGATGGAGAACCGTCATTAAATATAGTTTTGATCACTCTTATACATTCTATTGGACTAAATAAAATTCTTCTTTAGAATAGGGACATCAAAATTTACTTTTTGTAAATTTTTGGTATTTTTCCGATAAAGTTCTTTTTTTAATGAATAGTGAAAAATGTTATATTTTAATTCAAAACCTCTTCTTAATCTAATCTATTTATATGATTAGATTATCTTTGGAATTGGTTTTAAAGTTTAATTATAATATATTTTTACTATTTAATCAAATAGTGGTATTTGGAATTAATTTCACTTTGAAATTGGACTTAAACTAGTGTCAATCTTTTGATACTTATTGTTTCATAAAAACACGCTATTTGCTCTGACAGCGGGAATTAATTATTAAATTAATAAATGTAACTTATATGTTTTGAATTTTTTAAAATAGACATCATATTTGAATTCATAATATCAAATATATCTTAGGGTGTAGTTTTGGTATTTTTCTGAAAAACTTCAATTTTTGATGAATAGTGAAACCACTAAGTGGTACTTAAAAAACTGATATTTCGTTTAAATGAAATTTTACCACCTTTGTGTTTTGAATTTCAAAAATCCGACATACATGGTTGTCATTATTAAGTAAAATGTGGTTCAATGAGATTAAAATAATTATTGGTGAATAGTAACTTTTAAGTTTTTAATCGCGATTAGAGGTAATTAGTGTATTTTAAGGTAAAAATAATGTTTTAATAATATAAAATGACCTAGACACATGTCCTATCATTATTGGATGTGTCATGGCAGACCAAGAAAATCCATGGGTCAACTTGGGGAACCCATGAAGCCACTTTGGTAGGAAAATGACATTAATACCTTTTTATTTAAAGTTAAATTAAAAAAGTCACAAAAATGAGTTATTTTACTAAAACAATTTTTAAATGGGGTTATACAAGTCATAATTTTTTACTATAAATATTCATTATAAAGATAAATAGATTTCATACATAATTATAGTTTTTTTATAATTTTTAGACACTATATAAATTAAATTATTTATGACACCATGATGATGCAGCGATTACCTCATTATTTAACGATTTAAATAAAATGAAAAGATAATGTAAAATCTAAGACCTACACATTTCAAAAACATATTGGATGGGTGTATTTAGAACTCTTATCACCTTATCCTCTAAATATATAATTTTGGTACCTTTTAAATCCGAAAATCATTTTATAATAAAGTAACCTTTTATAACTTTCCAAGAGTGCCACTCCTCTCCTCTTATAAAAGGCCCCCACCTCTACCACCTTACCCACACCTCTCAAGCCTTTGTCTCGGACAACCCCTGCCCATTGTGACTCTACACATCCATATATTACTCCTTGAAGCCTCACTTTGGGCATAAGTCTTCTCAAGGAAGCCTTTGAGCTCAAATAAAAAAGAGTTACCCATTTTAAAGGTAGTGTTTTCTCTTGTGTTCTTATGTTTTATTTTGCTTCTCCAACCCTCTAAACTCTTTTTATTCCTTTATTTTGTAACAAAAATAGTATCTTCAATATAATAGGATTTTTTTATAATAAGTATTTGAGATACACTTACACACACCTACATCTAATGGTTAAATAACATACTGTTTCTGTGGATGACGAATTTCTGCCTCACAAAACGATGATTGTTCAACACTCATATAACACCTTCAAAGGTGGCCATTAAGATGTCACTATATTTATATATGATATATAATATGTTTATGTTTTACTTAAGCTTATGTATTTTTAATTTGTGACATACCTTTATGGTTTACATCATGGGTAAACGCGATATCTTCATTTTAGGAACTGCGGACTACCGCCCCCTCAAAGTGATTTGATTCGTTAATACCATATGTGGTATGTATAAAGGATAGATTGAATGATATTATATATGATACAATAATGGAATTATAATACTATTATGTATAATTATGTTTTAATTCCATTAAATATTAAATAGAAATGGAAGTAGCGTTCATGCGTACGTACAACTTACCGTCTCCATGAACGGTGCATTTCATTTCTTACCTCTAAATGTTATGTAATATTATAAATACATGTATATACTGGATATATATGATATATATGATATACACATCATGATTATAACTCTGTATATAATGGATACATGAATAACTTGTAATTATAAAGAGCATATTTTTGACTCAAGTACCAATGATCGTTAAAACGACCGTTATTAACTTAAATAATTACACAGTGTTCATGACATGGTAATAAGTGATATAAAAGGAATAATGAACTCGAAAAAGGTTCTTAAGAAAGTATAAATTAAATCACGTTAATTATTCATGACATTAACGAACGATCGAGTCAATTAGGACCCAAGGTGTGGGACTTCATCTAAATATCTTTTCATTGAGGCATATTATGTTTTATACACAACTTTGTTTTATACAGTGTATAAACCCATTTTACTTTTACGTTTATCCGAAAGGAATATTTTTTATACAAAGCGTTTTACTAAACGAAAAAAGGGAATGTTTTTGTCGTATGTATGCAGTGACAATGACTTCTCTGCCGTCGTGACCATTATTTGAGTTTCATCTTCCTCTACAAGCCATAAATTTTTTTTAAATGAAAAATAAATACGATGTTTTACTTTTCTTTTATTTTGGTATTGAAAACGGTTTTCATAATGTTTTTATATCAATGTGTTGTATTGATATCTTGTGATTGAAAAGTGGAAATTTTATGTTTCCTTTATGCATATTTTATGTGATACGATTATGTTATGGTTCTTGGGCATTATTATGAAGACTGGTGGTTCCGTGATAAACTAAGGGTGGGTGAGCCCGATATAGCTCTCCAATGCATTGGGTAACACGAAGGGGTTAAACGTTGAGGTTTCACCGAAGATATTTAGGGAATATACTGTGATGGGTATTCCAAACGTAACCAAGAGGGTTACTCCCTACGTAAGAATGTTATGAATGCCTCAAGTTACCTTTTTTTCTTGTGATTTTTATGTTTTATTCATTATTTGATGAGGTTTGTTAATGTTTTTATGTTTTATGAGTAATGTATGATTTCATACATGGACTATTATTTTCATTTCGTGCTTTTATATCCCTTACTAAGCTTTTTATGCTCATCCCAAGTTTTTGAAATGTTTTTCACATGTCAAGGGAAAGGTACATGATGTGATGATAGTGTCAAGGATTTGTCAAGAAAGAATCCATGTTTTTTTAAATATGTTTCTGTTGATGGGAAAAATGAGTACTATATTTTATGTAACCACTTTGTTTAAATGTGGAATGTAATGCATGTTTTATGATCTAATTCTCTAAAACTCTAAACCTGAAAAGATCCTCAACATGTATTCTTGAAATAACTCAAGATTAAGTAATGTTTAAGGCTGGGGCCTTATACAGTTCACCTAGATAGATGATTCAAATAATTCTACAAGAAATAATATTATAGGGGTAATTATGAAAATATAGTAAATTGGATGAAAAAGTGGAAATTGGATGATTCCACTAATGATATAAACTATTACCAGTGATAAATAAAAAATGTTGATTTTCATAAAATGAAATATAAGAAAAATGAAAAGTTTAATTCCGTTGAACCTAGTAGCCTAGATTTGGTTCATTAATTTATTAAATTAATATGATTACAAAGAATCTCATCCCAAAGGACTGAATAGTTTAACAATCTTGGTAAAATAGATACATACTTGAAATCCATATTGCATTTTAAAATATAAAATATAAAGGTGTTTCATCGAGTCTTCCATTATTCCTCCTTTTTTTAACCCCGTATATCAGTGATAATATAATTCATGGAATACAGGGAGAACATTGAAACATTTGAAAGGGGTGATATAAAATTATCAATAAGGGTAATCATATAATGGAATCTATGAGTAAATATTTAATAAAAAACATGGAAAGCTAAATAACTGAAATATAATCCATTTAAATAATTGCATGAGCCCGAAGAATTAACCATGAATATTCTACTAGTCGAATAATCACATGAAATATCAATAAATAATATTATAATGATGGAATGAATAATTATGGACATCTAAAGCATACCCTCGAGGCCTTAACCAAGACATATAAAAAAATAAATGGTTAAGGCCGTGACTAAATCCATATCTAAAAATAAATGAGCAATTTCTTAGCCAAGTCCATATCTAGTTTTTATTGCGAGACCTACTAATGTATCTAGGGGATATAATGATCCATTCCCATCACTTACTAAGACCAATACATTACTCATATAAAAAGGTTGAAGAATAAATAATATAAAAAATCATATTAAAAAATTAGCATATGAAATGTGTATAATTTAACCATAAACCATATATGGTATCAAAATTGCACATCCATAGTTAAAATAATCATAAACCATTCAATAAACTATGATAGATGGTATCATAAATTATTAACCAAAATGAAGTGTAAGATTTAACATAGGATGTTGACACAAATTAAGATACTTTTAAATGAGGCTATTGAAAAATTTATCAAGGAAAATAATCTTCAAACATTCCAAAGTGTCTTATACTACTTTGAAACATTTAAATCATAATCCCTATGAAGTAATAACATTAAATGAAACTTATAATATCATGATAACAATTAGATTCATGATATGATATATCAAAGGTTCTTACATACACCACACACAAGTAATAAGTAGTGAAAAAGGAATATATCTCACATAAGTAAAATTGAGATGATAAAACCCTTACCTTCTGATTCCTTTATTCAAATGTGCTTTAACCTCTTCTTCTTTGGTGGGATTCCTTTAGATCTATTTTCAAGGGATCTAGAGTTGCACTTTTTGGAAAACCATGACCTCTATTACATGGATAATTATGTTAGGAGGAGAAATTTCTAGGATTTTGTTGAGCTAGAAGGTTAAATGTGGTGTGACTAAGTGATGGAGGAGGTTTCATTTTATAATTGAGGTGAGGGGAACTTTATGAAACTCATAAAATATTAACATATAATATGGATATTATAGAGATAAAGACTTAAAAATGGTATATAAATGAATAGGTAAAGTGATTTTTAGACTATATCTTATCCTATTTTTGATTATTTAATATTCTTGGTATTTTTAAATAATTTAGTAATATATTAGTTCATGAAAATATCATTATTTTCAAATTTGTTACTATTTATATCATTTCAGTTCTAATGCATCAAAAAATGTGGAATTTCAAATATAATGATTTCAAACATCCCTAAAATATATTATATATCTATAAAATTCATTATACATGTTAACTCATCCTAAATATATCAAAAATAATTCTTTTAAATTCAATTATTTTATTTTTTTAGTTAATTAAATAAATACTATTTTAGAATTGAAGAAGAATTTATGGTAACATGTATAATGAATTTTCTAGTATTTATAATTTTATTTTTACCCTTAATTACTCGATTTACCTTTAACCTTGTTAACATAAAATTACAGAAATTAATCTTCATAATATCCAAAAATAAAACCAACATATTTCCATAATTTATACCCACTAATTAAAAATATTGAATCCATATTTTAATATTCAAAAAATATAATTTGTAGTAATTAATTTAAAATTAATCTCGTTGAGGGAATGTGAAAAAAAGTTCTTAAAGTGAAATTGTTCAAAAGACTAAAATGTTTTTTTTAACAAAATTCAATTTGAAATTAATTAAAATGACCTAAATTTTATTAAATGATAAAACATTTATCTAATTATAATTTAAAACCAACTTAAAATTTAATCTAACAATTTAAATTATTTATATGAAAAAGTTGTTTTCAATTAAAATGAAATATTTTATCACTATTAATCAAAACATGAAACTCATTAGAAAAATACCAATAATTTATCCAATGTAAAATTTTATGTTATTATTTAAAATAAGAAGTTTATTTTTTCAAATATAATTTATTAATGCTTCAAAAACTATATTTAAAAAAAGTGTTACATCAAAAGTCGGTAAAACTATTTTTTTAATAAAAAAATTATATTTTATGCATAACATTGTATTTATTATTATATAATTTCTATAAAACAAATATGGTGAATTTTAAAAATTATATTGAATATATTATATATTAAATTCATCAATAAAATCCAATAAGTTTGATTTTTTTATTTTATTGGCATAAAATACACCTGTGTGCATTAAAATAGTTTTTATAAAAAAATTTCCTTTATATTAGATTGGTTTTTATATTTATTTGTAACTAATTTGTAACCAATGAATTGAATAATATATTTTCATAAGTTATTTAATCTTATTTATAACCTTCAATTTAACGTCTATGAGAAAATTTCATTTTAAATAATAATATTAATAGTATAGCGTGGTTCATTTCAGCTCAGTGTTTGATGAAACGTAAGCTATAAAAGAGATTAAATTTAAAAATATACATACCATAAAATCATAGGGTGTTACATTCTACACTCCTTCATTAAATTTTATCCTTGAAATTTTAAATTTTACATCAAAAATAAAATATTGATACTTGAAAACTACTTTTTGGGAAACCCAAATCATAAATAGGGTTAATAAAACATCCTCTTTATTAGAGGGAAAGGGAAATGTGATCGTTACCACAAAATTAGGTTTTCAAATAGGATTCATTAGTGGAAAGAGAAAACATGAACATGTAATAGAAATATAATTATAAATTTCTAATTGAGAGTGATATATGACATGTTCATTAGATTATTAACCATAAAAAACTGAAAATATTGTGATTGGTTAAAAGGCCATTGATTTCTTAGTAATAAAAGTAAACAGATAATGTTATTGTTTCAAAATACTTTTCCAAAAGGTAATGTATTCTTTTAATATCTAGATTAATCATGTAAGAAAAATTACTTTATCTCTTTCCATATCATAATTTCATCCTTTGGTTGTGCTTCGATCTATTTTCAATTCATTTCACACACCTAGAAATAGATATTCAAGATTATTTTTAATGAATGAATCACTTTTAATGAATCTTAAGGTTTGAAAATATTTCATTCAACCTTTAAATGTTTACTAAACCGAAAATGTTAGCATAAAGTATCAAATAAATCATAGTTTAACATTAAACAATAATATATAATGTTAAACTTAATCCATTCCAACCTTAAGTCTCATCCAAAATACTTCTGTTAAAATTCACAGTCCAAAAAGACATCCAAATTTCAAAAATCAATCTTAACATCAGATTCCACAAAAAACATTACACAGCTCTTATTATCACATAACAAATATTTTATCACCTTGAAATCCTTAATGAAAATGTCCATTATTCACAATCCTTAAAGAATAAGTACTACATTACAACCCTTATATATATCATGATTCTTATAACCAGATCACCATTGATGAAATAATTCGTGAAAAAAATACAAGAAATTTAATCATTATAATTCTTTCTTAAACAATTAAATATGATTCACCATATTATTCCTTAATTACTCATTCCTTTTATTTATATTTTTAGTGCCTTCATCATAATCAATATAACTATTACATGTATAATCTTTATGAATCTAAACATTAACAAAAACCCAAATCATAAAGTGAGAAACACTAATCATAGTGATATAGTCAGGATGAATCATTCTTAGGATATCACAATTAAGAAATATTTTTCTCAATATTTGAGTTCATAGGTTTAACCTTGGTTATCCATGGTATTAAAAAATCTATAGGATGAGATCCTATAATCATACTTATCCTCAAATTTAGTCATAGGGTTATGTTGTCCAATTAATGATTTCCTAAATCTAGTTCCTAAGGATTCTACCAATCTTCCTCTAATACCAACTATAACACCCCCAACCCCATCATCCCAGAGTCAGTGTCTTACATTATTACATTTTCATGATTAAAAATAACCACATACTAAAGGACCAAATAGTTTAGTATAATTGTTAAACTAGATACATACTTGAAACCCATATTATATTTTAAAACATAAAATACAAAAAGTGTTTCATTGAGTCTTCCATTATTCCCCCTTTGTGTAACATTTCATATCAATCATAATATACTTATTAGAATCCTATGAAAATTTGAAACATATGAATGGGGTGAGCTCAAATTAATAGTAAGGTTAAGAATACAATGGAAGCTATGAGTAAATATATAATAAAAAATATAGCAAGGTCGATAACGAAAACAAAATTAATTTAAATAATCACATGAGTTAAGAAACGTAACCATGGTTATTCTACTAGTCGAATAATGACATGGAATATCAATAAATAATAAAATAATGATAGAATGCATTATTTTGGAAATCTGAAACGTACTGTAGAGGCCTCTACCAAAACATTTGAAAAACAAATGGTTTAGGCCTCATCCAAATCCATGTTTGAAAATAAATGGGAAAGGACTTATCCAAGTCCATATCGAATTTGTCTGATGAGACCTATCGATGCATCGAGGTTCTATAGAGGGCCCCTACCATCACTTACTAAGTCCAATACCTTCATCATATGAAAATTATGGAACATAAACAACATAAAAATTAGTATTGAGAAATTAGCATACAAAATGCGAATAATTTAACTATAAATGAGGAATAGTATCAAAATAGAACATCCATAGTTAAACTGATAATAAAACTTCAATAATATTTGATAGATAGAATTATAAGATATATAGCTAAATGAATTAAAATATTAAAAAAATGATTTTTACATAGAAGAAGATACTTTTAAACGAGACCCTTAATTTTTTTGAGGAAAAACATATTTAAACATTCCAAAGTATCACATAAAACTTTGAAACAATTAAATCATAATACCTATAAATAAATAAAATAAAATGAAACTTATAATATCATGAGAATAAGAAGATTTATTATATTATGTTTCAAAGGGTGGTACATGCACCACACACAAGGAATAAGTGGTGAACAAGGCATATATCTCACATAAGTAAAAGTGAGATGAGAAAACTCTTACCTTACCCTTAATTTTGCCAAACATGCGTTAACCTCCTCTTATTTGGTGCAATTCATTTAGATATATTCTTAAGGAATATAGAGTTGGTATTTTTGGTTTGGAGTAGAAATTTAAAATAATTTGGTCAATCTATAAGGCTGAATGTGGTACGAGGAAGTGAGGGAGGATGTTCCCTTTTATAAATAAGATCAGGGGCACTTTAAGAAAACTCTTAAAATATTAAAATATAATAAGGATATTCTAGAGATAAAGACTTACAAATGTCATATAAATGAATATGGGAAGAAATTTCCCACCATATCTTATCCTCTTTGTGATTTTTTAATATTTTTTAAATTTTTTAATAATTTTTTAATATATTAATTAAATAAAATATCTTTATGGTCAAATTTGATATTATTCATTTAATTTGACTTCCAATACATCAAGACAATGTGGGAATAAGAATAGAAGGATTAACAACATCCCTAATATATCATATAGATCTATAAATATCACTATACACATTAAATCAACCTAAATATATCAAATTCAATACTTTTAAAATAAATTATTTTATATTTTTGTTAATTAAATAAATACTACTTTAGAATTGAAGATGCATTTAAGGTAAATATTTAATTTCTAAAAATTAAAAAAAAATATAATTAAACTAAATTAATTAATTTCAAAATAATATTTTAGGTTCATTAATATCTTGATTTATCATGAATGTACACATAAAAGATATTAAATACAAAGATAGTAAAATTTTGTAACCGTATTTGATTTAAATAATATATGTCATTTTCATGAAAAATCGTTCATTATACAAATATAATTATATATTAAGGTGGTAAGGGTATAATCCACTTTATCCAATAATTTTTAGATATGTTTGGGTCATATTCTTACCATTATCCTTTTAACCCTCATTTAATCTCTTTAACTCTTACCGTGATAACAAGAGTTTTTTACTCTTCAAGGGTTAATATAGTTACTGAAAAATGACAAACGAACCACAAACAAGTCAGGGATTATATTTTAAACCTTATACCAATTATTTTTCTTATTTTTATATTTTTATGAATTTTATATCATTTAATAAAATATTATTTATTTTAAAATATCATTAATGTCAATTTTTGACTCTAGTCATTAGATGACTTTTTAAAAATATCAATAAACAAGATAACATAGAACAAAAAACTATAATAATCCCTAATATGTATAGGTCATCTATATATTTCATTTATGAAATTAATTATATAAAATTATATTTATTTTAATATTTTTAATATCCATTATTTGATATTTCCATTAATTAAACAATTATTTCATCATCATTATGAAGGCCTTTAATTTAATAATTTCTACCCTATAAATTAAAATAAATTATTATGATGAGGATACCAATTTTATATTTAATATTACTATATATAATCGAAGATATATTTTGAATAACCATATATAAAATATGCAATACTTATTAAAAACATGAGTATGACATATTTGACTTTCCTTAGAATAAAATACTATAAAAGCATTAATGTCATCCATGTGGATCTAAGAGGCCATAAAATCTTCCCAAGGATGATTTTGGTCAACCATAACTCATCTAATAAAATTAGTACATGTGTTACGGTAATTTTATAATATTTATAATATTATTTTTACATGTAATTACTTGATTTATCTTCAACAATGTTAATAAAAAATTTCTAAAATTTATATTCATAATGTCCAAAAGTAAATGGGACCTATTTAAATGAATTGGACCCAATAATCACAAATATAGAATAAATTTGTAAATATTCAAAACACATAAGTTGTAGTAACTAATTTAAAATTAATCTTTTTGATGGAATGATCAACTGGGTTTTTTAAAGTGAAAACATTCAGAAGATTGAAATGTTCTTATATCAAAATTCAATTTGAAATTTATTAAAATGACCTTAATTAGATTAAATTATAAAAAATAATCAAATTATACTTTAAATCTAATTAAAAATACTATTTTACACTTTAAATTATGTATAAAAAAGCTATTTTCAATTAAATTTCATTATTTTATCACCATTCATCAAAATATAAAACTTATGAGAAAAATACAAAAAATTCAACCATATTAAATTCTTAATAACCCAAACCCAGAAGCCTAGAGGCAATGTATTATTTTATTACATTAGTATGATAAAAAAATATAATCCAAATGAACCAATTAGTTTAATAGTTTTGGAAATCCATATTACACACATGATACCCTTAAAACAATGGAAAATATAAAATATAAACAAGATATAAAGTACAATAAAATAAACAACATCCTTTAAACTCATTCAAATGATTTCTCTTAAAAACATTGGGAAAGGAAACATAATAAGGGTAAGATCAAATGATTAGTAAGGGTAAGTAAAATGGAAAAAATAATAAATTTGTTTGAATAATCAATGTGGAAAGGTAAATACCTGATAACACTTGACATTAAAACAACTAGATAACAAATAACAATATGGTAAGGTAAGAAACTGAAAAAACATTCCATTTAATCAATAAAACTAAAAATGAAATGGATCTATAGATATATCGATGAAATATCTCACAAATAAATAATAAGTGAAGTTAAATAAGGGAAATTATTAATTATAGGACACCATGTTTCCGGGGTACAAGGTACCTTTACCATCGATACCTTTCACAAGATTGTTTATAACATAATAGTAAAACTGATTTGGTTTGTCTAACCTTATATCTACTATCAAGACCTTTCAACATACATCTTATAACATATTGGCTACAAACATGAAGGGGTTTTCAACTTAATTTCATTCCATGAGACTACCAATCATCTAGGGTATTTCATTAATTGGTCCTCAACCTTTAGGGCTTACCTTAAATGGTCCCCAACCCATGTCTTTAATGTCCCATGCATTCCTCATATCAAATAAACAATATAATAAATAAAAAATGTGCCTTATTATCAAATGTCTGTATTGAATAATAGATATGTATATATAAATAATTAATTAGTGGATACTAAGTAATAACAAGGGTTGTTGATGTTATGAATGGAAATAACATTGAAATATTATTAAAAACATTATTAAGGAAAATAATATTTAATGATTCCAAAGTGTCCCATACCACTTTAAAACATTTGAATCATAATCCCCATGAAGGAATAAAATTAAATGGAACTTATAAAATCATGATAATAAGTATATTAATGATATAATATTTAAAAAGGAAGTTTATAAACCATATAAAAGTGAATTGGTCCATAAAAACAAATATGCCTCAATAGAATGTTAATTGAGATGAAATCCCTTAACTTGAGTTTGACTTGCCATGTATATCTTTATATTCATAAATAATAAACTTATATTAATTATTTAATTTATTGGGAATATTTTTTATTCTTATTATTACATTAAATTAAATTATTGAAAATTTGTAAACAACTACTTAAACAACCAAGTCTACATCAGATGTTTTGACCATATTCGGTTTATGTGTCAAAAATGAATTTGGTAGATCGATTATGGTCAAAGGGATCATTATATAAAAATATAAAAAATAATAATCATTAAATAATAATCATATTTATAAATAAATTATAATTTTCAAATAAAATATGAAACAAGTTTCTGAAAAATGAACCAACGTTACAACCATAAAGACGATAGACTGTACATACACATGAGTAACATTTCCATTTTTCTGTGATCATTATGGAATGAAGGTAAGTAACACTATATATTTCCATAATTATTATTATATCATAAATAACATGTTATTTAATAATATATACTTGTATGTAGTATTGTTATGATGTAAAAGGAATCACATCGTGTCAAGGAGGTGGTAGTCCACACGTCTATGACTGACGTTATCACTTTTTATTATGTGAAAAGGGTAATAAATAAAATGATATATTATATTTACATAAAAGTAATTATGTAATTAATATCATATAGATTTAATTTATGTTACATATTTTTAATTAAAACTTTATTTTAAATATTCTATGTATCACATGAATAAATCATATCGCTTTTAGGTGGTGGCAGTCCACACTTACACAAATGATGTTATCATATTTACACAAAATGGAAAGTATAATGGTATGAGTTATAATATAATTAAAGAAGAATAAATAGATAATAAATATCATATATTTCATATATAAACATATTGTTCATCATAATTTCTACCATGATAGGTTGTAAATAAAAAATGAACAATCATAATTTTGTGAGGCCTTTGTTCACCATACACATAAATAGTTTCTATGTTTCCCATTATATAGAAGTTAGTGTGGGTGTAGGTCAAAAAAATATCATCAAAACATTTTAGTATATTCAAGATACATTTTTAATATAATACTGGAATATGAATAGTTTAGGGGGTGATGAATGGAGATAAAACTAAATAGCTTAAGGAAAGTTATTGCCACTTCTGTGGGTAACTCTTTTTGGGTTGCACAAAAGGGATTACCTGGGTGGATTTATGAAAAAGGTTATGATTATAGGTCCAGAGGAGGGTTTTTAGGATCTATTTGGTAAGATATTGGTTGAGAAAAAGTGGTTTGGGAGGTGCGAGGAAGTGGGAGGAGAGGATGCCTTTTTATAATGGAGAAGGAGTGACATTATTGAAAATTTTGGAAAAGGGAATTACAACCACATTTTAACCATTGAAAGTAGATCCAATAACAATAACAATTATATAAAAGTTATTATAGGGTCTATATATGGCCATAAAAGTGATTTTACAGAAGTATATAGGTCACCTGGGCCCTTATGTTTACGGTTTAGTCCCTTGTTAAGATTAATTTAACCTTAATCGTTGTAATTAATTTTAATCACTTTCACTAATATTTTTGGTCAAATACTAATTCAAAATTATTATAAATTATATATTAGGATTATTCAAATATTTAATCCATTTTTAAAAATTCTATTGATATAATTGGCTAAAATTAATTTAAATTTAATCCCGCAAACGAGACGACAATGCAAGTTTTCAAAGTGAAAATGTTAAAAAGTTTGCTATGTTTTTATATTCAATTTCAAAGTGAAATTAATTAGAATGAGATTAATTGGATTAATTTATAAAAAATTTATCTAATTAAACTTTAAAACCAATTTAAAATATTATTTAAACTTATAAATAAATTATATGAAAAAGAAGTTTTAATTTAAAATTTAGTATTTTTCATTATTCAATAAAAAATGTAATTTCATAGAAAAATAACAAAGATTCACCCTAAAGTAATATTTATGTTTTTATTATAAATATTAATATTATTTTATCATATAATATATATAAAAGTGAAGAAAATTGGATGTAAAATTGCTTCTCTATTAAAATTCGGGAAAAATGCCTTAATAAAAATATAGAAATTAATGCATAATATTGGGTTTATTCTTATCTTGTTTCTATCGTTTCTATTGGATGAATATAAAAAATATTTTATTTAATATATAATATATATATATATTTCAATAAAATCATCCACTAATAGTAATTAATTTAATTTATTAATGTTAAACACATTTTGGTGAAAAAATAGTTTTTTATAAAAACATTTCCATTATAGTAATTTGGTTTCTATATCCATTTGAAATTAATTTGTAACCAATTAATTAATTTTATATTTCTTTTAAACCACATATTTTTAAAATTTAGTTAACACTATTCATAACTACTAATTTAATGGCTCTGTTATATGTTATTATATTAAATAATAACATTTTTATAATATATTATTTTTTGGTGAAACTCAATCTTTCGTGTAATGGAAGCCATTAAAGAAACTAGTTGTTGTGTGTAACATACACTAAGTTAGTTTTTCATGCCTTGGAAGCTATAATTTTTTTAATTTAATTAATATAGTAAATATATTATAAATTATAGGGATATTATATCCTCTTACGTGCTTGGTGTTGCATTCTATACACACTATTGAATAAATGTTCTTACTTTATATTTTTGGGGCGTTACATTGTCTCCACCTTAATTAAATTTCATTATAAAAATTTACTCTTTATATTTTTAATAGATAGTTTTATATTTCCTTTGTTTGAAATCCCACATTGTGAGAATGTTTTTTAAGAAATCCTCTAGAAAAGAGAGAATGAGAAGTACAAAGGTTACATCAAATAACCTATAACTAGGTCTCTGAGTAGACGAACATTAGTGGAAAGTAGAGACACATATTTGAAGGGAAAACATTAATATTTATTGGAAGTGATTGATTTTATCAATCACAAACAAGTGAATGAAAAATGATACATCAAGGGTCTAAAATATATAGATCTGTGATGATTTAAAAGACCATCAATTCAAAAAAAATCTATTAGGAAAACATTTTTTTAAGATTCTTTTCCTAATGTTGAGGAATTATTTTATAGACTAATAATATAATAAATTTACTTACATGATAGGTTTTAATTTCATATGAAAAATTCCGTCTTTTGGTTGTACTTAGATGAAATTCTAATTCATCCCTTACTTTAAGAAATCTGTATACAAGAATTAACTTTGATCCATGAATCAATAAAATAAACATTTAACGAATCATAAAGACTATACAAGAGTAAAAAATCTTAACATTCGTCTATTACTATTCTATAAGGACAATATGTTTAATACATTAATATCTAATCCTAAAAAACTATATTACAATTTCATCATTAATTTTTATTTGTTAAATTGCTCAACTAGAAATAAGGATATTTTAACCAGGACATTGCATAGGTTAGTGGTTGGAATTAAAACATTATCATCCTTTTTTCAGGGGTTCAAGACCCATGACCATGCCATACTTGATTGGTTTTCACCTAACATATGAGTTTTCCTTTTCTAAATCCATATAATTTCAAAAATAAATATGATGTACATACTTGAAATAAGGGTAATCACTAAATATACTTTTAACAAAGGTTTTCAATACAACCTCAATACATAAATATATCATCAGTTTTATTTCAACATAAGTCCTTCCTTAGTCTAAGGTTTATCTTAGGTAATTTACTTTTATTTTCTTTTCAAATTATTCATAATGGTTTGTAAAGAAAATGTGATTTATATTAATCATATCTCTTAGGAGTGTCAATCAAGGTGCGTAGTAAAGTCCATTGTCTTGTACCAGGTTATGTTGAGTCAGGATCAACACACCTTGTTGGAGTTGTTACCCATAGGTACATCTATTCTAGAACCACACCCACTTATAGTATCCATACATGGATGTATTTCTAATAATACCCACATAAACTCTACCTTACCAAAATTCTAGGATGTTATTCGATACATATTATAAAAGTATATATTAGGGTTATGTTCAATAATCTATACATTCTAAATCTATTTTCCAAGGATGCTGCTAAACTCCCTATGATACCAACTATAAAAATCCAACCCCCAAAGACTAAATCCAATTCATTATTTTATTACATTGGCATGATGACAAGGAATCCATCTCGAAGGAAAAATTAGTTTAGAATTTATAGAACGAAAGAATACATACATGAAACTCATAATACATTGAGAAATAGAAAATATAAGCATGATACATAGTAAAATGAAATAAACAACATCCTTGAAACACATTCAAAGGATTCCTCATCATAACCTATGGAAAGGAAACATAATATGGTCAATCTCAAAAGATCTCTATGGGTAAGTAAAGTGTAATAAATAATGAATTGATGAAAATAATCAATATGTAAAGGTAAATAACTGATAATAAATTCCATTAAAATAATTATATAGGAAAATATCAATATGGAAAGGTATGTAACTGAAAACCCATACCATTTAATCAATGAAACTGAATATGAAATGAATCTAATGATATGTCAATGAAAAATCTCAGGGATAAATAATAAATGAATATAAATAAAGAAAATGATTAATTATTGGATACCACGTTTTCTAGGTACATGGTACCTTTATCCTCATGACCTTTGACAATACGGTTTATAACATACTGGGTACAAACTAATTTGGTTTGAACAAAATTATCTCAACATTTAATACCTATCACAAGATAGTTTAAAACACACAGGTTAGAAACGTGAAGGGTTTTTATAACCTAATTTCATCCTATAAGACTACCGATGCATCAATGGGATTTCATTAACTGGTCCCTAACCCATAAGTATTACCTTAAATGGCCCATAACCTGTGTCTTTCATGTCCCAAGCGTTCCTCATATCAAATAAAAAATATAATAAATAAAAAATGTGACTTATCATCAAATTTATGTATTGAATAAATGATATTAATTTATCAATAATTCCTTATTTCTGGATAAGTAACAAAAAAATTTGTTGATGTAATTAATGGAAATACCATTTAAATATGATTAAAAACATTCTTGAGGAAAATAATCTTTAAACATTCCAAAGTGTCCCATACCACTTTGAAACATTTGAATTATAATCCCTACGAAGGAATAAAATTAAATGAAAGTTATAATATCATTATAATAATGAGACTTGTGATATAAAATTTCAAAGGTTGGTATATACACCATATAAATGTTAATTAGTGCACAATGAAAAACAAGTCTTAATGGAATGTAATTTGGGACTAAATCCATTACCTTGAGTGCGACATGTCACATGGGTATTTATATTCATGAATAATAAAATGTTGTTAATTATTGTCTTTTTTGGTAACTTTTTTAGGTGTATTATTAATTTTAATTCACTTATTAGAATTTTTTAAACAACTACTTAATCAATTAAGTTTATATTTGGTGTTTTGACCATATTCAATTTATGTGTCAAAAATGACTTTGGTAGATCGACTATGGTCAAAGGGGTCCTTATATAAACAAATAAAGAATAATAATAATGAAATAATTATCATATTTATACAGAAATTATACATTTAAAACCAATCATGAAATATGGGTATGAAAAATGAACCCACGTTACAATCATGGAGATGGTATGTCGTATATACGCATGAGTAACGTTCCCATTTTTCAGTGATCGTTATGAAAAGAAGGTAAGTAAAACTATATTTTTACATAATAATAATTATATCATAAAAAAATGTTATTTGATCATGTATAATTATTCAGTGGATTCTTTTTATGTAAAAGGAATCACATCATGTTGAGGAGGCGGTAGTCCACTAGTCGATGACGGACAATATCACTTTTTATTGTGTGAAAATGGTATTAAAGAAAATGATATATTATATTTAAATAAAATTAATTATTTAATTAATATCATATATATTAATTTTTTTTATATATTTTTAATTAAAAAAATACTTTATAAGTTCCATGTATCGCGTGAATGAATCACATCACTTTTAGGAGTCAGTAGTCCACACTTCCACAAACGATGTTATCATATTTACAAAAAAATTAAAATTAAAATTTTATGTGTTATAAAATAATAAAAGAAGAATTAATATATAATAAATATCATATATATAATATATAAATAGAGTTTCTATTATAATTTCCACTATGATTTGCAATAAAGGAAAAACGAACAATCATCATTTAGTGAGACGGTAGTTCACCATACACATAAACAGTATGTTCGTTACCAATAAGATGGAAGTGTGTTTGAATGTAGGTATAAAATTTAGAATAAAAAAATCTTAATATATTTAGTATACTGTTTTTTATATAATCATGTAATAATAAGAGTTTTGTGGGTGGATAATAAAAATAAAAATAAAGAGTTTACGGAAAGATATTGCCTCTTCTTTGGGTAACTCCTTTTGGTTTACACCAAAAGGATTCATTGGATGGATTTATGAATAGTTTAGGACTATATATAGAGGGGAAGTATTTTTAAGAGCTATTTGGTAATATATTTTTGAAGAAAAATTGTCTTGATAGGTTTGAGGAAGTGGGAGGAGAGGAGGCCTTTTTAAAGTGGAGGATGAGTGACACTCTTGTAAATTTTGGAAAAGGGAATTACACCCATATTTTCCCTATTGAAGGTGGATGAAATATTTTTAAATTTTATATAAAATAGAGTATAAGGTCTATATATTTCCATAAAATGGATTTTGGACAAGTATATAGGTCATTTGGGTTCTTAAGTTTAAGGTTTAGTCCAGAGTTAAGCTTAATTTCACCTTAATCCTTATAATCAATTTTGATAACATTCTGGTAAAAAAATAATTTTAAATTAACATAAATTATAAATTATTATTATTAAAAATATGGATTCCATTTTTCCAAATTGAAATCACACAAGTAGAAGAAATTAATTTTAATTTAATCACACACAGGGGATGACATTGTAGGTTTTCAAAGTAAAAATGTTCAAATTTTTTCTATGTTTTTATATTCAATTTTAAATTGGAATTGACTCAAATGAACTAAATTGGATTAATTTATAAAAATATAATTTAATTAATATTTAAAAACCAATTTAAAATATTAATTAAACATATAAATAAATTAGATGAAAAAGTATTTTTGAATTAAAATTTAGTATGTTTCATTATTCATTAAAAAATAAAACTTCATAGAAAAAATAATTCATCCTAACCTAATTTTTATGATTAAATTTAATATTTTAAGTTTATTCTGACATATAATAATTATACATGTTTCTAAAATTATATTGAAAATATTTTCTTCATTAAAAAAATGTTTAAATGCCTTAATAAAAATATAGTATTTTCTGTATAATATTGGGTTTGTTCTTATCTTGTGTCTATAAAATATATTGGATGAATATAAGAAATATTTTATTAGATATATAATATATATATTTCATTAAAATCATCCAATAATATTAATTTAATTAATCTTTTAAGGTAAAACACCTTTTGGTGAAAAAATAGGGTTTTATAAAAACATTTCTATTATATTCATTAGGTTTCTATATCAGTTTCTAAATAATTTGTAACAACAGAATTAATTTTATATTCTATGTAAACCAAATATATTGATATGTTAGTTAATAATATTCATAACTTCTAATTTAATGGATAAGTTATATCTTATTATATTAAATAATAATATTTTAATAATATATTTTTGTTCAGTAAAACTCGGTCTTGTGTGTAACGAAAGCCATTGAAGAAAATTATTGTGGAATGAGATGTATGTTAACTAAATTTCATGTAAATTTTAATCTATAGAATATATTTAATTTATTTAAAATAGTTAATTTATTATAAATTCTCCAGATATTATATTCCCTTACGTTCTTGGTGTTGCGTGTCATATACGCTATAGAATACAATATTCTTACTTTAGATTTTTCTTACGGTACAAAATTTTTATGTTACAATTTAAAATAAGAATTTTATTTTTTCAAATATAATTTATAAAAGTGTCTAAAATATATTTCAAAATAAGTGTTCCATAAAAAGATGGTAAACCAATTATTTTATAAAAATACATATTTTATGCATAAAATTGGAATTGTTATTATATTATGTCTAGAAAACACATAGGATGAAGGTTAAAAACTATATTTAATATTATATATATATTTCATTAATATAATCCAATATTTGTAATTTGTTTTATTTTATTGGTATAAAACACTCTTGTATGCATTTAAATAGTTTTTTTATCAAAATTTTTTCTTTTATATTAAATTTGTTTTTATATTTATTTCAAATTTATTAGTAACAAATGAATACAAAAATATATTTTTATAATCTAGTTAATCCTATTAAAAACCACAAATTAAACATCTAGGAGATAATTTTATTTTAAATAATAATATTAATGGTATATTATGGTTTGTTTAAGGTGGGTGTTTCATGCAACAAAATCCATCAAGGAGAATAAATTTAAAAAGATAAATACCATAAAATCTTGGGGTGTTACAATAAGGGAAGAGGAAAATAGTTTAAAAAGAATATGAAATCCACCTATAGGGCCTCCAAATATTGTTCAAGTGACTCTAACCCGAGAAAAGAAGATAAAAATGATAGAGCTAACATGTGTTTCTTGACAAACACATATGATGTACTAAATACTATTTCCACATCTACAATTCATATTTAAAATCTATATGATAAAGAAAGTAGTGATAGAAAATTGAAAATTGATGATTTATTTGAGTATTGTAACATGGTATCAGAAACATTCAATTAGATAAAGGATTAACATAATAGTTTAAATAAGCAGCATGCTTTGTCTTCTCATTTTAAATCAGAATTTATTATAGAAAATGAAAAAATTGTTCAATTATTAATGGAAAAAATTGAAATAAAAATTTAAAATTAGAAACTTAAAAACGATCAATAAATATTCAAAAATGGTAGATAAACCCTTAGCATGATTCTTGGAAAACCAACAACACCCTATTATACCACTAGGATTAGTTTCTAACCTAGACAGATGATAATTTATAAGAATTTTTTTTCATAGTTAAAGTTATATTAATTATGTAAATAAATATTATTAATATATACCTAATAAAGTGTTTATTTATAAAATTATAAACTCAATTTATCAAAAACTAGTTAAAAAACTTTTGATTCCAAAGGCACTTATCACTAACATTTCTAGACCCAAGAAAATATTAGTACAAAAATAATTTATTTTATAATTTTGTTGTATAAAATTTTATTGAAGAGTAATAGTAAACATATATGGTATCTATAAAGTGGGTGTACCATACACATGATTGGAAAATACTCAGTTTTTAAGAATATTTTCAAAGTAGATGGTGGACATGTCACTTTTGGTGACAATTCCAAAGGAAAGATAATTGGATTTGGTCATATCCTTAATTATAGTACTGTATTAATTTTTAAAATTTTGGTTTTTGATAACATAACATATAATTTGATTAGTATATAATAGTCACATGATGATTGTTATAATGTCAAGTTTGATAATAATTCTTTTAAAATTTATGATTTTAAGAATAATTTTTTTATTACTTTTCGTAATGATAATGTTTATGTGGTTGAAATAAATTTATTATTTTATCAAAATATATCTTATCTAAGTTCTTATAATTTAGAGTCTTGGATTTGGAATAAGATTTTAGGCCACTTAAATATTCACTAACTTATTAAGATAACTAGGAAATTATTTTTCAAAGATCTTCTTAAACAACAATTCCCAATAGACAAGTCTATAACCCATGTCAAAAAGGGAAGAAGATTAAGATCAATTTCAAACCAAAGAAAGAATTTTCAACTTATGAACTCCTAGAATTGGTTTTTATGTAATTGTTTGTACCCACATGAGTTTCTATATTAAATGGGAAGAATTATTATTATGTTCTAGTAGATTAATTTTCTAGATACAACTGTTTATTTTTCTTATCTTACAAAATTGAAACTATTTATTACATTAGCAAATATTAGAAATCTATAGAAAGTGTTAGTGTAAATTATATTAAGGCCTTAATAAGTTATCGTGGCTATTAGTTTGAAAATGAATACTTTGAATCTATATTCTTATAAAATGGATTTATTCATAACTTTTCTGATCCTTTGAATCCATAGTGGAATGATGTAATAGAAAGAATAAATAGAACTCTTAAAAAGATTACTCCAAACATGATTAATGAATATTATTAACCTATTTTCTTTTGGTCAGAATTTATGAATTCAAATTGATAGATTATTTACATAGTTATAGTTAGAACACATTTAAAAAAACCCCCTTATGAGTTATGGAATGTGAGAAAACCAAAAGTTAATTACATTAGTGGTTTTGTTTTCAAGGTCTTTATACTCAATATAATGGATAATTTAAACAATTTTTCATTTAAAAGTGATGAAGGAATATTTATTTGTTATTCAAAATCTAATAAATCACATAGTTTATTTAATAAAAGGACCAAAATTTTGGAAGAATATATACATGTAAAAATCAATGAAACTGGTCCACATGAGCATAACATCCCTTTAGAGAATCTTGAGGGCAACCTTTCAAATTTAAATATCAATGCTAAATATAGTGATAATTATTTGAAACCTAATATCGAAAATCACCCAATTATAAAGAATAGTTTAAATTAGAACCCATGGAAGGAAATTAAGTATCAAATACTTTTATCCCTAGAACTATTAGGACTGATATAGACTATCCCTTAGATTCTATAGTTGGAGATCTATATATGGTATCAAAAACTAGATATTATTTAATAAATTTGGTTAAAAATCAAGTTGTATTGTCATATATTGAACCTAAGAACATCACATAAGAAATATAAGATTAATTATAGGTAATGGAAATTTAAGAAGAATTGTATCAGTTTTAGAGGAATAAAGTCTAGGCACTAGTAGAAAGATCTAAACACTTCATGTTCATTAGCACTAAGTTGGTGTTTAAGAATAAGGTAGATTAGTTAGAAATAATATTTAGAAGTAAATTACTACTGGTTGTACAAGGATCCAATCAAGGAGAAGGTATTGAATATGTGGAAAAAAATTCACCAGTATCTAGACATAAATCTATTAGAATATTGATTGCCTATATAGAATATTCCTTCTACTCAGAGAGATAGTGAGTTAGTTCCAATTGGAAATAAAAGACATTTAAAGAGTATATACTTGATTGTACTGGGATTAGACTATTCAATGTCTGATGAATATGGGGTTATTCCACCTCAGGATGTTGGGCCTAACTTTCCTTCTACTCAGAGAGATAGTGAGTTAGTTCCAATTGAATCTCTTTATACCACTTCACCCAAATTTGATGACAAAGATAATGCTAGTTAGAGAGTTGAACTTCAGTATATGAAATCTGTATTTGTGGAGATTTAAGATGATGGTAGGATTCTAGATTATAATCCATTCCTTTAGTTATTTTGGATACTCCCTCTATCCCTTATACATATCGGGTTTCTTAAGATGACTTAGAAGAATTAAAATAAGATCTTTTGGGATTATTAAAAGATATATTCCATGGATTTTTCAATTCTTTGAAACCAATGTGAGAGGAATATTTATTCAATACTAATACATTGATAATAACTTATCTTCAATCCATATTACATATCAATATGGATTTAATGAGAAATGATATAGAGAACTTGAAATCATAGATAGGTTCTCTATAGATATAACTTCCAGATAGGATGGTGCGGTTGGTCCAATGGTATCTGAATTCAGTGTTTCAAGATTCTATATATACATCTCTCCTACTAATCCTCCTATTAAACTATATATTGATTAAGGGAGAATCATTGAATATATTTTGGAATATATAAATGTTTTGGTTGATGAGTTTCATCAAATAAGGAATATGGTGTTCTAAGGATTTAAAACACATAATTATAAGAGTTCTGTGGTAGTAAAAAATGATACCAAAAAAGATGGAAAAGATAGAGAAACTATTAAGAAGTCCATTAAATACGATATGATCAGAATATTTAAAAACATAGATCTCAATTCTATGTTTATATATTTGTATTCAAATTTGAGGAGGCCTCCTTTAACCTTAGATTTTATGTCTTAATTTGAGAAGATCAATGTGCTTACTCTAGTGTTGGAAACTTTTAGGGAAAACAAAGAGGATTATTTTCAATACATGGATCATGGATCTCATGAAATGGGTGACTTTACTAAGATGATGGAACCCAACTTGTATATTGCCAATACAACTATTTTAGCTCCTCCTCCCATTCTATTATCTTTATCTCCTACCAATACCTCATATACCATTAAACATTTTTTCTCCTCATATATAAGTAGTCCAACATCTCATACATATTTCCACATGTGTAGTAATTGGTGACCTCATTTCCACTTATACCTCTTCACATTAGAATACATCATCTATCTCTATATTTAATTCCAATGGAAATGATCTTGTCCTTTCTATAAATATCAAGGACGTTCCAAATTCAGAATTTGATTAGAATTACTGATAGGGACACCCCATGTATACCCTTTGTAATTTCTTTTGATCTTAATGGAATATATTTGTTTTCCCATATATAGTTTCTATTATTCATTTTTTCTATATTTTTATTTTATTCCTTTATATATTTCCCCCCAATTTCACTTTTGGATGATCTAAAAATAGGTAATAATTTTGAGAAATCATATGAATTCAATAAATTAAGGAATTTGATAAATCTTTTAGATACTGACAAATGTAATTTTCAATTTATTATAAATATTTTTTTGATGCATTAAATTAATTTCATTTTAAATTTAATGATTTTTGATCATAAAAAAGGGAGAGATTTTTGGCTTAGTCTAGAGCCTCTATATTTTAATGATCCAAAATCATATTTAGGATTCTTTTAATGTTTTTAATGTTTTATGTCAGTCAAAAAAAAATCTAGCCAAAATTGTAAAAATGGATAAGTATGAATTTGACTGTGCCTAAATATTGTATGAAGACCACCTACTAACTGTGAAGGTCAAGTGACCTTGTCATACCGATCACATGAAAAATACCTTCCATGCAGAAATTCCTTCAAAGTCCTGTGTTGACCAAGTGTTGAAGCTAATGTGATCGCATGTGTATTGAACCTACTGTATGTTTAACTCAGAGTGACCATATGAAGGAAACTACATTATATATGGAGAAAACTAGTTACCGTGTGAAGGTAAGTAAAATTACTCTAAGTATTGTACTAACCACATTTATTATTATAGTGATAACATGAATATATGAACCTAATTTAAGGAAAATTCAAGTGGCCACCTGAATAAGTGTACTTACCACATGAAGAAAATATACCTATAATAAGAAAAAAATGTAGTGAATATATGAAATAATGAATGGATCGTGCCTAGTTTTGTGACTAGTTTTCCTGCCAAATGATCATTCTTAGTAATCATGAGCCAATGTAACCATTATTCTATGAAGACAACCCACCATTTCTAGCTTAATTAGAGGGGAAGTTTCAAATCTCTAATGACTATTTTCAGAGTATTAATTTTAGATTAAGTTCAATTAAGGTTCCAATGAATGTTCTACAATGGATACTTTGAGATGGTGTTATTTTTAAGAAAAATAACACCTTATAGACATGAAAATGACACATATAAAGAATAATAAGGAGATATAAACATGCACCTATGATACAGATAAGACTCATTCATAATACTCTATGAAAATATATTTTCCTAAAACTATTATGAAAAATCATTTGATCCATTTCAAATACATATTCAAGGACTCTTGAACAACCAATGATGACTAGACTGAGATGCATCAAATCTACACACACTTTATATTTTTCTCCTTTTGTTTTATATTAACATTATAAATGTGTTTTTACTCTATTTATCTATAAAAATAGACTCTTGTAATGTATTGTAGAGTTTGAGAAACTCTCTTTTATTTCATTTAATATATACTCCCATGTAGAACTATTAGAGGGGATGTGTATCCTAGAATGGTTGTGTGAAGTTGTTTTTCATTTCTTTCTCCCATGTAGAACTATGGAAGATGATTCACGAAGATTAGAAATACATGTGTACTATTGTAAAAAAACATGTGCTAGGTTAGGGATTAGTTATTTTATAATTAACTATTTGGTAGTTGGTGATTTCCAATTGGTGGGGATTAGACCTCAGTTTGAGACTGAACCCCTTGTCTAATTCCTCTATGTGATTTTCTTTTTTATTTACTATATTTTTGAAACAAACTTGTATCTATTTTCAAAATTTTAATATAAAAAAATTACATATATTGTTGAATTTTTGTTTTATTTTATATATGGTGTTTGGTTCATGTAAAACTATTTCAAAAGTTAAGATAGTTTTTAAACATTTTTTTAATTGAGTTGTGATCAAACTTCAAAGAAGTTTTTTGAAAAGATAAAATTAAATGACTCTACTTTTTATGTTAACTGGTTATATTTTATAAATTGCTATATTTAGTTTTTAAATAAATTTTAAATGAAATATTATTTGGAAGATCAATTCACCCCCCTTGAGCGTTACACTAGGACAAACAAGATTCTCTCTCCTGTATAGTTTAAAATGAACATAATAAGTCCCTATTATCTTTATGGATAATTATAGATTATTTATAAAAAAAATTATGATTAAACTTGTCACATTAATTTTTATATCCTAGATAATTTTCAAAAAATTCATTTAAGAAATACAATGTGGTTAACAAATTATTTCCTTAGATAAATTAATAATTCCATATAGGATAAGAATTTTCTCTCTCTAGAATAATGGTAAATAAAATTTTTATAACGATTCTTATGATCATTTTAAAATTTAATTATTGTTATCACTTCATAAATATTTATTCAATTCCTATAGAAATCTTAAGAAATTTTATTTTCTAATTGAACAAGAAAATAATTCCTAGAAATTAACCCTTTACAAAACACTATAGGAAGGTAGAGGAGAGAGGAAATAAGTTTTGACAAGATAAGAAACTAGAAGAAGGGTTTGGATTGATCATAGAAGACTTCACCAAATTTTAACAAGGGGATTTCTAGTCTTACTAGAATTTATATGACATCCAAATTTGAAGGCAGTAAGGCTCAGGTATTTTTAGAGAAGTCAAATTCTTACAAGTTCACAAAATTAGAAACCTGTAAATTAAATTCACTATTTAATTTGAATTTTACTTGAATATTGAACAACTATCATTTATATTTCTTTATAAAGGAATAAAAACTACTAGAAAATTAAAAATAGTAAATTCCCATTATTTTAGTCCTTTTAAAATCATCAAAATATATTATAGGGTCATTATAGAGAATATGGAATTTAAAATAAGGGTTTTAGTTATTTACCAAAATAGTTATTTCATAAGTGTAACATGACTTTACCCTTACACATAATTTGAAACCTAGAGTTTAACCTTATTCACCTCAGGTTACCCTTAAATGACCCATTGAAAACTCCAGCTACCTTTACATGAAAAATGGAAAGATCAACTGACCTTTTTGTGAAGCCCTGTTTACCCTTTCATGGGTAGAAGATAAATTAGGTAACCATTAATAAACTTTTTAAGTAAACTTATGTAGGAAATGATACCCTTACATAGTTTCTTGTGTACCCTTATATAGTGGGTGATACCCATACACAACCATTAATAATTAGAATTTACCTTTTTCAACTAAAGGTGTACCCTTATAAAACCCATATAAAAAGGGTTTACCCTTATGTGAGGATTGGTTGAACCTTATCTATCACATGAACTTGATAGTTACCTTTATATAATCATAGGAATTTGATATTAACCTTACGAAACACTTAAGAAAAAGTTCTTTACCCTCACATAACCCATGAGATATCCCTATTACCCTTGTGCAACCCTTTAATATAAGAGGTTACCTTTATATATCCCCATAAAACTTATATTTACCCTCATGTAAGGTCTTAAAACTCATAATTCTCTTAAACATACCCTATGTCTTGTGTAATGGTAGTAATATAGATGATTGTTTTTAAAATTTTTACCATATAAACGTATTAATTTAAACCAAAAAGGGTTTATAAAAACAAGGATGTTACAATTATCCCCCTCTAAAAACTTCTCATCCTTAAGAAGTTTATCTAGTAGTATTTCTAGAACATCATAGGCCACATAACTAGAATAATAGATAAAGAAAATATAAGTGAATTTAGCCTATAAAATACAAACCAAAAACCACTTGATAATATAGGAATGAAAAAATTCACCTTTAGAAACTAAGAAACAAATAGAGGTTAAGAAACTAGGATCATACCTCAGACTATGGAAGTCCCCTCTTTGCTATTCATTAGAGATGAATAATTTCAATAATACCTACCATAAACCACTCCATGATGTTGTATAGGATCATGAGTCACCTAGTTTACTAATCCTTGTAGGGTGTACACCTGTTTTTGAGGACCTTTTTCTAACTTAGATGAGCACATCCTCAAATACATGTCACATAATTGCTTCAGGTTCCTTGTATTTCTATATTGGTGATATCTATTGAGATAAAAGGTATAGTAGTTGAGGAAGTGTCCCCTCTACTTAAAATTGTAGCATCTAATAAACTAATCTCTCTTAGAGGGAGTCAAGTAATCCCTACTCTTCTATGACTATTAACCACCACCCTAGAATCCATCCTCAAACTTTATCTTCTTATTCCTAGAATAAGAATTTGGGACTGTACTAGAGAAGACACCTATCATTCCACTAATATTAAGAATAATACCAATATCTATGTCTTCCTTAATTCCATTATCTATAATCAATTCTTTATGAATCACCACAATATAAGTCATTATATAAAAGTTCCTAACTTGTAACCTCAACTAGAAGAATAAGATAATATCAAATTTCCTTACTTTCTGATTGATGTTACCTACCTGTAGAGGAGAAAAAATAATCATCTTAGTAAAACATGGTGATATGTGGTCATTGTCATCATCCCCTACTTAAGTTCAATGAATTTCTAAGAATGATCCAACTTCATTTTATTGAGAAATAAATCATCAAAAAATAGATCCTTAAATGTATTTGAAGTTATCCCTTCTCATCAACCATCCTACAACATGACTTCCCATCATCATCTAGATACATATTGAAGTATTAAGGTCATAAGATTAACATATAAATCCTATGGGGTCACTGATAGGTTGAAAATACTATAAATGACCTATACCCTATCCTCCACATCTTGAGGGTCTCTAGTTCCTTGGAAGTATGGGGGATGTTGTACTAGGAAGTTCTGGTCATAATTGACTATAGTTTTACTACCCCTATGGTATCCTCCTCCCTAAACATGCACTAGTTGAAAGATTCCTAGTTGAATTTATTCTATAGCCCAACATGATAGAGAAACAAGGGAAGCATTCTTAGTTACATATTCTTTTATGAAAGGGGGTACAACTTTCTATATAAGAAATATACAAGGTGAAATTTCCTAAAATTCCTAAAAATCCTTAGAGAATTAAAACATCTAGAAAATACCAATGACTTAAACATGGAAACTGAAAACCAAATTGTCACATACAAAGGTTTACAATAAGGTTCATCCAAAGAGGATACCCACAATTATAAGGCATAGCCCCCCCTAATAATTACCCAAAACCCATGTCAAGCCTATTGTACCGACACATTAATTACAACCACATATATATATGATCAAGAATATAATACAACGAAATTAAATAAATAATGAATGAAATAATGCAATAGGAACAAATCAAAATTTTAGTAGGCATTTGATTATTTTATCTCTATATAATGCAAGAAACAAGTATATATGGAATATGAACCTACATGATTATCATGATGCATGAATTCACAAAAATATTATAAATCAGTTCATCAACATCTTGTGCATCACCCAATGTGAATTTAATAAAAAATGTCATTAAAAATCCCCACATTGTGATAACTTGAAGATACATTATATAGTGTTGATCAGACACTTACATAATTCCCCTACTTGAGTCCCAACCACCATAATTTCTATCTTTCCTATCCCATATCAAGGCAAAGAGGATATACAATTAAGTAAACCTTGGGGAATGATACCATTTTGTAACATCAAAACATGAACCATTGAGTCTGATCTAGAGTGACACATGACCTCATACATGACTCCACATATGTAATAGACTTCCAAATAAAAGTGATGGTCTAAGACCATTAGTGGGGAGACTATACCCTCTGTATCATGTCATAGATTAAAAAAAATAAAAAATGTATTAAATAATCAAAATAAAAATTAGAAATAAAATATTAAATATATAATATAATAAACCAAAACTAAAATAAATATTCATGGTATGAGAAAAGTATAATAAATTAAATTATTAGCATACATCCTACTTGAACTCTATCCAGTAATGTCTACATTCTCCTGCTCTACTTTCTCAACCATCCAGCATAGGGTTCTTACCCTTATTGAGATCCCTAATCATGTAATCTACACGCACAACATTATTACCATGTTGGGTGTGAGTACAAGACTTAGTAGGATACCACCAATGAAATTTAAATAAATGAATAAAATAGACAAGTGATCTCCATGAATGAAAAAATGGTACAAATATAAACAATAATATATCAAACAAGTATAAAAAATATTTTGGGTCCTTAGAGATAGCCTCTACTAGATATAAAACCATTCTAAATGAAACATGGCTCTACCTTCTTCGACACCATACCAGAAGAAACATTAGTAATCTTCATAAAACATCACCCTCGATGGGATAACCCCAAGCATGTGACACATCCTACTAGATGGGACAACACAAGTACATACTTACCAAATTCTGGCACATTCCACTTGAATGGATATCCTCACGCATGTAGCACATCACACCTACTAGGATAGTCCATGTATATACTAAACCTAGTCTCCCACTTCCCTCTCAAATGGATATCCCCAAGCATGTAACACATCCCACTTGTCTGGATAACCCAATTACATGATGAAAAGGTCTAGGGAGATCAATAATTTTTTTAAATCAGAATAAAATATTACTGAATATGGAGAATATAATATTAAAAAGTCAAATTCTCAATATGTAATGAGATGAGGTTTAATTATATTTCTAATATCATGTTTTAGTTATGCATCATGTGTTTAGGGGTTTTTAATTAATAATTTTTTCTAGAGAAGAATTAATATTTTAGTGATGGCGGAACCTAAGGTAATTGTGGTGATGTATTTTGAACAAGTGATATACTTCGTCATCATTAATATAAATAAAAAGTATATTGCAACCTTATTAATTAAGAGTTAAGGTTTAATTTATTTTATTATGAGTTAAATATTTTTTCATTGTATTTTTATCATGTTTTGATGCCTTAATCATAGTATAACTACTTAATAAACCAAAAGGTTTTTGTTTTAATACCAAGTTCATGACATTAGTTTTCCTAGAAAAAAGAATCATATATATTTTTACATTTTAATAATGTAGTTTTTTATCTAAAAATGCATTAAATTATGTAAATAAGATTTTTTTATAAAAATAAGAATGAAAATGTTAGACTTTTTAAAAATAAAAAACCAAAGATGCGTATGGTTTTAAAAAATGATTTCTATTTTTTTCTTGTTTTGAAATAAGAAAAATGATTTTTAAAACTATTAATATGATTTGAGTAGGGGAATTTATATTACTGGTAATTATTCTTGTTGTACTTTGAAAATTTCATTATATGCATGATTTTTTCAGGTGGATAATAGTTTATGATAAATTTCTTAAAGGAATTCCCTTTAAAGTCCAGTGGGAATCTATTCTCCCAGTGCTCAATATAGGGTTAACATCACTCCTTCTTGATTTCCTACCACCATATTTCTAAGAATATAAGAAAAAGTCTCCAACTTCCATGGTTTAGTCTATAACTAAATCCACATCCCTCATTTTTTTGGATCTATTAATTTATTGTTAGTATTATGATTAATGGTTAACATAACTCTATATTTTTCTGTAAAATCTATAGAAAAAGTCAAACCTACTTAATGAAAATGTTTTATTCTATTTTTTTAATTAAATTCCCCTTTAATTATAATATATAACCTATTTTATTATTTTTTTCACTCTAAAAACGAGATATCTTAACTGATTATGTTTTCCGTAGCATGACATATTATTTTCTCTAAATAATGATTAAAAATTTGGATAAATATAGGAACTTACTACATATGTGGAATTTTTCACTTGTAAAAATGTTTACAAGATTAAATTTTAGAATCTGTGACACAATAAAACATCAATCTAGAGGATATATGTGGAAAAGATGTATTAAATTTGGAATATCAATTCATGATAGAATATTTTCTGCATTCTTAATTCCTTTTAACTTTTACTTGAACAATTTATTCAACTCAATTATTTTTCCTCTAAGAATAACACATTTTTTTTATTAAACTATGTTATATTCTATAACATAAACTATTATGGATGTTTTTGAAATATCCTTATACTCACTTAATCTATTATCAATCAAAAAAACTAAATGATATATTTTTCCAAATATTTCTTCAAACCTTTATATTGAACTAATTTTTTAATTTATATTAGAATTTTTATATAAGGTTCAATGTGATCAAATATCTACTATGTTTTCATGCCAATGTTACTCCATTATAAAAATATTATTATGGATATTAGACATGAATTATTTAAATCTTTTTTGAATAAAATCATGTTTTTCTTTACTCTTTGATTAAACAAATAAAATAGATTAATATATCTCATGTATTTATCAAATGAAGGCCATTCAGTTTTTCCTTCCCACTTTATCAAGAATTATGATTTCATTTTCATAAAAGTGGAGAAATGAAAATTTTTACAATCAAGACTCTTTTCCATGATCAGTAAATTATCCAAATAGATTTTATTTAATTAGATTCTAATGTTGTGTAGGAGAAAATTCAAATCATGAACATTCTCATGTAAAATAATTTCCAATATTAGCTTAAAATATGTCCATCACCATTCTAAAATATTAGTTACACATATGATATTTAGTTTTATGTTATGAAATATGTTTAATTCGATATAGAATTTCTCTAAAATTTATTTTATGAGTGAGGTGTATCTCTACACAAGTCTCTACTCATGTTAGTCTTAGTAGTCTATCATAAATAATTATTTTCATGATAATCATTGAACATGGTTACCCTGATATGTATCATGTATATTTAAGGAGTATATTATAATTACATATTTCCGTTCAAATTTTAATCCAACATAACTGAATAATAAGTATGAAATATTTTAATCTACTGAATACTTTTAAGAGTATATGATCAATATAAGATAAAAAAATTATTTAATCTCGTATTTCACAAGTATAATTAGTCTTAATTATTATTTTATATATATATTTTTATTAACTTAACAAAATAGAAGAAAATTTGATATGAGCGATAAAAAAAGGGAACATTAATGAAATATTTAATTTAACAGAGAACAAGAATATATTGGGGTTTTTACTATATTTAATATTATTTAATATGATCATCTCACTATATTTGGTTTGTATATCTGATTATCTATTTAAATTAATAGGTAAGAAACATAGGTAAAATTCATATCTATTTTTTTTATAATCATCATTTCAAATACATTTATGGAATTTATACCATTATTATTATTAAAAATCACATATTTTAGATGTGGGATATGGAATATAAAATGATTACCAATTGTATTAGAGGACTATTATGAAATTTACCACATTTTGTACAAACATATTTTTATTATCCATCAATTTCCTTTAATTTAATTTAATAGATGTTTTCAACTACTTAAATTTTTTACATCATCTATTAACATATAATTCTTATAGGGTTTATATATATTAGAGAATTATATATTAATAATAATTTGATTGGTTTGAGACTTTCTTCTAGTGGATTTTTACTTTTCTATTTATTAATTTTGATGTTAGAATATTCATGATAACAATTATCTAATAATAAAAATTTGGTATCATTTCTCTTATAAAAATGATTTTGGTGCATTTTCTTCCAATTTGGGAAACTTTAAATAGAAATATTAATATGAAAACCTTTCATAAAATTAATTCATGAAATTATATGGAAGAAAACTTTTTAAACCCATACTAGACTATAAATATCAACCAGTCTGATAGGATAATATGTACAAGAGTGAGGAAAATACAAGGGATCTAGAAATAAGTTAGAATAATCTAGGAATCAATTAAATCCAAATATTTATAATAGAATAAAATATTGAACCACAATAAACATAAAGAGAAGAAGAAGTGGAAGAATAAAGTGCTGCAAAAGAAAAGGCTAATAACTTATTTTATCCAAGAAAAATACCCAAAATATTTGATTTCCCCTACTATACAATAAACCCTTGACCATAATAACCTAAACCTAATACGAATAACCTCAACTGATTACAACCAATTCAACTAACTATCTTCTATAAAATAAATATTTTTCCTTGCTAGTTACTTAACATGCCATCACATGGATGTACCAATACTCATCTTTCTATCATTTTTTACCTTTTAAAAAATCCTCTTTATCCTCATGGTGGAAATAGAGGAATATCTAAATGTTATCATAGATATACTAAATATATCTCTCCATATTTAGAGTAGAAGAAAAATTATCATCCAAAATAAAAATATATGAGATCTCCTTGGTAACCTTTTTTTATAGTTTATAATTAACCCCTTGTTTCATATTCAATTAATTTACTTCAGTCATTAGATGAAGCCATGAAACTAGGTGGGCCTACAATGACCTATACTATTTTAGATTCTATGTTGGTAGCTGTTGAAACTAAAACTATTTTTACCTCAATTGTAGTTCATGATGAAGAAAACATGGATAATTTAGCTGTTTCACATACAAAAAATGTTTCCCATGTTATTGTTTCAGATAATTCTATTAAAACACAAAAGAATTTTACTAATTACTTGGAATCAAATTAACATCATTTACTTAAGGGGGAGCATTGATAAGATTACTCTAAATAGTTCTAACTGCAACATATTATAATGAATTTAGTGCATTGAATTTCATAGATTATACACTTAAGGAATCTTGTATAGTTTTGATATTTGTTTATTGGTTGTTCATAACAAGAACAATTTCTAACTTATGTAGGGATGAACCTTTACTAGTGTTGTCTTAAGTGATAGTAACAATATTCCTACTATTTTTCAAGTTTTAATCATTCCTAGACTATAATTACTTCCTCATATTTTAATTTATTATGATAGGAGTCTCTACTATGTATAATGTGTCATGAAAACTATTTTGAAAATTATACACCAATTATATAGGTAATCCATATAGCCTTGGTAACCTGGTTGCATCAGTGCCTATGATATATCGTTTTCCTATGGCCTCATCATTGAAGTGTAGTGAAACATAATTGAAATAATTGTTTATTGAAATTAATATACTTGTGTTTTGATAATCACTCCCACAAAATGGGTGAAAATATCTTTATTGAAGTGAATAGATCTCTATAAGTAATTATTTCATGTAATATAGGTCTAACTCCTTTTAACCACACAATTAATATTAGTAGTCTAGAATATTTGAATCTATTTTGTACAAATTCCAATGATTAGCTCCCACTAATAATATTTGGGAGAGACATATTTATTTAGCCTATATTTATCACAATAAGAGTACTTAGAATTATCAATGATGGTTTGATAACTTCTTCTAAAAACTACACTACAACTTCATCCATGATTTTTTTAGAATATAAAACTATTGTAGTTTAGTGGCATTAATATGATGGTTGAACTATGCACTTGGAAATAAACACTGTTGTGTGTAACCTACTAACATGAGTAAAATTTAAATTATCCAAGTAGTATTATCTTGTACTAGTGAATTATTGGAGTAATTCATAAGACATTTATTCATCAAATCAAGCACCATAAACATTATTTCCACTATCTTGATTCTCTTTATATTTCAAGTGTTCATGATTAATAAAAATAAACTAAAACATAAAATGATAAGTAACAAAACAAAATAATTTTCAATGCATATTCCCATAATTTGGATGGAAAATCTAAAAAAAGAAATCACTATAGGCCAAAAATTATTAATTAAATCATAGTCAAGGATTAATAACTTTTAACGTCTTTGAGAAAAATTAAAACCATCATTATTCACATATTTCTTCAAATAGAATTAAATTTTATTTTTCTTGAGTACCACTATAGCCACATGATATGGAAAAAATCTTACCATATATTCAAAAATGCAATTAAACATGGAAAACTTGATAATGATAGTATAGCTATTCAGAAAAATATTTCTGATCAACATACAAACAACCACCACATTATAAAACCATACATTATTTATAATTTATATATTTTATTGAGTTATATTACCAAATAAAAAAGTTTCCCAAATTAATCAATTTGAAGAAAATAAACACTTTTTTACCATGTTTCCACTAATTTTATACATTAGATAAATCATCAAAATAATAGGATGTGGTAATTTTCACTCTTAATATTTTTCAAAAATAATGCTTGTAGCTTCTAAAAAAAGAACAATTCTTGTATCCAACTTGACCATTAATAGTGAAAGATCTATCCTCATAAATAGTATCACTATCGATATTTGCAATGTATTCCTCTATAATAAGGCTTCTCAAGATCACAATGAAAATATCAATAGAGGTCAAAGTAGTACAGAAAAATTATATATTCTTGTCATAAAAAGAACCAATAGGATTTATTGGTTGAAGGGAAATGATGATGAATTGATCAATGATCTATGAATTGTTTTTTCTCATTTCTAAATTTTCATTATCAAAATTTAGAATATATATTAAAAAATTCTATCCAATACAAAAGGCATCATGAATTGGAAAACATATATATTCTATGTTGGAACCATTTTCGTAACTACATCATCAAATTGTTTATTGTATACAAAACATTCATGGAAACCAAGGGTAAAATTTGTAGAAAAGGAAATAAAGTGAAATTGGGTATATTCTTCAGTACCAGCTAGAAACAAATAATTCTAAATAATAAAGGTGGAGTTATAATCATATTTTCTAGAGTATATTCTAATAACACTTTCAGAAAGATTGTGGAACTCTTGGACTCATAACTTCCATAGTCACATGTTATAAAGAATCATATGTACATTATTGAATATAAATATTTATAAGATCCAATTTTTATACTTATATGTTTTCACATTTATCATTATATTGATAGAAGAGATACATATATCATTAGAATAGAACTTTGATGGTTGACATCACTTATAGAAATCAATCTTCATTTTTATATAATCTATTATTCTGAATAAGAGTTCCCACTGCTTGTGTTTTCATCATCTACTCTAAACCAACACTCATAAACTGCACCCATGTGACTTACATATCCATCCCAACTGACTTCCTATAATTTTTTCAAGTTCTATCATACCAATGATGTTTCTCTCAATGGATATTCTAAATGATAAATAAGTATTTGTAACTGTGAAGAAAATATAAGGGATCTAGTAAGAAGTTATAATAATATACAAATCAAATATAAAATTTGTATTGATAAAAATAGAAAATATCATTTCAGAAGAAATATAGGAAAAAATAAAATATAAAGAATAAAAATAAGAAGAATATCCCATGGGAAGAAACTCTTCAAGGCTAAGGATATGACCTCATTTTAACAAAGATAAAAAGATAAAATATCCAATTCCCCAACTAAACAAGCATCCCACACCCTTAATAACAAAATACTAGTACTAACAACCCAAAAAACATCAACTAGAACAAATATATTTCTACAGTAAAGTCCATAACTATCCTAAGCTATTACTTAACATACCCTCACACTAACAACCCCAGTGATGATGTTGATCTAGCCTGATCCATCTCCCCACATGGGGAATTTTAATTTTTTAATTTTTAATGATTATTTTTCCCCATTTTAAGTGTTATTTTATCAATGGATTAGAATTTTATTTTATTAGGATTTGAGACTATAAATAGGTGGTTAGTTATTAGTTATAAATATATTTTTCCATATTAATTAAATTTTATGGAGTTTCCTATCATATGTAAGTATTCTACCAAAATTCTTATAGGGATCCACAAGAAGGAACATGATTTATTTTGTTCTGTATGATTTGGTGTTAGATTTTTTTCATTCATCATTCACCACCAATTTTTTAATCTACCGGTGTGAGGATTTTCCATAACCCATATAATCCCAGCTTCACTGGGATCTAGTATCCTTGCTATATTCTAATTTCACTAACCACCATCTTGGTTTCCACCACCCCTGTATTTAGTGGCACCACTCAGCAGCATCGACGAGTCATATCATCCCACACTCTAAAAGATAGGACTGACTCTTTCCTATCCTTATTTTAGTGAAAATAATAATAATAATTTAATAAAAAGAGATAAAAATTTAAAAGTTATAAAAAAATAATTTTTGAACAATTTTAATATCACACCACAGTTCATTCCCCATGAGATCTATGGATTGAACATTATTGTTACCCGTTAGAGATGCAATCCTAAGTCCCAATCACATGCTTGATCACTAGAATACAACCAAGCACTATGCTCTCTCATGTCACACATTTCATTTGTGTGAGACACCACATATTCACACTAACACATCATAAATTCACAAAAAAAAACACCACTGTGCAACCCCTCTATTGCATGAACATGATTCAAGGGTGCCAAACCACCTCATGCATTTAGTTACACTTCCATGAGTACAAATACTGTGTACGCCCAGTCCCCAATTCCTACTTAGGTTCAATTTTTCTAGACACCCATATTTGAGCACCCTTAATACACTAAACCCATTTTTGATAAAAAAATTATAAAAGATAATAATGAAGAAGGAAAATATAGATAAAAAAATAAAAATTGATGGGGCCAAAAATAGTTACAAAACCTTCCTTTTTTCATCTATATGGAATTCATAATGATAAATCCACTACTCCGGTTATCATGGATTAGAACTGTGAAATTATGTCTCTATCTCTCTCTCCAAAATAATACCATTCCAATCATGCTAGATAAATTATACCAATAGAAAAAACAATCTCGAGATTATCATGAATCATTGATGGAAGCAAGGACCTCTACCCAAAAACCGATCCACAACCTTAGTTGCCAACAACCCATTTTTGGAAAGTTAGAACCCATGAGAAGACACAATTGGCTATCATAGGGCATAAAGAGATTTTTGTTCTAGTTTTATATCAAAAAACTCATGGGGTAGATAATTCATAATATGAGGCCAATTATTTTAAACCACTGGGAACATAAAAAGGTCTTCGAATTAAAGTAAACCTACTGACATCCCATGAAAACCTTAATGTTGGAGAATTTTTGGATTAGATTCTAGAGATAGAAAATTCATTCAAATTTATAGATGAACCAGAGTAAATAAAAATCAAATTGTGGACTATAATCTCTATGTTGAAGATTTTTCATGGTGGGAACAATTGCAGAATAACCATATACGATAAGGTAAGAACCCCATCTGGTATGGGTATTTAAGGAATGATGAATTGAAACTTAATTTTCTTCTAAATAACTATAAATAGTTACTTTATTAAAAATACCATAATTTTTGGAAATTCCCATGAACCATCAAGCAACACAATAAATATTATAATATTCAATTAACATGGAATAACCTATTTGAGATAGAGGGTCATTTTTTTTGAGGTTTATCCGAACCCTTCATCCCACTATTTGGGACAAAATTCAACTGATCAACCTACTTAACCTTGGTGAGTACATTAATTGATCCTAGTTGGTTGATAAATAATTGAAATGAAACCCTCTATCTAGACCTGCAACAACTTGAACATATGACTCATATAGAAAGAAGAAATACAAGTTCAATATCACATCACAAAGGGAGGGAAAATATATTGAAGAGGGGATTAAGGATGATGAATATTGGATAATACAAACCATATAAATCACTTATAATAATCCAAATAAAACTGATCAACACCCATGTTCTTGATAAAATAGAAATATGCATTCCTGAATGTTGTGTGGCAAGTTTTGTTGATTGTAGTAACCCATACATTTATCAAACAATTTCACACATAAAGGTCAATTTAATTTAATAATAAAAGTTAAATAGTAGGGTGTAATTGATTATAAAAAATAAGAGAAATATTATTACACCCACTTTGAATACATTTTCAAGGAATAGTAGGAGGTATATGTTTTTCGATGTTTGGTGATGACCAAAGAGCCAAACCAAGAGGATCCACAATTCCATAATCTCTTCCACATTCTTTTTTAGGGGAATGTATACATTGTAAAATTCATTATTTATGGGATAATCTAAGAGAATTTAATATCTCATGATACTTTAGGTAATTAAAAACTAAATAGAAATAAACATTGGTCACCCTATAGTGTTGATGGATAAAGTCGATATGATAAATTTTATTAACTAAATAATGTAGTGTACCATTCTCAATATTGCAAGATAAAGATCATATGATGTGTGAAAAAATATTTTGATATAGTAATGATAATTAAATAATTTACTCCCACCATAATGATCAAGATAATTCCATTTATTTCACCAAAGACAACTCTCATTATATATTTACACCCCTAATGAAGCGGCTATATACACAAGTATAAGTAAAACTCATTATTTTTCTATGTTTCATTTATAATTTCAAGAAACTTGTGGGAAATTACTTTTAAATATTAGCATCATGATTTTTTGGGTAACCCTACCGATATCCCACCACCCCTATAATAGTTTCATGATTAATTTTAACATACCATTATTGATCCACTACTAATTAGATTACCATCAAATAAGTATATCAAATTCCATGTTGAGATAGTACAAAGAGCTTCTCTACCAAATTTTCAACTTTATATCATGAGTCTAATGGAGAAAAAATCCAATAGAAGTAAGTAAAAGAGTTTCTAAACAATGTTTTTGTGTGAGAAATTATATGATCATGTGTTTTTTCATCTCTATTAGTTCTCAATAAATATATGTCATAGAGAATGTTTGTTGGAAGTCTAACCATCAATAAAATCCCCATAAAAGAAATATTCATAGTCAAATTATTAATTAACATACTTAATATGATTTAAAGGAAATAATATTTTCAAAGTTAAACATTCAAATTAGTTATTAACAAGGTTATGAACGAAAGATCACTTTCAAGACCAAGAGGGAGTTTATGGCTGGTTAGTGAACCCTTTTGGGTTATCAAACAACCTATAACTTTTATGAGGTTCATGAACCATATTATAAAACTAATCACTAATGATTTCTTTATGGTTTACTGATTAAACAAAATTTTATTGAATATTTTATTTATAATATTTTATTAAATTCTCCCACATTGATATTTATTTTTAATATTTAATAAAAAATTATAATTTGAGTATAAAGTTTAAATTTTCATCAAAATTATGTATTAAATATTTTAAAATAACAAAAGTATTTTTATGATAAAATAGTTTCTGTGATAATTTTTTTCAAGAAAATCTGTGAGAGTATTCTTCACTATTCTTTCTACATTTTTAATTTATATAAGTAATGATGGATCTAATGTTTTATGGGAGAGAAGTGGCTATAAAATCAATGCTTATGTGGATCCAACTGGATGAGTCCCAATATAATGATTTGACCATAACCTTTATTTCTTAACTTATATTGGCATGAAATTTTTAAAAAAGTTAGAAGACATTATTTTTATAATTTAACAAAACTATAAGAACATATGGTTAACAGGTTATCATGGTAAAATATGTGTGTGAAGTTTAGGAATCCAAATTCAATGAATTTTATAGAATAGAAATTTTATCATAAATGATTCTATAATAAATACTTCAAAAAATTGTTTAATAGGATGTAATTTTAAATGTGAATGAGCAAGACATTAGGGAACAAGTCCATAGATAACTATTTTCAAATAATTTATAATTAAGTTATCCAAAAATGTGAGTACATTTGGTACCTTGAACATGGATAATATGTAAAGAAAAAATTATCATTTTTAATTATTTATCCATAACATCAAAGGTACATGTCCTAATAAGATTAAATATTGAGATATAAAAATAATAAGAGAAAGAAACAAATTATCGAAGACAATATGTCCATTTTAAGCCATTTATTTGTCAAAAAACATTAAATTTTGGATGATGGAATTTATGAAAATGTTTTCCACATCCCTTTCCTATAAATTTGTAACTCGTATCCCCTTCAAAGTATGGGTTTTTAAGCGAGAAATTTTGGAGAATTTTTTTATTTAATTTTTATTTTTGTTTTATTTTCATTAGTTTCTATCATTATATTCCAATTATTTTTTTTATTTTTTTATTTTTTATTCTCATAGTGTTCCCTTTTTAACTTTATAAAAATGGATAATTAACCCCATCACTTATTTGGGGGGGGGGGGGTAGGGATTATTTGAGTTAATTGTACTTAAAAATATTTGTTAATTTTATTTGAAGAATTTAAATAGTAGTGAAACCTGTTTTTGGGTAGGATTATTCTTCTCATTCGCTTATATTCCTCTCTATTATTATTATAATGTTGTATGTTGAGGGTTGGTGTAACATTATAGTGATTATGTAAGAGATATTATCTCACATTAAGAGGTTAAATGTGATATAAAAACAATTAAAATGGGAGGGTGTTAAAATATAAGTTTCATTTTAACACTAGATAAAATATTGTGAATTAATAATTAAAAAAAAATATTTTTATCACCAGGAACTCCTATGAAAAACAAAATCTTGTCACTAACTTATTTTATTTATTTTTTCTTATTTTTATTTTTAATTATTATACTTATATATTTATATCACGTGAATTTTATAAAAAAACATTATTTTAATATATAATATTTAATAATTTAATGAAATTGTAAAAATAAGAAAAATAGTGTGTGTGAGTGGCCTCCTTGAAGGATTGATCATAGGGATACACTATATTTAATTATTAATAAAATTAAAATTTATGGATGTGATATTCATGAAAAATCTAACACATAAAGTTTTTTACATTTTTGGGGTGACGTAATCACTTTCACACATTTGTTTCCAAAAAAAATCATAAATTTCCAAAAATAAAAAAATAAACTTCATTTTATATATTTTATTTCATAGGTAAAAAGGGATTATTATAGTGATTTTTCTTATACATGGCTTGTTAATAATCCAATTTATGATATTTTAATGGACTATTTATTAATGATTCAAGTTCAAAATAATTTTAAATTGATTGAAGAAAATTCCATGACGCTTGAATAAGTGAAAAACCAAATGAATATCCCCTCTAATTATCTTGAATAAATAAATTCTTTGTGTTCATAGTGACAACAAAAAGACATAGAAGAAGAAAAGGTATGTTATTATACCATTATTGATAATGAAAAATAAATACCTCTCCACCTATCTCTTACTTTGGAAGTAGATAAAGATGATATACTTATTGAGTCTGAGTTACTAGTGGCCCTTTTAGAAGAAAACAAGTTCCAAGCTAACCTATTTGAAGGAGAATACTTTTTTATTGATTCTTTACCTTTTATTCATATTTATGTAATTTTTTTTCTAAATTACCCTTTACTGAAATTTTTGAAACAATATTAAAATTGGAAGCCCTCGATGTTGATGTTGATTATGTGGTTGAAGTAGTGGATATAGTGAACGAAAACACATTAATTATCCTACACCACCTTGAAATATATACTACACTATAATGGTGATAAACCTTTAATAAAATATTCATGGGTTCCTGTACAACTAATGTAAAAGATTTTTTTAAAGGAAAATGATGTGGTGGTTTAAATCACACAAAACACATCCACAATTTTATTTTGGGTGATAATTGTAATTTCCCAATGGATGTAGTCAGAAACCATTACACAATTGGTTGTCTAAACGAAGACTTATCCCTCTTATTTCCACCATTATATATCATTTTATTTAATATTAATTAATTAAATGTCTTATGTTTTTTTCATTATTTAATTATATGTATAAATTGGTGAAATATAGAAGATTAACTCATGGATTCCACTGAAAAATAAAAAAACTCAAGTTGCGTCTATCTTTCTCTTTTTCTTTGGTTCCCTTATATGTTTATTTTGTTGAGTTCAAATGGAATAGTAGTGAAATTTAAGTATGGGGTGAGTGTCCATCTTCTTAGGAGTCTTTGTTTCTTTTATGTTTTTTAGGAACATTGGGATTTAATTAATATTAATTTTCATTTTTCTCACTTGAATTGATTTTGAGATATTTGTCTTGATTTTTGATAAAATGGATTTTAAATTATTGTTGATGTTGAAATTTTTTTCTAATATTTTGATTAAAAATAATTTTTATGAGTTTATAAAAATTTTGGAATCCATGTCTATAAAATACTTACTCAAATTATGTTTTCCCATACCATGAGGAAATTTTAACCATTTTGACACATTCTTCTCAATATCCACACTTTCTTGGGAGAAGCTTGGATTTTATGTGCAAACTAGAACATGTGATTATTCTCTTTAAACGACTTGGAGTTTATGAATTTTTTTGATGTGATTGAGGAATTTCTTTTGAAATCCAAATTTTTAACTTTATAACTAAATTTACATTAATCCTTGTTGTCCCTTATAATCCATGAATTTCATTACTATTTTAACCACATTACAAGCTAATTTTTCCTAAAATACCTTAAATATTAATTTTTTTCAGTGATATTTCAAGTTTTAGTGTGGGAGAAGGGAATTTTGTGTGTGTTATTTTGGATTTAACTAAATTTTGGTGTGTAGGGTATGTTTCATTATTTTTGGAAGTGGATATAGGGAAATGAGTGTGAGTCCATATTCATTGTATTTCATTTATATCATCATATTGTCAAAAATAAAAAAATAAAAAAAATAAAAAACATGGGTTATTTCTTGTGTAGTTTAAAAATCACCATTACCAAAATTATGTTTTTAATATCATACGGTGTTAGGTGTGGGATGCGATATTTTTTCTATGTACAAATTTTGAAAAAAATTTAAAAGGAAAAAAGGGGGAAAAATAAAAAAGAGAAAAAAGGGATAATTATGATGATTTCATTAATTTTATTTTAAAAATGTTGTGTTGTGTTTAACATGTTAGGGGAACTGAGTCTATTATATTTCCTGTGTTTCACTTGAATATTAATTCATTATTATTTAAGAGTTTATCTTCCCCTTTTCAGCCTTAAATGTTTTATTAGTTTCACCCGCCAACCTTGATCAAAACAATTAAACATAAAAAAATACATCATGATTAATAAAGTGTTTGTGTCTCATGGTGTAGAGAGATTATAATTTTAATAAGCCTATAGTGACAAATACACTTTTCAAGTATGATAATAACTCAAGATTTAATTTCTCTTTGTTGAAGAGTGTCATGAATTTCAATGTGAGGTTGGTGTAATTATGTAATGGATTGATTCTTGAGGTTTAAAAATTTAAATGTAAGATAATAAAATGAAAATAATATTTTGTTCAAAAATTATATATGATAAATTTTATTATGGAAAACAACTTAGAAATTTCCTCATTATTTATTTTTTTATGAATTTGATATGAATATTATATATTTTTCTCCTATAGTGAAATAGGGGTAAGTGTGGGGGATTTTATAAACCATAAATTTGTTGAATATTTTATTTATAATAATCAACTAAATTCTCCCACATTGTTATTTATTTTGAATATTTGATGAAAAATTATAATTTCTTCATAAATTTGAAATTTTCATAGAAATTCTGTTTTTACCCTATTAATAGCACTCTAGTATTTTTATTATAAAATATTTTATGTGATGAATTATTTTATGAATTTATTTTGATGTATTACTCGCTATTTTTCTATATTTTTCACTTATATTAGAAAATATGGATCTCCCGTTTTAGGATACCAATGTTTTGATGAATTCAATGGTGACGTGAATCTGACTGGAAGGGTCCCACCACAATAATTTGACCATAACATTGTTACTCATACTTTTATTGTATTGAAATTTTTAAATAAGTTAGAAGAAATTATTTTGTTAATTTCATCCAATTATAGGAAATTCTAGTTTGTAATTTATCACGGTAAAAAATATGTGTGAAATTGATGAATCCAGATACAATGATTCTATGTAGATAGAAATATTATCATCAGTTATTTAATAATAACTAATTTAAAACATAATTTAATAGGCTGAAATTTTAAGGGTGAATGCGAAAGAAATTAAGGAAAAATATCCTAGAGTCCCACATTTAAATATTCATGCATTAAGTTATCAAAAAACACATATAATTTTGGTACTTTAAATCTGAATAGTTTATTTGGACATAATTATTTTTTTTCATGATTCAGCCACAACTTCTTCAATAAATATAAAAATAAGTTGTAATCTTGATTAAAAAAATATAAAAAGATAACTAAAAAATTTAATTAAGAAAACATGTGTAGTTTATTCCATTGATTTGTCCAAAAATATTTCAACTAATGTATTATGGAATTAAATAAAATGTTTTACACCTCCCTTGTATATAAATATATAATTATTATCCCCTTAAAAGTATGGATTTTATAGTTCACCATTTTATAGTATTTGTTTTTTGTTTTTATTATTAAAAAGTTCCTTCGAATATATTTATATTAGTGTCTCTCCTCATCATACTTTTCTCTTTTCACTATTTCATCTTTTGTATTCCCCCACATTTCCCTTATTATCATTAAAAATAGAGAACAAACATTGTCTCTTATTTATAGGGGGGATTGGTGATGATTTGGGTTCATTGTAGTTCAATATATTTTTTATTTTGTCCTAAAAATTTTAATAGTTGTGAAACTAGATTTTGTTTAGCGTTTACCCCGCTTTATCTACCATTGGTTTCTTATCATTCATATATATTCCTATTCATTGTTATTATAATTTCTCATGTAGAGGGTCAGTGTAACTTTATAGTGATGATGTGAGAGATATTATCTCACATGAATATGGTAAATGTGAGATAATGATAATTAAAATGGTATGGTTGAATTTCATAGTGTATAAAATATTGAGAAGTAATATTTTAAAGAATAATGATTTGCTTCAGTGTTAACTCCCATAAAAAAGAACTTTCTGTCACTAACTTCGTTTATTTTATTTTATTCTCTTCATTGTATTTTTCATTATTATACTTATATATTTATATCACACACATTTTATAAAAAAAACTTTTTTAATACTTTATATTTTAATATAATCATGAAAATAATAAAATAGTGTATTTGAGTGGCCTCCTTGAGAGATCAACCCTAGGGTTTCACTATATTGAATTCTTACAAATATAAAAATTTATTGAAGTGGGATTCATGAGAAATTCCATCCATCATTTAGTTAGATGATATTATTATATATTTAAGGTTGACTGCACTTCACGTTGAATATCTAAGGGAGGAAATATGAGTTTTTTAGGATAACATTATATATGTTAACCTTAAGAATTAAAGTTTCATGGTCCCCAAATTGATCTTCCTTAGACGTGTTTTATTGAATTAAGGAATTCAAGTCCACATGGAGTAAGTATAAGACATCAAAGAGTGTTATTATCTTATGAATATTAGTGAATTGTGTCACATCTACATCCTTAATACCTTTTACCAAAAATTCCTTTTTATATTTTATCATGATAATGTTACTAGTCATAGATTTCTTGAATGTAAATTTTTGTTGGTGTGGCATAGCATAGCAAATATTTACCGCCATTAAAGAGAATCCTTCCACACCCAATCTTTTGGAATTTGTAAACTTCAAAAATCCATCAGTGTTTGAGAAAAATTCATCCATTATCATAATTGGTATTATCCTTTCCCAATTTGAGTAACTATTTTCATTCATGAGTGACAATATTAGAGACTCACGTCACAAGTGAGCCATGTATGAGATTGAATTATATGAATTGGTATGAGCTATCAAAAATAAGGATTAGTACATTTTCATGTGGTAATTATTTCTACATAACAATCATGAATCCCTAATATATATATATATATATTTTTTTATATTAACCTCAGAAAAATAAACACTTAGTGGGTATCATTTTTAAATAAATGAAATATTATTCTTAGGCACAAAAGTGGTTGGAAGAATCAATTGGTAGATCCATTAAGAAGGAATTATCATACAATCATAACCATGTAGAATGAGATGGTGGTATTTTCATGTTTAAATGACTAATATCATAATGATAAATATTTTTCTAATAAATCAACATTTTTCTAGAAGGGGGTGTATGTTGATTTTTTTCTTCTAGTCCATTTGCGTATTTCTTATGTGTTGGTAAAGGAGATAATAACTATGAAGATGCACCAATTAAGGAACTTTGGGAATGAAAAACCCATTTCTCTAGTGGAAAGATAATTTTATTGTCCATTTTTAAAATGGGATATGGATAACGTAGTAAATATTTGTATGAACTTCTAGGAGAAAAAGGTGCATGTGCCAAAGTAATTACTTTTATATTCATATTCTTATTAGAGATCCCCCTAGGAAGAGATCTTTTTATATGTTGTCATTGGAATACCCCATAGTCAATGGTCCCATGACTCTATATTCATGGTGGTTGAAAAATTATTTAAGATAACACAATTCAATTCTTATAAAAATATTTTTTGTTCCTCTTATTTGGTCTGGTTCTTCTTTTGAGAAGTGGTACATCTCCATGTAAATAAAAAAACATCAAATCTAACTGAGATAAACATTTATGTATCCATTTCTAGAAATCATTGTTGTAAATGTTTCAATTTGAAATGAATTTTATAATATCTTTTGACCATCAGATAGATAAAAAAACAAAGGATGTTAATCTCACTATTGAAACTCTTGTATATTGCTTGTGTGTGGATCATACTAGTAAATGGGATCTCCTTCTCACCCCATATTAGTTCTCATTCAATCATTTTATGAATAAAAAAATAGGTAAAACTCTTTTTTAATTAGTGTATCAATGGGCATCAAAGAATATGATTGATCTAATACTATTTCCTATGCTTCTTAGTTAGAGTGTATCTATTGAATACACGACCTCTCATATTGATAACAACTAATATTAAGTGGTTCATAACATTGAAGACTAAAATGAAAGGTAAAAAGAAGTGGGTAATAGAAATCAAAAGAAAGATATTTTCAAGGAGGGATATCTTATCATAGTTCACATTTAGAAGGAATAGTTCCTAGTTGGAACCTATAATATGAGAAGTACAAATAAAATTAGACCTTGTAAAGCCCTGTAACATTTAAATGATAATTATTATGTGGTAGAACTTCTATAAGGATTATATATTTATCTTACATTCATTGTAGTTAACATTAATTTGTTTTATATTGTGGAGACACTTTAACTACTTTCATACTTGAGTTTGATTCCCTCCTATGTAGGGGAGAATGACATAATGATTTCTTGAGCTAGCACCCCACATGGGGTATTTTAATTATTTAACCTTTGTTAATGATTTTCCACAACATAAGGTGTTATTTTAATGATGGATAGGTATTTTATTTGGTTCAGGGTTTGAGTCTATAAATTGGTGGTATATTTTTAAATGTAATTATATTTTTTCTTATTAATTGAACTATAGAGTGTGTTTATTCAAGTTTGGGTGTTCTTCCCATATTATTTTGGATATCCTCATAAAGGACTTGAATTATCATGATTTGATACACCAACTACTCACTATCCTATCAAAGACTGATCATTTTCTAGTGTGATTTATTTCATAGTCTAATAAATTAGAATAATTATGAATTTGGACCATTTTTTTCCATATTAAATGTGTGAAATTCCATTTTAATAGGAATTTTTCTATAAAATATATACTGGTCAGTAGAGTTTTTGAGAGTTTAAAACTTTTTAAAATTTTATTCGGATGAGAGGAGGAATTTATGTCTAGTTAGATTTTTTTAAATATGTTAGTTTTTTTATTTTATTCTGATATATATATATATATATATAATATTTTAAAAGGTATTTTTTATTATTTTTATTATATTTTTATTAAAAACGAGGACCTAATTTTATAAGATATTGAACTTTTAGATATATTCCAATGTGAAATAATACCACACATAGGGTTAAAACCTTATAAAGAAACACGTGAACATGAGATGGACCAGATACGTGATTAAATAAATGAGTTGGGCTAAGGATAAGGGTATATAACACAAAAAGACTATAAAATAAATAATTATTTAAATATTTAATTTTATCATATATTATTAAATAAAATATATTTTAAATAAATAATATATATATATATATATATATGAATTTTTTATTTGATAAGTAATTATTTATATTCTAAAAATAATTTTAATTAATATAAATATAAAAATATAAAAAATATGTATAAATATATTAAATTATTTAAAATTATAAATAAGATATAGTATGATTATAAATTTGATAAATGAGTTGGGTTTGAGTTTGAGGATCTCAATATGAATATTAGATAGGTCAATACAACATGACGTAAATTACAGCCCATTGTCTCACCAACCTTTATAGATTAGCTAGTCTTTACAAAAATTTCTATCCCTTTCTTAATAAAAAATAAATTAAAAGTTAATGAAAAAAATAAAAAAATAAATAAAAAATAAAAAAGTATGTCTTATAAAAATAATAAGTTATAATTAAATGATAATAAGAATAATTTATAATTAATTAAAATATTTGATAAATAATATCTTAAAATTTATAATAACTGAAATAAATAAAATAGTCAAATCACTTGGCTTAACTAATCTAATCGGTATCATCATGAATCACTCCACTTTTTGTTCAAGAACCAGTATAATTTTAATAATTTTTTTTGAAGATGGCGAGATGTTATTTTAAAATGTGATTTCTATTTTGATTTAATTTATTTGTAATCATTAGGGTGATGTCGATTTTTTTTCATATTTCTTTGTGATATTTTAAATTTTTCTTCTTCTAATCCCATCAGGAGAGTATTCTTGAGATCCTATAGAATGTACCATGGTTATTAGATAATAAACCCATTAACCCATAAAAAAAATTAGTCCCTTAGTATTGATTTGAAGAAAACCCAGGTGTACATGTTTCTAATATAGATAAAGTTAGTGGGGATACACCTTCAACATAGAATGAAGAAAGCCAATAACTATTATTAATATACTAATGTGTACTCATTTTTTAACTGGTTCATGATCGTACTTTGATTTTTCATGTGTTTTCATTGAATTCTCTGATTATTTATTCCCCTATATCCTCTATATTAAATATTTGAATGATTAAATTTCATAATTGGTCCTTTAAGAAATTTTTTGGTGAGGTGATCTTCTTTGTATATTCATTAGACATAACTCAAACAAGTTTTTACTCAAATTAAAAGATCCATATTGAACATGTGTTCATATGCCAAATCAGGATTCTCCCACTTAATCTATATTTCCAAGAGCTTCATCCAATTATAATAGGGTTAAAGGAAAAACCCATGCTTAATTTCATTTGAAAAAGTAATAATCTTGAGATTATTTTCTATTATCATCTTAAATTTGTAGACCCATGTTTACCATAAATGATCTAGTACCCCATGAATGGCATTATATTTACTTCATAAGGATAATTAATAATATGGAAATTTATTTTAAACTGCCAAATGAGCCTTGGAATTCTCAACTATTTTTTATGATCCAATGTAATCCTTTCCACCCTAGTCATTTAAATTATTCTCCTTGAATAGTGATTAAGAAATGAGAAAAGGAAGAGTGCTTATAAAATTATCACTCTAAATCATTTTATTACTAATTATATAAATATAAACCAAAATATTATAGATGTTTTAGTTATATTTTATTCAATTTTCCTTTATGAATCCAAAATGATCTTATGATTATGGAACATAAGACAAATCAATGGTCTCTTAATTTTTTTTTAAAATATAGTATATTATTATTCCTTTTAGTACTGGTCTTCTTGTTATCCTTGAGAATAAGTCATTTTAACCACCTCCCTTTTATCCTTTTTGATTATTCTAAAAATTATGAACATAATTTATTTTCTATGTATGGTCATATTTTTATTCTTTTTAATTATTAGTTGTTATGACCTTTCCATCTTAACTCTCTTGGATCATTTTGAACTCACTGAATTTGAGATATCACACCCCATCCATCAATTTTTTTAATTTTTTCTACAAGGAATATGGGTTTATTAAAATTGTGAATTTAGTTAGGGAAATGGTAGTTTTTTAAGAATTATTATGGATATCGTAAAAATTAATAAAACTAAACATTATTACGTGCTTTATAAATATTCATTTAGGATTTCTTCCCCTATTTTTTTTATTAATGAAGATTTTTTAGAGATCTATGAAATGGTTAATTGTTGTTCTCTTGAAACTTCCCTTAGTGGTGTTGAATGGTTTCACCTGTATAAAATTGAAAATTCTCTAATCGGGAAATATTTTCCATGAGAATAGGTAGGAGTTTAAATGACTTAAATAAGGTGATGAAAAAACTAAAAAATTTCATTATTTCCTTAAGGTTATGAAATATTAAGGAGAGTTTCATTAAGATCAGGTGGGTTGTTTTGTTACACTCCCCTCAAATAAAGTAAAATTTGGGTTTTTGATGTACATTGTGATGATTGGTCCAAATAAACCTATAAACCTTAATAATTTAGATAAATAAAATAAAATTTTGAATAAATATTCAAAATTACATGTTCCATAATATCCATTAATGAGGGTATAATATATATATTTTCTTTTTGTAAGGATAAATTTGTTAGGAAATATGGTTTCACTTATAATCATTTATGGATCTCAATAAATCATTATATTTGTTTTTGAAGCGTTTAAAGGTGGAAAACTTGAATTGATTATGACTTATTATTTTGATTTTTTGTAGATAATAGGTAAATGATAGAGATTAGGAGAGGTTTTTATGAAATAAATGTCTAAGGTTCCTAGTTTTTAAGCTACGTGGACTAACCATCCATATCAAAAAATTGGAAAGTAAGGAATGATTGGTTTGGTTCATGGTTAGGTAAACCAAGTATTTTAATCATGTATTCTAAAGGTTTTTTAGATAATAATCAAAACATGGTTAGTTACATGATTTGGTTAACCATTCAACCTAAATGTGAATTCACTGATAGATACATGATTTTATTTTTAAAATATCAATTTACCTCTATTCACCTCATAAATTTCCTAAAAAACCTTTTATAGATTTTTGTGATTACTTATTGATATTTTGATCCCTTTAAACCATATTTTGAGAATATCTTACTCCCATATTAATTAGATCATGTTGATCTAGGGAACTAATATCTCCCCCCACTCTCTTGTGTGTTCTTTGATCTCTTAATTTTTTATTCTTATATTATCAGATCTATAGAACATATTAGATTTAGAATCATGGAGATAATAAGAGGTTTAATTAATATTTATATAAATTGACATATTCAAGTATCATATATCAAAGGAACAATATTTACAAATTTAGAAAAATGGTTTTATGAAATTCATGCTTACATAAGTGAATTTGATCTTTCTCTATAGTGATTTCACTCAATTAATGTCTTTATATACACGTGATTTCTTTTTTTGAATCATGATGATGTTGATTTATTTTTACTACCTTGTAATTGACTTTTGAATATATTTTGATATATCATGGGTGTTTTGATAAATGTGGCATGTTTTGAAAATTTTTATTTGAATAATGTTGGACAGAAATAAGATTATTCCATCTTAAATGAGGTTAGGTTACTATATAAATAGATGAGAATAATGATACAGACTAAAACATAAATATAAGTTAACCTACGAACCCAATGAAACCTTTAATAATATATTCCTATCTAAAATATCTAAATACTAACATTGAACCTAAATCTTGGTTTAACCATATTAGATATATTATAAAAAAACAAAATAAATACTCCCAATAATTCCCTTTTTTGGACATATAGATTACTACATTAAGAAAACTATAAAATGAAAAATAAAAATATTTTATGATCATCACCTGATGTATCCCACCTATTTTTGTAGCTCTGTTCTTCGTTTCATGATCTAGATCCCCATAATGATGAAAAACATTGAACTAAATTAAAAATAACAACCGAAGTGGAAAAAAATGTTGTAGTTGAAGAATATGTGAAACCACCAAGATGATGACCAGTGACAAACAAATTGAATGAAATTATAATGGGAAAGCAGCCTTAAAACAATAATGTGAAACAACAAAATTATTAATATGAAACATATTTGAGTGAATTTCTTAGAGTGGGTGCGTAGTTGGAGGTGTAAAACATGGAGGGAGTTATGTTATGAAAGATTCATAACAAGGAGGCATGTTAGAGGCACTAAAAATAACTATATGAGGTGGTGGTGTAATGGGTCATAGGGAATCATTGAAGGAAGATATAGTAAAGGGGTGGTCATTTTGGGTGTTGGGAGATGAAGGGAGGGGGAATGATTAAGATGTACAATGAAGAATTAAGGGAAATGACATATGGTTAATGATAGATAATAGGGTATTTTCATCTCCCTTAGGGAAAAAACATGGTTAAATACTTAGAGGGAATAGAAGGGTAGTGTTTTAATGGGGATTTAGACCATATCTTTTACCATATAGAATGAGAGGTCTAGAATTCATACATCATATATGAGGTTGTGTTATTATATTTATATAATAATATAAATATCTATGAAGAAATAAAAACATAATCCAACATTGATTCATATAATAAATATATAAATAACCTTAATATATAAATACCCAAACAAATAATGTTTAGTTCTTAACATTAATGTTTTAGAACTAGTATTTCTTCCATAACTAATCTTTCTTGAAAATCACAGTTTTATTCTAAATCATGTGGATTTAAAATTATGTGTTTTTTTTGTGTACAATGGATTTTGAATGATTGAAGAAGATTTTGGGTTCCATGGTTTTAAAGATCCATTTTTCTTTGTTAAAAAGATCCATGGTACAAGGTTAGAAAGAATCATGTAGTGTGGTTCAAAATAACACTGGGCTAGGTGAAATGACCTATATTTGATCACCATGATAAATAAAAATTCATTATAGATAAACCAAGATCATGGTTTTTTCTTGGTCACATGTTTGCATGATTTTTATGGTATTCACTATTCTTGTGATTCATTGGAAAATTGATTTCTATATTTTATTAAAATATGCTAATTTTGTAAATTTTGATAAATTATGATGTTTAACTTCTTTGTATATGATGGGTAAACCAAGTGAGTTTTTTTTATTTAACTTGGGTTTCTTATTTTTTTAATAGGGGATAATTATTTTATGAAATTAATTTTGAAAGAATTTTTTTTTCATTTCAAAAATAATTTCATTGATGTTTTTACTTGTTTGGACAGATCTTGTAGGGGAAGTAACTGAGGAACATGTCTCTAAGTTTTGTAAGCACCCATACACATGAAATTTTATGTGGATGTATATTCTATTAAATGTGGTATAGAAAAATAAAATATGTTCCAGTTTTTTAGTTGTGATAAATAGACCAAGGATGGATTCTTGGTGAGGATTATGGTTGGAGTCACATCAATTTGTACTTCTAGTTTTCTTTACTTTGGTTTGATTGGTTTATTATATATTTTAGTTAGGGTATTTTCATATTATGTTTTTACCTTGTTTAAAGTTTTTAATTTAAATAAAGTTTTAAATGTATTATCTTTTATGGTATTGTGTTAATATTATAAGAAAACAATTCCCAAAGGTTATCATTTCATTGCAACACTGATTTCTAGCTTTTGGTGATGGGTGAATGTTCTAGAGGTCTTGTGAGACCTGAACCTAGGTTTAGATATTTTGATATCCAGGCTAAGAAACTAAAAAATGGTATTAGAGCTATGCTGTGTATATTTTATGAGAAATTTTTGTTAGTCTTGGATAATAGGAAGGTTGATCATCAAAATATTTATATAAAAATATGTAATAAACCTTTTTAAAGTGATAATTAAGTTACCATGGAGTATAAGTAGGAGAAGTGGTCAATCAAAATATTAAAAGATATTGTATTTTATTATAAAATTAGGTGTATTAAACTAGAATGGGCTAAGGAACGCAATATTCATTTATCTTTTTTGACATGATAAAGTTACATCACATTATCATGACTTTGAATACTTTTTTTATAGAATGTATTCGATTTTCCAATGGAACAAAATATTTTTTATTTTCAAGGGTTGTTTGGAAAATGTTTTGAAAATAATTCATTAATATTTTTCATGAATTTAATGTCATAGAATGTCCAAATGGAGTTATAAAATTCACAAAGAGTTTTTTCCAAAAAGGATAATATATAGTGTTATGTCATCGTTTTAGGTTATAACCTTAGTCCATAGGTTTAGGGAATAAATATCATGAATAAAATTTCATACATGACTTTAAATTATGGGTAATATTATAAAGGGATTATATATAGAGAAATTTGTGTTTCAAAAAATAAAATAGAGTTTTATATAATTTTATTGTTTAGAATTAATATCTAACCATTGAATAAATCACACATGGGATACAAGTTCAATTATAGAAGAATACATTATTAATATTTAATGTTTGGAAATTTCTCATTCAAACCATGAATTTTAGAAAAACCTTCTAGTTGGAATTTTATTTTTTGAAATGTTTTTTGGTTTTTTATGGAGATTTTATGATAATTGGACCATTTTAAATGAGAATGATGATTTAAAATAAAATTATTGGATGTTATAGAATATGATTCCACTTAAAATAATGATCTTTGAGAATTAAAGGGTATTAATGGAGATTCTCCAACAAAAATTCAATAACTGAATACAATAGTCTAAAAAATCTCAATAATAGGTAGCTTTAAGGTAAAATTTAAATATAAACACCCTATATTGGGGGATGTTGAATTTGATTGAACAAAAATTAAAACTTCTTCTCTTGTTTTAGTCTCTTAGGCTATATAGATATTGTTCCATCATTGGAAGGAACTCATTCAAGTTTTCAACTTCTTTATGATGACCTCACTGAATTATTTAACACAAATATCGAAATGAAAACCATGAAAAGAAAAATATAATTTACATGGTTCAATATAGAGGGATAATACAAGGAGTACACAAACAATGATGTGTTGGAGTACCATAATCCACTATAATCACTTTCAGGGGATGCGTGTTTCAAGTTGTGGCTACTCTATGTCATGGTTCCCTGCCTTTATAATATTTAAGAATGAGTCACTATCAGTCCAAGTATTATTACCTTTTATCCTCCTCTATAAACTACTTTAATGAAGGAAACGTTAGTTTATAAACATGAGGGTCTCTTCATAATCAGAATGTAAAGTTGTATCTCTATATATCATAACTTCATAATTTATTCTATTTTTAAATACACCTTCTATACATTCTTCCTTATTAAATATAAATATGAGTATCATCTTAATTTAGGGATTTAATATTTATGTTCCACTCTAATAGAGAAACAATCTCTTATTCTAAATGAAGATTATTACACACCAGAATGATCATTGTTATGCTCTATCTTCAATTCTCCATGTAGTGAATTGTGTTAATAAAGAAACTTATTATTTATTCTCCACTAGGATGTATATATAAATCACCCAATCTTATCTTCTTCTTCTTTTGAGAATCTATATTCGAAAAAATATTCTATTTAGTTTTTTTAACTGGCTATAGTCTAATATGTCTCTCCCTTCCTAGAACTTCTACAAGTAGTTTTTATAGTATCAAAAAACCTCCCACTATGATTAAATAATTTAAATAAATATAATTATCCACAAGAATATATGACCATTACATGTGTCCACTCAATTAGAGTGGTCAAATTTCATGCATTAAAATAAATTCAACCTCTTAAAATCTAAAAATAGGCTTCCATTTTTTAATTCTATCTACTGTTTTGTTTTACTATTATTATGTTCTTCACTTTGTAATCATCTTTATTGTGAAGTGATTTCATCTTCATGTACTAATTTCACAGTGTGGATTTTTTAAAGGATTATATATATTCAAAACTAGATCCGATAATCTTGACTAATTCTCCATGATTTCCACTAATTAATTATTCATAAAATTATTATATATACCCATTTATGTCTCTATGATAATGAATATTTAATTCTTTCCTATAAGATTCATTTTAATACTCCATTCTAAAAACCCCATTTAATTATTTGATTAATTCCCATAATTATCAATTTATACCATATGCATCAACATCCCATGTAGATATAGTCTCTTTCATCATATAATGATGAAATAAGAAATATTCAATGACAAAAACAGCCTTCTTGAAGTACAGAAACATTAACTATGTTTTTAAATGTCTTCATTGTCCATTATCATCATCTGCATTACATAAAATCCTATATAATCATAACACAACATCACCATCACATCTCAATACATTCCTATTCCTATAGGTTATAATTCTACAATATAGAATCTAGGATGTGAACCACTGCTCCTTAATACTAGTATTTACTAGTGTCATCATCCCCCTAGGTAATTCTAAAGTGATGTTGAGAAACATTTTGTTTATATCAAACAATGATGATCTCAATTGATGTATCCCATCCCCCTAGAGTTATTCAAATATGATCATTGAATTATTCATTAAAAAATAATTTTTAATCTCATGAAGATCCATTTATTTGATATTTATTCTTACATAGTATTTTGATTCCTATTTGACTTAATCACATGTAGTAATTTAGAATATTAGATTTTTCTTACATAGGCAATGTTTGTGCCATGTTTTTGTGAAAGTTGTTGCCCTAGAACAAAACTAAAATGTTCTTTTCAATTGTAATATCATGTATACATATATTTATGCATGATGTATTCATTCTATAATAATGTTGAAATTTATATTCCCACTATTTACATGGTAATGTCCTTGGATTATTTTTCATATTATTAGGTTATTATAGTTCCCAGCTATAATTAGAACCTCAAGATACTATGGAAATAATCTTAAATATATTTCTTATATTCATGATAAATAATACTAAAGGGAAAAATATGATGTCTTACTATTAGTTTTTGGGTGCTCATAAGCTTCAAGACTTCTTCTCATGATGCTCATACTTAGAAATCTCTAGTATATCAGATCATGATGACTGAACTGCCTATAGGAACACTACACATTTTAGATGCAATTAGAAATTTCTATCTATGAGAATGTGTATTGGTATCTTTATTTTATATCATTATCAATGTGTATCATTTGATCACACACTTTAAAATATGATAAAAACCATGAAATTTTTGTTTGTGGTGAGGTAGCTTACATTGGGAATGTCATTGGTAGTATGAAATTGATCAAGATAGTATGTATCAATTTGGGAAAGAAGTGATATATTTGGACCAATTTAAGATGTAATAAGTACATTTATTAAATCAATGACCATTGTAGAAGAAGGCAAGTCCATCCTGTAATGACACACAATAATAAATCAAGAAATTATTTTGACATGAAGTGTGCATTATGATTTATGGGATATCATAAGACAATGAGATTATATTATATGATGTGTGTTCATATAAGGTTTTTATTATTATGACTAAGAATTATCTCATTAGGTTCCATGATTTGTTGTAAGGTACCATTATTTTTCTTTGGGTATGAATACATACTATTGAGATAAGGTCCTAGTGGGTTACAAACAAAGCATATTTAGAAGCTTATCCAATTATAATGATACAGAGTTTCTAACATGATGGGAACCATGTTGAGGGTTGAAATATTTCCTAGTTAGATTGATCTCAAGAAATAAATAAATAAATTATTATTTGAGTTTAAAATAATTGGTGTAGAATTTATTTACTCTAATTTTCACAAGTTTAAGAAAATAAAAGAAAAATATTTGATGAATGAATGCGATTATACAAGTTTTGTTTAATATTTTTTGGAGAGATGAGTTGATTTAATGACAACGATTTTATCACATAGAATATTTTAAATGTTACAAGTGAGTGATAAAATAATCATCACATTTATGGGAATCTTTAAGTGTCTGAAATGATGTATTAGTTCATATTTAAGAGGTTAAATATATTCATAGGCCCTATGTGTAATTTTCTAGAATTAACCCTACCTATATAATTAGGGGGATTTCACTATTCATAAGACTATTCATCCTACTATTTTGAGAGTTCCTCTCTTCTCCCTCTCACTTCCTAGAGAGAGATGTTTAATCACCCCAATCCAAGTTTCCTTCCCAAATTGAAGCGACAATGCTCCCAAATCACTATACCGTTGAAGGAATCATCTATTATATGTACAAGTACCCTAAAATTAATGATTAACAAATCTGTAGGAATTCGGTGTACATATAGATGATCAAGAGGAATTGTAATGAACTTTCTTCAAGAAAATATCTCTAGATATGAATAGAACATTCATGCATCTTTAAATAAAATGAGGTAACTATTTGATTTTATTTTGTTCTCACTATTAATCAAATGGGATCCTCTAGTCATACCGGGTTTCACTTCAATAATGATAAAATTCCTATATCTATCAGGAAATAAAAATTTTAAAAACCCTTGATCTACATGCTTTTTTTTATTCCTAGTGTCAACAAGTGGTATCAAATTGATCATGGGATTACTTAATTCAAATTAGAGTAAGAAATTATTGAATTTATGTATATGGTGTTGAAATTGTCTTGATTCACCTTAATATGCTTTGATCAAATATTGAACAACCATGTTATGGACATCCAAATAACATATAATAAATTTTAATCTTAAAAAAATTTAAATTACAAAAATTGATTTTTTTAGAAGAATTGTAGCCTGATTACTATTCATCCATGTGGGGGGGGGGTGTTTGGTCTACCATGAAAATTAAGAGAAAATTTAAGCATTATTGGGCTCTTATATGAAATATAAATATTTGTTAGAATATTAACCATGATTAGTACCTATGAATAGAACCCATGAATAATACATGTGAATAGTATCCATAGGTTTATAGTACCCAGAACCCCTTTTGGGTTTCAAAAATTTCCTAAAAAAATTAAAAATATATGGAATGTATTAAAATTATATAAGGCACCATGGTACTTTGGTTTTGAGAATTTAAATTAGTATAATTTAGTTTAATTCATAATAAAAATATTGACCAAACAATCCATGTAGAGTTTTTAATTAATTAGTTTATTTTATTTAATTATTTTTTTTAATGAGATTGATTGAAATAATTATTTTATAAATGGTGATTTGTGCATACACCCTATTCTCATAATATGTATAACAACACATTTGTCTGTGGGAATTTATTCTTGTGTATTTATCATTTCTAATATCTCCTTATCCTATGTGTGAGTAATATTTTATAATGAGGAGAAAAATATCAGAAATATTTTATACTAATACATAGAGACGAACTAGATATACATTTCATGAATTGAAAAGGGTGAGTTTTTTAACTAGATTTATACAAGATGCGGATCATGGAGTTACCCTTAAGGTCTAGGTAAATACATTATTCAATCAATGGATTAACCATTAGAATAAGCTCATGATCAAATTATTATTATTAAGTATAAATTTTTTTTTATTTTTGTATTTTCAGTATTTACGCATGATCACACAGAATAATAAAAAATCATTCTTGGATAAAATTAACTTGCATAGTGAATGTTTTTTTATTTAAAGCATGGCTATGTTGTTAGTGAAATTACTTATAGAAATAATGATAAATAGAAATGGATTTCATTCACCATGAAAACTATACAAAAACATAAAGGAAATATTTATACATGAAAGGCCTTCTAACACTTGAGTTTGAGAAAAACCGTAGTATGAGGTGATTATTATTCCTAATTAAGGGTATCTATTATAGTTGTGGAGTTCTAGCAAGAGTGGTGGGTATACTCAACTTAAATTGGAACTAAAGAAACAACTATTTCTAGTAAGGTACAATTTTTTATGTAATGAGTTTATAAATTTAAATTTATGTTTTGTATGAGATAAGAATCCACTATATAGATCAAGGAGTCACAAGATAATGTAATTATCTATCCAAATTCATCCCTTGAGACTATATAAGTACTACAGTAACTATATCTTGTACAGTAAAGAGAGGTTTTAAGGATCCATTCCACTGGAATACTCACGTTATCGCATCTTCCAAATCTATTAGTTGGGGGATACTAGTATTCAATAAAATAGTGGGGAACATTTGAGATTAATAAATATATTTTAATTAATAACTAGTAATTAAGATGAAGATACTAATCTTCCAAAGACTTATATTGTAGAAAAATGGAATGTAATACCACAACAACATTGTGATCAATAGTAGAAAATTTGTTTTTTATAATCAATTTTTTCCAGGAGTATTATAGGAAAATACACATACTTTTATGAGATAAAATGAAATTATGTGTTTCAAAGTCCACACTTCCTATTATGATACCCAAGTAAGCAATGTAGGGTGTAAAGGAACTTTATAAGAGATTTATTGACGACATATATGATGTTTAAATCTTATTTATATCAACAATATATAAGGAGTGGTTTAAGAAATCTAATGAATTGGATGTTATACCTTGTTTCCTTATCTCTATAATGTTTACAAAGAAAAAGTGAAGAAATAAATAAATCATATTATGATTAAACCGAACCAGTGTAAATTGAAAAATGGGTTCATATTGAATCACAATAATTCAATAAATATCATTATTTTATCCTTTTCACCCAATTTCTCAAAATTCATTGAGTGTTATAAAACAAATAATATGGAGACATTGATTTAATATATTTTTTAGGGTTTTCCAAGAAATTAATAACATAAATAAATATGTATTTTTAGTTCTTATGGTGAAAAAAGAAAGAAAAATTAAAAAGGATAATGATAAGTGTGACAAAAAAGGCACCCTCAGAATGAAATATAAGAAACCAAAGTTAAATATGGAGAAAATATAAAAAAGTGTGCTTCTAATATAGAAGGAATGTTCACTAGAAGACAAACTGTAATGAATTGAAGAGTGTATTGAAGAACCACTGGCTAGAATCCATTAACTCAAGACTTATGATCTTGAAGGAAAAATGTCTTGGAACCCCATTGTAGAATATTACACAACCCTTGACTTAGGACTTGAAAGTGACCATAAAGGATAAGATATACCATCTTATGAATTAACTACATTCACCTAGAAGGGGGGAAATATATTCTTATCATTTCATGATAAATGCATACCCTATGATCTGGATCTCTTCTTTGAATAGGGAGCTCAATTGCAAGATTTTATATAGATTCTACATGTGTGGACCAATTGAAACGACACACAACCTTAACTACTTCAAAAGAAATATAGATTGTTCTTTCTCAATTACCCCTCATTTGGAGGGATTCTTTTTAGAAAATCCCTATTGAATCCTATCTCATAAAATCTAGGATTATATTTTTCTCCACTAGGTCTAGTGTCTGTAAGGCTGTAGAAGATTACATTGATCACATTTTCTTCCAATTACCTCTTTCTAGATATCTCTGGAGGATTATTTCATATATATTGACCTTTTTTTCTCTATAACACACAAGATGGTTCATCAAAAATTTAAAATCTATTTCATATTGAAGATGCTGAAGTTTTTGATCTTATATTGTGGAATACAAACTCGATTTCATATGAGGTGAAGACCATTTATATTCAAATTGTTATGTGAAAAATTCACACCACTATGAGTATTTAAGCCTCCATGAACATTATATTGGCTTGAAATTCTATCAAGTAGCTTTAATTATTTAGTAGGATCAATATATGATTTAATTTCAAATTTTTTAAATGTTACATCTCTATGTTTTGGTAGCGTCTAATTATAGGTTGGATAAAAAATAATATATATGGTGCATCCAAAGAAAATTTAGGTCCCTTGGTCTATGGGGGTATCTTTCTAGATTCAATAGGTGGGGTCATTTTATAATTATTCAAGGATTGTGGGATGAATTCTACCTATAAATCAAAAATAGAAGGAGTTATTCTAGAAATTAAAATTTATAAGTTTAAAAATTGGAAAAATATTTGGCTAGAGATTGAATCATAATTTATTATTCATATGATCAAGCTTTAATTATTCTCCCATTCTTATAGACCCATTGTGTACTGGATAGATTGCATCGTGTATTGTAAGAAAATGATTTTTTTGGTGTGACACATTTTTAGGGAAGATAAGGCCATTGATAATTTTATTTTTAATATAGGTTTTGGATCTATGAAATTTAAATGTTATCTATGTATTCCCTATTTTATTAAGAGTTTTTTTCTTCGATTCTTGTTAATATACTTATCATTTTTCATAAATTCCCCCTAGAGTTTCGTATTGGGAAATACTCTTTCTGTATAATTAAAAGTAATACTTCTATTATGCTTCGTAGGTATTAACTAAAATATGTCTATCACATATGTGTATTTAAATACTTAAATAGTATAGAAACATTACTATAAGTCAAGGTTAAATATTTAATTAGATGATAAAGGGTTATTCTTACATCAACAATGAGAATCACATGAGTTTTTTTACCTACTGGAATTATTATTTTCAAAATATAATTGTGTATTTAAAGTTAACAAAACTTTTATGTAAACGTTTTTTAATAAAAAATGAGTTATTATTAATTCTGGAATTAATGTGGTTTGTGGTGTTTCATTCTCAATTAATAGATCAATAATACTTGATTCATCAACAAAAAATAATGAATATAAAGTCTCAATAATTCCTAGTTATTGAAAGATAATTCTTTATACAATATAAATAAAAGTAGTTGTCATGAAAATTCCTAATATAGTGTTCATATTCTTTAGATCTAAAAATATTAAGTATTATCAACACACTTACTTATCAAGTTTTAGTCAAATAATCCTATAAAAATAAAGCAACCCATAAATATTCAAGAACTAGCTCAAAAAGTTATGTGTGGGCTATTTCAAGTGAAATAAAAAGGAAAATTTATATACCTTTTGAGTCTCCTTTAAAAAATTTATGTAATTTGAAATTGAATTAAAGAATATTCATGGTGAGAATATTTGAGTTATTTTGAGCCCATAAGCTGAAGAATATCTTAACAGAGTATTCATCAATCATGAAAGTGTAGAGTAATTTTATTCCTAAACTCACATTTCCTTATACCCATAAAATACATGATATTAGTTAAAATATGATCAATGATTATTCATACTATTATTCATCAATCATGAAAATGTATATTTGATTTATTCCTAAATTTAAATTTTCAAATTCATGTCAGATCCATAATATTGGTGAAAGGCGGATTGATGAGTCTTATAATCCATTCAATGTCTTCCATTATCTATCCAACAAATGATTTTCAAATTGAAATTTTAAATGACAACTATATACTAACTATAATGAAAAATTGATATCATATGAGTTATAATATGAAATAAATCTACTATGTCCCAAAACAAGTTTTTTACATGTAAATATTTTATTATGGATAAATCAATAAACAAACTTTCACCATAAAAAAATTAATCTAAAGTAATTATACTAAATAATTATAAAGATATTACATAAATATATAAGTAATACAAGTTATATTCAAGTGGTATCATGGTTTACTTGGGTAAAGTGAAGGATTGACATGAAAAAATAGTTTTCACCGGAATAATATCCACAAGTGTTTTTCAAAAAGGAATGTTCGAGAGACACATATTGCAAAGGATTTTTCAAACCAAGAGGGATGGTTTTATTTTGACCATGGTGTGTGATATATTATTCATTATGAATAATGAATATTTATCATAAAAGGAATAATTAAATGGAAAAAATATAAACTGTAATGTGAAAATGAATTAAAAAAGGATTCCATGGTCCAAAATCTAGACTATATTTGGATAATTTCTCTAGATGATGTAAATACATTTGTGGGTATTCAAGAGAAAGTATACCTAGGTGTTGTAAGTGTGGGACCAATAAGGATCAGTTGGTTTTACCAATCCTTCATGTATAGATCATTTTGATTTATATTTTTTAATAAAACTAGATATGATCATTATATAGGCTATTTGATGTCAATACCACCTTCCATTAGAGTAAACTATATGAGAGTTATTTTTATAGAATACCCAAAATTGGTGGATAAAACCATATAAACCAAATAAGGGATGAAAGTTACAAATATATAATTTTTTATCATATTATTCATCATGATCATTTATTTGAAATTAATAGTTTTTAGGTGTATTCAAGTGGTTTTAGGTGGAACCATAACTTTTCACGTAAAAAATGTTGAGAACATATTGAAAGCAATTATTAGTCCTACAACTAGTTATGAATTTATTGAAATAAATCTCTCAAAATATTGAATTAATGTCATAACCCAAGTTCCAGGGTTCAAGAACAACTAAATTTAATCTATTGGTCTCTTGAACCAAGTCAAAGTACGACTACTGATGAGGTATTGAAAAATACTAGTTGGAATAATTTGAGCGAGAATTGTTTTCAATTTCACATGGAAGAAATCACACCACGAATAAATGTATCAGACATATTATGAGATTACGTGGTGAATAGAACACTATATTCCTCTATTATGATCTATCCAGACTCTCCAATAGTACATGATTAAGTAAAAAGTATATTTAATTTTTAATTAGACAGGAAGGAACACTAGTTACAAAGGAAAAACTAGTATTCATTTAGATTATTTGATTAAATATCACCATTATGCTAATGAAATGAGTAGGTGTAGCTCATTAAATATTGTAATAGCCATATCCATAAATACAAAGTATTTTATGACTTCTGATGTTTTTAAAGAAGTAGTATTAACTATGCTAGAAAGTTTCTCCAATTTTGGGAATTTTACTGAGAAAGTAATTTATTATCAATATGATAAGTTTATGATCAAGGTAATAGCCAATATATCATGTTTATGATAGAGGAAAAAAGTTATATACTCAGGGATATCATCTCTTGAGGGATTTTACTAAAAGAGGTGAATTCCTAGATAACATAGTGTCTATGGAGGAATAAATGGAAAGCCCAATGACTAAATTCATTACTCAAAAGAAGATAGATTTTATTATCTGATATTAATAGGTTGTTGTATAGAATGTTGGCCCTAGTGTATGTGGGAATGTGTGAAAGTGTGTCCCCTAGACCCAAATTGGAAAATACTTTTTGATTACCATATCATGCATAATAATAGTTGTTGAAGATTTATTATTCCCATCATAGTGTTAATACATCTTATTATACTACTTAAATGGTAGTGTCCTTGTATTATTTTGAGTATCAACAAGTTAAAATAGATCTAAGCTATAACAAGAACCTTTAGATACCATGATAATAATCTTAAACATATGTACTATGGTAAAGACTCAACATAGTAATGGAAAAAAGATAATATCTGACTATTAGGTGTTAGGGAATGATAATCATGGAGACTTATTCTCATTAAGTTCAAACATAGGGATATCATGCATAAGAGATCATGAGAACTAACATAACAATAGGAACACCACATGTTTTGGATGTCATTTGTTATTCCAATATGCGATAACATATATTGATCTCTCAAATTGATATCGTTATCAATTCATACCAATTGAGCGAAAAATTTGATGAATGAAAAAAAATCATGACATTTATATTTTTAGAGGGGTAGCTTGTACTGGGTTCATTATTAGTGGTATGACATTGGTTGAATGATCAAGACAATATTTGTCACTTTAGAAAGAAAGAGATATATCAAGAACTTTTGACCAGGATGTTTGTACATTTATTAAATCCATGGAAATGTTAGAAGAGGGTATTCTAATCCAATAAGGTCATACCATAATAAAATAACAATGGATGATTTTATAAAGTGTTCATCCTAATTTATGGGATATTACGAGGCAAAGAGATTACATTACACAATTTTTGTTTTTAGGTGGTTTTCATTGTTATGACTAAACCTTATCTCCATAGGGTTCATGATGTATTTATAGATAAAACTGTTGGTATATTGTTATAACTCTTAGGTATCAAGATAATGTCCTAGAGGGCCAAACACAAAGAATATTCAAAAGCTTGTCTAATTCTAATTAATTGATGTTTAGGAAGTGGTCCATGTTGGGGGTTGACATATGTCTACGTATAATTAATTACAATAATTAAATAAATTCATTATTTTTTCAGTTTAGAATTATAAGTGTTGAATTTATTTACTCAAGGTATTCACAATTTTAATTGGATATAGGAAAAATATTTCACAAACAAATATTACTATTCAAGGATTGTTTAATATTTTTAGGAGAGGCGAGTCATGTTAAGGAATTTTATTTTATCAAGTGATTTATTTTTAATGTTACAAGTGATTTATAAAATAATTTCCACATCTATTGAATGTTTTATGAACCACTAATGATGTTTTAGTGCCTATTTAGGAGGTTAAATAATTCAGAGGGCCTATGTGAAATATTTGAGAATTAAACTGAACTATATACACCATAATGAGATCAATATTACTAATAATATTCATACAATGATTTTTAGAGATATTATCTACCCCATCCCACTTATCAGAGATAAAATAAGTTAATTAAAGCTCTCATATCCAAGTATCCTTCCCGAATTGAAGGGATGATTCTCTTTTGATGGCTAAATCATTGAATACATCATTAATCTTAAATTCTAACTCCCAAAAATTGATTATAAATGAATATATAATCATATAGAGTGTGTATAGAAAATCTAGAGGGATCTAGATTTTATTCCTTCAATAAAGGATCTCTATAAATGAGTGGAATATGCATGTATATTCAAATAAAATGAGGTAACATATCAATTTATTATCTGCATATTCTTAATCACTTGGGATCCTAAGGTTATACTGGGAGGTGATTTTCTATTGTAAAATATCATATGTTTATCAGGACATAAAAAATTTAAAAATCCCTACTTTACATGCTTATTTAATACACATGGTACAATGAAGTTAATATCACAAAACTTTAAGAATTGTATGTTTATTTTGATGTGAGCCAAACTCTGTAGCTTTATTCTTACACAAGCCTTGTTTTTTCTAGTTTACTATAACCAAACTTTTAAAAAACTGGTTTAATCATACATAACTAACATATCATGAAATTTTACCATAAAAAAACCTTGAAACCTATTATTTAATCCAAAATGGAATCTAAATTAATCTATAATTTAATCATTCCTTTTCTGAATGACCTTAAACCTGTTCAAAGATATATAAAATAAGAATAAACAAAATTAAACTAATTAATCATCTATCCAATCTTGATTTCACCTAAAACCCAAAACTTTAAAATTCATTAATCCATAGTGATTCTTGATATGTCAAATCCATGTATTTAAATTTCATGCATCTTTATACCACCAAGTCTACAAGAATTCACTGGTCCTCTAAACTCATAATAAAATAATAATTACATATATAACATTGTTTATATCCATAATAAATCAACTTATTTTCATCTATGTCAATTCCCATCATGACACCTTATGTCAATAAAAAATCAAACTGTAATTGGAAATAATACAACTAGAAACCTCTTGATTACAACATTATTTCCCATTGGATTTATTTTTTCAATTCAATCATAAATTCTTCATTCATAAAAGTTACAAAAAACTTAACAAAAAATGATTTATGATCCCTTAATTTCCTCCCACTTTACCATAAAAATGAAAAGTTACAATTAAGGCTAACCCCCAATGAGATAAATCATGCACTAGATCTAGAGAGTACACTATGATTTGTTCTCAGGAAATTTCATCATTGTTTTTTGAAAAAAACTTTAGGCTTTTACAATCATTTTATCTATCAACTTACTACTCATAATATAACTTTTTAAGCCTTCATGATATCTGATTTTACCACCTAACTCCATGAACAATTTTCTCAAAAATATAGAAGTTAAAGGTTAATTTTTCATTCTTGATACCACTATATGTGTTATCATGATATTTGGAATCAGCTTTCCAATTTCCACTTTTATTCAATGAAACTATTTTCTGATTTTTTTTTCTATTTACCATTTGGATAAAAAATTTAAAACTTATAGTTATATTTTATCAAATATTTAATTGAGTGAATTTATCACTTTGAAATGTGTCATTTTATAATTTTTTAAGACTAATGAATCAGAACATGGTGTAAGAAGTAAGAGTCAAATATAATAAAATCTAAATTATCCACATCACCAAATCACTTTCAAAGACACCATCCAAGTTGAAAAATTACTCTCTTCCAACGTTAATTCCTATGATCTGAATTACACATAAAAATATTAGTAAATAAAGGGTAAAACACAATCTATGTGAGTTATACCACTCTTAAATTTCTTTAAGTTTCTATATAGTGTATAAGCACAAAAATATCCTATTAATTATTAACCAAAATATTTAAAATATTTAATTTTCAAAAACATCCTTGAAAACCCACTCTGTAAGAATTTATAAACTCATTTGTAAGGACATCCATTAATTAGGGAGTTCACCTATAAATGTATCCATTAATCAAATATAATAATGGATTATTTTACATGAAAATCAATCATATATTTCTTGAAAAACATATCAATATCATCCACAATCTATGATGTTATGGTCATTAATACTTTTCAAGGACTGATACCATTATAAATGTGGTCATATACTTTTTTTATCACAAAATTTGGCTTGATATCTCTATAAAATTCATATCAGGCATTGATACCATTGGTTATTTCTTTAAAATCACTTGTTTAAATGTATCTCCTTTCAAAAAATATAATACATGGTTCATATATCCCCTTTAAATCATTACAACTTCATCAATAGTTATAAATAATGAAGTACTTTTGGAGAGGGGTACTTCTAAGATATCCTTAAGTAAAGGATTGTGGTCGGTCATGGGGAACCAACCAATTACTTACTTATAATTCTTTATGGTGGTTATCCATATTACCCAACTTGTAAAAAATTAACTATAGATATTTTTCGAATAATAATCTATCTTCTTTGGCTTTGGCTTCACCTCTATCATGAGAATAATATCACTTCTGAATGTTTTTTCCTTTTTGATTTATTTTGAGATCCTCTGTCATGCTTCTCCTACCAAAGGATGGATATTCCACATACCTTCACCTCTTCCCTTGTGGTATAATTAGTAATATCACTTATTCATGCTTCATTTCTATCCTATTCAATATCTGTTATAGTTACCTCGAACTTGATTGTCTTTAATGAATCATTCTTGACATATTCGTCCCACATTTTTTCATCCTAAGTAACTACCCTTTTAATATTCCATATATTATATATTTATTTTTATTATGGATACTAGGAATAATCCATTATTCATTCTTCATTCACCCTCCATTTCATTTCATATAAATTTTTCTTTAACAAATTGAATTTTTATTGTAATGTAATAGATTCAACTTATTTCTATACAAGCCTCTCACTTAATATATAAATGGTATTTCCCATATTAGAACCCTCTTATTTTACCATGATATAATTTATTTTCATATTTCTATATTTATAACAAATAAAACATCTATCAATAAATACATACCTAATGTAGGATTTCCTTAGTTGAGGTGATACAAAAAAATTTCTTCCACCTTTGATCCCTTGAGCTTCTAAAAAAATACTAATGATTTATCCCATAATTCTAAAAAAATAAAACATTGCATATACCTTTATTTGAGAACATTCAATTTGTGATTTATCAAGAATATTTCATTTTTTCTATGATTCTATATTTTTTTCTTTGTACAATCCACTTATTAAGGCTTCTATGATAGAAATATTATTCATTTCATTATATTTTTTAACCTATTTTCAATAAACTTTATCTTGGAATAATTATCCTTTAATTGGGTATCCATATCCTTTAACCATGAGGTAACTTATTTCCCTGATTTTATCCTCTCTGTGTGTTGTGTTTTCAGAAAGATAATATGAGCTTTCATCTCCTTTAATTCCATTTATTCTCCCAAAATGTGTACAGGTTCCCCATGTAGATCGCTTTAACCATTTATATATGTACCCATATTATTAATGTATTTATTTAGGTACACCTACACTTGAATTAGTTTTGTATTATCTATGACCAATTATTCTATGAATACATATTTCACTTAATGAATTATCTCCAGCTGATCCACCATTTCATAAAATAATTGGATTTTTTCTTATTTGTTGAATGTACATTCTCTGAGTTGATGAATTGATGTTGTTTATATTTAATTTGTGTGACCACCATCCACTTAATCCTTCATTAGGAATTAAATGTTTCTAGATACTGATGACTTATTCAATTTTTTTATGAAATATAATTATCAATAAATTCAAAATCGATCACCTTGATTGGATAGTCCATCTTATCATGTGTATTATTCTCTATTTTCCTTTTCTTCATTATTTTTTAAAAGATAATTTTATCATGATTTACTAATTGAAATTTGATCACCACATGAATCTTATCTTGGGATGTAATCAATTTTCTTTACTAACTTGAATATTCCATGAATTATCTATAGATTTTTATGCATCTCAATATATGTAACAAAATGGATTTTATTCTTGTTTACCTCATTAGTATTTGAAGTGACCAAGATCAATTATATCTTTTCATCTCTAATTATTCCATTATGCATTTTCAATTAAGTATCTTAATATATATACTCCACGAAATATTAATCACCACCTTGTAAAAAATAGTACATATCCATTTTCCATCTTCAAAAGATAGTACCACTAAAAATTTGAGGCATCATCATAGAATCCATATGTGAAACAAATGAAAAGTAATTCAAGACATTGAAATCAAATTTAGAACATTTGAACTATGATACCAGTTATTAGGATAATGTAAAATATAACAAACCAAAGAGGGGGGATTAGGGTTAATATCGATTGAAACCTTATCTCTTCTTTTATTTCCCAAGGTCATAAGGATTTTGTTCCCCCATTAAAAATAATTCGTTCAATCTCTCAAAACCTAGATGGAATTCTCATCAAATCATTTAACACGTGTTTATAAATGAAAATCATGCACATGACATAGAGATTTCTTTTGGTTCACCTAAAAGGTATAATCCAAGTATTATAATCACAGTGATGTTTTTGTATACCAAAATCCACTATACTAACTTTCAGTGGATATATTTTTTTGGTTTTTTTCACTTTTTAATAAGACATATTTGTTTAATGAAGGAAAAGTCAATTTATGTACATTAGGGTCTCTTCAAAATTAGTATGTAGAATTGTATCTCTCTATATCATAACTGAAGAATTAATGCTCCATTAAAATCTACATTCATTGTAATCTTACTCTTAAAATATAGATGATATTATCCTCTTAATATGAGGATTGATTCTATATTCTACATTAACACAACAATGAATAATTCTTCAATATAAATATTATTCCACATTTGAATGAGTTTCCTTATGCTCAATCTTAATTACAAAAGTAGTTAGATGTGTCAATGAAACCCCTTATTCTTATTTTATCTTCAAATGGTCGGTCATGTGAATAATACAACCTTCCTATATCTCCTGAAACCAGATTTGGGAATATTTTATATTCTCAATTTTTCTAAAATAGATATGGTAGTATATGTCTCTTCTTTTTCAGAAATACTATAAGAAGTTTTTATAGTGTCTCAAAAAAATTCCACTTGGATCTAACTATTAAGATCAATGAAATTATACTCAATACTACATGATCATGTTATGAATACACTCTATTAGAGTATTCAAACATCATGCATTAAAATTGAGTCAAACTCTTGAAATCTTGATCCAATGAATTCCGTTCTAAATTCAAATTAGATATGTATTTAATTACTGTTATCTTTTTAATGGTGTATGAAATGTTATTCTGATGTTATTTTATCTTCTAGTACTTTAGTTTTAGTGTGGATATTATGATTTCAGTGTGATATTTGGTTAAAACTATATATAAGAATCTTAATTAAATTTCTATGATTTTATTTAATTAATTCTTTATAAAATTATCATATATCTCTATTTAAGTCTCTATGAGAAATAGTCATCAAAAATTTCCTAAAAATATTATTTTAATCATAAAACATGATATTTTAGAATATATTTTATCATTAAATTTTTTTATATATTTCTTGTTACACAAGTGTTAGTTCAAAAAATGATATACTATTAAATTTTGATTATTTAAATGTGAATGTTATAACTAAGATGATAAATTGGATGCATGAATAAGAATAAACACATTATAAAAAAATTATAAAGTTTTTATATAATAAAAAGTCATTAATTAATTCAAAAAAAATAAATACTCAATTTCTTATAGAGTCATTATCCTTTAAAAATGTATTTTATTCAAAAATGGTTTTTGTTAAAAATTTTATGTGGATATTATAATTAATTTATTCCACTTTTACAAATAGTATTTGAAACAAATATCATTTTGAACTCATCATGTAAATATTATCTTAGGTATTTTTTTGTTTTTTCTATAAAGATTTATTTTTCAATAAATAGTAAAAAATCATTTCTAAAAAACGGTCTTTTATTTCATTAAAATAAGTAATGGAAAAGTCCCATTATAATTTTGATTTGGATTTATATTAAAACAAGAACCATTTTAATAAAAATAATCTAAATCATTCCCTAATAATGAACATAATATTTATTTTTGTATACTATTATTATTTAAAACACATTTTTTTAGAAAACTCTTTTAAAGTGAATAATGTTTTCCCATTTTAATTAATAAAAATAATCCATAATAAATAATGATAAAATTGAAGTTTAGATATTATATATCTATATATATGAATTTAAATTCATATAATTATGATTATTAGTAATAAAGTTAATGTAAGATCATCTTATGCTTGAATAATGCATTTTTATGAAAAACTGGTTTTCCTCACATTTTTCAGGTTTATTTTTAAATTAATTTATTCCAATTATACAAATTTAATATTGAAAAATTTATTCCATGTCTGGAATAATGAGGTTTTAATTTGGTAAATATCTCGCTTTTATTATTTTTCATTATGAATGGTAACTATGGTAAATAGTTATAACTATAATAAAGTGTAAATCATGTTAATTAAGTATAAATCTAAAGTGAAAAGGCTTCAAAAGTTACATAACACTTTACTTTAACCTATTGTATGATTTCAGTTACTCTATCATCATATAAGTTTATAATTTATATCCACTTTGTGAGGTTGGAATTCGGTAAATATCTCTTTTTTCCTCAAATTTTTCTTTACCCTATTGGATGATTTCAGCTCCTCCATCCTCATTTAATTTTACATGGAATCTTTCAATTTATTCCATATTATAACTCTTATAAATATATTGTATCTATTATAACATAATGGATTCACAATCTTCAATATGATGAATTTTTATTATGATAATGTATAAACCATTCTTCATATCTTTTCCAACAATTGAGAAATGAGAAGTATAACTTGTGAGTAGATGTGGACTACAACCTCTACATAGCTATATGATTCATTTTCCATCACCATAAATCATGGTCAGTTGATATGATGGATTTAATATTTATATATGATATTTATTACCAAATTATGATACTATAATTATAATATATTATCTATCTTCATACCTTTCCATATGTTGGAAAACGTTAATGTGGCGCATGCGTATGTGTGGACTACCACCTCCATGAAGAGATATGATTAATTTAAAATTTACAATTTTCAATTTACATGGATGGAGATAAGGATATATTAATAAAAATATATGATATTTATGATATAATAATGATTATGTAAAGGTGATTTATTATTTATCTTTTTTTTATTACAACCATCAAAAAGTGGAAACATCACTCATATATATGTATAGATTACCATATCCATGAAGTGATGTAATTAATTTTTCATCACCAATTTATATGAATAATAATAAAATTATATATTATTTATAAATGTGATAATTATTTCAAGGTTAATATTTTGTAGTTGATGGAACCATGATCAATGTAAAAAGATCATAACTGGAAAACTAAAACCTTCATGGAAAATGATAAAGTTGACACTAAAAACATTTAATTTAATAATAAATAATTAATAAAAAGGTGTTAAATGATATAAGTGTACCATAATTTTATAATTATTATTTTTATACAATTATAAAAAATTTAAATTTATTTTACATGAGGTTAGAACACTTTCGAAGAAAGTCAAACTTGAGGTAAGCGTTTCTCATCTAACATTTGTTTCTAGGAGATATATGTCATATTAATACATTATTTTATTAATATGGTGTATATAATTACCATTTTATATGTTATATCGTTAATATATTTATTTTATTTATATTTAAAGTATCATTTGAAGTTATTCTTTCATTGGGATTACAATTCAAAAGTTACCAAAGTGGTAAGAGATTTATGTTTCAATCCATTTTTAATTTGGATTTTTTATGATTGAATTTCCATAGAGAAAATTATATGATCCTTATATGATAAACCAAAATAATATTTATTATACTATATTAATTTAATTAAAATTTATATTTGATTACTATTTTTCTCTCTTTGGTACTCAAAGTGGTTCAGAAAATATTTTCATGAAAAACCATCTTTATTTCCTCTTTTAGTAAAAAATACATTTTCTTCCATATAAATAACTTATAATATGGTTTCAAGAATGTTTTATAATATTAATAAATTATTGTTTTAATTCATTTTTACCCACATTTTAAATTTTTAAAAATTTCTATAAAATAAATTTCTTTTCATTCTCTTAATAAGGTGCGTTTTTTTGATGGTGTGAATAGAATATTTATTTTAATGATTACGACATGAACAAAATTTACCACCATAATGAAAGTTAAAAGATTTTAATATTTATTTACAATTTTCTATTGTAAATTTCAAACAATTTTTTCAGAATATTTTGGTTTTTTTTTATTTTAAACAAGTTATTTGAAAATCAAAAGGGTATTATTCTTAAAAAGCATCCTAAGGATCTTTTAAATACATTTTTAATATATGATAAAATACTTTGACTTTAATTATGTTTACTAAAGAATATGATCCAATTATACCATTATTATTCTTTCTTTGGATGGTGATTTATAATTAGGTAGTAATCATGATGACACCCATTTTATTTTTCACAGGATAAACTATAATTAAATGATGAGTGTTTACATGAACATATTCCATACATTTGAATGGATTTTGATTATATAAATCTTGGTACCATTAAATCCCTCCAATTACATGGGTAATTAGATATTTATGTCTCATGATATGATAATGGTAATCATGGACATGATTTAAAATCTATTTTTTTCCATATTTTGATGCAAGAGAATGATTTATTTCTATATTTTCACAAAGTATTATGCATAGACATTATTGAAAGTAGATATGTCCAAAATATTATTTTTATCCATGATTATGATGACACATGTCTATTTTATGACTCATAAATGATGATTAATTTTTTCACACACTTATTAATCATGCTTCTTGATATTACTTAGTTTATGTAGTTTACGATATATGAATTTTTGATTATTATTCTTTTACATTGAGAACATTCAGTATATTATATTAGAATAATATTATGATCCTCATATAATATATGATATTTGTTATCTCTCATGTTTACCCTTACTGAGTATTTAAGCTATCCCTTTCTTATATTCTCCTTACTTGGGGTTTGATGGAAGTATTTAAGTGTAATGAGTCTAGAAGGGTACCTTATATAATGAAAGAAGTTTGAGATAATATATATTTTATGTAAATAAGTTGATTATTTATATAATATAAAATTACACTAAACCTATATAGTTATTAATTTTTTTATTTGGGGGATTAATGGAATATTAGTCAACAATATGTAATATCTATGTATTTTATACATGGGTTATTATAGTTGGTATCGGAGTAGGGTTTCACTATTTTTTGACATTACTATTAGAGAAACTAGGTAAATACCACAGGGATAAGTATAAGTATAGGATAACATATGAATGTTTTGGTAAGGTAGTTATTATTTGGTTTTCCAAGAAATACATTACTGTTTAGATACTACAAGTGGATATATTTTTGGAAGAAAAGAATCTATGGTTAATAACCATAAAAATTGCTCATTAAGTATATCCTTACCAGCATTCTGATGCATAGTGAATTATCTGTTACTTCACACATTGTTTGACACTCTTGGAGGACATGATTAAGATAATTCACATTTTATTTATAAACTATTATAAAGTATTTAAGAAGATAATGATCATAAATGACCAATATTAAACCAAAGGTGCCACACATTGAAAATACTCCTCATGATTTATTCACTCTATAAATGATTTTTCAAAACAATATAGTTTCTCACTATTTTTATATATCTCACACTATGTTTTTTAGTTTTATTTAATAGATGTAACTTTAAATAAATGTGTTAACGCAGAATGTGATCGAAAATAAAATTATTTTACTCATAGGAAACAAAATTAAACCTAATATGGAATGAAAAATATTGTGATTATTCCTAATCAACTATATCATTATATGATTATCAATGAAAACTAGGGTGAGTTTCCTAACACAAATATTAAGATAAAAATACATTTTCATGGGAGTTAATTTGATGATAACTATGTAGATTAGAATATTTAGATTCTTATATGTCAATAATGTAGGAAGAAGAACTCAAGGGAATATATCAAAGGAATGAGAAGATTTTTTATGTGTAGAAATTATGGGAAAAAAGTATATATTTTATGAGGGAAAATTAAGAGTTTTATGGAGGGGAAACGATTTTATTATAAGGTACCATTTATAGTCTAATGTCTTATATGTGGGGAACTTGGTCATTATCCAAGTCAATTTCTTAATTTTATGGCTAACTCCTAGGCCAAGAATTGGATTATGTTATGATAATTATTAAAATGGAATGATTTAAGTGTTTATGCATTAGGTCTAGATAATTATGTTGTAAAAGTGTTTTATCAATCATATTTTGGTTATAGTAATCAAGAAACATCCAAGGTTTTTTCTATAGTATTTTTTCTTTAAGTATTTGAAATAATATTTTTACTATTACAGATAACCTAGAAAATTGATTTTGTGGTAAGTGTATAGTTTTTGAAGAAATGTGATTGAGGGGCAAATAAACCTTAATATGTGAGGGATGTTGATATAATAATGTTTATTTTTTGATAAAGAGTTTATTGATATTTATAGAATAAATTAGATGGGTTGTGTAGAGTTAATTTTAGAAATCATATATGTTTTTATAGAGTTTTTTTGGTGATTCAGGTTATTAGAATGTTTTAGAAAAATATATGATCAAGATATTAACAAGTTTGGTATGTAATATTATTATATACTTTTTTTTCAGGGGATAAATGTTAAATTTGATATTGGAAAACATTAAGTGAGTAAAACATTCATATTTATGAGTTTTGAATATGGTAATATAAATTTTGGAGGAGTCTTAAGGATTACAATTTTTAGAATCTATTCAATTAAAATTTGATGTTATTATTGGGGTCTTAGAGAATAATGTTTGATATTTATCCATATTGGTTAAATTTGGATAACCATTTTTGGTTTTTGTACATATTTATAGATAAAATATTTCACATTTCAATATTTTATGGATCATACGATCTGTTAATTTTAAATTTAAGTGCTTCAAGATTGAAAAATATTTCATGAATATTCATTTCATGGAGTAAGATAAGAAGTTAAAATTGATCTAAGAACAACCAAATGATGAAATTTTTTATGAAATGTAAATATATCGAGTATGTGTATTTTCTCACATTTTCTATCTTGATAGTAAAATAATTCCTCAACTATAATAAAAGGTTCTTGGATTTTTTAATTCTTTTACCTTAATTTTTGATTAATTTATTTTCATTTAACCCCTCATTTATATATGGTTTAATGGTCATTAACTTTATCACAACCATGTTATTTATCACCCTCTATTAGTATGTGGATCATAGTGTTCTCCTCCATGTATATATTTTAACTTCCCACCACTGTTCTTATTATTTGGTAACCTTATTTTGTGTTATTTTAGGAAACCTTTATGTTTCCCACTTCCTCATTATAAAGGTTGTTTTATTATCCCCTATAGGATGTGGGTTTCAAAAAATTTATTTTAAAATATTGAACCTTGGATGATCAAAATAAAATTTTGAGGATGAAATTTATTTAATAAGGGGATAATTTAACACCATGAAATTTTAGAATATATTTTATCTTTAATGTTTTTGATACCTTTCTTGACATGTAATAATGATTTTAAACAATTTGTATTATAATATTGAGTTATAATTATTCAAAGGATATCGTTATAACAAAGCTATTAAATTGGAGGTATGAATAAGAATAATTAAATCAAAAAAACTATATATAAAGGTTTTATACAATTAAAATTTATTGATTAATTCATAATAAAAAATTTCTCAATTTTAAGTAAAGTAATTATGCTTCAAAAATATGTTTTCTGTAGAAATGGGTTTTATTAATTTTTTTCTTGAATATTATAAAAATATTTTTCCAATTGTGTAAATATTATTTGAAAAAATTAATATAATTTTTTTAAATTATCATGCCAATATTAACTTAGGTTGAATTTTCGGTATTTTTCTAAAAATAATTATTTATCAGTGAAGCGTAAAAATACATATTTTTGTAAAACTTTCATTTTTTTATTTAAATAAAGTAATTTATAAGTACCATTCAATTTTAGATTTGGTTTTAATGTAAAATAATATCTATTTTATGAAACATAATCAAAATAATTCCATAAGAATCAACATCATATTTCATATTAGAATAAGTTTAAGATTTAAAACACATTTTTTATAAAAATACTTTAAAGTGAATAATGTTTTTCCATTTCAATTAATTTAAATAATACTTAATGAAGAATAATTTAAATGAAATATATATTATATATATATATATGGATTTAAATTCATATAATTCGGATTATTATCCGTAGAAAAATGCATATTCTTGAAAAATCATCTTTCCTAAGATTTTGTGGGTTTATTTTTTAATTAATTTACACCACTTCTTTAAATCTAGTATTAAACAATGGATATCATATTTTGAATTAGAAGATTAAAATTTGTTAAATATACCCCTTTTATATTTTCTCATTACTAATAGTAACCATTCTAAATATTTATAACCACAGTAATGTATAAATAAGTTTAATTAAGGGTAAAAATAATGTGAAAAGGATTTGATATATATATATATATATATATATATATAAGTTTCTGAACTGATCCATCATTTCTATGCTAGAATGTCACATTAACTCATGTGTTCCTCACCATATAAAAGAGGATTCCAACTAGCACCGAGGGTCTAAGTCCATTAGTGGAGAGAATATACCCTCAGTATCATGTCATAGGATCAATAATAAATCATAAAAAAAATAATTAACAATGATAGTGAACATGTGAAAAATAAATAATGTTATACATGTTATAAAACAATAACAATCTAGTAATTCAGAAAGCTCGTATAATGTAATATATAGAAAATATAATAAATAAATAAATAGTGGGGTCCTCTGGATTCCATCATGGTCAGCTACTTTCTTGGTGCTCTTATACTCAATCACAAAACATAGGTCCATTTCCCTTCACTAGATCTCTAGCCATGAAATATACACGCACATCAAAATTCCAAAGTATGGTGTGAGTAAAAGACTCAACAAAACACCCTTAATGATTCATTAACCAAGTGTGATAAATTAAAATAGGTTTATTCCATGAATATAATAAATTCATAACATGTATAACATAATACAATCAAAAGTTGAGTGGTCATTCACTAACCAAGCTACCACAAACCCCTGACCATACCTGTTCCATCTCTATGATAGAATGACGATCAAAATTCATTCGAAATGATCGTAAGGAATGAACAAGGATTTCATTATGAAACTTAGAATGAAAAAGTAATTTAGTGGGAATGATACTTGAAATTCATAGGGCATCTAGTTGACATTATACCTAGAATCTGCAAGGTATCATGTCAATGGGTTACTCAGAATCCCAACGGCAATGAGTATCAGCACATTCCCTTATAATCTTCAAGGTATTGAGTTGTGTCCAACCCAAAAGGATATCATGATCTACTATCATCATTTTCACATATCAAGAACACCCCCTCTAAGAGATAAAAATTAAATAATAATCATGCATCAAGTGTACCAAGAACAATCCTCCAAAAGAAAGATGATACACAATAAGGTATTATATGATAAAAACACTAACCTGACATCATGAGATAAATAATAGTATGAAATTAAACATGTGAATCATATCAGACATGGATTATATCTATTATAAAAATTCTCAAAGAATCAATATCATAATGAGTCTCATGGGATACACCCCCAAACACCCACATTAAATCACAAGTCAAGAACATATATCAATTATGATAACACATAATATATAATAAGTCCACATTTGTAACAAAATCTCTAAGAGGTAAAGAAATTCCCACCTCACACTTATCAATTCCAAATTCAATCTTTTGGTAGGGTTCATTAGTCAAGACACATTTTTACACCAACCAAAATATGACCACCCACAATGGACTCCTAGAACCAATTCTAATCCAACATGACATGGGTTATAGAGTAAAGAAAATAGGAACAAGATAAAAGGGTAGAAAAAACTCTTAATGTAGGACTATTTACATCAATATAAGACATCATGTTTGGTAGAAAAAAATAGGAATGTATTTTTTTAGAAAAAATAGGAACGAACAAGGCATTACTGAAATCTAGAAGGTTCCATGATATAAGAAAGGAACTATAGTGTGGAGGTGTACAAAAAAAACCACCATGACATAGGATAAACAACTTCAGTGTGGGAAGTAACCACCATGGTGTGAAATAGATTATTGTGGCATGATAAACACCAAACAATTACCTACATAGTGAGAAAAGGAAGACTAAAATGAAGAAATGATCTGAAATTTGAACTTTTGTGGAGTAAGGATGACTAATATGGTATGGAGTAATCTTTGTAGTCCTTTATAAATCTATAATTGATGCCAAATAAATAATATAATAGATATTTTTAGAGGTTTGTGTTTAATGGAAAACCCTAATTAAATAATATTTATTTTTCTATTCTTGAATTCCAAAACAAAATCCCCAAATAAATTCTAAAATTTACATTTAATTCCAAATATCTTTAAAACTAAAGGTTGGATTAAATATATCTGAAACTGATATAGAAATAGGCCATGTTGTGTAGATGAAGATAACCTAGAAAAACCTTCCAAATAATCCATCCATGATGAAGATATGGTGAAACCACCACTTTTTGTAATGACCATGGTGTAACTACTTCTTCTGTGGTGTAGTCTCAAGACCACAACAACCGTATGATGAAACCACCTTTTCCATGGCATGGTGCCGCTTGTTTTGATGAAAAAGGTAACCAAAAACATTACAAATATTTTTTTTATCACCTAAAGACACAGAAACCTTTACCCAAACATGATTTAACTCAAAAAAATGAGTATATGGAGGGAAATAATACATTAATTAAGGATGAAAATGTTTCAATGAATTATAATTCTCCCCTGCTAAATACTTCACATCAACTATAAGTATATCTAGGGTTCCTATGTAAAAAAACTCAAGACAATGAGCTTGAATGTCGGCCTATCACTCCCATGTGGTATAATGAACCATACGTTTCATACATTGATATTACATATCAATATATGAGTTTTCATGACTGAACAAAACCACACTTTAACTTTATGGGTTTAGTGTTTTTGGAAATATGAAAAAAACATCTAAATATTATCCCTCTTATTCCTTCATAAGTAGAACAACTTTTTACATATCATACCAAATACGTTTCTTCATATCCTAGAGAAAATAAACACAATAAAAAGGTGAGATAAGATGCTTAGTAAGGGTAAAAAAAGAAATATATCAATCATAACAAAAGAATAAGGGTATAAGAACATGAACATAAAATTTTAAAATTATAACCTTCATATCAGAGATCATAGTCTCGGTTTATGGAACAAATCATATAAGTTCATAACACATAAATCATAAAATAATGACTTTGGAATAAGACATAGAATTTTGATATACACATTAACATAGAAAATAATTTTATTAGTTTTCAAGTATAATTTTCGAGACTATAAAATTGGAATGGGTTAAGTTACCAAACAATTGTAGTAGTCAAGGTCCACTCCCAATACTATCGTAGCGGAAAAAATCATTTACTGAACCCGTTTCACTCCTTGTTATAGTCTTGTCTATCTCATGAGATATAATCAAATTAAAAATTTAATTAGAGGGAGATATAGATCCTTCCCATAACATAATGAAAACCATACATATGTGTTCCATAGGAAGATAAATAATTCATCATATTAGATCCCATGACAATAAAAGGTTTTCAAAAAAATTTCATCATAGAATAACCCAAAGAAATGAAATTTGTTTCGTAAATAACATTCCATCACAAACATAAACCAACCATAAAAATAATAAAGACAATATACTTGAATAATATCCCCATTCAAGAATAATTAACATCAAATAATGTTATTATAGATGGAAAACGATTTGAGAGATCACTTGAAATAATTAATGAGGATAATATCATTTCTTTTTTGAAAACATTTTTTTAATTACTTGAAATAATAAAAGAAAACATTTTATTTAAAAATAACCTTATAATAATATAAAGGAATCTTCAAGTAATTAATTCATCATGAAATAAGGAAAATATTCTCATGCTGTATAAGCTAAAAAAATATTTTTTCTATATTTTTGTTAGAAAATTCTCAAAGAACCCTATTTGAAGAATGAAAAAAAGAAACCTTTAATTTTTTTTTCTAAAAAGTAAAATATGAGTAAAAATGAATTTTAAATATCATAATAGAATATTAAAAAAATTTGGAAACAATTTTCAAAAATATGGACATGAAAGAAAAAGAGAGTTCTAAGGGAAATTATAAAAAGATAATTTTTAAAAGAAAGTCCCTAATAAATATCAAATCATTGAAGTGATAATTAATCAAATAAATAAAAAATTCATATTAATTATGAATAAAAAACATTTTTAAATATTACATAATATATTAAAAAGTCATTTCACAAAAAATATTAGTATTATATAATCAAGGAAGTATAATTTTATCCCAAATAATGGAAATAGCGTTGAGAATTCCCTTAACACTTAGTAAGATGTCAAATCGTATACCCCATAAATGTAATAATTATCAAATTAAAAATTTAATACATTTAAGATAATTATATTCATAAAATTAAATATCAAAGGTAAGTATATATACCACGTATAAGAAATAATTTTTGAATAAGGAATATATTTCATAGAAGTAAAAGTGTGATGAAAAACCCTTACCAAACGCTTCCCTTAGTTTTTCATACTTTAACCACATTTATAAATAATTAAATAATGTTAGTAATTAATTATTTAACTATAATAATATTTATAATACCTTATATGATACTTTTTTTACATATTACCACCTGTTAATTAATAATATTTCATTATTTTCAGTGTTTCAGGTGCATTCGTTTCAGAGTTTCATGATCCATTCAATTGTGTATAACTATGGATTTTATTTTAAAATGGAAATAAAACCATATAATAGAAATAAAAAGGTATTCATGAACTTAATTATGTTTAAATGGTCAAATATCTTATTTTTCTTTCTTACATGAGGATGATTCATTGGACAAAATGTTAATGATAAAGGTTTAGTTTAATTTGGAAGTTTTTTCTAACCATCACGAACCAGTTTAGTTTTATTTAAAATTATGTATATATATTAGTTTCAGAACATTAAATAGGTCTTAAAATATATACTAAAGTCTTATTTATCTTGAATAATACTTTTATAACTATCCTTGAAGGCTGGAATAGAAAATTAAAAATCATTAATCACAGAGATGATTAATCGCCATAACTTGGGAAATGGTTTCATTTATTTGAATAAGAGGAGGTAACAAAACGTATGGATATAAGATATTACATTTACAATATAATATTAATTTATAAAAATTATACTATAGTAATCATTCCTTGATTTATGAAGGAGATTAGGATAAGGTAGAAAAAGAAAAGAAATTAAGAGTGGTTGTTTGAGAAAGTTACCTCATGAATATCACCTCCTCAAAGAACCCCTTAAAGAAATTGGAATTGGTATTTTGGTTAGAAAAAAATAACATGAGAATGGGGAGAGTGGGTAGGACAATATTTGGCAATGAATTGGATAGATTTAATTCATTTTAGGAAAAAAGGGGGTGGTATTTATACTTCATGTGGGGTTGTTTTAAGTGATTAATTAAATATTATTTTATATTTAAAAGAAAAAACATTTGGGTGGAATTAATTACAATGAATTTAGATTATAATTAATGTTTTAAAGGATTATTAAGGTATATAAACACATAAAATACCCATTTATTTTAGTAGTTTTTAGCTATTTTAAGATTTTCTCTTTTAATATTAGCCCACTGCATTATTTTACATATAACGCGATAAATATTTTTTTAGCACAATATTTTTTTGACTAAATTTAAAATGAACTTATAAAATAATTTTCACCTCCTTATTACTAATATGGAATCCATTTTTAAAATTCAATACACAAAAATTTCAATATTATTTTTAAAATTAAACCATCAAAACACGACCAAAAATAGTTTTTTAAATGTGTTTTTAATCCCAAAAATGTACTTATATAAAAATAGGGTATAAATATTGTTTTAATGTAATTAATTAGATTATATGTAACTAAAAATTAGTTAATTTAATTTTAAATCAATTTAAAATCATAGAATGAATTTAAATATAAATAAAATGAGAGTTTTATAAAAATGAATAATTTTTACTATTGACTGAAAAATTAAACTTTGCAAAAAATTATCAAAGATTCACCTTAAGATAAATTTGGAATAAATAATGAAAAATGATGTTAATATTATTAAGTAAATTTTCTAAAAGTATCAAAAATTAATTTTATTTATTTTATCATAGAAAGAGATAAAAATAACTATTTGGATAAGAAATATATTTGAAGAACCAAATGACTTTACTAAAACTTATGTTCATATTAAAAACAACAAAATTAATACATTAAAAAGGATTTGTAAAATTATATATGTCATAATGTGGTTAATACTGTTCATTTCCACTATTTTAATGGCTATGTTATAATGGCCGTGTTAAAATAATATTATTTCGGAGTTCGTTTAAGCTTGGTGTTATATGAAATATAAACTATCGAAGAAATTAAATTTATTTATAATGTAAAATCTTGAGATGTCACATTATATGATCCTTAAAATAGATTTATCCCTAAAAATTAATCACTCAGATAAAAATAGATGAGGATACCTCTGCCTCATCAAAGCCATAGGTTCCCACATAACTTCCTCAAATTAGTTGTTTCACCACTATACTTTAACAATGTGAGTGGTATTAATTCTTAGAGTTTTATCTCTACAATTCAGAATATCTATTAGTTGTTCATTATATAAAATTTCATACTCTAGTGGTATGAGATTTGTGTTTAGTACATGTGATAGATAAGGTAAGTACTTCTTTATGGGAGATACATGAAACACATCATGAACATGAGATATTTATTGTAAGAATCAATCGATAAGCAATTGTTTCAACACGATCAAGAATTTCAGAAAATTATGTCCTCATTATTTGAAATTACACTCTGAATATATAAGGTGAAGATTTTAAGATTCCTTTGTGGGAAAACCACATTGTAAAAAGTGTCAGGAAAACATCCTATTAAAAAGTGCGAAATAAAAGGTGAAGATAACTACATAACTAGGATTCTGATTAGAATAATTTTAGTTGAAAGTGAAAATATGGACATAGTGCATAAATATAACTTTCAATTTATGATGGAAAATGATATTGAATATAGACATTAGAACATTTTTTAAAAAATATAATAGAACATTTTGGGTCTGAAATAGGTCATTAATATAATAAAAACTGATGATAAAATGATGATATTTTATATCAAAATAATTTGAGAAGATATACTTACTTTATTTCATCTCATAAGTACAATATCATTTTTGGTTGCACATTAATCAATTTAATATTTATTTATCACTCCATTGGATGAAGTTAAAATTACAATGCCTACAGAACTAGTGGATCATAATATTCGTAAGGTAGGATAATTCATTCCTTCTATCTCTAGTTATCATTATAACAAAATGTTTAACACACTTTATCCATTATGAATAAATATTTATATGGTTTTGTAATTAATTAATCTCTAAAACCTTATCCAAGGTTAAATTTAAATTTCTTTATAAATGGTAACCCTCATGGACCCTTCAAAAAAATAAAAATAAAATCCAAAATATTCGAATGAAGGTTAATTTATTATCATAATCAACTAATCATTAATCCCCCCAAAAAAATTGATGTAGATCATAATTTTCACACACCAAACATGTGAAGATCACTAAAATTCATTTTATTAAAACATGGTAATAATATAAATTACCATCAAACCTTCATAAAAAATTTATTCTTTCAAAAATTAACTCTCACTCATACCATAAATTAAAAAATTCTATAAACTCAATCCATAGACCAAATTTTCACCATACTACTAATCAATTCAAAGGTTATCAATACTATCCCATTTATTTTACCATAAAAATCATTTCTTTATCTCATTATTATCCCAAAATTATGCACACATTAAGGGATATCATTGTTAAGTCAGAATATGAAAAGTAAAAAACTAGGGGATGTGAATCCGTATTTTCAAAAACATCCACAATTATATTTTTTGACACCCTCTGTAATTTATGAAGATAAGAATAATTTTATTCTGTATGAAATATAAGTAGTATATAAACAAAAAGAAAATAACACAACTTTTTATAGTTTTTTGAGGCTAAAAGATTCCATAGTATACTCCACAAAATCCTCTCTCTATGAGCTTGGTGAATTCTACTAGAATGGTTCTCTTATCAGAAGACCAAAATTCCACAACTGAGTGTAGGCAGTTGAGAACTTTAAAGTAGGGATAAAATAAAACAAATCCTTTTGGTTCGTTAATATAGAACAAAAAATCCACAGCTTAGATTGAGATGCTGATCCTCTACCACAACTGAGCATGACATGTTGAAACTCCAAAAAATAAAAAGAATTTGATTTTTTGAAAATGGGTTGATCTTCATAATTGCAGCATTAGAAATCGATTATATATGTATCTTATTTTTTAGAAATAATAGTCTTCAAGAGATAATGAGTTTGAAGGTATCCCAGTTGCATAAGGATCTTAAATTAAAAATAGCAACAAAATAGAGTACCAGTAATCATACAGGAGAACGAGATAGAACATGTATATCTCAAAAGTGTAGGCTTATATCATAGTTGTTTGTTTGCTCTATCACTATAAAAATATTTTCACAAGAGTATTATTGTATATATAAAATATATCCTTTTCAAAAATCATGTTAATAATAATGATACACTGATAGAATATATAATGAAAATATCATGCTTTAGAATTCTAGATACACAAAAGATGCATGATAAATAGTAGATATTCAAATTCAAATAAAATAGGGGAGTCTTAAATTCCCTTATGAATAGGAGTGAAAATATCCATTGAATACGATTATTTGAATTAAATATAATGATATTTAAATCAGTGAAAAATAATCTTTAAAATAGATTGCAATACCGTCAAGACCGCTGTAGAAATCATACAAAATATCACAGAATTAACTCTCTAACATTTAAAAGTCAAACGTTGGGTTCTTTCACAAAATGAAAAAATAACAAACATAGGGCTCAACTACATAGCATTCATCTCCTGAGCATAAGTTTTAAAATTTATGGTTTGTCATAAAATTAAGGTTGATGATCCATACGTTTCTCTCTAAAATGTAAGGTTCATTACTTACATAGGGTTCACTAACTATACTTTATCCTCTTGAAAAACTTAAGGTTCCATTCAAACGTAAGGTTTTTTAACCATAAATTTCTGATAATATTTGGTTGATTAACCATACATACTATGTTTAACTTATGGTTAATATACCATACTTCTTCTAGGGTAAAAGTACGGTACATGATCTATATGTGGTGTCCAAAGAGTAGGTTTTATTCCTTAGATTTTGTTTATCCACACAAGGTATGGACAATGTTTCCAGAATGCTTAAATACACATACCGAACACTTTAATAAATATTCTATTCAAATTAAAAGATTGAAAATAATTTCAGAATAAATAGTATAAAGAATATCAATTAAGTGAAATATACATAAGGTAAAATAATTAGTAAAACAAACAGGGTATTTGTGAGAATCAAAATCATAATTAATTATAGAGTATTGCTGAGATAATACATGCCCAAAAAGCTCCCCATTTTTTGATGATAAAAAAACCCATAAATTATTTATCACAATATAAAATCTGGTAACTAGGATTATAATTTCATTTTCACAGTATTATTTCAAAAAAATTTAAATTTTGTCTTCATCCAATTTTATCCCCCATTTTTTGATATCAAAAATGATGTATTGAAAAATATTAAAACTCTTTTAATTTTTCATAGAATAGTAAAATAATGTTATAATATATTGTTTTAGATAACCAAGAAATTGGTTCTAGTTATTGAGATAAACACCAAAGGATATCCAATAGGGCACATAAAAATAAGAATAATGAAATTTTATTAAAAAAATATTTAAAAATACAGTAGATAGTTTGGATTTGGGAAAGGATAGTTAGCTGATATAGTGGAAGGTAAAAGGGTTTGATCAGGGTTTGTTTCAGGTATAGGTTCTGTAGGGGCATGAACAGCTGGAAAAACCTACTTGAGTTCTGCAATAAACACCAGTAATATTTTATTAAGATTATCTCCAAACATCCTCACCAAAACTATAGAATCCTCATTCACATGTATATTTTCAACTAAATTGAATTTTAAAAAGTCATACAGACTCTCCTGTTTCTACATAAACTGAACTAACTGATCAATTAACCTGTTGAGTAGAACCTGGATACCTTGTTCACCTGAGGTTAGTTGCCCAATAAGAAATATTTGTTTGTCCTAAAAGAATAAAAAAGGGGAAATTTTTCACTGAAGGTTCTGTAATCCATCATTCATATCAGCCATGACAGATGTGATTGATTGAAATATTATAATCATATATAGTGAGGTTGAAGAGGTAGAGGTAGAAGAACTTACTTGAGTAACACTTCCCTTTATCGACTCAAATTGGCTTCCAAAATACCATTTGAATTATGAAAAATATGTTTTGGAAACATCTTTGGAATTTATTTTTCCAATATGATATAGAATCTCCCTTTCGAAAGTATCAAAATCATTATTTGACATATAATTTTATTTAATTTCTTGAATCTGAGTCTGAATAGACTCATACATTATCCTTAGGGATAATAAATTCTGAAAATCATCAAATAACATTTTGGAGGCTTCCATATCCTTTTCAAGAATATAATTCTCCTCCTGAGCCTTACTGAACTTAATCACAAGATCCTCAATATGATTAGTCCATGAATAGAAGTTCCCTTCTCTAGATTCTTGGAAATATCAACAACCACAATGGCTAAGAAATTAGTAGTATACTTCCCAGCAGACCTTTCTCTTGATCATGAAACATTTGTAAGTATTTTTGTCTTTTCTCTGGAGAGAGATCCAGGATTCTCCAATGATTGATCAAAGGATGACATAGTGTGATGCTCAACATGATATATAGCCTCAGTTTCTGATCTTTTCATTAGTTCTTCTTCTTGGGAAGCATCTTTTTGAATATATTCATCTCAAACATTATTAACTAGTTGACAAACACCCTGAAATTCTCAAACCTTCCTTTTATCATGTTGATCCACATCATGAACTGGTTCTTCCAAATGAACTGAATGGGTAGCTTCTCCTAAACCAAACACTGGATCTTTAAGTGATGGTTATTCTTTGTTCCTTTGTTTCATAAAAAGATCCTATTTAACTATTTCTTCTTATTCTTCATCTTGGTTGGCTGCAACATCAAATCTTAATTTTATTTTAGCAGTCTTAGAGACATCTTTAGTTTTGGATTCACTAATTCCATTATTTCATGTAGCACTTTGCTCCCCTTGAGAAAATGATCTAGAATTCTATTGCTCATCTAAACTAACTAGAATATTATTTCCTTTCACATTACTCCACTAAATCCAATCTTACTTAGAGTACCAACATTAAGAACATTTCTATAATGAAACTTCACACGGGTATCTAATAAATTAATAAAGTTATTCATGAAAAAAATTAAGAAGAGTATCCTACCATAGGGACAAAACATCATTCAATCTTATTATTCACAACAATAAATAAAAAATCTCAACATGTACCTTGAAAAATGTTTCTTTTTGTCACTGATGAACAAAAAAATGATGTACATATCAGGGTTCAAAATTTTCTCCATTTCAGCTACTCTTGGGAGAATTGTAGTTTGAATAAATATAACTAGCTGTTTTTGATCTGCCTTATGTTCTTTAACAAAAACTTTTCTAATTTTCATTGATCCAAATAGAAAATACATAATATCTTCATATTGATTATTATTATTTCTAATAGATAGAAGATTAAAATGAAATACACCTTCATGAGGGAATTTCAAAAAATGATCTTTTTTTATAAAAGAAATTGATATTTCCTTATATTCTATTTTTGAAGATAAAGTATCTTATATTTCACAAATACATAACTATACACTACTTTAGAGATTGATTAGTTCTACCTCATAAAAAACACTGTATTCACCTAATTGAATAAAAATTCCAAATCTTGAAATGCTAAATCTTACATAAGCAGAAGGATTGTCTCATATACCCACTCGAAGTCCATGAACTTCCCTTGAAGAATCATTCTTGATAGAAATCATTGATGCTTCGGGTCATTGGATTCTCCTTCATTGGTTCTCTTGGTCTTCACCATTTTTGAGAATATGAAGTTCAAAGGTTTTAATATTCTAGGGGTTCGAAGGTAGGCGAAGGTTTGGGTAGGTTATATGGTTTTAAAAACATGGGGTAAGATTAGTTAAAAGGCTTATGATAGATAATGAAATAAACTTATTTCTCATTCCAATTACATAGGTTAATCATTAAATTATTTAAAACACGCGACTTAGAAATTTTGAACTAATATATTTTAAAAAATAAATAACATGATTAAAATAAAATGTAAACACATTCAACAAAAATAAATAATCATTAAAAAATAAAATAAAATAATGAATATTTATTTCAAATTTATTAAACCTTACTCCCCCTTAATAAAATCAAAACAACCAGTGGGAAGTGGTTTAGTGAAAATATCAGACAATTGATATTTAGTATTAAAAAATTCTAAAGATATATCTCTTTTAAGATCATGATATTTTAGAAAATAATGCCTTATATCAACGTGCTTAGTCCAAGAATGACTTATAGGATTTTTTGAAATATTTATAGCACTAGTATTATCATGTAAAATATGTATACATTTAAAATTTTGTCCAAATTCTAGTATAGTGTTTGTAATCCACAATAATTGTGCACAAAAACTACTATAAAATACATATTCTTCCTCAAATATTGATAGGGAAACAAAGTATTGTTCCATACTAGACCAAGATACTATTGATCTTCCTAAAAAGTGATTGGTTTTTGAGTTACTTTTCTATATAATCTATAACCACCAAAATTATAATCTAAATATGAAATCAAATTAAAGTCATAAGTTTTTGGGTAAATAATAGATTTAAAAATAGTTCCTTTTATATATTTAAATTTTATTTTGAAAATAATATGATGAGACTCTTTTAGATTGATTGAAATCTAGTTCAAAGACATAAATATAACATAATGCATGGTCTTATAGCAGTAAGATATAAAAAACTACTAATCATACCTCTATGTAACTTATTGTCAACTGGTTTTCCAGCTTCATCTAAATTAGGTTTTATATTGGTAAACAGAGGAGTTGTATATGTCTTGTTGTTCTCAAGTAAATTTTTTTTCAATAAAACAATAATATACTTACTACGACTTAATATATTTCCAAATCCTTTTTGGTAAATATTAAATTTAAAAAAGAAATTTAGTTCTCCCATTATAATAATTCCAAATTATTTTTCATTAAATTTGAAAAATCATGACAAATATTTTTATTAGTTGAACTAAAAATAACATCATAAACATAAATTTGAACTAATAAAATATTAGAAAAAATGGTTTTCTTGAAAAGTGTTGGATCTTACAATCCAACAGTGTATCCATTTTTCAAAAGAAAAGAACTAAATCATTCATACCAGCCTCTAGGTGCCTATTTAAGTCTAGAGAGAGATTTAGTAAGTCTAAAAATAGAGTTTGGTTTTTGAGGATTTTTAATACTAAGGTGTTGTTCAACATAAACTTCCTCCATTAAATATCTATTTATAAAGGCAAACTTAACATCAATCTGATATAATTTAAAATTCATATGGGATACTTAAGATAAAAGGATTATAATGTATTTTAATCTATCTATAGAAGAAAAGGTCTCATCATAATATATAACTTCTTCCTCATTATAATATTTATCTAATAATCTAACATTATTTCTAATAATGTTCCCTTTATCATCCTATTTGTTTCTAAAATCCCACTTGGTTCCTATAATTGGATAATTGGTCGGTCTCTCTACAAGTTGCAAAAATTGATTCCTCATAAATTGATTTAGTTATTCTTGCATATCCAACATCTAAATTTTATCATCTAATACTTCCCCTACTGTCTAAAGTTGTAACCAGGATAGTTTGGTAGATAATATTTCTAGGTTTTCTACATTTCTTATGGTTAGAATTCCCATATATATATCATCTATAATAGTTTCAAAAGGATAGTTCTTTAGGGTTTTGAAATGTCTAGTCAGAACACTTTTTGGTTCGTCAGTATCATATTCTTAGAAATTAGACCAAATTTTATTAATAACATTTTTAGAATTATTTTTAAGGGTTTCATGTCTCATTTTGTCAAAAGAGTTAGTGACTTCATCAGTTGATCATTCTTTTTAATAAAAGGTTCATTTTCATCAAACCTTACATGAAATAATTCTTCAACAATCCTTGACGTTTTATTAAACACTCACTAATATTTAAAGGTATAAGAATATCATAAAAATATTCATTCATTATATTTTGAATTTAACTTACCAAGATTATCCTTGGTGTTCAAGACATAAACCATTCATCCAAAAAAAAATTAGTACTTTACTTTAGGTTTTCTATTATTCCACAGTTCATAAGGTGTATTTTTAAAAATAGGATGAATTAAAACACTATTTATGATATAGTAGGATGTGCTTATAACCACTTCCCAAAAAAATGTTAGAAGACTGTATTAATTTAGTATAGTACTTGACATTTCTTGAATAGTTCAATTTCTTCTTTCAAAAATTCTATTTTATTGAGGTGTTCTATGTGCAGATAAAGTGTGTTTAATAACTATATTTGAGTAGAAAAAATGAGTTATTTATTATCAAATTCTCAACCATGATCACTTATCAAGGGGATTATTTTAAAATCTGTTTTATTTTGATTTTGTTTGCAAAAACTTTCAAAGACAATGAAAAAATCACTTTTGTGTTTTAGAAAATAAACCTCGGTAAATCTAGAATAATCATCAACTAAAACATAAAAAAAATATTCTAGCTAAACTTACTACTATAGATGGTCCAAATAGATCTATATGAATAAATTCTAAAGGCTTAGATGTAGCGAGTTTTTAAATTGATTTGAAATAAGAATTGTACTGTTTTCTAATTTGGCATGTATCACAGAATATATCGTTATATAATTTAAGATTAGATGAATCAGAAACTAACTATTTCTTTGATAATTTATGTAATGTATAAATATTACAATGATTGATTCTTTTATTCTACATCCATGACTCATTTGTATTAGTAGATAAAAATTTCACTTATTGGTTAAATAAGTAATTTAGAACCACAGTATAATCATTATTAGTTCTTGGTTCTCTAAACATAAGAAATCTGTCTTTGAAAATTGTGCAAGAATTTTTAGAAAAATCAGCATAAAAACCATTATCACAATGATAAGAAATAATTTTAATATTGTGCTTTATCCCTTGTACATATATTACTTTTTTGACTAACAAGAACTTCAGATCTACAATAGTTCCAAATCCAATTCTTTTTCTTGTGGTAGTGTCACCAAAAGTGACATGACCTCCATCCATTTGAGACAACATATGAAAGTTTGATGGATATCTACACATATGTCTCTAACAACCACAATCCATATACCATATATCATTTTTGTTCCTAAATAATTTTACCTTTTTATCTTCATCCATAAAACACGTAATGGATTTTAGATTTGATTGCTCCTTCTATGAATCAATCATTAAAGAGATGTTGTCGTCTTCATATACAATCTATGTATCTTTCATTTCTTTTCAGATTTTATGATCATAATCATCATTTTTCTAAAATATCTTTTTTATCCTTTTTTTCTTTCATATTTAAGTTGAGGGAAATTAGGTCTGATATAATCCAATTTCTTACATTCATAGCATTGAACTTCTCTAGATTCTTTGTCATTATTTCTAAGGAATTTTACGAATCCTCTTTTCTTTTTGTATATTTTCTGAACTTTATAGATAATTGAGACAATTCAATTTCAAAATTTGCGGATTCTATATCCTTTTCTTCTTTGACTTTTTTTCTTAAATCTTCCACTATGTTTCTAATATGTCACTTTAAGAGCAGTATTTTTATTCTTTAATATAATCATATGATCTTCAACTTTAACCTACATTTCTTCTTCATACATCATCAGTTTTCTAATTAGTTATTTTATTGTTATATCGTTGATAAGTAATTTTTTATGGATTTAAGAAAATATTCCATTCTATTAAAATGGTAGTACTCTTAGTAATTTCAAAGCATGATCAGATTGATTGATGGTTTCACCTAAGGATTTAATATTTTTGACAATTTATATGAGCCTTCCACTCATCTATGTGATAATATCTCCATTAAAAATTCTAAATGTGTTGAATTTTATCTTAGGTATAGAATATCTCATCTGAATGACATTATCCATTACTTCATAAGAAACTACAATACTTTGACCCATTTCATAGGTAGTTTGACATTGTGATACACGATTGAATTCATCTGGTCTAAGACCAAAAATAATAGAATTCATTTCCTTAGAATTAACATCATACTCAGATTTTGTTGCAACATCCCATGGTTTTCGTTTCTTAGGAATCTTATAAGGAGTAATACTTTTTTTGTAGACTATGAATCCAATATTATTAAGATATATAATCATTATAGATTTATAGAATCTATAATTTTAACCATTAATATACAGAGCACGTACTATTGACATTCTTTCTCTAGGATCAACCATTTACATCTTTGTATAGACCTTATACTTTTTATATTACTATATATTTATCCATAATATTCTCTCTGGTACCAATTGTTTGGTTGGAATATACAAAGTAACCCAATAGGTGGGGGGGGGGGGTTAATTGTGTCTTTTCAAAAACTACCAAAATTCTATATTTTAACACCCTATATAATTTATATGGATAAAATTTTTTTTCTTATGTATTAAATAAATGAAAAAGATAAATAGAAAGAAAAGAACACAACTTTTTTAGTGTTTCGGGGCACAAAGATCCCCTAGTCCCCTCTACCAAATGCTCTCTTTGCGAGCTTGGTGAATTCCACTAGAATGGTCCCCTTATCACAAAACCGAAATTCCAAAAATGAGTGAAGACAGTTGACACCTTTACAACAAGACTGAAAAATAGAGCCTTCTTGTTCCTTAATAGAGAACTAAAAATCTATATATTATATCTAGAATCTAATACTGCACCAAAACTAAGTACGATCAGTTGAAACTCTAATAAATTAAAATAATTTGATTTGTTGTAAAAGAGTTGATATTAATTATTACAGAAACAAAGAATGATAGTAAGTGGATCTACATTTGTAGAACTAATTTTATTCAAGAGAGAATGATTCTAAAGTAAACCGAGTTGCAGAAGGATCTTCAATTAAAAACAGTAATAATACAGACCAACAAAAAGTTTATATAAGAATGAGATAGAACATATATATCTCCAAAGTATAGTCCTCTATCAAATTTGTTTTTTTTCTATAGTACTTTTAAAATATTTTCACCAAATTCTGATTGTATACATAAAATATATTCTTTACAAAATTCCAATGTATAAAAATGATACACTGATAGAATATATAATGAAAATATCCTTCTTTAGAATTCTAGATCCAAAAAAGATGCTAGATAAATCATAGATATTAAAATTCATATAAATCAGTGGATTTATAAATTCTATTAGGAATAAGAGTGAAAATAGCCATTTAATATGTTTCATTGAGTCAAATATATTGTGATTTAAACTGGTCAAAAATAATCTTTGAAATATACTGTAATACTATCAAGACCATTGACAAAATATAAAATGTTGGGTTCAAATACAAACCATATCCTGAATGTAAGGTTGAAAACATAAGGTTAAACATAAAAGTAAGGTTGATGGTCCATATGTTTCTCTCTAAAATGCAAGGTTCGTTATTTACATAGGGTTCTTCAACCATAATTTCTCATCTGAAAAAAATAAGGTTAAATTCAAATGAAAGGTTCATTAACCGTACTTTTCTAATAATTTGGGGTTGATTAACCATATGTACTATGTTGAATGTAGGGTCAAGATTCCCTACTTTCTTCTTCCAGTGTAAAGTTGAATACAAATTTAGGGTACATGATCCATACACGCTCTACAAAGTGTATGGTGTATTCCTTATATTATGCTTATCCATGTAGGGTATGAACAATGTTTCTAGAATGATTAAATACACATCTCGAACACTTTAATAAATATTCCTTGTGAATTAAATGATTGAAAATAATTTCAGAATAAATAGTATAATGAATATTAATTCCCTGAAATAGACTTAATGTAAAATTATTTGTAAAACAAACAAGGGTATTTGTGAGAATAGAAATAAAGATTAATTATATAGTATTTTTGAGATAATACATGCCCAAAAATAGTTCCATTAATCATATTTTATCTAAAAATATCAACTTACCACCTCCATGATATATATTCTAGAAAGAGGAACCAACAAGTAATATTCTATGATATCAATGGAGTGTGATGAATTTTCAAAGTGATCAACTATAACTCAAAATTATCTCAACATAAAAGATAAGATAAACCATAATGGTTTCCAATACCTTTAATCATATATCCAAAAAATTTAGAGGAATTCCTCCTGAAATAACTATATAAATCCAAAGTGTTATATTTCAATAAATGTCCCTTAAAATATCCTTAATCTTGATCAAATTCCATCACATAAAATATCAAAAGGGTTTTAAAATTATTCTAGCTTATGACCAACCTTCTCATGAATCCATGATGGTATCCATAACTCTTAGGCTAATCTTATATTCTTCTAATAGATAATTCACCCTTTATTCCTTAAATACGATCTTTTCTTATACTAAAACATTTCCATTAAAATATTGATTTCCACTTTATATCTATAAAATTTAAAATTTAATTTCCTTATTCTAGAATTAGTTTAAAGGGAGATGATCACATGAAATTTCACTAAATAATGAATAAAAATATTTTCATGGCTCTCAATCATACTAAATCTGGCATGAAATTCCCAACTAAGGAGGGGAGGATAATTGTCCCATAAATAACATGTTTTACTTAATACATTATTATTGTATAATCTTTCCTTTTATCCTTTTCTTTAATAGGTTATTAGGGAAAATAATCCATATTCTCTCATGTATTGGGGAATTTATATACATAATTCCAAAAATATTTACATTTGAAACACCCAAGTGTGGGTGTTCATTATGTGGAGCTTTATCTATTTTCACATCATTAACTAACTTTTTCACATAACTTTAACAATAATTTATTAGATTACATTCCTTTGAAAACAAAAAAAATTTCACCAGTCCCCCATAAGATAATTTCCCCCAAGATTATTTCCGCATTATAAGAAAAAAAAGGAAATTTTATGTTTTTTCCACATGGTTTTTTGAATTTACTTTTAATTCCATTTTTTTCTTATCAAATCCATAAGATTAATGGGTAATTATGATTTCCATCTTCACTTTGAGAGTAGATAAAAATAATTATTCATAGGTACTGAAGCCTATTATAGCCAATTCCCTTGAAATACATAGAATTAAGCAACCAAATAATCAATCAATTTTACTTTATAGATTTATAATTAAATTAGGATCATACCTTGCAAGCCTTGTAAAATTTTCTTCATATGTACTAAAAGATTCATTATCATTTTTTTCTTCAACTCAAGAAATTAATTATATATATTTTTATGTATAATATGAGGTATGGTATTACTGGGTAATTTCTCCTAAAACTCATATAAATCAATTTATTCAGTTTTTTCTTCATTCATTATAATCTTGATTAGATTAAACCATTGATATGCTTCACCTTATATATGTTAAAAAGTTAGGAAAATTTTTTCATGTCCTGAGAATTGGAGATCATAAAATATTTTATCAATATTGTTCATCCATTGGTTATCCCCTAGTAGATTAGAATACCCACTTAATGAAGGTGAACATTTCATCATGAAGAACTTAATAGAATGTTGTTCCCCTATTTTCTCATTTGGAGGTCTAGTATGATTCATATCTTGGATGAGTATAACAATAATATTTTCCCTTCCATCTCTCATAATATTCTGTTGATTAGGAGGAAAATTAATGAATAGTTCATCGTATTTGGTATTAACATGGTTCTTTTAGGTGACATCTACTAAATAAAACCTAAAAGTTTAGTGTGAGAAACACGAATCATTCTAAGAAAACCACATATCAATGGACATTACATATAAAATTTCAATATATGAAACCATTGGTTTAACTTAGGTTATTCATGATAATTACCAAAACTATTGGATTATAACCTAGACATACACTTAGGGTTCTTTTGAAGGTTTTATAGTCTTAGTTTTCAGAGGTTAACTAAACTATTATTTGATACCAACTATAATGACCCATACATTTCATACATAAATATTACATCTCAAGAAATGAATATTCATGACATAGAAAACCATAATAAAACTATATGAGTTTAGTTTATTTGGAAACTTGGGAATAAAAAAACCCTATATTTTCTCCCCCTTATTGATTTGTAACTATAACCCCTTTTTGATATCTCTTACTTAATACTTTTCTTCGTATATTGGAAAAAAACATAAGAAAAGGGTGATCTGAAATGCTCAGTAAGGATAAACAAGAGATATATCAATCATAACATAGGAATAAGGGTACAAGAACATGAAAATACCATTTTAAAATTATAACATGCATATAAATGATCATAATCTTGATTCTTGAGATAAATCATTGATGTTTATGACATATTAATCATAAAAGAATAAATTTATAATAATACATGGAACTGTCGCATAAAAATAAGAATATAAAATAATTTACATAGTAGTCAAGGATCTTTTCTCAAACTATTATAGGGGAATCAGTTCACTCAACAAACAATCCTAGTAGGCAAGTTTCACTCTAAAGACTATCATAAAAGATAAATTCCTTTACTAAAATAGTTTCACTTCTAGTTCGAGTCCATCTTATCTCATGAGATATAACATCATTACCCAATGCATTAGAGGGAGATATAAGTCCCAAAAATCACATATTCAAAACCATATATATGATTTCCAAAAAAACAAATATCATTTATCATATCCAAAACCATGAAAAAAATGTGTTTGATAAACATTTCATCACAGCATGACCCATGGAAAAGAAATGGTTTCCATAAATATCATTCCAACCTAAAAATAAATACACCATAAAAATAATAAGGATAATATCATTGAATAATATCCTTGAATAATAGCCCCAATAATTTATAATATAAAACAAATAATTTTATCTTAGAAGGAAAATAATTTTGACAGATCACTTGAAATAATTTTTAAGGAAAATATCCATTCTATTTTGAAAACATTTTTTTTAAAATGTCACACAATTATAAAAAAAAATTATTTTAAAATAAATTTTAATCTTGTAACTTAATATTCAAGGAATTAAAGCATCATTAAAGTAGGAAAATTTTCTCATGTTTTATAATTTTTAAAAAATTCCTTTCGAATATTTTCTCTGGAAAAGTTTCAAAGAACCTCGTTTAGAAAATAATAGAAAGAATCCTTTCAAATAGTTTTTTTAAAAGTAAAATATGAGTAAAAAAAATTTAAACTATCATAATAGAATAGTAAAAAGGTTTTTTATACAATTTTATTAATCATGGACATGGAAGAAGAAGGAAGTTTTAATGGAAATTTTACAAAAATTAATTTTTAAAAGAAAGTCCCCTATAAATATCATATCATTAATGTGGGAGTTAATAAAATGAATGGAATTTGTGAATTCACATAAAGCCACATAAAATAGGTGGAAATAAAATATATGATATTCAAAATTCATTTCATAAATAATATTAGTATGATATGATCAAGGAAGTATAATTTTATCGCAATGAATAAAAATTGGGTTAAGAATTCCTTTACCCCTTAGTAATCCGTTGAATCATATGCCCTATAAAAGTAATAATTATAAAATTAAACATTGAATACCATTAATATTATGATTTATTTTACAGGATATATAAAAGGGTATTATATACACCCTACACAAGAAATATTTTTTCAATAAGGAATATATCTCACAGAAGAAAAAGTCAGACGAGAAACCCTTACCCGCCTTTCCCTTTAGTTATTCATACTTTATTATCATGAATAATAGTTTAAATAGTGTTATTAATAAATTAAATAAATTTAATAGTATTTATAATACCTTATATGATATTTTTATAACATTTTACCACCTAATCATTAATAATATTTCAATATTTTCATTGTTTCGGGGTGTGTCTGTTTCATGGTTTCATGATCGGTTAATTTGTTTAAAATATGGATTTAATTGTAAAAAAGAATGAAAACTCAGGAAGTGAAATAAAATGGTATTCAGAAACTTACCTATGTTTAAATGGTACTATATATAAATTTTATTTATTATATGAGGCTGATTTATTTGATAAAATGATAATGATAAATGTTTGGTCTAATTTGGCGGTTTTTGTCTAACCATCACAAACTAGTTTCATTTTATTTAATATTATGTATACATATTATGTCCAGAACATGAAAGAGATTATAATATACTTATTAAAATATTATTTAACCCAAATAAAATTTTTACAACTAGCCTTGAAGGTAGTAATCGAAGAAGAAAAATCCTTATTCATGGAGATGATTAATCACCATAATTTGGACAATAGTTTCGTTTCTTTGAATAAGATGAGGTAATAAAAGGATTGGGTTTAAGATTGTACATAAAAAATATAAAATTATAGTATAAAAATTATACTATATTTATAATTACTTTATGTATGACAATGTTTAGGATAAGGTAGAAAACGAAAATAAATTAATAGGGTTTGTTTGATAAAGCCACATCTTGAATATCACCTCCTCAAAGGACCCCATAAGAAACATAGAATTGGTATTTGGGTGAGACGAGTAGCACATAGAAATTAAGATAGTGGGTTGAAGAATATTTGAAATATATTTTTATATATTCAAATATATTTAGAAGAAAGGGGTGGTGAGGCTTGGTATTCATACTTAAGGAGGGGTGGATTTAAGTGGTCAATTAATGATTATTTTATATTTAAAGCCAACAACATTTGTGTTGAATTAATTCAAAAGAATTTGGATAATAATTAATGATTATAAAACTTTTTAATTTATATAAACACATAAAAAACCATTTAATTCTTTATTTTTTTAGGTATTTTAATCGTTAACCTTTTAACTTTAACCTGCTACATTATTTTACCTATACTACGATAAATATATTTTTTACCACTGTAAAATTTTTATGCCTAAAATTGAAAATGAAATTATTACCTAATTTTTTACCTCTTAATTCCAATTATAAAATCCATTTTTAAAAATCCAAATTACAGATGTTTCGAAATTACATATAAAATTAAACCATAAAAATGCAATGAAAAATATTTTTTTTGGACAAATGTGTTTTTAATCTGAAAAATGTACTTATTCCAAAATAATGTATAATTTTTTATAAATTTAAATAATTATATTATATTAAACTAAACATTACTTATGTTACTTTTATATAAATTTAAAATTATAAAATGACTTTAAATATAAATAAAATGATAGTTTTATAAAAACTTATAATTTTTTACTATTCAATGAAAAATTAAACTTTTCAGAAAATTCTCCAAAATTAATCGTAAGATAACATTGAAATTATGAATAAAAAAAATTATTTTTATTTATCTAATTCATTTTATCAATGTATTAAAAATTAATTTTATTTATTTTCTCATTGAAATAAATACATACATCTTTTTGAAGAAAACATATAGTTGATGAATATAATGAATTTACTAAAACAAATTCCGTAATAAAAAAGAAATAATTAATACATTAAAAATGAGTTGTAAAATTATATATTTCATAATATGGATAATAATATTCATTTAATCTAATTTAACTACTAGGTTATAAAGATCATATTAAAATAATAATGTTTTGGTGTTCGTTTAAGATCAGTGTTCTGTGCAATATAAACTATTGAATAAATTAAATTTTTTCATAATGTAATATCACAGGATGTTACATGTATCCTACTAGATCCATCCATGATTCCACCAAATCCGGATGAGTGGTACCATCCTCCCTTGGAGGACTTTTTCACTCTAGTATATAATTCACATCGGGCACTCCTCATAAGATGCATTAAGAACTTACTCAATATCTTCAAAGTCAATGACATGCATAAGATCATCCATATACCTTCATCATAGTGAAACATGATACATATTGATCATACATTTATAGTGAGAAGGAATATCTAGATAGTATGACACTTTATGAACCCACTTGTTGATCTCAATGGGTTAAATAAAATATGGTGTTATCTCTCTATAAATTCTTAGATGCCAGTGTACTAACCAATGATTAACTCTCATGAAAACATGATCACCCATAATGAAATAAAAGATCACCTCCTAGGGTTGGAATATGATATCTATTTTTCTTATGTGGTGATCAACCTCTCCAAAATCAACTACACTCTTTTAGAGGCCTCCTAAAACAAACCGTGCCCCATGACTTCTTACTCACCCACCTCATTCCAACAAAGTAGTGAACAACATAGAATCCCAGAAAGAGCCTCATAAGGCGATATATGATTCAAATGCTAATATTTATTTTGTATGAAAACTCTCACATGGTTATATGATCATACCATGATCCATTGACGTCTAGAATAAAATCTCAAACCATATACTCCAATATGGGTATCTTCTACTCAGACTGTTTATCTGTATGAGGATTGTATGTTGTTCTCAATATCAGCTGAGTCCCAAGGATTTAATTAAATACCATAAAAACCATGATATAAAACATGTTCCTTGATTAGATGTTGAAATATGATAATACTCATTGATTTTATTTTAATATTACTGTGTTTCAATGTAAATAAACATCAATTTTAGTGAATTTTATAAATTTAACTTCATTTCTCATCACAAGTTCAATTCACGTTTAAAGTGAAAATTTGGGCCCAATAAATAATCTACTTGAATAATTAATTATATTAATTATTTGAATTTGATATTTTGGGATATTAATGATCACATTGTTTGGAACAATTTATCTATTAGGATTAATGGATTTATCCTAAGGCATGAATAATATTTTTGCACATGAATGCATAAATTTTCTGGACAAATCATAAGGGGCCTAAGGAACATCAAAAAAAAGTGAAACGCACAATCGAAGTCAAATGAAGTTCAAATTTTTACCATAGAAATAGAAAATTATGGGAATTGTTTAATTCATTTGATTAAAATGATAATTTTTAATTTTTCATGGAGATAAAGGGATCCCAATTTGACATTTAAATGTTGGGCTAGATTTGAATGCCCATAAAGTCATCCCACTAGATCAAGAATAACATCCAAACGACTGGTCCAATTTTCCCGAAATTTTAAAAGATATTATTGGAAACATGGAATAAGATATTTTCATTATACTAATCCTTTATATTTGGCCATATTTAGTTACAAATTCACATATCAACAAGGGAGATGAATCTAGAGGATTGTACTAGTCAACTTTGAAATACCAAATCTCCCTTGATTTTTCACCCTCCTATTGACTCTCTCAATTAAAGGGTAAATAATGTATTGATTTTGGGTCGAAAAAAGGCTCCAAATATTCCTCTATAAAGAGCTGGTGGGGAATAGAATTATTATCCATATTTTTCCTTTCTATCGAATGTTTTTGTTTCAATTGTAATTACATGCTTTCATTTTGTAATCACAACGTCAATTTTTTCTCATGTAAGTTTTTCATTCATGATCATTTCTTAATAAAAATCCATATTTTTCATTTTAATTTCTTTTCATTTATTTTTACAAATTTATACCACTGAATCATGGTGTGAATTTTCTCACACCAACACGTGTGAATTCAATCAAAAAACAGTGGAGTGTTGTCTTATTTCAATGTTTTTTCTTGAATTCCATCCACAATAGTCTACTTCCCACTTCTATTGATAAAATAGAATAAATGATGGGATAACCTATTATGGGTTGATCCAAGGTAGTACCAAATTTATGGATTGAATTTTATTCCACGTACATAATATTTAAATATTTTGGTTATTTTAATATTTCCATTTTAGGAGTTTCATTCTTCTTTGTCTTCTCCCACTTTAACAATGACACATTATGAGTGCTATTATGATCCAATTCATTAGAGTGATCATGAAAGTGATACACTAATTGAATCGGTGATTATCCCTGTAATTGGGTAGGGTCAAATTGGTGAATGATTTTTTAGAATTATATTATTGTTTAGAATCATTATGAATAAACAATAGGAAATTTTATGAGAAAATAAATTCATCCAATCCACCTTGAGAAGAAATGTAGGATCAATGCATGAAAATTAATTATTTTAATTCAAGTAATTGTGTGTTTTTTTGGTTCATTAAATTAAATAAATTGTTATTGAAATCAAATCAATTCAAATAGTTGGCCACTCTATATCCAATCCTTTATCAAATCTGAGTGTATAAAGTTCACTTCTTTTGTCCCTGTAGATTCAATAAACCAAGATGTACTACAAGCGACCACTTACACCTTATGAATTGGGTAAATTTGGGCACAACCATATTTTGGAACCCTTTATAGGGACCAAAGTAAGTATCTTAGATACTCACCTTCTATTCTCACCCATATTCCCTATTTTCACCACTATTTCTCTTATCCTTTCCCCTTTCTATTTTTGTGTGTCAAAATGATCTAAAATCCAAATTTTATCCAACTATAATATAATATCTTCAAAAATACCCCAATATAAACCCATGATAAAATAAAATGGAGCATTAATATTGGGAATAAATAATATTTTTTAATATCTTTGATCATCCCTTGAATGAATACCCCAAACCTGATGATATGTACAATTAATGGGATGATGAATGCATAAATAATAAATTACCATCCCTTTAAAGGATGATAAAAAATAAAAATACAGGGGAATTATATGATGTAAAAACTTTTATCTATCCTAAACCCCAACAACCTTTTGAACAATTGAGTGATCAAATGAATATAAGGAATTATGAGGTTTCATATTTAAGGTTAAAACTAAAAAACATTAAAACTTGTGTGGATCCCATTCCTAATCAATCCATACCTTCCTCAATATTGATAGAAGAATACTTTCCCACAAAAAACCCTCATAGATTTACTAAAGAACCAACCTTAGGATTTTGGATAGCTAGATATGATCAAGGAGTTGCTGAAGGGTCTTTAAATAATGAGGAAATTTATATTTTTGATTAAAAATAGGGAAATATGTCATCATGGACAGAATATTATGAATATGGATCCAAGGTTGATTTTTTTGGACCACCGATCATTGAAAAATTGAGAGAAATAACAAAAATTGAGACCATAACCACTTTATATATTCAAATTTATAATTTTTTGTATGTATCATACTTTTAAAAGGTAAAAAATCATTGTTGTGTTTTGGAAGTAAAATCTTATTTTGATTAAAATTTATAATATTCTTTAGGAAATTTCAATCACGTCAACCTCAGAATTATAATCCTTCCTTCCCCCATTAAATTATCCCTTTATAGGGTAAAATCATGACATTGATGTTTTCATTCATGTATATATTGAAACCAGTAATGCAAGAATGATCCTTGATGTCCTAGGTAATACAAAAAAAGAAACCTAATCATCCATTTCAAAAATTCCTTATACTTTCACACTCATTTTTTAACTTGGGTTTCCAAATAAAACAAATTATAAAAAATAATCAATATTAATCATGTATAATTTGAGAATAATGGGGTTCTGAAAATTATGAAATTTGGTATTGGATAATTTCAGGGGTCCATGTCGAGCTAAAGACTTTAAATTAAGTGCTTTCGAGGAGGCAACCGGATTCTACATTTGGTTTATTTTATTTTAGTGTGTTATTGTGTTTTTTATCAAGGGAACCCCTTGGGGTTTCTAATGTGATCTAATGTTTTTTTTGTGAGAAATATTTCTTTATTTTCAAATAATAAACATGCCTTCTATAGTTCATACCTAACAATCAATTATCCATAAGGAGTTTCCATTTGACATGAATCTAAATTGATAAATTTCTTATTGAAGGGTCATCGACTTCACACTAAGTGATTTTGTTCCATGATTTGATTTCAATTCACATATCCACTATTTCTTACCCGTTATAATCCATCTATTATCTTCTCTATCAAAAATGAGTGCAGTTTTATTCTATGTTGGGGGAGTGAAAATATGGTGTTTTGAAAAAAGGGCTTTCTCGAAAAAAATTCAAATCAATGATAAAAATTAATTTATTATGCTTTTATGCATTAATGTACATTTTAAAACATAAAAATTGAAGGTAAATTGATTTTTAATTCCCTGATTATGATTTTAATGCATGTATATTTTTATGAGCATAGTTTTTGGAAATTGCGGTTGTCTGATGTGATTTTTTAATAATTTCATTTTTATACTCTTAATAAAAATTATTCAATGAACTTTCATTAGATTCTGGGTGTATGTTTGAGTTAGGTTACTTTAATCATAGAATAGGGTTTTGGGTCACTTTTATTTTAATTTGAGAATCCCAAAAATTAAAATAACGACCACATAGAGAATTTTTTTCCAAATGTGTGGAATCTGAAACTTAGGGATCATGAATCCATAGTTTTCTTTCCCAATGTATTTATATCACTAATGTAGATTATGGAATTGAAAATATTTGTGGTGTCCGACACTTGGGGATCTTGACTCCATAGTTGTGTTTCCTGGAGTTAGTATTTTCATATCTATTTTAGTTCAAAAAAATTGGATAATCATCTTAATACTTAATGTGATTCCCACCCAGCGCTTCCATTTTTCCCCATGAACAAGAAAATAGGCTCCTTGTATTTTGAGATACAAAACACATCATCACACTTTATTGAAATTGGATGAAACGTGGAAATGAATTTCAACAAAGGAATGAGATTGGGATTGGGACATTCTTGTGAGCCTATCTTGTTTGAAATGATTTTAAAGGTTTCATGATGGTTTGGCATGATGGATTTTGGTGAGAAATGGAAGTTAATTTTTTTTTGAAAAAGGGAATTTAATATCATAATTTTGGGATATTATTTTCTCAGAACTAGAAAAAAGTAATTGGGGGGGGTGATTAGTTGCTAAAAGATTTTAATATTCATTTATTATATTTTAATATTAATTTTTTTTCAACATACATTAAAATCAATTTAGTGCATTTTATAAATTCATCTTCATTTGTCATCACAAGTGAAATTCATGGTTAATGTGAAAATTTATGCCCAATCAATCATTTAATTGTAGAACTAATAATATTAATTATTTGAATTTGATATTTTAGGATACGATTGATCACTTTGTTTTGAAAATTTTATATTTTAGGAATGGGGGATGAATCCCCAGGAAAGTTGAATATTTTTGGGCATGAATAGAGAAAGTTTCTGGAAAATCCCAATGGACCTAAGGCCAATCAAGCAAAAGTGGCTCCCACAATATAAGCATAATGAAGCTAAATTTTTTAATATATAAAGATAATTTTTTTTGGATCATTTAATTCAAATGTGGTCAGATATAATTATGATGTTTTCATAGAGATAAAGGGAGCCCAAGTTGGCATTTAAATGGTGAGCTAGATTTGAACGCTCATAAATTCATCCCGCTAGATCGATCATTACATCCAAATAGCCTGTTCAATTTTCCTAAAATTTAGAAATATGTTAGTGAAAAAATTTAAGAACATAGTTTTCTTCTATTACCCCTTCAAATTTATCCATATTTAGTTACAAATTCACACATCAACAAGGTGAATTAATCTGGACAATTTTCCTAGTCAACTTTTTAACGTCAAATTTTCCTTTGTTTTATCACCCTCTTTTTGAATCTCACAATTAATAGTGAAAGAAATAATTGATGGTGGGTAGAAAAAAGGATCAAAATATTCCATTATAAGTATCTTGTGGTGAAGGTAATTAGTATCCATGTTTTTCTTTTCTATCAATTATTTTTTCATTTGTAATTTCATGCTTCTATTTTGTAATCGCAATATCAATTTTTCTCATGTAATTTTTTCATTCATGTTCATTTATTAATAAAATTTCTTTTTTTTATTATTAATTTAGTTTTTCCTATATTTTGACACATTAACACCATTGAATCATGGCATGAATTTTTTCACACTATCACTGGTGAATTCTATTCACACAATGGTGGAGGGTTTTCTAATTTCAATTTTTTTCTTCAATTACTCCTCAATAAGTCTACTTCCCACTACCATTGGTAGAATAACACAAATTAAGGGCTAAAATATTATGGTTTGATCCAAGGAAGTAGTAATCTTATGGATTGAATTTTATTTAGTGTTATTAATATTTAAATATTTTGGTTATTTTATGATTTCCATTTGATGAGTTTTATTCTTCTTTATCTTATCCCACTTTAACAATGACACATTCTGAGTGATAGTATGATCCAATTCCTTAGACGGATCATGAAATTGATCCTCTATGTAAATTTTTGATTAACCTTGGAATTTTTTAGGGATTAAATTGGTGAATGATTTTTGAGAATCATCTCATTTTTTGGATACATCGGGAATAAATAACATGAAATTTTCTCAGAAATTCATCCAATCCACCCCTGAGAAAAAACATAGGATCATCCCATAAACATTAATTGTTTTAATTCACGTCATTGTGTGTTTTTTGTGTTATTTAAATTAAATCACTAGTTATTAAAATTAAATCAATATAAATATTTGGCCACTCTATAGCCAATCCCCCATCAAATATGATTATCTTAAGTTCACTTCTTTGGTCCCTAGGGATTTGACAACCCAAGATATACTACAAGAGATTTCTTACACCTTATAACATGGGTAAATTTGAATGAAACCATGCCTATTTTTGAATAAATTCAAAATAAAACTCTATATATGTTTACGATCTATCATATGTAAATATTTCATATCTCATCAAATGTGTGAGCCTCTATGATCAGTAGGAAGTGTGAAAATTTCATTAGCTGATCAATAATCACAGAGAAAGAAGCACAAATCCTCATGGTCCTGGGAAACTTTGTTACAAAGTCCATCATGATGTAATCCCACTTCTATATGGTTTCTGTAAGTGGCTTGATTAAACATCCAAGATTCTAGTGCTCGACATTCACCCTCTAGAAGGAAAGACACCAGGAAACAAAACATGCAATGCCCCTCTTCATCCCTAGCCATTAGAATTTTCACCTGAATTCATGGTACATATTAATTACAGAAAGATGTACCACCTATATCAAGGTATTAAAGTCTCTCATTACCTTATCTTTAATAGAATATGGGAATACCACTCTCCCATTCATAAGGATCACATCATCATCACTCGAAGTCCACTCAGGTATCAAATCACCTCCAGCTAGATATTCCCATACCACAACATAGGGTGGGTCTGAATCATATCCCACCTTTACCTGGTCTACCAGATATAGTGTTACCACTAATGGATCACAATTCATCGATTCCAGATCCTTATAAGTCTCCATCCTATAGTAATCTAAAAATATCATCAAGAGCCACTGGTCCTATGAAGGACTCTCCCAAAGATCATACTCCTCCTACATCACATGGGTAAGAGAATCCATAATTAAGTTACCTTTCTATAGTGCATAAGTAATCATGAAGTCAAATTTATATAGGTATTATACCTAGAGCCTCTATTTTGGATTAAATTTCAGCATCATGATGATATAAAAAAGGCTCTTATGGTTAGTGTAGACAAAAAACCTCTTACCTAAGATATAGTGTCACCAAAACTTTAGAGTATTGACCATGGATCTGAGCTCTAAGATATAAGTTTGGTAGTTTCTCTCATGGGGTCATAGCTAACGTGACACATAAGCTATTACCTTCTCCTTCTACATCGGTACTACTCCCAAACCAATTCTTAATGAATCATAGTGTGTGGATTATTTGATCCCTAGATTAGGTATCATCAACATTGTAGCTTTAACAAACCTCCTCTTCAACTCAATAAATTACTCTTCACACCGGTATATCCACTAAAACATAACTTTTTTATTATTCAGTATTTTCATGGGTGATAATAGTTGGGAGAAGTCATGGATAAAACATCAGAAATATACTTCTAAAACAAGAATGCTTCAGGTCTCAAACACATTATGGAGATTTTTCAAGGACATGACTAACTCTATTTTCTCTTAGTCTATAGATATACCCTTCACGAACACCACATGTCCTAGAAACCTCACCTATCAAATATTTATGTATTGCTTCAACAAAATAGTGTAAATTAGAGGTGTTAAAAGTGTACTCAGAACTATATTTATGTGCCCAACATGCCACTCAAGTGTCAGGGAGCAGATAAGGATGTCACTGATGAACAACATAATGAATGAATCTTGGTATGGGTGGAAGATCATTTTCATGAGATCTATGAACTCATCCAACATTTTTGTTTGTTAAAATGATATAAACATATACTTTTACAACCTATAACTACTCTAAAATTCATTCTTCAGAGTTTCCTAATCTCTAACTCATAGCTAGTGATAACCAGATCAAAGTTCAATCTTAGAAAACCACATGGATCCATATAACTAATCCAAAAATAAAAAGATCCTGGGTAAGGGATATATATTCTTCACTATCACCTAGTTTTTCGTTCATTAATCAATGCTGAGTTGAATAATACCATCCACATTCTTGGAGAATAACATAGGTGTATCCCATGGTGAAGTTCTCCTCTTGATAAATCCCACATGCTTCAATTCATTTAGATGTACTATGAGATCCTTTGTACCAATTAGTTCAATATGATATGTGGATATTGAAATGGGATGCATACCCAACATGAGATCAATCTGAAATTCTACTCCCACATAAGTAGGAAGTCCTACGAAGACATCTAAAAATAATTCTTGATGGTGATCCATGATTGGAGGAAGAGTTGTGGGGGAGTTCAATGATCCTATTGAAATAACCAAGCCTACCATAAATATTGTGATTGTCCTATGATAACTAAAGTATATTCCAACTGTACATGCTCCCAGATCCCACTCTATTGTCATCACATATATCTCTCCCTTTGGAAAAGTAAATGAACCCCATATTTGATATAAATAAATGTAATCTCATAATAAGGTTAGATAATCTATGTGGATGATCAGATCAAATGTTTTCTTCTATATAATAACGAATTCACATTGTTTTTCATACCTAGAAATGATTAATGGAAATTCTGGGCATCACGGAAGATAGTCCCCTCCTATGTCCAATGGTGTATCAAGGGAGAGTAACTAAAACAATAACTGGACTAGTATGTCAATTCCAATAACTATTTTTGCTGATATTAAATAATGGGAAGCACCATTATATAAAAAATAGATAATGTAGAGTAATCCAAACGGTACCTCAAATAGAAAATGGACCCTTTCCACCATCCACTAGAGTATGATCAACAATGTATACATGACCTACCTTTTCCCCATGTCCATATCCTTAAGGTTCATGACCAGTCAGAGTCCACTTCGGAGAACACTGATTGGATACCTAAGTTTAAGACCATGTTTGACCCCTACCTCTATGGAAAATTGGACTAAAAACCTAAAAGAAAAACTATTTAAGATTACTTGGATTGATTAACTATCGACACAAGCTCTGAAATTTTGATTAGATCATATACTAATTTTTTACCTTTATGTCATTGAAACACTATAGAACTACTCTCAATGGGGTGTTGAATTAATTATCTAATTAAACTACATCATGATTCACTAATAAATCTATCTATTATTACACTTATTACTTCCAAAATAAACTCTAATATTATTGATAAGAAAACCAACTACTAACACAATATTGATTGGTATTAAGCCTACTTCCATATCCTCCTTCAAACCCATATTAATTTATAGATACTTTTAAATAACCTGTGTATGTTTTGTTAGGTCAAAACCTCTAACTTAATGTCATAGATATGTTTGAAGGCCTATCTTGAACATAAAATCCTTTTGTGCCTCATTTTTATTTAAAAAAATAACCATTTTATGTAATTCTAAACACTATGTAGAATACACAAAGATATCCATGGAACCCTTACATAATTCCATGAACTTATGGGTACGGTCTATCTCCATAATTTTAGGAATTTTTACTCTTGAAATAACTCCGTAAAGTTCACCCATGTATAACCCCCTTGACTTAAAGACCAACTCATGGAAGTCCATGATCTCCTGGAGGGTCCCTGGGACATAAAGGTCGCTAGGATCACAAGTCCCTCCTTAGTAGTTTATAGAATCCTAAAAATAATCTCGATAAAGTCTAGACAATCCTATGAATCACGTTGAACACGGGTACCGTGGAATTCTAGAGGATACTAGAGTTAAAAAATCATATGCATGATAAATCATGTTCCTATGAGTGGATCCACCTTAGATAAGAACTATCCAAAAGAGTACCAACTAAATGATCTCTATACCCCGGATCACCTCTACCGGTAAAAAATACTATTGGGGTGAATTATCCTATACCACTAGTGGTGGAATGGTAGTATCATGTGATACCTAAAATTGGGGTCCTATCAGACATATCTGAGGTGTAATATCTGAAATAAAAAATCAATTCAAACATTTATTAATTAACCAATCCATTCAAAGGGATCTCACATGGTTCTTATAGGATTCTACCCATAAACCATGGTATACCCATCCAAGAACTTACATTGGATTCCATCCCTTCATGTTAGTCATAATAATTATATATACACTAACACAACAAAATGATCAATTAAACTAATTAATTACAATTAATATATATCATGATATCATGGAAACACATATATATCACCATGAGAAACTATCCAAAAAGACAACACATATCAAGGCATTTAATTAAAAAAATACCATAAAAAACAATAATGATATATATAGGGAATGTGATCCTATGTACATAGTCATGATACAAGAATAAAACAGAAATATCATAAATATAATATCAACATTATTTACATCACACATAGTGAATTTAATCAACAATACTTGAAAAACATAATTTTAACCACTTTAAGGAAACCTGGAGGTCCACTATACATTTATAGTCATGAACTATCATAGTTACCACACCCTAGTATAAACCATCTTATATATTGTTTTATCTATCCCAAATATATTTAAGAATAAAAACATGTTAGAAAATCAAAGTCATATGATACTATTTTCTAATGTCCGGACCGAAACCGTTAATCATGATACAGAAGATCTCATGAACTCATACACACCTCCCCATATGAAAGATGTTTTCAACTACCGAATAGGGTTAGATTATATTAATGGGGAGAATATACCATAATTATCATGTCATAGGATCAATAACAAAACATAACCAATATAATACACAACCAGAGTGAAAATGTATAAACTAAAGAATGAAATACATGTCATACAATAATAAGTTTCTCCCAAAGTTAAATCATTTTTAGTGTAATATGTAATAAATAAAATACATAAATAAATAGTAACATCTTATTGTTTCTTTCCCAATCAGCTACTATCTCTTTACTCCTCTGCTCAACCATCCACAAGAAGTCTCTATCCCTTTTCTGGATCTCCAGTCCTGAAATCATTAAGTGCACCAAAATTCCCAATTAAGGAGTTAGTATAAGACTTGGTAGGACACAAACAATGTGCCCTTTACAAATTTTTCTCATTTATAACCTGATTATTCCATGAATATAATTAATTCATAAAAATATTAACATCATAGGATCCAAAACGAGTGTTTGTGACCTAACCAGGCCTCCACAAACCCCCGACCACACCTCTTTCGACTCCATGTTAGAATGATTATCCTGATTCATTGAAAATTATTATAAGATAGACACAATTATGTTGAAATACCACTAATAATCCATAATGAATAATTGAATAATTCTACTTATAATATACAAGGTATTGAGTTGATACACTACTTGAAATCCACAAGGCATTAAGTAACATCACATTTCCTCAGAATCCTCAAGGAATCGAGCTATGTTTGGCCCAAGAGGATATAATTTTATACCATAATCATGATCTAAAATCAATAACACACCCCCTTTGAGGGATAACCATACCATGATATTCACCTATCACATGTACGAATCAGAAAACCTATAAAGGTAAGATGATACACAAAAATGTATAACATGATAAAAAACATAGAATGACATCCTGAGAAAAATAATATCACCAAATTCAACATGTGAATCAAATAAAACATGGATTATATATATTTTAACAATTATCATGGAATAAATACCATTACAGGTCTCATGAGCTATACACACACTCACATGCAATTACAAGTCAAGATCAAATATCATTTATTCAAAAAAATAAATTATAATATGGAAAATATATAAGAAAATCGCCAAGATGTAAGAAAATTCCTACCTCATAGTTTTTAGTTCTAACAAAAAGACAATTTGAAGTTTTTTTCTCCTAAACTACATCCATACACCAACTAGAACATGGTAATCAACCAAGGACTCCTAAAACCAATTCTAATCCATTATGGTATGGGTTCTAGAGTAAGGTAAAGTGGGAAACGACAAAGGGTAGAAACAATGATAAATACCCATAAAATACTCTCCTAGAGATAGTGGTTATGTTGTTAAATTATTATAATATACAAGTGATCACATCCCAAAGGATTGAATAGTTTAATAGTATTTTAGAACTAGATACTTACTTGAATTTCACATAAATTGAAAAACATAAAATATAAAAAGTATATTCTTTGATATCATTTTTATTCCCTCTAGAATGTCCTTTCATATCAATGATAAATAATTTCATCGAATCTTGGGTAAAGTAATCATAAGAAATGGATGAGCTATAATGCTCAGAAAGGGTTAAGCACAATAGAAGCTATCATGAATCATTTATCATAATCAACAAGGAAGGGTAAATATTTTAATACAAATTCCATTTAAATGACATAGATATCATGATAAGATATGGAACAACGAATATTTATTGATAAATAACTAAAACTATGGGCTATTTAATCAATAAAATGATAATGAAATGTATCCATAGATAATATCATAGTGAAAATCTTCTTGATAATAATAATAAAATTCCTAAATGAAAGAAATTCTTAATTATTAGACATCATGTACCGAGCATATAATACCAATACCTTCAATACATTTCAAAAAACTTTTTAAACTATAGTTAAAAACCTATTTAAATCTATATTAACTAATTTTTATTATGATACATGTCAATGCATTGAGGGGATATATAATTTTGACCCCACCCATCACTACATGTCCAAAGCATTCCTCATATACTGAAAAATTGATTTAATTTATGAAAAATTTGTCTCATCATAAAATATCTATATTGAGTGAATAAGATGGATCTATCAATATTTCCCTAGATAAATAAAAAACATTAAATTTAGAAAAACTAATGTATAAATGATATACGGTCTAAGTTCATTTCTCACATATTGTTAATTAAATGTATAGATTATGTGTATCCACTGTAAATACATATAACCCAAGTTTAAATACAATATAAGGTAAATAAGTTCATTTCTCACATATTGTTAGCATGAAATAATCAATCATTTAGATGTTTAACCCAATGAATGGAAAATGAGCTAATAAATCTCTTACCTCAAGTTCGAATTCATTCAAACATGTTCAAACATAATGTATAATTTTTTTAAACATGCTACTAATTTATATGAGAAAAATATTAATATATATAACATAATATTTGATCTTTTTATAACATATTACCACATATTCATTAATAACATTTAATTATTTTCATTGAATTATGTGTTTATTGCCTTATTTTCTTACGTAGTTTTTTCCATGAAAATCCCAGTTGATTTTCATGGGATATTGATCCATAATATACAGAATTATATTAATGTTATAAATATCATATTTAGTTATTAAATACATTTTTTGAATTTTTTTTGAATTTTGGATATAAAAAATGAGTCTGATCACTTCATGTTGATGGTAAACCATATGTACGCACAAGTGATTGTCTCATTTCTTTAATGGTGAATGTGTAGAGAAATGGATGATATAATAATATTATAAAATAAATATCATACCATATGTACCATATATATCTATTATTTTTATCATTATACCCATCCAAGTTGAGTAGTGATGAAAACTTAATTACACCGCTGCATGGAGATGGTAAGTTGTACATACACAGACACGATGCTTTCTTTTTCTGTAAGATATATAAATAGTGGAATATAGTTGTCCCATTATAATAATAACATATCATAATATATATATAAGATAATTTTTTTATTACTAAACCATGAAAAAAACACTCGAGGAGTAATTATAAGAAGAAATAAACTTGAGAGATTCGATAGAGATGATTACCTCTTCTCTAGAGAACTTCATTTAGATCTCTTATTAGGGACATTAGTGGTGGTATTTTGGATAGAAAATAACCTATATAATTTGGATAATGATGTTTTATGATATATCTATAGATATTTTTCAAGATATATGGATACATGTGGTGTAAATAAGTGAAGGTAGGGGTGCCCTTTTATAATTGAAGTGTGGGGAACTTTAGTAATATCTTAAACTATTAAATCAATATAAACAACTAATCAATTAAAAATGTCTCAAAAATTATAAAATTCATAGATAAGATTATTATTAGTATAAATATTATCATAAATTAAAATTTACATATGTATTGAAAAAATTTCGAGCTTTATATTTTGGTTTTAACCATCATTTAACCTCTTTAATTATTACCATAAAAGAGTATTTTGTATATTTTAGGGCCAATTTAGTTACTAAAAAATTCCTAAAGTCTCATAAATGGATCATTAAAGTCATTTTAAATTCTAATAAAATATTTTTTATGAATATAATATTTTTATTTATTTTATGTCATTTATTAAAATATTGGTTTTAAAATATCATTAATGTCAATTTTTACATTCCAAATTTGTTTGACTTTAAAAAATATCAATACAATAAGATATCTATAAAACAAATATTTTAATAAATCTCTAACATGTAAAATTAATTTTAAAATTACGTTTATGACATTAATTATCTCAAATTTTATTTATTTTAATATTTTTAATATCATTTATTTTATTTTCCATTAATTGAATAATTACTACATCATCATTGTATAATTATTTAAAGTAATTATTTATTCAATTATAATGAAAAATAAATTATGAAAATGTATATAAATATTTTATATTTCAAAATACTATTTATAGTTAAATATAGTTTCTATATTAACCCATATTTAAAATGTTATAATTATTAAAATCCTGAATATGATATCTTTGACTTTTCTTAATGTAAAAAAATTATAATTATCAGAATCCTATTCAAGTGGCACCAAATGTGAATTAATTATAAATTTGGATGAATATGGTAGATATATACTCATAAAAATATATTTATTAAAGTTTTTTAGTCATTTAATGATTCTTATCATTTTAATTAAAATCATTTTATTATTTTTTATTTTTCTTATAGAAGCACTAAGTTAGAGTTTCATAAGATTATAAGGTAACTAATTCTAATATAAAAATAAAAAATAAATTAATATCATAAAAATAAATTAATAATGATCAATTTAATCCTTTATATTCTTTAATTATATATATTTACTCATATACATCTCAAGATAAATTATTTAAATTTCTATTTTTACTTTTCTAGCCTTGTACAAACATTGTATAATCATTTGGAAAAGATTATTTCTAAATAACTTAAAAATTATAAGTTATAAATAAAAAAATCATTTATAGATAATATTAAATGAAATTTTCCTGTAATTTTTTTATAACTCTCAGTTATTATTTAAAAGACACCGAATTTGGAATTTACATTGATGTGCATGTAGTGAAAATGATTATCATATTTATCGAGAAATAAAATATAATTCACATGTTTTGAATTATTTTTTATGATATTTATTTTATAATATATAAAATGAGTCATTATATATGTTTAACAAATTATTATATCATAAATATGTCCTTATCTTCTCACAAAAAAAATACACTGTATAAAAAACTGTATTTTATTACTATTAATAAAAAATTTAACTATATCAAAAAATTCTCAAAATTTCACTAGATAATAATTTTGATATTATAAATTAAAAAATGATTTTAACTTTATAAAATAAATTTTCTAAAACATCAAAAAATTAATTATAATATTTACCCACAAAGTGAATGAAAACCCATTTATAAGGAAAACACAATTTTTTGAATAATAAAATGACTTTACTAAAAATTGTGTTATTATTTTATAATAATTTACCAATATATTTATATTAATGAGAACCTATATATTTATTTCACAAATATAATATTACTATTCATACCCATCAAATTAATAGCTCGGTTATAAGCGTCATAATAATATTTGGGGTTTATTTAGGCTCAATGTTTTCTACAACATAAAATATCATACATTGTGTTCTTTTAAAATCTCACAGTGTTACATTCTCCTCTCATTCAGTAAATTTCTTTCTCAAAATTTAAAATTTTCATTTATAATCAAGGTGTTGACTTTTTAAAATGACATTATTTTTATCCTACATCATAAAAAGGTTTAATAAAACTTCCCCTTAAAAATATAGAATGTGAAAAGTGAAGGTCACCATAAAACTAGGTTTACAAATAGGAGAAAACTAGTGGGAGGTGAAAATACGGTATTGGAAGAAAAATATAACTATCAAATACTGATTAATATTGATTTAAAATATGATAATTATAATGTTTACCATCACAAAAGTAAATCTATGATGGGTTAAAAGGCCATTAATTTTTCGATAAGAAAATTTAATATTAAATATTATTGTTCCAAAATAATTCCTTTAGATTTAATGAATTATTTTAATTCTTAGAGTAAGAAAAAAATGAAATATACTTACATCAGAATAATAATTTTACCTTTAATCAATTTCCATGGTAAAATCATCTTTTTCTCTAAATGATGAGTATGCATTTTTAATGCCCAAATCCCCAGATTCATCTTCTACGAATCAAAAATAGAAAAAAGAAAATCAGTCCATTCCTCATGTCTTTAGAAATTAACTAAAAAAATGGTTATTACAAGATAAGATAATTCATAAAAAATAATAAACCTTCATGTGAGTAAAAGTACTTTAATTTAAAAAATTAGACACTTATTCCCAAAATTTAGCATAGACAATTCAACAAATAACTATCCCTAAAATTCAAAAAAAAATATTATAGAACATTATTGAACCCCTGAAATCAAAAGGATTTGATCACACAATATTATAATGTTAATTTAATATTTATCTCCAAATAATATCAATCAATCCTAAAGTATCTTAAAAAACATTTAATTATCTGAATCATATAATCTTCAAGATTTGCTAATCATTTCTACAAATCACATAAATCACTGTAAATCAACCTGGAAAGATTAAATTTCATGTAATTCCTCACATAAAACAACATATTATATTTTTACCTAAATAATATTATGTTAACTAAATAGTGAATTTCTTCTAAAATAGAATTCATCACTTAATAAAAAAAATAATTTTCCAATAATAATGGATTTCTATAGGATTAAACATAGTTTTTGAAAATAAAATTATTATTCATCCATAGAATCATTTAACAAAAAAGAAAATTCCATACTAACTAGAACATCATGTAGTCTAATTGTATATAATGAAATATTGTCACTCTTCGGTTTTGGGTTCAAGCCCTACGACCTTGACGGATGTGACAGGTTGTCACTCAGTATACAGTTTGTTAATTTTATAAAATAATATAATTCTTATAGAATTACTAAAAATATGATGAACTTATTCTAAAATAACATTAATAAATTAATTATTAATTATAATGTTTTAACCTCAAAGGTTATAACTTTCATTTGGAATCCAAAAATTTAATAACTCACAATTACCTAAAAATTAGAGATCATATAAACCTTAAAGGCTATCCATACCATTAAACCTATATCAATGAAAACTAAATGAATTATTCCTAAAATATTTATCAAAACTATAAGCCTCCTAAAAATTATAACCTTTTCACTGTACCTCCTTTACAAGTAATTGATTATTTCATACAAATATATCTAAATTTTGAAATTAACACCCACTGGAGAATATTCCTTAGGAGTTTCACAATTATCCTTCATTTCATTAACCAAAATTTTCATTTTTTTCCTTGGTAATTACTTAATTTGTGTATTTATTTTCTAAACCCGAAACATCATCCCATTCCTCCAAGGCATTCATATGGGTGTTTGTTCTCACATTATTGAAATATAGGAAAAAAATCTTATTTACTTCCTAGTCTTTACCATTTGAGCTGTTGGAGAACTATATACTTCTCTTCTTTGGTGAGTTTGAGAATTGGTGAAGGTGAAATATTTTCATTATATATCTTGATAATTTATTAAGAATAATCACAATATCCATCACTCTTGTAATCATACCATTTGGTATCTCAACCACACATCTTCTATCCCATTAAAAGTAAACCCAGTTACTTCTAATTCCCATCATTGACTAACACCCAAAAGCGAAGTGTAAACATAATAATATAACAATGAAAGTGAGATATTAAATAATCACGAAATATTATTCAAAGGATGTATAAATCAAGACAACTTATTCTCAATTTATGTGTCCTTATGTTTAACCTAGGTTATATATGGTCATTACCAAATCAATAAGATGTTTTCATGTACATAGACATATCCATAAAGTTAGTAATGGTGTTATATTCTCTAATCAATGTTTTACTAAATCTAGTTCCATTGGTTTCTACAAAAATTATTATGATAAAACTATAAAGAACTAGACCCTAGAATCTTAGAGTTAGTGGTTACATTATTACATTATCATAAGATACAATCAATAACATCCCAAAGGGCCTAATAGTTTAGTGTTATTAAAGAACTAGATTCATAATTGAATTTTATATTAATTTGGAAACAAAAAATAAAACAATTTATTTTATTTGAGATCAAATTTATTCCCACTAACATGTCCCTATATTTCAATGATAAAAAATTTCCAAGAATTCTAGGGAAAAGAAACATAAGGAAGGTATGAGCTCTAATTATCAATAAGGGTTAAGTATATTGAATTCTATTAAAAATCATTAATTGTAATTAGCATAGCAAGATATATAATAGAATATGCATCCATATGAATAAATTGACTATCATGATAAGATACAAAATGGTCAATATATAAAGAGAAATAACTTAAAATATATTCCATTTAATCAATAAACTAATAATTTAATGCATCCATAGATAATATCATAGTGAAAATATCATGGATAATAATAACTAAACTTCTGAATGAAGGCAATGCTTAAGTATTAGAAATCATGTATCTCGAACATGATACCATTACCATCAAGACCATTAAAAATAAGGTTTAAACTATCGGTAAAAACTTGTTTAATGCTATCTTAACTAATTTGTCTCCTGATACTTTTCGATGCATCAATGGGTTATATAATTTCAGGCCCCACCAATCCCTAATTATCCAATGCATTCCTAATATATCAAATAATGGATTTAATTTTTCAAAAAAGTTCCTTATCCTAAAATATATGTATTGAGTAAAGAATATATATCTATTAATATTTCCCAATTAAAAAAATACAATTAAATGTAAAACACTATATGTGTAAATGATATACAGTTTAAGAAATAATCACACCCATAATACATAAATATGATACATAAAAGAAATAAAGTATAAAATTATCATAAATATTCGAATGCACCAAATGATGGTATTATTATAAAATATACATAGTGGTTAATAAATATATATAGTTATTTTTTTAATGAATAAAAGTATTGTAAAAATTACAGTAAATTTTTTTTTATAGAAAATATATTTTTTATTTTGAAATTAAATTTTAAAAAATAAACTTCCAAAATATGAAGGAAAATATTCTATTAGAAAATAATCTTGTAAAATTGTAAAGTAATATTTAAATCATTAAGTAATCATGATGATGGAAAATGCCTCTCATTTTTTATAAGTTAAAAAACAATTTATTCTAATTTTTTGTTAGAAAAGTCCAAAGTACCTCATTAAGTAAATGATGGGAAGATTCCTTTTAAAAACATTTTTTTATAAGTATAACTTGATTAATAAAATTGAATTCTAAAAAATTTATAATAATATTAAAAATATATTTGAAAACATTTTTGGAAAATTTGGACATAGAAGAGAAATATTCCCCATAAGATACTTAAACATACACAATCTTAAAAAGTTAAGAGATTGTGCAATAAGCTCTTAGCACATGGGTATCTTAGAAATAATAAGCCCCATAAAATTAATAAAATAATATAAATCATTAAATGTCTTTAATATAAGTATATTCATGATATAATGTATCAGATGGGTATAATATGCACCACACAAAATAAATAAGTGGTGAATAAATCATGCATCCCAATGAAATAAAAGTGAGATGGAAATCTATTACAATTTATAATTAATAGAATCATATACCACAAGAAAGAACATTATTTAAAAATAATTTAAATATCATGATAATAAATAAATTCATGATATAACATTTCAAAGAGGTTTTATATACACCTCATAAAATAATAGAGGTTCATAACATAAAATTATGTCTCAATGTAATAAAATTGAGATGAAGACCATTATAAGGACCATATCATTGAAGTGAGAGTTAATCAAATGAATAGATTTTTTATATCCACTGTAAATAAATATAAAAAAGTGGAAATACAATGTAATTTAATAAAAATTAATTTCACACATAATCTCATCATGACACAATCAATCAAGTATAATTTTATCCTAATGAATGGAAATTGAATTAAGAAATCCCTTAACTCATGTTTTAATTCCTTCAAACATGTTAAAAAGATATGTATAATTGTTTTGAACATGTTTATAATTTATACCAGAAAAATATTGATATTTATAACATCTTATATGATCCTTTCTTGACATCTTACCACCCATTCATTAATAATATTTAATTTCTTTCATTGAATCGAGAGTTTATTGCCTTATTTTCTCATGCATGTGTTTCCATGAAAGTCCTAGTTATTTTTCATGGGATATAGAAACATAATCTCCAGAATAATATTTATGTTATAAATATCATATTTAATCATTAAATATATTTTTATAACCATTATTTAATTTTGGATATGTAAAATTAGTTGAATCACTTCATGGAGATGGTAGGTCTTACGTACGTGCGAGCGACAATATAATTTTATTAATGGTGAATCGGTAGTGAAATGGATGATATATTAATTTTAAAAAATAAATATCATATCATAAATATCATAAATATACATTATTTTTATCATTATACCCATCCAAGTAATGTATTCATGAAAATTTAATTATACTGCTCTGTGGAGACGGTAAGTTGTATGAACGCACATGTAGTGCTTTCATTTTTCATATAATGGATAAAAGGTGGAATATGATTTTAAAATAATCATAATAAAATTTCATAATATATATTATCCTTGATTTCTTACTTTACCTTGTAAACTACACTGTAAGAGGAAGTATAAGAATAAATAAACTTGATAGATTTGGTAGAGATGATTACCTCTTCTTCTGAGATCACCCATTATATATGTTCGTAGGGACTTTAGGGTTGACCCTTCGAAAGGAAAATAACAACTAGAACTTGTATATGAAAGACTTCTGGGAATATTTTCAGGTATTTTTTAATATATATGGATCTAAGTGGTGTAAAGAAGTGAAGGAAGGGGTTCTAATTTATAATTGAAGCGAGGGCTACTTTAAGAATTTACTGAAATTCTTAATTAATATAAATTAATTTTCAAATGGGAATGTATCTAAAATTACTAATTTGAAATAAAATATTATTACGGGTTGAAATATCCTACTAAAATAAATTTTTGCTATGTTCTGTCTAAATTTATACCCTTATCTTTATGTTTTAACCCTTATTTAACCACTTTAACTCTTAGTGTGACAACTAGAATTTTTACTCTTTGAGGGCTAATAAAGTTAGTATAAAATTAAAAAACCCATAAATGGATAATTAATTAAATTTTAATCTTTATACCAATAATTTGGATGAAATTAATTTTTTTTATTAATTTTATATCACTTAGTAAAGTATTATTTTTCAAAAAGTATAATTAAAGTCAATTTTAAAAATATTATTTATTTTTTCTTTTAAAAATATCAAAAAATAACAATATAACTTAGAACAATCTATATTAATACATCAATAATAATTAAAATTAATCTATAAAATTTATTTATGATATTAATTATCTTAAACTATATTATTTATAGTATTTTTAGTATCATTTATTTGAGTTTTCCATTAATTGAATAATTATTGCATAATATTTGTATAATTATTTAATGTAATTATTTCTTCACTAAAAATAAAAATAAATTTCCATGATGTATATCAAAGTTTTATATTTAAAAATAATACAAAAAATAGAATATATCCTCTGGATAATCCTATATTAAAAATTGAATAGTTATTAAAATCGTGATTGTGACATTTAAGACTTTTCTTTATATAAAATATTATAATTGGAAGAATCTTATGAAAGTGGCCCAAAATAATCATAAATTAGAAATCTTGTAGATTATGGTTAAAATATACTTTTAAATTAATATATATACAAGTATTTGGGTAATTTAATGGTTCATATCATTTTAATCAAAATTATTTTTTTTATTTTTATTCTGCATTCACAAGTACTGTGTTATTGTTGCATGAGAATATAAGATAATTAATTATTATATAAAAGTTAAAAAGAAATTATTATCATAAAAATAAATAAATGAGGCTCAACTTAATCCTTTATATTCTCTAATTATGAATGTTTACTAATACACATTTCAAGAAAAAATATTTAATTTGTTATTTTTGACTTTTTTAGCATTACAAAAGTATTGCATAATCATTTGGACAATTTAATTGTTTCATGACTGAAAAACATAATTTATCTGTCCAAAACATCATGTAAATATAATATTTATTAAAATTTTAATTAAAATACTTTCTACCTCCCAATTTATTGTTATAAGACAATGAATTTGACTTTTACAGTGTTGCACAAGCATTACATCATCACTAAAAATGATTTGCAGACTTATCATGAAATTAAAAATAATTCACATTTTATGAATTATTTTTGTTTGATATTTATATTAAAATATCATATATTATTCATTAAATATGTTTAAAAAAAATTTATATCATGATTATTTCATGATAATATCCCAAAATATACCATATAAAAACTATATTTTTTACTATTGAAAAAAATAATGTATTTTTTAGAAAATTCCCAAAATTTCACCATAGAGGAATTTTTATTTGATTATTTAAAAAATAAAGTTTATGTTCTCAAAACAAATATCTAAGACTTATAAAAATTAATTATAATATTTCCCCATAAAGTGCATGAAAACCCATTTTAAAAAACATATTTTTTATAGAATAAAATGACTTTAATAAACATTATGTTATTATTTGTTATTAATTTTCCAATAAAATTATATTAACTTATAACTATAAATTTATTTCATAAATTAGTAATTACTATTAATTACATTCATATAAACTGCTATGTTATAATGGTCATAATAATATTTGTGATTTGTTTTGTCTCTGTGTTTTGTGAAACATAAACAATCATACATAGTGTTATTTCAAAATATCATGGAGTTAAAAAAAATTATTACCCAAGGAAAATTTTCATAAAACTAAGACTTATAGTTTTTTTATAATAATATTAATGTATTCTATGGAAAAACAATAGAGGATGAAGGCTCTCTAGAAATCTGGAAGGCACTGCGGTGCAAGAAAGGAACTGCATCATAGAAGAGTACAATAACAACCACCATGATATAGGATAAAAAAATATGGATTGGGAATGAACCAAATTTTTTGATAATTTGGTACTTTTGTGTGATAATAAATATAAAATTCTATCCATGTTTAAAATAGGAATATTATGATATAGAACTGCTCTAAAATCTGAACTGTTGTGGTATAAAGACGAGCACTATAGCGTGGAGTCTTCTATGCACTCCTTAAAAAATCTAGAATTGGTACGAAATGAAGAATATAATAGGTATTTTTAGGTCTCATTAAATGTTTAAACCCCTCATTAAATACTGTTGAATTATCCCCTCCCAAATTCTGAAACTAAGTCTCCAAATAAATTCCAGAATAAAAATTTTATTCCACAAAATTGAAAGACCGAAGGCTGGATGAAAAATGTATAGAAATTATATAGAAACATGCACTATGAAATGGTCTAAGATAATATTGAGATACCTTACCAATAATCCCTCTATGTAGAGGGTTATAGACTAACCACCACTGGTCAATATTACCACAACTTAATCACTTTCTTTCCAGTGTTCCCTCAAAACCACAATACCCTTACGACACAACCAAAATGTCCATGACATAGGTATTGGACATAAATTCATCTAAAAGATTTAAAAATATTCGTTAATCACCTCAAGTCTGATAAAATGTCACCCAAATATGGATAAACTCAAAAAAATGAGGATAAGGAGGGGGAAATACTTTTATTTAGTGGAAAAAATTTCAGGGTTTTACAATATATAACACTTTCCTTTACCATGTTAGATGAGTGGAGTTCATACATACTCAGATAATTTTAGAATATGTGGAGAATTTATTCCTTTTTTCTTTGATAATGACCTATATAATATTTTATGAAAATTAAAATACAAAATTTCACTCTCTTTTAAATTTCTCATATATGTTCACATAAGGATAAAATTATGTTGCAAATAAATCTTAAAGTTTATTTTGAGAAAAATAAATTAATTTTTTGATTGTAATTTATTTATAATTTTTAGGGGTTATATAATTAAATTAAACTATTAAAAAATGTTGATACAATGCTTATTGAAGGAGTGTAAAAATAAAATAAATAAATTTAGAAATAATAAAAGTAATGGATTTGGATTAATTGTGGTTACATATTAATTTTATTGCTAATAACAAGGTATTATTGATGTATTAATATATTATATTTGAATTTTATTATTGTATTCATGTCTTTAATGAAACATTATGTGAATAGTTCTTAAAAAGAATTTAATAGTATTTTATTTTAAACAATAATTTATTAAATTATGTAAAAATAATAAAAATCATTATATAAGACAATTGGAATGAGAAAAATTATTATCCTTTTATGATTGAAAATTTTGGTATCGCGGTTAAGGTCAAAATTGATCAACAAAGGGGTCAAACCAAAATATATGGTTTAATATAAAACTTATTCCTAACAAAATTTGTTTTTTTGAAATTATTTTAACCTTGTACTACCTTAGATTCAAAATTCTATCCACATGGTGCCACATTCACATGAAAATGAATTTATTATATTAAATAATTTTATTAATTCTATCTATTTCTTCACATAACATATAAAATGGAACACTATTATATTTTATTTACACTTTATTGAGAATCCTATATGATATAAATATGTTTTAAAATAACTATATAATTCATAGTGTATACAACACCCAACATCGAGCTTAAAAAAACCATAAAATATTTGTATTTAAATGCTAAAGCTATAACGTAGCCATTAACTTGGTCAGAATGAACTGGATTAAATAAATTATAATATATATATATATGTAATTCCTAATCAATAAAATCTTATTTATTATTTTTTATTAAATAAGGACTCATTTTTTCAATAAAGTATTCTTATGCTTCAAAAATATGTTTTCTTCAAAAATGGGTTTTATTGTTTTTTGGGAGGGAATATTATAATTATTTTCTAGAAAATTTTTAAATTTTTTTTTGATAAAAATGATATAATTTTTTAATTTATCATTTTATATTTATGTTAAGGTGGAATTTTAGTATTTTTCTAGGAAGATTAATAATTTAGTGAATAGTGAAAATAATCATTTTTTGTAAAATTGTCATTTACCTTTATTAGATAAATAAATTTAAAACTATCATTTTATTTTAAATTAAACTATGAATAATTTAATTTTAAATAATCTAATTAATTACATATAATCATCATTATACCTTATTTTGGCATAAGAATTTTTTAGCATAAAAATATATTTTTCTAAAAACATTTTTTGGCTGTGTTTTACATTTTATTCTTAAATTAAGTTCCATAAATTATAGAAATTGAGTCCTAAAAAATATATTCTATATTTTGAATCATTAGTTCTTAATTTGGTATGTATGTATTTTTTATTTTTGGTCACTATGAATAGTAATTGTAGTGAATATTTGTCAACTCAGTAAGGGAAAACAATGTAATTAAGGTTAAAAATAATATGAAAAAGAATATTATTAATTCAAACACCTTCCTTTAATATATTTAATGATTTATAATGGAATATAATCAGGAAATATTCAAATTTAGGTCAATTTTTTTCCATTTTTCTTTGAAAATAGCTAATATCTTATTTTAAGTAAATATAAATTAAAAATGTCACTCTCTTGATTTTAATATATATTAATTTTTTAGACTAGGATTAAAAAAAATTATATTTAGTTATATGTTTCTTATTTTAAATATACATTAATTTTTTATTCTTTTAATTTAATTTTCATTTTTAGTTTAGATATAATTACCTTAAATGCTTACGTGATGCCGATATAGTGCTTGTGGAAGCATTATAAAAATCAAGTAAATAATTTTTAAAAATATTAAGGTAATATTTTTTGGTGTCATTTTTAGTGTCAAAATAATTTTGTAGATAAAAATAACATATTTTCGGTGTTTTAATGTATTATAATCAAATAATTTTTCCCATGTTTTCTTCAAAGTGCAATTAAATTAATAGTGTCAAAAATTAGATTAATGATACTTTTTGTTATACAATTTCTTATAAAATTATTTAAAATTTTTGAGAATCATATATTCATCTACATTAGTGGTTTATGGTTGAAAATGACAATCATATTCCATTAATGGGTAATTTGTTCTCTAATTTTATCTTTCTTGACCCCTAAAGAGTAAAAACATTTCTTATCATGATAATTGTTAAAATGGTTAATTGGGGATTAAAATAAAGAGATAAGAGTGAAAAAATAATCTAAACAGGTCCAAATTTTATTAGATGAGATAATTTCAGCAAAAAATCATGTTATATTCTAATTATATCAATTTTGAACCATTTTACAATGAAAAATAATTTATATTAATTTAATACATTATGAAATTCAAATATTTCCCCACCCCTCACTTATAAAAGGGAACCTTTTATTCTCTTTTACTAGCACAATTTTTGTACTCTATATTCAAAAATACCTGACATAATACCTTCAAAAAATCCCTCCCTACTTTTTATATTTCTTATATTGGGAATAATACAATCCTTTGGGGAATAATTTGAAATGAAAAGACAGTTGTCCAAAGAAGAAGAATAACTTTTAACTGAATTATTTAGTTATATTTGTTCTTTTACTTTAATATAATGTAATTAAAAATGATGAAATAATTAAAATATTATATTAAATATAATTATATTTTCTTTTTTTAATTTAATAACCTACATCCGCCTCAATTTTTACCAAATGGGATACGAAACTATAGATCGTGTGTATGGAGAACTACCACCTCATAGACTGATATAATTCATTTTCCATCACCGCCTCTGACAGATGGTTATAATGATGGATTAAACATATATATATATATATATATTAATGTATTAATTATAATTCTATAAATAAAATATTATATATATTTTTTACATTTCAATCCATTGAAAAATGATAACATATTTCATGCATACATGAGGATAACCAACTCCATGAATAGATGCAATTAATTTTTCATAACCCCATCAAAAATCTATGATATATATGTTTATTTAAATATATAAATATTATATTTTTGATATAATAGTAATTATTTAATGATAATAATATACATAACTTCTTTCAGTAATGATTTTTGAAAAATTGAAACGTTACTCATGAGTGTGCACGACATACATTCTCCATGATTTTAATATAGTTAATTATTCAACACCAAATTTCATGGTTGGTTTAAAAAATATAATTTATGTATAAAGATGAAATTTTTTTCCTGAATATTATTTTTGAGATGATTTAATGATGAAATCTTTGACCATAGTCGACCTACTATAGACATTTTTTATATATGAGTGGAATATCAACAAATCATCTGACATGAACTTAATTTATTAAGTAATTGTATATAACATGGTATTAAATAAAATAAAAGGAATAATTAATTTGAAAATTTATCTTAATAATGTAAATAATTAATATAGGGTTTTTATTTAAAATGATTAAGAACATACATGATGAGTCCGACTCAAGTTAAGGGACACTTTAACTTAAAACCTCATTCTAAATATTTTAAAGATTTATTTTATCAATTTTTTTATTCTATGTACATATTATTGAAATTATTTTATGGATGTATTTATATAAAATATATATAATTATCAATGATATTTTATATATCCTTTTAATTTTTTCAATGTTTTTAAAAATTATCCTTTTTTTGTATTTTATAAAGAACATTTTGACATTCTTTACAAAAAATAAAAAATGAATTTTCTATTTAATTTATATAGAATCAATGTATTTTAACATTTTCAAAAATGTTATTATTTTTGTTATTAATTTAAAATATTCCTTTATTTCCTAAGGAACTCTTATTCCCTTTATTCTGTGTATTTTGGTTTTGAAAATGGGTTTATAAAAGGAATGGGTATTTCCATATTCCAAATTATTTTCATATTGGTTTAAATGATTTTTTCAAGGGTTTCATGATTAAAATGTGAATTATAAAATTTTTATATTCATGATATGGAACATTATAATTATTGATGAAGATGGGTGAGCCTGATACAAATTATATAATGGATGATCTTGATGTATCTTATACGATGAGTGAGCCCGATATAGATCTCCAATTCCTTGGGTAATGTTCATTATATTCAAAGGAAATGAGGCAGATAAATAGAATGGTTTCTCTAATGTATTTAATTTGTCTCCAATTATTTCTAACAGGAGTTTAAAATGTATTATGAATATGATGATCTATGTTTTCTAAAAAAATTCCATTTGTTTTCTATGGGTTTTAAATATTTTTTTGAGGAAAAAGGGAGAGTTTTTCACAAAGATATGATTTATTTCATAAAATAAAAGAATATGGCTATAAAGGTAAAAAATTTGTTCTTATGTTTTTAACTAGAATAAAAAGTTATTTATTTTATGTCATTTCTTGAGATTTTTGTTCTCATATGAAATTGTTAAATCTCTTTTCACAGGGTTTAAGTATGAGTAAGAATAAATAAGAATTCAAGTTGAAATTCCTGAAGATTTATCATGAAAATAAAACATGGTACTTTTTAAAAGTTTTATATTGTGGAAGAATGTATACTAATTATAAGTGTTCTATTTGTAATATATAAATTTTTATGGAATATTTATGACCAAATTCTCTAAAAATATTAACCTTTGAGATCATTGGGAAATAAAGAAAGTTAATTATAGTATGATGGTACTAGATTATGTACTTTTCAAGGTTGGGTCCGTATATTTGTTATCAAATAAAATTTTTAGATAATTTTAGTGATTAGGATATTTTCATGAGAGTATCAAATTAAGAGTTATGGATATAGTCATGGGTTTATAAGTTTAATATTGATCTTAAGTTCAAAGTCATAGAAACCACCTTTTTAGGTTTTATGTGATATGATTTTTATGTTATTAATAAAATTTTGGGAGATATTTTATTGGGTTGAGGTATATGTAATCCTTAGGTTTAACATGAATTATTATTTCAATATGAATTCCTTTACATTTTTGGACATAATTTTAAAATTTATCGATACCTTTTAGATTTTATATGATCTTTGATATTGAGGTAATTATGGGTTCTTAAAAATTGGGAACATATGTTTTATAATATAGATAACCATTGGATTGGAAAGTTATTTTGTGGTTAAGTGATAAATGTTATTTTAAAATAATTTTACTTTTTTTGGAACCTTATATTATTAAGGAATATAATTTTTATTTGGAAGAGATGTGATTTTATTTGGGGAGGAATGGTTAAATTATCTTTTGGAAGCCTATATGATATTAATGTGGATTTATGGTTATTCAAGTTATTTATATAAATTATTATCATATCACAGAGATTATATTATTTTTTTTCAAATTCATTTTTGGGTATATGAATTTATGATTGAATAATATTGGTTAGAGATACATTTTAAATTAATATTAGAAGAATATGTGATCAGAACATTCTAATTTCTGGGTATTGAACTTGGTCAGTGATATGTTACATAATTTAAATGTTAGTTATTTATCAAATGATCTATGTTTGATATTGGGTTTGAAGCTTTGGATATTAATATTTTATTTCTTCTTTTGTAGGTTTATTCATTTTGGGAATTATATTATGTTATGCTATCCATTTTGGTTTTAGTTAATGTATAAAGATGGGGAGAATAATTTTTTTATCCGTTTTTGGATTATTGGATCAATTAGTTGTTTATTTTAGTTCTTCAAGAATGATAAATTATTTATTAATAATCATTGTTTGTAGAAAAAGATGAGATTGTGGGGTAAATTGATTAAAGGATGAATTCTTCTTATCAATTAAGTGTATTCCCCTATGTTTTTATTGTATATGGTAAAGAAATTCCTTGAAAATTGGAAAGGAATCTTGGAAAAATGTTATTCCATTACCTTCATTTCAGATGAATAAATGGTGTTTTCACACCTCATTTATTTATGATTTTGTAGTAATTGACTTTTTAATGATCAATCAATTTTTATTAAACCTTATTTTACAATGTGGGATTTCAAAAAAGATATTTTCAAATTCCAAACACTTGATTATAGATACCTAGTTCAAATTATGATGAAAAAATTTATTAATGGGGGAAAATATAATATCCCATGATTTAAAAAAATACAATGTTCGATAGCCTACACAATATGCAACACTGAGCTTAAATGAACCCTAAAATATTATTATTTAAATATAATAGTTATAACCTAACTGTTAAATTGGTGTAAATGAATATGATTAACTGAATTATTATATATATATAATTCAATTTATTACATAATAAAAATTTGTTGAATAATTATTAGTAAATAAGGACTCAAAATTTCAATAAATTCATTTTTTGCTTCAAAAATTACCTTTCTTAAAAAATGGGTTATATTGATTTTTGTGATAAAATATTATAATTAATGTAAAGACCCATAAATTTCAAGGAAATTTTTTTCTTAATTTTTTTGGGAATTTTACAAGAATGCAGTTTCTGAAGGCACGTGATTCCGAGGCCCGGTGCGCCCAGAATCAATTTCCAAAGTTTGGCTCAGGTACATTCAGTGAACGAATGAGCGGGTTTTTCTAACTTTTAAACCGGTGCTTGGAATCCAATTCTGAGGGCACCGATGGAATCGCAGTACCGCTTTTTGCTTAGAAACGCCTCTTCCGGAGTTGCGTTTTCTCGGGTGTGGTTTTTAAATTTTTGAGGTTAAGTTAAGAAATAAAATAAAGTGGTGTGAAAACTTTATTTTTATTTCACGAAAGGCCACTTAAAATCCACTTAAAGCTGCTTAAGCTAAGTTGAAGCAGATAGGGTGAAATTAAAAATATCCTACCCTCTTGGTAGGATATTTGTGATGGGGGCCCGCATGAGCCCCACCGTTTCTTTTCCGCTAAGTAACGCACCCGCGAAAACCCCCATTAATTGAAAGTCAACTGGGGCGTTTTCTTAAACAATTAAATGCTCCTATTAATTGGGCAGTTTATTCGTTGAATTAATTCTGTGAATTAATGGGTCGTTACTTATCTTATCTTTTTTCATTTATTGGCATGTTAATAAAATAAGACCAACGTTCTTCTTCTTGTGTGTTGTTCGTTGAGAGGATTTGACAGAACCATAAGTACTTCAACCTCCTTCGCGAAGAACGCAAAGAACGCATAGAACGTGAAGAACACCGACCTTCGACGAAAGGCGACGAAGAACGCCGAACCCGCGGAGATCGACGAGCGAAGCCATGTACCGCGACGCCGACGAATCTCCCTTCACGACGCTTCTTCCGCGACGATACAACCCTGCGACAACCTTCGATCGACAAAGACAAGTTAGGGGGTTGCGCTCCATTTTAAATTCTTTTTGGATAATAACAACATCATGGATTTAATTATTATTAATTAAATCTGTATGTTTTTGATCCTCAGAGTTCGTCGCCGCGACGCCAAGTACCGCGCGACAGCGATGCTCTTCCGTGACGTGGCGATTCTTTTCTTCCGCTACGATCAATTCTGCGAAGAATGCACGCTCGATGACTATGGTGAGGTAGGGGTTTGATTCTTTAAATCTTTGTGATTAAATCCCCGGTCGTTTAAATATTGTTGGGTGAATACCTTTAAGATTGCTAACGCGGTGGGTGCGGACTAACGAACAAGTACGAACCCACCGTACCTTTTCGTTCTTGGTGCGCGAAATGGTGGAAGACGACAAACGGGGCCGCAAGGGTGATTCGAGGGCTTGGCAGTGAAGATCGGGTCCCGGTAGGACCACTGGCGAAGACCACATGCAAAATGGACCACCGGAGCGCGTCCGGTGGCCCGTGGAAGCTCCCGCCGGCGCGGCGGCGCCCGGCGCGCCGCCAGAAAAACCCACCGCGGCTGAAGCCGCGGCGGAGAGCCTGTTCCACGGCCGCACGGAACCGGGAAGAGGGACGCGGCCCGGCCGCCGCGTCCGCTGGCGAGGCGGCCCCACCAGGGGCCGCGACACTTCTTTCCGCGGGGGCAGCGCCCCGCGGCTTCCTCCGCTCGGCCGAGCCGAGCCGAGCCGGGCCGGCCCACCGGACCGGTTCCCGCCCAGGCCGGTCCGGGTCGGGCGGACCCGGGTCGGGCGGACCCGGTTCGGGCCGACCCAGGGGGTTCGGGCCAGGTCGGTCCGGGCCAAGACCCCCCGTTTCCGGACCTTTTCGGTCTTTTGCTCATAACTTGAGTTACAGACCTCCGAATGATGCGCCGTCAGCGGAAATGTGATCCCTGGATCGATACGGTCGTTTTGGTATATCACACTCAAGGTTTCGGAATACTTTGTGTTCAGCCGGGTTGGTTCGTACACGAAACCAACCGGGCCCTCGGAGCGGAAATGCTCATATCTTGAGCTTCGGACGTCCGATTGACGTGCCGTCAACTTTGTTGAATTCCTCTAAGTGAGACGGATCTTTTGGCTTACTCTGCCCGAGGTTTGGGTGTAGGTGGAGTATGGTCGGGTTGGTTTTTACTTAAAAACCAACTGGGCCCCTGGGACGAAAAAGCCAATAACTCTCAGACCGGGCGTCCGATTGACGCGCCGTCTGCGACGTTGAGTTCCGGTTGACGATATGGAACTTTTGGATACATCATCTCTGGACTAGGTGTCAGTTGATGTATCAGCCTCTCGGCTCGTGGAGTGGACCCTCCCGAACGAGCTTGCTGTGTGCGGGGACCCTAGAGCTGGCTGCGTCTGCTACTGTGACGACGACGACTGTACAGAGATCCTCAGTGGATTCGACTGCGATGATGATGAAAACAGTACGGGAATCCTCCGTGTTTTTGGCAGTGACCACTACAGTACATCTTGGGATACATCAACTCTGGACTACATGTCAGTTGATTCATCGACCTCTTAGCTCGTGGAGTGGACCCTCCCGAAACGAGCATGCTGTGTGAGGAAACCCTAGAGCCGGTTGAGACTTGAAGACTGCTGATCGAACGACTCGGTGTGTTACAGATAGCCCAGTGGGAAGCGCTTGGTTGTAGCAGTAGAGGCACAGCGGAGGAGCGCTTGGTTGTAGCAGCAGACCCACGGTACTCAAAAAAAGGAGTACCTCTGGAGGCTATGAGGGGGAGCACTTGATTGTAGCAGCTGACCCATGACAGAGGAGCGCTTGGTTGTAGCAGCATGGGGGAGCGCTTGGTTGTAGTGGCAGACCCACGATGGAGGAGCGCTTGGTCGTAGCAGCATGTGGGAGTGCTTGGTTGTAGCGGCAGACCCACGACGGAGGGGCTCTTGGTTGTAGCGGCTAACCCGTGGTACTCAACAGAAGGAGTACCTCTATAGGATATGAGGGGGAGCGCTTGGTTGTAGCAGTGGACCCATGGTGGGAAGCGCTTGGTTGTAGAAGTAGGCCCACAGTACTCGATAGGTGGAGTACTACAGCTGTCCAAGGTTAGAAGGAAGCGCTTGGTTGTAGCGGCATAACCACTGTACTTGATGGAGAAGGAGTTTCCCAATAGCTATGGTTTCAACTTCATGATCGATCCAATGTGGATCATTGCGGGGGTTAGTACCTACCGATCCTTTGTGGGTCCGACGACTAGATGAATCAGTGTCTACATCTGATCATCTCTATCGTCTTACGAAGAAGTATATCCTGTGTGAGCTGAATCCTGTTTGCTATCCTGTTTGGATTTACGTTTTGCTTTCATATGTGGACTGGGTTGTACTTGATCTCGGATGTTGGAGCCGAGCAAGAATTGAAGACTTAGGTATATGTATGGGCATATACCTAATCCGTGTCTGATGTTTCTTCGTGATTTTATCTTTCCTTTGTGGTTTATCTTTTGTGGATTCTGGGAGACCTTCGGGGGACTCGGGATCCCTACTGAGTAGCTTATACTCACCCCTACAAGGGCTATGCCCGCACTACGTTGTGTTGGTTGCAGACGACGAACAGTGCTAATCGTGGTGGAGGCTTGCGGAGCAGGACGGTACATGGAGGTGGACCACTGGGCGGGATGTTCTCGGAGTGGTCGACTGGACCCGAGGAGCAGTGGAGGCTTTCTGTACCCACCCTTCAGGTGGGACTTCCAGTGGACAGCTCGACGTTGCGGCTTTACTTTTCAGTTGCTGTTTTCCCCTTTCGAGTTATACTTTACTTTACAGTTGGGCTTGTATTTCCGGCCCCCTTTACTTTTCTGCACTTACTATTGTACTAGTTTTTACTTAGTGTTTACTTTTTCTGTTTTCTTACTATGTGGTGCTTGTTTACTTTAGAAAGGAAATGCCTTTCTTTTACCTAGATTTACGCCTTGGTGCTAGTCGCCAGCCCCTGGCCTATGGAAGGCGGGCTTGGGGTAGTCACGGCACGGGCCCCGAGGTCGGGTCGTGACAAATTGGTATCATAGGAGTTCGGTTCTACCGTGGACTCTGATCTTTTCTATGTAAAGCAATAGTGTTAAGCGTATTGAGTGTGGTTATCAGTCCAGGGAGCCCAGTGTTGGTGTGGCAGCCGACATATCCATACACCAGGACCCTGACTTCTGATTTCCGACTTAATGCACGAAGACATTGATTACATGTGTGTTTCAAGTTTTCTTTGTGATTACTTTGTATCAGCTCACCAGGTATACTGTTCTAACTGTGGCGCACTTGTTTCTTTTCAGGATGGCCCCACGATGGCAGCCAACTAGGGTTTCGAGAGTTGAGCGTGACGACAGTCTGCCAAGCGATGAGGGCTCGGTACATGGCCCTTTGACAGGAGAGGCACCAACAGTACCACTACCCGCCGAGCCACCGATGCTTCCAGCCCTCGCCGCTAACGATGCACGTCTCCTTAGTGAACTGCATGAGTTCCAATGCCAATGACCACCCAGGTTCCGTGGGGAAACGGACCCCCAGGAAGCCGAGGACTGGCTGGAGCTGGTTGTACGAGTTTTCCGGTTAGTGAGGACACCAACAGACCTTATGGTGGCCCTTGCAGTTAGCCTCCTGCATGTGGCAGCATGCAGATGGTGGAGCTTGATGCTCCAGGTGCACGATGAGGAATCACTCCTTTGGACGGACATTGAGAGCCTTTTTCGCTCAGAGTTCGTCCCATCCACCCTCCGAGCGGTGCGCATCCAGGTGCTACTACAGCTGCGGCAGGGCAGCATGATAGTAGCCCAGTACGCGGTGAGGTTTAACGATCTCTCACGCTATTCCTCGTACATTGTACGAGACCCATTCTTCAGGGCCCAAACCTTCGAGAAGGGGATCAGGTGAGAGATCAGAGCTTCAGTTATTTCTCACAGCATTCCGACACAGACATGAGTGTTGGAACGAGCCCTCTTAGTGGAGAGTTTCCTTACTGAGCAGTCTCCAGCAGCAGGACCCACCACTAGCCAGCATGTGGCAGAGTCTTCTGCAGCGGGCAGTAGACAGATGACGCAGGGGTCCAAGAGTACTAGACCTACCGGTGGTCGACCGCGCGACACATGATCGATTGTGCGAGGCACCCGGGGTGGACAATGACTTACCATGAGCGGACAATGTTACTCCTGCAGCGGGATTGGTCACATGGATCATGATTATCTAACCCTCCATACAGATGACCAGCAGATGAATGAAGGACCTCCCAGGCAGAGGCAGAGGTTCTATCGAGGCGGATCGCATGGAGCAGGAGACCGTGGTAGGGGAGCTGGCCATGTAGCGTGAGGTGGAAGATGCTTCGAGGTGTTGCCACCACCACCACCAGGTGGTCCACCCCAACCACAGGGAGTTGGTGGACATGGGAGAGCTCAGCTTCAAGTAGCTGAGGCCTTCGATCATGGAGCTCTGGGAGCATATTGACAGGAGCAGAACTAGTGGATACATCTTTTGTACTTCTAGTTCCTTGTTGCTGTTGTGTAGTGTCTTTGTATTAGGAGCTGCAATAAAAAAAAGACGCATACCTTTGTGATGTTTTCTTTCCTATCCTCTTTTGTGTTGTTACTAAGAGGTTCCAGTTTAGACTGTTGACTTGACCCTCACTTGTGAGGCATCTACTGGAGGAGACCCAGTTACCACACACTGATGCAGACAGTGTGACTCGACCCTTGGAGGCGAGAGTAACGGTTGGATCTCTTGGTAGTAGCGTTGATGCCTTACGACGTCATCCTTGGTATGGATTAGTATCATCCATGTTAGGATTGACTGTATTAGGCGAAGAACATGGTTCATCCAGGGGATGAGACAGGATTTCTATTATCGGAAAAGAAGAAATCTCAGTAGATCTTGTAGGACCAGAAAGGTCCAAGTCATCCATGAGCGAATGAGGATAGCTCAGATCCGGCAAAAGTCTTATGCTGACAGAAGGCGGAGGCCACTAGAGTTCAAGGATGGCGACCACGTCTTCTGGCGTGTCTCACCTCGACGTAGATTATGAAGATTTGGCCAAGGCGGTAGTCGTCTCTGCGCTTCAATGGACCATTCCAGGTCCTCAGCAGGATTGGTGAGGTGGCTTATCGCCTGGCTCTACCACCTCAATTGCACCGGGTGCGCGAAGTCTTCCACGTATCTCAGCTGAGGAGATACATGCATGACCCGACACACATCATTGACCATGGGGAGCTAGGCGTTGATGATGGGGTGACTTTTGTGGAGGTCTCAGTGGAGATCGAGGATCGACAGGAGAAGGTCCTACGTGGACGATCGATTCTACTAGTGCACATCAGATGGCAACACGGGAACCTCCAGGAGAGCACTTGGGAGCGGGAGGCTCAGATGTGTACTCAGTACCGCCTTTGTATCCCTATGTTTGTGGTGAAGCTTTACGGGGACGTAAATCACTGTGGTGGGAGTAATGTAAAGACCTGTAAATTTCAAGGAAATTTTTTTCTTAATTTTCTATGGAATTTTACAAGAACGCAATTTCTGACAGCACATGATTTCGAGGCCCGGTGTGCCCGGAATCAATTTCCGAAGTTTGGATTGGGTACGTTCAGTGAACGAATGAGCGGGTTTTTCTATCATATGAACCGGTGCTTGGAATCAAATTCTGAGGGCACCAATGGAATCGTAGTGCCTATTTTTGCTTAGAAACGCCTCTTCCAGAGTTGTGTTTTCTGGGGTGTGGTTTTAAAATTTTTGGGGTTAAATTAAGAAATAAAATAAAGTGGTGCGACAACTTCATTTTTATTTCACTTAAGGCCACTTAAAAGCCACTTAAAGCTTCTTAAGCTGAGTTGAAGTGGATAGGGTGCAATTCAAAATATCCTACCCTCTTGGTAGGATATTTGTGAGGTGGGGCCCGCACGAGCCCCACCATTTCTTTTCTGCTAAGTAACGCACCCGTGAAAACCCCTATTAATTGAAAGTCAACTGGGGTGTTTTCTTAAACAATTAAATGCTTTTATTAATTGGGCTGTTTATTCATTGAGTTAATTCTGTGAATTAATGGGTCGTTACTTATCTTATCTTTTTTCGTTTGTTGGCATGTTAATAAAATAAGACCAACGTTCTTCTTCTTGTGTGTTGTTCGTTGAGAGGATTTGACAGAACCTTAAGTCCTTCAACCTCCTTCACGAAGAATGCGAAGAATGCGAAGAACGCGAAGAATGCGAAGAATGCAGGCCTTCGACGAAAGGCGACGAAGAATGCCGAACCCACGGAGATCGATGATGCGAAGCCGTGTACCGCGACGCCGACGAATCTCCCTTCGCGACGCTTCTTCTGCGACGATCCTACCCCGTGAAAACCTTCGGTCGACAACGACAAGGTAGGGGGTTGCGCTCCATTTAAATTATTTGTGGATAATAACAACAACATGGATTTAATTGTTATTAATTAAATCTGTATGTTTTTGATTCTCGGAGTTCGTCGACATGACGCCAAGTACCACGCGACAGCGACGCTCTTCCGTGACGCGACAGTTATTTTCTTCCACGACGGTCAATTCTGCGAAGAACGCATGCTTGATGAATACAGTGAGGTAGGGGTTTGATTCTTTAAATCTTTGTGATTAAATCCCCGGTTGTTTAAATATTCTTGGGTGAATACCTTTAAGACCGCTAACGCGGTGGGTGCGGACTAACAAACAAGTCTGAACCCACCACACCTTTTCGTTCTTGGTGCGCGAAATGGCGGACAATGACAAACGGGGCCGCAAGGGCGATTCGAGGGCCTGGTAGTGAAGATCGGGTCCCTGGAGGACCGCTGGCGAAGACCGCACGCAAAACGGACCACCGGAGCGCGTCCAGTGGCACGCGGAAGCTCCCGCCGGCGCGGAGGCGCCCGGCGTGCCGCCGACAAAACCCGCCGCGGCGGCGAGCCAGTTCCGCAGCCGTGCGGAAGTGGGAAGAGGGACGCGGCCTGACCGCCGCGTCCGCTGGCGAGGCGGCCCCACCCGGGGCCGCGACACTTCTTTCCGCGGGGGTAGCACCCCGCGGCTTCCTCCGCTCGGCTGCTCGGCTGAGCCGAGCCAGGTTGAGCCGAGCCTGGCCGGCCCGCCGGCCGGGTCGCGCCCAGGCCGGTCCGGGTCGGGTGGACCCAGTTCGGGCCGACCCAGGGGGGGCAGGGGGGGGGGGGTCGGTCCAGGCCCAGACCCCCCGTTTCCGGACCTTTTCGGTCTTTTGCTCATAACTTGAGCTACGGACCTCCGAACTATGCGCCCTCAGTGTCGATGCGATCCTTGGAGCGAGACGGTCATTTCGGTATATCACACTCAAGGTTTCAGAATACATTGGGTTCGGTAGGGTTGGTTCTTACATGAAACCAACCGGGCCCTCGGAGCGGAAACACTCATATCTTGAGATTCAGACGTCCGATTGACGGGCCATCGACTTTGTTGAATTCCTCTAAGTGAGACGGATCTTTTGGATTACTCCGCCCGAGGATTGGACGCAGGTGGAGTACGGTTGGGTTGGTTTTTCTTTAAAAACCAACCGGGCCCCTCGGACGAAAAATCCAATAACTCTCAGACCGGGCGTCCGATTGATGCACCGTCTGCGATGTTGAGTTCATGTTGACGATACAGAACATATGGATACATCAACTCTAGAATAGGTGTCAGTTGATGTATCAGCCACTCGGCTCGTGGAGCGGACCCTCCCGAACGAGCTTGCTGTGTGCGGGGACCCTAGAGCTGGCTGCGTCTGCTACTGTGATGACGACGACAGTACAAAGATCCTCAGTGGATTCGACTGCGAATATGATGAAAACCGTATGGGAATCCTCCGTGTTTTCAGCAGTGACCACTGCGGTACATCTTGGGATACATAAACTTCGGACTACATGTCAGTTGATGCATCGACCTCTTGGCTCGTGGAGTGGACCCTCCCGGAACGAGCATGCTGTATGCAGAAACCCTAGAGCCGGTTGAGACTTGAAGACTACTGATCGAACGACTCGGTGTGTTATGGATAGCCCAGTGGGAAGCGCTTGGTTGTAGCAGCAGACCCACGGTGGAGGAGCGCTTGGTTGTAGCGGCAGACCCGCGGTACTCAACAGAAGGAGTACCTCTGGAGGCTATGAGGGGGAGCGCTTGGTTGTAGCAGCAGACCCACAGCGAAGGAGCGCTTGGTTGTAGCAGCATGGGGGAGCGCTTGGTTGTAGCGGAAGACCCATGACAGAGGAGTGCTTGGTTGTAGCAGCATGGGGGAGCGCTTAGTTGTAGCGGCAGACCCATGACGGAGGGGCGCTTGGTTGTAGCGTCTAACCCGTGGTACTCAACAGAAGGAGTACCTCTAGAGGTTATGAGGGGGAGCGCTTGGTTGTAGCAGCATACCCATGGTGGGAAGCGCTTGGTTGTAGCAGCAGGCCCACAGTACTCGATAGGTGGAGTACTACAACAGTCCAAGGTTAGAAGGAAGCACTTGGTTGTAGCGGCATAACCATTGTACTTGATGGAGAAGGATTTTCCCTATAGCTATGGTTTCAACTTCATGATCGATCCTATGTGGGTCATTGCGGGGGTTAGTACCTACCGATCCTTTGTGGGTCCGACGACTAGATGAATCTGTGTCTACATATGATCATCTCTATCGTCTTATGAAGAAGTATATCCTATGTGAGATGAATCCTATTTGCTATCCTGTGTGGATTTGTGTTTTTCTTTCCTGTGTGGACTGGGTTGTACTTGAGCTCGGATGTTGGAGCCCAACGAGAATTGAAGACTTAGGTATATGTATGGGCATATACCTAAGTCGTGTCTGATGTTACTTAGTGATTGTATCTTTACTTTGTGGTTTATCCTTTGTGGATTCTGGGAGACCTTCGGGGGTCTCGGGGTCCCTACTGAGTAGCTTATACAAACCCATGCACGGGCTATGCCCGCACTACATTTTGTTGGTTGCAGACGACAGATAGCTCTGATCGTGGTGGAGGCTTTCGGAGCAGGATGGTACCTGGAGGTGGGCCACTGGGCGGGACGTTTTCAGAGCAGTCGGCTGGACCCGAGGAGCAGTGGAGGCTTTCTGTACCCACCCTTCAGGTGGGACTTCCAGTGGACAGCTCGACGTTGCGGCTTTACTTTTCAGTTGCTGTTTTCCCCTTTTGAGTTGTACTTTACTTTACAGTTGGGCTTGTATTTTCGGCCCCCTTTACTTTTCCGCACTTACTGTTGTACCAGTTTTTACTTAGTGTTTACTTTTTCCGCTTGCTTACTCTGTGGTGCTTGTTTACTTTACAAAGGCAATGCCATCCTTTTACCGAGATTTACGCCTTGGTGCTAGTCGCCAGCCCCTGGCCTATGGAAGGCGGGCTTGGGGTAGTCACAGTACGGGCCCCGAGGTCGGGTCGTGAAAAATATATATATAATTCAATTTATTACATAATAAATTTTTTTGAATAATTATTAGGAAATAAGGACTCAAAATTTCAATAAATTCATTTTTTACTTCAAAAATTACCTTTCTTAAAAAATGGGTTATATTGATTTTTGTGATAAAATAATATAATTAATGTCTATAAAATTTTAAAAATTTATTTTATTGAAATTATATCATTTTTAAATTAAATATTTTAATATTATCTTACGATGAGATTTTGGTATTTCTATGGAGACATTAATTTTTCATTGAATAGAGAAAAATATAGTTATTTTAAAACTCTCATTTTTACATTAAAAAAAGTAATTTAAAAGTATTATTTTCAATTAAATTAAAATAATTTACCTTTAATTATAAATAATATAATTAATTACCTCTAATCCTTTTTATTATTGATTTTGGTATAATTTCATATTTTGGATTAAAAAAACATTTATCTAAAAATCGTTTTATAGTGTGTCTTTTATTTTAATCTTAAATTAAAATTTTACACTTATTGGAAATAAATATTGGAAAATGTATTCATTTTTGGGAATTAGTAGGTCCTAATTTTGTTAACATGTATCTTTTATTTTTAGTCATTATAAATAGTTAAGGTAATGGATATTTTCCACGAATATAAGGGTAAACCAAGTAATTATGGTTAAAAACAATTTGATAAGGACTAAAAATAACCCAATTAAATATCCTATACCACACCTAGTTTTAATAATTTAACCCTTTTTTATGCCTTTTTATGTGGTTACATGTTTTGGGTATTGTTTGGGAGATTTTCGGATGGTTTTGGGAATGTTTGGAAGCTTATCTGGGGCTGCATGGTTTGAGCATGGTTAGGGGAAACTGTGAAACAAACCCAGGTAACCGTGAAACATGATATGATGGTATTCACATGGTTTGTACATGGTTTGTCAAATCATGCAAGGAGGCCATGAAAGGTCTGTGTGAATGTAGTGTCAAGTGTATAGTTAGCACATGGTTAGCCTAACCGGGCGATATAGCCATGCAAAATAATAAAAAGTGAGTTTTTAAAATTGGGACATTCAAGATTTTCCCTAGACCATCCATTATTCCTCCCACTCGATCCTAACTCAAGATTATTAGTTCTCAAGGGATATATGGGCTCTCCTACTCATTCCTGAAGTGATTCTAAGGGTTTTCATGGTACGGTGAAGGTGATTCTTCTCTGGTATGTCTCCACTCATAATTATTTATTGGTTTTACTTAGATATATTTGTCCTTCTCTCCAAATTTTCTATATCTACACCCATCATGTGTAGCTATAGGGATTTGTTTCCAAATGTGTTTATATTTGGTCTTTTTAATGGTAAGTAAGGGGATCTAAGGCCGTTTTGTGGAAGTTTTACCAAAATTTGGTGTGCGGTTTTGCGGTGGATCGATTTCACCGAAACCCTAAGGTAGATGGCTTCCCTCTATACTCAACATTGGTAGAAATAGAATCATTGTTTTGAATTAGTTGAATCCACTTATATTTGGTTATGATTATGATGTAAAAATATTTATGGAAGTTAAATTTGGGATGAATTGAAAATTTTGGGGGAAATGGGTTATTATGGTGAAATGTTCATTGATGTTGGATTATAAAATGGCAATTTTAAAATGGGGAGCTTGGTTTGATTAATGGAAATGGGTTGTGAAAAAGGGTTTTAAAAAGGGTGATGATTTATTAAAAGGTAATGTGGCATGGATGATTTTCTAAGGGGTTTCTTGGATTGGGATTGGTAGTTTTCGTCATGTTGTGGCGTTGGTGTGTTATACGATCGTTGTTGATTAAGTATTTGTTCATGTGATTGAGATAGATGTTAAGTGGGTGGTATCTATCACTATAAAATGGTATGGGTTTTGGATGGAAGGGCTACCATCATGGATAAGTGGTCGGTAAGTACCACTCAATTGGGAAAATAGTAAATAGTCTTGGATGGGAAGTTTCATCGTGGTTGTTACACCATGTTGTGTGTGTGAAACGTTATTACAATGTTTTGATCATGATTGTGTCTTGAAAAGATTGGATTTTTGGGTTAATTTTTGACGGTAATTGTATTGTGTCTTGTTTGTTGGATTTCCCTTGAACTGTGTAGTTTTGGGTGAAAATGTCTTGGTAAGGGGAGGTTTAGATTATTGGAAATTGTTTCACTATTGAGGTTTTATATAAAATGTTTATATAAATGTGATAATGGTTCTATCATAATGTATTATGTAAGGAAGTCATTTAGTGAAAACCTACTGAGTATTTGTACTCACCCCTACTTTGGAACTTTTGTGCTTTTGCAGATGTTGTTTCCCGAGACCTCGATAAGGGAAAAACATCTCATTTTGCTACTAGTTCATCTTGATTCTTGGAGATCTAGTAGTGCTTGGCGTATAGAGCTTGATGTGGAGTTGTGGACTCATGTCATGGATTGTTTGGGATGCTGTGTAGTCTTTTGATTAGTACTCTGATTGTGGTCTAATGTGTTTTATTTTGTTGGTATCCTAGTTATGAAAAACTCGGAACATTTTTGACATGAATTATATGGTTATATTTGGGTATTCGAACCTTTGTTTGTTTGCTTGTTTTCTAAGGGAAAATAATTTCTCAATTATTCTAGAATCCCTTGAAATTTATTTCTTTCCATTTTCGTCTTGGGAATGTTTCTTAAGGCCAAGTATTATCTCTCTACATTCTCAAGACAATGGAGAAAGGTGTGTGATGTTACATGTGGTATCAGTTCGTTCGGTTTTTGACATCCAAGTTGTCTGGTTCATTAGTGTTGATTCTCTATCTTGGTGTTAGAATTCATTCTTGGTCTATTCCATGTTTTGGGATGGTAGCAAGGAGTATGATTTTTGGAACATGAAATGTATATCATAAAATTATGCAGGTAACCATTTTTGGCTGAACTTCAAGTTAATAGGGAAATGGGTACATAAGTGTTTTGGAGACACTTATAGGCATTAGAAATATCATTTTCATGGGTGTAGATAATGAGATGATCATGGAATTCATTGTATAAATGACTTCCAAGTAGGATTTCATATTTTATTTAGTATGGTGATTTATGTTGTGGTATGAATATATGGATTTATGAAAAATCTAGAAATTATTTTCAAATGTCTGAATTTGAAATGTGGTTAGTAGTTGTATTTTGAAAATGGGAAAATTTTCAAATTATGGGGGATATGTTTTTTCAAAAATGGTGCAACATGGAAAATTTTAACTTTTTCGAATTCCTAGTAGTAATAGTTGTAATGTAATTGAATTTGAACTGTAAAACTTTTATTTCTAAGGGAGTGAGACATAAGGTTGTTTTTATCTTGAAAAAATGGCACTGGATAGGAATCATAGAGACTAATTGGATGAGGATACAAAAAATGTGGTTGCACCTAATCCTTAAATGAATCAATAACTAGCACAAAGTACAGTGAAATCTTTCCATGCAGAGGAAGGTGGGAATAAATTAGATGATACGAAGCTTGTAGATCCTATGGTTCAGTTCCAAAAGCAGAATCCAACCATATTTAGGAGTTATTTGGAGTCAGAAAGGGTAGAATCCTGGTTGAATATAATGAATAGGATATTTTAATTCTTGGGAACAACAGTCATGATGGAAGTGAAGCCAGTAACTTACATGCTGGAAGATCTTTCTCTTTAGTGGTGGGAGTTGGAGGTCCAAGCTAAAACAGACCAATGTATGATAAAGGAAGGTTTTTAGGAAATTTTTAATAAAAAATTATACCCTCATACATTCATAATTCAGAAAAAAATATATTTCTTTAGGGAAAAAGCAAGAGAACCTCTCGGAAGCAGAATATGCGCCTTAGTTTATAAACATAGTGTGTTTTTCACCTACGGTTGTGGGTAGTACATCATTGAAGGCACATATATTTGAATATGGATTGAAGTAGAAAATTTATTTTGAAATAGTGGTACTAAGTATAAGGTATTATAAAAAGATTATGAATAGAGAAAAAGTGGATAAATGTGATATTTTGGGAGCTACAGGTGGGAGAAGTATGTTGTTACCCATGAAAAATGTTGGGAACTCTAATGCTGGGTTCAAGTAGAAGAGGGAAACATATTTCAAGGGTGGGAGTATGGTTTAGAATTTGATAGCAGGATCAGTGAATCTTCTTTTGAAGCCTCAGAGTAAGAAAGGATGTTTTTATTGTGGTTCTATGGGCCACCTCAAGAGAGATTTTAGGGAACAACCTCAATCATGCCATAACTGTAAGCAGATGGGAAATCAAAAGTGGTATTGCCAGAATTCTCTGAGGTCAGGTGTTCATGATACTCCTTAGGGGTCGTAGGAATCCTATGCCACAACAAGATGTGGTTAGAAACATACCCATTATCAGCAGTCCAAAGTAGGTCATGGTGATTCTAGGAACACCGCGACTCCTCCACAGGGCAATAATGTGCAGAGTGTGGAAAGCAAGAAGTTTTTTGGAGCTCTGAAGGTTGTGATGGATGATTATTTGGGACCATCCATAGTGCAAGGAATGATTATTTTAAATTCTAGCTTGATGCAAGTGATTTTTGATATGGGGGGTTCATATTATTTTATTACATCTTATATAATTGATTTTCTAGTTTTAATAGTGGAAATGAGTCCTTCGGTTTTAAATTTTAAAACTCTTATAGGTCGAAGAGAGTGTCGTGCCTTCCTTTGTAGATAATGATGTATAGTTTTAAATGGGGTTGAGTTGATGTTGTATTTATTAGAGCTTGAGATGGATGTTTATGAGGTAATCATGGGTATAGATTAGTTGATTATGTTTAAGGACCACATCATCTGTTATGCACAAATAGTTAGTTTCAAGATGGATGGTGGTGTCACACATCTCTTTAGAGGTAAGAATAATGAAAAACTGGGTAAAACAGGCTTGTTGGAACAAGCTGTTGGCACGATCTCACATCAGTTACCAGATTTGTTGTTGGAATCGGTGGAAGGAGTTCAACATAGCATTCTACAATAGGTTTTGATCAGTTTCTGGATTTCATCGCTGAAAAATTATTAGGGTTTCTACCCATGAGAGAAGTGGAGTTTACGATTGATCGATTTTTAGGGAAAATCATTATATATCATCCATATTACTTGATGGAACCCATAGAATTGATGGAATTGAAGATGAAGTTAGAGGAGTTAAAAAATAATGGGTTTACCCAGCCTAGCACATCCCCGTGGGTAACGCTAGTCTTGTTCGTTAAAAAAGAAAGATTGAACTATGTGGTTTTGTGTGGATTATCATAGGATAAATCTAGTTATGATAAATAAAAGATATCCAATTCCATGAATTTATGATTTGTTTGATCAACTAAGGAGAGATCAGTGCTTCTCTAAGATTGACTTGCAGTTAGGATATCATCAATTGTAAGTGTAGAAAGAGGATATTCTAAAAACAACCTTCAGGAGTATATACAACCATTATGAGTATGTGGTTATGCCCTTTGGTATGATTAATGAACCAATGATGTTCATGTAATTGATTAATCAAATATTTCTGAGATATCTAGATTCTTTTGGGGTGGTATTCATTGATAATATATTGGTGTATTCTAAGACAAGGGAGAAGCATAAGAAACAATTGGTGATAGTGTTGGGGATCTTGAAGGATCGTCAATTGTATTCCAAATTGTCAAAATGTGACTTTTGGATACATGAGGTTTATTTCCTTGGAAATTTTATTTTTGAGAGTGGTGTTTCAGTCAATCCGGAAAAGATAAAGGCAATTATCTCATGGAAACCTCCATAGAATGTCTTCAAGATACGATGTTTACTGGGTCTAGCTGGTTATTATTAGTGTTTTGTTCATGATTTCTCATGTTTTGCCTCACCAATGAGATATTTACCAATGAATAATGTTCTATTTCAATGGGATGAACAATGTTAGAATTGTTTTTGAAGAAGACTTCGGTCACCTTACATAACCACCAATCTTGGTTTTTCCAGAAACAAGAAAAGGTTACGAGGTGTATTTTAAAACATTAGGATCAGGGTTGGGGTGAGTTATCATGAAATGGTATCATGTGGTGGCATATGGCACATGACAGTTGAGGGGGCATGAAAATAACTATACAATGCATGATTTGGAGTTGGCGACATTGGTCCATTCTTTAAAAATGTGGATTCATTATCTATTTGGTGATAAATTCAAGGTGTTTATCGATCATAAGAGTTTAAAGAATATTTTATCATAGGGATATTTGAACTTGTGGAAAAGGAGATGGACAAAATATCTCTCTATTTTTGAATTTTACTTGATGTACACATCTATTAAGGTAGATTCGGTGGAAGAAACATTAATTAAGAAGTCATATGCTCAGGTGGTGAAATAGGAATTAGATCCTTGGTAGTTGTTGTTGGTCACAGAAGAAATGTGGTTGGAATGTGGGGACCATGGTGATAGAGTATTTTTGTTGCTTGTTTCGTTGGATCCTGACTTGGTTAGTTATGTTAAGGAGGCTCAACTGTCTGATTCTGAGAGTATGGTGATGAGTTTGAAACTTAATGGTTGGGAGACCATTTAGGGTTGGGAACTGAATGGGAAATTAATTGTGTGTTTTTAGAATCGGATGGATGTACCAGTGGCTTATCGGGAAAACATTATTAGGGATTATCATCATTCCCAATGGCCTCTCTATTTGGGAATTTATAAATTGTATAAGGCATTGAAAGCATAGTTCTGGTGGGAAAATATGAAAAAGACGGTGGTTGAGTTTGTATCAAGATGTTTTACTTGTCAACAAGTCAAGGAAGAGAATCAAAATCTATAATACATATTTAAATATTTATCTATCCCTATATGGAAGTGGGAGGAGATAACATTGGATTTTGTTACAGGTCACCCAAGAACAGCCATAAATCACGATGCCATATGGTTGATAGTGTATTATCTCACAATGTTGAATAATTTCATCCAGATTTGTTAATCTCATATGGTGAAGGATTTTTCCAAAATCTATATCCATGAGGTGGTAAAGATGCATGGTGTTCCAGTTTCGATTGTATCAGATAGAGACGTGAGGTTCACATCTCATTTCTAGAAATCATTAATGCAATCCCTTGGGAAATAGTTGACCATGATAAAATCATATCATCCTCAGATTCATGGGTAATCGGAGAGAACAATACAAATTTTAGAAGATATGTTATGGGCTTGTGTGATGGATTTTAGTGTCTCTTGGGAGGATAAATTTTTGTCGGTGAAGTTCTAATATAATGAAAATTATAAAGACTCGATACATATGGATCCGTTTGAAGCACTATATAGGTGTCCATGTCGATCTCCACATCGTTTGGTGGAAATTTGTGAGAAATCCATGGTGGGACCAAGCCTTGTCCAAGAAACTACGGAGAAAATCATATTGATTTGTAAGAGAATGGAGACAACTTAGAATCGTCCATAATTTTATGAAGACCATTGTTGACGGTCATGGTTATTTGAGGTGCATGATCATGTGTTTTTGAGAATTCCTTTGAGATTGGGTCATCGTCAGTTGGTAAAGCAAGGTTAGTTACCTCCATGGTATCTAGGGAATTTTGTGATATTTGAGTGGGTTGGATAGGTGGATTATCAGTTGGATTTTCCATAATGATTTAGTTCCATGAACAATGTATTCCATGTTTCTTAGTTGAGGAAGTATCAACCACATCCTGACTACATGATTTGATGAGATCATGTTGAGCTACACCTGGATACTTATTTGGTTCACATGCCCGTGAGGATTTTGGATAGGTAATAGAATGTATTGTGTGGAAAAAGAATCAGTCTAGTTTGGGTTTTGGGGCAGCACAATCAGATTCAGGAGGTGACATGGGAGTGGGATAAAGAGACGGATGAGCAACGACCCGATCTCTTTCGGCAAAGCAGTGGTTCTCTATTCTCTGAGGATGAAAAGTCCAATAGTGAGGAGAATGTAGCACCCCCCCATTTTGAGGTATGTAACCCTTGTTTATGCATTTTTATGTGGCTAAAGTGGCTGGTTAATATTTTGGAGTGTTTGGGATGGTTTTGGGAATGTTTGGATGCTTTTCTAGGGCTGCACAATTTGACCATGGTGATGGGAAATAGTGCAACAAACCCAAGTAACCATGCAACATGAGATAGTGGGCTTCACATGGTTTTTCTAACCGTGAAAATAGGTCGTGTGAGGTCCCTAGAGAGGTAGAATCATGTGCATAGTTAGTGAACAGTTTTCCTAATCATTCGATCTAGTTGTGCTGGACAATAAAAATGAGTTTTTAAAATCTAGACCACTCATGATTTTCCATAAACCTTCCATTATTTGAAACGACCCAAACATTCATTAATGAAAATTCCTCTTGATCTAATTAAATGTCTTATTATGGTTATATAAAATGTTAAGTTCATTGGTTTTATGTTCCTGGATTTTAAAATACCATTATAAATTGTGACAATTGCTAATATAGATTTTGAACAGTGATCACATGATCATTATAAATATCGGGCATTAACAAATCCAATTTACTCAGATAAATGAAGCGATGGCCTCATCCATTAAACTTTACCCACACTAAGCCCATTTTTTTGGATCTCATAAAGGAGGTTTCATAATTTTTATTCACTCTTGACCAAGCCCAAGCCGATCTTGAACACGTTAATCTTGAGAAGAACTGACTACGGGAGAAGTGGAGGTTAATAGAGATTACCACCTGAGCGATGTTATCTAAGACACCCCAAGAGTCTATCACCATCACACACCTTACCCTTTAGTCTTATGCGGGTTTTATAAGGGGTTATGTAACAAGACCCTAGCACTATGACTATGCACATTATTTTCTTATAAATAATATGCATTTATTTTATTATTGTTACTTTGTAAATAGTTTTTCAAGAACAAATGGTATTTTTAGTTAATATTCAACTAATAAATATATTTTGGTGAATTAATGAATTAATGAATTTAATAATATTTTAATAAAATAATAATAATATTATTAAATTACTTTTTATTAAATATAAATTATCGTATAATGTTATGAATGAAATTTTAATTTTTATTAAGGTTTGAAAGTTGTTTCTCTAAAAACCCATGAATTTTCGATAAATGTCGGTTTTTATTTTAAAAGTAAAAATTAACATATTTAGAAAAATATTTAGATAAAATGAATATTATTTTTGGAATCATGACGTCAAAATTATCCTATGGTTAATTTTTCCTATTTTTCTGAGACAGTCAAATTTTTGGGTAAAAATTAAATACCATTTAAATATATAATGTGTTTTATGACATCATAATGACCCAATAGTGATATAATAAAATAATATAAACATTATGTTCATCCAATATATGTTTTAAAATTAAAATAATATTATTTTGGGTCTATTTTATTTATTTTACAAAGATTTAGTGGACCCTTCAAGGTTTATAAAACATTTTGTCTTTCAAAATTGTTTTCCTTGAGAGTTTGACTCACCCCCCTCATTAGCTACCGTATTATTTTAAGAATTTCAACCATTGTCTGTATAAAATATTTTTGTACAATCCTATTTGGAAAAAACAATGGGTAAAAACCATGGGCTGGTTTGTGGTTTTGATTAGTTTAATGTGTGGTGTCCCAAACCTAAATAATAAAGAATTCATTCTCCTTTCATATATAAACCCACCCAAGCTCCCACTTCCTCTTTACTCAAAGACTTTTTAGTTCGTCAAAACCCTACCCTCATCTCTCTATAATCCTCCCAATGTTCCCAAAGATCCCATGTAGGCTCTCTCAAGCCTCTCCCAAGCTTTTGGGATCACACTTCCAAGTAAGGGATTCCTACCTTTCTCTTTTTATCCAAGTTTCTTAATATTGTTATGCCATTTTATTTTCAATTATAAATGTTGGGGTATAACTTCACACCTCCCCCATATTACCCTATTTATGTTTGGATAATGGGAGACCCCTTTCTCTCTAATTAATTCCTCCCATGTACACCCGTTACCATGCTGAAATTCCATGAGATGTTTCTCTCTCTTCTTTTACATCCAAGTAATTATTTTGTATTATGCATCTAAATTCCATTAAACTTTTTGGGAAATGTATCTATATGACCCCCTTACCGTCCATTTACTGTACATATTATGAGACACCCATTTCTCTCTCATCAACCATTTTCATGAATCCTTATGTCAAGCCGTTATGTTGCCGAAATTGCACGGCGTTTTTCCAAGCGAAGATCATTGTGTAGTGAATTCAATGCCCATGTCTCTATCAAGGGCATTCACCTTTATTCACATAAACATATTTAATGGTACTTTAATGTATTCTTTTCACATTACTTAATCATGGAATAACTTATTATTTTGATTGATTCCATGTTATATGATCCATGTGGCACATTTATGCATGAAATGAAATGTTTAAGAAGGGTGCATCTTGATAGCGCTTTAATGCATTGGGTAAAAGTATAGTATCATGATAATTTATGTGAAATGGGTGTTGAATCATGATAATTCAAGTGCAATGAGGGTTTAATCATGCTTCATGTGCAATGAGGGTTTACTAATGCTCCGTGTGCAATGAGTCATAGCTCATGCTAATTTCATGTTAAGTGTTGTTTCCACATTTCCATGTCATGATTATCTTGCTCTATCATTCCTTTTTGTTCATCTTTCTCTTGTTCTCTATTTATATGCCTATTGTTTAACATGTACTGTATTTCTCATGTAATTCCATGTCTATTCCCTTACTGGGCTTTATAGCTCACCCTTTTCTTATGCATGACCTCACGTTGTCCCATGAAATGCTAAGTATGATGGAATGTAGTGGTCGTGTAAAGGAAGTTTTCAATAAATATGTTGTATTTAATGTTTTATGTTGTTATGTAATGATCCTAATACCCAAAGACACTAGACCTCTTGATCTTCTATATTTTATCAAGTGATTTTTATGTAATAAATAAAGTTTTAGTGTGTAATAAAGAACCAGGTTGTCATATTATTTCTACCACATGAGACTAACTTAGGATTAGTGTTTACCATGGTTTATAAGGGATATAACACTAATTAATGATGTGATCTGAAGGGTTTTCATGGTGAGGTGAAAGTGATTCTTCTCTAGTAAGTCTCCACCCTTGATTCTTTTATGGTTTTCCATAGATATAGTTCTCCCTCTGTCTCGGTTTTCTAGATATACACCCTTAACATGAATATCTAGGGTATTTTCTTCCTAAAGTATTTATATTTGGTATCTTTGATGATAGGGAAGGGAATCTAAGGTGGTTTTGTGGATGTTTTACCCAGATTTGGTGTGTAGTTGTGTAGTTGGTTGATTTCACTGAAACCATATGGTAGGCGGATTCACTCTCAAATCAATATTGTCTAGAACTAGAATATTTGTATTGAATTATCTAGTTCTTCTTTGATCTAGATGTTATTATGAAGTGAAAATCTTATTGGAAATTCATTTTTTGAGGAATAGGTGATTTCGGGGGAAATGGGTTATTGTGGTGAAATGTTCTTTGATGTTGGATATTAAAATGTTGATTTTGAAATGGGGAGATTTGGATGATTTATGGAAATGAGTTGTGAATAATGGTTTTCAAAAAAAGGGGTTTCTTTATTTAAAGGTAATGTGGCATGGATGATGTCCTAAGTGATTTTTTGGTTTGGAATGGGTTGTTTTCATCATGTTGTAGCCTTGGCGTGTTATAAAATTATGGTTGGTTAAGTTGTTATGCATGTGATTGAGATTGATGTGAAGTGGGAAGGAAGTCTCACTATAAAAGTGGATGGGTTGTGTATAGAAGTGACATCATCTAGGAGAAGTGGTCGGGATGTACCAATCAATTGGGAAAGTAGTAAACAGTCTTAGACGAGAAGTTCCACCAAGATTGTAACACCGGGTTGTGTATGTGAAACTTTATGGCTATGTTTTGATCAAGATTGTGGCTATAAAAGATTGAATTGTTATGTTAATGTGTTATGGTAATTGTATTATGTCTCGTTTACAGGATTTCCCTTTAATTGTTTGGTTTTGGGTGAAAATGTGTTGGTAAGGGGATGTTTGGCTTATTGAAAATTATTGCACTATTGATGTTTTTATATAAAATGTTCATAAAAATGTGCTAATGGTTCTATCCTAGTGGAATGTGTAGGGAATTGATTTGGTGAAAACTGACTAATTATTTGTACTCATCCCTACTTTATCACTTTGTTGCTTTTGTAGATGTTGTTTTCTAGGAAACAATTAAGGGGAAAGCATCTCATTTGTATAGTAGTTCATTTTGATGCTTGGTGGTCATGTGGTGCCTGGATCGTGGAGCTTGTTATGGAGTTGTGGAGTCTTGTTGTGGTTTTTTTGGGTTGTTGTATAGTCGTCCACTTAGTACTCTGATTGTAGTCTAATGTGTTTGGTTGTGTTGGTATTCTAATTTTATAAATTGTTAACATTGTTGACATGCATTATATAGTTATCTTTTGTTATTTCCATCTTTGTTATTTTCTTGATTTCTATGGAAAAATCGTCCCCTGATTATTTTGGAAGCCCTTGACACTTATTTTTAGCATTGGGAATCTTGGGAATGATGTTAAAGGCCAAGTATCATCTCTCTACCTTCTCATGCCAATGACAAAGGTGACAGTATGTAACAAATCTCAACATGGGATCTAATAATGGTTCTCCAAGATGGTGGGTCACATGGATTGAAGTGATCCTTCACATATTCCATGGGATACCAACAAGCAGTGAGGGACTAGAGTGCTTCTATGTGGAGACTATTCCATCATGTAAGAGGGTAATGCAATAGTGTAAACATATTAATCAATAGAAGAAGTATGGTATAAATTAGGTGAATAATTATACAAAAATCCTTATGATAGTAGTAATAATAACGCAACCCTAAGGTTAATATTATATAAAAAATGATGTATGTCTTATCACTATAAAAAATGGTAGGAAATACATGGAAATATGAAAAGTGTACAATACAAGTATAAAAATTAAAAGTGACCAAAAGGGACTATCTCCAAATAAAATTATGATCTATAGATCAGTCCTATTCTCTAATAATCCTATGAAGGAACAATCAAGCATCATAAAGAGGGTGCTTTCCCAAGTCCCTACCTACATTCATGAAGTCAATATGGGTACCAAACAAGGTCTAAATCAGGTGTGAGATAACATGCAGTAGGACACCACCAATGGTGTCTATAACAAATCCATTTTTTAAATATAAGGCGAGAAGTGTGTAGTATATGAATGTAATATAAATGAATAAGAATGTTTGATACTACCCATTCAATAGGGATCACTATGAACTAACAATAATAAACACATGATTACTGTAAAGCACGCTAAAACATCCAATGCAGCCTAAGTCGAGTAATCCAGTTCCAGGCCTACATTTCCATATCATAGGAGTATAAATTTCCAAGGCATCCTCAATGACCTATTCCATGTAATCAAATGTAAAACCTAATGGAAAGATCTAAGGTGTAGTAATTTACAATGCATCCTAAATGGAATATTCTATGTAATCAATTTTCAAAACCAATGATTGAATCCAAGGAGTAGCAATATCTTTTAATTCCATTTAATTTGAATTCATGGAGTAGAAATGTCAATGGAATTCAATAATTTTGAATCCATGAATTAGAATTGACCGTGGAATTTATATAATCCTAAATCCATGGAGTATAAATTTCTATATCGTTCAATGTATTCTAGATCAATGGATTAGAAATGTCCATATAATCTTATATAATCATGAACATTTTATAAATAATTTCATAACAAATTTAAAAAGAATGAGTTCATCCAAATCATACCACATATACCTTTTAATTCCTTTAAATCATTTAACTTAATGTAATCAGATGAAAAATGAGTCATAAAACCTCTAATAATAATTCATTTAATTCATTACATCTCCATGTTAGATGGAGAGCTCATATGAACCCAACAAGGTGGTATAACATGGGAAATACTCATAGAAACACCTCATAGGGGGCCTAGGTTGAGGTTGAAAACCTCCAACCATCACATAATACTAAGTAGGAAACCTGAAATGGTTCCCAAAATTTAATCAAGGCATTAAAACAATTTTAGGAGCAGCACGGGAAGGATCAATGTGAACCATAATGAAAACTAGAGATAAAAAAATATCTTACATGAAATGGTATAGAAAAACAATCATATGTTTGTGGTAGTGCACTAATATAGTATCGACTCCTAACTAGATCTGAATTGGAAAAAAATGGAGAAATAGAGAAATACCCTGGAAATAGGGTATATTATCTTGTTGAAAAGTAACTCCATCGATATGAAGAAAAATGAATAAATGTGTAAGAGTAAAATAGAAATTATCAGTGTGGATCTAATGATATAAACAACTTAAAAATCAAACATTGTAGAGGTTTTCATCACCTAATCACTGGAAGATCTTCAGAAGGGATCTCTAAATCAAGAGGCTATCATACGTTAGAGATGAAGAAAAGGAAATAAGTGTTATAATAATTTTAAAGGAAAAAATAGTCATTTTACCTAAAATAATGGATCACATGGTTAGGATGAATGACTAGAAAAAAAATGAACCATCCATGCAACATTCTATATCAATGAACCACTTAGAACGTTCATTGTGAATAGTTAAAAAACAATACACTGACTATACATTTAGCTGGTGCTAAAAACTACATGTCGCTCATATGGTCATGTGGCCTAGGAAACATGGTTTCCACAAAATGTCCGTATTTTTTATTCTATTTTAAATGACTCACATGGTTAGTAGTGAATTTTTTTCCTCAGCTACATGGATTCCACTAACAGTGTGACACATTAGTATTTTCCAAAAACTGAGCCTCTGGGGCCAAACATGTCCCATATACCCCCAAATCTCTCTTGACCTCATTAGGCATTCAAATTTGGCCAAAATCATGGGATTAAACCGAAAATCAAAATATTCACACCACAATGTAAAACCTATTAGCTTGTAATCACCCCCTTAAAGAAATTCTTCTTCAAATTACCTTTCCAAGTGTGGTTCATCATCATTTGAGAATAACTCCGGCCACTGGGCTCAAAATTTTCCCTCTCACTCATAAGGCTCATTGAATACACATCTATTGTAACAACCTGGGTTTTTGGTGAACTTTTTTTAATTGAATTAATTAATTTTCATGTTTGTATTAAATTACACTAAATCAAACATTCATTTTATACCTCAATAACTTGGCTTGTGCAACACACAACACAGGATTGGTGTATACTACACACAACATCGAGTTTCCACAAAACATCATTTTATTATAATTTAAATAAGATAATAAACTAGCTATTAATTTTTTGGGTATGAATAGTATTTACTAACTTATGAAAATGAGAATTCATTGGTTACCAATTAATTAGAAATGAAAATATATACTAATTTAATATAAAGGGAATATTTTTATGCTACCAAAGTCATTTTTTATAAATAAATTAAATTAATTACAATTAGTGAATGATATTAATGAAATATATATGTTATATATTCAATTAAATATTTTCAATATTCATTAAATAAATTTTATTTGCATAAGATCATAACCACCAAATTTTATGCATAAAATCTTATATTTTCAAAAAAGGTAATTTTTTTTCTTTTTAATGGAGAACCCATTTTAAATCCAAATTTTGAAACTTTTATATAATCTATTTGATTAAATAAAAATATTTTAGAATTATAGATTTATAAATTTAATTTTATGGAATTGATGGAATTTCTATGATAAGTTCCATGTTTTGATGAATAGTAAAAAAACTAAATTATAATTAAAAACAACATTTTAAATCAAAACATTTTATAGCGTTAAATTATATTTTTGATTGTTTTTAAATTATATTTATATTAACTTTTTATTAGTTAATATAATGTAGGTAGTCGGTTTAAATTGTACATTGAATTTAGATATAAAAAGATTTCAATCTTTTACATGTTTTAACTTTAATAACCAGTTTTCTCACACCATCAGTTGGATTAATTTTAAATTAATTACTAAAACTTATGTGTTTTGAATTTATAAAAATATATTCCATATTTTGAATCATAGGGTCCAAAATATGTATATAAGTTTATTTTATTATTTTGCATTATGAATAGAAACTTTAGTAAATTTTTATTTACCATGATTAATGGTAAATTTGTTTATTAAAGGTAAATATTATATTATAATTTCCATAAAACAATTCATAATTTCATTGGATGGGTGGATTTTGGCTAAAATAAACCTTGGGACTAAATTATACCCTTTTATGCCACTATTTTTAGAATATGATATTTATTATATTTTATTTAAAGATAAGTTAAAAATTTCATACTCATATTTTTAATAAGTAAATAATTTTTAATATAGGGTTATAAAGAAGATAAATTCAAATATAAATACTAATTTTAAATATAATAAATTTATATTCATCATGATAATTTTTTTAGTTTTTAGAGAATAATATATTTTAATTAAAATCCTATAAATTGATGTTGTAGTAATTGTTCAATTAATTGAAATATCAAATAAATTATATTTGAAATATTAAAATAAATATAATTAAACATAATTAAGGAAATAATAAAATTTAATAGATAAATTTTATATGTTAGTGTTATATTAGAAGTGTTTTTTATTGTTTCAATAAGGTTTTCCTTATGACTTTTCCATTCCTTCTTGTTATGAAAATCACAAACACCTTATACTTAAGCAAATATAAACTTTTACCTTTATAAGGAAAATTTACTTCTTTAAGGAAATTTACCCTAATCTAGATTTTCTTATACATAGCAATATTTTTCTTAAATACAAAAACCAGATTCATACCCAAAATCACAGAAGTCATAAAATGTAAAGATTTGGAGCATTATATTTTTAGTATCCGAATTCTAGACTCTGAACTCTTATGAAGTTCGACTCTGAACTTTCATGAGTTCGACTCCGAACTTTCATGAGTTCGACTCCGAACTCTTATAAAGTTCGACTCCAAACTTTCAGGAGTTTGACTCTGAACACTTATAAAGTTCAACTCCGAACATTCATGAATTCGACTCCGAACTCTTATAAAGTTCGACTTCGAACATTCAGGAGTACGATTCCGAACTATTATAAAGTTCGACTCTGAACTTTCATGAGTTCGACTCTAAACTCTTATAAAGTTCGACTCCGAACTTTCATGAGTTCAACTCCAAACTCTTATGAAGTTCGACTCCAAACTTTCATGTGCTCGACTCCGAACTCTTATGAAGTTAGACTCCAAACATTTACTAGTTCGGCTTCGAACACTGCATGTTCAGATTCCGATCTCTGGTGAAACCAGACTCCGAATTCCTATAAAATAGAATCCGAATATTTCTTAACATAGACTCCGAATTTTGTTTTGGTTAGACTCTGATCTTTTATTTTTCTTACACTCTGAAATTTTGTATGGATCATACTTATATATGCTCCATTTCAAAATGATGTCGTGCATTCATTAATACATGATTTATTATCAAAACGATGTCGTCCATTCTGTTTCTAATTAACCATTGATTGAGTTACACATGTACAGGTCCCTCTGAATTTCATGGAAAATATGACCATTGGAAATTTGCCAATAAATAGGAGCTCATTTGAAAGAGCTCGATATTAAGTTGATCGATCTAGAGACCACACGCTGTTAAGGTGATTTCTAGAGAGAGAATCTTTTCATTCATTTTGCGTACTGAAATACTCGTTCAGATTGCTTCATGCGTCTCTGAATGTTGGTGATTACATTCGAGGACTTCCAGGGATAGGAAGACAGAGGTACCGACTACCTTGAATTTTGAGGGCTTCCTTGATGAGGAAGACAGAGGTTACAACTACCTTAAAGTTGAGGGCGTACTGGGATAGAAAGACAAGGATTTCGATCTTCATATCAAGTGCTTACCCTGGTGTGGGTAAGACAGACTTGCTTGAACGTATAAATCAAGGGAACTTTATCCATGGTTGTTGGATACCCTTCTCTTTGGGTTAAAATACTTATATCTTGTTACTTGTAGTTTTACTACTTGTTTTTTCCGTTGCACTTTTTTATTGTAAGGAAAGTATAACCTTATTATATTTCCTTACACTTGTACTCTGATTAGTTTAGATTATATATGCTTTAAGGTAGAATATCATATTGTAAACATTGGTTGTAAATCTCTAGATGGTGGTTAGAGGTGTTGTGAATTTGCTTAATTTAACTTTGTTAAACATAGATTTTTCCTTTTCTAAGGAAAATTTTAAAGTATACAATTCACCCCCCTCTTGTATATTGAGCATATACATCATTATTTTGATCCTACAATTGGTATCAGAGCAGGTCTCTGAAATACTTATATTCACATATAAGTTTGTCTTGCTCATTTTCCCATTGTTCTTCATCCTTGAATAGGAAGTTTTTTTCATTCCAAACCTTATCATTCCGATCCTTGTCATTCCGAATTATCATTCCAAACCTTGTCATTCCGAATTATCATTCTGAATTGTCATTCCGAACTTTGTGGTTACGTACTTTTTCTTCTAACTAGTTCGGTTGCCAAAGTTTTTTTAAGAATGGTAGGAATCAATGTTGGATCTATTGACAATCTAAATCCTAAAAGACCACCAATCTTTGATGGTAATGACTATGATTACTAGAGAGATCGAATGAATACTTTTGTTATCAATACTAGAGTGGATAATTTTGTTATGCTTACTGGTGATTATAAAATTCCTGATAAGAAAGTTAGAACTTTCACTAACTAGGAAAAGCAAGAGTATCAACTCAATTATAAGGTACACAATACTTTACTATGTTCGGTGACTAGAAATATATATATCCAAATTTCTTCTTGTGAAGTAGCTAATTGTATCTGGAAGAAGTTATAAGTTACACACTTTGGCACTTCTAAAGTGATTGAAACCAGGAGAGCTATGCTTAGAGCTAAATACCATGGATTCAATTTTCTGTATGGAGAACCAATCTGTAAAGTTCAATAGAGATTTATGACTATAGTCAACAGTCTACAGTCTATGGGAGATAAAGGGTTAGATGATGAAGCCCATGTGGATAAGATAATTGATATTATTCCCAATGAGTGGGAATAAAAAAGAACAGCTACTAATGAGAACATGAAGGTCACTCAAATTTCTCAAGATGAACTATTCGGAACTATTATCCAACATGAAACAAGAATGAAGAGAGATACTGACAACATCGAAAATAAGAATGGGAATGGTACTATTGCTTTTACAACAAAATCAAATCATATGGAAGCTAAGACTCCTCAGAGAGTAACCAGATCCCAGTCTAAGATGGTGATTATTCAATCAGAATCCAATGAAAGTGAAGTCTCATAAAATGAGTTAGCAAATCTTGCTCGAAGAGTGAACAAGATAGCTAGCTAGAGACATTTACAATCCAAGTATAAGAAAAAGGACAGGAAAGACAAGAAAGATGGAGAAGTTACTTGTTATGAATGCAAGAGAGCTGGACATATTAGACCAGATTTCTCTCTACTAAAAAATAAAGAAAGAAAAGAAATACATTCTGAAAGGAACATAAATAAGTATTACAAAACCAAATCTAAGAATTTTCTGAAAGAAAATGACACATGGAGTGCCATTAGTGGTGACTCTTCAGATGAATCTTCTGATTATGAAACTTCACGATAGAAGAATCTTGGTCTTATTTCCAGATTACCCATTAATAATCATTTCATTTTGGCTAAAGTATGAAATGATGAATCATTGACCAATGTATCTTTAAATTCTAATGATAGTAAGTATTATAACTCTTCAGATGAATAATCCTTTTCTGATGAAGAAAATACTTCACCTACCTATGAAAAAGTTTCTAGGTTTGCTAAACTTCTTGAGATTGAAAATCCTAAACTCAATAAAATACATGATAAGAAAAACTCTAGGAATACTATTCTTACAAACTAAAAATCAGATCTTTCTAAAGATATTGATAGAAAAAATGATGATTTTATAAGTATTTTAAAAAATCTTGAGGAAGTAAGTTCTGAGAAGAACAATCTTTCTAAAGAGTAAGAACAAGTTATTTCCAAGAAAAGTATTTTCAAGCCTAGTTCTAGTTCTAAATCTAATGACATTGGAGATAAAAACTTGGTTATTAATCTCAAGTCCAAAATTTTTTCCTTAAAGAAGTGTTTATCAAACTTTACCCATGGTAAATAAAATTTTGATAAAATGTATTCACAAATACGACCTTTAAGAAACAAATCCGGATTTGGTTATACATATGAAAAACCAACTTTTAGTAACAACTACTTTGTTCCACAAAGTGCCCCATTTTGTACCAATTGTCAATGTCGTGGTCACTGGGAAAAGAACTGTTCTTTAAATAAAACCCAATCTCTAGGTTTGCATAAAGCCTATTTTTCTAAGAAAGTGTGGGTGCCTAAAATTTTGTTGTCTGGAAATCTCGGATCCAAAAAAGTTTGGATTCAGAAAGTCTAATTCTTTTCTTTTTTTCAAGAATATAGAGGGAGTACCAACAACAATAAATGGTACATGGATATTGGATGTTCCCGGCACATGACTGGTAATAAAATCTATTTTGAAAAGATTATCAAAACGAAAGGAGAAAGGTAACTTTCGGAGATAATGCTCAGGGAGAAATTGATGGTATAGGTAATATTGTTCTTCTTGGTAAAACTTTGATTTCAAATGTTTTGTTTGTTAAGGGTCTTAAGAAGAACCTCATTAGCATAAGTCAGTTATGTGATGAAGGATACCTTGTGAATTTTAGGAATGATAAGTGCTTAGTACACAATTCCAAGGAAGAATTTATTCTCTCAGCCAATAGGCTAGAGAATGTTTACAGATAGAACATAGAAGACCTCAGAAGCCAAGACCTACCTTTCTTAAGTGCAATGGAAGATCATTCCTGATTATGGCATAGAAGATTAGGTCACTATAACCTTAGAAACTTATTTAAACATTCTAAGAAGAAACTAGTTAAGGATCTACCAGAGCTTAGATTTGATTCTTCTAAAGTTTGTGATCCTTGTCAATATGGAAATCAACATAAATCTAGTTCTAAATCAATCTGTGAAGTCTCAACGACTGATGCATTACAGTTAGTGCACATGGATCTTTTTGGTCCAACACAAACTAGATGTATTGGAGGAAAATACTATGTGTTTGTTCTAGTTGATGATTACATCAGATTTACTTGGGTCTATTTTCTGGCAAAGAAGTCTGAAGTTTTTTATTATTTCAAAAGTTTTAGAGCACAAGTAAAAAATGAGAAAAATCTTCCAATGAAAACTATTCATAGTGATCATGGAGGTGAATTTCAAAATTCTATTTTTGAAACTTTTTGTAGTAGAAAAGGTATTACTCACAATTTTTCAGCACCCAGAACTCCTCAACAAAATGGTGTAGTTGAAAGAAAAAATAGAATTATTCAAGATATAACTAGAACCATGTTGATTGAATATTCTATAGCTAATCATTTTTGGGCTGAAGCTGTAAGTACTACTTGTTATACTATAAATCAAGTTTTGATTAGACCTTTTCTTAATAAAACTCTTTATGAGTTATGGAACGGTAGAAAACCAAGACTTTCCTACTTCAAGGTTTTTGGTTGCAAAGTATTCATTCTGAATAATAAAGATAATTTACATAAATTCACACCAAAATCTGATGAATGAATTTTCTTAGGCTACTCCAAAACTTCTAAGGCATATAGAGTTTTCAATAAAAATAGTTGTACTGTTGAAGAAACAGTGCATGTAAAATTTGATGAGTCTGATCCTTTTGTTATTAAACAATCTCAACCTACATCCTCAGATGTGTTTGAAAAAATTGATTGTCAACCTTTGATAGAAGATACTTCTGATAAGGAAAATGTTCAAGAATATACTTTTGAAACATTTCCCCGAGAAGACTTTCTATCCTATGTTGATGAACAGGTTTTACAAAACCCAAATAAGGTGTTTCTTAAGAATCATCCCAGTGATAGTTTCATTGGTGACGTAAATCAACCTGTAAGGACTAGAAGTTCCTTAAGAAATGAAGTAAAAACATGTAGCATTTCTTTCCCAATTAGAACCAAAAAGCACTGATGAAGCTTTAGGTGATGATGATTGGATCACAGCCATACAAGATGAACTAAATGAATTTGAGAGGAATATAGTATGGACCTTGGTCGAAAGACCTAAGGAAACTTCTTTCATTGGAGTAAAATGGGTCTTCAGAAACAAGTGTGATGAAAATGGAGTCATAGTATGAAAAATAGATAGACTAGTTGCTAAAGGCTATAACCAGCAAGAGGGAATGAACTATTATGAAACTTACGCTCTAGTAGCTAGACTTGAATCTATTCGTATTCTACTTGCCTTCGCAGCATTCTTCAATTTTACACTTTTTCAAATGGATGTGAAAGGTGATTTTCTTAACGGTTATGTTCAAGAGGAAGTTTTTGTTGAACAACCTCCTGGATTGGAAGATACAAAACATCCTGATCATGTTTTTAGACTTACCAAAGCTTTGTATAGTCTTAAGCAAGCCCCACGAGCCTGATATGATAGGCTCACATGATTTTGCTTCAAAATAACTATGTTAAGGGAAATGCAGATCCAACTCTTTTTATAAAGAAAGATAAGAAAATTGTTTTGATTTGTTTAAATTTATGTTGATGACATCATATTTGGTTCAACTCAGCAATCTTTAACTGATTCATTTGCAAGTCTAATGAAATCTGAGTTTGAAATGAGTATGATGGGTGAGTTAACTTTTTTCCTTGGTTTTCAAATTTCTCAAAGACCAGAAAGAACCTATATATCTCAACATAAGTATATTAATGATCTTCTCAAAAAGTATGGTTATGACAACACTAAGAGTATAAGTACTCCCATCGGTACCTCAAACTCATTCGATCGTGATGAAGCTGAGAAACCAGTAGATCGGACATCTTTTAGGGGTATGATATGAAGTCTACTTTACTTAATAGCTAGTCGACCAGACTTAATGTTTTCAGTATGATTATGTCAAGATATCAATCCAATCCTAAGGAATCTCACTTAAAGGTGATAAAAAGAAATTTTCTCTAACTAAAGGGAACCATGGATCTAGGATTATTTTCTACTTCTGGAAATTATTTTATTCTAAAAAGTTTTTCGGATGATGACATTGGTGGATGTAGAATGGATAGAAAGAGTACATCCGGAACATGTCATTTATTAGGAGATTCATTAGTTTCTTGGTCCTGAAAGAAGCAACATTCTGTAGCACTTTCCACTACTGAAGCTGAATATGTAGCAGCTGGAAGTTGTTGTGATCAAGTGTTGTGGATGCAACACACACTCACAGATTATGGCCTGAGTTTTACTAAGACTCAAATTTTTTGTGATAACACAAGTGTCATTGCCCTAAGTAAGAACCCTGCACATCACTCTCATGAAAAACACATAGACATTAGGCATCACTTTCTTAGGGATCACACACTTAAAGGAGATATCATTCTTCAGTTTATCGGAAAGCAAGATCAACTTGCTTATATTTTCACAAAATCGTTACCCTCCGATAGATTTGAATATATTAAACAAAAGTTAAGAATGACAACCGTAAGGTAATCATTATTCATTAAATTATTGTTGAATAATTCTACTAACACTAATAAACTCCTTTTCATAGGGGGAGTACATTTGATTTTTAGTATAACTAAAATTTTCGTTTAAAAAAAAATTAGTGTAACTAAAATTTTCATATTTAGTTTTTCAAACTTTTCGAAACTGAAGTTTTCGGAATGGAAATTTCTGAAACTAAAATTTATGGATTGGGAATTTCCGGAACTGAAATTTTCAGGATTGAAATTCTCTGAATGAGAACTTCCAAAATGGAGATTTCTGCACTAGAGTTTTCGTAATGAGATTTCCGTACTAGAGTTTTCATAACGAGATTTTCATACTGGAGTTTTCGTAACGATATTTCCGTACTGGATTTTTCATAACGAAATTTTTGTACTTGATTTTTTGTAACAATATCTTAATACTGGAACTTTCGTAATAAGTTTGTTTTTAAATTTATTTCTTCAAGAAGAATATTACCAATTACGAACAATCTTTCTAGCCAAACCGAGAGCTATTATTTCCTTTATTATTTTTTCGTAATCATATTTTTCTTTCTGGTATTTTCATGAGTGTTTTTTTAAAATGTTCGGATTCTAGTTTTCCTCAAATCCGGATGTTTTCCTTAAAACCTCAAAAATATCGGAGTAAAGGTTTTCCATGAGAGGGTGTTTTCCACTGTCAGATCAGATCAAAACGTTTTCAACTGTTAGATGGATTTTGTAAGACCAAAGGTCACATCCATCGCCTATATTAATGGGACCCCAAACATGTCCCACATAGGTTTTGAAAAATTTCGCATCTTGAAGCCCTGCTGCTCTTCTTAAGACCGGTTTAGAACTTTTCTAATCCGTTCTGAATATTTCAGAATTCTTCACTCCAAATGTCTGTTGACGCTACATCTCAAGATATGTCAACTAATAAACCACTATCTAAGTGGTCAGTATTCAGGGAAATGTTATTTCATCCGGATTTCAACAAGTTTGATTCTATTATAACCAAGAATATAAAGTTGAATGGTTGGGATGATATATGCTTGTTCAAGTCAGAAAAATAGGATCCGGTTTATACTGATTTTTTGACCGAGTTCTATGAGTCCGTTTCCTTCTAGATGGAAGATAGAAGAGAGTGGTTTTCATTCAAGTCTTATGGGAATACTTATAAGCTTTCCTACACCAAGGTTGCGAGCTTGGTTGGATTGTCTTATGAGGGGGAATATGAGTTTTTCTCACATAAGCTTCTAGATGAGCAAGGAAGTTTCAACAAGGTGAAGGATTTAAAATTCCTTAGACTTAAGGATGCTATGACCGCTAAGATTGCACATCTCACTCCGAATAATAAGATTCTTCAACTCTGGGTAGAAGGTTTTCTCGTCCCAATAAGAGGCGACAAAGATAATTTGAAGAAAAGTGATATCTATGTTTTAGATTTCTTGGTAAATCTAACAAAGATAAATTTGATGAGGCATGTCTTGATTACGATCAAGAATATCAAAGAAGGTAATTTGAGAGCTCAAATAATTATGTACCCTGCCTTACTATCTAGGATGATAGTTCGGTGATTAGAATCCTTCAAGGTTGCATGCAAATCAAAAGTCTGGAATTTCAAGCTTATGCTTGTTAGTGATGATACCTTGAAGAGGATGAAGATGGGTTTTTTCCAGCGAATCCGGAGAATTTTTACCCTCTATCTATGGAAGAGGTTGAGGTCGCTTAGAAAGAAACAAAGAATCTGGAACTATCCTAAAAGACAAGAAAGAAGAGAAAGGTTAAGGAAGTGGTTGCTGATAAAGAAAATCCCCAGGCTAAGGAAACTCAGTCTGCTCCCCCCAAATTGAAGAAGCAGAAAACATATACAGATAAAGTGGCAGCCATGTGGAGGGAAGACAAAGAGAAGAGGAAATAAGGGGATCCACAATTTGTATTGGACCCTGCAGAGGCTAAGGCCTTAAATGAAAAAGCTGCGGAAGAGTTAGAGAAGCAGGTGAAAGAGAGGAAAATAAAAAAGAAAGTGTCTAAAGCTGAAGTGGTGCAATCTTTGCTGAGAGCTACAGATTTAGCTTCTGAGTTGATTCCAGTTCCGAAATCATTCCTTACAGAACATTATTTACCAGGAACTCTAGCTAATAATTATGTCACTCCAAAAAAAATACAAGTGTAAAGAAGTAGTTGAAGAAGCTGAAAAAGAAGTTGAGGAATAAGTAGAGGAAGATGATGAAGAAGAAGAAGAAGAAGAAGAAGAAGAAGAAGGAAGTGAAGATTTAGATTCCTTGATCAAGAAAGTAGAGGTTTATAAAGATAAGGCATAATCCGCTAAGTTAGCTACTACAGGAAAGGGAGATGAGGAAGCTAATAAGAAAGATGATAAGCAACAAGAAGAAGAAGAAGAAAATGTCTTGTATGATGACAAAGAATCCTATGAGAGGAATTTTATTGAAGAAGGAAAAGAAAAATAGAAACCAGATGAAGACCAGATTATTCCTGTTTCTGAATCCGAGGAAGTGTCTCCTAATAGGGAAACAATTCCGAAGTCTGATAAGGGAAATCAAGATCTCATGGATACCCCAACAAAAGAAGTCTTCAGGAAGAAGGATGTTGGTGGTTCTTCTAAGAGAAAACCTGTGAAAATTGAAGAAGAGAAATCTCAAAGAGATTTATCTGATTTGGAATCATCATCTCATGGGCATGATTTTATGGTTCAATCTCTGAAGAAGTTGGTGGACATCATTCCGATTTTTCCAACTATAGATTCCAGATGCCAGATGCTGCAACAAAGTATGAATCAGAAATCAGATTCCTTATCCATGGTCATGGATAAGTTTGTGAATATCGAATCTGAACAAAAATGTTTTCTTATCGATTATGATGTGCATAGAAAGTCCTACAGTAAGGTAACAATGTGTTCTAAGAGAGTTGATGAAGATTTAGTTCAGTTTGAAAGTTTTCAGGCTGAAGTTCAAAATACTTTTGACATGGAGGATAAAAAGTTTATGGATATTTATGAAAAGCTGACCCAAGAGAAAAATTCTCAAAATCAATAGGTCAGGGACCTGAATGGGAAGCTTAACTCAGTACCTCAAAATTGGAAAGGTGAAAGAGATTTCCGGATTGAGTTTAAGGAGAAGTTGGAAAAGCAAGATGAAATAATAAAGTTGCAGAAAAAGGCCATGGAGGCTCAGGCAGAAGCTTTAAAATTCCAAGAATAAAAGGTAAAAGCCTTGGAGAGGCAAGTTGAGGAAGAGAAAAGAGACTTGAAGAAACTCAAAACCTTGTTAAAGAAGCTCATCCCGAAGGAAAAGGAAGACAAATGAACTCACTCCGATTCTTTTGTTGTATTTGTCTTTCCTTGTTGTTTTTGACAAGCTCTAAAGAAATGTTGTTTAAATAATTGTATATTATAGTGTTATTACTAATCTTTCAGGTACCATATTTTCCATTCCCTTCAATTCTTTTTGAAAATCACAAAGGGGGAGAAGGAAAAAGAACTACTCCTAAGGGGGATAAGGAAAAAGAACTACTCCTAAAGGGGAGAAGGAAAACGAACCACTAAAAATAGGAGAAAGAAAAATTTAAAATATCCTTAATGTAAGGGGGAGTTTCTATCTACGATGTTTGTCATTCCCATTGTAATGAAAAAACTCAAAATACAATCCTTAGAGTTTTAATGCCTAAGGGGTAGTTAGTTTTTTTCACTTTCATCCACGAACAAAGGGAGATAAGTTTTAATTTCAAAGTCTAATGAAATTTTTCAAAGTCCTTATATTCTTTTTTTCAAGGATGTTTGTGCTTTCCAAAAAGGGGGAGATTTTTGAGTCAATAAGGTTTTCCTTATGAATTTTCCATTCCTTCTTGTTTTCAAAATCAAAAACACCTTATACATATGCAAATATAAACTTTTACCTCTATAAAGAAAATTTACTTCTTTAAGGAAATTTACCCTAATCTAGATTTTCTTATAGATAGAAATATTTTTCTTAAATACAAAAACTGGATTCATACCCAAAATCCTAGAGGTCATAAAATGTAAAGATTTCGAGCATTCTGGTTTGAGGATCCAAATTCTGGACTCCGAACTCTTATGAAGTTCGACTCCGAACTTTAATGAGTTCGACTCCGAACTCTTATAAAGTTTGACTCCGAAATTTCAGGAGTTCGACTCCAAACTCTTATAAAGTTCGACTACGAACATTCAGGAGTTCGACTCTGAACTCTTATGAAGTTCAACTCTGAACTTTCATGAGTTTGACTCAGAACTCTTATAAAGTTCGACACTGAACTTTCATGAGTTCGACTCTGAAATCTTATGAAGTTCAACTCCAAAATTTCATGATCTCGACTCCGAACTCTTATGAAGTTTGACTACGAACTCTTATGAAGTTCGACTCTGAACTTTCATGAGCTCAACTCCGAACTCTTATGAAGTTCGACTCTGAACTTTTACTAGTTTGACTTCGAACTCTGCAAGTTCAGATTCCGATCTCTAGTAAAACCAGACTCTGAATTCCTATAAAACAGAATCTGAACATTTATTAACATAGACTCTGAATTTTGTTTTGGTTAGACTCCAAACTTTTAATTTGATTACACTCCTAAATTTTATATGGATTTTACTTACATATGCTTCATTTCAAAACGATGTAGTGCATTCAGTAATACATGATTTATTATCAAAACGATGTCGTCCATTCTGTTTCTAATTAACCATTGGTTGAGTTACACGTGTACAGGTCCCTCCGAATTTCACGGAAAATATGACCATTGGAGGAGGGAGCCGACCGTTGGAAATTTGGCTATAAAAAGGAGCTCATTTGAAATATCTCGATATGAAGTTGATCGATCTAGAGACCACACACTGTTAAGGTGATTTATAGAGAGAGAATCTTTTCATGCCTTGTGCGTACTGAACTACTCGTTCAGATTGCTTCGTGCGACTCCGAATATTGGCGATTACATTCGAAGACTTCTGGGGATAGGAAGACAGAGGTGCCGACTACCTTGAAGTTCGAGGGCTTCCTTGCTGAGGAGAATAGAGGTTACAACTACCTTAAATTTGAGGGCTTGCGGGGATAGAAAGTCAAATATTCCAATCTTCATATCGAGGGCTTACCCTGGTGTGGGTAAGACAGACTTGCTTGAAATTATAAATCAAGGGACCTTTATCCAAGGTTGTTGGATACCCTTCTCTTTGGGTTAAAAGACTTATATCTTGTTACTTGTAGTTTTACTACTTGTTTTTTCCACTGCACTGTTTGTATTATAAGGAAAGTATAACCTAATTATATTTCCCTACACTTGTACTCTGATTAGTGTAGATTCTATACGCTTTAAGGTAGAATCTCATATTGTAAACTTTGGTACTAATTCTCTAGTTGGTGTTTAGAGGTGTTGTGAATTTTCTTAGTTTAACTTTGTTAAACATAGATTTTTCCTTGTCTAAGGAAATTTTCAATGTATACAATTCACCCCCCTCTTGTATATTGAGAATCTAAATCATTATTTCGATCCTACATTTTTTCAAGGTTATCATGTTCTTAGGATATTTTTAAAAAGAAAAATATTAAATAATATCAAAATTAACAAAAATGATACTTTAAAACAAATAATATTTTATTAAATGATATAAAATTCATAAAAATATAAAATTCATCAAAATAACATGAATAATGTTAAAAATGTTATCAATAATCTACATTGGATTTTTTTGGAATTTTATAGTAACTATATTAACCCGAAAGTGTAAGAATCCAAGTTGTCATGGTAAAAGTTAATGTGTTCACCTAAAGGTTAATACCAAAATATATGGTTCTTATTGTGAATTAAAACTATCTAAAAAACACTTTTTTGAGATTATTTATACCAATAATCATCTAATATTTCAAATAAATTAGTTTGGATCTATTTTAAACCGAAAATCAATTTTTATTAATTTAATATTTTGAGTGTTTCCAAGAGTGCCCCTCCCCTCTCTTATAAAAAGGAACCTACTCCCTCACTTACTCACACAATGGTGAGCATTATATCTCGAACAAAAATGAACATTTATACTCTTAACTTCCTTATAAAATCTATGGAGGTTATTTTCATCTCAAAATACCTACTGTAGTGTCCCTAAGTAAAGATCTAGAGGGAGTTCATCGAATAAGAGGTAATCTCCTTTACCAACTCTCTCAATAGTATTTCTTATTATACTTCCTCTTCCCATGTTTTTTCTATTATAAATTAATAAATATAGTATAAAATATATATTTATATGTTATTATTATTATAGAACAATAATATTCCACATTTTATTCATCATACAGTAAATGAAATGACCACGTGCGCATACATAAGTCCTACCGTCACCACACTGTGGTGTAATCAGTTTTTCATTACCAATTTACATGGATGGGTATAATTATGAAAATAATGAATATATATTATAATTAATAACGATATTTATTAGGAAAAAAAATATATACCATCAAATATTATACCATTTCATAATTAATGGATTGATATCGTCGCTCATGCGTATGTACGGAAAACCATCTCCCCGATGCAATTCAATTCATTATCAAAGATAAAAAATAATGAATGATTATATAAATTTATATAATTAATAATTATATTATATATTTTCATAATGTTATTCTGTAATTGAAATAACTATATCCCACCTGCATAAACTGGGACTTACACTACACGACATGAATAAAAAAGGAAGCAATTAACACCTGAAAGTAGAATACTAATGAAATATTATTAACAAATGGGTGATAGTATGATTATATATAATGTCATATGAATATAGTTCATGAATAAGTTAATAACATTATTTAATTAATTATACAATAGTTTTTGACACGTATGAATGAAGTCATACCTAAGGTAAGGGTTAATTCCACAATATCAATATTACCGGGAAGGTTTATACGTATCTCCTGGGAAATATTTATCATCCATGTTCATGTTTCAAAAAATGAATTTCAAAATATTCTTACCATTATTATACAATTGATTAAAATATTTTTTACCCATGTATGAATTTTTGTTATTTTTTTGAAAGGATTATTTTATCTTTTTCCTAATGAGATAAATTTTTATTTTTATAGAAAACATAGAAGAAGAATGTTTATTTTTAACATATATATAATGAATGGATTTTTCCTCTTTCATGAAATCATAATGCCTCCAGGATTCCCTTATAAGATATCAAGGTTATTTTTAAAGAAAATATTTTCTTTTAAGGTTGAATGGAATTTTAATAAAAGAAAACCTTTTCAATGATGAAATGTTATTTTATTTAAGAAATATATTTATAAGTATTTTAAATTATTTTCCCATATAAGATGACATCCATTGGTGTTACTCATGAATTTTTAGGAAATGATCCAAATAATCCATTCATATTGTTTCTCTTAATGTTTTTAGTTTATTTACAGGATATTTATGAAACCTGTTTCTTTTCCATGAGTTATATGCTTATGAAATCCACTTCTTTTAACAAGTTCTACTTTGATTAGATTATTATGAAACCTATATATTTTCCATAGGTTATGATATTATTACATGTTTATGACACCCATTTAATTTCATGGGTTATGATATGATTTTTTATGATCTTGTGGAACATTTATATATGATTTCATTAAGAGAAGGGTGGGACATATATATCCTTCCAATTCATTGGGTAATGATTTATATCTCATGATATAGTCATAAGGTACTTTATCCACTAAGATGGTCCTTGGAGTTAACCATGAATACTAAGATAGTTTTGTAAGTTAACCCATACTACCAATAATTCCTTGACAACATTTCCTTTACTACCATGGAAATCATTATTATATGCTTATGTGTCTGCTATAATTCCATGTATTATTCCAACGTCATTCCTTCATGAATCATGTTTCTTAATTCCTTATGATTCATGTCTTATAGACTGTCAATATTTATGACATGATTCTATTTATGATCTTTGATATGTTGGGTATGATCTTCTAATGTCATGATCATGTTCTCATACCCTTATGATCATGATTATTTTTCAATATATCCCTTATTTATCATTACTAAGAATCTGAGATCACCCCTTTTTTCTGTTTCCTTTCATCCATGTTATGAAGAAATTTATTATGTTTTATGTGTCTAAGAAATTTTATAGTCAAGAAGAATATAGTGGGAAATCATGTATCTCACTTATGTACAAGTGTTTTTGTTTCCATGTTTCCAAAGAAACTAGACTACTATAGCCTTTGAGTGTTTTTTGTAATGTATTAAGTATTTATAAAAAGTAATGTAATGTTAATGTATAAAAAGTGAGGGTTTATATTGTTGGATTTAGAAGAAAATTTCAGTTAACCTTTGGAAAATAGGATGAGAAATCCTTAATGAGAACCCTAAGGACATATCTAAAGATAGGTATAAAGACCTAAAACATTATAGGAAAATGTCTTCGAATTTTGGTAAAGGATAAAGTGAGTGCTTTCATAGAAATATATCCATATATGGATACTCCAAGTGGATGTTTCTCTAAAACTGATGTACTTAGGGGTAACAACTTCGACAAGGTGTGTCAGGTCTGGCTCAGTGTAAACTGGTACATGACAACGGTCTATACTGCACACCTAGTTTAATAGTCTTGGGGGATATGATTTGGTAAATTCACATAAAAACTTAATTGAGAATCATGACGGATTTAAATATAAGTTGGATAATAATAACCTAGGATGATCCTAAGGTGTCATATATTAAGGAAGGTGTCATAATTTAGAAATATTATAAGTGAATTTTCTTGATTATGTGGTTCCTCATTATGATAACTGTTTCTTACCCAATTATTTTAGTTTTAGTTAATGGATGGAACCCAAATTGTAGAGACCTGAAGCTTGACATACATGAACATTACATTACTTTTGCGGAATACTTAGTACAAAACAAAAACACACACACAAGGACCGTAATAGTTTAGTGTCTTTGGAAACTCAGAATAAAATCTTCTAATCGTGGTGAAAGATCTTCAACATCTCCCATAAATATCATCCCCTTTTTTTTCTTAACTAAAACCTTTCTTTATATCCTGGGGAAAAGAAAACATAAAAAGGGTGAGCTAAAATGCTCAGTAAGGGTAAGCATGGATAAAATAAAACATACTATATACATTTGAACTTAAAAACATGAACATAATGTCTAAACATCAAAAGCTTGAGCAATGACATAAAACATGGAAGTACGCAAGTCATAGATCATAAAGAAACATTAATAATGATAAAATAGAATGGGAATAAAACATGTAATTATGGAAACCATTAAGCACAATATATGATTTCCATATTAGCCAAGGCATTACTGCCAAGACCATCTTAGTGGACAAAGTCCCTTTCTGAATCGAGTTCACTCCTCGTTCTAGTCCTGTATTACTGAATCGGTTTAACTTTCTGTTCCAGCCATTTCTATCTCATGAGAAATAAATCTTTACCCAATGCATTGGAGGGATATATAGGTCCCACAAATCTCATATTTAAATCATTCTTTCGTGTACCACAATATAAACATACATCATTCATAATAACCCAATGAATAAAATGGGTTACAAAAACATCATCACATCAAAACATAATCCATATAAAAGAAATGGATATCATTTCATAATAAGAAAAGTGAAACCATGTAAATAATAGAGATATTATACTTAAAACATAAACAAATGAAATAAATTCATTTTATATGGAAAATGGTTTTGATAAAACATTTGAAATGAATGCTTGAGGAAAATATCCTTTCTTCTTTAAAATAATTTTCATTTCACAAAACGTCATGCATTTTTAAAAGAAAAGGATTTTCTTGAAAAAAGTCATGAAATATTTTTGAGGAAGCTTCATGAAAATCAAGCTTTAAAAATCAGTTCGTTCCATATAAGTTAAGAAAACATTCTTCTCGTACTTTTATCGGGAATAGTTAAAAAAGTACCTCGTACGAATGACGACAAAATATTTCTTTCATATCTTTTACTAAAAACTCACCAAAGTGTAAAATGGGATTTAAAAAATTGTAGGTGAATGGAAATAATATTACATATTGAGGAAACATTGATGTGGATAATAAAATACACCCTAGTAAATACCAAAGTATAAACAATCTCAGATAAAAATGAGATTGTGATATTTCCTGTACCTTTGGTCCGATTTGCTTCGTAAGTGTCCGAACCTCCTCTTCATTGAAGTGCCTCTTTGATTCCTCCTCTTAGGGTACTAAAATTGGTCTTTGAAGAAGACCAGGACCTCTAGGATGTCGTTAGGGATGTGGAGAATAGAATTTGTCAAGGGTTGGCCGAGCTTGAAAGCTCAATGTGGTGTGAGGAAGAGAGGGAGGAGATGCCCTTTTATATGGGAGGAGATGGGAACCTTTGGAATAACTAAAAATATTATTTTATTATAAAGCCAAATTCGATTTTAAATATCTCCAAATTGATTTATTTAGAATCTAAGGTGGGGATGGGTCGAAATCCTCTCATCCAATAGAATTTGGACAAGTTTAGTTTACTATTTTAACCTTATCATTTAGTTTTAACTTTAAGTTAGATAATTTTTCTTTTACCGTGTCTTTTTGTGTTCTTACACTATAAGGTTAATAAACATACTATAACAAGCCAAACGAACCCCAGGTTGTTTATTATTAATATATATAACCTTATCTAAGTCATTTGGCCAAACCTTAGATTTTTAGGAATAAAATAACAATTAATAATATAATATTTGTTTTAAAAACTATTTTATGTCAATTTTGAAACTATTTAGTAATTGATTTTTGTGAAAATCATAAAAGAATGATTAGTTCTAAAGAATTTAATTAAATCAGTACTAACATGTCATATTAACCTAGAAAATTAGTGTAATTCATAAAAAGTCTCAAATTACATTTGTTTTTGTATTTATAACATCAATTATGTCAATATTTCATTAATAAGATAATTACTGCATCATCTTTGTGTCATAAATAGATTAAATTATTTAAAGTCTAAAAATAACAAATAAAATATCATTATGTAGGAAATATTTTTATATTTCTAATGAATATTTATAGTCTAATTTTTCTTATGTATAACCCCATATTAAAAATGATATACTTATTAAAATTTGATTTTAACTATTTTAACCCTTCTTAAAATAAATTAATAATAAATGTCCTAATCTAATCCACGTGGGCCTAAATGGTCAACTTTTATTACTAAGGTTGTTTTTGGTCAAATTAAACTTATCCAATAGAATTAGTACATGTTTTAGGGTAATAATAATATCATTTTTACCCTTAATGACCATATTTACTTTTAACCGTGGTAAAAAAAAGTAAAAAGTTACTATTCAACAAAAATTATTTTCATCTCATTGAACCACATTTTACTTACTGACATCAACCGTGTCTCTCGGATTTTTGAAATTCTACTCACAGAAGCGGTAAGATTATGTTTTATGAAAAATTCATTTTTTTAACTACCACTTAGTGGTTTCACTATTCATCAAAAAATGAAAGTTTCTAGAAAAATACCAAAAATTAGGCCTAAGTTATATTTGATATTATGAGCTCAAAAATGATGTCTATTTTACCAAATTAAAAACATATCAGTTGAATTAATTAATTTAAAAATAAATTCATGTCATCAAAACAAATTGTGTGTTCTTAAGAGATAATAACTATCAACAGATTGACACTTGTTTATGTCTGTTTTAAATGTGAAATTACAAAAAATGACCAAAATTGTATTAAATTGCAAAAATATATTCTAAATATACTTTAAAACCAATCAAATTAATAATTTATCACTATTAATTATTTATATTAAAAAGGTTGTTTTTAATTAAAATTTTGTAATTTTCACTATTCATCAGAAAATGAAAGTTATCCGAAAAGTACCAAAATTTCACTCTAAGATAATTTCAATATTCCGAATCCAAAAAGGAAGTCCATTTTGAAAAATAAATTTTTTAAAATTTTAAAAAGTGGTTATTACTATTCATAACGGCTAGTTTTAATAATATTTTAATAGCATATCGTTGTTTAGTGAAACTCGGTATTGCGTACTACACGCGCTATCGAGGAAGGTCGCGATTGCGTGTAATGTAAGGCATGTAAAGGATGCATGTTGTGCAAGCTCCTTTTGGTGTATCGTACAACACAAGACATTAATGAAATTAAAAAGAATATTTTTCGTAAAATCTTGGGGTGTTACATTCTACCCCCCTTAAAATGAATTTCACCCTCAAAATTCGTCGGGGTTATAAATGGTTTACTAATCAAAAGTTTCTTTAATAGAAACCCACATCGTAAAAAGGAATACCAAAACTTTTCTTTAAAAACTAAAGTATGAAACGTATCGGTTACCCAAATTAACTAATCACTGGGTTTCCACATAGGAGAACATAGGTGAAAATATGGATATGGAAGAGAAATCTAACCGTCATGTTCTGATGGAGAGTGGTAAGGAACATGGATATTAAAAATACAACAATCACAAACCCATAAATTTGTGATGATCTAGGGTACCATCTGATTCATCGGATATAAGGGCACTAGGACAACATTTCTGGTTTTCAAGATCATTTCCCTAAAGTTGAAGAATTTGAATTAGAATAAATACTTACTTTATTTTGGTTCTTGCTTTGAACAATTTCCACTTCATCTCTTAAAGAAATGAAGTTGAATTTGTTATTCATGAAGTGTTAATAGATCATGTGATAGAATGATGGGTCATTCCATCTGTTTCAATCAAAAGGTTAGCAAAAGTTATCAAATATACATAAGTCAATCTATGGCGAGGTTAATTGTATACAATTCCAAGAATGAACTTATACTTCATATATCATATCGTGTAATAAAATAAAACTAGTTTCTACTAACTAGGGACTTCTTGTAGGCCAGTGGTAGGTGATAAAGGCCAGTCGCACTTCGGTTGTGGGTTTGATTCCCACAACCTTGTCCGACGCGATGGGCTGTCACCCGTCCTGCAGGTTGTCCTTTTTTTAAAGATATATTAGTATAACATCCCATCAATAATATCAAAAAAAGTTCTATCCTTAAACAATACTAACTTATGTCCAACATAATCCATTCCAATCTTTAGGCTTATCTAAAATACTTCGATCCAAACTTATAGTATAAAGAAAATGATTACATGAAATTTCACATAACAATCATGTGAATGCCATCATTTATCCCCCATATATCATAAGATATATCTTGTTGGTCAAATTAAAAACATGTGAATACCTTAATCATGTATTCTCTTGAAGAATGAATACCCATTGAACCTTATTGAAAACATGAATGCTGTTAAAAGTTAACACTTTCCACATACCAAAATTCTCAAAATTCTATATACACAAACCTTGATATCACTTAGTCCTTATATCAATTATGATCTCATGAATACAATCAAACATCTCATTATCTTCTTATCCCTTCATTATGCACATATCATCTATTTACCAAAAATATCTAAATCACTTTTCATGGTTACCAGTACCATAAAGTTATTGAAAACCATAATAGAACAATACATAAATATTCCAATATTCCACGATACCATACACAACATTATTTTGGAATCCCATTACATAAACACTTAATCATTCCACCACATCATTTTCATATTCAACATCACCAATAGTGATCACATGTGACTTCCCTTTGTCCTTTTCTTTAAGTGGTTGCTCATGTCGATCATCACTAACCCTTGGATTAGGGAATTTATTAGCATAATGCCCCATTTCCTTGCACTTGAAGCATTGAAGTGTTGGTGGTGTGTTCTCTGCAGTCTTTTCTTTATTCACATCATTAGAAACCCTTTTTCCATTACTTCGACACTCAGCTGCTCGATGACCTTCTTTTCCACACTTAAAACATTTTCTAGCCCCTTTAAGACAATCTCCACAATGCTTATTTCCACACTTTGAGCATAAGGAAACATTCATCTTCTTTTCACCATTATTCTGAGATTTCTCCTTGAACTCCATCTTTCGTTTCTTGTCAAAACTATGAGATGTATAAGTAACACCAACATCCATTTCTACCTTGATAGCGCAATGCACAATTTCTTTATAGCTACTGAAGACTCTTATAGCAAATGCACTTCGAAGATTTTGTTTTAAGCCATTGAAGAATCGATCAACTTTACTTTCAGGTTGGATGATAAATCCAAATGCATACCTTGCAAGCCTTGTAAAATTTGCTTCGTATATACCAACAGATTCATCATCCTTTTGCTTTAGTTCAAGAAACTCCTTCTCCATCTTTGTTCGAAGAACACGAGGGAAGTACTTATTGAAAAATAAGTTCTTGAACTCATCCCATTACATGTAATCAATTTCATCTATTGGCCTCATATTCTTGATAAGATTCCACCATTGATCAGATTCACCTTCCAAATGATATACTGCTAAGATGAATTTATCATGTTCAGAACATTGAAGAACTAAAAATATCTTTTTAGTGATAATGATCCATTGTTCAGCAACAAGTGGATCAGAAGACCCACTAAAAGAAGGTGGACGTTGCCTCATGAAGGACTCAATAGAATATTGTTCCCTTCTCTGCTCATTTGGAAGTCCAGAATGATTCATAGCTTGTGTAAGTATAGAAATATGATTTTTCACTCCATATCTCATAACATTTGTTTGTTCAGGAGGACAATCATTGCATTGTCCATTACATTGATCAACACGGTTCCTTCAGGTTCTAGCCATCATCTAAAACCCAAAAAGAATAGTGTGAGAGGTAAAAATCACGCTATGGAAAACAATATAGTAAATGGGGAGTACCATCAATATATAACATATTAGGTTAAATTCTATGATCGTTAGCACAATTCTAGGACTATAACCTATACGTATACTTAACCTTAGAGACATCCCTAGACATACCATAGAAATATCTCTAGGGATCTCACTAACGTTTTCGCATCCTAGTTTCCAAAGGTTGACTAAACCTTTCCTCTGATACCAACTGTAGAGACCCGAAGCTTGACGTACATGAACATTACATTACTTTTGAGGAATACTTAGTACATAACAAAAACACACACACAAGGAACGTAATAGTTTAGTGTCTTTGGAAACTCGGAATAAAATCTTCTAATCATAGTGAAAGATCTTCAACATCTCCCAAAAAGATCTTCCCCTTTTTGTCTTACATAAAACCTTTCTTTATATCCTGGGGAAAAGAAAACATAAAAAGGGTGAGCTCAAATGCTCAGTAAGGGTAAGCATGGATAAAATAAAACATACTATAAACATTTGAACATAAAAACATGAACATAATGTTTAAACATAAAAAGCTTGAGCAATGACATAAAACATGGAAGTACATAAGGCATAGATCATAAAGAAACATTAAGAATGATAAAATAGCATTGTAATAAAACATGTAATTTTGGAAACCATTAATCACATGATATGATTTCCATATTAGCCATGGCATTGCTGCCAAGACCATCTTAGTGGACAAAGTCCCTTTCTGAATCGAGTTCACTCCTCGTTCCAGTCCTGTATTACTGAACCGGTTTAACTTGCCGTTCCAGCCATGTCTATCTCATGAGATATAAATCTTTACCCAATGCATTGGAGGGAGATATAGGTCCCACCCATCTCATATTGAAATCATTCCTTCGTGTGCCACAATATAAACATACATCATTCATAATAACCAAATGAATAAAATGGGTTTCATAAATATCATCCCATCATAACATAATCCATATAAAATAAATGGATATCATTTCATAATAAGAAAAGTGAAACCATGTAAATCATAGAAACATTATACTTAAAACATACACATATAAAATAATTTCATTTTAGATGGAAAATGGTTTTGATAAAATATTTGAAATGAATTCTTGAGGAAAATATCCTTTCTTCTTTAAAATAATTTTCTTTTCACAAAATGTCATGCATTTTTAAAAGAAAAGGATTTTCTTGAAAATAGTCATGAAATATTTTTGAGGAAGCTTCATGAAAATAAAGCTTTAAAAATAGGTTCGTGCCGTATAAGTTAAGAAAAAATTCTTCTCGTACTTTTTTCAGGAAAAGTCAAAAAAGTACCTCGTACGAAAAACGACAAAAGATTCCTTTCATATCTTTTACTAAAAACTCACCGAAGGGTAAAATGGGATTTAAACAATTGTAGGTGGATGGAAATAATATTACATATTGAGGAAAAATGGATGTGGATGATAAAATACACCCAAGTAAATACCAAAGTATAAACAATCTCAGATAAAAATGAGATTGTGATATTTCCCTTACCTTAGGTCTGATTTGCTTCGTAAGTGTCCGAACCTCCTCTTCTTTGTAGTGCCTCTTTGAGTCCTCCTCTTAGGGTACTAAAATTGGTCTTTGCAGAAGACCAGGACCTCTAGGATGTTGTTAGGGAAGTAGAGAAGATAATTTTTAAGGGGTTGTCCGAGCGTGAAGGCTCAATGTGGTGTGAGGAAGAGAGAGAGGAGATGCCCTTTTATAAGGTAGGAGAGGGGCACCTTTGGAATAACTAAAAATATTATTTTATTATAAATCCAAATTCGGTTATAAATAGCTTAAAATTGATTTATTTTGAAGCTAAGGTGGGGATGGGTCGAAATCCTCTCATCCAATAGAATTTGGACAAGTTTAGTTTACTATTTTAACCTTATCATTTAGTTTTAACTTTAAGTTAGATAATTTTTTTTACCGTGTCTTTTTGTGTACTTACACTATAAGGTTAATAAACATACTATAACAAGCCAAAAGAACCCCAAGTTGTTTATTATTAATATATATAACCTTATCTAAGTCATTTGGCTGAACCATATATTTTTAGCAATAAAATAAAAATTAATAATATAATATTTGTTTTAAAAACTATTTTATGTCAATTTTGACACTATTTAGTAATTAATTTTTGTGAAAGTCATAACAGAATGATTAGTTCTAAAGAAGTTAATTAAATCCGTACTAACATGTCATATTAACCTAGAAAATTAGTGGAATTCATAAAAAGTCTAAAATTTCATTTATTTTTGTATTTATAACATCAATTATGTCAATATTTCATTAATAAGATAATTACTGCATCATCTTTGTGTCATAAATAAATTAACTTATTTAAAGTCTAAAAATTAAAAATAAAATTTCATTATGTATGAAATCTTTTTATCTTTCTAATGAATATTTATAGTCGAATTTATCTTATGTGTAACACTATTTTAAAAATGATATACTTATTAATCTTTGATTTTAACTATTTTAACCCTTCTTTAAATAAATTAATAATAAATGTCCTAATCTAATACAAGTGGGCCTAAATGGTCATATCTTATTCCTAAGATTATTTTTGGTCGAATTACACTTATCCAATAGAATTTGGACATGTTTTAGGGTAATAATAATATCATTTTTACAATTAATTACCCTATTTACTTTTAACCGTGGTAAAAAAGTAAAAAGTTATTATTCACCAAAAATTATTTTCATCTCATTGAACCTCATTTTACTTACTGACATCAACCGTGTCTGTCGGATTTTTGAAATTTCACTCACAGAAGTGGTAAAATTAAGTTTTATGAAAAATTCATTTTTTTAACTACCACTTAGTGGTTTCATTATTCATCAAAAAAATGAAAGTTTCCCGAAAAATACCACAAATTAGGCCTGAGCTATATTTGATATTATGAACTCAAAAATGATGCCTATTTTACCAAATTCATAACATATCAGTTGCATTAATTAATTTAAAAATTAATTCCCGTCGTCAAAACAAATAGCGTGTTCTTAAGAGATAATATCTATCAAAAGATTGACATTTGTTTATGTCTGGTTTAAATGTGAAATTACATCCAATGACCAAAATTGTATTAAATTGTAAAAATATATTCTAAATATACTTTAAAACCACTCAAATTAATAATTTATCACTACTAATTATTTCGATTAAAAAGGTTTCCTTTAATTAAAATTTAGTAATTTTCACTATTCATCAGAAAATGAAAGTTATCCGAAAAGTACCAAAATTTCACTCTAAGCTAATTTCGATATTCCGAATCCAAAAATGAAGTCCATTTTGAAAAATAAAATTTATAAAATTTCAAAAAGTGGTTATTATTATTCATAACAGCTTGTTTTAATAAAATTTTAATAGCATATCGTTGTTTAGTGAAACTCGGTATTGCGTACTACACACGCTATCGAGGAAGGTCGCTATTGAGTGTAATGCAAGGCAAGTAAAGGATGTGTTTTGTGCAAGCTCCTTTTGGTGTAGCGTACAACACAAGACATTAATGAAATTAAAAAGAATATTTTTCATAAAATCTTGGGGTGTTACACAAATGGAACCATGTTAATTTTGATTTCGATGGATAATGTAATGATTTTACTCCTGAGTAACTAATTTCTATGGGAGATGGAATGAGAAATATTATTACAAGAATGATATAAATTTCTCAAGATATGTATCATGGTGGTCTTCTGAATAAGAAATGAAGGAAAAACAATACGTTGAGTCTTTAATGATGAAACATATGCCTTCATTCAATGGTTATTCCAATCATATTGTTGCCGGACAATGGATTAGTACTGCTGAAAATATATTCTTCATTCTATAATGTTTAGAGTAATAGAAATTCATTCTCGCTATTTATCTTTTAGAAGGTGAATCAGACAATTGGTAGACTCTAATTAATAATATGATGCATCAAGATGAAATTGTATCTATGTATTTGGATGAGTTAATGAAATTACTTTTTAATATGTAATTTCCTTGGACTCTTTGTAACATGATGGAGAAAGAGTACCTTGTATTGGAAAAAAGAGAAGATGAATATGTTGGTACCTATAAGGCCAATTTCATGAGACTTACAAGGTACACTTAAATAATTATCATCCAACCTGGATATAAAGTCAATAGGTTCTATAGTATCTTAAATCCAAGTATCATAAGGGAGTTGAACATGAGATAATTTTATTGCTATGAAGATATTTTGAGATATGAAATCAAGGTTTAAATGGAGGCTGGAGTCACGTACCAATCTCAAGGTCTTTATAAGAAGATTAATATGGAGTTTAAAGGGAAATATAAAAACCATGAAGAGAAAAAGAGAAGATTTTATTTATTCTCTATGTGTGGGAAGAATTAACGATGAAATTGTATTAAGGGGTATAATAAATGTTTTATGTTCATAAAGTAATGTTATTAGGATTTTAATTTTTGAAGTGATGGGATAATTTCTCATAATGACGCGAATAGAGAGAAAATAACACAGAATTCACCTCCCACACTTCAGTGATAAAAGGGTAAGGAGAGTGGGGGTTATGATAACTTGTGCCCAAACACAAGGGCTAGTGATGATGATCAACATAAAAAAACACTTAAGCCATGGGACATTGGGAAATCTCATGTGATCTCTATTTCTTATGAGGTACATGGTGACGACATGGTGAAAGGTACACTTACAATCCACTCTTGAACTACTAATGTCTTATTTTATTATATATCTACCCACTCATTCATATATAATGATTTTTCTAAGGGTGCTAATATTCCTCCAAAATGATTAGATATGGAATTAAATGTTCAAACCCCTAATGGTATGATGATTTTATCTCAAGTGTATGATTCCAATCCAGTTAATGTTTGTTGGAATGTGTTCCTGAAAATATTATCATTATTCATATGGTTTAATTTGATGTCATATTAGGCATGGTTTTTCATTCTATGTATAAAGACCACCTCAATTTTCAACAAATGGAAGTAATGTTTTATGTTTCAAAAGCAACCTAAGATCATCTATCAATGTGGAGATATGTATGAACATCATATAAATATTACATCCAACGTATGGGTATTAATTTTCATTTGGAAGGTTTTTTATCTCAAATTTTTGGGGATAAAATTGATATTAATGATATTCCTATTGTTCAGGATTATGTGGATGTATATCGAGAATAATTACCTTGTCTTCGACCAAAATATGAAGTGGAGTTCTCTATAGACCTCACAGATTGTTCTATACATATTTCAAAGACTTATTAGAGAATGTCCCTAATTGAGTTTCAATAATTTAAGAAGAAACTCCAAGAAAACCTTGATAAGGGATTAATTCATCTAAGTGTGTCACCTTGGGGTGCAATGATTCCTTTTGTGAATAAGAGATATGGATTGATGTAACTGGGTATTGATTATCTATATTTTAACAAGATCAAAATCTAGAAAAATTATCTTATTCCCTATATTGATGATTTTTTATCAACTATGTGAAGCTCAATACTTTTCCCAGATTGACCTTAGTTCTAGATATCATCAATTGAGGGACCAGGAAGAGGATATACCCAATATGGAATTTTATAAAAGGTATGGTCACTATGAATAGATAATAATTCCCTTTGTTCTTACTAATTCCTTTCTATCTTCATGGAATTGAGGAATAAAGTCTTTAAATATTTCCTCAATCAGTCTATGGTAGTCTTTATAGATGATATTATTATCTATTTAAAGATAAAGTAAGAGCATTAATTACACTTGAGAATTGTGATAAAGAGCCTATGGATGGAGAAATTGTATGAAAAATCTACAAATTGTGAATTTTTCTACACAAGGTCTCATTTATGGGTCATATAATCTAAACAGAATGGTATATAAGTAGATATATTAAAGATGGATGTTATTGAATGATGACCAAGTCCAACCATAGTGATTGTGATCTGTAGAATTTTTGGATTTTCTAGATATTATAAATATGTTGTGGAGAATTTCTCCCAACTCTCTAATACTATGATCAAGTTAACTCAGAAGTGTGCCAAGTTCCTCTAGATAGATGAATGTGAGGAAAATTTCAAGTAACTAAAGAGATTCTTATTCAGCACACCAGTTCTTACATAACCCTATAGTTGTGAAGGGTTTTTAATCGGTAGTGATTATTATATATAAGGATTGGGATGTGTACTTATCCATAACAACTCAGTTATCAATTACACCTCACAAAAATTAATGATTCATGGAAAAAATTATCCAAATCATGTGTTTGAGTTAGCAGTGGTAATTTTTTCATTAAATATATAGAGGAATTATCTATATGGTGAAATTTTAGATATATATACCAATCATAAAAGTATGAAATATGTTTTCACATAGATGAGTTTGAACATGTTCCAAAGAATATGTTTAGAGATAATAAAGGATTATGAATGATTAATATATTATCACACTAGAAAAGAAAACAAGGTAGCCAATGCTTTGATTTGAATATATCCTGCTAGCTTTTCATGATGAGGATAGAAAAAGATCCAATAGTTCTGGATTTGCAAAGGATGGGCCTTGAAATCCTAAAGGATGGGGAAAAATTTTATCTTTATCAATTGAATGTAATCACTCAATCCTTGTGAATATTAAAGAGGGGTAAAATAAATACGAGAAGCTACAAAATAAGGCAAAAAATGTTCTTTAGTTTAACCATTATTAGGATAAAATTATATTGTTGAAGAACTATGCAAGTATTCCTTCCATACCATATTTGAAGAGGGTGCTATTATAGGAATCAAAAAAATCTTCATTCTTTATTCATCATAGAAAAATTAATATGTATAGATACTTGAAAGAATAATTATGGTTTAATGGAATGATGGTAGATGTTACAATGTTTTTATTTTGGTTCTTTCTATGCTAAAAAGTTAACATTGAAAGATAAAAATCTAAGGGGATGTTTCATCCATTACACAAAATATAATGGAAATGGGAGAACATCACCATGGATGTTTTCGTTAGACTCCCCAAACCTTCTAAATGGTTAAATGATATATCGGCGGTGGTTGATCTCCTTACTAAGTCAGCATAAATTATTTCTACGAGAGAAGAATTCTCTATAGATTGACTTTTTAGGTTATGCATTAATGAAGTGTTAAGGTATCATGGAGTAACACACTCTATTATACCTAATTGGGACTTGAGGTTTACCTCAAAATTCTGGAGAAGTCTTTAGTAAGAACATGATATAGAATTGAGTTTCATCACTTGTTATCATCATAAAACAGATGGTCAATCTGAAAGAAAAATTCAAACCCTAGAGGGTATGTTGAGATCTTGTTCTCTGGATTTCAAATGTGGTTGGGGTCAACACCTTCCTCTAGTAGAGTTTTATTAATATAATATGTTTCACTCAAATATTCAGATGGATCCTTATGAATCCCTCTCTAGGAAGAAATGTAGAGATAAAACATGCTAGGATGAAGTTGGAGAAAGAAATATTTTGGGGCTTGAGATCACTGAAGTTATAGAAGAGAAGGTAATAAAAATTCAAAAAAAATATCATGGAATAAAAAAGTCAGAAGAAAATTTATAATGATAATCGATGGCATGATCTAGAATTTAAATTTTTTTAGAAGGTGTTTTTTTTTAATTTCTCCATGGAAGAAGGTTATGAGATTCAACAAGAAAGGGAAACTAAGACCAATATATATCAACAAATTTGAAATTCTTAATCGTATTGGGACAATAACCTATGGGTTTGAACTTCCTCTAAATATCTCTTAAGTACATGATGTGTTCCATGTATCTCTCTTGAGGAAGTACTTAATTGACAACTCATATGTACTGAACATAGAGGTCATATCGTTAGAGAATGATCTCTCTTATGAAGAACCACTAGTTGAAATTATGGATTGTATAGAGAAATTTCTATGAAATATGACTACTCACCTGGATAATGTTTTGTGGAGATATCACTAGTTAGAGGAAGCTTCATTGGAACGCGATGATATGATGATGTACAAGTATCCTCATTTGTTTGTATTAGAATAACAAATTTTGGGGGAGAAATTCATTTTATTAGGGGTAGAATGTAACTCCCTGAGTTTTTGTGAATTTTTTATATATAATTAATTTTCATGGATGTCTTACATTGGACTAAAGCAAAAGTTCCTTTCATACGTCACCAACATGTATTGTGCTATATGTAACAACAACTTGGAATATGTTAAATGCAACATCGAGTTTATATGAAACATAATTTTATTATTAATTAAATAAGATAAAAACCTATCTATTAAATTAGTGGGTATGAATTATATTAACTAACTTATAAAAATGTAAATTCATTGGTTACCAATTAATTAGAAACGCTAATATTTACCAATTAAATATAAATGAAATATTTTCATGCTTCTGAAGTCATTTTTTATTAATAAATTAAATTAATTAATTTTTTTGAATTATATTAATAGAATATATATGTTATATATTCATTTAGAAATTTTTAATATTAATGAAATAAATTATATAGTCCTAAGATTATTACTAACCCAATTTTATGCATAAAAACATATGTTTTTCAAAAAATAAATTTATCACCTTTTAATAGAGAACCCATTTTAAATGCAATTTTTGAGAATTTTATATATTCCATTTGATAAAATAAATTTATTCTTTTAAAGAGAGATATAAAAATTTACTTTGAATGATTTTTTTGTATTTTTTCGATACGTTTCAAGTTTTAATGAATACTAAAAAGAATACTAAATTTCAATTAAAAACAACTTTTTTCATCAAAATAATTTATAGTGTTAAATTATATTTTGGATTTCTTTTAAATTATAATTATATTAAATATTTATTAGTTAATTTAATTTATGTAATTAGAATAAATTTTACGTTGAATTTAGAAGCAAAAAATTTTCAATCTTTTACAATTTTTAACTTTAATAACATGTTTTCTCATCGAATCAATGAGATTAATTTTTAATTAAATAATAAAAATTCTATAATTTGAATTTTAAAAAATGGATTCCATATTTTTAATCAGAGGTTCAAATTATATAAATATGTTTCTATTATTTTTTGGCATTGTGAATAGTAACTTAAAATTTTTTTATTTACCATGGTCAAGGGTAAATTAGGTAATTAAAGATAAAAATAATATTATAATTACCATAAAAGTTATCCTAGTTTAATTGTATGAGTGTATTTAGACCAACAATATATTTATACATACATTATAATCATTTTAAGCTACTTTTTTGAGAATATACATTTATTATATTTTTTAAAGATAAGTTAAAAATGTTATACTCATATTTTTAATAAGTATATAAATTTTAATATAGGGTTATACAGGAGATAAATTCATAATTAAAGATTAATTTTAAATATAATAAATTTATAATCATCATGATAATTTATTTTTAAATTTTAGTGAAGAATTAAGTTAATTAAAGGATTGTAAAATGTTGATGTATTAATTATTTAGTTAATAAAAACATCAAATTAATAAAATTAAAAATATTAAAATAAATATAATTTAACATAATTAATGACATAAAATAATATTATTGATATATTTTATATTTTAGTGTTATATTATAATAATATTTTTGAAGTTATCATGTAGTTAGGATATTTTTTAAAAGACAATTATTGAATAGTATCAAAATTGACAAAAATGATACTTTAAAAGAAATAATATTTTTCAAATCATATAAGATTCATAAAAAACTACAATAAAAAAAATTCTATAATAATGTTTAATATTTCATCAATTATCCATTTGGTGTTCTATTGATATTTTATAGTAACAGTATTAACCATAAAGTGAAAAAATCTATGTTGTCATGGTAAAAGTTAAAGGGTTTGACCAAGGGTTAAAGCTAAAAGATAAGGTTGATATTGTGGCCCAAACTTGCCTAAAAATAATTTCTGACAGTATTTAGACACATAAACATCTTCTATTTTAAATAAATTACTTTTTAGCTATTTGAAATTGAAAATAAATTTATAATAATTTAATATTTTGAGAGTTTCCCAGAGTGTCCCTACCCTCTCTTATAAAAAGGAAGCTACTCCATCACTTTCTCACAGCAATTTGATCCTTTTATCTCAATGAAAACATCCCAATTTATTCTCCTAAAATCCATATAAATGTTCTTGTAATTTTATGTCTTCTCAAAAGGACAACTCTAGTGTCCCTAAGAGAATATTTAGAGGAATTTCATCGAAGAAAAGGTAATCTTCTTTACTAACCATCTCAAGGGTATTTCTTATTATACTTCTTATTCATATGTTGTTTATATTATAAATTAATAACTCAAGTATCACCTATATAGTTATATTTTATTATTATTATAGAATAACCCCATTACACATTTTATCCATCCTACTAAAAATGAAATCACCACACCTGCATACGTATGGCCTACCATATCCACGTTGTAGTTTGAATTGTTTTTCATTTACACCTTACTTGCATGACTATAATGATAGAAATAATGAATATATATTATAATTATAAAATGATATTTATTATGGAAAAATTATATACCATCCACTCCTATAGCATTTCACAATTATGGGAATGATATCATCGCTCGTGCGTGCATATGACCTACCGTATCCGTGACACGATGTGATTCATTCTCCATGATCTCAAATAAATAATGATTATAAAAATTTATATAACACATAAATATATTATCTATTTAGTTAAAATTATTATTTAAATTAAATAACTATATCTTATCTATATAAACTAGGACTTATATTACAATACATGCATAAAAAAGGAAGAAGTTAACACCTGAAAGAAGAGTAATAATGAAATATGATTAACAAATAGGTGATAATATGATCATATATGATATTATATGAATTTGGTTCTATAATAAGTCAATAAAATTATTTAATCCATTATATTGGAGTTTTAGATACATATTAAGTAAATCATACACAAGGTAAGGGTTAATTTCACAATCTAATTATTATTAGGAATGTTTATGTGTAAGTATCTGGTAGGAAATATTTATCATCCATGTTTATTGTTTTCAAAAAATATATTTAAAAATAATGTAACTATTATTATAAAAAATTTTAAAGTAGTTTTACCCCTTTATTACCTTTTTATGGTTTTAAAATAATCTTTTATTATTTTCTTAATGAGTGACTTTTTTAGTTTTCCAGAAAAAGAACGAAAAAAATATTTAGTTTTAACTTATACGAAATGAATGGATTTTGAATCTTTCATGACATCAAAATGAATTGATGATTCCCTTATATTATTTCAAGGTTATTTTTAATGAAAATGTTTTCTTTTTTATATTGCATGGAATTTTTATAAAATAAAACTTTGTTAAATAATTAAAGACATTTTACAAAAGAAATATTTTTAAAATATCTTTTCAAATTATTTCCCTTATAAGATGAAATTTATTGGTGTTACTCATGAAATTTTGGTAAATAATAAAAATAATCCATTCATATTCTTTTTATGAATGGTTTATCTTTATTCTCATCATATTTAAAAAATTCGTTTCTTTTCCATTGGTTATATGCTTATGAAACCTATTTCTTTTCATAGTTCATGATTTAATTAAATAATTATGAAACCCATATCTTTTCCATAGGTTATGATATGATTACATGTTTATGATACCCATTTCATTTGATGGGTTGTGATATGATTATTTATTATCTTATGTCACATGTATGTATGATTTCATTATGAGATGGGTGAGACTTATATCACCCTCCAATACATTGGGTAAATATTTATAATTCATGAGATATATATAAAAGAAATTTTACACTAAGATAGTATTGGGAGTGAACCATGACAACCATGATTTAATGGGAAGTGAAACCATATTACCAAGATGGCCTTAGAAGCAATGCCTTGTCTACTATGGAAGTCATTATTATATGCTTATAAGTATACCAAAATTCTATGTTTTATTCCTATATAATTATTTCATGGATCATGTTTTTTATTTCCTTATGATTCATTCGTTATGAACTATCAATATTTATGACATGATCCTGTTTATGATCTTTGATATTTAGGGTATGATATTTAAATCTCAGGATCATGTTCTCATACCCATATGGTCATGATTATGTTTATATATATCTCTGGTTTACCCTTACTGAGTAGATAATCTCACACTCTTTGTGTTTACTTTCACACAGGTTATGACGATATTTATTATGTTTGATGTTTATAAGAGTGGTTCTAGTAAAGAAGAACATAGTGGGAGATAATGTAGCTGGTGCATGGTATCGGTTTTTATGTTTCCTTCTTTCCAAAGGCACTAGACTACTAAAGTATTTGGGAATTTGTTTGTGTAATGTAGTTAGTATTCCAAAAAATTAATGTAACATTAATGTATGAAAAACTAGGGTCGCTATAGTAGTGCTTCCATAACACCCATACTAGAGGGACAAAAAAGGCTCAGAAATCCATCGTGATCCGATCAAAAATACATATATGATTCTACTCGAAGGATGCATCTACCTATAATTCATCCTCATCTAGGTAAAGAGTGTGAAATGGGTCTAAATGATAATGGCACAACTAAGATACATGGAATAAGTTATGCATGGCTCAGTACCTTTGAGGCAACTGCAAATGATAGGCTACCAGACCGACTCTCTTTAAAATTTCAAATGGACTAAAATATCGCAGTGAAAGCTTACCCTATCTCCAAAAATTTCTTTACCCTATAATCATAGAGATATGTAAAAATCCCCAATCCCAACCTTGAACTCTATAGGTCATCGATGATAATCGACATAAGATTTCTATCTAGATCATACAGTAGCCATCCACTATGAATCAACTAGACCTACTATGAAGTATCATGAATGAGACGAGGTCCAAGAAATGATACCTCTCCAACCATTAAATAGAATAGAGATGATTGACATGGCCTACTGTAAAAATCTTCATAAGGTTCAATCTATGTAGTCACATGATAGTTATTATTGTTGGATAACTCAACTAGGGGTATATTCCTCTCCCAAGAGTCCTGGAAATTAAATATACATGCTCTAAGAATTTCATGCAGAACCTATATAGTGCGCTTTAACTGGACATTGTTCTAAGGGTGGTATACCGTTCTCAAATGAACTTATATACCCAAAACCCTCAATAAGCCTCACCAAAATTAAGATGTAAACTATCATCCCTATATGATACAATGGTATGAGGAACCCCGTGAATGTGAAAAATATTATGCATATAGTGTATGACAAGATCATCCACTGAGAAGGTCTCTCTAATCAATAATAGATGAGTGGACTTCATGAACCTCTACAGAATAACCCATATAGAATCTCTATCTTTAGGTGACCATTGAAGCCCAGTCACAAAATCCATCGCAACATCATCCCATTTATACTCAGGAATGAGTAACTACTGTAAAATCCTTACTGGTCCCCAGTGATCTACTATCACCAGTTGACAGGTGGAACACCTTGTGAAAAAACTGGATACCACTCATTTTATCCGTAAAAAATAGTATTGATGGTGTAAGTCATGATACGAATTTTTAATAATGGGTCATAATTCCTAAATCGAGGCATGAAACTCTCTCATCAACTCAACATGTATGTATGCTAGAAACTAAATGTGACATTTTATGCACAGAATATCATGCTCTCCTACAGTATAACAAAGAGGAGGATCCTCACATTCCAAATTCTCCTGTATTACTAGGCCCTCCATATATAGAAAATGTCTCATCCTCACCATACTGAGAAGAGTAGACATCACTGCAAAATAGGATAAAAAGGTTTTCTTGAGACAATCCTTCACATATATGTGTATATTAGAGAATAAGGGCATAATCTACCACTTTCTAGAAGACTCAAAAACTACTTTTATCTTAATCCTCCTTCTTGGTGAATTAAAAGTTAAATTCCCCTTCCTAGTCATATAATAAAATTCAAATTCAAAATATTATAGTTATTCAACAAACCTTCATTTACTTAGATTCAAGTCACGATGTATAAATATGTACTTGAGGCTTTTGTGGTAATTGTACACAAAAAAATGATCTCCTATTAAATTATTCCTCTAATAGAGTAAGGCATGAATCACAAAGACTAACTCTGGATCATGAATTGGGTAGTTCCTCTGATGTGGCCTCAATTGATAGGACCTGTACACCATGAATTGCTTCTAAAAAATCAAAACTACTCCTATAACAATACATGATGCATCATAATATACTATATAGATTCTACACGAATATGTAAGAATCATGATTGGTGCGGAATTCAGTCCCTCTTTCATCTCCTAAAATGTTGTCTTGTAGCTATATTACAATAAAAGCTTCCGACACCTCTTAGTCAAGCCTTCCAGAGGTACTTCTATACGTGAGAAGTCCAATGTGAAATTATTGTAATATCTAATCCCCAAGAATCATTGTATATCAAATACATTCTTGGGATTCTCCCAATAAACTATGGTTATCACCTTATATTCATAAAATTATACTCTTGTTTATGAGATTATATGACCTATGAAGTGAATCTTATCCATAGATAAGTGAAACTTTGTGATCTTAACATATATATAATTATGTATCTATGTATCAAAAACATTCTCAAGATGTTTGGCATGATCATGTTGATTGTGAGAATACACTAATATACCATCCAAAACACCACCATAATTGAATCCAAATATTGATAGAAAACTTGGTTCATCAGTGCTCTGAAAACTGTTGGTGCACTCGTAAGACCAAACAACATAACCAGATAGTCATATAGACTACACCAACTACTAAAAAGTGTACAAGGTATTTCCAATGGTCAAAAATGCACCTGATGATAACCCTACCTCAAATAAATATTTGATAACACCTTAGCTCCTAACATATAGTTGAAGAGATCATATATACGGGTAAAAGTATATCGATTATTAAATGATATATGGTTCCATTTTTTATAATCAACACATAGGATATTTGTTCCATTTTACTTTTTCTCAAAAAGAGCTAATGAACCCCATTAAGAAGTATTGTTTTATATAAAATCCTTTACTTCCAAGTCCACATGATACCTCTTGAGCTCCTATAACTCATTAGTAACCATCCAATAAGAAGGAATGGATACAGATGCATCTCTTAACACTAGCTAAATGGAAAACTCAACTTCTCTCCCAAGAGGTAGTCCCAAAATGTCATCCGAGAAAACTCCCTGAAAAATATTAACCACTTGAGAAAAATATAGTTGATGTGATTCATGATCATACAGATAGAAACTAGTAATCTAGACGTATCTCACCCAATCCACGATTCTTTGTTCTATCTCGACTCACATGGACAATTCATTCATCCTTCTGTTTAAAAATCCACCCTCTAGTGAGGTGAAGGTCACCCTTTAGTGATATAAATCAACAATCACGGAATATGGTTCCAACCACTCCATACCAAGAATGAAATCAAACATAGTCATCTCAAGGAGAAAGAGGTCCCATAAAAAGTGACACCCACCTACCTTAAGGTTAATTCCTTGCACTATCTTATACTCTCCAATCTAATTCCCAATGGAGTATTTAGTGTAATAACACCATCAGAAAACTGAACATCAAACCCAAGGCTCTCCACCAAAGGTATATATTTGAATGAATATGAATAAACTATATTAAAAATAAGATACTAGAGTAGAGGTTACTAAGATCATACCTCTCATTATAAATGGAATGATTCTATGATCCTTAAGTATCGATAATACTAAATATATTTAGCATAAACTACGTCACTGGAAAAAACATGACTACCCTAAGAAGGCCCAATCTGATGTCAAGGTGTAACTCATGTTTTTCTCCCCAATACATGACCACCACTTTTTCCTAAATTACCAGTAGTAATCCGTCTCCTATAATATCATAGAGATATGATTCCCTTTCCTTAACTTAGAGTCAGTATCGACCCCCCGTCACTAGCTGTTGGAGAAAAGGTCCTACAAAAACATTGTATATGGAACATCTTACCCAATTCTCAACACCTAAATGGGTCTTTATCACATTGAATCTTCATGTGTACATATCTCCCACATTGATGGTAGAAGACAAATCTTTCAACACTCATGCTCTGGCTAGTATTCCACTCATGAGAAGTCTCAAAATATGACTTCCTACTAGATAACAGTGAACCACTAGGTCAAGAAAATGAAATAACTTTCTCTGGGCCCCTAGATTCCCTAATATTATGTTCAATAATAATCACATGATTTACTATATCATATGTATTATTCAATCAAAATAAGTTCACCTGTGATCGAATGACATGTTTGAGACCTTCCTTGATTCAACTCTCCCTAGAAGGCTAATCAGTACGATACACTACTGCAATAGACCAAAGCTATTTAAAGTGGGATGGATAGACCATAATACTCCGAGTTACCTACTCAATATGCATAAAATAATTGGATCATTCATCTATTAGATAATCACGGAATAATTAATCATAGAACAAGGATTGAAAATACCTTCAAACCACATCTTAAGGATTATCACCATGGTTTAGAACATCCCACCAGATCATAGAGGATCCCCAAAAAATATACATTACAAGATTTAATCTACTCTATTTATTAGTATCCAAGTTCTCTAAGATAAAAAAAATAGTCTTAATCCAAGTCTTAGAAACTATTGAACCACCATCCCCCAAAAATGTTGTTGGATTCTACTACAGGAACACATGCTTCAACTTGGTCATATAAGAGAAAGGTTGTGAGACTCCATGAATGGTCTGTATAAAGCACAGAAAACTCTATCATTATAGCGTGTCAACACCCATATGAGGAATAATGGGTGGATTCGCAAGTTTCACTTATAGAGGCTCTGGGAAGACCACCTCTATAGTATATTCATTTCCAACATCCTTGTAAAATATTGAAGTTCGTTGAAATGTCATATATTTACAAATTCCAAGGGTATTCATCATTCAAGGTTTGATAATAACAAGATCATGGATATAAACATATTACTAGTTCAATCCTTCCTATAAACAAGTCATAACCCTTTTCATGCTCCTAATACCAGGACCAGGTAATAGGAAAAATTATAAAGAACACCAAGAACACCAGAGACACTGCCTACTTCCCATTAATAGAGTTAGGTCTAGGTCAATCTCTATATTTCACTACACAATTCTCAGTACATGGACAATAAATATTAATTTATAGATTAAAGACCCATAAGATTGAAATTGGAAACACCATTTATTATCGACCATTCCATTGGAGAACTCCGATTCATTTAAAGTCATTATTATTTATATAACAATTATCTTAAATGGATATATTATATGGATTACCATTTATAATTTATAAGGGACAATAGACCTTATAAATTGAAGTACTTCATCCATTTAATCCCTAGAAAAACATGTTCTAGCCCATGCGACCAATGGCCAATGACTCAATGTGCCATAATTTTATGGTTAAGGTGTCTGTTATAGCCTACGTCGGAAAAAACTATTTAGGTTATGTTAGAAAATTTATGTACCAATTATGTTTCTCAATATCCTATATGAAATATTTTTCAAATAAAATTTTTGTCACCCAAGGTACAAATAATAATGTCATTTAGGTAAGAAATGAATCCTATACGGCATGACATATTCCTGGAATGTGAATCCTCTAATGTGCATAAAATGATGATGTATTCATACTTCCATGCCATAAAAGGCCAAGAAACAATTAAATTCTCCAATCACATAAATAATAACATCACATATCATGTAAATCACCCATTAACAGAATCATGTGAAATATAATAAGCACAATCCAGACCATAATATCCCATCCTAGAAAATTTTGATTTTTCCTATATGTGGGTTAGCTACTCCCAGGAACATCCCATTAAAAAATTATAAAACATTCCAATTAATCCTTTTTAGAATCCAAAAAATGAAGGATAAAGAGAAATGAAAAATAATGGATCTGATACCACTTTGTAACATCCCACCCGAGAGCCACTAATTGGTTCCCTAAGTCGGTGGTTCACATGGAATATAGCATTAAACCTACAAGCCTGATGATAAAAAATAGTTGGGAGGTCATAGGGTGCGTCTGTGGGGAGACTATTCCCTAATTTCAGAGTGTAACATAGTAGTCTAAACATATCTATCAATAGTAGAAGCATAATATAATTCAGGTGGAGCCATAGATTGTCATACTTATAGAAACAATATTATTAAATAAATACCAAGGGTAATATAATATAAAAAATGATGTATGTGATGTCTATATAAATAATGGTAGTAAATACATGGAAATGGTAAAACAACACAATACATGTATCAAAATACAAAAAAGAAGAAAAATATTATCTCCAAATAACATCATGAGCCATAGATCGGTTTGGTGCTCCCTTACTCCTATGAATGAGCAATCAAGAATCATAAATCGGGTGATTTCCACAGTCCCGAACTACATCCATCAAGTCTATTAGGGTACCCAATGATGGTCTGAACAAGGTATCAGATAACACTCAGTAGGACACCACAAATAGTGTCTATAAAACACCGTGTATGTGTATATACGATAAGTAGTGTGAAATATATGAAAACAATATAAATGAATAAAAAAGTGTGATATTGTCCATCCATCATGGTTTAATATGAACCATAAACCTTAAAAACATGATGCCTATAAATCACGATAAAACATCTACTATGTTCTAAGATGATTAATATTGTTTTAGGCCTACATGGCAAGATATAAGGAATAGAAATGTCTAAGGAATCCTTAATGGCCAATGCTATGTGATCAAGTGTCAGACCCAATGGCCAGATCAAAGGAGTAGTAATTTCTAGGGCATCCTTAATGGCCTATGATGTGTTATCAAGTGTCATACCCTGTGTTCAAATCCATGGAGTGGTAAAACCCATGACATATATGTAATCCAAATATATAGATAATGAATATCCATGGAATTCAATAATTTTGAATCCACGGAGTATACATGTCTATGGAATTCATATATTTCAGAATCCTAGGAGTTTAAATGTCTATTGAATTCAATTTATTCTATATGCAAGGAGTATAAATGTCCCTGAAATCTCATATAATAATAACCATTTTATAATAAATTTTATAATCATTTACAAACCACAATTTTATCTAAATCATTCCACATTTACCAATTAATCACTTTAGAAATATAAAATCTTGTAATCACATGGAAAAAGAAGAAGAAACCCTATCTTAATAAATAATTTAATTCATTATAGCTCCCTCCTAGATGGAGAGCTCACACACACCCAACATGGTGGTATAACATCTAGTAGATTCATAAACACACCTCACGGGTGGTCTAGGTTGAGGTTGACAACATCCAAAAAATGACATGATACTTAGTGGGAGACCTAACATGGTTCCCAAAATTTAATCAATGAATTTAACCAATTTTAAGAGAAACATCAGAAGGACGAGCATGCGACACACTAACAACAAGATATGAAATAGAAAGACCATTTCTTGAAAGGTATAGACCACCTACCATATATCCGTGGTATATCACTCATCCAATATCCATTCTTAAATTGATCTGGATTGGAAGAAAATATATAAATGGATGAATACCTAGAAAATAGGCAACATTATCTTCCACCAAAATAACTCTTTCTATATGAATACAAATGAAAAAGGAATAATATAAATTTATAACTTACCAGTATAAATCTAATGATTTGAAAGACTTATAAACTGATACCAAATCCTAGGAAGAACTTAAAATAAGAGCAAAAAACTAAGGGGATACTACACGTTGATGTACAAGAAATTGAACTAAAGGTTATAAGTATTTTTAATTGAAACCAGTCATTTTACTGAAAACACTAGGTCACACAGTTTGGCCGCCCAGTTGGCAAAACTATGTTCCCTTCTCTATCTACGAACCAGCATCTCATTGTCATGGAGCACTATTAGACAAACTTTGTAGTGAATATAAATTTAGCCTCTAATAGAAACTGTAGGTGGCTTAAATGGGCATTTGTCCCTGGCTGCATGGTTTCCTTAAACCATGTAGCCCTGCTGTACTAATTGAAATCCCCTACACAGTTTGTAGAAACTCTACAACCTGGGAAGAATAATTTCAAATAAATGTGCATCCTAGGTTCCTTCTCCAAAAAACACACCTCCAGACTCTGAAAATACCTTAGAAATCACCAAAACTCCCATGAACTCATTAGGAACTCACATCAGGAAAAAAAGAATTAAACAGATACTCAAAAGATTCATACCTTAATAAAAAATACAAGATCTTACTCCCTAAAACGTGAATTTAATATATTTTATGTGTAGGGTTCAACAATAATTATACAATATTTTAATTTAGGGAAATTTTATGCCTTTTTTTTGAAATTTACATATATACTATTTTAAGTGAATATAATGTCAAAAATGTAACTCTCTTGATCTCAATATCATGTAGATTTTGTTACCATGATAAAAAAATTATGTTTAATTGTAAATAGTTATATAAATTATAAGTGATTTATTTATAATGGTAATTTATTTTTATATTTTTATCAATTAAATAATTACCTTAAATTCTTATGCAACACCAACACATGGTTTGTTCAAGAAGTAGAAAAGTCAAGTTAGTAATTTTTTAATCTCTAAAAGTAATATTTTATGTGTTATTATTAGTGTCCCATGAATTTTATTGATCCAAATAACATATTAGGTATGTTTTAATTGATTATATTATAATTAAATTGTATTCATGTTTTTTTTAAATTTAAATTAATTTAATAGTGTCAAAATATGACATTAAGGATATTTAATGTTAAACTATATTTTATTAAATGATTTAAAATTTCTAAAAATACTATATTCTTACACGTAAATGATATTTTGTTTAAATTATAATTATGGTACATTTATGGGTTACTTTTTTTCTTATAGTAACTTTCTTGACCACTAATGATTAAATAATTATTATTATGGTATTTGTAAAAAGGGTTAACATGGGATTAAAACAAAGAGATACAGGTGAAACGATAATAATAACCTGTATAAATTTTATTTGATGGTATTATTTCCACACATACTCATATTAAATTTTAATTATATCCATTTTTAATTTTTTTAATGAAAATTTATTTATATAAATGAACTATTTTAAGAAATTCTAAGAATTCTCCTCCCCTCACTTATAAAAGGGAACCTCCTTTCATCTCTAAATCACATCATTTTAGCAATTTATATTTGCCAATAACTACGAAAATATATTCCTAAAATCCCTAAAAATAATCTATAGGTCTTATTTTTTGTACAATACCAACCTTAGAGGGAATAAGGTGTAATAAAAATGGGTTTATCTGAAGAAGAGGATTATCTTCTAACTAAATGTTTTAGTTCTATTTCTTCTTATACCACCTTAAATTCATAATTAATTTTGATGAAATATTAACAAAATTTTCTTAAATATTATTAGATATTGTTATTTTATTGGAATAACCTATATCCATCTCCTCTTCCTTCAAATGAGAAATGAAAATATCACTCATGTCTATGAGAGACTACTACCTCACGAACCGATGTAATTATTTTTCCATCACAACCTCCCAAATATAGTTACAATGTTGGATTTAATATATATATATATATATATGATATTAATTATATAATTATCATTATATAAAGATAATATATCAACTATTTTCTTACATTTCCATCCATTAAAAAATGATAATGACTTTCATGCATATGTGTGAATTACCACCTCCACGAAGCGATGCAATTTGTTTTTCATATCCACATCACATGGATACTATATCTAAGTGAATTTAAAGATGAAACATAGATATTTGTAATAAAATAATCATTATTTAAATATAAAATAATACATATCTTTTTACCATCATCATCACTAAAAAATGGGAATGTTACTCATGCGTACGTACAAACTATCTTTTTATGATTATAACGTAGTTCATTTTTCATGTCCATATTTATGGGTTGGTTTTAAAAAATATAATTTATGTATAAAAATTATAATTAAATCATTAATATAATTCTATATATTATGTAATTATGACCAGTTTGACCATAATTGACCCACCCAAGTCATTTTGGACATATGAGCTGAATTTTGTTAGAACATCCAGCATAAACATAATTTATTATATAATTATATATAACATGATATTAAATAAATTAAAATGAATAATAAACATGGAAAAAGTTATTAATTAATTAAATAATTAACATAATTTTATTATCTAAGAATATAAATAACATACCTTAAAATTAAAACATGATGTAAGAGACACTTTAACATTAAACCACATTTTAAATATTTTAAGATTTATTTACCAAATATTTTTCTTCCTTTCCATATACTTGAAATTATTTCATGGATGTATTTATATGTACATAAATAAATTATATATGTTATAATATTTCTCTTTTCAATTAATTTTAGGGGGTTCTAAAGGGGTTATGTTTACATATTTTATACAAAATCTTTTGAATATCATTACCAAAGGAAAAAAGGATGGTTTAGTTTCAATGTATATGACATAAAAAAATTTTCAATCTACCATAATTTTTTTAATTTTTATTCATTTAAAATGTTTTGTACTTTCTTCAAATAAAAACTCTTCTTCCATTTTTTCTAGGTATTTTAGTATTTAAAATGTTTTTTTAAAAGGGAAGTGTATTTCAATATCCAAAAGTGTTTTATATATAGGTTTAAATGACTTTTTCAGTAGTTTTATGATGAAAAGGTGAACGAATAAATTTTTTTATACATTATATGGTACATTATAATTATATATGAAGATAGGTGGGCCTGAAATATTTTATATGATGGGTGATATTGAAACACCTTATATGAAGGGTAATCATGATATAGCACTCCAATGCATTTGGTAATGTTTATTATCTTCAAAGCTAAGGAGGGGGTAAACTAGGAAGGTTTATCCTATGGATTTAACTAGGATCTAGTCATTTATAGAATAATTTTAATATAGTTTATGAATATGATTATTAAAGGGGAATAAATGTATTTCAATTTTCTTACTATGATTTTTAGGGATTTTATATGAGTAAAAAGTGTTTGTTTTTCATAAAAATAAAATTTATTTCATACGCTCAATGAACATGATGATAAAGGTAAATTTTTATGGGTTTTAATTTTTTTCAGTTGACTGAAATATTTCTTTATTTTATGTCCCTTATTATTATTTTTGGGCTCATGCAACTTTTTAAAATAATTTTCTCAAGGTTTATGTTTGATAAAGAACAAAGAATAAGCGATGTTGAATATCATGATGATTTTTCACTAAAAGAAAACATGTTTCATTTTATAAGTTTTATATTGCGAGTAAAATGGATATGAAGTATAAGAATAATATTTTTAATATATGTTTTTTACATATTATTTAGGACCTAATTCTATAAAACTATAAACCTAAAAGATCTTTGGTAATGAAATAATGCGAATTATAGTATAAAGGTATAAGATTAAGTAATGTTTATGGATGAGTCCGTATATCCATGCTTGACCAAACCCTAACCAACACTATTATAAACATCCATATACATTATGTATATGTGTTGGTCTTCTTAAATACCAATATATGAGTCTATAAAAAGGGATATAAAGGAAGTCTACCAAAAAATAGGTAATCATCTTACCTAACTTCTTTCAATTTATATCTTAGTATACATCCTATAAATCTATGGTGTCCATTATAAAAAAAATTAATTAAGTGTATTCAATAAAATTAACTTATATTATGATTATAGATAAATCATTTTCCACATCATTTTCATAAAATGAAAAATAAAAACCAGCGCTCGTGCGTACATGTGGACTACCACCTCCACATTGTGATATGATTCATTTTCCATCACCATAACACATGGTTAGTTGTTATGAAGGATTTAATATTTTTATATGATATTTATAAACTAATAATTAATATATAATTATAATATATTATCTACATTCTTACTTTTCTATCTATTGGAAAATGATAACAATCCTCATGTGTACATGTGGATTATTACCTCCACAGAGTGATGCATTTTTTTTATTTTTGGGTTTTCATGGATGTTAATAAAGAAATATTATATATATATATATATATATTTTTTATTTATTATATAATAATTAATCTAGAATTTTGAATTATTATTAACCTTTCTATCATTCTAACCTTCAATAAGTGGAACCATCATTTATGTGTACGTACAGATTACCATCTCCTTGAAGTGATTTACTTTATTTTTCATCACCAATTTATATGAATAATTACAAAAGTTTATATAATGTATAAAAATGATAAGTATTTCACTATTAATATTCTATATACGTTTTAATGATGATCAAAGTTCAGGGACCCAAATTTCCAAACCAAAACATTCATAAAAAATGAAATAATTAACAAAAAATTGTCATATTTAATAAATAAATAGTAAAAAATTGGGTTTTAAATGATATAATTGGACAATATAAGATATTATAAAAATTTAAATTTTATTTTATAGATATATAATGAATTTTAATTCATTACACTTGAGGATAGAGTGCTTATGAATAAGGTCAAACTTGAGGTAAGAGTTTCTCATCTCACTTTTATTTCTTTGAGATATATGTCACATTCACTACTTGTTTCTTTCATCTGGTGTATATAATTAAAATTTTATATATTATGTCATGAATATAATTTTTAATGACATTTATATATTAATTTTATGTTATTATTTAACGTGGATAATAATATGAATATATTAAAAGTGGAATGGGATTTATGTTTTAATCCCTTTTTAATACAGATCATTTTTTAAGAAGGGTGAGGGGAAAACCCCCTTTTATTAGGAAAGAATGAAAACCACTTTTAGAATGGGAAAGAGGAAAACCCTTTTAATATAGATCATTTACACTTGAATTTATATCGATATAATTAAATGATAATTATCTCATAAAAATTTTCTTTTTCTTATTATATGTATATTTTTGGTTATTTTAATATTTAGTAACATTTATATATATTTGGTACTCAAAATTCCTTAGAATTTTTTTTTATGAAAAACTATATTTATTTTTAGTGCTCTTTTAAAGAAATTTTTTGTCTATGATAACTTCCATTGATGTTATATAGGTTTAATAAGGGATATGATCCAATTATTATATCCTTATTCATTCTATATATTTTCATTCATTATGATTATTATTTTTTTATGAAACCTATTTTCTTTTCTATAGGATATGTTATGATGAAATGATGAATGTTTTTATGATAGTTTCGAATAAATATCAATGGATTTTGATTATGTGAAAGTCAGGTGTGTTAAATACCTTATATACAATGGGTAATGTGATATTGATATCTAATAATATTATTATGATAATATTGTACATGGTTGTGAATAGTTATGGTCAAATATTTATGCGTTAGTGGGATCACATTATAGCTGTGCACAAAATATTATGCGTTGACATGATTAAAAATTTATTTGTTGAAATTTTGATGTATGGGTATATTTTTTTCATCATATTTTCTCCTAATATTATGTGTAGAAATGATTGAAAATATCTTTTTCTCAGAACAATATGTTTTCTTATGATTATTATTCCACATGTGTATGTCACGACTCTTGAATATTGTTTACAACATTAACACCCTAATTGATTATGCTTATTAATATGACTTGACCTTTGGGGTTTTTGATCTATTATTTTCAGTATATGAATAATTTATGTTGAGAACATTCACTTGATTATGTTATCATACATTTATGATACTATTATTTATTTATGACTGATATCTCCCATGTTTACCCTTACCGAGCATGTTTTCTCAACCTTTCTTATGTTATACTTCCCCAGTTTTTAATGGAAGGATTTATGTTTGATGAGTATAGAAGCGTACTCTATGTAAAGTAATATTTTTTATATGATGAAGATTTTATTTGAATAAAATGTTTATTTAAATCTTCCCCAAGTACACTAAACCCATACAATTATCAGGATTGTCTATTTGGGAGAGATATTGAATATTGATAAGAAAATATGTATTATCTACAACATCCTAATTTTTTAAGAATATCATTGTTTCCCTAAATAAATATTAAATGTATTATTTTATAATTTAAAATATAAAAAATTGTTTTAATATAATTTTTTATGAAATTGAATTATAATAAAAATAAGTCTTAATTATAGTTATTTTTAAAGAAATATTATTTTATTTTCTCAAGGTAAATATAATAAAATTTTAACAATTTTTTTGAAAAAAACAAGCTAAATTATGTTTTACTTTTATATTTAATAATATAGATTCTTTATTTAAAAGTACATTTATTTTGTTATAAATTTTTTATTTTTCAACAAGTCATCTTTTTAAAATGATAATTTTTGTATATTGTCATATTTTTAAAAAATTATTATCTATATTAAAAATACTAAAAATTATATTTTAATGTAAATATTTTATCAAATTTATATGTAATATATTTCTAAAAATTTATAATAAATTAAAGATATAAGTGAATAATTTCAATGATTTTTTGGGAAAATTATTTTAATATTATCACTAAGATAAATTATAATACGAGTAATAGAATTTAATAAATATAATGTTAGTGATAACATATAATATTAATACTATATGTTAAAATTTTAATAAAAAAATATATTTAAATTAAATAGATTAATAATTATATATTTATATTGATAAATTAAATATATATCTATCTTGACTTAGAATTATTTTAAAAAAATTTAAAACATTTATATAAAAATGGGTCAACAAAAAATTAGATAGCTAGCTAAACCATGAATGGGTGGAAGCTCAACCATGAGAAAGAGAAAACTATATAGTGGTATGGGATTGGGCCTATATGACATGAAAAATTTCTTATGGTCAGTGTCATGGAACTATTGTTCAGGGCGGCACAACAGCGGACGAGTCAGCATGTGTTAGTTCCAGTGGAGGATTAGGAACAGACCCCGATACACACATCTGCCAAGTCATTTAGAGTGCTTCACTTATATTCAAGCACCAAAACCCCCAAAAAAAATTGGGGGACAATAGCTATATTGGTACTGTTGAACTATATTAAAATTTATATTTAAAGCATAGTCAACGGACCAGTTTAACTCTATCTATCTGATCACCAAGTTAATCATTTTTTCTTCCCACTCAACCCTAATAAAACCCAATTCCATAATTTCATTCTCTCTCTAGTATTGTTTTGGACCTCAAATACATGTATGGCCCAGTTTTATGTCATCGTTTTCCTCTTCTTTAAATGATAAATCCATGGTAATATTTTATAGCTCTAATTTAATTTTTATATTGTTTTCTATATCAGATTATTCTAGATTCAATGAACATTTGTGTGTGTGAATATATATTCTACAATAATATTAAAAAATGAAATTTTATTTCTTAACAATATAGAAAAGTTCAGCTTCTATATGTTTTTTTTGGAATTTTAAAATCTCTCTTGATCTATTGTATCCATAGAGATTCACAGAAACATGTATAATATATATATATATTCTCCATATTTTTAATACAGATATCCTTCATGAATTATTATTTTTGGATATTCCTCGACATTTGGATAATCTGATGTGCATGCTAGAATACATAATTATATCATCTATGAATCATTTGAGGAGAATGCTATGATTTTATCCTTATCTTGAAAATTTGTATACATACATATATCCAAATAATATACCAAAACCCGAAAAAATAGTTAAATATTATGAATCAAGTCATTAAATGATAATTAATAACTAATTAAGTATTTTGAAACCAATTGCATTGGTTGTTGATGATTTTACTATTTAAGAAGAATCCCTTTGCTCCCTAGAAATACCACCTTTGAGCAAGCCCCCCCTCTCTTATATCATTTAATTCTTTCATTTACAAGTACTAAAATTTAAGAGTCTTTCTTCCATCAAAGATAAATTTATCTACAAAATTGAGGTAATGTGAAATTTTCAAAATTATGTATATATAATTTAAAAATTCTATTGTTGTAATGATTTTTTATTTTTTAAATCATCAGTTTATTTAATGTAATTTAGTTTATCAATTTCCTATCCCAAATCTATTATTTTTTAACCCTTTTATACTGTATTGTTATTCCTTTTTATGATTAAAATAGTTTTTTTTAAAAAACACTAATTATGAGGGAGATTATTTTATTTAAATCCTTGTAACCCATTTTTACTAAAATAATTTATTTATATAAATTATTTATAAAATACAAATGGGGCTTAAGGTTATCATTTTATGCATAAAATGTTCTTTAAAACTTAAGAGTGTTTGACACATAAATTGGTATGGACAAAAACTTTATTTGTCATTTAAATTTCCGGAATATTAATAAAATCCTTAGTTTTATGTTCAATTTCCAAAATGTTTATGAATAATACCTTTGAATATATCATTTCCCTCTAAAATTGTGGAGTTATCCTAACCCTTATGATGTTTTTTGAAAAAATATTTTTTTCTATAGTTTTAAAGTTGTAAAATTATTTTATTCTATGAAAATAATTTATGTAATTTTTTAGAGTGTTTTAATGGATTGAATTTGAGAAAGTAATGGCAGATTAAAATTTTGTCTAAAAATGGGGTACTTTGATGTTGAATGAGTTGATGAAGAATATAGTCATTCCATATCCCCAAGGGGACATTGTCAGAAAATGTGATACTGAAATATGCCTCATGGATTTCTAAAAGTTTTCTAATTACCATTTTAAGGAATAAAAAATTATTACTTTCAATTGGTTTTAAAGGAGAAGTGTAAATATGTTTCAAAGGTTAATTATTTTTAAATTAAATGAGGTTTCAAAATGTTATACCCTACTGTTTTTTGAATATCATTTTCTTATGGATTTTTCATGAAAAACCTAGATTATTAATTGTTAAAAATATTCATTGTATAAAATGAGTAATATTTTATATAAAAGAAGTTATTTTATAATTTTTATTGATTAATGTTTTGAAAAGTATTTTATAATAATTTTAAAGCAACTTAAAAGGAAATATTATTCTCACCATACATTTTAAAATGATATTAAAAATATATTTAGAATCTGTAAAGATGTTTTGTTTCGTTTAAGACGCTAGAATGAGTGAATCAAAATACCAATTTCATTTATTAATATTTAAACTCTTATATATTGTAATGAATTTTCCAAATCCTAAAAAAACAAGACCAGAAAAGATCCTTAGGTATGTAAGGCATTGTATATTTTTGGTAGCTATTTATAAAACAAATATAAAATATGATTTTAAAACCAGATCAGGAAGTGTGGGTCTAGGGTTGTCATAATGGATAAAATAGGAACAATTTAGAAATTTTTTTAGATTATGACGTTTTTATTTGAGGAAACTTTTAAGAATTAAATATTTTCTTTAAATGATCTATAAATTAAAATCTATGAAATTATTAAGGATATAATTTTTAGTAATCCTATTTTCCTTAAATCATGATGATGGAAATTATGGATTTCTATAAGTACGATGAATGAATTTTGAGGGAGAAATCCATTTGGGGGAGATTTAACATCTGAAAAAACTTTAACCATATCATCATTTATTATAATAAATATTAAACTATTTTTGTATCATTTAAAAGAAGTAAAAATATATTTTAGTTTACTATTTTATAAAACTAAATGATAATTAAAATTAGTTTTTATTACTTTTGTTTTTAAATAAATATAATTTTATTTTCTCAATGAAAATATAAATAAATTTCAGTAAATTTTTTCAACAAACCTATTAAATAAAGTTCTAATTTTATATTAAAAAATTAATGATTATTTATCTAAATTCATTTTTAATTTTGATATAAAATTTATAGTTTTCAACACATTATTTTTTTAATATTAAAAGGTTTTAATATAAAACTATTTTTCAAGAAATAATATTTTTAATAAAAATAGTATAAATTCTATTTTAATGTAAATATATTTATTTATTTTGTTAAATATCTATAGAATATATTTTAAAAAATTTTAAATACATTAATGTTATAAGTGAATAGTTTTAATTGTTCTTGTAAGAAAATTATTTTAATTTTATTACTAAGATTAATATTAATATTAGTAATACTATTTTAAAAGTATAATTTAAGGGATAATATGTAATAAAATTACTATATGTTATAATTTTAATAAATAATATATACGAGTATCTTTAATAGAGTAATGATGATATTTTTAGAAGGATAAATTAAATATATACCTCTATTGATTTATAAATCATTCAAATAATTTTAAATCTTCCTTATATAAATAAATTGGCCAACTAACATGTATATATATATATATATTTATATTCTATATCAGTATTAACAAATGACCTCATCTTGGTCGACAAGCTGGCCATATTCTACCTCTGGAACCTTCAAGTCTAGATTATTTATATCTATCTTGGTCATTTTTATCCTTTATAGATCACAAAAACATGTATAATATATATATATATATATATAAAATTTATAATTTTAATACATAGAACCTTCTTGAATTATTATTTGTAGATTTTCCTAGACACTTGGATCATGTGATGTACAATTCGAAATACATAATTATTTCAATCATGAATCAGTTGAAGATCGAGCTATGATTATATGATTATCTCATAGATTTGGATATATATATATATAAAACTAGAAAATAATTAAATTAAATTTTATGAATTGATTGATTATATAAATATTGTAATCTAATTAAGAATTGTGAAACTACTTATAGTGGTTGTCATTTTTTCCTATTTAATGAGAATCCATTTTATCCCTAGAAATACCAACCTTAAAACAACCCTCACACACAAACTCTCTCTCTTCTCTCATTTAATTTTTTCATTTATATGTACTGAAATTTGATAGTTAGTTTTCCGTAAATAATTAATTTCTCTTCAAAATTGAGGTAAAGTAAAATATTAAAATTTATATTATTTTAAGGGAGTTCTATTTTTCTAATTATCATTTTATGTATGGGATATTATGTTATAAAATTCCAATGTCCAATATATTATTTTTAATTCCCTTCTATATTGGAATTTTATTCCAATTTTATGATTAAAATTGATTTTGTGTATTCTTTTGTAAAAAACCTTATAATGAGGTAGATTGTTTTATTTAAATATTTAAATACCCTTTTCACTATAAGATGTAATTATGAGATTTAGTTAATAAATTACAAGTTGGTTTTAATGTTATAATTTCATGTATAAAATACTCTTTAAAACTTATAGATGTTGCACCCATAAATTGAAATGGCCTTGCCTTATCTATTTCATTTACATTTCATACATATTAAAAAAAGAAATTTTATGTTCAGTTTCCAAGGTGTTTATGAATACTGGCTTTGAATCTATGGATTTCTTCTGAAATTGGGGACTTATCATAACACTTCTAATGTTTTCTAAAAAAATAGTTAATTTTTTTAAAGGATATAATATTTTATTAATTGAAATTAATTTATGGAAGTCTTGAAATGTTTTAATGGATTATGGATGACAAATGAATTCTAGAAAAAATATTTTTCTTAAAATGTTGTAACATGGGTATTAAATGAGTTGATGATGAATGGTGTGATTCCATGGGATCAATGGTACATTTTTCCTAAAAGTGATACTTCTAGTGGACTCAAAGATTTTTATGGTTTTCTAAGAATTATTTTATTCAATTTTTTTGATATATTTTTATGTATAAATCCAATATTATTTAAAAGGCTTATTATTTTGAAGTTAAATGGTGTTTAAATGTATTATACCATTTAAAGGAATTTGAAGGTTATTTTTCTATCTATTTATTATTAAAACCCTAGATTATTAATTGGGAAACATATTTATTATATTAAATGGTTTATATTTGATATAAATGAAATGATTTTCAAAGAGTTTTTAAATAGTATTTTGAAAATTAGTAATCTTTGTTTTTAAAACCCCTCATTGTGAAATTTTATGATCACACTATGTTCTATAATGTATTTAATGATTTACAGAGAAGATATAAAGGTGTTTGGTTTTATTTATGGAGCTAGCATGAGTGAAGAAAATGATATATTTTATTTATAAATTGTGTAAAATATGATATATTGAAAGGAATTTTCCTAATCCTCCAAAGCCTAGACGAAAAAAGATACTCATTTGTGTAAGGGAATGTATATTTTTCAGTTAATTTTTATAAAAAGTATATAGTATGTTTAAACATTGGATCTGGAAGTGAGGGTCTCAGGACTTCATAATATCAACATATGTTATGCCAGGGTAATTATATTAATTATATTTTTGAAAAAATTATTTAATTCATTGAATAAATCGTAGGATTTTATCTTTATAATATATACATCCTACTCAAATAAAAACATATTATCATTCACCATCAAACAATATTGCGAGAAATATTCTATTGAATGTCAAAACAATATCAGTACCCAATAACATTTCTCATGTTTTTAATCTCCTTATAGTACAACATCTTATTCTTAATTATAACCCAACATACATGATCAGGAAATAAAATCACAATCTTATTTTAATCAATTAACTTCTATAAAGGTGATCTTGGTGATGTCTATAAGTTGTAATATGAACTGTTTCTCCATATTCATGTTAATTTTTAAAAATGGCATTACCCCTAGGTTATCCTGGCATGGTCTTTAGAAATTTTTACTAATATCATAAATTTATGAGCTCACCTAACACTGCAGAAACTCATAGAGTTATTCACATGTGATCCCTAATTAATATTTATGTGAGTCTATTTTAATCTGATATAGCCTAACTTCTATGTGATTCATTATTTTTTAATATTTGAAATCTTTGTTGACTTAATCTAACGTGGAACATTAAAATCTTAACTTTATGTTATTAATACCCTATTTGTGCCAATTTAATATCATGTATCTTCAATAATCACATGTTTATTCTAAATCAACTAAAACCCCATGACCTTAGTCTTATGCAACCCATGTTTATGTCAGTTTCATGTCATGAATCTTCTAAAAAATTGGTTTAGGTATACATAATTTGTGAAACATAAAATTTACTCACACCCAAATCTTGAAAAATGTTGTTTAATCCAACATAGAATCGAAACTAATTAATAATTTACTCTATAATTCTATAATGGATCTTAATACTTTTCTAAAGATATATAAATTTTGAATAAACATAGTTCACCTCATTAAGAATTTAGTTGGGCTAGATGTAAAATAAAATATTAAAATTAATCAAGTCATTGTAATTTTAGATATCCCAAAGCCATGTATATAAAATGTTATGAATCTTGATACTCAGTATTCTCCATGAATTACCTCTTATTATAAACTCATCATCAAATATCAATTCTCTATATAATAATGTTCAACATCTATCCCAAAAGACCTAGTCTTCATCATTGTGAATGATCAACATGAATAACCATGTGGAAAAAGATCTAATAGCAATTTAAGAAATATAATTAAAAAACTATTCGTTTCAATAATATAGATTTAAATTAATATCAAATCCATGATATGGATAGAGCCTTAGTGTTTGAGAGGTAAAATCCTCCTATGTTTGGGAGAGATGGTGGGATGAAAAATATCAATGATTGATTGAAAAAAATTATTGAATACGATCATATTCTCATATATTTTATTCAATAGTTCAATGTTTTAATCCAACTAATCAAATAGTTTAAGGTCAACAATCCCATTTTATGGTTTTAAGATCATATTATTCATTTTTAAGAAAATAAATTAATTTTCTATTTTTATATCATCTTTGTATTTCATCTATACAATTTTTTAAATAGATCCACATTTTAGAATTAGTTTTTATGGGATTAATTATTAATTGGGATAAATTTAATTCAATAGGAATTTTTTTTGACCCAAAATATATAAAACCCATTTGAAGATCACAAGTAGGGCTTTAGAATCAATGCATAGGTTTGAAAGATTTTTATGATGAGCCCATATCTCACAATGTACTATTATAAATAGGATTTAATTTTAAATAATTATATATAGAAGATTAAGGATAAATTTATTAAACTATAAATCCTCAATATTATTCCATTTGGTGGAAATAATTTGAAGGGAAATCATAGTAACAGGATTTAAACAATTGTCAAATCTATAAAAAATTTCTCTAATAATTCGGTCATAACATTAGAAAAATGTGTTCAATGAAGCTAATTTTTTTCCATACTTATGATAAATATAATAAAAACATATAAAGAATAATATATTCTTAAATTCATCCATTTAATTTTCCGAACATGCTTCATATTTATAAGTACAGTTTTGAAGAAAAAATAAGCCACCCATCATTTTTATAAAAGTTTACTTCTATATCCTATAAAAATGTTATATATTTTATTTAACTAAGGATGTGATTTTTCCAATTTTGAAATTATATATATATATATATTTGTGTTCTATTTTATTTTCTTCTTCTATCTTATTATCCCTTATGTTTTCTCCCTCTACGATTATCATCTCTATGAAAATGGAGAAATAACCCCATTTTTTTGATGGAGGAGAATTTTTTCTTAAGTACCTAAATCTTTAATTATTTTTTAGTTTTATTTTAATAATTAATTAGTAGTTAAAATTTTTATGGTGTGAACTTGCACGACTTTCTCCACCACTGACATCTTCCTCTTGATTAAATTTTCAACTCACCTTTAGTATTTTAATAATGTAGATGATGGAGTGGTATTGAGGTAGTGATTTGAAATAATGTTTAACACCCTATAATTTTAATACATATTTTAATTTAATTATATAATATTCTGATTATCTTTCTTCTCATGCAACACCAAACTAAAACTAAAATTCTATAAATTTATAAACATAAAATTTGAAATATTAAAATTGATTGTTATAAATGGTGTCATAGAATTCAAAATTATGTAGTTGGGGTTTGGCTTAGTGGTAAGAACCCCTTAATTATACATGATAAATGGGGATTCAAAACTCATTGGGAATAGGTATTAAAGCATTACTGTATCGTATTGTAGTAGCTACGACACTGTAGCAATGGAGGGCAATATAGCGGTGGCAGGTCACTGTTGGAGCGGTGGGCACTGTGAAGTATTGTAGCAGTGCAAGTACTATAGCAGTACTATTCCTAGAATGGGCCTTGAACCAAAAAAATGTACCTACGGGCCATGTAATGGGTAAAATTACCACTGGGCCTTCGGGCTGTGTAATGGGTCTCCCTCTACCAAGTTAAAGAGGTCTTTGCTTTGCTTTAATAATAAATGAGGCTTCGTTCCCAACCTTTTGAAAAAATAGAATTCAAAACTATAAATAAAAAAATATGAAATCTACGTTTAAATAAAAAATAAAACTTATTTTTAAAAATAATTTATTTATTAAATTCAATTAGTGTAGCTAAAAAACTAATTAGATCATTTTATACATAAAATTTTTTTCCTAAACATTATCTTTTTAGGCACTATATACTTTTATATTAAGAAAATAAAAATATTATGGTTTAATAATGAAAAATATATTGTTTATAAAAGAAATATATTTTCACTAGTAAAATCAGTATTTAATATCATTTAAGAATAAGAATAATTATTATTAAAAAAAATAATTTTCCTATAAAAAACTGGTTTTCATTGTCTTTTATGTTTTCATTTAAATGATAGATTGAAAAATTTAATATTTTTTTGATGAAATGAACTTCATTTTTTCTTTCATATTTTTGAAATTATATTATTTTAATTTTTTTATATTTTTTTTAAAAATAATTATTTTTAGGTGAATACTGAAAAATACTTTTTCACAAATACCATGAATTTTATTTGATCTTTAGGATAAAAGGAAAAAAAATATATGAATTTTTTTCATAATAAATGATTAATTTAACAATTAAATCTTGAAATTTAAAATATTAAATAATATTTATAAAATGTATGTTTATCATTTTGGAACTCAAGTGATTTTTTATTCCTATAAAAAGTAGTTTTGGTCTTTTATTAATTAAATATTCACTTGGTAACATTAATTTTTGGCATGGGTTTAAATATAAATAACTATTATTTGTTTTATAAAAAACTAATTAATGTCATGGGGATAAAAAACATTGATAATTTTATCCAATCCATTATTTTTATGCTTAAAAATACATTTTCTAAAAATCATATTTTTGCGTAATTTTTACTAATATTAAAATTTATTTTTCTCAACCATATAAATATTAATTGATAAAATGATATACATATTTTAAATCATAATTTAAAAATTATTTAATAAGGTTGTTTTTATTTTTATTAATAAAAATTAGTTATTGAGGTTAAAAATGTAATTTTTGTTCTAAAGGTAAATTAAGGTAAACAGAGTTTAACCAATTAAAAAGAAGATACAAATTTACAAAAACTTCTATAAAAATTAGTGGTTGAGTTTTAGATCGACCAAAACGTATATTCAATCCCTTATTTTCTACCTTTGAGTAAAATTTTAATGTTAAACATGTGTTCGTTTTTATATTAAATTGTTATATTTGAAAAAAATGTCATTTTCTCCACTTATAAAAGTTTCTTTCCATCATACCTTAAAATACAATCTAAAAATTCAAATATCCCTTCAAAATATAACAATATTAGTTCCCCTATAATCATCTTCCACTTCCATAGTACCTTGGACAAAATTACTTTTCTTATGTCCTCTATTTTCCTAGAGTACGTTAAGAGAAATTTCAAATTATTAATGAAATTACTAATCACTCTCTAATAATTTTCCTTATATAAATTTGTCTTAAATAACTTTTATATCCATTAAAAAATTATGAAACTTGTTTTATTTACATAATGAAATGTTTTTATTTCTATTGAATAAAAATTATCCACCTTTTACATTTTCCCATAGAAAACGAAAATGTTGTTTATGCGTATATGCAGACTATCATTTTATATGAAGAGATGTGTTTCTTTTCCCGCATCCTCCATACACAATTGGTTAATAAATGGTATTTAATTATAAAATATTATATTTATAACAATATTATGTTTCTAAAAATTAAAATAAATATAACCTTATTGATGATATATGGGAAATAGTAACATCTCCTATGTGTATGTGTGGACTACCCCATCCATTAAGTGAAATATTTCATTTTATTTCTCTCTAGTATTTTATTATTTATATAAATTAATTAAAATATGATTCACCACCTTAGAAAATACTGAATAATATCACTATTCCTTTTTGATGATGATATTTTTACAAAATAATCAGTTTCTAAATACTCACTGATCGATTATAACATGTTCTTGTTTGAGTTGATTTAACCACCTACAAGATTAATGCTATAAATTTCTATCATAGATGACTATAGAATCATTAAATCTGAAATTATTATACATTGATTATAAAAAAAATTCTTTGGTTCTAGAATGGTTATATTAATATTTAACTTGTTATTAATAAACAAACCTTCTTCGTTAAAATTTATTAAAATAAACATGCTACCGATTTCATCTATAAGAATGGTAACTAAAACTATATTGAAATAAAATTTTAACTTTATAGATAATTATATAAAATATAATATAGTACCTTAAATAGTTTATTAATTATTATCTTGGTATAAAAGGATGATTATTCGCATTAATACTTTAAATAATGCGCGAAATAATCTAAATCGCTAACATCTGATGATGAAAATAAACTATAACAGACTAATATATGTAACATAAATTATTATAAATAAAGATTATATAGAGTAATATATATGAATATGGTTATCAAATAGTTTATTAATATGGTTATGTTTATTAAATACAATGGTAAATAGATTTCACGGATGTTGGGTTAAAAGGTTAAGTATTCTGGGATGTTTTCAATTTCATTTCTTTTATTTTCTTCATATTCTTTTGGGAGGCCTCTGAGTGGTGGGGACTCAGTATTCCCACTTTCTAGGGTTTTCGACCCACAATTTTCTCCCTCCCCTCCTCCGGCTTGGCGTGGTGTGGGTCGGCGTCCTCTTCTTGGTGTCAGCGTGCCTCAGTGCCAACCATTATCCCAGTTGTGTCGGCCCGGGTTTGGTTCAGGCAAGGCCTCAGCTCCATCATATACTCTTCAAAGGTGTATATCAATCTTCTCCCATTCTTGCGGATGTTTTGGTGTGGTTTCAACTAGAGCATCGACTCAGTGTAGGGGTGGATCTGGCTTTGATGAAGGATAAGGCATGGTTTCAACTTCGGCTTAGATAGAGATCAGTGAGTTCCAGGCGTCCGACTATTCAAGAGAGGCTCAACGCTGGCCTCGATGTTTCTTAGAGGGGGGTACGATTTTCGGTTCTGGATTCCAAAGTTATGAGGATTTCCTTAGAGATTCAATTTTGGAGTTTTTTCTTATAGTGGTGTTGTTTGTTGTTTAGAGATGGGGCTTTGGTTCACTACTCAAAATGTAGAGTCGACTAGTTCGTGGTTGTGCTGTGGTGTCTGTGGAGTAGGGTGCCGCATTTGGTCAACATGGTTTTCTTCGTTTTGGTTTCTTCATCTCCCTTTGTGGATGTCCTCTTTGGGTTATCTCACGTCGCTGGAGGGTTTGGGCATACTCCGATTGGAGTCCGTCATCAGGTTTGTAGATTTGGGATAGTGTTGACGGTCGCACTGGTGGGAACTCGAGGAGACTTGTTCTATGGTTTTCCCAGCTTTTCTGATGTTTGTTTTTCCTGATTCATGCTTACTCAGCCTTCTCTTGATAATTTTAGATCCAAATATGAAGGGTAGTCTACCTAAATGCTTGAATGGATTGTCCATCCATTATGTTTGAATGTTGTTTATTGTGAAGACTTGTATGTTTGAAGTGGTGAAGTGGTGAAGTGGTGAAGTCATGTTTGGTTTCTTACTTTTTCCTTAAAAGTGTTTCAATTATAATAAAAAAACAATTTTCACTCAGGTTAAGTATTCTAATCAATATTTCTATTCTTTTAGAAACATTATATAGCAATCACGGGTTATAAAAAATTCCATAATTATATTTCCACCAATTTCATTACTATAACAGTACTTAAAGGCCTATTAGAATGATTTTTGAACTTTATAAATAACTATAAACCATATAATATAGTACCTAAAATAATCTATTAATGATAAAACTAGTATCAATGAATGAGTATCAACATCGATACTCTAAAGCTTGTGGAAAAAAAATCAAAATTGATAACATCAAACGATGAAAATAAAATCTAACAAACAAATAAATTTATAAAAAAATTATAAATAATGATTATATAGTGAAATATATATTAATATGGTTATAAAATAGTTTTTTAGTATAGTTATGTTTTTTATATAAGAGGTTAAAGATCTATCATGGAAGTTGTGAGTAAATGGAAATGGATTCTAATATCAATTTTTCATTATTTAGGACACATCCCATATTCATCAGTTGTTTTATTTTATTTTTGGTGTATCTGATTCTATATGACTTAATTTATCACACAATTCATTAAATCGAAGTAATTTACAAATCCATATCAAGTTTTCATTCCAAGAGTTTTAGAGTCAGTTGATTTTAAATATGTGAAGGAGTTTTTAACTCCAACCCATTTCGTTGAGTTATAATGTTTCATCTTGAAAATATTTATTATATCATTGGTTTCTTCCACCATATGATTTTATCACATTTAAAATTCTAGTTTTATATTGTTAAAATGATATTTTAATTCAAATCTACTTCCATAAAGAGTCTCTTACTCAGAAATATTCAAAATTACTAAGAATAATACACATCATCTCGAATATGCCTTTTTCTTCCATGTATATATTATCTATTCCAACAAATCATATCCTTATTATTTGGAAACCAATTAAGTATTATATCTTATGAGATTTATATTTATATTTTTCTATTATTAAAATTAATTTTCATTATTCCTTTTATGATGTGGGTTTTTTTAATAAAGGTATTTAAGGTTATTAAAAATTTATTTCCAGGATTTTATGTTTTGTTATTGAATTCATATTTCATATGAAAAAAATTTATGACATTTTTAATGATCAATTATTTATATTTATTTATAAATAATTTTTTATAATTTTATCCATGTGAACCCTTTGAATGTATCTTTTGAAAGTACCCCTTACCTCCATCTTTTCTATGATAGTATCAAAGATGTTTTCTGATATCCTTTTTTTACATTTTCAATATAAATGCATTATTTCATTGTTATGAGAATTATTTTTTATGAACAATTATATTTAGGGTTTAAAATGGTTTTCCAAATGATTTTTATTCTTAATAAAGTTTAAATGAAAAGTAATTATTTTTGAAATATTCAAAAGTAATATTTTTATTTTAAATAGAAATTATTGATTTTATAAAGTTATTTTTTGATGATCCATTAATGATGATTATATTTTAAAAAGTTATTTTTTTTTCAATTCACTATTTTAAAACCTTTATATTTTTTCAAAGGATTCATTACCATAATTCACTCCAAATAAGAAACTTGAAAATGCATTCTTTTTAATTTCTCACAAGCGATATTTTTTTGAATTTGTTGTATAATGATATACTCTTGGTTGTTTATAAAATCCTTGGTATGTTTTCTATAATTTATAAGTTAAACAAACTAGTCTATATTCACTAATATTACTAAAATTAGGGTATAAAATTGGAGTCTCGAGGCCAAACCATAAGGGATAGGGAAGTTCCCTTGATTACCAATAGTTATATATTATTTTTTCAGTAAAAATGAAAAATATTTTTTAGGGTTTAATCCAAAGAAAGTGGGGTGAATAAATATGAATACAAGGTAAATATTTGAATTTATTTTAATGGTTGACAAGATTCAGATTTTTGGATGAGGTCGTGAACCTATTTCAGAAGATAGACTCATAAGGATGATGAATTGGTCTCCTTGTGATCAGTATGGGATCCAAATTATAACACTCCTTTGAAACACTAATTATTCTTTTTCATCATGAGCTAGTCCTACCTAGGATTTTTGGTTCCTCTAACAAGGTCACATGTACCTCACCTAGGTGTCGTAGGTTAATATCAGTAAAGGAGGTGGAGTAAGGTCGACTCTTTCACTCCAACTCCCCCTATCATGTTAGATATCTTCCCTTAATCACCATAACATTCCTCGATTATTAAAGGATAAAATATATTATAAAAAACAAGTTATTAGTTCTCTACACATGATTCTATATTCAATTATTCACTTGTTACCTTGCATGGGTCCTCCTTCTTTTTTCCCCTTAGGTGATTACTGACTCATGAAAATTTGTTCGATTCTTATGAGATTAATAGATAACATTAGTGATGAATGATTCATGATGATAAAAGAGTAGATAATAATATAGAGAAAAGATAAATAGAAATTTCAATACTAATATTATCAATTAATTTTTATCTATAATAAATTAGAATATTTAACATTAATAATAAATGTGCTTGAATTCAACTGAGGTAACTTCTTTCTTGACTTTGAGTTATCTTCCACTTCCTTTTCTCCTTGGTGTCAAAATATTGATGCCTTTAAAAGATGGACATAAATTAATTTAAATAGATTAGATTTTATCATGATTTATCCACAATTACTGTGATATAAAATATTTAAAATGCTAAATTTATACTAAGGTATAAATCATTTCTATAGTGTAGCCACCCATCCAACAGTGTAGTGATGTGTTTCGAAAATAAAAATAAAAATATTCAATATCAAAAAAAACATATCATTATGAAATCTAATATAGTGTTTGAATAGTATTTAAGGAACCCCATGTGGGTTATGGGGTAGAAGACCCTCTATGGTTTAGTTGTCTAAGTCCTAGAAAAACTACATCTCTATATCAATTCATCCCTCCATGATGTAGTGTAAATATATTAGTGAAAATAGTATTACACATGGAATAATCTTAGTTTGTGGAATATTCTTAAGAAAAAAAGATTATTCTATCATAGAAAATATATTTTTTAGTGTATGCCATTCCTTAGATGACCTCTATGCCCAAATTAGAAAAATTTTCAATATAAGATGAATTTGTGTGGAGTAACTCTAAATTACATTATCCCACATTGAAATTTCATTGAAAATACCTCAATTATATTATCATATATTCACTATGTTCTGTATATTTAAATATATCTATTTATGATGGAATCCTAGGATCTTCTATTCTACCTCACATTGATGAGGTTATCCATTATCTGAACCATGCACCCACACTGATGAACATGAGATATTTTCACGTTCTCTTCTATGCTAGTATGACCTTACCAATGACCATAGTAAGAAACATTGAAGTGGATATGTGTGTTATACCTCCTATGAAGGGATGGATTGGCATGAACCATTTTTTTTTAAATTATCATACCATTCAGTATTGTAAAGATAAATATTTTAGTGAGACTAAGATTTTTATAGTATATAGGCTTTCTTATTCTTCTCAGAATGACCTATTCTAGGGTATAATGTGTAATTAGACAATGTCATATAAGTCATTTTAGTAGTTTCCACGATGTATATATTGGTTTTGATTCAATTATTTTATATCTCTTTCGATCACCAAGTTATCTACTACCAAGAGCCATGGTACTATGTTGTAATTCAGCTATTGTGCTATAAAAAGTGTCTAAAATCTGAAAAATCCAATATAAGAAAAAAAATCTCTATATACCTACCATTTTACAGAAAATTAGTAAAAAACATAAAATGTGTCCAATTTGAATCATATAGTGAAGTAAAATAGTTCGCACACACTGTCTAAAAATAGAATCATTAAATTACCCCACATGTGAACTTTTTCTTGTCCCTAAGAAAACATCAACATCACATCAACAAGGGTAAAAACTCAAGAAAGAGTATCATTCAAAAAATAAAACTCATAAATATTAGTTCATGATTAATTATCCCGAAATCTAACATTCGATTCAATTAAAAATTTCCAAATAATGATTCCTATCAAAATACTATCCAATAAACCTCTTCTCTTTCACTAAAATTATTAAATTTCTAAATATCATATATGCCATTTGTGTTCTAAATTAATTTTAATTTTCTATCATTAGTCCAGGAATAATTTTTATGTATTTATTCTCTTACCTCATGTGAATTCTCTTAACCATAGGTTTGTAATTATTTTCAATATCCACTCCATGAAGAAAAATGTCACGATTAATCATGATGACTTTATATTACATGATCCAATGAATCTGAGGCTTTGGGTTAGGTAAGTTGATGATGTGAAAAAAAATTAAGGATCAAAATAGAGGTTTAAATATTTATTATGACACTTGATAATAAAAATTAAAAACCAATGAAATATTCCTCCTCGGTAATAAAATCACTCCTACCCCAAACTCAAAATAATGTATTGAATCACATGAATTGATGCACCATCTAATTTATTATTATTATTATTTATTTTCAGTCCTTTTTTTTCAAAATTCATTAAAGGAAAAATTCTCACTTCCATAACACAACCCTAAATGATCTCCTCATGACACTAATTGAAATATTTATAATAATAATATTTGTCATTTAATGGTGATTTTTTACTCTCCCAAAACACAACCCATTTTTTTAATATAGGTATATAATAAGTATAATGAATTAAATAAAATAACCTTTCCAATACCAATGATAACACATCACTTTTTATTATCAATGAGAAATATCTCCTTCCACAAAAGATAACTTCCCCCACACTAAAATCATGGAAAATAATGTAAAGTACCAAGAGCACAGAATGAATGAAAAAATTGGATAGTAATGTGGATCTTCCCTATTAAATGTTAATCAAGGATTCTATGGGATTAAAGAAGGGTAAAAAGTAATGGTGGGTCAAAAGACATGCGATAAAAATAAAAAATACCATAGTCATTTAAAATGTGGCATTGTACATTCATCACTTTGATGATATGCAATGAAAGTTCTACTTGGTTTACATGCCCTGAGTATCTTAAGAAATTTTTGAGAAAGATGTGAAACAAATTAGGTCAAGAATACTGTCGAGAAAAGACATAAAATATTGAGGCAATAACTCATAGAAATATATATTATCAACCAATCTCTTAGATGGATGTTTTAGATAATCAAGAGTAAGATCCATAAATAGAATCCATAATCATGTTAAAAACCATTAAATTTTCATTGAGCATGAAACCCACAAAATTCATACCCTTGTACAAATTATTTAAAAATATAATTCTAAAATTTTTCCTTATGCCAAAATGGTTCATCTATTTGACTATGTATCCATGAAAAACTCAAGGAGAAAATATATATGGGGTCACATTTCCTTCCCCACACCTAAATGAAACATTATCACCAATTTGGATAATAAGAGGAGATATGTGGAATAAATGAGATAATTAGAAACAAAAAAAATGTGAGTAAATGAAATATATAGATATGTAAGAATGATCCCTGACAAGTCTCGAGGTTCTAGGTCAGTAACCCAAGAGATTATCTATGCCTAGAGTGGAATTCAACTAGTTTAATAGAAAAAAATTTACTCTTTACATTGTATAAACTAAAAAATACAGTTTTAATGAATATTTTAGAGAAATTTGAAGTGAAATATCATTACAATTCATCAATCACACTAAAAATTATATAAACTGAAATAGAAAGAAAAAAGGGGGATTCAAAAAAATTGAAAGGGGGTATTATCCTAAGAACTTATTATGTGCTATATAAAATCCCCCAATACTTTTCATCCAATATTAATGGATGGAATGGTTCTAGAACAAGAGGGGAAGCAACAATAATGAACTTTATGATGGAGTTAGGAAAAATACAGTAGCCTTAGTACATGGATATGTTTTACGGCCAATCACAATAGAAGTATCTAGATGTTCCAGAGCAAGAAAACATAAAAAATACGAAGATAAATCTATTCATAAAGTTAATATGATGATAGAGGCTCTCTAATATTAAATGATGATGATTAATAGGTCATAGGATTAATAAATGTAATCATAGGAGGTGACACTTTCAATTTCTAAATTACCTTCCTCTTGGTTTCAATATTGATCCTTTTGAGATTTTAAGGGAGTTATACAGTAGAGGTGTGCCTCAATGGAGTGTCTGGTGATAAGTATGACCATAAAAGTCCAATTGGGACTAATTAGAGAAATCATGGGATGAGGGGTGAGAGAGCCCTATTTATTTTACTAGGCTAGAAGGATGGTGTTCAACTAGAAATTTTGGAGGGAAGATTAGTGGTATAGAAAAAGGGAACTATAGATGAGAAAAAATAATTCCCAAGGTTGTAAAAATAAAATAATATACTTCTTCGTAGAATGAGTTACACTTCATCTAAAAAGAATGAATGGTAGAGAGTACATATGAATCATGAAGAGACCTAGAATGTGAATTTCAAGGGTAGGATGTGAGTTGAGAATGGTTATCATTTCCTTCAACATAAACCATTGTAATATATTACACCTCTATCCATTTATACTGGGTTCCATCTTTATACCAGAGTCCTCCCTTTCCTAGAACTAATAAATAAATCAATTCAAGATTACCTAGGGATGTGAGGGGCCGAGACCTATTAAAATATTAAAGCTTCCCTAATAAACGAGTGATGAATTTTACACCCAAGAGAGTTCCTTTTATATTTTTCATATACCCCATAAAATACAATGAAAAATGGTGGTCTAGATATAATTTATATGATTTATAAATAGAGTACCTGATGAGCACATCCAATTGAATCACCAATCCTTGGGAGTCCCCTTTTTGAAGTCATTTTCAGTGATTGATCGATGAAAAATCACCAAGAGGGTAGTTTTTAGTTAGGTTCTCCATATTTTTATACTATTATACTTGGATCCAGTGTTGTAAGCTAAAAATTTTCATTTTTCTGACACATGTGTCTGAAATGGCACCATCAACAACGATTCATACTATTCAGTAGAAAAAACATAGTACTATAAAAACCAATAACGACTCCAAACTGGGATAATATAAATTTATGGTATTCATATCCCAATTAAAAAGTAATAAATTCATGTTTTAGCTCCAAGGTAATATGAATTTATAAATTTAAGTCCCAAATATATTTTCCCTGTACTTGCATGTTATTTTCAAAACCTATGTCCTATTCATATTCATTAAAAGAGGTCACCATAACAATTATCCTTATTATTGTTATATCTAATGTCTTGTTTTATTATAGTGTTTTATTCTATATCATCTCTAACTGAGGATCCAATGAATCATCCCTAAAGTAGATTTAGGGTTATCTGTTGGCTTGGGGAAGGAAACTAGGGTAAAATATTTAGGTGAAATACCAGTTTTTTGATAGGTTTATGGGGAAGTATTAGAAGTAGTGTGTTTCTTCTAGTTTCCTAAGAGGGGGGGGGTACATTATTATTGTGAGAAGAGAATGAAAAATTGGTAGGTGGGGTTAGTGGGTTAGTTTGGTATTTAGTTTTCAAAATGGATTTGGCCTTATAAGTTGAAGGGTACTTAGTATTATATTTTTTAATAGGATATGGTTTACATGGTGATGTTCTATCGTGTTTAGATTTAGTAGAAGATAAATGGGATTTGAATTTAGAGGGTTTGGATTCTATTTTTGAATGTTTAGGTGTTGGGGTAGGGTGGAATGGGTAAATGAGTAGGGATATATTAAGGAGAATCCTTGTAAGTAAAGGCTAACTAGGAGGCTTTATATTCTAATTTAGATTAGATGGTGGATTCACAAGTTTAACAGCCTGAAAATTTCCTTCTATGACTAATAAATGATATTTTTTAATAATGTATATTTCTATTTTTTCAAAGGATAGAAGTATATATAAATACTATTACAAACAAAATATTATAGATCATGTAATGATACCTATTACAATAGTTATGAATAGTGAAATAATATAAAAAACAAATAATATCGATCATACAAAGGTATATACAGGGTATATAGGAAAATGTCCCCATAGGGATTCAACTGTAATACGATCGTTAGTCAAATATGACCACTAGTCTATATAACTAATGTTTAATTTGAATATTTGGAACTATAATCATTTGTAAGAATATTAATTTTATAATTAGTGTTTCTAAGTAGTAATGAAAATGTATAATTGATTCAAAAAGGAAAAATGATGGCCTAAACCAGTAAAGTCAAGTATTTTGAAGCTCATTTATCATAAATTGGGTGGGATGTAAGCATTACCAGGGTAATCCATTGATTATTCCCAAGAAAATATTAAATAAGCGTGTCTTGGATGAATTCTCCAACTGAAGAAGTTCAATTTAGTAGATACTACCACTCGATAAATGTTAGTCGAGCCACCCCATGAAACTACCACCTTCAAACACCTTACCCTTAAGGTGTACACATCTATAATAGGGGGGTATATGTCTAAGACTTTGTTTATTAAAGTGAAATTTACTTTTTATAAATAAAATGTTTATTCCATTAGTTTTATAAAATTTTTATTAATAAAATATATTTTTAAGTAAGGAAAATTTGATAAATTTATTTTTGGCCACAATTAGTACCTAACTATATTTTTTAAAAAAACATACACCCTTTTATAATAAACTATGGTATTAAGAATAATATCCTTTTAATTAAATAGTCTTTCAAAATACTCTTATTTAAATATAAATGATAAAATAATTTTATAATGTCCTAAGTAGTTGTTATATATGTTTGAAATTTTACTCCGTCTAAAAAAATGTTATTTTTCAATAAATAAGGGTGTTTATATTTAAAATTTAAAATTATAATATTTTGAGTACTATTTTTATAAAATATGTATTTTATTTTAAATCATCATATTAAAATTTGGATATAGTGTTTTCCATGAATTTTCTAAAATACCTTATTTTTCAGTAAATAGTAAAATTTCATCTTTGGGTTTTTGGTATATTTTATGAATTAGTTTTTATTTCATAATAAATTAATAATTAATTTAACACAATCCACTAAATAAAATGTTATTTTTAAGAATATTAATTATTTTAATGTATTTTAATCTATTTCAAACCTATAAGTGACTTTGTAGAGTCTAAATGGAAAATTTGATTTTAAAAATATTAATTTGTAAAAAATTTACTTTTCCTTGTAAAATGAAGTATTAAGAAATGGTGTTTTTTTATAATGGATTAATATCATAAAATGTGACTCATATTTCCAAAACCATGAGCAAAAACCATGAGTAAGACAACAGTTCTTCATCTTACAAAGCCTAGATATCCAAGACCTAAATTTAGAAATTATTAAAAACAAATTACCATGTTTTCCATAAATACCCACCCCTTTGAACCTTCCCCTTCACTCCAAATACACGATCCATGAAGTTATGGTCATTTTTATTCATAATGTGTCCCTACATGGTGTCTTAATCACCCATGGTTCCATACTAATGTTTTAGGATCAACTCTTCAAGGTAAGGGAATTCTCTTCATCTTCTTTTCCATTCATGTAATTATTTTTGTGTACATATTAAAAATGGTATGGTACATTATTTTTGTATGATTTTTATCAAACTATTACTACTAAAATAATGTTTAATCACTAAGAAACCATCTTTCATTCTCATTTTTTCCTTTTCAAAATCCTAGTTACATACCATTAATGCTTTCGAATTTACTTCTCAAAATTTCTCTATTATACATGAGGAATTATTGTATTGTGAAAAACCAAACCATTAAATAAAATGGAAATTGAAGAAAATTTAAATATAAAAAAATAAAATAAACAACTTCGTGATCTTATGGATAGAGGATTTTTTAAACCATGTGTGTATCCTTGGGGAGAACATGTTCTCTTTATATAGAAGAATGATGGATCAATTAATCTATGATTTTGTTATAGAGAACTTTATGGGATCATAGTGGAGAAAAATTACCCTCTCTCACAGATTGATGATTTATTTGATCATCATCATAGGGCTCAATTATTCACCATGATTGACCTCTGATTTGGGTATCACCAATTGAGGGTGAATAAAGAAGATATTCCAAAGGATTTCTTCTGTAATATATATTAGCATTATGAGTTTTTTTCTTATTCCATTTGAATTTACTAATTATCCTACCATATTTATGGATTTTATGAATATAGTATTTAACCATGATAAATTCATGTAAATGTTTATTGATGATATTCTGATATATTCTAAAATTAATGAGGAGTATGAGGATTTTCTAAGTGCTATATTGAAAACTCTAAGGATGGGGATGTTCTTTGTAAAATTTATAACATGTGAGTTATGAATACAAAAATATGCATTCATAGGGAACATTGTATCTAATACCAGAATCATAGATAGTCGTACCATAAAACAATTTATAGAAAAGTGGCCTCATCTGACAATATTAACTAAAATTCATTGTTTCCTTAGTATAGTAAGATTTTATAGTAGTTTGTGAAAAAATATTCATGAATTTACAACCCAATAACCAAGTTTACTTGAAAAGGAGATATGTTCATCTGGATAAAGAAGTGTGAATAAAGTTTCCAAGAATTTAAGAAGGTATTGGTAATTGCACCTATGCTAACTCTACCCTCTTTTGGTGAAGTATTTTTTATTTATAGTGAAACGTCATGGAATTCTCTAGGGTGTGAACTCATGAAAAATTAATAGGTTAATATTTAAACATATCAATAGTTAAAGTATCATGAATATAATTTTCCCACTCCTGACCTAGAGTTATCTATAGTCTTGTTTTCACTAAATATATGAAGGCATTCTCATTTTGTGGAGAAATGTGATATATAAATTAACCACTAATTTTTGAAGATTATATTAACACAAAAAGAGTTGATCATGATTAAAATGATATGGTAGGATCTTATTAATAACTATGACTATTCAATTCATTATCACCCTAGAAGATAATAAAATTTATATATAAATTATCTTGGAAAGGCCCTGTTTTGCTGGTAGTAATGATGATTCAAGGAGATCCCTTGATCATATGCCTAGTAATTTTAGACATGGGAAACATAAAGGAATTGAAATTATAAATAATATCCTAAAGGATTTCTCAACCATAATTTCTAGATAATTTCAAGAGATATCAATGAGATGATCATTTGATAAAAAGAAGATAAACACTTTGAAGAATGGGAATTTTCCTATGATGAATATTGATCAAGAAGGTGTACTGAAATTTTAAATAAAGCTATATGTCCCATCTACCTTAGAGATAAAACCGAGATGATGGATGAAGTTCATAGATCTATATTATATTTACATCCTAGAATTGTTAATTTCTATGTGGACCCTCATGATAATTACTAGTGGGATAATATGAAAATGTATATTTTTGAGTATACTAGAAGGTCTTTAGTGTGTTAAAAAGTTAATGAGGAGTGAAAATTTACTAAAGGAGTATTGCAACCACTACCCATACTAATATGGATGTTAGAAAATATCACTATTGACTTCATCCCTTGACTTATAAGTATATCCAAAGGAAAAAATGAAATATGGGTAATGGTAAATCGACTCACCAAGACATACCATCTCATCACTATTTTGGTGGATTTATATCATGACCAACTTTATAAGACATATGTAATGGTAGTGGTGAGGATGCATGGGGTTACATAGTCAATCACTTCTAACCATGATCCAAGGCTCAAATCTCAATTCTGAAGAAGTATTCAAAATTATATGAATGCTAAATTTAATTTTAGTATGACCTATCACCCCAAAATTGATGGTAAATCTAAAAATATAATTCAGACACTTGAGGAAATGTTGATAACATACCCAATGGAATTTAATGGTGGATAAGATAAACACATTACATTTTTTGAGTTCTCATACAACAATAACATCCACTAAATTATTCAAATAGTACCATATAAATCTCCATTTGGGAATAAATAAATAAATACAACTTATTGGGATGATGTTAGTGGGAGAAATCTACTTGGGCCCAATCTTGTACAAGAGATGACATAAAAGGATAATTCCATCCAAAAACATGTAACGACATCTTAGAGTCAGCATAAGGGGTATGCCAAAAAATATTAAAGGGACATGAAGGTTGATATTAGAGACAAACCTTCCATTCCCATATCACCATTGAAATAGATTCATCTAATTTGTAAGGAAAGGGAATCTTAGAATTAGTTACAATGACCCCTTTGAAATCCTTAATAACATATGAGTAGTGGCCTATTATCTATAACATCAACCAAATATAGCTCATTTTCATAATACATTTGAAATATATCTCTTGAGGATGTATATAAATTGTAGAGACCCGAAGCATGACGTACATGGACATTACATTACTTTTGTGGAATACTTAGTACATAACAAAAACACACACACAAGGATCGTAATAGTTTAGTGTCTTTGGAAACTCAGAATATAATCTTCTAATCGTGGTGAAAGATCTTCAACATCTCCTATAAAGATCTTTATTTTTTTTACCTAAAACCTTTCTTTATATCCGGGGGAAAAGAAAACATAAATGGGTGAGCTCAAATGCTCAGTAAGGGTAAACAAAAGAAATATCAATCACATCATATTCATAAGAACATAACATTTTGGAAATCTTAACTTGCAAAAGAGAGCATAATTTCATAACATGGGATAAATCATAGTAGTGAAATGAAATCACAATAATAATAATTTAAAACATGAAACTTTTTTTCATACACACATAATCATAGAAAATCATTTCTTGTTAGTCAAGACTCATTTCCAAGACTATCTTAGTGGACAAAGTCCATTTCTGAACCGAGTTCATTCCTCGTTTCAGTCCTGTTTCACTGAACCGGTATAACCTACCGTTCCAGCCATGTCTATCTCATGAGATATAAAATCTTTAACCAATGTATTGGAGGGAGATATAGGTCCCACCCATCTCATAATGATACCATTCTTATGTGTGCCACAAAATCATATACTATACATCATAGCATAACCCATGTAAAAAAAATGGAATTCTTAAACATCGTCACATCATAAAACAATTAATATAAGATAAAAATAATTCCATCACAACATAATAAAATCAATTTAATAATAGAGATAGAAACAAAACCCTATATTATCTTAGATGAAAAATAATTTTGATAAAACTCTTGAACTCCATTCTTGAGGAAAATATCCTTTCTACTTCAAAAACACTTTTCCTTTCTTAACATGTCATACAATTCTAAATTAAAAGAAGTTGATTAAAAATAAACTTGAAAACTTGTAAAGTAATATTCTTGGAAATAATGTTTTAAAAATCCATTCATTCCATATAAGTTAAAAAAACATTCTTCTCGTACTTTTGTCGGTAAAGTCAAAAAGTACCTCGTACGGAAAACGACAAAAGATTCCTTTCATATCTTTTACTAAAAACTCAACGAAGGGTAAAATTGGATTTAAACAATTGTAGGTGGATGGAAATAATATTAAATATTGAGGAAACATGGATGTGGATGATAAAATACACCCCAGTATATACCAAAGTATAAAAATCTCGGATAAAAAAAATGAGATTGTGAGATTTTCACTTACCTTAGGTCCAATTTGCTTCGTAAGTGTCCGAAACTCCTGTATAATGATTTAAATAATGTCATTTACTTATTAAAGAATCATATTCATTGTTATTATATCACATATATGGTTCACTTATGACTTTATATTACCCATTCTTATGTAAATTAATGTTAAAGTGGGGTTTTTGGTAAAATAATCTTATTTATTGTACGTGTTTGGATTTGTTGTTCTTGATGTTATTATGATTTAATTACCTAAAAAATGTAAATCATGATTTATATATCAAATGCATTCATTATATATCCATAATATACAAGCATTTATAACAGTACATAACATATGGAGGTAAGAAATGAAATGCACCGTTCATGGAGATGGTAAGCCGTACGTACACATGAACGCTACTTTCATTTCTATTTCTTATTTTAATGGAATTAAAACATAATGATACATAGGTATATTATAATTCCAGTATAATAACATATATAATATCATTAACCACATCCTTTATACATCCCACATAAGGTATTAACGAATCACATCACTTTGAGGGAGCGGTAGTCCGCACTTCCTCAAATGATATTATCGTATTTACCGACTATGGAAACTGTAAAGGCTTGATATAATTACGTAGTAAATAAGAATAAGTAAATAATAAACATAATATATATTATATATAAATACAGTTCCATCATAATGGCCACCATGAGAGGCGGTAGGAGAAAATCGAACAATCATCGTTTCGTGAGGCGTTAGTTTGCCATCACAGAAACACTTTGTTCTTCATCCATTAGATGGAGGTGTTTGTAAGTGTAGTTTGAATCCATCTCATAACAACATCCTAGTATATTTAGGATATTGTTGTTGTTACAAAAGGAAGTATTAAAAAGAGTTTAGGGGTTGGAGAAGTAGAATAAAAGAAAAAAACTTAAGAGAAACTGTTACCTTTAATTTTGGTAACTTCCTTTGGTTTGAACCAAAAGGACTTCTTGGAGAGTCTTCTGCCTAATGTAAGGCTTCAAGGGGGCGGATAGGGATGTAGGGATCTTTGTTGGTCAGAGTTGGGACGAGGCAAAAGGCTTGAGAGGTGTGAGGAATTTCATAGAAGTGGTCTCCTTTTATAAGGGAGTGGAGGGGCTCTTTAGGAAATTATGAAAACATTATTTTATTATAAACTTATCATCGGTTTAAAGAGGTCCAAAACACATTAATGGAGAATATAAGATGACTAATATTCTAAATAAAATCATCCAATAGGAATTGGACAGGTTTTGGATGATATTTTAGTCATTTTAATCTTATTTATTTAAATCATTTATTAGTGAGTTAAACACTACATCATTATTGTGTCATAAATACATTAATTAATTTTATGTCTACAAATTATGAAAAAAATACCATGATGTAGGTAATCTTTTTATATTTCCAAATAATATTTATAGCCGAAAATATATCTTATATAACCCCTTATAAAAACTAATTACTAAAAGAGTTTTGTTAAAGTCAATTTTGTCTTTACATTAAATTAATTAATCTAATGTGTCATTTTCTTTCATAAGTGGATCCAAGGGGTCCCAAAATCGACCCAAGGATGCCCATAGTCGGCCACTACTCATACAATTAGGTTAGGAAAATTTTCAAGGTAATTTTAAATTTTTATAATATTGTTTTAACCTTGAATTACACTATTTACCTTTAACCGTAGTAAATAAAAAAATTACCGTAGTTACTATTCATAATATCAAAAAAATAAAATTAACCTATTAAAATAATTTGGACCCACTGATTACAAATATGGAATCCATTTTTCAAAATTCAAAACACAAAAGTTGCAGTAATTGATTTAAAATTAATCCCGTTGTTTAAGAAAGCAGGTTTTAAAAGTTAAAACATTGCCAAAGATTGAATTTATTTGACCTATGAATTCAATGTAAAATCAAGGATAATGACATACATTATATTAAATGATTAAAATATATTCTATTTATACTTTTAAACCATTCAATATTATTATTTAACCACATAATTTATTACAATGAAAAAAGTTGTTTTTAATTAAAATATAGCGTGTTTTTACTATTCATTAAAATATGAAAGTTATCAGAATAATATGAAAAACTTATCCAAAGTAAATTCTTATATCTTGATTCTAAAGAAGAATTTTATTTTTTCAAATTGAACTTATAAACATGTCAAAAACTATATTTAATGTGGGTGCGCCATCAAAAGGCGGAAAACTGCATTTTTTGAAAAATATTTATTTTACCCGAAAAATTTATTTTGTTCTTATACCATGTTTTATAAAATGTGTAAGATGAATAATAATGTTATAAGATTCAAAATTTAGTTAATACTATTCATAACAACTAGTTCATAATAATATTATAATAATATATCGTTGTTTAGTAAAACCCGGTATTGGGTACAACACACGCTGTCGAGGAAGGTCGCGATTGCGTGTAATGCAAGCCAAGTCAGGGTTGCATGCTGTGTAAGAATCCCTCGTTGTTTCGTATATCATAATCCAACCATATTTCATTTATACATTGAATATATATATATATAATCAATGTTGTGTAGAATAACTATTATCAAAATTGTGTGTAACACGATCCAAGAATAGTGTTGCGTATACTGCAAGCTAATACGGTGTTGCGTATAGCGCAATGTAATCTTGGTGTAGAATAAAACACAAGAAATTAATGAAATTAAAAGAATATTTTTCATAAAATATCGGGGTGTTACATTCTACCCCACTTAAAATGAATTTCTCCCTCGAAATTCGTCGGGGTTATAAATAGTTTATTATTTGAAAGTTTCTTTAATAGAAACCCACATCGTAAAAAGGAATACCAAAACCAATATTTAAAAAAAAGTATGAAACATAATGGTTACCCAAATAAACTAATCACTGGGTTTCCACATATGTGAAAATATGGATATGGAAGAGAAATCTAACCATCATGTTCTGATGGAGAGTGGTAGAGAACATGGCTATGGAAAAGCCAGCATTCACAAAGCCATAAATTTGTGACGATCTAAGGTACCATCTGATTCATCAGATATAAGAGCACTAGGACAACATTTTTGGTATTCAAGATCATTTCCCTAAAGTTGATGAAATTGGAATTAGAAGAAATACTTTCGTGATTTTGGTATAGTCTCAACTTTTGTCGTTCTTTGGAAAATTTCCACTTCATCTCTTAAAGAAATGAAGTTGAATTTGTCATTCGTGATGTGTTAGCAGATCATGTGATAGAATGATGGGTCATTCCATCTGTCTCAAACAAAAGGTTAGAAAAGTTATCAAAAAAATACATAAGTCCATCTATAGTGAGATTAATCATATATGGTTCCTAAAATGGACTTATACTTCATATATCATACCGCTTAATAAAATAAAACTAGTTTCTACTAACTAGGGACTTCCTGTAGGCCAGTGGTAGGCGATAAAGGCCTGTCACACTTCGGTTGTGGGTTTGATTCCTATGACCTTGTCCGACGCGATGGGCTGTCGCTCGTCCTGCAGGTTGTCCTTTTTCTAAAACTATATTACTATAACATCCCATCAATAATATCAAAAAAAACTTCTATCCTTAAACAATACTAACTTATGTCCAACATAATCCATTCCAATCTTTAGGCTTATCCATAATACTGCAGTCCATTCTCGTAATATAGTGAAAATGATTACCAGAGATTTAATACCATCGTTGATCCCCATATATCATAAGGTATGTCTTGTTGGTAACATTCCAAACATTCAAAGTCCTTAATCATGTATTCTCTTGAATACCCATTGAACCTTAGTGAAAACATGAATGTATTAAAAATTTTACACTTTACACATACCAAAATCCTCAAAATTCAATATACTCAAACCATGATATCACTTAGTCCTTATATCAATCATGATCTCATGGATACTATCAAACATATTAGATTCTCTTTATCCCTTCATTATGTGTATATCATCTGATTTCCAAAAATATTTCAATCACTTTTCATGCTTACCAATGCCATAAAATTATTGAAAACCACAATAGACCAAAACATAAATATTCCAATATTCCACGATACCATATAAAACATTATTTTTGAATCCCATTACATAAACACTTAATCATTCCACCACATCGTTGTCATATTCAACATCGCCAATGGTGATCGCATGTGAATTCCCTTTGTCCTTTGCCTTAAGTGGTTGCTCATGTCGATCATCACTAACCCTTGGATTAGGGCATTTATTAGCATAATGCCCCATTTCCTTGCACTTGAAGCATTGAAGTGTAGTAGGTTCATTATGTGTATCCCTTCCTTTGTTTGCATCATTAGACATCTTCTTCCCATCATTGCGGCATTCAAATGCCCGATGACCTTCCTTTCCACATTTGAAACATTTACTTGTCCCTTTAAGACAATCTCCACCATGCTTCCTTCCACACTTTGAGCATAAGGAAACATTCATCTTCTTTTCACCATTATTATGAGATTTCTCCTTGAACTCCATATTTCGTTTCTTGTCAAAACTATGAGATGGATAAGTAACACCAACATCCATTTCTGCCTCGATAGCACAATGCACAATTCCTTCATAGCTACTGAAGTCTCTTATAGCTAATGCCCTTTGAATATTTGGTTTTAAGCCACTGAAGAATCGATCAACTTTACATTCAGGTTGGATGATAAATCCAGATGCATACCTTGCAAGCCTTGTAAAATTCGCTTCGTATATACCAACAGATTCATCATCCTTTTGCTTTAGTTCAAGAAACTCCTTCTCCATCTTTGTTCGAAGAATACAAGGGAAGTAATTATTGAAAAATAAGTTCTTGAACTCGTCCCATTCCATAGACTCAATTTCATCTATTTGCCTCATATTCTTGATTAGATTCCACCATTTATCAGCTTCACCTTCCAAACGATATACTGCTAAGATGACTTTATCATGTTCAGAACATTAAAGAACTGAAAATATCTTTTTAGTGGTACTAATCCATTGTTCAGCAACAAGTGGATCAGAAGACCCACTGAAAGAAGGTGGACGTTGCCTCATGAAGGACTCAATAGAATATTGTTCCCTTCTCTGCTCATTTGGAAGTCCAGAATGATTCATAGCTTGTGTAAGTATAGAAATAAGATTTTGCACTCCATCTCCCATAACATTTGTCTGTTCAGGAGGACAATCATTGCATTGTCCATTTCATTGATCAACACGGTTCATTCGGGTTCCATCCATCGTCTAAAACCCAAAAAGAATAGTATGAGAGGCAAAAAATAAGGCTAGGGAAAACAACATAATAAAGGGGGAGTACCTTCAATATCTAACATCTTAAGTTTAATTCTATGATCGTTAGCATAATTCTAGTACTATAACCTATACGTGTACTTAACCTTAGGGACATCCCTAGACATACCTAAGAAATATCTCTAGGGATATCACTAACATTTTCGCATCCTAGTTTCCAAAGGTTGACTAAACTTTTCCTATGATACCAACTGTAGAGACCCAAAGCTTGACGTACATGGACATTACATTACTTTTTCGGAATACTTAGTACATAACAAAAACACACACACAAGGATCGTAATAGTTTAGTGTCTTCGAAAACTCGGAATATAATCTTCTAATCGTGGTGAAATATCATCAACATCTCCCATAAAGATCTTCCTTTTTTTACCAAAAAACTTTCTTTATATCCTGGGGAAAAGAAAACATAAAAGGGTGAGCTCAAATTCTCAGTAAGAGTAAACAAAAGAAATATTAATCACATCATATTCCTAAGAACATAACATTATGGAAATATTTACCTGCAAAAGAGAGCATAATTTCATTACATGGGATAAATCATAGTAGTGAAATGAAATCCCAATAATCATAACTTAAAACATTAAACTTTGTGAAATACATACATAATCATAGAGAATCATTTCTTGTTAGTCAAGACTCATTTCCAAGACTATCTTAGTGGACAAAGTCCATTTCTGAACTGAGTTCATTTCTCGTTTCTGTCCTGTTTCACTGAACCGGTATAACCTACCGTTCCATCCATGTCTATCTCATGAGATATAAAATCTTTACCCAATGCATTGGAGGGAAATATAGGTCCCACCCATCTCATAATTATACCATTTTTCTGTGTTCCACAAAATCATATACCATTCATCATAGCATAACCCATGTAAAAAAATGGGATTCTTAAACATCGTGACAACATTAAACAATTCATATAAGATAAAAATAATTCCATCACAACATAATAAAGTCAATGTAATAATATGGATAGAAACAGAACCCTATATTATCTTATATGGAAAATAATTTTGATAAAACTCTTGAACTCCATTCTTGAGGAAAATATCCTTTCTACTTCAAAAACACATTTCCTTTCTTAACATGTCATACAATTCTAAATTAAAATAAGATGATTAAAAATAAACTTGAAAACTTGTAAAGGAAGCTTTTTGAAATAATGTTTTAAAAATCCATTCATGCCATATAAGTTAAAAAAACATTCTTCTTGTACTTTTGTCGGTAAAGTCAAAAAGTACCTCGTACGGAAAACGACAAAAGATTCCTTTCATATCTTTTAATAAAAACTCACCGAAGGGTAAAATTGGATTTAAACAATTTTAGGTGGATGGCAATAATATTACATATTGAGGAAACATGGATGTGGATGATAAAATACACCCCAGTAAATACCAAAGTATAAACAATCTCGGATAAAAAAATGAGATTGTGAGATTTTCCCTTACCTTAAGTCCAATTTGCTTCGTAAGTGTCCGAAACTCCTGTATAATGATTTAAATAATGTCATTGAATTATTAAATAATCATATTAATTGTTATTATATCACATATATGGTTCACTTATAACTTTATATTACCCATTCTTATGTAAATTAATGTTAAAGTAGGGTTGTGGGTAAAATAATCTTATTTATCGTACGTGTTTGGAATTGTTGTTCTTGATGTTATTATGATTTAATTACCTAAAAAATGTAAATAATGATTTATATATCAAATAAATTCATTATATATCCATAATATAGAATCATTTATAATAGTACATAACATATGTAGGTAAGAAATGAAAAACACCGTTCATGGAGACGGTAAGCCGTACGTACACATGAACGCTACTTTCATTTCTATTTCTTATTTTAATGGAATTAAAACATAATTACACATAGGTATATTATAATTCCAGTATAATATTATATATAATATCATTATCTACATCCTTTATACATCCCACATAAGGTATTAACGAATCACATCACTTTGAGGGGGCGGTAGTCCGCACTTCCTCAAATGAGATTATCGTATTTACCAACTATGGAAACTGTAAAGGCTTGATATAATTAGGTTATAAATAAGAATAAGTAAATCATAAACATAATATATATTATATATATATATACAGTTCCATCATAATGGCCACCATTAGAGGCGGTAGGAGAAAATCGAACAATCATCGTTTCGTGAGGCGTTAGTTTGCCATCACAGAAACAATATGTTCTTCATCCATTAGATGGAGGTGTGTGTAAGTGTAGTTTGAATCCTTCTCATAACAACATCCTAGTATATTTAGGATTTTGGTGTTGTTACAAAAGGAATTATTAAAAAGTGTTTAGGGGTTGGAGAAGTAGAATAAAAGAAAACAACTTAAGAGAAACTGTTACCTTTAATTTTGGTAACTTCCTTTGGATTGAACCAAAAGGACTTCTTGGAGAGTCTTCTGCCTAATGTAAGGCTTCAAGGGGGTGGAGAGGGATGTAGGGAGCTTATTTGGGAAGATTTTGGACGATCCAAAAGGCTTGATAGGTGTGAGTAATTGCATAGAAGTGGTCTCTTTTTATAAGGGAGTGGAGGGGCTCTTTAGAAAAGTGTGAAAACATTATTTTATTATAAACTTATCTTAGGTTACAAGAGGTCCAAAACACATTAATGACGAAGATAAGATGACTAATATTCTAAATAAAATCATCCAATAGGAATTGTACAGTTTTTGGATGATAGTTTAATAATTTTAATCTTATTTATTTAAATCATTTATTAATGAGTTAAACACTACATCATTATTGTGTCATAAAATATTTAATTCATTTGATGTCTAAAAATTATAAAAAAACTATCATGATGTAGGGAATCATTTTATCTTTGAAAATAATATTTATAGCCTAAAATATAACTTATATAACCCCTTATAAAAATTAATTACTAAAAGAGTTTTGTTAAAGTCAATTTTGTCTTTACATTAAATTAATTAATCTAATGTGTCATTGTCTTTCATAAGTGGCTCCATGGGGTCCCAAAATCGACCCAAGGATGCCCATGATCGGCCACTACTCATAAAATAAGGTTAGGACAAGTGTCAAGGTAATTTTGAATTATTATAATATTCTATTAACCTTGAATTACCCTATTTACCTTTAACCGTAGTAAATAAAAAAAATTACCGTAGTTACTATTCATAATATCAAAAAAATAAAAGTAACCTATTAACATAATTTGGACCCACTGATTCCAAATATGGAATCCATTTTTCAAAATTCAAAACACAGAAGTTTCAGTAATTAATTTAAAATTAATCCCGTTGTTTAGGAAAATAGGTTTTAAAAGTTAAAACATTGCCAAAGATTGAATTTATTTAACCTACGAATTCAATGTAAAATCAAGGCTAATGACATAAATTATATTAAACGGTAAAAATATATTCTATTTATAATTTTAAACCATTCAATATTATTATTTAACTACATAATCTATTATGATGAAAAAAGTTGTTTTTAATTAAAATATAGCGTGTTTTTACTATTCATTAAAATATGAAAGTTATCAGAATAATATGAAAAATTTATCCAAAGTAAATTTTTATATCTTGATTCTAAAGAAGAATTTTATTTTGTCAAATTGAACTTATAAAAATGTCAAAAACTAGATTTAAAGTGGGCACGCCATCAAAAGGCGGCAAAACTGCATTTTTTGAAAAATACTTATTTTACCCAAAAAATTTATTTTGTTCTTATACCATGTTTTAGAAAATGTGTAAGACGAATAATAATGTTATAAGATTAAAAATTTAGTTAATACTATTCATAACGTCTTTTTCATAATAATAGTATAATAATATATCGTTGTTTAGTAAAACCCGGTATTGCGCACAACACACGCTATCGAGGAAGGTCGCGATTGCGTGTAATGCAAGCCAAGTCAGGGTTGCATGCTGTGCAAGAATCCTTCATTGTTTCGTATATCATAATCCAACAATATTTCATTTATACATTGAATATATATATATATACTCAATGTTGCATAGAATAACTATTATCAAAATTGTGTGTAACACGATCCAAGAATAGTGTTGCGTATACTGCAAGCTAATACGGTGTTGCGTATAGCGCAAGGTAATCTTGGTGTAGCATACAACATAAGAAATTAATGAAATTAAAATAATATTTTTCATAAAATCTCAGGGTGTTACATACATGATCCATCACAATTAATAAATTTAGAGGTTGTAGAATTGAAATATGACATCTCTTTTGAGGAGCGATCAGTGGAGATTTGGATGGTAGAGAAAAATTTCTACACAACCTGAAAACAAAAATTGTAAAAGTATTTTTTGTGGAACCATAAATATAAATAAGTAAAATGGGAACTATAGAATACAATGAGACAAAATTACCCTCACCTTTACTAAACTAAGGTAATGAGTTGAAATTGTTGGAACACAATCTTTTAAGGGGAAGAATGTAAGAACCTAAAAATTTCCTTCAATAATTAATAAAAGTTTCTTTTTTCCTAATTTATATTTATATTTTTTAAATGATTTAATTATATAGAAATAATATTACATATTAATTAATGATACTAACTACTACATCTATGAATAGTACAAAAATATAAAAGGAAATAACATAAACCACACAATTGTATACTCCATAGGTTCAAACGATGAAAAAATGATTTAACCTTCTAGAAAAAATATTAAGAATATACGATATGTTTAGAATATAATTGAAATTATTAATGGACTTTTAATAACCTTTGTTATTTTAGTAAAAACTATTTATGAATGGTATATATATTGTATAAAGGGAAATACGACTGTTGGGATTCGAAAATTATATTACATTTGTCAAATGTGTCTATTGGTCAAATATGACCATTGATCAATATAATCATTGGTAATTTTGACTGTTGGGAGCTATACCCATTACTAATAATTCTATTATTACAATTAATATGTATAAGTAGTAATAAAAGAGTATAATTGATGCAAAATGGATAAATGATTGCCTCAACTAATAGAGACATGCTGTTTGAAGTCCATTTTTTAGATCTGGGGATGAACAAAGCATCAATGGGGTTCAAACATGATTAATACCAATAATAGATTCAATAAATGAGGCTTGAATGAAATCATTTATGATATAAGTTCATGTTATATGAGATTACCACTCGGTCAATGTTACTCGAGCTACCCTATTAAACTACAACTATTAGACACCATACCCTTAGGGCACATATGAGTGTAATTAGGGGTTACATGTCCAACCCTTAGTTTCCTAAATTTTAATTTCCGTTTTATAAAAATAATTATTATTCCATAAATCCAATTTTGAGAATTGTTTTTAATAAAATATATGTTTAAGTGCGACGAATTTGATAAATTTATTTTTGTGCAAAAATAAAACATAACTATATTTTTAGAAAATTAATATAGTTTTTTAATTAAATGATGTATTATAAAAAATATATTTTAAAATTATATATTATTTTAAAAAAAATATTATTAAAATATAAATGATAAAATAATCTTAAAATGTCTTATGAAATTTTTATAATGGTAAAAAATTTGACCGTGTCTTTAAAACTACAATTTTTAAATAAGTTAGGATATTTAAATGTAAAATTAAAATTATAAAATTTAGAGAATTATTTTGATAACATAAATATTATATTTTTAATAATAAGACTGAAATTATATTAGGGTGATTATTTTTGAGAATTTTCTAAAATATTTTTTTTCAATGAATAGTAAAAATACAGTTTTGGGTTTTTAATATTCTTTATGACTTCATATTTATTTCATAATTATTTAATAATTAAATAAAAACAATAAATAACCTAAAATATTTTTATTTAATAATATTAATTTTATTAATATCTTTTAATCAATCTCCAAACATATAAGTTACTTTCTAAAGTCTAAAAATTAAAATTTTGATTTTAAAAACATTATTTTATGGACAATTTACATCTCCATGTCCAATGAAGTATTAAATAATAATTTTTTATTATAATATATTAAGATATAATAAAATGTGACTCAAATATAAAAAAAAGTGAAAAATCCATGGTTAATCCAATGGTTTTTCATTTTTCACAACCTAGATTTCCAAGACCTATATTTGGAAATTATTAATCAATCCCCACTTTTTCTATAAATACTCAATCATTTAACCATTAAACATTACTATAAATGCAAAATCCAAGAATCTATGGTCATTTCTCTTCCCAAAGAGTCCTCCCAAGGTGTCATTATGCACCTAAGGTTCCATCCTTCAGTTTTAAGTGTAACTCTTCATGGCAAGGGAATTATATTCATCTTTTTTTTCACTCTTGTAATTATTTTTGTATTCATATTTTAAATGGTTGTGAATTTATTTTATAATAATTTTTGTCATAACCATAATTATAAAATAATATTTTATCAATGAGAGGCCTTATTTCTCTCTCATTTTACCTTTTATAAATCTGAATTTTATATCTATCACACTGTTGAATTTGATTCTCAAAATTTCCTTCTTTTACATGAAAAATTATTATATTGTTCATACCCACACCATTTATTTATCCAGGTATATTAACCTATATATTAATATAATTTATTTATTTATGTATTTATTTATAAAAAACCAATATTCCCTTTTCGTGGGTTAAAAATGTTGTTACAGTGATGCCTTTAGACCATTACATACAAAATGATTTTATATGAAACCCACATATTATTCTCCATAGGTTATTGAAAAAATGATTTATTGTGGCCAATTAGGCTCCCATGAAATTAATAAATATAATGGTTGATCCTTTATAGTACTCCAATAAATTGGTTAATGAATTTAATCTCTATAGATTATATTTCTTATGATACCTTAGTGAATAACCTTAATAATTATCATTTATTACACCTTGGTGATAAAACATGGAGACATTCTAATGAATTCCACATATTTATATTTTAAACAAATTTATATGTCATGATTCATGTTTTTTATTATTATATACATCATGTTCTCTTGTTCAAGCCATATTTTTATTTTCTCATGTTTTTATTGATATGCCTCATGATCACATGATAAATGTTTCTCTTACTAATTCTCTTACGAGGATTCATTCTCATGCCTTTCCTTTGATTTATGTCCCCAAGATATGAACAGAAATAAAATTCACTTAAGGATAACCCATGATGAATAATTTCAAGTGGATTATAATAATGTTTTATGTCTTTATATATTATATTACTAATATCCAAGATACTAAAATTTAAAATATATTATGTTTTATTCCATGTACTGAAACGTTCATGTAATAAAAATGTGGAATTCTATCATAAGTAGGGGTGATAATGCGTGTTTCTTTCACTATATTAGAATGGAAATGAAAATTTAGGGGAAAAGTGAATGTGGGGGGGTGTCGAGGAAGTCTTAATGGGTTGTTTCAATTTAAGAAATGGTTGGGAAACAATAGGGTTACAAAGAGTTTGAGGTTACAAAAGAAAATGATAAAATATACGTAAAAGGAAAAAACATTTGAAGTCATAAAGTTTAATGAAAAGAGATAATCATGGTTTATATCATCATGTAAATTACCATTGAACCCATGGATAATCCTAGTGGTCTGACATGAGAATAGAGGAGATTGAGGGTGATGATATTTATTAAGAGTTTCATCCAAGATTTTAAATAGATTGGGTGTCCTTAAAGTATGGAATATTACTTATGGCATCATCCAGACCAAAAATAATAGAATTTTAAATGTAACCAATAGTACTCCATGGAACCTAGGGTAAAAATTGGAGTTCTCAAATAGTCCAAAATGAACAAAAGATTCAATTTTCTGTGGTCAAAGAACTTGTAGTGAAATGGTTAAGATACTATATTGAGGGTTTATATAGTCTAGTGAAATTATTCAAGAAAAATTCTCATGTCCAATGGATCTATAGTGTTATCTACTAGAAATGGATTGGAGTATCTTAATTCTCTAATATAGCCAAAACATTATGTCAACAAGTTACAAGATCTTGCATCATGTACTTGATCATTTTACTGTAAGAATTTATAACCACTTCACAACTTTATAGTGGTATTCATATTGTGTGATGAGGCACAATATGATCCTTATTAAAAAACATCTTTTGTCACAAAAAATGTCCTTTTTTATGGGGATTGTTTGGCGAATGTCATAGGTATTTGAGGGGATTTTAGGGACACACTTTGTAGACCTTTGAAAGTTAAGGGACACAACAAAGGAATGAAATAAAAAAACAATGTAGAGAATGAAAAAAATAAAATATACCTGAGTTACTACCAATTCAGTTCTTTATTTACAATATACATATTTACATACCTTCTATTTTGTTCATCAAGTGAAATTCGAGGAGAAGATGCTTCCTAAAGAAGAATGGTCTATTTTCATCTTAAGATGATGTTCATTGAACTTGAATGTTATTTATTCATCCTTCAATACATCCATATCTCTAAGAGGGAACATTTTGATGATAAAAAATGGCCTATTACATCTTGATTGAAACTTTTTTAGAAACCAATTTTTCCTAAAGTTTTAAAAAAATATTACCAGCTGGTTGTAAATAATTCTTCTGGATGATCTTGTTGTACTATTTTATTTTATTTTATTTATAGATTTCATCATTTTTATAAAAATACCGCTAAATTTCCTCCTACTCATTATTTTCTAGTAGCTAATATCTCCCAAAAAAATATTCATCCAAATTTTCCACATTGTTTTTCCAATAAGATCAATGAGAGAGTTCCTATAGAAGGTGAAACCATTTAACATACACAAACTGGAACAAATAAATCCTCAATGGTGTTTTTAAGGCTATTTAATTGGACCATAGAGCATCATAATGTTTGGTAGACCAATATTTCCATGTTGAACACACTAGATTACCTAGAATATGCATTAGATCTCTACTTGAAACCTCCCACTTCCCAATTATCAATAGATGATATGTGAGATTTTTATTATAGTGTACTACATTTTTATTAAATATTTTCCACAAAAATAGTTTTCAAACTGCTTGATTATATCATTTATGAGTATCTTGGGATCCTTGAAATGAGAAAAAATGTTCTTTTTCATGAATTTTATAGTGACTTATGCATATTCAAAGAATCCACCTAATATTATACCCATTTTGAAACATAATATATGCACACTAGTATGTATGTGAGGCCCCATGAATTATAAATTGGTCCCATAAAGTCATTATCCCAGACATAAAAAATCTCAACCTATATAATAGGGTTCTAAGATATTTCATCACATTTTTCAACATTTCAGGTTCTCGGACATTGGTCACAAGATTCAATTAAATATCCCTTATTCTTATACTATATAGGATAAAATAACTGAATTTCTTAAAATAATATCAACCATATGTTCTGAATCATGATATCTATATGTTAGAGAAGAACGAAAAACTTTATAACACTTACAACTTTACTTTCTAACACATATCTTTGATTCAGTCTATCACCACACAACTTTAAGAGAATCATATCATCCCAAAATTAGTGGCATAAGTTATATAATAATAAAATCTCTTGTTGGTGTAATGGACCCAACCCTAGTATCCCAGTGTCAATATCTAATTTATTAAATTTTCACAACAACCAATAAATCACATCCCAAATTAATAAATAGTTTATTAGTATTAGTAGACTAGATACATACATGATATTTGTATTTAATTTTTTAAAAATAAAATAAATAAAGTTCTTTATTTGAGAATTCTATTATTCCCATTATCATATCCCTATAAATCAATAAATATACACATATTGGGATCTTAGTGGAAATAAAAATAATAAATAGGTACACTCTAATTCTCAGTAAGGTTATATGTATAGTGGTAGCTATCACAAATAAATAATAAATAATAAATATAGAAAGGTAAAAAACATAAACATATTCCTTTCAATCAATTAATTGATCATAATATTACATGAATAAATGATGATAAAATAATTCCGTATAAATAATTATACGAGATTGAAACTTAACAATGGATATTAAAACTATTCAAATAATCACATGAAACATCGATAATTAATATCATAATGAGGTAATGCATAATATTAGACAACATAACCATACTGTCAAGGAATCCTACCAATACATCTTACATAATTGGGTAAGGCCTTTTCCAAATACACAAGATAATTTGTCTCATGAGACCTATTGATGTATATGGGGACTATCATAGGCCCCAATCATTAATTACTAAATAAAATCCGATTCTCATATGAAATGGCTGAAACATTATCAACATAAACATTTAAATTTACATACTCAAACATGAAATTTTAATAATTACCTAATCAATAAACAAAATATAAACTATTTAGAGTAGTATAATGAATGGTAATAAAATTATAAACACTAAGTCAAAATGATCATAAAATATCCAAATAATGAATAATAATTATACCAATAGAACATATATTGAATATATTATAACTATAAAAACGTTTTGATATCATTTCGGAATTTAAATACCATAAAATTCCATTAAAAATTTCTTAAGTAAAATATCATGTTCAGTTTTATTTTTTAAACTAAATGTGCCCAAAATATTTAAAAAATAATTGCATTGTAAAATAACATTTGAAATTTATAAATAAATATTTTAGACACTGAGTAGTCATGATGGTAGAAAATTTTGTACATTCGTTTTATGTTACAACAAAGATCCCATTAACATTTTCAGTAACAAACATTGGATCCATGTTTAGAAAATTTCATCAAGATTAATTTTTTTGAAAAAAGTAAAAAATGGGTAAAATTTTCTTTAACAAATCATTAATATAATGTTATTTATTTTTATTTTTTTAGAAAAAATTATTTTGGATGAAAAAGGATTTTTGCCCGAAGAGAGAAACAAAGATAGAATTGATGAAAAACATTTTCACAATAATTTTAAGTACCAAGAGTGGAAAATGGAATTATTATATGATAAGTTCATGAATTTCCAAAGTAAAAAAAACATTAGTTTATTGAATGATAGAGAATAATATATCAAAATTGGTAATTTAATCATAAAAAATCCTGATAAATAATTAGATTGAAAAATAAACCATTACCACTTTGGTAACTATTGAATCCTAAACCCCTTGGAATAATTAACATGAAATAAAAAATTAAATACCATTAATATAAAATTATTCATGATATAAAATATAAAATTTTAAGTATATACACCACACAAAATAATTAAGTTGTGAATATGGGATGTCTCATAAAATTTAATGTGAGATGAGAAACACTTACCTCAGATCCCATTTACTTTGTACCTATCCATACATAATATATAATAAATATATATTTATTATAAATATATTAAAAAATAATAATCATATATTTTATACCATATATTATTTAATTATATTATTTTTTGACCGGTTTATTTACAATTATTTGTTAAAATCGCCATTTTGGGTGATAATTGCTTCATTTATCATTCATGTTTTGGTTTGGTAATTTCAGTAAATTAAATTTGATCATAGTTACATCATATACATAATGTAGAAAATGGTATAAATATAATATATATTCATTATATATGTATTTTTAGTAATCCATAAAGGTTAATGACAGAAACTGCATTACACCGTTCATGGATATGGAAGCCCATACGTATACAAGAATGTTTTATCCATTTTCTCAATGGATAAAATGAAAGAAAAAGAAAATAAATTAAAATTTTAAGAATAATTAATATGTTATATATATCATTTATATTAATAAAATAAATTATTATTTTTATCCATGTTAAAATAAAATGAAACAAATTTCACATCCCTACGTGGAGGTGGCAGTCCACACGTATGCACGAGTGATGTTTTTGTTTTCCAATGGATTGTAAGGTAAGAGGATAGATGTGATATTATATTTAAATAAGTATTTTAAGGTAATAAATGTCATATATATTCATTAAATTTATCCTTATTACCTTCTCTGTAAATTTTATTCAAAAAATGAATCACATCGCTTCGGGAGGTGGTAGTCTTCCGTACACCTGAGTGACATTATCATATTCCCCTATGGAATGGATAGTTAAGAATATATTTGTTATATAATAATTAAAAATTATAATAATTTCTAAAATATCAGGTAAATATGTTAAATCCATAATTATATCCATCCTTGAAAGGTGGTGACAAAAAACAAATTACATCGGTTCATGAGGCGGTAGTCTACTGCACTCATGATTGACTGTTTTGTTTTCTATTTGATAGAAACAGGGAAGGATATAGGTTATAAAATTAATATAATAATGCATAATCATATAGGAAATATTGGTGCTATTATTTTATCATATTTTTAGAATATTTTAATGTAGCAAAAGAATAAATAAAAAAATATGCATGTTTAATAATTTTACATCTTCACTAGAGATCCAATTTAGGTTAATACATAAATCCTTCATATGAGGGACTTATAATAAAAACATTTACTATATTATTTTGGTAGATATTTAAGTAATATATTTGGGTAGTTATTTCCTTAACCAAATTTAATTGGAAGTGTAAATAGGGGAGGAAGGGGGTGTTCTTCTATAAGTGGGGGAGATGAAATAGATGAAATATTTTAAAAAACGTAATAACAATATTTTTATCCTAAAAAGGAATAAAATGGATTATTATCTAACCATGGATATTATAAAGTATAAATAGAAACAAATTATATTAATTTTATAATTTTTTGGACATTTCTAAACCTCATATTCTTAGTTTAACCCCAAGTAAACCTATTCTAATGATAACCGTGAAAAATAGTTGTTATTTTTTTATTATTCATTATGAACAAAAATTAAGTTTGAAATATTATATAATATATATTTTATTATTAAAAATATTTAACAAATTTTTCTATATTCAATTCATATAATACATATAATTAAATTTGAAATTAAACTCATTAATGCATTGAAGAAATAATTTTTCCAAATAAAAACATTCAAAACATTACATGTTTTTATCTCATAATTCAATATGATATTAATTAAAATGAACTAAATTATTTAAATTATAGTATAATTTTAATATATTTAATTTGAAATGAATTTAACATATTTTTTAATTTTTTATATAATTTAAATAAAAATATTGTTTTCAATATTTTTCACAATTTATCAAAAACATTAATCTTTTCAGAAAATTCTAAACAAATCTATGTAAGAAAGTTTGAATTGATGATTTAAAAAAAAGATTATTTTGTAAAATAAATTTTTATAAAGTTTAAAATATTTAATTTTAAATTACATGTTCAAATCATGATGAAGCCATTTTAAGCAAAATATTGTTTTTAGAAAACATTTACTTTTATTTCGAATGATTCTTATTTTATCTAAAATCTATAGAAAACAATTGAATTTTTTATACATGTGTAAACCATATAACATTAATACATTATCTATTCCTATTTATACCCACTATCTTAATGGCTATTTTATAATGGTTATGTTTAAATAATAATATTTTAATAGGGTGTCAGGTTTTGTTGAAACCCGTTAGTGCATGAATCACAAGCTATCAATGAAATTTAATTTATTTAAAAAGAAATATATAATAAACCAGCTGGGTGTTACTTTCTCTTATAATATTGTAGTTTTATGTCATATATGTTATCAAACATGATTTCCCTCTTTTAAAAAATTTGGTGTTCTATTCTACAAGGATAAAATAAATCATGTCCTTGCAATTTAATCTTGATCCCACTAATCTAGGGTTCGAAATTTGAAAATACCTTTGTTGGAAACAAACATCATAAAATGGCTTAATAAAAATTCTTCCTGATAAGAGAGAAAGGGAAGCATGAAGGATATCTAGAATAATATATTATTCGGTTTCCAAGTAGGAGAACATTGGTGGGAAGTGAAAGACATTGACATGGAAGAAAAGCATATATAATTATAGAGAGTGATCGGGATCATTGATCACATGAATGTGAAGGGTTGAGAAAAATATACTAACAAAAAAACATAAATTTGTGATTAAAATAAAGGTAATAGGAAGAAAATTTCATTTCAAGATCCTTTTCCCAAAAGATTAGGGATTATTTTAATATATAGACTGAGAACATAAGGAAGTACTCTTACTTGATATATCTCTATTTCATAGGAAAAATTTAATATTTTTGTTGTTCATCAATCAATTCCCACCTCATATCTTACTCAAAGAAGATTTTTTTTATGGTTGGAGGACTAAAATTAACTTTTAATGGATCATAACATCCCTAAAATATTGACAATCCATTCCCAATGTCTTTAAATATTTACCAAAACAAAAATAGATAACATGAATATTTCAATATAATACATTAATCTCTAAACATCAAGAGTAACACCCAAAGCTCAACTTAATACATTAAATAAATATTTATCCAATAAATCATTCAAGTAAAAATAATTTCATATCAATCGGAACATCACATAGGCCAGTGGTAAGAATTTAAACTTTTTCGCCCTTGGGTTGTGATCTCTAGCCCCACTATCTTACCAGATGAATAAGGTTGTAATCATACATGTGGGTTATTCTATTTATAAAAAAATATTAATATAATTCCTATAATGTTCACAAAAAATAAGATGAATATACTAAAAAACATCATTTTTCACCAAGTCACTTTTTAACCACAAGGGTTTTCTATATAACTTATTATTTCCAAAAAATAAAAAAAAATTAATTGGCTATTTTTTCTTTGACATCAGTGATCATATTGACCCCAAATTTTATTAATACATTTCATCTTATATCCCAAAAATCTAAAGGCATTCTTTTATAAATAACTTATTCACAAAAACATATACCAATAGTCGGGTTGTATTGCCTTAAATGTCTCTATAAATATAATTAATCTTGATAAAATCCCATCACATAAAGCCTCAAAAGGGTTTTTTAAGATATTAGACTCACAATTAACCTTAAACTCATAAACTCTTTATTTAATAAGTAACCCCTAATTTAATATTATATGAAGACATATATTCATAAAAAATTAACACTATACTTAGATGTTTCATGATTCTTATAAAAAAATACCATTGGTAAAATACTAATACAATATATTTATTGAATTGAAATACATAAATGCATATACCATTACACTATAATGATTTGTATAATATAATTCTTTACATGGTCTAGGATTTATCATTTAAAATAGGGAATTGACTTAGATAATTCCTAGTTCCTCCACATTTAAGAAAATGAAATATAAAAGTATCTATAAGATTCAATTTATTTCTATTTATTGAATTACATAATTTTATTATAACATTAATTGACCCATTCCCTTATTTTCCATGCATAAAATATATTTTTCCTTTGAGAAAATAATATGGGTGCTTATTTCCACATTTTAGACATGAATGAAATTGAACCTTCTTTCCTCTGTAGTCTCTACTACATGATCTCTCAGTGAACTCTATTATTTTATTATTTAGTGAGTATGAGTGTCAGGTATGGTGTATATTATTAATCATAAACCATGATATATGATTATCCATAATCATAGTGTCTTTCTCTTGAGTCACCATTCTGTTTGGTTGCAAATGTTTCATAAAATTTAGTGTTAGCATGATTCCATCTTGTTATAGACATTGACTATAAACAAAAATCCTAGTATGATAAATAATAACAATAGTGGGAAAACACAAAATTATTTATATGATATCTAAATTATGATATATTCTTTTCTATATAATACACTTTATGCTTTACCCAGGTTATTCATCATCATCTTTCAAATCCTTTAAAATGTTTCATAAAGAAATGTGAATTAACCCAATCGTATCCATTTTGAGTGTAAAACTAGGTGCACAGTACGACCCATTTTCATATACTAGGTAATTCTTGGGTCAAGTCCTAAATTCCATTATCGTAGTTATTTCCCCTTGGTTAACTATACCATATCCACATCCACTTGTAATATCTATACTTGGATATATTCATGAAAAAATCCCATCATCCATTCCTTTCCAAAACATTAGGATGTTATTCAAATATTATCCTAAAATTAAATGTTATTATTTATTTCTATAATATAAATTTTAAAAAATCTACTTCCCAAGGATTCTAATAATGTTTATTAGATTCAAACTATAAAGACCCCGACTCCAGTATGCATGATCCGATGTCAACATTGTTACATTAGTACTAAATTCAAGAAAAAACACCAAAGGAACAAATAGTTTGTTAGTCTATTAAAACAAGATAAATACTTTAACATTAAATTCCATTTAAATAATATAAAATTCACAAACACCTTTATTTGATAATGCCTTTATTCCACAAATCATATCCCTACATATTAATCATAATATACATCTTGGTATCATGGCAAAAAAAAAACAATAAGAAAGGAGCTATCACTAATTCCTAGAAATGGTATGCATATAAAAAATATACAATGCATAAATAAGTCATAATCAATATGGAAAGGTAAATAACTAAAACACATGCCATTAAATTATTTACTTGAGCATAATATGACATGAAATAAAGATGATAAAAAAATTCTATATAAATAATCACCTGAGCCTGAAACGTAACCATGGATATTAAAACTAATAAAATAATCACATAAAATATCAATAATTAATCTCATAATGAGGGAATGAATAATTCCAAACATCATAACCATACTTTCAAGCCCTTGTGCCAAGATATCTTACATAAATGGGTAAGGCCTTTTCTAAATATCCAAGCCAGTTTTTCTCATGAGACCTACTAATGCATCAAGGGGCTATAGGGGATCCTCACATCACTTATTAACTAAAATGAATTTTTCATATGAAATGGGATAAAAATAATAAACATAAACATCCATATTTAATAATTAATATACATAATGTTAAAAATTACCCAAATCAATAAAAATAATCATAAACCATTCAGAGTAATATGGAAAATGGTAATAAAATTGTACATCCTTAGTCAAAATGATCATAGACCATCCAAATAAATAATAACAATGATAATAATTCAATATATCCCCAATTTAATATAATTATAATAGTGTTTTGATTTTTTAAATGAATAGAAATACCATAAAAATTCCAATAAATACTTTATTTTGGAAAATAAAATTTTCACTTTAAAAATATTTTAAAAAATAAAAGTTAAAAATATTTTTAAAAATAATTTTATTTGAAAATTAAATTTGAAACATTTAAATGAATAATGAAAACAATAAGTTTTCATGATTTTTGTTAATTCCAAACATTTCGTACACATTAAAAAAATAATAATTTAAAATATTTAGAAAAAACAAAATGAGACTTATCTTGAAAGAAGTATGAAGATTCCATTCAAATTTTTTTTTTGTAAAAAGTAAAAAAATTGTAAAAATTTATTTAAAAAATATTTTTATTTTATTTTAAATTCATTTTTGAAATCATTTTTAGAAAAAATGATTTTAGAAGAAAATGATTTTGAACCCATGAGATAAATAATTTCAGATTTTCGTAATAACATTTTCATAATAATATTATGTAAAAAAGAGAGGAAAATGGTAATATTACCCGAATAAAAATAGGAGAATAAAATTAATGTGTTTCTTGATTTATTGATAATAACATTTCATCATTGTAAATTTAATCATAAATAATTTTAATAAACAATGAGATTGTAATATAATCCATTACCACAATGGAAACATTTGAATCACCAGTGCCATGAAAGAAATAACTGAAAATGAAAAATTAAATACCTTGAAGTTAAATTTATTCATCATATAATATATCAAAATATAAATATAGACATCATAAAAAATAACTAAGTGGTGAATATTTCATACATCTCATAGATGTAAAAGTGAGATGAGAGACCCTTATAATAGATATGTTTTCCTTCATATGAGTTCATGCCTCCTATATAATAAATATATATCTATTATAAATTTATTACATAAACATAATTTTAAATTTAATACCTTATATTATTTACTTATAATATTTTATGACTGGTTAATTAACATTCCTTTGTTAAAATAATTGTTTTAGGTGATAATTACTTCGTTTCTCATGTATCTTTTGTTTCAGTAATTTTTGTCCTTTTATGTTGGTATTCCTAAAATCATCTTAATATTGTAAAACATATATATAAATATCATATATATTCATTATATATGTATTTAAAGTAATCCATAATAGTTAAATATAGAAAATGCATTACACTGTTCATGTAGGTGGTAGGTCATACATACGCATGAACGTTATTTCCATTTTCTTGATGGATGGAATGAAAGGAAAATAAATATTAATTAAATTTCCCAGTATCATTATTATCTTATATATATAATTTATATTAATCAAATACATCCTTATTACCATTCATGAGTAAATAAAATGAAAAACATGCCACACCACAACATGGAGGCAGTAGTCCACACGTACGCACGAACGATGTTGTTATTTTCCAATGTAATAGAAGGTAAAAAGTTATATGTGATATAAAATTTGTAGAAGTATGGCTAGGTAATAAATATAAAATATATTCATTATAATTATCATTACTATCTTCCATATAAATCATAAGATAAAAATGAATCACATCACTTCGGGAGATGATAGTTCGTCGTACACATGAGCGGCATTATCGTATCCCCCAAAAATTGAATTTAAAAAGGTATATGTGATATCATAATATAATAAGTATAATAATTTAATTAATATAATATAAATACACTAAATACATCATTATATCATTCATTAAAAGTAGTGATGGAAAATAAATTACATCGGTTTGTGAGGCAATAATCCATTGTACACACGACCGACGATTTCGTATTTTATTTGGTTGTAGTGGAGATGGATATTAGATATTAAATTAATAAAAAAACATCGATGTATATATTATATTATGATTTTATTATTATAAATTATTTTGAAAATATTTGACGGATGCAGAGAAAGAAATAAAACAAATACACACGTTTAAGAATTTTACCTCTTCTTTATAGAGCTTCTTTAGGATTATACCTAAAATATTATTAGGATGCTTTCCTAATAAAAATAAAGACACTAGTATTATTTAGGTATTTAAATAATATATTTGGTAAGACCATTTTCAAACAAATTGGATTTCGATGTATGAATAGGGGAGGAGAGGGGGTGACCTTTTATAAGTAGGGGAGAGGACACAAATGGAATTTTTAATAGAAAAAGAGATACCAATATTTTTATCCTGAAAAAATTATCTAAAATGTGTCATTAGAGAACCATGTATGTTATAAAGTAAAAATAGGATAATAAAATTTTAATAAGATGATTGTTTTTGTAAATTTCAACCCGTATATTCTAAGTTTAGCACATGATGAACCTATTTTAATCCTAATCGTGTTAAATAATTCTTACTAGTTTAACTAATAATTATGAAAAAAATAATTTCAAATTAATATATATTATAAATTATTATTATTACATGTATGGATTCCATTTTTTTAAATTTAATTTACATAAGTGGAAGTATTAAATTAAAAATTAATCCTACAGATGCGTCAAAAAACTGGTTTTCCAAAGAAAAACATTCAAAACATTTAAATTTTTTATATAAAAATTTAATATTAAAATGATTTAAAGAAAATAAATAAGTTAAATTAAATATTATTTAAATAATTTTACTTCAAAAAAATTTTTAAAAATAAATTAACTTTTTAAATAATTTCAACAAATAGGCAATTTGTTTAAAAAAATCATTATGTTCACTATTCATTTAAAAAAATTAAGCTTTTTAGAACATTTTCATAAATTTATTATAAAATAAAATTTTCATGATTATTTAATATCTTAAGTTCACTTTATTTTATAAATTTTCTAAATTTTTTAAAAAATAATTTTACTGTATGTACGCAAAGCACAATGAAACACTTTTTTAGAAAAATATAGTTTTTCAGAAAATAATTATTTTTCAATCAAATGGTTATTATTTTATCTATAATATATATATATATATTTAATTTATTTTATAAAATTTTAAAACATATAATTTTACTAATTTAGATAGTGATATTTATACTTACCAACTTAACAAATATGTTATAATGCTTTTGTTGAAATAATATTATTTTAGTAGAGTATCATGGTTTGTATAAAATCGGTTTCCCATGAGTCATAATCTATATAAGAGATTAGATTTATTTAAAAACAAATATATTGTAAAGCCTTTGGGTGTAACCTTATCTTCTAATCTTGGTGATTCATGTTATATACGCTATCAAACATCATGTTCCTATTTTAAAATACTGGGGTGTTACAACTGGTATAAAAAATCCTAATACATATATATTGTGGTTAAATAATTATAAACGTCCAAAAATTGAGTTCCTTATATCATTGAAACAACAAAGATATGTTCATCCAGAAATAACAACTTCTTATTCTCCAAAAACATTAGTAAATATCATCTTTCAGATATGGTCAACCATAATATTCTCTACCTCTTTCTTATCATGAATCTAAATTTTGAACTCTTATAGAAGTTGAATACAAATTATCTAGTAAGGTTTTTCATCCTAATTTGTAATAAAATACATTAATTACACATAGTTAGTGTGAAGAAACACTTTTGAAAGAAAAATATAGGGTATGAAGTTATAAAAATCATAGATTGTGGTAAGAAGTTTCTTCTATATTGTCATGTAGTTGACATGAGATTTTATCAAAACTTTGATGGTAAAATAAATTGGATGAAATTTTATATACCAGGAAAGTTCATTCAGAGGAAAAACCTCTGACCATTTATTAAAAAGAAATAAAAAGTGAAGTAAACAAAGAGATGGGTGAGGGCGAACAGTTTGACCACACCCAATCAAGAGTCCCCACCAAGCACAAGCATAATTACAAACCAAATCATTACACCCAGAATCAAAAACCATTTTTTTGTTTCAGCACATTCAACCAGAGTTCATCATCTTCATCAATTCCAGCTATTCAATAGCACATCACCACTGTAATTGCAGCAACCGCGACTTCAACCCAATGTTCTTACCACAATAAAATCCCAAGGAGAACCAAATCCGAGAAACAGGGCAGACATCCAGCATGAAAATCAGCGGTATCATATCACCGGGGAGAAAATCCACCATCACAAAACACAAATCCAATAGAACCCGAAGCAGATTCATCCAAAATAGCAGCAACCAAAAACTAACCCGATACAAGAACAACACCAAACCACCGGGGAGAAACAAGCAACAACAAACAAATCCAGACTCAAGAGTAAATGGAAAATTCGAAGAAGAAGCCATCACCATGCCGAAGACCACCCAGAGCTGAAGTCCTCTAAGAACACCGCAAATCACCCAGATCTCGTCGCCGCCAACCAATACGCACTCGCAGACCTCAACGAAACCCCAACCGCACACAACGAAGATAAGGCAGATACCTTAGGCCGCTGGATCTAGAGGCTCGGATGCAGACCGACACCGCGCCACCATGGGAGACCCTATCCGGAGATGGAGGAATCGGGCGAGGAGATGCCAGCAACAGAGTAAGGAAGACGCCCCGAGTCCACAAAAGCACCGCAGCCAAGGATTCACCGCCAGATCTTTCCGAGCACAAAAAGGATCGCCGCATCAACTGGAGTTGATGGAGGCGATGACACGGAAGAAACCCATGAAAAGGATCATAGTTTTGAGGGAGTATAACAGGGGTGGTAATTAGCCATCTATTGAACTATAGAAAAGGCTCATTGTACTTGTCCTAAAAAATTATTTTGACATACATTAATATAATTTTATAGAGTTTCCATTTAATTATTGATAAATACTTGATTAAGTGATGATAAAATCAAGAATGATCCAAAAGCTTATTATTTTTTATACACAAGTTATCTCATATAAGTCCTTGAGGAATTTAATTTCATAATGAGTTAAATTTTATTTCTATCTTGGAAACATGATAGACAAGAATTATGACATAAGTTACCATAACATATTTTTTCCAACTCAATGTGTTAGAAGTATCTTTACATATTATATGGGAAAAAATCAAGATTAATTAATTAAACATCAAATAACCTTCCATAGACTGAGAAATCATCCATAAAAATTTCCAGGAACTCTTCTTCCAAACCATGAACACAAAAATGTCTTGGGTTCACTAAATATATATATACAATATGATAGTATGTGAATATTCCATACAGACACATGAAGTTACTCATATACTACTCTTAATATTCCATTAGGATCTAGTTTTACCTAGAAAAACCAAAAAGGAAATGGTATTATTCATGAAAAAAAATTATCTCCCACATAAAGTTAATAAAAGGAATGGGAAATGATATTTCTATGTTACCTCATATATATTACCATATTCAAAACATACTCTCCATCCCATTAACTTTCATTAAAAATAATCTCATAATATTTCTAGAGTACCATCATCCCAACATTCTTTGGGGAAATATTCAATGATTTCACTTATTATATTTCTATAATGGAGTAATGAATTTCATTATCCAATTACATCAAAAAAAACTTCTTAACCAATTATTTCAAATGTTAAGTAAACTATTGTTTAGGATTTCTTAGACTTCTTATGTTGTTTCTCCAACACCATTTATTGTAATTCAGTGAATATAACTTAAAGGGTATCACATCATCTTAGAAAAATATAGTAGAGTATTAGGAAGTTTTTTAGCTCCAACATTGTTGTCTTTCTAAATAATGGGATATGATCCCGAAATTATTTTCTATTAATTTTGTCAAAAACTAGTAGGCACTCTTTTACTTCATGAATTACAATTTTATCTTCCATAATTTGAGTTCGATCCTCAGAAAAATCATCTCCAATGGTCTCTGAAAATCTATAGATATCTTTCACAATATTAATTTAATGATATATTATGTTTTATCAATGGGTTTCATAGTGTTTTAAAGATAAAATTTAATATACTCCTCACCCACTAAAAAAATTAGTCTACCTTGATTCACATCAATTATAATTTGTTTCTAGTCACTATGAATCTTCAACTAAGGATGATGGGTACCTCTCCTTAATCTTTCATCTCTAAGACAAAAAAGTACGTAGTAAAAATAAATTTTTCCACCATCACAATCATGTCTTCAAGATCTATCTAGGATGATTGAATGAACTATCAACGAATTTAAGTGAAACTAATGTTAGTTTTGGATATCTTAATCCATTATTCTTGAACACATTTACTAGAATATGATTACTTATTTCTAGTAAGTCCAAAAATTCGTTCTTAATGGTATGTGAACAATGTGTTCATATAATTTAAAAGATTTTAGAGTCAAAAATCATAGTAGGAAGCTTCTTTTTTAGCATAGGGGAAAATTCCTCACTTTAAAAAATCACTCCCAAGTCCTCCATTATATTTAGTCTTAAGACAAACATTATGAAGAACATAAAATATGTAGGCAATTGATAAATGGACTATGTGAATGGTATATTTATGTGAAATTTCATGAAAAATTTCAAATATTCTTGTACTTATCTTACAATTTTCCATGGTGCATCCTCTATAGGAATGTAAAGGATGGACTGAATGATATCACTTCTTTTTTGTACTCCATTTTTTCATTTTTATTTATTTGTTTTTATTTATAATCTTCCTTTGTCTTGCATTATTTTTCTTCTTTTTTTATTTATACCACCATTGTATCAACTCTTAATCCTTAGTCTCACTTCTTTGTGGAAATTATTTCCCTCTTCTCGAATTAATTTCTTTGGATTCCTCTTTGGAAACCTAAGTGTTACCCAAAAAAAATCCAATGATATGACCATTTAATTATTAGGTAAGTTTACCTAGATGCATCGTGATGTTTCATAGTTATAATTAATGGAGTGATAAGTAATTATCACAATTTTTCATATAAAGGTCTACTTGATTGAGGTGATGATCATTCAATTTGATGTATTTAGTGTCTATTTCTTTAAAAGAAGGATGATTTTATTATGGTGGTTGTTGAAAGTGTTGTTGAAACAGTGTTCATGGGCCAAAACTATTAACAAATAGGTCTCATTGTATTTTTTTACTTGGGGATAACCTAGAGTAACTAGGATTTAATTGACATCATACCATAAAAAATCTCTAAAATAATTATTTTTTTGAAACAACCTCAAACCCTTCCCATACTTATTTTGGTATTATGGTTGTGGTAAGATATAATTGATGAATTAACTACCACTATAGAGGGATATTCTACTACAATATAGAAATCATGAAAATAGTGAGGATCTATTCACATATCACACTATATCACCTTAGATTGATTAGGTGAAGATCCTTGACTATTGAGTGTAAAGATAAAGGCTTTCCTCTTAGAAATGGATTTAATTTGGGAAGCTATCTTGGGGTTCTAATCAACCCAATTAATATTACTTTGAATCATGCATTTCTCTCGGCACCGATTTGATAAATTATTAACTATATCGTCCAAAATAGCATGGGCTTTTGTAAGGGTCTTCCTCATTAATCCTCTTTATATAGCAGAATCCATGATGACTTGAGAATTGTTTTCCAATAAAAAATAAAACATTTTTAATTGTATACAAATAGTAAATCCATCATGATGGAATAATCATATAATGTTATTAAAATGCACCCAATATTTATATACTAACACCCCATCATGTTGTGAAAAAATTTGGATGACACTCAAGAGCTTAGCCATTTTATCTAGTGGGAATCATTTTTTTAAAAAACATCCTCATTTGATCTTATGATTGAGTAATGGATTTTATAGTTTTTCATTTCAAACACACCTCTGTAGACCCTATCAGTGAAAATAAAAAGCCTTTGAGGTTGATAGAATAATTATAAACACAATTATTCATAAATGTGGAACACATATTTAGAATTCATAAGGGGTGTTGATGAGTATCTTCCTTCACAATACTCCTGATATATCTAGTATTATAATTAATCTAGAGGATTCTAGGATTTATCTCAATGTTATTATCATGGATAGTAGTTAACACAATACATAGTATATTTTTATCAATAGATATAAGTCAATAGTTCATTAGAGTTCTCTAATGATGGGTTGGTTGTTTGGAACTAGGGAGGTCAGAAAGCTTATCATGAGAAACACATTCATCTTGACTATTTACCATCATATATCTCTAGTGACATGAGATATGAAACTCTCTTTCTATAATTAAATCAATAGGTTGTTGGTTATATACACTCTTTTTTCACATTTGAGGAACATAGATCGTATAACTGTGACCTGTAACTGAAAAAGATAAGAATTATCATGAAAATAAAAAGGGTAAAAAAATAAAAATTGGAAAATGAAAAGTGAAATAGGAAATAAATAAAGAGTATATATGGTAGTTTTATTGTTTTTCACCAATTATGGTGCTAAAAAATTGACCTGATCTTAGGATTTGTCAACTCCCAAGGTAATTTTCTTGAGTTTAGAATTATATACATGAGTCCCTATTCAATAAAACATTAAACATATTTAAAATTGGAGTCTTAGGGGAGTTCCATGGGGACCAATAAAGATCATATTCTTACCAATAGTTTATGATTTTCATTTCAGTAAAAAAACACAAAATTTCAATAAATTCACTATTAAGTGAGAGGGGTGAATATAGAGGAACATAGGGCTAAGAATGAATTGAATCTTAATGTTTGATAAAATTAATATTTAAGGTATAGATATTGGAAGAATTTTATAGAAAGGAATCCTAAGTATGATTAATTGACCTCCTTTTGATCAATATAGGATCCTAATTATGAGGATCCCTTAAAACTCTAACTATACATGGTATACGTGAGATAGTCCAAAATAGGATATTTATTTCAACTTTTAAGGTAAATTATAACTTACCTAGGTAAAGTAGGTGAATCAAAATTCAAGATGTAGAGTAAGGTTAGCTCTCACTCTCACACTCCCCCTACTGATTTGGATGGAATCCCATAATCATTATCACTTTCAATATATGATTAAAGGATAAAAAAGATTATAAATACAACAAGAAACTTATTCCCCACAAATGATTCACCATTAAATTACTTATTTACCACTGAGCATGTGTCTATATACTTATTGTCCACCATCCATAATGTGATTTCTCATGCACGAATTTTTATTAGTTTTTATTAGATAAATATATAATATTAGTGATGAATGATTAATAAAGATAAGAGATAATATAATAATTTAAATAAATGAAATAGATAAATTTTACAAAAAATCTTATAATTTTACCCTAATTCACCAGAAATAAAGATGTTCAAGATATAAAACAATAGTGTTTTTCTTCCCACAGGCTGCTTCTTCCTTTCATTATAAATATCCTTATATTTCTCAACCCCAAAGTATAAAAAATCATATCTATTTATTATTCGTGTATAAATTCGTTTTAATATATCAGAATATCCCATGACAAAACCATAATTATTTTAGCATATAATATTAAAAATATAATTTTTTTGTAAAGGAGTTGATTATTCCTACGATGCGACCACCTTTCCTATGTTGTGGGGATGTGTTTCAAAATTAAAATTATAAATATATAAGATCCATTAAACATGTATTAGTTAAACCTCAGTTGGGGTTTGAATGGTATTAATGGAACCTAAAATAGGGTTCATTGTAGGAGATAACCAAAAACATAATTGTCTTAGGCTCAGAAAAACCATATCCTTGTCTCAATCAATTGCTCCATGATGTAGTGGAATGGTTTTGGTAAAAAATGTATTCCATGGGGAATTTTATATAATTTTAACATAGTATATAACAACATTGTTGAATACAAGATGCAAAATAGATTATTTGAGGAATTTCCTTTTCCATAAGGCCTCTAGGAACAAATGATAAAACTCCGTAGTGTAGGGCGATGGTATGCAGTGTTTATCAAAACTATCTTATCCCATATAAAACATTCATTCATAATACCTCCAAAATATTATCATGTTTGTTAGAAAATTAATCCATTGATATATATATTGATTTTTCAGACATTTTCAATCATTCATTCCACCCCATATGGACAGGGCTATCTACTATCTGACCCCTACGACCACATAGACCTGCATGGGTGCTTTGCATGATATCCATTTTTTGAAGTGAAAATTCCCATTAGAAATGGTCCATCACCTTTAAGAGGATATAGATTTTTTCTTATTTTGAGGTATTCCCTATAATATTTTTTTTCTCAAAATCATATAACATTTTACAATGTAAGGTAGAGGACTATGTCATGAGAAATATTTTTAGAGTTTAAAGACCATATTATTCTTCTCCATATGGACTATTCTATGGAATGTGGTGGAATACAATGATTTGTTCTTGGTATTTGAAAAGATACAAAGGTGAAGGTCGTAGGATATGGTAAAAGTATTATAAGTCTATTCTGATAACCCAATAATCACTTGTTAGGCATTGTGTGACAATTCCATAATTTAACTACTATGTCATAAAAATGAATATCAAATCTATAAAATCCACTGGAAGTATAGAAATATCTATATATTTAACATTTGACTATAGTGAAGTATAAAACATATAAAATTTTTCTAATTTTATTCACATGATGATGTAAAATAGTTTCCAAACTCTAGATAAAAATAGACTAATCACGTAACTTCTTCTTTTAAGATAATGTTATGAAATGTTTTTTAAATACTATTTTAAGTTTCACTTAAATTTTATTATTTAACATTAGAGTATTTATCAACTATAGATTTATTTTTTATAAACCACATTATAAATTCTTTTATGAAATATTCTTTTTGTTTGAAAACATATTTGGTATCAAGTGGTCAAATTTTTAAAAAACGTTATGTGATACCATTTGGAAATGATATAAATCCCATTTTATTTTCATGGGTTTTCATGATTTGATAAATTATTGATATATTATGCAACAAATATGTATGTATGATAATGTGTGGGGTCTTATATCTCACTAAAATTTATTTGTTAAGGTTTTATATCTTATAAGACCGCAATACACATTTTTATTAAGCTAATTCAAAAACTTACATGGGAGGAGACAAGGGGAAGAGGGAGGGGAGGGAGGTCATGGGGGTATAAAGTAGTGGAGTCCAAGAGATTATTCATATAATAAATTCACACACTCCAGGGGGAGATACCCAAGACTTGAGAGGAATGATATTTGAACTCCTTGAGTTCGGGGTAAGCCAAGAAGACAATGACAACATTACCTTAACACCAAGTAGGTGAAATGTCAAGATGGCGATGCATTAGATTCTTGCATCTTATAATGGTATACAAAATGGAAAATAGGGTAGAAACTCAGTCAAAAAAGGAATTATGATTTTCTATTGAATCAGTTTCAACCGTTAAAAGATGAATATAATGCTGAGAGAAATGTGTCAGACCTGTCATCATTACAAGGGTCTCCACATGGAGTAAATTTCCACTGCCAAAGCAATCACAATAAAAAAGGATCACAAAACCATTTTTATCCTAAACCACTTCCCCAACATTCATCTTAACCAAAGTACACGATTCATCTGTGTTCATTTTGATGCCCTCCAGATGAGGATTCCACGTGACACATCTTCCAGGTCTGTTGCAACAAGCATTTAGGGTTGAAGTGTCAGCAATAAAAGGCCCAATCAAAGGTGTGGTCACATAGTTTTTATAGGGATTGGATAAGTCTATAAGGGTTATTATGATTTTGGTCACAATACCCATTATAGTACCTTTTAATCCTTGGTGTTTATTTTCATTGGGTTCCCTCTAAATGCACCAAAATCCACCCACAAAGTTGAAATTATGATCCATTCTCTCTGGAAAACCATTAAACACCCCTAGAACCACTTATCAAATAAATTATTGATTATCACCCCCTGAGGAGACCATTATACGATTCTTACAAATATATGAAACATTTTTCATGCCCAGTTGCTATCGAAGAAGAGGTATGTTGTGGTTTTAGACTTCAAATCCTTGGAATATTAGCACTTTCAGGTGAGAAAAAACCCCCAAGAACATAATACACTTGTCAGTCGGTAGCCCATTATTTCACACTCTCCAAACAAAGAAGTTCATATTGAGTTGTATTTACATGGTCCATAGTGTTTCATTCTTAGAACCCCTGTTGTGTTCCACTGTATTAGTCTCTAGATAATCGTTGGCCGAGAACGATCTAAAGGGTGATCTCATGAATACACATCGATCTAATTCTTAATTCATGAAAATAATATTAAATTATATTCATTGATGACAATCTAAGATAGAATATATGATGTTTTGGTTCTATGTGGTGGGTCTAAATATGATGTTTAGTATAAGAAAACTAGGGAACCCAAGAGTAGATCCCACCGAGTTAGACTACCACAGGTTGAGGTCTCCCATACCCATGATCCATCATGATTATTGTTGGAGGTCCAGGATATAAGGATGAACCATATTCTAGGTAGCCTACTTCATTCCCCTTTGGCTCCCCATTTAACACCCATAGCTTCCATACATGGTCTTCCCCAATAGTTTCTTCCCTTACACCACTTCCCAAGGAATCATGGCATATAGAGTCTCCATTTCTCTTATAACACTCTTAACAATGATCCCACCCTCAAAAAAGTTGTAGCAAGCCTCTCCCAAACTTCCCATTGGTGTTTCCCCCCATCTGAGCATCCCACAAAAATGTAACCATCATCTTCTCTATAAAGGCAGTAACTTCATTTGATACTCTGAGTAAGGAAAGGATTTGTATTGGAATGAATGAGAGTACACTATTCATTAAAGTGATTATTCCTCCAAAAGACAGAAAATGATTTTTCCAATTAAGAATTATACCCCTAATTTTTTCCATCACCTTATTGAAATCATGGATACAAAGCTTTCTTTAACATACTAGTAACCCAAGTATTCCATGGGGAAGAATTCTTCCCATGATTTTTTCCCTTCACCTTATCAAAATCATAAACCACATGTTGTGATACTCAAGTCAACAATGGACCTTGAGTTAATAATGGAATATGAGTTATGAAACATGATTCTGTAATAGATCACATGTTTTGATACTCGGGTCAATAATGGAACCAAATTTATGATACTAATGTAAATAATAGACCATGGATTATAATAATCATGTTTTTAATGGGATGAAAGTTATGAAACTTGAATCACAATGGTTTGCATGAAGTAATTCACGAGGCACCATGTAATGGGTCATCAGATTTCAATGTATGAACCACTATGTAATGTATCCATATGTTTAGGTTTTTTCCATAATTACTTATTATTAATTGTTTTAATGACATTCCATATTTTTATATTATATTCTTATGATTATTATCCGTGAATCATGTTTGTTATCTCACGCTCTTATACCATGGTATATTTTTTCATTTGAGATTACATGTCCCGCTTTCAAAATTTATATACAAATATTTTTGTTCCATGTTATTTTAATAAGATATTCTTCTCATGAACATGTTTTATCATATAATCATGATATAACACTTGATGAAATGTTAATGAATTTTACCTTACTGACCATTTGATTTCACTCATTTCTTATATGTCAAATCCCCAAGTTATGAAGATGAGTATAACTTATGACAAGTCTATAGGGGAGTCTAGTGTAGAGAAATGTTCATAGGTATCATGTAATCATTTTTACGTAGATAATACTCAAAGAAACCAAAACATATATTCTATGGATTTTTTTAATTATTTTGAGATTTAATGGTTAAATTAGTGAAAAATATATATTTTTATCTTGGGTTATATCACTTTGAATGAAAGAATATGTGTAAAGTAGTTATTTCTAGTACCAAACCTAGGAGTGTGGGTCTGAGTGCATCATATAAACTTATTCAAGCAATTATTTGAGATATATTATCCAGTATACATGGATATTAGTGTAGGATAATCACCACTAAAATAAGAGGGTTTTTAGTGACATTTCTTGAAATTAGTAATGAATGAAATGTTGAGGAATAAATTTTAAATAACAATGATTACATAATTGTCAAAACCCAACTACATTAGTGTATTTCATTTAGAATATATTTTTTATTACAAATATTGATAATATAAGAATAGTGTGATGTATGTGGCTCTTTAATAGATAGACACTAAGGTGTGAATTATGTTGAAATCATATATAAATAAGAAAATATTGTGTCAGGATTCACAATAAATATATCCCATAAATTTGGTGTATTTCCGAAGAATAAGAAATAATTTTTCACAAAAAATCATAAATTTTAAAAAAGAAAAAATAGTACATATATTTTATTTCTTATGTTAAAGAAGAAATATTATACTTATTTTTCATATTTTTGTCATATTAATTATTTTAATGAGTATATATAGGAAGATTCATTTAATATTTAGGTGAATTTTTTTTAAATGATTCATGAATTGAGTAAACAAATATATATTATTGGTACTATAGTTAATAAAGTCAAAGATCTATGGATAGAATAACAAGAAAAAAATTTCAAGAAGAAGTTAATTTTCTTCCACCCTTATTTCAAGTTAAAGAGACTTAGGAGAGGAATAAATAATTCTTAAATAATTTATTTTCCTCATCAAAATATAAATTTTCAATGTATTTACATTAATGTAAAGAGTTTTAATATGAAATTTTTTAGGGATGTTCATTTTTTGACCATTAATTTTATTCAAATTTCATTGTTAATTAATTGAAATATGTTCTCCATTATGTTGATTTTCTAGGTTTTGGTATAATAGTAAAATACTTGGAAGAAGATGAAAATAATATGACCACCACTGAGGATAATATCAGTATAAAATTCTAAGAATATAAAAGTTCTCAAGGATCCTATGGTGATATTATTTAAACATTAAAAATTAAACTAAATACTTTATATAGGACGAAACTATGATAGTTTATATAGATAAAATTTACTTACTCTTCACAATCATTTTATACTTTAATCTCTTCCATATTTCTTGGTCTTTTAAATATTTATTCTCTTTTTTGGATTCAAAATCTTGGTATCCACTTATTGATATTGATAAAAAGAAAGTGGTGGTATGTGACAAGAAATCACAGCTATATTCATATTGGGGATAATGTGCTGAAACATCCTGATCAAGGGTAGTAAAAATATAACACACATTCAGGGGTGAAAAACAATCTTTATCTCTATTCTTTTTCTTTTATATTTCTTTTTCTTTACTTTTATTTCAATAATTTTCTTATTTTTTCCTAATTTGTTTTATGTTTAATATTTTAGCATATTAGATCTTATGTTGAGGTCATCACTTGCCAAATAGAACTCAATTCTATTTATCCTCCTCTTTAATTTATCTGCCCAATTTTTAATTTGTTAGATCATAAATTAGGGGTAGTTAAATATAAGTTTGAGTGATTTTCAACCTACATAATATATTTGTGAATTTATTTTATTGATTTTTAAAAACATTTATATTTAATGAAAATTCATTATCAAATTTCAGTTTTGAATTTATTTTGAGAGGGTGTGTTTTATTTTTGATGAAATAGATTTTAAAATGACTATTAATATGAAAATGTTTCATAGAATCTAATTTTAAATAAATTTTATATGTTTGAACAATTTTCTAAATACATGGAAATGAAATAATGAATTATAATATTTTTGCAGTAATGTAAGGTATTTTGAACAACATTTTTCATATTCTTGTGAATACCCATAGTTTCTTGAGAGAATCCTGGTTTTTTTGGTCCAATTAGATCGTGTTATTTTTATATTTCAAATTATTAGAGTTCATAAAACATTTTTTATATGAATGAGGTATTTTATTTGGATATAAAAATTTTAACCTGATACATAGCTTTATATTTATTATTTTTAGACCAAATGATCCATATATTTCATTAGAGTTTCAATCCACATTGGAAGCCAATTTTTCCTTACCAACCTTCACTCTTAATATGGTTTCATTTATATTTCACTTTTGTTTTGGGGAGAAGGGACTTCCATGTATGTTCATTATGTATAAACTGATTATTGAGTGCATAAGGTTTATGTTATTATTCTGATCATTTGAAAAAAGTCTTGAGTCAAATGTTTCATTCAAATGGTCATATTCTAAAAAAATGAAAATATAGAAAAATATAAAAAATAGTGATGAAATTTAATTATTAATTATTCTTATTTTTGTAACTCAATGCCCTTTAAAAAATTTGGGGAAAGAATTATCACTCATTCATTGTATTTGTCTTCATCTAATATTCCATAATGAAAAATAAAAGGGAAAAATAAAAAAAGAAATATATATAATTAGGATGAAATAATTCATTGCATCCATTACTGATTAATAAACCATGTCATTAAAAGGGGGGGTGTTTTGTTTCATATTTTTAAGGGTAATTGAGAATGGAATTTATTTTGGTTTCACATGAATATTCATGTATTATATTTAATTGTTCAACTACTATTTCTGGTTTGGAATTTTTTAAATATTTTTACCCACAACAATTAGCCATCAAGTCAACTAGAAAATTTCAAATGATTAAAACCATTCTTAATGTCTCATGGTGGTGATAGATGAAAGTATCACAAGCCTACCATGATACATGCATTTTATAAGTATAATCATAACTCTATATGAATTTTTTTTATTGATGAGTGGTATGCATTTCCATGGATGGAAAGTTATTATTGAGTCATGGATTGGTTTTTGAGGTTGAAAAATTTAAATTTTATTTTACAATATAAAAGGATGTTTTTTACCTAAATAAAACATGATGAAATTAGATTTTGGAAAATATCATGAATTTTATTCCCTATAAATTTTGGTGTGGTATTTGATTAACGTATATGATGATTGAATGTGAGTGAAATGGTTAAGTGTTGGGGATTAATGAATCTCATATATAGAATATTTTATTTTATAATACCATTTTTTCATCCCACCAATTTGATATTCTAAGGGAAATTGTCAAAAAAATTTGTTTTTGGAATATTTTTTTAATTATTGTGAAAATGGATTAATTTTTTATTTTTATATCATATTTTTTATTTTAACCACAAAATTTTCTACACTAATCTAATTTGAGAAATTATTAATTTTGGATTCCATGTTCAGTGTCCTACAATTAATTCAATTGAACCAAATACATAATCAAAACATATGAGGCCCAAATGAACCTCACAATTGGAAGCTTATAATATGTGCAAAAATATGATAAATTTTTATGATGTTACCATATCACATAATGTAAAATTATAAATGAGTTTATATTTTAATGTAAGATATACAAGAGTCTAGGAAAAAAATTATTCAACTCTGGGTGATCAATATTTAGCCTTTATGCAGGTAATAAATTTAGGGAAATCTAGGGTATTATAATTCAAATAGTCTTCCATGTGAGAAAAATATTCTCTACTAATTTCGTTATGAATTTAAAAAAATGTGTCCAATGACTCTAAATTTTTGTGGTCAAACATTTTATTCATATAGGAGAATATTTTTAAAATAAAACATTATGATATTTTTCCATTTTATATACCAAACACATGCCTAATTTTAGAGGTAAAATTATGGTGAAAATGATCCACCCCTTATCCTTCTAATTTTTTCCTCCACATCCTTTCAAAGAGTTAGACATTTTTAGAATCTACTATGGGGATTTTAATATTTTATTCTTAGAAATTTTTAAATATATTAGATTTATCTTTTATTTTATTCTTTTATCTTATTATATCTTTTATTTACTTCCTTTTTACTTCTCATATCTACGAAAATAGAAAATTAACCTCATTGTTGTTCAAGGGAGAGAGTATTTTTTCTTGAGTTTATTATGATTTAATGAATTATATTATATTATTCTATGATTTATATTGGATATAAAGTTTTTTATCATAATTTCTCTTAGATTTATTTGATACTATCTTCTAACTATAGTTTATCTTTTCAACTCTCCATTTTCATTTCAGTATTGCATACCGTCACGAATTATTTATATGGTGATGTGTGGTGAAGATTTCTACTAGAATTAGTTTACGAGAGATTATATATATATATATATATCATTCTCAGTGTAAGCTGATCACCATCTAAAAAAATATTGTTGGTTGACAATTCTTGATCTCAACATTGGATAAAATTTTGAGCAACATATATCAGTGAACAATAATTGTATCAATGTAAGACTCTGAGAACAATAACCTCTTTCTTACTAACTTCTTCAAATCACTCTTTATGTTTTTCACTTAAATATATATTTATATTTATATTATTATCACATGATTTTTTATAACCCCTACTATATTAATATAATTCATTTGTTTAATATTTTAGATTATAAATAGTGTCAATAGAAGAGTAGTGTTATGTAAGTGGCCTCTTTTTGATTTTAAATCGATGGTTTATAATATAATACATTCCTATGTAAATAAGAAAATATTGAATATGAATTCATAAAAAATAAATCCCATAAATCAAACACTTATCTTAGTTTCTACACACCCTAGATACAATGAATGTGGAATTATCAATGTACGTGTTGGAGGGTCTAACTCATAGTTGGTGGGAGTCTATGTTACTGGAAGATCTGCAAGAGACTATTTCTTGGGTGGGATTCTATAAGTTATTTAGAAAATATTTTACCTCATGAAATTGGATAGGAAAAAATCACATGAGTTATTAGATCAAGGGAATGGGAGAATGACAATAATATAGTTTTTGGTTCATTTTGCTGACTATGTTTACCCTGTATGGACGCTTATCACCAATGAAAGCCTCAATAATAGAAGATTCGAGATAAAACATAAAAATAGTTCATCTGATTTGTAAAAACTAGAATGAGATGACTGAAAATAGTGACGAAATTTGATAAAACATTTGAGTTATATCTCTTTGTAAGGGATGAGTCCATAGGGATGATACTAGTGTGGTAGCATGGCCCACCTAAAGTGAGATTTTTATTTTGAGTATAATGTGTCTCGTCAATTTGAGAAGTATGGATTCCTAACAATATGTTTTGTTTATTGCTCAAATATAGATATATTTTCAAGGATTTTAACCCTATATAGGATTTGTTAATGTGTCACAGAAGAGGTTGGATGGAGACTCTCAATCATAATCACCCTAGAAGAAGAAAATTTAATGACGTATAAGCACTAAAGGTGTTAAAACATGTAACTTCATTAGTGTAAATTACCTTTTCCATTATATACTCCCTTATTTATAAATTTTTTGATACCAATGTATCATATTATTTTATATTTTATTAAGAACATTAAAACATTATTTTCATGTGGAACCAATTTCTTGTATTATGAAGATTGATATTACCTTGAGAGAAAGATAAGAATTTTTTTTTCAAATTCCTATTTATCCCATTGTGACATATGAAATGAAAATGACATTAGATTTATTGGTTTTAGAGTTGAACACATACGATCTAATGATAGTAATGGATATTTTGGTAAATATTAGGGTAACTATTTACTAATATGGTTATAGATTCATTTTATCTCAAGAGGTGGGAGAATTTTGAATTTTCTAGGAGAGTGAGATTTGAATATTAATTACAAAGGTCTCATTATTCATGATGATAGAATTTTGTCTTATCAATTATATAGGATAGTTCGTGGGTAGTTAGAGATAAGAATCAACCCCTATTTTTTATAATGATTGATTTGTACCATGATGTATTTCTTAATTAATTTTTGGGAATTCTTCCAGAGTGTGGCATAGAGTTCATTATAGACATTTTATCAAATATAAGTACAATATCCATTAATTTCTACCACCTGTTTTCTATAGATATTTTAGAATTGAATATTTAATTATCGAATATATAGTAAATGAGATCTCAAAGACTGAGTGTTTCAACTTGAAGGTAAAAATTTTATTTTCCAACAATAAGATAAGTATCTTGGGAATATAAATATAATATAAAAAGATAAAAATTGTGAAAATGGATATTAAATACTCCCTTATTTACATAATTTACCTATTCTATCAACTGATAGACAAAAATTAATTCTCAAAAATTGACTCGAGCTAAAAGTATCATCAACTGACGGTGGAAGTGGTAGACATCCAAAAGATGTCCCCTATTAGTAGTTATAAGAATTATTAGTTCTTAGTAATGAAATTTTATGTTACAATATTCCTATGGTTTTGATATATATTATAAATATTACCTTCTAAATAAAACAATGACTCATTTTATGTGGTTTCTTTATAGGATATTCTGGATTATTAATAGATGGGGAGAAATTTTGAAAGGCATTTTGGAATGACTTTATTGATGTTGTGGGAGTCCATTATAAATCATTTTAAATATAAATTTTGGATCCATGGGGTTATAATATTAGGAAAATTTCATTTCTTAGAGAGGTGTTATAGTAATATCCCATGTTTCTGAAAGGAAACAGAATGATTGATAGCATACATGATACACCACATCATGTTTAAACGAACTAATTATTATTATTTAATATAGTAGTTATCACTAAACCCTTAGAATATAGAAAATGAATAATATTACCTAAAATATGAAAATATGGTTTACACATGTTTATATAATGATTCATTGGTAACCAAATTAACTAGAAATTAAACTAGAAACCAATTGAATTTAAAGGATGTATTTTTATGAAAAACTATTTAAATATGAATAATTGTGTTTATAAAATAATAAAATCACTCTTGTTGGATTATATTAATACAATATTATTTCAGTATATTTTTCAAAATTCGTATTATGTGTTTTATAAACATTATATACGAACAAATACAATTTTATAGATAAAATGAGAGTTTTTCTAAAAGTACAATTTGACCACCTTTAGATGGAGAAAACCTTTTAAATATATATTTTGAAACTTTTATACGTTAATTCAAAAAAATAAACTTATTCTTTGTATGCAGGATATGGAAATTTAATTTTTTTAATATTTTTGTAATTTTATGATAAATTTCATATTTTAATGAATAATGAAAAATAATGCCTTTTAATTCAAAACTGTATTTTTGTCTATTTATTTATTTTGTTAGATAATATTTTAAATTGGGTTTTAATGTATAATTATATTATTTTCTTATTTTTTAACATAATATTGGTCATTGTATGTAATTTCACATTAAAATTAGATATAAACGCACATCAATATTTTTATGGTTTTTACTTTTAAAAAAATATGTTTTCTCATTTTGACAATTGAGATTATTTTTAAAATAATTACTACTGATTTAATATTTTTAATTTATAAAAATGGATTTCATATTTGGAATCATATGTTTCGAATTATTTAAATATTCCCCTTTTATTTTAGGACATTATGACTAGTAACTTTTGTAATAAATTTTATTAGCACGATTAATGATAGATCAGGCAATTAAAGGTAAAAATAATATTATAATAATATAAAACTACCCTAACACTTGTCCTAATTTAATTGGATGAGTGTATTCAGACGATGAGAATCCTTAGGTCTATTTTAGGACAACTTGGATCCAGATGGGTGAATTTAATGCATTTATAATATTATAATCAATCAATAGTCATTTTTGTTACACTTGTTTTTAAAAAGTAATGTATTTTAATATAAAGTTCTACAGGGGATTCACTTGACAATAAATAGTAATTTGAAATCTATAAATATTATTTACATCATGTTAATTTATTTATAATTTTAAAAATTATATAACTTAGTTTTTTTATGACACAATGATGACATAGTAATTTCATAATTAATGAAGGATTCAAATAGATGATATTATAGATTTTAAAATAAATATTATCTCACATAATTTATGTCATCCAAGAATTATATGGATATATTTGACATGTTGGTGATGATTTAAAGGAATTTTTTTCGAACTTATCTTGTTGTTATGATATTTTGTGAAAGTCAACTAATAAATAGTGTCCGAACTAACACTATTTGTATTTTAAAATATTAAATAGTTTATTTAATGATATAAAATTCATAAAAATATTGTATTCTGAAAAATGATTATTTTATGTTATAACGTGTTATAAATGACACATTTTTTTAGTCTTTTGATATGTTATGGAAGTTACATTAACCCATAAAGTGTAAAAAACATGATATCATGGTAATATTAATAAGCGTAAAATAAGGGTTAAAACAAAAATATAAGGATTAAAAAATATTCAAAACATGTATAATTTTAATTTTATGATATATATTGGAACTAAAATCATCTTTTATTTGATATAAATTAGTTTGGGACCATTTATAATCTAAATTTATTTTTTATTAATTTAATACCTTTGATAATTCCAAGGGTGCCCCTCCCCTCTCCTATAAAAAGGAACATATTTCACTGTGTTACTCACACTTCCAAATCCTTTGGGTTTAGAAAATATCTGCACAATCACCTTACTAGAATCCACACCCACAATCTCGAGGCTGTATATTTGGCATGACACCCTTGTATGTGGCTGTAAAGGTGTTAATAAAGGTGATCATTCTAAGGAAAGGTAATGTTTTTATTCAAGTGAATCTATTTTATTTCTTCTTCCACAACATTATAATTTTCTTCACCCATGATTAAATAATAAGTAAAATATATTAAATATACTAAGATGCTATTACATTAATATCATCACCTAAATCACCCTCCCCTTTTCTTAAATGGGATGGGAATTAATAGTTCATGCGTACATGTAAACTATCTCCTCCATGAACTGATATAATTCATTTCCATAACCATCTCTCAATACTAGTTATAATGCTTAAATTAATGTTTTTATGTGATTTTAAAGAAATATTTTTCATTATAATAGAATAATATATCAATTATGTACTTACATTCCATGCACATAAAAATAATAATGTCGTCTGTGCGTACGTGTGAACTATCACCTCCACAAAGCGATGTGATTCATTTTTCTTCACCAAATCACATGTATGATATACATATATAAGTATATTTAAATTATTATTATTATTATTATAATTATAGTGCAATGGTTTGCGGAAAGACCCTTTATTAAAAAAATAAAAATACAACAGAAACCCCTTTTGATTTGGGTAAGAGAAAACCCATAAAAAGCCAGTAGGCCCACGGAGATCAAACCTGATGGAAAACCCTGTTTTAATGTTTTGATGACACATTATTATAAATATTTCTCATTAATGTACAAGTTTTAAAAATTATGTTATGGATTTAATTATATGGGAATTTTCAAAAAAAAATTCAATTCCTTTAAAAAAATTCAAAGTGTTATGGGAACCTATGATTCAAAAATATTGTTTTCAAATGTTTTAATTGTGTTTTAAAAATGGATTTATTATTTCAATAATTTGGAATTCTTTTTAACATATATTCCATGAAGGCAATTTATCACTTTCATGTCACTATCATTTAATGATTTTTACTTTAAATTTTTACCATTTAATTTAAAAAAATTGTCTTCATTTATGAGTTCACATCCTGTAAAGATGAAATATGATTTCTAAGTGAAAATGTTATTTTTCCATTATGCATGGTTTATGTGTTATGCTTATGTTATGGTTCTTGGGAATTATTTAAGTATATGGGTGGTTCCCTGATAAACCAAAGGTTGGTTACCCCATGATATCTCTCTAATTACTTGAGAAATGAGATGACGTTAACCAGTTTGGTTTCTCTTAAGTGATTTATTGGATTTACTGTGATGGGTATTCCAAACGTAACCATAAAGGTTACTCCATATATACTTCTGAAATATATAGTGTATGTATGATATGGATACCATGAGTTACCTTAATGTTTTATTATTTCTATGATGTTTTATAGTATTCTTATTATTTCATGTGTGAGATATATGATTTTGTTAAAATGTTTTCATGATTTTAAAATATTCATGGACTATCAGTTTCATTCCTTATTTTATATCAATTACTAATATTTTTGTGATTATTCCTTGTTCTTGGAAATTTTTATAGGATTTAGTGGATGATAGAGTCAAGTATTATATTATGGAAAAGTTAAGATGATTAAACCTGAAAAGAAACCACATTCCATTTTAAAGGTTTATATTTTATGGATGAAATTTATACTATTGGAAGTTTCCACTTGTATTTCTATGGTTCCCTATGTTATATTTATGGATGAATTCTCTAAAACTATCAACCTAGAATGATACTAAATGAGAAAGAAAGTAAAATTATTGACTTAACTAAATATTATATAATGATTTTGGTCAAGGCCTTATAGTTGGCATTAGAGGATCGTTTAGACAACTTTGGAAATTAGGATGTATTCTTATGAGTTATGGATATCATCATGGGTTTATAAGTTTAAGATTAATCATATGTTTAATTAATTAGACACACTTTTAGGATTTTTTTATGAAATTTGAATTTGATAAACATTTTATTGGAGACATTAATTTTTTTGATTTTGTTATGGGTTATTTATTTTTGGGATGAAAAATTAAATGTATATAATTTACTATGTGGTTAAAACATGTCACAGTTATTTTTTCTTATTTTTTATCATTTTGGTAATGTTTTCAGAATTATAAAGTTTTTTAAAATGGGAAACCTGAAGACCATATGACAACTCATCACGTTGGACAGGGTTGTTGGAACCGAACCCAGAACAAAAGTGTGATAGAGATTTATCGCTTACCATTGTCCAACATGAATTACCTGGTTAGTAAGAATAATTATTTTTAGTTAAATTATATTATGGATTACAAATAAGTTGACTTGGGAGATATATATTTTATCGAATAGATTACCATGGGATTGGAAATTGATTTGGGGATTAATTGATAAATTTTATTTTTGAATAGGTTCACTATTTTTGGTAACTTTATATAATTAAGGTAAATATAATAATATGTAATTTTATTTTAGGAATTATTGTCGAATTATTTAATTTTGGACTTATAGAGACTGGAGTTATTTATGGAAATGATTAACCTATATTAGAGAATATGTGATTTTGGTATAATACATTATTTCTGAATTATGTTATTTGGAGAAAAATGTAAAAATTTATCCTATAAGACTATAATATAAAATACTTTTTATTTTTGGGTTTCAAACTTAGTTTGGATTATTTTGATAAATTTTAAGGATTCTAATTTGTTGAATTGTCAATTTGGAACTTTGGGTATTACTGTTGAATTTTAAAGATTAAAATAATTTTTTATTCTTATTAAGGATTATTGTTTTTGTGTAATTATCTTATTTTAGCCTATTTTTTTTGTTTTGGATATTTTTTCAAGATAGGATGAATAAATAGTTAGTCTTTTGTAAATTATGTGATTCTATTGAAGTTTATTAGACTTGAATACTCATCATTTGGAGAAAAAGATGAGTTTTGGTGGAAATTTATTAAAGGATGAAACTATACTTGTCAAGAAAGTATGTTTTCTTATTTTCTTAGTCAAGGAAGTAAAATAATTCCTCAGATTTATGAAAATGATCTTAACAAAACGTTATTTCTTACTTTTCCAACTATGAAGTCAAAGACCATTTAACCTATCACAAATTTATATCTTTATTATTGTTAATTTTTTTTTTCATGAAAATATTTTCTATCACTCTACATAAAAACATAATGGTTAGTTTCTCTTCCATATCCATGTTTTTCTAAAAGGAAACCTAGTATATATTATCTCAACTGACCTTTCTTTTAAAGTGAATTTGTTATTAATTTTTTTAATGTGGTAATGAAGTAAAGGTATATTTGAAGATTTATACCTTAGTTACAGACCCAAAATTCAAATTTCAAGGATTAAATTTCCAAAAAGTATGGGAAAATGTAACGTATTGAGTGTTTAAAAGAAAACACAATGTTCGATTGCGTACATGCTACACCACATTAAGCTTAAACAAACAACTAAATATTATTATTTAATATGTTAGTAATCACCTACTCATTAGAATAGAGGGAATGAAAAATGATAAATAAATTATTAAAATATGGTTTTAACATTTTTATATAATTATTTATTGGTTACCAAATTATCATAACATGAAACTAAAAACCAATTGAATACAAAGGATGTATTTTTATGAAAAATTATTTAAATATGAATAATTGTGATTATAAAAAAATAAAATCACTCTTGTGGGATTATATTAATAAAATATTAATTCAATATTGTTTTTAAAATTTATATTATGTGTTTTATAGACATTATATAAGAACAAATATAAATTTATGAATAAAATGAGTGTTTTTCTAAAAGTACAGGTTTACTTTCTTTTGTTGGAGAACACTTGTTAAATCAAGTTTTTGAAACTTTTATAAGATATTTTTTTTACAAAATAAACTTATTAATTGGAATAATCATATATAAAAATTTACTTTGAATGAAATTTTGTTATTTTCAAGACAAAATTCATATTTTAATGAATAGTGAAAAATATTATATTTTAATTCAAAACTTCTTTTCAGTATAATATATTTATATTGTTAGATTATCTTTTTAATTTATATTAAAGTATAATTAGATTATTTTTTTATCATATAATTCACTTTTTTCATTGGAAGTAATTTTACATTGAAATTAGATAAAAACACACATCAATCTTTTGGTGGTTTTTATTTTAAAAAACATGTTTTCTCATTTTGACTATGAGGATTATTTTTAAATTAATTACTAAAAATTATGGGCTTTTGAATTTGTAAAAATGGAATCAATATTAGGAATCATATGATAGAAATTATGTAAATATGTCCATTTTATTTTTGGATAGTATGAATAATAACTTATGTAATAAATTGTATTACCACGGTTAATGGTAAATAGGGTAATTAAATGTAAAAATAAAATTATAATAATATAAAACTATCCTAAAACATGTTCTAATTTAATTTTATTAGTGTATTCATCCCATGGGAATACTTTTTCGGATCTTAGGACCACTTGGAGACTCCTAGATGACATTAATTCATTTATAATATTATATTCAATGAATAGTCATTTTTGTTACACTTTTGTTTTTAAAAGGTAATGTATTTTAATACAAAATTATATAGCGTAAATCCTCAACTATATATAGAAATATGAAATATAAATATATTACCTACATCATGGTAATTTAATTATAATTTTTATAATTTAACTAATTAAATTTAATGATGAAACAAAGATTATGTAGTAATTTTATAATTAACGAAAGAATCAAATACATTATAATATAAATATTAAAATAAATTTTAGATAACGTAATTTATGACATAAAGTAATTTTAAGGATATATTTGACATGTTGGTGATGATTTAATGTATTTTTTTTCAAACTTATCTTGCTGTTATGATATTTTTAAAAGTCAAATAATGAATAGTGTCAGAATATACAGTATTGGTATTTTAAAATATTAAATAGTTTATTAAATGTTATAAATTTCCTCAAAATATAATATTTATAAAAATTGTTAGTATAAGTCTAAATATGTCATAAATGTCACATTTTTTCATCTTTTTACATGTTATGTAAATTACATTAACCCAAAAAACATAAATACTTGATATCTTGGTAAGATTAAAAAGGGTAAAATAATGTTCAAAGTAAAAAGATAAGGACTAAAACATCTTAAAAACATGATTAATTTTTTATTTATGATGATTATTCGACCCAAAATTGTGTTATATTTGATATAAATTTGTTTGGTACCATTTGGAATTGAAATTGAATTTACATTAATTTAATAATTTTAATAATTCCAAGGCTCCCTCCCCTCTCTTATAAAAGACACCTATTCTTCTTTTTTACTCACACTTAAAAAATCTTTTGGATATGCCAATATCTGGAAAACACCATTCATAGAATACTTCCCCATATTATTGAAGCCATATATTAGGAATAAAATCTTTCTTAGAGGTGTGAAGGTGTTAAGAAAGGTTACCATCTAAGGGTATAGTAATGTTTTTATTTAAGTGTTTTTATTTTATTTCATCTTCCAATACCTTAAAATCATCGTAAACAAAGGATAAATAATAAATATAGTATCATAAATATAGTTAGATGTTATTATGTTAATATCATAACCTAAATCCACCTTCACTTCCATTTAATGGGAAAGTAATTAATTGTTCGTTCATATGTGTGAACTATCATCTCCACAAACTAATATAATTCATTTTCCATAACAGTCTCTCATGACTGGTAATAAGGATACAATTAATGATTTTATGTTATTTTAATGATATATTTATAATTATAAGAGATTAATATATCAATTAATTTCTTACTTTTCATGAACATAAAAATGACAATGTCGTTCGTGCGTACATGTGAACTATCACCTCCACGAAGCGATGTGATTCATTTTTATTCACCAAATCACTTGTATGATATATATTAAACTATATTTAAATTATTATTATCATTTTGGAGATATAAAATAATAATTTATGTATTTTTATAATTATCAATGAAAAATGGAAACCTTATTGATGCGTATATACAACCTTCTTTCTCCATGATTATAAAGTTGTTAGTTTTTCTTACCATAAATTAATGGTTTGATTTAAAAAGTATAATTGATGTATATAAGAGATTATTATATCATTAATGTTATTATGAAGATAATGGATTTAGGACCACATTGACTATTGACATTGTATTGAGTTCATTTTCGCCTCAAGTACCGAATAATGACAAAACATCTGATATGAACTTAAATAAATATGTAATTGTTGTAAAATTTTAATAAGTGATATAAAAGGAATAATAAAAATGAAAAAGGTTATCAAGGAAGTATAAATTAACATATTTTTATATAACATCCCATGTAAATAAAGAATAATACATTTTTCTATTTATTAATATTTGTGAAATAAATATTAACATTGTTTTAAATGGGATTCTATGTTCGATGGTGTATCTAATACTCAAATATGAGTTTCAATGAAATCTTACGTTGCACACAATGTTGGGCCATACTGAAAAATAATAATATAATATTATTTTAAATGGTAGTAAACACCTAACCATTGTATTGGTGGGAATGGAAAAATCTATCTACAATATGAATATACATGTTTGTTAAGTGTCTTTACATTATTCAAACAATTTTAGACGCTTAAAATAAGAAAGAATATGATTTTAAGCATAAATACTCTAATATTTTGTAAAGGGTCAATTTACTAGTTTTTGATGGAGAACCGCTTTTAGATATAGTTTTTGTAATTTTTATATGATATATTTGAAAAAATAAAATTCTTCTTTTGTATCAGGACATCAATATTTAATTTGGATGAAATTTTGGTATTTTTCTGATAAGGTTCATTTATTTAATTAATAGTGAAAATACTGTATTTTAATTCAAAACTGCCTTTTAAGATAATTTATTTTTATAGTTAGATTATATTTTTAATTGTTTTTGAAGTGAAATTTTATTATGTTTTTACCATTTAATCCAATTTTGGTCGTTGGAAGTAATTTCACATTGAAATTGGACATAAACAAGTGTCAATCTTTTGATAGTTATTATTTCTTAAAAACAATATTTCTGTTTTGACAGCGGGAATTAATATAAAATTAATTTATGAAACTTTTGTGTTTTGAATTTTGAAAAATGGATTCCATATTTGGAAATAATTAGGTCCAAATTAGGTAAATAGGTATCTTTTATTTTTAGACATTATGGATATTTATTTCATTAAATATTTTATTTTCCTTGGTTAAAGGGTAAATCTGTTAAATATGGGTAAAAAATAATATTATAATAATATTAAATTACCCTAACATGTGTTATAATCCTATTGGATGATTCCTGTCCGACCATGTCCATCCTTGGGTCGATTTTGAACCCCATAGAGCCACATGGGAGTGATAATGACACTATATATTAATTAATTTAAAGTAATGACAAAAATGACATAAAAATATATCTTTTAGTAAATTAATTTGTACATGGGGTTATATAAGTTATCTATTCAACTATAAATATTAATTTGAAAGATAAAATTTTTTCCTACATCATGGTATTTTTTTATAATTTTTAGATATCAGATAGATAAAATTATTTATGAGACAATAATGGAGTAGTGTTTACCTCATTAATGAATGATTTAAATAAATAAGATTATAAAAATTAAAACAATATCTAAAACCAGTCAAATTATTGTTGGATGATTTTATTTCGAATATGAGTCATCTTATTTTCTACTTTAATATGTTTTGTACCTTTGTATACTGAGAATCATTGTATAATACAATAATATTTTTAAACTTTCCTAAAGAGCCCCTCCCCCCCTATAAAAATCTTGGAACTCTAATCCATTACTCACACCTATAAATACCCTTGGATCGTCCAACCTATGACCAAAAAAGCTCTCAAGATACCTATCTTTCTTCTATAAGCCTTACATTATCCATTAAGGTACTTCAAGAAATCCTTTTGGTTCAATCCAAAGGGAGTTACCCGATTTAAAGGTAACATCTTATTTTAAGTTCATTTCTTTTATTTTACTTCTCCATCCCCATGAACACTTTTTATTCATTTATTTTATAATAACACCAGTATCCTAAATATTCTAGGTTTTTTTATGATAAGGATTCGAACTATACATACACACACCTCCATCTAATGGGTAAAGAACATATTGTTTCTGTGGATGACAAAGTACTGCCTCATGAAACAATGATTGTTTAATCTTCTCCTACCACCTCTTATAGTGGCCGTTAAGATGGAAATGTATTTATATGTGATATATATTATATTTATATTGTTACCATGATCCTGTATTCTTCATTTATATAATACCTTTATGGTTTTTATAGTGGGTAAATATGATAATTTCATTTGAGGGAGTGCGGACTACAGCCCCCTCAATGTTATATGACTCGTTAATTCCATATGTGGAATGTATAAAAGATATAGTAAATAAAATTATATATTATATTATAATATAATTATAATATAACTATGTATCATTATGTTTTCATTCCATTAAATATGAAATAGAACTGAAACTAGTGTTCATGCGTACGTACGGATTACCATATCCATGAACAGTGCCTTTCATTTCTTATCTCCAAATTTTATGTACTATTATAAATACATATATATATACTCAATATATATGATATATATGATATCTAAATCATTAATATCATTATGGAGATAATGAAATTTTGACCACACGGACAACATGAAATTATAAGGAGATCATTTTTGACTCAAGTATCAAACATCGACAAAACGACCATTATTAACAAAAATGATTACATAATGTTTATAACATGGTAATTAGTGATATAAAAGAAATCATAAAATTTAATGAGGTTCTTAAGAAAGTGGATATTAAAATTATTTTATTATTCCTGAGATTAAAGAATGAATGGGTCAAGTCGTATTTGAGGTAAGGGAATTCGTCTCAATCTCTTATCATTGAGGCATATTTTGTTTTATATAAGTCTTTAATTTATACGGTGTGTAAAAACCATTGACCTTTCATTTCTTTCAAATGGAATAATTTTTTATGAAGTGTTTTACTAAATGACAAAAAAGTAATTTTTCTTTTTAACATAATCAGTAACAATAACCTTTTCGCCGCCACGAGTATTATTTGATCTTTGGCTTCCATAAAAAGTCATAATGTTTTTAAAAGTAAAATAAATACCATATACTTATTTACACATTTTGGTATTGAAAATGGTTTTTATTATGTATTTTTTATGTCAATTAATTTAAATGATATATTGTGATTGAAATGTAGGAAGTTTATCTTTCCTATATTCTTGTTTTATGTGTTAGGAATGGGTTATGGTTCTTTGGAATTATTTACAAATACATGTGGTTCCGTGATAAACCATGTACGCGTGACCCTGAGATAGTTATCCAATGCATTAGGTAACATGATGGAGGTAAATGTGAATGTTTCTCCTAATAGATTTATGAAATATACTGTGATGGGTATTCCAAATGTAACTCAATACGTGGCTATAAAAGCTACAATGTATGTATGTTATGGATTCCATAAGTGACCTTTTTGATTTGTGATTACTATTTGTTATTAATAAATCTTATGATTTCATGAGGTATGTTAAAAATATTATGATTTTATGGACTAATGTTTTCATTATTTATTTTATAACACTTACTGATATATTTATGCTCATCCCATGTTTTGAAATGTTTTTCACAAAACATAAAGATAAATAGGTTCAAGGACGAGATCAAGGAAAAGTCATGCTGTCTAAAATATTGAATTAGACATTACTCTTTTTTCAAGAGTTTTTATTTTATGAAAAAAGTGGAATCTGAGTATAAGTGTGTAATTTATAATTTTTGAGATGTAATGTAATAGTTTTGGACAAATTATCTAAAACTCTAAACCAAAAAAGAACCTCAATGTAAATTATCCATTTAATTTAAGATTATGTAATATTTTAGGGTTGTGTCTTTATTGTTGGTATCAAATGTCAGTTTAGATAACTTTATGAGTTAGGATATTGTTAAATTAATATCTATAAATTAATTTATGTTAATATTGAAATAATATAGTATTTACAGATTACCATGTTGCTTCACCTGTGATATTTTTTGCTCAGAATGCTTTTCCACAGAGAAAACAGGGGAGCTATGGAGGGACGATATCAATAGGAAGGCAGCCTTCTAAATAAGCAACCTGAGATGGTCAGAATCAAAACAGAATAGTTTGTATCAGTGATGGCACAATTGACTTAGGCTATAAATAGTGGTGGTATCCATGCACGAGATCAACCAGATCAACCATAGAGGAACTTTTCAGGAGTGGAACATTTCATGAGGCAACATCCCCCATCATTCAAAGGTTCATCTGACCTTGTTCCAGCTTAAGGATGGATTAAAGCACTAGAGATGATTTTTTTTTGTCATGGAGAGTTTAGAAAATCAAAAGGTCAGTTTTTTGTTTACTGTTTTGATGGTGAAGTTGATCAGTGGTGGTTGATGGTGAAAAATATCAGGGATAGTGAGGAGATTAATGATCTTGATTGGGATGAATTTAAAGGTATGTTTCATGAGTAATATTTTCCTAAGGTGGTTTTTCTTAGTATGGAAAAACAATTACTGGAATTGAGGTAGGAGGATGAATCAATGGCTACTTGTGAAGAAAAATTCACTCGACTGGAAAGGTATGCTCCAAATTTCATATGAGATATTGATATTAAAATCAACCATTTTTACTTAGGATTAAATCCAAAGTATCGAAGGTCTTTAGCTTCTCGTGAGCTCAAAACTTATGAAAAACATGTTCAATGTGCAGAGAAGGTGGAAATTGATTTTTCCAATGATCATATGTTCTTTGAAAAACAACAAAATAAGAGGTCGATGTGGCAGATGGAAGGGAAGAACTCTTAAAAAAAGTCTAATGGTAAGGTACTTATGTTTAAAGTTTGTTAAAATTGTGGTAAAAATCATGTTGGGGAATGTATTTTAAACTATGTTAAGTGCTACCGATGAGGTAAAATGGGACATAAGGCTCGTAATTAAACTGAAAAAATCAGGGTATTGGTAAGAAAAAAATCTGAATTATAATTAGTAAAATGTTTTAAGTGCAATGAAATCGGTCATTATACAAATGAGTGTCTAACTAAGAGCTCAACTGAGGGAAAGTAGCTGGGATACAAGCAAAAAGTGGTGGTGAAATCCTTTGAAAATACTTCAGTAGAAGTTAGGCCATCAAATGAATTAGTATCAAGTACACTATTTGTTTGTTCAGATTATGCTAGTGTGTTATTTGATTAAGGTACTACACATTTGTTCATTTCTAAGATGTTTGTAGTAAATTGGGAATTCCATATCAAGATATGAATTCGGAACTTATGGTAAAAACACCCGGGGGAAATTTTAGAAAAAAAAAATATAAGAACCTTCTTGTCCTTATGGGAAGAAAGACTCTACCTGAAAACCATAATTTTTTTCCTCCAGTAGAGTTTGATATTATTTTGGTTATGGATTGGCTTTTTTTTATCATGCTGTGATTTAATACAGAGCTAAAAAGGTTTCCTTTCAGAAATATTTTTAGTTTGTGAACAAGAATGAAACCTTAATTTTGAAAGCAAATCAGGAAGCTGAGAAACTAGTAAAATATGGAATTGAATGTTGCCTTGAACATATTGTTGAAAACAAAGGAAATGTCCAGATTAATGATGTTACAGTGGTAAATGAGTATCTTGATGTCTTTCCTGATGAGTTTCCTGGTATAATACCTGATAGAGAAGTTGATTTTACTATTTACTTTATTTCTAATGCTAATCCAATTTCATAACACCCTTATCGAATGTATCAAATTGATCTTTTAGAGTTAAAGAAGCAACTGCATGATTTATTTGATAATGGTTTCATTTGACCTAGCACATCACCATGGAGTGCTCTAGTATTGTTTGTTAAAAAAAATAGTTCAATGATACTTTTCATTTATTATAGAGTGTTGAATAAAATCACTATTAAGAACAAGTATCCTTGTCCTCATATCGATGATTTGTTTGATCAGCTCTAGGGAGCTCAGTATTTTTTGATGATTGACATGGGGTTGGGGTACCATCAGTTGAAAGTAGAGGATGTTGAAATTCTGAAGACCACATTTCGTACAAGATATGGCCATTATGAATTTGTGATTATTCTTTTTGGAATAACCAATGCACCTACTATATTAATATATCTTATGAATAGAATTTTCTGTAAGTTCATGGATAAGATTGTGGTCGTCTTTATTTATGATATTTTGGTTTATTCCAAATGTAAAGGGGAACATGAAACCCATTTAAGAGTTTTCATTCAAACCATAAAATAAACTAAACTATTAGGGAAATTCTGTAAGTGTGAGTTTTGGTTACAAAACAATTTCATTCCTTGGTCACAATTTTTAAAAAAATGGCATAACTGTTGATCCCCATAAAACAAAAGTTGCTAAAGAATGGACAAGACACAAAAATATAACTAAAATATGTAGTTTTATTTTTTTTTAAGTTTATTACCAGAGGTTTTTCAAAAAAATTTCTTAGTTATCTAGCCCACTGAATAAGTTAACTCGAAAATGTGTTATGATCTTTTGGACAAAAGAACATAATAATTGTTTTCCAGAATTGAAAATAAGATTGGTGAAGGCTGCAATTTTGGCACTACCTTCCAAAAATGGTGTGTTTCTTATCTAAAGTTATGCTTCATTGAAAGGACATGGTTGTGTCCTTATGAAGAATGATAATTTAATTGCTTATTCTTCACGTCTGTTGAAACCTCATGAGTTAAATTACCCTACACATGATTTGGAATTAGCTGCTATTATTTTTTGCTTAAAAATTTGGAGGCATCATTTGTATGAAGTAAACTATGAAATATATACTGAACACAAATGATTGAAGTATATATTCACTCAAAAAGAGAATATGGCTGGAATTAAGCAAGGATTATGATTTCACAATTCATTACCATCTAGGAAAGAAAAATAATGTTGTTGATGGTTTGAGTCAAAAAAGTAATGTAAAATTAACCTTGTTAGATCTGGAACAAGATACTTTGATTAAAGACTTGGTGAACTTTGGAATAGAAGTTATTAGGGAATTAAATTCCTTTGTTTTGTTTTCGGTGTCAGTGAAATCATCTCTATCAGGCAGAATTAAATAAGCGTAGAAGGAAGACAATGAGTTGCAGAAAAATGTAGAGTTGGTTCAGAAGGGTAAGTTGACTGATTTTAATATTGATATTGATTGTGTTTTGAGGTTTGGGAAGAGATTATGTGTGCATTGTGATTAAAAGTTGAAGAAAGAGTAATTATGTTAAGATCATAGTTGTCTGTTTTCAGTTCATCCTAGAAGTACTAAGATGTACAGTGATTGTAGGGAGTATTACTGCTGGGATGGAATGAAAAGATATGATGCTGAATTTACTGTGATGTGTTTGACTTGTCAATAGGTTAATGCAGAGCGATAGTTACTAAAAGGGATTCCACAGTCTTTACCAATTCCATAGTGAAATTTAAAAAATATATCTATGGACTTCATTGTGGGATTACCAAAGTCATCTCGAGTTAATAATTAAATATGGGTTACTGTTGATTGATAAAAAAAATCTGCTCATTTACATCCTATTTGAGATACTTTTTCTCTAGATCAACATTATCAGTTATATATTAAAGTGATAGTTCAGTTTCATGGAGTTCCTCTCTCCATTCTATCTAATCGTGATCCTAGGTTTACTTCTATCTTTTGGAAAGTACTTCATAAGTCGTTGGGTATTGAGTTAAATTTTAGTACAACTTATCATCCTCAATCAGATTGGATGTCAAAATAAACAATTCAGCCCATAGAGGATATGCTGCATGCTTGTTCACTGAATTACTAGGTATTTTGGGACCAACTTATTTATTTTTTTTAATTTTCTTATAATAATTGTTTTCATTTCAGTATAATGATGGCTCTATTTGAGGAATTATATTGGAAGCAGTGTCGAACTCCTGCCTGTTGGGATGAAGTAGGTGAATGAAAACTGATGGGACTATAATTGGAAGAAGAGATGGAAAATAAAGCCCAGTTGATTCAGAAGCACATGAGAATATCTCAGATTAGGCAGAAAAGTTATGCGGATAATCGGAGAACGGATCTCTCTTTTGAGGTAGGTGATCATGTCTTTCTCAATGATTTTCCATGGAAAAGTGTGATGGGTTTTGGTAGGAAGGGAAAACTGAGTTTGAGGTTCATTGGACCTTATGAAATCCTGGAGAAAGTTGGATCAGTTTCATACAGAGTGGCTTTACCTCCAAGTTTATCCCAGGAACACAATGTTTTTCATGTTTCAATTTTGAGAAAATATAGGTCGGATCCATCTCATGTTTTGAGCCTAGAGGCAGTTCAGTTGGAAGAGAATCTCTTTTATTAAGAACAACTAGTCCAGATTCTTGACCATAGAGAGAAAGTGTTTCGGAATAAGGTAATTCATCAGTTAAAGTTTTTTTTGGAAAAACCATATGGTTGAAGAGGCAATGTAGGGATCTGAAAATGCTATGAGGAATAAATACCCCCACTTATTAGATAAGTGAATAAAAATTATGAGGACGGAATTTCCAAAATGGGGGAAGGGTGTATCATTCCAAGTAAATAAAGAATAATAAATTTTAATATTTATAAATATTTGTGAATTAAATATTAATGTTTTTTAAATGGGATTGTAGGTTTTATAGCGTACCTGATATGGAAAAATGTGTTTCATTGAAATCTTACGTGACACACAACATTGGGTCATACAGAAAAAAATAAAATAATAATATTTTAAATGGTAGTTAATGCCTAGCCGTTGTATTGGATGGAATGGACAGAACTAACTAAAAAATAAATATACATGTTTTTTAAATGTTTTTATAATTATTCAATAAATTTTAGAGGCTTAAAATAAGAAAGAATCTGATTTTAAGCATAAATACTCTAATATTATTTAAAGGGTTGATTTACCGCCGTTTGATAGAGAACCATTTTTAAATCTAGTTTTGGTCACTTTTATATGTTCAATTTGACATAATAAATTTTTTCTTTAGAATTGGGACATCAATATTTTCATTGGATGAAATGTTGGTATTTTTCTGATAATGTTCATTTTTTTAATGAATAGTGTAAATAATGTATTTTAATTCCAAACTGTCTTTTAATGTAATTTATTTATATGGTTAATTTATTTTTTTAATTGGTTCTAAACTGTGATTATATTATTTTTTTACCATTTCATCCAATTTTGGTCATTAGAATTAATTTCACTTTTAAATTGGACATAAACAAGTGTCAATATTTTGATATTTGTTATTTTTAAAACACACTTTTTTTTACAGTGGAAATTAATTTTAAATTAATTTCTGCCAGTTTTGTGTTTTTAATTTTGAAAAATGGATTCCATATTTTGAATCAGGAAGTCCAAATTTTGTAAAAAGGTAACTTTTATTTTTTGATATTATGAATATTTACTTCAGTAAATATTTTATTTACCTTGGTTAAAGGTTAAATCTGGTAAATACGAGTAACAATTAATATTATAATATTACTAAATTACCCAATAATTTTACCTAATCCTATTAGAGGATACAAATACAACCAAGGGAATCCATGGAGTAATATTGGGACCCCAGGGAGCTACATTAGAGGGATAATGACACTTTATATTAATTAATTTAAAGTGATGAGAAAATGACATAAACATATATCTTTTAGTAAATCAATTTGTACATGGAGTTATATAAGTTATCTCTTCAACTATAAATATTCATTTCAAAGATAAAATTATTTCATACATCAGGGTATTTTATTTATAATTTTTTGAAATCAAATAAATAGAATTATTTATGACACAATAATGATGCACTGTTTACCTCATTAATGAATGATTTAAATAAATAAGATTATAAAAATTATAAAAATATCCAAAAACTTTACAATTATTATTGGATAATTTTATTTCTAAATTGAGTAATCTTATATTAAACATTCATAAGTTTTGGAAATGTAGAAACAGAGAATCATTATATAATAAAATAATATATTTAAACTTTCCTAAAGAGCCAATCCCCCCTTATAAAATTACCTCACCTATAACCCATTATTCACACCTACCAATCCCCTTGGATCACCAAAACTCTATCCAAATAATCTCATAATGTCTCTCTCTACCTCTTAGAATCTTTACCTTAGGCATAAAGAACTTCAAGTAATCATTTTGGTTCAAACCAAAGGAAGTTAGCCGATTTAAAGTTAACATCTTCTTTTAAGTTGTTTTCTTTTATTTTACTTTTCCAACCTCTTAAACTCTATTTATTCATTTATTTTATAAAAAAACCAGTATCCTCAAAATAATAGGTTGTTTTTATGATATTTATTCGAATTACACTTACAGACACCTCCATCTAATGTGTAAAGAACATATTGTTTCTGTGGACGGTTAACTAGTGCCCCATGAAACAGTGATTCTTCAATCTTCTCCTACCACCTCTTATGGTGGAAATTAAGAAAAAAATGTATTTATATGTGATATATATTATATTAATATTTGTTCCATGCTTTTTTATTTCTTATTTATAGAATACCTTTATGGTTTCCATGGTGGGTAAACACGATAATTTCATTTGAGGAAGTGCGGACTACCGCCCTCTCAAAGTGATATGACTCATTCATGACATACATGGAACATATAAACGATGTATTCAATGAAATAATATATGATATTATACTGGAATTATAATATACCTATGTATCATTATGTTTTAATTCAATTAAAATACAAAATTGAAATGAAAGTAGCGTTCAAGCGTACGTACGACTTACTGCCTCCATGAATGGTGCATTTCATTTCTTATCTCCAAGTTTTATATAAAATTATAAATACATATATATATATACTATGTATATATGATATATACTATATCTAAATATTTAATATCATTCTAGAGATAATTTACTTTTGACCACATGGATAACTTGTAATTATAAGGAGAACATTTTTGACTCAAGTACCAAACATAGACAAAACAACCATTATTAACTTAAATGATTACATAATGTTACAACATGGTAATAATATATATAAAAGTAATAATAAAATTGTATAAGGTTCTTAATCAAGTAGAAATTAACTTTCATTCATTATTCTTTAGATTATAGAATGAACGGGTCAAGTCAGACACCAGGTAAGGGACTTCGTCTCAATCTCCTTTCATTGAGACATATTTTGTTTTATATATGACATTATTTTATATAGTGTATAAACACCTTTTACTTTTTATTTCATTCAAATATAATATTTTCCTACAAATAATTTTACTAATAGATAAAAAATGAATGTTTATTTTTAATGTAAGTAGTGACAATAACCTTTCCTCCACCACATGTATTATTTGATCTTTGACTTAATTAAAAAGATGTAATGTTTTCAAAAGGAAAATAAATACCATATACACTTTTACGTATTTTGGTATTGAAAATGGTTCTGATATTGTAATTTTTATGTCAATATATTTAAATGATATATTGTGATTGAAATGTGAAAATTTTATCTTTCCTATATGTTTGTTTTATGTGTTATGAATGTGGTATGGTTCTTGGGAATTTCTTATTCATACAGGTAGTTCTGTGATAAACATAACGAGGGTGAGCCCGAGATAGCTATCCAATGCATTGTGTAACATGATAGAGGTAAACATGAATGTTTCTCCTAATAGATTTAGGGAATATACTATGATGGGTATTCCAAATGTAATTCCCTACATGGCTGTGAAATATACAACGTAAGTATGTTATGAATTCCCTAAGTTACCTTTATTATTTTTGATTAATATGTGTTATTCATAAATCTGATGACTTCATGAGGTATATATAAATAATATTAAATTTTGATGGACTAATGTTTTCAATATTTATTTTATAACCCTTACTGAGCTTTTTATGATCATCCCATGTTTTGAAATGTTTTTTAAGGGACTTAAAGATGAATAGGGTCAAGGATGGGATCAAGGAAAAGTTATGTTGTCCAAAACATCGAACTAGACATGACTCTTTTTTGAAGAGTTTTTATTTTATGAAAAAATGGAAACTGAGTAGAACTGTCTACATTGTAATTTTTGATATGAAATGTAATAGTTATGGCCTAATTCTCTAAAACTCTAAACTTGAAAAGATCCTCAATGTGAATTATCCTTTTAATTCAAGATTATGTAATCTTTTATGGCTGGATCCTTATAGTTTATTATTAAGGATTATAAAGATTGTACATGGTGAGCCGAACTCAAGGTAAGGGACTTTTTAAATCAAATCATTTTTTTAATGTTTTGAGGATTTATTCTTATAAATAATTATAATTAATATCCAGGTTTCTAAAATAAATTTATTAATATACTTATATGGACATATTTTTTTTTAATGTAGATTATTTTTAAAAAAATGTAAGAGGTATGGGATACAATGTTTCCAAAATATTTTTTTAAATGATTTAATTATATTATAAATTTTTTTTGATTATTTCAATAACATGGAATGTTTTTTAACATATATTCCGGGATTTGACTTTCTTGATTTCATGTTCATATCATGTATTGATGTTTAATTTAAAAGTATTAAATTTTATTTTAAAAAACAATTTTTATCATTTTTGAGTGCGTGTCTTGTCAAAATGAAATGTTATTTTAATGTAAAAATGATATTTTTACTTTATACATGTTTCATGTGTTATTATGTTATGGTTCATAGGAATATTTTAAGTGTACAGGTGGTTATATAATAGAACAAGGGTGGGTGAGCCAAAGATAGCTCTTGAAATCTTTGGTTAATGAGGTAGAGTTAACAGGTTGCGTTTGTATTAAGTGATTTAGGGAATATACTGTAAAGAGTATTCCAAACATAACCATAAATGTTACTCCCTATGTCATCATGAAATCATCAATGTAAGTATGATATAAATTCCCCAAGTTAACTTTATGTTTTATGATTTATAAGAATATTTATAATGATATTATGATTTCAAGAGGTATGATAAAAAGTGTAGGTTTTATGTGTGAAAATTATTTTTTTTGTGAAAATGTTTTCATGATTTTAAAATATTCATGGAATAATTATTTAATTCCTTATTTTATATCCCTTACTATGGAATTTAGAGTAATCCAATGTTTTTCAAATGTTTTTCATAAAATTTAAGGGAGAATAGAGTCAAGGACGGAATTAGGGAAAAGTTATGATGATTAAACATGAAGAGAAACTATGTTTCATTTTAAATGATTCTATTTTATGGATGAAGTGGATACTATTGGATGTGTCCACTTTATATTTATTTGGTTTTGTTATGTAATAGTTGTGGCCTAATTCTCTAAAACTCTAAACCTTAAAAGATTCTCAATGTGAAATAATGTGAAATTATTGACTTTACTCAATATTATATTATTATTAAACTTAGGGCCTTACAGTTCTTGTCGATCTATATTAAACTACAGTAGTTATATATTGGGAGTGTCACAATAAAATTTTTACAATATCTATGTATATATCGGGTGATTTTCTAATTTAAAATTTTTGTTTATTTGTTATATTGGATGTGTTAAAATTTATTTTTTATATAGAAAATAATGTAATAGGAAATTTCTAGTTTTATAAATATTTTTCAACATAGATTTCATGGTAGGTCGCCACAAAAACTCCGGTGGATGGAACAAGGAGTTCTATGGACCAGATAAGGGGGATCATGACTTTGGAATACCATTGCGAGTCAAGTAATTGTAACTAAGACCCAAGCAGAACATCATAAAATAGATTGGGGTCCATTAGGATTGAAATGTGTTATTCTAAGAACATTTTTAATGAGGGGTAAGTTTAAACTTGTCAATTTATAGATTTTGAGAATATAGACCCCATTTAAGGTCTTGATGAGATTATATCCCTTAGTTAAATTATTTATATCCTTTCAATCTTATTTTCTTCTTTTGGTGAAATCTCAGTTGATTCTTATCAGAATAAAAATCTATTGAGTGTGTTCGATTCAATGGGTTAAGTAGATTGAATGTCCTTTTTCTCCAAATGTGATGTGGTTTCAATTTTTTCTTAATTCAAATTTTGTTCTTTCCTATATTATTTAAAATTAATTTATTTCCAAAGAATAAGAAAAAAATTTGACTTAGATGTATTATTTAGATTATTGGTATTTAACTAGATAGGTTACTTCAATAAATTCCTTTATTTTAAATGATAAATTATTATTTATTTTTCTAATGTGATGTGTGTATTGAAATAGGTGGTGAATGGTTGATGAGGCATATGAATCTATATCCAAATAGAACATATTAAATTAATAAATGGGATTTAATTAAGGATTCAATTCATTATTTAATTTTTTTCCAATTACTATTTTGGGGCGGGGGTTGTTTGAAGTCAAATATTTATCCCATTTTCCTATTTAATTTCTCTGTTAACCATCAAAATTAAGAATTTTATAATTTTAACAAAATGAAAGTTAAAAATAATAATAATTATTATTAATTATATGTGATGAATTTTTAATTTGTGTGTTAAATATAAATGTTTATATTTGAATCTTTAGTGATTATGAACCACTGTTGACTGGTATTGGTGTTTAGTAATTTTTAATAAATTAATGTGGCATGTGAATGATATTTCATGTGGAAAATTATACTTTATGGGATTAGGAAATGAAATGAATTATATTTTTATGTTTCTAGGGGTTAATTTTAAGATTTTAAAATGGAAAAACATTAATGAGGTTTGATTTGGGGTAATTGAAGTGAGATTACAAATATGTGTTCTGTGTTTTAATTGTTTGAAAAAATAAGGGGTAAAGTTAATATGTTTTATAAACAATGTTGAAGGATTATAAAATTGGTGATTGGAATTTTTGATAGAATTTTTTATTATAATTTGTGTATAATGTTGAACTCAATGTCGTGATATTATAAAATTAAGATATGTTGTGTTTTTTGAAAACACCATGTGTTTTATTATGTTATAGATAAGTTTATAAGTTTGACCACGAGGAGAATTAAGCCCTGGGTATGAGTATGAATTATGTATTAAATTATCTCAGGACATTATTTTTATTTCTTAAATAGGTTGTTTGAGGTATATCTACTTTTAAATACTTCCTTACAAGGAAACAAAATATAATTTCAATCATCTCCAATAAATATATTGGTTGTATTTCTATATATCCCTACTTAATCCAATCACCGTATTAACCCCTTTATGGTTTTCAAGACATCCCTTATTTTGAGTCATCAAAGGAATTTTAATTTTAATAAACATAATAATGAATAGAAATTTGATAAAATAACATAAAATAAACCATTATGGGACTTCAAGTGATCTTAAAAAATGATTAGGCATAATATAATTAAGAACATGTTCAATTAAATGAATATAAAATAAGGGTTACTTACTAAAAAATATTTTAAAATGGTTACAATAAATGTTAAAATGGTTATCATTGACTTGAGGTAAGTATTAGACGATATCCTCTCCAACATTATGCATTAGGCAAGTGGGGTCTTGATAATCATCAATTATCTATCTAGGGAGAGTGTTTGATCCAACCTATTCTTACATTGTAATGTATCCAAGTGTTCATGTATAATAATCCTTTATCTTTAACTATTATAACCCCTAATATTTTTTAACACGCACTTCTCTTTATAATAAAGGATACAAATAGTTAGATCAATGGATTCATCCTTTGGTTTGTAGTCATCTAAAAAATTTTCTAACTCTCAACGGTGGATTTTTTCATGTAAGAGGTCTAAAAGTAAACCTCTTATTTCTTAAAATATATCATTTAATGATTTTATGCCCTTTTATTATTTATAAAACAACTTATTTGAATCCCCATGTACATGTTTGTGTCCAGTGTGTGAGTCCTTGTTTGAAACATGTATGGATCTTTCTTCAAAGAAAAAATTTTCAACCCTCCATCAACAATATTCTCAGTATATTTTGTCATAATACCACATTATGGGAACAATAAGTTGTTTAAATACTATGTTGGAAAATTTTAAAACATAAAATAAAAAATCGAAAAAAAATATCATGACCATTTCATTTTAATATTTTCAATCATAAAAAAATTATTATTTTTTGTAAAAATATGAGCAAGTTCAAAATAAAAAATAAAAAATTAAACAGTTAAATCACATTTTTAATGATTTTTCATTACAATTATTGAACTATATAAATAAAAATATTTAAACAGTTATTCAATATATTTTTAAAAATAATTGTTATTCTTTTATTTATATTTTTATTTAAAATGTGTGTAAACTCATATCAAAATTCAAACAATGCATATGCATTCAAAACACTAGATAAGAAAATCAATCAATTTTAATAAATCTAGTTTTATTATTAGATAAATAAACTAAGTTATAATTATTATGACATCATATGATATAATATTTATTTAGGAAATAACATTTTACACTATTACACTTTATTTCATGTTTATAATAACAGTAATCAATATTTTAGTAAATAAATATATCAAAAAATGTTTTTTTATATAATTAATCACCATATATGGTTATTCTATGACAGTTTTAAATTTATTTCACTTATATAAGGTATTATTATTTTATCTTGGATATAAATTTATCTGAAATAAAAATTGGAAACCTCAATTCCCGATTACTATAAGTGGGATTGTATCTACCATTGAGGAGATGTACAGAACACTGGGATTGAATTAGTAGTTGTAAACCACTTAAAACCTTTCTTCACTCTTAAAACCACATGATCCAAATGTTGTTAAGTGTATGTAACATTAATTAATAAAATAAATAAATGGTGATTATACATTGTAAGATATAATGATATGTACATGGACACAAGGGATTACAAGATTCACCAAATCATTATGAGTGGATACATTATTTGTGATCGAAAGTTTTATAATATTTTACAAATTCTTACTTTTATTATCAATGAAGAATAAGTGGTTGGAGTTCGAAGATATTCATAAACTACTACAAAAAAAATATTCAATACAATGTAACAAGTATTAATGATACGCATAATCAAACATGAAAATTTTCTCCCGCCATCAGCATGTTCTTCCACTTCATTGATGATGTGTACACTAATATTATCATAATACCAACCCTATAGATGAATATATCATTTTAAATACATTTTTATTATTATATCACAGTATCATCCATATATATATATATATATATATATTTAATTTTCTATGTCTCTATTGATAGTTGTGATTGATCCTTCAATCCCATATGGCCTCATTATGATCTATTTAGAATGTATTCATAAAACATAGTCAGATGCAAAAATATACCATTAAAATCTAGAAAACCTTTCAAAAAATAAATAATATTTAAATAATATTTTTATCATTTTATAAATACCAAAACATGGGGTCTATAGCCATTACATGGTTTTATTATATGAATCAAGATCTAAAAACCATGATCAAATATACATCCTCTAAAAAATCTTGAAGTAGTTTCTTTCTTTACTTCATTGGTTATGACTGAAACCTAGACTTGTTTTTATCTATAATAAATCATGGGTTTTTCCAAAAAAATATAACAAACTTCTTCTTGAACATGATCACTTAAACAAAGGAAAAAACCTCCTTGAACATTGAAATAGTGTATATAATAGTGATTTATTTTTTTATTGGTTGATAACAAATTCATCATATAATCCCCAAAAATCATGGTCCACACCATAATACTTTTCCATCTACACTACAATACAATTGATGTTAGCAAATTCATTTTTTCTTGATTATTTTTTCATGTATTTGTTTTAAATCCACCTTTAATCCATGACTAGAAACCTTTATTGTTTTGGATAAATCATAATGTTGTTTTCTTTTTTACCGTGTAGTTTTTTCTTTATCGCTGGATGTGAGTTTTTATCTCCAATCCATTGAACCGAGTTGAATATCTATTACTATTTTAAGGAATATACGGTGTTGTTGAAAAAACATTATTTTATTTTTATCCTCATGATGGTAAATGAGTGTAACCATGAATCCTCTATAAAGCACATTTATTTTCTTTGATCTTATTTATAATAAATTATTATAATCAAAAAAACGTGACATAGTTTATAATTATCCAAAATATAGTTTTCTTAATATCATTTTTTATGGGTTTTTATTTATTTAATGTCTTTAAAATTTATCCCTTAATTTTAGCATCCACAATATGTCACAATGTTCATCAGGATGTCCTTCAATTAGCTCAATATCATCATTAAATTTAATAATAATATTCCACATCTTCTTTTATTATCATCCAATTGGAACTTATATATAATGAAACAAACATCAATTCAAACCACTAAGATGTTTCTTTAAGATAAGCTGAAATATAAATTACAATATGTATTTATATGTTAAATAATAATTTGTTAAAAACTCCTCATTATAGGATCTAAGGACCCCAGACCCGTACTCATGGGTTAGGTGCTTCAAGGAATATCTTAAAACACTAGCTTCGATACGAAGTGAGATTAATCAAGATAAACATTAATATATATCACTTTAATATTATGTCTCATAACAATCCCACACAATCATGGTAACCATTTTGTTTAGTATCATTTGAGATCAACTATATAAATATCTTATTTTATAATACCTGTGAACATTCCTCCATTATTGTACTCATTTAGACATCCTTATAGACTTATCACATGTTAAAATAATATTTATAAACTATGGAACAAAACCATAAGAATGGGGTGAGATAATATGCTTATTAAGGACTAACGAAAGGGTTAATAATTGACGATTATAAGTGATCATAAGATAAGAATATGAGTATAAGTTCGCTGTTATGGTCCATGAATATAACATTAGAAAATTGTACCGAAATAGACATGGATATCAATAATAAATCATTATATATGAATATGAGTGTATAATAAGTCATGAATCATCATTAATTGAGAATGTTTTAATACCTAATATTATGGATCAAACATAATCGTAAAAAATAATTTCTTTTTTCAAGGATCACTTCCAAGATGGCCCTATCTAGAGACATAAATCTCAAATCATATGTCATGGAATAAGGCATTGACATAACATACAACACGAGTTATAGGAGAAAATTACATAAAAATTAATAGGCATACAAATATGACCTATGAATGTGGCATAAACATAAGTATAGATATCATATGCCAATGACACCCACCAAGACATTCATCATATAGAAGGATTGGGCTAACCACTCTTGCACCTTCTCAGGATTGGGTTGACTTCCCACAAACCCATTTGGGATTGGAATAAACTACCCATCCACCTTTTTGGTCTTGGGATAACGCACATGTGTACCCTTTTGGTCTTGAGATAAACCACCTGTGAACCCATTTGGGCATGTGATAAACTGCCTATATACCGTCTTAAACATGGGATAAACCCCACACAGACCCTTTGATAACATGTGATATAAAACACTATCAAATGAATTTATAGGCTAAATAATTATATCAGAAACTACCACAAAAGGAAAATAAAAGATAATTATGCCACAAAATTATAAAAACATTTATCAAGTCATCACAAATTAAGTAACTAATTGTAAAGAAATAGGATTCATGAAAACTTCCTTAAAGCATCATCATCATAATCTATCTATAGAAAGAAGGTTGAAGGTATCATAACAATATATCCCATTTTCATCATAAGGAACATCATAGGATATTTACATATATGAAAAAACATCCTCTTAATATTTTAGGACAAATCACATGAAAAAAAGAAGAAATATAAATTTTTGAAATGCTTGAAATCTCATTATGATACTTTAATCTTGATAAAACATTTTAAAAAATAGCCTTAAAAAGGTTCTTCAAAAAAATAAAATAAATATTCTTTAAAAATGTTCATTAATAAGGCATAAAAACATTGAAGTCTATTTTCTTAAAAACATAGGAAATTAAAATCACTTTTAAATTATTGTTTTCTAAAAAAAATCAAACTTATAATTTTGAAATTAAAACAATATTCAAATATATTTTAAAAATAATTAATAAATAAAATCATTCATAAATCCATTTTAAAACATGGAATGGAATATTGATAAATATGAATAGTAATAATGGTGAAAGAATGAACTCACAAAAAAATGTTAAAAATAGATACTTTTATCAATATGATGTTAGTGGAAAATGTGAAATCACATTTTACTGTGTTTTTTTAAAGAAATAAAAAAGGCATACAATGTCATTAATAAATTATTGAATCTTGGATACAGATATCTAAAACTGAATATAGATGCATAGGAGATGGGTTCCTAACTAAAAAAAGAGGTGATCCTGGTTTCAATTTCAATCATCACACTAGTTAAATTATTTAAAAATGGGAAGGAAATTTTTAGAGGATATGTAAAACAACCATAATAACTTGAATAAAATAAAACAGTAAAGGCTTTACAGATAAAGTTCACATAATCTTTGATTAAAACCCCAATTTAAATGGAGAACCTGATATAGATTTCTTAATCCATTTTATTACATTATAATAATATTAAAATACGTCCATGGGTAGTATATACACCATAAAACATAAGTGGTGAATTGGCGGCATATCTTAGTGATGCAAAATTGATATGAGGAAACTCTTACCTTTAATATTGACATCCACGAATGTTATTTAACATATTATATAATAAAAATATAAATATTAATTTTTTATTTTATAAAATTTTTCATATATATTTCCTTTTATAATTTTCAATTACATTTATTCTCTTTCTATATATTAGTTTGATAATGGTTATCTTCATTGCTAATGTGAGTAATTTTGATTATTTTGCACATGTTTTATAATAGAGATGTTAAAATCAATTATTTGATATTAATAACAACATTACCATATTATAAAATTTGTTAAAACCACCTTTTCTAATTATTTATGGAGCCCCATGTCTCACTTGATGTAAACTATGGGCATGGTTTGTAATAACCTAATGGATGATGAACATTTTTCAGGTAATGTAATTATATTAATAGATTTCTTTATAATGATCATTAATTTAAATTAAAAAATTTAAGATACATATTCCTGAAATATATTACTCCTTTATATCATATATATTTATAAGAAATGGTTTATAACCATCCATGTAAGGTGGTGATGAATGATGGAACATGTCACTCCATGGAGGGGCAGTTCGCATGTACACATGAATGATGTCCTCATTTTTAATAAAATAGAAAGAAGGTATAAATTGAATTGCATATGTATAATATTAATAATTTTATAAATGTGAAATTTATTCATTAATTACCCATTTAGAACCATCCATGAAATGAATTTCGGAAAAATAAATCACATCATTAATGGAGGTGATAACAGGAATATACTAATGTGCAAAATTTCCATTATTGTACGGAGAAGGGGGAAGGATCATATTTATTGTACAATAAATATAAAAAAATTTATTATTATAATTATATATATTTAATTATTCTAATATTTTAATAGGTTTCTAGGAGGGTTAATGTGAAATATATTGAAAATAAGTTTAGATAGTGGATAATAATAATGTTAAGAGTTTGAATATTCTATTGAATGATCCTTTGGAAATAAAGGAATTTGGGATTATTATTTAAATAAGGGAAAAAAGTCATAGATGAATATAGTGTAGGTAAAATGGGAATATTTTTGAGATATTTTTTAATGAAATGTGTTTCTTGAAATGGGTTCATGTGAGCTCGTTTTATAGGAGAAAAAGAGGGGCTTTTCCTTGGAATTGAATGATAGGTGATTGGTAAGAATGATTTTTTATGAGAGTTGAGTGAGTTATGTGAGGAAATGTTGGTGATACTTGTATTTTTTAGTTTAAATGTAACACCCCAGGTAAATAAAGAATATTAAAATTTTCATATTTATCCATATTTGTGAATAAAATATTAATATGACTTTAAAGGGGATGCTATGCTCGATGGCGTACCCAACACGCAACAACGAGCTTCTTGGGAATCTTACGTTGCACTATAATAATAAAATAATATTATGGTAGTTAACATGTATCCGTTTTATTGGAAGGAATGGATATAAATAACTAAAATATGATTATATATGTTTCTAAAAGTTTTTACATTTATCCAATAAAAGATAAATGCTTAAAATACGGAAAGAATTCAATTTTAGGCGTATATGCCCTAGTTTTCACTAAAGGTTCACTTATCGCCTTTCGATGGAGAACCATCATTAAATATAGTTTTTTTCACTCTTATACATTATATTGGACCAAATAAAACTCATCTTAAGAATCAGGACATCAAAATTTACTTTGTGTAAATTTTGGGTATCTTTCCGATAAAGTTCATTTTTTTAATGAATAGTGTAAAATGTTGTATTTTAATTCAAAACCTATTTTTAATATAATTTATTTATATGATTAGATTATCTTTTGAATTGGTTTTAAAGTGAAATTAGAATATATTTTTACCATTAAATCCAATAGTGGTCGTTGGAATTAATTTCATTTTGAAATCAGACTTAAACTAGAGTCAATCTTTTGATACTTATTGTTTCATAAAAACACGCTATTTGATCAGACAGCGGGAATTAATTATTAAATTAATTAATGTGACTTATATGTTTTTAATTTTGTAAAATAGACTTCATTTTTGAATTCATAATATCAAATATAGCTTAGGGTGAATTTTTGGGATTTTTCTGAAAAACTTCAATTTTTTATGAATAGTGAAACCACTAAGTGGTACTTATAAAAACTGATTTTTCCGTTTAAATGAAATTTTGCCATATTTGTATTTTTAATTTCAAAAATATGACATAAATGGTTGTCATTAAGAAGTAAAATGTGGTTCAATGGGATAAAAATAATTTTTTCGTGAATAGTAACTTATTAAGTTTTTAATCGCGGCTAGAGGTAATTAGTGTAGTTTAAGGTAAAAATAATGTTTTTAATAATATGAAATGAACTTGAAACATGTCCTAACCTAATTGTATGTGTCATGGCCGACAAAGACAACCCATGGGTCAACTTGGGGACCCCATGAAGCCACTTTGGTTGGAAAATGACATTAATATCTTTTTATTTAAAGATAAATTAAAAATTAGACAAACATGAAATGTTTTACTAAACCAATTTTTACATGGGGTTATACAAATAATATTTTTGATTATAAATATTCATTTGAAAGATAAAAAGATTTATTACATCATAGTAGTATTTTTATAATTTTTAGACATTAAATATATTAAATTATTTATGACATCATGTTGATACAGTGATGACCTCATTGTTTAACGATTTAAATAAACTGGAAAGATAATGTAATATCTAAGACCTAAACATGTCCAAAACCTATTGGATGAGTGGAATTATAACCCTTATCACCTTATCCTCGAAACACATCAATGTGGGACCTCTTAAATCCGAATACCATTTTAAAATAAAGTGAATTTTCTTTACCTTCCAAGAGTGCCCCTCCTCTCCTCTTATAAAAGGCCCCCTCCTCTACCTCCTTACCCACACACCCAAGTCCTTTGGATTGGCCAACCTATGCCCATTTTGTCTCTAAACATTCCTATATTACTCCTTGAAGCCTCACTTTAGGCCAAAGTCTTCCCAAGGAAGCCTTTGAGCTCAAACCAAAGGGAGTTACCCGATTTTAAGGTAATGTCTTCACCAGAGTCCTTTTGTTTTATTTTGCATCTCCAACCCCCTAAACTCTTTTTATTCATTTATTTTGTAAAAAATCCAGTATCATCAATATACTAGGATGTTTTTATAATAAGTATTCAAGCTACACATACACACACCTACATCTAATGGTTAAAGAACATACTATTTATGTGGATGGCGAATTTCTGCCTCACGAAACGATGATTGTTCAACATTCTTCTAACACCTTCAAAGGTGGCCATTAAGATGACACTATATTTATATATGATATATAATATGTTTATGTTTTACTTAAGCTTCTGTATTTTTCATTTATTTCATACCTTTATGGTTTCCATTATGGGTAAACGCGATATCTTCATTTAAGGAAGTGCGGACTACCGCCCCCTCAAAGTGATTTGATTCGTTAATTCCATATGTGGTACGTATAAAGGATATATTTAATGATATTATATATGATACCATACTGTAACTAAAATAATATTATGTATCATAATGTTTTAATTCCATTAAATATGAAATAGAAATGGAAGTAGCGTTCATGCGTACGTACGACTTACCGTCTCCATGAATGGTACATTTCAATTCTTGTCTCAAAATGTTATGTACTATTATAAATACATATATATAATGTATATATATGTAATATATTACATCAAAATTATTTATATCATTCTGGAATTATAACATATATATATATATATCTCATTTTGATTTAATTCCATTAATATGAAAAAAAATGAAAGTAGCGTTCATGTGTACGTACGGCCTACCGTCTCCATGAACGGTGCTTTTCGTTTTTTATCTCCAAATGATATGGAATAGTATGAAATGAATATTTAATGGATATATATGATATTTTAATCATTAATAATATTCTGGAAATTATTTACTTATAACTACATGGGTAGTCTTTTTTTTCAAACAAGTTCATTTTTGACTCATGTACCAAACATCGGCAAAAACGTCTGATATGAACTAACATTATTAAACAATTATTATAACATTATAATATGTGATATGAACTGAATAATAATCTCTAAAGAAGGTACTTAGGCAATTATTAATTGACCATAGTTTATTATTCAAGAATATAAAGAAACGAACAAGACAAGTTGGACTTGAGGTAAGGGATCCTACTCCTCTCTTTCTTTTTAAGTACACTCTTTTATGTCATTCCTTCTAAGATCATATTTATTGTTATTGGGATGTTCTTTTATATTACTCATACTATAATTTTTATGTTCATATGATGAGAGAGCCTATTCTCTCTCATCAATCCATTTTGGAAGTTTTGAGTGGCGCCGTTAGGCTGCCAAATTTTCGTAAGAGATCTAACCTCTCTCTTTCTCTTTAAGTACTCCCCTTTATGTCACTTATTTTAAGCTCATCTTTGTTATGATGGGAGATGTTCTTTTATATTACTCTATCTGTACATTTTATTACAATGTGATGATATAACCTATTTGATATCATCAATCCATTTTTGGAAGTTTTAAGTGGCGTCGTTAGGCTGCTGAGTTTTCGTAAGGGATTTTTCATCTCACTTTTATTCCCCTGAGATTTATGCTACATTCACCACAATTTCCTTTGAGTGGTGTATGTACTTCCCATTATTTTACTCATTGTGTAATATAATTTCTTTTATGAGTATTTACATCAATGTTGTATTTTCCTTCTTTCATGAGGTGTATGTTTCGAAAGATACCCATGTCGGTAAGGGAACCTTTCACCCTCCTCTTTTTTTAAAAGACTTCTTTTGTTGTGTCATTTAATTTACATATTTTTATGTTGGGATATGTTCTCATATATCCTTATTGATGTAAATTTTATGTCCAAGTGATGGGATGCACTTTTTATCTCTCATCAACTCATTTTGATGTGACACCATTAGGCTGTCAAGGGAACTTCTTAACCCAATTTCGATTTCTTTGGGTTCAACATGTAGTTATTGAATATGTCATCCTTTGAATATGTGTGAATGACCTTTGATTATTTTACACTTTATATCCACTTATATTTGGTTTATTAGTTTTCACACATAATTATGTAATTGATTTATCCTTAAACCAAGGATACCGTCTTTGTAAGGGACTTCGTCTCAATCTCCTTTCATTGAGGCATATTCTGTTTTATACACAACCTTCTTTTATATGGTGTATAAACCCTTTGACATTTACGTTTATTAAAAAGGAATCTTTTTTATACGAAGAGTTTACTAAACGACAAAAGGGAATGTTTTTGTCGTACGTATGCGGCGACAACGACTTCTCTGCCATCTTGACCATTATTTGAGTTTCCGCTTCCTCTACAAGCCATACCTTCTTTTTAAAAGAAAAATAAATACCATGATTTAATTTTCTTTTATCTTGGTATTGAAAATGGTTTTCATAATGTTTTTATATCAATGTGTTGTATTGATATCTTGTGATTGAAATGTGTGAATGTTATGTTTCCTTTATGCATGTTTTATGTGATATGATTTTGTTAAGGTTCTTGGGAATTATTATGAAGATGGATGGTTCTGTGATAAACTAAGGGCGGGTGAGCCCGATATAGCTCTCCAATGCATTGGGTAACGCGAAGGAGTGAAACATTAAGGTTTCTCTGAAGAGATTTAGGGAATATACTGTGATGGGTATTCCAAACGTAACCAACAGGGTTACTCCCTACGTAAGAATGTTATGAATGCCTCAAGATACTTTTATGTCTTATGATTTTTATGATTTATTCAGGATTTGATGAGGTATGTTAATGTGCCTATGTTTTATGGGTAAAGTATGATTTCATTCTTATGTATATATGAACTCATGTTTCCTTTCCATATTTTTTATAACCCTTACTGAGCTTTTTATGCTAATCCCAAGTTTTTGAAATGTTTTTCACAGGTCAAGGGAAAGGTACATGATGTGATGATAGTGTCAAGGATGTGTCAAGAAAGAATCCATGTTTTATTTTAAATATGTTTCCGTTGATGGGAAGAATGAATACTGTCTTTTATGTGACCACTTTGTTTAAATGTGGAATGTAATGCAAGTTTCATGGTATAATTCTCTAAAACTATAAACCTGAAAAGATCCTCAATGTGTAATCTTGTAATAACTCAAGATTAAGTAAGGTTTAAGGCTGGGGCCTTATAGTTGGTATCAATGGTCGGTTTAGATAACTTTAGAGGTTAGGGTATTCTCTAAGCATAAGTGACATTACCATAATGGTTAGGATTTCAGAAAGAGTCCTAGTTTTATATAAAGTGAATGAGTAAGTATATATTAGTGTTTATCTTCCTCATTTGTACATGATGGTTTTGTTGATATACTCACACTTACATTTTTGTTTTTAGTAAATGGATGGATCTAGCAGGCACCAAAGAGAAAACAGGTTTGAAGGAAACTATGGTGGTTCTATGATTTAAATACTAGATAAAATGGGGGATTCAATGAGGAAACTCGTGGTTGTTCTAAACCAACTATCAAGGAGTCATGATCAACCACTTGAAACTTGGTATGTTCTATAATGCATCATGTACGACAATCGATGTGGAAGTTCAGGTAATAATTATAAAGTTAACAATTAGGGTTTATATGATCCTTACTTTTGAGGTAATTGTGGGTTATTATATGATATGCTGGAAAATGAAAGGCATGAGATAAACTTGAGGTTAAAATATGTTATGATAATTTTTGATGATTTTATCTCTTTTTGGGAATGATTTAAGAATTATATAGTTTTGGAAAAAGGACAACACGTAGACCGTGTGACAAACCGTCGCATCGGACAAAGCTGCGGGAATCGAACCCACAACCAAAGTGCGACTGGTATTTATCGCCTACCACTGGACTACGTGAAGTACCTGGTTAGTTTGACTAATTATTTTTAGTTATATGATTTAATGAATTAAGAGTAAGTTGATTTTGGGATATTTATGAAAATTATTAACCTATCATGGAGGATATGTGATTAGGTTAATTACTTTTCAATATGAGACTTTAGGAGCAACTGATGTTGTTTGGAGATAAATGTTACGATTTAACTTGGAAGACTATGTGACTAAATCCTTAAAATATTTGGGTTTCAATCTTAGATTGGTTTAATTTGAATAATTTTATGGAAAAATTGATTATCGAATGGTCCTCGTTGAACTTTCGGTTTTGTTGGATAAATTTTGGAGATTAAGAATAGATTTTCTTTTTAAAGGGTTATCTTTTTCTGGATTATCTGACCTTGTACTAACCTTTTGGTTTTGGTTTTGGTTAAAGAATGAAGAAATGGGAAGTATATAGTTCTCTTTGGTGGATTATGTGGTTCTCTAGAAGTTGATTATAGTACTCTTAATGCGAACAAGTGTCCGTAAATACTCGTCTTTTGAAAAAATATATGAGTTTGATTAAGGAATCTAGTAAAAGTTAGAAGTCAACATGACAAGTAACTTTCTCCTAAACATGTTTTCTATCACTCTCCATCAGAACATGACCCTATGTTTTCTCCTCCATGTCCATATTTTTCTACATGGAATCCTAGTATGGGTTAACTCTGGTGACCTTTGCACTTTTCTTTCTTTATTTTAAAGTGATTGTTTTACCGACTCTTGTTCCAATGTGGGACTTTCAAGGATGTTTCCAAGCTCAATTTTAAAAATTGCGAGGACGTAATTCCCAAACGGGGGGAAGTATGTAACACCCCAGGTAAATAAAGAATATGAAATTTTCATATTTATCCATATTTGTGAATAAAACATTAATATGACTTTAAAGGGGATGCTATGCTCGATGGCGTACCCAACATGCAACAACGAGCTTCTTGGGAATCTTACATTGCACTATAATAATAAAATAATATTATGGTAGTTCACATGTAGCCATTGTATTGGCGGGAATGGATAGAAATAACTAAAATATGATTATATATGTTTCTAAAAGTTTTTACATGTATCCAATAAAAGATAATGGCTTAAAATACGGAAAGAATTCAATTTTAGGAGTATATGCCCTAGTTTTCACTCAAGGTTCACTTATCGCCTTTTGATGGAGAACCATTATTAAATATAGTTTTTTTTCACTCTTATACATTCTATTGGACCAAATAAAACTCTTCTTAAGAATCAGGACATCAAAATTTACTTTGTGTAAATTTTTGGTATCTTTCCGATAAAGTTCATTTTTTTAATGAATAGTGTAAAATGTTGTATTTTAATTCAAAACCTCTTTTTAATCTAATTTATTTATATGATTAGATTATCTTTTGAATTGGTTTTAAAGTGAAATTAGAATATATTTTTACCATTAATTCCAATATTGGTCGTTGGAATTAATTTCACTTTGAAATCAGACTTAAACTAGAGTCAATCTTTTGATACTTATTGTTTCATAAAAACACGCTATTTGATCTGACAGCGGGAATTAATTATTAAATTAATTAATGTGACTTATATGATTTTAATTTTATAAAATATACTTCATTTTTGAATTTGTAATATGAAATATAGCTTAGGGTGAATTTTTGGGATTTTTCTGAAAAACTTCAATTTTTGATGAATAGTGAAACCACTAAGTGGTACTTATAAAAACTGATTTTTCCATTTAAATGAAAATTTTCCATCTTTGTGTTTTGAATTTCAAAAATCCGAAATAAATGGTTGTCATTAAGAAGTAAAATGTGGTTCAATTGGGATAAAAATAATTTTTTGGTGAATAGTAACTTATTAAGTTTTTAATCGCGATTAGAGGTAATTAGTGTAGTTTAAGGTAAAAATAATGTTTTAATAATATGAAATGAACTTGATACATGTTCTAACCTCATTGGATGTGTCATGGCCGACCAAGACAACCCATGGGTCAACTTGGGGACCCCATGAAGCCACTTTGGTTGGAAAATGACTTTAATATCTTTTTATTTAATGATAAAGTAAAAATGAGACAAACATGAAGTGTTTTAGTAAAACAATTTTTACATGGGGTTATACAAATCAGATTTTTTATTATAAATATTCATTAGAAATCTAAAAAGATTTATTACATCATAGTAGTTTTTTATAATTTTTTGACATTAAATAAATTAAATTATTTATGACATCATGATGATGCAGCGATGACCTCATTATTTAACGATTTAAATAAAATGGAAATATAATGTAATATCTAAGACCTAAACATGTCCAAAACCTATTGGATGACTGGATTTCGAACCCTTATCACCTTATCCTAGAAACACATCAATGTGGGACCTCTTAAATCCGAATACCATTTTAAAATAAAGTGACTTTTTTTACCTTCCAAGAGTGTCCCTCCTCTCCTCTTATAAAAGGACCCCACCTCTACCACCTTACCCACACTCCCAAAGCCTTTGGCTCGGCCAAAATCTGCCCATTTTGTCTCTCCACTTCCCTCTCTTACTTCTTGAAGCCTCACATTGGGCAGAAGTCTTCCCAAGGAAGCCTTTGATCTCAAACCAAAGGGAGTTTCCCGATTTTAAGGTAATGTCTTCACCTGAGTCCTTTTATTTTATTTTGCTTCTCCAACCCCCTAAACGCTTTTTATTTATTTCTTTTGTAAACAATCCAGTATCATCAATATACTAGGATTTTTTTTATAATAAGGATTCGAGCTACACTTACACACACCTACATCTAATGGTTAAAGAACATACTGTTTCTGTGGATGACGAATTTCTGCCTCACGAAACGATGATTGTTCAACATTCTCCTAACACCTTCAAAGGTGGCCATTAAGATGAAACTATATTTATATATGATATATAATATGTTTATGTTTTACTTAATATTATGTATTTTTCATTTATTTCATACCATTATGGTTTCCACTATGGGTAAACACGATATCTTCATTTAAGGAAGTGAGGACTACCGCCCCCCCAAAGTGATTTGATTCGTTAATACAATATGTGGTACATATAAAGGATATATTTAATGATATTATATATGATACCATACTGTAATTAAAATAATATTATGTATCATTATTTTTTAATTTCATTAAATATGAAATATAAATGGAAGTAGCGTTCATGCGTACGTATGGCTTACCGTCTCCATGAACGGTACATTTCATTTCTTATCTGAAAATGTTATGTACTATTATAAGTACATATATATAATGGATATATATGTAATATATTACATCAAAATTATGGATATCATTCTGGAATTATAACATATATATATATATATATATATCTCATTTTGTTTTAATTCCATTAATATGACAAAAAATGAAAGTAGCGTTCATGCGTACGTACGGCCTACCGTCTCCATGAACGGTTCTTTTTGTTTTTTTATCTCCAAATGATATGGAATAGTATGAAATGAATATTTACTGGATATATATAATATTTTAATCATTAATACTATTCTGGAAATTATTCACTTATAACTACATGGGCAATCTTTTTTTTCAAACAAGTTCATTTTTGACTCATGTACCAAACATCGGCAAAAACGTTTGATATGAACTAACATTATTAAACAATTATTATAACATTATAATATGTGATATGAACTGAATAATAATATCTAAAGGAGGTACTTAGGCAATTATTAATTGACCAATGTTTATTATTCAGGAATATAAAGAAACGAATAAGACAAGTTGGATTTGAGGTAAGAGATCCTACTCCTCTTTTTTTTTTAAGTGCACTCTTTTATGTCATTCCTTATAATCTCATATTTCTTGTTATTGGGTTGTTATTTTATATTACACTTACTATAATTTTTATGTTCATATGATTAGAGACCCTATTCTCTCTCATCAATCCATTTTGGAAGTTTTGAGTGGCGCCATTAGGCTGCTGAATTTTCGTAAGAGATCTAACCTCTCTCTTTCTCTTTAAGTACTCCCCTTTATGTCACTTCTTTTAAGCTCCTCTTTGTTATGATGGGGGATGTTCTTTTATAGTCCTATTGTTGTACATTTTATTGTAATGTGATGAGATATCCTATTTGATCTCATCAATCCATTTTTTGATGTTTTAAGTGGCGTCGTTAGGCTGCCGAGTTTTCGTTCGGGATTTTTCATCTCACTTTTATTCCTGTGAGATTTATGCTACATTCGCCACAATTTCCTTTGAGTGGGGTATGTAATTCCCATTATTTTACTCATTGTGTAATATAATTTCTTTTATGAGTATTTACATCAATGTTGTATTGTCCTTCTTTCACGAGGTGTATGTTTCGAAAGATACCCATGTCGGTAAGGGAACCTTTCACCCTCCTCTTTTTTTAAAATACTTCTTTTGTTGGGTCTTTTAATTTACATATTGTTATGTTGGGATATGTTCTCATATATCCTTATTGATTTAAATTTTATGTCCAAGTGATGGAATACACTTTTTATCTCTCATCAACTCATTTTGATGTGACGCCGTTAGGCTGTCAAGGGAACTTCATAACCCAATTTCGATTTATTTGGGTTCAACATGTAGTTATTAAATATGTCATCCTTTGAATATGTGTGAATGAACTTTGATTATTTTACACTTAATATACACTTATATTTTGTGTATTCGTTTTTCACACATAATTATGTAATTTATTTATCATTAAACCAAGGGTACCGTCTTTGTAAGGGACTTTGTCTTAATCTCCTTTCATTGAGGCATATTCTATTTTATACACAACCTTCTTTTATATGGTGTATAAAACCCATTTACTTTTACGTTTATTCAAAAGGAATCTTTTTTATACGAAGAGTTTACTAAACAACAAAAGAGAGTGTTTTTGTCGTACGTATGGGGCGACAACGACTTCTCCGCCGTCGTGACCATTATTTGAGTTTCGGCTTCCTCTACAAGCCATACCTTCTTTTTAAAAGAAAAATAAATACCATGTTTTACTTTTATTTTATCTTGGTATTGAAAATGGTTTTGATAATTTTTTTATATCAATGTGTTGTATTGATATCTTGTGATTTAAAGGTGGGAATGTTATGTTTCCTTTATGCATGTTTTATGTGATACGATTATGTTAAGGTTTTTGGGCATTACTATGAAGACGGGTGGTTCCATGATAAACTAAGGGCGGGTGAGCCCGATATAGCTCTCCAATGCATTGGGTAATGCGAAGGAGTGAAACGTTAAGGTTTTTTCAGAAGAGATTTAGGGAATATACTGTGATGGGTATTCCAAATGTAACCAAGAGGGTTACTCCCTACGTAAGAATGTTATGAATTCCTTAAGATACTTTTATGTCTTATGATTTCTATGATTTATTCATGATTTGATGAGGTATGTTAAAGTGCCTATTTTTTATGGGTAAAGTATGATTTCATTCTTATGTATATATGAACTCATGTTTCCTTTCCATATTTTTTATAACCCTTACTGAGCTTTTTATGCTCATCCCAAGTTTTTGAAATGTTTTTCACAGGTCAAGGGAAAGGTACATGATGTGATGATAGTGTCAAGGATGTGTCAAGAAAGAATCCATGTTTTATTTTAAATATGTTTCTGTTGATGGGAAGAATGAATACTATCTTTTATGTAACCACTTTGTTTAAATGTAGAATGTAATGCAAGTTTCATGGTCTAATTCTCTAAAACTCTAAACCTGAAAAGATCATTAATGTGTAATCTTGTAATAACTCAAGATTAAGTAAGGTTTAAGGCTGGGGCCTTATATTAAAACCTAAAAAAGGTTTTATAAAAGGTTTTAATTTCAATTTAGTTTAGTAAACTTTGAACCACTTTATGTTACTCATTTTTACCATTATTAGACTGGATTAAAAATTAACGGTGGTAATTATTTTAAAAAAAATAGAAGATGAACCCCATTTCCAAATTTATATGTGATGATTCTAAATTTAGTCTCATTTTAATTTAAGTCAATATCTATATATAATAAAATTAACTTTTAAATTAATATATATTATAAAATGAAAAATTGTTTTTTTAGAATGTATTCTTAAAATATTTAGTGTTATTTGTCTAATTTCATATTGATGAATAATTAAATGAGTGTTAATATATATTTTTATATATAAAAATTAAATTATATTCATTTTTTAAAATATTTCAAATTAATTTTCATTAATATGAATTATGCCAACACTTGTAAAAACTATGCTTTGAAAATAATTATTTTACCATTATCATGGTAATTACTTTTAACCTATCTAACTGATTTTTATGATTAAAAATTATATTTTCCTTATTAATAAATTTTAAAATAAGGATAATAAATGCATATATCATTTTATCTGATTCAATTTCTAAAAGTGATAAAATTTTATTTTAAAGTAAGAATGAATAAACAAATTTTTGAAATTAATGTACATTTTTAGAATAAAATGAATTTATTACATTCATATTAATAAGTATTTTCTGGATTTTAAATTATTTTATAAAATATTTTCATTAAATTTCATTAAAATAATTATATATCCATAATATAATAAAAAAATAGTGTATAAAAACTATATTTTTATTAAAATATATTATTAAGTATAAAATGATTTAATTAGTTATTTATCTGCACTAATTTAATTTCATCAATGAATTAGTATTGAAAATGGAAAATATTTTTATATTTAAATATATATAATATTTTAATTAATTTTATTTATATCCTCAAACTTAATGGTTATATTATAAAAGAAATATATTTATAATAATAATTTTCTCTTACTAAAATGGATCATGGTTTCATTATACTTCAGTGATGTGTGTGTAGGAAGCTATTCACCATAGTATTTATTTCAAGTATAATTGATATTAAAAACATGTTGAGTTACATTATTACCCATTATAAAAATTATTAACTCATAATTTTTTTATCACGCACTCATAAAAATAGCCAAGGGTATCCATAAGATATACAAAAATTGAGATAAAATTCTTAATGAGATATTAGTATCACTATATTAAAAAATATTTTCATATTTTATTTTATAATAGTAATATACTAAAATTTAAACCATTTTCTCTAAATATGCCACCTTATTTTTCAATAATTATTATGAGTTTCTAGGGACATATATTTCTCATCATTTTTTTGATGATCCTATTTCCAACTAAATACTAAAAACATTTTTATCATAATAATGTTCTATTACAGAAACCATAATATTAATAAGATAAATTGACCCTAATATATCTTTTCATATGATAAAATTTTCTTATATTATTATAGTTTTAGTACAATTATGTTTTTTGTATGTCATGTTCTCTTATACTTCTTATCCTAATACCAAAAATTACTATCCCAAAATTATCAAGAACTTTCTTACAATATTTTAAAGCAGAAAATCATTGAAATAGGTGATCTAGAGATTCAACTTAACCATTATCAATAAAGGAAAATTGAAATTTATAAATACATTAACTTATAGATCAAATAATTTTAACACATGTTATCCATGTTCATTACCTATTATGTTCTCTAAACTAAATAAATTAAAAATCAATCATAATGGTTCATAATGTGAATAATAATTATAGAAGTTTTAGGTATATTTACCCTAAGAGTTTCAAAATATGAGAGAATTTAGTCCCCTTTTACATCCTCCAGGTGAAGATTGAGTTCATTACCAACCATCATTTCTAAGTTCATTACCCCTAGGTTCATCTACGAAAAATCTTGCATCCACTTGATTATATCTAGATAGGGATGTCATTTCTAGGAAGACACACAATCTACACTTTACCATGTAATTCATAATTTTTCCTATATTTTGACTTACACTAAGGGGTTTAAATAAATTATCTATTCCTAACCACAAAAACTAACTGAAATAATTCAAAAAAAACTAAATTGGGCTTTGATTCCAACTAAGGTGCCTCAAACCCACATTACAAGATCCAATGGTAAGAAAAATATATTAAAACAATAGATTTAAAAAAAGTGATATTAAACAAGATAATATTTAATATATTTCACATAAATATTACATCCTACAACAACATCACACAATATCGAGAACCTTTAGGTCTAGTGCCTTTGTAGATAAGTACGTAAGCATATTTTTTTTACATTACCATTAAACTATCCTCCATAATCGTACCCCTATAGACCTATTTATTTAATTCTCACAAGTTATACTCATCTTCATAACCTTGGTAATGGAAAAATAATATAGGTTTGATACTATATTACAAGTAAGGGTAAGTATAAGGGATTACAATTGATGACCAAAAGTTAGAATAAGATAAACATATGGGTATGAGGTCATAGTAAATAAAAATGAAAAAAACATTATAAAATTATACCCAAATATACATAGATCATAAATAATAAATCAATGACTCTATATATAAGCATAACATATTATATAAGTCATCATAACATTAGAATATTGAATAATATTAGATTATGGACCAAACATAAGAGTCAAAAATCAATTACATTATCAAACATATCATCCAAATACACAAATCTAAAACCACGAGTCCTATAATGAAGAAAAATAATAAAATAATTCATGAGTAATAAGATCTTTTACCATAATATAATCATTTTCAAAAGAATATTACCAAATATTGCGGTATAAACATTTTCATAAAAATATTATGTCAAGGTTACCCACAAAGATATTCATCACATAGTAGGATTGGGATAACCACCATTGAAACTTCTTGGGATTGATCTAACTAACCATTTACCCTTTTGGGATTGGGATAAAACATTAGTTTACCCTTTTGGGCTTTTGATAAACTACTTGTGTACCCATTTGGGATTGGGATAAACTTCTAGTGTACTCTTTTGAGATTAAGATAAATTATCTATATACCATTTTTGGTTTGATCTAAACTTCTTGTGTACCCTTTTTTAATGCCCTGAACATAGTTACCTAGAGTTAGTGCATTATTAAATAACATTGTTATGATCACAGGAGATCAAGTATTGAAAGACTGATTAGTTTTGCAGCCTTGGAAGTTCTAGATATGTACATAAGATTTACATTACATCATGAAATGGAAAAACAACGAAATTGTGTCCCCTTTGAACACACTCATATCCCTTAGTCTATTCATTCAGGTTAATCATAATATACTTCTTCGCATCCTGGAAAAAATAAAACATAGAAAGGGGTGAGCTCAGGTGCTCAATAAGGGTAACAATATAGAAAAAACTTTCATAAATAATCATAAACATTTAAGGAAATGTATAAGGATAAAACAAAACACTTTTAAACATAAACTTGAGCATAATATTGAAATGATAAATCAAATAATTTAATTTACTTATTCACATGGATATTCTACTAGTCGAATAATCACATGTAATATCAATAGCCAATTTCAAAATGATGGAATGCATAACGCCGAACATCATAAACACAAAGTCAAGGCCTCATGACATGACTAAAAATATTATCTTTTCAATGCATTGTTCCAAGACACTAGTTTATCTCATGATACCTACTGATGCATCGAGGATCTATAGCGGGATCCACCCGTCACTTACTATGTCCAGTGCATTCCTCATATGAAATGGTTGAAACATAACATAATTTTTTTTATTAAAACTTGCATACGAATTGTTAATAATTTAACCATAAACCACGAATGGTATAAAAAACAAATCTCAAGAAAAACATATCACAAAAAATTCAATACAATATGGAATATTTTATCATAATAAATCAACTTCATACAAGTGTAAATTTCATCAAGGGATGTTGACATGGATGAAATAAAAACTATTTGAGAGAAATATCATTCTATTTTGAAATCATTAAAAATTCCCACAATTATAAAATAAAACATTTTTTCTGAAAATATTATTATAGGCTCATAAGGGAAGATTCAGAGAGGTTATAATGGCTGAAAATAGCCGCACACTCTGTAGATGTAAAAAAACCATTTTTCCTTAGTTTTATCAAAATGGTCGTAAAGGACTTTGTTTGAAAAATGATAGATAGGTTCATTTATAAAAAATCTATTAGAATTCCAAAAGGTATAAATTAATTTAACCCATAGTCTAGGAAATAGTAAAAATGTTTTGAAATACATTTGTATGAAACACAGATTTGGATGATAAAGAGGTCTCAGTAGACACTCTCGTATAAACAACCTCAGATAATAAAGAGATTGTAGAATTAACCCTTAACATGTAATTATCCTTGATCACAGGTACTTTAACCTCATGTATAATAGTTAAATAATTTTTATTAAATTATAAAATAACCAAATAAATAAATATGATATCACATAATATCTTCTAATATTTTTTTGTTAATAATATTTTTGTAGTATCATTGTTTCAGATGTTAACTAATTCATTTTTATTTATATGATTTGTTATGTAAGCCATGTTTGTTATAGATATGATGTATTTTATTCATATCCATAATGATATTAAGTTATTAAAAATTATTTTTAATCATAAAATGAATATTAATATTGAAAGGTTATGATGGGGAAATAATATCACCACGTTCTTGGAAACAGTAATCTGTACAAACACACAAGAAATAATATCATTCTATTAATGGTTAAATCATATGTAATTGTATGGTATATCATATATACAGAATCCTTAACATGTCATATTTATTATTTACATCATTTATACTCATTATTATACCCATCCAAACAATAAAGTGTTCAATAACAAACTACACCATGACGTGGAGACGGTAAGCCATACGTACGCACATATGGGGACTTGTCATTCATAAGATGTATATAATAATAAATATGGTAGTACCATATTTATAATAACATCATATTATGTATAAGGTACTTTATTTATTATTTTGGTATGGAAAAAACAAATAACGAGGAAGTGGAAGAATTAAAAAAACATTGAAAGAGGTGGTGAAATTATTACCTCTTCTTTGGGTGCTTCCTTTTGATTTGATAAAAATGGCTCCTTAGTTTTCATTATGATCAAAGTAAGGCATAGAGTTTTATGTGAGGTTAGTATGGAGGATAATTTAGTAGGGTTTGGCCTAGAAAAATGGATTTGGAGGAGTGATTTTGAGAGAAGTGGAAGTATCATTTTATATGAGAGGTGAGGGTCACTTTTGGAAAATCTAGATAGATTATTTTATTATACAGTCATATTCCCTTTATAATTGCTCAAAAAGGATTTTTTTCAAGAATAAGGTGGTTCTGGATCATCAGCCTCTCAACCAATAGGTTTCAGAGAGGTTTAGGTCACCATATCAACCTTATCATTTAGATTTAACCCTTAGTTAAATAGTTCAACTTTTACCCTGTATTCTTGTATTATTAGAATAAATGGTTAATAAACTTAATATAAATAGAAAAGAGAACCCCAAGTGGTTAATTATTTATATATATAACCTTATATATTTTATTTGACCAAAACATATATTTTTAGGAATATAATATCAATTAATAAAATAGTATTTGTTTTAAAATCTCATTTATGTTAATTTTTACAATATTTAGAATTTCGTTTTTGTAAATGTTATAACAACTTTATCATTTCGAAAAAAATTATCTAATAAACCCTAAAATATCATTTTAACCTATAAAATTCGTGGAATACATATAAAGTTTGAATTTAATGTTATTTTAATATTTATAATATCAATTATTTTAATCATTCAATAATATGGTAATACCGCATTAACATTGTGTCATAAATAAATTTAATTATTTAATGTCTAAAAATTATAAATAAAATAACAATATATAGGAAATTGTTTTATATTTCTAATGATGATTTATAGTCAAATATATCTTAATTATAACCCTATATTAAAAATGTTTTTGTTATTAAAATTTGAATTTAATACTTATAGCTCTTCTTTAAATAAAATAATAATAAATGTCCTAATCTAATCCATGTAGACCAAAAGGATCATATTTTTTCCTAAAGTTGATTTTGGTCAAAAAAACTTATCCCATAGAATTAGGAGATGTGTTAGGGTAATTATAATATTAGTTTTACCTTTATTTACCCTATTTAATTTTAATTGTAGTAAATAAAATTCAAAAAATTTATTATTCACCAAAAAATATTTTCATCATACTGAACCACATTTTACTTAATTATGTCAACTTTTTTTCTTAGACGTTTCAAATTAAATTCACAAAAGTGGTAAAATTAGGTTTTATACAAATTTTCAAATGTGCATAGAAGGTGGGTAAAAGATGTTAAAAGTTCAACAATGTTTTATATATCTAATATTATTATAAAATGACTCCAATGAATTAAATTGAACATATATAGATATTACGTATATATTTCTAACTAACAAAATTTAAGTAAAATAAATAATTACATAAATAAAAAGTCAATTTTAAACAATAACGCATTGTTTTTCACTATTCGTCAACAAATGAGAGTTTTTAGAAAAATACCAAACATTCACCCTAAGATAATTTTTATATATAGAATCCAAAAAAGAAGTCAATTTTAAAAAATAAAATTTATAATATTTCCAAAAGTGGGTATTACTACTCATTATGAATAGTTTCATTGGTCGTATGGTACGAGAACTCGATGTTACGTACAATGCAAGCTATTGAATTATTCAAAGAGTAATGTATCGTGGAATCTTGGGGTTTTACATTATTATCTCCTTAAAATAATTTCATCCTCATAATTTTTAGAATACTATTGTGTAAAAATATTTTTTGGTTCTTTATCATAAGTTCATCGTGTTCCCACGTTGCATCTTCCATCTTATGGGTTATCTATGGATGTTTTACAAGATGAGTCATCTGGTTTCTCAGCACTTGTTCTCTCGTATCAAGAATCTAGACATGCTCTTCACAATACGACAGAACGGGTTCCAGTTCTATTTCATCATATGTCAGTACATGTGTGGGGTCAGACATTTATTTTCTCAACAATGATACGTGGAATGCATCATGAACTTTGGAGAGACTTGGCGGCATTTCCAAATGGTAAGCTATAACTCCAATTAGTTTTAGAATTTTGAAATGTCCGATGTACCAGGGACTTAATTTTCTATTTTTACTGAATCGTAAAACACCCTTCGATGGAGATACCTTCAAGAACACATGAACTCCTACTTGAAATTACAAATCCTTCCTTTGGTTATCGACAAAGCTCTTTTTTCTAATTTTATCTTCTTTGATTTTGGTTTGGATAAACTTCACATTATATATTGTTTCCCCAACAAGTTTTGGACCTATGAGTTTTCATTCATGAAAATCATCCCAAAAAGTTGGTGTGCGACATCTATTTCCATATAACGCTTCATATGGTGACATATGAACATTTGAATGGAAGCTATTATACTAGGAAAATTCAACTAGAGGTAAATATTGATCCCACATACCTTGAAATTTAATTGAGAATGATGTCAAAATTTCTTCTAAGGCTTGAATAGTCTGTTCTGATTGTCCATCAGTTTGAGGGTGGTAGGTAGTGCTCAAATGAAGTTCATTATACAAGGCCATCAAAATAATTTCCAAGAATATTGATTTAAAATAGGGATCTAGATTAGAAACAATCAAGATGTGTACATTGTGAAGTCTTACAACTTTATTAATATATAGTCTTTCTAGGCATTCAATTGGTAAATATTACCTTGTAGTAATGAAATGTACTGACTTGGTAAGATGATCAACAATGAACCATATTACATCATTCCTTCTAGGAGTCTTTTGTAGACTCATAACAAAGTCCATCATAATATCATCCCATTTCCACTCATGTATTGGAAGAGGTTTCATGACTCTTATAGGATGTTGTCCTTAACTATCACATGTTGAAAAACCATATATATTGACACATAATCAGTAATATCCCTCTTCATGTTGTCCATCCAAAAATGTTCCTTCAAATCTCTATACATCATAGTACTACCAGGGTGTATAGAGAAATTGGAGCTATGGGCATCATCCAACATTTATTTTTTTAGATCAAGTATATCAGGAACATAATTTCTCTTTCAAAATTTCAATATTCTATCTTTATATACGAATATAATCAATCTCCCACCATTCAAAACATTAATTTTCTTTGGAAACTCCACATCATCAGTCTAAGAACATTTTATCCTTTCTAGTAAAGATGGATTGGAAACCTTTTGAAAAATTATTGATGATTCACATTCCAGGATTATTCCCATATCCATCTTTTCTATATCCATGAAGATATGATCCCTTTCAAGTCCCATCTTTTTCAAAACTCCATGATTCTTTCTACTCAAAGCATCTGCCACTTTATTTTCCTTCCCTAAGTTGTAGTGTATAGTTCAATCATAATCATTGAGTAGTTCAAGCCATTTCCTTTGCCTCATGTATAGTTATTTCTGTAAGAAAATATTCTTCAAACTTTGGGGATCATTATATATCACATATTTCTTCACCATAGAGATAGTGTCACTATATCATCAAAGAAAATATTAGAGCTGCTAAATCAAGATCATGAGTGGGATAGTTTTGTTCTTGAATATTTATTTATCATGATTCATGGGCAATAACTCTATAATTCTGTATAAGGATACAACCAAGTCCTTTTTTTGAAGCATCACTATAAATAACAATCCCATCATTCCCAGATGGTTGAGTCAAGATAGGATTATTGACTAATATTCTCTTCAGTTCTTTAGAACATTCTTCACACTCTTTTGTCCAAATAAATTTAACCCCTTTACGTTTGAGATTGGTTAATGTGTTATCCAATCGGTCAAAATTTTGAACAAAATGCCGATAATAACCTGCTAGAACAATAAAACTGTGTACGTCAGTTATTCTTGTTGGTGCTGGCCATTCTTGGATTGCCTTAGTCTTTGAAGGATCAACAAAGATTCTATCTTTAGAGACAATATAGCCAAGAAAATATTCATGAAGCCAGAATTCACACTTTCTAAAGATCCCATATAATTAATTTATTATGAGGGTTTTCTGTATAGTTCCCAAGTGATTTTCATGATATTCATATCGTTTTGAGTATATCAAGATATCCTTAATAAATAATACTTCAAATTCAACAATATATTCCTTTAAAACTCTATTCATTAGATCCATGAAAATAGAGGGGGCATTAGTCTGTCCAAAAGGCATTACTTTAAGCTCATAATGCCCATACCTTGTAAGAAATGTTTTCTTTAGAATGTTTTCCTTCATCACACACAACTGTTGTTATCCAGTTAGAAGGTCAATCATTGAAAAACATTGATCTCCATGACTTTTATCAAATAAATCATCAATGCAAGGTATGGGATACTTTTTCATTTCTGATATAGCATTGATCTCGCTTTAATAAATGCACGACCTCATAGATCCATCTTTTTTCGTAACAAAAAGAACATGGGCTCTCCATTGAGAAACACTAGGGTGAATAAATACTTTATTTATCAATTAACCTAGTTGTTTATTTAGTTCCACTAATTCCACTGTGTCACGACCCGTCCTCGGGGCCCGTGCGGTGACTACCCCAAGCCCGCCTTCCATAGGCCAGGGGCTGGCGACTAGCACCAAGGCGTAAATCCCAACAAAAAGGGAAGGCATTCCCTTTGAAAAGTAAACAAGCACCACAGAGTAAGCAAGCAGAAAAGTAAACACTAAGTAAAAACTGTACAAGCTGTGATGAAAGAAAACGGGGCCGGAAATACAAGCGCAACTGTAAAGTACAACTGAAAGGAAAAATAGCAACTAAAAAGGGAAAACTGCAGTGCCGATCCGTCCTCTGGAAGTCCCACCTGAAGGGTGGGTACAGATAGCCTCCACTGCTCCTCAGGTCCACCTAACCGCTCCGAGTACGTCCCGCCTAGTGGTCCACCTCCAGGTACTGTCCTGCTCCGCACGCCTCCTCCATGATCAGCGCTGTCCGTCGTCTGCAACCAACACCACGAAGTGCGGGCATAGCCCGTGCAGGGGTGAGTATAAGCTACTCTGTAGGGACCCCGAGACCCCCGAAGGTCTCCCGAAATCCACAAAGGATAAATCACGAAGAAGAGATACAATCACGAAGTAACATCTGACACGGCATAGGTATATGCCCATACATATACCTAAGTCTTCAATTCCCGTTCGGCTCCAACGTCCGAGCCCAAGCACAACCCAGTCCACACAGGAAAGCAAAACGCATACCCACGCAGGATAGAACAACACAATCCACAAATGAGAGTAAACAGTAAATCCACACAGGATAGCTCAACACAATCCACAAAGGAGAGTAACACAAGATTCAGCTCACACAGGTATACTTTTTCGGATGACGATAAAGATGATCATTGAACCATCTAAGTCGTCGGACCCACGAAGGATCGATAGGTACTAACCTTGCAGTGACCCACACAGGATCGGGCCCACGCAGGACCTGTAGGAGTTGGCTCACACAGAACCGCTGGGAGATGACCCACACAGGATCAGACCCACACAAGATCGGGCCCACACAGGACCGGGCCCACGCAGGACCTGTAGGTGCTGGCTCACACAGAACCGCTGAGCGCTGACCCACGCAGGATCGGACCCACACAGGATCGGGCCCACACAGGACCGGGCCCACGCAGGACCTGAAGCACTGATCCACGTAGGATCACTGAGTGCAGGAGTCGTCGCAGTCCGCTAAGGATCTCTGCACATTCATCGCTGCAGTCCACTGAGGATCTCTTCACGGTCGTCGTCGGAGTCCACGGAGGATCTCTGCACAGTCGTCGCCGCAGTCCACTGAGGATCTCTGCACGGTCGTCGCTGTCGAAGTAGCAGTCGCAGCCAGCACTAGGGTTCCCGCACACAGCAAACTCGTTCGGGAGGGTCCGCTCCACGAGCCGAGAGGCTGATACATCAACTGACACGAAGTCCGAAGTTGATGTATCCAAAAGTTCTGTATCGTCAACAGGAACTCAACGTCGCAGACGGCGCGTCAATCGGACGCCCGGTCTGAGAGATATTGGCATTTTCGTCCCAGGGGCCCGGTTGGTTTTTAAGGCAAAACCAACCCGACCGCACTCCACCTGTGTCCAAACCTCGGGCAAAGTATGCCAAAAGATCCGTCTCACTTAGAGGAATTCAACAAAGCTAACGGCACGTCAATCGGACGTCCGTAGCTCAAGATATTAGCGTTTCCGCTCCGAGGGCCCGGTTGGTCTCGTGTACGAACCAACCCGGCCGGACTCAAAGTATTCCGAAACCGTGAGTGCGATATACCGAAACGACCGTCTCGATCCAAGGATCGCTTTTCCGCTGACGGAGGGTCGTTTGGAAGCACGACGCTCAAGTTACGGGCGTTTGAACGAAAACGTCCGAAGAAGGGGGGTACGGGCCCGGGCCGACCCGGTTGGCCCGGTCCGGCTCGGCTGGCTCGGCCGGCTCTGCTCGACCGAGCGGACGAGCGCTGCGGCCATTGACCCGCGGCCTGAGAAAGTCACGGCCCGCGTGGGCCACGCTGGCGAACCGCGGACGCGGCTGAGCCGCGTCCCGCCTGGGCGAACCGGACCCGCGCGGCCGCGGGTCCGTTGGCCACCGCCGCCGCAGCTTCAGCCGCGGTGGCCTCTTCCGGCGGCGCGCCGAAGCGTCGCCGCCTCCGGCCGCCGGCGCCGCCGTGCCGGCGACCCGCGCCGCCGGCAATTTCCGTGGGCCTCCGGCGTCGCTCCGGTGGCCCGTTTTCCTTCCCGTCTGCGCCATTGCTCTTCCCGGGATCCGTTCTTTACTGCGGGATCGTCAAACGTCCGCTGCGGCACGTTCCGTCGTCGTCCGTCAAATCCACAAAAAATGAAGAACGGCGGAGGGTCATCGGTCCGTGTTCATTTGGCCCGCACCCTCCACGTTAGAGATAAACAACCGGGAGAAAATTATTCCACACAGGAAAAAACAATTTTTTTAATAAGATTAAAAATTGTTCACAAAAACGGTTATTTAATTTCTTTAAGAAACATAGACGGGAATTAATTTAAAATGGGTAATTCCCATAATGAAATCCCTACCTTGATGATCATCCCGCGCGGGCGTTCTTCGCGGATAAGATCGTCGCGGAAGAGAGGGATCGCCGCGTTGTCGCGGGGAGGCGTCGCGTCGTCACGGAATCCGGCGTTGAGTCGGTGAGCTCAACGTACCAAGAACAACAGATTTAAATTATAATTAATTAAATCTGTGTTTAAACCCAAAGAAAATAACCTTGAGCGGTAATCCAAAATCACTCACCTCAAATGGTCGGTGATCGGAGATCAGAGATCGGAGATCGGAAGAACGTCTCGGACGAAGGCGTCGTCGATTTCCGGGTTCGGCGTTCTTTGCGTTCTTCACGTTCTTCGCGTTCTTCGCGAGGGAGATGAAGAAACAGGGATCCTCTCAAATCTTTTCAAAAGATTTTGGGTTGGTCTTATTTTATTTACATGCCAACACACGAAAACAGGTTAAGAAACGATTGAATTAATTCGTTGAATTAATTCAACGAAAGAAACAGGCCATTTAATTCACGAAAGAAACAACCCATTTAATTCACGAAAGAAACAGCCCATTTAATGGTCTGTTAAGAATTTAGAAAACGCGTCGGTTGACTTCATTAAGACGGGTTTTCACGGGTGCATTTCTTAGCGGAAAGAAACGGCGGGGCTCATGCGGGCCCCACCTCACAAATATCCTACCAAGGGGGTAGGATATTTCTGGATAGCATCCTATCCAGTTCAACTCAGTTCAAGCCGCCTTTAAGTGGCTTCAAGTGGCTTCCAAGTGGCTTAAGTGAAATAAAATAAAGTTGTCGCAAAATTATTTTATTTCTTAACTTTAAGCCCGAAAATTAAAAACCACACCCGAGCAAACGCAACTCCGGAAGAGGCGTTTCTAAGCGAATACCGGCGCTGCGATTTCATCGGTGCCCTCAGAATTCGATTCCGGGCACCGGTTCAAATGTTAGAAAAACCCGCTCGTCCGTTCACTGAACGTACCCGAGCCAAACTTCGGAAAATGATTCTGGGCACACCGGGCCTCGGAATCAGGTGCCGTCAGAAACTGTGCTCTTGTAAAATTCCAAAGAAAATTAAGAAAAAAATTTCCTTGAAATTTACAGGTCTTTACATTACTCCCACCTCAGGACTTTACGTCCTCGTAAAGATACATAAAAAACTAGGGGATCAAATGTGGGTACTGAGCACGCATCTGAGCCTCCTGCTCCCAAGTGCTCTCCTGGAGGTTCCCATGCTGCCATCTGATGCGCACAAGAGGGATCGATCGCCCACGTAGGACCCGCTCCTGTCGATCCTCTATCTCCACTGGGACCTCCGCAAAAGTCGCCCCATCATCCACGTCTAGCTCCCCATAGTCGATGATGTGTGTCGGGTCGTGCATGTATCTCCTCAGCTGGGATACATGGAAGACGTCGTGCACCCGGTGCAACTGAGGTGGCAGAGCCAGAAGATAAGCCACCTCGCCAACCCTGCTGAGGACCTGGAAGGGTCCGATAAAGCGTGAAGACAACTTGCCACCTCGGCCAAATCTCCTCAAACCACGTCGAGGTGAGACCCGCAAGAAGACGTGGTCACCATCCTCGAACTCTAGTGGTCTCCGCCTCCTGTCAGCATATGACTTCTGCCGGCTCTAGGCTGTCCTCATCCGCTCCTGGATGACCTGGACCTTCTCTGTCGTGGCCCAGACCATCTCTGGTCCCACATGTGCTGACTCTCCAGGGTCTGTCCAGCACAAAGGGGATCTGCAAGGCCTGCCGTACAACGCCTCGTAGGGTGCCATCCCTATGGTGGAGTGGTAGCTGTTGTTGTACGCAAACTCTACCAAGGGTAGGTGGTCCTCCCAGCTACGACCAAAGTCGAGGACACATGCGCGGAGCATGTCCTCAAGAGTCTGAATGGTCCTCTCCGTCTGACCATCCGTCTGAGGGTGAAAGGCGGTGCTCAGACGTAGTCACGTCCCGAACGCCTCCTGCAACCCCTTCCAAAGCCGGGAAGTAAAACGAGCGTCCCGATCGGAGACGATAGTCGATGGCACACCGTGAAGTTGTACAATCTCTTGAACGTAGAGATGCCCCAAGCTCTCCACTGAGCCCTGCTCTCGGATGGGTAAGAAGTGTGCCGACTTGGTGAGTCGGTCAACAATCACCCAAATGGAATCGTGACCTCTGGAAGTGCGTGGAAGTCCTGTCACGAAGTCCATAGATATCCCGTCCCACTTCCACTCCGGGACCTCCAAGGGTTGTACCAAGCGTGCTGGTACCTGATGCTCTGCCTTCACCTACTGGCAGGTGAGGCACCGTGAAACGAACTCTGCCACAGCCTTCTTCATGCCCGGCCACCAGTGCTGTCGTTTGAGATCCTGGTACATCTTCGCCACTCCAGGATGTACCGCCAAAGGAGAAGTGTGAAACTCTCTCAGCACCTCCTCTCGTAAGGCGTCTAGTACCAAGGTATGTCTTCTGAAAAGGACATCGTGCTCTGCTCCAAGGGAGAAACCATCAGGTGCCTGCCCCGAGGATATCTGTGCACGCCGTGTCTCACAGTCGACGTCCCCACGCTGTGCCTCCTTGACCCGCTGAAGAAGTGGGGGATAGACTGTGAGAGGCTGAAGGAAGGCTGCTCCGTCTCTATCCATGAAGGATATCTGCAAAGCAGCTAGCTGCTCTGTCGCCTCCTCAAGTAGTTGGATGCCCGTCCTCCTGCTGAGGGCATCAGCCACCATGTTCCCCTTCCCAGGAGTATAGACTATCTCAAAGTCATAGTCCTGGAGGAACTCGAGCCATCGCCGCTGTCTCAGGTTCAGGTCCTTCTGAGAGAAGATCTACCTGAGACTCTGGTGGTCAGAAAATACTGTGAAGCGCTCGCCCATCAGATAGTTTCTCCATGTCTTCAGGGCAAAGACCACTGCTGCCAATTCTAAGTCATGGGTAGCGTAGTTCTGCTCATGAGGACTCAACTGACGTGATTCGTAGGCAATCACGGCCCGCTCCTGCATCGGGACACACCCGAGTCCGGTCCCTGATGCATCGCAGTAGACTACGTATCCAACTCCCTCCTCAGGAAACCTCAAGATGGGTGCGCTGGTCAACCTCTGCCTCAGCTCCTGGAAGCTCTGTTGACATGCGTCTGACCACACGAAGGGTTTCCCCTTCTTCGTCAACGCTGATAGTAGGGCCGCAACTCTGGAGAAGTCCGGCACAAATCTCCGATAGTATCTGGCTAGGCCCAAGAAACTCCGCACCTCTGTCACGCTCTTGGGTGGCTCCCAAGCTAGCACTGCCTCGATCTTCGCGGGATCCACTGCAACTCCCGCCTCAGAAATGACGTGCCCCAAGAAGTGGACCTCATGTAACCAGAACTAACACTTCGAGAGCTTTCCATAAAGCTGGTGCTCTCGGAGTGTGTCTAGTACAACACGCAGGTGGTAGGCGTGCTCCTCCTCCGTTGTCGAGTACACCAAAATGTCGTCGATGAAGACCACGACAAATCGATCGAGGTATGGCTGGAAGATCCTGTTCATGAGGCTCATGAACACTGCTGGAGCGTTGGTCACGCCGAAAGGCATAACCAAGAACTCATAGTGGCCATACCGACACCTGAAGGCCATCTTCTGCACATCCTCGTCTCGAACTCTAAGCTGATGATAGCCTGACCTGAGGTCTATCTTCGAGAACCACCGTGCCCCCTTGAGCTGGTCGAAGAGGTCATCAATCCTGGGTAGCGGATACTTGTTCCTCACTGTCACCTGATTCAGGCGACGATAATTGACACACAGTCTCAAGCTCCCGTCCGCCTTCTTGGCGAACAAAATCGGGGAAGCCTAGGGCGAAACACTGGGTCGGATGAACCCCTTTCCCTACAAGTCCTCCAACTGTACCCGCAGCTCTCGAAGCTCAGCGGGGGCCATCCGATATGCTGGAGTGGATATCGGGGCTGTCCCGGGGTACATATCAATATAAAAGTCTACCTCTCTACGAGGAGGTAGTCCTGGAATGTCGTCGGGAAAGACGTCCGCGTACTGATCCACCACTGCAGGAAAACTGGGACTCCACACGTCAACTGCTCCCAGGATGAGGCTAGCCAACTGATGAGTGATGGGCTGACCTCTCCTCTGCGTGAGTCCATCCTGTGCTGCTAAGGCTCCCTTCTCGCCGGTGAAGGTGAACCTGCTCCCGTCGGTGCGCACACATCGCACCTTCCGCCTAATGCAGTCAATCTGAGCATGGACCGTAGATAACCAATCCATGCCCAAGATGACGTCGTAAGGCCTCGACGCCGCTACAAGAAGATCCCAGCCGAAGATCTCGCCTCCTAGAGTAAGCTCACACTACCGAAACCAGTGCGTAATCGTCGAGTCTGCTCCCGTAGGAGTCTCCAGCCGTAAGGATCGAGCCAACGGCTCTGTCGGAATCTCCGAGCTCCGAACAAGGGCAGTGGCTATGAAAGAGTGACTCGCTCCTGTGTCTATCAGAACTACAGCAAGGGTGGAATAGACACAGATCATACCTCGAATCATCTCTGGCGCACCATGGTCGTAGGCCTCCGCTGCCTGGAGCTAAGCCTATCTCTTCCCGCCAGCTCCCAGTGGTCGGGGCGGGCCTCCTGGTGGTGGTGGTGGCAGAGCCTCAAAGCGTCGCCCACCACCTGCTGCTCGGCCAGCTCCTCTGCCTCGTCCGCCTCCTCCCTGAGGACCGCCACGGTCGACCCTCTGCCTCTGCCTGGGTGGTCCCTCCACCATCTGCTGCCCCTCGGTACGACGGGTCGGGAAGTCACGAGCCATGTGGCCCTGCCCGCCGCACTCGTAGCACTGTCTGCCTCTCGGAAGGCTGGCTCCGCGCTGTGTGCCTCGCACTGCCGAGCCAGTGTCTCGGGGTCGTCTGCCGGAAGGTCCGGTCCGCCTGGAACCCTGAGTCATCTGCCGGCAACCAGCTGTTGGAGACTCCGCTATCTGCCGCCCTGCGGCAGGTCTCGCTGTGGACTCAGCCAGGAAGCTCTCGATCAGGAGGGCTCGCTCCAGTACTCCTGCCTGGGTCGGGATGCTGAGGGAGATCAGCGATGCCATGATCTCGAGTCTCAATCCCTGCTCGAAGGTCCGGGCCCGGAAGAAGGGGTCCCGTACCATGTCTGTCGAGTAGCGGGATAGGTCAGTGAACCTCGCCACGTACTGAGCGACCGTCAAGCTGCCCTGCCGCAGCTGAAGAAGCTCCTGGATGCGCACCGCACGGAGGGTGGCCGGGACGAACTCAGAGCGGAAGAGGCTCTCGAAGTCCGTCCAGATGAGGGTGGCCTCATCGTGTACCTGGAGCATCAGGCTCCACCAGCGTCCGGCTGCTGCGTGCAGTCGGCTCGCCGCGAGGATCACCATGAGGTCTGCTGGTGTCCTCACTAGCCTGAAAACTCGGACGACCGCCTCCAGCCAGTCCTCGGCTGCCTGGGGGTCCGACTCCCCACGGAACCTGGGTGGTCGCTGGCACTGGAACTCGTGCAGAGCTCCGAGGCGTCGTGCGTCGTCAGCTGCCAGTGCTGGAAGCATCAGGGGCTCGGCGGGTAAGGGTATCGCCGGTGCCTCTGCTGTCAACGGGCCCTGTACCGAAGCCTCGTCGCTCGGCGGGCTGTCGTCGCGCTCTACTCTAGGAACCCTAGCTGGCTGCTGTCGTCGTGCCATCCTGAAAAGGAAACAAGTATGCCACGGTCAGAACAGTATACCTGGTGAGCTGACACAAGTAATCACAGAGAAAACATAAAACACACATGCAATCAATGTTTTCGTGCATTAAGTCGGAAATCAGAAGTCAGGGTCCTGGTGTATGGATACGTCGGCCGCCGCACCAACACTGGACTCCCTGGACTGATAACCACACTCAATACGCTAAACACTATTGCTTCTCATAGAAGAAAGATCAGAGTCTGTGGTAGAACCGACCACCTCTGATACCAATTTGTCACGACCCGTCCTCGGGGCCTGTGCCGTGACTACCCCAAGCCCTCCTTCCATAGGCCAGGGGCTGGAGACTAGCACCAAGGCGTAAATCCCAACAAAAAGGGAAGGCATTGCCTTTGAAAAGTAAACAAGCACCACAGAGTAAGAAAGCGGAAAAGTAAACACTAAGTAAAAACTGTACAAGCTGTGCTGAAAGAAAAAGGGGCCGGAAATACAAGCCCAACTGTAAAGTACAACTAAAAGGAAAAACAACAACTAAAAAGGGAAAACTGCAGCGCCGAGCCATCCTCTGGAAGTCCCACCTGAAGGGTGGGTACAGATAGCCTCCACTGCTCCTCGGGTCCACCTAACTGCTCCGAGTACGTCCCGCCCAGTGGTCCACCTCCAGGTACTGTCCTGCTCCGCACGCCTCCTCCATGATCAGCGCTGTCCGTCGTCTGCAACCAACACCACGAAGTGCGGGCATAGCCCGTGCAGGGGTGAGTATAAGATACTCAGTAGGGACCCCGAGACCCCCGAAGGTCTCCCGAAATCCACAAAGGATAAATCACGAAGAAGAGATACAATCACGAAGTAACATCTGACACGGCTTAGGTATATGCCCATACATATACCTAAGTCTTCAATTCCTGTTCGGCTCCAACGTCCGAGCCCAAGCACAACCCAGTCCACACAGGAAAGCAAAACGCATACCCACGCAGGATAGAACAACACAATCCACAAAGGAGAGTAAACAGTAAATCCACACAGGATAGCTCAACACAATCCACAAAGGAGAGTAACACAAGATTCAGCTCACACAGGTATACTTCTTCGGATGATGATAAAGATGATCATTGAACCATCTAAGTCGTCGGACCCATGAAGGATCGATAGGCACTAACCTTGCAGTGACCCACACAGGATCGGGCCCACGCAGGACCTGTAGGAGTTGGCTCACACAGAACCGCTGAAAGATGACCCACACAGGATCGGACCCACACAGGATCGGGCCCACACAGGACCGGGCCCACGCAGGACCTGTAGGCGCTGGCTCACACAGAACCACTGAGCGCTGACCCACGCAGGATCGGACCCACACAGGATCGGGCCCACACAGGACCAGGCCCACGCAGGACCTGAAGCACTGATCCACGTAGCATCACTGAGTGCAGGAGTCGTGGCAGTCCGCTGAGGATCTCTACACAGTCGCCGCCGCAATCCACTGAGGATCTTTGCACGGTCCTCGTCGGAGTCCACGGAGGATCTCTGCACAGTTGTCGCCGCAGTCCACTGAGGATCTCTGCACGGTCGTCGCTATCGAAGTAGCAGTCGCAGCCAGCACTAGGGTTCCCGCACACAGCAAGCTCGTTCGGGAGGGTCCGCTCCACGAGCCGAGAGGCTGATACATCAACTGACACGATGTCCGAAGTTGATGTATCCAAAAGTTCCGTATCGTCAACAGGAACTCAACATCGCAGACGGCGCGTCAATCGGACGCCCGGTCTGAGAGATATTGGCATTTTCGTCCCAGAGGCCCGGTTGGTTTTTAAGGCAAAACCAACCCGACCGCACTACACCTGCGTCCAAACCTTGGGCGGAGTATGCCAAAAGATCCGTCTCACTTAGAGGAATTCAACAAAGCTGACGGCACGTCAATCGGACGTCCGTAGCTCAAGATATGAGCGTTTCCGCTCCGAGGGCCCGGTTGGTCTCGTGTACGAACCAACCCGGCTGGACTCAAAGTATTCCGAAACCTTGAGTGCAATATACCGAAACGACCGTCTCGATCCAAGGATCGCGTTGCCGCTGACGGCGGGTCGTTTGGAGGCACGAAGCTCAAGTTACGGGCGTTTGAACGAAAACGTCCGAAGAAGGGGGGTACGGGCCCGGGCCGACCCGACCCGACCCCCCCTGGGTCGGCCCGGCCTGACCAGGGCCGGTCCGGCTCGGCCGGCTTGGCTCGACCGAGCGGACGAGCGCCGCGGGCGTTGACCTGCGGCCTGAGAATGTCGCGGCCCGCGTGGGCCACACTGGCGAACTGCGGACGCGGCTGAGCCGCGTCCCGCCTGGGCGAACCGGACCCGCACGGCCGCGGGTCCGTTGGCCGCCGCCGCCGCAGCTTCAGTCACAGTGGCCTCTTCCGGCGGCGCACCGGGGCACCGCCGCCTCCGGCCGCCGACAGTTTCCGCGGGCCACCGGCGTCGCTCCGGTGGCCCGTTTTCCTTCCCGTCTGCGCCGTTGCTCCTCCCGGGATCCGTTCTTTACTGTGGGATCGTCAAACGTCTGCTGCGGCATGTTCCGTCATCGTCCGTCAAATCCGCACAAAATGAAGAACGGCGGAGGGTCGTCGGGCCGTGTTCGTTTGGCCCGCACCCTCCGCGTTAGAGATAAACAACCGGGAGAAAATTATTCCACACAGGAAACAACAATTTTTTTAATAAGATTAAAAATTGTTCACAAAAACGGTTCTTTAATTTCTTTAAGAAACATAGACGGGAATTAATTTAAAAGGGGTAATTCCCATAATGAAATCCCTACCTTGATGATTGTCGCGCGCGGGCGTTCTTCGCGGATAAGATCATCGCGTAAGAGAGGGATCGTCACGTCGTCGCGGGGAGGCGTCGCGTCGTCGCGGAATCCGGCGTTGAGTCGGCGAGCTCAACGTACCAAGAACAACAGATTTAAATTATAATTAATTAAATCTGTGTTTAAACCCAAAGAAAAGAACCTTGAGCAGAAATCCGAAATCACTCACCTCAAATGGTTGGTGATCGGAGATCGGAGATCGGAGATCGGAAGAATGTCTCGGACGAAGGCGTCGTCGATTTCCGGGTTCGGCGTTCTTCGCGTTCTTCGCGTTCTTCGTGTTCTTCGCGAGGGAGCTGAAGAAACAGGGATCCTCTCAAATCTTTTCAAAAGATTTTGGGTTCGTCTTATTTTATTAACATGCCAACACATGAAAACAGGTTAAGAAACGATTGAATTAATTCGTTGAATTAATTCAATGAAAGAAACAGGCCATTTAATTCACGAAAGAAACAGCCCATTTAATTCATGAAAGAAACAGCCCATTTAATGGTCTGTTATGAATTTAGAAAACGCGTCGGTTGACTTCATTAAGACGGGTTTTCACGGGTGCGTTTCTTAGCGGAAAGAAACGGCGGGGCTCGTGCGGGCCCCGCCTCACAAATATCCTACCAAGGGGGTAGGATATTTCTGGATAGCATCCTATCCAGTTCAACTCAGTTCAAGCCGCCTTTAAGTGGATTCAAGTGGCTTCCAAGTGACTTAAGTGAAATAAAATAAAGTTGTCGCAAAATTATTTTATTTCTTAACTTTAAGCCCGAAAATTAAAAACCACACCCGAGCAAACACAACTCCGGAAGAGGCGTTTCTAAGTGAATACCGTTGCTGCGATTTCATCGGTGCCCTCAGAATTCGATTCCGGGCACCGGTTCAAAAGTTAGAAAAACCCGCTCGTCCGTTCACTGAACGTACCCGAGCCAAACTTCGGAAAATGATTCCGGGCACACCGGGCCTCGGAATCAGGTGCCTTCAGAAACTGCGCTCTTGTAAAATTCCAAAGAAAATTAAGAAAAACATTTCCTTGAAATTTACGGGTCTTTACACACAGTGGCCATTTTATAAGGGGTCTTCGATATGGGCCATGGACTAAGAATTGAATCAATGGAAAACTCAATTTCCAATTTTGGAGGATGTACAAGAAAATCCTCTGGAAACACATCAATATATTCTTGGACAATAGGTACATACTCTATTTTAACATTCCTTTCCTCACCTATTATTATTTCACTATCTTCCTCCAAAATAATGTAATATCATAGAGGTAATGGGGGTGGATCGAAATGAGAATCAGATGGTAACATTTATTCTATAAAGATAAGCTACTCCTTATCATCATCAAAAATTGTAACCTCATTCTTCTTACAATAAATGTTCACATTATGGTACGAAAGACAATCCAGAATGTGGAATATATCAAATTCAATCATTGGGATGAAGATGAGATCAACAGATAAAGAACATTTATATTCCATAATGGGAACTATTTCACAAAAATTTGTGGTAAGGATACTTCCCTAAGGAGTTTTGACTGACAACTCCCTTGTAACATAAAATTAGAAATATCTAATTTTCTTAGAAAACAGGGAAGATATGAAACAATGTGATCATTCATAATCAAATAAATCATTCACTAAACTTCATGAAACCATTAAATTACCTACCACCACACCATTCGGAGGTTTAACCTTAGTAGTAGTGATTGCATATGCTTGGCCTTTCTGCCTTTGACTTTTCTGATGTACGTTTTCCTGGTGTTTAGGAAATTCATTTTCATAATGCCCCATTTCTCTACAATTGTAGAATTAAACATTGAAAATTTCTTTTTCCCTTGAAATCAATAGCTTGGTGTACTTTTCTCCACACTTCTAACAGACTCCCATTCCCTTCGGGCATGTACCGGGGTATTTCTTCACATAGTTGCTACATGATGGAAATTAAAATTTTCCCTTATTCCCCTTATTTCTATTTATAGAGTGTTTATTAAATTTGTTCTTCTCTTGATTCTCTTTAAAGTTCTAAGACTTAGATAATTCAATTCCTATCTTGATATCACATGAGACAATATCTTCATACAATGAGATGGATTGGAAGATTAATGTTTGATGGAGAATTGGTTTTAACCAATCATAGAATCAATCAATCTTACTCCTTGGGTTACGTATATAATCTTCATCATCCCTTTATAACCATGTAAAGTTAGCCTTATACTTTGCGACATTTTTATCCTCCTTTTTCCTCATACTCAGAAATTATCTTTCCATATCTGCTCTATGGTCATGAGGAAAGTATTTTTTTATGAAAATATATTTAAACGACCTCCATTCTAAATTTGATACTTCTTCATCCTTCTTTGTGGTTTGAATTAATGAATACCATTGATCTGCATCTCTCATGAGGTGATAAAATTCCATGACAACTTTTCCTCTTTCACTACTCCCCAAAGCATGAAATATTTTCTCTAAGGAACTTATCCCTTGTTAGATACAAATGGATTTATAGTCCCATTTATTTTTTGTGGTTTTTGCCTCATGAAGAATTCTAACATTGATCCTCTGTGTTGTGGATTAGGGTGCTCCATATGGGTAAGGTTATTAATCATAACCTGAGCGAGTTATCCCAATATGGTTATAAGTTGTTCAACACTTGTTGCATCACCATATTCACTATAATTATCTTGAGTAGGAGGTAAATCCCTACATGGATTACGTGTGTTGATACGGTTTCCATTCCTTCCACTAGGCTCCATTTCTAAATAATGTAATACACTAGATTAGTTTATGAATCACAATACATAATTCCAAACAAGTAAAATACCTAACATAAATTGAACAGTTTCTGCATATAATCCATAATCATAAAAAAAATTCGTTGAGGAAGTATTTACTTATAAGTCCTTCGTAATGTTTTGAAAATAAAATGTGATTTATCCAAAACATATCCCATGTGAGTTTCCTAACCATGAGTGTGGCAAGGTCGGTTGTTGTGTACTAGGAGTCCCCGTATCAAGCTCGAAACTCCTTTTCAGAGATCTCATGACTAGGTACATCTATACCAGAGCTGCCTCTACCTTCTCATATACAGACATGAATGTTTTGTTGCGAAAATACACAAAATCTCCACATTTAGAAAATTCTAAGAAGATTTTCTATAATAATCCAAAAATTCTATCGTAGGGTAATGTTCTCTAATCAGAGTTTTTCTAAATATAGCTTCCAAGGTTTGTACTAAACATCCTCTAATACCAACTGTAACACCATAACCCTTGTTACCTAGAGTCAGTGCATTATTACATAACATTAGAATGATCACAAGATATCAAGTCTCGAAAGACTAATTTGTTTAGTATCCTTTGAAGTTCTAGATATATACAGAAGTTTTACATTAGATCATGAAATAGAAAAACAACATCATTGTGTCCCATGTGAACACACTAATATCCCTTAGCCTATTCTTATTGGTTTATCATAATATACTTCTTCTCATCCTGAGAAAAAAAAATGTAGAATGGGGTGAGCTCAAGTGCTCAGTAAGGATAACAATATAGTGGAAACATTCATAAATAATCATAAACATTTAAGGTAATGTATAAGGCTAAAACATAGGCTTTATAAACATAAAATTCAGCATAATATGGAAATGATAAATCAAATAATTCCATTACATATTCACATGGATATTCTACTAGTCAAATAATCACATGTAATATCAATAACCAATTTCATAATGATGGAATGAATAATGCCGAACATCATAACCACATAGTCAAGGCATTATGATAAGACTAAAAATAGGATTTTTTTTAAGGCCTTATACCAAGACACTAGTTTGTCTCATGAGACCTACCGATGCATCGAGGAACTATAGCGGGCTCCACCCATCACTTACTAAGTCCAATGCATTCCTCACATGAAAAGTTTGAAACATAACATAAACATTCATTTTAAAACTAGCATATGAAATGTCAATACTTTAACCATAAAACATTTAGGGTATCAAAATAATGTATACATAGTCAAACATATCACAAAACCATCAACAAAATATATAAGATTCTACCATAATAAATAAACTTCAAAAAAGTGTAAAACCCATCAATGGATGTTGACACAGATAAAATCAAAATTATTCGATAGAAATATCTCTTTATATTTTGAAATCATTTAAAAGACACATAATTATAAAATAAAACATTTATTTTTAAAATATACATATAATATTCTATGGTATGTCTCAAATATGTTATAATGGTGGAAAATATCCGCACTTGTCGTATATGTTAAAAAATATTCTTTCCTTAATTTTTTCAAAAATGTCTTAAGGGTCCTTATTTGGAAAACAATGGAATGATTCCTTTATAAAAATTATATAAAAATTGAAACAAGGGTATAAATTACTTTAAAACATAGTCTAGGGAATAGTAAAAATGTTTTGAAATACATTTTTAAGAAACATGGATGTGGTTGATAAAGAGGTCCCAATTGATACTCATGTATAAACAAACTCGGATAATGAAGAGATTTTAGAATTAATCCTTATCTTGTGATTTTACATGATTGAGGGAACATTAACCTCTTGTATAATAGTTAAATAATTTTTATTAAATTATACAAGAACAACACTCATAAATATGATATCATATATGATCTTCTAATATTTCTTTGTTAATAACATTTTAGTAGTATCATTGTTTTGGGTGTTAACTAATTTGTTTTCCTTTATATGATTTGTTACGTAAGCTAGGTTTTTTATGGATAGGGTGCATTTTATTCATAAACATAATTATATTAACTTCTTAAACATTAGTTTTAATCATAAAATGAAAATTATTCTTGAATGGTTATGATGGGGAATGAATCTCATCACGTTTGTGGAAATGATAATACGTACGTATGCACTAGCGACAATATCATTCTATTTATGGTGAAATAGTTTGTAATTTGATAGTATATCATATATAATGAATAATTAACATGTTATATTTATTATTTACAACATTTATACTCATTATTATACCCATCCAAATAATGACATGTCGATTAACAAACTACACCATGACTTGGAGACGGTAAGCCGTATGTATAGACATATGGTGACATGTCATTTATAGGATGGATAGAATAATGAATATGGTTTTACATTATTTATAATAAAGTCACAGTATGTGTAAGGTACTATATTTATTATTTTGGTATGGAAAAACAAATAAATGGGTTGTTGAAGAAGAAAAGAACTTTGAAATCGGTGGTGAAATTATTACCTCTTCTTCAGGTGCTTCCTTTTGATTTCATCAAAGGGCTCCATAGGTTGGCTTCTAATCAAATTAAGGCCTCTAGATTAATGTGAGGGAAGTTGAGAGGATATTTGGGCATGGTTTGGACGAGCCAAATGGATTTGGAGGTGTGATTTTGATAGAAGTGAAGTACCCTTTTATAAGAGATGTGAGGGTCATTTTAGGAAAAGTTAGAATTTTTTTTTATTATAAAATAATATTCAATGTATAATGGCTCTATAATGATATATTTTGAATATAAGGTGGTTATGGGTTGAAAAAATCCCAACCAATAGGTTTTAGAAATTTTTAGGTCACTATATTAACCTTATCTTTTATATTTAACTCTTAGTTAAATACTTTAACTTTTACCATGTAATCTTGTATTATTATAATAAATGGTTAACAAACAAACTATAAAAGTCATGAGAACCCAAAGTGGTTAATTATTTATATAATTAACCTTATATATTTCATTTGACCAACCATTAGATTTTTACCAATATTATATCAATTAATAATATAGTAATTGTTTTAAAAACCAATTTATGTCAATTTTGACAATATTTAGTATTTGGTTTTTTTGAAAGTCATAAAAACTTTATCATTTCAAAAAAAAAATATTAATCAACCCTAAAATGTAATATTAACCGAGAAAATTTGTGGAATAAATAAAAATTCTCAATATACAATTATTTTAATATTTATAATATCAATTATTTTAATATTTCAATAATAAGGTAATTACTGCATCATCATTGTGTCATAAATAAATTTTACTATTTAATTTATAATTTTTTTAAATAAAATACCAATACATAAGAAATAATTTTAGATTTATAATTAATATTTATAGTCGAATTTATCTTATCTATAACCCTATATTAAAAATGTTTTATTTATTACAATTTGAATTTAACACTTTTAACTCTTCTTTTATAAAATAATAACAAATATCCTAATCTAATCCATGTGGACCAAAAGGATCATATTTTATTCCTAATATTGATTTTGGTCTAAATACACATATCTAATATTATTAGGACATGTGTTCGGGTAATTATAATATCATTTTTACATTTAATTACCATATTTACTTTTAACTGTGGTAAATAAAATTTAAAAGTTACTATTCACCAATAATTATTTTCATCCTATTAAACCACATTTTACTAAATAATTTCAACCGTGTTCCATGTATTTTTGAAATTCCATTCACAGAAGCGGTAAAATTATGTTTTATTCAAATTTGAAAATGTGAATAGAAGGTGGGTAAAAGATGTTAAAAGTTCAATAAAATTTTAAATATCCAATATTTTTATAAAATGACTCAAATTCATTACATTGAACATATATAGGTATTATATATATATTTTTACCTAAAATAAATTTAAATAAAATAACTAATTATTTGAATAGAAAATTCAATTTTAAACAATAACTCAGTGTTTTTCAATATTCATCAAAAATGAAAGTTTTCAGAAAAATACCAAAATTTCTGCCTAAGCTAATTTTGATATTCTCAATACTAAAATAAAGTCCATTTTGAAAAATAAAGTTTTTAGAATTTAAAATAGTTGGTATTACTATTCAAAATTGATAGTTTTATTGGTCGTTGGGTGCTAGAACTCGAAATTGCATACAATGCAAGATATACCATTATTCAAAGAGAAAAATACCATGGATGCTTGTGGTGTTACATTCTTCCATCCTTCAAATAATGTTTTCCTATATATTTCTAGAATACTATTGTGTAAAAATATTTGGGTGGTTCTTCATCATAAGTTCCTTGAGTTCCCACATTACTTCTTCCATCTTATGGTTTCTCCATAGAACTTTTACCAGGCGAGTCATCCGGATTCTCAACAACTATTATCTGGTATCAAGAATCTTAACAGGATCTTCACAATAAGATAGAGCAGGTTCTTGTTATATTTCTTGATAGCTGAGTACATGTGTTGGGTCAGGCATGTATTATCTCAATAGTGATACATGGAATACATCATGAACATCAGAGAGACTTGGCGGTAGTGCCAAATGGTAAGCTACAACTTCAGTTTGTTCTCGAATTTCAAAAGGTCCTATATACCAAAGACTTAATTTTCCATTTTAACCAAATACAATAAAACCAATCCATGAAGATACCATCAAGAAAACATGATCTCCTACTTGAAATTCCAAATCATTCCTTTGGTTATCGGCATAGATCTTTTGCCTGCTTTGAGCTGCTTTGATTTAGGTTTGGATAATCTTCACATTTTCCATTGTTTCTTGAAATAGTTCTAGACCTATGAGTTTTATTTCTCTAACATCATCCAAACGAGTTGTTGTGTGACATATTTTTCCATATAACACTTCATATGGTGCCATCTAAATACTTGAATGGAAGCTATTGTTATATGATAATTCTACCAGAGGTAAATATTGATCCCACATTCCTTGAAAGTCATGTGAGAAAGATCTCAACTTGTATTCTTCGGTTTGAATAGTCCGTTATGATTTTCCATCAGTTTGAGGGTGGTAGGCAGTTCTAAAATGAAGTTCAGTATCCAAGGCCTTTTGAATACTTTTCCAGAATCTTGTTGCAAAATGGGGATCTTGATCAGAAACAATCGATAGGGGTACTCCATGAAGTCTTTCAACTTTATTAATATATAGTATTTCTAGACATTCTAGTGTTAATTCTTATCTTATAGAAAGAAAATGTGCTGACTAGGTAAGGTGATAAAAAATGACCCATATTTCATCATTCCTTCTAGGAGTCTTTGGTAGCCCCATAACAAATTCCATTATAATAACTTACCATTTCCACTCAGTTATAAGAAGATGTTTCATGACTCCTCTAGGATATTGTCTTGCAGCCTTCACCTAATGAAAAACCATAAATTTTCACACTTAATCAACAATATCACTCTTCATGTTGTCCCACTAAAAATGTCCCATCAAATTTCTATACATCTTAGTGCTACTAGGGTGTACAGAGAAATTAGAGCTATGAACATCATCCAACAATTCCATTTTTAGATCAGGTATATCAGGAACATAATGTCTCTTCCCAAATTTCAAAATTCCATCTTTATATACAAAGTCAATCAATCTCCCATCATTCACGGATTTAATTTTTTTTTGAAACTCCTCAAAATCAGTTTGAGATCATTTTATCCTTTCTAGTAATGATAGATTGGAAACCATTTGTAAAATTATTGATGTTTCACCTTCCATGATTATTCCAATATCCATCTTTACTAGATCCATGAACATAGGATCCCTTTCAACTCTTATCTTGTTCAAAACTCCATGATCCTTTCTTCTTGAACCATATGCCACCATATTTGCCTTCCCGAGTGGTATTTTATAGTGAAATCATAATCATAGAGTAGTTCAAGACATCACCTTTGCCTCATGTTGAGTTCTTTCTATGAGAATATATACTTTAAACTCTTCAGATCAGTACATATCTCACATTTTTCACCATAGGGATAGTATCTCTATATATTTAAAGCAATGATTACAACTACTAACTCATGATCGTTAGTGGGATAGTTTTTTTCATGAATTTTTAGCTATCGTGATGCATAGGGAATAACTTTATCATTCAGCATAATGACAAAACCAAGTCGTTTCGTTGAAGCATCACTATAAATAAAAAACCCATCATTCCCCAATGGTAGAGTCAAGATTGGAGCATTGAATACTATTATCTTCAGTTATTGAAAACATTATTCACACTCTTTTGTGAAAACAAATTAAACCCATTTACCTATGATCTTGGATAATGGCTTAGTCAATCCGTCAAAATTTTGGATGAAACACTGATAATAATATGCTAAAGCAATAAAACTGCATACCTCAGTTATACTTGTCGATGTTTGCCATTCTAGGATTGCTTTGGTCTTTGAAGGATTGAAAAATATTCCATCCTTAGAGACAATATGGAAAAGAAAAGAAATTTCCTAAATCCAAAATTCACAATTGTTTACATCCCATATAATTCATTTCTTCCGAGGTTTTTCAAAATAATTCTCAAGTGATTTTCATGATATTCACAGCTTTTTGAGTATTCCAAAATATCGTTAATAAATACTACTACAAAGTAATCCCAATATTTCTTGAAAACTATATTTATTATATCCATGAAAATATAGGGTTCATTAGACAACCGAAAAGAAACTACTGTAAATTCATAATGCCCATACCTGGTATGAAATGCTGCCTTCAAAATGCCTTCCTTATTCACACACAACTGATGATATCTAGATCAAAGATCAATCATTGAAAAATATTGATCTCCCTGAATTTGATCTAATACATAATCAATGTGAGGTAGTGGATACTTGTTCTTTATTGTTATAGCATTAATATCTCTATAGTTAATGAACAACCTCATAGATCCATCTTTCTTCTTAACAAAAAGAATAGTGGCTCCCCATAGAGAAATACTAGGGAGAATAAATCATTTATTACTCAATTATTCTAGTTGTTTCTTTAGTTATATTAATTCCATAGTGGAAATTCTATATGGGGTCCTCTAAATAGTCCTTGAACCAAGAATTAAATCAATAGAAAACTCGATTTCTCATTCTGTAAGATGTCCAAGTTAATCCATTGGAAAAACAACAATATATTCTTACACAATAGGTACTTAATCTATTTAAATATTCTATTCCTCACCCATAGTTGTTGAAATATTTTCCTCCCCAATAATTTAAATTATTAGAGCAACTGGGGGGTGAATCTAAATGAGAATCAGATGGTGACATTTCTTCTCTAAAGATAAGGTATTCCTTATAATCATTGAAAATTGTAACCTCCTTCTTATTAAAATAAATTTTCACAACATGGAACGAAATACAATCTAGACATAGGATTATATCAAATTAAATCACTGTTATGATGATGATATCAAAAAATAAAGAATATTTATATTCCATAATGGTAACTAATTCACCAAACTTTGTTGTAACGATACTTCCCTTAAGAGTGTTGATTGAATACTAAATTGTTAAAAAAATTATAAATATCTAATTTTATTAGAAACCTGGGAAGACATGGAACAATGTGATGATCCCAAATCAAATAAAGTATTGGATAAACATGAAGAAACCATTAAATTACCTGCTATTATGTCATTCCATTCTTCAACCTCAGCAGTAGTGATCACACAAGCTTGGCCTTGCTCCCTTGGACTTTTCTGAGGTAAGTTTCCTTGGTGTTTAGGACATTCATTTGTATAATTCCCCTTTTATCTAGAATTATAGCATTCAACATTGACAACCTCTTTCTTTCCCTTGAAATCATGTGCTTGGTGGCCTTTTTAACCACACTTGTAATAGACTCCTGTTCCAATCAGGAAAGTACTGGGATGTTTCTTCCAAAATTTACTACAAGATAGAAATTCAACTTTTCCCTTCTTCCCATTTTTTCCATTTCTAGAGTATTCAATAAATCTATTATTCTATTTATTTTCTTTAAATTCATAAGACTTAGAGAATTCCTTTTCTGTCTTGATAGCACATGAGACAATATTTTCCTACGATGAGAAGGATTGTGAGACTAATGCTCGATAGAGAAATGGGTTTAACCCATAAATGAATTGATCAATCTTACATATTAGGTTATTTATATAATCTAATACATTCCTTGATAACCTTGTAAACTTAGCCTCATAATTTTCAAAATTCTCATCCTCCCTTTTCCTTAGACTCAAAAATTGTCTTTTCATATCCACTTGATGGGAACAAGGAAAATGTTTTTCTATGAAAATTTCTTTAAAATCCCTCTATTCCATATTTGATACTTCTTCATCATCCTTTGTGTTTTGAATTAATTACCACCATTTATCAGCATCTCCCATGAGATGATAAATTGCCATGACAACATTATCCCTTTCACTACTCCCCAAAGAATTAAAAATTGTCTTTAAGGCGCTTATCCATTGATAAGATACAAATGAATTTGGATTCTGGTTGAATTTTGGTGGTTGTTGCCTTATTAATTGGTCTAACATTGATCCTACGCATAGTGGATTAGGGTGCTCCATACGGGTAAGGTTATTATATATAACCCGAGTGAGTTTTCCTAGTATGGTTATTAGTTGTTTAGCACCGATTTCATCAATACCTCTACTATAAATATCTCGAGTAAGAGGGAAATACCTTCATGGATTACGTGCATTAATATAGTTTCCATTCCTTCCACTAGGCACCATTTCTAAATAATTTCATATCCTAGATTAGTTTATGAATCACAATATATATTGCCAAACTAGTAAAATACCTAACATAAATTGAATAGTTTATGCACATAATCCATAATCATAAAAATGTTTTTTTTGAAGACTTATTTTCTCATAAATCCGACATAATGGTTTGGAAATAAAATGGTAAGTATCCTAGGAATATCCCCCGGGAGTGTCGCAACCAATAGTTCAGCAAGGCCCATTGTCATGTACCGGGATACCCTAGGTCAAGATTAAAACTCCTTGTAAGAGTTTTCCTCCTAGGTTCATCTATGCCAAAGCCGCCTCTACCTACTCGTATCGAGGTTTGGATGCATTTATTTTAAAATACAAAAAATCTCTACATTACCAAAATTCTAGGATGTTTTTGTGTACTAATCCTCAAATTCTATCTTAGACAAATGTTCTATAATTAAAGTTTTTTTAAATCTAGCTTCCATGGTTGGTAATAAACTTTCTCAGATACCAACTTTAACGCCCCAACTCTTGTTACCTAGAGTCAGTTCATTATTACATAACATTGGCACGATCACAAGAGATCATGTCTCGAAATACTGATTAGTTCAGTTGCCTTGGAAGTTATAGATACATACATAAGTTTTAAATTAACTCATGAAATAGAAAAACAACAACATTTTTTCCCATTTGAACACACTCATATCCCTTAGCCTATTCCTGCAGGTTAATTATAATATACTTCCTCACATCCTGGAAAAAATAAAACATAGAAAGGGGTGATCTTAGGTGCTCAGTATGGATAACAATATAGCGAAAACATTCATAAATAATCATAAAAATTTAATGCAATTAATAAGGCTAAAAAATCATTTTAAACATAACATTCAGCATAATATGGAAAAGATAAATCAAATAATTCAATTTACTTATTCACATGTATATTCTACTAGTCAAATAATCACATGTAATATCAATAACCAATTTTTTAATGATGGAATGGATAATGTCTAAAATCATAACCACATAGTCAAGGCATTGTTCCAATAATATTTTGTCAATATCTTGTGCCAAGATAGTAGTATTTCTCATAACACCCACTGACGCATCAAAGAGCTATAACGGGGTTCACCCGTCACTTACTAATTCCAATGAATTCCTCATATTAAAAGGCTGAAACATAACCTAAACATTCGCTTTAAAAATAAAATATGAAATGTTAATACTTTAACCATAAACTATGAATGGTATATAAATAAAACATCCAGATTCAAACATATCACAAAACCTTCAATACAATATGGAAGATTCTAACATAATAAATTAACTTCAAACAAGTTTAAAATCTATCAAAAGATGTTGACATAGATGAAATCAAAAATATTTAAGAGATATATATCATTCTATTTTGAAATAATTTAAAAGTCACATAATTATAAAAGAAAAATTTATTTTGAAAATATTCTTATAACCTTTTAAGGGAATCATTGAAGATTTTATAACATTGGAAAATAGCCGTACTCTCTATATAAGATAAAAATGTGCGTTCCTTGATTTTATCAAAATGGTCGAAAATTACCTTGTTTGGAAAACGACAGAAATGTTACTTTATAAAAATTCTATAAAAAGTCAAAAAAAGGGTATAAATGATTTTAACCCATAGTCTAGGAAATATTAAAAATGATTTGAAATACATTTTTAAGAAACACTGATGTGGATGATAAAGACCTCCCAGTAGATACTCACGTATAAACAACCTCAGATAATGAAGGGATTGTAGAATTAACCCTCACCTTATACATTTATTTGATTGAGGGTACATTAAAATACTGTATAATAGTTAAACAATTGTTATTGAATTATAAATGAAACAAATACAAAAACATGATATCATATATGATCTTTTAATGATTCTTTGTTAATAATATTTCAGTAGTATCATTGTTTCGGGTGTTGACTAATTCGTTTTCCATTATATGATTTGTTACGTAAGCCGTGTATGTTATGGATAGGATCTATTTGATTCATATACATAATTATATTATGTTTTTAAATATTATTTTTAATAATAGAATGAAAATTATTCTGGAATGATTATGATGGGGGGAATGAATCTCATCGTGTTCGTGGAAACAGTAATCCGTACGTATACACAAGTGACAATATCATTCTATTGATGGTGAAATTCTATGTATTTTTATGTTATATCATATATACAGAATAATTAACATGTTATATTTATTATTTACATTAGTTACAATCATTATTTTGCCCATCCAAATAATGAAGTGTTGAATAACAAACTACAACACAACGTGGAGACGGTAAGCTGTACAATTGCATGTATGGTGACTTATAATTTATAGGATGGATATAATAATGAATATGGCATCCACATGTATATAATAACATCATAGAATGTATAAGTCACCGGAGTTATTATTTTGGTATGGAGACAACAAAGAAAAGGAAGAGGAAAAATAAAAGAACATTGATAGGGGTGGTGAAATTATTACCTCCTCTTCGGGTGCTTCCTTTTGATTTGACCAAAAGGGATCCTTAGTTTGGATTATGGTAACAATAAGGCCTATAGGTTGAATTGAGGGTAGTTTGGAGGATATTTTATTAGGGTTTGGCTGATCCAAATGGCTTTGGTTGTGTGATTTTGAGAGAAGGGAAGTACCCTTTTAAAAGAGAGGTGAGGGTCACTTTAGAAAAAACTAGAAATATTATTTTCTTATTCAATCATATTTGGTTTATAATGGCTCCAAAAGAATTTATTTCAACAATAATGTGTCCCTAGGTAGAGAACCTCTCAAAAAATAGGTTTTATACAAGTTTAAAAAACCATATTAACCATATGTTTTATTATTTACTCTTAGTTAAATAGTTTAACTTTTATCATGTATTCTTGTATTATCATAATAAATGGTTAATAAACATACTATAAAAATCCAAGAGAACATCAAGTGGTTCATTATTTTTATATATAACCTTATCTATGTCCATTGTAAGAACCTTATATTTTTAGGAATATTATATCTATTAATAATATAGTATTTGTTTTAAAAACTAATCTATGTAAATTTTGAAACTATTTAGTATTTTTTATTTATGAAAGTGATAAAAACATTATGATTTCGAAAAAAAATATATTTAATAAACCCTAACATGTCATATTGACGTATAAAAATCTTAGAATACGTAAAAATTCTCAATTTACAATTACTTAAATATTTATAATACCAATTATTTGTATCTTTCAATGATAAGGTAATTACTGCATCATCATTGTGTCCTCAATAACTTTAATTATTTAATGTCCAAAAATTATAAATAAAATAACAATATTTATTAAATCATTTTTATATTTCTAATGAATATTAATATTAGAATTTATCTTATGTATAACCCTATATTAAATATGTCTTATCTATTAAAATTTTAATTTAACACTTTTGACTCTTCTTTAAATAAAATAATTATAAATGTCCTAATCTAATCCATCTGGACCAAAAGGATCATATTTTATTCCTAAGGATGATTTTTTCAAAATACACTTATCTATTAGAATTAGGACATGTTTAAGGGTAATTATAATATCATTTCTACCTTTAATTACCCTATTTACCTTTAATAGTGGTAAATAAAATTCAAAAGCTACTATTCACCAAAAAATATTTTCATCCTATTAAACCACATTTTAATTACTGATGTGAACCATGTCTATCAGATTTTTGAAATTCAATTCAGAGAAGTGGAAAAATTACATTTTATGAAAATCTGCGAATGTGTCTAGAATGTGGGTAAAAGACGTTAAAAGTTAAATAAAATTTTATATATCTAATCTTATTATAAAATTACTAGAATGAATTATATTGAAAATATATTAGTATTTTGTATCTATTTTACCTGAAATAAATTTAAATAAAATAACTAATTATTTAAATAAAAAGTTAGTTTTATACCACAACATAGTGTTTTTCACTATTCATCATGAAATGTATGTTTTCAAAAAAATACCAAAAATTCATCCTAAGATAATACTAGTATTCTGAATCTAAAAAAGAAGTCCATTTTGAAATATAAATTTTTTAATATTTCAAAAAGTGTGTACTACTATTCATAACGACTAGTTTTATTGGTCATATGGTGCTATAACTCAAAGTTGTGTACAATGAAAGCTATTGCATTATTCAAAGTGAAACATACCATGGATGCATGGGGTGTTACACTTTAAGACTTGGGATAAAGTACCCATGTTCCAGTTTTTTTGGATAATCAAACCATATACCCTTTGAGGTCATGAGATATAAAACATTAACCAATACATTGAAGGGTTATATAATTCTAGGATCATCCATAACGTAATAAAAACCATACATAATTTTGACATTGGTCATAAAAACATTTATCAATTTAACATTTCTTAATTAACTAATTGAAACTAAATAGGTTTCATAAAAATTTACTTAAAATATAATCATCATAAGCCATATAGGTAACGAATGTGGATGGTATCATATGATAATATCCCAACTATAACATGAGGAACATTAAATGATGTTAAAAAAGATGGAAACCCTTTTTAGATTTTAAAAAATATGCAATGAATTTGAGGGCTAAATATTCATTGTCCCACTACTCAAATATTGAAAACCATACATAATTGGGACAAAAAATCATTAAAACATTTAGAAATTCATTATATCTTAATTAATTCATGGGAAACAAATGATTTTGATGAAAAATTCCTTAAAATAATGTCATCAAAATCCATTAAGAGAAATAAGCTTGATGGTATCATAAAAAAAATATCCCAAAAATAATATATGGAATATGAAAATATTTTGAAATAAATTAAAATACACTTTTAATTTTTTTGTATAATTCACAAGAAAAAATAATAATGGATAAACATTTTTTAAATTCTTAAAATCTCTTTAAAATTATTTAATATTTCTAAACCAATTTAAAAATTACCCTTTATAACCAAAACGTATTTTGAAAAAAAAAATTATAAAAGGGAAATTATTTCAGAAAAGTATTTTAGAGAAGAAATAATGACACAAAACACCTCTTTCTTAAAAAAATCCATAAAAAATTATTTAGAAATCATTATTTTATTTTTAAAATAAAACTTTTAAATTTAAAAAATAAAAAAAATTTAAATATTCCTTTATCAATCCTTCAGAAATAAAATTGTTTTTCAAACAAATTTACAACATGGGAAAGAATATTTATATAGAAGAATGCTTATTACAGTGAAAGAATGATTTCACATGAAAAAGTTTAAAATGGAATAATTTTTTCAAAATTATTTGTGTCCAAATTATTAAAACAATATTTTAATTTTTTAAAATAAATTAAAAATAATATAAAATGAATTTAAACATCTATAAAATTGATATGGTTATAGAGGAGGAAGTTTCCAAAAAACAAAATGAAGCGGTAGGGTAGCATTCACTTTCATGTGACACATTGAGTAAATTATATACCAATAGAAATGAATTTGTGAGATTACATATAAAAATAATACAAGAAATGGGGAAAATAACACGGTTGAGGTTTTAGAGATAAATGTAACATAATTTTCCCCATATGGGAATTCATTCATAAAAATATCAATTTGAAAATAAAATTGGAAAGAAACCCTTACGATTTTCATATCCTTTGAGACAAAAACCCTTTGAAAGGGAGAACTTTAGATGGATTTATGAATGCCATAATTTACATTATATTAATATTAAAATATATATAATGTTAATATATATGACACTAAATAAAATAATTTGTAAATATGATGCATGTTTCACAGAAGGGAATTTGAGATGAGGAAACTCTTACTAATAATCCCAACTTCCATGAAATTTATTTAACCACATGTATAATAACCATATACAACTTAATTACTTATATCATATCCTTATTTATATATATTACATTTTTATAGTCTTCAATTATAATCACCCATTTCTTATCTATTAGTTAGATAATGTTTATCTTCATGATCAGATGTTAGTAATTTCAATTGTTTCACACATGTTATATAATGGTGATGCCAAACAACATTATTTGATACTAATTTAAGAATTAAAAAATTATAATATATATTTAAATAAATTTCTAAATGATTTATCCATCCATATATTCACTAATTGGAAACTATGTGTGTGGTTTGTGAGAACACGATACACGCTGAACTTATTTGGAGTAATTTATCGATATTTACAAATTACAATATAATGATCGATGATTGTTTTGTTATACTTTCAAAACCATATTAATTAAATATTCTATTCCTTTTTTTCATATATATTCAACAAATATTTTTAGAACCATTCATGTAAATAAATGATAAATAACATAATAGGTTCCTCCACAGTGGTAGTAGTTCGCATTCACACATTAGCAGAATCTTCATTTTCACTATAATGGAAAAAGTGAAATAGTTATTTATCTTTTCAAAATATAATTAATTTAATAAATATCCTATTTATACCTTAAATACCCCTTTTGAACTATCCACCTAAGTAAATCATGAAAAAAAGGACATTTGTGGTTGTGGTAGTCTGCACGTACACATGGTTGTTGTTTTTATTCATCTAATAATAAGAAGGGAAGGTGGATAATAATTGTAACATAAATAAAAACAAATTATGTACAATAAATATACTGATCTTGTTGGTAAAAAATATATATTAAGGCCTCCTCTCGATGTTATTGGGATGATTGTGTTTGTTGAAAAAAGAATATGACAGTGAATTAGTTTGGTTGGTGTTGCTAAAGCTGGGTTTTAAGCTAGTGAAGTTCTCTAGTTTTTTTCAAAATTTTGGGCACAAAAATTAGATGCTTTTTTATAAAATGAAGGTTCTCATCCAAGAAGTACATGGAATGCATTTTTCAGAGTGTGAAGAATAGTTCTTAGACCACAAAAGAGGTATGAGGATTGGAAAGGGTCAGAATGACACGAATGCCTTAATTTTTTTATTTTGATAATCTACCTTTCAAGAGATGAAGTGGAACCCTTACAAGGCTCAAAGTCTTAGAGAAAATTACATGTCCCATAGGTCTTAGAGGGAATCACCTAGACAAAAAAACTTAGAACTACTCCTCCCCAGTATATGTCATAATATTAACACTCCACCTTTGCAGGGCTAGTCAGGTATCTATCCTATGCAAGGTTGCATAGGCCTAGTACCGATGAAAAATTTATACCCTCTAGTTCTCCCAATTCCGGTTAGCTCTGCTATAGTGAATGTGCCTTCCCTGATCCTCATCTGAAGCATTGTCCCTTGTAGTCTAACTAGTACATCATCATAATGAGTCTTGAAGGCCTTGGGGTGGGCCAAAGTCCTTAAGGTGGCCATTAGGCCTTGAGAAACAACTGGCCCGAAGGCCTTGGGTGGCCCAAAATCCTTGCAAGACCCTAGAACCAAACTGGTGGCCCAAAGGACTAGATAGATGAATAGTTCTGGCTGCTACAGTATCGAACATTGCAAACTACAGTGCGTTTAACAGTACTATTATAGTAACCCTAAAATATGTCTCCACCCAAATTTTATCCTGGGTATCTTGGTCTCACTAAGGATCTTGTGATGAAAAGGTTATACTTCCAAATACCAGTTCTATGTAGACCACAAAGAAAGATACGCTGACTGGTAAAGAAATAAAGTTTATGGGAGGCTTGGAGAAAATGGGTGGATTCCAGTTTGTTGGATGGATCATCATTTGTAAAATGTAGAGATGATTGTTAGAGCCAAACATGTATTTTCAGCTACAGAAGACAACATCTACTACAAATGATTAGTGAGCGGTGAAGGGTGTACCACATTGAATATTTAGTTGATTCATATTAGTGGGTTTTTTGAAGTATTTTTCTATATAAGGACCACTAATAAGATTATTTGGTAGTGTGACATTAATTGAGAATATTATCACTATAGGGAGATTTATGAGAAGTACGAAGTGGTTCATAGGAAACGATGTATGAAAAGGAAGTGGTTCATGACAGAGGATTCCACAAAAGGAGAAGAGTTCCATAGAGATAGTTCATAAAAAAGGTTTGTGGGGATTTGCATCTCTTAAAAGAAAATTGTTCACGGAAGTGAAGGCATTCTTCCGAAGAGGTAACAGTCTATAGAAGGAAGACAAACTTTGGATGTAGTAGAGGTTCGCGGAGGAGAAAAGTGTCCACATAAGAGAGGTGGTCTTCAAAATAAGTGGGTTTACATCGAAGAAGTCATTTTCCATGGAAGAAGTGGTGGTCTTGTAAGCACTCACCCCACAGGATTCAAGGAAATTCACAGAGGAAGTAAGGAAGTTCAAAAAGGGACCAAAAAATTTCCTGAAATTAATTTCTGAAAACATACAGTATGAAGAAAATTGGATTTTATCTATTGGTGAATATGGGTCTACAACAGAGCATCTCTCTATTATTGATGATGTGTGAATTCTTGAAAATTAAGGGTCCTACAAGTCCATTACTTATGAGTGGATCCTTTCAAATGCAGTAAGAAAATGATGAGGAAGATAGAAATCCTTTCCACTAGAAGTGATATAGAGAAGAAGACATTGGGAGTTACCCTTGGGAAAGCAGTGAGCTAACCATAAACCTAGTAAGGGCATTGATCTTGGGAAAATAAGTGATATAGCCAAAAATGTGTAATTTAGAAGTGAACCTTAGTATATTTGGTACATAGACACATCTATGCTGTATGCTCCTTCTATGTAGCCTAGTGAGGATGAAAAAACTAAAATTGCTCTGTGTCATGCATATTTTAATTTTGTTCATACATTTCTTCAAGAAGAAGAGAGAAGTGAGTTTTGTTTAATGTTGAAAGAAGATCTGAATGGGTTGGAATTTTAATATTTCATACCATGATTCACCCCCTTTCAAGGTATTTAACCTAATTAGGCTATCAATTAGTTGTAGAGATAAAGGTTAAAATTCATTTGTTCCCTTTTATTAGACGAAATTTAGGTTTCCAATCACAAAGGGATTCTGATCATCGATGGGAACAATTTTTAATTTTGTAATAATCATATGTTGCAGTACTTATGATCATTAAAAATGGATTTATTTATAGTAGCGAACCATGGAATTTTATCCCATATCAATAGTGGTGATTTTTCAGATGCTTATCGAAGTGAATTGTAAAGTGACTCCAAAGGAATCAATACATTAGGGGGATTCCAATCCAACTCCAAATATACTAAGGTGATTTCATTCATGTAATCACATGAAATGTCGGAAACGTTTTTGAATATTTATGAGGGATACTCAAAAGTGAGAGAAGAAAAGCTACAGGTTTTATGGAATATGTATGGTGATCCCATAATACACCCTAATGAGTATGTTGATACATTATTTGATTGAGTAATTATTGTAGTGGAAGACATGTGTTGTCTTAGAGAAGTTATTTAATATAAAAATATTGTATATAATATCTTGAGAAAACTTCAACTCGGTTCAATTCAAACATTTCTATATTGGATGATAATGATTAAAAGGAAGAGACATTGCATAGCTTACATAATAATATGTTAGTGTATGAGATGAGAAATGATGATAATGAGTCTATGGAAAAATGGAATTCAAAATAAGTGGAATTCAAGGAATTGAAGAAGAATACCTTTGAATATGGCTAGGAAGAAGAAGAGATGGATGATTTGATATCAATATTTTCCTAAAATCATTAAAGAGTTAAAGTAAATTTCAATGGTAAATTCCCACATTCTTGATTTCGATGTGGAAAGGTTGGGCATCTAGCAGAATAGTTACCTAATATGTTTCAATAAAATGAAGAGGATGAAGTCTAAATTCCCATGAAACTTATTCATCCAACATGAAAAACAAGAAAATGTTTAAGAGAAACTTCTTTAAAAAGAAGAATATACTTTCAAAAGAATATGAAAAATTTAGAAGAATCTGAGGTAGAAGATTTCTAAGACTACCTGGATCATGAATCAGATGGAATGGTGGATGTATTTGTAAATTCCCATACTAGGGAAGAAATTGAAAGTGATGAAGTAGAAGTAGAAGGAATAGTTGAACATTGGGTTGAATTAGAAGCTTCTCTTGAATAGATAGATATTTGGAGATCCAAAACATATAAATCCACCAAATTGGTTTGAGATGACAATCTTTATATGCAGTAATATGAAGAATATAAGTCTGAACTAAATGAATAAATTAAAAAAATGAGGTATTCAATGATAAAATGCTAAAAACGGTAGCTAAGTAGAAACTCAAAATTTAAGAACATTAAAGAGAAATTGATAGTTTAACTATCTATGGGAAAGATAAAATAAATCGTATTGAGTAACCTGACAAGGATTTCATCGGAATATGTTGAAAAGTTAAATATCAAGATAAAATTTTGATTCCTAGAATGAAATTAACAAAGAAGATTATTCATGTGACAAAAAAGACATAAGAGGAACATAGAGCTCCACCAGAACAAATGAAATGGTCAAATTATATGATAAGGCTGGTTTTAGGATTGAACAAAAAACATAAAGGTAAATGGTTTGTGTCCGACAATAAGAACCTACTCTATGATTTAAGATTGACATGGTAATTAATCAGAATCATAAAATTCAGAGAGCCCGAGTGATAAAAGTAGAGCATTATTTCCACACAAGATTGCACCCCGCATAAGATGTTGTTGTTGTGGAAATATAGGACACTAACAAAATATCTTTTTCATAGCCATGAGGTACAAAAGGGAACAAGACCAATAGATACAACAATAAAAAAATCATTATTTCATAACATCATTTGATAGTAACTATTTTAGGTGTGGAGGATTCATGCACATGGAAAGATATTGTTCATCAACGATGCATAGAAATGTGTCAAAGCATAATAAAGGTGGTTATATATAGAAATTAAATGTATCATCAAATGATATGAAAATTAAAAATCAATTTGAAGAATTACAAGATGAAGATGGTACATCATAATTCATGGAAGATCAATATTATCAATCCAAACTGGGTAAGAAGTCAAAAACATGGATGAAAAATAAGAATATGGTTGAACAAGTAGTGGTTGTAAAGATTTCATTTAAGGCTCGTATTTCATTTGAATATGCATTATTGGCAGTGGATGAACCTCTCATATGATAGGTAATAAATATATAGTTACTAGAATTAGTAATGATAAGGAACTTATCGTAATATTTGATAATGATGATGGCCTAAAGAATATCATCTTGGGAAAATTCAAGTTTACACAAGAGACATGAGACTTGCTAATGCATTAGTTGTTGAAGGTCCCAATCAAAACATTCATAGTGTTATAAAACTATTTGACTTAGGAAATTCCAACAGATTTTAAAATAAATTATGTTTCATCAAGGAAAAATATGGTGTAGATATTTTATAGGAAAATCATATGAATGAAAATATCTACCATGTGAGTAGAGATGTAGATATGTGATTTATGTTTAAGGATGAAGAAAACAAGTTATTTCCTAAGAATATTGGCCACATGAACCAAATTTCCAAAAAAGAGATGGTAAAATGTGATGCTTCTCATGACCTCCCTAGGTTATAACATGAATGTACTCATACGCGTGGTTCTTTTCAACAAGGGAATATCATTAGAAGGACATATAAGACAAATGAAAAAAGGCCAATAAGAGTTATTGAGATAGTGCTAATTATTGGGTGTATACATATTTCACCAAGACATATTTAATATAAGAGATACTATGTTATCTACATTGATTATTTTAGTAGAATGAATGGGTATCAATCATCACCCACTAGTCTTAGGTGTTCAGTTGCATTACAAAATATTGATGGGAAGTTGAAATGATTCTAGGTCAAAAAATCTAGATGATCATAATAGATAATGGAATTGAGTTCACAAATATATGATCGGAGGATTTTCTCAAGAAACATGGGATAAAGAACCCTGTTTCAGTTGTAATAACTCCAAATCAAAATGTATTAGTTCAGATAAGAAATTGAATAATCAACAACATTGATAGAACAATGCTCATTGAGAAAGATCCTCTAGATATATATTGGAAAGAAGTAGTGATGACATCAATTTCCACATCATATAGAGAATTGTTATTTCTAAAATAAGAAGAAGACTCTATATGAGCTATGGTATGGAAAGAAACCATCATTGAATTACTTTTGACTCCTCAAAATTAAAAGTTTCATTCTAAATAAGAAGAAACATAGGAAGTTCAAATCATATGGAGATGAAGGTTTATTTCTTGGATACTCAATAAAAAGAATCATATAAATTCATCAATAAGAAGATGAGAAAGGTAGTTTAAATCTATGATGTGTCTATTGTGGTGAATGAGAAGAATATTTTGAAAATACATGATTAGTATTAGGAGGATATTTATGAGAAGATAAATAGATTAGGGGATGATATAGTTCCAGATCATGATTTAAAAGAATATTAAAATAATAAAAGGATGTTCATAATTTACTATATACACAAGGATAGAATAGAAGAATTGAAATTGTAGATAAAACACAATTAGTGATCAGACAGTACAAGTGTAGACAAGGAGAAGGAAAACATTACAAAAAGAATCATACTTATCACATGTAGAGAATAAATTTATTTATGAAGTATCTAGATTTGAGAATTTGGTTTTTGATATGAAGGAAAATATTTACCAAATTGAGAAGAATCATACAAAGGATATTATTTCAAGGCCAACATATAAGAGTGTCATTACTACAAAATGGGTATTTTGAAACAAACTTAATAAAGATGGTGTGGTAATTAAAAAAAACAAATAGTGTGAAAATGGTAATCCCAAATAAAGAGTATCAATGTTGATGAAAAATTATCACTTATTTTAAGGCAAGATATAATGAGATAATTCTTGGCCATAAAAGTGAAATGAAAGGTCAAGGATTTTCAGATGGATGTCAAGTCAACATTTCTAAATGGGGTTTTGGAAAAAGATTTTTATGCTGTATAATAAGATGTTTTTATCATTCAGGAAGATGAGAATAGAGTTGTTCATCTAAATAAGGATTTATATGGTTTGGATCATCCAACAAGAGAAAAGTATTCAAGGCTACATCGGTTTTTAAATAATTTTGGATTTTGGTGTGGTGGTGTTGATTATAATCTGTATTTCTACACTGACTGTATTTAATAGATTATGGTGTTGGTGTATGTCAATAAAATATTCTTTGGTAGACCAGATTAAGTACAATGTATAAAATTTTACATATTCGTGAAAAATGAGTTTGAAATGTCACTAATTGGTGAAGTAATTTTTTTTCCTTAGTTTATATGTAACACATGGAAAGAATGGAGCATTCATTTATGAATCAAAATATTACAAGGAGTTATTGATAGGAATTAAAATAGATAAATACAAAGAGACAAAATCTCCAATGGCTACCTGGATGAAACATTCATGTGATGATGAAAGAAAAGTTTTTTACTTTCATTGAATATAGGAAGATCTTTAAAAGTAAATTGTGATTAACAGTGACATGAACAAATACTATTTTCTCAACATTTTAGTTAGTGAAGTATCAATGATATCCCAAGGAAATATACTTTCTCCTAGTGAAAAGAAGACTTTGGTATATCAAGGGCATGTGGGATTTTGGAATTATGTACAAAAAAAATTATATAAAGATTTATTGGGATATATAGATACATATTGGGTTGGATAAGTAAATGACTAGAAATCAATGTCAGTAGGTTCTTTCAATCTTGGTGAATTGTGTATTTCGTGACTATGTACACAATATGATTTCATTTTATTTAGCACCATAAAACCTAAATATCTTAAGGCTACTCACGCATGAAAAAAATTATTGTGTATGAAAAAACAACATGATGATATGGGAGTTGAAGTGAATTCTCCGATTGGAATCCATTGCAATAATTCAAGTTCTAAAAATATTATAAAAATATCCCGTCCATCACTCAAAAAAATCACATTGAAATCAAATGTCATTTTATCAAGGAGAAGGCTGATCAATGGATTTTTAAGTTGGAGTATGTTCCTATAGAACTAAAATTTATAGACATTTTGACAAATTCCTTTCCCAACAAAGTGTTTGAATGAAATGGACTAGATCTGGCAGTTTAATTGAAATCTCACACTTGAAAATGTGTTCATGTGGGAATACCTCTCCCTAAGGTATAATGTGTTTTTCCCGATTGTGTTGATATGTGTTATTTACCATATTGCTTAACACAATGACAGAACCATCAGTTCAATAACAGGGGGACTGTGGATATAAAAGGGGAGAAAACGTTTTAATCAAGACAATAGGATAATTTGATTGGGAGATCAGTGAAGCAGGCGGAGTTTTAAATATAACGATGATAGAATTGATTGATCAATGATTATATATAACAATAGATGATTTTCGTAATGATATAAGATGAGTGGTTTTGGAATGGAATACAATGATTTATAAATTAAATTTTCATTATACTCTTGTTTCTCATTCTGAGACTATTTTATTTGGGCTTAGAGTGTGTATTGAGTAAATCATTTTTTTTATAAATGGTTGAGGGTAAAACCCCCTTTACTGAACAAGAAAACTCTCTTTAAATAATGGGAAAGTGGAACCCATTACATGAAGGAAAAAAATCAATGAGAAAAAATGATCAAAAGTGACCACAAGTATAAGAAGAAACAAACATCCAAGTAGTCATCTGAAGTCTCATCGCCTCCCTTGACAAGGCCCCACAAAAGTGAGATTTAATGAGGTATATATATATATTAAGAGTTTTTAACAAAAGAAAAAGGGGATATTTTTGGGAAAAAAACCCTAAGGTAATCCTCTTAGTGTTTTTTGGGTGATTATATTTGTTGAGAAATCTAGATGACTGAGAATAAGTATGGTTGGTTTTTATGAAGTATGATTTTATGGTGGCATTGATTCCCAGTGTTTGCCAATTTTATAGGCCTTAAAATATGTTTCTTTTTGTAAAATGAATGTTTTTAGTAAAGGTGTTTGTAGAATGAAGTTTACATACTATATTAGACCATCTATCTACAGTTTAGGATACATTCATTCATGAAAATTACAGTTTCTACAAGTCCATAAATTGTGAGTGGATCATTTCTACAGAAGTGAGAAAAGGAAGATGAAGATAGTGATATTTTCTTCCTGTAGTGATCCAGAGAAATATACATAGGGTGTGACCATTGCGAATGTAGTGATCTCACACTAAACCTTGTAATGGTAGTGAGCCTCATCATAGATCTGATCTAGCCTGAACCTTATAACTTGGAAATGAGCCTTAGTGGAGTTGGTACATCATCACATCGCCATCATATGCTCCTGGGAAACTACCCAGTGAGGGTGAACCAAGTAAAATTGATGTGTCTTGTGCCTGATTTCAATTCTATTCAAACATTTCAATGGGATGGAGAGAGAATATTGTTTTCATTAATGAAGCAACAAGATTGGAAAAGGCATGTGTTTTAATCTATCATACCCTAATCCCCCCCCGATCAGGGTATTTAACCTAATTGGGATAACATAACTCATTATATTAACATGGATTAAATATTTTTGGATGAGGGTGTGTGAGAATTATATAGAATAGAATGTTAGAGAGTGGGTAATATTCATGTTGAGAGTTTGATTGTTATCTCAAATGATCCTTCTGAAATGGGGAATAAAGGTTCTATTATTGGAACAAGGGGATAAAAAAGTCAAAGTTATCCACGAGAGGTAAAATGGTTATAGTTTTACGAAAATTTTGAATGATAATCGTCTCTTGAATTGTGTGGAAGCGATATACTTTTATAGGAGAAAAAGGAGGGACCATTCCTTGGAATTGATTAGTCGGTGAGCGTAAGAATGGAATTTCATGAGAGTTGTGATAGTTAGGTGAGGAAATGTCAGTTAGAATTGTAGGAATAAATTTACAACATAAAAAGGTCATATATAAAGTGTTTATATAAATTTAATATAGTAGAATTTGAGACACATTTTGGTACACATTTTTTCCCTTATTCAATTTGAGTAAAAATTTACCATGGGGATTTTTTAACTAAAAATATAACATGAACCCTCTTAAAAAAATTTATAAAAAGATTATTAATTTGGACTAAATTTAATCTGATTCAATATCTAAATATAATAAAATTTATTTAAAATTAATACACATATTATATTGAAAAACATTTTTGGTGTCTTTTTAAAACATTGGGCACTTTTTATATAATTTCATATCAATTACTAATTAAATTACTATTAATATATTCATTAATATAATATAAATTACATTAGAATAATTATTTATAATATTATAAATAAAAATTCTTTCATAATATCTCCAAAAAAAATTTAAACATTATTCTTTGACTATAACTAATTTATCACTATCATGGAAAATAATTTTAACCTCAAAACAAATTTTTAGATATAAAAATTAGATTGATAATATCAAATGATTTTAAAATTATGATTAAAAATATGTAGATGATTCATTTATTCAACTTCTAAAATTGATAAAATCCAATTACAATGTAAGCGCACATAAAAAAATTTAAGAGAAAATAGTATCTTCTATGCATGAAATTAATTTACTACATACTTAGTTTTATCTATTAGATGGATGTTAACTTATTTTTTTATATATATTATAAATATATTTCATTATAATCATTATTTTTCTATAATATGATAATATTCATACCATATAAAATGGAAAATCATAGAAAAAACTTTTTTTATTCCAAAAATGATTTCATTATTTATTTAGTTACACTAGTTGAATTTTATAAATATTCTAGTATTGAAAATAAAATTTATTTTCATTTATACATTTAATCCATAAGGTATTTACCAACAGTTATATACTCATAATCAATTGATACATTATCACTGTTACATTTTAATACATATAATGTTATATTAATTAAATGTGTCATGGGTTTGGTTTAGTTTAGTGCTACAGGTAGAGAAATCTATTCATCGTAGTATTTATTTAAATAAAAAGTAATTCTAAAGTATTATGTTGTTATAGGAAGTATACAATTAAAACACTATTTAAAGATTTATACAACTATATCATCAAATTCAAAAGTTTTTTCTAAGAATATCCATCCCTCGGTAAGCAAGAATTTGGATGGTAAATGGAAACATCATTAATTATAAAAAGAAGCCATAAAATAGAAATTAAAATTCATATTTTATGTAAATATCATTACACTCCATCATAGATTATTTATTCTTTTTGTGATAAAAAAGCATATTGTAAGCTTAAGAATCTTATTTTTCTTCCTTAGATAAACTAGAAACTAAATCCATAGTCATCTCATGTATGATGATAGATCTTTATTTTCCTTTGATTCCATCCATAACAAATATTATTAACTCATGATTATTTCCTTCATCATCAACTATCATATTCAATATTAAATATATATATATATATATATTTATTCTATAAAAAATCTTCTATTTAAGAAACTAGATATAGGAATATTGAAATCCTCAATGTATTTGAACAAAATCTTTCATGCCTAGAATCATACTAAAAATAGATCTAACACATCCTGCATGGACATTATCAATATTTTTCATTAGGAAATGAATAGAAAAATTAGGGGTAAAATATAATCTTAATAATACCAATATAAATATAGTTAAAAATAGTGGGTTTTCAACTTTATAAAAGATTAATTAATAGTTATTACTTGTTGGTGTGTAACTACCACCACTTTTATCCATTAAAAAATAATTAATCAAATCCATAGTTAATTTATATTAATTAAAAGGGATATCATCATCTATTAAAAACATTTTGATGTCTAAAAAAACATACTTATCCATCATAATAATTTCAAATCTTATTTTCATAAAATTTAAAAATAATTATATAATATATTTATTTTTAATATAAAAAATTATATTATCAACATAAATTTAAATAATAAAATTTATTTTTGAAATAAATCTTATAAAAAATACGTGATCAGTATTTTCAGTATAGAAATCATTAAAACATCCCAAAACATGTATACATGGTTATTAGAAATTTTATGGATAGACATATATAATAATACACCTCCCAAAATTGATATTATTAGTGTCTTGAGAAAATTAAAATAGGATTACATATTAAAATTTAATATTTAATTAAATCCTTCTTTGTTTTCCTCCTAAAATATTTCATAATATTTTTATTAAATGTAATAACATCACTTAATAAATGTGTGAGCTAAAATATTAATAAGTTAAGTAATAATGGGAAGGTATATGAGTAACACCCTGGAAAAAATCACCCGAATATTATCATATTATGTGGTGTTACTTATAGGTAGTTATACCCTACTATTAATTTTGAAAATGACAACACACTTCATATGAAAATGTTTAAACAATGGTTTCTATTTATGTTATTATGTTTTTATAGAATGAAATTATGGTAAATGATTTATTAAATAATGGAACTGTAACTGATTTATAAACGTTTAGTGTTATGAAGTTACAACATCAAACTAACAATATTGGATTTATGCTAAATTGTAGTAGTGAAAAACTAATAAATATGTATATAGAGTTATTGTGAAGTTTATATTATTATATAATAACTGATGTAATTACAAATGTTCCCACGTTTTGTGGAATTTGACCATTAGAGTTTGTTAAAACATTTCCAATAAATAAATAAACACCTAAAACATAAGTAAAAAAATATTATTATGTAATTAAAGTTCATTAAAAAAATTCATATTAATCTTGAAGCTTTTAATTTTTTTTCTTTTGAGTGTTCTTTTGATCAATTTAATTTTCTTTCTTAGTGTTTATTGTAGGATCTTTTATTGTGTGAGTTTATCATAGTAATGATCTTAGTATTTACATTATAATAAATAAATTTTTGATCCCGTGTGATCTTGGGGTTCTATAGATAGGAAAATACTAAAAATTTTGATTGTTTAATTGAGTGATTATATGGGTAAGAAGATAGAATAAAGGAATTTTTGGTGCTAGTAAGTTTAATAAAAGGATTCCAAAAGACAAAGTCAAGGCCATCCAAGAATAGGAATACAATCCTTTTGATAGGTAAAAAATTAGAGAAGTTTTATGAAAGTTAAAATGTCATGGATACCTCAGATCAGGTTTATAGATCTAAATTTTACTTTTATTTAAAAGGAGGTCTTAATAAATATCCATTTAAAGGTTTATTTTTTACTACCAAATACTCAATGTTTTTATAGAAAACAAGTTGTATTGTTTTTTATCTTCAATTTCTTTAATTTAGATAGTTTAAAGTTCCAATATTTTAACTCTTTAATCGATTGTTTAAAATACCAATCATTTTCATTTCTTGTTGTGAAATATATATTCTAATATAATGATTATTTTAGTTTCTCTTATAATTTATCTCATTTATAATTTGAAAAACCATGTAATATTTATTCATTAATGAAATGAAAAAAATAATTATCAGAATACATTAAGAGGAATAAAATTGTATTTTTTATTAAAACTATAATCTAACGCCTTGTATTTTTTTCACTATTCCACCCCCAAACAATTGGTATCATATTTTTCTTTACCCTAATTATAGAGATTACTTTTTTACAAGTTATATTTTTTTATTTCTGTTAGTTTATAAAAATTTAAATTTATTTTCCTTATACTAACCGTGTTGGTAGAGGAATGTTCATTTATGATAGAAATAATAAAAATTGTAATACTATAAAATTTAAATCTAACTACCCACCTATTTTTGATGGATCTGATTATGATTACTAGTGTTCCCGTGAAAAATTATATATCATTAATACTATAATTGAAAACATTATCAATCTGATAGGAAACTAAAATGTCCCAAAGAATTATGTAGTTCAATTATCTCATGAAGAAAAATAATAATATCTAGTAAACCATAAAATTTGTAATACTTTATTATATTCATTTACTAGGAACGTCTACATCAATATTTATTCTTATGAAATTGAAAAACATAAATTTGAATGAAGCTTTAGATAACACATTTTTGAACTTAAATTTTTTTAAAAACTCATCGAGCTATATGTAAATTTGATTATCAAGCATTTAAGTTTCTAGCTAGATAAATTGTAACCTAGATTCATCAAAAATGTATTACAATAGCCAAAATTTTACATTGCTTTTTAGAAAAAAGAAATTTTTTAAGATAAATTTATAGAAAATACTATCGATATTTTTCCAAAATAATGGTATTCCATGATAAAAAATATTGATGAAACTAATAATTTAATAAGTTAAATATGGATTAATTTATCAGAACTCTAATGTTATATGAGAGAAAACTAAAATAATATTGTGAAAAAATTGTGTAGTCTTTTCTTCTATAGTAGGTAACCACAATTCTTTTACTTTTAATTTTTAATACAACAATTTTAAATCAATTATTTCAAACAGAAAATGTATGCATTCGAATGTAAGTGATTATAAAGATATCAATAGTGAAATTTATCAAATTATAATAAGGATGAATATGATTGATAGAAATTATAAATTTTGAAATACTCATTAGAAAGATATGAATGATAGTAATATGATAAATCCTCCTCATATGTTATATTCTATGAATATAAAAAAGGAATGTTATATCAGAATTGAAAAATATAAAATGAATAATAAAAAAAAACTAAGGAGGTATTTTTTAAAAAATGGAAGAAGATCATAAAAGCCTTAGATACCTAGATCACTAGTGAAAGTGACACATCAATAGATAACTCATTAGAAGATAGTTGAACATAATGATAGAAAATTATTTGATTCTACTCAAATATTCCATGTAATACAAAATGATTCATGGAAAAGTTAGGAGTAGAATCTATTATAAATTGTTTCATTGATTTGAAATTTACTTATAACAATAAAGATGATTATTCAACATAATTGTAAGTTGAAAAAGGTAATCCATATTTAATTGAAAAATATGATTAATTATATAATGAAAAAACATTACGTTTTATAGTTGAAATGGATATATATATATGTTACTCATAAGAATAAAGAGAATAATAAATATAAAAAAATACAAATTAGATTACTGAATCTAATTTTAATAATGCTAATAAAATAAATTTTAAATTAACGTCAAGAATATGAAAACTTTCAATAGAATTATACTCAAACACCAATTATTATAATGAAAAAGATGTTCATAAAAACCCATTTGATCAAAATTTAGATGGTCAAATTTCATTTGATCCAAATTTCATTAATCATAATGTTTCATAAATAAAAATATAATGAAGAAAAATAGAATTTGGTAGTTTAACATAAATATGATGTTTTTAATGAAATATTTATATAAATTTTCCTATAAAAAATATAATTTTGATGAACATTATTAGAAAAATATATCCACTGGAACATAATAGGGAATATATTTTACTTATGATAAACTTTATTTTCATTCAAATTATTATATATATGAAAGATAAGATTTTTATTTAAATTTTGAAAGAGGATCTCAATGGAGTAAATATATTTTTAATAAAGTTTAGTCTTTTAGTTTTTAAGAATATTACGTCAAAGAAGAATAATATTTTTTACTACATATAAATTGTTGAATATATGTGGGTTCCTAAAAATATAATTTCTAATATAAAAGGATACAAACATGTATAAATACTAAGAACGTAATTTTATATATTTCAAGAAATGATTATATGTACCAGTAGAAAAAACAAATGATACATGAACAATGGTTGTTCCTGATATATGACTAAATAAAAGTCAAACTTCTAAAATTTAAATAATTTTAAAGGAGGGATAATTACTTTTGGAGAAAATTCACAGGGGGAAGTCATTAAGATTAGATATGCTTCTTTTCTTTTAAAATATATTTTTTAAATTTTTTTATATGTTTTAATACTTATGTAAAACATTATCAGCATAAGTCAAGCATGTGATGGCATATATATTGTGGCCTTCAAGAATGAAAAAAATTACAATTCAAAATTAAGAAGGTAGTTTCCTTATCTTGAAAATAAGGATTAAAATGTTTACATACTCAACTTAAAATTTTGATGTAATCAAAATTTTCATTATTTATGTGAAACCTAAGACTTATATTGGATACCAAATAGGATATTAGGACACAATAACTTCCATAATTTGACTAAAAATTATAGGTAATGACATGTTAAGGATCTACCAGAACATCTATTTAATTCAACCACAGTATGGGATCCTTTTCAACATGGAAAAAAATCAGTAACATTTTTAATATAAAAGTAAAGTCTAAACAACTAAATATTTACAGTTTGTGTACCTGGATCTATTTGTTCCAAAAAAATAGATGAATTGGAGGTATATTCTATGTTTATTTCATGCTTGATGATTAAACTAGATTTACATTATTTTATTTTATCACTAAAATATACCAATATTTTAAACATTATATGGGTTTTATTGATTCCTTTAAAAATTAAGAAAACCTACCATCAGTTACAATTCAGAGTGATCATGGTAGCGAGTATGATAATTATTATTTTGAAACGTTTTTTAATAAAAACGAGATAACTCATAATTTTTCTACACCAGGAACACCGCATCAAAATGGGATAGTTGAAATAATAAATATAATTCTCAAAAAATTAAAAAAACATACTCTTAATGAGTATTTTTTTGAAAAAAATGTTTGGGATGAGCTTGTTACTACTACTAATTATACTATAAATAGAGTTTTACTTAAATATTTTTTTTAATAAAACCACCTATGATTTGTGGACTGAAATAATGATGAAAATTTATTACTTTTGTGTTTTTGTATGTAATGTATTCCTTATGAATAATAAATATCATTTATATAAATTTCATTCAAAAAATGATGAAGGATGTTTTTTAGGTTATTCCATAGATATTAAGGCTTATAGAGATTCTAATTAATTAAGTAATGACTAAAGGAAACAATTTTTTGAAATTTTGATAAAATCGATTATATTGTTTTTAAAAACAATCATGATTTTAAAATACCAATGATGTTTTTATATGTTCTTCTGTTAATTTAAAAGAAAACAATCTACAACTACTGATTATAAATCCTCTAAAATATAAACTATTGGATTTTCAATTTTAAGAAGCTAATTTAATAGAAGATTTATATATGATAGATGAAGATCTTATTACCACTTTTCCAAAAAAATCATATGATTTAAGGAAACATCCTTTTGATTAACTAATTTTAGATGTAATATAACTGGTAAAAACTAGAAGTTCCTTGAGAATCATTATGGGTGTCATACTTTCTTATCACATTTTAAACCTAAATTATAATATAATGAATTAGGTGAAGGAAATTTGATATGGTTCATACTAAAATAGCTTAATTATCTTGAATATAACAATGTTTCCACGTTAGTTAAAATTCCTTTAGCTATACTTGTAATTGGATTAAAATGGGTTATTGGAAATAAAATTTATGAAAATGGAATTATTGTATCAAATTATGGTTAATATTTTACACCAGTATATTGATTTGAACTATTAGAATATTACTAACCTTTATAGAAGATCTAAAATTTTCATTATCTCAGATGGGCGCGAACATGTATTTCATTAATAGATATATTCGAGGTAACGTTTATATTGAAATGTGTCTTAGGTTTGAAGATACTGAATTTATATAAAAATTATTTAAAAAAACTAAATCAATCTATAGACTTAAAAAAGAATCAAGATAATGGTATTATATACATTCTTAATATTTAATTCAAAAAATAATTTTTTTAAAGGAAGTGCTGATCCAAATCATTTCATTAAGAAAATTTTCAAAATCACTATTGGTTTTGAAATATATATTGAAGAAATAATTTATGGTTCAAATCATAAAAATATTTCATATAAATTTTCAAAACATATGAAAAATGAGTGTTAAATGAGAATGATATGGAAACTCAACTTTCTCCTTGGTTTTTAGATTCTAAAAAAAGCAGGAAGGAAATATTTTAACATAATATAAATATACTAAATATTTACTAAAATTTTTCATTTCAAAACTCAGCAAATATTATTAATCATTTTATAGCTTCTATAAAACTTGTTATTGTTGAAATTGGTAAATTAGTAGATAATAAAATATATAGAAGTACGACTAGATGTTTATAAACATTCAATTTACAAGGAGAAGATTCAATCACTTGGTCTAAGATAAAATGAAAAATTTAGAACTTTCAACTATTAAATATGAATATGTAGTAGATGAAAGTTATTGTGATCAAGTTTTATATATTTAAAACATGATCACATATTTTGGGTTGAGTTTTACTAATCTTCAATTCTTTATTATACCATTAGTGTAATTTCCTTATATAAGAAGAAAAAACATCACTCACGAGATATGAAAATAGATGTAAAACACGACTTCCTTATGGATCACATAATAAAAGGATATATCATTCATGAATTTATCATAATATAAAACCAACTTAATGATATTTACACTAAACCATTTACTTCTGATATATTTTATTTCATTAAACAAAAGTTGGAAATGATAATATTTAATTTATATATAATCCACTTCTTATTTCATCTATCTACTAACAATAAAAAAATACTCAATCAAAAATTGAGGAAATGTTTTCAAATTTATTTGAATTTGAAATCTATATACTTTCTTAAATTTAAAAAAAAAAATTAACTTCAAACCTCTTCTGAATTGAAAATATTTTCTAAATTTCAAAACAATTTAATTTTAATTATTAATTTTTCAATAGTAATTAATTTTATATTTTATGGTTTATCATTCACTTTTTATAAATTATTTAAATTTATTTTCTATTTTATTATTGATCCATTATTGAAAAAGGAAAATATCATCCATCATTTTTGGTAGATAAATTTAAGAAGGTGTAGTCTATTTACCTATATTTTTTAATATTTCCTTACTAATATTGTTTAATTTAGAGGGAGATATTATTTTTTATAAATAATTTTCCATTACTTATAATAGATAGATTCTTATTACTTTTAAAAAATTTAATTTTTTCTTTTTAATTAAAATAAATCATAAATTTAATTTTGATGGGAATTTACATGGCATAAGTTTTTAGCCCTTCATTTTTTGAGAAATACTTGGGAACCATTAACAAATAATGGAAAATTATTTTGATGATAACAATATCAAATTCTTTTATAAGGACTTCTATTTCAATATTTTTTATCTGAAATATCTTTCTACCTTCGATTTGTTTTTCAAAAAACTTTTCCCTTGAATTTATCTTTATAAATAAAATATTAAATGTACCTTTCCTTTCTATAGAAAAAGTATGAGACCTAGTTGAATTAGTTTATCTTATTATTTTTAAATGTGGTGAAGTTATAAGTACTATAACCCAGATTCATATATTTGATTATGTGAGTATTCTTGATAAGATCCATAACACCGATTTAGAATGTGATGTTCAATTAAACTCATTTTACAATATGATCTTGTTAGATAGAAAATCATTGTCAAATTGGATTTTATATAGAAAAATTTGACTACATAAACCAGGATAAAATTAATTTTTCCCAACATATGAAGTGTTGTAGAAGTTCCTAAGGAATCCAAAACATATGATTCAATATATTCTGAAAATTATGTTGATTTTATAAATCCTAGTCCTATTTTTTCTTTTTTTTCTTTTCAAGAATAAAAAATGGGGATATATTTAAGAAAATTTTAAAAAAAATATTAAATTATTATATTTTCTCAAATTAATTTATTTCAAAGGGGGGAGAGAGTTAAAATAAACTTTGGTTTTCTTGTTATGTTTTTAATTCTCCATTAAAATAAGAGAATCGGTATTTTATCTAATAATAATTAATGTGGGTAGAATTTTTATTTTATAAATATGTTTGGGAAGTTTTATTTTCTCCATTAATGATTTTTATGTATTTTTATAAAAAACAATAGGATGAACAAGGGGTATAAATTCCATACCATTAATTCTATACAATGATTTATTTTTATGTTTAGTTTTGTCCCTCAAATTTTATTTTATGTTTTCTGCATTCCAAAATGGGAGAGATTAATGTTGACTTATACTCACCTATTTCGCTAGGTAATAACAATATAATTCATATGAAAACTATCAAACTATATTTTCTATTTATGTTATTATGTTTTTGTAGATTGAACTTTTGTTAACTTATTTATGAAATACCATATCTGAAACTAATTTATGAAAACCTAATGATCTAAAGATACAATTTCAGACTAACGATATTATATGCATGAATCAATATGTTTTTATAAATTAATACATCAATAAAAAAATATAATATTGAGTTCATATGAATATATTCTTACTGATCTCATTACAACCGATCTTATGTTTTGTGGAATTTGAAGGTTGGAGTTGGTTATAATATTTCCTAAGAATAAAGATTCACCTCGATCATTATAAGAAAAATAGTAAATATTATTGAAAGAGAATTTATAAAGTTATTGATCATCATAATGATTTTAAAATTCTTTTTTCTAAGTGAACTTATGATAAGTTTAATTTTCATTAAGGGTGTTCCTACAAAGATCTGTTATTGTGTGAGGTTAGACTTGTAAATATCATAGTATTATAATTGTAATATTTCTATTTAAGATCCTACATGATCAATGGATTCATAGGATAAGAATACAAAAAATATGATCATCAAATCCAGAGATTATCTGTTTAGAAGGATTGATCTCAAGAACTTCAGGTGCTTTGATGTTTGGAAGTGAGTTTTTACTAACTGGTGTATTTGAGGGATTCTATGGATTGGAAGACAAACCCTTTGATATGTGTAAAATCAGAGATAACTTGTGAAAGGTTTGAATTTATGGATAACTTAGATAATGTTTATACATATATCTTTCACTTTACATTCTAAGTGAGAATTTAATAAATACATTTTTAAATGAGTACATGGTTTGTTAACCAATACTCTATGATTTGTTTTTAAATCCTCATTTTGATTATTTTTTATAATTTTGGTGTCTATATTTGAGATAGATTAAATTTATTGTGCTTTAAATATTTCATCAGTAGTATAAATTACTATTCTTTTTAGTTTCCACTCTAAAAAAATTATTACATTATAATACTTACTTTAGTTACACTAATCTTTGATCTCATATATAATTTAAAAAACCAATTCATCGTTGACTACATTAGAAATGAAAAAAATAAAATTATCTCAATACATAAATTGAAATAATATTTTATTTTTTTTAAACTACAATTCAACCCGCTTTTATTTTTTTACAATCACACCCAAAATAGTTATAATTCTCAAGTGTAGCTCACCATATTCTAGAGGCTGCTGACTAGAAGTGAGAGTATATATGAAAATTGAATGATATATAACTCACACCATGATACAATCATTATTATGTTCATCATTTTCATCTATTTACCACCTACAAGATATGAACTATGCATAAAAGATATTTCTCATATGTGAGGAGTAAGATCCCATCTATCCTAGCTCCCAAACCTAACATTCATCTCGTTAAATTTATTATTTATTATATAAAGGAACCTAATAGGATATAAAAACCCCTATAGATGGATCTTCCTTGAACTTCATGCTCAACTAGGATATCACAATCAAATTACACCACAATCCAAGATCCAAGAAATCAGTGAAAATGGTGAGGTATCCATACCCCACTGGCTGTCTATGTACCAACCAAGGGGGGTGGGTAAAGAACTTGACCATTGTTGACTCTTCACTACACTAATCTCTATATAAGGATGACCCACATCCTAACTCAAGGGGATAAAAACTCCTCAAAAAATTTGGGGTCATACCTCATCCAGATTGAGGGAGTACTGACCCCTTGCATGAGTGAAGAATCCATGTTATTATGAATGACAGTTTTCACTTCCATACATTTTAGGTTTACTAGATCAAATTAATTTAAAACCCCTTCCCATATCATATAAAACATAATTGATATAGATATAGTATCTGCACTATAAGAAAAAAGGGAGTAACAACCCCACTACTGTACAGGGAACCTGCACCTCATCAAGATCAAGGGAGTGCCAAACCCCATTCCCAAATGGGCGAATCTAACCTCACAGAAAGTATTATAAACCCTTGCATCAATAAAAATGTATCAAATTCCATGATCTCATACGGGGGACCCTCACATCACTAGAATAAACTTCAATTGAGGGATTATAGACCACGATGGAGTATCCTACACCCTGAAAAATATCCTATATGGGAAACTTTTTGACTATGTGGGTAGAGGATCCTACATAATAAGTAAAGGGGTGGCTACATACCCCACATTAAGGATTTTTATTCTTTATTCACTATGCCTAAACCTTGATCATTATATATATAGAGGTAAGTCCTCTTGGCAACAAACGACCTAGAATATTAAGAATGAATCACTAAGGATTCCCACAAATCTATAAGTAATCTAATTTCTCCCATCATCTACAGATGAGCTATTTATCCCCTCCAGTGAAGGAATTTTCTTGATGGAAATTAATATCCTCAATACATAAATACATGAAAACTCACATCCACATAAAAAAAAAATATTATCTTAAATATAAAAATTCATGAAAACTCACTATATATTATATAGAAATAGTGGAGGAATTTTTGTAAAAAAAAGAGATAAATACAACGGAAAAAGTTAAAAAAAATAAACTAACCTCATGTGAGTGGGAATAAGGGGATATCTATATCATTCCAACCCTAAAACCAAGCATCAACAACCATGAATATCACGACTTCCATCTATTTTCTGAATCCATAAGATCCACTTTCTTTACATCCAACTATATTTCCATCAACATATGCACCGTCTACCTTCGAACAATAATCATGGGCATAAATATCATGGTGGGGTTAGTATAAAAATACATAGTAGAACAACCTAAAGATAAAATGGGTGACATGCCTACAGGTAATAATGAATCCAAGGGAAGAATAGTATAGCTACTAAACTCAATAAAGGTGGAGAAATCATAATCTAGGTCTGAATATAAACTTCATTTTCTATTATAACCCTGAAAAACTATAATAATAATAATATAACAAGAATAACTTCAAATGTCAACTCATTTCATGGAATAAGGAATCCATGAAGAAGCCTCATTCATCAGTAGGAAATGTCTCCCTACACATAAACCATAGGGTAAGTCATTACCCTACCCATCCATAGAATATTCAACAGACGCCTCGGGGGAAAATACTTATTTTATCCTTTTCAAGATGTAATATCAAAGATCATAGGTCTATGTGAGGTGAAACTACCAAAAATTACCACATCTAAGCCTAAGTGTCATGTTAGGAACATCCCATATGAATGGTTCATCATCCACGATACACATCTTATACTCTCATATCACCACTCACCTTTAACCCAATAATAATAACCAAAGTCACCATATAATCTCTTATATTAAATAAGGACCATATAACACCTCAATATAAAGTTTTAAAACCGATCGAATGTTCAAAGTATGGGAATCCATACCCTAAAGAGTGATATATCATCCAAGGGCATACCAACCCCATATTTTTTTGGCATTTTCCCCCTTCCAACATACATGTGTTAATGAACCCTTTAATAACTACAATAGGACCAGAGAAACTGCTTTAGCCTAAGAAAACTCAATTTAAAAAAATCAGTCAAATAATATGTGTTTAACCATCTACTCAACCCAACTTAGTTGGAGTGGTATACCAAAGGGGAACCTGGACTCCGATAACACCCATGACATAACTGTCACTCTATCAACATAAATATTACATCACCACTCACAATCAGAATAAGTTTTCTACAACTTTATCTATATTTATAAACTTGTCAAGGGAATAAAAAAACCTACCACCCTACTATTATCACCCATTGTTGTCTTCAATAGTAGAATGGTGAAAGGGGAATTGAGGATGTTACACCACCACCACTATCTACACAAACCATTTGTAAATAATATTGGTCACAAAGGATATATGAAATAAATCATACATAAAAACAATATAATTATAATTAATTTTATGTTCCCTAGACTTAACATAGGGGTACAAGGGAATTAAGGAATCTATTTGAGGTTTCACCCATCTATAATTCCTTCCACACTACTCTTCTATATATAGGGAACTACTGAGACTATTTCAAAATCAAACATTAGTCATATAGAGTTTAATTCAAAACAAAACTATATTTCATTTTAAATGGAATTATATTTCAAAATAGAGTCCATCATCTTGATCTACAATGAAAATAGTCAATATAGGCTATTCACTTATTAAGAGAAGGCACTTTGTGAAGGAGGTTGTTATATCCTTATTATTTTAATGAACACAAATCATGTTTTTTCTATTTATAACAGGATTTTTTTTTTATAAAAGTACATAATTTTTTTAGGAAATTTGGATAACTAGAAATCAACCATTAGTTAAGAAGATATATCATTAGTTGAAAGAGATATATTGTTGGTTGTGATAATCTATCGTTAGTTCAATCATATCTACTGATGGAATATATATCCATCTAGACTCTACCACTAATGGATATATCATTTTATCAATATGTCTACGATTAGTTAAAACATGAAATTCCAATGAACTTTATATACCAACGAACAAGATCAAATGATGATGGATCTTTTACGAGATCTGATCTACCGCCAATCCTGGTCTACCACAAGAATAGATCTACCACCTATTAGATCAACAAATATTTCAAATGATCCAACATAGATAGATATACCTATAGACCATTCTACTAGTGTTTTAATCTACTGTTGGTCTATGTTACTATTAGAGATGATCTACCTCCTGTATGCTGCCATTTTGGTTATGTCTCCCATTCAAATTTAATTCCACCAACGAAAATTTTGTGGTAGTTATTGCATTTGTGTCTCATGTGTACTTTTTTAATAATTAATCCTAAAACAGTCCAATGATTCAATGAGTAAAAATTCATAGATTTACTAAATATTTACCAGTATGAGGATCCAAAATATATTTATTATTCTTATTCAACAAATAATCTGGACAATCTATGATATAAATATTAATAAGATCTCCCTCATGTGAATTATGAATACATGTGCAGGTGTGAAAGTGTGGAATATACCAAATAACAATAACCAATGTACATTGAATAGATAATCCAACTTAACCCACCTATTTGTGGATTTCTTGTTTCGAAACATTAATTGGATGAAAAAAAATCAATCTCCTAGAATCTAGGATACTCTATTATCCTGAACATTTTAAAGAACCTATTAACATTCCTATATATGATATATTAATGGTCCTCTAAAAGACTAAAGCATCACAGATCATGAAACATCATCTTTTAACATCTTTACCCCTTCTCTCCCTCCATTTATGTTTTATATTTTATAAGTGTGTTTTACTAATCTATTTATTTTTACACATTGTCTCATTTTTTTAAACTGATATTTTCTAGACACACTCTCTCAACTATCTTTATTTTCATAACCACAAACATCTTGTAAGATGTTATGTGTGGCATGATTATTGTTTTTATTTCAAAATATATCTATAGAATTAGATTTGAGTTTGAAAAAACTATGTGCTATTATTTTTAAAACCTAGTATAGGTTTTTGATATGATTATTGTTATAAAAATATGCTTGGTAGTAGGTGATTTTCATGTGGAGGGGATTAAGTCTCTTCTTAAGAAAAAACCCATTATTTTGTTCACTTGTGATTTATTGGCTTTTTATGAATTTCATATCCATAAATTATTTTTTTATTTAAATATGTAAATAAAACCTTAATTTTATATTTAATATTAACTTGTTTTTATATAAACGGTTTTATTAAGTAATATAGTTTCAAAAGTTAAAAGTGTTTTTACATATTGTTTTAATTAATCCCTAATCCAACTTATATAAATTATTTCAAATAAAAAACATATATAATTAACCTATTTTGATTAAATATGACTTTTTAATTAATTAGGGGGATTTAGTTTTAAAGTGTTTTCAATAGAAATTTTTTTGGGGTACTCAAATCACCTCTCTTGAGTTACTCACTCCAACCAACATTTGGTATCAGAGGGTTTTCTAAATACGATTCAACTATGATTTGGTTGTATTTTAATTATCATGAATTTTTGTTATTTCAAAATTAAATTCTTTATATATAATAATCAAAAATGGGGATATGATGAAAATATTACACTATATTTTAATTGCACAAACTATCCTCAAATGAAGTTTAAAATGAATATTCATATTGAGAGAATGTGTATTGAATTATGGACTGTAATTGAGGATAAATATGAATTAACCAAAAAACTTCTAGAGTTGATAGTGTTATACTACTAAAGTAGTGTATAAAAGTAACTGTAACGATATGAATGCTTTATATCAGGCTATAGAAGATGAAGAATTTAATAGAATTTCTTCTAGTACTATTGCATATGAAATTTGAGGTACATTAGTTTCGCATCATGTTGGAACTTCTAATGTAAAAAAATGCTCTTAAATAATTATACAACTAAATATGATACCATTAAGATGAAATTTGTTAAACCTATTTCTAATATGTATCTCAGGTTCAATGAGATCATGGAAACCATTATTTCATTTGAGAAACCAATTTCTGAAAAAAAAACCAACTAACATGCCCGTTGAGGAGTTTAGTAGACATATGAAGAGTGACATCAGTTTCAATTCAAGAATCATGTAATGTGAGTAAGTTACCCATTAAAATAATGATATGAAATAATATGATGTATGAAGAGGAACTCAAGCAAAACAAATAAGAAGAGGATGAAATAAATAAATAATATGAATAATTCAAAACTACAACTTCAAAACTACAACTTCAAAACAAAAGGATAATACAATGAGGAAAGCTCGAACGATGGATAGACACCTATTGAGAGTGACGAAGTGATGGATAACTAGTCTATAATATTCATAAACTTATATAAAAGGAATATGTTCTTTTGTATACCTCATTATAAATTAATGTTCAATAATAAAGGTATTTCTTGAATGTAATAGAGAAAGGATGTTATTAGGAATGAGATTGTATCATATGAATTCAAGATAGAATGTCATGTAAAATATAACTATCCTATTTCAGGATTTAATAATAAATTATATGATAAGGATATAAGGTATAAGAAATCCACGATAGAAAATTAGAGTTATTAAAAATATTTTTCAAGTTATTATTACTCAACCTAAGAGGGTAAGCATGACACAGACAACATTTGTTTTACAACAAACATATCTGAGGTATTTAATATTTTCCATACATATCCTGTTCACATTTCCAATCATTATGGAGAAAAAAATAATAATGAAAACATGTCTATGGATGAAATTTTTTAATATTGTAAAATGTTTTAGGAATGATTTAATTAACTTAATGATAAAAAGATGATTTTAATGAAGAATCATTAAATGAATACATGTTTTAAAACTAACTTTAATATTGAGAATGATAAAAATGCTCAACTGCTAAACGAAAAAAATAAGTTAAAAATATATAAATGCAAATTAAAAAATGATTATAAAAGATTTAAAAATAAAATTAATACCTTGAGTCAAATTCATAGAATGAAAACATTATATAAATATACCACTAGGGTAAGACATCATCCTAGATAGTGAATAATCATTAAAATAATTTTATTATGAGTTCCCATTCTACAGAAATATATTACCTATTTTTATAATTCATGACCCAACAATGTTTCTATTTCAAAAGGTATAAAATATTATATTAGGAAACCTGTTAATAAATTTAGGATTCAAAATGTATGGATTACTAACATTTCATGACCCAAGAGGATTTGGGTCATAAATTAATTATTGGTTGAATATTTTTTCATAAGGAACATCCTTGAAAATATCCATTAATTAGTTATTAAATCTAGATTGTGGTTATTAAAAACACATTACTGGTAATAATTCATGTTTCAAGAAGCTCATATTGGTGGATGGTGGATAAGTCACATTTGGTTACAATGCTAAAGGAAACGTTGTTTGACAAGGTAAAATTGTTAACTCTAACATTGTTTTAATTTCTAATTTTTTATTTGTAGAAAGATTAAAGTATAATATGATTAGAATATCATAGCTATGTGAGGATTATTATCATGTTAAATTTGATAAAAATTCCTACCATGTTTATGAATCAATATATTCTTTTGTTTTTACAGCTTCGTGAAATGATAATATATATGATGATAATTTTGATTCCTTATTTTCTAAAAATATTTCATGTCTATATGCCTTTCACACTAAATATTGATTTTAGTCTATGATTCTAGGATATTTCAATACTTACACACTTATCAAGATAATAAGTAAAGGATTATTTAAGGATTTACCTAAAATAAATTTTCCAAATGACAATGTCTATAAGACATATAAAAAAAAGGAGACAAAAAATCTCATTCAAATCCAATAAATAAGATTTAACTTATCAACCCCTAGAGTTGGTTCACATGAACTTTTTTGGACCTTATAGATTTTCTAGCTTAAATGGAAAGCGCTATGTTTATGTTATTGTATATGAATTTTAAAGATATACATGGGTATTATTTCTATCTCACAAAAGTGAATCATGATTCTATTTTACCAAGTATGATAATTATATTGAAAATCACAGTGGACATAAAATTAAAAACATAATAAGTGATCTTGGCCAGGAGTATGAAAATAGATATTTTGAATCATTTATATAAAAAAATGACATCATTCATAACTTTTATACTCCTAGAACCCCACAATAGAATGGTGTAGTCGAAAATAGAAATATAATCCTTCACCAAATTGTATGGACCATGCTCAATGAGTATCAATTACCTGTTTATTGTTGGGAAGAATCTCTAAATACAAGTTTTTAAAAAATTAATAAAGTTTCAATAAGACTACTTTTAAAGAAAAAACTATATTAAGAATGGATTGGTAGAAATCCAAAGGTTAATTACTTTAGTGATTTTAGTTTCAAAGTATTTATTCTGAACACTAAGGATAATCTTGAAAATTTTTCTTCCACGAGTAATGATATAATTTTTCATGGATATTAAACATATTGTATATCATATAAGATGTTTAATAATAGAAACAAATATTATGGAGGAATATGCATATAATATTTGATGAAATAGATCCACCTGAGCTTAAGATACCTTTATAAAACCTTGAAGATGATCTATAAAATCTGAATATAAATGTCAATCCCAATGATAGTTATGTGAAATAAGTTGACAAATCATCTTGTTCTGAGGAATAACATAAACCTAAACCAAAACCTATAAGAGACAATGATATATCTAAACCTTTTTTTGATAACTGTAGGACTCATAGATACCATTCTCTAGATTATATAGTTTGGGATCTAGATTGAGGTACACAAACTATATCTTCTCTTATAAATTTAGTTGAATATAAAGCATTATCGTCATATCTTTGACATAAGAACATCAATGATTGAATTAATGATCAATTATAGGTGATTAAAGTAAAAGAACAACATAATCAATTTAACAGAATTATAATTTAGAAACTAGAAGATAGAACTAGAGACACATTGACCATTCACAGTATGGGGGTATTTTGAAAAAACATTGACTAGTTAGGCACTATAGATTGAAATGAAGCTAGATTGGTCACACAAGGATATATTTAAGAAGAATATATTGTCTCTAACGAAGCCTTTTCAGCAACGGATAGAATTAAATATATTGGAATACTGCTTGACTATATAGCACATATGAATTTTAAACTATATAAAATGGATGTTAAGATTTCATTCTTAAATGGTTAAATATTTGATTTTTTTATGGAACAAACCCTATATTTACAAATCATCATTTTATAAATAATGTTTTTAAATTAATAAAGAATCATATGGTTAAAAATATGATCATAGATCTTGGTATGATAGTCTCAACTATTTTCTAATTTCTCAATGATTTACTAAAGGCATAAATGATCCTACAATATTTAAAATAAATTTTAAAATATTTATTAGTAGTTAAAAACTATATTGATGATATCATTTTTGGATATAATAAAAATCTTTGTGTACTAATTTTCATAGAAAATTGAAACTAAATTTAAAATGAGTTTAGTGGGAAAACTAAATTTTTTTCTCTACTTTCAAAATTTTCAAAATAATTATATAATTATTTTAAATCAATGTATGTATACTGAATATCTCCTCAAATGTTTTTGGTTTGGAAAGCACAAAATGTATTGATGCACCGATGAATTTAAATAATAAGATTAATGTTGAGGAAACTATAATGTTAGTAGATAAAATAATATATAAAGGTATGACTAGAATCTTGTTATACATAAATGCTATCTAACTAGATATTATGATTAGTGTGTGTATGTGTGCTCATTATTAGGAAATTAATAAATAATCACATTTACTTTTGGTTAAAATATTTTTCAAATACCTCATGTATAAAAATAACTTAGTATTATTTCATCTTATATGAAAATAATTTGATTTAGTAAGTTAATTAGATGAAGAATTTGGTGGATTTAATTTAGATAGAATAAGTACCTTAGGAACATGTCACCATAAGGGAAAGTAATTAGTATCATGGTGTAGAAAAAACAAAATTTTATTTCACTATATACTTCTAAAATTGAATAAATTACTACATGAAGTTTCTATGCACAAATTTTTTAGATGAAACCTAGTTTGATAGATTATAGATATTAATTTAGATGTTTCCCTATAAATTATGACAACCAATGTGAGATAAATTTTTCCATGAATCTTATATCTCATTCTATGAAAAAATATATTGACATAAGACATCAATTTTTTAAAGATCATTTCTAAAAAGTTGATATAAATCTTCAATTAATTGGAAATAAACATTAACCTCTTCATATATTTATAAAGACATTCAATATCTATAGATTAAGATATTTAAAACCGGAACTAGGAATGAAAAAATTTGGTTAATCAGTTATCTTGGAGTGATCTAGAATTGGTAATCCACCGTTGGAGATCAATATTTGGTGATACACTATTTAGTGATCCACCATTGGGTGATCCACTATTGGATTAATCCACCATTGGTAATAAAACATTGTAAATCCACCATTAGTGATCCAAAATTGGGTTATCCACTATTCAAGTAATCCACCATTGGTAATGCAACATTTTAAATCCACTATTTGGTGATCCACTATTGGATGAATACCATTGGAAATAATCCTTTGGGTGATCTACAATTGTAGATCTGTTACCGTTAGATCCACTGTTGGTATTATACTGGCCAAATCTCTATTTTATCTACTGCCGATACTATTAACTATCTTTAGATTTTTATTTGATTTATGTATTTATATATTATTATATTTTAAAAATATGAAATCCATAAATGATCAAATCAAACTTTATATTCTGTTTTGGAATACTCTCACTTGCACATTCCTTCTGAATGTTTCAACTTCCATTCTCTTTGGACATAAAAAATTCCTCACACTTAACATTACCTTTTGAACCAATAAAATGGTTTGAGTGAAGCATAATTATGTGTATTCTTCTAAAATTTTACATCCAATGAATAAATATCATAGAGAATAGATTTTTGCTGTAGTAGAACCAATAAACCCCTATATTCCGACTCGAGTAGTTGTTGGAGAGAAAGCGATTGTTGTTTATTGGATGGTTTCAAGTAATTATTTACTAATAAAGGTTACTCGATACTAGGGATAGATGAAATGGTTTCCAATAAATGATATACTATTATTTTAATTATTGTATCAAAAAAGTTACTAGTTTACAAAGTATATACTTAAGTAGAATAAAGATGACAATCAAAGTATATTAGATGAAAAAAATCGATGTTTTTATTCAAGTCAAGGGGACAAATGAAATAATGTACCTCACTGAGGACTTTTATATGACTATAATGATTATATTCCAAGTGAATGTGATATTTTTGTTTGTGAGAATTCACTTTTGAAGCTAACTATAAATGGTACAACATGAATAATTTCTGTTATAAAACTCATTGGTAAGTGTAGAATACTGAAATGCACTGTGTTGCATTTGTTGTCAATGAGGCATGATGTTGTCTTAGAATGAATGGATGTCAAGAATTGTCAAGATGTGAATGACAAAGGATGTGATGGTGATGGTGATGAAGGAGAATGGCCATGGTACTAAGATGCATGTCACATAGGAGATTTACTAAAGTGACATAGGATGTTGTGGTTGAAACATTCTCTATGTATATCAGAAGATTGAAGAACTGATCTTAATGTTTCAATACTTGTATCAAGATGATACTAAGTTACACCACTTGAAGAATGGATGATGATGGAGTATCATCATTACATCAGACGATTGTTGAACTGCTCTTTAAGTTCCAAGAACTTGTATCAACTGGATACAATGTCACAACAAGCTCTAGAAGGCCATGCATTGTTAAGACAATGCATGAGGAAGTGGATGGGATCCATCCACAACTTCTAAGTGGATGAAGTGGATTAATGAAGTCCATGCACTAACACTTAGTGCATGTGAATGTGAAGAAGATCCAATTGATCTCTGATTAGATCAATTAAGCACATTAGAGAATTATTTGATTCAGGAGCTCGGTTGATGAAGAACCTTCAGGAATTCCATTCCTAAGTGATGAATAAATGTTGAAGAGAAATGGAGGAATTCTTAAGAAGAATAAGAATGGAGATGAGAAGAAGAAGATTTGTGGCTTGGCATATTACATTTGGTTAACATTGTTTTTACACAAAGTCCTAACCATTACTTAGCCAAAAAATTGGCCAGCCAAGGACACCTTGAGGGTTCAACCCCAAGGCACATGTGGGCCTAAGGCGCCACGCCCAAGGGGGAACCCGTGGGGCAAGCCCAAGGCGGCAGGAGGCCACGCGGTGATCAAATCCGCGTGGCAGCGGCGCATAGCGCGTGCCCGCGAGAGGCAGAGTGGGCGCCAGTGGCGCGCCCGAGTGGCAGGGGTGGGCGTAAGAGCGCGCCCGCAGAGAGAACACGGTGCGGGGCGGCACCGTGGAGGTTGGAAGTTCAATCGAGGGGTTGTGGCAGCGCCTGGCTGATAAACCGCGGCAAAACCGCTCGGCGTTTCGATGTGGGATGCAGAAATTTCACCGGGAGCGAATCCTGGCCGCTCGATTGATCGCGCGCCAGATCTCGACCGCACGATCAATCCCATTCGAGATCTCCTGATCGTGGCCGTTCGATGTCTTCTCAACTCCGCATCCAACGGCCCGGCGTCCGTCTTCAACCACGAGCATAGCCGCTGCCACCCGCGTGCCTCCGTCGAACCACGAGCAACCCGAGCACTGAAGTCGAGCTCCCGGCTGTCTTTCTCAAAGCCGAAGGCACCATTGTGCTCGTCTCTCCGTAAGGAACATATACATGTAATAAAATATGCATGCACACGTTGGATGGAGAATTTCAAGTATTTGCCGAAGGCAAACGAAGTGCCGAGGCCATGAAGATTATTGCTGTGCATGGTTTGTGCCTAAACGAAGGCCGTGCATGCGTTTGTAGTCGCATGCATGTGAGGAGGAAAATAAAAAGGGAGAACCCGCAGTGAAACAGGAAAGGAAAATAAAGATTTGGAGAAAATCTTGAAAACCCGAAATCTTCGGGGAATCAAGTTTAATCTCACGCGGAAGATTTGGCACGCCTCTGCCTATATAAAGAGAGGCCGAGGCGCTGTTTTTGCTTGCTGATCTGTTGAAAACTCGAAAGTCCCGTGAGTGTCGTATGTGCCTCGCGAAGTTTTGAAGCCACCATGCAAATACCACTTGCGCGGCTGAAGTTCTAGAGCCACCCGAGGCTCTGAAGGAGGTCCCTGCCCGCGTACTCGCGCGGCAGAAGGAGCCCTCACTGCCGGCAAACTTGCGCGACAGGAGGAGCTTGTGTGGCCGAGGTGCTTGACACCCTGCGCACCCGAGGTGTTGCACCTTGCACACCCAAGGACCTTGCGCGCTGCCCTGTGCACCCAAGTGTTCCTTGCGCGCTTTGAAGAAGAAGAGGGCCGCACCATTCACCTTGTGTGTGTGCCACTTGGGAGAACACCCTACGGGCAGTGGGTGTGCAAAGAGGGTGAAGGCCGAGGCCTTAGTGCCTTGTGTGCAAAGTGAACAAGAAAAGTCCGTGGCCCTAGTGTGTGCATAAGGAGGAAGACTACATCAAGTAGTATGTGCAAAGAAATAACAAGGCCAAGGCTAGCACCCATGTGGACAAAATATATATAATTTGTGTGTGCTTAACAAGTGTGAAGGCCAAGCTCAAGTGTGTGCCAAAGTGAAGAAGTTTTGTGTGCAAAGAGACAAGAAGGCCTAACCTATGTGTGTGCACTAAGAAGTGTGTATACATTTAGAAGAAGAAAAATAAGAAGACTCACAGAAAGTATAACACACATTTATGTGTGTAATCAAAAGGAAATAGAATGTGTGAAGGAGTGAGAAGGTGTGTGCTTAAAGAGAATATACCCTTTGAGGGTTTATTGCACCAAGAAGAAAGAAAGGGGAGTGCATGCTTACATGCATGCACGTGCGCACGTGAACAAAGCTAAATCAGGCTGTGTGCATTTGAGAAGGCCAGGAACAAAAGTTCTTGAAGAAGGTTTTGAGAAGCCATGCAATCAGTGCATGAAGATGCAGAGTTGCCATGCACTTAGTGCATGAAGTTGTGATGAAGTGAGATTGAAGCCAGACTAAAGTTAAATATATTATTTGGCTGAGTTTTCAGTAGTTGAGAAAGACCAACTAACCTTATCAGAGGTTGTTGAAGTTTCTTGAAGAGAAGCCAGGTCATCCTTAGAAGAAGGAGATAAATCCTGAGCAAGACGAGAAGACCTGATCAACTCAAGTGATCAGAGGTACAGAGCAAGGCCAGCAGTCTTTATCCCAGACTGCTGAAGATACTTGAAGAAGCTTAAAGTAAAGAAGAGCTACTCGTGCGACTCGAGGAGCCAAGAGAAGACCCTGTGGGACTCAGGGAGAGAAGTCTTCAGTGGGATTCTGGAGCAGGCCAGTGGGACTCTGGTAACACTGTGGGACGCAGTATAAAGACCCTCCTGTGGGACTCAGGAGAGATACAGTGGGACTCTGTATCGACCATTGTAATACTAACAGATTATAATGGGAGAAACCATGTTGGGGCGTATAACCAACATGGCAAGGACGTAGGCCTTTGGTGCCGAACCTTGTAAATCCTTGTGTCCAGTGCCTTTACATTTACTGCATCCTTCGAGGAAAGGCTGAGAGATACAAGAAGAGTGGATCGAGGCTTTAACCAGCCATAGAGGTTTAATTGATAAAGAATCAATTAGTAAAAAGTTTTAAGGGATCACTGATTCACCCCCTCCCCCTCTCAGTGATTCACACTGATCTGGGCCCTTCAATTGGTATCAAAGGGAAGGTTACCTCTAAAAGATCCAAGGGAGTCTTTATAAAGTGCAGATTTGAGGAAATGAAAGAACAGCCTCAAATGGAGATATCTGCAAAGACTCTGAAAAACAGAATGAAGAAACAGGCAAAGAAGATGAAGAAGAAGGTTGTTTCAATCAGAGAAACTCCTTCTATGGAAAGAAATGTGAAAGTCACATCAGATGAAAATTCCTTTTATCATTCTTCTGATGAAGCCTGCTCTAGCTGTGATGAAGATGGAAGGAACAATGATCTTCTAAATGCAATCAAATATCTTCAGAAGACAGTCCCCAAGGAAGTGGCAATGTGTATAGCTACAGGCCTCCTTGATCTTCAAGAAGAAAAATTACAGCTAGAAGATGAAGCCAATTCTCTGGAAGTCCAATTGGCAAAAAGGGTTGGCATAACCAACACTCTCAGAAAGCTGGTGAATGCCAAGGATGAAACGGTTTCTCTTTGCAATGAAAGATATGAAGACACTGCTGAAGAATTGAAAAGAAGCCTTTCTGAGAAAGAGTTCTTTAAAGTAATAATCAAAGATGTTTTCCATGCACAGGAAAAGAGGCACAAAGTGTCAATGAATGTTAGAGATGCTCAACTCGAAGACAAAGTCAAAATAGTGAAGGAGCTTGACAATTCATTGCTAGAATTGAAGATGGTGCATGATGACCAGATGGAACAGCTGAAACAGAATTGGGAAGGTAGGCTAAGATTGGTTGAGGATGAGAAGAACTCCCTCAACATGAAATGCTTTGAATTAGAGGTGATATTGAAGAATCTGCAATCACCCAAAGCTGAATCCTCCCAGTCAGCTGAAAGAAGAAATGTTGCTACTCAAGTATGCTTTGAGAAGGATGATTCTAAAAGAAAGACATCCTCTAATGAAAGGGAAACATCTTCTACAAAGAAGGTACCATCCATACCATCTTGTACTCATGCTTCTAAAAGTGTTTCTACTAAAAGTGCAGGATGGAAGAATAATTCCAAACAAGTATGGATGAAGACAATGAAGAAAGAAAGCTCTCCTGAAGTAGCACAACAATTCAAGACAAGTACCCTACAATCAGAAGGAATCAAAAAGTCAAGATTTGTGGGTCAATGTTGATGTTGTAACAATTATGGGCATTGTGCAAAGGATTGTTGGTACAATCCACTGAATTCCAAAGCACAGAGGAAGCCCATGCCTAAGGGGAGCAAGCCAGAAGAAAAGAAGCAGCATCCACAGGTCCAGAGACATCTGTTTACTGCAAATAGATTTGGATTACTTGACAACATCTGGGATGATTGCAAAAGTGGTCAAAAAGATACATGTCAATCTCCAACTGTATCCAGAGCTAAAGAGAAGAAAATATCACAGAACCTGGCTCAGAAAGAATCCTTGGGAAGCAAGCATAAGAAAGTGGAAGATGCTCCCAAGAAGATTTTGAAAAAGGAAAAGAAGTCCTTAGATTTGAAATCCAAGAAGGGTGATGCATCCAGAGGGACCACCAAGAAGAAAAAATGCTTCTACTGTGGTAAAAAAGGACATATCATGGATCTTTGTAAACAAACCATGAAATTCAATAGAGGCAGACTGGACTCAAACAGACAATCAATCCAGAAGAAGCAGAAGGGATTGGTTGAAAATAAGTTTCCTAAGAAAGGTGGCTTAACAGTATCAAAAGAACCATGTGGAATTTCCAAAACTGAGGCCTCACTTCCAAATGACTTGTTAGTCATATGTCCTAATCAGTTGCAACTTGCCAGAGAACTGCAAAGAGCTGAAGATGAAGCACTGGCAATTGCTAAGGCAAAAAGGAAACAAAATATTTCACATGAAGATGTGTTGAGAACCACACCAGCACAATCATCATTGAAGATCAAATGTGCAAGTGTGAAGAATGGTGAAAATGGGACATCTCAGTTGAGAGAATCTTCTCAACCTTGTTGTTCACATTGATGAACCAAGGAGGTTCCATCTTATTCCCTAATCACTTGTATTTACTTGTGCTAACATTACAGGGAATTGAAGATGATGATCATTCTCAACTGGAGGATGGTTTGGACAGAATGGAGTGCACCCCTTGAGGGGGAGCCAATCTGAAGAAGATGGGATTCTTAGATTAATACCATCTTGAGAAAAGTGAAGGTATTCCAATCATACTTTCATCCCTTGTTTCTTAATTGTATTCATCATGACAATTAAGGGGGAGTATTGATTGAAGACAAATGAATGAAAGGGGGAGCTTTATCTTTCCACCTGAACTTTCTAATGAGTTTAGGTGAAGTATGTGCAGGATTTAGCAATTCATTGATATATCTGAAAAATTTCAATCCCCTTGAAGCATGATCTCACATGTATAGTGAATGTTGGACAGCATTGAGTACCTTGGTTACATCACTCTTGTTTTCTACACCGGGTTAGCCCAAGTAGACTTAGAGATGATTTACTACAGGTTCTTTGCTCAAGAGAACATGTGACATCATCTCTCTCTTAGTGATTTTGAAGAAAATGATTTTATAAGGGAGGAAGATATTTTTGAAAGAGAACCACACCACACCTTTTCATTTGATTGCCAATAAGGGGGAGAAAATATTGGCACACATATTGACCCATTCATATGTGCAGAAGTAGTGTATTGACAACAAATACAAAGGGGGAGATTGAAATGCACTGTGTTGCATTTGTTGTCAATGAGGCATGATGTTGTCTTAGAATGAATGGATGTCAAGAATTGTCAAGATGTGAATGAAAAAGGATGTGATGGTGATGGTGATGAAGGAGAATGGCCATGGTACTAAGATGCATGTCACATAGGAGATTCACTAAAGTGACATAGGATTTTGTGGTTGAAACATTCTCTATGTATATCAGACGATTGAAGAACTGATCTTAATGTTTCAATACTTGTATCAAGATGATACTAAGTTACACCACTTGAAGAATGGATGATGATGGAGTATCATCATTACATCAGACGATTGTTGAACTGCTCTTTAAGTTCCAAGAACTTGTATCAACTGGATACAATGTCACAACAAGCTCTAGAAGGCCATGCATTGTTAAGACAATGCATGAGGAAGTGAATGGGACCCATCCACAACTTATAAGTGGATGAAGTGGATTAATGAAGTCCATGCACTAACACTTAGTGCATGTGAATGTGAAGAAGATCCAATTGATCTCTGATTAGATCAATTAAGCACATTGAAGAATTATTTGATTCAGGAGCTCGGTTGATGAAGAACCTCCAGGAATTCCATTCCTAAGTGATGAATAAATGTTGAAGATAAATGGAGTAATTCTTAAGAAGAAGAAGAATAGAGATGAGAAGAAGAAGATTTGTGGCTTGGCATATTACATTTGGTTAACATTGTTTTTACACAAAGTCCTAACCATTACTTAGCCAAAAAATTGGCCAGCCAAGGACACCTTGAGGGTTCAACCCCAAGGCACATGTGGGCCTAAGGCGCCACGCCCAAGGGGGAACCCGTGGGGCAAGCCCAATGCAGCAGGAGGCCACGCGGTGATCAAATCCGCGCGGCAGGGGCGCATAGCGCGCGCCCGCGAGAGGCAGAGTGGGCGCAAGTGGCGCGCCCGAGTGGCAGGGGTGGGCGTAAGAGCGCGCCCGCAGAGAGAACACGGTGCGGGGCGGCACCGTGGAGGTTGGAAGTTCAATCGAGGGGTTGTGGCAGTGCCTGGCTGATAAACCGTGGAAAAACCGCTCGACGTTTCAATGTGGGATGCAGAAATTTCACCGGGAGCGAATCCTGGCCGCTCGATTGATCGCACACCAGATCTCGACTGCACGATCAATCCCGCGCGAGATCTTCTGATCGCGGCCGTCCGATGTCTTCTCAACTCCGCATCCAATGGCCCGGCGTCCGTCTTCAACCTCGAGGATAGCCGCTGCCACCCGCGTGCCTCCTTCGAACCAGGAGCAACCCGAGCACTGAAGTCGAGCTCCCGGCTGTCTTTCTCGAAGCTGAAGGCACCGTTGTGCTCGTCTCTCCATAAGGAACATATACATGCAATAAAATATGCATTCACATGTTGGATGGAGAATTTAGAGTATTGGCCGAAGGCAAACGAAGTGCCAAGGCCATGAGGATTATTGCTGTGCATGGTTTGTGCCTAAACGAAGGCCGTGCATGCGTTTGTAGTCGCATGCATTTGAGGAGGAAAATAAAAAGGGAGAACCCGCTGTGAAACAGGAAAGGAAAATAAAGATTTGGAGAAAATCTTGAAAACCCAAAATCTTCGGGGAATCATGTTTAATCTCACGCAGAAGATTTGGCACACCTCTGCCTATATAAAGAGAGGCCGAGGCGCTGTTTTTGCTTGCTGATCTTTTGAAAACTCGAAAGTCCCGCGAGTGCCGTATGTGCCTCGCGAAGTTTTGAAGCCACCGCGCAAATACCACTTGCATGGCTGAAGTTCTAGAGCCACCCGAGGCTCTGAAGGAGGTCCCTACCCGCGTACTCGCATGGCAGAAGGAGCTGTCACTGCCCGCAAACTTGCGCGGCAGGAGGAGCTTGTGTGGCCGAGGTGCTTGACACCCTGCGCACCCGAGGTGTTTCACCTTGCACACCCGAGGACCTTGCGCGCTGCCCTGTGCACCCAAGTGTTCCTTGCGCACTTTGAAGAAGAAGAGGGCCGCACCATTCACCTTGTGTGTGTGCCACTTGGGAGAACACCCTACGGGCAGTGGGTGTGCAAAGAGGGTGAAGGCCGAGGCCTTAGTGCCTTGTGTGCAAAGTGAACAAGAAAAGGCCGTGGCCCTAGTGTGTGCATAAGGAGGAAGACTACATCAAGTAGTATGTGCAAATAAAGAACAAGGCCAAGGCTAGCACCCATGTGGACAAAATCTATATAATTTGTGTGTTCTTAACAAGTGTGAAGGCCAAGCTCAAGTGTGTTCCAAAGTGAAGAAGTTTTGTGTGCAAAGAGACAAGAAGGCCGAACCTATGTGTGTGCACTAAGAAGTGTGTATACATTTAGAAGAAGAAAAAGAAGAAGACTCACACAAAGTATAACACACATTTATGTGTGTAATCAAAAGGAACTAGAACGTGTGAAGGAGTGAGAAGGTGTGTGCTTAAAGAGAATATATCCTTTGAGGGGTTATTGCACCAAGAAGAAAGAAAGGGGAGTGCATGCTTACATGCATGCACGTGCGCATGTGAACAACGCTAAATTAGGCTGTGTGCATTTGAGAAGGCCATGAACAAATGTTCTTGAAGAAGGTTTTGAGAAGCCATGCAATCAGTGCATGAAGATGCAGAGTTGCCATGCACTTAGTGAATGATGTTTTGATGAAGTGATATTGAAGCCAGACTGAAGTTAAAGATATTATTTGGCTGAGTTTTCAGTAGTTGAGCAAGACCAACTAACCTTATCAGAGGTTGTTGAAGTTTCTTGAAGAGAAGCCAGGTCATCCTTAGAAGAAGGAGATAAATCCTGAGCAAGACGAGAAGACCTGATCAACTCAAGTGATCATAGGTACAGAGCAAGGCCAACCGTCTTTATCCCAGACTGCTGAAGATACTTGAAGAAGCTTAAAGTAAAGAAGAGCTACTCGTGCGACTCGAGGAGCCAAGAGAAGACCCTGTGGGACTCAGGGAGAAGAAGTCTTCAGTGGGATTCTGGAGCAGGCCAGTGGGACTCTGGTAACACTGTGGGACGCAGTATAAAGACCCTCCTGTGGGACTCAGGAGAGATACAGTGGGACTCTGTATCGACCGTTGTAATACTAACAGATTATAATGGGAGAAACCATGTTGGGGCGTATAACCAACATGGCAAGGACGTAGGCCTTTGGTGCCGAACCTTGTAAATCCTTGTGTCCAGTGCCTTTACATTTACTGCATCATTCGAGGAAAGGCTGAGAGATACAAGAAGAGTGGATCGAGGCTTTAACCAGCCATAGAAGTTTAATTGATAAAGAATCAATTAGTAAAAAGTTTTAAGGGATCACTGATTCACCCCCTCCCCCTCTCAGTGATTCACACTGATCTGGGCACTTCAAATACTAATCAAAATCTTCTAGGACATGTTATGTCCTAAGAAAGGGAATGATATCATGATGATGTAACATGAAGTATTTATGTTATTCCTTATCAAAATATAGGATAACATAAATATATGTTGGCACATGATGTTATATTTGATCGATATGATAAATAACTCATCCTGATCAAATTATTTGATCTATACTAAGCTAATATCAACTATGTTGGAATACATGGGATTAGTAGATGAGAATAAAGTATAAGAGGTAAATTATGGTGTTTTATTGAGGCCATTTACCTGTAAAAGAATGGTGTTGAACTGGATTCCAGGATTATGAAATGTGTAGAGGGAAATGACAACTTATATGAGGATTTTAATACTATGGAACACCCTATTTAAGTTAAAATATAGTTTCCCTGGATTAGATCCATATGAGGTTTTATTTTATTATAATGATGAAGTGGAAGAATAAGAAACTAGAATAAGTTTAGTGGAAATATATATTTCAGTTAAAGAGGGGAGTGACCCATATGTGGTTAAGAGTCCATTTGGTTCCTATGGTCCAACTAACCCTTCTATTTTTTACCATTATAGAGAGATATTTTTGAGTGAAGGTGCATAAGAGGATACTAAAGTCTGAGGAGAAGAAAAAGTCGAGAGTTATTCTGTGACCTCAAAATAAATAGTTAAAGTTTCATATGGTTATTATGGTTCTAGATATGGGAATGGTGATGGGTCTCAGGACTCAAAAGGTCATTATGATGATTCTATATTGAGAGGGATAAGTCACATCCATAATTAATTGTTTCTATTTTATGTATATTTATAAATGTGGATAGATATGGTTGTATTCATCCTACTGATGATGCTGCCTCTATTAGAAATAGTATTTGAGAAACTTTTGAGGGGGATGGATCCCCATGTTCTTCCTATTAGAAGTAAGTACGCATGGGGGAATTAGTTGTTTTGGATGCTCCTGATAATGAGACACATAGTTGAGGTGAAGGAAAAATACCTACCAAGGGGGATAAGTATCCAAGTTGATTATAGATTAAAAAAGACTACTCAGAATAATATGAAGATGTATGCAGTTATGATGATCATATAAGTCGACCACAACATGGAGGAACTACTACATTAGTTTCTAGAATAGATTCCAAGGGATATTAGATTGATAGGATTGATGAAACAGTGAAGTTTCAATATTTTACCTCTCTTGTTCCTTAAATTTATCCTAAGCATAGACAAACTATTCATTCGATCTCAGAGAATATTCCTTCTATAATTATTACTCATATTCCTTTAGAGTATGTGTCAAAATATTATTTGGCTGATTTTTGGGTATGAATGCTTTGAAATATTGAAAGGTTACATATATCCAAAAATCCTAAACTAACTCAGCTTAGTGAAGTAGAAAGTAGGAACATCTATGAGTTGGTTATCTTCAAAAATGATCATATGATTATTTTTATGAATAAATAAGTTTAAATTCATAAAATAAGTTTTGTTTATGGCATTAAAGAAATGATTTATATCATGGAGGATAGGGGAACCTTTTTTATAATATGCTAGTAATCTATTTTGGAAAGGATGGAATCCTTACCTCTGTTTGTTTCCACTAACTCCACTGCTCCACCTCCTATATCCTCTATTGATGCTAATATAATAAGAACTATTGCACTGGAGGAGTTTCATTCCATCGTAGGAAATATCTCAACCACTCACTAGGATGACTGTCGGTAGACCCGGAAACATGGAGAGAATATATATAAATTGGGTTGGGAGTGTTTGAATATATCCTGAAGTGATATAAATATTATCACTAAGGAAATAAAATACTACCTTTCTATAATTTATTCCAATAATGAGATCAATTTTATTTTGAAAATTTTTTATGATAATTTAAGGATTCCTCCTATGACTAAGGCCATCAAAGAACAAGTGAATCAACTCAAAGTGTTTGGTTCTATGCTCAAATTGTTTATAAAATAGAAGAATGACTTATTCACTACTATGGAGATAGGTGACAGTATCATTATGTTTTTTTTGAATATGTGGAATCATTTTTATATGTATCTGGGATACAATTAGGGGCACTAGATGAAATCCATATGTCATCCTTCACCTCTACACGATCTTCTACACCACCACCTCCTACGTTTCATACTTTTATCATGTCTCTAGATGAATCAATTTGACATCTCAAACCAAATGCAATCAAGAAGATTCCGACATCTACCTCTACACCATAAGATTCAACCTTTTCATCTCTTATTTCTAGAAAAGGAAATGACCTATTTGATTCTTTATCCTATTTAGATGAGGGTGATTCTAACTAGAATCTATATTTTATAGGGATTTTATATAACCTTATATTTATTTTTTATAAGTAATACCATGAATTTTTTATTTATTAAATATTATTAGATATTATTATTTATATCTTTACTTTTATTTATTGTATTATATTTCTGATAATACCAAAATGGGGGGAAATTTTTTGGATGAATTTTATGTATTGATGGAATATATATTTTTAATTATTTTTCAAAATTTATACATAGCTTCTCACATTAGCAATTTGAAACATTAAAAAGGACATTAATTTTAATATTCAATTTCTTCTGTGTGTATTTATTTATATATATGGTTATCAATGAATGAATGTTTTATCATAAAAGGCGAGGTTTTTGGAACAATCTAATTTTAATTATCAGAAATCATGTGTTTTATATTTCTAATAAGGTTAATATTTTTGTATAGTAAATCAATTTTTATGAAATTTTGCTAAGTACAAATCTACAATTAGTAAAAAAGATCTAATTTATGTTCTAATAGATCTACCACTAGTTGTGATGATCTATCATTAGTTTAATCATATCTACTGGTGGATTACATCTATCACCAGAATCTACCATAGATGGATCTACCATTAGTTCAAAAGATCCATCATTAGCTACTAATAGTGATCCATAATTGTACAAGATCTATCAGTGTTAGATATAATTTCAGAACTGGTCTGCATATAAACCTAATCTACTATTAAAATAGATCTACCACTGATTAGATATAAAGCTAGTACATGTGATCTATTATTGAAATATCTACCACTAGAACTTCTTACCATTATTATAATCTACCATTGGTCTATGCTACAATCTAAGATAACCTTCCACTCTTATTATATCATAGTTATTCCATCTCTCATTAAAATTTAATTTCCCCAAATATTAGTTTATGGGAGTTTATTCATTCAAGTGTCACATTGATTTATAAATCATTATTCCCACACCACTACCTGGATGTTTTCAATAGATATTTAAATGTTTCTTGATTTAGTACTCAATACGAGGATCAATGATATATTTATTATTTTTCTAAAACATATAATTTAGACTTACATATAGATATACATTCAAAAGATGTCCCTTGTGCGTATTGTGAATACATGTGTGGGTATGGATGTGTGGAATTTATATAAGAATAAGAAACCTTACACAATGAATGAGGGAACAATCCTAACCCACCTCTGTATGGAATTATTTTCAAGAAATCAATAGACTGAAAATTAAAGGATTCATCTAGACTCTACGATACTATGTTTTCCTAAACCTTTTTAAGAACCTATTCAAGATCCTTTATAAGACATATTCAGGGACCTATGAATAACTATATCATCACAAATTGAGAATAATCATCTTTTAACATCATTACTCGTTTTTCTCTCTGTTTATGCATTATATTTGAGAAGTGTGTGGTGTTAATCTATTAATTTTTACACACTGACTTTTATTATTAAATTGGAGTGTGCTTAATAGACACACTCAACGTTTTTTGCTCCCATGAAAACTATGGAAGAGCTCATGTGGGAGATATTTGGTGTTTTTATTCCCACTTATAAAATTGTATGGGGATTTGATCCTTGGTAGCCTATGTGATGTTGTTTTTAAAACATGATCTAGGTTTTGGATCTGATTATGGATAAAATAATCTTCTTGGCATTAGTTGATTTCTAAGTATAGGGGATTATGATATAGATTTATAATGAGCCCCTTTTTTATTCTTCTTTATAATCAATTGGTTTTTTAGAAGTTAAAGTATATAATTTAATTTCATATTTAAATCTATAAAAAATTAATTACTTTGATAGTTTTTCTAAACCTATGATTATTTAAAGGGTTTTATTAAGTAATATAATTTCAAAATATAAATTGGTTTCCTATATTACTAATCCTAAGTGCACTTTTAGAAATTATTTGAAATATTAATAAAAAATAATTTTACTTTTTTCATCAAATGGGAATTTTTACTTAATTTTGGGGGAATTGGTTTTAATTTTTTTAAAATATATTTTTAATGGTGACTCAATTCACACCATTTTTAGTGACTCACTCCGACAAAGAGTGGAATAGAAACTCACCTAGAAGGAAATATACATCCATGTTGTGGCCCTTTAGAAATGAAATATTCCTCGTGCACACTACATGATCCATGCATGCTAGGAAACATAAAAACATGGGACCAAATAGGTGGTTCACTATCACAGGTTGGGTTAGGAGTACATGACCTGACATACAGGCTAGTAGCCCACCTAATACATGGTCATCCCAGCTAGATGGCATGCACCACCAATCTTTATAGTACTTGGATTAACCCATCTCGACCCACCTCATGGTAGGTGGAGATCTATATGATCCTATAAAGTTAAAAAAATTGGGAAAAACTAGTCCCCCACCCCTTCTCACCCATTCTATATAAGGATTCCAACATGTGATCCCATTGTCCAGGAGGCATCCAACTACCATTACCCCACCAGTCCCTAACATAGCTGAATCAACTTTGGTTGTCGCACTAATTTTCTCACTGAGATGGGTCACTATAATTTTTTTTGTCTCCACCATGACTACTGAACCACCATAGCCATCTCTACTACCCCTCATTGGATAGCCACAGTAAAAATCTTATCGAGTGACTTATCTTATGTCATGACACTATTCCAAGACATCCCCACTGATTCTATACATCCCATTTTATACAATGGAATTTGGATGAACATCTATCATTGATCATCACCACCATTTTCAAAAAAACAAATATTATATGGAATAATGAAATACGAAAACCAATATTAAAGAATATGACCAAAGTAAAATAAATATTTTCACCTCCTAATGTGATGACACTATTCCAAGACGTCCCCACTGATTCTATACATCCCAATTTATACAATTGAATTTGGATGAACATCCATCGTTGATCATTGCCATCCTTTTCAACATACCATATATTATACGGCATGAAGAAATATAACAACAAATATTAAATAATGTGACCCAAATAAAATAAATATTTGTACCTTCCAATGAAATACTTATTATTAAGAGCTCAATTTCAAGATCAATAAATGTTGCTTATTGTTATTACTCCATTCAACCTCATGGTTAGAATATCCTCTAAATATCCTTCTCCCCCAATGTCTAGAAGTGAAATAGGGATATCTCCCACTGGTGTGCACAAGGGGATAGATAAAGGGAGGGGAACGAAATATAAAATAAAATACCCATAAATGTATCCCAACATAAAACTCTGATGAAAAACCAAATTATAGTTCCCTAGGGTAATCCTTTCATCCCATTATCAAAAACAAATATTAGATTTCTCATCCAAGAAATGATTTTGGAGGTAATGTATAATTCTCAAAAACATGTGTGCACTTGATAAACATTCCATTTTTATTCATGATACATTTTTAAAAAGAATTATCCTCTACAAAATTTCCACATTTTATTAACATAAAGGTACACACCACCAACCAGAATCAATTGAACCATTAAATAATTTTTATATGATCGTTTAATTAGGTAAATTTAACATTTTATTCTTTTTAAAGGCTCGAGGATCTAAAACTCTAATATGATCCATGTCTTCCATTTGAAAAAACTTATTATTCTATTCCCTAACCACCTTCAAGAATTTTTATCTTATAAAATATAAAATCCCTAACAGATATATGAAGATCTCATTTTCCATCAACAAATGTAAATATAACACACTCGTCCATGTGCTCGTAAACCTTATAGAGATCATTATATCCATAAGGATCTATGATATATCCATATTCAGGAACACATTCCTTTCCCATCATGAAAATAAGGGACTCTAAATATGAGAATATCATTCTTCCATGAATGCAAATTGGTCTAAACCCTCCAAAGGTGAACTCCCCCAAAAAATAATGAATTATAATTCATGAACATTATTATGACTTAACTTATCAAGACATCTCCTCTAATGATGGTACAAACATCAATTCATACTAGAAGCACAACTATGAAACATCAATATCACTCAAATATAGTCCATTTACAAAAGTCATTACACATGGGGACATGATTTTCTCCACCTTCAAAATGCATTGCTTGAAATATTTTCATACAAAGAAAATATTAATATGTCAAGATCCAACTTCTAACATGTTATCAAGGGTAAATTTCACACCTCATAGGAAATTCATTCTTTCACTATGAATCAGTAGCTAAAATGAGTTCACATTAACATTTCCTAGATCAGGTAACAAGTATAACATTACTCATTCCATCCACCCCTTTCCAATAAACTAAAAAAGAGAATACATGCACCAATGATCATAAATAGGTTCTCATCCACCACAGTTGATCTTATCATTTATTTAAATACCATGGTTGAAATCCACTTAGTACTCAATAAATATGCATCCACAATGATGTAAAGTATTTCAACACATTATAAATCTTGAAAAAAACCCATAGGGAATCTACCACTAATATTATCACCACACTAACCAAGTGGGATTATTGATGAGATGAATAGAAATTAGTTTGTTGGAAACTCATGATAGTCAGACTCACATTTTCTAAACAATCTTAATTGATTCATTTTACTAGACCCAATTCTAATGAAATCACAGATCACTATGAAAATAGCTCTATCCTCTATAAGATGTGGCTTGGTAGAGTTACTCAACTCCCACTTCAATTCCATGAAAATACCAAAAGTAGGACACTCCTAAAAACTCAATTCTATGCTCCCTGAGCATGACTAGGCAACCCCCAGGATGGAACCATCCCCTTTTGTACAACTATAAGACTACTCCCTGAAATTATAAACTACACATGAATCTATGATCATCATATTGATAGATAACTAGCTTCAACTTACATAGGGGGTATTTTTACTCATCACATATGTCCCACTTCCCAAAAAACATTGATCATGACATATCTGATTTATTTCAAAACATTTTACAAGGGAATTCATATGAGAACCTATGACTTTTATATTCCTTATTTAATGATTTATTATATAAATTCACACATGATACAATCAAAATAGATTGCGAGGCCTATTTTTTATGGTAATTAGATAAATAACACAGTAGCATGAAAAAAGTTTATAGTGAAATTATTTAACAACTTTTAAACATTCCCTTATATTGAACTAAACATCTAATACTACATGAGATACCTTGGGTGTGTTTATAAGAAATGAGTAAACTATAAAGACTAGTAAGGGAATAGTCAAGGCATGACATGATGAAAAAATAAATGTTTATTAAGAGAAATATCAAGGTGATATAAAAGGGTAGAGACTCCAAAACATGAAAATTAAAATAGGATATAAGAATATAACATAAAGAAATTATAGGAATGTGAAAACAACATCAAACATGAAATTATAAGAATAATTCAAGGATAACCAACAAGAAATTGTAACATAGTTTTTATAGTATTAACACCCATGAACCATACATGGAATCCCATGAGATAAAATGTTGCCCAATTCATTGGAGGGAAATATATTTTTGGACACACCTGTCACATTCATTTCTTGTACATGTGTTAGTGTGCCAGATAAATCATATTATATAATGACTCATTACATCAATTTAAATCCCATAATTATGGTGTGCGGTTTACATGCATGGAAGTCCGAAATAATTGAATGATAACTTCATATAGGTGAATACTATTTAGTGTACATGGGGATGGGTATTCACGACATAAATATTTGGCATAGAGAAATAATCGGTTAATTTCGGCAGCCAAATAGGTGCACATAATAGTTAATGTGAGAGTTTAATGATATTGATAGGTGTCCTATCATTAATAAATCATTATATAGACAAAAATGGATATGTAAAAACACATTACAACATGAAAAATAGGAAATTAAATGACTTAGTTTAAATAAAGTGCATGAAATAAAATAGAAGAAGATATGATACTTTAACATGAGGGGAACTTTTAAAAGATTTAGAAAATATTCTTAAGATATTAGGAGAACATTTAGAGGGATTTAGAGAGGGATAAGGAGATGAATTTAATTCTAAATGGGTTGTTAGTGAACAAAAGTGGAGGTAAGGGTTGTTATTTATAGCAAGATTGGGAAGTTATTAATTAATTTATAAATATTGGTTTTGGAATCTATTTGACAAAATAATTTAAACTAAAATCAATAAAATTAATTTTTACCAAGGGTTCTACAAAATAGTAGTCTTATGTAATATTTTATTCGGCTAAGAATCTTACTCATTAAAATAATACCATTTGTGATGTGAAAGTGAGTCTTGTTCATGTAGAGTTGATTTTAAAACCTTGAAATATAATATAGTTCATTGAGAAATCATTAAGGGTTCATAAAATTAATAAAATAAATTCATAAATACAAAAATTTTGAGGATAAATATAAATTTTATGTTGGATTCACTTTATGGTATTTATTATATAAAACATGGTCCATTATATTTTCATAATACAGACTATATATCTGTATTATATTTAATGTTTACACAAAAATTATATTGTCTGGAAATATTAAAAAAAACCACTATTGGATAATTTTCAAATTTTTATTTTAGTAATAATAAATAAATTTAAATATGATAATTTTAAATATTAAATAAGAATATATATTTAATTAAAATACTAGTCTTTTTATGTTAACAACATTTTTATCATTATAAAAATTACATTCGACTTCATTATATTATATTCTCATTTATATTAAAATAATTATTAACTAACCAGAATATTTTATCAAGATATTATTTATCTCTAAGATATGGAATTTATCAAAAAATTGACTTAATTGAAACTGTATATTTCTAAAAAAATACAATTTTTATTTCCTTGTCTCAAAATATAATTTTTATCAAAAAAATTATGTTATCATAGATAAAGTAATGATAAAATATAATAATTATAATAATTATTTCATTAATAATTTAATAAAAAAATATATACTACTAGCATCAAGACATATAACCCCTTATTACATGATCGTACACACTGAGGGTAAGGTGTGTGATGGTGGGGCATTCTTAGGGTGGTTCAGAAAACATGGTTTTGGTCATAATATCGATAATTTAAAACTTCTATAATAAATGGTTTTACTCAAGATTTAGTTTTTGAATATCCGCTTGGTCTTGGTCAAGGGAAAATCCCAGTGTTGTCATCTCCCTTAGATGTTCTGATAAATGGGATTCATAGGGTATGATCCTATTGGTCAAGGTTGTCACCTCCTTCATCCATGTCAATTATACATTATCCAAACCATTAATATAATCCAATATAAACATAGATTATGAAATTGATATATTATGAATGTTTAAGATGACTAATGTCCATTTAAATCAAATAGGCTATATGAGTTCAAAAATAACTAGATTCTTTCATGTGTTTTTTGAATCTATAACACATTTACTCAATCAAAAGAGAATTTCATTTATAAAATTTAATGTTATTTAATTCTACCTCACATCAGAAATTTCACCCTAAAAATTTTATTTTGTACACTATAACAGATTATGGTACATTTTTTTCAACGCATATTCCAGTTCCCATGATGCTTTATAAAACATACGATTCCTCTACAACACATTGACAAGGTGAGTTGTCTTTTTTAGTAGAACATTATTTTACTATCTATGATCCTCAATAGATTCTACTCATATGAAATATTATTTTACAAGGGTACCAAATCAATATTTTTCACATGTGATGGGTCTGATATTCACTTCCTTAAGAGGGATTCATGGAAAACATCATGTACTTAGGAAATTTTGGGTGAGAGTACTAGTTTATAGGCCACTTCTCTGATGTAATTCAGGATCTCAAAGGGGTCAAAGTATCTTAGTATAATCCTTCCATTCTTCCAAAACCATAATAAATTATTCTATGGAGAAATATGAAATTAAAAACATGTCTCTGATCTCAAACTCTAGGACTCATTGATGATTGCTTGCTTAGATTTTCTGTCAACTTTGTGAGTATTTTCGTGTAAGGATAAATGTTTTGAACCTTCTCTATCATATGTTGTATATGATCAGGTCCCATAATCTTCCACTTTGAACCATCATCCTAGAAAGTTAGAGTCTAAGAAATCTTCCCATACAGAGCCTTATAAGGTGCCAGTTGAGTGCTATAATAGAAACTATTGTTATATGAGAACTCTTCTAGGGGGAGGTGTTAATCCCAACATCTTTAGAAATCCATTTAAGAAGATATCATCATATCTTATAGATTTTGGATAGTTCCCATAGAATAACCATGTGTCTTAGGGTGATGAGTAGTATTGAAACTCACCAATATATTTTGTTCATTCTAAATTCTTTTTGTAGAACCTCTATGTAAACCTCAAATCTCAGCCTGATACAATAGAGAGTGTCACACCATGCATCTTTACCAACTACATTATCTATATCTTGGAAATTTGGTCAAGAGTTATGTATTCCTTGATAGAAATGAAATGAGATAAATTTTTAAGGTAATCGACTACCACCAATATAGAATTATTACATTTAGATCTCATTGGGAGTCCTATGATGAAATCCATGATTATGATTTCATATTTCCACACTAATATGGAAAATGCTAGAATAATACCATTATTCTTATATCATTCAATATTTATTTATTGGGATACCATGAATTGGGATAAAAATTCAAAAAAATTACATATTATGTCATCCATTTAGTACTTTTGAATTTTATCGTTGTACATTATAGTGCTTTTATGTGAATATATAAGGATGATCTATGAACATAAACTAGATTTTACCACTTCAATTATAGATTTTAGGGAATACATATCTAGGTTACAAACCTTATAGATTCATATTTAGTAATTTTTAACTCCTTAATATACACTGATATTTTCTATAACTCCAAATAAACTTTTGGGGCTTCCTTGATCCTATTGAGAATTTATGGCTGAGAAGTTGTTTGAGCAAGGTAGGATGAAGATACATTGATTATTATCATGTCCAAACTTTTTTAAGTCTAACAAGACTGTATCCCTTTAAATACTCACTATGGATATGGTCTCTTGATCCTTTCAACTCATAGGAACACCCACATTGTTAAACGTTCCATGATAGTAATGGATTAAACAATAAAAATACATGATTAGCTCTAACCACATTAATTGAAAAATATTTATCTCATTTTATGTGAATATATTAATGGGGATTTTTTTGATCTGTATATATGTCACACATCTTCCCATAGAGATAATATCACCAAATCATTAATGTGGAGATCACTTCATCCAATTCCAGTTCACAAGTTGGGCAGTTCTTCTCAAGGATGAGTAAAAAAACAAATCCCTTTTTGGAAAAATAATTATTGAAAAAAAATCAATCCCCATAAATAGGTAATGTCAGAATGTGTAAACTGATTAAAATCATATTTATATCTGTAAAACACTATTTTAATTCATTATTACAAACTAAATTTTCCCCATTTAGAGTTATCTTGGTTATTAGGCTTGAAAAGCATGAGAAGTTTCTCAAAATTCGATGATATTACCCTGATAATCTAAGGAAACTATGAATATCCATTACAAATATTGGTATATTCTGTTGTTTAATTGCCTATGTTTTTAAAGGGACCAAAGATATCCCATAGTGTATGAAGACATGCATGATACATATTTCCATATAACTAGTGAGTCCAAATAGAATCACTATGAAATCATAGTGTGCATACCTTATACAAAATACAGTCTTGAGGATATATTCCTTTTTCACCATTACATGATAATTACCTAAAAAATGATCCACCATAGATAGTTATTGTGATCCATGTAGCTAATTAAAAAAGTAACAATTTCTTGCTATTGGATACTTGTTGTTTATCATGAACTTATTGAGATCATGATAATAAATGTAGAGTCACATTTACCCATCCATCTTCTTCATGAAAAGGATCGAAAAACCCCATCGTAAATCACTTGGTCATATAAAGACTTAGTCCATGTTATCCTACATTTTCTTCTTCATCTATTAAATTTCAATAATAGTCATTCAATATAGGGTCTTGGGTATTGATAATGATCTCGGTATAAGCTTGATTGAGAACTCAAACTTCTAGCTTGGAGGATGACCAGAAAATTATTCCAGAAACAAATCATCATACTCCCCTAAAAAGGGAATGCCATCTAGAATGATATTTTATTTAGTCTCAATAATTTGTGCTAGAGACTCTTTCTCATAAGGTAATAATATTTATCCTTGATATTATTATACCCATATAGATTCATCCTCCTCCTTACAATTTTATATAATTGATGGGTGATTCACAATACAGAGGTTGATTTTCTTATCTTGGAAATTTATAATGGCTAAATATATGAAAAGTCAATCCATACCAATAATTTCATAAAATTATATTAAAGTGAGAATCAAAAGGTTTTCTAGGAAGTTAATCTCATAAATTTGGAAAGGGGATAATTTATATATTTAGGATGAAATAATTTCACCATTTTCCATTTTCACATGTAGTTATACTTCCATGTTTGGAGGTAGTGTCCAAATAGTTCAACTAAACTTACATGATACTAAAGAAAATGTAGACCAAAATCAAATAGTATGTTCAATATTCTTCATTGAATAACTAACATACATATCACTACATTGTTTCCAAGATCCTCCTCTAATGTTGTGGCGGCATTAGAGTACCCTTTCTCTATAGTCCTTGGAGGTTGCTAGCATCAATTATCATTTTCAACCATTTTTTAAGTGAATGATTCACATATTTTCCTTATTCATTATATTTGAAGCATTAGATAATATATTAGGTCAGGACTAGAGAATTTCATTATTATGTTATAATGGTAGGTTTCTCTTCTCATCATTCACTAGATAGGTTCTATTATTTCCCACACCTAAAGAATTTTATTATCACTTTTAGGAAATTTTTGGGATATTTTTTCCCACGTGTTTGACAAGTGGGATGTTGTAATTTCCTTCCATCATGAGACTTATCCATCACACATACAAAATTGAAATCTATTATCTTATTAATATCTCTGAAACCATGAGAAATATGAGATTTTAAAATCTCTATATCATCTTTTAGGGAACATAAATAAATTTTCTAATCACTGTTAAAGCCTCAAATCCCAAAAATGTTTCATAATATTCACTTTATCACTCCAAATAAGCATTAAAATTTACTTTTTTGTTAATTAAAAATGTATAAGGTGTATAATGAAAGACTTTTGATGTTTACCCATATTCCATTATATAGTTTCTTCCTTTTTTTATTAAGTATAATAAAATCCCTCTCTATTTTAATTCATATATTGCATGGAAAATATTTATCAAAAAACATTTTATGTAATTATTTCCACACAATTTCTTCAATATCTTCATCAAGCTTCATTTTTTTATTAAAGTCCACCATTGATCAGTTTATCTCTCTATATTCCAAACAAAAATCACATTATTCTATTTATCAAATCATTTAAGGATGGATAATATATTTTTAGTGGAGTTGGTCTATTGTCCCTTGATTAAAGGATTGGAAGATCAATAAGAATCCCAAGTCCATTTTCATATAAAGGTCTCAATTTAAAATTTCTCTTTATTAGGTGTATGTGGGTTTTCCCCCTAATTGTTGTTTGTTTTTTAAACATGAGTTAATTTAGTGACTATTACCATTATGTTCTCGACTCCTACTCCCATTGGCCTTAGCATCCCATTTGGACATTTCCCATCACATTGGTTTTTGACTCAGTTCATCCTATTTCCATACATTTACTAAATAAAGAGAATATTATGAATGAGAATATTAAAATATTGTGATCAAAAAATGAAAACTATGAAAAATTAATGGATAACTCATAAATTAAATACATTACTTAACCTATGAATTTATTGGTTTTAATTGAAGTTATCGATGGTCAATTTCCTGAAATAAAATTTTATTCTTATTTTTATTCCCTTATAATTGTTCATAAAGAGATCATGAATTTAAAAAATCATATCCCATGATAGTTTAAATCTAGGTTTCTAGAAAGTACTCTTTTTTGTGCATCAGGTGACAACAAATCAATGCCCAATTCACCCTTTTTGTGGATATAACTCCAATTTATAATTATTCTAGATCCATATCGACTTGTAGTATCTTAATAGAAATTTTATATCTTTTAACCCACTTAATCTTTACTTTAGCATAATTTAGGAGTATTTTCATATTTTTTTATCATATTTAAAATTTTTTATAATGATTTCTAATCCTAATCTGAAAAAAATAGCCTAACCTTACTCTGATGCCAAATATGAGAACCCATACCTTTTTTAGGATTTATTTTAATATTTTTTTACCTAAAGTAAAACATGATAAAATTCCAATAGATTATTAGGCCTAGTATATTTGGGAAATTAGATACATAATATAATAACATGAAACATAGGCACATGGAAGTTATATAAAAACATGAAAACATTCCCTTATATTCCAATGATCTTCTAAACCTATATAGGATAACATGGGGAAGAACATAATAAATGGGTGATCTAAGAATTACCATAAGGTAATAATAGAATCATAATATGATGAATGTAATAAATTTAGTCAATACTTGTATCAAGGTAAAAAAACAAGTGTGATAATCATAAATATGAACATTGAATCATAATATAAGAGGGTAAAATTAAGGCAACATAGTAATGTGAAAACAACAAAGAATATGACATCCTCTGCATATGTCAAGGATAATTTCCAAGTCATCATAACATAGTGTGGTTAGGATAAACTCCAATGATCCATACATGACATATATTGAAATAAAAAATTACCTAATGGATTAGAAGGCTATATAATTCTAGTCCCACCCTTAGCATTCATATCATGTACATGTATCAGTGTGCCACATAGATCATACAACATAATAACACCTTACATCACTTTTAATTCATTGATTTTGGAGGGTGGGTTACATACATGGAACTCTTGAATCAATTAATTATAGGTACGTCTAGGTTAATACCATTGAGTGGATATGGGGATGGGTATTCACTAAAAAACCTTCGCATGGAAAAACCATAGGACAATTTAAAAAGTATAATAGGTGAACATAATGGTATAGAGGGTTTAATGAGAGTGAAATATGGCCTATAATTACTTAGGAATTATAGGGACACTAAATTGACGTGTAAAAACACATTACAACATGAAAAATTAGAAATAAAAAGGATTAGTTCAAATAATGTAACTAAAATGAAAAATAAGAGGTTAAGATCCCTTATTTTGAGAGGTAACTTCAAAAAGCATGTGATGATTTTATTATGAGATTGGGAATAACATTGGATATATTTGGAAATGTAGAGTGTGACAACTCTTGTTTTATTGACATATTCTTTTTAATATAACTAAATATATCTCTATATTTTTTAGAGTCAATGCATTTTTTGGGTGTCGCAGGACCCTGGAATAAATGTATTAAAAATATTAACATATATAAAATATGCATAAAATTCATTTTGAAATTAATTATTTTACTATTTCTAGAGACCTCATATTGAAAATCTACAACCATTGTTGATTTTCGAAGATGGGGATTACCCTGGGTGCAACCTAAAGTTGGTCAGTGATGGGAATTATTTTGAGGCATCCATTAGTGGTATGATAGGAGAATTAATTAATTTAATTTAATTTATTCATTTAATAACCCTAGACTAAGAAAAACTATATAAATACATCATTGTGATGTTTTTTAGGGTTATTTACATAACTTAGAGTGAATTACGGTGTCACGAACCATCCCAACGGGGCCCATGTCACAACTACCCCAAGACTCCTCCAATAGGCTATGGGCTAGAGACTTGTGTCAAGTAGATATATCACACATAAGGGATGCCTTAGACTAATGTATCTATACACATGAAAACTTCCCCCAGCCCATATAATGCTGAAATGAATGAAAACCAATAAAAAATCATGACTACATTTAAAATTCCATCATCCGAGTATCAAAACATGTACTATAATGAAAGGGTGAAGTATAAGATTATAAAAAGAAAACTAAAGATAAGTCCAACATGTAAGGATGGACATGACTACTGTAAATGAAACCACCAGAAAACACCTCGGTCTATCAGGCTCATATGTCTAGTCCTGGTTCTAATAGGACTCCATAAAAAGGTCATTTGTCCCTATAAGACAAGACATGTGTGGGAAAAGCAAATTCAAGGGTTAGTATATCAATACCAATTAAGAATGTAACTCCCCCAGTTTTAGTAAACATAATATTTTCTCTTTTTAATTAATATTAATTTCTTTCTTATAAGGATAAATATTAGTTTTAATAGTAAGATAATTAATTAAAATATATATATATATACGTATAAATATGGTAATATCTTTTTGGGTGTATAAATATTAATAATAACAATTTCAATTTAAATACATATAAGTATATTTGTAAACTGTAAAATCCTGACCCCATAAGTCTGAAGATGATTAATTACTTATTATATTGGAATGATTAAAAGGAATGAAATCCCGAAGGAAAAAAATAAGTTTAGTAGTCTTTAAGAAACTAGATACATACATGTAACTCATATTACATTGAAAAAGGTAACCAAAATACAATAAATAACAAAAAATGAAAAACTGCATCCATGAGAACTCAATAAATAGACTCCTCTTCATAACCCATTAAAGGTAAATTAATGAAAGGGTTGATATCAAATTCTAAGTAAGTGTTAAAAATAGCAAAAGGAAAAATCAATAATAATTGAATCATAATAAAATTGGCATAGTTAATATGGTCTGGTGAATAAATGAAAAACACATGCCATTAATAAATACAGAATGAAACTGCATCCTTATATTTTGACATAGTGAAATCCTCAAGGATAATAATAAAAAAAATTAATAAAGATAATTTTTATTAATTAGACGTAATGTATATGTCACATGATACCACTATTCCATCGAAATAGTTTATGTCTCTGTGTAGATACCCAGCTGATTCTATTATAGAAACAAACTCAAAGGGTTTTTCGCCAACTGATTTGTCTCATGAGACCTATAAATGAATGGAGGGGCTACAGTGGGCCTCTACCATCACTTCAAGTCCAAATAATTCTTTATACATAGATTTAATATAAGTATAATATGCCTTCTCAATATCCGTATAGATTAGATGTAATAGATTCATCAATATTTCCTCAGTTAAAACAACATTCCAAATGAAAACCATATGGAAATCGGTATACAGCTTAATAAAATAATCATTTCCAAAAAACCAGAATAGGTATATATAATATATTTACAATTTCAAGTGAAAAATGATCTAAAAGGGGAGTAGGTATACTGCATAAGAATGAGTAGGTGCACAATACCATTTAAATCACAATGAAATGGAAACCGAAACAATGTCCCTTATAAAATTGTAATCAATCACGTTAATAATCATCAAGATTATCACTGAATACCATTAATATAAATATAATCATGACATTATATATCAAATGGCGGTAAACATAAACTACATAAAATTAATAATTGGTGAAAAATGGAAATCTCATGGAAATAAAAGTGAGATGAGAAACCCATTACCTTATGCCCGAATGTGTTTCTATTGATCTTAATGAACCAAATAATAAAATTTAGCTTCATTAATTAATAATTATATGACCTAATATATATTATATTTATTTATTATAACCTTTTTAGTTTCATTCATTGACTTTTTATGTGTTTAAGAGGTTCAATAATATTTTTTTGGGAGCATTTTATTCCTTGGTTTTCATGATTAGATAATTTGTATTCATGAATGAAAGTTCTTTTGAAATTTTGTTAAACATCTAGAATTTTTATTAGTGACTTTAAATAGATATAAACTATATTATAATTATTTTGGTTATATATCATGAGGATGAATCGTTTGATAAATGTTAATGATAAACTCACATATTAACTTGGCGGGTTTTTTCATAATGAATTTTTTTTATAATTATTTTATATTATGAGTGCGTAAGGATTAAAGAAAATTAAATAATATGAAATAAAAATATTCAATTCTATTTCAATGATAAAAATGGTTTCATGACTAGAATTGAATACTGTAATAGAAATTGAAAACCTGTTATCCTTGAATATGATAAATTAACACATCTTAGATGGTGTTTTTGTTTTTAGTATAAGAGGACGGGGAAAAGAGAAATGATGATGAAAAATTTAATTAGCATAATAAAATTCAAATTCACATATGGTACTAGAATTATCATAGAATTTGGATGAGGGGAGATGAGGAGAGTGAAAAAAATTATGTAACATTCAAAATATGTTGAAAGAAAAAGGAATAGAGGTTCACCTCTTGAGTACTCCACCCTGATAATCTCATTGAGGACATTGTTTTTTTCATTTTCGTGAGACCATAATGTATTGAATGTGTAGGGAGGGATTGAGATGTGTATTTTTAAGAAAATAGGTAAGGTTCAAATCTTGAGTGGTGCGAGAGGAAGAGGGGGTGAGGGGAGGTTTATATAGAGGATGAGAGGAGAGTTTTTTCATTATTTTAATCATTAGTTTATTATTTCTCCAAAGAAAAAGAATATTACTAATTATTGTTACCAAAAAATTATAATAAATTTATTCTTGTTTGAACCATTTTCCATTTACATCATCCATGACTCAAGAATTATGTATAAATTCATTTAATTAGCAGATTTCATAAATTGTCAAATTATACTTTTTAATGAAAATTCAAGTATACCATAAAAATACCAAAAATTCACCCTAACCAATTTTAAATGTGTTGAATCCAAAAATGAATTTCATTTTTTAAAAATAATTTTTGAAATACGATAAATTGACTTTTTAATTAAAATCATTATTTAATCATACAATACAAAGACTTAAAATATTCATCTTCATTTTTAAGTTGCCCAAATTTATTTATAATTTCATGGGTAAGGTTACCATTCATAAGGTTCATATTACTATTCATAATGGAAAGTTACTATTCATAATGGTATGTTTATATTCATAAGGGTAAGTTACTATTCAATTAAAAATAAGTTGGTTATATCAGACTCCAAATATCACCCTGATCGCAATTGTGTATGTCTATTTTTTAAAATTCAAAACACATAAGTGGAAAATTTATGTTCAATATCTAGGTTATGAATATATCCTAAATAAAAAGGTGTTGTTTCAAAGATACTCAGTGCTTTATTAAATATACTATATCTAATGAACTGAATGTATTTAAGATAAACATTCCATATAATGTTTAGCGTGTTATATTTTTCCCACCTTTAGAAATTTCAACCTAAAATTTTCTTATGTTAAAATACCTTTAAAAAGATGTTGAAGGTTATTATTCATAACATCATCAGGTTCCCACTTTTCTTCCACTATTTTATGGTTTCTCTGAAGAACCTTTACTAGATGAGTTGTTTGATTTCTCAATACCTGCTCCCTTGGGTCAAGAATCTCAATAGGCTCTTCAAATTTTAACAAATCAGGTTGCAACTCTATTTCTTCATAGGTGTGTACATGAATTGGGTATGGAATGTATTTATTTAAGAAAGACACATGCATGATATTATGATCTTTGGAGAGACTTGGTGGCATTCCTAAATGGAATGTTATAGATCCAATTCATTCTAGAATTTTGAATTGTCCGATGTACCTGGGGCTTAGTTTCCCTTTTTTACCGAACCTTAAGACATCCTTCCATAGAGATACTTTGAGAAAGACATGATATACAACTTGAAATTCAAAATCTTTCTCTGTTTGTCAGCATAACTCGTTTTCCTACTTTGGGATACATTAAAATGGGCCTGAATTTTCATTACCTTAGAAGCTGTCTTTTCGATAAGTTCTAGACCTATAAGTTTCCTCTCACCAGCTTCATCCTAACAAGTTGGAGTTTGAAACCTCTTACCATATAATTCTTCATATGTCTCTATTTTAATTCTAGAATATAAACTATTATTGTAGGAAAATTCCACCAATGCAATGTGTTGATCCTGCACACCTAGAAAATTAAGAGAGCATGATCTCAACAAGTCTTGTAGTGTTCAAATACTCCTTTTAAAATATCCATTGGTTTGGAGGTGATAAATAGTAGTCATATGAATCTATGTATCCATAGCCTTCTAGTGACTTTTCTAGAATATTTATGTAAATCAAGGATCTTGATTAGACATAATCGATAGTGGTTTACCTTGGCATCTTACAACTTCATTAATATAGAGTATTTCTAGGAACTCAAGTGATAATCCCCTCTTATAGCATGTAAATGGGCTGATTTTTTAAGATGATTAAAAATTACCCATATTGCATCATTCCTTTTAGGTGTCCTTGGAAATCTTATGAAAAAATCCATCATAATGTTATCCCACTTCCAATAGGGATAGGTATAGGTTGAATGACCCCTCTAGGATGTTGTCTCTCTTCCTTCACTTGTGGAAAAACAAGACACCTTGACACATAGTAAGTAATATCTCACTTCACGTTATCCCACAAAAAATGATCCTTTAAATCTATATACATCGTAGTGCTAACAGGCTGTATAGAAAAATTTAAGATATGAGATTTTTCTAATATTTCTCTTTTTAGCTCTGGTACTGATGGAACACATAACCTCTTCCTGAATTTCTGAACTCCATCCTCATACGTGAAGACTTCTAATCTTCCATCCTTAACAACATTAATTTTCTTTTGTAGATTTTCATCAAAAATTTGAGGGATTTTATCATCTCTAGTAAATATGGTTTACCAATGATTTGAAGGAGAAAATATTTTTCCCCTTCTTTAACGATTCCCATATCCATCCTTAGTAGATCGATGAATATAGTATCTCCGTCAATCCTCATTTGGGTCAGAAGTCAATGATCTTTATTTCTTAATTCATCTACCACCTAATTTTTATTTCCTGGGTGGTAGTGTATTGAAAAATTATAATACTTGAGCAACTCAATCCATCTACATTTCATTATGTGAAGTTCGTGTAGTGTAAAAATGTTTTTTAAACTCTTATGATATGTATATATCTCACATTTTCTTCCATTGAGATAATGTATCCCTAATTTCAAAGAAACGATTACGACTACTAACTCAAGATCTTATGTTGGGTAATTTTTCTCACGAGTCATCAACAACCTTGATGCATTACCAATAACTTTATCATTTTTTTATAATAACGCAACCTAGTCCATTATTTGATGCATCACTGTATATCACAAATCCATCATTTCCAGATAGTAGAGTCAAAATTGGAGCATTGACCAATATTTTTTTCGACTATTCAAAGAATTATGTACATTATCTCATCCATACAAAGTTAACCCCTTTACATATGATCTTGTTAAGAGGGTTAGCCAGTTAGGCGAAAGTCTTAACGAAACACTGATAGTAACCTGCTAATCTAATAAAACTACATACGTCGTTTATATTAATTGGTGGGGGCCATTCTTGGATTTATTTTTTCGTCACATAATCAAATAAAATTCCATACGTATGAGATAATATGGCCAAGAAAAGAAACTTATTGAATCCAAAATTCACACTCGCTAAACATCCCATATAATATATTTATTCTAAGAATATTTATAATAGTATAAAATTGATTCTCATAGTCATCATTTCTTTTAGAATATACTAGGATATCTTTGATAAATACCCCTAATAATCCATCAAGATATTTCTTGAAAGATCTATTCATTAGATCCATGAAAATAGTGGGTGCATTAGTCATTCTAAAAGGCATTGTTGTAAACTCGTATATCCCATACTAGTTTTGAAATGCTATATTTGGAATATCTTCCTTCATCACACATAGCTGATGATATCAATATCATAGGTCAATCTTTGAAAAAATATTGGGCTCTAGGAAGGGGATAAAATAAATCATCAATGTGTGGTTGAGGATAATTTTTCTTTATTGTAATACCATTGATTTCCCTATAGTCAATGCATAGCCTCATGGATATATCTTTCTTCTTGAAAAAGAGGGAAGGGGCTTCCCATAGAGAAACACATTGTAGAATAAATCCTTTGTCACTCAATTACCTCAACTTGTTTCTTTAGATCCACTAATTTCACAGTTTCCATTATATAGGGATTATTTGATATAGGTCTTGCACCAGAAATTAAATCAACAGAGAACTCAACTTCCCACTCTGGAGGATGTCAAGGTAAATCCTCTGGAAATACATAGATTCATTTTTTCAGAATATGTATGTCTTAAATTTTATGATTTTCTTCCTCACCCGTAGATTCTGTGTTCTCTTCAATCCCAAAAATTTCATTCAGTAGAGCTAAAGAGGGTAGATCTAGATAAGAATCAGATGGCGAGGTTTCAGCTCCAAAGATAAGTGATAATACACCATTCTCAAAAATTGTATGTTACTTATTGTTTCAATAGATCTTTGAATCATAATTTGATAGAAAAGTCATAATGAGAATTATATAATATTTTATTGTGGGTACGATTAAATGATTGGAATCAAAATCACATTTATGTGTCATGCGGGGGAATGATCAACACATATTTGTTGCAATGATACATTCCCTAGGAGTTTTGACTGACAAAAGAGTTATTAAATCAAATTATACATGTCTAATTTTCTTGGAAAACTAAAAATATATAAGTGAATGTGATGATCCAGAATAAAATTAAGCGTTGGATAAGTTGGAGGAAATAATTAAAGTAACCACCACCACATCATTAGTAACTTCAACTTCTGTGGTTGTGATTTCATAAGCTTTCCCTTGCTCTCATGGACTTTTCTAAGGAATGTTTCGTTGGAGCTCAAGAATGTCATTTTTAATGTGTCCCATCTTTATAAAATTGTATCATTAAACATCATTGGTCTTTCTCATATGAATCAATTTACTTGATCGATGAACATGTTCTCTACACTTATAGAAAACACTCATTCCTTTCGAGCATTTCCCTAGATGATTCTTTCCACAGTTCTCGCATAATGGAAATTATTTCATTACCTTATTCATAATTGGTGCCTCATATTTTCAATGGTTATTAGAATACCTATTATTGTCTTGATTTCCCTTAATAATTTATGACCTAATAAATACCTTCTCTATTTTGATGGAACTTAATAAAATTTCATCATATGTTGAAAATAATTGAGAAACCATCTCCCTTCGAAGACTTGGATTAATACCTTAAAAGAAATGATCAAAATTTTATTATGAATCACGTACATAATAAATATCATAATTGGATAATCTTGTGAAGGTATCCTCATACTCCAAAAAACTCTCTGTTTCCCTTTTCTTTAGGATAAGGAATTTCCACTTCATTTTAGTTCGTTGTTTAGGAGAGAAATACTTTTTTCAAAGAATATTTACTTAAAATTACTCTATTAAAAATCTTCTATTTCTTCCTCCTTTAAGGTACTATGGATCCAAGATAACCCTTGAACATCATCACCCTTGAGGAAATATACTACCAGTAATATCTTTCCTTTTCATTGAATCTTAATTCCAAAAATATATTTTCAAAGGACTTGATCCACTGTTTAGCTACCACCAGATTTGTAGTCCCACTAAAATATTGGGGCTTCTGGCACATGAAATGATATTGTACAAGTGTAGCATGGTTATTCATCACAACCTAAGTATGTTTTCTTGATATGATCATGATCTAATCTGCTCCAACATTGATTGTGTTGACATGCTCAGTGGGGTAATCCCTACATTGTCCAAAGGTATTGATTTCCATTCTTCCATTAGGATCCATCACTAAACAATGGAATGCAATAAATTAGCTCATAGTTCATAATTTATAACTATCAAACACACAAGGTAATCTGAAAATATATGCACAATGAATCCCATAATCATAATATTGTTTATTTTTATTTTTAAATCCTTCATAATGGTTTGTAAAGAAAATGTGAATAATACTAAGAATATTCCCTAGGAGTGTCAAACTATGTTCTTAGTAAGAACCATTATCATGTACCAAGATACCCTGAGTTAATCCCAAACTCCTTGTCAGAGTTTTCACTCCTAGATATACCTGCACCAGAATGATGTCCACTTTTAGTATCCGAATAGAGATTTATTTTCTAGAAAGATCTATATAATTTATTCCTTACCAAAATTACAGGATGTTCTTCTATGTTTATTGTCAATGACTATCTTAGGGTTTTATTCCCTAATCTTTGTTTTCTAAATCTAGTTTCTATGTTTTCTACTAAACTTCCTCTTATACCAACTGTAGCACCTTGACCCGAGAATCCAAGAGCCGGTGTATTACATATTACATTGGAATGATAAAAATGAATGAAATCTCGAAGTAACAGTCAGTTTAGTAGTCTTGAAGAATCTAGATACATATATGTAACTCATATTACATTTGGAAAGGTAACAAAAACACAATATATAACAAAAACTAATAAACTGCGTCCACGAGAACTCAATAAATGTACTCATATTCATAACCTATAGAAGGTAAACTAATTAAAGGGGTGAGATAAAATTTTCAGTATGAGTTAAAAATAATTGAAGTATGAATCAACAATATTTTAATCATAATAAAATTGGAATTTTCAATATGGAATGGTTAATAATTGAAAAACACATGCCATTAATAAACTCAGAATGAAACGACATCCATAGATTTTTTCATAGTGACAACCTCATGGATAGTAATAAATAAAAATGAAAAATGAGAATTCTTTTTAATTATACATCATGTATCTAGAACAAGATACCACAATACCATCAAAATAGTTTTTGTCTCTGAGTAGATACCATTCTAATTCTATTTTGGAAACAAACTCAAAGGGTTTGTCGCCACCTGTTTTGTCTCATGAAACTCATCTATGCATCAAGGGGATGTAGTAGGCCCGAACCATCACAGAAATTACAAATAATTCTATATACATAGATTTAATACGAGTACAATATTCCTTCTCAATACTTGTATAGAGTAGATGATACTTATTCATCAATATTTTTTTAGTTAAAATAGTATTCAAAATAAATACCATATGCTAATGGGTATATGGCATAAGAAAATAATCATAGCCATGAAACCATAACATGGAGATATAACATATTTACAATTTCAAGTGAAACAATATCTCAAAGGGGTAGTAGGTACACCACATAAGAGTGGTTAGGTGCACAATACCATGTAAATCACATTGAATAGAAATCGAAACAAAGTCCCTTACAACATTGTAATCAATCGAGTTAATAATAAACAAGTGAATACCAAATACGATGAATATAAATATAATCATGATTATTATATCAAATGTTATTAAAAATACACCACATATAAGAAATAAATGGAAAACAATGGAAATCTCCCCGAAATAAAGTTGTGATTAGAAACCCCTTACCTAATACCCAAATATTTTATTTGGATGATCTTAATGGCCTGAATAATAAAATTTATCATCATTAATTAATAATACTGGGAACTTATCTACATTTCATTCAATTATTATAAACTTATTAATTTCATTCATTTCATTTTTATGGGATTCATAGGATTAATTTTATTGTTTAGGAAGCATTTTCTTCCTTGATTTTCTTGATCGTTTTACTTGTATTCATGAATGTAAGTTCTTTTGAAATGTGGATAAACCTCATGATTTTTAATTAGTGAAATGATAGAGATATAAATGATCTTATAATTATTTTGGTTATATAAAATGAGGATGAATCATTCGATAAAAGTTAATGATAGACACATGGATTAATTTGGCAGTTTTGTACAAAATGAACTTTTTTTGTATTATTATTTTATATAATTTAGGTGCAAGGATTGAAGAACATTAAATAAGATAAAATAAATATATTATAATCTGGTTCAATCCTAAACATGGTTTCATGACCATAATTTAATATAGTAATAGAAATTGAAAACCTGTCATCCTTGAATGTGATTAATTAACACATCTCGGACAGTGTTTTCATTTTTAGTATAAGAGGAGGGGAAAAAGAGAGATGATGATGAAATACTTCATTAGTATAATAAAATTACAATCCATGTATGTTACTAGAATTATCATAGAATTTGGATGAGGGGATATGAGTAGATTGAAAAAAAAGAATGGAACTTGTAAAAAAAAGTTTAAAGAAAATGGAAGAGAGGTTTAGCTCTTAAGTACTCCTCCTTGAGAATCTCTTTAAGGCCTTTATTTTTCCCCTTTTGGTGAGACCAAAAGGTCTTGGGTGTGAGGTTAGGTCTTGGGAAGTGTATTTCATAGAAAATACATAAGGATAAAAGCTTTATTGGTGTGAGAGGAAGTGAGGGTGATGGGTGGTTTAAATAGTGGATGAGAGGATGGTTTTTGCATTATTTTAATAATTAGTTCATTATTTTTTCCAAGATAAAGAATATTATTGATTATTGTGAAAAAAATAGTAATAAATGTATTTGAGTTAAAAACAATTTCCATTTACATAATCCACGACTCAATAATGATGCATAAATTCATTTTTTTAGAATATTTCATAAATTATCAAATTCTACTATTGACAAAAAATTCTAGTATTTCAGAAAAATCCCAAAAAATTAACCCTAAACATTTTTAGATGTGTACAATCCAAAAATGAACTCTAGTTTTCCAAAATAATTTTCTATATATGATAAATTAAAATTTCAATTAAAATCAGTATTTAATAAAAAAATACCAACACTTGAAACATTCATCTTTATTGTTAAGGTTCCAAAATTTATTTATACATTAATGGGTAAGATTACCATTCATAAGGATCATATTACTATTCATATGGGTAATTTAATACTCAAAATGTTATGTTACTATTAAAAAGGGTAAGTTATAATTCACATAATATTAATTTTATTATATCAAACTCCAAATATCACCTTGATCACAATTGTGTTTGTGTATTTTGAGAAATTCAAAACACAGAAGTATAAATTTTAAGTTTAATGGCTAGGTTATGACTATATCCTAAATAAAAAAGTGTTGTTTCATAGAGACTTAGTTGCTTATGAAATATAGGCTATCTGTTGAATTGAATGTATTTAAGAGAAACATCACATGGAATGTTTGGGGTGTTATATAAACTCAATGAACATTTAATTTAAATATAAATATTTCTGTTGGTTTAAATAAATAATGTTTTTAAACATTAAATTTTTCAATAGTGTTTAATTCATATAAAATATAATGTTAAAACATTAATGTTTATTATTTTAGTCTTATAAACGTTTTATAATAAATGTTTTTCTTTTTTCACAAAATAAAAATGTTCACAAAATTTTATATAAAATGCATTTTTTCTAAAAAAATTTATTTTTAAATATGTATTTTATTAATTATAAAATTACATAAGAACAATTTAAATACATAAAACTTATTTTAATAACTCATTACCCTATTTCATAATTTCTTTTGAGGATGTATGTATTTATATAATTTTGAAATAATAAGTAAAAATAATGTGTTGTAATTTAAATTGGACAATTATTGTTTGGTATAATTAATATATTTATATATATGTTATAATATTGGAAGTAATATATATAATTCATGTTAATTAATTATTAGAGATAATAATTTTATAATAATAATACAATTGAGAAAGGGGGAATTGGTTTTGGGGTAGGGTTTGTCATCAATGGGATTCCCCTCCCCTCCCCATGTGTCATTTTCTTCAGCCATGTAGGAGGGGATAATCAATGGTGGATAGAGGCATTCCACTACTGGATATAAAGTATTGTCCAGGGTATAGAATTTTTCAGAATCTCGTGACTTGGGAGAGGCCATGTCTGAAGAAGCCCATGAAACCCACCAGTTGTCAGTCAGCTAGAAACTCAGGAAAATGAATTTTTATGTCCTCAAATGTCATGATTCTCATGGATTCATCCTCTTGAGAACCACTTTAGGTGGTGGTGTGATGGATCTATAGAAATTATTGAAGTGTTTGAGTTTTTTTATACTTATTTATGGTTTAGGTTCCCCGTCTTTTTAAATTATTGTTTTATTTAATTGAGATGTAGGATTTCTTGTCAGGGATAGAATCTCATGGTTCACACTGATCAGGTTTTGATTATTGTTTGGGGGTTTTATATTTTAGTATTTAATGACTTGTGAGGTGGAAACTTGGGGACACACTGTCTTTGTCTAGTTACCTATGAATTAGACCATGTTGCGCAGAGAGAGGGAGAAGGGAGAAAACCCGTGAATCTTTATGTGTTTCCCTATAATCCTATGACTTTTTTTCCAGAAGTTGGGAGGAATTGACCTGGGAAGGTTTCACAACGTTCATAATGTGTGGGAAAGTTTATTTAAAAATCGTATAAGTGTTTCAAATTGTTTCTTCAATTATGAATTGTGTATGAAATGTTGTTTTAGTCCCTTGTTATTATATTTCATGATGGTATTTTGATTTCTCTTATGTATTTATTATGTAAATGGGATTATATTATTGTTCTTGTACTATCAAATTGTTTCCATGTTTATAAGTAGTATTTAAACCATCCTGATGTGAAATTCATTTCCCTTTTTCAAGGTAGTGTTTATGTCTTATATAACGTAAATGAAATCTTATTTTTATTAAATATTTCTTGTATTTTTGAATTGTTTCCAACTTATCAGTAGTATATATCCCTCCAGGCTTTGAAATTTATTTATATATTACAATTCATGCATGGTAGGATGTGTTATTCTGTGAAATATGTTAAGGTATTATATGAAATACATGTGTTTTATGTGAATTGTTTTTATTCACTTTTTCAGTAATTATTATTTTATTGTTCAAAAAATATTTATGATATTTAAAAAAACTATGATTTTTTTTTTCTGAATTCAACTTTTACAAACATTTATTATGAATTGAATTTATTTAAAATTATTTTATGTAAAATAAAGTGTTTATTTTTTGAAAAATCTTATCAAACAATTAAAGTGATTAATTCATTTTTAGTTATTTTAATCCAACATTCTTTTAGTCAAATACTAATGTTTAATTCATTACTATTTAAATAATTATTTTTATGTTATTGGGGTATAAAGGGGAATTTTTTTATAGAAATGATTAAAATATTTAAACAAAATGTGAATTTGAAATATTTATATTCAAACTTATTTTAATATTTCGGTACTGTATTAATAATATTATTTTTGTTGTTTTCAATATGGAAAGGTTAAACTTTTATATTCTTCCATGAAGTTCCATGTTATGTATTTGATAGATAAATTGGATAGTTTCATGAGTCTAATTTTCTAAAAAAATTGAATAATTAAATAACATCAGATGGAATCTCATAAATACAATCATTGCTATTAGATTTTCAAAATAACATTATTTTGATATTAATGTTTTTAATTTACATATATATATATATGTTAATATATATATCCTGGAATGTTTTAAATCACAACTGGATGTTATTATCTCTTTATGAAAATTAAATTAATGTTTCTTGAATATTTAATTCAGCCCTAAGATTGTGAGTGTGGTTATCGAGTTAATGTTTCTTCAAAACCAGTGGATGTATGAAAATAATAAACACACACACACAGATATATATATATATCATTTTATAAGAAATAGTTTTAATTAATACATGTATACATACATATATGTACAGATACACAAAAATGTATTGTTATATATATTACTTTTTATATGAATGAATGTGTTTATGTCTTTTTATGTAAAAGTGTTATAATTATTTTTAATCAATGTGTATTTGCATAAGCATGAAATCAGGTCTTATTAAAACACAAGGGTTTATGTAAATAAATGTATATATATATATATATTTTACGAAAAACAATTACATACATCAACACTATAGTATTATTATATATGTCATTGAGAAAATACTTTTATCAGGATACATGTACAATAAAGTGCGCCATTCTATGAAATGGATTTCAAAGATCATGGTTGAAAGACATTTCATGGTCCTCATAATGAAAAAAATATGTAACTTATAATTCCAAAAGCCTCACTTTGATGAATGATAATAAAATATTTCAAAAGGGTGCACCTTGATAGCAATCCAACACATCAGGTAATGCGTTAATCCTATTAGATGTCATGTATCATATATGGGAGGTTTATCCAAAACACATCACAGTGTGTGTGAGGTCTATCCTAAGAACATCATGGTGAATGGAAGGTTTATCCCAAACACATCATGGCACATGGGAGGCTTATCCTAAACACATCACGGTGCATGGTAGTTTTATCCCAAGAACATCATGGTGCGCATGAGGTTTATACCAAGAACATCACACTACGCAAGAGGTTTATCCCAAGAACATCATGGTGCATGAGAGGTTTATCCCAAGAAGATCATTGAATTATAGAGTGAACCTAATCCATCATGGGACTATTTACACCATCTCTTAGGAAGGAATCATGATTTCATGATATAATCCAATGATCCTTTGAGAATTAATTATGAATGCTTATAATAATTTCCAGTGAAATTACTTTTTCTTTATGAATGATCGAGGTGGATTTTTCAAATTTTGATTGTATAAATTGAAATCTTTTTTCACTAAAATGATTTTTTTGGAAATTATACTTGTTTTTCCAAATCTTACATTAACAAACTTTATAATATGTTTCTTATTTTGAATTGAAAAACTCCACTTGGTTTCATTTTGTTATAAAAACCCTTTACTATGATTTTTATCGATCACCATATGTTTTCAAAATATATTTTAATTGGGCTTAAGGACACATAGAAGTGAGATAGTTGTCAAATACCACTAATGTGTTTAGTCATTATAATGAATGGTTTTAGTATTTTCTTTTATAGGTTGAGGATTCTATAATGTATCCAGAATATTTAAAGCTCCAATCTTTGAGATCCTAGGTTGTTTAAATAAATAAATGAATTATTTATATATTAAAAATTGGCCATGTTTTCTAAGTCATCATATTTGGTATCAAATGGAATGTTTAGCTAACTTTAGAGGCCAACATACATATAACCCTTTTGAACCTTTAAATACCCTCTCTTAATTTTCTAGGGATTTAATTTAATGAATGATCTTTCACTCCCAGTTTTCCTAATTCTGAATAATGGAATTTAGAATTTCTATAAGTGTGGTGATATAATTACAAGGATGAATTTTTTTTTGGTGGTAGAATGTAACGACCAAATTTTTATTAAATATTATATTTTGACATTTAAATTAATATTAATTTCTCTTATATATGTATAAATATTAGTTTTAATAGTTAGAGAATTAATATATATATATATATATGTATAACTATGGTAATAACTTTTTCGATGTATAAATTTAAATAAAAAAAATAATAATTTATATAAATACATATATCTATATATGTAAAATCAAAGAATGTTTAATTTTAATATAAATATTTAGGTTGGATGAATTATATAATGTTTTTAAAAGTTATATTTGGAAATAGTGTTTCATTCATATAAAATTTAATGTTAAGAATTTAAAATATATTTTCTTAATCTGCTAATCTTTTTATCCTAATTGATTTTATTTTATTCATGAAATAAAAATATACACAGAATTTTATATAAAATATATTTCATATGATAATTTTTATTCTGAAATGTGAGTTTTATTAATTATAAAATTACATAAGAATAAGGTAAGTACATAACATGTATTTTATTGATTCATTATGTTATTTCATATTTTTTTGAGGAAGCATCTATTTAATTTTTTTTTCAAATAATAAGTAATGATAATTTTTTTAATTTAAATTGGAAACTTTTTAGTTAAAATAATTAATATATTTACATGTATGTTATAATAATGGTAATAACTTAAATAATTAATTTTAATGAATTGTTAAAAAAATAATTTGATAAATAACAAAACCATTGGGAAAAGGAAAAATGGGTTTGGGGTAGGGTTTGTTGTCGATGGGATTCCCCTCCCCATCCTCCGCATCGTCTTCCTTATATAGGTAGGAGGTGACAATCAATTGCGGTAGGAGACACTTCACTAGAATCCATAGAGTATCATCCATGGTGCATTTTTTTCAAAATATCATGACTCGGGAGAGGCCACGTGGGAAGAAGCTAACGCATCATGTAGACATTAAGTCGGCATACAACTCATGCCAATGACCTATGATGGCTTCATATGTTGTACTTCATGTGGATTCATCATCTGGGAAACCAGTTCTGGTGATGGTGAGTCAAATATCTGGAAACTAACGAAGTGTTTTAGTATTATTTTTTTAGTCTACATTCTAGTTTAGGTTCCCTGTTTGTATGAATAAGGATTTTATTTAATTGAGATTTAGGATTATATGTCAAGGGTAAAATCTTGATGTCCACACTGATTAGTTTTTTACTATTGTTTGGGGGTTCGATATTTGTGTGTCTAAGGACTTGTGAGGCAGAAACTGGGGAATGCACAATCTTTATCAGGTTACCTATGTATTAGACCATATTGCGCTTAGAGAGGGAGAAGTGAGGAGACCCGTGAATCTTTTTGAATTTACCTATAATCCTATGCCTTTATTTCTTCTATATGTTAGGATGAACTGACCTTGGAAGGATTCAAAACATTACTAATGTAAAAGAAATTTTATTTAAATCTTTTATAAGTGTTTAAAACAATTTCTTCATTTATGATACATGTACACAATGTTGTTTTAGTCCATTTCTATAAAATTTCATTATTGTATTTTGATTTTACTTCTTTATTTATGATGGTAAGGGGATTCTATTATTATTCTTGTACTGTAAAATTGTTTCCATGTTTATCAGAAGTATTTAAACCATCCTGATGTTTAATTTATTTCCCACTTTGATGGGACTAATGAAGACTTTTGCAATGAAAATGGAATATTATTTTTATAAAAATATTTTGTATCATGAATTTGTAACACCCTGAAACTAGAACCCCAGAGCTGGAGAATTATTTTAATACAGTGGAATGATTACATGAAATCATTTCTTGAAGAAACGATTTGTTTAATAGTCTTATAAAATAGATTACATACATTAATGTTACATTACACATTCAAACATAAAACACGACATAAATAATCCATTTATAACTCCATTATTCCACTAGATTACCCCTTAATATCAAACAAAATACACTTCTTAGAATCCTTGGAAAATAAAATATAAGAAAGGGGTGAGCTCAGAAGCTCAGTAAGGGTAAATAATTTAGAGGAAGCTATAAGAAATTAATGCAATATGGGAAATAAAAAAACAACCTTTTAAACATAAAATTAAACATAATATGGAGAAAATAAATCAAAAATTACCAAATAAACATGCACATGGATATTCTACTTGTCGAATAATCACATGTTATAATTAATTTCATAATGAGGGAATTCCTAATGCTAGACATCATTAACACATAGTCAAGGCCTCATGACAAGACTACAAATAAATTTTTTGTCAAGGCCTTATACTAAGACACTAGTTTGTCTCATGAGACATATCGATGCATCTAGGGGCTATAGAGGGCCCCACCCATCACTTACTATGTCCACTGCATTTCTCATATGAAAATGTTGAAACATGACATAAAAATTCATATTAAAACTAGCATACGAAATGTCAATACTTCAACCATAAACCATGAAGGCTATAAAAATAGAACATCCATAGTCAAACATATCATAACTCATTCGATACAATATGGAAGACTTTATTATAATAAATCAACCTTAATCAAGAATAATATCCAGTAAATAATGCTGACATAGTTGAAAATGATTAGTAAAACTTTTTGAGAAAAATATCCCTTATTGTAAAATAATTTAAAAGTCACACATTTATAAGGGAAGTCATTTAAAATAGATTTTTGAAACAAAGTGTCCCATACCACGTTGAATATTTTGAAAGGAATTAATATTTTAAAATAATCATGTCTATATAAATAAATCCTTAAAACCATTTTGAAAACATATACATTAATGAGAATGATTTTGTAGAATAAATACTTAAAATATTTAAAATGATGTTTTAGTTAATGAGTACCTTTAAAGAATCATTTTGAATTGTCTTTTATGAAAAATTTACATGGATAATAAAAATTTCCCATAAAATACTTACACATAAACAATCTTGGATGATAATGAGATTAAGGAATTAACCCTTACCTTGAACTTTTCTTTGGATAAGGGTATGTTTAACCTACACTATAATGAACAAACTATGTTATTAAATTATAACAGAACCATATTCATATTTATTATACCTTATATGATTGATTTATGACTTTATACTACCCATTTACTAATTATTCCCATGTTAAATTACAATTTTAGATAATAATTGCTTTCTTTATCGTACCTGTTTTAACTTTTTATTCTTGATCGTATCATTTAGAACATGATTTAAATACTTCCATAATATAAAACATGATTTATATATAATATATATTTATAATCTAAATATGTATAATAGAGAGATATATGAATTGGAAAACACTATTTATGGAAATGGTATGCCATATGTACGCATAAACACTGTTTCTATTTTCTTATCTTATTGAACAGAAGTAAGTGAATAAGATATATGTAAGTACATATATATATATATCTCCAGTATCAATATAATGTCATATATTACATACTTATTAATAATATATATTTTAATAATAATCTTCTAATGGTGGACCTAGAAATGAATCACATCGCGTCTTGGAGATAATAAGCCATACGTACACATGAGCAACAATATCATTTCCATAATGATTAAAAGGTGTGGAATTGTGTAACACCCTTACCCTTCTAGACTAGTGCTGGTGCATTACTTGTTATATTGGAATGGTTATAAGGAATTAAAATACTAAAATAATGACCAGTTTATTAGTTTTTAAGATACTATATACATAGATGTAACTCAAATTATGTTGGAAAAGGTTACAAAATACAATACAGAAAAAAACTAAAACAACATCCATAAGAACTTAATATGTGATCTCATCTTCATAACATATTGAAGGTAAAAAAGTGAAAGGGGTGAGATCAAATGCCCAGTAAGGGTTACAAATAGTGGAATCATGAGTCAATAATAACTGAATTGTAATCAATTTGACATAACCAAAATAGCATGGTGACTAAATGAGAAACTCATTCCATTAATAAACAGAGAATGAAACTGCATCCATAGATTTTTTTCATAGTGAAAACCTCATGGATAGTAATAAATAACAATGAATAAATAGAATTATTATTAATTGGATGCCATGTATCTGGTATATGATACCATAATACCGTTTAAACGGTTTAGTTATGTGGGTAGAAACCCATCTAATTGTTGGAAAAAACTCAAAGGGTTTGTCGCCTTCTGATTTGTCTCATGAGACCGACCAATGCATCGAAGGGCTGTAACAGGCCCCACCCTCCACTACATTTCCAAATCATTATTTATACATATGAGGAAGACAATATCATTATGACTTTAAATTACTCGTATAGAATAGATGATTTAGGTTCATCAATACTTCCACATTCCAAACAACATTCAAAATAAATACCATATGTAAAATGGTATATGACATAGAAAATAATCATATCCATGATATAAGAATATATAAAATTAAATGAAATATAATATAAATTGAAAATTTATCTCAAATCGGTAGTAGGTACACCACATAAGAATGAGTAGGTTCACAATACTAAGCATGTCACAAAGAAGCGAAAATTGAGACAAAGCTAGTTACCACGTTGTAATCAATTAAGTCATATGAGAAAAAGTTAATAACCGCCAAATGAATCAAAGTATACCATGAATATAAATAGAATCATGATAATATATATTAAATTAAAGTAAAACTATACCACATATAATAAATAAGAGGTGAACAATGGAAATCCCATAGAATTGAAAGTGAGATGAAAAAACTCCTTACAAACATTTCGGCATGGTAACGACTGTTCTTGAGAGGGAATAATGAGAGTTAAAGGGGTATCCAATTATTTATATATCATAAGGGTAGTATGGGGGAGGTGAAAAAAGAAACCCCTTCATTAGGTATTAAAAATAAAAGGGCAAAACATAGGGAAGATTCTTGAACAAAAGTGAGAGAGACAATTCCTTATCTAGAATGTATCATTAGATTGCAGAAAAATCAATGAAATAATTATGTGTGAAAAACATAATTCCACACAATAAAATTGTATATAAAAAATAAATAAATAAAAGGTCATTCACAAATATTATAGGAATATACAAAACCAATGACATTGACGTTTAACTCAACAAACAGAAATTGAGTAAAGATATCCCTTACAATGATAGTGTCATTAGAGTGGGGTAAAATTAATAAAATATTTATCTGTGACATATAAAAATACAAAAAATATAAGTGTATATATATTATAAAACAACAAGAGGGCATTCACACATATTCTTAGAAAAATGTAACCAATGAAATAGATGATTAACTCAAAGAATGAAAATTGAGTTAAGCAATCCATTACAAAGATTGTATCATTAGAGTGGGGATAAATAAATGAAATATGTGTGACAAATAAAAATCCACAAAACATATGGGGATATATATTATAATAAAATTAGAGTTCATTCACAGATATTCCTGGAAAAATGTGGCCAATGAAATAGGCGTTTAACTGAAAGAATGAAAATTTAGTTAAGCATTCCCTTACCTTACATTCAAAGGTGTTCTTGTTTGTCCTCAATGACCAGAATAATTAAATTTATATTCATTAATTAATAATTACAGAACCTCATAAACATTTAATTGATATGGTATAACCTTATTAAGTTCATTAATGTCCTTTTTATGGGTTTAATAGATTCAATTTTATTGTTTTGAAATCATTTTCTTACTTAGTTTCATTCTTTGTTTACTTGTATTCATGAATGGAAGTTCATTGGGAATGTGGTTAAACACCTAGAATTGTTAATATATATTATTAATGAAATTATAGAGATATAAATTATCATGTAATGATTCTGGTTATATACCATGAGGATTAATCTTTCGATGAGTTAATGATAATCCCTTGGATTTGGCTTGGCGGTTTTGTGCACAATAAACTTGTTTGTATTGTTATTCTATATTATGAGTGTGTAAGGATTATAGAAATTTAAACAAGATAAAATAAAAAAAATAATGATATAGTTTAACCCTTGAAAAGGTTTCATGACCAGTCTTGTTGATAATAATTCAAATTGTTAGCCCATCTTCTCTGAGTGTGATAAATTGACACATCTCAGATGATGTTTGCATTTATTGTATAAAAGGAGGGAAGAAGAGATATTGTGATGAAATAATCCATTATCATAATGAAAATATAGTGCATATAAGGTAATTCAATAATCATGGAATTTTTATGAGATGAGGTGAGAAGATAGAACAAAATAATGAAACTTGTAAAAGGAATTGAAATAAAAAGGAAGAGAGGTTCACCTCTTGAGTACTCCTATTTGAGAAACTCATTAAGACCTTTGATTTTGGACTTTTGGTGAGACCAGAAGGTATTGGAAGTGGGGGAGGAGGTTAGGGATCTATTTTAGAAGAATTTTGGCAAGGCTTGAAGCTTGAGTGGTGTGGGAGGAAAAGGAGGTGAGGGGTGGTTTATATAGTGGAGGGGAAGAGAGTTTTTTTAATATTAAAATCATTAATTTATTATTTCTTCACAAGATAAGAAATAGTGAGTATTCCATGAATTATAACAGTTATAAGAGCTTGTGAGTTCGATATTTGGGTGCTTATATCATTCACGATGCTTGTAAAAGTTAATTTAATTTATAGTGTATTTATACGGTAAATTAATGTATTTTACTATTCACCAAAAATTCATGTTTTTTAGAAAAATACCAATAATTCACCATAAACATTTTTTGATGAGTAGAATCCAAAAATGAAGTCCATTTTTCAAAAATAATTTTTGAAATATTATTAATTAAATATTTAATTAGAATTAATATTTAATTGAAAATTCTAAACACTTAAAATATTCATCTTCATTTTTAAGGTGCCTAAATTTATTTTTTCATTCATGGGTATGGATAATATTTATAAAATTGATATTACTATTCATAAGGGTATGTTACTATTCATATGTGTTGGTTACTATTCATTAGGTTAGGTTACTATATCATGAAAATTAGTTTAATTCTATCACACTATAAATATCATTCTAAACACAACTATGTATGTCAGATTTTGAAAATTCAAAAGACACAAGTGGAAAATTTAATTTTAATGGATATAAAATGACTATCTCTTAAATAACCAATTTTTGTTTCAAAGAAACTCAGTTATTTATGAAATATAGTCTATGAATCTAATGTATTTAAGTGGAACATAAAATTTTTTTTGGTGGTGCTACATTATTCCCTCCATTAGAAATTTCATCCTCAAAATTTTTCATTTATAAAGCCCACAAAAGATATATGGGGGGTTCTTCTTCATAACATCCTTAGGTTCCCATGTTGCTTCCTCCATATTTGGGTTTTTCCAAAGAACCTTTACTAGAAGAGTCCCCCTATTTCTCAATACTTGTTCTCTTATGTCAAGGATCTCGGTAGGTTCTTCACAGTATGACAAATCAGGTTCCAATTATATTTCTTCATCAGTGAGTACATGCATTGGGGCTGGAATGCATTTCTTCAATGATGACACATGGAAAACATCCTGAAAATTAGAGAGACTTGGAGGCATTGCTAAATAGTAAGCTACAACATCGATTCTTTCGAGAGTTTCAAATGGTCCAATGTACCTGAGACTCAATTTCCCTTTCCTAGAGAACCTTAAAACACCCTTCCCTAGAGATACTTTCAGAAAGACATTATCTCCCACATGGAATTCCAAATCATTTCTTTGGTTGTCTGCATAACTCTTCTTCCTAATTTGGGATACATTAATATGGGCTTGTGTTGTCTTCACCTTTTCTGTGGTCTCTTCAATATGTTATGGGCCTATAGGGTTCCTCTCACCAACTTCGTCCCAAAAAGTTGGAGTTCGACATCTCTTTCCATATAATGCTTCATATGGAGCCATGGTAATACTAGAATGGAAACTATTATTGTAAAAAAATTCAACCAATGGAAAGTATTGATCACTCATACCTTGGAAGTCAAGAGAGCATGATCTCAGCATGTCTTCCAGAGTTTGAATAGTAATTTTAGACTGTTCTTTGGTTTGGGGGTGATAATCCGCACTCATACGAAACTCAGTATTCAAAGCCATCAGGAAAATTTTCCATAATTTTGATGTAAACTAGGGATCTTTATTGGACACAATTAATAGATTTTCCCCATGAATTCTTACAACTTTATTAATAAAAAGTCTATCCAGGCAGTCAAGTGGTAAATCCTATCTTATTGGAAACAAATGTGCTGATTTTGTGAGACGATCAACAATTACCCATATTGCATCATTCCTTATAGGAGTCCTCAGTAGTCTGGTTACAAAATTTATTGTAATATTATCCCAATTCCACATAGGAATAGGTAGAGATTGCATCACTCCTCTGGGATGCTGTCTCTCTGCCTTCACTTTTTGTCAAATTAGACACCTTGACATGAAGTCAACAATTTCCCACTTCATATTATCCCACAAAAAATATTCCTTTCGATATATATACATATTTGTGTTAACCGAGTGTATAGAGAAATTTGAGATATGAGCATCGTCTAATAGTTCCATTTTTGCTCAGGTACTGATGGAACACATAACCTATTCCCAAATTTTAGAACTCTTTCTTCATACATGAAGTCTTCCAATCTACCATCCTTGGTAGCATTAATTTTCTTGTGCAGATTCTAATCATCAGATTGAGTGCTTTTTATCTTGTCTAATAAATATGGGTTAGTAATCATTTAAAAAAGGAAATATGTTTCCCCTTCATTTACAATTACCATATCCATCTTCAGTAGATCCATGAATATAGGATCCCTTTCAATCCTCATTTGGGTTAGGAGTCTGTGATCTATCCTACTTAATGCATCTTCCACATTATTAGCCTTTTCTAAGTGGCAGTGTATTGAAAAATTGTAATATTTGAGAAACTCTAGCCATCTCCTTTGCCTCATGTATAGTTCTTTTTGTGTGAAAATGTATTTAAAACTCTTGTGGTCCATTTAACTCTCACATATTTATTCATAGAGATAATGTATCCAAATTTTCAGAGAAAAGATTATGGTACCTAAATCAAGATCATGAGTTGGATACATTTTCTCATGAGTCTTAAACTATCTTGATGAATAAGCAATAACTTTAATGTTTTTCATAAGGATGCATCCCAGTCCATTCTTTGATGCATAATTATATATCAGAAATCCCTCATTTCAAGATGGAAGATTCAAAACTAGATAATTGACAAGTATTCTTTTCAATTCTTCAAACCATTATGTATATTCATTCATCTTTACAAACTTAACCCGAATACGTGTGAGATTGTTTAGCGGGTTATCCAGTCAGTTGAAATTCTGAACGAAATGACGATAGTAACCTGCTAATCCAATAAAACTGCATACCTCAGTTATGTTTTTTGGCGTGTTCCATTCTTGGATTGAATTTTTCTTCATAGGATCAACTAATATTCTGTCCTCAGATATAATATAGCCAAAAAACTGATTGAAGCTAGAATTCGCACTTTCTAAACATCCTATATAATTCATTTCTTCTAAGAGTTTTTATAATAATCCGCAAGTGATTCTCATGGTATCCATATATTTTTGAGTATAATAGGATATCATCGATGAATACCACAACAATGTTATCCAGATATTCCTTGAAAACTCTATTCATTAAATCCATGAAAACTGAGGGTGCATTAGTCAGTCCAAAAGGCTTTACTTTAAACTCATAATGCCCAAAACGAGTTTGAAATGCCATCTTGGGAATATCTTCCTTCCTCACACATAGTTTATGATATTCGTATCGAAGGTCAATATTCAAAAAGTATTGAGTTCCCTGAAGTTGATCAAATAAATCTTAAATTCGGGGAATATGGTACTAAATTTTTATGGTAATTGCATTGATTTTTCTATAATTAATGCATAGCCTCATGGATCAATCTTTCGTCTAGACAAAGAGGTCTAGGGATCCCCATGGAGAAACACTAGGTTGAATAAATCCCTTTTCACTCAAATACTCTAGTTGTTTTTTTAGATCCATTAATTCTATAGTGGCCATTCTATAGGGAGTCTTTGATATATGTCTTTCACCAGGAATTGAATCAATAAAGAACTCAAATTCTCTCTCTGGAGGATTTCCAGGTAAATCCTCTAGAAATACATCAATTTATTCTTACACTACATAAACATCTTCAATTTGAATATTTCTTTCCTCTCCCATTGATATTCATTTAACAACCTCTAAAAGTATTGCATTTAATTGGGCTACTGGGGTGGATCTAGATAAGAATCAGGTGGCGAGGTTTCTGCTCTAAATATAAGAGATTCTACACCATTTTAAAAAACTATAACATCCTTTTTATTGAAATAAATCTTCGCATCATAGTTTGACAGCCAATTCATACCCATATTTATATCAAATTCAGTCATTCATATGATTATATGTTTAGAAAATAAATCCCATTTATATGTCACAAGGGGGACTAGTTGACATTCCTTTGTTGCAATGATGCATCCCCTAATAGTTTTTAACGGTAACTCCTTTATTAAATCAAATTTTACATGTCTAATTTTAATGGAAAACTTGGAAAATATAAATGAATGCGATGATATAGAATCAAATAAAGTGTTGGCTATGTTTGAGAAACCAATTAAAGTACCTACCACCACATCATTAGGAACTTCATCTTCCATGATTGTAATCGCATAATCTCTCCCTTTCACTCTTCTCCTTTTTTGAGTCATGTTTCCTTGGCACTTATAAAACTCATTTTAATAGTGTCCATATCTCAACAATTGTAGCATTGAACATCATCAAATTGTTTCTTCTTCATGCATTCATTAGATATATGACCCTTTTCTCCACACTTATAGCTAACTCCCATGCCTTTCAAGCATTTCCTGAGATGATTCTTTCCATAGTTCTCATATAATAGGAATTTCTTCATTCCCTAGTTCGTTTTTGGTGCTTCAACTTTCCCTTGGTTATCAGAGTACTGATTTTTATCTTGGTTTTCCTTGAAAAAATTTGAACATGCAAATTTCTTCTCGGTTTTGATGGAACTTGATACAATTTCATTATATGATGAAATTTTTTGGGAATCTAGTGCCCTTTATAAGACATGGAAGAAGACCATAAAAGAAATGACCAATATTGTCTGCTAAGTGACATATGTATTCTAGGAAATATTTGGCTAGCCTTGTGAAGGTAGACTCATACTCTGAAACACTATCTTCTTCCCTCTTCTTTAAGCCTTGAAATTTCCTCTTCATTTTGGTTTGTTTCCCACTATTGAAATATTTTTTGAAGAATATTTACTTAAAAGTCCCCCATTCCATATCTTATTTTTCTTCTTCAGCCTTGGTATTCTGAATCAAGGACCACCATTGATCATTGTCACCCTTAAGAAAACATACTTCCAGTACTACCATTTCATTATCATTGCATCTTAATGACAGGAATACCTTTTCAAGGGACTTGACCCATTGATCAGAAACCACTATATTAGTAGTCCCAATGAATTATGGTAGCTTGTGATGCATGAAATGATCCAACACAAGTGTGGAATGGTTATTCATCACAACCTGAGTATGTTTTCCTTATGTGGTCATGATCTAATATGCTCTAACATTGACTGTGTTGACTAGCTTAATGGGGAGAACCCTACATTGCCCACGAGAATTTATTCCTCTTCTTCCATTAGACGCCATTTATAAATAATGGAACACACTATATTAGGGTATGAATCATAAAGTATAATCTTAACTTAACAAAATACTTAGCATAAATTAGGATCCTATGAATGGCTAATCATGTAATCAGAAATATGGTTTCTTTGAGGAATAATTTACATTTCAATCCTTCATAATGTATTGTAATGAAAATATAAATTATCCTTAGCATATCCCCAAGGAGTTTCATAACCAAGAGTGTATCAAAGCTCGTTGTCATGTACTAGGATACCCTGGGTCAAGCCCAAAACTCATTGTTAGAGATTTCACTCCTTGGTACATCTCTGCTAGGGCCACCTCTACCTGCTCGTATACCAATAGGGACGTATTTATTGAAAGATTCAGATAATATTTTCCTTACCAAATTACTGGGACGTTCTTATATGTTTTTCCTCAAATACTACCTTAGTTCTTTGTTCATGAATCTATGTTTTCTAATCTTGTTTCGATGTTTTCTACTAAAATTCTTGTGATAAAAAATGTAACACCCCAACCCCTCTAGACTAGAGATGGTGCATTACTTGTTATATTGGCATGGTTAGAAGGAATGAAAATCCTATTGGAACGATCGGTTTAGTAGTCTTGAAAAAACTAGATATATAGATGTAACTCAAATTACATTGTAAAATGATAAAAAATACAATAGATAAAAAAAACTAAAACTGCATCCACAAGAACTCAATAAGTGATCTCCTCTTCATAACTTATTGAAGGTAAAAAAGTCAAATGGGTGAGCTCAAATGCTCAGTAAGGGTTACAAATAGCGGAAGCATGAATCAATAATAATTGAATTGTAAATAATTTTACATAATTAATATGTCATGGTGAATAAATGAAAAACTCAAGCCATTAATAAACTGATAATGAAACTGCATCCATATATTTATTCATAGGGAAAACCTCATGGATATTAATAAGTGATAATAAATAATGAGAATTATAATTAATTGGACGTCATGTATTTGTCACATGATACCGTAATACTATTAAAACAGTTCAATTATGTGGGTAGAAACCCATATGATTTTTTTGAACGAAACTTAAAGTGTTTGTTGCCAACTAATTTTTTCTCATGAGTCCTACCGATGCATCGAGGGGCTATAGAAGGCCCCACCCACTCTTGATGTTCCCACTCAGGATCCACATATGACTAAGAGGGGGAGGGGGTGAATCAGTGATATATTTTTCTTTTTATGTTTCATTCTTTTTGAAACAACCTTCGCCTCTTGTTAAATAGTTGCTTCTCTAATGAACACACACATCCATAGGAAAACAAGACATACAAGGTTCACTACTCAATAAGAGTAGCTACATCCTTGGTATGGTGCAGAAATAATTGAGTACCACACAATCCACTAGAAAAAAAATCCTTTTACGTGGAATACAATGAGTAGGATATACCCTTACACTCGTGTTGAACTTAGAAAACAATCTTCAAGAGCGTGTGCACCCTCTTATCACAAATAGGGAATTAAAGTATTTCAGTGCTTCTTTACAATTGAAAAGGTGTATTCATTGAAGTAAAAATCATCACTTTCGTACCCAAAAGTCGGTAAGAACTATCTAACACACAACCGAATACGTGCGAAGAACCCAAATCATTCATGTGTCCTTTTAGGTGTATTTCACACAAAATTTATTCCACACTCACAAGATTCAACTTTTTTCATGAAACACCTCTTACGCGCAACTTCAATCATGCGTGCAACTCTCTTCTTGCACGAAACTTTTCTTTCTTATGCGCAACTATATTTCTTTCGTGCAATCTTCTTTTCTTAATAATTTTCTGCACCTCAGTGCTCGGGATTTCTCTAGTTTTCAAGCCCCCATTGTTGGAGGGGGTCACCTCTGATTTATAGTCCTCATTAACCCCTACGCACAGAAACCCCAATGCGTCGTGCAAGACCCAGATGTGTCGTGGAAAACACCATTTGATGTTGCCTATGGCTCGTAAGTAATGCGTCGCAAAAAACCACATTTGACGTCACCTTGGGTGCGTAAGTCTATTTCCCGCCAACCTTATCTTCCATGCACATATTGTATTTTTCAAATGCTTACTTCCTTTTCAATTTTTCAATGTTTGGACCTCAAATCCGGCCTTGTGCGCAAGATTCCAAACTACCTTCAATCTTTCCCACAAAAGCCAATCTTACACACAAAACCCCAATCATTCGCGCAAGCTTCTACTTTTCCATATTTTGATGTTCAGATCATGAAACACCACTTGCACACAACATACATAACCATCTTTGAACTTGCGTGCGACATACTTTTCCAAAACACATTTCTTCATATCCTGATTTTCAGGCCCTAAAACATGGAAAACACTAGAAAACGATGCCACCTTAAAACATTCTTTTGTGTTGTCCTCAGATCTTCCATTCCTTTGTCATGTTATCTATTCACCTTATCTCATAACCATTATTCATCTTTCGTCACTATATCCAATATCATGATATGTATCTTTCGACCAAACAACTTTAGCATCATCACATTTTCAATGGGAAGTACTGAAACTTTACTATCTTCTAGCAGAATTATTATTTCCAATAAAAACATCATATGACTGGAAACACTTTTACTCACCCTTTCTTCATAAGGCTTGCATCACAAGTTCTCAAAACTTATGAAATTTGTGAAATAAAATCATCAAAGCATCGTCTGATTTTTCTTTGTTGAAAACAAATGAAAACACTCTATAACATCAAGCTCTTCTTACTTCCTTATCTATCCATCATGGTCCCAATAGTCACTGCATGTCCAAACTATTCTTTATACATAGATTAAAAACAATAGAAATATTCCTTTACATGATCCATATAGAATAAAGGATACAAATTCATCAATATTTCCACAGTCAAAATAACATTGAAAATGAATACCGTATGTAAAATGGTGTAGGACATAGACAATAATTATATTCAAGATATGAAAATATCGAAATTTAAATGGAATATAATTTCAACTGAAAAGTGATCTAAAATGGGAAGTATTTTCACCACATAATATAGAGTAGGTGCACAATACTAAGAAAGTCACAAAGAAGAGTAAATTGAGACAAAGCTCGTTACCACGTTGTAATCAATTGAGTCATATGACCAATATTTAATAACCACCAAATGAATCATAAAATACCATGAATATAAATTGAATCATGATAATATATATCAATTGTCAGTACACCAATACCACATATAGGAAATAAGAGGATAACAATGGAAATCCCACAGAATTGAATGTGAGAAGAGAAAACCCATAACAAACATTTCGGCATCATAACGAGTGTTCTTGTGAGGGATTAATTAGATGTAAAGTGGTATCCCATAATTTATATATCATAAGGGCAGTATGGGGGAGGTGAAAAAACATACCCCTTCATTAGTTATTAAAAATAAAAGAGCACAACATAGGGTAGATTCTTGAACAAAAGTGAGAGAGAGAATCTTTAACCCAGAACGTATCATTAGATTGTAGACAAATCAATGAAATAATTTTTTGTGAAAAAATAAACCCAAAACATAAAATTATATATAAAGAATAAAAAAATCACAGGTTATTTCCACATATTCTAGGAAAATAAAACACCAAGGACATTAATGTTTAACTCAATGAACAAAAATTAAGTTAAGATATCCCTTACAAAAATTGTATCATTAGAGTGGGGATATATAAATGAAATATTTATGTGTGACAAATAAAAAACCCAAAAAATATAAGTGGAAATATATTATAAAACAATCATTGGTCATTCACATATATTAATGGAAAAATGTAACCAATTAAATAGACGTTTAACTCAAAGAATGAAAATTGGGTTAAGAAATCCATTACAAAGATTGTATCATTATAGTGGGGATAAATAAATGAAATATTTACATGTGACAAATAAAAATCCAGAAAATATAATTGGATATATAGTGTAAAAAATAATAGGTCAATCACACATATTCATGGAAAAATGTAACCAATGAAATAGACATTTAACTCAAAGAATGGAAATTGAGTTAAGCAATCCCTTACCTTACGCTCGATGGAGTTTTTGTTTTTTCTTGGAGACAAGAATAATTAAATTTAGAGTCTTTAATTAATAATTCCATAACCTCAAAAACATTTAATTGATATGTTATAATCTTATTAAGTTCAATAATGTCCTTTTTCACGGGTTTAAAAGATTCAATTTTGTTGTCTTGGAAGCATTTTCTTACATAGTTTCATGATTTGTTTACTTGAATTCATGAATGAAAGATAATTTGAAATGTGGTTAAAAATATAGAATTATTAATATATCTTGTTAATGAAATTATATAGATATAAATGATATTATAATGATTTTGGTTATATACCATGAGGATGAATCCTTCGATCACTTAATGATAAAACCTTGGATTTGGCTTGGCGGTTTTGTGCACAATAAACATGATTGTATTATTATTCCATATTATGAGTGTGTAAGGATTCCAGAACATTAAACAAGATAAAATTCAATTATAATGATCTAGTTCAACCATTTAAAAGGTTTAATGACCAGTCTTTAAGATAGTAATGCAAATTGAAAACCTTTCTTCCATGAGTGTGATAAATTGACACATCTCGAACGGTGTTTGCATTTGTTGTATTAAAGGAGGGGAGAAGAGAGATTGTGATGAAATATTCCATTAGCATAATGAAATTCTAGTACATTTATGGTATTGTAATTATCATGGCATTTGGATGAGGTGATGTGAGATGACAGAATGAAACAACAGAACGTGTTAAAGGAATTGAAATAAAAAGAATTGAGAGGTTCACCCCTATAGTACTCTTCTTTATGAAATTCCTTTAGACCTTTGATTTTGGCCTTTTGGAAAGACCAGTAGATATTGGACGTGGGGGAGGAGGTTAGGGAGATATATGATCAGAATTTAGGCAAGGATTGAAGCTTGAGTGGTGTGGGAGGAAGAGGGGGTGAGGGGTGGTTTATATAGTGGAGGGTAGGAGAATTTTCTTAATATTATAATCATTAATTTCTTATTTCTTATCAGGAAAAGAAATAGTGAGTATTCCATGAATTAGAATAGTAATAAGAGCATGTGATTTCTATATTTGGGTTCTTACATCACTCATGATTCATGGAATAGTTAATTTAATTTATAATGTATTTCTACTACAAATTAATGTATTTTACTATTCACCAAAAAATCATGTATTTCAGAAAAATAACAAAAATTCAACATAACCATTTTTTGACGTGTAGAATCCAAAAATGAAGTACATTTTTCTAAAATAATTTTCAAAATATTATTAATTAAAAATTTAATTAAAATCATTATTTAATCAAAAAATATATACACTTAAAATATTCATCTTCATTTGAAGGTGCATAAATTTATTTATACATTCAGGGGTATGTATACAATTGATAAAAGTCATATTAGTATTCATAAGGGTATGTTAATATTCATAAGGGTAAATTACTATTCATAAGGGTAGGTTACTATTCACTAAAAATTTTGTTAATTCTATTGGACTCTAAATATCATCCTGAACACAACTGTTTATGTCAGATTTTAAAAATTCAAAACACACAAGTGGAAAATTTAAATTCAATGGATAGGCTATAACTATCTCCTAAATAACCAAGTGTTGTTTCAATGAAACTTAGTGCTTTATGAAATATACGCTATGACTCGATTGTATTTAAGAGAATCATACCACAAAATGTTTAGGGTGATACCAAGGGTATGGTATATTAAATGTACAAAGAAATTATCATTATTTATATAAATATTACTCATCATTATATCCATCCAAATAACATAATGTTGAATAAAAAATTACACCACGGCGAGGAGACGGTAATTCGTACGTACACACGCATAGTGACATTATCATTCATAGGATGGATAGAATAATGAGTATGGTTGTACCATATTTATAATAACATCACATTATGTAGAATTTATTGTAGATATTATTTTGGTATGTAAATAACCAAGAAAGAGAAAGTGTAAGAAGGAATGAACTTTTAAAGAGGTGATAAAATAATTTTATCTTATTTGGGTATTTCCTTTTGATTTGAACAAAAGGGATCCATAGGTTGGATTTAGGCAAAAGGGTTGAAGTGAGGAATGTTGGGAGGATATTTTTGCAGAGGTTGGCCGAGCCAAATGGTTTTCGATGTGTGATTTTGAGAGAAGGGGAAGTAACCTTTTATAAGAGAGGTGAGGGTCACTTTAGGAAAAGTTGGAAATATTATTTTATTATAAAATCATTTTCCGTCTCTAATGGCTCCAAATTGATTTATTTAGAAGCTATGGTAGAGATGGGTCAAACTCATCTCAACCAATAGGTTTTATACAAGTTTAGGTCACCATATTAACCCAATATTTTTGATTTAAATCTTAGTTAAATAGTTGAACTTTTACCATGTCCTCTTGTATTATAATAATAAATTGTTAATAAACATACTATAAATGTCCAAGATAACCCCAAGTGGTTCATTATTGACATATATCTTTCTCTATGTACTTTGGAAAAGCCTTAAATTTTTAGAAGTATTATATAAATTAATAATATAGTATTTGTTTTAAAAACTCATTTATGTCAATTTTAACACTATTTGGTATTTTTTTAAGTCATAAAAAAATTTATCACTTCAAAACAATTTATTTAATCAAACCTAAAATGTCATATTAACCTATAAAATTATTGGATGGCATAAAAATCCTCCATCTACATTTGTGTTTATATTTATAATATGAATTATTTTAATCATTCATTGATAATGTAATTAATGCGTTATCATTGTGTCATAAATAAATTTAATTATTTAATATCTAAAAATTATAAATAAAATATCATTATGTAGGAAATTATTTAATATTTCTGATGAAAATTTATAGTAAAACTTATCTTATCTGTTACCCTATATTAAAAATAGTTTAGTTATTAAACATTGAATTTAGCACTTTTAACTCTTCTTTAAATAAAATAATATTAAATGTCCTAATCTAATCCAAATGGACCAAAAAGATAATATTTTATTCCTGAGGTTGTTATTTGTCAAACGACATATCCAATAGAATTATGACATGTGTTAGGGTAATTATAATATCATTTTTACCTTTAATTACCCTATTTCATTTTAATCATGGTAAATAAAAGTCAAAAGTTACATTTCAAAAAAAATTATTTTCATCTTATTGAACCACATTTTATTTACTAATGTCACCCATTTTTCTCGTATTTTTGAAATTCAATTCACATAAGTGGTAAAATTATGTTTTATGAAAGTTTACAAATTTGCCTAGAAGGTGGGTAAAAGACATTAAAAAGATCAATAAAATTTTATACATTTAATTTTATTATAAAATTACTCCAATGAATTAAATTAACTATATATAGGTATTATATACCTTTTTTTACATAATATAAATTTTAAAAAAAATAATTATTTAAATAAAATGTCGGTTTTAAACAATAACACAATGTTTTTTACTATTCCTAAAAAATTGTATGTTATTAGAAAAATACGAAAATTTCACCCTAAGATAATTTTGATATTATGAATTCAAAAATTAACTCCATTTTACCAAATTCAAAACATAGAATTTTCATTAATTAAATTAAAATTAATTCTCATTCTCAAATCCAAAAAGTTGGCTTTTAAAAAGTAAAAACTATCAAAAGATTGACATGTTATTATGTCAAATTTATATGTGAAATTACTTATAATGGCCTAAATTGTATTAAATGATAAAAATATAATCTAATTATTCTTCCAAACTATTAAAATTCATAATTTAAAACTATAAAGTTATTTGATTAAAAAAGTTGTTTTCAATTAAAATTTAATATTTTCACTATTCATCAAAATATAAAAGTTATCAGAAAAGTACCAAAAATTTATCGAAACTAAATTTTTATTCCAAAATTATAAAGAATAATTTAATTTCATTAAATATAATATATAAAAGTGGCAAATATTGGTTTTAAAAGGGTTCACAATTAAAAGTTGGTAAAATTTCATTTTTGAAAAATACTTCTGTTATCTAAAAAAATGGATTTTCTCTTATATTATGTCTAAGAAACACATAATATGAATTTTAAAATAATATGGAGTACAAAAAATAAAAAATTTAGTTAATACTATTCATAACCTCTTTTTGAACGACTAGTTTGGTAAGTCTTTGTGCTCTCGAACTCAGTGTTGCGTGTAGCGCAAGTTATTGAATTACTTTGAAAAGATAAAAAACTCTGAAAATGTGGGGTTTTACATTCTCACATACTTCAATAAATTGAGCCCTCAAAATTTGAAAATTTTCTTCAGAAATAAAAGGTTAAAAATAGAATAATACCTTTGTGGAAAACCCACATCGGAAATTGGGTTAATAAAATTTACTCTTAATAAGAGGAAAATTGAAATGAAAAATTCACCACAAAATAATCATCTCGATTAAGAGAACTTTAGTGAAAATTAGAGACACATAATTATAAGGAAAATGTAAATATTTATAGGGAGTGATTGAGGTCATCAATCACAAACAAGTGTAAAATTGAGGACCTCAAAGCCATCAATCTATGTTGATTTAAAATATTATCAGTGAAAAAAAACATAAGGTATTAGGATAACATATTTTTTGGTCTTAAGATCCCTTCCCTAAGTTAGCGAATTAATTTATTCATAGAATAAGAGGGAAAAAATATACATGACAAGTATCATTTCATCCTTCAACTAATTTCTACCACAAACTCATCTTTCACTCCAAAAGATAATAGAATTCAAAAATATTCTATTTATCCTAATCATATAGGGTTCCAAAACTAATGAATTTATAATTCATTTTTCAGACTATTTAAGAAAAACTAAATTATACAAATTATGACATCATGTTCGCTAGTGGTAGGTGATGCGCCCTTGTTTCCCTTCAGTTGGGGGTTCATGTCTCGCGACCTTTCCGGATGCGACGGGTTGTCGCCCTACCTGCGGGTTTTTATAACAATCCAAAAATAATCTTCAGAAATTATTTAACAGTAAAAATAGTATCCAATTTCAATATTAATCCATTCCAACCATAAAAATTATCCAAAATATTTCTATCCAAACTCACAGTCCAAAATTTATAAGGAAGGTAATCACAATGAAGTTCTTTTTTTCCACATAATAACATGTGAATACCTTCATCATGTATTCTTTTAAAACATGGTAACAACCTGAATTATCATAAATCCTTATTGATAACATTCTTGATCCCTTATTCCTAATATAATACTAGATATACTCCATATATCAAAAAATGTTGTAAACTCCAACAATAATGGAATAAACAAAAAATTAAATAGCTTCAATGTAGTCAAGAATATCAAATATAATTTATTCAAATCAATCATATCTTATTCCAAAATCACTACCTCAGTATCAGAACCATATTAAATTTTATCTTTCCTTAAACTATGTAATTTCAAAAACGTTTAACTTCTTATTGAGTCGCCTTTCGTATAACTATATAATATCAAATCCTCAATGAAATAGTATTGTAGTACAATCCTTATTTATTTTCATAATTCAGATAACTAGTATATTGTTAATACAACACTCAAATGAAATAATTATTTAACAAAAACATAAGAAAACAAGTCATTCCTCTTCATCTATGGTAGTATCATAAATTCATTATTATCCAATGGCATCATTTGGGGAATACTCTAACGATTTGGACATTGATTCGTGTAGTGTCCCAACTCCTTGCAGATGAAGCATTATATATTTGAAACCTTATTATTACCCTTACAATCATGTACTTGGTGTCTCATTTTTACCCACTTATAACAAACTCCCATTCTCTTCAAGCATTTACCAATGCGATTCTTTCCATTGTTGTCACATATGGGAAAATCCTTCTTTCCCCTCTTCTTTTTATCTAATTTCTCTCTACCATCATTTTCTTCTCTTGCTTCCCTTCAAAGACATACGAATCAAGGAATTCATTACTTAACATATTCACACATGATATTATTTCTTCATATGATGAGAGTACATGGTAGGGTATTTCACTTCTAAATGTTGGCTTAATACCATGAAAGATATGATCTATCTTACTATTTGGATAATTTTTGTTGATGGCGTTCTCATTCCTTCTACTGGGAACCATTTCTAAACAATGGCATACACTAGGTTAGTTTATGAATTGAAATACATAATTCCAAACAGGTAAAATACCCAACATAAATTGAAATGATTATACATATAACCTATGATCACAAAAAATGTTTTTTTTGAATAAGTATTTACTCATAAATCCGGAATAATGGATTTTAAGGAAAATATGAATTATCCTAATCATATCCCCTGGGAGTGTTGTAAGAAAGAGTGCAGCAAGGATCTTTGTTGTGTACCAGGATATCCCAGGTCAATCCCAAAACTCCTTATCAGAGTTTTCAATCCTAGTTATATCTATGTCAGACCCGCCCCTACATGCTCGTGTCCAGATAGAGATGTATTTCTTGGAAAACACACAAAATCTCTTCATTACCAAAATTTAGGAAGTTCTTATATACTAATCCTCAATGTCTATCATAGGGTAATATTCTCTAATCAAATTTTGTCTAAATCTAGTTTCCAAGGTTTGTACTAAACTTTATCTGATACCAAATATAAATCCCAGACCACAGAAACCCATGTTTGGTGCATTAATTTAATACATTGGCATGATTACAAAAATCAAGTTTTAAAGGACTGATCAGTTTCATAGTCTTGGAAAGTAGATTACATACAATAAAGTTACATTAAACATTAAAACATAAAACACAACATAAATAATCCATTGAGAATTCCATTATTACCCCAACATAACCCCACATATAAACATAATAAACTTCTTGGAATCCTGGGAAAACAAAACATAAGAAAAGTTTGAGATCAAATACTCATTAATGGTAAATAATTTAGTGAAAGCTATAAACTTTTAAGGAAAGATGTGTAATAAAAACAACAAGATTTTAAACATAAACATAAACATAATATAGAGAAAATAAATCAAACATTACCATGTAAAAATGAACATGAATATTCTACTAGTCAAATAATCACATTTAATAATTAATATCATAATAAGGGAATGCCTAACATCGGACATCATTACCACATAGTCAAGGCCATGTGCCAAGACTAAAAATAACATTTTTTTCAAGGCCTTTTGAAAATACGCTAGTTTGTCTCGTGGGATCTACTGATGCATCAAGGGGCTATAGAGGGCCCCACTTTTCACTTACTAAGTCCACTGCATTCCTCATATGAAAATGTTGAAACATAACATAAACATTAATATTAATACTAGATTAAGAAATGTCAATACTTCCACAGTAAACCATTATGGTTATAAAAATCGCACATCCATAGTCAATCATATCATAATTCATTTGATACAATATGGAAGACAGTTTTATAATAAATCATCTTTAATAAAGAATAATATCTAGTAAAGAATGTTGACATAGTTGAAAATGATCAGTAAAACATTTCGAATGAAATATCCCTTTTGTGAAATCATTTACAATCCACACATTCATAAAGGAAGTCATTTAAAAGAGATTTTTGAATCAAAGTTTCCCATACCACATTGAATCTTTCAAAATAAATTAACATTTTAAAACAATCATGTCCATATAAATAAATCCTTAAAACCATTTTGAAAACATGCACAATAATGAGAAAGATTTAGATGAATAAATATTTAAAACATTTAAAATGATGTTTTAGTTTAAGATCACATTAAAATAATAATTTTGAAATAACATTTATGATAAATATACATGGATAATAAATATGTCCCGAAAAATACATACAGATAAATAATCTCAGATAATAATGAGATTGAGGAATTAACCTCTACCTTACACTTTCCTTTAGTAGAGAGTATATTTAACCCCTTGTATAATGACCATAGTATGTTTTAAATTATACAAGAACCATATTCATATTTTTTATATCATACATGATTCATTTATGAATTTATACTTCCCATTTAATAATGATTTCCATGTTAAATTAACATTTAATGTAATAATCACTTTTTTATCGTACCTGTTTTAACATGTTATTCTTGATCGTATCATTTGGATCATGATTTAAATACATCTGGAATATAAAACATGATTTATATAATATATATTTAGAATATAAAAATGTATAATATATAGATATATAAAATGGAAAACACCATTTATGGAGACGTGAGGTCGTACATATGCATAAACTCTGTTTCCATTTTCATATCATATTGAACAGAAGTAAGTGAATAATATACTTGTATGTACACACACACACAAAGATATATTTATATATCCAGTATCATTATTATTTCATATATTACATACTTAATAATAATATACATTTTTATAATAAATTTTGAATGGTGAATCTGGAAATGAATCTCATTGCATTGTGGAGATGGTAATCTGTACGTACGCAAGAGCAACGATATCAATTACATAACGATTAAGAGGTGTGGAATTGTATTGTGTACTAACTTTACAGAGAAATTATCTGGTAATTTTCATTATTTCTAAACATATTACTCTTCATTATATCCATCCAAATAACATAGTGTTGAATAACAAATTACACCATAACGTGGAGTCGTTAAGCCAAATGTAGGCACACATGGTGACATTATCCATCGTATGATAGATAGAATAATGAGTATGGTTGTACCATATATATAATAACATAAAAATATGTAGATGGTATGAGTTCTGTAATTTTTTTATGTAAATAACATAGAATGAGAAAGTGGAAGAAGAAAAGTACTTTGAAAGAGGTGATTAAATAATTACCTCTTCTTTGGGTGTTTTGTTTTGATTTGAACAAAAGGGATCCATATGATGACTTTATTCTCATGGGAATGCCACTAAGTTTAAGTGAGGGTATTTTTTAGAAGATTTGGGTAGGGTTTGGCCGAGCCAAATGGCTTTGGAGGAGTCATTTTGAGATAAGAGGATATACCCTTTTATAAGAGAGGTGAGGGTCACTTTAGGAAATGTTTGAAATATTATTTTATTATAAAATAATTTTCGATTTTTAATGGATCAGAATTGATTTATTTCAAAGATAAGGTGAGGATGGGTCTAAATAGTCTAAATAAATAGGTTTGAGAAATGTTTTGGTAACCATATTAACCATATCATTTTGATTTAACTCTTAGTTAAATAGTTTCACTTCTACCATGTCCTCCTGTATTATTATAATAAATTGTGAATAAACATACTATAAAAAGCCATGATATCCACCAGTGGTTCCATATTGATATATATAACCTTAAATAAGTACTTTTTCCAAACTTTAGTTTTTTAGAAATTTTATATCAATTGATAATATAGTATTTGTTTTCAAAACTCATTTATGTCGATTTTGACACTATTTGTTATTTTGTTTTTTTAAGTAATAATAACTTTATCAATTAAAAACAAATTATTTAATTAACCCTAAAATTTTATATTAACCTATAAAATTTCTTTATGGCATAAAAATCCTCAATTTACATTTATTTTTGTATTTATAATATCATTTATTTTAATTATTCATTGATAAAGTCATTAATGCATTATCGTTGTGTCATAGATAAATTTAATTAGTTAATATTTAAAAATTATAAATAAAACAAAATTATCTTGGAAATATTTTTATCTTTCTAATGAATATTTATTGTTGAATTTATTGTATGTATAACCCAATATTATAAATGTGTTAGTTATTAAACATTGAATTTAACATTTTTAACTCTTCTTTAAATAAAATAATAATAAATGTCATAATCTAATACATGTGGACCAAAATGATCATATTTAATTTATAAGGTTGTTTTTGGTTGAAATAAACCTATTTAATAGAATTAGGACTTGTGTTAGGGTAATTAGAATATCATTTTTACCTTTAATTACCCTACTTACTTTTAACCGTGGTAAATAAAAGTCAAATGTAACTATTAACCAAATTTTCTTCCCATTTTATTGAACCACATTTTAATTACTGATTTCAAATGTGTTTATTATATTATTAAAATTTAATTCACAAAAGTGTTAAATTTAAATTTTATGCAAATTTACAAATGTGCCTAGAAGGTGGGTAAAAGACGTTAAAAAGTTCAATAAAATTTTATACATCTAAATTTATTGTAAAATGACTCCAATAAATTAAACTGACCTTATATAGGTATTATATATATAAATATATGTTTATTTAAACTAAATTTAAATAATATAGATAATTATTTAAATAAAAAGTTAGTTTTAAAGAATAACGCAATTTTTTTCACTATTCATCAAATGTTGAAAGTTTTCAGAAAGATGCCAAAAATTTACCCTAAGCTAATTTTGATATTATGAATTAAAAAAATAATTCTATTTCACCAAATTAAAAACATATAAGTTTCATTAATTAATTAAAAATTAATTCTCATTGTCAAAATGAAGAAGCGAGCCTTTAAAAAGTAAAAACTATCAAAAGATTGACAAGTGTTTTGTGAAATTTAAATTTGAAATTACTTATAATGACCTAAATTGTATTAAATGATAAAAATATAATCCAATTATACTTTAGAACCATTAAAATTCATAATTTAACACTATAAATTATTTTTATTAAAAAAGTTGTTTTCATTTAAATTATAGTATTATTCACTATTCATCAAAATATGAAAGTTATCAGAAAAGTAACAAATATTAATCCAAACCAAATTTTTATGTCCCAATTATAAATAAAAATTTAATTTCATTAAATTTAATATATACAACTGTCATATATTTGTTTTAAAAATAGTTCGCCATTAAAAGGCGGTAAAATTTCATTTTTGAAATATACTTCTTTTATCTAAAAATGAATTTGTTCTTATATTATGTTTAAGAAACACATAATATGTATTCTAAAATTATATAGAGTATAAAAAATTAAAAATTATGTTAATTATTTTTATAAATTATTTTTGAACGGCTTGTTTCGTAAGTCATGGTGTGCTCGAACTCGTTGTTACATGTAGCACAAGTTATTGAATTACTTTGAAGAGATAACGTACTATGAAATCTTGGGGGGTTATAGAATTGTTTCTAACTTATCAGTAGTATATATCTCTCTATTATTTTCAATTTGTTTTTCTATTGTGAAGCCTTCATAATAAGAGGTGTTATTTTGTGAAATATGTTAAGGTATTATATAAAATACATGTATTTTAGGCCAATTTGTTTTAGATTCTTGTGCGTTAATTATTATATGATTATTCAAAATATTTTTTTATTATAGTGAAGTAAACTATGTATTTTATTATGAATTAAACTTTTTCAAACTTTTCCTACAATGTGGATTTATTTAGAATCATTTTATGTAAAATGAAGTGTTTATTTTTTGAAAAATATGCTCAAAAATTTCAAGATATTTATTCATTTTTAGTTATTTTATACCATTTTTCTTTTAGTAAAATACTAATGTTTAATTCATTCTTCTCTAAATAAATTTTTCATGTTTTTGGGATAGTAAGGGAAATTTTGGAATATCTATACTTAATTTTTTAAACTATAGGATAATTTTACATCTTTATATTCAAACTTATATTAATCTATCATTAGTGTATTTATAATTGTATTCTTATTATTTTCAAGATGGAAAGTTGATAATTTTATATTATGACTTAATGTTCCATGATAAGTTATATATATATAAATTCATTTGGTTCATGAGACCTATTTTTCTTAAAAATTATTTTGAATAATTAAAGATGTTTAGTTGGACACTCATTAATACAAGCGTTACTATTAGATTTTAAAAATATTATTATTTTGATGTTAATGTTTTGAATGTATATATATACATGTTTATGTATATATCATGGAATTATTTAAATCACAAGTGGATGTGGTTCCCACTTTAATAAAATAAAATTAATGTTTCTTGAATTTCAAATTAAGACCTAAGATTGCGAGTGAGGTTATCGAGTAAATGTTTTTTTCAAAACAAGTTGATGTATAGAAATAAATAACTCATATAAATATACCTATATATATATCATTTCATATGAAAGAGTTTTTTTAACAAATTTATTTCTATACACACACACACACACACATAGAAATGTATACGTATATATATTCCATTTTTATGAATGACTGTGTTTATGTCGTTTTATTTAAAAAATTTATTTTTATATTTAATCAACATATATATGCATAGGTATGCGATCACATTTTATTCTAACACTAGTGTTTATGTATATAAATTTATATACATTTATATTCTATGGAAAACTATTACATACATGAACAAAAAAGTATAATTATGTATGTTAATAAGAAACTAATTTTATCAAGATACATGTATAATCAAGTGGGTCTTTTTATGAAATGGATTTCAAAGATAATGATTTTAATGAAATGTCACGTTCTTCATTATGAAAAAAATATGTGAGTTATAATTCCAAAAGTCACACTTGGATGTATGAGAATGAAATTTTTCTGAAGGGTGCACCCTGATAGCGCTCCAATGCAAATGGTAATGTGTTAATCTCATGAGATGTCATGTATTCTATGAGGGAGGGTTATCCCAAACATGTAACAGTGTGCATGAGGTTTATCCCAAACACGCACCGCATGAGTTTTATCCCAAACACATCATGGTGCGCAATAGGTTTATCCCAAACACATCACGGTGCGTGAGAGGTTTATCCCAAACACATTAAGGTGTGTGAAAGGGTTATCCCAAGCACATCAGGGTGCATGAAAGGTTTATCCCAAGAACATCATGGTGCATAGGATTTTTATCCCTATCACATCATGGAATTATAGAGTGAATCTAATTCATCATGGGACTATGACCACCATGTCCTGGGAGAGAACCAAGAATTAATTCTATGATCTAATGTTCCATTGAGAATTAATTTTGAATTCTTATAAGATTTTCAAGTGAAATTACTATTACATTATGAATTATTGAGTATTATTTTCAAATGTTGTATGTATAAACTGAAATCAATTTTCAGTGAAAGGTTTATTTTTGGAAACTATATATGTTTTTCCTAATATTTCATTAACAAACTGTATAAAATGATTTTATTTTAAATTTAAAAACCCTAATTGTTTATATTTATTTTAAAAACCCCATATTGGGCTTTTTGTCGCTCACCATATGTTTTCAAAATCTATTTCTACATGGATTAAGGATTCAAAGAAGTGAGACAGTGGTCAAGTTCTTCTAAGGTGTTTAACCATGTAAACAATTGTTTTAGTCTTTTCTTTTGTTGGTTGAGGATTCTCCAATGTATCCAGACATTCTAAAACTCTAAACCTTAGTGATCCCAAGTTGTGTAAATAAATAAATTAGATGTTTACATATAAAAATTTTTTGATGATGTTTTCTAGGTAATCATAATGAAACCCTAAAATCACTAACCATTGAAAATAAATAATATTTTTTATATAATCACGTGGATACGTCAAAAACATAAATAACATGAACATCCAGTTAAACTAAAGGTATAAACACATTCTAAATGTAGGTTCAAAACCATAATTCCATCATAGGATTATTTATCGAAGGATCCATGTATAAATCATCTTTAATAACACTCTCCAAGAGTCATATATCACTAATGGAGTTTTATTCGAGATGTTGTGCTCATCGAGTCTCACCATAACAAGTACACACTAGAAGTATGAAGAGATCGATATAAATATGGGGACAACGCAAAAGGAAAATGTATAATTCATTATCCAAAAACATGGATAATATTAATTAATTATGTTTTAATATTCATGTTTTTTAAATTCCATAAACATAAATTTTAGTGCATTCTATAAATAAAATTAATTTCTCATCATTTTGAAATTTAGGTTTAAAATGCCTCAATTTAGACCTAATTAATCATTATATTGTAGAATAAATTCTTTTAATTATATTAATTATATATTTTAGTATATCATTTATCACTTTGTGTGGAACATTTTTATTTTATTATCAATGGAATATTCATAAGAGAAGATATATATTTTTGGCTATGGATGTAGAAATTTTTGGACAAATAATAATGGGACTTAGGCCTATCAAATAAACATGGAGCCCACACTTCAAGCATGATGAAGATAAAATTTCAACTGTATATATAGAAAAGTATGGGAATAATTTAATTAAATAGTTTCCATTCCAAATTATGTTATTTTCATGGAGATCTAGGGATCCCATGTTGAGGATTAAATTATGGGTCAGATTTCAGGGCCCATAAAATCATCCCACCATTTTGAGCATATAATTTTAATGGATGATCCAATTGGAATGAAATTTTTCCATATATTATCGGGCACATGGAAGAATATATTTATCTTATAAAACTATCAAGGTTTTAACTATCCTCAATTTCATATTTTTATACAACAAATGTGGATGAATCTATTCTAAATTTTCTAGTCAACATTGAAATATCTAATTTCCTTTTATTTCACACCAACTTTTACTATCCTAATTAAATGGTATGGAATTTATAGATTGGTTCATATCCCTAGGGCCCAAAAATTACTTTTTATGGTGTGGTTAGGGATGAATTTGGGTATATGTTTTTTTCTTTCAATTATATTATTATGCTTTCATTTTGTAGTAACATATTAATTTTTTCTCATGTAAGTTAGCAAATCACATTAATTTCAAAATAAAAGTTTTTATTTATATCTCATTAAAATATTCATAATGTAAATTTGATACCATTAACTTTGGAATTAAATCCATTCACATACTATTTTGTGAAATTCTTTACACAACACTTGAGTGATTATTGTTTCACTCTTTATCTTTTTCAATTCTTCCCTAATTAGTCTACATCCCACTTCCATTGACAGAATAACATCAATGGAGGGATAATCCTTTTATTATTTTATCCAAGGGAGTATCATGGGGATATATTGGATGTAATTTCTCATTTTAATAATTCTTCATCAAATATTTTTTTGAGATTTTCATTCAATGATATTCCTTCTACTTTAAACCCAATAATTGTAAGGATACACATCATGAGTTTTAAAAAAAATCCTCTACTATTGACTAGTTATAAATATAATCCTCCAAGTGTATAAGTTATTAGGATTATCATAGTGAAAAAAATACATGAGTAATTTGGGAAGTTCAGATTTTGTTGAAAGAAACACTCGAATTTAAGAAATTTAAACCATTAAAATAAATCTATCAAATCCACCCCATGCGATAACCTAGGATCAAATAATTCTCTTAAATTCAATTCAATTATGTCTTTAAAACTCTTTAAGAATCCACTCATATCAAAAATAATTTTTCCACTTCCTAGAAAAATCAACCCATATAATGTCTATTTCATTAGGTTTATTATTAGATATCTATGAAATAAATAACCCAAGATGTACTACAAGCCACCACTTTATCCATATAACTTGGCTAAATTTGGGTATCACCAAATTTTAGTTCCATTTTCAGGGAAACAATAAATTCATCTTAGAAACTCATTATAGTCTCCCCCAATTCTATTTTCTAATCTCATTTCTCTTATCAATTACCCTTTTTGTCTCTGCATGTCTACCCAAACAGATGATAATGATGATGGTGTTTTTGTCATTAAGCTCTAGTCAATAGTTTTACACGACAAAATGTAGCATAGTAGTTACCATAAAGCTGTCTCATGAGAATGTTTGCAGTTAGGATGTCAAACCGCCATTTTGTTAATTTGTTTATGATAATGGTAAAACTTAAATTGGGTATTTGAAATGAGTTAAACAAATTTAAATTATAAAAAAATTGGATTGAAACTATAAATCTGTTTTACTAATTGAAAATCAGAAGCAAATGGTACTAAATAAAACAAACTAAATAAGGTAGTGGTGGAAAATGATTGATCCTCGAACACTCCCTTTGTCCTTTTTTAATTAAATTATCAAATTATATTCCTCAATACTCACTTAAAGACATCAAAGTGAAAAACCCAAACATGGGTGTTAATATTCTCATCAAAGTTATATAATTACCCAAAGACTTCCGATCAACCAAAATATATTAATCTCATTGTGATCAATGGGAAGACCTCGCCCAAAGAAATCTAAAAATTTGAATAACAACTTTACATTAAAAAATTCAGGAACATTACATTTCAAAATAGAAGAAACTAAATTAAATAATGAAAAGAGATATCCTTCAATCATGAAAACATTTTCTAATATAATATATTAAGAATACAATGAAGTACCGCACACAAAAGTGAAGAATCCTAGGATTTCCACAATCCAACACCACATCATGTTTATACATTCATGACTTCATTATTATCAATGGAACTCCTATTCTCTAGCATATATACTCCATCAAACCCCACTCACTCCTTCCAACCCCCCTTGAAATGATGTTGATCTTAAAATATATAGTGGAAAGGGTGTGGAAATCTCCTGTGAAGTTCTGTTTCCCCGAATGATGTATCTATTTTTTGTCCTGTTACCATTGAAATATTTCTCTGGCCTCTTTAAAAGAGTTGTTGAAAATGAAATCCTTCCTCTACCCTCCAATTTTTTGAATTTGTTGACATATGGTGAAAAAGAAATTAATATACTACCAAATGGAATTGTTTTTGTTCAAGGATACCAATCAAATTTAACTTGTTTGACTCTCTATAAGATTCCATTAAAGGGAGACTTTTTCTTAAAAACTCCTCATACATTCATGGAATCGAGTCCAATTAAATCTCCAAATGAAATAAAATAATTTTGCGTCACGTAGGCCGAGTAGTGTCTCATTGAATGATATGATTCCCATCCTTCCATGTGGGAAGGATTTCCCCAATGTCTGATTTATTTAGGAATCCATATTTTAGAATAATGACCTGGACCAATTGAAAAATATGTATCCCATGAATAGAGGAAGACAAAAAAATGAAATAATATATTTGGATATATATTGTCAATTAAATTCCCAAAATATAGAAGTGATTAAAAATAGTTAAAATTGTATAATTCTTCGATGTTTAATTTCATGCTCGAAACATCCCTTAAATAAAAAGAATTGCAATTAACCTAAAAAATTAATTTTGAGTGGTATAAATAATTTAAATAAACATAAAAAACGTTTTAAATATTATATATATCAATTCCCCAAAACATATAACCTGGACTCATGGACAAGTGAGTGGTAAAATCAAATCAATGTAGATTCAAAACAAAAACCAATGTGGTTTACCAATTAATCACCAAGAAGATAAAGATATCATTCATCCAGAAAACAAATATTTCAATTTCTTAATTAATCTCATTAAATCAACTTCCACATATATTATCCTATAATGAACACGAAACACTTACCTCACATAAATTTTATCTCAACACATAAATATGGATTTTCAAAAAGTATTTTCTCATCCAATATCTCGAAGTAATCACCATAGGCATGATAAATTTGTTTATATAAACCTGATATTTTTTGATAAAAAGTTTCCATATGAATTTTCCCATTCCTTATGTTTTGTAAATCACAAACTCATTTCGTTTAAAATTATTTTTATTACATTCTATAGGTATTAATAAAGAATTGTTTCTAAACATATGCATGTATGATATTAATTGGACTCATGTTTTTTGGTATCTTTTATGTTGTTTCCCATACAAGTATAACAAACATTTACCTAATTCTAAAAAGAAATTTAATCCCATAAAATAATTTGAATCCATAGTTATTGTCAGGTTTATAGTGTTTCTAGAATCTTATTTTCTCGAAATTCCTAATCTGATTACCACAGTATCTCAAATCCAATTCTCAAAGAATATCTAATCTGATTCTATCAGAATTTTGAATTCAATTCATAGAGTTTCCAAACTCCTATTCATTTAAAAAATTGAATACAATTCTTACAATTTCTCAAATAGAATTGACCTAGAATTTCAAATCTGATTCTTATAGATTCTTAAAATCCAATTCATTCATAATTTCTAATCTGATTCAAACAGTTTCTCAAATATGTTTTTCAAAAAATATTGAATCCAATTCTCTCATAATTTTGATTAAAATTCATAGAGTATCTGAAATCCATATATCACACTTTATAGAATCTGATTTCCTAACATTCAAAAAACTAATTAATTACTATAGTTCTTATATATAAAATCAGATTTATGCATATTTTCAATACTGATTACATGATAATGTTTATCATTATATTTTTTATTATGAAATAATTATTTGATCTAATCTGTTATTTTATGAATGTTGCATGTGCCAGCTGTATAGGTCCCTTTGGAATTTTAGGTAAAATATAAAAGTTGGAGACAATGTCAACTATTTCATTACAAGAATATAAATACTTGGTCAATTCATCATTTGTAAAAAAACTTAACTATTGTGTGTGTCGACATGCTATGTATTTTCTCTTGAAATACTAGATAGTGAACTATTTGTTCCATATGCTTGTATTACTTTAGTAAGAGAGTTTCAATATTAATGAAACCTTTTAAGGATGTATATTTATGATTTTTATCATGTGTATGATTTTATAATCAAGGGATTCCACCTTAAAGAAGATAGAGGTGCTGATTAACTGCTTTATCAAGGTCTTGCAAGGATAGAAATATAAATAGTTCATATGATGTTTCATGGATCGAGATATTAGCCACATTTGGGTAAGGCAAACTTTCTTGAATGCATAAATAAAGGGACTCTTTTTCTAAATACAATGGATACACTTATTTTTGTGTTAAAAAAATTAAGTTCATTTGTTTTACTTATTCCATTAAAGGTTTCGTAATTTCGTGGAAATGATTGAAAAATAGAAAGTGTTACTTATTATAAATTCTCTATTGTTTAAAATCTAATTTAAGATTCTATATGATTTAATGTGAAATCATGTTTAAGAAAACATGTGTCTTATTTTCTTTTATGATTATAATATTTATCATACCAAAGGTGTTTTTCTTAACCTTACAGAAGAGGGTTTCGTGATTCAAATCTATATAACCTTGTTAAACAAAGTTTTATTTATGATTAAAAACAAATGTTTTTAAACATACAATTTTCCAAAATATTTTATTTGTTTCATATTCATACATATTTCAATCCAAAAATTGATATCAAAGAAGGTTTCCACTGCTCATATATTTTCTTACATTTTCTTTTCATGTTAGTTATATTACTCTTATAAAATATTTGTTTAAAATACTTATCTACACTAACGTGTATCATGGGAAAATATTTTTATATATTATTATAAATATGTATTTTTTAGTGTACAATCAATAGAAAATATGAATCTTACACGACAACAAATTTTTTATGGTAATGACTATGAATAATGGGGAAAGAAAATGAAGACATTTGTTATCAATACCAGTGTGGACAATTTTCTAATGGTTATTGATGATTACAAAATTCCTGATAAAGAATTTAGAAAATTATAAAATCAAGAGGAACGTGAATATCAACATAACTATATGGTATGACATACTTTACTTTTTTCAATGAAGAAAAATATATACAACCAAATATCATCTATTTATTTAGAAAATAACATTTTGAAGAAAATGGATATTACCCAATTTGGTACATCTAAAGTCATGGAGAAAAGAATATCCATACATAAAGAAGACTGTAATTCTTTTTTTCCATATGGAGAACCTATAAAAAAAATAAAAAATGATTTTTTACTGTTGTATATAGCTTACAATCCATGGGATAAAAATTCATAGAAGATTAAGTTCTTATAAAAATTATTATAGACCTCATGCCTAATGAATGTGAGTCAAATAAAACAAAAGTTGATAAATCAAGAAAAGTTACAAATGTTACTCCTGATGAGTTATTTGGAACTCTTCTATAATATAAGAATAGATTCAAGAGATATTTATAAAAATAAATAAAAATAATCGAGTTTTTACTTTTACTACAACATAAAATCAGATAAAATCCAAGAGAACTTATAAAATATTGAAGTCAATAAAGAATAAAGTGGTTGTTCAATCAGACTCAAGTGAATTTTAAAATTCATAGAACGAGATATCAAATCTTGCTCAAATGATAAAAAAGATTGTTGGTAAGAATTATTTTCAATACATGTATAAGAAAAAGGATTAAAAGGACATGAAATATTGGAAAGTTTTATAATATGAGTGAATGGAAGAAGGACACATCATACCTGATAGTCTAAAGCATAAAAGTAATGACTAAGAAGACACAAATTCTGATAAGAATTTGAAAATTACTGCAATAATAATGGAAATAATTTCCTAAAGGAAAATGAATCATGGAGTGCAAGCCATGGAGATTCATTTGATGAATCCTCAAATAATAAAAATTCTAGACAAAAGAATATTAAACTTATAGCTAAAATAACTTTTGAGAATGAAAGATTCTTGTAAAAGGTACACACTACTGAATCATTGACCAATGTGTATTTAAATTCTGATTTTACTGATGAGAAAAACTATAAATCTTTAGATGAAAAATATTAATCAATAATAATATAATTATTTACCTTCATTTGATGAAGATTATAAATTATACAAGTTAATTGAAAATGAGAATTTCAAAATTAAAAATAAAATTGAAAATTAAAATATTAGAATCAATGTTTTAATAAAATAAGAATCAATTATTTATAAATATCTTGATGAAAATATTTTTAAATCATTTAAATTTTTAAAAACATGGAGGAAGTACATTATCAAAATGATAAAATTTATAAGGATCACGAAAATTATGATTATGTGGAAACTGTTTTGGGGAAAAATATAATTCTAAAAAAATACTTGTGAGGAAGAAAATTTAGCCAGTAGAATAAAATATAAAATATTTTCCCTTAAGAAACTGTTATCAAATTTTACATCTGATAAGGAAAAAGTTGATAAAATTTAGAAACGAATTCTTCCTCTAAGGAATAGTTTGGTAATTGGTTACTCTCAATCAAAACATGTCTTTAGAAATAAATGTTTTGTTCCCAAAAGATTCCCATTTAGAACTAACTGAAAAAGTGGTGGAATTTGGAATGAAAATATTCATTAAAAAATCCAATCATCCTGATTCCATAAATCTAGTTTATCTAAAAAAATGTGGATTCATAAGATTTTAGATTCTAACATTTCTAGAACCACAAAATATTGGATTATGAAAATCTAACATTTCTTATTTTAGGAAAACCAAGGAAGTACTAACAAAAACACATGATACATGGATAATGTTTGTTCTTGATATATTATTGGTAACAATGATTTTTTGGAAAATATTATCAAGATGAATGGTGGAAAATTAACTTTCAATGATAATGCTAAAGGAAAGATCATAGGTATAAATAATATTGTTCTTCTGGAAAAAAGCCTTGATTTCAAATGTTGTATTTGTTAAAGATATTAAAGACAACCTTATAAGCATATGAAAATTATGTGATGAATGTTACCTTGTGAATTTTAGGAATGATAAATGTGTAGTACACAATTCTAATGATGAATTAATTTTTTCTACTCATAGGCATGATAATGTTTATATATTTAACTGAGAATACCATAGGATCGAAGACATAACTTGCCTTACTATAATGGAAGATCAATATTGGTTTTGAAATAGTATATTAAGACACTATTACCTTAAAAACATATGAAAATTAACTATGAAAGAAATTATTAAGGATATACCAAATCAAAGATTTGAGTCTTATAAAGTCTATAACCCTTGTCAATATGATAAGAAACATAATTGAAGAATTAAATTAATTAGTGAAGTATCAACTACTGATGATTTACTATAAGTTCAAATGGACTTCTTTTCTCCTTTACAATCTAGAATCAATAGAGGCAAATACTATTTATTTTTTCTTGTTGATGATTATAGTCAATTTACATTGGTATATTTTCTCATAATGAAATTTTAGGCCTTTTAATTCTTTAAAAATTTTATAGGAAATGTTGAAAATGATAAAAAACTTCCATTGATAACTATTCATAGTGATCATAGTGGAGAATTTGAAAATTAGTATTTTGAAACTCTTTATAGTAAGAAAAGAAATTACTCATAAATTCTCACCTCCTAGAACTGCTCAGGAAAATGGTGATGTTGAAAGAAGAAACAAAATTCATCACGCGATAACATGAACCATGTATAGCGAATACTCAATTTCTAATCATTTTTGGGTTGAAGCTATTAGTACTGCTTGTTATACTATAAATCAATTTTTAATAATTCCATTCTTTAATAAAATATATTATGAGTCATGGATAGTCTGAAAACCCAAAGTCTCATACTTCAAAGTATTCTGATGCAATGTATTCATTTTGAATAAAAAATATAACTTACATAAACATTTATACAAGTCCGATGAAGGTATATTTTTAGGCTATTACACTACCTATAATGTTTATATATTTTTAAACAAAAACACTTGAACAGTTGAAGAATCAAGGCATGTTAAATTTGATTAAAAATATCCTTTTGTTTTTAAAAAACCCAACCAATATCTTCTGATTTATTTTCCAAAACTGAATATAAATGATTGATATAAGATTATTATAATAATAAGAATACTAAATATTTTTTTTGCAAATTATTCACTCTAGACTAATTCATTCATTATATTGATGAATCGGTTTTACAAATCCCAAGTCATTGTATTCCATTATCCTAGTGATAATATCATTGGTGATGTAAATCAGCCCATAAGGACTAGAAGATATTAATAAATTAAGTAGAACATAATTATTTTATTTATCAATTAAAACCCAATAGTCTTGATGAGGCTTTAAGTGATGAACATTGTATTAAATCTATGAAAGATGAACTAAATGAATTTTAAAGGACCAAAGTATATAACTTGGTTGAAAAAACTAAACAAATATTTATAATTGGAGTAAAATTGGTTTTCATAAATAAATATGATTAAAATGGGGTCGTTGATAGAAATAAATAAGACTAGTCACTAAAGGCTATAATCAATATGTGGGAATTGTCTATGAAGAATCATATTCCCCAGTAGCTATACTTAAATCTTATCATATTATATTATGCTTAAAAGCATTATATAATTGCAAACCATTTCAAATTGATGATAAGTGTTCTTTCATTAATGGATATATTCAAGAGGATGTCATTGTTGAATAAACATCTTTTTTCGAGGACCCTAAACATCCTAAATATTTTTTTAAACATAAAAAAGTTGTATATGGGTTCAAACAATACCTTAGAGCCGAGTATGATAGAATTACATTATTTTTGTCACAAAACAATTTTGTTATGAAAAATTTTGATCCAAATATTTTCATAAAGAATGAAAATAAAAATGTTTTTATTGATCAAATTTATGTTGATGACATTATATTTGTATCAACTTAGAAATAATTAATAGTTTATTTTTCAAATCTTATGAATTAAGAGTTTTAAATGAGTGTGATGGGTGAGGTAACATTTTTTCATAGTTTTCAAATCTATCAAAAACTATAATGAACCTTTATATATCAACATAAGTATATTAAATACATTTTTATTAAGTATGAATATGACAATACAAGTTGTATAAGTACTCCAAATGGTACCTCAAATAACCTTCACCTTGATGAAGATGGATCAAAATACCTTTAGAGGTATGATAAGAAGTATACTACATTTAACAAATAGTCATCTATAATTAATGTTTTTAGTATTCTTATGTGATAGGAATCACGAAAATCCCAAATAATTCCATTTAAACTCCATAAAAATTATCCTTTTGTTATTTAAAGGGAAATATGGATTTCTAAATTTTTTATTCTTCTGGAAATGATTTTGAACGTAATTTTTTTCAGATGCTAACTTTATTGGCGGTAGAATGTATTAGAAAAGTTCATCTGGAACTTGTCATTTCTTAGATGATTTACTAGTTTCTTGGTCCTATAAGAAACAGAACTATGTATCACTTTCCATAGATGAAGCCGAATGTGTGGTAGCAGTAATATATTATTCAAAAGTGTTGGGGATGCAACACACAATCACTAATTATGGATTGAGTTTTACCAAAACTCAAATACTATGTTTTTACACACGTTTAATATACCTAAGGAAAAAACCTACACATCAATCAAATGGAATGTACATATATATTAGGAATCACATTCATAGGTATCACACACTAAAAGAAGATACTATTTTATAATTTATTGTAACACAACAACAACTTACAGATATTTTTAAAAAAGCCTTACCTTCTGATAGATTTGAATAAATTTTAACAAAACGTTAGGAATAAAAACTATAAGGTAATCATTCATTTCCAATTTTTTAAAAAAATTATATCGTTACATTATGTTATTCCTTTTCATAAGGGGGTATATTTGAGATTTTTTCATTAATTTGTTTTCATTTCAAATCATAACAAATTTTTTTGGAACCTATCAAAAAAAATTTAGACCCTGATAAAAACAATTTACTTGAGGAATTTTTTAATTTTCTAAAAATAATAATTTTTTTGGATTTAAAATTTCTAAGAATAATTTAATTCTAAAACTAACAAATCTTCTAAGAACATTGAAAGGTAAAACCTCTTATATATTACTTATTAAATTCAATTATGTATTTTAGTATTCCATTTTTTTGGAATCATATTTTAAAAAAAATTTGTTTAAAACCTCAAAATTTGGGAACTTATTAAACCTTATTGGTCTCAATTTCAACCGTTAGATAAGATTGTTATGTTTTCAACCACCAGATTAATCTTTGAAGCCAAACTATCTCCTTGGTCACTTATATATATGATTAGACCCCTCATGTACCACATCAATATCCACTGTAATCTTCAAAAGTTTCTTCTAGTTTTCAAAACATTCACTCTGATTACATTCCATTTCCATAAATATGAATGTCTAAGTTAGTATCTTCTCAATTTTTTATGCCTGCATCAATATAATTCAAAAATTGCTTTATTTTTTGGAAAAGGTTAGTTGAATAAGCCTTATTTATCAAGTATGATTCTTTGTTAAGTAAGATAATAAATATACAAGGATAGAAATCTATTTGTATTGTTAAAAATAATGGAGATCGGGATCTAGTCTATTTGGAACTCGTTATTGAGTTTTATAAATCAGTTTTGTTCTTTATATAAGGAGGAAATGATAATGTACAGTTTGTATATTATGTTAAATCATACTCAATGTCATTCCAAAAGGCAACTGATGTTCTAATAGTACCTTTTGATGGAGAAGCTTTCTACCAATTTCACAAACTTCTAGAAACATAAGTTTATCTCAATAATAAATAGGCAATAGAATACACATTCCTTCAGTAAATAAAGAATAAAAAGCTTTCACATATCTCCCCTAAAAATTGTATTATAGAATTATAGATGAAAGGGTTACTCATTTTGAGAAAATGAGAAAAAGATACCCTCATGGTAACAGATATCTTCACACTAAATTTTCTTGTAAATATAAAGAAGATAAACACAATGAGATACATGTATTTTAAGATTAGTATGATAAAGGACTTATCGATTAAGTATCACATCCTCATGTTTCCATCATCTTTCTACAAGTTGTTAGTTTATTTCTTGACCTCTTTCAATGTTCCCCATAACTCTAACCCAAAGAAGTTCAAGATTCATCTTTTTGGTGATGACACACTTAAAAAAATGAAATATTATATTGATGATATGAATAATCAGTTTTTTTATTTATCATGAAAGGTAGGTAATGTTATAGATTATTATTAGAACTAGATAGTTGAGTCTAAGAAAATAAAATCTCAAGATTGAAAACTGTAAATGTCAAAGAAATAGAAATATTATCCAAATGAAGTTGTTAAAAAGTTGAGACAAGATACAGGGAAAAGAAAAGATTGAGATACTGTCTTTAGGATATATCTACATGAAGAAAAATCCTTAAAAAATTATAAAATTAAATAATTTGAAATAAAATATAAAGAGAAGAAGATAAATAAAAAAGTAACATAAGCTTAGTTATTCCATTATTTTTTGAAAGTCTCAGAAAGAGAATGAGAAAAAATGTAGTTCCAAAACCTTTTATTCAGGACAAAAAATGTTCCCCCTCAATGAAAAAATTCTATGGAAGTAGAAATTCCTCTAATATATCACATAAAAGGAGTAGTTTTAGGTTCAATTCTAAGAATAGAAGATAAATCTAAATAAAGATATTAAGATAATAAAGGTAATGAATGTGAGGACGTGATTCAAGAAATAGGACACATTCATAGAGATAGTTAATCCGAAAAACTCTATATAAGAACATCTCAATCCTCCTCTTCCAAGAAATCCTCACTTGAGAATTTAGTTCATAAATTGAATATTCAAATCCATAAATCATCCTCATCCCATAAAAATGTCACAGATAATGAAGTTCAGGATGTTTTTTCCAATGGTGATAATGATAGTGATGTTTATAGTGATGATGATGAAGCAAATTTTGATCAAATTGTTTATGAAAGGAAAATATAATATATGATAGGGAAATCAAAATCTATGAAATAAAAAGAGAAGATGATAGATGTTGGAAATGCTATGTAAAATCAATGAGAATAAAAAATTCATCATCTTCTATGGGAGAAATTTTTTTCAATAATTAAAGAGGTGGGTAATTTTCATTCCTTACTTTTTATATACTGAGTCAAGATTTCAAATAATTCATGAATCTTTAAGTCAGATATCAGAATCAATAACCCTTTATATGGATAATATGATCAATCTTGAAGAAGAAATCAAAAAATTCATGGATAATTAACATTATCATAGTAAATCCATAAGATACATGACCAAGTGGTCATAAAAGATCAATATTGATCTGATTGATTTTAATGATATGTTTGATTCAATCAAAAATTATTTGGATGAATATAACCTCCCAATCTTTCACGATACGCTTCTCTTTCAATAATGCAATAGCTTGCATTGTACGCAAGTTCGAGATTCTAACACACCGCGACCAATCAAAGTAGTAGTTATGAATAGTAATACCTACTTTTTTGAAATTATATATTTCAAAATGGACTTCATTTTTGTATTCGGAATATCGAAATTATCCTAAGTTGAATCTTTTGTAATTTTCTGAGAACTTCCAATTTTTTATGAATAGTGAAAAATACATAAAAAAAACTTTTTTAATCAAAAAATTTTTTAGTGATAAATTATACTATTGAGTGGTTTGAAAGTATAATTAGAATATATTTTTACCATTTTATCCAATGGTGGTCATTAGAATTAATTTCACTTTGAAATTGGATATAAACAATTGCCAATCTTTTGATATATATTGTTTCTTAAAAACACGCAATTTGTTGTGACAGCGGGAATTAATTATGAAATTAATTAATGAAACTTATATGTTTGGAATTTTCTAAAATAGACATCATTTTTTAATTTGGGATATCAATTATAGCATAGGGTAAAATTTTGGCATTGTTCTGAAAAACTTCAATTTTTGATGAATAGTGAAACCACTAAGTGGTAGTTAAAAAACTGATTTTTCGTTTAAATGAAACATTATCACTTTTGTGAATTTATTTTTAAATATCCAACATACATGGTTTTCATTAGGAAGTAAAATGTGGTTCAATGGGATTAAAATAATTTTTTTTGGTAAATAGTATCTTTTAAGTATAATTAATCGTGATTAAAGGTAATTAGTGAAATTTTAGGTAAATATAATGTTATAATAATAGGAAATGAACTTGACACCTGTCCTACCCCTATTGGATGTGTCATGGCCGACCAATAAAATCCATGTGTCAACTTGGAGACCCCATGGAGCCACATTGGTAGGAAAATGACATAAATAACTTTTTATTTAATGTTAAAATAAAAATGTCACAAACAAGAGTTGTTTAACTAAAACAATTTTTAAATGGGATTATACAAGTCATATTTTTGACTATAAATATTAATTAGAAATATAAAAATATTTACTACATCTTGATATTTGTTTTATAATTTTTAGACATTAAATAAAGTAAATTATTTATGACACCATGATGATGCAGCGATTACCTCAATAATTAATGATTTAAATAAAATGAAAAGATAATGTAAAATATAAGACATACACTTGTCAAAAACCTATTGGATGAGTATATTTCAAACCCTTATCACCTTATACTCAAAATATATAAGTGTGGGACCTTTATAATCTGAAAAATATTTTCATAATAAAGTAACATTTCAATCTTTCCAAGAGTGCCCCTTCTCTCCTCTTATAAAAGGCCCCCACCACTACCACCTTACTCACACCTTCAAAGCCTTTTTCCTCGGCCAAACTCTGCCCAAATACTCTCTAAACTTTCCTACCTTACTCTTAGAAGCCTCACTTTGGGCAGAAGTCTTCCCAAGGAAGCCTTTGGCTCAAATCAAAAAGAGTTACCCGATTTTACGGTAATGTCTTCTCTAACGTTGTTTTGTATTATTTTGCTTCTCCAACCCCTTAAACTCTTTTTATTCCTTTATTTTGTAACAAAAACAGTATCTAAAATATACTAGTATGTTTTTATGATAAGGATTTGGTTTACACATACACACACCTTCGTCTAATGGTTAAAGAACATACTGTTTCTGTGGGTGGCGAAATACTGCCTCATGAAACGATGATTGTTCAATATTCTTTTAACACCTCTAATGGTGGCCATTTTGATGAAACTATTTTCATATATGATATATATATTATGTTTATGTTTTCCTTATGCTTATGTATTTACCATTTATGGCATACTTTATGATTTACATTATGGGTAAACGTGATAATTTCTTTTTAGGAAGTGCGGACTACTGCCCCCTCAAAGTGATTTGAATCGTTAATGCCATACGTGGGATGTATAAAGGATGGAGTAAATGGTAATATACATTTTATTATACTGGAATTATATAATAACTTTATATAATTATAACTTCATTCCATTAAATATGAAATGGAAATGAAAGTATCATTCATGCGTACGTACGGCTTGTCGTCGCCATGAACGGAGCATTTCATTTCTTACCTCTAAATGTTATGTAATATTATAAATGAATGTATATACTGGATATATATGATTTATATGATATATAAATCATGAATATAATTATGGATAAAATGGATATTTTAACACATGAACAAAGTGTAATTATAATAAGTTTATTTTTGACTCAAGTACCCTAGATCGACAAAACGACCGTTATTAACATAAATAATTACATAATGATCATAACATGGGAATAAGTGATATAAAATGAATAATAAACTTGAAAAAGGTTCTTAAGAAATTATAAATTAACTCTATTTTATTATTTAGGAGATCAAAGAACGATCTAGTGAATTCGAACACGAGGTAAGGGAACTTCTTAACCCAATTTATATTCTTTGGGTTAATCTCATACTTTCAAATTATGTCATGATATTATTATGTCCTATCATGTATTTGTACTTTATTTATGTGTACATATAGTGAATACACATAATATATCTACTTTATTTTAAAAAAATGATCTTTGTAAGGGTCTTCGTCTCAATCTCCTTTCATTGAGGCATATTTTGTTTTATACACAAATTTCTTTTATACAGTGTACAAACCCCTTTGACTCTGACTTTTATTAAAAAATAAATATTTTTTTACAAAGCGTTTTACAAAATGACAAAAGGAATGTTTTTTTCTTACATATGCGGTGACAATGACTTCTCTGCTGTCGTGACCATTATTTGTGTTTTGGCTTCCTCTACAAGCCATAACTTTTTTTAATGAAAAATAAATACAATGTTTTAACTTTCTTTTATTTTTGTATTGAAAATGGTTTTGAAAGTTTTTTTATTATATCAATGTGTTGTATTGATATCTTGTGATTGAAATATGGAAATGTTATGTTTCCTTTATGCATGTTTTATGTGATACGATTATGTTATGGTTTGTGATATGTTTAAATCTATTCATATGACGAATTCATTAGACTTAATAAGTGGTGGGTGGAGCCCACTATAGCTGCTCGATGTATCGGTAGGTCTCATGAGACAAACTAGTGTCTTGGAATGAGGCCTTGACAATGTCTTAATTGTGGTCTTGGCATGAGGCCTTGGCTACGTGGTTATGATAGTCTGGCATTATGCATTCCATCATTATGAAAGTGGTTATTGATATTGCATGTTATTATTCGACCAGTAGAATATCCACGTGAATAAGTAAATGTCATTATTTCATTTTACTTTTTCCATATTATGTTGAAGTTCGTGTTTAAAAGGCTTTTGTTTAGTTATACATTGCCATAAATGTTTATGTTTATTTATGAAAGCTTCCACAATATTGTTATCCTTACTGAGCATCTGAGCTCACCCCTTTCAATGTTTTAATATTTTCCAGGATGTGAAGAAGTAATTTATGAATGACCTATAGGGATAGTCTGAAGGGGATAGAAGTGTGGACTATGGAGACTATGTTATTTTGATTTTTCACTTTATGATGTAAGGTAACATTTATGAATGTATCTAGTGTTTCCAAGGCTACTAAACTAATCGGCCTTTCGAGACTTGATCTTCTGTGATCATGCCAATGTTATGCAATAATGAACAGACTCTGGGTAACTAGGGTCGGGGCGTTACAGTTGGTATCAGAGGTAGTTTATTACTAACCATAGAAGCTAGATTTAGATAAACTTTGATTAGAGCACATAGTCCAAAGATAGACTTTGAGGATTAGTATAGAAGAAGTTACTAGAATTTTGTTGTTGTAGAGATTTTTTGAGTTATCCGAGCAATACATCCCTGTCTAGATACGAGCAGGTAGAGGTAGCTCTGGCACAGATGTACCTAGGGGTAAAACCTAAAAACACCGCTTTGAGATAGACTCGAACGTGAACTGGTGCACGACAACGGGCCTTGCTGCACTTTTGGTAACGACACTCCCAGGGGATATGCTTAGGATAATTCTCATTTTCTTTACAAACCACTATGAAGGGTTATAAGTATATACTTCCTCAAAGAAAACATTTTTATGGATTATATCCATAAATAGTTCAATTTATGTTAAGTATTTTACAAGTATGGAATTATGTATTTTGATTCATAAACTAATCTAGTTTATGCCATTGTTTAGAAATGGCGCCTAGTGGAAGGAATGGAAATCGTATTAATGCACGCACTCCATGTAGGTATTTCCCTCCTGGTCAAGATAATTATTGTGGATCTGGAGATACAACTGGTGCTGATCAACTTATTACCATACTGGGACAAATCACTCAGGTTATGAATAATAACCTTACTCGTATGGAGCACCCCGATCCGCAACGTGGAGGATCAATGTTAGACCGCTTCATGAGCCAACAACCACCAACATTTAATGGGGGTAAAAATCCATTAGTAGCTGAGAAATGGATAAACTTTTTAGAAAAAATATTCCATGCCTTGGGGAGTAGCGAAAGGGAGAAGGTTGTCATGGCAGTCTACCGCCTCACTAGAGATGCCGATCAATGGTGGTCACTGATTCAAAACACAAAGGAAGATGAAGAAGTATAAAATATGGAATGGAGAGAGTTCAAAGATATTTTCTTAGAAAAATAAATTCCTCGTGACCATCGAGCAGATATGGAAAGGAAATTTCTGAGTCTGAGGCAGAAGGAGGATGAGAATGTCACAAAGTATGAGGCTAACCTTACAAGATTATCAAGGCATGCTGCAGATTATATACGTAACCCAAGAAGAAGATCGATCGTTTCTTTGATGGGTTAAAACCGTTTCTCCATCGATCATTAGTATCACAATATTTCTCAACGTACGAAGATATAGTCGCGTGTGCTATCAAGATAGAAAAGGAATTCTCTAAGTCTTATGACAATAAAGTAAAGCAAGATAAGAAGAGAATGATGGAACAAGAGACAGATAAAGGGGAAAATGGAAAGAAGGATTTTCCATTATGCAATAATTGTGGGAAGAATCACCCTGGTACTTGCCTAAAAGGAATGGGGGTTTGTTACAAATTTGGAGAAAAATGTCATCAGGTTCATGATTGCAAAGGAAAGAAAGCGGTTATCAAAGTTGAATGCTACAATTGTAGAGAAAGGGGGTATTATTCAAATTAATATCCTAAGCATCAGGGAAACTTACCTCAGAGAAGGCTACGGGATCAAGGACAATCTTATGTTGTTACTACAGTTGAAGCAGAATAATTAATGTATTGGTGCTTTTGGACTCAAGGATTATATTATGGTTATAAGGATAACGTGATATATATATAAGGATTGTACTACAGTAGTTGTTGTTTTAATTAAGGATTTAATATGATAAAGGTAATCATATTTTTTGTATGTGACAATAAGAGAGACTTTACTTTGTTTAGAGAATCTGATTTTACAATTGATTTTGGAATTTAGAGACCATTTAGAGAAAGTTTGGACAGAGGTATTTTGGATTACTATAAAGGTTAGAAAGGATTATGTTGATCTTTGGATAGTATTGTTTAAGGTTAAGACATTTCTGAAGATTATTTTTGGAATATTATAATACTATAGTTTTAGGAAAAGGACAACCTGCAGGGTGGGGCATAACCCGTCACATCGGACAAAGCTGCAGGAATCGAACCCACAACCATAGTGTGACAGGCCTTTATTACCTACCACTAGCCTACAGGAAGTCCCTGGTTATTATAAAATAGTTTTCCTAATCTAAATGGTCTGTGTTAATATTTTGAACCCTGTACGATTAGGATAAATATAATATTTTTGAAATCTATTACCTTTTGGAGTGAAAGATGGGTTTGTGGTAAACATTTATTAAAGAATGGAAGTGTAATGTCAAGTAAGTATATTTCTTGACATTCTTAGTAAATCTCAGAAAAAAATTCCTCAACTTTATGAAAGGTAACATAAAACAAAAATGTTTTCAGTTAGCTTTTCCAACTGGGGATTCAATGACCGTTTAACCAATCACAAGTTTGTGATTTTCTTGTGGTTAACTTTCTCATAATACTGTTTTCTACAAGTCTCCATCAGACCTTGATGGTTTGTTTCTCCTCCATATCCATATTTTCATAGAATCCAAGTATGGGCTATCTCGGGTGACCTTCGTACTTCTCTTTCTTTCTTTTAATGTTATATTCTTATTAACCCTATTTCCGATGTGGGTTTTCCACAAAGGTATTTTCTATTTTCAGAATTTTATTTTCAAAGAACATTTTCAAATTGTGATGATGCAATTTATTGAAGGATGGGATAATGTAATACCCCAAGCTTTCATGATACGCTTCTCTTTCAATAATGCAATAGCTTGCATTGTACGCAAGTTCGAGATTCTAACACAAGGCGACTAATCAAATTAGTAGTTATGAATAGTAATATCCACTTTTTCGAAATTATATATTTCAAAATGGACTTCATTTTTGTATTCGTAATATCGAAATTATCCTAATTTGAATTTTATGTAATTTTCTTAGAACTTCAAATTTTCTATGAATAGTGAAAAATACATAAAAACAACTTTTTTTATCAAAATAATTTATAGTGATAAATTATAATATTGAGTGATTTTAAAGTATAATTTGAATATATTTTTACCATTTTATTCAATGGTGGTTATTAGAATTAATTTCAGTTTGAAATTGGACATAAAAAATTGTCAATCTTTTGATATATATTGTTTCTTAAAAACACACTATTTGTTGTGGCAGCGGGAATTAATTATGAAATTAATTAATGAAACTTATATGTTTGTAATTTTGTAAAATAGACATCATTTTTGAATTCTGAATATCAATTATAGCTTAGGGTAAAATTTTGGCATTGTTCTGAAAAACCTCAATTTTTGATGAATAGTGAAACCACTGAGTGGTAGTTAAAAAACAGATTTTTCGTTTAAATGAAACATTACCACTTTTGTGATTTGATTTTCAAAAATCCGACATATGTGGATTTCATTATGAAGTAAAATTTGGTTCAATGGGATTAAAATAATTTTTTGGTGAATAGTAACTTTTAAGTTTAATTAATCGCGATTAAAGGTAATTAGTGAAATTTAAGGTAAATATAATGTTATAATAATAAAAATGACCTTGACACTTGTCCTACCACAATTTTATGTGTCATGTCCGACCAAGAAATTCCATGGGTCAACTTGGGGACCTCATGGAGCCACTTTGGTAGGAAAATGATATAAATAACTTTTTATTTAATGTTAAAATAAAAATGTCACAAACAAGAGTTGTTTTACTAAACAAAATTTTAAATGGGTTTATACAAGTCATATTTTTTACTATAAATATTAATTAGTAATATAAAAAGATTTCCTACATCATGATATATTTTTTATAATTTTTAGACATTAAATAAATTAAATTATTTATGACACCATGATAATGCAGCGATTACCTCATTAATTAACGATTTAAATAAAATGAAAAGATAATGTAAATTCTAAGACATAAACTTGTAAAAAACCTATTGGATGAGTATCTTTCGAACCCTTATCACCTTATCCTCGAAATATATAAGTGTGGGACCTTTAGAATCCGAAAAATCATTTCATGATAAAGTAACATTTCAATCTTTCCAAGAATTCCCCTTCTCTCCTCTTATAAAAGGCCCCCACCACTACCTCCTTACTCACACCTTCAAAGACTTTTGGCTCGACAAAACTATGCCAAAATACTCTCTCAACTTTCCTCCCTTACTCTTAGAAGCCTCAATTTGGGCAGAAGTCTTCCCAAGGAAGCCTTTGGCTCAAATCAAAAAGAGTTACCCGATTTTAAGGTAATGTCTTCTCTAATGTTATTTTGTATTATTTTTCTTCTCCAACCCCTTAAACTCTTTTTATTAATTTATTTTGTAACAAAACAAGTATATAAAATATACTAGGATGTTTTTATTATAATTATTTGGTTTACACTTACACACACCTTCGTCTAATGGTTAAAGAACATACTGTTTCTGTGGGTGGCGAAATACTGCCTCACGAAACGATGATTGTTCAATATTCATTTAACACCTCTAATGGTGGGAATTTTGATGAAACTATTTTCATATATGATATATATATTATGTTTATGTTTTCCTTGTGCTTCTTTATTTCTCATTTATGGAATAATTTATGATTTCCATTATGGGTAAATGCGATAATTTCATTTTAGGAAGTGCGGACTACCGCCCCCTTAAAGTGATTTGAATTGTAAATTCCATATGTGGGATGTATAAAGGATGGTGTAAATGGTATTATACATTACATTATACTGGAATTATATTATACCTTTATATAATTATAACTTCATTCCATTAAATATGAAATGGAAATGAAAGTAGCGTTCATGCGTACGTACGGCTTACCGTCCCCATGAATGGTGCATTTCATTTCTTACCTCTAAATGTTATGAAATATTATAAATGAATGTATATAATGGATATATATTATTTATATGATAAATAAATCATGAATATAATTATGGATATAATGGATATTTTACCACATGAACAAAGTTTAATTATAAGATGTTTATTTTTGACTCAAGTACCTAAGATCGACAAAACGACCGTTATTAACATAAATAATTACATAATGTTCCTAACATGATAATAAGTGATATAAAATTAATAATAAACTTGAAAATGGTTCTTAAGAAATTATAAATTAACTCTAGTTTATTATTCAGGAGATCAAAGAATGGTCGAGTGAATTCGGACACGAGGTAAGAGAACTTCTTAACCCAATTTCTATTCTTTGGGTTAATCTCCTACTTTCAAATTATGTCATGATATTATTATGTCCTATCTTGTATTTGTAATTTATTTATGAGTACTTATAGTGAATACACATAATAGATCTACTTTATTTAAAAAAATGATCTTTGTATGGGACTTCGTCTCAATCTCCTTTCATTGAGGCATATTTTGTTTTATACACAAATTTCTTTTATACGGTGTATAAACCCATTTGACATTTACTTTTATTCAAAAAGGAAACTTTTGTTACAAATCGTTTTACTAAACGACAAAAGGAATGTTTTTTTTCTTAGGTATGCGGTGACAACAACTTCTCCGCCGCTGTGACCATTATTTGTATTTCAGCTTCCTCTACAAGCCATAACTTTTTTAATGAAAAATAAATACAAAGTTTAAACTTTCTTTTATTTTGGTATTGAAAATGGTTTTGAAAGTGTTTTTATTATATCAATGTGTTGTATTGATATCTTGTGATTGAAATGTGGAAATGTTATGTTTCCTTTATGCATGTTTTATGTGATACGATTATGTTATGGTTTACAATATGTTTAAACCTATTCATATGAGGAATGAATTGTACCTAATAAGTGACGGGTGGAGCCCGCTACAGCTCCTCGATGCATCGTTAGGTCTCATGAGACAAAATAGTGTCTTGGCACCAGGCCTTGACAAAATCTTAATTGTGGTCTTGGCACGAGGCCTTGGCTACGTTGTTATGATAGTCTGGCATTATGCATTCCATCATTATAAAAGTGGTTATTGATGTTGCATGTGATTATTTGACCAGTAGAATATCCATGTGAATAAGTAAATGGAATTATTTCATTTTACATTTGCCATATTATGTTGAAATTCGCGTTTAAAAGGATTTTTTTTAGTTATACATTGCCTTAAATGTTTATGTTTATTTATGAAAGCATCCGCAATATTGTTATCCTTATTGAGAATCTGAGCTCACCCCTTTCAATGTTTTAATATTTTCCAGGATGTTAATAAGTATTTTATGAATGACCTATAGGGATAGTCTGAAGGGGATAGAAGTGTGGACTATGGAGACTATGTTATTTTGATTTTTCACTTTATGATGTAATGTAAGATTTATGAATGTATCTAGTGTTTCCAATGCTACTAAACTAATTGGTCTTTCGAGACTTGATCTTTTGTGATCATTCCAATGTTTTGTAATAATGCACCGACTCTGGGTAACTGGGGTCGGGGCGTTACAATGAATCTGATGATTCTCTCAAAGAGTTATAAAATATTATTTCTAAGATGATTAAGGAGGAACAAGAATTTCAATTCTAGGAAGATAATGATTTGTATGGTAAAATAAAATCTATCATTGTTGAGGATAAAAATTTTATTTCTTATAAATATGAGATCACTATTTTTGGGAATCAAAATGAAGAGGTGGATAAAAAACTCAAGTTCAATGAAGAAAAGTTTTTAGTCAATGTAATTCCTTGACCCCAGTAGCCTAGAGATGGTGAATAATTTTATTACATTGGAATGATTACAAGAAATCAAATCCCAATATATTGAACAACTTATAAGTCTTGGAAGACAAAATTATATTCATGATACCTGTAATACATTGGGAGAAGAAAATATAAAACGAAAAAATATATATTAAAATAAATTGTATCCTTGAATGCTTACACAATGATTTCTTATTCATAAGATGTGGAAAAGAAACATCAGAAAGGGGTGAGGTTAGATGCTCAATTAGGTGAATAGATATAGGGGAAGATATCATAAACATAAACACAAGGCATGATGAATAAATAAAAGTACACAAGCCATTAAAAATAAACATGAACAGAATATGGTAGGAATAAGAGATTAATAAATAATTCCATAATAAAACATAATCATGGGTATTCTAATAGTCATAAAATGACATGAAATATCAATTACCTGCTTCATAATGAGGTAATTCATAATTTTAAACATCATAACCATACAGTGAAGTCCTCATGAAAATACCATATATAACATTTTGTCAAGGCTTCATTCAAAGATCGTAGTTTGTCTCATGAGACCTACCAATGAATCGTGGGGATATAGTAGTCCCCACACACCACTTACAAGGTCAAATTCAATCTTCATATTAATGGTGATAAAAAAACATATACATTCATATTTAAACTAACATATTACATGTAAATAACTTTCCACAAACATTAAGCATAAACACAAACCATTCAGAGTAAATTGGTGAATGATTTTAAGATAGCACATCCATAGTCAAACTAATCATAAAACATTAAATTAAATATGGTATATGATATCATAAATTATTAATCTCAATAATACATTATAATCAACAAGTGTGTTCAAATATATGAAAATACTCTTATAAAATAATAATGTAATTTTTGAGATAAAAACTATTTTACTATGAAAAGAATATTTTTTTGGAAAAGTATTTTTATAAAACCAAAATTAAAATTAGTTAGTATTTTAATAATAAAACCACTTATTTTATAAGCAAAATGGTTTCTAAAAATATATAATATAGTTCCCTTGAAAATAGGTAAGAATTCGAGAAATTCCATTGAACCGAGCACGTGTTTCAGGAAGAATTTTTGAAAGATCTATAACGTATAACTCCACATAAATGAAATTAGGATTCCTGTTGGTACACATATATAGAAAATTATCATATTATATATGAGTATTCAATATGAACAAATAATAATTTAATTTATGTTTGTAATTAATAATAGAAACCCAAATGAAAATAGAGGTTTGGGTAGAAAACTCGTACCACTTTGTAATCAATCGAATCATATGCCTCAAAATTAATAATCACAAAATGATATGTTGAATAAAATAAAAATAAATATATTCATGATATAATAAATCAATGGGAAGTATACATTCACCATACTCAACTAAAAGTAGTGAATAAAAATTTCTCACAAAAATGGAAGTGAAATGAGGAAACCCTTACCTTATGTGCAAATGTACTATACACCCGATCTTAATGTCCTGAATAATAAAATTGGATTCATTAATTCATAATCCCAAAACATTATATATATTTAATTGATTTATTATATCTTTATTGAGTTAATTTATAGAATTTTATATGTGTTAATAGATTCAATTTCATCATTTGGGAGTGCATGTTTTCAAAGTTTTCATGATCATTTTTCTTGTATAATTGTATGGGTGTTAATGTAAAATAGAAATATAAATACATAATTGAAGTTTGAAGTTTTTATTGATCATATAAAAGGTTATATGATCCTATAAATACTTTTTTTTATTTTGGGAGAAGATGAATATTTTGATATAATTGTAATGATAAATGCCTGGATTAATTTGCTGGTTTTTTGATCAGCACGAACTCATTTTGTTTTTTAATTTAATAAAATGTGTAAAACAGGTTCCAGAACATTAAGAAGGATAAATTACATTTATTATGATCTTTTTCAACCATAAAAATGGTATCATGATCATAATTGTAGATGGGAATATAAATTTAATCCCGACGTCCTTGTGTGTGATAAAATAACACATCTCAGATAGTGTTTTCATTTTTAGTATAAGAGGAGGGGAAAAGTGAGATGATGATGAAATATAACAATATAATAATACCATTTCAGTAAATTTAGGTAATATAATTATCATATCATTTGGATGAGGGAAGGTTTGGAAAAATAAACAATAGAATGGAACTTGATAATGAAATTGAAAGAAAAAGGAAGGGAGGTTTACATCTTGAGTAATCCCACTTGAAAACCTCCTCATGGACTTTGGTTTTGGCCTTTTGGTGATACAATATGGTCTTGGATACGAGAAAGGTGATAGGGGAGAGTATTTGGGCATAAAATTGATGAAATTAAATACTTAGAGAAGTGATGAGAAGAGGGAGTGAGAGGTGGTTTTTATAGTGGAGGAGAGGAGTGATTTCTCAATATTTTATTCATTACATTATTATTTTTCTCAACATAAGAAAAATTATTGATTTTTATTACCAAAAATAGTAATAAGTTCATGTGAGTTCAAAAAAATGGTTCTTACATCATCCATGATATAAGGAATAGTGTATTTATCTTATAATGTGTTATACTGTAAATTACTGTATTTTACTATTCACCAAAATTTCATTATTTCAGAAAAATACCAAAAAATTTCCTTAACCATTTATTTAAATTTAAACTCTAAAAATGAGCTGAATTTTATTAAAATTAATTTATATATATGAGAAAATTAATATTTACTATAAATATATAGATTTGAAAATTATAACTGATTTTAAAACACCCAAAAAATTATCTAACAACTCAATAAATATCCTAAAATCATTGCAAAGATTAATATTTTTTTAGGAATACATTTTATGAAACTAATTTTCTTTTAATAAAATTTATTAATTATAATATTATAATTAAATATTTATTACTCAAAAAAAACCAACACTTAATTAATAACTTTTAAAATTTTCAATTTCATTTATTAAGTGCCTTAATTTTATATATACTTTCATGGGTGAGGTTACTATTCATAATGGTCATGTTAATATTCATGAGGGTAACTTATTATTCATAAGGGTTACATTACTATTCATAAGGGTAAGTTAATATTCAATAAAAATTAATTTGATCATATCAGACTCTATATAACTTATTGAATGCAACTATGTAAGTCCGTTTTTTGAAATTCAAACCACAGAAGTGGGGAAATTATATTAATTGGCTAGGATATAATTTTTCTTGTTTAATAGTGACTGATTTTCATGTGCATATAAGATATCTAATTAATCGAAATAATTTAGGAAGAACTTTCTTTACAATCACGGGGTGTCATATTAATAGTTAATATATTCATACCATAATTTAGTCTTTATCAAAATAATTATAATAGTAAATATATATATATTAATATATTTACAAAAATTAATTTTTTAATAATAAATTACACACATTCATATTAAAATAATCTTTTACAAAATATAATACTCTAAAATAGTATTTGTCTTAAAAATAAATATGAAAGCTATAAATTTGAAATATAAGTATTATTAATTAAGACAATTAAATTTAAATTATTATTATTTTCATAACATAATGTATTTAAAAATATAAATCAAAATTATGGGGTGTTATATTATTCCCCCTATCAATAAAATTTCATCCTAAAAATCATAAATTTCACTTCGAAAGTTAAAGGTTGATACTTGAAAATTCTCTTGTGGGAAACCCACATAGAAAACAGGGTTAACAAAATATTCTCTTAATAATGTGGGAAGTGAAATTCATAGGTTACCATAAATCAACACATTTGAATAGGATAACATTTGTGGGAAGTGAAAAAATAGACATGGAAGAGTAATTTAACCATCATGTTCTGATGGAATTTGATAGATAACATGCTCAGAAGAATGTTGATTAACACAAAACCATAAACTACAATTATTCAAAATTTCATTGATATCATTTAATAATTTGATAATAGGACACTATTTTTTTACCCATTTCCTATATTTGAGGAATTATTACACTCTATAAGAGTATAAATATACACAAACTTATCCTTTTATTTCACCTTGAACTATATATATTTCATTACTTAGCACATGTTGTGCCATGTGGTGAAGTAATTCATCAACCTCTAAAAGATCATATAATGATCAACTTAAACCATTCATAAATGGTTAATCATTCCATAATGATTCAACAATTTAAAAATAAGTTCTCTGAATTTCCATTATGAACATATCATTATCCCTTAATCGCCATAAATAAGCTCAGAACATTCACATTCTAAACATGTGAATAACTTCATAATGTATCCTCTTGAAATATGGTAATAACATTGATTACAATAAAACCTTATTGTAAACATGTATTATTATGTATTCCTTAAGTAAGATACATGTTATTGGATTTATTCCTTAAATCCAAAAGTGTTGTAAAATCCATTCATGATAGCATAGAAAAATTTTGAACAAGTTAATAATCAGTTTGAACATAGTTAGTACTTATCCAAATTAATAATTTCTTCATCATTATCTCAATATCAGGAATATATTTAGGAGTGTCTGTCCATCAATCAAGTATTTTCCAAAAAAATTATCTTTCCACTAAATATCGTTTCATGGTACCATTCAACTTATGGTTTCAAATCCTTAATGAAAAATTATGGTAGTATAATCCTCATATATTACATAATTCTTATAACTAGTACATTGTTGAAAAAATATTCATATGATATGATTATTGACTTGGAATATTAATCATTACACTTCCTCTAAAGTAGTATCATAACATAACCATTATCTAATAACATTATATTTTGTATATTCCTTTGATGCTGAAGACATTGATTCACATAGTGTCTCATGTCCTTGTAGTTGAATCATTGTACATTAGAATCCTTTTTCTTACCCTTGCAATCATGAACTTGGTGTCCTTTTTTCCACAGGACTCAGATAATTATTTACAAGCCATGTTAACACATGATACTATTTTTTTATATGATGAAGCTGGATGGGAGACTATATTCCTTCGAAACGATGGATTACGACAATGAGAGATATGATCCTAATTACTATTTGCATCAAGTGCATTGGTGAAGTTCTAATTGCATATAGTTAGCCTCCATTTATAATCAATTCTATATATTACATTAGTGCATAAAATACTAAACTTTTATAACTCTAAACATGGTATAATGCATATCATAAATTTATGCATCATAAATCCTAAAACCATAGAGTTGGGTTACATTGGAATCATAAATCAATCATAATGGTATGTAAGAAAAATGTGAACTATCTGAAGAATATCCCCTAAGAGTGTCAAACTAGGTGCATAGTAAGGCCCGTTTTCATGTACCAGGTTACCTCAAGTCAATCCTAAAACACCATTTAAGATTTGTTACTCCAAGGTACATTTGTTCCAGAACCACATCCACTTGTTGTATCGAGACATGGATTTATATTCTAGGAAGATCCACATAATCTCTGACATACCAAAATTATAGGATTTTCTTGTATACTTATCCCCAATGTCTATTTTATGGTTTGTTTACTAATATACATTTTCTAAATCTATTTTCCATGTTTTCAGCTAAAATGATTTTGATACCAACTATTATGCCCCAACCCCAGTAGCCCAGAGCGGGTGCATTATTTATTTACATTTGAATTACTAAAAGGAATCAATTACTGAATGACTGAATAGTTTAGCAGTCTTATAAGACCATATTACATTCACTAAACCCATAAAACATTGGGAAAAGAAAATATAACGTGATAAAATAAAAAAAGTGCATCCCAGAAAGCTTATACCATGATTTATTTTTCATAACCTATGAAAAAAAATAATAATGGGGTAATCTCATATGCACAAAAAAGGAAATAAATACATTATAATATATCATAATCATAAACACTAGGCATGGTGAACATATAAATGTACACATTCCATTAAAAAAACATAAACACAATATGGAAAGAATAAAATATGAATAAATAATGCCACAATAAAACATAATTTTGGATACTCTACTAGTCTAATAACCAATTGAACTATCAATTAATAGCTTCTTAATTAGGGAATTCATAATTTTGATCATCGTAACCATACCATTAAGGCCTTTTTCTAAAACCATAAATAACCATTTTGTCAAGGTCTCGTTGCAAGACTATAGATTGTTTTTTGAGACCTATAGATGCATCGAGGGGATATAGTAGGCACCACCCATCACTTTATAATTCCAATTAATACATAATATGAATAGAGGAAAAAATAAAAAACATACACAATAATATTGAAATAAACATATGAAATGGAAATAACTTTCCCCAAATATAAAGCATAAACACAAACCATTCAGAGTAAATTGGTGAATGGTTTTAAGATAGAACATCCACATTCAAACTAATCATAAACCATTCAACTATATATGGTAGATGATATCATAAAATATTAATCCCAATAATAAATAATAATCAACAAGATTATTGAAATAGATGAGGAGCTCTTATAAAATCATCAAGTAATTCTTGAGATAAATACTCTCTTACTTTGAAAAGAAGAGTTATTTTGGTAGAGTATTTGTATAAAACCAAAAGTTATGTAATATATTATATTCATAATAAAATTATTTATTCTTGAAATATAATGGTTTCTAAAAATAAATTAAATAATTCCCCTGAAAATAATTAAGAATTTTAGAAATTCTCTTGAATCGAGCATATATTTTGTGAAGATTTTTTTAATTATCCTTTTAAAATATATAAATCACAATAAATTAATGATGGATTCTTATTGGTAATCATATATATATATATAATTATCATAGAATATAGTAGGAGAAAATATGAATAAATAATAATTTAATTATGTTTCCTAAGGTGGATGATATTTTCAATAGGTTGAGGAATGACTTTTCAGGATGTAAACTGGCCTAACAGGCTGTCCCATGGTCAGGGGTTACTGGTAACACTAATCCTATGCCATATGAGTTTGCCATGCCTTCTTATGTATATGTTTCTTAGATTGGACATGGACTAGAATAATTGAACAGAAAGGAGTTTAATTTCCAGATATAAGAGCTACCAGGAAAACCAGGGCAGTGGGTGAAAGATGGGGGAATGGAAAACCAGAGGTTGACCCTGTCTCTTCTTGAAATTAAAAATCATTTTAATGGGATGGATTCTGATACTCCTAATCAAAGTTTAAAGGGATCCGAGTGGTTCTCAGGTTCAGAGTCGAGGGGTGGAGAGAGTAATGGACAACTTTCGGAGGACAGCTCAAAGGGAGGAAGAAGGTTCCACAGGACAAGAAGGAAGAAGGGACAAAAAGAGAATAGAGGTACGAGTAGTTTCATTTTGAGAAATAGAGAGAAATACAAAGGTTTCAAGGATTATTCATACCTTCAAAGACCTATAGAGACAAGGACAACAAAAATGGAGGGCCCAACGTGATGGATGTTGAATCTTCCAAAATGGAACAGATGATGGAGGGAAATGTGAAAACAGTGAGTGGGAGTTTCACAGTTGGAGGATTCTCCTCTAAAGATCAAGACTGAGGGATGTAGTCTTGTATGGAAAAAGGTTCTCAGTTTTAGGGAGATCGTATGGCTCCTGATTCCCCTCTAACCGGGGCTCAGGGGTCATCAAGAAATGTTACTGATGTTGGGGAAGCTCCATTAATTAATACAAATGGATCACAACAGACTTCTGAGATAAAGATTATTTCCAACCCATGGGATCATCTCATGCACTCTAAGGAAGAGATGTTAGTGAATATAATTAACATTCAAGTGCCTAAGGAGGATGCACCAAGGATAAATGAGAGACCATTTATTGTGTATTAAACCACAAATCAAGAAGATTGGATCATCAAGAAACATTTAATCTTGACCTGAGGATTCAATGCCAAGAAGTTAACAGTGGAAGAATCCCTGAAAGTGTGGGACAAGGGGGATTATCAACTTGAAGATAAAATCAAAGATGATCTGGTAAAACAGGTATCAGCTCTTTCCTTAAAATCATATAGGGAGAACGCATCTGTTCACTTTAAGTTGGCCTTTATCAAATTTGTCATTTGTTACGATGTTTGATGTTCTCAGTTGTACTTACAGGTTTCACACTTTTTCCATAAATGTTTTTTATAATAAAAAATAAACTTTTAGGTAAATTAAGGTAAGTAGAGTATATGATTAACCAAAATGAAAATGTAGGTTTGGGTAGAAAACCCTTATCATTTTGTAATGAATCGAATCATATGCCCCAAAATTAATAATCATAAAATGATAAATTGAATACTAGGAAATTAAATAGACTCGTGATGATGTTTATAAATGGGAGTTATACAAACACCAAACTCAAATAATGGTAGTTAATAAGGAATATCTCACAAAAATGGAAGTGAGATGGGGAAACCGTTAGCTTATGTTTGAATGTATTCTGCTCTTGATCTTAATGTCATGAATAATCATATTGGACTAATTAATTATTAAGGAAAAGACTTTATATACATTTAATTGATATATTATATGTTTATTAAGTTCATTTATGACCTTTTAGATGGGTTATGGGATTCAATTTCATCATTTGGGAGTGCATGTTTTCTTAGTTATCATGATCGTTTATCTTGTATAAGAGTATGGGAGTCAATGTAAAATGAAAATTGAAATCCAGAATTGATGTTATGAGTTATTATTGATCATTTAAGAGGTTAAATTATCATAAAAATTCCTTTTCTATTTTGGGAGAGGATAAATCATTAGATATAATTCTAATGATAAACGCCTGGATTAATTTGGTTGTTTTTCGATCACGATAGACATATTTTGTATTATAATTTAATACCAGGTGTAAAAAATGATTCCAAAACATTAAATTGGATATATTAAATATATTATGATCTATCTCAACCATATAAATAGTTTCATTTTCATAATTGAAGATGTTGAAAGAAATTGAAAACCCACCATCCTTGATTATGATAAATTAACACATCTCAGACAATGTTTTCATTTTTACTGTAAGAGGAGGGGGAAAGAGAGATCATGAAATTTAAAATTAGCACAATATCATTCCAGTTCATGTAAGGTTCCATAGTTATCAAAGAATTTGGATTAGGGTAGGTGAGCAGAGAGAAACAATACAGTGGAAATTTTAAAAGAAATTTAATGAAAAAGGATGTGAGGTTTACCTCTTGAGTACTCCTCCTTGAAAACCTCCTTAAGGCCTTTGGATTTTTCATTTTAAGGAGACCAGAAGGACGTGGAAATGAAGAAGGGACTACAGAATAGTATTTGGGTATCAATTTGGGGATCTCTAAGGATTAGAGGAGTTAAGAGAAGAGGGATCAAGGGGTTGTTTTTATAGGGGAGGAGAGGAGTGATTTCTCAATATTTTATTCATTATTTTATTATTTTTCTCATGAAAAGAAATAATACGTTTTATTGTTGGCAAAATTGTAATAAGTGCATGTGATTTTGATTAAATGGTATCTTACGTCATCCATGATTCAAGGAATAGTGAATTTATCTTATAATGTATTATAACCTAAATTATTGTATTTTACTATTCACACAAAACTCATGTATTTCAAAAAATCCCAAAAATTAAACCAAACCATTTTTCAAAAATTCAAAAAAAAAAGAGAACTCCATTTTATGAAAATAATTTTCTAAAAATGAGTAATTTAAATTTTAATTAAAATCATTATTTACTCAAGAAATATATATTTTAAAATTATAACTGATTTTATAACACCCTAAAAATTATCTAAGACCACATTACATTATCCTAAAATCATTGGACAGAAAATATTGATTTAAGAATACATTTTATTAACATGAATTTTCATTTAAATAAATTTATTAATTTTAAAATTGTAATCAAATATTTATTTCTTACAAAAATAACAACACTTAATTATTAATTTTTTTAATAATCATTTTCATTTATAAGGTGCCAAAATTTTATTTATACATTCATGGGTGAGGTTACTAGTCATAAGGGTCATATTAATATTCATGAGGTTACATTACTATTCATAAGGGTACCAATACTATTCATAAGGGTTAGTTACTATTCACCAAAGATTAATTTGATCATATCAGACTCTAAATAACTTATTGAATCTAACTGTGTATGTCTGTTTTTTGAAATTCAAATAACAGAAGTGGAGAATTTTTGTTTATTGGATAGGATCTAACAATTTTTTTGTTTCATAGTGACTTATTATCATGCACATATTGGATATCTAATGAATTTAAATTGTTTAAGAAGAACATTCCATAAAATCTTGGGGTGTCATATTAATAGTTAATATATTCTTAACATAATTTAGTAGTTACCAAAATAATCATAATAGTAAATATATATATATATATATTATAATATATTGATAAAAAATATTTTTTTAAATAATCAAATACACATATTCATATTAAAATATTCTTTTACAAAAAATAATACTGAAAAATAGTATTTGATTTTGAAATAAATTTGAAAGCTATAAATTTAAAATATAAGTATTATTAATTAAAACACTTAATTTTAAATTATTATTTTTTAACTTAATATATTTAAAATTATAAAAAAATATTGGGGTGTTACGTTATTCCCCACTAAACAGAATTGCATCCCCAAAATTATAAATCGCACTTAAAAAGTTAAAGGTTGATAATTGAAAATTCTCTTGTGAGAAACCCGGATCGAAAACAGGGTTAAATACTATTATCATAATCTGGGGAAAGTTAAAAGAATAGGTTACCAAAAATCATTATATTTGAATAGCATAACATTAGTGTGATGTGAAAATATGGACATGGAAGAATAATCTAACCATCATGTTTTGATGGAACATAACAGAAAACATATTCAGATGAAAGTTGATTACCAAAAAACCATAAACTAAAATTATGAAAATGTTCAATGATATCATTAATATTTTTTAAAATAGGAAACCATTTTTTTACCCTTTTCATAGAGTTGAGGAATTACTCCACTCTATTAGTGTATAAATATAATCAAACATATCCATTTATAACACCTTGAACTATCTATACTTCATCACATAGAACAGGCTGTGTTATGTGGTGAAGTAATACATCAACCATCAAAAGATCATACAATGATCAACTGAAACCATTCATAAATTGTTAAAATTTCCATAATGATTGAACAATTTCGAATTAAGGTCTCTAAATTTCCAAGATGAACTCTCCATTATCCCATAATAAACCTAAAGTAGATCTAAATTTTCACACTCCAAACATGTGAATAAATTTATGTCGTGTCCTATTGTAATATGCTAATAGCATTTATTACCGTAAAACCATATTGAAAACATGTATTCATCCATATTCATTAAGTATGATACATGTTTTTCTATTTATTCCATAAATCCAAAAGTGTTATAAACTATTTCGATGGTAGCATAGACCAGTTGTCTATAAGTTAATAATCAGTACCAAAGTAGTTACTACTTATCCAAATTAATAATTTATTCACCATTATCTCAACATCAGAAATATATTTAGGGTTGTCTATCCATCAATTATGTATTTTTCAAAAAATGTTAACCTTCCACTGAATATATTTTATTGGTACGATTCAATATATGGTTTCAAATCCTTCATGAAAAATTATTACAGTATAATCCTCATATATTCCATAATTCATACAACCAATACATTTCTGAAAAAATATTCATATCACATTTTTATTAACTAATAATATTAATCATTCTACTTTATATGTGGGATCATCATAACAAGATCATTATCTAGTGACATATTGGGGGTATATTCCTTTGATGCTTGGGAATTGATTCACATAGTGTACAATATCCTTGCAGTTGAAGCATTGTATATCCAAAACCTTTTACTTACCCTTTCAATCATGATCATGGTTCCCTTTTTCTCTACACTTATAACAAACTCTCATTCCCTTCAAGAATTTACTATGGTGATTCTTTCTAGATTTATCCCATGTGGGTAAAACCTTCTTTCCCTTCTTCCTTTTATCCATATTTTTCTCAACCATCCTCTTCTTATTTTTCATCCCATCAAATCCATTGGACTCAAAGAATTATTTAAATACCTTTTTATCACATGATACTAGTTACTCATATAATAAGGTCACATGGGAGACTATCTTCCTTCTAAATATTGATTTAGACCATGAGAGATATGATTATTTTTACTATTTTCATCCCATGCATTGGTGAAGTTTTCATCAATTCTGATAGGTTCCATTTCTAATAAATTCCAAATACTATTTTAGCTCTAAAAATTATGAAATTTCTATAACTCTAAAAATGGTATAGAATATATCATAATTTAATTTATGGTAAATCCTAGAACCATATACTTTGGATTCTTTGGAAAAAAAATTTCATAATGGTTTAAAAGAAAAATGAGAATTATTCTAAGGATATCCCGCAGGAGTATCAAACCAAGTGAATAGTGAGACCCTTGGTGGTGTACCAGGTTACCCCAAGTCATGCCTGAAACACATTTTCAGAGTTGTTACTCCTAATTACTTCTGTGTGAGAACAACATCCACATGTAGTATCTAGATAGATATTTTTTTTCTCTAGGAAGATCCGTATTATATATAACATACCAACATTATAAGATGTTCTTGTATTATTATTCTAAAAATATATCTTATGGTTTTGTTCAATAATCTAATTTTATAAAATATAGTTTCCCTGTTTTTAGTTAAATTTATTCTGATACCAACTGTAGCACCCTGACCCCATTATCCACGAGCTGGTACATTGCTTTATTACATTATCATGATTATAAGGAATTATATCCTAAAGGAATGAATATTTTAGAATTATTGAATGACTAGATTACATTCATGAGACCCATAATACATTGGGAAAAGAAAATATAACATGATACAATATAAAATAAAATAAATTGAATCCTAGAAATATTATACAATGATTTTTTATTCATAACCTATGAAAAATAAACAAAATAAAGGGGTGATATAAGATGATCGGAAATAGAAATAAAAAAATGAAAGATATCATAATCATAGACACTATGCATAGTGAATAAATAAAAGTACACATGCCATTAAAAATAATCTTAAACAGAATATGGTAGGAATAAAATTTGAATAAATAATGCCAAAATAAAACATAATCATGGGTATTCTACTAGTCAAATAACTAAATCATCTATCAACTACTAGCTTCATAATGAGGGAATGAATAATCTTAGACATCATAACTATACCAGTATGTCTTTGTTCCAAGACCATAAATAACCATTTTGTCAAGGCCTCGTGCCAAGACCATAGTTTGTATCATGAGACATACCGGTGCATCAAAGAGCTATAGAGGGCCACACCCATCACTTAATAAGTCCAATAAATTACACATATGAATGGGGATAAACATAAACAACATATATATTTATATTAAAATTGGAATATGAAATGTAATCAACTTTCCCTAAACATTAATCTTAAACACTAACCATTCAGAGTAAATTGGTGAATAGTTTCAATATAGCACATCCAAATTCAAACAAAAAATAATCCTTTAAATTAAATATGGTAAATGATATCATAAAATATTAATCACAATAACACATAATAATCATCAAGGGTGTTGAAATAGATGTATATACTCTTATAAAATCAATGAGTAATTAATGAGATAAATATTCTTTTTCTTGGAAAAGACGAGTTCTTTTGGAAAATTCTTTTTATAAAACAAAAAGTGAAGTGAGATATTATTTTAATAATAAAATGAGCTATTTTAGAAATATAATGGTTGTAAAAACATATTATAGAGTGCCCTTCAAAATAGGTTAGAATTTGAGAAATTCTCTTAAATCAGGATTGTAGTTCCGAAAGAATTTTTGAAAGACCCTTTTATAAAATATATCTACCCATAAATTAATGCAGGATTCTGTTTGGTAAAAATATTTAAAACATTATCAAATAATATATGGGGAGTAAATATTAAAAATAATAATTTAATTGATTTAAGTGGAGAATTAGGGTAACCCGAATGAAAATGGAGGTTCGGGTAGAAAACCCTTACCACTTTGTAATCAATCGAATAATATTCCCCAAAATTAATAATCATAAAATTATACATTGCATACCATGTAAATAAATAGATTAATTATATGATAAATAAATGGGTAGTATACATACACCATACTAAACTAATATTAGTGAATAATGAATATGTGAGATGAGAAAACCCTTAACTTATGTCTGATTGTATTCTACACTTGATATTAATGTCATGAATAATCAAATTAGATTTTAATTAATATTAACAAAACCATATCTACATGTAATTAATTTATTATATCATTATTAATTTAACTTATGACCTTCTAGATGGGCTAGGTGATTCAATTTCATCATTCAGGAGTGAATCTTATCATAGTTTTCATTACTCTTTATCTTGTATAAGAGTATAAGTGTTTATGTAAAATGGAAATTGAAATACATAATTGAATTTATGAGTTATTATTGATCATCCAGAAGGTTAAATGATAATATAAAATCTTTTTTTTATTTTTGGAGAGGATGAATAATCACATATAATTTTAACGATAAACGCTTGGATTAATTTGGTAGGTTTTCAATCACTACAAACTCAATTTGATTTATAATTTAACACCATGTGTACAAACTAATTCTAGAACCTTAAATAAGATATATTCCACACATTATTATCTAGTTCATCCATCTAAATGGTTTCATAACCATAACTGAACATGGTAATTCAAATTGAAATCTCTTCGACCTTGACTGTGATAAATTAACACATCTCAGATGATATTTTCATTTTTAGTATAATATGATGGGGAAAGAGAGTTGATGATGAAATATAACATTATAATAATATATTTCAAGTTCATTTAAGGACCTATAATTATCATAGAATATGGTTGAGGTTAGGTGAGGAGAGAGAAATAATAGAATGGAACTTGAAAAGAAAATTTTACGAAAAAGTAATAGTGGTTTACCTCTAGAGTTATCCTCCTTGAAAACTTCCTTAAGGCCTTCGATTATGGCCTTTTGGTGAGACCAGAATGTCTAGGACATGAGGAAGAGACTTGGTAAGAGTATTTGGGAAAAACATTGAGGAACTTCAAGGATTATATGAGTGAAAAGAAGATAAAGTTAGGGGTGGTTTTTATCATTGAGGAGAGGAGTGACTTCTCAATATTTTATTTGTTATTTTATTATTTTTCAAAATCCAAGAAATAGTATTGACCATTGTGAAAAAATAGTAATAATTTAATGTGAGTTAAAAAAATGGCTTCTTACATCATCCATGGTTCATGGAATAGTGTATTTATCTTAAAATTTATTATACCGCAAATTACCGTATTTTACTATTCATGAAAAATTCAAGTATTTCAGATAAATTTTGAAAATTAACCCTAACCTTTTTTATCATGTAGAATATCAAAATGAATTCCATTTTAAAAAAATAATTTTATATATATGAGATATTTAATTTTTAATTAAAATCATTATTTACTAAAAAATACAGATTTGAAAATTATAACCGATTTTAAAACAACCAAAAATTATATAAGGTCTCATTAGATTATCCTATAATTAAAATAAAACCAAATATTGATTTTGTAATAAATTTTATGAAAAATAATTTTCTTAAAAATTAATTTTAAAATTATAAAACTTTAACTAAATTTTTATCACTCATAGAATACCAACACATGATTATTAACTTTTAAAATATTCACTTTCATTTATAAGGTGCATAAATTTTATTTATACTTTAATTGGTGTGGTGATTATTTATAATGATCATATTACTAGTACTGAGGGTATATTAATATTCATATGGGTAACATTACTACTGATAAGGGTAAGTTACTATTCACAAAAAATTATTTAAATCCTATCAGGCTCTAAATTACTTACTAAATGCAACCATGTATGTCTGTTTTAAACAACATTAAATCAGAAAATTGGGAAAATAATGTTCATTGGCAAGGTTATATAATTTTCTTTAATAGTGACTCATTATCATGTGCATATAAGTTATCTAATGAATTGAATTTATTTAATATGAACATTCCATAAAATCATGGGGTGTCATATTGATAGTGAAAATATTTTTAACATAATTTAGTATTTCTCAAAATAATTATAATATTAAATATATATATTTTAATCCATTCATAAAAAATAATTTTTTAAAAATGAAATACACATATTCATATTAAAATATTCTTTTACAGAAAATAATACAATAAAATAATATTTGTTTTTAAAATAAATTTGAAATATATAAATTTTATATATAAGTATTATTAATTAAAACACTTAATTTTAGATTATTATTCTTTCATAATATAATGAATTTTAAATTATAAAAAAATTATTGGGGTGTTATAGTCATAAAGAAAACATTCGATGCTATGAAAAGATGAATCAGAATTAAGAAGTCCTCCGTGTAAAGGAATAAGAAGTTCACAAAGAATTAAAGAAGTTGAAGGCTGATGTGAAATATTTAATATCAATGAAGGAGTAGTTTGTTTTAAATCTCTGAAAAATTTGTGGTAAAAATATTTAATATCATGTATTTTTATCCCTATTTTTTCATATATAATGATTCCTAACCATGTTTAAGTACATTATATTTTCACCACTACATTTGTAAATCAAAAAGGTAGAGAATTGTTAAGAAATTTAAATAATATATCCCCAAGTGAGGGGGCTATTTATTTAAGAAATGAAGTAAAATACTTAATAAAAGGTATATGATCCTTAGGGAATGTTAATATCATAAGGTGGTGTTTGTCGTAATCATCTTCTTAAAAGATATAAAATCAGGGGGAGATACGTATTTCATTTTATGTTCTAATATGAAATATTTCATTCATTATATTTTTTTTCTTTAAACATTTTTTGAACTTTCCAAAAAGCTGGATATTGTGGAGTCAAAAGTTTCTTTAGGTAATTTCCCATTATTTATGTTTTGGAAATCAAAAACTCATTTTTTTATATTATTTTATTTTTATTACTTTCTATAAGTATTAATAAAGGGTTTTTTTCTAAATATATTCCAGTCTGATAATAATTGGACTCATGATCTTTGGTATCTTTTATGTTATTTTTTCATCTATGTCTAGAAAACATTTCCTTAAGACTAAATAGAAACTAAAACCAATAAAAGTAATATGATCCATACTTATAATTGAAATCAAAGAGTTTCAGAAATCCGACTCACTCAGAATTTCAAATTTGATTCTCACAGTTTGTCAAATTTTATTCTCACAAAATATCAAATCCAATTATCTTAATATTTCAAATCTGATTCAATGATTTTATCAAATCTCATTCACTCAAAATTTAAAATCTAATTCTTAAATTTTATCAAATATAATTTGATAAGAATTTTTTATCGGATTCTCACAGTTTTTAAAAATATTATTTACTATAATTTGGAATTTTATTCTCACAGTTTCTCAAATCTTATTCTCCTATAATATTGAATCCAATTCATAGAGTTTCTCAAATTAGATTCTCAGGAATTATAGTATCTGATTTGAAAATATTCTCAAAACTAATTAATTATTATTATTCTTATACATATAATTGTATTCATGCATATTTTCAATACTAATTACATGATAATGTTTCTTATGATATTTTTTCTTATTCCAAAATTATTTCATATAATATATTATTTTCTGACCATTGTAAGTTCCATATGTATTGGTCCCCCTAATATTTTGGAAAAAATATGACTATTGGCGACAATTTTTATTGTTGAATTTGAAGGCTATAAATACCCAGTCACTTTAACATTTGTAAAACTATCAACTACTGTGTGTATCTACATTCTATTAATTTTATCTCATAATAATAGATTGTAAACTACTCATTACTAATGGTTGTATTAATTTATTAAGAGAGTTTCAATCTTAAATACACCTTTTCTAGTTGTGTCATTAATATTTCATTCATGCATATGATTTTATAATCATGGGATTCCACCAAAAGGAAATCATTTGTTCCAATTACATTCTTAATCGAGGGATTGGGGGATAATATGATAAATGTTGCATATGATCATTCGCAGATCGAGGGATTACCTGGGTTTGGGTAAGAGAAATTTAGTAAAAGTATATGTCATGAGAATTTTTATCCAAAGACATTGGATACCCTTATCATTGGGTTGAAATATTTCAATTAATTTTATTAACATGTTTAATTACAAGTTTCTTTAATTCTTCTTCAATATATTTAAAATAGAAAGTGTTACTTATTTTACATTCTCTATTGTTTAAAATATGATTTATGATTCTATATTGTTTAAGGTATAATAATGTTTTAGATAACCTAAATCTTATTTTCATTATGATAATCATCTTTATCAGACCCATGGAGTTTTAATTAATCTTACTGATGAGGGTTTAGTGAATATAATTTGTATAACATTGTTTAACAATGATTTCTTTATACCCAAAAAGGAACGTTTTTAAACTTGGAATTCACACCCTCATGTAATTGTTCAATTTTCATACATATTTAGCTCCAGTAGATACAAGAAAATAATATGTGATTATGATGAAGACTTTTCAAGGTGTTTCTATGGATTAAGATTATTGGGTTTCAAATGCAAAAAATCATGAGTCCAAATAAGAATGTTTTGTCTATTTTTGAGGTAAAAATTCATGATTCTAATTTTCACACATGTATGGCAACGTCCTTACCCTCCACATAAGAAATTCATCTCTAATATTCTATGATTTTCTCTTTTATACCCCATTCTATCAATATTTCATCAGTAAAAATGAAATTTTTCTTCTCAATTTTTTTAGAAAGCTCTAGATGGGAACAAATTTATTTCATTCAGAACTCTAGATAGGCACAACTCCATTTCCATTGAGATTTCTAGATGGTAACATCTCATAATAAGACAATTCATAGCAGTAAAAACAATACTTAAAATTTTTAATCTCCACCCAAAATAACAATAAATTAGGTAGCACACCACAAGCCATTTCCCAAATACTTAAGTTCAACTAGATCATGAATTTTGACTTCTAGAGAAGGTTGTAAAGAGGAAATGGGCTTGTAATGTGGATAAAATAACAGGATATAAAAGGATTATAAGGGATTACAATGAAAAAATGTTTAATCTGTTTTAGAATAAAATAGATTATAATGAAAATAGGGCTTCAGAATCCAAAAAATTATCTCAATCATTAAAATAACATGTACCTAAATCCTTAGATTTTTATAGAAATAAGCCATGTTGAAGTCCAAAAAATCAGGGATTGGTTCTCTCAATAAATTAATTAAATTTTAATAAGATATTTAATTGGATTTAGAAGCCTCATGAGAATGAGAATTTCAATTATAAGGATAGTGTGATGTGGCATGGGATTCACAAATTAGAGGTCATTTCATGAAATTTCTAAAAGCTTGAACTTAAAAAAAGTCATTTTATGAATTCATTTAAGTTCAGTTTGAAAGGATAAATTGGTTCAATCGTTAACATGGGTTTCAAAAATGAAAATGGTCTTTATTTATACAGAAGGTTTTTGAAATAAATTGACATAAAACACAAAAAAAATTGAAAAAGAAGGGAAGAAACACACTAAAAATCCCAATATACCCAACTTGTTCCTCCCCCACACATTTTTTATAATATCATCATATTTATTGGATTATATGAGAAATAAAAAACAATAAGATACTATACGAAAAAAAGTGGGAAAGAAATACACAACCTTGTTTTTATGGTGATGATGTAGCCATGAGCATGCCTTCTAAATTTTTTAACTTGGAACCCTACATAACAAACAAAACAAATAAGCACAATCTTATTGAAAAAAACTAAATAGAATAAAAAAATAAAATGAAAATTCTATTTGTTTTGAACCTCCCAAGTGGGTACTAGAATTTCACTTCCCTATGTCAGGTACCTCTAGTAAAGGATCCCTAATATGAAGGTGGGTGAAATTGTTTCCTCACGAACAAGAAGAAAGAAACATTTTCAATTTTGTTCAGCTCAAAAGAACATATAGAAGCACTAAAAAATATTTCTTCAGTTTTTCCTCCATGACATTGATTTTCAAATGATGTAGTATAAGAGATAAAAACATTTATGAGTAATGTCCCCTGAATTTATTCTCACAAAAGACCTCCACTAGTTGTTTCATTTTAATCTTGGAATGTGGTTAATTGTTAAGATAATCTTCAAAAATTATTTCTTCATTGAAAATATTTTTCAAACCACCATCCTCATCTAGACATATATATTCTTCGAATAGAAACACCATTATTTATTCTATTTCAAACATGAAATCCACTTTATAAAAAAACTAATCCAATACGAATAAATGGGAACAAAATACACACCTGGATAAGTAGTTAGAAAATTATTTTCAAAATAATTAGGAAAAATTGATTAGGAATTGATACATGCCCATATGTATTATCAGGTTATAGATATTGCTATGAGTTAAAAATAGTTTTATTGAAAGTGGGAATCAGCTCACATTCTTCCATATGCTCTTTAAAAATGAATAAATCATATTTCTCTTCTTATTTATTTAAATTTTCATACAATGGATCATAGTTTTATATTTCAAAATTTGGGGCTTAATGTGAAATTTCATTTTCAAAAGGTTTATCACAATTATTTTCCAACGACAATTGACTTCCAAAAGAAACATTAGTTGATGAATCAATGAATATTTCCTCCTTAAAATTTTAAAAAAGTTATTCCAAATTATTTTTAAACTCATCTAGAAAGGTTTAACCAACATAAAATATTGACGGGACATGATTTTCCATTACTTTATCATCTTTTTTCACTTTCTGATCTTTGAATTATTTTAAATAATTAGATAGAATATATATTTGTTTACTTAATTATTGAATCATGAAAGATCATTGTTAAAGACCTAAATAATTTTGTTTCAGTTGGAATGAAAATTTTTTATGCTAAACTTTTAAAAACTATTCATCGAAAGACTCTTCATATTTATGATAATGAGGTAAGAATAGGAGTAGTCACTGGAAAATCGATTCTATTTTTGTTTTTTCAGACTCTGAATTAGTGGTTAAAACCCAGTAAATTTAAAAATAAATTATAAAACATAGGAAACCACCATGGGAATAGCACCAAATTTAATCTATGGTTTTTCATGAAACTCCAATCAATAATTTTCCCCTTAAAAATATAGCATATTGGTTACCATGGGATTGTCTAATGAGGTGGTTGTAGGCTAAGATTTCAAACTACAGCTTTGTTACGTTATTTTATACTATTAATACAAAAATTGATATTTCTAAATGAGTAAAAAATGTTAAAATATATAAAATCATATTGTGACTATAAATCTACATTAGCTATTTAAAATCATAAGTAAATGGGATTGAAGAAAAAAACTAAAGAAGGTAGCGGTGGAAATTCATCGATCCTCGGACTCTCCCTTTATCCTTTTTAAATTAAATTATCAAATAATATTTCTAAAGAAGCACTCAAATACCTCCAAGTGAACACCTATATTTCTAAAAACTATATCAAGACCTTAAATAAGGGTTTTAATCCACTTATACAAGTGATATGATTACTTAAAGACATCTATGAAACCAAAAAAAATTACTCATTGTGCTCAATGAGGAGACCTCCCCCAATAAAATGTAAACATTAAGAATAATAACTATAAATTAAAAATTTGAACAAATTTTCAAATCAAAATCATTGAAAAGAAATCATGAATGAATAGATTCCTCCTTCGGTTATGAAAATAGTTTCCATAAAAATATAATATGAATACAATGAAGCACCAAACTCGAAAGGGAATAATCCTAGAAACTCTACTATCCACCACTAATTGGAGTTTAAACGTTCAAGAATTCATTATCATTAACAGAACTTCATTTCTCCAAAATATCTCCTCAATAAAATCCAAAACCCTCTTTCTTACCCCAATGAAATGATGATGAGATAAAAATATAACGTGAAAAGGTGGTGGAAATCTTCTATACATTTCTGTTTCCCAGAAATATGTCTCTTTTTTGGGACTATTCCTATCATAATATAGATCTGGTCTATTCTAAAGAGTTTTTAGAAACTGAATCCTTTTTCTACCCTCCACTTTAATGAAACATTTTACACATTGTGAAAATGATATGAATTTATTACTAAATGGAACTGTTTATACTATAGGAGACCCTTCATATGCCACATGGTTGACTCACATCAAGAATCTTTTAAAGTGTTAATTTTTAATTGAAACTATTCATAAATGAATGTAATTAAGTCCCATTACAACCAAAATTGGATGAAATTCATTTCTGTTCTTATATGATGAGTTATGATCCATTTCTTGAGGTGAGTCCCATCCTGCTGTCCAGAAAAACATTCCTCAAAACTGATTTATTTGGGCTTCTAGATTTTGGAATAATGACTTGGACCAATGGAAAAATATGTATCCCATGAGTATAGAAACCCTAAAAAATGAATCAATCAATTTAGATACATATGGTAAAATATATTCTTGAAATATAAAAGTGGCTAAAAATGTTCAAATTGCAGAATTGTAAAATTTTAAATTTCAAGTTCAAAATATCCCTAAAATGAAAAAAAGAAATTTAGAATATAATTTTAATTTAGTGGAGTTTAAATCATCTATATAAATAGGAAAAACATTTTAAATATTATCTATATTAGATAACTCAAACTTTTTGTTATCTTGGATAATCTAATGGGATAAGAATCAATTCATCCTAGGGGTATACCTGAATTTGATCATAATCTACCAAATATTTTATATTCTAAACTTGATATAAAAAAATAAATAATATTCCACATAACCAAATCACAAATCCATGTGGTAACTAGAATAAAAATAAAAATGAGAAAGAACATATCTTAGGTAATGTTGAAGATCAATCCATGACTGATTGGATTACTTATATTAGAAACAATGCACCCTCATACATTTGGCATGACTCTCTAAGAGATTCGTAATTTTTCTTCAAACCTAATGATCATAAAAAAATTCTAAAATTTCACTAAATGGTTTCTGAAATGACATACCTTCATAACAAAGAGTTCAATGATATTTTTGAGACCAAGTGACCAACGAATCAACTTGAATGGGATAAAATCATACTTATTCATTTTTCCCTAAAGGATCAAGAAAATAATTTTTTAATAAATTTTTTACTAGAATCAATACACTCTTGGGAAAAACTAAAAATATAATTTTATAAAAAATATGTACCCCATTACAAAACAATTTCACTTAAAAAATTTACCCAAAATGATTTTGAAAAAGAAGGGTAGAAATTTTATGAAACATGTGAAAGGTTCAAAAGACACACTCAACAAGGTACCTCACCATGTATTTCCAATCCAACAACAAGTTAAAATATTTTATCAAGGGGTGGATCTAGTAAATAAAATTATTGACCTGATGTGTAATGTAACATTAAAAAACTATCCTTCAAATGATGCTTACAAGTATCTAGACAATCATGTGGAACTTAACCAAACATGGGGAAAATCATCTTACTGTGAGATGCCACCCAAATTTGGTAGAATTAATTATATTAGTGAAGAATAAATTACAAGGGAAAAAACTTCTCTCACTATGAGTGTTGATGATATTGATCTTAGTAAGGTCCATCAAATTAATATTGTTGACCCTATTTTCACAATTTGTGACAAACATGACCACAAGATTGAAAAATACCCAACCACTATTCTATCAAGGATGATCTTTTAATAGAACCAATAACTAAGGTTAGTGCATTAAAATATAAAAATCCATAGTACCAAAACATATTCAATTGATGTTACAATGACTACCCATGCATTAGTTTGGAAGATAATCAAAAACCAACACAACAAAAATGTCTCAACCCCTAACCTACACAATACATTCATAAACGTAACCAATACCAAAACCCATTCAAAAACCAATTAGAAAATCCATTAAATATCTAATGTGTCCCCATGGGATAAATGAAGTAGCACATTCCCCTTACTAATCTATCCCTCTTCCAATCCATGAACAATTGTACAAGAAAATGGAAAATATGAACTCAAAAGTCTCATCTCATAAACATGAACTAAAAATAATAAAAACTAAAAGTCACCCATGCCTACTCAAGTTATTCATCATAAAACCTTGAGGGGAGAGTCACTCTATACAAAACCACCTCTTGAACAACTATTTGATGTGACTATTTTATGGAGAGGGAAACCTATTGAAAAACTAGGTGAAAAGACTTTGGTTTGTTGTGCGGCCATCAGAGGGCATTCTAATTCCCAGTACACCATTGAAAATCATAACAGATGATGTGCACAAGTACAGGGGGTGCACCCTTGAGGTTTGTGGGTTTCACACTATTTGGGATCATCATGTCCTCAAGATGATAGGTTTTGACATCATTCTCAGGATGGACTGGTTAGTAGCTTCTTGAGAGTATGTTTTCTACTATTGTTGGAGGGTGACTTACACATCACCAAAGGGTGCAGTGTTTACTCACCAGGGTGAATGGGATGTCAAGGTGAGTTGAGATGGACTAGAACATCGCATGATAGGTGGGATAAATCCCAAATAGCTAGTTTGTTTAAGGATGACCATAGAGTGATTCATGCAATACTTTCCTCTAGTGGTTTAGTGCTTCTGGTATGTCTTCTCAGATCACTTTTCAAGTTTACCTTCTATGACAGAGGTTGGGTTCTCCCTAAAATTTTTTCAAAGATATTCCCTAATATCCATTCCTCCTTATATGTTTATTATGATGGAGTTGTAGGAGATGAAGAAATAGCTATAGGATTTAGAGGTGAATGGGTTTATCCAACCCAGTACATCTCCATGGAGTTCACCATCACTTTGTGTGAAAAAAGTTGATGAAAATCATAAGTTATGGGTGGATTATTGAATGTTTAATTAGATGACGGTAAAAATATTATATCTATTTCCACAAATTGATTAAATTTCTGGTCATCTTCAAGGAGCCCAAGTGTTCATGAAAATTGACCTTAAGGCCATGATATCATTGGGTATTTGTTCGACCAGAAGACATACATCCTGCAACCATTCATAGTAGGTATCGTCTATATGAGTATTTTGTTATGTCGTTTTCTCTAATGAACACGACATAAGTTCTTATAGAAATTATGAACTGAGTGTTCCCTCCTAGATTATATTGTTTTTAGTGGATTTCATGGACAATATATTCGTGTATTCTAATAATCAACATGACCATGACAACCATCTTGAGATCATTTTGAATACAACAAGGTAGCATTAGTTACATGTTATTCTCAAAAAGTGCCAAATTTTGATGGATCAAATTTACTTCTTAGGTCACATAATCTTTGAGATTGGAGTATAAGTCGACCCAGTGAAGGTGTGATCTATAGTTTATTGGGAGTATTCCAATAAATTTTATGATATATAGATTTTCATGGGGGTATGCAGTTACTAAATTCATTTCACATGAGTCTTTTCATGCTTAGCAGCACTGTTGACAGGAATGAATAATAAGGGTGTGATGTTTGTATGGTTCGAATCCTATGAGATGTCCTTTGAAGAGTTGAAAGGAAGTTTGATATCAACCCTAGTCCTGATACTTCCAAAACATGGCAGGAGATACACTATGTATTTTGATGCATCTGGTATCGGGTTGGGGCCATTTTTGATGTAGCTCGGTAGAGTTGTGGCATAGGGTTATCAGTAGTTGAGGCCACATGGGAGTAATTTCCTGATGTATGATCTTGATTTATTAGTTTTCGTTCATTATTTATGTTTTTGGAGACACTATTTATGTGGAGAGAATTTTTTGGTGTACGTAGACCACAAAATACTCATGTATATATTTACTCAGTGTAATTTTAATCGGATGCAGCGAAGGTAGGTTCAGTACCATTGGTCTTTTGAAATTGATATTTCCTACATACCTAGTAATGGAAATGTAGTGGATAATGCATTGAGAAGGAAGTCACAGATACTGGCAGTGCAGCATGCTAGTAATGAGTGGTATTTTATGGTATTGGTCTATGAGATTCATCTGGAGGGGAACAAAATTCAAAGAAATACATATCTATAACACCTAGCTATGAACTCCACTCTGTTGGATATAGTAAGGATGAGGAATATATCTGATTTAGAGGGCCTATTCCTATGGGAGAGTGTGGAAGGGGAGGAACCACCCCTTGGTTGGATAGTAGGTGAGGATGAGACCCTTTTTATACATGAATGAATTTTGGTATTAGTGGATATACATGAGGATATGTTGCTGGTGTGTCATTATTTATCCTGGGAAGTGTATCCTGGAGTAACCATGGTGTACCGTGACTTGCGTCGTTAGTACTGGTGGATGAGTTTGAAAATAGAGGTAGCTGGTTTTTTATATTGTTTTCCACCTGTCAGCAAGTAAATAAAGAACATTTATAGGAATCTGGGATTTTATATTAGTTACATATTTTAGAGTTGAAATGGGATGATATTGTGATGGAATTCATGACAAGTTTATCAAGGTCACATTATGGTAATGATGTTGTGTGGGTTTTTGTAAATAGGCTCACAAAGGTTTCTCATTTCTTGCTGATCAAGAATACCTTAAATGTTAATGAACCTGGAAAGTTGAATATACATGAGATAGTATGAATTTATGTGGTCTTGAGAACTATCATTTCAGATAGGTACTCTTTCTTTATGTCCTGTTTGTCTTGGTGTTTTCAGAGGGTGATGGGTACTAATGTACTTCTGAGCACAACATACCCCCCTCAAACTGATGTCTAGTCATAGCGTACGATACATGTGCTAGAGGTAATACAGAGATCATGTGTCCTAGATTTTGGGGGCCCTTGGGAGAGTTACATTACCCTGGTTGTGTTTTCCTATAATAATATTTATCAGGTGACGATACAGATAGTACCTTATGATGATTTATATGATAGGCCATACCGATCACCCATGTCTTGTTTAGCAGAAGGTGAGGGTGCTTTTCTGGGACCATGTCACAAGTACGAGACTTCTAAGAAGGTCTAGTTGATTTATAAGTGGTTTTATACATAATATACTCGACAAAAATCTTACACTGATCATCACAGACGACCTCTAGAGTTCAAGGTGAAGGATCATGTCTTTTTACATGTTTGATTGTGGTAGGGACATACATTCATCAAGAGATTGGATAATTTTTTACCATGATATTTCGGGTCATTTGAGATTCTGGAGATAGTTAGGTTGGTAGTCTATCAGTTAAAGTTTCCTAAGAGGTACTGAGCTGTGCATGACATCCTCTACATATCTCAGCAGTGACTATATCATTAATACCCATCTCACACTTTTCACCCCTAAAGGATTGAGCTATATGACGACTCATCCTTTGAGGAGAATATAATTCATATTATTGATATGAGAATAAAGGTTCTTTGAGGTATGTTATTTCCTCTAGTATGGGTGCTATGGAAGCATGACCATTTATAGGATGTGACTTGGGAGAGGGAGGCCAACGTATGTGCTCAGTGGTCAGATTTGTTTTCAGATAAATATTGACCACCCATGATAGGGAAATTCAAGGGTGAATTACTTTAATGGGGGAATATTATAAGATCCATGTTTTTTTATTGAGGTATGGATCATTCACTTTTTTGGTTAAAAACTCATTTACATCCCTTTTTAGCTTAGACCCTAAGCCGATTAATGGTTCGATGGTGTTGTTTTTGGGAAAGAAGGATCATAAAGATTTTGTACTAGAAGCAGTCCAAATACAAGATGTGTAATGTGATTACACACCATGAAATCCAATTACATGATGTGTAATGGTCTGGCCAGGATATTTCATGGCATGTAATGGTTTTTTCTAGGAAAGGAAAACCGAGCATTACACAACCTAAACAGAAATTATACATTGTGTAATTTCAAAATTATTTTTAAAAAACATAGTGGATGGGTTATCAATTTTCTAGACAAAAGCCTCACCTCCTATTTTTCACATGAAGGAAGCCATTTTGAGGCCTAAGTGTCGGCTTTTCTTTTAGTTGAAGATCCAGACTCCATTTTGTTCACTGTATTTCACATTGGAACCACATCGATATGGTATTGATTCATTTTTATACATTCTTGATTATTCGAAACAATGGTTGTGTTATTTGGGTTTCGGCTCATATTCCCTAATTTCTAAATATTCATCCATTCTTATGATTTCTCCTAAACTGATGTGACTCAGAACGTGATACTGGATGAGCACAACATTAATGAGCTATGGTAGGTGGTCTAAACTTTTATTCCGGTTTTTGATGCTTTATTATTCTATCAAGATTTTTTTCCAACCATAATTTTTAGCGCAAGCCCAATTATGAAATTTTAAAATGATATAGATTAATTAGGACATGTTTGGGTTTTCCTTAGTTTCTTTGAGATGTGTTGGGGAATTTTTTCCCCAACTGAAGGCCACTTATGGGGTTCACCATACCTTTTATTTGGTTTTGACCATTGATAAACTAACAAAGGGGTGTGTTCTAGAGTTTTTCTAGTTTAAGGAAGCCGGATTTTATTTAAATGATATTATATTATATTCTTTGGATATTTTTTCCTCTTTTCCATTTGTTACCATAATATTCCATTCTTAACTTGATTATATGGCTTGAATGGAATTGGTAAAATGAGGGGTTAAACACTTTAATTGATTTAAATTGCTTAAAGGTATTGTTAACAATTTTCTTAAATGGATGGGTAAACCCATGTGGTTTGTTTAATTTTAAATTATGATAAATGGGTGGGTATCCCCATTTGATATATTTAATAGGAAATTTTTGATAAATGTGTAAGTATACCCATGTGAATTAATTAAATTAAAATGGAATACATGAGGGGCTATCCCCTTGAGATGTTTTCGTATGAAATGTGTGAATGTTTGTATAGATACCATGGGAAGCTCTCCAAGGATCTGGAATGCAGTGGTGGACACCTTGGATGAGTGTACACCTTGGTTCTTTATTTTTCGGGATTCCTTGGGCTTTTCTACACTTTGGACCAGGCTTTCTTGGACTCACGTAGGACATGTTGGTACATATGCTCCTAGGACTCCAACCAATACAAATAATGAGTCTCCAATGAGATGATCCTAGGAATATACAAGCATTCCTTGGTATTCTATACCTTGTATCTGGTTCTTCATGGTCTACACATAATTATATGACCCGACCATGTGATATATGACTACGGTTTTATGTCAAGCCCCTGGGTTTTTGATAATTCATACTTATATGGTGAGTCTATGTGGTCATGGTATGGATGGTTTCATGGTGAGGATGTGTTTATTTCTTATATTTATTTTATAAACTCTTTTAGGAGATAACTATTATTGTAGGGATCCTTGAGAGTCTATTTGGTTTTACTTGTTATAGTAGAAATATTCAATGAGCAATCACACTTACATTACGGCTTACATACAGTTGTTTATCATATAGAATCATGCTTTTTAGAACTGTATATATCTTTGGGTGGTTACCAAATAGGATGTTATCTCACACCCTATTTGTGACTCCTTGGGGACCCAAACATATTATATGGATGTAGGTGATATTATGGTAAAGTTTCCAAACACTAGTTGTTGATCATTTCTTTGGATTAAGAGAACATGGGACCATGATGAGGATTGTGATTATACAAGGAAACATTGTGTTATTTATGTAATTTTTTATATTTGTACCATATTTTTATATTATGTAATCATTTTGGCTATTTTCTATATACATGTACCATCTACATCATTGTATATGAGACACTTCTAGATTGTTTTATATTCTTATTTTCGTTTTTATATTATATTCCCCTTGATTATTTTATCTACTTCTATTGTTGAATGTGATTGAATTGCGCTAGGATATACTCTAGTGATGAGGGTATAATCTCCCCAATGACTCAACTATGCCCTCACTACTAGTTGGCAGTCACTGGTTTTTTGGGAGATGTGCTTGAGGTCATGTAACCAATTGGTCTTAGGGCACTGTTGAGTGGCATCTGGGTCTAGGATGTCAAAAAGTGGTATCAAAGGCTTCATTCTAGTTTGTTTAATTGTTTGGCTATAATATAGAGGGTTATGAACGAAATGGAATTTGGTAATTAGTTGTGATCAGGTGTAGATAACCCATGTATATGGAAAATACAATTTTCTATGGATGGGATTTTTACTTCTGGTTTTAACTATTATAATTGATTTAATTTCACCATTGGGTGACTTACATGATTTATGTTGTATCTATTTATATGTTTGGGTACAATTTCTGTTTCAACTTGATGAGATGAGGGTATTCCATCTCTTTCATTATATATGAACTTGTTAGAAATATCATGTCATACATTATGCAATGCCATTTACAATGCATTATATGAATCTTGCTGCTTTGATGGGTGATGTGATAGTTGGGCTTGCTATAGTGATAGACCTTGTGTTAAGGATATAGGAGTTTCACCATATTTCAATACATAAGGTGTATGGGAACATATGAAATGGAAAATAAAAAATCTTTTAAATTCATGTTTTAATGTGAATTTGACGTGTATGGTTTATATGGGAATCAAATTTTGGTTCATAAGGTTTTATGGGCCTTCAGGGATCAAACCTTGTTGAAACATTGGTTCAATCATCGAATGAATGAATGTTAAATGAAAATGAAATGTAAAATTGGGAATTGACCCAGACACAGATTTTGATTGGGAAAGAGGTAATGTTTCAATTTTTGTTGTGGATATTATTTTTACAGTCTTATAATTAAGAGTAGGATGTGGGTTATGGTTTAGTTTTAGAAGACTCATCACTTATCCTATTATTTTGACCAGCAAACATTGATGTTGTTCTATTCTAAGGCATGTTCTTGGTATTTGTAGAGACATGCCACCATGACGAACTCCAGCGGTATGCCAAAAGGTATGCGAAGACCATACTTCAGAGGTGGTGGTCCATAGGATACCTATTGATCCTCCTTTAAGGATGGTTGTGGAACCATAGACTATTACAAACATCGGTGCTGATGAATAGTTCCATGAGGTGTACTTTGACTATATGTAGGATTTTAGGGAGCACCACAACCATCCATGTCTATTGTTACGATGACACAGGTGTTCCAATAGCAACATAATCCCAGGTTTTCGAGGGATGGAGATTCATAGGCTGGTGAACTATGGATTGAGACCACACTAGTTATCTTTGAGAATCCAGATATACCTTCTTATAGGAGGGCCAAGATCGCCACATATATGCTATGTGGAGTAGAAAACCACAAGTGAGATGTTCTAAACTCAGCTAGTAGGCAATGAAATATGGGATGGTCTATTTTCAAGACACACTTCTATGAAATCTTTTACACTATGACTCTGTGGGTAGAGTGGGGTAGCGAGTTCAGGCGTCTAGAGTAGGGTGCCATAATGGTTATGGAGTACTCGACACACTTTATATATTTTCTGAATTTTTTGCTGATGTACCTTTTAGATGAGATTTCTAGAGAAATGCGTTTTGAGTAAGTTCTCCGATAGGCTATCAAATATTAGGTCAATGTGTTTGGATTTACAAGTATTACTGATATTGTGAGTTAGGAGCTAATTACTGTGTGGATATTGAGGGAATCTGGGGTCATAGAGTAGGTTAGTGTCGCGTCTTGACCCACTAGTTCTACATATTCAAGTAGGAACTGACATTTTGAGGATTTCCATGAGATGAGTTCTAGTCATGATATGAGTGTTGATAACATAGTGTGTTATCAACAGTGTGGCAAGAGAGCCCACATGAAAAATTAGTGTGCCCTTGACCAAGTTGAGTTCCGAGATTGTGGCTGGATAGACCATGTGCATCAATTTTGTAGGACCTTACCTCTAGGTATGAGTGGTTGGTGGTCATATCAAATGTTAGGATTAAGAGAATGTACCTTAGCTCTATGTCTGAAGGGGTCTATATCAATGTGGGATGATCAGGCTAAGGAAATATTTGTTGTGGAAGAGGTAGACAGATGCTAGTTACAACTATACATTATAGTGGACCTACTCTGGGTAGTGAGGTTATGTCACAAGACCGTCGTACAAGACATAACTATTCTTTACATCCTACCCATAAGGAGTAGGGTGATAAACTATCTATAGTGAGAGGTATGATCTTATTAGCCTCTACTATTGATTCAACTGTTTTTGATATAGATGAATCTCATAGTTTTATATATTCACTAGTGGTGAAAATCATTGGGCTTGTTGTGTGGTCTTCTAAGGGTGTCTTGATGCTAGACACACCATTGTGAAATAGAATGGATGATGCACTCTAGTACAAGATGATCCACCTTGAGGATAATGGGGGTCACTTCATATGGGATATTAATTTTCTCAATATGTTAGGGTTTTATGTAATTCTTGGGATGAATTTTTTAGTATATTTTGGAGATTACATCGACTGTTATCACTAGAGGGTTACTTTTACATCATCAAAGGGCATATTGTTTAATCACTGGGGTTAATGGGATGTCTGTGAAAGTCAAGCTGGACAAGAGAGTCATGAGATGGGTGGGATTAAAATTAGATATCTAGTTTGTTCTTAGATGATCAGATAGTTAGGGAAACATACTTTCCCTTAGTGTTTTATTACTTTAGGGAAATGTTCTTAGAAGTATTTTATGGTTTTTATCCTGAGAGGTAGGTTGAGTTCTCAATTGAACTAGTGTCACGATATAAATAGGTATCCATTCCTATTTATTGGATAGCTATGATGGAGTTGTAGTAGATCAAGTGGCTGCTAGATTATTTGTAGGTGAAGGTGTTTATCTGACCTAGTACTTCTCTATGGGGCTCGCCAGACCTTTTTACAGAAATGTTGGATAAAAAATTTAGGTTATGTTTGGAATATCATAATTTGAATTAGATTATAGTTAAATACTGATATCCATTTCCCTAGATAGATGAAATTTTTGATCATCTTCAAGGAACCTATGTGTTATAAAAAATTTATCTAATGAAAGGATATCACTAATTACTTGTTTGACCTATATACAGGCCTCATATAGCCTTTTTTAGAAGTTATGGTCTATATGAGTATCTGGTTATTCATTTTGGCCTCACAGATGTGCCAGCAGTTTTCATAGCGCTGATGAACCCAATGTTCTATCCTTACCTAGATTCTTTTGTTCTAGTTTTTTATGTTATCTTAGTGTATTATTGTAATACAAATGACCATTAAAACCATCTTGATATCATTTTTAATACACTAATGGAGAATCATTTATATGATAATCTTACAAAGTACCACTTTTGGATGGATCATATTCACTTCTTTGATCGTATCATCTCACATACATGAGTATCAATTGACCGAGAAAAGGTGAGAGTTGTAGTTTTATGGGAGTACCCCAAGAATGTTTTGATATAAAATGTTTATTGAGGATTTATTGTTAATTTAATAATTTCATATAGGACATCTCATGCTTAGAATTTCCATTGATGTTATTGACTAAGAATGAAGTGAAGTTTGAGTGGTCAGACTCTTGCGAGACACCCTCTCAGAAGTTGAAAGGATGTTTTATGTCAGCACCAGTCCTAATACTACTTGATAAATGAAGGATCTAAAATTTGTATTGGATTTATTGTGTATCAGGTTGTGGGAAGTTCTGATGCAGGAGGATAGATTCATGGCATACAACTCTCAACAGTTCAGGATACATGAGAAGAATTACTTGATGCACAATCATGATTTACCTACTATTCTTCATGCTTTATGTAGTTGGAGACACTATTTATAGGTATGGACTTGTGTTGTGTACATAGACCAAGAAATACTCAAATATATATTGACTCATCATGACTTGAATTTGAGGAAGCGAAGGTGGGTTGAGTACCTTCAGTATTTTGACTTTGAGCTTTCCTATATGCCTGGTAATGTCAATGCAATTCCAGATGCACTTAGTAGAAGGTCTCAAATACAAGTAGTGAAATTGGATAGTAGAGGGTGGTAGCTTATGTAATTGTTCTATGATATTCATATAGATGAGAATTAATAGTCAGATATATACACATCTATCATCCTTATTTGTGACATCTACCTTGTTGAATAGAGAAAAGGATGAGGTCGTTATCAAATTCAGAGGGAATAGTCCTACTGGGGACTATAGAAGGTGAGGACCCACCCCTGGTTAGAAAATAGTAGAGTATGAGATCCTTAAAATCCTTGGATTCGTTTGGTTATAGTGGATATACATGAGGAGTATATGTGGGGGTTTCATGCTTATGCTTGGACAATTCATCCCAGAGTCACCAAGATGAACTATAACTTGGGTTGTCAGTACTGGTGACCGAGTATTGACTGCATTTTCATGACACATCAAATTGATTATGATTATATTGTTGATTTATAGTATATTTAATACCTTATTTCATCTCTGAAGGATAGTTTATTGGTATACAGTATGTATTTTTAATAAAAAGTACAAAATAGTGGGGTAATTTTGAATACAGTTTTAAGAAAAAAACATAACTTAAAGAGTTTAATAGATGGAAAACCATTTAGATTTTAATAAAAATGAGATGAAGGGGTTATTGGGATTTCACTACACCCATTTTGATTTCATTATTCTTATAGATTCATTTATTACTGGAGTAATTCTTTGTTTGAAATTAACAGGAATCCTGATTAATTCCAAAGCCTTTATTTCATTCCTTGAAGAACAAAACCTTGACATAAAAATAATATTTCCATGGTTTAGAAAATATGCATGGAAAAATCTTCCAAATCATATTGAAATCCCTATAAAGTAGGTAAGAAAAGGATTCTTTTGTTTTCCAATCCGAACAATACTAGTCACACACTCAAAACCATAGACCGATCGGTTAGAAATTAAGAGCATAACATTCACATGCATAAAAACAAGAATTCAAAAATGAAAAAATGTAATATAAAATGAATTAAGTTTTTTAACGCCAAAATTACTCTAATCTAGTAACAAATAATTTTTTTTGGAACTCACTTTACATGTGTTTAGCTCCCTCACTATGAACACTCATCTTTTTCTGGACATCGAGGGGAGGAGCACGCTTGGGTGGAACTCCAACTTCATTCTTGAACACCTTTTAGGAGAGGGGCCTACAGAACATATAGAATTATTAAGGTAATACAATAGGACTAAAAAATGGTAGATATTTTCATTTTGTTTGAACTCAAAAATGAGGATCCCAAGGTTCCATTTTATAGGCAATGTGGAAGGTGGTTTTGGAGACAAAAATTTATTAAAGCCAATTAGACCATGATTTTCAACATCCATAAAGTCTTATCTATCATTGGGAAAAACTAAGAAGTTGTTTCCATACGTACTATATATCTCCACCAAATTTTTGGATTCATTTGGACACCTGTAGCTCCAGATATTGATAGAACACATCACACCACTATTGATATCATGCAGATTCGGTGTCTTGGACAGATCAGTCTAGATGGGCCAACAGATGGAAAATTTAGGCTTGTTTTCCTTTATAAATTTTTTATTACCCTGAATTTTGTATGATCCCTAAAAATATCATCCCATTTTAATTCATGGTGTATTAACAGTGTGTAGTTGAGTCCAATGATGTGTTTGGATCCTGCACAGTTTTCCACAATTTTCTAGAAATTTTTCATGGGTCCTCTAAATCACCTCTACCTATAATAAAATTATCAAAACAATTAATTTCTACATTTTTATAAGTGATAAAAACAAAATAATTGAATAAAATATGAAGTTAGTTTTTTTTATTTTTTTATTTTTCCATAAAAAAATAGTTTAACACAGTGGTGTAATGGTGCAAATGAAATAGTGAATCATGGTGAGATCACACCCCCATACCTAAAAATGTATACTCATAGGAAAGTCATACATCCAAAAATTATTAATGTATATATTTTAAACATCATATGTATTTAACATTCAATGAAAAATTATTTCCTAGATGAAATTTTTTCAAAGAAAAAATCACACTAAGGAGTTATTCTAAGTGATCATGGAAAAAGGCATCTCAAAAATTGTATCATAATGATATTCCAAGAGATGAATGATACCAATTGAAGAAAATAATTCAAAATATAATCACATAATTAATTCAGAACTTATGTGTGTGAAAACCATTTCATGATATTCTTTCCACTTTCAATCAAGTAAATATTTGTTATTTTAAAAATTGTGTACTTACATGATACTTTCCACCAAACCTACCCTACATCCTTTGCAATAATATTTAAAGACCCACCCACATAAGCATTCCCAAAATTCAAACCATAGGATCCTACCCTATATATCCCCATATGTTTTACATTTCATCAATACCCTCATTTTTTCCAAATTTTCATTTGGAAAAAATATCACACTCTTCTCCCAGACCTTGTTTGATCTTTTAATGACACAAATTGTAATAGTTATAACAAAATCAAAATTCGAGGATTGGTGGTTTTTGAACTACACAATATAAAACCCTTTTTTGAGGGTGTACAATGGTTAAATAACCAAAACACACAGATAGGTCAATCTTGTACAGTAATGAAATATATCAAATAATTAATGAACGTATGGAAAAATCATTTTTACAAGTAGATAAAGATGAACCAAAATTATATTTACCTTATATTATGTAAGATATTTTCACACTTCATGGATGGGTGCAAAGGTGTGTCGAGAAATTATGTGACACAATTTTCCCTTAAAATACTCACCTAGAGCGTACTATTCTTCTTAAAGGTTTCAAAATGATACAACCATTTATATCAGTGACAAAGATCCAGATTTCAAAAGAAAGTCACACCATAGTATTGAATTATTCCTAAAATACACATTTCATCAATTTTTTATGAATGTTAAATGAATATAAAATATATAATCTCTTCATTCATTTTCAATAACATCTATGATTAAGAGGAAATCATTTTCAATGATAAAGTGGGCATAAGAAATTAACATTTCCAACAAAAAGTGGGGGATGGGGGGTAGTTAAAATACTCTACAACAAGAGAAAAAGAGAAAAAAGAAGAAAGGAAATGAAAATTCCTAACTATAACTTGAATATATCGATCCCCCCACACCTAAAGAATGGATTGTCCTTGCTGTAAAAAAATAGAATGTGGGATGGGAGGATAAAACCTAGTGGGTGTCATCAATAGAGTACTTCTTGAACTTTGAGTTCCTCCATCAGGGTCTCTTAAATGGAATTGGGGATGTGCTTCATCTACTACCTATATAAAGTTAATGTTTTCTTATTTTCCTATTGTTGAATCTAAACAAAAACAAATGGAGAGACAACAGTAATAGTGTATGGTCCAAACCAGTGGGAATGAATCTTACCTAGATTCCAATTCATCCATGTATTGTAGAGGAACTTCTACAAAGGGTGGAACTGATGATGAAGGATGAGATGTTTGTGGTAATCCCTGATTCGATCCATATAAATCTAGGCATTCTCATATGAATCTCTTATCATTTCCTCTAGCTCCTAAATCTGTAACTTCATTTGTCAACCTACAAAAATAGTATATAATTGCATTGTTCGATAGGCTAGTAGGCCCGATACTCAATCTCAACAGGGAGGTTACAACTCTTTCCAAACACCTGCCAATTGGTTGACATTCCAATGGGAGTTTTAAAGGAAGTATGGTAAGCCCATAAGAAATCATCACGTTTAATACTCCAATATGTTATATTTGGTTGAACTATTTTTTAAAGAATATTTTTACATCCCTATTTGACACATCAACTTGAATATTGGTTTGTGGGTTATATGACATAGAAACTCTATGCCCAAACCCATTTTGACCCAAAAATTATTACATTGATCATTTGAAGAATATATAACACTGGTCATGGATGATGAACCTCGGAAATTCAAACATATAGAAGATTTGGGATCTCAAAAAATCTACAACTATCTTACAATCTTCAGTCATTATAGCTCGTGCCTCAACCCATTATGAAAAATAATCTACATCCAAAAGAATGTAATGGTTCCCAAATAAATTAGGGAATGTTCCTCTAAATTCAATGCCCGAACATAAAAAATTTCATTGAAGAGAAAAGGGTTTTGTTGATAAAATTTCATTTTGAAAAATTCACCATTCTTTGTCAATGAGGCTACGATTTATAGAAATCATGGGAATCCCAAAAAAGTGTCGGCCAAAAGAGACTAGAATCAAGGACCTTATAGCAGTTTGATGGGAACCAAAGTGACCCCCACAAGAAAGACTATGATCTAACTTATGGATAGACTAAAACTCACTATATAGAACACAGCTCTTGAGGACTTGATCAATACTTGTGTGCTGAAGGTAGGGGTCACCCCAAATATACCAACGAGACTCATGTTTCTGAAATTTGGCCTGGTTTTTATTAAAACCATCAGGAATGAAATATTCTACAAAATAATTTACAATTTTACCATACCAAGTAATATCATATTGTAATTGGTATAATTTCTCATCTCAAAACATGTCATTTATGGTAATTCAGTGGGATGAGTCAATGTCCATGGCTTGGTGGATCCTACTAATATGGTAAGTCACCACATTCCCTGCTCCTTTTTTATCTATAATTTCTAAATTAAATTCCAGAAGAGGGAGCATCTAGTGAATGATATGTGGTTTTGCTTCCAATTTCTTAAGGATATACCTAAGGGATTCATTGTATGAGAACATAATGTCTTTGGATCCTAAAATATATGTCCTGAATTTATATATAGAAAACACACTGGGAAGAAAAGATTTTTTAGTTGTGGTGTAGTTTTCTTGGATAGTGTCTAGTGTATGTGAGGCATAGGCAATGATATGTGGAGATCGATTGACCCTATGTGATAATACAAACCCAACTACATAGTTATAAGTGACACACATGAGGTCAAATGGTAAATCCCACTGAGGTGGTTGGATTATTGGGGGTGTTGTGAGACTCCATTTTAAAATATTAAAAGATTACTCACATTCTTTATCATAAAAAAATTCATTTTCATTTTAGAGCAATTAGGAGAGAGGATGTACAATTTTACTAAATTAATGAATGAAATAATGGTAAAATCCAACACATCATATGAAAGACTGCACATCCAATATATTTTTCAGGGAATGGTAGGGAATAAATGAAATTAACATTTGATTTATCAACTTGGATACCATCCCTAGAAATTACATGTCCCAAAACAATACCTTGTCACACCATAAAATGGCATTTCTCATAATTTAATATGAGACTCTTTTCAATACATCTATGTAGTAAAAAACCAGGACTACCCAAACATTTATCAAAATGGGATCCATAAATAGGGAAATCATTTATGAATACTTCCATGCAATTCTATAGCTAATCCAAAAAATACTAACCATGCATCACGGGAAAGTACCCGGAGCATTGCACATAACAAATGGAATCATTCTATATTCAAATGTGCCAAAGGGGCATGAGAAGTTTTCCTTTTCTTGATCCTTGAGAGAAATATGGATATAAAATAATCCCAAACACCGAAAAAGGAAACAATAATGGGAAATCCTTGCTAGCCTATCTAGAATTTGGATAATGAATAGAAATTGGAAATGGTCCTTCCTTGTGTGTTGGTTTAATCAGTGATATTATATATATAGATGCCAACTATTCTAAAAATGAGTTTTAACCAATTAATTGTTTTCAATTTTTATTACTGTAAGATATGTTTTTTTAGGAACCACTTGTACTAGAATGACCCATTGGCTGTCAGTGATGGGGTAAATGATTCAAGTAGATGATAATCTTGTTTCCTCATTTTTAAAAACACCAAGAAGGATTGGGTTCAGTTGAAATTGTGTCTACCTCACTGGTTTAGCCTCATCATTTAACAATATATGATGTGCAAAAATTGATGGGCTAATTCTAGGTATGTCCACAAGTTTTCCAACCCAAAGGTTTTTTAAACACCCTCAAAAGTCAAACAAGTGGAAATTCATGATCAAGAGGGAGTGAATAAGTAATGATGATAGGAAACTTGTTTCCATTCTCAAGATAAGAATATTTTAAACCTTATGGCAGATTTTTTAGTTCCAATTTAGACGGTTTTGTTTTTATGGGAGTGTGTGTGAATGTAATAGGTCACTAATCTCATTTAACTTCTCAATGGTACCATACTCAAATGAAGAATGAGTTTTTACAATCTTTGTAATACCATTGATGGTCATATGATCCTCAGTGTTCAAGAAATCACAAATTAACAAAAATGCATGACCTTTTTCTAGAACACTACAACATTATCTAGATGATTCATTTACCATCATTTCAATCAATGATGAAAACATAGAATGGGGATCAAGGGAATGAAAATATTTTTTTATGGGAATGGAGTACATTAATTGAATTAACAGAGAGATGAATGTTCTTTTTAGGGGCACTTCATGGCCTCAATGATGTTGATGTGGACAATTTCACCATGAAACTCCATATATAATGTACCATTATGGACATTAATTATGGTTTGGGTAGTTTTCAGGAAATATCCCCCCAATATATTATAGGTGTGTCTATTCACCCTATCATCTTCTATTTTAAGAACATAAAAATCAGTAGGAAAATTTAAATTTAGTACCCTCACCCGAACATCCTCCTACACACTAGTGGGGCGTGATGTAATTGGATTTGTGATTTGAGAAGAAATTAATATTGTCATTAGTCCTATTAACATCAATGTTGTGTAAATGGAGTGAGGCATCACATTTATAGAGGAACCCAAATCAAGAATAGAAATAGAAAATTAATACTCCCTTATGGTGCAAAGAATTTAGAATGTTCTAGGATCATTGATTTTGGAGGAAAAGTTATTTCTCTTTCAATATTGAGACATTACTCGCCAATATCACCTTCTCATCACTTGGAAGTCCCCTTCGGTGTGTATAAATATTCTTCAGAAACTTGTCTTATCTTGGAATTTTTTTAACACATTCAATCCAAAGGATGTTAACCTATACTTTTTTGAAAGTATCTAATATTTCCTTAACAATTTCTGTTTCCTTTTATTTTTTTGGTTAGTTGAACAATTTGGGAAAATGAAGAGGAATAATTGGAATAAGTGACTCATCAACAGACACACTATTTCCTTTGGAAGGGCTTCTCTCAGGACAATGACTTTCTTCTATTGGACCATTTTAAGTAGTTGGGAAGGTGGTTTCTTATGGAGGGGATTACTATAATAATGGGTTCATTTTGGGTTTAAGTTGTTTCCCACTCCTATGGGTGATGGAACTAACATTTCCCTTATACCTATGGTCAACTACTAGTTGAGAGGGTAGTTTACCCGACCCATGACTTTGAATCCCCCCCCCCCACAGAGTTAGCGATTTTGCCTAGTTGGGTTTTTTTCATATGGATGCTTGGTTGGTTGGTTGTAATTGTAGATTTTTGGAAAATATTTGTTTAATCATATCTTATTGGAGAAACTCGGGTTTAATAGGGGGTTGTAGAAATGTCCTTTGTGGTGTTTTGGTATTTCTGGGTGGTGCTAGAGGATGGACACTCTACCTAGATTAGTTCCATTGTTGTTGAGGTTGGTTTTAATACCCCTTGAATATAAGCTTTGGTTTCTTTCCACCAAGAGTTTTATGGATAGTAAGGTTCTTTCCAAAAGGGTTTGTTATAGGGGAGACCTAGAAAGATTGCCTTAAAAATATAAAAAGTTTCTCTTAGTTATGGGAATTTCTCAGAATACTCCTTGTTAGAAGAACATATTCCATAGTTTATTAGAGAAAGATTTTGGGATTTCCCCTAGGAAAGATAAAGTAGTCAAAGAAGGTTACTTACCGCTTCTAACTTAATGTCCACCTTCATCTCGAATTCAGTGCATTTCATATCATGGACTCCTTGAATGGGTTTATTTTATCTTGAAACAAATTATTGAGTGGTCTGCTCCCTGATCTCAATTAGGGTTCTTGTAGAAATTGTGGTCTTATCAACCACCACACCACCTGTAGAAGCATCAATCATATTTCAATCAATAGTAATTAAACCTTCATAAAAATACTAAATTAAAAGTTGATCACTTATTTGGTGGTGTGGGAAACTTGAAAAATGTATTTTAATACTTTTATAGTATTCATTACGTTATTCCCCTTGATATTGTCTTATCTCACATATTTCCTTATTTATTTTTGTGGTTCTAGAGGTTGGGAAGTATATTTCATGAAAAAGGGGATTTTATGTCTTCTGAACCTCATATTGGTGAATTAACATAATACAACCAATTATTCACAGTGTATTATAATTGAAATTCGTATTACATAATCTTAACATGTTATTCATCTATGTTATTTGGTTTTAATGTCAAACACATAGTATGTAATTTTTTAAAATTCATTTTTAGATCTTATCCCAAGAGTCTATGGAATCTTGTTAATCAATGAACTATATTAGATTTAAATTTATAATTGGGTAAACCACCTTAAATTTGAATATAAGTTAGTTGGATATCAACATCATGTGTGGTTATTTCATTTAATGTTCAGTTGTTTTCTACCATGTTATAAAAGTTTATGTTTTTTTTTTCTGGGCATTTCAGAAGAAGAAGAAGGATCAAGAATTTTGTCGATGCTTAGCATGTCCTCCGTCAAAGGGTTCTCTTGTGAGTCTTAGTGTCACTAACGTAAGATACTATCTAGTTCATGTTTTAATGGAATCATTTCCATTGATAAAGATCATTTCATGAAAAGGCCTAAAAAGAATTTTTTTTAGAAATCAACATAAAAAAGGATGAAAAAATGAACAAATAATAACAAAATACAAAATAGTTTTATAAAAAAACTCACACTTAAAAGAAGCACACCCGATCAACAGTTGAAAAATTTGATCGTGTTTTCATGACATGTCAAATTGATTTTTAATTTAAGGATGATTTTTTTAAATAAAGACCCAAGGTCATATCTCAAGGATCATTGATAGGTTTATAGTATACATTTTTAATAAAAGGCACTAAAAAGGGGGGTGATTTTGATAATAGGTTTTGGAAAACAACTTAACATAAAGAGTTTAATAGTTGAAAAACTAAGTATATTTTTAAAAATATGAGATGATGTTGTCATTGTAATTTCACTACAAGCATTTCAAGTTCATTTTTCTTAGATATTAAATTATTTTTGGAGTAATTATTTGGTGGAAATTAATTAGAATATCAATTAATTCATAATACTTTATTTAATTGCTTGAAGAACCAAACATTGAAATAAAAATCATATTTCCAAGGTCCAAAACATATGAAAGGAAAAATAGATTCCAAATTATTTTTAAATACCTTGAAAGTGGTTATGAAAATGATTCATGTGTTGTCCAATTTGAACACCACATGTCACACACTCAAAACCTCACACTGATCGTCTATAAATTAAGAGAAACACATTCACATGTATAAGTACAGGCATTCACAAATTAAATCACATTATATGCAAGGAATTGAATGTTTTAACACTAAAATTAATCCAAACCATCAACTAGTAGTTCCTCAATAAATCCCTTGACATGTTTGTAGCTCCCTCACAACGAACACCCACCGTTTAGTCCGACATCGAGTGGAGAAGGATGCTTGGGTGGAACACCTTTTTCATTATTGACCCCCTTTGAGGATAGCGGACTCCAAAACATTTAGGATAAGTAGGATAATGTAATAGTACTAAAAAATGGAAGAAATTTTATTCTGGTTCGATCTTTAAAATGATGAGCCCAATGATCCATTTTATATAGAAAATTGGAAGGTGGTTTTGGGAACATAGATTTATTAAAACCACTTGGACCAAGGGTTTAAACATCCATAAAGTCTTATCTCGCATTGTTAAAAACTAAAATGGTGTTTACAATATTATTGAGAATATCCAACTAAATTTTGGCTTCATTTGGACACCTATTGTTTGAGATATTGACAGAACAAAAAACACCATATTAGACTTCATGAAGATTTAGTGTCTCAGACAGAATTGTTTGGATGGGCCACTGGATGGATGAATTAGGATTTTATTCTTTTAATAAATTTTTATCCCACTAAATTTAGGACCAGACCAAAAAATATCACCCCATTTGGATACACCATTTAGTAGTTGTGATTTTTCTTGAACTTCATCAGGGGTCCTCAAAATCACCTCCACCTAGAATAAAATTATAAAAATGAGTAAAATTAATCTTTTTAATAGTGAAAAACAAAAATAATTGCATCAAATATTAAGTTCAATTTGTTATTATTTGTTTAATTTTCAATACAAAACTTGTTTAGCATAGTGGTGTGAGGGTGAAAATGAAACAGTGAATCGTGGTTCAATCAAGTATTAAAAGAGAGATAGATGGTTTTATTGCAAGGTTTTACAACTATTAGTAGGTGAAGTCAGAACATCATTGACATGAAAGGATTTTATAGTAGTTACCTATTCCAAAGTGGAAATGGGATGATGTCACGATGTATTTTAGGACTAGTTTACCGAGATCACATTGAGGTATTTATGTTGTGTGGGTCGTTGTTGTTATACTCAAGATGGTTTCCCATTTCTTGTTGATCATGGATACATTTAGTGTTGAAGAGAATAGAATTTTGTATATCCATGAGATAGTATGACATCAAGTTGTCCCGCACACTATCATTTTATATAGGGACACCCTATTTTCATCTTGTTTCAGGTAGAGTTTTCAGAGGACGCTATATATATAGGTGCTTCAAAGAACATCATACCACCATCAAACTGATGGCCAGTCAGAGAGTCTGATATATGTTCTAGAGTACATGTTGATAGAATGCATCATTTATTTTGAAGGCTCTTGAGAGGGGCACATTACCATTCTTGATTTCTCTTATAATAATTGTTATCAGGTGATGATACAAATTGCACCTTATGCAGATTTATATGGTAGGCCATGCCGACCACCCCTATACTGTATAGAGGCAGGTGAGGAAACATTGAAGGGACCATGTATCATGGAAGATTCATCTAATAAGGACTATTTGATGCAACATTAGATGAATACTACAAAGGATTAATTGAAATCATAAGCATATCATCGCAGACGACCTCTAGAGTTTAATTTCTGAGATCAGGTTTTTTATGTGTTTCACTGAGGTTGGGAAACAGACGAATCAAGAGATTGGATAAGATTTCACCATGATAATTAAGTCCATTAGAGATTCAAGAGAAAGTCATGTCAATAGTATATCGATTACATTTACCATAGAGGTACCAATCCATGCACGACATCTTCTACGTATCTCATTTGTGCCATTATAATTTAGACCAATCTCTGACTTTTCTACTCGAGGAGGTTGATCTATAGGTTGATGCATATTTGGAGGGGCATAAGATTCTAATCATTGATAGGGGAAAAACTTTTTTCCAATGATAGTTAGTTCCTCTAGTATGTCTGCTATGGAAGCATGACCATTTATAGGACGATACATGGGAGCATGAGACTTAAGTACGTGCTCAGTGGAAAGAGTTTTTTGAAATGAAACTTAAACACCCTTGAGAGGGAAATTTCAGGAAGAATTTCTTTAATGGTGAATATTGAAAGATATCATGTCTTTATTAGGATAAATATATTTTAATTTTCTAGTTAAATGATTGTTTACATCCCCTTTTGTCTTAGACCCTAAGGTGGTCCATGGGCCGGTTGGGTTGTTTTTTGGAAAGAAGGGGAATGAAGGCTTTGTAGTAGATTACATGATGTGTAATGGGATAAACATCATGCAATCCAATTAAAAAAATTTAATGTTCTCTCCAAGACTTTTCACGGCATTTACCGGTTTTCTCTAGGAAGGGAAAATCGATCATTAAATGACATGAAAAGAAATTACATGTCGTGTAATTTCCCAACTATGTTTTTAAAAAATATAAGAAGGGGAATCCATTTTCTAGAAATAATCCTTGCCTCCCCTATTTCTGGTACAGTAATCCCCTTAGAGGCCTAATGGTAGGCTTTTCTCCCAGTTTCAGATCCCGACATTGTTTCTTTCATCGTTGGTCACATTGGAACTGAATCGGTACATGTTTGGTTCTTTTTTTCCCATTCACGATTCTTCCAGACAATGGATGCATTTTTTGATTTTAGTATCACATGACCAAATTTTTCATTCTTTTTCTATTCTTCATATTTCTACTAACATAGGTGAATCAGGGCTTGATACTAGATGATCACTCCACTTCTGAGATAAGGCAGGTGGTATATAATTTTCATTAGGCTTTGATGATTTATAGATATATCAGTCTTTTGGTCTCCTACATTTGGTGTGGGTCTAATTTTTAAATGTTAAATTTAAATAGATGAAGTAGGACATGTTCGGGATTCCCTTAGGTTATTTAATGTGTGTTTGTTCTTTTTCCCTAACTGGAGGCCACCCATGGGGTGCACGACGCCTTTGCTTTGGTTTTGACCATTGATGAACCACACAAGGTGCATGTTCTCGAGTTTTCCTAGTTTAGGGAAGCATAGTTGTATTAAAATTAAATTTAAATACATTTATAGAATATTTTCGACCTAATTTCTTTTTGCTACCATAATATTCCTTTCTTAACTAGATTAGATGTCTTGAATGGAATTTTTTAAACAGGGGGTACTCATTTGTTGAGTTAATTACATAAATGGACTCTTATAAATTTTGTTAAATGGATGTGTATACCCATGTGGATTGTTTAATTGTAAATGGAATACTTGAGTGGGTATACTCTAGTGATGTTTTGTTATGAAATGTATGAAAAAAAATGTATATATTACATGGTATAATTTCAATGGATTTGGAATGTGGTAGTGGACACCTTGGTTGATTATACACCTTGGGTCTTAATTCTGTTGGATGCCTTAGGCTTTTCTACCCCTTGCAGCTGAACAGCTTGGAATCATGTATCACATGCTGGGAAACAAGCTACTTGGACTCCAACTAGTGCTTATATCGAGTATCCATAGAGAGGATCTTGGGCATGATGATGCGGAATTGGTCTTGTATACCGTGTATCTAGACCTTTGTAGTCTTAATGTCACTATAGAACACCATCGTGGGATATATGACTGTGGTTGTCTAGAAATGTCTTTGGATTTTGATTTGGCTTCTTTATATTGTGAGGCAATGTTGATAAGGTTTGGATGGTTGTACGAAGAGGACTTGTTTCTTGCTTATGCTTATTTGAACTACCTTGTTAGGAGATAACACTTATTATAGGGATCCTTGATTGGATGCATGGTTTTACTTGTTATAGTAGACATACGCCAAGTGCATTCACTCATTCATTAATGCATACATAAACATGTTAATAATAGTTCATCGTTCTTCTTAGAATAGTATAGATTTTGGGTGTTTACCAAATGGGATTTTGTATGACACACTATTTGGGCCTCATTTATCACCAAAATAGATTATATTGTTATAGGACATATTAGGGGAAATCACCCTAACATTGGGTTTTGATCACTACTCTGGAGTTAGAGAGAAAGGGACCAAGCTGAGGCTTGCGATGCTGTGGGGAATCATTTTGGCCTCTTTTTCATTTTGGATAATTGTACCATATTGTTCTTCAACGTACCTATTTTGGATACTTTCTAGATAAATGGGCCATATGAATCATTTTATATGAGAAACTTTTTTCTGGTTATATATAATTGTTGGATTTTAAATTTTATCTCATGTTTCTTATTATAAGATATTGAATGTGATTTAATTTCACAATTATATACTTTGGTAATGAGAGAATTGTCTCCCAAATTACTCACCTAGGTCATCGATTCTAGTTGGAATCCTTTGGAGTTTGGGTAGATAATCTTGAGGCTATGTATCGAACCAGGATTAGGTAATTGTTGAGGGGCCTCCTGGTTGAGGACATTATATTATCCCCCTGGGATAAATGAACTAGCACATGCCCCTTCCTAATATGTGTCTCACCCAATCCTTGAAAAATTGTACAAGAATATGGAAAAAATGAACTCAAAAGTCTCATCAGTTATACATGAAGTAAAAACAATAAAAACAGAAAAATAACCCATGCCTACTCAGGTTTTTCATCCTGAAACCTTGAAGGGAGAATCTAGCTACACAAAATCATCTCTTTAAAAAATCAATGATGTAACTATTTTAAAGAGTGGGAAACCTATTCAAAAGAAATGACCAATATTTTTTAATACATTAAATTATTAAATATATCATTAATGTGGTGAATATACACTAATTGAATATAAAAAGTCTGATGATAATGTTGAGGAACCACCTCCTCCAAAAAAAAATCTTGCATCCTTTTCTATTCCCTCAATGTATTAGAAGAAAATCCAAATATAAAATTAATAAAAAAATGAGTGAAATCTTTTAAAAAGGTAATTTGAACATAACCCTTATTGATTCCATAAAAACCATACATTCATTCACAAAGTACATGAAGGACCTATGTACAATAAAAAATATTTTATCGTCAAAAACAAAATCCTTTGGGAAGATAAATTTAGTACCTCTATCCAAGGAACCATCCCACCTAAGGTAAGGGAGAGAAGTCATCCTTAAATCAATGATGAACTTGGAGAGAAAAAAATTATCAATGACTTATGTGATCTAGGAGCTAGTGTAATATTATTTCCATATACAATTTATTTTTAGTTATAGCTCAAGGAACTCCAACCCACTCATGTTAATCTCCAAAATTCTGATCATACTGTTCTAATTCCAAGGGTACCTTGAAGTTTTTTTTGTGAAAATTCGAAAATATCATTTACCCTACTGATTCCACTTTACCTAAAAATTGCCCAATATTAGTTACTTGGGAGAAAACCCCAATCATCCTATTTCATATATTCATAACAAAATCAACTTAGTCATCTAAGTTAGGAATTTGAATATGATAATAATATTTGGAAACATAAGCCTTAATCTCAACATCTATAACCCTAGCAGTCATACCAGTGATAATAAGAATGTTCATGCAGTGAGTTTGATAAGAACTGTTGGAAATGAAACTAAATTGATCATGGAATTGCTGATGGATGTCTAAGTTAGGAGGAATTGATTTTTTTTGTATTAACATGAGGGAAACTTGTATCCATGGGTAGATTTTCTTTATATGTATCCAATAGTGAATTTTATGGATACCCACTCAATATAACCAATGGAGAAATAATAAAAATCAAGTCCATATCCATTTATGAAAATAATATGTCCAATTTGATCATTTAAATATTTTTTAAAAAGGATCATATTCTATTGAAAATTTTAGAAAATAAAATTTACTATGATTAAAATTCTTTTCCTATGTCTAAAAGTGTTAGCCAACCTGATATCGAATTCAAGGCTTGTGCCTTATCTATCATGAATTCCTACATTGGTTATAGTCTAAACCATTCATTTATCGGTTAATCGTATATTAAACCTAACAATGAAAAAAAAATCCTTGATTTATTCAACAAGAATAAGAAAGAAATTGGATGGACCATTTTCAATATTTATGGGAATAGACCAGTCACTAAGACATAAATGATTGTACTTGAATCAAATTCAAAAACTCCCAGCTAACCCCAAATATTAAATCCAAATCTATTAGATGTGGAGAAAATGAAATACATAAAATTGTGAAAGAAGATAATGTGTAATTTGGGGGGGGGGGATCGAAGTCCATCTAATGACTTTAAATTATGTGCTTTACAGGAGGAAACCTTAATTCTTTATTGTTTTTATTTTATATTATTTTGTGTGTTTTTTGTTATGGTATCCCCTAGGGGTTTCTAATGTGATTGAGTGTTTTTTGAGTATGATATTTAATAGTTGAAGTGGTTTTTCATTTTTATATGAATCACATGATTTATATAATTCGAAACTAACCTTCAATATTTCATAGGGAGTATACATATAACCTAAAGTCAAAGAGATCAATTGCTTATTGAGGGATCATAAACTCCAAAACATGTGATTCTGTTTAATGATTTTATTTCAAATAGCATTCCCCCGATCTTTCTTCATAATTATAAACTCACCCTTATCTTCTCTTTCAACACTAAGGGTAGTGACATTCTATGTTAATGGAAGTGAAAATATAATATTTTGAGAAAAAATATGTGGTGTTTATCAAAAATTTCATTTCAATACATTTTCATACATTAATATACATTATGGAACACAAAAATGGAATATTAAATGATTTTGAATGCCTTGATTAGGTTCTTTAGCCATTTTCAAGTTCACAATCATAAAATTTGGAAAGTGTGGATATTTGATGTCAATTTTCAATGGCTCTTTATTCATTAATTAAATAAAAATGTCACAATTCACATCCATTAGATTTGTGGTGTATGTTTGATTTCATTCTTCCCTATCAGTATAACAGAGGGTTTGGTTCCAAAATTAGTTAAATCTAAGTATCTAACAAAAAATTGATAATAAAGTCCACATAGAGAATTTTTTTTTCCAAATGTGCGATTCTTGAGACTTGGGAATAAAAAACTCCTATTTTTCATTCATATAGTAAGGATTTAAATGCCTATTTTAGATAATGGAATTGAAAATATCTACCATGTTCGTCAGTTTAGGATCATGAGTCCATAGTTTTATTTCCAAAAGTTTGTCTTTTTATCTTTGTTATAGTTAAAAAACAAGAAAATACCCAAAAAATAGAGAACAAACAAGTCGATAAAATTTGGAACTCATATTAAATATTAATAAGATAACAAATCAGCCTTTCCATTTTTTCTCCTTCAATAAGAAAATGGTCCCCACATCATCTATGATGTAGAAAAGATCATCACGATTAATTGAAATTGGATAAAATATGGTGACAAATTTTAAAAAATGAATGGGATTAGGGTTATTATATTCATGTAAACCTAAATTTTGTGATATCATTTTGATAGTTTTCATGAATTTTATTGATGATTTATTTTCCTGAGCATTTTATGTTAAAATGTTTTTAGAAAATAGAATTTAATTTTTATATATTTGAGATAATTTTTCCTTAGGACTAGAAAAACTCAAGTTATAGGGAGATGTGTGAATAAACACTAAATGATGATAATATTAATTGATTATATTTTAATATTCATATGTCTTGAAGTCAATAAACAGGAATTTTAGTGAATTTTATAAATATAAATTCATTTTTCATCATTGTTCAATTCATGTTTAAAGTGTATCAAATTGGGCCCAATCAATCATCAGAAAACAAAATAAATTATTTCAATTAATGGATTTTTATATTTCAGTGTTTATTTATAAATTTTTTAGAAACACTTTCTCTCTTAGGATTAATGTAATATTCATTAGAGAATATGAATATTTTTTTCTACGGATGAAAAAATTTATGGACAAAGCACAATGGGTGTTAGGAAGATCAAATAAAAGTGGATCCTACAATTCTATCCAAATTAAGTTAAAATTTAAACTATAAATTGGGAAAATTATGTTGATTATTTAATTAAACTTTTGTGAGAGATAATTATGATATTTTTATGATATCTAGGGATCCAATGTTAGGAATTAAATTATGGGCCAGATTAAAGGGTCCATAAAATCATCCCACCATTTTGAGAATAAAATAAAAATGGATGATCGAATTGGAAAGATTTTTTTACAAATATTATAGAGAACCTAGAAGAAAATTTTTATATTCTATGATAATGAATGATTATTCCATATTCACTATTTTATTTTTCCACCAAAAAGGGTAATGAATATTTTTTGTATATTCTAGTCAACATTGAAAAGTCCAAATTTCTTTTATTTTTTACCAAACGTTAACATATTAATTAAATGGTAAAGAATAGATTGATGGAGTCTAGGCCTTAGGACCCAAAAAGTCTTATTTAAGGTGTTGTGTTAAAATAATCAGGGGAAAAGAGTTATTCTTTCAATTGTATTATTACACTTTCATTTCATAATCACGTTGTCATTTTTCTCGTATAAGTTATCAAGTAACATTAGTTTCTTAATAATAGTCATTATTATTCTCTTATTTTTTCTTATTAATATCACATTGAAATTTTTATCTCATAGAGTGAATATATTCACTTTATCTTTTGGGAAATTCTTCACACAATGGTGGAGTGATCATTATTTCAATTTTTTTTTCTCCAGTTCCTCCCTCATGAGTCTAATTCTTATTTCCATTTATAAAATAAAATAAATAGAGGGATATCCCTATTATGGTTTGATATAAGGGTGTATAAAGGGGATGTGTTGGATTTTAATTCTCCTTTAAATAATTCTTGATCAATTCTATTATTGATATTTTCATTCAATGATGTACCTTATCCTTTGGTATGACTAATTTTTTGGATACAAATCATTTGTGCTAAAATGATCCTATACATTGGAGTGGACATAAATATGATTTCCATTCTAAATTAATTATTATACATAGGATAGTGAAAACAAAAAACCCATGAGTGATTAGGAAAGTTTTTATTTTTTTACAATAAACACACAAATTTAAGACATTTAAACCTTAAAAAGAAATTCATCCAATCCACACAAAGTGATAACATAGGATCCACTCATTATTTTAAATTTAATTCAATTAATTATTTAAAATAGATTAATAATCCACCAAATTCGAACCTAATTTGGTCACATAAAAGGAAAATCACACCCATATAATTTATGTTTCTTTTGGTTCTTTCTTAGGTCTATGTTGATTCGATAAACCAAAATATACTAAAAAAGACAACATTAACTATAAAAATTGGGAAAATTTTGGCATCCCCAGGTAAACCTACAACCCAATCTGGATTAACCATCAATGTAGGGTATCGATTCCCGCATAGTTTTGGTCATGGTGATGCTTAGAACCAAACCTAGGGAAGTGATTATGATAGAGGATCTCACTTCAGGCCTCATGAAGAGATTCCAACAACTCTATCCAAAAATAATGTTCCTAAAAGGGGATCACCATCCTATGTACTTGATGTGACTCCATATTAAACACTTAGGGAAAGGATCAATGGAACATACCCTACTAAAACATAACCATTTTGAAAAGAACAAGGGCTCCATAGAATCTTTGAGAGGGTTAACAAAGTAATTATGTGTACTCGGCATATCCCTTCAGCACCGAGTCCTTCCCATGTAACACAAACCCTTCCCAAATCCATATGTAAGTATATAGTGTGAGGAATCCACATGAAGTATGGATCCTCACAGTCGCCTGGGAGTGTATCACCAATAAAAACCGAGATACCTTCTATGGTTTACACAAAGTGTGGTTTAAACTAAATGACATATAATGCCACCCATCCTCTCTGGGGTTTACATATTGTACACACCGAGTTGGTTAACTAGGGATCACACAACCTATGGTAGGGGCCACAAGACATGTGATCCTTATATCTATATGGAAACACTAGTTTCTATTGCAAGGGATCCACTAGGAATGTTTTCCATAATTACACCATGTGTAACACACGAATATCCATAACCCAATGATCCCCTCATGATCATCTCTTATTCTTTTTCCACCCATGATTCCCACTTCCAACCATAAAAATGATGTTGGATCTGAGTCAACCTAACTCAATCACCATTTAAGATCCAATTTCCGGACATCTTACTCGATCGAGAAAACAGTAGTGTTCAATTGTTCCATCATCCCATGCCAGATCCATAACCGGTTGTCCCAAAATATGAAATTGATCTGTTTTTGTATCCATCATAGACCTATCTAATCACCAAAACAAACCTGTGTCCTTGATATCAATCCATTATAAAAATAAATGGGTACCCAATGATGGATTTTTATGTTTTTGTTGAACCACGGACCAAAATGAACATTGGGGATGAATGGATATAGAATGGGGGATGTAATAGAACATACAAAACATGTTGAATGGACCTCTACAAATGTTCATGTTGGATTCAATTAATATATGTTAGGATAGTGAACTATGAGATACAATATAATCAACAATAAAAAACCCCAATCCATAATATTCTAACCCATACTCTGAATATGATTGATAAGAGAATAAATTCATTAATTGATTGATTCAAATTCATCATAGGAAAAATAAAACATGGATAAATCCATATACAAATTTTCCTTCCTTGATATAGATAAATCAATTCTCAAGAAAAAAAAAATTTCGTTGTCATTGGTGTTGTCCTCAATTCCCATTTCACACCGATCAATGATACCTGATCTGGTCCAATGTATTCGAAAAAGATATCCTATAACCGTCTCTATTATTTTGGAGGGTAATGAGATAATCCTGAAAATTGGCCACAATAGTGTATATATAGGAAATTATTATGTTATTATTCTAAATGAAATAATTATATAACTATAATTAAATTTATTTAATTATTCTCCCATAATGGTGCTAAATCCCAACAGCTGACATCCACAAAGATTATGTCATACCTAAGGTAAAACCCAATCTACAAACAAAAAGACAATCTCAAATTTCTGATACGAGCCCCTATTTGAGAGTAATTTCACTTATTTTGGAATACTATCCACACATGATATTTAATATATTTAATTTATTTCGAAAAATAATTCCAGACTTCATGGGAATCTAAATATCATGTTGTCTTAGTTTCTAGATCTAAAAAGAGTCCATATATTATTTTAATGTAATACTTGGAAAATCAGAGTCATTATATTGTCCCCACATTGGGTCTTTATATCTCATAATGAAAAAAATACTACACATAGAGATGGGGGTACTGAGCACACATTTGGGGTTTCCACTCCTAGATACTCTCTTGAAGATTCTCGTGATTCCACCATAAAAAAACTAAAGGGATCTCCCACCCACATGGGATCTTATCATGTTGATCTTCATTATCTATCACATACACAACAATTGTATCTCAATCATTGATTTACATATCACACCATTCAATAAGATATGATGGGTCATTCAGGTTCCTGCTCAACTGCGATGTGTGGAAGACGTCGTATACCTGGTTCAACAGCGGTTGTAGAGCTAAGTGATAAGCCACCTAATTAACTATATGTTGAACCATGGAAGGTCTAATGAATCTCATACATATAATTCCATTCCTATGAAATCTTGGGAATCCACATCATGGTGAGACCCTCAAGATAACATGGTCTCCCACCTCAAACCATAGGGGCCTTCTTCATCTGTCAACATAAGACTTATGATATCTATGTACAGTCCTCATCCACCTATGGATGGTTTGTACCCTATCTATATTGGATCTCACCAACTTTGGGACCATAAGTACTAAATATACTATGTCAATATAGAATAGAGGTAACCTTTTTGGTTCCCATAAAAGTCCTTGAATGGTTCCATACCAATGGAGGAATGGTTGTTGTTTTTGTATGAAAAATACACCAAAGTTAGGTGATCCTACAAACTATATCCATAGTCTAACATACAATCCCATTGTATATCCTCCAAGACCTAAATGGTATGACTAGTATTATCATCAGTCTATGGGTGAAGCATCATACTAAAACTCAAATAAGTTTTGAAGGCCTCCTACAATCCTCTGCATAATTGAAACACGATGTTAGAATAATTAACTGAAATGATCATTGAGGGAACTTTATAGAGTCATACTATCTCTTGCAAATACAAGTTCCCCAATCTATCTATTTAACTTTGTTATCGAATACCTAGGATATGGGATAACTTTGTGAGTCGGTCCATAATCACCCAGATGGAATTGTGTCCTTTAAACATAAATGGAAACATCATTATGAATTCTAGGGATATATCATCTCACTTAAACTATATAATCTCTATGGGTTGAGCTACACTCACAAGAACTTGGTTCTCAACATTCGCTTTCTAAAAAGAAAGACATTGAGAGACAAACTATAAAACACACCTCTTTGTCCCTAGAATTCAAAACTACCTCTGATGGTATAGGTACTTCTTTACCACACATGGATGTACCACTAAGGGTAAATTATGAATCTCCCTTAGTAACTACCCTATCAGTGAAATTGGTAGAATCGACTATACATAGAAAAGAACGAAATGCTCCCCACCATCATTAAATTCATCAGGAACATGTCCAGGTGATATTCGAGTATGTAGAGTCTCACAATCAGTATCCCTATGTTATGCCTCCCTAACTCACTATAAAAATGGATGGCTAACAACCATTTAATGTAGGTAATCCATTCCATCCACATCCAAAATGGAAAACTATAATGAGGCTAACTGATTTGACTCAACATTTATCAATTGTGAATAGGATATCTTATTGAGTGAATATACTACCACGATACCCTTCCTAGGAGTACATAAAATCTAAAAGGTATAACCCTATAAGAGTTCTATCCATCACCTCTATATTACATTTTGATAATTCTGAGAGGATATATACATGGGACTCATATGATCAGAATAGATGATAAATCAATCACCCATAAGGTAGTCTCCCAATGTCTTTGGTCCTAAGAATTATCTTTATAGTTCAACATCATTGGTTACATAGTTCTACTGATGTGGTATCATCTAACATGATCCATAGTCAATATATTCCTACTTATTCATTAGAACACATCCAGGATCAGTTTATAATGAATAAAAAACACTACGTACTCGAAACCAACCTACAACAATATCATGTTGGGAGTGCTCATCAATATCCACATCAAATTCTAAGAAGACCACTAGAATCACTTTGTCCACATGAAAGGATATCCATGTTAGGCCAATGATTTACAAGGAGATGATATCATAGAAAACTTAGGTATAAATATATGATAGTTTCTTTCCAACCCAAGGATGTTTTTCACCTCCATCACACTCATTTGAAGATTACATGCTAACTCCCCCTTATACTTCACTTGGTCCACTACTACACTATCTTTTGAGATAACATGTTATATAAAGTGAATCATTTGAATCTAAAACTTCAAATTCCAAGGATTCCTATAAATATGGTGCTCTCATAATATGTCCAAGACCATCCTCAAGTGCTTTTCATGATCTTCCTTAGATACTGAGTACACTGGGATATCATCAATGAAAAATACCACACACCGGTCTAAGAAAGGATCAAATATCTAGTTCATGAGTCCCATGTAAACTGATGGTATGTTCACCATGTCAATGAGAATTACCAACTAATCATAGTTTAAATAGATTTTTATGAATGTCACCTTTGGTATATCATTTTCTGGTACTCAATGCTGGTGATATCATGATCTGAGGTCAATATTTTAGAAATGTTGTTCCCCACTAAACTGATCAAAGAGGTCATCAATCATCAGTAGTGGATACTTGTTCTTTATAAGCACCTAGTTTAGGATATGAAAATATGAACACAATCCCAATCTACCCACCTCCTTGTAAAACAAAATTGGCTCTACTAAGGGTGAAATACTAGTCCTAACAAAGCCCTTCCTATGAAAATCCTCCAATTTCAAACACAACTTGTGATGCTCTATTGTGTCCATATAATATCCTGGTGTAGATATCATGGTAGTACCATGGTGTAAATAAATGTATAAATCCTTCTCTCATAGAATAGGTAAGCCTAGAACATCCTTAGGAATGACATCCTTGTACTCCCACACCACTATAAGAAACGGTGATCCCATAACAGTAACTACACCATGATTCATGAAATCCGAATGAGGAGTAATAGATTAAACTATCATATTCATGATCCTATCCTACTCCATCAGGGGTAGCTTCTCACCCACATAGTAAAACAATCATCCCATCAGCCTGGAAACACTACATCATCCTCCTAAAATAGTCTATCTAGGAATGGTCCGTAGATGACCATACCATAAATAATATGTCAACATACGACCTTATATACACTACAAATTGATCCGAAAATAAAATCACACTTCCAAGATTTAGGTCCCAGAACGAGAATATGTTTTGTATTGTCGAGTCTCATCCAGTAGGTGCCTCTAAGTGTAAGGGTCGATCCAATGGCCCAATAGAAATCTCTAAGCCTGTAACCATAGTAGTAGAACGGAAAAGGTAGATATCAAATTTATCTTTCAATACTATAGCTAAATTTGTGTATAATGAGATCATAAGTAATACCATCACTATATCCTCTGGTTCATAAGCCTTAACCACCCATATCTACCCCTCCCCTAACCACCAGCACCATGAACCAAATGGGGATCACATAAGGGTAGTGGTGGAAACATGTTAAAACTTCTACTACATCCAACTACTCTCCAAACACTTCTACCATGAATTCCTCCCTATATACTTTTTTGGTATTTCCATTTCCCTAACCTAGGCGGCCAACCCATTGTCTCCCAATCTGCTGGACATTGGTTCGGAAAATCTCATACAAGATATCCCCCACTATCACAAGAGTAGTTTCGCCTCTCTTAAGGTTGTATAGATCCATCCTATGAGAACTAAACCACATATTCTATATCCTTGGATCAACTCCAAAAACATATACCATTTCATATTCCTTATACATTTCATTGGATTCCTACCACTGAAGTCTCTACTCTTGTGTTCCCACCACCGACACTAACTGCCAATATCTGTTTAGTCGGGAAACTCTCGACCACCTAGGAATGTTCTAACCACCCAACATTATTTGAAATTAATAGAGGTATAATGATAGATCATATATATTTGTTTATTACTTTCTTGAAGGTATTATCCAGAAAGAAATGATCTCTCACCATATCCATCGAGTATTAAGAGAGGTTTGTGAAATATGAAGAATACATAGCCACAGTCACATTGCCTTGATACAGGTGTAGAATCTTCGGGATGCACACATCAATTAATGTAGCAGGATAATAATACTCTATGAAAAGGCATTTAAAGAATTATCATTCCAGATTCACCTAATTTAGAGCTGGGCCACTAATCCCTAAAATATTCCCTTATATCCATGAAGTATGCCCACTTCCAAGACTTCCATCTACTCTTCATGTTTTCTAACAAGTAGAAAGACTCAAGTCACTACCTCAAACCAATAAATTTCTAATTGGGGGTCTAGATTTCCACAAACCCTAGGGGGGTTCTATATTTACAAATCATGAAGCATGCTCAACCTTCACACCTTGTCTTATGGTACAATCAGTACCATTTTTTCATTATAGGTGGTTGTAAGACTGGTGCACTGCCTAGAGGTAACACCTTCCAAACAGGTCCTAATATTGAAGCCTCATGACTGAGGGGATCATCATTATGATCTTTCTACTGAATCATAGCTAAAACATTTCATGTAGGGATAATTTAATTAACACCATTTCCACGATCAACAGTTATATTTGGGGAGATGAGTCAAGAAGGATATGAAAATTGAAAATCATTCCTATATCATACATGAACCAACATTTTCCTTGAATGTAGTGTCAACATATACTAAGTCAACAAGTTGGTTCCCGAAGTCCTGGTGTATGGATACATCAGTCACTACACAATCATTGGAGTCCCTGTTCTAAGAGATGAACTAGAAACACATAAAACTATATCCCCAAACCAATTAAATAGACTCTAGACCTATGTTATAACTGACCCCACTGATACCACTCTATCACGACCCATCCCAATGGGTCCTAGAACGTGAATACCCCAAACCAAACTCCAATATGATAGGAGATAAATAACAATGATGATTAGGAATATCATAGACGTTGGTGGCCTTAACCTATTTTACCTGCACACACACACACACATATTTAAGACCATACAATATTAAAATCTAAAACTACCGACAACCATGCATGAATAAATATAATATCACACCACCAGAGTACAAAAGCTGTATTGGAATAAAAGGGTTGAATATAAGACCACCATAAGAAAAATGAATAAAATTACAAACTATATAGTTATATAAGATTGATATCAATGAAACCACTGAAACTCACCTTGGTTCGTCAGGCTCACTAAGATCCACCATGACCTAGTCCCTCTAGGACTCCATCAAAAGGTAGGTAGTATGCATAAGACATTACATGTTGGGGGAAATGCCACACATGGGTGAGTATAAAAATACCCAATAAGATTCCATGAAATCACTAAGAATATTACATCAAGAATAATAATCATCTCACCCTAGGGATATGTCAACAACATACACAATCGGAATATCTAGATATACTCAAAATAGACACAAAGTCTGAAAGTAAAGTCACAATAGTAATTCTAGATGAATATTTCATATTCAAAGATCTATATATCACTCGTATGGGAGAACACACTACATGAATTAGATAACATTGATGGCATTCATCCGAGATGTCATGCTCATTGGGTGTCTCCATAATAAGTACACAATGGATGTCTGAAGATATCAATACATTAAAGGGGATCACAACCATGAACATGAGGTATACCAACAACCAAATATCGATTAACACTCAATATAAGTAATCAACGGCCACTTAGCGTGGGTCATGAAATTTCCAAGAACCCCACTTAGGGAAATTATGATGATTGAGGATCTCAATCAAGGCGTCATGGAGGGATTACAACAACTCTATCTAAAAACAATGTTCCATAGAGGGTATCTCTATACTATATAATTGATGTGATTCTATAATAAACCTAATGAGAAAGGATAAATGGAATATTATTTAAGGAAACCTGTCTAAGATGAAGAGTATATGGGCTCCAATCCATCTTTGAGCGGGTATATGACACAAAATATGAGTATGTATCATGTCCCTTAAACAATAGATCCTACCCATCTATCACATCCTATTAATATGTCCCTATTTGAGTACTCGATGTATGGATTACCACATGATGTGTGGAGAAACACGGTCTCATTGTCTTGTACCACTTGTAAATGTTGAGCCACCATCTAGGGTTTACATAGAATGTGGAATTTCCCACATAGTGTGTATCTCCACCCATCCACTTGGGATGTACCTCATATACATGTTGAACTATTCAACTAGGCACCACAGGACATGTGACAGGGACCATATATCATGAGATCCTTATCTCTACAAAGATACCCTAGTTACCACTAATAGGGACATCAAAACTTGTATTCCATGTTTACACACCGTGTAATGAAGGAATTTCCAGAACCTATGGATCCTCAAACGGTCATCTCCTCCACCATCTTCTACATATTATTTCCATCACAAAAATTGATGGAAATAATGGATCTGAGTCAAATAAACTGAATTATTAACAAATATCTGATTTTCGGACATCCGAAATGACTGAAAAATATTTTCCACAAAGTTATTCCACTATCAAATTCCAAAGTTGTAATCAAGGATCCCAAAATCCATTCTCGATCTGATTTCATTTCTATAAAATATTTATCTCATTTCTAAACTGAACTCAGATCAGTGGTATCAATAAATTGCACAAATAATCTGGTCTACATTGATTGATTACCAGGTTTTCAACAAACCACCAACCAAAATTAAATTAACGATGAATGAATGAATAAATAGAGAATAAATGCATAAAACATGAAGAAATAAATTAATCAAATATTTATGTTAGCCTCAATTTGATTTCATTATGATGAAATAATAAGAGATATTATATAATAGATAATAGAAATACCATGTCCTCGGATATTCTAACCCATGCTTATAATACACTTGACTTGTAAATCAATTCTTTAGATTATTGATTAAAGTTCATCATAGGAGCTATAAAACGGGGATAAATTCACATAAAACTAACGTACTACCTTGATATATATCAATCACTATTGAATAATGAATCTACACCATTTTCATTGGCACAGTCCTCGAATCCCATTACACATCCATCGATGATATAGGATAAGGTATAATGATTCATAATAAGATATCCTTCAACAATATCTCTCAATTTGTAGGTTATGTGGATAACCACGAAAATTGACACAACAAAATATATATAAGAGATTATTAGGATAGGGTTATATTTAAAATAATTAAATAAAAGTAATTAAATTTATTTAATTATTCTCCCACGAAGGATCTTATGACCAGTTCCTAATGTCAATAAAGATTATGTCATGGATAGGGTATGAAGCATACTCTGAACTCAATTGTAGCACCAAATTTCTGATCTATGATTTTGTTTAAGAGTTATTTCACTTTTTTAGGAAAACGATGCATTCATGTTATTTAAAAAATTTATATATTTTTAAGTACAATATTGGGCTCATTGGGATTGAGAATATCATGTCGTATCAGTCCCTAGATTTGAAAATAATCGATATAATATTCTAAATTAATGATTGGGAAAATTTGAGTCATTAAATAGGGGTGGTGGAAATGTTCCTTATCCTTATTTGGTGGATTGTTATCGAAGAAGGATGATGAACAAATCGATGTGAACCTTGGGGTGGATGATGATTTTAGTGGATCTCTTTCTCTATCTATAGAAGACACATTCTCTAATAATTATCGATACATAATCAATGTAGGGTTTTTTTATTGTGGTTTTATCCATTTTATAAAAGTTTAATCATGGATTTTTTTTATTCTTTGGGTTTTAAATTATTTTCATTCTTTACATGAGCCCATAGGTTATAAATAATATTCAATTAGTTCATTTGTAATTGGTGATCCTAATTCCACCCCTTGGTTCTTGCATTAAGTATTCGTTCACTGATATTGTATCAGCCAATTTTGGATTCACTTTGTTTATCTAAATTTATCTCCATTATTTGGCATGTTCTTTTCCGTTGGCCCATGTGGTTGATGTTTGACATTGTCTGGGTGGGTTCAAGTGAGATAGAACCCAGAGATTCATGGAAGTTTCATGAATGACGTATGGATTGGTGGTTATGGGATGGATCATTTTGATACATGGATTGCAGTTTAGAGTGACATAGATCAGGTGCTAGTTTTTGTTTTTATCCAAGGGAGAGACATTGTGTGATGAGATCAAGTTGTATGGGGTTTGGATGGGGAGAATCTGACCAACAGTGATAGATCGGGAATGGTAATCCCTAAATCAAGTATCCCTAATGGGAATTCAAGTAAAATTAGTGGCAGTGGAGACATAAGAGTGATGCCTGGATATTTATTTTCATTCACTAAATTACCCTGAAAAAAATAAGTGTAGTCAAGGAACACACTCCATGTAGTCCCTTGGTTCTAAAAGATATAGTTTTGGGTGGAGATAAATATCGAATTCTATTTATTACTCTATACACACTATGAAACCTAGTGTCGGTAACTTGAGATAAACTCCAGGGGAACATGAGTAGGAACATTACTTCAAACACAGAAACATCCAGAGTACACAGGCGTGACCGTGTACTTCCAAGTGACCATAGTCGAAAGGCACAAATAGTGGAGATAGTCATGGGCCGGAAGGACATGGACATGCCCTGGGCGGCCAAGACACATCTTGTACCACTAGTATACAACATATAGTACCAAATGGATAGCCAAAACTTGTGTGGAATATGATACAACTAGGTTCCCATGTAAGGAAACACGTTGTGTTACCCAAGGTACATGTCATGTACCACCATAAACACCTTAAACCTTCCATACATATATAATACCCAAAGATTACCACATTATGTTTCATTTTATATAAATTAAATAGCTTTCATTGTACACAACACTGAGATCAAGCGCACCATGATCTATCAAACTAGACATATAAAAAGATGTTTTGAATTTTATTAACAACATTATGAAATTTATAAATTTTATTTTTCAAAATGGACTTCATTTTTAAATTCGGAATATCAATATAATATTAGGGTAGAATTTTCTTTTTTTTTGGAAAATCTTCAATTTTTGATGAATAGTGAAAAATACTACACTGTTGTTAAAAACCAAATTTTTCATTAAAATAATAATTTTAATTAAAAATGATTTTAAAGTCACCAGAGAAAAACAATACATATATTATTTCAATTTAGTTAATTTAAATCACTTTTATAACATAATTATATATTAAAAAAATTGAACATTTGAATGTCTCTTTTACCCACCTTCTCGCCACATCCACCTGATTAGCATTTAGAGTGATTTTTATATTTCAATAAATTTAAATTAAAAAAAGATAAATTGTTTTAAATTTTATGATATTTTTTATCTGATGATATAAACATATTTTTTTCTCAATGGTAACTTTAGTAAATTATTATTTATTTATCCTAGTTAAGACTTAATCGAGTAATTAAAGGTGAACAAAATAATATAATATTATTATAAAATTTCCCTAAAACATATCCTAATTTCATTGGATAAGTTTGGTTTGACCAAAATCAATCTTCAGCCAAAAATATTATCCTTTTAAGCCAATATTGTATGATTATGATAATTATTATATTTTATTTCAAGAAGAGTTAAAAATGACATATTCAAATTTTAATAACTATATCATTTTTAATATGAGGTTTTATAAGTGATATGGTTGACTATAAATTGTATTTTTAAAGATAAATTTTTTATCTATATAATATTAATTCATTAATAATTTTATGAAATAAAAAATTAAGTTAAATGGAGACACAACTATTATTTAGTAATTGATTTAATATAGGGAGAATCCATAAAATGATATTAATAATATTAAAACAAATATAATTTAAAATATTTGATGCTATCCAAGAATTATTTTGATTAAATTGAGATTTTTGGGATGATTTAATTTATTTTTTTCTAAGTAAAAATGTTTTTATGATTCTAGAAAAAATCAAGTATTAAGTACTGTCCAAATTTACACAAATAAGATCTTAAAATAAATTCTATTTTATTAAATGATATAAATTTCATAAAAATATACCGTTCAACAATATAACTTGGATAGTTTTAAATATTACATAAAGGAATCAATTGGGATTCTTTTTTCATTTTATAGTATCTATGATTAACTTATAGTATAAAAATTCAAGTAGATACAGTAAGAGTTAAACTGTTTAACTACGGTTTAAATCAAAAATATAAGGTTACTTATATGACCTAAACATGTATAAAAATAATTGGTTGAATGTATTAATATACATCCTCATATTATATTATAAATCAATCAATTTCGTTACTATTTTATATCGAATTTCAATTTATATTAAATTAGTAGTTTTGGAGTTTCCAAAAGTACCCCTACCTATCTTATAAAAGGGAACCCCAACTTATCTTTTATTCACCCCCATAAATGCATTTTTCATCAAAAAACCCACACCAATTATACTACCAAAATCTATAAATTTATCCTATAGAATATAATTTGGGAATAAATTCACCCTATGAAGTCATTTTGTGCAAATATAATGGAGGTACTCAAGGAAGAGTTAATTTATTTACCAATTCAATTCAATTTGTTTTCTTCTATAACTTATTCTTACATTATTGTATCCATAATAAAGAAATAACTAAAATATCATATAAATATTTAAATTTTATATTTTTTTGGGTACAAACATATTTATAATTTTATCTATCCTATGAATAATAGTATCACCAGTACGTGCTTACATACTGTTTACTGTCTCTACAACGTGGTGTAATTTTATATTCAACACTGCTTTTTTGTATGGGTTTAATGATGATTAAAATGGATATAAATAATTAATATGACATGAAAATGATTATTTATAATTAATATACCATCCAATTTCATACCATTTAACCATTAAGGAATGATACCATCACCCGTGCATACGTACGACATACCATCTCCACACCACGATGAGATTCATTATCAACTACAACCATTTAATATTGATTATGAAAATGTATCAAATGAATTAATATAAAATTAATTATCTTAATAAAATTATGCACACGATATTGATATATCCAATTTATAATAAACACTACTTACATGACAAAATTAACATAAGAAGATAAAGCAGTTCACCCCCAACATAATGATAATAATGAAATATTATTAAGAAAATGATCTAATAGGATCATATAAGATATCATTAACAATTGATATAGTTATGGTGTAACTTAACAACATTATTTAACTATTATATATGAGTTTAATTCACCCTCTACTATAGGAGAGTACGAGGTAATGGTTAATTTCACAAATCTATTTATTAACTGGTATAGTTTTACGTTAGAATTTACTGGGAAATATTTATCATCCATGTCTATGGGTATTGAAAATGCATTTCAAAACATTATTAATATTATATTAAAATTGTTTAATAAAATTTTTAACCATGTTTTATTTCATAAAAGGATTCTTTTTGATGTTTTCCTTAAGAGGTACTTTCTATGGATTTTTCGACAAAGTATGAGAAGAGTTTAATTAAAACATATACAGTGTGAGCGTATTTTTTCACCATCATGTGGCCATAATGTTTTTATTGTTCCTTTACAATATTATAATATTATTTTTAATTGAAACCTTTTCTTTCAATAAAAGGGGTATTTATCTAAATATTTTTCTCATGATTTTATTAATTACATTTTCATGCATGTCAACATCCTTTATTGGATTTATATTTAATTGAGGTTAATTTATTATGATACAATCTACCATTTTTTTAAATGGATTATTATATGTTTGGATATGGATGGGATATTTTTATACCATTAATTTTTTACGGTACATTTATTAACATTTCATGTGCTAGTTGAAATTCGAATGTTTATGCTGGTTATGTTTCACCCTTCAATATGAGGAATGCATTGGACCTAGTAAGGGATGTGTAGGGCCCTCTATATCCCCTTGATGCATCAGTAGGTATCATGATTCAATGTTGATTGTGTTTTTATACATTTATTTGTGGTATTGGGATATTAATTTGATGGTTTAGTTATGATGTCTCACATTATTCCCTACCTCATTATGAGTTTTGTTATTGATATTTCATGTGATTATTTTACTAGTAGAATATCCATGTGAATGTTTTAACGGGATTATTTGATTTATTATTTCTATATTATGATCAATATTATGTATAAAAGGATTTTTCTTCATATTTATTCCTTTCCTTAAAATTTTATTCTTATTTATGATAGCTTCTTCGGACCCCCAATCAAGCTTGAGGATGCTACCTTAAATCTGTCAAGACCTTCGGTTGCTAGGATTTGTACCAAAGTAGACATATCTCTTGAATTTCCCTCACGGTTTTGGATAAAAAATGGAGACAAAAGATTCTTACAGGATGTTTTCTTTGAAGAGGTACCTTCCTACTGTAAAATGTGCTCTAGAATGGGTCATTTTAAGGAAGAATGTGGGATTCCAGGGGCTACCCCACCCCTCCACATTTCAAGTCAGTCTGGGTGGAAAAGAATGCAAAAAAGGTAAACCCTAATGATTAGGCAGATGCACATATTGATTGTGTCAAGGTCTTGAACTCCACCTATGTTCCTAATCCCACCCCTGATCCACCAATCCAGGCAGACATTACAACTTCTAATGAGGGTTTTGAGGTGGCTTATATTTAGGAAGGTGAACCCTCTAATCTCAAAGCTCCAGTGCCTTCTCACTCTGTCCCTTTGGAGGATGACGAGAAAGCCACCCAAATTAAAGAAGATTTCTTCAAATCAAGTTATAGAAAAGGGAAAAAACAAATGGTGAATTCAGATGGAATCATTACCCCCAATCTGAAAAAATCAAGGAAGCTTAGGGACTTTTCTCATCTCGAACGACCAATTGTTACGAGATATCTTACTGCTTATAACAAGGACAACATTGAAATAACAAGAGCATCCAGTACAATACCTATAGAAATTAATTATCAGACTGAGGTTATCTCTTCTACTAAGCCTCATGATGATAATCCGAATGAGGGCTCTGATCCAGTTGTGAATACATTGCAGCATACTGGAGAGGCGAGCGAAGATTTGGAGTCTTAAAGTGATCAACGGGTTGAATTATCTTATCAAAAGCATAGAAATGGTGAAATCTCTGCGGTGACTTACCTTGATATAAAACTCAAAGTGCTTATTTTGGGGTTGGACCTGAAGACCAAACAAACTCCCTGATTTCATATGGACTGCGCTGCTTTGTTCTCTAGTTTGAATTCACTTTGATTTCCTGCGGATGATATTTGTCAACGGCTTGCTCTGCCATATAGGCACAAGACTTTATCAAGAAACTTTTTCTCTGGAATACAGTGAAGAGAACAGGACATGTCAGATGTGCTGAATTTTCTGGATTTCTAATCAGATGCTCCTCTTTTATTAATTCTGCTTCACATCGTACTTTCTTGATATTATTATGATCTTCTCTTCCTATGAATAGGTTTCAGCTTATGGAGTTCAAAGAGATGATGGATGGGATTTCTTGAAGACTTGTAGTTCCTCTCTTTTTTCATTCGGTATGTATTTTTTCTATCTTCATGTAATTGATTTCCGTTTTTCTGGTGTAAATTCATTGCACCTCCAGACTTCATTGTAATATTTCTTTTTTAATAAATTCTGCAGGGACATGGGTTGGGAGACCAACCCATGTTTCACTTTTTTCAAATAAAAAACAATCACCCATTTATTATGTTTCATTTTTTACCAGGACACAAATAATTATAATATGAATGAATTTATAAGATAATATAATTTATATGATTATTTTCAAAGGAGACACCATATTGTTTTTAATTTAACTATGTAATGTCAAACTTATGTTTGTATCTAGTATTTCAAAGGATATTAAACCAATCATTCCATCAGGATTTGATTTCTTGTGATCTTGACAATGTAATAAAATAATTCACCAACTCTGGGCTTCTAGGGTCAGGGAATTGAAGTTGTTAATAGAGGAAATTTAGTACTAACCTTGGAATCTATATTTAGAAAAATGTTGATCAGGGAAAATTACCCAATGATAGACTTTGAGGATAAGAATAGAATAAAATACTATAATTATGGGCAATATAGTAATTATATGGGAATTCCTAGAAAATAAATCCCTATTTGGATTCTCAATTTGGACATGGTTTTGGATCAAATGTACCTTGGAGTAACAACTCTGATAATTTGTTCCGAGCATGACATGAGGTAACTTGGTACATGAAAATGGGCCTTACTATGAACCTGGTTTGACACTCCCAGGGGATATTCTTAGGATAATTTACATATTCCATAAAAATAATTATTGAGGAATTAAATGTAAATATTAACCTAAAGAAATCACATTTATGATTATGATATTAGATATAGATAATATTTGTAATTTATGTTACAAATTTTCAAATTAAGCATTATGATTCTTAACCTAATATAGTGAATGGAATTGTTTAGAAATTGAACCTAAAGGATGAAACAGAAATCCCACCAATGCACATAATCAATTTTATGGAATTCCCTCATATGCAAGATAATGATATTGGATAAAGAGTTGAAACTAGTGATAAAAACATATAACTATACTAGGATACCAAAATCATATTATGAATAATATCCTTACCCATATGAGGAATCCTAATCCACAACGTGGAGGATCAGTGTTTGACCATTTTATGATACAATATCCTACCACACTCAATGGAACTACAAATCCACATATAGATGATAAATGAATAAGTTCCATAGAGAAAATATTTTTTTTCCTTTTGGGTTTAACGAAAGGGAAAAAGTTATCATGGTAGTTTATCATCTGTAATGATATGTAGAGAAATAGTGGTCATTAATTAAAAACACGAAGGAGGATGAAGAAGTATAAAATATAGAATTGAGTGAAATTAAATAACTATTACTATAATAATAGTTTCCTCTTGATCAGTTAGAGGATATGGAGAGGCAATTTTGGAGTCTGAGGAAGGAGGATGAGAAGTGTGAAAAGTATAAAGCTAACATCACAAGGTTATAAAGGAATGCAGTAGACTACATATGTGACCAAATAAGTAATATTTATTGATTAAATTATGGGTTTAAACCATTCATCCAACCAGAATTGGTCTCACAATATTTATCATCATATGAATATATGTCTCATTTTATTTCAAGACTGAAATGGAATTCTCTATGTCTTATGACATTAAGGTGAAGAAAGAGAATAATAGGGATGATAAACACTCTAGAAAAGGAAATATGTGGAAGAAGGGAAAAATGACTTTGCAGCGTATTGTAATTGTGGGAAGAAAAACCTCTATACTTGCTTAAAGGGGATGGGAGTTTGATACAAGTGTGGAGAAAAAGGACACCACGATCACAATTGTAAGGGAATGAAAGAAGTTAACATTTTTTAATGCTAAAATTGTAATGATATATGACATTATGCAAACTATTGTCCTATGTTTCAAGGAAGCTTTCCCAAAAAAAGGCCAAGGGATATTGTCCAAGAATTTGCATTCACAACTGTTGAGGTTGAAGTTCATAATGATTTGGTGTCATGTACTTTATTCATTTACTCAAATTTATAAAATGGTTTATTTTAGTCTTGATCCTCTAATTCATTAAAATATTCCATGTTTTCATTAAAAATTTGATATTTCTATTTCACATAAAAGGGGTGTTTCTATAAAAAGCCCAATGGGATGTCTCATTACAACAAATATGAGTTAGGAAGTTCCCATTTTGGAATATGAATTTTCTCTACCAACTAACTTTATCATCATACCTATGGTCATGTTTTATATAATACTCATAATGGATTGGACATCAAAATAAGACGCCCAAATTAATTACAAGAATAAAAAAGTTACGTTTTTTGAGGAATATGTAAAATCCATTATCATAAGTTTAGAAACATCATCGTCTATTTCTTATATAGATCCACCTCTTGTATCTCTCGTAAATTGAATTCTTATTGTGGAAGAGGAAAAAATCTGTTGGTGAAGAATGAAAAATTCAAATTGAGGATGTACTTATTGTAAAAGAATATGTAGATGTATTTCCAGAGGAGTTACCTAGAAATCATCTAGTGCATGAAGTTTATTTATCAATTTACTTAATCCTTGATGCAAGACCAATACCAAAGACTTCTTATAGAATGGATAATGTGGAATTAGTATAGATGAAGAAAAAATTAGAGGATTTGAGTAATATTTGATTTATTCAACCAAGTGTTTCTCCATCAGAAGAACCAATTATTTTTATTAATAAGAAAGACAGATCAATGAGGTTTTGCATTGAATATATAGACATCAACACTATTACAATAAAGAACATGTATTCTCTGCCTCATATTGATGATTTGTTTGATCCGCTTTCTAGATAACAATATTTTTTGATGATTTAACTTTCTTCTAGATGTCATCAATTGCGTGTAAAGAAGGAAGATATTCTTAAGAAAAAATTTTGAACCCAGTATAGACAATAAAGATTTACAGTAATTCCAAATGTAATGACAAATTAACTCTCTATTTTCATAGATCTAATGAATAGAGTGTTCAAGGAATATGTTATTTATTTTTTCATATTTATTGATGAAATTTTAATATATTCTTAAATATATGAAGACCCTTAGAATCATGTTAGAATCATTATTTAGACTCTTATAAAGAAATTATTATAATATAAATTTAGAATGTTTGAATTTTAGCTTCAGGAAATTTCTTTTCTTTTCCATATCATCTCCAAGGATGGAATCTCTGTTGACCCTGCAAAGACAATTGGACTCCATGAATGGACAACACTAACGAGCATAACGGAGGTATACTATTTTCTTGGTTTAATAGGTTTTTATAGTTGTTTCATTAATAACTTCTCCCAATTGGCTAACACATTAACCAAACTCACATGTAATGGGGTTAAATTAATTTGGTAAATGTGTGTGAAGAACATTTTGAATAATTGAAGAGAATATTAGTCAATCCTCTTTTCTTAAATTTTCTATCTAGAAATGATGGGTTTTTGACTTATAGTGATGAATCAAGGAAAGGACATGGTCGTGTAATTATGCATAATGATGGGGTTATTTAATATGCGTGAAGGCAATTAAAAATACATGAACAAAACTATCCAACTCATGATCTTGAGTTATCAGCAGTAATATTAGATATAAAGATACTAATACACTATATCTATGATGAATGATGTGAGATATATACTAATTACTATATTTTGAAATATATTTTCTCATAGAATGAACTCAACATTATACAAAGGAGATGGATTTAGCTACTCAAGGATTAAGATTGCACCATACACTACCACCAATGGAATGAAAAAAGGTAGAATATGCTTTGAGAAGAAAAGACAATGGTGTTCTAAAAAAATGAGAGTTTAAAGGGATCCTATGTTCAGGGATCTTGTAAAGATGGATATGGAAATTATAATGGAAGGTTAAACATTATTATATTTTCAAATTTTTTCCAAACCATCTTTACTAGAAAATATAAAAAGGTTTGAATCTGATGATGTGTATATTCAAAATAAAATAAAATATATGAACTATGGGAGATTGATATACTTCATTTATGATGATGGAGTTTTGAAATTTTGAAATCGAATGTGTGATCCCTCTCTACCCGAGCTAAAAATGGAGTTGTGGGATGATAATAATAGGTGAAACTTCTATATACATCCTGTTAGCACTATGATGTAAAGATATTCGAAGGAAAAGTTTTTGGGGGACAATAAGAAGCAGAAAATTACTTACTACGTGTCAAGATGCCTTTCTTTCCATCAAGTGAAGGATGAGATAAAACATCCTAAAGGAATCATGCCACCTCTTCCTATAACTGTGTGGAAATGGGATGACATTATGAAGGACTTTATCATGGGAAAACTAAAGAACTCCAGAAGGAATTATTTCATATGGGTTATTGATGATCGACATACCAAATCAGCACATTTTCATTATATAAGACAGAATTTACCTCTTGAATGCCCAGAAAGGATCTATATAAATGATGTTGTAAGACATCATGGTGCACCTATATCAATTTTTTATATTGAAATCCTGATTTTATATGAAAATTATTGAAAAATTATTAAAATACTCTAGATACTGAGCTTCATTTGAGCAACTCCTACCACCCAAAAATTGATGGAAAATTTAAAAGGACTACCCAAACATTAGAATACATTGTGAGATATTTATTAGTATACATTAATTATATGTGGGATAAATATTTACATATGGTAGAATCATCCAATAAAAACTATATTCCATTTAAGTATTAAAATGGCACCGTATGAAGTGTTATATGGAATGTTATGTCCTACACCATGTTTTTTGGAGGAAATTGGTGAAAGGACTCTTGTAGGCCAAGAACATGTAGAGGAAACAATAGAAAAAGTAAAGACAATTCAACCCCATTTAAAAATAGCTCAAATTAAGAAAAATAGTTATGTTGATAACCAAAGGATGGATTTGGAATTTCAAGTATGAGATCATGTTTTCGTGAAGGTATCTTCATGGAAAGGGTTTAATATGATTTAGTAAGAATAGTAAGTTAAGTCCAAGGTACATTAGACCATTTAAAAATTTGGAATGAATTGGAGTTATAACTTACTATTTGGGAATTCTTCCATGTATCTCCAAAGTTCATAATGTGTTTCACATATCAATGTTAAGGAAATACATTCCAGACCCAACGAATGTACTCACCTATAATAAAATAGATCTAGAACCCAATCTATCTTATTGTAAAGACCCTATCATGATTCTTGACACTAGGGAAAAAGTGTTGAGGAATCAGTTGAAGTGATTGGTAATGGTTCTATAGATAAATTATAAAATGGAATATGTGACATGGGAACCTGAGGAATTTATGAAGAAGAACCATCCAAATAATTTTATGAGGCTACATTATAGAAATTTCAAGGATGAAATATAAGGCCCCAGCCTTAAACCTTACTTAATCTTGAGTTATTACAAGATTTCACATTGAGGATCTTTTCAGGTTTAGAGTTTTAGGGAATTAGGTCATGAAACTTGCATTACATTCCACATATAAACAAAGTGGTTACATAAAGATAGTATTCATTATTCCCATCAATGGAAACACATTTAAAATAAAACATGGATTATTTCTTGACACATCCTTGACTCTATCATCTTATCATGTACCTTTCCCTTGACCTGTGAAAAACATTTCAAAAACTTGGGATGAGCATAAAAACTCAGTATGGGTTATAAAAACATGGAAAGGAAACATGAGTTCATATATACATAAGAATGAAATCATACTTTACCCATAAAACATAGGCACTTTAACATACCTCATAAAAACATGAATAAATCATATAAATCATAATACGTAAAGGTAACTTGAGGAATTCATAACATTCTTACGTAGGGAGTAACCCTCTTGGTTACATTTGGAATACCCATCACAGTATATTCCCTAAAATTTCTTCGGAGAAACCTTAACGTTTCACTCCTTCGCGTTACCCAATGCATTGGAGAGCTATAACGGGCTCACCCGCCCTTAGTTTATCACGGAACCACCCGTTTTCATAATAATGCCCAAGAACCATAACATAATCATATCACATAAAACATGCATAAAGGAAACATAAAATTTCCACATTTCAATCACGAGATATCAATACAACACATTGATATAAAAACATTATGAAAACCATTTTCAATACCAAAGTAAAACATGGTATTTATTTTTCTTTTAAAAAAGAAGGTATGGCTTGTAGAGGAAGCCAAAACTCAAATAACGGTTACGACGGCGGAGAAGTCGTTGTCGCCGCATACGTACGAAAAAAAACATTCCCTTTTGTCGTTTAGTAAACGCTTCGTAAAAAAGATTCCTTTTGAATAAACGTAAAAGTCAAAGGGGTTTATACACCATATGAAAGAAAGTTGTGTATAAAATAAAATATGCCTCAATGAAAGGAGATTGAGACGAAGTCCCATACAAAGATAATTTTTAAAATAAAATAGATACATTATGTGTATTCACTATAAGTACACATAAATAAAGTACAAATACAAGATACGACATAATAATATAATGACATAATTTGAAAGTAGGAGATTAACCCAAAGAATGGAAATTGGGTTAAGAAGTTCCCATACCTCGTATCTGACTTGACCCGACCGTTCTTTAAACTCCTGAATAATAAACTTTAGTTAATCTCTACTTGCTTAAGAACCTTTTTCAAGTTCATTATTCCTTTTATACCATGTTATGAACATCATGCAATTATTTAAGTTAATAATGTTTATTTTGTCGGTATTTGGTTCTTAAGTCAAAAATAGACTTCTTACACTTACATGTTGTTAATTTGGTCAAAGGTTCATTATATCCAGAATGGTATTCATGATGTAGATATCAAATATGTCATATATATCCAGTACATACATTCATTTATAATATTACATCACATTTAGAGGTAAGAAATGAAATGCACCGTTCATGGAGACGGTAAGCCGTACGTACGCATGAACGCTACTTTCATTTCTTTGTCATATTAATGGAATTAAAACTAAATGAGAGGTATGTATATTTTAATTCCAGAATTATATTCATAATTTAGATATATCATTAATTATATATATCCATTATATACATGTACTTTTAATAATAAATTACATTTGGGGATAAGAAATGAAATGCACCGTTCATGGAGACGGTAGTCCGTACGTACGCATGAACGCTACTTTCATTTCTATCTCATAATTTACTGGAAATAAATGATAATGATATATATAGGTATATTATAATTCCAGTATAACATCATATATAATAACTTTAAATCCATCCTTTACACGTCCCACATATGGCATTAACGAATCACATCATTTTGAGGGGGCGGTAGTCCGCACTTCCTTAAATGAAGATATCGCGTATACCCATAATGGAAACCATAAAGGTATGCCCAAAATGAAAAAAAACAGAAGTTTAAGGAAAACATAAACATGTTATATATCATATATAAAAATAGTTACATCATAATGGCCACCTTTGAAGGTGTTAAATGAGTGTTGAACAATCATCGTTTCGGGAGGCAGAATTTTGCCATCCACGGAAACCTTATGTTCTTTAACCATTTGATGTAGTTGTGTGGTAGTGTAGCTCAAATAAATCTTATAACAACATCCTAGTATATTGAAGATACTGGTTTTGTTACAAAAGAAGTAAATAAAAAGAGTTTAGGGGGTTGGAGAAGCAAAATAAAACAAATGAACTTGAGAGAATGAATTACCTTTAAAAAGTGTAACTCCTTTTGAGTTGAGCCTAAAGGCTTCCTTTGAAAGGATTCTGCCCAAAGGGAATCCTCTAGGATGAGGAGAGGAATGTGGAGAGAGAAAATGGGCAGGGGTTGGCCGAGCCAAAGGCTTGAAGAGTGTGTGAAATGGGGTAGAGGTGGGGGCCTTTTATAAGAGGAGAGGAGGGGCACTTTTGGAAAGTAAAGAAATATTACATTATTTGAAAATGTGTTTCGGTTTTAAAAGGTCCCACATTGATATAATTCGTGGATAAGGTGATAAGGGTTCTAAATCCACTCATCCAATTGGTTTTGGCCATGTGTAGTTCATAGATTTTATATTGTCATTCCACTTTATTTAAATCATCAAATAATGATGTCATCACTGCATCATTATTATGTCATAAATAATTTAATTTATTTAATGTCTAAAAATTATAAAACAAATACTATGATATAGGAAATCTTTTTAGCTTTCCAATGACTATTTATAATCTAAATTTGGACTTGTATAACCCCACTTAAAAATTGTTTTAGTAAAACAATTTATGTTAGTGTCATTTTCACTTTAACATTAAATAAAAAGTAATTTATGTCATTTCCCAACAAAAGTGGATACATGGGGTCCCCAAGTTTGGCCATGGCTTGTCTTGGTCGGCCATGACACAACAAATGATGTTGGGACATGTGTCTAGGTCATTTTATATTATTAAAGTATTATTTATTCCTTAAACTACACTAATTACCACTAATCGCGATTAAAAACTTAATAAGTTACTATTCACCAAAAAATTATTTTAATCTCATTGAACCACATTTTACTTCTTAATGACAACCATGTATGTCGGATTTTCAAAATTCAATACACATTAGTGGTAAACTTTCATTTAACTGAAAAATCAGTTTGCTTGATTACTACTTAGTGGTTTCACTATTCATCAAAAATTGAAGTTTTTCAGAAAAATCCCAAAAATTCACCCTAAGCAATATTTGATATTCTGAATTCAAAAATGAAGTCCGTTTTTACAAAATTCAAAACATATTAGTCACATTAATTAATTTAATAATTAATTCCCGCTATCAGAGCAAATAGCGTGTTTTTATAAAACAATAAGTATCAAATGATTGACACTAGTTTAAGTCCGATTTCAAAGTGAAATTAATTCCAATGACCACTATTGGATTTAATGGTAAAAATATTTTCTAATTTCACTTTAAAACGAATTCAAAATATTATCTAATCATATAAATAAATTAGATTAAAAAGTGGTTTTGAATTAAAATACAACATTTTACACTATTCATTAAAAAATGAACTTTATCGGAAAAATACCAAAAAATTACACGAAGTAAAATTTGATGTCCCGATTCTTAATAAGAGTTTTATTTGGTCCAAAAGAATGTATAAGAGTGATAAAAACATTATTTAATGATGGTTCACCATTAAAAGGTGATTAGTGAACCTTTAGTGAAAATTAAAGTATATATGCCTAAAATTGAACTCTTTCCGTATTTTAAGCCTTTATCTTTTATTGGGTAAATGTATAAACATTTAAAAACATATATAATCATATTTTAGTTATTTCTATCAATTCCCGCCAGTACAAAGGCTACTCGTTAACTAACATTTAAAATAATATTATTTTATTATTAGAGTGCAACGTAAGATTTCAATGAAACTCTTTGTTGTGTATCGGGTACGCTATCGAACATAGCACCCCTTTAAAGTAATATTAATACTTTATTCACAAATATGGATAAATATGAAAATTTCTATTCTTCATTTACCTGGGGTGTTACATCCTTCCCCCCTTTTGGGAATTGCGTCCTCGCAATTTTAAAATTGGGCTTGGTAACATCCTTGAAAGTCCCACATCGGAACAAGAGTCGGTAAAACAATCACTTTAAAATAAAGAAAGATAAGTACAAAGGTCACCCGAGTTAACCCATACTAGGATTCCAAGTATGAAAACATGGACATGGAGGAGAAAACATAGGGTCATGTTCTTGAGGGAGAGTGATAGTAAACATGTTTAGGAGAAAGTTAACCCTGAGAGAATCACAAACTTGTGATGGGTTAAATAGTATTTGATTCCCTAGTAGTAAAAGTTAATAGACAACATTTTTCTTTTAAGTTACTTTTCATTTAGGAATTTAGTTTTTGATCTTAAGGAAACATACTTGTCATGTTGACTTTCAACTCTTTCTAGGTTTCTTACACAAACTCATAATAGCATACCTTGATCATGGCGTCCACTCGGTTTCATCGTCATCTTTTTCACGTAGGTAGAAGTCCCATGCATTACAACAATGATTTAGAGATCCTTCAAAATCATTTGCTTCCTCCATCCAAATACACCTCGCACAACATGGGTCATATGGGTGTTCACAGAAAAACAGTTTTGGAAAATAATCATGTAGGACATATAATTCCAAAACATCTGATAAAACATGATTTCTAAAAAATAGTCGGACCGAAATTGAGTTGATACTTTCTATCATTGGTCCTTTTAAAATACCATAAGCATGTGATGTGAGACTATATTTTAAAAGCAAATATAAATAGGTTGTGCAAGGGTCTCCTCCCTCAGCACCATTTTGAAAATCATAATATGCTTCAAATTCTTGTGATAAGGTAAAATATTTGAAAATACCTTGATAATATTTACCTCTCTTGAAAACATGAGAATATTGTGAAAATAGTATTTTTCTAAAAACAACCCATGATCCACGATGATAACGAGGTATAGCGGAGGTGTTTGATATCTCAAACAAATGCTTGCAAGTGAGTTGTATGCTAGAAAAAGTTTCACAATCATCCGAAGATGACTTTGCAATAATTATTGCAAGCATGTCATCAGGAAGAGATAGGAATGTTGTTTGAGATCCTCCTCTTTCCATTCTTAACCGACTTTACTTGACCTGAAAAAAGTTTTAAAACAAAGATTTAACTGAAATAATAGTTATAGGGACTGATCATATGCCTCACAAAAACTCCTAATCCCTAAAGTTGTCTAAACCGACCTTTGATACCAACTATAAGGCCCCAGCCTTAAACCTTACTTAATCTTGAGTTATTACAAGATTTCACATTGAGGATCTTTTCAGGTTTAGAGTTTTAGGGAATTAGGTCATGAAACTTGCATTACATTCCACATATAAACAAAGTGGTTACATAAATATAATATTCTTTATTCCCATCAATGGAAACACATTTAAAATAAAACATGGATTATTTCTTGACACATCCTTGACTCTATCATCTTATCATGTACCTTTCCCTTGACCTGTGAAAAACATTTCAAAAACTTGGGATGAGCATAAAAACTCAGTATGGGTTATAAAAACATGGAAAGGAAACATGAGTTCATATATACATAAGAATGAAATCATACTTTACCCATAAAACATAGGCACTTTAACATACCTCATAAAAACATGAATAAATCATATAAATCATAATACGTAAAGGTAACTTGAGGCATTCATAACATTATTACGTAGGGAGTAACCCTCTTGGTTACATTTGGAATACCCATCACAGTATATTCCCTAAAATCTCTTCGGAGAAACCTTAACGTTTCACTCCTTCGCGTTACCCAATGCATTGGAGAGATATAACGGGCTCACCCGCCCTTAGTTTATCACGGAACCACCCGTTTTCATAATAATGCCCAAGAACCATAACATAATCATATCACATAAAACATGCATAAAGGAAACATAAAATTTCCACATTTCAATCACGAGATATCAATACAACACATTGATATAAAAACATTATGAAAACCATTTTCAATACCAAAGTAAAACATGGTATTTATTTTTCTTTTAAAAAAGAAGGTATGGCTTGTAGAGGAAGCCAAAACTCAAATAACGGTTACGATGGCGGAGAAGTCGTTGTCGCCGCATACGTACGAAAAAAAACATTCCCTTTTGTCGTTTAGTAAACGCTTCGTAAAAAAGATTCCTTTTGAATAAACGTAAAAGTCAAAGGGGTTTATACACCATATGAAAGAAAGTTGTGTATAAAATAAAATATGCCTCAATGAAAGGAGATTGAGATGAAGTCCCATACAAAGATAATTTTTAAAATAAAATAGATACATTATGTGTATTCACTATAAGTACACATAAATAAAGTACAAATACAAGATACGACATAATAATATAATGACATAATTTGAAAGAAGGAGATTAACCCAAAGAATGGAAATTGGGTTAAGAAGTTCCCATACCTCGTATCTGACATGACCCGACCGTTCTTTAAACTCCTAAATAATAAACTTTAGTTAATCTCTACTTGCTTAAGAACCTTTTTCAAGTTCATTATTCCTTTTATACCATGTTATGAACATCATGCAATTATTTAAGTTAATAATGTTTATTTTGTCGGTATTTGGTTCTTAAGTCAAAAATAGACTTCTTACACTTACATGTTGTTAATTTGGTCAAAGGTTCATTATATCCAGAATGGTATTCATGATGTAGATATCATATATGTCATATATATCCAGTACATACATTCATTTATAATATTACATCACATTTAGAGGTAAGAAATGAAATGCACCGTTCATGGAGACGGTAAGCCGTACGTACGCATGAACGCTACTTTCATTTCTTTGTCATATTAATGGAATTAAAACTAAATGAGAGGTATGTATATTTTAATTCCAGAATTATATTCATCATTTAGATATATCATTAATTATATATATCCATTATATACATGTACTTTTAATAATAAATTACATTTGGGGATAAGAAATGAAATGCACCATTCATGGAGACGGTAGTCCGTACGTACGCATGAACGCTACTTTCATTTCTATCTCATAATTTAATGGAAATAAATGATAATGATATATATAGGTATATTATAATTCCAGTATAACATCATATATAATAACTTTAAATCCATCCTTTACACGTCCCACATATGGCATTAACGAATCACATCATTTTGAGGGGGCGGTAGTCCGCACTTCCTTAAATGAAGATATCGCGTATACCCATAGTAGAAACCATAAAGGTATGCCCAAAATGAAAAAAACAGAAGTTTAAGGAAAACATAAACATGTTATATATCATATATAAAAATAGTGACATCATAATGGCCACCTTTGAAGGTGTTAAATGAGTGTTGAACAATCATCGTTTCGGGAGGCAGAATTTTGCCATCCACGGAAACCTTATGTTCTTTAACCATTTGATGTAGTTGTGTGGGAGTGTAGCTCAAATAAATCTTATAACAACATCCTAGTATATTGAATATACTGGTGTTGTTACAAAAGAAGTAAATAAAAAGAATTTAGGGGGTTGGAGAAGCAAAATAAAACAAATGAACTTGAGAGAATGAATTACCTTTAAAAAGTGTAACTCCTTTTGAGTTGAGCCTAAAGGCTTCCTTTGAAAGGATTCTTCCCAAAGGGAATCCTCTAGGATGAGGAGAGGAATGTGGAGAGAGCAAATGGGCAGGGGTTGGCCGAGCCAAAGGCTTGAAGAATGTGTGAAATGGGGTAGAGGTGGGGGCCTTTTATAAGAGGAGAGGAGGGGCACTTTTGGAAAGTAAAGAAATATTACATTATTTGAAAATGTGTTTCGGTTTTAAAAGGTCCCACATTGATAGATTTCGTGGATAAGGTGATAAGGGTTCTAAATCCACTCATCCAATTGGTTTTGGCCATGTGTAGTTCATAGATTTTATATTGTCATTCCACTTTATTTAAATCGTCAAATAATGATGTCATCACTGCATCATTATTATGTCGTAAATAATTTAATTTATTTAATGTCTAAAAATTATAAAACAAATACTATGATATAGTAAATCTTTTTAGATTTCCAATGACTATTTATAATCGAAATTTGGACTTGTATAACCCCACTTAAAAATTGTTTTAGTAAAACAATTTATGTTAGTGTCATTTTCACTTTAACATTAAATAAAAAGTAATTTATGTCATTTCCCAACAAAAGTGGATACATGGGGTCCCCAAGTTTGTCCATGGCTTGTCTTGGTCGGCCATGACACAACCAATGATGTTGGGACATGTTTCTAGGTCATTTTATATTATTAAAGTATTATTTATTCCTTAAACTACACTAATTACCACTAATCGCGATTAAAAACTTAATAAGTTACTATTCCCCAAAAAATTATTTTAATCTCATTGAACCACATTTTACTTCTTAATGACAACCATGTATGTCGGATTTTCAAAATTCAATACACATTAGTGGTAAACTTTCATTTAACTGAAAAATCAGTTTGCTTGATTACCACTTAGTGGTTTCACTATTCATCAAAAAATTGAAGTTTTTCAGAAAAATCCCAAAAATTCACCCTAAGCTATATTTGATATTCTGAATTCAAAAATGAAGTCCGTTTTTAAAAAATTCAAAACATATTAGTCACATTAATTAATTTAATAATTAATTACCGCTGTCAGAGCAAATAGCGTGTTTTTATAAAACAATAAGTATCAAAAGATTGACACTAGTTTAAGTCCGATTTCAAAGTGAAATTAATTCCAATGACCACTATTGGATTTAATGGTAAAAATATTTTCTAATTTCACTTTAAAACCAATTCAAAATATTATCTAATCATATAAATAAATTAGATTAAAAAGTGGTTTTGAATTAAAATACAACATTTTATACTATTCATTAAAAAATGAACTTTATCGGAAAAATACCAAAAAATTACACGAAGTAAAATTTGATGTCCCGATTCTTAATAAGAGTTTTATTTGGTCCAAAAGAATGTATAAGAGTGATCAAAACATTATTTAATGATGGTTCACCATTAAAAGGTGATTAGTGAACCTTTAGTGAAAATTAAAGTATATATGCCTAAAATTGAACTCTTTCCGTATTTTAAGCCTTTATCTTTTATTGGGTAAATGTATAAACATTTAAAAACATATATAATCATATTTTAGTTATTTCTATCAATTCCCGCCAGTACAAAGGCTACTCGTTAACTAACATTTAAAATAATATTATTGTATTATTAGAGTGCAACGTAAGATTTCAATGAAACTCTTTGTTGTGTATCGGGTACGCTATCGAACATAGCACCCCTTTAAAGTAATATTAATACTTTATTCACAAATATGGATAAATATGAAAATTTCTATTCTTCATTTACCTGGGGTGTTACATGAAATGATTTGACGAAGGTAATAATGCAACACCCCAATATTTCCACAGTACATTTCTTTTTAAATAAACACAGTAGCTTACGTTGCATGCAACTCTAAGTTCAAGCACCCCACCATCTATCAAAATATCCTTTGAAAAAGTTGTTATGAATAGTATTACCCACATTATAAAATTTATAAAATTTATTTTTCAAAATAAATTTTATTTTTCAATTTTGAATATCAAAATTTGAATAGGGTAAAATTTTGGTATTTTTTATATGTTTAAATTTTTTAGGAATAGTGAAAAGTACTGATCTTTTGTTAAAAACGACATTTTTATTTAACTAATTATTTTACTTTAAATTGATTTCAACGTCACCATAGAAAAATAAAACATCTAATAACCCAATTTTTGTGATTGAAATCATTTTTATAATATAATTAGATATAAAAAAGTTCAACTTTTGAATGACTGTTTTACACGGCTTGTCGCCACATCTGCAGGATTTGCATTAAATGTAATATTTTAAATTTTTTTAAATTGAATTTAGAAACCATATGTTCACGGTTTTAATTAGTGTTAATATTTATGATCTAAGAGAATAAAAATAATTTTTTTGTAGAATAGTAATTTTAGTGAATTTTTAATTTATTTACCATAGTTAAGAGTTAATTGGGTAATTAAAGGTATGAAAAATAATACAATATTATTATAAAATTACCCTACCATATATCCTGATTTCACTGGATAAGTTTTTTTCGACCAAAATGAACCTCAGTTGTCAAATATGATCCTTTTAATCCACTTTTATTTGATTCTGAAATTTATTATATTTTATTTAAAGAAGAGTTAAAATTTTAAAATTTAAATTTAATAATTATATCATTTTTAATATGATGTTATATAAGTTATATGGTCTACAATAAATACTCTTTACAAGTAATTTTTTCCTACATAATGATGATGTGGTAATTGATTTATTAAGGGAATAATCAATTAAATGATATTAATAATATTAAAATAAAAATAATTTGAAATTTTTGATGCTATATAAATTTTTTTAATGACATTTTAATTTTAAGGATGAGTTAATTTATATTTTAGGGAGGTATCAAGTTGTTAGTATAGTAAAAATCATATATTTAATAAATTCAAAATTGAAATAAATGCATTTTTAAAATAATTTCTCTTTTTTTATGTAATATAAATTTCATAAAAATATATGGTCTAGAAAACTAACTTGGATAGTGTCAATGATGTCACAAATGACCCAATTTGGATTCTTTATGAATTTTATACTATCCATATAAACCTAATAGTATAAAAATATATGTATAAATGCAAAGAGTTAATTTTTTTAGGTAAATGTCAAACCCAGAAAATAAGGTTAATTTTGTAACCTAAACCTATATAAAAGTAATTGGTGGAGAGGATTGAGACCCCTTCATATATTATAATTTAAATAAATCACTTTTTATCTATTTTAAATCGAAAATATCTTTATATTAAATGAATAGTTTTGGTGTTTCAAAAAGTCCCCCTACCCGCTCTTATAAAAGGGCACCTCTACTTATCTATTATTAAAACCTATATAGCCCCGTGTCTTGAAAGAAACCTACCCAATTCTCCTCCAAACGTCCCTAAATTAATCCACGAGGCCATGCTTTGGGTAGAAATCTAACCTAAGAAGTCATTTTTTTAAAATCTAAAAGAGATACTCGAGGAATAGGTAATTGTTTTACAAATTAAATAAAATTTATTTTATTCTTATACTTACTATTATTATTTTGTTTCCATAATGAAGTAATAAATACAAAATAATCCACATTCTAAGATTTTTTCATGATTATTTATCAACCATATTTCTCCTTTTTTCCATCCTACAAATAACAATATCACCATTCATGTTTACATATAGCTTACCGTCTCCACACCATGGTGTAATTTGTTATTCAACACTACATTTTTTGATGAGTATAATGATGAGTATAATTGATATATATAATGAATATGAAATTATAATTATTCTTTATATTTTATATACCATCCAATTTCATATATTTTAACCATTAATAGTATTATATTGTCGACCGTGCATTCGTACGACCAACCGTCTCCATGATGTGATGAGATTCATTCTCAACTACAACCATTTAAGAATTATTATGAAAATTTATATACCAAATGAATATAATATTTAATATTATAATATAATTATGTATATGAGTAATATATATCTTATGCATACGAAACAAGACATACATGAAAAAATAAACATAAGAAAATAAATTACTTCACACCCGAAAGAAGGATAACAATGAGGTACTATTAAGAAAATGATATAAGAGGATCATATATGATATCATAAATAATATATATAGTTCTTAAATAACTTTATAATATAATTTATCCATTCTAAAAGAGTTTATCACACCCTCAATTGAAGTATAGTATGCGGTAAGGGTTAATTTTGAAATTTATTTATTATCTAGAATTGCTTTTATGTAAGAATTTTCTAGGACATATTTATCATCCATGTCCATGATTATTAAAAATTTATTTCAAAAAATCATTAATATTATTTTAAAATTGTATAAATTTTTTTACGCATGTTCAATTTAATAAAAGGATTTGTTTTCCATTTTCCTTGTGAGTTACTTTGTTTGAATTTTTCAACAAAGTATGAGAATGATGTTTTTTTAAACATGTACAATGTGAGGGTATTTTTACTCCCTTATGATGACTTAATGTTTTGAAGCTTCATTTACAAGATTATAATATTATTTTCAATGTAAAATTTTTCTTTCAATAAAAAGTGAAATTTCATTAAATAATTTTCTAATTATTTTATTAAAAACATTTTCATATATGTCAACTTCCATTATTAGATTTTATGTTTATTTGAGTTTAATTTGTTATTATACAATATTCCATATTTTATTTTAAGGATTTATAATATGTTTGACTTTTTATGTGCTATGTTGACACCATTCATGGTTTATGGTAAATTTATTAACATTTCATATGCTAGTATTAATAAGAATGTTTATATTGGTTATGATTCACCCTTATGATATGAGGAATGCATTAGAGATGTTATGTGACAGTAATGGCTTGCTATATCCCATCGATGAATTGATAGGTCTTGTGGGAAAAACCTAGTTTGGGTTTTAGCCATTTATGTATGTTTATTGAATGAGGCCATGAAGGTGTGGTCATGATGTTTGGTATTTGTTATTTCCTCATTATAAGTTCATTTATTAATATTTCTAGTGATTATTCAGCTAGTAGAATATCTATTTGAATTTTTTAATGTAATTATTTGATTTCTTATTTCTGTATTATACTTAAGATTTTGTTGAAAATGATTGTGTTTCAGATTTATACCTTTCCTAAAAAGAGTTTTCTTATTTATGATTGCCTCAGGTATATTGTTTATCATTACTGAGCATACAAGCTCCCCCTTTCTTATGTTTCATTTTTTCACAAGATACATAGAAGTATATTATGACCAATATATAGGGATAATCTAATGGATATGAATTTTCTAAAATGAGACATTATAATTTTTTTCATTTCAAGATGTTATGTAAAACTTATGTTTATTTTTAGTTTTTTCAAGGATAATAAATTGATTAGTCCCTCGGGATTTGATTTCATGTGATCATGAAAATGTAATAAAATAATACAATGGATCTTAAATACTATGTTATGGTCATTTGAGTTGGAATAAAAGGATGTGTATTACATACTTTGGAAACTATATTTAGAAAAACATTGATCTGGGAAAATTACCCAAATATAGGCATTGAGGATACGTATAGAAAAACATCATAAGATTTTGGAAAATATAGATATTATTTGAGTATTCTTAGGAAATAAATACTTATTTGGTTACTATAGGTGGTCGTGGTTCTGACACATATATACCAAGGACTAAAAACTCTGATAAGGTGTTCTACGATTGACTTAAGGTAACCACATACATGAAAATGGGCCTTACTGCACACCTATTTTAACACTCGAGGGAGATATTCATAGGATAATTCACATTTTATTTACAAACCATTAATAAAAAATTAAAAATAAATATGTCCATAAACAAACCATATTTAAAATTACGAGATTAAATATGCATAATTTTTTGAGTATATGTTATGTCTTTTGAAATTAGACATTATGATTCATAACCCAATATAGTGAATATCATTGTTTATAAATGGAGACTAAGGGAATTAATAGAAATCATATAAACACACATTATCCATATAGGGATTTACCTCATATTAAAGATAATGATGTCAGACCTGAAGCTAAAACTAGTGATGAACAACTGATAACTATACTAGGACAATTGACTCTTGTTATGAATAATAACATTACCTATATAGAGTATCATGATACAAAACATAGAGGATTAACATTATACTTATTAATGAGACCACATCCTCCAACATTCAATGGGACTAAAATCCATTTTTAGTTGAGCAATGTATTAGTTTTTTATAGAAAATATTCCTTTCATTGAGGAGTAACAAAAGGGAAATATTTGTCCTGGATGTTTATCATATCTCAGTAGATGCAGATCAATGGTTTTTATTAATTCAAAATAGGAAGAATGATAAAAAATTAGTAAATATGGAATGGATGGAATTTATATAATTATTCCAAGAAAAATACTTTTTTGTGATTAGCGAGTAGATACAGAGAGGCAATTTCTTATTCTGAGGTAGAAGGGGGAGAATAATGTTTCCATGTATGAAGCTAACTTCACAAGGTTAGAAATGAATGTGGAAGAATACAGACATGACCTAATAAGTAATATTGATCGATTATTTTATGGGATAATACCATTCCTCTGATGGGAATTGGTCTCATAATATTTCTAATCATATGAAGATATAGTCTCATGTGCAATCACGATAGATAATGAATTCTATAAGTCATATGAATTTAATGTAAATAAAGAGAATAAGATGGAAGATAAACAATATGAAAAAGGAAACAAGGGTAATAAGGGAAACTTTAACATTCTAACATATTGTAATTGTGGGAAGAAACACCTGAGTACATGACTAAAGTGGATGAGAGTTTGTTACAAGTTTAGATAAAAGGTCCACCAATATCATGATTATAAGGGAAAGAAATAATCTACTAATTTTAAATATTACAATAGTTAAGAGATGTCCCATTATGAAAATTATTGTCCTAAGCATCAAGGAAACTATCCCCAAAAAATTGGAAGGGATCAAGACCAATATTTTGTGATCACAACCGCTGATGTCGGAGTTTCTAAGGATGTAGTGGTTGGTACTTTAATCATTTCCTCAATTTGATCCAAACCATTATTTGATTCTATATCCTCTCATTCCTTTATATCTTCCCTATTTTCCTTAAAAATTATATATTTCCAATTCACATTAACAATGGAGGTTTCAGTCAACCACCTAAGGGAAGTCTCACTGTAACAAATATGTGTTATGAAGTTCTTATTATGCCATATAAACATGATTTATTTATAGAATTTATTATCATACCAATGGTAAAATTTTATATAATCCTTAACATAGACTGGGAATAAAAATATGTTGTGAAAAGTTATTGTATAAAGAAAAAAGTTACGTTTTTTAGGAATATGTAAAATATTTTATCTTTAGGGAAGAAACAACATCATCTAATTATTATCCAGATACACCTCTTGTAGATACTGTAAATGAAATTCATGGGGAGGAAGATAAAACAACATCCTTGTGTGAAGAAAAAAATACATGAATTAAGGATGTACCTATTTTACAATATTACATTGATGTATTTCAATAGAACATACATAGACATCCTCTATAGCAGGAAGTTCTATTTTGTATTGGCTTAATATCTAATGTAAAACAAATATCAAGCACTCCTTATATATTGGTCAATGAATAATTAGTTGAGTAGAATAAAAAAATAGAGGATTTGAGTGATAAATTATTTAATCTCCCCAGTGTTTCTGATATAGGATCCCTAGTTGTTTTTGATGAGTAGAAAGATGGTTGAATGAGGCTGTGCATTGACTATAGAGAGATTGATGCTATTACGATAAAAAAAACATACACTACCTTACATTGATGATTTTTTTGATCAAATTAATGGAGCTCAATATTTTTTTAAGATTGACCTTTGTTTTGTATATTATCAAATATGTGCTAAAAAGAATGTTATTCCTAAGAAAACATTCAGAAAAACGTATGAACATTATAATTTTATAGTAACGTTGTTTGGATGTACTAATTCACCTACTATTTTTAGGGATATAATTAATAGTGTGTTAAAAGAATATCTTGATGTTTTATTTGGTATTTACTGATGATATTATAATATATTATAAAATCTATGAAGACTATAAGAATTAAATGCGAAAAACTCTTGAGAATCTCAGAAGGGAAGAATTGTATGGTAAATTTAGCAAGTGGGAATTTTGGATTCATGAAATTTGTTTTCATGAACATTTTGTATCCAAGGATATAATATCTATTGATCATGCAATGATAATGTCAATTAAAGAATGGAAAACTCTGATGAGCATAACCAAGGTACATAGTTTTATTGGATTAGTAGGATACTATTGAATTTTCATCTAGAATTTCGACCGATTGGCAAACCCATTAACTAGGATCACAAGTAAATGTGTTAAATGCGTTAGTACAAAAGAGTGTGAGGAATGTTTTGAAGAATTGAAGAGAAGATTATTGAATTCACTTATCTTAAAATTACCGTCTCGAAATTATGGGTTTTTGATTTATAGTGATACATCAAAGAAAGTACTTGGTTGTGTCCTTATACAGAATGATAGGGTTATTTAACATGCTAGAGGGAAATTAAAAACTCTTGAAAAAAACTATCTAACCCATGATATTGATTTAGAAGTATTAAAATTTCCCCTAATATATAGAGAAAATATATCAATTGTGAAAGATGTGAGATATATACTGATCAAAGGAGGATGAAATATATTTTCTCACAGAATAAATACAACATGAAAAAAGGAGATGTCTTGAGCCACTTAAGGATTATTATTTCAAAACACACTACCACCTAGGTAAGGAAAATAAGGTGGTAGAGTATTTAAGCTGAAAAGAGTATGGAGTTTTGACCATAATGGGAGTTTAAAGGGATCTTATGTTCATGGATCTAGTAAATATAGATATTGGAATAATCATGGAATGCGAAACATCACTAATTTTTCAAATGGTTTCCAAACCATATTTACTAAAAAAGATAAAATTTTCTCCATCTGATGATAATTTTCAAAAGAAGATAAAACTATGAATGAAGGTAGATTGATAGAATTCATATATAAAGATAGTGTTCTGAAATTTGGAATGTGGCTATGTGTTCCCCTTATACTAATGCTAAAAATTGAGTTTTTGTATGGTGATCACAGCTCAAAATTCCTTATACATTATCATAGAACTAACATGTATAGAGATTTGAAGGATTGTTTTTTGTGGGATAAAATTTATTGGGAAATTGATGAATATGTGTCAAGATTTCTTGTTTGAAAACAAGTGAAGGATGAGAGAAAATATCCAAAAGGAATCATGCTACATCTTCTTATACCTTCTATGAAATTGGAGGACATTATGATAGAATTTGTTAGGGGACTACCAAATACTCCCATAAATAATGATGTGATATGGGTTATTATTTATTGCCTTAAAAATTCAAAAAAAATTCTAGAAATAATTGATGATTTACCTCTCGAATTCCATGAAAGAATCTATATTAAAGATGTTTTAAGACTTCATGGTGAACCTCTATCAATTTTGTTTGATCGAGATCTTAGTTTTACATCAAAATTATGGAAAAGTATTACAAAGGCTCTAGTTACTAAGCTTAATTGGAGCATTTCCTACCACCCTCAAACTGATGAGAAATTAGAATGGACTATACAAACATTATAATACATGTTGAGATATTTCTCACTTTACTTTCAAGGTATGTGGGATCATTATTACCTATGGTAGAATTTTTCCATAATAATAGATTCCATTAAAGTATTCAAATGTCTCTGTATTAAGAATTATATGGAAATATATGACATAAACCAGATTTTTTAGAGTAAGTGGGTGACATAAAGCATGTAGGCCCATAATTTGTGGAGGAAACAACAGAAAGAGTAAAGACTATTCAAACCCATAACAAAATAGTTGAATGTAGAAAAATAACTTTTCTAATAACCGAAGGAAGGATTTGGCATTTCAACTTGGAGGTAATGTTTTGTTAAGGGTATATCCATGTATGTTTGTTATAAGATTAGGTATGAATGGAAAATTAAGTCCTTGGTACATCAAAACTTTGGAAATTCCAGAAAAAATTGGATCTCTAGCTTATCATTTGGAAATGCCGCCAAGTCATTCAAAATTTCATGATGTGTTTCATGTATCATTGTTAAAGAAATAACTTCCATATCCATGATGAACTATCCCAGAGGGGGACATTCTATGACTACCCCATTACCACTTCCAATCATCCTGGGGCTAGAGACTAGTGCTGAGTAGAAATATCCCACAAATGGGTGGTATTTTCTTAAGTACCTATAAACACAAACACTTCATCTATCCCATAATGATGAAAAATAAAAAAAACTACGTAAAATAAGGCATGAATACTTTTATATCCCGCCCAAAATGTTAATACATGATGGTAAAGTTCATTAAAATACAACTGGGCCAGCATAAAATCCCAAAAAAAGAGTCTGTAGCACAAGGTCTAGAAGCTCCTACGTAGAAAACCCTATCAGAATAGTAGGTACAGGAACATATGTTTAAATCGATAGGATCAATCAAAAACTATATGGTATCTATTTAAGCACCACATGGTCCTAGTTATCCTCAAACGTTTTTAAATTATTGATGGTCTACATAAGAAAGAACACGTGTAGGAAATGCCCATATTGGGGTGAGTAAAATAATACTCAGTGGGACCCCACAAAACACAATGTAAAGTACCAAATAGAAAAAATCACTATGAAGATACAAAAAACTCAACATATGAATATGTATACAACACATTTAACAAGAACAAATCTGTATACTCATAAACAATTCCAATACTCAAGGTCTCATACACTTCCAGCTACATGGTTTTTCTCCTAGAACACTATTCCCTGAAGATCTTACTCCTTGATCTATCTAATAGAAGCACGTAGAACGGGTCTACCAAAAGTATCCAAGACAACACTAGGGTATTGAAAAGTTATGCAGATTCCCTAAGACATCCATTATCTCTAAAACACAATGTTTCCATAAAATATAGAGTGTCGGTAACACACGAGTGTTGGTAATATAGGAAGTATGAGTAAAAAAATAGAGTGTCAATAGGTCATGCAGCCCCCAAGTCATATAGTCTCCAATTCACATACAAACATCAACAATTTATAACTTTTGGAAGCACAATCATTTGGCCTAGTCAGATATAATGGAAAGAATTTAATCTCGATACGCAGATAGGGGGTCATCCGCTCTCAGGGCTCGCAGGGGGGACACCTCACCCACTTGGAATCATCATCCGGGATAGGGGATTATTGACCATTTATATATTGGTCACACCATCTAAAAAACCCTATCAAATGTACCATGAAGAAAAGTGAGGACTGACTGGGCCATTCAGGGTGTTACATGCTCAAACCTGCTGAGTCAACATACAAAGTTGCGATGAGACAACTCACTTAAAAATATGGGTCATCCTCTATAACGAGAATGAGATCCAACATCAAACCCTCATAGGATAAGATGTAGGGTACTCTCTCAAACTATACTGATGCAACTAAAAACCCACCAATCCATCTCAAAAGGACTTCCATGTATCAAGGGTCACAATTTTGTAGATATCTCATCAATCTGACACTCGATATGAAATATATGACTATTTCAGTGAAAAAGGCCCATTCGGAGTTCAATCTTTGTCCAACCCAACCCACCAGACCCGATCCCACCAACCAAACCCAGTTCGCCGTGATGGGAATGGACCAAAATGGCCTGACCTGATTGCTCTATCCTACTAGTCCACTGGACTGTGTCCTAACTCACTTGATCCAACCTGCACGCAGTCCAACGGACTGCGTGCCTCCGCCTGGTCAATGCAACACCAATACATTCAATGCAGTTGTGCAACACATCTTCCTTCCCTATGGAATTTCCACCATGGGATCCTACAAACCTTGTATTGTCCATATTTCACGTAGCTACTGCTAATTCCAGTCGCCGGTGCCCACATGCCTATGGTCCCTTCCGCAGGCCACCCGTTCTCCTTCAGTGCTCCGTTTTTTGAAATAAATGCATGCTGATGATCCTCGGGTCACTTTCATCAATTTAATGGGCTTTGATAGAAATTGTGATCCATTCCGAAAAAAAGTCACTCTAATAAGGATATCTCCCAAACCACTTCATTAAATTCTGCACCATCATCGTCGCACCTCTGTCATGCCATTTTGATCCCAGATCTATGATATCGGATCATTACGCCAAGGATCGAGTGTTAAAGGATTGATCGATCGAAACATGTTCATTTGCAGGTCAAACGGAGAATGACCCTAATGAATGAAGAATGGGGAAAATAAAAGCATAAATCAACCAAGAGGAAAAAACCTAGATTGATTTTTATGTCGATCATGGTTCATTTTTGTTATAATGAGAATTGAAATCTTGAAAATAATCACCAGATTATTCTTTTATAAAAACCCAAAAAGGTAAATCTCATCCCTCAAAAACACTTGACCCAAGAGGCGATATATTTGGTGATTGGTATGTGTTCATCGTGGAATTCATGAATGGGGAAAATAAATCAAATCACAAATTTCCTACCTTGATTTGGTTCTATCACTGGTGAAGAATGGTCACCATGTTGTTGTCGTGGGTGTAGATCCTTTGAATATGATGTTCTTCATTGATTGTCGATCCATGATCTGCTATCATCCATCAAGAGAGCTATGTATCCTTTCCTCGTAAGAATTCTAGGGTTATGGTGATAGCCCTGAATCCACTAAAAATGTGTATTAAAATAAATCGCATTGTTGCATCAAGAATAAAATATTCTTATTAAAATATTTCATTGAAATTTACTTCCAAAAACAATCTTTAAGATACAGCCCATGTCGGATGATGTTAGTCCTCATCTATGAAAAAAACCCTATACAAACACTATAGTGGCCTGAAATTTCTAATTAGAGGTAATGTTTTATGAGTTATTAGGATTTAAAAAAATAGAATAAATTTTATTTAATAATATTATATATGGTTACACTGTTTTCTGGTTTCATCCACTGGTTGCCTACTCAAACTAAAGAAAATTTGTACCTAAGGTAAATACATTGATTTGAGATCATAGGTTCCCTAATATTTCTAATCTAGGAGGAATGTTAAAAGGTATTTCACTTTTTATGAAATTTATTACGTTCTTTCTATTAGAAACTTAATTATTTTTCATCGAATCATTCTGGGAACACAAGGCTTCGGAATCACACTCCATCTTAGAATCTATTTTTGATGTTTTCCCAAATAATATCTAAAAATAAATTTAGAAAAATCAGATTCATTACATTCTCCCAACAAAATGGATATACTTTATCGAATGCAAAAAAAAAGGGATACGAAAAAAAAATTGAGGGTACTAAGCATGAATCTGAGCCTCCTGATCCCATGTCCTCTCCTGGAGATTCCCGTACAACCACCAAAAATTCATCAGAGAAATCAACCACAAACAAAGTATCCTCTACTATCAATCCTTCATCTTTATTGGGTACTCAACAAAATTTTCCCCTTCATCAAGGTCTATCTCACCTCAGTCAACAACGTGTGAGGGATCATGCACGTATCTCCTTATCTGAGACACGTGGGAGATATCTTGTACTCAGTTCGACTAAGGGGGAAGAACCATGTTATATGACACCTCACCAACTCTATGCAACATCAGGAAAGGGCCAATTAACCACAGAGATAACTTGTCATTATGGGACAAATCTCAATACCCCACAACATGGAGAGAGCATAAAAAACACATGATCTCTCTCTTAAAACCCCAATGGACACCATCACCTATCATCATAATATTCTTGATGGATCTATTTTGTCTTCATCCAATCTAGGATGACCATCATCTTCTCTATAGTATCCTGCACCAACTATGGTCCCATGAGTTGTGACTCCCTTAGGTCATTCCAACAATGTGGTGACCTGTAGGGCCGCATATACCAAGCCTCTAATAGTGTCATAATGATTGTGGATGGATAGATGTTCATGTATGAATACTTTACCAAAGGTAGTCGATCCTCACAACTGCGAGAAAAATGTAACATGTAATCCCGAAGCATGTCCTCCTGAACCTGAATGGTCCTCTCCATATAGCCATCCTTAGGGGGAAGAAATGTCGTGATCAAGCATAACTATGTCCCAATTTCCACCTACGACCCCTTTTATAATGGGGATGTGAAGTGAGGATCAAAATATGAAACAATCATCAATAAAAATAAATGTGGATGATCTATCTCTTCAATTTAGAGGAGTCCAAATCTCTCTACTCAACTCTTCTCCTGGATAGGTTAGATCTGGGTCAACATGGTGAGTCAGTCAATGATCACCAAAATGGTATAATTACCCTAAACATACATGTTACACCCATAACAAATTTCATTGTTATCCAATACCACTTCCATTTTATCACCTAAAGGGGCTGTTTCAAACCCACTAGAACCTGATGCCCAACATTCCTTTGTTGAAAAGTAAGGCACCAAAATAAAAAATCTGTAAATTTCATCTTCATTCCTCGCCAGAAAACTAACTTTGGAGGATCTGGTACATCATTTCCACACATGTATGTACTACTAAAGGGGATGCATGAAACTCCCTAAGAACGTACTCTTGCAACTTCACTGATATCATCATTCATACAATGAAAATAACAATGTTCCCCCACTATTTTAATATGAATCAGGGGAATGCCCTTTAGATTTTAGATCATGTAGAGCCTCACAGTCAGTATCCCTAATTTGTGCCTCCCTCACTCACTGATAGAGTTCAGGGTTGAAAAAAAATTACTAGAGATAAGTTGTTCCATCTCTATATCAAAGGATATCTATAATGATGAAAACTTCTTTGATGCCTCATTCAAAAAAATCAGGCTAGATATCCTAATGAGAGCATCTTCTACCATGTTCAACTTCCAAAGAGTATAGAAAATTTCCATGTCATTATCCTGGAGGAACTCTAGCCATCTCCTATGACTCAAGTTCCAATCCTTTTGAGAGAAGATATACTTAAGACTCTTGTAATCAAAGCAGACAATAAACCACTCAGCCATCGAGTAGTGTCACCACATCTTCAATGAGAAGGCTACTGATACTAATTTGAGATCATGGTTCGTGTAGTTATACTCATTTGATTTCAACTAGAATGAGCCAATTGAAATCACTTCTCTCTTATACATCATGACACAACCAAGCCTTGTTCTGGATGAATCACATAATGATATGTACTCGAAACCCTCCTCTGGAAACTTCGCGATGGGAGTGCTCATCACACTCTTCCTCAAACATTGTGGGATCCTTTGAAACTTTATACTCTAAGATGATATGTATGATATCAATGAAGACCACCTTGGGCTATGCTTCGTGAAACACTAGGTCTCATGAATACCTTCCTTTTCATGTCCTCAAAATACACCCTTAGCTCATGAAACCCTGCAGGAACTATCTGATATACTATTGTGCATATCAGTATCCTCTTGTATTATAGAAAAATGCAGAATTATATCTCTCGATGGGGAGGTAAACTAGTAAAATATTCAGGGAAGTCGTTCTTATACTCCCCCACCATTACAGAAAATTGAGGACTCAAAACATCCACTAGAATAAGGGTAATGCTTTCCAACTAAAGAGTAATAGGCTTCACCCACTTACGTGTGATTCCATCTTGAGCTATAAGGATTTCCCTTTCACCAAAAAATGGGAAATCCAGTTCTATGACCATGAAAAAACCACACATTTTTCCTAAACCAATTAATCTATGCATGAACAGTGGACACTATTCCATACTAAGAATGACATCGTTAGGCCAAGACGATACTACTAAGAGATCCCAACCGCAACTATCACATTTAAGAGTCAGGTCATACTATTGGAAATAATGTGTGATTATTAGGTCTCCTCAATTATGTGTCTCTAAATTAAATGTTAAAGTTAACAGTTTAACAAAACTCTATATGTATCAAACAATAAAATTGGTAGGAAAGAAAAGAATAGCACTTGTGTCTATCTACTCTAGCTAAACTAGAAAGGAATAAATGAAATATTGAACCATTCCTAGAGTCTTGGGGGAATAAGACTTGATAGAATTTAGCTTTATCCTCCCCTGTACTACAACTCCTCGAGTCTGGTATGGACAATTTAGGGGTGGTGGTGGTAAGACCTCAAAATGTTGGCCTCCTCCAAATTCTTACCCAACTTCTCTACCAATTCTTCCACCTAATGGACCTATCTACTCTGACTACTACCTATTCCTTGGTAGTTCTTCAGTCACCTCTCTAAATAAATCTTGAATAGTGGGAAAACATTTCATGGAGTTTACCCTCCCTTAATAATCATAGAAACACCTCTTCCTCGGAGAACTAGAACTCCATTGGAACTTCCAATGAAACCTCATCTTTTATGGCATACATCATGAACCTACTATTGGTATTCATGATGACCCTGCATCCCATGTGATCACTACCTCAGAATCCTATGGTCTGAATTTGGACCCTACATATCATCATCCAGTGCCAAAAGATCTATCTAAAACTTAGTCTGTAAAGCTACGTACACCTGAACCACTGAAGGTAGGTCTATGAACAGATCAACAAGAGAAATGTCCACCTGCTGAACATATTGAAGAAAAAAATACTCCATGATAGGCTCTCTATCCTCAAACATCTAGTTGAACTCCCAACCATACTACAAAAACCTCACTGGCTAGCGTCATTAATACACTTTTTAAGAAAACAAGATATATAATAGTTAAAAGAGTATACCTGATGAGATGACTCAAGAAGTACATGAAAAAACATCACATTCTTATATAATTCATGTACTATTATTTTTTCCATGAAACTAGTGTTTTCATGTACCTAGTTGAAATGATGGATTTCAGAGTCATGGTGTATGGATATATCGGTTGTCGCACCAACACTACAGTATCTGGCCTAAACCCCAAACTTGAAACACTTAAAATTATTTCCCCAAACCAATCTCACAGAATCTAGGTCCTAAAATAGAATTGACCTACCCTTTGATACCACTCTATCTTGACCCGTCACAAAGGGGCCCATGTCGTGACAACCCCAAGCCCTCCTCTAATAGGCTAGCGGCTGGAAACTAGTTTTGAGTAGGAATATCCCACAAATATGCGACATTTTCTTAAGTTCCTATACACTCACATCTCCAATACCAAAATGGTTATAATTAAAAACACTAAGTAAAAATATGCATGAATAACACTATATCCCAACCAATAAATTACATTAGTAAAGTAAGGTGTAGTAAAGTAAAATTGGGCTAGAGTACAAGCCCACAAAAAATAAAGAGTACGTAGCACAAGGTCCTGAAGCTCATCCGCAGAAAATGATACATGAAGGTTAGGTATAAGAACGTACGTTTGAAGCCTTAGGAGGAAATATCAACTATATGATCTCTCTACAAGAAAAACCTAGCCCTATTCCACCGTGGACTCATTAAAAGTGTCAATGGTGTGCACAATACATGACACATGTGGGAAAATCCCTAGTAGGGGTGAGTAAAAAAATACTCAATAGGACACCACAAAACACAAAGTAAAAGACCACTTAGGAAACATCCCTAGGAAGATACATTCAAATAAACATAGGTATATGTGTAAAACACATATAACAAGAATATATAGGTAAACTCAAAAAGGATCCCAAGACTAAAGGTCTAAACTACTAACAGCTATGCGGATTCATTCGTAGCACGCTCGTCCAAGGAGATATCACTCCTAGAGTTAACTAATAGAAGCAGGCAGAACAGGTTTACCATAATTGACTAAGAGAACACTAGTGTCATGAAAAGTAACATTGTTTCTCTGGGACATATATTCTTTCTAATACACATAGTTTTTCTGACACATAGAGTGTTAGAAACACATTTAATGTTAGTAACCCACAGAGTTTCAGTAACACATGGAGTGTAGATAAGTCATGAAACCCCCAAGTCATGTAGTCACCAAGTCACAGCCAAACATCAACCACTGGAAAATGCTAGAAAAACAATCGTTATGTCTAGTTATGTATAATAGAAGTAATTTACTCTCAATAAATATATAGGGTTTCCTCTATACCCAAGGTTCACTGGGGGGACTCCTCACCCTACTGGAAATATCATCCAATATAGGGAATATGTGCCCATGTAAATATTAGTAACACATTTTCCACAAACCCTATATAAGTGAATGAAATGATAAGTGAGTATAGACCAGGCATCTTGCTTCTATATAGGCTCAAACCCACTAAGTCAACTATCAATGTTGGGCTGATAAAACTCACTTTAGAATACGGGTCATCCTCTATGACGGGAACATGATTATGAATTGAATCCTATTTAGAAAAGACTAATGGTATGCTATTAAACATTACTTATTAAACTAAAACCACACCAAGCCATATCAAATGGACCCCCTTTCGCATGGGTCCTAATACTGCATACATATTATCAATCAGACACTCTGTTTGAAAGATATGATCATTTTAGTGATAAAGGTCAGATCCGAGTTGGGTCCGAGTTCGACCCGACCCACTGACCAACCCGACTCGGTCAGGATGACCCAACGTTTCCTGTTCAGCTAACCTAGCCTAGTCTGGTCTTGTATGAATTGGACTTGTCCAGTCTGGTATAAACCAGCTTGGGATGATTGGTCCAGTCCCACTAGGCCACTAGAACATGAACCGGCTCACCTAATCTGGCCTGTACATGTGGGCCAGTTTTGTTCCACCACATGTGGTCCACCAGACTATGTGCCATTGTCTGAACAAAGAGGCGACATCATGTTCAACATGGTGGTCTGTCGATTCCACCTGATTGAAGCCTTGAAACCATGGGATTATACAAACCATGGTTTTCATTGTCGTGGTGTGTCATCATGTGCTTCCAGTGCACTGGCATCCCCTTCCACAGGCCACCAATACTTCATTTTTTGAAACGGAGGCACACCTCTGATCCTCAGGTTGAATTATTCATTTACTTGGGATATTATCGACGTCAGGATGCATTCAAAACAAAATTCACACAAATGGAGATATCTCCCGAAATGATTCAATTTGTATGACACTGTCATTGTCGCACCTCCGTCATTCTAGGCTGATCGTAGATTTGCAATATCATATCATTGTGACAAGGATTGAGTGTTCAATGATTCAACAATCGTAACATGTTGAGTCGCGGGCCAATGAATTAATTCCCTCAACAAATGAAGAACATGGGAAGTAAATTTTAAGTCAACTAATAGGAATAAACATTGATTGATGTTCATGTTGATCATGGTTTGTTTCCATTATAAAGATAATCAAAATAAAAAAAATAATTGAAGGACCATTCTCCCATCAAAACCCCAAAATGGTAAATCCCATCCCACAACAATGATTGATCTACAGGACAATCTATTTGTTGGTTGATTTTCATTCACCGTGAATTTCATGAATAGGGAAAGGAAATCAAATCAAAAATGCCCTAGCTTGACTCAGTTCGATTGCAGATGAACAATGATCGTCATGTTGTTGTCGTGGGTGAAGATCCTTTGAATCCGAGGTTCATCATTCATCATCGATCTACAGTCTTCCCCGGTTTTCAATAGTGATCTATCTCCTTACTTATGAGGAATTACTGGTTTATGGTTATGACCCGGAATCCTCTGAAATGTGTGTATTATAATAAAATATGTTGTTGCATCAAGAATAAAATATTTTTATTAAAATATTTTAATAAAATTTATGTCCAAAAACTATCATTCATAGTCATTCAACGCCATTAAATGTGAGGCCTCACATAAAGAAAACACCCCTGTAAAAACTCAATCATGGTCTAGGATTTCCAATCCAAGTTAAATTTTTGAGCTATTCGGATATTAAAAAATAATATTATTTTATTTAAGGTTACACCCTTTTTGGGTTCTTCCACTGAATACCCATGACGATTAATGTTAAGTCGCACCTAGGGTAAACCACTACTCTGAGCTCAATGGATCCCTTAGATTTAAAATTTGGAAAACCACATTAATGTTATTTCACTTTTTATAAAATGTGACACACTCATGCTATTAAAAACATAATCATTTTTCAGAGAATCTTTATAGGAAGCCCGATCCTTGGAATAACACACCATCTCAATGCATGTTCTATAAATTTTTTCCAAATTATTTATAAAAATAAATTTAGGAAAATCTAAGTAGTTTCATGTGTAATCACATGTACTCACCTATGAAGAAAAATAAATGGAACCTAATCTATGTTATTTTTAAGATCTTATAAAGATTGTTGATACTAGGGAACAATTTTAGAGTAATCAGATGACTCCATTGGTAAACATTATTTAGATAGATCATAAAATGTAACAGGTGATGTGGGAACATGAGGAATTTATAATGAGGAACCACCTGAATCCTTTTATGAGGAGACATTAAGAAAATTTATAAAAAAATATTTGAAGGAGGAATTAATGTAAAACCCCAATATTTACATGGTATATTTATTTTTCAATAAATTAAATAGCTTGCACTTCACACAACACCATGTTCGAGCACACCATGATCTAGCAAACTAACCATTTAAAAAGTAGTTTAGATTATTATTAACCAAAATATTAAATTTATAAATTTTATTTTTCCAAAATAGAATTCATTTTTGAATCTGGAATATCAAAATTAGCTTAGTGTAAAATATTGGAATTTTTTTGAAAAGTTTTAATTTTTGATGAATAGTTAAAAATACTACACTATTGTTAAAAAGCGACTATTTCATTTAAATAATTAGTTTACATTAAATTTATTTTAATATCACCATAAAAAATAATAAATTTAATAACCTAATTTATTTCATTGGAATCATTTTTATAATATGATTCGATATAAATAAATTTAATGTTTGAATGTCTCTTTTACCTGCCTTCTCGCCACATCTATAGGATTAGAATTAAAAGTAATTTTTCTGTTTATGTTAATTTAATTTTGAAAAATGGACATAAATGGTTGTAATTAATATGTTGTTTTGATATAATAGGCTCAACTTAATTTTTTGTGAATAATATCTTTGGTAAATGTTTATATATATACAACTCATACGAGTTAATTGGGTAATTAAAGGTAAAAATAATAATATTATTAAAAAAATTACCCTAACACATGTAGTAATTTCATTGGATCAGTCTTCATAGAACAAAATAAAACTTAGGTAGAAAATATGATCCTATTATTCCCATTTAGTTATATTATGACATTTATTATATTTTTCTAAGAAGATTTCAAAATGCCATATTCAAATTCAATAACTATATAATTTTTAATATGAGGTTATATATGTGATATTGTTAACGATAAATATTATTTATGAATCTAATATTTTTATCTACAAAATGGCAATTCATTAATAATTTAATGAAATGTATAATTTTTTTTGAATGGTGAAACAATGATGATATAGTAATTGATTTATTAAATGAAGAATCAATTAAATGATATTAATAATATTCTATTTGAAATATGTGATTCCATCCAAGAATTTTTTGGATGAAATTCAAATTTTAGGAATGATTTAATGTAGTTTATTCAAAGTAATAATTTTTTATGACTCTAAAAAATCATGTATTAAATAGTGTCCAAATTGACATAAATGAGATTTTAAAATAAAAACTCTTTTATTAAATCGTATAAAAGTCATAAAATATATTTCTCATAAAACTAACATAGATAGTGTTAATGATTTCATAAATTATCATATTGGTATCTTTTAAGTTTAATGGTAACTATATTAACACTATAGCAAAAAAATTCAAGTAGACACTATAAGATTTAAATTATATAACTAAGGGTTAAATCCAAAAGATAAGGCTAGTTTTTTGACATAAATGTGTCTAAAAATAATCATTTGAGAGGATTTAGAACCACCCTTATCTTTTCCTTGAAATAATTCACATTGGAAATATTTTAAATTTAAAATAAATTTATATAAAATTAATTGTTTTGGAGTTTCCAAAAGTGCCCCTCTCCTCTCTTATTAGAGGGAACCTGTCCTTCTCTTTTATTCATACATATAAATCACTCTAACTCTATAAAAATCCTTCCCAATTCTCCTCCAAAATTTACTAAATTCATCTTATAGTCCATACATTGGGAAGAAAGGGAACCGAAGATATCCTTTAGTGAAAATGAAAAAAAGATACTAAAAGAAGAGGTAATTGTTTTACCAATTCAATTCAATTTATTTACTTATTCTACTTCATCATCCTCTATTTTTACCATACTAAAATTAAAAATAATGCATCATATATATGATTATATGCTATTATTATTATGTTACATCCATATTTTTTCTTTTATCCTTCCTATGAATACCAATATCACCATCAGTATGTACTGTCTCAACGCCATGGTGTAATTTTTTATTCAACACTACATTTTTGGATGGGTATAAATATGATTATAATGGATATAAATAATTAATTTTATATGATAACGATTCTTTATAATTAATATACCATCCAATTCAATACCATTTAACCATTAAGGGATTTATATCATTACTCGTGCAAATATATGGCCTACCATCTCCACGGCTCGATGAGATTTATCATCCACTACTACAATATAATTATTATTAATAAAATGTATATAATGAATGAATATAACTTTTATGAACTTAATATAATTATTTATATGAAGAAGATATGTTCAATGCATAATAAACAAGTCTTACGTGACAAAATAATCATAAGAAAATAAAGTAGTTCATGCCCAAAATAATGATAATAATGAAATATTATTAATTAATTGATCTAATAGGATAATATATGATATCATAAATAATCCATATAGTTCTATTATAACATAATAATATTATTTTACCAGTATACAAATGTTTAATGCACCCTCAACTAAAATAGAGTATGAGGTAATAGTTAATTTCACAATCTCTTTATTATTCGATATGTCTTTTACGTAAGAATTTACTGGGGAATATTTATCATAAATTTCCATGTTTCTTAAAAAGGTATTAAAAAAATTACAATTATTTAAAAAAATTAAATACATTATTACCCTTGTTAAATATTATATAAGGAATCTTTTTGTCATTTTCCTCATGAGGTACTTTGTTTGACGTATTAAACAATGTATAAGAAGAATGTTTTTTAAACTTATACAATGTAAGAATATTTATCTGCTATCATGATTATTTAATGTCTTGAAGATTCCATTTTAACATTATAATATTATATCCAATGAAAATATTTTCTTTTAATACAAATTTTTATTTATATAAAAATGTTTCTAATTATTTTTTTGAAATAATTTTAATATATGTCAACATATTTGATTAGATCATATATTTAATTGAGATTAATTTAATATGATACAATATGCCATATTCTATTTGATGGGTTTATTTTATTTTTGATCATGTATGCTCTATTTTTATACCATTCATTGTTTATGTTTAATTTATAAAACTTTTTTATGCTAGTTTTAATATGAATGTTGATGTTGGTTAGGTTTCACCCTTCTCATATGAGGAATGCGTTGGACATGGTATATGACAAGAGGGGACCTATATAGCCCCTCGATGCATTGATATGTCTCTTGAGACAAACTGGTTTGGTTTTTAGCCATTTATGTAGGGTCTTGGCATGATTCCACGACAGTGTGGTTATGATGCGTGGCATTATTCATTTCCTCATTATGAGATTAGTTATTGATATTTCATGTGATTATTCATCTTGTAGAATATCCAAGTGAATGTTTTGAGGACATTATTTGATTTATTATTTCTAAATTATTCTCAATATTATGTTTACAAGTATTTTGTTTCAATTCTATACCTTTCCTTAAAATTTTATTCTTATTTATGATAGCTTTCTCAATATTGTTTATCCATACTGAGCATCTGAGCTAACAGCTTTTTTAGGATTTATTTTTTCCCAGGATGTGAAGAAGTATATTATGAATGAAATTCATGATAATATAAGGGATATGAGTGATTTCAAAAATATAGTATTTTGATATTCATTTTGAGGTTTAATGTAAAACTTATGTATTTATCTAGTTTTTCCAAGGCTATAAAAAAAATTAGTTCTCCAGGATTTGATTTTTTTGATCATGATAATGTAATAAAATAATTCACCAAATATGGTCTTCTGTGGTCAGGGAATTATAATTTCCTTCTGTAGGTATCATATCTTATATTTTTAGTATCCTATCATTAGTGGTTTTCTACATGGGATGGGATTGTATCCTTCATAGTATATTTTTAGATTTGATGTGTGTTTTTTTAGTGTCCAAAATCTTCAGGTGATTGTTGACTGATTATAGTGATCAAGTGGGATCCTCAGTGATGTTGGGGTTGGTTCTCCCCTTTCATACTAGGGAACAATTCCCCCATAATATTTACATAGTATTATTTCATACTCCCCCATACCATCATTTGGAATGTTTTCTTGATCTATGGAGTGGTACTCCCTAGTATATGAGCTCAGATAGTGAGAATGTCCTCCACAATAGTGAGTGTGTACTCAACTATTAATCATATTACTGAGGGGTGGTAAATTCCAATCAGATTCTTGTGCAGTCTCACATGATGATGGGAATAAAAGATAGAACATTGGAGTTACTAGTTTTCTCATCATTTATTAGTTGGGATATGAGATTGAGATCCCCTTTCGCTTTCATATGGGTTTCCTTTTTGAGCATATATGTAAAATTTTCATTTCTATATTACTATAGGTTGAGTTAATTTTTTTTGTATATTTATATTTCTATATTTATGGTTTTCAGGGAGTCTTATGGGGTAGGTATATACTCACCCCTATGTGGGATTTTCATTCTCATGTTGTGTTTAATATAATAAGGTAGATCATTCGTGACATTTATGGAGTAAATTTGTACTTGGATGAATTGAATTCATTCGGTGGTCAGACATGGAGATCAAATGTTAGGCCCTCTCTAGATTTTCCTTTTAGAGTTATTTTTAGTTTGGGAGTTCATTTATGGTTGGGCCTTTATTTTTCACTTTTATACTTTGGATTTATAATTTCAAGAACTGCTTTATTCCCATGAGGTTATTGAAATTATGGTTATAGTCTAGTTGTTGTAGTCATTTATTGATCCTCTCCACTTTTTCATGGAGATAGTTTTGCGCGCACGTAATGTTACATTAGGCTAAGTCCAACATTTTTAATTTATACCTCTTAGTTCTTGTCTTTATCCCCTGACCTATTGGAGGAAGACTTGGGGTGTCACACTCATCTTTCTCTCATCTATGAATGCCTTGGTGGGTTGGGTCCTAATAGAGAGGTATCAGAGAAGTTCACCCACAAGTTGATGGTTGGATTTGGTCCTATTGTGAGGATTGGTTATTGAACATTTTTCAATGGTTTCAGATTGTCTTGAATAAAAGTTTCAGCCCATGGGACCTAGTTTTATTGCGTTTAGTGATGTATCCATTCACCTGGAATCTGACTACCTATTTAATTTCATGGAATTCATAGACATTGGTTTCAGGGAATAAATGGACCATTCATCATATAGGAATGGGTATTTTGATTGTATTTTTCAATTAAGATTAAAATATATATTCTCATATAACTGTTTTATGTCATGATAGTTTTTACAATTCCACTACAAGTATAGATTGCTAGGATGCTGATTCACAGTCATGATGACAATCAATTGAGTGATTATGCCTCAATTCAGGGATTATCTCATGAGGTGTTTCCTCCATGCTAGCTATGAGTAGTTCCACCACCTATTCAGAAATAGATAGTTTCAACATGTCATGATGGTGAATCTAATAGTTGGTGTGTATTGCGTGAGTTCTAGAGATAAAGACCTTAGAGATTCTACTGTGATCCTGACCCTCACACGGTATAGGATTGGATCGATTTTTTTATCTGAGTCCTTAGGATCATTTGAACCCTAACTGTTCAGATTCCTGCACTTTCGTCTAGTCTTATTTACGAAGAAGTAGGGAGATTCTACAGTCTGATAACATAGACTCATGAATTGAAAACACTCTCATGTTGATACTTGCAACAGCCTTTTCACAATGAGTGTTACCCTTAATTTTTTCACTCTTTGTTGTGTAGTGTTATGATATTATAGTTATTTAGTACACTACAAGTTTCACAAACCTCACATGTTACTCCATTGATACGATGAAAGATGATTTCTTATAGGAATGGAAGTTTTATAAGTGATTTCATAGAAACTTCCATTATATTATAGTATTCTTATTCATCCCTATATATTCTAGAGTTCTAGACTAGGTTCTAGTCATAGGGAGATTCCTATAATAGTAATTCTAGGTCTCTGAAGCCCACAATAATCTTTATAGACTGATTAATTCAAAAAAAACTAGAAACAAATAGGCATCAGGGTCTCAACACATGAATAAAACCCATGCTTAGACCCAAAAACATGGATCTAAAGCATAGGGGTCACACAAAGTAATAGTGAAATGGGACAGGGGTGATGTTATTCATATGATAGGAGATGCAAGATGGATCCTAATTTATTGAACTGGCATGCAGAGAATGATGGTTAGAATGTTGAAAACCCACCACAGTAGAGACAATACCATGATAAGGGATATCCTAGAAAGGGTCAGGATAACCCTCAAGGAGGAAGTGCTAATAAAGGAGCAGGTGGAGCTCTGGAATGAAGTTTTTCTAGTGTATGTACATGCTACGAGGAATTCCCACCACCATCAATAGGTGACCAATCCAAGATTAAAGAGTTGGAGGTCAGGGCCATAGACATCTGTCGACTTTGATGGGCTATGAAAAGGATACACATGAGTTGATTCATTTTATGATTTTTCTCTTTTCTACTCTTTCTCTAGTACTTATTTGAATAGAAGAGACTCATTACATTACTTCTTTATCCTTCATATGTGAGCTATAGATTTCTATTGACTCTTTTTTTCAGGAACTATGGTTAGTGTTTCCAATAGAGAGTGATTGTTCTATATCACATATCTATAGAAAATCTTATTTTGTGTTTAGTGTAGAGATTTTATTATCGGTCCTTTTGGTATTTATGATGAAACATTAAGAACTCATCGTGTAGATGAACTTGTTTTCCTTGGTGTGTGCTTAGATATATTTTCATGACAATAGAGTTAGATAGCTCCATACTGATGGCATGTGAATCTCTTTTTTGGGTGAGAGATATATTATGGCATAGAAAGTGGGGATCAAGAGTCAGGAACTAAAACTGATAAACCATTAATTAATATGTTTTCCCTTGGTACAGTGGGTTATTCGGATATTTGGCATGCAATAGTAGTAGTTGATTATTTTTATTTTTTCATGAAGATGTTTTGGTACTACCACCAAAGTCAAATAATGGATTCTATATTTACATTCACCCTATAAACACAACGATATCTTCTATGGAAAATAGAATGGTCCTTATTGAGCTCCAGCAGCTGAGGATGCCTTTATACAACCTTCAGGAGAACGGTTTTATCAGCCCTAAGGTGTCCCCCTTGGCCAAAATAATATTTTTCATGAAAATTTCAGATGGTATGTTTTATATTTGTGTTGATTATAATCACCTAAATATGGTAATTATATAGAAAAAAATATTTCCTTCCAATTATTGATGACCACTTTGACCAGTTAAGATGTGTGAGTTGGTTCTCAAAGATTGATCCTAGGTTCGGTTACCACCATTTGAGTGTTTTCAAGGGTGATATTATAAAGATGAAATTATGATGTCACCAATTACACTATGAGTTATTGGTGATGAATTTAGGCATGAAAAATTCCCCTATTATGTTCACAGATATTGTGAACATGATCGTTGAAACATACTTGTACCATTTCCTAGACATCTTCATCAATGGCATTCACAATTACTCTACATTAGAGGTGGAGAATACAGATCATTTTTGATGGTCCTAGACTTACTCTAAGAGAAAATACTTTATGTTATGTTGTCTAAGTGTCATGTTTGGATCCTCAAGGTTCAATTTCAATGGAATTTTATTTTGGTCTTGGGTTATCTACTGATCAAGTAATGAACAATGTGATTCTTACTTAGGGGATGAAAAGAGCATGATGGGTGTACATAGTTTTCTTATCTTTGTGTAGTACTAACATGGGATCATGATATAATTCTATCGGTTAGATTCTCCTTTCACTATTTTTGTATAGAATGAAAAATCATTCACCTGGACTGATCAATTTTAGAGATACTTTAAGGAGCTAAGACATAGGTTGACCAGTGCTCTGGTGTTGTGACTACTGGAAGAGTGTGTTGAGTACATAGTGTTTCTTATGCCATTGGAGATGGGATATATTGCATGATGATAAAGAGGAAGGAAGTGATAACATATAGGTTGATCTATTTAAGACCCCATGACCAGAAAAACGTGAATAATAACCAAGAGTTGGCAATAATTATCCCCTCCCTAAAGACATCGAGGAACAATTATCTAAGTAAATATTTTGTTATTTACATAGACCACTATAGTCTCAGATAAATCTTCACATAAAGGGATTTTAACCTAAGACAGAGGTTCTAGTTGTAGTTCCTAAAAGACTATGATATAGATATATTTTATACTTCTAGTAAGTCCAGTGTGGTGGAATATTCCTCAATTATAACATCTCATTATCACATGCTATGGGAGGGATCTGAGTAGTTTCCATTTTTATAGCTGACCGTGGTGGAGGAGAGGGGAGAAGTTTTATTTGGTTTATAGCGGTGACTCCAATTATTTGTTATTTTGTGATAGAGGCTCTGTTTTGAAACATCTATAATGAGGTTCTAAATGACTATATATCCTCAAGATATTTTCCATATGAATTTTCTAAATTAGGAGAGCATTTCATCCTTTTTTGGTGGTGGACGGTGGGATCAGTCATGTTGTGAGAGGAGATGATGAGGGAGTTTATCACATCCCATTTGGATATACATATAGGTGTACTAAATATGTAAAAAGTATTTAGAAACAATTTTGGATGTCTGGAATGAGGTGGAGTTCTATTGATCTCATCTCTAAGTGTCTAACATAGCAGGTGGTAAAGGCTGATAATCAGGTTTCAACATGTTTGACACAACCTTTTGAGATCATGGGGACGAATTGGGATGGAATACCTATTGAATTTTTATAGTAATTCCATGGATATTTAAATATATAATATAATTGATTTTTGATGACTCACCAAGTCAAAAAAACATTCTTTCCATCCATTAGTAATGTTGGGTTGGGAGTTTGGGTTAGTTGTATGTGTGGGAGGTCATCCAGATTCATGGGGCACCCAAAACAACTATCTCCAACCACAACTATTGGTTAACATGATGGTAGTTTAGAGGTTTACATAAGGCATTTGGGACCTATATGATGAAAATTATAGGGTTTCACCCCCATATTGATGGGTATAATGAGCGGACTATTCATGTGTTGGCAGATATGCTTAGAGACTACAAGATGGAATTTCAATGGAGTTGGGAGGATCACCTTCCATTGGTAGAGTGTCATTTTAATAATATATATCAATTTTCCATTAGTATGAATCCTTTCAACTCCCTATATAGAAGACCTTGTTGGTCACACTTATAATGGACTAAGATTGGGGAGACATCTACTGTTGGGCCAAATATGGTGAATGAAACAATGAAGAATGTATAAGCGATCTATGAGTGTATAAAGATATCCCACAACTGAAAAAAAAATCTTGTATATATCAAAATTTTAGGCCCTAGGAGTAAAAATATGGAGACCATTGTTTCTTGAGAGTCTCCCCAATATGATGATTGCAGATATATGACTGAAGAAGAAATCTATTCTTGAGTATCATTGGGCTGCTTGTGATCGTATGAAGGGTTGGAATGGTTTCATACCACTTATCCTTACTACCCAATTAGATCAGGTGCATGTAATCTTCCATGTATCATAGCTTATGTGATATATTAATGAACCTCCACACATTATCGACTAGGTAGATCTAGACATTGATGATGGATCCACCTTCTTGGAGTACTAAGTGGAGATCAAGGATCCGTAAGAGAGGATCCAAACAGATGAAACACCCCCTTGGTTCATGTGCTTTGGTAGTATAAGAGCATGTAAGAGATATCCTAGGTCATGAGAGCTAGAAAAGAACTCAGTACCCTCACCTTTTTGTTTATACTATTATTTTTGAGGTGAAAATTCATGAAATATGGGAGAATGTAATGAATTTGGTTTTGTTGAATTAGTCCTTTGAATATATATATATATGTATATGTATTTTTTTTGATTCGGCACAATGTTTGGGTGTTATAGTACCAAAAAATAAATATATTCAAAATAATGAAAGATATTAAAACACGCTCATGCATCATTTTTTAATTAATGTTTTTCCATTGATGAGGAAATCATGTTGGAAATCCTAATACATAGTCAATTGTGGAATTTAAGGTTTACCCTAGGAGTGATCAAATATTGGTCAACATTAGATATTCAGTTGACACATCCATTGGTGGAAATATTTATTGAATTAATTAATTAATTTATTTATTTATTTAATAACCATATATCTAGAAACCCTTTATAAATACATCGTTATGATGTTTTTCTAGGGTTATCCACATAATCGTGAGAGAATTAGGAGAGGAGTAAGAATTCCCCATTCTTTGTTGGAGGGTCAAGATCAAAGAGTGATGATGAATGAGTTGAGGTGAACCATGATGTATATGGAGAATGAGTGAGATATTTTTATCCATCACTAGATGATTAATTCGTCCCTAAATGTCAATAAATAATCAAATAAGGGCTCATTAATTTTGGTTTCCACCTTTGGATTAATGATTAGTTGTGTAATTATTATATACATTCTTTTTTTGGTGATTAATGTTCTTCACATGAGCACATGATTATTATATTATCTTGATACAATTTATTTTTAAATTATTCACCCAATTCCCCCTCTTGGATTAATTATTATGTAATATTAGGCTGAGATCATATTGTTCAATGTTGGATTCACTTCATTTATGTGCATTTCTCCCAACTGTTATTCATGTTCTTGGCTTCTGTCCCACTAGGTCGTCGTTTCACATTAATGAGGATTGTTCAAGAGCGATCCGACCTCCATATTCATATAAGATACATGAATGATGTATGAATTAGTGGATTGATGATAGATCATGGTGCAATGTTGATTGTAGATCATGGTGAAATGGACCAGATGCTTATTTTTAGTTTCTCGTCCATGGAAGAGGTGCAATATGATAGGGTCGAGACACATGGAGTTTTGATGTCTATAATGTATCGAATATATAAGGATTGGGTGTGGCCAACCCTATATCGGTATACTTAGGTGCAATTTTATGCCGAATTTATGGAGGAATTAGTTGGAGTTACAAATGAATATTTCTTCACATTCAAGAAATTCATGACATACACTATGTGTAGTCCAGAAACACATACCATGTAGTCCCTTGACTTTGAATTCTAGGGTTTTAGGTGAAGATAAATATCATGTGTCGTGTGTGACCCCGTACATGTCAGGTGATCTGATGTTGGTGGCCCGGTGTGTAATCTGGGAGTACACTAGCATGAACACGGATATAACATAAGAAAATACAGAGTACATAGAGATGTTTATGTACATGGACCTGACCATGGTACACAGGAAAAAAATTTACATTTGAATGGGATATAAGGGAACAAGAAGGTCGTGGTTTGATAGTACATACCATGGAACACATGTTCACACCTTGTAATACCTCACAGATAGCCAAGCCAAGTGAATACAAGGACACAGCCAGGGACCCAAGTGAGGTCACATTCCATGTGAACTACATTACAAATCATATACCTCCCTTAGGACTTTACACATTCTGTATTTCCTTCTTTGGGGATCATATTTTGGACCATGAGTGTCCAATATTGAGTGTTTTCCATGTGGTGTGAGATGATACACTTTATAGTGTCTTTCATGATATGATGTGTGGTGTTTTTAGCATGATTTTTCATGATATGATGTGTGGTGTTTTCTGATTTGGCATTAACCAGGTCCTCTGTAGGAGTTAGTTCCCCCATGTATCTGGAGTACAATAACAAGGAGTAGGGACCTCGAGTATGATTCTTGTGTGGGTTTTTACGATTTCGGGCATCATTGATATACCATCATATCTTTAGACTGAATCATCATTTCATATATGGGTTTTGATATAGATACCCCATTTCTCTTGAATTCATTATGATCAAATATGTAGGGTTTTTTCAATCTTTCTATGGGTTTATTTGACTTTTTTGTATCTTTATATTTCCCCCTTTATAGTTTTTGGGGAATATTACTATTTATATATATACTCATCACAACATTGTATTTACTCGCATGTGTCATGTCTTATGAAGATGATAAGAAGATCACCAGTGAATTTGGTAGAGCATAGTGGTACTTGGGTGCATTGACCACCATAGGTAGTCAGCCTTAGGGATAAGGAGTCAGACTCTCTTCATCATTGCCTTTTTCTAGTATTTTTCAGGTTGGGACTACATTTTTGGTTGGGTATGTATTCTTCACCTTCATACATTTGATTTATAATATCATACTATGATGTATTCTTTATAGGTTATTCCATGCATGGTTATACATTATATTTCTTTCCTTTTATTATTCCACTTCATTTTATCATGGATATGTGTGTGTGCCTTAATACTAGTATATTGGGATCTGTCCTCCCATTTTAGATTATGAATTTTCGTCACTCATCTCTAACTCTTAATATATTAGAGGAAGGTTTGGGATTTCACACTAGACTTGTTACTGGCCAGGAAGGCCCTGGTGGATTGGGTAATGATACAGAGGGAGAATAACTTCATGATTAATAGATTTTTTTTAATAAGAGTAAGAGGATTTGTGGGCATTTATAGTAAAAGAGAAAGGAATTATTTATTGATTTCTAAACATATGATTTGGAATTTATATGATAAAATAATAAAAACCACAAACCGTACCATGTGTTTTCACATTGTTTTCCAATGGTTTTTCCAAAGAGAAGTTTGTTTTAATATTTTATTAGTCTGAGAAATGAAAATCATAAAATAATACCATTAGTGATGTGTAAGTGATTCACGTCAATAAACAATAGATTTTAAATTCATAAAATATAATATTGGTTTTGGAAGATTCATTAAGTGGTTATAAAATTAATCAAATAATTTTAATAATACATTATTTTGAAAGAGAAATATATATTTGGTCATTATTTCCTTTTATAGAAATTATTACATCACTTTTGGGACATTAATATATCATAATAAAAATTATATATTTATACCGCATTTAATTTTTACCCAAAAATTCAATCTATCACATAGAGTTATGAAAAACTCACCATTGGATAACCCCAAAATTATAATTACAACCAGCAACACATCTCATCACAACCATACTCAGAATCCCTGATGCATAAACACACCACACCAATCACATCCAGTAACCCACACATAGAAAAACCTGATCGAAACCCTGCTGTGCAACCCTACCATTTAACAATCCTCATCCATTCCACAATCAACCAATATCTCAACCTATGATTCCATTACACCACCCAAACTACCCCACATCACACAAACATTCCCACAACCCTAATAGATCACAACTCAGAATAATCCCATGCAAAACACACCACTACATAAAATAAGGCAAGGCATATTTAGATTAAACAATTGATCCATTCTTTAAGTTCACATGTTTACATTTGGGGTTACCATAGAAGGTATGATCTTGTGGAATCCATTTATTATTTGGGTATATGTGCTTAACAGATTACAAATATTTGATTAATGAGAAAAAATGCATTCATAAAAATTCTATCACACCTATGGACCACTAGATATCACAATTTTCAATAGGAACATAGCCCATACAATTCACAACATTGATCAAATATCAAAAAAAATAGTAGGATCATATGTCACATTCCTAGTCCCCTTTTTATTAGTTTGAAAGCAATGTTATTATCTTAATTGAATTTTGATTGAACTATATTCTCAAGGATACATTCGTACACCCACCCCATGTGATACACAATTGAAAGAGACTAAGGGAAACCATCTTGGAAGAAGAGATGATCGAAACTTCTTAGTTTCAAAAAAGAAGGGGCATGAATGCAACATAAAGAGCCTCCAAGGAAAACATTGTTCAAATGGCACATCAGAATTTAATGACTCCTCGTGGGGGCAGGGGGGTGAAGAAAGGTTCATGGCATATCACACCAAGAGAAAGGGAGTCCCACAATTAAGAAAAGATATTGTCTTTAGAGAGTCCAAATCCTAAATCAATAAAAGAAATTTTTTTTAAAAGCCATTAGAGATGGATCTTGACCATGAAAATGCTATTTGGTAGTAAAAAAGAAGATTATGGTTTTTAGAAGATAAATATGATTCGAAACGGATCCAAAAACAATTAAATATGGAATTAAACTTAGTCTATGTCAATGTAAACATTAAAGGGGAGAAACTACAGGAAGCTGAAACATAATTCATGACGCACAGTTAAAATGACATACCATAGGATGAGACACTGTTGGAAGACTCACTTCCGGTTGAGCTAGCATTCGGTGAGTTACTAGTTTGAGTCACCATTGCGAGCTACCATCCCAAGATACCAATGCAAGTAACCATATTGAATCACTAGTCCTAACTCACCGATCTGTAACCACTATTTCGACTAACAACTTCAACTCACCAGTCTGCACTCACCGTTCCTGAACCACCATTGTGAGTTAGCATCACGAATCACTATCGCGGCTCACTATCAGTGACCTACCATTGTGACCTACCATCTTGAGGCACCGTCACGACTCACAGTCATGACCCACCACCATCGACGAACCATCAGAGAACCTAAAAAACTAGATATTTTTGAAAAATGTGGAAATAATTCATTGTGACCTCTCAAAACACATAAAACACCGTATTTTAACAATGTAATGGACCCTAGTGGTCAGAGTAATTACATAAGACGAAGCTTGAGATCTCCCTATGTTATCACATGACCATACTCATATGTGTGATTTGTTTTAATAAATGAATATTACTGAAAATACATATATGGAAAAAAAGATTAAAGGTCAGTAATAGTGCTTGAACTCGTGCATATTGATGTATACAGATCTATTTCACCTAGATATTTTTATTTGAAGAGATATTATGTAATTTTAATTTATCATTACATATTAATGGAATGTGCCTCAGTTATCACCTACACATACAAGGTTTTTGGTTTTATAACAAATTATCGGTGGAAAGTTGAAAGGATTCACGGTCAAAAAAATATTGATGTTACAAATTGATAGTGGAGTAGTGATAAAAAATATCCAAGTAGAAATTTTTCTCAAGAGCCATGTGATGACACACTATGTTTCAGTAGTACTAACTCTATGGTAATATGAATTTTTTGAGAGAAGAAACCATATTATCAACAACATGTTCAAAATGATTAATATTGAGAATGAAATATCTGTGATGTTTTAAAATTAATCTGTGTGGCCATCTATTATCATTTATAATAGTGAATTATTTTGTCTAAAGGAAGAGAAGAGTCCATAAATACTGTGGTTCAGAATAATGATCTAATTGATGGATTTTTAATCTTTGGAAGTAAGAGATTCATTCTTAATATGGAGATATACATAAAATTTTTATATTATGGGGATAAAGGTATATATCAGGGTTACTCAATAGAAATAAAATATATAAGTTATTCAATAATTTAATTGGAGTTTAATGGAGGGAAATGATGTTGTTTTAGTGTAAAATCAAAAGAATCTTCATCATATTCAAGAATAGATTCAAGTGGATAGTGATGAAGAGGTGAGAATCACAAGGGTAGTGTATGTATTTGAGGAAGATTTAGATGATTATAAGAATAAACCTATATGGAAACCAAAGAGATGATGCAAAATATATATAAAGAATATGATTTGGGATCAAAAAAATCTATTATAGACTAGGAGGATGAAGACTCTATACCAAGAATTATTATTATCCTAGTTAGAGCCATTGTATTTTGAATAAGCTTCAAGAGATAAGAATTTGGGTTTGGAGAAAAATTAAGAGTTTGACCAAATTGAAAATAATCAAATGTGGGAGACTTTGTTAAGCCTACTAATAAAAGTTTTAGGAAGACCCTATGGGTTTCTAAAACAATATTAATGATATAAGAAAAAATACTTCAAAATAGAGCATAGATAATGTGAAAGAGATACTCTTAGATTGTGGGTATCAATGTTAAAGACACATTCAAAACTATTATAAGGCTGGAGACAATATGATTATTCAAGGGATAACTCTATAATGAAAAATCAAAGCATTAAAGAAAAATGTCATGTTAACAAATTTAAATGAGATTATGGAAGGAGAAGTTTATATTCAATATCCAAATTGTTTTTTCATTCCTAAAGATAAAAAAGTGTTTCCATTAAAGAAGGATCTATACGGCCTGAAGTAGGTACCAAGAGCATGATATTTTGGATTTCATCAGCATTTAGAGAAGATTAGATCCTAGTATTTGTATTTGATTATAATCTCTATGTCAAAAATTATAGTAATCAATGTGTGATGGTTCTATTAATGTCTATGACATAATCATTATAAAATAAAATGATTCACAATGTTAACAGTTTATAGAATTCAAGAAATTCTAGTATGAAGTGTCAATGATTGGAATGATAACATTTCCCTGGGATTGTAGGAAATTTAAGGAATTCATGGCACATTTATTTCTCAATAAAAATATTACCTGGGAGTTATATGAAGACTTGGGATAAAAAATTACAAAGGGGTGAAAATATGGTTGCTACATGGATGAAATTTTCAAGGGGTCAGGATGAAAAATAATATCACATAAAATAGATATATCAATGGATGTCTATTATAGTTTATAGTGACATAACTTGATATTTCTTTCCCACATGCCTAACATCAATGTATTAATGTAATTCCAAATAAATCCACTTAAATGTAGTGAAAAGGATACATTGTACTATAAAATTCATAGTGAATTTTATTTTATTATACAATAAAAAAATCTTATAAAGAGATATTTGGTTTTACAGGGGATGGTTTTTCTTGTTTAGAAAATGATTAAAAGTCCAAATCTAGTGGTTAATTCTAGTATAAAAAACTAGTTATTTATTACATAATAAAATAACTATATTTCATTTCATTGAGAACTATATAAACTGATTAAATTTCATCTAATAAACCTTTAATGCAGTTATTTTTTATGAATTAGTAGCTTAATGATATGGGATTTAAAACGAATTCTCTAATCCTAATTCACTGTGATAATTCAAGTGCTATAAATCTTAGAAAAATCCAATCCATACCTCAACTTCAAATCACATTAAAATCAAATTTCAATTTATCAAATGGAAAATGGGGAATGAATTTTTGAATCTTGAGTATGTGCCTACTAAACTATATGTTTCATACATCTAGATGAAGGCCTTAACCAAAGAAGGGATTGAATTAAAGTTACTAGCTTTTACAGATTATTCAAATCCTTAAACTTCAAAAGTGTATATTATGAACCCACTCTCCCAATGGAATGATTTTCCCCTATGTGTTGATTTCTATTCTTTATTAGGTTGCAGACCAGAAAGGAGTGACCTTTGTGTTCATTGAAAAATGGGAATAAACTATTTTGATTAAGATAGGGCAAGACAGGGGGAGAAGATGATAGGGGATAGTGATATAGGGGGATTTTTAAATATGATGATACTGAATCTAGTATATCAAAAAATATAAATCATGAAAAATAGTTTCAAGTTACTTATGATAGAAGTTTACATGTATATATTGAGTATTGATGTCACAGGTTATGCATTTTTTCATATTTTATGTTAATAATGTTATTAGAGGTAGGTTTGAGAATATAACAATTAATGGATGAAGTTTTCATACTTCAAATTTTTCTCATGTTGAGATTTACTCTTGTGGGATTAGAGTACATTTTGAGGAAGTACTTGATCACTATCTAGGGTTGCAGATGGTAAATGCTTTCAAATGTACATGACCTGTCAAAAAGTTGGTTTTATATGTTTAAAAGTACATTAAACAAACCCAAATGGGTATATTGTTGGAAAAATATCCTCTGGATGATTCTATGGGTTTTATTATGTTTGTTGATAATGTTTTGAATTTTTTTTAGAAAGTCCGGTTGTCAAAAGAGGCCTGAAGAGATAGTGATAATGCCATAAAGGATCACGTGAAGTGAGAATGTCCTAGACGATAACACAGAAAGATCATGTAGATTGAAAGATATCCTAAATGATCAGGTTGAGTGAGTTAGTGAAAAAAGATCATTTAGAAGAATATAAGTCATAATAGATCAAATATAATGTTTTTTTAATACGGTGGATTTTTCTTAATTACAATCATGAGAGATAAATGAGACAACAGAATCCATGTTAGAATAAGATAATCTCACTGAGTGATCATAGGAAGCACTTGAACACAACATATTATTTTTAGAGGATCAAATGAAGAGATCCCACAAAGAACTAGAAGACATATCATTATTGTCAGGGATCTCATGAAGATATCATGCAACAAACCTGAAGAGACTAAAATAAAGTCATCAGATCTCGCAAAGAGAACACATGAGTCACATGATGAAAAAGTGGCTGAAAATGATGGAGATATATCATGGTTTCTTAAAATGAAATGATTTCACGATTGTAAATTAATTTTTTAATAAGGTCACATGAAGCACTTGAAGGAAATGTCATTTAGGACATGATTTTTGTTGAATCTCGTAATGAGTTCACATGAAGACTTAGAGGAAAATGAGATTTACTACATGATTTTCTTTGGATATCATAATGAGATCACACAAAGTGCTCGTGAATGAATTGGGATCTTAGGATGAGATCATGAAAAGTACTAAAATACAATGTCACTGGCCACAACATGATTGTCTATGGATATTGACATATAACCACTCAAAGCATATAAGGATGACTATAGAGTTGGTGGAAAGTATGGATAACCAAAATTTCTTGAGTTAAGGAGGTTCATTATTTTGTATCAATAAACCCTAACATGTCTTTAAGAATAAATATTGAAGCTTTCTTAAATGGTAAGATAAAAAAAAGTATTTTTCATGAGGAGAACAATGTCTTTTACAAGAGTCTTGGGATCTATATAATTATTAGAAGGTATTGTGAAAAGATCTCATGAAGGGGTGTCACTACGGTGTTTAGAATAGTGATGTATGCACAAGTTGTTTGAGCTCATAAGAAAATCCATTTATATCACATGAATTGTGTAACCTAAAAAAAATTGTTCTAGATTCACCAAATTTACATGAATAGAAAGTATTAAAGAGTGGTCTCACATAGGGGTCTCATAGAGGGGTCACTCATTGGGGTCTCATGGAGGTATCTCATGGATGGGACTCACTAAGGGGTCTTAGGAAGGGGTCTTGTTCTCTAAGACGGAAATACTCACACAAACATGCTTGTGATACCTTTAATGAAACAATATAGAAAATACAAACATAAATGTTAATTAACATAAAACTAAATTTCAGATGTGACTACTTGTGGAGAAGTTCATTAAAATTAGAATAGAGAGAAATTAGCTACAAAATTATGAATGGTTATAAAACTTGAGTGATAGTGATCCCACTTCCAACCATGTAACAATAGATCACATTTGTCGATTTTCTACATTTCCATTGTACTCTACTTTAATTTTTCTTAGTCAGGGTGAACTAGGTAGATTTTTTGTTACCTATACATGTTTTAATTTCCATTTATTCACCATATGGGAAGGTGAGAGAAGGTGTTTTTTTATAATGATGAAAAAAGTTTAAAATGTACAGCTTTTTTATTCCTTTATAACCTGATTCACTCCCCAAATTGTATTTGTAATAGTTAGGATAACAAATAATATAATAATTAAAATTTCAACTATTCCTTAATTTTTCTGCTCAATTATTCCATTCTATTGTGGACTATAGGGGTTAGTAGATTGATGTTTAATTCCATGATTTTTAGCTAATTATAAAATACATTAAATTGAAATTACCATTCATTGTATGGTATTAATATTAATATTTAAACTCCCAATTAATTCTGAAAATTTCTTCTAATGATTTTAAATAAGTTAAAAAATTTACACCTATGCTTCATTAAATTGTTTTAGTAACCTGAGTGAAATATTCAATGAATTTAACGAAATATAAATCACCTCTAGTAGAACGATTCCTCATGGGACAAAACATATATGAGTGTAAAAGTCTGGGCCATCTCGATGACTTAATATCCACTCTTATGTGCATATATTGTACAATATTTACCTTTTTTCATGTTTCAAAATAATCATCATTTTCTATTTTAAGATAGAAATGGCCTCTTACTATGCTATGGTGTGTGATTTTACTCAAACTCTATAGGGTAAGGGGAGAAATGTCTCCTTTTCCACAAATCATTTCCCTCTCTGGAATTTAAGTAGCCTGAGTTAGTTAGATCAATAATTTTTAATAGCTTTCCACTTCTTATTTATCCTCTTTTTATGATATGTCCATATTTTTAATTTTGTATAATGCATGATTTTTTTCTTGAATATAATTTCATTTCCCTAATCAAATTGTAGTATTACACACAAGAGATATTTTTATGAATTATAATAACATCCTTGCAATTAAAATTATTTTATTCAACCTTGGTAGACCCAATGTGCTTAATTCTTATAGAACTGTCATCGCTAAAATTTCATAACACCTCTGTCATATTTTTAAATTTTTTCTCAGAAAATTATATATCACCTATATTTGAGAAGAATAGCCATTGCCCAAGATCCCTAGATTTCATACCCTTTTAGACATTATAGTATCCTCCACTAGGATTGATATTTCTTCATGATCTGCTTTTAATATTTTCCCATAATAATTATAAGGATTTTTTCTAAAAAATAATCAAATATTCTTTATCTATATGGACGTATTGTTCACATCATCTGCATACTTAATAAAATCACTCAAAACTATATTCTGTTGGTGGGTAAAATATTTCTCTACCATCAGTTTTATTTCTCTATGAACACCACCAAATATTATTAGAGATGCTCAAAATTTATTTATATATTCATCCCAGTAAATAATTATATTTTTATCATGAATTATCCTTGTGTTCAAAAAACCATATCACTAGCAGTACTAACTAAATTTGGGTCTTAAATAGTGATTGAAGTTTTGTCCAGAATTTTGATAGGATTGGATTGTAATTGATAAACCTTGTTTCTAACATAGCTAGGTTGTGTCCCTTAAGAATTTATTATCTTCCTTATATTAATGAGAGTGTTTATCATCACATTTATTGGACTAAATATGATCAGGTTTTGAATTAAAACCTTCATGGTTAGGGTAAACTGGATTACAATTATATGTGTTAGATGATAATTATACCTAACACATTAGGTTTTCATTTTAGTGGAATTTGATGACTCATTACTAATCTCCTAGTATCTCTGATAAAAATATTTGATATTCTAAAATTATCTTTAACCTTTTCTATTTTTAAATTAAGACTTTTTGATATATTATTCTCTTAACATGAGTTTATCTTCAAAGGTATTTCAAAATCATGGCCTCATCTATAACTTTCAACTTTATGATTTTATCATCTTCAATACTGATGATTTAATTTTTGATAAATTCATCATAATCAATTTTTTTATATTCATCCTCATTCTTCAAGAGATTAATTTCTTTTTTTAGTTTTGTATTCCTCTAAATGAATTACTCCTATTGATATTTCAACATATATTTCATTATAGCTATTTCATCTTCTACACCTTCACTACTAGATTATTCCTTATGGTTTATTATAAGATCCATGAATTTTGTGAATTTTTCTCATATTATTATTCTTATTGGCATCTAGAATAGTTATCTACCTATTCCACGTTTTTTAAAAATTTCTTCCTTTTATTCTTGAAAACATTTTCTTATTCTCACATGATTTTTAGGACCCTTTTGCGTACTTCTTCCATAATTTATTTCTAGGATTATTATCCTTATAATATTAATTTTTTACTAGAGATTACCATTATAATATCAATTTACATTCCATTACTTCCTTGTGATAGTGGAATGATTTATTATGTTTATCATATTTCTCATTTTCACTATTCTACCCAATTGGGTTCTTCAGAAAAAGCTTCTTTAATATTCAAATTTCTCATAAAATCAAATTTCATCTCATACTTGGATTTATTTTTCAATATTGTAGAATTTATTATTTCATATTCAATGATAATAGTGTAAATATAATTAATGGAAAGATACTATCCATCTTATAAAGTTTATATCATAGGAATAAATATATTTGGAAAGTTTCTCTATAACATATCAATAATATTGGAGTATCCCAATGTAGGCTCTACTAAGTCAAATACCCTAAAGGGGGGAGATAAATCTAGGTATGAAAATATAAAACCTTCTCCTAAATGGGTCATATTTCATTAATAAACAAAACAATATTTTCTCCCATTCACATAGTAATATATGAGAATGAATTAAAAAATGCATGAAAACAAAAATTTATCTTGGTCATCCCACACTAGGATACATCCAATGTGTACACACCGACATTTTTTCGATGTTTCAATATATTCCAATCATCACTAGACTTATGGGTATAATGTTTTGGATGTAACCAATCCATGATTGGGTCACTATGTACTCATTGATTCTCAAAAATAATTTTTTTCTGATCACTTGACCCAATTTTTTGACACCTCATTTGGTGCATCATGAAGATAAACTCTTGTCCACATGTTGAATAACACTTTACTATAAAATTTAAGTGAATTATTTACAGGCTTGGTAATCATTAACCATCACAAAAAAATATCAATACTTTCATGGATCTTCCCCAAATTTCACGCAATATTTATTTTATCTCATAAAACTCCAACAATTACCCAAAATTTCAGTTTTTATCAGACCTCCAAAATTCATGTGAATTTTATTGGGACCAAGTTGGTGGAAGGTGTTTCTATGGATGCTAGAAGTTGTTTTCAATTCTCCAAGAAGCCATAAATTTGATGTTCAGAATACATTTATTGGAAGGATTGTATTTTTTTATCAGATTTTATACAATTATTTTTGTTAATTATAAAAATCACAAATCATTTGTTTTAACAAAAAAATTAGATGAACTTTCCATAATAAATGGAAAATATCAGACGAACATTCCATGTGAAAGTAAAAGAGATTGGTTGAAGTTCCAAAAATAAATTGAAAAATATCCTATTAACATTTCTTAGGACATTAATATGGTTCATAAAAAAAAATTCATAACAAAGTCACATGAAGAAATATGGTATATGGTTTCAATAAGAAGATTATGATTAGAAAGTGTTGAGATGTTGGAGGTAGTGAAAATAAAATTTGGAAATGATTTTTCTCCCAAATTACCATCATCATGAGTTATGAAACCTTGTAATAGAAACCAAATTTGGAAGGATACTCAATTTTCTTATGTAGAAAGGGTGATAAAATTATTCCTATAATTTTCAGACAATGAAGATACAAGGAAGTAATTAGATGAATTTTTTTTTCACAATTTTATGAAGGTTAAATGTTTTTACTATTGATGAAATTTTTTTATGAAAGGAATATTTTTGAATATTTTGAATTAGACAATGTCCCATAAAATGAAGTCTTTCAGATTTAATTTTTTTTGTTATTACTAAGTTCAATTATGTTCATCAGATATAAAAAATTCAAAATATCTTTGGCTAAATAATGTTGATTATTATTTTTATGAAACTTATGATGTTTATGATGTTTGGATGTTGAGGATGGATGAAGTGTATATAATATATATTTGTAAATTATAGAATCCAGAGAACGCTGATGAAGAATCTAAATTTGAAAATGAATTTCAATAAAAAATTAGAAATCATATATGAACATCTTCGATGGACAGTGTAAAATTTTTTGATGAACTAGGTGAATATTTTGGATGAAAATTTTTGGATGGACAAAGTAAAAAATTTTAAATGAACATTTTAGATGAAAATTTTTAAATTATATTTTCTAGATGTAGTTTTCATTAAGTGTTGTTCTATACAAATTTTTTTTATAGCTAAAAAATGTGATGATGCTCAACTAGTTTATTATTATTTAATAAATCAAGAGGGGATATTGTGATTCTCTTTCTATTTTAAGGATTTTTGAAGGAAGGTTTTGAATGTCTCAAATTAGTAATTATTTGAGAATTAATTTTAATATTATAGTTTTCATTTAAGAAGGAAGATAAATTTTAATTATTATATTTTCTATTTGTAGATAACATAAATTAATGTTTAATGTGAGAGTATATATGTGTGTGACTTATATCATTTGAAAAAACTATAAGTACTGAAGAATTAGTTTCCGAAAAAAATGGATGATCTTATGAAATCCATCTTTGAGAAGGATGTTTCCAAACAAGGAATATATTGGTATTGGAAAAATATTGGATTGGGTGATAAATGGAGAGAGGAAGTTCACATAATTATTTTTTGTAGGGATGAAAAATAAGGTTCCACCGAACTGACATTGGATGGGATAATTCTGGATTAACATATTCATGATGGGAATATTTGGCAAGGAAAATTCCATATATAAAAATTATGATTAGAGAATGAAAAAGAAGGTTCTTACCTACTTCTAGGTAATAAAGTGAAGATATGTTTCAGGAATAAAAAAAATTGAATATTTTACAAGAAACTCTGTTAAACCATTCTAAACCTATTGGTCAAGGTTTCTAAATTGTTTATGAAGTATTTTTGTTACATGTTTATTTTTGTGGAAATTTCTTGCACTATTATTTTGATCATAGTGAATTGAAAGTATAAGAATATTTCCATTATACTAAAACTATTTAAAAATAATTCTTTTATAGTTGATTTTGTTTCATTGGATTATTTTAAAACCAAGAAAAAACTACATACTATTATTGAGAAGTGATACTTGAAAATACATATGTTTTTGTTGTGGTTCTTGTATGTTTTTATTCAGTAAAAATATAACTCTTTAATATGAGGAAAAGGATGTTTCATAAGAAATAAAACATAAAATAAAAATGGATTAATGATTCAACCCTCCCCCTCCATGATCACATAGATTCTCCTTGGGGATTTCAGTTTATATAAGAGGGAGGATGCCTTCGTTGACACTTTTCTAAAGTTTATTGAAAATAAAATTTTTTATGGATGTTCAAATTTATATGAACAATAATTGGATTCTTGTTTATTATTGAAATAACTATCCCAAATATAAGGAATAATATTTCCATATCTTATGTACCTAGGTTATGAAGTCCTCAAAATTTATATACATGGTGTCCCACTATGTTTTGATGGAATTACCCTAAATACTAATATTATGTAGAATATAGATAATGATGGGTGAGGTAGAAATTCTATACTTTCCACACTCTCTTAATGTGAGTTTCTTAGAGGTAAATGATTTGATATAGCTAAATGCATCTGGGAAAAGTTTAATAACATCTATAGATAGAATACAAATGTTTAATAATAGGAGTTACAAATTTGTTGGATGAAGTATGAATATCATAAAATGGGTGACTATGAATAGTTGGGAAACATCTTTCCACGATTAAATTAAATTGTATGTACCATCATATATCTTAGTTAAAATTTAGATGATTAAACCATTATTGAAAATACCATAAAGAAAATTCCTAATAATTTTTATATAAATGTTTCATCATTGGAATATAGAGATCATAAAACACTATATATGGAATATTTACCTATAAATATTACCATGTATCAAATAAATAGGGATAAATCTACGATGAATAAAGAATATGATGAAACAAATATTTCCCTCAAAGATACTAAGGATAACAAATATAAGAATTTTATTTATGATAAAGAACTTAGTTAATCTAAAACAAAAGTCATGGTTTGAAATGTTTTTTATGAATTTATTTCAATGTTTACTAAAAATTTGAAAATGGTAACATGAAATTAAAAAAGGAATTTTCCACTATATTCTTTTTTCTAAGAAACAATTCTGAACTTTTCAAAAAATTGAATTAAAAAATGGTAGATAAGGAAAGTAATGGAGATGATATAAATTCAAGAATATATTTTAAGAATAATTTATAAAAATTAAAATCATATTCCAAGAGAATGGATATTATTTTATCTAAATCCAAAAGGATTTGTTTTTATCTAAATGTGTTGAATATGATAATAGTGATGAATAAGTCTAAATGTTCAGTGATGATATTGCTAAAAAAACACTTATCAATAAAATGAATCATGAAAAGTTCTTTCATTTAGAAATAAGTAGTTCTAAATAGGAATAAAATAAAATGGAGTTGAATCTAGAAAGGTAGTTGAACTAATGTCATTGAAATATTTTATGACTTGATAGGGAGTTCAATAAGTTACAGAAAAAAATCCTACAAAAAACAAGAATCTTCTCTTAAATAAAAATCAATGTTTATAAAATATATTGGTAATATAAAGATGTTGGTTGATGAGAAGTAAAATCTCAATTCTTATATTGAATAAAAATACTAGGTAATTGAGGAAGAGTTAAAAATTACTCAATATTGTTTTCTAAATCTGATTAATGAAATTTATGTTTCTAAAACTCTTTAATTGAGGTTAGTGAATGTTATGAAATGTGTATGTTTAAGGATGATAATTTTTTTATCCTAAACATTTTATATGCAATAATATTCTATTAAAAATATTCTACAGACTGATAAAATCATGTATGTATCTAAAATAAAAAAGGATGAGAAATGTGTAGTTTCTAACATCTCAATGTTTAAACCCAAAATTACTACTCCTATTAATTATATTGAGGATGAGAATAATTAAAAGATAATGAATAAAATTTTATAAGATAACATAAATTTTAAGGTGCAGTAACCTTTAGCCATGATGAATAATTAAGAATCATGGTGTCAGATCTGATATAATTGGAGAATAAAGTAAAAATTCAAATAACCTTCTTTATTGATGGGATGTAAAAAAATTATTATAAATTTAAATCCAAAATGTTGAAGGTAAAAAAATTTTATTCAAAAAATCTGGTTTTATTGATAAAATAATAGAATATATAAGAGTTTTTATGAATGTCCAATGAACCAATGAAAATTCATTTTAGGTTGTAAGTATAGAAATTTCATTATATATAAAAATGGTGGAAGAAAATAAACTGTTGAATAAAATTATAGGATATATGTTTCAGAGAAATAAAAGAAAACAAAAAATTAGAGATAATATTTTTGATATTATTAACATGAAAATAAGGTGATATTTATGTTTCTTCATTTGTAAAAAATTTTATATTAAATATTCATTACAGAATAATCATGAAATTGATTCAACTCATCCCTCTTAGATGACATGTTCTGATATTTGTAGGATGATTAGTAAGCAATCAACATATGGAGATTATTACTTTATTTCTTCCAATTATGACTTCACTCTTGTTACAAGAATTATATTTTTGAATCGTAATTCAGAGGCTCTTATAATTTTTAAGAATTTCAGTAGAAGTGTAGAGAATTAATAAAGATATTAAGTGAAGAAGCAACAAACTAATTACTATAGAGAATAAAAAAATAAGGATTTGAGATGTTACCATTAAAAAAATGGACATTTTTATTGTTTTATTACTCCAAAGAGAAAACATAAAAATGATGTTTTTCAAATAATAAACAAAATTTTGGTGGATATAAAACAAATAATTTTGATTAAATATTATATTTCTCTTTATTTTTAGTGGTATGATATCACTAAAATAACTTTTTTTTATAATCTATGTTACAATTGGATGAACTATGATATTAATCCAAATGAGATTTAATTCAATGAAACTACATGTTTGAAACACATAAGTGGTTTTAAAATTCATTTCATTATAAAAATTAATGGTGAGAATCTATAATATTTTTCTAAAAGTGGAGTTGATTCAATGTTTCTTATCTGTTCCCCTAGTGGTAGAGGATAGAGATGCAAAAACAATGAAACATGAAATATTATTGATTCTAAGATTATATAATTTCTTAAAAAAATTTATATGAATGTTTTTCAAACAACTAAAATGATAAAATATGAGAAATATAAGGTGGTCGCAATTGAGAAAAATGAAAAAGTTCATAAAAACGACATTTCTAACTAAACTATTTCTAGTGTTGAGGAACAAATTCATACGTCTCATCCCTATTTTAGAAAGTAGGTATAATTTGAAAAAAAAATAATTGGTGATAAAAAACAATGAGTTTAAATCATAATAATGTAAAGGGTAGTATAAAATTATTCCTTGTACTCAAAATTGAGCCAAAATATGTCAGTGAATCCTTTGAGAGTCAAGAGTGAATTGATGCTATGAATGAATGGCTAGATCAAATTATTAAAAATTAATCTAGGGGAATTATACCTAAATTAAATATTAAAAATTTTATTGGTACAATGTGGGTGTTTTGAGAAATGTATAATTTAGATGTTGATGTGATAAGAAACCAACCAGGGATGGTTTTTAAAGGTTACTCAAAAATTGAAGCCATTGAGTTTGATGATACTTTTGATCAAATTTCAAGATTAGAACCAATTAGAATATTTATTTCCATCATTCCACAATGAGGATATACTATTTTTTAGATGTATGTAAAGTCATCAATCTTAATGGAGAAATTGATAAAAAAATATATATTAAACAACAATGTGTCATTGTAATTATAAAAGATGAAAGTTATTTGTGTTAGTTGAAGAATTTTTTATATGTGTTTAAGCAAGATTTTAGATCTTAGTTTTCAAAATTGGATAACAAATTAATGAAATTGGAATTCAAGAAATGAATAATTGATAGTAATCTCTAGATTAAATAAAATAAGAAGGTTTTCCTTATTGTGATTATTTATGTTTATGATATTATTTTATTTGAAATGATAAAGAAACTTTTGAAAAATTTTCTAAATAGATGAATAAGTTATTTGATATGATCATGCTCAAAGAATAGAAATATTTTATTGGGTTACAAATCACATAAAAAATTAAATATAATTTTCTTTCTAAATAAATTTATTCTACATAACTTCTATGAATATTTTTTATTGAGTATTCCAAAACAATTTCTACAGTAGTTTTAGTGGGAACCTAGTTGTTGATAGATAAAAAAGGAAAAAAATTTGGTTGGATGTTTTCTATATCTGACGACATCAAGTACAAATATTATATATGCTTTTAAATTGAGTTAAATTTTCTAAACATTCTATAAGAGAATCAAATATTTTGGATGAAAAAAAATTCTCAGATATATCAAAGGAACTAATATTTTTGGTATACAATATTATAGTTTATAAAACATTTATTTGTTTTATTATAAACATTCTGATTGGGAAGGATGTTTTGGTCATCAGTGATTCACATCTGGTGGTGTTTTATTTTCGGGAAAAAGTTATGTCTGTCGACATGGAGAGAAGTAAAATTTATTTACTCTCACATTGGATAAATTGGATCATGTTTCTACCACTAAAGAAAAAACAAAACATAGGTGGATGAAAACCTAATTGGAATATTTTTTATTGGACATAATTTCACCCCTACACTTTTTTTAAGATAATCATAATGATATAAATATTATTAAAAACCCAGTGAATCATTATCAATCAATTAATATTAATATTAAATATCACTTCATCAAATATAATGTGGAGAATAATGATCTAAAACTAGAATATGTTATTATAATGTATCATATTTATGATATATTCATAAAACCATTATTAATGAAAGAATATTATAAACTAGGTTTGGAAATCGGTACACAACACCCATCTCTTCAAGGATAAGGTTTTTGATTCCATCCTATCTCTTATATTGTCTTTCGATAGCATTGTCAAGGGGTGAAAATGATGCTTCATAAATCTATCCATTGTTATATGCATAGCCTTATAATTAATGAATATATTTAGGGTGATTTGATAAAATGGGTAAGATGTGATTTCATCATGTGTGAACTATTTTAGTGGTTTGTTAAAGTGGATGAATAAAATATTGTTCCTATGGGAAAAAATAAAAAATTTATGAATGTTCCATGTTTGAACAATATATGAAGATAATGTTACAATTTTAGGTTTATGGAAAAACATTATTAAGTCACTACTAAAGGAAAACACATTTCTTATGTTCAATTAATCTTGTTTCCTATATCAAGTCCACTGATGTATGACTATAATAATTGGGTATGTAATCCATCACTTCAGTTACAATGTATTGGTGATTTAAGTTTCTTGGTTTAAAAAAATACAAAGGGGGAGATAGTTTGGACTATGTTGAATTATTGGGTTTATGTGGATGTTGGAAGTTGTTTTGAAGAGTCTGAAAATGTGGTAAAGATGAAAATCATAAGGATTTTACTAGAAGTATTTTATTTTGTTGATCAAAACATATACACATAACTTTATTGAGTACATAAATTATAAAACATTGATTACCTTGAAAAATATCGGACACACTATCCTTAAGAATGTGAAAAATATTGACCAAAGATTCCTTATGAATGTAAAATAGATCAGATAAACATTACATAAGAAATTGAAAAAAATGTAAGACGAATATTCCTTAAGATATTGAAAAATATCTGATGATATTTTCTTTCATAAGTGATGTGAAAAATTTGAGATAGGGTTTCCTTTAGAATATTCTGAAAAGAAACCTACCCGGCGTTGAATGTGGTCGATATAAAATATAGTGATTCTTTTCTATTGAAAAATCCCAAACAACATGAGTTATAAAACCTTGTGATCCATGATTGACATGGAAGGATGTGAAATATTTTAATGTCAAAAGATGGATAAATTTTTTTTATAATGTTTATATTATTATGTTCTATAGAATAAATCATATAATGTTTGTGTTCAATGTTTCATAATGGAGGGAAGATGTTACTGTACAATGTTATTTATTTTATCAAAGGAAATTTCCCAATATTTTGCATCTAACAAACTCCCATAAAATTAAGCCTTTCACATGTACAATTTTTCTTTTTACTAATCCCTATAAATTTTATTTAATAGAAAAAATCAAACAAAGTTGTGGATGAAGAAATGCGTTATTGAATTTAATTAAATTTATTATGTTTATAAAGTTTGAAATTTGTGGTTGTATGATGTTTTTTGGATTATATTTGTGAAGACTATTGTATAGTTAAATTTTATGAAGAATGTAAATTAGAAAAAAAATTATGAACAAACTAAAAATTTCATATGAACATTTTAAGTGAAAAAAGTGAAAAATTTGGTTGAATATTCTCATTGGAACAAATTGAAAATTTCTGAATAATATTTATCATGAATAAATTGAATATTTTGGATGAACATTTCACACACACATTTCAAATAAAGATTCCAAACCAACATTTTCCTAATGAAGTGTTTTTTAAGTGATGTTCTTTATAAAATAATAAAAAAGATATAAAATAAGATGATGGTAAGATGGTCTTTTATTGCGATCAATTTATTATATTACAATTGAAAAAATTCAAGATGGATAAATTCTGAGTATAAAAATTCTAGATGGATAAAGAAGAATAAAGTTCTTACCTGTTTCTGTGTAAAAAAGTGAGGAAGTTTTGAATGAATAAAAAAAGTGAAATAAGAATAAAAATGAAACCATTTAGAACATGTTGAAGAACCTTTTTTAAAGATGTTATGAAATATTTGTATCATCATTATCTATGTTGAAATAATATGAAGTGATGTTATGATCATATTTAATTTCATGTGTAAGAACATTCCCTATATACTATAACCATATTGAAGGACTAATTTTTACTAGATTGTGTGGTATAGGATAATTTAAAAATGATTCTAAGGACTAGATAAAATTATTGAGTAGTGAACCTTGTAAATACTTTTGTTCCTATGATGGTTCTTTTGAGTTTCTAATTCTAAAGAGTTATAACACATTAATAGGATTTGAATGTTATTTCTTAATAATGAAAACATGAAAGAAAAAGAGAGCATTGATTGAACCCCAACACTCTTAGTGATCACAAAGATCCTTCATAGCCCTTTAAACATTTATGTTTTTCATAGAAATGTAAACTTTTTGAAACCTTACTTTTTATAAATTTAAAGCTCCCAAAAGGGGTCATTAATTCTTTTGGGCGTGATTCAAATTAGAAATTTATATTTTCCTGAATCGTACTAACTAAAAGCATAGTATAACATAATTACGGGGTCAAACCCATAGAGAGTGGGGAACGTAGTGATGAAAACTCTAAACTAAAGGTTAGTTAACTCCCTTTTCAGTTTTATTTTACTAATATAATGATGAAAATTAGAATAAATTAATTCAAATAGATAAACCGAAGATTGAGTAAATCATTTCCAAGGGTGGTTTTGCTAAATTTATTAATTCATATTTTCTCACAAAATAATTATATCAAATAGCTGCTTAACCAAACATTTTTATCAAAATAAGAAATATTAATTCTCTATAAATATGCCCTAGAATCTCTTTCTTACTAGGTTATTTGGATTAAAAATCTATGACATATTGAGTTCAGATTTCCAAAAGTATAAGAGTAATTCCAGTAAGTGGCTGTGAATAAATTATCTCAATCGTATTGGTGTTTATTCATTATTGAAACATATGGTCAATGATTCATTGCTGAATAATTTATATTTTTAGTCTCAATGTGATATTATAATGTACAATAATCATTAGGATCAAAAGTAAATAAAACTATTATAGTACACACCCCCTTTCACTGATACTTCTCCCCCCTACGAGTTTTAGCCAACCATTGTTGGGTGATCATCAAGGATGATTAAACCCAAATCCATAGGGAAGATAATATATGAGAATGAATGTGAAGAATAATGAATGAAAATAAATATTGGAAATAATAAATAAAGCATCAAATTATTACATGAAATAAATGAAATAAAAATATAATAAAAAACCTATCTATAATGAAAACTGGTTCAAAACCCAACGGTATATCCCCCTATGGTCCCTCCTCTAGAGTAGAATGGAATCCTTTTCTCATAGATAAAATCTCCAATTTATAAGCCCCATGTTCATACATAGGTTTCACTCAGGTCTAAAAAAGTAGTTAAATGGAAGACAGATCCAAAAAAAATCATAAAATCCTGTCAAAATGTTATTATAGAAAAATGCGTTTTTTACAGTATCGGAAAATTACACCACATGTAATTTTTTGTCTAGAAAATTACACCACATATAATTGTGTTACACCAAGTATAACTGAGTTACACCATGTGTAACTAAGTTACACCATTTGTAACTATCCATGATACTTTAATTTTCTTCATTTCATGTCCCTTAACATCGCTTCGCTTCCCTTAGAGCATGAAGTGCCTTTTTGTTCCTAAATTCCATTATTTTTCTTCCTTTTTCAACAAATTTCAATCCGATATAAGAATTTGATGAATATTAATATCAGGTAAAGATATTATAATAAGTCAAATAATATTCAATGAATTCAAATATAAAAACACATCAAAATATTTATACAAAACAGATTTGTCAAACCCCATACTCAAATATTTTCTCGTCTTCGAGAAAAACCTCAAAATCATAATTCCAAGGGTCCACACATCTACAACGGAATTTTTAAATTACGATGCTGAAAAATAAATTTTATAAATGAATATTATAAAATCACAATACATACCCAATAAAAAACCCAAAAATCATAAATCATTTAAAATGTTCAATTCATTATATTTCTACATTCTCACACACATTTTTCAACTTTTCATCAATGCCCATTCCATTTTGGATTTACCTCACCATTTAATTTTTCCACTCATCAATCTAGGTAACAATATATTAGGGTTATGCTCAGACCTCAAGTACATGATCCTGACCATAGTATTGCATTGAATCTACTTTCTCTACCCGGTAAATACTAACACCAGAACTAATTATGTTGGCTGTAAAATAAGGATCATATAAATTTGTGGATGAGGGTAGGTGGTTAAAATTTTGAAAATAAAATAAGGCCAAAGGAGGAGGATAAACTCTAATATATAATACATGATATTCAAAAGGCACGATCATTGAAAATGCTCCTCAATATACTCTCACCCCCCAAATCATAGTGTGAAGGCTCACAACCAATGTAATCATAATAAAAAATAACCCTCTCTTGTTTTTATTATTATTTCATCTTCTATTTTATTTTTCAAAAGTAATGATTGTTGTAAAACTCACATCCACCACCAAGCCATATCTGATTAAAATCATTAGCCCAGAAAATAGGGATTTGTTATTCTACAAATTCACAATAACAAAATTCATCATTTTTTATGAATTCCTTCCTAGGAGAAGTCTCACATCCATCATATATCCAGAATTTATTTTGTGATCATTGGTCTGATAATGGTGATTTTTCACCTATATGTGAAACAACATATGTTTTTTTATTCATCTTTTAACACCAAGATAGATATAAAATGGAATATAATAAATTAAAATATGAATCTTCTCCAAAATTCCATGGAAACACTCTACTGTCTCCTATCATGAACAATATCACATATCAAACATGAACAAATTCTCCCCCACACTCATTCAATTTGATATCATGGAAAATAAAAAGGGTCGTGTAGGAATGAAAATAATGGATTATAACATGGTATAATCCTAACAAGGTCCCCAATGGTTTTTATGGGATTATGAATGATCAATGTGTAGGTTGGTCTAAGGATAAAAGGTATCATTAATAAACTGCTTCAATCATTTCAAAAGTGAATTTGTATAGTCATAGCTCTGAGAATATAACAATTCAATTTATAGTCGGTTTACATGACCCATGTTTCAGTCAAGAAACATGCTTTGAAAAATCGGAATTATTTCTTCTATAATCCTCTTTGGAATGTGAACATCGTATAAGTCAACCAGGTCATGGAATGGGAATCATTAATTGGTTTACTTAATGAATGCCTCTAGGAAACAACATCATGAAAAAAAATATTATTGGAAATAATCTTCATGAAATAAAAAATTAAAGTAAAAATTGACCTAAAATTTTTCATTTATATTTTTTCCATTTATGGGAATCATATTTGAAATTTTATAACCGGTCAAAATATTTATCCTTTGTTGTGACCTCTCCTAGATCGTTGAGTACAAGAAAAAAAATCAGTCATTTTTGTGGGATAATTTAATTCAATTCAGTTCATGCAAAAAATAAATTCATACATTTTTTTCAAATCAAGTGTTAGAAAAAAAAAACTAAGGTACCAATATATAAACACGTAAAATAAATAATCCCCATACATTGATGTTTCAGAATAAGTCTCTCAGGTTCTTTCTGGAATGGTTCATGATATGTAATCTGATTACACAACATGTAATTTTCATGTTTTCTACTTTTTCTCTCATTTCTTGCTTCTTGATTCTAGGTACCTGAAATATAAAAGTAAACAATGAAAGTACATTCCGTTTTAAATTTAAAGTATTTGTTTTAAACAAGTAAATATTCCAAACATAAATATATTTATTTAAAATAAAAAAATAAAATAAATATAAGTCCTAGAAAGATATTTTTAAAATCCAGGTTTCCTCTTAGTAACTTCCCTTTTTAATGGTCATTCAGCTAAACCTTTTACCATTGATAGTTAATATTAGCATGATACAAATATAACCATCATGTATTTAACAACTTTAGGATTTTCTGTTCATATGGTGTTGTCTTCTTATTCCTCCTTCATTCGTTCATTAGGACTAGTGGTGTGATACAATTTACAGATAGACGCAATGAAAATAATATAACATTGAATGGTGAACAAATTTTGCAGTTCTACTACTCCATCACTGCCTTTTCATTTTCATTAGTCTATGCTTTAGGAATGACTTATTGAATTGGATCATTATATCTATCTTATTTATCTTGAAAATGTAAGAGGGATTCATATTCTTGTTCAGTCTCAAGAACACCAGTGCAGTTAATGTATGTTTTCTCGTTGTCCTCTTCCATAAATTTTTCATCTTCCATCATAAATTCCATAGATTGTACCTCCTTAACAAATTCTTGTTCTTCAAAAATCCAATAAAAAATTCCCATCACATTTTTTTCCTATTCTTTGTGTACATCCAAAAGTTTTTTTTTCTTCTCAGACATTCTATATACATTGAAGGAATGGCTCAGGTTCTAATAATTCTTATAAATCTTGAGGTTCATCTGTTATAAAGTTGTCAACATGATCTTGGTAATGTTATTTGTTCTCTACCTATAATTTTTTCCCTTTTTTCTTTTCTTCAGTATTGAATTCCTCCACCTTTTGATATTATTCATCTTCAAACCAATCAATCTAGGAATGAAATTTTAATTTTATATTGAATACTAGGGAATTTAAATTTGATATAAAATGAGAATGGAATGTAATCAAATATCCATGTTCATTGAGCTGGGTTTCATGATCCTTCATTATCTTTCCCAACACTGGAAGGATCTTGGTAAGAAATTTAGATGGTCTGTTATTTGAAATATATTATTATTGTTATCGGAAGGAATGGATTTCATGAAAGTAATTCTCTTGAGGTTTCTTTACTTTAACATCTTGGACATCCTCCTTCTCTCTACATACATCATCTTAATAAAAAAATGTACCTATATTAGAATGTATTGTAAGGAAACAATTAAAATTAAAAATGTTTTTTGAAAGGTGAGTACTAAATTCTCCCTACTTGCTAAGTTCAGCCTCATTATTTTGCATCTTATAGTCTATCACATCAATACATTTGGTCAAAAATCCTGTTAGTCTTTGATCATGTTGTTGATCTTGAGTTTTCTAGATATAGGAGTTGTCATAAGTGTACTACTCTGTCCATCAATTTCTTTTGTAGTTTTGATAGTTGGGTGCTCTTTTGATAGGCTGGTATTTGGGGTTGTTGTACTGTGCCAGTTTCAATTCATCATACTCAATAGAATAAAAATAATTTTTATTATCATCATACCATGTGTACACTGTTAAATTCATTGTTTCCCAAGCATTTGAATACTCCAGGTATTCAATGCATTCTGATGGGGCGCACCATAATATAGGGTCATTTGAAAACTCATCCTGCACACCACCAAATACTACCAAAAGATTATTATATGACAATAAATTAATAAAATTAATTAAAATAAAATTAATTATTTAAAATAAAATCAGTAAATAGAAATGGCATAAGAAACGTTTTTGACCAAAGAAATTGATCACGAGTTATCTGCAATATTCTATTCCTCCCCAGCAATGGTGCCAAAATTTGGCATGCACAAAAGGTGTTTTTAATTCATCCAGGAATGAGTCAAATTATAAATTTATATTTCCCGAACCACACTATCTACAAATGCCTAGTATAGTAGAAGTGAGGGGTCGAACCCATAGAGAGTAGGGAACGCAGTGATGAAAACTCTAAGCCAAATGATAGGTCACTCCAATTTAAGTTTTATTTTGATAAAATAGCAATTAAAATTGAAATAAATTAATTAAAATATATAAACATAAAAGAGTGAAATTAGTTTCCTTTATTAGTTTTTCTAAATTAATTATTTTATCTTTACTTGCAAATACATAATATCAAATAGTCATGAAACCAAAAAGTTTTATCAATAGAAGAAACATTCATTCTCTACCAATATACCCTAGAATCCCCATCTGACATTGTTGGATTAAAATACTACAATGTATTGAGTTTTGGTTTCCAAAATCATTAGAGTAATTCCCTTTAGTGGTTGTGAATAAATTATCTCAATCATGTTGGGGTTGGTTCATTATTTCAACATATAGTAAAAAATTCAATGATTAAAAATGTATAGGTCTAGTATTAACATCATACTATGGAATATAATCATCATTTTGAGCAATGTTAAATCAGACTATAATGTTACACACTTCCTTCAGCCGATTCTACTCCCCCTATGGGTTTTATCCAACCATCGTTTGGTGATCGCCAATAACGATTAAACCGAAATCCATAGGTAAGAGAATAGATGATAGTCAATGGGAATAATAATGAATGAAAAATATATATTGTAACTAAACTATATGTCATCCAATTATTACATTAAATAACGGAAAGAAAAACATAATAAAAAAATTATCTGTGATGAAATTCGGTTGGAACTCTATTGTAGCCTCCTGGTGGTCTCTTTAATGGAGTGTAATGGAATCCTTTTAACATAGTTGAAATCCCAATTTTATATGCCACATGTTCATCCATATAGTTTGATCGGGTCCAAAAATAATGTTAAATAACAAACCATGTTAAAAGAAATCATAAAATAAGGTAAAAACATTACGCAAGAAAATCTGCATTTTTTCTATATTAGAGGATTGCACCATGTGTAACTAGATTACACCATGTGAAATTTTATGTCTGGAAAATTACACCCCGTGTAACTGAGTTACACCATGTGTAATTTTATATCTGGAAAATTATACCATGTGTAACGGAGTTACACCAAGTGTAGCTATCCAGGATGCTTTAATTTTCATCATTTTATGTTATTTCATACCACTTCACTTCCCTTGTAGTGAGAAGTGACTTTTTGTTTATCAATTCATTTATTTTTTACCTTTTTCTCCAAATATCTATCCTATATAATAATTTCTAAAATATTAATATACTTCAAAAATTTTATAATAAATCAATTAACCTACAATGAATTCATATATAAAAACACATCAATGTTTGTATAAAAAATATAATTATCACACATAACTCATTTTTCCATATAGACACATGTCCCTTTTCTATGTGAAACTAAGGTTTGAGTTATTTCATTATGAAACTCTTAAATGATTCAGAGCCTGGAAGTTTTATTATGTTTGGTATAGTGAAATGAGGTGGTAGTGTCCTATTTATTTACTTGGGATGGTCGTCTAACAACATGCTTTGATTAACCAACATGAAATACAACTTTTTGTCCTCACTGAACTCCAATGATTTGATGTTGAATTGATCATGGAACTATCTTCCATCAAAAAAATTCCATATATATTTCATGGATTCATTCTTATCTGTATTCCACATAAATTTTGAACATTTTGAAACACTTTTTTTAGAAACATTTTGATGGTGTATCTTTGAATATTCCCCAGCACGTAGATTCATGATACTATTACATCCTTACATATAACTTTTTTACTTTGTGTGAAAATATTCCATTTATCAAAAACTATTTTCTCTTACTCCAAATCCGGGAACCCAAAAAATTGGTAAATACTAGGAAAGACAACCACCCTATATGCATAACACCCAATACACCTTTCAAAGATTCCACACTTCTGATACAGTGTATTGTTGACATACTCGTTCAACAACATTGTTGGATCTTCACAACTAACCTTTTCAACCATCATTGTCAACAAACAAAGTCAACCAATAAATATTTAAAGTCAAAATTAGGGATTTTTTCCCAACAATATCCCCATTTAGGTTTTTTGAAAACCCACCACCCAGTAAGAGCACATTAAAACATCACCCATTGATACCACCATAAACCTATAATTTCTATCTTGTTGATAGATCACTATGCACGTCCTTATTCTATAAAAATTCACATCCTATGAATTCAGTTAGTGGTAAGGATTTTCTAAACGAATAGTCTAAGACTAAATGAGACATGATTGGTGTGAGAAACAATAATATCATTCAAATTTAATCAATTAATCAGTTCATTCTTGAAACACCCCTTTACATAATAATGATTTCACTGGAGATGAACAACTCTTCAAGACCATTGAAAAAATGATATCATCACAATCCCCATAGGTAAAATTCCAAGATATATAAACATGGAATAAAAATATTCAACATCATTACATTTAATACATCACACCACCATGCATCTCAAACACCCCTATTGTGTTATCCCATTTCTGGAACACAACTTCTCTTCCTTTGACAATAAACTAAAATTTCATTCCTTTTAATTTTGTAAAAAGGTAAAGAATGTCAATCAAAACATAGGGAAAATCATTCCATACCTTAGAAAGTGGGGGTTCCACTTCCACATCTTTTCAAGTGTGGGGACTCGACTAAATTCCATGAGTCAATCAATGAAATTCCAATTCTTGATTTGGTAATTTTATCACGAATATATATGTATCCTTTAGTATTTTGGGAACATACTCCAACATCAAAAGATCATGATCCAACATATCGTAGATAAAATGATACATGATTTCAAATTTCATTGACAATGACTGATGGATTGGATTTCATATGAGATTTTGTGAATTGTAATTATAATAATGGATTTTCACTCGAGACTTCACTTCAAATCCCATATATTCATGTTTTATTTTAATCCAAAATAACTAAATGAAATATTGAGTATTCAAAATATATTTAAATTCTATAATTATTAATGAAATTTAATCTCGTTTATTTCTTATCCAAGAGATACACAATCTACCAAGATAGAATTCACCACCTTACAATGATTTTATATCATATTCCGAGTCTACCATATAAAAATATATATAAACCAACAACTCTTCGTAATATTTTTCATTATATAGAAAACCAAAATCCATAATTTCATAGATAACGAACAAATTATTTTCATAGGAAGAAACTAGCATTAATTATAATGTCCTAGATTTTTAATGTTTACTTTTTTTAATGTCTAACAGATTAACTTATAGGTTATAAAGTTGTTGGAGTTATTTTGAAATTTTAGAAAGATTTTTCTGTTGGTTTTTGGTTTTAGAAGAAAATTACATTATAAATATAAAATTTATGACATAATTCTTTCACTAGGATATCATCGTAATATAGTCTATAGTACAAGAATATTATAAGAAATAAAATAATTTTTTATTCCATAAATTCCTTTTAAACATTAAGACCTTCCTTTACATCATAACATCATCAACTGGGATAAATTTAAATCAATGTGAAGTGTTTTGTTCATATATGAGTTTTGAGATATTTACACCATAATAATGTTGTCTAATCCATAAATATTTCAAACCCACAATATGCCTAATATTTCTTCATTCAGTAGGCCACTCATCCCTAAAACATTAGGTCTTCTTCCAGGTAATTTTGGATGTCCTTACTCCTTTCAGGTTTTATTGTTCATGGTTCCACCTCCATCTGGACTAAATTGCTTCTCCTTGGTAAGAATCTTTTCCACTTCTTCATTTACATTGTTCAATGAAGTTTCATGGCATATGATTTTATATTTTTTTAACTCAATTGTAATAATTTTTTTAATTTTTTCAAGATAAGTTATGTGATATCCTTTTGGGTGTTGGTCCTTTGTTGGTTGTGGTCTAGTTTGTGATTATTATTTGAGGTATGTTGTAATTAATCATCTCTCTCATTTTTTTGTTTAATGTGATTCTAATATATTAGAATATATCTTTGGGCCTAAATTTTTTTATATTCCTTCCTTCCAATGTTGGTAGATCTCATTACAGGCATGTGTTCCCCATGTTTTAGGGAGGTGGTTCTATTTCTATCCTATATAAGATTAATTGTATTTATCCAATTTTATTAATTTATTTATAAATGGATTATAATGATTTAATTTTTTTTATTAAATGTATTTCAATAAAATATAGTTTGTCCCTCTATTTTGGGAAAGTTAAAATGGTGTTTTCAAAGTATTGAAATTGATTTAGAAAATGTATTTTCAAAGAATGTTTTTATTAAATAAAGGGTTGTGTTTATTTTAAATGTGGAAGCTTTTGAAATTATTTTTTAAATACAGTTAATGGTAATCCTTGTGCACTTAGGTGGGAGGTGTATCTTTGTTCCAACATCAACTGTATTTTTCAAGAGTTAACTCATGGGGTGTTCCTATACACCATAGGCCCATTGTTCTAGGGACTTGTTGTTGACATTATTGGGGGGATCTCGCTCATGGGGTGCTCCTCTACTCCTTAAGCTTTGTTTTATGGAATTTAACGTTAAATAATAATTGATTTTGGTGTGATTATACTGTTATCTTGGCCTATTTTAATCCTTTTCATGTTCACCATTATGCTTGATTTGTACTGTATTTGATTGATATTCATATTTTTGATTTCATTATGGAAATTCTTTTTTGAATCTATTTTTACTTGGAATGGTTTATAACTATGGAAATAAGGAAATAATTATCATTATTTTTAAGTAAAATACTTTTATTTATTATCATACCATGTGTTCATTTAAATTAAAATATTAGGATTATTTTTATATATACATGATATGGAACACCTGGGTGGGATCCTTCAAAGATGGTTTAGCTTACACCATGAACCCCCATTCAGTGTTGTTTAGACCTGTTTATGCCTTCAAATATAAGTAATGTCAAGGTGCCACAATGAGGTAGTAAGTATTTTTTCAGCATTGTATTGGAAGAAGGTGGTGAGATGGTCAGATTCTTCCAACATATAATATATATGATCTGGTTTTTGTTTTGGCTGTCCTTTATTTTCAGACCTCTACCTTGGAGTTTATTTTAGCTTCATTGAGTTGTATTTATTATTCTCTTTTCCTTTAGTTATGGAATATTTTTTTTCTTATTATTCTTCTATTTTTTATTTATATAGTGTATGTGTACCATTTTTCTACTTTATGTTAGATGAAATCTTTCAATCTAGTTGTTATTGATTCCTTGGTGATAGTATCTAGCCTTAGGTTATCAAGAACACGCTTTAGGTATGTGGAAGATTAGGTAGCATGCCAGTTTGTGATGGTATCCTAGGTTGGTTCATTAAAAATTTCTATCAAATGTTATTTTTTCCTTAAGATTTATTATCTCGATACATTTTGTGGGGATGATATTGGATTATCGGGACTTGAGAAGAAGTTTATGGTTGGTTTCAATAAAAAGTGTTGCATGATGAGACTTAAGATAACATGGGATGTTGGTATGTGTGTCTATTATGTTGATTTCTTGATATTAATCTCAAATTTCTCTTAATTTTTTTATAGTTTGAACTGATATTGACATTTTGTCTAATAATTTCATATATTTTTGCGGTTTAGTGATATTCCTTTGTATTGTCTCCCATATATTCCACATGAGGGTGCAATAGATTCTAATCAAGGGAATATTCCTCTATATTAAAATCAAATAGATGTTTTCATGTAAGGAGTCGGTGTTTTAGACTAAAAGGTATCTTATGTTCAGAATAAGGTTTTTGAGGTAAAAATTGGAGTCATAGGAGAAAGGTAACAGTCTCTAGAGTTATTATGCAAGAAACCACTATCCTTTAGGGGTACGAATGAACCTCGAGAGGTAGGGGACTAGTTAGATAAGATTGATATGATCTTCAACATCTTGGATACACCAGTGAATATCAATGAGGAGTACAAAGTGTTCAGACTTGAGGGTCCTAGTATGTAGTGGTGGAATTCAATGGTACAATTATATAGGTATGTGGGAGTGTATTGGATGGGTTTTAAGACACTCTTCTTCTATATTTTTATTCCAGAGTCGTTGATGATGGAAGAGTCTTTAGAGTTCATCTAATTATAGTGGGGAGATATATTAGTGTCGGAGTACACCTATCTGTTTGGGAGTCCATTTCATTTTGATCTAGAAGTGATAAGGAATGTTTAGTTTAAATATTAGAATTACTTGTAGGGTTTGTGACTAGATATTAGAACGCAAGTATTTATGATGATGTTTTATACTTATTATAAGATGGTGGATAGGGAAATGATGTAAGATAGAGATATAGTGGGAAATATTGCATATTTTTCCCCTTACATTATCACAATTGGAAGCTTAAGTAGTTTACATGGAAATAAAGGAAAGATGCATGAGTATCACATGAGTAGTTGAGGTGTCTCTCATCAGCGGGTCTCCTCAGCACCATCAATTACAAATAGTAGTGAGCCACAAAATTTTTTTCAGTGTGGTAATGTCAAGAACTCTAGATATTATTGTTCTGTGCCTATAAAGATATTAAATGGTCAAGGATGATATGTCTATCAATATAGGTTCAATCATTCCATGTTTATTCCTCACTTTGGTCATGGATCGTTAGATACAAATTCTAGTACATCATAGTCAGTAGATTCAACAACCATAAGGATATATTCATAGGACATAGGATTGATGAACCTTCATATTATGTAAGACTTTTTGGTGTGGATGGTGTAGGTGTATAGATAGTGATAACTACCATCATTGTTGTATCTTTTAGAGAGACTACTTTATTTGATATAGGTTCCTCCCAATCATATATATCTTCTTGTTTTATTGATGTGTTGAAACATCCAAAGGAGCTCATATCCTTTGTTATTATATTAGAAACACCTCTTAAAATAGGAATGTTTTTGTGTTTCAGTGTCCTTATTTTTTATCGATAGATGACATGGTTTTATTATAGGATTTCTGCATTCTCAATCCAGTTTTGTTTGATTCTATCAATGGGATGGATTTTCTTAATTCTAATCATGCTGAGGTGGATTATTTCCATCACCATATCTCATTCCTTCCTATAAATAGGGGATTTATGGAATTACAGAGAGAGTGGGATATAATATATTTTCGTACAAGACCTTCCCTCCCAGAGCTTAGGGTATGTTTTCACCGTTGATCCCATTGTTTTTTCTCTATTGGTGATATTACCATGCTTATTTAAGAAACCCTAATGTTTTTCCAGATGAATTATTCAATATTATTCCATAAATGGATGTATAGATTATGAAATATATTTTTTTAGTACATTTCCAATCTCGATAACCTCTTATTGTACGACACCAGAAGAGTTGAAAGAGATCATGTTTTTGGTGGATGGTCTAATATAGAATGGGGTTTTAACCATAGTATTCTATATAATAATGACAACTCTCTTTTCCAAGAAGGTTTATAATTCAATTAAATTGTTTATAGACAATAATAAGTTTATCCCTATAATTTTTATGAATAATTGTCATTTTACCCCTGTAAGCAACTTGTATGATCGGTTAAATGGGGAAATTTTGTTTTTGATGATTGATCTTGGATTGAGTTATCATCAGTTTACTGTTTGAGAGTCTGATATACAAAATATGGATTTAAAATATATGTATGGATATTAAAAATATCTTTTGATGAATTTTGATTAATGATCCTATAGGTTTCATGGATTTTATGAATCATATATTCAATCAGCGTCTCAACACTTTTGTGGTAGTGTTCATGGTTGATATTTTGGTTTATTCAAGGTCCAAACATGAGCACAACCACCGACTGAGTTTGTTTTTTGAAATCCTAAAAAATGATCATTTATATGGAAGGACTTAGAATTTTCATTTTTGGACCTATGAAATGATGTTCTTGGGAAAGGATACTTCAAAGAATGGATTATCAGTCAACCCTGAGAAGTTTGAAAATATCTTATAATTGGTGGATCCATACAATGTTTTTGAGATACAAAGATTCTTTAATCTTGATGGATACAATCTTGGGTTCCTCAAGGATATGTCAAAAGTGTAATACACTTTTGAATATCTTACCAAGAAAGGGTTGAAATTTATATGGGATGCTAAGTGTCATGATTATTACGATGAGTTGAAATGGGTTCTAACATATGAAAATAATTTGATCCTACATGATCCCAATAAGGGGTATGTGGGGTACTATGATGCATATTGTGATTTTTGGGTTGAATTATTAAGAATGATGATCAAGTTGTGTCATATGAGTCTCATATTATTTTTAAACACGAGAATAATTACCACACTCTTCATTTTATACTTGCTATAGTTATCCATGTTCTAAATTTTTGGTTGAATTTTTTGGGGGGATATATTCATAGTATTTTCTTTTAAAAAGAGCTTGAGTTATATATTTTTATAGAAATACAAGAATATCAAATAGTTGAAGTGGGAGGAATGAATTCTTATGTGTGGATTCTAAATTTCTTATACCTCGGCAAAGGGCAATGTCATTGCAGATGCTCTTCATATGAATGTTTCCTCACAAGCTATCTTAGAAATAAAGAATGAGTGGAACCTAATTGCATTGTTCACTCAGTTGCATATATACACATAAGAAGAATATTTAGGCATGGTTTTGATAAGTGTTCAGTTAACATCATCTCCCATTGAGTCTATTTTAAAGGGTCATCATATGTTGATCAGTTTAAGGGAAACGAAGAAAACATTTATGGTGGGGAGACCATTTCTTGTTAATCTCTCCCTTCTGATGGTATTCTTTGTTTTGGGGTTTGGTTTTTCATCCTTGGATTTTTTAGAAGCTTCATGTTGTATAACTACATTATTTCATTTTTTTCTTTCATCCTAGAACTATGAATGTTTATTATGACCCGAGGTGATGATTTTAATGGTTGGTTATAAAGCATGACATTACTGATTATGTTTCAGGTTATTATACATGAAAACTGATAAACAAGAAGCACCAGAAACCATATAGTTTATTAGAAATATCTTATGTTTAATTTTGGAAATAGGATGAGGTTTCCATGGTATTGTTTATTGAATTACAATGGACTCCCCAAGGGAGAAATTCTATCCATGAAGTGGTTGGTCAGTCGATGAAATCATCCCATTTCATTCTGATTAGGGAAACCACTAAGGATGAAGATATGGGTAAGATGTATGTATAGGAGGTTGTGATGTTAAATGGGGTCCCCTATTCTATCATATCTGATAAGGATCACATGTTCACCACCTAGTTTTGGAAGATTATCAAAGAGAAAATGTGGAGTGAGGTTCTATTAATTACAGCTTACCATCCAAAGATGGATGGTTATATAGAGCAAACTATTCAAATCCTAGATAATATTATCTATGACTACTTCATATATTTCATTGGATCATGGAATATAAATATAGGTATGCTTTCCTTTTCATATAATAATACTTTTTAGTCATTGATTAGAATGGACCACTTCATTTCATTTTTTGGTCACCCATATGGATAACCACTTTATTGGGTTGTTGTGGGTGAGCCCTCCCATGAGAGACCAAGACGTTCATAAGAGTTTTTGATGAGTATTTAGGTTATACATTGGTTCCTTGTCATAGCATAGAGACAGAAAAAAATCATATCAGGATCATTGAAAGCATCCTTTAGAGTTCTTTTTTAGTTACCCAATGTTCTTAAATGTTTCTCCTTGGAGGGGTCACTGTCATCTTGGAAAATAGTGAAATCTAACTCTGAGATATGTTGGAACATTTTATATCACTATGAAAAATGGTTGGGTTTCATATCAAATGGTTATGATTTCATTGTTAACAACTATCCATGATCTTTTCCACATATCCCAGCTTCGAAATTGCTATCCCGATCCAACTCACGTTCTGAGTAGAGAAGAGATCGATTTAGGGCCATATATTTTATTTTTAAATAAGTGAAAGTATTTCATGTAATTATTATCCCATATGTCTAAGTGTTATGGTGACATGGATCATATTCTCAAAATACTTGGGACTACAATCGTCATTGAGGGAGAAGTGACTGCACATCATTCTGGATAACCTCACTTCTACATGACATTAAGGGGTGAAATATCTTATAGTGGGGAGATTGTAATATCTTTTATTTTTACGGTACAATCCTTTTAATATTTAAGAGATTTTGTTTTAGGTTCTAAGTGTATTGGAGTTGTTTTGGGGTTTTATGTAGAACATGTGGTTGGTTTTTGGCTGGAGAGGAAAATTACACCATAAATCTATAATTTATGATGTAATTCCTTTGATGGGATCTGCATATAAGACATTTTATTGAATAGGAATCATGAAATCCATAAAATAATAATCTATGCCGTAAATTAATTTTACACCAAAAAACCATCCTTTACACAATAAAATTATCAGCAATGATATGTTTAACTCAAGGATACATTTTTTCATTTTGTATGAGTAATGAGATATTTGAATCATATGAATGGTGTTTACACCATAAATCCTTCAGACTTGTTGGTTTTTAACAAACTACAGGTCTAATGATTTTTTATTCCATAGGTTTTTCATCCCTCAAACCATAGGTATTCTTCTAGTTGATTTTTGGTGTCTCTTATCCTTCCAAGCTTTGTTGCTCAATGTTCGATCATGGGATCAGTTATATCACTTCTCCATGGTAATAGGACTTTCTTATTCTCCATTTAAATTAGTCACAACATCATTGTGGCACTATGTTTTTTATTTCTTGACCATTTTGTGAAGATATTTTTAATCATTACCATATCTTTTGTGTGATATTTTTTCTGGGGGTTGGTCCTTTTATGGTTTCAATGTGAAAGGTGCTCTTTTTTGAGGTATTTTGTGATTTATCCTCTCAATTTCCTATTTTGTTTTTGAATGTGATTATAGGATTATGGAATAAATCCTAGGGGCTATGTTGTTTTCTTCTCATTCATCCAAGTATTTTTTGTTCCAATTTTAGGATCATACGACATGGGTTCGAGGTAGGTGGGTTCATCTCTTCCCTATGTTTTATGAAATTTATTTCTCTATTTCTATAAATAAATTAATAAGTTGATTGAATTGATTTATTTGTGTGTTTAAATAGATTTTGATAAAATATGATTTTTTACATTAGTTTTTGGTAAATGAAAATGTTGTTTTTATATAATTGAAAATGATTTGAGAATTGTGTTTTAAAATCATGTTTTGGTGGAATAAAGGGTTGTGAAATTTATTGTGAAATGTGGAACCCTTTGAAATTATTTATAAAATGTATCACATGGTATGTCTTTTGTACATAGGTGGGCGGCATAATATAGGTACATAATTCACTATATTGTTTGGGGTCGTTTCACTCATCGTATATTCTTGTACTCCTGATTCATTTTGATATACAGATATGAAATTGACAATATTGGGGGGTCACTTATATGGGGTTTCCCTATAATTCGTAGGCCTATGTTAGAAGTACTTGGTAGTCCACTAGTAATTGACTATGTTATGAGTAGTTAGCTAGACTAACATATTGTGATCCTTTTAAAATTTAAATTTACACTTTTTCTGTACTTTATTGGATTGATTCTCATGTTTTGTATTTGATTATTGAAATTATTATTTGAAAACATTTTAACATGGTTTGTTTTAGAACTACAAAAAGGGAAATATTTAGCATTATTTTTATTTAAAAGTTTTTTATTTATCATACTACAATTTGTTATTCTAAATGTGGATATTGGGATTATTTTTATAGATAATTGATATGGAGCACTCGGGTGGGATCATAATAAGAATGTTTAGTAGACACCTTTGACACCTCTTTTGTAGTGCATAGATCTTGTTATGTCTTTTGATGCAGGGAAATAAAATGTTCCATAATGAGTTAGAGAGTTTTCAATCAACTAGATATGGATAAATGGTGGAGATATGAGGGGAGATTTTTCACCTATCAAATGGATTATATGTTTTTTGTTTAGGTTTTCCTATGTTTTTATACCTTTACAATGGAGTTTGGTTTTGCTTCTTTGAGTTGTGTAGATTCAACTCTTTTCCATCAGTTATGGAATATATTTATCTATTTATTATTATGTTATTTATTTCTATTATATATATATGTTAATTTTCTTCTAATTTAGGTTGGTATATATTTTTCCTTTTTTTTATTGATTCTCAGGTGCTATTCACCATCCTATGGTGGATGGGAACACCCTTCAGTTATGTGGAAGAATGGGTTGGGTGCAAGTTTGTGTGGGAATCCCATGTTAGTTCCTTACATTACTTGGGATTTCATTGATACAACACATATTAGTACATGGAAACAAAATACCAGGTTGTGTTGATGTTAAGTACAATAAGATGCCAAAGATTTTCCTATAATTTGTGATATTCACCACTTTTCATTCATCATCTCATGATAGCTTCATATAGGTTACAAGTACAGTTCTCAACCACATGGAATTATCTATTAGAAATCATCATAAAGACTAACTATAATATTTCTATTTAGATATATATTTTTTGAGAATTCGTTTTGTCAAATATAAACCAGGGAAAAACATCATTTCACTAATCATTGACATTTAAAACTCACTTTTCAGAAATTCAGAAAACTATTTCCTCCATGATTTATTTGATGTGATCAATATTATCTCATCAATATAAATTAGAACCATCATTATGTGATTACTCTCATTTTTTAAATAGAGATTTTAATTAACTCCACCATGTTGGAATCCTAGCTTTTTAAAATTCTGATCAATTATTGAATACAACACTCTCAATGCATTCTTCAATCTATACAAATCATTAATAAAAAAATAATGTTTTTATCATTTTCAAGTATAAGGAAAAAATATTGTTATTTTATGTAAACCACTTCCTCTATAACCCCATTGAGAAATGAATACTAGAAATTAACATAGAAAACATTGATATTCCTTTATACTATAATGACCAATAATAATCTAATTGTCTCTATCCTTGTAATAGGTGTAGATGTATCATAAATAAAAACTCCATTGATTTGAGAAAATCACTTTCAAACTAGTCATACATTATTTCAAATTTAAATTCCATATTCATTCAAAATATTCTAGAAGACCAATTTGATCTTGTTGAAATTCTAATCTATCGGCCTTGAAACGATATCTCATGTTTGGTTCTTTTCAATTTGGTCATGCTCTTTACTCATAGCATTGTAACGACCCAAACTGTTATGAATAAAATACACCCTTTTGATTTAATGAATAGACAAAACACATGCAGTTATAATTATTTATTTTTAACTAATTGTATTGAAATGATCATTAAGAATCATCACCATTGACAATATATTTGTGGAATAGTGATCACATGACTAGTATAAATATAAGGGTTTAACAAACCCTTTTAACACATATAAAGAAAGTGATGGCCTCATCAAGTTGGATTGTAACCTATGAATTCTATTTATTAGAGATTCCAAGGAAGATAACATTTCTGGTTATTTCCCAAGAACAATCCCAATCCTAGATCCAATAACATAAGCATGATATAAAAGTTTATGGGAGATGTTGGATCTCATTTAGACCAAAACACAAATTATGTTCACCGAACGACCCCAGAAAGATCCACCATCATGAACCTTAATAATAGGGATTATAAATGTGTAATAAAGTAATATGTATCAACACCCTAGTAATAAGATTATGTACATTATTATTTTTATAGAATAATAAATATATTTTATCCCAATTATTGTTACTTAATTAATGATTTTGAAAGAAAAAATACTATTTTTGGTTAATATTCCAATTCAATTAAGAAATGTTTTTTATTAATTAATTTGTTTTTTAAATAAAAAATGTTTTAATTAAAAATTACTATAATTATTAACATTAAATAATCATTTAATTTTCATGTTGTCAAATTTAATTTTTATTAGGGCTTATTAACTTATATTTTCAAAAAACTTGATATTTTAAATAAATGTCACATTTTGTTTTAAAAGTGAAAATTCACATATTTAGAAAATTATTTAGATAAAATTAAGGTTATATTTGGGATTGAGATATCAAAATTATCCAATGGGAAATTTTCCATTATTTTCTTAGACATTAGAATTTTGGATAAAAATTAAATATCATATAAATATATGGTATTTTTTATGACATAATAATGGATCAATAATAATGTAATAAAACAATAAAAGGATTATTCATACAAATATATGTTTTCACATTAATATAATATGATTTTTAGTTTATTTTATTTATTTCATAAATCCATTATGAATCCTCCAAGACATGTCATATATTGTATGATTTTAAATTCATTTTTTTAAGATTGTGAATCACCTACACATAAGAAAGGAAAATATTTTCATATTTTCAGCCTGTGGAGTAATAAAATAACGTAAAACACTCCCCTTTTTTATAAATCATTGTAAAAAAACCATGGGATGGTTTCTGGAATTGAATATTTTATTATGAAGTGTCAAAAACCAAAATAATAAATAAATCTCCCTCCATTCCAATATAAACCCACCCAAAATCCTATTTTTCGTTATTAAAAATTCATGAAGATCATCCACACTATTATATATACTCCCTAGAGTCCTCCAAAGGTTCCTCAATCTCCTAGGAATCCTCTCCTATGCCTTTTGAGTCACACATCCATATAATGGATTTCTCTCCTCACCTTTGAAATCAAGCCCCTTCATTGAGATTAGTTCTTTTAAATTCAATTTCATGTTTTTGAATTCATTTGTAATATTTACCATATTGTCATATTAATATTATTTTTATGAGGTATCATTTATCCCCCCTCATTTATACCCATACCTATGACATTACTTTTAAAAAATTCTATAAGGGATATATCTCTTCTCATTTCCATTAAAGCACTTCTTTTATTTTATGATGGTTAAATTCTATTTTCATGTATTGGGATATGATGTTACATGATTCAATTACTATATATTTGATGTGTAAAAGATTATATCATCCTTTAAATCTGTTTAATCCCCCCAATTATTCTTTATGTACACACTTTACCATGTAGAAATTTCATAAGAGTTCTTTTTCCTTCTCATCTTACTTTATGGCTCGTTATTCTGTTACACATTCTATTTCAAAATTACATATGTTTGGGAATATCCCTCTATGTACATATTATTATACTTTTCATTTCTAAATGATGAGATACCCCTTTCAATCACATCAACTCATTTTATAAACTTTTATATGACGTCATTTTGCTGCCGAAATTGCACATGGAATTTCCTTGCAAAAATAATTTTGTAGTGAATACCATACCCATTTCTATATCTAGGGTATTCAAATTTATACAAAACTTCTTTATTATGTTTAGATATATATGTATCTATTACATATTTCCTAGATCATGGAATAAAATATCATGATTAGTAAATCCATGTTGTATGATCTATGTGGCACACTTAAGAAGGAAAATGAAATGATTATGAAGGGTGTGCCCGGATAGGGGTCCAATGCATTGGGTAATGTTTATTATCATGATACATTATATGTAATTAGATTTGAATCATTATCCATGTGAAATAAGATTTTTATCATTATCATTCATGTTCAATGAGATTTTAATCATGCTCCTCCATGTGCAATAAGTTTTGAATCATGCTCCTCCACATGCAGTGAGCTTGGACTCATGCTCCTCCACATGAAATTATCCATGAATCATGATAATAAAAATTTGTTTGTTATTTCCACATTTACCAGGTTATTATTATCATTCTATATCATGAAATATTATACATGTTGTTTTTATGTTCCATTGATATGACTATTTTCTAACATGTATTGTATTATATATGTTATTCCACATTTAATCCCTTAACAGGATTTATAGATCACCCCATTATTATGTATATTATCAGGTTATCCCATAAAGTGTTCAATATGAGGAAATATTGTGGTTATGTCAAAGATTTTTTCAATAAAGTTGTTTCTTTTCTTTTTTAAGTTGATATTTAATGTACCTAATTTTCAAAAATAGACCTCTTTATCTTATGAGTTTTATTAAGTGAAATTTTATGTAATGAATAATGATTAAATTTGAAATTAATATTAGGATTGTTATAGTTTGTATAAGATCATAGGTTTAGTTATTTTTGGGATTAGGATTTGAAAAAACTAGTGAAACCCCTCAAGGATAAGACTATGTGTAAGAAAAAATCCTTAATTTTTTTGGAGTATATAGATATTGGTTTATCAGGAAAATAAATCCATGTCTATATACAACAAGTGGTCGTGGTTCTGTAATTGATGTACGTAGGAGTAACAACTCAGACATGGTTATTCTATCTTGAATTTGGGTAACCTAGTAAATGACATCGGGCCTTACTGCACACCCATTTTGACACGCCAGGGGGATATGATTTGGTAAATTAATAAGATTATTACAATCCACTATTAAGGGAACAAAAAAGTTCCCATAATAATATATGTTAGTACGTATATTATGGATAACACAGACTAAAGCTTATAAAATCATATGTTAAGGAGATAAATGTACTTTACATGTTATCCCTTTAATGCAATTGGATAACTTTATATGCGTTTAACTATCTAAGAGACTCATCAAAAAAATTCCTTTTATTCTAGACAATTACTATAAATTGTAGGAATCACGATAACAACCTATGCGAAGCGTAGTGTGAGGATTACCCTAATGATATGCCCAGTGTGATGAGTGTGTGAATAAAAAACATTTTCACAATACACTCTCTATTAACCCATGTTATGAATAGTATCCTAGACCAGGAGGAATGCCCCCCCAAGAGATAGAAACCCATAGTTGTGAGCTTCATGTGATAAAGGCATCATAATTTCAACACAACACTTGATCCCTTAATTATAGTAAAATGGATCAATTCCATTGAAAGGGTGGTCTTCATCCTCCAATGTTATGAACAAGAGGAGGTTCTTCTGGATGTTTATCATATGGAGGGTGAAGCTAATCAGTGGGGGAAATTTATCAGGAATACAAATCCTGAGGAAAATATTGAAATAATAGAGTGTAAGTAATTTCATTAAATGTTTTTTTGATAAATATTTTCCACTCACCATCCATATTACGATGGAAATAGATTTCCTTACCCTAAAGAAAATGAAGAAGAATCAGTTGGTGTGTGTGATGAACACTTCCCATGACTTTCATGATACACCTTTAGTTTTTTCATTAACCTCAAATTCAAGGTTGACCTCTTCTTTAGTTGGATAAATCATAGCCTATGAAAAGCCTTTGAAATCCGTGACATTGATAGATACAATGAAATTTTCTGACGTTCCCTCAAGTTTGGATGGAAATCAGTTAATATCATGCATTGAATGAGGATTTGAATCCAAAATTTTTCTTTAATTATGGAATTACAATAGATAAATACAATAGTGATAAGTTATTATAGCATACCACTAGTCAATGGTGATGAAATAAGCACCCAAGAAATTTTCTATGGGGAAAAGGAAATGTTTTAGTTGTAGAAGAGAAGGAAACCATGCTAATAATTACCAATAGGAGAAACCCTTCTATGTGATAGAGGCAAGGAATGCTCTAGTTGACCCTCAATGAATTTTTTTTATTACTATAACTGCAAATAACTAGACCAATTTAGGAACTAGTGCTATAATCCAAGGGTTTTCAGAGGCAACCAACAACCTCTAAGATATCAAGGGAGAGATTTATCCATCACTGCCACCAAAGTGAATCTCGACAAATAAGTGGTGAAAGGTATGTTAGTTATTCATTCAGGAATAGTTAATGTACTTTATTATTCTAGTTCTATGCATTCCTTTATATCTATAACTTTAATTGCAACTATTAAAACAGCACCAAAAAACATGGAAGTAGTGATTTTCGTGAAAATTAAAAATGGTGAAATTATTGTATCCCATGTATATAACTCCTTCCCTATCACAATTTGTGGATATAAATTCCTGAAGAACCTTGAAATTAATCCCTTGGTGTAATTTTAAACAATTCTAATCATGGATTATAATTCCATATATAAATCCAACATAAATTTCTGTGAGAGGGAAATCACTCTATATATGGTGAATTGGCCCCCGATTATATACAACTTCAAGGATGAGGATGAATCTACTTTAGCACAATCATCTCAGGAATAGATATTATTTCCCAATGGGAAACCATATCTAGATAAAATGATTATGTATAAGGAAATAACAATTCTTGAATACATGAATATTATGCGGGAATAAGCTGTTATGTTTTTTCGAGGAATTTACTAGTTTTCCCCCTAGCTGAGTGGTTGAATTTGCAATCGAGCCTATACATGGGACTTTTCCAATATACGAAACTCTGTATAGGATGGATGTTTTCAAACATTAGGAAATAAAGAAACAATTATAGGAGAATCCATATAATGGTTTTATGCACCGTGGTGCTTCACCATGGGGTTCACCGGTTCTATCTGTCAAGAATAAGGATGGGTAAATGCACATTTTCATTGATAATCGTGAGCTCAACAAGATCATGATAAATAAAAATTATACTTTTCCATGGATTGAATACTTTTTTGATAAGGTATGTGTAGAACAATAATTCTCCAAGGAGTATCTATGGTCAGGATATTATCATATAATGGTGAAGACGGACGATATCCCTAAGACTAATTTTCATATAAGGTACCAGCACTATGATTTTAGATTGATTCCATTCAAACTCACTAATGCTCTATAAATCTTCATGGAGTTTACGAATAGAGAATTTAGAGATCACCTTAAAAAAAATTCTAGTTTTTATGTATTATATTCTAATAAACTCAAAAACCAAGGACGGTCATGAGGGTCATCAGAGCACTATTCTAAAGACCTTGAGAAAGGATAATCTCGATGAAATGTAAAAAAAATGGAGTTATTCTTGAAGGAAGTCTCATTCTTGGGGAATATAATCACAAGTAATGGGATATCTATGGATTCTACAAAGAAAAAAGAAATTGAGGGATGTCCAAGGCCATCATCTATGAATGATATCCATAGCTACCATGGGATAGCTAGAGATTATTGCCTATTTGTGAGAAATTTATCATGATTCTAAAATACACTTACCAAGAGAACTGAAAAGGGAATAAAATTTACATGGAATGTAAAATGTGAAGGAATATTTGTTGAGTTGAAAAGAGGATTATCACTGCCCCTATGATCACGCTACCCACAAGTGAGGATATTTTGGTAATTTTAAGTGATGATTTAAAGAAGGGATTGGGGTGTGTGTTGATGAAAAATGACAAAGTCATAGTCTATCCTTCGAGGTAGGTGAAATTCATTAGAAAAACTATACCAATCATGGTATGGAGTTGGAAGCTATGATATTTTCATTGAAAATATTGATGTATAATGTCTTTAGGAGAAGTGTGAAATTTTTACAGATCACAGAAGTCTCATATTTATATATATATTTACATGGATATAGCTATATATGTTGCAAAAAATATGGTTAAAGCGTGTCACAGATTATGACTACTCAATCCACTACCATCCTAATAAAGAGAACAAGGTGGTGGACTCTCTAAGTAGAAAGGACCCAGCAATTCTATAATTGATGAGAATTTAGAAGGATCTGATTTTCATAGACTTTAAAGAAGATGTACATGGGAATCATAAAGAATGGAAAATCATCAATTGTTTAATAAATTTTTAATTAACCATCTATTTTTGAAAAGTTAAATGATACCAAAAAAGATGACCTATGAATTCAAAGGAATGTGGAAACTATTAGAAAAGGGAAATCCTTGAAGTTCAATGTTAATGAAGAGGGAACTATGATATTTGAGTCAAGGATATGAGTTCCATAAAATCATATTTCAATGAAATAACATATGGATTATTCACATAGTTTGACTTTAACCACTCACACAATAATCAAAAATATGTATCAAGATCTCCAAGAGAAATATTGGTGGGACAACATGAAGTAGGTGATTATAGAATTTATATAAAATTTCTTGGTATGTAAGAAAGTTATGTCTTAAAGTTAGAAATATAAGCGGATGATTCCATGATTACCCTTAACAACATGTAAATGTGAAAACATCACCATATATATTTTCACTGATCATCCAAATAAATATAATGGAAACAATGCTATCTGGAATGTTGTGGATCATCTTATAAAGATTGCACACTTCATTATGATTTGATCTCCCTAGATCAACAAGAATATATAAACCTTATAGAAGTGGTAAGGATGCATAAAGTTCCACTATCAATTGTGTCCGATCAGGATTCATGATTCATCTCTACATTTTGGAAATGTCCCTAGAAAGCTCTAAACACTGATCCAAATTTTAGATTTCTTAACACCCTCAAACTGATGGATAATCTGAATAGTCTATCCAAACACTCAAGGATATGTTGAGATCTTTCTCAATGGAATTCCAAGGTGGATTATACCAACATCTTAATTTGGTGGAGTTCTCTGGAAAAAATAGTTTCCATTCATGAATCCAAATGGCACCTTATGAATCCCTTTATGGGAATAGGTAAAAAACACTGGCATGTTGGGATGATGTTGGGGAAAAAGATTTATCTCTAAAAATGGTTTAATAAATGGTGTAGAATGTTAAGACCATCTAGTAGCACATCGAAGCTGCTCAGAGTCAACAAAAGAGCTATACTAAAAATCCTCGAGGTGATATAGAGTTCAATATTGGAGACACAATATTTCTCCACATATATCTATAGAGAGATTGATGAGGTTTAGAATGAAAGGAAAGATTATTCCAAGGTACATCGTTGCATGTGAGATTCTTGATTACATCAGAGCAGTGGCTTATCGACTAGTTCTCCATCCAAACTTGTCTCAAGTACATGATGTATTCCATGTATCCCACTTAATAACGTACATCCCAGACCATTCAAATTTACTCAATATAGAGTTGGTTCCATTGGATTATTACCTTCAAATGAGAAACATTTATTGATGATCTTAGATCGTAGAGAAAATGATCTATGAAATATGAAAATGCCCCTTCTTAAGGTGCTGTCGTGAAACCAAAAGTCTGAAAAAGAAACATGAAACTGGAGGAGGAGATGAAATAGAGTTAAAATCATCTGTTTTAGTGTGGTAAAGGTATATTTTGATTTTGAAATTTCTTACGGGGGGTTGTAACAATGAAAATTTTTATGAATAAAATTTCCCTTTTTGATTTAATTGATATAGAAAACACATGAACTTATAATGTTTTATTTTATCCAATTGGATTTATATGAATGTTAATTATAATTACCATTAGTAATATGGATGTTGAATAGTGATAACCTGAATAGTTTAAATATAGGGTTTTAACCAATCGTTTTTGACACATAAAAAGGAGGTGATGACCTCATCTAGTAGGATTATAACTTGTGTATCCCATTTATCAGAGCATCCAAGGGAGAGAAAATTTCTGGTATTAAATTTATACCAATCCCATGATAATATGAAACAACTTAAGAATGAGTGAAACCATTTATGGGGTAAGTTAATGATTAATGAGTTCATGACCCAAACAATGTTCACTGAAAATACCCATGAAAGCACCACTATTATGTGCCTTATTCTTAGGGATTATGATGGTGTAATAATGGGATATGTTTCAAGAGCCTATAAATAAGATGAATTACAATATTATTTTATAGAATAATAAATATATTTTCTTCATATTATGGTTACTTTGTAAATTATTATTAAATCACAAATAGTAGTTTTGGTTAATATTCAAAATCTATTTAGAAATCTATTTTTATGAATTAATGGGTTTTTAAATAAATAATATTTTAATAAAATATTATTATTTTATAATAAATATGAATAATAATATAAAATTCATGAATTGAAATGTATTTTTATGAGGGTTAAAAAACTGTTATTGTCAAAACACCCATGATTTTCAATAAATGTGAGTCTTTATTTTAAAAGTAAAAATTCACATATTTATAAAATTATTTTGATAAAATGAATATAATTTTTTGCATCAGGAATTTGAAATTATCTAAGGGATAATTTTTCATAATTATTTGAGATAGTCAAATTTTTGGATAAAAATTAAATAAAATATAAATATACGTTGTGTTTTATGACATCATAATAGCTCAAAAATAATTTAATAAATACAATAAAAGGTATATTTAGATAAATATATGTTTTCTATTTTAAATAATTTGGTTTCAAAATTATTTTACTTATTTTTTAAATATTTTATGATTCCTCCAAGTTATATAATATATATTTTTATTTTAAATTATTTTCATTAAGAGTGTGACTCACCTCCACATAGGCAAGGGAATTTTTTTAATAACTACATATCATTTCTTTATAAAATAATTTTAAACAATCCAATTTTTTAAAAACTATTGGATGGTTTTTGGTTTTGAATATTTTATTATGAAGTGTCCAAAACCTAAATATTAAAGAGATCCCCCTCATTTCATATATATACACACACCCAATATCCCATTTATCTTCACTAAATATCCTTGAACCTTGTACATACACTTATATCAACTCCCTATAGTCATCCAAAGGCACCCCATGCTCAAATAACACCCCTCCTGAGGCATTGGAGTTACAATCCAAGTAATGGATTTATCTCCTCACCTATAAATTCATGAAACTTTTTTTATATTAGATTTGAATTTAAATTTCTTATATTTTAATTCGTTTGCAATCATTAAATTACTATACAATTGATTTTATTTTTATGATGGATCCTTTACCCCATCATTTGGACAGTTACCTAAGTTGTTACTTTTCCAAAACATCAAAAGGGATTTCTCTCTTCTCGTTTAAATTCAACCCCTTATTTGTTATTAAGATTTTTAAATTCTATTTTCATATATTGGGATATTATGTTACACAATTATCGTACTACCCATTTTATGTATAAATTATTATATCTTCTTTTCACTCCTATTAATCCCCCATATGATCCTTTACATACAACTGTTACCATGCCAAAATTTCGTAAGGGTTCATTTGATTTCTCTTCTTACATCAAGACATTTTATTTTGTTATGCCTTCTATTTATAAATTACTTATGTTGGGGAATTTACATATATGTCTCTATTACTATAAATTTAATTTTTAAATTATTATATTGACCCTTTTCTCTCATAAAATTATTTTATGAATTTTGATATGACGCCATTATGTAGCCGAAAGTGAACCGTGATTTTCCATTAAAAATCATTATGTAGTGAATACCATACCCGATTCCCTATCATGGGCTTTCACATTTATGCATATATAGTTATTGATTTTTGATCTATATGTATTTATTCCACATTTATTTGATTTTGGAAGAAACTATTATTATTAATGAATCCATGTTTTATGATCTATGTGGAACACTTAAAAATGAAGAAAAAATGGTTATGAATGGTGCTCTATGATAGCACACTAATTATGTGGGTAATGTTTATTATCATGATACATCATGTTCAATTATCTTTGACTCATTATTCTTAATGTGAAATTATCTTTGACTCATTAACCTCCATGTGGAATGATCTTTGACTAATGATCCACCATGTTCAATGAGCTTTTACTCATGATCATTTATGTGCAATGAGATTTTACTCATACTACTCCCTGTGAAATGATCCTTAACTCATGCTAATATCATGTTTTTTGTTTTTTACACACTTCCCATGTTATGATTATCCTGTTATATCATTCCTTACTATAAAAGTTCCCCTTATGTTCCATTGATATTACTATTGTCTAACATGTATTGTATTCCTCATGTTAAACCTTGTTTATTCCATTGCTAGGTTTTATAACTCACCACTTTCTAATGTATGTTCTCAGGTTATCCCATATAGTGTTAAGTAAAAAAGGAATGCTATGGTCATATAAAAGAAGTTCCTAATAAAAATGTTTCTTTTCATTTTTACATTGTTATGAAATGAACCTAATTTCCTAATGAAACTAGACCTATCAATATTATGGGTTGTATAAAGATCCATTTTATGCAATGAATCATGTTTAAATATGAAATAAACAGAAGGGTTGTTCTAATAATGACCCCAATATTCATCCCCAAATGAATCATTAAAATATTTAATCTTTTCCTAGTATATAATTGATTCTTAATATTGAAACATAATTAACCTTAATTTAACTATAAATACATGATCACTAACAACATTTTTTCTATCAAATTTAGCTATACTCTTCAACTTCCATGCAGATAGTAGTATAACATCATCCTACACAACATTTTTATCTTCTTCTAAATAAAAATATTCCTCTTCTTATATAAAAAACCTACTCATTATTTAATAATTAAACATGATTCATTACATAAAATTTCACCTAATAGAACTCAAAATATTGAGAGGTCTAGTGTCCTTGGGACATTTGATACATTATATAAAAACTTAAATCATTAAAAGAAAAACATTTATTTAAAATTATTTTACAATACCACAAAACTCCCTCAAAAAAACTACATGGGATAACCTGAGAAGATACATATGAAAGGGGTGAGGTATAAAGACCAGTAATGTAATAAACAAGATATAAGATGATAAATACAGTACATATTAGACAATAGGTGTATCAATGGAATATAAAAGGAAAATTTATAATAATTCATGATATATCATGATAATAATAACATGAGAAATGTGGGAACAATATAAAACATGATAATATCATGGTTCAAGGCTCATTACACATGGAGGATCATGTGTCAATTCTCATTGCATATGGTGGAGCATGATTTGCTGCTCAGTGCACATGAAGAAGCATGAGTCAAATCTCACTGCACATGAAGGATTATGATTCAATGCTCATTTAAAATAACATTTCTTGATACTAAACATTCTCCAATTCATTGATGTGATCTCATGTAACGCCCTTCATAATCATTTTTTTTCATTCTTATGTGTGCCACACAGATCAAACAACATTGATTCATTAATCCTAAATTTTTATTCAATGATCATGGAAATTTGGAATTCATACATATATATCCATAGTAAATAATTATATGTGCATAAATTTTAATATACATGATTTTGAAATGGTTATGTTATTCATTACACAATGATTTTGTCATGGAAAATCACAGTGCAATTTCAGATGCATAATGATGTCATATATAAATACATAAAATTAGTTGATGAGAGAGAAAGGGGTATCTAATAATTTATGAATAAAATGGATAGTAATATGGACATTTGAGGGAAATCCCCAAAATAATTTATTTCTAAATATAAGGTGTATCATAATAAAGAATATTGAAGTAAGAGAAGAAAGAAAAAGAACCCATATGAAATTTTGACATGGTAATAGGTGTACATAATGGATCATATAGAAAAATAATGAGATTTAAAGGAATATATCATAATTTATAAATCCAATAGATAGTAAGGGACTTATGGAAAATCATATCCCAACATATGAAAATGGAATTTAAGATGAATAATATAGAATATGTTCTTGAATGAAAATGAGAAGAGAGAAATCCCATACGACATTTTGTTATAGTAACAGCATAGGAAAGGGTAAAAATTAGGGGAACTAAATGATCCGTAATAAAAATAAAATAAATAGGATAGTATTTTAAATATTGAAAATGAGTATATATATATATATATATATGAGAAATTGATATTAAATTAACTAATCTCAGATAAGGCTCCTGAATACCAAGGTGAGAAGAGAAATCTCATACAGAATTTTTTCACAGTAATGGATTCAGTAATGGACCTAATGAGGGGGGATAAATTATCACTAAAAAATAGAATAAATATTATTGTAAGTTAAATATTACAAATTAATGGAAATATATGAAATTGAAATTAAAATAACAAATCTTTAATAAGGTTCTTGAATTCAAAACTGAGGAGATAAATCCCTTACCGAATTCTGGCACAGTAACAACTTAGGTAAGGGTCAAAATGAGGGGGAATAATTGATCACTCATAAAAAAACATAAATAGGATAGTAATGTAAATATTAAAAACGAGTGAAAATACAATAAATTGAAATTACATGAACTAATCTCTAAGAAGGTTCATGAATTCCCAGATGAGGAGAGAAATCCCATAATTGGATATGTAACTTCAATGGCATAAGAGATTCTTCTTGGGAGTTTGGGGGAGACTTGGGAGGAATATAGGGAGTATATAAAAGATTTTGGATGAGCATGAAGGTATTTGAGTGAAGAAAAATTGGATCATGTGTGGATTTATATAGGAAAAGAGAGGGGTTTCATTATTACATTGGTTTTGGACACTTCATAATAAAATATTCCAAACCACAATCCATCCCATGGTTTTTCCAATGGTTTTTTCCAAATGGGAGTTATTAAAAATATTTTATAAGGCCAATTTCTAAACTTATTAAAATATTTACATTTCTTATGTATAGGTGAGTCACAAACTTAATGAAATGAATTTAAAACCTTATAATGTATAATATGTCATTGTGTATTCATAATGGATTCTAATAAATAACTAATATTAAATTAAAAATAAAATATTTTAAATAGAAAATATATATTTTGTCCTAATATTTCATTTATTGTATTTATTACATCATTTTGAGCCATTTTGATGTCATGAAACCCACTATATATTTATACGGTATTTAATTTTTACCTAAAAATTCCACTATTTTATAAAATTATGACGAATTATCCATTGGATAATTTCTTTGTCCTAATACCAAAATAATATTCATTTTATCTAACTAATTTTCTAAATATGTGAACTTTCACTTTTAAAATAATAAACTAAAATTTATTGATAATGATGGGTTTTCATAAGAATAACACTAGTTGAACCCTAATAAAAATTACATTTGAATTCATTAAAATTATTTGATTATTTATATTTAATAAAAATATTAACATTTTATTAAAATAATATTTATTTCAAAAATCCAATAATTCATCAAAATATATTTCTTATTTGAATTAAAATATTAACCAAAAATATTATTTTTGATTTAAAAATCATTTACAAAGTAACAATAATAGGAAGAAAATATATACATTATTCTATAAAAAAATTATGTTCATAATATTACTTATAGGGTATTGATATATATACCTTTATTAAATAAGAATAATATCAAAGAGTAATGTGCATGATGATGGGGATTTCATGGGGATATTCGAGGTACATGGATTGGGATGTGATCTTGATAAACTTAAACTTCTCCCCTAAACAGTTTATCTCATGATAATGTTATTCGTTCTCACTTTGGGATTTATCTAGGTAAAATCTAAAAAATACTTCCTCCCTTGGAATCCATGATAAATTGGATTCATAGGGTAAAATCCTACTTTATGAGGCCATCACTTCCTTTGTCTCTATCAAATGGATTTTTTAAAACCCTATATTTATACTGGTCATGTGATCACTATTCAATGACTATATTATCAATGGTAATTATACATAACGATCATTTAAATATAATTGGATAAAATAAAACATAATAAGTTCTTGTGTTTTCTATATCTATTAAATTATGAATGGGGAATTTTATTCATAATAGTTTGGGTCAATAAAACCTCCCCCCTTAAGAAATTTTTCCCACAAAATTTCTTTTTCCCACACTAAAACAGATAAGGGTAACTCTACTTTATCACCTCCTCCGGTTCCCATGTTTCATCATCAAACATGTGGTTTCACTATAAGTCTTTGATGAGGGGAATTGTCTTATTTTATAGAACTTTTTCTCTAGGATCTATGATCTTCACTGACTCCTCCTCATAAAAAATATCATTATCCAATGGCACCACCTCTGGATAGAGTATATGTGGTGGGTCTGTGATGTACATCTTTAAGTGGGATACATAGAATACATAATGTGCACGAGAAAGGTTCAATGAGATTTCTAGTTGATAGACTATTGATATGATGTGATCAAGGATCCAAAAAGGTCCAATATACCTTGTAATAATCATTCCCTTCTTCCAAAATATCATAAATCTCTTCCATAAAGATATAAAAGGAAATAATATGTCTCAAACATTGTATTGTAGGTCATGTAGAAGATTGTTAGCATGGATCTTTTTTTACTCTAAGTATATTTGACGTGTTGTGGGATGATCTTAACATTCTCCCCCATTTATTCAACGATTTTCAGTCCAAGAAGCTTTATTTTCCCAACTTCATCCCAACATGCCAGTGTTTTTCACCTATTCTCATAAAAAAGATTATAAGGGGTCATTTAGAACTCGAATGAATGTTATTTTTGTAAGACAACTCCAACAAAAGAAGATATTGGTCCCATCCACCAATAATTTCCATTGAGAAAGTTCCCAATATATCCTCAGGTGTTAGGAGAGTCTGATAAGATTTCCCATTAGTTTGAGGGTGATAGGCCATACAGTAATTAAAATATGTGTTTAGATCAAGCTGTAGACTTCCAAAACAGAGAGGTAAATCCTGAATCTCGACCAGACAGAATAGATAGTTGTACTTCATGCAGCCTTACCACTTATCTAATGTATATCTGTGATAGTTGATCCAGTAATAAATCCTCTCAAATTATAATGAAATTGCAGTCTTGCTTAGGTGATCCATAATATCCTAGATAGAATTGTTTCCCTTGGATGTCTTTATAAGTCTGGTGAAAAAGTCCATGGGGATGTTTTCCCATTTCCATGTTGGTATGTGTAATGATGGTATCATCTCCTTAGACTTTTGCCTATAAACATTCACTTACTGACATAATGGGTACTTCGATGTATATAATGTGGTTTCCATCTTCATTTTATCCCCAAATAGTTCTCTGGTAGATCTTGATACATGTTTGTGTTCCTTAGGTGAATTGATAAAGTCTAATTATATGTATAATACAAAATTTATTTCTTCAACATGAGAATTGCTGGAACTCATAATCTTGACCCAAATTTCACCATTCCTTCTCCATTAACATTTCAATCCACAGATTTCCATTTTATGATAATGTCAACTTTCTTCAGACTTCCCACATCATATTTTTTTATCCTTTAACATTTAACAAAGATATGTCTGAGAAATCACTTGTGAAAGTATTGATGATGTTCCATTATTTATGATTCCCATGTACACATTTCTCAGGTCTTAGAAAATTGGATCCTTCTCAATTCTCATTAATGATAGAATTCATGGGTCCATTATAAATAGAGAAACTACCACCTTGTTCACTTTACCAAGATGGTAGTGGATTGAGAAATCAAAATACTTGATGAACTCTAAACTTCTTTGTTGGATCATATCTAGCTCCATCTATGTGAATATATATGTGGGACTTTTTTGTCCATATATATTTCAAACCTCTACACAAAGAGATAATGCTGCTATATTTTGAATGACAAGATCAAAACTACCAAATCCAAATCCTGTGTGGTATAGTTTTTCTCATGAATGTTCATCTACGTTGAATCATAGTCTATGAATTTTTCATTTTTCATCTACACACATCCCAACACTTTAATTGGATCATCACTGAAAATAATGAAAATCTCCCCACTTATGGGTAGTGTGAGCCCAAGGTTAGTGATAAGCCTCCTATTTAACTCCATGAATCTTTCTTCACATTCATCATTCTAATAAAATTTGAATACCTTATTATTTATCTACGTAATAGGGTTTGAAAATCATTAGAAATTTCTCACAAATCAGTGATAATATCTAGCTAACCAAAGGATGATATAGATATTTTTCACAAATTTTGGACTCAACCATACGTCAATTTCCTTCATCTTGGAAGGATCGACAAATTTCCCATTACTTGTGATGATTTTCCCCATGAATGATACTTCTTTCAACCAGAACTCACACTTGATGTGCATTTCAAACGCTTCTCCCATCGTGAGGCCTTCAGCATAGCGCTCATATTCTCCTCATGCTCCTCCTTGGTTTTAGAGTATATTATAATATCATCTATAAAGACTACCACAATTTTTTTAAGTTAATATATAAATAATCTATTCATCAAGTCCATGAATTTTTGTGGAGAATTAGTGATTCAGATTGGCATCACTATGAATGGATAATTCTTGTACCTAGTATGCAATGTAGTTTTAGGGATATCCTTTTTCTGTACCCTTGGTAATATCCTGACTATAGATCCACCTTGGAGACATATTGTTCTCCACAAAGCTGATTGAATAAGTAAACAAACTGTAGAAAAGGATAATTGTTCTTTATCTTGATCATGTTGTGCTCACAATAAATTATTAAAAGGTGCATTGTGCCATTTTTATTCTTGAGGAATATTACTAGTGCACCCCCATGGTGAATCACTTTGTCTTAGAAATTGTTTTTCTAGATTCTCCTGTAGTTGTTTTTCAGTTCCTCAAGTTTCCCAATATCTATCTTCTACTATGTATTAGACATTGTTAAAACCCCAAGTATATGCTAGACTGAGAATTAAACCTCTTAGCTAGAGGGAAGACTAGGTAATCACTCAAGAAACACATCAACATATTCTTTCACAATAGTCATGTCTTTAAGAATGGATATTTCATTAGACTCAACCATTGAATCTAGATACGCTTTCTCTTAGGGAAATAATATCCATGCTTGATATGATGGTGATAAATAATATTTATCATCCTCCATGAACATGTATAGAATCATGGATTAGTTTTCCATATGGAGGGTTATTTCCCACTAATAACACCTTATGTTGGATTTGTATATGGAATTCCAATCCATGACCAGAATTGCATCAAATTCTACCAAGGGAAATTTTACAAGGTTCACCAGGAAGTTAAATCCACAAATTGTGACTGGGGAGGAGTTATATACATAGGATTAACAAATATCCCCAAATTCTATTTTCACCGACATCTATAATTTAATTATTTTTGGTGGTGTTTGAATAGTTCTACTAAACATTCATGATATAATGGAATGCATAGAATAAGAATCAAAATGTATGTTCTTTATTCTTGAATAAATAACTAATGTACTTATCACCACATCAATGTAGAGATTCACTTTGGCGATAGTGATGGAAAAAATATTTCCCATGATACACACCTTACCCCCACAACCAGAGAAGCTGCATGATGTCTTCCACCTGTCATAGTTGAGGAAATACGTGCATGGCCCAACACATGTTATTTACAGGGAAATATGGACATCGCGGATGGATCCACCTTTGTGGAGAACCTGGTGGAAATCAAGCACTGACTGGAATAGACCATATGAGGATGATCCATCACTCTGGTCTATATGTTGTGGCAGTATAGAAACATGGAGGGGAGTTCCTAAGAGTGGGAGAGACAGATCCAGGATCAGTATACAAAGTTTTTTGTTTAGTTTTGTTTATCAGGGAAGAAAATATTGAAGGAAGAAGTGATGTAAATACCTGTTTTTTCTCAATAATACGTTAAAATATTTCTAAATATTATTCCTGGGCTAGGTGTTGAGACAACATGCGATTTTGAGGCCTAGTTTTCCCAGAATTAATTTTATAAGAACATTAATATTATTTTTTTATTATACACATGTAGTTAATTAATGAAGATTGGATATCTCGTAAACATATGATCAGATCAGAAACCCAAGAACACGGTTGGGTCCAAAATGTGGTTTTCCCCTAGGTGTGATATAAAATGAGTTAGTGTGGGATGCTTATACCCCATACTCATTGGCGAAGAAATTAAGTGATTAAATGAATTAATTTATTCAATTAATTACATAAATACCATAACCCAATAAATGGTTATATATTCATGGTTGTGATGTTTTAGTCTCATAAATCTCTTTTTCCATTGATGACACCCTATCTTCCTCTTCTTTCCATTGGATAACAACAAAAAATGAATAATTAATAAAGAACCCATCTATCTAGAATGATAAAGATGCCGTAAAGATAGTGGAACATCCTCCTTCAACATTGAGAACCTTATTCATCAACAGTGATCGATCCAATCTTGGTAGGACATATCTTTATCAATTTTATGCCTTGAATTAAATGTTTGAGAAAGATGAAATGTAATTCTTCAACCGAAAACATTGATTCCAAACACTTCATGCGATTAAGTACTATATTTATTTTTGTTTACCACATGTTATAACCCCAATGTCACATTCTAGATTTTCATCCCTGAAAACATATATGATTGTGGCTAAAACATTTGTTTTTTGTTCCTCCCCCCCCCTTTCATGGAAATTATCACTGTGGAATCCCCATAGATCCCAGTTCTATGATTTCTGGGAAACCCAACATCAAATGGGAACCGATAACATGAAAGAATCATGGAGTGAAAATAGAATTTCAAGAGATTAATAGATATGGAAACATCATGATTATTTGATGGAAAATCTAAAGGTTTCATGATAATCTAACAAGGAACGAAGCCATGATGATGATCAGAAGATCCTTCCAAACCATAATTTTTGAATGAGGCCAATTCATGATGAAAAAAATGCAATACCACATTCTCTGACTTGATCCGTTTTTTTAGAAAAAATTCAGTCATGTTTGACTGTTGTTTAAGAGAATTTGGAGTGCAGATGAAAATTTGGGAAGAAACTGGTGTTTCTGGAAAAAAATCCCGACTACCCATTATGTTCAATAATGAAAACACAATGTGTATCCTCTCTCAGTGGTGACACAATAGTTTGGGAAGAGAAGGATGGGAAGATTTGTGCTTCCATCGACATGTTGTATACCACCTCCTCATGTGAGTTGAGCCATTTGAAGGATCACATGGATAGTGTATGCCATGTGCTAAGCAGATGGACTTGGATTGGACACACAGGAAGCATCCCGTGTGGACCATCATGTAGTGTACTAAAGTACATGGACACAATGTCCTACTACATGGACATGTCCATTAGAGACATCCTGGTCCCTGGATAGGTGGGACACGCTATGTAGTCCACTTTCACGACATACACTACCACATGGGATTAGAAACATGTCCAACTAGAGACAAGTCTAGGAAGTGAAAATGGGACAAAGGTAGTGTGGTCCCCATCACATGCCATGTATTGTTGGATCTCTTTTGAGAAATCTTCAATCCATCATATCTCCTTCATTTAAACTCAGATTTTAGCCTACGAGATTCCTATCCTGAGTGTTTTTTCACATAAAACACGATGGTATCCTCAAAAGTGTCTTTTGATATACCATGATAATGTTTCGGACATAAAAATATAGATATTAAACCCAATGAAAGAACTGATCAGTCAAGCTTACTAAGGCATTCTGAGATGGCCCTCCAGCATGGCTAGGTAGTATAGTCCCTGATGATGATACCCAGTTGACCCTCCAGCTAGGATGGATTGTGTAGTCCTCAGCGACAATATCGAGATGACCCTATAAGTGGGCTTGGTAGTTTAGTCCCCGATAAGAGATTTCAAGATAACCCTCCTGCTAGGATTGGTAGCTAAGTCCCTGAAGAGAGATTCTGGGATGACCCTCAAGCTGGGCGGGGTAGTGTAGTCCCTGATGAGAGATTCTGGGATAACCCTCTAGTTGGGCTGGGTATCATAGTCCATGATGATATTGTGATAACCCTCTATCTTGGTTGGGAAGTGTAGTCTGTGAAGACTCACAGAATACCCTCAAATTTTCGATACAGTGGGGAGGAATGGTTCAATATACCTAAGTAATAATGAGAAATATGGGTGCATTCTCCACTGACACGCATCCTTATGACATGACTTAAAACCATTTGGATGATTCAGTGCCACCAAAGAAGATAGTATCAATGTGTAGTGATTTGAGCCTCATTGACTTGTGTCTCTAGGGCAGAGACATGAGGTGTTGGTCATTGTGGGTTGTTTTACCTTGAAATTTTTGGCTACTCATCTTCTTGGGACGAGTTGTAACATGGATAACCCCTTGTGCTCTCATTTAGGATTTATTAACTAAGTATATATATATATATCCATCATTATATAGTACCCACTCCTTCGGTTTTGGATACTGTCATAATAGGGGTGTTGAAGACACTTGATGTATTCCATATGATTTCTGTGTCTAACTTCTCTTGGTTAGATGGTTCTACTCTCCGGATATAGGTAGAGAAGACTTGAGGAGGAGTTCATCTCTTCACTGTCTCGAGCTCCTTATGTTTGGATAGGTCTACCTTTACACTCTTATTGGGTTGAGCTACACTCTTTCCATACTAATTTACTATACCTTGTTATATTTAATTCTTATAGTCAGTTGTATCTCATACTTCACCCATTATAACTTTTTGGGGAGTTCTAATGGGTTTTTATATACTCACCCCTACAAGGTATTTTCCCAACACATGTCATGTCTTGGAAGATAGTAGATAGGTTGATCGTGACTATAGAAGATCATATCGATACAGGCACTGTGGAACACGTACAGTGGTCATAGTTGGGATACATGATATGGGCTCTCTCAACAGATACACTTTTCTAGTAGTTTTCTGGTAGGGACCGTATTTTGGTTTGGGTGTGTATTTTCCCCTTTACATTTCCATATAAAATATCGTACTCTTGTACAATCTATAGGTTTATGAATGTTGACTTTATGTTACAGTAATTTTTACTTTTTATACTTTTCCACTACACTTTTTTAATGATTTGGCTATGTTCAAGTGTATAGGTTCTTAGGAAAAGCACTCCCCATGTTTTTTGAACCATTGATGATTTTCGCCAACCACTGGCCTAGGGAGGTGCGCTTGGGTTAGTTGTAGCATGACCCTCAGCTTGGGTCAGGTCATCATAGAAAACCCTTGACCTAGAGAACTTGTTTGGAATGTTCCCTGGTTCTTTTTAGTTATAGAAATAAAAAAATTCATTGAGGTTTGAAAAGAGTGTTCCTTTCCACTGTCACATCGATGGGTTTCTCCGTTCAGCAATTATTATCCAGGATCCCTTATATTATGCACGTAAAGTATTTCTTTGATCCCCTTAGTAAATTCTTGGGTGCTTTTATCCCACCTTTGAAAAGTGGGATGTTGGAATTTCTGTCCACCCTTGGATTTATAGATAAGACTTCTAGAATTAAAGTAAGTTTCTCGATTGTTATTACCATGATACCCTTGAGATTAACTGTCTTCCATCTCAACTATGAGGGATGTCGTAAAATTTCCTTCTAGCTATCAAAGTCTAGGATTTTTAAGGTCTTTCATAGGCTAGGATTTGGTCTACTGAAGAAGCAGTTAACCTTTCATTCAGGGGTAATGAAAAAAATAAAGTCATATCATGCATGTCTTGTGATGTTTTTCTCATATTACCCAACATATTTGACGTCCTTTTTCTTTAGTTCAAGGAAATATCTTTCCATTTAAAGATGGTGGGTGTGAGGAAAATATTTACCAATTTCTTTCCATAATTCTGTCAGTTCCATTTCTTCAATCTCTTCCTCAGGCTTTGTATTTTTCACCATTGTACACCAATGATTATCTTCACCCTCCATAAAATAAATATCCACAAGAAACATACCTATTTCGGAAAATTGAAGGATGAATTTGATATTTTCAATGGAATTGATTCATTTCTCTTTGATACAGGGATTAAATGATCCATTGAAACTAGGATTCATTTATTTCATTAAGCTATCAACTATAGGTCTCTCTCTTTTAGGGGGGCGGGGGGTTCTCCTCCAAGTTTAGGTTTCTATTCCGAACATTGGTTAACTAAGAGAGTATCCTGAAAAAGTTTGTCATTCCTTCTCCCATCGTGTTGGGCATCTAATTAGTTAAATCCTGAAACCTCCATTTACATAGGTTGTTATCTGGATTCTTACAATTTCTAGAAATTGTCTTGAATAAAAGGAAAACAAGTGATGAATATCATAAGTAGTTAAATAATTAAAGGTGAATCCATTCAATTTAAAGGGGTAATTTATAGTTTAAACTTATCTCCATAACAAATGATTTTCTTAGATTCATCCTATGTTATCCATGATGTAGTTTCAAACATATATTATTATGGGAATTATTATTGTTCCCATAATAATTTTTTGAAATAATATTTTGAATTTAGAAAATAATATAACCTGAGAGTGTTAAACTAGGTGTGCAGTAAGGCCCATTAAATTGTAATAAGTTCCCCCATTTCAAGCGTAGAACACCTTGTTAGAGTTGTTACTCCATGGTACATCTAGGCTAGAACCAATTCCACATGTAGTATCAAGATAAGGAAGTATTTTCCTGAAAACCTACTTTCTTTATACTCACTAAAATTTAGGGATGTTTTATTACATATATTCTTGTCAGTAATAATTTTCTCTAGGGTTTGATAATCCTAATCCAAAAAATAATTAAACCTATCATATGACACCAACAATAAAAACCATGCACTTCATATCATATCTAGACATGATTCGTCACAGAAAATTTCACTTAATACAACTAAGAAGATCGAGAGGTCTAGTGTATTTGGGAAATTAGGTACATTACATAACAACATAAATCATGGTAAGAATCTTTTTTATTAAAAATTATTTTACATTACCACAAAATTCCTTCTAACATAATACTACATGGGCTAGCCTAGGAGCGTACAAAATAAAGGGTTAATCTAGAAAGATGTGTATCCGAATAAATAAGGCACAACAAGAGGAATAAAATACTCATTTAAAAATAGGTATATCAATGGAACATAAATAAACATGTATAATAAGTTCTGATATAGAATGATATTAATATATTTGTAAATGAGTATAAAATAAATAACATTATATTAGAATGATTCAAGATTCATTGCACATGGAGGATCATGAGTCAAATCCCATTGCACATAGAGGATCATGAGTCAAATATCATGGAACATGAAGGAGAATGAGTGAAAGATCATTGCACAAGTAGGAGCATGATTCAAAGATCATTATAAATGAATGATAATGAGTCAAATAAAATTACTCATGATGTATCTTAATACTAAACATTATCCAATGCATTGGAGAGCAATCATGGCACACAATTTATAATCATTTCATTTTCATGCTTTTATGTGCCACATAGATCATACAACAAGGATTCATTAGTCATAAAAGATTATTCCAAGATCAAAGAAATGTGGAATAAAAATATATAGATATAAAATCAATAATAATTTGTTATTAAAGTTTAATACCCTTATTTGAGAAATGGATATGGTATTCACTATATAAATACTTCGGTATGGAAAATCATAGCGCTATTTAAGTAGCATAATGGCATCATATTTAACTTTATAAAATGATTTTATTAGAGTGAAATGGTTATATTGTCATTAGAAAATTAAATTGAAATTTATAGGGACATGGGAGTACATTACCATACATATGTACTTTGAAAACAGAATTATTAACATAACAAAGAGTCTTGTTGTAAGAGAGGAAAGAAAAATAACCCTTTCAGAATTTCGGCAGGATAATAGGTGTACATAAACAATAATAGGGGGGATAACTTAGAGTTAAATAAAGATAAAATGTTTTATAAATCAAATGGAAAGTAAGTGAATCATGGAACAACATATCCAAACATATGAAAATGGAATTTAAGAAGAAAAATATAAAATAAATTCTTTAATGGGAATGAGAAGAGAGAAATCCCTTCAGGAATTTTGGCACTATAACAGGTTAGGTATGGTTAAAAATGAGGGGTAATAAATGACCAATAATAGAAATAACATCCATAGGGAATTAAGGTAAATATTACATCTAAAGGTCAATGCATGAATTTTAAATTAACTGAACTAATCTCAAAGAATGTTCTTGAATTCAATAGTGGGGAGAGAAATCCCATAAATTTTTTTGGCATAGTAACGGCTTAGGTAAGGATCCAAAAGAGGGTGGATAAATGATCCCTGACTCAAATAAAATTAATAGGATAGTAATTTATTTATTAAAAAAAATGGAAATACATAAAATTAAAATTAAAGGAACTAATCTCAATGAAGGTTCTTGAATTAAAAGGTGTAGAGAAAAATACCTTATGAAATTATGGCATAGTAACCTCTTAGGTAATGTTCCAAATGAGGGGGGATAAATGATCCTTCATAAAAATTAAATTATTAGGATATTAAGTTAACTATTTAAAATGAATTGAAATACATGAAATTGAAATTAATTGATCTAATCTCAAAGAGGATGCTTGAATTCAAAGGTGAGGAGATAAACCCCTTACTTGGATGTGTGAACCCAAAGGCTTAGGAGAAACTTTTTGGGAGTTTGGGGGAACCTTGGGATGAGTCTAGGTAGTAGATATAAGATTGTGGATGAGCATCAAGGAGTGTTAATTAAGAGATATGTGAGTTTGGGAGGGTTTATATTGTAAAAGAGAGGGATTTATTTATTATTTTGGTTTTGGATACTTCATAATAAAATATTTAAACCCAAAAACCATCCCATGGTTTTTCCAATAGTTATAGAAAAAGGGGAATGTTTTACATTATTTCATATGGCCTTGAAATGAAATTGATAAAATATTTCCATTTCTTATGCGGAGGTGAGTCACACTCTTAAAGAAATGATTTTAAAATCATAAAATATATTATATGTCTTCTAGGATTCATAATAATCTTGAAAAATAAATAAAATAAAATTAATAAAAAATTATTTTAAATAGAAAAAAAATATTTGGACAATGTAACATTTTATTTTATTTATGACATCATTATTGATCCACTATGATGTCATAAAACATACTATATATTTATACAGTATTTATTTTTACGAAAAAAATCGACTATCACAGAAAATTATGAAAAATTCACAGCTGAATAATTTTTACATCCTAATCCAAAAAATAATATTAATTTTATTTAAATAATTTTCAAAATGTATTATGTTTCATTTTTAATATGAAAACTGACAATTATTGAAAATGATGGGTTTTTTTTATAATAACAGTTTTTAAAACTATGAAAAACTTCATTTGACTTAATGGAATTTATATGATTGTTTATATTAAATAAAAATAATATTAAAATATTAAAATATTATTCATTTCAAAAATTACATTAATTCGTCAAATAATATTTATTAATTGACTATGAATATTAACCATAAATACTATTACTTCTTTAAAAATCTTTCACAATGTAACGATAATAAGAAGAAAATATATTCATTATTCTATAAAAAAATAATTTACATAATATTATTGATAGGTTCTTGATACATAACCCTTTATGACATCATTATAATCTCTAAGATTAGGTTCTTCGATGGTGGGGCTTTTTGGGGCCATTAAGTGAACATGGTTTGGGGTGTGATCTTGATGAGCTTGAAATTCTCCCATAAACGTTTTTTATCATGCTTATGTTGTATGACCTTGGAATGGGATTAGTATAGGTAAAATCATAGAAATTATATATCCCTTTTAAGCTCTTATAAATGGGATTCATAGGGTATAATCCTACTTGATGAGACCACCACTTCTTTTATTGGTGTCAAAAGGATTTGTTAAACCCCTATATTTATACTATTCTTGTGATCACTATTCAACGAATATATTACTAAAGGAAATGACACTTAACGGCCATTTAAATATAATTGGATAAAATAAAACATAATAAGTGCATGTGTTTTCTGTGTTCATTAAATAAAAAAGAGGGAATTTATTCATTATAGTTTTAATCCAAAAATCTTCTCCCCTGAATCACTTTACTTTTCATCACTGTCATCAGGAAAATGTTCAATGTTTCCTTAATGATTATTTTATGTTTTCAAATATATTGAAATTATTTGTTTAAATCACCTTTAATAGCTTGCTATTAAAGCAATTATATGATTTAATTTTTCCTGAGTGTCCGTGGAATTTCACATCATCACTATTGGATTCTGACTTCATGTGATTCTTGATATTTAGAATAAAACACTTAATTAAAATTATAATAATGTAAATCAATGTTGACTTCCTTTCATACCATAGGACATATAGAGCCTTTAATTCTTCTGAATATAACATGGCTCTATAGAAAATCTAGTTTGATGTCAATACTTATTCCTTCCAAAATTTATCAGATAGGTCCTTAAAATAATAATCATTCTAGAAATATTATTTATGGTATGATATATCCTCTTGAGCTCTTAATTTTACTGATGAGTTATTACTAATTTAACTTAGTTACTTGTTCGATTTTTCTATAGAAAATTATCCACATGGTATTTTGTGAATTTTGTATAATTATTGGTTCAGAACATTAAAATATTCTTTCCAAACATTCATTCAGCTTCTCTATAATATTCTGTTATTCAACTGAGAACCTAGAACTTGCGGGAACTGACATATATCATTTCCATCCTACTAAAATAATCAATTAAAGGAAGAGAATAGCTCTTTTAGTCAATGGATCTTGGTTAAATAGGTCCACACACATCTATATGAAGAAGTTGAAGAACTCATGATGGATTTTTATTTCTCATTGTTTGTATTTCAATTGATATTTCTATATTGGAACGAATCACGCATCTATATACACTCACTTGATAGGTTGGGATACCTAAAGATTCATCTCATTTTACTAGATCTTTCGAGGATGGTTGAAACAAATAGCCATAATCTTTATGCCAAAACTAGTTTCGTTTTACTTGGATAGAAATATCATTTCTTCTTATGCACTTACATGGTTGATATTACCCTTCATTCGCTTTTTATGAAAAACAATTGCACCATATTTTTCCTTGGAAATACACAACACCTTGTTAAACTTTATTTCATTCCCTTAGTCACATAGTTAACTGAAACTTATAAAATTGTGAATAAATCTTTCAATATCCAATACAACCATATATCTCATATCACTGACTCAAAACATGTATTTTTATGAGGAAATAATCTCTAATATTTTTCCATTTAAAAATATGATGAAACCTTCTTTTTCATACCATATTCCTATCACTATATCCTTATTTCCCATCATATAAAAGGCACATGCGCTATTAAGGATCCATGTTCTCGTACAATCTAATTTTTTTAATACAATCTCTAAAACCACTATATTCTAAACTATTATATTTTTGATCGATTTATTTGGATTTATACTTGATTTTTAATGTTAATATTGATCTTCCTCAGAGTATGATGTATCAATTATATTATATAAATATGCAAATAAATTTTTCATTTTCTGCTTAATTGTTGATTCATTAAGATGATTCTTATTATCACATTGGATAAGCTTTAGTATATTACTCTAAATTTTTTATGAGAAGTATCTAGCCATGTTCCCAAATCATCTACACCAAAAACGATGACCATGAAATGAGTTATTATATTATTAATTTCACTATGGATTTCTGTTTTCAAATTGTTCCCTTTGGATACTCATTGATATGAAATAGTCATTTTGGGAATGTCTCATATTTCTACAATAATTATACAAGATATAATGTGAATTTCAGTGTGTCATTTCTATAGGACCAGATATTTATTAGGTTCTTTAAACCTTCTAATTATGATTGATACAGAAATTATTATTCAACCACAGAGTGCGTTTTTTTATTTTTGAATCAACCATCACTGTTTTCTATTTGAGATCATGCCACATACTATTTGTGTCATTATAATGTTTCAGTTAATTATCTTGAAAATTATTTGACTATATTGTTAGAGGTATAAATTCTAACTTCACTTTTCCTTTTTATTTTTTGTCTTTATTTCTTGACATCATAACAAGAGTCAAGAGTCTCTCAATATATTTAACTTTTCATCACTATATGGAAACTTATTCCTCTATATCATTGATATGTTTGAGCATATCATTCATTATCATAATTCAACTATCTATCACAGTGATATATTCTTCAAAAATTTTATTGTAATAAATGATATTTTCTAAGTTCTATTACATTAAAGACCTGATGATTTCAGTTTCTTCCTAGAACTCACATATTTCATCATCCTTCTTCTACGTATTGTTTTTGACATCATGAACCACTCTACTATATTCCTTCATTTTGGGTCTATAAATATCTATCTCCTCAAAATAGACTTTTAATTCAGCATGGATATAAACAATTCCTTCTACATCCCCTTCATCATTATCATTCTCATCCCTTGTCTAGAAATTTCCCACAACCACCACCATAGAATTATTCTTTAGTCTTCATAGTCATCAATTTTTTTACCTTGGACTCTTAAAAACTATCAATATCATAATAAGGAGAGATCATATTCTTGAAATAATTTCTATTAACACTTTTCCTACCTGTCACATTAGAAAAAAAAACTTCTTCATAGAAACTTTATATTTATTCTCATCATCATCTTACAAATTCATGGGGAAACATGGTGAAAGATTTATAACTTTTCCACACTAAAATAAAGTGAGCTTAAGTTTCACTTTAAAATTTACTTTTCCCTTTCTCAAATTTTAGGAATAGAATAACAAGAATTCAACCACCAATTATTATTTCTATAAATCCTCTATGTAATGGATCCTCATGTCCTTGAATTCCATCATTTTGGATTTCCATTCTTCCATAGCTTCATTATCATCATTTTTTATCTTATATGTTATAAGATTGTTTTGTAAACTGTTCGATGCCATCACATTTGGATATTGTTCCTCTAGTAAAGAATCTTTCAAATTAAACTGAGGTTCAAATATTATTTGGATTCACATTAAGATTTAACATTTTTTAAAATTTATTTGGGACCTACATATCCTCCACAAAATCATTCACCTAGTTAATGTTGTATCTAATGACTAATTATATTGAATTCTTAGGTTCTCATAATTATTCAATGGAACCTATAATCTATCATATTATAATTTTTAATTTTCATCATAGATGATAAAAAACATTTCCCACATTTAATAAAATAAATTACATGGAAGAACCTTTGTATAGATCATTGTTAGATTTGGATGCACCTCAAGGATTGATTCAAGGACTTCATTAAACAATGTATGTGAGATTTGGGGAGGTAGAAACACCTTGTATGAAATCATATATTACCTGGTATATATTTTCCACTGAAATTGTTAATATATTATTGGAGGTTTATACAATTTTTTATGTCTGTAGATTTATTTATAAAATTTTGGAGTTTGAGAAATATGTCCATCTGTGTGTCTACTAGTTTCTAAAAATATATAAGTTTTTTTATTTTGTATCTTAGTAAATAAAACACTATTAAGATAATATTTTTCTTGTATTGCATTGGGATGTTCAAATAGAAATTTCTACTTGATGTTTCCTTTTTTCAAGAAATTGAATGTACTAGAATTTTCATTAGAAATTTTACATTGGAAATTCCATTTAATTTCCACAATGAATTTTAACTTGAAATTTCTTCTATGACCCAAGAACTGGGAATTTCCCTCATGCATTTCAAGTGGGAATTTTCACATAGAATTTTAAATTGATTTGAAATATGAATTTCTACATCCATTTTTTATTTCCAATTTTCTCAAGAAATATATGGAATGAATTTACAATGGAATTATCTCATCAATATTTTAAAATAAATATTTAAAATTTATTTAATGAACTTATAGTATGGTATGGTATTTTATAATTGGTTGAAATTTATATTTGTTTAAGGGGATCCCACCCATTTATTGTTTTTGAAAAAAATTATTGTCATTTCAATAGTGAATTACCATTAGAAAACTTTAGTGGAAATGAGAATTTTTTTCAGTGGTATTTTTTCTTATTGAATCTATTTGAATTTTCCAAATGGAATTTCCAATGGTAATTATCACTCAGAAAAATATAATTATACATTAAATTGAAAATTACATTCAATAATTTCCAATGGGAATTTTGATTTCATATAATAGAATTGATATTAATTAAAAAATATGTTCAAAGCTAAAATTCCTTCTTGAAATTTTCATTTGGAATTAAATGTTTGATAAACATGAATATTTTCTTTGAGAGTTTCCACTTGGTATTTACAGTGAAAATTCATAATATGAATTCCTATTTAGAATTTTTATTCACTATTAACTTCCAGTGGTAATTACAATTGGGAATTTATGGTTTCAATTTACCACACTCTATTATTAGTAAAAATTCAAACTAGAAATTCATAATCTAAATATCAGTGCACTAGTAATTTTCTTTTTTAATTTACACTGGGAATTCATCCTAGGTTTTTGAAGTGGAAACTCAAATTGTTAATTTTCAACTAAATCAAAATAATTATTTATTAATTTTCAATTGATTGAATTTGGAAAGGACATATGAGAATTTTTAATTAGGATATTAAATTGAACACACCTTAATATTTCTTATGATTATTTTAAAGTTATTCCAAATAAATAATTTTTTATTTCATCTCTTGATTTCATCTATCAATTTCAAATTGATGCTTTGAATTCACTATAACTATATAACTCAAAAAATTTTAATTTCCAATTAAAATTTCAAGTTTTAAATTACAATGGTAATTTTATATTTATAATTTCCAATATAAATTCATAGTGGAAATATACAATTCTTTCCATAAAATATTTTGGAATTTATAATTGAATTAAACTAGAAATTTTCATTGGGAAATTACATTGATAATTTAGATTGATAATTTAAATTGGGAATTTCCATAGGAAATTTCCATTATGTAATGACTATTGGGAATTTCTACTCAATTTTTTTAGTGGGGATAGATAATGGGAATCTCAGGTAGAAATATAAATTCATTGGAAATTTTCAGTGGTAAATGTCAATTGAAATTTTCTATTATTTCAAAATAAATGATTAAAAGTCATCTCGTATTCTATAATTGAAATAAAAAATATTCCAATGTGGAAATTTCCAATGGGAATATCTAGTAAGAATATCAATGAATTTAAAATTTTAAATTGAGTATATGAATTTTGTTTTTTACTGTGGATATATTTTATTGATTTTCAGTTAAAATTTATTATTGAATTCAATATGAAATTTACACTAGGAATTCCCACATGGAGTTTCAACGAGGATTCATAATTGGGAATTTACACTCTAAAATATATAGAAAAAATTTTCACAAGGAATATATATTAGGGATTTATAGTGGAAATATTTATGTATAAAAAATTTCCACTGGGAGTTTCCATATAAAATTTCTAGTGGGAATCTCTAGTAGAAATTTCTGTATGAAATTTTCATTTGAGAAAAAAGAACCAATTCAAAGTTAACTGAGAATTTTAAGTCAAAATTTAAAATCTATTCAAGGGTGATCATTTTTAATGGTAATATCTAGTGGGAATATATATACACAACAATATTTTTATAAATTATATAGAATTTATTTTAGTTTCAATTTTTATATCTTTTATAAATTTTCAATTATAATTTAAAATTAAATAAAAAAATAATATTCAAATCTAAATGAAAATTCCCAGTGGGAATCTCTAGTGAAAATATCTAGGGAATAGAAATTTCAAATGGATTCAAATAACAAATCTATTATAATTTTCAATTGATTGATACTAGATATTCCATCATTCAATTTCAAATTTTAATTTCAAATTTAATTGCCTTTGGTAATTGGAAGTTGTAAATTTTATTTAGAATTTATAGTTAGAATTTCTATTGGGATTTTATTATGGAAACTTCTCTACACTATGTTATCATTTAAAATGAATACTATAATTTTTTAGGTATACTTTTTATTACGAAAAAATAATATTCTATATCAACAACCATCCATTTGAAGTCTTATCTGAATGGGTTGTTGAAAATAATTTTTCAGATTGGGAAAAATATTATTACTAATAACATCAAATTTCGTAAAAATTATTTTGTTAGTGGATAAAAATTTATCTTTCAAACACAATTTTATTTGATGTCTATAAAAAATTGAGGGATATATCTTATCATAACTATAGAGGTACAAAGTCAATTAAAAAATGATTGATGTAAAATGAATGAAGATGAAGCTAACAAATACTAACATCTACCATATATTTGGCATTAAGGATAGTGATATAAAATATTCATCTACTTATACAATTAGACCAAACAATTCATCACTATTAAGGAGGATTTTTTCAGATGTTAGTCATATATTATCAAGGGGTTTTTCATAGAAGGAAATTATTGAAACAATTGAAGGCAGTGAAGATCAATGTTTTTGTGGTTGCATATTTAGTTTTCATTTTCAACTTGTGACACATTATTTTTCCCAATATCTAGTTCATATATGTGATAAAATTTCAAATAATATTTTGAATAAATCTCAAAATTGAATAAATAATCCTGATTTGTGGGTATCCATGGACATCTAATTAGTTTCATTAAAAAATTACCTCAATCCATTAAAAGTTATATGTTTTCAGTTTACTAGTTAGTTATTAATCTAGCACCCCAAACATTTTATGGTATATTTTTCTTAAATACATTCTATTCATCACTATGTTCCATTGAAACAACACTAGGTTATTTTGGATATAGTCAAAACCTAGCCATTAAATATAAATTTTCCATATTTATGTTTTGAAAAAAGGTCATCTAGAGTTATGATCCGTAATTCATTTGGAGTCTGATAGAAGAAACTTGATTTTTGGTGAATAGTAACTTACCCTTATGAATAGTAATATGACCATTATGAATAGGAAATAATAATATTATTTTATTTTCTTAAGGAAATAAGATAATGATATCTTAATTTGTTTTTCAATGAGAAATAAAACTAATTGCACTTTAAAGATTGTTATTTGTCAAATTAAATATGACTTCATATAAAAATTAAATTAATAATATTTAGAAAATTAATTTTGAAAACTGCGGTTCATTTTTTAATTATACACATTAAAAAATGGTTAGGGTAATTTTTTTTGGATTTTTCTGAAATTCTAGATTTTTTAATGGATAGTGAAATATGATAAAATACCGTATATGCAAATTATCAGTTAAATAAACTATTTATGACATCATAAGTGATGTAAGGCCACTTGGTTTGAACTAAAATGCACTTATTACTATTAGGGGTCACATGAAACAAAACTACTGGTTGTCTTGAGGGAAATAATAAAATTATTAATTAAATATTCATAATTTACCCCTCTCCTCCACTATAAACACCCCTCACCACTCCCTCTTCTATTTACTCCTCTATTCCTTGAAGCTCCTCAATTTTCATCCCAAATACACTTTTCCATTCACTCCCCACTACAAGAAAGATCTTTTACATTCCAAAAGACCAAAATCCCTTCCCTTAAGGAGGCTCTCGAGGAAGTTATTTCATGAGGTAAAACACCTTTCTTTTTCTTTTAGTTTCATTTGAATTTATCTTCATTTGTTATCCTATCCTCACCTCCTCTGTCAAAATGATCATTATAACTACATTATCATCTATACACCAGAATTATATCATGTGAATGGAAGAACCATCATCAAATTTTTTTTTTCTCTCCCTTTTTTTATAAACGAAATCAACGCCCATGAGGTTCCAATTAGTAACCTTCGTGGATGATGAAGTTTCGTTCTTCAATAGTTCCTTAATTACTGGTCATGAAACCATATTTATGGTTAAAACTGATCAGAATATATTTATTTTATCTTGATTAATGTTTTGGAATATTTACATGTACATAATATGGAATAATAATACAAAACAAGTTTATTGAGAACAAAACTGTCAAGCCAAATTCAAGCGTTTATTTTTAACTCATCGAATGAGTCATCCTCATGGTATATAACCAAAATAATTATAAGATCGTTTATATCTCATTAATTTCACTAATAATCTATACTAATAATTTTTTATGTTTAACCATATTTCAAACCAACATCCATACATGAATACAAGTAAACAAATCATGAAACCAAGTAAGAAAATGCTTCCAAAACAATAAAATTGAATCTCTTAAACCCATCAAGAAGGCCCTTAATAAACTTAATAAGGTTATACCATATCAATTACATGTTTATTAGGTTCTAAAATTATTAATTAATGAATTGAAATTTGATTATTCTGGTCATTAAGAACAATCAAGAACACCTTTGAGCATAAGGTAAGGGATCCTCTCTCTCACTTTTATTCAAGAATCTCCCCTATGTTGTACCCTTTTATTTTTAATACCAAATGATATGGTATGTTTTCTCACCTCCCCCATACTACCCTTGTGACATATAAATAATGGAATACCCCTTTACCTCTCCTTATTCCCCCACAATAACACTCATTACCATACCGAAATGTTTGTAAGGGGTTTCTCATCTCACTTTTGTTTCTGTGAGAGTTTCATTGTTCGCCACTTATTTCTTGTATGTGGTATATGTGTACTTTCATTTGATATCTAATAACATTATTATCTTTGTATTCATGTTATTAAATGTTTTATTTGAGGGTTATTAAGTTCTTTTTATGTGATTCAACCGATTACATTGTGGTAAGAGACATTGTCTGAACTTCTATTTTGTTGTGACTTACCTTGTATTGTGCACCTAATAATCCTTAAGTGGTGTAGCAACTTCCAATTCGAGATCAATTTTCATTTGAAAATTATATTTATATTAAATATGGATAATCTCATATCATAGATATGTTTGTGGTCAAAACTATATACCATTTTACATACAATGTTTTTTTGTAATGTTATTTTAATTATGGAAATATTGATGAATCTGTATACTCTACCCTATATGGATATTGAAAAGGCATATTTCTATTGTATTGAATGAATTTATAAATAATGATTTGGATATGAAGTGGTGGGTGGGGACCACTATAGCCCCTCGATACATCGGTAGGTCTCATGAAACAGATCAGTTGGCGACAAACACTTTGAGTTTGTTTCCAAAAATAAGACGTGTTTCTACCCATAGAACTAAACTGTTTTAACGGTATTATGGTTTCATGTTTCAGATACATGACATCCAATTAATAATAATTATCTTTAATCATTATGAGTTATTATTATTATCCATGAGTTTTTCAATATGACAAAATCTGTGGATGCAGTTTCATTCTCAGTTTATTAATGAAATTAATTATTCATTTCATCACTATGCCATATTTATTATGTCAGATTGATTGTGATTCACTTATTATTGTACTCATGCTTCTGATATTTTTAACCCTTACTGAGCATTTGAGCTCACCCCTTTCATTGTTTACTTTTACTAGGTGACAAATAGTAGATCGTTTATTGAGTTTTTGTAGATGTAGTTTTTAGTTTTGTTATGTATTGTATTTTGTAATCATTTCCAATATAACTTTAGTAACATCTATGTATATAGTTTCTTCAAAACTACTAAAACAATATTTACTTTTGGATTTTCATTCCTTCTGACCATCCTAATATCACAAGTAATGCACCGGCTCCAGCCTAGAGGGGTCAGGGTGTTACAGTTGGTATCAGATAAAGTTTACTAGAAAAAAGGGAAACTATAGTAGGAAATGTATAGTAGGGAAAAAAGACCTAAGGTAGTATTTGTTGATAAAAATAAAATAATGTCCTGGTATTTTGGTAAGTAATAGATTATGTGGGTCTTTTAAGTAATAATTCACTGTCTGGATATGAGCAGGTAGAGGCGGCTCTGGAATAGATGTATCTAGGGGTAAAACCTGAAAAAAACCACTTTAAGCTAGAATCGAATGGGAACTGGTGCACGAAAATAGGCCTTGTTTCACTTTTGGTTATGACACTCCTAGGGGATATGAATAGGATAATGCATATTTTCTGTAGAAGCCATTATGAAGGAGTTTAATGTAAATTTATCCTTAGAGGAACCATGTTTATAAGATTAGATATTCATAGAATTTCAATATATGTTGAGTTATTTTCTATTTGAGATTCATAAACTAACCTAGTGTGTCCCATTATTTAGAAATGGCGTCTAATGTAAGAAGGGGAATAAATACTCTTGGGAAAGGTAGGGATCTCCCTACTAATAAAGTCAACACATTCAACGTTGGAGAATATCAGATCATGACCATATTGGGGAAACTTACTCAAGTTGTAACGAATAACAATTCCACACCTGTGTTGGATCGTTTCATACAGCAGAAGCCCCCATATTTTAGCAGGACTACTAATCCAGTGGTAGCTGAGCAATAGATCAAGTCCCCAGAAAAGATATTCATGGTGTCAAGATGCAATGAAAATGAAAAGGTAGTACTGGCAGTATATTGTCTTAAGGGTGCCGCTAATCAATGGTGGTCTGTAATTCAAAATACCATGGAGGAAGAAGAAATAGAAGATCTGAAATGGAGGACTTTTATGGAAATATTCTTTGAAAAATATTTGCCTCGTGAGTAATGAACTGAAATGAAGAGGGAGTTCCTTGAATTAAAACAAAAGGAAGAAGACAGTGTTGTAGAGTATGAGGCTACCTTCACAAGGATGGCCAGGTATGCCATAGATTATGTACGTGACTCGGCAGACAAGATTGATCTTTTATTTGAAGGTCTTAAGCCTAGTCTTTGAAGGGCAATAAATTCTCAATCATTTTCATCATATGATGAAATTGTATCAAGTGCCATCAAAACAGAGAGGGAATTTTCAATGTAAAATATTTTCAAAGGAAACCAAGATAAGAAGTGATACTATAATAACAATGGATAATGAGAACCATCAAAGAAGAGATATGGAACAAAGGTAGTCCCGTTATGTGAGAACTGTGGAATGAATAATCTTATGAAATGTTTGAAAGGCATGGGATTCTGCTATAACTTCGGAGAAAAGGGTCATCAATATCATGAATGCAATGGGAAGAAATAATTCAATGATATTCAATTCTATAATTTTAGAGAGATGGGACACTATTAAAATTATTTTCCAAAGCATCAAGGAAACTCGACTCCGAAAAGGCCAAGAGAACAAGGGAGATCCTTTTTGATTACATCTGTAGAGGTTGAAGTTCCTAATGATGTGGTGGCAGGTACTTTAATTGTATCCTCAAACTTAACCAACACTTTATTTGATTTTGGATCATCGTATTCATTTATATCTTCTCAGTTTTTCAAGAAAATTATATATGTCTAATTTGGTTTAATAAATGAGTTTTCAGTCAGAAATCCTAGGGGATGTATCATTGCAACCAAGGAATGTCTCCCCCTCCAGACACCAAAATTTGCTCTAGCTGCTAACCTTATCGTCATACCAACGACTGAATTTGATATAATTCTCAGTATGGATTCGCTGTCAAATTATGATAAGAAGATATATTGTAAGAAGAAAGAAGTTACAATTTTTGAAAATGGTGTAGAATCCCTTGCCTTTAGGGTAGAAAAGTTACCACCTGATTCTTATATAGAACCACCCCCAGTAGATATACTGAATACAATACCTGGAGATAAAGATAAGCCAATATCTATGGGTGAGGAAAGAAATCATCAAATTAAAGATGTGAACATAGTGAAAGAGTACATTGATGTATTTCAGAGGATTTACCTGGACATCCTCCAGAGCAGGAAGTTGAGTTCTTTATTGATTTAATTCCTAATGCAAGAACTATATCAAAGACTCCCTTTAGAGTGGCCACTATGGAATTAGTATTGCTAAAGAAAAAATTGGAGGATTTGTGTGAAAAAGGATTTATTCGACCTATTATTTCTCCATGGGGTGGCCCTGTCCTCTTTGACATGAATAAAGATGGACCCATGAGGCTTTGCATTGATAACAGGGAAATAAATGCTATAGTAATAAAGAATAAGTATCCTCTATCCTAGATTGATGATTTATTTGACCAAATTCATGGAGCGTAATACTTTTTGAGGACTCACCATCGATCCAGATATCATCAGTTGCATGTGAGGAAAAAAGATATTCCTAAGATATCATTTCAGACCAGGTATGGGAATTTTGAGTTTATTGTGATGCATTTTGGACTAACAAATGAACCATCTATTTTTAGGGATTTATTGAATATAGTTTTCAAGGAATATCATGATAACATTTTTGTCGTTTTTATCGATGATATCCTCGTATAATCAAAAAGAAATGAAGACCATGAGAATCACATACGAGTTATTCTATGAACTCTTAGAAGAAATAAATAATATGGGAAGTTTAGAAAGTGTGAATTCGGGCTTCAATCAGTTTTTCTTCTAGGCCATGTTGTCTGTAAGGATGGAATTCTAGTTGATCCTGTGAAGACAATAGAAATCCATGATTGGCCCACACCAACAAACATAACTGAGGTATGCAGTTTTATTGGCTTAGCATGTTATTATCGACGTTTCGTTCAGACTTTTTCATGACTGGCTAAACCGCAAACCAAGCTCACACGTAAGGGAGTTATGTTTGTCTGGAAAAAATAATGTACTGAATGCCTTAATGAATTTAAAAGAATATTGGACAATGCTCCAATTTGACTCTTCCATCTGGAAGTGATGAATTTGTAATATACAGCGATGCATCAAAGAATGGAGTAGGTTGCGTCCTTTTTAAAAATAATAATGTTATGGCTTATACATCAAGACAGCTGAAGGCTCATGAGAAAAATTATCCAACTCATGATTTTGAGTTAGAAGCTGTAATTTTTGCTCTAAAAATATGGAGACATTATCTCTACGAAGAGAGATGTGAGATTTATAGGGAACACAAGAGTTGGAAATATATTTTTACACAAAAATAACTCAACATGAGGTCATGAAGATGTCTTGAGTTACTCAATGATTACGATTTTTAAATACACTACCACCCAGGAAAGGCGATTAAGTTGGCAGATGCATTAAGCAAGAAAGATTGTAACACCCTGAGATTTTATGAAAAATATTCTTTTTAATTTCATTGATGTCTTTGGTTTTATGCTACACCAAAAGAAGCTTTCACTACATGCATCCCTAACTTGTCCTGCTTTACACGCAATCATGACCTTCCTTGATATCATGTGTTTTACGAAATATCAAGTTTCACTAAACAACGATATGTTGTTAAAATATTATATAAACTAGCCATTATGAATAGTAATACCCACTTTTTTAAATTTTATAAATTTTATATTTCAAAATGGACTTCATTTTTAGATTCTGAATATCAAAAATAGCATACGGTGAATTTTTTGTATTTTTATAAAAACATTCAATTTTCGATGAATAGTGAAAACACTAGGTTAATATTTAAAAACCAACTTTTTAATTAAATAATTTTTTATTTTATTTAAATTAATTTTAGGTAAAAATTGATACATAATACCAATATAAGTTCAATGTAATTAATTGGAGTCATTTTATAATAATTTTAGATATATAAAAATTGTATTGAACTTTTCACTTTCTTTTACCCACATCCTAGGAGAATTTGGAAATTCACATAAAACTTAATTTTACCGCTTCTGTGAGTGGAATTTAGAAATTTCGAGAGACACAGTTAATATCAACGAATAAAATTTGGTTCAATGAGATGAAAATAATTTTTGGTGAATAGTAACTTTTTACTTTTATTTACCACTGTTAAAAGTAAATAGGGTAATTAAGGGTAAAAATGATATTATTATTACCATAACAAATGTCCTCATTCTATTGGATAAGTGTAATTCGACCAAAAAATACCTTAGGAATAAAATATTACCATTTAGGTCCACTTGTATTTGATTAGGACATTTATTATTAATGTATTTAATGAAGGGTTAAAATAGTTAAAATCAATGTTTAATAACTAAATCATTTTTAATATAGGGTTATACATTAGATAAATTCGACTATAAATATTCATTAGAAAGATAAAATTATATCCTACCTAATGGGATTTTATTTATAATTTTTAGACATTAAATAATTTAAGTAATTTATGACACAATGGTGATGCAGTAATTAAAAACCGAATGTGACATTATTATAAAATAATATTTTAAGTTTTTCCAAAGGTGCCCCTCTCCTCCCTTATAAAAAGGGCACCCATTCCCTTTTCTCTTCACACCCATTGAGCCTTGAATCTCAGCCAACACCTGAATATTTCTCTTCTCCACTTCCCTAGAAACATTCTGGAGGTTCTGGTCTTCTCAAAATACCAGCTCTACTTCTTTAAGAGGAAGTTTAAAGGAGGTGCGTCGAAGAAGAGGTAATCTCTTCTCCCGATTCTCTCAAGTTTCTTTCTTCTTAAACTTATTCTTATTTAGTTGTCTCATTATAAAGTAATAACATCAGTATTAATTATATACTGATATGTTTTTATAAATATGGAAAACCATATTTCACCTTCTATCCATCCAATGGAAAATGAAATCACCGCGCGTGCGTACGTACAGAATACCATCTCCACACCGTGGTGAAATCTGTTTTTTGACCACCACCTTACTTGGAGGGGTGTAATGGTGTAAATAAACAACTATATATGATTATTTTAATATAATATTTAATCTGAAATATTATACATACAATTCAATACAATTCCACGATCATGGGAATGATATCAGCGCTTTTGTGTACGTACGGACTACCGTCTCCACGACACGATGAGATTCATTCTCCATGTTAACCATTCATGAATGATTATAATGTTTATATAATGAATAATAATGAATGATATGAAATAATAATGATACTAAATTTATGTATATATATATGTCTGTCATCAACTTAATTCCATTCAATTCAATAAGGAAACGAAAACAGCGTTCATGCGTAGGTACGACCTACCGTCTTCATGAACGGTGTATTTCATACCACTTATCGATCTATCATATATATGTGTGTGTGTGTATATGATGAATATATATTATATATAAATCATGTTTTACATTATGGAATTATTTAAATCAGTATATAAGTAATAATATCAAGAACAACAAGTCTAAACACGTACGATAAATGAAACGATTTCACCCAAAATGCGGCTTTAACGTGGAATTTACAAAAGAACGGGTAATATAAAGTCATAAGTGAACCATATATGATATCATAATAATAAATATGATTCTTTTATAAGTCAATGAAATTATTTAAAACATTATACAGGAGGTTCAGATACATATGAAGCATATCAGACGTAAGGTAAGGGATAACTATTCTAATCTCATTCTTTTCCGAGATTGTTTATTCGTAAGTATTTACTAGGGTTATTATTATCATCCATGTCCATGTTTCCTAAAAATGGTTTCATGTATTTTTAAAGTCTCTTTTATCAATTTTTGACTTTTACTACATGGTATGGAAGTAATATTTCTTTTACCTAGTACTTTTTGACTTTTCCAGAAAAAGTACAAGAAGAATGTTTTTTCAACTTATACGGTATGAAACGATTTTTATGGTTTTATAAATCCTTATTTTCATGAAGCTTCCTCCAAAAGATTTCATGAATATATTCAACAAAATATTTTTCTTTTAAAATTTCATGATGTTTTGTGAAAATAAATTTATTTTGAAGAAGAAAGAATATTTTCCTCAAAATTTATCTCAAGTGTTTTATCAAAACCATTTTCCATCTAAGATGAAATTATTTAATATGTGTATGTTTCAAGTATAATGTCTCCATTATTTACATGGTTTCACTTTTCTTATTATGAAATTATATCCATTTGTTTTATATGGATTATGTTATGATGGGATGATGTTTATGAAACCCATTTTATTCTTTAAGTTATGATGAAAAAATTATGTTTATTTTGTGAAACAAGTAAGAATGATTTCATTATGATATTGGTGGGACCTATATATCCCTCTAATTCATTGGGTAAATATTTATATCTAATGAGATAGACATGTATGGAATGGTAAGTTAATCTGATTCAGTAATACAGGACTGGAATGAGGAGTGAACTCGATTCAGAAAGGGACATTGTCCACTAAGATGGTCTTGGCTGCAATACCATGGATACTATGGAAATAATATCATGTTCTTAATGGTTTCCACAATTACATGTTTTATTCCCATGATATTTTATCATGATTAATGTTTCTTTATGATCTATGCCTTACGGACTGCCATGTTTTATGTCATTGGTCAAGATTTTGATGTATAAACATTATGTTCACGTTTTTAGGTTTAAATGTATATGATTTGTTTAATTTTATCCATGATTACCCTTAATGAGAGTTTGAGCTCACCCTTTATATGTTTTCTTTTCCCCAGGACTTAAAGAAAGGTTTTAAGTAAGAAAAAAAAGGGGAAGATCGTTATGGAAGATGTTGAATATCTTTCACCACGATTAGAATATTTTGTTCCAAGTTTACAAAGACACTAAACTATTATAGTCCTTGATTACTGGTTCTTGTTATGTATTAAGTATTCCGAAAAAGTAATTTAATGTCCATGTACGTCAAGATTTGGGTCTCTACAGTTGGTATCAGAGGAAAGGTTTAGTTAACCTTCAGAAACTTGGATGCAAAAACTTTAGTGAGATCCCCAGAGATATTTCTAAGGTATGTCTAAGGATGTCCCTAAGGTTAAGTATTAGTATAGGTTATTGTCCTATAATTATGGTAACGATATTATAATTAAACCTAAGATGTTAGATATCCAAGGTACTCCCCCTTTATTATGTTTTCCCTATCATGATTTTTTCCTCTCACACTATTCTTTTTGGGTTTTAGATGATGGATGGAACCCAAAGGAACCATGTTGATCATTGTAATAGAAAATGCAATGATTGTCCTCTTGAACAAACCAATGATATGGGATATAGAGTGAAAAATCTAATTTCTATACTTACGCAAGTTATGAATCATTCTGGACTTCCGAATGAGCAAATAAGGGAACAATATTCTATTGAGTCTTTCATGAGGCAACGTCCACCTTCTTTTAATGGGTCTTCTGATCTACTTGTTGCTGAACAATGGATCAGTATCGTTGAAAAGAAATTTTCCATACTTTGTTGTTCGGAACATGATAAATTCATTCTAGATGTTTACCGTTTAGAATGTCAAGTAAACAAGTGGTGGACTCTAATTAATAATACGATGCCCCAAGATAAAATTGAATCCATGGAATGGGATGAGTTCATGAACTTGTTTTTCAATAATTACTTCCCTCATATTCTTCTAACAAAGATGGAAAAGGAGTTCCTTGAGCTTAAGCATAAGGATGATGAATTTTTTGGTATATATGAAGCGACTTTTACAAGACTTGTAAGGTATGCATCTGGTTTTATCATCCAACATAAAAGTAAAGTTGATTTATTTTTCGGTGGCTTAAAACCATGTCTTCGAAGGGCATTAGCTATAAGAGACTTCCGTAGCTATGAATAAATTTGTGTGTTGTGCTATCAAGGTAGAACTGGAAGTTGGTGTAACATATCCATATCATGGTTTTGACAAGAAATGAAAGATGGAGTTCAAGGAAAAACCTCAGAACAATGGTGAAAAGAAGGTGAATGTTTCTTTATGCTCAATGTGTGGAAGGAAACATGGTGGAGATTGTCTTAATGGGTCTAGAAAATGTTTTAAGTGTGGAAAATATGTTCATTGAGCAGCTGAGTGTCGAAGTAATGGAAAAATGGTTGCTAATGATGTGAATAAAGAAAAGACTGCAGAGAATGCACCACCAACACTTCATTGCTTCAAGTGCAAGGAAATGGGGCATTATGCTAACCAATGCCCTAATCCAAGGGTTAATGATGATCGATGTGAGAAACTTCTTAAGGCAAAGGACAAAGGGAAGCCACATACGATCACTATTGGCGATGTTGAGTATGGAAACGATGTAGTGGAATGATTATGTGTTTATATAAAGGGATTCCAAAATAATGTTGTGGAATAACATTTATAGTATTGTGGAACATTGGAATATCTATGTAATGGTTTATTGTTGTTTTCGATAATTATATGGTACCCGTAACCATGAAAAGTGGATCAAATATTTTGGAAAGCAGATGATATGTGTATAATGAATGGATAAAGAGAAAATAATATGATAGTATTCATGAGCTCAGGATTGATATAAGGACTAATTGGGATCATCGTTTTAGTATATAGAATTTATGGGATATTGGTATGTGGAAAGTGTTAAATTTTGACAGCATTCATGTTTTCACAAAGGGTCAATGGATATTCATTTTTTAAGAGAATACATGATTAAGGTATTCACAAGTTGAAATGTGACCAAAAAGTTTTATCTTATGATATATGGGGGATAAATGATGGTATTCACATGCTCGGTAGATGACATTTCTAGTAATTGTTTTCTTTATACTATGACCTTTGACAGAAGTATTGTTGATAAGCCTAAAGATTGGAATGGATTATGTTGGACATAATTCAGAATTTTTTAAGGCTAGAACCATTTTTTGATATTTTTTATGGGATGTTATAATAATTTATTTTTAGTAAAAGGACAACCTGTAGGACGGGCGACTACCCGTCACATCGGACAAGGCTGTGGGAATCGAACCCACAACCGAAGTGTGATAGGCCTTTATTGCCTACCACTGGCCTACATAAAGTCTCTGGTTAGTAGAAGCTAGTTTTATTATATTAAGCGGTATGATATATGAAATATTAGGCCATTTTAGCAACCATATACGATTAATCTCAGCATATATGGACTTCTGTGTATTTAATAAATTTTGCTAAACTTTTTATGATAGAAATAGATGGAATGACCTATCATTCTATCGCATAATCTGCTAACACTACAAAAAAGAAAAATTCAACTTCATTTCTTTAAGATATGAAGTGGAAATTGTTCGAGGAATGAGAAATGGTGAATTGATACTGAAATAAAGTAATTATTTCTTCTAATTCAAATTCTTCAACTTTAGGGAAATGATCTTGAAAACAAAAAAAAATGTTGTCATATTTCTCTCATATCTGATGAATCGGATGGTACCTTAGATCATAAAAAATCTATGGCTTTGTGATTGATGTATTTTTCATAGCCATGTCCTCTACCACCCTTCATCATAAGTTGATGGTTATAATTCTCTTCCATATCCATATTTTCACCTATGTTATCCTATGTGGAAACCCAGTGATTAGTTAATTTGGTTAACCGTTACGTTTCATACTTTAGTTTTTAAAGTCAAGTTTTGGTATTCCTTTTTACGATGTGGGTTTCTACGAATGAAACTTTCAAGTAGTAAACCATTTATAACCCTGATGAATTTTGAGGGCAAAATTCATTTTAAGGGGGGTAGAATGTAACACCCCGAGATTTTATGAAAAATATTCCATTTAATTTCATTGATGTCTTGTGTTGTACGTTACACAAAAAGGAGCATTCACTACATGCATCCTTTACTTGGCTTGCTTTACAGGAAATCACGACCTTCCACGATAGCATGTGTTGTACGCAATATCGAGTTTCACTAAACAACAATATGTTAATAAAATATTTTATAAACTAGCCATTACGAATAGTAAAACCCACTTTTTGAAATTTTATAAATTATATCATTCAAAATGGAAATCATTTTTGGATTCGGAATATCGATATTATCCCAGGGTGAATTTTTGATATTTTTATGAATACTTTCAATTTTTGATGAATAGTGAAAACACTGGGTTACTATTTAAAAACAGACTTTTTATATAAATATTTTTTTATTTTATTTAATTTATTTTAGATAAAAATTGATACATAATACATATATAAGTTCAATGTAATTAATTAGAGTCATTTTATAATAATTTTATATATATAAAAATTGTATTGAACTTTTCACCGTCTTTTACCCACCTCCTAAAAGAATATGGAAATTCACATAAAACATAATTTTACCACTTCTGTGAGTGGAATTTCAAAAATTCCAAAGTCACAGTTAATATCAAAGACTTAAATTTGGTTCAATGAGATTACAATAATTTTTTGGTGAATAGTAATTTTTTACTTTTATTTACCATGGTTAAAAGTAAATAGGGTAATTAAGGGTAAAATAATATTATTATTACCCTAACAATTGTCCTAATTCTATTGGATAAGTGTAATTCGACAAAAAACACCCTTAGGAATAAAATATTACCATTTACGTCTACATGTATTAGATTAGGACATTTATTATTAATGTATTTAAAGAAGGGTTAAAATAGTTAAAAACAATGTTTAATAACTAAATCATTTTTAATATAGGGTTATACATTAGATAAATTCGACTATAAATATTCATTAGAAATATAAAATGATTTACTACCTAATTGAATTTTATTTATAATTTTTAGACATTAAATAATTTATGTTATTTTTGACACAATGGTGATGCAGTAATTACCTAAATAATAAAATATTAATATAATTGATGTTATAAATACCAAAATAAATGTAATTTGAGACTTTTTATGAATTTAAAAAAATTTATAGGTTAATATGACATGTTAGTATTTAATTAATTAACTTTTTTAGAACTAATCACGCTGTTATTATTTTTACAAAAATCCATTACCAAATAGTGTCAAAATTTACATAAAATAGTTTTTAAAACATATATTATATTATTAATTGTTATTATATTCCTAACGATCTAAGGTTCATCCATGATACTTATATCATGATAGGTGTATCATTAATGGACCACTTTCGGGTCTCTTGGATGTATATGGTAAGTTTATTTACTATATAATATATAAATACAAAATGACATGGTAAATGTCAATCTAATTAACTAAGAGTTAAAACTAAAAGATAAGGTTAATATAATGACCCAAACCTATATAAAATATATTTTTTGAGAGGATTTAGACCCCTCCCAACCTTATCTTTGAAAAAAAATAATTTGGATCTATTAAAAATTGATTAAGACTTTATTATAAAATTATATTTTAAGTTTTTCCAAAGGTACCCCTATCCTCCCTTATAAAAAGGGAACCCATTCCCTTTTCTCTTCACACCCTTTTGAGCCTTTAATATCGTCCAAACCCTTACCATTTCTCTTATCCACTTTCCTAGATACATTCTGGAGGTTCTCGTATTCTAAAAATACCAAATCTACTTCCTTAAGAGGAAGCTTAAAGGAGGTGCGTCGAAGAAGAGGTAATCTCTTCTTCCAATTCTCTCAAGTTTATTTCTTCTTCTACTTCTTCTTCTTTAGTTGTATCATTATGAATTAATAACATCAGTATTAATTATATAATGATATATTATTATAAATATGAAAAACCTTATTTCACCTTCTATCCATCCTATGGAAAACGAAATCACCGCGCGTGCGTATGTACGGAATACCGTCTCCACGCCGTGGTGTAATCTGTTTTCGACCACCACCTTACTTGGATGGGTATAATGGTGTAAATAAATAACTATATATGATTATTTTAAAGTAATATTTATTCTTAAATGTTATACATACACTTCAATACAATTCCACGATCATGGGAATGATATCAGCGCTCGTGCGTACGTACAGACTACCGTCTCCACAACTCGATTAGATTCATTCTCCATGTTAACCATTCATGAATGATTATAATGTATATATAATGAAAATTAATGAAATATATGACATAATAATTATACTGTATTTATGTGTATATATATATATATATATGTATTTCATCTACTTAATTCCATTCATTTCAATACAGAATCAAAAACAGCGTTCATGCGTACGTACGGCCTATCGTCTCCATGAACGGTGTATTTCATTCCACATATCGATCTATCATATATATATATATGTATATGATGATTATATATTATATATACATCATGTTTTACATTCTGTAATTATGTAAATCAGTGTATAAGTAATAATATCAAGAACAAAAAGTCGAAACACATACGATAAATGAAACGATTTTACCCAAAATGCTGCTTTAATGTGGAATTTACAAAAGAACGGGTAATATAAAGTCATAATTGAACCATATATGATATCATAATAATGAATATGATTCTTTAATAAGTAAATGACATTATTTAAATCATTATACAGGATTTTCATATACATACGAAGCATATCGGACGTAAGGTAACAGATAACTACTCCAATCTCGTTCTTATCTGAGATTGTTTATTCATAAGTATTTACTGGGGTTATTGTTATCATCCATGTCCATGTTTCCTAAAATTGTTTCATGTATGTTTAAAGTATTTTTTAACCATTTTGGACTTTTACTACATGGTATTTAAGGAATATTTCTTTTACGAGGTACTTTTTGACTTTTCAAGAAAAAATACGAGAAGAATGTTTCTTTAACTTATATGGAATGAAAGGATTTTTACGGTTTTATAAAGCCTTATTTTCATGAAGATTCCTCCAAAAGATTACATTAATATTTTCAAAAAAATATTTTTCTTTTAAAATAGCATGTCGTTTTGTAAAAATAAATTGATTTTGAAGAAGAAAGGATAGTTTCCTCAAAATTCATCTCAAGTGTTTTATCAAAACCATTTTCCATATAAGATGTCATTATTTCATATGTGTATGTTTCAAGTATAATGTATCTATTATTTACATGGTTTTAATTTTATTATTATGAAATAATATACATTTGTTTTATATGGATTATGTTATGATGGGATGATGTTTATGAAACCCATTTTATTCTTTGGGTTATGATGAATGAATTATGTTTATTTTGTGGCACAAGTAAGAATGACTTTATTATGATATGGGTGGGACCTATATCTCCCTCCAATTCATTGGGTAAATATTTATATCTCATGATATATACATGTTTGGAATGGTAAGTTAATCAGGTTCAGTAATATAGGACTGGAATGAGAAGTGAACTCGATTCAGAAAGGGACTTTGTCCACTAAGATGGTCTTGGCAGCAATGCCTTGGCTACTATGGAAATCATATCATGTGCTTAATGGTTTCCATAATTACATGTTTTATTCTCATGCTATTGTATCATGATTAATGTTTCTTTATGATCTATGCCTTATGGACTGCCATGTTTTATGTCATTCCTTAAGATTTTGATGTTTAAACATTATGTTCATGTTTTTAAGTTTAAATGTATATGATTTGTTTAATTTTCTCCATGATTACCCTTAATGATCATTTGATCTCACCCTTTATATGTTTTCTTTTCCCTAGGATTTAAATAAAGATTTTAGGTAAGAGAACAAAAGGGGAAGATCTTTATGGGAGATGTTGAAGATCTTTCACCATGATTAGAATATTTTGTTTTAAGTTTCCAAAGAGACTAAAATATTATGGTCCTTGATTATTGGTTCTTTTTATGTATTAAGTATTCCGCAAAAGTAATGTAATGTCCATGTACATCAAGATTCGAGTCTCTACATTTGGTATCAGTGAAAATGTTTAGCTAACCTTTGGAAACTAGGATGCAAAAACATTAGTGAGATCCCTAGAGATATTTCTAATGTATGTCTAGGGATGTCCCTAAGGATAAGTATAATTATAGGTTATAGTCCTAGAATTATTCTAATGATATTAGAATTAAACCTAAGATGTTAGATATCCAAGGTACTCCCCCTTTATTTTGTTGTTTTCCCTACCATGATTTTTTCCTCTCACACTATTCTTTTTGGGTTTTAGATGATGGCTGGAACCCGAAGGAACCGTGTTGATCATTGTAATGGACAATGAAATGATTTTCTTCTTAAACAAACCAATGTTATGGGAGATGGAGTGAAAGATATTATTGCTATACTTATGCAAGCTATGAATCATTCTGGACTTCCGAATGAGCAGATAAGGGAACAATATTCTATTGAGTCTTTCATGAGGCAACGTCCACCTTCTTTCAATGGGTCTTCTGATCCACTTGTTGCTGAACAATGGATCAATGCCATTGAAAATATATTTTCCATACTTCGTTGTTCGGAACAAGATAAATCCTTTCTCGCTGTTTACCATTTAGAAGGTGAAGCAGACCAGTGGTGAACATTAATTAAGAATACGATGCCCCAAGATGAAATTGAATCCATGGAATGGGACGAGTTCAAGAACTTGTTTTTCAATAAGTACTTCCCTCATATTCTTCGAACAAAGATGTAAAAGGAGTTCCTTGATCATAAGAAGAAGGATGATGAATTATTTGGTATATATGAAGCGGATTTTACAAGACTTGGAAGGTATGCATCTTGTTTTATCATCCAACCTGAAAGTAAAGTCGATCGATTTTTCAGTGGCTTAAAACCGAGTCTTCGAAGGGCATTAGCTATAAGAGACTTCCGTAGCTATAGAGAAATTAGTGCGTTGTGATATCAAGGTAGAACTTGATGTTGGTGTAACATATCCATCTCATGGTTTTGACAAGAAATGAAAGATGGAGTTCAAGGAAAAACATCAGAACACTGGTGAAAAGAAGGTGAATGTTTCTTTATGCTCAATGTGTGGAAGGAAGCATGGTGAAGATTGTCTTAATGGGACTAGAAAATGTTTTTAGTGTGGAAAAGAAGTTCATTGAGCAGCTGAGTGTCAAAGTAATAGAAAAATGGTTTCTAATGATGTGAATAAAGAGAAAACTGCAGAGAATGCACCACCAACACTTCAATGCTTCAAGTGCAAGGAAATGGGACATTATTCTAACCAATGCCCTAATCCAAGGGTTAATTATGACTGATGTGAGAAACTTCTTAATGAAAATGAAAAAGGGAAGTCACATACGATCACTATTGGCGATGTTGAGTATGACAACGATGTAGTGGAATGATTATGTGTTTATATAAAGGGATTCCAAAATAATGTTGTGGAATCTGATTTATAGTATTGTGGAACATTGGAATATCTATGTAATGGTTTATTGTGGTTTTCGATAATTATATGGTACAAGTAACCATGAAAAGTGATTCAAACATTTTGGAAAGTAGATGACATGCGTATAGTGAATGGATAAGTAAAAAATAATATGGTAGTATTCATGATATCATGATTGATATAAGGACTATGTGGGATCATGGTTTGAGTATATAGAATTTTTGGGATTTTAGTTTTTGGAAAGTGTTAAATTTTGACAGCATTCATGTTTTCACTAAGGGTCAATGGATATTCATTTTTTAAGAGAATACATGATTAAGATATTCACATGTTTGGAATGTGACCAACAAGTTTTATCTTATGATATATGGGGGATAAATGATGGTATTCAAATGCTCAGTATATGAAATTTCTAGTAATTGTTTTCTTTATACTATGAGCTTGGACAGAATTATTTTTGATAAGCCTAAAGATTGGAATGGATTATGTTGGACATAAGTCGGAATTTTTTAAGTCTAGAACCTTTTTTTTGATATTTTTTAGGGGATGTTATAATAATTTAGTTTTAGAAAAAGGACAACCAACAGGATGGGTGACAACCTGTCACGTCGGACAAGGTTGTGGGAATCGAACCCACAACCGAAGTGCGACAAGGCTCTATTGCCTACCACTGGCCTACATGAAGTCCCTGGTTAGTAGAAGCTAGTTTAATTATATTAAGCGGCATGATATATGAAATATTAGTCCATTTTAGAAACCATATACGATTAATCTCAGCATAGATGGGCTTCTGTGTATTTAATAAATTGTGCTAAACTTTTTACGATAGAAATAGATGGAAAGACCTATCATTCTATCGCATAATCTGCTAACACTACACAGAAGACAAATTCAACTTCATTTCTTTAATAGATTAAGTGGAAATTGTTCAAGGAATGAGCAACGTTGAATTGATACTGAAATAAAGTAAGTATTTCTTCTATTTCAAATTCTTCACCTTTAGGGAAATAATCTGGAAAACAAAAAAAATGTTGTCCTATTGCTCTCATATCTGATGAATCTGATGGTACCTTAGATCATCAAAAATGTATGGCTTTGTGATTATTGGCATTTTCATATCCATGTCCTCTACCACTCTTCATCAGAAGTTGATGGTTATAATTCTCTTCCATATCCATATTTTCACCTATGTTATCCTATGTGGAAACCCAGTGATTAGTAAATTTGGGTAACCGTTACGTTTCATACATTAGTTTTTAAAGTCAAGTATTGATATTCCTTTTTACTATGTGGGTTTCTATGAAAGAAACTTTCATGTAGTAAACCATTTATAACCCCAATGAATTTCGAGGGAGAAATTCATTTTAAGTGGGGTAGAATGTAACACCCTGAGATTTTATGAAAAATATTAATTTTAATTTCATTGATGTGTTGTGTTGTACGGTACACCAAAAGGAGCTTGCACTACACACATCCCTGACTTGGCTTGCTTTATAGGTAATCATGACCTTCCACGATAGCATGTGTTGTATGCAATATCGAGTTTCACTAAACAACGTTATGTTATTAAAATATTTTATAAACTAGCCGTTATGAATAGTAATACCCACCTTTTGAAATTTTATAAATTATATCTTTCAAAATGGACTTCATTTTTGGATTTGGAATATCAAAATTAGCCTAGGGTGAATTTATGGTATTTTTATGAAAACTTTCAATTTTTGATGAATAGTGAAACCATTGGGTTACTATTTAAAAACTGACTTTTTATTTAAATAATTTTTATTTTATTTAAATTTATTTTAGGTAAAAATTGATACATAATACTTATATTAGTTCAATGTAATTAATTGGAGTCATTTTATAATAATTGTAGATATATAAAAATTGTATAGAACTTTTCACCGTCTTTTACCCACCTCCTAGAAGAATTTAGAAATTCACATAAAACGTAATTTTACCGCTTCTGTGAGTGGAATTTCAAAAATACTAAAGAAACGGTCAATATCAAGTACTAAAATTTGGTTCAATGAGATGAAAATAATTTTTGGTGTATAGTAACTTTTTTCTTTTATTTACCACGGTTAAAAGTAAATAGGGTAATTAAGGGTAAAAATGATATTATTATGACCCTAACACGTTTCCCAATTCTATTGTATAAGTTTAATTCGACCAAAAACAACCATAGGAATAAAATATTACCATTTAGGTCCCCTTGGATTAGATTAGAACATTTATTATTAATTTATATAAAGAAGGGCTAAAATAGTTAAAATAAATGTTTAATAACTAAATCATTTTTAATATAGGGTTATACAATAGATAAATTCTACTATAAATATTAATTAGAAAGATAAAAATATTTCCTACCTAATGGTATTTTATTTATAATTTTTAGACATTAAATAATTTAAGTTATTTATGACACAATGGTGATGCAATAATTACCTAAATAATGAAATATTAAAATAATTGATGTTATAAATACCCAAATAAATGTAATTTGAGACTTTTTATGAATTAAAAACATTTTATAGAATAATATGAAATGTTATTATTGAATTAATTAACTTTTTTTGAAATAATCATGTGGTTATGATTTTCAAAAAAATCCATTACCAAATAGTGTCAACATGGACATAAAATACTTTTTAAAACAAATATTATATTATTAATTGTTATTATATTCCTAAAAATATAAGGTTCGTCCAAGATACTTATATCATGATAGTTGTATCATTAATGGACCACTTTGGGGTCTCTTGGATGTATATGTTAAGTTTATTAACTATATATTTTATAAATACAAAGTGACATGGTAAATGTCAATCTAATTAACTAGGAGTTAAAAATAAAAGATAAGGTTAATATAATGACTGAAACCTATCTAAAATATATTGGATGAGAGGATTTCAACCCATACCCACCTTATTTTCGAAATAAATCAATTTTGATCTATTAAAAACCGAATATGACTTTATTATAAAATAATATTTTAAGTTTTTACAAAGGTGCCCCTCTCCTCCCTTATAAAAAGGGCACCCCTTACCTTTTATCTTTACACCATTCTGAGCCTTGAAGATCGGCCAACCACTGCCCATTTCCCTTATCCACTTCCCTATAATCATTCTGGAGGTTTTGGTCTTCTTAAAATACCAACTCTACTTCCATAAAAGGAATCTTAAAGGAGGTGCGTCGAAGAAGAGGTAATCTCTTCTTCTGATTCTCTCAAGTTTCTTTCTTCTTCTACTTTTTCATCTTTAGTTGTCACATTATAAAGTAATAACATCAGTATTACTTATATATTGATATGTTATTATAAATATGAAAAACATTATTTCACCTTCTATCCATCCTACGGAAAACGAAATCACCGCGTGGGCGTACGTACGGAATACTATCTCCACGCTGTGGTGTAATCTGTTTTCGACCACCAACTTACTTGGATGGGTATAATGGTGTAAATAAAAAACAATATATTATTATTTTAAAGTTATATTTATTCTGAAATATTATACATACACTTCAATACAATTACACGATCATGGGAATGATATCATCGCTCGTGCATACGTACGGGCTACCGTCTCCACGACGCGATGAGATTCATTCTCCATGTTAAACATTCATGAATGATTATAAAGTATATATAATGAATAATAATGAAAAATATGACATAATAATGATACTGTATTTAAGTATATATATATATATTTATTTCATCTACTTAATTCCATTCTATTCAATAAGTAAATGAAAACAGCATTCATGCTTACGTACGACCTACCGTCTCCATGAATGGTGTATTTCATTCCATTTATCGATCTATCATATATATATATGTATATGCTGATTATATATTATATATAAATCATGTTTTACATTCTGGAATTATGTAAATCAGTATATAAGTAATAATATCAAGAACAATAAGTTGAAACACATACGATAAATGAAACAATTTTACCCAAAATGCTGCTTTAATGTGAAATTTACAAAAGAACGGGTAATATAAATTCATAAGTGAACCATATATGATTTAATAATAATGAAAATGATTCTGTAATATGTAAATTACATTATTTAAATCATTTACAGGAATTTTGGATACATATGAAGCATATTGGACGTAAGGTAAGGGATAACTATTCCAATCTCATTTTTATCCGAGATTGTTTATTCGTAAATATTTACTGGGGTTATTATTATCATCCATGTCCATGCTTCCTAAAAATGGTTTCATGTATGTTTAAAGTCTTTTTAACAATTTTTGACTTTTACTACATGGTATGTATGGAATATTTCTTTTACGAGGTACTTTTTGACTTTTTCGGCAAAAGTACGAGAAAAATGTGTTTTTTAACATATACGGCATGAAAGGATTTTTACAGTTTTATGAAGCCTTATTTTCGTGAAGCTTCCTCCAAAATATTTCATGAATATTTTCAACAAAATCATTTTATTTTAAAATTGCATGACGTTTTGTGAAATGAAATTTATTTTGAAGAAGAAAGGATATTTTCCTCAAAATTCATCTCAAGTGTTTTATCAAAACCTTTTTCCATATAAGATGACATTATTTCATATGTGTATGTTTCAAGTATAATGTCTCTATTATTTAAATGGTTTCACTTTTCTTATTATGAAATGATATCCATTTGTTTTATATGGATTATGTTATGATGGGATGATGTTTATGAAACCCATTTTATTATTTGGGTTATGATGAAGGAATTATATTTATTTTGTGGCACAAGTAAGAATGATTTCTTTATGATATGGGTGGGACCCATATCCCCCTCCGATGCATTGGGTAAAGATTTATTTCTCATGAGATAGACATGGTTGTAAGGTAAGTTAATCTGGTTCTATAATACATGACTAGAACGAGGAGTCAATTCGATTCGGAAAGGGACTTTGTCCACTATGATGGTCTTGGCAGCAATGCCTTGGCTACTATGGAAATCATATCATGTTCTTAATGTTTTCCATAATTACATGTTTTATTCCCATGCTATTTTATCATGATTAATGTTTCTTTATGATCTATTCCTTATGGACTACCATGTTTTATGTCATTGCTCAAGATTTTGATGTTTAAACATTATGTTCATGTTTTAAAGTTTAAATGTATAAGATTTGTTTAATTTTCTCCATGCTTACCCTTAATGAGAATTTGAGCTCACCCTTTGTATGTTTTATTTTCCCCAGGATTTAAATAAAGGTTTTAGGTATGAAAACAAAAGGGGAAGATCTTTATGGAAGATGTTGAAGATCATTCACCACGATTAGAAGATTTTGTTCCATGTGTCCAAAGACACTAAACTATTACGGTCCTTGATTATTGGTTCTTGTTATGTATTAAGTATTCCGCAAAAGTAATGTAATGTGCATGTACGTCATGATTCGGGTTCTACAATGATCATGGACTTCTGGATCAAATGGGGATTGAAAGAGATCCTTTGTTCATGGATATACTGAATATCGATATGGGAATTGTTAAGGAAGGGGAACCATCACCCCTCTTTAAAAAGATTGCTAAACCATCTTTACTAGAGAAGATTAAAATTTCCTAATCTGATGTTGAGAATTTACAGAAAAAAATTAGTTCATTTAAGGATGGGAGCCGGTTGACTTCTTGTTTGAAGAAGGAGTTCTGATGTTTGGGAAGAGGTTATGCATTCCATCAGTACCTGAGCTTAAAAGGGAACTATTAGATGATGCTCATAGCTCAAATTTCTCTATACACTCGGGTAGTAACAATATGTATAGAAATCTGAAGTAATATTTTTATTGGGATAATATGAAGTGATAAATTGCTGAATATGTGTCAAGGTGTCTACTTTTTCAACAAGTGAAGGCAGATAGACAACATCCCAACATAGTGATGCAATGTATACCTATTCAAATGTGGAAGTGGGAAAACATTATGATGGATTTTGTTACCAGAATATCAAGGACACCTAGTAGGAATGATTCAATATGGTTAATTGTTGATCTTCTCACTAAATCAGCATAGTTCCTTCCAATAAGATAGGATTTACTACTTGAGCATCGAGAAAGACATTATATTAATGATGTTTTGAGACATCATGGTGAACCTCTATCGATTTTCTCCAATTGAGATCCATGGTTTACATCAAAATTCAAGAAAAGTCACCAGAAGGCTTTGAATACTGAGCTTCATATGAGTACATCATATCACCCTCAAACTGACAGACAGTCTGAAAGGACTATTCAAACTCTGGAATACATGCTGAGATCATTCTCTCTTGACTTCCAAGGTATATGGGATCAATACATGCCCTTGGTGTAATTTTCCTACAATAATAGTTTCCATTCTAGTATTCAAATGGCTTCATATGAAGCATTATTTGGAAAGAGATGTCGATCTCCAACTTGTTGGGATGAAGTTGGTGAAATGAAACTTATAGGCCTGGAAATTATTGATGAGACCACGACAAAGGTGAAGAAAATACAAGACCATATTAAAGAAGCCCAATGTAAGAAGAAGAGTTATGCTGACAACCAGAGAAAGGACTTGGAATTTCAAGTTGAATTCATGTATTTCTAAAAGTATCTCCATGGAAGGGTGTCTTAAGGTTTAGTAAGGAAGGGAAACTGATCCCCAGGTACATTGGACCATTTTAAATTCTAAAAGGAATCGGAGTTGTAGCTTACCATTTAGTGATGCCACAAAATCTCTATATATTTCATGATGTGTTCCACTTATCATTGTTAAATAAGTACATTCCAAAGCCATCACATGTACTCACATATGAAGAAATATAACTGGAACCTGATTTTTCATACTGTGAAAAGTCTATCAGGATTGATGACACAAGGGAGAAGTTATTGAGAAATAGGATTACTCATCTAGTAAATGTTCTTTGGAGAAAATAGAATATAGAGGAAGCAACATGGGAACCAGAGGATGATATGAAAAATAATCACCCAAATCTTTTTGGTGGGCTTTATACATAAAATTTCGAAGATGAAATTTCTAAAGGAGGGAATAATGTAGCACCCTGAAAATTTTATGGAATGTTTCTCTTAAATACATTCTTTTTATCACTGTGTTCCTTTGAAAAAACACATGGTTATTTAGGAGATAGTCAAAACATAGACATTAAATATAAATTTTCTACTTCTATGTTTAGAAAAATGGCCATCAAGAGTTATGATCAGTAAGACATTTGTATTCTGATAGAACAAACTTGGATTTTTGGTGAATAGTAACATACCCTTATGAATAGTAATATGACCCTTATGAATAATGAATAATAATATTATTTTATTATCTTAAGGCAATAAGATAATGAGATCTTAATTTGTTTTTTAATGAGAAATAAAACTAATTGCACTTTAAAGATTGTTATTTTTCAAATTAGAAATAAATTTATTTAAAAATTAAATTAATAATATATAGAAAATTAATTTTGAAAAATGGAGTTCATTTTTGAATTCTACATCTCAAAAAATGGTGAGGGTAAATTTTTGGGATTCTTCTAAAATTCTATAAATTTAGATGAATAGTGAAATATGATAAAATACCGTACATGAAAATTATCAGTTAAATACACTAATTATGACATCATAAGTGATGTAAGGCCACTAGGTTTGAACTCACACAAACATAATAATATTATGGGTCAAATGAAACGACACTATTGGTTGTCTTTGTAACATCCTGGACCCGGGTGCCACGCAATGGGTGCCCTGAGCCCGATTCACCACAAGACCTCAAGCACATTTCCTCAAACACCAGAGGCTGCCGACTAGAAGCGAGGGCCCAAGTCTGATAGTGGAGGAAACAATGCCCTCATTTTTCAAAGTGTAGCGCAGCGGAATATAAATAAAACATAAAATGATAGTGGAAGCAGAAAACATACACAACTGAAATAACTACATAAGTGGATATAACCAACAGTATATAAGTGATGATGCTACATGTTTCATGTTCTATGAAAACAGCCAAAACATGTTATATATCAATACAGTACAACAAAATACAGAGTACAGCAAAACAAGAAAAACAGGTGGCAACGACATTGCGAGCCTAGGCTTGATCCAATGCCCTCCAACTCCACAGCAACAGTCAAGTACCTGTATAGGGACTCTTGCCCATATCTACACCTGCAACAACGTAATCTGTTCGGGCCGAAAAGCGTGACCCAAACATGTTGTGAGAAATATATCTCAGTAGGAACCCACCAAAGGCCCATGCCCAACTACGTGTAAGCATGCAAGAATAGTGAGCAATAGTAAAATGCAATACAGTAAACAGTACTAAAAAGTAACTAACTTAACAATTAAATTGCTACTTTATTATTCATTTAATCCATTAAATTTATTATCGTTCTGTGCTCAACAGCTCCACGCCCTCAGGCCAACCAATATCTCACCCTCAGGCTGATATAGTGAACCACGCCCTCAGGCTATATAGAATCTTGCCCTCAGGCATTGTAATATAATTCTCGCCCTCAGGCATAGGAAAGATTTCCCTCAGGTGGAATAACGACAACCCTCCGGCTAATACAGTCACGCCCTCAGGCTAATATAGTCACGCCCTCAGGCTAATATAGGTAACTGGGCCATGACCAAATGGTAAACAAGCAGTAACAAGCAATTCCTCTCAAAGAAATTGTACAATTACTACATTAAAGGCATACCCTCGGGTATCCTGGCAATATGGATAAACAGTGAAACACACCTCGGGGGTGGTTCCTGATCCAAACAACAATCCCAACCAGCATTTTATTATCAAAATTAAATACCTAATCAATTCCAGGTATTAAATATAGCAATGACCTCAGCCACATGACACCCCAACATGGGTTTGTGGCACAAAAACACACAAAACACACAGCAGTCGGAAAACTAAACACCAAGCCACCTACCTTATATGTCAATGAGCGTTATACCCGAACGTTTACTCCAGAAACGCTCAAGAACGGTGTAGATTAGACGAAGAACAAAAACCAAAAAAATGTAAATAACGTACGTTAGAAGAAGAATTGGCAAGAACGGTACTAGGAGAGGAGAGGGCATACCCGTGCGGTTCCAACGAGATCGTCCGAAGCCGATTCGGATTCCAGATGAACGCCCGGTGGATATTTAAAGATCCTGCCTCTTCTTTGGGCTCCAAAATGGCTCAAGTGCCTCCTCTGACAAATGAGGAGGCTACTGCATGTTATAAGAAAAAAAAAGAAAGTACACGCCGTGTACTTATTTCATTTAACTTTTCATTTGGCGGCACCGCCACACTGTTCACTCGTTGACTTGAGTACATGTACTCCTGAGTACATGACATGTAATATCGCCCAACTATCAGATGCTCCACCGCCTTACTGTTTAAGCATGCCGACTAACTACACGGTGTGTACGGTACCACTACACGGGGTGTAGTCGGTTCCTACACCCCTCTTCACCGGCATGGCTACACGCCCCGTGTACTCATCCCAACACGGCCAAAAGTACACGACGTGTGGATAAAGTAACATCATGTAGTTTCGAAATCTAACATTTTTCCCCATTTTCCATATTTTCTCAAAAACACATAAGGAAAATGAAAAGAAGAAGACCGTACCTCTAAAATAAGAACCATTTTCTTACAAACTTCCCCCCTTATAGCAATTCGTCCCCAAATTGCCCTTACAAGGGTGGTAAAGATAAAGCTCAGAACAGCTCTGGCCACTGAGCACGTACATCGGCCTCCCGCTCCCAGGTCTCGTCCTACACTCGGCCATGCTGCCATAGAACCCGTACGAGAGGAACTGACTGGCCTCGGAGAACCTCTGTGCTCTTGTCAACGATACGGATCGGATTCTCCTCAAAGGACGCATCATGCTGAAGCTAAACCTCCTCTGGCTGAAAGGTGTGAGATGGGTCTGAGTTGTAGTGACAGAACTAAGAAACATGGAAGACATCGTGAATGGCTTGGTACCTCTGCGGTAACTGCAACCGATAGACAACCAGCCCGACTCTCTCTAGAATCTCGAATGGCCCCACATACCTCAGTGAAAGCTTACCCTGTCTCATGATCCTCTTGTGTCCCAGCCTCGACGAAACACGTAAGAAAACCTGATCCCTGATCACAAACTCCAAAGGTCGTCTGCGGCGATCAGCATAAGACTTTTGGCGAGACTGCATGGTAGCCATCCGCTTCCAAATCAACTGGACCTACTCAGATGTCTCATGTATGAGCTGTGGCCCTAGTAAAGTTGCCTCACCTACCTTTAATCAGCACAAAGGTGATTGGCATGGCCTATCATATAAATCCTTTTATGGTGCCATCTCAATAGTCACCTAAAAACTATTGTTATAGGAAATCTTGACTAAGGGTATATTCTTCTCCCAAGAGCCCCCAAAGTCTAGGAAGCATGTGCGAAGCATGTCCTCTAGCACCTGTATTGTCCGCTCTGACCGGCCATCTGTCTGAGGGTGGTATGTTGTGCTTAGAAGCACCTGTGTACCCAGCGCCCTCTGAAAACTCTGCTAGAAACGAGATGTAAAGCGACGTCTCTATCTAAAACGATAGAACGAGGGATCCCATGAAGACGTACGATCTCTCAGATATAAAGCCTTCCAAGAACGTCCACACCGAAGGTCTCCGTGATCAGCAAGAAGTGAGCCACCTTCGTGAGTCTTTCCACAACAACCCACACGACGTCATTTCCTCGAGGTGACCTCGGAAATACCATCAAGAAATCCATCGCGACATCATTCCACTTCCACTCTGGAATGGGTAACTACTGTAACAGTCCAGATGGTCTCTGATTCTATGCCTTCACATGCTAACAGGTGGAACATCTCATAACAATACCAGCTATCTCTCTCTTCATACCCAGCCACCAGTACTGACGCCTCAAGTCACGGTACATCTTGGTAACCCCGGGATGAACTGACCAAGATGAATCATGAAACTCCTGCATCACCTCCTCGCGTATATCCCATGGAACCCATACTCATCCATGGAAACACAAAACTTCATCATCAACTATCGTCCAACCGGAAGGAGGGTCCTCACTTGCCACTGACTCCCGTAGAACTTGGCCTTCTAAATCCAACAGTTGCCTCATCCTCACTCTGTCCAGGAGGGTAGAAGTCACATCTAACGAGGAATGATAGGTATGCCCCTCACTATCATGCACCTCCAGATCCATCTCTGAGAACAAGGCCATAAGCTGCCAATCACCACTGGCCTCCTACACTGCCTGTATCAGTGTCTTCCTACTCAGTGCATCAGCTAATGCATTACCTTTACCAGGTGTATAGGAAAGCTCAAAATTGAAGGACTATAGGTACTCAACCCACCTTCTCTGCCTCAGATTCAGGTCACGATGAGTAAAGATATACTTGAGGCTTTTGTGGTAGGTGAAAACCACAAAATGCTCTCCCAATACATAATGTCTCCAATAACGCAACACATGTACAACTGCATCCAACTCGAGATCATGCGTCGGGTAATTCCTCTCATGTGGCCTCAATTGTCGAGACCCGTACCCAACAACTCGGTCTCCCTGCATCAAAACAGCTACCAACCCAATCCCTGATGCATCACAGTAAACCATATAACTCTTCCCCTGCTCTGGGGGTATCAGGATCAGTGATGATGTCAACCTTCCCTTCAGGTCCTGAAAAGCTGTCTCACAAGCATCTGACCAAACGAACATCACACCCTTCTTAGTCAGACCTGTCAATGGTGCTGCTAAGTGGGAGAAGTCCTGTATGAAGCGCCTGTAGTAACCAGCTAGACCTAAGAAACCTCATATCTCAAACACGTTCTTAGGATGCTCCCAAGAAAATACTAATCTCACATTCTCTTGGTCTACTGCAACTCCTACCTCTGAGATGATATGACCTAGGAAGTGAATCTGGTCCATCCAAAAGTGTCACTTCAAGAGGTTAGCATATAACTGATGCTATCTTAGTGTACTCAATAAGATCTCAAGATGGGTGGTATGGTCATGTTGAGTGTGAGAGTACACCAAGATGTCGTCCACGAATACTACCACAAATGAATCAAGATACGGATGGAACACATGATTCATCAGAGCCATGAAAACTGCTGGCACGTTCGTCAGTCTGAACGGCATAACCAAGTACTCATATAGACCATACCTACTCATGAAAGCTGTGAGTGGTATATCAGATGGTCTAACGCGCATCTGATGATATCCCAATCGCAAGTCAATCTTCGAGAAAACCCGTGCTCCACGAAGATGATCAAACAGATCATCTATCATCGTCAAGGGATATCACTTCTTAACCATCAACTGGTGCAGCTTCTAATAATCTACACAAAGGCTGATGGTACCGTATGCCTTCTTCGCAAAAAGGACCGGAGAACCCCAAGGAGAAGTACTGGGTCGGATAAAGCCCTTTTCTTGAAACACCTCTAACTGCCTCTTGAGCTCCAGTAACTCAGGCGTGGCCATCCTATAAGGAGGAATGGACACCGGTGCCACTCCTGGCACTAACTCAATAGAGAAATCCACCTCAAGAACCGGGGGTAGACCTGAAAAGTCATCCGGGAAGACATCCCTGAAACGATCAACAACTAGAGGGAAATATGTCTGACAAGTCCCCTGGTCATCCAGATATAAACTTGCATATGGGATGTGACTCCACATCGCCCATGATGCTCTCGTCCAGATCGACTCGCCTAAGCATCCCATTCGCCCTTGTATAGAAACTCTCCGCCCTCTGGTGACGTGAAACGCACCCTACGACGATAGAAATTTACAAAGGCTCGAAATGGAACCAACCAGTCCATCCCGAAAATGACGTCATAGCTCGTCATCTCTAAGACATAGATGTCCCAAAGGAAATGACACCCACCAACCTCAAGGGGGCACTCCTTGAACTGATGCACACCAACCGTCCTAGTCCCCAACAGAGTGTCTAGCGTCAAGATATCAGAAGAAGTAGACACACCGATCCCAAGGCTCTCCACCAGGGGTATGGATATGAAACTATGTCTATCACCCGTATCAAAAAGTACCGAAGATAAAACAGAAGCTACTAGAATAGTGCCTCTGACTGTAGAAGGTCCAGGATCCTGCTCCTGCTGGGTCTGTTGCACTACCTAAGCTTGCCCAGTGCTGCGGCCCTGCGACACAGCCCTGATACCTTGATCTGTCCCACCCTGCTGCCTCTGAGATCCTAGTGTCTAGCTACCACGGCCACGACCACCATCTTTTCCTGCATGCCCTAACGTATTTCAGTTCATAGACTAGAAAGAAGCCACTGGTCCTACTCCCGCGTGCAGAGTCTACACAGAACCCCTCTCACTAGCCACTGGTAGCCCTGACCTGCAAAAGTGCTGCAGATGACCCATCTTGCCGTAATCTCGGCACTCCACTGGGTCTCGTGGACACTGCGGTCTCTTGTACCCCTATCTACCACACTGGTAGCACCTGATCGGACCACCTGAAGAAGCTGCCTGGCTGGTACTACCGCCCTGAGAGAATTCCATATTTTTCTTCCTCTTGCTAGTAGAAATAGTACTAGTAACTAGTGTTGAACTGCCCTGGCCCATACCACTAGCTTCCCATAGGTTACTCTCTGTAATCAGTGCCTGGTTCACAATCACGTGTACAGTAGGAAACCTGAAAACATTCACCAGCGCTCGGATGTCATACCAAATACCATCCTCAAAACATCTGGCTCTCAACGTCTCATCACCCACCAGCACAGGTGCAAAGCGCTGAAGCTCTGTAAAACGAGTAGAATAGTCCATCACCGACATAGCCCCTGCTGCAGATTCATGAACTCTCGAGATCTATCTTCCCTCAGCGTCTCAGGAAAGAAGAAGTCCTAAAATACTACTTGAAAATCTTCTCACGCCATTTCCCTGTGATGCTCCGACTGGGTGGTAACATCTCACCACCTCTTGGCGGAATCACGTAGCATGTAAGTGGCGAGCATGACCCTCCACCCGGGAGGCATCTCAAGATGCTTGAAAATAGTCTGCATCGACCCCAACCAAGACTCCACAACCTGTGGTCCACCATCCTGTGAAAAAATAGGTAGATGCTGCGGTTGAAAGATATGTGTCAGCTCAACCATAGATGTGGTAGCCTGCAGTGCTCCCTGAAAGGTCTGCATGAACCGCATAAAGCCTTCACTGAACTGCGTCTCTATGCCTGTGTACGGTATGGCAGCTACCACTGCATCTGGCTCCGCTGGAGGATCAACTAGTAGCCCATGGCCCACTATCTCCGGAGTATAATCATCACCGCTCTCCTGGCGAACAACTTGCGGTCGTCTAGGCGGCGTGACTCTACAAGGTCAAAGGCACACCTCAGGTTCAAGATTATTAGGACTAAAAGAGAAGGAAACACAAAGGAACAAGAGGAAGAAAGAATCTCAAAATTTGAAAAACAAGACTACACGGCGTGTACACTGACTACATGGCGTGTACTTGACTTCCCTTCCCCTGCCCGGGTCCTTCTACACGGCTAAGCAACATGGATTCCATTCAACAAAACTACGCGGCATGTATAATATCTACAAGGCGTGTACGATGTTATTTTCCAACTGACCGTGTCGTCTGTAACATGGCTGACTACTCGTCTTTACTCCACATGGTGTGTCACACCCGCACACGACGTGTACACCATCCCACTTCCCAGCCACATGGCTAACTCCACACAGTCTGTCATCGGACAAGACTACACGGTGTGTCCCACAGGTACACAGCGTGTTCAGGGAGAGGTTACACCGGCCTGTGTTGTTAGTTACACGGCCGAGTCCCCAGGTCATACTACACGGCGTGTTCATCATTGACACGACATGCTGTACAGGAGTTCACCGACCCGTTTTGTCAGTTACATGACTGGTCTCTGGGTCACACTACATGGCGTGCACAAAAACTACACGGTGTGTTTTACCCAAGCTCTTCCCTACCCCGTGTCACCGCCCACAGGGTTTCTGACACTGAGAGAGACTACACGGCGTGTACTCAGGGTACACGATGTGTACTCAAAAAGTTCATTTTTCTTTCCGAACAGAAGAACACATACGGCGTGTATGAGGTCCTACACGGTGTGTACTCTGGTTTTTCCGGACATTATGCCTTAGAAACTTCCCCAGAACACAGAAAATAATAAAAATGAACACCTAAGTGTCAAATTCCAATCCGTGAGGGCCCATTCTCCCCAAAAATCAATGTTTGACATCTTATCTGCATTATAACCAATAAACCGTCAATGATCCACTAAATTCGGGTCAATGGGGGCCCATACTCCCCAAAAACCAAATTTTGGTGTCCATTCTATAAACAAGCTCAAACAAACATACCATATCACAAGGCAGGTATTTATCAAAAAACAATCACAACAGCATGCTTTATTAGCACAACCACTATCACAATAACATGCAAATTCTAATGCACCTTGATGGCATAGAAACAATGCATGGAATGTGATATCTAGCATGTGCCTATATGATGCATGAGACGACATACCCTCATCTCATCGGGTTGCAACTAAATAGAACCCACAGATAAAATATAAATAGAACAATCTCAAAGTGCGTCACCCAACGCTGAAAACATATCAACCGTAAAATTGGAAAATAAAAAAAATGAAAAATACGAGGTAGACTGGAATTTCCCTGTACACGGGTTAGCTATGCCCGGGCATAGCTTATTACCAACTACTATTCCGTCCTATCCCTGACTACGGCTCCAAATAGTATGTAAAATAATAGAAACCTCCTCTTTGGAACCACTTTGTAACATCCCGGACCCGGGTGCCACGCAACGGGTGCCCCGAGTCTGGTTCACCACAAGACCTCTAGCACATTTCCCCAAATTCCAGAGGCTGCTGACTAGCAGCGAGGGCCCGGGTCTAGTAGTGGGGGAAACTATCCCCTCCTTTGTCAATGTGTAGCATAGAGGAATATAAATAAAACATACAACGACAATGGAAGCAGTAAACATACACAACTGAAATAACTACAGAAGTGGATATAACCAACAGTATATAAGTGATGATGCAACATGTTTCAAGTTCTAAGAAAACTGCCAGAACATGTTATACATCAATAAAGTACAACAAAATACAGATTACAGCAAAACAAGCAAAACAGCTGGCAACGGCATCACGAGCCTAGGCTCGGTCCCATGCCCTCCTACTCCATATCAACAGTCAAGTACCTGTATAGGGACTCTTTCCCCTGTCTAAACCTGCAGCAACATAATCTGTTTGGGCCGAAAAGCGTGACCCAAACAGGGTGTGAGAAATATATCTCATTAAGCACCCAACAAAGGCATGTGCCCAACTGCGTGTAAGCATGAAACAACAGTGTGAAATAGTAAAATTCAATAAAATAAGTAGTACTAAAAAGTAACTAACTTAACAATTAAATTGCCATTTTATTATTCATTTAATCCATTAAATTTAGTATCGTTCTGTGCTCAACAGCACCACGCCCTTAGGCCAACCAATATCTCGCCCTCAGGCTCATATAGTGAACCACACCCTTACGCTATACAGAATCTCGCCCTCAGGCATTGTAATAGAATTCTCGCCCTCAGGCATACGAAAGGTTTCCCTCAGGCGGAATAACGACAGCCCTCGAGCTAATGTAGTCACACCCTCAGGATAATATAGTCACGCCCTCAGGCTAATATAGGTAACCGGACCATTCCCAACAGGTAAACAAGCAGTAACAAGAAATTCCTCTCAAGGAAATTGTACAATTACTACTTTAAAGATATACACTCAGGTATCCTAGCCAAATGGCTAAACAGTGAAACACACCCCAGGGGTGGTTCCGAATCCAAACAACGATCCCAACCTGCATTTTATTATCAAAATTAAATACCTAATCAATTCTAGGTATTAAATATAGAAACAGCCTTGGCCACACGACACCTCAACATGGGATCATGGCACAAAAACTCAAAAAACACACAGCAGTTGGAAAACTAAACACCAGGCCACCTACCTTATACGTCAATGAGCGTTATACCCGAATGCCGACTCCCGAAACGCCCAAGAACGGCGTAGATCTGATGAAGAACAAAAACCAAACAAATGCAAATAACTTATGTTAGATGAAGAATTGGGAAGAACAGTACCAGGATAGGAGAGGGCTTACCCGTGCGGTTCTAACGAGATCATCCGAAGCCGATTCAGATTCTAGACGAACGCCTGGTGGATCCTCAAAGATCATGCCTCCTACTTTGGCTCCAAAATGGCTCAAGTGCCTACTCTGCCAAATGAGGAGGCTACTGCCTATTTTAATCCGAAAAAACAAAGTACACGTCATGTACTTCTGAGTACATGGTGTGTACTTCTTTCGTTTAACTGTTCATTTGGTGGCACCGCCACACTGTTCACCTGTCGACCTGAGTACACGGCATGTACTCCTAAGTACACGGCGTTTACTATTGCCCAGCTGTCGGCTGCTCCACCGCCTTACTGTTTAAGCCTTCCGACTGACTACACGGCATGTACGGTACCACTACACGGCTTGTAGTCGGTTCCTACACCCCTCGTCTCCGGCATGGCTACACGCCTCGTGTACTCATCCCAACACGGCCAAAAGTACACAGTGTGTGGATAAAGTACACGGCGTGTTGTTTCAAAATTTAGGATCTTCCCCATTTTCCATATTTTCTCAAAAAAAATTAAGAAAAAAGATAATTAGAAGCTCGTACCTCTAAAATACAAACTGAGTTCTTACAGTCTTGAAGGAAATAATAAAATAATGAATTAAATATTCAAAATTCACCCCTCTCCTCCACTATAAAAACCTCTCACCACTCCCTCTTCTCTTAAAACCTCTATGCCATGAAGATACTCATTGTTTTTTCCAAATACCCTTCCCTAGTCACTCCCTTGGACCAAAAAGATCTTGGACTTTCCAAAATACAAAAATCACATTCCCTTAAGGAGGTTCTTGAGGATGTTATTTCAAGAGGTAAAACACCTTTCATTTTTTTAGTTTCATTTGAATTTATCATCATTTGTTATCCTCTCCTCACCTTATCTGTCCAAATGATCATTATAACTCCAGTATCATCTATATATTAGATTTATATCATGTGGATGGAATAAACATCATCAAAATTCTTACTCCCTCCCTTTTATTTTTATAAACGAAATCAACGTCCATGAGGTTCCAATTTATAACCTTCGTGGACGACGATGTTTTGTTCTTCAATAGTTCCTTCATTACTGGTCATGAAACCATATTTATGGTTGAATAAGGTCTTAATATATTTATTCTATCTTTATTATTGTTCAGTAATCTTTACACGTACATAATGTGGAATAATAAAACAAAACAAGTTTGTTGGGAACAAAACTGCCAAGCCAAATTCAAGTGTTTATTTTTAACTCATCGAATGAGACATCCACATGGTATATAACCAGAATCATTATAGGATAATTGATATCTCTTTAATGTCACTAATAATGTATATTAACAATTCTGGATGTTTAACCATGTTTCAAACCAACTTCCATTCATTAATACAAGTAAAAAAACCTGAAACCACGTAAGAAAATTCTTCCAAAACAATAAAATGGAATCTCTTAAACGCATCAAAAAGGCCATTAATGAAATTAATAAGGTTATAAAATATAAATTAAATGATGATTATGTTCGGGAATTATTTATTAATGAATCTAAATATTATTATTCAGGTCATTAAGAACAATCAAGAACACCTTCGAGTATTAGGTAAATGATCCTCTCTCTCACTTTTGTTCAAGAATATCCCCTATATTGTGCCCTTTTGTTTTTAATTCCTAATGATGGGGTATGTTTTCTCACCTCCTCCATACAGAACTTGTGACATGAAAATAATGTAATACCCCTTTACCTCCCATTAATCCCTCTCAATAACACTCATTACCATGCCAAAATGTTTGTAAGGGGTTTCTTATCTCACTTTCGTTTCTATGAGATTTTCATTGTTTGCCACTTATTTCATGTATGTGGTATATGTGTACTTACATTTGATATATAATAACATGATTATTTTTATATTATTTTTATTATATGTTTTATTTTACGGTTATTATGTTCTGGTCATAGGATTTGACTACTTACATTTTGGTAAGAGACTTTGTTTCAACTACTATTTTGGTGTGACTAACCTTGTATTGGGCACCTAATAATCCTTATGTGGTGTACCTACTGCCCATTTGAGATCAATTTTAATTGGAAAATTATATTTATATTAAATATCCATAATATCATATCATGGATATGTTACATGTCGAAGCCGTACACTATTTTACATATGGTGTTTATTTGGGAAGTTATTTTAATTATGGAAATATTGATGAATTTGTATACTCTACTCTATACAGATATTGAAAGGGAATATTTATATTTTATTGAAACAGTGTATAAAGAATTATATGTACATGAAGTGGTGGTTTGGGGCCGATATAGCCTCTCGATGAATCGGTAGGTCTCATGAGTCAAATCAGTTGGCGACAAACCCGTTGACGTTTTTTTTCAAAAATCATATGGGTTTCTACCCACAGAACTAAACTATATTAATGGTAATATGGTTTCATGATCTAGATACATGATGTCGAATTAATAATAATTTTCTTTATTCATTATCAGTTATTATTATTATCCATAAGGTTTTCAATATGACAAAGTCTATGGATGTTGTTTCATTCTCAGTTTATTAATGTCATTGGTTATTCGTTTATTCAATATTCCATATTGATTATGTCAGATTGATTGTGATTAGCTTATTATTGTACTCATGCTTCCGCTATTTGTAACCCTTAATAAGCGTTTGAGCTCACCCCTTTCATTGTTTACTTTCAACTAGTGAGAAAGAGAAGATCGTTTATTGACTTCTTGTGGATGCAGTTTTTAGTTTCATTATGTATTGTATTTTATAAACTTTTCCAATGTAATTTGAGTAACATCTATGTATCTGGTTTCATCAAGACTACTAAACTAATCATTCCTTCAGGATTTTCATTCCTTCTAACCATGCCAATATCACAAGTAATGCACCAGCTCCAGCCTAGAGGGGTCGGGGAGTTACAATTAAACTTTATTTGACTATGTTTTTTTCTGAATTACATGATTTTTTCCTAAAAATATTCACTGGTATAATATTTCTATATAGATAAGTATGAGGATGATCTGGGAAAAGGAATGTTTAATCTATTACTTTTTCATTAGAGTTTGGAATATGTCTATGTTTATCTACAAGATAATAGTAAAGTATTATTACTAAAAAATGTTTCTAAATAGTCCTTTATTTTCTAATTAATATATAATACATTACAGTGTGAAATTATTATTTCACTATTTAATGTAGATTCCCAACATGATCTGACATAGCCACAACCTACAATCAAGTACTTTTATGGTTAAACAATCTATTAAATGTGTTTTTGATAAAAAACATCCTCCATATACTACCAAGGGAACAGAAAGAACAGTTTAAATTAAGGGTATTGTGGTTTGATATATGGAGAATGTGAAACATCATAGAAAAGATAAGAGGCTAGAGGCCTAAATTAAATTAATTAATAGAAAATTTTCACTTTTGAGATAAATACTTAACAAGGAGGATAATAAAGAGATTAATTAAGTTTCATGTGAGGATAAATGATGTATTGTAGAGGAGGATTGAAATCAACAAATATATAAAGAAAAAACACCTTTAATCATTTTTATATAGGTAATCACATATTAAATTCATGTATATGGCACTATTGTGATGGAAACTAGAATTGTTAATGTTGTTCAGGGGAAAGAATATGTTATTGAAATAGTAAGTAAACTAGAAGAAAAGACGTCTTTAGGAGTCCAGTGCATCTACTTTTTCATTGAATTAATAAAAAAATTGATTAAAGGACTGAAGAGTAAGTAAAAGAGAACAAACCATCAGTATTTGTATATATACATTGAGGTAACTACAATATAAGGACATGAACTACCCCAAAATCTATCCTACGTTCTACCCATGTGGGTAAAGTATCAGACCATAGTAACAAAACCTGATACGAGGCTTCTAAAAATGATAATTGATGATGATGGAGAGAGGAAATCTTACCGCCTTTATGTATTTATAATTTATTCTTATAAAATTTACATTCTCTTGAAAATACTAATTAACTCCAAGAAAACAACATGGTAGTTTGAAAATAGACTAAGAAATCATATCAAATAAATTTAAATAAGATCATTTATTTTTTAATCAAGAGGGGGAAACACTATATGATATGTTTAATAATCTATGTTTTCTTAACCAGTGCCAGTTTTTATCTTTTTATTATTTTATATTTTTTAAAATAGTTCAGAGATGCAAACATTTTCATAGTTTAACAATGATACTAGAAACACTATATTATTAACATTACTAAAATAGAAGTTTGTTCCTTTATACCAAGAACATTTACAATAATAATGAATTTAATTTTTTGGATAATGAATGTACATATTTTATCATGAAACACATTAAAATGGTACATGTTTAAGTATAATTATGAAAAGATTAATTTAATTTATTTCTTTTTTCTTTTAGGGAGTTTTATATTCATAAAATTTCAAATTAAATGAATGCCAATTGAATCAAGAAGCAGTTTATGATATAAAAAGATCCATGTCATTATTGTTCCTAGTATACTAAAACAATATTCATTGAAATTTGTATGTCGTAGTTATAAAAATAGGTTTTTTATATATTGAATCATTCTAAAACATATTCATGTAGAAAGAACTAGAAATCCATATCTATGAGGTATAATTAGTGTGGTATGAACATTAACATTATTTGATAACATTATAAAGACATTTAAATATGGACCACACACTAATTTTTTAATAGAAACTTTATTTAAAAAACATGTTGTGTTGAAATATTATAGAAAATTTAAATAAATTTAAATGGGAAATTAAAATTTAAGACACAATATTGAAAAGAGATTCCACATTGGATAGTGGAACCATTGTTTATAATGTAATGGAATGTTTGGAAATAGGAGTTGTAGTAGTATAACATTTGAATTTAAGGAATTTAGTAAAAAAACATTTTAAATGGTTAATAATTTTCTAAAAGATCATGTAAGGACAACGAGAAATATGGATTATAGGAGAAAGAACTATTTTGTTTGTGTATTAAGCATTGAAGATAGTTATATCATTATTTCACTAAAAAATTAATTTGGATGGAGATTAAAAAACTAAAATAATATGATTTGTTGTAACCATTATGGTTGGTGGGGGTAGGGGTGAAAATTTTATTTGGTGATCTATATCAACATATATAATAATATTATATTTATGTAATATGTGATTATATGATATCTGTTAAACTGTAATTTGGTTTTTTATTATTAGTAGTTTGTTCAAAGAATCAATTGGAAACTTCTAGTGTATAGAAATTCTCACTGAAAATTCCAATTTAAAAATTTTCATAGAAACTATCTATGTAAAATCTGAGTGGAAATATCAAAATTTATTTAGTGAAATTTTCCATGGTAAATTTCCACTAGTGATAATTGGAAATGAAAATTTTCTTTGTAAATTTACACTTTAATACAATTTGAAATTCCCTATAAAAATACCAATAAAAATTTCCATGGGAATCTTCTAGTGGTTGGATAACACCACAAATTTTTTAATAAAATTTAGTGTAAATTATATGTAACTCCACAATATAGATTTCAAATGGCAATTACAGCGATAATTTATAGTGTAAATGCCCACTATATTCCTGGTGTAAATTCTCATACTTGAAATTTCTAGAAATCATGGGTAGCTTACAAAAACTATTTTAGGTTATCATTAGTTTCATAATCATATAAGATCCATTTTTTACAACATCCACTACAAACACCCACATCAATATTTTAAAAAAATTCATAGATAGTTCGAAATTGCGATGATATAAATAGTTGATGTAATAAATTATCTGATATCTAGACTATTTAGATTGAAATTTTACTTATCAAACATCTTCTATTAATCTTATTTTTAGTTTGTGATTTCAAAATATACTTATTCATGTAACTACTACAAGAAATTTCCCCTCAAAATTGAAATAACATTTTATCTTAATTTCTTAGAGAAAATGGATTTTTTATTCCAATAGCTAATTTTGAAGAACATTGATGTCAGTTTTGGTGACTCCTTGAAATGGGTTATTAGTTTTTAAATTTTACACTATGACTGTATAAAATTTTTTCTTCACATGCTCATAATTTCTATATGATTCTTATACTAATAATTTAAAATAAAAATTGTAGAAGTGTTTTATAATGGTAATTGATTATGGAGAATTCAATGATTAGAATATATGAAGACTTTCGAAGTGTGTTAAAATATGAATATTTTCTTCCCATGATACAATAAATACATAATTATATTTAGATCTATAATAGGATCACCATGGTATACATTATTCTCTTATTTGATAACATTTACCTAGAACTAATATTTGACATTATATATGTGTGATATCATGAATTCGAATAGTTCATTAACATAAGTATAAAATAAAAACTACATGTAGGTTTTTTTGTCTCTTGATTTAAGATATCTCACCTACTCTTTTTTTTATTTTCTTCACTTCTCTAGAGAAATTTTGAACCTATCACCATCTTTATTTTTATATTTATTCATAAATTAGGTTAGATATTTTTTATTATTTACTATTTTATATTCTTCTAGAATGAATTTAGTGGGTTAATTATTTCAAGGTTCTGGAAATTTTATGGAATTATTGTTTAGATTTTAAATCGCAATCATATATACTTCTTCAAACTCATATTGGTATATTATAATATTTATTTCCAATTGTTCCAACTGTTGGAAAATTATTTCTTTTCCTTCTACCAATTCTTATTCAACATTATTAATTTTCTTGTCTTAAATCTCGAGTTTAGAGTCATTTATTATCCATATCGTACAAATATATAACTTTCGAAATAATTTTACATCCATCCACTCTAATATTTTTAGTACAAGGAAACATAAATAATTTTAACTCTCAAACTTTTTGTAAATATATAGACTCATTCCTTTAACAAATATTATTACATTATTTTTAACATAAGTGTGTAAGAAATATTGCCAAAGGATTGAGGGGTATAGTGTACTTGGAATACTAGGCTAATAATATATCCTAAGGAAACTAAAACATAACATAATTATCTTGTTCCCTATAATGAGATCATAAATCTCTCTGAGCTTCTAAAACACCAAAGTATAAACAATGGCATACCTAAATGAAAGGAGTGACTTATAAAGCCGAGAAAGTGAATAAACATGGTGATAAATTATAACATTTTATTCATAATACATAAAATGATGAAATAAAATACAATGACCATGGATAAAAATATAGAGGCGTAAGAAAATAACATGGAATAATATGATCATGGAAACATAGGAATGTTCCAACAACAAAAACCACGACATATGCATAAGTTACGACTAACTACAAAGACAACATCACAAGGTGGGAAGAGACACATCATAAATTATGTTCAATCCCTAATCCCATAAATAATGTATCATGAGACAAAAAAAATTACCCAATTAATTGCAGTACAATCCAGTTTCACCCATCATGACATGTACATGCTTATGTATGCCACAAAATGGAATCAATCACGAGGCATAAACATTTGGAATTTGAGAAAAGAACATAAGGCATGTATTACCCCATAAAAGGAAGGGAGAGTATCATTTATATTTATTCTAGAAAAATATATATTATTTATATAAATTTCATATCATCAATGTGATATATAAAGTTATCAAGATTGGGAAATGCATAAACAAAAGGAAAAGGGTGGTAAGTGGAGATCACTTAACTTATGTTCAAGAATCATTCTTCACTTGAACTTAATGACCTAAATAATCACATTAAATTAATTAATGACTTAATATACAACCTTTTAAATATATATTTGATTTTTCATAATCCTATTATGTTCATTTAAAACAACTTCAATGAGATATAATGTTTAATTTCATTTTTCCAAGAGTATTTATTTTACGGTTCCAAGGTTAGATTGCTTGGGAATAGTTATTGATGTTATTGTTGAATGAGACTAAAAATTGAGAATTAAAATGAAATTCACTTCATATACTTTAAAAAAAATGATGTGTTCCCAAATATCCTTTGGTATTCCAACATAGGGACAATCTACTTCATACAAATGTTAATGTTAAGAGCCATGTTCATTTCGGCCATTTAACTTAATATCATAAACTAAATTCATTTTTATTTATTAAATGATTATTAAAACATTAATGAATAATAAATATGTTATATTATACTTATAATCATCACATATAACCATAATAATATATTTATAACCATCTTTGAAGCCAGTGGTGAAAACAAAGTACGTTGTTCTTGGAGGTGGTGAACTAATCATATTATAGACAATGTTTGAGTCTTAGATTCTAAAAAAGGGAGTGTATACGACGGATATTCAAACATAATAATAAAATATTTGTATATTTAGGATAATTATGTTACTATTTTTATGTTTCTATATAGAATTTTGGGTTTTTATAAGAATAATGTAATTAAAAGAGTTTAATCGATAATTTTACATCATCCTTTGGTCGCCTCCTCTTAGGATACCCTTTAAGGTTTTTTGAAATGGAATTTGGATGATACCAGAAGTAATAGGACATAAAGGGGGGGTATTGTTAATAAAATTGGTTAGAAATAGGGAACTATTTGAATATTAATAGATGTGATGATATGGGGTGGTGAGTGGTGATATTTATAAGGGAATGAGAGGTGTATTCTTGAATATTAAATGTATTAATTTATTATTTTGGTTCTAGAATGCCAAAAATGTTGATTCTTGTTACAATATATAGTAACTGGTGAATTAAATTTAAAATAATGATTTCTTAAATCATCCATGACTCAAAAGGAATTTATTTATATTATAATATTAAATATCGTATATTTTTGTATTTCTATATTAAAAAAATAAAATATTTTAAAAAATACCAATAATTTAAAATAACAATTTTAACATAAATATTCGAAAAAACAAGATAATTTTTATGAAAATAAATTTCTTATTATAAAAATTTTTATTTTTAAATTAAATCTTAATTTATTTGAAAAATACAGAATATAATATTATGATCAATTTTCTGACCATTTGAAAACCCAAAAAATGTTAAAATAATCTCACTTGATTGTGATTTTTGGTTGATTTTGTTTTTTATAAGGTTTGACATTACTGAAAAAGAATTGTTGTCAAAGGATGCATGAATAGTTTTAAAAATGTCCAAAAGGATTATGTGGGGTAAAAATGTCTTAAGGATCACACAAAGAAGAAATGTTTGAACTGATTACATGATTGCATATATATGAACTGATAATATGCAAGGATTCGACATTCACATTATGTACTAACAAATTATGTGAAGTATTGATGTGAAGAACCACATGATTGTAAGAGGATCTCATTGTGAGAACATGTAAAGAACTTGAAGACACCACATGATTGTCAATTGATCTTTTAATGAGGTCACAAGAAGCACTAGAAGACAATTTCCTTGAAAATGATTATTATTATTATATATCAAAATGAGATCATGAGAAGTGCTGGGAGAAAATGTCATTGAATGTAATATAATCATTGAGTCTTACGATGGGATCCCATGAAGTTAATATAACGAATTACATTGTCGGTGGAATTGAAAAGTTACCTCAATTTGAGGAGTCAAGGAGTTGTATTTATTATAATAAATACCCCTACTCTATACATAATAATGTAATAATGTTTTCTTAAGAAGTTTTATCCAAAGAATACTTATTTCGCATGATTTGAATAATGTATTGCACCAGAGTCATTCTCCTCACATGAACAGAAGGTCTTATAGAGGAGTCTCATGGAGGAGTCTCATGAAGGGGTCTCATGATGGAGTCTCATAAATAATTATCATGGAGGAGTCTCATGCTGGATTCTTATGGAGGAATATTATAGAGGGTTATAATGGATGGGTTTCACATAAGGATATCGTTAAGGGATCTTAAAAAGGGGTCTCGTGAAAGGGTTGCATGTTTGGGTCTCTTGTAAGGAGATATACGCCAAGGCTACCCTATGAATAGTAAAATTTCCATATTTAAATTTTGAAGAGGACAAAAAAATGATCTTCACCACCCTAAAATGTTTGAAGAAGAAACATATTCACTACTATATACATGGAAATGAAATGAAGGAGTATATTCACTACTACATGCAATGATATGGAAGAAAGATTTGGAATCTCTTAAAGAACCTACTAAAGTGAGGAGGATTTTCTATAATATCTCATGGAATAGTGATTCTCAAGTGGATGTTTACAAAAATTTGGTGAAGGAGCCTGTGAAGTTTAATGGAATAAATCTTAAATTTGATGAAACTCTCAACAATAAAAGATATTGTTATTTGGAAGGTGTACCAATTGTTTTACCATTAATATTAGTTAATATTATAGGGATGTGTGAGGGAAGTGATCTTGGATAGATATTAAATATTCCCCAAAAATTAAAAGGGCAATGATTCTAGTTTAGAGTGGCCTAGAATAAACCAACAAGTAGTGGGCTTATATATTTTGGTACACCAACACAATGTTCGATGCCTGATCCTTAGAATAACAAATAGTGGTTAACCAAGTAAATATTATTATGTACTTATTTATTCATTATTTTGTTAATGTTAGGCTAAATAGGTTAAACACCACAAAAGGGTGGTGAATTCAGGTATGATAGATTAAAAAAGGCACCCCTTAGTTTCTTGTTTATCCATTAAACAAAACACTATTCTCCACATTTGCCATATCAATTTATGAATAGAAATTAAATAAAAAATGAGACACAATAATTTTACTTGGTTTAGCCACACTGGGTGAGTCCAACGTGAGTTCAAGGGAAATATGACGATGTATCAAATCCACTAACGTTCACATCCAAAATATAGTTTGAGCTATATCACTTCTATTACAAGGCTCACTAACATTAAAATGGTTAGAAAAAACTCATTGAATCTTAAGGTACACTACATCAATCTCTATTTAGATGGCTCACTGCAAGTGGAAAGGTTCACCTACTTCCTCTTCCTTTTCCCACTTCTCTGGAAAGGATTCAAAAAGTGTTTATGGAAATATATATCCCTTCATTAGACATAATGAATACACCTTTACTTTAAGATTGATTCAATGTTTAAATTAAATATTCATACACTTAATTAAAACCAAATTAATACAGATTTACTAGGTAATCCATTCTGAACACTTCCACAATTCTCACTTCCTTTACGAATCTCACAACCTTCACAAAAGAAATAAATTACTCACATGTATAAACTTCTTCCATGAACCCCACAAATTTTACGAATCTCAAGTATTTTTATAATCTTAACCAGCCTTTATGAAGTTAAAACACTTTCATGAATCTCACACATCCTTTGTGAGGCTCACAAATTTTTGTAGGATTTTTAGGGACTTTGTGAACATCAATACTTTCCCAATGCACAAAACATTCGATCAAGTTGTATAGACTTTTCAAACATCCTTTCATCATGATTTTTTTTTCAAGAACAACCTTCACAAATAAAATTCACAAATATGGATCCTTTGAATCTATATTAATTCATGCTCTAATTTTGATAAGAGTGTAGATGTCTATTTATAGGAATCTCCTCCCATTACATATGCTTCCATATGCAACATTACCATTTCGTGAAGCTCTCCCATATCGTTTGCAATGCTCCCTCTTTTTGCGAATTAGCATGGAAATTTTCCATATTTGAAGCTACTCATAGTCACAGATATTACCATCAAACATTTTTTCATTCATGATCCTCTATATAAGTTGATCCATAACTTCCCCAATCACCCTTCATGAAAAAGCACTATTTATGAAACTCATTCTATTACCATATTTTTATGAGGAATTCATGAAAAACAGTATTTTTTTTGATGTTTTTTATACTTTTCATAGGGATACATTCTTTATTATTGGATCCTTTTTAACATACCAAGTCAAAATTCTCTCTAGAACACCACAACTGATCATGGAAACCCTCTTGTTCAACAAAACACAATCAACCATGAAATATTGCAATATTACATTGAGGTATTTTTTTACAAATTTTGCATTATATTCATCATCATCAAATATATTTATAAAGGATAAAATCAATATAAATATGAAATACGAAAATAAGTAAACCTTATAGCAAATAGGTAAACATCTAGTGGGGTAGGAGTAATTTTGAAATGAATTTCCATACCCTAATTCACCCCCTCTAAGGGTATCTAATACCCAAACAGTCTAAAAAATTATATCATAGAAAACTATATTATATTTATAATAAAAAATAAAATTAACTTTTAAAACCATTTTTTTCAATTAAACTTTCATTTAAATTGTTATATTTTTTATAAAAAAACGCATAAAATATATATATTTTATGAAAATTATGATCACATATTTTATAATGTTTAAAATATTTATTTACTATTATTATGATATAAATATGTCATATTATAATGTTATAAGATACCTAATTATTATTTTACCCATTCATTAGTGAGGATACTATTATAACGGGCTGGTTACCATTCCTAATGGGAAAATTAAAATTACAACGGTCGTGTTACTATTTCAACAGTCAGATTATTATCCCAACAACAAGATTATAATTATCATATGGGGATAGATTTCTCTATAAATACCTCATATTTAATTAATTATTCATTCACTTGTATTTTAAATCAATTAAAAATATGGTTTTATTTTCAATATGAATATTGTATTATTGATATTTTGTATCATTTCTACAATATTTTTTACGATTGGAGTTATTCGGGTGGATTGAGAAGATCTAAATTTTAAAATATTAGTAATCTCATTTTTTTTTTAATTTTTACCACTTGATAATATTCTCTATTTTTATGGAAATTTTAATTTTAGCAACCCTGGCCCAAGTAGCTGGAATCTCATTTCTACCTTATTACATTGGATTATGATTAATTGAATCATATCTTAAATGGATGAATAGTTTATTAATTGTGGTAAACCAGATACATACTTCAAATTAAAATTACATATTATAACCTAAAATGCACAAATAATTTTCTAGGAGAATATAATTTTTTCCATTAGTGTATACCTATGTATCTATCAAAAAAATGTCCTTGTTTCGTAAGTAAAATAAAACAAAAAGAAGGGATGAGATTAGATGCCCACAATTGGTATGTGTATAATGAACCCTATGAATAAAAATGTCATAATAAATATAGTGGGGTAAATAAATAAAAATAATTCCTTTTAATCAATAACTTTAGCATAATATGGCATGAATAAATGATGATTAAATAATCTCATATAAATAATCTCATGACTATGAAACTTAACAATGGATGTTATAATTAATCAATGAATCACATGTAATATCAATAACTGAATATATAATAATGGAATGAATAATTCTGATCATATAAATAATACCTTCAATGAATTTTTTCCTATACATATAATTCATTTGAGGACATGTTCCATGAAATATATATAAACTGGTAAGGACTATGCCAAAATGTAATATATATTGTCTCATGATACATACTAATGAATAGAGGAAATATAACATGCCTCACCCATCAGATAGTAAGTCCAATAAATTCATCATAAAAAAGGGGTGAAAAATAATGTACATAAAAATTCATATTTAAACTTATATAAGAAATAGAAATACATTCCACAATCAAAAAACATAATCATATACCATCCAATATAAAATGAATGGAATCAACATAGTATAACCCAAGTCATACTAATCATAGACCATTAAGATAAATAATAAAGATGATATCCTTGGATTATATCTACATTAAAGAATAGGTACCATCAAATATTATCTTATTATATGTAAGTGGTTTTTAATTATCACATAGAACATTACAGGATGAATATTGATTTCTTTAGAAATCACCCTTTTTATTTTAAAACTAGAAAACACATAAAATATCGTCAAAATCCTTTTAATTTATTAAATAAATATTATAATCCATGAATTTATAGAATATTAGGAATCAATTTCCTTTAAAATAACCTTATAAACATGAAAATTACTCTTCACAGAAATTATGGTTATGGCAGAATGTAATACTATACATGTTGTTTAAGTTAAAAAAAAATTCTCTTTTCATTGTAAAATGGTTAGAAAAGTGTCTTGTTCAGAAAATTATTAGAAGATTCCTTACAACAAAAAATTTAAAAAGTAAAATATTGGTGATATTATTTTTAATAAATCATTTTTATATTGTTTAAATATTTTTTAAAACATATTATGAAAATATATTTTATAAGAATATAAATTTTTAACTGAAGAAGGAAATAGTGTTTTAATTTATTAATAATAGTTTATTAATAATTTTAAGTAAAAAAGAGAATAAAAATTGTAATATTAGCTAAACAATTTCATTAATAACCATATAAGATCAAAATATATTCATTTAATGAAAAATATATAAAATAATTCCACCATTGGAGAGATAAACAATAATAATCTATAATAATGATGAGATTTTGAAATAAATTCTTGCCACATTGGAAACATATGTATTTTAATACTCAATAAATAATTAATATTAAATCTTCCATTAAATGTCCTAATGATAAATAAATTCATTATATAACATAAAAATATCAATTTATTCACCACACATATTAAATTAGTGGTGAGTATTGTGTACGCCTCATGGAAATGAATATGAGACAAGAAACTGTTACTATGAGTTAGACTCATCATGTACATTATTTATTTTCATGAATAATAATATAATATTAAATATTTACTTTCTTAATAAACATTTTAAAAATTTTATATCCTTTTATTTCACTTATTATAGTGTTATATACGATTAATTAATCAATTGATTTTACATTAAATGTTTTGACGATATTTGTCTTATATGTTTAAAATTACTTTTATAGGTTGACTATGGGTATAGTGATCATTATTTCATAATATAAAAAATAATAATCCTGAAATAAAAATAATATTTATACATAAATTATAATTTTTAGACAAATGATGAAGTATGGGTTTGATAAATGAATTATGTTACGATCTTGGAGATCGTAGGGTGTAAGTATTCATGAGTAATGTTTCCTTTTTTCAATAACAATTATGGAAATAAGATAAGTATGATTTTATATTTTAAAAATGATAATAATATCATAAATAATATATTATTTTTTAAATTTTAATTATACATATTACCCATGAGTTATGGCAATGAAAAGAGTGAGTCATATCGCTTTTTGAAGATGGTCGTCCACACATCCACAAATGATGTTATAATATTTCAGCAAGTAAAACGATAAGAAATAAAAAAGTCATATTATCTTGATAGAATAATAATTATGTCACTAATATCATAATTATTTCATATATATAACATATTTTCATTAAAAGTTTCATTATTACCATTCATTTAATGTTTTATAGATACACGAATCATATCCTTTCGTGTGGTGGTGGTCTGTCATACACAAGAGCTACATTATTGTATCCCAAATAGAATAGAATGTAAAAAATTATATATAAAATAATGATTTAATAGGTATAATTATATTTTAAATTATATATATACAAATAATTTATTTCCATCCTCATATCGAACCATGATAGGTTGTAATGGAAAAATTAATGAAATCAACTCGCAGGGCAGTAGTCCAACATACAAACGAATGAGGATTTCAAACCCCATTTAACCAAATTGGGGATGGTTGATGTTCATAAAATTAACATTAAAAAATTTATTTATCTGTAATATACTTATTTTATTATATAATAATGGTTTATTAATAGTTTAAGTAGTTGGTGTAATGAATAAAAAAACTCTTTAAAAAACATTACCTATACTTTGTGTAACCTCATTTTGTTTCCACCAAAATCAAACCAAGGATGGATTTATTACCCTAAAAAGTATTCTAGGATTATGTTATGGATTTGGGAAGTAATTTGAATAGATATTCTCTAAACCAAAATGGTTTTAATTTTAATTAATGAGAGGAAAGGGATTACATTCTATATGTGAGGTTAGCGGAACACTTGTAATTTTTAAAAAGAAAAAGGTATACCAATGTTTTTTACAATATAAAAGGTTAAAAAAGAATTATTATTGATAATTATACACTATAATGACTAAATATTCATATAAAATATGTTTCATATAGAGTTTTAGGTTATTTTAAACATTAAATGTTTACTATAACCCTCAGTAAACCCATTTTTTATGTTAAACACAGATATTAATTTTTACTATTTTCACTATTAATTGTGGTACCAATTAAGTTAAAAATTAATATAATATAAATTAATATTATTCTTCATATGTAAGAATGTTTTAAAAAGTAATTTTTTATTATTGTAAAAATATAATTTAATTTTATTATCTTATATGTGATGAGAAAGCAGTTTTTCGAAACAAAACTTTTCAAAACAATAAAAGGATTTTATATCTAAATTCGATATGAAAATGATTCTCCTGGAATAGATTGGAGTAATATATATATATAATTAATCTGATTTAATTTTAAATTTAATTTATAATATTTTTATCTTTATATATAACTAAAATAGAAAGAACGTTTTTATTTAAAAATCATTATTTTATACTACTCATCAAAAAATGAAACTTTTTAGAAAAATCCAAAACGATAACCCCAGAATAATTTTTATATTTTTATATAAAAAATAAATTCTATTTCAATTAATAGTTTTTCTAAAAAAAATTAATTTTTATTTATAATTATTACCAGAAAGCATGACTCCACCGTTTTTTTAAAATTGTTTTTCTAAAAACAATTTTCTTCTTTTGAATGGTTCTTATTTTATTTCTAATCCATAGATAAAAGTTTTATTTAGTTTATACATGTCTAAACCATATATTTTTGTATAATTTAGTTATTAATTTTCATACCCACCAACCTAACATCTAGGTTAAAATAATTATATTTTAATAGAGTATCTTCTTTCGTTTAAACTCGATGTTGAGTGGATTAAAAACTATCTAAGAGACTGAATTATTTAAAGATAAATATATAGTATAGTATTGAGTTATTTTATTACCTTATATGATTTTTGTTCTGTGTAATAAATTCAATAAAAATTAATGGTCATATTTAAAAATCATTGGGTGTTTCATTCTTCCCCCTTAAAAAACTAAATCCTCCAATTTTAATATCAATCTTTGTAAAAAAGGTATTGAAATTTAAAAATATATTTATTTAAAACCAACATACTAATATTTTTCAATAAAATATACTCCTAATAAGAGATAAAGTTAAGTGAAAAGGCCATATAGAATAACACATAACAAGGATTCTATGTATGAGAACATTTTTGGAAAGTGAAGAACAATATACTTGATAAATTTATATTTCATAAGAAAAATTTCATCTTTTGGTACTACTTCGATGAATTTCCAATTGATCACATACTCCATCAAATGAATATCATAAAATTAATTTTTTTATGTATAGAGCACCAAAATTTAATTTTAACTTATATTAAGTTCAATTATATTATAATAAGTCATATTTATATATCTAGTTATTATTTTAACAAAATGGTGAGTACATGTTATCCTATATTCATAAATCATCATATTGTAATGTAATACACAAATATCTAAAATCTAATCCACGTTTAAACTTATATAATTTCTAAAATAGGTAACCATGTTAAACTACAAAAATATATTGATCCAACACTTTAGAAATAAGGCCTCAAAAATTCCAAAATGATGTTTTCATTAAACACCCAAACAACATGATGTAGATTTTAACCATCACATTCCAAACATTTGAATACTTTAATCATTTGTTTTCTTTAAAAAATTTAATAATGTAAATTACGATAAAAACATATTTAAAACTTGCATTATTATTTATTACTTAATGTTAGCAATGATTACTGGATATATTCTTTAAATACAAACAATTTGTTAACTGCATCAAATATACTGTAAACCACATTATCAAAAAATCATTAATAGGTTACAAGGTAGTCAGTAATATAAAATTTACATTATCCATATCAATCATCTATTTATACCAACATCATTATATCTATGTCAGTAACATATTAAATGTTTTCTATAACTCAATCATGTGTTTTCCACAAAGTTCAACTTGACACTAAGTCATTTATCATGGTCATCAATAAAATTCAACATAATCTTCTAAATATATAAATAAAATGTAATATATTGAAATACTAATTTATTTTTTAATTCTTATAACCCAGATATAATTGATAAAATAACCAAATGATATAATTCTTGTATCCATACACAAGAAAATTAATCATTTCACTTGTTTTGTGGTAAAAACATAAGATTGACTATGATCCATTAGCAACGTTTGAGGTATATTCATTTGAAGCTTAGAGAATTCATTTTCATAGTTCCCATATCCTTATAATTAATGTTTGACCATTAAAAATTTTTTTTTTCCACTTTCAATAATGCTCATGGTTTCCATTCTCTACAAAATTGTAGAAGGCTCTCATTTTATTTAATCAAGTAACATGGTATTTATTTCCACAATTATAACATATGGGAGAATCCTCATATTCCTTTTCCCTTTATCCATTTTTTACCATTCCATATTATTCTTTTATTTCTTCCCTTTTACATCATAATACATAGATAATTAATTCCATTTATTGTTAGTATATGATACTATACCCTTATATGATGAGAATATTTGGGAGGGTAGTTCCCCATTAAACTTTCTTTAAATACCATCAAATAAATGATCATTCATACTCCTTATTTTAGGTGAATTGATTTGTTTCTCATTAACTATTCTAGTTACCATTTATAGACAATGTAAAACACTAGATTTGATCATATCATTATGAAAAAATGTATAATCTCAAAACTGGTGACACACTTACCATAAACATAAAAATTTATTCCTAGCCAATCCTATAATCAGAACCATCTATACTAGAAATATAATATATAGAAACAATTTCAAACTGTTGGTATAGGCATCTGAAACGTTGGTATAATATATACCAACGGTTTTGCAAACCGTTGGTATAATATATACCAACGGTTTTGCAAACCGTTGGATAGTAAGCCGTTGAAAAAGGCCTATACCAACAGTTTTCCTCGAACAATTTTAATATGGCACTATAACCTTCACTATGCCAATGGTTTTATAGAAACTGTTTGTATATATTTATACCAATGGTTGATAAACTGTTGGTAAAAATATTCTGGAAATACACTATATTAACGGTTTAAAACTGTTGGTATAGTGAATTACGAATGGTTTATTCAACCCATTGGTAAAACTATTCTCCAAAAGCACTTCAAAACGGTTTAAAATTATTGGTATAGTGTTTCTCCATAAAACAACACAACAGCCACCCATTACCTCCACTGTATACACCTGTAAACATAGCTGCAAATAACACTTAAAATAGGACATTTTTGCACTTAAAATACTACAAAAAACACCTACAAGATCACATAAAAATCAGTAGACTATTCCAACCATGACATGTACCACTGACATAGTTTTCCCCATTTTAATCTTCACATGACAACCACTCTTCAAACTAACCCATATCAATTTTTTTGGTGGATACATCTCATAATGGTGAGAGGACACTCACACTGCAGAGAGCCCATCATAGTAAGTGTTTCATACACCATTAATAGAATAAACACATTATTCATAAGGTAATTACAAAAAGTATACACATACAAAAAGTATACCCATACACCATTAACACATAATTCACAATTTAATTAAATAAATAAAGAATTAAATTCATAATTTAGAGAGTGGGGGGGCTATTCAAGGGTTTGGGGTGGTTGTCCAAGGGGGTAGGGTGTCCAGGGGTGCGGGTGTTTGGGGGGTGGGGGTGTCCGGGGGGGGGGGGGCTGTCTATGGGGGTGTCCAAGGGGGTGTGGTGGTGCCCATGGGGGGTGGGGTGGTGTCCAATGGGTTGGGGTGGTCCAGGGGTTAGGGGGATATCCAAGGGGGGTGGAGTGGTGTCCATGGGGTGGAGGCCTGTATAGGGGGTGGGGAGCTATCCGGGGGGTTGGTGGGTAGTCTATTGGGTGGTGGGGCTATACAGGGGGTAGGGGGTGTCCAGGGGGTGAGTGGGGATTTCCATTGGGATGGGGGATGTACAGGGAGGTAGGGGTGTCCAAGGGGGTGAGTGGGGTTGTCTAGGGGGTACGAGGTGTCTAGGGGTGGGTGGGTTGTCCACCAGGGGTAGGGGTTTCCAGTGGTGGGTGGGCGGGCTGTCCACGGGGGGGGGGGGGAATTACGGGGGTGGGAGGGGCTATCCAGGGGGTGGGGCTGTCCGCAGGGATGGGTGGGGCTGTCCAGGGGGTATGGGTGGGGGTGTCTAGGAGGGTGTGCGAGGCTCTCTAGGGGGTACAAGGTGTGCAGGGGATGGTGGGGATGGGGGTGGGGGTGATAGGTGGGTGTTGTCCATGGTGGTTGGGGGGCTCTCCATTGGGGTGTCCATGGGGGCTGTTTAGGGTGGGGGGCTATCCATGAGGGTGTCCAGGGGGTGGGGTGGTGTCTAGGGGGGTTATCCATGGGGGTGTCTCAGGGTGTCTATGGGGTGTGGGGTGGTGTCCAGTGGGCGGGGGGGGGGGGGGGATTTCCAGGGGTGGGGGTGTCTAGGGGGTGGGGTGGTGTCTAGGGGGTGGGGTATGATCTAGGGGTTGGGGGGATATCTAGGGGGTGGGGGTGTCTAGGGGGTGGGGTTTTCCACAAAGGTGGCAGGGCTGTCTAGAGGGTATGGGTTTCCCAGGGGGTGGGCAAGGATGTCCACGAGGGTGGGTGGGGCTGTCCACGGGGGTGGGGGTGAGGGATGTCTAGGGGGTAGTGGTTGTCCACGGGGGTGGGTGGGGATGTTGTGGCGGGGGGGGGGGGGGGGTATGAGGTTTCCAGGGGGGTGTACGGGCTATCCACATGGGTGGATAGGCTGTCCTGGGGGGGGGTGTCTAGGGGCTGGGTGGGCCATCCATGGTTGTGGGGGGATATTCACTAGGGGGTGTCCAAGTGGGTGGGTGGGATTTCCACAGGGGTGGTCGGGCTGTCCAGGGGGTAGGGGTGTCTAGGGGTGGGGGGCTGTCCACGGGGGGGGGGGGGGGGGGGGGGTGTTCAGTGGGTGGGCGGGAAATCCACGGGGGCGGGGTTGTCCATTGGGGGAGGGGTATCCACGGTGGTGGGCGGGCTGTCCATGGGGGTGGTCAGGTTGTACAGGGGGTGGGTGGGCTGTCTATAGGGGTGGTTAGACTGTCCAGGGCGGTTGGGATGTCTAGGGGTGGGTGGGATATCCACGAGGGTGGGCAGGGCCATCCAGGGGGTACGGAGTGTCTATTGGGGGTGGGCGGGCTATCCATGAGGGTGGTTGGGCTATCAGTTGGGGGGGGGGGGTAGGGATGTCCAGGGGTGGGCGGGTTGTCCACAATTGTGGAGGGGGGGGGGGCTGGCCACACGGGGGGGGGGGGAGGGTAGGGGTGTCCAGGGTAGGGACGGCTATCAATGGGGGTGGACGGACTGTCCACAGGGGTGGTCGGGCTGTCCAAGGTGGTAGGGGGATGTCTAGGGGTGGGCGGGCCATCCATGGAGGGGGGGGGGCTGTCCACGGGGAGAGGGGTTTCCAGGGGTGGTCGGGCTATCCATGGTGGTGGGAGGGCAATCCACGGGGGTGTTTGGGCTGTCTAGGGGGTATGGGGTGTCCAAGGGGGGTGGGAGGGTTGTCCATGAGGGTGGGAGGGGCTGTCCAGGGTGGTATAGGGTGTCCAAGTGGTGGGGCGCTGTCAACAGGGGGGTTGTCCAGCGGGTGGGAAGATTGTCCATGGGGGTGGCAGGGCTATCTAGGAAAGTATGTGGTGTCCAATAGGTGGGGGTTGTCTAAGAGAGGGGTGAATCAGTCACAAAAAAATCATCACGTCATGTTTTATTATTTATAGATAAAAAATAAAGATAATGTGACCTACTTAATCACACATATTCAGGCACAACTAATCAATAAACATCAAAGGCCAATAATATCAGTCAAAAATGGAACCAATCAATCTATCCCTTATCACCATAAATATCATCACCATCATCATAACCCTAACCCTCGTCCTCATCTTCACCCCCATCATCATCCCTTCCCTCCTCAATGCCCTCCTCTTATCCCTCAAACTCAGCCATGGCCTCCTCGTCACTCTCCTCCTCCGCTTCGGCCTCCTCCTGAGCCTCCTCCTCCACCTCGGTCTCCTCGCCCTCATCCTCCTCTGCCTCAGCCTCCTCCACACCATCGTCATGACCACCATTAGAACTACCACCTATTTTACCATATATATAACACATCTATGACATATATTCATCACAATCAGTGTTGGCCTCTAGTGGAAGTGTTGGACGTAAAACTTCCATCAGTTTCATAAATGTTGTGTTTTCCCTAGAAAGTTATTCTGCCATTTCTGTGGATATTTCTATAGACTATTCTTCCCATGACTTAACCTTCTATAACTTGGTGTAACTAAAAACGTACATTAGAAAGGCCAATACCTCGTAAGAACTATACTCTTCCCAGGTCGACAACGTACTCTTCCAGGGTGGTCATCTCCCAACACATGATGTAAGTGATCAATTGGACCAAAATTATCAGGTTCCTAGGAATCAAGGGCCTCTAAATAATCCTATTACAAATATAAATATATTGTTAAGTTACCAAATAGAGATTAAAAATTTAAATCCATAAATTAAAACTTACAAAATACGGCTGAGTTGGTTCATTAACCACACTTCCATCTTTCTTCTTTCTCTTCAAGCAAAACAGTTTATATCGAGGCATACATCCTTTTGTATTCAATTTATGTCACTATAATGAAATTGAATATAATAAACCATAATAAAAAATAGGATACCAATAATTAATTTCATAAACAAAATTATATAACAACTTTTGCAATCAAATAAGTCATGGAGGAAGCAATTGAAAGTGAAAGTCGTAAGGAAAGATTATAAACTATCATACCTACTGCCTCTCATGATATAGAATCATAGTAAGTCCCAATGTGTGGACGTATTTCTTAGCATAAATGTTTTTTAGTTCTTCCAGATGAATCCTAAATAAAATTCAATAATTATTATTAATGAAAATCATGAAAATTTTCATTTAAATGCATCTGATGTGATTAATACCATAAATTTCCTAGTCATCCAATGAGTAATATTTTGTCTATACTTTTCTAACAGACAATCATCCATGACAGAGAACACCTCTAACTCTATGCCCACTCTAGTACGCTATCCAATGTATAAATCATGCTTATAAGCTCTCCCAAACTTGCCTAAATCCTTTAGACATGTTGGTCGTGCACCCTCACCATCGGGGAAATTAAACCGTAGCTGACACCAAAATATTAATTCATATAAATAAAAAAATTAATATATTTCATTAAATACAACAAATTTTTTTACCCATATATCTACCCAGGCATAATCCTTGACTTCATTTTGTTGTTTTCACCATGATAGCGTGTAGATAGGAATTATGTCGGCGTATTTGGAAAGCATCACCAAAAAACTCTAACATTGCTGACCTGATTTTTCAATCATTAGACTGTCTTTATTGTAGTCCACCATCAACTACAAGAGGCAGTTCCACACCGCATGCATGCGTGTATGCCCCTGCCCCCACCTTATATTAGTAGATGTGTCTGTTATGAATGGAAAAAATAATTTTATCAATACATGATATAATGATAATAAAAATGGTGCAAATTTTTTTATGGTTGTATAAGTATACCTATAGTAGTCTAATCAATGGGCACTACTAGATCTGAAGAAACTGAAGGAACACCTTATATAGATGGAGTGGGTCCCAATGTATGCTCCACAAGGACACACTCTGAACGAGAAATCTTCAAAGAAGATGGAACATAAAATCCCGGAGAGAAGGAAGCAGAATTAAAATAATATATAAGGGATGGATGGCCGAATGTTGGATGTGTAGTGGGAATCATCATCAGATATGGTACAGATGGGTGAGGAGGCTCAGATGTAAAGTGTAGTGAAAAAATGGGAGGCCAAAATATCTCTTGTGTCCCTAACGACACACTAGGATCAGCATGTGCAATGGATGGTATGTTAGTGGGAGGGGTAGGGCCTAATAGGTCATGCAGACTAGATTGTCTAACTCTCGTACCCCCCCCCCACTCGTACGAACACCCTGAGTACTGGGAACACTACTAGGCTTCTAATCAAATAATTGTCGCCAAATATATGGATCCTACAAAAATTTTAAAAAAAATTAATCACATTACATTATATATTATTTAAATAGATATATTTGAAATAAAATACTCACTATAGGCACTAGAGGCGGAATTCCCATCTCAGTCATGCGACAATTGTGGTCCATAATTTGTATTCGTCGTCTCTCTTAAATTGGTTTCATTTTCCTGCATTTGAAAACAAATATGGAAGTAAATAAAAAATGATAACTCATGTGTAACACAAAAAAATAAAGGAGAGAGAATAGGGGTGTCCAAGGGGGTGGACGGGCTCTCCACTGGGGTGGGGGGTTGTCCAAGGAGTACGACGTGTCCATGGGGGATGGAAAGGTGTCCACGGGGGTGGCAGGGCTGCCCATGGGGGTACGAGGTGTCCAGGGGGTGGGCGGGCTATCCACGGGGGTGGTGGGGCTATCCAGGGTGTATGGGGTGTCTAGGGGATGGGTGAGCTATCCACGGGGGTGGTGGGCCTGTCCACGGTGGTAGGGGGTATCTAAGGGGTGGGGTGGCTGTCCACGAGGGTGGGGGACTACCCAAGGGGGGTATGGGGTGTCCAGGGGGTGGGCAGCGTTTCCACGGGGGGTTGGGGTGTCCATGGGGGTGGTTGGGTGTGTCTAGGGGTTGGGGGTTTTCTAGGGTGTGGGTGGGCTGTCCACGAGGGGTGGGTGGGTTGTCCATGGGGGTGGGTGGTTCTCTAGGGGTAGGGGGTGTCCATGGCGGTGGTAGGGCTTTCTAGGGGGTAGGGTGTGTCTAGGGGGTGGGAGAGGTGTCTATGGGGGTGGGTGGGCTATCCAGTGGGGTACGAGGTGTCCAAGGTGGTGGGCGAGCTATCAACGTGGGTAGAGGGGTTGTCCAGTGGGTACGAGGTGTCCAAGGGGTGGGCGGGCTGTCCACAGGGGCAAGGGTTCTCCAATGGGGTATGGGGTGTCTAGGGGGTGGGCGAGCTATCCACGGGGGTGGTGGGCCAATCCACATGGGTAGGGGGAGTCCAGGGGTGGGAAGGCTATCCATAAGGGTAGGGGGATGTCTAGGGTGTACGGGATGTCTAGGGGGTGGGAAGCATGTCCATAGGGTTTGGGGATATCCACAAGGGGTGGGTGGGGGTGTCTAGGGGTTGAGGGCTGTTCAGGGTGGTGGGCGGGCTGTCCACAGGGGGTGGGCGGGTTGTACATGGGGGTGGGTGGCTGTCTAGGGGGTAGGGAGTGTCCATGGGTGTGGTAGGGCGGTCTATGGGGTAAAGGTGTCCAAGGTGGTGGTCGAGGAGTCCACAGGGGTGGGTGGGCTGTCTAGGGGTATGGGGTATCCATGGGGTAAGTGGTCTATTCACGTGGGTGGTCGGGATGTCCAGGGGGCATGGCGGTGTCCAGGGGGGTGGGCAGGCACTCTATGGGGGTGGGGGGGGGGCTTTCCACGGGGGTAGGGGGTGTCCAGAGGGTGGGAAGGCTGTCTCGAGTGAGGGATGTCAATCTTTTCCTTTTATATCTTGGAATCATTGAAAAAATAAGGGAGATTATGTTGAATGATATAGACCTTCTTGGTTTTACAGCCACATCCTCTTACTAGATTAAAAGATTTGTCTCCTCTTTAATGATCTCTTTGAATATTAATGGTATTTTTCAAAGTTATTTACATGGGAAGAGATGTTTGAGGCAAGGGGAAGCTCTATCTTCACTAACTTTTTGATTTTCATACATGACATTGGTCACATTTTGAAGTCTCGAATCATTATTTGATGCGCATTCAAGTTCAATTAGCGTTGTGTTAAGACTTCCATCTACCATATTTGTTTTTTTAATGATATTTTATTGCTCTCATTTGGAAATATATATTATTTATCTATATTGAAATATGAAATAGATTTATTATCTTACTTTTCTGGATTGACTATTAATCATTCATAATCCATGATGTTCTTGGATGGAAATTTTTCTAATGTCTAGGATTGTTTTGATGATGCTATGGTTGTTAGGTGAGGATTCCTTCCTCTTTTCTACCTTGGGGTTCCCCTTATTACTTCCAAGTATAGATACATAGACCCTATGGTTTTTGAGGAGAGAATTTTTAGAAGAATAAATGTTTGGTCAAATAATTTTTTCCTTTGGTGGACTATTACAACTTTTTCAATCTGTTTTACTTAGGATGAAAGCTTATTGGTGTCATCAATTTTTGTGACCAAATAAATTAGTTCTGTACACTAAAGCCTATCATTAAATAATTATTTCAAAATTCCATTATCTTGTTAATTATAAGGATCAAGTGGAGTTGGAATTGATTAATTATACTATGGAGGAAGGATGATTAGGTATTAAGTGGGCTGAGCACTAGAATAAGTCTTCCATGGTGGAAAAGTCCAATTGAATTTTTCATGGACATGGAGGAAAGTATAGGGGCTATGAGATCTTAATAGATACCGACTCCATTTTGGAAGGAAATGTATCTTTTATTTTATTATGTTTTGATTTATGGCTTCCTGGGGGAACTATTTTCTTTTCTATCAATTACAAAATAATATATGATTCAAGGTTATCCATATTTCCCTCAGTTGTGGAAATTATCTCTAATGGATCATGAAATCCACCAATAGTTGTTTCTAATAATATCATTGATATCAGGATGGAGATCCTTTATTTTTGTGATCATATAGGAGATTGTGAAAGGATTATATGGAATGGATATGATGGGTTCTACCTTCTCATTGTGGAATATTTATTTGGATAAAGATTGACTATTTAATCCAATATATTTTCTTTCAAATAGTTCCCTAATAATAAGGTTTTTCAGGAGTTGGTTTGAATGTGTAACCTTTTAGGTTCTTTTCTTAGGGATGGACACTAATTCTGCTGTGTACTGGGCTGGCATGTGTTTTAGTATGTTGTTTTTTATTTGGATGGTGGTTGGGATACATGATTGTGAGTGGGTTTCAGCTTGTTGGTTGTATTCTATTGTGTTTTTGGTTTTGTTTGTCATTATTTGGATATATGGTGGTAGTGTTTCAAGTTCTAGGGGTACTCTTATGGCTAGGTAGTGGTGCTAATAGTTTTGAAGGTGTGAGATACTTGTTTTCTGGCCCATGGTGAGGGTTCTGGCTATTGGATTGGAGGCTTTTTCTGATGGTATGTTGGAAGGGGGCTAAGATACTCTGGTTGGTGTATGTTCTAGAAAAGTATGTATGGAATAACTTGGTTATGGTGTATTATATTGTTAGGCCTTCTTCTGTTTTTATTTGGCTCCATGGGTATGTGTTGGGAAAGGCCCTTGTGACAATGAGTTATGTTAATCACTAGTGGTGTGTGAGACACCCTCCAACCACACCCCCTCGAGCCCCCCTCCCCTAACTCCTTCCTGCAGCCCCCACCCTCCACACTACACAACCCCCCAGCCCATACATCCCCACCCCACACCACCACCCCTACCCCCCCAAAGTCAATACCCATCCCACTATGCAGCCCCCAATCCCACTGCACACACCCCTACAACCCCCACCTCCCACTACACACCCACATCCCCCCATAGCCACTCCTCCCACTATGAAACCCCCTCCCCACAACCCCCTCCCACTTCACAACCCCCTCCCCACCACCTCCCCCTACAATCCCCACCCCAACCCCCCACATCCCCCTTACCCCCCAAAAACCCCCACCCTACATATCTCCCTCTACAGCCCCCCCCACTGCACACCACCCCAAATACACCCCCCCACACAACCAACCCCCTCCCACTACATATCACCCCACTCCCACTAACACCCCCTACCCCACCCCCCATAGCCAACCACACCCATTACACAGCCCCCCTACAGCCAACCCCTCCCCCACCCCCACTACACATCCCAACTACAACCAACCCCCTCCCACTACACAGCCCCCCCCCCCCACTCCCACTGCACACCCCCTACGGCCCCATCCCAGTACACAACCCCCTATAGCCCCCTCCCACTACACATTCCCCACCCTCCCACTATACAGCCCCCCACGTAGCTCACAAAACCCCCTCAAACTGCACAGCCCCCCCCCATTCCTACTGCACCCCCCAGCACCCCTCCAATTAGGCAACCCCCCATAGCCAACCCCCTCCCATTTCACACTACCCCTCCCATTTCCTCTAAATATAAATTATGAAATGGAGACCCGTAGTAGGTCTCCCAACCATTAAATAACTCACTACCATGTTGGATCAATATAATAGGACATCAATAAAATATTTATATATGACATGAACCATGCTTAAAATCAAAAGGGTCTCAAAAGAACACCTAAATAGAACATGACATGTGACTTTATTTGAGGTGGAAGAATAATCACTTACTTGAATCAAGGATGGATCATAGGTTGGGAAGAAGGGTTTGAAAATAATAGGGGAGCTGTACTTTACGGATAATAAAAACAAAAAACAAAAAACAACCTTTTCATCAAATAAATTAGAATGAAAATGGAATAAATAGAGGTAGAACATAGAACTCATAACATATATATTTTATGAGGGAGAACAAACCATAAGTTTCTCAGAAGAAGGGTTTTCACACTGGAACAATGGGAGCTCTCGTTTAGGGCCTAATGTGGGAGGATCCTGATATGAATTGGGGTTGCATTTGTGGAATTCTTTCCCAGCAGTTTTTTAAAACCATTGGTTGATATAATACATATACCAATGGTTCCATAAAACTTTGGAATAAGGGGAAAACCTATAACCTATCCAAATGGTTTCAAAAAACTATTAGAAAAACTACCACTGATCCCAACAGTTATATATAACCATTGGTAAAGGTGTCTCCACCCGGGCCTATCCCAATGGTTTTCCAAACCATTTGGGAGAAACACTCTAACAATTACTATACCAATGGTTTTTAACAAATTGTTGGTATATGAAACCTATCAAAATGGTTTTTCTAAATCATTGGGATATAGGCTTTGGTATAGAAGAAATTTCAAGTAGTGAATGATTTCTTTATGATATATTTATTTTCAAATCCATTATAATGTTTTATAAATAAAATGTAAATTATCATAAAAATATCCCCTAGGAGTGTCAAACCATGTGCACAGTGAAGCTCATTATCAGGCACTAGGTTATGATCCGATCGAGCCTAATGCATCCTTTTTGGATTCGTTACCCTTAAGTACATTTGTGCTAGAATAATTTTCACTTGTAGTATCAAGAAAGGAATTTATTTGAAAAGAAAACCACATAATATATTCCGTCATAAATCTTTAGGATGTTCTTGTATTATAATCTGCCAAAAAATTCATGGGGTTATGTTCTGTAATATATGTTTTCCTAAATATATTTCCCATATATTATACTAAAATTCCTATAATACCAAATGTATCAACCCTGACCCCTGTAGCCTATAGAGAGTGTCGACATTATTTCATTGGTATAAGACAAAAAGAATCACACACCAAAGGTCAAAAAAGTTTATTAGTCTTTATAAACTTGATACATACATGGAATATAAATTACATTTTAAAACTTAAAATTAACAAATAATTTTCTTTGAGAATTCCATTATTCCCCATAGCATATATATTGGTGAAAAATACCTCAATGTAAATTTACTTTTTTTGAATTGATTGTGTCTACTGTCAAATAAGGTTTCCAATATCAATTGTGGAATTCAAGAGTGATTATTGACATGGTTTATTGAAAAAATACCCAAGACAAAAGAATGTATTCCCAGAGAGTGATATAGATTATTGCGTATACAAGGTGACATCAATTCCAAGATTTTCCCGTATTTTTTCCCTCAAAATCATGATTTAATGTAAATAAAATGAATGATTTCTAAATATAATCAATTCTATGTTTACCACAATGGAGGTATGAAGAGATGCAAATGAAGTCATCATTTTCTGTTGAAGGTGGTGAAATAAAATCCATAACAAAATAATGTTCACACCACAATAGTTTTTTTGGACCAAAAAGGATTTTTTATTTTCGGGAGAAGATGATGATTTAAGGGGTACCATAAAAAAAACAAATTCTACGTGGACCACCTAGTATGTTTATTACATAGTGATGGGTAATCCAAGAAAGAGATTTTGGTTATATTAATTAGCTTGTATTTTGGGATTCTTCTCCAATATAAAGAAATCCAAGTCACAACATCAATGTGATAAAATTTCATTAGAGAAAATAACCACGATTAGAATTTATGAAAGTTCAAATGTGGTTCCTTCAATAATTTATGATACGTAGAAAACGTATTTCATGAAGGATGTTATTTTTGGATAACTATAGAATGAAAAAGAACATAGGTATCATAAAATGTCAATCGTATGTGAAGTAAAGGATGTTCACAAAGAATAACCATTCTGTAAAGTGAAGGTAGTTCATGAAGTATCAATGGTCTATGAAGAAAAGGTGGTCTGTGAAGAAAACCCATTTCTTGAAACAAATTCTCTACGAAGTGAAATGGTATCCATGAAGGGATTAAGGAATTCTCTGATGGATAAAAAAATGTTCATGAAATGACTCTCTGAAAATAAAATGCTATACGATGAGGTTTATTTCATCTACCCGGTGTTAACACTAAATCAAGGCACACTCATGTATGAAAAAATTCAAAGGTGTTTTTTAAGAATATAAAATTATTCTAAAGGAGTAGTGATACCACATTTTTTATAGAGTATTGAACTCTAAAATTATTATTTGATATTAACCATGAGCAAAAGTGAGTCTTTTCTTATAATTGTATTAGCAGTGTGCTTTAGTGAATTTGTTACAAAGGTAACTATCCTATGTATGCTCTTTGGATATATCCTAGTATGGGTGACTCAATAAAATTTATTGTGTCTTTTGTATGCCTTCATTTATTATCATAAATTTATATTGGGAATTGATAGAATAACATTTTTATTAGTGAAAATACATGATTTGAAGGGGTATTAAATTTAATATTTCATACCCAGATTCCAATCCCCCACAAGGGTATTTAACCTAGTTAGAATAATTTTTTTTATTAGAGATAAATGTTGTTTTCAATGTTTCTCTCTCTAGGGACTCAAATGAGGTTTTAAATAATTAAGGGATTCTTATCTTTGATGGAAAAAGTTTTCAATAATGGATCAATAATATGAATAAAAAATTCTAATCTCTCAGTATTGATGTCATTATAGTAGTAATGCATAGTTTTTTGACTAGTGTGGATAGTGGTGCTTTATTCGAAGCTGGGTAAAGTGAATTGTAAACTAACGGGAAAGAAATAAATTCTTTAGGGGGAGAACAATCCAATACAATCAATACAAATGTGCTTTCATGTAAGTAATGAAATTCTATGTGAAAAAGTTGCTAAATATTTATGAGGGTGATGTAAATGTTACATAGAAAAAATTCTTGTTCTAAGGAACACGAGTGGAGATCTAAGAATGAACCCCCATGATTCTATAAAGGAATTCATTGACCGGGTGAATATTACTATAGAAAATATTAATTGTCTCATATAAACTCTTAAAGATAAAAATATTGTTAAGGGCATATTGAAAATAATTCCACCGTGTATGAATCTAAAAGATCTTTTACTAGAAATTAATGATCTAAAAGTATTAACATTTGATTATTTGCACATTAATATTGTCACATATGAGATGATAAATAATTATAATGATTATACAGAAAACGTATTTTCAAATGGTTGGCATTCAAGGCCATGAAGAAGACATTCATTGAATATTTCCAAGAAACATAAGATACAGTTGAGGTCATGTCATTCCATCCTCAATTCATCAAATATGAAATGAAAATTTTAAAGGGAAACTTCAACTTGAATTATTTTTATGTGAATAATTTTTACATATTGCAATATGGTTCCCCAATAAGATTCTAGATGATGATGAGGATGAAGTCGATATTCCCATGATGAATTCTTCAGCTTATGTGAAAGTTGTGAAAATCATTGAGTGGAGTATCATAAATTAAAATAATCTACTATCATAATAAAATAGTAGATTAGATGAATATAAGGTTGAATTGATAGAGTACTACAAGGATCTTGGGTATAATTCTATAGCAGTAGATTTAGGTATTGCTATGAAAATGGGAGAAAGTGAGAATGGTGAATATGAATTTCAAGGAAGGGATGATCTCTAAGATGAATTACATGGTGATTTTGAGTAGATAGATTTTTGGAGATAAAAAAAGAATAAAGAAAAAAACGTGGTTAAAATATCAAATCATTATATATAGTAGCACTATTGATAGATGTTTGTATAGAAGGATGAAATTGAAAAGTTTCAGTTTTCAATGCAAGAGAAATTAGAAAAGGATGTTGAGAAAAAAATAAATGTTGAAGAATAAAAATGTGTAATTAATGGATTGATTAACACATAAAATATCTAATAAAACACATAAAATATAATTGGAAATAAGTATCATGTTATATTCATCAAATATGACATGGATGGTGTTTTCAAAGTTGGAAATGATAAAGGCCGGAAGATTATTAGCTTTGGAAAAACCAAATTTCGAGGTAAAGATATGATATGTGATGATGACGTAGTTATCAAAGGTCAAAATCACAACTAGGTAAGTGTTATTTAATTTTTTGACATAGTTCATGATATATGATTTACAATGGAGCTATTTATTGTAAGGGGAAAATATAGTACAATTTTTTAACAGTGAAATATTAAGAATGGAAATCTCTACCTTGTGAGTAGAGATGGAAAAATGTGTTTTCAATCTAGAGAGGAAGAAAACATGTTGTGAAATAAATATCTTATCGATCTATTCCAAGTTTCCCTATAATTTCATGTCAATTGTGATGTAACTCTAGATCTCCATTAGCTATCATGTGATCATAATCTTACATGATATTCTTATCAATAAGAGAATATTATCATAGATACTTGCATGGAAAGAGAAAAAAATAAAATGGAGTCCTTAAATTGGGCATTTAAAGTGTGAGTGGACCTATATCACCAAGATCGATTAATAGAAAGAGTTATTTTGTTCTATTAATTGATAATTTTAGTATGATGGAATGAGTATTAGTCATTTCCCATAAGTAGGACATATTTATTTGAATAAAAATTATCCAAGGGAATCTGAAATGATTCTTGGGTAGAGGATTATGATGTCTCATATTGATAATTGAGCATAATTTTTAAACAAACATGTGGATGACTATATCACGTAACTTGGGATAAGGAATCAAGTTTCTCTAAAGACAAATTCTCATCCAAATGGAATGGTTGTGGGTGAAATAGAATCATAATAAACACAAATAGAAAATTTCTTACTGAAAAGGAAATACTTGATAAATTCAATAATCAAGTAGTATTAATATTAGCATTCATATATAAAAGGGTTGTGTTGTGTATAAAGGAAGAAAAGACTACGTTTGATCTATGGTGTAGAAATAACCTAACATTGAAATAATTTTTTTAACATTGTAAGTATGTGTTTTATCCTAAATAAAGAGACCAATTTGAAATTTTAATCACATGAATATGAGGGGATATTTGTTCGATATTTAGGAAAAATAAAAGCATAAAAATGTTTCAAGAAGAATATATGGAATGTTTTTGAATGAATTATTGTAACTATAGTAGAAAATGAATAGAATATTGAATAATGGAGTGAACAGATCCCTGATGACAATGATGATGTGGTATGAAACATAGGGGGAGTAGAAGTGAAAATTGAAAATTCAGAAGAAGCTACAAATTGTGATAAGAAAAAGTAATTTTTTTATCTATATGGATGTTGAAGTGTCAAGATGAAATTTATAAAAAAGATATCACTGGTGATTAGGTAGCACCAATTCAAACATAGATAATGAAGTATTTACCGAAGACAACTTTCCTATATCTGGTAGAGCCTAAATTTTTTGACGAAGAAGACAGAGATAAAAAATTATTTTGGCTATAAATGAATAGCATGACCAAATTGGGAAGAATCTTACATGAGAAATTGTTTCAAGTCCAATAGATAAGAATGTCATCTAAAAAATGGATCTGTCACAAAAAGCTTAATGAAGATTTCATAATGACTCAAAAAAACATGAATACTGTGAAAAAGGTTACTCCTAGGTTGAGGGCATCAATTTTGATGAAAAAAATTCACCTCTTTCGAGGATACACATAATCATATTATTCATTCCCTTAAGTTCACATAGATAGTTCAATGTTTTCCTTATGGATTTCAAGTTAGTATTTATGAATGGGGATCTTGATTAAGAAGTGTCTAGTGAGAAACTAGATGGTGTTATCATTCATGAAAACGAAAAAAAATCCACTGATAAATGTTCTACATGGTTTGAAGTAAGAACTAGGAGTGTTGTATTAAAGACTATATTAGATTTTTAAGAATCCGGGTTTTCATTATGGTTGAGTTGTTTACAATCTCAATGTCTAAAAGAATGCAATCAAAGGATTATGGTGTATGTATATGTCGAGGACATAATCTTTGGTGGAATACATGGGATGTAATGCAAACAGTTTACAGAATTCATGAAAATGATTTCAAAATGTCATTGATTGTTGAAATAACATTTTTCATTACTTTATAGATGACATAAGGAAGGATTTCCACATTTATTTCTCATTCGAAATATGTTAAGGATATTTTGAGAATTTTTGGAATGGTTAATTAAATGGAGATGATGAATCCAAATGTATAATCAGATGAAACAGTCAAAATATTATGAATTCAAAGGAATTAATGTCACATAGTATATGTAGAAAATTGGTATTCTATTTTATTTAATAATTATAAGACCGGATATTGATTTTTCCACTTGTTATGCATCATGATTTCAATGTAATCCCAAGGAAGGACACATTCTTCATGAAAAAATAATACATAGGTATATCAAGGACATGGTGGATTTCAATTTATTTTAAAATAAAAAATCTCTGTAAGAGTTATTAGTATATACAGATGCATATTTAGTGAAGTTGGTAGATGATAGAAAGTCAACCATCAATGATGAATTCTATATTATAGGATTGTATATTTCTTGGATAAGAATGAAAAAATATTAAATTTAATTGATAAATATAGAATATTAATATATTATGGATACTCAAGAATGAATGAATTCATTGTGGATGAAGAAATAACTTGATGATATGGGGATGAAGTGATATCAGAATCTATTGTAATGTTTCATGTGCTATAAATCCTAGAAAACATATATTCCATCACTCAATAAAAAAAGAACATGTAAATCACATATTTTTTATTAAGGGGAAGGTGGATCATGGGATTGTGAATTTAGAGTATGTGCCTAAAGAAACACAGGTTGTATGCATTTAAATGATGTCCCTAAACAAAGAGGTATTTGAGTGGCATCGATTGGATATTGGAGTTCAGTCGACTCCCCACACATGAAATAATGTAGATGTGGGACCCCCTCCCACCATGGTATGGTGTGTTTTCCATTATTTCCTTTATAATGGTTCATTATGAGTTTTTTAATTTTCCAAATTATATCCTCATAGAGGGTCAAATAAATTTTTCAATAAGGACTATTTTTCATGAACCAAGTGATGATCGTTTTAACACCCAATTATCAATTTTTAGGTGTAATTTCCAAAAGTTATAACTTTGAAAAATCCACATCAACTCATATAATCTTGAAAAGGATTCAATTTCTTAGAAACCAATATCTATATACTTCACCATAATTTTAAGATAATTTAATATTCATAGACTTATCCCTAGGGTTATCCTTAAATTATTTTAATCATAATCCTTAAAAATAACTAGAATATCCAATGACACCAACTATAATAACCCCAGCCTTTTATACATATTGTTACATGATTTTAATATAAATATCAAACATATATCTCTAAATGACTGATAGGCCTAGTTTCATTGGAAGAGAAGATTCATAAAACATTTGAAATAATCTAAAACATAAGATTATAATATTATTATCTATAATGATCTCATAAATCTCTTTGAGATCCTAAAACATCAAAGGATAACCTCGGAAATACAAAAAACAATGGGGTGTGATATATAGACTAGTAAGGGAATTAACATGGTAAAGAAGATAAAAATGAATAAATAAAAGGAAATAGTCATAAATAATCATATGTATGCTAATCATAAATAAAATAGAATCATAATATCACAGAAACATTGTAATGAAAAATAAATATAAAATATTACATAAGAATAAGTCAAGGCTTACTTCTAAAACAACATCACTTAGTGGAAATAGTCTCATAATGGATTAAGTTAACTCTGTAATCCCATAAATAACATCTCATTAGAAAAAAAAATTACCAAATTAATTGTATTATTATCAAGGTACACACATCATAACATGTAAATGGTTCTGTGTTCCACAAAAAGAAATCAATCATAATGCATAAACATAATGCATTTGAGCAAATAAATTGAGTCATGTAATACCCCCATAAATTGAATGGATAATAATATTAGTATATATGAAATATAAAAAATTATATATATATAATTTATAATTACTTCCAAAAAATAGATATTGAAATTGAGTTATTGAGAGAAAGTCACAATCCAATGAAAATGGTAGTTCAAGGAGATCACATACCTTATGTTCCAGAATCATTCTTCACTTGCACTTAATGTCATGGATAAAAAAATAAAATAAAATAATTAATTAACATACAACCATTTTCATTTATATTTTATTTATCATAACTTTATTATGTTCATTCATAATCATTTGAATGATATGTAATTTTAATTTCATTGTTCCAATAATGGTCATTTTATTTTTCTAAGGTCAGATCACTTGGGTATAATTATTGATGTTTTTGTCAGATGGGACTACAACTATTGATGTTAAATTATATGGTCTTCATATCCTTTTTGAAATTTAAATTGATATAAATATCCACTTGTGTTATATTATAGGGACAATTCACTTAATAAAAACGTCAACATTATGTGTTTAGTTCATGTCAGCCATTTTACAGATCATCACGAACTAGATTCAATTTATTTAGTCAAATTATTATTAAATAATTACAGAATATAAAAATGGTTATATTTTAATTATTATAATCATATTTAACTATAATAATATTTTTATAATCATCCGTGATGTTGGTGGTGAAAATGAAGTACGATGTTCATGGAGGCGGTGAACCAACCATATTGTAGAAAGAATTTGTATTTTATATTATAAGGGTGGGGGAAAAGAAAGATATTCCACCATAATAAAAACATTTTAGTATATTGAGGATAATGTTTTTTACTATTTATAGTTTTATGAAGAACATGATGGGGTGGTAGAACAAGTATAAAATTAAAAGATTTTAGTCGAAAATTTTACCTATTCTTTTGGTCACATCCTCTTAGGGTACCCTTTCTGGATTCCTAAAATGGTGTCCAGATGAGACTAGTAGAACTATGACATGGGAAATATTATTAGAAACGTAATTGGATTGAAATTTTCTAATTTCTAATACTTAGCAGGTGTGGGGAGAAGGGGTGATATTTGTAAGGGGAGGAGAGGGGTATTGTATCACTCTTGGTTTGAGGTATGTAGCCTTTGATTATGCCTTTTTATGTGTTTAAAGTGATTGATATTTTTTGGGAAGTGGTTGGGAGAGTTTGGAATGGTTTTGAATAAGTTTGGAGGCATTTCAAAGGGCGCATAGTTTGATCACAGTTAGAGAAAACCATGAGGGTTCTATAGTAAACCATGTATGGAGGAAAGTAGACTTCACACAACCTATGAATAGTTTCCCAAACCATGAGAAGAAACCATGTAGACCCCTAATATCAAGGTAATGGAGAAGACATGGTTAGTACATGGTTTTGAAAAACGTATTGCTAACCATGTGGCCACTTAAGAAAATGGGTTTTTTAAATCAGAGCTCCGTCAAGCTTAACATATTTCACTCCAAATTTCCTCCCACACATGCCCCACTCAGAATTTTGGGTTCTGAATGGTTGGAGGTGCTCTCTCACACATTTTCGAAGCAAATCAACGTGGTTTCTTGGTGTATTAAAGGTGGTTCTTCTTAGGTAAGTCTCCATTCATGATTCTTTGGGGTTTCCTCTAGATCTACATCTCCCCATATATAGGTTTTCAATATCTTCACCCATTTTTTTGTAGATCTAGGGTTTCTCTTACCTTTTTTGTTGATTTTAAGGCTTTTCAATGTTAGGGAAGGAGATCTAGAATGGGTTTTGGGGGCGTTTTCTCAAATTGCGGTGTGGTTGCTTGTGGGTTGAATTTGCCGAAACCCTAAAGGTAGGTGGATTCTCTCTTGACTCGACATGGTTAGAACTAGTGGTATTGGTTTCAATTAAGTTTTTTTTCATTAAATTTATTGGGATAATGATACATGAAATCTTGGTGGAAACCCTTTGGGTGGAGATTTGGGGATTTTTGGAAAAAATGTGATATAGTTGAAAGTGGGATTTTGTTGGGTGATTTTAAAATGTAGATTTCGAAATTGGTTTCATGGATTGCATTATGAAATTTGTTTTTGAAATTTGTTTTCAATAAAATTGTGGTTTTATTGAAATGGGGTTTGGAATAGAAAATGGTAGAAGTTGTTTTCAATAAATGGATGATTTATTGGAGTGAATTGGATTGTGTTGAAAATTATGGTGTGTTTATTGTGTGGATTTGGTGCTTTGTGTGTGTTGGTTGATTAAGTGGTGTGTCTTGCATTTATGGTGTGGAAGTGGTTGGGAAGGCTCCCTATAAAAGTTGATGGATATTGGTCGAATGGACCTGAATTATGGATAGTGGTCGGGTAGCACTGCTAGTTGGAGATGGGTGAACGGGTTGGACGAAAGCTCCACTGTTTTGGTTTCCTTGTTGGGTGTTGTTTTGAAAGATGAAATTTTCTGTGCTATTGTGAATTAGTGAAATGGATTGTGGAATGGTTGTTTGGATTTCGCATGTGTTGCGGGAATATGGGTGAAATTACATAGAAAAGGAGTGTTTGGATTGTTGTATGTTGTGGAACTAATTGTTGTTTTATATAAACTGTTTTATATAAATTTAATAATAGTATTATCCAAGTGGCATGTGTAGGGATATAATTTGGGGAAAACCTTCTGAGTATTATTAATCACCCCCTACTTTGGCATTTTAGTGCTTTTGTAGATTTCATATTATGGGACACAGGTTAAGGTAAACCATCTCATTACCGGTGGCTTGTAGTGATTTTTCGGAGTGTTGGGGGTGCTCGGAGCATGGAGCATGGTCTGGAGATATGGAATGTGTCTTGGTCTATTTTGGGTCTCTTGTTTAGTCTTCTTCATGGTAATCTAATATTTTGTTTGGTTGCATTGGTTTTTGGGTTGTATTGTGGAACAACCTAGTTTTCTTTTTGGTAATACATGTTTGAATGTTTTATTGACATACATCATATATTTTGTTGTTAGTGGATGGTTTAATTGGTTTTGTATTAATGAAAAATCATTCCCTAATTTATTCTCAATGCCCTATGTATTTATTTCTATCTTATAGCACCTTAGGAATGTCTCTTAAGGGCTAGTACCATTCATCCACCCTCTCAAGCTAATGAGATGGGTCAGTATGTTACAAGTTTTATCAATTTGTTTGGTCCTTGGCATTCAATTGAGAACATTTATTCCATCCTTTGGCGTTTATTATTGGTCTTGGTGTTTACATTCATTCTTGACCTATTCCTTGAGTCGGGATGGTATCAAGACATAGGATTGTCGGAACATGGACTATATATCAAAAAAGGATGTAGCTAACCCTTTTATGTTGAACTTCAAGTGACTAGGGAGTTGGGTACATAAGTGTTTGGAGACACTTGTAGGCATTGGATATCTCATTGTCATGGGTGTAGCCAATGAGATGACCATGGCATGCATAATAGATATGAATTCCTACTAGGATGTATATTTCATCGGGATAAAATAATTTATGGTGTGATATGAATATATGGATTTGAAAAATCTGAATTGGGTTTAAAAACAAAAGGATTTTAAACATGAAAAACTTGTGGTATTTTGAAAATGGGTTGATTTTCAAAACCTATGGATTTTTTTCAAAATAGTGCAACATGAGAAATGTGAACTTGTAGAAAGCCTAGTTGTGATAGTTGTACTATAGTTGAACTAGAATTTGTGATTCACGTGTTTCTAAGATAGGAATTATTGTTTTTTTATTGATAGAAATGTAACTAGGTTGGTGTCGTAGGGACCAACCAGAGGTGGCTGTTGAAAATGAGGTTTCACCTGATCCCCAGGTGAACCAATGACTATTTTAGAGTATAGTTCATGCTTTCAAAGCAGTAGAAAGTGTGAATAAAGAGGATTAAAAAGGCATAATTATCATGAGAATCGGTTTCAATGCATAATTCACCCGTCTTTATGTGTGATTCAGAGCCAGAGAGGGCTAAAGTGTGGTTGAATAGAATGAATCAGATATTTGTCTTCTTGGGAACACCAGAAGAGTTGAAAGTAAAGTTAGCCACATATATGTTGGAATATCATTCCCTCTAGTGGTGGGAGCTAGTGGTCCAAGCTGAGATATACCAAAGTGTGACGTGGTAGGGGTTTGAGAAAAGATTTAATAAAAAATTCTACCCTCATATGTTTAGAATTCAGTGTACAACAAATTTCTTTAGTTTTAAGAAAATTAACATGGCAGTGACGGAATATGTGGCTATGTTTATGAACTTAGTGTGGTTTTCACCCGATGTAGTGGGTAGTACATCGTTTTAGGAATGATTTTTTGATGTTAGGTTAAACCAGGAAATTAGTAGCAAGATAGTGGTTCAGTATATAGATGATTACACATAAATGTTAAACTCAGCTACTGTGGATGAGCGGGGTCTTTTAGGGGCTATAGGTAGGGGAAGTATGTTGGTACCCATGGTAAATAGTGGGAACTCGAATGATGGGGTCAAGCGGAAAAGGGAAAATTATTTCTAGGGTGGGAGCATAGCTCAAAATATGATGGCATGATCTATGAATCTTTCCCAAACCCCCATGACCCCATCATCTTCCCCTAACCCCCGCGAGACCCGAACCCTAGCTCACCTCCTTGCAACTGGTGAATTTAATTTAGGTTAGTGTTTCTATTTCATTGAATTTTATTTAAGAGATTTATGTGTTCTTGGAATCTAAGGATGATTGTGATGGTGGGTCGTTCCCTTTTCTAGAATTTGGGAATGTATTTTTGTTTGTGGATTTGGATGAGTAAGCCTTTTCTTTGTTTTTGATTATGACTAAAAATGTGCACAATTACTAGAATGTCCTCCCAAATTGTTAGATTTGAATTAATTCTCTATGATTAAGTAGTATATTTATACTCTTTATGAGAACATGCTTGTCTTTGTGATTTTGTAAAAAGTATATCCTATTTATAAATGGTATGTGAGTGTCGAAGTCTGTTTTAGCTTCACCTTCCTTGCCTCCTTTGCCTCTATAACCTCATTCAAAATTTTTTGGGGGGAACTTTTGTTTATATCCAGTTTCTTGTTCAGATAAGTGGTTTATCATGTGGATCATTTTGATAGAACCATATCGTGAACCTTCATCTAACAAGTATCTTGTTCAATGGGATGGTTCCCTTATTCCTAGTGATAGAGTTAGGAACTCTAGAAAAGTATAGATTAGCTTGAGAACTGAAATGGTTCTTCCCCCCATGCCACATACTTTATTTTCTATTCATACATTCTCTTAGGAGATTTTTCTAGTCATACATTCTCTTAGGAGATTTTAATGCTAATGGAGTTGGATCAATTATCAAATAGGGAATCAAGTTTGTGACTGGATGATTTAGTTTTGTATTAATGATGGGAAGCTATCAACTGATCAATTTTCTTAACATCCATTCATAGTTTACTTCCATTATTCTTCCTGTTTTGGTTGTATGATGATGGAAAAAATCACCTTTGTGAGTTTTTCTCAATTTTACATTTCAAAAGTCAACCATATTCTAAAGAATTCCTTAAAATATGAGGAAATACTTCATATTTTGTCCTAGAATCCAACAAAATGGGTATTAGTTAAGGAGTTATGTGAGACATTATTCATTTTGATTTAAAACCTTTTAAAACCTTTTTATGTTATTCTCTATAACAGTGATCAAGTACTCTAATACTTTACATTTTTAAAAAGAACACAAATTATTCTACAGATATATAAAACCTAGGAGACACAATTCCTTTCCGCACTCATAGTAGGGGTGTTTTTACTATCTCCATTATTCAAGAGGCGAATACACAAGATACTTAATAGGTATGGGGATAGAGCTAGTGAAAGTTTTTTTAATCATAACCATTAATGATTTTACTTTTCAAACCATAATTACTTGAGCTATGAGTACCAATTTGATCATTGAATAAAATACTCCAAAAATTACAAAACTTCTATAAACACTAGGTATATTTTTTGGATATTTTAGTGGGATCAACCATGTATGTAACTCATCAAAGATATTTTCTATAAGGATATATAGTAGCTAATCTTATAATATGTTCATATTAAATATATAGGAATGACATTTGTATTTGTAAATGAAATCTTGCACCCTATCAATTTTAAACTGCATACATATTAAGAGATCTAGTAATAAAGTCTTCCTAAATGTAAATATGAATTGAGATAGGAATTTCAAATTAAGGACATCCCATAATAGAACTAACCCTATTGGTTTTTTGTTAAACCAAATAACACTACCCCCTCTTGGGTGTTTAAAAATAATATGAGCATATTTGGTTATTTTTTTTCATTTTTTCCCATAATGGGACCGCATCATGTCACGAAGTGTGTATTATATATTTTTAATTCTCCCATTCCATTGAAGATCAGGAAATACGTGTTCCCAAAGTAGGTCGAAGGAGGATTCACATCCACACACTCTGAATAAAACTTTTATTTTGGTTTGACTGGTTCTCATCTCCCTTCCATGACTTCCTTTTGATCTATCAAAGACTATAGAGTTTATAAATTCTTGCAGGACATTCAACTGAGAGGACACTCAAGTAGAGTCAGTAAGAAAATCTTGATTTGGTTAGATCACCCTTATTTATTGATGATATATAGTATTATCCAACGAGAGGAAACCTTATTGATATGACTATGGATATAGCCCCAGTATAAGTAATTCTTAATTAACTTCATCTACTGGGTTTAGATACACATGTTTTCTAGACCCAGGTCTTATTACGTAATTTCACTTTTCCCTCATAGGTTGAGCAGTTTTCACATGTCAAAGAATATTATTTGGAGGAGATTTATTGGTCTCTTTCAAGATTTTACACATAGTAAGAATATTTCTCTGGATTAATTTGAAATTGATTCACTTTAATTACTCTTCAGTTTCATATTTGGTTAACCAATCCTTAATAATGAGTGACTAAGAATCCTGGGTGATGGGTGGGATGTGGAAAAAACCTTTTATTTTTTCGTCTGTATAATCTCATTGGAAAGGTTGTAGATTAATATTTTTTTGGATCCCAATTTTTAAATCTTTCATAGTTTATATGTAAAAAAACATTCTTAAAGTGTTTTGTATGGAACAAATTCTAAAAAAAAATTCTTCATCATGTTCTTTTGTATTTGCATCATAATCTGAGTTATCTTTGGGTCCAATACTGATGGAAATCACAAATTCAATTTATTCCATAGAAATCATAACATAATTAGAATGGTAGTGGGATTTAACATCCTTTAAATATTGTATGAAGAAAAAATAAAAAAATCTCTATGATTGTCCCCTTATTGGTTTACTATTTTAGATTATGAACCCTTTTAGGATTTACCTTCTCCACTAGATCCTCACCCAGAAGTGATTTATAGTGGTCATCCTAAGGGAGACCCCATAAACATTCACGAAGCGCATCCCCAATGAGAAGGTTGGGTCCTGAAATGAAAGAAATTGTGAGAGATTTTTGTGTGAAGATCCACCAATATATATGAGACCAACATATATAGATAATGATTGGGTAATAATTCCCCCATCCTAATGAGATAGGGTTGTATCTAATCACCCAATATAATAACATAGATCCATTAGTTACAAGATTGTAAGGACCTGAATATAATTAATAAACTTTCAAGAATGTTGGTTCAATATACTCTCATGAATTATAGAAGATAATGCTTCCAATTCAACTAACTGCTATATCAGAATGATCAACTTGAAAATATCCTAATGCTCTACAAGTTTTCTTCTAATATATTGCTTCAGATTAAATCTTAAATTTTTTATTAATGCTGAAATTTCTCAAATATATCTGCAAATACTCAATATCTTCTTAAAATGTATATTGCCTAATAAAATACTCACTATCTTCTTATTTCCTCAAGTTACTTTGTAATCACATGTGTATAAGCATACACATGCATGCACATATGTACTTTGGTTTTCTAGTGGTTGATTTACCATATGTATTTATATAGTAAATCCTTATGTAACATATTTATATATTTTTTCAACTAGTATATATGAGTCTCTTTCCATCTTTAGTAGTAACTATGTGTTTTAATTTTTTTTAATATTGTGTAGGCACATTGTGATATACATGGAAAAAATCTGGATCACATTACCGAGGAACACACCTCAGTATGTTAAGGGTTTGAAGCAGTTTTTAGATTTTGCAATTTCCAATCGATCCGTTGAAGGTAGAATAATATGTTCATGTCCCAAATGTAAATATAGAAGATGGTTGAAGATAGATGATTTTTATGAACATTTAATACAAAATCGATTCCCTGATCAATATTTGTGTTGGATTTGTCATGGAGAATCGAACGTTACAGAAAGGTTGAGCACTAATGTTAATACACAAAATGTGCTCCCAACATTGTAGAAAATGGAAAATGAAATGAAAAACCTCATAAATGATGCATTCTATAGAGACCCGAATCTTGACGTACATGGACATTACATTACTTTTGCAGAATACTTAATACATAACAAGAACAGACATATAAGGACCATAATAGTTTAGTGTCTTTGGAAACTTGGAACGTAATCTTCTAATAGTGGTGAAAGATCTTCAACATCTCCCATAAAGATCTTCCACTTTTTGTTTCCTTACCTAAAACCATTATTTTGATCCTGGGGGAAAATAAAACATAAAAAGGTTGATCTCAAATGCTCAGTAAGGGTAATCATTGATTAAATAAAACATACCATATACATTTGAACTTAAAAACATGAACATAACGTTTAAACATCAAAATCTCGAGCAATGACATAAAACATGGAAGTACATAAGGAATAGCTCATAATGGAACATAAACCATGATAAAATAGAATGGGAATAAAACATGTAACTATGGAATACATTAAGCACATGTAATGATTTCCATAGTAGCCAAGGCATTGTTGCCAAGACCATCTTAGTGGACAAAGTCCCATTCTGAATCGAGTTCACTCCTCGTTTCAGTCCTGTAACACTGAATCGGATTAACTTACCATTCCAGACATGTATATCTCATGAGATATAAATCTTTACCCAATTCATTGGAGGGAGATATAGGTCTCACCCATCTCATATTGAAATCAATCTTACTTGTGTCACAGAATAAACTTAAAACATTCACCATAACCCAAAGAATAAAATGGGTTTCATAAACATCATCCCATCATTTCATAATCCATATAAAACAAATGGAAATTTCATCATAAGAAAAGTGAATCCATGTAAATCATAGAGACATTAAACTTTAATCATACACATATGAAATAATTTCATCTTAGATGGAAAATGGTTTTGATAAAGCATTTGAAATGAATTCTTGAGGAAAATATCCTTTCTTCTTCAAAATAAATTTCTTTTCACAAAATGTCATTCAATTTTAAAATAAAATGATTTTATAGAAATAAAATATTTTGGATGAAGCTTTACAAAAATAAGACTTTATAAAAACGTATAATTCTTTTCATGTTGTATAAGGTAAAAACATTCTTCTCGTACTTTTGCTGGAAAAGTCAAAAAAGTACCTCCTAACGTAAACAAAAGAATGATTCCTTACATACCATATAGTAGAAGTCAAAAATGGGTAAAATGGAATTTAAACATACATTAAAACACTTTTATAAAACATGGACATGGATGATAGCAATAACCCCAGTAAATACATACAAATAAGCAATCTCAGATAAAAATGAGATTTGCCAAATTTTCCCTTACCTTAGGACTGATATGCTTCGTACGTATCCGAACCTCCTGTATAATGATTTAAATAATGTCATTGACTTATTATAGAATAATATTCATTGTTATGATATCATAAATTGTTCACTTATGACTTTATATTACCCTTTCTTTTGTAAATTCCATGTTAAAGAGCGTTTTGGGTAAAATCTATTCATTTGATGTCCGTGTTTTGACTTGTAATTATTCATATGATTACTTAGATCATGATTACTTAATTCCAGAATATAAAACATTATTTAAATATAATATATATTCAGAAAATACATATATATAATAGATCTATAAATGGATAGAAATACACCGTTCATGGAGACGGTAGGTCGTACGTACGCATGAACGTTATTTTCGTTTCCTCATTTAATTGAATGGAATTAATTGGATGACATACATATATATATACATAAATCCAGTATCATTATTATGTCATATCTTTCATTATTACTTATTATAAATACTTTATAATCATTTATGAATCGTTAATCATTGAGAATGAATCTCATCGCGTCGTGGAGATGGTATTCCGTACGTACGCACGAGCGATGATATCGTTCCCATGATCATGGAATTTCATTGGAGTGTATGTATACTATTAAAGAATCAATATCACTTTACAATAATCATATATAGTTATTATTTACACCATTATACCCATCCAAGTAAGGTGGTGGTAAAAAATAGATTACACCACGGCATGGAGACGGTATTCCGTACGTACGCACGCACGGTGAATTTGTTTTATATAGGATGGATAGATGGTGAAATAGGGTTGTTTAATACATATAATAACATATCATTATATGATTTATATTGATGTTATAATGAAACAACCTAAGAAGAATAAGTGGAAGAAGAAATAAAGGTGAAATAATCGGTAACAGATATTACCTCTTCTTTGAAGCGCCTCTTTAAGACCTCCTCTTAGGGCACTAAAATTGGTCTTTGAAGAAGACCAGTACATCTAGTATGTTTCTATGGAAGTGGAGAAGAGAATTTTTCAGGGTTTGGCCGAGCTTTAAGGCTCAAAGTGGTGTGAGGAAGAAAGGGAGGAGGTTCCTTTTATAAGGGAGGAGAGGGGCACCTTTGGAATAACTAAAAATATTATTTTATTATAAAGTAAAATTCGGTTTTTAATAGCTCCAAATTGATATATTTAGAATCTAAGGTTGGTATGGGTCGAAATAATCTCATCCAATATAATTTAGACAAGTTTAGGTATCAATTGTAACCTAATCATTTAGATTTAACTTTAAGTTAGATAATTTAACTTTTACCGTGTCTTCTTGTTTTCTTACACTATAAGGTTAATAAACTTACTATATCAAGAAAAAATAACCCCAAGTTGTTTATTATTAATATATATAACCTTATATAAGTCATTGTTCTGTACCATAGATTTTAAGGAATAAAATAACAATTAATAATATAGTATTTGTTTTAAAAACTATTTTATGTCAATTTTGACACTATTTGGTAATTGATTTTTTTGAAACACATAACAGAATGATTAGTTCTAAAACATTTAATTAAATCAATAATAACAGGCCATATTAACATATAAAATTATTGGAATTCATAAAAAGTCTCAAATTACATTTATTTGGGTATTTATAACATCAATTATGTCAATATTTCATTAATAAGATAATTACTTCATCATCATTGTATCATAAATAAATTAAAATATTTTAAGTCTAAAAATTATAAACAAATACCATTATGTAGGAAATCTATTTATCTTTTTAATTAATATTTATAGTTGAATTTATCTTATGTATAAACCTATATTAAAAATTATTTAGTTATTAAACTTTGATTTTAACTATTTTAACCCTTCTTTAAATAAATTGATAATAAATGTCCTTATCTAATCCATGTGGGCCTAAATGGTCATATTTTATTCCTAAGGTTGTTTTTGGTCGAATTAAACTTACCCAATAGAATTATTACATGTGTTAGGGTAATAATAATATCATTTTTACCATTAACTACCCTATTTACTTTTAGCCATGGTAAAAAAAGTAAAAAGTTACTATTCACCAAAAATTATTTTCATCTCATTGAACCACATTTTAGTCCTTGATATTTAGTGTGTCTCTCATATTTTCGAAATTCCACTCACAGAAGCAGTAAAATTATGTTTTATGAAAAAAATTCAGTTTTTTAACTACCACCTACTGGTTTCACTATTCATCAAAAAATGAAAGTTCCTAGAAAAATACCAAAAATTAGGCCTAAGATATATTTGATATTATGAATTCAAAAATTATGTTTATTTTACCAAATTCAAAACATATCAATTATATTAACTAATTTAAAAATTAATTCCTGTCATCAAGACAAATAGCGTGTTTTTAAGAGATAATAACTATCAAAAGATTGACACTTGTTTATGTCTGGTTAAAATGTGAAATTACATCGAATGAACATAATTGTATTAAATTGTTAAAATATATTCTAAATATACTTTAAAACCACTCAAATTAATAATTTATCACTATTAATTATTTCGATTAAAAAAGTTGTTTTTAATTGAAATTTAATAATTTTCACTATTCACCAGAATATGAAAGTTATCCGAAAAGTACCAAAATTTCACCCTAAGCTAATTTCGATATTCCGAATCCAAAAATGAAGTCCATTTTGAAAGATAAAATTTATAAAATTTCAAAAAGTGGGTATTACTATTCATAACGGCTAGTTCATAATAATATTATAATAATATCTCGTTTAGTGAAACTCGGTATTGCGTACTATACACGCTATCGAGGAAGGTCGTGATTGCATGTAATGTAGCAAAGTTAAGGTTGCATGTTGGGCAATACTTATTTTTTGTAACGTACAACACAAGAGATCAATAAAATTAAAAAAAATAATTCTCATAAAAGCTCGGGGTGTTACATTCTACCCCCCTTAAAATGAATTTCGCCCTCGAAATTCATCGGGGTTATAAATGGTTTACTACTAGAATGTTTATTTAATAGATACCCACATCATAAAAAGGAATACCAAAACCAATCTTTAAAAACTAAAGTATGAAACATACTAGTTACCCAAATTAACTAATCACTGGGTTTCCACATAGGTGAAAATATGGATATGGAAGTGAAACCTAACCATCATGTTCTGATGGAGAGTGGTAGAGAACCTGGCTATGAAAAAGCCAAAATTCACAAAGCTATAGATTTTTGATGATCTAAGGTACCATCTGATTCATTGGATATAAGGGAACTAGCAAAACATTTTTGGTTTTCAAGATCATTTCCCCAAAGATGATGAATTAAAAGAAATACTTATATGATTTTGGTACAATCTCACTGTTGTTCATGAATTGAACAATTTCCACTTCATCCCTTAAAGAAATGAAGTTGAATTTGTTATTCGTGATGTGTTAGCAGATCATGTGATAGAATGATGGGTCATTCCATCTGTTTCAAACAAAAGGTTATCAAAAGTTATAAGTCCATCTTATGGTTAGATTAATCATATATGGTTCCAAAAATGAACTTATACTTCATATATCATACCACTTAATAAAATAAAACTAGTTTCTACTAACCAGGAACTTCCTGTAGGCCAGTGGTAGGTGATAAAGGCCATCCGCACTTCGGTTGTGGGTTCAATTCCCACAGCCTTGTCCGAAACGATGGGTTGTCGCCCGTCCTGGAGGTTGTCCTTTTTCTAAAACTATATTACTATAACATCCCATCAATAATATCGAAAAAACTTCTATCGTTAAACAATACTAACTTATGTCCAACATAATCCATTCCAATCTTTAGGCTTCTCCATAATACTGCAGTCCACTCTCATAATATAGTGAAAACGATTACCAAAGATTTAATACCATCGTTGATCCCTATATATCATAAGATATGTCTTGTTAGTCACATTCCAAACATTCGAAGGCCTTAATCATGTATTCTATTAAAAAATGATTACCCATTGAACCTTAGTGAAATCATGAATGCAGTTAAAAGTTAACACTTTCCACATACCAAAATACTCAAAATTCTATATACTCAAACCATGATATCATTTAGTCCTTATATCAATCATGAGCTCATGAATACAATCAAACATCTCATTATCTTCTTATTCCTTCATTATGTGCATATCATCTACTTTACAAAAATATTTGAATAACCTTCCATGGTTACTGGTACCATTCAACATATACTTTCAAACACTTTTAGGAAAAACAATAGTGTAACAATCCTTAGATGATTCTTTATTCCATAGTACCATTAACTATACAACATAACTCTTGATAAACATATAATCATTCCACTACCTTCTAAAACAACTGACTGAGCTTCAACACTTCTTTCAGCTCATATATCATTTGTAGTCTCCTCATCATCATCCACATAAATACTACCCATATGACGATGCTGATTCTCTTCATGATATTTTCTATTAGGTGATTGGCTTGAATAATTCCCATACATTCCACATTTAAAACATCTAATCATTGTTGATATCGTAGTAATACCATTATCCTTGTCCATGGTGTTAACTGAACCTTTTACTTTGCACTTACTGGCATTGTGTCCTTATTTTCCACACCCAAATCATCTTCCAGTTCCTTTGAAACAAGCTCCCTAATGCCTCTTCCCACATGATTTACATGAGGGAAATTGAAATTTATTTCCTCTATGATCATCATGAAACTCCATCTTTCTCTTACTATCTGATTCGGGAAACATACCAAAGTTGAGATTATTGATCATATTATGAGATTGCTGATTAGGTATAATAACAATGTTTGGACTTCCAGATCCCATTTCATTTGGTTTCTTATGAAGAATATCATTCCATTGTCTGTCATATCCTCCATTATCGTGAATCTTCCTATTTCCAGCCCTTTTCTAAAACCCAAAAAGAACAGTGTGAGAGGAAAAAATCATGCTAGGAAAAACAACATAGTAATGGGGGTGTTCCCTCAATATCTAACATCTTAGGTTAAATTCTAAGATCATTATCGTAGTTCTATGACTATATCCTATACGTATACATATCCTTAGGGACATCCCTAGACATACCTTAGAAATATATCTAGGGATATCACTAACGTTTTAGCATCCTACATTCCAATGGTTGACTAAACCTTTCCTCTGATACCAACTGTAGAGACCTGAAGCATGATGTACATGGACATTACATTAATTTTGTGGAATACATAATACATAACAAGAACAGACACACAAGGACCGTAATAGTTTAGTGTCTTTGGAAACATGGAACATAATCTTCTAATCGTGGTGAAAGATCTTTAACATCCCCCATAAAGATATTCCACTTTTTGTTTCCTTACCTAAAACCTTTCTTTTGATCCTGGGGGAAAATAAAACATAAAATGGGTGACCTCAAATGCTATGTAAGGGTAAGCATGGATAAAATAAAACATACCATATACATATGAACTTAAAAACATGAACATAATGTTGAAACATAAAAATCATGAGCAACGACATAAAACATGGAAGTATATAAGGAATAGATCATAATGGAACATAAACCATGATAAAATAAAATGGGAATAAAACATATAACTGTGGAATCCATTAAGCACATGTAATGATTTCCATAGTAGCCAAGGCATTGCTGCCAAGACCATCTTAGAGGACAAAGTCCCATTCTGAATCGAGTTCACTCCTCATTTCAGTCATGTAACACTGAACCGGATTAACTTACCATTCCAGCCATGTCTAGCTCAAGAGATATAAATCTTCACCCAATGCATTGGAGGGATATATAGGTCCCACTCATCTCATATTGAAATCATCCTTACTTGTGCCACGGAATAAACATAAAAACATTCCCCATAACCGAAAGAATAAAATGGGTTTCATAAACATCATCCCATCATTTCATAATCCATATAAAACAAATGGACATTTCATCATAAGAAAAGTGAAACCATGTAAATCCTAGAGACATTAAACTTGAATCATACACATATGAAATAATTTCATCTTAGATGGAAAATGGTTTTGATAAAACTTTTGAAATGAATTCTTGAGGAAAATATCATTTCTTCTTAAAAATAACATTCTTTTCACAAAATTTCATTCAATTTTAAAATAAAAAGATTTTATAGACATGAAATATTTAGGATGAATCTTTACAAAAAGAAGACTTTATAAAACCGTAAAAATCCTTTCATGCTGTATAAGTTAAAAAAACATTCTTCTCGTACTTTTGCCGGAAAAGTCAAAAAAGTACCTCGTAAAGTAAACAAAAGAAAGATTACTTACATACCATATAGTAAAAGTCAAAATGGGTAAAAAGTAATTTGAAAATACATGAAAACACGTTTATAAAACATGTACATGGATGATAGCAATAACCCCAATAAATACATACGAATAAGCAATCTCAGATAAAAATGAGATTTGCCAAATTTTCCCTTACCTTAGGTCTGATATGCTTCGTACATATCCAAAACTCCTGTATAATGATTTAAATAATGTCATTGACTTATTAAAGAATCATATTAATTGTTATTATATCATATATGGTTCACTTATGACTTTATATTACCCGTTCATTTGTAAATTCCATGTAAAAAAGCGTTTTGGGTAAAATCGTTTCATCTGTCGTTAGTGTTTTGACTTGTAATTATTCATATGATTACTTAGATAATGATTACTTAATTCCAGAATATAAAACATGATTTATATATAATATATATTCAGAATATACATATATATAATAGATCGATAAATGGAAAGAAATACACCGTTCATGGAGACGGTAGGCCGTACGTACGCATGAACGTTGTTTTCGTTTCCTCATTGAATTGAATGGAATTAGTTGGATGACATACATATATATAAACATAAATCCAGTATCATTATTATGTCATAGATTTAATGATTACTTATTATATATACTTTATAATCATTTATGAATGGCTAATCATTGAGAATGAATCTCATCGCGTCGTGGAGATGGTATTCCGTACGTACGCACGAGCGATGATATCATTCCCATGATCGTGGAATTTTATTGGAGTGTATGTATACTTTTACAGAATCAATATCACTTTACAATAATCATATATAGTTATTATTTACACCATTATACTCATCCAGGTAAGGTGGTGGTGGAAAATAGATTACACCATGGCGTGGAGACGGTATTCCGTACGTACGCACACGCGGTGACTTCGTTTTCCGTAGGATGGATAGATGGTGAAATAGGGTTGTTTCATACTTATAATAATATATAAGTATATGAGTGATACTGATGTTATAATGAAACAACCTAAGAAGAATAAGTGGATGAATAAATAAAGGTGAAAGAATCGGTAACGTACATTACCTCTTCTTTAAAGCGCCTCTTTGAGACCTCCTCTTAGGGAACTAAAATTGGTCTTTGAAGAAGACGAGGACCACTAGGATGTTTCTAGGGAAGTGGAGAAGAGAATTTTTCAGGGGTTGGCCGAACTTGAAGGCTCAATGTGGTGTGAGGATGAGAGGGAGGAGGTGCCCTTTTATAAGGGAGGAAAGGGGCACCTTTGGAAGAACTACAAATATTATTTTATTATAAAGTCAAATTCGGTTTTTAATAGCTCCAAATTGATATATTTCGAAGATAAGGTGGGGATGGGTCGAAATCATCTCATCCAATAGAATTTAGACAAGTTTAGGTATCAATTCTAACCTTATCATTCAGATTTAACATTAAGTTAGATAATTTAACTTTTACCATGTCTTCTTGTTTTCTTACACTATAAGGTTAATAGACTTACTATATCAAGCCAAACTAATCCCAAGTTGTTTATTATTAATATATATAACCATATCTATGTCATTTGGCCGAACCTTAGATTTTCATAAATAAAATAACAATTAATAATATAGTATTGTTTTAAAAACTATTTCATTTCAATTTTGACACTATTTGGTAATTGATTTTTTTGAAACTCATAAAAGAATTATTAGTTCTAAAAAATTTAATTAAATCAATACTAAAATGTGATATTAACATATAAAATTATTGTAATTCATAAAAAGTCTCAAATTACATTTATTTGGGTATTTATAACATCAATTATGTCAATATTGCATTAATAAGATAATTACTGCATCATCATTGTATCATAAATAAAATAAATTATTTTAAGTCTAAAAATTACAAATAAAATACCATTATGTAGGAAATATTTTTAGATACTAATTAATATTTAATGTCAAATTTATCTTATGTATAACCCTATATTAAATATTCTTTAGTTATTAAACTTTGATTTAAACTATTTTAACCCTTCTTTAAATAAATTGTTAATAAATGTCCTAATCTAATCCAAGTGGGCCTAAATGGTCATATTTTATTCCTAAGGTTGTTTTTGGTCGAATTAAACATATCCAATAGAATTAGGACATGTGTTAGGGTAATAATAATATCATTTTTATCCTTAACTGCCCTATTTACTTTTGACCGTGGAAAAAAAAGTAAAAAGTTACTATTCACCAAAAATTATTTTCATCTCATTGAACTACATTTTAGTCCTTGATATTAATTGTGTTTCTCGGATTTTTGAAATTCCTCTCACAGAAGTGGTAAAATTATGTTTTATGAAAAAAAATTCACTTTTTTAACTACCACTTAGTGGCTTCACTATTCATCAAAAAATGAATGTTTCTCGAAAAATACCAAAAATTAGTCCTAAGCTATATTTGATATTATGAATTAAAAAATTATGTTTATTTTACCAAATTCAAAACATATCAGTTACATTAACTAATTTAAAAATTAATTCCCACCGTCAAGACAAATAGCGTGTTTTTAAGAGATAATAACTATCAAAAGATTGACACTTGTTTATGTCTAGTTTAAATGTGAAAATACATCAAATGAACAACATTGTATTAAATTGTAAAAATAAATTCTAAATATACTTTTAAACCACTCAAATTGATAATTTATCACTATTAATTATTTCGATTAAAAAAATTGTTTTTAATTAAAATTTAATAATTTTTACTATTCATCAGAATATGAAAGTTAACCAAAAAGTACCAAAATTTCACCCTAAGCTAATTTTGATATTCCGAATCCAAAAATGAAGTCCATTTTGAATGATAAAATTTATAAAATTTCAAAAAGTGAGTATTACTATTCTTAACGTCTAGTTCATAATAATATTATAATAATATCTCGTTTAGTGAAACTCAGTATTGCGTACTACACACGCTATCGAGGAAGGTTGCGATTGCATGTAATGCAGCCAAGTTAGGGTTGCGTGTTGTGCAATACCCCTTTGTTGTAACGTACAAAACAAGACATCAATAAAATTAAAAAATTATTTCTCATAAAATCTCGGGGTTTTACACATTCGATACTATAAGACACCACTATCAACATCAAAACATAACAGAATGACCATATAAGGGTTCCACAAATTGAAACGTGACAGGTGATATTTTTGAGACTATAACACAACTTGGTCAAGATTGTAACATAACATTGGATCCTCCTTTTGAATATATGGAGACAAATTTAATAGAAAACATCACTGAGGAAAATATGTTTCATGATTTAGTTAACAATGGAAATCAAGAGTTTTATAGTGGATGTTTTAAATATTCAAAGCTTTATTTTCTTCTAAAGTTTTACCGTATAAAATGTCCATGTGGAATTACAAATAAGGAAATTTCCATGATGTTGGCACTGTTTCATGATGCATTTCGTGATGCAAAAATCCCTGAGTCTTTTTATGATATGAAAAAACATGTTAACAGGTTTGGTCTGAATTATACAAAAATACATGTGTGTCCCATAGATTTTATGATTTATTGGGGAGAGGATTCAAGTAGAGATAATTGAGAAAAATGTCCTTATTTTAGATGGCAGTTAATGGGTGATGATGGAAGTCTAAATCAACATACTTTCATGAAGAAGAAGAAAGGGAACAAACCTACAAAGGTTTTGCGTTACTTTCCTTTAAAGCCTCGATTGCAATGATTATTCATGTCATCAAAAACTGCCAAACACATGAAGTTTCATTCTGTAGATGATAAAAATGATTGGTTAATGATACATCCATGAGATTCACAATCATGGAAGAAATTTGATTCATTATATCCAGATTTCTTAGCAGATCCTATGAATGTTCGATTGGGATTGGTTGTCGATGGATTCAATCCATTTGGGACTTTGACTACGAGTTATAGCATTTAGCCAGTTGTTTTAATCCCATACAATCCTTCACCATGGATGTGTATGCAACAAACATATTTTATCATTTAGATGATTATTCTTGGAAGACAAATGCCTATAAATGATATTGATGTATACTTGCAGACTTTTATTGAAGAATTACTGGAGTTATGGAGCAACGGTGGTGAGACATTTGATGATTCTTCTAAAACAATGTTCAAAATGCATGCTACATTATTATAGAACATTAGTGACTTCAATGGGCTTTGGAATTTATCTGGTTGGAAAATTTACATGGGTTCAGCTTTTCCTATTTGTAACATTGATTTTGAGCCCAAATTGCTACCTCATAGTAGAAAATGGTGCTTCTTCTTCCATCGAAGATTTATCAATACATCTCATAGATTTTGGCTGAACAGATCAAAATTTAAGGGTTTCATTGATCGTATACCACCTCAAATTTTTTTAACTAGTTTTTAAATATTGACACAACATGAAAATGTTGAAACAGAATTTGGGACGGTTCATCATTTGAAGGGGAAATGATTTAATGTAAAATTATTTATTCATCCAGCAAACACTTATTTCATTGGTGTAGTCATTCATTATCATTGTTATGTATATTTTTTTTATAGTAATGGGCATCTATTATCATTTAAAAAATCTGAATATTTTTTGAAATTAATTTTATTTAATTAAATGATAGGAATTCCAAGGATGAAGTGATACATTGTTTCATCCACTACTATGACAGATGATGATCCTTCTATCTTCCTCCCTACGTCATCTGAGCTACCAGCTGCCTATCCCCCTACACCATCTCCCACTGCATCATCTCTCATACCCTCTGTGAGTGTCCCTTTAGAATCTAAGTCGTCGACTCCCCCTTCAGCAGCCTCAGCTGCGGGTTGGTGGTGTGCCACTTCTAGTTCATCTCGGGCATACTTGAGGGCCACTATTATAGGTACACATTTTAATATAAATAAATTTATTTCGCTTTATTTATACTAATTGTTTATTCATTAAATATGAAAAAATGAAACTATGGGAAAAAATATAAAAAGTGTAGATGTGTGGAATACTAATGGACAGAAGATAGTTTTCCCATTTGATTCATATGGGGTCCCTACGGATGAGGCTATAGGATTACATGTCCAAATTCTAGTCCAATTAGAAGCGGAGCTCATTTCCCTTCCTATTTCTTATGATGATTGGAGACATACACCTCCAAGTTGGAAAAATGAAGTTTTTTATTCCCAAATAAAGGTAATTTTAATACATTAGCGTATAATTGAATGTCATCTTATTAATATATTCAAAATGAATTTTTGTATATAGATGTTTTTCCACATTACAGTTAATAATGTGATAGCACGAAAGTGGACGTTGAAAAGCCTTGGTAATAAATAGAAAGACATCAAATGGAGATTGTAGAGAAATGTCCACGGAACTTCATTGACCGTCCAACAAATGTATGAGAAGCTACCTAATGGGGTACCCAAAGTACAATGGAATGTTTTTGTTGACTGACATCATGATGAGAAGTAGATGTTATTTAAATATATATTATTATATTAACCCCATTTAAAATTTAAAAATTTATAGGAAGAGGGTATGTAATTGAGTAAATTTCTATTAAATTTCATTATATTTATCTCAAGATCTCTCAAGAAATAATGCATCAAGCCAGGCTAAAAAAGTCATCCCACACACTATGGGGTCAAAAAGATTTTCTAGAAGCCATTCGACTCTGGTAATCTTTTCATTTGATTAAATATTTATACGACAATATTATCTTTTTAATATATTAAAATATTGATTTATATTTTTTTAATGCAGTCGTAGAGTTTAGGGAACGAAGCATCCCAAACTGAAGTGTGGTTGAATGTTCGCAAACAATTTTAGGGAAGTTTTGTTAATGAGAATGCCAAAGAAGTTGGGGGGTATGAACTCCTTTCTTCATTATAATAACATATTATCAGTTTTAACTATGTTAATATATAATGATATTTGATTTATAGGTAAAAATTAAATAAATATGGGATGCCAATCCTGGGATGTCCTACTCAGTCTCCCAAGATGAACTGGTTGCTAAAGTCCTTGGGAATGAGCATCCTGGTAGAGTTCACGGGATGTGTTTGGGACCCGTACCATCTGAGGTCTTTAGCAGGCCATCGGGGATTATAGGTGCATCTACTCCTGGTTGTAGTCAGTCCATAACCAAAGATGCTCAGAGAGAGATTGTTTCTTTATGAAACATTGTTCAGGACTAGGGGGATCAGATATCTACTTTGTAGAAAGTGTTGACTGATATATGTTTGCAGATGAGTAGATATCCCCCGGTGGTATGGTATCGACTGGTGATGAGCAGGTAAATAACAAAAATTCAAAATCACTTAGTCTGAAAACTTTTATTTGTTTTATGATTAAATATAAATATGCAACACTAATTAATTTTCAATATAATGTTCTTATAGGTGGTAGCATGAAGTGGAGATGGAGGTGGATAGGGTGATGATATCTACTCATCATCGGACAATGATTAGTTGTATTATTGATATGTGGACAATTATTGATAGTCAGTTTGTATATGTATCATGTGTGGCACTTAGTTTCCTCCAATCATTTTTAGGACCTATCATTTTCTTGATTTCTCATGTTTCCGTTTATGTATTTTATTGATTTCTGATGTTTTATTTTATGTCTTGATCTCTTGAGTGTGGTATGCACCATACATATCGACTAATTATTGTGATGATTCATTTTTCCTAAATTCATTTTTTCATTATAATAAATTATCCTACATTTTCTAGACCAATGCATTTACCACTGCATTTCTATTTATAAGAAGTACTTCTTAGTTATTATCTTGTATCAATTACTATGGATGAGAATATGTGTCTCACTAACTTGTTTATGATACATCACCATTTAGTGTGGCATAATCCTTGTATCCAAAATTTCAAAAAAAATAGTTCGAATCCATAGATACTGATACGAGATTAGGAGAAATTTTACTACACTTTCTGAAATGGGATTTTCTAACCATTTCCAAAGTGGCCTCTAAGAACATTCAGGTAGTTTGAATGACTATTTCCATTATATTAGTAGGTATGACATGCTGATGGGAAAATCCCAGTAGATTTTGTAGAACCCCCTACCAAATAAATATGTTAAATAGACTACGTGATCAGTTAGTTACAATTCATAACATCAACTACCCTATCAAAAATAATTTATTATATGAATTCATATTACTTTATAGAATATATCAACCCCCTCACGAGAAAATCTTCCCTTTGATGGAATGTTCATGATCACTTCTATTATATTATGCACATCAGAATAACTAGGATTCATAATGGGAGTTACAGTATATTAGGAGCTAGATTTCATTCCTTCTAAGGAAACCACACTAAAGACATGTTTTCCAATGAAATCACATGAGTGAAACAAATATGATACTTGAACCTAATCCATTAACCTTAAAAAATTAGGAACCCTTATCCAATGGAGATATTATTTTACCTTTTTTCTATCTTTAGTGTCAAGTATAATAATTCACATGGAATAACCCAAGAGAGTGATGATTTTACCTAATTCCTATGTTATGTTTCATTAATAATAATTCTACACAGAACACCAACATAAATTAATCTGAGGAAAATATTTCCACATCATTATTCCCATGATAAAGGTTCTACCACCAACATAATACACCCCACATCTTTTGAGTAAATAAGGAATAAATAAATAACCACCCAATCCAGTTCCTAAGGACTGTAGGAGGGTTTAAATTTATTGACACACAGATGTAACATAAATCTAAATAGTTACTATATATATAGTTGTAATATATATAGTTTATATATATTTCATCTACCTATATTTTCAAGGTATGTGGAGATGTATGTTTCCATATACTTAAAATAATACTGATGAATAGACCATGGCATAACTCAGACATCCCTAACCAGTCTAACGAGCCTATATGCTCATGTAATTTGATACATGCCATATATCCAAATATAGTGACAGATGCCATGAAAAAACACATGGGATATTGAGTGCACCGTTAGGTCTAAATTATAGTCATGGGATGTGGTGAGTAAATCATAATACTTATATAGTAACATTTTTTGTGATACACCATACTCAACACCTAAAGTAAGGAATTGTGATATCTCATTGCTTAACAATCTCATACCATCATACCCCAACCTCTATAAAGGCATATATTAAATATAACTAGCAAGGGAAATTACCATAAATCCATCTCATCTATATACACCACATACATAATAAAGGCATAATAATTTGAATCATAATTGATAAGGAATAACATCTTATTCATGTCTTCATCCATGTTCAATTTCCATTTAAAATATTATAGTTCGTATGAATCATTTTATAAACTGCCGCAAAAATGTGAAAACTATGACAAATCCCATAAACTGCTTCTAAACTACTTCAACTACCGCAAATAGTTTCCTGACATGAAATTTATCATCGGTTTTTAGAAACCACCACATAAGCATATGGTGTTAGTTTAAACTGCCGCCATAGACAAGAAAACCCACAACAAAATTGCAATTTTCCTGTAGTGTCTGAAGCCTCAGATCAAGTCATGATGTTTTAAGTGTGGCTATATGAGCCACATGATGAGGGATTGTATGACACATCTTCAAGCGTGTCATAATTTTAAGAATTTGGGGCATAATTAGTTTTATTTTTCGAATGCTTTGAGGTCAGGTGTCTGTGGCACTCCTCAGGGGTCGCAGGGGTCCTATGCCTCGACGGGACGGGAGAAACATCATACCCCTCGCCAGCAGAGTAAAGTGGGTCATGGTGATTCTCAAAATACCACGACTCCTCAAAATGGCAATAAGAAGTAGAGTGTGGCATGTAAGGTGTTGTTTGGAGTTGAGCTGGAGCTGGTGGATGATCAGTCGGGACCATCCACGGTGCGAGGTATGGTTCATTAAAATTCAACATTAATCCAAGATTTATTTGATATGGGTGTTTCACATTCTTTTCTTGCGTCTCACATCATTGATTTTTAGTATTTACAAGTTGCAATGATGCCTTATTTTTGGAAAATACAAACAAATCTGGGTCAAAGAGTGTGACGAGAATTCCTATGTCGATGTTGTTGTTTAGTATTGGATGACATCGAATTGATGTGGGATTTTCCGTTACTTTAGATGAATTATTATGATATAATAATGGGAATGGATTGGTTTTCAATGTTTAAGGCACAAATCAATTTTTATGCATTAATGGTTAGTTTTTTGACTGAGGATGGTGTTAGACATCACTTTAGAGAAGGGAAGAGTGAAAAGATGGGTGCAATAGATTTTATGGAACCAACTGTAAGCATGATCTCATATCATTTAGTGTATTTGTAATTGTAATAGGTGAAAGGTGTTGAGAAGGGTGTTCTTCAGGCAATAGTGGATTAATTTATATATGTATTTCCTAAAAAAATCTCTAGGTTTCCTCCCGTGAGAGAATTGGAGTTTACGATTGATCTCTTTCCAGGGACTAGTATTGTCTCACTTTCATCTTACCAAATAGAACTAGAAGAATTGTGGGAATTAAAGGTATATTTGAAAGAGTTATAAAATAATGGGATCATTCTGACTAGAACGTCTCTATGGGAGACACCAGTTTTGTTTTTTAAAAGGCGGATGGAACCTTGCAGTTCTGTGTTGATTATCATAGACTTAATCAGCTTACGATAAATAACTGATATCCACTTCCATGCATTGAGGATTTTTTTTGACCAATTTAAGGGAACTCGGTGGTTCTCCAAGATTTACATAATGTCATGGTATCATCAATTTCATGTGATAAAGGAGGATATCCCAAAAACAATTTTTAGAAGTAGATATGGCCATTATGAGTATGTAGTTGTGCCCTTTGGTCTAACGAATGCACTGGATATGTTCATGGAATTGATGAATCATATATTTAAAAGATATCTAGATTTATTCTTGGTGTTATTTTAGGATTATATACTACTATATTTGGGGACAAGGGTGGAGTATGAGCAGCACTTGGCGATAATGTTTGGGGTCTTGAGGGATCATTGGTCGTGTTCCAAATTGTGAAAGTGTGACTTTTGGATATACGTTGTTCGTTTCCTTTTCCATGCTATTTCTAAGAAGGGTGTTTTAGTTGATCAGGAAAAGATAGATGTTGTTATCTCATGGAAACCACCAAAGAATTTTTATGATATATGGAGATTCCTTGATCTAGCTGTGTATTATCAATGTTATGTTCGTGATTTTTCACGATTGGCTTTGCTGATGACAGATTTGATAAGAAATAACATCCTATTTCAATGGGATGAGTATTTCCAAAAATTATTTGAAGAGTTAAAGGGTCTCCTTACATCGTCACCAATCATGGTTGTTCCAGAAACATGGAAAGGGTACGTGGTGTATTGTGACACATCGGGATCAGGGTTGGGGTGTGTTCTCATGAAGGGGGATCATGTGGTTGCGTATGGCTCATGTCAGTTGAGGTTGGATGAGAATAACTACCCAACACATGATTTGGAGTTGGAGTCAATGATTCTTGCTTCAAAAATATGGCGTCATTATCTCTTCGGTGAGAAATTTCTAGTGTTTACCGATCACAAGAGCATAAATCATATCTTTTCATGAAGTTATTTCACCTGAGGAAAAAGAAATGGATGGAATATATCCAGATTTTTTATTTCAACTTAATGTATGCAAAAATTAAAGGAAATTTTGTGGGACATGCATTAATAAGGAAATAATATTCTCAAGTGGTGAAGTAGGTATCAGATCAGTGGCAGTTGATGTCACTCATTGCCAACATACAGTTGGAATGTGAAGAATGGGGTGACAGAGTGGTCTCTTTTCTGGTTTTTTTGGTTCCTAGAATGGATGGTTTAGTTGAAGAGGCATAAGGATCTGAATCCAAGTGTATGGTGATGAGGTCGAAACTCAATGGTGGAGATACCATTGAGAGTTGGAAACTGAATGAGAATTCAGTCTAGTGTTTCAAAAATTAATTGTTGTACCTGTGGATTGTCGGGAGGAAGTTCTCAGGGAATATAATAATTTTAGGTGGGATGTGCATCCTGGAATTCAGAATATGTATAATTCATTGAAATTGCAGTTTTGGTTGTCAGGTATGAAAATGGATGTGGCCGAGTTTATGTTGAGATGCATGACTTCCCAGAAAGTCAAGGAAAAGAATCAGCGGATAGAATTTATGTTGCTGTATTTACCTATCCCGATGTTTAAATGGGAGGAAATAGTAATGGAATTTATAATGGGTCTCTCAAGAAAAGTTTGGATGCCTGAATCTAAATGGGTGATTGTGGATCAGCTCACAATGTTTGCCCATTTTATCCTAATTTGTGAATCTCATACAGTGGAGGATCTATCCAAAATCCATATCCAGTAGGTAGTAAAGATGCATGGTGTTCCAATTTCGATTGTATCAGATAGATATCGGAGGTTCAAATCTTGTTTTTTGAAATCCTTACAGAAATATCTTGGGACACAGTTGACAATGATCACGGCATATCATCCGCAGACGGATGTCCAATCCGATAGGATGATACAAACCATAGAGGATATTTCAATGGCTTGTGTGATGGATTTTTGTGGTTCAAGGGAGGATCACTTACCATTGGTGGAGTTATCCTATAATAATTGTTATCAGAATTCGATACATATGGCTCTGTTTTAGGGTTTGTATGGGCGTCCTTGTCGTTCTACACTATGTTTGGTGGAAATGGGTGAGACTTCGATGATAGATCCAAGCCTTATTTAAGAGACTACAGAGAAAATAATTTTTATAAGGAAGAGGATGGATACAACTCAATGACATCAAAAATAGTATGCAGACTGTCGTCGATGACCATTGTCATTCGAGGTAGGTGATCAGGTGTTTTTAATAATCCTTTATAGGATGTGATATCATCGGTTTCAGAAGTATGGTAAGTTATCTCTGAGGTATGTTGGGCCTTTTGAGATACAAGAGTTCATTGGAGAGGTGGCTTGTCATTTGGATTTCCCACCATGGTTTAGTGCAGCGCACAATGTGTTTCATGTGTTGCAGTTGAAAAAGTATCAGCTAGATCGTGACCATGTGATTAATTGGGATCATGTTGAGCTAGAACTGGATGATTCCTTGAGGCATGTGCCCATGAAGATTATGGATAGGAAAGAGAAAGTCATTCACGGAAAAATAATCAGCTTAGTTCATGTTTTTTGGAAGCATTGTCAGATTCAGGAGGAGACTTGGGAGTGGGAGAAAGAGTTGATTGAGAAATGGCCTGAGCTCTTTCTGTAAAGCAATGGTTCCCTACATTCCATGGATGGAAAGTCCAATGTTGTAGAAACTTTTGCACCTGCGGTTTGAGGTATATAGTCTTATTTTTGTTTTTTATGTGTTTAAAGTGCTTGGGATTATTTGGGAAGAGATTGGGAGAGTTTTTAATAGTTTTGAATAAGGTTGGAGGCATTTCTAACGGCGCAAAGTTTGAGCGTGGTTAGGGAAAAATGTGCGGGCTCTGAAGGAAACTATGAATGGAGGATATAGTAGTCTTCGCATGGCCTGTGCATGGTTTTCCAAACCATGTGAGGTAACTGTACAGACCCATACTCTCAAGACAGTGGTGTGCACATGGTTAGTGCACTGTTATCCAAACAGTGCGAGGCAACCCTGCAGCCACCTAAAAATTGGGGTTTTAAATCCGGGATCCCTCGGGATTAACCGATTTCACTCTAAATTTCTTCCAACTCATTTCTCACTCATGATTTTGGGTTCTCAAAGGTTTTAGGTGCTCTCCCACAAATTTTTGATGCAAATCGAAGGGGTTTCTTGGTGGAATGAAGGTGGTTCTCCTTGGGTATATCTCCTCTCATGGTTCTTTGTGGTTTCCTCTAGATCTACATCTCCCTCTCTCTAGGTTTTATAGATATACACCCATTGTGTGTAGATATAGGTTTTTGGTTTCCTTTGGTGTTTATTTTAAGGGTTGTGGAGGTTAGGTAAAGAGAACTAGAGTGGTTTTCATGGAGTGTTTGCCCGGATTGGGGTGTGGTTTCTTGTGGGTCAAATTCATCAGAACCCTAAAGGTAGGTGGCTTCTATCTCAACTCCAAATAGTCAGAATTAATGGTTTTGATTTCAATTATGTGGGTTTTCTTGAAATTAATTGTGAATATGATGTGTTAAATCATGGTGGAAACCCTTTGGGGGATGATTTGGGGATTTTTGGGTGAAATGGGATATTATTGAAAGAGAGGGTTCATTGTGTGATTTTAAAATTTACCTTTTAAAATTGGTTGCTTTGTTAATATTATGAAAATGGTTTGTGAAAATGGTTTCCAAAAAAATGTGTTTTTGTTGAAATTTGTTTTGGAATGTAAATGGTAGAATTTGTTTTCAATAAATGGATGATTTATTAGAGTGAATTGGAATGTGTTGGAAATGATGGTGTGTTTATTGTGTGGATTTGGTGCTTTGTGCAAGTTGGTTTATTAAGTGGTATGGATTGCATTGATGGTGTGAATATGGGAAGGAAGTATCACAATAAAATGTGGTGGATAGTGGTTGGAAGAACCACCATTATGGATAGTGGCCAAAAGCACTGCAAGTTGGAGATGGGTGAACGGGTTGGAGAAAATCTCCACCATTTTGGTTTCTGTGTTGTGTGTTGTTTTTAAAGATGGAATTTGTTGCGATAATGTGAGATGGTGAAATGGATTGTGTCATGGTTGTTTGTATTTCCCATGTGTTGTAGTAAAATTGGTGAAATGTCTTGGAAAAGGAGGGTTTGGCTTTTGGTAAGTTGTGGAACTAATTTTTGTTTTATATAAACTAGTTTATATAAATGTGTTAATGGTTTTATCCTAGTGGCATGTGTAGATAGTAATTTTTATAAAACTTACTGAGTATTAGAACTCACCCCCTGCTTTGGCAGTTTTCGGCTTTTTTAGATGTCGTATTTCGGGACACAGGTAAAGGTAAAGCATCTCATTGCTAGTGGCTCATAGTGATGATTGGGAGATGTGGTGGTGCTCGGAGCATGGGGCTCAGTGTGGAGTTGTGGAGTGTGTCTTGAGTTTGTGTTGGGTCTCTTATTTAGTCTTATGCATGGTATGGTTATATTGTGTCTCGTTCTATTGGTTTATGGGTGTATTTTCGAAAAACTAGGTTGTCTTTTTGGTAATACGTGTTTGAATTTTTTATCAACATGCATCATAGAGTTTGTTGTTAGTGGATAGTTTGGTTGGTTTTTTCATAAGGGGAAATCATTCCCCAATTTATTCTCAAAGCCATCGACATTTATTTCCAGCATTTGATTCCTTCTGAACATTACATGAGGCCTAGTAGCATTCCTCCGCCCTCTCAAGCCAATGAGATAGGGCAGGATGTTACATGTATTCTTGACTATTAAATTTAGTAGTTTCATATTTTAGGTGATGATGACCAATAGTGTTAAATCTTGTGACTATATATACTATATATGAATGTGTTTTTCAAATAATGGTTTCTTATATCAGTCATGACACAAAAATTCATGTATTTATCTTATAATATTAAATAATTTAATTTTTTATCTTTCACCATTAACAAAAATTCATGTATTTTAGAAAAATATAAAAAATTTACCCCAAAAACTTATCATCATTTAAATTCCAAAAATGAGTGAAATTTTTTAGAAATAATGTTCTAAATATGTGAGATATAATTTTTAAATTCTATCCATTGTTATTTGAAAAATACCAATTTTAATATTATGATCAATTATCTGACCCTTTAAAAATTTAAATAAGGTATCATAAAATTATAATATATTTATTATATAACTAAATATTAATTTATAAACACATTTTATGAAGGTTATAGTTCTTTTGAATCATTATATTTCTAATAAAAAATCATTTAAAACATATATGTTTTTAAAAAATATAAACACATATTTTATAATTTTTAAAACATATATTTACTAGTATCATGATATAATATTTCATATTATCAGTTTTATCAGATTCCAAAATATTATTTTACAAATTCATAGGTGATAATTCTATTCTAAGGGTTAGGATACTATTCAAAATTGTCAGATTACAATTTCAATGGCTATGTTACTATTCCAATTGTTGAATTAATATTCAAATGAGTAGATTGTTACAATCATATGGGATCCCTATATTCTATAAATACATCATATTTATTTAATTATTCATTGATTTATATTTTACCTAATGTTTACATACATTTTCATTTTCAAGATTAATATTACATTACTAATATTTTTCCTATTTTCTATAGAATCATTCACGAGTGTATTTATTTTAGAGGATCAATAATATCCAAATTTTCATATCATAGTTATCCTACCTTCTATTTTTTTTTGGATTTTAATATTTTCAATTATTATGCTCATTTTTACTAATAAATTTAATGTTTACATTAATATAGAAAAAATTTTGTTGGTTTCATCATGTGGTACACAAGCCCTATGCTAAACTACTCAATATAAGAAAATTATATGAAGTGAAATTCAGTTGATTAAATTTTGGGTCATTGAATCATTATTTCTATAAAACTCCTTTTGAGGACCTCATTTAGATTATAATACATAAGAATACAAGAACCAAATAGCTTATGTTAATGATGAAAAATATAAAATATTTATTGAGTGTACAATTTTACAACTTTAACCATGTTCGGATGATATGGGAAAAAATTGTGAAGGAACATTCACCTACCCTCAATTTTTCCCCTCATTTCTTGATAATTATTCTTCTACAACACATTATCAAAGCAATAGATGAAATTCAAGAAATTAAGGTAAAAATTTAATTAATCCTTTAAAACCTAACTAAAACACTCACACGATCATGTTCTTCAAATGCCTATTGTTAAGTAGGTATTCATTAAACAATGATCCAATTTTTACTTAACTTATACAAATATTATTACCATTTAAAATTTATAATTCCACATTCCACTCAATATTTTTTCCATAAAGCCTGAAATTTTTAACAATCATCAACCCCATACATTTAGTTTTTCAATTTTACCAACTTTTTGACCCATATTTCATTGCAAGTATTAAGTGATTAATGTTGTTTTTCATTATGTTCCATTTTTGTAATTTATGCCTTTATTTATGTAGCTTCAAATCAATAAATTTATAAATAGTTTCTTTTTGATATTTGAAAATCATATCAGTAATATCCCTATCATGAAAATCAATAAATTCACTAAAAAACCTAATAAATGAGTCTATTTTTCATCATATTACAATTATGCATCGAAATTTACAATGTCTTTATAATTGTTTATGCCTATAAACACTCTTAAATAACTTCACTACCATTTTGTTCAGAAGGTAGTGTAAAACACACCAAAATATCCAATATTTTAAAAATTCACCATCATTTTTTGATTGAACAAAAAAAATCATTTATAATTTTACTGCACATATCATGTTACACTATGTAGAAGAATATTGTGATTTACCTTGATTGAATATCTAGGCATTGTAACATAATATCAACAACATATCAATGAAACTGAATCAATATTTTATATCAAAATTAATTGTATAGGGGAGTTAAAAAATTTCATCATCTATCAAGATATTTACATATTAATTAGTGATTCCCAGCCTAGTATGAAGGCTGAAGATATTATTTGAATAACTTAATCATGAAAAATAAATCAAAAAATTACCTTGTTCGATCTAAAGGCATGTTTGAAAACCTATCATTTTCAGCAACTGTTTCATAAAGTAATGATGTAAATATCCCTATAGATCATCTAAACATGATCCAAAAGTTTCTGAGAGTGTTGATCATTGAAATCTAGGTTTAGATAAATGATTCAATGAAGCCTCTGATGACCCGATGATCACAGCTATGTCAATCCTTTGATCCACGATAGAAAATTAATATTGTGTTCTTAGATTAAAATATTCTATATTTATGAAGTGGGATATATAATAGAGATTCTCCCAAAGTAATATAGTCAATAGTACCCCAAATGAGAGTCTCCTCCCACTTATAAAACGATGTTCAAATTACCTTGAAATGGTTCCTCAACCCACAGATATCCATTAACCACTAAATAAGACACAAATAACATGATATAACCAACTAACATTTTTATAAATAAAATTTATATATTTTAAAAACTTATTTTAATATAATAAATATATTACGTGATAAAAGTTAGTAATTAACTTAACTCTTCATCCCTACAAATACTAAATGAACTACGAATATAAAAACAATATTCATTTGTTAAATATTTTCCATTTGTATTCATTTAATCTGTTATGAATAATTTCAATAAATAAAATCAATACCAATTATTATAAATGTGAATAAAGAGAATTTAATTATTTCATGGTGACCGTTCAAACTGCGAAATCACATCAATGCAATGGTGGGTCCCACCATGTTATAAATTCTTATGCATAAGAATAGGATAAACTTTGGAATATTATATGTTTGTGACTCTTTGGGATCTTATCTTGATAGTATTAAATAATATTCATAGACCAAGAATAGATTCTAGAAACCCATCAATGCTTCTATGAATAAAATAAAAAGTCATAGTAATGACAACCATTCTTACGAACACTTGATGTGTAATATAATTTATTTGCCTTGCGATGTTTGATAGTGTAGGACACATACTTGATATCATCAACCTTTAATGATTTATTATTCGTTGAACTTACAAAATAAACATACTTTATTCTTTTATATCCAAAGATTTAGTGAAGGTTCAACATACTGTTCAACTAGTCAAGATATATAACTTTCATTTAGAAATGAATTTTTTTTCCATGTTATTTAATAAATTTGATACCACCAATGGAGAACCCAACACAAGATACCTCACCACAAGATAATTGTCATTGTTTTTCCCTCAATGTATGTAAAAAAATACTGATAACTGATAATGATATCATGTCATGATACATTACACATGTCTATGGATATGAACTGCCAATAACACTAGAAACATGTGGTGTTCCAATTTTTTGGTCAGTGCTCATGACCTCGTCTACTCGATATCACCAAGTGTGAACATCATGAGAGAATTATTAGTTATTAAAACCCTCTGACACCTAATGGTTATGCCTAATTTGTTTCCATTCCTCATGATGTCTCTAGATCATAGAATATGACGTTAAGATTACTATCATGGTATCTATAGGTTCTCATTATAGCTTAGGAACATCTATAACCATTTGATGAGACAAATAATTTATGCACACTCCCGTGTAAATTGTTGATGTAGAAATATCAACACTATTATGTTAAGAATACATCCTGAATATTTCACAATATACATGATATGTTAATATAAAATCACTATTCATGTTGTATCTAGGGTACCCACTTTTACATCAATACCACATTCACTAGATCCATCTTTCCAACAATATTTTCCAGCAATCCGATACTAAGATCATGTTTTTACTGAGATATGTATTTAGTCACTAGTCCTTCCACATCTCCACTACATGAGTAAATTGTTATCTAAAACCACACCTCCTTGAGTAAGACTCTTTAAGATATGATGCCCCTATGATTTATCATTTTTAACACTATTAAAACAAGATATGTTGTCTTGTACCAATATTTGAATTATCATAATTTATATTATCATAAAATTTTACTTACTATGTGTTATTCTAAGTAATGGAAGAAAACATTGTGTATGTTGCATTTCTTCTTTTGCTGCATCAAAAGTCACACTGCACTCGGTATTTGAAGAATTAGGCTACCACTGGTTTGAATAAGACTAGATTACTCATTACCTTTGCATGACTATAATATTGGATAATATTGATCCAAGGGAGGATTAGTTTTTGTCTGCTAAAAACTATTGTACATTCCTCTCCACATACCAAAAAAATATTCCTTACACTCTTTCATGTACTAGTAGATAGTTTTAACTGATTATTCTTTAGTTCATATGGATTTTATCTGATATTTTTTTTCAATAAAGTATATTTTTTAAAAATCATATATTTTATATAGCATAACATAGTTTATAGATCCATTTCTGGTTCTTTTTGAATTATAATCTCCTTTTTAATCTTTTCTTATTCCCCATACAAGTCATCATGGAGATACTTATGCCATATGACATCATTAACAACTCTTTATTTAATTTTTCCAACTTGAATTTCTAAATACATTGTCAATATATATACTTTGACTATGTCTTAGAACCCCATTTGATCAATCTCAGAAGACCTTGTTCCTAAGAATATAGGTTTCTACTTCAGATAAATCTCTAGAGAGTTTCTTTCATAGTAGTATTAACTAAATAAAAAACTAAATAATGGATTTTCATATATTATCAACATATTTTACATGGAAAATATTTGTGAAAACACTAACCACTTGTAGAAACATCAAAAAAATTCATTCCAAATTAATATTCAATAAGCATGTCTCTTACTTCGATCCAAAACTGTATTTTTGTAACTTGAACCTCTTATTTAAATAATATGGTATCACTAAATGTTAATTGTTGTATCGTATAGACACTTTCCAAGAAAGGTGATCTTGAAATACAATTGCATATAAAATGTTCATATAAATTAGCTTTTTCATGTGTATTTATATTGGATTAAGAAATTGGTATAACTAATTGAGTCTTATTGGTAATTCTCTACTACCACCCATGTATAGTTTCTCATGAATACCCACCAATAGATTTAAATAAATTTAATAATCTACCAAAATAAACACTTGAATTTTTTTCCTGGAAACCAATTCTTGAACTCATATAATATTATCACTATTATAATATATATTTATCGCAATTCAATTATCATGTCGGTTATTTATGACCAATGTAATAAACACTCTTTCACATCATTAATGAAATAACGAAAACTAAAAAATAGTTATCCTTTAAAAAATAGTATTTATAAACTCCAATATTCAAAATGACAATTATTCTATTATATATTCAATAACCAATGTGACAAACCTATTTTATTATTATGAAACATTGGGGGGAAAAATTTTGTGGTCATTCTTTCTCGTTATAGTGGTCTCTTTTCTCTCATGTGTCGAACCCTAACTCTTTATTCTATGATCATGTGTACACTGATCTCATTCATTTTTCATTACCATTATCTTCCATCCTTAACTGGCATAGGTTTCTACTTTCTCTATCTATGCACTATATTTCCATTATTTTGGACTTATCAGCCATCCCCCATCCGGTATATATTTACAATTTTTGTTTATATTATTTATTTTATATGAAAAAAGTATGTTTTAATTGATGAATTTATTGGGATTTTTTATTGATTTATATCTACCACCACTAATATTGTTTTACATATTTACTATTTTAATTTCCTTATGATTATTTTGAGATTAATGTTTGATTAAATTATTATTTTATGGTATTTTTTTATAAATAATTTTAATTCACTGATTAAGGTGTGTATAAGGATTGTTTTTTTATACATTTTAATGTAAATTTTAATTGTATAATGGTTTATGAGGTTTGAATATATTTAGGTGATAATGCTGATTTCATAATAAGTTTTTAATTTTTTATGAAAAAATAATAATTAAATTTGTTCAAAAAGATAATTTTTTATAAGAGATGTTGTATTAGTTTAATATTTGAATCATTTTATGATAATTTTTATTGTTATTTATATAAGTATATTTCAATATAATTTCTAATATACATTTAATTATTTTAAAATCATGATATTTTTTGTAGCTAAAAATAAATCGTAGTTGGCTTATCAATGGTGTTATATTTATTAAAATAAAGGTAAAAAATGGATGGATTAAAAAGATTTTATAGAGCATCTATAGTTGTTGAAAAACATACTTTCTAAAGACAATGATATTCTAGATTCACCTTATTTGTGAAGAATATGTTATACCCAATCTGTTATAATTATAAGAAGATATAAGTCTACCCGAATAACTAGGTTCTATATAGGAAGTTGTGCAATAGTATCTTAGGATGATTTAAATGTGTTTCATCATGGTATATGTTAAAATAAAAATATATATCTGATTTAGCAGTTATATGGAATCCTCCAAAAAAATTGTATCTTCCTATAATTATTGATTTGAGTCATTTATTTGAAAATTCAAAAGATTCAAAATATTTAATATGTTTTGTAGATTAGTGTATACCTAATATAAAATTACACCATATGATTAATTTTCTATAGGGAAAGAAACTAGATCAAAAATTTCAAAAATTTGGAAATAAAGTTTTAAATATTAGACATGGAACATGCATATATGGAATGAATCCATATCGAAGAATTAGTAAAAAAATTCATGGAGGTTTTTTTTGTAATTTATAACTTGTTTCATAAGTCGTGAAAAAATTTAAAATATATCTTGTTGAGTTTAATGATTTTTGGAAAAAAAATTCCTGAAATTGATATTGATGTTTTCTTGACATCATTAATTAACAATTTTTAACTTTTCTAGGTTGAAGGTATTAAATTTTATGATTTTTATAAAATGGAACACTTTCAACTGCATGTATTAATTATGTTCACTAAAAATGACTTCCCAGCATATGGAATTTTTCTGGATATAGTGTTAATGGACATAATATTCATCCATTTTGTGAACAACAGACTTTATATTGTCAACTACAACATAGTATAAAAATGGTATACATGGGACATCAAAGGTTTTTGTCTACAGATCACTATTATCTAATATTAAAATATGTATTCAATGGATCACATGAATTTCATATTTCTCCAAAAAAAATTCCCATGATCATTGTTTTGAGAGGGAAAAAACATTAATGTCACATTTGTAAAGACACAAAAATTAGATAATGATAGATATATTTGGATGAAACAATCAGTAATTTTTTGAACTTCCTTATTGGAGATATCATGAGGTCAAGAATAGAATTTATTTCATACATGTAGAGATGAATATCTATGATAGATTGATAGTAAAATTCATAGTTATTAATGTAATTACTAAATATGCATTGAGTTAGATATTGAACTTACTCTCAATGGGAATACATTTGGAGTTAGCTCCCACTCCAAATACAAGATGAACATACCTAATTTTTTATTATCATACTTTTTCCAAAAGGGATAAAATTATATTTTTTAGTGACTTTATGGTAACAAAGTGACAAATGGATATTCTTACAATGTAAAACATTTTCTGCGACTAAAAGATTTGAAGTTGAAAGGTATGAGATATCATTATTATTGCACCATGATGCAAAAAATCCAACTTATTACATTGTATACAATATTCCCCATATAATTTACAATGAATATCTGGAAGGTGTTCTATTATTTAAAATAAATTAGTTATAATGTGGTTGATTTGAACCCATTCAACAATTTATTGAATGAATTTGTTTCTTTACTTTTTAAACTGGAAATGCATTTTCATCCATCTTTTATTAATATCAGGGTGCTTTTAATGGTTTATATTGTATGAGAAATAAATATTTACAAAATAGTATATCCACATTGGATGTCTTATTTTAATGTTATAAGATGATATTGAAGTGATATGTTAGGAATCTATATCGACCTGAAGCCTCCATTATTGAGAAGTATATTTATATGGATTTTGTAGTGATTTGAACAACATAATAGTCTATTGTAGAGCACATCACTTCTCCTACATCTCGAAATTAACGAGTCAATTATGAAGAAAAGGGGATCAGTGGATTCAATGTAAAATATTGATATGTGAATAGTTAATTATGTTACATTTATATATCTTTAATTATATACATAATTCACATCCATATATAACATTGCATATTAATATGTTAAGACAATGTTATCCAAAGAAGAATGATATGTGGATTTTGATTGATCTAAACAGCAATTTTTTGACATGGATTAAAGATGACATGCATGGTAGATCAGATGCATCAGAAAAAATGAGTTGGTTAATGGGACATCCAATTATAAATTTTATAACATGGTTAATGTATGAAATTAATAGCTATACATTTCATATTGATGGTCATGATAATGAAAGTATAGTACAAAATAGTATTCTATTGGTATTCATAGAAGTAATTAATTTTTATAGTGTTAAATAAAAAACCCAATATCCATATAATGTTCATGTTATAGTGTAATTGAAGAAATATTGTAGGTGGATACATTATATTTTTAGTTCTGAAGTTTAACTGCAAATCGATTATTGGCGAGAAAAGAGTCCTACATGATGAATTTAGTAAGAAGATAACTAATATGAATAGATTGGAATACAAATGTGATCCTTTTATCATGAAAAAACATGAAAAAAATTACAATGTTTTTTGATCCATTTGATATACCTTGGTCTATCATTCTACAATGAAAAAAAAAACAGTTTGCTGGTGATGAAAAACTTTATGATGATGTAAATTTATATGAGATACGTACATCCATGGAATTATTAGATTTGAATATTGATGGACACATTATAGACATGGTTTTTTTCATACGGAATGATCAAGATTAATGAATTTATGATAAAAATTATTTAATAATTTCAAAATATTAGTGGTAACACATATTTATTTATTATTTCGTTATGAAAATTTCATAAATTTTTTTATATATTAGTTTTAATTTTTATTGAAATACTTATTATAAATAACAAGTAAATTTTTTTAAATTTAGTTTAATAATTATTATTTTACACTTATTTAACATGTGATTATCGTTACATAAATATTGCATTTTTTGATTTTATGGAAAAAAATTAATTTAAATTTATTATTTTTAAAACTAGATTATTTTTAAAAGTTTATATTCAAAGAATATTCTTTTTGGTGTAAATAATAGTGTAATTCATTGTATAATTTCATTAATTCAGGAGCCATTTTTGGAATAACTCTACTCTATAATGGTGTATTATACTATACATTCCTTAATGAATATGATAGAGTGGTTTGTTTGGTAATATTTGTTTTGTATCATTTTGAAATTTTTTATTTAAATTTTATATAATAGTGGTGTTTTTATCATTTGTTTATGTCATTCCAACTATCATTGATGTTGTAAAATCTTTGGAAATATAATTTAAGAAATATGCATAAAAATTTGTTTAGTTTAGTTTACTTTTTTTGTATATGTTTTATTTTTTATTTAATTCTATATGTAATAGTTGGATTTTTATATTTGTTTACGATTTGTTTGTTACTTTTATTTGTAGGATAATGACAGATGAATCATCTAATTCACTATAGCTTTTGTGGAGTCTGTGCACATACATATAAGGGGGACCATACACATAATGATGTTGAGAATCATCCTCATCCTTCTTAATGGAAGCCATATACTTCTATAGGGGGAGATAAGACTTTTAGTGTTGATAAATTTGGCATCACACTATTACCAAAATTACCAATTACCAGTAGTTGGGACCAGAGGATACTGGTTGACTTTGATGATAATGATACTCTTAGGGGTCAAAATTTAAAATAATTTATGACTTTTATTGCAAAGTTAGATTAACGAAAAGTTAGTTTTCTAATATTTTGGTTGGAGAATTGTTGAAAAAGTGAAACTATCCAAATTATGGGACACAATTTTCGAATGTAATTTTTTATAGTTTTACATACCATGAAATATTTTTACTTATATAGGTTTCCCCTTTTTATCAATGAAATTTTATATTCCTAGAACCAGATGATTTATGAGGAAATTTTTATGTTTGGATTCCAGGAGATGGGGGATATTAAATCAGTCCTCATATTAGATATAATTTTTGGGGAATGAAAACATAAAAATACATGTGATATATCAATTTATAGATAAACATACATGGAATGGGGTTGTTGAAAGTAGATAAAAAGAATTATTTCTCTATGTATAATGATTTATTTTAGAGGTTTTTGTATTAATGATCATATTAATGATCTATTTACTATTAATTTTAAAAACTGAGGAGATCCCATTAGGGGTAGCAATCCAAAAACTGAATACCCACATACATTATCTCATGGAGGGTATATGTTATTGGAATAATAAATGATAGATATATATTTTCAAAAATGGATATTTCTTTTCATGATCTACAGATGTTGATCCTCCTCCCCCAAAAAAGGCATGAAAAATGGAAGAGGCAGAATATGGTGAAAGAAGACAATATATTTTGGTATAATTGGTGGTTATGGATGAATGGATTGTAAGAAGTTATATAATTTATTTATATTATTTAATTTAAATAAAATCATTATATATTGTGACTCACTATTGATATTTCAAATATTCCATATAAGAATCCCTTGAGGTTTAGAGCACATAATGAACCTTCATAGCTAAGGTTAGGAAGAATATTTTAGGTACGAAATTCCAAAATCCTAAACACCAAGGATACCTAGTAGGTGTTTTGATAAAAATGTGCTTTTTTAGTCTGATGCATCTTCAGTGGAGGATGTTTACAAAATAATGATTGAATATTCATAATCTAATGTTTAGGATTTGGGTTAGATGATGGAGGAAGGTATCAGATATTCATTAAAATCATTGTTTTCTGACATGAGAAGATAGTTTTAAACTATTGATCCCAATCCTCCACCACCACCTGCAGATCCCACTCCTCCACCTGCTAGTCATCCAAATCCTACACCTCCTCCTCCATAACATCACATTTCTATAGAGTTATATATTTAGGATCCCAAAAAACCTATACTCTCATATGGGATTATGTATTATATTTGGGATATTTTTCATCATCAATAGATAGATATTGATAACATTAGGGTCACTATGATGGATATTATAGATAATCAGAAAAAATATCATTTCCCATAGATGAGGTCACTAAAGTTGTACAATGTATCAATCATTTTTTACTTTGGTCATCTAGACATGTTCGAAAAATTTCCATTAAGGTCTGTATATATTATATACTTTTCTTCTTATTGGTGTCAATTTTTTTTTAAATTTTAAAATCTATATATTTATCTAATTACATAAAATAATACATTAATGGTAAATATGTATTGTATTGATTATAATAATTATAGGATATTATGAGTTTATAAATAACTTCTTCTGGAATTGAAGAAATATCCTAATATTCATATTCTTTATTTAAAGATTATGAAATTCATGTGGATCCAAACCATTGTGTGAATGCAATGGCTATTAATATTTTATACAAATTTATCATAGAGCTTTTAACTAAAGATGGGTTGGGAATCTACATGATTCATGTCTTTTCCATGTATGTTGATTATCAATTATCTTTAAGAAATTTTAATTTATTTATACTTAATACCTAAATTTATTTTTATTAGGTATGTTTGTAAAAATTTTATACAACATGATTTAACATTAGTATATGAATTTATAAAGCCAAAATATATTTCAGTTGTAGTGAGTATAAAGATTGATAAATAAATAAGAATTTATATTTTAAAAATATTTAAAAATAATCCAATTCAATATTATATGCTTTATTGTCTTCAATTTCATGGAACATATATTTCATAAATTCTTAGATCTATTAATCAAATAAAAAGTGACATTATATTTTTTTGTATTAGTGTCCATTGGATGTTGGGTTTTTTCAGCTATTAAGGTACTTTAGAAGCTATTCTATATCTATGGTGACATGTATGAAAATTTTAATAATTAATTTGTCATCAGGGATTAAATATTTGAATACATTAAATATTATAAATATATTTAAATTTATCTTATTCAAACTATTTTATTACAAGGAATGAGATTACTTTACAGAGACAACATCATAGCAGAGTGAAAAGACCATATATGTAAAAAATGATAATTTTAATTTATAATTAATTCATTTTGGCTATAAACACATAAAATTTCATTTTTAATTGAAAAATTATTTTTAAAAAGACATTTCATCATCAGGAAGTAATGGAATGGGGATATTATCTTATAAGATTTATCTTTGAAATAATTAAAACTGGGATGGTTAAAAATTCCCAAAAGTTAAATTTTGTTATAAACCTTTCCTTTAATTTTCAATAAATATATTTAAAATACATGTTCAATTATATCTTTTTATATTTTTTCTTTTTGATAACCCATTACCTTATACTGGTGAAGATCTAAGACACTTAATTATTGTTTTGTGTGGATTATTTTATAACAAATGTTAATAATTGAATATCAACTCATTGTTTTAATAACATAGGTAATTAATGGGTTTCCACATTTGTTTTCATATAACCGGCATGGAAAACAACCTTTTTGAATTTTAAAGATGGTTTCTAGGAAAGTTTTTGGAGGACATATCATGGTGGTTTTATTTCTAAAAAATGATGTTATTAATATTTTTTCTAGGTCACTTTTATTATAACTGATTTGAAAAACCACCTATAAATCTGTCACTATTATAATATTGGTTTTATGAAAATTGACATGAAAAAATATATTAACAAAATTTCCTGCAATAACTTCGTATGATAACCAATTTGAAATCAAAAAAAATAGACATAAACCCCCTCTTTTTCAATATTTCACTAATCATAGATAATTTCAATTCACTATTTACATATAAGATCAATTATTCTAAAGAAATAATATATCCCAAGCCATGGTGAATGTAATACCATGACAATGGCTATATTCTTCCAACATAGTATATGTTTCAAGAACATTCCTTTTTAAAAAGATCTTAGGGAACATGTTCCTATGCCAATTGGACGTCCATATAATACATTAAAGAAATATAATGCAATCTTGATCCCATTATTTGAGATAGATATGTGTTCCCTTTAAATGAAATAGATTATATTACTTGACACTCACTTTTCCATCTGAGGTATTTTTTTTAATATCCTTAAGAACCATTAGGAAAATTAATTTAGATGCACATTGTGTTTTGTATTATGCATGTTTTTTTATTTCATTGACAAACACTTTTCATATAAAAACAAGTTATAATGAAATTATGGATTTATATTATATTATAAATCATAGTATTTCCATTTCTCATTATAGTTGGTATATTGTTATGGGATAACAATGTTATTTGTGTAGCATGCCTTGAAAAAGAATGGTTTCATCTACAATGAAAAAAAATCTTAACATTGACCACCGTTTTACTTACATTGTGGATTTGATGTTTATATGGAAATGTGTGCTTAGGAATTACTCCATGCTACATTTAATTTATCAATGATTTCATGTTAGACTCATCATCAATCCTACTTACTAACATCATAGCATTGATGTCTATAAGGAAATGTTCTTTTAAGAATTAATCCATGATAAATTTTATTGATCAATTTTTTCATGTAAGACTCATCATTGATCCTCCTTACTGAAATAATAGATTTTAATTGTATAATGAAATTTTTTTATTGTAATTAATTCATGTTAAATTACAATGATCGATGAATCCTTGTTCAAGATATTATTTTAAGCATGGGAACAAAGAAACCCATATATTCTAACCATGGGTATTTTATACATCAAATTACATCCCTTAAAACAATTAAAGGCATATTAGGAAGTATATTTACCACCATCCTAACCTTGGAATAGTTTAGGCTCTCTAGGTGAACCAATTCTGAACTCCTTTTGGCCAACCATTATTTCGAAAGGTATATATTTTCAAAATCTAATTTTTTATATTTATTGATAATACCTAAGGTATTTATATTTAATGTGTAAAAAACCATACTAGCTATATTCTGGAAAACTATTTAGTATTACTAGAAAATGAGTAACCTTTACATAGTTTTGTATAACTTAGTCTTACATTTTATATTCATTTGTTATTTGCAATGATTCATGTGTTATTGAACAATAAGTTGAGTAGTAGACCGAAGAAAAAAAATTCATTCACAAAATGGAGTAATTTATCCATGTTTCCAATCGATATGTAAGATAAATTTTATGGTATCACTTTACCAAAGTTCAACAAGTACCATAATCATAGAAGTTAGAAGTTGTTTTCTTCTCACAATTGATCTTGGAATCAACCTTTCTCTACTCCTTGAAGAATTCCCATTACTTATTATAATGTCTATATACATACATGGTTTTTGTATTTGGATTCAAATATGTTCAAAAAAATTAGTATCTAATACCCAAAAGTAAAACAGAAACATCTCCTGGAATTCCTGAATATTCTGAATGAAGAAGTGAATACATTCTTCATCAATTTAGTTCAAATAATTTAATCTTCTACATACTTATCTCATGACATGTAATGAAAATATCTCCATGTATAATGATAAACCACTTTTTAGAAAGATTTTGTGACGGTTGATTTTATGTGACACTTTTCATTTTCACTTTCACCTTATCATTCAAATTATTCACAATAATAATTAATGATTAATCATTCGTTATGTTCTTATCATCTTGGAAAACCTTAAACAAATGCAATGAAGTTCTTTCCCATACTATTCATTTTTTAATCTAAAAATTATACTAGAATATGTGGGTGAAATAGATATAATAATGTTATGTGTTGTAAGATCGTAATACAACATTCATTTTACACTTGTTCGGTGCAACCATCTTCTCATTCATATCATGCTTCACATTCTCCTAATAATTTCTTAGAGATGAGATAGCCTATTAAATCATCGATTTACTTATATTTTTTTTCACAAAACATTATACATTGATGATATAATTATGATATAAACCTTAATTTCTCTATAAATGTGGCTTCTATAAGGATCTTCTACACCCTCACTTTCTAAGGTGGCACAATAGGTAGTGGGGAATCTAGAATATAGAATTCAACATATCACCGTACATTGTGCACGAATATATACTACTCTTGGAAACTCACTCCAATGAGGAAATGGCCTTTTTCCAATAATAATTATAGTTTATTTGTGGAATTGCTATTTATTATTCTATAAACTAAAATATTAGAATATTTTTCCTTTATCTTGATTATTGATTTGAAATTATTGGTTATTTAAATCATTCGGTGTATCGTAATATTTTACCAATCCATTGTATCCACAAATAATAGATTTATAATACCTATTTTCTTGAGTATTATAGTGGAAGGTATCCCTAATCCATCTTCTAATAGTCCAAGGTATGTGTACAATACAACTCAGAGTCTTTAATGGTTGGAAACTGAATGGAAAATTGAATTAATTCGTAGCACCTTAAACTATTGAGTGAAGACTCAACATTTAGAAATTAAATTTTTATTTACTAAAAAATTTGTCTCAAAAGTGAAAACTTGATAGCTACTAATACTTACTTGTTTTTATATTCACTTAAGTCGACTAATTTCTTTAATAACAACTACTTATTAGGAGGATTTTACCTCAACTAGGGATGACATGCACCTCATACAAACAGTTTGTTCAAATTTAAAAGATGAAATATGTTACGACATAATATATATCTGAGGGGTTTTGTTTTTTATTTATGAATAATATCATTTTCAATATTATATTCACTTAATATGTGATCACACTAACAACTTTATCATGAATTTTATAGAAAAAATTCATCACATATTAATTTGTTCTGATCTAATCATTTTAGTTCGTTATTTTATATGATCATGTAATCATTAAAATTTAGAAAACAAGAATTAAAAATTCATAAAGTAAATAAATATAATGACTGAGCTTGAGAATGTGATATTGGTTGATCAATTTATACTCAATGGATCAATTGTGAACCTTTGGGTAAAATACCCGATTCATGTTTAAATAGTATCAATGCTCTCACTATAGTCCAATGTATACATGTATCATCTAGAACACTACCTCATGAAGGTGTTTTATTTATATTATATCATTCTTGATATTATATATACATATTCATAAGAGTATTCAAATACATATAGAAAAAACTGATTGATGCATAGACCCTTTTATGTGTAATCCAGTGAAATATGATCTATATACCATCAAAAATAAATTAATTATTACATAAATCATATTCAGTTACATTAATTAATTAAATAAATTTAATTATTTACATTTATTAGTCGGTCGATGCTCAAGATTAGTTGGTAGATATTAAATATGTGATATAAAACTAATGTTATGATAATTTATTTTTTAGAATCATTTAAATTAAATTAAAATAAATTTAACGAATTTTAATTAATAAAATATAAATCAAACTAGCCCATGATATTTTTAAATTCATTTGAAAAGTTATATTTTAAATTTATTGAATTTTTATTTAAAAACAATTGTACACCCTAGGTGGCTCGAAACAACCATCAAATGAGTTTTGTGCCACTTTATAGGTTTTTAGGTGGTTGGGTGGGACTTGCGAGGCCCGACCCAGTTTAGCCACAAGTCTCCCAACAGAAGGCGCCCTACATGTGGTGAGGAGGTGGATAAGGGGGAAGTGGGTCGACAACCTTACTGCAAACCAAATATTTTCTTATTTATTTGTTTTCTATTGTAGTGGTTATCATCCCCACCAGTAGAATATTCATTTGAAAAAGTTGGTTGGCAGCATTTATCTCCCCAAACATATGGGGTTTTAATCTTTTTTTTCAAATGTTAGTTGGGTGCCACCGCCACCCCTATGAGATTTAAAAAATATTCTACTGTGAAACACTCACCCCCTTTGTTTATAATTTTTTCCTTTTTCAAATTTTGGAAGCCGATTAATTTAAGGATTTAAAAAAAATATTTTAAATTCCACAAGCTAGTTGAATTAAATCCATGCTGAAAAATAATATTATAGCCACCAAAATATATAGGAACAACCACCAGCAACAACATAAATTTCACACAGGCACACACACACACATAGAGATATATATATATATATATATATATATATCATTTTAAACATGAAAGAACATTGACTATAATCTAAATCAAAACTTTAGATAACCACGACTTGTTTTTATGAGATAAGATTGAAGCATGGTTAATCAAGGATTTCAACTATTTATCATTTTAAATTCAAAAAACAATTTTTTTATGTTCTTTAAGAAAAATTCCATAAACATGAAAAGGGGAAGAGGGCATGAAAAAAATGTCAAATTAGTTACATAGATAATTTATTAGGTTCATTCCATACCTTTAATTTAATTATAACAAGGTGGGGTAAGGACATGCAACCAATACTAATTCAATTCAATTATAATTAAACTAGGACAAGTGATATCGATAATATACATGAAATTTTTCCACTATGAAATTCATTAATTATGTAGGACCTCTTACTTTATCAAAGGACATGTAAGAATAACCCAAAGACATCCTAATGGAACCCAATATGGGTCACTATGGTATAAATGATGAACACACCCCAAATGGATAGTCCACATTGAGTTCTCAATCTTCTACGGCATAAAGTGATTCTATTAGGTCAATAGATTAAAATATAGAAAATATAATTCCACAAAGATAAATTTTAGGGGAAATAACTAGTTAAAACGGTGTTAACACATTAAAAAAAACTTTTATATGGTGAGACATTTAGTGATGGGTCATACACCACTGACCTTACTTATGTATCACACTCCTCATCTAGTATTAGACCACTGTTTGGCCCGGATCAGAAGAAAAATAAAGAATGGATTATCACCCTAAGAATATGAAATATTACATTATATTAAAATAGTGTCATAGAGATGAATAAAAATGATGAAATGTGATTAAGTCCTGGAGAACATACTAATAAAAATTCATCAAGATGATTTGATCTCAATGATGAGTTTAGATGGAGTAATTATCCAAGAACATAGGTGGAGAGGAGCCTATGAGATTTTTAAGGAGAGAAATGTACCCAATTTCTCCTAGAAATATGACATCATAGAGGGGTATTGAGTTTTAATGATTTAATTGTGAAATGGTAACTAATATAACTAAAACTGGATCTCATGGTTTGGCAGCATGGTTTGAAAAAAAATTCCCAACAGTTCATGACCCACTGTCCTCGGAGGGGTGCCGCACAGTTCATGAACAGAGTTTGGTAAAACATGTGCTAACTTTTTTTTTTATCTGCTTAAAATTCTAGATGTTTAACATCATTTTACAACACTATGCGCATGGTTAGGGTAAATCGTGTAGTATGTTCAACTCAATGAATAACCACTCACATTTAGAAGAAACAATGTGGACTGGGAAACATGGTTTCTACTAAGAATAAGACCTAGTGGGTTCTCCTATTATACGGGGTTATAGGCTCCAAAAAATCCCCAAATAGTTTCATTTACTTCATAGCCTCACTAAGAATTTATATTCGGTTAGAAAAAAGAATTATCTAGAAAATTAATGGATTCTTAACTCATAGAAAGATTAGGTGTTTACAGTCATCCAACTTAAAGGAACTCATGCCGGAGCTTCTGTTCTGAGTGTGGTAGAATGATATATGAGAGAATCTTCCACCACTGAGCATAAACATATTCTTTTCACTCCCATGTATCATCTAATACACCATCATGCTACCATAACAACCATATTAAAGGGACATTCTTTCCTCATAGATCTTTTTTGGGTAGTAAAAAATGCATATGGGATACTCCTCAAAATAATCATAGGAATATAACTCGAGATCCTTGGGATTAATAGTATGAGATGGATCATCATGATAATGTTGACGAAGTGGATCATGGAAGATGTTGTTCCTGGAAAGGTACCACTGATTTAATTCAAATGATATGCTTTCATCCCAGCTCTATCCAATATCTCTAAAGGCCACGGAAAGTGAGGCAAAATCTTCCCATACAAATTTATTTTTCTATGCACAATCCTGGTTAATACCCATAGGAAAACAAGATCCCATACCTCATATTATAGAGGTTAGAGATGGATATTAGCATAAGATATCTATCTAGACTGAGCAATAGACATATGTTTCATTATCAATTTTACCTTCTAGGAATTCTCTAGCATGATATGATTTCCTAATAGAATTGACTCGTTTTCTTATAATTAGCACATGAGTGAACAAGATGACCTTGCATACAAGTCACTATATAGAGTTATCTAAATTGTCTCTTGCTAGCTATTTTTGAAGGTGAACTTTATTTGAGGGATATTCTTCTACCAATAACTACCCAAACGAATGATTCATTCTCGAATAATTTCCTCATACAGATATATCATCAGTTCTTGTTGGCCATCTACTTGAGTGTGAATCTTTATGTTCAAAATCACTTATATACCCAATGATTTATATACTCCTTTCTAGAACATCAATGTGAAATGTGCGTCCCTATCTAAAAAAATAGTAGAAGGGACCCCCTGTAGCTGTATGATCTCACAAATATATATTTTTCTCAGCTCAAAAACTAAGAAAATTTCACATGTTTGAAGGAAGTGGGATACTTTATCTAGTTGATTCATGACTACCAAAATTATGTCACTACCCTGAGGTAGCCTAAATAAGCCAACCAAAAAATCCATCATGGCATATTCCCATTTCCATTCTAAGACTAAAAATAGCTGTAATAATCTATTAGTTTTATGGTTATCCTCCTTCACCTACTAATTGGTGGAAAACATAGTGATAAAACTTGATATTTGATATTTCATCCCAGGCCACCAATACTAGAGACATAGATCATGATACATCTTGCAGATTCCCAAAAATGATTCCCACTGAGAAGTATGTTACTCTCACATCAGGTCCTATCCTCCAATGGCCCAAAGGCCTTCAATTTTTTTATTATATGATAAAGTCCCCATTTAAGGGATGAAGGGGGTGAAAACCCAATGACATCATGGATATAGGACAATACACCAAAGGATAGAAAGAATAAATAACAAGAAAGACAACACTGAAAAGATCCTCCCCAGCATTTGAACATGAAAAAGCTCTCCACCATTACAAGTATAATCATCAAGCAAGTGTCATGTGTCTAGAACATGCCCGATCTGATGGCTGATGACATGCCCTCTCAAAAAACTAAATCCAAAAAACCCCCTGCAAAGATGAAGTTCCAGCTCTGAAACCTCCTCCGAAGCCTATTCATGATGTCACCCAGATCACAAACTTCCCCCATCGAACTACAAACCATTTAAGCAAAGGAAAAACCATCATGGTGAGACCCTGATCCTAGGGACATAAGGAACCATTACAGCAAATCAAAGTGGGCCTTCCGAAAAAAAATACACACCATACCACCAAAATCAATACCATCAAAACCAAACCAAAAAACCATTGATCTTCAAAACCACCATAGAAATAATAAACCAGTCCCCCCCCCCCTCCGATTCACTCAGAAGCCAATGTCGAGCCACTCTGGGGTGAAAAAGCACACCAAAGCTGTTGCCGTGTCACGCCGCTACGAACCTAATATCCTGAAGTTGAGTCCGCGTTTAAGCCATCACCCAGCCACTTCCAATCCATCACGAAACCAGATCCTTGGACTCCAAATCCGTAGCTGACAAGGTTAACACCGGATCCAATGACGAGCCAAGATCTGTCAGATCTACCATGGAGAAAGGTAGAGATAGCCGTTACGGAGCCAAGGGCACCCAACGCAACCCAAGTGAAGCTGATTCCGATGAGGAAGACATCTGATGTCGAGCCAAGATTTGCTGAGATGATGCCGACCCGAGGATGAGGTAGATGGTACTGAACCATAGAAGTAAAGCTTGAAGAGGGGAGAAGGAGAAAACAGAAGGAAACCATTGGTGGCGTAGAGGGGAAGGAAGCCGCCACTCAGAGGCTTTTTGAGGAATCAACTCACATCATATCCTCTCACATATTCATAGGCATATTTATTTTTCCATGTTTATGTATGATGTTATCTCCAAAAATAGACCAATCTAGAGGCAGGTCCTCACCCGAAATACTCTCTCATAAGACCAACCCCTCTGAGTCTGAAAACTGCATCCTCTCCACTCTATCCAAGAGTGAGTAAGTAAATATTAAGTCCATAATAAAAGGCCTCTCATGACACTCAGGAATATTTATATTCTGATATAAAATGCGGTCAATAAATTTCAATTCATCGTTGGCTTCCTATATGAATTGTGCTTTATATTTCCAGCTCAGCACATCCGCAACATCATTTCTCTTTCTAATTGTATATGAATGATCAAATTCAATGTAATTAAGGAATTAAACCCATATTCTTTGTTTGATATTAATTTCACAAAACTTTATGATAATTGAGGATCTTGTGGTCCATATACACCATAAAATAATAACCCACAAAATAATGAATCCTACAACGCAAAACATGAACTAATGTTTCAATATTGAGGTCATGTCTTGGGTAAATATGCTTAGGAGGTCTTGACAAAAAGACCCATACATAATGAATATATCCTCTGGAAGTAGTAATTAACCGGAACCATTATCTAACAAATCACAGAGCACTATATACCCTCTTCTAGTCTCAAGAATAATCATAATCTGGGTCAAGTTAAACCATCCCTTTAGCTCATGAAGGGCCTTATCACATGATTCAGATCACAAGAACATCACACACTTCTTAGTCAGACCAGTAAGAGGTGAATCATGGTGTGAGAAATCATATATGAATCTTCTATAATATCCATCCAACCCCAAGAAGCTCTATATATCAAACATGTTCTTGGGATTCTCCTAGGAAATAACAACACTCACATTCTCTTGGTTAATTGATACTCTTGATTCTAAGACAATATAAATCATGAAGTAAACTTTTTCATTCCTGAATTTGAACATTCATGTCTTTTCTATCTTATACACATTCATTTTATTGAAAATGATCTCATGTTTTTTTTAACATGTCCTCTCTCTGAATGAGAATACACCAAGATGTTTTACCAAAAAATCATGAAAAATGAATCTAGATAAGGGTGGAAAACCATATTCATCAAATCCATAAAAATATAGTCCATATTCATATGAAAAAACAACTTAAATAGATATTCATTTAAACTGTACCAACTTTATAATGTCATACATGTTATATCTAAATGTCTAACTCACACTCGACGATAGCCTGATATTAGTTTTATATTGCAAAATAGTCTAGACCCTCAGATCCAGTTAAAGAGATCATCTATCTGAGGAAATAGATACTAGTTATTAACCTTTATCTGGTTCAACCATCGATAATCCATATATAGCCTAAGGTACCATCATCCTTCTTAGGGAAAACCATGGGAGAAACCCAAGATGAATTGTTGGGTCATATAAAACCCTTAGATTCTAAATCCTCCAACTACCTCTTGGGGTCATGGATCTCAGTAGGTCTCATCATGAATAGAGAAATCGATATTAGATTTACTATTTGAATGATCCCATTCATAAAATCCAACTCCCTATATGAAGGTAGGCCAAAAAAATGATGGGAAATACATGTATGAAACATTCTTCTATATGAGGAATGTTTACCTAATGTAAGAACTACTCCTCCAAAAAGGCGATCAATCTAGGCGGTCAATCCACCTAGGCCATGATTCACTACTCTATCTCATCTCTCTAGGACATTCAACTCACCGATATGAAGATAACTATCAAAATATGGTGATTTAAATGATACCATAAAATAACAGCAGTCCATATTGGTGTGATAGAGAAGCCACTAGTACATATTGAGAATGAAATTGAAACCCATCATCTCATTGACAAAGTGGTCACATAAAAATGATAACTACCTATCTCAAGGGTGTGTCTTTTTAGTGTAAAATAACCTATGACTGCACATCCAACTATGTTTCTAGAGTCATAACATCATTGAGGTACTAGATTTATAACATGAGATATTCCACATTCGATAAAATTATAAATGAGTGAAAAAGAGTTGTGTTTAATTAAGTAGATACAATACTAGATGATACTAGAATAATACCTTATACTACATATGGTTCTGTACTTTGACCCTCATGATTTACTATAATGATTTCAAATAGCCTAATATGTGGCCCTGAGCTAGAACTAGACTACCACGTGAAGGTCCTCTTTTCTGGAGATAATAAGCTAAGGTCTAGCTACCACTACCCCGACCTCCCCCTTAGACTTCTCAACCAATGCTACTCTATCTTATTAAATGATGTGGATTAACTAATCATTCTTATAAATGTGGAGATTTTGTGGATCCTCTTTCACAAAAATATATCAGAAATGTGTAAACAAATCTCTTAATATTACCTATATATCATAAATCCCATCACTCTAACAGGACTATATCATAGTGAGGATTCATTTGCAACATAATTTCAAACTGATAGAATATAACGGAGCTACTAGTGTGGATACTCTTTCTGCCACTACTCACATGAGAAAACTCAAGGCTACACTTCCTACTACTAGAATAACTATTACCCTGTCTCAAAACTAAAATATTCTTCTTGATACTAACAATTTATCTTCAGTTATACATAGTGATAAGAGCCTGATTTATGATCTAACAAAAGTTATATAGGGGAAAGTAATTCACTAATGTGAAGATGGCATACTTGAATCCATCCTCGAAACATCTCACTTATGTTAATTCATCACCTACTAGAAGTAGTGAAAAGTGTTAAAACTTTGTAAAAAACTATGAATATTTTATGATGTACATAAAACCTTGATTCAGGTTCATAAACTCTCTGGATCAGTAATCACTTGTCATTTGATAGGAAAATAATCATATATGGAAGTTTAGAAGTCCACATAGATCACTACCTAATAATAACTATCCTACGTAATCACATCCCACCTACATTTGGATGAATCATGTTGTATATAGGTAAAAATATTTAACATATTTTCTCGAGGTCTCTTTAGATGATCGAATATAGAAATGATGGCCATTAGCTGAAAATTAAATGCCTATGAACCATCATACCCAAAAAATATAGGTGGATCCTGATACTGGAACTCACGAGTCATATCATTCATCATAGGTTCTAGTCATGGATCTCCCAACATAGACAAAAAAAAAGTAGAAAAATCTCTTGAATATTAGAATTAGTCCCCACTTCAGAATAAAAGGTGGTTTCTCAAGTTTTACTCCCATCAGTAATATAAGTTTCTCATAGTCCACTATCTCTAGAGCATAGTTTTCACCACCCACCCAGATAACTATGTGAATAATTTATAGTGGAATAGATATAAAAATTCCAAACACACATATCAGAATAAGGATTGGAAATATATAGATACACTACCAAAATCATATCATAATGAAAATGGATCACTAACTTGCATACTATCCTAACTACACACTTAAAAATCCAGAGTATCGGTAAGTTTTCATGTTTTCATTTATATAGGATTTGGAATATGGAAGGTTCAATTGAGATTTAATGATAAAAACAAAATTTAAATTACAATTGGCCACTCCATTTTCTATAAACCACTTCATTTATAAGGTTGGATTTTCATTTAATGTATTAATGGGACTATATACATATAAAAATGTTTGATTAAATGAATCACCATTCCTAGTTAATAAATTCCCCTAAACATTATAATTAAAATCAACACCCATTTAGTAACAATTAGGAATGTGTATATTCCATCTTAGAATGTTACAAATAAATATGATGGCATGACTCATCGAATTAACCTTCCCAGTTCTTAAGGGACCATACCCCTTATAATTGAAATTTTCAATCATGCAATCATAGAAAAAAAATAAGTTCAGGTAATCAGTGGTACAAATCATACAAGTGTTGAAAATTTCTATTTAATATTCCACCATCAACAAATATATGAATACACTATTTTAGTTCTTGATGACATTATAAACAACCAATTCCATTCCATATAGAAGTTTTTATTACAACATGAATATATATAATAACTATGGTTCACTCAAAAATAATTGGTTATATGGGGAAAAATTAGTGAAGTTCACCACTATGGAATGGAATATACATGTCATGTGAATTATAGGTTTCTATAATGATGCATTCAATAATACTCTTTGTTCTAACATGCTAAGGAAAAATACCCCTAAATCATATCTAAGATCACAATTCATGTGCATCATCCATTGGTTAGAGTATATCAACTGTAATTATCAATTTATAAGAAAACAGTTTCTCATTCTTAGGAAAAATGATATTTACCCCAAACATGGGTTAGGTACCCCCAAGAATGGATTATAGATAAATTCAAAAGTGTTCTTAATCTACTATCTGAATTTACCAATAATCAAGTCAAAAGAATAGAAATATTCTATGATACCACTTTGTGATGTCCCAAACTGAGTGCAACTCAAGGTTCCCTGGACTCAATTTGAATCATGGCCTCACACATGACCCCCCAAATGCCAGAGGTTTCCAAAATGTAGAAAGAACATTGGGTGTGTCCATGGGGAGGCAATTCCTTCTTTTCAAAGTGTATCATTGTTCATATAAAAACATATTGATATACAACACTTGAAGAAGTATAGTAATCATAAATACATGAATAATATATAAAAATAATCAATCATGTAATAAATAAACATCTCAAATACTATAAAATGTATAATAGAAAAAAGATGATGTAATGGAATGTCTCTACAAAATGAGAAAATAGGAGTACATGATAACAGAAATATAGTTCAATACATGATATATAAAAGAAACCAAATGACCCAAAACTATCACTGAATCCAATGCTCATGCTCTACCATCATCCTCCAAGATCCCATCCAAATGAAAGAAATCAAGTCATGTGTAAAAATATGGATTCTTCCCCATTCTCATACATACGATCATATAATCTTCCCCAGTACCAAAAATGACCGAGACACGGTGTGAGATAAATCTCATTAGGGAACCACCAATGGTTCATAAACAATACAATTTGTTATTATAAACTATACAATGTACATGTATTTAATAACGTAATATGGGGCTTTAGAAAATAACAAATACATGATTCAGGATCACTTGGTAATATATCCAAACATGTGGTCATTAAATTATTCAATTATTTATAGTTCAATTTATAATAAGGTGGTCATTTATGTATAAAGGTATAAACATTACCATAAATGAAATAATAATAATAATAGAGGATCCAAGTTGTAACCAAGGAATCCTTAACCTCATGGGTTGATCCAACAGATAATAATGGCACATGAAGTATGGATATAATGGGGTCAAAGTGTAATCTAAGGGGTAACTCCCATGTAATTCCACTATAAATGATCCTAATCGATTCCATGGGGCTCATATATGGTAATCATAGTTTAATAATGACTGGGACTAATGGGGTGAATCCAAGGAACCATGAGTCTGAAGACAACAAGTTGAATCCAAGGAGTGTATCCATGGAATACTAATATATAGATAGATTGTGAAGTTATCCTATGAAATCATTTCATTCATCTGCTATTAGAAAAGTTCTAGGTTCCATGTTTGGTATGTCCCTTGGAAAATAACTCGTTGAATCAGAATGGTTTCCTCTAAGTGATGAAGGTATTCCCTCAATAATCCACAAATGGACGAAGTATAACCTTTACTATAAATAGAGAAAAGTACATATACAATAGGCACCCTATAAATATATCACTATTAAATTTAATTCCATGTAATAATAATATCATTTAATAATTCATTAGGTTCATTCTATTACCATTCATCAACATAAGAAGGTTAATCATGGTTATGAACCCATTTATCATTTTCAATTCAATAAACATTTAATATGATCATTCCAATCCTTTCATTATACATTGAAATTGGAATAGGACGTGAAACTAATGTAAAATCAAGTATATAAATAATTCATTTGGTTCATTCCATTCCTTTAATTTAAGCATGACAAGGTTGGTTAAAGAAATTCAACCAATATCAATACAATTCAAGGTTGATTGAACAAGGAAAAGTGATATAAATAATATAATTTCCATTTAACAATTATTTAATTCATTAATTATGTAGGAACACATACCTTATAAATGGTCAAGTCAATATAACCATAATAATGTTGCAAAGGATCCCAACATGGGTCACCAAGGTATAAGGGAATATCACATTCTAAATGGGTGGTCTTCTTTGAGTTCTCATCCTCCAACGGTATAAAGTGACATTATTAAGTCTATATATTAAAATATAGGATATTTAATTCATTATCGATAAATTTATGGTGAAACACCTAGTGAAACCGGTATGCACACAAAAAATATTATTTATATATGATGAGACTATAAGGGAAAAGTTATAGACCACCCAACTTATTCCAGTATCACTCTCCATGTCTAGTATTGTCCCTTACATTATCATAGATAGAATGAAGAAATTGATAATGGATAAAGACCATAAAAATACTTCATATTATCCTACATCAAAATATCATCATAGAGAAAAATAAAACTGATGAACTGAGCCTAAGGACTGATGAACGTACTGAGAGGAATCTAATGAGATGATCAGTTCTCAATTCTAATTTGGGATGGAGAAATTATCCAAGAACATAGGTGAAGAGGAACATAAGATAATTAATAAGAGATAAATAAACCCCATGTATTCTAGAAATTCGAAATAGGATATGGGTGTTAATATTTAATGAATGAAGGGTCAAATACAAATTTTACGCTTTTAAAATTGGGTTACACAGGTTGGCCACATAGTTTTTGTATAAACTTTAAAATTTCAAATAAATATGTTTTTATTTTCATTCAAAAACTAAGATATAAATGATAAAAAAAATTAAATCTGTAGAAAAATTATTTTTACAAATATTTATCACCTATGTTATTCATTTACATATCTTTCATGAAAAATATTAATTTAATTATTAAAAATGTTTTTGAAAAAATGGTCGATCATAGGCTTGGAAAGATATTGTCATTTCTATACTGGTCATGAGGCTTTAACCCACAACTAAAGGGTGAAAAGGCTACAATGCCTTCTATTATCCATCATAATACCTTAAATAAATTTTCCGTCCTTTTTACATATCATTAATTATAAAAATGGCCCGTTTTAAATATATATATATATTTGACAACTATATTCTTTCTACTAACAGTTTAATTTCTAAAAAAACATTATAATAAAGTCTTTATAATTTAGTAGTTATCTAGGAATGATTAATTCATTCATTATTTAATAATTGGATTTATGAACATATAATATTTTATGTATGATTAAATATAAATAATAATTATTGATACTTTTTTATTTTTCATTATAGTTTATTGAAATTTTTATATATTACCTAAATTTGTTTATATGTTTAATTACAATAAAATATTCTTTGTGAAAGGTTATGTTACATGATTCATAAAAGAAATTCTCTAAAAATGTATTTCATTCATTGAAATAACATGTTTATTATATGATCATATCCAGTAAAACACCCACTATTTTGAAAAGTTGTCCAAGGAAGGACTTTAACATTTTGTAACAACATTACACATCATGCATTGACATAGAATAATAAAACGAGTAATAGTAATGATATATACACAAGGATTAATAATAAATTTTATAAAACAAACTCCATAAGCTTTAAATACCAAAAAATGATTGATCTAACAATAAATTTCATAAAAATGAAGAGAAGTGTTTAGAAAACAATGGACATTAAAAAAGGATGTTTAATAACCTTTCTAAGAAAAGTTGTTAGTGAAAAAGTTTGAATAAGGGTATTTTATAGGGAAATATGATCACTGGCATTCATTGTTTTCATCTTATACTATTGATGAACATTATTCAAGTTAGTCTACAAAAAAATTGGACATTATTATTCTGGGATAAGTAGATGAATTTAAATGATCATTGAAATTATTTAATTATATAATCCAAACTATATAATTTTTAGGGACTAAAAATACATTTTATTAAAAATATGTTTTCTGTAGAAGTATTAAATGATATTTTTTATTTTTTAATCATATAAAATACTTTTAATATGATAAAATATTGTAATAAATCATAATGTATATTTTTTATAATTGTATGAATGTTTATCTTTTGTAAAATTACAAAATATCAATAGTAATTTATATTTATTTAAATGTAAAAATTATCATATTTGGTGTAATTTTTTAATAAGAAAACATTATTTATGGACTCAAAATATCAAAATTATCTTTCGGTGATTCCTTGAGAATTTTATAACTATGTAGTTTTTTGGTGAAAAAGTGAATATCATAGCTTTAAAAATCACAACGAATTTTTGAAATTTTTATTATGTCATCTTGATTTAAAAATTTATGAAACATTTTGTTAAATATAAATATAATTTACTAGGTAATAAATTATTTTAAAATTTTTTAATTCATAATTCTATAAGTTGCATTTTTGAAAAGAAAATTTAAATTTTAAAGATAATAATTATTTATGGACTCTAAACTATAATTAGGTTATATGGAATGTATAATCGGGTTTTGTAAGGACTATAATGTCCAAAAACTACCTCCCAGTCATTAATAATCCATTAAAAATGTTGAAATTGATTAATATCCAAAGTGGTTCGCTTAATAGAAAAACAACCAATAATTAATCCATTAAAACCCACCCCTCTTCAAGTATAAATATCATACATTACCTACTCTTATACAATAAAAATCTGTAATCCATCATGTTTTAGACACTTTATCTTCTTAATATTCCCTCTAGAGTTTCCTGAAGTCCATAAGGTGTCACTCTCACATTTTAGGAAGAAACTGTTTTATAGAAATGGTGCATAAACCTTCGTGTCATGTTTCATTTTCAATTCATTGTTATATTTTATTTTATGATAATTTTTTATAGATGACAAATTATTTATTTCCAAATTATTTTCATCCATTTAAGGTATTATAAATTATATAATACATACTCCTTCCCAATATAGGATTTATTAAGATGTTACAATGATCGAACGATCCCACACATTAAAAAGGGAATCCTAAAATTTTTGTGGTTTATTGTGTGTGTGATTTGTTGAGAAAATAAATACATGTATGGATAAAAAATTGGATATAGATCTAGAATATTTTATCATGGATCTAACACACAAAAGCACCTCATTTTTCTACAGTAGATCAGAACTGGTGCATGAAAATGGTCCTTGCTGCAATTTCAGTTTGACACCCTTGGGGGATATTCTTTGTTAATATACATGCTACTTAACAAACCATTGTAAAAGATTTATCATTCATTTCATTTTTATCAAACATTTATCAAATCATACATTATTATTTTATTCTTGGAATTGGGAAAAATAAATTCATTCCATATTATTCATTATTTTATATGAAAAAACTATGTAAGATATAACACATTGATAAATTGATTTATGTATTAATGATGTTCATGTACATTATTATTATTCCATGTAATCATTGATATATGATGTAATTCATTGGAATTTTATTTGATTACTACGGTCCTAAAATATATATCCCCTCAGTGCACTTGTAGGTCTCATGAGGCAATGTAGAGAGGTTAATGGGAGAATCCTTACCTTTTAAGATTTATTGGCACATGGCCTTGACATTATAGTTAAGTTATCCTACATTATGCATTATCATCACTACGTGTTCAATTTTTTCATCCATAAATTTAGTCATTGTTTTCATGGAAATATATTTACTTATTCTTTCAACTTCTTATGATATGGCAAAAATCAGTTTATTCATTCATGCATCTCATCACTATATGTTCAGTAATTGATATCCAAAAATTTAGTCTTTATTATGATGGAAATGGATTTATTTATGCTTCAACTTCTTAGGATATGGCATAAATCAATCTATTCATTCACTCATGTCATCACTATATATTCATTTATTTTTATTTTAGAGTTTAATAATTTTATTTTGTCCATCGATTTATTTATGCTCTCAACTACTTGTGATATAGCATAAATTAGTTTATTCATTCATGACTCCTTTCCCTATGATCATTCATTTTTTATCCAAGAATTTATTCATTTTTATATTTTCTATGGATTTAATTATTATATTAGTTTAATTTAATATTTCATGACTTGATTTATTTATCTATTCCATACTACTTGTTTTTCATCTGATGTACACAACCCTCGTAACGAGCATCTGAGATCACCATTAATATTGATTCCCTTTTTCCTTAGGGAACCTATAAGAGTACTACATATGAAAAATGGATTTTAAAAGGAGTATAATGATGTTTTTAATGTTTTCAATGATTAATTTTATTTATAATGTAATGTAAAACTCATTTATATATCTGGTATTTTGAGGATATTAAACTCTTCGATCCTCCATATTGTGGTCAATGTACCTGTCATAATAAAAAACACTCGATCTAGGGTGATGGATTTTGGGTCAATATTGTTGTCCAAACCGAGTGCCATCAATGATTGGACAACTATCCATGGTGGGGTGTTGCATGGTTGAAGCACACAGTTTGGGAAACCCTGTAGAAACCTTACTTTTCATCTTTTCTAAAAATTGAAGATGTTCAGCAAGGGCGTGTGGCCCTGATCTCAGGGTTATAAAATATCATGCACCCTATTCTACTCACTGATAAACCTTTCATGGTTAGAATAAACCATGATTACTACAAATCATTATTTATACTAACCAATAGAACCTGTGATATCTTCTACTTTCTAAAGTTCTAAGCTCCTAACAATCCCTGAACTCCATTATTTCCTCCATAGCCTTACTAGGAATTCATATTCTGTTAAAAACAAAAAAATAAAATTGAAAATTAAAGGATCCATACCTCATAGAAAAATTGAGTTCATAAAAAATAACATGACATCCCGAAATCAATCACAAGTGCCTCAAACATCGTCTTGAACTACCTTTGTTGGATCAACAACCTAAATCTCCAATGAAAGGTGATATCCATGCTTCAATGAATTATAAACTACCATATTCTCAATAACCCTACAACCCATGTCCCAGTGAGATATACCCTTCAATTATCCCATCCCATTAGGCATCGATGTCACTATGAGCTTCATACCCCATCTAATGGTCACACTCCCCATCAACTGTTTCATTCTATGGTGATCACTTCATCCATAACTAATGGTCAAAATCATCCATTAAGCTTCGTAGTATGCAGAGGCCTCCACCCACAACCAGGGGTCAATAACCCCACAATTGAGTCCTAATATGTGGGCACCATACTCTGATGGTGCTATTGGTTAATCACATTGAATAAAAATCTCCAATATTTCTTAAACTAAACAAACAGAAATCCTCATTCCCACATGAAAACCTTGTCAAAAATTCCCATCATAGTCCTCACCATCCACCACAACCTAACGATCACATCACCTCAATTTTGATGGTCAAAACCATACCATACATCTCGGGCCACTCCCCCAAACTGAAGAACCTTATCCTCTCAATCATGGTGATAAAAAATCCTCATGTAATCCAAGCCATGCACAACAGGTTCCCAAGGAACTAATATAGTAATAATTTAATTTAATTAATTAAATTAATGAAAACATCACAATTGAAAAACCATAAAATATACTCAAACCAAAATTATAATAATTAATGTGGAAAGAGTATATTTATAGATATATCAAAAAAATAATTAAATGGTTTAAAATAAGCCTTAATTTTGTAATGGATTCACCTAGACAACCAATATATGAGAATTTACGTATGCATGTCATTGCATGTTTATAAATGAATATAAATCTTTAAACCACCTACCATATAAATTTAGGTGCTTGTTCATCTAATAATATCCTATAATCTAATCTGAAATGATATAAATCCGGATTTTAGAAAAACACCTTGAATATAGGGAAAGTGATCTAAGATAGAGATATCATTCCAAATAGTGAGAGAATAGAATAAAAGAAGCAAGAGAATTCAAGGACATACCACTATGCTTTTAATTCAATTAAAAACATCCAAATTGGGGCTCAAATGTAGAAGTTTCAAAAAATTATAGGGGATGAGAAAAGTAGTTCTTCATGACTAGAGGGATGCACATGAATGGTAGAAGAATGGATAATGAAGAAAGGAATATTTGGGAGGGTCTGTTTTGTAATTCCACCCACATTAATTAAACACATGGTTTGGATAATTGGGTACCAATATTATAGGGCCACTAAACAAAGGGAACCCCCATTACAATGGTTCACATGGTTTGGCCACACAGTTGGGATAACTGTACAAACTCACTATCAAAGGGACACTTAATGTGTGTCTATGCCATATGGGTTGTTAAACTGTGTGTAGAATGTGTGAACCCTCTATAACTTATTAAAATAATGTCACATGATTTTACGGTCACCTTAAATGGTTTTTCCTAACTATGATATAGCTCATTATGGTTTCCACAGATGACACTAACCATGCCCCAACCATGTTTCTAGTGTTGTTTCTCCCAAACTTTTGTTATCAAATCCCCATTCTCTCAAAACTAAACCAGAACTCTGAGGAACATATTGTGCATTAAAAAACTTATCAAAACAATGTACTAATTTTTTTCAAATTAGGAAAATAAGCTCAATACCCAATTTAAATTTTTTCCTATGAACCAATCTTAAATTTTAATATTTCTTGGAAAAAAGACCCACTAAAAGACTTAGGGTGTTGGTGAATTCCCATGGAAAATTTCTAGTGGAAAATACTAATTGGAACTGAAATTTAAAATTTACACTTAGATTTATTTTTATATTAAAGAAATGAATTACCATATAGTATTTCCACTTATAATAATTAAAAATCACAAATTGATTTTAAAAAAACATTTTCAATATTTACTGTGAATTCCCCTTGAGAATTCACATTGCAAATTATTTTTTGAAATACACATTGGTAATTTCCAATAGAAATTATAAGAGAAAATTAATGAGATAAATTCCTACAGTTTTCTTCTTAAAATAAATTGGAAATTGTTTGATAATATAAAATCCTTCTATGAATTCCAAATAAAAAATTCTAATAGAAACTACCAATGTTGATTATGAGTTGAAATTTTCATTTCCATTCAATCTTAAATTACAAGTGAAAAATATCAATTGACCATTGCACTTAAAATAAATTTGATATAAAAAATATCTTATTATGAATAAATTTAAAAAAACAGTGTAAATAATAAATAATAATTTCTAGTTGAAATTTCTGATGGAAATTATCTAGTTGAATTCTTATAGGTCGCTTATTGGAATCAAATGGAAATTCCTAATACATAAATAGTTTCCACTATGAAATCCCATTTGAAAATTCCAATGGGGATTATTTTTAGAAATTTACACTATAATTCAGTTTTAATACATACAGTGAAACACTAGATGAAATTTTTACATAAAATCAAGTAATGTTAAAAAATAACTTCTTCTAAAAAAATCCAATTTTTGGTTGGAATTCCCACAAAAAATTCACATTTAAAATTTCTAGTAGAATAACCACTAATACTTCCTAATTTATATTACCATTGGTGATTCCTACATATCACTTATTTGAATCAATTGGATATTTATAGTGAAGATAAATTTTTATTGGTAATTATCATTGAACATTTCCAATTGAAACTCCCACTTAAAACATAGTGGAAAATTTTACTTCGATTAAAATTTAAAACCCAATATCCAAATACCATATGATATTTAAAATTTAAATCAATTAGTAATTTGATATACCTTCTTGTGATGGAATTTTAAATTTTAGGTGAGAATTAAAACTATGAATTTATTGTGTAAATACAACCAAAAAATTTTCTATGGGAATTACGAGTGAAAATTATTAGTGAAAATTCATATAGGTTCATTTTTTGGAATCAATTAAAAATTTAGACATTGAATCATTTGTAAATTCCAATTCTAAATTCTATGAAGAAATTTCATCGTGGTCTCAATTTCAAATTATTGGTAGAAATCCTCCTCAAGTATTTTCAGTTCATATTCACACTACTTATTTACCAAAAAACTATGGATAATTCCATTAAAAATTCCAACACTAAAAAATTTAAAAATTATTATTATGAATTGAAGCTAAAAAATTCATAATGCAAATTAAACAAAAATTCTTCTATATAATTATTCTGTGAAATTTTTTATTTAGTATTAGAATAGAAATTTAATAATAAATGAACAATTTTATCAAACTAACACTCGAATTCTTAATGAAAATATTGTACATTGTGCAATTTCTCAATGAAATCGACAATCATTTTAATTCAATTTTTTCTAAATAAAATATGTGGAAAAAACAGCACCATCATCTTATATGTTAATTGTTTATCCGAACCTTCTTTTACTATATTTCATTAGTGTATTTATTCATATCCCATTAATATTTACTAGAATGATCCCCTCTTTTTAAAGTTTAATTGTCTCTCTGTTCCATTTAGATTGTTTCTAGGGGTTCTTATTCATAATTTTTTGACACGTTGGTAGTTGGATTTTCTTTTCTACATGAGATTTATCCGTTTATCCTCTCAAAGAGAACACAATTTTACTCTTTTTTTCTCTAAGACCATGAGAAAACATAGAGTTAACGATATTCTTCTTGACCTAAAAGGCACAATGAACAAAATCTTGATAATTGTCAATGTCATGAATTTCCAAAGGTTTTCATAGATATAGATTTAACCTGATAATGAAATAGTCCAACTTAATTATTATGTTGCTGATAATTCCAAATTCATACCATGAGATTGTTTTGATGTTTTTATTACACACCCTTATAGACTCATATTCTGTTTGTTTTAATCTAAGGAAATCCCTCTACATTTTCATATTAAGAGTTTGGAAAAAATATTTATTGAAACATATTTTCTTAAAATATTATTATTCTATGGAATCAATTTCATCTTTGAACGACATGTTATTGATTAGTTTCCACCACTAATTAGATTCCCATTTTTGTCGATAGGCATCCCACATGGTATTTTCTTGTTCTAAAAATTGTAAGACATAAAATATCATATCAATAGAGTTAATACATTATTTTCTGTTTAGGGGATCGTAATATCCACTAAATATATGTGTAATTTTCCACATAATGGACTAGACCACAACTAGCTATTTATTGGGAGTAGTAGGTAGTCACACACAATTCATGTTACTATTAAATTAATGATTCAACTAAGATGGTACTTACATAAAATTATCACCAGCCACTCCCATAAATTTATGCATATCATTTGGTAAATCATCATATTTTCTATCAGATTGGTTTTTTTCATGGTTCCACCTATTTCCAAACATTAACTAAAACAAAAGGAAAATGAGGGAGAAGAATTTTTCTAATAAACCTATAATAGGGAAAATATTATATTAGAAGGAATAAGTTATAAATGAAACATTAATAATAAATTTTTAGTCTCTATGAGTAAATATAGGTTATCCATATAAATATTTCTTATTAGTTTTTATAGCCTAACAATATATTAAAGGTCTTCATATTGGTTCAAAAATAGATTGTGAGTTTTCATAAGAATATCCCATGTGAGTGTTAAACCATGCTTCCAACAAGTCATATTTATCATAAATCATGTGATGATTATGTTAATAAACAATGTTTACTTTTTGGGGGTTACTACCCATATGTATAAAAATGTCAGATTCACATCCACTTGTAGAGTCTAAATAGGGATATAATTTCATGGAACCCACTCGCTCTATAATTTACTAAAATCTAATTTTATTTTTATATTACTTGAATTATCCTGAGGATTATAAATAATTATTCTACTTCCAATCCCAAAAAATAACTATACAATTCATTAATTTCAAATATAGTGAACCAATCCCTTTACATATATTATTACATGATTTTTAATATTACTGTACTACAAATACAACCAATAGACTAAGATACCAAGTGTCATTGGAAGAAAAAGTTTACAATACAAAAATAAAACTATAAAATAACATTGTTATATTATTCTCAAGAATTATCTTCTAAAACTATAAATATAAACTGGGAAAATAGTAAGGGAATACATGATCTATAAACCACAGTAATGGTATAAACATGGTAACAAATTATAACATTTCAATTCGATGACATTACATGATGAAAAAAATACAATGATCATAAATTATTATATATTGGATTAACATAGAGAATATGGAATCATAATACTGTGGAAACATAATAATGTGCAAGATACATAAAACGTGACATAAACATAATTTAAGGCTAAATGACAAGGAAACATCACATGGGGGACAATGCCCCATCATCGATTAGGTTCACTACCTAATCCCATAAATAATGTCTCATGGAGAAAAAATTCCCCAATTAATTTTATTTCTATCTGGGTTCACCCATAATAACTTTATCATGCATATGTGTGCCACAAAATGGGATCAAACATAAGGTATTATCATAAAAAATTTGAAGAATTGTCTTAGGGTAGTTATTACCCCCATAAAATGAAGGGAGAATATTATAGGTATATATATAGGATACATTTATATAGAATTTATAAGTATTTCATAACATCAAGGAGAAATAGAAGGTGATTTAGAGAAATAAATTCATAAGACAAAAAAGGTAGTTTAGAGAGATCTGTTACCTTATATTATAGAATAATTTTTTACTTGCATTTAATGTCAGGAATAATAAAATTAAATAAATTAATTACTTAATTTGGAACCTTTTTCATATAAATATTATTTATAATTATTTATTTATGATCGTTTATAATCATTTAAATTATATATAATGTTTAATTTTATTGTTCCAAGGGAGATCATTTCATAGTTGCAATGTCAGATCACTTGTGGATAATTGTGGATATTCTTGTAAAAAGTGACTACAACTATAGAAGTTAAATGAAATTTTATTAATATCCCTAAATAAATTTAATTTTTTTTAAATATCCATTATTCTGAGATAGGTTCCCCTAAATAAAAACATCAACATTATGTGGTTTGTTTATCTTGATCATGTTACTGACCACCACAAACTAGATTCAATTTCTTTAATGAAATGATTATTAAAACGTTAAAGAACGTAAAAAATTTATATTATACTTTCTGTCATCATATTTAACCATAATAATATTTTCAGGACCATTCCTGTGGGTGGGGGTGAAAATGAATTAGGTTGTTCATAGAGGTGGTGAAGCAACCAAATACTAAACAAAATTTTCATTTTAGATTCTATTGAAGGGAGTGTATAATATGGATATTACACCATAATAATAACATATCAGTATATTTTGGATACTTATTTTTACTACTTATATGAGTAAGTAGAACATAATGTAGAGGTATAAGAATAATAAAAATAAAACATTTTAGTCGATAATTTTACCTCATTCTTGAGTTGTATCCTCTTAGGATACCTCTTATGGATTCTTGAAAAGGTAATTAGATGATACCAGTAGAACTACAAGACATGGGAGCTAATTGGAAGGGGAATTTGATATAAATTTGAAAATATCCAGGGCTTGGAATGCATGAGGATATGGGCTAGTGAGGGGTTGCTTTTATAAGGGTATAAGAGGGGTATTTTTGAATATTAAATTCATTACATTATAATTTTAGATTAATACCTCCAATAGTACGTATTATTCTAACTATATACAATAACCAGTGCATTTAATTTTGGAAAAATGTGTGGTTACATTGGTCATGAATAAAAAATTATTAATTTTAGCTTATAATATTAAATATCATATTTTGATGAATTTCACTATTCACCAAAATTTCAACTATTTTAGAAAAATACCAATAATTTACCAAACCATATTTCAACAATTTGACTCAAAAAATTATATCCGTTTTGTGAAATTAATTTTTTAAATATGAGAAATATAACTTTTAAATGACACCCTCATTTATTTGAAAAATTCAAATTTTATTATTATGAACAATTATCCGACTCTTTGAAAAATAACATAATGTATCATAAAAATATATTATAAATATAATAAAATATTATACTAATTTAGAAACATATTTTATGAAAATTAAAATTCTTTTAAATAATTATATTTGTTATACAAATGCATAAAAACATATATTTTTTCAAAAAAATATAAACAATTATTTTATGATTTTTAAAAAAGTTGTTTGCATGTATCATGATGTAAATATGTAAATTTCTCATTTTATAAGATACCAATAAAATATTTCAACCTTCCATATGCCAAGATACTATTATAATGGTTCGGTTTCTATTTGTAATGGTTAGATTACTATTCCACTGGTCATGTTAGTATTCCAAGGCTCAAATTACTTTTCCAACAATCAGATTATAATGGTCATATGAGATACCAAATTTAAATAAATAAATATTATTTCAATAATTATTAAATCACATAAACATTCACTATAGTTTATATATACTTTCATTTTCATGATTAATATTTTATTACAAATATTTTTACTCATTTTTATAGAGTTTTTCCCGAGTGAATTTATTTTGGTGGATCGAGCATATCACAATTTTCATTTAATAGTAATCTTATTTTATATTTTTTTATCCCATTTTAATATTTTAATTATTATGGATATTTTAATCATATAATTTTATCTTTTAAATTAATATAATAAATATTTTTGGTTTCGTCATGTGGTCCTCATGATTTAGGATACATTACTAGATATGACATAATTATAAGAAGGGAAATTCCATTGATTAAACTATGGGTAGTTAACACATTCAATATGAAAAAAATTGGGGAAATTTTTTTCATCATAATAATTAAAAAAAATTGCACCAAAAATCTTGTGTTAATGATGAAAATGATAATATATTTTTTTATTGGACAACTGACTAACTATAACAATGATCAGATGATATAGAAAGTGATTGTGCAAGAGATTTTTCCAACCCTAAAATTTATCCTCCATTACGAAATAGTGATTCATCTACAAGACATGTTTAAACTATGGGATGAATTATAATACACTAATCATATAATTTATTTAATACTTTAATGCATTGTTGAACCTCTCACTCAATCGTCTTCTTTGAATGCCTATTTTCAACAGGGTCATCATAAAACAATAAGACAATTTTTTCGTTTACTTTGACATATATTCAACCCATTTGTAATATATATTTCAACATTCTACTTTGATTTGTTTCCATAAATCATCAAATATTTAACAATCATCAACACCAATCGAGAAATATTTAAATTTTAGTAACATAGTTTACCCATCATTCATATTAGGTCATATGTGTTTAATATGGTTTTACATTATTTTCCATCTGTATAGGTTTTGAGTGGTTTTTGGGGATAGATAAAGAAAATAATTTATAAATATTCTCATCTCAATCTATGAAATTCATATCAGGAATCTTCCCTCCTTGAAAATATTGAAATACACAAAACAACCAACTAAATGAATGTGTTGTCTCATCATATTACAATGTTGCATTGAAAATTACAATATCCTTCAAATGGTTTATGCCTACAAATAATCACAAAGACTAACCCTCCCTGTTTTTTTTTGAAGGTGGTTATAAACAAACAACGTCTCAGAAATTCTCATAATCCACCTTCATTTTTTGATCAATCCAAAAAACATTTCTAATTTGAAAGCACAAGTCATATTACACTATTTACAAGAATGGAATTTTTTTATATTGATTTTTTATTGATACCATAACATACCATCAGGATCATCTAGAAGAATAACACTCTATCATTTAGAATGAAAAAAAATCCAACTGGTCTACTTGTGTATATCCAATACTCTCCCGACCACCTGTAATGGTTGTTATAAATGAAAATGAATTTTTAATCTTTAGACTAGATTTATCAATTGCATCCTATAGGTATTGAGGAATGGATACCAAGAATATGGTATGGTGGATTAATTTTTTACATCATCGGTAAATGTAAATACAACTTCTACATTGATGTGTAGCCGAGTTAGAGGCCAAGGATCATGCATGAATAATATAATAAAAAAATAAATCCATAAATTACGGTTATCGATTTGAAGGTGTGTTAAAAAACCTCCCATTTCTAGTTCACATTACAAAAAGTAATTGAATCCATATCCCTCTAGATTAATGAAACGTTCTTTGAATGTTTTTGAGAAAGTAGATCATTGAAATCAAGGTGCTAGCGTGGAGATTCGACGAAGCCTTCAACATCCAGATGGTCACATCTCTATCAATCCTTTGATCCGTGAAGGAGAAATTGAATTCGTTTCTTTGATTGACATGTTATCTCTCTAGGAATTTAGAGATTGTGGAGATTTTATCTCCAAATAATGTAGTAAATAGTACCCCAAATGAGAGCCCCAACTCACTTATATAGAGATGTTCGAAATACCTAAAAATGGATCCTCGACCCCCAAATAAGCATTACCCACAAAATAACTCATAAATTAAATGTTATAACAAACTAATTGTTTCATTAATATCATTAATTTTTCATAACTTTTCTTAATATAATAAATATATATCATGATAAATGTGATTCATTTACTCGACTCTTCATTCCCACAAATATCAATTAGACCTTGAATATTAATATAATATTTTTTATTAAATATTTTTCCATGTATTTAAATAATATCTTTTAATTAATTTTAATAAATAAATTGAATAAAAATTATTATAATCATGAAAAATATTAATTTATTTATTTTATGGTGATCGTTCAAACATTATGATCACCCGGAACATGTGGTGGGGCCCACTATTTCCTTAAATCATTTTCATAAGAATTGGCTAAAATTTCAAATATGTTAAGTGTGTGAATTTATAGAACCTTATCATCATGACATTTAACACTATTCACAAACCAAGTGTGGAGCCATGTAACTTTTATGGGATCTTGAAGAGATAAGAAATAGTCATAGAATTGACATCCTTTTATACAAACACTCTCTAGGTAATAAAATATATTTGTCTCGTGATATCTCATAGTGTTGGATGAACACAAGATATCATCATCCTTTTATTTATTTATTATTAATTCAAATTTCGTGATAGATTAATCTTCTCCTACTAAGGACATTGAATTAGTGAAGGTACTTCCATCTTGATCAACTAGGTCCGAGATATCACATCCTTTAAAAGCTAAAAGTTATGTCATGGTTATTCAATCAATATCATACCACTAATGGTGCACCCATCACAATTTACCCTAACATGAAATAAATTTCATTGTTTTGGTCTTTCATTAGAGTATGTAATCAAATAGTATTTACTAACAATAATATAAAGTCCGGAGACCATTTTTCATTTCTGTGGATATGAACTACTAACACAACAAAAACATGTGGTGTTCCTTTTGGCAGGTCATATCTCAAGATATCATCAAATAGATATCACTAAGTGAAAAATTACTAATATTAATTCTAAATGATTATGATTTCACGATACGTGATGGCAACACATAATCTCTTTCTAATCAAGTATGATATTTCTGGACCATAGGACATTAGTTTAGGATTAATATCATATTATATCTTGGAACTAATTATAGTTTGGTATCTGCTATTACCTTTCAATATGATAAATAATCTATAGACATTACCATGTATATAATGGATAAAAAAATATCAAAACTATTTTGGTAATAATAAATCATACATATTTCACTGTATATATGATATGGTAATAAAAATTACTATTCACATTGGATCTAGGGTGCCAACATTTTCAAAACAATCACTAACACTAAATCCATATTTCTATTTATTCATTCTAATTTTCACATGATAATAACATGTTTCAATGAAGATATTTCATTAGTTATTGGGAATACCATGCATCCATTATGTGGATACTCTATTATATGAAACATCACCTATTTGAGTAAGACTCTAAAAGAGATGATGTATCTAAGAAAATTTCCTTTGACCAATGTTGAAACATCACATCATCGATAGAACCTATAGTAGTATTATCAAAATTTATATTTTGATAAAACATTGACTACTAGGTTTGATTAAAATGGATTATCTAATTGCATATTGAATAATTCTTCTTCAATTGCATGAGAAGTCACAACACACTCAATATTTGTAAAATACGGCTCCCACTAGCTTTGATGAGCTTATCATACTCATTAAATATTTCTATCAATGATATTAGATCATACTAATCCAATTGAAGATTAGTTTGTGTCCCCTTAAAACTAGTGCCCCTTACTCTCTAAGTACTAAGAACATGCCCCTTGTACACTCTCATGTATAATTATATTGTTCTATTATCATTCCACGTAGTTCTTCTTGATTTTAACTGATATTTTCCAACTATAAATTATAATTCAAAAATATAATATTTTTTACATAGAATGAAATAGTTGATACATCAATATAATATGCTTATGTAATTATACTCTAAACATTAATATTCTCTTATATCCTATTCATGACTTCTTGGATATATTTATGACATCTGACATTAGTAATAATTCTCTCTCGAATTATACCAACCAGTATTCTTCAATACCATATCATCATATGTACTTTGACTTAGTATTGGAAAATGATTAGATCTTGTTCCCTAGAACTTACCTTGTTACATTAAGACAATCTCTAGAGAGTTACTTTTATTCTAGTCATAAACAATTGTATGGCTAAATAATTGATTTCTATATGTTATCAAAATATTTTACTCAATAAATTTTATTCCCTATTTACCCATAGGTATCCACATGTAAGAAATAAATTACAAATGAATATTATATAATTTTATTTCATAATTAGATAAAAAAATATATTAGTAACGTTCACCCCTTATTGGAATTTTTTGGTGTCTCCAAATCTGTCTACTTGTATGATAAAAAAACATTTCTGAATGGTCTTCTAGATATCAAATTTCAAATAAAATTATTTTATAATGTAGCTATCAAAAATTATAATTCTAATGGAATATGATAGTTTCACTTGGTATAACTGATCGAGCCTTATTGACACTTATAGTTTTCCAACAATGTACAGTTTCTCTTGACTACCCACCAATTTATTTATATCAATTAAAGAAACTACAAACATAAAAACATGAAATTGGTGCATGGAATTCATTTCATAAATTCATATAAACATTTCAACACTACAAAATATATTTATCGTGATGTTTTTTTGATATCTATTATTTACAACAGACATAATAAACACTACCACAATGGTTATAAAGTAACCAATGTTAAAAACAAATGAAATTTATTTTTAAATTCAGTTATCTAATATTTTATATAATATCTTCTATTATGTATGTTATTCAATAAACAATGTGATAAAATATTTTATTTTTTAGGAAGGTGGACTGCATTTCCTGTCATCCTTTCTCCCAGAAACTGTCTTTTTTCTCTCATGTGGTGGACCAAAACTCTTCATTATTTATTCATGTTGAGTCAAATTTAATTCATTAGACACTAACCCCATCGTCCACCCTCATTAATAGTTAGCCACCACTTTCTCTCCCTTTGAACCATATTTCCATTATCATGGACTTCTTATTCATCCCTCGTCCATTGTATATTTTTAGTCTGTGTTTATTATTTCGATCTTCCATCATTCATGGTTGGATATATTTGAAGATTTTTTTTGTTTTTTTTTTGGCGTGAATGATCTCTAACAAAACTATTTTTTATATCTTCGCTATTTTTATTTTTTATCTATTTTTTTGAGATTGATGACTGATTGAATTATTATTGATTGAATTTAGGTTATAAATTATTTTAATTTACTAATTAATGTTCATCTAACTCATGTTTGTTTCTATATTGGAACATCAAATTTATATGTATAATTTGTTATGATGTTTCAATATATTCTGGTGATCATGATGGATTCACAATACATTTTTATTTTTTATGAATTTATGATAAAAAAATAATTTCAATGTTTTATTTTTTTATCAAGTATAATGTATTTATTTTATTTTTTAAAAATTTTGTGATATTTTTTCTGTTATTTATAAGAGTAAATAAATTAAATTAGAAAATATAATAATTTACTTTCAAATCATGGTATTTGTTATCATAAATAATGAATCTTAGTAAGATTAATACACTAAAAACAAGTGATGAATATGAGGTAGGAACTGATGAATTTTTGGGAATCTTCTTAATGAAATATTAAATAAAATGACTTATTTTTATATCCATTCTTGAAATTTTTAAATATAAAGAAGTTAAAAATATAATAAATAAAAATTATAATTTTTCATTTTTTTATTTTGAGTTTTATCCCTTGGATTTGGAATGGTGAAACTAAAAATAATTCTATATCTAGTGATGATAATGATTTTTATGATGATTGTAACACCTTGACCCCAGTTACCTAGATTCAGTGCATTATTTTAATACATTGGCATGATTACAAGGAATCAAGTACTGAAAAACCGATCTGTTTAACAGTATTGGAAAATAGATTACATACATGAATGTTATATTAAATATCATAACATACAAAACAACATAAATAATCCTTTATGAATGCCATTATTCCATTGTCTTAACCCTGCATATTAATCACAATACACTTCTTGGAATCCTGGGAAAAATAAAACATAGGAAGGAGTGAGCTCAGATGCTCAGTAAGGATAACAATATAGCGGAAACTATCATGAATAAACATAAAAATTTAAGGCAATGTATAACTAAAACAAAATCCTTTTAAACTTGAACTATATCATAATATGGAAAAGATAAAAATCAAATAGTTCCATTTACTTACTCACATGGATATTCTACTAGTCGAATAATCACATGCAATATCAATAACCACTTTAATAATAACAGAATTCATAATGCCAGACTATCATCACCACGTAGCCAAGGCCTCATGCCAAGAATACAAATAAGATTTTGTCAAGGCCTTGTTCCAAGACACTAGTTTGTCTCATGAGACCTATCGATGCATCGAGGATATATAGTGGGCTCCATTTGTCACTTATTAAGTCCAATGAATTCCTTATATGAACAAGTTTAAACATAACATAAACATTCGTATTAAAACTAGCATATGAAATGTCAATACCGTCTCTATAACCCATTAATGGTGTAAAAATAACACATACACTGTCCAAAATATCACAAAACCTTCAATGGAAGTTTTTTATAATAAATCAACATCAAATAAGCTTAAATTCCATCAAAGTATGTTGATATAGATGAAATCAAAACTATTTGAGAGAAATATCTCATTTTTTAAATCATTAAAAAGTCACATAATTATATAATAAATCATTCACTTTTAGAATATTCTTATGATATTTTAAGGGAAACTTTGAAGATTTTATAACAGCGTAAAATAGCCGCATATACCGTATAAGTTAAAAAAAGACATTCTTACCTTAATTCTGTCGAAAAGATTAAAAAAGACCTTATTTGGAAAATGACGGAAAGATTTCTTTATAAACATTGTATAAAAAGTAAAAAAAGTGTATAAATAACTTTAAACAATATTCTGTAAAATATTAAGAATGTTTTGAAATAAATTTTTATGAAACATGGATGCAGAGGATAAAGAGGTCCAAGTAGATAATTACGTATAAACAACCTCGAGTAATGAAGAGATTGTGAAATAAACCCTTACCTTGTACTTTTCCTTGGTCGAGGGTTGGTTAAACTCCTTTATAATGGTGAAATAATTTTTATTAAATTATACAAGAATTATATACATATTTATGATATCATATATGATCTTTTAACATTACTTTGTTAATAATATTTTAGTATTATCGTCATTTCGGGTGTTAACTTTCTTGTTTTGTTTTATATGTTTTGTTACATAAGCCATTTTTGATATGGATAGGGTGTATATTAGTAATATACCGGATGATATAAATTCCTTAAACATTATTTTTAATCATTAAATTATAATTATACTCAAATGGATATGATGGGGAATGAATCTCATCACGTTCGTGCAGACGGTAGTCCGTACGTACGCACGAGTGACAATATCATTCTTTTGATATTAAAATAATATATAATTGGATGTTATATCATATATACAGAATCATTATCATGATATATTTATTAATTACATGAATTATACATCACTATTATACCCATCTAAATAATAATATATTGAATAACAATTACACCACAACGTGGAGACGGTCGGCCGTACGCACGCACGTATGGTGACAAGTCATTCAAGGGATGGATAGAATAATGAATTTGTTTGTTCCATATATATAATAACATAATAGTATATAGAATATAATATATTTATTATTTTAGAATAGAAATAAAAAAGAAGAAAAAGTTGAAGAAGAAAGGAACTTGAAAGAGGTTGGTGAAAATATTACATCTTCTTCGGGTTCTTCCTTTTGATTTGATCAAAAGGGCTCCTTAGGTTGGATTTATGATAAAAATAAGGCCACTAGGTGGAATTGTGGTAATTTGGGAGGATATTTGGGCAGAGGTTGTCTGATCCAAAAGGCTTTGAAGGTGTGAAGAATTGGTTAGAAGTGGTGTCCTTTTATAAGGGGGGAGGGGCTCTTTATGAAAAACATAAAGGATTATTTGATAATAAATTAATATTTGGTTTATAATGGCTCCAAAGTGGATTATTAAAATCCTATGGTGGGGTTGGGTCGAAATCCTTTCAACTAATAGATTTTAGACAGGTTTGGGTCATTATATTAACCATATCGTTTAGTTTTAACTCCTGATTAATTAGTTTGACACTTACCATGTCACTTTGTCTTTTTATGTTATATAGTCAATAAACTTACTATATACCTCAAAGATACCCCCAACTGGTCCATTAATGATAAAACTATCATGATATAATTCTCTTTTCCTAACCTTTTATTTTTAGAAATAGAATATAAAGTAATAATATAATATTTATTTTAAAAAACTCATTTATGTCAATTTTGACACTACTCAATAATTTATTTTTGTTAAAGTATTAAAACAATATTAATTAGATCCAAATTCATTTATGCAATAATAAAATGTCATATTAACCAATAAAATTCGTTTATTTCATCCAAACATTCAAAATATATTTATTTTAACATTTATTATATCAATTATTTGATTTATTCATTAATAAGGAAAATACTGCATCATTATTGTGTCATATATATTTTTACTTTTTCAATGTCTAAAATTTCTAAATAAAATACCATTATTTAGGAAATATTTTTATATTTCTAATTAATATTTATAATAAAAAATATAACATATATAAACCTATGTAAAAATTGTTTTTCAAAAAGATATAAGTGTTTGTCATTTTTGTATTCACTTTAACATAATTAATATAAAGTGTCCCTATCACCTACAAGTGGATCCATGGGGTCCCCAAATCGACCCAAAGATAACCATGGTCGGAATGTTATCCACCAATATGTATAGGACACATTTTATGGTAATTTAGTATTATTATAATATTATTTTTTAACCTTTATTTATCGGATTTACCCTTTAACCATGGTAAATAAAATATTTACCGAAGTAATTATTAAAAATGCCTAATAATAAAATTTACCTATTTAAACAATTTGGAAATCATTATTACAAATATGAAATCCATTTTTCTAGATTCAAAACATTGAAGTGGCAGAAATTAATTTTAAATTAATTCCCGTTGTCAAAACAAAAAGCAAGTTTTTAAGATATAATAACTATTAAAAGATTGACACTTGTTTATGTCCGGTTTAATTGTGAAATTTTGTCCAATGAAAAACATTGTATTGAATGGTAAAAATATATTCTAAATATACTTTAAAATCACTCAAATTCATAATTTATCAATATTAATTATTATTATTAAAAAGGTTGTTTTTAATTAAAATTTAATGATTTTCACTATTCATCAAAATATAAAAGTTATCAGAAAAGTACAAAAAAATCACCCTAAGCTAATTTCTATATTCCGAATCCAAAAATGAAGTCAATTTTGAAATATAAAATTTATAAAATTTCAAAATATGGGTATTACTATTCATAACGGCTAGTTTGATTGGTTGTGGTGTATGTTAGAACTCGAAGTTGTGTACAACACACGCTACTGTATTATTCAAAGTGAAGCGTACCGTGGAAGCCTGGGGTGTTAAATTCACCCATCCTTAAATAAACTGCATCCTAGAAATTCGAAATATTTCTTCAAAAATAAAATGTTGAAAATAGAAAGTATCTTGGTGGGAAAACCCACATCGGAAAATGGGTTAATAAAATTAGTCTTAATAAGAGGAAAATAGAAATGAAAGGGTCACCACCAAATTATGATCTCAATTAAGAGAACATTGGTGGAAATTATAGACACGTAATTGGAGGAAAAACGTAAATATTTATTGGGAGTGATTGGGGTCATCAATCACAATAAATTGTAGAATTGTGGGCCTCAAAGCCAGCAATTTATGATGATTTAAAATACAATCGGTTCAACAAAACGTAAGGTATTAGGATAACTCATTTTTGGTTTTAAGATCCCTTCCCTATAGTTTAATAATTAATTTATCTATAATATAAGAGGATATATATATATATATATATATATATATACTTGACAAGTAGAGTTTCATCCTTCAACTAATTCCTACTACAAACTCATGATGTACCATATACTACATTTTACATTGCATGGAATATTTATCACCCACTTCATAATGAATGAAATTAAGGTGTGTAATTTTTTAATTAATTTTTTTTCAATATCCTTAATTTGAATTCATTGAAAAATTTGGAGAATAATGTTTTTTCTATACTTTTTGTAAAAGATATTCACATTCCTCCGTCTTTTTATGATATCATGGTGCATTAAATGGTTAATTTAATTAAAGAAAGATTAATTTCCAGACCTATATATATACATTGGATGTATCCTTGTAAATTTTATATAAAGATATTAAAGGGATATGTTAATAATTTATTTTGACATAAAGCATCCCTTGGTGAGAATTATTTTTCCCAGGATGTCAAAATGTTTTGTAAAAGCTGCTTTTCTATGGTATAAAACATCTATTTGAATAAATATAACCATGAAGGAGTCAACTATAATGAGAATGGGATCTTTGGATTGAAAATAATATTTTTTAAAGGATCATAGATCATGAAGATACATTTATACATCTTGAATAATATAGATATTTCTCAACCATATTTAAAATTTCATATTAATGTATTGAAACAATGTTTTCCACAGATGAATGATATGAAAATTTTGAATGAGTATAAATAATATTTTTTACATGGTTTAAAGAGATCATGCATAGTAGATTAGATCAATAATAAACATCAAGATGGTTAGTGGGTTGTCTAAGAACGAATTTGATAACAAGACCTCAGTATCACATTAATGGCTTCACATTTCATATGAATGATCTAAATAATAGAAGTATGTTTCAAAATAGAAATGTATTAGTGTTTTTAGAGGAAATTTATTTTTAGTGTGATAAGGAAAAAAACCAATTATTTTCATGAAGCTATTATTATGAATTCATTTAAGAAGTATTGTAGGATGATTAAATTAAATTTTATGTTCTGATTTCTAAATACAAATGGGTTATCAGTAACAATAATGTCAAACATGAAAATTTTTGTATGACACTAGTTATTTTGAAAACATTTTCATACACATTTGATCCATTTATCCTTGAAATTGATGAAAAAATTCTAATTTTCCTGATTCATCCGATATGCATTGGTATATCATTTTACAAGGAAACAAATTGTGTTTGTGATGAAAAACATCACAAAACATGACTATTTATATGTTATCACTATTTCCATGGAAATATTAACATAGAATATTGATGAAAACACTATAGAAATGGTTTTTTCATTTGTAACTATCAATAAGAAGGAATTTTGGAAGAAAAATCCATAAATAATTCCCTAATATTATAGGAAACCCATTTTTATTTCTTATTTACCCTTTTAAATTTCTTAAATTGTTTGATTTATTAGTTTTATTATTTATTAAAAAAAATTATAAAAAATATGTAGTTTTTTTAAAATTAGTTTTGTTTTGTTTTGTTTACTCTTATGTAATTTATGTTTTCCCTAAAATAAATATTGTATTTAATTATTTTATAAGGGGATATTAATTTGAAATTAATATGTTTGAAAATAAAATAAATTATAAAAGAGTATATTCAAAAATATTATTTTTTGGTAATAAATATTGTAATAAATTAGAGAATTTTAACTATTCATGTTCTATTTTTTAGTAAATCAACTAAATAATTTTTTATTACACTTGATATTTCCTAATGAATATGATAAATGGTGGTTTGTTTAGATTTTTTTGTTTCATTTATACCATTTTAAAATTTTTATTCATATTTTTATATAGCTTTCTTATTTTTTTGTCATTTGTTTATGACATTTCATCTATCATTAATGGTTTTAGTACTTTGGTTAACTACTTTAACATATATGAATAAAAATGTGTTTATTTTGATTGGTTTTTGTTGGATCATTTGAAATTATTTATTTAATTTTACAAGTAATTGTTTGATATGTATATTTATATACTAATTGGTTGTTACTTTTATTTGTTGGATAATTGAATATGAAACATCTAATTCACCATGAGATTTTGGGGAGGATCACAATAATACATCTAGGGTGGACCATACACATACTCATATTTAAGAGCCTCATCATTGTTATAAACATGATCCATCAAATTTCATAGGGGAAGATAAATCATTGAGGGTTGATAAAGATAGCGGTACATATTTACCAAAATTACCAATTACTTATAGTAGGGACCAGAGGATTCCAATTGACATTAAGGATAATGAAATTCATATAGAACAAATTCAAAAAATATATATATTTTATTTAAATTAATATTAACGAAAAAGGTGGTGTTTTTATTTTTGATTAGATAGGTGTTTAAAATAATTGGACATAATTTTGGTATTCTAATTGGCTATTTTTTTATGTATCACGAAATTTTCATACTAATATTGGTATTCTCCTTCTTTTCAGATGAAATATGATATAAATAATACTGAAGGATTCTGGATGAAATGTATAGGATTATATTCTTGGATATGGAGGAATTTTAAATCAATCCTAACATTAGATTTTAATTTTGGGTATTGAAAACATAAAAATAAATTTGATATATTTCCATTTATAGATGAAGATTCGTCAAATCATTTTATCTAAATTAGATGATGGGAATATTTTTTGTTATTGAAATGTTATCTTTTAGTGATTTTTTATATTAATCATCATATGAATGATTGAATTATCTTCAATTTATAGAAAATATGGAGATCTCATCAGGAGGTCCAATCCCAAAATGCGTTCCCTCATTCTTTAACTTGTGAAGGGTATAAGTTATTGGAAAAAAATGATAGCAAGATCATTTCAAAAACTAAGAGCTGTGTCTTCACGATCTACATAGGCTGACCATCCTTCCCTACTAGCTAGACATGAAAAATAGAAGAGGGCCCAAATGATAAAAAATGGTCTATATATTATGGGTGAGTTTAGGGTTATATCTGAGGGGATTTTGAGAGGTAATTTAATTTATTAATGTTATTTATGTTAAATCATTTATTTATATATTTTTATTCACTACTGTTTTTTGAAATATACTATACAAGAATCTATTGTGGAGTAGAGAACAAAGGGAACCATTATAGGTGAATTTTGGAAGGATATTTTAGTATTTTATTTTGAAAAGCTAAACACTTGAATCACATACAAGTATACAAGGTTGGTGTACCGGTAAAAAAAGTGACTGTTTAGTCTCAAATTTCAATAATGGAGGATGTTTATAAAATAAAAATAGAAAAATAAAAAATTAAATTTTATGAATTTCATGATATCATATAATACAAGATAATAGAATCCTTATAGTTGATGTTTTATAAAATGAAATTTTAGTTTTAAGCTATTGATCCCACTCTTCCACCTTTGAATAAAGATCCCACTCCTCCACCTCTTCTTACTAACCTAAATCCTACACCCCCTCCTCCAAAAATATGCATTTTTTATGAGTTATATGTTGAGGATCCTCAACATCAAATTGTTTCATATATGATTATATATAATATTGAGGGTATATTTTATCATAAAAATAGAGATAGAGAACCATAGGATCACTATACATGATATTATAGATAGATCAAAATGAAAACCATTCCCAATAGATGAGGTCACTAATTCTAGAAAAAGTATCATATATATTTTAGTTTGGTCATATAGACTTGTTCAAAAAACTACCACTGAGGTATGTGTTTATTATATACTTTTGTAAATATTGGTTTTTTTTAATGCTTTTATATATATATATTTATCTCATTTTTTATTGTAATACTTTAAAGGTAAAGATATACTATGTAGAAAACAAAAATTACAGGTTGTTATGACCAGATATACAACTTATTTTGGGATTGATATATTATGTACATATTCAAAAAAATTGTTTTATGTTTAAGGCATTCGATTGGATACTAACTTCTATGGTCATGAAATGATTGTGATTTGTTTTAAGAAAGATATCATAGATCATGTAATTGGATACAAGTTGGGAATTAACATAATGAAAGTCATATCTTTTTAAGTTGATTATTATATTTCTACTATTTGTTTAAATATATTGAAAACTGATAATTATAATTGTTTCTTATAAGGAATAATTATACATTTTTTCTTCAACATAAATCAGCATCAATATATATATTTATAGACCCATAATTTATTTCACATATAGAAAGGAAATTAAATGATATAAAAAGTCCAATTTAAAATTTATAAATATGTCAAAATAATTTAATTCATTGTAGGATGTTTCCTTATCAACAGTGAAATGGGGAACATATTTAATAAATGTTTAGATATCTTAACCGAATAACCGCTAAAAATATATTTTTAATGTATATTAGTGTCCATTTCATGTTGATACTTTTTTTCAAGGGAGAAAACACATTACTATAATTGATCTACCCATGGTGATGTGAAAGATAATTTTAAGAATGGACTGAACATGTATGATTAAATATTTAAATACTAATATATATATATATATTAGAAAAACCATTAAATTTATTTGATAAATATTATTTTCCAAAACACATGAGATTACTTTATATAGACAACTATAAATTAGAGAGAAAAATCAGATTTGTAAAATAAAAGTTGATTTCTCAATTATAATTACTAAATTTTTGTTAAATTTTTTTACAATTTTAAATTAAATTTTAAAACAATTAAATAAATGTTTTATCTTAAATGTGTAATGAAAAATGGAAACTATATTCTATGATTTCTGTTTTAAATAAATCCCATTTGGAGAGTAGCAAAATTCTAGAATGTTACATTTTGATATAAACCATTCAATTAATTTTTCATTCATTGTATCTATAATACACGTGTAAAATTTTCATTTTAAATATTTATCTTTTTTATGACCCGTGTATTTATACTATCGAAGAGTTTATACACATACATAGATAATAAGTGGATTATTTTAGAGGTATGATTATTTTTTATTTTACTTTTATTATTAATTGTAATGTTTAAATTTTAAATTGCGATGTTATAATGCATTTATTTTTTATTCTGTTTTCTGGTATGTTGAATATGTTCTTCTATTTTTTTTACTCTATTGCTGGTATGGTCATATTATTATTATATATTATAAAATAAATTTTCATGTTAATTATTTTATAACTAATTTTAAAAATTGAATATCACATAGTTTTTTAATAATTAAAATGATAATTAGTTTTCCATGTTTGTATTGATATAAACTACATTGAAACCCCCACCAAATAGAAACTCGTTGCATATTTCTAGGAAATATTTTAAGAACATATCAGGCCTATTTCTTTTCAAAAAACTATGCTGATAAATTTTTTTCCACATTAGTTTTCATATACTCGATGAAAAAAACACTTTCAAATATCACATTTATAATGTTTTTATTATGAAATCCAACATTAAAAATTTATTTTCAATTTCAGTTGCAATAATTTTATGAGGTAAACTACACTGGAAACCAAAAACAAATACACATTAAAAACCATTTTTTCAAAATTGATTCAATAATATCTGATTTCTAGTAAATTTTTAATTATAGGATCTATTATTATCGATAAATATTGTATCCCAAGAAGTAGTGAATGTAAGACCATTTCCATGGTTTTATCCTTCCTACCATGTAAATGTCTCTGGGAAATTCCTTTTCCACATGTTATTGTGGAACTGGTTCCTTTACATACAACTATTGAATATCCAAGATTAAATAAATATATGTCAATATTACTACCACCATATCAAACAAAGATGTGAATCCTTTTATCGATATATATTCTAAAACATGACTTTCAGTTTCTTATCTTGAGGATTTTCTAATATACATAGAAATCATTATGAAAATTACTTCAAATGGACATTGTTTTTATTTTATGAATGTTTTCTTATATAGTTAACCAAAACATTACATATAAACACATTTTTTGTTAATATGGTTTTATATTATATTATAACTCATATGATATCCATTTTTAATCATTTTTTTATTTGGTTATGGGATAATTACACTATTTTTGAAGCATTTCATGAGTTGTAATGGAATTATATGCAATGAAAATTAATCTCAACATTGATCCCCCTTTTACTTATATAATGTATTTGATATATTTATTTAAATATGCATTTTGGAATTACTAATTTATACATTTAAATAATAAATGTTTTCATGTTAGAATCATCACTTATCCACTATAAAAATAGCATAAATGTTTCATATATAAGGAAATGTGTGTTTAGTAATTACTCCATAAAACATTATGATGATAAATTTTTACATGAAATACTCATAATTGATCCTCATTTCAACCATCATAAGTTTTCTGGGTTTAAAGAGATGTGCATTTTTTTTATTACCCCATGTTATATTACAATGATAGATGAATGCCAAATCAAGATATTCACTAACACAAGGTTTTGAAGAATCACATATATCCTAACCTTTCATATTTCTTAATTCACTTTTACAACCCATAAAACACATAATGGAATACTGTGATTTATATTTTCCACTCAATTAACCTTAGAGCAGTTTATGCTCTCTATCCGATCAAATTTGGAAATATTTGTGGTCTACGGTTATTCCTAATGGTTTGTTTTTCCAAATCTAATGAAATAAATGTTTCAATAATACCTACATCCTTTAGCTCCAAATTTTTTAAAACCATATTAGGTATATCTTAAAAACTACTTAATTTCACCTAAAAATGTATATTTCCACAGTTGAGTATAACTAAGTCTTAAATTTTATCTTCAATATTTATTTACATTGATTTGTGCATTACTGCACTATTAGTTGAGTATTAGACACCAAAAACAACATTTATTCAAAAAATGTAATAATGTATCATTTTTTCTAATGGACATGTATGTTAATTTATTTTTTAATAATTAACAAAAAGTCAAGAAGAACCATAATAATGGAAATTATAAGTTGTGTTCTTCTCACTGCTGACTTGAGAATCATCCTTTCTCTTATATTTAGAGAGTTGATCTTACTTCTTGTAATTGTACTATACATACATGGTTACTGTATTTTGGTTAAAAATCATTGACACATATTTATTATCTAAAACCCAAAAGTAAAATACAATAATTACTTGTAATTGTTGAATATACCGGAAGAAAAAGTGACTATTATCTTTTTTAAATTAATATATAGAATTTACTTTTCCATAGACCTACCTCATTTTATGTGAATCAAATAGCCTCTTGTATAATGATCAGCCTCCCTTATTTGTAGTAGTTTGTGAAGGATCCTTTAGTGTGACACATTACATTGTACTTTTCGCCCAATCATTCAACATATTCACCATATAAACTAGATCATAACATTTTTGTAAGCTCTTGTCAAGTTGGAGAACCTTTTCCAAAGTCAATAAAGCATTTTTTCCCCTCTATTCATTTTGTAATCATTAAATAAACTAGATTAAGTGGGTGATAAATATATAATAATGGGATGTATTCAAATATCATAATACAATTTAATTTTACACAAGTTTAGTAGAATCATCATCTCATTTCTTTCTTTCTTTACATTATCCAAACTATTTCATGGAGATTAGAGGACATGTTAAATCATTGATGTGCTAATTTTGTTTTCACAACACATCGGACATTGATGATAAAATTATGATATGTCATGAAAATCACTATACATGAGTCTTTTGTAAGCATCTTTTACACCATCACATCCTGAGGTGGATCAACAATTAGTGGGGACTCAAGAATATAAAATTATTTATATCATAATACTTTGGGAAAACACCTATAATTATCTTTGAAATTTAAATCAGTAAGGATATTGTACATTTCCAACATTAATCATAGTGTATTTATGGTATTACAATCCATTCTTCTACGAAATAAAATATTTGAAGATTTGTATTTTATTTTTATTACCTATTACACATTATTAATTAAATAAGTCATTTTGTGTCTCCATATATTTTATCAAAACCTAGTACCCTCACTACTAGATTCAGAATACGGATTTTCTTAGTTTTCCTAGTGAAAATTATACCTGAAACCTCTATTAATGGTCTGAGGTATTGATACATTACTTATATGAGTGTTTCAAGGTAATATTTTGACATTACAAACTCGCTATCTCAAGGATCCTTGAATTATTGGGTGAAGTCCCACCTTCTAGAAATTTTTACCATGATTTAATGTACTCTTTTCCTTTAAATTGGAAAAATATAGCTTTGGATACTTCTTTTATGTCATTTTTAGTTAATTAGAGTCATTTTTTTCTTAATAACTCCAAAATTGTTGGAGGAACCATCAAATAGGACTAGAAAAAACTTCGTACAACTATTTTGGATCAAATTTAAATGATAGAAGTCATTTAAACATAATATATATTATTAGAGAATTTTTTATTTTTCATTTAATGAAATAACATCATATTTTATATGCACGTATTATGTAATCACACCCACAGCTTGATCATACGGTAAATAGAAAACATTCATCGTGTCTTAATTTCTTTTTATCAATGAATTTGAGTTTATTATTTTATGTGATCATGTAAACATGGAAATTCAAATAATAATAATAATAATTCAAAAATTAAATAAATATCATGGATGATCATGATAATTTGTTATTGGTTGATCCATTTGATCTCAATGTATCAATCATGAACCATAGGGTAAAATAGCCAAGTCATGCATCACTGGTATCACAACTCGCAACCCGTTTTAATATATCCATTTATTTTCTAGAATACCACAACACTCAGCATGGTCTACATATTATATCCTCCTTGAAATTGTATATTTACACTCTAGAATGTGAAAATATACACATAAAAAGATGATGGAAACATAGAACCTTATTCATATAATTTGGAGAAATACGATGTGTAGACCATTAAAAAATTAATTATGACATACGTCACAATAATATAAAATAATTTATTAATTTTTTTTTAATTCTAGACATTAATTATCTAGTAAATGATCTACATCAATTGTTGTGTTTTAAATATGCAATAAAAAATTAAGGTTGCAATAAATTCTATAGAAAAAATTAAATGTTTTAAAATAAATTTTTATAATTTGAAATCATAATGTATAAATTATATAATTTCATAATTTTTTTAAACACATTCAAAAAAATTAATCATAATTTTTGATTTTATTAAAAAATATGGGCACCCTAGGAGACCTGAATACCTATTAAAATGGGTTTTTAGAATCATTATGGGTTAGTAAGGGTACAAGTGGGTTGTGAAAGGCCCAATATGGATTGGTCGTGTGTTTCCCAGTAGGATGCGCCCCATGCATAGGCATGGGATTGATGGGGATGGGAAAGGGGTTCGACTTTCCTATTGTAAACAAAATAAAAAAATTGTTATTATTCTACTAAAATTGAAAACCTCCCCCACCCCAGCATATTCATTTAAAGTAAATTATTTATGGTTTTCATCACCCACCAAAACAACAGGTTTTTATTTTTTTTACGCATTTGAGTATGATGATTCCACCCCTTATGGCCTTTAAAAAATTTGTTTATTGTGTGATTCTCCAAAACCATTTGGTTTTTTAATTTTTTAGAGTTTTAAAATTTTCCATGACTAATAATTTTAGACTTTATAGAAATTTTCTTTTATATACCACAAGCCTATGTATTGAAATCCATACTGGAAAATATTGTTCTGGCCAATAGAATCTCTCTGATGCCACCCCGAACACTAGAGAAACATTCAACCACACACATGTATAGATATATATATATATATATATATTCTACATTTTAGACCCATAAGAACCCCAACTATGATTTAAATTAAAACATTGGATGACTACAACTTGTTTGTCTGAGATCAAATTGATATCTGGATCATTGTAGTGGAATTTTTGTGACTCCATTTACACAAATATAGTCAAAATTTAATTTATATTTGGCTTATACCAATATGAGATCACTCTAATATCAATGGTATATACTAAGGTATAAAATTAAAGTTATTTTTTTAGATAATTAACATTTTTCAATGTATATCAATGTAATTTTCTCATATCTAATGATAAAAATCCTTATACGAAGACCAAGGGTATCAAAAGAATAATTTAAGACCGAAATTAAATCTGAAAAATTAAATTGATCAATTTTAATTTGTGTGTAAAAACCACTTAATAATGATGTCTATTTCCTGAAGTAACTGAATCCAAATACATCTAGATCATCAAAACATGAATTGAAAGTCTATGGGAATATCAATTGTCAAACATTAAATGCTATTGTAAATATTTGATAAACCATTAACATTCATCTGATTATTTCTACTTCAATCCTTCAATCTATGAAAGAGAACTCTAATTGGTTACTCAGATTGGTTGCTTCACTCTCTAGACCCCAAGAGAGATGAGAGAGAACCTCACAAAATCAAGTAGGAAATAGTACCCTAAGTGAGATTATTCTATCAATTATATATCAAGGTACAAAATAAAAGAAATGGATTATCACAAACTGTCCTCTAGGGCCCGTGCAGTGACTACCCCAATCCCGCCTTTGATAGGACAAGGGCTGGTGACTAGCACCAGAAAGGAGAATCCCAAAAGGGAAGGCATTATATTTAAACCTATACACACACAGATAGGGAAAACTACGCACAAGTAAAACACAACGGAAAAGGAAAAGTACATTCACAACTAAAAACCACCACTGATAGTAAAAGTTAGTATTTAAAGTAAAGGGGAAAGTATAAAATCCCATCTGAAAGAGTGGTACAAAATAATGGAAAACAAGCTATAGAGATCATCCACCAAGGATCGTACCTGAAGGGTAGGTACATATCATTATTATGCCTCACTATGTCAATCGATCACCTCCATATACCATCTAGCCCTGGATCTCCAAAGTCTCATTCAAGCTTCTCATCATCCGCACAAGACAAAACAAGGTGCGGACCAAGACTTTGCAGGGGAGCGTATAACAATACTCGATAGGGATCCTAAGACCCTCATTGGTCTCTCATAATTAAACAAGGAAAACCAAAAAGCATGATCTCAATCACAGTTCACAAAGTAAAAGACAACTCACAATGGGTATACAACTTAAGAACATGAATAACAATGATTAGTCATAAAGCTGGATCATCTCATTCTGTCAAGAGGTTATTGCTACCGGACCACTCAAGGTCTCTAGGTGATAACCAACAGAGGATCACTAGGTTCTGGCCTATAAAGTATCACTACATGCTATCCCATAGGGAATTTCTAGGTGTAGACCCACAGAGGATCACTAGGTGCTAACCCACAGAAGATCGTTATGTGCTGACCCACTGAGGATCGCTAAGTGCTGACCCACTGAGGATCTCTATGTGATGACTCCCAGAGGATTCCTATGTGCTGACCAATAGAGGATCTATATTACATCATCATGTCAAAACCAACCACTGTATTCCCACACTTAGCACGCTTAATTTTTAAAGAATGTGATCCTCAATCAACCGATTGTATTTCAACTTCCAAGAAGTACCACATATAAGAAACCCAAAGAATAGTATCTTCGTAAAAGCTCTAATGTGATAGACGACACATCAATCAGACACTCGGTTTATATGATATAGGCAAAAAAGGTAAATAGGGCGTTGTTGAATTCGAGTCTGATCCAACCTGTCTATACTCCAACTTATTCCAAAACATGATTGAAGTATCTCAAAAGGACTGCCTCGTCGCAAGGGTCATCATGCCACAAATGGCGCATCAATCGAACACACATTCTGCGAGTTATGTTAGTTTTAGTGAAACATGGCTAATCAGGTTCGGGTTTGGTAAGGGTCCTGTCCAGCCAACCCCTTGGGCCCGTGAGTCTAGCCTAGATGGCGTGGGTCCGGCCCGATTAGCTTGGGTTCGGCATGGTTGGTGCTTGTCTAGCTCGGGTGGTGGGTCTGACTGGCGGGTGGGGTTTGGCTTGGCCGGTGTGGTCCTGCCCTAGTGCGGAGTCTGGCCAACCTGGATAACCCAGCGTACATGGTGCATGCCAGTTAAGATGGACCAAACGCATGGAATTCGGTTTTTCCAGCTGGTGGTGCCAGCGGCGTGCCTCCCCATCTCCCGAAATGGTAGTAACAAGTCATCTGTTGTGCACCGGCCGAGCGGCCCGAGTGGGCTACTCTGGCTCCACACGACATGTCGGCACTGTGTTCTCCACCTGTTGTACTTGTTCGGCTATGGAAGATTTCCATCGTGGCCCTTTTCGGCACCGCTTTCTCCACACGGTCGACATGGGCTGGCTACTGCCACCGGTCTCTACTATCGTCGTGTCATTGGTGTTGCGCTGGTGGCACCTTCCACAAGCCACTGCAGATGCTCCAGTGGTCTATTTTCCTTCCCATTTGTGCCTACGGGCCTCTTGGGTCACTTCCTTCATTACGAAGCCCACATAATTTCCATTCTGCCATGTTTCTCAATCAACCATGAAGAACACACAACATCCATGAACGGAGGATGGTTCGAGCCTTGTTCATATTGGCATGCACCTTCCATTTTAGTGTTTCATCAAGTGGTGATAACAATCATCATATAAAATATGTAAAACCCCAAATAAAGACCCCACAACAACCTCCCACAATAACAAATGATTCCCAGATCAAACTTTTAGTTGGTTGATGCACGTTTGTTTATGTTTTCAAGAATGAGAAAGGTGGAATCATTAAACACATAAATCCCCTACATGGATTCAGTGAAATCTGTTGCAGACGAAGGAAGGGATTCAAAATTCATTGCCATTCACCATTCTTCACTGCTTTTTGATCTTTAGATTGATTCATCCAATGATCATCCTTATTTTACCATTCTTCGTTGGAGAGTAATGCCATCGACATCACGTTAGTGCTTTTTCTCATGGTTGTGAATTATTTTTCCAACAGAATGAATAATAAAAATATTTTTTCCCTTGTTTTTTTGTCAATTAATGTGGTTCTTTGATGAACCATAATTAATAAACTATTAAATAAATCAGTGTTGTGGTTACACAAAAAAAAATTAACGGTTCATTAAATTAATCTTATTTAATGACTATCATTACACTATGGTTCCGCCAACCATTGCATAATGGTTGAATCAGAACCAAATAACTCAAAAAGTTATTTTATTATTTTTTTCTAAAAAGTCAAAAAAATATCTTTTTCTTCCAACCATTATCAGTTGATGTTAAGATTTACCTAAGGGAATCCTAGCATTATGAATTAAATTTTATCCTTAGATTTTTAATTCAATCACCAGTTCAACAGATAGAAAAACCCACTTTCATTTTTACTAAACGTACCTTAAAAATGTTTAGAAATCTGTTCCAGGATCTCCAAGCCTCGGAATCACGTTCCATCGAATTTTGTAGTCTCTTAATAACTCTATATAATTTAATAAAATATACCGAATTTCCAAGTCTTTACATTCTATTTACCTTAAGGATTTATTCCCTTTGAAGCCACAAAAAAAAGATAAGAAAACAAATGGGGGTACTGGGCATGAATCGGAGGCTCCCGCTCCCATGTTCTCTCCTGACGATTCCCATGGTTCCAGCAAACACACAATAGAGGAATTGACCGCCCCTGTAGGACATGCTCTTGTTCATCATCTATGTAAATTTGGAACACCACGAATGTCGCCCCATCTTCAATGTCAGACTTTCCCTAGTCGATGATGTGAGATGTTTCATGCACGTATCTCTTCAGATGGGACACAGGGAAAACATTATACACCTGGTGCATCTGTGGGGGAAGATCTACGAAGTATGCCACCTTGTAAACTCTACTTAGTATTTGTAAAAGTCTGATGAACCTTAATAATCGCTTGTCTCCGAAGAAATATATCTCCAATCCATGTAGGGATGAGACATGAAAGAAGACATAGTATCCATCTTTGAATTACAAGGGTCTCTATCTTCGGTCAGCATAAGACTTGTTCCTACTCTATATAATCTTCGTCTGCGTAGGGATGATCTACACCATCTTAGTGGTAGACCATACCATCTCTAGACCCATAAGTTCTTACTCCCCTAGGTCCATCCAGCATAAAGGTGATCTGCATGGTCACCCATAAAAGGCCTCAAACAGTTCCATGTCGATGGTGGAGTGATAACTTTTGTTTTATGCAAACTCCACCAATGGAAGGTGGTCCTCTCAACTGTAGCCAAAATGAAGGACGCAAGCACACATCATGTACCCATGTGTATGTATGGTCCACTCCATCTAACCATATTTCTGATGGTGAAAGGTGGTGCTCAAGCATAGTTGAGTCTTAAACACCTCCTGTAATCCCTTCCAAAACCAGAATTGAAAACAAGCATCGCGATCTGAAATGATCATCAATGGTATCCTGTGAAGCCGTATAATCTTCTGAACATATAGGCATCCCACACCCTCTACTAATCCATGCTCTCAGATGGGTAAAAAATGGGTCAACTTGGTGAGTCGGTCAACAATCACCCAGATAGAGTCATGGCCTCGGGACGTGCATGGTAACCTAGTCACAATGACAATGGAGATACCATCCTACTTACATTCCATTATCTATACTAGATTCTCTAAGTCTGTTGTAACCTGATGCTCAACATTCACTTGTTGACAAATGAGGCATAGAGAAATGAGCCCTTCCAGTGATTTCATCATCCCTAGCCACCAGTACTGACATCGGATGTCCTGGTACATATTTATTGCTCCAGGATATACCTCCAAAGGGGATGTATGGAACTCCCTCAACACCTCTTCTAGAAATGTCACCAGTACCATGATGTGTCCACTAAAAAGTATGATGTTCTCCCCACCTATAAAAAATCAATTAGGTGGCTGTTCTGAGGATATCTATGCATGTCGGGCCACATAGTAAACATCCCCAAGTTGTGCCTCCCAAAATTTCCGAAGTAGTGGGGGATAGACAGTCATAACTAGATGTAGGCTGGTCCATCACTATCCACAAAGGATATCTACAATGTGGATAGATGCTCTGTCACCTCACTTAGTAGATGTTGACCGGAACTCTTACTGAGTGTGTCTGTGACTATGTTTATATTCCCAGTAGTGTAGACTCTCAAATTCATAGTCCTGGAGGAACTCCAGCCATCTCTACTATCTCTAGTTCAGGTCCTTCTGTGGGAAGATATACTGGAGACTCTTGTGATCAGAGTAGATATTAAATTGTTAACCCATAAAGTAGTATCACCACATCTTCCACATAAAGGCCACTATCGCTGATTCCCAGTCATGGGTCGCATAATTCTTCTCATGTTGCATCAGTTGTCATGAGTCGTATGCTATCACTGATCACTACTACATTAGGAAAAAACCTAGTCTAGTCCCTCATGCAACGTAGTATACTACATACCCAACACCCTCTTCTGGAAGCCCCAAGATGGGGGAACTCTTCAATCTCTACCTCACCACTTGGAAACTATGTTGGCATCTCTCCATCCATACAAAGGGATGTCCCTTCCTTTTTAAAGTTAAAAAGGGTGATTATACTTTGGAAAAGTCAGAAACAAATCTTTGGTAGTACCCAAATAACCATAGGAAACTATGCTCTTCAGTCACACTCCAGGGTGGCTCTCAGGAAAGCACTGCCTCTATTTTTTTCAGATCCACTAAAACTCTAAACTCCAAGATAACATGTCCCAAAAAGTGGACTTATCTTATCCAGAATTGGAACATTGAGGTCTCTCAATAAATATGGTGCTCTTAGAGTATATCAAGGACTATATACAGATGTGTGGTGTGATCCACCTCCGATGTTGAGTACACCACGATGTCATCAATGAAGATCACCATGAAGCAATCGAGTTAAGGTTGGATGTTCTTGTCCATGAGTCCCATGACCAGTTTTGAAGCATTGGTCATGCCGAATAGAATCAACATGAACTCATAGTGGCCATACTGGCACCTTAAGGCTATCTTCGGTACATTCGCATCCCATACCCTAGGCTGATGATAGCCTTATCTGAGGTCTACCTTCAAAAACCAATGTGCTCCCTTCAGCTGATCTAAAAGATCATCAATCCTTGGTAGAGGATACTTGTTCTTTACGGTCACCTGGTTCAGGTGCCGATAGTCCAACCAAAGCCTCAAACTCCCATCTTCCTTCTTGAAACCCAAATTGGGGATGACCATGGAGAAACATTGGGCCTTACGAACCCCTGTCACTATATGTCCTCTGAATATACTATCAACTCACAAAGCTCCACAGAATCCATCCAATATGCTGGTGTAGATATCAGTGTCATCGTAGGGTACAGGTCAATGTAGTTGTCTACATATCTGTAGGGAGGTAGTCCTGGAACATTCTCAGCGAAGACAACCATATACTGGTTCACCACTAAAGGATAACTCAGACTCCTCTGGTCCACTACCCCAAGGGTGGGGCTAGCCAGCTGCTGAGTGATTGGATGAACCCTCCTCTGTGAAATTCCATCGTGTGATGTAAAGGTTCCCTTCTCACAGGCGAAGGAATACCTGGTCGCATCCTCATAGAAACACCGCACTTTGCACCTAAAATAGTTGATCTAATCATGGACTGTGTATAACCATTCCATAACAAAGATGACATCGTAAGGCCTCGAATTTACTACTAGAGGACCCCATCCAAATCTCCTTCCTCCTATAATATTCTCAAACTTCTAGTACAAGAGTGTAATCGTTGAATCCTATCATGTAGAAGTCTTAATTCACAAGGATCAAGCCAATGGCTCCACCGGAATCTCAATGTTTTGAACGAGAGTCATGGTAATGAAATAGTGACTAGAACTTATGTTTATAAGAACAAAATGTAGGGTGGAATATAAATAGACACTACCTCAAATCATCTCCTGAGCATTGTGGTTATAGGCTTCTGTCATCTGAACTAGAGCTCATCCATGTCCAACTTCTCTCTGACGTCTGGGTGGACCACCTAGAGGTGGTGGCGGTAGTACCTCAAACCATCATCCACCTCCTGTTGCACGCCTTTCTCCACTACCACGACCTCCACCCTAAGAAACTCCTCACTCAAAAATCTATCATTATCTCAGTGGTCCCTCAATCGTCTATTTATCATCAGTGTGGCCGGTCGGGATTTCACCAGCCATTTAACCCTGCCCACTGCATGAGTTTCATAGTCTACTCCACTGCTGACCTCATATGCCTTGTGAGCTCCGTACCTCTGACCCTACATCCTGGTGTTATCCTTCGGAAGGTCTGAAGCGTCATGTTCTACCATATCCCTACTGTGACCTGAAAGAGACTAGAAGCTGGGATCACTATCTGGTTTTTTGGTGACTCAACCAAGAAAAAAATTCATTCCACAGCCTCTATCCAGTCATTAGCTTCATGAATATTTGTCTCACCTTGAAAACTCGGAGGCCTTTGTCTCTAGAACTCATGCAATTTTCTCTGTCGGGGTACATTGTCTGCTTGTGGGGGTGGTGGAAACTACTACCTGGCGAATGGTAGTGCTTCCGGTACACCACCCAAAGGTGCTTTCAATATAAGAGGGCCATGAACCGACGCCTCATCACTCATTGGGCCATCATCATGATATCTTACTAGTATCCTTGTTGGTTGTCTATGTAGAGGCATCCAATAAAGAAACAGATGTTCCACGGTCAATAAGTTATACCTAGTGAGATGAATCAAAAGAGAACAAAAGAAAAAAAAATTCAAAACACATGCAACTAGTGTTTTCATGTACTGAGTCAGAAAAAAAGAATTTCGGGTCCTAGTGTATGGATACATCACCCGCTGAACCAACAATGGACTCCCTAGACTGAAATCTAAACTCAAGAAACATAACACTATTAATCCAATGAAAATTAATGACCCTTAGTTCTTCTGTAGAACTGGCCACCCTTTGATACCACTTTTTCACAATCCGTCCCCCGGAGCCCATGCTGTGACCACCCCAAAGCCCGTCATTCATAGTCTAGGGGATGGTGATTTTCACCGAAAAGGAGAAATCCAAAAAAAAGAAATTATTTTTTTTAAACCTATACACACAAGGATAGGGAACACTATGCACAAGTAAAACACAATGAAAATGGAAAAGCACAATCACTACTAAAAACCACTACTGAGATTGGAAGTAAGTTCTGAAAGTAAAGGGGATAGTATACAAGCACAACTAAAAGATTAGTGCAGAAAAAAGGAAAAAAAGATCTAGATATCGTTTTCCAAGGATCCTAACTGAAGTGTAGGTGTAGCTCATCAGTACTTCTCAACACATAAATCATCCACATCCATGTACCATCTAGCTCTAGGTTTCAAAAGTCTCAGTCAAACAACTCGTCATCTTCACAAGATAAAACAATGTGCGAGCAAAGCCCGTGCATGGGTGAGTATAAAAATACACAGTAGGTACCCCGAGACACCAATAGGTCTCTCAGAATTACACAAGGAAAAACACAAAGCATGATCCCAAACATAGGACACAAATTAAGAGACATCTCACAACAGTTATACAACTTAAGAACATGAATAAATATGATTAGTCATAAAGATAGATCATCTCATTCTGACAAGAATATTTTTCTTCTAGATTGATCAGGGTTGATAGGTTCTAACCCATAGAGGATCGCTAGATGATGACCCACATAGGATCACTAAGTATTGACCCACAGAGGATCGCTAGGTGCAAACCCACAGAGGATCGCTACGTGCTGAACCACAGAGGATCTCTAGGTGGTGACCCAGAGAATATTTCTACGTGATGACCCACAAATGATCCCTACATGCTGACCCACAGAGGATATCTAAGTGCTAAACCATATAGGATCCTTATTCCTTCTTCACCTCACAGCCAGCCACCGGATTCCCTCACTTAGCATGCTTGATTTCTAGAGGATCCCATCCTCAAGCCACCGATCATTTTTTAACTTCCATGAAGTCACTTTTCTATGTAATACAAAGAACGGTCTCATCATAAGGGTTCCAACGCAACATATAGTGCGTCAATCGGACGCTCAGTCTATAAGATATATGCAAAAAGTTAAATAGGGCATGGTTGGATTCAAGTCTGATCCAACCCGATCGTACTCAAAATTCATTCAAAACTCAAGCAAAATCTCTCAAAAGTACCGCCTCATTGCAAGGGTTCTCACACTTATGATGGATATTTAATCAAATGCTAGTCTACGAGTTATGTCAGTTTTAGTGAAACGGGGTTGATAGGGGTTCGACCCGGCTGATGGGCCCGGCCCGACCTGCGGGGTTTGGCCCAACTGGGGGCCTCGACCCACATAGAGAACTTGGCTTGTACGGTGTGGGCCGGTTGAGGTGGACCATATGTGGGGAATCTGGTTCTCCCAACTGGAGGTCCAAGTGGGGGACCATCCTATCTCTTAAAATGGCTAGGATGAGCCAACCATTGTGCTCTAGCCAAGCTTCCTAAGCAGGCCACTCCTTCTCCAAGTAGCACGTCGGCGCCGCATTCTCCACTCATCATGGAAGTCTGATTGCAACACTTACAACCGTGGTGGTTGTCGGAACCACTATCTCCATGTAGCTGGCATGGTCCGTCTATCCCGCTAGTTCCTAATGCCACCGTATTGGTGGTACCATACCAAAAACACCTTCTATAGGCCACCAGAGATGCTTCGGTGGTCCGTTTTCCTTTTCATATGCATCTGTGGGCCTCTCAGGTCCCTGCCTTCACAAAAAGCCCAGAAAATCTATTTTCCACCACATTTCTTAGTCGGTCATGAAGAAAAAACAATATCTAATAACGAAAGAGGGTTTGGGACTTGTTCATATTGGCTAACTCCCCACGCGTTATCATTTTATCAAGGGGTTATAACAATCATCATATAAAATAAGGAAAACCCCAAATCAAGACCCCACAATAACCTCTGGAATGAACAAATGAGTTTTCGATCAACCAGTTAGTTGGTTGATCTACATTCTTTATATTTTTTATGAATGAGAAAGGAGGAATCATTAAAATCTTAAATCCCCTACTTGGATTTGGTGGAATCCACTATAAAAAAAGGAAGGGATTACTTATTCATTGTCATTCAATGTTCTCCGCTTCTTGTAAATCTTAGGATAGATTCCTCCAATGATTATAATTCATTCACCATTATTCATTGGAGAAGAAAGTCATCGACATCACGTTAGAGGTTTTTCCTACAGTTGTGAATTTTCTTTCAAATGAATGAATAATAAAAATAATTCATCCTTGACATTATGTCCATTAATGTGGTTCTTTAATGAACCATAATTAATGACCCATTAATTAAATGATAGTTGCAGATTCAAAAGAAAAGTAATAGGTCATTAAATGAATCTAATTTAATGATTTTCATTACACTGTGGTTCCGCCAGATGTCTCTCAATAGTACAAGAAAAATAAAATAACTCAAATTGTTATTTTATTATTATTTTTTCAAAAAGTCAAAAATTACCTTTTTTATGACCCTTACAGGTAAAATTTAAGCATTTCCTAATAGAATCCTGGTACTGAAAATTTAATGGTGCCCTTGGATTTTTTATCTGAGTGCAGGTTCAAAAGATAGAAAAACCCGGTCAAACATTTGCTGAATGTACCGTAAAAAAAGATTAAAACTCTGTTCTGGTATCTTCAGGCCTCAGAATCATGAGACATCAAATTTTTTAGTCTTTTAATAATTCCATATAATTAAAAAAAATTATATAGAATATCTGGGTCCTTATATGGATCCTTGACCCTTGAATATTCATTTTCTACTATATAAGTCATAAATTACATCCTTTTATTAAAACAATCATCATGAAATATAATCTCTTTGTATAATGATATATTAAAAAGAATGAAGCAAACTTGACATAATCATCCTTTCATGCTTTATTATTTATTTATCTTACTGTATAGACTTACCTTCTCTTATATTGATGATGAATTTAGTGAATGTACTACCATCATGATCAATAAGGCTAGAGATATCACTTCTTTTCAGAAGAATTTGTTTCTTGTTTATTCCAACAATTTCATACCACCAATATCACACCCAATTCAACATACTTCAACACATAATATTTTTCCTAGTTTTCATATTACACCAAAGAACATATTCAAATTGTATACAACAAAATATTCTTGTGTAAGGAGATAATTACACATGTCGATAGATAGAAACTACCAATGACACCAGAAACATGTGGTATTCCTATTGGTGGGATAGTCCTAGTGATATCATGAACTCAACATCATAAATTAGTGCACATTATTATAATTTTTTTTCTAGTGAGTATGATGGTTTGGGAATATATGAAACACATTTAATATTACTGTCATGGAATCACTAGGTTCTCATTATAGTTTGTGAAGTGATATAACCTTTTTTTACAAAAAATAATAAATAATATTACCCTATAAATAGTGTATGGGGAAATAAAAACACTATTATGGTAACAATATATATTTTATATCTCACTCTATACTTGATATGATAATTGAACATTATTGTTCAAGTTGTTTCTTGGTAACCTACTTTACAACACATCCAGCTCGACATGTTGTGCATCACTGATATATCATTGTGATCTTATCTAATGCATGGACCCAAGAAAATGTAAATAGTGGTTATTCTTCTTAATAAACTATCACAACTCATACTGATTATTGAACATTTAAACAACTCTCATTCAAGCTAGAAAATTGTTCCTTGTTTTCGAATGGGTCTTTTAGACATCGACATTGCATTTGTCTGATCATCAATATCCTTATTTTCTAGAAGTATACAATTTTTATGTTGCCATGATTTTATCCTTTTTTATCTCTATTAATAGACTAATTATGAAATATATAACAAAAAAATACTCTATATGAAACAAAAAATTAATAGGCTTCATAATCTGATTGGAAAACCATCTCATTGTGTGGTCTCCATGTAATGCTCTGTTTATAAATGCTATTGAATGGGGTGATTTATTCTAAATCTAGAATTTAAATTGTATCAAATAAAATTTCAAATTTTCAACATTATTTTTTTAATTTATGTATTCTCATGTTATCTCATGTAATAATCATATGAATACAACACAATATTCATATCTAATGAATTTATGGGTTTTAAATTGTGTGTGTTGTGCAGATTTAGCTCGATCCCATCAATTCTTACCTACATAATTCATTTGTAAAAACTTTTTAGATATTCTTTATATTCAAACTAAAAATTATATGATGTAAAATTTGTTATTTTATATGAATTTACAATTATCTTTCTAAATAGCATGTGGAAACTCTTAATGAAAACTCCAAGTAGAAAATTTCACTTCGATTTAATGTTAATTTCCAACAAAAAATATTTTATAATATTTTCACATAAATTAATTATAAATCACAATCATTTATTCTGAATCAACTAAATATTTTCTAGATAAAATTACATATGATAACTCCTTGTAAAAAAATTTAGTTGAAATTTAATCTAGTCCCCTCAGGGAATAAATTGGAAATTTCTAATTCTTAGAAATTCAAACTATGAATTTGTAGCACTTGACATGAGAGGCACATAAACTGTGATCTGGGATAAAGGGCCACCAAACCTTAGGTGCGCCTCCTTTCACAACAAAGGGTTACAACTAGTAGTGACGTTCTAATTAGGTGACAGTGGGGATACTATACACTCTGTTGATTATAATAAAAATTCTCATAACACTGTAAACCAACATAATAAATAAATGAAACAAAATAAACATGAATATTAACTCATTAGAAGAATATAGATAACCATGGAAGTAATATTCCGAAACATGTTAGCCATACATATTACATAAATTTAACATTATAGAATATCATTCAAAAAATACATGAATGATCACCCTTGGATGATCATATAATAATGTACTCAAAATAAAATAAAAAGGAACTCTCGCTCGATGTAATGAACCACCACGGTCCATCAACCATCTATCTAATACACCTATGTATCCCTGATCACTATGCTCTATAGAACGATCCCATACCCTGACCAAATATCAAATACAGAAATGGTACACATGTCTCAAGAGGCCAATGCAGTGTCTGAGTGTGAACTCAGTAGACTACCACAAATTTTTGCCTAGTTTACATCCATACATATAGAATTTCTTACGTACTCAAATAAATAAAAACTCTACTCATTCATACAAATACATAAACTTATTAATAATTCTCAATATCCATGGGTATGTGTTTACCATCATTAGAAAATGCTGGAGTGGAACGATATATCCACGTTTAGTTATAGTAGAAGAACCTCAATATCTCATCCACATACATATCACCGGAACCATTATTCCATCGGATACCACATACATCTAAAATTGAGTAATACAGGAATCCCATCATCCCACCTAATAATTGTATCACAACTCCCTCATAATTATATTTAAATAATCATCATTGGCTCAATATCCTAGAGTCTCAAAATAAATCACTAGTCCCTTATACTTTCTCTTGGATAGACACCATCGACTCAACAATCTGACATCCTAAGGAAAAACTATATCCATCCATAAAAGAATAATAAACCACCATAAGTTCAACATCCCAACGTATTGAGGAATAATGATATCCATCCTCCAATAATCCCAACACATCATCCATAAATGTCATGGAGAGACTCAACCACCATCTGATGGTCTCACTCACCGTCATCCATTGATTCATATGGTGGCCACCTCCTCTATAACAGATAGTCAACACCATCCACTTAGTTTCTTGGTCTTTAAAGGTCTCTACCCACAATGAGTGGTAAACACCACCTTAATTGAGTCAGTATCAGTGTACACACAACTGTAACAATGCTATTGGCCAATCACAATGAGGGTAAATTTCTAAGATTTCCTAATCAACACAAATCAAAAACCTCATTTCCACCAGCAAACCTCCTCGCCCATATGTGGAATGTTCATCACCATCCACGTCAACCTAATGATCACAATACCTCAATTATGATGATAAAAAATATCCCATATATATCATTCCATGACCTTATACAATAGAACCTTATATTCTCAATATCGGGGATCAAAATCGCCCCGGGTAATATCTGAAATGGAAAACAAGTTCCCAAGGAACTAAATTAATCATAATACAATTAAATTAATTAAATTAAAGTAATCTTCATAATAGAACAACCATACAAAAGACCCCAACCCATTTTAACATAATTAAAGAGGCAATATCATATAAATAATCATCTCACAACATCCCTTAAATGGTTTGAGGACAAGAATTAATTTATTAACATTTCCATCAGGATAACCCACACATTGGAATTTAAGTACACATACCATATAACACATATAAATGTGCTTAAATCTTGGAACCACAGACCTTATTCATGTAGGAACTCTCTCAAGAAATATTGGCATCTAATGTAAGACAAAATGTGGGGAAAAAAGATCTTATACAAACATATTGAAATAGGGAAAAGAGATCACATGGAATTTTTTGCTAAACATCAAGAGAAAAGAAGTATAAAAGCAATGTGATTCAAGGACTGACTAGTACACATAAAAAACACTTGAGTACAAATAAATTGGAGCTGAAATGATGAATTTAGACCAAATCATAGTAATGGATAATAAGAGAGCTCCACAACTATAGGTAGAAACATTAATGGGAGAAGAAAGGAGGAAGAAAATGAAATAGAATGAAGTGGATGTTTTGTAATTTCAGTGCTTTTAATGAGCCACCTGGTCGGGCCACAAAGTTTGGATAACCCTGTAACAACCGTGTGGTACCACTATCTAAAGGGATCTTCATTTAAAATGGTTCACATGGTTTTGAAACATAGTTTAGCTAACCATGTTCCTATTGTGTACACTCACAATTTAAGTGGAACTAATAGTGTTGCTAGGCTACAGGGGTTGTCAAACCATGATCACAAATTGCAATTTATTATAGGTTCCTCAAATAGTTTTCAATCCACCTCACAAGTTTTTTCAAATCATGCTCTAATTTAAAATGGGATACATGGTTTGTGATATAGAGTTAAGACTAATCATATCCTAATGTTTCACCAAGAACCGTGTCTCTTAGACTTTAATTATTTGATGAACGAAACATTCAAAACCAAAATGAAACCTCAAGACACATACTATTACTTAAAACCCATCAACAAGAAATTTACTAACACATTTGAATTTATAAAAATAAAATCAAAATCCAAATATAGAAGATATCCCATCCACCAAACATAAAATTAAAATTCACATAGAAAAATGACCCATTCATAAACCTGGGACATTACAAAATTCACATCAGAAATTTCTTGTAGAAAATACCAGAAGACTATTAGAGTAGAAATTTCTAGGTTGATTCAATTGAAAATTCCCACAATGATATACCATATGAAATTTCCACCTTAAAAATTTAGAAATCAATAATAAATTCTATTTATCAAATTAAAATAGTCAATGGGAATTCCCATAGAAAATTTATAGGGAGAATTATACATGGAAATTCCCATTGGGAATTCCTAGTGGAAATTACCAATGGAAACTCAAATAAGTAACTTCTTGAAATCAATTAATAATTTTCAATTCATAAAAATTCCAACTCATAATTCCCAATGGAAATTGAAATTTGAAAATACCAATGGAGACATTGTGTGGAAAATTTCACTCCCATTCAATTTTAAATTCCAACATTTAAATACCAGATAAAATTTTGACTTTATATCAATTAGAAATTTAAAAATACCTTTTTCTATGTCAATCAAAAAAATCAAATGGAGGTAACAGCTGGGAATTTCTAGTTGAAATCTACTATAGAAATTACTAAGGGAAATTCCTACAGTTTACATCATGGAATCAAATACCAATTTATATATAATAAAAATTTCAGACTTGATATTCTCATTGGAAACACCCAATGGTAAATCTAATTAGAAATTTCCTCTTTATTTCTATTTTCAATTGAAACAGTAAAAATACTGACCTCATTTCCTCTTTATATGAATTATATTTTAAAATCCAATATTCGTAAAAAATTTCCAAATATCTAGTTGTAACACCCAATATTAATTCGTAGTGAGAATTTCATATGGAAACAACCACTCACAATTCCTAATTGAAATTACTATTAGAGATTCATATAGATCATTTCTTAGTATTAATTGTAAATTTTCACTACATAGAAATTTACACTTTGAATTCGCATTCAAAATTTACAATAAAAACTCCCACTGAAAACATTGAGTGGAAACATTCAATTCTATTAAATTTTCAATCTCAACATCAAAATACTAGACAATATTTCAACATTAAATCAATTATAGATCACAAATTATTTTTTCTAATGAAATTAAAATTTTATTGTGGGAATTCACGTAGTGAATTTCTACTGGAAATACTCACTATAAATTTGCAATAAATTTACTAGTGGAAATTATTACAGGACAATTTTAGTAATTAATTAAAATTTTAGACTTTTTATAAGTATGTAATTCTAAGTGAGAATTCTCAAATGAAATTTTAACTTTGATTAACATTAATATTATTGGGATAAATCTACATTAGCTGTTTCCAGTTGATATTCACACTTCATACTTTCTAGACTACTAGATAAAATTTCAGGAAATAATTACAACATTAAAAAAATTGAGAATTAATTGTGGGAATTCCCACTAACAAATCACAGGAGAAATATATAATGGATATAAAAAAACCTTAAAAAAATTTATTCGATGAAAAAATTACATTTAGGTTAATATTTGAAACATAATTATAAAAATCCAATTTTTTCAAACATTAATTGAAAACACATAATAAAAATACTTTAAATCACGTAATTTCTCAATTAAATATATATGAATCATAATTAGAATTTTTATAACTAAAATTATAATAGAAAAATAAACTATCATCTTATCTATATGATCATTGCTACTCTCACTTCCATCGTCATCTATCACAACCATAGTCTATCAAAATCTTGGTCCTTGCTGGTCCATATTTATCTCCTAATCATCATCTCATTGGCCATTATATGTGATTCATTGTTATTTATGTCAGTTTATCATATCCAACTAATGGACTCAATTTCATACTTCTGTTGAATCTATCACTGTAAATCTATATTGACCAATATCAACATGGATACTATTCACAAGTCAAGTTTTCTTTTCCTGCCAAGAAATATTAAATTATTTTTAAAAATTATATATATATATATATCAAACTCATATGTTATAAGTATAAATATAATAAATATATATTAATAAAATATATTAAGGTATTTTTAAAACCAAAATTTACAAAATATTTATTGATGTAATTGGTTTATTTACTATAATATTCATGGTTATTAAGAGTGCACCTTATTATATAAAAATATATCAATTTTTAAATATTTACATGTTTCTAGAAGTTTTGTGTTCCAATTTATGTGTCTTCAAGGACATTTAACTTCATATCTATGTTGGGTATCTATTTTGTTTACATCATAGGGTTATTAAAATTTTGAAAAAGCTAATTAAAATTTTGTTTATCCTTAAATAAATTATGTTTCGATCCAAGTCCAGGTTATTAATATAATTAATAACTAGAATGATTTAGTCACTAAAATTATATTTCAAAATATAAAGTATGATCATGGAAATAAATTATAAAATTGAATAGTTAATAATCTAAGTAAAAACATTTTATTATTAAATAGGTATTAAATTTTTTTAGAGTTTTGTATTATTAAAATGATACGGGGTCTAATCTGGTTGAAGGATTCTAGGTGGAAATTATGATTTCAATGATATTTTTTGTTTTTAATGTTTTGGGACTAAATTTTCCTCAATAATATTATAATATTTAAAACTTAAATATCCTTTTAATATGGAGAATATAATCTTTTTGATTAAAATATCTCTTTTATTCTCATACTTATATTGCTCAATCAAATGGCCCTTATGGTGTAGCTCAGTGGTAGTTGTATCTATGGGTCTCGGTAAGGTCTCAGGTTTGATCCTCACCATGTATTTCTATACATTTGTTTTTTAAATAGGTATGGGAAAGACCCCATTTTTTATCCAAAAAAAACCTCTTATTTCTATGGGTAGAGAGGGATGTCATTACATGACCCAAAGGATACCCATGAGTATTAAACCTTAATAAATCTTAGATTCCAAATTATATTAGCCCAAAGTAACCCAATACTGAACCGGGACTTCTACTCATGACCCTCTTCCCATCATTTGTTCCCCATACTCAAGGACCTTTTTAACTAAAGATCATCTCATCATCATGCTCGGAGAATATTAACCCATCCCACACATCCATCTCTTTCCACCTCCACATATCCAATATCCCGTAATTCCCACCTTGATCTGACGAGGAAAATATTCCCTCAAAACCCATTTTATAAAAGAACCAGTTGAAGTCTCACACACCAACCCCATCCTCCCACTATCAAGATTGATGCATGCCACTGAACATTCATTCAAGTCTGTGATCCTTCCACCTCCATCTATCCTAGTTTTTCTGATTCCAACCTTAATAAAAGGGGTCCCTATAACTTCAGACACTGCCATACACTAGCACTAGTTGAATTCATAGATGTCTACACCCTCATCTACATCTTTTCATCATCAATGGATCATCTCATTTAGAATCCTCCACTGCAAAACATTATTCCTATAAAAAAATGCATCCCTTTTCGTCCATGTGCTCTTCCCCTAGAAACACACCACCCGGGTTAAATCCCCACAATTTTGGACCATCTAGACATGGACCCTTCTAATTTATGTAGTATTACTAGGTATCTTTCCACTATGACAATACCCAAAATTCACTTCCCTTCATTTGTGGGTTTCATGCTTTTATTTTTTATATAGCACCTTTTCCTACATTAATTTAAAAATACATATCTAACAAAAGTTTTATAAAAATTTATTTACTTTCATTTCTCAGGTACCAATCCTTATTATAACAATCATGATTTTATTCCATCCAAAATATTTCCACCACATTAAATAAATTAAGGGCGACTAAAAAGGTCTTAATTTCACAAAGACCTTCCACTTTTCAAAAAAATTGATGATTTTCTTGTTAAAATTATTATTTCTCTTTAACATGATTATTTTCTTACAATTAAGTTGTAGTGTTAGGTTGGGAAGTGAGGCTTGTTGTTTGATTTTTTAAAATGCTATGAATTTTTTGAAAATATTATTAATATTATTTTGAATTATATGATTAATCTCAGGTAATTTTGGAGATAGGTTGGTATGATTTGATCCCATGAATCTGTTATCTTTATGAACTACCTTATATGAAAATTAAATATTATTCTATTTATATAATATAGATTGATAAAAATTACTTAAAATTGGTGTGAAGATATGAAATGAAACACTTCCATTGGAAAGTGGTTATCTTTTATACCATATGTCAGGGATAAAATTACAATGTGGTTTTATATGAAGGTTTCATATTTGGGTTTTGTTTTCACTGAAGGAGTGCATGTAGTTTCAACATGTATCATCTTCTCTTCAGGATGATTACTAACTATGTGATAAACATAGATATTCCATCGATGGATTCTATACATCCTAATAAGGGGAGTTACAAGCTTGGATATTATCAAAATATAATATTAATTAATTTGGAGAACCTTATCTTCAAAATCTAGATTATCAATATGGCACGATGTGGGGTTATATAATGTTTCTAATTTGTGTTGTAGGCATTCATAATGTTCTTACGAGTTTTTAATTTATTGATCCTCTAGGGATGATTTTATGTTTTATAGATAGTGTATCCTGAGGATGTTGTGGTAGTTTTTGATGAATTATTGATGGGAATACCATAGAATGGTTTCTGCGCTACCATTTCGGTGGTTCTCTATTTGGGGTTAGTGTTGCATCTTCATGATTTCATGCCTAAATATTTTCCATGTAAGAAACCAAAAAGATTAATGTTACATGGGTTAGTTTTCAATTGAGTTAAAATCATTCACTTTTTCTTATTATATTTATTAATGGGTAATATAATGAGTAATTGTTAACATAGTTCTCTGATTTTTCTAACTCTGTAGATAAACAAAACCTGCTCAATGGATTTGGATCATTCTATTTTATTTTATTCCATTCCATTTAAATTATTATCCACAGTTCAAGATATTATTAGTTCAATACTAAACAAGTGGTATCATAGAAGAATATATTGCCCATAAATTTTAAGATTATATTGTCCATATAATGTGGTTTTTTCCAATTATAGACACCTCAAACGTATGTTCGATTTGGAACATGTGAAATTATTTACAAGATACTCTTTTGGATTTTCTGGCATAAGAATACATCTATCCAAAAAATATATTTCAAGTACATGTCATGAATTTGTAAGATAAGATAAGATGTGTTAATAATTCTTAATTCCTTCCAACTTTAACATGAACTATTTCTCCAACTCAATTATTTTTCCTAAAATAAAAGAAAAACCTTGTTGTATGTTTTCATAACTATGTCATGTTTTAAAATATCATATTATATGAATGATTTTTAAAGATCCATGTTCCTATATAAACTATTATTAATTGAAAAAATAATAATATTTTCTTGCTAAATATTTCTTCAAACCTACATGGTGGAATATTTTTTTAATTCATATTATAATTATTTTTGTATGGTTTAATGGTATAAAATCGCAAAAGTTTCTTCATGACATTAGAACATCTATCCAAAATTATAATATATATGATACCTGAATGATGTCAATATTGTGTGAATACTATAATGCTTTTCTCGATTATCTGAAAAAATAAGTGAAATTGATTAATGAATCTCATGTATTTATCAATGTATGACCATGAAATTTTTTATTCCACTTTTTCTTGAGTTATTGACATTATCATCCCCATTGGGGACCCAATCGAGAAGGTGATAAGTCGAGTGTGTCAGTTAGAACCCACCTCCAATAGGCTAGGAGATGATGACTAGTCTTGTGTTGAAGGTTTTACATTCTACCCGCTATTTCCTTCATTTTAAAAATAAAAAACACACATTATTAATAAATATTTTTTACTAACATTATATTTCCAAAGAAATTTAGAATGTTTTTGTAGGAAACTCATTATTCTAGCTTATATAGAGATACTTTTAAATTTATGACTTTAAAAATTTTAAACTATTTATAGTCAATCATATTGATGAAGTTCATTCCATCTGATTCATAGTCTAGTCTATTGGATTCGAGATGTTTAGTCAATATAATTTACAAAGTATAGTCCATCATACTGAAAAAGTCTAGTCTATTGGGTTGATGAAGTCTTGTTCACTGGATTGACAAAGTCTAGTATATTAGACTGAATGAGTTTGGTACATTTGAATAACGGAGTTTATTTCATTAGACTGACTGAGTTTAGTTCATCAGACTTGCTAAGGATAGTCCATCGAACTGACTGAGGTTAGTGCATCAAGAATACATATTTTAGATCATCAGACTGGTCAAGTCTGTTCTATCATACTAATGTGGTTTTTGATCAATTAGACTCATAGTAATTTATTTCATCATAATAATAATGATTAATTAAGATATTTTGTATTATTTCTTCCATATGAAACATTTTTTTGTCATTATAATGATTCTATCAATACTACATTTTTTAATACATACATAACATTTTGAGATATCAAGATAGAGTTCATATGTTTTCATTGCATCCAACATAGATAATCACTAAATATAACCATTATAAATGTGCCTATATGTAGGGGATAATTTGAGGGGCATGGAGATAATGAAGAAGCTAATTATTAAGATGATGATTTTATGAATCCGTATGTCTATTGATTATTCTAATATAACATCTTATTAATTAAAATTTTTAAATCTTTAGAGGAGTTTTTCTAATAACTCTAAGTGAGGATGTTAAATTCATTAGAAACTTTTTCATTTGTATTCAGTATTTCTAATCAAAGTATATTTAGTGGGTTTCTAAGGCTAGGAAGAAAAGTCCAATTCTAATTTTAATGAATGTGATCTTTCTTAGTATATAATGAAAGACCTTACAGTGAGGTTGATAACTAGGTATACAACAAGTTAGTGTCCGTGACTTCCTTATCACTAATTTTTAAAGAGTATAAATCTTTTATAAATCAGTTTTTAACACATTAATACTTTTAATGGTTTTTCACATATTTATACAAGATAATTATTTCCACTGTGCATTTTAATATAAATTTTATTTTACTATACATTTTGAAACTATGATATTTCAGATGAAATATGGGTATTATTAATAAAAAATAATAATTATATGATATTCGTGAATGATAAATCAAAATTAAGAGTATTAAGTTTTTGCTTATGTTTTTGAACAGCAATTTACCCTCCTTGTGTAGTTTTTAAAATAATAATTGATTCTACTATTGGTATCATAGGATTTTTTACTGCTTAACATGGTTTTTTTCTAATTTTATTATATTAAGAATGTTTATAATGTTTTAAAATTTATGTTATAATCTGTTCTTTATAAGTTTTTTATAAATTATCTTACACTAATGTATATCTTCTAGAAAGTGTATTATTTATTTTTTTAATGATAGAAGGTTTTAATGTTGGAAACTTCTGATAATCATAGTCCTGGTAGACCGCGGATTTTCAATAGGGGATGATCATGAGTATTTTAGAGACATAATGAAAACTATTTTTATTAATACTAGAGTAGATAACATTTTATGCTTACTAAAGTTATAAAATCATTGATAAAGAAGTATCTACTATTGTAAATCATGAGAAGCTTTTATATCAACTGAATCATAATTTATAAAATAATTTACTATGTTGTATGATAAGAAATATCTATAGTCAAATATCTTCTTGTAAAGCATTGACTAATATTTGGAGAAACTTGTATGTTACTCATTTTGTACATATAAATTGATTTAGAGAAGAAGGGCTATTCTAAAGGCATATTATCAATATTTTGATTTTATTTCTACCGAATCTTTTTCAAAGACATATTAGAGATTTATAAAAAAGGTGAATATTTTAAAATATTTTGGCTAAAAGGATCTTAATGATGGAAATTTAGTCGAGAATATCAATGAAATTATACACAAACAATGGTAGTCAAAATGAACCACTGAAATTGATACAATGATGGTAAAAAATTTGACCATGGATGATTTAATTAGAACTCTCATATAGTATGAGGGTAGAAAAAAGAGAGATTTTGAGAAGATGATGAAAAATAATAGAGGAGATTCGTTTTCTTCTAATTCAAATGTTACTAATAAATATCATTCAACTGAGAATGTTTCTAAATATTCAATGAAAAAGAATGTTGAAGTTTTAGTAGAGAGCATTTCTTTACAATAGTTTGAGAATGTGTTATAAAATATTTCTGTGATAATGAACAATATTGATTGGAATAAATACATTCAATATAAGTATAAGAAGATCCATAAGGATAGAAATGAAATGAAATTTTCTCCTAATGTTATTTTTTATGAGTGAAAGAAGTACGTTCATACAAGAACACATTTCTCCAATATTAAGAGAAAATATAATAGGGGTAGAAATTCAGAGAGGAATTATAATAGGTTTTCAAAATATAGAGGAAAGAAATGTCTAAAAGCATCAGACTGATGGATTTCAAGTGGATGTGATATTTCTTATGATAATACATCTGACAGTGAAAGTGAAGTTTATAAAAATATCAGTTTCATTACTGAAATTACAATTAATAAATATTATTTTATGGATAAGGTATATGCTAAAACCTTAATTATTTTTAACTTTAATGATAATAATCATGATATAAAAATTATTAATATTTCAATATCATTAGATGAAGAATCTACTTCATCTATGGAGAAAAGTACTTTACCAAGCGTTGAGGGAAATTCATGATTTGATAATAATTAAGAAAAAAAATATTTTAAACTTTTTAATAAACATGATGTTGAAGTGGAAAAAATTGCTTCAAGAAATTCAAGAAAATCAATTCTTACTACTAAAATTACTTTTCATCCAAAATAGTTTGAGGAATCTAATTTTGAGAAAATTAATTATTAAAAAGAGATAGAAAAAAATCTATTATAAATTATATTCGGGATAAATATTTAATGTTTAAAATAAATATGAAAAATTATTTTTAGAAAAAAATTACATTAATAATTTACTACCGGTAGGGAATATTTAGATAGAATGTACAGACAGATAAAATCTCATAAGGATTTTTATAGAATTATTTTTACTAATAAAAAACAATTTTATCGAACCAACTATTTTGTTCCAAAGAGTTTCCCATTCTATATAAAATTTCAAAGTGGAAGACATTGGATGAATAACTATTTATTAAATAATATAAAATATTTAGTCTTTAACAAGTCTAGTTTTTCTAATTAATTTAAAACTACTCCATATAGTAAAGTTGAACAAATGTGGATTCTAAAAACTTTATTATCTAAAAATTCTGAACCCTAGAAGTTCTGGGTTCTAAAATTATAATCTTCTTACATTCAAAAAAAATAAGTGTACTAAAAAAATTTACATTTAGTATATGGATTATAGATGTTCAAGGCATATTTCTTGGTATAAGGATTTAATCATGAATATTATTAAAATGAATGGATTCAATGTTACATTCAGTGACAATGCCCTGTGGGAAATTATTGAAATAATTGGAAATTATTGAAATTATCCAATTTAGGTCATAATAAAAACATATCATTATAATTCAATTATTTGATGAAAGATATATTGTGAACATACATAATGATAAATTCATTTTTCATAGTTCTGAATATGAATTTATTCATTCCGCCAATAGGCTGGATGATGTTTACACACATAACTTAGAAGACCATTGGAGACGTGACCTATCATGTCTAAGTGAAATGGATGATCCATCTTGGTTATGACATGAAATATTAGGTTACTATAATTTCAAAACATTAGATAAACTCTCTATTAATGGAATAGTTAATGATCAACCAGAGCATAACATTGATTATTCTATAGTTGGTTATCCTTTTCAATTTGGAAAGCAACATAAGTGATGTTTTAAATCTATTAGTTATGTATGAACTTTAAGTTCATTATACATAAGGAACATATACTTTTTTGGTCCCAAAAAAACATGAAGTATCAGTGGAGAAAATAATTTATATAATTTATTTGATGATTATACTAGATACTCAAGTGTCTATTTTCTAGAAAAAATATTGGAAGCCTTTCTATGTTTTAAAAAATATATAGACTCTGTTAAAAATAAGAGAAATATATCCATGATAACTATTCATAGTAACCATGGGGTAATGTTTGTAAAATATTTTTTTTTACTTTTTTAGTAAATATAGTATATTATATAAATTTTTAGCTCCTAGAAATCCAAAAAAAGGTGTTGTAAAAAGAAGTAATCAATATCATTTAGGAAATTAAAATAACCATGCTGAGTGAATATGTAGTTGCTAAAATATTTTTTGGATGAATTAGTTATTACCACTTTCTATACTATAAATCATGTTTTAATAATACCTTTAATTAATAATACTCTTAATGAGTTGTGGACCAGAGCCAATAAAAAACTTTTTTACTTCAATGATTACCATTGAAATTTTTTCATTATGAATAATATAGATAATCAACATAAATTTGTAGAAAAAACGGATGAATTAATATTTATATGTTAATCTATAACTATCAAGGACTATTGATATTTTAAAAAAAATGACCAGTACTGTTGGAAAAATAATAGAAGTTATATTTGAAAAAACAGTTCCTTTACTTTTCAAACAACCTCAATTCACATATTTATATATTATTTCACTAAATGATTTCAAAACCATGTTGGAAAGTTCTTAAAAGACAAAAAATGAAGAATATATTCTCTAAATTCCATATCAAGAAGAATATTAATTTTTCATTCAATAAAAGTGTTTTATAAACATGAGGAATCAGTTTATCTATAGGAATAATACTAGTGATAATATTATTTGTGATATAGATCAACCTATTATAACTAGAAGTTCATTAAGAAATGAATTTGGAACATTGTACATTTTTATCAAAATTTGAACCTTTTATTCATTATGTGGCTTTAGGTGTTGATGATTGGATAAAATCTATGCAATATAGACTTAATTAATTTGAATATAATCAAGATTTAAACTTGGTAGAACATCTAAAAGATACATCTATAATTGTAATAAAATAATTTTTTCAAAACGACTTTGATGAAAATTTAATTATTGTTAGAAAAAAATATATTCGTGGTGAAAAGGGTTATAATCAACAAGAGGGTATAGAATATGATGATAGTATTCTCTAGTAACTATACTTGAATCTATCTAAATTCTTCTAGCATATGCATCAATTATTAATTTAAAAAAAATTTAAATAAATGTAAAGTGTGATTTTTCTTAATTGATATGTATAGGGGAAATTTTATGAAGAATAACCACTTTATTTAGAAAATATGAAATATCATACTCATGTATCCAAACATACTATTTCATTCTATGTAATCAAACAGGCCCATATATCCATATATGACATATTAACTAGATTATTGTACGAAAACAATTTTGATAAGGGAGCCACAAATCCAACACTTTTTATTAAAATGGATTCAAAGAAAACTATAAAATTTAAAATTTTTGTTGATGATATTATATTTGGATCAACTCAAATATCTCTTACAGATTTCATTGTGGATCTTATAAAAAAGCTCAGATAATCATAATGGGTGAACATATTTATTTTCCTGGTTTTCAAATTTCAAAAAAAACTGCAATAACTTTTATATATCAACATAATTATATAAAAGATATTATTCATAAATTTTAATATGAAAATATCAAAATTATTAGTACTCCTTTCATAACCACTAATTCATTAGATATTGATGAATATGGGAAACTAGTTAATCAAATATATTTTTAGGTGAATGATTGGTAGTTTACTATACTTAACTACTAGTTATCCAGATTTAAAATTTTTATATACTTCTGTCAAAGATATCAAGATAATACAATGAATACACATATTATGTTTTCAAATGAATATCTTGTAATCATAATGGAACTAGAAATTTAGGCTTATTTTATTCTTCTAAAAAAGATTTTGAAGTTTAAATGTTTCAGATGCTAACATTGCTAGATATAAAATGGACATAAAATAAACATTTAGAACTTGTTATTTCTTAATAGAAGGTTTATCTATTTGGTATTGTATAAAACAACATTCTATAGAATATTCCACTGCTAAAGCAAAGTATATGGTAGTTGGTTGGTATTTTACTCTGGTTTTGTGGATGAAAAACACACTAACAATCTTTATCTTCTCTTTTTGTAAAACTCTAATATTATTGTGATAAAAAATATCCACATAATTATGTAAAACCTTATCACGTCCACAATGAGATAATAATGTAGATATTAGACACTATTTTCATTGGGACCACACATAAAAAGAATATATCATTTTAAAATTCATTGAAATAAAATAACAACTTGCGGATATATTTACTATATCTATTATTTGTATATGTTTTGAACATATTCAAAAGAATCTAGGAATATAAAATACTAATTGATCATTCTTATATAATTCTTTTCTATCCATATCCTTATATTAATTAACTTTTTTTTAAAATAAGGAGTACACATATTGTTTTTTTTAATTTTTTTAAAATCTTTGTTTCCTAAATTTGTAGTTTTCTTATATTTTTTATTTTTTCAGTAAATTTTAGTTTTTCTATGTTTTTATTTTTTCTAAAATATATAGTTTATCTAAAAATGTATTTCTCCTGAATTTATTATTTTTTCTAGAAATATTGGTTATTATATTTTCTAATTGTATTTTTAAATTATACTTTATAAATCCAAATTTATTTTACAAAAATAAAAAGAGTAATTACTTGATAAAAATTCCCACAAAATGTTTCAATTTTACTCCTAGAGGTAATCTATAATATTGTTTTTCTTATTAGTATTTATTATTTCCTATTTTTACTATTTACATTTTCTTTAGATTTTCAAACATTGAATGTTTTTTTTAATATAGATTTTTTTTAATTTCGGACAATAGCCTCAACCGATGTTAGTTTTCTTAAAAACAATTAAGAGTTGATAATTTATATTTAATATTTTAAGGGTAAATATAAACTATTGGATCAGTTGTGAGTTTTATTTTGAGCCTTTAGATTTATGGGAGTTGAATGATCACCCCTAGACAATAAATACAAGTGTGGGTCACCATATCCAACATCAGTTTGTTATATTGACCTCAAACATCATCCATAAGATCTATCATGATTCAAATAATTTGGAATATGTATGATCATTTGGAATTGGTCTGATCATTTTTCATCTATTCAAACATTTGGAATCCATTTGATATGTTTTCCTAGTATGATTAGAAATCATAGTTATTTTTCAAAAATTGAATTCTACAAATTAAATTGAATACTGGGAAGTGTTGAAGGAAATGATGATTAAAAAAACCGTTTTAACAAGACAAATTCTAATTTAAAGGATGTTATGAAGATTCATGGATGGAAAAAAAATTTCCAAGAAAATTAAAATTTTGATATTCCCTATCTAGTAATAGTGAATAAGTTTTAGTTTTTATTAGTTTTCGGTGATGAAGATAATTTGGTGTAAATTAAATTCTGAGGTTTTGATGATTTTTATAAGATTATTATTAAAAAATTAACTGATTTAGTATATGTTTCTTTGGAAGGAGAAGCCTATATAGTTGCCCATAAGCTTCTGAAAAATATTGGTTATTTTGGAAATCTTAATGTTGATACTTCTTTATTTTCTACTTATGAGATGATTTGGAAAGTCTTTCATTTAAAAATGGATATAAGATTTGTAACTCTTCACATGTAAGGGTACCTTATTCTGAGAAAAGAAGATAGATATATGTCGACTGTTTTGGATATCTTTCTATTATATTCCTTATTGAAAATTATGAACTTCAATTTTGTGATGTCTATTTTCATATTTATTGAATTTGTTATATATATATATATATATTAATTTGAGGTTTTTTATTTGCATGTTTCATTAAAAAATTAATGTAAAATTAATGATACCGATACAGATTAATAATCAATAAATAATTGTTAGAGATAAGGTTTCTTTGATCATTGAAGAAACTGTTTTCAAAATGATGTTTTTTTAATGATGGAGTTGAAAAATATTTTTTGAAAAATAAAAAAAATTACCATCTAATATTGACATTTTTATGTTAAATAAAAAGATTATAGAAAAAAGAAAATTCGGTTCTTCTCCCTATAGGCTAAAAAAAATTAAAAGCTATATATAAAGAGGTTTACAGAGAGTTAATGAAAAATTACTAAAAAAAGACCTGGTGACCCACTATTTGGTATAGATAGATCAGAGGGACTATCTTTGAAGATGAAAATGCATGAATTTTTAAAATATGTAGAGAAAAATAATAAAATAAATAAAAAATTTGATGAAGAAAAAGCTATTAAAAGTATAATGAAAGGTATGGAGCGAGATCCTTGGGACTATTGTGTTGTTGGTTAGGATGGATCACTTTAAATTTATTGTTTATCAATTTTTCAAATAATTCAACCTATTTCAGTTCATCAATTAGTTCTACCATCATCTGATGTTTCAAAACCGATTCCAATTGAAACTTCCAAAGAATCTTTATTTTTTGAAAAATAGAAAATCAATGTTCTGGAAAATGAAAAATAATTTTTGAAATGTGTTCAATTACAAGTTAAATAAAGTGTTTAGAAACCTAGAAAAATATATCTAATAAGATAATAGATGTTGAAAAGAAAAATAGAAAAATAGTTAGAAGAATAATCAAAATAAGTATTAGATTTTGAATAATAAGAAGAAAAGGAATATAGTTTTTCTAAGACCTCCCCATTCACTTATCAATCAGAAAAAGTTTATGACATAGAATCTTCTAGTAAGTAAAATAGATTAGAGAACATACTATAAAATGAACAATCCCATGCAACTTTATCAGAGAAGTGTGAATATAATAATTAAGTCAATGTTTATGTATTATCAAATGCAATTAAATTGAAAGAGAAAGATAAGGAAAAAATAGGTTCTAGACCTTTTAGACATCATGTTTTTTCATGAATCGTCAAATTTAATTTTCCTCTATCAACTCAATATATTAAATGTGTTGAAAAGAGATTTACATATTTTAATAAACCCTTGGAAAATAATGATCATGAATTTATATATTTTATTAGTATATAATCTCATTGTAAGTACATTCTAAAGAGATTTAATTTTTTAGAAAACTATGATACCTTGAAATAGCTAGTCGATCACATTATAAAAAATGAAGATGATTTAAAATATTTTAAAGATTATTATATTGATGAAAGAGGAAGAATTAAGTAGATAGTATGATTGTTGGAAGAAACATTAGGTGACATAATGTTTAATGATGACCAAATCGATGATGTCAAGGAGTCATCCATGGATATTGTTGATTATTTTAAAGATTAGTTTTCATAATTTTATGAGATGTTCCTTGTTTTGGATCTATTGAAAAAAATTGGATTCTCAAAATCAAGAGATCTTGGATATAAAGAAAATGAATTTTTTCATTGAAGAAGAAGTTCTAAAGTTGATACCGTAGAATAGAAAAATAAGATTCTTTGAAGAAGAGATAGTAAGTTCAAAGAAATTGGTTCAATGGTTTCATGTTCTATAAGAGAATTTTTCCAAGTTAAAATTAATGGAATCAGTTAATGAAAAATCTAGATGATTTTAAAAGGATTAATGTTTTTGCAATGAAATGTTTTAAGAATTATTGATTTTCTATGACCTCGTAATGTTGTAAAAATCAATATTTTGAAAAAATATTTTTTTTAATAAATCATTATATATATATTATCTATTTTAATTTTTTCTAAATCGTGGTTGGTTGAATGTTCATTCTATATTCTAGGATGAATTTTTATTTAAATTAATTTTTTCATAGGTTTGTTTATTTAACATTTTAGGTACATTCTACCGATCATATTATTTTATAAAACCACATCGGGAGATAATTATTCTAGAGGATATTGTTAAATAGAATATTATTTAGGAATTTATTATTTTATTAGTGCTCTAAAAATATTTTTGGATAATTCTTGTTGATCAGAAAATAAGGTGAAAAGATTTAGGGATATAAAAATGATTGGGGGAGAAGTTTTCTTATGTAATATAATAGTTTTTAGTTATTAAATGTATAAAGGGGTTGTATGTTTTTAAAAAAATTATTTTTTATTTTTATGTTTTTTTTGTCTTTTCATAAAGGTGGATATCACTATATTGAATGTTTTAATTTCTACACATTTATCCTTGTTTTAGAAAATCACAATACACCTTATTAAAAATTATGTTTTATGAAATTCAAATTTCCCAAGTCTTTTAGATTGTTTTTGTAAAAATTAATTATTTTACTAGATTAAGAAATCATTCTAAAATACTGAGTATAAGAATTAAAAAAACTAAAATTCTCCAGATTTATGATGTTTAGTCCATATAATTAACAAAGTCTAGTCCATGAGATTGATGAATTTTAGATCATCCAATTGATAATGTCTAGTCCATCAAATTATCAATGTTTTGTTCGTTGGAATGAAAAATTACAATCCATCAGACTGAAAAAGTCAATTCTATTAGATTAATGAAATGTTTTTCACCAGATTGGTGAAGTCTAGTCCATCGGACTGACTGAGTATAGTATATTTGATTGAACAAGTTTAGTTCGTCCAACTGAATGAGTTTAGTGCATTGGAAAAACATTGTTTAGTTCATCAAACTAAATGAGTTTAGTTTATCGTTCTAGCTGAATGTAGTTCATCATAATGACCATGTTTGGTCCAATAGACTCATATAGTTGTTGACCCAAGGTAATTAACATTATTTATTCCATATGAATAATAATTTTTATAATCGAATGTTTTGAATTGTGTCTAATTTACAAAAGAATTTTACAACATTATATTGACTCTATCAAAATTACATTGGATGAAGATGCACAGAACATGCTAAGATGTTATGATATAGTTCATCCAAGAACATTTCAACCAACTTTAGGAATTATGAAATTCAAACATTACAGTTGTGATTATAAATAGAGTTTTATTCAAGTATTTGAAAGATGATGTTGAATCTGATGATTTTTTGACTCAACCCATCTAAATATTACTCTTATGTAACATCTTGTTATTTACTCTTTCTAAATCATCAGATAGTTTTTATTCATTGGAACTAGAGTTATGATTGTTAACTCAATAATCATTTTTTTATATTCACTCTATCTGGACTAGGATTATATCAATGGATTTTGGGGATAGGGAGACATAACTAATTTTGATCTCAGTGATCATGGGCATTATGAATGTAAAATTATAGACAATATAGTTAGGTTGAAAACACGGGATACCAAAAGTCTAGTTTCATGACTCCTTAAACTCTTAAGGTTAATGAGTATAAATATTTTGAAAATTTGTTTGTATGAAATTCTTTATTTTTTCTTTAAGATTTATTTTTAAATGGTTCAACATGTTTGTAATTTACATTGTGCATTTTTATAGAATTTTTATTTTAATAAAATTCACTAAAATATGTTATTTAAGATGACATTTATGTCTGATTAATAAACTCAAAAGATCAGATGATATCTATGTCCAGTAAATCAAAATCAATATGTTTATATTTATAGTTATACTTTGTTTTTTAACTAAAATTACCGCCCTCTTGTATCCATTAATAGACTATTTGATCCAATAACTAGCACTATGTAATCATATCACATTTATGAGAGTTTTTAGCTTAATAATCATGTAATAAGGATATAAATACAATCTAGAAGGGAAAATATAACTTATCCATGATATGACATGTGATTGGATGAAAAATTAGTGTACAATAATAACTAGAGTGAAGAAGCTCACCATGCCATACCGGTCCATGGGTCCAACACCATCAGACACAGATCCTAATCTTGCACACCAAGTATATGTGTTCATGACTTTGAATGAACAACATATTTTGTATTTTATACATAGAAATCACATGTGTGTGAAAACTAATCATGTTGGGGTGAGTATAAAATACTTATTAGGATGTCCAAAATTATGTAAGGGTAATAAAGCTGACGAGCATCACTCTTTTGTGGTCAAACCATATAGCTGGCCTACCCAAGAAAGGATGGGGTAAATATAAGGAGGGTCCAAAACTAAAATCCTAATAGAACAATAAAATCCATTCATATTAGGAGACAATTATAAACGAATACGAGATATCTACTGGAACAAGAGAGGTTTGAACACCCACCAATGAGTCACACTACCGAGGGGGAAGTCACAACCATTTCCAACACCCACAAGGAATGATCCTCTCTACTCAACATCTACCAAAAACAAATTTATCTACTCCATCAGCCATATAGGGGGAGAGAACATCATTAAATACATTTATATCACACCACAAGAACCCAGTGGGTGAGTTCCCACTAAAGGAGATTATGTACCCCTGATTTATACCATCAATCACATCTCCATTTCCATCATATTACGTCATGTTATATTAGGGATACACTAATTCACCATTATGTGCACAATACGAACTAAAATTGAAGGTAGAAAAATAGAAACTTAATATATCTGTTCCCAATACCATATTTTTAATTGAATAATGATCTAGAAATTCTCCCCAGAAGAAGAGGGGGGAGGGTGAAATGACGGGAAACACCATCCCACCAACAATAACATTAATGGTTTCAGTCATTTGTACATAAGGAAACCATTTAAGGTAAGGGGTACTATTAACGAAATAATTGATAAAAAAACAAGAACCAAGACCCACTATGTTATATCCCTTGAGGAGAAAATTATAGAACAATCCATGATCCAAGAAAATATGAGATTCCATGCAATGTCTCATTCTGGGTTCTACTAAACTAGTTCCATGAGCCGGTTCGCTACATGAACCCAAATTCACATCCTCGTATGCCAAGGGATTCCAACTAAAGAGGGGGTCTAATATGGTACTATGCGGACAATACAACCCCATATCATCGTGAAGAACCATATGTAAATTACACAATATGATACACATTAGAGTAAGTAGAAAAAATAAATACACTAAAATAATATCTTGTTGTAATAAAATAAAATATGGTATAGGCTTGAATGACTGTCCCATACACACAAAAATACACCCAATATGATAGTTAGATGACATAACCATGATAATATAAACTAAAAAAGGCTCAATGTAATCTTTCATCTGAACCCAACAAGTCACTTGATCTATCCAAGCTATCCCACTTGACTATGAGAAATTCAACAAGGGCCTCAACACAAATATATATTTGTAATAAACATTTGGGAGATGATTAGGCACCCATGTGTAGTTTCTTCTCAAGCAGGGTGTCAGTAAAACTCAACGGGAAACCACCAATAGTGTATAATTTGAATATCATTTTAAACAGAAGTGTATGTATAAGTATGAATAAACCATAAATAATTCTGTAAATAAAACATGCTTCATTTCATAACCATATTCAAATTAACCACAATTTCCCACAGTTCAAAGTGGTACCCATAACCATCATACCTGCATTATCCCATATTGGTGATCTGAAACATTTATCATAAGGTTCATAGGTCATAAAAAATGGTGAATCTTTCAAAATTTCCAATAATGATTTATAACATCTTTTCTTACCATCACAACTATATATTAATGGGTCACAGGTTAGAAAATAGGGAGCATCAATCCAAGTACCCAACTGGGATTTGGAACTCCATGCCTGAACATCCCAACCATGATGTGAAGCACTATATACATCATTCCAATCCATGACATGTAACGACATGTCCATACCCTTAGAGTAAGGAGCCTTAGTCCATAAACCAAAACTACGGTGCACCAAGGGACCCACATTATCTTTATTTCCCTCCCAATCATGAACAGCATCTATCCAACACCCCACCAACCATATATAATGTTAGCGGTTCCTAGATCATCTCTTTGGAACCTAATCCATGGATGAGGAATTCCATTTCCATTATCCTAAAGCATTACATTATCAATAAATTCTTATATTCTGGAATTAACATACTAAAACATTTTAATGTATTCACATCAATGGTACACCAATTTTCATTAATCAATATTAAACATCCTTTATCATTTCACCATTTATCAACGTCCCAATGGCCATTAAAAAAACATGCCTAAAAAGGTCCTAACCCCTTTCACATTTCATAATACTACTAAAACCAAACATCGTTATCAACAATTTAGAAAACACTATTAAAAAAATAAGTCTTCCTCTCGAGAAACCAAAAAAGGTCGAAGACCATTGTTTTCTATCAAAAAACATAAAGCATAATTCAAAACATTTACACCAAAGGGTAGAAAAAACACCCACTTCATGTGAATATTCTAATCTCGTTTGAAAACCCCTTTAAATTCTCCGTGAGTTCAACACCCCATTTCAAAATAAATAATCATTTTAAGACAATGTTTTCTCACATTTGAATTACCAAAAAATCAAAACACAAACAAAATGATTTAATCATTTGAAAGGGACGCATAAGATTTTATTTTACAAAACTCAATGATGATAACATTCCATTTCTCAATGATTAAAATACCCCATGGGTGGCTTTAAGTCCGTCCTCACAACACCATAGATCTAATGGGATCTATATAAGGTTTAAGGGAAAAAAATTAAATACCAAGGACATAAAATTAAACCATAGGTGGGAATCCACACCACACAAGGAATCTAAGACAATAACAAATACATAGGTTAAACAATTATCAATACTATGGGTAAAGAGCATATACCACCTATATTAATAATGAATGTTTCCACACAAAAAATCCAATGCATGGTGGTATTTCCAAGGCTAATCTAACTCTCCTCCAAAAATTACAGAATCCAAAAAAATTCATATCGACCACCCAATCACTAACCTCACACCATGAAAAATATTAATTAATTATAACAATTATAATATATTAGTTGATCAAAACTAAACTCATAATTATGCTAGGAAAATCAAATGGTGCTCACAACTAAACAAAACTCCACAAAACCACCATGGGTAGTCCATAATGTACTCCCGGAACCATTTTAGGTGAACCACTAAGATTTGATACCATTAAAATAATTAATTAAATTAATCCCTTAGTCAAAACCAATAAAAACACACAATTTTCTCATAATATAAATAAACTTCTAGAAACTCCCAATTTAATCCATCTCATTATGTCCTTTACCCAATCCATCCAGAATCCCCATTATCCATGGATGATAAAACCATGCTATTGTGGAAAGAGAATCAAATCCCAAAACCTTGACATCTTAAATTAGGATGAACCATTGAATGTGGGAAAAGGAAGGATGAATATAAATATCACATATATCATAGAAGAAACACCATGTACATACCCTAAATTGAAGGGTACATAGAGGAAGGGGGATGGGAATCCCAAAGTTAATGTGCACCACATGGGGGATGAAGAGGGTGGAGTTGATCAAAACCAAGGAAGGGTATTCTGGTTATTTTATCCTTATTAATGAAATTTTGGTAGTTGTCTGATTTAGCCACATAGTTTTTCCATACATTTTTTAAATCCATACGCCAATCGTGCACCTCCTACTATCTAACACCCATGCCCCGTATGATGTGCATGCATGATTAAACGAACCATGTGTCAACTATGTTGTTGGTACTACCTCTATTTTCCATCATTGAAACTATTTGTCTAAAACCGTCCATAGGACATGTTCTATGTCCCAGACCCTCATCATCCCCACACAATTTCCCAACGAACCTCACACGATTTTCCTGAATAGTTTCGTAACTATAACAAAAATATATTTTTAGTTCAAAATGAACTAAAAACCTAATGAGCATCATTGTATCATATGGTTTCTCATAAACTATTTAGAACAAAGTCTACAACCTTTAAAAAAAACTCCAAAATTCCTAAAACATGACACAAAGCCTCTGATACTCATCCAATCACAAAAGCTACCTCTAGAGCCCTAACATTCATATAAAAACAAAAATATTAGGAATTTTACTCTTAGATTTCAATTCTGGGTATTGATTCAAAATTTGACCTATCCGGTAACTACAAATTCTAAATCCTTTTGAATTTTTCTACATATCAGGACATGGGATCTTACAACCTTCCCACGATAATACTTCTCATCCAAAAAAGACTCGATGGTGTTTTTTCTACCCCACCTAACCAATATCAGTAATAAATTAAAACCGATGACCATGTTCCATATCCAAATATCAAAAAAAACAAATAAAATCCTCAAACTCAAGGAAATCAATCATCTAAAACCCATGACAATTCCATTTATAAAACCTGACAGACTAATATGGAACATACCCAAGATCATACATATGAATTATAATAATTTCACCATTTGACCTATTTTCAATTCAATGGTGATCCCCACTAGAGGATTGATCTTCTAACAAAAATATTTCAATTCTTATAACCTGTTCAATTAGAAAATTCTTAATGAAGCTATAACTAGCACTTTCACCATGATCTCATAGTAGTTCCCCAAGATAATGAAACCTAACAACCCTAGGAATTATATTCATCATTAGATATCATCCTAATAATTAAAAACCAATCATTTCAGTTGAATACTCTCCATCCATTCAGGAACCAAGATTATACCAACCTCTCCTAAAAGGCCCAATTAAAAACTAAAACGCCCCCATAATTCCCATAAAGACATGCTATAAAAAGATTGAAACCTTCCTTATGGACATTGTGTGCTAACCCCAGCCAGACTATCCTCAATCGACTCATCCCAAAGACATTTAACTCCAACTATTAATCTACACCATCCCATATGATCATGATTCACCAACACCCATAAGAATTCCAAAACAACAGAATCATTCCCATTGGAGTCCAAACACAACCCCCTATAAGATTCCACCATATGATACATTACTAATTCAAAACCATTGTAAATATCTACCCCACCACCAGTTCTCCCCCAACAAAAGAACCTAAAACTAATTTCCATAACTACCTTGAGCATGAATAAAAGATAGACATAATCATACACAAGAACTGATTTCTAGTAATAATTCTCTATGGAATTTAAGTACACAAGTCAATGGGTTTTCAATTGCTTTAAAATTACACTATTAATGATACATAGTAATAAATACACACCTATGACCCCTTCCACCTAACAGTTGAACCTCCATGAAGGAGATGTCAATACCCACCATAGGATTGTTTTCATCGCCTCACTCAAGAGCTCTAACCAACATGGCATGCTCCAAAAACTGATAACCCAATAATTGGATGTTGATGTCTCACTCAAACCCTGAAAAAATCCATCTATCACTATTTCATATATTTTGATAACAACACCCATGACATTCTATGAGATTGTGTCTATTGAAAGGATTTATTCACCATAGACAACAGTGAACCACACCATACGACTTCACTCTCGCCATTCCAAAATAACCACCTCCAAGTAGTCTCTCCATAAAATGAAGAAATAATTTAGCGGGATAGTAATATAGTTGTTCCCATATCAATGTTCCCATGATGATGTTAAAATTTTGATCATAATCATCCATCGGTTATTAGTATGCTCATATTCCATCAATGAATACCACCACCCATCCATTTCCAAATTCACCTCTACCTATAGGGACATTTCATACCCATATAATTACCCTGAGAGTCCATCCCCAAAATCATATCATCATAGTCATTATAATTTCTTAGTTTTCACCATGTAAATATTCTAAATATATCTAGCAATATTTTTATATATAGGCACAAAGGCGACATGATATTCTAAGGATCTATGTCCTGAGAATTGATATTTTAAAATTATTAAATATAATAAAATCATGAAAGAGTGGTTTTCATGAAAAATTGCAATGAATTGTAAAAAGAGCCTCATATTGGGAATCTAAGATCACCATTGACGACAGAGCATGGGTTTTACCCTCATAACAACATTAACTTAGGGGATGTCTGGGGCTAAGGTTGGGCACGGTCATGGGAAACTTTTTAGATAAATTAAGTTAAAAATAATTTATTTTTTAAATTTACATGACCTGATATTACCTATAAATACCTAAATATAAGGAAATTTTAGGTTTAGTGGCTTGACCCTAGTGGTCTACAGGATCCATTAGAGGAGAGTATTGAAAGCTCAATGGATACCAATCAATAAATGAGGATCTTATTCTCCCACAGAATGTGTAGATCATTCCAATAAAAATTATGTATGATCATTATTTTCTCATGATTGATCCAAATAGAGGAAGGGCATTTTTTTATGTGGATTTGTACTTTTTTTCAAATCCTATAATGAACTCAAACAAATCAACTGATAGATTTATCCTTGGATCGATGTATTGTGGTTATGTGTTTATTTTGATGGGAATTTGGGGAATTATCTTGTCGTTTAATTTATAACTCATTGTTCATCAAACTAAAAAAAATAAATTAATGTAAACATAAACTTTGGATGAGGTGAGTTTCAACGGTATTTGTTTTTTTTTCATTTCTTCCCTCATTCTTCATTCATTCTTCACCAATGATAATTTTGGCCAGTGGTTTTAAAGTTCCCTATAATCAATCATTGTGCACCCGTTTCATAGAAAGACATATTAATACCACATATCTAGGTACATATAGATGATGGTATGGATCAATGATTAAGTATCAAGACTGGATCAGACTTCGTTATATGGGTTTCCCTTTGCAGTTATGGGGAGATGTGACATATAGTTTCCCAGAAAAATCGAATGACCAGATTCTAAGGAGTGGTGATGGTAAGGCCCAGCTAGACTAGATAATTATTTATTAGCATGATTCATGGAATGATCGGGGTCTAGAGTAGTGGAAGTCTATGTGTGAAATTGATTTTTGGTCTCTGGGAAATCATGTTATACGTGACATGTAATCCATAAATACATGTCATGTGGGTCCCTATATAAAGCGACAGGGTTTCCACCGAGATGAAAAATATCGTACACCATGTTACATGTGTCACACACCATGTGATCCTAACGTAGTGGGTCTTAATGTATCAATGAGGATACATAGACCCAAAAATATTCTGGTACATGACACTTCCATTATAAAGAGGTTTAGCCTTTACTCAGAAATGGATTAGTACACAAACATGTCCAAGTACACGAATATGACCAGGTGTAAACAAGTATAGACACCTGAACCATCAGTGATTAATGGGTATACCTGGTTCCAAGGGTAAATGTTGTGTAATAATGTTACATTCCCTGCACTTTTTCATTGATAAGTTAGAGACCTTGTTCCCCTCAGCAAGAACTAGTTTCCTTAAGGGTATGTTTTCATCATTCATCCCTATGAGGGTATAGTATGAGATTATACCCTGAATAAAGGATTGTGATCCTTTATGAGGGCTTCGTTTTAGATATAGTTTTATGAATAAATTCCATAGGGTAGGTTGATATACTATATTGTTTTTTTACTAGGTGGGGTTCATGGAAGTGGAATGATCATCTATACTTGGGTGTTGATCCCGTACTTAGTGGTTTAATCCAGATTGGGTTAGACAGTATTATCTGATGGCTATGGGTGTGACATACACAAGAAAATTGAACTATTAAAACATACAACATGTACATACACAGGGAGATATATGACAATCACGGAATCTTGGATGGACTCCATTAGTGTTATCAGACTCATAGAGTGATTTCTCCTGAACGAGTGTGGTTATAGACTATTAATAAGAACCTTAGGCTGACAATGTGGTTGTGAACATTCCTTCAGACCTAGTAGTGGCTATGAGTATATATGGATGTTTTTTGTATCTATAATATTATGATTGAAATATCCTATGATGGTCAAAATACTCTTGATTATTTATGCTTAATTATTTCAAGGAATAAAACTAGGAATTGTTACACTTGCCTCTACATGGGCTCTTCATGCCCGTGTCGTGCCTTATGAAGATGACTATATGTTTGAAGAGGTTCTTGGTGGAACAAGATTTGAAAAAATGTAGATCATTTATATGTAGTTCATGTATCATTCCAAGATTCCCATTTTAATTTAGTACCCTCTTACTATTCTGTAGGACTTCATTACAGTTTTTTGTGGTCTTGTATTTGGACCTTATTACATCCAAGAATTTTATTATACTCTAATTGTAAGTTTAGATTTATTCATGCATTTCGTATCATTTTTATTTTAATTTTCAGTATTTCATGTGTTTGGGTATGTGTTTTTTAATTCATGTACATTAGAATATGGACTTCCATTCTAGTTTTATTCCCCCCAACGCTAGTCTCCATCCCCAATCCCATTTAAGGTGGGCATGGGGTAGTCACACTTAGCATATCATCGGATATGTGAGACCTAAGGGGTTGGGTCATGATATTCACATCAGTTCTGAACATATTCATGACTACCTACTCACTCAAGCACCTCATGCATATATTCCCATTACATCCAATCCAGAATCTAAATGACATAGTGCAACACAATTCAATCATGCCTCAAATATCCCATTAACATTTAACTGTTACACAAAATCTTATGTGACCACACCACAAACCTGATTCTGACTATAAAGAGTAAATATTTTTGAGTACTTGGATAAAAATTCTTATACATTATCCATGATTCTCTCACATTTCCATATTACCTGAAGAAGATGACCATTGGTGCTCCAAAAACCAATAACAACTCATGATCCAAAATGACATACTCGAAAACTCAAACCCAACTGACATATAAAGTTCCACTAAAATGATCTACGATATCACCATATTCATTTAGATTCTTCTATAACTAACTATTCTATGCACCTAACTAGTCCTTCTACCTAAAACCACATGTTCTACTAAAGCATCAAAATTCAAATATCTTTATATGTTATGAAAACTAGACGTATCTATGTTCCTCTCACTCTATAAACATGCTAGGTCTATCTCATGTGACCGGTCATCATGCAATGTTAGCCTGGAATTTTGGTCCTGATCAAATCCACTTAGAACATACTATGTGAAAACCCATCCGTAGAGCAAGGAACCTTAATAAATATTCCCCTATAGAAACAAACCACATGTCTAAAATAGTAGCACTCATGTTCTCTTTCTCAAAAACAAAAGCATCCTCTATGATAAATCCCCACTATAGTATGCACCCTTCATGTGGAGTAATCCAAAGTACAAAAAACATATCTTTAACTCATGTGCCCCAAAGAAAATGCAACCTGACCATCCTCTCCCACAAGTCACCATTGAAATCCACATGACATCACTCCCAGAACTAGATTCATGTCAGAAGGTCACTAGGTCTAACCACCCAAGGTCGACCTTATCTCATAGATGGACATATATCACTAGATATTAAACATACACCTGTCTCATCATTACATGAAATAATCTGGTCAGAAAAATCTCCTATAAGGTCTCATACCATCAAATAATCCTATATTAACCAAATACCCACAACTAGGGTGTTGGTTCTCTTTGAGCATCTGCATGTCACAATACTCTCTGTAGGACTTAGACATGCAGCTGATCCAAAAAAACTGACTGTAAGGGGTCCAAAGGTCCTATACATATACCCCTCTATCCAACCAGGGTCATTACATCAACTATATATGTGGAAAGAACTAGCATTCTCAATAATTATCACCCCATTATAGATCCACAGAACATGATATCAAAAGGAAATCCATAAAAGAACATACTAGAAGGGAGATAATATGTAGTTCCTATGTTCTAATCATGATGAGTGATATAACTCATTCCCCATATATACAATAGTAAAAAAAATAAATCACCATCATCTTGATGATGATTCAATAGCCATAAATCCATCTTAATTCACAAAATCCCAAATTAACATATTCACCGCTCAATGAAAAAAATCCTATATAACCTAAACATCTCATGTCTAGAACATCAATCTCGTGACATGGTAACCTGGACATCCTACTGGAGTAGGTTTTCATGATGCACCCTCCTGGAATCCATAAAATGACCTGATACGTCCCTATATAACCATTCATCTAATCCCCATATAGTAATGAAATAGGAATGTAACTCCTCTGATACCACCTTGTAACGTCCCAGCCTGGGTTCCACTAAACCAATGCCCTGATCTGGTTCCCTAAAAGACATCATGTGTGGATCCCCATAAGATAGAGGATAACTATGAGTAGAGGGGGTATAAGATGGTATTGTGAGAAGACTATAACCCCATATCAGAGTGCATAACCAGAAGTAAATGACCAAATATCATTCACCTCAGAGTAAGAGGAAAAAGTAAATACACTAAATAAATAACTTGATGCAAGGAAATGAAACACAACAATGGTCTGAATGACCATATCATACATACAACCAACCATACACTATTCCTATTATATAACATACCGAAAATAAATTAAAATAAAAAATGGATCCATAACATCTATAATAAAAACTCACATAGTCACTTGAAACTATTATAGCTATCTCGAATAACCATGAAAAACTAAAAATGGGCCTTAGCCTAAACTTGTGGATATACTAAACACATGAGAGCTACCCAGGTACCCATGTGTAGTGGAATATAATTTAGGATGTGAGTACAACTTAGTATTCCAAAACCACTAACAACTAATGTAAATACCAGTCTATAAAGTAGTATATATATATGAATGAAAAAACAATAAACAAGAAGATAAATAAAATAAGATATATTTTTAAAAAATATTAAAATTACCCAAATTTTTCCTCAGTTTCATGTGGTACCCATATCCATGAACCCTACTTTTTCCCATGTCAACTATCTAAAACATTTATCATAAGGGTCATTGGTCTGAAAAATGAAAATCAATCCATGTATCTAACGGGTTTTCATAACGTCATGTCTAACCATCCCAATCACATATTAAGGGTTCATAGGTCGTAAATCTATGTGTATCAGTCAAAGTGTCCAGTCACACTTCAGAGTGCCAAATCAGACCAACCCAAACATGCTTTGTAATTCCATGTCCATAATCCCACACCATGTTTTGGAGCACCGTGTCTATACCTTTGAGGTTAGAAGAATCAGTTCATCCTCTAAAACTACAGTGCACTAGGGTGACTGGAGTAGCAGTCTCTCCCACTCGAGAGAGTGGAGAATCAGTCCAACATCCCATCAACCATATATAATATTAGTGTTTCATAGTGCATCAGTCCTACACCATATCCATGAAATAGTAACACTATTTCAAACACCCTCATCAATTAAAAAATCAATAAAATATATTATTCAAGGTTCAGTGTACTTAACCTTTTTAACTTGTTTACAATAATGGTTCATCACTAGTACTTTATTAATATTAATTATCCATTTTCATTTAACCATTTACCAAGGTCCCAACATGCTTTAAAAACAAAAATTCCTCATCAATGGCAAACCCCTTTCACGTGTCATAAAAATACTAAAACGAACCATCATTATCAATCATTTGGAATAAACACTTAACAACATGGGTCATCTTCATGGGAAACCAATCAAGTATAAAAAGATTTATTTTCCTTCAAAACCATTAAAATGTCCAATAAAAAAACTTTTAAGGGGTGATCACAACCCAATTTCAAATAGACATCAAAATATAATTTAAAACCCCATTTAAAATCACCTTGAAGTCAACACCCCATTTCAAAACAACATAAATTTTAAGAAATATTTTTCTCACATTTGAAAGAACAACCATATAAATATCCAAAGAACGCCATTTAATCATTTCAAAAGGCCTCAAAATCCTTCTTTTAAAAAAATAAACACCCAGAACATTTCATTTTTCAAATACTAGAACATCCTACGGGTTATAGTAGGTCAAGTCTCATAGAACCACATATCCAAAAGGATATTTGGAACATATAAAGAAATAAAGGAAATCCTAAAGGCATCAATATAAAACAAGGGGGAGAAACCACACCACAAATGTTCTAAAAATAATATGCACAAAAACATGTAAAATAATTATCATTACTATGGTTAAATATTATAGACCACCTACTTTTGTAGTAAATTTTTTAATGTAATTCCATTGTAGAGCAACATTTCCAAGGCCAGTCCAAGTCCCATCCAAACTCATCGACATCCAAAAAATCTCATTTCTATCACCCAATATCTATCCTCATGATAATGAAAAATAAATAATTCATTATAGAAATTATAATCAATTAATTAATCAAAACCATAGTCTTAATAATTCCAATAAACATCTAGGTTTCTCAACAATTATTGAAACTCCACAGAACTATGATGGGTGGTCCACAACAGATGCTTGACACCATTTCTGGAAAAAATATAAGAGGTTATACCATTATAATAATTAATTAAATTAAACCCTTCAGAGGAACTTTTGAATATTCACCTTGGTGTCATTCCTTGACTAAACATCAAGAAACAATGTGTAGAATCCATTTTGGGATATCTTATACCCAATAAAACCTAAATACTCATCATTCTTGGCCAATTTCATCATGCTCTAGGGGAATCGGAATCAAATCTCTAAACATGGACATTAAAAATTAGGAAAAACTATGGAGATGGGGAAAGGTAATAAGGATGAATAGAAATATCTCCATATATGCTAAAGAAACACCATTAATTCACCATAAATTGAAGGTTTTATGGAATTAGGGGCATTGGAAACCCACGGTTCATGCACACTAAATGGATGAGAAAGATGGTAGAGTAGTTAAAAATATTAAGTAGGACATTTTGGACTTTTCCAACATTTTAAAAGATATTTGGGAAGCCACAAATATTCCCTTACTATTCAAAAACCATGAAAACCTTAAAATACAACACCCATGACCCACATGGTTAGGTAACATGGTTAAACAAATCATCTACCAATAATTCTGTCAGAAATGCATCCATTCTATAGGTAGTTGCACAATTTTTTTGAAATTGTGTGCAGGCTATGTTCCATGTCCCAGACCATCCTTATCTTCCCATGGTTTCCCACTGAACCCCTCATGGTTTGTCCTTAACCATGCGTTTAATTTTCAACACAACCATGCCTTGTTCAAAATGAAATGAAACCCTCTAGAGCACTAATGTGTCACGTTGTTTATCCTAAATCGTACACCCTTTCTGGAAAATTCCAAAAATTGATGGAACATAACTTGAAACCTCTAATACACAAAAAAACACTAGAACCACCTCTTGATCCTCATCCTCATCTAAAATTTTTTTTGGGCATTCCAAATCGTGGATATTCATTATGAGTCTTCAATCAGAACCTGACCCATCCAATAAATGATATTTCAAAATCCTTCTGAAATTTTATACATGTATGGACATGAGATCTTATATTCCAATTATTCATGGGCCCTGACTACTTTTTTATCATCACCCATTAAATAATAAAACATTTCGAGAAATACATAAACCTAGTCGATGCATGTAAACTCTCCAAGAGGCTACCTTCCCTTAAAATCGAGTCATCTCTACAATAAAACAACTACCAGTGTAGGTCCATCATACTATTACCACCTTAAGGGTTCTATAGATTAACTAAATCCAATATCATCCATGAAGAAGCACCATCAGTACTAAAAAAATGATTCGACCCACCCTTTAAGGAGGGAGATCCGATAACTATAACCTAACATAGAAGACCCAAACTCAGATCATATTGGGTATACAAACTCTAGCTAGTAGTGGAAAACTCGAATCTCATCCCGAGGTACATGTCCTATGGAAGAAACCCATCTTAACATTAGTTGCCTGAGTCAAAAAGTTTTCATATTAAAGGTCTAGTTGTAAGGTCTGTTGAGAAGGACCTAAAATCTATAATCTATCTCTTAATATATAAATTTATAAAGAAACAATGGAGATAGGTGTCACCTGTCATCTAAGAGGGATTGATCATAAAGATGCTACAAAGATAGACCAAACAATCATCATCATCATCCTGCTAATCCCAACTTATGCGTGTCTATACCACCTCAGGGGTGTAGGAGAAGAAGGTTGGTGTCTCCTTATGCTTCATAATTTCTCATATAGTTGAACCATTGTGTCTTAAAAAATAACCATCACCCACATCACTAATAGGGTATCGTTTTTCTAAAACCGTATGAGGTGTTCCGTTCCATCATTAGAACACTAATCATTGGTTCTACCTTCCACATACCAACAATGTTTTTATCTCTAGGGTCTTGCAGAAGATTTCTGTGAGGCTAAAAATATTTTATAACATCAAATAATCTTATCACAGGTCTCCAAATGAGGTAAAATATCCACCATCGAGTCCTGCACATAATGGTACCTAGAATAAACTAATTATTTATACAAATCAAGCCCTTGGGTGAGGAGCTGAACCATATTCCTAAATAGAATACTACAAGATGTGTCCTAAGAAGTTCATAATGTGTTAAAACAAGCCTAACTTACATACATGTATACCGGTTCAGCTAGGCATGTGGAGTGCACAAAGGGTCCTAGAAATGTACTGGAGAAATGGTTTTGTCTTTGAATCTCACATGGAATGAAACTTTACATTCCACCTATCATGAAACGGGATCTGGACATGTGCATGGCTAGAACTCATGTCGTGTTGTCCATGTCCACAAAAACATTTAAATCTAATTTAGACATCGTTTCAGATTCATCTTGAACATTAAATCCACCAAGAATTTTACATAGTGTCTGTTACTAAGAGTACTTGTCATGTAGTCACTTTTTCAAAATTGATAACCATTGTAAACCAAAATTTCTACCAAAATCAGCTGAAAATGATTTCAAATAGTGATATAAGGATATATTATATAACAACCAAAAACCTTATGGAATTTTTATTTATAAATAATTTCTATTCATTATATAGGTTATATTTCACACAAAACTGAGTCACTATGAAAAAAATGTATCATTATAATTATGAAAACAAGATAGTTATAACCATGAAATTAAACATACTTTTGCTACATATATGAATCAAATTTCCAAAAATAGACATACATAGGTGTGATAATAAAATATTTAGTGTTTTATAGGATCAAAATAATGTTTTGGTGAATAGTAATTGGGCCCTTTTGAATAGTAATGCTACCCATATGAATAGTAATATAACCTTTATGAAGAGTAAATTTACTTAAGGAATAGTAACCATACCCATGAGTGTGTAAATAAAATTTAGGAATCTTATAAATTAATGTATGATATAATTATATCATCGTATAAGTAAATAACTATTTCCAAAATTATTAATTAGGTGTTGGTATTTTTGTATGGAAGAAATATTTAATAAAAATTTTATAATTAATTTAATCATTTTATGGAATTTTTTTATTCATAAAATATTTTTAATTTACTGATTTTTTTCTTATGATTAAAGGATAATTTTTTGAGACCTTGGTTAATTTTTAAAAGTGTCATAAAACTGTTATAATATTAAATTCGATGTTTTTCTTGACTAAATGATGATTTCAATTAAAAATTAAATTTCTCATATTTATAAAGTTATTTTCATATAATGGTGTTCATTTTTAAATATAAACATCAAAAAATGGATATGGTAAATTTTTGGGATTTCTCTAACATAGTTGAATTTTGTGAATAGTAAAATATAGTAATTTAGGGTATTTATACTTTATAAGTTTTGTAAACTATTCCTAACATCATGAATGATGAAATAATCCTTGGTAAAAACTCACAAGAACGTCTTACTGTATTTATTCGCAATAACCAACACAATTTCTTTTCTTGAGAAAAATAATTAAATTCTGAATTAAATAATGACAAATCACACCTCTCATCCACTATAAAAACCACCCCTAACCCCCTATTCTACTCACTAATATATGACTTTAATCTTGTCATTGTTATTCCTAAATATTATTCACTAGTATATACCTATCTCCAGGAGCCCTTTTCAGACCAAAATACCAAAACCTCTTTCTTTAAAGAGGTTCTGAAAGAGAGGTATTCAAGAGGGAAAATCCTCTTCCTTTTCCATTTATTTTCTTTTCAAGTTCTTGTTTAATTATACTCTTAACACCTCCTCTATAAAAATGACAATTATAACTCCAGTATATAATATATATATATATATATATTGGGTAGATATCAGGGTAATTTCATACCCATTATGAAATTCTTTTGTCTCTCCCTTTCTCTTTTGTTTTAAAAATTAATTCATTGTCTACGACGTGTCAATTTATAACCTTTGTGGATGACGGATTTTCATTCCTCAATTTCTCCTTGATAAGTTCACATGAAACCCTTTTTAAGGATTATCCAGATTATTAAATATTTATTAAATCATGTTCAATTATTTGGAACAATTATATATAAATAATATTATTTTATTCAATAAAACAAGTGTGTAATGATAAAAACCCGAAAATAATCTAAGCAGTTATCACTAAAAGCTTATATAATGATTCATCCTCATAGCGTTAAAACATCGGTATGTTTAATAATATTTCTAATTTTGGAAAATTATACCAATTTAATTTAACTTCATTACTTATAAATAAGAAAAATAATCATTAAAACCAAGTAAAAGAACTCCCTTTAAACACCATTTTTGCCTTCAGGTTACACTTCCTATTTCGTTTTCCACAAACCATTCAACAACCTAAAATAAATGAAATTAATTATATAATAAGTTCACTCTATATTAATGATTTTTATATATTATAAGTGCCATGCTAGTATATATAAAATTTTAATACATCTTCTTCCCACTATCCCATCAATGTCTCATCAATGGTTGATTAATGACCTATGGTAAAATTTGCAGGTCAAAACATAAAACCATACTCAATGGTGGATTTTATAAAAAATACATAATATTTAAAAATATAACTATATTCATTACATGATTTTTGTAATTAGTCAAAATAATTTATAATTTGAATTAAGATAAAATAGAAAACAAGTTGCAAAATTGCAAAAATTTTAACCAAAACATGATATCAAATGATTCAATTTTCATCAACAGAAATTACAAAATATAATCAAATGATTATAATTCATAAATAGTTCTATAAATTAATATATTTAACTACTGGGTTTATCTTTTAATAAATATATATTTTTTAGGAGGTTCAAATGCAACAAATTTATGTAGGAATTAAGATAAGGGACTTTGTCTAAATTTCCATTTCATTGAGACTTACTTGGAATTGTGAACCAAATAATTTTTATGGGGTGTATCTACTTCCTATTTAAGATAAATATTAAATTGAAATTTTTTTTCTATTAAATATCCATATTCTTGTATCATGGATATGATTATTGTCTGAGTTGCATACCATTTTATATATGGGGTTTATTTTGAATGTGGTTTTAAATTGGTATATATTGATGAATATGTATCCTATACACAATATAGATATTAATATGTATATTTATTTAGGAATTAAATATATGAATTGAGAATTTTTGGACATAAAGTGATAGGTATTCCCTACAATAGCCTCTTGATGCATCGTTATGTCTCATGAGACTAAACAGTTGGTCCCAAACCCTTCATGTTTGTTTCCAAATAGAATCAGATGTGTTTCTACCCACAGAATTAAACTATCTCTATGATATATTAGTTCTTCTTCTAGATACATGAATTACACTAAATAATAATTTTCATTATTCATTACTCATTTATTACTTTCCCAGATATTTTCACTATTAAAAAATCTATGGATGCATTTTCATTCTGAGTTAGTTGATGGAATGTGTTTTTTAGATTATTTACCATGCCATATTGTCTATTCCTTATTGAATGTTATTTATTTTTATTGTTTAATGTAACCCATATTAATAATTTTACCTCACCCTTATTATATTTCCCTTACCCTAGTTATGAATAAGAATCAACTGAATTAGTTTCAAGGATGATGTTTATTTAATTTTGTTATGTCCCATGCTGTATTTTTCTATCTTTCCAAATGAACTGTGAGTATAATTTTTGTAATTTGGTCTTCCAAAAATTCCCAATTTATCAGTCCTTTTGGATTTTATACCATGTAATCTTGAAAATGTAGTAAATTAATGAACCTTATATGGGAATCAGTGGACGAGGCGTTAAAGTTGGTATTAAAGAAAGTTTAGAAAAAATCATGGAAACTTGATATAGAAATCATAGTTTAGAGGGAAACCCCGTAAGATAGAATTTGAGAAATATCATAAAAGAATATCCTAAAATATTGGTAAATTATCGATTATTTGGTTCTTCCTAGTAATATATCCATGTCTGGATACTACAAGTTGACGCGGTTTTGGCAAAGATGTACTTAGGAGTAATGACTTCAACAATGTGTTCTGGGCCTAACTAAGGGTAACCTAATACATGAAAATTAACCTTACTGTGCACCTGGTTTGATAGTCTCAGGGGATATGCTTACTATAATTCCCATTTTCTTTACAAACAAGTATTAAGTGGTTAAAAGTAAATATGTCCTCAATGAAACCATAATTACAGTTATGAGATTTTCTATGCATAATTTTTCTATTTATGTTAAGTTTTTTGAAAAATAAAAATTATGATTTATGATTCATAAAATAATTTAGTGTATTAAATTATTTAGTCGTGGAACCTAATGGAAAAAATGAAATCTATACCCGTATACAATTTAGGTATTTCTCTACTATGCATGTCAACCTAGTTAGTGTTTGAGATGAGAAGATCATGACCATATTAGGAAATCATACTCAGATTGTGAGGAATAACCATACTACACCTAAGTTGGATCGGTTCATGTGGAGGAAGCTCCCAATATTCTAATGGGACTAAAAATCCAATTATAGCTTAGTATTGGATCAAGTCCTTTGAAAATATATTTCTATATATGGGATGCAATAAAAACAAAAAGGTAGTACTAGAAGAATATTTCCCCAAGTTATATGTTGATCAATGGTGGTAATTTATCTAAAATATTATGGAGGAAGATGAAATAGAATACATGTTTTGGAGAACATTAAAAGAAAAATTATTCGACAAATACTTCACTAATGTGAGATGAACTGAAATGAAGATAAAATTCCATAGATTGATGAAAAGGAAAAAATAGAGTGTTGTGAAGTATGAGGAAACCTTCAAAAGACTGGCCACGTATGTTATGGATTACATACATGATTCAGAAAACAAGATTCATAATTTCTTTGAACGTCTTAAGCCAAGACACTAAAGGGAAATGGTTTCTAAAACATTTTCATCATATTATTAAATAGTGTTAAGTGCCATTAAAATTATGGAATAATTTTCTAAATGAAATTTTATCAAGGTAAATAAAGATAGTAAAAGGTATTCTGATAACCATGGAAAATTTAAATCACCAAAGATGAATAAGGGAACTAAAAAATTCATATTTTTTGATAAATGTGGAAATAATCATTTAGGAAAATGCTTAGAAGGCGTGGAAGATTATTATAAGTGTGGAGAAATGGGTCACCGATATAATGAATTCAAGGGGAAGAGAAAAATCAATGATGTTAAATGCTATAACTTTATGGATATGGGACACTATGAAAATTATTCTCCTAAGTATCAAGAAACATTCCAAAAAAATGCCACTGTAGAAAGGAGATTTTATTTCAATCACAACTGCTGAGGTGGATGTTCCTAATAATGCGGTGGTAGGTACATTAATAATTTACCCAAACATATCCAATTATTTATTTGATTTCAGTTCATCAAGTTATTTTATATCATCCTATTTTTCAATGAAAATTATACATTTCCATTTGGATTTATTAAATGAGTTTTTAGTCAAAACTCATAATGGAAGTATCATTGTAACAACGATGTATCAATCACTTACCATCATAAAACATTAGAATAAATTAGTTTTTGACCTTATTATCATACCTATGATTAACTTGTATATAATACTTAGTATAAACTGGCTTTCAAACTGTGATTTAAAAAATTATTGTAATAAAAAAGAAGTAACAATTTTTGAGAAAGGGGTAAAATCCCTTATCATCAGGGAAGAAACCACATCATCAAATTATTATATATATCCACATACAATAGCTCTATAAAATGGAATTCTTAGGATAAAAGAGAAAAAAACCTATAGGGATGAGGAAATGAATCTTTAAATTGAGTATGTACCAATTTTGTAAAAATATATTGATGTACTTCCATAGGATTTACCTAGACATCCCCTGGAGTGGGAAGATGAGTTCTCTATTGATTTAATTCATATTGAATGTCCTATATTAAATTATCCTTATAGAATAACCGCATTAGAATTCATAGAAGAGAAGAAATAATTGGAGTAATTGAGTTGAAAGGTATTTATTCTCCCTAGTGTTTCTCTATGGGGATCCCCTATTCTATTTCTTAAGAAGAAAGATGGATCTATGAGGTTGTGCATTGACTATAGAGAAGCTGATGCTATAACAGTAAAGAACAATTATCATATGCATCTCATTGATGATTTATTTGATCAACATCATGGATATCAATATTTATCTAAGGTTGACCTTTGAATAGGATATCACCAGTTTCATGTGAGGAAGGAAGATATTCCAAAGACACCATTTCGAAAGAGGTATGGAAATTACATATTTAGAGTAATGTCATTTGGACTAAAAAATGCACCCTTTATTTTGATGGATCTAATGAACAATGTTTTTTTGGAATATCTTAATGATTTTTTGTGGTATTTATTGATGATATCTTGATATATTAAAAAAAACTGTGAGCACTATTAGAACAACTTGTGGGTTGTTCTAGAGACTCTTAGGAGAAAAGAGCTATAAGGGATGTCTAGTAAGTGTGAATTCTTGATTAAAACTATTTATTTTCTTTTCCATATTGTATTTAATGATGGAAATTATGTTGATACTATGAAGACCAAGTAAATACCATAACTGATGATCCCACTGAACATAACTAAGGTATGTATTTTTATTGTCTTAATAAGATACTATTGATGTTTTGTAAAAAAAATCCCAATGGTCTAACCCACTAAAAAATCTCACACATAAAGGTGTTATGTTCTGATGGACAAAATAATTTATATAATTTATTGATTAACTAAATAGAATATTTTCCAATACACCAATTTTGACTCTTCCCTCTGGAAATCATGGTTTGTGACATACAATGACGCATCAAAGAATGAAATGGGTTGTGTCCTTATAAAAAATGATAAATGTGTTTCTTATTAATCAAGGAAGTTGAAGAAACATGAACAAAATTATCCAAATCCTAATCTTGAGTTAGTATACATAATATTTTCCTTGGAAATATAGAGACACTATATCTACAGTGAATGATGTGAGATATATATGGATCATAAGAGTTTGAAATGAATTTTTTACATATAAATAACTAAACATGAGGAAAAAGGGGATGGATCATGTTACTAAATGATTATGATTTTCCAATACACTACAACCCAAGAAAGGAAAATAATGTAATAGACACATTAGAAAGGAAAGATCATGGACTTCTAGCCCAAATTAGGATTGAGAGAGAACCCATGATCATATATCTTGTAAATATGGATATGTGAATTATTAAGGAAGAGGAAACATCATTCTTTTTTTAAATTATTGTCAAACCCTATTTTCTAGAGAAGTTAAAATGCTCTCAATCAAATGAGTAGAACCTTCAAAATAAAATTAAATCTGTTAAGGAAGGATGATTTTGATGAATTCATGGATAAGGATGGGGTTCTAAAGTTTGGAAATAGGTTATGTGTTCCATCAATACCTTATATAAAAATGGAACTATTAGGTGATGCTCATAGATAAAATTTCACTATAAAACATAGCTGCACTAAGATGCATATAGATCAGAAAGAAATGTTTTGGTTGGATAACATGGAGTGGGAAATTACTGACTATGTTTCATGTTGTCAAGCTTGTCAACAAGTGAAGGCTGAGAGATAACCACCTAAATGATTTATTGAACCTATACCTAATCCAATGTGAAAGTGATATGAAATTACAATGGAATTTGTCACAGTACTACCTATGACATCTACAAGGATCGATGTAATATGAGTAATTATTCATCATCTTACAAAATGAGCACATTTACATACTATAAGGGATGATTTTCCACTCGATAACTTCGAAAGACTCTAAATTATTGTAGTTGTAAAAATTCATGGTTCCCCTCTATCGATTGTGTCTGATCGAGATCCCCTATTTTCATTAAACTTTTGGTATATTTTTCATAAGGATTTCGATACAGAGCTTCATATGATTAATTCATATCACCCTCAAAATTACACACAATATTAAATAACTATTAAAACATTAGAAAACTTGTTGATATCATGATTACTTTACATTCAATTTATTTAGGATCATTACTTATATTTTGTGGAATTTTCATATAATAATAGTTTCAATTCTACTATTTTAGGGGAACCATATAAATTATTCTATGGAAAAAGATGTCAAACTCCAACTGGTAGGGATAAAGTTAGTGAGAGGAAACATATAGGCCCATAACTTGTTCAGGAGACAAAGACAAATGTAAAGAAAATTTTGGACCATATTAAAGCATCAAAAAATAGGAAAATGAGTTATGATGACAACCGGAAAAAGGAATTGGAGTTATATGTGGTATATCAAGTCTTTCTAAAAGTATATCCATGTAAGGGTGTCTTATGATTCGTTAAGAAATGGAAACTGAGCCCCTAGAACATTAGACTGTTTGAAATTCTACAAGTAATTGGAGTTGTAGCTTACCATTTAACAATCCACCATGTCTCTCCAAATTTTATGATGTTTTCCATGTGTCTCTATTAAATAAGTACTTTATATACTGAACACATGTACACACCTATGTTGAAACAAAATCCGAACATGATTAATCATAATATGAAGATCATATCGATATTCTTGACACTAGAGATCATGTATTGATAAATTATACAACATAACTGGTATAATTAATTTGGAGAAACCATTAAATGTAGGAATTACAGTGGTAAATTAGAATATTATGAATAAGAAACACCCACATATTTTTTAGAGGGATATATACATGAATAATTTTTTAGGGAAAAATTTATGAAGGATGGAAGAATATAACACCGAAAAAAATTTATGGAATGTTTCTTCCTAAATAGTTTCAATTAATTAGATTGATTATATTACACATATAACTAATTCACCGAGAAAAAACAGTATCTTATTATAATTTTGTAAACAAGATACTTATAACATAGAAATGAAAAAAAATCTACTTATGTGAATCAAAATTCAAAAGAACATACATACACAGTTGTGAAAATAAATTTATTTAGAGTCTGATTAGATCAACATAATATTTTTGTGAATAGTAACTTGACCCATTTGAATACTAATGTTACCCTTATGAATAGTAAAATGACCCATATAAATAGTAAATCAGCCAAAGGAATAGTAACCTCACCCTTGAGTATATTAATAAAATTAATTAATCTTATAAATGAAAGTAGGATATAACTATATCAGAGTATAAGTAAATAAATTTTCTAAATATTTTTAATTAGGTGTTAGTTTTTTTGTATGGAATAAATATTTAATAAAAATTTTAAATTTAATATAAAATTTAAAATAAATTTTTTTTCATTAAATATATAAATTTATTAATAAATTTTTTTCTCATTATTATAGGATAATATTGTGACCCCTTAGTTCATTTTTAGAGTATTCATAAAACTAGTTATAATATTAAAATCGACATTTTTCAAGTAAATTATGATTTTAATTAAAAATTAAATATCTTATATATTGAAAATTATTTTCTTAAAAAGGAGGTAATTTTTGAATTCTACACATTGATAAATCATTATGTTGAATATTTTGGGTTTTTCTAAAATAGTGGAATTTTTTATTATTAGTAAAATATATTAATTTATCATATTTATACATTATAAGATCAATACACTATTCATAACACCATGAATGATGTTAGAACCCTTTTTTAGAACTTAAAATCACTTATTAATTTTTTAGTCAAAATAATTAACTCAATTTCTTATCTTGAGAATGATAATAAAAAAATGGATTAAATAATGACAAATCACCCCTCTCCTCCACTATAAAAACCACCCCTCACCCCATATTCACCTAAATCCTCTATGCCTTGAATCTTATCAATGTTATAGACATATCCTCTTAACTAGTCTTTACCTAGGTCCATGAGCTATTATTATTAAAAAATACTAATACCCCATTCCTCAATGAGGTTCTCATGGAAGAGCATTCAAGAGGTATAATCCTCTTCCTTTTCCCTTTTATTTTCTTTTCATGTTCTTTATTTTATTATAAACTCATCACCACCTCTATAAAAATGGTTAGGATAACTATAGTATAATATATATACTATAAATATATAATGTTAATGGAATACCCATCATGAAACTCCTTTATCCACCTCTTTTATTTTAAAAATTAAATCATCGTTCGTGAGGTTCTGATGTACAACCTTTGTGGATGATAGATTTTTGTTTTTAAATTTCAACCTCAAGGCTGGTCATCAAAACATTTTTATGGTTTATAAAGATTATGAAATATTTATTAAATCTTATTTAATTTTATGGATCCATAATATATTCATAATATTAATTTATTAACCAAAAGTAGTGTGTAATGATAAAAAAAATGCAAAAAATATTCTATGAAATTTTCAAAAAAAAATTATCTAATGCTTAATACCCATAAAATTTAACCAAATAATATATATAACCATTTAAAATTCTATATTTTCATTAATAATTCAAATTATTTAGAATTATACCCATTTTACATGAACATAATTACATGTAAATAAGTGAAATGATCATTAAAACCAAGGAAATGAACGCTCCTGAACCCCCATTTTTTCATTCTAGTTACACTTCCTCTTTATTTTATCACCAACCATTAAACAACAAATCATTAGAATAATTAATTAGGTATTAATTTAACTATATATTAATAATTTTAACCCACTATATGTTTCATGTTATTATATATAAAATTTTAAAAACATCTTCTTGCCACTCCCATCAATGGTCGGTCAACCATCTATGGAGACATTTCAATGTCGACACATAAAACCATAAATAGGGTTTTTATATAAAATTTATATAATATATAATCATTTAATTATATTCACTAAATATTTATTTAATTAGTTATATTAATTTATAGTTTACATTTTGATAAAATATAAAAAGTGTTGCAAAACCGGAAATTTTTAGGTAAACCATGATTTCAAAAAGATAGATTTTAATCAATGTAAATTAAGAAATATATTATAAATATTATAATTAAAAAATATATAAATAAATGAGTATAATTAAATTATGTATTAGTATTTTAATAAATATATGTTTGTTTTTCAGGAGCTGCAAATGCGACAAATTTATGCGGGACTTAAGTTAAGGGAAGTTGTCTCAATTTCTAGTTTATTGAGAATTACATGGTATTGTGAACCTAATAATTATTATGTTGTATATATAATCAAAATTTTAATATAATGTTTCTTCTAAAATTATATTTCTATTAAATTTACATATTTTTTATCACTGGTATGATTATTGTCTTAACCATATACCACTTTACATACGGTGTTTATTTTTATTATTGTTTTAATAGGGGAAATAGTGATGAATCCATATCCTCTTCTCAATATAGATATTGAAAAGTAATTTTTTTTAATATAATCTATGTATGAATAATATTTTGTACTTTCTGTGATGGGTGAGGCCTACTATAGCCCCTCGATGCATTGAAATGTCTCATGAGACAAAATAGTTGGTGACAAACCCTTCATGTTTGTTTCCAAATAGAATTAGATGTGTTTCTACACACAAATATAAACCATATAGATGGTATAATGGTTCATGTTCTAGATGCATTACATCCATTGAATAATAATTTTCTTCATTTATTACTCATTAATTACTTTCAATGAAATTTTCAATTGGGAAAAATTTATTGATGATTTTTCATTCCCAGTTTATTGATGGCGTGTGTTTTTTATATTATTTAATTTTCCAAAATGTTTATGAATTATTTAATTTAATTCACATTTTTTTGCTTCATGTAACCCTTAATAAGAATTTTATCTCAACCTTATTATATTTCCCTTCCCTAGGTTATGAAGATGATTCCTTTGAACGAGTTTCAAGAATGCTATTTACTTCATTTTGTTTTGTATTATGTTGTATTTTTCTCTCTTTCCCAATATACTATGAATGTCATTTATTTAATATGTCCTTCGAAAAATACAAAAAATATATGTCCTTAATGATTTTATTCCTTGTAATCATGAAAATATAGAAAAACAATGCACTGGACCTGGGCTTTTGGGGTTGGGGCATTACATAGTAGGTAAAAATATACCATAACAAGATCTCAAAATGATTTTTAAGTAAAAAAGGTGGAAAAATAATGGGTCCTAACTTGATGGAAAATTGCTGAAGATTGTTGAAGACGTGTTTCTAATCTTCAATCCATGCTCATTACAACCAAATATTGAGTATATTCACCCATATAAAGGTCACATCTTCTTCAGTTTGACATTGTTAAATAATGGTTAGAGGGTGGCATGGATTTTACGCATGTATGGGGGAGATAAAGAGTCAAAGGGTATTAAAATACCCCAATTAATTTAAAATAATAATCCATTTAATGGTATGATGTCAAGATCTTATCCCAAATGAGAATTATTCCATGCTTAAGTAAAACACCTCATTTCAGACACAACCGTGGATCCTTAATTTCCATCTAGAAACTTAGTCAGATGATATTACAGTTAAATTAGTGAGAATAAATAATATTTCTTTTAATAAATAATAAATATCCCAATTAAGTCACATGGTTAATAATCTCACCAAATTCTGGCTCAATGGTAAATGTCACATCCCATAACCAATGTAATTATCAGAAAATTTTCCTTTTCACTTTTTTTAGGGAGTTTACTATTTTATCCCTTTACAAAACTCACAGATATAAATATCTAAAATGAACTAAGCATTTTTTTATGGAAGAAACCAATTGAATCCAATCTCCAACCTCCATCAATAATTTTCATCATCGAAAATAAAACAACTCAAAATATATCATAGGGAACCTCACCAGCAATTTGATGAGGTAAAACTACAAATCATCACTTGAGTTCCTCTTTGTTCTGAAGGTCCGTTCACATGTGTGGACCCATAACTCATCTCAATATAGAGATCTACCCAAATTCACAGAATATATCAGGTATTTACCATCAATGATTTCATTCCTCCTAAAATGACATTCAACTACAACCCTTCACATGGGAGCCTCTAGGATAAGCACAACACACTACACACAATCCTCATCATTCAAAAGAAATTCATCATACCATTGGTACCAATTTGTTATAGTTTTCTTAATGAGGAATTTCTTCTGTGGTATCATTACCTATTCCATTAAAATGGGAAACCAATCAATTTCCACATAGGGGAACTCAACTTATTATCATCATCCTTCGAATATATAGATTAGATCATCACTCACAATAGGGAAAAATCACCACTCTTCTTAGAAATAAAACATGTACACATGGAACTGATGCTATTTGAATAAAAACAGAAGGATAAATCAGCTCTTATAATCACCCCTACCTTATTTTGGTAGAGATTTCCGGACATCACCACTGGCCTCAACCAGGTATTCATACCCTATAGGAAAACTAATTTGATGATTTAGGATATCTTGGTCAGAATATAATTGGGGAAAAAGTAATTGTTACCATGATTTCATTGAGTAATGTACCACATTGTAGCCACTGAAAATCCACTAGAGCCTCTTCAAATCTATGGTCATTCCCACTATCGACCCCATACTCAATATGATTGGATACCAAAAATTCTTTTCCGATTTTATCAAAACCTATGTAAGAAAATGAAAAAAATAACCAGAATATATCTAATATTAGAGATAAAAATTCCACAAAGCCCAAATAATGAGGCTCCATTGTGTAGTAAACATATAATTGGATAATAACTCATCCACCAGTTCAGTTTTTGAGAGTCATGTAAAGCGAGAATTCATCAGAAGATCCACACTAAACTCCAGATATAACAATGATAATGTAAAGAGAAAATGGAGCCATCATTTACCCACCAAAAAAAGAGTAATATTTCAAGATGAATTCATTTAACAGGTATAAAATTCTTCAACCAAAGATGGGACTGGTCACATGCCCTAGAAAAGTGGGATGTGACTCACCCGATTAGTTAGAAACATTGTGCAACAAATTATATCTCACCCAAGTTCAGTCAGAGTGGAACTAAAAATATACATGTAATAATTTATGGCTACCATACTATGATATAATAACCAATGAAACACCCTCTTTTAATGGAAATTTTCCACTACTAATGATAAAGAAAGGAAAAACCATCACCCATGGTAAATTCTTGTAACCACACTATAGTAGACCAGAGGCATCACAAACACATCAATCATTTTGTAAATATATACTAATGTTGAAAAAATATTCTTGTGATATTAAACATTTGAATTTCATGAATAGGTATCATAGATTTCAATTTTCCACATTGGGTACAACCATACCATCCAATCCACAACTCCCTATAGGGGGTAATCATCTAATGTATGCTATTCATGAATGACAATATCAGCATGATTAATGTATCATTCACACAAGAGACATATTACTCTATTAGTGCAATTAATAAACCAAAATATATGGTGAAGGGTCATTACCTCACAATTTGTTGATCAAACAAGTTGAGGGATTACCAATTTCCCAAGTGTAAGAACCTATATATCTATTCATGAAAAAGGTCTCACACCGCATAATGTTAAATAATAATACCTAGAAAAATATAAATCATAGACACTATAAATGTATGACCCACAGGTTGTCTTATAGGATATTACCAACTACTTTTTACTATGGGGACACCATACCTCATTAGAATCAAGGGAGTACCAACCCCTCTAATGGTTTTCATGACCCCTATATTTTTGGGGGAGTACCAAACTTGACACTCTCATATGGGGGAGCCAAAACTCACTAAAAATACCATAAATGAGGGAGTAATAACCCATGTGGAGGATTTTATTCTTGACTGCATCTCTAGTAAGATAGAAATACTAACTCCCACTAATAGAATATTGGGCTTTGAAGCCCCCTGACATGGGCGACCCCCTTTGGCGGTCGCTCTAGGTACCCAATAATGACCACCATTGGAGCTCGCTGACCATTGAAAAAAAATAATTTAGGGATTCAGCCCCCCCCCCCCATTTCTGCCCTCCTCCGACCTCCCCGCATGCCCTCCCCCGCCGCCCTGCCTCACCGCGCGCCCCGCCGTGCTCCACTGCTTGCCGCCGTCTCCACCCTCCACCCTCCTCTCTCAGCATCCTCTGCCCTCCGCGTGCCCTCTAACCTCTACCCTCCCGCTCTAGCCGTCCTCCGGCCATTTTCCACTCCCCTCCGACGTCCATCCACTGTCTGGCCTCCGCCCACTCCATCTCCTACCCCTCTGCCCTCCGGCCTCCTCCCTTGGTCCTCTGCCCCCTACCCCCCCCCCCCCCCCCCCCGCACCCCAGACACCCCCAGCACCCCGGACAACCCCCCCCCCCCCCCCAGCTCGTCCATCGTCCCCTCACCACCTCTTCTCCTCTGGCTCCCCGTCGCCGCCCGCCGCCTCCATCTCTGAACCGCCTTTGGCTCCGGATCCCTTTGGATTCCTCTCCTCTCCCTCACAGCACCGCCTTCGGCTCCCCTCCCTTCCATGTTTGTAGTGAAATCAGGTATGACATGGGATTTCACTTACATTATTATTTTATCAATGTTTTGTAAACAAATGATTATTAATTATTTTAAATATATTGGATTTGAAAAATGGAAATGTAATAAGTATTGTGTAAATGTTTTTTATACAGATATTATTATGGATAAGAGTTGGATTGATCTTCCAAATTGAATGTCTAGAGAATATTTCAATGGAATTATGCAGTTTATTGACTTCACCAGTGGATTTGAAATTAACTATATTAGTTTTCCATATAGAAAATGTGCTAACAGATATCAATTCACACGAGATACTGTGATTGAGAACCTATTATTTAATGGATTTATGAAAAATTATAAGAGTTGGACTCGTCATGGAGAAGAATATGTTCGTTTTCAAAATACGGAAGCAGCTCAGATGGATGTTGATGCAAGGATGAATGATCTAATGCATGAAATGCTTACTGAAATGGTATGTGGGTTAGATCCTGTAGGCAGTGAAATCCAGAATCTTGAGACCGGTGAGGTAAATCTTCACTCTGGTGCAGATCATGATTCGTATTACCATGCTCGTAAGTTGACAGAGAACTTTGGTTTTACATATGAGACCATAGATGCATGTGAAAACAACTGTATGTTGTTTAGAAAGGAAACTTCCTATTTGGATATTTCTACGGTTTTTGGTGCTTTTAGGTGGATAGAGAACAGGGAAAATAAGAATCATCAAATTCAGATTACGAAACATGGAAAGCCAATTACTGTAAAGAAAATTCGTTACTTTCCCCTTAAACCGATGTTGAAAAGGCTTTTTATGTCATCTAAAGTTTCTAATTTAAGGAGATGGCTTGCAGAAAGAGTTCATGAATGTGATATGTTAACCCACCCAGTAGACTCTCATGCATGGAAGGATTTTGATAAGAGACATCCCTACTTTTCTAAAGATGTTCCTAATGTCCAATTGGGATTGTAAGCAGATGGTTTCAATCCATTCAAGTCTATGGTTGGTGCAAATCACAGCACATGGCCCATGGTGCTAGTTCCATATAATCTTCCTCCATAGGTTTGTATGAAGCAACAATTTATATTACTTTCTACTCTTATTGATGGAACTAATAGTTCGGGGGATAAGATTGATGTTTACCTTCAGCCATTGATTGATGATTTGAATGAATTTTGGGGCAATTTTGGGATGACTTATGGGTATGAAATGAATGAAATGTTCAAACCACAGGCTGCTTTATTGTGGACAATCAATGACATCCCAGCTTATGAAAATTTATTAGGCTGGAGTACAAAACATGAATTTTCTTTCCCTTGTTGCAATAAAAGTAAAAAATCTGTATGGCTTAAGCATTCCAAAAAATTGGCATACATGGGTCACAGACATTTTCTCCCCACTCAGCACAGGTTCAGAAAGGATAGAGTAGCATTTCATGGTTCTAGAGAGTTCATCCCAGCACTAAAGATCATGACAGGAGTTGAAATGTTATCGTAGATTGAAGAAGAAAACAACCGCACGGTATACAAAATTCAGGATTTGGTGGCTCCTCCAGTACGTAATATTCGTGCTGTAGGTAGGCAGCACAGTCACAATTGGAAAAAGAAAAGTATTTTTTGTAGTGTTCCGTACTGGAAAACTAACATGATGAGGCATAATTTGGATGTCATGCACATTGAAAAAAATGTTTGTGATAACATATTGTGGACCATTTTAGGTGTCATTGGAAAATCAAAGGACCATGTTAATACACGGTTTGATTTGGAAGAAATGGGTTTAAGGAAACAGTTTCATTTATAGTTAGCTGAGGGAAACAAGTCATATATGCCTGCTGCATAGTATACGATGACTAGAAAGGAGAAAGAGACATTTCATTCCATTTTGAAGATGCTCAAGGTGCCTGATAGTTACTCTTCTAATATTTCAATGTATGTGAATCTGATGAGAAAGACATTGAAAGGGTTGAAAAGTAATGACAATCACATACTACTTCAGTAGTTTATTCCAATCGCAATTTGTGATTGTTTATCCCCCAATGTTGTTCATCCGTTGATTGAGATGAGTAATTTTTTTAGACAACTTTGTTTAAGAAATCAACTGATGAGTGATTTAAAAAGATTACAGGATCGAATTGTACTTACTTTTTTTCACATTGAGAAACTCCCCCCCCCCCACCTCGTTTTTCGATGTTATAGTCCACTTGACAGTGCACCTATCTGATGAAGTAATGGTTGTTGGTCCACTGCAATTCAGGTGGATGTATCCTATTGAACAGTATTTGAGTACATTGAAAAGATTTGTACACAACAGAGCTCGTTCAGAGGCATCAATATCCAATCGTTATTTGATGGATGAGTGTACTAATTTTTGTATAGAATATCTTAGGGATGTTGAAACAAAATTAGATAAGACCTCTCGGATTCATTATGGTCCAGTTGGAGAAGGAACCACATATGATATGGACAACATCATGTGGATACCAGCACATTGATATATCTTATTAAATACTCCATCAGTTGCACCATTAATGTAGTAGGTATCTTATCTGTAACACCCGAGACTTTTATGTTATATAAATCATCAAAGGAATCTTTTTCTACACAACACGTGCTTGGCTTGCTTTACACGCAATCGTGACCTTCCTCGATAGCTTGCGTCGTACGCAATACCGAGTTTCACTAAACAACAATATGCTATTAAAACTAGCCGTTATGAATAGTAATAACCACTTTTTGAAATTTTATAAATTTTATTTCATAAAATGGACTTCATTTTTGGACTCAGAATATCGAAATTATCCTAGGGTGAAATTTTGGTATTTTTTTGAAAACTTTCAATTTTTGATGAATAGTGAAACCACTAAGTGGTAGGTTAAAAACTGAATTTTGCATAAAACTTAATTTTACCGCTTCTGTGAATGGAATTTCGAAAATCCGACAGACATGGTTGATATCAGTAAGTAAAATGTGGTTCAATGAGATAAAAATAATTTTTTGGTGAATAGTAACTTTTTACTTTTTTTTACCACGGTTAATAGTAAATAGGGTAACTAAGGGTAAATATGATATTACTATTACCCTAACACATGTCCTAATTCTATTGGATAAGTGTAATTCGACCAAAAACTACCTTATGAATAAAATATGACCATTTAGGCCCACTTGGATTAGATTAGGACATTTATTATTAATTTATTTAAAGAAGGGTTAAAATAGTTAATATCAAAGTTTAATAAGTAAATCATTTTTAATATGGGGTTATACATAAGATAAATTCGACTATAAATATTCATTATAAATCTAAAAAGATTTCCTACATAATGGTATTTTATTTATAATTTTTAGACATTAAATAATTTAATTTATTTATGACACAATTATGATGCAGTAATTATCTTATTTATGAAATATTGACATAATTGATGGTATAAACACCAAAATAAATGTAATTTGAGACTTTTTATGAATTAAACAAATTTTATAGGTTACTATGCTATATTAGTGTTGATTTAATCAACTTTTTTCGAACATATAATTCTGTTATGACTTTCACAAAAATCATATATCAAATAGTGTCAAAATTGACACAAAATAGTTTTTAAATAAAATATTATATTATTAATTGTTATTTTATTCCTAAAAATCTAAGGTTCGTCCAAATGACTTAGATAAGGATATATATATTAATAATAAACAATTTGGGGTTCGTTTGGCATGTTATAGTAAGTGTATTAACCATATGGTGAAAGAAAACAAAAAGACATGGTAAAAGTTAAATTATTTAACTTAGAGTTAAATCTAATTGATAAGGTTAAAATAATACCCTAAACTTGTCTAAATCCTATTGTTTGATAGGATTTCGACCCTTCCCCACATTATCTTCTAAATAAGTCCCTTTGGAACCATTAAAACCCGATTTTGACTTTAATATAAAATAATATTTTGAGATATTCCTAAGGTGCCCCTCTCCTCCCTTATAAAAGGGCACCTCCTCCCCCTCCTCCTCACACCAATTTGAGCACTCAAGCTCAGCCAACCCCTGCCATTTTCTCCTCTCCACTTCCCTAGAATAATCCTAGAGGTCCTGGTCTTCTTCAAAGACCAATATTAGTTCCCTAAGTGGAGGATTCAAAGAAGCGTTCCAAAGAAGAGGTAATATCCATTACCGATCTTTTCAATTTCTTTCTTCTTCAACTTCTTCTTATTTAGTTGTTTCATGATAAAATAATAACATCAGTATTACTTACATACTGATATGTTATTATAAATATGAAACAACCCTAATTCACCTTCTATCCATCCTACGGAAAAATGAAATCACCGCGCATGCGTACGTACGGAATACCGTCTCCACGTCGTGGTGTAATCTATTTTCCACCATCACTTTACAAGGATAGGTATAATGGTGTAATGAGTAACTATTTATGATTATTATAAATTAATATTGATACTGAAATAATATATATAAGTACTCCAATACAATTCCACGATCATAGGAACGATATCATCACTCGTGCGTACGTACGGAATACCGTCTCCACGATGTGAAGCGACTCGTTCTACATGATCATCATTACATAATAATAATATAAATGAATTGAATGAATAAATATGATATATGTTACACTAATACCATTCTGGATATAAGGTATCTATAACCTTAAAAGAAGAATAAGAATTTATTCGGCAAAACACGCATAAGAACAAAAGGCAATAAAGACCCGAGTAACAAGTAACAATGAAATATTACTAACAAGAAGCTAAGAATATGACCATATATGATATCATATCAATATGTATGATTCTGGAATAAGTCAATAACATTATTTAAACCATTATACAGGAGCTTCAGACACGTACAAAGCAAATCGGACCTAAGGTAAGGGAAATATCACAATCTCATTTTTATCCGAGATTGTTTATATGTTGGTATTTACTGGGGGTGTATTTTATCATTCACATCTATGTTTCCTCAATATGTAATGTTATTTCCATCCACCTACAATTTTTTAAATCCAATATTACCCTTTGGTGAGTTTTTAGTAAAAGATATGAAAGGAATCTTTTGTCGTTTTTCATACGAGGTACTTTTTGACTTTTCCGACAAAAGTACGAAGAATGTTTTATTTAACTTATACGGCATGAATGGATTTTTAAAACATTATTTCCAAGAATATTCCTTTAAAAGTTTTCATGTTTATTTTCAATCAACTTCTTTTAGATTAAAATTGTATGACATGTTAAGAAAGGAAAAGTGTTTTTGAAGTAGAAAGGATATTTTCCTCAAGAATAGAGTTCAAGTATTTTATCAAAATTATTTTCCATCTAAGATAATAAAAGGGTTCTGTTTTTATCCCTATTATTACATGGATTTGATTATATTGTGATGGAAATATTTTTATGAATTCCTTTATCTTATCTGAATTGTTTTATGATGTCATTTTGTTTAAGAATCCCATTTTTATTACGTGGGTTACGCTATGATGTATGGGTTATGATTATGTGGCACACATAAGAAAGGATTCATTATAAGATGGGTGGGACCTATATCTCCCTCCAATGCATTGGGTAAAGATTTTATATCTCATGAGATAGACATGGCTGGAACGGTGGGTTATACCAGTTCAGTAAAACAGGACTGGAACGAGGGTGACTCGGTTCAGAAAGGGACTTTGTCCACTAAGATAGTCTTGGAAATGAGTCATGACTAAAAAGAAATTATTTTCCATGATTATGTGTGCATGCCAAAAAGTTTCATGTTTTATGTTATGATTATGGGGATCTCATTTTCACTTCTATGATTTATTCCATGTTAAGATATTATGATCTCTTTTGCAGGTTTTGATTTTCAAAAAGATATGATATGAATTTTATTTCCTTTATTTGCCCTTGCTGAGCATTTGAGCTCACCCTTTTATGTTTTCTTTTCCCCAGGTCAGGAAGATGGATATTAAGTAGAATATGATAAAAGGGACCCTAGATATGATGAATTAAATGGGAGACACTGTAGAAGATTTATGAACTAGTTGTTTATGTTTCCCAGTTTCTAAAGACACTATACCTATACGGTCCTTTGTGGTTTTGTCATATGTTGTAATAAGTGTGCTTCAATTTTGAAGTATTAACAATGTATGTAAAGTATGGGTCATCATAGTTGGTATCAGAGGAAAGGTATAGTCAACCTTTGGAAACTAGGATGTGAAAGCCTTAGTAAAAACCCTAAGGATAATTCTAAGCATAGAACACAATCTTAGTGTTTAAGAAATGGCCTTGAATAACCTAGGATAAGACCTTAAGCATGAAAATTTTATTCTTGAATTATGTGGTTTTCCTATTATAATTAGTGTTGCTCACACTATTCTTCTTGGTTTTAGTCAATGGCTGGAACCCGAAGGAACCGTGTTAATGTGGAATGCGATGGGCAATGCAATGATTGTCCCCCTGAGCAACCAAACGATATGGGAGCTGGAATGCAAAATCTTGTAGTCATGCTCACACAACATTCTCAAGCTATGAATCATGCAGGACTTCCAAACGAGCAAAGGAAGGAGCAACATTCTGTTGAATCCTTCATGAGGCAGCGTCCACCTTTTTTCAGCGGGTCTACTGATCCATTAGTTGCTGAACAATGGATTAGTACTACTGAAAAGATATTTTCAGTTCTTCAATGTTCTGAGCATGATAAAGTCATCCTAGCAGTGTATCGTTTGGAAGAGGATGCTAATTAATGGTGGAATCTTATTAAGAATACGAGGCAAAGGGATGAAATTGAGTCTATGGAATGGGACGAGTTCAAGAACTTATTTTTCAATAAGTACTTCCCTCGTATACTCCGAACAAAGATGGAGAAAGAGTTTCTTGAACTGAAGCAAAGGGATGATGAATCTATTGGTACCTATGAAGCAAATTTTACAAGACTTGGAAGGTACGCTTCTGGTATTATTATCCAACCTGAGAGTAAGATCGATCAATTCTTTAGTGGCTTAAAACCAAGTCTTCGAAGGGTGTTAGCCATAAGGGACTTCAATAGCTACGAGGAAATCGTTCGATGTGCTCTCAAAGTTGAGATGGAGATTGGAATAACCCATAAGTCACATGGGTTTGATAAGAAGAGGAAGATGGAATTCAAAGAAAAATCTAAAGAGCACATGGAAAAGAAGATGAGCTTTTCCTTATGCTCAAAGTGTGGAAAGAAACATGGAGGGAGTTGTCTTAAAGGGACAAGTAAATGTTTTAAATGTAGAAAGGAAGGGCATCGGGCATTTGAATGCCGCGATAATGGGAATAAGATGTCTAATGATGCAAACAAAGGAAGGGATACACAGAATGAACCTACTACACTTCAATGTTTCAAGTGCAAGGAGATGGGGCATTATGCCAATCAATGCCCAAATCCAAGGGTTGATGATGATGGTCGACGTCAACAAAATCTTAAGGCTAAAGACAAAGGAAAGTCGCATGCAATTTCTATCAGTGATGTGGAGTACGATAACGAAGTGGTGAAAGGTACACTTACCATCCACTCTAAAGTAGCAAATGTTTTATTTGATTCTGGATCCACCCACTATTTTATTTCTGAAAAATTTTCTAAGGGTATCACCATACTACCTCAAAAATTAGATGTTGAGTTAGCTGTGACAACACCTAATGGCACAACAGTCGCATCAAAAGTTTATAATTCTTCTCCGATCGAAGTTTGTGGGAAAGTGCTTCCTGAAAATCTTGGGATCCTTCCTTTAGTGGAATTTGATGTGATTCTTGGCATGGATTGGATTTCTCTACATGGATCTCATATCAATTGCCAAAGAAGGGAAGTCACATTTCATATTCCAGATCAATCTACGATCGTATATCAATGCAAGGATGAACATAACCTTCCAGTGGAAATTTCTTCCATCTTATGGGTATTGATTCCACTAAATGAAGGTTATTTATCTCAAATGGTTGGTGAGAAACTCACGATTAAGAATATGCCCATTGTACAGGAGTTTGATGATGTCTTTCCGGAGGAATTACTGGGTCTTCCACCAAATCGTGAAGTTGAGTTTTAAATAGAACTCGTACCTGGCGCTTTGCCAATTTCAAAGACACCTTTTAGAATGGCCCCAATTGAGTTGCAGGAATTGAATAAGAAACTCCAAGAGAATCTTGATAAGGGATTCATACGCCCTAGTGCGTCACCTTGGGGAGCACCTGTTCTATTTGTTAAGAAGAAAGATGGATCAATGAGACCCTGCAGTGATTATCGAGAACTTAACAAGATCACCATCAAGAACAAATATCCTCTCCCACGCATTGATGACTTATTTGACGAACTACGCGGAGCTCAATACTTTTCCAAGATTGATCTTCGTTCAGGGTATCATCAATTAAGGGTCAAAAGGGAGGATATACCAAAGACGGCTTTCCGTACAAGGTATGGACACTATGAATTTATAGTGATGTCATTTGGTCTTACTAATGCCCCTGTTATCTTCATGGATTTAATGAATAGAGTCTTTAGAGACTATCTTGATCAATTTGTGGTAGTCTTTATAGACGATATTCTTGTCTATTCAAAGAGCAAGGAAGAGCATGAAGATCACTTGAGAATTATATTGAAGACCCTGAGAAAGGAGAAGCTTTATGCCAAATTTACCAAGTGTGAATTTTGGCTTCAAAAAGTTGCATTTTTGGGTCACATAATCTCAAAAGAGGGGATATCTGTGGATCCAGCAAAAACAGAGGTTATCGAAAGATGGTCGAGACCAACAACAGTAACTGAGATCCGAAGTTTTCTTGGTTTGGCTGGATATTATCGACGTTTTGTAAAGGATTTTTCACGATTATCTAATCCACTCACCAAGTTGACTCGGAAAGGAGTTAAGTTTGTTTGGACAGAGGAATGTGAAGAGAATTTCAAGGAGTTGAAAAGAAGGTTATCCAGTGCACCTGTGCTCACACTGCCTTGTAGTGGAGAAAGGTTTGTGATCTAAAGTGATGCATCCAAGAAGGGATTGGGGTGTGTTCTTATGCAAAATGATATGGTGATAGCTTATGCCTCACGACAGTTGAAAATCCATGAGCAAAATTACCCAACACATGATTTGGAGTTGGCTGCGGTAATCTTTGCATTAAAGATTTGGATGCATTACCTTTATGGTGAAAGGTGTGATATTTATACTGATCATAAAAGTTTAAAGTATATTTTCACACAAAAGGAGCTGAATATGCGTCAAAGAAGATGGTTGGAGCTGATTAAGGATTATGACTGCTCAATCCATTACCACCCTGGGAAAGCAAACAAGGTGGCAGATGCATTAAGTCGACAAGACCATGCTAGTTTATCCATGATGAGGATCAAAAAATATCCAATATTTATGGATTTACAAAGGATGGATCTTGGAATTATAATGGAAGGGGAAAAATCTTATCTTTCTCAAATGAATGTTCAACCATCTATACATGTGAAGATTAAGGAGGCACAAAAAGAAGATGTCAAGTTACAAAAGAAGGTGAGAAATGTTCCTGAATTCAACCTTGATTGTGATGGGATAATAATGTTCAGGAATCGGGTTTGTGTTCCTTCCATCCCTGAATTAAAGAAGGAGCTGCTGGATGAGGCTCATAGTTCATCATTCTCTATTCATCCTGGAAGCACGAAGATGTATAGGGACCTGAAAGAGTACTTCTGGTGGGATGGCATGAAAAGAGATGTTGCTGAATATGTCTCTCGATGCTTGGTTTGTAAACAAGTTAAATCTAAGAGACAGAAGTCTAAGGGGATGTTACAACCATTACCCATACCCGAATGGAAATGGGAAAACTTCACTATGGACTTTGTCACAGGACTTCCTAAAACATCCAAAGGAAATAATGCTATTTGGGTCATAGTTGATCGTCTTACAAAGTCTGCACACTTCATTGCTATTTGAGAGGATTTCTCTCTAGATCAGCTTGCCAGGATATATGTAAAGGAAGTGGTAAGATTGCATGGATTACCACTTTCTATTATATCTAATCGGGATCCGAGATTTACCTCGATGTTCTGGCGAAGTCTTCAGCATACTCTGGATACAGAGTTGAGTTTCAGCACTGCTTATCATCCCCAAACAGACGGTCAGTCTGAGAGAACAATTCAAACCCTAGAAGATATGTTGAGAGCTTGCTCTATGGATTTCAAAGGAGGTTGGGATCAACACCTACCTTTGGTGGAATTTTCTTATAATAATAGCTTTCACTCCAGTATTCAGATGGCTCCTTATGAAGCTCTCTATGGAAAGAAATGCAGGAATCCAACTTGCTGGGATGAAGTTGGGGAAAGAAAGCTATTAGGACCTGATCTCGTTGATGAAATGGCAGAAAAGGTTAGATCTATTCAACAACACATAAGAGAAGCTCAGAGTCGACAGAAAAGTTATGCCGACAACCGAAGAAAAGACCTAGAGTTTGAAGTGGGTGATAAAGTGTTCTTACGAATATCTCCCTGGAAGAGGGTTATGAGATTTGGAAAGAAGGAGAAGTTGAGCCCTAGATATATCGGTCCTTTGGAAATACTGGATCGTGTTGGGAAGGTAGCTTACCGATTGGCGCTTCCACCGAATCTCTCTCAAGTTCACGATGTGTTCCATGTATCTCTCCTGAGAAAGTACATACCAGATCCTTCACATGTACTCAGCTCAGAAGTTGTATCGCTGGAGCAAGATCTTTCTTATGAAGAACAGCCGATAGAGATTCTGGATCGTAGCGAAAAAGTCCTACGAAACAAGACCACTCGATTGGTGAAAGTTTTATGGAGGAACCACCAACTTGAAGAAGCTACATGGGAGCTTGAGGATATGATGAGGGAGAAGTATCCTCATCTGTTTGTTACAAAGTGACGAATTTTGAGGGCGAAATTCTTTTTAAGGGGGGTAGAATGTAACACCTGAGACTTTTATGTTATATAAATCATCAAAGGAATCTTTTTCTACACAACACTTGTTTGGCTTGCTTTACACGCAATCGCGACCTTCCTCGATAGCTTGCATCGTACGCAATACCGAGTTTCACTAAACAACAATATGCTATTAAAACTAGCCGTTATGAATAGTAATAACCACTTTTTGAAATTTTATAAATTTTATTTTTCAAAATGGACTTCATTTTTGGACTCAGAATATCGAAATTAGCCTAGGGTGAAATTTTGGTATTTTTCTGAAAACTTTCAATTTTTGATGAATAGTGAAACCACTAAGTGGTAGGTTAAAAACTGAATTTTGCATAAAACATAATTTTACCGCTTCTGTGAATGGAATTTCGAAAATCTGATAGACACGGTTGATATCAGTAAGTAAAATGTGGTTCAATGAGATAAAAATAATTTTTTGGTGAATAGTAACTTTTTACTTTTTTTTACCACGGTTTATAGTAAATAGGGTAACTAAGGGTAAATATGATATTACTATTACCATAACACATGTCCTAATTCTATTGGATAAGTGTAATTCGACCAAAAACAACCTTATGAATAAAATATGACCATTTAGGCCCACTTGGATTAGATTAAGACATTTATTATTAATTTATTTAAAGAAGGGTTAAAATAGTTAATATCAAAGTTTAATAAGTAAATCATTTTTAATATTGAGTTATACATAAGATAAATTCGACTATAAATATTCATTAGAAATCTAAAAAGATTTCCTACATAATGGTATTTTATTTGAAATTTTTAGACATTAATTAATTTAATTTATTTATGACACAATTATGATGCAGTAATTATCTTATTTATGAAATATTGACATAATTGTTGTTATAAACACCAAAATTAATGTAATTTGAGACTTTTTATGAATTACACAAATTTTATAAGTTACTATGTTATATTAGTGTTGATTTAATCAACTTGGTTTGAACATATAATTCTGTTATGACTTTCACAAAAATCATATATCAAATAGTGTCAAAATTGACACAAAATAGTTTTTAAATCAAATATTATATTATTAATTGTTATTTTATTCCTAAAAATCTATGATTCGGCCAAATGACTTAGATAAGGATATATATATTAATAATAAACAATTTGGGGTTCGTTTGGCATGTTATAGTAAGTGTATTAACCATATGGTGAAAGAAAACAAAAAGACATGGTAAAAGTTAAATTATTTAACTTAGAGTTAAATCTAATTGATAAGGTTAAAATAATACCCTAAACTTGTCTAAATCTTATTGGTTGATAGGATTTCTACCCTTCCCCACTTTAGCTTCGAAATAAGACCCTTTGGAACCATTATAAACTGATTTTGACTTTAATATAAAATAATATTTTGAGATATTCCTAAGGTGCCCCTCTCCTCCCTTATAAAAGGGCACCTCCTCCCCCTCCTCCTCACACCAATTTGAGCACTCAAGCTCGGCCAACCCCTGCCATTTTCTCCTCTCCACTTCCCTAGAATAATCCCAGAGGTCCTGGTCTTCTTCAAAGACCAATATTAGTTCCCTAAGTGGAGGATTCAAAGAAGCGTTCCAAAGAAGAGGTAATATCCATTACCGATCTTTTCAATTTCTTTCTTCTTCAACTTCTTCTTCTTTAGTTATTTCATGATAAAATAATAACATCAGTATTACTTTCATGCTGATATGTTATTATAAATATGAAACAACCCTAATTCACCTTCTATCCATCCTATGGAAAAATGAAATCACCGTGCGTGCGTACGTACGGAATACCGTCTCCACGCCGTGGTGTAATCTATTTTCCACCATCACTTTACAAGGATGGGTATAATGGTGTAATGAGTAACTATTTATGATTATTATAAAGTAATATTGATACTGAAATAATATATATATGTACTCCAATACAATTCCACGATCATAGGAATGATATCATCACTCGTGCGTACGTACGGAATACCGTCTCCACGATGTGAACCGACTCGTTCTACATGATCATCATTACATAATAATTATATAAATGAATTGAATGAATAAATATGATATATGTTACACTAATACCATTCTGGATATAAGGTATCTATAACCTTAAAAGAAGAATAAGAATTTATTCGGCAAAACACGCATAAGAACAAAAGGCAATAAAGACCCGAGTAACAAGTATCAATGAAATATTACTAACAAGAAGCTAAGAATATGACCATTTATGATATCATATAAATATGTATGATTCTGGAATAAGTCAATAACATTATTTAAACCATTATACAGGAGCTTCGGACACGTACAAAGCATATCGGACCTAAGGTAAGGGAAATATCACAATCTCATTTTTATCCGAGATTGTTTATACGTTGGTATTTACTGGGGGTGTATTTTATCATCCACATATATGTTTCCTAAATATGTAATGTTTTTTCCATCAAACTACAATTTTTTAAATCCAATATTACTCTTTGGTTAGTTTTTAGTAAAAGATATGAAAGAAATCTTTTGTCGTTTTTCATACGAGGTACTTTTTGACTTTTCCGACAAAAGTACGAAGAATGTTTTATTTAACTTATACGACATGAATGGATTTTTAAAACATTATTTCCAAGAATATTCCTTTAAAATTTTTCATTTTTATTTTCAATCAACTTCTTTTAGTTTAAAATTGTATGACATGTTAAGAAAGGAAAAGTGTTTTTGAAGTAGAAAGGATATTTTCCTCAAGAATAGAGTTCAAGTATTTTATCAAAATTATTTTCCATCTATGATAATAAAAGGGTTCTGTTTTTATCCCTATTATTACATGGATTTGATTACGTTGTGATGGAAATATTTTTATGAATTCCTTTATCTTATCTGAATTGTTTTATGATGTCATGTTGTTTAAGAATCCCGTTTTTATTACGTGGGTTACGCTATGATGTATGGGTTATGATTATGTGGAACACATAAGAAAGAATTCATTATAAGATGGGTGGGACCTATATCTCCCTCCAATGCATTGGGTAATGATTTTATATCTCATGAGATAGACATGGCTGGAACGGTAGGTTATACCGGTTCAGTAAAACAGGACTGGAACGAGGGTGACTCGGTTCAAAAAGGGACTTTGTCCACTAAGATAGTCTTGGAAATGAGTCATGACTAACAAGAAATGATTTTCCATGATTATGTGTGCATGCCACAAAGTTTCAAGTTTTATGTTATGATTATGTGGATCTCATTTTCACTTCTATGATTTATTCCATGTTAAGATATTATGATCTCTTTTGCAGGTTTTGATTTTCAAAAAGATATGATATGAATTTTATTTCCTTTATTTTCCCTTGCTGAGCATTTGAGCTCACCCTTTTATGTTTTCTTTTCCCCAAGTCAGGAAGATGGATATTAAGTAGAATATGCTAAAAGGGACCCTAGATATGATGAATTAAATGGGAGACACTGTAGAAGATTTATGAACCAGTTGTTTATGTTTCCCAGTTTCTAAAGACACTATACCTATACGGTCTTTTGTGGTTTTGTCATATGTTGTAATAAGTGTGCTTCAATTTTTAAGTATTAACAATGTATGTAAAGTATGGGTCGTCATATTATCAATGTGCTTGTATAACTTCTACATGTTTGGTTTGCATAATTTGATCATTTAAATATCACGTTATCATTTGTAGGAAACACGTCAATCAGATAAAATAAGATATGTATTGTGCGACTGAGTTGCAAATTCAACAATCTCATTATGCGTCATTTAATGATTGGTTCAAGGATTATGTATGTATAAATTGATTTTCATTATGAGTGAAGTATTATAATAATTTCTTTCTACAAATATCAGTATTAAATTTTAGAAATTATGTAGGTTCATAAGCTGAGGGAGTTAGGGGACCCCACACTAACTAAAGAATTTATCCAACTAGCAGAGGGCCTATCTATAACGGCTCATCGTTATAAATCTACTGATGCTAATGGTTTTCGATTTCACGTTAATGATGCTGACGACAAATGAGCAACACAAAATAGTGGCATCGGTTGCCCATTTGTCGATTCTGGTTATTACTATGGTCAATTGATAGACATCATTGAATTTGTATACACACATGGTTTGAAGAACGTATTGTTAAAGTTTAATTAGGTTGATCCAGTGTGTGGATGTAAAGTTGATCAATATCGGTTTTCATTGGTTAATTTTAACTATATGTTCTACAGAAATAATGAATGAGTTGAGAATGAACCTTTAATTTTGACATCACAAGAGGAACAAGTATTCTTCATTACTTTGCCTTCAGATCCAAGTTGGCAAGTTGTTGTCAAAATGTCTCGGCGAGGAGTGTTTTTATTTGAAGATGACGAACCTGAGACTGTTCTGTTTGTTTACCAATAGCTTGATCAACATACTGTAGTTCAACGTGAAAAAGATATTTATTGGGTCAGAGTGGCTATTTAAGGAGAAACAGTCGATTTTCATGCTTAATAAAAGGTATAATTGTTTTCCCGCTATTGAGTATTTAATGTACTAGGATATCATAAATTATCTAACCATTTTATAAGTCCTTATAATTTTTAATCCTCACTTTTGGAAGTTTATTCAGTTATAAATATTTATGGTGATTTTACTCTTGGTTTATTGATGTTATTGTTAATGTATCTTCCCATTGAGGTATTCTTCATCTGGTTCATGTGCTGCTTGAATTTTTAATAATTTTATATGAAATTTGGCTATGCATTGACTGGTTTTTCACATAATTTGTATATCTATTTTGTTAATTTTTTTATTTTTTAAAATTCATTCACAACTAATTATTCAATCAATTTTTTGTTTGATTAAAAATTGTACAAGTTTTATTTTTTTTAAGAACAATCCAATTTATCTCTTAGACACTTTGGATAGTCCCCTTCCTAATGTTTTCTATGACTGGAGGCATGTTAGGGGAAGAGGCAGCAGATTCACATCATCCATCTGAGGCATCTTTGACTCAGGGTCGAGGTATGTTTGAATGTCATTGTCTCTATTTTTTATGTAATTAATAAACATATATATATATATAACATCTGTCAAATTATATATAAAATTTCAATAGGATCAGACTCGATTGCTTCTTCCTCTAGGAAGAGAGGCCTCGGTCATGGCATTTTATCATGGAATTTTGACACGATGATTGATGATTCATTTGATGAGGTATTTCACCATGTGGGACTAAATTACCTTGAATTTATTCATCACCTGGGTCATATCATACGTGACCCACATCGATTTCCATTGACCATGTTTGACTGGGCTTCTATCCCACAGGACACCTTAGATCGTCTTTAGAGGGAGGTTCAGGTAAGAAAGCCATTTTACTTTATTCTCTATGTATAAACAATACTAATATGTGGGATTGTTTTCTTTATAGAAAAATTTGAAAGTATTCCCCAAAGATTTTCGACCCGTGTGTATGAGAAAATGTTGTAAGATGTGGAAAGACTATAAAGGCAAAGTGAAGAGGGACCACTGGGTACCAAATGTGGGTGCCCTAGACATTCTTGAAAAAGTCCCGAGAGGTGTCCTCCCGGCTCTGTGGCGTGACTTGGTTTCATATTGGTCTACTGAGGGTGTTGTGGTTTGTATATTTATTTTGGTGTATATATATTTTCAAGAATGTGTGATTTGTTTGAAATTTGAGTGAATTGAATGTAGGAGGTGTCGGCATGCCATTCTGAGAATCGAGCGTTGCAGGGACCACCTCACAGGATTGGGACTCATCACGTGTCTCAGATCCAACTTTAGGTATTTATTATTCATTTTTTAATTTATTAATTAACATGTTTTTGTGTTTATATTCTATTCATATACAATTGTGGGAGCAAGGTGCACCAACTGATAAAATGTCGTTGTGGATGAGGACTCGTGATCGCAATGATCCAAAGGTTGCAGAATTGATAGTAAGTGCTTGTACTAACCAATAATTACATAAATCTGTATATTAACATATATATGTATATATATTTAAATATTTCACATGATCAATTTGAAGCTGAGTTAGAACATCTGCTAGAGGACCAGCGACAGATTCTCATGCGAAGGGATGAGATCTTTCATCGCATTACTGGTCAGGACGGGCATGGATATAGTTTGACCAATGGAACAGGGATTCTTCATTCTGTAGTGTCACGTGCTGCGGTTGTCAGTCCTGCTATTGCTCAGATGACATAGCAGCTGTTAGATTTCGAGGCATGGATGCACGCTTCCGAGGAGGCAAATGTGCAATTTACCGCTGAGGATAGAGCACTGCGGGAATATGTGTGTACATGTGATGGTGCAGGGGATCATACGACACAGGTTTAGACTATATTTATTTATTTAATTTAAATTATTTTTGTTATGAAAATATTCATAATGTCTATTTGTTGTAGGCCCCTGGCCCACCGGATGGAGGTGCCAGTGATGACCACGCATGACGCATCATATTCACAAGGTGTTCTTTTGTTTTTACCTGTAGGATTGTTATTGATGTATAAGTTGTGTTTCTAGTTATATTTTTTGTGATTTGGGGGTATCATGTGTGTTTTGGTCTGACGCAATGTTTGTGTGCACGAATTGAGATGTAACCTTGAAACTAATTAATGATTTCGATATTATTTGTTCATTTAATTTTTTAATGTTTTAAATTTCATGTTCTGTAATTGTTTTGAAAAAATGAAGCTCTGTAACCACCCCCCACCCCGGCCACCCCCACCTCGGACAGCCCCCCCCCCCCCCCCGCACCCCCCAAACAACCCCCCCCCCACCCTGGACAGCACCCCACCCCCGGACAGCCCCCCCCCCCACCCCCACCCCCCCCCCCCCCCCACAACCCCCACCCCGGATAACACCCCCACCCCCAGACAGCCCCCCCCCCACCCCAACCTGGACAGCTGCCCACCCCCACCCCTGACATCCCCCTGCACCCCCCATACACCCCCCCAGACAACACCCCCCAACCCCTGGGCAAAAACCCCTACCCCGGACAGACCCCTGCACCCCCGTACAACCCCCCCCCCCCCCCCCCCCCCCGCACCCCTGGACCCTGGAAAGCCCCACCCCCACCCCGGACAGCCCCCCCGCACCCTGGACAGCACCCCCCACCCCCAGACAGCCACCCCCACCCTAAATAGCCCCCCCCCCCCCCCCCCCCCGCACCCCCGAACACCCCCCCCCCCTCCCAGCACCCCCCGGACAGCCCCACCCACCCCAGACAGCACCCCCCACCCCTGGACAGCCCCCCCCCCCCCCCCCCGCACCCCCATACACCCCCCCCCCCCAGACAACCCGCCCCACCCCCTGAATCTTGGTGAATCTCAAGCATCATTCATAAACAGAAACAAAAATAAAACAATGGTTGTTGAATCATCCACAGCTAACCTCAACATCTTATCCCAAACTATGATTCCACATCGATTCAGATTATAATGTAACACTCGCAAGCATCATTACCCAAACACACACACCCACTCAGGATCATTCTATCAATAGGTCACTCACTCTAGTCCATAGTTTATATATGTATGAAGATGCACTCCTATTGGGATCCTCAGTAGATCGGCGCGCTCTTAAAGGGTGTGTCGGGTGGTCAAAACAACCCGAACGACCTCAGAATTCAGCGAAATCGTACGACAACAATCGTGGTGTAAATTGTGTAATTTTCAGATAGACGGAACATCAATCGGAGGTTATATTTGTCCACAGTGACCAGAAATGCGTTTCTAGATTCATAAAACAGCAAAACGGCGTGTCACGGTCGAATTCAGAGCAAATGTGCTCCGAATGACCTGAAACCGCATGATAATGATAGGAATATTATTCATGAGATTTAGGAGGATATGGAACATCCATAAAACATGCGATGCATGCAGTATGACTGAATGTGTCATTTTCAGCAGTTCAGCGTGCTCTTAAAGGGCACACTGGGTGGTCAAAACCACCTGAACGACCTCGAAATGCCACGAAATCATTCGACAACAACCGCGGTGTGAAATGTGAAATGGTCGGAAAGATGGATAGATATAACCATAAGAACATTTAGAGGTATACTCTCAAGAGACTCACATTTCTATAAGTAGTCTCAATGTGCTCAACATCAGCAGAAGGTGTATCCTGGACATCTAGAAAAATAATTCTTAAGAGGGAAACCAAAATCCTCATCACATGGTGCTAACACTATTAAAAAGATATTACACTGTGAAATCACATATTAAAAAACTAATATATTAGGCATGAACCATATCGATTATCCTCCATCAACAATAGTCTAATTTCTCTTGTCAGCAAATCGGATTATTTGAGTCTATACATAGGAATGTGTCAGCCACTAAAAGATAGCTGGGTTAAGTCCCATATCAAATATCACAAGACATAAAAATCCAAACCCCCATCTTTTGGTTTTCCATGATCTAATAATAATTTGATATGTCTTGGCCCACCAGGGTCCCACCAAGTTTGATGGAAAGATGAGTGTGCCACCCAACCCACCTTGAATAGAATATAGGCTAGTGACATTTGAGTAGTCGTATAACAAAAATGACATCCCTTAGATTAATCTGAAGCAATTGTGTCATGCTCAAAGCACAGACATCCCTATTACATGGTCATCAGGTACTATCCCACTAGTCCCCACCAGTTTACTCAAAGACATGTGGTCCCCTTCTGAGAGCCCACCCACATGCTCGAATGGGTCATTAGACTAATGAATCTACCCATAGGACAACACATGGTCTTTTGTTCTTCTTTGGCCTTACTCACACACACCTTCTGAAAAATAATATATGGTCACCCATTATGGGAAGAATTTACAATATTGAAGAGTTCATAAATATTTCCTCATTTGTATTCATATATGTCCTAGATTTTTTCCACATGTCGATCATCAAAATAAAAAGACACTGCTTATCACTAAAAGTGATAAAAATTCCCAGAGACACCCAAAGAAGTTTGTAGAATTCATTCTTCTCTTGCAGTGAATTTAAAAGAACAGAAAAAAACCTAGTTTTCTTATGCAAATGGATATCAATTCACTAGTGATGAACAGACAATCTTTGGATATGTGTTAGAGGCTTCTTCGTAAATCCCTCCATCAACTAGAGTTATTCTATTTACTCCTAATTTCATCACCCTTAAATTTTATATTTAATTTATATTTATGGAACACAAGTACAATAGTTATTGAATCTTTCATAACTCTCCTACCAATGTGATGAATTATAGTTTTCAAGGATAATAATTCCCTATTTAATTCTATTGATATGTTTGGGTGCATGGATTATAGATGATTTCCATTTTTCATTGAATTTAAATTTTTATTTCTTTTATAACTTATGTCACAGATATAAAGCCTCATAATTACTTAAATTCTTATTATAGTATGTTGTAGAATGGATCAAGATTGATTGGTGGTATCCAAAAACTAGGCCAAGTGATGCTATAAAATACATTAATTGTTGTATCTTTTTTGTTCCAAACTAAAATTTACTGATAGGATAATCTGTGAGATTTCAATTGAATTAATCTCTAAAAATATTCAAATCATATAAAATATGAGTATGAATATTATTTATGCATTGAAAATATAAGAAACAAAAATTAATCACATGAACACTAACTATGACATGTCCAGTTTTTATGAATTATTATTATTTTGAATAAATTAAATTTCATTGATGGCTTGCATTTCATGATACACCATGTTATTATTAATTTATAAGAAATGCCATATTATTAATTAACCACAAGAAACACATATATTAGATTTTGGTACATGAAAGACTATGTTTTTCTTATGATACCCACAATGTTGAGTCCATTCGATAGCTTGTGTTACATGCAAGACTATATTTTAATGAACTAAAATATATTATTTATATTATTATTAAATTACTATTATAGTTATCACCTAGCCATTGGAATAGAATATATTCATAACATTAACTAATATATTAATCTATTTATTTCACATGTTTATACAAATTATCATTTAGTTATTAATTAATAAAAATGAAAATAAAAACTAATTGAATATAATGGATGTGTTTTTATGGAAAATGATTTTTATGAACAAAATGGTGTGTATTATTAATAAATTAAATAAATAAATATTATTGAGGTATATTAATGTAATTTATATATTATAAATTCAAAAAAATGATTTTTAAGAAAATCCAATATGTTTGATACATATATGATAAGAATAAATCCAATTTTATGTATAAAAAGATAAATTTTCTAAGAGGATGTTTTACCTCCTTTAATAGTATAAATATTTTAAAACTAATTTTTTCAAACATTAATGTATTATTTTACAAAATAAAATTCTTTTTTTATAGAATAATATATAAATTTAATATTGGAAATTTTTTTCTATTTTTCTGAGAAGTTTCATATTTTGATGAATAGTGAAATACATTGAATTTTAATTGAATTCTATTTTCACCTTTTTATTTATAAAAATATATTATTTTTATTTTTATTTTATAGTACATTTACATAAATTATAAATCTATTATTGAAATTTTGGTAATTTTAATCAATTTCACAAAGAAATTGGATATAAAAACATTTTAAATATTTGAAATTTTCATATTAAAAACTAGTTGTCTCGTCCTTTTGTGGGAAAAATTTTAAAATAAATTCTACCACATATATGTTTATAATATAGAAAAATGGATATTATATTTTTAATAATAATAATTTATAATTCGAATTATGGTTAACATATTATTTACCAAAATTATTAGGGAATGTAATTTAAAATAATTACTGCAAATGAGGTATTATTTAGTTTTCTTAGTGGTTAAACAATAACCTAAGGGAACAAATAAACTAGAAACATGAAAAAAATACATTTTATGGAAATATTTCCACTAAATATTCAATTTTATCTAAAATGGTCTACTATTTGAGGCATATGATGTAGGGGATACCTCTCAATAGTGTTTCCATTTTTTATTTCTGAGAATGACACTCTTACAACTGTATAAAAGGGAACTCAACACCATCAAATATCCACCCCAATAAATCCTATTGGAACTTCATACCAATAAAAAAAATCTCTGAACTCCATAACATCATCATATAATCCTCACCTTGTGGATAAATCCTTATAATAAATCACTCCAGTGTAAACCAAAAAGAGTTACCCAAAGAAGAGGTATCATCGATCAATAAGAACTTCGTATTTATTTCATTACCCACCCCAAAATTTATATTATTTAATGATTATATACTAAAAAAGTATCCTAAATATACCTTTATATATCTATTTTAGGGGTATGACTTACCCTCTAACACACTTTTATCATATGGGACACACAATCATCATTCATGTGTATGGTGGACTACCACCACACAAACTGATGTCATTCATTCATCCATTACCACCTCTCATAGTGTGAAATAAAAATGGAATTATATTTTTTTTATAATATATATGGAATTTAATATGTATTTACACTTCTAAAATTTTTATATAACACATACCATTATGTTACCCATTTTATAAGAATATGATAACGTCATTTGTGGTCGTGTGGACTACCGCCTCTTCAAAGAAATGTGATTCATTCACAATTTACATGGATTGTATTAAGGATGGGTTTGATAAAAATATTTTATATATATTGCATAATAATAATATTTAATTAAAATATATATACACATATATTTCTTTTACTTTATTTCTTTTAATATGACATGAAAACGGAAACAACACTCACATGTATGTATAACCCACAGTCTCCATGAATGGTTTATCTCATTTTCTATTGGTATAATTCATAGATTATTATTAATAAATATATAATTAAAACATAATATACTCATATTATGATTCAATTTTTTGAAATAAGTTTATCATGATTTATGTAAGTTGATCAAGAATAAAAAATCAAAAATATATATGAAAAATAAAGTGGTTATTATCTAAAACATCACTTTAAGATGAAATAGTTAATAAATTAGTAGTATAAATTCATAATAAAATAATATATGGTATGATATATAACAATATTGTTATTTGGTAGATTTATAATCAAATTATATTTCTTTTAATGTATTATTGAATTTGTATGAAGGAAGTCAACATTTAAGGTAAGGGTTTTCTTGTTTCACTTTTATTTTTATGCGATATATGTTTTGTTCAACACTTAATCATCTAATGTGGTGTATATATTAAACTTTGACATGTTATATAAATTATTTAATTTGTTATATTATTTTAAAAGTGGAAATTTGTGTTATTATTTAACAAATATCAGTATTCAAAAGTTACTCAAGTAATAATGGGAATTCTTGTCTCACTATTCTTTCTATGAGACCTATAACATATACAACACTTGGTTTATTTTTTGTCATGTATATAATTAACATTAATGTATTATATTATTATTATCATTAATTTTATGGTTATTTACATATCCATTTTATGATCTCTCTTTGATGCTACTTTACGCTTCAAAAGTTACCAAATTAATAAGGTAATTGTATCTCAATTTCCCTTCTTTGAGACACATGTTTTTTTGTTGACCTATATCCTTTTATGTGGTGTATATATTTATATTTTATTGGTAATTTCATGATTATACTTATTTTCATGATATATTATGATTCATGCAATTTAATTCTTTCATGGGGATTTTGATTTAATGTTTCCAAAATGGTAAGAGCTTATTGACATTATCTTACCATTTACCAAGATTGTTTATGCTTATGATTCCATTGATGAAATATTCTGATCAATATCTCAATTATTCTATTTATTTTTCTTACCCTATGGGTTTTCAATATATCTTTATATATTGGTACCATTTTCCCACTCTTTGTTACTTAATAAATTTAAGAAAATGTTTTTAAGAAAATAAGACCTTATTTCCCTCTTCGGTCATAAATTTGTTTTATTCAGAATAAACTTCAAAAAATTCATTACATGTTTTTTTATGTGATTTAATAAGCTCCTCTTCGAGGAAAAATATTTCAAAAATGTTTAATTTTTTTAGAATTGTTGAAAATGGTTTTCAAAATCTTGTTTATAAGTTTTCAAGGTTATTTTCAAAAAAATGTATATCTATATTTTTTATGATTTATGAAGTTATTTACAAAGAGTAATAGATTTTTTCCTCATGAAATATTTTAAATGATTTTCAAGGAATATAATTTGTAAGATATTTTATGCCTTCAAATTTTATTTTTAACGAATGGTTATTTTTCCTAAGAAATGATCCATGTTATCTTCAAAAATAATTATCCTACTATGAAGACATACTTGGATATAGTTTATGATTTACTGGGGATATGATCTAAGTAATACAATCTCATTAATTATATAAATGGTTTATTTTTTATATTTCATGATATTTATGAAATCATTTTCTCCTCCAAGGGTTATACCGTGATAGAAATCTTATGAAACCCACTTTATTTCATTGGATATTCTATAATTAAATGATTATGAAACCTATCTCTTTTTCATACATTATGATATGACAAAATTTTTATGATACCCATTACATTTCATGTGTTATGATATGAGGAATTTGTATGATCCTGTGAAACATTTATATATGAGTTTATTTTGTGATAGGTAGGAACTACATCTCCCTCTAATGCATTGGGTAATGATTTATATCACATGAGATAATTATGGGAAAAAGTCAAAGGGATTGATCCAAAATAGGAAATAGTTTTGTCTTGATCCATAATGGGAAATAGGTGTGTCCTGATTCATAATGGGGAATAGGTGTATCATTAATCACAATGGGAAATAGGTGCATCCTAATCCATAATGTGAAAAAGGTACGCCCATATATACTATGGAAAATAGGTCTATCGAGATCCACTATGTTTAGGGTCTTGGTAGTTAACCCTAACACATGAAATTTTTTTCTATATATTTTGATGTTTCCCACTTATATAACATGATCTTATGGTTCAATATTGATTTATGATGATTTATCACCCCTATGATTCATGTCTTATGAACTGAAAATATTTGTCCAATAACTCATGTATATGATCTTCGATATATAGGGTATGATCTTCAATTATCATTATCATGTTCTCTTACCCTTAAACTCATGTCATGTTGAAGTATCACATTTATTAACCCTTACTATTAATATGATCTCACCCTTTCTTAATTTTCCTTTCCTAAGGTTATGAAGAAATTTTTTAAGTAGGAGTACTAAATGATAACATTTTTTGGGGGGACAAAATTAAAAATTTACTACATTATAAGTTTATATTCTATGTTTCCAAGGACTATAAACTATTAGAGTCCTCAGCCATTATAAGATATATATTTTTCTTGATGTACAAACTATTTCGTTTTGGTTGAACTCTTCCTTTATTTTTGTCTTAGAACCCATGTCATACGATGGGTCGGATTGGATGTTCTTGAGAAGGAAGAGTATGGTTTCGTGTATATTGGTTTCAGGTCAATTACACTCTGTTTAATTAGGATATATATTGTGTATTTAATTACATTATGTGTTATGGTATTGCTATAACTTTTCATGTTGTGTAAATGTTTTTCATAGGGGGAAAGATCCTGATATTTACATGAAGTGTATAGAATTTTCACATCATGTAAATTCATGAGAAGTTTTATAAAAAATGGTTATGGGCCTCCTATTTTTCAGATAGAGGCCTCACCTCATCTCTCTCTCTCAAACATGCAAGGGAACCCAATAAATCCAAGAGGTAGAATTTTCTCCCATTTTCAGATCAAGACTCACTTTCTCTCGAGTGAGACTCATTAGATCTGCACTAGTAGGATCTCCATTCCTCTTTACCAATTCTTAATTATTCTCGGTATAAGCTATGATGTTTAGATATAGGCTCATATTCCCTATGTTCAGGGTGTCGATCCTTTCTTCATATTTCTTTCAATACAATATAAACTAACATATCATACAAGATGAGGAGATTCATACGAGTACAAGGTATGTGTTATATAATATTACCTTGGTTTTGGTGCATTATAGACCTAGCTTCCATTTTGATGACTGCCATATTTTCCGACACAACCCATAAATTGATCCAGTTAATGGAATTAGATGTAATTGGACCACTTAATGACGCCCTTAGGTTCCTTTTATATGTATTGGTGGGTTTTTCCGAAACCATGTCCACCAATGGGGTGTGCATTATGAATTCAACTTTTTTATTCCTTCTTAAACCATCCATGGGATGTGTTCTGGTGCATTCTTAATTATAGGAAGACTAATTTTTATTAAATGAATTGGATTACATTCTTAAGATATTTTATTACTCTATTACATGTTTAACATGATATTGAGTTCTTAAATATTTTTTATGTAAAATGTTTAAATGAGTGGCTAAATGAATGTGTTATATTTAGATGTGATTTTTGAACCATGGGTGGGTATACTCATTAGTTTCCTTTGAATATGAGTTTTTAATTGGTTATATGAGTGGGTAAGCTCATATTGTGTGAAATGGTAAATGGTTTGAAATAGTGACTGATTCTTTATATTCCTTGGATCTTTATCATTGGATCATGAATGTAAATTTGGATACCACTGATTGAATATTATCCTTAGGTCTTAATTCCATGGTATTCCGTGGGCCTTTCTACCCCTTCGATTCGGATTGTTTGGACTCATTTAAGAAAAGTTTTGTAGACATATTTTTAAGACTCCAACCAGTGCCTAACTGAGTTTCCATCGAGATGCTTCTTGGACTTGACAGGGATGTCTTGGTCAATTACACCCTAGATCTAGGCCTTTGTGGTCCAACAATCTGTTTATACATAGAAAATTTGACAAATATGTTATGATGGGTTGAATGGCTCAATTGTGGATGTTTCTAACACATTTAGTATATGGAGAAGTTATGGTAATGTGACATGTATGATTATATGGCTCAAAAATTTTTGTACTGGATTTTCTAGTCATACAATAAAGAAATGGGGAGTTGATATGTATAAATGTACAATAAGGACATGTTTATTATTTCTGATTTTATTGTAGATGCCTTGGTATGATATGTACACTTGTTTTAGAGATATCCTTGAGATGTTGGTCAATATTACTTTCTTAGTAGTAGAAATTCCATGGAAACTTTACTTTTCATTTATACATACCTAATTTAATTTCACACAACATAGCATGTTATATTTTATACCCTCAATTATGTAAACATGTGGGTGGTTACCTACTGGGATTTTATCACACACCATGTTTCGATAGCTGTTGGGTACCCGAACAAACTATTTCATTGCAGGTAGAGATATATGAAAGCACTCACAATTCCAGAGTTGATTTTGTACCATGATTAGTAGTATGGAAGCATGGGATGGATCTGAGGCTAATTATTCTATATGAATATATCAGTTTTTTGGTATTGTTTTTATTTTAGGACATGTTTTTAGTGTACTTATTTGTACCTATTTTAATATCTTTTTAGATACATTAAATTATCATCATTTTTATGAGAATATTTATTTCATTATTATCTATTCCAATTTCTCATCAATTTTATGACTGTTATATTGTTTCTACTACATGTGTGTTATTTCTATTCCACTGTGTTAAACTCTAATAATGATGGAATATACTTCCCATTGACACACCCTAGTCCCTTGATACTAGTTGGAAGCCTCTATAATTCAAGTAAATGCACTTGAGGCCACATAGCCAACCGGGCTTGGGGAACTATTGAGTGGAACCTGGGATTAGGACATTGCAAAGTGGTATTAAAGATTTCTAATCTGGTTTTCCTTATTATTTGGTGATTTTAGATATCAATAAGAAGTAAATTGATATTGATAATGATATATTCTTTAGCGTAGTTAACCCACATATAGAAAAATATGAATTGCCTCAAATTAAATTGTTGTCTTATATATTTTTACCGTTATAGTTGATTTGATTAAAACATTGGGCGACAAACATGAATTGTGAGGTTAATATTGATATAATTGAGGGTTCTATTTTTCACAACTGGATTATATGATGGTATTCCATCTCATGCATCATATAGGAAGATTTTAAAAATCCCATTCCATGCATTATGACATTACATTTAGGATACATTACTTATTTCATGTTGTTGTTACAGATTTTATGATAGTTATACATGTTCTTATGATAGAGTTTGGGAGGTAGATAGAGATAGTGACACCACATTTTAGTTTATACGAAGTATGGGACCTTATATATTGGAAATCTATGCACCTTTTGATTAAATTATTTATAGTGAAATTGTTAAGTAATGGTGTATATGGGCACTAAAGTTTGAATCATGAGGTGTTATGGGACCTTATGGACCAGAAGATGGAGAACTATTTAGATTATCATTTCAATAAATTTTTGATATCATAGAAATTAATATTAAATTAATTGAAATGGGAAAGTGGACATGGAAATAGTGACTTCACATAGAACCGAATTTTGAGTGGGAAGTGGGTGGTGTCTATTCTGGTTATTGGTGACTGTTCCTTTCATAGTCCTGGATTTAGGAGAAGGTTGTGTAGTATAACCCAGGTTTAGGATGCTTTTGACCTATCCAATTATTTTTATCTATAAACATTGATGTTGTTATTTTTTGAGGCATTTGTTTGGCATTATAGGGGCATTCCACCACGACGAAATCCAGTTATGTTTCAAGAGGATGGTGACGATCACACTCTGAAGGCAGTGGGACATGGGCTACCGATAGATCCGTATTTAGTGCTAGCTCAAGCATCTGCTGTTGTTACAAAAACATGTGTGGAGGAATAATTATTTGAGGGGTTCTGTCACTTCACGCTGACTTATTAGGGATCACCACAACTTACCTTGTCTATGGAAGAGATGATGTGAGTGTTCCAGCAATAGCATGCTCCCACATTCTCAGGTGATGATAGTCCATAGTCTGTCAAGCTATGGATAGAGATAATATTTTCAATATTTGAGCACCTAGAGACAACATATGTGGGTAGAGTGAAGTTCACAACTGACATACTTCATGGAACATCAAAGAATTGGTGGGATGATTTGAACCAGGATGATAGGATAAGAGATATGGTTTGCAACGATTTCAAAATTATGTTCTTTGACTAATTTAATACCATGAATCTTCGAGCATAGAGGGTTAGTGAATTCATGAATTTAGATAAGGGGTTTTATACTATCATGGAGAACTTGAAATGATATATAGAGTTGAGGTGTTTTTTTCACTAATTATCCTTACTGATGATCTATCAAGGGATATATGCTTCAAGGAAGATGTTTTAAATACTATCAGATCTCATGTTGATGTTTTCATATTGACCAATATTATTGAAATTTTGAATAAGGTGCTGCTTATAGAGCAGAACCAAAAAGAAGATCGGGGTGTATATCCAAGAAATGAAGTATCTTGACCTAGGGGTTCATAATATATAGAATGGAAACACTGTTTGAGTCATAAAATGAGAAAATTACTGGCCAGACTGTGAGTACTGGTAACATAGATTTATTTAATTTGTGTGGTGGGTGGGGCCACATTGAGAATCAAGAGTCTATGACCCAGTTTCTTAATGATCTTATTGAAGGATGTTCCATGTGAGAGGTTTCTACAGGATCATTCATCCAGTGGTTACTGGTAGGAGGTCAGCTCAGACACCAAGTTCTAGAGCAAGTTTCTTACCTCCATGTCTAGTAGGGAGTTGGAGCAGTGCATGTCAATCAGGACAAGGTAGTGGTGGTCATTGTTTAAGAATCTAGGAAATAGTTACATCGAGACATAAAATGGTTCATACTCTTGGATGTGAGGTTGTATCATAGGGACTTTTGCAATCTACATCTATTCTATATATCCTACCCATAAGGACTAGTGTCCTATACCATCTATGGTGAGAGGTATGATCTTAGTGTCCACTAATATTGAATCTCGAATTTTTGATACATGTGCATCACAAAGATTCATATATGCACCTATGTTGAAATGACTAGGGATAATTTTAATATCTAATGAGAATTTTATGATTCTATAAACTCTATCGAGGATCATAACAGAGGTTATAAGCTAGTTCAGAGAGTTCCCCATTAAGGCTGGTGGAATTCACTTTTTTTAGGATATTTATGTCCTCAAGATGACTGGGTTTGATTTCATACTTGAGATGGAATGAATAGTCTATTATCAAGATGACAATGACTTAAATCACCATATGATGACTTCCACATAACTAGAGGGTGAGTTTCATACATAAATGGTTGAATGATATGTCTAGATGATCTTCAGTGGAATATAGTATCATTGGATAGTTATAATGAAAACCGCTGGCACTAGTTTTTATCTAGAGGATTAGGAAGCAGGTGAAAAAGACATTCCTCTAGAATTTGATCATTGCAGGGCTGTATTCTTGGAATTTGTTTGGTATTCCTCTTGAGAGAGAGGCATATTTCTCCTTTGAGATAGTTTTCGTATCTTCACTGGTATCCCTTACTTCGTACAGGATGACTAGGATAGAGTTACATGAGCTGAAGAGGTAGATAAAGGGTTTGGTGGAAAAGATGATCAATAAACCATATAACTATCTGTGGCATTCACTATTGATTTTAGAAAAATGGTGTAAGGTACCCTTAATCTATACAACATTTATCTAAAATTGAACTAGTTGATGATTAAGAACCAATATCCCCTACCATAGATAGATTACCTGTTTGATCAGATTCGATGAGATATGATGTTCTTAAAAATTGATTTGTGATCTGGATATCACTAGGTATGTGTTTTATATATCATCCCACCTTTTTATCACATAAACATTCATTACATTATACAAAACTGAGGATATTTAAGGTTTAGTCTCTTGGAAACCTGGAACCTAATACATGACAAAATAAAAAAAAATTCTTCTTAAACACTTGAAAGGCTTATTCATTATTAATCCAAAGTTCATTACAGAATCTCATAACCAGGGAGCATACATCAAGGAAAGGGTGAGCAGAAGGCCCAGTAAGGGAAACAGGAGAAACATTTTACATGTGAACTTGAGATAAATCAATAAAGTCATGATAAATAAATTTAAGGCATCAGAAAGAGATCATGAGGCATATCATATTAAAAATAACATGTTTCAAAACATGAAAATGTGGCTACAACATTTAACTTAGACAATAATTTATGTATCACCAAGGTCCATCCCCAAGGTGTCATTAAAAAATTACCAACGTTGTTCACCAAGTTATCGTTAAAATTGTCATCTCTAGAGATTAAGTCTTTACCCATTACATTGCAGTGCTATTAGGGAGCACCCTTAATTTGTCTTTATTATCATGTGAGCCACATATATCATCATCAATAACATCATAAACAACCCATATAGAACAAAATAAATCAGTTTCATTTCATAGTCATAACATTTTAAAAACATCCTTAAAGACGTGATCTTTATGTCACTTTAAACCCACGGAAAAGGAAATCAGGTATCATGTATGTAAATCCCAGAATATAAAATAGAAAATTTTGATATATATGTGAATACCACTTTAGAATAAAGATTTTTGAGTATTCACTTAATAAAATAAAATAATTTGAGAAAAGGAGAGTGACATTTTGAGACAAAAATTCGGCAGCATAACGGCTATGTTGCAGAGTTTTAGAAAATATTGAAAGGAGAGGGTACATGGGTCAACCACTCATAAATGATTCATAAAATTGTATTGGGACATAATATAAAGGATATAATAATGTGGTAATTAAATTTTAAGGACATACCATTTGAAATGAAAACTTGAAAGGAAGACAAGAATAAGATTCCTCTAATGAAGAATTCGGCAGCCTAATGGAATCAATTAAAACATCAAAAAAATGTATTGATGAGATTAAATAGGGTCTCTCATCATTTGAACATAAACAACTGTATGATTATTGTATAGATAATACCCCAACATGGAAAAAAGGAACTTGAAAGACTTGACATGAAAGTAAAACATAGAAAATGGGAAGAGTGAAAGAATCCCTTCCAAAAATTCAACAGCCTAACAGTGCCACATAAACATTCATAAAATGAAATGATGAGAGAAAGAGGGGGTATCTCATCATATTAACATTAAAGTTATAGTAATATTAATATCAAATAACACCCAAACATAAGAACATGGGGCTTAAAAGAAATGACATAAACGAGAGTACATGAAAAGAAAGAGAGTGGTAGGATCCCTTACCTTGAAGAGTAACTTCGAAATCTTGAATTTTGGGACATAGAGAGGCTTGAGTACACCTTGGGAGGACTCCTTGGTAGGTAAGGAGACTAAAAAATCGTTGAGGATGATTTTTAAATGGAAATGATGAAATAATGGCTTAGTATTTATAGGGGAAGTGAGGGGACAAGGCATTAATGGCCAAGGGACAGCTCATCGGTGGTATTTTCAAAACTAGGAGCTTTCCCATGGTATTGGCCACTTGAGACACCTCATAACTTATATTACTATTCATAAGTCGATCAGAATTATTACATAATTATTACTTCTTTAATGATGTCCTTAAACACTCGAAACTCTAAATTGAAAATTTTCTATTCACTAAAAATTCAACTTTTTCAGAAAAATTCCAATATTTCACCTTAACATAATATCAATGCTCTGAATTCAAAAATGAACTCCATTTTATGAAAAATTATTTTTTAAATATTTTTTATTTTATATTTAAATAAAAAACACTATTCTCCTGAAAAAACTAATACTTAACTAATAATTTCTGAAACAGTTATTTACCTATTTTATTGAATCACATTACTTAATCAAGGTGCCTAAATTATATTAATACTTTCGTTAAGTGATATTACTAATACATTTAGTCACATCACTAATCCTAAGCATAAAATCACTATTCATAATTTACTATTCACCAAAAATTATGTTGATCTTATTAGACTCTAAATTTATTACTGAACATAACTATAGAAGACCATTTTTTGAAAATAATTACACATTATTAATTATTTAAGGTCTACATAAATATTTTTAAAATATCATTTTCCTAAAATTCATCAATAATATGAATACTATATTTATCCAGACATTTGTAAATTCAAAAACTTTACCATAAGATGAAATCACAATTTTTATTTAAATCAAAGGATTACACAAGGTAGTTATAGTCACGTTACGCAGCCCCTTATACACCATCATAGGACCTAAGAGTAAGGTAGGCTTGGGTGATAGAATCTTGGGGCGGCTTGGCCAACATTTCCCGAGTAGTGATTTCTATCAGTTTGAACTTCTCACGAAGGAAATTCCGTTCCCGATTCAGACGATGAATTTTGGCTTGGGTTTGGTCCAGAGAAAAGCCTAAAGGTGCTACCTCCTTCCTGAGCTCCATCATATGGGCTTCGATCGGCCTGAGACTTCTGGATGAGGCCATCAAATCTTCTTTCTATATTAATTAATCAAGATCACTTGTATTTATAGACAATAATTTGAAACATTTAGTTTCCAACGGTCATGCTAACCAACGGTCATATAACAGTCGAAACCCAACAGTCTTATTTTAATTATACTCATTTTATTAAATGAAATATTTTTGTTGAGTATAAAATAAAATAACACACAATGTTTAGGAAACAAAATTTATTCAAAATTTCAGGTCATTACATTTTAACATCATACATACCTTATACAACTTTTCATAGAAGGTATGGTCTTTATAATTATCTGGTTATGTCATTTGGTCTTACGAAAGCACCAGTGACTTTCATGGTGATGATGAACTAAGTCTCACATCCTTATCTTGATTTGTTTATGGTGGTTTTCATGGATGTTATATTTTTATATTCTTCTAATCCTCATGACCACTAAAAACATGTTGTTATCATATTGGATACATTCACAGATCATAATTTATACAGTAATCACAAAAAGTAACACTTCTGGATGGATCAAATTCACATACTATGTCATATCATCGCATAGATGGATGTATCAGTAAAACCAAAAAAGGTGAGAGATATATTTTCCTAATATATTCTATTGAATTTTTTGGAATATATATTTAATTAGGGTTATCATGGAACTATATGTGTTTCATACATACTTCTAATGCTATGAAATTTCATTGATGAGCTTAATTAAGAATGTGGTGAAGTTTGTATTAATAGGTAATTGTGAAAAATCCATTCAGAAGAGGACATGTAGATTGAATTCAGTACCACTCATGATATTTCTAGAGTAGGGTAGGAGATAAAATTTTTATTATGATTCATAGGGAATTGGGATTGTAGTAGTGCTGTTGTTGGTGTATAGATTCGTGGAATACAAGTATATGTATTTGAGGCCGCATGAGAGGAATTACCCAACACATGATCTTGATTTAGCTTCAGTTGTTCTTGAATTGGGTTTTTGGAAACATTACTTACCAATAGAGCAATTTTTGGTTATTATGGACCATAAAACCCTCAAATATGTATTTAAAAATTCTGATATGGATCTAAGGATGTGAAGGTGGTTAGAGTATCTACATTCTAATGACATTAAGCATGTTGACATGCATGGTAATGGAAATATAGTGGAAAATTCACTAAGTAGGTGGAATCAGATACACGAATTTTAGAACGGTATCAATGAGTGTAAAACCATTGATTAGTTCTCTAAGATGATCCCAGAAGTTGTGTATAGACATCGTAATACTTTTCTATCATTTTTAGTTGTGATCTCTACCATACTGGATAGAGTAAGGATGAGTCATCTATCAAAATCAGAGGGACTAGTCCTATGTGAGAGTGGGGAAGGTGAGGACCCACATCCTTGTTAAAACATAAGTGAGGATGAGATCATGTGTATCCATAGTCGCATTTGGGGTTCAGTGGATACACACCAAGAATTGATGAAGGAGTTTCATGACTAAGCTAGGGAAGTGCATCCCAAAATCCCAATGATGTATTATTACATGTGCCACCAATAATGGTTATTGGATATGATGTGTGAGGTATCTGGTTTGGTTACGAGGGGTTCTACCTGTCATTAGGTGAAAGAAGAACATCAGAAATCAGATAGACTTTTACAACAACTACCTTTTCCAGAGTGGAAATTGGATAATTTCATGATGGATTTATAACTTGTTTACTGAGGCCGCCTCAAGGTAATGATGATGTTTGGGTTTTTTTGTTAGGCTAGTAAAGGTTTTTCATTTCATACCAATCAAGTATAACTTCACTATGGATGATCATAAAATGTTTTATATTCATAAGATAGTGTAACTTCATGGGGTAAAACACACTATCATTTTAGATAGGGACTCTCACTATATGTCTCTTTTCTGGAATAGTTTATGGAGGGTGCTGGTTCCACAGGTTCTTTTGAGCATAGTATACCACCATAATTGTGATTTCTAGTTAGAGCATATTATATCATTTGTTAAGGGAACTCTTTGAGCATGAGTCCAAGATTTTGGTGTCTCTTGGGAGATGCACATTCCCTAGGTTTAGTTTAATGTTAATAAAAACTATCATGAGATGATAGATGTGGATATTTATGCGGATTTTTAGGGCAGTCTGTAATGATCAACCCTACGATGGTCAGAGGAAGATTTTTAGGGACCACGTCCCATGAAAGAGATTTCTAAGTTGGTGTAGTTGATTCAGAAGCAGATGTCAACTTCAAATTCTCAACATGAATCATATGATGATCACCACTAACAAAATATAGTGTTCGTGGTTGGGGATTAGTTTTTATTATGTGTTATACTGAGTCTGGGACACCAGCTAATCAGGATATAGGGTAATCTTTCACCATGATATGTTGGGCTATTTGAGACACTTGATAGAGTCTTTCCGATAGCCTGTTAGTTAAAGATACCTCATAGGTACCGATCATTGCACAATTTCATCCATGTATCTCAGCAAAGCCACTATATCATAGACCCATATCATACATTTCAACATAAGGAGGATGAGTTATAGGTTGATGCGTCCATTTAGGATCATCCAATTCACGTAACTAATAGATGCACAAAGGTTATCTACAGCTGGTCCATTCCTCTAGTACAGGTGTTAGGGAATCACTACTACTTCCAAAAAGATACATGGGTCTGGGATCCTGATATACATTCTTAGTGGATAGAGATGTTCATAGACAAATCTTGACCACCCTTGAGTGGGAAATTCAGGGATAAATTGTTTTAAGTGGGGGAAGATTAGAAGATCCAAGGTTTTGTCTTTAGGTACGGATTATTTTGTTCTAGTAGAGCTCTTCATTTATTTTTGGATTAAACCCTAAGCGAAAACGTTGTCTGTTTGGATACTTAATGGGATTGAATAGGTTGGTGGGATATATTTAAGCTATAGGCCAATTACAAGCCATGTAATTCTGATACATGACATGTATTTAATTACACTATATGTAACGGTCTGGCCAAAACCATTCAGGCCATTGAAAGGGTTTTCCCAATGGAAAATATCCTGATATGTACACAACATGTAAGAAATTTAAACATCATGTAAATGATAGATATGTTTTGTTTTTGAAAAGGATGTATGGTCATCTACTTTTTTGAATGGGCCCTCACATCCCCCCTCTCAGGCATAGAATCACCCAAGAAACCCAATTGGTAGGATTTTCTCCCATTTGCAGATTTAGAATCTATTTCATTATCCATCAGTATAGTCATATCTATATCAATACGATATAAATTCAATTTTAGATGTTCATTATTATTCTTATTATGAGTTAACCTATTTATATGCAACCTTATAACCACTGTTTTAAGGGAGTTGATCCATTCTTCGAATTTCATCTGATCCAGGATAAACTAAATATTGATACTGGATGAGGAGATTTGTACAATAATGAGTTAGGTGGAGTATATTTTTTCCACTATTTTCAGTGCTATTTATACCAAGCTACCATTGTGTTTCCTTATATACATCCCTGTGTGGCCTAAAAATTAAACTAGTTAATATAATTAGATATAATTGGACTTGTTAGGGAATCCATTAGGTTCTTTTGAGATGTATTGGTGGTTGTTTCCCCAACCATGGCCACCCATGGGATGTGACTTATGAATTCACCATTTTTAAGACTTGTTAAACCATACACAGTATGTTTTATCATGATTTCCTAGTTAGTTAAATCATAATTGTGATTAAATGAAATTGGTTTGCTTTCATGGGAGATGTTCTGCCTCCTATAAATGTTAAATATGATGTTTATTTCTTCAATGGGTTTTTAGAAAATGTTGGAATGATTGGGTGAAGTCATGTGTTATGTTTAAATGTAAATTTTAAACCTTGAGTGGTTATACTCATTGGTTTCCATTTAATTTGATTTTTGAATTGGTCATATGAGTGGGTAGACTCATTTTGTATGAAATGGTAAATTGAATAATAGAGTGACTGGTTATATAAATTCCATGGACGTTTCTCCTTGGATCGTTATCTTGTTGTGGATTCCTTGGATTGAATATGATCCTTGGGTCTTAATTTTATGCAATGACTCAGGGTTTTCTACCCCTTGGATCTGGCTTTCTTGGACTCACATAGGACATGTTCAGTAGCCATGCTGCTCAGACTCCAACCATTGACTAACCTACTTTCCATCGAGATGTACTTGGAACTTGATGAGGATTCCATGTTCTTTTACACCATGGATCTGGACCTTAGTTGTATGAGACATTGTTTACATAGTGCGGCTCGAAGAAATATGTTAATTTGGCTTGAATTGATCAACCTTGGCAGTTTCTAAAACATCTTGTATATGGTACTATCAGGGTAATGTGACATGAATGATTATATGTCTCGACCATTGTTATAACGACTCTATCTAGATGTATTTTAATATTACGTATTTTTAGATGAAAATTCACTACATTTTATAAATGCACACCTGGGGACTGTAATAGTTTAGAGCCTTTGCAAACATAGAATACATTCTTCTAACATGTGAATGATCTTGAACTTCACCCATAATGATATTCCCCTTTGGTATTCCAACTTAAATGATTTATTTATAACAGGAGGAATGGAAATATAAGAAAGGGTGACCTGAAATTCTCATTAGGTGTAAGAAAACAATAGATGAACATATGTATGTAAAAAACATGAACATATATTTTGAATATCGAAATACTGAGTCATGAAATAAATCTTAATAGTTCGTAAGGAGAAAATAATAAGGGAACATTAACCATGATAACAAGGAATTGGCATAAAACATGAAATTTTGGAAAACACATAAGCATATAAAATCATTTTCATATTATCCTAGGCTTATATACAAGACCATTATAGAGGAAAAAATCCATTACTAAACCAAGTTCACTCCTTGTTCCAGTCCTGTATTATTGAACAAAATATACTTGTTATTTCAACCTATATTACTAAATCAGATTTATTTACCCTTCCATTAATGTTTATCTCATGAGATATAAATGTTTACCCAATGCATTGGATGGAGATATAGGTCACACCCATCTCTTAATGAAGTCATTCTTATATGTTCCACAAAAACAGAAACCATTCATCATAGCATAATCGAAAGAACAAAAAATGGGTTTCTTAAACATCATTACATCATAATCCATATAAAATAAATGGATTTCTTAAAAATAATTCCATTAAAAACACAATAAAAAAAATTAATAATAGTCATAGAAAAATTACCCTATATCATCTTATATGGAAAATAATTTAGATAAAATACTTGAAATTAATTCTTGAGTAAAATATCTTTTCTTCTTAAAAAAATTTATTTTATAAAAATTTTACATAATATTTAAAGAATGGAATTTAGTTAAAAATTAAATTGAAATCATTTAGAGGATTATTCATGTAAATATGGAATTCATATCTGTCCATTCCGAATATGATTAAAAAACATTTCCCTCATACTTTTTCCCAAAAAAATTAAAAAGTACAATGTATGGTAAACAAAAGAATGATTCCTCCCAAAACTCGTAGTAAAAGTAAAAAATGGATAAAATTACTTTAAACATACATATATTAATATTAAAATTTTTATGAAATGATTTTTGGAAAATGTGGACATGGATGATGAATATACTCCCATGAAATACTTACGTATAAACAAATGTTGGATAAAAATGTGATTGAAAAATTATCCCTTACCTTAGGTTCGATATCCTTTGTATATATTTGAACCTCCTGTATAATGATTTAAATAATATTATTGACTTATTTCAGAATTATGATAATTTTTATGATATCATATATGATTATATTATCATCTGTTTGTTAGTAACATTTCATTATCTCCAATTATTCAGATATAAACTACTTTATATTCTTATGCAAGTTTTTTTGGATAAGTTCATGTTACACTTCTTAGGTTATAGTTATATTATTTGAAGAATAATATTATTATAATATATATTATATTTATTCATTTCATTCAAGTATATAATAATTTACTAATAAATATCATGTAAAATGAATCGTATCATATCGTGGAGACTGTTGGACGTACGTACGCACAGGCGGTGATATCATTCACTAAATGGTTAAAAAGTATGGAATTGGATGGTAAATTAATTATAAAATATTTTTTCCTTTTATATTAATTATTTACATCCATTATACTATTAATTATAATCAACCAAATTATGTATTGTTGAATAAAAAATTACACCACGGTGTGGAGATAATAAGTTTTACGTACGCATACATGGTGATATTGTTATTCTTAGGATAGATAAAAAGAGGAATAAGGTATTCCAATTAATATAATAACATCATATAATGTATAAGATATTGGATTTATTACTTTATTATAGAAACAACCTAATAAGAAGAAGTATAAGAGGAAAATAATTTTGAAAGAGGTGATAAAGTAATTACCTCCTTTTCAAGTATATCCTTTTGATTTGTACAGAAGGTATCCATAGGATTGATTTATAAAAAAAAGTGTGGTATCTAAGAGGATGTTAGGGATGTTGGGATATTATTTTAGAATAATTAGGATGATTCAAGGTGCTTTAGAGGTTTGAGTAAGTGGGTATATGTGGTGGCCTTTTTATGAGGGAGGAAGGGAACTTTTGGAAAGCCTTGAAATATTATTTTATTATAAATTAATTTTCTAATTATAATAGCTAAAAATTGATATATTTTGAGTCTAAAATTAGTAGAGTTATAAATTCTATAATCATATAGGTTTTTGACATATTTAGTTCACAAATATAACATTATCTTTTTTCTTTAACCCTTAGATAAATAAATCAACTCTTGTCATGTCTTCTTCTATTTTATAATATATGGTTAATATATTTACGGTAAAATGAAAATATAACATCAATTGGATCATTAATGATATAATTAAAACTATAAAGGTTAGTTTTATGAATATTATATTTTTATTACTATTATATCATTTAATAAATTAGTATTTTTTTTAAAACTCATTTTTTTCAATTTTGACTCTATTTAGTAATTGATTGTTGTTAAAGTCATAGAAACTTTATTACTTCTCCAAAAAATATTATCCCAACCCTAAAATGTCATATATATCCACAAAATAATAATATGACATCAAAAACCTCAAATTAAATATATTATAATATTTATAATATCATTTATTTCAATCGTTCATTTATATGGTAATCACTGCATCATCATTATGTTATAAATAAATTTAAATATTTAAGGTATAAATTTTTTAAATAAAATAACATGATTTAGTGAATATTATTATATTTATAATCAAATATATCAGATTTTTAACCCATCATTTAAATTGTTTTAGTAAACAGATATATCTTTATGTTATATTTCAACTTACAATAAATTAATTATTATGACATGTCTTTATCACACAGAAGTACCTCCCAAAAGACAAATGTGCAACCGAAGTTTATTCTTGGTCACCCATAACTCATCTAGTAGGATAATTACAAGTTTTATGGTTGTTTAATATTATTATAATACTATTTTTACCATTATTTACCTCATTTTCCCATTAACCGTGGTAAATAAAAATAATTACTAAAGTTACTATTCATAATGTATAAAAATAAAAGGGGCATATTTACATAATTTAAACCTTATGATTCCAAATATTTAATCCATTTTAACAAATTAAAAACAATTACTTTTCATAAATAAATTTAAAATTAATTCTTGTTTTCAAAACAAGAAAACATGTTTTTAAGAAGTAAAAACTATCGAAAGAGTGACATGTGTTTATGTCCAATTTAAATTTTAAATTAATTCCAGTGGCCAAAATTTTATAAAAATATAAAAAAATAATCAAACTAAAATTTAAAACAAATTAAATAAATAATATACCAATATAAATAAATTCGATGAAAATATAATTTTTAATTAAAATGCAGTATTTTTAAGTATTCATTGAAATATGAATTTTATCAGAAAAATACTGAAAATTAAACTAAAGTAAATTTTTATGTCCCTATTAAAAATAAGAAAATTATTTCTGACAAATATAATATATAAAAGTGTTACAAATGTTATTTAAAATGGGTACACCATTAAAATGTGGTAAAACTGCATTTTATTTTTTTGAAAAATACGTCTTTTATCTAAAAATTTGAATTTATTCTTTTATAATGCCAAGAAAATATTTAATATGACTATTAATTTTATATAAAATTTAATATGTGATTAATAATATTCATAACATCTATATTATATCTCATTAAATAATAATATCTTTATAATATATCATTGTTTAGTGAAAATCGGTATTGTGTACAATGCAAACTGTCGAGGAAGGTCGCTCTTGCATGTAATAAAAGCCAAGTTAGTGTTGTGTGTATCATACACCAACTCGGTGTTGTGTGTAACATATGAAAATTTTGTTTAGTGTGAAATTAATTATTGAATTACTGCATTACACAATATCAATGAAAATTTTAATTTATTTAAAAAAAGGGTCCATAAAAACATGTGGTGTTACATTCTACCCCCATAAAATGAATTTCTCCCTCAAAATTCATCGAGGGTTATAAAAGCTTTACTTCATAAAATTTTCATTCATGGAAACCAACATCCTAAAAAGGAATACTAAAACTTCATTTTAAAATGGAATGTTAAAACATAACTTTTTTCCAAAGTAACTCATCACTGGGTTTCCACATTCGAGAACATAGGTGGGATGTGAAAACATGGAAATTGAAGAAAATATAAATATCATTTTCTAATGGATAATGATATAGAAAATGTTCTTGAGATAGTTAACAACATGAAACCCATAAATCATTGATGAGTTAAGGGACGATCTAATTCATCAGATAAGAAGAAACTAAGATAACATTTTTGGTTTTCAATATCCTTTCCATAAAGATGAAGAATATCAGAAGAAATACTTACTTTATTTCAATAAAATTTCATCGTTGGTCATGCCTTGACCAATTTTCACATCATATATTTTTCAAATAAATAAATTTGAATTTTTCATTCCTAAAGTGTTAGCAGATCATGCAATCAATAAATAGAATGATAGGCCATTCTGTCTGTCTCAATAAAAAGGTTAACACAAATTATCAAATATTCATACGTCCACCTATAGTGATATAATACATTAATCTAAAAAACATCCTCTAGATTATAAATTATACTACCCATAATTAGATAAACTTACAATCCTTCCAAAAACTAAAAAACACCAGCTTTTGAAGGAGGTTAACTAAATTAGTATAACATTTTTCTCAAATATATTATAAGTTAGTTCTTATTTTTCACATTCCAAACATGTGAATACCTTAACCATGTATTATCTTGAGTCATTTTTATAACCTGAAATGTCAGATATACTTATTGAAAACATACATTCTTTCTTATTCTTTGTCCAAAAATCATTTATCTTCATCCGAGATTTCATAACTCATATGTCAATAAATACCTAACTAGTTCCAAGATAACTAATATCGTCCAATTTACTTATTCATACCCACCATACCTTTATCCAAATATTAGTTTATCAACTTTATGTCCATATTAAGGTTCATCCGTCCCTAAATCAGGTGCTTTCCAAACACAACACCTTCTTACACCAATCATTTTTCATAGTTACCTATACCAATCAACATATACTTCCAAATACTTGTGTAAAACCATAGTGGACCACTAAAAAGATATTTTATTATTTCATCATTCCATAAAATTTATTCTATAACATTATTCTGGAAACCCATTGCATAAACACTCAATCATTCCACCACTTCATTTTCATACTAAACATTAAAAATAGTGATCACATGTGATTTTCCTTTGTCTTTGGCCTTATGTGGTTTTTGATGTCAATCATAATTTATAACCCTTGGATTAGGGTATTGGTTAGCATAATGCCCCATTTCTTTATACTTATAGCATTGAAGTGTGTGTGGTTCATTCTCTGTAGCATTTTCTTGTATTCACATCATTAGCCACCTTTTTATCATTACATCGATACTCAACTACTCGATGAACTTCTTTTCCACCCTTAAAACATGTTCTAGTATTTTTAAGGTAGTATCCACCATGCTTCTTTCACACTATGAGCATAAGAAAACACTCATCTTATTTTCACCATTGTTTGGAAATTTTATTTTGATCTCCATCTTTCGTTTTGTGTCAAAACCATGAGATTGATATGAAACACAAAATTCAATTTCTACCTTAATAGCACAATGAACAATTTATTCATATAACTAAAGTCTATTATAGCTAACACCCTTCAAATACTTGGTTTAAATCCACTGAAGAATAGATCAAATCTACTATTAGGTTGGATGGTAAATCCAGAAGCATACATTGAAATTCTTGTAAAATTTGACTTGTATGAACCAATAGATTCATTATCCTTTTGCATAATATGAAGGAACACCTTTTCCATTTTCTTTCAAATAATAAGAGGAATTTACTTATTGAAAAATAAGTTATTGAACTCATCCCATTCTATGGATTCAATTTCATCTGATTGAATCATATTCTTAATTAGAGTCCACTACTAGTTTTCATAGCTTTCTAAATAATAAACTGTCAAAGTGACTTTTTCATGGTCTGAATATTGATGGATGGAAAATATAATTCCAATGATACTGATCTATTGTTATATAATAAGTGGATCATAAGACCCCCTGAAATAAGGTGGGTGCTTCCTCATGAAGGACTCAATAGAATGTTTTTCCCCTATCTACTCAATTGGATGTCCAGAGTGAATCATAACTTTTGTAAGTATTGAGATAATATTTCTCATTCCATCTCACATAATTTTTTTTTTCAGGAGGACAATTATTTCATTTCCCATTTTATTAATCATTGACAAAGATCATTCAGGTTCTAACCGTTGTATAAAACCCTGAAAAATAATAGTGTGAGATGAAAAAATAATTCTTGAAAAAAACATAATCAAGGGGGTGTATTTTGAATATCTAAAATCTTTGTTTTAATCCTAGTTTATTCATGATCATTACTATAATTATAGGACTGTAACCTATAATTATACATATCCTTAGGAAATTTCTTATACATGTCTCTAGGGATATCACTAATGTTTTATCATCCTAGTTTCCAAAGGATTACTAAAACATTCATCTGATACATACTATAATGACCCTATCAGGGATTATATGAATATTACATCATTTTAGATGAATATTCATTACATTTTACAAATGTACACCTGAGGACCGTAACAGTTTAGTTCCTTTAGAAACATGGAATACATTCTTCTAACATTTGGAACATATTTAACATATTCCATAATGATCTTCCCCTTTAGTAATCCAACCAAAATGATTTCTTTATGACTATAGGAATGGAAACATAAGAAATCGTGATCTTAAATGCTCAGAAAGGGTAATAAAACAATTGATAAACATATGAATGTATGAAAAGAATGAAAATAACTTTTGAATATATAAACATTGAGTCATGAAATAAATATTAGTAGTTCATAAGGAATAAATCATAACAGAACATTAACCATGCTAACATAGAGTTAGCATAAAACATGAACTTGTGGAAAATTAATAAGTATAGAAAATCATTTCCATATTTGCTAAGGATCATATCCAAGACCATCATAGTGGAAAAATTCCATTATTGAACTGAGTTCACTCCTTGTCCATGCCCTGTATTACGAAACCAGATATACTTTTCATTTCAACCCTATATTACTAAACACGATTTACTTGATGTTCCAAAAATTTCCATCTCATGAGATATAAATATTTACCCAATACATATGAAGTAGATACATGTCATACCCATCTCATAATGAAGTCATTCTTATATATTCCATAAAATCATAAACCTTTCATCATAGCACATCCCAAGGAAAAAAAATTTGGTTTCTTAAACATAATTCCATCATAATCCATATAGAATAAATAGATTTCATAAAAATAATTTCATCATAAACACAATAAATTCAATGTAATAATAGGGGTATAAACATAACCCTTTGCCAACTTAGATTGATTTTTTTTGGTAAGATACATGAAATTTATTCTTGAGGAAAATATCATTTCATCTAAAAAAAGATTTCTTTTCTCAAAATACCATGAAACATTAATAGAAAAGAATTTCGTGGAAATTAAAATTCAAATTACATAGAGTAAGCTTCATGGAAATATGGTGTAAAAATCCATCCATTCAATATATGTTAAAAAACATTATCCTCGTACATTTTCCCAAAAAGTAAAAAAGTACCATGTATAGTAAAAGAAAGAAAGACTCCATCCAAACCATGTAGTAGAAGTCATAAAGGGTAAAAATTACTTTAAACATACATATAATAATAGTTATCATTTTATGATTTTTTTTGGAAAACATGTACATGGATGATGAATATACCCCTAATAACTATTTATGTATAAAGAAATCTCAAATAAAAATGAGATAGAAGAATTATCCCTTACCTTAGGTTTGATATACTTTATATGTATTTGAACCTCATGTATAATAATTTAAATAATTTTATTTAATTATTAAAAAATCATAATCATTTTTATGAAATCATATATGATTATATTATCATCCTTTTGTTAGTAAAATTTCATTATCACTTGTTATTTGGATATTAATAGCTTTTTATTCTTATGAATGTTTTTTCAGATTAGTTAATTTTCTAATTATTATGTTATAGTTGAATAATTTATAGAATGATATTAGTATAATATATATCGTATTTATTCATTCCATTCTAGTATATTATCATGATTTAATGAATATCATGTAGAATGAATTGCATCACATCTTGGAGACGGTAGGTCATACTTATGAATGAGTGATGATATCATTCACTTAATGGTTAAAAAATATAGAATTGGATGGTATATTAATTTTTAAAAAATAATTATCATGTTATATTAATTTTTTATACCCATTATACTCATCATTATTCCCATCCAAATTTTGTATTGTAGAATTGAAAATTCCACCACGACGTGGAGACGGTAATTCGTATATAGGCACGAATTGTGATATTGTTATATGTAAGATGGTTAAAAGAAGGTATACATATTTACCATAATTATAATGACATCTCACCATGTAGAAGATACTATATTTATTACATTTTTTGGTAAAAAACATAACATGTTTAAGTATAATAAGAAAAGAATTTTGAAAGAGGTTATAAAACAATTACCTCATTTTCAAGTATCTCATTCAGATTTTCACCAAACCTCTCCTTTGGATGGATTTATTCCCAAATTATGGTATTTAAGTGGAAGGTAGGGCTGTTTGGAGCATATTTCAGAATATTCTGGATAATCCAAGGGGATTGAGAGGTGTGTGTAAGTGGGTAGATGTGGTGGCCTTTTATAAGAGGTGGGAGGGGCACTTTAAAAAACTCTTGAAATATTATTTTATTATAAATTGGTTTTAGGGTTATAATAGCTAAGAAGTGATATATTTCAAGGATAATATTAGGATAGTCTGAAAACCACTCAACCAATAGGTCATATACATGTTTAGGTCAAAACTTTAACCTTATATATTATCTATAAACCTTAGTTAAATAAATTCACTCTTACTATGTCTTCTTGTCTTTTTATACTATATGGTTAATGTAGCAACATTAAAATTATAATATAACCTCAAGTGGATAATTAGTAAAACCATTAACACTATCAAATTTAGTTGGCAGAATCATAGATTTTTATGACTATTATATCATTTAATAAAATATTATTTATTTTAAAAACTCATTTATGTCAATTTTGACACTATTTAGTAATTGATTTTTTTTAAAGTCATAACAACATTACTCCTTAAAAAATCAATTTTATCGGCCCTAAAATGTCAATTATATCCAAAAAATTCATTTATGGCATCTAAAATTACATATAACAATTATTTTATTATTTATAATATCTATTCTTTCAATCATTCATTAATAAGGTAATCGCTACATCATCATAGTTTCATAAATAAATTTACATAATTAATGACTAAAAATTATAAATAATATACCATGATTTATGAAATAATTTTATCTTTCTAATTACTATTTATATTCAAAGATATTTTTTATATAACCACTGATTAAAATTGTATAAGTTAAAATATACATGTTTATGTTGTTTTGTTTATTTAATTTAATTATTATAACATGCCATTATCACTTCCAAGTGGCTCCCAATGACGAAATTTTTACCCCAAGTGTTATAGTAGTCACCCATAACTCATACAATAGGATTATTACAATTTTTATTAAACTTTTATATTATTATAATACTATTCTTACCCTTACATACCTCATTTACCCTTTAACTGTGTAAATAAAAATAGTTAATAACATTACTATTCATAATGTTCAAAAATAAAAAATTACAATTTATATAATTTGGAACTTATTATTCAAAATATTTTATCCATTTCTACAATTTAAAAAAAAATAATTAGAAGAAAATAATTTCAAATTAATTCACACTGTCAAAACAAGAAAACTTTTTTTAAGAAGATAAAACTATCAAAAGATTGACACTTGTTTATTTCCAATTTAAATGTGAAATTACATGCAATGAAAAAAATATTATTAAATGATAAAAACATAATCCAATTACAATTTAGATTAAATTAAAAATATAATGTAAATATATAAATAAATTAGATGAAAATTTAGTTTGGAATTAAAATGCAGTATTTTCAACTATTCATTAAAATTTAAATTTTATTAGAAAAATACAAAAAATTCAACCAAATTAAATTTATATGTCCTCCATCAATATAAAAATATTATTTTGTCAAATATAATATATAAAATTTTTTAAAAAGACAATTTAAATGGGTACACCATCAACAAGATGACAAAACAACATTTTTTGAAAAATACTTCTTTTATCCTTAAAATGGAATGTGTTCTTATATCCTATATAGAAAATACATAATATAAATGTTATTGTTATATAAAATTAAAAATTTTGTTAATAATATTAATGAAATATAGATTATATCACATTAAATACTAATATTTTAATAATATATCATTGTTTAGTGAAACTCGGTATTGCGTACAACGCAAGCTATTGAGGAAGGTCATTCTTACGTGTAACACAAGCCAATTCCATGTTGTGTGAATAATATGAAAAATCATTATTGCATGTAACAAAAAAAATTCGATTTAGTGTGAAAGGAATGTTTGAATTGGTACATTTATATAAAAAAATTAAAATTAAAATTTATTAAAAAAATGGTGCTTAAAAATTAGGGGTTTTACAATGGTTGTTCTAGATTTTTTAGCTCTAAAAAATGTTTGAAATATTATGATAAGTATGTATGTATGGTTATTCCATGTTAGTTATTTATGTCTCTATTATATATTCCTTATTAAGATATTCAGTCTTGTATTGCAGATATCCATGAGAGGTAGGTTAGTGTAACTATCTTTTTAGTGGACATGCCATGGGAGTTTTAATTTTTGTTACTGCTTACCTTATTTTCTTATACACTTCATAGATTATTATATTGCATAGTGAGGATTGTATAGACCTTTTTGTGGATACATACTCAGATTGTATCTCGCACCTTGTTCGAGCCATTGTTGGGTACCCAAATAGACTATTTGGATCCAAGTAAATACAGGGGATGACTCCTATAGTTTGAGAGTTGATTTTGGACCTTACCTAAGATTAGGAGAGAATGAGTCCAAGTTGAGGCTTGTGATGATATATGGAGAGAGTAATTTTTTTATTTTTTTTTATTTTGGGAAAAAATTATAATATACATATTTGAATCTATTTTGGATGCTTTCTAGATTCATTAAACAATAATCATTTTTTTATGTTAAACTTTATTACATTGAATTTTTTTCATATTTTTCATCTACTATATGAATGTTGTATTTATTTTTAAAATTGTATGTTATTTCCATTATTTTATGTTACACTCTGGTAATGAGGGTATATTCTCCCACAAACACACCCCAGGTCATCACTGCTAGTGAGAAGCCTCTCACTTTTTAAGAGATACACATAAGGCAATGTAGCCAACTGGGATTGGGGAACTATTGAGTTGATTCATGGTTCAGAATTTTATAGGGATGTAATTTTTCAATGGTAATAATATTAATGTAAAAATATTTAATATCCAAAAATGTTAATCATGTGTAACTATAGTGTGTATTGAAGGAATGGTTTGGACAACTATTGAAAAAAAGGATGAGAAAATGATTGAGAGATCCATAGAGTTATTTATAAGGATATTTATATGAATGTCTCATAGGGCAGACCGAAGGTGTCATAGATTAAATAATTTGGTGTTATGATTCTGAAATCGTATAAGTAATTTTTCATGATTATGTGGTTTTACTCTATGATAGTTGTTTCTCACAATTTGTTTTCTAGTTTTAGTTAATGGATAGAACCCAAAGGAACCATGTTAATGCTAAATAAAATCGATAATGTGATTATTTTCCTCTTGAGTAACAGAAAGGTATTGGTGATATAATTAAAGGTATTATTAATATGATCCAACAACTTTCTCATGATGTGAATCATGTTGAACATCCAATATATAAAAGAGGAAAAACCATTTTTTGAGTAAATCATGAGAAAATTTACACCTTATATTAGGGGTTATATTGATATACTACTTTTTGATCAATGGATCATTACCACTAAAAATATATTATCCATTATCTAGTGCTAAAATCCTGAAAAACTATTCTTGGTGACTTATCATTTGGAAGGTGAAGATGATCTATAAAGGAATTTTATTAAGAACATGAATGAAAAATAAGAAATATAAAATATGTAATAGGAATATTTTAAGTACATATTTTTCTATAATAAATTCCTCATATTATATAAACAAATATGTATAATTAATTACTTTAGATAAATAAAAATGATGATGAATCTATTGGTACCTATGAAGCTAATTTTACAGGACATCCATTGTATGTTTATGGTATGATCATTAACCGTAAATTAAAAATCAAATGATTCATTGGTGGCATAAAACCACGTATTGAAAAGGCCTCTTATATAAGATATTTATCAGTTATGAAAAAGTCATTCAATGATAACTAAATTTAGAGATTGATATTGGAAATTACCCCTATTCATTTGGTTTTGAAATGAAAAGGAAGATCGAGTCTCATAAAAACTAAAATGGTGGATACAAATTTCAGATATTAGTGTTCCAGAATTATGGCATGAAGGGTCAAGGGGATTAATTGAATGGAATATGGAAATACGTTAAATTTTTAATGACATGTCATAATTTCTGTTAATGTTAAAATACAATTGGTTGGACAGTAATTTTAATGAAAGAGAAGAGAATTCCAACTACTACACCACCCAAATTTCAATTCTTAAATTGAAAGGAGTGTGGGAATTTTGTTAAATCAATTCCCCAATCCATGGGATAATATAAAAGGTAATAAATAAAAACCTGTAAGGAACAAAGATAAAGGTTAATATTCTATAATAATAATGGTTTAATTGAATCTTGATAATTATCACACATGTATCCTCCACTCCTTAGTTTGGAATTTCATGTTCGATTGTGTATGATTAATGCAAATTAAAATCTTATTTTTCATCCACTAATTAATATTCATGTGATTATATCCATATAAATGAATTATATTATAATAATGTCACATTTATATTATATCATACAAGGAAGGTCCCAATTTTACAGTGATTTTTTTTGTTTAACATAAAATATTATTTATGGAATAAAGGGTGAATTAGATTTCAGTAGCATTATATATTAAACAATTTATGGAATGGTTTTATTTGAAATTTTGATGAGACTTTATAGATTAACATATTAATTTATGAAATAAATATTTATTCATATTTAATAACCATTTATAACTATTTTTTATTTTTATGATACTAGAACATAAACAGAATGACTTATCAGTCTATATATGGGTCTTATGATCCATTAGTGCATTAGGAATGAAAAATACACCTTCATTTCATGGAGTAAGAGATGAATTTGAAATTTAGGAATGAACAAAAAAGGATGATATTGTTCATATGAAAAGTAATGAAATATAGTAAGAATATTTACTTATTCTCTTATATAGATAAATAATTATTTAACTCTAGTAAAGGGATATTGAAATGTATTCAGCTTAATAAGATCATTTCTATTGAACTGATGGTATTATAAATCATCATATATTTAAGGTTTTGAGACCCATAAATTTCCATTAATCATCAAATTTATTTTTATCATTGAAATAAATTATCCTCTATAATTATTTTTTCCTTTATTCTATGTCCAATCATCTATTCCCCCCTATTTTCTTATATATTGAAATCCAGGTATGTGTTACTTTGGGAAACCATTATGTTTTTTAACTTGTTTTTTTAGGAAGTATTAGTATTAAATTTTGAGATATGGGATTATATAAAGGGAACAATCAAGTATTAAATAATTAATATCCTAGAAAAAATTTGTGGGTGAAATTAATTTTATGGGGGGTATAATGTAACACCATGAGTATTAATGAAATATTTTTTTTCAATGAAATTAAATTTCTTTTATGTCTTTCATTGCATTATACATGATTTTATTCTTGATTTATAAACACAAAATAGTTTTTTTAATTCAAAAAACACTTAAATTTTCTTTTGGTAAACATAACACTATTTTTTTTATGTTACATGCAATTTCTAGATCCTTCAATAGCTTGTGTTACATGAAAGACTGAGTTTAAAAAAACTATAATAATATATATATATATTTATTTATATATATATATATTATTAATGAAACATTATTATAGTTTTCACCTATGTGTTTTAATTGAAGATATTAATAAGATTAACTAAAATATGAAACTACAGTTTAATTGTTCTTATAACATTAATTCTTTTAATAAAAATTAATAAGAAATTAAATTAAAAACCAATTGAAAAAAATGTATATTTTTTTGGAAAAAAACTCTTTGTATTCCCACAAATGAGTTTTATCATAATAAATTAAATTAATCACTATTAGTGAGAAATATGTTGAAATGAATATAATATAAATTCATCCAATTTTTTTGAATCTCATCTAACAAGTTTTATATGCATAAGATAAGAATTGATTCAATTTTATGCATAAAAATATATTTCTCTAAGAGGATGTTTTAATGAATTTTAATTTTGAAAATGTTTAAAAACAACTTTTGATGATATTTATTTTTTATTATACAAAATAAACATCATTTTTTAAATATTAATATTTACATTTACTTTTGGATAATTTTTTTTGTGATGTTTCATTTTTTGATAAATAGTGAAAAACAATGAATTTTAATTTTAATTTTTTTTCATCTAATTTATTTAAATAGATAAATTATAAATTAAATTTATTTTAAATAATATTTAGATAAATTATACATCTATTAATTCTATTTAAGTAATTTTAATTGATTTCATATTGACATTGGATATAAAAACATTTCAAACATTTGATCTTTTCACTTTAAAAACTCAATGCCTCTTCTGGTCTATAAGATTAATTTGAAGTTACATTCTTGCACTACTGTGTTCAAAATTTTGATAAATATATTAAATATTTTTAATGACCATAATTTATAATTTATATTATATTTAAAATATATTTTTCAAAAAATAATACTGAAATCAATTAAAATTAATTACAGTGATTAAGGTAAAAATAGTATACTTAGAGTTTAAAATTTAACTCAAGGGACCAAATTCCCTAAAAAAATTTACAAAATACATTTGTCGATATATTTCTATATTATAATCCATTGCAATAAAATTTCACATTATTCGAGATACGTGACGTTATGGAGGCCTCTCAATAGTGTTTTATTTTCTGTATTTACAAGAATGCCACTCCTCTACTATAAAAGGGTACTCACCTCAGTCACATATTCACACCGATAAAGAATTTTTAATCATAAAAAACCTTCCCATAAAATATACCAACCTACATCCATTAATTATGGAAGCCTAATCAGGGGAATAAATCCAATCAAGGAATCCCTTTGGTGAAAACTAAAATGAGTTACCTGAAGAAGAGGTAACATCCTTCAAAAAGCACTTTGGTTTAATTTCTTTCTCCACACCCTCAATTATTATTCTTAAATTTTTATATATAAAAAATTGTATATTGAATAAACATATATGTATTTATGTTAGGTTTATTACCTACCCTCACACAAACTTTTATCAAAATGGATACACAATCATCGTTCGTGGGTACGACGGACTATTGCATCGCTAACCGATGTTGTTCATTCTTCCAATACCACCTATCATGGTTGGGATTAATGATGAAATTGGTGTTTTTATATAATATATATGATATTTATGATATAATTATTATTATTTAATAATTATATAATACATACCATTATGTATTCTATTGTGTGGGAATATGTTAACTTCGTTTGTGGACGTGTAGACTACCACCTCCTCAAAGTGATGTGATGCATTGAAACATTACATGGAATGGATTAAAAATTATTTTAATAAAAATATTTTATAGATATGAACTAATAATTATAAAATAATGATAATATATATATACATATATTTAATTTACTTTTTTTATTTCAATGCATCAAGAAAAAAAGTGTTTATGCGTATGTACGACCAACCATCTCCATGAAAGGTGTTTATCATTTTTATTTATATATTTTATATATTATAATAAATTAATATATAATGAAATTATATTATATTTATATCAGGTTTTAAATTATTTAAATAATTAAATCAGGATCCTTGTAAGAGGAAAGAGAACAAAAAGTCCAAACATATATGAAAAAAAGCAGTTAATACCCAAAACATAACATTAACCAGAAATTGTCAGTAAATGGGTAAAAAGAAGTCATAATAAAATAGTATATGTTAAAATGTTAATGAATATGGTTCAATTTTAGATTAATAATAAACATATATTTATTCTACACGGTGTTTGAATGTGTATGAACAATATCAAGACTTAAGGTATGGGTTTTCTCATCTCACTTTTATTTTTCGATGATATATGATATATTCACCACTTATTACTATTGTGTTGTGTATATAAAGTGCTATGAAATTTTATATCCTGAATTTAATTTAATTAATTATATTCAAATTTTCAATTGATTTTATTCTTTCACATATCTCACAATTCAAATGTTACTCAAGTAGTAAGGGGATTTATAGTCTCATGTTTATTTCTGAAAGTCCTATTCTGTATTAACCACTTTTTTATTTTATGTGGTGTATATACTTACAATGAATGTATTATATTATTATCATAATTATATTTATGGTTTTTTAATATTAATATTATTATCTATTAATAATGTGGTTTAACAGTTCAAATATTACCAAATCGGTAAGGTAATTTTTTCACAATCTACCTTCTTTTATATGCATGTTTTTTTATGAAACTATATTTTTTATGTGGTTTAAATATTGAAATTTAAATTATTATATCATAAATATATTACTTTCATGATAATTTATACTTCATGTAATTTTATTCATTCATTGGGATTTTGATTCAATGAACCAAAATGGTAAGAGTTTATTTCTACAATCTAATTGTTTATCATGATTTTCTTATTATTCTTACATTGATGAAATATTCTTTCCTATTTCTATTTTTAGTTAGAAATTAGTTTATCAAGATATTTTATGACTATGTTTCCAAAGTGGTAGGAGTTTTTTATAAAACTATTTTTATTCCCACGAAGGCATTTTATCATAATAAATTAAATTAATCATTGTTAGTGACATATATTTTTGAATTGTATATACTATAAATTCATTAATTTTTTTAATCATATATTATAAGATTTATGGGCATAATATAAGAATTAATTCATTTTTAGAAATGAAATATATTTTTCTAAGAGGACGATTTAAGGAATTATAGTGTTAAAATTGATAAAATTATTTTTTTGAGAATTTATATTCTTTATTATAAAAATAAACATAATTTTTTAAATATTAATATCAAAATTTACTTTGGGATATTTTTTGTATTTTTTTGAGAAGTTTCAATTTCTGATGAATAGTGAAAAACACAAAATTTTAATTGAAAACTGTTTTTTCATCTAATTTATTTAAATAGATAAATTATAAAAGAATTTTATTTTAAATAATATTTATATAAATTATACACCTATTAATTCAATTTAGGTAATTTTACTCTATTTCACATTGAAATTGGAAATAAAAACATTTCAAACTTTTGAGCTTTTCACTTTAAAAACATGTTGTCTCTTCTCCTCTAAAAGATTAATTTGAAGTTACATTCTTGCACTACTATGTTCAGAATTTGTAAATACATATTAAATATTTTTAAGGATCATAATTTATAATTTATAATATGTTTAAATTATTTTGGGAAAAAAATTATTATTATCAATTAAAATTAAATACAATGATTAAGGTAAAAACTAGTATACATAGTGGTTAAAATCTATATCAAGGGACCAAATACCCTAAAAACATTTGAAAAATCCATTTAATGGATATATTTAAACAATATAATCAATTTTAACTCTAATTTAACTTTATTGGAGATGTATTATAAAACAATTTCTTATTATGGATTGTTTATGATTATGCTTCCATTGATGAAATATCTTTACTTCTCAATTCAGTTTGATATTAGTTTTTTTTCAAAAATCATGTTTTAAATAAATTATGTAATATTATAAGATCAATTTAAAATAAAATAAAATAATTTTTTTTGAAAAGTGCTTAATTTTTTAAAACACTTACTATATTTCTACTCTTGGGTGCTTAAGATAATTAAGAATGCATTTTTAAGAAAATCCAACATTATTTTTAAATATAAACCATTCATAAGAAATTATATTTAGAATTATATTCATAAAACTTCTCATTTACCAACTATTGGGTACCTAAGATAAATAAGAAATTATTTTTAAGAAAATCTAACCTTATTTCTCGGTTCAGTTAAAAATTACTTTTATTCAAAAACCATGTTTTCTGAAAAAAAATAAAAAATATTTTTTTTTGATATTTTAAGATCATTTTCAAGAAAAATGATTTAATTTTTTTATGTTTTAAAAAGTGTTTAATTTTTTTTCAATGGCTCCCTTATATGTTTTCAAGGTTATTTTCAAATAAAATGTTTTTCAAAATGTTTTATGATTTAAATATTGTTTCTTCAATGACAAAAGGATATTTTCCTCATGAAATGGTTTAAATTATTTTTTATAATATTTTATATGTTTTCAAAGTGGTTTTAAAATTCAATTATTTTGTATATGTTATATACCTTGAAAAGTGATTTGGAAAGAAATTATATTTTCTTTAAGAAATTGTCCAAGTAATCTTTCAAAATACTTCTCATTATAAGATGAAATACTTTGATAAATTTTATGATTTAGAGGGGATATGATCTAAAGAAACCATAATAATTTTTTTTTGAATGTTTTAGGCTTAAGAAGTGATGTTGTTTATGAAAACCATTTCTCTTCAATGAGTTATACCATGATAAAACACTTATTAAATCATTATAAAACCATTCCTTTCTCTATAGGTTATGTTATGATGAAATTTTTATTATACCCATTCCATTTCATGGATTATGATATGTTGAGTATTTAGAATCTTTTTGATCACATATGTATGATTTTACTATGGGATTAGTGGGACCTATATCTTCCTCAATTGTATTGGGTAATGATTTATATATCAAGAGATCATGGTATGAAACTTGTCAATGATATTGATCCAAATTGGAAAATTGTTGTACCCTGATCCATAATGTGAAACAGGTGTGTTCTAATCAATAATGGGAAATAAGTGTGTCAAGAATCATAATATAAAACTAGTCCACCCATTTCCCCAATAGGAAACATGTGCATCCTGATCCGCTACAAGAATGAGGTGTATATTGATCCACTATGTTGATGTTCTTAGTAGTTAACCAAGAAAAGTGAAATGGATTTATATATTTATGATGGTTACACACTTATATAACATGGTGTTATGGTTAATAATTTATTCATGATGATTTATCACCCTTATGATTCATGTCTTGTGAACTTATATTCTTTATTCCATGACTGACTAAAAATTATTTTTTTTATTATTATATCATAAACCCCTTTTAAGGATGAAGGGGGGACTAACATGATGTCAAGGACATAAGACATTAAACTATGCCCCAAAGGGTCAAAATCCATAAAACCAAATAAAAAAATAAGGGAAACCCCTCCGCACCATAAAACAATCAGTCCAATTTCCACCTTCTCATCGCTACTCGGCTAGATATCTTGTGCACTGATGCACGGGCCTGGTACCGATGGCGAAGGCCATACCCTCTCAAACGTCTGATTCCAAATAGCCATGATCTGATGAAAAATCAGCTCTAAAACTCATCTGGAACAACCCCTGTAGAAGAAATGGAAGCATAGACCCTTGATCCTTTGACCACACAGCAGAATACACACCCAAGAAAAATAAATCAGAATCAAATATTCGCACAGCAGATTCATCGCAAGAACAAACCCATCACCAACCATCATAAGAATACGAATCTCAATACCATCCAAGAAGAAACCATCTTTCAAAACCATTAAATAAATAATGAACATCACCAAATAAAACCTGTAATAAACTCACCGAAGATAGAAAGGACCTACCCCCTCCAAGATATGCCAGATCCGTCGCCGACCACACCAGAAGCACACCGGAGATGTCGCCAAGTCGCGCCGCTTCGAGGTGAGAAGCAGAGAAACGTCAGGCCATGATTTTTCCAAGACCTAGAATCCATCCACACCGAACTGAGCCAAAACGTCTGAGCCACAATGAGAAGATCTTGAGAATGAGAAGCCGAGCCTCGCCGATCTGATCCAGAATCCAGAGCTACAACAAGCCTCACCATCATCAAGGACCCAGAGTCAATGCTGAGCCACATCACAACCACACAATATGCACTGACATCGTGCAATTTCATCTCTGAGAAGATCCAGAGGGCCGATGTCGAGACCGACTCGCACCGGAGGAGGGAGGGAGATAGGCCGAGGAAGAAACCTTAGTCATCGCGAGGAGAGAAAGATGCCGCGTAGAGGCCAAGGAAATTTTATTCCAAAAAACTCCTTCATTCCATGACTTATGTATTTTTTTAATGTGTAAGGTATGATAACAAAATGTTATTTTCATGTTTTATTACCCTTATTCTAATGTTATGCTTTTGTATCTCCATTATTTACCATTACTGAGAATATGATCTTACATTTTATTAGGTTTCCTTTCCCAAGGTTATGAACAACAGTTTAAAGTCGAATTACTAAATTAGATTATCTTTGTGGGAACCACTGATGATCTTTCATTAAGTTAGAAGAATATGTTACTTGTTTACAAAGACACTAAGCAATTACGGTCCTCAAGCATTTATTTTTTATTTTTTAAATATTAATATAAAATGATTTAATATCCATGTATATTAATCCTCGTTCATTATACTAGCCTCTTCATTAATAAATTCCCCATAAAATTAACTCAAAACCTCTTGGTCTCAACACCATCCTTGTATCAACTTTAGGGTAACACATTTTGTATGCTTCCTGATAACCCCTTTATATGGTATCTAAATGTCCTAAAATATATTATAATGGTATATAAAACCATAATAAATACATTTCACCTCATTAAGAATCCAAACAAGACAAATTTTAAATCAAACATAAAACTTCATCAAGTAATTGTAATTTTTTATCCCTAAAATCAATGTATATAAAATTTTAAGGCACTTTATAAAACATAGTCTTTTTGAATTCCATATTATTCTAAATTAATCCTAAAATATAGATTCCTTGTATAATAATAGTCGCATTCATCGTAAAAACACCCTTATTCATCTATGCTAATGATAATTAGGACTCCTCATATCAACAAATAATCCAACTACAATCGAAAAAATAAAACAAAAAATAACTTTTTTACATCATTATATCCCTTTGTATTTTTTTAGTAATATCATAAATTCATCCTCTCTAAAAATAATAATCGATTTCAGGTCTATTGGTTTTGATCTCTCAATTTACTCCCTCTTTAACATCATAATTCAAAGGTAAAAGTAAAGGTACTCCCCCTTGATACGATAAACCATAAACCATATATAAAGAGTATAATATCCTATTTTCTCAGGTAATTTCATGAAATTTTTACAAGAAATACTTTAGTATTTTATAAAAAATTTAGTTATCAACACCAAACTCAAAATATAACCTATAAAATAATTACAAGATGTTATTTCACCACCTTACTCCAAGAACATTATCTCTGAAATCTACTTATTGAAGATTAATTTTCCATGTTTGATACCACCAGATTTGTTATCAAGTACTTTGAAGTTATATTTTTAAATTTACAAGTCAGTTCAATGAAACCAAATTTTGAATAAATGAATTTACCTATTTAATATTTATATTTAAACAATCCAACTTATAGATTAATTTTCCAAAATATTTTATTGAGTGATTTTATCACTTGGCAAAGATTCATTACCCAATATCTTAAGATTTCATAGTTATAAATCAATGTAGGAATCAAGAATCATATTTAATAACATCAAAACTATACATGTCACTCTATCACTTTAAAAAATACCATGAAACATGAAAAATTGCATTCTTTTAAAATTTATTTCATTCATATCAATTACACTTAAAAAATTAATTTATAAAACTTAAAACACAATGTGTGTGATCCATGACACATGAAAAGGCCTATATATTGATAAATACATCAAAAATTCAATAATATACAATTTCATCAAAACCAAAATCATTAAAATATTATATTTTATTAAAAACACCCATTAAAAATTAACTCCCAAAGAATCCATGCACAAATTTTAATGAACAAACATCAACCAGGGAGTTTTCCTCTCAAAGAAACCATTAATCTTCTGTAATAATGTATAATTTTATTGGATAATAAATTATTTGTATAATAAAAAACATTTTAAGAATATTCAAAATCCATGTTTCTTCTAACCTTCATCTATTTCAAAGATTAATACCACATGGAATGTGGTGGTATACCACTTTTTTTATCACCAAATTTGTATCGATTCCAATAGTGAATTCATATTGGGCATTGATTCCATTAGTTCCTACTCTAACAGCACATTATTTCATTTATCTCCTTTCAATACAAACACATGGATCATATCTAACCCATAAATATGAACCAATTCATCAATAGTTAGAAAAAATAAATTTCACAGGGATAGGGGTACTTCCAAAATGTCCTTATGTTAAGGTGTATAGTTTGTCATAGTGAAAGAACCCTATCATTTATTCCCATAATTGATAGTGAATATATATACAATAATACTATTATAAACATCACACCTAGTAATTTCATGATAATGAACTATCTTATTTTTCTTGGCCTTTACCTATTTTATGCAAATATTCACACTTCTTCATGTTTCTTCATTTTATGATTATTATTGCATCCTTCATCGGGATTCCAACACCACAAGATGGTTCTTCATCTTATATTTGGCTCATTAATTATGGTATAATTAGAATGACCATGTAATAATGATTCATGTATGTCATTTTTAGTATCCATTGTCAAAAAGGTTCAGGAGCTGGGAAAATCCCATTCCTAATAATATTTTATAAAAATAAAGGCAAATTAGAATTACAAAGTTGTTTACATAAACAATAATGAAAAAAACCATGCATGTCAAAGTCAACCAAAGTAGAAAAAAATTAGGCATGATGAAAGACCATCTAAATATAGTTTCATGAATTTTATTTTTTGATAGAGCATCCTCCACCTTGTTGGATTTCTTGTATACATGGTTGATATCTAGTTGAATTTAATCAATTAGATGAATACATTAAATCAAAAATGGGAACACTCTCAACGGGACACCTCAAGATCGAGTCCTTAAGTATTGAATAGCAGTTGGGGAATTAGATTCCACCCAAATATGTCTCTATTTGTACTGAACTACATATTTTATGGCCTTAATAATTTCCCATAATTATGACTCTATAGAAGAACCAATACCAATATAATGAGAGAAACAACCTTTCACAAATCCCAATGGACCTGGTGAACCTGATGTCACACCGTCCAAATTTACTTTTATCCCATTAGAAATTAGAGGTATCTATATAATTGACTTGAGCTCCAAAGGTTTTTTGATCCTATATAAACCACCAAAAGTTTCAGAATAACAAGTTCAGAGAGAGCATTGTTCAGGGTACCTATTTAGAACATGAATGTATTAAGAACCACCATATTGATAGTAGTGATTCTAGAATGTAGTGAAAAACCATGATTATCAATATAAAGAGAATTTTTTTGTCTCTATATAAATGAAATGCATGAATTGGATATTGTATACAACATTTCATGAATCTATTTTATATATTCTAGATTTTACAAATACAACATTATGTCTTCAGGGATATCAGACCTCATCTTGACATCAATAATACAAAGAAAGGGCCTCCATTGTTGGCGTGAGTGTGTAGGAAGTGAAGTCATGTTTAATTTTTTATGCTAAGGACAAAAAAGGACGCATACAGGTTAAAGATGAAACCCATATTATTGTAGTTTCCCTTTGAGTGGAACATGAATCTCTATATTATCAACAATATATTCATATTGGTTGGTGTAATGAATCAATGCCTGAAATTTCTCACCCAAAAAGGGACAGCAATGCTCCCATTATAATTTTTCCAGTATAATCCCCTAGAAGAGAAGATTCTAAAATGGTCAGAAGTCTACCATGACATGTGAAAATAAAAATATATATACCTTTATAATTCAATCATGGTATAAGGAAGAAAAGACACCAAAAACTTTTCATCCAGCGAAGCCTCCTGAATAGATAAATTCTTTAAGTGACTAGGATAAGTGAAGAATTCACTAATCATCTTACTCAACCAGGGTCCATTCCATAAATTCAAGGATGATTCCATACAAACAACCTATTTTGAGCACATCATGATAACTTTATAAGACTATTTAATGGATTTCTATATTGAAGATGAAAAATATGTTGAGTAATCACTCTATAGTTTTGAAATGAATCTGCTAGATAGGAATTCCAAGGATATTTCATTTGATTTTAAAAGTTTCAATGTAAAATAACTGATAAGGGAATCATTTAGAAGACCCATATCCTTGATACCAAAGCCTCCCATATCAAATGGCCTGATAGAGTCCATCCATATGACGATTATATGATTCCTTTCATGGATAGAACTAGTCCAAAAAAAGTTTCTGATCGAGGCCTAGAATTATTTAAGGATGGATTATGGCAATTTCTAAAGGGAGAAGGCACAAAAAACATTGATGATATTACTGAGTTTGATATGAAAATTATTCTAGCTTGCGACTTGGTGTTCACCTTCCAGGTTTCTACCTTGTTAATTATTCTTCATGTAATGTTTTCCAGGTAACACATTTTGATCCTACCCCAAAAAAGATGACCTCAAAGGTAGGTGAAGCAGAAAGTATCCCTTTTTATTCTAAGAATTCTTGACACTATATTACTTTTGGAGGTAACTATTCCATCACTAAACACCACAACAGACGTACTCTAACTAACAACCTAGTGGGAGATCACATCATAATGGGAAAAGATCTTGTGAATGTAAGAGACTATTTTCATATTTACCTATCCAAAGAGGAGAATATCATCAGCATAGAAGAGATGTTAGGGGTTAATGAGATCACTCTCATCCCTGATTGTTCAATACATACTTTCCTGCACAAATTCATTAATACAAATACTCAGGCGATCCTCTTCCAAATAAAAAAAGGAGTCCGGAAAGTGTATCGTGTTGCCTTACCCCTCTAGAACACTCGGAGAATCCTACGGGGGGGGCCACTAATCAGAATGAATAGCCTCACACTTTTAAAGATGGAGTTTATTAAATTGATAAAGTAACAATAGAAACAATAGTTTTTTAGATTTTTGAAAAATAAATATCCATTTAATGATATCAATAGCTATTGAGATATCAAGCTTTAAATAAAACTTCTCATGCCTAACTTTTTTCTTCGTATTGTCAATTCACTCTAAGAATATGAGGTTTTTTTGGAATATTCCTTCTAGAAATGATCCCAATATGGTTTGATGAGATAATCCCTCTAGGAATGGATCCAAACCTCATGAAAATAACATTTATAATGGATCATGGGAAGGTGTTCCCAATGGAAACAGACCTGCAATACTTTACATCCACAACATTTTCCTTTTCTGGGATGAGGGTAATAAAATTGGAATTGATTCCATTGGGAAATGAAGAATGATTAAATATCTCCCTCACAATATTCAGAAACTCAACCCACACAATGTCCATATAGAATATAAATAATTTATTTGTGAACCCATCAGGAGTAGCCACACTATCAATATTAAGACAGAAAAGGGAAATAATATCCTCTTTCTCCTCTAGAACATCCGTTAAAAATGATCTCTAATAACTATCAACAACATAGTTTATGTTATCCATAATTTTGTAGGTTTCATCAGTACCCAAATTTTATTATAATCCTTTGATGTATTCAACCACATCATTGAAGATTTTGTTTTACCAATTTTATAATGAACCATCAATGGAGAGGGAATTTATCCACCTTACAATAATCTTTTCCCTATGTGGACAGTGGAAAAATATGGAATTTCTATCACTTTCTTGTAGCCACATTATATTATATTGGTTTCTTTCTAGCTATTCGTTGATGCTCAAATGACCATCCGGCCTAGAAAAGAACGTAATATCATCATTTTCAGGAGCATTCTGGTTCTAGTTATAACATTTCCAGTGGAGAAAAAAACCCTTCAACCACATTGATTTCATTATCAACAGTGGATAAAAAATCCATTCACCAATCTTGAATCTATTTTTTGACATTATTTAACTTTGTGTACCAAACATGGATTGGAAATACAATATATTCCTTATCCCATGATTTTATAAAAACCTCCCTACGTCCATGAATATTAAAATAAGAATTATTGAACATAAATGGTAGGGGACCAGACCTAAATTTATTTGTCAATATATCTACAACAATGGGATTGTGTTAAGTGTGACATTTGGAAGAATCAATCCCAATAAATCAATGAAATCATTCCTACCATCAATCTGAATAATGTATCAATCCATTTTCTTTGTTTAATGTATGCTGAGGGTTAATCTATGACATGTGTAGTCCCCACCAAAAATTAGGACTTCAAACATATTACACATGTTAAGACAAAATGAAAATTCCATAGCTACCACTTTATTAAAAAGAGATATTCATTTCCCCAAGGTATATAATTGTGTCAAAGTTACCCAGAATAACCCATGAACATACATTCTTATCAAAAATTCTTTCAAAATTATCCCAAAGCTCCCATATTTTGATATAAGAGTTTGATTCATACACAAAGGTCATGGAAATTTTCATCCCAGAAATTACTATAACAAATGAAATTTCTTGGTGACTTCTTGTGTAAGAGTGAATGATGATACTATAATGTTTTAAGACCTAGAGATACTTAGATTCAGTCTCACATGTATTTTATGAGACAAAGGAATAACCAAGAGAGGCCAATTTAAGGGAACTTATTTTTTCAAATTTCATCTTCGGTTCAATAGTGCCAATCATCAAAGGTTTATTGGAGACAATAAAGTGTCTTGTTTCCGTAACTGTGGGAGAGTTCCCAAACCATTGAAAATTGTAAAAAGGATCTTCAATTATGATGTCATCTTTTGGACCATGTTTTATCCCTTATTCCCTTGAAGGATGGTAATTTTTCTTCTTACCAACACCTTTTTTACACCCTTGGCATTCTTCCCACCCTTCAAACCATCATCATTCTCACTAGTCTCCAGTGGCATGTCAAGGGGACTTCTCTCACCATCCTCATCTCCGTTTCTCTAAATGATAATGGTAAATTTATTAGGGGGAATGATCAATGTATTAGGTTATTGTTCTTATCATTTTCATTATTACTTATTTTGTAGGATTTACATGGGAAAATAAATCCCCTTTGTCGGTGGGGACATGCTCAGGTATAGATCCATCAACACGCATTACAGACACGTGCCTAGAATTAGTGCCATCCACCGAAGAATCTGGGACTAATGACAACATCATCTGTGGATCTACATCATCTTCAAAAAAGCAATAGAGTTTTATGTTCCCCATCTATTTATCACTAGCTTGGTCTGGTATATGATAATTCTGTTCCAAGACCTTTCTGCTCTTCCCAGATCGTTACAGATTAGTAGTGATAGGTATAGAACTATCCATCATAGTTGTAGAAATAACATGATCATCATCAGGTAAATTCCAGTGATCATTAACATGTTAAGTCACAACATTTTGTGGGGACGGCACAATTTCATAGTCTACGAGGATATCCATGGTGCCACCCTCATAGGTTGAGTCATCTTTACATATCCTTTGATCCATATTTTTAGAAACATTTCCCAAATTCTATATTTAAACCAACATAATATGATTAATATAATGCTAATGAAGAATGTAATTATTAGCAATTTCCAACTCCACAATATCAATAAGTGTACACAAATCAGGGTCAAGACTATTAGCCTCCTCACTGGAGTTTCCAGAGGACTATGGACCTTGAGGGGGTTCCATGTGAGGCTGAGAATCAGTTACTAGATATCTAGTACCTACACCAGAGTTCATGATGGGAGGATATTTCCCTTTCCCATTGTACAGACCCCTTTGAGAAGAAGATTCATCACGACCTTTTAATTTTTATTTTTCACATACCTTAGACCTGTTACACTTGGATGAAAGATGGAAAAATTTCCTAAAATCACCATATAAATTTATCTTTCTTTCATAAAAAAATATCTACATTCAATCAGTCATATCTTGTGGGAATAACCTCCTCCTCCCCCGGATTATTGGCTATATCAACTTCAAAAAAACCCTTGCAATGTGACCATATCTTGGGTTTTTAGTTTTATTAATAATTATTATTGGATTTCCAACAGAAGATTCAATATCCCATTACATCCTAGGATTCCAGTAAATCCAATTGGGTTTAAATATTTGAATCCACACCAGAGTATGAGTGTTCATAACACTAAACGAATCAAAATTCTGATCCCATTCTTGAATTCTTAATATTCTAGGCTTCAAAGATATACATCCAAAGCTCCATGCCATTCTCTTATTCTCATTAGAGGGAAACACAATGTTGAAATAGATATTCCCCATTGCAGTCACTCTCTAGTCACCAAAACCCCAAACCATGGAAACATGATCAATCAGATCATTAAATAACCTGATTTTCTCCCCTTTGGGGTTAAGACACGAGGTATAATCGAGAATATTTAGATCTTTAGCATATCATAAATAACCTATTGATTGGTTGAAACTATGATAAATAGGTCTCAGTGACAGTACAACCACCCCACCATAACATGGCTGTCAGTTCCGGGCCCACCAGGTACCACCCGTTGTCCTACAGACACATGCTCCCCATCCAAGGGCCCACCCACATGCCAGAACGGGTCATCTGACTAATGATTGTTCCCACAGTCCAACACATGTCCTTTCTAGTGTGTTTTTTCCTCACTAACACACACCCTAGGAAACTTCCTAGAATTTCACCCATCTTTATCACTACTCCAAGCCATGCATGCTTAATTGTGGAGTTTTAATCAGGTAGGATCCCGAAAAGGAAGGTGCACCTTGTTGACACGAGTCATATCTTTTAGTTATTTTTCCGTTTATCATTCCAAGGTGTTGCAATCACCCCCCCCCCCCCCCACACACACTTTAGAGCACAACATCCTCATTGTGGCCCATATATATCAACACAGGCAATGCACAACACTTAATTCTAGGTATCACCTTTGATACCAAATGCGACAGCTGAGTCCCGGTGACATCACAACCACCCCGCCTTAACATGGTTGTTGGGTCCTGGCCCACTAGGTACCACCAGTTGCCCCACAGAAACATGATCCCCAACCAAGGGCCCACCCATATGCCTGAACCGATCATCTGACTAATGATTTTCCACACATCGGTGATAGAACAACCACCCCACCTCAACATGGTTGTTGGGTCCCAGCCAACCAGGTATCACCAGTTACCCGACAGACACATGGTCCCCATCCAGGGGCCAACCCACATGCCTGAGCGGGTCATCTGACTAATGATTGTCCTCACAGGCCAACAAATGTTTTTTCCAATGTGTTTTTTCCTCAATCAGACACACCCTAGGAAACATCCTAGAATTTCACCAATCATGATCACTACTACAAGCCAATCACGCTTAAATGTGGAGTTTTAATCAGGTTGGCTCATGAAAAAGAAGGTGCACCTTGTTGACATGAGTCATATCATTTACTCATTTAACCCTTTATTATTCTAGGGTGTTACAATCCCCCCCCCCTTTAGACCACAACGTCCTTTTTGTGGGACCTATATCTCAATAATGGTAGTGGAGGACACTTAAGGAAGGGTACCACCTTTAAGACCAAATCTGACAACTAGTTCCCAGTGACAGCACAACCACCCCACCTTAACAAGGTCATCGGGTCCTGGTCCACCAGGTACCACCAGTTTCCCTGTGGACAAATGGTCCCCACTTAGGGGCCCACCCACATGCCTAAACTGGTCATCTGACTAATGATTTTTCCCACATTCCAACACATTTCCTTTCCAATGGGTTTTGTCCTCACTCAAACATACCCTGGGAAACATCCCAGAAGGTCACCAATCCTGATCACTACTCCAGGCCAAGAATGCTTAACTGTGGAGTTTTAATCAGGTAGTCTCTTTAATATGAAGGTGCACCTTGTTGACATGAGTCAAATCATTTAGTCATTTAACCCCTTACAATTATAGGGTGTTACAGAAACACGGGTTGTTTTCCATTTCATGATTAATATCCCAAGAGAGGGAATTTCAATGTTAGAGAAAGCCACTTTCGATGCAGATATGAGAACATATTCTATGGTTTTTTGGCCCAGAATATTCTATTGGATTCACAAGATCTGAAGTATTATGATCATACGATGCATAAGGAGAGAACAACTCATTATTCCCTGAAATATCAAAGATTTTTGGGACCAGATCTAACATTTCACATATAGAAACAACATCACGCACATAGTTTCCATCCACGCAATGAAGACCCCTTGATCTACCATAGTCTTTCCTACCATCATATTAAGAACTTTAGTATCCATTAGATTCAACTCATACTTTATTATCCTTGATTAATCATTATCTATGTTTTAATCCACCATTTTTTCAACATGTGAAGCTCCCTTATTCATCATCGATACGCTTTTTCTTTCCATCTATGAAGAATGAGGAATATTGTTTCCTAGGGAGTATAGTAAAATAATTTTTTAATGCAGGTAAAATGTAGTATTAGTTGTACATTGGTTTTCCCTAGAGATTAAAGTGATATGGAAGAGTTTTTCTTTTGTTTTTTTGGTTCAATTAGGGGAAAAATAAAATTAAACCGGATTAGTCATTAAATTTAGATTTTGATATGGTTGTTAAACCACATATCATTCCCTTACATATCTCATTAAATTCTAATTCCTATTTTTACTATCCTATTTTCCCTCAAATCAAGTTAAATCTCACTCTATTACCATCCCTTGGAATTTTCAACATAAGTGGAGGGATATAATGATACCTAGAACTTTGAATCTCCCTAAGCCTAGTAATCAAAGATATCCAATTACCCTTTTGTTAATCCATTAATCATGATCACAAGAAATATAGAGGACCTAAGAGGCCAGTGAGTGTGATCGAGTTAAGAAGGGAAGATGAATTTAGGGTGATATAAATAATAAATCACCTAATTGAAATAAACATTGAGTGGATTTAAAGATAAAATAATAAGATATTCAATAGTTAAAATTTATAGTTTATTAACAAGGGATTCGGAGAATCTCATCAACTCATCTACCAATGGAATATTTTCTAAAATAATGATCATAGGTCCATGACATGCGTAAAAATTCACCACATGTGTAGCATAGTAATCTTGGTCTTCATCAAGTGTCTTTATAAATGTTTGTTAATCTCATAACCTGACCTCAATGAATTTTGAATCCTTGAAATGTCTCCAACATGAGGTCTATGATGTCTTTTTATGGTACTGGGAACCCTCCAAAACAAATTTTTTTCCTCAATATTGTTTTACAACATTTCAACATTTTGGGAACAATAATTTTTAAATAATAAGTCAATAACTTTTAGAACATAAAACCAGCCATAAAAATATAAGGCTCATTTCATTAATCATATATTCAAACCTCTAAAATATTATTTTTTAATAAAAATATTACTCTGTTAAAAAGATTCAATAAAAATTTCATGAGTAAAATAAAATTTAAAAGATTTATTCATGAAAATTTGATGCATTATATAAATATAACTATTTCTATAATTATTAACTAGATATATTTACATAGTAGTTTTTCTTATTATAATATATTTAATTAGAATATTTTTAAATTCAAATAAAAATTTTAAAAATATATATTGAAACACAAAAATTGATAAAAACAATTATCAATTGTAATATATATCATATTATTAATTTGTTGATAAAATGGGTTAATTATTATGACATTATAAAATATAATATCTTGATATGAAATTATGGTTTACACTATTACACTTGAATATTTTTTTATAATAACAATAATTAGTTTTTTAATTAAAAATCAGATAAAAACGTTCCTTTTTCACAAACAAATCACCACATATAGTTATTATAAGATAATATTGACTTTATGTCACTGCCATAATTTATGATTCATTTATATTTGATATAAATCCATTAAAAATAACATTTAAATATAAATCCCTGACTACTATAAATGGGATTGAAGATCATATTTAGGATATGTACCAAATATTGGGGGGTGAATTAGTAGATGTAAATGTCTTCAATATTTTCTCCACTATTGAACAACATGCTCTAAATTATATTATGTGTAAGGAAATTAAATTGATAAAATTAATAAATGATGTTGAATTATAGTAAGAGATACATAGAGAGAAATATAACTCTGAGTGATTAGAAGATTCATTATCTCATTATGAGAATGTATATTCTCTGTGTTCAAAAGTTTTATCATTTTTATAGAAATTCTTAGTTCTATTATGTACAAAGAAAAAGTGGTTAAAGAAAGAATATTTTCCAAAACACCTCCAACTATGCAATATGTAATATAAGGGGATAAGGTTTAATGATAATCATATGAAAACATCCATTATATTCCTCCTCCATTATGAAGTGCCTCCACCCCATGAATTATTTATGCACTACTCTTATCTCACTCATTAACATTTGGATGAATATATTTTTAATACATTTCTATTATTATATAAAAATAGTACTATCATCCATATATATATATATTCATATGTTTATGTATTCATTAATGGTTTTTATTGATCATTGAATCTCAAATGGCCTCATTATGCTCTATTTGGAAAGTATTCATAACTCATGGTAAAAAATGACTTCATGTGAAGACAAAAGACCCCATTTAAATCCCAGAACACCTTTGGAAATCATAGAACATGAAAAAGTTTACATTTATAGGTTTTCTAATACATAATGTGGTGAATATAATCACAACATCATTTTCCCTATGAAATTGATATTAAAAACCCAATACCAATCATATTCCTTCTAAAAATCTTGAAGATGTTTATATATTTACTGCATTAATAATAGCTAAAACATTAACATGTCATTATCTAGAACACATTATAGTATTTGATCCAATATATCAATGGTTTCTTTTTGAACCATGATACCTTTTAACATGAATATTTCCTCCTCATACCATGACATAATGTCTAGAATTGAGATAGTGTTTTTCTATATGGTAGATTGTGACTTCATCACATCGTCTTCAGAAACCATGAGCATCACAATGATCATTTCCTATTTAAATTACACCATAATTAATGTAAAAATAGTCATTTATCATGGCTATTATCTCCTAATGTTGAAGAAAATTAACCATCAAACCAGGATAAGAGACAACAATGGTTTTGGATGATACAAATTGTGGTTTTCAATATTACGTTGTGATTTTCATACTTGTGGCTAGCAATGGGTTTTTTCTAGTTAATCTAATAAACCATGTTTAATGTCTATGAATTTTTTGATTAATGAATGGTTTAGTGAGAAAAAATGTGATGTGTTTTTTCTTTCCTCGCAGTGGGTAATGAATCCATCCATGAATCATTATGGTTTTTTTCCATGAACTTTATCAAAATAAATTGTTATAAAGTAAAACCTAGAACGTGTTTTGGGATATGTCATGAATTTCACATTATATAATGAATCCCAATACAAATATATTTTGAGGTCCATACCACTACACCATCACATATAAAAATATTTTTTGATGAATCTCCCTCCCAAAATAAAAAATAATTTTCATGTACAATGGATTCTCCTTTCATTATGAAAAGGAGTAAAAAATAAATCTGTATCCACATACTCCAAGTGAATATTCTCAAACTCCATCAAATAGTTTTTTATATCCACAAGCTAAAAAGATATTGTAAAATCATCAACATATTTTATTTCTACTATAATTAACATAAAACTCCATCGATAATCATCTCGTATATATTAATAGATCATTATTCATCCATTTCTACATCCAAAAATCATCTATTTAAATCAGGATTGTTTCATTCATCATCAAAATTTATATTAAAACATTATCAAGGACTTATTTAAAGATGATAAAAAACATAAAATTTAACAAACAATGTATAGGTTAATAAAACTCCTCAACATATTGATAAAAAATAATAAATTCATAGAATTATTCTGAAAAAAATATAACATATAATTAATGATATTAATAATTATTCTTATCTATAACATGCATGAAAACATTACCGATAAATTAAACTCTTAATCACACCTCTTTAAATCATGATGAAATACATTTTACAACTTTATAAAAATTTAATTGAAATTAAGTACCTCTAGTGTGAAACTAAAACCGCTGGATTTAAAAAAATTATTAATCAATTCAATAGTGAATTTTTATTTATTAAAAGTGCTTCCATGATCATTTAAAAAATATTTAAGTGTCCAAAATAATCTATTCTGATCCACCATAATAATTAAAACAAGTTATTTTTGAAATCCCTCATGTACAAATAGTTTGATCACTATTTACCTTATTTAAACCTTTACATTTACTCATAACCTCTATACATTGATATTTTATCATTTTTTTCACAAAAATATATAATATTAAAATTCTGAAAATCAATAGGTTTAGTATCTTGATAAAATTACAGAATTATTACACATTGAAATTTAAACTTTAAGTTAATCTTTCTACATATTCTCCCTGAATTATTTTACAATCTTATTAGTATATGTAACCATCTTTTTTAAAGAATGGATGAGTTAAATTCCCAATAAGGGGAGGAATAGTTGTATGTATCATGTGTAAAACTCTAAAAACATATCCCCGATGGTATTATTGTTTATGGTGATACAAGGTCTAAAGTGTGCCTCCCCATACACCATAGGATACCCACTAGAAAAAAGAATATATATGCAATTTGGGGATACTATACTCTCAATACCATTCCATAAAATAGTTTGTTTATAACAAAAACATAGAATAAAAATAGAATATATGCATAATTTGATAACTAATGGACAAACATTAATGCCCAATAAACATCAATATGTTATAATAGAATTGAACCCCATATTATCACATGTAAAAATTTATAATACGGAATTTCTATTGATATTATCTAGTAGTTAAAAAATAAATGGGAAAAATACATGGGTGGAATAACCACAATCTTAGGTCACTCCTCATATTTATCTCCCAAACCATATACATATACTCTAGATAGATTTACCGTAATATATTTCACCTAAAAGTGAATAGTGTGGTCTATAGATGCACCAATATTCTACTGTATGTTATAAGAATAACAAACAATAAGAAAACACTAATACATCCATTATATACACCATCAGATAAATTTTATTTATGTACATGTAGAGAAATCATCTGTAATATAAAACATGAAAAAATTTCACTAGGTCATTTGGTGATAACCCAGACACCATAACACATGACCCAACTAACTTCAGCCAAAGTGACTAATATATCCATTGTCATTACACAACAAAAGATTCCCATTGATCTAATTGAGAAACATCACTAGACATAAGAATACAAGAATCCTATCATGGTATGAAAAAATCATATCTAGACCCAAGATTACAAAGTATCTAGGGATCCTCTCATTCAACAACAGTCCTCCCAACACTCATGAATAATGAACACTTAGGTGATGCGATCTCCACACCCTGATTACTAGTTCCCATTCCAATCCTATTCCTAAACTACATCATCATCATCAAATAATATAAGAAGTATATCATAAGGAGGTAAATGACATAGATAACCTCTAACAGAATATGAAACTCTAAATTAAGATTATCACCATGGTAAATCGAGTATATGTATAAAAATAATGAGGAGGGATGAAATAGAGATATACTCCTACATTACTAGAACTTTCATTATGATTTAGTTTTCATATACATTTAAAAATATATCGAAGCAAAACATATTTATTAAATAAAAAAATAAACATAAAAACAATAACCCGTAGCTTAACCCTCACAAGTCACACGTCCTAATATAACTATAGGATAGTGGGTTTCCCATATGGATCAATATAACTCTCCCTAAATACCCTAATAATAAATAATAATTAAAAAAATATAATTGTATGACCTCTATCGCGATCTCGAGCCCTTAGGTCATCCTCACATCCTATCCAGACATAATGTTCATACCAACATTGTACCCCTCGAAAACTAAGAACTATCTTAAGATATAGCACAATGTTACTACTCAAAAACACATATGGATGTCTTAAATGACACCTATTCACATTATAACACTTTTAATTCACTTATACCACATGAAGACTAACCACTACCTCAATAGGATCCACCTATATGAATAACAATATATACCCTATAAATCCTCTTTAGGTATCACATTACTGTTATCTGGTCATTCACTGATCTAGAATCACTCTATGATGATCGCCATGCCAAATAATTCAAGTTACCACACTAAACCATCACCAACATCAACAAGGCACACTCTACGAAGGTGACTGTCCTCCCCAACAACAAAATAACATAGTTTCCTCATACTGAAAGTCTCACCAGAACTTATTATTCTTATTCCCACATTATTCTCTTTACATCATAGGCTTACTATGATTCTAAGGCTATTACCATAACCTTTGTAAATAATTTACAGATTCTCAACACTAAGTATTCAATTATTTAAGGGACAAGAAATTATAATCCCTTCAAAAAATTAAATAAGCATTATTCTAAGGCATTCCCTATTTTAAAAATAGGAAAACCCCACTTTGAGTACCCTTAATTAGTTTTATTCACTATTTCACTTGGAAAAATAACTTAAAAACATCTCTCAATCCACATACCCCTTTTTACATAATGAAATCACTACAAAAAGGTGTAATCTTAGCCTAAATCACATTTTAGGACTCATCCAAACCCTTTCATAGTTTTCTCATACCTAAAACCTGAATCCCAAGGAACACACATTAAATCCAATTGTATACATTCATTTGATTTATGTAATTATTAAATGGAATTGGTATTGTAACTACAAAGTTTTTATTTAAACATGTTTTAGATTACATTTGAATATATTTTTGACATAAGGATTTGTGATGGGAATTGAAATGTATAAATAAAGGTTAATTTATGACGGATGTGAACATTTTTATATATGGAATTAATATTTGATGATGAATTTAGATGAATGAGGAATTAATAGAGGCATGTTGGTATAATGATTTGTGACATTTGATAAAAATGGTTTTGGGAGATCAAGAATTACAATGGATTTTTTATGTTTGGAATATGAGTTTTGATATAAAATATTGGTTGGTTTGATTCATGATAAGGTTAATTATGATTATTATAATTTTACACATCTTTGGAACATGTTTTAGGATATTTGGATTCAGGATAAAGGATTCATCAGGTAACCAACTACCTTTAACTCAAGCCATGATATAGTGGTTTTGAGAGTAAGAAGTGTTGAGTTTATTTTATGTGGAGTATGATAAAAAATATTTTAGAGCATATGTGATTCTATGATTTGAATTTTGTTTTAAATTCATAATTATTTTTCAAATTAACATTTTTTAATAATTTGTTTGAGTGATAAATATTCCTAAATAATAATGATGTGGCCAGTCTGGGTGAGTCGATCAACTATAACTCATATTGAATTATTTTTGGAGGTATCTTCATAAGACCCTTTGAAAAAGACTCTAGTGATGTTCTCTGATTTCCATTTTGGTATGAGTGAAACTTACATAATCCCATTAATTTATTTACCATATTACTGAACATTCCAATATACAAATTGCATTGGGGAATCCTAAAAAATATCAATCTACATGTGTTCCCAACATAAGTGCTCTTGAAGATCTAGATACATATTGGCATAGCCAAGATGGATGGAGGGAAATGATCTATCTGAATAATGTAATATCTCATTCCTTATCATTGGTTTTAATTAAAAAAAATCTAGTTAAAAATAAAACAACACTATCTTTCTCAATGTTGAATTTATGCATCTCCTCTTCCTCAGTTGTTCTCACATTCTATTGAAGCTCCTAATCATTGCTTTGTGACTCATTGATTATCTCTTAGACAGATATTAAATAAATAATTTCATAATGTTAGGATATATTACCTACCTTTATGTAATATGGATCAACAATTTACATATCTATAATTATTGAGACATTATCAATCCTCATCATGGATAGGATAGAATGATACTTTTATGCTGAAATCATCATCTACATTATTTTCCTTTCTAGGATGATAGTGTATTGAGAAATCATAGTCCTTAATTAACTCCAACCAACATTATTGATGCACATTCTGCTTTTGATTTAATATATACTTCAAAATAATAAGATTAATATATATGTCACACGTCTCTCCATAGAGGCAGTGCCTTATACTCTTTAATTTATATATCATAGCTGCTAACTCCAGGTCATGCATCTGGTAGGATTATTCATGGATCATTAATTATCAAGGGGGCATATACTATCATTTTATTATTTTTCATGAGTATGAACCCCATTACATTATTTAAATAATCATTGTATATCAAAAAATCCTCTCCACTTGAGGGTAGTGTGAGTTCATGTGTAGTGATTATACTCCTATTTTGTTTCTTAAAACTCTCTTCACATTCCTCAATACAAACATAATTTATTAACTTCTTTGTTATATTAGTTAGTGGGCTAGGAAATAATGAGATATTTCTAAAAAGACATCGAGATTAGATATCCAAAAAAATATAGATCTAAATGATACCTATGGGTTTTTATTACTCTTCAATCTCTTTTGTCTTTCGTGGATCCATTTATTTTCCACTACATGTGATCACATGACTCAAGAGTGAAACTTTCTAATTACAAAATTCACACATACTAAACCTATCATAAAACTTATCCTTTATTAAAACATCCTAAAAATTAATATATCTTCCTGATTTTCCCTATTTCTATTAATTTATATGAGTTCAAAATCAGTGAATACCACCAAACATTAATTGAGGTAGTTTCTAAAGTCTACATAGATCAAATCCATTAATTTTTTTAGTGAATTTCTATGTAAAAATGACATCAATATGAACTTATAGTTTCCATATCTTTTATGAAATAATATATTTTGAATATGTTCCCTCTTTAATTTCATTTGATGATATTAATAATAAATATAATCTTTTGAGAAGTATGTGCTCCTCAAAAATAATTGAAAAAATCCCTAATCCATTATAGTGGATACTAGTTCTTTATGGATATATTATTGAGCTCTTGGAAATCAACGACCAGATAAATTGACAGTTACTTTTTCACTAAATAGAGAACTAGTAGACCTTAAACTGATAAAAAATATCATATGAATCCTTTTTTCAAATAAAATTATAATGTCATAATTAACTCATCCATTTCTGTCAAGTCAATCCTACAGTGGCACTTAAATATAGGTGTTTCATAAGATATAATTTGTATCGAGAATTCAAACATAATATTTTGTAGAAAGATTTGTTTTTAAAAATACATTAATATATTCCCATACAATATAAATTTCTTCAATGTTGATTCAATCCATTATGTCAATGATTTTAGAAATCAATCCATCTTCATTGAATATCAATACCTAACCCTTTTATGAATTTTCTAAAGGAAATTCATTATTTTAATTTAGTGTGTTTAGGATCATGGGAGGGTTTGGGATATGGGAGGATATTTCCATTTCACAATTTTTGATCTGATCTCTATATAATGATTTCCAATACATTCCTCCTGTGAAATCAAATTCGATTATAGTAATAATTATTAGATTCATGTGAATAATAATCCCATAGATTCTAGCTAGGGAAGAGTCCAACAATTAGGTTCCAATGATTTCACCACTATGTATTTTCATTGATGTTTATACATCAAGATAACTAAGAGGTGATTCAATAGTATTAAAAAACTAATATGTTATAAATGAATATGTTAGACTCAAATTAAATAAAATAATCACTATTATTATGTAAATAGTAAATGTAACTTTCACCCCATCATTTTCTTATTCTACATTGATGGTGAATATGGTGTATAATTTCATATAATCCCTTATAATAGTTATTTGGGAACAATTATTAACATCATAGAAACATGGTTTTCTGAAATTACATTCATAGTTTCTAAATTTTGTATTGTTGAAGCATTGAACTATAGGATGGGCCTTGAGTGGTGCCTTCCATTATATCATAAGACCTTTTTATGTCACATAAAAATTATAAATATTGATTCCATTATCTAAAAAACGTGAATAATTTCATTATTCCATTGGAATAGTTCCCCATATGCTTATTTCCTTGTCCTTGACATATATATAGTAGGATCTCCTAGCCTCTATGTCTTTTTTCATTCGATCCTCCAACATGAAACTCCATCATTAACATCCTGTCAGGATGTCCATGGGACTATTCTCTAAACTACATCCATACTTTTATAGTAGAATAAACCACTTCATCACAATTACCAGATTCTCATTTTTCTAAATATTTATACTGATGTAGTTTTAAAAAACTATTGAATCTATTAACACTACTATGATGTTCAATAAAAATCTATAGGTGTACCTTGAAAGGCTTGTGGAACATGCCTCATATGTAAAAAATCTTCTTTTTCTTAAGTAATATAAATTCTATCTCTGTATTGGTATGAATAGTTTCAGTGTAATACATTGTTAAGAAATATTTTCTTGATGTACTCTTACTTAATTTCATTAACATCTTCCTTTTCCTATTCATTAACGCGCAATTTTCACCATTGAATTGGTTATACTTCAAAATGGTAGATGACTAGAATAAATTTTTCTTGATTAGATAAATGAAGTATGAAAAATATAGTTTCTAATGATTTGACCCATTACTCGACAATAAGTAGATCAAAATATCCCTTAAATATTTGAATTCATTATTCTATGAAGGATTCAATTTTGAATTTCTTTTCCTTTGGTGGAGGGTAATCTTTCCCATGGTTCATGTTATTTCTCATAATCAGGGTCTAGTGAATATATACAACTATGACTTTCTAAAATATATATCCCATGTCTCTAAGGATTTCAATTGTAAAATCATTTCATTGATTACACATTGGTTATTCGCTTGGTGTCACCTGTTTCCAACCATTTTCTAATATGATTTTTTTGGAAAAAAAGATAATAAAAAACATATGAACAAGTTATTAATATGGTTAAATAAATCCTAAGGCTTTAACTTATGAAATTTATAATTTTATCATAGGTTTTATTTTACAATAATAATTCTAAAATTTACTACACCCTTTTAGGATACCAATTTTAGTGACCCATAACATTCATGTTTATTACATAATTTTTAGATAGACATATACGATAATAGAAGTCAAAAATTCAATAGTTTTAGTTTATCTAAAAATGATGTCCATACAACAGGATTACATATAAAAATATGAACAGTATTTATATCCATTTTCAAATAAATCTTAAATAATATCATAATATTCTTAGTATGTGTAATCACAAGAGGAAATAAATCAAAAAAAAAGTGTGATCTAAAATCCCCATAAGTTAAATAATGGATGGAAAAAACAAGAGACCTAAATTAATATAAGTAGATGGGTGAGTATAATCACCATTATCATATCATAATAATAGTATCATTATAAAAATAAAATTGAAAAAATTTAAATGAGACATGGGATGTGAAACATGGATAATAATAAATAATCATAACATTGTGGACAAAGATAACTATATTCTTATCTTGCATATAATGAGAACAAACCAAGAATTATGTCAACAAAAAACATTTATATACAAAGAAAACTATATTTTGTGAAAATATATCATCATGTTCAGACATTATAATTTCATGAGATATATGACATTTAAAAAAATTATAGGGATATATAACTCAATACCCACCTATCACATCATATATGTTAACAATCATGCATGCCACTTAGAAAGGAAAATAAGAATTGTATAAACCCATGATAAATTAATGAGTTTCATTATGATATCATTATGAATATAAAAATCGATAACCATAGAGGTTCCCTAAAAAAAGGGAAACATAAAATTGGTAATTCAAGGGTATAATTTACAAATATATTATCATAACCCTTTAAGAGGAGAATAATAAATATAATAATAATCATGGAGGGTCTTTAAGAATAATTTTCTTAGCAGTCATTGATTCATGGATAAGAGTTCATCAATAATAAATAATAACATAAATATCCACAAAATAAGAAATAAAAATAATAATATGATATTTAGAGGTGATTTTAAAAGAATCATTGGTAATAGAGAGAGAAAGAGAGATTAATCCCAAAAGAAAATATATTTGTTAAGAGTCCCCTAAGAAATATTTTATAGTTTCACATGAGAAAAAATGATTGAGCATGAAAATATTAACTATGTACTATTGTTAAATTGGGATACCTAAACCTAATTTGAGTAATACATTTTTATTTCCACATCATTTATACATAGAGGTATATATGATTTTTCCTACAATATTTTGTTATTACATTTTCATGAACTATTTACATGGTAATGTCCTTGGATTATGTATAACGCACAAAGGTTATAACAGACACCAGATAAAATAGAAAACTCATGATGCTATGAATGTGATCTTAAAAATATTCAATATGATATATATATATATATATCAAACTAGCAGGACACAGATGTTGTCTAATTATCAGGTTCTGGGGGATCATAACCATTAAATATTATTCTATATAAGTTCACAGTTGGTGACCTCAAGTATATGTGATCAAAAGTACAAGACAACCAATAAACACTAAATTTCCTTTGGATATCATTGAATATTCCATTCCATGAACATGTGTATCAGTATCTCAACTTGAGATCATTATCAATGTATATCATTTAACTATGTACTTTTATATATAGGGAATACCATAACTATTAATATTCTTGTGAGGTAGCTTGTATGGGCCATGTCATTGGTTGTATGAAAATTATTGATATCCCAAGACATGATTTTTTTATTACAAATTTTAGTAGGAAGATATATTTGGCCACAAGATTGGGATGTCATTTTTTAACTAAATCTACAACCATGATAGAAAAATGAAATTCCATTATTACAAAAAAATATATATACAAAATAGTAAAGGATAATTACATGACTTATACATTCTAAATTATATGATATCACAAGACAAAGAGATTATATTACCCAATAAGTGTTCATAAGAGATTATTATAGAAATGAATTATCCTTAACTTGTTTAAAATCAATGATATGTTTCTTGATACTACTCTTGGTCTATGAATTTAACTCATCGTTATCAAGATAAGTGTATCAGAATACAGAGATAATGTGTATACACAATTTCCACGAATAGAGATTAATTTGATTTTAGGATGAAAGGGACCACACATGTGGGGCCTTGTGAACATTTGGGTGTAAATGATCACAAAAAAATTTATTTATTTATTTATTTATATATTATTCCGGTTTATAAAAATGATAATTTAATTAATTCATAAATATATTAAAAATTATTTTATATATATAAAGTGAATATAAGAAAATAACATAAAAGAGTAAAAGTTATTCAAGGTTTTATAAAGATATTAGGGACTAATAAGCTGAGTTAATGATTTATATTTCATCAAGTGACATATGAGAGGGTAAAAAATGGGCAATTGATTTTATAGTAAAATTATGATATTTTATCAAGTCATTATCGGATTAATGGGTTGATTTTGAGGTTATTTTTTGTGTTGTTATTTTTAGTTTATTATGAGTTTATCCAAATTGAAAATTTTCTTTTTACCTAAAATTTAAAATAAAAAATAGTGGAACGACATCTCTTTCTTACCTACCTTCTCTAAAGTTATATAGATAGAAAAATTGAGGATAAACAAGATCATATCAAACTCTTCTTACAAGATAAACATTTTTCTTCTTCTAGAAACTAAGGGTGAACCATAAATCACATATTTATATCGTTTTAGAACATAAATAGTGTACATCATTGAGCTAGGGGCATTGGGGTACACATGTGGATGATATGAAGGGATTGTTCCTTATATCATTAAATATATTTTGATCCCACATTGACTAGATCATACTGAGATCATTTTATCACCATGGAATAATTTATTTATTTTTAATTCATTCCTATTGGTTAAATTTATTTGTACATGATACATGGATGAACATTATCCAATTATGCTAGATCTGGTGTTATGAAGATGATTCAGTTTATTTTTTTTAAATAAAAATTATTAATGATTCCTCCATTCTTGGGATCCATCATATAAAATCCCCAAAAAGTTTGATTTTAAAATTAATATTTTTGAGTATAACATATATACACATATTTTGAATGTGGGATTGTTAAAGAGATTGAATCATAAGGGATGGATCAAAAGAGAATCTCATTACCTTATATCCCATTTTTGTTCATTATGTTTACACATATTGTATATAAAAATTGTGTTTCTTAAAACATGAATATAGATGTATGTTACATTCACTAATTTTATTCTTTATAAGTTATCATCACTAGAAATTATTTTCTAACCTTTCACTGGAGATAATTTTTTTTCACATGTTTGATATATTTATATTATTTTCATTTAAATTTCATTGAATTGATTCATTATTACATATACAGTGGTAAAATTTATTATATAATAATTAAAATTCCAAAAAATTAAATATTTATAAATTATATATAAGCTACCCTGACTATCCATCAAGACAGTGATGAGAAAAGAATTGATAATCTCCACATAGGAAGTAAACTGACTATTTTTAACAAAAGAAGGAGGGGAATAATATATGTGTTATAAAGAGTTTATAATCACTATACAGTATCTCCTAAAAATTTGTATATAACTATTTAGGTTAAAAAATAATCTATAAAGGGGATGATGAATAATAATTGACAACATCCTTATAGGTGGATAAAACCAACCATTAACAAGAAATGTCTAAAAGAGTGGGAGAATATATATATATATATTATCAATAAATTATAATGATTTTATACTATAATAATAATATCAATATCATGTTAATATGGTAACTTATATTTTTTGTAAGGATTGGTTTGTAGAGTAATAGGAGAATAAAATAATGAAGAAAATAAATGAAAAGGATAAAATGATACCTTTTCTTTAATGGTTGATCCTTTGATTTGGATTTAATGCCTTAGAGGCATGGAGTTGGATGGAACCACAATGTCTATAAGGATATTAGTAGTATTTAGAAAAGGAAATTTGGTGGGGTTTTCTAAATCAATTGTATTTGGTATGTGATTTTCTAAGATGGTGAAAGGGGGTATATATACTTAAAGTGTATTAGTATTTTAAAAAAATAATGAATAAAATATTATTCCAAGATAAATACCATAAATATCAGTATTATTTTATTCCATTACTGGTGTTTGTCTAAAAATACATGTTTTTACGATGTTTAGACCATTAAAACCAAATTATTATTAGTTTAGAATAAATAATCAAGGTATTTTTTTAGAAAATATATACTTTATCTTTTATGAATTGATGAATTTCTTTACTAGGTTATGAAATAAATTTTCTATTTTTAAAATGAAAAATATATCTTATTAATCCAATTCTTGTTTAATGAAAACATTTTAAAATAAATTAGTTAATTATTTCATTAATATTATGTCATAAAAATGTTTTATTTTAAAACCAATATTTTTACTATTCACAACAAATCAATGATTTATAAAATTTACCAAAAAAATAAATCTTGTTAAATTAAATCATGATCATTCAAAAAATGAAATTACTTTTATTTAAATAATTTTCAAACATAGGTTATTTTCATATCTAAATTTTAATATTAAAATTTGTACCTTTGAAAAACATGTTGTAATACTATTTATTAAAAATTTACACTTATAATTTAATTTAGTTTTTTAATTAAAATATTTGTTTTATAACATCATGTTTTTTATTTAATTAATTTTTTCATTATAAATATTATTTTTAGTTTATTTTATTTTTCTAACAATAAAATTACTATTCATAACATTCAGATTACTATTCAAATAGTTTGGTTACTATGATAACAGTTTGTTTACTATTCTAATGGTTATATCCCTATTCCAACATTCATATTTCCTTTATTGTTTTAATATATACCTTTTATTTCCTTCATTCATCATTTTCGTTTTTTCATTAAAGGTTATCTATATCTTTTATAAAATGGAAATCATATTTCTAATTTTTTATTTTATATTGAAATTTTTTTTACTGAGTGTTATATTTGTTTGTCGACCCTGAACCTATTGATTTTCAAATTTTAAATACTTTGTTTACATTATTATATTATAAATTTAAAATTATTTTTTTGGGACATATATATTCCCTATATATAAAGTTTAATATTATTGAAATAAATTTATATCGGTTTTTATTAGATTATCAATGCGTTTTAGTATATATATTATACCTAAACATCTCTTACCCACACACCCATATATATATATAATTAATGAAAATATCATATCTAAGAGTTTGTGTTGTCACAACCATGTTCATTATGAAAATTTATTTACCCACTTGAACAAGTTATTAAATATTATTTCAAAACCAATAATTTTTTAAGATAATAATGGTTAAAAAACTAGAGAAAATTAATATATAATTATTATAAAATATAATCATTTAGAAAATAAAATTTCACATGCATTTCATAAATTTATAAATCTATATGGTTTTTATAATGAAAGAATAAAACAATTTGTATCAAGAATAGAAAAAAATGAAAAGTTTCTTTATAATTAATAGTTTTTCTTAATTTTATCCTTTTGTAACCAATATATAATTATTAATAATTATTACACAATACTTATAAAATTTATTTTAAAATTATAATATAGAATTAATCCTTGAATAAAAAGAAAAAATTTAAACCAACTACCTCTTTTTATTTGTTTCTAACTGGTTAAAAACACATTTTTTAGTCAATATTCCTAAATTCATTGATTGTTTCTGGTCCAAGTTATGATATAAAAGTTAAATGTCAATTGTTTTTTATTAGATAACATTAATATTGGATTAATTTTTCGTCATCTCTAATAAAATAATCTAATTGATGAATTTTAAGATTTCTAATTACTCTAGAAAGAATATAATTAGACTTTAGTTCTTTATAAACTTTTTTTTGAAAAATAAAATATCTTTTTTTAATTATTTATTTTAAAAAGATAATCACTGAAATTTTATTTATAAAAAAATATTATTTTATATTTAAAATTAATAGTTATAAAAAACATCATTTTAAAATCATGTTTTTTAAATTAAAGATATTCTATTCTTTCCCTAAAATTTTATATCATAGTAAAAATATTTCATCATATTTTATATTATTTTTTAAAAGAATAAAATCTTTTCACCTAAATAAATTAAATAACCTAATAATAAATTATTATCATTATAAATTAATAATTTTTTTATGTTTATTTATAAATATCACATTATTCAAAACGTTAAAAATTGTGTTAATTTATTGTACCCTTAAAAAATTTAAAATTATACTCATTAAGCATAATCCTTTTAATCATATAAGGTTATCCATTTTCTATGTTTTCAATACTATTGTGTAATTATATACAAATATTTTATTTTTTTTACAACCATAAAAATGGAACTATAATTCAAACTCATTATTCCTAGCCTATTTATTATAATTTCAACTCATATATTTTATTTAATGTCATTTTATTATTTTTAAATGCATTAAAGAATTTATTAATGACACTGGAAATATAATTACTATATTCTTTGAATTGAATCTAGATGTATCTATAGAAAAAACAAAAAATAACTTCTACATTGTGATTTTCTATCCAAATAAAGGACTCATAAAAGACCAAAGAGACCAATATGAAAGAGTTGTAAAAGATGGTATATTAAAAAAATTAAAATAAGATATATATTTATGTAAATCCACATACAATATCTATATTTTTCATCTATTATTAATTTTAATATTAAAATATTCTAGACATACAAAATAGAAAAAATATAAAATCAAAATTTCATGTAATGTGTGGTTTTCCATCACAGGAAAAATTCAGATGAAAAAGAGTGAGTGTTTTTTTTTGATATTACTATATGCCATCATAATAACCTATTATGATAATGTGTTTTAGTTAGAGATTAATATGTACACCAAAATTAATTTTAAAATTTTATTTCTATATTTAATTATTTTTTTACTTGAGTCTATTCAGAGGCACTTATCTCTATTAGGTATTATTATTACACATAAATATAATATATTTCGAATAAAAAATGGCAGTATTAATTTCTTAAAATAATATTTTAAAAACATTCCATTCATAAAAGAATGAAATCTATATCCCAAATAAAATATTTATAATAATTAAATTATCTAAATAATAAATAATTAAAAAAATAATTAAAACGGTATAAATTAAAACAATAAATTTTTTGAATATTTAAAAAAATGTTTTGCCAAAAAACTTTTAAGAAGTATAATTTGGTTAGACATTATATGGATTTAAAGGGGAGGTATATGATCATCCCTAAATAATTCATTGATACACCACTTCATATTCTCCATCCGTCAATGATTTTTTCTTTATAAAGAAATTATTATCTTATAACACCCCAGAATAACAAAGGGTTAAATAAATAATTGATATACCCATGTCAACATGGTGATCCTTTATTTTTCAGAACCAACCTTATTAGAACTCCATATTTAATAATTCTATGAATATAGTAGTGGTTAGGATAGGTGAACTCCTTAGATGATTTCTAGAGTGATTGTGAGTGTCTACAAAGAACATTGAAAGAAAATGTATTGGAACACAGAGAAATTCATTAGTCTGACGACCCGTTCAGGAACCTTGGTTGGACCCACTTAGGTGACCACATGTCTGTGTAATAACTAGTTCCACCTGGTGGGCTTGGAACCATCATCCATATTAAATGTGGTGTCTATACTATTTGTGTGGTGTATTTATTACATTTTTATTAGATCAGAAACCCAACTAAATATGTAGTGGCACTACCTGGGTTGAAATTTTGGCTCCACAACAAGGGTGTGGTTCTCTAAAGATGGGGGGTAATGTAACACAATAAAATATTAAATTATTAAATAACTTAATTATATGACTCATGTAAACAAGGTTCACATTTCCTTTTAGGATCCTACCTGATTAAATAACTAAATTATATGCCATGATTTTTTATAAGAACCTCATTCTTTTTTATCCATAGGGTATTTTTGAATAGATTTATTATGATCAATTTGGATCACATGAATTAGATACATTTTAAGGGTGTTCCAAAATAACTATCCATTTCATTGGGTAAATAATTGAATCTATAGAGTTGAAATTCTATATGATACCCTGGTGAATAACATAGGTAATTTTTATTTATGACGCCTTGCTGATAAACCATGTTGATATTATTATTAATGTATCATTTAATTGTTGTAGCCACATTTCTATGTTATGGTTCCTATTGTTTTTATAATTATTTGACACTTTATCATTCCTTATCATTATTCCTTATGATATAAATATTATTTCTAAATATCACATGTTATATGTCAATCTTGTTAATTATATTACAAGCCTTCAAGCCCATACATTTCCATCAATGTATGTCCTCATTTTATGAGTTACAGTAAATATATATTTGGTTGAACACGTGAAGATATATTTCAGTTGGTTTTATAATAATGTTTTATATTTTCATGTTTTATGTATCTTATTTCCAGGAAACTAAACCTTAAAATTTCCTCCTATTTGTACCATGTAATGAAATGATATGTAATAAAATTGAGGGATTACATAGTTGGTATTAATGGATAGTTCTGTTAGTTTTGGAAATTAGGTCTTGAATAATTTATGAAGAACCCTAGCAAAAATTCTAAATATAGGAAAACATCCTGGTATTTTTGTGAGTATTAAGTAAGCAAATTCTAAGAAAAGAAATCCTTGTATGGGTACAAACAAGTGTATTTGGCTCTATCATAGATTTATCTAGGGGTTACACCCAAAAACATATCTTTGATCTAGACTCAAAATAGAGATAGTTCATGACAATAGACCTTTCTTCACTCTTGGTTTGACACTCCTAAGAGAATATGATTGGTTCATCATAAGATTTTTATGAGCCTTCATAATGGATATGTATAATATTTAATATTTTTTAAAATATATTAATAACATATTTAAGAATGATGTTTTAAGACAAAAAAATCCCTATATAATTATAAGATTCTTAAAAGTAAGATGTTTATCACTAAGTTTACTTCTTTTATAAAAATAGGGGAAATAGGAAAAACCACATAAATAATGAGTGAAAAGGATGATTCGTTGACGAAATTCGAATGTAAGATAGAATTGAAAACATCATAAGGATGATAAATCATCTAACTCAAGTTATAAACAATAACTTGAATCAGTTTGAGAGACTAGATTCACCTCGAAGGGAAGAAAACTGTATTGATTCCTTTGTGTGTCAAAAAATACCTTATTTTAGTGGTTCAATTGACCTATTGATTGCTGATTAATGGATAACCTCTATAGAAAAGTTCTTTTTTAATCCATAATTTATGATTAGAGAAATCCTCTGGCTATGAACTGCTTAGAGGGACAAGTTGATCACTGGTGAACATTGATTTAAAATTTTAATTCAAGAAGGTAGATCAATGATATGGATTGGGGAAGTTTAAGGGAATATTTCCCAATAAATACATTCCCTATTCAATGTGAACAAAAATAGAAAGGGAATTATTAGAATTTAAGAAGAAGTAAAATGAATTGGTGGGAGTCTATGAAATGAACTTTAGAAGACATTCCAAATACACCTCTACCTTTGTTATGGATCCGAAGGGAAGGATGATAGAAACATTAGTGGACTGAGACCACATATGTTGATCAATTTAGAAACTAGTGACTATGAAATCTATTAGGAGATAGGGAAGTGTGAAATGAAGGTTAAATTGTATTTTGAAAAAATGAAGTTGTCCCACAAGGAGAATGAAATGAAGAGAGCTATGGATCCAAACTCAGGGATGAACTTTATCTTGGAAGAGTTGGAAAGAAAGAATAAATTCTCACATGAAAAATTTTTGGAATAAGTATTCAAAAAATACTTATATGGGAGTGTAATGTTTTACATGTGTAGAAGAGATAACCATGTACCTCTAAACTATCAGGGTGAGGTGAAGCCTCAACTTCTCAACACTAATAATAAAGGGAAGATAGTTCATTCCAAACCAAATGTTCAATGGTTAAAGTGTAGAAAACTTGATAACTTTTCTAATTAATGCCCAAAGTAGAAGATAATGGAGGGGAACCAACATCATCCTTAACTTAGTCCTATAGAGAATGGTTGGGAATTTTCTATCATGATGTCCAAGTTGGATACTCCAAATGATGTAGTAGCAGGTACAATCATTGTGCTCTCGAAGATAAATAGTACATTGATTGATTTTTGGTTTAATGCATTCTTTTATTTCATCCATGTTTAAAAAGAATATATAACCAATCCATGAACTACTATAAGTAGAGTTATCAATCATGAATCCTAGAGTAATTTTCCTAGAATACTTAGTGTATAATAACTATTGTATTATCTTTGGAGAGTAAAATATTATCAAAAATATATTAGTCATTCCCATGGTAAAATATTACACTATACTAGTGATGGAATGTCTCTCAAAGTATAATTCTATGATCAATTGGATAATTGAGGAAATATCAGAAGTCTTGAATGGAAATCCAACAGTCATTTTCAAAGGAGAGTTACCTCGACCTGATCTTTTTCTTGAAGAAAATCCCATATAATTCTTTATACATATGATCGGTGAATAGGGAGAATGGAATGAATGTATAAAGATAATTATTTTCCCCATCATTCAAAAATACTCTAACATATTTACGGATGAGTTACCTGGACCACCCATACCAAGAGAGGATGAGTTCTCTATTAAACAAAAACCTGGATCTAAGACGATATCAAAGACCCCTTATAGAATATAAATTATGGAGTTAGTGTAATTTAAAAAAACATCATGATCTTCTTATGAAAGTATATATCCAACCAAGTGTGTCTCTTTGGGAGAACCTATTCTATTTTTGAAGAAGAAGGATGGACCAATGCGTCTACACATTGATTATAGATAATTTATTGAGATAATAGTAATGAAAAAGTTCCCCTATCAAGGAATGATGAATTATTAGAGAAGATTCATGGTGATTAATTCTTATAAATAATTTAACAACTATCTAGGAATCATAAATTTGTAGTAAATAAATAATATATTCCAATGACTGCCTTCCAAACAAGATATGGGAGTTATGATTTTTTTATTAAACCCTTAAGCATAAATAATGATCCTAATATATTTATGGATATGAAGAATATAGTATTCATGTACTACCTCGAAGAATTCATGTTTTTTACTGATGAAATTTTGATATACTCCAAAAGTCATAAAGAGCATGGGGATCATTTAAGGGTTGTTTTTTAAAACCATTAGGAAGGTGAGGCAACATGGAAAATTCAGAAAATGTGAATTATGGTTACAATAAGATTCATTATTTCATCACATTATAACCAAGAAAGTAATCTCAATTGAACCTATGAAGACAAAGGATATAGAAGTGTGTCCTTATACTAAGATGGTAACTAAGATGTGTACTTTCCTTCAATTAGTAGGATTTTAGAGGATCTTTGTGAAAAACATTTTAGGAAATATTAATATACAAACAATGTTAACTGGAATGTGGGATAATATCATCCAGAAAAAAAAGAATGTGAAGAATGTTTCCATGAACTAAAGAATAGATTGGTTATTTCAATTATGTTAACACTTCCCTCTATTAGAGAGAGATTCATTTTTTTGTAGACTTTCATCTTTGAAAGGGATTGGTTTTGTTCTCATGAAAAATGAAAATGTGATTGCTTTTTCATCACAACAATTAAATCCTCATGAGCATAATTATACTACACAAGGCCTATATCTAGTTGTAGTTATTTTTTCTCAGAAAATATGGAGGCACTATCGTTATGGTGATAATTGTGATATATTTATATACCCCCAAATTTGGAAGTATATTTTCACACAAAAGGAATTGAACATGAGATGATGGGGATGGTAAGAACTTCTAAATATCTAATATTGTTCAATTAATTTTCACCAGAGAAGAGAAAACAAATTCACTGACACATTAAGTTGGAAAGTTTCTATTGTGGTGTAAATGAAAATGATAAAGGACCTAATAAAATTGTACATGGGAACAGTAATTTAAATGAAATAATCATCCCTATCCTAAATTATTTCTCATGCATCATTACTAGATAAGATCTAGTAATCTCAATGAGAAAATCCATTGTTACAAAATCATATAGATGATGTATGTAATGGGACATTTCTTGCATTCAATAATGATCATAAAGGTGTATTGGAATATCATAAAAATCTATGTTTGAAAAATATCCAAGAGATAAAGAAGAATTTAATGGGTGAAGATCATAGATCTACATTTTCTATACATCCAAGAAGCACTAAAATTTATAGGGAACTTTGTGATCTTTATTGGTGGAACAATATGAAAACGGGATTACCAACTACACAACAAGGGGCTAGGCATGTCATCAATTGAAGGTGGGGAGACAACTTCCTAAAGTGGTAATGAAAACACTACCTTTACCAACCTGTAGGTGGGATAATAACACTATGTAATTCATCAATGGTATCCTTGGAACATCCAATGGCAAAAATGTGATATGGGTTATAGTGTATAAACTTAACAAAACATACCATTTCATCATTATTTGGGAATGTTCATATGTTGAAAAGATATCCAAGATATGAATAAAGGAAGTGGTGTGTTTGCATATGGTATCAATTTCTATCATTTCTGATCATGATATGAGGTTCACATCTAAATTATAGAGAATTATTCAATATTCTATGGATATTAAATTTAATTTCAATAATTCCAATAATCCCCAAAATGATATCCAATCTGAATGGACTATTTAGAGACTTAAGGACATGCTAAAAACATGGTCAATAGAAATTTAAAGGTGGAATGGATCAACACATCCCATTATTTGGGTTTTCATACAACTATAACTTCCACTCGAGCATTATAATGGCAATATATGATGATCAATATGGAAAGAGTTATAGAACTCCTACTTGATGGATTGAATATGGTCATAAGAAATTGTTTGGGCCCGATCATGTGCAAGAGATGGAAGAAAATGTTCATTCCATCAAATAACACATAAAGTTTTCATAAAGTCAGTACAACTGATATGATGAAAACCATCAAAGGTAATTGGAATTTAATGTTGGAAACAAATTTTTTCCTTCAAATATCACCATGGAAGAGAGTCATGTGGTTTGGTAAGAAAGGCATGCATAGACCTTGTACATTGGATCCAATGAAATCATTGATCTCATAGGAGAAGTGTCCTATCAAATTTCACTTCCAATAAACCGATCTAATGTTCATGATGTATTCCATGTATCTCTCTTGAAAAATTACATTCATGATCCCTCACATTTACTGAATTATGAGGTGGTACAATTTGAAAATGACCTCTATTATGAGGAGAAGCTGGTGGAAATATTTGACCATTGAGATAAGGTTCTAGGAAACAATACTAACCATATCATTAATGTGTTGTTGTGAAAATATATATTTTAATAAGTGATGTGGGAATTATATGAGACAATAAGACATAAGTACCCTCAATTTTTCTCAACCGAGAAAATTATTTAAAATTTCGGTGATGAAATTTCATGAGGGGGGAGAATGTAATGACAAGGAAAATTATAAATTATTTTTGATTCCTAATTTTTTTGTTACATATATTATTATACACATAGAAAATAAATAGGTATAAACAAATTTTATATCACAAAAAATGGTCAATACCTTAGTTAGCTATGAAACTAATTAAAATTTAAAACATTAAAACTATTAAAAAGGTATATAATATAAAAACTAAAATTGGAATTTATGGATTTCACAAATCCATTAGAGTCCTTTCTCCCACTTAAAATTATATAAAAATTAAAAAAATATTATTAAACAAACCAATATTATATTAAATTGAAAATTAATGATTAAGATAAATTATAGTAAATTTAGAGTGAATGAATGAAGTAGTATTTATATGGTATAAAGGAAAATATGACGGTTGGTATTTGATTGTTATGTAACCATTGGTCAATATTAATATTAAAAACTATAACCATAGTTTATAATTTTACCATTTTAATTAGTTATTATAAGTACTATTGACATAGGATAGTTGATAAAAAGGATAATTAATGGCCTCAACCAGTATAGTCATATCGTTCGAAGCCCATTTGTCAGAACATGGGAGGGATGATTCACTCCTAGGGTTAACCCATTAATCAAGAAAAATACAAGCTTCAACAATTGAAATGTGAATAAAACTACCAATGATATAATTTCATGTTAGTGTAGATTACAACTCGGTTGATTTTAGTTGAGTCAGACCGAGAAACTAAAACCATCACACACCGTACTCTTAGGGTGTATGTGAGTGTAATAATGGGTTATGTTTCTAGGTCATAGTTACTTAAAGTATAATTTAATTTTTATAAAAAAATTATTATTCAACTAATTCCTTTTAGTAATATTTTTTTATAATAATAAATAATTGTAATTGAGACAAATTTCATAATTTAATTTTCAGTTGTAAATAAAACGTAATTGAATTTTTATAGAAAATAAATTAATTTTTTTATATAAACATGGTATTATGAATATTATTTTTTATGTTAAATAGTTTTTTTAAACACTATCGTTTAAATAATAAATGGTTATATAATTTTATACTGGCTTATGTAATTTCTTATAAGTGTTAGAAATTTGACAGTGCCTTAAAAATGGCTATTTTTAAATATATAATGATATTAATAATTAGAGTTTAAGTTTCTTATATTTATTGATTTTTTTGGAATAAATAAACATTAATTTTCAAATCATCCTATCAAAATTATGTACTTGTGAATTTATGGGAATTTTCATTAATAATTTATTTTTTACATATAATAAGAAATATAGTTTTTGGTTTTTTGTATATTTTATGACATCATATTAATTTCGTAATGATTTAATAATTAATAAATCACAATTCAAGGCCAAAAATATATTTTTTTTTATTAATTATTTTAATATATTTTATTCATTTTTTAAAACTATAAGTTTCAGTCTAAATTTTTAAAATGGAAATTGTGTTTTTTTAAACATTAATTTATAAAATCGTTACTTTTTCATGCTAAAAATTTATTTAAAAGTTATGTTCGGTTCTAGATGTTTAAAATAAATTCCAATTTCACCCAAATGTCCAATATCAAGAGAAAAAACCCTAGCTATGAAAATTGTTTTTGATTTTCCACAACCTAGGTTTCCAAGACCAATATTTGGAAATTATTAAACAATTTATCCACTTCACCTATAAATATCGAACCATTTCTCCATTTCCAATCACTCCAAATCCATCCACCAAAAAGTAATGGAACTTTTTCCCCTATGTATTCCCCCATGGTTTCCGTATTCCCAAAAGGTTCCACTGTCATGTTTTAGGAACACATCTTCAAGGAAAGAAAAATATTCCCTTCTCTTTTCCATCCAAGATTCCCTTTTGTGGTATGTCTTACAATTTCAATTAAAATTAATTTTTTCCAATTTCATTTATCCCAATACTATATGAATAATATTTTTTTTAATTTGAGACCCCTGTCCACTCTCATTTTCCATTTTCTAAAACCAGGTTTTTTACCCATAATGAAGCCAAATTTTCATTACAAGAGTAATTATCTTATCATTTTCAGTTGTATACACAAACCAATTTTCTTTTTAATGTTTATAAAAACATATTTATAAATATATTTTTAATTCAGTTATTTTCATATATGAAAAAGACATATACTTTCAGGGGTTTAAAATTATGTAATGATCATATCTGTAAGATCTTTTGTATGCCACAATTTTTATAAGAACCCCATTCTTTAATTTCCATGAGTTATTTATGAAATTATTTGTTATGATCGATATAAATCACAAGAAATTAAGAAATATTAAGGGTTCTACCTTAGAGATCTCCATATATGAAATTTTATAAGATATCATGGTGAATAACCTTTGTAATTTTAATTTACAACACCTTTGGGATAATCATTAGTGAAATTATTATGAATGACTCATTTAAATGTTAAATAAACATTTATATAATATGATTCATGTTCTTTTTTTATGATATGACACTTTCTCATGCCTTATATTTTTATTTTTATTTCTTGATATCACAAGATATTTCTCTCCCTTGTTTGTTCCCTTTATTGGATTTATATTCACACCTTTACATTGATGTATGTCACCAGGTAATTAGATGTGGTAAATATAACATAGGTTTAACACAAGAAGATTTAATTCAAGTGGATTTAGAAGGATTTTTTGTGTTTCAATGTATTATGTACCTTATTTCTATGAAAATAAACTTAAAAATATCCCCATTTTTGATCCATACAATGAAAAATTATTTAATAAAAAGGAATGATTCCTTACTGATGGAAGTGCGGTGTAACTTCATGGGTTGAGATGTAGGTTCTAGAATATGGGAATTGTTCTATAATAGGGGTGAATGTATCACCTTATAATATGAAAGGGTAAAATATCTAATTGGTATGACCCTTGTTAACAAGGTAAACCTTTATTCATAGGATCCTACCAGATTAGAACTTCATAGTTAAGAAAACATGGCTTGGAATAGTGGTTAGGATGTGTGGCCTCCTGGTATGTTTCCCAAGGTGTGTTTGACAGAGGGAAAATCACACTGAAATAACATGTGATGGCCTTTAGGGATAATCATTAGTTATCTTACCATTTTGGGTATATGGATGGGACCTGAGTAGGGGGCCATGCATCTTTAGGGTAATTGGTGGCACCAGGTAGGTTAAGACCAGATGACCTTGTTATGTTGTGGTGAATTTTCTATTAACAGGGCCTAGTTGTTACACATATCCCACTAATTAATCACTATGTTCTCATCAGTCCCTGGACTCTCATATTGTTTTTTCAACAAAAACAATATCATCGTGATCATGCATGGGAGGGGGTGAGTGCAACACCCAAAAATTATAAATAGTTAAATGAATAAATGATCTGAACCATGTCAACTTGGAACAAATTTATTTTCATGACCCTACTACATTAAAACTCCACAGTTAGTCATGCTTGGCATGGATTAGTTGTCTATATGGGTGACATCCTGGGTATTTTCATAAGGTGTGTGTGGTTGAGGATAAATCACACTGAAATGACATGTATTTTCTTTTGGGAACACTCATTGTTCTAATGAACTATTCCAGAATGTGGGTGGGCCCTCGGTAGGGGACCACATGTATTCCGGGAAACTCAGGTGTCTTGTGAGTTAGGACCCAATGAACATGTTAACATGTGGTGCCTATGTTTTCAATGGGTCCCAATTTCTAAAAATTTATTATTAAGTTATAACTATGATCTCATTGGTCCCGAGTCACATATAATGGGTTTCCATATAATACATTTTGTCATAATTTTTGGGGGTGGGGTGAATGTTTCACCCCAAAGTTACAAAGGGTTAAATGAATAAATGATATAATAATTAGGTAGCGGACTACATGTCTTTAGGGTAATTGATTACACCTAGAAGGCTAGGACCTGATGACTATGTAATGTTGGGGTGTTTCTGCTATTACCAGGGCCATATTGATACAAAAATACTATTAAGTTATCAATAAGTTCTCATCGGACCATAATATCTTATATTGTTTAAAACAACAATATTATAATTTTCTTAAGGTGGTGGGGATGAATATAACACCCCCACAATTTAAAAAGGTTTAAATTTAAAAATTATATGAGCCAGTCAAAAAAATTCACATTTTTTCTTAGGAGCCTGCCTAATTAGAACTCCATAATTACGCAAGATTATCATGGAGAAGTGGTCTATATGGGTGACATCATGAGAAGTTTCCCAATTTGTGTGTGGGTGAGAAAAATGAATACTTAAAGTACATGTGTGCACCTATGTGGACAATAATTATATTGATATATTATTTGGTCACATGGGCGAGCCATAGGCAAGGGACAATGTGTCTTCGGGGAAAGTGGTTATGCCTAGTGGGCCAGGAAAAGGTGACCATGTTAAGTTGGATGTATATTAATTAAAGTGGGGCCTAGTTGTTAAACATATCCAATAAAGATATCATAATGTTCTCATTAGTCTGTAGTCTCTCGTATTGTTTTTCAAATAAACAACCTCAAGTTTCTACTATATAAATACCATGAGAGACTACGGTCTATTGAGAACATTGTGAATAAATAAAAAACCTCAAGTATCTATTATCTAAATACCATGAAATAATACTATCTAAATAAATATCTAAATAATGATATCCACCCATAATGTTAACAAAAAAATTTATCAAGTTTCTACTATCTAAATACCATGAAATAATACTTCAAAACCCTAGGTATTTGATGTTATTCTTCAAATTATATTTAAAAATATCACATAGAAATCCACAATCAACAATATCTGATAATTCACTAATTTTGGAAACCTTTACCTGATACATCTTTACATCTTAAATCTCTTGAAATAAAATATTATATAAAATAGAAAATAATAATTAATTAAAGTTTTTTTGTTAATTAATAAAGATAATAAAAGTAAATTTCTTGTATCAATCCCTTCCCATATCCCCATCAACAAAATATAAAAAATCACTAATATTTATTATCCACATGTGTGTCACCTTTACATCATACATCTATTGAATTCAAATATTATATTTTTTTCTAAAATAAAAAATTTATAATTTTATTTAATAAATGAAAAGTAACGACAAAACATGACTTCCCACTATCATTCCATTCTAATATTCCCACTGAAACTCATGTACATATTATTTTATATATAAAAATATATAATTATCTAGTACATTTTCATTGGTTTATGTAAACTAAATTAAAATATATGCAAAAAATATTAATGAAATTTATTTTTATAAAATATAAATTTAATAATTTCTATATCATTTACCTGAGATGCTCTAAAAATTTCCAGTATTCTCCATCGATTAAATTCATGACATTCCTAAAATTCATTAATATTATGATTTAATAATGAAATTAACTCATTATTATCTATGTTTTCAATGTAATTTATTTTAAAATCAATTAAATCAAATTTTTCTCGTCGAGTAAAAAATAATATCTTCATTGAAAAACCAATGCTTATACCTTAAATCCTGTTGGAATTACGTTATTTATCAACAATATGAATAGAAAATATACACCATAATTTACTCGGTGGAATAATGTTCCATTGTGAAACCCACATTACTATTTATAAAACCTAGAAAACATGTTATACATAAAACATTGTGCCGCAATGCGGATCTTTCATAAAATTAACACATACAAGAGTATCATAAAACAATGATCAAAATAAAATTAACCAAAAACAACACTAGTTTATGTGATTTACATGTTATTCCTACTCCATGTGGTGAAAAATAAATTAATTAAGAAATCAAAGGATGATTAGGATAACTCTGTAATAATCACAAGTGATCTAACCAAATAAATATTATAGATCATATCCTGTGAAATTGGTGTCCTTATCTTACAATCTCCATGGGGATCTCTTCTATATGACACTCATCTACACGACTATCTCTATATTTCTTAAAATTGTCCAACAATATCAACCCTTTTTCATGGTATACAATTCAAACTCCAAAAATCCAATGAGGAAAACCTTATGTAACATCCTGAAGAATTATGAATATACACTTTTTAACAAAATATAAAAGGAAAAAAACCAATACACACTGAATAAAAAAACCTAATGAATTTACATTACAATTATCACACCACAGTCCCTCACATCATCTTGGTTTGTGTAAATTAAAAGAAATTTTAATTTGTGTTCCTAGATATATTTTAGTGTCCAAATTGAAATTTCTCCAATGAGATGATCTTGGATAATTTCTTCGATAACTCTCTTGGTTTTGGAATAAGGTGTGTACCCTTGGATTGAAGTTCGGTGGAAATCCACATCATTCAAATTTTTATTGAATATTTAATATTTAATTGATTAAATATTAATTTATTTGTATGTTTTTTTGGTGTTGTATTTAATACTAATTATTGGACTTTGATATATGTTCTATGGTTGATTCAAGAATGGGGGGATTTCCCCTGGTGAGGAAGAACCTTATATTGAGCATCAGGGATGGGCCTGAGCCCATTTTATTTTCTTTTTTCCATTAATTTTTTCTTCTTTTTACTTTTTTCCTTTTATTTCCTCCTATATCCCCTTTTTCTATCCATGAATTATTTATAAGGATTTGGAATCATGTGGATGGGTGAGGTATAAGGATGTAAGAGGTAGATGGAAAAAGAGGTGCCACCCAGGGAGCCTGTTTGAAGGTAGATCGGTCATTGAAATATGTTTTTCATATATTCTGAACCAATGAATCAGTGTTTTACACCGAAATATAGGCCTTTTAATGTTTTTCACCCAGATCTTTATAGCATAGTTTTATTACGTTTTAATTTTTTTAGGGGTTTTTTGGGTCCCCATTAGGGTTTATCTAATCCTAATCATGAAGAAATATGGGTGTCAAGAAATTTTGGGAGTTTTATATTTGGGGAAACCCATATGAATGATATGTAGTTTACTGAACACAATCCATGTGTTCATTATATTCAGGGAAGATAAGGTTTTGAGACTATATTACATGTACAAGGAAGTTTATTCCACATAATGGTGACTCTTGATTTGGTAAGGGGCATGACTAGAGACCCCAGGTTAGGAAACATGGTTGTGTAGGATCACATGACTATATCATGTGTGCGGTATATGGTCAGTAGGTATTTCAAGATATAGGAATGACCCAATGATAGGGTACATGGTTCGGTACAATGCTGGACACCCCATGTGGGGAAACACACCATGTATAGGCCACAAAAAATAGTGTATTTTAGAGAAGTACATACTGAGTGGCTTGGGGTATACCCCTTGGGAGGACCTTTTGTGTTACACATCATGTAGTTCAAGTACACAACTTGCACTTTTTCTTTCCTTGGCCCATTTTTCATATTTTTCCCCATGGAGTATGAATTTAACACAAGAAACGTCTATTTTGAGTGTTTTTCAGCATTGATTGTAATGGTGCAATCCATTTAATATTTATAGGATATCATGATGGTGTTTTTGTTTTAGATGGTTCAATATGAAGTTTTCTTTTGGTTTTGGATCACAAATCCTCTATTGTGTTAGATTAATTGAAATGAGGATAGAGTTAGGGTTTTTAGTTTAGTGATTATTGTGGCTCGAGTGTTCCATAATGTTTATTTTAGGTTCCTTGGATAGATCCGAAAGTTAGAATAATATACTATCTTTATAAATATATTTATTTTTCCTCACATGATGGAATTAGTTTCTCAAGTTTAGAACATTTGAGTTTTTAGATATTATGGTTATGGATCATAGTTGTTGGAGACTTTGTTCTATGTTTACAAGATGGGATGGTTGTTATGGTTGGGTGTTGTTGTGGTGTGGAGATATGTTTGAGGGACTCTCTAGGATGCCCTAATGGGTTAGTTTCTCACTGAGTGATCAATGGATACTCTAGTTGGTAGTTGATTATGCTCATGCAACATAGTTTGGATTTTTCCAAGGGTCCATTGTAGGGTCCTCCATTTGAGGTTTTCATGAGGACCATTGAGAATTACCTTATAGGCATGTTGTTATTTTGGATTGCCTTGGGGAATATTGTTGATGGGGGATTAGTGGTAGGCTATTGAAGGCTATTTGGGATGTGTATGTACTTGGAATGTCTCATGTTTTTGATGAGATATATGAGACACACATTGGGTAACCAATTATTACTATTGAATTTGTTATATTTTTGGATAGTTTTATGGGTATATACCATGATTTTTTCTATATTATGGGATTCCTTAGTTGGAAGTCACTTTATGTTGTGACCTCAAGGACCATGGGGGCTTCGAGTTTTAGTTTGAACCTAAAGAGGGTCTTTGTGAAATTTTGGTGGATATTTTTCTGGATTCTGAGATCCATGGGACTATGGTTGTCCCTATTATTTGGTTTATAATAGTTTATAGATTCTTCTTGATTAGAATTTTGGAAGGTGGGTTCGAGAGTTGGATCATCCAACTTTTAGTTGGCCATTGGCTATGATGTTTGAGATAGTTTCTACTCAAGGCTTTGGTTTGACGAGTGGACCCTTAGGATATCATTGATTATGTGTTTTCCCTAGGTTTTATATTGTTCTCTACTCCATTGGATGGCGGTGGTTAGATGGGATTATGGATCTAATGGGTGATCAAGATATGGACACCCATGTAGATTAGTGTCACACCATAACTAGTGGATAGCTACTATAGATGATGACATGCTCCCAGATTCATTGATACACTACATTCCTAGTTTTATAAATAGATCCCTATAGGTTAGTGAATTCATTGGGTCCTTATAAAAGAAACTTATATGAAATTGAAACTATCGAGTCCATGATGAAGCATGAATTGTTTTTCAAGACATTCATAATATTAAATTTTCGTAGACATGTGGAGTGGATATCTATTTCAATTTCGGATCATGCCGTTGAATTCCTATAGATAAGTAGATGTTTTTCTTAGTTTGTATTCCAATAATTATTTCATAGGTCCTGAAATTTAGGACTTTATGTTTAGACATCATTGGTCTTCTATGTAGATTTGGAGGATGCACCTAGTGTCCTATGACTGGGTGACAAATTCTCTATAAATTCTTTAGAGAGACTAGATATGGGGTAGTCTTACATTAGTGGTTATACTAGAACCCACAGTTAGATTTTTCCATATTTATGTATCCTTTTTATGTAGTTTTTATTTCACACCAGTTTCTATTAGTTTCGACTGGGATGGGAATATCATGTGGGCAAGAAATTATTATAAAAACTGGTTATTGGTTCACCATTAAGGATGGCCTACTGAGATTTATTTTTCACCCCTATATGTGAACTTCTATGTGATTTCATACATAATTTCTTCTTTTGGAGTGGATTATAGGTTTCATTATAGATGGGGTTGGAGAAAAATGTTGTTCAATCGACTGAATCCACTTACGTGGAGTCTCATGATTAGGATGGTACAAATTAAGGTCCTTATATACAAGGTATATTGTTTATCTTAGAGTTATAAGTATACCATGGCAAATTTATATTTATTTTCTTTATTTTTTATATGCATTCGGCCAAGTGGGAGACTATATTTTTTGTGTTTTTCAAACCTTGAGTTTGTATGAATGTATGCAATATTTTATTTTTATAGAATTTTATTATTTCAATTAAATTATTATATAAACTTTTATGTTCATCCATAAGAATAATTTTGGTTATTTCTACCTCAATTTCAATTTAAAATGAGGATATAGTCTCCCCACTATATATGTTATACCCTCATTAATATTTAGTAGACAATAGCATATGGGGAGGTTCGCTTAATTCCTTATGGTGGGATGGATTGGGTAACGTGCTTAGTCAACCTAGGATGATTCTATACAAAATGGTGTTAGATATATTTGATTTATACGATTTTGGGATATGAAATATATGAGTTTTAGGAATGGTTCAGAACTTGTGATGGATATTGAACTGGTTTTTCATAAAAAACATTGATAATATTAAGTACTTATCTCTATGTCATGGTATTTCTATTCTTCTTTTCCTTTTTAATGAATGTGTGATTCCACAAATTTTGATTCTTCTGGGGTCGTGAATTTATGGCTTATTCGAGTTTTTTGATCTTAAGGCATGGTCTAGAGGATAGTGTTCATGTATGATTAACATAACATAAAATTCACATGAAATATACATGTTTTTGGTGTTTTTACTGACAATTAAGGTTTATTTGATTAATGTTTCTCCAAATAACTTTATGGTCTTTCAAATATTGTGCATTTTTGGCATTTTATTCTGCAGACCACATGTATATATTTTCTTCAAATAGAAGAACATGTGGATCTTGTGGAGAGATTATTTTCAGTGATAGAGATGTAGTCTCTTCATAGAGGGATCCATGTAGACCATTGTGGATTTATAATGGTCATGGAGTTTCCTAGTGGTAGCATGATGAGGAAAATTATGCTTGAAATATTTTTGGATTGGGCTCAGGATTCCCTAAGATTGTGTTTCCCCAGAAGTCCCATTTCCATGTTCCCTAGGGGAGAACAATTCTTGTCTGGTATTTTCTGCAAGGGAATGCAGTGGGGCCCACATATTTGTAATCATTAATGTCTTGGGGTGGAATTATTTTTATTCCTCGGTGAGGCCATTGAGGTATGATATCACTAGGGTTTAGTTAGTGATGAGGATGCCAGATATTTGAGAAGTGGAGCATTGCGAGTGATATTTGTCTCCATGTTGTCTTGAGAGGGTAGGTTTAGTTGGTACCATGGCCCAACGTGCTTTTGGCTTCACATTGGGTACCATAGGGGACTCATTATTGGAATATTGTGTATTTTTATTTACATACATCAAGATTGTTATGGGTGATCATATCTGTTAGAACTGACCTATGTGAGGAGTATGATCACTGTTTGTAGTCATTTTAGTCTAACATGTTTAGGACTTGTCTAGTGTGAGAATGATTCATGCTATGCTCTTGGGAACATGGGTAAGGAAATAATTTTAGTGGGGAGTGCACCAAAGAATGTTTGAGGTTGTGACAATTTTTTGAGTAGTTTCTTTAGCATGGTGGATAATATTCATAGTGAGTTAGGAATGTGTAAGGATTGTTGATACTTTTCTACTAGTTCCAAGTTTTGAGCAGTATTGACACACCTATCAATTTCATATTGTGATGGAAATAGCATGGGAAATTTTTTTTCCATTAGGTAGTGGGGATATGATAAGGATACTCCCATGGTGGGGAGCATTGGATAGGTCGCAGTTGAATGTTTTTCATGTCAAGACAGAGAGTTAAAAACATTATAATACCGGTCATTATAAAGTCTAGATAGCATTGTTTGCACTAGTACTAGGTGGGATCATAAAATATGGTTATGCACCAAGTATTATTGGGGGTTAGTCATCATTTTTGGTGGTGAGTTTTTGATGACTTCTATCGTCACAAGTTGGGAAAATTATGATGTATTTCAATTTTTTCCCTAGATGTGTTTCATGTAAAAATGGTAATTTTCCAATAATATGTTCTTAAATAATTTTTTGAAATCATTTTTTGTCCAATTATAATGTGTTTACCATAGGATGGCTATTCGGTGGGAATCCAAGATGTTTGAATTTTCAAAAAAAATTAATATTTAATTAATTAAATATTAATTTACTTTCATGTGTTTCTTCTATGATATATTTTAAAAAAGTTTCAGATTTAGATTTTTTCTCTTTGTTTGATTAGAGAATTGGTTTTTTTCTATGATAGGTATAACCTTATTTTGTGTAACAAGGCTGGGATCAGTCCCCTTTTCATTTCCTTTCCTTTTTATTTTTTCTTCCCTTCTTATTTTATTTTTTATTTTTACCCCCTTTAGAGTCACATCCATGACGCTTAGGGTATTTTTCATTACATGAACAAGAGAGAGGGATACGAAGGGAAGAGGAAGATATAAGGGGAGGCACCAGTAGTTGAGCTCATCTAGTGGTAGATTGGGGGTCGTCGAATGCATCTCATGGATCAGGGATCGAATCATCAACATTTTGTTCTTAGAGGAAGTTTATTTTTAATTATTTTCATCCTTATCTCTATATATATATTTTTTATATTTTAAATCCTTTTATCAGTTGTTTGGGGACCCCATGAGAAATAATATAAGCCTAATCCGGGAGGAATAAGGGTTTTTGGGCCGTTTTGTTGGTTTTTCATTTAGGAAAACCTATGTTCATGAGACATGGTTTAGAGAAAACTCACCATGTGTTCTTCCTTTTCACATAATATTATTTTATGTGATGATATGATATATACTTTGTATTATACATCATATATTATAAACACAGGGTGTGGATGGGGGCATGACCATACACACCATGTTAGAAAACATGGTCGTGTAGGGCCACCTAACTAGAGAACCTATGAGGTACACAACTATTTTCCATGTACTATGCTTAGATAGACCCCATATAGGGGTTACATGGCTTTTTATATATATGTTAACCTAATGTGGGGGTACACATTGTGTACCGGGATCACACAACATGTACCTTGGATAAGTACAAGCTGAGTGGCTTAGGGAACATGGTCATGGAAGATCATTGGGGATGCACACCATGCACATGAAGTAAGATCCATGTAATTTTTACTACCTTGTCCCATTTTTCCTATTTTTAAATTAGATGTCATGACATAAGAGAAGTATATTCTAATATTTTTTCACATATATCATGATGGTGTAATCATTTTAGTATTTTAAGGTTGTCTCGATGGTGTATTGTATTGAGATAGACTAGTAGGAGAATATCATTATAGTTTGGATCCATAATCCTCCAACATGTTGGGTTTGAAGCAGTGATGATAGGGTGAGGTTTGTGAGTTTGATTATTGGGCTGACTATAGTGTTCCCTGACAATCTATTTAATGTTTTTCAGATATATCTAAGACTGAGGGTTCATATACTATCTCTGGTGAGATGTTGTCTTTTTCATCTATAATGATACTGTTCTATTAAGGTTAGAGGAGTTGAGGTTTGAAATCATGTCGTTGAGGATAATATTTGTTAGAGATATTGGGATGGGATGATGCCATGAATAGCATTTACGGCTAGGTTTCATTATGATGTTCAGATGAGTTTGTTGGACTCTTGAGGATGACCTTGTGGGATAGATTCTGATCGAGAGATCAATGGTTACTATAGTCATTGGTTGAGAATGCTGATGTGGCATGATTCAGATTATACCATGGAGACATTTTAGGGTCATGTTTTTTAGGTGGTAATGAGGACCATTTAGGAATCACTTATTGACATGATTTTCTTTTCAATTCCCTTTGGATGAGATGTTAATCAAGGATTACATAGAGGCCAAGGGGGACGTTTGGGATTTTTCTATACTAGGATGGTTCCATGGTTTGGATGTTCTAAAATAACCCCAATTATGGTGTCCTATTCGTGTAATTTATGTTAGGATATTTGGATCATTTTATAGGCATGACAAGAGATATTGGGTGTGGCAGGGGATTCCCTAGTTGGGTGTCCCTTTATGTTGGGACCCCATGGATCATGGGAGCCCTGATTTTTTTATCCCTGAGAATTATTGTTGAGAGTTCATGGTGGACATTTTTTTATGGTGAGATATAGTGGACTGAGAGAGGCCCTACAATTTATTGGATAATAGTTTATTGGTTCCTCTAGTAAGACTCTTTGGATTGCGAGTTGGAAATTTGGATCACCCCTTGTTCGGTTATCCTTAGGCCATGATTTTTTAGGCATTTTTTTCTAAGGAATTTTGTTTGAGGATAATACCCATGGTATATATTGGATAAATCATTGGACTTGAATTTTATTAGGTTATCTCCATCATTGGTAGGCTCTGGGTTAATGGGGTTAAGGAGATAATAGGAAATCTAGATGAGTGGATGCTGTCATTGAGTTTTACACCCGAGATAGAGGTTAAGTATCATGGATGATAATGTCCTCGTGGTACCATGTATATATTTCACTCTAATTTTTATAGACATAGGCCTATAGGGAGGTGCATTCATCTGGCCAATGTGGATCGACCCCTTATTAAGGTCTATCTTTTGGGTCAATTTCAGATGTTAAATTGTTCTGCAGTTAATTTAGGATATAATAGTTCCTTAGACATGTAGAGTGGATAACTATTTCATGTTTTTGTTGTTCTATTATATTCATTAAATCTATTAGGTTCTCTTTTTCAGTTCATATGGTTATGTATTGGGGTTTGTCATTCATGCCTCTATATTTAGATGTCATAGTGATCTTTTTTATTTTTATAATACAAATCTACTTCCACATGGCTAGGTGATCCATGTGCAGTATATACTCTATTGGGGCCATAGTAGGGGTATAAATACATCGTTTGTTATACTAGAACCCCCAATTATATATTTTCCTTTTTTTATATACCCTTTCAATGTAGTTTTAATTTTATGGCAACTGTTTTTAGGTTTGACTAGGTTTGGCATGCATGAAATTGTTATGATAGAAGATCATAGGTTTACCATTGGGTATGTCTTATTGATATTTTTTCTCACCTCATTTATGTGCACCTATGTGTGAATGAAAATCCAATTTATGTTTTCAGGTATGAGCATAGGATGTGTGATGGATGGGGATAAGGAAAAGTGTTTCATGATCCAGCTGAGCCACTCATGTGGAGTCTCAAGATCGGGTTATCGCAGATCAAGGGTCATGGAGAATGGTTATATAGTTGTGTAGGAGTTTTTAGTAGAGCCTTATGCATTCATTGCCAATTTCTTTATTTTTATATGTGGTCATCCATGTGGGGGACCATTTTGTTTTTTTTAGGCTTTGAATCGGTATGACCATATGATGTGTTTCATTTATTATAGCGTGCTATTATTTTATTTAATTTATTATGTGTACTATGAAGTTCATACCACGATATAAATTGAGATATATCCACTATTATTTCACTCTTACATGAGGTTATAGTGTCACACCTGAGTTTTTAACGTTGACTTTGTTCCAGTTTTGGTCGGGCTCATGGTCATTTTCTGTGGATTTGGGTGCGTCTAGTTTGAAATTTTGGGTCATTATTTCTCCTATATTCTTGTATTATCGTCCCCCCTAGTTTCCCCTAGGTCCCCCTTGAATATTGTAGAAATGTTTTTTTTTAGTTGAGATAACTTGGTGCCCAGTTTGGTCACACGGTTTGCTAAACCTTCCATCCAAACCATGCACAGTGTCTAGAACATTAGTTTTTTTTAATTATAGTTTTTTCCATTCTGGTAATAACCCTACTTCACCCCTTTATTCCCTCATTTGACCATTCTAACCATGGAAGGCTCCTAATATCCCCCAAGGTCATTTGGTACCCAATTTTTAAGGGGTTTTGGTGGTAAAACGTCAATATTTCTTCATGTAAGTGAATTCCTTCATTGTTTCATCCATTTACTTATGGTTTCTTCCCACATTCTTAAAGTTACAAATTTATACAAATGGGGGATTCATACCTAGGGTTTATTTTTAAGTTGCATGGTTCAATCATCTTAAATAGGGTTCATTTTCTTTCCCTTTTGGTTTGTTGTTGGTGCGGTTAATGTTTCACATAATGATATGGGATTTTGGCATCTAAGGTAGGTGATTCCATGTGTAATAACTCTTTTTTGAGTTAGATTTTATTTATTTTCCTATTTATAAAATTCCAAATATGTTGGGTGTGGTGTGAAAACCATTTTTGATGTAATTGGTTAAGCATTTAATTTTAAAGTTTCATTTTTTCTTGAAAATGTGTGTTTTTCATGTGTAACTCTTGTGGTATCATTTAAGTTCATCTTATAACATATTCATGTATTCTATTAAATGATTCTTGGGATTGGATTTCTATTTTGGTTTGGTATTGGTTTTCATTTGGCCCTGAAAGTGGGGTTTCAAATGGATTTTGTGTGAAAAATCTTCTTATACTCCTTGGAGATGTTTTATAAAAATATAAAATTCTTTATTAAGTTATACAATGTGTAAAAAAGATGTTTAGTTACTATTTTGGTGGGTGTATGTTCTTAAAATAGGTTTCGGAAATAAAAATTGATGATTTGTGATGTAAAACGTTATGAGAATGTTTTATAAATGGTTGGAACGATTTGTTAAATTGTGGGAAAGGTGCGAGACACGTTTGTGGGCATTTTTGGTGTGAGTATAGTGTTAAAATGAATTTGAAGGTGAAAATGGGAATTTTGTGACATGTTTGTGGGACTTTTTGTGTGTGTATAATTTTTAAATAGAATTTTTATGTGCAAGTGGTATTTTATAACTTGTGGAACCTGATTGAGCACAAAAAGGGAAACCTGGGTATCTATGTTAGTGGACTAGGACTAGTATACTAGTGATCCAATAGCAGTTTCATCCCAATTTCACATAGCATGTTTGATAATGAAAATACTAAATAATATATTATGATATTGGGGACCACTAGTGCATTTGGGGTTCACCTCCAAGAGGATCATGAATGAGAAGATTATTAATTACGGATACTTTTACACTGATAAATGATGTTCCTAGTGTGCTATAACAGGCCAGTGTCTAGGGGTGTTCCCTTGACTAGTGCTCATTGACTATATAGTACTTCCCATTGGAATATGGTGGGTTTTGTTGGTAAATTTGAAATCATGTGTGTTTTATTTATAATTTTTCATTATTTAAAGGTTTACTCTTGAATATATTTTTCATTTAAAATTGAATATTTTAGAAATTGTTACATGGATTTATTGATTATAAAAACATGAAAGTTGTTTTCTTAAAATTTTTGTTACGTGGAATATTTTCGGTGAAATCCTATTGTGATTAGTCTCACACCCTACATACACCCTTGGGTGAAAGTAGACTTGGTAATGTTTTACACAGCTTTGGTAAATATTTTTTGAGATGACAGATCGAGTTACTAGCAGTCTCTTGGTGTGGTGTTGTGGAGATGGTTTGAGGGTGATGTATCCTTGCCATGTGGCAGTTCTTGGAAAAATCATTCTTATTCTTCTTGGTGTGTCCCTTTTAAATGTTTTCCTTAATCATTGAATTTCAATTCTTAATTTTTTTTAAGACTTGTTTTTTTTTTAATTTTTAAAATAGTTTTGTTAGATGTTTTGGGTTGTTTTACGAATATAAATTTGAATAAATCATTCCCGACCATTTTTATGACACCCAGGAACATGTTCCATCCCATGGGGATAGGGAACACCCTTTGGGCCTTGCCAAAAACTGATCTAAATGCTGATTCTAATGGTGACCAGATCTAGTTCGTCACAAAATGGTTTCAAAAGAGGTTAGCTATTTTGGATCATGTTAATTGGGTAAGAGTCTAGGTAGACCAGATCTATGATTTTCAGAACTCAATTTTTTGGTTATGAGTGAGGTTCCTATCCAGAACACCTTTTGGTGGGACATTAGTAAATAGGGTAAGTCGTGTTCCATATGAGTCTTTTAGACCTTGTTGTTTCTTTTTGTTTGGGAAATGAAATGGGAGTTGGTTCAAAAGTTGGAGTGATATTGTATGGCCAATAAATCCATGTGGATCTAGGGATATGGTCATAGAAAACTCTTTGTGTTGGTGGAGTTATTTGCATATGGTTTCCAACCTTATGTATGAGACACCCACCAACACTAGTTTCCCTCTTTTAAGAAGGGTCGTGTGTCTCTTTGAGTTTTCTAAATCCATTTAAGAAAATTAATATTTTCTAAAAATAGAGACATGGTTTTAAATTAAAAATTACTTGGTTGCACCAAATTCAAATGTTTGTAAAATAATCTTCCAATTTAGCAGAAATGGTTTGATTTATGAAAGGGTCGAAATTAAATTTTAGAAGTGTTTTAAAATGGACTGAGATGTTTTGAAAATAATGTGTATGACCTGAAAGAGTGTTTTTATTTGAATGGTTGGTTCCTTTATGAAATTTTTGTTATAATTTGACTTGGGTTTTTGTTTTCTAGACTGCAATTTTGAGAGAGAAAAATGAAGTGTCGGTCGAATGTCTTGGTTTCGAAAAGTGGAAATAATTTTTTTAACCTTTAGTATTTCTTTGAGAAAAAATATGCATGGGTTGACATGGGATAATGGATGCTTAATAGAACAACCAGATGTGTGTTAGGATTTATATGGGGAGTTTTCCCTATGTGGAACCGAAACAAGTATGTGTGAGGCCCATGGGATACCTTTAATTAATTCATTATCCACTGACCCCATTTAATTTCAAAGAAATGATTTTTAAGGATAATTTGATGTTCTTGAAACCAGTTTTTTTATAGCGTGTTTTATGTTCTTTTTGAATTTTTTTATGGGATATGTTGGGTTCGATAACCCCTCTTGTTTGAAATATGTTTTGGGTTTTTGTTTTGTTGTAATGATGGGTTTAAGTGTTGGTCAGTGATATTTTATGAGAAATTTTTTGGGAAGCCATTACAGTGGTTCCCCAATTATATTAGGTTCTAGTTTGTGGAATGTTATGACTAATGGCCCTTCTTGGATGGGTCTTTGGGTTTTCTTGTTGGCTATGGTATGCCCCCATAAAGAGTTAGTGCATGATTGAAGTGAGGCCAAGGGTGATTCACCGTCGGTAGATCCTCAAGTTAATCAACATAAGGGCATATTTCTTGACACTTTGAGATTTAGTCTACCCTTATTCTATTTTAGTTATGAGAATCCTATTTTAGAATTAAATTTGTTGTGAAAGGTTAAAATATACCTTAATCACTTAATTTTCCTGAGTTGTAAATGCTAAATTTTGACACTGTTGTTTCTATAGGTTCTATCTAGAAGTGGTGAAGGGGAATTTTGGTGAGGAAATGTAAACAAATCTAGATTTGATGGTATTTATTTTATTTTTTAAGGTACTTTGATTATTTAATTGGTTTAACATAAGAAATGATTCATGTTAGGCCACCCATATAGAAAATATAGTCATTCGAGGTTGTTATGGTTACTTGTTGTAATCTCATGTTTCTTGGGATCGATTCAAGGTACCACTCCTTTTAATGTCTATACCAGTAGTTGGGATCATGTTCAATGAAATTTTGATGTGTTTTGTTTTCCTTGAAGGGAAATTATTTTTGTTGTAGATCTGTTTGAGGGTTTTTACATAATAGAAGTGTGTCTTCTTCTGGGAATTCTGGAAATTCTTTGTCCTGAATGAAGTTGTATTTCTTGTGTTTTTTCAACTGTTGTTTTTTTTGACGTGAGAGGGGAAATGTGTATGAATCTTTGAGTCCCCGGTCTTGGTAATGGTTTCATGTTATAGTAAAGTGGAATTTTGAGTGTGTTATATCTTGGTGGTTTTGTCAAAAAAGTGATTTGGATCCGTGTGGAATCAAATGGAGAAGTTCTGTTTGGGGGTTTTAAGTGCCTGACTACAAGGAATGAGGTGGATCAATCATCTAATCATTATCCATTGGTCCCAAAGTGAAGATGTAACATAGTCATGAAACCCCATAGGTTAAAGGGATCATGGTTTAAAGTTTTTCTCCAGTGTGGGAGGTTGAAACAGTTTGAGGTTTCGATCTGGTGGTTTCATTTAAAGTGGTTTTCTCTAGTGGAAAGGGACATGGGGACCCTTTTTTCAAGGTTGTGAAATGAGTTAGTTGAATAATCCCTCCGTGGTTATAAGTAGATGGGGTAATTTTGTTTTCTCAAACCCTAGTGTGTGAACCATTGTGGGTGAAACTCTCTGTGTGGTTGTTCATGAATGAAAAACCTAATGATATATTTTGGATCTCAGTTTTGGTTGGACTCATCCAATGATGGTAATGATCATGGGAGTTGTGAACAAATTAGTGTCTCTGATAGTTTGGAGTTTCATTGATCATGCCTCTTGCAGTGGAAAATTAAGTTGCGTGGAGAGCACCCAAGTTGGCTCATGTCTGGTGTCTTTCGTCGGCCTATGTTAGTGTGTTAAAATGGATAGTTCTTATGGTGGGGAGATCCACCATGGGTCCCATATATGTTCTTTTGGAATAAGACTAATTTTATTTTATCTCTTATAATTGGGAGGCCATTCATACTACCCCCTGTTGGTATTCTGGTTCAATCTCTTGTGTTAGTTTGTTTCTATGGTGAGGATTTCATTCAGGTCTCCCTATATAAGTAGCTTAATTTTTTCCTTGGTGTTGGATTTGTGGTACGTAGTCTCATTTGGATCTATTTTAACACTAACTTCTTTTTTGGGTAAATGTTGGGATTGGAGCTTCCCCAATGGTTTTGTTGAAGTAAGGCTGCGTAACCTCATTTGAATTCGTTGTATGTTTTAGTTAAATTGATTGAACATCACCTGGTAGTTGTTAAGTTGTTTTATCTTAGTATTTGGTTCATTTAAGTTTTCTAGTTTCAATTAATTGGATTAAATTTTTGTTGCTAAGAGTATATTTTCTTTTTTTTTTGTCAACTAAATATGTTTTTTCTTTTGGGGGCAGGTGGCCATTTGCTAGGGAGTTTGTCTTGGTCTCTCGAGTTATCCCATATCCCTATTTTCATTCTATTAATTTCCTTTTCATTGAGACCCCCCCCCCTTTAGCATTGAGATGATATTGGTTATTTTCATCTATCTTTATCATGGATTTTCGAGAGCATAATTCATTATGATGGGGATGATTATCACACCTAGGTTTTTAATTTTTACTTTGTTCTGGTTCGGGTTGGGTTCTTGGTCATTTTATCTGGATCTAGGTGTGACATGTTTGAAATGTAGAGGCATTATTTATATTCTATTCTAGACCTATATTTCCCCCTAGGTTCCCCCAATCCCCCCCTTGAATATGGTTTCAAAACATCAACATTTGAGTAGATTTAACTGGGCACACGATTTGGCCACACGGTTTCCTAAAACTTGTAGCTAAACCATGCACAATGTCCAGAACATTACCATTTTTTATGTAATTTCATTTTTTCCCTTCCAGGAATATCCCTAGTGCGCCCCTTTCTTCCTCCATTTGTCCATTACAGTGGTGTAAGGTTCCCAAACTCCCCTAAGCTCATTTGGAACCCAATTTTGAAGGGGTTTTTGTGGTATAACTTCAAGATTTCTTTAATTAAGTGAATTCATTCCTTCCATCATCCATTTTATTGTTGTTTATTCCCACCTTCATGATGTTCCAAATTTCTAGAAACTATGGATTTATACCTAGGGTTTATTTCTCAGATTCTTGGTTCAATATTCTTTGATATTGTTTGTTTTTATTCCATTGTGGTGTAGTCATGGTGTTGTTGAAGTTTCAGAAAATGATTTGGGATTTTCACATATAAGTTAGGTGATTCCATGTGTAATCACTCTTTAAGGAGTTATATTTTATTCATATAATTTTTTAAAATGTTACTCATATGTTTTTTGTGGTTTACATACAATTTTTGATGGAATTGGATAAGCGTTTAATTCTAACATTTAATTTTTTCTTGAAAATGTGTTGTTTTCAGGTGTAACTCATGTGGTATCATTTGAGGCCATTTTATAACATATGAAAGTGGTTTATTAAATGTAACTAGTGCTTAAAACTCTAGTTTGGTTTCGTATTAGTGTTAATTTAGCCTTGAAAGAGGGTTTTCGAATGGATTTTGTGTGAAAAACCTTATTATATTCCTTGGAGTTGTTTTATTAAATTCTAAAATGGTTTTTTCAGTTACAAAAAGTGTGAAATAGATAGTTAAGTACTTTTATGATGGGTGTATGTTCTTAAAATGGGTTTTTAATGATAAATTGATGATTTGTGATGTCAAATGTTTTGAGAATGTTTTTCATATGGTTGGAATGTTTTATTAAATTGTGAGAAAGGGGCGAGACATGTTTGTGTGATTTTTTGGAGTGAGTATAGTGTTAAAATAAATTTGAAGGTGAATAGAGAATTATGTGACAAGTTTTGGGGTGGTTTTGTGTGTGTATAAATTTGAAATGGAATTTTTATATACAATTCATATTTTATAACTTGTGGAACATGATTGAGCAAAAAAAGGGAAACCCAGGTATCTAGGTGGGCGGACTAGGACTAGTATACTAGTGATCCGGTAGTGGTTTTTTTCTTCTTTCGCATAGAATTCTTGATGACGACAACAGTAACTAAACCATGATGATGTTGGGGACCAATAGGCAATTTGGTTTTCCCCTCCTAGTGGCTTTTTTATGGGAATTTTATTAATTTTGGTTACTTTTACACCAAGATGCAATGTTCCTAGTGTCGCACAACTACATAGTGCCAAGTGGTGTTCCTCTGACTAGTTCTCTTTGGAAATATTATACATACCATCGGAATATATTGTGTTTGGTTGGTAAATTTGAAATCATGTGTATTTTATTTAGAATATTTCATTCTTTAAAGTTCCCCTCTGGTAAATGGTTTTCATTTATAGCTACATCTTTTAGAAATTTTTAGTAGCATTTCCTATTTAATAAAACATTAAAGATTTTTTTTAAAAAAATCACATGGATACTTTTGGGGGGGAATCATATTGGGATTAAGTTCACATTCTATATACACCCTTGTTTTTAAGTACACTTGGTAATGTTTTATGTGTGTTTGGGAATTTGTTTAGAAATAATGGTTCAGGTTACTAGTGGTCTTTTGGTGCAGTGTTGTGGATATGAAGTGAGGGGGATTTCCCCTTTCCATGGTGTGGTTATTGGGATAGACATGATGCTCTTTCTTGTTGTGTCCCTTTAAAATGTTGATATTAAACCTTTCATTTCAGTTCTGATTTTTGTTTAAGCCTTGTTTGGTTTCAATTTTGAGAATGTTTTTATCGATGTTTTGGGTTGTTTTATGAATATAAATTCCGTTAAATAATTCCCAACCATTGTTTATGATACATAGGAACTTTTCCAAGCCTTTGGAGATAGGGAATGGTTTTTGGGCCTTTCCATAGACTAGGTCGGGTTCCAGTTCGGATGGTGACCAGATCTGGTTCATGACATATAGTATACCCACTCTATTTGTTAGAAATAATCTTCTAGTTAGCAACATCATGCATAAAAGAAAGAATAAATGGGGATTTGTGGTGGGATATTTCTGGTTACAAGTTTGGTTGACCTGATCCGGTTTATTTGAATCATTGATTCCATTAGATCAAGTTGAGTCATAAAATCTAATTTCCATCACCCTATTATATCTTCTAATGAGAATTATCTAACATGGATAACTTACTTTCTTATAAAAATATTAGTTTTCACTCCACCATTATCATCCTTTCCATTAGATATTTTCATATTCTTCCTCATTTCATTATATTAATCCTTTTTTGTGAAAATTAGTTTTAAACACATGACTAAATTGTAACTATCACCCAATTTATAATCATTTTATAGTATTCATTTCTAATTCATCCATTATCTTTAGTATACATATTCTGTTACTCAAATTTCTTCTACAGTTTCATAGTTCCATCACCATGATTCTTGTAATCCAATCCCAACTGAGGTGAAACACCACCTTAATACATCCCAAAATACAACCTTTGTCTACAGATCATGTATATTCTGATCCCCTAATATATTTTATAGATCGAGTACTCTATCCATCGATTAATTCTTGTTTAAGTGATACTGTATAGGAAATTAGTTTTCCTATAATGAAATGTTATGTTTTTTCCAACTTAGTAACACTTTATTAATGAAAAAATATCATCCCATCATCTTTCCTTATTCTAAGAATTTATATCAACCCTTCAGCCCAATAAATTCCTTCAATTCCTCCACTAAATAAATTTATTATACCTCCCTCGTTGATAGAGTATCTACTAGTTAAAGATTCAATATCCATGTTATAACTATCCCTATTATAGTGAACTCATATCCAATGTTTCTACTCTCATATCCATATATCCCCCATGGTTATAGTAAGAAGTCCTTTGTAATAAATCATTAATTCTGAGGAAAAGTTCCAGGATTTAGGATTTATTTATGTATCAAATAATGCACTTCATAGCCCACTAATTTTCTAATCTCAAATTCGAAATGTATCTATTAACAACACCCATTGATCAAAAAATTTCCTATCGAGTAAAGAACATGGAATAAATCATACTTCCAATTTCTAATGTACATATAATTTCTTCCATGTACATTACCTCAATATCTTCTTATAGTGCCTTCTCCTTACTCAATTTTAAATTTCAGTCAACAAGTGTGGACATAGTGTTTTCCTCTCTCACATCAAAAGGCTATACCATATTCCAAATATAATGAAATAGAGTCAGGTATGAGCTATATAAACATATGTCCATTAGAATACAAATACCTCATATCCATATTTCTATAAAGATATCCATTATATAGAAATTTTCAAAAAAATCAATATTCATCCCATCATCCCTTTCCCTTACTAGACTGAAAATTATAATATCATCAACATAGGTAAGTAGGATGACAGAATTTCCATCATATAATACCTTCCAGTAACAAAAATGGTTTACATTACTATAGAAGATCATTCAATACATCTTTATGTAATTAAAAATTCCATTATATTACCTTAGTTCCATCTTCAAACCATAGAGGATCTAATTCATCTTGCATACATAGTCCTCATTTTGATGATCTATAAACCCAACTTGATGATTCTTATATATTTTTTCATCTATATCCCCATGAATGAATAATTCCTTCATGTCGATCTATTCTAGATGAAATACCAACATGGAAACAATACTTTGTATCATTAAAATAGTCATATGTTTAATTAATGGGTAAAATATCTCACAGAAATACATACTTCCCATTTTTTAAACCATTTTTTAACTTTTCATTCTTTGTATATTCATTTACCATCTACATATTCCTTCATTTAATATACATATTTTTTATGAAGAAATGTATTCCTATAAGTAATGCATATTTTCACCCATTTCATTGATATTAGTGTGAATTAATATCATCCCTTGTGGATAACATAAATTTATTATTATCTTTTTTATTTTTTCCATCATCTATGAGTCGTTAGTAGTTCATGCTATACCCATACCTATTCACACTATTCCTTAATATGGTAATCATAAAGTACCCCCTTTGTGAGTCAAATACTTCTACTTCTATAACTTCTATAAATATATCTTCTGGATAAAATTCTTCTAAAAATATACCACTAGAATCCATAGCTCAAGATATTTAAAGTCCTTCCTGGGATAATAACATGATAAGAACATGATTTTCATTGATATTTTCATTCAGGCTATCCTGTGTTTCAATAATGATATTGTTTTTGAATTATCTAGAACATCCATAACTTCAATATGTCCATTTATATAAACCCCAACATGAACTGATACTTTGATATCATTATAATTCTCAGACTTATTCTAATCATTTTAGAGTATCTATACATTTCAAATGAAAATTTTAATTTTCACACCCTTCTGAAAGTTGTTTTCCCATATTTGAAATATAAACTCTTCATCAGCATTCCCTAAAAAGTAATATGATTTGGAATTATCTTTGATGTTGTACCTCTACATGTAACAAATACCAATGTATATGATTTCACTAAATAGTTTGAGATAGGAAAAATAAACCTACTAACATAATCAAAATACTTAAAGAAGTTCATACATCAATCGAGAATAAAAACTAATATTAATTAAATATTCCATACAGTTCACTTATTATACCAAAAGTAATTTTTTTAATACTAATTGAATTATCATTCTTATTTTCTTTTTAACCAATTCTTGATTTATCCCTTCAATTACTCCATTTTTTATATAGTACTTGGTATAGTTCTCCAAAATGATATTCCATTCCAGTAGTAGAACATCAGAAATTACCTACTTATATGGTCCAAAAAATTATCAAACAATTGGAACTTATACATACAATGATATCCTTTAACACCAATATCTAAATTAAATGAATCTTCTAAACACCTCATACATGTTCTTGAGAAAGAACACCCATGTCACATCATATTCTATTAGGATTTAATAGAGTAATGATGCTACTAAAATCAGTTATGAAACACCTTCATTGGGGTATGATCATTTGAAACCCCATAAAAACATAAATACCACTTGTTGGGGCCATGAAAATATTTTCTAATACCAATTTAGGATAGTAACAAAAAAATACTTCATGGAAAAAATCACCAATTCAATGCAACACTATGATGTCTAGAACATATAATACACACTAAACCAAAATCACAGCATCATAACTCATGAATTCCATGAATGAACACACACAAGTGTATTAGATGAAAAATATTGAACGAAACTATTAAAATAATAACACATGTTTTTGTGATTCATATGATACTTTTAGTCCATATGGGGAACAATTATTTAAATAGATTAATGAAATAAAATATTATTATAATTTATGTATAATAACCATAAGTGACCCACCCTAGTAAATAATATAGATTTCATACAGTGAAACCAATCAATATGTCTTCTGATCCCTATGATGAATGATTCTACGTATCACATATATTCAAGGATATATCTATATTCATGAAACCCACTTCCTCAACTCCTTCTATAGTATACCATATGGAATCTAAAACTCTCATGAAGGAAACATTACATAACACCTTAAATAATCAAGTATATTCTCTTAACTACAAAACCAGTAAGGGAGGAAATTTAAATACTCTCCATCAGGAAAAACCATATGAAATTCCTTTAATTTTCCTACACCACATAAATCAGATAGAGTTTATGGGTATGATCTGACTTCCATATTCTACCAATACCTTTTGATCAGCTTCATACAGTTTTCAAAACAAATAGACGGACATACTTCATAGCTAACACTCAACCATTTCCATATAAAGCACTTCTTAATTGGAGAACACACAAAGAGGATATTGAATTTTTAAGAGGTAAAATAAAGGTGAATAAAAGGATAATTTGATTTATAGAATAAATGCAGGGTAAACCAAGTTTTACAATTTTTATATATTATTAATTTAATTTATATATTTAAAATTACCATAGTGTAAATGTTCCATATAATGTTCATGCCCATTATATTTTTGAATGTGTACCCAAATTCTAAAGATAGTAAGCCATTAGGTCTAGATAACAATGTTTTAAATTACACATCGAGGATAAGGTGACGGGAAATCATGTCTTCTAATGTTGTTCTTATCACCTAGTTCACAACTCTCTAGAAGACTGAATATGTATTCATTAAATCCTTCTTTGAAACAATACTAGATAACCTTATTTTGAAAGTTATAAATTGAAAACATGAATACATTCAAACTACTATATTAATCAGAGTTTCTCTATTTGTATATATGATATAACCTCCATATTCCCTTGTTTATTGGTTACACTCTAATTTAAATCCATATATATAGGCACTCTATAAGTTATTACCATAAAAGGAGGTATTAGGTGTGTTGGGTTTTGGATTTCACCCATAAAAATTGATACCTACATATCCATATGAAGGGAATAATAAACCACATATTTTGGTTCCCATTAATGATATGTGTTGTACATTTTAATATTATGTTATAGGGAAATATTTTATTATTTTTAATTTCATGTAACCGTGACTAAGGAAGTTCCATTTTTAGGCTAATCAATAAGGGAAAAGCCGTATTTTTTTAAGGTCATAAAATTAGGACTATATTTAAGCTACTCGAAGTATTTTTGAATGAACTACTATGTGTAAGGGACCTAACCATGACTGGTGTAGGACTTATTCATGAGTATAGCTTTATTTTTGTCTCTTATATATTGGTAACTAGATATGTAATAATGACTAAACTATGGGTGATTCAATCTAGTGAAGAGGAGTTGGGACATACCTTGAATTTAAAACTCATTTATCTCTATGGTCATTAATTATCTAGAAGGGGGGATGATCAAAGGGAATAATATGAATTTGGTAGATATGGATTCAAGAGGGGTTTTACCAGTATCCAAATGATTATGATCATTATTATCAAGGAAATTCTTGATTGATTATATTCCAAGGACAATTCTAGGTATAGAAAATAATTTAGGGAGATATGTTACCAAATACATGACCCCCCTTATCAAAGGAATACATGATTTATGGGAAGCACAAAAAATCATGGTGTCTTGATCATGTGAGTATAATCTATTCAGAGAAGGAATTGATTATTTTTTGAGGTTTGGACCTTGGTCAATGAAGGACCAAAAAATTTTATTAGGCTGAAATGATGTTTCAAAAACCCATAAAATGAATCTAGTAAAAAAGGGATAATCTTTAATAAAATTTTATATGGAAGTGGTAAATTTATAATATATACATATATACTTTCGTAAACCTATGGATTATATATGACTTATATCCAAATTTGAATAATATGGTTCTATTAATTATGTAAGGTGTTATGGTTAGATACTACATAAGAATTATATGAGCATCCATCTATGAAGAAATCATGTCGAGTATAAAAAGTATGTTTTCACTAATGTTTTATTTAAACACATGCACAAAAATATTATTTGTTCAAGTCATATCAAAAAAAAATTATAAGGGTGTCCATTTACTTATTTATACTTATGTTTAAAGTCTACCTAAGTGAATTCATTTATAAAGACCTTCTTATGAAGGTGTTACTTGTAAATGATGTTATTTCATAAACATTACGCCTCATAAGATTATTTAATACATTGTGTCATTATTTTTTACAAATACATGACATGGTATATTTATAGGAAATGTCACATAACTGATTTCTCTAAACTCATGGAAACTACCCCTTGTAAATTTTATGTTTGATTTCATAGGATATTCATGTCGACATCATAATGTGAAATCAAAAAAGAATTTTGGTGGACAGTGAATGTTTTTTCCTCAATCTCACAAATTTTTATAGAGTTAAAAAATAAATCTCATAGCTAAACAAGTGGGCAAACTACCAGTCTCAATGGATTATTAAAATCTTCATGAATCTTATATAGTCTATAAAGTTATTTCAGGGTTTTTGGTACTTAAAAATTAAGTGTTCACATTTCTGTGATCCCATAATATGATCCCCAATCAGATGTAATAATGTGAGTAAGAAATAAAATAGTGTCAAATATGATGAAGAATAAAAAAATATATCTTCATGTGATGCATGAATTCTAAAACATTTAGGTGAAAATACCCTTGAAAAATGTTTCCCAACCTAGTTATATGGTTGTGAGAACCTTTTATTGAGAGTAGGCTATGGATTTAATCAAATGTTAGAGGAAAAGATTCTATAGTATTTTGATGTATTTCTTAAACCCTTACCAGAATGCATTGGACTGGTAAAAAATATCCCACTAGTAATATTTTTATCCTATAAAATAGTTCATTTCACATGATTTTATGTGAAAAGTTACATATCCCAAATGGACACCTGAATCAAAATTTTTAACTCTCTGATGTTATAAATCTATAGATTATTTTTTTTCAATTCTCATACCCATGTTGAGACAATGTCCATTCACTGAAGCTACTAAATAAATTCTCAACATCAGACCCTTTCTGGTGAACCCAGTCCCACACAAATAATATGTGTCTACCTTGATTCTAGGTTCCCAAATGATTTGCATGAAACCCATTCTCGCATTCCAAGAAGAATCCCCACACATTCACATATGAACCCCATCATGTGTGCCAAGATGAAACCCCTAAATGAACATAGTTAAATCTATACACACACCTGGATCTGTACATTTGTTCCTTGGAGGGTACTTCCATATGATGGGAACCCAAGATGAGGTTTTCCTATAAAAGCACCATATGGAAACCAATTTTTAATATGATGTACAAAGTGCATAAAAAGTACCAAGAATACCTACGTACTGAAGTAATTGATTGAACAAAAAACTGTGTATAATTTTTTTTTCAAATTAAAACCTAAGTAGAGGGGATAATTATAATGACCCTAACTTAAACAATACATAATATTTAATTAAGTTAATCATTCACATTTAGGATCTTTTCAGGTTTAGAGATTTATAGAATTAGGACATAAGTTATATATACCGACTTGAATATTACATGTAGACACTTCTACTCAGTATCCAATTGTTTCATTAAATAAAAACTTTCAAAATAAATTATACATGTTTAGGGACATGTTTTAAACAACATGACCTTTCCATGATCCCATCCTTGACCCTATTCCACTTTATGTCCTGTGAATAACATTTCTAAAACATGGGATGAGTATAAAAAGCTCAGAAAGGTTTATAAAACAAGGAAAGAAAACATTATTCCATCAATACATACAAATCAATGAAATCATACTTTTCAGTATTTAACATACCACAAAAAATAATAATATTTATGAATAACACATGGAAATCAAAAATCATAAACATAACTTGTGGAATCAATAAAATACTTATGTTTTAGCTTTCACAGTTAAATAGGGAGTTATGTTTGGAATACCCATCATAGTATATTCTCTAAATATCTTAAGAGAAACATTAATGTTTACCTCAGTGACATTACCCAATGCATTGGAGAGCTGTCTCAGGATCACTATCCCTAAGTTTATCATGGAACCACCCATATACATAAACAATACCCAAAAACCATAAAATAATCATAACACATGAATAATTAAAAAGGAAATATAACATTTCCATATCACAATATAACATTTCAATATATTAAAATAATTAGTCCATTATCAAAACCATTTTAAATACCACAATATGAAAAAAAAATTATATTTTATTTATTTTCCATTTAAAAAACATTATGACTTGTTAAGGATTCCAAATATCAAATAATTCTCACGGTAGAAAAAAGGTCATTGTCATCGCATACATTTAAAAGAAACATGGTTTTTTGTCTTTTAGAAAAATGATTCATAAAAAAAATATTCTTTTTGAATAAAATTAAATGTTAAAGTGGTTTATTATACAACTTATAAAATATATTCGTGTATAAATTGAAGTGTGCCTCTATGAAAGGAGATTGAGATGAATTATTTTACCTCAAGTCTGACTTGACTTGTTCATTCTTTAATCTATAGAATAATAAGATAAAGTTAATTTCTAATTTATTAAGAACCTTTTTCAATTTTATTATTCCTTTTATATCACTTATTACCACATTATAAACATTACATAATCATTTAAGTTAATAGCTTTCATTTTGTTGATATTTGGTACTTCAGTCCAAAATGATCTTGTTATAATTACAAATTGTCCATGAGGTCAAATTTAAATTGTCTCCAGAATTATATTCATGGTTTAGATATCATATATATCATTTATATCCAGTATATATATATATGTATTTTTAATACTATAAAATATTTGGAGATAAGAAATGAAATGGACCATTCATGGAGACTGTAAGTTGTACATATGCATGAACGCTACTTTCATGTTTATTTTGTATATAATAGAACATAATGATACATAGGTATATCATAATTATAGTATAATATAATATATAATCATTAACTCCGTCTATTATATGTTCCGTATATGGAATGAACGAGTCATATCACTTTGAGGCGGTGGTAGTCCCACTTCCTCAAATGAAATTATCGTATTTACGCATTATGGAAAGCCTAAAGGTATGATGTAAATGAAAAATACCGAAACATAGTGAAAATATAAATATAATATATACCATTTACAAATATAGTTCCATCATAATGTCCACCATGAGAGGTGGTGGGGAAAATTGAACAATCGTCATTTCGTGAGGCAGAAGTTCACCACACAGAGAAACAGTATGTCCGTATCCATTAGATGGAGGTGTGTGGAAGTGTAGTTAACATAATTATCATTAAAAAATAATAGTATATTTATGATATTGGTGTTGTTATGTAATAAAATAATAATAATATAATATGTAGTGGGGAAGGAAAAAAAACAGAAAAGTACTTGGGAGAAGATATTGCCTCTAAATCAGGTAACTCCCTTTGATTTGAGCCAAAAGGATCTCTTGAATTTCATTCTACCTAAGGTGATTATTTTTTGAGGAATATAGGCATATTGGGAGTTTATTATGTTAAATTTTGGATGAGCCAAAGGGCTTTATAGGTGTGATTAAGGGTTAGAGGTGATGGCCTTTTATAAGTGGACGGACGGGCTCTTTAGGAATGTTTGAAAGTATTATTTTTTTATAAAATTATTTTCCATTTAAAAAGGTCCATAACTCATTACATTATATTATAATATTAATATTTTTCTAAATAATCTCAAAAAATAGGTTTCATACTAGTTTTGGTTACATATATAACCTTTTCATTTTACTTTAACCCCTAGTTAGCTAATTTAACTCTTACCATGTCTTCTAGTATATTCATACTATATGGTTAATATAGTTACCATAAAATACCAAAAAACAACAAGTGGTTAATTAATGATAGTATCAACCTTATATAAGTCATTTGGAAGAATAATTGATTTTTAATATTATTATATCATTTAATAAAATAATAAATTTTTAAAAATCTCATTTATGTCAATTTATATACAATTCATATCATGACTTTTTTAAAAATCTATAAAAACTTTAATATTTCGAAAAAACATCATTACATCAAATATAACAAGTCATAATAATCCCTAAAATTCTTTTATAGAATAAAAAGTTTCAAAATAAATTTATTTTAATTTTGATAATCTCATTTATTTAAAGCATTCAATAATAAGGTAAACACTATATCATCCTTGTGTCATAAATAAATCTATTTATATGATGTATAAATATTATAAATAAAATAAATTTTGTAGTAAATAATTTTATCTTTCTAATTATTATTTATATTATAAAATATCACTTATATAACACCATATAAAAATTGTTTTACTAAAAGATAATTTTTTATCTTATATTTTCCTTAACTTTAAATTAATTTTTATAAAATGTCATTTTCACTTAAAAGTGACTCCATGGGGTCCCAAAATTGATCCAAGGATGCCCCTGGTCGGACATGTATCAACCAATAGGTTTAGGACACATGTTATGGTAATTTAATATTATTATATAATTATTGTTTTACCCTTATTTACCGGATTTACCATTAAACATGGTAAATAAAATATTTACTGAAGTAACTATTGATAATGCATAAAAATAAAAGTTTCATATTTAAAAAATTTATACCTCTTTATTGTTTCATATTGAATTAATTTTTCAAAATTGAAAAAACATAATTTTTAGAAATTAAATTAAAATTATTTACCCTTGTCAAAACAAAAAGCTTGTATTTAAGAGGTAAAAACTACCAAAAGATTGACATGAGTTTTGTCCAATTTAAAATGAAATTACTTCCAATGACAAAAAATGGATTAAATTCCAAAAATATAATCCAATTTCACTTTAAAATCAATTAAAAGGACAATATTTCTATATAAATAAATTAGATAAAAAGGCATTTTTGACTTAAAATGCATTATTTCTTCACTATTCATTAATTAATGAACTTTATCAGAAAAATTCCAAAATTTCATCCAAAGTAAATTTTGATGACCCTATTCTATATCATAAGTTTATTTTTTGAAATATAACATATAAAAGTGAAAAAACTAGATTTAAAATGGGTTCTCCATCAAAAGAAGGTAAAACAACCTTTTAAATAATATTGGAGTATTTCAAGCTTAAAATCAGATTCATTATTATTTTAAGCCACTAAAATTTATAGAATAAATGTAAAGACATTTAAAAACATTTATAATCATATTATAGTCAGTTATATTCATTCCCTCCAATACAACAGTTAGGCATTAACTACCATTTAAAATAATAATAATATATTATTATTATTATTATTATTCGGTACAACTCAATGTTGATTGCAATATAAGATTTCAAATCATCTCATTGTTTCATGTCAATTATGCTATCAGAAATAGTGTCCCCTTTAAAGGAAAATTAATATTTAATTCAAAAATATTAATAAATATGAATATTTCATATTCTTTATTTACCTGGGATGTTAAATCCTTCCCCACTTTTGGGAATTGCCTCCCCAAAATTATATTCACTTATCAAATAAGTGGGGTATTTATCCCTCAAAGAATTTTCTAATTCCCATGTTGCATCATCAACCATATGGTTTTTCCACAAAACCTTTACCTGATGAATAACCATATTCCGAAACACTTTCTCTCTTTGGTCAAGAATATGGACTGGTTGTTCCTCATAGGAGAGATTCTCTTCTAACTAAACTAACTATGGACTCCAAACATGATATGGATCTGGAATATACAATCTCAATAGTGAAACATGAAAAATATTCTGTACTTGGGATAAAATTGTAGGTAAATCCACTCTATAGGAAAATGATCCATCATCATCTTGGATTTTATAGCATCTAATGAACCATAGATTCAACTTTCCCTTCTCACCAAAACGCATCACACTTTTCCATAATGAAATATAGAGGAAGACATAATCAATGACCATGAATGAATGATCCTTACTCTAGTTATATAAATAACATTTCTTACTACTCTAAGATGTTATCATGTGATTCTGAAGCAACTGCCCTTTTTTGGAATCTCTTCTACCAATTCTGGTCCCATCAACTTACTTCCATCTACATTATCCAAAATAGCTAGATTTTGACACCACTTTCTATATAATGCCTCAAATAGTTCCATATGTATACTAGAATGAAAACTGTTATTATAAGAAAACTCAACTAAAGAATAATATTGGTCCCAACTTCCCTAGTAATCCATTGAACAAGCACGTAGCATACCTTCCAATGTCTGAATTGTTCATTCTGATTTCCCAGCTAATTGGGGATGAAAAGCTGTAGTGAAATTTATTTCAGTACCCAATGTGATCTTCAGGACATTCCAAAATTTAGAAGTGATCCTGTGATCGTGTTCATATACAATGGAGTGTGGAACTTCATGTAACCTGACAATCTCCTTAGCATACAGTTTAAAAATTTGATCTATAGACAAAGTATCTTGAATAGGAAGGAAATGAGCTGATTCAATCAATCGATCAACAATAAACCAGATTGAATTACTACCTCGATATATCTTCAGTAATCCTACTATAAATTCCATGTATATATTTTCCCATTTCAACTCTGGAACCTGTAAAGGATGAATCATCACTTTCGGAAACTTCTACTCTTCTTTAACATATTGAAAATTCAAACACTTCACAGTAAAGTCATCAATATCTCTTTTCATTCCATCCCACTAGTAATAATCTTGAAGATCTATGTGAATTTTATTACTACCATGATGAACTGAAAACAGATAACTATGATCATTACATAATAACTCTTTATTAAAATGTGAACACAAGGCACACATAATCTCTTTACAAACCTAAAAACACGGTCTCAATACATGTTAAACTCAGGTAACCTACCCTTATGAACCAATTCAACCTTTTTCTGCAACTCATATTCATATTTCTATGCTTTCTTTATTCTATATTCTAGGGATTCTTGTATTGAAACCTGAAACAAAACAGAGGAGTCACTTTCACCAATAACTTCTATGCCAAATATCATTAAATCGTTAATCAAAGGATCTTCTTCCAAATGTAACATGGTTAATATATCATTACTTTTTGAAATAAAATTTTCGACCTCTTTATTTTTTTTCCTAGACGGTAATGTATTTTGAAATCATAATCCTTGGTTAATTCTATCCATATCCTCTATCTCATGTTAAATTCATTCTGAATTAATATATACTTCAAATTTATTTGGTCAATATATATATCACATTTTACTCTATACAGATGATACCTCCAAATTTTTAAAACAAAAACCATAGTAGATAATTCCAAATCATGTGTAGGGTAATTTAACTCATATGGTTTCAACTGAAGTGAATCATAACCAATTACCTGATCATTATACATTATGACACAACAAATTCCTTTCAACAAAGCATCATTGTAGATAACAAATTCACCACCTCTGGAAGTTAAAGCTAAAACTAGAGCATTCACCAATCATCTTTTCAATTTGTGAAAAAAATCATCACATTATTTTGTCCAGATAAACATACCAACTTTTTGAGATAACTTGGTCAATGGGCTAGATAGCCAAGATAAATTCTCAACCAATCATAGGTAATATCCTTTTAAACCAAGAAAACTAATGATATCTATGATATTGGTAGGTCTTGGCCACTCTCCAATAACTTTTATTTTAGTAGGATCAAAAGATATTAAATTTTTTGATACAATGTGTCTGAGGAATGAATTTATTTGTATCCAAAAATCTCACTTGCTCAATTTCCCATACAATTTATTTTCTCTTAATGTTTGAAATACAACCCTTAAATGACTTTCATATTCCTCTTTACTTTTGGAATATACTAAAATTTAATCAATAATCACAACCACAAACTTATCCAATAGATCATGGAAAATTCTATTCATAAGATCCATGAATACAGTAGGTGCATTGGTTAACACAAAAGGAATAACTAAAAATTCATAATGGACGTATCTAGTGTGAAACGCAGTCTTCGGAACATCTACTTCCTTTACATTCAACTAATGGTACCCCGACCTTAAGTTAATCTTCGAAAAATACTGAGATCCCTGGAGCAGATCAAAAAAATCATTGATATGAAGAAAAGGATACTTGTTCTTAATATTAATGTTATTTAAGGCTCTATAATCAATGAAAAGTCTCATTGAACCATATTTCTTTTTAACAAACAAGACTAGAGAACCCCGAGGTGATGTTATAGGTCGAATGAAACCTTTATATAACAAATCTACCAATTTTTTCTTTAAATATAAAAGTTAAATTTGAGACATTTGATAAGGGGGTTTTGAAATTGGCTTAGAATCAAGAACTATGTCAACTGTAAATTTAACTTCCTGGCCAGGTTAAATACTAGGCAACTCATCAGGAAAAACATCAAGATACTCATTTACTACTGGAACATCATTAATCTAGATAGGTCTTTAGTTTTCAAAAATATGTACAAGGTAACATTCATTTACATATTTTACTATTTTATCTGCTTCCTGATATGTTATAAAAATTAAGGGTTCATTCTTGCACACAAACTAAAATTCTTTTTGAAAAGAAACCTCTTTAACTCTACAGTCAATCTTAGGACAATAAACTGAAATCCAATCCATACCCAACATAACATCAAAATCTACTAGAGGAAAAACAATAAAGTTTTTAGGTAGATTCTTTCTTCACATAAGGACAGGAAGGTTCTTATAATTTCTTTTTTTCTCAACATTTCCACATGTTGTTCACACCATAAGTTCTGGATACATATCATGAGATGGAATTCCCAATTTACTAGAAAATTTCATAGAAAATAAAGAATGTGTAAACCCTGAATCAATCAACACATTGGAATAATTTGAATAAAGCAATAGTGTACCTGATACTACTTCATTTGATGGACCAACATCTACTGAAGTTGTTCCAAAGGATTTGACCACCCATTTCTGCTTGAATTTTGGATAATTTCGCTCAGTTGAGTTATTCATTGGACACTCATTTTCATAATGACCAATTTCATTGCACATAGAACATTTTAATGACTTTAAATCATATTTTTTCCTACCATTACCCTAATATTTTTCAGTGCAATTACAAGCCTTATGTCCCATTTTACCACATCATAAGCACTTACCAGGATTCAAAAGGAGTTCCCCACTGTTCTTTTTTCCACAATTTTCACAACCTATAAACTTACATTTCATACCATTAGACTTTTTTGAAGAGTTCTTACCTTTAGTCTACAACATCGACCACTTATTCTATTTTTTTCAAATAACACTTGATCATCGGCGAACTCCATTTCCCCCTCCTACACACATCAGACAAGTTTCTCATAACTTTTGATTTCATGAGTAGCTAAATCCCTTTGATACATTGGATTTAATCCTAAGTAAAAAATAATTGATTTTAATATCAATATATCATATGAAATTTGGAGAATACCTTTCCAGTCTAGTGAATTTTACTTCATAAGCAGCCACTGAGTCATCCCCTTACCTCAATTCCAGGAATTTTTTTTCCATCCCAAGTCAAACCAACATAAGAAAATATTTCTCAAGAAACATACCTTTGAATTCATCCCAATCAAGAGCATTAATCTCCTCACTATCCCTGATATATTTAACCATCAACAACCACTGATCGGCTTCACCTTCAAAATGGTAAACAACAAGACTAACATTTTTATGTTTTGAGCACCCCATGGCATCAAAAATATGTTCCAGTGATTTAATCCACCCTTCAGCTAGAACATGATCATATGATCATCTGAATGACGAGGGATGTTTCTACACGAAATTATCTACTACTAACATGTTCCTCTATGGTTGATCTGGAAGATCTCATCCATGGATACCACCACCATTTATATCCTGAGTCAACTACGCCATCACTACAACAAATTGTTCTATTCCAAATCTGATAATCTCAGGACGCTGATTTAGATAGTTTATTTCCTCTTGATGTTTTCCCATTGTAAATTCCATGTTTCCTCTAAGGCAAACCATTCTGAACATATAGATATCTTAGGTTAATCAACATGGGAATATTCAAATTCTATATCATTTCAATCTTATCATAAAGTAAAAATTATTTATGGATATTAATTTAACAATATCCTAACTTCTAAATTTGTCTAAACCGACCTTTGATACCAACTATAGGCCCCCAAACTTAAAAATTACATATTCTTGAATTATGTTAATAATTCACACTAAATATCTTTTCAGGTTTATAGCTTTAGAGAATTAGTTTTTAACTTATAAATACCAACTTGAATATTACATGTAGACACTTCTACTTAGTATCTATTTTTTCAAAAAATAAAAAATATTAATAGAAATGGAACATGTTTAGTTCTATGTTTTAAATAGCATGAATTTTCCTCAATCCCATCCTCGACCCTGTTCCACTTTATTTCATGTGATGTTTTTTTTCAAAAACATGGGATGATCATAAAAAGATCATTAAGGGTTATAAAACATGAAAAAAAACGTTAGTCAATAAATACATACAAATCAATGAAATAATACTTTTCAATCTTTGATATACCACACAAAATAATAAGATTTATGAATAACACATGGAAATAATAAATCAAAAAGGTAACTTGTGTCATTCATAACATACTTATGTTGTAGCTTTCATAGCTACGTAGGGAGATACGTTTGGAATACCCATCATAATATATTATCTAAATCTCATAGGAGAAACATTAACGTTTACATCTGTCATGATACCCAATGCATTAGAGAGATATATCGAGCTGACCCACCATTGGGTTATCATTGAACCACCTATATACAAAATCAATGCCTAAGAACCATAACATAATCATAACACATGAACAAGTCAAAAGGAAAGACAATATTTCAACATCACAATATAAAATTTCAATATATTGATATGATAAATCAATTCTCAAAACCAATTTCAATACTAATATATGTTAAAAGATTATATGGTATTTATTCTCCTTTTAAAAAACATTACATCTTGTTAAGGAAGCCAAATATCAAATAAGTCTCACGGCGGCGGAAAGGTTATTGTCATCATGTGCATTTAAAAGAAACAATATTTTTGTCATTTAGTAAAATTATTCTTAAAAAAGTATTCCATTTGAATATAATTAAAAGTAAAATGTGTTCATTATACAGATTATAAAATAAAGTCATTTATAAATCGAAGTATGCCTCAATAAAAGGATATTGAGACGAAGTCCCTTACCTCATGTCCAACTTGACTCGTTTGTTCATTAATATCCTGAATAATAAGGTAAATTTAATTTATACTTTTTTTGGAAACTTTTTCAACTTTATTATTTCTTTTATATCACTTATTACCATGTTATAAATATTACATAATCATTTTAGTCAATATCGGTTGTTTTGTCAATATTTGGTACTTGAGTCAAAAATGAACTTCTTATAATTAGAAATTGTCCATGTAGTCAAAAGTCTTTTATCTCTAGAATGATATTCATTACTTAGATATCATATATATAATATATATCTGGTATATATATGTATTTATAATAGTATATAACATTTGGAGATAAGAAATGAAATGCACTGTTCATGGAGACGGTAAGTCGTACGTATGCATGAACGCTACTTTCATTTAGATTTTGTATTTAATGGAACATAATGATACATAATAATATTATAAATCCAGTATAATATCATATATAATTTCATTTACCCCATACTTTATACGTTCCATGTATGGCATGAACGAGTCATATCACTTTGAGGGGGCGGTAGTCCGCACTTCCTCAAATGAAATTATTGTATTTATACATTATGGAAAGGATAAAGGTATGTTGTAAATTAAAAATACATAAGCATAAACACAATATATATATATATATAATATACCATATATAAATATAGTTCCATAATAATGTCCACCATAAGAGGTGGTAGGGAAAAATCGAGCAATCATCGTTTCGTGAGGCAGTAGTTCATCGTACACAGAATCAATATGTCGGTATCCATTAGATGGAGGTGTATGGAAGTATAGTTAGAATCCTTATCATAAAAAAACCTAGTATATTTAGGATACTAGTGTTTTTATTTAATAAAATAATAAGAATATATTAGGGAGTGGAGAAGGAAAATAAAAGATAATAACTTGAGAGAAGATGTTGCCTCTAAATCGGGTAACTCCATTTGATTTGAGCCAAAAGGATTTCTTGAATTGCCTTATGACTAAGTTAAGGATTATATGAGTAAGAAAGGTATATAAAGAGATTATTTTATCAGATTTTTTATGATACAAGTTGCTTGAGATTTGTGAGTAAGGGTTAGAGGTGATGTCCTTTTATAAGGGGAAGGAGGGGCTCTTTATGAAAGTTTCAAAGTATTATTTTATTATAAAATTATTTTTGGTATAAATTGTCCAAAACTCATTAAATTTAAATATAAGATGACTATTATTATATATCTTATCATCCAATAGGTTTTATACAAGTTTTTATTTTATATATAACCTTATCATGTAGCTTTAACCCATAGTTTACTAATTTTACTCTTACTCTGTCTTCTTGTATATTCATACTATATGGTTAATATAGTTACCATAAATGACAATTTAACCCCTAATTGGTTAATTAATTCCCTAATCATCATTATATAAGTTATTTGGTATAATATTATATTTTTAAGATTATCATATCATTTAATAAAATGATATTTAAAAAAACTCATTTATGTCAATTTATATACTATTCATATCAACACTTTTTTAAAAATACATAACTTCATTCTTTCGAAAAACATCATTAATAAAAATATAAAAATTCATACTCATCCCTAAAATTCTTGGATGGAATAAAAAGTTTCAAAATAAATTTATTTTAATTTTTATATTCTCATTTATATAAAACATTCATTAATATGGTAAACATTATTTCATCATTGGGTCAAAATTAAATTTATTTATTTGATGTCTAAAAATTATAAATAAAATAACATAATTTTGGAAACCTTTTTATATTTATAATTACTACTTATAGTCGAAAATATCACTTATATAACCCCTTGTTAAAAATGTATTACTAAAAGATATATGTTTATGTTAAATTTTCCTTAACATTAAAATAATTTTTATAAAATGTCATTTTCACATACAAGTGGCTCCATGGGGTCCCAAAATTGACCCAAGGAAGCCCATAGTCGGACATGTATCATAAAATAGGTTAATGACACATGTTAGGGTAATTTAATATTATTATATTATTATTTCTTTACCTATATTTATCGGATTTACCCTTTTACCATGGTAAATAAAATATTTACTGAAATTACTATTCATAATGTGTAAAAATAAAAGTTACCAATTTACACATTTTGGAACTCATGATTAAAAATATGGAATCCATTTTTCTAAATTCAAAACACAGAATTTGTAGAAATTAATTTAAAATTAATTCCCGTAGTCAAAACAAAAAATGTGTTTTTAAGAGGTAAAAATTATCAAAAGATTGACATCTATTTATGTCAAATTTAAAAATAATATTACATCCAATAAAAAAACATTAGATTAAATGGTAAAAATATAATCCAATTACATTTTAAGGCCCACTAAAAGGATAATCTTACAATATATATAAATTAGATGAAAATATAGTTTTGACTTAAAATGCATTATTTTTCACTATTCATTAAAAAATGAACTTTATCAGAAAAATACCAAACCTTCATCCAAAGTAAATTTTTATATCACGATTCTATAAAAGAAGTTTATTTTTTAACATAGAAAATATAAAAGTGACATAAATTATATTTAAAATGAGTTCTCTATCAAAAGGCGTTAAAACGACCTTTTAAAGAATATTAGTGTATTTAATGTTACAAATCAGATTCACTCTTATTTTAAGTTTGTAAAATTTGTTGGAAAAATTTAAATGCATTTAAAAAATTTATAATCATATTTTAATGAGTTCTGTTCATTCTTTCCAATACAACTTATAGGCATTAACTACTATTTAAAATAATAATATTATTATGTCATTTTTTTGTACAACTCAACATTGTGTGAAACATAAGATTTCAAAGAATCTCATTTTTTCATGTCAAGTATGCTATAATACATATAATCCTCTTTAAATGAAAATTCATTTTTAATTCCCAAATATTATAAAATATGAAAATTTCATATTATTTATTTACCAAGGATGCAACAATATCAAATTCCATGAGAATTCCTTTATATTTGGATATATTACATAGGTACTAAATCACTTGGGAAATGATGACTTGGAAAGTGAATCACCAGAGCATGGGAGCTCCCTATCATTGAAGCATCATGGTTCCAAACCACATGAGAACCCATATTCAAAAGCAAGAACCCATTAACCTAGACATGCCATTTATATCCACACCCATCCCATAAGGGTACATTTTGGTGTCTATTCCCCTAGGTCACCTACCCTAGAATCAATTTTTCTATACTACAATGTCTCTAATCCTACACCCTCTATAAGGATTTGCGATAGGAAACATTCTTTGTTCCTAAACATAATACCTCCACAATCATCAATGCTTCCCATGAAAGTTCCAGAGTCTCACCATGAACTTTTTGTGATGGGTTACAAAATAGTTCTGTTTTGATTCTATTAATCACCACATCTATCCAAAAAACACATCAATTTTATAACCTACTCTTGGTTTTCAAAAAGAACATAATTTTAAATGCTCCTATTGGTCCCCAACATACCTTGAGATAAAATTCACCCATTAGTTTCCTTGAAATTCCTTGAGATGATATACTTATCTTGGTTTTTCAAAATTCCATGAGTTAACATTATACTCTTGGTTTTCCAAATATATCTAGAGTCGATATTCCATTCTTGGCATCGAAACATTTATAGATTATATACTCTCCTTTTGGATTCCTAAAATTCTTTGAGTTGAGATACTCCCCTAAACACCTAAAAATCCTATCACCTAGATCATATGTGATAGTTTACTTGAAAGGGTTTCTCTTACATTAGTCATATACCAACCATTTCTAGGTTCTATTCAACCATTATTCCACACCACATGACATTAAAATACTTTGAAGTGGTGTTGGGTTCATGTTAATAATGGGTACCATAATTTTACATGTCATATGACCATAAAGGTGAAATGTGTCTCACTAAATTGAACCAAACTACATGTGTTTTGATTCACTTCATTTAAATATTTATGAATCCCATTTTAAGTGTTTGATAAAAAATGAAAAAAAACCTCCTACCTTCTTTCCATGGAACCTAATGCCCCCTTGAGGGGGATAAATTCCAATGTTTCATCATATAGGTAATTTTAGGAAAACTATAGAGTAATCAAATACTTAAATCAAATGAGAGATAAAATAATCACCAAATGAAGTTTCCTTTTAAATTCTTGTTGTTATTAAATCAATTCCGAAAAAGGGTAGCTATAATTATCATTTGGAAGAACTTCATGGACATGTCTGAAATTAATAATAATGTCCTAAACTATGAAATAACACTCTTCAAGGGATGATCTAACATCCCATCACTTCAATAAAATAAATGTTTCATTATCAAAACCGTTGGTGATCAATGAGGTATCTAAGCATTAGAAATTAGGAATTTCATGTGAATGAAAAAAATCAAAATTGTCCTTCATGAAATGGAATGAGTCAAAAAAATAATTTGGAATCGAACATGAAATTCTTTATTCAAGAAATAAGTTTAATGAACATGAATTCTTGTTTGTGACAATGTAATGGTGGGTTCATTATTATATCACCAAATCCAAATTACATCTACCATGAACATACCATGTGGTTTTAATATCCATAGCCAAAATGGGAACAATTTCATGATAGTGAAGCATTTTTATGAACCACAAACTAATATAACCATGGTCACATGTTTCTATTATTAGTACATATTTCATAAATATGTGGTACCAATGTATGTTATCACCAACACAGTGTCTACAACACCTAATGGTTAATGAAATAGTTTAATATTACCTCCATGAAGGGATTATACCAACCTTATAAATTTCATATACTAATAAAAGGTACTAAATATAAAAAGGAAATACCATATAGAAAAAAATTTAGAGGCATGTATACCCCATATTCATATCAAAAAAATTTAGGACTCACTCCTAAGATAAATATAATGTTTACCTTCAATACCTTGAAGAGACTGAGGATGAAGTATTTTGGTCCAAATAATTTCCCCAGAGCTACCCAGTAATGATACAACCAATTAGATACATCTTCTCCATCATCATATTACCTCATTTCTACAAAAATATATGAAGGATGTTTTTTTGGACCATGTAATCTAATATCCAGAATCTAAATGGAAATACTAGATGGGGCATCTAACCAAATCATATTAATAGTAGGTCCATGTACCTAGAGTTTTAAATATCCATGATTCCCACTGGTATATCCTATTATTGTTCCATTGATAATTATAGTTTAACATTACTTATAAGTGTCAAAAGATTTCAAATTTAGACATGGTGGTTGCTTAAAAAGTCCCCTCACCAATGATGGAGATAATTAATTAACATGGAATTACTTATAGTTATATCCATATAAATCTATAAAATTATAGAATATGAGACATATATAAAAGTATAGTTACACCTAAAACTATAACATCATAGGGGTAACCCCAACACATCGTCCTTGGGAACTTTTTTCACCATCAATCATCTCTAAGACCATCCATTAGAAATAAATATACTCATATTATAGAAATACATCCTCCAAGGGATTCCATTATTCTGGCCATAGGTTCAAATAAAAAAATATTATAATAATAGACAAAACTATTGTTTTATAATTTGATATAGTCAATGAAAATTATAAAGATAAGTAATTTTAAGGAAATTTCATTCAAAAAAAGTATGTGAAGAAGGAGTTCAAAAAACAATCAATGGAATTATCATGATTTTTGATATCATGTTATTGTGCCACTACCAAACACTCATATGGATAGTTATAATGAAATTGGAAAAGTAATGACAGCATATATATCCCACCCTCACTTAAATATAGTGATATCATAATATTATAAGAGTAAATTCCTTAGTTTGAGGATAAAGTGGAGAATCCTAAGTGGATCAATACTGAAATACTCAGAAGAAAAATACTAAATTTGTCTAATTTATTAGTCGATATCATACCTACCTATACGATTCTCTTCAACTGAAGGAAATTTCTCAACCCAAAAAGGTTGAATCTAGTCACCATGTCAAACAAAGATCACATCTATTAACCCATTTACAGTTGGATCGATTAATTATCAAGATTTTCCTCTATTGGGGTAACATCAAAATCTATACCAAGAAATTAATATGGGGATTACTCAGGTGTTTTACCAACAAATAGTATAAATAGTCCATCAATATCCTGAAAAGGTTGATATTCTAACTAATGTGTCAGCACATGAAGTTGTATCATATAAATTACAATATGTGCTCAGATGAATTCCATAGATGTTCATTGTTCATTGGTATAATAAAAGAGGAAGTTAGTTTTAGTGGGTATATTTTAATACTCATTCACCTAACATTGGGAATCCCAACTTCAAAACATTTGGTATAGTGGGAGATCCATAGTATTATCACAACCATTTTTTATCAAAGTGAAACCCAATGTTGGGAACCCTATAACCATAAAACGTAGGAAGAATGAGATTAACTGTGAAAAATTAAAAGGTCTTACATTTTTTTGGTAAAATTATATTTTATCTATGTTTATATCATGATATAAAGAAACCGGTTACCAAATCCTATTACAAATATGTTATAAACTATGGAGAACTACTATCCTTGACCTAATCAATTTTTGGAAGTGAGATAATTATAGAGTTGTGGATTTAATTGAATGATGTTAGGGACCAATATAATCCTTTTAAATAAAAATTCCCCATGAACAATTAATATATATCTATATAGATAACTTATAGGATTATTAATACACCATTATCATCCCCTTGATGTATCTAAGAGGATTTTGAGAGTTTGTGACTATAGAAAAACCTCTATTAGATTCTATTTGAATAACCATGGTAATATCTCTGGAAAAAGCATCATAAATAAAGAATTATTGGAAATAGGAAACATCAAATTTCACCCTCAAGGATAAAAGATTGAGGCTAGGTGAATTTTAGAATATTAGGAACAATGTTTACTCCTTATATAATATTCAAGATCCATTATACTTAATATCTTCCTTAGAGAACAACATAATAATTTTGCAAGAAATTATGAATCCAAATGAAGAAAGGTAAAATGATTAATCAAATTATTATCCCTAACATTTTATGTTGGTTCAAATTATCCAAGAATTCAATTAATTAAATTATTCACTAAAAATGATGGTTGATGATAATAATGTTAAATTGAACTATCCCATGGAACATGTGACATATATATAATTTATTATCTCTATAGAAGAAGAAGAATGAGAAAATACCTATACAGGAACACCCAAAAATATGATATCTAGATGACCTAGAAGAAGATGAATCATGTTCATGAAAACAACAAGACATGACTCAATAATCCAGTCTTGACCCCTATTCCCTTTTCATATATGATGGTATCAATTTATACTTATAAAACCACTATGATTGAAAAAATACAATATAGGCCTAACATAGTGAATGATGAGTCCCCATGTATTCAAAAACTAGTCCAAACTCTCAAGGAATATATACCACCATTTTTTGAGAGATTGTGAACTATCCCACCATATAATACCATGGCTAATACCCCATCAAATGATCATATGGACACCATCCCACCAAATGTGTTCATTTTTAAATATTTAGTACTAATTCACCACTATTAATTTTATAAGATTAGTGGATATATTACATGATAAAGATGAGTTTTTTTTTGAAATGATTACATTTTCTTATTAATTGAATATCAACTAGTTTGATGGAATTTTCACCAAATTATAATGATATAACCCTTGACAGATATGATCAAACTCTTATATAATAATATGAGTCTAAATTATTCTTTCAATAGTCTACACCTTGCATTGATCATGAAGTGCTCTTTAATACCCCACCATCCCCTAAATAAGTTGTCTCCAACCCTATTAATGCTTTAAAACAAAATTAAGATACAATTTTTTTCACAATTTCAAAAGAATATCATGCCATCTGGGTCCCCACATGGACACCCATTGTTGGCCACCCATTGTACCATTGGGAAAATCAAGGCCATTGTTATCTCTCAAACCCAACATTCTTCTAATGTATTCAAGTCCATATCTACTAAAGAATATATTTACATGTTGTAATGAGAATTTAAAAATCCCAGAAATTTTAATATATAGATACTTTAGGAAAGAATTCCACTTCATGATGTTTTTTTGGCCAAATCCCCACATTCACTAGTAAGACCTATACAAGATAATCCCATGTAAGTAAAAACCTATTTGTTGGATCTTCCAAAATTATTTACCTATGGAGAAATTATAAACAGCTAATTTAACAATCCATTATGCAGTAAGTTACCCCAAACTAAAGGGTATAGTTTGTTTTCATATTATTTGTCCCCTAATAAAATTCCATTTGAAAATTTTTCAACATTAGTTTATACCATAAAACACTTGATATAATCAGATAACACAAAGTTAATAGCGTCCCTATTAATATTTTATCCATTAGTTGCTTCAACATCACCACCAAATTGATTCGGATTACAAAACTAATGCCCAAATTTAAAATTTGGTCATGTGTTAATGCTAGTTAAGGAATATTTTGTCGACATGGGAAACAATATTTTTAAAAAATATAGGACATATTGAATTTTTTATATATATCCAATCTAAATAATGTATTTCTATATTTCAACCTTTATATGTAGACTAATTTAATTGAGTTGATAAGGATCAATAGACTTATGGAGTTGAATTTAAAAAAATATCCACCCGAATATTCGAACAATATATTGTCATGATTTACCATCATGAAGTGATTAATTTATAAGGATTGGATTTAAAATTACATTGATTGTGGATAATTTATTAAATATAAACTAAATCTCTATTTCAGTTATGTGAACATCCTGAGTTAAATATACCAAGTGGAAAATTTTCCATTACTCTTTGTATCTTAATGAGAGAATAAACAATTTTAGTTATTTTAGGCCTAATCAAGTAGTTTCATGACTTATTTTTTCATTTGAGCATAATTTAATTAATATATTTGGAGGAATGAGACCTGATGAATATGTTTTAAAATATCATCCCAATTATTTCTCCAACAATAAACATCTGAGATATATGATTATAGAATGTTTTTTCCTTAAGATATTATTTATTGAAACAACTTGATTATGTCTTTATAGTGTTGAAAAATGGTAAGATACAAATATAATGTATCTGGGTAATCCTCACTCCATGAGAAGATACATGTTTCTAAAAAGTCAGTCTATAAAAAGAAAATCCTTATTGTGTGAATCTAAATAATAAAACACAAGGTCCTTATCATGAGACCCTAAAATGAATGATTTGAGGTTGTTCCAAAATTACACTAAAATATATAGTGCATGGTAAATCTCATATAAACTCAAACTATTTGAAATGGTCAACAAAATATGAACATAAATTTTTTATCACTCCTTGTATAAGGTGTCATTCATCTCATTCCCCTACAATTTTTTTATAAGACTTGAAATCCATGCTAAAATCTAGAATATATCTTAAAAATTGTAGGTTTTACATAAAAATTACCAAGATACCATCCATTAAATCATTATACCCTACTTCATTTCTTATGATATTTAATTTACACTCCTCTTACTCAAGATTTATTTATTTTTCTCAAATAATCTTCCCAATACATGAGAGTATAGGTATGTACTATTCCAAACCCTTTTGGATAACCCCTATTCTAACCAAACTACTTAATTAATTTTTTTAAGAATAACCATCAACTAAAAACCATTTTTTGATAGTATATTCTAGTAAAAAGTCAAAAACCTTGTACCAGGATTATTTTCTTGTAGTCCCACAACCTTGAGTCAAGATTCACCTCATAGTTTCCCTTATCATAGAAATTATCAATGGGTCCATAAAATCATAAAAATTGACCCCCTCATTATAAATAGTGAACAACCATGATTCTATTGATTTTATAAGTATCATATAGGTTATGTTTTTTTACTCAAAAATTTCACCCAAAATTCATGTGGTACTTTTAATGGTGTGGTGATAATTTTTTCGATTATTTATGGTGAACCTGTCTCTACATTTCTTCATCCTAATACCTATAACTAAAAAAGTTCATGATAGAAGTTACTTCATCTAACACCTTCAAGTTCAAATAGATTATAATAATTTCAATATTTTATTTTCTTATATATTAGATAAAATATTGAGTAGGAATTGAGTTTCATGATAATAAGCTATGTGACACATTTGATATAGCTTTATGACCTCAAACTACAATCATCAAAGGTAAATCCCCCATGGAGATAAACTAATTGGAGTTATTACACAAACCAAAAATGTGTAACCCTCTTTAGGTAAGAGCTTTATTTACATAAGATTCCTATTTATAATATGATTTCCTAGTTATGACTAAATTTTCATTCCCTAATTTCATGATTCCACTAACCTATGAAAAAACCCACCTTTTATATAACTATATATGTCTTGATTTCTATTATCAAAGGATATAAAGTAATTTCTGGATCTCTTATCACTATCCTAAAAAAATATTTTCTTCCAATTTAATCATACACACCATCTTAATTTATAGAGTTATAAAATTTGTTGGATTTCCTCCAATGGACCAACATCATGATAAAATTTCATTATTTATTGAGCTATGTATAAAGTTATTCCTATTACCATATGATATATAATTATTCCTAGATTATTATTTATAGAATCAACTATAAATTGAATTCGTATTAAACCACTTACAATGGTATGATCTCCACATCCTTGTCATGTATTTCTAAATTATAATTGATCTTGGGATGACATATTTTTCTTATAGAACTATGTACGATTTAATTCTTATTACCAAAGGATAGAATGTGATTCCCATATCAATATCATAGGCCCCACTAAAAATTTATAACCCATTTAATCCTCATTTACACACTATTTTTTGGGTTCTGCCAATTTTGGTTAGATCTAGAATATTATCCCCTTCCCATGTTACCAATTCACCACATTTTATTTTCTACCACGTATAAGTATTATCTACAAAGAGGAAATTGAATAATCTAAATTGGTTTTATTTCTATGATAATAAATAATGATAAATATTGTTACTATAAGACATGAAACCTTACTATTAGTGGAAGATTTATGGATTTAATCATTGTATACCTATGGTCCAAGTAGAGTGAACCTAAAATGTATGCATGTTTCCTCCCCTTTGAGGGTGGCTATATTAGCATGGTTATATCATTAACATTGGGATATCTCTTCCAATATCTATATTTTTTTATGAGGTTAGGTTTATCAATCACAATTAGTTTATTTCATCCCTTATTGGTGAAAATACCATATCACATTTTTTTATAGCTACAAAACCATAAATATCCACCACTATCTATCTAAGTAGAATAATAATAAAAAGTAATAATTTCTGGTCAAAACTATATAAATGAAAACATCAACCACATCTAATCTATGTTGTATTCGATTAAACATTTGGGAACAAATTATATTCTAAATTATGTAGTCTTAAACATAAAATGAAAGAGACAAATAGTCTTATTAGGGTGAAAACCCATAATGTGTGGCATAAAAAAATGTAAAGTCTCTCATCATCATTAATTTCCCTATAATATATTAACAATATGTTATATTATAAAAAATAATAATAAAGAAAAAATACCTAAAGTCACATCAGCTAAAAACCCATAAATGTAAGCCTGGTCAAAATTCAATTCTTCACCTATTAATCATTCACTTTCATTGACTAGGAAAATTTTGGTGCAAAAATAAAAGAGGAAAAAATCGTATATAAACCAAATAATTTCCCTAGAAAAATTCATGTTGTGCTTGTTATAGCAGGTAGTCTATGAAAATGTTAGATAATACCCTCACCTATCTATGAAAATTATAGAACACTATTCATGGGGTTTATTTTCATTTTTTTCAAGGAAACCACTTCACATTGAGTAGTACAACCTTTTAAGTAATTAGGTACTCAATCAATATCATTTCCTATCACATCTTGAGAATGTCTTCAATATAGGGAGGCATAACATTAATAATTCTCAAAAACTTCTTTATCATCCTTTCCTTCACAAATTTAATTCATATTATTGATTTATAATATATTACTAACCAAATAACTTGATTATATATTATATTCTTACAAAATATAAAAATCCTTGTTTCGATATTCACCTCATAGAAACCCACTACCATGAGTCTATATTTTTCTCTTGGAACACCTAAATACTTAAGCATATCCTCTTGGTTTCCAACTTTTTATATAAATTGGTAAGAGTGTGGTTGTATTATCTCAAATTATCCCATTTTGATTAGTAAATAACCTAATTTTCTGTGAGATTATAAGTAGCCCTTATAGAATGGTTTTCAACCTATAAAAATCCCTCCAAAACTCTATACACTATTTATGGATGGTGTGATAGTAGACTCTCCATTACTGATGATTGAAGTATTCTCACCTATCATCATCTCATACTAACAAATAAATTCGTATTTTAATATTTATTTTTCCCATAACATTTTTTTTCATGTTGATTCAATTACCATTCATGTTAAAAAAAATTAACATAACCATTGTTAATGTAACATTGTGACATCATACATATTTACCCTTTAATAGCTGGATATGTATTTTTATGAAGAATAAAATCCCATTATTGGAGATTCTTCTCATAGTTAGAAAAATTCTTTGAGTTGAATAAAATACTATTTAAAACCCAAACCCTTGAGTTGGGATACTATTCTTGGAATCATCAAAGACTTGGGTTGAGGTTATCCTTTTAAAAAATTCTCATTGATTACATGGTCCTCATTACATGACTCAAAACCCCAAGACACAATGGTTTATAATAAAATAACATAATCCACCTGAGTTTTTTATTCAATATGACCTACTGCTTTATGTAAGAGAAAGATATATGTAATATTACATAGATTAATAGGTTGGAAATTCCTTTTATATTCCCTCAAATATCCTCACACTAGGATTAAATACTTATATTAAATCTTATGCATGTTCCTAATTTGTACATAAAAACTCTTCAAAGAACTAGGTATGGATTTATTAATGTTATTATATGATATGTAGTGATTTTTAAAGTACCAGTATTAGTCCCAACCATATTACATCATTCCCACATTTTTTATTGTGTTTAGAGGTTAATCAATAAATTTTAGGTTTCATTATTCACTCTCTCACTTGATAATTCATTCAAACTAATTCAATTTTATTGATACATATACATAAGATTTTCACAAAATATATTCCATGAACAATGTGTTTATTTATTCTTATTGTTAAAGTATATCTTATAATGTTTAGATATATAGTTCCAGGACTAGCCATAATACCTCATTTTCATGTTATACATAGTATTGAGACCTTAACCTACTCTCATTAGGATTCATTCTTCCCATTATCACGAGAGAATTCATTCATTCTATTTCATTTTCCCATATTTCTGAGTCAGATATGTAAAATTAATCATTTATAATAACTATTTATTGACTGATAACTATTTTTACTATATAAATAGTGACATCTAGGCCACATATCCAAGGTGTAACCATAATACCTCATTAACACATAGTCCCATTTGTTGACATCTTAACCAAATCATGTTTGGTTTTATTATTTCATCTATCACTATGGAATTTATTCATTCCATTCCATTTCCCCCAATGTTTGAGTCAGAACTACATAGAAAATATCTTCTAATTACTTTATGAGAATTTATTCATCTTCCCACATGTCATGTAATGATGTATGGACCATGTATCCTGAATCCAACCATTAATTTCATTTTAATACAAATTATATTAGTATATGGTGTCCACTTTCCTGTCGGGTTTTCTATATTGTCCATAAACTAAGATACTATATACAGAAACTAGAAATATTATACTAGGTATAACCATGAAAGATTATCTAGTTAAGATCCTATATTAGAATTAAAATACATAATTTAAGAATTTCACATGTCGTTATTTCAATCCTCATAGGATATATAGTAATGTCCAAATCACATTCCATCCCATATACCATCCAATAATTTCAAAACTTTTCAAATTCATTTTCGTTTTTTCTTTATTGACGTTATGTTATGATGCCAATTGCCTTGATTCTATAATTCCTCTTGGTAAATCTATATCATCAAGTTGAATATATCTCATGGATATATAAAAAATCCTTTTTTATATAATTCTTATTAGTGAATCAGAATCCCCTATTCAAGTATTCCTATCTGAAAATAAAATTCAATTAGATGATAATTCCTCTTAAAAAATAATATTTCATCAGTTAATTTTTGTTATTAGAAATCAAAATCCTTCAGTAATTTAATCCACCAAGAAACAAAAAATTAGATAGTCTATTATTTCTCTAGGGAAATTTAAATACTTTAGTCAAATATTCCTCATGGAAACATAAAAATTCTTTGCTTAAATATTCCTCTTGGTGACATAAATATTCTTTGATCAATTATTTCTATTAGTGATACTAAAATCATTGAGTAAATCATTCCACATGGAAACCCAAATTCCACGAGTTGAGCTCGCATCATAGAAAATAGTTAATAGAGTTAATTATTAACTTTTGAGAAAAAATTCCTCAATTTAACTATTCCTCTTGGTGAAAAAAATTGTTGAGTCAATTATTCTTCTTAGGGAGATGAAATGATTTGATTTGATTATTCTTCTTATTGAATCAAAATCCATGAATCAAGCATTTCATTCAATGAAATAAAACTCCTATATTTTAGTTTCTATCTTGGGAAATGAAAATACTCATGATGAATGTTCAATTAGATATTAAAAACACTTGAGTTGATTATATTTCATAGTGACATCAAATACCATAGAAAATTATTCCCCTTAGTAAATAAAAACGCTTAATTCATGGATTATTCTTAATAAAATCAAATTCATTGAGTTGTGATTCTATTCATAGAGATAATCTTATTGAAGAATCAATCATAGATCCTACTTGATGGTCAAAAAATGTAGAAAAGTGATCAATAATGCCAAAAAATCAATTTTCATATAACTTAAAGAAATCTAATTCAATGGAGGTATTTAATGGGGTAGAAAACTAGGGTGTGAACATTTCTAAGATGGCCATGATATGAGACTCACCTAGATGACATGAGATGAGTTGAATAAAAAGGATCAACACACTTAATTAAAAATATACTTTTCAGGACCCGACCCTACCCGGGCTCGAGCCACAACTACCCCAAGCCCGCCTTCATAGGCCAGGGGCTGGCGACTAGTGCCGAAGGCACAATAACTCGGGGAGGCCTTTTCTTATGTACCTATACACACACACACGCACCACACTCAATGAAAAACTGCATATTAGAAGAGAAAAGACAAGTAAAGTTAAAGGCAACTGCTATAGATAAACCACATATGTGCATCAACCTCTAAACAGTACAAAGCAAGTGCTGGAAGTAAACTGAAAAGAAAAGGGGCAAAAAACACGCCCAACTAGAAAAGTGCCAAAACCTGGCAACAGGTGAACAAAAAGTAAACAGCGGGAAGGGTCCTCCACCTGAAACCCGACTAAGACCACCACACGTTGTCCAAGCTCCCAAACTCCTAAGCCCGACTAAAGTCACGACCATCCTATCCATCATCTGCAAGGGCACACCAAGTGTGGGCAAAGCCCAAGCCGGGGTGAGTATAAAAATACTTAGTTGATACCCCGAAGGCTCGAGGGAGAAACAAAGGATGTACCAAAGGGTGAACAGTAGATTAATTAGGAGAAGTAAAGGAATACAACAAGGTGTTCAGTATAGAGTACAGTAGAGAGTCCAACTCAACCCAACAAGAGGAAAGAAGGTAGACTCGCCTAGACACAAGGAGCTGGGTATGGTGAGAAGATGAACTTCTCGTCGAGTCTTTACTTCCTATAGCAGGAGAGTAGACTCGTCCAACCATGAGAAGCTAGACACAGAAAGCACGTGGCATACCCCGCGCATATTCGCCTCTCCTGGAGGGAGAGTAACCAAGACCAATAAGTGGGTATTGGAACAAGTAATGTACATATTCATATGCTCAAACAAGAATCCCAAACAAGGTCGTAAGGGGATCTCTATCCTGTAGCTCAGCCCAAGAATGTGAGTAGCCAACAGTCCCAGAAGTAAACACCATCGATGCGCAACATCCCGCACGTTTTCCCCGAACTGCAAGTCAAGGGCTCAAATCACCGCACCTTGATACTATCCTCTTTGGGCGGCACTGACTCGCCCTCACGGTTTTAGGTCACGTCACAAGGATGCGTCTCGGTGGGGAAAGTGCCCAATGTAATTGAGAGTTCTGGGGGAACGTCAAGACACACCTCATCACTGCCCTGTAGTCAAAAGGTCTCCTCAAAGTCGAAAAGCGACCCCCTTTCCAGTCCCGCTAGAGGGTGATCCCTAGAAGTCGATGGGTTCCCACTAGAGGGATACCCAGCAAGAGTCGACGGGTGCCACACTGCCTAGTCCCATAACAGTGTAATCCACTAGAGGGAGACCCGGATAAAGTCAGCAATAGGACCACTGCTCAACCCCGCTGGAGGTAACCCGGCATCGGGGACTACTACCCAGCCCAGCTGGAGGTAAGCCCGATATCGGGGACCACTGCCCAGCCCAGCTGGAGGTAAGCTCGGCATCGGGGACCACTGACAAGCCCCGCTCGAGGTAAACACGGAACTGCTCTGGCCATCCCTGCTGGATGGTACTGCTCGGTGAACACCATTGTACTGGCCATCCTTACTGGATGATAACCCACTGGCCATCCCTACTTGAAACAACCTCAGCCCTACTAGAAACAACTTCCTGGGTAGAGGATCGGTGCCTGCTTAATGTGTTGGTCATAGCGAATCCACATGAACTCTACCAGGGATCACAAAGGAATGGGAGAAACTCCCTCGGCCTCTCAAGGTGATCACACTCCAATCTGCTGAGACACTATCGAAGCAGACCGAGACAACTCATCCTAGAAAGTGGGAAAACACCCACGTTGTACGAGCACACGTAGTTGTAAACGGTGCTGCAGTCCGGTGAAAGGGAATGGTATTGAAACCACTCACAGCTAAAAAAACAGAGGAACCAAACCATATTTTTTATCCAAACGAGAACAAAACCAGGGGAAAACTCAACCCTACTGGTCAACAACAAGAACCGAGGAACCCTCTCCGTCGTGAGAGGTCAAAAGTACGTAAAGCAGAACAAGGCACTCACATGGGGCCTATAACACCCTGAGATTTTATGAAAAATATTCTTTTTAATTTCATTACTGTCTTCTGTTGTACGCTACACCAAAAGGAGCTTTCACTACAAGCAACCCTGACTTGGCTTACATTACACGCAATCGTTACCTTCCACAATAGCGTGTGTTTTACCCAATACTGAGTTTCTCTAAAAAATGATATGTTATTAAAATTTTATATAAACTAGCCATTATGAATAGTAATACCCACTTTTTGATATTTTATCAATTTTATTTTTCAAAACAAACTTCATTTTTGGATTCGGAATATCGAAATTATCCTATGGTGAATTTTTGGTATTTTTCTGAAAACTTTCAATTTTTGATGAATACTGAAAACACTGGGTTACTATTTAAAAACCGACTTTTTATATAAATAATTATTTATTTTATTTAAATTTATTTTAGGCCAAAATTGATACATAATACCTATATAAGTTAAATGTAATTCATTGGAGTAATTTTATAATAATATTCGACATATAAAAAATTTATTGAACTTTTCACCATCTTTTACTGACCTCCTAGGAGCTTTTTGAAAACTTACATAAAACATAATTTTACCGCTTCTGTGAGTGGAATTTAAAAAATCCGAGAGACACGGTTAATATCAAGGACTAAAATTTGGTTCAATGAGATGAAAATAGTTTTTAGTGAATAGTAACTTTTTACTTTTATTTACAACGGTTAAAAGTAAATAGGGTAATTAAGGGTAAAAATTAGATTATTATTACCCTAACACATGTCCTAATTCTATTGTATAAGTTTAATTCAAACAAAAACAACCTTCGGAATAAAATATGACCATTTAGGTCCACCTGGATTAGATTAGGATATTTATTCTTAATTTATTTAAAGAAGGGTTAAATTAGTTAAAATCAATGTTTAATAACTAAATCATTTTTAATATAGGGTTATACATAAGATAAATTAGACTATAAATATTCATTATAAATCTAAAATGATTTCCTACATAATTTTATTTTATTTATAATTTTTGTAAATTAAATAATTTAATTTATTTATGACACAATGATGATGCAGTAATTATCTTATTAATGAAATATTAACATAATTGATGTTATAAATACCCAAATAAAGGTAATTTGAGACTTTTTATGAATTCCACTAATTTTATAGGTTAATATGACATGTTAGTATTGATTCAATTAACTTTTTTATAACTAATCATTCTGTTATGATTTTCACAAAAATCAATTACCAAGTAGTTTCTAAATTGACATAAAATAGTTTTTAGAACAAATATTATATTCTTAATTGTTATTATATTCCTAAAAATCTATGGTTCGGCCAAGATACTTATATCATGATAGGTGTATCATTAATGGACCACTTGGGGGTCTCTTGGATGTATATGGTAAGTTTATTAACTATAAAATATAAATATACAAAGGGACATGGTAAATGTCAATCTAATTAACTAAGAATTAAAACTAAAAGATAAGGTTAATATAATGACCCAAACCTATCTAAAATCAATTTTATGAGAGGATTTAGACCCATACTCAAATTAGCTTCGAAATAAATCAATTTGTAACTATTAAAAACCGAATATGACTCTATTATAAAATAATATTTTAGGTTTTTCCAAAGGTGCCCCTCTCCTCGCTTATAAAAGGGCACCCCTTACCTCTTCTCTTCACACCCTTTTGAGCCTTTAACCTCGTCCAAACCCTTACCATTTGTCTTCTACACTTCCCTAGAAACATTTTGGAGGTTTTGTAATTCTCAAAAGTCCAACTCTACTTCCTTAAGAGGATGCTTAAAGGAGGTACGTCGAGGAATAGGTAATCTCTTCTTCCGATTCTCTCAAGTTTCTTTCTTCTTCTACTTCTTCTTCTTTAGTTGTCTCATTATGAAGTAATAACATAAGTATTACTTATATACTGATATTTTATTATAAATATGAAGCAACCTTATTTAACCTTCTATCCATCCTACGGAAAATGAAATCACCACACGTGCGTACGTACGGAATACCGTCTCCACGTCGTGGTGTAATCTGTTTTCGACCACCACCTTACTTGGATGGGTATAATGGTGTAAGTAAATAACTATATATGATTATTTTAAAGTGATATTTATTCTTAAATAGTATACATACACTTTAATACAATTCCACGATCATGGGAATGATATCATCGCTCGTGCGTACGTACGGACTACCGTCTCCGCGACGCGATGAGATTCATTCTCCATGTTAACCATTCATGAATGATTATAAAGTATATATAATGAATAATAATGAAATATATGACATAATAATGATACTGTATTTATTTATATATATGTGTATGTCATCTACTTAATTTCATTCAATTCAATAGGGAAATGAAAACAGCATTCATGCATACATACAGCTTACCGTCTCCATGAACGGTGTATTTCATTCCATTTATCGATTTATCATATATATATGTATATGCTGAATATATATTACATATAAATCATGTTTTACATTCTGGAATTAATTAAATCAGGATATAAGTAATAATCTCAAGAACAACAAGTCCAAACATGTACGATAAATAAAACGATTTTACCCAACACGCTACTTTAACATGGAACTTACAAAAGAACAGGTAATATAAAGTCATAAGTGAACCATATATGATATCATAACAATGAATATGATTCTGTAATAAGTCAATGAAATTATTTAAATCATTATAAAGTATGTTCGGATATGTACGAAGCATATCGGACCTAAGGTATGGGAGAACTATTCCAATCTCGTTCTTATTCGAGATTGTTTATTCGTAAGTATTTGTTGGGGTTATTTTTATCATCCAAGTACATGTTTTCTAAAAGTGTTTTTATGTATGTGTAATTTAATTTTTACCCATTTTGACTTTTACTACATGGTATTTAATGAATTTTTCTTTTGTTTACGTTATGAGGTACTTTTTGAATTTTCTGACAAAAGTATGAGAAGAATGTTATTTTTAACTTATACGGAATGAAAGGGTTTTTACGGTTTTATAAAGCCTTATTTTCTTGAAGCTTCCTCCAAAATATGTCATGACTATTTTCAACAAAATCCTTTTATTTTAAAATTTCATGAAATTTTGTGAAAAGAAAATGATTTTGAAGAAGAAAGGATATTTTCCTCCAGAATACATTTCAAGTGATTTATCAAAACCATTTTTCATCTAAGGTGATATTATTTCATATGTATATGATTCAAGTATAATGTATCTATGATTCTCATGGTTTAAATTTTCTTATTAGGAAATGATATCCATTTCTTTTATATGGATTATGTGATGATGGGATGATTTTTATGAAACCCATTTTATATATTGGGTTATTATCAATGATGTATGTTTATTTTGTGGAACAAGTAAAAATGATTTCATTATAAGATGGGTGGGACCTATATATCCCTCCAATGCATTGGGTAATGATTTATATCTCATGAGATAGACATGGATGGAATGGTAAGTTAATCCGGTTCAGTAATACAGGACTGGAACGAGGAGTGAACTCGATTCAGAAAGGTACTTTTTTCTACTAAGATGGTCTTGGAAGCAATGCCTTGGCTACTATGGAAATCATATCATGTTCTTAATGTTTTTCCACAATTACAAGTTTTATTTACAAGCTATTTTATCATGATTGATGTTCTATTTTGATCTATGCCTTACGTACTACCATGTTTTATTTCATTTCTCAAGATTTCTATGTTTAAACATTATGTTCATGTTTTTATGTTCAAATGTATATGGTTTGTTTTATTTTCTCCATGCATACACTTACTGAGCATTTTAGCTCACCCTTTTTATTTTTTATTTTCCCTAGGATATAAAGAAAGGTTTTAGGTAAGAAAAAAAAGGGAATATCTTTATGGGAGATGTCGAAGATCTTTCACCATGATTAGAAGATTATGTTCCAAGTTTCCAAAGTCACTAAACTATTATGGTCCTTGTGTGTCTGTTTTTGTTATGTATTAAGTATTCCAAAAAAGTAATGTAATGTCTATGTATGTCAAGATTCAGGTCTCTACAGTTGGTATCAGAGGAAAGGTTTAGTTAAGCTTTGGAAACTAGGATGCGAAAACTTTAGTGAGATCCCTATAGATATTTCTAAGGTATGTCTAGGGATGTCCCTAAGGTTAAGTATATGTATAGGTTATAGTCCTAGAATTATGGAAATGATATTAGAATTAAACCTAATATTTTAGATATCGAAGATACTCCCCCTTGATTATGTTATTTTCCTTGTATGATTTTTCCTCTCACATAATTATTTTTGTGGTTTAGTTAATGGAGGGTACCAGAAGGAATTCAGTTAACATTAAACCCAATGGAAAAATTGGTGACTATGAGCAACAAAATTGTGTAATGCCTAGAGAGAAAGATATTGTGATTATGCTGAATCATTCATCGCGATATATGATTAACAAGGTGAACTTTAGTGGAATTCCCAATTCATCAAATAAGAGGAATATGAACTTTTATGCATGTTCGCATGTTGAGGATCATAGAGAAAGGAAGATTGAGATTTCTAAAGAAGGGAATAAGAACCTTGATGAATACATCAAATGGAGGGGAAGATGTTATCTATGTGGAGAGAAGGGTCATAGAGTGACAGACTGTTATGGAGTTCAATGTCTTATCTATAGAGAACATGGGCATTACCCAACTCAATAACCTGACCTCAGAGGTTACATCTAAATAAAGGAAGGACTTATTCCATGACAATTATTGAAGAGGGTGGTTTGAAGTGTTTATGTATTGGTATTCAAGAATAATTTTGTTGAGGTACTTTTATGGAATATTGGAATACATATATATTGGTCCATTGTGGTTTTCCATAAGAATATGGAATCAGTAACCATGGAAAGTGATTGAGATATTTTTGTAAAGAAGATGATATGCGCATAATGAAGGTATAAGGAGAAAATGAAATGTTTGACAATATTCATAAGCTCGTGACTGATATAAGGACAAAGTGATATCGTGGTTTGAGTATACATAATTTTGGGATTTTGGTATGTGGAAAGAGTTAACTTTTAACAGCACTCATGTTTTCACTAAGGATCAATGGGTATTCATTTTTCAAGATAATACATGATTAAGGACTTCTAATGCTTGGAATGTGACCAACAAGACATATCTTATGATATATGGGGATCAACGATGGTATTAAAATTCTTGTTATATGAACTCTCTGGTAATCATTTTCACTATAATATGACATTGGACAGATGTATTTTGGATAAGCCTAAATATTGGAATTGATAATTATTAACATAAGTTAGTATTGATTAAGGCTATAAGTTTTTCGATATTATTAATGTAATGTTATAATAATGTAGTTTTAAAAAAAGGACAACCTACAGGACGGGCGACAACCCGTCACGTCGGACAAGGATGCGGGAATCAAACCCACAACCAAAGTGTGTCAGGCCTTTATTGCCTACCACTAGCCTACAAGAAGTCCCTGGTTAGTGGAACTAGTTTTATTTTATTAAGTGCTATGATTTATGGAGTATAAGTTTATTTTAGCAACCATATACGATTAATCTCAGCATAGATGGACTTCTGTATATTTAATAAATTGTGCTAAAATGTTTACGATAGAAATAGATGGAATGACCTATCATTCTATCGCATAATCTGATAACACTTCATAAAAGACAACTTCAACTTCATTTCTTTAAGAGATGAAGTGGAAATTTTTCGAGGCACGAGCAACAGTGAGATTGTACCAAAATCAAGTAAGTATTTCTTTTAATTCAACAATTCTTCAACTTTAGGGAAATGATCTTGATAACAAAAAATGTTTTCCTAGTGCTCTCATATCTGATTAATCGGATGGTACCTTAGATCGTCACAAATTAATAGCTTTGTGATTGTTGGATTTTCAATAGCCATGTCCTCTACCACTCTTCATCATAATTTTATGGTTATATTTCTCTTCCATATCCATATTTTCACCTATGTTCTACTATGTGGAAACCCAGTGATTAGTTAATTTGGGTAACTGTTACGTTTCATATTTTAGTTTTTAAAGTCATGTTTTGGTATTCCATTTAACAATGTGGGTTTCTATTAAAGAAACTTTTCAGTGTTAAAACATTTATAACCCCGACGAATTTCGAGGGAGAAATTCATTTTAAGGGGGGTAGAATGTAACACCCCGAGATTTTATGAAAAATATTCTTTTTAATTTCATTAATGTCTTGTGTTGTATGTTACACCAAAAGGAGCTTGCACTACATGAAACCTTGACTTTTCTTACATTACACACAATCGTGACCTTCCATGATAGCGTGTGTTGTACACAATACCTAGTTTCACTAAACAATGATATGTTATTAAAATATTTTATAAACTAGCCGTTATGAATAGTAATACCCACTTTTTGAAATTTTATGAATTTTATTTTTCAAAACGAACATCATTTTTGGATTCGGAATATCGAAATTAGCCTGTGGTGAATTTTTGGTATTTTTATGAAAACTTTCAATTTTTAATGAATAGTGAAAACACTTGGTTACTATGTAAAAAATGACTTTTTATTTAAATAATTTTTTATTTTATTTAAATTTATTATAGGTCAAAATTGATACATAATACCTATATAAGTTCAATGTAATTCATTGGAGTAATTTTATAATAATTTTCGATATATAAAAATTCTATTGAACTTTTCACTGTCTTTTACCTACCTCCTAGGAGCTTTTTGAAAACTTACATAAAACTTAATTTTACCGCTTATATGACTGGAATTTTGAAAATCCGAGAGACACAGTTAATATCAAGGGCTAAAATTTGGTTCAATGAGATGAAAATATTTTTGTTGAATAGTAACGTTTTGCTTTTATTTACCACGGTTAAATGTAAATAAGGTAATTAAGGGTAAAAATGATATTATTATTACCCTAACACATGTCCTAATTCTATTGGATAAGTTTAATTCGACCAAAAACAACCATAGGAATAAAATATGACCATTTAGGTTCACTTGGAATAGATTAGGACATTTATTATTAATTTATTTAAAGAAGGGTTAGAATAGTTAAAATCAAAGTTTAATAACTAAATAATTTTTAATATAGGGCTATACATGAGATAAATTAGACTATAAATATTAATTATAAAGAAAAAACTATTTCCTACATAATGGTATTTTATTTATAATTTTTAGACATTAAATAATTTAATTTATTTATGACATAATGATGATGCGGTAATTATCATATTAATGAAATATTAACAAAATTGATTTTATAAATACCCAAATAAATTTAATTTGAGACTTTATATTAATTAAACAAACTTTATAGGTTAATATGACATGTTATTATTTATTTAATTAACATTGTTCGAACTAATCGTGTTCTTATGATTTTCACAAAAATCAATTAACAAATAGTGTCTAAATTGACATAAAATAGTTTTTAAAACAAATATTATATTATTAATTGTTATTACATTCATAAAAATATAAGTTTCGTCCAAGATAATTATATCATGATATTTTCACCATTAATGGACCACTTGGGGGTCTATTGGATGTATATGGTAAGTTTATTGAATATATAATATAAAAATACAAAGTGACATGTAAATGTCACTCTAATTAACTAAGAGTTAAAACTAAAAGATAAGGTTAATATAATGACCCAAACCTGTCTAAAATCTATTGGATGAGAGGATTTCGACCAATACCCACCTTATCATCTATATAAATCAATTTGGAACGATTAAAAACTGAATATGACTTTATTATAAAATAATATTTTAAGTTTTTCCAAAGGTGCCCCTCTCCTCCCTTATAAAAAGGGCACCCCTTCCCTCTTCTCTTCACACCCTTTTGAGCCTTGAAGCACGGAAAACCCTGTACCATTTCTCTTATCCACTTCCCCAGAAACATTCTAGTGGTTCTGGTCTTCTCAAAAGACCAACTCTTCTTCCTTAAGAGGAATCTTAAAGGAGGTACGTCGAAGAAGATGTAATCTCTTCTTCCGATTCTCTCAAGTTTCTTTCTTCTTCTACTAATTCTTCTTTAGATGTCTCATTATGAAGTAATAACATCAGTATTAATTATATACTGATATGTTATTATAAATATGAAACAACCTTATTTCACCTTCTCTCCATCCTACGGAAAATGAAATCAACGCGCGTTCGTACGTATGGAATACCGTCTCCACATCGTGGTGTAATCTATTTTCAACCACCACCTTACATGGATGGGTATAATGGTGTAAATAAATAACTATATATGATTATTGTAAAGTGATATTGATTCTTAAATATTATACATACACGTCAATACAATTCCACGATCACGGGAATTATATCATCGCTCCGGCATATGTACGGACTACCGTCTCCACAACGCGATAAGATTCATTCTCCATGTTAACCATTCATGAATGATTATAAAGTATATATAATGAATAATAATTAAATATATGACATAATAATGATACTATATTTATGTATATATATATATATATGTATGTCATCTACTTAATTCCATTCAATTCAATAAGGAAACGAAAACAGCGTTCATGCGTATGTACGGCCTACCGTCTCCATGAACGGTGTATTTCATTCCATTTATAGATCTATCATATATATATATATGTATATTCTGAATATATATTACATTTAAATCGTGTTTTACATTATGGAATTAAGTAAATCAGGATATAAGTAATAATATCAAGAACAACAAGTCCAAACATGTACGATAAATAAAACGATTTTACCTAAAACGCTGCTTTAACATGGAACTTACAAAATAATGGGTAATATAAAGTCATAAGTGAACGATATATGATATCATAACAATGAATATGATTCTATAATAAGTCAATGACATTATTTAAATCATTATACAGGAGGTTCGGATACGTACAAAGTATATCAGACCTAAGGTAAGGGATAACCTTTCCAATATCGTTCTTATCCGAGATTGTTTATTCATAAGTATTTTCTATGGTTATTGTTATCATCCAAGTCCATGTTTTCTAAAAGTGTTTTTATGTATGTTTAATATTATTTTTACCCATTTTGTCTTTTACTACACGGTATTTAAGGAATCTTTCTTTTGTTTACGTTACAAGGTACTTCTTGAATTTTCCGACAAAAGTACCAGAATAATGTTATTTTTAACTTATACGGCATGAAAGGATTTTTACGGTTTTATAAAGCCTTATTTTCATGAAGATTACTCCAAAATATTTCATGACTATTTTGAACAAAATCCGTTTCTTTTAAAATTTCATGACATTTTGTGAAAAGAAAATGATTTTGAAGAAGAAAGGATATTTTCCTCAAGAATTCATTTCAAGTGTTTTATCAAAACCATTTTTCATCTAAGATGAAATTATTTCATATGTGTATGTTTCAAGTATAATGTCTCTATGATTTACATGGTTTCACTTTTCTTATTATGAAATGATATCCATTTATTTTATATGGATTATGTGATGATGGGATGATGTTTATGAAACCCATTTTATTTATTGAGTTATTATGAATGATGTATGTTTATTTTTTGGCACAAGTAAGAATGATTTCATTATGAGATGGGTGGGACCTATATCTCCCTACAATGCATTGGGTAAATATTTATATCGCATGAGATGGACATGGCTAGAATGGTAAGTTAATCTGGTTCAGTAATACAGAACTGGAACGAGGAGTGAACTCAATTCAGAAAGGGACTTTGTCCACTAAGATGGTCTTGGTAGCAATGCCTTGGCTACTATGGAAATCATATCTTGTGATTAATGTTTTCCCATAGTTAAAAGTTTTATTTACAAGCTATTTTATCATGATTTATGTTCTATTTTGATCTATGCCTTACGTACTGCCACGTTTTATGTCATTGTCAGGATTTCGATGTTTAAACATTATGTTCATGTTTTTATGTTCAAATATATATGGTTTGTTTTATTTTCTACATGCTTACCCTTACTGAGAATTTGAGCTCACCCTTTTTATGTTTTCTTTTCCCCAGGATATAAAGAAAGGATTTAGGTACGAAAAAAAGGGAAGATCATTATGGTAGATGTTGAAGATCTTTCACCACGATTAGAAGATTACGTTCCAAGTTTCCAAAGACACTAAACTATTACGGTCCTTGTGTGTCTGTTTTTTTTATGTATTAAGTATTCCGCAAAAGTAATGTAATGTTTATGTACGTCAGGATTAGGGTCTCTACTGGGCCGACATGACGTGTGGCCCCAAGTCAACCCCAACCAAGTGCACAAACATTCTCAGGTACCAACATCCATATGTACCACACAGCGTTCCTGTATACTCCCAAGGTATACCACATCTCTAGAGAAAAGGCTAACCTGCACACGGCACCCATTGTCAACACGAAGGCATAAACATAACAACTCCAACTTGCCACCTCATCATCCTAGGAACAACCGGCCGCATTTCATAAAACATTACTTCACTCTCCCAAGAGTGAATGCAATCACACATCAAGGGTCCGCTACAAATATGGTAGAAAAACCGCCACGAGGCACCTTCACATTTCTACATTTAATAAGATCGAGTGAGAGGCTTAGTTCGCCTGAACATATTACACTGTTGTAATCCTCTTGGAAAAACACGCGAGATCAACTACTTACTCGCCTCCAACAGATATCCGACGGAAAATTCGCCAACAACGCCTTACGCCCGAGCGGCGTCCCGTGATCCAGAACCTATGTCCTGAAAAAAGTCGAACGCATCACACCATTGTGATCCCCTCAGGAAAACATGTCAAAATGACTGCTCACTTGATCGGAACAGATATTCAAAGAAAAAGATGCATTTCATCATACCGCACACGAGGAGTGCTTCGTGGGACCTGCACCCCAGTCTCGAAGCGCTACGAATGGACCGCATTGTTTCTCTCCTATCAAAAAAGTACACGAGTTGGACTATTCACTTGTCCAAAACGGACACCCGGGGATAAATCCGGAAAAATCACCATCAACTCCCAAAACGTCCCTCGTGGGGCCCACACCATTGTTCATAATTAGTGCGGGTGGATTGCACCATTATAATGCCCTCAGAAAAACACCCAAAAACGACTGCTCGTACGCCTCGAACGGACGTCCAATGAAAAATTTACAAAACGCTGCACACAGCTCAGAAGACGGGCCGTGGGACCCATGCCTCAACTTCGGTATCAACACTCGAAACCACACTGGAAAACTTCAGCTCGACGCCAGGGTCGCAATGCCACTGACGGCGCTCAAAACGGACGTCGGAGGCGTCCGCGCCGTCCAAAACAAGATCCCCCAAGAAAAACGTTGATTCACTTAAAGACGCGTCGCACCTCCAAGGCCCCTCATTTTGGGAATTATAAATTCCCGAAACCATCTCAAAAATTCCATCTTGTCGATACAGTTCCACTACCGCAAACGGCATGAAAATTGACACCCGTAATGAAAATTACGGGTGTCCGAAGGGGGGGAACGGATCCCCTTGGGCCGGTCCGCCCGGCCTGGGCCAGCCCGCGCCGGGCGGCTAGGCGCTGAGCCGCGGTCCATTTCCGACCGACCCTCATGGGGTCGGTCATTATGACACGATCCTGATGCTTTGAGTCAATCGGCTGACGCTTTTTCTCTACGTCGCAAGAAGCTGCCGCGGCTGAGGACTCACCGCCGCACTGAAGGCCACCCGGAGCTGCTGGCTGGAGTTCCGTCGTGACAACTCGCCGGACCGTCGTCCCGGAAATGTCGTGCCGCTGCCTGGGCCTCGCCGGACCACCGGAAAACCCCAATAAACTCCCGAAATTCCCGCAAGATTCTCCAGATCATTGCGGCCTCCTCCGAACTTGGATTTCAATTCTGAACGATAAGATGGAAAGGAAAAAATGTATTCTACATGACCATGGGATTTTTTCAAAGATTTATCAGCAAATCGACACATATAATCGAGCTCAAAGTAGGTGCAGGAAATAAAAATTGAAACCTCAACGATCCTACATGTTGGGGCATTGCCCGACGCTTCACGGAGGGTACGTCGCTGCGCTTCTGCCTTGCCAGAGGGGAGGAGGAGAGGAGCTTGTGGGGGCTTCCTGGTTGAGCCTTCTTCCTCTAGTGAAAAAAGGATGTAGGAGGGGAGGGTGTAAGCTTAAGTAGAAATAAAAATTAATTTAATTGTTTTTTTATTAATTACCCAAGAAAGGACACACCTCCGAAAATCACGACAGGGTCGAGGTTAAGCCTCCCCTAGGGTAAACACCACCTCCCGGGCACAACTGCGGTCTCAGAATTTCAATCCGAGGCCCCGTTCAAAAGTTATTAAACTCAACACCTGTGGCCGCCAAATTATAAAAACAGCCCCGGGGCCATTTTTCACTGACAGCTCGCGCCCATGAAACTTACATCCCTCATAGGGTAAAAGACACGATCCGAACTCAACGGTTCCCTCAGTTTTCCAATCTAAGCCACCGCTTAAGAGATACTTGAGTTAAGCTGTTAAACGAATAAATTAATTATTTAATTTATCCATTCCACGCTCATATAGCGAGTGAGGGGTCCAAACGTCCCGTGCCGACATGTTTTATGTCGTTCCTAGGGTAAAAACCACATTCTGAACCCATTTGTACACTCAGATTTAGGATCTGAATCATCGTTTAGGAGTTATCCCATTTATTTGGTGTTCTCAGTGTGAACTCACAGAAAATTTAATTCCGGCCACACCGGGGCTCAGAATTGCACGCCATCTAAAGGCGCTGGTCTGGAATAATATCAAGAATATTCCAAAGTCTTTCACATCAATAACTGGGTTCTTACATCATTCCCTCCTTTAATCTTTTCATCCCGGAAAAGAAAAATCGGGGAACAACTCATGGTACTAAGTCCACACCTGGCTCTCTCGTACCCAGAAGACCTCTTGCATAGTTCCGCGCCACCGCACATAGACCAAAGGATTGATACTTTTCACACGAGGTCTTCCCTTGCTGATGACGTGTATAGGAGCACAAACACATATCCTCAGGTGAGTCACACGGGAGATACCGTGCACCTGAACCAGCCTTTGGGGTTAGGGTAAGGCGGTAGGGAACCTCGCCATCCATTTGCATGGTCTCAAACAGCCCGAAAGCTCTTGGGGGTAGCTCACCTCCCCAACCAAACCCTTACATCGCATGTCACGACTGAAATCATCGCCCGCACCTGGAATAAGGCTCGGTGATTCCCTCCTTCAGAATATCCATATGGTGAAACACCCAAGGATATCTAGTCATGCAAGATTCCTCAGTCGATGTCTCTCAACCATGACTCTCTTACACACTCGGAGAGCGATGGAGTCGACACCATCGACTAAAGAGGAAGGTTTCACATCTTCTACTCTACCAACATAGGGTTACAACCGACGCCCTGCGTCACCCTGGTAACACCTCAAACAATGAGCAGGGAGAAAAATAATTTCAAACACATAGTCTAACAATTCTACTGCAAGAAAAAGTAGAAGAGCTGAAGAGCGTACCTCTTATCACCTCATGCTCTGCAGGATCGTAGACATCCAAAGCTCTTGGTTGTCCGAGGTCCCAACTTTCAGCTTCCGGGGCCTGATGTGGACCACCTAGTGGTGATGAGAAGACCTCGTAAAGTCTTCCCCCACTACCAGCTCCTCCCGCTCCTCTACTATCACCACCTATCTGGGCGCTACTCTGATCATGGCGCTGCCTCTGTCGTGGTGGTGGAAATGCTGCCTGCCCGAATCTCTCTGCATGCTTGGTTGGGTAGTCCCGTGCCCGGTGGCCTCGTCCATCGCAATCATAGAACCGACTCTCTTCGTGCTGCACTGGTGCCCTCCGGCGCCACTGTAGTGTACAATCACGCCCCTGGGTACGGGTTTCAGAAAGCCACATGCGCCGAGGTTCTGCATGTCGATGCCCAAAAGTTGCGACAGATGTATCAGCTCCAACAAGCCTACTACCACCACCAACTCTAGAACGTGACAAGAAACTCTCTGCCACCAGCGCCTTCTCTAGAACCCAGACATATGTGGAAATGCCCAACGGTACTATGACAGCACGAATCACTCGTCGGAGACCCTGCTCAAACTTTTGTGCTCGGATGTTGTCATCATGGGCCAAGTCTGGGTAAAAGCGTGCATGGTCTGCGAGACTAGTCGTGTACTCGGCCACTGTCATTCCTCCCTACTGAACTACAGGAGCTCCTGAATCCGAACGGGGCACGAGCAGGAGGGGAAAAAATCCTCACGGAACAACAACTGAAAGTTTCCCCACGAAAGCGACGACTCGTCAAAAACTGAGTCACCAGACTCCACCAACGCCAAGCTGCTCCGTGGAAAAGGTTGGCTACCAAATCCACTCTCTGATCTGTCGGTGTCTACAAAAGCCTGAAAGGGAGAACCATTATCTCTAGCCAAACCTCTACTTCCTGAGGGTCTGGCTCACCACTAAACCTCAGCGGTCTCTGCCACTGGAACTCACGGAGCGTGCTCAACTTGTACTCAAGCTCAGTCTTCTCTGTTGGAGCTGTCTGCTGATCAATAGGTTGGGGTGCTGCTACCAACCCACCCGAAGAAAGGGGCTCGCATGATGGGTCCTAGACTGAGGCCTTGTATCTCACAGGGTCGTCGTCATGAACCAAAGCTGGTATCCTGGCTGGCTGTCTTCATGGAGACATCCTGAATATTATCAAGGAGTGTCGCGGTCAGATGAGCATATATGTATATAACAACAACGACGACGATGGGGAGCTAACTCAAGAAGGATATTCAAAGACTCAATCCTATGTGATGCACAAACAAATTTTCCCTCCAATGAGTGTCTTAGCATGCTGAGTCGACAAGCGGGATATCAAGGTCCTGGTGAATGGATAAGTCGGTCGCCACACCATCACTGGACTCCCAAGCTTGAGAGCCGCTCTCAAGACACGTTAACACTGTTTCCCTAGATCCCAACCAATTACTCTTTTAGGGACGTCCAAAAAACGTCCCAAGGAACGAACCAGCTCTAATACCACTTTTTCATGACCCGACACTACCTAGGCTCGAGCCGCAACTACCCCAGGCCCGCGTCCATAGGCCAGGGTCTGGCGACCAGCACCAAAGGCACAATAACTCAAGGAGGCCTTTGCCTAAGTACCTGTACACACACACATGTAGCACACTCCATGAAAAAGTGCAGAGTAGAAGAGAAAATAAAAGTAAATTAAAATTCAACTACTATATATAAACCACATTTGTGCATCGACCTCTAAACAGTACAAAGCAAGTGCTAGAAGTAAACTGAAAAGAAAAGGGAAAAAACATGCGACCAATCGGAAAAGTGCCACAACCCGGCAACAGGTGAATAGAAAGTAAATATCTAGAAGGGTCGCCCACCTGGAGCCCGAGTATGACCACCACACATGGTCCATGCTCCGGAACTCCTAAGCTCCACTGAAGTCACAACCAACCTGTCCGTCGTCTGCAAGGCCACACCAAATGCAGGAAAATCCCAAGCAGGGGTGAGTATAAAAATACTCAGTAGGATACCCCGAAGGCTCAAGGAAGAAAAAATGGAGGTACCGAAGTGTCAGTAGTATATTGAATAGGAGAAGTAAAAGAATACAACAAGGAGTGTAGTAAAGAGTACAGTAAAGAGTTCAGCTCAACCAAACAAGAGGAAAGAAGGTAGACTCGTCCAGACACAAGGAGCTGGAAATGGTGAGAAGATGAACTTTTCATCAAGTCTTCACTACCTATAGTAGGAGAGTAGACTCATCCAACCACGAGAAGCTTGACATGGAAAGCATGTGGCATACCCCGCGCATCTTCATCTCTCCTAGAGGGAGATTAACCAAGCCCAAGAAGTGGGTACTTGAACAAGTTATGTATATATTCATATGCTCAAATAAGAATCCTCAACAAGTTAGTAAGGGGATCTTCATCTCATAGCTCAGCCAATGAAAGTGAGTAGCCAACAGTCCCAGAAGTAAACTCCATCGATTCCCAGCATCCTACACGTCTGCCATGAACTGCAAGTTATGGGATCAAATAACCGCACCATGACACTATCCGCTTTGGGTGGCACTGGCTCACCCTCACAGTTTTAGGTCATGTCACAAGGACGTGTCTCAGTAGGGAAAGTGCCCCTCATACTTGATAGTTCTAGGGGAACATCAAGCCACACCTCGTCATTGCCCCGCAGTCGAAAGGCCTCCTCAAAGTCGACAGGCGACCCCCTGCCCAGCCCCACTGGAGGGTGATCCCTGGAAGTCGACGGGTTCCCACTAGAGGGAGACCCGGAAAGAGTCAACGGGTGCCACACTGCCCAGTCCTGTAATAGGGTAATCCACTGGATGGTGACCCGGCTAATGTCGGCGACGGGACCACTGCCCAGCCCCACCGGAGGTAACCCAGCATCGAGGACCACTGTCCAGCCCAGATGGAGGTAAGCCCGGCATCAGGTACCACTGCCTAGCCTAGCTGGAGGTAAGCCCGGCATCAAGGACCACTTCCCAACCCCACTGGAGGTAAACCCGGAACTGCTCTAGCTATCCCTGCTGGATGGTACTGCTCAGTGAACACCACTGTACTGGCCATCCCTATTGGATGGTAACCCACTGGCCATCCCTGCTCTAAACAACCTCATCCCTGCTGGAAACAACCTCCTGGGTAGAGGATCGGTGCCCGCGTAATGTGTTGGTCACATTGAATCCACAGGAACTCTACCAGGGATCACAAAGGAACGAGAGAAACTCCCTGGGCCTCTTAAGGAGATCACGCTCCAATCTTCTGAGTCACTATAGAAGTAGACTGAGACAACTCATCCTAGAAAGTGGGAAAACACCCACGTTGTACGAGCACACGTAGTCGTAAACGGTGCTGCAGTCCGGTGAAAGGGCACGGTACTGAAACCCCTCAAATCTGAAGAAACAAAGGAACCAAACCATCTCTGTTGGCCAAATGAGAACCAAACCAGGGGAAACCTCAACCCTGCTAGTCAACAACAAGAACCGAGGAACCCTCTACATTGTGAGAGGTCAAAAGTACATAAAGCAGAACATGGAACACACATGGGGTCCACACGACGTGTGGCCCCAAGTCAACCCCAACCAAGGGCACAAACATTCTCATGTACCAACATCCACATGTACCTCCTAGCATTCCCGTATACTCCCAGATTATACCATGTCTCTAGCCAAAAGGCTAACATGCACACGACACCCATTGTCAATGCAAAGGCGTGAACGTAATAACCCCAACTTGCCACTTCATCAGCCTAGGAACGGCCGACCGTATTTCTTCAAACATTACATGACTATCCCAGGAGTGAACGTGATCACACGACAAGGGTCCGCTACAAACACGGTAGAAGAACCTCCATGGGTCACCTTTACATTTACACATTTAATAATATCGCGTAAGAGGCTCTGTTTGTCTGAATAGATTACACCATTGTAATCCTCGCAAAAAAAACACGCGAGATCGACTACTTACTCGCCTCCAACGGATATCCGACGGAAAAGTCACCAACACCACCTTACACCCGTGCGGCGTCCCGTGATCCGAAGCCTTGGCCCCGAAAACAATCGGGTGCATCGCACCATAACGATCCCCTCGGGAAAACACATCAAAAGGATTTCTCACTTGAGCGGAATAGATATCTGGAGAAAATGATGCATTTCATCGTACCGCTCACGAGAATTTCTTCGTGGGACCCGCACCCTGATCCTGAAGCTCTATGAATGGACTGCATTGTTGAGATCCTCTCGAAAAAGTACACAAGTTGGACTATTCACATGTAAAAAATGGTCACCAAGTGATAGAGCCAGAAAAATCGCCGTTAACTCCCAAAACAGACATCACGGGGCCTGCACCAACATGAGGAATTAGAGCGGGTGGATCGCACCATTGCAATCCCCTCGGAAAACCACCCAAAAATGACTGCTTGTACGCCTCGAACGGACGTCCGATGAAGAAGCTACAAAACGCTGCACGCAGCTCAAAAGACGTTCCATGGGGACCACGCCTCAACTCCAGTATCAACACCTGAAAAAACATTGGAAAACTCCGGCTCGACGCCAGGGTCGCAACGCCACTGACGACACTCAAAACGGACGTCGGAAGCGTCTGCGCCGTCCAAAACAAGATCCTCCGGAAAAATGTCAATTCACTTAAAGACACATTCCCCTCCGAAGCCCCTCATTTCTAGAAATAAAAATTCCCGAAATCATCTCAAAAAGTCCCTCTCATTGATACGGTTCCACTACCACAGACGGCGTGCAATTCAGACACCCGTAATGAAAATTATGGGCGTCCGAAGGGGGGGAACGGATCCCCTTGGGCTGGACCGGCCTGGGCCGGCCCGCGCTAGCCGACCCGGCGCTGAGCCGCGGTCCACCGCCGACCGACCCTCATGGGGTTGGTCGTTCCGCCATGTGAAGAACCTCCTTCGACGGGTCTTATTCCCTCATGGGGTCCCGCGCCGCGACCCTGATGCTGCGAGTCTACCGGCCAGCACAGCCGGTCGGCTCTTCCGCTCCGTGTCGCGCTAAGCCGTCGCGGCTAAGGACTCACCGCCATGCCGAAGGCCGCCCGGAGCCACTTCCTGGAGCTCCACCATGCCCGCTCGCTGGACCACCATCCCGGAAACACCGCGACGTCGCCTGGGCCTCGCCGGACTGCCGGAAAACGCCCAAAAACATCCAAAATTCCCGCAAACTTCGTCGGACCACTGCGGCCTCCTCCGAACTCGGATTTCAATTCCGAAAGATAAAATGGAAAGAAAAAAATGTATACTACATGACCATGGTATTTTTTCATATATTAAATAGAAAATAGACCCATATAATCATGCTCAATGTAGGTGCAGGAAATAAAAATTGAAACCGCAACGATCCTACCTATTGGGGCGTTGCCCGACGCTTCACGGATGGTCCACCGCCGCGTCGTTGCCTTGCCGGAGGGGAGGAGAGGAGGAGATTGAGAGGGCTACCTGGTTGAGTCTTCTTACTCCAGAGAAAAGTCATGGAAAAGGGGAGTGTGTAGGCTTAAGTATAACTTGAAATTAATTTAATTAATTTTTTTTATTAATTACACACGAAAGGACCCACCTCCGAAAATCTCGACGGGGTCGAGGTTAAGCCTCCCCTAGGGTAAACACCACCTCCAAAGAACAACGGAAGTATCTTAATTTCAATCTGATGTCCTAATCAAAAGTTATTAAACTCAATGCACGAGGCTTCCAAATTACGAAAATGCCCCCAGGGCAATTTTTCACTGACGACCCGCGCCCGCGAAACATACACCCCTCCTAGGGTAAAAGACACACTCCGAACTCAACGGTGCCCTCTGTATTCCAATCCAAGACACCGTTTAAGAGATACATGAGTTAAGCTGTTAAACGAATAAATTAATTATTTAATTTATCCGTTCCACGCTCGGATAGCGAGCGAGGGGTCCAAACGTCCCACGCCGACATGTTTTATGTCGTTTCTAGGTTAAACACCCCATTATGGACCCAGTCGTACACTTAGATTTATGATCTGAAGCACCGTTTAGGAGTTATCCCATTTATTTGGAATTCTCAGTGTGAACGCACAAGAAAATTTAATTCCGGCCACACCGGGGCACGGAATCGCACGTCGTCTGAAGGCACTACTCTTGAATAATATCATGAATATTCCAAAGTATTTCTCAGAAAAAACTGGGTTCTTAAAATACTAATTTTATCTTTATATTCCTCATGAACACTCACTAATCAAGGGGTGGAATCACTTTAAAAGACTTTCCATCTTGGTGACATGGTGGAAGGAACATTCCAATTGGAGTATGAGATTGAATTCATCCATTATTGGAGAAAAGGTTTATCCCATATTTAGATATATATTTTTAAAACCACTTCAATCCTCATATGGCCTTAAAAATCATATTCAATGTGTAATATTTTCATACAATAAAATGGTACTTTTTATGAGGTTTTATTTTGATGGTTATAGTGCTAATACAAACACTATGATAAAAAGTTATGGTCATTTTAATTTCTAATTCAATCAAAATGTTTTTCCAAATCCCAGACCCATGCTGATATAATGTTAATGTGTGTGTGATCTATGTGAGCCTTGAAATACACCATACCTTATGTTCCAAGTCACTTTCCTAGAATATTTTTAGGTCGTAATACCATATTCTCAACCAATGTATATACATTCTATTTCATACCTAAATGAATACCCACACATGCACAGATGTAACCCAATTCACAATATCATATAAATTTACTAAAAATTCATAACCAATTTCACATGATTTCATAGATCTACACATAAGAATATAGGTGGTTATGGGATGTTACTACCCAATTATGGGTTCGCAAGAGAATGTTTTCTTATAAATGGACCCCATAGATTCTCATTATCGACACTATGTTTGAAGTGAATATGGAGTTCCAAGAAGACAATAGAACCACGGTAGTTGAGTATATAGAACCCTACTTCAAGTGATTTCAGAATCAAAAAATAATGATAGAGGATATAAAATAATATACTTTGGCCCTCCAAATTGGAGTTGCACATAGATTTTTGGATCTTTTCGGTTACGACTACCTTGGAACAAAAGAACCTAGGCTCTAGAGATCCTGGTCATTGAAGCATTTGGGTGCTCAACCAACATAGTTCCAATACACTAACCTAAGTATCTATCTTTTAGGCACCCCACCATGACCCACATCCATACCTCAAGGGTATTTTTGGTTCCTATTCACTAATTTAATCTACTTAGGAAACAATTTTTTCTTACCATGGGGACACATCACCCACACCCCCATAATTGGGATCAGTGATTAGAGATGGTCTGGGGTCATTGGAATGATCACTCCATTTCCATCACTTCCCCTCATAAAAAATATAGAGTTAATCCATGAAATCTTTTGGACCAAATCACAAATGATTTCAGTTATGATTCTACTAATCTCCATATTTATCCCCAGAACACCTTTAGTAAAGATCCTGCTCTTGTTTTCCCAAAAAAACTTGATTTAAGATACTCTTAATGGTCCCCAAAAATCCTTGAGTCAAGATACTCCCCATGGTTTCCCTAAAATTCATTGATATTATATCCTCCTTTTCGATTCCTCAATTTTATTGATTCAAGATTCACCATTTTCTTTAATAAATATTCCTACATTCAATGTTATTACCTTGACTTCCAAACATTTCTTGAGTAGATATAGTCATCTCGACCCCCAAAAATCTATTCACTTGGATAATCTATGAGTGTAAACAAGAAATGGATTCTTATTTGTAACTTACACACAAAATATATTCTAGTTACCATTCACTTATTAGACCAATTTTCATGATTTTAGTTTTATTAGATGAGGTCTTGGATTAATGGCCTTAAAAGGATCTATAATGGTCCTTGAAAAATGTCCTTAAAAAGTATTGCATGTTTTATAAAATGGGAAAAAAATTGGATCTTGATTTATTTTTTAGGGATACATTGCATGCCACTTTCTTAGCCTATATCATAAAACCAAACACCTCCCATCTCATTTCATAAGATGAAAATTCCTCCCTAGGTAGTGATAAATTTTCAATTTCCTTTTTATATGGCTTTAAAAAAACTATCGAGTATCCAAATACTTGAATAAAATGAGAGACATTATAATACCGACATAAAATTTCTTTTGAAATAGTTGCTTTTAGTTAATAAATTTCTATAAAAGGGTAATTGGTATGGTAATAGGGAATAATTTTAGGAACATTTTTTTAAATCTATAAGCGAGTCAGAAGCAAGGAAACTAGACCCCTCATGGGATGAACTGAACATCTATACTCTTATTAAATAAATTTTTTTCATTATCCTCAAACCAGGTGGTTGAGATTCATTCTACTTATTTAATGAGTGAAAATAATATAATCATCAAAACAACCAAAATTATCCTCTAAGAAAAGGAAAGTATCATAAATAGTAAGCGGCCACCTTCTTTTGAAAATGTATATATTTTTCTCTTCATTCATAAAATTATCTTCTTAATGTGTTTTCAACATTTTCAAGAACCATCTAAATACTCCCCATTAAAATTGTATCTCAACATAATGAGGTGGAAAAAGTTCTATAGAAATATGATATGACATATGTCATGTTTATAATGGATTAGATGAAATGTTAGTCACTCCCCATTATATAGAGTGGAAGGTATATTTATTTTTTAGTCTATGGTTGAAGAGATGTTTTTTGAATTTTTGATCCACTCGTGTATGATTTCATCAGTACAACCATAAAATGATTTCCCACAAAATAATTCATAAAATACTAGACAATTCCAATATATATAAAATGAACTATTTCATTCACATTTTATTTAGGTTAGTCAAGAAATAATTTACAAAATTCCCCATTTATAAAAATATCATACATGATTATTTATTTATTTTTAAAATATTAAACACTTTAAAAAATATGGAAATGTTTTCAACATTTATTCCATTTTTAGGGAAAATGACATTGAGTTTAGATCATCTATTATATTTAATGAATATAGCTAAAAATGTGTACACCATCATAGAAAATAACTGTGATAAAACATGGTATCACATTACATCACAAACTATGTCCCTTACAATTATTTATATACTAGAGATTCAATATTCTACATTTTCCAATATATTATCACATAATGGATTTAGGATTTACAATGGAGTATCAATTCTTATGGATGATTACAATATACTATTGACATGGTTTTTTTCATCCTTATACCATATTCAAAATGAAATCCCACTTAACGAAAACATATACCCGAAGTACGTTAGGGAAGTGATCAATCTTGAAAAAATCATTTTTAGCATTGGGTGATCAAAATCTGAGTTATAAAATCCTCACAAATGATTATTCATATATCCATAACACTTCATTGAATAATCATAATGGAGGACAGAGCTTGTAATGGGATTTTCATGTTATAGAAAATTTATATGATGAATGGACCTAGAATTTATTATCCATCAAAGATGCATAAGATTCACTAAAAAATTACAGATAGTTAACTTATACCATGAAACTTGGTGTAACAAATTCACGGTGTATCAGTAAATAGTAGTCCCAGTTGTGATAAATAGTGTTTTTTATATAGGAAAAAGAAACTTCCCTTTGACACAAAATGAAATATGAGTGTACTTTTTGGGAATAAAAATCTAGGAGACTACCTAATTTTTTGAGGTGATGTATAGTGAGTTATCACCATACTCAATGTCTCTAGAGATAAACAGAAACCCTCTCCCTTATAGATATATTTTGTAACATCCTGAGTTTTACTAAAAAGAATTATTTAATTAATTATTTGTTTTTTAGTTAAATAACAATTCAATATTATTAATTACAATAAAACAAAATTTTTAATGGGTAATTGAATTATCAAAAAATAAATTATAATTATGATTCATAAATTATGATTTTTAGAAAATTTATAATTTTAAAATAAATCACTATTTAAGGAAATGATATTTAATATTAAATTGTAAATACTACATTTAAAAATGTGGTTTTATTTTAGAGTTTTATTTTATGTGGCTTGAACATTAATAAATTTTTTTAAAAAAAGAAATAATTTATAAAATTTCAAAGTATGAATTATAAGATAATATATAAGTCTTATTTTAGAATTATAAATAATAATTTCATTTAAGAATAATAATAACATAAATGAAATGGTAAAAATGTTTATTTCACTCAATAGAATACGTTTTAATTATTTTAAAAATGATTTTATAATATTAAGTGATGTTTATGACACATAACAATTATAAAAACAATATTTTATTTTAAATTGTTTTATAAATTAATTTTTTTAAAAAAATATGAATTTTGAACATATAATTATTGATAATATTTTTCAAATTAATAATCACAAATTTTTAACATGAAATATGATATATATATATATATATATATGTATATATATATATATCATTTTATAAAAAATAAGAGTTAAGGATTATTAAAACAATACAATGAAAAGAAGTTAAAAAATGAAAAATGAAATGACTAAAAAAAGATAAATGAAACTCGAGTTAGATAGGAATCGAGTTTTAAGGTTTTTTAATAGGATTACCAAGAAGGGGTTCTTCTTTTTTGGGATTTCGAGTTGGGAGATTCTTGGGAAATGTTGAGTCGGGTGCGTCATGGCCAGAGCATCGAGGGTGACCCGTGATGGTGACTTCAAGCAAGGTTTTGAGCTGCATTGAGAGGTCTTTCTTCACGAGTCGACCACATGTGTTGGATTGGATTGAGATGTGCAGAATCGATGCCTATGGAGACAAAGTTTGCTTCGTCATTGGATGTAAATTTGAAGACTTGTAAGATTTTTGGAGTCTAGATCTGTTTGAATGTTGTTTTTTAATATGAATGTTTGAAGCGCGATAAGGATTTACTACATCTAATCAACATCGCCTTGAATTTTCTGAATGGGATATAAGGAAAATGAATTTTTCTTGAATTATTCCACTCATTTGCAAGTAGGCTTTCATTATACATTTTTTTGTTTCTGAATCATGTTTTCAATTTCATTTAGGGTGTAATAAATTTTTTCGTCTTGTTTTTTTGGATTTAAGAGTTTAAATATCTTATCTAAATCTCGTTCTTAACCACAGGTTGTCATATTGTCTGATTGTTTTTACTTCGATTTCAACTATGTCATTTGGGACTAGTAGTAGTCATTTTCCAAGTGTCATTCATGATATGCAATGATTCTGTTTTGGATTGTTTATGGTGTGGATGAATTCTGATGAATCATGAAGAAGAAATTAGCGGATGAAATATTTATCGAATCTATTTTGGATTTTTCTTCTTTATGCCATTGTTTAGAACAATTTATTTGTTAACAATAATTTCTTTATTCATGAAAAAGTAAATATATATATATTAATTTTATCACACATTATTAGAACCACTAGAATCATTGACCGACTTTCTTTCCTTACTTCTTCTAATTAATGTGTACAGTAAATGAAGAAAATAGTATATACATCATCTTGTCGTGCAAGCTGAAAGAAATAATACCATCTCCACGCAAGATAAAATAATATAATGCCTCCTATGTCTATAAATAGAATACTAGTACTTCATCTTGTGGAATATTTTATGAAATTCTACCCTCCTTATTACAGTATCGCATGTCCTTTTCATAACATGAATGGGTAATACCCCTCTTCATGAGAAAAACTATTCTCCAGCCAAAGTCTACTCTAGATCTATCAGCGGTCTGTTAATGTTCCATTAGAGGTATGGATATTTTTCTATTATGGTGTCATTATATGGAATTAGATTAAAAAAAACTTTTATTTGTATATGTTTTAATCTAATTCCATATAAATCTTCCCAAGTGATATTTACATTTATCGAAGCTTTGATTTAAAATTTTAGATTCCATGTCAAATATATATATATATACAACAGGTTTTTATCAACATGTCTTTAATTTTATTTTCATTTAATAAGTATAATTATGCATATTTTTATGTTATATTTAGGATTCCTTAATTACATTTAGGCATAGCCATGTGTTATTCATAACAAATACATTCTTTGTTTTCTTATTTAATTCATGTTTTCAATTAAAATTTTAAGGATTATTATCTGAGATTATTAACACATGGATTTCTTCATGCTTTGAATTTTTTTAGAACTGTATGTGCAATATATTAACATTTATTATAATAAATTTTTTATATTAATTACAACTATATTCCATAAAAGTATGAATACATTTCATGAAATGTATTATGAAATGAGATTTGTCTATAACCAAGATCGCATGAGTGTTTATATATTTTTATACATAAAAGATTATATATAAATGTAAGTGTATCTTAATGTATTTACATGTTTTCAAAAACAAAAAACCAGTGGGAAATTTATACATACATAAATAAATAAGAAAATGTTTTTAGAAAATTTGGTACTTAAACATTGTAAATATGGATGGATATTAGGATGTGAGCCCATTATTTTCTATGAGAGTATGCTCAAACAACCTTAAATTTTTATGTAGCCCAAATCTTATTTTTCGGAAGCTTGATTAGTTTTTTTTTTAAACAATGGTTTGTTTTAAATAATTTTCATGTGTAAGTATTTTATGAATTTATTATAATATATTATAAAGAGTAACTATTTTCACTAGCTTTAAAGAATATTCAAAAGAATAGCTATCTTCAAAAGAGTTTATTTATATGTTTTCAAAGCATTAAGTATTTATCAAGGTTATTTTAAACGCTATTTTCCAAAATATCTTTCAAAGGTATTTCGAAAAAATTTCATTTCAAAATGTAAAATTATTTTTCAAAAATATTTTTCACTGACCCCTTACTAAGAAATTGAATTCTCCCCCTTTGATTTTAAATGTTTTTAATTGGAATCATAGAATTTTATAAATCGAGCTTCGACGATTTTGGTGTTATCCACGAAGATGCACGATAAGAAATTGTTTAATTTTTGTTTAACTCGGATAAATGTTAGGTTTTTTCTAACACTCCAGAACCTAGATCGGTAAAAGGTCCTCATTTGTGTAATATGGGTTGCAATTATTCAGTTTTTTTTATTACAAATTATTTTCAAGAACTGAGTCCGGAAGAGTGGGCTCAGGGCATTATAATTGGTATCAGAGAAACAGACTAGACAACTTGGGAGATTAGATTTTGTCTTTTGAGGAAAATAAAATCTATGTGGTAGATTTTTATTTATATAGATAAGTCCCCTTATAAATTAGTATATTCTGAAAATGGAAATTAATAATTTTCTTATGTTTTACAAAAGAATTGTGAGGGGACAATTCATTTTAAGGGGGTAGAATGTAACATCCCAGGTTTTAGAAAAAAGAATTATTTAATTAATTATTTGTTTTTGTTTTATTTAAACAATAATTGGATATTATTAAATATAATAAAACAAAATTATGAATTGGTAATTGAGTTATCAATAAATAAATTATAATGATAATTCATCAATTATGATTTTTTATTTTTTTATAATTTTAAAATAAATTATTATTTTTAAGAAATGATATTGAATATTAAATTTTAAATACTCTTTTTACAAATGGGGTTTTATTTTAATATTTAATTTTATGTGGTTTGAAAATTTATAAATTTTCATAAAACAAAACATATAATTTATAAAATTTCAAAGTATGAATTATTAGATAACGTATAAGTGTTCTTTTAGAATTATAAATAATTATTTCATTTAATAATAATAATAACATAAATGAAATGACAAAAATATTTATTTCACCCAATAAAACATGTTTTAATAATTTTAAAGATGATCTTTATTAATATTGTGTGATATTTAGGAAAGTTAAAAATTATAAAAACAATATTTTATTTGGAAGTGTTTTATATACTAATTTTTTAAAAATATGAATTAGGAACATAGAATTATTGATAAAATTTGTCAAATTAATAATCATACCATTTTAACATGAAATACTATCTATATATATATATATCATTTATAAAAATTATCAGTAAAGTACTATTAAAACAAAATAATGAAAAGAATTTTTAAAAAATTAAAATGAAATGATTAAAAAAATGAAATGAAAACTGAGTTAGAGAGAAATCAGGTTTTATGGTTCGTGAATAGGAAGGTCGAGTAGGGTTTCTTAATTTTTGGGATTTGGGTTAGAAAATCCGTGGGCAATATTGAGTCATCCAGGCTACGGCCAGAGCGTTGGGGGCGATCCGTGATGGTGAATTCGAGTAAGGTTTTGAGAGGCATCGAGAGGTCTTGTTTTGGTAGTCGACCACATGAGTTGGATTAGACCAAGACCTACGTAATCAAAGCTGAAATATACAAGATTTCATTCATCTTCAGATGCAAGGTTAAATCCATGAAAGACGTTTGGAGTCTAGATCAATTCAAGTGTGGGTTTTGAAGCTCAATGTTTGAAGCATAATAAGGATTTACTACATCTAATCTGCATCACAATGAATTTTCCCAATTGGATCTAAGTAAAATGAATTTTGGTTTGAATAACTCCACTCATTTTCAAGTAGGTTTTTTCCATTTTGAGTATATTAAAATCAAGTTTCCATATTTGTTTAAAGTGCAGTAAATATTGTTTGTTCTGGGTTTTTTGGATTTAAGTGTCTAAAAATATTATCAAAATATTATTATTAACCACCGCATGTCGTATTTCTGGATCATTTTTACTTCGATTTCATCTGTTTCATATGGGACTAGTAGTGGTCATTTTCCAAATGTCGTTCATGATATTCAATGATTTTTTTTAGGATTTTTTTTTGGTGTGGCTGAATTTTTATGCGTTGCGAAGAAGAAATTAGTGGATGAAATATATATCCAATCTGTTTTGGAATTTTCTTCTAGATGTCATTATTTGGAACAATTTCTTTATTCAGACCAATTTCTTTGTTCATGAAAAAGTAAATATGTATATATTCATTTTCTCACTCATTATGAGAAGCACTGATGGACTTGGTTTTTTATCTTCTTCTAATTAATGTATGTAGTAAATAAGGACAATAATATATACATCATCTTGTCATTCAAGCTGAAAGAAATAATACAATATCCACACAAGTTGAAAAAATATAATGCCTATTATGTCTATAAATATAATACTAGTACTTCATCTTGTGACAAATTTTATAAAATTCCACCATCCAAATTTGAGTATCGCATGTTCTTTGCGTACCATGAGTGGGTATTGGTGATATTTATGAAAAAAACTTTTCTCCAGCCAAAGTATTCTCTTGTTCAATCAATGGTCTGTTAATGTTCTATTAGAGGTAAGGGATGTTTTTCTATTATGGTGTTATTAAATTTACTTTTCAAATTTGATTCTGTAATTGTTTATTTTTATTCTATTTTATTAGTCTATGTCTGATTCTAAAATATATATACATTTATTTGTATAATTACATTAGAACTAATTATTTAACGGTGTACATTTACTTTGTCAAAATTTAATTTATTTTATCTATTTAATTATGATTATAAAACCACTATTGTAATATAATGTTTATGTTTTAATCTAATTCCTTTTCAATCATTCAAAGTGATATTTACATTTATCGAAGTTTGATTAAAAATTATAGTATCTATGTCATATAGGTTTATAATAGATGTTTATCGACATGTCTATAATTTTATTTTCATTGAAAAAATATAATTAAGAATGTTTTTATGTTATATTAAGGATGTCACAATTGCATGTATCCATGGCCATGTGTAATAAAAAACATCGACATTCCTTGTTTTTTTATTTAATTAATGTTATCAATTTAAATTTTAAGGTTTAATATATAAGATTATTATACACATGGATTTATTCATTCTTTGAAAAGATATATATTATTATGTGCAAGATATTAACATTAGTTATGATAAAGTATTAATATGAATTACAATATTATTCCATGAAAGAAAAGTATGAATACATTACTTGCAATGTCTTATGGAATGATATTTGGCTGTAACCAAGATCCCAAAAAAGTTATATTTATTTATATATATTCTTATATATAAATGTATGTGTATCTTAATTCATTGAAATGTTTTCAAAATCAAAAAACCCAGTGGGAAATGTATACATAAGTAAATAAAGCTAAAAATGTTTTTAGAAAATCATGCACTTAAACGTTTTAAATATTGAAGGATATTGGTAAGTGAACCCATCCTTTTCTAAGTGGGTAGGCCTAGAAAGCCTTCAATTTTTAAGTATCCCAATCATTTTTTTTTTCAAAATCGTGATTAGAATTTTCTGAAAAACCCACTAGTTTTTTGAAAATATATTTCAAGAATAAGTATTTTAAGAATTTATTATAATATTTTCATAAGCATAACTATTTTCATAAGCTTTATTGCATATTCAAAAGCATATATATCTTCAAAAGATTTTATTTATATGTTTTAAAATCACTAAGTATTTATCGAAGGTATTTTCAAAGTTATTTACCAAAAAATATTTCAAAGGTATTTAGAAAAGCTTTCATTTCAAAATGTAAAAGTATTTTTTTCAAAATGATTTTTAACTTACCCCTTACTAGGAAATTGAATAATCACCCATTGTTTTTAAATGTTTTTCACAAGAATCCTACAATTTCTAAATTGGAATTCGACACTTTTGGTGATAGGGAGCATAGATGCATGATATGCAATTGTTTTATTTTTGTTCTACTATGATAAATGTATGGTTTTGTCGAATCCTCCAGAACATAGACAAGTAAAAGGTTATTGTTTGTGTAATATGTTTTCCAATTAATAAGTTTCATTTTATTACACAAAATTTTTACCACTGAATCTAAAAGAGTGGGCTTAGGTCATTATATATTTATTTGACATGGTATAGTGGTTATGGGTGAATGAAATCCAACCATAAATAATCCTCCCTTTTAGGTAATCAATGGATATTATCCTATAACCTAACCATTTAAGAAATGAAATGCGGTGTTCATGGAGCTTCCCATTACTATTTTATGATAACATTAAAGTATAATATTGGTTCATCCAAGAGTTATGATAATACACTATTAGGTTCAATAAGACCAACCCCAATGCGGATCTAGAATTCTAATTGTAATGAATTGTGTCCATGTTTTATAGTTGATGTATCATCTCAATGGGGATATCAATTTAGATGTTCGTGGTTTCACATTGATGATGGAGGAACTACTGGAATAAGGACTGATGATCTATCATTCAATACCGATTCTCACCTAGATTTATCATTTTTTGGGTCATATAAAATGGGAAAACACCCCATACTAGATTAATGGTATGATCCAATTCTTATATATTTTGGTGGTGGATCAGTTCTCATGTAATGAAATTTAGAATACTACAAAACTTTATCATTCAAATTTTATCCCAGATTTATTGTTGTTTTAAATATTTGATGAATACACCTTAGAAAAATGAGGATTCAAAATTTTTAAAGAATCATTATAATTTTATATTTTGTTTCTTATAACAATCACTATAAATTGGTTAAAATTAATACTGGTTGGTTCTATAATGAGTAGTCCTTTATCATTTACTTTTGGGATGGATTCCTTATTTATTATGTTGATAAATTAGTTATCTATAATCCCAATTCCCTATAATTTTCTTCTCATTTTTTTATGTGATCTCAAATATTTTCCCTATTAGCTTACAATAGAATTGTTAATGAAGGATACCCCATTATATTTTTCTATATTTGGTTGACACTTGAATTTGAGGATATAATTATTAGAATAATTTTAATAAATTTTGAATCCCCAATAAATATATCATTAGAATATTCTCATGATTGGATACAGAATTAGCTAAATTAAATAAAATAGATGTAAGTTTAAGTGGTGTGTAATACACTCATATCCTAGGTGTCATCTCCTAATATTGTTTTGGAAGAAATCTCTGAAACAGAAGATCTCCTAACCAATATTCCCAAAAAATATGGGGACTCCTTGCATATGAATCATCATGTCATAAAAGGTTTATATACCCAATATTTGTGATAGAAATTGTTGGACATATTGCGAGTATTGATACTAATGTTCCAAAAGTATGTGATCCATTAGATATCGATGATTCTACTAATTAGGTCCCCAAAGCTAGTCTAGGGATAATAGTTAATGGTCTTTCCTCACCAACCTCACTAGCTGAACTGATTCACTACATTGTTGACCATAATACTGTCAAAATATATACATTTATGGATAGTTTTGTTTTAAATCCAATAGTTTTAGCATAAAATCATGCGATGATAAATTGTTATTGGGGCCACATATATTCCATTATTACTGAGACCTAAAAATAGAAATTCAAAAATATGGGTGAAGATATTCTTCACCTCTTCCTAGGTCTATATGTTGGTGAAATTGATTACAAGATACTACATGATATCTTCCAACAAAATATAATTTTTCAAGATCTAATAGAAGCAAAATAAACATACTTGGACACTTTGAAAGCCTCATATTTCTACAAGGGATTGTTATAGTGTAATATTATAGGGTTGAATTGATGAATAAAATATATATATAAATTAGAAACTAGACAAACACTCAGATAGTGGAGATAGACTAATATAAGATTCATGTTGTGGTTATAAAAACATAAATAATGGAAATACTATTCGGAACTAAAACCATTAAGAATAAATATCAGGAATTTTCAATATAAATTTGAGAAACTAAATTTGTTAACTGAAGAAAAATCTTCCAAATAAGTATATTTTTTATGATCAATAAGTTATTCCTATAAAAATTTATTTGATATAAAATATTTAGACAAATATATCCTGTCATAAATTGTTTCTCTATTTAACATTCATTTTTTATCCTATCATAGGATGGATCTATCTTCTGGATGTCCTCCCTCTTTTATTTCTCAATAAATGAAACAAATTTCATTTCAAAACAATTTTCAATTCTGAATTTATTTTCACTTCAACTACCAATACATGAAAACACTCAATAATTCACAATGAGTAACACTATAGTAACTGATTCCACCAAAACATTAAATGGTGACTGGTCTAGTTGATCATAATTTTAAAATACACGAGTCAATTGATTGAAAAGATTAAACCAATAAATCATCATTATATATTTTACTCACAAATGGATATAGTAAATATTGATAAACAACATAGATATTTCATCACTATAAGAAAATATGAAACTGTTGAATGTAATATTATAATATTTGATTTCATCCTATAATTTTTATCTTTGATGGATATAGGTAGGATATTTGTGAAGTGCATTTACCATTACTATAAGACAAGGCTATTGTAATTGTACATATGAGGGGGTGAATGACTCAACATAATTGAAATAAATATTATATAGTCTGAGTAATTCTATCACCGAAGGCCATTTTATTTTACTACAATTTATATTTATATTCATTTTCTTAATCTAATTTATGATATGATTTTTCATTTTTTGGAACCAACAAGAGGCCCCTGAGTACTTTTTCCTTCCCCATTAGGTTTTTTATATCCCATCAGGTCCTCACCCAGAGTCCATCAAGTAGGTTGTGGCCACCCAGACTATCCCTATTTATTTTTTCCATCGGGTACCTTGTAGCATAACATCTAGTACCCAATGGTATTTTTCAATAAAATAGAGATACTTTTAAGGACCCTATTTCCTCTAATAATAACTATCAACTTCCAAATACTCCAATGGACTAACATCACAAAAATACCTTAAGGATGATAAAATTTAAAATCAAATTTACAACTTAGTATGTGGGGGTTGTTATAAAATCCCTAAAATATAGCTTCTCGCTATTGAATTATGACACTAAACATTTATTGGGAATAAGACAATACATTGTGCTATCATTTATTTCTTCTACAACCATAAATCCTCTTAGATAAACTCATGATATAACCATATATACACTTAAGGAACTTTGTTATCTTAAAGGATATTATTTCTATAATACCCTATACATAATGGGCTTTTAATGACTGATGAATCTTCCTACCTCTAAATTTTATTAAGTTTGATTAAATGAGAGGGGTCTAAATGATATTTCTCAAGTTGTGATATTTGGAGTACATAATACATCACACTATATCATTGAGGAAGAGATAAATTAAATTTCACTATATTGATCCCCTTAAAGATCTTGAATCTTTATAAAAAATATAAACCAATTTTACATACCTCTAACTCCTCTTGTTCTCCAATGTCAGATACACTCTAAAAAATTGTATCTCACCAACCTAAAACTCTTGAGGAATAAATATCTAGTCTAATTATGAAAACTCCCTACTCTCATTTCTCTATAACCACCTTCAAATCAACTGAATATTCTCTTACATCCCCCACCAATGATTCAACCCAATAATAAAATACCATTATCATTAGAAAACACATATGCTATTGACATGAATTTCATTTCAATGTATTGAAATGTTTCATATAAATAAAATATTGATAATCTATTTTTATGTGAAATCTTCTAATTCAAATTGAAACTCCATTAGTTGATGGAAATCCAGGATATTTATTCATTGTGAATCCTCCAAAATAAGATTTATAATATTGAATTATACATCTATTTGAGGATGATAAACCATTCTCAACTTCATTTGATTTCTCTGGTAATATTTTAACACATTACAAAAATAGGACCCAAACAAAGTATCTCAATGTAACATTATGCTCATTAACACTCCATGTAATTGTTTATTATTTTGGATATATATCATAACTATATCATCAATGATCAGGGTCTCACAAATTATTAGAAAGTAAAAAATTTCATTTTTCATGCGGAAAATAACCTATACTAAACACCTGCCTTGGTAATGTCAAGAAAAATATTTTTTTAAATCCATATTCACTCTATCCCATTTCCATGATGGATTGGGAAGTGATTAATAAAGACCATTAAAGATCCAATTATCATCCCTAACCAACTGACAAGTGTAATATCATGACACACACCATTCCATGTACTTCTATATCCCAAGACACAAATACTATATTTGGAGTTCATGATACATATTTGTAAATACCTAGTTATCAACCCATATTGGTGATTGTGAATCCCACATGAACACTCACAAATTTCCTTAGGGATCATAATTTGATCTTGAACATACATGACACCATCATAATCTTGTTTCTAGTATGGAGATAGATCCCTACTATATATGTATTCCCTCATCACCCACCCATTGGTATTTAATATCATACTCTTCTCTAATCTATTGAGGAGTGAAAATTTGATTCATGGAGCCATCTATATAGTATATCCATGACATTCTTAAATGTACAAAAGAAACATTCTGAAATGGATCATCATATTTTACTCACCAACATCCTATAGTATTGACTATGATTTAGACTTCCAACTTGTCACATCAGCAACAACATTACACTTCCTTAGGGTCAACATCAAATCTATTTGAAAAAATTATATGCATATAACCTATGTTCTCTTCTGAAGGTTCTAACCACACTATGGAAAATTATATCTGAGGATTATGTGGGAAATATAAACCAATTATATATTACCCAATAGATAATTAAATAAAAATATTAATACTTGAAAAACCATAAAAACATTAAATATTGAATCATGTAGTTTAGAACATGGGAGGTCAAATATCTACAAATATAAGAAAAATATTTCCTATATTGTATTAGGAATTCTCTAATACTGACTAATAATCTATAATAATATAGCGGAAGCACCTTACTCGAATATAGTAAATCTAGGATCATTTTCATTTTAGACATTCCATTCTACTTTTTTAAGGCACTCTCAGAAGGATTCGACCAATCAAAAAATTCCACTTCTTGTCCAAGGATATCATCTGTGCTACCAATATAAATATTCCCTAAATGAATATCTTGTAGGAGGACTCCAAACCCAAAATTTATGGATTTAAAATGCATTATTTATTTGATACCATAAAACTATGACCTTTTCTTTATAATATTACCTTGATATCACAGACTCTAATATCTCATTCCATAAAAATCATACCTCCTTGATGAAGAAATAAATATTTAAGAGGTTTACATTAAGTTGAATCTCTCTTAATGAGTCTAATATAATGTCTTGGTCTCAACCATGACATTTTGTTTTCTAGGAGTAAACTAGGATTTCATTAATATATATAAACTATAAATAATCCTAATGTAGATAGAAAAATATCTTCCTTAGTTATATGAATACTCTAATTTTTGTTTTAATACATAACTACATCATGTGAAAGACATATGTGTAATAACTTATTATGAATGAATTCTATGGAATATTTTCATGTTTTAATTAAAACAAGTGATATATTGAAGAAATGTAGATCTTGAAGAACCACTTGTATTTCGTTAGATAACTAAATATGTCATTTATTCATGAAAGATGATATTGATTATTGATCTTGACATAATTCAACCTCTATTTACAATCACCTAGGCATACATTTATATCACCCTGCCTGGTGAAAAAAATATAATTACCCAATGGTAAAGATATGGGGTGAATAATTCCCTTCACTCGTAGGTCCTTTATGTGGAATATTATAAATCCTAGCTCCATTTATAGGATCCTATATAGGGGAACATATATAAGATATATACCTAAAATAGCATTAATTTTAATCCTAATCTATTTATTTGGTGGAATATATAATAATTCCGTAGGAAAATATCTTAATACTGATCCATGATAAGATAAATGACCAATTATCTCTCCACCTTATCATCGGTCAGAATATAGCTCTCAAAGTGGGTTATAATCATCCTCATATACCAATGTTAAGTTTATTAATTCTATTATTGAAAATATCAATAAATTTTTATGGAATAAAAATTAACTTTAGATGATATTAATGATACAAATTGATGATAGTAGTAAATGTGATCTCTATAGCAAGCTAACTAATCCATCACAAGCATTATATTAGAACCATAAATATTAAATACAATGAAATACTAGATATTATCATAACTATTAATCATTATGTTATATCTTATAAACATCATAATACCATTGGATCATACCCTTATGGGTGTATTAATGCTCGTAAACCCTAGTAGGGACTCTAAAACCAGACACCATTCACCATACAATAGAGAAGGAATGAATGAGTTCATAACACCCATATAAACTAACACATATTCCAGGATATATTCCATAATGGTCATAACTATAACTTTTGATGACTAATTATTTATATCCAGAAAAGGTTTTCTCAATTTTCTGAAGATTCCCTAAGCCCTCATCCAAGACCTAGCAGCCTGACATATGGCTACCCTATTGGGAACCACCCTATTGATGTTGATTCCCTTATCCATGGGAATAATTCCCTACTTCACATCAGAAATAAAAAAACCTAACAACATGTCCATATATATATTTATGACCCTAATCTAAAACCTCGAGTCTATCTAGAATCTCATCCACCATTTGGATACATTACACTCATACCAAAACTCTGTATGTTCATAATTTGATCATTAGATTTTCTCTACTATGCAATCTTATATTAATATATAGTTATTTGTTTCAATATATAAATATAAGTTCACTATACAGTGGTAAAACATGAGGATGAACATATTAACCTCTACCCTAACCAATTTATCACTCATTTCCCTATCAAGAACCATTAATTTTATGCTTCTAAAAAACTGGTGACCTACTTCTTATCCTTGAATATGAAGAAGGATAACCCAAAAAGGTATATCCTTAACAATGATCGTCTTATATATGAGGTAATCATTCATGAAATTAGTAAAAGATATTATATTAAATATGTTCTTATAATCAAAAATAATAAACCTTACACCATCCTTAAAAAACCTATCTCTAATAATCTCTTACCAAATCATCATAATAGAAACATAATGTATCATTATATATTTCTCATTATAGTTCACAATGAATATATATCCATACAACAAATACATTATCTTCTAACCCATGATCCTTTTTTGGGTCTTATGGGAGAGAATCTCAATGAAAAGTTCATATACATTCTTCTAGGAGTGCCCCTCATGGTAGTCAGTCTATACATGTACATATCACATGTGATTGGATAGTCCATTAATCATGTACATTGAATGGTTCACCATCCTCTTAGGGTATGTCTTGATTTGATTAAATATGCTCTAGAGTGACTCAATTATGGAATAAAATTTAAATATCCCAACTTAACCTCAAATAAAGGGTGGAAAACACAAATAGAGCTACCTCATTACCATTAGAAAAAATACCCCATAGTAATATCACCTTATGTGTGAATCCCATAAGAATTCCCTACTCCACAGTAGGTTCAAGCACTACAACTGATGGGGTATGCTTATCCTGACCCTCCAAGTGATCTTTTCGAGTGCGTGGAGCTGTAATATCACTCAATTTAAAAATGAACAACTAAAAAAGGCCTATAAAGGTTCTTTATATCAATTATTATGATAAAAATAATAATAAATGAACCGTAAAAATTCACACACACCCTATTACATAAGGGTCTCATATCCATTGGGAACACCTTGGCCTAATGTACCTTCTATAAGGGATTGAATGAAAATAAACATATTATTCACATAAAAAATATTTACTTAATGTCAAAAAAAATGTACCAATTACCAATTTTTATACATGTAAAGTTCCAAAAATAATTTATTTAGGGAAACACTATATAACTTATTCTTGACTGTATAAATAACTAATACCTTTGTCATTACTAGTTTACTAATCACACATTATCTTACAGATCTCATGTGAATCAAATGTTCCAATGATGATACAGAAATTCATGCTCTTTTATCACTTAAATATAATATAAAAACAATAAAATATAAATCACACACTATATTCCTTGAAATCACAAAATCATATTATCCAAAAAACATGAAAAATAACATTGTTCCCAATGACATAAACTTTTAAGATATTGGTGTTAACAAGGAAAAATTATAGTATCCTTACCAAGTTGAAACTAGTTCTATCACTATCAACCACATACAAATTATTAATTTAAATTAAAAAATTTCTATAATACCATTTTAAACCATCCTTGATCGAGTTAAGTAAAACATCCCCTATCTACGAATACACGGTGACATTAGGAATTCCTCCATATATGATATGGGGTATCAACTACCAGTGATGGTCTATTATTACTATAAAGAGTATATAACCCCTATAATATAACCATAAATAATAGTGGAAGTAAATATAAACCATTATCCATAATAAAACATAATATGGATATTAAAATAATTAGAAAACCATAATAAATAACAATGACGTGCTATAAAAAAAATTTAATCCACTATATCATCGTAAAGAAATATATTAAGTGAAATATCACTCGATGGGCCAATGATTTGAAAACATTTATCTAAAATATAAAAAACATTTAAGATATCTAAAAAATATATGTTAGAGGCATCACATAACCCATCCCTGCATTCCTCTCATCCACTAACTGAAAATCATTTACACTTACTTGTATCCCTAATCATGTTGTTTTCATTCCCACCGTGATATATGTATAGGGTGGTAACTAAAAATAAAAGTTTATGACTAATGATTCCCATATATATATATATATATATATGTGGGTTCATTTACAAATTGTTATGATAACAAAATAAGCACAAGTAATGTCATGTCATGGAATATGAGACAACTACCTATATTAATAAACAGACTATATTGTCTCAACATTGAAATTGGATGGGCAATTAGATATTCTAACTAAAAATAGAGGATGAATGAGTTATCACCTATAAAAATAATAACATAGGTGAACATAGTATCATGATTCATACTAAGTATAGTAAATTGATCATCACCAATAAAATCATAAAATAGATGAATGAGGTATCACTACCTTTGTTAGGAATTATAAGGGTGAATATTTTATCACCACAAAAACAATCATAATGTTATGTCATTGAGTTGTCACTAAGATACAAAAAGGTATAAAATTAATCACCACAATCATTACCGGGTGAATAGGTTATCCCTAATATATATATATATGAGTATAATTGAATGGGTATTAACCACTCATTTCATAAAAATTATCAAAATGGATGATCACCATGATGAATAATAACAAAGGCGAATAAGTTATAAAAATTATAAACTATTATAAGAGTGAATGGGTTATCATCATTCTAGCATGAGTATGAGTGAATAGTTCAACACCACTCATATACCAAAAACAAGGTGAATGGGTCCACACCAGAAGAATAAAAAGGGTGGAATTGTTATCACTATTAAATTATCAAAACCATTAGTGAATGTGTTAAAATAATAACATAAAGATAATAAATAGTGACTGGGATATAACAATTAATATAAAAATAATCAAGGGTGAAAGAAATATCACCCTAGGAATAATAAAAAAAATTGAATGGATAATAATTACTTGAATAAACATAAAATGGTTGAACATTTAATTACCATAAGTATATAAAATATATACTATGAGGAGTTTATAATCACAAGAAAAAAAATATCAAGGATGAAAAATTAATCACCATAATCCTAAAAAATATCAATTTGAGTGGTTAATTGCCACTGGTATATGCATAATCCTAATATGATAATAACCATGGTGAATGGAGTATCACCCACGGATATAGTTCCATAAATCCAATTAAATCAATAGTATACCCATAGTAATGATGTTTCACAACTAGAACACATATATCTACCCAAAAACCCATTTTCAAGACATTGAATCCCAAAATATTCCCATATCACAAGGATAAAACTATAGTGGGTATTGATAATTTAAGTAGATACCTCATGAGGTTCCCTCATTGAAATTATAATAACAACAACCTTATTAGGTTTAATTTCCTCAATGTCTCACCACATCCCAATGATGACAATACCATCAGAAACCATAGATATAATTAAAGGTTTTTGGGTTCTATCATCTATTATATAGCTCATACTCATCTCTTTTTAAACAAGGAACCAAATTTTTTTCAATCTTGGGTAGTCCACACTCACCCAAATACACTTGGATATTATATAACATATAAAAATCAAATAAAGCTATAAAAGATTATTGGAACCACCTACTGCATACAAATGTACACCCACTCATAAATATATTACACTAATTGAAACATAATTAATAGAAATCCATAATTAAAATAAGAAACCTCATATTAAGGATTTAGAATGGAGGGTATATAATTTTTATGAGAAACCTAGAATATTATTTAGGGAAACCTTAGACTTATCTCAAGTAAACTACTGGAAAAATTAACTTCTGAATCCAATAAAAAACAAGATAAATATCTAAATTATAAGATATAAAATAAATATAGGGGGATGGTTGGTTCTACTAAAATGAAATAAAGATACCACTTGTTTCAAAATTTTAAGAAAATTAATTAATTTTAATGAAAAAAATAAAAAATCAACATATGAGGCTACTAGGTACTTGTTCCTTACCCACCAAGTACTGGTCTAGAGGATATCTAGTGGACATATTAACACCTAGGCTTTCACCCTTTCTACTTTATCCACTAAATACTCAATTATTGGACACCTGATAAATAGTTCTATCTATCAGAAAAATAAAAATTCTTCCACAAATCCCATTTACTCCAATTATATCCTATTATACATGATATCTACTCAAATGATATAAAATCACCTAAATACATGTGTGATGTAAAATTTTAAGTCAAATTCCTATATACATATGTGGAGGTCATTAGAAAATAGGAAATCCATAGGTTATAAAATTTTCAATTAAAATTAATATATCTTAATATAAGTAATGTGGTCACTATAAAAAGACCAATTAATTATTAATTTGTCAAAAAAAGTGTTCAAATAGATAAATTTTTAGTCAATTAATTAAAATGCATCTTAATCTCTACTATAGGTACTCAAATTTTTATGAAATAAATAGTGTCCTGTAATTGGATTGGGTGGTCAAATTACACCAAGGGGAAAAACTATTTGGTCACCCAATAACATTATTATAACATATGGTATAATGAATCAAAACTATAAATCATTATATTAGCCTATTATCAAAAATATTACAAAAATCCCAGGTTGAATTTTATTTTATTTCATTTATTTTATTTTTCATCCAAGATATTTTAAGAGTGGCTTGGGGGATTTTAGAGGGTGTTTAAACATTCACTATAAAAATTAGGAAGGGAATAACTGTTTTCCATGCTATATCACTCCTAGGTTACACTTGTGCACAACATGTATAGCCACCATAAATAGAGAAATGCATGGTCTAGGTCAAGGATGTTTGAGGGTTTTTCTATATTCAATGAAAAGCATGTTATCCCCATGACCATAGTAGTGTCCATGGTGGTTGAAAACAACTTAAATATTTAAACTAGGCTATAGATTTTTCTCATAGTTGGTATCCTAGGTGAATCCACTAGGACCATGGTGATACCCCCAGGGAATGGTGGTGGGGGATTCAATTTTGTTTAAATTCTAATGGTTCTAGTATTACATATGGAGTTACACTCATTGAGTAAGGAATTTTCCATTTTCATGAAGTGAGTTTTAATACTTCCTTGACTCATTTTTTCCTTTTTAGAATCCCTTATATCTCCTCCTTTGATAGGACTTTTACATCTATATAATTTTTTAAAGATATTTGGATTATCCTTATTAAATTTCATCCTTTTTATTGGGTGGTATTGTCCTTCTTAAATTTTACCTGCACTCCCATGATATGATTTATGAGCGAGGGATGTAAAAATTGTCTTTCCATTATCATTATTTGGGAGTCCATTCGTTGGAAGAAATTACCAAAAACATTTTTTACCTAGTAATTTATAATGGTAGGTTTTCTAATGTAATTTTCTTAAATTTTGGATATATTCCTTCTTCTATTAGATTTTGATTCCTTGTTGGGTTTGGATCATATTCGAAAATGAGAGATTTCCAATTTATTTATATAGGTTTCACAATCATATGTATTTAAAATTTAATATATAATTTATTGTGCTTTCAACATGGTTTCTAAATGAATTTAAATATTTTACAGTTATATCAAGTAGATATATCAATGAATTATGATTTAATGAGATTTTTATAAAAATGTAAAAAGGGATTTCAATATGATTTCATAATAAATATTTTTAATGGAATATGACCATATTTTGGAATTTGAAATGAAGGATTGTAGCTTCACAAATTTCCTAGTTTTTTTCATGCATTTGAGAACAAAAACAATGGGAAAAGTCTTTTTTATGTGATTGGGTATGTTTCATCTTGTTAGAGAGAATGATTTTAAAATTGTATTAAATGAAGTGAAATGATTTGTAAATGGATTTATAAATGGACATGAATTATTTTCAAAGTGTTGGTATTCTAAGTGGAATGTGAAAAGGTCCAATTTGATATTAAAATTTTTTATTAAAAAATGAAAATGTATAGGACAACTCCATTTCTGTTTAATATAAATGATGGAGGGAAAAATTATTGTAATAATATGTCTCTCTAGGGGAGGTAGGATTAATTTTAATTATTATTCTTGATAAAGGGTATGTTCTAATGAGGTTTTTCAAAGGAGAGATCAAGACCTATGGATGTTTTAAAACATGATGATATGATATGATATATGGTTTAATACTAGTCTTAAATGCTCATATATGTTTTAATTCTATAGGAACACCAGGGTGACTAGATGGAAATAATAGTTACACATGTGAACTAGTTTATAATAATTCTCTGGTTGGTGTAAATATGTATGAATTTGGTAAACCTATGGCATTTACCCCTCGGTTAGGCCATGAAGGGTAAGACTGGGTGTTTGTAATGAGGCTGATTGATGGGTAATAGTTTTCTAGTGCATGTGATTTCATTTATTTATGACCATGTAAACTCTATTATAGACTATTTCTATTTAGAACCATTGGAATCCATGATGTTGATATGTGTGTATTTTTTCTAAGAAAGGATATTTGGAAAACTAGGAAATGATATTATTATTTCCAAAATAATTTTCTTTTAAAATTGTTTTAACTACAATTTATTAATGTTTATATGTGATAGCTTAAATTATTGTTTTATATGGAAGAGAATTAAATTTTTTGAAATGATTTTTTAATTGAATTTTTTTTATAATTGTATAAAGGAAAGGATCTTAGAGAAATATCTTTTCATATCTGTTTTTAAAAACATACATGATATGGATTTTATTTTAACGTGTTATACGTTGATTTGGCAGGTGGAGAACTATCGGGATTTTATCTCACACTTATATATGATTTTTTATGTTGGTTTCTTGGCATAGTAGATATTCCTATATCTCTGGGGTGTAGTTATGGAAGATGTGAGTTTATAATTTCCTCATTTTCATATAGAGGTGTTATAGTTTTCTGTCATTTTTCTTACTGCCAATTATATTGACCATGTTTTTTTGATCTATTGTACTTATGATTTCTTTCTATTAGTATTATCAATTTATAAATCATTTGGATTATGTTTCCACTATTTATCATTTTTATGTTTTTAATTATTGGTATAAATAATTACCATTTCATAATTCTTAATTCACATGATCATTTTGTTAGCCCATGGGAATAAATAATTCCCTATATACTTTTCAATGGCTAGATCGGGTGACCTCTTCATGGTTGACTGAGTTACAATCATGAAAAATAGGTATATGATGGAAATTCTTCATCCAATAATTCTAGGATGTTCAGTAGTTGGATAGAGGAATATCCGAATTCAAGTAAGAAGTCACATAAGGGTGCATGATCGCCACCCTTTCAAGATAATGATTGAGTTTCCAAGATTTTCCAGGATGAGTATATCTCTAATTCGAGCTTGAAAATTTGATGTTTTGAGATATTTGGTTCTTAATTGAGTGAATTTTTTGGATTTTATATTTTATGATCTATTTAGAGCCGGTTTATATTTAAGAGTGGATCTTGGAAGGAATCTAGGGGGCACAGGCTTAGAGTGAATTCCTTATAAAACCATGCATAGTTCATGCAGTCAACCCGATATGACTTCCACTGATCCTCAAATGATTAGCCTGTATTACTCCAAAACTATTTTTCCAAATACTGATAAATTTTAATTTATTGGATGTTTCATGTTAAAAATTATAAATTTTTATTTTTTTGAAAAGGAGTTCATAATTTTAATGGTATTTTAAAACATTGACTACTGTTTTATCCCTAATTTTGTATGTTCTAAAATTTTCATTGAAAATTCTTTAAATTAAAAATAATTTATAGTTATAGGTTTTTTGAAAAAAAATGTTGACAATTTGAGAAGAATGTTATTTTTTTAATTATTTCCAACATTTTAATGTAATGATAATAAAGAATCATAGGAATATTATAAAGATTTAAATTAAAAAATTATTTAAAATTAGATGTTTTTAAATGTTATAATGTTAAATGGACTTTTTGTTTAAGAGTTTCTTGGTATGTTTATATTTTTTAGTGAGTGAATATTATTTTTGGAAATGAGTTTTTATAGAAACGTATTTGGTTAAAGTGGTTATTTTTTTATTCAACGAGAAATGGGATTTCTAATTTATGATTTTTTATTTTTGAATTTTCTGTAGCAGTGTTTTTGATACTTCTTATTGATTTACATTTTTACTTACGGGGATTTAATTTTAGAGTATATCTAGAAGTATTTTTTCTTTTCAAAATTTTACATCCCCATTCACGATTAAATATACTCTATGGTGGATTAATATTTTCTTTTTACATGGTTCTTCCAAAAGATCCATTTTTGAAGTCTGTAATTCTTCCTATCATTTTAAAATGTGACAATTTCTTTTATGATTTAAAAAACCTAGATCTTCCCCATTTCATTGTTAAAAAATGTTCACATGAAGCAGTGATGAGTTTAAAGGGGATCAAAGAGACATCCATCCATCTTAACCTTCCTAGAAATCTCAAATTTATGTTTTAAACCATCATTCTTGACGGTTTCGGTTGGATGTGGTTGATGTTTTTTATCTTGACTAAGCCATAGAAGGACTATACCTAGAAATATTTCAAGTAATGGTACATTTATGAACTCTTCTCTAATTCTATTATGGTATCAAAATATAAGGAATTTTTTGTTCTCTAGTCATTAGATAAAATGGTGTGATAGTATGTTTTCCATTTTATTTATTTTTTAATATATCATCCACATCTATCCTTTGATGGTTCCTTAATGGATTAGTTATTTTGGGATGTTCTTCGATCAGATCTATCAGAGGTTGTGCTATATATTGTTATTAATTCTGATGGAGAAGTGTTGTTCATAGCTTTTGGGATTAAAGTATACATTATTTCATCACTATAAGAATTATATGATTTTTCTATTCTTGTTCTGATGGAGGAAGGTCCAATAAGGGAAAAGGAAGTGTACTAAGTCATACCTCATGAGTTATAGAATAAAAAGTAATTTATGTTTAGTCCTTCCATATTCTTATGGGATTAAGCATCTTGTTTTATATCAACATGTAAAGGTAGTACATATGATATATTCTTTTTATAAACCTAATATGGAATGTCATTATTATAGTTATCAAGGATATCTGAAATGATTCTACATGGAGCTACTCATTATTATGGTATTTTTAAATATACCCCTCAAAGACTTTCTATAAAAATATTTCTATATAGAAAATCATCTAACTCAATCCATTTATCCAAATGATAGATAACATAATAATTATTATTTCATTGTTCTATTTCATTCATTCAGGTTGACATTGTGATGTCATTTGTTATGTTATTGTTATTCTTTTTTTTATGCCTTGAAGTTTATAGTATCATTATTGAATTTTATATTGGTGATGTAAGAATTTAGTTTATATGGGTTTTCACAATATATCTATCGTACCTTTTCTTTTCAACACATGATTAATTCTGTTAGAAGTGCTTGAATCGGAGGGAAATAATTTTATGCTGGGGAGACCACCATCGGTGTGATTTCTATGGGGAAAGGATGTATATGCATGAATCAGTGTTATTTTTTCTTTTAGTTTATAGGGTATGAAATATTTGAGGTTCTCGAGATTTTGAAACCTTTAAGGTTCTCATGTGATGTTTTTTCCAAAATTTCCATTGACATATTCCATTTTGGATGATAGTTTTGTTGGGAATGTTCAGGACTTAGTGATTATATTTCTCTTATAAATCAATTCATAGTTGGACTTATATTAGGACATCACATTGAATTATTGCACAAAGTGATATATTATATAGGGTTTAGGTGACCTTGATACAATTTTGATGTAAAATGATAATTCGATTATAATTACTAGGAAATGTTGATCTAAAATCATGAACTCGGGTTACTCTAACTTAAACTAATAGTAGAAAATGTAGTTCTTATCATGTAATAATTTTTTGTGCAATTTCAAATGATTATTTCCTAGTTTTCTCTTTTTTCGTCATGATTGATCTATCATGGTTTTTTATATTGAGGTGGTAATCTTTTTGATCCTCTATTATCAATGTGATATATCACTTTTATCATGGATGACTATTTTGAGGTTTTTAGGGAATATATATTTATTTACATTCCCAATTGGGAGGATGAGGATCTATTATCCAAATAAAGAAAATATATTTATTTTTCATTTTTCTTTAGAGATTTTTTTGGACCTTACTAATTAAAATCATTAGTTATCATTGTAATATGGGTTTGTGGACCAATCCATTAGGGTTTTTTTCTACTAATATATGTTTATTACTTATTCTAATCCAGAAACATGTTCATTTATTATTTAAGAGTGTTGAAAAATTTGTGTCTTTGGATTTTGGGTTTAGAGGTGTAGCTTTTGTTAATTTTCTTCTTAAGCTATCTTTCCCTCTTTTCACCTGATTGAATATTGTTCTTGAAACATTTTATGGTCATAATTTGATATAGCATAAATTTATAACATATTAACCTTAAATTTTCATTTTATAATCATTTTATTTTTGTGTTTTGGAAGAAATAGTATTATCTTGGTGGATTTCATAGGGTTTTTGTATATTCAAGGGAAAAAATAGGTATGGCCACACCCTGATCCAATATATTTCTCTTTTTGGTTTCACATATACAACATGTGAAGAGACACTACACCTAGATTAGGGAATGGTTCTAGATGTGGCTCACTAGTTGTTCCCCTATGTGACATAGTAAAAAAGGTCTCACCATAACCATGTCGGTTGTCGTGGTGGGCCAAAATGACCAATCCTTCCCACAAAGCCAGATATTATGTCTATATTATGTTTTATAGGTGAAGACGCCATGACCATAATTATGCCACCATGGCATGGTTTAAGGGGATTTAGTTTTTTTTTTGACCTACTGATAAGTTTTTGGTCATCTTAATGGAGTTGTATATATTGAATGAATTTTTTTACATCTTCATGAAATGGGTTTTAATACATCCTTGACCTATTTTTATCTTTTAAAATCCCACTTATTTCCTATTTTAATTAATTTTTTATATCCATCTAATTTTTGAGAGAGTTTTGGATGATTGTTTCTATGTTACAACCTTTTTCACAGTGGTTTTTTCACTCTTAGTATATTCTTGTTCTTCCTTGATAGGAGGTTAATGTGAGGGATGCAAATACAGGCCTCCCTTGATCATTATGTGGGAGGAAATTTTTAGTAATCAATTACCCTTACCCTTATTGACTTAGTTATGTCTATTTTTTTGTTTTTCTAAACTCATTTCCATGGATTATAATCTCCTCTTACAACTCTTATATTTTTCTTTATTATTTCTTAGATATCCCATTCGATATATTATAGAGTTCCAAGTGGTTGAGTTAGTTGTCCCAATCTTCTCCCTTTAAAATTAGAGCTATTATTTCTTATACATTAATCTTATAATTTAAATGTCTTATAATATCATACACATATATCCAATATCTATATTAATGAATGATGATTTATTTAGAATTTTATATTTCTCGAAATGGGGTTTTTTTATATTAAATTATATGAATATTATTTTAAGGGAATAAATAATTGTTTTTAAAATTGATATTTCCAATTGGCTGTTGATAAATGCAAGTATTGAAGTTTATGATGTTAATTTACAAAAATGATGGGAAATGTTTTTTAATATATTCTTGTGTATGTTTTAACCATTTCATTAAAATTCATTGAAAACTAGTATTCTATTAAGTACAATTATTTTTGAATAGTTCAGTAAATGGACTTGAATTGTTTTGAAAAAAAAGTGTTCTATATGTAATTTAGAATGGTCTTATTTGAACTTTGAATGATTTATTGGAATTTTAAAACCCATAGGACATTCTCCTAGGTATGTAATGGAAATGAAGGTTGTTTTAATTCCCATAATGATATTTGACAATAAGGGATATTTTTTTAATTATATTGTTATTCTTGATAAAGGGGATGATCGTATATGTGTTATTTGAGTTTTGAGGGATACTTAAGGTTGTTTATAATTGTGATGATATGATATTATATATGGTATGATACAAATTTAAAATGATCACCTCTATTTGAATTCATTGGTAATACCTAGTTGACTAGGTTGAAAGACTAGTTATATGTGTACTAGTTTAAAACTTTTCTCTAGATTATGGTCCTAAGTGAGACATATGTAAACCTATGAGGCTTTCCCCTTAGTGTGTTCAGTAAAGGTAATATTTTTTTGTAATGAGGTTGATTGATTTGTAGTTAATTTTTGTTGATTGAACATTGATTCATTTATGACCATGTTAAATTTTGTCTAGACTATTTCAATTTATCAACATTGGATTCAATGATGATGATCTATGTGTATTTTTTCAAATTATGATTGTTTTGAATATTGTGAAATTATATATTTACTTCCTTCATCTTTTTTCCCATTAAAATGGATTTACATCCAATTTTTAAATTCTTTGATATGGGAATGTAATTTTTTTATTTGGAAAAGTACTATATTTTTGAAAATGGGTATTTTCATGGAGAACTATTTTATACTTTATTTAAAGTAAATTAACATAGAAAAAAATATTCTCATATACCTATTTTCAATCGTGAATGATATGGATATTCTTTTAGATCAGAAAGTTCTGAACTAAAGAGATTTTAAAAAACTCTTACACATCATCCATCTTTACCATGTTTCTCGATGCCTCAAATATTCCAACATCTATAGGTTTGAATTTTTGTGGAGGTGTTTGCGGTACTACCTCATTTTAACAAGGTGTTTTTTTGGTTTGATTCCCCCATTTTCATCATTTTTATCAACCTTTTCATCTATAATTTTTTACTTTATTTTTTTCATTTACTACCAGATATCTCAATTTATTCTTTGTCTGGGTTTTATTTCTAAAATTTTTCTTTTTATACTTCTTTTTGATAGGTGAAATCATTCCCATTTTGTTCTTATAAATTACTAGGTGCTTTTCACCAACCCATGGGGATTGGGAATTCCCTTAGGAATTTTCCATGGTTGGATTGGGTGACCATTTTGGGGTTGAAATAGGTTGTTTCATGACAGATACCTAAAAATAAAACCTATAAATCTATATATTTAGTTTCTTTGTAAAATCAGGTACATCATAAAACAAATCTAAATCAATAAAATATTCATTTATTTTAATCTTTATTATTTTCTATTAGAGCTCACTATACTCTTATCACTGCATGAGATATATTAGGGATATAAATATAAAAAGTGATATTCCTTAAATACTATGAAGGGTTCAAATAGGATAAATTTTGGGTGATATGTTATGAGAAATAAAAAATACTACCATGTAATAAATATGGGAAAGGTCTCACATCGTCACATAGAAATATCGTATATGAGTCAAAACATCACTGGACAATGGTAAACATGAGGATCATAAAATTTATCAAAATAAACAAGAATTTTATTATAAAAATGTTTCAATGTTAACTTGTAAGACATCATAACATTATAGAAAAATCATACCACGTCATTCCTATGTATAATATTGTGGACAAAGATAACTACGTCATTTCCATGCACAAAATTCTAGTTAAAACTAACTCAATAATGCCCACACATAAGGATCTCATAATATAAGAATAATTATCCAATCTATTGGTGGTATATATAAATTTTTTATCACAATTAACATCATAATATGTCATAAATTAGAGTTTCACATAGAAAAGAAACATATATAATTAATAATCAGGAAATTTACCCATGATAGATAAATGGGTGGCATAATAAGTATATAAATCATTATAATTAATGTTATAATATAGTATCACATAAAAATGATGGATTCAGGCTTCATAGATTATCATTATCCTACAAATGGATCATTTATTGTGAAAATATGTCTCAATGTAAAGTGAAAATAATTGTAAAATAAAATGAACAAGTTTTGAAATCAATATCTTTTATGAAAAAGTTCTGAGAATGGAAAATATTATTTAAATAAGATGAGAAAATATAGTTTCCATAAAAGAAAAAACAAAATAAAATTTTTCATGTTCAACTAAGGAGGTTTTTTTTAAATAATTGATAGAAAATAATCATTATAAGAACATAAAAATATAATAATAATTTGGAAAAAGAAACCAGAAAGGTTCTATTATAGTTTTTGAAGATTTTTTAATAAATAAATACATAATATTTAAATATAATGAATTGAATATACCCTAAAAGGGATGGAATGGGATGATGAATTGAATAAATGAATAATATTATAATGATATAAATGTAAGTGAGAGAGGTAAAGCATGATAAAAAATAACTTGAAGAGTAAATAATATTGGGAATTAACTGTTACATCAACTCATAAATTTAGAAAAATGATCCTCTAAACTCTTGAATATTAAATTAACATTAAATAATTTGTTTATTTGTAACATTTATATCATTTATAATCCATTTTTATCATTATTTTCACATATATTAACTCAATATTTTCTACATCAACTATTTTAAGGTTTTTAAAATCATTGTTCCAAAACAACATCAATGAAATATTAATGGTTTAAATCCACTATCTAATGTTTTCATAAGATATAAAAGTGTCAAGATATATATAGAAAATAATTTTCATATATATTGGGTTTAATATATCAATAGATATTTAAAATTTTGACAATATTCATTGATAAGCTTGTTTGTATCAGTAAAAAAGGTAAAACTATTAAAATTTAAAATTATTATTATCATGACTATTAAAACATTCCAAAACCATATAAGTGCTATTATTTTAGGATTATGTTATATTAAATCATTAAATCCATTTATATTAATTCCCATGAATGAAATAAATGAAAAATAAAACATTATCATTTACTTTGGTATTGTAATACTACCACGAGTGAAATAAAGTTTATAGAGACTCTTAATAAGAATTGGAAAACTAATTGATATTGTATTTATATAAAAACATAAATTTTTGTTAAAATTTATATTTTAAATTTAAATTTTATTGATTAATTCTTTTATTGAATGGGTAATGTGCTAATTGAAATGGAAACATGGGGTTTGTAACCCTTTCTTCAAACCTTGTGTTTCCTCCCTTGGATTGAGTCAAAATCCTTTAGAAGTGGGAACTTTGGTCACATTTGTGGATTAAGAACAAGGATAATAGAGATTAAATAGGTAATTGGGAATATATTTGGGTATTTAATGGGTTATTAATGTGAGTATAAATGATTGGAAGATAGGTTTTCATGTAGCCAAGGAGGAAAGGTATTTAGAAATATGGTATTGATTATTTTATTACTAGGGCAAAATACTAAGAATACTGTTGATTCCTATAACTTTAATTAGTTTATGATTATAAAATAGAGGTGAATTTGAATATTTAAGGCATACAAAATAAAAATTAATTTTTGGAATATTTTATACCAAGTGAAGAATAAAATATAGTTTTCTAATAGAATAAAATATATATCGGGCTTTAAATTTTCAATTATATGTTTATAAATTTAACATATTATTTTTAGATTCATTATTGAACTCTTTTAAAACATTTCTATTCACGAACATTGTTTTATATATTTTTAAAACATATTTATATTATGATTATGTCATAAAACATACAATGTCCATAAAAAAATACTTTTTACTATTTATTAAAAATATATTTTTTATGAAAACTTTCATAAAATAAGGTTAAGGTAATTTTGATGTTATGGATCTAGAAAATATTATTTTTTTAAATTAAATTATGAAATATTATAATGTTAATTTTATAATTCAATATTAAATTATATCATCTCAAAAAAATATAATTAGTTTTTTCATCCGTGGTTAAATTGTTATTTGTTATCAATAATTGATAATCAATGATTATATATATTTTAACAAAAATACATTTCAAAATTTTATAATTAAAATATAAAATAAATATAAATATTTTCCTATATATTTTAAAACTTACTTCAAATGGGCGCATGTCTTCTGGTGATCTACACCAATCTACAACATTAATTAGAGTAGGATTATGGGTTCGAAACAAGAATTTTATCCACAATTTTAAGGATGGGCAATCAAATTAACATATATTTTGGTTTTTAGTGGGATTAATAAGGTTTTTAAATGAACCTGACAAGGAGGTGAAGGTGACAATAGTGGTTGGTGTAGATGGGGGTTGTTGACGACAGGTGGTGCTGACGATGGGAGTCGCATCACATAGTGGATTCTTAGCAGTGTAAGGGCCCAGTTCTACTTGAGAAGGATAAAATGTGACCATACATGCTAATGAGAATATATAGTGGTGAAATATTTATATTTTGTAGATATATATAAGACAATCGTGATCGAAGGTGAAAGATGCAGGGCATAGATTGAAAATTTTTGTAGATGCGGATGGTTGAGGCCACTTGCGGGTTGAGTTTGATGTTGGTGGGCCATTGCATAGGCCTTTATGATATGGGATTTTATGCCATGTATTGGGACCACAATTATAGTTTCTCTTTGGAATATTTACTTTATGGTGACCCATGCCTATACACATATTATTCTTACATTATTCTTAAACATAAATATCCATCAATACAATATAAAGATTATAAAGGCATAGTGTCTTTTGAAGACTAGGTATTAATTACTTAAAAGTAATCTGAAACCTGAAATATTTATTTTATTCTCAATAGTGAGCTCATAAAATCAAATTGAGCACCTAAAATTTCATGGAATAACTTGTGGAATACATAAAGAATGGGGTGAGGTAAAAATTCTAGTTAGGAAATATACATGATAAGGAAACATAACTTGTGATTCAATGATATAACATGATATCTCAAAAGAGAAGGCTTATGAGTAATTTAATGAAATAATATCATAAATAATATGGTATCATATGATCAAGGAATCATAGGAAATGTGGAAAAAACATATAACATGGCATAAACATTATTTGAGGCAAACTAACTCAACAATATCACATAGTACACAATGTCTCATAATGGATTAGGTTCACTCCCTAATACTATATATGATACCCCAATAGACTAATTCATAACCCAATGAATTTATGTGCTATATGGGTACATTAATTTGAACATGTTAATGGTATATGTATTCTAAATAAATAAATTAATCTAAAGGTATAACAGAAGAATTACCCAGGGAAAGAAATGGGATTGGATAATCTTTCTCCATATAATAAAAAAGGAAATTTCATAATGAAGGAATTTGAGAAATGATCATAATGCATATATTATCCCACAATATAAATGTTTATTAATATATTTATATATGTGAGATAAATATATATTTAATTCAGAATCATTCCATAATAATTATTGAGAGATAAAGTGAGTTATAGGTGTAAAGTCTACAACCTGAAGGAAATGGTGGTTTAGAGAGACCCCTTACCCTGAGATTTATTTGCCACAGAAATTTTTTATCTCATAAAATAATAAACATAAGTTAATTATTTTCTTTAATAATAACCATTTTCATGTTCTTTATTCCATTTATTATAATTGTTACCATGTCATATTCAATTACAAAAATAAATAATTTCACATCGGACGTTATAATAATAAAAGGTTCATATATCCAAAATAACTTCGGTAAGTTGATTATGGAAAAATATATTATTAATCCATCGTATCTAGAATGGTAAAATTGACATAATTATTATTTTTATACATTATCAATATTTTTTAATCAAACCATGAAATATGGTTATGAAAAATAAACTTTTATAATCATGGATATGATAGGTCATATGTAAGCATGATTAACGTTTCATTTTTCAAATGATCATGGTGGAAGGATAGAAGGTGTTATTTTATATTTATATAATATAATTATATCATAAATATTATATTCTTTATTGAAATATCCTTACATGTACAATCCATGAGATGCGGTGATAAGAAATTTAAAAAAGGAATCACGTCATTTCGTGAGGCAGTAGTCCACTGTACACAAGAACGGCATTTTCATTTTAAATGTATGGGAAGGTAAGAATTTATATAATATATTAATTTTAAATAATGGTTAGTATTTAATAATTTTCATATATAAACATTAAATTAATCCTTATTATCTTCCATGTAAAGCGTAAGTGAAGAATGACTCACATCAGTTCATGGGGTGGTAGTTTGACATACACATGAGAGATGTTATTGTATAATCTACATAAAGAATAGTAATAAAGGTAAATCTGAAATTATAATTATAATTATATAATTATATAATAAATATCATATATAAACCTTAAATATATCATTATATCTATCCCTAAGTGGAAAATGAATTACGTAGGTTCACAAGGCGGTAGTCCACCGTACACACAATCAATGGTTTACTTTTCCATTTTAGGAAAGAGTATATAGTTATGGGTCAAGGAAATAACATAAAAAATATAATTATATCTAATATATGTATTTTTTATATCATTATATTTTAAAAATATTTTTAGGAGGTGAATAAGAAATAAAACTAAACAAATCTATAAGGACGTCGCCTCTTCTTTAGAAAACATCTTTTGGCTTTCAAAAAATGTCATCCTAGATTGTATTTATGACCAATAGAAGGATTATATGATGAGAATATGGAATTTTAGATGTTATTTGAGAATTTATTGGAAATAATATTGTGATTTTGATGTGAAAAAATGAAAGGAGAGGAGGTGGCATTTTATAAGTGGGGGAGAGGAAACACTTGGACGTTTTGACAAGAAAAAATTCCATACATGATTTTATAATCCAAAAAGGAAAAATACGGAAAAATTACAAACCTTATAATAGATAAGTTGTAAATATGACCATTAAATATATATAAAACTAGTTTTGTGAAATTTTTAACCCTTATCATTTTTCTTTAACCCCCTGATAAACATGTTTTTACCTTAAAATGGTAAATAATTTTTAATATATTAACTATTAATTATGGTATAAAATTTCAATGAAATTATTATAAAATATAAATTATAATAATTCAAAACACTGAATCAATATTTATAAATTAAACTCATATAAATGGAATTATTTAATTCAAAATTAAACCCACATACATGTTGAAAAAATGTTTTCTCAAAAGAAAAGCATTCAAATGTTAAAAATGTTTTTATATAAATATTCAATATAAAATTGATTTATATTACCTAATTTAGAATAGATAATATATAATTTATCTAATTTTACTTTTAAACCCTCATTAAAATAAAATTGGGTCGGTAAATGTTTTAAACAAAAAAGGAAGTTTGAATAATAATTCTTATTTTTCAATATTCTTCAAAAAAAGAAACTTTTTATAAAATTCAAAAAAAATCACACTAATATAATTTTTAAATAAAAATTTTAAAATGATTTTTTCTTTTTAAAATAAATTTTAAAATTTTATTATAAATAAATTTGTAATTATGTGTGCAAAGTGCGATAAAACCACCGTTTAAAAAAATGTTTTTATAAAAAACACATTGTTTTTAACTAAATAGTTCTTATTTAATATCAAATCAGTATATAACCATTTAATTTATTTTACAAAAAAGTAAAACAAATAATTTTTATAATTTATTCAGTCCTATTTATACCCTCGAACTTAATTTCTAGGTTATAAAGTTGATGTTGAAGTTATAATATTTTAATAGAGTACCACGTTTTGTTTAAACATGATGTTGTGTGAATAGCAAGCTTATGAAGAGATTAAACTTATTTAAAGAGATAATATTTCTTTATTTCTAGAGGTTTTATAGAATATTATACAATAGTATATGTCATGTGTCTCCATGTACCCCAAATGAATGAGGATTTTATTTAATAATAATGGAGGTACCATTTCAAACATAAAGAAAATATTTTAAAAAGATAAAACATATGTTATTAAAATTTATACTTATTTTCCATTTAAGATATATTATTTTATAAATAAATTTATAGATTTATAATTATATATTTTTTTATTGAACTTTTTTAAAATATTAATATTTAGGCATTCTATAATTCTCAACAACCTCGTTATAATTTCAATAGTAAGATATCATCCCAAATGGTTAGATACTATTCTAATGATTCTATATTTACTATAATTCCTATAAATATATATTTATTACTCAATTATTCATTTAATAACTTTTATATTATAATTATATGTATTTAATTTTCAAAATATGAATATTTTTTATAATAGTTTGTATTACTTTTTAGCTTTCTTCACATCTGTTATAATTAGAGGAGACTACAATGCATATGAATTTGAAGTTATTATTTTATGATGTACTTTTTTTATTGCCCCATATTAAAATATTTAATTCTATGTAATATATTTATGATTCATATATAATATGTTATATCTATGTAATAAAATCATCTTCAATTTCAGTATTCAATGTATGTAATTTTTACTTTACATCATTCTATGATATGAAAAAATATTTTTCAAATGAAATTTTCATATTTCAAAAGTTTGGGTCATTAAATTTTACCCCATTTATAAATCTAATCCTTGAAATTTCTTCTCAAAGGGTATTATGTAAATATATGGGGGTACCTTTGTTTCATCACATCCTTAGACTCCCATGTCACCACTTAAAACATATTATTTCACTGGAATACTTTGACTAGGTTAGTGCATTTGTTTAGAATAAATTTATATCTATGATCCAATATTTCCATTGAATTCTCTTAATATGAGAGATCATTATCCAATCATAATAACTATGGATTTAGTACATGTTAATAATATGGTATGTAGTTTCTCAAGATTGATACTTCCTATAATGTATTGTTGAATGGATTGATCCCTTTCTATCATATCTCTAATCAAATATGGTCCCAATATCTTCCTCTATATAACTTCATCCCAACATATGGGTTATATATATTTCATCCCATAGATGGATTCATATGGATACATCTGAGTACTTGAGTTGAAGAAATTATTTTATAAAAAATCGAACAAAGAAAGATTTTGATCCCAACCTCCTTTGAAGTATATAGAGGAAGTGTAGAGAATATATTATAGGGTTTTAATGGTCATTATCGATTTACTATCTAGATAAGGATGATACAGAGTGATAATATTTAAATCCATATTCAATTCCATTTAAATAATGTTCTATAATACTGAGGTGAACCTCAAATTTTGATAAGATGCAGTTTTTAATGGTATTCAATTCAACCTCATGAATTATCTGATATATATGATGGCAATTTGATCAAGATATGAGACTTCCAGAATGGTAATGAAGTAGTAATTATTTACATGAATATCTTCCATAACCCATATTAAAGTATTCCCATTAGATACCTCTATAAGATCTGTGAAAATGTTCCTTGTGTATTTCTACCATTTCCATATTGTTATAGGTAATGGTCACATCATACCCTTGGACTTATTCCACTATTCCTTAACTTTTTGACATAAAAATAACTTAGATATATATTAAAAAATATCTTTGTTAATATTATCCAAAAACAATTATCCTTAACTTGTCTATACATATTTATGATTCCTGGGTGTATAGAGAATGTTGAGTTATTGGTATCATATAATAACTCAATTGTACTAGGATTATTTGGTACAAAAAAATTTGTCCCATATCTTACTAGTAAATATTTATCAATATTGAACTATTATATTTTACCTTTTCTTATCACTTCAAGATTATTTTTTTCTTTATATGTTCCTTTTTTGAATTCGTAATATTCTCCATGTTATATGGTTTAGAAATAATTTAATTAAGGTAGGATTTCTTACCTTCCTTTATAATCCCTTTGTCCATAAATTGTTTAATATGTCATATTTTTTCAAGTATGTACCACTTTGAGTTTTTAATTTGAGCATATGTGGCCAGGTCTTGTTTGGATATAGATATACCTTACTGGAGATAATAACCAAAAGATTGGGAAAATATGTTTGTTTAAATTAATATAGTCTAGGTATAAATGAGTTAAATGGGTATATGAGGGGATTTTCATGCTTTTGGTGGATTTGTAGATATTTTGGGTACATTCCATGGGAAACAGGTTGAAGACTGTCTATATGGAAATTACATGCCATGTAATGAAGTTACACAATGTGTAAACGGTTTAAGGAACAAGTCGTGAGCCCGGTTCATGATGTGAAATAAATACACACTTTTAATACATTATATGTCATGTAATGTTTTGGAAATATTAAAAGTCACTTGAGGTAATGTTTTTTTCAGCGTATCCATCTAAAATGAAATACATGAGGTAAAACTGAATTACATGGTGTTTAATTTCCCAAGAAGAATTTCAAAAGGGTTCTATGCATGAGATTTATCTCATTCCCTCGTTTTAATCCTCCTACACTCAACCATATGATATCTTCAAGGTGATTTTGAATCATCTCTCTTGATTCCAAACATCTTGGTCACGCATATCATCCCTAGTAAGTGGTTTTTTCTTTAGTTTTTCCTTCTATCCATTTATTCTCCAACCGTTGTAGTGTAATCTCATTACATTGGACATTTTTAGTTTTGATTATGGTTGATTTTGATATGGGATACTTCTTACGATCATTTATAACTTCTTCCTCATTGGCGTTTGTGTTTTGAAGTAATATTTAATTACCAGTTAAATGTAGAGTGTCTAAACTTTAACCATATTTTTGACATTTTTCAAGTATTTGAAATATTTCAATTGTTCCAACACAACTTGTGTATAGATAAACTATAATATGAATAAAATATTTCGATGGATTTCATTTGGATCCAATTGGTTAATGACCTATATTGTGGATACATTTTGGGTGAGAGAACCCTTTATTATAAATTAATTGATTAATGGATTAAATTTTGGGTAACATGACATTTTATTGGTGTGATTCCATGATATAGATTCACCTTGGATTGGAATTATTATTGATGTTAATATATAGTTATTTGTCTAAGACCTAATGAAAAATGAAAAGTTTAATTCAAAGATAAATGGTAATTTTCATAATTATCCATTGAGACTTATGATGTGATATTGTGATATCCTTATTGCTCTAACATGAGTTGTGTCGTCAATTTTGTAATTATTATATAGGGAGTTGTCCTACTTCACATGTTTTAATTATTATATATGTAATTTCCCCAACTAAAATTATGAAATGATTATATAAGGGGCTATATCCAGGGACACGATGAAATTATTATATACCGGGTCATGCCCTGAGACACAATGAAATTTTTATATACCGGGAAGTGCCCTACGACATTTTGAAAAGATTATATAATTGGATATTCCCATAGAAACATGATAATATACTTATATTATGGAATTATAACTAATTAAATGGTGAAATAGTTACATGTGTGATTTATACAATTGTTATATGGGTTTGGTTAGCATGTTTATGAGACATGGTCAAAGACATTCGGACACGACACTAAGGAATCTTATCTTTTAGCATGGTCATGTGTTTTTTGTTGGTATGGTTGTGATACATGAACAGAGATATTCTAGAATGGTTCAAAAATAGTTTGATGTGGTATTAAGTTAGTTTTTAAATTAATTAGTAAACCTATTTATGGTCATTATTTCTTTTAGTTATTATCACACTTGTTATGTTAGGACACGATGGTTATGACCTACTGACTTATTCTCAAACCCTATTTGGGTCACCATTTGGTACATGAGAAGATTACATTAATGCAAGATTGGACTAGATAAAAGGGCCTTGCTATTGATTGTGGATTTCTTGATGTGATGCAGTTTGGAGACGAGACTGACATGGGGTGCAGGACTGGGGTCTTTTCAGTCCTGTAGACTTTTATTTGTATTACATCAAGCATTAAATTTAGTTTCATTCCATCATGACATTAAATTATTCTTTTATTATTTTTTTGGATTATTCCGTTACATTTTATCATAGTTTTTTTTGTATTGTATCATTTCCATTTTTTGCCATACTATGATATATTATTTATTTATTTATTTTTATTATTTACATTGTGTTTTATATATTCTCCAGGGGGTATAGTCTCCCCACTATAATTATCACACCCCACTTCTAGTTTGCATGTTCTAGAGTATAGGGCGACATGCTTTAGTTCTAGTAACTAACCTATTTCAGCGACGTGAGAGAGTATCTAGTTGGGGGACATCGCAAAGTGGTATCAGAGCACACAAGGTTTATTTTTTATTTATTTAATATTTAGGAAAGTTATAATGGATACTATGATGTTTCACGACATGGTGATAAGTTTTTCCATGGGAGTAGCTAACCCATGTGGGTGGGAAAATTTGAATTCACAAGGGTGGACTAATTTTGGTACTATTTTCTTATTACAATTGATGTCATTTCACAATACGTGATTTATATGTTTTGTGAGGTTATTGTTTTATGATTTTATTGGTTATTGATATTATACTCATGGCCTATTATGATGTGATATGATTATAAATGCATCGTAATAGGCACATAGGGATATATTGGCATGCATTTTTAATGATAAGGACATATATATTTCATGTGATATATACTTTTATATAGATTTTTGATATGAGATACTGGTTAAACTAGATAAATGAAATAAATAAATTTATATGAAACAATAAAACACTTGTAAGAAATGTTTAGAGAGACTATGAGTAGTGGTTCTATGTTGTTATCACCTGTTGAGGTTAACATTTTTTTTATAATTGGAAATCATAGGAGTGTTATTTATTATATTGAAAATGAATCCCTTTCATATAATAGTTTAAGGTTAGGAGAGTGGAAATTATCATTCTCCTATCATAGTTGAACTAAATCTTCTTTTGTCTAATGAGTATTAGATGGATGTCCAGTATCGAGGTAGATTACCGAGTATCCTAAAATCCATAAAATGGGAGACTTTTCACACCATGCCTTCAATGTATAAGATGAAAAAAGATTTTTAGCTATATCATATGCCTACATTTACTGGGGAGGGATTCCCCTTGCTACCTTATTCTTATATGTAGTTAGTACATAGGATCTTTAAGCATCATTAGGCACCCATAGATAGGGGTGAATCTTTATGCATATATACTTCATGAAACAACCTAGAGTTGGTGAGATATTTTGGCATAGGTATGGAAGAAAGGGGATTTATCCTCGATGGATTTCGATATGATGTTCCAAATCCATTTATATCCCGAGACATTGAGGTATAATGTAACATCTTGACTTTTTAATAGGAATCACAATGTTTTATAGTGTACATGATAGACCACATCAAACATAAAAGAACAACTAAATATTATTATTTAATATGGTAATTATCACATAGATGTTAGAATGGATGTAATTAATAGTTTTAAATGAGTTATGAAAATATGGTTTACACATTTTTTTAAAATTATTCATCGGTTTCCAAATTAACATGAAATGAAACTAAAAACCAATTGAATATAAAGGATGTATTTTTATGAAAAACTATTTACATGTAAATAAATGTGTTTATAAAATAATAAAATCACTCTTTATGGATTATATTAATGAAATTTTAATTAAAAATAATATTTAAAATTCATTTATGTGTTTTTTAGATATTATATATGAACAAATACAATTTTATGGATAAAATGATTGTTTTTCTAAAAATACAGTTTTACCTCTTTTGATTGCGAACACATTTTAAAAATAGTATCTGAGACTTTTATACATTCCATTTGACAAAATAAAATTTTTCTTTGGAATGATGACATCAAAATTTACTTTGGTTTAAATTTTGGTATTTTTCTTATAAAATTCTTATTTGAGTGATTAGTGAAAAATATTGCATTTTATTTCAAAATTTCTTTTTCATCTTATTTATTTATATAGTTAAATATTCATTTTAATTTCTTTTGAAGTATAATTAAGTAAATTTTTATCATTTAATATAATTTTTTATTGGAATAAATTTCACAAAGAAATTGAAAATAAAAACTATGTGAACATTTGAACGTTTCACTTAAAAACCTCATTTTCTTATTCCGACAATAGTATTATTTATTAATTAATCTTTTCCAATTATGAGTTTTGAATATTCAAAAATGGAATAAATATTTTGAATCATAAGGGAAATATTACTAAAATAGGTCCCTTTTATTTTTGGAAATTTTGAATATTATCATTAGTAATAATTTTTATTACCACGGTTGAAGGTAAATCGGGTAATTAAAGGTAAAAATGTTATTATAATAATATAAAACTACCCTAAAACATTTCAAAATATTATTTAATGAGTTTATTCCAACCATAATAATCCTTGGGTTAATTTTAGGACCAATGGGAGTCACTTTGATGATTTTCATGCACTTATAATATTATATTCAATGAATAGTTTTTTTGTTACAGTTTTGTTTTTTTTAACAAACTAAGTATTTTAATATGAATTTATACAAAGTATATTTTCATATATAAATATTATTTATAAATATAAAATTACTATACAAATAATATTAAATTATTTACAATTATTTTTAATTAAATAATTAATTTTAACTATGATGCAAAGATGATGCAGTAATATATTTATTTAAGAACGAATCAAATAAATGTTATTAATAATATTAAAATAAATATAATTTTATATACTTGATTTTATCCATGAATTCTTTATATTACTATGAAATTTTAGGATTATTTTAATGTATTTTTTTTAGGAATCATGTATTTATTATTATTTTTACAAGTCAAGTGATGAATAGTGTCAAAATTGACATAATTCAGAACATAAAATATAAAATATTTAATTACATAACCTAAAATTTAAAAAAAAGTAGAATTATTCAAAAACATTGATATATGTCTAAAAATATAATTAATTCCTCACTAATTAGTCCTTTCACATGGTTTGGAAATTATTTTATCCCCCAAAGAGTAAGTTACTTAACAAAACAGTAAGCATTAAAAGGGGTTAAAACAAAAATATATGTTTTGAAAAATATTCAAAACACTAATAATTTTAATTGGATGATGAGGATTAGACCAAAAAAAGCTTTTATCATATAAATAAATAATTTTGGGACCATTCATAATCAAAATTGAATTCATATTAATTTAATACTTTTGATAATTCCAAGGGTGCCCCTCCCCTCTCCTATAAAAAGGAACTCATTACTATCTATTAATCACACTTCCAAAACCTTTTGGATTATCCATAATCTACCAAAAACCTTTCAAAGAATATATCTAGAAATTATTGAGGCCTCATTTTAGGTATAACACCCTCCTTATAGGTTTTAAGGTGTTCTTTAATGGTGATCAATCGAAGAAGAGAAATCGTTTTCTTTATGTATTTCTATTTTATTTCTCCATCCACATCCTTAAAATCTCATTCAACTGTGATGAAATAATAAATCAAGTATGATAAAGATAATGATATGTTATTATGTTAATATAATCATTTTAATACACATCCACATCCATCAAAATGGGAATGAAATTAATCATTTTTTTATACATGTGAACTATCACATCCACGAAATGATCTAATTGCTTATATATAACCGTATCTCAATAGTGGTTATGGAAGTATTGTTCATATGTGATATTCATGAAAAATTATCATTATAACATAATTATATATCAATTACATTCTTACTTTCCATTCACAGAAAAATTATAAAGTCGTCCATGCATATGTATGATCTATCACCTCCACGAAGCGATGTGATAAATTTTTATTCACTACATCACATGATAAATAGTGTCAAAATTGAAAAAATTCATAACATAAAATATAAAATATTTAATTAAATTATATAAAAATTATATAAATCTAATATTTGGGAAATAAATTTATATAATTCTAACAATATCATTAATGAGTCATTCATTGGTCATTTGGCATGACTTGGTTACTATTTTAACCATCAAAGTGTAAATTACTTAATAAAACGGAAAGAGATAATTAGGGTTAAAACAGAAAGATAAGGATTATAAAATATTGAAAACTTATATAATTTTAATTTTATGATTAATATTGACACAACATCATCCTATATTATAAATAAATTATTCTAGATCCATTTGAAATTAAAATTGAATTTATAATAATTTAATACTTTTACAAACCCGACCGGTGCCCCTCCCTTCAACTATAAAAAGGGAAATATTCCACTCTATTAATAAAAATTCTAAAACCATTTTATTCTGTACATATATTCCCAAAAACTTTCATAGAATCCATCCCTACATTCTTGAATTTTTATTGTATACAGAACACCATTCTTAGAGGTGTTAAGGTGTTTTTCTAAGTCAATCAAACGAAGAAGAGGTATCATTTTCTTTAAGTATTTCTATTTAATTTATATTCCACATACTTCAAATTTCCTCCAACCCTAATGAAATAATAAATTAATTATAATAAATATCATGATATTTTATTATGTAAATATCATCACCTAAATCCATGTCCACTGCTATTTAATGGGAAATCAATGAATGGTTCATGAGTACTTATGAACTATTACCTCCATGAACCATTCTAATTCATTTTCCATAACTATATCTCATTTCTGGTAATGGAATTAATCTTTATATGTTATATTCATGAAATATTAATCATTATAAGATAATAATATATCAATTACATTATTACTTTCCATGAACATAAAAATGACAATGTCGTTCGTGTGTACGTGTGAACTATCACCTCCACGAAGTGATGTGATTAGTTTTTAGTCACTAAATAACTTGAATGAAATATATATGTATATTTAAAAAATAATATTATATTATTTATTTTATGATGATTTTTTAATGATAAATCATTACTTAACTTCTTTCCATAACTATCAATGAAAAATGAAGACGTTACTCGTGTGTACGTACGACCTACTATATCCATGATTATAATGTTTTTAATTTTTCAAAACCATAATTAATGGTTTGATTTAAATGTAAAATGGATGTATAAATGTTATAATTATGTCATGAAAATTATTATGGAGATTATGGACTTATGACCACATGGACTATTGATATCCTACAAAGTTCATTTCTAACTCAAGTACCAAATAATGAAAAAATGTCTTATTTGAACTTAAATATATATGTAATTGTTATGACATGTTCATAAGTTATATAAAAATAATAAAAAACCCTAAAATTGTTCTCGAGAACATATAAATAAACATATGTTAATTATTACAGATTATAAAGATTTTTCATAATTATTTAGACTCTAGGTAAGGGGATTTTTAACTAGAACCCTCATTTTAATGTTCTGATTATTTATTTTTATAAGTCATTATTTTTAATTTCCTTGTACTCAAAATGTTTTTAAGTATTTAATTTTCTGTACATAATGTTTTTTAAATTTTAATTCCATTTAAAAGTTTCAAAGTGGTATGGGACACTTTGATTAAAAAATATTCTTTTTAAATGTATTAATTGTGTATTGAAAATAGATTTATTGTTTCAATAATATTAGAATTTTTTTAACATATAATTCATGAATTAAATTTGTCACCTTGATTTCACTATCATGTATTGATGTTTAATTTACATGTTTACCATTTTATTTTAAAAATTTTGTTTACTTTTATGATTGTGCAACTTGAAAATACAAAATGAGATTTCAAAGTGAAAATGTTATTTTCCTTTTATGCATGTTTTATGTGTTATGATTATGTTATGGTTATTGGGAATTTTGTATGTATATGGGTGGTTCCATGATAAAAAAAATGGTGGGTGATTTAGTGATATCTCTCCAATGCATAGGGTAATGAAATATTGTTAAACTATAAGGTTTTTTCTAAGAGATTTTGGGAATATATTGTGACGGGTAATCCCAACATAACCATGAAGGGTACTCCCTATGTAGATGTGAAAGATACAATGTATGCATGATGTGGATTCGCAAAGTTATATTTATGTTTTATGATTTATATTATTATTTATATGAATCTTATGATTCCATGAGGTAAGTTAAAGATTTTTTGTTTTATGGGTGAAAAGTATGATTTTATTAAAATGTTTTCATGATTTTAAAATACTCATGGACTAATGGTTTCATAAATTATTTTATATTACTTACATATATTTTTTTTCTAATCCCATGTTTTAGAATTTTTCTCATAGGATTTAAGAGGGGATAGAATCAAGGATGGGATTAGGTAAAAGTTATTATTATTAAACGTGAAAAAACAACATTTCATTTTAAAACTTTATGTTTTACATAAGAAATGAATACTTTTGGAATTGTCCACTTTGTGTTTCTATGGTTTTGTGATGTTTGAGTCATGGAAAAATTCTCTAGATATATTAACATGAAAAGATATTAAACAACAAATAATATCAAATTATTGACTTAACTAGATATTATGTAATGTTTAAGGGTGGGGACTTATATATAAGAAGGATAATGAGTTTATAAACCTAACATAAGAGGGAATGTTAGTTCTAGAATACACTAATCCTTTCCTCGAACATTAATGGGTTGTTCCATCCTTAGTAGATGATAATATCTTTAGGTCAAGACACATTTATGGTGGTTTTCTCTATGAGATTATATTTTATGTGAATGTGTTTCGTATGATCATTTTTGCAGATGTGATGAATCAAGCACTCATTATAGAGGAAAATATAAGAGAGCTAGTTTTGATCTCACATTATATAATGGAACTGGAATGGATTAGATATTTGAAATTTTAGTTGGAATATTTGGAAGAAAAAGTTTTCACATGGCCTATTACATATCCATGGGTTTCTCAAGTTCCCTTCTGTAATAAAAAATATGGGTCTTCTTGTTTATGTGTGGACTGTCATAGATTGAACCAGATGTTAGTTAGGAACCAGTATCCTATTCCACGTAATGAATATATATTCAATTAAAATAGAGGTAATAATATCTTATTGAAGAAATATTTTAGATTAGGACAACATCAATTGAGGGTGAAACTTTTAAACATACCTCGGACCGATTTTAGGTGTAGGTATGGTGTGTATGAGATTGTACTGATGATGTTTGGTTTGACTGATGCATTTAAGGTATTCATGGACCCGATGAATATGAGATTTCATCCTTTGCATGATTTTTTGTGGTTTTTTATATAATTGTTATCTTATTTTACTCCCAATCTGAAAATGATCATGCCAATCATATTAACATCATCTACTATACATTGAGAGAGAATTGTCTTTATTAAAATCTAACCAAATGTAGTTTATTGATTGATAAAGTGATCTTATTAGGTCATTTAATCTTAGAGGATGGAGTGTATGTGGCCCCAAAAAAATTTATATATGTGGTTTCGTGATATAATCCTAATAATTTCTTTGAGATTTGGAGCTTTCTAGGTTTATAAGTTTATTATCGGTGCTTTATGTAGGAATTTTCCCTTTGGGATGCATCAATGTTGGGGATGACTGAGAAAGGAGTGAAGTTTGTTTGTTCTTATCATTGTAAGAGATATTTTCAGGATCTTAATGGTAGTATCACCTTAGAACCTCTCCTCGCATTACCTATTTTGGGTAAATAATATATCACGTAATTTGATTCTTCTAGAGTTGGACATAGATTTTATCTTATGTCGGAGGATTGAGTGGTATCTTATAGATCTAGAAAGATGATAATCCATGAGAGGAATAATCCTACTCATTATTTTGAATTATATTTTGTTCTATATTCTCTATGATGCAAGATGAATTATCTTGTGGTTTAAAGGTTTGAGTTATACACTGACCATAAGAGCCTCACTTACATCTTTTCTCAGTGGGGAATTAACCTTCGGTAGAGGAGTTCAGTTGAGTATCTACAGTATTTAAAATTTGAGATATCTTATACACTAGGAAATGGAAGCATCATTCATGATACATTTAGTTGAAATACATATATATAGGTATTATTGGAGTATTTTGACATGTTTTATGTAATGGAAATATTTACATGCATGCATAGAGATGTTCATGAGTATCAAGGAAGAGTATATCTGGCACCAACATCTATTCTAGACGTGATTTTGGACCGGTTCCATACTAAGAAAATATCTGATTCGGAAGGCTTAGTTCTGATAGGTAGCTTATATGGTGGGGAGATACCATCAAGTTTTTTTCTTGAAAGTATCAATTTTATTATTTTCCATGGCTGATTATGGGTTCTTATGGGATTGCATAAGGAACAAAGGAAATATTTTCATGCTTCTATATGGGAGGTACATCTAGGTTTTAAAAATATGAATGATGATATCCATAGATAATACTAGTGTTCAAGAATGAAAAAGAAGGTATTAGGGTTTGTTGAGAGATATTTAACTTGTCATCAGGTGAAAGCTAGGAATTAGAGTCCATATAATATTTTGCATATTTTCCCATTCCGGAGTGTAAATACGATTATATAAAAATTTATTAAATGATAGGATTACTATAAAATCCCAATATTTTTAATATTATATTTTCTCTTTAAAGTGATTTAATAACTTATATTACATGCAACACCGACTTGGCTTGCGTTATACGCAAGATTGGGTTTCAGTGAAACAACAAATTAGTATTACAATTATTTAAACGATATATTTTTTTATCAATTAAATATTGTAATAATAATAGTAAAAAATAAATTTTAAATGTTACTTATAATTTTTTCATATAAATAAAAAATATTTTTCAAAAAAAAATTATAAGATTTGTTAAAAAAATTATATATTTTGAAAAAAAAAATCTTAAAAAGAACTAATTTTTATGTCCTTTTGTAAACAATAATAAAATTAATTTTAGACACATCAAAATATTGATGCACTTATTATTTTATTAATGAAAATATCAAACAGATGATAATAAAAATATTAAAATAAATATAAATTGAAATAATTAATGTCAAAAAAGAATTTCCTATGTGATATTGACATTTTATAGTTGTATTAAAATATTTTTTTGTATATGTATTTTTTTATATTTTAAAATTCAATGTAATTAATATTGTCATAATTTTCATTAATGATATTTTAAAATAAATAATATTTTATTATATTACATAAAAATTATTAAAAATAGTAAATTTGGAAAAATGATTAGGATAATTTTTAATATTTAATTAATAGTTAATTTATGATTCTTTTGGAATTTTATAGTAGAAATATTGACCCTTAATGATTAAAATCTAAGTTGTTATGGTAAAATTTGATGGCATTAAATAATGGTTAAAACCAAATGATAAGGGTAATAATGTGACTAAAAATTGTCAAAAAAATATTGTATGAGATTATTTAGACCCATACTCATATTATATTATAAATAAATCATTTTTCAGTCACTTTGAATTGAAAACCAATTTTTACTAAATTAATATTTATAGATTTCCCAAATGAACCCATCACCTCAATTATAAAAGGGACCCTCCCCCATCACTTCTTCGCACAACTTTGTTCCTTCTAGGTAAACTAAACTTGAAAATTTATCTTCTAAAGAAAATTATACAAATTCTTGAGGTATTTGTTTAACACACCAAGATTGTATAGCACTTTATCTCTTCAAAGTAGTTTAATAGGTCATATTACACACAAAACCGACTTTTATGGCGTTATACGTAAGATTGAGTTTCTGCAAAAAAACACATTAGTATTATAATTATTTAAATGATATATTTCTTTATCAATTAAATATTTTAATATGAATAGTAAAAAATAAATTTTAAATGTTATTTTTAATATTTTCACATAAATAAAACATATTTATAATGAAATGTATATGTTTTGTTAAAATAGTTATATATTTCAAAAAATATATTTTCTTAAAAGAACTACTTTTTATGTTTTTTTGTGAATAATAATAAAATTAATCTTAGATGCCCCTAAAAATTGAATTTGGTAAAATAGACTTCATTTTTGAATTTTGAATATCAAAACTATATTAGAGTGAATTTTTGGTATTTTTTTGAAAACATTTGATTTTTGATGAATGGTGAAATATACTACATAGTACATAAAAACTGACTTTTTAATTTAAATAATTATTTTTAAATAAAATTTATATTAAAGTCCAAATAGTTACATAATACATATATTAGTCCAATGTAAATCATTTTATTCATTTTATAATAAGATGAGATATATAAAATTTTATTTAACTTTTAACATTTTATACCCACCTTCTAGGCACATTTTCAAATTTGCATTAAACATAATTTTACCACTTTTGTGAATTGAATTTCAAAAATCCAATAGACACGATTTTAATCAGTATGTAAAATTTGGTACAATAGGATGAAAATAATTTTTGGTGAATAGTAACTTTTGAATTTTATTTACCATGATTAAAAGTAAATTGACTAATTAAAGGTAAAAATAATATTATAACAATATCAAATTACCCCAACATATGTCCCAATTCTATTGGATAAGTGTATTTAGATCATAATCAACCTTAGGACAAAAATATGATCCTTTTTGTCCACATGTATTAGATTATGAAATTTATTATATTTTATTTAAATAAGTGTTAAAAGTGTCAAATTCATATCTTATTAACTATACCATTTTTAATATAGAGTAATACATATGATAAATTTGACTATAAATATTGAATATAAATCTAAAAATATTTCCTACATCATGGAATTTTATTTATAATTTTTTATACATTAATTAATTAAATTTAGTTATGACACAATGATGATGTAGTGATTACCTTATTAATGAAATATTAACATAATTGTTGCAATAAATATTAAAATAAATGTAAATTTAAAATTTTAATGACATACACAAATTTTATATGATAATATGACATTTTAGGGTTGATTAAATGTATTTTTTTAATTAATCATGTTGTTATGACTTTCATAAAAACCAAATACTAAATAGTTTCAAAATTGACATAAATGAGTTTTTAAAACAAATACTATATTATTAAATGATATAATATTCCTAAAAATATAAGATTCAGACAAAGGACTTATATAATGTTATATATTTCATTAATTAACCACATGAGGTTTTCTTGTCATTTTATAGTAACTATATTAACCATGTAGTATAAAAATACAAGAAGACATGGTAAAAGCAAAACTATTTAACTAAGAGTTAAATCAAAAAAATAAGGTTAATATGGTGACATAAACTTGTCTAAACCATATTGGTTGAGTTGATTTCAACCCATACCCCCCCAGTCTTGAAATAAATCCATTTGGAGCTATTAGATGACGAAAATAATTTTATAATAAAATAATATTTCAAGCTTTTCCTAAAGTGCCCCTCACCTATCTTATAAAAGGGAACTTCTCTTTCTCTTCAATTCACACCTCCAAAGCCATTTTTCTCACCCAACCCCAGCCCAAATCTCCTCAAAACTACCCTAAATTCATCATAGAGGCCTTACTTTGATCTGAAAGCCAACCTAAGTAGCCCTTTTTCAAATCAAAAGGAAGCACCCAAAGAAGAGGTAATTATTCCATCACCTCCTTCAATGTTATTTTCTTCTTAAACTTCCTGTTTATTTTTTATTTACATACCATAATAATAAATCAATTACCCTATACATACTATTATGTTATTATAAATATGGTACAACCATATACATTATTTTATCCATCCTATGAATGAAAAAGTCTACATACATGCGTACGTACAGCTTACCATCTACACGCCGTGGTGTAGTTTGTTATTAAACACTTCATTATTTGGATGGGTATAATAATGATATATAATTGATTTAAATAATAAATATAACATTTTAATTATTAATTATATATAATATACAATCCAATTACATACAATTTCACGATCAAAATAATTATATTGTCACTCATGCGTACGTATGGATTATAGTCTCCACAACGCGATGAGATTTCATTCCCCATCGTAACCATTCAAGAATAATTTTCATTTGATGATTAAAAAATAATGTTTCAGAACTTAATATAATTATGTATATGAATCAAATATATCCAATCTATAACAAACCTGACTTATGTTACAAAACATATAAACGAAAATGAATCAGTTAACACCTGAAACAATGAAACTACTGAAATATTATTAAAAAAGCTATATTAGAGGATCATATATGATATCAAAGTTATGTATTTAGTTTTTTTATAATTTAATAAAAATTATTTAACTATTATACAAGAGGTTAACGTACCCTCGACTAAGGAAAATTACAATGTAAGGGTTAATTCCTCAATCTCATTATTATGCGATATTGTTTATGTGTAAGTATTTACTAAGAAATATTTATCATCCATGTACATGTTTCATAAAATGTTTTCAAAAGGAATATTTAATGTTTTTGTGGAAGGTACTCTTTAGAAATATAATCATTTTAAATGTTTAAATGATTTATTTTTATAAATATTTTTAATTAATGTATATTTTTTCAAAGGATTTTAAGCATTTATTTATATGGACATGATTGTTTTAAAATGTTAATTCATTTCAAAAGTTTCAATGTGGTATGGGACACTTTGATTCAAAAATGGATTTTAAATGATTTCATTTATAAATTTGTGAATTTTAAATGATTTCATAAAAAAGGTATATTTCTCCCAAAGAGTTTTACTAGTCATTTTCAACTATGTCAACATCCTTTATTGGATATTATTCTTGATTGAGGCTAATTTATTATAATATAATCTTCCATAATATGTTGAATGATTTATGATATTTTTGAATATAGATGTGTGATTTTTATATACTTCATGGTCTATGGTTAAATTATTGACATTTTGTATGCTATTTTTAATACAAATTATTATGTTATGTTCCTTCATATTCATATGAGGAATTCATTGGACTTAGTAAGTGATGGGAGAGGCCCACTATAGCTCATCGATGAATCGGTAGGTCTCATGAGACAAACTAGTGTACTGGCACAAGGCCTTGACAAAATTTATATTTAGGTTCTTAGCACGAGGCCTTGACTTTGTGGTTAAGATGTTCGACATTATACATTCCATCATTATGAGATTAGTTATTAATGTTACATGTGATTATTCAACAATTATAATATTCATGTGAATAATTAAATGGAATTATTTGATTTATCTTTTCCATATTATACTGATGTTTAGGTTTAAAGGTCTTGTGTTTCAATTTTTTACCCTTCTATAAAAGTTTGTGATTATTTATTATGGCTTCTGTTATATTTTTTATCCTTCCAGAGCATCTGATCTCACCCCTTTCTTAGGTTTTATTTTCCCAGGATGCTAGGAAGTGTATTATGATTTATATGCGGCTTTAAGCTAGGAGAATAAAATGATTATAAAATATTATCTATGTTGTATTTTATGTTAGAAATTGTAATGTCAAGTTCTTTAATGTAATCTATTTTCCAAGGCTTTTAAACTATTCGGTCCTTCAAGACTTCATTCCTTGTAATCATGCCAATGTTATGTAATAATTCACCGAATCTGGGTAACGGGGGTCAAGGAGTTACAATTGGTATTAGAGGAATTTTAGCAATAACCTAGGAAACTAGATTTAGATAAACTCTGATTAGGTAACATTACCCTATGCTAGACTTTGAGGATTATTATAGAATAACTTCATAGAATTTTGGTAATGTATAGATCATGTGGGTCTTCCAAGCAATAGATCTATGTCTGAATACTATAAGTAGATGTGGTTCTTGCATGGATATACCTAGGGGTGAAATCTATGATAAGGTGTTCCAGGCCTGACTCAAGGTAACCTTGTACATGACAATGGCCCTTACTATGCACCTGGTTTGACACTACCAGGAGATATTCTTGGGATAATCAATATTTTATTTACAAACCATTATGAAGGATTTATGAGTAAATATGTCCTCAAAGGAACCATTTTTTTATTATGGATTAGATATCCATAAATTGTTCAATTTATGTTATGTATTTTACTAGTTTGGAATTATTCATTATGATTCATAACATAATATAGTGTAAGCCATTGTTTAGAAATGTCAACTAGTGGAAGAAATGAAAAATCATATCAACTCATGTAATCTAGGTAGTGATTTTCCTTCTTTATAAGATAATGATAGTGGATCTGGTGACACAAATGGTACTGAATAGCTTATAACCGTACTGGGATAGTTGACTCGGGTTATGAATAATAACCTTACCCATATAAATAATCTTGATCCACAATGTGGAGGATCAATTTTATACCACTTCATAAGACAATATCCTCCAACATTTAATGGGAATACAAATCCTTCTGTATCTGAGTTGTAGATAAGTTCCTTAGAAAAAATATTTTATGCTTTGGGAAGTAACGAAAGGTAAAATGTTAGCATGGTAGTTTATCGTCTCTTAAGAGATGTGGATCAATGGTAGTCATTAATTCAAAACACAAAGGAGTATGAATAAGTGGGAAATATGGAATGGAGGGAGTTTAAAGATCTTTTTCTAGATAAATACTTTCCATTTAAACAACGTGCTGGTATGGGAATACAATTTCTGAGCCTGAGGCAGAAGGAGGATGAAAATATTGAAAATTATGAGGCTAACTTCACAAGGTTATTAAGGCATGCTCTAGACTATATAGGTAACCCAAGAAGTAATATTGATCAATTCTTTGATGGGTTAAAACCATTCCTTCGATGGGAATTAGTCTCATAATCTTTATCATCATATAAAGATATAGTCTCATGTGATATCAAGACAGAAAATGAATTCTCTAAGTCTTATGACATTAAAGTAAAGAAAGAGAAGAAAATAATGGTGGATGAAGAGAAAGATAAAGGGAAAAGGGAAAGAATTATTTTCCCATATGTGATAACTGTGGAAATAATCACCATGGGGAGTATTTGAAAGGACTGGGTGTTTTTATAAGTGTGTAGAAAATGGTCATCAAGAAAAAAATGCAAAGGGAAGAAAGAAAAGACTAATATTTGGAGTTTCAACTGCAGTTAAATAGGGAATTAGGAAAATAAATGTCCTAAACATCAAGAAAATATAGCTCAGAAGAACCAAAGGGATCACGGTCAAGCATAAGATATTACAATAGTAGTTGTGGAATAATTAGTGTACTTGTGTTTTTGGATTAAATAATTATATCATTTAAGTGTTGTATCAATGATGTAATGGTTATATGAATTATGGAAATAAATAAGGGTAGTAATTTAATACTATTACATTATGGATTTGAGAATGTATGGTACTATGAAAAGTGACTCAACAGAAAGTTAAACATTTTTTGAAAATACATGGTTGAGGGAAAGATAAACCTTAATATGCTCCTGATATTGAGTTAGTGATTTTGGAATAAGAGATGATGGATTTAGATAAATTATATTGGATTTTCTTGACCACCTTAGAACTAATTAATTGTTTGTTTATTCAATAATTTTTGGAGTTTATAAAATTTTTGGATTTAAGGAGTATATCCAGTCTTATATAAGGAATAAGGGAGAATTAATGTATTCAATAAGGTTTTATGGTTATTCAGGGAGGTACCATGTTTCATGAGAATACATGATGAAGGTAGTCACATGATATTATGTGGAAAAATATATCCTCATTATGTTTACCCCCCATATAAATTTTTGGACTGTTAGTTTGGACACAAGTATTTTGGATATGTCTAAAGGTTGGAATGGAGTAAGTTGAGCACTTGATATTTTCTTTTAGGTTAAAGTATAATTTATTGGATACTTTGACCTAACCTTTTGGTTTTCAGTAAACATATAGAGTATTAAGGAAATATTTTTGGGCTATATGATTTATAAAATGTGTTTCAAACATTAAAATAATAATAATAATTTTGAACATTCATTTCCTAGTGTAAGGGATGGAGAGAAAATAGATCGAAGCACAACCAAATGATGAGATTATGATTATGATAGGTAATGAAATCATGTATGTTTTCCTGAGTTCTTATCATGGCAGTAAATAAATACCTCCTCTTAAAAATAGTATCTAAAAAATGTGTTATCCTAATACCTTATGTTTTTTTAACCGATGATACTTTAAATAATCATAGATTTATGGCTTTGAGGACCTCAATTATACATTTATTGTTCACTTGTTTGTGATTGATGACCTCAATCACTCCCTATAAATATTTGTGTTTTTTCATCCAATTATGTGTCTCTAATTTCCACTAATGTTCTCCTATTCAAAATTCTAATTTAGTGGTAACTTATTTTTCCCCTTTCCCTATTATTAAGAATAAATTTTATTAACACTATTTCCAATGTGGGTTTTCCACAATGGTATTTTCTATTTTTGAAACTTTTATTTTTGAAGAACGATTTCAAATTGTGAGGAAACAATTTTTTGAATAAGAGGAGAATAAAACACCTCAATGTTTCATATTATGTTATCTCTTTAAACAAGTTTAATATCTAATATTACATGAAACATCGACTTGGTGTGCATTATATACAAGATTGAGTGTCTGTGAAACAACACATTAGTATTATAATTATTTAAACGATATATTTATTTATCAATTAAATATTTGAAAATGAATAGTAACAAAAAAATTAATGTTATTTATAAGTTTTCCACATAAATAAAACATATTTATAATGAAATGTATACATTTTGATAAAATAGTTATATATTTAGAAAAACTATTTTCTTAAAAGAACTAATTTTTATGTCTTTTTGTAAAAATTATCAAAATTAATTTTAGAAACTCCTAAAAATGAATTTGGTAAAATAGACATCATTTTTTGAATTTGGAATATAAAAATTAGATTAGATTGAATTTATGGTATTTTTCTTAAAACAATAAAATTTTGATGAGTAGTGAAAAATACTGCATAGTACATAAAAATTGAATTTTTTATTTAAACAATTTTTTAATTAAAATTTATCTTAAAGTAAAAATAGATACATAATACATATATTATTCCATTATAAGTCATTTGATATATTTTATAATAATATTAGATATATAAAATTTTATTGAACTTTTAATGTCGTTTACCCACCTTCTAGGCACATTTGTAAATTTGCATAAAACATAAGTTTACCGCTTCGGTGTATTGAATTTAAAAAGTTTGAAAGATGTAGTTTTAATATGTAAGTAAAATTTGGTTCAAAAGATTAAAATAATTTAGGGTGAATAGTAACTTTTGAATTTTATTTGCCACGGTTAAAAGTAAATAAGGTAATTAAAGGTAAAAATAATATTATAATAATATCCAATTACACCAACACATGTCCTAATTTTTTTAGATAAGTGTATTTTGACCAAAAGTAACCTTAGGAAAAAAAATATGATCATTTTTTATCCACTTGAATTATATTAATACATTTATTATATTTTATTTAAAGAAATGTTAAAAGTGTTAAATTCAAATTTTATTAACTAAACCATTTTTAATATAGAGTTATAAATAAGATAAATTCAACTATAAATATTAATTAGAAATATATAAAAATTTCCAACATCATCCTATTTTATTTATAATTTTTTGGATATTAAATAATTAAATTTATTTATGACACAATGATGATGCAGTAATTATCTTTTTAATGAAAGATTAAAATAATTGATGTTATAAATATTAAAATAAAAGTAAATTGAAAATCTCGATGTCATACATGAATTTTATAATTTAATATGACATTTTAGGGTTGATTAGATGTATTTTCTTCAAAATAATCAAGTTTTTATGGCTTTCACAAAAACCAAATTCTAAATAATGTCAAAATTGAGGTAAATGAGTTTTTAAAACAAATAATATATTATTAAATGATATAATATTCCTAAAAATCTAAGATTCAGTAAAAAATAATTATATAATGTTAGATATGTCATTAATTAACCACTTGAGGTTCTCTTGGAATTTTATAGTAACTATATTAACCATGTAGTATAAAAATACAAGAAGAAATGGTAAAAGTAAAACAATTTAACTAAGAGTTAAAACTAAAAGATGAGGTTAATATGATGACCTAAACTTTTCTAAAACCTATTTGTTGAGAGGATTTCAACCCATACCTACCTTATCATCGAAATAAATCCATTTTTAGCTATTATAAACTGAAATTAATTTTATAATAATATAATATTTCAAGCTTTTCCTAATGATCCCCTCACCACTCTTATAAAAGGGTGCTTCCCCTCCTCTAAAATTTACACCTCCAACCCCATTTGGCTTGGAAAAAACCTACCCAAATCCCCTCCCAACTATCCTCAAATAATCCCAGATTCCTTATTTTTTCCCTAAAGTTACCCTAAGGATCCCTTTTGTACAAATCAAAAGGAAGCACCCGAAGAAGAGGTAATTATTTCATCACCTCTTTCAAAGTTCTTTTCTTCTTCCAATTTCTCATTAATTATTTTTTCCATACCAAAGTAATAACTCTAGTATGTTATACATACTATTATGTTATTATAAATATAGTAAAACCATATTAATTATTCTATCCATCTTATGAATGACAATGTCGCCATACGTGTGTATGTACGGCATACCGTCTCCACATCATGGTGTAGTTTTTTATTAAACACTTCAATATTTGGATGGGTATAATAATGATGCATAATTTATGTAAATAAAAGATATAACATTTTAATAATTCTGTGTATATAATAGACCATCCAAATACAGGCCATTTCACTATCAATATAATGATATTGTCGCTCATGCATATGTGCGGCTTACCATCTCCACAACGCGATGAGATTTCATTCCCCATCATAACCATTCAAGAATAACATTAATTTGATGGTTATAAATAATTTTTAAGAACTTAATATCATTCGGGATATGAATCAAATATATCATATCCATAACAAAAATGACTTACGTAACAAAATATATAAAGGAAGTAGAATCAATTAACACCTGAAACAATGATACTACTGAAATGTTATTAACAAATAAATATCAGAGGATAATATATGATATCATATATATGTATTTGGTTCTTGTATAATTTAATAACAATTATTTAACTATTATACATGAGTTTAACATACGATCAGCTAAGGAAAGGTAAATGGTAAGGGTTAATTCCTCAATCTCATTATTATCCAAGATTTTTTATATTTAAGTATTTACTAGGACATATTTATCATCAATGTACATGTTTCATAAAAATGTTTTCAAAAGGAATATTTTAAGGTTTTGTGGAAGGGAATCTATAGCTATATCATCATTTTAAATGTTTTAATGATTTATGTTTTTAAATATTTTAAATTAATGTCTATGTTTTTAAAATTATTTTGATGATTTATTTATCTCAACATGATTGTTTTAAAATGATAATTCCTTTTTGAATATTCAAAGTGGTATGGGACACTTTGATTCAAAAAACTATTTTAAATTAACTCCTTTATAAATGTGTGACTTTTAAATGATTTCACAATAAAAGGATATTTCTCTCGAAGAGTTTTACTGATCATTTTAAACAAAGTCAACATCCTTTACTGGATATTATTCTTGATTGAGGTTGATTTATTATAATACAATATTCCATATTGTATTGAATTATTTATGATATGTTTGACTTTCTATGTGTTGTTTTTATACCTTTCATGGTCTATGGTTAAAGTATTGACATTTCGTATGCTAGTTTTAATACAAATGTTTGGGTTATGTTTCAAAATTTTCATATGAGGAATACATTGAACATAGTAAGTGATGGGCGAGGGCTTCTATAGCCCCTAAACTCATTAGTAGGTCTCATGAGACAAACTAGTGTCTCGGCACAATACCTTGACCAAATTTATATTTAGGGTCTTGGAAAGAGGCCTTGACTTTGTGGTTAAGATGTCCGGAATTATGCATTCCATCATTATGAGAATAGTTATTAATGATACATGTTATTATTCAACAAGTATAATATCCATGTGAATAATTAAATGGGATTATTTGTTTTATATTTTCCATATTATTCTTATGTTTGTTTTTAAAGGTATTTTGTTTCAATTTTGTTCTTATCCATAAGTTTTTATGATTATTTAGGATAGCTTCTGCAATATTTTTTATCCTTACTGTGCATCTAAGCTCACCCCTTTCTTGTGTTTTATTTTCCCTAGATGACAAGAAGTGTATTATGATTTATATTAATGTTTAAACAAGGATAATAATGGAATAATCAAAGGATTATCTATGTTTTGTTTTATGTTATAATTGAAATGTAAAGGTCTTGTATGTAATCTATTTCCCAAAACCATTAAACTGGTTGGTCCTTCTGGACGTTATTCCTTGTAATCATGCTAATGTTGTGTAATAATACACTGATTTTGGGTAACTGGGGTTAGGTAATGACAATTTTTATTTCAAAAATACGAACCCTAGATCCATTAAGAATATATCTAAGGGGAGTCTACTCAAGAAGAGGTAATCATTTTTAACAACTCATTTAAGTTCATTTCTTTTTATACTTTCTTTTAATGTGTTTTTAACATTTTAAAATAATAAATCATGTATAATATATATTATGATGTGTTATTATTTTTATGGGATAATAATATTCCGCCTTTTATCAATACTATGAAAAATGAAAGCATCGTGTGTGTGTGTGTGTGTCCGTACGGGCTTACTATCTCCATGTTGTGGTGTAATTTGTTTTTCATCACAACTTTACATGGATGGGTATAATGTTGGAAATAATTTATATATATGATACTTATTACATTATATTTATTATGTAAAAATCAATATACTATAAACTTCTTTACCCTTTCACCATTAAGGGAATGATACTATAACTCATGTGTACATGCGGTCTACCATCTCCACGATGCGATGAGATTCGTTTTCCATTTTCACCATTTAGGAATGACTATAATAATGTATATAATTAATAAATATGGTATATATGACCTTAATATATTTCTATATATCACATAACTATATTACATAAACAATAATTGAGACTTACTTGACAAAAGAATTCATAGTTAAAAATGAAGCAGTTAACACCCATAATAAGGGTAATAAAGAAATATTATTAAAAAATGGGTGATAAGATCATATAGGAGAAACATATATAATATCATAAATATGAATATGGTTATATGATAAATTAATAACATGCTTTAAACCATTATAAATGATGTTAAATCATGCTCAACTAAATTAAAGTTCAAGGTAAGGGTTTCTCATCTCACTTTTAAATCTGTGAGACACATTTCATATTCACCACTTATTCCATTTTATGTCATGTATATTATAACCTTTGATATATTAAATAATGAATATCTATGTCTTAAATGTATCTATGTTTAACTTCTAAGTTATTTATTTCATGGGGCATATGATTCAATAAATTACAAAGTGGTAAGGGTTTATTTTAAAATCATATCATTATTCAGGATTACTTATGTTTAAGTCTCCATTGGGGAATATTTCTCTCCCAGGGTTTTGTTTTAGAAAACTATTTTAAAAAGTTTTTTAATATTATTACCAAATTGTTTAAATTTATTTTTACCCATGTTTTACATTTTATAAAAAAATGAAATAAATCATCTTGTTGTTTTTTAAAACAAATTGCCCATTTTGATTTTATTGAAAAACGGAAAAGAATATTTGTTTTAATTAGTACGACATGAACTGAATTTATAGAGATAATTACTAATCAAATTTTTTTCAAAGTTATTTTAAATGAAAGGTATTTTCAAAATAAATTGTCAACTTTTTTAAAAGATGATTTTCCACAAAAAATTGATGTTTTCCTCAAGAATTTTTTTTAAGATATTTTTATTCATCAATGATGTAAGAACATTAAAAAACTTATAATACACTAGGTATATGTTGACACTAGATGGTTTATGAGAAGTCTGAATATATATGTTATATTTTTATACCATTATCCTTATTACTCTGAATTATTTACGGTTATGTTTATTGATTCAAGAAATTATTCACATTTCACATTGTAGTTTTTTGATACAAATGTTTATGGTTATCATGTTGAATCCCTTTAATATGAGAAATTCATTAGAATTAGAAAGTAATGGTTGAGGCCCTTTATATCCCCTTGATGTATTGATAGGACTCATGAGAAAATCTATACTAGTTTTTGTCTAAGTCCTTACCCATTTATAAGATTCTTGGCACAAAGCCTTAATGTTACTAGATTCTTGGCACGAATCCTTGACCGTGTGTTTCAAATGTTTGTCATAATGCTTTCCATCATTACAAGATTAGTTATTTGTTTCTAATTTATTATTCAATTAGTAGAATATACATGGGCCTGTTCTAATCTAATTTGATTTCTTATATGGAATAATTTGATAGTCTTTTATTCTTTCCATATTATTCTCATGTTATTGATTAATGGAATGATTTATAAGTGATTTACCTTTCATGGTTGATTATTAATATTTATTTATGATAGCTTCCACTATACATGACCCTTAATGATAGTTTGATCACACCATTAATTTTTTCTTTCCTCGGGTTATGAATTAGAGTTATTTTAATGATTTGTCAAGGATTTAGTTTATTATATTTTGTTATTAATTATATTTTCTTTTCTTCTCCCAGTATAAAATGGGATTCATGTATGTAATATGGCTTCAAAAATAGATAAACTAATTGACCCTTTGGTATTAAAATCTTATATTGATGCGAATTTAGGAATGTAATGTACCAGCTTTGAGCAACTTGGTTCAGGGACTTTACAGTCAATATGAGAGAAATTTTAATAAAAACATTGGGAACTAGATTTAGGAAAACATAGATTAGGGAATATAACCCTATGACCGGATTTCATGATAAGACTAGAGTATATGGTATAATTCTATAGATTTGTTAATGTCCACATATAACTTAGGATAATCCTAAATAATCATATAATGAGAAGAACGTGTCGTTATTTAGACAGACTCTGAATAATATTAGCCGGCTCTAACTGTTGTAGTTAGATTCTTATACTATTTTTTGGGTATTAGTCAATGATGATAATAGGAAGGTACTTATTTGACATTGATTTTTATAGATAATATTTAGATAAGAAATTAAATGGAATTATGACTAGATTAAAGGATATTTTTTATTATTCCTAATAAATTATCAATGTATATGATTAACAACTTTCACCTTAACTAACTCCTGGACTCTCCAAATAAGATAATGATAGAGTTTTTTGAGATATTAGGTGTTAAAGACTATGGAGAAAAAAGATTAAATTTCATATATACATATAATATGAGAATAAAAACCTAGTTTAATGTATTATAATAATGGTAAGTTGTTTGGGGTATTGAAAAGAATGATATAAAATAAGTAAAATTTGAGGAAAAATGAAAATTTTGGAATGATGGTCTCTCTAAGGTATTATCTACTATTGAATGTTTTAAATGTATAAAATATAGTCACTATGGAAACATATGTCCTAACAGTAAAACTTATAAATATAATCTAAAAGGTTATACAAGTAATGGTTATACAGCTGATGATGAAGAGACTACAAATGAAATATAAAAGGTAGGAGGTACTAAGGAATAAGATGATGAAGTGTAGTTAATGGTTTGAGAATGAATTATAATGATTAGATTTACTTTTTATTTGTACTCAAGGATTATTTTATCAATGTTTCTCTTGTTATAATAATCATGTGATATATATAAGTATTGTACTGCAATACTTATTCTTTAATTATTTGAAATTATGTGATGAATAGTTCTAAGAAAATTGATTTTGTGGCATATTGAGATTCTTGGGAAATACATGATTGAGGTAGAGATAACCCTTAATATGATCCAAATATTGTGATAATGATGTTAGAATGAATATATTATTAACATGGATAAATTAAATTGGATCTTACTGATTATTATGAAATTGATTAATGATTTATTAGCAAAGTGGTTATGCTATATTTGTTATATTTTAAGTAATTTTTGGATTTAAAGAATATATAAAAAAATATGTGTTTTATTTATGGAATAATGAATCATTAATTTTTTTCATTTATGTTTTAATATGATTAAGGTATTAATATATTTTCTATATAATAATAAGAGATAAATTATTTTTTTGGTTAATCTAATGTTAGGTTGATTTTGGAAATTTAGCTACCTTCCATCTAAATTTGTAGCCATTGAATTTGGACCGACATATTATATAAGAGTCTTAAATTAACTAATTTTGGAATTTATTAAGGTTAAAGTATGGTTAATTATATTGGATATCATGTGCTAACCATTTTGGTTTCAGTACACATTTAAAGTCTAAATGAATGACTTATGGATCTTAGGATTCATTAAAGTACTTTAGGCATAAAACCGAAATGGCTTGAAGTCCTTCTTTTTTATTTTTATTATAGATAATCCCCCTTTTAAGGGATGAAGGGGAACCCATACATGACCCGTAAGCCCAAGGAACAAGACCTGACACAACTTTCAATACATGTCCCGAAGGCCCAGAGGCATACTATGCCTAATACATGACCCGTAGACCCAACCCATAGGAACTGCCCCTCCCCTAGCTTCTGCATCATTGATAACCTATCTCCCCACCTTGCATTATTGATCGGCTAGGATTTCCCCGAACAAAGATGCATGGTGCCTCATCCTGATGGAGGTCTCCATACCCTCTCATTCTTCTAATCTGGTAGCTCTGCATCTGGTGATTGTAAGTCTTGTTTCTTTGGTCCTCTTCTGAGGCATGCTCTGTGTGAACTGGGCTACTCCATGGTCTTTTTTTGCCCAAAGTCCCTAAGTCCCTAAGACCTTTGATGACTCGAAGGCCCTGGAGACCCGTAGTCCCAAACCGGTGGCCCGAAGGCCCAACTCGGGTGAATAGTTCTGGCTGCTATAGTATTGAACAGTACCTGCTACAGTACTACTACAGTAACCTGAAAATTCAATTCCACCCGGTTTTGAACATGGGTCTCTTGTATACCAAGTAGAAGCCCTTACCACTCGGGTACGGGCTCGTTGGCGTCAGGCATAAAACAATTCATCATAAATAGTCATGTATTGGTGTAATAGATGACATGAAAATAGATAGAAGAAAAAACAATGGATGATATTATTCTTATGAAATACAAAGTAATAATTTCATAATTATAATTTAAAATTAATCTCTCAACTTTAAGAGAAATCATTTTGGAATAAAAACATTATCAATTAACTTTTATTTCTAAGAAATCAATGGCCATTTAATCGATTAAAAATTTATGGTTTTGTGATGGTTAAGTTTAAAATGACCTTGTTTTTCATCACTACCCATTATAACTTGAAATTTATATTTCTCTTCCATGTCCCGATTTTCACTTCCCACTAATTTTATCCTATTCGAAAGTCAAATTTCGTGGTGACCTTCACATTTCCCTTTCCCTCTTATTAATAGGATGATTTAGTAATCCTATTTATGATGTGGGTTTCTCACAAATAAATTTTCAATTATTTTTGTAGTGAAATTTTAAATTGAGTAGATAAAAGTTATTGGAATGGGTGGAATGTAACACCTCAACATTTTATGGTATTTATCTTTTTAAATTTAATTTCTTCGATAGCTTACACTACACACACCACCTAGTTTAAACGAACAATGAAAAATTATAATAATCTAGACATTAAATTGTAAGGAATTAATATTATTCAAAACATTAAAAAATTATATATTATATATTAAATAAAAAATTACATTCATTTAATATATTTTATATGCATAAGATAATAATAAATCCAATTTTATGCATAAAAACTATATTTTTCTAAAGGCAATTTTGATGCTTTTTAATAGAGCACTTATTTTAAAACTAAATGTTACACTTTAATAAATTATATTAAGAAAAAATTAAAATTAATTTTTTAATATGATAATGTAAAAATTATATTAGGTTGAAATTTTGGTATTTTCAGAAAATATTTATTTTCCACAGAATAATGATAAATACTGCATTATAATTGAAAACTAACATTTAATCTAAATAATTTATATTATTAAATGGAATTTTAAATTGATTTTAAAGTAAAATTAAATAAATTATACATATATTAATTCAATTTAGTCCATCAAAATCTTTTTTTTATTAAATTTAGATATAAATACTTAGTAATCTTTCGAAAATTTTCACTATAAAAACCGGATTTCTCCCCTAGTATATAAGATTCATTTTAAATTAATTTCATCCACTTATGTGTTTTGAATTGTGAAAAATGGATTCCATATTTGGAATAATATGGTTAAAATTTATTAAATATATCGTTTTTGTTTTTGGAAAATATGAATAGTAACCATACTAATTTTGATTACCACGTTGAAGGGTAAATTGGGCGATTTAGTCTAAAAAAATGATAAGGACTATAAAATAACCATAAAACATCCCCAAATATTATTGGATGAGCCCATTTCATCCAAAATAAATTAAAGTTCTATTACATGACCATTTATTTCCATTGTATAAAGGTATTATATTTATAATATTTCATTCAAAGAAAAGTCAAAATTTTCATACTAATATTTTAAATAAGTATAACATTTTTGATATGTTGTTACCCAAAAGGTATCTTAGACTATACATATTACTTTTAAATATAATGGAATTAAATTTATCATATTAATTTTGTTTTGCATTTTAGTGAATAAAAATTACCTTAAATACTTGCACAACAAAGATGCAGTAATTTTTTTATTAATGAAAATATCAAGAAACATGATATTAAAAATATTAAAATAAATATATTCTGGGGTAATTAATGTCATCCATAAAATATTTAGATTAAATTGACATTTTATAGATGTATAAAATTAGTTTTTTCTATGATATCTTATTTTATTTATATTTTTAAAAGTCAAATAAATGAATAGTTTCAAAATTAATATTAATGATATTTTAAAATAAATAATATTTTATTAAATGAATTAGTTAACACCTAAAATAAGGTTAATAACGAAATATAATTAATAAATGGTTGATTAGATGATATAATAGGATAATATATGATTTAATAAATATGAATATGGTTCTATTATAAATTAATAACATCCTTTAAACCATATTCATGAGTTTATAGAACAGTTAGCTAAACAAAAGTGAAAGGCAAGGGTTTTTCATCTTGCATTTACATCTATGAGACATATGTCATATTCACCAATTATTCCTTTTGTGTTGTGTATATTATAACCTTTGATATATTATATTATTAATATCTTGGTATTAATTATATCTAAAGTATTATTCGAAGTTATTTCTTTCATATGGAATACTATTCATCTAATTACAAAGTGGTAAGGGTTTATTTTAAAATCTCATCATTATTCATGATTGTTTATATTTAAGTCTCCATTGGGGAATATTTATCATCCAAATATATGTTTTAAAAAAATAAAAAGGATTATTATATTCTCCTACAATTGGATAAAGTCATTTTTACCAATGTTTTAGTTTTTATAAAATGTTTTTAAATGAATCTTACTATCATTTTTCGAACAACTCTTGTCTAGATTTTATTAAATAAGTGAAAGGAATTTTTGTTTTAACGAGTATGACATGAATGTAAATTCTAGCCATCATTAACACTAATTTTTTTTCAATGTTATATTCAGAAAAAGGTATTAAAAAAATTGAGCTTTTAGTTTTAAAAGGTGATTTTCAAAATAAAAATATATTTTCCTTCATAATGTTTTTTAAGATATTTTTATTCATTAATGAAATCATAGCTTTAATATACTTATAATACACTAGTAATATGTTATATATTAATGGTTTTTTGAGAAATTTGACTATGGATGTTCTATTTTGATACCATTCACCTTATTACTCTTAATGGTTTATGGTTATGTTTATTGATTGGGGAAAGTATTCACATATTGTATGCTAGTTTTTCAATAAGAATGTTTATGTTTATCATGTTTTCCCATTTTATGTGGGGAATTAATTAGATTTATTTATTAATGGGAGGGGCCTACTATTTCCCCTTGATTCATCGGTAGGTCTCATGAGACAATATAGACTATATTTTGGCTAATTCCTTTCAAATTTATAAGATTCATGGCATGAAGACTTGATGTTGTTATATTCTTAGCATGAAGAATCAAAAATATATTTCATAGATTTGGAATTATTTATTTCATCATTATGAGATTATTTATTATTTTCTATGTGATTATTCTATTAGTATATTATCCATGGTCGAGTTCCAAGAACATGTGATTATTTATAGGAATTATTTTATCATTATTTATTTGTATCATATTATTCTCAAGTTATTTATTAATGGAATGTGTGCTCAGTTATTTACCTTCCCAGGTTTTTTATTATTACTGATGCATGATAGCTTCTACTTTACTAGACCCCTACTTATAATTTGAGCTCAACCATAATTTTTTTTATTTTACCCTGTATATGAAGAGGATATTTTGAATGAGTTATCAAGGATGTAGTTTATTATGTTTTCTTATGTATTATGTTTTATTTTTTAAAATGGAAAATGAAGTTCATGTATATAATTCTTCTTCTAAAACTACTAAACTGATTGATCCTTTAGGATTTGAATCTTGTATCTATGCCAATATAATAATGTAAGGCACCAGCTTCAGGATAATGGGGTTAAGATATTTACACATTGGATAGATTATTTTTATGAGAGTATTTCACATGGTTAGTTCCTATGACCCACAAAAAAGAAAAGACTTAAACAATCATATTATTTATATTTTGAAATAAAATTTCGAAGAAGAAACAAAACCATTTATTCATTACTTATTGATGAATATTACCAAAACATTTCCTTAAATCGACCCCATTGGAAACTCAACATATTCTTCTTTTACATCATAAAATATCAGTTAAATGTGATATATTTTCACATTTTTTCCTTTAATACCCACCCATGTTTTCATTTTTTCACCTCTATCCCTCTTCCAATTTGTTAAGGATTTCCCAAAGAACTGTTTCATTCTTTATTTCTCTTTTATTCATTAAAAAGTTATCAAATCATTAACTAATTATTCTTTATTAACATGTGTAGTGAAGAAAAACCATAAAACAACTAATTCATCAATTTTAAAGTAGTTAACTTCATGTATTTTCTTTTTTAATGGAACTATGATTTATAATAATTTTTGAATAGTGTTTTACACTTAAGAAAATATTATTACAATTATTCGATCATTTTATGAAATATTCTCTCAATTTTCATCAATGTTTCTTCAAAAATAGGATAACCCCATATTTAATTTGTTTTTCTTTTTAATATATTATACTTACACACACCATGTATTTTTCAATATGTGACCATGAATTTTCATTAATAATTTAATTAGTACTTCATGATTTGATATTTTATAATATATAATTATTTAATATTGTTTTTTAATATATTCATTAGTTATGTGTTTCGTTAGTGACATTGAATTATATTTTTTATAATAAAATATATATCCAATTTATCTTAAAAAATTAAAGTAGACTTAAACATATTTTAAAAAAGTGGAAACCCATATTCAATAATGTTTTTAATAGATTTATTTTAATTTTGATATATTACATATAATATTATAAGGTTCGTTTTTTACTTTATTTTCAATATATACCCATTTTTGCTTCTTATGATTAAAGTAGGTTCAATATAGTATTTTTATAATTTTAGTAATTTCCATTTGGGATTATAGATATATTTATTATGATTTTAATGTTAATCTTTAAAATGGGTTGCTTCTTGGTTGGTGACTCTAGGTGTGTTATGTTTATGATTTATACTTTTTTTCTCATTATTTTGTTATATAATACTTTTAAATTATCACCTCCATTTACATGTCATGTGATCCATGGGTATCAATGCAGGATTTTAAGAGATAGTTGTTTTACATGTTTAGATTATACAGTAGATAATATCCTTCATGATGTGACTATTTCTATAGTGGTTTGTTGCTCAATGAGGCTAGTTGAGAGTATGTTTATGGATATTTAATTGGAATTCATTGATGGGGAAATTAATGTTTAAACAAAATTATCTCTAATATTATCCAATTAGAAACTAATAAATTTCCCATGATTCTCAATATGTTATATTTCAATGCCTCTTTGATTATAACTATTTCATATCTCTTCATTAAATATTAACTGCATTTATTTGTAATAAAATGCATTAAATGTTTCTTTTTATCATATTTACAAGTATATTAGTTTCTCTCATTATAATTTTTATCCATTAATACTTTATTTATATTTTTATGAATTTAATTATAATATTCTTAGATATTATTGTTTTATTTGTTTCCTGGTTTTTTCCCATTTAATATATATTAGGTTCTTAGGGGTATAATTACATTAAATACACTCACATGCCGCACACACAGACCAGAAAGGTAGGACATATCCCCCCTCCCCCTATGGGATATCCCACCCATCAAGCCTTATTTATTCAGTACATGGACCGAAGGCCCAGTGGGCATGGATCCCATTACATGGCCCCAAGACCAATAAATTGGCTCAAAGGCCCAACATATATTCATGCATGCATTATTTCTGAGTCACCATTTGTCTGTATTATGCATGTATCACCGCCCGCATCTGTCATACCTGTGTCACCACTTTCTAGTGGAAATTCTCCCCCACTCAGATTTGAACTTGGGTCTAATGTAGGATTACAGGGAGCCTTTACCCCTCAGGTAAGCCCCCAACTAAATGCTTTTTCATTATTTAATGTTTTTTCATTAGTCTATAAAAAAATTCAAGTTGATTATAATAAAATAATTATTTAACAAATTCATTCTTGTCTATATATATAGAAATAATATACTATTATGAATTTTTCAATGTGTATTTTAAAATTTTTACAACTCCCAATTCATCCATAAGGTATATTTTCCTTAAAACATAAGAACATTTTACCTTAAATGTTTTTTTAAAACAATGGTTGTTCTTCTTTTGAACTATTTTTAATTAATAAATTAAATATATGATTAGTTCTAAATGAAAGATAGCATGCCTAATTTTCTATGAAATCATTGTTTTTGAAATATAATGGATGGTTTTTCTCTATAATAAATTATATACATTAAATAATTTCCTTCATTATATAATTAAATTACATAATCTATCCATGGTCATTGATAACTGTGTAAGTACATACCAATGTTTTCAATTTTACTTAAATGTTAAAAAAATAAATTTTTTAATTATAATATGCAATGTATGGATTTAATTATAAAGGTTATTCATTGTGTATTTAGTGTAATTTTAGTAATAATTATCTTTCATGCCCAATATATTCCTTTGGTGTTATAATGACACTCCTCGGTTAGTAGAATTTGAAGCCTCGTGCCACAGTACAAACACAACATTTTTTGTAATGGTGTAGGTACATGGGGGATGAGGAGTCAATATTTATTTATTATCATGAGTAGATATGTACTTATTCCTTGATTATTTATACAATAAATTTACACTTTTTATCTTATATGGGTTACTTTTTGTGGAAAATAAAAAAAAATATTCTAATTATGAAAAACATTTACAAAGACCCACACAAAAAATAGAGGTTTGGTAAAGGATATATAACCTAAAAATTAGATTAAAGACACAAAATCCAAACAACTATATGAAAAAAAACACTACAATCCAAGGTATACATTACAACATCTAGTATGATAATATTATCCACTCTAAAATATAAACACATTCTTCTGTACAAGGGAAATGAGATTAGAGACTTAGGAAAAAACTCTAACCTATCTAGAAAAAAGAATCCAAAAAAATAAACAACATTAAACTTGTGATGGAAAAAAATAATAATAAGATAAAACTCTATATGATACATATATACCCTTATGCTCAAATCTTCCTCAAGAAGTCTCATTCTCTGCACACCAGAAAATACCGCTAATACCCCACTCCGACAAAGACATAGAAAAAACAATAATAATATATAGAAAACCCACCACAAAAAGTAAAAAATAGAATATTTTACATCACTCCTTCTAGATATTATTAATGAAAACATCAAGGAAACAAAAAAAATAAATTGATGATAAAAAAAAATAAAAATAAAAAAAAAAACTAGAACAAATCAAAGAACTACAAAACCAAGTAACAACTGGAATCATACATCACACCATATCAAATGTGATCTGAATATAGAAAAAAAACATATTAGATGGATTATCCTACCCAGATTAGAACTGAGAGGTTTTATGGCCATTCCATATCCAAAATAGTGGGTCTGCCACTTCTAAATCACCAAAAGAAAGATCAACCAATGTTACCTAGAAAAAATTCATAGAACCACCAGTAGAACCACCTTCATGAAGAATAGATTCAGATGGGCCCAAAAAATAAATTTTCTCAAAAAAAATTCAAATGAATTAGAAATCCAAAAAAATTATTAAGGTTAAATATATTATTGTAGGAGACACCATATAACCACACCAAAAAACTGGGACTATATTTCCACCACTATTTAACCCAAGAAGAAATCGAAATGAATCCATGAATATATGCAAAGAATAAGGAGAATCTTGAATTTCATACTCAGGTGGATTTAACATCCTCAACATCCCTCAATCACTAGATACTTCTCAAATCAATACTAAGGATGTGGAATATTAATAGAAACAATCCATCATTGAATAAACATAACTAATTCTGCTAAACATGTTGCAACCCATTGAGAGAGTGATGTAGATCATAGAAAATCATCGAGACTAAAACCAAGTGTGACTAGTTGTAACATACCAAATCTGGGTGCCACTAAACGGGTGCCCTGAACCCGGTTGGTCACATGACCTCAAGTGAATTTCCCCAAATACCAGAGGCTGCCGACTAGCAGTGAGGGCCCAGGTCTGATAGTGGGGAAACTATGCAAACATTTTTTCAAAGTGTAACGCAGTGGAACAAAATACAAGAATACAAAAGAGGAATCAGTAACAATACCAATGCTGAAATAGATAGATTATTGAATTAAAGAAAATTCCAAGAGTCATATATAATGATGAAATATGTCCCTGAGTCGAATAATGTTTCCAAAATAGGATACGCTACAATATGAACAATACAATACAAGGTACAATATAGCAAAGTAACATAAAATAGTGCAGCAGAAACTCAGCAGCATCGCAAGCCTAAGCTCAGTCCCATGCTCTCCTACTCCTCTGCAAAAATCAAGTACCAGTATAGGGACCCTTGACCTTATCCACACCTGAAGCATTATAATCTGTTCGGGCCCAATACATGACCCAAATAGGATGTGAGAAATAAATCTCAGTAGGCAACCACCAAAGGCATGTGCCCAACTGTCAGTGAATCTGTGCAACTGCAGTGTGCAGTAATGGATAATTAGTAAACTAAGAATTACTCAAAAACAGCTACTCCTACCAGTTCTATTAACATATAATTATCATTTAACAATTCAAGGTAATTGAATTATAAGATTCTGAGACTCAGCCTTAGCTGACAATCTCTTAAACAATGCTGCAGCAAAACTACAACAAGCTATCTGACAAGTTCAATGTAAAAAAATACCAAGATTGTGCTTTATCTTGTTAGGTATGAAATTTAAAATCACCACAGTGAATATGAAAAGTAAACAGAGTCCTCAGAAATGCAAATCCTTACCCTCGGGTAATCAGAACCATGCCCTCAGGCTCATCATAATCTTGCCCTCAGGCTATACAGAATCATTCCCTCAGGCGATTTCCCTCAGGCACAACAAATATTTCTCTTAGGCATACGATATAATTCTATCAGGCACAGAAGAAACAGCCCTCAGGCATATAAAAAATTTACCTCAGGCTAAATGAAACACTTGCCCTTAGGCTAAACAAACACTTGCCCCCAGGCTGAACAAAACACTTGCCCTCATGCTAAACAAAACACTTTCCCTTAGTCTAATCAAAACATTGCCCTTAGGATATGCAAGTAATCAGGCCGAGTCCAACACATAGAAAGAAATTACATATATTTTATATCAAGAAAACTCAAAGCATTCTAAATCACATCATACCCTTGGGTATCCTGGACAAACGGCTAAATATTGGAATGCACCCCCGGGGTGGCCCTGGATCCAAGAAATGATCCCAAACAACAATTTATAGTTATCACCAGATTATCTATGAAATTTTAGATGTCATAATTAATCAATGACTTATCCATATGACACCCCAACATGGGCGCGTAGGACAATGGTACACAAAAACACTCAACAGTTAGAATTAAACATCAGACCACCTACCTTGATCTTCTTTGACCAATATACGTGAACGGTGCCTCCCAAAACACCTGAGAATGGAATAGATCTAGGATAAATAACTACTTGTTGAAATTAAAACAACCTTCCCTCGAGAAATAATTGGAAGTAAGGGTTCAAGAGGAGTGAAGAACTCACCCGCGCGGTTCAATCGAGATCATCAGCGAAGGAAAATGAGTTTCAGTGTGCGGTCAGGAGCTCCTCCAAGCTCTGGCCTTCTCTTCTAGTGCTTCAAATGTGTCCAATGTCTCCTATACTGAATGTGGAGCCTACTACCTATTTTAAGCAAAAAGAACTACACGGCGTGTACTCCCAAGTACATGGTGTGTACTTTCCATTTTTTAATAGTTCCTATGGCGGCTACTTTTCACCACCGAACTATTCATATGTCGACATGCTTACACAGTGTGTATTTTTGAATACACTGTGTGTACTATTGCTCCACTGGTGGCTACTCCCACCACCTTAATTTTCACCTATCGACTGATTACACGACGTGTAAATACCACGTACACGGCTTGTAGTCAGTTTTTACACCCTTCATTGAAGACAAGCCGACACGCCATGTGTACTCATCCCACATGGCCAAAGTACACGGCGTGTGGAAAAGTAAGCGATGTGTACCCACCAAATTTGGGATTTTCCCCCATTTTCATTATTTTCACAAAAATACTTAAGGAAAGAGGAAAACAAGAAACTTGTACCTCAAGAATAAGAACCGGGTTCTTACAAACTTCCCCCCTTAAATAAATTTGTCCCTGAATTGGCCTTCCAAGGGTGGTGAAGATAAATTTGAGAACAACTCAGGACACTGAGCACGTACGTCGGTCTCCCACTCCCAGGTTTCGTCCTGCACTCGTCCATGCTTCCATAATACTCATATGAGAGGAACTAACCGGCCTCAGAGAAACTTCATACTCCTATCAACAATACAAATCGGATTCTCCTCAAAGGAATCATCGGCCTGAAGCTCAACCTCCTCGGGATAAAAGATGTGAGATGATTCTGAGTGATAACGGAATAGCTGAGATACATGGAAGATGTCATGCATGGCTCGGTACCTCTATGGTAACTGCAACTGGTAGGAAACCGGCCCGACATTCTCCAGAATCTTAAATGGCCCCACATTCCTCAGTGAAAGTTTCTCTTTTCCCTGATACGCCTATGTCCCAACATTGGTGAAACATTCAAGAAAACCTGATCCCCGACCACGAACTCTAAGGGTTGTCTGTGGCGATAAGCATAAGACTTCTGATGATACTATATAGTAGCCATTCGCTTCTTAATTAACCAGACCTGCTCTGATGTCTCCTGCACGAGATGTGGTCCCAGTAAAGCTGCCTCACCTACCTCCAACCAGCACAGGGGTGATCAGCATGGCCTACCATATAAAGCCTCGTAAGGTCTCGTCTCAATAGTTTCCTAAATACTATTATTGTAGGAAAAATCCACCATGGGTATGTGCTTCTCCCAAGATCCCCCAAAGTCTAGGATGCATGCACGCAGCATGTCCTCTAGTACCTGTATTGTACGCTCTGACTGGCCATCGGCCTAAGGGAGGTAAGCTGTGCCCAGAAGCACCTATGTACCCAGTGCCCAATGAAAACTCTTCTAGAAATGAGACGTAAATCAGGCATCCATATCTGATATGATATAATGAGGAACCCCGTGAAGACGTACCACCTCTCGAATATACAACTTTCTGAACTCATCAACACTGAAGGTCTCCTTAATTGGAAAAAAGTGAGCTACCATCGTAAGTCTATCCACAACAACCCACACAGCATCACAGCCTCGAGTTGACCTTGGCAACCCGGTCATGAAATCCATCGCGACATCATCCCATTTCCACTCTAGAATGGGTAACTGTTGTAACAGTTAGACTGGCCTCTGGTGCTCCGCCTCCACCTACTGACAGGTGGAATATCTCGCAACAAAACTAGCTACTTCCCGTTTCATACCCATCCCCCAATACTGATGTCTCAAGTCACAGTACATCTTGGTAACTCCGGGATGAACTGCCCAAGCTGAATCATGAATCTCCTGCATCAACTCCTCACGTATATCCCCTGGAACCCCCACTCATCTATAGATATGCAGTACCTCATCATTGCTTATCTTTCAACCATGAGGAGGGTCCGCACTTGCCACCAAATCTCGTAGAACTAGGCCTTCTGAATCTGATATTTGTCTCATCCTCACTCTATCCAGGAGGGTAGAAGTTACAGCTAAGGAAGAAAGATAGGCTCTCCCCTGACTATCGTGCACCTCCAAATGCATCTCATAGAATAAATCCATAATTTTTCACTCACCACTGGCCTCCTGCACTTCCTGTAACTGAGTCCTCCTACTCAGTGCATCAGCAACTGCTTTACCCTTACTAGGTGTATAGGAAAGCTCAAAGTCGAAGGGCTGAAGGTATTCAACCCACCTTCACTGTCTCAAATTCAGTTCACACTAGGGGAAAATTTATTTCAGACTTTTTTGGTCCATGAAAAGAAAAAAAAATTATCCCAAGAGATAATGTTTCCAACAGCTTAACGCCTGAACAAATGCAGCCAACTCAAGATCAAGTGTCGGGTAATTCATCTCATATGGCCTCAACTGCCGAGTCCCGTATGCAACTACTCGATTGACCTGTATCAACACTGCTCCCAGCCCAATATCCGATGCATCATAGTAAACTGTGTAGCTCTTCCCTTTCTCTAGATGTATCAGGACTGATGCTGATGTCAACCTTCCCTTCATCTCCTAAAAGGCTATCTTGAAAGCTTCTAACCAAATGAACTTCACACCCATCTTAGTCAAACCTGTCAATGGTGCTGCTAAGTGGGAGAAATCTTATATAAAGCACCTGTAGTAACCTGCTATCCCCAAGAAACTCTGTATCTAAAACACGTTCTTAGGCTGCTCCTAGAAAACTACTACTCTCACTTTCTCTAGGTCAACCGTAACTCCTGCCTCTGAGATGATATGACCTAGGAAGTTAATCTGGTCCATCCGAAAGTGGGACTTTGAGATCTTAGAATTTAGTTGATGCTCTCTTAGTGTACTCACAATGATCTCAATATGGGTAGCATGGTCGTGTCGAGTGTGAGAGTACACCAAGATATCATCCATGAAGACTACCACAAAAGCATATTGATAAGGATGGAACACACTATTCATCAGAGCCATGAAAACTACTATCGCATTCGCGAGTCTCAATAGCATGAACAAGTACTCGTATAGACTATATCTACTCTGAAAAGCTATAGTTAGTATATCCGATGGTCTAACGTGTAACTGATGATATCTGGATCCCAAGTAAATCATCGAGAACACTCGTGCTCCCTGAAGTTGATCAAAAAGATCATCAATCCACAGAAAAGGAAATTATTTATTGACTATCAACTGGTTCAGCTTCCTATAATCCACACAAAGTCTGAGGGTACCATCCTCCTTCTTCATAAACAGGATTGGCGAACCCCAAGGAGTAGTACTGGGTTGGATGAAACTCTTTTCTTGAAAATCCCACAACTGCCTCTTGAGCTACTGCAACTCTGGTGTAGCCAGCCTATAAGGAGGAATGGACACTGGTGCTGCTCCTGGTACTAGCTAAAAATAGAAATCCACCTCTCACTCTGGAGGAAGACTGGAAACGTTTTTTGTGAATACATCCCTGAAACGATCAACCACTGGAGGGAAATCTATCTGACAAGTTCCCTGGTCATCCAGATACAAACTCGCAATCTGGGATGTCACTCCACCTCACCCACAGTGATCGGGTCCATCTCGGCTCTCCTGGATATCCCATTCTCCCTTGTATAGAAACTCTCCACCCTCTGGTGACGTGAAACTCACCATGCGATGATAGAAATCTACAAAGTCTCAAAGGGGTACCAACCAGTCCATCCCAAGAATGACATCATAGCTTGTCATCTCTAAGACATAGAGGTCCCATAGAAAGTGACACCAACCAACCTCTAGGGGAACTCCCTACACTGACGCACACCTTCCATTCTAATCCCCAACATAGTGTCTAACATCATAACATTAGAAGAAGAAGAAACACAAAGCCCAAGTCTCTACACAATGGGAACAAATATAAAGTTATGTGTAGCATCAGTATCGAAAAGTACTAAAGACAAAACAGAAGCAACTAGAATAGTACCTCGGACAGTAGAAGGTCTGGGATCCTACTCCTTTTGGGACCCTTTCACTGCATTTTCCTACCCAGTTTCATGACCCTACGACATAACCTATCTACCCTGAGCTGACCCGCCCTGGTGTCTCTGAGATCCTGTTGTCTAGCTACCACGGCCATGATCACCACCTCAGCCTGTACGTCCTGATGTATCCCAATTCTCTGACTGGTAAGAAGATGTTGGCCCTGATCCCGAACGTGGATTCTTCACATAACCCCTCTCACTATCCACTGGTGGAAACTTCGTGAAAAAGAATTGCACATGACCCATCTTGCCGCAAGCTCGACACTCCACTGGGTTATGTGGACACTAAGGTCTCTTGTGTCCCTCTTTACCATAATGGTAGCACATCACTAGTCGACCTGAATAATTCTTCTGGATAGTACAACCACCGTGAGAGAAATCCATTAGCCTCTTCCTCTTACTGGTAGAAATAGTACCAAAAATTGGTGCTGAGCCACCCAGACCAGCACCACTAGCTTTCCAGAGGTTCCGCTCAGTAATTAGTGCATGGTTCACAATAGCATGTACTATAGGCAACATGAAAACGTTCACCAGTGCTCAGATGTAATATCGAAGACCATCCTCAAAATGTTGAGCCCTCAACATCTCATCACCTACTAGAACAGGTGAAAAGCGATGTAGCTCGGTGAAGTAGGCAGAATAGTCCATCACTGACATGGTGCCCGACTATAGATTCATGAACTCTCGAGCTCGATCAGCCCTCAGCGTCTTCGGGAAGAAAAAATCATAGAAGACTACCTAAAAAGCTTCCCACGGCATGTCTCCGTGATGCTCAGTCTAGGTGGTAACATCCCACCACCTCTTTGCGGAATCACGTAGCATGTATGTAGCAAGTTTGACCCTTTTCCTAGGAGGAGTCTCCAGAGGCTCGAAGATAGTCTGCATAGAACCCATCCAAGACTCCGCAGCCTATAGTCCGTCATCCCTTAAAAACTTACGTGGATGCTGCTACTGGAATATATGAGTTAGCTCTTCCATAGATGTGGCAGCCAGCGGTGCTCCCTGGAAGGTCTGCATCAACCATATGAAGCCTTCATAGAACTGAGCCTCTACGCCTGTGTTCGGTATAATGGTTGGCACCACATCTAGATCTGCTAGAGGATCCATTAGTAGACCATGGCCTACCATCTCTAGAGTATACTTGTTTCCGCTCTCCTGGCGAACAACTCATTGTCATCTCAGCAGCATGACTCTATAAGGTCAAACACACGTATTATAACAAGATTACCAAGGACTAAGAACAAAAAGAATAAGGAGGGAACAAGGGAAAAAAACTTCCAAGTTTTACAAAACATGACTACACGACCTGTATAATACCTACATGACATGTTTACTTGAGTCTTTCACATGGGCGTGTACTCTGCCAGCATTGGTCATGTAACACCCCAAAACACATGGCGTGTTGTCCACACACACAGTGTGTACTTTATTTTTCTCTCCTGCTCGAGTCCCTATACATGGCTTAGCCACACGGTACACTTTTTAATGAGACTACATAGTGTGTACAAGGTCTACATGGCGTGTACTCAGCAAGATCCACCGACCCATGTTGTCCGTTACACAGTTTGGTACACCGCTTAGACTACACGGCGTGTTCCATCTAGACACGGTGTGTACTACTTAGATTCCAACAGCCCGTGTTGTTAGTGACGGATGAATACTCGTCTGACACTACATGATGTGTTACACCCGCACACGGAATGTACACAACCATGTTTCCCCATTCACACAGCCAAGTCCACACGGTCTTTCACCAGTCCAGACTACACGGCGTGTCCCTCAGGTACGCGGCGTGTACTAGACAAGCTTTGCCGACCCGTGTTGTCAGAGACACGGCCGGACACATGTCTCACCATACACGGCATGTTCTAGATGGACACAGTGTGTACAAGAAAGTATTACACTGAACCGGGATGTTAGTTACATGTTCGGATTCCCAGGTTACGCTACACGGCGGGATCAGAATTGACATGGCGTCTATAAGAAAAGATTTCCACCGTCCGTGTTTTTAGTTACACGGGTGGACACAGGGTCAACATGAACAGTGTGTACAACCAGTACACGGCATGTTCCCACTTGAACTTCCCCATCTCAGGTCTCTACCCACATGTCCCATAACACGGTTAGAGACTACACGACATGTACTTTAGGGTACACGACGTGTACTTAAATTTTTTTCCTTCCTGAACAGAAGAGTAAACAGCATATATTCATAATTACATGGCATGTATTCTAATTTTTTCTATAAAGTAAGCCTTATAAACTACTCCGGAACCCAAAAAACATTGATACCAACACCTAGGTTCTAAATTCCGATCCTTGAGGGCCCATTCTCCCCGTGAATCAAAGCTTGGAATCTTATGCATGTTATAATAAAGTAAAAAAGTTGATGATCCGCCAAATTCTGGTTGATGAGGGACCATACTCTTCAAGAATCAAAGATTGGTGTTCATTATCAAATCCTTACATAACAATACCTTATCCCAAAGAAAGTATTTATCATGGCATCTATCACAACAGCATGCATTTTCTAGCACGACATCTATCACAACAACATGAAATTTCTAATGCACCAATATGGATTGGAAACTATGCATGGAATGTGATTCTAACATGTTCCTAAATGATTCATGAGATGGCATACCCTCATCTCCTCGGGTTGCAACTAAATAGAACCCGTCTTCAAAAAAAGTATAAATAACACACACAAAGTGTGTCGCTCAATGGTGAAAATCAAATCAATTTTTAAATTTTGCAAAATCCAAAAAATTGCAACAAAATGTAAATTGGATTTTCCCTGTACATGGGTTAGCTACTCCCATGTACAGCTTATTACCAAGTTCCTATTCTATCCTATCCCTGACTATAGGATCCGAACAGTAAGTCAAGAAGAAAAGAACTCCTTTGATACCACTTTGTAACATCCCGGATCCAGGTGCCACTCAACGGGTGCCCCGAACCCGGTTGGTCTCATGACCTCAAGCGCATTTACCCGAACACCAGAGGCTGCCGACTAGCAGCGTGGGCCCAAGTCTGATAGGGGGGAAACTATGCCCCCATTTTTCAAAGTGTAATACATCGGAACAAAATACAAGCATACAAAAGTGGATGTAGTAACAATAACAATGATGAAATAGATAGAGTACAGAAGTAAATAAAAGTCCAACAATCATATCTAATGATGCAATATGTCCCTAAGTCTAAGAAAGCATCCAAAATCGGATACACTGTAATTTAAAAAATACAATAAAAGGGACAATACATCAAAGTAACATAAAACGACGCAGTAGGAACTCATCAGTATCACAAGCCTAAGTTCAGTCCCATGCTCTCCTACTCCTCTGCAAAAATAAAAAACTAGTATAGGGACCCTTTCCCTTATCCACACCTGCATAAATATAATCTATTTGGGCCCAATACATGACCCAAATAGGGTGTGATAAATAATTCCCATTAGGCAACCACCAAAGGATCGTGCCCAAATTTCAGTGAATTTGTGCAACAACAGTGTGTAGTAATGGAAAAGCAATAAACTAGTAATTACTCAAAAATAGATATTCCTACCAATTACATTTCCATTTAATTATCATTTTACAATTCAAGGTAATTTAATTATAAGTTTTTGAGACTCAGCCTCAGCCAACAATATCCTAAACAATGTCGCAGCAAAACTAAAACAAGCTATCTAACAAGTACAAGGTAAAATAATACCAATCATGTGCTTTAGCTTGGTATGTATAACATGTAAAATCACCACAATGAATATGCAAAGTAAACAGAGTCCTCATACATGAAAAACCTTACCCTTAGGTAATCAGAACCGCGCCCTCAAGATAATTATAATCTTTCCCCTAGGCTAAACAGAATCACACCCTCAGGATATTGCCCATAGGTATAATGAATATATCCCTCAGGCGTACAAGATAATTCCCTCAAGAACGGAAGCAACAACCCTCAGGTATATGAAACATTTCCCTTGGGATAAATTAAACACTTTCCCTCAGGCTAAACAAACACTTTCCGTCAGGCTAAACAAAAAACTTTCCCTCAGGAGAAAAAAAACTTTTCCTCAGTCCAAAAAAACACTACCCTCAGGCTAAGCAAGTAACTGGGCCGAGCCCAACACATAGAAAGCAATTACATATAGTTTCTCTCAAGAAAACTCAAAGCATGCTAAATCATGGCATACCCTCGGGTATCCTGGCCAAAAGGATAAACAAGGGAAGGCACCCACGGGGTGGCCCTCGATCCAAGAAATGTTCCCAAACAGTTGTTTATAATTATCATCAGATTATCTATGAAATTCTAGATATCATAATTAATCAAGGCCTCATCTATACGACACCCCAACATGGGCGCGTAGCACAATGGTACACAAAAACACTCTGCAGTTGTAATTAAACATCAGACCACCTACCTTGATCTCCTCTGATCAACATACGTGAACAACATCTCCCAAAAAACATGAGAACGGCGTAGATTTGGGATTAACAACTACTCATTCAAACTCAAGAAACATTCTCTCGAGAAATGTATTGGAAGGAAGGGTTCCATAGGAGTGAAGAACTCACCCGCATTGTTCAATCGAGACCATCAGTGAAGGAAACTGAGTTCCAGTGTGTGTTTTGGAGCTCCTCCAAGCTCTGACCTTCTCTCTCAGTGCTCCAAACATGTCTGATTCCTCTTCTATCGAATGAGTAGGCTACTTCCCATTTTATGCAAAAAACAAACAAACTACACGGTGTGTACTCCCAAGTACACGGTGTGTACTTTCCATTTTTTTAATTATTCCTCTGGCGGTTACTTATCACCGCCAAACTGTTCATCTGTCGACATGCTTACACGGAATTTATTTTTTAATACACGGCGTGTACTATCACTCCGCTGGAGGCTACTCCCACTGACTTACTATTCACCTATCGACTAATTACACGGCATGTAAATACCACGTACACAGCGTGTAGTCAGTTTTTACATCCTTCATCACTGATAGACCTACACGCCCTGTGTACTCATCCCACACGGCCAAAGTACATGGCGTGTGGAAAATTACATGGCGTGTACCCACCAAATTTTAGATTTTCCCCCCATTTTCGTTACTTTCTCAAAAACACTTAAGGAAAGAGGAAAATAATAAACCCATACCTCAAGAATAAGAACTGGGTTCTTACACTAGTAAATTTTAGAATCAAACACACCATAAACATATCAACCTCACACCTATGATATTTGTTGAAAATATAGAGGAAATAAATCCCATAGTAAATGATTCCATAATTCATGATGTTGAACTCAAAATGAGTTGTGAGGGAAGGAAACCCCTAGAGGATATATAACACCAATAATTGCAAGAGGAAGATAAATAACTGAAGTATGACTTAGATATTTATGAAATTATATAGATATTTTTAGCTAATATACAATATATAATGTACTATTGTCAATAGGTTGATGAAGATGGAAATAGTATGGAATTGTTTTCGATTGATGTCATTTATGTAATTACAAACTATCCAATATTATAAAAAATAAATAATTTTAAATTAAATAATAATGATAATTGTTTCAATGATAGGGATAATATATTTTATTTTTCCCTATTATATGACCCAAAACATTATTTCCTATATAGAGTAATCATATCATTGAGCTTTATGTTAGATTAAATTGTTTTATTTCATAAATCTATCTAAGAATTCATTCAATCATAAATGAATATATATCATGAAATCAATATGTATTTATAGAATGTGATTTTGAAGATATATAATGTTGATTATGACTCCCCATGTTTCACTTAATAATAGGTGAAGGTCGAGCAATAGATATCTATGGAACTTTTATAATGGTTTCATGTACCCTCTTAGAAATAATTTAATATAATGAAATATTTCATGGTTTATTAAGAATGATCACCATGTTATTATGATACTATCATGATACTTATGGATTGACACATGAATTTCTATCATTTTATACCATAATATATGATATTATTGGTAGTAAAATTGGGTATTATTTTTCTAAAGGATGTAATTTTTATTTATAATGAACAATTATACATCATTTTGAATTGTGATAAAAATTTTATATATATATATTATTTAGGAATATATGATTTGAAGGAAAATATGCTAATGATAAGTTAGTCGAATGATCTATAGACTAATAGATAGAACAAATATACCATATAGTGATTCAAGGATAGAATTTAAGCATTAATGTTAGATTTTGTAATTTCAAGGAAATATCATTCCATTTTGATGATTTTTTTAATGTGTTTATGGATATAAATTCAGATGTTTATGTTTGAAGAATTTTTTAAAACACTATGTCGATCAACATTGTGATGGAAAATTTTGAGATAAATATCTCACATGTGACCATTTTTAGTAAATTATATGATAAACAGTTTTCATTTATTCATGAATTAACTAATGAAAACTCAGACCCAACTAATGTCATATGCAACCCATCAAAGAACATAGTTAAAGTTTTTATAAGAATTTTATTTCACCTTGTGGTTATAACAGTTTCATGGACATCGATAAATCAATAATCATGTAAGGTTTGAACACAATTATGTGGGTATACTAGATATAATTGTTGGGATTAAATATAAATATTACAAATTTTAATTTCTATAAAAGTATGTTTCATTCCATTATAGGTTTCATGTTTATTATATATGAAAGTACTAAATAGGTCTATATCATTTTATCTCTCATGATATAGTGTAATTAGTAAAACATGTGGCCATTATTGAAAAGGAAGTCACATTTTTTAATAGAATATATAAGATCATATGATAATGAAGTCTTCCTTTGATGAAAGTGTCATTGGAACTTGAAATAAATTAGGTTGAGACATGGGATTTAGAAGACCATATATGATAGAAATAGATTTATCTATTCAAGTATAATATATTATCATGATTTTTGGGGTCTAAATAGTCTTATTGTATGGGGAATTATAACACCACAAACATGGAATCTATATCCCCTTTTATTTTATCATGTTTTGATGAGGAAATGCAGATTTTTTTGAGAGACAAACGTGAATTAAGGCTTAGTTACATGGTATTTTCAACCATATGATATAATCAGACATGGATCCCATTTGACCATAGAAAAATTCATGGTTGGGTTCCAAGTTTGAGTAACCATACAATGATAATATGATGTTTTGGGTTACTTAGTATAGAAGCCTGCACAGTATGGTGCATTTTATGCTTCGGAAACCTGAATGAGATAAAATTATCCTTATTAGAAAAAATTTATGAATTATTTTTGATAAAGTTTTCCTTAAGTATTATCTTGGGGATTTTATATTATTGAATGAATTTATTAAATTTAGGTTTAATTAGAATTTCTTTAGTTAAAATGATAGATATAATCGATTTTACATGTTATTATATCTATCTCCTTTACCCCCATTCTCTTTAAATATCATTATATAGATATAAAATGTAAAAATACATCTAGAATGGTGTAATTTAATATCTCAAATCATTAATTGAATATTTGAGGGATCATGTTCATTATTCTTGGTTACTGTTGATTAAATGATGATATATAACTCTTCATCTATCCCATTATTAATTGTTGAATTTTTTTCTTCAATGGTAGGTTACTATTAGTAAATTATTATAAGATTATAAATTATTGGTGTACAATTATAATTTTTTATTTCAATGTTCTTGTGGAATAATTATGTCAGATAATTTTTCCCAATTTATTTAATAAAATTACAAGTTTTATTAAATTGTATAAACCATGTATTTTTGGATTTTCCATGAATTAGGATATTTAGTTGTATTTTGTGATTTTTTCTAGTATTTTTTGAATGTGTTTGACATGGCTTATGTCCTCTTAAACGATTATTTATAACATTTTGATATGATTATTATCATGAACTAAGAATGGAAAATTTAATTTCTGGAAATCAATATTCAATTTTATATAATGTGATTCTATGGTTGTATTTATATATTTAATATTTTTTTAAAATACTATAAAAAATTCAAAGGAATTGATTTTTTGGTCTAGAATTTTCAGAATCCATGTCGTAATGTTTTAAGTAAAACATTTGAAATTAAAATTTCTGTTCTCATGTGAATTTAGAGAGGGGAAATAGTAATTTATCCTATCAGAAGATCTTATATAATTTTTCTAACCACTCTGTTGGTCTTGGAGTAGGGTATTTACCCTAGGACAGAAGTTTGGTGGAATTTCGAGTCATTCGAATTTTGGATGAATATTTAATATTTAATTATTTAAATTATATTTATTCATGCATATCTATTCAATGATATAATATTTTTGGAACATCATATTTTAATTATGACTTTTTGGTTTATTTTGGAATTTTGGGTTTCTCTTATGCATGACATAACCTCCAGTTAGACATCACGTCCCCTTTTCTTCTCTATCTTCTTTTTCTTTTTTATTTTCTTTTTTTATTTTCTCCTTTTCTTCTTTTCATATTTTACTCCCCTGGTTTGTTTTGTATCCCCCCTTGGGTTTTATTTGGATAAAAGATAGGATATGGAGTTGAGATGGAGATAATAGGGATAGAGGGAGAAGGAGGCACCGTCGTAGAGCTTGGGTCATGTCTGAACATCATGCGTATGCTATAGAATTTCAATTAGATCAAATCTTCAATAGTTTCTACTTTATTGTAAGAAATTAAATGGTTCCACAATAAATACTTTTATTTTATTTCTTTTAAAATTTTGATCTTGTTTTCACCTATTGGGGACCCATAATAAGTTAATCTAGTGGTTTTCAAGTGAATCAAGGTGTTTTTGGGTGTTCGAGTGTATTTTTATTTAGGAAATCCTAATCAAACAGTGTTTGGTTTGATTAAAATGTGTCGTTTGTTCTTTATCCAAATGGAAGATTTTTTTGAAGTGTGCACTATTTACTTTTTCTACACACCGTGTAGTAGGACTTGTCCATGTATCTGACCATGTGGTCATGTACATGGGCTTTCAGAGTTGGGGAAGTAAATGTTATGTACCCAGGTTACACCTTAGGTAGTGGTTCTTTTCCTTGTATCCAAGTACATGGGTAGATGGGCGTGTGGAAAATACAACCCATGTACTCAGGAGTACATGTTGTGTAGTAATATTTTTCAATGTATCATTATACTCAAGAAAACACCCAATGTAATGGTAAACGACCAGACCCTAGGTATGTGTTGGTCACATACTGGTATATGGAATAACCCCATGTATTCTTTATCCATGTAGAATTACATGTACAAGAGAACCTCAGAGAGTAAAATCCATGTAATCTAAAGTAAATGTAATGTTGTTTTCCAGCAAATGGGGTTTTGGGTGTCTTTATTCCCTAGAGTCATAATTGAAATTGTGATTAGCCTATTCTAAGTGTTTTTCTATATATATCATAGTGGTGGGATTCTAGTAGTTGGGGATATATACTAGTTGAAAGGAAGCCATATAATACTGCATTAAATCCTGGGTTTGATTCCCGGTAGCAACAACTTTCGGGGGAGTGAATCTAGTGTGGGTTGGCCTAGGCCTGCAGTAGGATAGGAAACGACATGGGTGTCGGGATACATGGAATAGGTGGGTGATGGAGGTAGTATCAGGTGGGTCTCATGGATTTATTTGGTCTTATATTTTTCATCCTCATCATTGGAGGTAAATGGATAAATGTTTTGGTGGGGCTTACGGCATCTCCAGACTTGGTTTTGATGCAAAATTAGTGGAGATAGGTGAGATATACGGGTGATGGGACATCTCGGTGGTGGTGTTCAGGTGGTGGATGATTTTTTCCATGATTTATGGAGTAGGAAATAGGTTCAAAATGTATCCTCAATGGTCAAAGAATGAAGAAAAGAATATAAAAATGTTTAGATACACATATTCATTCCTAGATGAGGTCATAGTAGGAAAAATAAGCCACCAACAATGTAATCATATTTGGATGAATGAGAGGGTATGCATTTTCCATCAGTATTGGGGCCCATGTAGTCTAGAATAGGGATTTTATTTCTAATTTGTGTTCTAGGTCAGTTGCTTTGGATAAAATAATTTAGCATGAGCTGGGTAGGGTTTATATTGGGTTTCTAGTCATGGGGCCTTCAATGGCCAGGTATTGGACCTCATGCCTATAGAGCTATGTTATATGTAATGATAACCCTCACCCTAATTAAAAATGATACTATCAAAAAATAAATAAATAATAAGGACTATTGTATTTAGGGAGTGGTGGGATCCAATTGGCTTTTAGAAACTATCTGGATGGTTTTTTGTACTATTTTTAGTTTTGTGGGAGGATATCTCTGATTTGTTTGTTCTAAGATCCTCCTAGGGTTTGGTTTTTTGTTGTGAGGATTGGGTAATGTTGTGAATTTATAGATCAAATTTTCTTGTGGATTCCATGTGAGTTTTCTTGAGGTTTTTGGGATAGATTCTGAGAGGTGGGATTGAGTGTCTTCTTAAACAAGATTGTTATTTTGGGTTTTCAAGGATTAGGTTTTCTTACTTGAGGTTGGTATCAATAGGATCCTTGTGGGTTGTTCGACATCATTTGATGTCAGGTACGGTTGTATTTCATTGAGTGGATTATGAGATAGTTTTGAGGGACCTGTTTTGGGGAATTCCCTTTTAGGTAGGTTATTTCATGAGGTTTACCTTCGAGGTGGGTGTTTAGTTGTTTGATATGGGAGTCCAAGAATAGTTCCTTTTATCGGGCATGACTCAATGTTTAGTTTTTCTAGTAGATCCTCTTTTAGAGTATCCTTCATGAGATTAGGTTTGTTGGAGGAGCCCCTTCTAGGGTTTCTTGTTGTGATGAGGTTCTGGGAACCATGGTGGATAACCTATGTTGGTTGTCATATGAGTGGTTGGAGTTGGTTTTCATAGTTTTGGTTAGAGGGTGTGGGTGTTATCCAAACCTGATTCTTGATCATTAGCTTGGATTTTTTAGGATATTGTTTTTTAGGATTGTATGCCATAGGAGACCCTTGGTATATTATTAGAATAAGTGAATTCTCCAAGATTAATTATATTTATCTCTTATGATGGATGACCGGTTGTTGTGAGGTGGGGCTAGAAAGATAATGGATGATTAGGATAAGTGAAACCGCCTTGGCTTGTATATTCTATCAGGGTTAGGGTTAGTGTACCATGGTGGTTATTTCACTCTCATAGCCTAATTTATTTGATTTTTTCCCTATTTACGTATCTCGGTGATGCACTAATAGTTTTTTCCACTCATCATATTCTATATTACTTTTGGGAATGATATTATACTCTCGAGGTTAATAAAGAGTCTCTAACAAATGTTTAGATCATATCATTGGAGTCCTAGTGCCAGGTAGATGCACTTCATTTTAATGATTCCTAGTATGATATCCTAGGGTTTTTCATGTGTTTCTATCCTTATAATAGACTTTAGATCTCCTTTGTGATCAGTTGGGTGCACTTGGAGTTGTGGTTGTATGAGTCATGTTTTGTAATTCCTCTAGATGGGACCAGTGCAAGGGCATTTTTACCAATGGGTGTTAGTCTAGAACCTTGTTTTTTTCTATTTTCCTTTTTGTTTATCCTTTTTTTCTTTTTAAATATTTTTTTGGTAATATATTTTGGTATTCACGTTTATTAAGGATGTACATGATATGCGTTTCATGAAAATGTTATGACAACAAATGTTAGGACCACTATTAGGGGTGTCCTACTGAGATTTTTTTCTTACCCATGCATGTGCACCCAAGTATACATTTAGGTCTTATGTATACTTTCAGGTTGACCATAGTGTAGTGTATTTGGTGGAGGCACAGTGTTGCATTTTTGAGTAGAGATCCTCATATAGAGTCTGAGGTTTTTGTTAGAGTTATCCAACCATCATGGAGACCTTGTATTTGGTTTGTCTTGGAGTAGTAGTTGAGCCTTGTGTAATAATTTTATTTTATTTTATTATTTATGTAATCAAACCAATAGGTGACCAAAGTCTATATGATTTTCCTTGAGGTTGTATGCATCATTAATTCATTATTAAGTTATTTTAGTTATTTATTTATTAATGTTCACTATAATGTTCATGTTTTTGTATATATTTACTTTATTTACATCATTACTATTCTCTGAGGTGAGGGCATAGTCTCTCCACAATATCCTTTTAGTACCTCAGTGATAGTTGATTGGCTCTGGCATATAATGGGAATGGTTGAAGCCTTGTTGTGAGCCGAATCAGGTTATGGGTTAGGTAGACCCAGGGTGGTTCCTAAAAAAATGGTATCAAATGAATTCTTTTTATTTTTCTTACAATTTAGGGAGTTTTTAGATATGATAATCTAGGAATATGTTAGATCCTGTGAAGTACACCGGTCTAGTGCATAAAGAACACTTGTTCCAAAATCAATTCTAGGTTACTAGTTTTATGGGATTGTTGTTCTGAGTTTTTGATGTTACAATTTGGTGATTTCCACATTAATTATTGGACTTGTGCTTGCATATTTTATGATTTACAGTTTTTTGTCTCTTAGAATGGGTGTAAGAGTCCTATGTTCATGAATCATTCTAGGAACATAGGTTTCACATCCCTATTTGTGTGTGTTTTTTCTAATAATAGAGGTTTAGTTTTTTAAAGTGTCAATAACAACTTATATGGTTATTCCTTGTATAAGTACTTAGTAGAATTCTACAGAACTGAATCATGAGATACTTTATTTTGATTAAAGTCAAATTGGATCTTTTTCATGGTGTTCTATACATGTGGAGATGCATTCCCTTTTTTTAGGGATGTGTGGAAAACCATTTGGGGTGGTATGGGCTTCGGTGTTCCCAGCTATTATTGGTGAAGGTTGGATCAGTGAAGGAAAGGATTCCTGAGAGATTCTTGGTTTGGGATCAAGTTTTCCTAAGGTTTTTGTTGTACTAATAAGTTATGTGTTGTGGTTGAGGTTTCGTAGGTCTTGTGTGGTGGAGCTATGGGAGTGAGAGAGATTTATTATATTTTTTGTTGGATTTTTGGTTTTGTGGATGGATGAGTGGGAAGTTTTGGTTGGATGTGTAGTCCTGTTGGTTTTGATTATGCTTTGGTTATCATGATGGGAGTGTGTTTTGGTGCTTATGGTATAGTTTTGATACCCGCGTGGAGGGTGGTCATTTTAGTGGATATTGGCATGATGAATATGCATTATTTTAGAATAAGAGTTTCAATGGTAATCTAGTTTTTTGGGACTGACCTGTGTGAGGAGCATAGTCCATGAGTTTTGGGATGTTAACCTAGGTTTCTTAGGTTATGGCTCGTTTAAGCATGATTTTTTTCGATGGGTATTCCATGGATAACTTTTCCTTGAGGAGGGGAGTAGTGCTACTAAAGATTTTTAAAATGATTCCTTATTGAGATGGAATGTGTGTGCTTGTTAGTAACATTACTGGCTAGGCCATGTGAGTTTGTAGAGTTATGGTTGGGAGTGCACCATAGGGTGTTTTTATTTTACACTCTTGTTTTAAGAGGTTCATTGAGTGTGTGGTTGTTTTTTTAGTTTGATGAGAATGAGTAGTGGTTGGTGTTCAGTGTTAGAACTCCAATGTGAGCAATTTGGCCATGTCCAGACATTGAATTTTTTATTGGAAGGAGTGTGGTTTGTATAGTTTTCTGCTTTATTGAGGGGAGATGATATGGATACTCTTATGGTGGGGAGCATCATATCGATCACAGTTAACTATACCTCATGTTGGATGTTTCATCAGCATTGTGAGACCAGTCAGTGGATGGTCATGGTTGTATTGGAATCACTAGTTTCTTGTTTGAATCTTGGAATATGGTTGACCACTGAAGCTTATTTGGGATAAGAAGCATTTGTGATGGGGATCTTTTCATGAAGTGTTTCATGATGGTTTAAGTAAAACAGGGGAAATTTTAATTTTCTATCTTGGTCTGATTTAAAGTTGGAAATGGTAATTATCTTCTCAAGAGATATTGAATAATTTTTTGACCACTCCATTAGTCCAAGAAAGGGTTTCTACCCTATGATAAATTTTCGGTGGAATTCTAAGATGTTTAAAATTTGGATGAATATTTAATATTTAGTTGATTAAATATTATTTATTCATGTATGTTCATTCAATGATATATTCTATTCATACATTTTGATCGAAATTTCTTTATTTCAGTTGAGTCTAGAATGGGGGTTTTTCCTAGGATTGGTGTAACCTCATGTTGGATGTTGAATCTGACGAGGGTGCCCTTTTCTTCCCACATCTTTTTTCTTTTTCTATTTTTTTTCTTTTCTTTTATCTTTTTCTTATTTTTATATTATCCTCACCTAGTGTGTCATGTAAATCCTCTATTGGGTTCTCTTCATCCCAGAGAGAGTAAAGGGAGAGAAGAGGGAGATAATAGGGAGATAAGGAGAAGGAGGCACCACTATAGAGCTCTTGTCATGTCAGGTTCTTGTGTGGGTGCTACGAAAAATGAATCAGATCAAATATTTGGTGTTTTGCACACAAAGGTAGGTTGTTTTTAATTTTTACACCATAAATCCTAGTAGTTTAGTTGTTTTAAGTTTTAATATTGTTTTTTTATCCCATCATGGGTCGATATGGTGTTTTTCAAGAAAATAGAGGTGTTTGGGGGAATTCGGAAGGGTTTCTATTTGGGAAATCCCAATCACATGGAATGTGAATTGAAGAACACACACTGTGTGTTCTTCTAATTTGGGGAAGTTAATTTTTTTATAATTTCACACTATGTACTTTAAGTAGACACCATGTAGTATGAATTTGCCACATACCTGGCCATGTGGTAGTGTACATGGGTAGTCGGGGTTGGGGAAGTACCTGTCGTGTACCCAGGGTACACCTTGTGAAGTGGTACTTTTCCTTGTATCTATGTACATGGGTATATGGGAATTTGGGAACTACACACTATGTACTCGGGAGTAAATTCCAAGTTTTAGTACTTTTCCATGTGTCCACGTACTCTGGTAGACACCTCATGTAGTGGTACACAGCCAGACCCCATGTATTCCTCATTTGTGTACTAGTACATGGCCAGACCTTGTGTTTTCTCTATCTATGGAGAATTACATTAACAAGAGAAAATTTGATAGTACACATTCTGTAATTGTAAGTACAGGCCTTATAATTTTCCAGAAAAGGGGTTTTAGGCATATTTCTTCCTCGAAGACAGAATTGGATTTATGAGTAGTCAACTCCGAGTTTTATTCCATTGTAGATCACAATGGTGGGATCCGTTCATCATTTAGAGGCTGTCTAGAAGGTTTTATGGGATGTTTGAGTTTTGTGGGAGGATTCCATTAAGATTATTTTTCTTGAATCCTCTTGATGGATAGGTTGTGTGTTGTAAGGATCAGGTAAGGTTGTCCGCTCATATATCACCTTTTCATAAGGATACCAGTTGACTTTCCTTGAGGTTTTTTGATAGATTCTATGAGGTGGTATCGAGTTCCTTCTTGGAAAGGACCGTTAGTATGGTTGTTCAAGGTTTAGGTCTTCTCTCTTCATTTTGGGACTACTATGAGACTTGGGGGTGATTTTACATCCTTGAATGTTAGGTATTTTTGGTTGCCATTAAGCAGGGTTTGAGATAGGTATGAGGGACCTATTCTTAGGAATTCCAATCTAGGAAGGTTATAGCTTGAGGTTTCCCTTTTGGGCGGGTGTTCTGTGGGTTTGAGATGGAATTCTATCCATGGTTCCTTTTATCAAGCTTAGCATGAGGTTTAGTTTTTCATGAGGATCCCCTTAAAATGTGTACTACATAAGTTTAGGCTTTTTATAGGAGACCCCCGTAGGGTTTTTTGTAATGCTAATGTTCTGGGAACTACATTGGATGCCCTGTGTTGGTCCTCTATGAGTGGTTGGTGTTGGTTTCAGTAGTTTTGGTTAAAGGGTGTGTGTGTTAGTTTACCCTGGTGCTTGAGTTGTTCCTTAGAGGTTTGAGGCTATTATTTTTTATAATTGGATGGGGGAGGAGTTTTTTTGTGATATTATTGGACTGAGTGAATTCTTCTAGATTGATTATCTTTCTCTTCTCCATTGGTTGGAAAGTTGTTGTGAGTTGGGGCTATGGAGCTAATGGACAATCTGGATGAGTCTAACCACCATAGATTACATATTCTCCTAGGGATATGGTTAGTGTACCTTGGATTTTATTACACTGTTGGTATCCAATTTATAAGATTTTGGGCCTAGTAGGTTATCCCAGAGATGTGTTGATCTGTTCGTTCATCCCACTAGGTTCTACAGTATGTTTGGGCATGGAAGTATACTCCCAAAGTTGACAAGGAGTCCCCACCAATAGTTCAAATCAATCCAATGGATTTCTAGTTTCTAGTATATGACCTTAAGTTTATTGACACCTAGGATGAGATCTTAGGGTATGGAATATGTGAATGTACTTACGTTGTACTTTGGATCTCCTTCATGATTAAGGGGATATGGTTGGTGGTGTGGTTGTGCAACCCATATTTCATAATTCCTCTAGTTGGGGACACTGAGAGGGTATTTTTACCAATGGTTTTTCACAAAAACCCATGATTTACTATTTTTTTATTTATGCCTTTTTATTTCTTTTCAATCTTTTTTTATCTCTTATGCTGGTAGTAATGTCCAGCTAGGCTGGAAATAATGTGTGTTTCATGCACATGTTGTGACAATGGATATTAGGACTATTATTGGTAGTGTCCTACTAGGATTTGTTTCTCACCCAATACACATGCAACTCATTGTATGTAGAGAACTTATGTATTCATTCATGTAGAGCACAGTGGAGTGGATCGAGCAGAGGCCCATTGTTTCATGTTTGAGTAGTGTTGCTTTTGTGGAGTCAGAGGTTTGTGTTATAGTTTTTCAGCCGTCTTGGATATAGGATACATGGTCCATCTCAGAGTAGTAGTAGTTCCTGGTGTTTTAATTTTATTTTATTTTATTATGTATGTGATCGACCCAATTGGCGACCAGTGTCTGTATTCTTGTCCCTGAGATCATATAGAGTATTTTTTTCATTAGAATTTCATCTCAATTGTTTATTTATTTATGTACACTCTAATGTTCATGGTTATGTATATTTCTAGTTTATTTCCTCCTTTATGACAATATTATATTAGGGAATATTCTCCCCAGTATGACCATTTAGTCCCTCACCACCAGTCGACAGCCTTTAGTGTATAGGGAGGGGCACATGAGGACTTATTGCATGCCGGATCAGTTGACAGGTCTAGTCTACCTAGAATGTATCATGAAATAAATATATGAATGTCATAAGAGAAAATAATTAATGAAATTTTTATACTAACTCCAACAAAAAAATCATTTTTCATGTTAATTACTTTTATCTTTAAAAAAATGGAGAATCATTTATGTTTATCTGTAATGGATTATAAGAGTTGGGTTTCTGAAATGTGTTTTAGTGTATGAACATTGTTTAATGAAAATGTGAAACTATCCTCAGTGTATTATTTTAGTAGGTTGTATATTATTGTACATGTGGATATTTATTTTTGTAACATATTATTTTGTTTTTACACAAATTAGAAATGGTTAATATCTAGTAATATTTAGAAAAACTAAAAGAATATTTATTTTTGATTCCATATATTGTGATCATTATTTACTATGAATTTTTTTCCACTAATCATTATATTTCATCCCTTAGCATTATAATTTGAAACCTATATTGGTTTTTGAACCCCTTGAAGCCATGTGGAAAGTCTAGTCTAGTTTTAGGGTTCGAGATCCCATGTTGAGTCATTACATCTATGAGACATAGGGAAAATAATATATCTTCTAATATATTGAACTTATATGTTTAATATATCTTTATACTCATCATTTATGTATTATTTATCTTCTAAATTAATATTTAATATCAAATAGAAGGGTTTTTCTTCTTTGAAAAGAATATTACTGGTATATATCGGTACCATTCATAGAGGTTGCTTTTCTATTAGGTTTAATATATTTAATATATATGTCTTTAGGATTATTAATGGATTTTCATGGTTTTTAGATACTACAAAATATTCTCTCATGAAATTTGACATAATTTCATTAAATAATGGATGTAGTACCTAATGATGATTATTTTTTAGGTTTAGGTAAACCATGAATGTTTAGTTAATGATATTATTTATGAATAGTATTTTTTAATTTCAAATCATTTTTATTTTTCATATAGATATTTGATATGAATTATTTTAGGTTTTAATTAGTCTATTGGCCCTTGAGGTCTCATTTTTTCTTGTCTTGAATTTTAAAAAAATTATTTACTAATATTCCGTAATTTTATAAATTAACTTTTTAATTATATATTGGGTTTATGTATCCACATAAATTATTTTCAACAATTATGTTTTATTATGGAAAATCATATCTAAAATGTATTTTTCACATTAATAATTGAATTTTTATTCAAAATATTTTATCTTAATCTTTATTTTATTTTTGAATCATTTTTCTTATGGATTTCATTTAGTTTCGTGAAATAATCATATCAATATTTTGTAAAATTATTTTTTGAGATTCCGTATTAGAGTTACAACATATAATTATTGAAGTTTTATCATTCAATAAAACATATAGATATTTTATTAGTTTTTGTGTGGTTCTTCCTCAAAAATATATTATTGACATCAAATGAGATTCAGATAAAAAGCATTATGAAAAGTATTATATTGAAATCATGAATGAATAATATGTGTAAAAATTTTCTTATAAGTATTTTCTATGTGATCCATGCCTCACACATATACTATCAGGTATTTTTTTAGAGAATTTAAATTTTAAGAAATATTTGAATTTATTTTTATATTGTGAAATATTTTTATTGAAATATTTCATCTAGTATATCCCATATAGAAATAGATGCTAGGGGTAAAATTTTCATCATGGATTTTACAGAATCTCTTAACAAAAATTGAATATATTTTGGAACCATAAAATATTATAATGGTTCATAACACATAAAAAAAATTATGAGGTGTTCATTGGAGTTTTAACATGATTATCCTATAAATTACTTAGCATTCAAGACAAGTTTCATAATTTTGGGTTTAATTTTATAATTGTTGGCCTAAATATAAGGCCACATAAATCTATAAGTCATACCCTAGATCATTATTTCTATATATTACATCTGATTCTATAGTTATGCTTATTGAAATTTTTCATCCCTACATATTTGATGGTTTTTTAATTTTTTATGCATGGTGTGCCCATAATATCAGGATAGATTAGAAGTAGTTACTATCAAAATAAATTATTCTTATTACAAAAGTGTTTTCTATATAATCCTATAGCCTTAAAGTTAAAAAATATATTCATTAATCGTAATCATAAAAACATAAAAATAATTTTAAAAAATATTCTAAAAATTAACATTTTTTAACTAAAAACATTGATCATAATTACAATTCACCTAGATAATAAAAATGTAATCTTTTTTGGTAGATCTATGTGTGTAATTGATTGTTACTTCAAACTCAACAAAAAGGTCTTCCATAATATAATTTGTATTTTTACCCAAAACCATATATATATATAGTGAAATTATGTATTTGATATCATAAAGAGAAGTATTTAGATGTTTCTAAATATATATTTTTTAACTATAAACCTATGGGGTTCTATTTGAGAGTTAATTTTAAAAAAAATGTCGGGTTATTTTCATAAATAATAATATATAAATACTTTCAAGTGATAAGTAATTAAAAATAAATAAATAAAACATAATTTATTACCTTCCTCATATGATTAAAATTAATATTATTTTTATGATTAATTAAATTTACATATTATCATTTATGTAAAAAATTCATATAGTAATATTAGTATTAACAATTCATTTTTATAACATTATTTATATAATGATATTTATTATTTTTCTAAAGAATAATTAACATATAGACATTATAATTATAATGTTATTTTATATATTAAAATTATTAATTTCATTCTTTCTAAATAGTCATTGTATAACCATTTTGGTGAGAATGTCATCAATAAATTTTAATGAAAACATAATCATGGTTATTTAAAAAAATAATCCAAAAAAGGAAGATAATTCAGATATTTAAATGCATTAAAATTATATACCACCATTTTTTACTTCATATCCCTTCATACTCAATGGATTTAAAAAGAATATGATATGAAAATTACCCCTTCTAATGGGTTGAAAAGTATTCATTGTAAAGTGGATCAGAATAAGGAAATAATTAAAATAAAAAAATCACCAACATGTTTAGATAAAAATAAAGGAGATAATATTTTTAACTTATTCCAAATTATATGGATTATATCCCTGGGGAAAATATTTATAGCTTTCTTAAGAGGAATTTTTATGTAAATAATTATAAATGGTATTGTAGTTCAAATCTATATTTTTCATATTTTTATCTTGAATCTTCAATAATATTTTACTTCTAGAAAATGATAATTTACAGCTTAATTGGTAAATGACATGTATAATGAAATTTATGGCATAAAATTTTGAAATTAATGAAAAATCTTGTAGTGTTAGTAGGGTTCACTGCATGTTCAAAACCACTAGAACACCTTCCAATGTTGAATTAAATGAAACATAATTTTATATCTATGATGTACAATATTTTTATATGTATTTTTTTTAAATATTATGTGGAATTAATTCACTACTAGGTGTTATGACGGTGTGAGATTCTGTGGCCTGATGTGCCCAAAATAAATAGTTGAAATATATTAAATATATTAAATAGCACGCACAATAGTTTTTTTCTGAAAAAGTGGAATAACTTCTAAATGGGTTATCGGATCAGAAATATGAGGGTACTATTGCACTTAGAGCAGTGGCTTTACCCTATGAGTGTCCTAACATTTCCTAGTGCGGTTTGGCTATGACGATTAGTTTTCAGACATTTTAACAAATAAGATAAATTGAATATTTATTTTAATTTAATGTTGTGTAATGATGTGTTTTATATTTTTTTAATAAGAACCTCAATGGGGAATTCGGGTTAGAATTCATAACCCTGGAGAATTCCCTGAAGGCATTGGAGATAACCATGGAGAAATTTCTTGACAGAAGATGATGAGACGTTGGATCGAGATTGTTCTTTACGGATCAACATCGACATCGAATCCTCGACATCAAACTATCATTTCCTAGTTAGGCCATTGTTATTTCAATATTAATTTCTCTGCTTATAGAATTAATGAAAAATGTGGATCAACCAATGAACAGGTTTCTCCACAGATCGATCATTCTTACAAGATGGGATTTATATGTGGGATTTTATTGTTGGGGTTTGATTGTTGGAATTTCTATGGTTTTTCATGATTGTTCATATGAAATAGATCAAGGCTGGAAGAAACAACAGTCAATGTTCATTCCTTAGGTTGTTACTTTTGCTTTTCTCCCCTGAAATTCTTCACATTTTTCTTGGTTTATAAAAAAATGATCATTGTCCCAACATTTTGTAAATAAATGATCCGAGATTGAAGATTTGACATCGGTGTGACTCATTGGAGGTGCAATGGTGGTTGTGGTAGAGTATTGAATGACGGTGGGTAATGATTTCTCTTTCTTCCTTAGAAATGAATAATGATGATGATCTTGTTTTCAGAGTTGATTCAAGGCCCAAATATTACAAATTCAGTGATGGCGTGACTAGACAACCTTAGATATAGAGTTTCCTAATGAGGCACAGTCGAGATCGTTTGTCAGATCAATGGGGGAAATGATGGATTGTGACCAAGGGTTTCTATAAAATCTTGATGAATATGGAATATATTTTGGAATACTTAATGTGTGGGGCATGTTGGGTGGAAACTCGGGTTTTGGGAAGCAGTGAATTATCACCTGGAATGTGGCACCTGTCACATGGCATGTGGGCCCTTCCTTGAGAATTTTTGTGTGTCTCAAAATATACACAGACATGGGGTGGAGTAGAGGGGGTTCTGACATGGTGTGTACTCCACCACATGGCTTGGATATACTAGTTACGTGGATAACCCAATATACTGGTACATAGATAGAACTACACAGGTTGACACCATGTAGTGGAATACAAACAGAGTACATGGGTGGACCCCGGATGGAAGGGACTGACATGTACATCTTTCAACATGTCATGTACTCTCATTTTTACATGAAAAGTTATAATGACATGAGTAATTCAACACCGGTAGTACACTAGGTCAAGGAACATGACTGGTGACCCAACTACATGTTGTGTAAACCTTTCTACATGGCCTGAATCTCTTTTCTACCATATATCAGAGAAGATTCATTAGGTTTCAGGCCCTTGATTGTTTCCCTGAATGTTGGTGGGTAAAGTTTCCTACTCATTGGAGTGTGATCCCTTCAGTAGGACATTCTGAATATAGTTTTTGGAATCCCCTCTAAGTGGCCTAGAGTAGGATCCACTATTCATTGTTTGTTCCCTAGGTAGATTCCTTGATATGTATGTGACCAACTTCATCTGGCATCGATTCTCTACATAGAAAGTTATTCTAGATTGATTTGTTGGTATTGCCCTATGGCCCGAGTTGTGATCCTCATATGTGTATCATATCTCTCTTTAGATATTTCAGTTTATCTCTCTCTCATGACAATTCTCGATGAATAGTACTTCTCCAATGGACGTCATCAATGCTATCAGTCTCTAGAGTGTGTTATTCCAGATGCGTGATTCGTGGAATCTTTGATTAGAATCCCTAGTGGTGGTGTGCAATAGTTGTGACTTACATATATATTTCATTTCTAGGTTTGAATAAATCTTGATATTCTAGTTATATGTGTTATAGACATATACTATATAGATCTGATCATACCTCTCCCTATGTATTGATTTTTGGTTTCTGGTTTTCCTACTAAGTATTTTTATACTCACCCAACATGGGATTTTCCCGCACGTGTCATGTCTTATGCAGAAGAGATACCTTTTCATAGAGTCCAAGGACAACTAATACTAGATAGATCTTTTTGAGTATAGGTTGGTTTAGGCATTCCTATGGCTTCGATTAGAAGTCCCAATACCTATTTTGTTTACAGATTCGACTTTGTAGTTTAAAAACTCTTTCTTTTGGTGGGATTGTATTCTGGCCTAGTTTACATTACTGTACTTCACTTCCTTTCATACTCTATTGGTTAGCATAGTGGTATGCATGAACTTGTGTTCTTAGTAGTTTTTATATTTTATCATTTGTGATCTTGGAGATGTGTCACTAGTACAGAAAATGTTTTCTACGTCGATTATTTTTCATTTTTTATGTCGGTTTTTAGCCGACGTTAATACAAACGACATTATAAAAAACATTTTTTACGTCGGTTATTTAAAAACCAACATAAAAAAATAACATCACGATGTTTATCACGTTGGTTAATTAATAACCAACTTGATAAACCGGGGGGGGCGGGGTTTATAACATCTGTTATTATATAACCGCCGTGATAAACCGGGGGGGGTTATCACGTCGGTTATATAATAACCGACGTTATAACCCCCCCCCCCCCCCATTGATCAGGTCGGTTATTAATTAGCCGAAGTGATAAACTCCTAGGAGATGGTTTATTACGTCGGTTATATAATAACCGATGTTCTAAACCAGTCCGGGGGGGTTATCACATCGGGCAATAAATAACCGGCATGATAAACCATTTCCCAAGCCTTTTATCACGTCAGTTATAAAATAACCAATGTGATAAACCATGCCATAGGTGTTTATCACGTCGGTTATTAAAAAAACCGACGTGATACACCCTTCCTGATTTCTTTATCACGTTGGTTAAAAAATTACTGACCTGGAAGCCAAATGTTTTTTAAAAAAGTGAATGCAGTCCTCTGCTCTCCCCCAGAATCAACTAGAAACAAAATCAAGAAATCATACCACAAAAACAGAAGGATATAAAAACAATAAATAAAGAAAATTTAAGCATTTACATTGAAAACATATAAAACTTACCACACTTGACAGCCCCCACCCTCATGTATACCCCCGGGACAGCCCTCCCACACCCCATTGGAGCCCCCACCACACCCCTGGATTGCCCCCTGACCCCCTGGATAGCCCCAAACACCCCTTGACATCCCCCCACCCTCTGGAAAAGCACCATCTCACCCCACTTGACAGCCCCCACCCTATTGGAGCCCCCACCACACCCATGGACTGCCCCCCGACCCCCCCAGACAGCCCCAAACACCGCTCGATAACCACCCACCCTCCTAAACATCACCCCCTCACCCCACTTGACATCCCCCACCCCATTGGAGCCCCCACCACACCCCTGGACTTTCCCCCAACCCCCTAGACAGCCCCAAACACCCATCGACAACCCCCCCCCCCCCCCCCGACCCTCCTGAACAGCACCCCCTCACCCCACTTGACAGCCCCCACCACACCCCTGGACTGCCCCCGACTCCATGGACAGATCCATATACCCCGGTACAACCCCCCCACCCTCATGTATACCCCCCCCCCCCCACACACACACACCCTGGGCAGCCCTCCCCCACCCCATTGGAGCCCCCACCACACCCCTGGATAGCCCCAAAGACCCCTAGACACCCCCCCCCCCCCCACCCTCATGTATTCCCCCCCACCCTCTAGACATCACTCCAACACCCCTGTACAGCCCTCCAAGACCCCTGGACACCCCCACCCCACTGAACACCCCCCCACACCCTTGGAACACCTCCCCCCAGACCAGAATCCATACCGGAAAAACCATCATAAGTAGACCAAAACAAGAAGTAGAGAAAAATTAAACATTCACATATATAACATTCAAAACTTACACTATCAACTTAAAAAAAACTAAATCCAACCTAAACGACTACCAAATACACAATTACAACAACAATATTCAAAATTACATTTTACATTACAAACAACTAAAATTCAATCAAACCTGTAAAATAATTTGACCACTCAACTTGTAAGTGTTTGATGTCTTCACCAGTATAGGGTTGTGTGTCATCAAAAAGATACAAATGAAAAGGATAGTAGTTAACGTGTATAATGAATAAATCAAATTGAAATATTATGGCAAAGTTTAAGAGGAAATCTTACCAGGTCAAAATTCACAACTGTCCCAGTTGTTATTTTTTCATACATAAATCTTAACATATAATATCCGCATTTGATGACGCCTTATTGTTCATGACAATTCTGTTTGAATGAGTGTAAATTCAATATATTATTTTTATGTAATAAATCAAAAAGTACAAATTATAAATGGATATTTACCTTCGCATTTACAAATTTGATCTTTGCACTCCTTTTCTTTGTGTTTTTTCGAAAGTAAGCCCATGCACTGTTATAAAATAATACGAATGGGGTAAATTTAAAATTCATTATAATATATACAACTATTGAGAAATTGAAACTTACTTTCCAATATATTCTTAAAACTTTCCCTTACATCTTCATGGACAGAGCATATCCAATAAAGTGATTTCTCCCTTGGGCAAAAAACCCATAACATCCAATGATCACTGATAAAAGGAAATTCAACGTTAGTGGTTTTTTATGTTAAAAGATAATTAAATCTTTGAGAGAGATGTGTTTCATACCTCTCACAAAAATGCATCATCCAACATTGTGTGACTATATTCTTTTCAAGTCTTTCAGCAATATAAACAATTCTTTGTTCCTCATTCAATGAAAATGCTTTAGGGGAAATCAATTTCAGGTCCATGAATCCATATACATCTGTCAGATCATTCCTCTCACAAATTTTATAAAGATACCTAATACAAAACATATATAAGTATACATTTTTAATAAATATAACATAGGGAAAAGGTGTTAAGACTTACATGGAAAAAATTTACACCACATTGATGCCCAACTTATCTCCAGTAATAAGCTCCATGATATTAGTTTTCATAATCCCCACACTTATTTCACGTCCACAAAAATGATCTTCCATTGGAAACTCATAATGATCCGCCAACAAATTTGAATATCTTGAAAATCTGTCAAGAATACTAGAATTTTTATCTGATCTCATAGCCATTTGTCTTTGTTGTTTTCTATACAGTATTTATGTACCATTGAAGTATTCTTGTATAAATAAATGGAAAAATATATTATTTTTCAAATGATAAAACAACTTTAATAAAAAAATAAAATAAAAGATATAACATTCATACCTATGTGGTAATGAGTCAAAGAAGTTTGGATGGCCAAATTAAAAAATGGCCGATATTATGTCCAACTATCTCCACCTCATCTGTAGGTAATGGTACCCAAGATGATCTATCAATAATATCCTTTACAGTGACCCTATGATTCTCTACCTCTAATTGTTGATGATGAACTGTATCTCCTATACAATATACCAACTCATATGCTACTATATGATGTTGAGAATCATCAACATACAACACACAATAAGTAGGAAGCTGTGGCAGAGGAGTAGGATAAAGAATGGGGTCCGATGGCTGAGGTGGGGGAGTGGGAGCTACTGGCGGAGTTGGAGGATAAATAATGGGGTCTGTAGGGGGGTGGAGGGGTGAGAGATGCAGTCTGAAATTGTCTTTACATGTCTACAAAAATAGACTTCACCGTTGCCCTAATCTTTTCCTCCATCGTCGCATTAATATTATGAACTTCAGCCTCCAAGGATTCTATTTTTTTTATAAACCCCCTCAACATTAGAAGTTGAAGAACGTGGCAACACTTTTCTTACTGATACACCTGCCGGATATCCTCTTACATGACCAGGATGTTCGGGACTTCCTAATGCTACAGATAAAATATCTTCCATCCCAATAGCTGTAAATGTCCCTTGTGAACTCTTCTCCTCAAGAGAGTCCTATATTAATTAATTGAACATTTCTGTAATTATTGAAATTATAAGATGAAAATAGTTAACTTAAATAAATAAAATAGATATCTTACAATCCTCTCAGCTACGATTCTCTATTCTTCTGAAAGATATTTCCCTTTTTTCCCTTCCAAGCTCTCTTCCATTTTTCTTGACTAGATGGAGGGGATGGAGGGGCCACCTCTCTAGAGCTTGAAGACTCAGCTCTTAGTTGTTGAAATTTTTCCTCCATCATTTGTTCTTCCAAAAACTAATACCCTCCTCGAGATAAACTATGAGGGTATACATTTTTATATTGGATCTCCTGATGAGCTTCCCCTGTTTTCTATAAATTAAGAATAATAAATCATTAACAAAACATTAATAAGATCATTTATATAAGAAATATTATAAAAGTTTACTTTTCCCTTACAAAAAATTACTCTTTTCTTATACTTTCAAAAAATTGTCTCCATGTGTCTTCATCTATAAAAGGATATATACGACATGGATTTTCATGACTCCTATGCCCATAAATGAAATCAGATGAGAGGGTTGATTTGAAATCCCTCCATCTCTTGGCAGCCAATGATAAGAATTTCTTCCTGACTCCTCCAGTGTCAGGAATATCAAATGTCATCTAATCAAGAAGAGGTTAAACATATTATGTATACTAGAAACATTAAAAGAATAGTCAAACAATAACAAAATATCTTACCAAAATCGTCTCCCACAATAGAGAGATTATTGCTTTATCTAAACTTCTCCAATCATTATACAGAATGATTACTTTTCTCTTAGCCTTAGTTTCTAAAAACCTCTTAAAATATTTTGCATTCAGACCTCTAGGAATATCTTCATCATCAAACTCAATAACTATCCTCTGATTCTACGTACAGGAAACTGGTAATTTTGGTAAACGTGTGGACCCACGTTTACCAACATTTGAACACTTTGTCGTAATAGGAGCATGTGAATGTTCATCCCCATAGGTATGACCAATATGCTCATATCCAAAATCATGTGGTTGATCAACTGAATAATCTATCATTATCCTTCAAATCAAAAAAATCAAATGTTAGTTCACAAATATACAAATTCAAATATTTTAATACTACTGTAATCTGTAAATAGAAAAGTGTACTAAGTTACATAATGGTAAACATTGGTAATATGGTAATCATGTTAAAAAATGGTAAATATGGTAAAGATGGTCGAGATGGTAAACATGGTAAACATGGTAAACCTGGTAAACATGTTAAAGTAAGTGACACTGAACAAAAATAATAGATATATAATTCATGTAATGGTTATAAACATAATAAAGTAAAATAAACAAATATAAAACAAACAAAAACTTATACTTATTTTTTTTAAAACATGTATTAATAAATAAAAAACATACAATATCTAACATTTATGAAAAAAATAAATATAAACAAGAAATAAAAATATGTTACCTATAATTTTAGGAATGTACAAATGGATTGTTTTCCCAAATTCCTTCGTCGTGATTGTTACTTATGGCACAAACCATGTCTTCAACATGCTCATCATTATGTTCTGTTAATCTTTCCATGGAAGTAGGGATCTCACATAAATCAACATCTTCATTAAGTTCATCCTCACCAACATATTGTTTTTCCCTTGTAAAACAATAGCCCACTACATATCTGATTGATCTACTACATATAAAATTTGTTTTGTATGTGTTTCCATTATAAAATAATTAGTTGTGTATTCCAATCTATTCAGATTAAAAAGTGTCATTCCAAATTCATCGTGTCTGACACTGTTGTTACCGATAAACCATTTACAGTTAAAAACATGAACTTTAATTTTAAAGTAATCAACCTCCCATATGTCTTCAATCACTCCATAATATGCACTTGATGCATAAATTGGGTTTTTTTCCTTAGCACTCGAAAAATGCATTGCTTCTGTAAACAGCAATACAACACTATTCTGAAATGCACTTATGTTGTCCTGAGCTTTCGTATGAAATGTATAGCCATTAATGTCATAACCAGACCATGTTATCACATTTAAACATGGACCACCCACTATCCATTTTAATGTCTCAAATACATCTGATCTACCAAGAAAAGTCTTTTTAATCCATGAAAAAAAAGTTTTGTTGTGATCATTCAAAATCCACATTTATTTCTTCTTTGGATGACATTATTTCAACTCATTAATATGCAATGTGATATACGGTTGAGCATCAGCTATGTCATTCAAGATGTATGATTCTAACTTCTTCATCTGTTCAACTGACAATGATTTGAATTTTAAGCCACGAAACCTCTTTCCCTCATTATTAACTCGTTCATGGAAAGATGGAGGCAAACCTATGTGTTGCACTGCATCCAAGTAGCTCATACAAAACTCTGCTACCTCCTCAGAAATATAATTTTCAATAATTGAGGCTTCAGGTCGATTTTTATTTTTAACATACCCCTTTAATATTTTCATATACCTTTCAAAAGGATACATCCAATGAAGATATATAGGTCCACAAAGCTTTATTTCTTGAACCAAATGAATCATTAAATGCACTATTATATCAAAACAAGTTGGAGGAAAATACATTTCCAATTGACAAATTATAAAAATTGCATCCTTTTCCAAAAGGTTCAAAGCATTCCCATCAATCGCCATGTTACAAATTGAATTAAAAAAATAACACAACTTCGTTATAGTCTTTCTGACATGAATGGGCAATATTGTTGCATCATGACGTAACAATCATGTGATTTCATACCTATCAACTTCAAGTCCTTCAATGAGACAAAATCGTTTACATTTGAAGAATAACCTTGAGGCACTTTGATATCATGAAGACACTAACAAAATCTAATTTTCTCCCTTTTCAATAATGTATGACAAGATGGGGGAAGAAATGTTCATCTTCATTTAGGAGTGGGAGCTAACTCCAAACGTATTCCAATTGATAGTAAGTCTAATCTTGCATTCAACCCATCTTTTGTCTTTTCTTTAATATATAACAAATTTCCAATCAAAAAATCATAGATATTCTTCTCCACGTGCATGACATTAATATTTTGTTTAACTTCATGATACCTCCAATATGGTAGATCAAAAAATATTGACCTTTTCTTCCAAATATGTCTATCATTTCCATATTTATGTGTCTTTCCCAATGTCACATCATGGTTTTTCACCCTCTCAAAATAAAGATCCGGGGATAAACGTTTTAAAGCATTATCAAATTATTGTGAGCCCTTGAATGCCTTTTTTATTCTTCTATAAGGGTGATCCATAGGCAAAAACATTCAATGACCCATGTACACTGTTTTCCTCCCATGATGAAATTGACAATATGACGTCTGTTGTTCGCAAATTAGACATGATTTATGCCCTTTAACACTATATCTAGAAAAATTTCCATACGCTGGGAAGTCAATTATAGTGAGCAGAAGCACTGCATGCAGTTGAAAATATTCCATTTTATAATAATCATACACCCTAATACCATCATCCCATAACAGTTTCAAATCATCAATCAACGGTGAAAAGTAAACATCAATATCATTATCGGGTTGCTTTATACCATAGATAATTATACTCAACATGACATATATGATCTTCATACAAACTTCAGAAGAGAGGTTGTAAATTACCAATAAAATAGGCCATGAACTTTGTGTGATACTGGGGGTTTGGTATGGATTCATTCCATCTATGCACAACCCTAGTCTGAGATTTCTAATTTCATTTACAAATATAGAATACTGTGCATCAATTTTCTTCCATTGTGGACAATCAGCTAGATGGCGTATTTTTCCATCACATACCCGCTCATCAGCATGCCATATTAACCTTTTTGCATCATGTGAATTAGCAAATAAACGATTGAAATGATGAATTATAGGAAGATACCAAAATACCTTTGAAGGGAGCTTTGTAATCTCTACATCATCCTGTGAATTTTATTTCACCTTATACCGTGATGTCCCACATTTAGGACACTCTGACATAAACTCATATTCCTTCATATATATAATGTAGTCATTCAGACAAGCATGTATTTTCTTGCATACCAATCCCATCAGGCATAATATTTTCATGGCCTTGTAATGTGAATCTGGAAGATCGTTATCTTTTGGAAGAATGTATTTCATCAATTGTAGCAGCTCTATAAAACTTCTGTCACTCCATCCATGTTTCACCTTTAGGTTAATCAATCTTAAAACCACTGACAAAACCATAAAATCTGTACAACCAGGATATAATGTTTTTTCAGCATCACCATATAGATGCGCAATTCTTAGTTCTATCTCAATTTGTTCTGCTACAATATCGCGAATCATTTCGTCAATTCCATTGGAGTTACCATCTTGTGAACCATCATCATCAGTGAAATTTCATCCAGTTTCACCATTCCAAATCCAAGGGCTGTAACTCGGATTAAAACCATGACAAATCAGATGATCTTTTATCTCTCTACTTTTCAACTTCTTCATATTCAAACATTTCAGGCATGGACAGAAAAAAATGCCACTACTTGGAACATTTTGTTTAGAAAATTCCAAAAATGCATCAACAACTTCCTCATATTCATTGCTCATTCGATGTGCCATAATCCAACTTCGACTCATTATTACCTATAACAAATGTCAAAAATATATATATTTTTGAGATAAGACAAATATATGTTTATATGAAAAAAAATCATAATTCGAATGTAAAACAATTTTGAAATATAAAACAAATCTATGGGTATTTAAAAAAATATGCTTAAATATTATTTTTAAAACAAAATATAGTTAGATATAACAGTTTTAAATTCCATTGAATTAAAGAAAACCATGGAGCCTACACGGTTGATAGAAAATTGGAGAAAATGGAGTAGACCTAAGAATCACCCCCCCCCCCCCACCCCCTCGGACAACCCCCAAAACCCTCTGGACAGGCCCCCACCCCATTGGACAACCCCCTACACCCACCCCCTCCCCCCCCCCCCTTGGACCCCTAACCCTAGACACCCCCAACCCACTGGGAAGCCCCCCACCCCTCCAGACAGTACCCCCCCACCACCTCCTGGACACCACCCCCACCCCCTACCCCCTTGGACACCCCCCCTGGACACCCCCCAACCCTCTGGATAGCCCCCCCCCACCCAGACAACCCCCAAAACCCTCTGGACAGGACCCCACCCCCGTGGACATCCACCCACACCCACCCACCCTTTTGGACCCCCCCCCCCCCCGGACACCCCCAACCCTCTGGACAGCCCCCCACCCCTCTCTACAGCACCTCCCACCCCTCTTGGACACCATCCCCCACCCTCGACCCTCTTGGACACCCCCCTAGACACCCCCCAACCCTCTGGATATGCCCCCACCCCTCGTACAACCCCCAAAACCCTCTGGACAGGCCCCCACCCCCTTAGATATCCCCCCACACCCACCCACCCCCTTGGACACCCCCCTGGACACCTCCCAACCCTCTGGACACCCCCCACCCCCCGAAAATCCCCCCACCCCTCTAGACAGCACCCCCACCCCTCCTGGACACCACCCCCACCCCCTACCCCATTGGAAACCCCACTAGACCCCCCCCCCCCCCCAACCCTTTGGACAACCCCCACCCCTGGACAGCACCCCACCCCTCCAGACAGCACCCCCACCCCTCCTAGACACCACCCCCCACCCCCAACCCCCTTGGACACCCCCCGGAAAACCTCTAAAACCCTCTGGACAGGCTCCACCCCCTTGGACAGCCCCCCACACCCACCCACCCCCTTAGAAACCCCCGGGACACCCCCCAACCCTCTGGACAGCCCCCACCCCCCGGACAACCCTTCAAACAATGGATTACATATAAAAACTAGGCATGGTGAACAACTAAAAACACATGCATTTAATATATACTTCAGCATGAAATATATGGAATTAAATATTATTAAATATGGCTACTTAAATTATCGTATGATAATTAAAAATAACCAATGATATTCAACTAGTCAAATGATCACAAGTTTTCTCAATAACTAATATCATAATGAGGTAATGGATAATACTAGAAATCTTAAACATATTTTCAAGACCTTGGCTAAGGCCTCAAAAAATACTAGGGTAAGCCCTCAGCAGAACCCATTTTTATTTGGAATCATGAGACATAGCGATGCATCGAAGGGCCATAGACGTCAACAACCATTACATTATAGGTCTAATAGATTCTCATATAAAAGAGGATAAACATAAGCAACAACAACACATGAAATATCATATCTGAATTCGTAAATTTAATCAATAACCATTCTATGCAGTAATATAGGTGAATGAGATCATTAGTTGTCAATGACAACAAAAATTACCATTAATGTCGGGCATCCGTGAAACAAAAACAAACTAATTAGAAGTAGTTGAGGCTTACATGAATATTGAAAGTTGATCTAATAGATCTGGGGATGATAAATAAGATGATGATAGCAAAAATATGTAAGAGGGTTCGAAATGGAAGAATCTTACCTAGTTTAAACACAAAAATCGCAAACCATAAATATAGACTATCCTGGAAAAAAATGAACGAAATAAATTCGTGGAAGGCTTACATGAGTGTTGAGAGTTGAGATGATAGATCCAAGGAGAGTAAATATGATAAACGATGAAGGCAAAACGATTTTAACGCATCGAGATCGACGAGCCGATTAGGGTTTACCACATGAGAGAGACGAGCTGCCGGACTGTCGATCGAAAAATCGTAAATGACAATCCACGGGGCTTGTTAATTTTTTAAATGTTTTATAACATCGGTTATTTAATAACTAACGTTATAAACTATTTTTTTTACATTTATAACGCTGTTATTACAATATCCAATGTTATAAATGTAACAAGTACGGCTTTTTTTATGTCGGTTATTTTATAAGTGACGTAAAAAAATTCGCGTGTTGGTTTTTTACGTCGGTTATAGAATAACCGACGTAAAAAATACATCACAAATCAGCGTTTTTTACGTCATTTATTGTATAACCGATGTAAAAAACTTCTGCAGGTTGTTTTGTTACGTCGGTTATAAAATAACCGACGTCAAAATGGCCTCAAAAGCCGCATTTATTACGTCGGTTATAAAATAACCGACGTAAAAAACTCATATATATCTCTTTTTTTACGTCGGTTATCAAATAACTGACGTAAAAAAACCCCGCGCTTTGGTTTTTTACATTGGTTATTTTAAAACCGATGTAAAAACCGAACGCGCGCTATTTTTAACGTCGTTTATTAAAATAACTGATGTAAAAAATATACTCGTCGCATTTTTTACATCGTTTATAAAATAACCAACGTAAAAAACCACGTTTCACATATTATCATGTCTGTTATATATAACCGACATAAAAAATGGTGACATAAAAAACGTTTTCTGCTCTAGTGTGTGTGTGCATACAGGTGCAAGGGAAATTCCTCCCATATTTGTGATATGCCTACTTGATGCTAGTCACTAGCCCCTAGCCTATTAGATGTGGGTTTGGGGAGTCACATTATGGGCCTCACTAGGACAGGTCATGACATGGTGGTATCAAATTTGGTCAGTTATGCATTAGGACCAATATTCTACAAGATTTCTTTGGGAAATAGTATTAATATTTTCGAATTTGTTTTTTACGCTAGGGACTATAATGTTGGTGCGGGCAGCCAAAATATCTATACACTAGGACTCTGATAACCTTATTTTCAACTCAATACATGAGAACACTAGTTGTAGGGAAAATAATTGAACATTATTTATATAGGAATGGGTTGTGGTTCCATTTCCTTCTTGAGTCATCTCTATAGATATACTGATTGATCATTGTACATCTTATTTTCTTATAGGATTCCCCCAATATGCATACCAGCTATGATTCAGCAGCTCGATCACAAGGATGAACCCCTCAGTGAAGAGGCTTCAATACAGGGGGAATTCCCCCTTGTGTTTCCTTCAGTTGGTGTATCGGCTATACCACCACCTATGGAGCAGCATGTGGTACCCACAGTACTAGCAGATGAGGAATGAAAACTTAGCACTCTTCATGAGTTTTAGAGAGATATACCCCTCAGGTTGCAAGGTGAGGCCAACCCTCAGGCGGCTGCGGACTGACTTGAGGTAGTGATGAGATTTTTAGTCTATTTAGGACACTAGCGGAATAGATGTTAATCCTAGAAGTGGTGATTCTACATGGATCAGTAGGGGTATGGTTGAGTTTTGTTATCCAGACTCACAATGACATGACTCTTTCAAGGACATAGTTTTAGAACCTATTCATAGAGAAGTTCTCACTGATTATTCTAAGATATTCTAATATACAAGAGATTCTTCAGCTTCAGTATGGTAGCTTGATGGTGTTTTATTATTCATAGAGGTTCTCCAAACATTATAGGTACTAGATGTATATGGTTATAGATCATTACTTTTGGGTTTAGACCATCGAGTGTGGTATTCTTAGAAACATCCAAGACATCAGTATCCCTCTATGAATTTATATGTGTGCTTGGGTGATTGAAAGAGATTTGGTGGTCAGAAACTACTTGTTTGAGCAGGCACATCTAGTACTAGTTGGAAGTGGATGAACAGGTCCAGAGATCTCAGTAGTAAGGATCTGATGTCAATCTTAGGGATTGGAATGTGGGATATGTTTTAGGAATATATTCCAAGATAGAGGGTCAAGATTTTAGGGCTCATAGGTTGGTTCCATTAATTATAGGGAGAGGGGGTTCTATATTCATGATGGAAGGGTACATATTGCTCGAGATTTTTTGACCTTTCATGCTACTGATAGGGAGATAGTGGATAGACCACTGAGGTAGATACAGTAATAGGAGAAGGAGGGTCTGTAGGGTGGTGGACATGGTCGAGGATCTAGGAGAGTAGTAGGAGTTGGTCAACATTTTGACTTATTACCAGCACCACCATAAGTTTCATGTCCGGCTTCGGGGGTGGAGGATAGGGGTGAGTATTACTACATGCGATAGAGGCATATGCCCTAGGGGATTCGAGAATTATTTCAGGATCGATCTGTGTATTTTATTCTTTAGTTGTAGTGATCATAGACACAGGGGATAATCATTCCATTCCTTTCACATATCTTGTTTGAGACCTAGAGATTTAGGTTGAAACGTTGAATCAACTCTTGTGCTTAGAGACACCCACTAAAGAAGACACGGTGATCACACATCTAGGCCAATAGTGTGACCTGAACCTTGGGGGAGATATTTTTGATTGGAACATAAAGGTGTAATTGTTAAGGCCTTATGATATCATTCTTGGTATGGATTGGTTGTCCACATTACATGCCCATATTTACTATTTTAGGTGAAGTGTGTGGTGTGTATGCAACAATGGAATGAGTTTTTCCTTTATGAGCCAAAGGAAAACCTAGGAAGCACTGGATATACTCATTCATAAGAGGGTGCAATCAATTACTCGTAATTTGGATAGCATGACCCTCGGTGTATTAGATGTTATGAGCATCCAGTTTCCTATAGTGTTGGAGAATTACTAGGCCTTCTTCCCCATATATGTTCAAGGATTACCTCCCTACATAGGGATAGACTTGTACATCAAATTACACCCCCATGATGGCCTTGATATATGCACTATAAAATCGGATGGCTCTTTCATATCTTCATGAGCAAAGGGTGCAGTTAGAGGACTTGTGGAAGAAAGTATTCATGAGACCCAGTGTTTCACCCTAGGTGGCCCTAGTATTGTTTTCAAAAAAGGAAAATGGGAGATTAATGTTTTGTGTGGAGTAATTATGCTTGATTAAGGTGATCGTGATGAACAAGTATCCACTACCATGGACCAATGATTTCTTCGATCATTTGATAGGGGAACGACGGTTCTCGAAGGCTAAACTTCGATTGGGATATCACCATTTGTGAGTAAGAGATGATGATATACGAAAGATGGAATTCAAATATTGTTATAGTCACTATGAGTTATTGGTTATTCCCTTTAGCATGTTGAACACCCCAATAGTATTCATGGGACTCATGATCTAGATCATTTATCCTTACTTAGACCAGTTTGCGGTAGTCTTCATCAATGATATCCTTGTGTACTCAGTGTCTGAGGAGGAGCACATGAGACACTTAAGGATAGTTTTGGATGTACTCTGAGAGAACTATCATTATAATAAACTCTCAAAGTTCCAATTCTGGATCTAGGTGGTCCACTTTTTGGGACATGTTATCTTATAAGATGGAGTGGCAGTGAACCAGGCCAAGGTGGTGGAAGTGTTAGCATGGGAGCCACCTAAAAGCGTGATGGGGGTGTGGAGTTTCCTTAAGATGGAAGTCTATTACCATATATTTATACCTAATTTTTCTAGGATATCATATTTTATGGAACCTCTAACTCTAAATGGGTATCCTTTCATGTTTAAAAATAAGTGCCAACAGGATTTCCAACAGCTGAGATAGTGCATGAAGATCACTCCGATCTTGAGATTGTCGGAGGAGGGTTTTGAGTAAGTAGTGTTATGTGATGCATTAGGTAAAAGACTTGGTTGTGTTTTAATGTAGAGTAAATAAGTGATTACTTATGTTTCACTTCTATTTGAGGCCACATGAGAAGATCTATGCGGCCCGCAATATTGAGTTTGCACCAGTAGTCTTCACATTGAAGATGTGGTGACACTACCTGATGGGAAATCATTTTATCCTCTACTTTGATCACAATTGTCTCAACTATATATTATCTCATAAGCATATGAACTTGATATAGAGTATATGTATAGAGTTTCTGTAGGAATATGACTTTGATATTATCGATACTCTTGGGAAGGGGAATGTGGTGGCATATGCTTTCAGCCGAAGATCTAGTTCATAGTTGTTGTATGAACTTACAGAGAATTTGGCCTCATTATATTTATCCATTGTTGATAGAGATAGAGTATCTTACCTCCGATCAATTTTTATTACCCCTACACTCTTATAGTGAGTCCAAGAGGCGGAACATGGGGATATCGACTACAATACCCTATATGATCTGATGTTCATAGCCCATGAACTTGAGGGATATTCCCAACATGGGGAGAATGTCATATTTTTTTAGAGGATGCACAGTTGTACCAATGGAATTGTGGGAAGAGGTTCTATGGTAGTTTCATACATCCCCTTTGGCGATACAACATGGAGTAGAGAAGATGTACCCGGACCTAAAACATCAGTTTTTGTGGACAAGGATGAAGAAGGTGGTGGCAGAGTTTGTTTGCTGATGCCTTATGTGATTGCAGGTGAAGTCTGAGCACTAGGTTTTAGTAGGATTAGCTCAACCCCTTGTGGTTCTATAATGGAAGTTGGATGGTATATCATTTGACATCATGATAGGTATACCATGTATGTCTAGGGGACTCGATTCCATCTGAGTGATCGTTGACTGACTCACAAATTAGGCCAACTACCAAGATATCATAGAGTGTATTTTAGTAGAGATCTTCAGAGTCCTCTACATGCAGTACGTAGTTTGATTCCCTAGAGTACCATTTATTATAGTTTATGATCATGATTCTCAATTTATTTCACAATTTTGGAAGGGATTACAAGAGGAATTTGGGACTCAGTTATTCATGAGTATTGCATTTCATCCCTAGAATGATGGACAGATGGAATGGATCATTCAAGTTCTAGAGGACATTCTACAAGAATGCATTTTGGACTTTGTTTGTAGTTGGGAGGATCACCTACCACTAGTGGAGTTTGTGTACAACAACAACTAACATTACACCATTGTTTTGGAACCATTTAAGGATTTTTACAGGTGACCATAGAGGTCACTACTTTTCTGGACTGACCTAGGAGAGTCAACACTCATGAGCCAAAATTTGGTTTGAGATACTACCAAGAAGTTTCATAACATACATAAGGGGATGAAGACTTTATAAATCCATCATAAATCTTGTGATGAAAGGCGGTAGAGGCCTTTCATGTTTGAGGAAGGATACCATGAATTCCATCAAGTTTCAGCGCGATGGGGATTACAAAGATTTGGTTGGGGTACTATGTTATCTCTATTGTTTATCAGCCCTTTTTAGATACTTCATAGAGTTGGTGAGGGGGCATAACACTTATATCTACTTCTGTAGTTGGACCGGGTACATTAAGTTTTCCATGTGTCGCATATGAGGAGGTATGTTCAGGACCCATCCCACTCCATTGACTAGGGTGAGATGGACCATGATGGTGGATTTACTTTTACTGAATACCCAGTGGCGACTGAGTATCGGTACGAGAGGATCCTTAGTGGGTGAACAATTCCTTTAGTGTGTGTCTGGTGGTAGCACAGGAATATCCACGATAGGACAAGGGAGCGGGAGGCTCTGATTCTTGCTCCGTATCCACAACTTTTTTGGTAGCCTTGTTTCTGTATTTTCGGGGACGAAAATACCTAAGGAGGGGAGAATTTACTATCCTATATTTTTCTGTGTATTATATTTAAATATTATGTGGAATTAATTTGAGAACATGAGCGGAGATGGAATACGATTATGAGGCCCGATGTGCCCAGAATAAATTTTTTAAATATATTAAATAACTCTCACAACCAGTTTTTCTAAAAAAGTGGAATAACATATAAATAGGTTCCTATATTATAAATATGCGTGTACTATTGCATTTGGAGCTGTGAATTCACCCTAGGTGAGGCCTAACATCAGCTGGAGTTGGTTAGTTGTAAAAAGTAATTTTAGGACGTTTTAACAAAAAAATTGAATTTTTATTTTATTTTAACATTATGATGCGACACATTTTCTATTTTTTAATAAGAAATTCGGTAGGGACCCAGGGTTAGAATTCATAACCCAATAAAATTCCATGAAGGCTCTAGAAAGAATCTTGGAGAAATCTATTGACATACAATGATGATACAGTGGATCAAGATTATTCTTGATGGATTTCCATCAACAATGAATCCTTGACAAAAAAACGATCTTTTCCTAGGTAGGTAATTGTTATTTCAATCATTATTTCCCCGTTATAAGAATTAATGATGAACACAGATCAACCAACGAACATGTTTACACAGATATTGACCATTCTTGCGGGATGGGTTTTATTTTTAGGATTTTATTATCAGGGTTCAATTTTTGGAATTTCTTACGTTTTTCTTGATCATTCATAAGTAATGCATTGGGGCAATAATAAACAATGGGTTAGGTTTTCTCCTTGTATTGTTCCTTTTGAATTCCTCCCATAATATTATTTGTGTTCTTCATGTTCTTCATGGTTTGCACACAAACGATCATTGCACCTTTGTTTCACGGTGAAATTATCCAAGATTGAAAATCTGGCATTAGTATGACTCAATGGAGGTGAGATGGTGTTTGTGGCAGAGGATCAAATGACAATGGGTTCGGATTTCTCATTCTTCATCTAAAATGAAGACCAACGATGATCTTGTTTTATGAGTTGATTCATGGCCTGAATCTTATCGATTCGGTGATGGCATGGACAAGTGACCTAAAATTTGGAGTTTCTCGATGTGGAGTGGTCTGGATCAGTGTCCTAATCAATAGGTAAGATGATGTAGTGCGAACCAAGGTTTCTAGAAAATTCTAATGAGCACAATGTGTATTTCAAAATACATGGTATGTGGGCCCCGCATATTAGTGGCTTCAGTTTCATGATGCAGTGAAGTGTCACACGGCATGTGAAACCTATCACACAGCATGTAGGCCATTTTCTAAGACTCTTTGTTTATCTTGGAATATATATGTACATGGGTAAAAGTACATAGGGTTCTGACACTACTTGTAATCCACCACATGACTTAGTTGGACCAGTTTCATGAATAACCCCATGTAATGGTTCATAGAAAAAACAACACGGGTTGACACCGTGTACTGAACATGGTAAGAGTACATGAGTGGACCCCTAATGGAAGGGTGTGGTGTGTATGTCTTTCTACACACTGTGTACTCTCTTTTTTACATGACATGTTCCAACTATATGGGGCATTGTACAAGGGTAGCACTCAAGGTTAAGGAATTCAGCATGTGACCCTTCTACACATTTTGTATACCTTTCTACATGGCTTGAATTACTTTTCCAACATATCTTGTACATGCTACGTTATAGTTTGTTCCCTTGATCGTTCCCTTGAAGGTTATTAGGTATCATTTCCTACTCATAGGAGTATGATCCATTCAGTAGTAATTTCTCGATAGATTTATTGGAATCCCCTCCAAGAGACCCAGAAATAGACCCTCTATTCATTCTTTGTAACAACCCAAAATTTTTTAATAGTATATTAATTTACTCTTAATGATTTAATATATATGATAATGGTTAATGCAGAAAGAAGAGTCTATGGCTTCATCCAGAAGACTCAAACCTTATGAAGACCACTTATCAGAGCTTGGGAAGGAGGTGGCATCTTTGGGATTCGCTTTGGACCAAGCCCAAGTCGAACTCCAGCGTTTCAAGCCTGAACGGAGTTGCCTACGGAAGAAGATCAAGTTAGTAGAGATTACAACTAGGGAAATGTTATCCGAGCCTCCCTCAGATTCTCTCACCTTAGCACACCTTACACTTAGGTCATATGCTGGTGTCGTAAGGAGCTATGTAACGAGACCGTAGCTAATTTGTGTAATCCTTTGAGATAAATAAATTGTGATTTCTTTTTATGGCGAAGTTTGTGAATTTTCATATTTCTGGATAAATATAAGATGTATCTTATGAATGAATTTCGAAAAAAAGGATCTTTTAAAATATTTATATAAACCTTAAATAATTAATGATGTGTAAGGATTTTAAAAAAATGGTCTTCTGCAAATGTGTTCAGTAAGAAATTTATATTCTAATAAGATCAACTTAATTTTTGGTGATTTGTAAATTATGAATAGTGATTTTACACTTAGGATTAGTAATGTGACCAAATGGATTAGTAATCTCACTTAAAGAAAGTATTAATATAATTTCGGCCCCTTGATTGAGTAATGTGATTCAATAAAATAGGTAAATTACAATTTCCGAAATTATTAGTTAAGTATTAGTTTTTTTAGGTGAATATTTTTTTTCTTTAAGAATTAAATTAAAAATATTTAGAATATTATTTTTGTAAAATGGAGTTCATTTTTGAATTCAGAGCATCAATATTATGTTAAGGTGAACTTTTTGGGATTTTTCTAAAAAAGTTGAATTTTTGGTTAATAGTGAATTTTCATTTTAGAGTTTCGGGTGTTTAATGACATCATTAAGGATTTAATAATTATGTAATAATTCTGGTCAACTTATGAATAGTAAGATAAGGTATGAGGTGTGCCATGGCCATTAATGCCTTGACCCCTCACTTCCCCTATAAATACCAAGCCATTCTCTCATCCTTTCAATTCCAAAATCCTCCTCAATGATGTTCTGGTCTCCCTACCTCTCAAGGAGTCCTCCCAAGGTGCCCTCAAGCCTCCCAAGGTCCCAAACTTCGATATTTCGAAGTTACTCCTCAAGGTATGTGATCCTACCTCTCTCTTTCTTTTCATGTATTCTCCTTTATGTCATTTATTTTATGCTCCATGTTTTTATGTTGGGGATGTTCTTTTATATTCATCCTACTATCCTTTTCATTTTTATATGATGAGAGACCCCATGTTGCTCTCATAAATTCATTTTAAGAATATTTAAGTGGTGTCTTTAGGCTGCCGAATTTTTGTAAGGGATTCTTTCACCCTTCTCATTTTCAAGTTCTATTTTCATGTCAAGTCTTTCAAGTTCCTTTTTATTATGTTTGGGTATGATCTATATATCCATAGTAATATTATTGTATGTTCATATGATGATAGACCATATTTTATCTCATCAATTCATTTTTTTATGTTTTAAGTGACGTCGTTAGGCTGCCGAATTTTCATAAGAGAAATTGTATTTTTTGTCTTCCGTCCATGTTTTTCATTTCATATGGTATGTCTTTAAAATTTCATTACCTTGTTCTTATATACTTTATCTTATGTCCCTCTACTATTTTGTGGATCATTTATGAGTGGGTAACCCATGTCCCCTCTCTTTTCAATGTTTTCTAAAACCCTGTAACATAGTCATTATGCTGTAGAATTTTTCGTCTCAAAATGTCTCTCTGTTTTTCTCAAATTATTTTATCTTATTAAGTGAATACTCAAATATCTTTCTTCTACAGGGGTATTCACATGTATATCAAAATGTTCTATTTTAATTTTGGGATTTACATACATGAAACCCACTTTCCTTTTTTCGTGGGTTTAAAATGACATAAAATCATGTCTTAAAAGTAGTTTTTAAAACGTTATGATTATGAAATGAAACCCATTTCTTTTATGCCATATGGGTTATTTATGAAATGTTTGATGATTATATATGTGGATCACATGATGATAAAGAAAAATTTAATGGTGTGCACTGATAGTGCTCCAATGCATTGGGTAATGATGTAATCTCTAGGGATTACAATATTAACGATACCTTGATGAATAACTTTGGTAATTTTTTTTAATGACACCTTGGGGATGGACCTTGGTGAAACAGAAATGATTGACTAAGTTAAATGTTGTAGCCACATCTTCAAGTTATGAAATACGTTATTTTTTTATGATATGCCTCGTGATTTCTTTCTCATGCCTTAAAGTTCCTTTTCATGACTTTATTGATGTATCTCAAGTTCACATGTTAAATGTTTCCCCTTTCTTCCCTTACTGGGCCTTCTGCTCACCCTTTCTTTTGATATATGTCCCTAGGTTATGAGATACAGTAATGAACCTAGAATAAACATAAGGAGAATCCCTTCAAGTGTTTAGGAATAATGTTTTATGTTTTCATGTATTAAATTCCTGGTCCAAAGACACTAAACCATAAAGATCCTCAGTTTTGTATAATGTAATGAATGTTAATGTGATAAAAAGGCAGGATTCCATAGTTGGTATCAAAGGACAGTTTAGTTATTTATGGAAATTAGGCTATGAAAACATTAGGAAGAACCATATAAAAAGTCTAAATATAGGGAAAATGTCATGGTATTTTGGTGATTATTGAGTAAGTGGTTTATCAAACAATTACATTCAAGTCTGGATATGAGCATGTAGAGGTGGCTCTGGCATAGATGTACATAGGGGTAAAACCCAAAAACACCGCTTTGAGCTAGACTCGAACGGGAACTGGTGCACGACAATGGGTCTTGCATCACTCTTAGTTACGACACTCCCAGGGGATATATTTGGTTAATCTCAAGATTTTTATGAATCATTATGAAGGAATTATAGAGAAATATAATTGTTTAAGCATGATGTTTTGGGATGTAGAATCCTTTATAGTTAAAATATTCATAAATGAAACAAGTTTCTCACTAAGATTTTATTCTTTTAGAAAATGGCAGGCAATAGGAGGAATCGTGCAAATGGTGACCACAACGTACAATGCACTAAAGGCCCTCCGATGGAAGCCGAAATGGATACTTTCATGAGAATGATGAACCAACTGACTCAAGTTATGAGTAATAACTTGAATCAAGCTGATAGGCCGATCTCACCACAAAGGGAACAACATTTTGTTGAGTCCTTTATGCACCAACGACCACCAACCTCCAGTGGATCGACTGACCCATTTATTGCTGAGCAATGGATCAGCTCTATAGAGAAGATCTTCTCTATACTACATTGTGCGGAACAAGAAAAAGTCACCCTTTTTGTTTACCTCCTAGATGGAGAAGATGATCAGTGGTGGTCACTAATCAAAAACACGAATCCAAGAGGAGATATGGAAGCTATGGAGTGGGAAGAGTTCAGTGGAATATTCTTCAAAAATTATTTTTCTCGTTCGATGAGAACAATAATGGAGAAAAAATTTCTCGAGCTGAAGTAGAAGGAGAATGAATCTGTGGGAAGCTACGAGATTAACTTCACATGGCTTTCACGATATACCTATAGCTTTGTCATGGATCCAAACGGTAAGGTTGATAGATTCTTTGGTGGACTGAGACCTCATCTTTGGAAGAATCTAGCCAATAGGGACTATGATAACTACGAAGAAATATTTTGAAGTGCTATGAAAGTCGAACTGGGGTTTGGTGAGACACAGTGGTCTCACAAATCTAATGAGAAGAAGAGAGCTCTATAACCAAGCCTAGGAAGAAGATTTGATCAGGAACGAGGTGGAAAGAAAATTCAACTTGCCACATGCAATGAATGTGGGAAGAAGCTTTCGAGGAACTGCTTGATCAGAAGTGGAAAGTGCTACAAGTGTGGAAGAGAAGGCCATATTTCTCGGAATTGTCGTAGTGAGGTGAATCCTCAACTCCCCAACACTAACGATAGAGGAAATATGGTTTTGGACCTACTCTAATTCCAATGCTTCAAGTGTGGACAGCTTGGGCACTTTCCTAGTCACTTTCCAAATCCAAGGGTAGTGGATGGGAATCACCATCAACCTCATCAAAGGCCAATAGAGCAAGGTCATGCTCTTGCTACCACAACAACTGAAGTTGAATCTCCGAATGACGTGGTAGAAGGTACTCTTTTTTCATCTCAAAACTAGCAAGTACTTTGTTTGATTCTGGTTCTACGCATTCCATTACTTCCACCAAGTTTACAAAGAATATAGAATCAATCCCCAAACCTCTAGAGGTAGAGTTGTCAGTCAAGACTCCAAGTGGGATTATCCATGCATAAACAGTGTTTAGAGACTCTAGTGTTTACTTCAGTGAGCACAAGCTTATCGCAATTCTAGTAGTCATTCCCATGATGGAATTCAATGTTATACTAGGGATAGACTGGCTCTCAAATTATAATGCTAAGATCAAATGTATAAGTAAAGAAATATCAGTAGTCTTGAATGAACGACCTACAATTATCTTACAAGGAGAGATATCCCAACCTGATCCTTGTCTAGAGGAACCTCCTATAGCCTTCTTAATGGAGTTAATCGGTGAGGATGAAGAAGGAAAAGTGAGTATAAAAATAGAAGATGTTCTGATTGTTCAGAAATACAAGGACGTATTTTTTGAGGAGTTACCTGGTCCTCCCCCAGAAAGGGAGGTAGGGTTATCCATTGAACTCATACCTAGATCTCAACTGATATCAAAGACTCCGTATATAATGGAAAATGTGGAGATGGAGGAGTTAAAGAAACAACTCCAAGAATTGTTGGAGAAGGGGTTTATCTGACTGAGTGTGTCTCCTTGGGGATCACTAGTTCTATTTGTTAAGAAGAAGGATGGATCAATGTGGCTATGCATTGATTATAGAGAACTGAATGGCGTCACAGTGAAGAACAAATACCCTCTTCCAAGAATTGATTATTTATTTGACCAAATTCATGGGGCTCAATTCTTCTCCAAGATTGATCTTTGATCTAGTTATAATCAACTATGGGTGAAGAAGGAAGATATTCCAAAGACTACCATCCAATAAAGATATGGGCATTATGAGTTTACTGTTATGCCATTCAACTTGACTAATAATCCTAATATTTTCATGTATTTGATGAATAGGGTCTTTAAAGTCTACCTTGATAACATTGTGGTAGTTTTTATTGATGATATTTTGATATATTCAAAAAATCGTGGGGATCATGAAGATCATATAAGGGTTATTTTGCAAACTCTACAGAAGTAGAGCCTATTTGGAATGTTCAGCAAGTGTGAGTTTTGGTTACAACATGTGGCTTTCTTGGGGCACATCGTAACCGATGAAGGAATATCAGTTGAACCTGAAAAGACAATGGTTGTGGAGGAGTGTCCTCAACCCACAACAGTAACTAATATTCATAGTTTCCTTGGTTTACTAGGATATTATAGGAGGTTTTGTGAAAAACCTTTCACCGGTTTCTAATCCACTAACCAAGTTGACCCGAAAAGAGGTTAAGTTCGTCTGGACAAAGGAATGTGAGGAAAGTTCCCAACAGCTAAAGAAGAGATTGGTTACTACACCTGTGTTAACACTACCCTCTATCAGAGAAGGATTCGCTATTTTTAGTGATTCATCTCTGAAAGGTCTTGGGTGTGTCCTCAAGAAAAATGACAAGGTAATTTCTTATGCATCTTGTCAGCTGAAGAAACACGAGCAGAATTATCCTACACATGGTCTAGAGGTAGGGGCAGTTTTTTTTACTCTAATGATATGGGGGAACTATCTTTATGGGGATAAGTGTGATATATACACCAATCACCAATGTTTAAAGTGTATTTTCACATAGAAATAATTGAACATGAGACAAAGGAGATAGTTTGAGCTTATTAAATACTATGATTGTTCAATTCATTATCACCCTGGAAGAGCAAAAAAAGATGTGGATGCATTAAGCAGGAAAGACCCTATTGTTGTGGAAACAATGAGGATCCTAGGAGATCCATTGATTAAGGATCTAGTAAAGCTGTACATGGGAATTGTAATGGAAGGAACATCATCAACCCTATCCCAAATTATTTCTCAACCTTCTTTACAAGATAAGATCAAGAAGGCTCAAAAAGAAGATCTTTTGTTGCAGGAGAAGTTCAAGGCTGTGAAGGATGTGATTTTTCCTGATTTAAATATTGATCAAGAAGAGGTATTGAAATTTTGTACAAGACTATGTGTTCCATCTATTATGGAGATAAATAAAGAACTGATGGATGATGATCATAGCTCTACTTTCTCTATACATACGGGAATCACTAAAATGTATAGAGACCTTCGTGATCATTATTGGTGGGATAACATGAAGAGGGGGATTTCTAATTACACTACAAGGTTCCTGGTGTGTCAAAAAGTAAAGGTATAACGACAACTTCCTAAGGGGGTATTACAATCGCTACCCATACCAGCATGGAAGTGGGATATTATCACTATGGACTTTGTCACACTACTGGAAAAAAGGCCTATACCCACGGTTCAAAACCGTGGGGATAGCCCCCAAAACCGTGGGTATAGGCTATACCCACGGTTTTGCGAACCGTGGGCTGGAACGGCGTCAGGATAGAGGTCTTGACCTATACCCACGGTTTGGTAGAACCGTGGGTATAGGTGTGTCACACATAAGCACCACGCTGTACAGCGTGGTAAGGGAGTTTTTCCCACGGTTTGAAAACCGTAGGAAATATATTCGATTCATTTTTAAAAAACCGCGTTTTGTTGGAATTTTAAAAACCCACGTCCAGCAGGTTTCGAACCCTGGACGCAAAGACTACAAGCGACCCGCAAGACCAACCGACCTACTGTCTTTACTTGTAATACTAATATATATTTATAAATATATATAAATATAATTAACTTCACGTTTTCAAAAATATTCCGCCCCCGGGTTTCGAAACCTCGTCTCCTACCGTGCCCTGGCCAAGCACCGCAGCAATGACCAACCGAGCTACCTTCTAATTCTTTATAAAGCGTATACATCTTTATATATATATTAATATTAGTTTTGTTATGAAAAATAAATGCCGGCGGGAATCGAACCCGGGCTTCATGCAGAATCTCCTGAGAGCGCCGAAGAAAGGGACCGACTGGGCTAAGGAATTTTATTGTCATTTCAACATATATTTTTATATTTGTATTTATATTAATAAAAATCGTGTTCCCGCCAATTTTTCCCCATTGTCCCGCGTAATTTTTTTCCCCGCCTAATGGCGGGAAAGCTATACCCACGGTTTTGAAAACCGTGGGTATAGGTCTTGAAAAAAATAAACCCCAATACCCATGGTTTTGAAGAACCGTGGGTATAGGTCTTCTGGAAAACTCTACCCCCATGGTTTGGCCAAAACCGTGGGTATACACCTTCAAAAAAAACACCTATACCCACGATTCTTCAAAACCGTGGGTATAGGTCTTCAAAAATAATCTATACCCACGGTTTTGTGCAAAACCGTGGGTATAGGTGATCTATACCCATGGTTTTATGAAACCGTGGGTATAGGTCACCATTTTACACCTATACCCACGGTTTGCGAAAACCGTGGGCATAGGGGTACCCTATACCCACGGTTTTGTGCCAAACCGTGGGTATAGGTCCGTTTTCCAGTAGTGTCACTAGTCTCCCTAAAACTTCCAAAGGAAACAATGCGATATGGGTTATTGTGGACCGTCTCACCAAGACTACCCATTTTATCTCCATTCAGGAAGATTTCTCTTTGGATCAACTTTCCAGGATATATGTAAATAAATTGTAAGGCTGTCTGGGGTACTGCTATCCATCGTATCTTCTCGTGATCAAAGATTCACATCAAAATTCTGGAAAAGTCTTCAACATTCTCTGAATACTGAATTGAATTTTAGTACGGCCTATCATCCTCAAAATGAAGGACAATCTGAAAGGACTATTCAGACACTTGAGGACATGCTGAGATTATGCTCAATGGAATTTAAAGTTGGATGGGATCAAAACCTCCCATTAGTGGAGTTTTCATACAACAAAATCTTTCATTCTAGTATTCAGATGGAACCATATGAAGCTATGTATGGAAAGAGATGTAGAACTCCTACTTGTTGGGATGAAGCTGGTGAGAGAAAGCTTCTTGGGCCTGATCTTGTGCAAGAGATGACAAATGAGTTTCATTCCATCCAATAACACATAAAGGATGCTCAGAGTTGGCAAAAGAGCTATTCTGACAATCGTCAAAAGGACTTGTAGTTTGGTGTTGGAAAAAAAGTCTTCATTAGAATTTCTCTATGGAAGAGAGTCATGTGGCTTGGGAATAAAGGGAAGCTCAGCCCTAGGTACATTGGCCCCTATTAAATCCTTGATCGCATAAGAGTAGTGGCCTATCGTCTAGAACTTCCACTGAACCTAGCTCAAGTTCACGATGTCTTCCATGTATCTCTCTTGAGGAAGTACATAACCGACCCTTCGCATGTACTGAACCCAGAGGTCGTACAACTGGAACATGACCTCTCTTATGAGGAACATCCAGTGGAGATCTTAGACCATAGAGACAAGGTTCTATGCAACAAGACTACCCACCTTGTGAAAGTGTTGTGGAGGAATCATAAGTATGAATAAGTGACGTGGGAGCCTGAGGAAGAAATGAAGCAAAAGTACCCTCACCTTTTCGACTAGGCCTTTGGTTTAAAATTTCAGGGACAAAATTTCTTAAGGGGGAATGAATGTAACAACCCAAACTTTTTGAATATTATATTAATTTACTCTTAACGATTTAATAGATATGTTAATGGTTAATTAATAATGAAGAGTCGATGGCTTCATCCAGTAGACTCGAACCTTATGAAGCCCACATATCAGAGCTTGGGAAGGAGGTGGAATATTTGGGCTTCACTTTGGACCAAGCCCAAGCCAAACTCTAATGTTTCATGCTTGAACGGAGTCGCCTACAGGAGAAGTTCAAGTTAGTAGATATTACAACTAGGGCAATGTTATCCGAGCCTCCCCCAGATTCTCTCACCTTAGAACACCTTATACTTAGGTCATATACTGGTGTTGTAAGGGGATGTGTAATGAGACCATAGCTACTTTGTGTAATCCTGTGAGATAAATAAATTGTGATTTCTTCTTAGGGTGAAGTTTGTGAATTTTCAGATGTTTGGAGAAATATAGGATGTATCTTATGAATGAATTTTGAAAAAATGATATTTTAAAATATTTATGTAAACCTTAAATAATTAATTATGTGTAAGGATTTTCAAAAAATGGTCTTCTGTAAATGTGTTCAATAAGAAATTTAGAGTCTAATAAGATCAACTTAATTTTTGGTGAATAGTAAATTATGAATGGTGATTTTATGCTTCGGATTAGTAATGTGACCAAATGGGTTAGTAATCTCACTTAAAGAAAGTATTAATATAATTTAGGCATGTTGATTAAGTAATGTGATTCAATAAAATAGTTAAATAACTGTTTCAAAAATTATTAGTTAAGTATTATTATTTTCAAGTGAATAGTGTTTTTTATTTAAAAATTAAATTAAAAATATTTAGAATTTTTTTTATAAAATTTAGTTCATTTTTGAATTCAGAGCATCGATATTATGTTAAGGTGAATTTTTGGGATTTTTCTGAAAAAGATGAATTTTCGGTGAATTGTGAATTTTCAGTTTAGAGTTTCGTGTGTTTAATGACATCATTAAAGATGTAATAATTATGTAATAATTCTGGTCGACTTATGAATAGTTAGATAAGGTATTAGGTGTCCCTTGGCCATTAATGCCTTGTCCCCTCACTTCCCCTATAAATACCAAGCCATTCTCTCATCCTTTCGATTCCAAAATCCTACTCAACGAATTTCTAGTCTCCTTACCTCCTCAGGAGTCCTCCCAAGGTTCCCTCAAGCCTCCCAAGGTCCCAAACGTTGATATTTCAAAGTTACTCTTCAAGGTAAGGGATCTTACCTCTCTCTTTATTTTCATGTATTCTCCTTTATGTCATTTATTTTAAACTCCATGTTCTTATGTTGGGGATGTTCTTTTATATTCATCCTACTGTCCTTTTCATGTTCCTATGATGAGAGACCCCCTCTTGCTCTCATCAATTCATTTTATGAATTTTTAAGTGGTATTGTTAGGATGCCAAATTTTTGTAAGGGATTATTTCACCCTTCTCATTTTCAAGTTCTATTGTCTTGTCAAGTATTTCAAGTTCCTTTTTATTATGTTGGGGTATGATCTCTATAACCATAATACTATTATTTTATGTTCATAAGATGAGATACCCTATTTTTTCTCATCAATTCAGTTTTTGAAGTTTTAAGTGACGCTATTAGGCTGCTGAATTTTCATAAGAGAAATCTTATTTTTTGTCTTCCTTCTATGTTTTTCATTTCATATGGTATGTCTTTCAAATTTCATTACCATTTTCTTATATCCTTTATATTCTATCCCTCTACTGTTTTGTGGATCATTTATGAGTGGGTAACCCATGTCCCCTCTCTTTTGAATGTTTTCTAAAACCCTGTAACATAGTCGTTATGCTGCAAAATTTTTCTTCTCAAAATGTCCCTCTCTTTTTCTCAAATTCTATTATTTTATTAAGTGAATACTCAAAGCTCTTTCTTCTACAGGGGTATTTACATCTATATCAAAATGTTCTATATTAATTCTAGGATTTACATACATGAAACCACTTTACTTTTTTTCTGGGTTTAAAATGACATAAAGATCATGTCTTAAAAGCAGTTTTTAAAACGTTATGATTATGAAATAAAAACCCTTTCTTTTATGCCATATGGGTTATTTATGAACTGTTTGATGATGATATATGTGGCTCACATGATTATAAAGACAAATTTAAGGGTTTTCCCTGAGAGCACTCCAATGCATTGAGTAATGTTGTAATATCTAGGGATTACAATTTTAACAATGCCTTGGGGAATGACCCTGGTAATTTTTTTAACGACACCTTGGGGATGAACCTTGGTGAAATAGAAATGATAATCTAAGTTAAATTTTGTAGCCACATATTCAAGTTATGAAATATGTTATTTTTATTATGATATGCCTCGTGATTTCTTTCTCTTGCCTTAAAGTTCTTTTTCATGACTTTATTGTTGTATCTCAAGTTCACATGTTAAATGTTCCCCCTTGTTTCCCTTACTGGGCCTTCTGCTCACCCTTTCTTTTCCTGTATATCCCCAGGTTATGAGACGCAGTAATGAACCTAAGATGAACATAAGCAGAAGCCTTTCAAGTGTTTAAGAAGAATGTTTTATGTTTTCATGTATTAAGTTCCTGGTTTCCAAGACACTAAACCTTAAAGATCGTCCGTTTTGTATAATGTAATGAATGTTAATGTGATAAAAAGGAGGTATGCCATATTCTTCATACCCTAGGTATAGTCCTTGGTTTTTACATGAAAAAATTCACTGGGTGTCAATCTTCTACAAAGAAAGTTAATCTGGATAGAGTTGTTGGTATCACCCCATGGCCCGGACTGTGATCTTCATCCACTTCTAGAATTTCGGCTATTTACAATGGGCTATTTGGAATGGGATCCCGTCGCAAAAAATCTTTTGCGATGGAGTCTCATCGCAAATAGTCGGTTGCAAAAATTGGCATCGTAAATAGTATTTTTTGTGATGGGCCTATTGCAAAAAATATACTCTTTGTGATGGGAATCTGTCCCATCGCAAATAGATATCTGATTAAATACATTACATATATATATAAACCTGTTGTGATGGGACCATGGAAAAAATTAGTTGTGATGGGCCCATTGTCCCATCGCAAATTGTTCTCCATTTATATATGTTATGTATAACTAAACCTTTTGTGATGTGCCCATCGCAAAAACTTATTTGTGACGGGTTCTTTTACCGTCGAAAATAAGTTTTAAAACATATATGTATAATCTATTTGTGATGAGGTATCATCACAAAAGTTCTTGTCGCAAATAATGAATAAAATAAAATAAAAATATTTATTAAAATTATGATTAATGAAAAAAATAATATTAATATTATAAAAATAATAAAAAAACACTAAAATTATCAATATTCAAAAAAAAATATACAAAAATCATAAATTATTATTATTATTATTATTAAAATAAAAAAATATTAAAAAATAAAATACTAATATTAAATAATAAAATATTAATATATTAAAAATAAAAAAAAATAAATTATGCAATATTCGCACCAATATAAAAAACAAAAACTATAAATAGTTCATATTACAACATATTTTGAATTCAAAGGTTTTTAACATAAAAAATCACTAGGGGGATAGTCATGAAGAGGAGCTAGAGGAGATGGTGGAGGAAACATCATCCCTAAACTAAGAGTCAGACAGTGCATGTACACCATCTGCTTGTGTTGCTGCTGCTGCCATCAACGCATCTCATCCTCATGTTGTTGTTATTACTGCTTCCATTGACACATACTCTCCTCATACTGTTGTTGTTGCTTCTATTAATGCATCTCTTCCTGATGTTGCTACTACTGTTGGTGCATCTCTTCCTGCTGCTTCTATAAACTCTATAAGCTCAATCTAAGCTCACAATTGCTCCTAATATTGTGAGCCAAAAGATGATGCCTCTCCAAAACCTCCTCTCGAGTTAGACGCCAACATCACAGCAGTACCATAATATGTATCAGGAGTCAAATTAGAGCTGATACCAACTAATCGGCCCTTCTCGAATGTATACGCGGTCGCCTGCATCCACGTCGCCTCATCGAAATGGTAGGCACTTGTCTGATCAGCCGTCTTGGCCTGAATCTTAGCCCTTGTCTGAGATTTCGCAGCCTCATATGACTCCTTTTATAGAGACCCAATGCCTGACGTACATGGACATTACATTACTTTTGCGGAATACTTAGTACATAACATAAACACACACACAAGGACCGTAATAGTTTAGTGTCTTTGGAAACTCAGAATATAATATTCTAATCGTGGTGAAAGATCTTCAACATCTCCCATAAAGATCTTCCTTTTTTTACCTAAAACCTTTCTTTATATCCTAGGGAAATTAAAACATAAAAGGGTGAGCTCAAATTCTCAGTCAGGGTAAACAAAAGAAATATCAATCACATCATATTCATAAGAACATAACAATTTGGAAATCTTACCCTGTAAAAGAGATCATAATTTCATAACATGGGATAAATCATGGTAGTGAAATATAATCACAATAATCATAACTTAAAATAAGAAACTTTGTGGCATACACACATAATCACAGAGAATCATTTCTTATTAGTCAAGACACATTTCCAAGACTATCTTAGTGGACAAAGTCCATTTCTGAACAGAGTTTACTCCTCCTTTCAGTCCTGTTTCACTGAAACGGTTTATCCTATCGTTTCAGCCATGTCTATCTCATGAGATATAAAATCTTTACCCAATGCATTGGAGGTAGATATTGGTCCCACCCATCTCATAATGATACCATTCTTATGTGTGCCACAAAATCATAAACCATACATCATAGCATAACCCATGTAATAAAAATGGGATTCTTAAACATCATGACATCATAAAACAATTCATATAAGATAAAGGATTTCATAAAAATAATTCCATCACAACATAATCAAATAAATGTAATAAAAGGGATATAAACAGAATCCTATATTATCTTAGATGGAAAATAATTTTGATAAAACACTTGAACTCCATTCTTGAGGAAAATATCCTTTCTACTTCAAAAACTTTTTTCTTTCTTAACATGTCATACAATTTTAAACTAAAATAAGTTGATTAAAAATAAACTTGAAAACGTGTATGGGAATATTCTTGGAAATAATGTTTTAAAAACCCATTAATGTTGTATAAGTTAAAAGAAAACATTCTTCTCATACTTTTTTCAGAAAAATTAAAAAGTACCTCGTACGAAAAACGACAAAAGATTCCTTTCATATCTTTTACTAAAAACTCACCGAAGGGTAAAATTGGATTTAAAACATTGTATTTGGATGTAAATAATATTACATATTGAGGAAAAATGGATTTGGATGATAAAATACACCCCAGTAAATACCAAAGTATAAACAATCTTGGATAAAAATGAAATTGTGATATTTCCCTTACCTTAGGTCCAATTTGCTTCGTAAGTGTCTGAACCTCCTATATAATGATTTAAATAATGTTATTGACTTATTTCATAATCATAATTATTTTTATGATATCATATATGGTTCACTTATGACTTTATTTTACCTGTTCTTTTGTAAATTCCATGTTAAAGAGCGTTTTGGGTAAAATCTTTTCATTTATCGTCCGTGTTTTGACTTATAATTATTCATATGATTACTTAGATCATGATTAGTTAATTATAGAATATAAAACATGATTTATATATAATATATATTCATAATATACATATATATAATAGATCAGTAAATGGAATGAAATACACCGTTCATGGAGACGGTAGGCCGTACGTACGCATGAACGCTGTTTTTGTTTCCTTATTGAGTTGAATGGAATTAAGTAGATGACATACATATATATACACATAAATCCAGTATCATTATTATGTCATATATTTCATGATTACTTATTATATATACTTTATAATCATTCATCAATGGTTAACATGGAGAATGAATCTCATCGCGTCGTGGAGATGGTAGTCCGTACGTACGCACGGGCGATGATATCGTTCTCATGATCGTGGAATTGTGTTGGAGTGTATGTATACTATATCAGAATCAATATCACTTTACAATAATCATATATAGTTATTATTTACACCATTATAACCATCCAAGTAAGGTGGTGGTGGAAAATAGATTACACCACGGCGTGGAGACGGCATTCCGTACGTACGCACGCACGGTGATTTCGTTTTCCGTAGGATGGACAGATGGTGAAATAGGGTTGTTTCATACTTATAATAACATATCGATATATGAGTGATTCTGATGTTATTACTTAATAATTAAACAACCTAAGAAGAAGAAGTGGAAGAAGAAATAAAGTTGAAAGAATTGGTAACGGGCATTACCTTTTCTTTGAAGCGCCTCTTTGAGATCTCCTTTTAGGGCACTAAAATTGGTCTTTGAGGAAGACCAGAACCTCTAGGATGTTGCTATGGAAGTGAAGAATGTAATTGGGTAGGGTTTTTCTGAGCTTGAAAGCTCAAAGTGGTGTGAGGAAGAGAGGGAGGAGGTTCCCTTTTATAAGGGAGGAGAGGGGCACCTTTGGAATAACAAAAAATATTATTTTATTATAAAGCCAAATTCGGTTTTAAATAGCTCCAAATTGAAATATTTCGAAGATAAGGTAGGGATGGGTATAAATCCTCTCATCCAATATAATTTAGACAAGTTTAGGTTCCTATTTTAACCTTATAATTTAGATTTAACATTATGTAAAATAAGTTTACTTTTACTGTGTCTTCTTGTATTCTTATACTATAAGGTTAATAAACATTCTATAAGTAGCCAAACGAACCCCAAGTTGTTTATTATTAATATATATAACCTTATCTAAGTAATTTTGCTGAACCATAGATTTTTAGGAACAAAATAACAATTACTAATATAATATTTGTTTTAAAAACTATTTTATGTCAATTTTGACACTATTTAGTAATTGATTTTTGTGAAAATCATAACAGAATGATTAGTTCGAAAAAAGTTAATTAAATCAGTACTAACATTTCATATTAACCTAGAAAATTATTTTAATTCATAAAAAGTCTCAAATTACATATATTTTCGTATTTATAACATCAATTATGTCAATATTTCATTAATAAGATAGTTACTACATCATCTTTGTGTCATAAATAAATTACATTATTTAATGACTAAAAATTACAAATAAAATACCATTATGTATGAAATAGTTTTATATTTATAATGAATATTTATAGTCGAATTTATATTATGTATAACCCTATATTAAAAATGATATACTTATTAATCTTTGATTTTAACTATTTTAACCCTTCTTTAAATAAATTAATAATAAAGGTCCTAATCTAATCCAAGTGGTCTTAAATGGTCATATTTTATTTCTAAGGTTGTTTATGGTCGAATTACACTTATCCAATAGAATTAGGACATGTGTTAGGGTAATAATAATATCATTTTTACCCTTAATTACCCTATTTACTTTTAACCGTGGTAAAAAAAGTAAAAAGTTACTATTCACCAAAAATTATTTTCATCTCATTGAACCACATTTTACTTACTGATTTCAACCGTGTCTCTCGGATTTTTGAAATTCCACTCACAAAAGCAGTAAAATTATGTTTTATGAAAAATTCATTTTTTTAACTACCACTTACTGGTTTCACTATTCATCAAAAAATGAAAGTTTCCAGAAAAATACCAAAAATTAGTCCTAAGATATATTTGATATTATGAACTCAAAAATTATGTCTATTTTACCAAATTCAAAACATATCAATTGTAGTAATTAATTTAAAAATTAATTCTCGCAGTCTAAACAAATAGCGTGTTCTTAAGAGATAATAACTATCAAAAGATTGACACTTGTTTAAGTCTGGTTTAAATGTAAAATTAGATCCAATGACCAACATTGTATTAAATTATAAAAATATATTCTAAATATACTTTAAAACCACTCAAATTAATAATTTATCACTATTAATTATTTTGATTAAAATGGTTGTTTTTAATTTAAAATTTAGTAATTTTCACTATTCATCAGAAAATGAAAGTTATCTGAAAAGTACCAAAATTTCACCCTAAGCTAATTTCGATATTCCAAATCCAAAAATGAAGTCCATTTTGAAAAATAAAATTTATAGAATTTCAAAAAGTGGTTATTACTATTCATAACGGCTAGTTTTAATAATATTTTATTAGCATATCATTGTTTAGTGAAACTCGGTATTGCGTACGACTCAAGCTATCGAGGAAGGTCGCGATTTTGTGTAAAGCAAGCCAAGAAAGAGTTGTGTGTATAAAAAGATTCCTTTGATGATTTATATAACATAAAAGTCTCGGGTGTTACATTCTACCCCCCTTAAAATGAATTTCGCCCTTGAAATTCATCGGGGTTATAAATGGTTTACTACTCAAAAGTTTCATTAATAGAAACCCACATCGTAAAAAGGAGTTCCCAAACTTGGCTTTAAAAACTAAATAATGAAATGTAACGGTTACCCAAATTAACTCATCACTGGGTTTCCACGTAGGAGAACATAGGTGAAAATATGGATATGGAAGAAAAATCTAACCATCAAGTTCTGATGGAGAGTGGTAGAAAACATGGCTATGAAATATCCAACAATCACAAATCCATAGATTTTTTTTGATCTAAGGTACCATCTGATTCATCAGATATAAGGGCACTAGGATAACATTTTTGGTTTTCAAGATCATTTCCCTAAAGTTGGTGAATTAAAATAAATACTTACATGATTTTGGTACAATTTCACTGTTGTTCATGCTTTGAACAATTTCCACTTCATCTCTTAAAGAAATGAATTGAATTTGTTATTCATGAAGTGTTAATAGATCATGTGATAGAATGATGGGTCATTCTATCTGTTTCAAACAAAAGGTTAGCAAAAATTATCAAATATACATAAGTCCATCTATGGTGAGGTTAATCGTATACGATTCCAAAAATGAACTTATACTTTATATATCATACCGCGTAATGAAATAAAACTAGTTTCTACTAAACAGGGACTTCCTGTAGGCCAGTGGTAGGAGATAAAGGCCAGTCGCACTTCGGTTGTGGGTTCTATTCCCACAGCCTTGTCCGATGCGATGGGTTGTCACCTGTCCTGCAGGTTGTCGTTTTTCTAAAGCTATATTACTATAACATCCCATCAATAATATTGAAAAATGTTCTATCCTAACTTATGTCCAACATAATCCACTCCAATATTTTGGCTTATCTAAAATACTTCGGTCCGAGCTCATAGTATACATAAAATGATTACTTGAAATGTCACATAACAATCACGTGAATGCCATCATTTATCCCCCATATATCATAAGATATATCTTGTTGGTCAAATTACAAACATGTGAATACCTTAATCATGTATTCTCTTAAAGAATGAATACCCATTAATTGAACCATAGTGAAAACATGAATGCAATCAAAAGTTAACTCTTTCCACATACCAAAATACAAAAATTCTATATACTCAAACCATGATATAACCTTCTCCTTATATCACTGATGAGCTCATGAATACGGTCAAACATTTCATTTTCTCATTTTCCTTTCATTATGCGCATATCATCTTTTTTTCCAAAAAATATCTCAATCACATTCTATGGTTATCGGTACCATTGAAAACCACAATATACTGATACATAAATATTCCAATATTCCACGATACTATATACAACATTATTTTGGAATCCCATTACATAAACACTTAATCATTCCACCACATCATTGTCATATTCAACATCGCCAATAGTGATCGCATGTGACTTCCCTTTGTCCTTTTCCTTAAGTGGTTGCTCATGTTGATCATCACTAACCCTTAGATTATGGAATTTATTAGCATAATGCCCCATTTCCTTACACTTCAAGCATTGAAGTGTTGGTGGTCTGTTCTCTGCAGTCTTTTGTTTATTCACATCATTAGAAACCCTTTTTCCATTACTTCGACACTCAGCTACTCGATGACCTTTTTTTCCACTCTTAAAACAGTTTCTAGTCCCTTTAAGACAATCTCCACCATGCTTCTTTCCACACTTTGAGCATAAGGAAACATTCATTTTCTTTTCACCATTATTCTGAGATTTCTCCTTGAACTCTATCTTTCGTTTCTTGTCAAAACTATGAGATAGATAAGTAACACCAACTTCCATTTCTACCTTGATAGCACAACGCACAATTTCTTCATAGCTACTGAAGTCTCTTATAGCTAATGCCTTTCGAAGATTTGGTTTTAAGCCACTGAAGAATCGATCAAATTTACTTTCAGGTTGGATGATAAATCCAGAGGCATACTTTGAAAGCCTTGTAAAATTCGCTTTGTATATACCAACAGATTCATCATCCTTTTGCTTTAGTTCAAGAAACTCCTTCTCCCTCTTTGTTCGAAGAATAGGAGGGAAGTACTTATTGAAAAATAAGTTCTTTAACTTGTCCCATTCCATGGACTCAATTTCATCTCTTGGCCTCGTATTCTTGATAAGATTCCACCATTGATCAGCATCACCTTCCAAACGATACACTGCTAAGATGAATTTATCATGTTCAGAACATTGAAGAACTGAAAATATCTTTTCAGTAGTACTGATCCATTGTTCAGAAACATGTGGATCAGAAGACCCACTGAAAGAAGGTGGATGTTGCCTCATGAAGGACTCAATAGAATATTGTTCCCTTATCTGCTCATTTGGAAGTCCAGAATGATTCATATCTTTTGTAAGTATAGAAATAAGATTTTTCACTCCATCTCCCATAAAATTTGTTTGTTTAGGAGGACAAGCATTTCATTGTCCATTACATTGATCAACACGGTTCCTTCGGGTTCCAGCCATTGTCTAAAACTCAAAAAGAATAGTGTGAGAGGTAAAAATCATAATAAAGGGGGATTAAGTTCAATATCTAACATCTTTGGTATAATCTAATATCGTTACCATAGTTCTAGGACTATATCCTATACGTATACTTATCCTTAGGGACATCCCTAGACATACCTTAGAAATATCTTTAGGGATCTCACTAAAGTTCTCACATCCTAGTTTCCAAATGTTGACTAAACCTTTCCTCTAATACCAACTGTAGAGACCCAAAGCCTGACGTACATGGACATTACATTACTTTTTCGGAATACTTAGTACATAATATAAAAACACACACAAGGACCGTAATAGTTTAGTGTCTTTGTAAACTCGGAATATAATCTTCTAATCGTGGGGAAAGATCTTCAACATCTCCCATAAAGATCTTCCTTTTTTTACCTAAAACCTTTCTTTATATCCTGGGGAAATGAAAACATAAAAGGGTGAGCTCAAATGCTCATTAAGGTTAAACAAAAGAAATATCAATCACAACATATTCATAAGAACATAACAATTTGAAAATCTTACCCTGCAAAAGAGATCATAATTTCATAACATGGGATAAATCATGGTAGTGAAATGTAATCACAATAATCATAACTTAAAACAAGAAACATTGTGGCATACACACATAATCATAGAGAATCATTTCTTATTAGTCAAGACACATTTCCAAGACTATCTTAGTAGACAAAGTCCATTTCTGAACCAAGTTTACTCCTCGTTTCAGTCCTGTTTCACTTAACCGGTTTAACCTGCCGTTTTAGCCATGTCTATCTCATGAGATATAAAATCTTTACCCAATGCATTGGAGGGAGATATAGGTCCCACCCATCTCATAATGATACCATTATTATGTGTGCCACAAAATCATAAACCATACATCATAGCATAACCCATGTAATAAAAATGGGATTCTTAAACATCATGACATCATAAAACAATTCATATAAGATAAAGGATTTCATAAAAATAATTCCATCACAACATAATCAAATCAATGTAATAATAGGGATAGAAACAGAAATCCTATATTATCTTAGATGGAAAATAATTTTGATAAAACACTTGAACTCCATTCTTGAGGAAAATATCCTTTCTACTACAAAAACATTTTTCCTTTCTTAACATGTCATACAATTTTAAACTAAAAGAAGTTGATTAAAAATAAACTTGAAAACATGTAAGGGTAGCTTCTTGGAAATAATGTTTTAAAAATCTATTAATGTCGTATAAGTTAAAAGCAAACATTCTTCTCGTACTTTTTTCGGAAAATTTAAAAAGTACCTCGTACGAAAAACGACAAAAGATTCCTTTCATATCTTTTACTAAAAAATCACCGAAGGGTAAAATTGGATTTAAAAAATTGTAGGTGGATATAAATAATATTACATATTGAGGAAACATGTATGTGGATGATAAAATACACCCTAGTAAATACCAAAGTATAATCAATCTCGGATAAAAATTAGATTGTGATATTTCCCTCACCTTAGGTACGATTTGCTCCGTAAGTGTTCGAACCTCCTGTATAATGATTTAAATAATGTTATTGACTTATTATATAATCATAATTATTTTTATGATATCATATATGGTTCAATTATGACTTTATTTTACCCGTTCTTTTATAAATTCCACGCTAAAGAGCGTTTTGGGTAAAATTGTTTCATTAGTCGTCCGTGTTTTGACTTGTAATTATTCATATGATTACTTAGATCATGATTAATTAATTAAAGAATATAAAACATGATTTATATATAATATATATTCAGAATATACATATATATAATAGATCAGTAAATGGAACGAAATACATCGTTCATGGAGACGGTAGGACGTACGTACGCATGAACGCTGTTTTCGTTTCCTTATTGAGTTGAATGAAATTAAGTAGACGACATACATATATATACACATAAATACAGTATCATTATTATTTCATATATTTCATGATTACTTATTATATATACTTTATAATCATTCATCAATGGTTAACGTGGAGAATGAATCTCATCGCGTCGTGGAGACGGTAGTCCGTACGTACGCACGAGCGATGATATCGTTCTCATGATCGTGGAATTGTGTTGGAGTGTATGTATACTATATCAGAATCAATATCACTTTACAATAATCATATATAGTTATTATGTACACCATTATACCCATCCAAGTAAGGTGGTGGTGGAAAATAGATTACACCACGGCGTGGAGACGGTATTCTGTACGTACGCACGCGCCGTGATTTCGTTTTCCATAGGATGGATAGATGGTGAAATAGGTTTGTTTAATAATTATAATAACATATCAATATATGAGGGATAATGATGTTATTACTTCATAATTAAACAACCTAAGAAGAAGAAGTGGAAGAAGAAATGAAGTTGAAAGAATCGGTAACAGACATTACCTCTTCTTTGAAGCGCCTCTTTGAGATCTTATTTTAGGGCACTAAAATTGGTCTTTGAGGAAGACCAGAACCTCTAGGATGTTGTTATGGAAGTGGAGAATGGAATATTTCAGGGTTTGGCTGAGCTTGAAGGCTCAATGTGGTGTGAGGAAGAGAGGGAGTAAGTGCCCTTTTATAAGGGAGGAGAGGGGCACCTTTGGAATAACTAAAAAACATTATTTTATTATAAAGCCAAATTCGGTTGTAAATAGCTCCAAATTGATTTATTTATAAGCTAAGGTATGGATGGGTTGAAATCCTATCATCCAATAGAATTTAGACAAGTTTAGGTTCCTATTTTAACCTTATCATTTAGAGTTAACATTAAGTAAAATAATTTTACTTTTACCGTGTCTTCTTGTGTTCTTATACTATAAGGTTAATAAACTTACTATAAGCATCCAAACGAACCCCAAGTTGTTTATTATTAATATATATAACCTTATCTAAGTAATTTTTCCGAACCGTAGATTTTTAGGAATAAAATAACAATTACTAATATAATATTTGTTTTAAAAACTATTTTATGTCAATTTTGACAATATTTATTAATTGATTTTTGTGAAAATCATAACAGATTTATTAGTTAGAATAAAGTTAATTAAATAAATACTAACATGTCCTATTAACCTATAAAATTAGTTTAATTCATAAAAAGTCTCAAATTACATTTATTTGGGTATTTATAACATCAATTATGTCAATATTTCATTAATAAGATAATTACTGCATCATCTTTGTATCATAAATAAATTACATTATTTAATGTCTAAAAATTACAAATAAAATATCATTATGTATGAAATATTTCTAGCTTTCTAATTAATATTTATAGTCTAATTTATGTTATGTATAACCATATATTAAAAATGATATATTTATTAAACTTTGATTTAAACTATTTTAACCCTTCTTTAAATAAATTAATAATAAAGGTCCTAATCTAATCCAAGTGGGCCTAAATGGTAATATTTTATTTCTAAGGTTGTTTATGGTAGAATTACACTTATCCAATAGAATTAGTACATGTGTTAGGGTAATAATAATATCATTTATACCCTTAATTACCCTATTTACTTTTAACTGTGGTAAAAAAAAGTAAAAAGTTATTATTCACCAAAAATTATTTTCATCTCATTGAACCACATTTTACTTACTGACATCAACCATGGCTCTCTGATTTTTGAAATTATACTCACAGAAGCGGTAAAATTAAGTTTTATGAAAAAATCATTTTTTTAACTACCAATTAGTGGTTTCACTATTCATCAAAAAATAAAAGTTTCTAGAAAAATACCAAAAATTAGGCTTAAGCTATATTTGATATTATGAACTCAAAAATGATGTATGTTTTCCAAATACAAAACATATTAGTTGCACTAATTAATTTAAAAATTAATTCCCATCGTCTAAACAAATATCGTGTTCTTAAAAGATAATAACTATCAAAAGATTGACACTTGTTTATGTCTGGTTTAAATGTGAAATTACATCCAATGACCAAAATCGTATTAAATTGTAAAAATTTATTCTAAATATACTTTAAAACCACTCAAATTAATAATTTATCACTATTAATTATTTTGATTAAAAAGGTTGTTTTTAATTAAAATTTAGTAATTTTCACTATTCATCAGAAAATGAATGTTATCCAAAAAGTACCAAAATTTCACCCTAAGCTAATTTCGATATTCTGAATCCAAAAATGAAGTCCATTTTGAAAAATAAAATTTATAAAATTTCAAAAAGTGGTTATTACTATTCATAATGGCTAGTTTTAACAATATTTTATTAGCATATCATTGTTTAGTGAAACTCGGTATTGCGTACGGCGCAAGCTATCGAGGAAGGTTGCGATTTAGTGTAAAGCAAGCTAAGAAAGTTTTGTGTGTAGAAAAAGATTCCTTTGATGATTTATATAACATAAAATTCTCGGGTGTTACACCTTTAGTTCCTATTTGAAATTAAAATATTGAAAATATTATATGCAGTTAAATTTCAAACTGAAAATTAAATAATTCTGACCACAATCTGACACTGGTGATCACCTCTAAACTCTCTAGTGGTTGGATCATTGTACATCTTCTAATAAATGTCGTACCCCGAAATATTGGGATTATTGACTATCTATATTAATATAAAATAAACTGTTTATATTTAATGCTATATAAAATATTAAAAAAACATACTTACCAGATGCTCTCTATGTGTACTGAATGTATGGCTACCATCTGGATGTGTCACTTTTTGTCTCCCCTGGTTCTACCAGCCCAATGAAGATATCTTCTGAAATCCACCACTCATCCAGTGTGAACATAATCCATCCCAAATGTGAGAAGAAATGTACTCTAGTCAGTGGGCTCTACACAACTCATCAAATATTGTCACTCCTGCTTTCTTAATGGTTTTACTTCTCAAATTGTGAAAAAACTCGTGGAAACGCTCATGCATAGACACCTCTCATGCCTCATGGATAGACTTATTCATTCTATCATTGATGGGATACCATAAACCCTACAAATAATTTATAATATCAAGTTATTAATGAAATAAATTTCAAAATAAATATTATTTATTTATGTATCAGCCAATGGTTGAACATTCTTGAGCTACACATCAATGGGAATCTGTTCCCATGTGATCCATGGCTGAGAAAAATAATTGGGCAAGATAGTTCTCCCCCGTCCAACAGCTACATGCACAAAACTATTAAAAAAGAATAAATAATAAAACAATTGGTATAAAAAAAATTAATGAAAGCTAACTAAAAGACACAGTTTACCATACCTCCACATGAGTGGATCGAAGCCATGGCGTGGACGTCGCTCAGGGATAGGGTCAGGAATCATCAGCCACACAAGACCGCACCCCATTCGCATACCCCTTGAATCTCCAGTAGGCTGAGTATAACGACCCATACTTTACATACATTGTTATTACATCAGAATTGACGCACACTTATTACAAAATATAACAAAACAAGGAAAGAACCGTATATGTATAGTGTCTTTAGAAACTGGGAAACATAAACAACTGGTTCATAAAGCGTCTACATTGTCTCCCATTTATTTCATCATATCTATAGTCCCTTTTTGCATATCTTACTTAATAACCTTCTTCCTGACCTGGGGAAAGAAAACATACAAAAGGGCGAGCTTAAATGGTCAGTAAGGGTAAACAAAATAAATATCAATCACATCGTATTCATAAGAAAATAACATTTTGAAAATCTTAACTTGCAAAAGAGATCATAATATCATAACATGGGATAAATCATAGTAGTGAAATGTAATCCCAATAATCATAACTTAAAACATGAAACTTTGTGGTATACACACATAATCATATATAATCATTTCTTATTAGTCAAGACTCATTTCCAAGACTATCTTAGTGGACAAAGTCCTTTTATGAGCCGATTCCACTCCTCGTTTCAGTCCTATTTCACTGAACCGATATAACCTACCGTTCTAGCCATGTCTATCTCATGAGATATAAAATATTTACCCAATGAATTGGAGGGAGATATAGGTCCCACTCATCTCATAATGATGCCATTATTATGTGTGCCACAAAATCATAAATCATACATCATTGCATAACCCATGTAATAAAAATGGGAATCTTAAACATCATGACATCATAATAAAATTCATATAAGATAAAGGAATTCATAAAAATATTTCCATCACAACATAATGAAGTAAATGTAATAATAGGGATAGAAACAGAACCCTATATTATAATATATGGAAAATAATTTTGATAAAACACTTGAACTCCATTCTTGAGGAAAATATCATTTCTACTTCAAAAACATTTTCCTTTCTTAACAAGTCATACAATTTTAAACTAAAAGAAGTTGATTAAAAATAAACTTGAAAACTTGAAAAGGAAGCTTCTTGGAAATAATGTTTTAAAAATCCATTCATGCCGTATAAGTTAAAAAACATTCTTCTCGTACTTTTGTCAGAAAAGTCAAAAAGTACATCGTACGAAAAACGACAAAATATTCCCTTAATATCTTTTACTAAAAACTCACCAAAGGGTAAAATTGTATATAAACTATTTTATAAGGATATAAATATTACATATTGAGGAAACATCGATGTGGATGATAAAATACACCCCAGTAAATTCCAAACTATAAACAATCTTGGATAAAAATGAGATTGTGATATTTCCCTTACCTTAGGTCCGATTTTCCTCGTAAGTGTCCGAACCTCCTGTATAATGATTTAAATAATGTTATTGACTTATTACAGAATCATAATTATTTTTATGTTATCATATATGGTCATATTCTTAGTATCTTGGTAGTAATATTTCATTGCTACTTGTTATTCGGGTGTTTATAACTTTTTGTTCTTATGCGTGTTTTGTCAAATAAATTCTTATTCTTCTCTTTAATTTATAGATACCTCATTTCCATAATGGTATTAGTGTAATATATATCATATTCATTCATTTAATTCCTTTATATAATCATTATGAAATGAAGATCATGTAGAATGAGTCGCATCACATCGTGGAGACGGTATTCCGTACGTACGCACGAGTGATGATATCGTTTCTATGATCATGGAATTGTATTGGAGTGTATTTATACTATTTCGGAATCAATATCACTTTATAATAGTCATATATAGTCATTATTTACACCATTATACCCATCCAAGTAAGGTGGTGGTGGAAAATAGATTACACCACGGCGTGGAGACGGTATTCCGTACGTACGCACGCGCGGTGATTTCTTTTTCCGTAGGATGGATAGATGGTGAAATAGGGTTGTTTCATACTTATAATAACATATCATTATATGATTGATACTTATGTTATTACTTAATAATGAAACAACTAAATAAGAAGAAGTGGAAGAAGAAATAAAGATGAAAGAATCGGTAACAGACATTACCTCTTCTTTGAAGTGCTTCTTTGAGACCTTCTTTTAGGGCACTAAAATTGGTATTTGAATAAGACCAGGACCTCTAGGATTTCTATAGGGAAGTGGAGAGGATAAATTGGCAGGTTTTTGCCGAGCTTGAAGTCTCAAAGTGGTGTGAGGAAGAGAGGGAGGAGGCGCCCTTTTATAAGGGAGGAGAGGGGCACCTTTGGAATAACTAAAAATATTATTTTATTAGGAAGTCAATTTCGGTTTAAAATAGCTCCAAATTGATTTATTTCAAAGATAAGGTGTATATGGGTCGAAATCCTTACATCCAATAGAATTTATACATGTTTAGGTTCCTATTTTAACCATATCATTTAGATTTAACATTAAGTTAAATAATTTTACTTTTACCGTGTCTTCTTGTGTTCTTATACTATAAGGTTAATAAACTTACTATAAGCCGCCAAAAGAACCCCAAGTTGTTTATTATTAATATATATAACCTTATATAAGTCATTTGGCTGAACCTTGGATTTTTAGGAACAAAATAACAATTACTAATATAATATTTGTTTTAAAAACTATTTTATGTCAATTTTGACACTATTTAGTAATTAATTTTTGTGAAAATAATAACAGAATTATTAGTTCGAAAAAAGTTAATTAAATATGTTATAACATGTAATATTAATCTATAAAATTATTGTAATTAATAAAAAGTCTCAAATTATATTTATTTGGGTATTCATAACATCACTTTTGTCAATATTTCATTAATATGATAATTACTGCATCATCGTTGTGTCATAAATAAATTAAACTATTTAATGTATAAAATTACAAATAAACTACCATTATGTAGGAAATCTTTTTATCTTTCTAATGAATATTTATAGTCGAATTTATCTTATATATAACCCCATATTAAAAATGATATAGTTATTAAACTTTGATTTTAACTATTTTAACCCTTCTTTAAATAAATTAATTATAAATGTCCTAATCTAATCCAAGTGGGCCTAAATGGTCATATTTTATTCCTAAGTTTGTTTTTGGTCGAATTAAACTTGTACAATAGAATTAGGACATGTGTTAGTGTAATAATAATATCATTTTTACCCTTAATTACCCTATTTACTTTTAACCGTGGTTTAAAAAAAGTAAAAAGTTACTATTCACCAAAAACTATTTTCTTCTAATTGAACAACATTTTAGTCCTTGATATTAAACATGTCTCTCGGATTTTCGAAATTCCACTCACAGAAGCGGTAAAATTATGTTTTATGAAAAATTCAGTTTTTTTAACTACCACTTAGTGGTTTCACTATTCATCAAAAATTGAAAGTTTTCAGAAAAATACCAAAATTTCACCCTAGGCTAATTTCGATATTATGAATCCAAAAATGAAGTCTATTTTGAAAAATAAAATTTATAAAATTTCAAAAAGTGGTTATTACTATTCATAACGGCTAGTTTTAATAATATTTTAATAGTATATCATTGTTTAGTGAAACTCGGTATTGCGTACGACGCAAGCTATCGAGGAAGCCCACGATTTCGTGTAAAGCAAGACAAGAAAGTGTTGTGTGTAGAAAAATATTCCTTCGATGATTTATATAACATAAAAGTCTCGGGTGTTACACTGAGGGTCAGATGATCCCAAATCCTCCTCATCCAAAGGTAGCTCAGCCTACTGCAACTCACAAAATAGATCTGAGTCCATCTGAAACACAAATTATTATTGTTAGCAGATAGTTGAAAATAACTATTACATATATATATATATATATTAGTTTTGATTATAACCAGCACTTAACTGTGTCAATGTCCACCTTCATCGTCATCTTCATATCTGACGACTTCAATGTCTTCATATTCATCATCGACATCATCAATATCTATACGATTTTTAGTTTCATCATATCTTTCTATTTCAAATTCATTTTTAACGTCATAAAACATCATTGTCACCATTGACCATTGATTTTGGGGTGTCATCATTGATATTCATGTCTCTTTGTGAAAAATATGGATTTTGAGTAGTCTCTTGGAAAATTTCAATTCATTGTACTTCATCGGAACCACATTCAGTTTGAAAAAACTGATTTTCCCGAGATTTCATTTTTATTATGCTCTACCAATCACTCAGGTCTCTTGAAGTAGCACAGTACATTGAAAAATATATTTTATGTGCCTATTGAGCCATTAAAAATAGTTCATTTACTGCAAGAAGACTTTTATATTTTATATTGATGATTCCATGAATCACATGAACACACAAGCCTCTCTCAGTATCCAACCGACAACATTCAAACATCATTATGTAATTTTTCGATAGATATCATAGTTTAATAATTTCATCCAGCATGCCATAAAAGTCAAATTCAGTTTCTCTATGATGTGATCCTCTCAAGAAAACACCACTATTCATTGTTTTTTTGATTCCCCATATGCACATGTATGAAATTGAAAACCATTCACTACATATGAATTATAGGATTTAACAATTTTGGATGGTGGGTTACTCAATATACACAGTCGGTTATTAATTTTATCATCATGTTGTAACGCATGAATTTTTTTAAAACAATTATCAATATAATAAATATTAAACTGAATTGATATGTTAAACCATCTATAATTTATGTTACCATTTTTTGTAACCATTTATAAAAAAATTTGTCGGTGTTCTTCAAAAGCAGTTGTTGTAATTTGTGGAAGCTTTTTCTTAATATGATTATAATATAACCTATAAATAAAATAAGTTTACTTACTATAAAATAAATTATAAAATAAGTAATAGAATCCCTCAAAGTACAAATTATTTCATTTCTTCACAGTTGATAAGAACATATGTATGTGCTCTATGATGTTCATAAACTAAAGTCCATCATTCACAAACTCCACCGAAGACAATATCAGGTTGATTAAAAACTGATAATTTATTGTCCACTTCATCATCAAAATTCCCCTCATTATGTCCCATGTGGTTGTGTTTTGAGGGATATTTAGATTCAAAATAATTAGAGCAGAAAAAAGAAATTTCCTCATGAAAATAAGCTTCAGCAATTGTGCCTTCAACTAATGCTTTGTTACATAATCTTTTCTTCAACTTATGCATGCATCTCTCAAATCGGTACATCCATTGAAACTGTATCAGACCTCCACATTTATCTTCATGTGGAAAATGTAATATCAGATGTTCCATTGAGTCAAAAAAGTCAATGGGAAGATTTTTTTCAGTTTACATATAATTACAACAACATCTTCTTCCAATTTTCATAATACATCGTAGTCTATTTTCACCACAAAAATGTCTCAAAAAAATATTATATGTCTATTATAGAATCCTAAATCATATAATTCAAAAAAACTCTAAATATAATTTCATAAATCTTTTAATTATAACATTAAAATCCGGATTTTTTAATCCGGTAATATGACCATTATTAACACATCTACCCAAATTGGAAGCATAACTATCTGGAAGTCTCAAATATGCAACCCACTGACAAAATAATAAGCGCCTTTCTTTGGATAGTGTATAAGATGTATTTTTATTCATTAACCTATGTGATCTAACATTTGGAAATAGTTCAAGTTTCGGTCATCTGTAAATTTGGGAAAGATCTAATCGTGCCTTTACTTTATCTTTGGTCTTACCTGGACTATCCAAAATTGTATGAAATAAATTATCCAAATAGTTCTTATCAATATTCATGAAATCCAACACGTGTCAGAGAAATAAATCAGACCAATATGACAGATCCCAAAAAATGATTTGTTTCATTTAATTACGTTCTTTCCCAAATCCATGAATTTTCTGTTGGTTTACTGTTGTCCAAAATGTGATGGGAGGTAATGAAAATACAAATTATTTTAACTCTATACCTTAGATAATTTTTGGAGGTTCATCCCTTTTAATTATGCCTTTTTTAAAATGAGATTTGTTCCTCCAAAAAGGGTGATCAGTTGGAAGAAATTTGCGATGACAGTCAAAATAGGAAGGTTTTTTTCATTGATGAGCATAAAGGCTTTGTTGTCTTTCATATAGTAAGGACATGATTTCGGACCATGTGTACTACAACCAGATAATATTCTATATACCGGGAAGTCACTAATCATCCACATCAATGATTATTTTAATTTGAAATTTTGTTTTGCAGCAACATCATATGTACTAACACCATTACTCCACAAGGAATTTAACTCATCAATCAATGGTTTCAAATAAAAATCAATATTATTTTTTAGAAGTCTTGGAACTAATAAGGTCAAAAATATATAGGTCTCTTTCATCAACATCCATAGAGGTAAATTATATGGAGTTATAAAGACAAGCCAACATGAATACTAACTACCACAAGAACTAAACTGACAGAAACCATTAGTAGAAAGACCAAATCGCACATTTTCGGCATCTAAAGAAAAAGACAGATGTAGTCAGTCAAAATGTTTCCATGAATCACCATTATATGGATGATTCAAGATTTTACCTGTTGAAATCTTGGTTTTGTGCCATGACATCATTGACGATGTGTTATAAGACATAAATAAATGTTGCAACCTAGGTGTAAGGGAGAAATATCTCAACTGTTTTACAAGAATTGATCTAGACTTCCCCGATTGAACTTCTTTATACCTCGATTGTCCACATGTGGGATAACTATCTAATGGCTAATTTTCACTAGAATATAAGATGCAATCATTTTGATATGCATGAATATTCCGATAACTAAGTCCCAGATTACGAACCAGCCTCTTACTCTCATAGTAATTTTCAGGCAACACATTTTCTTCAGGTAACAGTGTTTTAACCAAAGAAAACATCTGATCAAAACAGTTGTTTGACATTGCATTATCATATTTAATATCCATAAATTTTTCAATTGCTACTAATTTTTTTATCTTGGAACTAGGATATAATGCATCCTTAGCAGACCTCAACAACTCATAAAATTCAGATGGTGCCAACTTAGGATTTAATTCAATATCATCCCGAGTTTCAGTTTTTTTAATTGATGGACCTAAAACATCATGTACTAAATTTTAAAACCATGATTGATCTGGAATCAATTTATTAGTATCTTCTCTGGAACTTCATTCGCCGTGTTGATACTAAAAAACATAATCTGGTTGAAAACCAAACCACATGATATGTCCCCCAACCTTGTCAAATATGTTAAACATTCTTATAGAACATTTTTTACAAGGATGGTTAATTGTTCCTTCTGAAACAAATTCTGTTTTTGATGATTCAAATTATAAGAAGGATTCAACACCCTGAATATATACAGGATTTAAACCAGAACCATTTGGATTTCTGCATTGAATTATCCAAGCGCGATCATCTAATAATGATTGTTGTCGACTTCCTTGTTCAATATTTTTCTACAAAATATAAAATCATTACTGTTTTTGAATAAATTAAAATTATAAAAACACTATCCAAAAAAATAAGATAAATAATTACAATTACTTCTTAATAATTATCATTAAATATGGGAGACATAATTTCCAGTAGATTGACGGCTCCTCTTCTATCTGAAGGCTCATTTACTTGCAACTTTCTCATAATGAAATAATAATGAAGAATCTACTCGGTGGTATGCATATCCATTCTTGTGCATACAAGAATGTATAAGCATACCTTTGAGCATATTCTTCACTGTGATTTTAGTGTGAGAAAGATGCAAGTAAATGAGTCGTCGAAAAGAAGAGCCCCATTTTCGTTGATGAATCATCTTCTTGCAACTTCCATTGCCTAAAAACATTATGAAAAATATGGTCCTGCGAATGCATATTCAAACTCGTGCATACAAGATTTGATATGCATATGTAGACGCATACTTTTTATAATTTTTTGAGTCGGTGAGAGTTGAAAGGAGAAGATTCATTTAGCAAAAGGAGTGCTGCCAATCCACTAGAAAATTTTTCTAAGTTCTTACAATTTATTAAAATTGATTTTATTTCTAATTATTCCTAATTTTTCCTAATTTTTCTTAATTATTACTAATTATTACTAATTATTCTTAATTATTTTTAATTATTCCTAATTATTACTAATTATTCCTAATTATTCCTAATTAATCCTAATTATTCCTAATTATTCCTAATTATTCATAACTAATTCTAATTATTCCTAATTATTCCTAATTATTCTTAATTATTCCTAATTAATCTTAATTATTGATAATTATACCTAATTATTTCTAATTATTCCTAATTATTCCTAATTATTCCTAATTGGTGCTAATTATTACTAATTATTGCTAATTATTTCTAATTATTGCTAATTGTTTCTAATTATTGCTAATTATTTCTAATTATTACTAATTATTGCTAATTATTTCTAATTATTTCTAATTAATGCTAATTATTCATATTTATTGCTAATTATTTCTATTTATTGCTAATTATTCATATTTATTATTTATTATTTTTATTTATTGCTAATTATTTCTATTTATTGCTATTTATTCCAATTTATTCCTATTTTTCATATTTTTCATATTTTTTCCTATTTATTCCTATTTATTCCTATTTATTCTTATTTATTATTATTTATTACTATTTATTACTAACTATTACTAATTATTACTAATTATTGCTAATTATTACTAATTATTATTATTTATTACTATTTATTACAATATATCAGTATTTATTAATAATTATTACTATTTATTACTAATTATTAGTATTTATTACTAATTATTTGAATTTTCTACTATTTATTACTAATTATTAGTATTTATTACTATTTATTACTATTTATGACTATTTATTACTATTTTTTACTATTTTTTACTATTTAATTCTATTTATTAATATTTATTAGTATTTATTAACATTTATAAGTATTTATTACTATTTATTACAATTTATTACTAATTATTACTATTTATTACTGTTTATTAATATTTATTACTATTTATTACTATTTTTAGTATTTATTACTATTTATTACTTTTTATTACTATTTATTACTAATTATTACAAATTATTACTATTTAAAACTAAATATTACTAAATATTACTAATTGTTACTATTTATTACTAATTATTATTTATTACTAATTATTAGTATGTATTACTATTTATAATTATTTATTGCTATTTATTAATAATTATTAGTACTTATTACTAATTAATAGTATTAATTGCTAATCATTAGTATTTATTACTAACTATTACTAATTATAACTAATTATTAGTATTTGTTACTAATTATTACTAATTATCACTAATTATTAGTATTTATCACTATTTATTACTAATTAATACTAATTATTACTATTTATTAGTATTTCTTACTAATTATTAGTATTTATTACTAATTATTAGTATTTATTACTATTTATAACTAATTGTCACTAATTATTAGTATTTATTACTATTTATTACTATTTATTACTATTTATTAATACTTATTACTATTTATTGCTATTTATTACTATTTATTACTATTTATTACTATTTATTATTAATTATTACTATTTACTAGTATTTATTACTATTTATTATTATTTATTATTATTTATTATTATTTATTACTATTTATTAGTATTTATTACTATTTATTAGTATTTATTAGTATTTATTAATAATTATTACTATTTAGTACTAATTATTAGTATATATAAATAATTATAAGTATTTATTAATAATTATTAGTATTTATTACTAATTATTAATATTTAATACTAATTATTAGTATTTATTAATAATTATTTGTATTTATTACGATTTTTTAGTATTTATTACTAATTAACAGTATTTATTACTAATTGTAAATATTTATTACTATTTTTTCCTAATTATTACAATTTTTTCATAATTATTACTAATTAGAATTAATTACTATTAATTACTGCAAAATACATCTACTAATTACTAATTACCGCTAATTATTTATATACATTACTAATTATCGTTAATAATTATTAATTTTTACTAATTACTAAGAATTAGTACTAATAATTTCGTTTTATTATTATAAATAAATACTAATGACAACAATTTGAATCTAACTTAATTACAACAAATCTACAATAATTAAAATTAATATAAAAAATTGAAATAAATACTAAATTAAATAAAACATAAATGCCTTTAAATTTGATCTCTTATAATTGTAGACGACTTCACAACTTCTTTGTAAAGAAAAACTAACTTTGAAAAATTTGCACTCTAAAATTCGAGTTTAGAGAAGCAGAGAAAGTAGGAATTGAGGATGAAGGAAAAAACGGATGCGGGTATATATAGGTTAGATTAGATGTGATGAGACTATTTGTGATGGTAATATCGTCGCAAATAATACTTTTTTTGTGACAGGACCCGTTGAAAATACCTTCAGCCGCATTAATTACTCTCGGTGGTTAAAAGGTTATTTGTGATGGGACCCGTCGCGAAAAGTAACCAGCCGACACCCTATTTGCAATGAGACAACATCCTGTCGCAAATAGTTTTTACTGCCGCTGGGTATTTACGACGGGGGATCCCCCATCGCACTTACTGTTTACCGCATCCCGGTATTGGCGACTGATAGACACCTCCCTTCGCAAAATACCCTTCCGGGCGGTTTGGCACGCAAACCGCACCAAACCGCGCGTATGTTTTTGCGACGGGGTGCCTAGTCACGTCACAAATAATTAGTTATTTGTGACAGGTTGATGTCCCCATCACAAATAACCTCTTCGATGGACTATTTGTGTCATGACCCGGCCCTACCGGTCTCGAGCCGCAACTACCCCATGCCTGCCTCCATAGGCCAGGGGCTGGCGACAAGCACCGAAGGGGTAAAGATCTTCGGGAGGCCTTTGCCTAAGTACCTGTACACACACACACATCCCACTCGATGCAGAAGTGTAGAGTAAAAATAAAACCAAAGGACAAACAACTATAACCCAACCACAGTCATGCATCAACTTCTAAATATTACATGTAAAGTGCTGAAAAGTATTGACAAGCTAACTGAACAGAAAAAGGGGAAAAACACCCGCCCAACTAGATAGGTTCCACAACCCGGCAACAGGTAAATGAAAGTAAACAACTGGTGAGTCTCACACCCGGAAATCCTACTACGTCCACCGAACGCAGCCCAAGCTCATGTGTCCTCTACGCTCTTTTGTAGTCTCGATCGACCTGTCTGTCGTCTGCAAGGGCACACCAAGTGTGGGCAAAGCCCAAGCAGGGGTGAGTATAAAGATACTCATTAAGATGCCCCGAAATGCTGAGGTAGCAACAAAGGAAATACTAAAATGGTGTGCAGTAGATAGATCAAGAACAGTGTAAGAGTAAAAAAGAGAGAGTAAAGCTCAACCCGACAAGAGAAAGGAAGCAGGCTTGTCCAACCAAGATAAGCTAGACACGAAAAGCATGTGGCATACCCCGCACATCTTCGCCCCTCCTAGAAGGAGAGTAACTGAACCCAAGGAGAGGGAATAAGAGTAGGGTTTATATATATGCACAACAAGAAACCTGAACGAGTGTGTAAGGAGATCTATATATTCTAGCTCAGCCCAAGAAAAGTCGCCAACAGTTCAAAGGGTATCTATCACTGATGCCCAACAGTCCTGCATGCCAAAGATGCCTCATCGCTGAACCGTACAACCAAGGGTCCTGCTCCGGTAATCACAGAGAAAAGTCACTGACTAGCCTCATAGAAAGGGTTGAGTCTGAAAGAAGTCATTGGGTAACCTACTACCCAACCTCGCTGGAGGGTAAACCACAAGAGGTCGTCGGGTAACCCACTGCCAAGCCCCACTGGAGGGTAAACCCCAAGGTTAATGGGTAACCCACTACCCAGCCCCGCTGGAGGGTGAACCCTAAGAGGTCACGGGTAACCCACTGCCCAGCCCAACTGAAGGGTAATCCCTAAAGTCAACGGGTAACCCACTGCCCAGCCCCGCTGGAGGGTAAACCCTAAGGTCAACGGGTAACCCACTTCCCAACCATGCTAGAGGGTAACCCTAAACGCCGGTGGGTAACCCAGTTCCCAGCACCGCTGGAGGGTAAACCCGAAACTGGTCCGGTAACTCTGCGTTGTTTGTGCCATCACTGGGTATCACTAGCACTGCTACCTTGCGTAGGTTCAGAGTGCGTCAAAAGGAACCTCCAAAAAATCCATTTCATGTTTCCACATTTAATGAGATATCAAAAGATGCTCTGCACACCCAAAAATATTACACCGTTGTAATCCTCGCAGAAAAACATGCGAGATAGACTGCTTACTCGCTGGAAACGGACTCCCGACGAAAGATTTATTCAACACCGCTTTATACCCACACGGCATATCGTGGGGCCCACCCATCGATCTTGAAAGAGGTCATAAAAACTGCTCCATCATGATTCTCTTGGAAAAACACGCCAAAATGAATATTCATGTTCCCCAAATGGACGTCTGATGAAAAAGTTGCAGGTGCTGCACACAGCTTAAAAGACAGCTCATGGGGCCCACACCTCAACACTGGCTTCAATGACTAAAACCACCCTGGTCAACTTCAACTTGATTCCAGGGTCACAACCCCTCTAACAGCTCCTAAAATGGAATTCGGATGCAGAATCTCCAACTCCGCACATTACCCAAACGGGGCCCAGTGGGGGCCACACCTCGACCCTGAAACACGTCACGCAGATCGTACCATTGTGTTCCTTCCAGATAACCACGAGGCATATGCTGTTCATCTTCCCTGTACGGACTTATGAAGCATCAGTCATAAATATGCAGCATACGTCTGGAAGACGCTTCATGGGGCCCATGCCTCAGACTCGGATTTAGGCGGGCGGATTGCATCGTCACAATCCCCTCGGAATAACACTCCGAAATGAGTACTAAAACACCCCAAACGGATGTCGGGGGAAAAAGTGGTGTTTCACCATAAAACGTGTGAACCCAGACTAGTGGGTCCCACACCTTGTCTCAAACCCAAATGCTTCAAAAACCGTCTCAAAATTCCGCACGAGGACTAGGGTCATGCTGCTGCTGGCAGCGCGTCAATCGGACATCCGAAATAGGAGTTAGGTCCGACACAAGATTAATTAATTAATTAAGTAATTAATTAATTTTTTGCATTAAGCATGTCATTCCACCGAGCAAAAAAACCAAACTGAAAAGGTTCTGAACCAACTTTGGAAGGACCATCTCAATTCCAGGGCCACAGCGCCTCTGACGGAGCGTCAAACGGACATCCGTCTCGCGAACCACGTCCGTCGCAACTTTAATAACAACTTAATATTATTAAATTAAATCGTTTCGGGCCACCTGTCTTTGGGACCAGAACCCAAAAACCCAAAAACCCACTTCAAATAGTCCGCCTGTCCAACACGAACCCACAGCTGCAGACGGCGCATCAAACGGACACGCCGTTTAGAAGTTACGGCCCCCCAAACGCAAGGGGGCCCAACCGGGCCGGTTCACCCCAGCCGGCCCGGTCCGAACCACCGGCCCGCGACCCAGCTGCAGTTCTGGCCTGACATGCTGATCCAGCAACACCGGACCCCCTCGAGTCTGGTTCTTCAAGTGGATCGGCCATTTGGTCGGTCTTCGTCACCTAGCAGGACCCGCACTTTGTGGGTCTTTGTCTGTGGCGCACCCCCGAGGTCAGCGCCTCGGGGTTCCTCCCGAGTGCGACAGCACGAGGGTGATGCCCTCTCTCCACCGTCCTATAGAGCACGCCATCATGGAACCTGCTTCCTGCGGCGCCACCTGGCTCCCCCGCTCCGCCGCTCTGCTGCGACCGCCTCACCCGCCGAACGCACTGCTGCACGTCGGCCCGTCGAGCGCCGTGGTCGCCCGGGCCTGCTCGGCTCCTCCGTCGGACTCCTCCGGCCAAACCCCGTCTACGCCGCCTGGTCCTTCGCACTCTACATTGGTGACACCCGACACCGGCACCTCCAAAGTCTTGGTCGCTCAGCCTCGGCTCCTCCCGGAGCTACCTCGGCTGCCGCACACCGGCTGAAAGCCGTTCACCCCTCTGCGCCACCCCGACCTCTGGAAACTGCCCTTTCCAGAGCTGAGGCTTCCGATAGCCATATCCACAACTATGGTGTCCCAATTCCAAATCCAAAGGAGGATTCATAATCGTTGGGGCGAGGCCTTCGGAGTGCCTGCCCCCGATCTTCGATCCGACGAGATTTGGCATGTCTGAAAATTGGGACGAAGAACGCCCAATAATGAGAATTTAAAAATAGGGCTCGGGCGTTGGTCGTGGTTCTTCAACCATCACCCCAATTCCAAAATTTTTGAATTTAAAATGAAATTGGAAAAAACTCAAGAAATTGACGAAGGTGTGAAAATTAATCAAAATCCTACCTTGAATAGGTTGTGCATCATTGGTGGCGTGTCCATGACGCCCCCGCTTCGATCTGCCAAAGCTCTAACGGAGATCGATCCTCGATCTGACAAATAATGGTGAAGAATGCAGAAGAACAAGAGATAGAGATAGAGAGAGAGAGATAGAGAGATAAGGGAAAATTTGTGGTTTTCCCTTAAATCCACCCCTTAAGTGAATTTATACTCTCTGACAATCAGCCGACGGGCGCGAATTCCGAAACCTCCGTGCTCTCTTATTTTATATCACGCCTAGGAAAAACACCCCATTTCAAACTCAAAAGATGTCTCATATTTCCATTCCAAGGCTTCGTTCAAAAGTTATTCTAAAAAAATGTTAGTGATAAAAATCACTAAGTTGTTATTTTAAAATGGTGATTTTACCCCTAGGTGACATCTCTCACTACAGGCATGTGCCCGCAACTTTTACACCCCGCCTAAGGTAAACGGCACGTTCTGGACACAACCGTGCCCTCAAGTTTCCTATCCGATCTGCCGTTCAGGAGGAAACACAACCCAGCCATGTGTATAGTATAAAAAAACTTAATATTTTTATAAAATTTATTCCGGGAACACCGGGCATCAGAATCGCATTTCTTCTCAGCTCCTAGCTATGAAAATATATGTAGAAATATTCCAAAGTCTTAAAGGGTAAAAACCGGGCCTCTACAATTCGGTATGGGATTTATTCCCGTCGTAAATAACCTGTTGCAAAAATAAATTTTTCCTGTAGGGATCTGTGTATCTTATCACTATTCATATAGTTTATTGTATCTCTCACTCATAACGGTTCACAAAGAACAATAATTCTCGAATAGACATCATCGGTGCTATCAGACTCAGGAGTGTGTTCTCTCAAATGACTAATTTGTGGAATCTTCGATTTGAATCCCTAATTGAGGTATGCAATAGTTTTGACTTACCTTTAGACTACATGTCATGGTTTGAGTATATCTTGATATTATTGTTATAAGTGTTGTACACATATACTGTGTAGAGCTGACCATACCTGTAAGAACACGGTTCTTATTTTAGAGGTATGGGCTTCTTCTTTCCTTTTCTTTAAGTTTTTTTGAGAAAATATGGAAAATGAGGAAAAATCCTAAATTTTGAAACTACACACCATGTACTTTATCCACACTCTGTGTACTTTTGGCCATGTTGGGATGAGTACACGGGTCGTGTAGCCATGCCAGCGATGAAGGGTGTAGGAACCACTACAGACCGTGTAGTGGTGCCTTACACGCCATGTAGTCAGTCGGTAGGCTTAAACAGTAAGGCAGTGGTGTCACCGCCAGCTGGACGATATTACACATAGTGTACTCGAGAGTACATGTTGTGTACTCATGTCGACGGATTAACAGTGTGGTGGTGCCACCAAATTAATAGTTAAATGAAAGAAGTACACGCCGTGTACTCAGAATTACACACCGTGTACTTTGTTTTTTCGGCTTAAAATAGGCAGTAGCCTCCTCATTTGGTAGAGGAGGCACTTGAGCCATTTTGGAGCCAAAGGAGGAGGCCGAATCTTTGAATATCTACTGGGAGTTCGTCTGGAATCCGATTCGGCTTTGGATTATTTTGTTGGAACCGCACAGGTAAGCCCTCTCCTCTCCAGGTACAGTTCTTTCCAATTATTCTCCGAACGTAAGTTATTTATGTTTGAATGAGTATTTTTCTTCATCAGATTTACATCGTTCTTGGGCGTTTTTGGAGACGCCATTCGAGTATAATGCTCGTTGACATTTTTGGTAGGTGGATTTGTGTTTAGTTTTCCAATTGTTGTGTGCTTTGTGTGTTTTTGTGCCACAAACCCATGTTGGGGTGTCGTATGGCTGAGGTCATTGCTATATTTAATACCTAGAATTGATTAGGTATTTAATTGTGATAATAAAATTCTGTTTGGGATCGTTCCTTGGATCCGGAACCACCCCCGAGGTGTGTTTCTCTGTTTAGCCATTTGGCCAGGATACCCGAGGGTATGCCTTCAAAGTAGTAACTGTAGAATTGCCATGAGAGGAATTGCTTGTTACTGCTTGTTTACCTATTGGGAATGTCCCGGTTACCTGTTTAGCTTTAGGGAGTTTTTGTATTTATCCTGAGGGCATTGTTGTGATTAGCCTGAGGGCAATGCACTATTTAGCCCGAGGGATGTAGTTATTTTCACCTGAGGTCAACCTTTCGTGCCTGAGGGCTTGACTTTTGTGCCTAAGGGCGACACATCATACGCTTGAGGGCAATTTCTGTTACGCCTGAGGGCTATACCTGCAGGATGGATTCTTCTTACCTGAGGGCAAGGTTTTGTTTGTCTGAGGACGTGGACAGTTTACTAGAAATGCATTGTGGTGTTTTATAATATTTAAAGGGATTTAATGGATAATGAAATGGCAATATAACTGGTAATTAGTTACTTTTGAGTATTGCTTACTTTATTGAATTTTACTACTTCACACTTTTGTTTCATGCTTACACACAGTTGGGCACGGCCTTTGGTGGGTGCCTAATGAGATATATTTATCACACCCTGTTTGGGTCACACTTTTCGTCCCAAACAGATTACTTTGCTGTAGGTGTAGATAGGGGAAGAGTCCCTATACAGGTACTTGACTATTGCTGAGGAGTAGGAGGGCATGGGACCGATCCTAGGCTCGGGATGCCACTGCCAGCTATTTTGCTTGTTTTGCTATACTCCATTTTCTGATGTATTGTATTGATGTATAACATGTTCTAGATATTTTCTTAGGACTTGAAACATGTAGCATCATCACTTATATACTATTGGTTATATCCACTACTGTAGTTATTTCAGTTGTGTATGTTTACTGCTTCCTCTATTTGTTGTATATTTATTTTGGTATTCCGCTGCGCTACACTTTGACTAATGAGGGTATAGTTTCCCCACTATCAGACCTGGGACCTCGCTGCTAGTCGGCAGCCTCTGGAATTTGGGGAAATGCGCTTGAGGTCACGTGGTGAACCAGGCTCGGGGCCCCTGCTGCGTGGCACCCGGGTCCAGGACGTTACAATGTGGTATCAGAGGGGTTTCTTTTCTTGACAAACTATTTGGAGTCGTAGTCAGGGATATGACAGAATGGTAGTTGGTAATAAGTTGTGTCTGGGTGTAGCTAACCCGTGTACAGGGAAAAGCCAGTCTACCTCATATTTTGCATTATTTTGATTTTTCAATTTTATGGTTGATATGTTTTCACCGTTGGGTGACACACTTGGATTGTACTGTTTATATTTTATCTATGGGTTCTATTTAGTTGCAACTAGATGAGATGAGGGTATGTCGTCCCATGCATCATATAGGCACATGCTAGAAATCACAAGCCATGCATAGTTTTCATGCCATGTAGGTGCATTAGAATTTTCATGTTGTTGTGATAGTTGATGTGCTAAGAAAGCATGCTGTTGTGATAGCTTCTTGATAAATACCTGCCTGTTTGGTTGATCTTGTTTATAGGATGGACACCAAACTTTGGTTTTTGGGGAGTATGGGCCCCTATTGACTGAAATTTGGTGGATCATTGACTGTTATTGGTTATAACACAAATAAGATGTCAAACTTTGATTTATGGGGTGTATGGGCCCCCACGGGCCGGAATTTGACACTTAGGTGTTGTTTTTCAGTATTTTCTGGGTTCCGGGGAATTTTCTGTGGCATACTGTCCGGAAAACCGCGAATACACGCCATGTAGGACCTCATACATGCCTTGTGTGTTCTTCTGTTCGGGAAGAAAAATGAACTTTTTGAGGTCACGCCGTGTACCACGAGTACACACCGTGTAGTCTCTTCCTGTGTCACAAACTGTGTGGGCAGCGACACGGGGTAGGGAAGTGCTTGGGTAAAACACGCCGTGTAGTTTTTCTGCACGTCGTGTAGTGTGACCCAGAGTCCGGTCGTGTAACTAACAACACGGGGTGGTTAACTCCATGACAGAACACGCCGTGTCAGTTATAGACACGCCCTGTAGTGTGACCTGGGGACTCGGCTGTGTAACTAACAACATGGGCCGATTTCACCTCTCTCGGAACACGTCGTGTACCTTTGGGACACTCCATGTAGTCTTCTCCAAGGACAGACTGTGTGGAGTTATCCGTGTGGCAGGGAAATGGGGTGTTGTACAAGTCGTGTATGGGTGTAACACACAGTGTGAGGTAAATCCGAGTAGTTGGCCGTGTCAAAGACGACACAAGCAGTTGGAAAATAACCCAGTACATGCCATGTAGATATTATACAGGCCGTGTAGTTTTGTTGAACAGAAGTCGGGTGGCTTAGCCATGTAGAAGGACCCGGGCAGGGGAAGGGAAGTCAAGTACACACCGTGTAGTCATTGTACACGCCATGTAGTCTTGTTTTTCCAATTTTTAATACCTTCTTCCTCTTGTTCCCTTTGTGGTTCCTTAGCTTTCAGTATTAATAATCTTGAATCTGTGGCGTGGTTTTGACCTTGTAGAGTCATGCCGCCTAGACAACCGTGAGTTGTTCTCTAGGAGAGCTGCGACGATTATACTCTAGGGATGATGGGCCATGGGTACCAGTTGATCCACCAGTAGAGCCAGATGAAACACCAGCTGTTATACCGGACACAGGCACGGAGGCGCATTTCCGTGAAGGATTATTGAGGTTCATGCAGACCTTTCAAGGAGCACCGCAGGCTGCCACATCTATGGCCGAGCTGACACATATCTTTCAGCAGCAGCATCCGCCTACGTTCTCAGGGGATAGCGAACCGCAGGCTGTAGAGTCTTGGCTAGGATCGATGCAGACTATTTTCGAGCATCTGAAGATGCCTCCAGGGCGGAGGGTCAAGCTTGCGACTTAGAAGCTGCGTGATTCTGCCAATAGGTGGTGGGATGTAACCACCCAGTCAGAGCATCACAAGGACATGGCGTGGGAAGATTTTCAGGTAGTCTTCTATGAATTCTTCTTTCCCGAGATGCTGAGGGCAGGTAGAGCTCGAGAGTTCATGAATCTGTAGCAGGTTGCTATGTCGGTGATGGACTACTCTGGTAGTTTTACAGAGCTTCAGTGTTTTGCACCCGTGTTGGTGGGTGATGAGACATTGAGAGCCAGACGTTTAGAGGATGGTCTTTGATATGACATCCGAGCGCTGGTGAATGTTCTCAGGTTGCCTATTGTACACGCGATTGTGAACCAGGCGTTAATTACAGAGAGGAACCTGCGGGAATCGAGTGGTGTGGGCTAGGGTGGTTCAACACTAGTTACTGGTACTATTTCTGCTAGCAAGAGGAACAGATAGATGGACTTCTCTTAGGGAGGCAGTACCAGCCAGGCAGCTTCTTCAGGTGGACCGTTCAGGTGCTACTAGTGTGGCAGAGAGGGACACAAGAGGCCGCAATGTCCACGAGACCCAGTGGAGTGCTGAGCTTGCGGCAAGATGGGTCATCTGTAGTGCTTTTGCAGGATGTTTCTACCAGTGGCTAGTGAGAGGGGTTCAGTGCAGACTCCGCATGTGGGAGCAGGACCAGTGACTTCTTACCAGTCAGGGAACTGGAATATGTCAGGGCTTGCAGGCAGAGACGGTGGTCGTGGTCATGGAGGCCAGACACCAGGATCGTAGAGGCAGCAGGGTGGGACAGCTCGGGGTGGCCAGGCTGTGTCGCAGGGCCACGACACTGGGCAGGAATATGCGGTGCAACAGACACAGCAGGAGCAGGATCCCAGACCTTCTACGGTCAGAGGTACTATTCTATTATCTTCTGTCTTGTCTTCTGTCCTTTTTGATATGGGTGTTACACATAGTTTTATATCTGTACCCATTGTGGAGAGCCTTGGGCTTGGAGTTTCTACTTCTTCTTATATCTTGATGCTAGACACTCTTCTGGGGACAAGGATGGTTGGTGTGCGTCAGTTCAAGGAGTTCCCCCTTGAGGTTGGTGGGTGTCACTTCCTTTGGGACCTCTATGTACTAGAGATGATGAGCTATGAATTCATTCTCAGGATGGACTGGTTGGTTCCCTTTCGAGCCTTCGTAGACTGCTACTGTCGTAGGGTGTGTTTCACGTCACCAGAGGGCGGGGAGTTTCTATACAAGGGCGAGTGGGATGTTCAGGTGAGTCAATCTGTACTAGAGAATCATGGGCGAGGTGGAGTCACAGCCCAGATTCCGAGCTTATATCTGGATGACTAGGGGACTTGTCAGACGGATTTCCCTCCAATTCTTTATCGTTTCAGGGATGTCTTCCCAGATGACTTTTTAGGACTACCTCTGGTGCATGAGGTGGATTTCCTTATCGAGCTAGTGCCAGGAGCAGCACCGATGTCCATTCCTCCTTATAGGATGGCCACGTATGAGTTGCAGGAGCTCAAGAGGCAGTTAGAGGAATTACAGGCAAAGGGTTTTATCCAACCCAGTACATCTCCTTGGGGTTCTCCGGTCCTTTTTGCGAAGAATGCAGATGGTACCCTCAGACTTTTTGTGGATTATCGGAAGCTAAACCAGTTGATGGTTAGGAACCGATATCACTTGCTGAGGATATATGATTTGTTTGATCAGATTTGTGGAGCACGAGTGTTCTCGAAGATTGAATTTAGATCCGGATATCATCAGTCGCACATTAGACCATCAGATATACTGCTTACAGCTTTTCGGAGTAGGTATGGTCTATATGAGTATACGGTTATGCCGTTCGGACTCACGAACGCACCGGTAGTTTTTATGGCTCTGATGAATCATGTGTTTCATTCGTATCTTGATTAATTTGTTGTAGTATTCATGGACGACATCTTGGTGTACTCTCACACTCGACATGACCATTCCACCCATCTTGAGATCGTATTGAGTACACTAAGAGAGAATCACCTATATGATAAGCTCTCTACGTTCCACTTTTGGATGGACCAGATTCACTTCATGGGTCATATCATCTCAGAGGTAGGAGTTGCAGTAGTCCCAGAAAAGGTGAGAGAAGTGGTTTCCTGGGAGTATCCCAAGAACGTGTTTGAGATACGGAGTTTCTTAGGGCTGGCTGGTTACTACAGGCGCTTCATACAGGACTTCTCCCGCTTAGCAGCACCACTGACAGGTCTTACTAATAAGGGTGTAAAGTTTCTTTGGTCAGAATCTTGCGAGATAGCTTTTCAGGACCTGAAGGGAAGGCTGACATCATCACCGATCCTGATACTCCTAGATCAGGGGAAGAGCTATACAGTTTACTGTGATGCATCAGGGATTGGGCTGGGAGCCGTTTTGAGGTAGGGTGACTGAGTTGTGGCGTACGGGTCTCGGCAGTTGAGGCCACATGAGAGGAATTACCTGACGCATGATCTCGAGTTGGCTGCAGTTGTGCATGCATTGCGCTATTGGAGACATTATCTGTTGGGAGATAATTTTGTGGTTTTCACCAACCACAAAAGCCTCAAGTATATCTTTACTCAGCATGAACTAAATCTAAGGCAGAGAAGGTGGGTCGAGTACCTACAGTCCTTCGATTTTGAGCTTGCCTATACACCTGGTAAAGGTAATGCAGTAGCTGATGCACTGAGCTGGAAGACTTAGATACAGGCAGTGCAGGAGGCCAGTGGTGATTGGAAGCTTATGGCTTTGTTCTCTGAGATGCATCTGAAGGTGCATGATAGTTAGGGGCAGACTTATCTTTCCTCGTTAGCTGTGACTTCTACCCTCCTGGATAGAGTGAGGATGAAGCATCTATTGGATTCAGAAGGTCTAGTTCTACGGGAGTTAGTGGCAAGTGAGGACCCTCCTCTCGGTTGGATGATAGTCCATGATGAGGTTTTGTGTTTCCATGGACGTGTATGGGTTCCAGGGGATATACGTGAGGAGCTGATTCGGGAGTTTCATGCTTCAGCTTGGGCAGTTCATCCCGGGGTTACCAAGATGTACCATGACTTGAGGCGTCAGTACTGGTGGCCGGGTATGAAGAGAGTGATAGCTGGTTTTGTTACGAGGTGTTCCACCTGTCAGCAGGTGAAGGCAGGGCATTAGAGACCAGCTGGTCTATTACAGCAGTTTCTCATTCCAGAGTGGAAATGGGATGATGTCGTGATGGATTTTGTGACGGGATTGCCAAGGTCACCTCGAGGCAATGACGTCGTGTGGGTTGTTGTGGACAGACTCACGAAGGTATCTCACTTCTTGCTGATCAAGGAGGCCTTCGGTGTGGAAAATCTCGGACGTTTGTATATCCGAGAGATCATACGTCTTCATGGGGTCCCTCGCTCTATCATTTCAGATAGGGAGACCCACTTTACGTCTCGTTTCTGGTAGAGTTTTCAGAGGGCGCTGGGAAAACAGGTGCTTCTGAGCACAGCATACCACCCACAGACAGATGGCCAGTCTGAGCGGACGATACAGGTCCTAGAGGACATGATGTGTGCATGCGTCCTAGACTTTGGGGGCTCTTGGGATAAGCATATACCCTTAGTCGAGTTTGTCTATAACAATAGTTTTTAGGCGACTATTGAGATGGCACCATACGAGGATTTATATGGTAGGCCATGTCGGTCACCTTTGTGCTAGTTAGAGGCAGGTGAGGAAGTTTTAATGGGGCCACAGCTCGTGCAGGAGACATCTGAGCATGTCCAATTGATTCGAAGGCGGATGGCTACCATGCAGTCTCGTCAGAAGTCTTATGTTGATCGCCGCAGACGACCTTTGGAGTTCGTGGTCGGGGATCAGGTTTTCTTGCGTGTTTCGCCGAGGCTGGCACACAAATGTATCAGAAGATAGGGTAAGCTTTCACCGAGGTATGTGGGACCATTTGAGATTCTGGAGAGAGTCGGGCTGGTTGCCTATCGGTTGCAGTTACCGCAGCGGTACCGAGCCATGAACGACGTCTTCCACGTGTCTCAGTTACGTCGCTACCATTCAGAACTATCTCACACCTCTCAGCCATAGGAGGTTGAGATTCAGCATGATGCATCCTTTGAGGAGAATCCGATCCGTATCATTGACAGGAGCACGAAGGTTCTCTGAGGCCTGTCATTTCCTCTCGTACGGGTGCTATGGAAGCATGGCCGAGTGCAGGACGAGACCTGGGAGTAGGAGGCCGACGTACGTGCTCAGTGGCCAGAGCTGTTCTGAGCTTATTCTTTGCCACCCTTAGAAGGGCAATTTGGGGATGAATTGCTATAAGTGGCAAAGTTTGTAAGAACCTGGTTCTTATTTTAGAGGTACATGATTCTTCCTTCCTTTTCCTTAAGTGTTGTTGAGAAAATATGGAAAATGGGGAAAAATCCTAAATTTTGAAACTACACGCCGTGTACTTTATCCACACGCCGTTTACTTTTGGCCATGTTGGGATTAGTACATGGGGCGTGTAGCCATGCCAACGACGAAGGGTGTAGGAACCACTACACGTCGTGTAGTGGTGCCTTACATGTCGTGTAGTCAGTCGGCATGCTTAAACAGTAAGGCGGTGGCGTCACCGCCAGTTGGTCGACAGTACATGCCATGTACTCGAGAGTACATGTCGTGTACTCATGTCGATGGATGAACAGTGTGGCAGTGCCGCCAAATGAATAGTTAAATGAAATAAGTACACGCTGTGTACTCAGAAGTTCATGCCGTGTACTTTTTTTTTCAGCTTAAAATAGGCAGTGGCCTCCTCATTTGGCAGAGGAGGCACTTGAGCCATTTTGGATCCAAAGGAGGAGGCCGGATCATTGAAGATCCACCAGGCGTTCTTCTGTAATCCAATTCGGCTTCGGACGATTTTGTTGGAACCACACGGGTAATCCCTCTCCTCTCCTGGAACCGTTCTTGCCAATTCTACTCCTAACGTAAGTTATTTACGTTTGAATGAGTTTCGTTCTTCATCAGATTTACATATTTCTTGGGCGTTTCTAGAGACGTTATTCGGGTATAACGCTCGTTGACGTTTTTGGTAGGTGGATTTGTGTTTAATTTTCCAACTTTTGTGTGTTTTGTGTGTTTTTGTGCCACAAACCCATGTTGAGGTGTCCTGTGGGTGAGGCCATTTCTATATTAAATACCTAGAATTGATTAGGTATTTAATTGTGATAATAAAATGCTGGTTGGGATCGTTTCTTGGATCCGTAACCACCCCTTGTGTGTGTTTCTCTGTTTAGCCGTTTGGCCAGGATACCCGAGGGTATGCATTCAAAGTAGTAATTGTAGAATTTCCTTTCAAGGAATTGCTTGTTACTGCTTGTTTACCTATTGGGCATGGCCCGGTTACCGTTTTAGCCTGAGGGAATTTTTGTATTTATCCTAAGGGCTTTGTTGTGATTAGCCTGAGGGCACTGCACTATTTAGCCCGAGGGCTGTAGTTATTTTCACCCGAGGGAAACCTTTCATGCCTGAGGGATTGACTTATGTGCCTGAGTGCGATACTTCCTACACCTAAGGGAAATTTCTGTTACGCCTGAGGGCTATACCTGCGAGTTGGATTCTGCTTACCTAAGGGTAAGGTTTTGTTTGTCTGAGGACGTGGACTGTTTACAAGAAATGCACTGTGGTGGTTTCTAATATTTAAATGGATTAAATGGATAATGAAATGACAATATAACTGGTAATTAGTTACTTTTGAGTACCTCTTACTTTATTGCATTTTACTACTGCACACTGTTGTTGCATGCTTACACGTAGTTGGGCACGGGCCTTTGGTGGGTGCCTACTGAGATATATTTCTCACACCCTGTTTGGGTCACACTTTTCAGCCCAAACAGATTATGTTGCTGCAGGTGTAGATAGATGCAAGAGTCTATATACAGGTACTTGACTGTTGTTGAGGAGTAGGAGGGCATGGGACCGAGCCTAGGCTCAGGATGGCACTGCCAGCTGTTTTGCTTGTTTTGTTGTACTCTGTTTTCTTTTGTACTGTATTGATGTATAACATGTTTTGGCTGTTTTCTTAGGACTTGAAACAAGTATCATCATCACTTATATACTGTTGGTTATATCCACTACTGTAGTTATTTCAGTTGTGTATGTTTATTGCTTCCGCTGTTTGTTGTATGTTTATTTTGGTATTATCTTGTGCTACACTTTGACAAATGAGAGCATATTTTCCCCACTATCAGACCTAGGCCCTCGCTGCTAGTCGGCAGCCTCTGGCATTTGGGGAAATGCGCTTGAGGTCACGTGGCGAACCGGGCTCGGGGCACCCGTTGCGTGGCACCCGGGTCCGGGATGTTACAATACCTCTCTTTGTTTATTGATTTTTGGTTTTGAGGCGTCCTATTGAGTATTTTTATACTCACCCTTGCATGGGATTTTCCCGCACATTTCGTGTCTTATGAAGACAAGCGACCTTATGATAGAGTCCATGGAGGATCAGGACCAAATTGTGCTTTGTGATTTTAGGTAGGCTAAGTTGTTCCAACAACTTCAAGTAGCAATCTCAGTAACTATTTTGTTTACAGGTTTGACTTTATAGTTTACAGACTCTTTCTTTTGGTGGGATTGTATTCTAGCCCAGTTTACTTTAATTCTCTTTACATCCTCTCATACTCTATTGGTTGAGATAGCAGTATGCGTGTATTTTTATTTATAGTGGTTTTTAATTTTCATTATTTTTGGTCTTCGAGATGTGTGCATGCGTACAGGTACATAGAAAATGCCTCCCATGTTAGTGATATGTCTACTTGATTCTATTCACTAGCCCATGGCCTATTGGAGGCGAGATTCGGGAGTCGTGGCATGGGCCCCACTTGGATGAGACATGATAATATCTTAGTTTGAGACTTCATGTGTTAATAGTATGTGATTTAGTAAAAGAAAATTTAAAATTTTAAACATCAAATACAAACATTCCCTATATAAAATTTTAAATTCATAAATAATAGAACAAAAAATAAATAAACTATTTATTATTCTAGATGTGAAATATAATCAATATTTCGTTGAACATGAATTTAATAAAATTAATATATAAAAATTATGGTATTTTGAATGATATAAGCATAAAGGCTTTATATTTATAAAGAAAATTAACTCCTTAATATTTCATATTACTTAGAAAACATATTCAATCTTTCATATCAGAATATATGACTTACTAAAACATTAAAATTTAATATTCATAATCTATATGATCATATCAAATTAAAAATGTAAAATATTTATAACATTTATATATTATGTATTTTAGAATTATCTAAACAATTAATAATACCATTTTAATCTAACTTTTCACTATTTTAAATAATTATAAAATTAAGAAATAAAATATGAACCATTCATATTCTAATTTATGAACATTTCCTAAGATTATATAAACCCTATTATATTTAATCTTGACAGAGTATTTATGAAAAAAATAAAAATAAAAATTTAAATTTAATATAAATAATTGATTTTAAAATTATTTACATAATATCACATAAATTCAAAAAAATAACATTAAAAATTAGTATTAATATATATATTCATTAAATATTTCAAAAATAATTATAAAATAATTATAAAAAATTCATAATCACTATTTTAGATAAACTTTATTCATTAATAAAATTTTAATATTTCATTATATTATAATATACACATTTTAGAAATGAAACATAATTTCATAAATAAAAAATGAACTAATGAATTTCAAAACATTTTCTCTCATAGGAAATGTTATATATTGTATTGTTCTATATGATATTGGAGACTTTAATAATGAACCATAACATGATTTTTGATATTCCTATATCATTAGTGAATCACAAGTTATTGTTTCCTTTTAACCTCGGCCCTATCATTTAACATTTTATGAATCATAACTTGTTATATCACAATATCTATTGTCATATTTTATGATAAATCTATTATTGAACTATACTAGAGAATATAATGAATTTATAAAGTATGATTGTCTTCATTATCAACATAGCAGTATATGTTTTAAATTCATTTTAATTTTTTTTATCTATAAATTTTATTCAAGAATTTCTATTAAAATTTGATTTACATTAATATTTGAGACTAGAAGGTTCAATAAACTTTTTATTATTGAATTTAATTTTTAAATCTTGAGTAAGTGAGTTTCTATGGTTGATTTACTCACATGTGATTATGTATAAATTTTAATTATCCTTGTATTATTGGATAAGAAGTTTCAATAGATCTTTAAGATTGACCAATGCCCATAAATAATTGAAATGATAACACAAAATCTCCCATATTATTTGAATTAATTTTTAAGGCCCGCATAAGATTAAATTTTACCTATGTAAAATTAAACTAAATACAATAATTTGAGTTATATATTTTATTACATAGAAATTAATATTTCGTTTAAAAGATGGTAGTAGGGAGAAATGAAGTTAATAAAATAATTAGCGATTTAATATCATCTTTGAACATGATTTTTTGAGATTTAAATGGGATTATTTTATTCCATTTTTTTACATTATAATCAGAGTTATCAGTAATAAGATATTTTGATCTACATTAAAAAATATATTTTTTCGAGAATGAACTTCATTAGGCTTCATTAAATCTACATTTAAACTAAATCATTATGATCATGATTGTTTATTAAAAAATACATGTATACTAATTTGAGAAAAATTTTAAACTTCCATAAAATTATGTGCATAAAAATATGGAGAATATTCAATATTAACATGTTGAATACTCAATATGTTTTATTATTAATAATAATTTCTTAAAAAACAACTAAGGAAAAACTCTTGTTTTGTATAAAAATATTTTCCAACTAATTTTTATGTAGTATGGTGTTCTATTTAGATCATTTTCATTTTATATAAAAAATCATTATAATTAGGAGGGACTGAAATAAATTTCAGGGACACATAATTTTTTTGGTAAATATTTAAATCAATAATTTTCATTACATCACTCATTATATTCACATTATAATATTATTATATGCTTTGTAATGTTTGGTGCCTTCTTGATCCATTACTTTACTAGTTTGAGGTGGTCAAAGGTGTTCATAGGAGGCTAGATGAGGTTCGGTGGAGTTGGAATTGTAGAAAAACTAGATTGGTATTTTACACTATAAAAGAATAATTTGTATCATAAGATTAAACTTTTCAACTAGTTTGGATATCTAGTTTATGGCTTGTGTTTGGATACAGGTGGGGCATAAAAGGTATCTGAACTATAAGAAATTATTTTAAATCCTATGTTAATTCCAACCCAAATCACTAAGTTTTTTTTTCATAAAATGGTTTTAAAACCTAATATTAGGTTTTACAGTGTGAGTTATTCATACTCATGGATTTCATAAAGTAAGAGTGTTGTTTACATAGTATGTTGGGAAAGTTCTCAGTTTTTAATAGTTTCTGTTTGGTCGATTCTTCACCCATTAAAACATCACCTCTTCCTCTCACTTTTAGAAGAACCCTAGGGGATTTTGAGGTATCATCCCACCCTCCTTCTAATTCTTCTATCCTTAGTTTTTCATGGATTCCTTTTGGTGACCCATTGTTATTTCCCATCTCTCCCCCGTGGTTTTTCTTCCATTATTATTCAGATATCCACTTTGGTGGTACAATTTCTATTTGGGGTGTGTGAGATATATGTTTTTATGATCATTGGATGAAGTGTATATTTATCCATTGTCACCCCATGGGTTGTTATGGTTTGTCGGCATTTAATATTCTCCCTATATTGCATAATGAGTTAACAAAGATTCATTGAGAAAGGGTTTCCCTCCTATCCCTTTATTATGTATTATATGGGAGGTGTTTTATTTTTTTTATATTTGGAATGTTGTTTTGTACCATATTAATGAAGATAATTAATTGGATAATTTAAATTGAAGTGGAAAGGTTTTTGATTCACATTCTTTTTATAGCTTTAATATTATTTTGATATTGTGATTGTACAATACTATTACACCACTAAAAATTGTGGTTGTTGGTGGATTTTTTATGCTCGATTGATATGTTTTGTGGATCCTTTATTGTGTAGTTATTCTAATATAACCCTAAAATAGAAATTGGTTTACCACTTATATTTTTATAATTGAACGGTTTCCCTAGGATTTATGTATTGTGTGAGAATGACATAATTAAAGAAGTAAAATTGATAAAAGGGACCTTGGTAAATCCATAGAACATTTTTTGATGTGTTGTGATGTGTGTCTATGCTATGACATAGTGATTTGTGGTTGTGTAATGTGAGGACAATGGGTTTGTAATGCTGTTTTGTGAGGCGAAAATGTGATGGGTTTTTGAGGTTGTGATGTGGGGCATCAATGTGATGAGTTTGTGAGGTAATGTTATGGGGAATAATTTGATGGGTTTGTAAGGACATGTTGTGGGAAGGTGATGCGTGTTTGGGATGTTTTATGATAATGTGTGGTTTAATTATGTCACAGATGGGACAAGAATAGTTGTGTTATGCTAGTTACCTGGGTAGTGTTTGAAATAAATAAAATGTTAAAATTGAAATGGTTTGGGCTAGTTTGGTTAATGGGATGGAAATGGTTAATGAAAAAATCAATATGGGAAGTGTGGTTAAGTGATGATGATTATGAATAATGAAAGTAATGAGATTTTTAAATGAAACTGGATTATCTTGTAATGAGAATTGGGATGTGGCATGTGGATTGTGTTTATTGTGTGGATTTCTGTATTTAGAGGTGGTAGTGAAAGTGGGGATGTTGTGTGTTGGAGAGTTCTTGTTATGGACCCATAGCATGGTCATGTGTGTGTGGATATATATATATATATGTATATAACTTTCGTGTTATTTTTTATTTCTATACAAACTCCTCCTGTATCGAGAACTGTGTACTGACACCATCATATTTATAGGAGGGTGTTTTACAAATATCTCATTGATGAGGATGGATATTTGGCTACCCACTCTTTCTCTCCCTCTCTTCCATGCGAGTAGATATGCACAGGATGTGATGGTTGGAGGTCTAATAGTTCACTACTTGATGGAAAATGTGTTTTCAAGTGAGATGTGATGTGAATTTTTTGTGGGATGGTAGCCCATGTGTTATTGTTTGAGATGTGATGAGACCATGCTTTAGAGAGACATATGGTAGGGGTCTTGCTCTGCAGGAGTTGGGCACGAGGTTTATATCTTTCATGTTCAAAAATCCCTACTACTCTTGTTATGGTTCTGATGTCTTGGCTCTGGTGTCTTTTGGTGAGATGTGTTGTGACAGTGATGAGGGGTAGTGGCCCATGTATCTTTGGGTGAGAGGTGATGTGACTTTGCTGTGCAGAGATGATGTATGTTATATAAAAGAGATGGAAGCTCTTGGATATATGAGATTTTTATGTGAGAGAGTAAGATTGTTGGTAAAGCAGTAAGGGTACCCTTTATATATACGATTCATATTATGTAATTATACCTGCCTTACATTATTTGGTGGTTGTGACTTTCTAAGGATGAGTATTGGTTATTGACCTGTTTAGGTGATGTTTGGATCTGTTGTTTTCTCAAGATTTCATTACTATACTTCTTTCACATGTGCAGGAGAGACTTGGATACCCTAATGAGTACAATTTTATACTATCCCTAGATATTTAAATTGGTTTTTAGGTTTCTATGAAGATTACATAGGTCATGTTGGACATTACTAGCTAGGACTTTTTGACAGTTGATGTGTCACTGCTTTAGATTTCCTCTTGAGTATTTACTATTAGAGACTTTTATCTATATCAATTTTATTATACATTATTTTCAGGATCATTGTTTGTTTTATTTTTATGAAATTTCATGGATTATCATGTGTTTGATTTATCCTATCTCCTAATATGGTATTTTATAGAGTTTAATTCCCTCAATTTATGAGAGTTTTTTATATCTACAGTGCTAGTTTCAAACCTAGAGCCTTCAGAAGATAGGATTCAAGGTCATTATCTATCTCCCCTTATTTGTGTACCATTATTGGGAGGTATTTGTGACATACAGAGTGTCTTAAATATCCATTAATATAGTAACCACATAGTAACCCATATTGAAGTTTATCCCTACAATAATATTTTGAAATTTTTTAAAAAAAATTCTTTATATGTTAGATTATAAAATGAAATTTGGGACTTAATTGAATCTCAAATAGGATGCAAATATTTATTTTAAATTAATTTAAAATATATGGAATCACTAATTTACCCCCATTATATGAGTGTTACAAAATATCATTCCTATGAAACCTCAAGTTTTATTAGAGTAGTCTAGGTTACCCTTAAAGAACATATTACATATTGAATTTTTTATTTTATTAAGTTTTATCTTTGATAGATCATATTGAAAATAGTTTATTTTATTAAAATAGATATATAAAAACTATTTATGAAAAAACGTATAATTAATAAAATCATAGGATAGTTCATTATCACTTATATATTGTCCTAGAACTTTTTGAATTCATTCTAATTGTTTTCACATATTTTTAAAAACGATATCCCTTAAGAACATGGTTATAAAATTAATATTAACAATAATATAATTGAACATAATGTAATATTGATATCCAAATCTAAAAAGGGTCATTGCAAGGTGATGATAATAAAATCTTTAAATTAAATATATAATAATATTGAAAATATGAATTAATGAAAATGGTTGAGTAAATTTTTTGTATACTATATATTCTTAGAGAAAGACTTGAATATATGAAGATTTTTTATAATCATAAAATAAATTATTTATTTATTAAATAAAATAAAATTATGTGGAACATAATTATTTTTTCTGATTCATTAGTGGTTAAAATAATTTTTATAATTTAAGAAAAAATATTTTTTTTGAATAGTTTGGATATTAATGTTTCTTTATTACATTATATATATTTGAATCAATTATCTCCAAGATAGATATATTCTACTTTTTTAATATGAGTGGAAGAAATTTCATGTCCTAAAAATATTATCAATGAAAAAAAAGATTTCATTTGAATCTGCATCTATACCTAAAGCAAAGAAGAAGCATGGTAATTGAATAACATGATATAAAGATATTAAAGAACATGATGAGGACTAAAAGAAAATAATTTCTTATATTTCTATTTTTTTAAATGGTGATGAAAATATAAAATTGGCTTTCATTTAAAATGTTTTAACTATGGGGAATTTTTAAATTTTCTTTATCATTACCTAAAGAAATGGGGTGCTCATTTTGAAGGTGATTCATAATAATGATAAATTTTAAGGAAAATATATAATATAAGATGTAATTCCAAATGAGGAATGAAATCTATCGAGAAAGAGAATAATTTCTCAAAATAAAAAACAGTAATTATATTGATTTAAGAAGGGTATGAAATTTATATAATATATATTGAGTTGGAGAATTATTATTTTCATGTAAAACAAAAGGAAATCAAATATTATTTTAAAAATAATGATAATTATTTATTTATAGATGGTGAATATAAATAAAAATATACTGAACATATATAGAATATTGTATTGAATTTTTATCATGATATGAATTATATGTTTCCAAGATATTATAATACATTGTAAATGTACTGAGAAAATATGTGAAATAGATGTCTTTATTCTCATGTGAGAAGTTGAATATATTCAATTAGTCAAGATAATAAAATATTATGTTGTAGAATAAGATAACATTTTAATATATTAGGATAAAAAATATATTGAAAAGGAAAATAAGTGAATAAATATTTATCAATGATGATTAATAGTGAAAATTTATTAATGAATATGATGTATAATAATTATAATGTGGTTGAGGTGAGGGCAGTATCATCATAATTGATTGAGTTTTGTGTTTATTTATGTTATAAAGAATAAATCTGTGAATGCTAGAGTGGACTTTCCAGTGGTTATTGTATGATAGATCAAAAATATATTAACATGATCTATATTCTTAGTAGAGGTTTATGCCATGACAAATTTACTTCCAAATCATACTCATAAATGAATAATTTTATATTCATGATATATATGATGGTATGTTACTTATGAAATATTCTTTCTCCATCATGGAATATATAATTCATTAAATATCTTCATGAAGATAAGAACATTTCAATTATCATGGATATATGTCATAGTTTTTCAAGTATAAACTATGATATTACAATCTAAGGATTTTACATGTTATATATGAAGTACAAAAAATATATTGAAGAAAATCATATTCCTTGAATTTCTCTTGGAGGATATACTTGAATAAAAATATATACATAACATTTTTTTAAGAAATTCATTGAATATCTTATGCCTATAGTAGCTCATTATTTCCAATGAAGATGATATACTCATTATTAATGGATAATCATATAGAGTATAGAGAATAGTAAATAGTTATTAACTTCATGGTATTATAAATGGATTTTCCATTGGAAAAATGATCACATAATCATTAATGGTTTTAGATCTCTCATAAACCCAATCCAATCAAATAGTGTAGTGGGAAAATCACCAATGGTATTTTTTTGTGGATTTCAACTATTAATGAAGAGTTTATGAAATATTATTATACTTTATATACATCTAATGTTATGTTTTTTCTTGTTGGTTCACTTTAAATGATATAATTATAATTCACATAAATATTGGCATGACACATGAATATCACATTGATGATGGATAAAGGGAATGAAGAGTGGGGGTCATGGTTGAATAATGAGTTTAAGTTGTTTTTAAGGTATCATAATAATAATTTTGTAAAAAATTTAAAATATTAAATAAGAAAAATAAAAAAATCAGATACATGGGCTTCAAAACCATATGTGGAATACTAAGATGGATGAAATTATAGTGAGATGTCATTATATAATAAAGAAATTCATAATATTTAAAATTTCCTATAGTACAACACACCATGATGTGGTATACAATTAACTATAATGAGATAAACTAAAGGAAGGCTTTATTTTAATGATAAAATCATTTTTCAATATGCATTTGGGTGATGAGAAAGTTTTATTTGGAATTTCAAGGTTTATCTTAAGAAAATATTAAAATATAGCGACATATTTCATAATGCGATAATCAAGTTAATTGAATACATGTGTGATATTGAAATATAGGATCATAAAATATTCATTATTTCAATTACAAAATTATTCTTTCAATATTATAAGAATAAATCTGAATTTATAATATAATATCATGATATAAATCATTACAGCAAAACATTTTCAACCATATTACAAATTTGGTGGGTCTCAAAAAATCGTTTAGGAGTTAAATTAACATATATAAAATGATTCTTTTGTTTCTATGAATGAATGAAAATTTTATTTTTATTTCTTATATTAATTCATTATTTATTAAATTTTCTCATTTTAATGTTCATTGCAATATGACTGGGTATGTAAAACCTTGATATTTTATGTGTTGATTTGAAATAAGTTTGAATTATTTGATTGATTTATTTACATAGGACCATGACCTGTTATAAAACTTAAATCCTAGTTTTTTGTATTGATGGGTATGAATAATATTAAAAACATTATGAAATTTATATATAAATTTTTTCATTTCTTTAAATATATTGATTAACTACTATGGAATAATCATAAAATTTATAATAAAATAATTTCATGATTTATAGGCATATTTCTCTAAAGAAATGAATTTTTCTAGTTATCATGAATTCATTTATAAAAAAATTTATTTATAACTATTAAAGAGTTATTTTAATGAAGTAAATTTCAAATTAATGAATTTTCATTTATAATTTTTTTTCTAATATTTAATAATGAAACTAAAATTATCTGAAGGTAAAAAGTGTTATTTTTCATTGAACTATTTGTACACAATGTGTTTTTATCTAAATTAAGTAAATAAGTTGCAATTTATTAATGATGTTAATAAAATTTATAGAATAAATTTTTAATAATATATTTTAACATTAATATAATAGTTTTTTAAGGCATGGAATGGAAGTGTATTCAGTTTTATACTAAAAAACGAATTTTTCTAAAAAAATGATTTTGTTGTGTTTTAAATGTTTATTTTATAATATATTTCCACCTTCTATTGAATATTTATTTGATAAAATGGGTTACATATTTAGAATCATATTTTATAAATTTTTTTAAAGAGGTAATTTTCATTTTGTGTCACAATGAATAGTAAAAATCAGTTACAATAGTTAGGGTTAAAAAGGGTTTACCGGGGGTTAAATTAAGTGATAAGGGTAAAAATTTCACATGGAATTTTATAAATGTTATATTTTTAATATATTTAAACCCTATATTATATTACCTTCAAATTAATAGACATTTAGTTCTATTTTAAAATTAATATCACTTTAAATTATTTAATTATTTTATGCGATCTCATGTGTGTGTCTCCCCTCACTTATAAAAGGGATCCACTTCTCATCCTATCATTGAGTAATATAACTTAGAATATACATACACAAAAAAAATACAAGATTCCTTCCATTATTTCTTAATCTCTTATTATTACCCTAAGAATATCCTAATAAGGATCCAGTTGTAAGCCAAAGTGTGTCTCTCAAATAAGAGGTAATCATCTTACCCGACTCATTTAATGATTATTTCTTCTTATATTTCCTTTAAATTTTTAGTATACTAAATTAAATGATTAATTCAGTATAATAAAAATTAAAATATGTTATTATTATTATGTTACAACCATTTTCATCCTCATTTCAATAAAATGTGAAATGAAAGTATCGCTCATGCATACATGTGGACTACAACCTCCACGTTGAGATATGATTCCTTTTCCATAACCACCTCACATTAATTCAAATAATGAGGGATTTAAAAAAATTATATGATATTTATTATATAATTATTATTCTTTAGTGATAAAATTTTATTTATATTTCTTTCTATATTTTCATTAGAAAAAGAAAACATCATTCATTCATACATACAGACTACCATCATCATGATTGGTGTAATTCATTTTTCCATAAATAGCTCACATAGATAGAGCTAAATATGTATATAATGATTATATATGGTATTTTTATAATTATTAATATTCTTTATATAATTAAACTATAGTAAAAATGAAGACACCCTAACTCCTGAATCAAAACATGTAAGAAAAAAGAATAAGTAAACACCCATAATAATGTATATAATAAACAATTGTTAGTTAATGAGTGATAAGAGGTTTTAAGTAAACCACGTATAGTACTATAATTAGAAATATTATTATGGTATATAATAATAATAAATTTAAATTTACTATATATTTGGTTAAAATCATGATTGAATCAAGTGGGATCATAGGTAAGGTTTTATGTTACAATCTCACTATTTATCATGATAGCTTTTACTTAATTTTTTTATGATGAGGAAGTATGATCGATCTCTCCTAAATATAATATATTTTCTAATAATATTCTAATTTATTTATATTATAAGTTTTACTTAAAATTTACACTCTTTAACTACTCAAAAATATAAAAAAATATTTTAAGGAAAACTGGATTTGTTTCTCTATTGATGATGACAATGGGGGTGGTGGATTAGAATCAGCATTTGGGTGAGGTTGGTTCTTAGTTTTGGTTTTTGGTGTCTAATTCTTAATGGGGTTGATTTTTTGGATTTTTATGTCATGCCGAAGGTGGTGGTTCAATTTGGGCATTGCGAGGTGAGATCTCGGCAGAGTCAGTGCTGGGATGGGGATGTCAGCAGTGAAGGGTTGCATCGAAAGGATGGTCTGGTTTCTTCTCCTCATTTAGGTCTTCAATGGCTCACTGGTGTCATTTATAATTCCTTTCCCTAGTATTTTGGGTTATCATCTTGTGGTTTTTTGTTGGGTTCCAGTAGTTTCATTGGTGGTTATGTGGCTCGGGATGATTGTTATGGTTACATTAGAGTGTGCGCAATGGAGGCTCGATATGAGGTTTGGATGTCCAGGTCTTTCTTGATTATCCCTGGTTCAGGGTCTCCTTGGTGTTCATCGGTGATGCTCTTCTGGTGACATGGGTGATAATAATGTGAAGTTTGGTGATGGCAATGACATGGTGTGACAGTCTTTGATGGTGATGATGTAGGAAGTCTCGTGGCCCAAGACATGTCATAATGTTTTTTTTGAATTTTGAAATCTTAAGCATGGGTAGTAGAATTTTAAGTGGGAAGGGTTTTTGTGGTTTTAGTTTAAGGTCTTCTATTTTGATGGATTGTGTATGGTGGGTTCACACATACCCTTAAAAGTGTCATTTTAAAATATAAAAATATGTATTGTGGTGGATTTGTTTCTCCATTTAGATTAGAATATTTATCTTCCATGACCATTTTCCTTTAAAATATTTTCAATAATTGTTTTTAATATTTTAAAATGATTAATTTAATTTAATTTTACACATTTTATACATTTTATAAAAAAAATTAAAATGAATACCCTTATCATTTTCCAAATAATGCGTTTTTATCAAAAGTGTGATTAGAATACTTGCTTTACCATATACAACACAAATGGATTTTCTCACTTCAATGAATAATATTTTCCTTCAATAATCATCTACAAGTACCCAAGTATATTTTAAAATGAAATATTTTCACTAAATTTTAAAAAAAAATAGACTTTAAATTTTTTATTGAAAAATGGAAATGTTATTTTCCTTGATTGATACCCTACGATATTTTAATGATATTTTTATTTTTGAAAACAACCATTAATGTTAATTACAATTAAATGGGGATATAATACAATTATAAAATCATTATTCTCTCACTAGATTGTTATTTATTATTATAATAAAATCTTGAAGAAACTCGTTTTATTTTCCATGGGTTAAGCTATGAATAAATGATAAAAAATTACGATCTTTTGGAATATATATGAATGTATTATGATTGTGTGATTGGTGGGTCCATTATGAACCTCAAATACATTGGATAATGATTAATTCTTATGATCAAAAATGGCACATGGGAGGTTTTCCAAATACTTAAAGAGCCTATATGGGTGGTTATTCCAAGCCTAAAGGATGTACAAGGGTGGTTAGCCCAATCCTAGCATGTGATGAATGCCTTGGTGGATTTCCTTGACATAATATTTATATGATTATAGATATTCCACACATAATGCTACTCTCTTATGACATGTTATTTATTTATGATATGATCTATGGGTCATGATCTTTGAAAATTCTATGATTTATGTCTTATGAACTACCAAATCTATATTATATGATTATTATATATGATTTATTGGGTATGTGTCATGAACCAAGTCTGGCTACTATATAACCAAACATCCAACCTATCCCAATATAATTATCATAGGGCATTGCTAATCCCCATGGGATGGAAACTAGTTTCATGCATCAAAATAATCTAGATAGGAATGATTTATCCCAATGAAAACCATTATAAAATAAAAAATTAGAGTATACAAGACAACTAACAACTGAACATCAATAAATATGCCAACCAATCCAGATACGACATCTGAACAAAATAGAAATAGAATACAAAACTAAAACCAAACCACACAACATGATCTCCACATGACCTCTTGGTCACCACCAACCATAACACCAACTCGCTCTAATGGAAAACCAATCTAGAAACATGAACCTGCAAAATAGCTTGGGTCTACTGACGCTAAGTAGAACATGAAGGGTGTGAGGTTAAATATCTCAGTAAGTAATCAACATAGAGTACATGCATTTACTTTCCCGAAATATTCTATTAAAAATAGTTTAAAATGCATACATAAAATAGGTTCTTAATAATTTTAAGCAACCAATCACATATTTTCACAAATTCACTTTTTAAAACCACACATAGAGCTTCCATTTTTCAAAAATGGTTTCACGCTCCAAAACCCAGTTCAAAACTAAAAAGAAATTACAAATCCAAATTAGATAGCCAAAAAGGGGATATAAATAAAGTAAAGGAAATAAAATAAGAAAATATAAACTAGTAGGGATAATATCCACATTAAGTTGAAATAAAATGAACAAATGAATAGTAAGTCATGAGTATTTCCTAATCATCTATAGAAGAAATACATATAGATTCTTAGTTAGGACTCACCTATCAGTATATGGTGAAAATCCATAAATAATAAACAATTAGACACTCTAAACTGGCCAATCTAGTGGCACATCCAACCTAGAATCATAGTAAATCCATTGGGTATAACTCATCTAATTGGAGTTGACAAGTTATCATCACTCAACACTATAGATAATGCCCAAGAATCCCATGATAATAGTAATCATTGAATGGGAAGGTCATCACATGTGTGGTTCAACCAAAACCCACAACCAATATTCTTTCTTAGTCCAAACACTAACACAACCTGTGCATTGACCTGCTCATCGGATAATCATCCATAGAGGCGCCTACCTCACAAGAAACTATTTCCAATCGGGCTATCACATTATTTGAGTTTCGAAAAAAATCCAGAATATCATAAAATATCAAATTTTTCTTTATATCACATAAACATTAAAATAATTTTTTCCAACCATTATAAAACACTAATTGGGCCTTCACATCACATTACATAAAAACTAAATTTTCCAAGGAAATTAAATGTACCTACCAATACTTTAACATTTCCAATAAAAATAAATTTACAAAACCATTTCCAAACCATTTGTAAAGTCAACATGAATAACCACTTTCATGTGCACAATTCCAAATGGGCCTTTGCATTTCAAATCCAAAACCATTTCCAAGACAAAGTGAAAACATAAAACAACATGAAAAGTGCTAAATGGGACCTCATAAAAATTATTCACCAAAAAATGTCTCAAAATTCCAAATATTCCAAGAATTTAAAAACAAATTTGAAGCCACCTTTAAATTTAATTAAAGCACAAAAACTCCATTTCAAAATCAAGGAAATATTTTAGGAAAAGGTAAGAGGGAAGGGATGATATGACATTTAAAAGACATGTTTCAATAAAAAATCATTCTCAAGGGTTGTTATCATTTGTTTTCCCATCCCTATGTGAACCTTATGCACATATGAATCTTCCAACATCCCATTAAACTCTTTAGGTATCTATGAAATCACCGATAAAACTATTTTATAGAAATATCTCTTACTTTTAAACCAACATATCAAGCCACACATAAGTGTCACACCATCAAAGTCACTGATTTCCACATAAAACACCCTACCTCATTTCTAAAACATAAAAAAGGTAAACCACTTCCCAAATCACCCAATTTCACTTTAAAATATCAAATAACAATTCATCAAACACCTTCTGTTCATTTAAATATAGTCATTATAAAAAACCCCCCTTTAGAACCTATTTCTCACCCATTTTACATCTTGAAAACACCAAAAAATATATATTAACACACTACAAGAAATATTTTAACTTGATTAAAACATTAAAGTAAAGATCAATCATCAAAAGAATGTTCTAGAAAGGAAATAGACAAAAACACCTACCTAAATGATTATAAAATGCAATGAAACTTTAATAGAAGGAAGAATACACCCTAGGAGACAATTTGTGCATCCTAAAAACAAATAAATTGAACCAAACATAAAACCTAACCCCTAGGGTTTTTTCAAGAGATAATCCACAAGTAAAACACTAAGAAATCAATAGATAAGAAATATGAGAGGAGTAAATCAACCAAAAATTCAAATAAACTTACCTAATAACCTTCAAGGAGACTTAATGGATGAAAGGGGGTAATGGAGAAGGATTTTCTAGACCCCCATGGTGCACTTAGGTTGAAAAAGGGAATAAAATTCTGAAATATGATTAAAATAGTGGAGGGGAAAATAGGAATTTCACACTTTTATTAAATTGGGAAAGTTGCATGATTTGGCTATATAGTTTATAAAACTGTGTGCTAACTATGCACACCTACTAGAGAAATGAGGCACCCCTCACATGTTTCTAGAATGGTCTCCAAAATTTTCTTCCAACCATACTAAATGCCTCTATAAAAATGAAGATCCTTCACACATGGTTTCTACATAGTTTTCTGTAACTATGTGCAAGTCATGCACCTAGGCATAGGAACAAAAAATAGGCCACATAGCTTACTTATGGACTCACATAGTTTTGACTTGACCATGATCTAATCATGAAAGTAAAACTATATAGGAAAAAATGAACTGGAAATAACCTATTTTGTAATAAGCCATAAGTTTAACCCCCAAATCATGCACGCAAACCGTGCATAGGCTAAAAATTCACATGAAACCTCGAAAACTCAAAACTTCAAACCAAGAACACAACTCAATCCCCTTAAAAAAGAATAAAAAACAATAAAAAAATAAAAAAAAAATCCAAGATTGGTGTGTGAAAATTCTCCCAACCACAAACACTTATTCCTTCCGAAAGTCACCATACCACACAAGAAACAAAGATCAATTTAAACCCCAAATGAAGCAGAATGGAACCATAAACCTCAGGGTGGCCTTTCACTCCATAGTCACACCTGATAAAATCTAATAGAGAATAAAATTAAAGAACTATGAAAAGAAGGTGGGTTATTCCCTCCACAAAAACCTGACTAACACCTTAGCATGACTTTGGAAAGGCCGAATATGGGAACTCCCAACACGAACTGACCCAATCTTCTTCGCACAAGATAAACAACACTGAAAGTGGAAACCATGACTCACAACCATATCATAATCAGACGACCAATGCAGGAACTGCCAAAAAAACCAGAAACCTTCCACACCATTGGAAAACTCATGTAATAAACTCGAAAAAACAGCAAACAAAACCAAAATTCATCACCGCCATAGGACTCAAGAATCTCTAAAATCATCACAATCAAGTAATGGAACCAGTATATTGAATGGTTAAGCACAACCAATAGAGAAAAACTGAATCAAAGAGTCACATTGAGATAAGAATAACCACTCTGATTATAAAACAAATAAACAGTCATGATTTTAAAATAAGGGGAGGAAATTACAACAACATCAAAAATTATAATAGAAAAATATTGGAAATCTATATTCTAACGCTGGAGAAAAAACTAGTCCACGGTTCCCCACAGCACTGAAAATTCTTGAATTCATGAAAATCTTCACTCTGAGGCCTATTGATGGATCCATGATGTCTTCAAGCATCTAATGCTCCATAGCCAGCAGCTGACATCTTCTAACCATGACTTTTTCTTCTAGAAACTTTACCCACAAAACATTTCTATATGACCAAAGGGAAACACCTCCAACAAATATGTGTAAGATTATGACAAGACATTCTATAATGACAAAACTGACCACACTGGAAACACAAAAGTGAACGGTTTGACACATGAAAAATAAGTTCCTATGGAACAAACCTCTCATTAGATGGGAAACTTTTAAGGGTGTTAATAATGAATAGTTCTTCAATCACCACGGACTTTATTCCATGAACCAACATAAATTGAAACACATAATCCACTTATTCTCAAACTCAGCTTCACTCGATGAAAGGACTCATTATTTAATCTATAGATGATGACCCTAAATGAAAAAGAGGATATTTTAGATGATCCTATGATGCTATCTCGAGAGAGAAAGAAACAAACTCTTTAAATTGGTCAACATATGCCTTCATACATAGTTGGCCTTATTGAACACCCAAAAACTCTTCAACTTTCTTCACCTTCACCTCCTTAGGTATGACCCATCGAATGAATGTGGTCTAAAACACCTCCAAAGTAATCTCAACTCATAATAATGGAAGAACAATCACCCTCCACTAATCCAAACTCAGACCTTCAATTGAACCAAGAACAACATGCACTCTCACAGATTCAGAAGTTCCCAATGATCTGAAGAAACTCTAAACTTCCTCAATATATTATACATCTTCTAAAATACTTTGATCTCTATAAAAGATAGTAAATAATTAATAAGAACCAGAAATAGGATGTGACCCACTAAAATTCTCAGATACATTTTTGGGTGGCATTCTCTGAAAAACACAAGGAATTCAAGACCTAAATCAACATCAACCTGAAACCTATTCAAAAGAACATCTCAAAACAAAACAACCAACACATAATCCAGACATCACAAAATAAACCAAAATCCAATTTTTTTTAAATACCGCAAATTTGTTCCAACCTCCAAAATTAACTCCTATCAAGGACACATTCCAAATGACAAAACTCATTTTACAATCCAACCCAAACATCATATTCTGTTTTTATAAAAAAATCATGCGTCAAAATAAATTTTTCATTTGAAAACTACTTTTCCAAAAACCATTTCTTTTTAGAAAGACCCTCATTTCAAAAACCATTTATCCCTTCAAAATCCACCTGCACTGTAAAAAAACAACCCAAATCACAACTCACACAAACAAAAACCAATCCCACAAAAACATCACACAAAACTATAGAAATGGGGAACTAGTGTTTGTCCATAACTTGGAGACATGGTTAGTGGTCCATGAACCATGTAAGAATCAATAACTAAAATAACCTTGACACTTGTACTCAAAATCCACATGGGTAACTAATCTACATGATAACACAACATGAATTCGGCTCACCTCTATTTGCATCCCCCTTCCATACATCCAATAAAAAGAAAAAGACTCAAATCTCAGACTACCCCTAGAAACTTGAGGATCATAATGAAAAATAGTTCATGAAGTCCTTCCTGTATCTACCTCTAAAGTCCTGAAAGTCCTAATCTCTAATCTATATGAATCCCCAAAATAACAAGATCCTACATTGATACCATTTTGTTAAAACCCAAGTTAGTCTTTCATCTAACCCGACATCTGACTCTGCTCGAGGAAAGGTCTGAAGGGAATTCCCAATCCTCGTGGGATGGTAACTAGTGTCAGGAATCAAAATAATCTAGATGGGAATGATTTATCCTAATGAAAACTAGGATCAAATAAAAAAAATAGAGTACACAACACAACTAACAACTGAACATCAATAAATATACTAACCAATACAAATAAAATAGTAGAACAAAATAAAAACTAAATAAAAATATAAAACATAACCACACAACATAATCTTCACATTACCTATTGGTCACCACCAACCACAATACCAACATTATCCAATGGAAACTGAACCACAAACTTGAACCCATGAAATAGATTGGGTTTTCTGATGCTGAGTGGAACAATTAGGGTGTGATCTTAAACAAATAAATAGGTAATAACCATAGAGACTATGAATTTCCTTTCCTAAAATAGTCCTGAAACACTTGTTAAAAATATATACATAAAATAGTACTTTAATAAATTTAAGAAACCAAACATAGATTTCAACAAATTTCCTTTTTAAAATCACACATGTATATTTCCTTTTTCAAAAACAGTTTCACACTCTAAATCACAGTTCAAAAACAAAACGAAAAAACAAATCCATACCAGATGATCAAAAAGAGAATATACAGGAACTAAAGTAAACAAAAGAAGTAGATATAAACTACTAGGGATAATATTCACTTGAATCTGAAATAAACAGAATATATAGATAGTACATCATGGTAATTTCTTATTAATATATAGATGAAATCATTGGATGTACTCATTTTGGGATAACCTACCAGAATATGGTTTAGCTCCACGAATAATAACCAACCAGACTCTCTATACTATCCAATCTAGTGGCACATCCCACTGGCCTCTCAGCAAATCCAGGGGGTACAACTCATCTAATCAAGGTCAATAGTAAGCAGTCCCTCAATCCTCTAGATGAATCCCATAAATCCAATGTTAATAGTACTCAATGAATGGTAATTTCACCATACACATGGTTCAACTTAAACCCACTACCATTATGCTTTCCTCGCCCTAACACTGACACCACTTATGCATTGACCCTTTCCTCAGAGGATCCTCCAACGATGATACCATCTCACAAAAAACCATTCATATGTTCCAATCGAGTTATCATAACTTTTGTGATTCAAAACCAATCTTGCAAACATTATAAAATACCAACTGGGCCTTCACATCATATAAAAATTCAAATAATTTTTTTCAACCATTATAAAACACCAATTGTTCCTTCATATTAATTCAAATAAAAACCAAATTTCCCAAGAAAACATAAATTATATATTAGGACATTAATATATCCTATAAAAATACATTTAAAAACTCATTTCAAAACTATTTATAAAGTCAATATGAAACACAAATTTCTTGTGAAAAATTACAAATAGACCTTTACATTTCAAATCCAGAACCATTTCCATGCCAATGTGAAAACATACAACAAAAAATGTTCCAAATGGTCCCTCATGCCAATTATTCACCAAGACATGTATTAAAATTCCAAATGGGGAAGGCTTTAAAAAACAATTTTTAAGTCACGTTTAATGTCACTTGAAAAACTAATACCCCATTTCTAAATCAAGGAAATATTTTAGGAAAATATAAGAGGGGAGGGAAGGTATGCCTTTGGAAAACCATGGTTTAAGGAAAATATAATTCCCAAGGACCATTATCATTTATTTTTTTATCCCTATGTGTACCCTATGCACATGTAGATGTGCCAATATCCAATGAAACTCTTATAGTATCCATTGAATCGCCCAAAAATCCATTTTAAAGAAACAACACTTTCTTTTAAACTAACAGAACAAGCCAAACATAATCATCACACCATAAAAGTCACCAATTTCCACATAAGACACCCAACTCAGAACCCAACCACATTTCCAAAACATACACAAGGAAAAACACCACCCAAATCATATAATTTCACATTAAAATATCAATAGACTTTTCATAAAACACCTTATGTGAAATTAAATATAGGAAAAATAAAAAAAAACTCTTTGGAAACCATTTCTCATCCAATTTCCATCATGAAAAAACACAAATAATTTATACTAACACACCAAAAGAAAGATTTTAACGTGTTTAAACTATTAAAGTAAAGAACAAGCCTTGGAAGAATGTGTTAGAATAGAAATATATGGAAATATCTACCTCAATTACATAAAAATACAAAAAAAAACTTTGGGATAAGGAAGAATACACCCCAAAAGACAATTTTCACACCCTAACATCAAATAAATCAAATCTTACATCAACACTAACCCATAGGGTTTTTAAAAGAGATAAGTCACCATGAAATCACAAATAAACCAAGAGAGAAGGAAGAGGAGAGGAATAAATAAACCAATATCTCAAAAAATGTACCTAAGAACCTTCAAGGAGCTTTAATGGAGGAAGGGGGAAAGGGAGAAGGATTTTCTAGATCCCCTTGGTGAACCTAGGTCAAACAAGCGAGGAAAATCTATAAATATGGTCAAAATATAGGAGTGAAAAAAGAGGTATTTCACAATTTTAATGAACTGGGAAACTCACACAATTTTTTCACATGGTTTTTTATGCCATGCAACAACCGTGAATGCCCTACTAGAGAAAAGAGACACCCAATAAATGCAAACTGTATAGTCTTCCAAACCATGTGTCGATGGTGATAAATGCCACTATCAATATCCAGGGCCTTTCCACATGATTTCCCCATGTCTTTCTCTAACTGTGTGAAAATTTTACACCTAGGAATAGGCACCTAAAGTGGGCTTCATGGTTTACCACTTACCTCGCACAGTTTGGATGAATACTTTCTCTAATCGTGAAAGTAAAATTTTAAAAGAATAAAATAAACTAGAAACACCCTCTTCTCGAATAGACTGCACAGTTCACTAACAAACCATGCACACAAACTGTTCACAGGCTATAAAATCACCTGAAACCTTCAAAACTTAAAAACCCCAATTAGGAACTCAACTAAAACAACATTCAAAATAACAAAAGACCATAAAAGAATAAAAAAAATCCAAGGTTATGTTGTGATAGTATGATTTTACAATTTTAAGCTCATATTTTCTTATTTTTATGCTTGAGTTTTGATTTCATACGTTCATTGAATATTATTTACATTGATTAAAATTACAGATCATCTAATCACACACTTTATTATACTTTATTTCCTATCAATTTGAAGAAATTTTTTAAAAAGGTTATGACAAAGAAGTGCACATTATTTGAATAACATTGTGGGAGTTATTGAAGAAAATTAATTAAATAAGGTGATTATGTATCTAGTATTCAAAGTCACTAAACCATTATGGTTATAAAGAATGTGTTGTTAGGATATGTATTGAATATTATTCTAAAATTATGAAATATTTATATATAGTATGTTTGGGTCACCTCAGTTAGTATTAGAGAAGAGTTTAGTTATTTTTAGATATTAGAATTAGATAACATTATTGAAGACCATATGGATAAGTCTAAGTATAGAATAATATCTTGAAGCTTTTTTAATGTATATATTTTTTGGTTTTATCTGAAAAAAATTATTTCTTAGATACTAAAATCATGATGTGGATGTGATACATCACTAATGCATGATGAGTGGGCCAAAGACTTAACACTTCTCTAGACACCCATAGGGGATATTATTAGGTTTATTAACTTATTCTTTATAAAAATATTTTGAAATATTTTAATATAAAATGTCCATTGATGACCTCGGTTAAAAAAGATGTTATTGATGGAAAAGGTGGTGTCAAGATTTAGACATCCTATTAATGACATTTTATGAGTATATGATTTATCACCATTATTATTGTAACTCAAAAAAGGATTTGTTTTTGTTTTATTCAATGCTTAGAACCAAGAATAATTTTATTAACCCAGATCATGATGGGAAATTCAATGATTTTCCTCCTAATAAACCAACTTTTATTGGAGTAGGTATGAAAAAAATTCTATGATGATTTTTTTTACTAACCATTTGAGATAAACACTAAAGATGAATATATTTTATAGACTCCATATAAAATAGCACCAATTGAGTTGTAGAAATTAGTGAGGAAACTCCAAGAGAATCTATAAATGGAATTCATTGGGCCAAGAAGGTCACCATAGAGTGCACCTGTACTTTTTTTAAGAACATAGATGGATCAATCCGATTCTAAATTTTTTATTGAAAACTTAACAATATCATGATCAATAATATATATCCTATTATATATAGTGATTATTTTTTAGATCAACTTTGAGGTGATAAATACTTTTCCAATATTTTCTTTCCTCTTATATACTATCAATTAAGGGTCAAAAAGAAGACATGTATTGGATGAACTACCATACATGGTGTGGACAATATGAATTTATAGTTATTCCATAGGAACTTACTAATTATTCTTATATATTCAGTAATTTAATGGATAGAGTCTTTATATATTAACTTGATCAATTTTTGGTAGTATTTATATATGATATTCTTATATACTCCTAGTGAAAAGAAGAAAATCAATATTACAAGAGAATTGTGTTGAATCCCTTGAGGAAATAGAAACTATAAAAAGGATTAAGAAAGTGTGGTTATTTGTTATAGAATATATCATCCATGGGGTATATAATCACTAAAGAAGGTATATTAGTAAATATTTCTTAGATAGAAGTTATTGAATATTCTCCCAAAACAACCAATTCCACTAATATCCGTTGTTTTCTGAGATTGGATGGTTATTATTGATGATTTTTTAAAAATTTACCACACCTATATAATACACTAACTAAGTTAACATTGAAGGGATTGAAGTTACTTTGTGTTGATGAATGTAAAGAAAATTTCAAGGAGTTGAGTAGAAGGTTAGTCATTTCTTTTTAACTCACACTACCCTACACTGGATAAAGGTTTGAGATTTTTATTTATGGATAAAATAATGGATTGGGATATGTACATATGTGGAATAAAATATTGAAATATTGTCCCTTGAATCAATTAAAGTTTCATGAGATGAATTACGCATCCCATGACTTGGACTTACTAGTAGTAATCATTGTATTAAATATATAGAGGAATTACTTTTATAGATAAAGGGGTGACATATATAATGAACATAAAAGTATAAAGTATATATTCACCTAGAATGAGTTGAATATGTTTCATAGAGGGTGTTTGGAGTTTATTAAAGATTATAACATCACAACACATTACCACCATGGGATAGTGAACAAGGTGGATGATGCTTTGAGTTGAATGGATCAGGATAACTTATCTATTATGAGAATCACATAAGATCCAATATTTATTCATTGTTTAGGGATGAACCATGAAATCTAAAAGGGGATAAAACTTATATTTCTCAAATGATTTTTTAACCATCGATCCATGTTATGATTAAAGAGGTGTAGAATGAATATGTTGAGTGGAAAAAGAAAGTGATAAATTATCCTTAGTTCAACCATGATTATGATGGAATGATAAGGTTCTAGAATAGAGTGTGTAAAAGTTATACAAAAATTGAAGGATCTATTCGATGAATCTCATATATCATCATCCTATATTCATCCTAAAATTAAAAATATGCATGGAGACCTTATGGATCATCTATAGTGGTTTAAAATAAATATAGATATTGTAGATTAAGTATCTTGGTTCTTGGTAATCCAACAAGTTATGTATGAGGGGATGTTAAAAAAATTAAAATAAATATATTTAAATGGGAAAACATCACTATATTTTTCAGCGTAAGACTCCCTAAGAAATTTAAAGGTAATATTTCTTTTAGATTTGTAGTTCATCACCTTATGAAGTCATTAAATTTCATTTCTATAATAGAAAATTTCTTTATTGATAATATTATTAAGATATAAATTAAGTGGAAATGTTACATATAGTATAATATTATAATGTGTCTGATTGAGATATGAGGTTTACCTTGATGTCATAGAGATTTTTTTAGTAAGATCTGGATATGGAGTTCTTTTTTAGTTTTGTCTATCATCCTTAAGTAGATGGTCTATCTAGGTGAACTATTCAAACCCTAGAGGATATGCTAATATAATTTTCTTTATATTAAAATAATGTTTATGATCAACACATTCTTCTTATAGAATTCTATTATAACACTAAATTTTACTTGAGCATTTATATATCTCCTCATAAATCCCTACATGGAAACAAGTGATAAATTTTAACATTTTTGGATAAAGATATAGTGTGAAAGAAATTGGTACATGCGCTAGCTGAGAAAATGGAATAGAATGTTAGATCCATTCAACAGAAAATCAATATATCTGAGAATCAAAAAAGGGTTATGATAATAATTAACTATGAGATCCAAAATATGAACTTAGTTAGGAGTTATTTCTATGAATTTAATGATGTAATAAAGTAATTGTATTTAGAAAGAATGAAAAGTTGATACCTAAATATATTGGACCCTTTGAGATTCTTGATCAAGTAAGGATGGTAGATTATCACTTGGCACCACTATTGAACCTCTCTCGTGTTCATGATGTGTTTCATGTATCTATTTTGAGTGAGTATATACCTGATCATTCACATGTACTAAACTAATAGTTTGTGTCATTGAAGCATGATCATTAAAATAAAAAGATATGTAGACATCTTTAATAATAGAGATAAATTTCAATGTGAAAATACTACTAATCTATTTAAAGTTCTTTGGCAGAATCAAAGTTTCTAGTAAGCTATATGGGAACCTAAGTATGTGATGAAGTAGACATATCAACATTTTTTTAATCATAGTGATGCTATTTCAAGGATAAAATCCTTTTTGAGGGAGTTATAATGTTACATTATAACAACCTCATACCCTCACTCGTTGATCGAGTGCTAAAAATGGAAAAATTAAATTTATGGATTTGATACTAATGAAAGTAACCAAATTTTCTTCATAAAAAACATAAAACATTAAAAGGAAATATTGGATAGATTATATACAAAAATACCATTTAGGTTTATAGTTTTATACAATTAGGAAAAACTATTACATAAATAATACCCATGTATTTAAATGGGAATTTATCCCCTTTAACCCATCTTTTATTATTTAAAATTAACTATTCACCATTACCCATATGAAACCCTTATACACATAACTAAATCAAACTCATTCTTGATAACTTGGGGATTTAGAAACATAAGAAGGGTGAGCTTAAATTCTCAGTAAGGGTAAATGTAATCACTAACAATTGAATGTCATTAGTGATAATAATATGAGAATAAGAGTATGATGACATATGAATGAGAATAAAATAGGAAAATTCATACCCATAATACCTAGATAAATAAATATATGGAAATGAATTAATCTCTACGAAATGAAGGATTAATGAAAACCAATAAATCATGATCCATTTTATGTCAATATTGATCAAAGTAAATGTTTATATCCTAAACGAATCATAAAATGTTTTGGTATCCTGGAACATTATCTTCATATCACTCTTAAAAATTGAATAAAAAATATGGTTGACTTCTATCTCTATAGTACCCAATGCAATAGAGGGATGTCATAGACCCACCAATCCTGGGTTTATCACAGAACACCCCATCCTTGGTTTATAATGAAACCACGTGTCTTTGGTTAATAACATAACCACATTTCTTTTTGTTTATAATTTAACCAACATTCATCATAAAAAATTTCCATGATTTGTTTCATGAATAAAGTATATAGAGAAATAATTTTATTATAAACTCAAATAAAAAATAATTATTATTTTTATAACTTCATTAACACATGGAAATGAAATGATTTCCATGAAAATATCTTTGAAATGAGAATAGCCCATAGAAAACAAATGGGTTCAAAAAAAATTCCTTTGAAGCATGATTAAACATGTAAAATAAATGGTTTTGTGGAAAATATCTTTTAAACATGACAACCCCATGGAAAATAAATATATTCCTTAACAATATATTTGAATCATGATTAACCCATGGAAAAGAAATATGTTCCTCGAGAATCTCATTGAAACAGGATTAACCTATGGTAGATAAATGGGTACCTTTTAAAACATTTTTAAAAATTAAAATTATGGGTAAAAATAACTTTAAAAATTCATAGTAAAAAAATTAAAACTTTTTTAGAAAACATAGATTTGTAAGAAAAATTATTTTTTACCCAAAAGAGAAATGAAGTCGAATTTTCTAAAAAATATTTTTAATAAATCATTACATGTACCAAATAGAGGAAAATGGTGCTAATACTTGAAAATTTTATGAAAACCATAGGATTAATAAAATTAAAGGGTCTTATTTGACAATGATTGAAAAATTTCTCTAAATTGATATTTTATCATAAATAAACATGATTAAAAGCAATATTTTAACATAAATCATTTTCTGCTTTAGTAAACTTCAATAATAAACCCAATGAAAGAATAAATTAAAATTATAGTTTAAATATCATGAAAATAAAAAGTTTCATGATATAAAATGTTATTTTATAAGTAGATACTCCTCATAAAATAGTATAGGTCTATAACACAACATATGTCCCAAAAAAGTCAATTTCAGACGAGAAACGCTTACAATGATCATAACATTGAATTGAGAATTAATTAATGAATAAATTATGTGTGTCAAATTTAAATCCAAATTAAATAAGTGTAAATAAATAATAAAATCTTCTAAATTCATTACACACATAATTATATTATATCAAATACAATGAAGAAGTAATATAAACCAATGAAATGAAATTGAGTAATGAGATTCTTTACGACTTGGTAACTTTCAAGTTAAATACCCATTGATAGATTAATTAAAATTGAAACTTAAAATAACCTAATTTATGAATTATTTGTGATATTACATGTAAAATGGGAATTATACACAGCATATAAAATAAATTAGGTTCATAACATTAAAATATGAATCAATGAAGGAAAATTGAGATGAAATCCCTTACTACTTTGTTGATCTCGGGATCAAAACCTCATGAAAGAGAGAACCTATTTTGGATTCATAAATTCCAATAATTTTCCTGAAAATTATCATAAAATAAATCCATGGTCTTTATATACACCACAAAGTAAAATAAACTACTGAATATGACATATGTCTTGCAGAAATAAACAGTTATATGAGAAACCCTTACCTTGAGTCCAGACATTCCATATGTTTCCTTCAACTAATATTTAATAAGATTATGAAAATTATTTTATTTCTTAGAAACCATTTCCATATTTAATAACATATATGTAAATCATTTATTATATTTATTTTAATTACATGTTTAAATACATAATCATATAAATTCACATTAGGTGTTTTGAGTATGTTTGGTTTGTTATTTCAAAAAGGATTTGGTGTGTTGAACATAGTGAAAGAGTTATTTGTTTAATGATATATAAAATTATAATCAGGAAATAATTATAATATTTATTCATCAATTATACTTTTAAAACCAATTATGTATTATGGTTATGAGAAATGAGCTATGTTACGATCATAGAGACGGTAGGTTGTACGTACACATGGGTAATGTTTTGATTTTTTAATGATCATTATGGAAATAATGAATGAATTATTTTATATTTTAGTAATTTTAATAATAGAATAAATACCATTTTTTCTTTAAATATACTTATATACATCATCTATAGGATTTAGGGATGAAAAAAGAGTTGCATCCCTCCGTGGAAGAGGTAGTCCACATGTACGCACGAATGACGTTAGTATTTTTCAGTGTAAGAAATAAAATGATATATTATATTTATAAATTTAGAAATATTTAATTTATATAATAATCATGTCATGTATATCTTATATATTCATTAAAGTTATTCTTATTACCATCTAGGTAAATCATTAGTAAAGAAAAAATATCATCATTTCATGAGGTGGTAGTTCGCCGTAAACACGAGTGACATTATCGTATGCCCTATAGAATGAAAATTAATATAGTATATGTGTTATTATTAAAAAATAATAATAAATATTTTATAAATATTATATATAAAAATATATAATTTAAATTTGTCATTATTAGAAGTCATGAGTGGTGATGATGGAAAACGAATGACATTAGTTCATGAGGTGGTAGTTCTTTGTATATATGAGTGATGATTTTGTATCCCATTTGATTGAATAGGTGAATGAATTGTGTTATTACATTACCATGATAACTTTTAAATATATACCAGATTATATTTCTACTATAGTATAGTAATTTAAGAATATTTGAAGAAGTTTGAAAAATAAATAAAATAAAAACACTCTGTTAAACATGACACCACTTCTTTGGAAAAACTCCTTAAGAAAGCACCAAAATCATTCTTATGATGGGATTAAAATTACATCAATGATTTTAGGATATGTTTAGGGAGGTTAGGAATATATTTTTGTAGTTATTTTCTAATATGAAAATAATTTCAGGTGTGCATATGATATGTGAGGGGTTTCCTATTATAAGTGAGGTGGGTGGCACACATATAATTTTTTAAAAGAAAAAGGTGTACCAACATTCCTCACATGAAAATAGAATAAAAAATATACCATTATTGGTCATGATACATTATAATTTAAAAACATTTCTATATAATATATTTTAGAAAACTTTTTAGGACTTTTTAATCTGTATCCTTTTAGTTTAATCCCCTAGTAAACTCATTTTCACATTTACTGTGATAATTTATTTTTATTGTTTTCACTATTAACTATAGTAATAAATTAATTTTACCTTTTTATATAACATAAATTATTCTTATTTTAAATATTTTATCCATTTTACCAAATTCAATTCACATAATTAGAAAATATTAATTTAAAATAAAACTCATGGATGTGATTAAAAATCAGTTTTTCAAGAAGTGTATTTTTCAAGATAAATATGATTTTATATTGAATATATGAGTAATTTTAATAATAATTGTATAAATACCAATTATTATTTATTTAAAATAAATATTTAAATTTCATTTATATCATTCCTTTTTAGGGTTTTCTAAATTAATTAAAAGGAACAAACATTATGAACTTTAAAATAGTTTTCATAACAATCCCATTTTTGAACAAAAAAACTATACAGATGTCCTATATAAAGATGATTAAAATTTAATTGTATCAAAAACTAGCCTCGATACCCTAGTAACTCAATAATCGAGTTGGATCTAACACAGTTTTAAGGGCTTTCCCAATCCCCACAAGTTTGCGACTAGAAACTGGAATCATACAATATAAAAGAGGGAATGAATTTTCCACAAACACAAAAGAAGAAAGATAAAAAAATAGTATGTATAAAAGAGAAAATATGCAATGATTAGTGTACTAGAAGTCAAACAGGTAAGAAAAATAAATTTCATGCATCAAAGTGCTACAAAAATAGGATAACATCCAAAGTCCCAAAGGATAAAACTCACCAAGCCCAAGGATCAATAGATACTACCACCTCTAAGTGGTGCCTCACCCTTGATCAAACCTAGAAGAAGATAATATACAAACACCCAAAATCATTAGTAAATTATCAAAAAAATACCATTCAGATTTCAGCAAGGATTCCATTTTTGAAAGTGGGTTCCCTAGACCGAACTTGTGTTGTACTTTGATTACCACTACATGTATGTAGTTTTTTATATTTACATGTGTTTATCTTTCCATAATAGTGAAGATACTTCAGCATCCACTTTGTTTATATAAATTTCCTTAGACTACATGTCGTATCAAAGGGTTATAGAAGATCCTAGGCTATAATGATAACCCTAAAATTCCATGATAGTAATCTTAATGTAATTTCCTATTGTCTAGTTATATAATTCTAAAATGACATAGATTCTGTGTGACTATCAGGTTCTGGGGGATCATAAGCATTGAGAGTTCTTCTCAAAATGTTTTTACTTGATGATATCTAATAGTTGAGATCATGAATACTGACCTGCATAATAGGAACACCATATGTTTCAGGTGTCATTGGTCATTACTATCTACAAACATGTGTATTGGTCTCCAGACTTGAGATCACTATGAATGTATTTCATTTAATTGCGTACTTTGATGCAAGGCAAAAACCATGGCAATGAAGTTGTGGTAAGGTAGTTTGTGTTGGGTATGTCATTGGTGACATGACATTGATTGAATGATCAAGATATAATTTTTCACTTCCAAGTTGAGGAAGGTATATCTTGCTCCTAGATGATTAGGATGGTTTTACCTTCATTAAATCTGTGTCCATGGTAGTGGAAGGTAAGACCATCCAGACAGATCAATAGATAAAATAAATCAATATAAAGGATGATGAAACCAGTGTGCATTCTACATTATTGAGATTTCAATGACGAAGAGATTATATTACATAGACCATGTTCGTAGTAAGTTAGTCATTTCTTTGACTTCACCTTATCTCTATAGGGGACTTTATGGGTTGGTAGACCCTGCTCTTGGTTGGTGAATATTATTAACTGGTATTGGGATAATGGCCTCAAGGTTCACACACTATATCGCTTTGAGAATCTTCCATATTCCATAGAAATATAGAACTTGTTGGGGGCCTCTATAGGGTCCGAGTATTATCGAAGTTTTATGGATCACCATGTAATAAATAAATTATTTAATTATTTAGGTTTGGCATAATTTGATTATTTTATTTATAACATGTATTTACAAGTGATTATGTAAATACAAAGATAAAATATTATTCGAATGGATTTAAATATCCGGGGTTGGTTTAATATTTTTAGGAGACATGAGTCGAGATATATACTCAATATTATCACACAATATATACTTAATATATATATATATTGTAGTTAGTGATAAAATTATAAATATTATTTATGGAATAATTTAATTTTTCATAAATAAATATTTATAATACTTATACTGTGAATATATATTACATCGGGGGGAACCTATACCAGATATTTTAGATATTCCCTATATAAGTAAGAGAGAGGTTATTCCCATGTAACTATTCATGTGTTGGAATTGAGAGCCTCTCTATCCTTGGGATTCTAGAGAGAGACTCTCTCAAGAATGTAATATTTTCAAGTTCCTTCTTCTTGGATTGAAGAATATTTCTTGTGTTTATCACCGCTACATCAAAGTGGTCGTTGGTGTACCACGCTAACACCCAGCTACTAATGAATGACGCGCAAGTAGATTTAAAGGCATTTTTGGAAGACCTAGAGGGATTTGACATTAGTGTCTTCGAGAAACGGTCACCATCATCCTGTGAAGAACTTGCACATGTCATATCTGAGCAAGGTACATGTTTGATTTTATTTTGTGCTCTGTAAAAACAACACGTGGTTCTCATACCACACCAAGATAAGATCACCGGAGCCACATTGTTATGTCGCTCCGGTGAAACAAAAAAAAATTAAATTCTCAACCCATCGGCTTCCGCTACCCATCTTGGTACCTCACTGTGGTATGATGTGTATGTGTGGTTTCTCAGTATTAAAGAAAAAATTTAATTAAATTAAATTTAAATATGGGGCATTAAATTGGTTCCAACATATCTGACCGTACGTCGATCTGTTTCTTAATGTCCAAATTACAGCCATTTGAAAATTTTAATTGGATCGATGTCGTCGGTTTTATTTTTTTAGAATTATTATTTTATAAAGAATTCATTTTTAATTTATTTATGTGTTATCCAAAGTACTGAAATCCAACCACGTTTTGGCAGGAATCCAGTTGCCATAATTTTTTCGGTGGGCTTGTTTTTTGGAGATAAATAAAATGTATTATAATATAATATCATTTTATTTTTCTCAATTAAAAAAATGGGAAAGTCCTTTATAATTTGGGTCAATTCACATATTTTTATTTTATTAAAGTCTTTAGACATTAGTTATTTATAAAAAGGGGGTAGAGGCCAAGAACCTAATTGGTTCTTCACTTTTATAAAGAAAAGAATGGTGGGGTTTGTTTTGTCAAAAGAAAAAACAATTAAAAAGGGAACGAAGGCCCAAAGGGTCATCTTCCACATGCAGAAGAACCACACCCCAAAACCTGGAACCCTAGTCGCTTCTCCCCTTGAGGTCATACTAGCAGCTCACCCCTCTCCCTTCTCCCATCATAGTCGAGGGCAAGAGAAATGCACCTCTGGACCAATATGCCTCTCCTGACCAATGCCCCTCGATGCTACCCTCGTGGATCACTAGAGCAGCGCGCCACCAGATCGGTATGACCTCACCGAAATAGAGAACCCCATCCTTCAGTGTTATGCCAGCTCATGCCATCCTAGAGGACCCAACCACTACTGTCTTGGATAGACCTGGTTGTCACTACCGTCTCGGCCAGACCATCCCACCACTGCTGCCATGGTTAGACCACGCTGTCACCGCTGTCCTGGCCGCCCTCACACCTAGTCGGAGCGGTGTGCCACCACATCTATCTGGTCGCACCACACCAGAGGATTCTATCATTTTCCTTGTCTGGTCATGCCTCTCCAGAGGATGCTACCGTCGTGAGGGTGTTGTAGGAACAAGCGGTCACTCCACGGTCTTTCCACAGTCTCTCTAAATTCTCACCACAGTATTGACATGGTAACGTCATCGTCATGTCATGGTAATGCCGCAGTCACGTCACAGTCACACCGTGATTTGTCCATGCTCTAGTAAGACATCCTCATGGCAGTTCGTAGTCTCGTCGTACTCCTTACCTATCTAGAGGTAACCATGCTAATTAGATCTAAATAATATATTTTTTAAAATATAAATATTTTGAATTTATTTGGGGTCTAAGTTTAGGTATAATCTGAAACATTAATTTAATTAATATTAAAACTAAATTAATGATGTAATTTTATTTTATAAATAAAATTAAAATGATGATTTTATTTAATTTTTAGAAATAAAATTAAATTTATTGTTTGATTTAGTTTTTTAAATTAAAATTAAATTAAACAATTGGAACTTATAAATTAATTAATTTAATTTGTTCAAATTCATAAAATTTATTAGAACACCCTTGTACTATTTAAATTTATTGCATTTTAATTTTAATTGTGCTTTATTTATACTGACTGGTCTTGAGAAAGCAACCGAACCGTGAATGTCTACTTTTATTTATTTAATTTTTTATTCAATGTGTATGATGATTGTAATAATTAATTAGATAAATTATGGTCTTTGATCATCGTTTAATTCAAATATGTATAAGGTGTTTCACATCCAATGCACTGGTTTTATTTTGTACCCTTATAACCTTTCACCTACGTGCGAGTATATTTGTAATTATACAGTGATGATCTAAGACGTGGACCACACCTATTTGAGGTGGTTATCTATATGGGAGTCGAGCGCATTACACTGGGGCTAGTTGAGATGTGAGTCAGGTGTCGAATTAGGTATGGATACCCCCAGGTCAAGATTGATCCATTATGGATCGATCAAAATAGAATGCTCAAGACCAGTGAGATTGCATGATTTACCTTTATGCATTGTTTATTGTTTTATGTGAGTGAATAATTATTTTTTTATTACATTGAATAGTAAACAAGATAAAAATGCATAAATATGTGACGAATGTATTTTCTATTGAATGTTCAATTGTGATCAAGACAATATATTTTGAACATATAAATAGAAAAGGATTATATTCATCAATAAATATCAAAATCTCTCAAAGATATATTAGGTCTTAAATGTATTTCATTACACATATTTAAACAAAATTGGGAGTTTGGGATGCTCTTCATCCATAGTTTAGAGTGCCTCTTACTATCGGTGTGTTTTCATGAGAGAAGTGGGTCAACCTAACTAAAGTGAGTAGTCGAGGATTATCCATAGGTAACTTACTATCAATTTAGAGGAAATATGTTGAGGGAATCAGGTTTGGAATCCAAAAGCTAGGACTTTACTCAACAATACATGGAACCCTGAGTTAAGTGGTTGGCCAGCCTAGATCCTATTATAAAACCCACCTAGTATTGTTGTATCCATATCTTGTAGACAATGAGGGGGGTTTTGGGGATCCTTTCTACTAGAGTACTCAAGTGATAGAGTATTCTTAATCTAATAGTGAGGGCTATTAAGGTTCGCTAAAATAGTCGGATATATTAAAATGATATAATCATTTATTAATAATAAATGTCAAAAGGTAATCAAGACAATGTACTAACTACTAATGCTTATCTGGTGTAGATTTAAAATGGAAATCACCAACACCACAAGTAATTTACCATTATATCTGGATAAAAAAATATCCGGACTGGAAATAACTTCCAAGAGTGTTACAGGCAATTGCATATAGTACTACACCAAGAAAGGAAGTTATATTTTCTAGAACAATCATTTCTTACTGAGCCTCCTCAGGGATAAAGTAAGGAGGAAAAAATAAATGGAAAAATCATGTAGATGATGCACTTGATGTTCAATGCATCATGTTGTCATCCATGTCCATCCAATTTCATAAAATTCATGAGGATAAAGATTCATACCCGATGCTTTCACATATCCAAGAATTATATCAGGAGAGGGCCAGGTAGGAAAGGTATGAGATCTCAAGTTACCTATATATGTTCAAGCTAGCAGAAGGTAACCGAGTTGGTCCTCATGTACTCAATATGATTGGGTATATTAAGAGGATTGAAGAACTTGGGTTCAAATTGAACCAAGAACTAGCAGTGGATCTCATTCTTTCCTCTTTACTTCCAAGCTTCTGGACTTTCATTGTCAATTATAGCATGAATGATACAAAAAAGTCTCTCCTAGACCTTTTGCATTTAGTTCTCCAAGCTGAAAATGATATAAAAAATACTAATTCATTTGTCCTTATGGTGAACAAAAGAAATAAGGGCAAGAAAAAGGGTTTTAAGTCCAAGTTAAGTCTAAATACACCAATGCATCTTCCTACAAAGAATCCAAAGATTCAGAGGTAGAGTAATGATAATGAAGTTGTCTATATTGGATTTAGTGAAAAAGGCCACTAGAAGAAGAATTGAAGAGCTCAGAAGAAGAAGCAAATTGATGCTTCTACTTCAGGTATTTTTTTATTGAATTCAATCTATCATTATCTATAAGTTGGGTTTTGGAGATGTCATGTGTCTCATAGATTTTTATTCCTATATAGGAACCAAGTAGGTTCCGGAATATTGAAAAAGGTGAAGTGGATCTCTAAGCTATAAATAGTGCAAGTCTGGTAGCCTTGGAAGTGGGAGACTATCACATAACCTTGCCAAGTGGTTTGGTTCTAGTGTTAAAAAATTGTTATTATGTACCTTATATAACCAGGAACATTATCTATGTGTCAAGTTTAGACACTATAGGAATTTATCTCAATTTTGGAAGTAAATGTTATCTTTTTTATAGGGATAACATCTATTATGGCATGGAAAATCTTAACAATGGTTTATACATGCTGGAACTCTTGAACCCCATAATGGAAATCAATGAAAAAATTAGCCAACATGACTTATATACCACCTGCCTATGGCACTTCAGGCCAGGTCATGTAAACTAGAAGAGATTATGAAGATTACATCAAGAAGGGTATTCAGACTTGGTAAAATTAGAAACCTTGTATGTATTTCAAGATTGTTTACAAGGAAAAATGACCAAAGAACCATTCTCGAGAAAGGAAGAAAGAGCTAATGTAGTACGAAAATTAATACATACTGATTTATGTGGTCCATTTCCAGTATAGGAAAGGGGAGGTTTTTCATACATGATTACTTTTACAGATGACTATAGTAGGTATGGATATATCTACCTAATGTGTCATAAGTCTGATTCCTTTCAGATATTTAAGGAATACCAAATTGAAGTAGAAAACCAACTTGGTAAGAAGATAAAAGAACTCCATTCAGAATGAGGTGGATAATATCTTTACCAAGCTATCATTGATCACTTAAAGGAGTGTGTGATAGTATCCCAACTCACTCCTCTTTATACACAATAATGGAATGGTGTTAGTGAAAGAAGGAATATGACCTTTCTTGACATGGTTAGATCAATGATGAGTCATGCAACTCTTCCATTATCCTTTTGGGGATGTCCTCTGCAAACAGTGACATATACCCTTAACCAAGTAACAACTAAAGATGTAGATGAGATTTCATATGAGTTATGGATTGGAAAGAAAACCAGTCTAAAATACATACATGTATGGGGGTGTGAGTCATTTGTCAAGACTTTAACAAGTGAAAAATTAGAATCCAAAAGCATGAAGTGCATCTTTATAGGTTATCCTAAGGAGACCAAAGGATATTACCTGTATAACCCTTTAGATTGAAAAGTTTTTGTGGAAATAGAAGCCATATTTCTATAAAGGGAAAAAAAAATTAATGGAAATACTGGGAGAAAGATTGACTTATATTAAGTCAATGCTCCAGATGCACAAGAGTTGATAGAAGAATAATTTCCACAAGATCAAGTGGAAGAATAAGTTGTTACTAATAAAAAAATACTACATAGGTGTATGATAGAGGTTGGATAACCAGAGTGTTATGATTTTATTATCACCGAGTCATGTGACACATTATTCCTTGAGGATGATGAACCTATAACCTACAAGGAAGCAGTAGAAGTAAAAGAAGCTGCTAAATGGAAAGAAGACATGAATTCTGAGATAGTGTCCATGTACCAAAATCAAGTTTGGATTTTTGTAGACCCTCCGGCTGATGTAAATCCCATTGGATGCAAATGGATATTCAAAAATAAGCTAGACATGGATGGTGAGGTTAATGAATTTAAAGAAAGACTAGTTGCAAAGGGTTTTAGGAGATATCAAGGCATCAAATATGATGAAAACTTCTCACCAGTAGCAATGATATAATCCATAAAAATATTTCTTGTAATAGATGTATTTCATGATTATGAAATTTTGAAAATGGATGTCAAAACTACTATTCAAAATTGGAAGTTGGTTGAAGATGTCAATAGGACTCAACCCGAAAGTTTTTTCATATAAAAGAATGTGAATAAAGTATCCAAACTGCATAGATCCATTTATGGGTTGAAGTAGGCATCAAGGTCATGGAATGTTCATTTTGATGAGGCCATAAGAGAATTTGGTTTTGTCAAAAACTAAATCAAGCCTTATGTCTATAAAAAGGTTAAAGAGAATGACATCATTTTCCTAGTGTTATATATTGATGACATGTTAATTATGAAAAATCAGGTGCAAGTCTTAAAGCCAGTTAATACTTGGTTAAATAAATACATCTCTATGAATGACATAGGTGAAGTAGACTACATTCTAGGGATCAAGATCTATCGAGATAGATCTCAAAGGCTACTTGTTCTAAGTTAAAGTACATATATTGACAAGGTATTCAAAAGGTACAATATGGAAAAATCTAAGAGAGGTTTGTTTCCTATGTCACATGGTATAAATCTCTCCAACAAAAATGTGTCCACAAACACAGGAGGAGATTGACAGAATGATTATAATCCATTATTACATGGAAGTGGGTTCTATCTTGTATGTCATGCTATGTACTAGGTTTGATGTTGCCTTTGCTTTAAGCATGGTGGGTAGATATCAATCCAATCTAGGAGAGCTGCATTGGGAAGTTGTTAAAACTGTCCTAAAGTACTTAAGGCATACAAAGGATATGTCCCTGTTGTATGGAGGAGATGAGGAACTAGTAGTGAAAGGATACACTAATTCTTGTTTCCAGACAGATCATGATGATCTGAAATCGCAGTCAGGCTATGTCTTTTTCCTGAATGGTGGTGCAATGAGCTGGAGAAGCTCAAAGAAAGCTGTGGTTTCTGATTCTATAGTAAAGTATGAATATATTTCATCTTCCAATGTAGAAAATAAAGCAGTCTAGATATGTATCTTTATCTCATTAATTGTTGTTGTGCCTATAACTACAGACCTTGTTCTAGTATATTATGATAATACTACTACACTGGTGGTTTCCCAGAGCCCATGGCTCACCAGAGGACAAAGCATATTCTTTGAAAATTTTATCTCTTGAGGGGTTTTACTCAAATAGGTGAAGTCATAGTTAGCAGAGTAGATACAAAGGACAATGTGGTAGGCCCCTTTACTAAATCCATTTCTTGGTAGAATCATGATTCTAAAGTGAGAGATAGTAGATTAAGGCTTGTTAGCAGTTGGATCTAGTGAAAGTGGGAGTGTTGAAAGTTGGTTCCCTAGACCCAAATTGTGTTGTACTTTTATTACCACTAGATTTATGAAATTTTTTATATATACATGTGTTTATCTTGAAATAATAGTTTAGATAATTTTTAATCCACTTTGTTTATAGAAATTTCCTTAGAATACATATCGTATCAAAAAGTTATAGCAGATCTCAGTCTATAATGAGAACCCTGAGATTCCATGACATTAATCGTAATGTAATTTCCTATTGTCCAGTTACATCATTCTGAAAGGAGACTGATGATGTGTGACAATCATGTACTAGGGGCTCATAAGCATTGATACTTTTCTCATGATTTTCACACTTGATGATCTCAAGTAGTTGAGATCATGAGGACTGACCCACATAATAGGAACACCACATGTTTCAGGTGTCATTGATCTTTCCTATCTACAGATATGTGTATTGGTCTCAAAACATGATATTATTGTCAATGTATGCCATTTAATTTCATACTTTGATGCATAGTGAAACCCATCGCAATGAAGTCACGATGAGGTGGATTATTTTGGGTACGGCGTTGGTTACATGACATTGATTGAATGATCAAGAAAGGATTTTTTTTGCTTCCGAGTTGAGGAAGAGATATCTCAGGCTTGGTTGATTAGGAAGGTTGCACCTTCATTAAATCCAACTCCATGGTAGTGGAAGGTATGACCGTCTGGATAGTTCAACAAATAAAATAAAGCAAGATAAAGGATGATGACACTAGTGTACATTCTTCTTTATTGAGATATCGATGATGAAGAGATTATATTACATATACCATGTTCGTAGGAAGGTAGTCATTTCATTGACTTTACCTTTTCTATATAAAGGCCTTAATTAGTTACTAGACCTTGCTCTTGGTCGGTGAATATTATTCATTGCTGTTTGGATAAGGTCCTAGAGGGTTTCACACTATAGTGCTTTGAGAATCTTCCCTATACTGAGGAATAAGAATATAAAACATGGTGGACCCTCCAATGGCATCCCAATATTATCCAAGTTCTATGGATCACTAAGTAATAAATAAATTCATTAATTATTTATGTTTATAATTATTTTTTGAATTTATTTATAACATGTATTTACAGGTGATATTGTAAATACAAAGATAAAATATTATTCAAACGGATTTAAACATCTTCGGTTTGTTTAATATTTTTAGGAGACGTGAGTCAAGTTTTAGACACAAGATTATCATTCAATATAAATTTAATATATATATATATATATATATTGCAGTTAGTGATAAAATTATAAATATTATTTATGGAATAATTTAATGTGTCATAAATAAATATTTATAATACATATATTGTGAATATCTTTTACACTGGTGTCGAGAACCCATACCGGGTATTTTAGATGTTCCCTATATAAGTAATAGAGAGGCTCTTCCCATGTAACAGTTTATATGTTTGAATTGAGAGCCTCTCTCTCCTCCTAAATTATGAAGAGAGACTCTCTCAAGAAAGAAAGATCTTCAAGTTCCTTCTACTTGGATCGAAGACTCTTTCTTACAGTGATCACCGCTACGTCAAAGTGGCCATTGGTGTACCACTCTAGAACCCAGATACTGACGAATGAAGCGTGAATAGATTTAAGAGGCATATTTGGATGATCTAGAGGGAATCGATGTCGGATTCTTTGAGGAATGGTCGATGGCATCCAATGACGAACATGCACACGTCATATCCGAACAAGGTACATGTTCGATTTTATTTTTTGATCTGTCAAATCCACACATGGTACTCAGACCATACAGGGATAATATCACTGGATTCGATGTTGTTACATCACTTCCGTGATGCAAAAAAAATTAAATTCTCAACCCATAAGCTTCCATTTCCCGTCCTAGTACCTCATATCCATAACCAAATAAATCTCTCTATTTGAAATAAAAATCTTTTTCATTCCAAATTAATATTTAAAAAAACTATGATTTAAATTTTAAATGATGTAAATACTTTAAAAAAATGGATTAATAAAACATTTTTTATAAAATAGTTTATATAAATTCACATGGAATACAAAAGAGTTTACAAAAACAATGTCATATATATTTCAAATAAAAATAAGAAAGACACATGGTTATGTGCCAAAATTTAAGATATTTCTAGGCTACAAGAATCCCTCACACTAAAATTGGCATGGAAATATGTGTATATGCACGTCCCTTTGACACTGGTTAAAAGGAATTCATCATCATCCTGACGGTGATGTCACATGCTATAATTATGTTTTAGTAAACTTCTAGAATCATAGATTTTTATCCTAATAAATCACTAACTACCTAGGCTTGAACGTTTTCTTGTATAGAATCAATGATGGGAAATTTATATTTGGACATCATAAAATAAAATTCATCCCATTCTTCATTTAAAATATGCCAATATAATTTTAAAAATCATAACAGGGGTTTTTAATCAAAACATTCATTTCCCATGATAAAACCATCAGGTTTCTATCAAAACAGTCTCATCCATTTTCTCAAATACAATTTTAAATTAATTTCATCAAAACAATTTCCTCATTTAAATTAAACATTTTAATTTAAACAATTTTTTATATATTTTACAAACACGCCCCAATTAAATTGAATTGGGGGGTTTCCCCAATTTCCTTTCAAATCAAATCCAAATACTCCAATTTAATTGAATTGGGTTTGTAATCAAAATAATTGAAAGAAGTTTCAAAAAATTAGATTCAAATCAAAAAATTCAAATTAAATCAAGAAAAGTTTAGTTAATCAAATTGTCCAATCAAAATGGAAGAACCTACCATGGGATCATAGGATCTCAAATCACAAATCCCAAATTGGGTTCGCTAATGAATAACATAAACATCATGAAACTAATAATCAATACCTAGATTCAAGATCCAAATAGTGGGGAGTAGATCCAAAAATTCACATGGGCATCTAAAAATCCTAGGGAGGAAAGAGGAGAGAGCGGGAGATAGAAAATAGGAAGATAAAACCTATTGGGAGAAGATCGAATGTCATTCATCTAGATTCAATCTGCTTCTGGGAGGGTGTATAGGGGTTAAAAACTGCTCTTGGGAGCTTCCCTAGAAAAATAAATCTTAAAATGTAAAATATTGTCTATTGGGCACCTTAAATGAAGGTTCTAGGTGTTTTAAAAATAATTTCCAGATTAATTATTCCTATACACATGGTTTCCTGGGCAGATCCACATAGTTTAGACAAACTGTGTGCCTTTTATTTCTTGGTACATGGATTCTACTATGTGGGGGCATGGTTTTTGAAACTGTCTGCCAACTGTTAAAAATCCAACTGCCTTGGTTTTCACAGTTTTTTTCTAATAGGGAACACATTTTGGGAAATCCATGCACTAATTGTTCAGAACCCTATAACTTTCAAAATTATCCAAGTTTTCACCTGAAACACCCTTAAATGAAATCCAACCAACGAATGATAAAAATAGAGTTTTAATAATACCTAAAAATAGTAATAGGATGTTAAAACCTTCCCACCATAGAAAATTTTCCCCCTAGAGAGTCTACTCAGATGATTCCATGCTAAAAGATGAGGTCACATCTCTCTCATCACTGACTTCCCCTCCCAAGTCTCATGACTATCAGAATTGTGATACCATAGCACTTGAACCAAAGGAATCTTCCTCCCACAAAGTACCTTGGTTTAAAAATCAACTATTTGGACTAGATGTTCAGTCATGAATAAAACAGGTTCAACCACATGATCGCTCTAACTCAAAACATGAGATGGATCAGATAGATACTTTCGAATCTGAGATACATGAAACATTTTATGTATCGACGCCAACTATGGTGGAAGTGATAATTGATAATCCACTTTCCCCACCTTCTAATAAACCTTTAATGTTTCCATAAAATGAGTAGCAATATTCCCTTGACTCCTAATACGTCGATGACCCAAAGGGCATGAAACTCTCAAGAACACCGGGTCACCAACTGAAAATTCCAAAGGTATATGATGAAAATCATCATAAGAATTACACCTAATCCGTACCATTAACATTCTCTGATGAATAAACTTAATCATTGTTGTTGTTTCCTAAACCAAGCTCAGTCCATCCAAGGAAATTTCAACAACCACCAAACAAAATAATGGATATCTACAAGGCTCATCATACTAGGCCTAAAAAGGTGCCCTTATAGTCATCGACCGCTAACTATTGTTATAAGCAAACTTATACAGCCCTATATGGTCATCTCAATCTCCTCCAAATTCAATAATGTTGGCATGTAGCATATCTTCAAGAATAAATATAGATCTTTCTTTTTGGAAATCTGAATCTAGACGGTATGTGATACTGAAATGGACTTGAGATCCAATGCCTCATGAATGCCTCTCCAAAAATGAGAAGTGAACTGAGGATCCTTATCATAGAAAAAAGTATATAAATCTCTAATAAAGTGAAAAATATTTTTCACATTGAGATTCCCTGACTCCTGAACCTTGGTTTTATCACAAATTGGTATAATGTGTGTCAACTTAGTAAGCATATAAATCATGACCCATATCACATTATTCTTTCTCTGGGTATATGGAAACCGAACCAAAAATTCCATAGAGATATTATCCCACTTCCATGTTGTCATTGGAAGTGGTTTAAGAAAACTCTAGGGCTTTAAGTTGTTGTTCATAACCTGTTAGCATGTATAACAACTTGATACAAATTCAATAATACACCATCTAATACCAAGCCACCATAATTTTCACTACATGTCAAAGAACATCTTTGTGGTTCCTGGATTCATATCCCATAAGTAATTATGAAAATACCCCATCATATATTTTCTTACTGCTAACAACAACAAAAATATATTTTGAAAGCATATAATGACATCGGTGTAGAATGAAAAATTAAGAATAGTCACCCCATAAAAAATAGATTTTATAATACTATCGAACGCATCATCAAGCTAGTGATCCTAAATAATCATATCGAGAAGATCAGATGTCAAATTAAAAATTGATAAACAAATCCCTACCCTTGATTCTTGGACACTAATATGAAACTATAAAAAAAGGCATCAAGTTCCACTCTTTAAACGATGGATCTACTACTTGGGTTAGAAATTTCATTCTCAATGTATCTATGACCACATTGTATCTACCCTTGGTACATGAGATTTCAAATTAATATATTTTAGGTATTCCCCCCAATTCCTCAGGTGGAGATTCAAATATTTTTATGAGAAGATATAACTCAAGATATTATAGTCTAAAAACATAGTAAACATTTCTTAGAAATGGTATTGTCACCAGATTTTAAGTTCATGCATCATAGCTATAAGTTCAGGGTCCTGGGGTAGATATTTCTCTTCATTTGGGTTAAACTGATGAGATCCACAAGCAACAACATAATCACCCTTCATAAGAACGCCTCCAAAACCTGATCCTAATGCATCAAAGAAGACCGTATAGCCCAACATTACCTCAAGAAGAGTCATCTATGGAATAGTAGTCAAAAGAAGTTTCAACTTAACAAAATAATTCTGATATTTTTGTCTTATGTAAATATTACTCCCTTTTGAGTTAGAGAAGCCATATGAGATGCCATCTTTGAGAATTCCTTTACAAACTGGTGATAATACCCATCTAGACCCAAGAATCTATTAATCTCAAAAACATTTTATGCTTTCTCCTATTTCATAATAGATTTTACCTTCATAGGATCAACTAATATACCATGTTTTGATACCACATGTCCTAATAATTTTAATTCCCAAATCCATAAATCATAATTTTAAATCGTGGAATAATGTCATAGATTTCTCAATAATTCCAAAACTACTCTCAAATGAAGCACATGATCCTTCTTATAATTAGAGTAAACTAGGATTTCATCCACAAAGACCACCAAGAAAGTATCATTACACTCATGGAAAATCTTATTAATAAAATCCATAAATACTGTAGTATAATTTTTTAGACCAAATGGAAATAAAAGGTACTCATAATGGTCGTACCAACTCCAAAAAAAAGTTTTCAAATCATTAGATTATTTTATTCTCAAATGATTATAGCCAGAATTAAGATCAATCTTTGAAACCCATTTCTTATATTTCAACTAGTAAAATAAATCATCAATATAAGGAAAATGATGCTCGTTCTTTATCTTAACGTGATTGAGTTTTTGATAATAAACAAAAATATGTAGTGAACCATCATGATCCTTAGAAAATATAATTGGTGCCACCCAAGGTGACACACTTGGGTATATAAATAATTTCACTAAAAGATCATCCAACTGAGTATTCAACTCCTTTATTTTATCTAGCTCCGTGTGGTAAGAGGGAATATACAATAGTTGAGTAATAAGCACTAATTTGATTGAAAAATCCACTTATCTTACCAGTGGGAAACAAGATAGGTTAGAATGGAACATGTAAAAAAACTCAATAAAACTAGAGGGAAATCACCACTCTAATATTCTCTCTCCAGATTAAAAGTGTACATAGATTTCATTTTCCCCAAATATGGATAAGAAGGTCCAGCTCTACTCAACCACAGATCCCATTCTCTTTGAAAGATAATGAAAACACCATTGGGTGTAATAAAGGATATGTATCAAAGGTAATAATCAATTATGGATTTATTTTTAATGATCCAATCTATCCAAAAAATGGTGTCAAGTGGTTTTATGTTGATGACCAGAATATTCAAAGAAATATCAGCATGATAAAACACAATGGTACTATGGATAACTTGATCTCTCTTCATTCCAAGGGTTGTAGTAATATCTATCACATAAGACAAAATATTCACTAGAAGATTTAGAAGATTAACAACATGGGTTGAAATAAATGAATGAGAAGCACCAGTATCAAATAAATTAGTCACTCGTGATGAAGCTATTATGATAGTACATCACACAATTTATAGACCTATATCTTCTTCTTTTGGAGACTCTTCCACTACATGAATAAGTGTTATTTCATATTTTGTTGGTTGGAACCCCTTTATTCATATTTTATCTTTTTTTAATATAGTTTTAATAGGTTATAATGATCATGTGCTGCTATAGGGATAAGAAAAGACATGGCTGAACATTTTTAAGTGACTTGAGCATCCAAAGGAGACATAGATCTTGGATTCCTTAGTGCAATCCCTCTTTAAATTCCAAGGATTTCCACACTAGTAAAAAATCAAAGGGGCCCTTATAGACACTATATGAGGTCTACAAAAACCCTACTATCGAGATCCACTATCAAAATAAACATGATTCTACTTTCTTTTAAATGAACTCAAACAACCACTAGGAGAAAAAGAAACTCTTGATAAACCTGACTTTCCATCGTGGTCCATTCTGACCCTCAAAACTATATCCAACATAATAAAATAAGAATAACTCTTTTTCATGAAAAACTGATAATGTATATATACTTGAAGTCCCAACTCGAATAATTGGGTCTTAATATTCTCATTTGATACTACCTCAGGTGAAAACTACACTATCTCTAAAAAATGTTTGGCATACACTATCATGGTTCTATCAGCCAGCTTAAGTTTAAAGAAATCTATAGACTTGGATAAAAACATTGAATCTAGATAGAACATGTCAATAAAAATATCTTTGATATATTTCCACTATAATACCTCATGTTTCTTCATCATCACCATTGTGTCCCACCATCTCCGGGTTGGTCCTTCTAGAATGAACCTGGTTCAATTCACCTTAATTTCATTGGGTGTCCCTATGAACCCAAACAAATTATCCATCCTACTCAACCATTCCTCTTCCTCATGAAGATCATTTGATCCTTTGGATGCTTGTGGATTCTGGTGAAGGAACTCTTGAGAACTAATACAGATAATGTCCCTCTAAGGTTTTATAGCTGGAGCCTAAATTGAAACTGGTGGTGGTGCATGTCTCATAGATTTGATAGTATGCATGATCACTTCAACCAAACTCAAGTCCATGAAAGTATTTCCTCATTGTGGTTTAGCAGCATCTTTCTCCTAGATCTGATTGTCTTGTCTCTTTTAGAAGGCATGATGCTACACAACATTAGAAAAAAAACCTTTATGACGTCATATTAACACTCAAATATATAAAAAAGGGAAATTAAACATAATAGATTGAAAAAAATATTTCAGTTTCAATCTATCTAAATCAAAATCAATGGAATAGATAAGAACTAATACCCAAAGTGTCTTTATCAAAACCACCCTAGTGACTTAAAAATAACTATGGTGAGAGACAGCCAAAAAATCAATCACAACTACCTATTAAGTCCCAAAAATATCACACAACTACATAATGACATCAAGGCAAGATGAAAACCTTGAACCTATGATACCACTTTATCATGAACCAACCCTGGTACCCTGGTAACCTAATAACCGAGCTGGATTAGACATAGACCAAAGTGAATTAATGATCCTCATGGGTTGTTGACTAGCACCTGTCATCATAAAATATGAAATTCAGAAAGAATTTTCCTAAAACACAATGGAAGCAAGATAAACAAGTCAGTGTGAATACAAGATAAACTTCACATTGATAAGTGTGCCATAAGTCAAACAGGTATGCAAACCAAAAGTACTACAGAAATGTTCTAGAAAAATAGGTTAACTTCCTAATTCCCAATGGATTCAACTCACTAAACTAGAGGATCAATAGCTTATACCACCTCTAAGTGGTTATTTACCCTTTATCGAACCTAGAAAAAGATAATTTGTAAACAATCTGAGGCACAGGTAGGGTGTGAGATAAAATAAAAGTAGGTTCTCATCAATGATTCCATAATAACTAAATAAAGCTCTCGATTTTAAATAAATATTTTTGGAATTTCAAAATCATATTTCAACAAATCATAATTTACATTTCAAATGATTGGAATACTTTAAACAAATTTCTAAATAAAAAAGATTATATAAAAAAGTTTATATAAATTCACAAGTCATGTGAAACAGTTTACAACAATAATGGAATATATCTTTAAATTACAAACAAGTGAGGAACATGGTCATGTTCCAAAAGGTAAAATAGTTTTGGGCTATGGGAATCCATCAAACTCAAAGTAACATGACAATATGTGTATACACATGTCCCTTTTACATTGTTCAAAAGGAATTCATCACCATCCCATCAGGGATATGACATGCTACTATTATGTTTTCATAACATTATAGAATCGTAGAGTCTTGTCCCAATAACTCACTAACTACCAAGGCTTGAATGTTCTCTAACAAAAGATCAATGATGGTAAATTTATCTTAAGACTACTTAAAATAAGATAAATCCCATTAACACTTTTAAATATGCCAATTTCATTTTAAAAACCATAACATGGGTTTTTAATTAAAACATTCCTTTTTCAATTATAAAACCATCAGGTTTCTATCAATATAGTTTAATCCATTTTCTCAAATAAAATTTGAAATTAATTTCATCAAAACAATTTGAACAATTAAATTCCACAATTTAATTTTTAAAAAATCCATAAATATCAAAAACACACCCCAATTAATTGGAATTGGTTTTTTTCCCAATTCCTTTCCAAATCAAATCAAAATCCTCCTATTCCAAGGATTAGTTTTTTTAATCAAAAAATTAAAATCAATTTTAAACAATTATTTTCAAATAAAACAATTTAAATTAAATCAATGAATTTATGGTTAATCCAATTGGCCAATCAAAATGGGACCACCTACCTTGGGATAATGGTTTCTCAAATCAAAAATCCTTAATTGGAATTCACCAACAAATAATGGTGACAATGGGAAACCAAGAATAAATACCTAGATTCAAGATCTAAATAGCAGGGATTAGATCAGAAAGTGAACATAGGGATCTAAAAACCACTAGGGAGGAAATATGAGAGAACAAGATATAGATAACGAGAAGAGAGAAAACCTTCTGGGATAAGGCATAACATCATTCTCCTAGCTTTGATCCACTTCCAAGAGGGGGTTGAGGGTATAAAAACCACTCTTAGGAGCTCCCATAAAATTATAAATGGTCAAAGGTCGAATGAGGACCATCAAGAAACTTAAACAAGGGTTTTAGGTGTTTTAAAAATAATATTCAGATTAATTATTCCCATACATATGGTTTCTTGTACATATCTATATAGTTTAGAGAAATTAGGTGCCCTTTATTTCTAGGTTCATGGTTTCTACTAAGTGGGTGCATGGTTTTCCAAATTGTGTTCCTACCGTGAAAAATTACACTTCATTATATTGTGTATTTTTCTATAACAGGGAACATGCTTTAGGAAAACCATGTGTTAACCATTAATATCCCTAGAACATTCAAAATTATCCATGTTTTCACATGAAGCACCCTTAAAAAAACCCCAACCAAAGAATAATGAAAAGAGGGGTTTAAAAATAATTGAAAATAGTAACAAGATGTTTCAAATTATGTTTATTAAATATAACTAAATAATACTTATTTTTACTATAAATAATATTTAAAACATAATGGTACTTTGAAATTAGTTAATTTTTTTAAAAGATACAATAGTTTTACAAAAAATCATTATTTTTTAATATTGACTGAAAATCTATATATTCTGAAAAATCCCATAATTTCATAATAAGTTAATTTTGATATAATTATTTCAAAAATTAATTCAATTTTATCAAATAAATTTTCTAAAGGTTCCAAAATTTATTTATAATAATTTCTCATAGAAATAAATAAATATCATTTTTGAAGAAATCCTATTTTTTAAACCAAAAATTACATTACTAATAATTGATTTATTATTTACTAAGAATTTAACAATAATTTATCATGATTAAGACATTTATATATATATATATATATATTATAGAGAATTGAATACTATTTATATCCACCAATTTTGTGTCTATTTTATAAAGGTTATATAGTTTTTTGGTTCATTTAAGGTTAGTGTTTGTATTGAGTGCACTATCAAACATAGTGCCATTATTTTAAAATATCATGGTGATACATACAACACCCATTAATAAAATTTGTCCTAGAAATTTGAACCTAATCTCTATAATAATAGGATTTATGTTTGATAATATTTTTTTGAAATCCCACTTTTCAAAAATGATCAATAAAATATCCACTTGAAAATAGAAAGAGGGAAGTATGATTGTCATCTATAATCACGTAAAATAGGTTTCCATATATGATAATGTTTGTGGGAATTGTAGATATGGATATGGAAGAAAACAATTTCTACATAATGGTAGAGAGTGATCGAGATCATTCATCATAATAAAGCAAATGATCTTTAAAAAGTTGACATCCACAAACCCATAAACCATAGAGGTGTAAAAAGGTCACCGATATCATAATAAATGATGGTATTATGAAAAAAAATTATTTTATTATCCTTTTCCTATATTTGATGAATTATTTTTCAATAAATACTAAGGCCATAAGTAAATATAGTTACTTGATGAGTAGGATTTCATCCTTTTATGAATTTCCACCACAATCCCATTTTTTCTCAAAATGATGAATATTCAAGATGAATTATTTTTATGCATTAAGGTATAAAATCATATTTTCAAGGAACACATAACCATACAATAGATAATCAGGATATTCCACCTATCTTTAGACACTAACTAAAATCTAAATGGTTTGAGTGTGGTAATATTTTTCCTAAAAATAAAAAACATTCATATAATGAAATGATACATTAATATCTAAAATTAAACCATAATATCCAATGTTTAAAATAAATCATTCCATGAATAAATAAACATATATCCCAAATAACCTTATTATACTCATAAATAAAGAGTGTTTCCAACCTAAAAAAATTCTTATAACTTTATGATTATATTTCAATTTATTTTTTTGATTTTCTTCGAATATAACATTAACCACATAGTCCCAAATCACTTTTCAACCCATGGTTTCCTATATGAAGAATATTGTGTTCTAATAATTACTTTGTATTAAAGAACATATAAACCCTAAAGGTTATAGATATCTAAAAAAATCCAAAAAATATAATTTCAAATTTTTCTTTATACCAAAAATTTAAATATACATCAAATCAATAAAATGTATCCTAAAATGTCATTAATCACATTAAGATCTCATAAATTATAAACTCAAAAGGGGTGTCTAAGAAATTTGTACTTATTATCAACATTATTCTTATAAAACTATTATGGTATCCATAAATCATAAGATAAACTCACATGGAAAAATCCTAATCTTCGAATTGATCAAAACCGTCCTCTAATACCAACTATAACAACCCTGAACCAGAACCCCTGGATCTAGTGCTAAAACATAAAAATCACATTTATGGATTTTATTTTGATGAAGGTGACCCAATTTTCACCATAAAAAACCTAAAAAATTAAAATGAAATGTTATATATATTACATACCAAAGGAACTTTTATGTACAAAGTTATTTAGAACTACTAATAACTATTACATAAACAATACCCATGCCTTTATATGAAAATTTATATCACTTAAAAAATCTTTTCTTACTTCAAATTAAGTCATCGTCATAATCCATATGAAAATATTCTAAAAATAATTAATTCAACCGTATTCTTAATAACCTAGGTAAATGCGAACCTAATAAGGGTGATCTCAATTTCTTAGTAAGGGTAAACAAAGTCATTAATAATTGAACGTTACTGATGAGAATAAGATGAGCATAAGGGAATGATAAAATAAGATTGATCATAACATAATAAAACTCATACCCATCAAAAATGGATTAATAAATATGTGGCAAGACATAAATCATTTACAAAGGTATGATTCATGAAAATAAATAAATCATGAGCCATGTTATGTCAATATTGATCAAAGGAAATGTTTAAAACCCATAGAATGAATAAAAATATTTTTTTCTTGGAACATTATCTTTGTATCACTCTTAAAAATGGAATTACAAGTTTGGTCTACATCCATCTCCAAAGTACTCAATTCATTGGAGGCCTATCATGTACCCACCCATCTATTGTTTATCATGGAAACACCTATCCTTGATTTATCACAGAACCACCCATAATTGTTTTTTCACAAAACCACCCATCCTAGTTCAATAACATAACCATACATCCTTGTTTTATAATGGAATCACCCATCCTCATAAATAGTTTCAACGAATTGTTTCTACAATAATTTACATAGATAATTAATTTCATCATAAACCCCTAGAGACAACATTTATTCTTTTAAAAACATGGTTAAACTGTGGAAAAGAAATGGGTTGCTTGAAAATATATTTAAAACATGATTAACTCATGGAAAAGAAATGAATTCCATGAAAATATATTTGGAACATGATTAATATATTTAAAATAAATGGTTTCCTTGACAATATCTTTGGAAAATTATTAACCCACAGAAAAGAAATGGGTTCCCAAACAATATCTTTAAAACATGATTAATTTGTGGAAAAGAAATGGGTTATTTGATAATATCTTTGAAACTGGTTACACCATGGAATATAAATGGATTTATTTTAAAAAAAATTGAAAAAATCCAGTTATGGGTGAAAATGAATTTAGTTAATTGTATAAAAATATTTTTATAAAACATGGATTTGGAAGAAATTTTATTTTTAACAGAAGAGAGAAATGATGTTGGATTTTCTTAAAAATATTTTCTTAAATTATTTTAAATAAAAAAGATAGAAAATTGTATTATTACATGAAAATTTCAGAATCACCAAATAAGTTGAACTAAAATGGGTTTATTAGATAATTATCAAATAAATTCCATTAATGAAAATTCAACCATAAATAATCTCGATTAAAAAAGGTATTGTAACATAATGCCTTTTTCACTTTGGTACTCTTCAATCATAATCCCAATAAAAGAATAAATTCAAAGAATAAATTAAATATAATTATTATAAGTATTTTCAGGATATAGCATTTCAATGGTTCATTAGATAATTCTCATAAAATAATATATGTGTATAACATAATATCTGTCTCAAAGAAGGCAATTTGAGACGAGAAACCCTTATAATGATCAGCACATTGAATTGAGAATTAATCAATGAATTTATTATGTGTAACAAATTTAAATCCATATAAAATTATTTGAAATGAGAAAATAAGATAATAAAAAGTCATTACATAAATAATCTTACAATATCAAAGACAATGAAGAAGTAATATAACTCAATGAAAATAAATTGAGTTATGGAATTCTTTACCACTTGGTAACATTCAAGTAAAATCCCATTAGATAAATTGATTCAAATTGAAACTTAAATTTTATTTATCTATAAATGATTAAATATATTAAATTTAAAATTGAAATTATATACAATATATAAAATAAATTAGGTGCATAACAATGAAATATGCTTTAGTGAATGAAAATTGAGATGAAGTCCCTTACTGATTTAGTAATCTATAGATTAAAACCTCATAAAATATATAACTTCATATGGATTGATAAATACCATTATTTGTCACAAAAATAATAATAATAAAATACATTCATGGTTATTATATACCTCACATGATAAAAACTAGTGCTGAACATGGCATATATCTCACAGAAATAAAAAATGGGATGAGAATACTTTACCTTGAGTCTAAAATTTCCATGTATTTCCTTTAAATATTATATAATAAGATTATATAAATTATTTTATTTATTAATAAATTTTAATATTTTTAATACCATATACATAATTTATTTATTTTAATGAAATATTTAAATATTTAATTTTCTAATTGCGTGTTGGGGGTTTTGAGGAGGTTCAGATCATTATTTCAAAATGGATTTGGTTTGTTGATCGTGGTAAAAGTGGACATTTTTTTAACTTATATATAATAATAATAATGATATAATTATTTTATTTATATATCAATTATACTTTTAAAACCAATCATGAATTATTTTTAGGAAAAATTAACTATGTTATGATCATAGAGACGGTATGTCATGTGTACGTATAAGTAACATTTCTATTTGTTAATGATAATTATGGAAAGAAGTTATATATTAATTTATCATTAAATAATTATAATAATAACATAAATAAATTATTGTTTTTTAAAAATATTTTTATACATTCTCCATGTGATTTGGTGTTTAAAAATTGAGTCACATCACTTCATAGAAGCAGCAGTCCACACGCACACACGAACAACGTTATCATTTTTTCATGAAAGAAATAAAAAGATATATTTTATTTTTTAAATAATAATTATGTCATTAAAATCATAATTATTTCATTTTTTTAAATATATTCATCAACTTTATCATTTTTACCTTCCATAAGAAGAGTTAGTGAAAAATTAATCAATCACTTTGGGATGCGATAGTCCTTCATACACATAAGCAACATTACTATATACCCTATGGAATAGAAACTAAGAAGGTATATGTGATATCATAACTACATAAATATAAAAAATATAAAAATATAAAATATATACTTTAAATCCATCATTATAACATACCATGAGAGGTGATGAAGGAAAATTAATGACATCTGTTCTTGATGCAGTAGTCCATCATACACACAAATGATGATTCTCTATCCCATTTGATATAAAAGGAGATGGATTTATTTTATTCCGTTAACATAATAATATGTTAGTATAAGTGAGATATCAGTGTTATTATATAATAATAATTGAATGATATTTTAATTTTGTTTGAAGAAGAAATAAAAAAAATACTCAGTTAAGCATAATACCTCTTCTTCGGAGAACCTCCTTAGGTAAGAACCAAAAGCCTCACTAGGGTGGATATATGATTAAAAAATGGTACTATTATGTAGGTATTTAACTAAGTATAATATTTGGTCTTGTTATTTTATATACAATGTTATTTTATGGTGTGAATATTATATGATCCGGGTAGCCATTTATAAGTGAGGAAAGTGGCACGCTTATAATTTTTGAGAAGAAAAAGGTGTACCCACTTTATTAACCTGCCAAGGGGCTCAAAAAATTTCTATTATAAAGAATTATAAATTTTATGGTATAAATATATCCATAAAATATATTTTATATATAATTTTTTAAGTAATTTTATCCTTTACATTTTTAGTTTAGCCCCCCGTAAACCCATTTTCACCATAACCAGGGTAATTAATTTTCACTATTTTCACTATTAGTTATGTTCAAAAATTAAGTTAACCTTATCGTATAATATAAATTATGATGATTACAAATATTTCATTCATTTCTTAAAATTGAATCACTTAAGTGGAAAATTTTAACATAAAATGAAGCCCGCAAACGTGACGAAAATGTGGATTTTCAGGAAGTGTATTTTTTAAGAAAAATATGATTTTATATTAACTCTATGACTAATAATAAAACATGTATGATTACCAATTAGTATTTATTTATATATAATGTATAAAATTTATTTAAATAAATCCTATTATGGGTTTTCTGATTTAATTAAAATGGAGAAACACTATGCACTTTAAAACAGTTTTCAGAAAAATATTTTTAAACCCAAAAATTAACTTATAACAAAATACATTATAAAGATTATTAAAATTTAATTAAGTTGATTAAATATAAATACATAATAAATACGTTACTTTAAATAATATTTAAACCATAATTTGATTTTTTTAATTAATTAAATTATTTAAAATAAATGATAGTTTTAAAAAATCTGTATTTTCACTATTCACTGAAAAGGACAATATTTTTTGAAAAATACCAAAATTTCACCCTATTTTAATTTTGATATGATGAATTAAAAAAGGATTTAATTTTATAGAATAATTTTTCTAAAACTTCCAAAAATTAATAATAATATTTTATCACCAAAAGCGATAAAAACATTTTTGAAGAAACATATTTTTGAAGAATAAAATTACTTTACTAAAAATTAATTGTTTATTTTCAATAAATTTATAAATAATTTTCACTTAGTATAAAATTTATATACATATATATATACATATATATATATATATTTCATAGAGTATTAAATATTATTCACACCCTCCAATTTGACAGTGAGGTTATAACAGTTATATATTTCACGGGTCATTTTAGATCTGTGTTGCATGTTGAGTACATTATTAAAAATAATTTTATTATTTCAAAATACCAGGGTCTTAAAAATACATGGATAATTTATAATTATTCCTTTGAAAAAAAATAAGTATATGATATCTTTCTTTACGCATAACCAAAAGTCTAAATTAACAATGTTATATTATAAAAATTAAAACCCATAATTTTGATTGGTGAGTATCAATAGAATTAAAAAGTTACGACTTTTTTATAGAATTTTTTTCATTAATTTATTTATTAATTTATACATTTTTAATAATATCAATACATTTAAAATGGCCTATTTTCTGAAGAAATGCATTTTTCTAGGTGTTAAGTATTTCTATATAAAAAATATATTGATCACTATTATAAAGTTATTTTAATGAAACTTATTGTTAATTTATGAAGAATAAATCATATAATAGTTATATAATGGTTATTAATGAAGATAAAATCATTTTAAGTTAAAAGGTTTTATTTTTTAGAAAACTATTTTAATAAGTGAAATGTGTTCTTAACTTAATAAATTAAATAATTCACTATTGATTATTGATGTTGATGAAATTTTTATAGTATTTTTTCAAAAAATATTTTAACCTTCATCTATTAGTTATTATAATGCAATGAATGTAAGTAAGTTTGTTTTTATGCTTAAAAATTCATTTTTTAAAAAATTGATTTTCAATGAGTTTTACACATTTATTTTAAAATTACTTATTACCTCATATATAAATTGAATTTCTTAAAAATTATTAGTTATTTGGAAAAATAAGATCCAAATTTTTTAATATGGGAACTTTAATTTTCCATTGTAATGAATAGTAAAAAAATGTTTACCATAGTTAGGGTTATAATGTATTTACCAAGGGTTAAAATAAGACATAAGGGTAAAAAATCAACTTAAAATTTCCTAAATATTATTGGATGAATATATTTAGACCTTATAATATCTTAAATACAATTTATTTTCCATTTTTTTCACTTTAATAAGAAAATGAATTTATATTATATAATTATTTTAAGTAATTCCATTTGTGTCCCTCCCCTCACGTAGAAAAGGATACCTCTTATCATCCCTTATCCAAGATCCTTGAGCATTATATCTCATAAAATCCCTTACCAAAATATATCCTATATTCCTTCCTTTTTTTTATCAGTCTCTTTTTGTTTACCTAATATCATTCTATGATGGCTTAATGTGTATGTCAAACAAGGTATCTTAAAGAAGATATAATCATCTTACCCAAATCATTAAATGTTTATTTCATCTTATAAATCCTATAAATATATTTTATCCATAATGAAATAAAAAATTCCAATATCATAAATATACTATGAAGTCATTATGATTATGGGGAATCCATTTTCCTACTCCTTTTTATAAAATGTGAAATAAATGTATTACTTATGTGTGCCTATGGACAACCACCTCCACTTAGCGATGTGATTCATTTTCCATAACTTCCATACATTTATGGATATAATTATGGATTTAATAAATGTATATGATATTTAAGATATAATTTTGACTTTATAATGATACAATATTTTCTATCTTTCTTTCCTTAATTTTATTTGAAAATGAAAACAGTGTTCATGTTTATGTATAGAATGTCATCTTCATGAACGGTGTAACTAAATTTTCTATCTCTAAAATTTATGGATGGTTATAAATATTTATATAATTAATATATATGGTATTTTTTCATGAATAGTTTTTTTTGATGATTTAAACATGATCAAGATGCAAGAACCATAACTACTGAATCGAATCTTACAAGAAAAACAGAGAAGTAAACACGTGAAATGATGAAGTTAATGAAATGTTATTAATAAATGTGTGATAAGTTGTTATAATTAATACATTTATTATATTTTAATAATGAATATGATTATTTTAAAAAAATAAAATAAATTTACGTTTATTATACATGAGGTTAAAAGATCTTATAAAGAAATTCATCCCTCAGGTAAGGGTATTATGTTACAATCTAACTATTTACCTTGATTGTTTATGATTAAATTTACTATGATGATTTTATCTATTCTATCTCACATAAATTTAATTTCCATTATTCTCATGTAATTATTTGTAGATATTAAAATTTTTCCTTTAATTTTCCTCTCTCTAAGTACTCAAAAGTATGAAATAATTTTGTTAAAGAAACTCAAATTTTATTCAATATTTTTTCAATGATATATTTCATTCAAGTCCATATTTTTTTGAATAATTTCAAGAATGTTCTATAATAATATCTAATAATTTATTAAACACATTTTTTTACCAATGATTTAATTTTTATAATAAGTTTTATTAGGAAATCCTTTTATTATTTTTCGAAGGAGGATCTTTTTATCAATTGTGTGGCCATAATTTTTTTAACATATAATATAAAAATTGGTTTTCCCACTATTATGATTACTCTTTTATTTTAAGATTTCATTAAAAGTATCCATTTTTATTATTAATGAAATTTTTTCTAAATAATTTTAAATTTTTATATTTTAAATATGTGATTTCAAAATGAAAAATGTATTTTCCTAAAAAATTTACTTTTAATGGTATTTTCATCTATGAAAACATCCATTTATGTTTCTTATGATTACCTGAGGATAAAATCCAATGATACTATCCTTATTCATTCAATTTATCATTATTGATTATTATGATGAAATAATTATAAAAATTATTTTATTTTACACATGTTAAAATTTGAAGAAATGATAAGTATTTTCATGATATTTTGGAAAATATACATATGGATTGTGATTATGTTATAGGTGGTTCCATTATATCGCTCTAATTCATTTGGTAATGATTAATTTTTATGATCTCAAAGAGTACATGAGAGGTTATCGCAATCCCAAAAGAAGTTAGATGTGATATTTCCTATGATTAAAGTAGGAACATGGGTGGTTACCCCAAGCCTAACAAGTGATGATCTTCATTATGGATAGCCTTGAAATAAGATTTATATGATTATGAATATGAAAAACTTTATGATACTCACTGATGACATGTTGTTTTTATTATGATATGATCACATGGAACATGATCATTGATTCTTCTATGATTTTTGTATTACGAACTATCACATCCTTATGCTATGATGTGATATATGAATTTATAGGTATATGATTTTAAGATGTTAATATCATATTATCATACCCTAATAATCAGGTTATACTTAATATGGTCATTGTTTGATATATCTCATGTTTACCCATACTGAGCATCTAATATCACCATGTCTTATGTTTCTTTTCCTTAGTTTATTAAAAAAAATAATTAGGTTATGAAAAAGAATTTTATATTTTGAGAAGAAAATTTTAGGATATATTGATGATGATTCACAAAATAAGATAATTATTCATATAGTTATCAAAAACACTAAATATTTGTGGTTCTTGGCTATGTATTCTTATGTAATGTATTAGATATTTATATGAAATGTTTTAATATTTATGTATGTAATTTATGGGTCTTCTCTTGGTCAAATCATGAATATAATGAATTAAATTTCTAATAATTTATGTATTAATGAGAGAAATTAAAAAGAAAGCTTTTATATCTCACAAGAATACTTTTACATGATATTTAATTATCAAAACATATGGAGGAATATATAGAAATATTGGATTCATGGAATAATCTGGAAGAATAATAGTGATATAAATAGTTATAAATTAATATAATTTTATTTTACTATCTAATTTAAAAAAGTGTAAAAGAGTTATGAGGTTCTTTTAAAACCCCATGTATGTATAGGGGCTCAAATTTTAGTATAATGTTTGAATTTTCAGTTAGTAGGGGCTTAAAATTTCGTTTTAGGTGTTGGAAGTTGGTTATAAGGAATGGAACGCCTCAAATGTGGTGTTTTAGAGATGAAAAGAGACTAGGGTGTCTTCCTAGGGGATTATAGGAGCCTCATGAGAGGTAAGGTGGAAGATTTAGTTATAGTTCAAGTAGAGATACTAGCTTACAGATAGTGTCTTATAGTATCAGCATCTTCTACAACTAGAAATTAACCAACTGATAGCCTCTACTATCTCATGGGTGGGATAAAAGTGGGAAAATACATTTTCCCTGAATCTTAATGAGGGGGCAGCCCCATCTTTTCCAAAAATTTTTACATGGACCAGGTTCCAAACCCCCTTTATTCCCCAATTCTCCCTTGATCAATGGAGTGTTTTGGAGGCCATAACATAGTTAAGTGGATCCGGGATGGGGATAAGAACATAGGTTATTTCCATGCCTGCCTCAAAGAAAAACACAGTTTTATGGTGCCCAGTCTACTTCAAGAGGATGGATCCTTCATTAATGATTGGGTTGTTGCAGGTAATATGGAGGATGCCTTTTTTAGGGATCTTTTGGCCTCCCCTAATCCGAATATGGTAGGTGGCTACCCTCGAGGCTCTTCTTCTCTCTTCAATAATATCACCCTCTCCGTTTCTGGTGAGGTGAATTCTGTTTTGTAAGCAATCCCAGGAGAGGATGAAATTAGAGAGGTGGTCTGGTCTATGAATTCTAATAGTGCTTGAGGGCCAGATGCCTTTCCTGTTTCTTTTTACCAGTCTTCTTGGGATATTGTAAAGCAGAGCTTGATTAGAGCGTTGCATGACTTCTTTATAGGTGGTAATATTCCCAGGGTGGCATGTGCTACAAAACTTGTTATGATTCCAAAAGTGAAAGATCCTCAGTCTCTTAATCAATATCGTCCAATCAGCTTATGCAATATTCCCTACAAAATTCTAGCGGGTGTCCTCAATATCAGACTTTCTCTATTTCTTCCAAGCTGGGTGTCCAAGGAGCAGCATGGTTTTGTGAAAGGTCTCTCTATTCAAGGTGACATAGCCTTAGCCCAAGAAGATATTAGTGAAAACAATTTGAAGGCTTTCGGAAGTAATGTGGCTATTAAGCTGGACATGAGTAAAGCCTATGATAGAATTGAATGGAGTTTCCTTATAAGGGTTCTACAAGGCATGGGTTTTTCAGCATGGATCATTGACATCCTTTTTCGCTGCTTTAGTTCTCCTTGGGTGTCAATCTAATTTATGGGAAAGAAATTTGGTTTCTTCAAATTTGTCAGAGGTTTGAGGTAGGGAGACCCACTTTCCCCTTCACTTTTTATCATTGCTCAGGATGTGCTTAGTAGATTGTTGAACCACTCCATAGAGATTGGAAAGATCCTACCCTTTCGGAATAATCACAGGTGAGGAAGTGTGTCTCATTTCATGTTCGCGGATGACACTTTTCTCTTTGTTAACGGCAGCAGCAAATTCATTCAGGGGGTTAATGACGTGTTTGATGTTTATTGTGCATGGAGTGGGTAAGTAGTGAATCATGAGAAAAGTTTCTTTTATGCTCCTACCAGCTGTCCGGAGTGGAGGTTAAGGTTTATGGAATCTATTCTTAGCATGCAAAGAGGTACCTTTCCGTTGATTTACTTGGGTGCTCTAGTTTCTCCGAAAGCTATCCAAATTAAACACTTTGAGGGGGTTGCTAAAAAAATTGTGGGGCGGATTCTCAATTGGAAAAACAGGTTCCTTTATTTTGGCGGACGAATAACTTTGATCAATTCAGTCCTGGATTCTATTCCAATGCATATTCTCTCTACCACTAAGGTTCCAAGGAAGGTTATCTCCAACTTAGAGAAACTTTTAAACTCCTTCTTATGGGATGGTCACTTAGAAGGAAAGTGCCACTGGGCCGCTTGGGATAAACTGGCTAAACCAGTGTAGGATGGAGGTACGAACCTTAGGAGTACTTCAAGCACTATTTCTGGCTTGCATGCCAAATTGACCTGAGAGATCATTGAGGCAAAATCCCATTGGGGTAGTTATTTGAAAAATGCCTATGATTTTTATGGAAACATTCCTAAAGTTAAGGCTTCTTGTGTGCAAAAGTTGGTCCATCCCTACATTTATTTTCTCTAGGAACACTCCAGGTGGATCATTGGCAATGGGGATGTGAGCTTCTGGCATCATAACTGGGCAGGGTCGGTGCTGGGTTATCCATACTATCCCTCACCATCTATCAGCTTTAGAGAAGCTTGTGTTTTTTTCCAATTCTCATAAACTCTACTTTGGATGATGCATAGTGGATCATTTATGACAGCATTTAGAGGAGAAATGACCAAGATAGATGTGTTTTCATAGGATCAGATTCAGGTACTTTTAACATTAAATATTTTCTCAATTCTCATAATGTGGCCTACCATCAGGACCCATGGGGTGATATCCTATGGTGCAAGGAGATGCCAGTGAAGTACTATTTCCTATTATGGCGTGTTTGACATAATGCGCTGCCAAAGGAGGAGAACTTACAGCGGCGGGGGATAAATCTGGCCTCTAAATGTTTTTGTTGCAGACAGGTGTGATACAAGTCTCTATTTCACTTATTCTTTGACAGTGAGTGGGTTATGGAGGTCTGGGGTTTCTTTGGCCAGATTGCGGGGTGTTCAGCTGGTGTGGAGACAGTTTCGGACTTTCTCAAAAGCTGGGTCCAGGGAATGATTAGGCTTTGCCCTGAACAAATGATTAGAGCTCTATGTTTTATTACAGGGTGATGGGTTCTGTGGATGTCCAGGAATAGAGCGCGACATCAATCCACGCCTGTGTCGACAGCTGGAATTATTTTTAGAGCTAGATTGCTCCTTCTGGATTTGGGTAATCTATGTAAAGATGTGGTCAAGGGCTCTTCTTTTTTGGCTTCCTCTCCTACCACTAGCAGGTCCATTCAAGGGATGTGGGTCAAATGGCAGCCACCTAGCAGGGGATTCAAACTCAGCACTGATGGATCATGCCGCTCGGGCTTGATGCGTGGTGGCGGAGTTCTTCGTGATTCTCTTGGATCTGTGGTTGTGGATTTCTCGGCTTTTTTGGCAATGGAGATTCTCTTCATGTGGAGTCTCAAGCCTTACTCACTTGTTTTCTCCTTTGTAAACAGAGGGAAATTCCAATCCAAGAGGTGTAGTTTTACTCTCATATCATCATCAAGGCCTTGTCCGGCAAAGGCTAAATCCTTTGGAGCATTGAGTACTTGATTAGAAGATGCAAGCTCCTTCTGGATAGTCACATGCCCATCATCCACACATGGTAGGAGGGGAATATGGTGGCTGATTTTTTGGCCGCTAAAGCTACGACGAATGATAACTTGTTAGTTTTTTCTGGTCTCAGGTCATTTCCAATGGATGGCTCTATTTTTTTGCAGGCTGACGCCCTTGGACTGCACTATTTTCACCCCCCTTAGTCCCCCTTTTTCGCCTTTGCACTTTTCTCTATTTTTCTGCACAATTTTTGTTAGTTTTTTTTTTGCTTATCTTTCTTGACCCTCATTATTAATAAAATAAAAAATTTTGGTTGGCATGGGGATTTCATGTGGCTTAAGTATATGGGATATCATGATTATGTATTCCCACCATATCATATTTTTTAGAAGGATATAATATATTTCCATGATTTTTCTTAGGTATTTTATTTAAATTAGATTAAATAAAATTGAAAATTCAATTGGCATCATCCATTGGTTATTTTTCTCTGCATGTGTATAGGACATCTTGAGACCGTGTATTCCTATGGTCACACATCATTCGAATGTGGCACATTTTAATTTTTAATTTTGTAAGGTTTTTAGCATTAAATTTAAATAAATTAATTCTTTAGTTTTAGTCAATTGTGAGGTATTTTTCCTAGTTTTAGGTTTAGAGTATGCCATGGTATGTTGGAAAGTGTTGGACTTGGTCTCGGTGGGGTCTGATGAACCAGTAAGTTTTCATTGAATATTTCAATTTTAAATTTTTTATTTAATTTATTATGAATTATATAATTAACTAATTTTTTAATTTTATCTTTATTTAGGGGCTCATCTTGATGATATAATCTTATTTGATCATGGAAAATGATTTGTTGGGCTTGGTGAGCCACACTGAGACTAGTCGGGTGTTATTAAAAAGGGGACTCACTCTAGAATTCTAATATTGGCCCTTATTCATCTATGTGTTGGTATTATGAATTTTATAATATGTATGTGGTGTGTGTGGCCCCACCACTTTAGGTTTCATATGACTTTAAAAAAAAGTATGCTTTTTAATAAATATTATAGTCTAAAATTAAATTACATAAAGTATCAAGGGCCCAATTGGACAATCATGCACTGGCTAGATATCTCTATCACGGGTGGTTAAAGAAATAAATTGAATCATGTTCCATATAATGATATAACCCCATTATGGGATTGAATTAATTAAATTAAATTAAATAAGGTGAAGCGTCCCTAGTGACTCTTAGGTGGTGAGTAGTGATGACTTAAGATGTAGGTCCAAGTGGTTATCCATGAGTGATACCCTTGAGATATTATGTTCATTAAAAATGTTTTGGGTAGAATATTCATTTCCCACTATGAAATGATACATTGGTGGTTATACCCTATGGATACTAGTGGATAGGTCGGGTTTCTGTGCCGATCTTGGATGACTGGAAAATTTAATGGGCTTAAGGCCATTTTCCTATTACAACATGCCTGAGAGTCCATTACATCCTCGATGGGACCTAATGGAAAACTTGTTGGTTCCCCTATGACTTGTGACCATAGTAAGAGGGTTTAATTGGTAATAAGAAGAGATGGTACCATATTTGACCTTTGAACCTATACTGATGATGTGATCCAGAGGGTTTTTTGATATAGATGTCGGGTTTAGGCATTTAGAAAACTTATAACATGTGATTAGGATTTTACATATTTATTTCTTTATTGTAGACATGGATTCTTGGATGTTCTTCATGGGACCTGGGCAATGGGCCTAATAAGATGTGGTGGTGTTATTGGGGATACCCATAAGTACTTCCTAGGATCTGTCTTTTGAACCATATGTGATACTGGTATGACATGACTTGGACGTGATGACATCACTATGGATTCCATGTTGTGCTTCATGGGTTTTAGCTATTGAGCCATGTAAGAGTTCCCAATACACTAGGATTTGACCTCAGTTCTACATAGGAAATCTCTAACACCAAAAAGTCCCTTGGATACCTAGTATTTATTGGATCCATGAAATCATTCTTGGGGATTTTATTATTAGTGCTATTATTATTATGAGATTTCTAGGTCATCCTTAGGATCTACCCAGTTGAACATGATGATAATAAGTGCTCTTGATAATAATGCATTGGATACCTAGTATCTACCTGTTTAGTGTGGTGACATAGAAATTTTATTTTTTATTGATTTCCTAGGATTCCCAAGAATTATCTTCAAGAAATTTATTATACTTGGAGTTTGTAGAGATGATTAGGAAAATTGGTATCTAGATGTTGATCAATTTATGATGAAATTTTTAGCTATTTGATACTGAAATTCTAGGATGTTGGGGTTACACCATAATATATGGTTTCTATACTATTTTAATGATATCATGATGTTCTCAAAGATACCATGATGTGGTCCAAAGAGCATATGATCAATCAGGGTCACATGCTTGAGGATGAACATTAGTTAATAGTACCAGGGTGAGACTTGGTAAACCTGAGTGATTATGGTTTACATAATCATATTAGTGTTCCCAAGGACACCCTAGACCTAAAAAACTCGGTATTATGGGGGTAAAATATTTTCCATGGTTTATTTATTTATTTTAATGAAGCGCATCACATGCACATTCTCACTATATACTACTTATGTATGGAATGTTGTTTTTAGTTCTATACTAAGTTATTTACTCACACACTACTCAGGTGGGCATGGAACTTGTGTACCCAAGTAGAAAATTCAATTATTGTAGGCATATGTTAGGATGGGTCCCTATATTGGATCACACATCAAGATAGCTAGGATCAGATTAAAGATTAGGATGAGGAATGTCTTAGGGATATATTTGATCCTTCTCTACTTTTAGGTTATTCTTTTGTTTTTTCCTTATTCGTATATATGATTGGCCTGGTGGAAAATAGTTATTATATGACTATAAATTCTCCTCATGATATATTATTATTATTATTTTGGATTTCTATTTATCCTTTTCACTCTGATGTTTACTATTTATAAGATAAACTCTTATTTTATACATTACTAAATCCTCTAATAAATGTGGTATAGCTTCCCCATGGTACCTCCTTAGACCCCAAATACTAGTCAAAATCCTCTATAATTTGTGTAGGAAACCCTATTTTCTTTTAAGAAACCAATATAGGGAACCATTTGAGTAGTTTCTAAATGTCTTATTGTTTTGGGTTTTTTAATACTGAAGACATATGGATATGTCGAAGCCTGTGATGGATATCGTACTGGTGTATCGAGAACACTTTTTCTGAATGAATCACAGGTTACTAGGGGATGGGATTTTTGTTTCGATTCTGATGTTATATTTATAAATTATTTTCACCTTGATTGACTCACATGTGTGTTTGAGTTTCTTGGTATACTATTGGTTTTTAGCTCTTTCCATTTGTAAGAGGTCAGTGCTCAAGCATCATATCTGGAATGCCGGGTTCACATGATATGTTGGCCTACTAAGATGATTCTTATCATTGAAGACCAATAATTATTTTTTTTATCTATCAATAACTTCACATATATAATTTTATTTTATATGTACTTAATGGAATTCTACTCATCTTGGCTGAATTTTATATGAATTTTCTTCTAGATGTAGGTCATTTGGACCTAAGTCATAATGCATCTTGATAATGATGATGTGATCCCTTAGCCCAATAAATGTATAATAACTATATTGGGTTTTCATAGATGTATGTATCTTAGAGATAAACCCTAGAGGATATTTACAATTCTAATTTTGAAAATAAAAAAAAATTAGTAATTTAAAGTGTCTGTGAAATCCTATATGGTGTGGTCCCCTATAGCTTGGAATGGAACCCTATATAACCCAATTTTTTGACATGGTTCTCTTGGAAAAGGTATTCTAGGATGATTTTATTATGTATATAAACATTGGATGATAATGTTATGATTCTCTATGGGGATGTATTGTGTACGGATGCTTGGTGGGGATCAGTGCCCTATTATGTTGTTGATTCGATATGAAGTGCATAACCTTTGTTTATGTGAGACCCTTGATTGGGAATTGGAAACTAGATATCATGGTTTATTGATGTGGGAACGTGAGGTTTCCCATGATTTATAAAGTTGTGTGACATTAATTTGGGCTAGGTGGGAGGACCTACACACCATGAATGTGATGTCACTATCCAGCCCAGTGGGGCCCGGACCATGAAAACCCCAAGGCTGCCTCTAATCGGCCAGGGGTTGTTGACCAGTTCCTAGTAGGCATATCCAACACATGGGATTCATTATCCTATTTTACCTGTAGACACACACATATATAATCCCATACAATGTAGAAATATAAAATAATTGAAATGAATTCATGCACACATCTATAATCCCACAATCAGAGTATGACAATAATGCAATGAAAGCCATAAGGGGACAAATTAAATCCCAACCAAAAACTAAAAAGTATCCAAACTAATGATAAGTAGGGAATAGTATCAAATCCAACCACCCATATAACTCCTCAGTTTTTCTATCTCTAGATAAGATTCACTAGTTCCCTCTCCTCCCAACACACTATCAAATGGGCCATCATATACATAAGACACAATATATGAAGGTAGAGCCCATTCTGTGGTGAATATAATAATACCCATTAGGACACCCCCAAAACCACTAAACACATAGAATAAATAATACTCAACTCATGACAAGGATAAATAAATCAAAGGGTAAACCCAAATATACTCAGGAAGGGAACTATGCATCGAGGCAGTCTAAACCAAATTTACAACCATGGGATTATACTTGAAACATATAGGAAATTATTTTTCCTAGAGAAAACACTCCAAATTTATTTTATCCTCAATAAAACTCATACAAGAGGCCATGATCATTTCACCCCACCTGAGAAAACTCACTGGTCTCTTATTCCCTCGATACTCAGAAAGAGGATAACACCCAGGACCATAGGACACAACAAACTTGATCTTGATGAACTCTATCTATAGTAGATCATGTTCAAACAATACCAAAAACCCTTCTTAAATGAATTTCAAGATTTCAAATCTACTCCCTATGCATGGAGGTCACACTGATTTCATGAACTCTGCCTATGCTATAAGAAGGAATGCTGGAGTATCACACTATGGACTCATGGAAGGACACCAAAAACTCTATATAAGATTCATCCTTCATAAGGGATCAAAATACATATCTATGGACATAATATTGCATTGTACCCTGAATGGGATAACCCAAGGTAATACACTCAGCTGATACTATTCCAAACCGAAGAAACATAGGCCTCCAAACACCCTCAATGGGGGTACAGAGCATGTCTAGTGGACCCCCAGTCTAACTATATGCCACTGCCTCGCAGAACATGAAAAACTCAAATACATAGTGTGTAAGTAATTATAAACTATGTGTAGAGGTCTACATTCACGCTTTCTATGTATTCTATTGGTTCTAGTATACTTTTAGTTAAGTTTGTGTACCAACCCATATACACATGGTCTTTCCCATGTACACCTAGTCATGTCTAAGTACATGGATCTTATTATGTACTTTGTCCATGTCTATATACCCCAGCCTACTCGTGCCCTTGTGTACTCTAAGAAACACATATATTATCCATACCATATCACATGGAATATTATAGGTGTCACATGGTGTGTTATATTTTCTTCTCTGTTGAAAACCTATCTTTGCACAGAGGGTCCTACATGGCATGAAGTTTTAGATTAAATGTTATGTAATGATGGATTTTCCTAAACCATTGGGTTCTTCTCTACATTTGCATTGAATTTTTTCCACTATGATTCCAACTATGAATCACATATCTTGGTTCATCTAACCCTTTTCCATAACCAATCGATGGGATAGAAACATCCCAACCACTTGGGAATCACCCACAGACACTATATGTAGTCATACCATTGAATCAGGATGGACAAGAACTATTTTTCCATTATAATCTACCTCCAATAATAATTTATCATCATCACACCTCAATCATACAATTTATCATAATTCATAACCATGGTATCAATCGGTTTCATTGGTGAACAATCACAGAACAATAGAAAAATAGGTATTTTGTTGAACCATAGGCCAAAGAAATTTACCATGATGAATGTATGAAGAAATGAGGGATAAATACATATACCAAAAAATATGAGGAATGAACTTCAACCCTTTTTAATTTTCATCCTTAATCCTTTTTTGAAGAACTTGACAAATGAAGTGGGAATAAACAACACCAACAACTAAATCAACCATAAATAAAATCAATCATCGATGAACGAATCAATTCTTATTTGTGGAATTGATCTTAGTTTACCCTGTATAAAACAATGAAATGGAATCACAGGAATCAAACATCCTACCTAGATTTTATATTGATCACTGATGAAGAAAGGTCATATGTTTCCATCATTATTGAGATCCATGAACTCCGTTGGTGCCTGATCCTCGATCTAATATCAATCTGATATCATTTTACAATAATCCTCCAATGAATACTCTCAATCTCAAGGTTATGAGGATAAACATAGTGATTGATTCATACCCATATATTTATAGAATATTTATGTTCTTTATGTCAAAACAAATAAATTAAATTAAATGAATTAATTTATTTTATTATTTATGACTGCAATAGAACATTACCAAAATGTCTAGCACCAACAAAGATTAGACCGTACCTAGGGTAAATCTTATGATCTGAACAGAACAACAACCTCGGATTTATGATATCAGCCTTCTTTAGAGATTTATTCAACTTTTCCAAGATAACTTCGCACTTGTGATATTAATATTTTTAATATTTTTTTTCCAAAAAAAATTCAAGGTTTACTGGGCCTTGGGATTTCATTTTTTCTTAATTCCTAGCACCAAAAATAATCCATATAATATTCTAAAGGAATACAATGAAAAATTATGGTAATAAATTCTTTACACCTTGGGGATTTTCTGCCTAAAAATAAAAAAACCTACTCAAAAAGATGATGGTACTCAACTCACATCTAGGCCTCCCGCTTCTAGGTTCTCTCATAAAGATTCATGTGCTACCACCAAACATGAAGTAGGGGAATAAATCACTCATAAAGGATCCTTTCCTATAGATCCCAGATCTCCACCTGGTACTCAGCAAATGTAGCCCCAACCTTGGTGTACATATTTCCCCAGTCAACAAAATGTGATGGTTCATGCATATACCACCTCATCTATGACACATGACAGATGTAATATATCCAATAAAACTGTAGTGGTAGTGCTAAGTGATATTTCACATCACCAACTCTATGAAGTATTTGTAAAGATCTAATGAATCTTAGGGATATATTTCTTCCCCAACCAAATATCTAAAATCCACATCGAGGTTAGACCCTCATGAGCACATGGTATCCCTACTCAAACTCCAGATGACTCTTTAATTATTCCACATAGAAATTCTGATGGATATGTGGAGTCCCCATCTTCTCCTGGATGACATGCACCTTCTCTATCAAAATTCACAACAACTCTAGACACATGAGTGATAACTCACCTGAATCATCCCAATAAAGTTGTGACATGTAGGGTCACCCATACAAGGCCTAAAATGTTGCCATACCAATGGTGGAATGGTAGTTTTTATTGTATGAAAATTCCATAAAGGGTAGGAGATCTTCCTAACTATGGCCAAAATCTAACTTGCAAGCCTGCAACATTTCCTCCAAGGCCTAAATGGTTTGCTCAATCTAATCATCAGTCTAGAGGTGAAATTTCATGGTCAAATGAAACTGATCCCCAATGGCCTCCTGTAATCTTATACATAATCATGAAATTAAACAGGAATCACAGTATGAAATTATAGTCAAGGGAACTCATTGGATCCACATTATCTTCTACATGTACAAGTTTCCCATTCTCTCTATAGAACTCTTCTCCAAAATATCTATGAAGTGGGTCGAGATGGTCTAAAATAACTTAGATGGAATCATGTCCCCTCGACATACACAGTAACCCTATCATGAATTCCATGGATATCTCATAACACTTCCACTCTAACACCTCAAGGGGTTTAGAAAAATCCAGTTTAATCTAATGCTCATCCTTCACCTACTAACAAGTGAGAAATTGTGAGATAAGATATAAAACACATATCTACATGACTAGCCACCAAATCTGACATTCGATGTCCTATTACATATTTTCTGCACCTAGATGTACCGCCAAAGGGGATGTATAAAACTCCCTCATCACCCTCTCATGAAACATCATTGGTACCATTATAAATCCTCTAAAAAGGATAACATTATCTCCACCTTAAAAAAACCATCAGGATCATGTAAGTGGATATCTGAGTACACAAGGTATCGTAGTTAGTATCTCTATGTTGAGCTTCGCTAACACACATTAAAAGTGGAGGGTTATAACCATTGACTGAATATATGAAGCACCATACTTGTCCAAAAAGGATAACTTAAATGAGTCTAACTTCTTTGATGCCTCAGGTGACAACTGAGAACAATATCTCTTGCTAAGAGCATCTTTCAACATGTTACCCTTCTTAATTGTATATAAAATATCAGAGTCATAGTCCCTGAGGAACTCTATCTATCTCCTTTGTCTCAAGTTATGTTCCTTTTGAGATAATATATACTTGAGACTCTTATGTTTAGATAATATGGTAAAATGGTCACCCATAAGGTAGTGTCACCAAATATTCATGAAAAAATACTACCACTTATATCTCAAGTTCATGGGTTGTGTAGTTATACTCATGTGGTCTCAACTTCCTACACCCATAATCAATAATTTCCTACATCTGCATCAAAACACAACCAACTATGGTCCCTAAGGCATCATAAAACACTATGTATTCAACACCCTTCTCCAGAAATATCAAGATGGGTGGACTCATCAACCTCTTCCTTAACTCCTAAAAAATATATTGGCACCTTTCCTTCTACATGGAAGGATTACCTTTTTGGATCAAATAAATCAAGGGTGTTGCAACTCTGTAGATATCGGGTATAAACCTCTTATAGTACCCTACCGACCCAAGGAAACTATACACCTCAGTAACACTCTTGGGTAGATACCAAGCTAGAAATTCCTCAACCTTAACTAGGTTCACTACAACTTCTACCTCCGATATGAAGTTTCCTAGGAATTAGACTTATCAATTCCATAATTGAAACATCAACATATTATAATAAAGATGGCATTCTCAAAGTGTGTCTAGGTCTATCCTAGAGTGTCTCATGTGATACTCCTTGGAATCCAAGTACACTAGTATATCATCAATGAAGACCACCAAAAATTGGTCTAGAAATGGATGAAATATCTAGTTCTTCAGTCCAATGAACACTACCAGTTCATTTGTTACACTTAAGGGTATCACCAAATACTCATTGTGACCATAGTGAAATTTGAAGGGTGTCTTCAATATATAATCATCCCATACTCATTGCCAATGATAGCCCGATATGAGTTCAATATTTTAGAATCATTGTTCCCATCTCCACTGATCTAAGAGGTCATAAATCCTCCATAGTGGATACTTATTCTTCGCAGTCACCTAGTTCAAGTGCCTTTAATCCATACATAACCTCAGTCTCTAATATTCCTTCTTGGAAAACATAACTAGGGATACCCAGGGGGGCACTGGGTCTCACAAAGCCCTTATTTTTTTATATCCTCTAAATACACCCTTAGATCAGGAAGCTCTATGGGAGACATATGATTTTCTGTTATAGATATTGGAATCATCCATGGGTGTATGTCAATGCTTACGTATCTCTCTTAGTGATGAGTTAGTCATATATCATCCTTATGGAATAAGTCCTCATACTCCGCCACCACCACCATAGAAAACAGGTAACCCATAGCATCCACTGCTCCAAGAATCATGCTAGAAAACTGGGGATTAATCATCTACACTCTCATATTCCTAATATTGTCCAAATCTGCTAATGTTTTTCTTATCTACAAAGGAAAAAATCATCCCATCACCATAAACACACCACATCCTCCACCTAAAATAGTAAATATGGGCATGAAGTGTGGATAGTCACTCTATACCTAAGATGATGTCATAAGGAATCATAGTGTCTATAAAATGATCTCATATGAATCTCTAGCCTCCAAGAATTAGATTGCACTATCATTAGAATAGTACAATCACTGAGTCACCTCTTATCAAAGTCTCTAAGAACAAGAGTTGATCCGAGGGATCTACTGTAATCTTTATGTCCTAAAACATAGATGTGGAAAGAAAGGAATAAATCTTGACCATGTCTATGAGTATTACAGATAAGGTATAAAAGACATAAATTATAACTCGTATCATACTTAGAGCCTTGGGGGACTAGGATTCCATAGCTTATATCTATCCTCATCCCTGACCACTAGCTCTCTAAGCCTGGAATAGAGCATATAGGTGTGGTGGTGGAAATAGATCAAACCTCCAACAACCACCTACTACACTACCAACCCCCTATTCTATGTTTTCTGCCATGTGATCCTCCATGATCTAGCCTCTATCTCTTCCTAGGTGGCCCTTGAACATTTCTGATCAGTTGTACAATGGGTCATACAATCCCATGCAAGATGCCCCTGAACATCATAGGAGAAACATCACCTCTACCTAGGCTAATTTGAACCATACTGAGAGACATGGACAATTTTCCATATCCTAATATCATCACCTAAGTATTTTGACATTCCCAGATCCCTACAACCATTTTCAACTACCTGCTGTTAAGTTCTCAGCTCCTAGGAGCCCAATTCTATCACCAATTTTATGTGTAATCTCTTCTAGTATGTTCTCCACTACTATGGACTACTCAAGAACTCCATTATATATAGGAAGGAAAATTGATATCACTAAATATGTGATATTTTTGTGTAATCCTTTCTGAAATTTTTGATCTCAGAAGAAGGAATCTTGAACTATATCCATGGAGTACCTTGAGAGATAATTAAAACTCACCAAATAATATTCCATGTCTATACTGTCCTACTACCAATAAATAAGATCCTGAGTACACAATGATCACAATATAGATGTTTAAAACTCTTCCCTGATGGGATACTCGATGTATGTCCAAGAGAGAGTTTTCTTATTATGTGACTAAGTCACCAGACTCCACCATCACCCAAAGATATATGAAAAACACTCACCATGATTCCTTATAGTTGATCTTCAATCATCCTCATATGGAATAAAAGTCAATTGAATGGGTCTATCCAGTTGTCTGCCACCTGGGGGTCTAGCTCACCTCAAAACTAGTGAGGTAGATTCCTCTAAAATTCATGCAGCGCACTCATCTTATACGAATCCTTAGAGGGTACTCCTGGCTCTAGATACTGCTCAAAAGGTGGTGGAATAGTTGGTAAACAACCTAGGGGTAATATCTCTCATACAATCCCCTATACTAAATCCCCATCACTCAGAAGATCATCCCCATGATCATGTAGTGGAACCCTGGATGGATATCTTTGTGAAGGAATCCTAAAATAGAAAAGATATACCATGGTAAATATATAGGAATATAACTCAAGAAGAACTTGGAATCCACAACCCATCGCTATACGATTCATGTAATAATGTTTTTTCTACAACCAATTTCTACATTTACCACATCAAAAGGTAGGTGATCAGAGTTCTAGTGTATTTATACGTTGTCTATCGCACCAAAAATGTAGTCCCATGCCTATAATCCTAACTCAAAACACTTAACACTATTTCTATAATACCCAAACCAATCTCACGGACTCTAGTCCTATGGTAGAACCAACTTGTCATGAACCAACTCGGGTCGACCCTGAACCGGTCACCTGAGCCAGTCTGCGGCAAGTCTTGAGGGGCGTTCCTGATCCCCCTGGGATGGAAACTAGTGTCGAGTATTAAAACATACACCTGGGAACGATTTAAGCCCAAAAAAAATAGACAACCAGGACCATATAAAGAAATGAAATAAACTAAGGACGCAGCAGCATAGATAAATAAAATAAACTAATCCAGATACAGGGTGCAACTAAACAGACAGAAAACTAAAATACAAAACTAAAAACCCCAAATGAACAAACCAAACCACCACAACCTGATCTCCATCTGACCTCTTGGTCACCACCAACCGTAAGACCATCTATGCTCCAACATTAAGCACTTGCTAGGGAAACCTGAACAAAGACTGAACCTGCAAAACAGCTCTGGTCTACCGACACCGTGTGGTATAGGTAGGGTGTGAGCTAATCACTCAGTAGGCAACCACCACAGATTCCATGTCATTTATTCTACAAGACATTCCATTAATACTAATTTGAAATACATTATAAAATTAGGTTTTCATACACACATTTCTTTTTAAAAACACACAAACATGATCCACTTCCCTTCATGTTTAAAACCAAATAAAAGGGGAAAGAAAGGGGAGTTGTTCTTTCTATTTAAAAACATCTAATTGAAATCATTTTTGATGTAATCACAATTTCACAGTTTTCTAAAGAAATACCAAAACCAGGTGAAAAGAAAAAGTGTCCACACAAAGATGGAAATGGCTCTAATAGTACTCGTAACGGGGAAACACATAAAATCCTAGGAACACAGAGAAAGACCAGAACATAATATACATGTGACTCATCCTAATGGCATGCCCTAACTCGATGATTTCATAACTCCCTAATGCTCGACATAGCCCTACATGGCCTAACCAAGAAGCCCAATCCCCATAGCAGCAATAACTCAGTATTCCCCTGCTATGGGGCCACTAGCCAGGGTGTAGTCTAAACTAGTGCAGCAATCGTTCTTAGTAAACCTATTTGCTATGCTAGGTTCCAATGCAAGGTTCTCAAGGTGGTGTGCCATATCATTCAAACAACAAGTCACATATATATAATCAACACAACACACAAACTCGCACCGCCCCAGCCACCTCAAGGGTTTGTCCCTTACCTCAAAATAATTATCATTCAAAGAAGTCCCATACTGAGGACCCTTCCATCTCAGGAGTGAACATTTTTGCAGGGATACCAACCCAAGAAGGGTTTTCCAAAAATCTGTTTCAAAATCAAAATGGGCCTTGACACCATGAATTCACCAATAATTTTTAAAGTGCCAATCGGGCCATTTAAAGGAAACACGCGGTAAGTGAAACTTGATGAAAATACGCCACACACGTTGAAATCCACTTTACAAATCATACGCACTCTACAACATTTTCCAAAAACAGTTTCACACTTCTTCCATAATTTAATAAACCATTGAACCACCTTATAAAACAATTATAAATAACACTCAAAGAATTTAACAAGAATCATTTTTTTAAAACATTACTATTTATCCACATTCAACTACATAGGAAAAACATGTGCATGAATTGAAGGACATGTCAAAGCCTATATTTAGCAAGTTAAACTAACAATAAATCATTACCATAAACTAAGTGCATTGGTAATAAAATTTCGAATCAGGGTGAATACTAAAATACAAGTATCGCATGGAAAAATATTGGATGAAAAGGCATGGAAGAACCTACCTCAAAGAATTGGTCCAGCCAATGCTTTCAAAATCACACCATCACCTGCTCATGTAAACGCACTCCCACAAAAGCGTACGCACTAGAAAAATTATCGCTACACCTTAACAACACAGTCGACACCCAAAGGTAGTGTGGCGCGGACTAGCACACAACCAAATAAAAACCTGGGACTCAAATACAACATAAGACACTAAATCAAGTAGTTAAAACCCAATCAACTAGTATAAACTCTTACCCAAAACAACAGCGGCATAGCGAAATGAGTTCATCGCCTCACCCTTGGCGGCGAATGCTAGAACCTAGACCAACGGGTCCTAAAACATCAATTGCCCACTCTAAACACTGTGAAAACAGCGTGAATCACAAACCGAGACATCAAAGTTGGCTAAATTGAATAAAACACAAAAAAAGAAATATAAATATACTGGAGGAGAGGATTTTGCGTGCCAGATAGGAAGCGTAGGTGCTGCGAAGAGGGTCGGGTCATGCCAGAACAAGGCGAAGGTGCTGCATAGGGGCTCAGGTCACCCCAGAACAAGGCGGAGGCACAGCGTAGGGGGTTGGGTCATTCCGGAACAAGGCGGAGGCGTTGCGCAGGGGGTCAGGTCGTGCCGGAACAAGGCGGAGGGGAGGGATGTCGGTGCAGGTGCGGGGGAAGGCAAATCCGGTGGGTGTAGGGTAGTGGGGTGGCACTGGGACAGGGGCCGGTGATGGGAAAAAAGGAGGCGGGCCGGCAAGGAAGGCGGGGAGCGGCGGAGGGGCGCAGGGGTGCGGCCGGCATGGCGCGGCCAGCCAGACAGAGGGCGGGCGGCACAGGGAGGCGGTGGCAGCGCAGGGGCCGCGACACGAAGAGGGGGGGAATGGGGGGAGGGGGGCACATGGGAAAAGGGGGGAGGGGTGGTTGGGCATTAGGGGTTAGGGTTTTATTATTGTTATTATTATTTATCTTAATAATAATAATAATAATAATAAATTGATAATAATAATTATTATAATAATAATATAATAATTATATTAACATTCATGATCATAATAATTATAATAATAATAATCCCAATAATAATATTAAAAATCATAATATTATTAATATTATTATTTCTAACCATTTTCAAAAATTCATTTCATTCAAATTATCTTACTTTATTTATTTATTTATTTATTTTCATTCACCAGAAAAATTAATTTATTTATTTATTGCAAACCAACTAACCACGCGATTCACCTGCAGTAAGATGCGTGGTTGAGAAAACTGCTCCCGAACCGTGCCACTCAGTACCGCCTGGTTATAGGGTTAAGTTGTCCGCTTGTCATGCGAATTTATAAACCGCGTACAGGTCGTGCTCCATAACTCCGACCCATTAGTGTAACTGCGTGGGAAACGCGCAGTTACTTCTAGCAGTGCAGACTGACCGTACAACAGAGAAAGTCATCCAAAACTCAAAATAATAATTAAAACAATTAAAAAAATTATAAATAAATCAGGTCAGGGTGTGACAATTCTCCCCACCACAAAAATTTATTGCCCCAGAAATTCACCAAGCCGACAGTTGACACAACTCGAGTCCGTGCCCAGACAAAACCGAGGAAAACCTATGAATCCTTGGATGAACATACTCTCAACAGGTCACACCCGACCAATTCAAGAGAAAACTAAAGCCCGAGGTTGAGGGGAGAAAATGGGAGGGTTCTCCCCACCACAAGAATTTACTAATATGGAAACCATGAAACCCAATCATACCACCCCCGAGGGGGGCCAACACGGGAGATCCCAAACCGAACCCAGTTAATTTCTCCATATGGACTGAACAACACCTAGATACTTAAATGGAAAGATCGCTACGTAATGACCCAATAACCCAAGAATAAGGAATTAACTCAACTCCTCAAACACCGACAGAATAAAATCCTCACTACAATCAGAGACTAGGAAATTCCTAGCCCGAACTCAGAAAGGACCCCGAAACACCGCCCGTTAATTTCACAAAACCAAAAATCCCCCAAACGAACACAATTTAGACCCAAATCAAAATTAGAACGACCTGTTTATTCACAGGCCCAACACCCTTCAAGGAAATCTGAACGATTTGAAAATACACTAAGAACAGATAAGACCGCATAGAATGCGGTAGAACAAGTTTATCACATCACCACAACTATGATGAGCTTACAATAGTGACAAGAATAGAACAAGGGAACTTTGAATATATCCCAACAAAATCTGAAAACATTACTCGGACCGAGGTTCCACACACCCTCGACAACTCTTGACTATGTGCAAGCTTCACCTCGAGACCTGTGGCTGGGGCCCTGATGGCTGAAGCATCTCTTGCCTCACAGTCGGGCATTTTCATCTTCTGGTCTCTAACTCCTTCTTCCATTTGATGATTCAAACAATCGCGATGGACATACGTTTTCAAAGGAATGCAACATGATGACTTAGAATGTCTGGACAGGCCATACTGGTGGTGCACAAGAAAGATGTCTGATGAACTAGGAGCCTGTATCGACGAGGATAGTTTCTTAGAGACAGGTTCCACTGGCCCGCACCCCTTACCAGGTGGGGATCCTTCACAGAAATCGACCATCGTTAATCACACCCAAAACTACAATGAAGATGAGACATCTCATCTTACTAGTCCAAAACTGAACCCTCAAATAACTCTAGGGCGGTACGAACCTGAACTATCTTGTGAGTTTCTGACGACCCGAAGACACACTATCATTCAGAACAATACAAATACCTCTAACAGACTTTGATTACCTCGAAAAGCAAGAAACACACAAAACGAACTGAGAGCTAAGCATAACTCATTAATAACTTTTGGAGGCTTTCTGGGCGGCATACTCATGACAACATGAAAAACACCATCGAAACTGGCTTCAAACCAAAACTCAATCAAAGAAACAACACATGCTAAGGACAATAGGCCCATAATCCAAACATATATAACACAAGGATAAATCACTTTTCTAAAACCATTATTTCTTTTCAATTTTAAAAAAAACTCACCTATGGAACTTTATGAACCATCACATGTGCGTTTATTCAATCCCACTCACATAACCTACGAACAAGTGCCCCCATGGACTTCCATACATACCCACGCACATTTGACCCTCCATAAGGAGTTCCAACGTTCAAACACTTCTTTTCCTTACCAAACCCAAACACATACCATGTTCTTCCAAACCAATACACCTTCTCTTTAAAAACCCACTTTAGTAATTTCAAAAACAATTTGGAAGAAACACTTTTCCATTTCAAACCTAGTTTTACTTTTAATGTACACTCAAACAAACAGACATTAAAACAAAACACAAGAAAAAATAACCCACTGGAATGAGGAACTAGTGCACATGTCTAACCTAGCAACATGGTGGTGAGCCATGCCCCATGTAAAGCATAACACTAAGAGGAACTTAAACCGGACACTTGGACTCCACATGGGTCACCACCCAATGTGAGGCCAAAAAGTGAACTGATTTTCCTCCATTGTCATCCCTCAATCCGAAATGACCAAGGACAAGTGACCCAAATCCCAGACTAACCCTGGTAACTCATGTCTCGTCACGAGTGGTGGTGATCAGGCACCGAGCCGTAACCTACCTCCTGAGCCCCGACAGTCCAAATCTCTATCTACCAGACACCCCAAATAACAAGAACCGACTCTGATAACATTTTTTCACGAACCAACCCGGGTCAACCCTGAACCGGTCACCCGATCCAGTCCGCAGCAAGTCCCGAGGGGCGTTCCCGATCCCCCCAGGATGGAAACTAGTGTCGGGCATCAAAACATACACCTGGGAAAAATTTAAGCCCAAAACAAATAAACAACCAGGACTAGATAAAGAAATAAAATAAACAAAGGATGCAGCAGCATAGACAACTAAAAATAAATAAAATAAAATAATCTAGATACAAGGTGAAACTCAATATACAGAAAACTAAAATACAAAACTGAAAACCCCAAATGAACAAACCAAACCGCCACAACCCGATCTCCATGTGACCTCTTGGTCACCACCAACCATAAGACCAGTTATGCTCCAACATCAAGCACATGCTAGGGCAACCTGAACAAAGGCTGAACCTGCAAAACAACTCAATTTTATGAACACTAAGTAGTATAGGTAGGGTGTGATCTAATCGCTCAGTAGGCAACCACTATAGATTCCATGTCATTTCTTCTACAAGACATTCCATTAATACTAGTTTGAACTACATTATAAAATTAGGTTTCCATACACAAATTTCTTTTTAAAAACACACAAACATGATCCACTTCCCTTCATGTTTAAAACCAAATACAAGGTGAAAGAAAGGGGAGTTGTGCTTTCTATTTCAAAACATCTAATTGAAATCCTTTTTGATGTAATCACAATTTCACAGTTTTCTAAATAAATACCAAAACCAGGTGCAAAGAAAAAGTTTCCACACAAAGAGTGAAATGGATCTAATAGTACTTGTAACAGGAAAACACAGGAAATCCTAGGAATGCAGAGGAAGACCAGAACATACTATACATGTAACAACCCGAGATTTTATGAAAAATATTCTTTTTAATTTCATTGATGTCTTGTGTTGTACGCTACACCAAAAGGGGCTTGCAGTATAGGAATCCCTGACTTGGCTTTCTTTACATGCAATCGCGACCTTCCACGATAGCATGTTTTGTACGCAATATCAAGTTTCACTAAACAACGATATGTTATTAAAATATTATATAAACTAGCCGTTATGAATAGTAATACCCACTTTTTGAAATTTTATATATTTTATCTTCCAAAATGGACTTCATTTTTGGATTCGGAATATCGAAATTATCCTAGGGTGAATTTTTGGTATTTTTGTAAAAACATTCAATTTTTGATGAATAGTGAAAACACTGGGTTACTATTTAAAAACCGACTTTTTATTTAAATAATTTTTTATTTTATTTAAATTTATTTTAGGTAAAAATTGATACATGATACCTATATAAATTCAATGTAATTAATTGGAGTCATTTTATAAAAAGTTTAGATATATAAAAATTGTATTGAACTTTTCACCGTCTTTTACCCACCTCCTAGGAGAATTTGGAAATTCACATAAAACTTAATTTTACCGATTCTGTGAGTGTAATTTTGAAAATCTGAGATCCACGGTTAATATCAAGGACTAAAATGTGGTTCAATGAGATGAAAATAATTTTTGGTGAATATTAACTTTTTACTTTTATTTACCATGGTTAAAAGTAAATAGGGTAATTAAGGGTACAAATGATATAATTATTACCCTAAAACATGTCCTAATTCTATTGGATAAGTGTCATTCGACCAAACACAACCTTAGGAATAAAATATTACCATTTAGGTCCACTTGGAATAGATTAGGACATTTATTATTAATTTATTTAAAGAAGGGATAAAATAGTTAAAATCAAAGTTTAATAACTAAATCATTTTTAATATAGGTTTATACATTAGATAAATTCAACTATAAATATTGATTATAAATCTAAAAAGATTTAATACCTTATTGTATTTTATTTATAATTTTTATATATTAAAAAATTTAAGTTACATATGACAAAATGGTGATGTAGTAATTACCTAAATAATGAAATATTAAAATAATTGATGTTATAAATACCCAAATAAATGTAATTTGAGACTTTTTATGAATTACAAAAATTTTATAGGTTATTATGACATGTTATTATTTAATTAATTAAATCTTTTAGAACAAATCATGTTGTTAATATTTTCACAAAAATCCATTACCAAATAGTGTCAAAATTGACATAAAATAGTTTTTAAAACAAATATTATATTATTAATTGTTATTATATTCCAAAAAATCTAAGGTTCGGCCAAGATACTTATATCCTGATATGTGTATCATTAATGGACCACTTTGAGGTCACTTGTATGTATATGGTAAGTTTATTAACTATATAATATAAAAATACAAAGTGGCATGGTAAATGTCAATCTAATTAACTAAGAGTTAAAACTAAAAGATAAGGTTAATATAATGACCCAAACCTGTATAAAATATATTTTTTGAGAGTATTTCGACCCAACACCACTTTATTTTCTAAATAAATCAATTTTGAGCTATTAAAAACCGAAAATGACTTTATTATAAAATAATATTTTATGTTTTTCCAAAGGTGCCCCTCTCCTCCCTTATAAAAAGGGAACCCCTTCCCTTTTCTCTTCACACCCTTTTGAGCCTTGAATCTCGGACAAACCCTGCCCATTTCTCTTATCCACTTCCCTAGAAACATTCTGGAGGTTATGGTCTTCTCAAAAGACCAACTCTATTTCCTTAAGAGGAAGCTTAAAGGAGGTGCGTCGAAGAAGAGGTAATCTCTTCTTCCGATTCTCTCAAGTTTCTTTCTTCTTCTACTTCTTCTTCTTTAGTTGTATCATTTTAAAGTAATAAAATCAGTATTAATTATATACTAATATGTTATTATAAATATGAAAAACCTTATTTCACCTTCTATCTATCCTACGGAAAATGAAATCACCGCGCGTACGTACGTACGGAATACCGTCTCCACGCTGTGGTGTAAGCTGTTTTCAACCACCACCTTACTTGGATGGGTATAATGGTGTAAATAAATAACTATATATGATTAATTTAAAGTGATATTGATTCTGAAATATTATACATACACTTAAATACAATTCCATGATCATGGGAATGATATCAGCACTCGTGCGTACGTACGGACTACCGTCTCCACGATGCGATGAGATTCATTCTCCATGTTAACCATTCATGAATGATTATAAAGTATATATAATTAATAATAATGAAATATATGACATAATAATGATACTGTATTTATGTATATATATATATGTATGTCGTCTACTTAATTCCACTCAATTCAACAAGGAAACGAAAACAATGTTCATGCGTACCTACGACCTACCGTCTCCATGAACGGTGTATTTCATTTCATTTATCGATATATCATATATATATGTATATGCTGAATATATATTATATATAAATAATTTTTTACATTATGGAATTATTTAAATTAGTATATAACTAATAATATCAAGAACAACAAGTCGAAACATGTACGATAAATGAAACGATTTTACCCAAAATGTTGCATTAACGTGGAATTTACAAAAGAACGGGTAATAAAAAGTCATAAGTAAACCATATATGATATCCTAATAAAGGATATGATTCTGTAACAAGTCAATGACATTATTTAAATCATTATACAGGAGGTTCGGATACATATGAATCATATCGGACATAAGGTAAGGGATAACTATTGCAATCTCGTTCTTATCCGAGATTGTTTATTCGTAAGTATTTAATGGGGTTATTGTTATCATCCAAGTCCATATTTCCTAAAAATGGTTTAATGTATGTTTAAAGTCTTTTTTAACCATTTTTTAGTTTTACTACATGGTATGTAAGAAATATTTCTTCTACGAGGTACTTTTTGACTTTTCCGGCAAAAGTATGAGAAAAATGTTTTTTTAACTTATACGGCATGAATGGATTTTTACGGTTTTATAAAGCCTTATTTTCATGAATATTCATCCAAAATATTTAATTACTATTTTAAACAAAATCTTTTTCTTTTAAAATTACAAGACGTTTTGTGAAAAGAAATTGATTTTGAAGAAGAAAGGATATTTTCCTCAAAATTCATCTCAAGTGTTTTATCAAAACCATTTTCCATATAAGATGACATTATTTCATATGTGTATGTTTCAAGTATAATGTCTCTGTTGTTTACATGGTTTCACTTTTCTTATTATGAAATGATATCCATTTGTTTTATATGGATTATGTTATGATGTGATGATGTTTATGAAACCTATTTTATTCTTTGGGTTATGATGAATGAATTATGTTTATTTTGTGTCACAAGTAAGAATTATTTCATTATGATATGGGTGAGACCTATATCTCCCTCCAATGAATTGGGTAAAGATTTATATCTCATGATATAGACATGGATAGAATGGTATGTTAATCCGGTTCAGTAATACAGGACTGCAACGAGGAGTGAACTCGATTCAGAAAGGGACTTTGTCCACTAAGATGGTCTTGGCAGCAATGCCTTGGATAATATGGAAATAATATCATGTGATTATTGGTTTCCACAATTACATGTTTTATTCCCATTCTATTTTATCATTATTAATGTTTCTTTATGATTTATTCCTTACGGACTGTCATTTTTTATGTCATTGCTCAAGATTTTGACGTTTAAACATTATGTTCATGTTTTTAAGTTTAAATTTATATTATTTGTTTAATTTTCTCCATGCTTACCCTTAATGAGAATTTCATATCACCCTTTATATGTTTTATTTTTCCCAGGATTTAAAGAAAGGTTTTAGGTAAGAAAAAAAAAGGGGAAGATCTTTATGGGAGATGTTGAAGATATTTCACCACGATTAGAAGATTTTGTTCCAAGTTTCCAAAGACACTAAACTATTACGGTCCTTGATTATTGGTACTAGTTATGTATTAAGTATTCCAAAAAAGTAATGTAATGCCCATGTATGTCAAGATTCGGGTCTCTACAGTTGGTATCAGAGGAAAGGTTTAGTTAACCTTTGGAAACTAGGATGCGAAAACTTTAGTGAGATCCCTAGAGATATTTCTAAGGTATGTCTAGGGATGTCCCTAAGGTTAAGTATAAGTATAGGTTATAGTCCTAGAATTACAATAATGATATTAGAATTAAACCTAAGATGTTATATATCTAAGTTACTCCCCATTTATTATGTTGTTTTCCCTAGCATGATTTTTTCCTCTCACACTATTCTTTTTGGGTTTTAGATGATGGTTGGAACCCAAAGGAACCATGTTGATCAATGTAATTGAAAATGCAATGATTTTCCTCTTGAACAAACCAATGTTATGGTAGATGGAGTGAAAAATATTATTGCTATACTTATGCAAGCTATGAATCATTCTGGACATCCGAATGAGCAGATAAGGGAACAATATTCTATTGAGTATTTCAAGAGGCAACGTCCACCATCTTTCAATGGGTCTTCTCATACACTTGTTGCTGAACAATGGATCAGTACCATTGAAAATATATTTTCCATACTTCGTTGTTCAGAACATGATAAACTCATTCTAGCCGTTTACCATTTAGAAGGTGAAGCAGACTATTGGTGGACTCTAATTAAGAATACAATTCCCCAAGTTAAAATTGAATCCATGGAATTTGATGAGTTCAAGAACTTGTTTTTCAATAAGTACTTCCCTCGTATTCTTATAAAAAAGATGGAAAAGGAGTTACTTGAGCTTAAGAAGAAGGATGATGAATTTTTTGGTATATACGAAGTGAATTTTACAATACTTTCAAGGTATGCATCTAGTTTTATCATCCAACCTGAAAGTAAAGTTGATCGATTTTTCAGTGGCTTAAAACCAAGTCTTAGAAGGGCATTAGTTATAAGAGACTTCAGTAGCTATGAAGAAATTTGTGCTTTGTGCTATCAAGTTAGAACTAGAAGTTGGTGTAACATATCCATCTCATGGTTTTGACAAGAAATGAAATATGAAGTTCAAGGAAAAACCTCAGAACAATTGTGAAAAGAAGGTGAATGTTTCTTTATGCTCAAAGTGTGGAAAGAAGCATGGTGGAGATTGTCTTAAAGGGACTAGAAAATGTTTTAAGTGTGGAAAAGATGGTCATCGAGCAGCTGAGTGTCGAAGTAATGGAAAAAGGGTTGCTAATGATGTGAATAAAGAAAAGACTATAGAGAACGCACCACCAACACTTCAATGCTTCAAGTGGAAGGAAATGTGGCATTATGCTAACCAATGCCCAAATCCAAGGGTTAATGATGATCGACGTGAGAAACTTATTAAGGAAAAGGACAAAGGAAAGTCACATATGATCACTATTGGCGATGTTGAGTATGACAATGATGTAGTGGAATGATTATGTTTTTATATAAAGGGATTCCAAAATAATGTTGTGGAATCTCATTTATATTATTGTGGAACATTGGAATATCTATGTAATGGTTTATTGTGGTTTTCGATAATTATATGGTACCGATAACCAGGAAAAGTGATTCAAATATTTTTGAAAGAAGATGATATGCGCATAATGAATGGATAAGGAGAACATAATATGATAGTATTCATGAGCTCGTGATTGATATAAGGACTAAGTGGTATCATGGTTTGAGTATATAGAATTTTTGGGATTTTGGTATGTGGAAAGTGTTAAATTTTGACAACATTCTTGTTTTCACTAAGGGTCAATGGATATTAATTTTTTAAGAGAATACATGATTAAGGTATTCTCATGTTTGGAATGTGACCAACAAGTTTTATCTTATGATATATGGGGGATAAATGATGGCATTCACATGCTCGGTAGACGACATTTCTAGTAATTGTTTTCTTTATACTATGAGCATGGATATAAGTATTTTTGATAAGACTAAAGATTTGAATGGATTATGTTGGGAATAAGTCAGAATTGTTTAAGGCTAGAACATTTTTTCGATATTTTTTATGGGATGTTATAATAATTTTGTTTTAGAAAAAGGACAACCTGCAGGACGGGTGACAACCTGTCATGTCGGACAAGGCTGTGGGAATCGAACCCACAACCGAAGTGCGACAGGCCTTTATCGCCTACCACTGGCCTTTAGGAAGACCCTAGTTAGAAGAAGATAGTTTTATCATATCAAGCGGTATGATATATGAAGTATAAGTCCATTTTATCAACCATATACGATTAATCTCATCATAGATGGACTTCTGTATATTTAATAAATTGTGTTAAACTTTTTGCGATAGAAATAGATGGAATGACCTATCATTCTATCGCATAATCTACTAACACTTCACAGAAGACAAATTCAACTTCATTTATTTAAGAGATGAAGTGGAAATTGTTTGAGGCATGAGAAACAGTGAATTGATACCGAAATAAAGTAATAATTTCTTCTAATTCAAATTATTCAACTTTAGGGAAATGATCTTGAAAACAAAAAAATGTTGTCCTAGTGCTCTTATATCTAATGAATCGGATGGTACCTTATATCATCACAAATTTATGGCTTTGTGATTGTTATATTTTTCATAGCCATGTCCTCTACCACTATTCATCAGGAGTTGATGGTTATAATTCTCTTCCATATCCATATTTTCAGCTATGTTATCCTATGTGGAAACCCAGTGATTAGTTAATTTGGGTAACCATTACATTTCATACTTTTGTATTTAAAGTCAAGTTTTGGTATTCCTTTTTACGATGTGGGTTTCTATGAAAGAAACTTTCAAGTAGTAAACCATTTATAACCCCGATGAATTTCAAGGGAGAAATTCATTTTAAGGGAGGTAGAACGTAACACCCCAAGATTTTATGAATTATATTCTTTTTAATTTCATTGATGTCTTGTGTTGTACACTACACCAAAGGGATCTTGCACTACATGCATCCCTAACTTGGATTTCTTTACACGCAATCACGACCTTCCATGATAGCATGTGTTGTACGCAATATCGAGTTTCACTAAACAACGATATGTTATTAAAATATTATATAAACTAGCCATTATGAATAGTAATACCCACTTTTTGAAATTTTATAAATTTTATCTTTCAAAATGGACTTCATTTTTAGATTCGGAATATCGAAATTATCCTAGGGTTAACTTTTGGTATTTTTCTGAAAACTTTCAATTTTTGATGAAAAGTGAAAACATTGGGTTACTATTTAAAAACCGACTTTTTATTTAAATAAATTTTTATTTTATTTAAATTTATTTTAGGTAAAAATTCATACATAATACATATATAAGTTCAATTTAATTAATTTGAGTCATTTTATAATAATTTTAGATATATAAAATTGTATGGAACTTTTCACCGTGTTTTACCCACCTCCTAGGAGAATTTGGAAATTCACATAAAACGTAATTTTACCACTTCTGTGAGTGGAATTTCGAAAATCCGAGAGACATGGTTAATATCAAGGACTAAAATGTGGTTCAATGAGATGAAAATAATTTTTGGTGAATAGTAACTGTTTACTTTTATTTACCACGGTTAAAATTAAATAGGGTAATTAAAGGTAAAAATGATATTATTATTACCCTAACACATGTCCTAATTCTATTGGATAAGTGTAATTCAACCAAAAACAACCTTAGGAATAAAATATTACCATTTAGGTCTACTTGGATAAGATTTGGACATTTATTATTAATTTATTTAAAGAAGGGTTAAAATAGTTAAAATCAAAGTTTAATAACTAAATCATTTTTAATATAGGGTTATACATTAGATAAATTAGACTATAAATATTCATTATAAATATAAAAAGATTTCATACCTAATGGTATTTTATTTATAATTTTTAGACATTAAATAATTTAAGTTATTTATGACAGACTGGTGATGCAGTAATTACCTAAATAATGAAATATTAAAATAATTGATATTATAAATACCCAAATAAATGTAATTTGAGACTTTTTATGAATTAAAAAAAATTATAGGTTAATATGACATGTTAGTATTGAATTAATTAACTTTTTTAGAACTAATCATGCTATTATGATTTTCACAAAAATCCATTACCAAATAGTGTCAAAATTGACATATAATAGTTTTTAAAACAAATATTATATTATGAATTGTTATTATATTCCTAAAAATCTAAGGTTCTCCCAAGATACTTATATCATGATAATTTTATCATTAATGGACCTTTTTGGGGTCGTTTGGATGTATATGATATGTTTATTAACTATATAATATAAAAATACAAAGTGACATGGTAGATGTCAATCAAATTAACTAAGAGTTAAAACTAAAAGATAAGGTTAATATAATGACCCAAACCTGTCTAAAATATATTGGTTGATAGGATTGCGACCCATCCCCACCTTATCTCCGAAATAAATCAATTTTGAGCTATTAAAAACCGAATATGACTTTATTATAAAATAATATTTTAAGTTTTTCAAAAGGTGCCCCTCTCCTCCCTTATAAAAAGGGAACCCATTCCCTTTTCTATTCACACCCTTTTGATCCTTTAAGCTCAGCCAACCCCTGACCATTTCTCTTCTACACTTCCCTAGAAACATTCTGGAGGTTTGGTTCTTCTCAAAAGACCAACTCTACTTCCTTAATAGGAAGCTTAAAGGAGGTGTGTCGAAGAAGAGGTAATCTCTTCTTCCGATTCTCTCAAGTTTCTTTCTTCTTCTACTTCATCTTCTTTATTTTTCTCATTATAAATTAATAACATCAGTATTAATTATATACTAATATGTTATTATAAATATTAAAAACCTTATTTCACCTTCTATCCATCCTACAGAAAACAAAATCACCACGCGTGAGTACGTACCGAATACCATCTCCACACTGTGGTGTAATCTGTTTTCGACCACCACCTTACATGGATGGGTATAATGGTGTAACTAAATAACTATATATGATTATTCTAAAGTGATATTGATTCTGAAATATTATACATCCACTTCAATACAATTCCACGATCATGGGAATGATATCATCTCTCGTGCGTACGTATGGACTACTGTCTCCACGACGTAATGAGATTCATTCTCGATGTTAACCATTCATGAATGATTATAAAGTATATATAATGAATAATAATGAAATATATGACCTAATAATGATACAGTATTTATTTATATATATATATATATATGTAGGTCATTTACTTAATTCCATTCAATTCAATAAGGAAATGAAAACAGCGTTCATGCGTATGTACGACCTACCGTCTCCATGAACAGTGTATTCCATTCCATTTATCGATATATCATTTATATATGTATATGCTGAATATATATTATATATAAATCATGTTTTACATTCTGTAATTATGTAAATCAGTATATAAGTAATAATATCAAGAACAACAAGTCGAAACACGTACGATAAATGAAACGATTTTACCCAAAATGCTGCTTTAACGTGGAATTTACAAAAGAACGGGTAATATAAAGTCATAAGTAAACCATATATGATATAATAATAATGAATATGATTCTTTAATAAGTAAATTAAATTATTTAAATCATTATACAGGAGTTTTGGATACATATGAAGCATATCGGACGTAAGGTAAGGGATAACTATTCCAATCCCGTTCTTATCCGAGATTGTTTATTCGTAAGTATTTACTGGGGTTATTGTTATAATCCATGTCCATGTTTCCTAAAAATGGATTCATGTATGTTTAAAGTCTTTTTTAACCATTTTTTACTTTTACTACATGGTATGTAAGGAATATTTCTTTTACGAGGTACTTTTTGACTTTTTTGGAAAAAGTATGAGAAGAATGTTTCCTTAACTTATACAGCATGAAATGATTTTTACGGTTTTGTAAAGCCTTGTTTTCATGAATATTCCTCAAAAATATTTCATGAATATTTTCAACAAAATATGTTTCTTTTAAAATTTCATAACATTTTGTGAAAAGAAATTGATTTTGAAGAAGAAATGATATTTTCCCCAAAATTCATCTCAAGTGTTTTATCAAAACCATTTTCCATATAAGATGACATTATTTCATATGTGTATGTTTCAAGTATAATGTCTCTATTATTTACATGGTTTCACTTTTCTTATTATGAAATGATATCCATTTGTTTTATATGGATTATGTTATGATGGGATGATGTTTATGAAACCCATTTTATTTTTTGGGTTATGATGAATGAATTATGTTTATTTTGTGGCACAAGTAAGAATGATTTCATTATTATATGGGTGGGAACTATATCTCCCTCCAATGCATTGGGTAATGATTTATATCTCATGATATAGACATGGCTGGAACGGTAATTTAATCTGGTTCAGTAATACAGTACTGGAACGAGGAGTGAACTCGATTCAGAAAGGGACTTTGTCCACTAAGATGGTCTTGGAAGCAATGACTTGGATACTATGGAAATCATATCATGTTATTAATGGTTTCCACAATTACATGTTTTATTCCCATGATATTTTATCATGATTAATGTTTCTTTATGATCTATGCCTTACGGACTACCATGTTTTATATCATTGCTCAAGATTTTGATGTTTAAACATTATGTTCATGTTTTTAAGTTTAAATGTATATGATTTGTTTAATTTACTCCATGCTTACCCTTAATGATCATTTTATCTCACCCTTTATATGTTTTCTTTTCCCCTGGATTTAAAGAAAGTTTTTAGGTAAGAAAACAAAAGGGGAAGATCTTTATGGGAGATGTTGAAGATCTTTCACCACGATTAGAAGATTTTGTTCCAAGTTTCCAAAGACACTAAACTATTACGGTCCTTGATTATTGTTTCTTGTTATGTATTAAGTATTCCTAAAAAGTAATGTAATGTCCATGTATGTCAAGATTTGGGTCTCTACAGTTGGTATCAGAGGAAAGGTTTAATTAACCTTTGGAAACTAGGATGCAAAAACTTTAGTGAGATCCCTAGAGATATTTCTAAGGTATGTCTAGAGATATCCCAAAGGTTAAGTATAAGTATAGGTTATAATCCTAGAATTACGGTAATGATATTAGAATTAAACCTAAGATGTTAGATATCGAAGGTACTCCCCTTTTATTATGTTGTTTTCTCTAGCATGATTTTTGCCTCTTACACTATTCTTTTTGGGTTTTAGATGGTGGCTGAAACCCGAAGGAACCATGTTGATCAATGTAATGGAAAATTAAACGATTGTCCTATTGAACAAACCAATGTTATTGGAGATGGAGTCAAAAATCTTATTTCTATACTTACGAAAGATATAAATCATTTTGGACTTCTGAATGAGCAAATAAGGGAAAAATATTCTATTGAGTATTTCATGAGGCAACGTCCACCTTCTTTCAATGGGTCTTCTGATCCAATTGTTGCTTAACAATGGATCAGTACCATTGAAAAGATATTTTCCATAATTCTTTGTTCAGAACATGATAAAGTCATTATAGCTGTTTACCGTTTAGAAGGTGAAGCAGACCAGTGGTGGACTCTAATTAAGAATACAGTGCCCCAAGATGAAATTGAATCCATGGAATGGGACGAGTTCAATAACTTGTTTTTCAATAATTACTTCCCTCGTATTCTTCGAACAAAGATGGAAAAGGTGTTCCTTGAGCTTAAGTAGAAGGATGATGAATTTTTTGGTATATACGAAGCGAATTTTACAATACTTGCAAGGTATGCATCTGGTTTTATCATCCATCCTGAAAGTAAAGTTGATTGTTTTTTTAGTGGCTTAAAACCAAGTCTCTAAAGGGCATTATCTATAAGAAAATTGAGTAGATATGAAGGAATTTGTGCGTTGTGCTATCAAGGTAGAACTGGAAGTTGGTGTAACATATCCATCTCATGGTTTTGACAAGAAATGAAAGATGGAGTTCAAGGAAAAACCTCAGAACAATGGTTAAAAGAAGGTGAATGTTTCTTTATGCTCAAAGTGTTGAAAGAAGCATGGTGGAGATTGTCTTAAAGGGACTAGAAAATTTTTTAAGTGTGGAAAAGAAGTTCATCGAGGAGCTGAGTGTTAAAGTAATGGAAAAAGGGTTTCTAATGATGTGAATAAAGAAAACACTGTAGAGAATGTACCACCAACACTTTAATGATTCAAGTGCAAGGAAATGGGGTATTATGATAAACAATGCCCTAATCCAAAGGTTAATTATGATCGACGTGAGAAACTTCTTAAGGTAAAGGAAAAAAGGGAAGTCACGTACGATCACTATTGGAAATGTTGAGTATGAAAACGATTTAGTGGAATGATTATGTGTTTATATAAAGGGATTCCAAAATAATGTTGTGGAATCTCATTTATAGTATTGTGGGACCTTGGAATATCTATGTAATGGTTTATTGTGGTTTGCGATAATTATATGGTACCGGTAACCATGACAAGTGATTCAAGTATTTTGGAAAGCAGATGATATGTGCATAATGAATGGATAAGGAGAAAATAATATGATAGTATTCATGAGCTCATGATTGATATAAGGACTAAGTGGTATCATGGTTTGAGTATATAGAATTTTTGGGATTTTGGTATGTGGAAAGTGTTAAATTTTGACAGCATTCATGTTTTCACTAAGGGTCAATGGATATTCATTTTTTAAGAGAATACATGATTAAGGTATTCACATGTTTGGAATGTGACCAATAGGTTTTATCTTTTGATATATGGGGGATAAATGATGGTATTCACATGCTCGGTAGATGACATTTCAAGTAATTCTTTTCTTTATACTATGAGCTTGGACAGAAGTATTTTTGATAAGCCTAAAGATTGGAATGGACTATATTGGACATAAGTCAGAATTATTTAAGTCTAGAACCTTTTTTTGATATTTTTATGGGATGTTATAATAATTTAGTTTCAGAAAAAGGACAACCTGCAGGACGGGCGACAACCCGTCACGTCGGACAAGGCTGTGGGAATCGAACCCACGACCAAAGTGTGATAAGCCTTTATCGTCTACCACTGGCCTACAGGAAGTCCCTGGTTAGTAGAATCTAGTTTTATTATATTAATCGGTATGATATATGAATTATAAGTCCATTTTGGTAACCATATATGATTAATATCAGCATAGATGGACTTCTGTATATTTAATAAATTGTGCTAAACTTTTTGCGATAGAAATAGATGGAATAACCTATCATTCTATCGCATAATCTGCTAACACTTCACAGAAGACAAATTCAACTTCATTTATTTAAGAGATGAAGTGGGAATTGTTCGAGGCATGAGAAACGGTGAATTGATACCAAAATAAAGTAAGTATTTCTTCTAATTCAAATTCTTCAACTTTACAGAAATGATCTTGAAAACAAAAAAAAAGTTTTCCTAGTGCTCTCATTTCTGATGAATTTGATTGTACCTTAGATCATCACAAATTTATGTCTTTGTGATTGTTGTCCTTTTCATAGCCATGTCCTCTACCACTCTTCATCAGAAGTTGATGGTTATAATTCTCTTCTATATCCATATTTTCACCTATGTTATCCTAGGTGGAAACCCAGTGATTAGTTAATTTGGGTAACCGTTACATTTCATACTTTAGTTTTTAAAGTCAAGTTTTAGTATTCCTTTTTACGATGTGGGTTTCTATGAAAGAAAATTTCAAGTAGTAAACCATTTATAACCCCAATGAATTTTGAGGGCGAAATTCATTTTAAGGGGGATAGAATGTAACACCCCAAGATTTTATGAAAAATATTATTTTTAATTTCATTGATGTCTTGTGTTATACGCTACACCAAAAGGAGCTTGCACTACATGCATCCCTGACATGGCTTTCTTTACACGCAATCGCGACCTTCCACGATAGCATGTGTTTTACGCAATATCGAGTTTCACTAAACAATGATATGTTATTAAAATATTATATAAACTAGCCGTTATGAATATTAATACCCAATTTTTGAAATTTTATAAATTTTTTCTTTTCAAATGGGATTCATTTTGGGATTCAGAATATCGAAATTATCCTAGGGTGATTTTTTGGTATTTTTCTGAAAACTTTCAATTTTTGATGAATAGTGAAAACACTGGGTTACTATTTAAAAACAGACTTTTTATTTAAATAATTTTTTATTTTATTTAAATTTATTTTAGGAAAAAATTGATACATTATACCTATATAAGTTCAATGTAATTAATTGGAGTCATTTTATAATAATTTTAGATTTATAAAAATTTTATTGAACTTTTCACCGTCTTTTACCCACCTCCAAGGAGAATTTGGAAATTCACATAAAACTTAATTTTACCGCTTCAGCGAGTTGAATTTTGAAAATCCAAGAGGCACGATTAATATCAAGGACTAAAATTTGGTTCAATGAGATGAAAATATTTTTTGGTGAATAGTAATTTTTTAATTTTATTTACCACGGTTAAAAGTAAATAGGGTAATTTAGGGTAAAAATGATATTATTATTACCCTAATACATGTCCTAATTCTATTGGATAAGTGTAATTCGACCAAAAACAACCTTAGGAATAAAATATTACCATTTATGTCCACTTGGATTAGATTAAGACATTTATTATTAATTTATTTAAAGAAGGGTTAAAATAGTTAAAATCAAAGTTTAATAACTAAATAATTTTTAATATAGGGTTATACATTAGATAAATTAGAGTATAAATATTAATTAGAAAGTAAAAAAGATTTCATACCTAATGGTATTTTATTTATAATTTTTAGACATTAAATAATTTAATTTATTTATGACACAATGGTGATGTTGTAATTACCTAAATAATGAAATATTAAAATAATTGATGTTATAAATACCCAAATAAATGTAATTTGAGACTTTTTATGAATTCCACAAATTTTCTAGGTTAAAATGACATGTTAGTATTGAATTAATTAACCTTTTTAGAACTAATCATGCTGTTATAATTTTCACAAAAATCCATTACCAAATAGTGTCAAAATTGACATAATATAGTTTTTAAAATAAATATTATATTATTAATTGTTATTATATTCCTAAGAATCTAAGGTTCGGCAAGGATACTTGTATCATTATAGGTGTATTATTAATGGACCACTTTGGGGTCTCTTGGATGTATATGGTATTTTTATTAACTATATAATATAAAAATACAAAGTGACATGGTAAATGTCAATCTAATTAACTAAGAGTTAAAACTAAAAGATATGGTTAATATAACGACCCAAACCTGTATAAAATATATTGGTTGAAATTATGTAGACCCATACCCACCTTAGCTTCGAAATAAATCATTTTGGAGCTATTAAAAACCGAATATGACTTTATTATAAAATAATATTTCAAGTTTTTCCAAAGGTGCCCCTCTCCTCCCTTATAAAAAGGGAACCCCTTCCCTTTTCTCTTTACACCCTTTTGAGCCTTGAAGCTCGGAAAAACCCTGAAAATTTATATTCTCCAATTCCCCAGAAACATTCTGAAGGTTCTGGTCTTCTCAAAAGACCAACTCTACTTCCTTAAGAGGAAGCTTAAAGGTGGTGCGTCGAAGAAGAGGTACTCTCTTCTTTCGATTCTCTCAAGTTTCTTTCTTCTTCTACTTATTATTATTTAGTTGTCTCATTATAAAGTAATAAAATCAGTATTAATTATATACTGATATGTTATTATAAATATTAAAAACCTTATTTCACCTTCTATCCATCCTACGGAAAATGAAATCACCGCGCGTGCGTACGTACAGAATACTGTCTCCACGCCGTGGTGTAATCTGTTTTTGACCACCACCTTACTTGGATGGGTATAATGGTGTAAATAAATAACTATATATGATTATTATAAAGTGATATTTATTCTGAAATATTATACATACACTTCAATACAATTCCACGATCATGGGAATGATATCATCGCTCGTGCGTACGTACAGACTACCGTCTCCACGACGCGATGAGATTCATTCTCCATGTTAATCATTAATGAATGATTATAAAGTATATATATTGAATAATAATTAAATATATGACATAATAATGATATTGTATTTATGTATATATATATGTATGTCATCTACTTAATTCCATTCAATTCAATAAGGAAATGAAAACATCGTTCATGTGTACGTATGGCCTATCGTCTCCATGAATGGTGTATTTCATTACATTTATCGATCTATCATATATATATGTATATGCTGAATATATATTATATATAAATCATGATTTATATTCTGGAATTATGTAAATCACTATATAAGTAATAATATCAAGAACAACAAGTCGAAACACGTACGATAAATGAAACGATTTTACCCAAAATGCTGCTTTAACGTGGAATTTACAAAATAACGGGTAATATAAAGTCATAAGTGAACCATATATGATATCATAATAACGAATATGATTCTTTAATAAGTCAATGACATTATTTAAATCATTATACAGGAGTTTCGGATACATACGAAGCATATCAGATGTAAGGTAAGGGATAACTATTCCAATCTCGTTCTTATCCGAGATTGTTTATTCATAAGTATTTACTAGGGTTATTGTTATCATCCATTTCCATGTTTCCTAAAAATGTTTTCATATATGTTTAAAGTATTTTTTAACCATTTTTGACTTTTACTACATGGTAAGTAAGGAATATTTCTTTTACGAGGTACTTTTTGACTTTTCCAGCAAAAGTACGGGAAGAATGTTTTTTTTAACTTATACGGCATGAAAGGATTTTTACGGTTTTATAAAGCCTTATTTTCATGAAGCTTCCTCCAAAATATTTCATGATTATTTTCAACAAAATTTTTTTCTTTTAAAATTGCATGACGTTTTGGGAAAAGAAATTGATTTTGAATAAGAAATCATATTTTCCTCAAAATTCATCTCAAGTGTTTTATCAAAACCATTTTCAATCTAAGATGACATTATTTCATATGTGTATGTTTCAAGTATAATCTCTATATTATTTAAATGGTTTCACTTTTCTTATTATGAAATGATATCCATTTGTTTTATATGGATTATGTTATGATGAGATGATGTTTATGAAACCCATTTTATTCTTTGGGTTATGATGAATGAATTATGTTTATTTTTTGGAACAAGTAAGAATGATTTCATTATGATATGGTTGGGACATATATCTCCCTCAAATTCATTGGGTGAAGATTTATATCTCATGAGATAGACATGGCTATAACGTTAAGTTAATCCAGTTCAGTAATACAGGACTGGAATGAGGAGTGAACTTGATTCAGAAAAGGACTTTGTCCACTAAGATGGTCTCGGTAGCAATGCCTTGGCTACTATAGAAATTGTATCATGTTTTTAATGGTTTCCACAATTACATGTTTTATTCCCATGCTATTTTATCATGATTAATGTTTTTTTATGATCTATGCCTTATGGACTTCCATGTATTATGTCATTTCTCAATATTTTGATGTTTAAACATTATGTTCATGTTTTTAAGTTTAAATTTATATTATTTGTTTAATTTTCTCCATGCTTACCCTTAATGAGAATTTGAGCTCAACATTTATATGTTTACTTTTCCCCAGAATTTAAAGAAAGGTTTTAGGTAAGAAAACAAAAGGGGGAGATCTTTATGGGAGATGTTGAAGATCTTTCACCACGATTAGAAGATTTTGTTCCAAGATTCCAAAGACACTAAACTATTACGGTCCTTTATTATTGGTTCTTGTTATGTATTAAGTATTCCACAAAAGTAATGCAATGCCCACGTATGTCAAGATTCGGGTCTCTACAATACATGTGACTCATCCTAAAGGCATGACCTAAATCGATGAATTCATAACGCCCTAGTGGTCGGCATAGCCCTACATGGCCTAACCGAGGGGCCTAATCCCCATAGCAGCAGTAACTCAGTATTCCCTTGCTATGGGGCGACTAGCCAGTGCGTAGTCTAAACTAGTGCAACAATCGTTCTCAGAAAACCTCTTTGTTATTCTAGGTTCCCATGAAAAGTACCCAAGTGGGTGTGTCATAACATTCAAACAACAAGTCACATACATATAATCAACACACCACACAAACTGGCACCACCCCGTCCACCTCAAGGGTTTTTCCCTTGCCTCAAAATAATTATCATTCAAAGAAGTCCCATACTAAGGACCCTTCCATTTCATGAGTCAACATTTAGGTAGGGAAACCAACCCAAGAAGGGTTTTCCAAAAATATATTTCAAAATCCAAACGGGCCTTGAAACCAATAATTCACCAATCATTTTTAAAGTTCCAATCAGGCCATTTAAAGAAAACACACGGTAAGTGAAACTTGATGAAAATGTGCCACACACATTGAAATCAACTTTTAAAATCATATGCTCTCTATAAAATTTTCCAAAAATAGTTTCACACTTCTTCCATAATTTAATAAACCAATGAATCACCTTATAAAAAAATTATAAATAACACTCAGAGCATTTAACAAAAATCATTTTTTTAAAAACGTACTATATATCCACATTCAACTGCATAGGCAAAACATGTGCAAGAATTGAAGTACATGTCAAAACCTCTATTTAGCATGTTAAACTAACAATAAATCATTACCATAAACTAAGTGAATTTGTAATAAAAGTGTGAATCAGGGTGTAATAATTAAATACTAAAATACAAGTTTCACATGGAACGAAATTAGAAGAAAAGGAATGGAAGAACCTAAGTCAAATAATTGGCCAAGACAATGATTTCGAAATCACACCATCACCTGCTCATGTAAATTCACTCCCACAAAAGAGCACACACTAGAAAAATTATCACCACACCTTAACAACACAGTTGACACCCAAAGTTAGTGAAGCATGGACTAGCACACAACCAAATAAAAACTTGGGACTCAAATACAACGTATGACACTAAATCAAGCAGTGAAAAACCAATCAACTAGTATAAACTCTTACTCGAAACAATAGTGTCATAGTGAAACAAGTTCATCGCCTCACCCTTGGCGGTGGATGCCAGAACCTAGACCAATGGGTCCCAAAACATCAATTACCCACTCTAAACACTGTGAAAACAACGTGAATCAAAAACCGAGACATAAAAGTTGGTTAAATTGAATAAAACACAAAAATTGAAATAGAAATATACTGGAGGAGAGGAGTGTGTGTGCCAGATAGGAAGAGAATGCACTTTGAAGAGGGTCGGGTCGAACCAGAACAAGGCGAAGGTGCTGTGTAGGGGGTGGGTAGCTCCCAAACAAGGCGGAGGTGCTGTGCAGGGGGTTGGGTCGTGCCGGAATAAGGAGGAGGCACTGCGTAGGGGGTTGGGTCATGCTGGAACAAGGTGGAGGGGAGGGATTCCGGCAAAGGTGTGGGGAAGGGAGATCTGGCAGGTGTAGGGCAGCAGGGTGGCGTCGGGACAGGGGTCGGTGACGGGAAAAAATGGAGACGGGCCGGCGAGGAAGGCGGGGAGCAGCAGAGGGGCACTGGGGCATGGCCGGCATGGCATGACCAGTCGGACGGCGGGCGGGCAGCGCAGGGAGGCGGCGGTGGTGGAGGGGCCACAGCGTGAAGATGGGGGGGAACGGGGGGAGGGCGACGCACGAGAAAAGGGGGGAGGGGGCGGTCGGGCATTAGGGGTTAGGGTTTTATTATTATTATTATTTATCTTAATAATAATAATAATAATACTAAATTTATAATAATAATAATTATAATAATAATGTAACAAACTTAATAATAATAAATAATAATTATAATAACATTCATGATCATAAAAATTATAATAATAATAATCCTAATAATAATATTAAAAATCATAATATTATTAATATTATTGTTTCTAACCATTTTCAAAAATTCATTTCAACCAAATTATCTTGATTTATTTATTTATTTATTTATTTATTTATTTTAATTCACCATCCAAATTGATTTATTTATTTATTCCGAACCGACTAACCGCGTAATTCGCCTGCATTAAGACGCACGGTTGAGAAAACTGCACCCGAACCGTGCCACCCAGTACTGACTGGTTATAGGGTTAAGCTGTGCGCTTGTCGCACAGCTTTATAAACCGCATACAGGTCATGTGCCATAACTTTGACCCATTAGGGTAACCGCGCTGGCAACGCACAGTTACTTCTAGAAATGTGGACTAACCGCACAATAGTGAAAGTCATCCAAACTCAAAATAATAATTAAAACAATTAAAAATAATAAAAAATAAATCAAGTGTGGGTGTGACACAACTCCTATGATACAACTCTATCATGACTTGTCCTGACGGTTCCCAAACCATGACTACCCTAAGCCCACCTCTAATAGGCTAGGGGCTGGCAATCAATACTAAGTAAGTGAATCACACACATGGAAGGAATTATCCTAATATACCAATACACATGGACAAATATTCAAGACCATAAAAAAATAAAATCTAAAACCAATGAAACCAATTGATGAATACATCTATAATCCCACAATCATAGTTTGATAATAGAATATTAAAAGTGATAAAGGGTCCAAATACAAGTCAAACAAAAAACTACATATATTATAAAGTGCTCTGAAGGAGGGGACCACTATCAAATGAAACCACCCAGAAAACACTAAACACATAGAATCAGGAATAGTTGGCACATAAAAAGTATATAAAAATCAAAGGAAAACCCCAGATATACTCAGGAAGGACACCATGCCTCCATGAGGTCTCAACCAAAGTTCCAGCCGTAGAATTCTGCTTGAAAATTCGATGTAATGTTCATTTCTAGAGAATCCACCCCACAATCCACTCTAACAATGGATAAACTCATCCAAAGTTCATGATAATTTTTCCTCCTCAAATAAAACTCACTCATCTATAAAGACCATGAATATCAGATAGGGGATCACACCCAAGAACGATGGGGGACACTACAAGCCCAATCTAGAACATCCTGCTATATAGGAGATCATAGGGAAATGATATCGCAAACCCTACTAAAATGAATGGATAAATAGAGGATCAATTCCCCATGCATGTAGGTCCCAGTAATTCAATGAACCCTACCTAGGGTATAAGAAGGAATAATATAGGATCAAACTCTGGTCTCATGGTGGGACAACAAAAACTCTATCTAAGACTAATTCCCCATAGGGGATCACAATCCATGTATGTGGATTTAACACCACATTTTACCCTCAGGGGATGGAAAAAGGGTACACACTCAACTTATATTGGTCCAAAATAAAGAAACTAATGGCACTAAACACCCTCAAAGGGCATACATGGCGTGTACTAGGGGTACACGGTATGCCTATCCAACCCCTAGTCTTCCCGTGATTCACTACCTCACATGGCATATAAACCTCAAATACATGGTGTGTGGAGTTCCACTATCACCCCATATATTCCATATTTCCATTTTCATATACTTCTATCCATTCCTATGTACTAACTCGTGTACACCAGGTTGTGCCCATGTACACCTTGTTGAGTCCGAGTACACATCTTTTTTCATGTACTCTGGTTATATCCATGTACCCCAACCTTCATATGCCCATGTATCCTCTAAGATACTAGATTATCCACTATCATGGATCAAATGGTTTGTTATAGGTGTCCCGAAGTGTGTGATATTTTAATCTCTATGTAAAACCTAGTGTCACACAGAGGGTCTCTCACAATGTGTAGATCTGGACTACATGCCATGGAAATTGGGATTTTATAGAACTATGGTGTTCTTATCCATGTCATCATTAACACCATTTCTATCATTATTCCTAATGGTAATCATGGTTCAGATGTCATACAACCCTTTAGATCACCATTTTTTGGAATCCGGACTTGGAAACTACTTGGGAATCAATAACATGCACCATCCATGGCTGCATTATTGAACCTAGATGAACCAAAACCATTGATCTACTCTAATATTCCTCTGATTGTACTATGTAATCATTCTAAGTCAATTAAACCTACTATTTTAAGACTTATCCATGGTATCGATCCATTTATCCCAAGAACAACCGTGCAATAATAGAATACCATGAATTTTATTGAAGTGCAGGCCAAAGGAATTCCCCACAATGAACCTGAAAAAATGGGTGAGAAATTCATAAACTATAAAATATGAGGAATGAACCTTGAAATTTTTTCATTTTCATCCTTAATTCATTTTCAAATAATTTTATTAAAGAATATGGAATAAACAACATGGATAAATAAATCAAATGTAAATAAAATCAACCATCAATGCATGAATCAATTCATGTTCATGGAATTGATCTGTGTTTGAAAGTGATAAAATAATAGGATAGAATAAAAAAATTAAAATGTCCTACCTATAGTTAGTATTGATCACTTATGAAGAATTTTCCAACATTTCCATCATTGATGAGATCCACGAACTCCATTGGTGCATGATCCTCAATCAAATCTCAATCTGATGTCATATATCAACGATCTTCCAATAGATATTCTCAGATGGATCCTCTAAATATTATAGTTATGAGGTTGGGGATTGAGTAATAACTAGGTGTTTATAGTTTACTTTAGTTCACCTTATTAAAAAAAGATAAATTAATTGAATTATTTAATTTTATGATTTATGCTCGCAATAGAACTTTAATGAAATGCTTAGGGATAACAAAGATTATATCATATATAGGGTAAATCCAATGCTTTGAACTCAATTTTGGGCTTGAATCTAGGATCTAAACCTTTGTTTGGGAGTTATTCTACATTTTATATAAAGCTACATGCACATGATATTAATATTTATAAAAAAGTTTCAAAAATTAATTTCAAGATCATCGGGCCTCAGAGTTTTACATCTTCTTAGTTCCCAACTCTAAAAATAATTCATATAATATGTTAAAGTAATACATGGAAATTTTAAGTCATTATGTGTGATATAGGGTTTAGTGATTTGGTTTCTATTTATTTTATGGAATCCCTTTAGAGGGTTTTTCTATGTATTTACAGTAATGTAGAAATAGAAATTTATGGGTGGATGACTTGGGATTGAGAACAATAATAGAATGTTATATAGAGTTTATGGAAAAATTATGATTATACCGTGAGACTTATTGGGGTGGATCACCTTGAGTGCTGATGTATTTGGTTTTAGGTTTGTTTCCAATGAAGTACCATTTATGTGCTAGTGCATGTTGACTTGGCATATGCTTTAACTCTATGGTAAGGTCATGGGTGGATATTCTTGACTGGAATGCCATAAGGTGGTGGTCGAACATGTCAATGTATTAACAAACTGACAATCTATATGGATTGGTCAATGAATATAGAATTTTATGCTAGTTACATGGTGTGTGACTCATAAGATTGTAAATAAGGTGGCATGATTGGGTGGTGTGGGATTTCTAACGCCCCAACCATAGAAGCCTAGAGTCGGTTCATTATTATGGATTATTGGCATGATCACAAAATATCAAGTCTTGAAAGATCGATTATCTTAGTAGCCTTGGAAGTACTAGATATATTCATAAGGTTTACATTACATCATAAAATGGAAAACTACAACAACATTATTTCCATAAAAAACACTGAGATCCCATATACTATCCCTGTAGGTCAGTCATAATATACTTCTTCGCATCCTAGGAAAAATAAAACATATAAAGGGGTGAGATCAGATGCTCATTAAGGATAACAATATATAGGAAACTTTCATAAATAATCAAAAACATTTAACACAATGTATAAGACTAAAACAAAGTCCTTTTAAACATGAACTTAAACATAATATGGAAATTATACAATCAAATAATGCCATTTACATATTCACATGGATATTATACTAGTCAAATAATCACATGAAATATCAATAGCCACTTTCATAATGACGAAATGCATAATTCCAGACTTTCACAACCACATAGTCAAGGCCTTGTGCCAAGAATACAAATAAGATTTGTTCAAGGCCTTGTGCCATGACACTAGTTTGTCTCATGATACCTACTGATGCATCGAGGAGCTATAGCGGGCTCCACCCATCACTTACTAAGCCCAATGCATTCCTCACATGAAAAGGTTTAAACATAACATAAACATTGGTATTAAAACTAGCATATGAAATTTCAATACTTTATCCATAAAGCATGAATGGTATAAAAATAACACATCCATAGTCAAACATATCACAAAACCTTCAATACAATATGGAAGATTTATATCATAATAAATCATCTTCAAACAAGTTTAAAATCCATCAAAGGATGTTGACATAGATAAAAATGATTTGTAAAACTCTTTGATAGAAATATCCCTTTTTCATGAAAACATTTAAAAGTTACACAATTTATAAAGGAATACATTTAAAGATATTTTTGAATCAAAGTTTCCCATACCAATTTGAAACTTTTGAAAGTAATTAACATTTTAAAAACATTCATTTCCATATAGATAAATCCTTAAAAACCATTTTGAAAACATGGACATTAATGAGAATTATTTAGAGGAATAAATATTTAAAACATTTAAAATTATGTTTTAGAAAATAAATTACCTTAAAATAATCCCTTTTAAATCTCTTTCATTAAACATGGACATGGATAATAAATATGTCCCAGTAGATACTTAGGTAAAAACAACCTCGGATAATAAAGAAATTGTGAAATTATCCCTTAACTTGTACTTTTCCTTGGTAGAGGGTAGGTTAAACTCTTGTATAATAGTGAAATAATTTTTATTAAATTATACAAGAATAATATACATTAATATGATACCACATATTATCTTTTAATATTTCTTTGTTAATAATATTTTAGTATTATCGTCATTTTGGGAGTTAACTGATTCATTTTCCTTTATATGATTTGTTACATAAGTAATGATTATCATGGATAGGATGTATCTTATTCATATTCAGAATGATATTAATTCTTTAAAAAATATTTTTAGTCATCTAATGAAAATTAGTCTTTAATGGATAAGATGGGGAATGAATCTAATCGCGTTCGTGGAGACGGTAATCCAAGTGGACCTAAAGGATCATATTTTATTCCTAAGCCTGTTTTTGGTCGAATTACACTTCTGCAATAGAATTATGACATGTATTAGGGTAATAATAATTTCATTTTTACCCTTAATTACATTATTTACTTTTAACTGTGGTAAATAAAAGTCAAAAGATACAATTCACCCAAAAAAATTTATCTTATTCAACCAGATTTTACATATTGATATCAACCGTGTCTCGAGGATTTTTGAAATTCAATTCACAGAAGCGGTAAAATTACGTTTTATTAAAATTTGAAAATGCTCCTATGAGGTGGGTAAAAGACGATTAAATAGTTCAATAAAATTTTTATATATCTAAAATTATTATAAACTAACTCTAATGAATTACATTGAACTTATATAGGTATTATGTAACTATTTTGACGAAAAATAAATTTAAACAAAATAAATAATTATTTAAATAAAAATTCGATTTTGAACTATAACTCAGTGTTTTCACTATTCATCATAAATTGAAAGTTTTCAGAAAAATACCAAAAATTCACCATAAGATAATTTTGATATTCCAAATTCAAAAATTATTTCTATTTTACAAATTTAAAAACATAGACTTATCATTAATTAATTTAAAATTAATTCCCGTTGTCAAATCCAAAAAGCTTATTTTTAAGAAATAATAACATTCAAAATATTGACTGACTGAAAATTATTATTTTTATTATTATCATAAACCCATTTTAAGGGATGCATAGGAACCAAAATTACATCAAGGACTTAAGATATTAAATTGTGCCCCCACAGCCCAAAATCCATAAAAACTGATCAATTTCAAAGGAAAGCCCCTCCCCAGCAACAAAATAATAAGTCCAGCTAACTATGTCCAATTTTAAAGTGAAATTACTTACAATGACCATCATTGGATTAAATGGTAAAAATATAATCTAATTATACTTCCAAACCATTAATATTTATAATTCAACACTATAAATTATTTTGATTAAAAAAGCGTTTTCACTTAAAATATAGTATTTTTCACTATTCATCCAAATATGAAATTTATCAGAAAAACTCCAAAAAATTATTGAAACTAAATTCTTATGTCCCGATTCTAAAGAAGAAGTTTATTTTTTCAAATTTAATATATAAAAGTTTCAAATATTGGATTTAAAAAGGGTTCTCCATTAAATGGAGGTAAAATTGCATTTTTTGAAATATAATTCTTTTATCTAAAAAAATGAATTTGTTCTTAAATTATGTCTAAGAAACTCATAATATGTATTCTAAAATTATAAGGATTATATAAAGTTCAAAATTCAGTTAATACTATTCATAACCGCTTTTGAACGGCTAGTTTGGTAAAGTCGTGGTGTGCTTAACTCAATGTTACATGTAGTGCAAGTTATTGCATTACTTTGAAGAAATAATTTACTATGAAATATTGGGGTGTTATATTATTCCCTCCTTAAATAAATTTCATCCTCGCAATTTGAAATTGTTCTTAAAAAATAAAATGTTGAAAATAGAAAATACCTTTGTGGGAAAACCCACATTGAAAATTGTGTTAATAAAATTTAGACTTAATTGGAGGAAAAGAGGAATGAAAAAGTCACCACCAAATTATGATCTCGATTAGGAGAACATTGGTGGAAATTAGAGGCACATAATTGGACGAAAAATGTAAATATTTATAGGGAGTGATTATTGAGGTCATCAATCACAAATAATTATAGAATTGAGGGCCTCAATGCCATCAATCTATGATGATTTAAAATATCATATGTTCAACAAAACATAAGGTATTAGGATAACACATTTTTATTTTTAAGATATCTTACCTAATGTTTAAGAATTTATTTATTCACCAAATAAGAGAAAAATATATATATACTTGACAAGTAGAGTTCCATCATTTAACTAATTTCTACGACAAACTCATCTTTCACTCTAAAAGATAATAGAACTCAAAAAAATATTTTATTTATCCTATTCATATATGGTTCCAAACAAACGAATTTATAATTCATCTTTCAGACCTTTTAAAAAAACTACATTATTCTATCCAGGAAATCATGCTGGCCAGTGGTAGATGATACACCCTTGTCTCCCTTCGTTTGCGGGTTCAAGACTCGCGACCTTGCCGGACGCGACGAGTTGCTACCCAACCTCCGGGTTGTCCATTTATGGAAATCCAAAAATAATATAAAACTATAATTATCCAAAATTCTTTTGTCCAAACTCACATTCCAAAATTTATAAGGAAGGTAAACACAATGAAGATCCTTTTGGCCATGTAATAACATGTGAACACCTTCATCATGTATTCTTTTAAAACACTGCAACATTCTGAATTACCATAAAACCTTATTGATTACATTCATACTCCCTTATTCCTTATAGAATACTGGATATACTCCTTCTATCCAAAAATGTTATAAACTCCAACAATTATAGAATATACAAATCATTAATTAGTTTCATGTTATTAAAAAATATCCAATATAATTTATCCAAATCAAACATCTCTTATTCCAAAATCAATACCTCATTATCGAGACCATATTAAGGATTACCTTTCCTTCAAACATGTATTTTCCAAAAAGTGTAGCTTAATATGAAGTCACTTTTCTTAGAACAATATAATCTCAAATCCTCAATAAAATAGTACTACATTACAATCCTTATTTATCTCCATAATTCATATAACCAGTATATTGCTGATACAACACTCAAATGAAATAATTTTATAATAACAACATGAGAACACTAGTCATTCCTCTTCATCTGAGGTAGTATCATAACATGATTATTATCCAATAGCATCATTTGAGGTATACTCTGATGACTGGAATATTGATCTGCGTAGTCTCACAACTCCTTGCAGACGAAGCATTTTACATTTTAAACCTTTTTCTTACACTTTAAATCATGTAATTGGTGTCCTTTTTATCCACACTTATAACAAACTCTCATTCCCTTCAAGAATTTACCAAGGTGGTTCTTTCCACAGTTATCACATAAGGGAAAATCATTCTTTTCCCTCTTCCCTTTATCTATCTTTCTCTCTTCCATTCTTTTCTTCTTTTGCTTCCCTTCAAATCCATAAGATTCATAGAATTATTTACTTATCTTATTAACACATGATACTATTTCTTCATATGTTGAGAATACATGGGGGACTATTTCCCTTCTAAATTTTGGCTCAATACCATGAAACATATGATCCTTCTTACTCTTTGTATCATATGTATTTCTGGAGTTCACATTCCATCTACTAGGTTCCATTTCTATAAAATGCCATACACTAGGTCAGTTTATGAATTGAAATGAATAATTGCAAACTTGTAAAATGCCTAATGTAAATTAAACAGTTTATGGATATAATCCATAATCATAAAAATATTTTCTTTGAGGAGGTAAATACTTCTAAATCCTTCATAATTATTTGTAAAGAAATGAGAATTATCCTAATCATATCCCCCGGGAGTGTCATAACCAAGAGTGCAACAAGTCTCATTCTCGTACACCATTTCTCGTTTGAGTCTATCTCAAAGCAGTGTTATCGAGTTTTAACCCTAGGTACATCTGTGCCAAATCCTCCTCTACCTACTCGTATCCAGACAGGGATGTATTTCTTAGAAAACTCACAAAATATCTACAATACCAAAATTTTAATTAAGTTTTTCTATACTAATCCTTAAAGTATATCTTAAGGCTATGTGATCTAATAAGAGTTTATCTAAATATATTTCCAAGGTTTGTACTAAACTTCCTCTGATACCAATTATAACGCCCCAATCCCAGTAGCCCAGAGTGAGTGCATTATTATGTATCATTGGCATGATCACAAAAGATCAAGTCTCGAAAGATCGATTAGTTTAGTATCCTTGGAAGTACTAGATACATTCATAAGGTTTACATTACATAATAAAATGGAAAAATACAACAAAATTGTTTCGATAAACAACACTGAGATCCCATATACTATCTCTACAGGTCAGTCATAATATACTTCTTCGCATCCTGGGAAAAATAAAACATAGAAAGGGGTGAGCTCAGATGCTAGGTAAGGATAACAATATTGCGGAAACATTTATAAATAAGAATAAACATTTAAGGAAATGTATAAGACTAAAACAAAAGCCTTTTAAACATGAACTTCATCATAATATGGCGAAGATAAAATCAAATAATTCCATTTACTTATTCACATGGATATTCTACTAGTCGAATAATCACATGCAATATCAATAGCCACTTTCATAATAATAGAATTAATAATACCAGATATTCAAAACCACATAGTCAAGGCCTTGTGCTAAGTCTACAAATAATATTTTGTCAAGGCCATGTGTCAAGACACTAGTTTGTCTCATTAGACCTATTGATGCATCGAGCAACTATAGCGGGCTCCACCCGTCACTTATTAAGTCTAATGCATTCCTCATATGAAAAGGTTTAAACATAACATAAACATTCATATTAAACTAGCATATGAAATGTAAATACTTTATCCATAAACCATGAATGGTAGAAAAATAACACATCCATAGTCAAACATATCAAAAAACCGTCAATACAATATGGAAGATTTGTATCATAATAATTCATCTTCAAACAAGTTTAAAATCCATCAAAGGATGTTGAAATAGATAAAAATGATTTGTAAAACTCTTTGAGATAAATATCCCTTTTTCATGAAAACATTTAAAAGTCACACAATTTATAAAGGAATACATCTAAAAACACTTTTGAATCAAAGTGTCTCATACCACTATGAAACTTTTGAAAGGAATTAACATTTTAAAAACATTCACGTACATATAGATAAATCCTTAAAAACCATTTTAAAAATATGGACATTAATGAGAATGATTTAGAGGAATAAATATTTAAAACATTTAAAATGGTGTTTTCAAAAAAATATTCCCTTAAAAGAATCCCTTTTAAAAATCTTTCATGAAACATGGACATGGATAATAAATATGTCCTAGTAGATACTTACATAAAAACTACCTCGGATAATAAAGAGATTGTGAAATTAACCCTTACCTTGCACTTTTCTTTGGTAGAGGGTAGGTTAACATCCTGTATAATGGTGTAATAATTTTTATTAAATTATACAAGAATCATATACATTAATATTATAACATATATGATCTTTGAATATTTCTTTGATAATAATATTTTAGTATTATCATCATTTCGGGTGTTAACTGATTTGTTTTCCTTTATATGATTTGTTACGTAAGTATTATTTGTTATGGATAGGATGTCTCTTATTCATATTAAGAATGATATTAAGTCTTTAAAGATTATTTTTAATCATCTAATGAAAATTAGTCTTGAATGGATACGATGGGGAATGAATCTCATCGCGTTCGTGGAGACGGTAATCCGTACATACGCACGACTGACAATATCATTCTTTTGATATTAATATAATATAAAATTGGATGGTATATCATATATAAAGAATCATTATCATATAATATTTATTATTTACATAAATTACACATCATTTTTATACCCATTCAAATAATAACGTATTGAATAACAATTACACCATGACATGGAGACGGTAAGCCATACGTACGCACGTATAGTGACATGTCATTCAAAGGATGGAATGAATAATGAATTTGGTTGTACCATATTTATAACAACATCATAGTATATAGAAGATACTTGAGTTACTATTTTATAATGGAAATAACAAAGAAATAGGAAGTGGAAGAAGAAAGGAACTTGAAAGAGGTGATGAAATATTTACCTCTTCTTTGGGTTCTTCCTTTTAATTTAATCAAAAGGGATCCTTAGGTTGGATTTCTGACTAAAGTAAGGACTCTATGATTAATATATGATAGCTAAGAGGGTATTTGGGAAGAGGCCGGCCAATCCAAATGACTTTGAAGGTGTGAATTAGAGAGAAGGTGGAGTGACCTTTTATAAGAGGGGTGATGGGCACCTTAGGAAAAGCTAGAAATATTATTTTATAATAAAATTATTTTCGGTTTCTAATGGCTCAAAAATGAATCATTTAAAGGATAAGGTGGTTATGGGTCTAAAACAACTCAACCAATAGGTTTTATAGGGGTTTGGGTCACTATATTAACCTTATATTTTATATTTAACTCTTAGTCAAATAGTTTGACATTTACCATGACTCTTTGTATTTTTATATTATATGGTTAATAAAATTACAATATTCTTCCAAGAGAACCTCAGGTGGTTAATTAATGATACAACTGTCATTACATAAGTCTTTTATCCAGACCTTAGATTTTTAGGAATATAATATTCATTAATATTATAAATTTTGTTTTAAAAACTCTTTTATGTCAATTTTGACACTATTTGGTATTTTGTTTTTGATAAATTCATAACAGCATTATTACTTCGAAAAAAATTCATATAAACAACCCTAATATGTCATATTAACCTATAAAATTATTAGGAATTCATAAAATTTACAGATTACAATTATTTAGATATTTATAATATCAATTATTTTAATCATTCATTAATACGGTAATTACTACATCATCATTGTGTCATAAATAAATTAAATTATTTAATGTCTAAAAAATATAAATAAAATGCCATAATTTAGGAAATATTTTTATATTTCTAATTAATATTTATAGTCTAATTTATCTTATGTTTAACCCTATATTAAAAATGTTTTAGTTATTAAATGTTGAATTTAAGACTTTTAACTCTTTTTTGAATTAAATAATAATAAATGTCCTAATCTAATCCAAGTGGACCTAAAGGATCATATTTTATTCATATGGTTTTTTTTCGAATTAAACTTATCCAATAGAATTAGGGCATTTGTTAGGGTAATAATAATATCATTTTTACCCTTAGTTACCCTATTTACTTTTAACTGTGGTAAATAAAATTCAAAAGTTATTGTTCATAAAAATTCTTTTTATCTTATTGAACCACATTTTACCTACTGATATCAACGGTGTCTCTCAGATTTTTTAAATTTAATTCACAGAAGAGTTATAATTAAGTTTTATTCAAATTTTCAAATGCTTCTAGGAGGTGGTTAAAAGACGGTTAAAAAGTTCAATAAAATTTTTATATATCTAAAATTATTATAAACGGACTCCAATGAATTACATTGAACTTATATAAGTATTATTTATCTACTTTTACCTAAAATATATTTAAATAAAATAAATAATTATTTAAATAAAAATTAAGTTTTAAACTATAACTTAGTGCTTTTCACTATTCATCAAAAATTGAAAGTTTTCAGAAAAATACCAAAAATTCACCCTAAGATAATTTTGATATTCCAAATTAAAAAATGAATTCTATGTTACCAATTTTAAAACATAGAAGTTTCATTAATTAATTTAAAATTAATTCTCGTTATCAAATCAAAAAAGCGTATTTTTAAGAAATAATAACTATCAAAAGATTGACACTTGTTTATGTCCAATTTTAAAGTGAAATTACATAAAATGACCATCATTGGATTAAATGGTAAAAATATAATCTAATTTTACTTCTAAACCATTAAAATTTATAATTCAACACTATAAATTATTTTGATTAAAAAAGTTTTTTTCCGTTAAAATATAGTTTTTTCACTATTCACCCAAATATGAAAGTTATCAGAAAAACACAAAAAAATTATTGAATCTAAATTATTATGTCCCGATTATAAAGAAGAAGTTTATTTTGTCAAATTGAATATATAAAATTTTCAAATATTGGATTTAAAAAGGGTTCTCCATTAAAAGGCTGTAAAATAGCATTTTTTTTAAATAATTATTTTATCTGAAAAAAATAAATTTTTTTCTTACATTATGTCTAAGAAACTCATAATATGGATTCTAGAATTATAAGGATTATATATGGGTTAAATTTCAGTTAATACTATTCATAAATGCTTTTGAACGGCTAGTTTGGTAAGTCGTGATGCGTTTGAACTCAATGTTGTGTGCAGTGGAAGTTATTGCATTACTTTGAATAAATAACATAATATAAAATCTTGGGGTGTTATAGGATTGAACACAAACTATGTAGGATGTGATAGAAATGGTACATGATAGTTGTGTGTGTTACCCACTTAAATCATAAATTGGTGAGTGGATAGCTTCGAGTTGAGCACCAATGGAGCTTGATGAAATAATTTTGGGCATGGTGACCCAAAGTTTTAGTGTGATTATATATATCTATTGGTGGTAGACAATACTTTAATTTTGGATCAAGTGTTGTGGCATGACTGATCCAGGTGAATCTTGGTTGGGTATTGATATGTTGAGATGAGTGTCTCTCAAGAAGAGCGACTTTCATGTGTTCATGAGACCCATTGAGTTTATTATCTTGGAGAGGTATAAGGTAATTCATATGATGGGGATTCCACCATAGGACGTTAAGGGTGTGACCCTCACTTCAGTTGAATTTTTGAGGGTGTTGAGAATAATATTTCTATGATCCAGAAATATGTAGTGGAAATGTTTCATAGTATTCACTTAGGTTAGAAGGGGACAATCATGTCTAGTCATTACATGTGGTAGTCAATAGATCATATGAAATAGAACCAAAACCCTCTTACTATAAGGATTTTTAGATTAATGGGACCGGTATTTGGATAGTCGTTATGGAATTATGTTTCTAGTTTGATAATGGATATTGATTAAAATAAAATTTTCAATGAATATTGACTATAAAATTGTATGTTCTATAATAAGGAGGTGAGCATTGGAATTGGGATTGGGATTGTTTGTAAAGATATGAGTGAGTTATTTCATGAATGCATTGGTTCTAATTTTGGGATGCAATTATGGTTTTTTTAGTTATGGAGCTTCCTGTGAAATCACAGTAAAAATGGGAATTCAATTTGGAGGGTGTAATCAAAATTTCATGGTTGTCCTATAAGATGGTAGGAATCATGATCCGATAAATTAGAGTGAATCAATGAGTGTGGAAGAGTGTTTTTTAGATGGTCCATCCAGAGGAGGTTTGAATGGTTTCTTTATAATATTTGGATGTGGAACATTAGAAACCATTATAAGAATATCATGGAATATGGGTGTGTTTTCTTAATATATAATTCCAAAGGTGGAGGTTTTATTGGATAAAATTTTCCCTTATAAGTTGAGTCATATGGTGGGAAGAGATATAAACATAATGGATGGATGCATAAGATAATGTTTTGGTTCATTATTAATGTTGAAAGGTGGTGCCTCAAGTTTTGATGAGTTAGTTGGTGACACCAACTATTTTTTGGGTCAGACATTTTTGATGGGGTGTCACCATGATTCTTTGAGGTAACAGAATAATAAGATCATGATTTTTCAAAATCAATGTCTTATGATTGGTGTTATTCTAAGTGAGTGTGTTATGTATTTATATATGTAATAAGGTCACTAGAGTGTATTCTATCCACCGAGGTAGGTCTGGTTTTCTGTTTGTATGTCTATAAAAACTTATCATGCATTAGAAGTATATTTTTGGGGATATTTTGAGACCTTGTGTTCATAAGGGAATTTTATGTTTAGTGCCATGTTTTAATTTTCATTTAGTGATAATTTAGAAAAAAATCTATTTGGAAGTAGGTTTTGAGGCATGGAAAACCTCATATATGATTTTTTGACATGAAATGAGCCATATTAGTCAACTTAGATGGCTTGGAAGAGCCTTAGGGAAGGACAGGTGGCTATTATAGCCACAGTTGTAGTAGAACCACCAACTCGCTAGTAGTATCTATATGTAGAAGACACTACAAACAGAAGACACTAGCTAGTTGGTAGACTTCACCGAATTTCTGGTGGGATTAGATTAAAACAAGGAAAAATAAATAATACTCCCCAAACATAAAGAGGGATAATCCTCTACTCTTTCTACTTGTTTGATCACATAGACTGAAGGTTGAACCACCTTTCTTCCCCTCTTCTGACTTGATCATGGGGAGTTATTAAGGCTTTAATTCAATTCTTTTATTTTATTCTTTGAATCTGATAACCTTTTTTGATATTCTCATCACCTCTATTTAATTTTTTGTTTTTTTGTTTAGGTGTTAATCATTGATTCCACTGGAGCATGGTGGAATTGACTATTGTTCCAGGGGATTTCAGATGGATTGCAATGGTGGGATCTCATAGTGATGTATTCCAACCGTTTCATGTTGCTTATTTGGATTTAAGGCATTTCAATGATTTTTCCTATTTTTTTATTCAATGTATATGAAATTTATAGTTTAATTATCATTTCCAATTGGGGGTTTTACTCAACATACATAGGGGATTCATGATATGGAGTATACATGTGGTCATGTGTCATTATAATGTGGTACATTTTTTATGAAATTTTATATAGTTTTATGCCTTAAATTTAAATAAATTAATGATGGATTTTTTATTGGATGATAGTAATTTGTCTTGGTTAGAGGTTGTGAGTATGTCTTGGGTTTTTAGAAATTATTAGACTCAGTTCTGGTGCGGCCTGGAGACCCCTTGAGTTTTCATCAAATATATTGAATTTAAACCTGTTTAATTATTTAATTATAAATACGATAATTAATTATAATTTTTTTGATTTTTTTAGGTACTCATGTCAATGAGATAATCTTGTTTGGTCATGTATGATGGTCGATTGTGCTTCGCGATCCTCGAAGAGAGTTGTTGGGATATATTAAAATGGAGAATCTATTTAGAATATGGTATTTGGACTTATGCATATTACCTTTGGTTTTATTAATTTTCTTATATGAATGTGTTATGTGTGGCCCCATTACTTTAGCTGGTATATCTCATTTAAAATTTTTTAGGTTTTCTAGTAAACATTAGAGACTATGGTCGAACTATACAAAGTGTCGAGGTCCCTAATGGACCCTTGTGCATTGGGTGAATATATCGGTTGTAAATTAATAAGAATATAAATTGAATCATGTTCCATTAGATTATATAATCCCATGATGGGATATAATTTATTAAATTAAATTGAATAAGGTGCAGTGAACCTAGTGATAAGTGACCTAGTGACCCCTAGGTGGCGAGGAGTGGTGACTCTGGATGCATAGTTAAATATTTTTTTAGGAAAGATAATATATATAAACTAGGATAATTTATAGTACTATGTGGAGAGTGTTACTACCCCACTATGACATAAAACATTGGGGTCTAGACATTCTATAAACTGGAGGATAGTTTAGGTGTTTTGTACAACATGGGATGCCTAGAAAATTGAATGGGCTTAAGTCCCTCTCCCAAGTGTGACTTTCCTGATAGGCCAAGAGGGTATCAATGCGTCTTAAGGGGGGCATGGTATGTTCCCCTATGGATAGTGACCCAATAAATATGGTGGACTTATAAATGGATAGATATGGTACTGGGTGTCACTTTGTAACCCGAACTGATGATGTGATCCCTAAGGGCCTAGGAACATAGGTGGCGGGTTTACCTATTTCACCAACCCCTACCTTGTAATTATACTTTCACAAATTTATTTTATATATAGCCATCAATGACCAAACAGATTTCCTAGTACTCAGACTATGTGACATAGGATATCTTATTGTGCTAATGGAGATACAGAGAGGCACTTCCTAGGATCTAAATTTTGAGCCTTCTATGATATAGTTGTCATAAAAATTGAATGGGATGAAATCATCATGGATGACTGACATGCTTATAGTTATATATCTATTGATACATTTAACAATTACTTGGATACCAAGATTTGACATCGGGTCTACATGGGATGCCCATTACACTATAGGTCTATAGGATGCCAAGTATGTCTATGATCATGACATTCAAGATTAGATATTTTAGTATGATCATTATTATTATGATGAGATGCCTAGGTCATCCCTTCAATCCATCCAACTGATTTGAAATATATTACATTTTCTGGATTGTGATACCCATGATACTTAGGATCTGACCATTTGGTATAGTTAAATGGAGATGAATTTAATTTAGTGATTTCGTGGATGCACAGGAATCTGCTTTGAGTCATTTATTATACCTAGACTTTTTATAGATTCATAGAATGATTGATATTTGGATTTTTGATTTTTTATGATGAGATGTTTGGTCATTTTATCCTGATATTCAAGGATCTCAAGGTTACACCATAGGATCCAATTTTCATATGGTCATTATGATAGCGTGGGGTTCTTAGAGACACCCTAATGCTCATTGAATAAGTTGTGGTCATTTAGGGGAACAAGACTAAGGATCTACACCAATTACTGGTAACGGGGTTAGACTTATTCTCCTAAGTGGTTATGGTTGGCACAGTCATTGTGACTTGCTCAGATATTCCCTGACACTTTCTAAAGTAGGTAATAGAGTGGTTATTTATTTCTATAGTTTATTAATTTATTTCATCTGAGCATATCGCATGAACATACACTACATAAAATGGTTATATGTGTTATCATGTTATAATTGGACTAATATATTATATACTCACTTTAAACTCTAGTATCCATGGATCATGGGTACTCAAGAATATCATTCACTTGTTATAAGAACAGGTTAGGAAGAGGCCCTGAGTTGGACCCCCCCCTCTAGACAACTGGGAAAATATTAGATATTTAGATGAGGTAAGTCATGAGGACGTAGTTGATCCTATTAACACTTTTATATTATTATTTTATTTTTTATTTATTTTTTTACGTTATTTTCTTGGTGGGTAATCTCCATTGTATGATTGTACTACTTATACATGGAATGGTATTATTGGATTTGACATTTATATATCATGCACACTATGATGTTTAATATTTAGATGGTATGTGGTTATTTTATCAATTTATATACACTCTAATATAGGAGTTATAATCCCTTAATGGTACATCGTTATAACCCCTATCCTTGTTGGCATCCTCAAGTATTTGGGGTGGTTCGCCTGAGGTCTTATGGTGAACTGGGTCAGGGAACCAGTTTAGTGGAATATGAGCCAAGAAGTTATAGTACTTAATCAATGATACCATTAATAGTAATGGTAATAAAAAAACCAATATATTCCTTTTTTTAATAATATTTCACACAATATCCATTAACATTGAGTTAGTCAAAAAAGATGAAAAAATATCACACATACTAGTTAAAATCTTGTTTCTTATCTATTTCCTTATTATTATTGTTATATATTGAATAATATTAATGATATCATCATAAAAAATCTCTTGATTCATTCACAATTGATAAGAATATATTCTAGTTGATAGTGTGATAACAAACATTTGATACCAATGACATATCCACCATAAAAAAAGAATTTGTGAACATTTTTAGATATATGTGTGGTGTAATTAATTTTCTTACTCTCTCTATTTATCATAATCATTATTAACATTAACTTATAAATGTCAGATTCAAAAAATAACATACATTAATAAAATATTTTTTATAAGAATATAAATATTATAAAAGGTCTATATTTATCATAGACCACTGATTCTATAGCGACCAAAGACTTATACATAAATTATTAAATGATTTTAAACATAAATGTCCATTAAATACAAACCAAGGATCAAAAATCCTAGTGTATTTGGAAAACTAGGTACAACTTTGGAAAATAAGAAACTAAAGGGAATAATATTTATTTTAAAATCTGTAACTATCTCCTAACTTTTCTTAATCTCCTAAAACATCATTAGGATAACACGGGAAATACATAGGAAAAGGGGTGATCTAAAAAGACCAGTAAGGGAATAAACATGGTAATGAAGAAAAACAAATGATTCGTAAGGCATAACATAATAGCATTAAATAAATGGAATGTGAATAATTATATGGATTAATAATAAAAAAATAAATGGAAACATAATATCATATAAATATATTAATGTGGTGACAACATATAACGTGACATAAACATGAGTGAACACTAACTGGGAAGATGATATAACATTGTGGAAAGAGTCCCATAATAGATTGGGATTGATCCATAATCCCATATATAACACATTATGAGACTAAAAATTTACCAAATACATTAGAACACTATATTCACATACCCATTATAATATGCACGCGCATATCTGTTCCACATAATGAAATAAAACAAAAGAATTTACCGTAGAAAGAAATGGGTTTCATAATCATGTTATAAAGAATTACCAAAGGGTGAATATAATGGATTACATCAAATAGGGGATTGAAAAGTTCTTGGTAATTTATAAAGGAAAAATAATTATAAGTAATAATAAATTATGTATACTTGAATTTAAATGTTAAGAAAAATTTTAGGTAACTTTGGAAATGTTCCACTTAAGTGGGGTTTAGTGGAAAAGAGTAAAGAGTATTTTAAGAGTATATTAGAATAATTATTTCAATAAAACAAGATAATACCTCAAATTTTTTCCCATGATAAAATTAATAATTTTAGAGAACCTGGGTTTTTAAAAAAATAGTATAAAAAGGGGTAAAAATAGAGATGTTCCCTTTAATCGGTTTTTTCTATCAAGTGGAACTTAGAAGAGATCCTTTTAAAACATGTATTTTTTCATATAAGGAAGATGATTTAACTTGATACATTTTTAGAAATATATATATAATATAGAATAATTAATTAAGAAAATTAGAGAGATAATGTGATGTAATAGAGAGAAATCATATCCCCAATGGAAATAGGGAGGTTTGAAAAGATCTGTTACCTTATATTCCAGAATCACTATGCACTTGGACTTAAGGTAATGAAACAAAAAAAATATATTCCTTAATTAAATAATATATTACCTTTTATACTTATATTTTATTTAATATAAATTTATTTTTTAAATTTTTGTTCATTTTGATGAGATATAATGATCATTTTTGTTGTTTCGAGATCATTTGCTTCATCGTTCTAAGGTTGGATCATTACTGCATAATTATTTATGTTCTTGTCAAATGGGACTAATACACTAGAAATGAAATGAAAATAGTATTTATATAATTACAAAAATTTTAATTTTCCAAAATAACCATATTTTTTCTAGCATGGGGATGGTTAATTACATAAAAATGTTAACATTATTTGGTTAGTTAATTTTGGATACTTTCCTGACCATCATGAAATAGTTTCATTTTATTTAATATTATATCTATATATTACATATTAGGAATGAAGTAAGTTATAATATACTTATTTCCATCTTATATAACCATAATAATATTATTATAACCAACCATGAAGGAGGAAATGGAAAGATAAAACTCATTATCCTTGGAGATTGTTAACCGACACACTGTGAAAAACAATTTCATTCTTAGAATAAGAGGGGGAAGGATGATTGTAGGTGGTGGATATTTTATTATCACCATAAAATAATATTATATATATTATAATGGGTTCATTAATGCAGTTTTTATGAAGTTGGTGATGGGATGGTAGAAAATGAAAATAATTTAAAAGAGGTGAAGTTAGAATATAGCCTCTTAGATGAAGCCTCCTTAAAATTATCCTTAAGGCAAATAGAATCTGTATTTTGGTGAGTAAAATAGTAATATAAAATGGGTGAGAGTTTTGGGAAGGGTTTTGGGCAGAATTTTGGAAATCTAAAAGGCTTATAATGTGTGAGGATAAGGTGTGGTGAGGAGTGGTATTTATTATGCGATGGAGGGTTATTTTTTAATATTATATTCAATAGTTTATTATTTTAGCTCAATAATTTCAATATTATTGATTATTATGACTATATATACTAACTATATCATATGAGTTTGAACTAATGGGTTCTTACATTATCCATTACTCAAAATTTCATGTATTTAACTTATAATTCTAAACACTATAATTTATCATATTTCACAATTCACCAAAAATTAAACTATTTTAGAAATATAACCAAAACTAAACCTAACAATTTTTTAGAATTTATAATCCAAAAATACAATCCATTTATAAAATCAAATTTATAATAATGGGAAATAAATTTTCAAAATAAAATCCTCAATTATTTGAAAAATTATAATTTTAATATTATGATCGATTTTATGACCCTTTGAGAAATTACTTATGGTATAATAAAATCATATTATCATTACAATATAACATAAAAATAATTTATAAATATATTTTTTGAAAATAAACTTTCTTTTAAATCATTATAATTATTTTAAATATTCAAATAAAACATATATTTTTTATAAAAACACAAACACTTAGTTTATAATTTTTAAAACATTTATTTAGCTATATTATGATATAAATATGTCATATTTTCATTTTATAAGATAATTAAATATTATTATACACTTATTTTGATTATGTTACTATTCTAATGGTTAGTTTACTATTATTAATGGTTAAATTACTATTCCAATGGTCAGTTTAATATTCCAATAGTCATATTATAATGGTCATATGGGTTCCCTAATTTTTATGAATAAATCATATTACATTAATTCCTCATTCAATTATATTTTATATCAAGGTTATATATATATTTCATTTTAAAATTAGATATTTAATTACTAATATTCTTCATTAATTCTACAGTATTTTTTAGTTTGATTATTCAAGGTGTTCCAGGAGATCCAAATTTGTATATTCTTATGGTATTATTATATTTACTATCCAATTGAAATACTTTCAATTAATATTTCCATATTTCATTCATAAATTTTAATTTTAAAATTATTATAATAAAATTATGTTGGTATTATCATGTGGTAAGTGTGAATTATTTAATAGTATATTACTAAATGTACCACAATTATATTTGTTAAGAAGAGAAATTCTATTTATAAAATTATTAGTCATTACAATCTTTCCCTCTTAAGAAACATCACCCTAAAATTTTCATTTTACATAATAATGTGAATAAATTTTAGTTTAATTATCCTTCATTTCATCTTCTAGTTCACATGCCGCCTCCTCATACTTATGGTTTCACTATAGTAATTTGACTAGGTGAGTTGTCATATTACGTAGAATATTGTCTCTATGTTCCAAGATCTTCACCAGATTCTCCCCATATGAGGGATAATTTTATATCTATATAACCTATGAATTCAATATAAATTAGGTACATGGTATGTAATTCTTCAATGGGGATACATGGAATACATCATGTACTTGATACATTGTTGGTGGAAGAGTTAATCAATATGATGCAGCTATGACATAATCAATAATCTCAAAGGATGTGATGTACCTAGGACTCATCTTTAACTTCTTCACAAATCTCATGACTCTCTTCCATGGATATATAAATATATGCACCTTATCAATGAACTAAAATTATAATTCCCATTGACGATGTCAACATAGCTCTTCTATCGACTTTCAGCAGCCTGATGTGCTGCTAAATTGTCCTGACATTTTCTACTATTTCCTGAACCATTACAAGTCCCAATGGATTTTGTTCTCAAAATTCATCCTAGTATATATTTTTTTGACATATTTTATTATAAATTAAATCATATAGATTCATTTATATTATTTACTAGAAACTATTATTGTAATAGATAGCAACCGAAGGAAGATGTTGGTCTCATCCTCCTTTGAATTCCATCGAGTGTACCCTCAACATGTCTTCCTCTGATTGAATTTTATATTAAAATTGGACATCATTTTGGGGGTGATAATCCATACTAATGTTAAACTCAAAGTTTACAAAATATGGGAGACTCTTCCAAAATATATAGGTGAGTCTCAGATCTCAATCTGATACAATCGATGATGGTATTTCATGCAGCTTCACCACTTCTCATATCCATATCTGTTAAAGTTGATAAAGTGATAAGTCCTCTCAAATTTCAATGAAGTGGTCAATATTTGTAATGAAATCCACAATAACACATATATAAATATTTTCTAAATATGATTTTTGAATACTTGTGAAAAATTCCATGGTGATGTTTTCCCATTTACATATAGATATGTGTAATTGTTTCATAAATCCTTCAAATTTTCTTCCTTTTAGCCTTCACTTACTAAAATACCAAGAACATATATGTATAATTTGTGATAATATTATTTTTATTTTACCACCAATAGTGTTTTTAGTGATCTTGATATATCTTCATGCTCCCATGATGTATGTAGGAGTTCAATCTATATACATCATTCAAAATCTTCATCTTAATCTTAGGATTTAATGGCATACATATTTGTAACCCAAATCTTACAACTCCTTCCTCATTAATTATTAACTCCAATTATTTCCCATTTTTATTGCTTATACCTTCTTCTAAATATCCACATCATCTCAATGAGTATACTTTCTCATTTTCATAATGTTTGTTAGAGAAAAAATTTGAGGAAGGGGGTATGATGTTCCTTATTTATGATTCCCATATCCATTATTTTAAATTATAAGAGGATTGGATCACTCTAAATTCTCATCATTGATAAGGTTGAAGGATCCTTTTTTAATTAGATAATATACAACTTTATTTTTTTCATGGGATGGTAGTGGATTAAGCAGTCAGAATCCTTGATCAGCTTAAACTATATTTGTTGGTGCATATTAGGATCCTTCTATGTGAATATATATTTAAGGATTTTATGATATATATATATATATATATCTCACAATTATCCCAATATAGATAATGCTAAAATATTTTCAACATGAATATTATATAGAAAACTCTATATCATACATTAGATAATTATTTTCATGAACTTTCAACTACCTTGAGGTATATGAAATCACTTTATCATTATACATTCGTAAAAAACTCAATCCCCTCATTTAAGCATTGTTGTATACCATGAAGAGTTCCTCACTTGTGGGTAGTGTAAGTACTGGTGTAGTGACAAGCCACTTTTTTGACTCCTTTATTAACTGTTCATATTCACTGGTTTAGAAAAACTTTTCTCCCTTCTAGGTTAACATGGTTAGAGGGTTTTAAAATCATAAGTAGTTACTCATAAATCATTAATAATACACTTATAGTCTAATGAAACTATGAATCACTATTATAACTACCGTAATAGGCCACTAATAAATTTTCTCTGTCTTATATGGGTCTAGATATATCCATTTTCTATTGATAACATTCCCCAATAATGATACTTCCACTATCCATAACTCACATTTACTTTACTATTCATATAGATTATCCTTTTGAAAAGTTTTTAGAATAGTATTTAAATTATTCTCATGCTCCTCCTTACTATTGGAGTATATAAAAATATCACTTTTAAAGGATACTGAAAATTATTCAAGAAAATATCCAAATACTCTATTTTTAAGTCCATAAATATTTTTGGAGCATTAGTGAGTCCTAAAGGAATCACTATGAACTCATAGTGTCTATACTTTTTTGGAAAGTTAGTTTTAGGAATATCTTCATTTTCTACCTTTAATTGGTGATATCCCAACCAATGTTCCATCTTAGAAAAATATTGGGATGCACATAGTTGATAAAAAAATTCATCTTTCTATAGAAAGAGATACTTGTTCTTTAACCTGATTTTATTAAGATCATAGTAATCAATTAAGAAGTGTATTTATCCATTCTTCTTCTTGATGAAGAGGACTATCACACCCCATGGTGAAGTATTCAAATAGATAATACCCTTTTATTGATTATCTTGTAGCTTATTTTTTAGTTATACTAACTCAATGGTGGATTTTATGTATGGATTCATTAATATGGGTAAAGATCAAGGTATAAGTTCTATTAAGAAATCAACCTATGGGTATGGATAATGTCTAAGAAATCCATCAAGGAACACATTAGTGTAGTCCCTTAGGATGGTAACGTCTTCAACCATTATCCTCTCAATTATATCAATCATTTGAGCTATATATTATTTATTAAAATGAAATAATATCCACACTTGAGATGATAATTCTAAATAAAATTCATCCCCCTCTTTAAAATTATATAGAATAAAAAGATGACTCGGGATGTGAAGAGTGATCTCCCTCTCTCAATATTTAATATTAGATTTATATAAAAATAACGAATATATCATAAAAATATACCAAAGAAAATAAGTAAATATTTTTTGGGAGGTACAGTCAACAAACATTGACTAGAGGGAGTTATATACTTGATATTCAATAATTTCTCTATTTCTTGTTCTCACAGATATCTCAACCTCCATGTTTTGATGTGGTGTTTCAATAGTTCTACTAAATATAAAATATTTTAAGGAATGTATATAACTAGAATCAAATAGTATATTTTCTATTCTTTAATGAATAACTAGATTACCTGTCACTAGATTATTTTCATGATCCACCTCAGTAGTAGTTATTTTTTATGCCCTTCCTTACTCTCTAGTCCTTATAGGTAAATTTCATTGAATCTATTTATTATTCCTTGTCTTTGGAGATTAGATCACATAATTTCAATATTCATTACAATTTAAATAATATACCATAGGAAAAAATTTTATATGACCCTTATTTTTTTCTTCTACATTAGTGGGTTTCTTTATTTACATTCAGCATTGATTAGCCCGATACCACTTTTCCACATTTGAAACATCTCTAGGCCCCCTATAGATAGTTTCTATTATTCTTATTTCCACACTTTTAAAAAATGGTATATTGGGTTTTGTTTTTACCATGGGGTTTATTAGTTGATCCTCCCATATTGAACTCTATTTCCCCTTTTTATCTTCAAGTCCATGAGGCCATTAAGATTCACCAATATATATCTTTACCATAAGTCTACAATATAAAATCTCCTCATAGATTTCAAAATCTCAAATTTACAAGGCTTTTTATAGAAATTGATTTAATCCACTAAATAGGTGATCTATCTTGCTTTTATTGTTCGTGTCAAAACTAAAGGTGTATCATGTAAGCCTAGTAATGTTTTCATCATGCACCCCGATAAACTCATATTCCTTTTTCATTATTCTAAGGAAATCACTCTGTATTTTAAGATTAAGAGTACAAGGAAAATATTTATTAAAAAATATTTTCTTGAATCCTTCTCATTATATGGAATCAATAACCTATTTAGAATTCATGTTCTTGATTAGTTTCCATTACTAATCATCTTCCCCTTCAAGATGATAGAAATCCAACCACACTTTCTCTTCTTCTGAGCATTGTATGATAGAGAATATCATATTAATGGAGTCAATATTTTGTTTAATGATGATGGGATTAGAAGATTCACTAAAGGTAGGAGGTCTTTATCACATAAAGTATTTGACCACAACATTTTATTTCTTATGAGAAGTATGGAATTCCACATGTTTCAAATTATTATTTATAAATTTATTATGTAGATCTAGTACTATCATGAATATATATTCTCATGATCCCATAATGTTTGGAATCTCACTAGGGTAATTATCTAATTGCCTATCACATTGGATGTTAGCATAGGTTCTCCTATTTCATTTCATTAACTAAAAAAATTAGGGTCTTGAAAACTCAGATAATGATCATATAAAAAAAGACACTATGAACTTAGAAGGAATAACTTTTTAATAAAAAGTACATCCTAACTAATTTGTCTCTATGTTTCAATAACAGTTTTCCATAAAAAACCATAAAACATCAATATAGGTTTTCCTAACATATTAGGGTCCCTATAATGAGGTCTTAACTTCCCTTGGATCTTAAAACATCATAGGATAACCAGGGGAATATATATATAAAAGGGGTAAGCTAAAAACCCATTAAGGTAATAAACATGTAAATGATGAATAACATATGATTCATAAGGCATACATGATAACATATAAGGATTATCTCATTAATAATAATTTTTAGTAATAATACAAAAAAAATATGGATTCATAATATCATGGAAATATAGAAACATGGAACCAACATATAACAAGACATAAACACGAGTCGCATCTGACTACCAAGATGATATCACATGGTGGATAGAGTCCCGTAATATTGTAGGTTTACACCCTGATCCCATACATAAAAACTTTTAAGACTATAAAATTACCCAATGCATTAGAGTTTTATCTATGTGAAACAATCATAACACATACAAGCATGTGAGTTTCATATAAATAAATCAAACATATGGCATGAACATAAGGATTACCCAGGTAAAGAAATGGGTTTCATAATCATGTCACGAGGCATAACCAAAGGGTGTATCATAATGGATTCCATTAAATAATCTTATGAATCATTCTTGGACAATAATAAATGAGAAAATAATTATATATCATGAAAAATTATGTCCAATTTAATTTAATACATGTAAAAGAGTGGTTAGGTAAATTTTGAAATGTTCCCCTTATGTGGGGTTTTATGAAAAACATTAAATTTTATTTAAATAAGTAATGGTGAAATTAATTCCATAAAACCATAAAATAATTATAATGTATTTCCATGATAAAATTAGTTATTTTAGAAAACATGTTTGGTTTTAAAAAAATTAATGTGTGGTACCTGAAAATGGATAAGAAATAGAGATTTTCTCTTTAATTGTGTTTTCTTATCGAGAGTAATTAAGAATGGAACCATTAAGACTTGTATTTACTCATCAAAGAATGGTAGATTAATATAGATATATATATTTAGAACATATATATAGAATATGAAATAAGTAAAAAAGATATTTAGAGTGATAAATGAGTTAATATAGAGAAACCATAACCCCAAAGGAAATAGGGAGGTTCAAAATAATCCTTTACCTTATGTTTCTGAATCATTCTACACTTGACATTAATGTCATGAATAACTAAATTAGATTCATAAATTACATAATAATAAACTTTCATAACTATATTATATTTAATTTAAATTCTTTGTTTAGTTATGGTCATTTTGATGAGATATAAAGTTCAATTTTATTGTTTCATGACCATTCGCTTCAAGGTTCAAAGGTCAAATCAATTGGTATAATTATTGATGGTCTTAAAATGGGACTAAAAATATAGAAATTAAATTAAATAATATTCATTTAATTCCATAAATTATTATTTATTCAAATACGAATATTTTTTTTCTATATAAATATGGTTGATTGAGTAAAAATGTTAATGTTGTGTGGTTAGATCATTTAGTTTGTTTTAATGACCATCATGAACTAGTTTCATCTTATTAAATATTATTTCTATATATTAGTTATAGAACATAAAATAATTTATAATATACTTATTACCATATTATTTGACCATAAAAATAGTTTATGACCATATTTAAGGTGGGTATGGAAAAAAGAAAACTCATTATCCATGGAGACAGTTCATCGACATAATCTGGAAAATGGTTTAGTTTTGAGAATAAGAGGTGGAAAGATGAGTATGGGTGGTGGATATTCCATTACCACTATAAAATCACAGAATATATATGATACTAGAGTAAATAATTCATGATTTATGAAGGATATGAGGGGAAAGTATAAAAATAAATGAATTTAAAATATTTAAAGTGAGAATATTACATCCTAGATGACACCTCCATGAAATACTACTTAAGGAACTTAGAATTTTTATTTTGGGGATAAAAGAAGTACTATGATGTAAGGTAGAGATTTGGGAAGGGTTTGGGTTTGAATTCTGAAAAGATAAAATCCTTATAGTGTGTGAGGATAAGGAGTGGTGACAATTCGTATTTGTAAGGGGAGGAGAGAGGTGTTTTTGAATATTATATTCATTAGTTTATTATTTTGGAACAATATTATCAAAGTTATTTATTATTGTGAATATATACAGTAACACATCAATTTGAGTTTAAAATAATTGGTTCTTACATCTTCTATGACTCAAAAATTCATTTATTTAAATTATAATTCTAAACACTACAATTTACAGTATTTCACTATTGAACAAAAATTCAACTATTTTTGAAATATACCAAAAAATCACCCTAATTTTTTTGAATTTTTAGATTTCAAAAATTAAATCCATTTTATGAAAATTATTTTCAATATGATAAATTTAATTTTTAAATAAGGTCTTTGTTTATTTAAAATTTTCTAATTTTAATATTATGGTCAATTTTAAAACCCTTTGAAAACTTAATTATGGTCTCATAAAATGATCATATCATTAGAATAAAAATTAATATTAGTCTACAAATAAATTTTATGAAAAAAATTTCTTCTCAATAATTATATTTATTATAAATAAGAAAATAAAACATACATGTTTTAGATTATTATTCCAAAGATCAAATTACCAGAAACCGGAGATTTGGAAGAAACCGGACTTCCAACGCACCAGATTGCCAGATTAGGATCAGATAAGAAGCTGTAAGGCTGATCGTCACTGCCCAAGTCTGGTCCTGAAGCAACCGATGATATCCCATGCCGCCCACAATGCCGTTGATCAAATTATTATTCTTAATGGTTATATTACTATTGCAATGGTTAGATTATTATTCCACTGATCATATTACTATTCTAATGATTATATGGGTTCCATAATTTATATAAATACATCTATTTACATTCCTTATTAATTAACTTCTATTTTATATCATGTTTATAGATATATTTCTTTTTGAAAAAGGATACTTCATTAATAAGATTTTAATTCATTTCTGTAGTGTTTTCCTTGAGTATGATTATTCTTGGGGATCGAGTATATCAAAATTTTCCTATTCTTATTATCTTATTTTTAATTTACTATCTCATTATAATACTTTCAACTCGTATGTCCATCTTTTATCTAAATATAATTTTTAAATTATTATAATAAAACATTGTGGGTTTCATCATGTGGTACTTGTGAATTGTATAATATTATATTACTAAATATAACATAGTTATATTTTTAGAATGGAAATTATATTAATAAAATCCAGGGTTCTTATAGATTAACACCCCCACTCTTATTCATCAACCATATCTCATTTATATCCATCAAATAATTTTTTAGGCCAAAGGTAGAGGTAAATTTACATAAAACCTTGTTAACATTTTTTAATCTATTTTATCATATATAACAGGTTATAAATTAAATTAAAGTCATGTAAGGGATAATAAAAAAGATACATTTATTAATATATCAAAATAAATTTGTGGGTAATCATAATAAGTTTATTTACCAAAACTTTATTCATTGATACACAAAATATACCCATAGTGATCATCTACTTAATAATGGAAAGGATTCCCATTAGTATGGGAGATTAAGATTTTTAAAATACCCTTAGTGTTGTGGATTTTTTTAATATTAAAATTTTTTATTCTTGTATAACATTTCATTCTTTTGTAGTTAATAAATTAATGAATTATGTGGGGACCAATCAGAAAATACAATAAATAATTCCAAGTTTAAGAAATTTCAGAAAATAAAATAAGTTATAAAAATATATTTAAAATTTTTGATAAACTATTTGGATTATGTTACATTGTTGTCCTTTAAATAGATAATTGTATTATTATACATTAAATATATTTATAGTATAACATCTTACTTTATAGTTCTCAATGAAGAATAAATTATGATAATTAATTTTTGGATGAAATGACTCTAAAATATGGAAAGGGTAAAATTTTAAGGATTCTTATCTGTAGTTGTTAATATAATTTGAGTGATGGTGAAAAGATATTTTAGAACCTAATAATTAAATTATTTGTATTAACCACTTCTTCAAATTACAAATCCTGAAAATTAATAGTGTTTATACTACTATTATTGATGTTCAAAGGATTATATCTAAAAAACTTATTTCTCAAATATGTACATGAAGGAATTCATTGGAGTGTTAGGAAACTATTTGATAATATAAATGATTTTATTTTCATAAAAAAATATATCAACTGTTTAGAATGTAAAATATTGAAGGGTTTTAACTAAGGAATAAATATAAAGTGGTAATTTATTTTAGATTATAAATATGTATGATTCTAGTTATATCATTATAATAAATGAAAATAACCTTTATCAATAAATTATTTTTCATAATATTTAAAAAAGTATGAGTTATATAACTTTATAATAATATATGAGAGATATACATGAATAGAGGTTCTAAAGAGATATCATTTGTGGTACCATTTAAAATTGAATAAATGAATAATTATGATATAAGAGAGAGGTGATAAAATTATAAGTCCACATGAATTAATTTTATTTGATTTATATCATCCAATGATCCATTGATCAACAAATTTTAACCATTTATGATTTAAAAAACATTAAAAAGAGATAATGAAATGGATTATGGATTGTTCATTTATAGGATAAGGATAGAGAAAAAATTGAATACATAAGTAATATATTTGAGTCATATCTCTCTAAATATTGTATAAATTATGAGTATAGTACCCCATGAAAAAAATTAAGGATTTAAAAAGAAATACTAGAATTATAGTGAAAGGGTTTTTATATATATATTATTATAAACCAAGTTAACTGTATTTAAATAATCAATATTTATTTTAAAAAAATTATTTTGAACTTCTACATACTTTCCAAATCAATTTGTTTGAGACTATAATAAAATATGAATACATGTGGAATATTTTATAAAAATAAACTAAAAATGAGAAAAATTAATTTCATTGGAAGACCAAGTTAATTAAAACCCAAAATTGAAATTTTGGAGTGTTGGATGAGAATTTTGATAAAGGAATTATCATGAGATATTTTTCAAATGGAAGAGTATAAAATAACTATAATAAATTTTTATATAATATTATAGAAATATAATATGTAAAGTATTTGGAAAATAAAGAAATTCAATGTGAGAAGTGTAATAATTATTCCAAATGAAATAGTTATTATGATATATAGAACGTTTGATTGTTGATTGATATAAGAAATTTAATATGGGTGAAATCATGATTATATTGATTCATATTAAACTATTCATTATGATAATACAAGTTGAAATGAAAAATATAAGTTCTTAAGTGTACTAAAATATGTTGAAAAAGAAAATATACTTTGAAATTGGGAAGAATCATATAAAAATTTGAGATAGATTGATATTTGATTATAAAATTTTATAGTTTTATCAAATTAAACCAAATTTACTGTAAGAAGTTTTTGATCACATGGATTGTATTACCTATATGAATTATGTTTTAGATCAAATTGAGAAGAATGTGATTTTGGATCTCATTCCATAGATTATTATAATGAATGTAATTGTAACCATGTGGATTATTAATAATTAACTTAATTGAGAATGTTTAATTTTAAAAAATAAATATACATTACTATTAAAAGGTTAACATAAATTTAATGAAATTTACATTGAGAAAATATATGAATATATTACCTGATACTTGCATTCAAAATTATATTTTCCATTGAAACACATAAAAATTAAAAAAAAATATCAAATTGGTATGTAATAAATTTACCTAAATTGTATCATCAATAAGAAGTATTAATTGATCAACCTAATAGTTTTATACTTGATATTGATATCATAGTATTTGAAACTTAAACAAGTATTGATACATATTTAAACAAGCCCCAACATACTAGTATTTAATGTTGAAACCCTATGAGAAAGTGATGAATTTCAACATTGAAGTGGTTGAAAAAAACCTATACATGAAAGAGATAATCAAAGGTTCTAATAAAAATTGTCATTTCTACTAATTAGATAATATTTATATGAAATAAGTAGCGTAAAAACTAACAATAAATTTTTTTTAGATCTCTATTCATGTAAAATGATACTTTTTGGGATTACTAGTACTATAAAATAACGGATATATTTTATTATATCATTCAAGATATATGAATGAATTCATGAATAAATTTTCCATATAAGGCACTGAATAGGACTACAATAATATGATTTTTTTCTAAATTTGAAAATTTATGATGTTGATTGAGTGGATATTATACATGATTGTATATAAATTATTTAAATAAATAAAAAATAGGAACCTTTGAATATAGAAGTTATGAAAAAACTGATATTTGGGTGTGAAAATCAGAGTGTAATGAACTTTTATTAGAGACCAATAAAATATTAATGATAAAATCCATTTGATATATTATATAATTTTACCAATAGAAAGGTTTTTACTTGAGATTTATGAGTTGAGTATATTTATATAAGAAACCATCTTAAATATATATTTAAAATTTTTTTCTGATAGACTTACATTATGAGTTATGGTGAAAATGAATGTTTAAATGTTCCCTCTTACTCTATTTATGTTATAATAACCTCAATAGTGAATTTTTATGTAATATTATACCTATAATCAGATTAGTTGATGTTGAATTGCAATTTTTAAGACTAGCATAAATTATTTTTATGTAAAACCAGTCATGTATGATGTTTTGGAATTTTAAATAACTATTGGTTTGATATAAAGTTTTAAATGTTATGTAATATTAATTTGAGTTAATTTATTTTTGAATATATGATATCAAAGGTCATGTTTGTTTTAAATTAGTTCATTTAGGCTCCTATAAAATTAAATTGGAGTTATATAACTTTTAATGATATTATATGTAAGAGTTACTTATTTAAATATTTTAATAATTTATAGTTTATTTAAAATCTTATTGTGTGAATAAATGAATGAATGATTATCAAGTAGAATTTATGATTACCATTGAACATGTTTTATAGAAATTCATATGGGATGAATTATTATAATTTTTTAAAAAAAATAGTTATATTTACTATAAATATAATTTAACCAATATAAAAAAATAAAAGTGTCTCCAGAAAATGAATTTCATAGGGTTTTAAAAATTAAAATTATTAAATTATAAAAAATAAAATTATTGTTTATATTAAAATGAAATATAGATAAAAATTCAGAAGGATTTTAAACTACTATTGAATTATGTGTATCAAAGTTGGAAGCTTAACAGATCTAAATATTTTGAAGGATTGTGATATTTTATCATAACCGAGAGTTTATTAAAATACTATATTGATTATACTAATTTCATGTATTAAAGATCAAGCTACTCGTGTTGATGAATTTTAATGTTTTAAAATGTAACGAGTTGGGATTTTGGATCTTTTAAAATTCTTACAATTTTCTATATCTTGTGCCACACGCTACACCCAACATAAAAAAACCACAAAAAATTAGTAATACACTATATATAATTCTATAATATACACTAATAAGGTAAAACACTAATAGTCATTACATTTATAAGGTAAATAATTAATATGAGTAAATATTGAAAAGGTTATTTTTCATAAAAGTAATTTTATTTATATTATAAATTCTCCTTAAAAATATAAATTTTAAAATTTTAGATTTTAAATTTGATAAATTAAAATTCATTTTTTAATTCCTTGAAATAAAATTACCTTTTTATGTATTTGTGGGATTTTTCTAAAATAATCAGTTTTTAGGTGAATAGAGAAAAATAATGATTTTTCAAATACCACCACTTTTATATAAATTTTAAGTGTTTGAAATAGTTTTCATATAAAAAATATATTTTTATAAATTAAAAATAAATCATTTAATAATAATATCTCAATTTATAAAACCCATAAAAATTATTTTATAAAATCAAGAAATATTTTAGGGAAACAATTTTTTTTGTTTTTTAATTAAATATAAGCGTGTAGAAATTAGGTCTTGAAATTATTATATTATCAAATAACTATTATTCAAAAAATAATAATGTTCTTAATATTATTATAATCAATAACATTGATAATTTTTTCTTATACATAAACCTTACGCTTAAAAAATACTTCTCTAAAAAATGGGTTTTTACGCATTACATTCGCTAACATTGAGAGTATTTTTCAAATAAAGAGAAATTTTATTTGATAAAATTATTATTACATTTGATATAAAAAAAATTGGATTATTTAATGTTTCTAATTACTTTTTGAGGAATATAATTTAGACTATTAGGATTAATGATAATTACCATGATAATATTGAAATAATTATTTTAAAATTATTATTTTATTAATATCATGAAATTTTTGTCAAATAAATTAAATTTAAATCCTTTAAATGATGAATATAATATTATTTATAAATACATAAATAAATATATTAACACACATTTAATTGGTAATCAATACTAAATAATAATAAGAATCTATAATGTTAAAATTTCATTAATCGACTAAAATAATTTTTCTATCCATTATCTGTTTTAATAAAAAAATTAATTTTATAGTATTTTTAAAATTGAATTAGATTAAATATATGTTAAATTTAGTTTCATAAAAAAATTATTTGGGTAGCTTCATATATTTAATAATACATAAAATCACTAAGTTAATCACTAGTTACCTAGTTTAGTAGTAATGAGTCAAATGTAACAAAATAATAGTAAAAACCTATAACATATTTAAAACATTTGTTTAAACAATTATTTTATCCATTATTTACATTAAAATCACCAAAACTCCATTATTTAAAATCATTGGAGACATTGACCCTAGAATTGTGTCATTGAATTATTAAAATATATAATGTGTTTACAAAAGTTCCTTTTTCCTCTCTTATAAAAGGGGATATCTTACACCCTTTAAAACATAAAAATTAACTTCATATTTCTCCTTTAAATCACACAATTTTAATCTCCCTAGAAACTTATCCCATTGTCGTAATCCCCTGGTAAAAATAGTTACCTATTTCCTTCAATTTCATTAAAACTTTAAAGAAAAAAATTCAAGTCTCCAATGAAATTATTATCTCATTATTATGTTTTTATTCTTAATATTATTGTTACCAATATTTTATCACCATTATAATATTATTAATTAAGAATAATTATTATAATTATTTTTTTATTTTAATGGAAAATCCCTTTTTAATTATTTTTTATTCACTTATAAAAACAAAAGAAACGTCAATTGTGTGTGTGCATGAACTACCACCTCCATGAAGAATCATTTTTAGTTTTCTTCTAGTTTTAATTATTAATAATAAACTATTAAAATATAGTTCATTATATTAGAAAATAAAAAATAATATAATTATTATTCTATTATAATTATATTACATCAAAATAAAAACCTCCTTACCCATACTGACAAAAAGAGTTAAATCATTTTTAAGTTTGGTTCGATTTTACCACCTAACTAAATGATGTTATAAAATATTATAATAGATAAATATTATAACAATAAAAGTAATATAATGATAATATAATAAAAAATCATAATTGGTATATTGATCTAGAAATATTATATTAGGTATTTAACATATTGTCAAAGATTCATTTTCATTCTCTAAATTACCGAGAGATTCCACTATCAATTCTGTTTACACATAACGTAACCAAAACACATATTAAATTAAATAAGGAAATTCTAAATCAATATAATTTATATATTAAATAATATTTAAAGATATATAATTAATCATATTTGTATCGAATTAGTGGAAATGGTCAAAATTATTAAACATGCACAAAATAGTTGTAGTTATTCACACTCGATGATCATAATATGTTATAACTAATTAATGTGATCATAATAAAAAAAATATAATAACAATTATAAAATAGTAATATTTATGAGTAAGGTTGAAAAATAGGATATTAAATTAGTGATCTTTTTTTATATGATGTTAGAGTGAAATCTTCTAAGGAAACAAGGTAAGTGTTTTCCTCTTGAACTATTGTATTTGGGAAATGTTCATGATATACACTATGTTTTCATTCCAATAGTAAAAATACATCCCCTTCATCCTATTTTTATCATGATTCACTATTTTTCTTTATGTTAATATATCTATTTAATTTTATATATCCCATCAGTTTTTGATTCAAAAATTTTAAAGGTTGTATAAAAATCCAAGACTAACGTATATATACATTACATAATCTTTGTGGAATAATTTACACATTACAAAAATCAAACTCCCAAATACCATATTAGTTTAGTGCCTTTGGAAACCTAGAACAAAAATCATCTAAATCAGTGAAAGATCTTCAATGTTTCCCACAAATATATTCCCTCTTAGTAATTATACATATAACCCATTCTTCATAAACTAGGGAAATAAAACATAATAAATGGGTGAGGTCAAATGATCAGTAAGGGTAAATAATCGAAATTCATAAGAATAACATGAACATAAGTGTAAAATAACATGATAATAACATTTTAAGATCATACCCTTCATCTTGAAGACCAGAAACTTGAGACATGGCATAAAGATTAGTATTTCATAAGACATGAATCATAAGATAATCAAGAACATGATCCATGTGTGCATATCATAGGCATAATAAATTGAGTTTGTGGAAAACACATAAACATGAAATATATTTCCCTATAAGTCAATTATTGTTTCCAAAAAAAATTATTAGGGAACTTTCTGGGGACTACACCTATTGGATAGAACACACCACCATCCCCCGTTGAAGTCCTTTCCTTATAAGGGGTCTTATTCCCCATATTCCCATAGCATATTGGGTTTCCCAAAATTATTATAGTGTATGGGGTTTCCCCATCTTCCCATAGTGGATTGAGTTTCCCCATCTTCTCATAGTAGATCATGTTTCCCCATCTTCTCATAGTGGTTCAGATTTCCCCATCTTCTCATAGTGGATTAGTTTTCTCCATAATCTCATAGTAGATCAAGCCCATCAACTTGATTCCCATCATTATCTCATGAGATTTAACTCTTTACCCAATGCATTGGAGGGAGATATAATTCCTTCTCATATTATAATTAAATCATACATACATGTGGAAAAAGATCATACACAATCATATCATAACCTATGAAATGAAATGGGTATCATAAACATGTAATCATATTAAAATCAATGAAAAATAGATAGGTTTCATAATAATTTTATCATATAATAACCAGTGAAAATAATAATGTTTCATAATAATATAACCCATGAAATGGAAACAGTGTTCATAGACATCATGCCATCAAAATATAAACCATGCAGAGAAAGAATATTATTGAAACCTTTGGATCATTTCCCTAGAATGGCTTGAGAAACACCAACGGATGTCATCTTAGATGGTAAATAATTTGAAAAAATATTTAAAAATAATCATGAGTAGATTATCCTATATTCTTTGAGAATTTATTTTTAAAACATAAAACTTTTGATAAACATTTTCTTGAAAATAATCTTGAAAATTTATAAAGTAAGCTTTGAAAACATTTTGAAAAACATCTTCTTTGAAAGCATATAAATAAATATTGAATTTTTTTAATACCTTTATCTTTGAAAATAATTTGAAAACTTATAAAGAAACCTAAAAAAACATTTTTAAACCCCTTTTTCTTGAAAAATTATAAAATAATATTGAAAAAAAATTAAAAACCATTTTCCTTAAAAACATTAAAAATAATCTGGAAAACATTTTGAAAACCAATTTCCATGAAAACCACATTAAAAATAATGAATGTCCTGAATATTAGGGAAAATATTTATATAAAAAATAACCTTGTAATATTACAAAGTAAGCTTCAAGGAAATGATGGTCATGAGGGTGGTTAATTCTATAAATGTTGAACATTCCTTTTTCACCTTAAAAGTTTAAAAAGGTGTGTTGATCAGAAAATGACAATAATATTACTTTTAAACACATTTTTAAGGTAAAACATGGGTAAAAATTTCATTTAAACTTCATTTTATAATAGTAAAACATTTTTGAATACATTTTTAGAAAAAATGGTTTTGAAAGAATATAGATTTCTAACTAAAATGAGAAATAAAGTCATATTTTAATATAAAAAGTTCCTAATCATATTAATTACCAAAGATTTGTAAAATGGTACTGTTACTTGGATATAAAAATTATATCTATATAATAATAAAATTCATGAGAGTTCTTGAGATATGGATCATAATATTTCATCAATGGAAGCATAATCATAAGCAATCTCGATAAATGATGAGATTGAAGATATAAACCTTTACCCCTTTGGTAACTTCAAATCATAATACAATGGAAATAATCTAATTAAATTAATCATAAACTATAACTAAAATAATTATATTCATGATATAACATGTCAAAAGAAATTATATACACCTCATACAAAAATATTGGTGTATAACATGGTATGTGTCTCAAAGACGGAAAATTTAGACAAAATTACTTTACCGATTTGGTAACTATTGAAACATAACGTTGTTGGCTCCAAAATATCAGATGATAAAGGAAGAAGGAAAAGAAGCATGCGTGCTTCCCCGCGAAGCGCATCCGCGGAGCGCCCCCAGAAAACGAGCCTGCTGCGAAGCTCCTGAGGCGGTAACGCTCTACGAATGGCCTGACGTTCACAAGCCCGCCGCGAAGCACCCGCCGCCCCTTCGCGCCGCATGAGCTCTGCTTCACGGCGCCCCTTGCCTATAAATACTAGGCTCCACCTGAGTCCAGAGTGGAAGATCATACCTTTCGTCTACTCAGCTCCCGAATCGCAAAGCACCCTTCTCCCCCAGGAATCATGAAATTTTTGAGGTACTTCTACTTCGCTAGATGCCTTCGCCTTGTCTCGTCTTGAGCCCCTCTTCCGAGAGGGATTCCCTTCGCGAAGCCTAAGGGAATTCGCGAAGGAAGGGGATTCCCAAGGGAACCTGGGAAGCCGCGGAGCATTTATGCTTCACGAAACACCCATCATGTACTGGTGATCCACATGCCAAGGCGGGGTCGTTGTACATCTTGAAGCACACTGCTTCACAGTACCTTGCTTCGCGAGGCACCTCTGCTTCGCGAGGCACCTCTGATTCGCGAGGCAGTGTTCTGTGAATACTATTCCACTTCGCGAAGCTCCTCCCATTCGCACCCCTACCCCATGCTAAGGCCAAGGCACTCCACATCACGAAGCATACTCCATTGCTTGGAAATTCCTCTTCCCGTGCGACCCTCTAGGTTTGCACGATGTGATTTCATTGTCCGATGGATAACACCACCTGTAGCATTGCTTCACCTAATGCTTCTTTTCATAGGCAGGCTAACGGCTATTGCTTCTTAGCATAGACACACTAACGTGGACCCCTCGATGGTTCGCTCCGCGACCCCCCCCCCTTTACCACGGCTTTGCCGGTACCTTCCCTTCCCAAAGGGGCAGAGGGTACCGGTTATGTAAGTCCTAGGGGTGCAGAGTAAACCCACCTCATCTGAATTGCAGGATATTAAACTGCTAAGCACCTCGTCCTCAACACATGACGTTAAACTCTGATCAGACCCCATGCCTCGTACGTAGGGTCCCCCCGGCTCGGACATTCTTTACGCCCACTCGTCTCCACGGAAATGGATTCACCCTCACATGGGATAAGATCCTCCTTGTTGGGAGTAGCGTATTCCCATGGGAGAAGGGCAACCACCTTGGTGTAAGCCCCCCCCCAGCCTCTCTTGCAGAAGGTTGCACCCATGCACCTCCGTACTCCCCCACTTCCAAGGCTAGTGGAGCCCCTTTCCCACTGCGCTTTGTCGAACTTCAGGCCTCCATCCTGGAGTAAGTCCTAGCAATGTGGGCCACCTAATGCGGAATCCTCTCTTCATTTACCATGGCCGCATCCTTCGCGATGTGATCTCCAAGTCCCTGCAACCTCTTGTTTCTCACACCGAGCATGACTCACGTGAGCTTATAGTGAGTGCCGGACCTGACTCCCAACTAAAGAAAACTACGAGGTCTTTGAACCATGTCAAGGCATGGTACGTAGGAAGCCTCCACGAGGTTCAATCCCATATCCCATCATTTATTCACGTCAGGGTTTATCTTCATCTCGCGTGACGTTAAACTGCATCCTAGTCCAGCGGTAAGCCTTTGTGACCTCACCTGAACTACGTGGTCTTTGATTCGTGCTAAGGCATGGTACGTAGGAAACCTCCACGAGGTTCAAGCCCTCCTAGACACCTGGACCCCTCCATGTCAGCCTTCCGGCATCCAATCTGAACTACGTAGACTTTGATCCGTGCTAAGTTGTGGTATGTAAGAAGCCTCCATGAGGTTCAAGCCCCCCCCCCCACTAGTGGACCCCCCGGGTTCACTTTAACGTCGGTTCGCTGACAAAACCCAACCTGAACTACAAGGTCTTTGATCCATGTCAAGGCATGATACATAGGAAGCCTCCCTGAGGTTCAATCCCATCACCCGTTGGTCATTCCGAACTCCTTCACGTCGGTTCACCAACACCCGGACAGCCTAGTGTGTAAGCCCCACACCATCTAGACTAAGGTCTCTTTTCTTTCATGTCGGTCCACCGACACCCACCATTCACGCCCGAACTATGAGGAATTTGATCCATATTAAGGTATGGTGTGTAGGAAGCCTCCATGAGGTTCGAGCCCATCACCCGGTCATTCCGACCCCATTCACGTCGGTTTATCCCCATCCCGCATGACGTTAAACTGTGTCCCACATCTCATCTGAACTATGAGGACTTTGATCCGTGTCAAGGAATGGTATGTAGGAATCCTTCCTGAGGCACAATCCCAACTTTACTATTTCCCTTGCGATGGTCCTATTTCATTCCCCCTCTAATTCATCCATCCACCCATCCATCATCCACCCTGATTCTTACCCAGGCCACCACATCCCGGTGGGATCATTCCACTCTACTCCCCTCCACAGTGTCTGGGAAGTCGCCCATGAGCTGATCCCGACATCAACACCACTTCAAGGGAAATTCATCAATCCGATCCACTCCATCTAGTGTTTTGATTAGGCCGATCCGTCTCCGCTGGACGTTAAACCTACGGCATACCCTGTGTTAAACATGGGAAGCTGAGGAAAACCTTAGATACATGCCTATGGCATATGATTCCCCACGCTCGATGTGGGATGCCTCAGGCTTCCGCGCCCTCGAGAAGCCCTATGACAAGGGACAAAAGACAGACACTCCAATTCCCCAGCATTCAGACACGCTACTGATGCCTCGACGTGACTACTCCCCCGACTGAAGGTTACTGCCCTAACCGGACCCTTTGGAATGTCATGACAGAAGTAGTGTAATTAATTGGAATCCATGAAAACATGGAACTGGGAAGAGTTTCATGAACAACGTATTAAATCTATGAGGGAGACCCGGACTAGGTGATGAGTTCCGAGGAGGAATCCACGGAAGGAAGAACTGAAATCCCATCAGCCCGGTTTCGATCAAGGAGCAAACATCCCTGAACAAGGAACGGATGTCGCCCTCCTTTGTAAAGTAGGAATGTGGGGCTACAGTTGCACGTCCTCCACAGACGGATGCGTGCGCCTCAGCGTAAAAGTGTCGGAAATAGAAATGGTGAACCCGACATGAAACTCTTCTCCTCAATTTGGAGATTAGTAGAGTTAGAGACACCAGTAGATTGATGTGTAACCAGATCCAGATATCCGGCGTCGGGTCCCGCAAAGCAAATAGAGGGCCTGGCGTGAAACTCACTGAAAGTTGGGGCAGTAAAACGTGGGGCATTCCATTCTGCAATGTTGTCGGCGTGGATCCCTCTTACCGGACACGAAATCCGGAATAACGCTGGGGCACTGGTTGTCAAATTATTTTCCTCACAGTGTTAACGAGTTAACCTCCCTACTTTCCAGGAACCAGGTTGCTGCTATGGAGACACGAACACCGCCCGCTCACCTATGCAGGGGCGGGGGAAATACCAGGAAAGCCACTCCACGTGGCTCCACTACCATCGCAACGGCCTCTACATCCGTGAATACGGGACGCCCACGTCCCCCCTCCCCATCATAGATCATCCAACAAAGGGTGATCAACAACCTTGTACGCAGGTACGAGGAGGAAGGGGTCATCCCAACTTGGGATATGGCCCGCCTAGACCTGGAGGTATCCAGGCCCCGTCATCAATGCCGCCCTCAAAGGCCGCATAGGGATCCCCTGCTCCCCACCCCAACGTTCAATAATTTTGGGAGCCTGTCCCTGGAACAACTTGACGACTCCTCGCCTTACGCTGATGAGGTGGATGATGTCCGGCTCAGCCCAGTCAGAGTCCCAATCCAAGGGCTCTAGGCAAGGGCTCCCATCCGACCACGTCAGCACCGCCATCCGGCTTCGCAGGAAGAGCAGGTAGGCTATGCCCCTGCACCACCTACGCCAGCTCGTCTGACCCGACGTCAGCGCCGGGCCCGAGCTGAGGACGCTCGTCAAGGTGCCTCGATGTCAACAGCTACTATGGATCGATCCCCCGCCGACGTACATCATGGATTCCATGTATACACTGAGTAGGGGCACTCCTTCACCCGACCAGGATCGAGGCCTCAGCCGCCCCATGGGCAGGCTGGGTTGACTCTTGGGGTCGCAGGCCTGAGCGGTGATTGTCGCGAACCAATCTGCGGTAACGTCACTCCATAAGGAGGTCCTCTCCATACTACCATTCCATAGAGCGTGGGCCTCCCCCGCTCCGAAGCTCGTCATGGGGGTATGCCTCATGCCACACCCACCATACAAGGAATGGAGTTCCTCCTCCTCCCCCCGACTGTCGATGTGAGGGCACCGCCCATCCGGTCCCTCTCCAACGTGGGGGTCCTCCCTACGTCCTCTATGCAACTGGCGAAGGTCCTCCTCGCCCCGGCAACCCGAGGAGTGAAGGTTAGCCTCGCTCCACCCACATGAAGCATGGAGGTCCTCCCCGTGCTCCTGCCGGTTCCAACAGAGGATCCACCCACATGGGTGATTTCCATGGAGGTCCTCCCCATGTACCCTTCTACATTTTCCCCGGTGCCCCTCTCACCCCGGCTATCTCAAGACGGAGTCCTCCCCGCCATGGCGCCAGTGCCGATCCAAGACTACATGTAAAGGATCAACCTTGTCCCGAAGAGCCATATAGGGGAAGGAGAGCGGGTCTTCGCCGCCACAAGAAGTGTCCTGGGAAGGCCCAGGTGGAAATCAAACCGGCCCATTTCTCGGATTCTGAATTGGAATGCGACTCAGCGATGGAAAATTCTCCGCGCTCCTCCATGTCAAGGACTGGGGCTGGAACCAGGTGCGTCAGCCTCATTCTCCCAGAATGCGAGGTCCACCGGATTCCCGCCTCCCTCCGCAGGTATATCCAAGAGGAAGAAATTGTGGAAATTCCGCAGGTCCCGACCGTGAAATCACAACCATCATCACCAAAAGTGACCTCTACCTCTACCAAAGATCACAGTGAGCTGTTTTGGGGACCAATGATAGTAATGCAATGGTGTGAACCATTGTCGGTGGCCACTATTCCTGCGCCAGAGGCTGTGGCTATCAGCCCATCGTATTGTGATATTTTGGTCAGGTCACCTCACTCTTCAGAGGATGGCCCAGAATTCGGCGGCCAGTCAGCTCGTTCGCCGTATTCTACGCCGCCCAATTTACTGTCCCAGCGGTCTGCCTCGGTACCACTACCGGTCCCTCAGCCGCCTCCGATTGACGAGTGGGTCAATATGGGGCCTGACCCTGATTCCGATTCCAGGAGCTTCTGGAGCATTCTCGCAGCGGATCACTTCCCGGAGATGTTCTGGCCGACGGCAGCGTAGAACTTTTGCACGCCGGAATACCTTACCCCAGAGGAAGTAGGGTGATTCCACTGAACCTTATGGGAGACACACTTCTGCCTTCTTTATGATCGGGTAGTGTACCCCAGGATCCGATATCACTTCGAAGAAATCGGCGAGAAATTTCGCCTGATCGATTTGGCTGCACTCCCTGTGGTCTAGCGCCCTGAGTCACCAGGCTGCCAGAGAACCCTTAAACGGAAATGCATTCAGAGCCTCAAAGTACTCCGCAAAATCATAAGGGAAGCTACCCCCCATGTGCAAGTCCGTGGCTGGGGAAAGTATCCCACCCTCCTCATCAGTCATGTCCGACGGCAGTCTGATTAGTTATGTGACATTGAGGACATTCCCCCAAGGAGGGTCGCGGTCCACATGGCTGACGTAGTAGACAAGGAGGACGAGCTTGAATTCCTCAATGGAGACCTACCCCCTGAGGATCTACCACCACTACTGGACCCATCAGGGATGGTTACCCATCAGCAGAGAAACCTTCTAGGCCTCCCTGTACCCACCGAGTCGCTGGTACTCAGTCGAAATGCCGGTAAGGGTAAGGAGCATGGCGGAACCGTTAAGCACTCCGACCCATCCGCCTCTGTACAGAAGATGGACAAAGATCCCGATAAGGCCGCGTTACGCCAACATCTTGCTGAGCAGAAGAGGTTGGTTGACAAACTTCTGGCCGAGCACGCTGCAGAGCAGCGACCCGGCTACGTTAATCCCATTCCGGGGCAGTAGGGGCAGGGACAATTTCCCCCCGGAGAGATGCCTCTAGGAAACCCTGATCATGGTACTCCCACAGACAGGGCAGAAGACGGAACTCATGGCCAGAGGGCGTGATACGTCTCACCAAACCCTCCGGAACGACGGGGCAATCTGAGGAATCCAGCCCGGGTCCTCCCAGCCGCCACACCTGCCATTCCGCTAGTCGCTCCATGAACTGCTGAAGCCATCTACCATGTTGAAGAACCCAGAAACGCACTTGTGATTAGGGATCCCCATCAAGATATGGACCTCGACCCGGATGATCTTATAGCGGCACTCATCACCCGCCTCGAAGCATTGGAAACGCGGCAGGTGGCAGTCCCACTGGATGGCAAGCCATATCCCGCGTGGGTGGATGATATGACCGCACCCCCGGGTTTTGGGAACCCCACATTTTCACCATTAAACGGGACAGGGGACCCGCCACAGCACTTGGCCCACTTTTCTTCTATGTTTGGCCCCATGCTGGGGACCCCAACCCAGCAAGAAGCCACCAAGCTCCGATGTTTCGTACAGACATTGGAGGGCCCCGCATTCGTCTGGTATAGCCAGCTCCATATCGGATCGGTGACTGGCTGGGAGGATCTCCGCCAGTAGTTCCTATACTAGTTCAACTCCACCACGTGAAAGACCAGCATCACAGACCTCTTCAAGTGAAAACAAAGGCCTGACGAGCGAGTCGCAGACTTCATCGCCTGGTGGAAGGGACTTACGTACTCCCTCGAAATTCCACTAACTCAAGAGAAATTACTGACGATGTGTGTAGGGAACATCAAAATGGAGCTAGTTCCTTCCTTGATCACCCAGAACTACCCTGGAGGGTTCTGATATTTCTCAGATAAGGCTCTGCACCTCGAGGAGGCTCTGCAACAGGCTAGTCAGGCACGTTTGCTGCCCCCTGTGATCCCAGCCAAGAGGGATGCCAGAGCCGAACCCGCCATGGTGGCCCAAATAGAAGCCCCCAGGCAGCTGGAATTACTGCCAGCGACACCGGCCCTACAACCCCACAGAGGTCCTCTGCATCAAGCGCAGGCTCCTGCCCAGCAGCGACCACCTCAGAACTGACAGGTTCCCCCGCGCAATAAGCCACCACCGCCTAGGCAAGACAATCAGGCACCGCCTCCTCGGCAGGCCCCTCCGGCCCCTCTTTAGGGCCAGGATCCCAGGGCCCCCTATTCGGAAATAAGGCACCAGACTTATTCGTTCAACGAGAATCAGGTCCCCGGTTACTTCCGAAGTGCTCTAGAGTAGGGGATTGTGCGCTTACCCAAGTGCAGAAGGCCGGAAGAGGAGAATCTCACTGATCTCCCCAACTACTGTCCCTATCATTGGATTCTGGGGCACACCCTCAAGCAATGCTATGTGTTTAAATACTGGCTTCAAGACAAATTCGACAACAACATAGTCAGGTTGGGCCCAGCACTGACACAAGTAGCAGGTGTCTTTGTAGGGTCAGAGATCGGTAGCGACAGCGAAAGCGAGTGGTAGTAGGTTCATAGCCATGTGTCCCAGGAATACGATGACTGGATGGCTCGAAAAACCGTCACCCGTGCCCATGGTATCATTCAGGCACGCCTGAAATAGCCGGAGCCTTCAGAGGAAGTAGCCAGTACCTCTGCATCGTCATCACAGCCGACCTCTTCCCAAAAGGGGAAGCAGCGACGACACAAGAAGAAGCAACACGCTCCACCTCTGCCATCATCATCCTGCACTCTTGGCGACTTTATACCCCCTAAAATGGGGATTCCTCCCAGAGTCTGCCCGGTGGTGGATGACTCGTTGAGCAACAGTCAGGGGTACGCTTCGGTTAACACCGTGGAGCTGGTAAATCCCTATGTGGCTCCCGACAAGGGGGAACGCCAGGCGAACCACCCCAATGTCCCCAGCCGACACCAACGTCAGTGGAACCGCAACCACACAGGTCGTAGAGGCACATTAGCGGGTGCTTTCAGTCAATCAATGCACGCTATTGAAACCAAACAGCAGGCTCAGCGCAGAGCTCAGCATGCGCAATCTCATCTGATTCCCTCAGATCTACCTCCACCGCCATTTGTGTTCCTAGATCAGGCAGAGCTGCCTCGTCCATATCGTGGTCAGTCTTTCCCGGATGTAGTCCAATCTTCGTTTTCCAATTATAATTTGGCGGCTAATCCCCAGGCTTCAACTAGTAGGCAATGAGATGTACACAGTACTAGCCAGCCGCCGGTTCAACCGGCAGGACCCACTATGTCTCCAACCATAGAGCAACCTCCTGTAGGCAGAAGCTCATGTCTGTCATGAAAGTACAATGTCCTGAAGCACCTGGCCAGAATTCCAGCAAGGCTTTCTATCCTTGAGGCTCTTCGCCTATCGTCTGAAATGTGTGAACCACTTTCCGAGGCCCTAAGGATCCCCCTTCAGTTCGAGATGGAGGTAGAAGCTGCGAAAGCCTTCCACGCTGAGACAATTGAGAATGCCGAATTCTAGGTAGTTATCTCATTCTCCAGTGAAGATGAAGACTCTCCCATACAGGGGCATATTCGCCCATTGTACGTCACTGGCCAGTTTAATGGAATTGAATTCCGCCGCTGCCTCGTTGACACGGGTTCTGGGATCAACCTAATCCCAACTCGGACACTTCGAAAGCTGGGTTTGTCAGAAGATGATTTAACTCCCTCTGACCTCAGAATCCAAGGATACGATAAGATTGAGCAATCCTTAGTTAGCAAGATCCGCCTGAAGACCCAGTTCGGTGGCCGAATTGCCAGCATCGAGTTCATGGTTGTCTCTCAGGACACCGCCTACAACACATTGATGGGCAGTCCATGGCTCCATCTACATGCAGCGGTCCCTTCATCGTATCACCAATGCCTCAAATACTCCCTCAATGGTCGAGTAGGCATGCTCTAAGGAGATGCATCTCCTTTCGCCTCTTGTGAAGCACGCTATCTAGACGCCGACTATTACAAGAGCAAGGATAAGAAAATCCTAGCAAGTGAGGATGAACCCGCCCCAGTGACAAGTGATCCCTGGGAAATCATGGATGACTCCTACATCTTCTCGATCCACCGATTAGAGGCCACGACCCCTGATATGGGGCAATGTTTTGTTGTTTCTAGTATAAAAGGAAGGCATGATCCCATGTCCAAGCGACGGTGGAAAATCACCTTGTACTCCTACACCAAATAGGCTCAGGTGATCCCGGAACCTCCTACCCCTGTGCGATATCAGAATGTCAGGCTTATGGCAATGGTGGTACGTCATATGTGTCTCTTCCACTGGGCTGGAAGCAATCGACTCAGGCCGAAGCATCACCACTACTTTGATGTCATCAAACGTGGTCCCTTAGGCTGAAGGCCATATGGGATAGGATCGACTGCCTTCATTGCTATGGTCTTAGTGGCGCATGGGTTTCCTGATATGATGACCACTACTGCCCAAGCCGGCACCAGATGCCCGTCAGGGTTTGATAGATTAGAAGAATCTCCCCTTGCGGGAAATCCCTCCGCAGGTGGAGAGGAAGACCTGGAGGATGCTCCCCCTCCTTTGAGGAAGGCGTCTATACCACGATTGATGAATTGGTACAGGTGAATCTTGGCAGTGAGGAAGATCCGAGACCCACATTGATCAGTGCAGCCATGTCCCCCAAGGAGCAGCAGCGGTATGTAGACTTTCTCAAACAACACCTTGATGTGTTTGCTTGGAGTTACAGCGAGATGGCAGGACTAGATCCTCAAGTAGTCATTCACCACCTGGGCCTCCCGTCAAACCATCGTGGGTTTAATCAGCCTCCCAGAAAGATGCATCCTTCTCATGGTGCCATGGTTGAGTCCGAGTTTGATAAGCTTATCAAAGCCAACTTCGTCAAGGAATTCCAGTACCCCAAGTGGCTTTCCATCATTGTGCCAGTCAGAAAGAAGAACAGGCAGATCAGATTCTGCATCGACTTTCGCGATCTCAATCGCCACTGCCCAAAGGATTATTTTCCCTTTCCATTGACCGAGTTATTGTTTGATGCCACAGCCGAGTTCCAAGCCCTCTCTTTCATGGATGGGTATTCCGGGTACAACCAGATCCGGATGGCCCCCGAGGACGAGGATTCCATTGCCTTCAAGGATACCCAAGGTAATTTTTGTTACCAGGTTATGCCCTTCGGCCTGAAAAATGCAGGTGCCACTTATCAGCGGTCTATGCATCGCATATTCAAGACGATTCTCAGGATATTAGTGGAATTCTATGTGGATGATCTAGTGGTCAAATCTCTCCAACACCAGGACCATATCAAAGACCTTGAGAAAGTGTTCGGTTTCCTCCGTTCCCACCACCTGAAGATGAACCCATTAAAGTGTGTCTTCGGGGTCACCTCTAGGAAGTTTCTTGGCTTTGTTTTTAGATACCGGGGCATTGAGATCGACCTAGAGAAGATCAGGGCCATCATCCAAATGCCTCCCCCGAGTAATATTCGGGAACTTCAAGGTCTCCAAGGCCACTTAGCCTATATACGCTGATTCATTGTGAATTTGGCCGGCAAGTGTAAGACATTTTCCCGGCTCATGAAGAAAGGCACCGCCTACGAATGGGATGAAGAGTGTTAGACCACCTTTGAGGAAATCAAGCAGTATATGCTCCAACCTCCGGTTCTGATGCCACCCGTCTCCAGAAAGCCACTGGTCCTTTACGTGACCTCCCTATAATGATCCCTCGGTGCACTTCTTTCCCAGAAGAATAATGAGGGTACAGAGAATAGTATCTACTATCTCAACCACATGCTTCTCGATACGGAGATCAGATACTCCCCTATTTAAAGGATTTGTCTCGTGCTCTTGTTTTATATACAGAAGTTGCGGCATTACCTGCAGCACCATGAGGTATAGTTGGTCTCTCGGGTAGACCCACTGAATTACATCCTAAACCGCCCCATGTTGGTTGGCCGACTAGCGCGGTGGGTAGTGATCCTCCAGCAGTTCAACATCAGGTTCGTGCCTCAGAAGGCCATCAAGGGACATGCATTGGAAGACTTCTTAGCTGCTCATATAACCTCTGTAGATCAATCCCTGGACCTAGATTTTCCTGATGAGACGATCCTCTCAGTCGATCATGTCGTCTCATGCTAGAAAATGCACTTCGACTGTGCCTCCTGGAGCCCCACCGGTAGGAGGATCAATGATCCTAAGCTCAACAGAGTGGGTCTGGGTATCGTCTTCATCACCCCAGCACAAGCCGTCCTTCCATACTCATTCCTATTGTCCTAAGGCTATACCAACAATGAGGCAGAGTACTAGGCTCTCATCACCAGCCTTGAGTTGGCCCTTGAGATCAACGTGCCCCATCTACATGTGAAAGGAGATTTCAAGATGGTCATCAAGCAGGTCAATGGTGACTATGTCGTCAGAAATCTGGAGCTTGTTCCATTGCTGGAGTGCACCCTCCTTCTAATGGCTTGGTTCCCTTCTCTACCAGAGGTTACCCATGTCCCTCAGTCATAGAACGGTTAAGCAGATGCTTTGGATGGCTTAGTTGCGTCGCTCGCAGAACCCGAGCAAGATGATTTGATCATACATGTGGAACACCAGAAATTCATTGCCCCCGTCACCCCAGAGGACTATGACGGCCTGTGGGTAAGTCATTTCACCAAAGGACCTTCTACATCAGGGGTCCCAGGTTCGTCAGATGCAGTGGTTGAGGCCACTCCCAACTGGAGGGAACCTTTTGTCGAGTATCTCCAAAATGGTTGCCTCCCTGACGATCGGGCCCAGCGCGAGCGAATCTGACGTCGGGCACTGCAATTTACCCTCCAGAGCGGTCCCAGTCTTGAGCAGATCCTCTATAAGCGGAGCTTCGATGGTGTTCTCCTCTATTTCATTCAAGGAGTCAAGATTTCTTAGGTTATACAAGAGGTTCACACCGGTTCCTGTAGTGCCCACCAAGCTAGGCCAAGGCTGTCCCATCAAATCTGGAGGTTGGGGTACTTGTGGCCCTCTATTATCCTTGATTGTATTGAGTTTTCCAAGAGATTCCACATGTGCCAAGTTCACAATAACTTCCTACATCGGCCGCCAGAGCCTCTCCACTCCACCAAGTATTCTTGGCCATTTTCGGTGTGGGGACTCGATGTCGTGGGACCATATCCACCGGCAACATCTCACCAGTGTAGGTTCATCCTAACTACTACAGATTTCTTCTCCAAGTGGGAAGAGGCAATTCCACTCAAAGAGGTTAGGGCCCGTTCCATCATTGACTTTGTGTGCTCCAATATCATCCACTGGTTTGGGGTCCCTCACGTTGTCCTCACCGATAACGGCACCAACTTCCGAGAGGCCGAGCTGAAGAAGTCGTATGCCAAGTACAATATCCATCCGAACCATACCTCTCGCTATCATGCACTGGAAAATGGACAGATCTAGGCGTTCAACAAAACCCTCTCTAACATTCTAAAAAATATGGTTGGTCAGAACAAGAAAAGTTGGTCGGACAAGCTCTTCAACACCCTCTGGGCTTATTGGACGACAACTCGCAATTCCACTCAAGTGACCCCATATTCCCTGGTGTATGGGGCTGAGGTCGTCCTACCCATTGAGATCCAGCTGCCATCGTTACACACTGTAGTCTATGACCATCAGGTGCCAGATAAGGTGGCTGAAATCTGTCTAGCTGAATTGGAAGCACTGGATGAGAACAGGCTTCGTGCCCTGCACAATCTGGAAAGGAATCAGAATAAGATAGCCATAGCCTTCAACAAGAAGGTTCGCCTTCACTCTTTTCTGCAGGGCGATCAAGTGTTGGCCCTTTGGGTGCCAATGATCCCCGGTTGGAAACCGCCCAAGCTAGAGCCCAAATGGGAATGACCTTATGTCATCCATAAGGTTTACCCCAATGGAGAATACTCCTTGGTGACCATGGATGGTGAGCGCGTAACTCCTCCCACCAACGCCAAGTTCCCCAAGCAGTACTTTGCCTAAGCATCATTGGTCCAGCATGACCTTAAACTATACGGTCCCGAAAGACCCTAAACTGCATGTTACGGTCCCGCATGACCCTAAACTGCCTTTTACCATCCTGCACGACCCTAAACTGCATGTTAAGGTCCCGCATGACCCTAAACTACATGTTACGGTCCCGCACGACCCTAAACTACATGTTACGGTCCCGCACAACTCTAAACTACACCATCATCCTGCAAGATGATAAACCTTAAAATGGTTTGAGGTCTATGACCTTAAACTAAGATCTCCCCCGTCCTTATTGTAAGATGTTAAACTGCAAGCTGGTCAGGCCTCCCTGACCGAGGCACAGCCTCAGGCCCCTTGGCCTCTTTGGGCCCCTGTCCCCCGTCCTTACTGTAAGATGTTAAACTGCAAGCTAGTCAGGCCTCCCTGACCGAGGATATTCCTCAGTCCCCTTGGCCTTCATCAACTCAGGATCTCTTATGGGATTGTACGATGTGGTGCGGGACACGTCCTCATTCAAGTTGGGTTACCCGCCATACCGTACATGTCCCAAAATGAGATGCATCTCGTCCATCACGAAATTAAACTGCGCTTCAAGAACTACGTGCGTCTTGATTCCCATCCTCATGGGATACGTAGGAACACTCAGAAGTCTCGTCTTGAGCCCAGCCCCGAGCTCTTCTCTTTCACTGTCCCCCCTAGGTATAGTTTTCTTGGAGGATCCTTGCATGAAGAGGAGTAGGCTTTCATAGCCCCGCTTATACAAGGATTATAAGGGTCTCACCATGTGCCCACTCTCGTTCTTCTATTCTCCCACATCCTTACTGCACGACGTTAAACTGCATGGCATCCAAGAACTACGTATGGCTTGATTCCCATCCTAATGGGATACATAGGAACGCCCGGACATTTTGTCTGTTGGCCCAGCCCAAAAGCCAAAATCTTCCCCTCGGGTCAAGACATATGGTAGGGTGCAAACTTTTTCCCTAACTCATGTTGAGCAAGCCTCGACCCGGCTGCACGTCCCCCTTGGAGATGTTCGCCACTTTCACGGATGAGTACATCTATGCTCCACCCACTCCTTGATTGGGATTCCATCACTTTCTTCACCTGGAGGGACCCTCAACAACGGCCTGGATACCACGCCCAAGGGTTCTCCTACCGATACGGGCCAACGCCCCTGAGGGTTTCTGAGCAACAAGCTGATACAAGTCCCGTGTTGCGAATTTGGTCAATGGTCGTCACTCATTTGTTGCTCCCATATCAGGTCACCATAAGGACACTGTGTTTAGATCATGGTCAATAGAGTCATGGATCTTTGGTTCCACCCTGAGATGTCCCAAACATTGAGTGCAGTGATTCGTTCTTCCCCATCCCAAAGTGACAAACTTCCCTCCGGGTGGTTCCAGCGGTCGGGCCCACGGCCCCAACTCTCTTATAAGGGATGTACGGCGTGGTGAGGGATTACGTCCTCATTCATTCTAGGTTAATTGCCATGCCATGAACATCCTCAGATGAGATACAATTATCTCTTTCCCCGTCCTCATGTAATACCTTAAACTACAAACTTGTCGGGCCTTCCTGACCGATTCCTAACCTTAGGCCCCTTGGCCTTTCCGGGCCCTTGGCCCCCGTCCTTACTGTAAGACATTAAACTACAAGTTAGTCAGGTCATCCTGACCGAGGTCCAGCCTCAGGCCTCCCTCACTGAGGCCTAGCTTCAGGCCCCTTGGCCTTCTCGGGACCTAGCCCAAGTTCATACCCGGAGTGTATGGTGTGGTGAGGAATTATGTCCACATTCACGTCGGTTTTTTCTCCATACCACACACCTCCTCCGTCTAGGGGTTCCTATTCCCCGACCATCATCCTTACTGCAAGATGTTAAACTACGAGTAGGCCAGGCCTTCCTGACCAGAACCCAACTATCAGGCCCCGTGGCCTTTTCGGGCCCCCTGGCCCAGGTGCTTTACTACGAGATTGTGCGGAGTGGTGTGGGATTATCTCCTCATTATTTTCTATGTCGCACACACCCTCGATATGGTATCCTGCCCACTGGGTATCTTCTAGAACTACATCTGGCATGATTCTCATCTTTATGGGATACGTAGGATCACCTGAATGTCTAAGCTTCGGGTCTATCCCCACCTATCGAAAATATTCATCCAACCATGGCCCCTTGGCCTACCCTTCCTCCATGAGGGGAGTATATGGTGTGGCGTGGGATTATGTCCTCATTCATGACACTCTTGTAATGACCACTCCATGTACCTCTCCCTCCCAAGCTGTTTCTTCGACCCTCTTCGGTGGTTCACCAATGTGCCTAGAGGTACTCTGGTTTATTACCTGGAATGTCAGACATTACTCGGACAAGTCTGCACCCACTTTTCAGGCTTTGTGTATCCCTCCATCAGGGTATCCATCATCTTTCACACCTTGAGGGTCCCCCAAGAATGGCTTGGATACCAAGCCCAAGGTCTCTCCTACCATTACGGGCCAACTCCCCTGAGGATTTCGGACAACAAATCAATAAAAAATCCTGTGTTGCGAATATGGTCAGCGGTCGATGCTCGTTTGTTGTTCCCACCTCAGGCTAACGTGATCTAAAGACTATTTTACACCATGGTTAATGGGTATCCTATATCGCCACACCAACCCCATTAAGCCCAAAATTTTGGTTACACGATTCACGTCCTTCTCCATTCTCATCGCGTCCAAGTGAAGTTTCGAAATTCTTGGTACTATTCCTCCATGTACTTCTGCGCATTGGGGGAACAAAGCCATGTCAAACGTGTGCTTAGGGGCTCTTCACCAACTTCCCCTCGATGGATGTTTCGGGTATTGCTATAGGGATCTTACCCCCTTGTTTCCCACACTGATTTTAACTCACGTGGGCTTAGGGATAGGGTCAAGGTCTGCGCTTACCTGGAAAGTTATCATCTACCCTTGGTCCGAGCTCTAAGACCATAAACTAAGATCTCCTCGGAACTACGTTCAGCTTTATTACCATCCTCATGGGATATGTAGGACCTCCCGAACGTCTCGTTTTCGGGTCCAGCTCATTTGGGAGCTAGTCTCTCCCCCGTTACCTTTCACCTCTATATGGGCCCCTCGTCCTGAGGTTCCTCTCTCGGGACTGCGTACGGTCTAATGTGGGATTATGTCCCCATTCATGTCGGTTATGCCACACGACACCATACACATTCCCCGCCTATCATCGTCTCTGCTACGTCTGCGCTTCATGACATTAAAATGCATGGTTGGTCCTGTCACACGACCCTAAATTGTGACATTATCGTCCTGGCCACACGATGAAAAATAGCACTGCATTGTGATGACCTCGTTGTAGAGGACATCATGTTGGGTATTGGTCACATTCCATTCCATTTTTCAACACCTATCACGGGTTGATTCTTGTGGCGACACCAGGGCCTGCTACCCTAGGCCTGTTGCTTCACAAAAAAAAACAAAAAAACCACTCACCTTAAAGGAAAAACAAGATTTATCAAATTCCACTTCTTTTAGTGCAAGGGCCACGCCCGCACTCCCCTTATTCCCTGGCACTGGTACCTTACCATGCCACCTTTTAGAACTACATATGGCTTGATTCTCATCCTCATGAGATAAGTAGAAGCACCCGGGCACTTCCCCTTAGGCCCAGCCTAATCTTCATGTTCGGTCCCTCAACTCAGTCATTTCCCTAGAGAACACATGGTAAGTAGGGCTTAAGTCCTTATTCACGTCGGGTTTGGTAACCGCCTTGCCGTGTGTCCCCTGCTCCCCTTACCCATTAATGGTCCGAGTTCTAAGACGTTAAACTAAGACTCTCTCAAGAACTACATGCAGCTTGATCCCCATCCTCATGGGGTACGTAGGAACGCCTTTGAATCTTTCTTTAGGCCCAGCTCAACTCTCGTTTATGGTCCCTTGACCTAAAACTATTCGAGAAGCACATGGTGGTCGGAACCCCCGGTTCCCATTCACATCAGGTGTCTGAGTTACCCCACCATGTGCCTCCTGTGTTTCCTCCCGCACGTGGTCCGAATTCTACGGCCCTAAACTAATATCTCCCTATGGGAAAGGACTCTTCTCCCTATATCTAATACATACCTTTGTCGTATTCAGATGTGTTTTGACAAAGAGCCCGAAGTGTGGGATTTTCATGGGGACATTCCCCTCGTCCCATGACCAAGCATCGTGAGCTCGCTATTTGGATACTCATCCTCTTCCACATCCAAAAGGACCCTCAGACGGCATGGATGCTAGGATTAAGGGCTCTCTATGGATGTTGGACCTAAGGTCCCTCCAATCATTTCGGGCCATCGTCCCTACGGATCTCTGACAACATCTGTGACATGGTTTTGTGTTTCGAACATGATCAACGGTTGACCCTCATTTGTCTATCCCCATTCTAGGCTAATGCGATATGGGTGCTGTGTTTCCACCATGGTTAACAGTTATCCTCTATCTTCACGCCACCGTCATTGTGATACAAATCTCGAGCATCATGATTCACACATTTCCACTCCCTCATGTTCAAGTGGGATTCTGACACACTCGGCTCTATCTCTTCACGCATCTAGGTGCGCCACATGGTCGTGTTAGTATTAAGGGACTAGTATTCACCGAGCATCCCCTCACCCTAACCTTCCACCTTTTGTGTTAGAAAAGTCCCACCACTACTTCTTATTTCCCACACCGAGCATGACTCATGTGGGCTTAGTAGTTGTGGCAGGATGTGTACCGACACGGCCAGGCTTCTCATCGTCCCACAAGACGTTAAAATGCGCTTTCAGAACTACGTATGGCTTGATTCCCATCATCATGGGATACGTAGAGATGCCCTGGTATGTTTCCTAGGGTCCATCCCATAGGAATCATTAATCCTATTCTTCCCCTTTCTGCCCCCCTGGCCAGACCCCTCATAGAGGACCATGTAACTATGATTCTACCCTGAACAAGTTCAGGATTCCCCAAGATCACGTTGGGAGGCAACATAAACCCTCTCCAAAGAGGCCCTGTCCCAAAGAAGGAAGGATCTGCAATCAAACCGATGCACTCATCTGGCGTACTCCCACCACAGTGGTGTAGTTACATGAGTGTTGGATTCTGTTCGGATGAACCATCAATCCATATTCCACGCTTTTTGTGCCCCTTATTCAGACCCTCATCCCATTTCATGTCTGAAGGGACCCCCTAACAGCCCAGTCTCATGCTGCATCGCCTCGCCTACAGTCCTGGGCTAACGTTCCGGAAGACTGGTCATGTTTGGAAGGACCCTATAATAGTATGGGTGCTAGAACTAGGGTCCGCCTACTGTCCTGGGCCAACGTCCCGAAGGATTTATCAACAACATTTTTGACATGGTCCCATGTTTCGAACATGGTCAATGGTCGACCCTCATTTTTTGTCCCCATATTAGGCTAACGCAGTAAGGATATCGTTTCTCCGCCACGGTTAACGTTTGTCCCTTATTGTCACATCATCCCACAGTGTTCCGAATCTTGGGTATCGTGATTCACACTTCCCATTTCCATCCGTTCGGACCAATTTCAGCACCCCTGGAGTTTCACCATTCGTTCATAAGAGCACGCTAAAGAAATGGTAATTCGTATATTCTGAGAACCTCCTTCTTTGTCCAGGCCTCTCCCATCTTCCAGAAATATAGACTGGTTATCCAAACCCTGGATTCCCGAAGCTTGTTTTCCAGTCCCATGTTGGGTGGGACGATGAGGCAACTATCTCCTGTTTCTCACATCGGGCTTGACCCACATGATCTTGGGTAATTATCGCTGAAAGTCCCGAAAACATTGTTGGGATGTAATTAAATGATGCAAACAGTGGAAATCATGCATGCTACAACATTCAAAAGAAGAAAAATTAAAGCGATAATGTACCATTAAAAGGTTTGTAAATTGTTACAATACTCGGAGGTCGACTCCCCCCATGGACGGGTTGACCCCATCAAAAGAGCATTACAGCTCCACCACCCTTCAGCTTGTGGCATCCAGGAATTGTTTCCACTGACTCAGATCTCGCTCCTCCTCAGCAGCGGTGGGGCGTGGTTCATCAGCCTTGGCCTTGGCCCCCTCTTTGTCAGCCTGAATGGCAGCCATAATTCCAGAAGCCTGCCTCATATGCTCTTCTGCCTCTGCCAGCTGGGCCTTCAATCGTGAGATCAGCTCTGATTGTGTATTAAGAGAGGCTGAGTGCTCATCTGCCCGGGCCTGCAGCTGTCGGACTTCACTTTCAGCCTCCTAAAGCTTCTTGATGTTTTTCGCCTTCCTCCACTGCCAGCCCACGCTGAGCCCGCGATCATACTCCCAGATCTTATCGTCCATGAGATCGCGGATTAGCGCATGAGGACGTTCGGAATCCACTCCCCCAACACACAGTTCACGCAGCCGCGAGCGAAGTCTATCCATTTTGTTCAGCCATAGCACTTGGAGGTGTCCTTGATGAAGCGCGTGATTATCTTCCATGATCGGCGGCGGACTATGCTATTTTCTTCTTATTCGGAGGTCGTTTCATCCCAGTCTGCGTGATTGGCAGGATCGTATGTAGGATATGCCCACAAAAAGTCCTCGGCAGGATCTGCATCTGGCATTGAATCCAGTGCGACATCTGGTGCTAGAGTAGGCGTGACGGGACTTGGGTCGGCCGATTGATCCTCTTCATCGGAATCCACCTCAATAACCTCGGGCACGACCCTGCTGGTGGTCCCGCCAATGATGGTGTGTGTTGCATCTCAGGGATATGGGGGGACTATCTCCCCCATCACCGGGATGGCCCTAGGAGGGATGCCACCAAACATCCCGACCAGCCTTGCCGCAGCAACCCATTCCAGTCAGAGAACTGTATGACAAAGAGGGACATAAACATTAGTTGGTACAATCTACATGTGACAGCAATGAATCCAGTAGAGAAAAATTACGGAGATCAAACTCCTGGTGTTTCTCTTGAGTCGATGCTGACGGGACCCCGGGGCGTGGCCCTCCATATACTGTTGGAAGGTCTGAAGATCCTAGAGTAGCCACATTGGGTGCTCTGGCCCCGCCAGACATAGAACTGGACGCAGCCATAGGCGCGGGTTTTGAAGGTCCTACATCTTCACCTGCCAAGGGGCAAGAATGAGGCTTGCATACAAGTTCCTCCTGCATGGTTCCAACATCATTGAGAAATCTGTGATGGCCCGAGAATGGACCATAAGGAAAGAATTTTGGAATGCTACCTCGAGAGCCTCTGCGAAATCATCATAATCTGAGTCTTGGTCTCTCACTTCTCCCTCCTCCAACGGGCTCCCTTCGCCAGCCTCATCCTCCCGAGAGGAGTCCTCTAATTCTTCCGGTAGGGGTAAACGCTCCCTCAAATCGGTAGCTGACAGCTGTGGGGGAACCCTCCGATCTAGCAGTACCCTCACCTGGTCTGTCATTGGGCGTGGGACACCACTGGAGTGAACGTAGTCCTCTAGCTCATCCAAGTATTGCTCTGTCTCCGCTGGAGATGCCATGAAACCAGCCCGGACTGGTCCTATTCCCGATAACTCAATCCCGAGATGATTCAAGTGCGCCCACATCTCGGGTGGACTGAGGAATTTCTAGTTGACATCCCAAATGTCCCATGCCTCCGGGAAGACGGAATCCTATGCCATGTCGATGTGACGCAGCCGCTTCCCAGTAGCCTGAGTGGATATCCTACGAAATCCCCTCGACGGCCGCCCCTCCGGATGGCCCTTCTCTTCTGGAATCACCGGATCTGCCATTGTTGCCACACCCTCGGCCGGTGCGGGCCTCGCCGCCACAGTAGTCCTGCCACCGCGAGAGGCCCTTGCTGCCCTATGGCCCTGACATTGGGATAGAGGAGGCCTTCCGTCACCAACTCGAACGGTTGGCTGCCTCAGCATCTCCCCTACATAAGCGCCCTCCTAGCTGATGGCACACTCCCTCACCAATCCGAAAGCGGTGGTGGATGGAGACAATGAAATTTGCATCTTCTTGTCTTCCCATGTGAACATGAGCCACAACTGCCTCATCAGACACGGGTGCTCCTCGTGATGCACCTCCCAGTAGACCTGCGGGGTCATCTGCTGGAGGCACCAGAACTGCCTCGCAAACTGATGTGGGGTGTACGGTTCACAAAGCGGCTCACAATCCACTTGTGCCACCAAAACTCCTCCTCAAAAGTCCAGGAGATAATCCCGGTGCTCTTCCTTCTCATTCCTATCATCCGTGATTACCCCCATCATCAATGTAAATGGGTGGAAGATAAACTCATCTGCCCTCCACATCCGATTCAGCACCATCAGTACGGTTAGTTTGAATGGGAAGCTCCTGGCTGCATTCAGAATGGAGGGGTGAAAGTTTGATCCCAGTGGTGAGATAGGGTTTGGATACTCATAAATCCCCCTGATGTGTGCCGCAATCCACCCATACAGAAGGTGGAAGGGCCTGCATATCCTTGGCGGCTTCTTTCCCTCGCTAACGTGTCGTAGCATCCTATACAACTTAGCGAGCATTGGAATCCCTAGATTGACCTGCTGCCCCATGGCCATCATAGATGCCATGATGAATGAGCTGGGTCGCACCCCCAAGCTGGTATCTCTCACCGGTAGGATCCAACCACAGATAAGGGCCGCGATGAACGCCACCAGCCTGACTATCGGCTGTTGTTTAGTGCTGACAATGAAACCCCAAGTCTTCCATTGGTTGTCCTCCAAGACCCGCAAATAAAAGTTCCCCTTGCCCCATTGAGCCGCCTTCGGACAAGTTTGAGCCCTTAGATGGAACTCTCGATTCTCCAGGAAGTTCAAGAAATGATCGAACCACTTCTTAAAGTGGACATCCCTCACTGCCTCCTTGTCCTCTCCAGGGACCAGTGCCATCAACGCCGACGCCAGTCACGATATCTGCTTCGTATCCTCCCACGCACTCATGACGGGGAGGAACTCATCATACATGGCCCCCAAGATTAGAACCCCCAAAATCTGGTGTACATCCCACAGGCTGATTCCCACCTCCCCATGGTGCAGGTAAAAAGTATTGGTCCTAGATGACCATCTTCTTAGCAGCTCTGGCATCAGCTGTTTCGGTTGGTAAATGCAGAATTGGGAGGCCCATGCTACCTCATACAAACCCACTCTCCTCATCTCGGTTCTAAACTCCTTGCATGAGGCGCCTACCCAGTAGGCCCATGCCCAGTCATTGGTGAATTTTCCACCCTGGCGCAGGTCCCACTCATCGGACCACCCCTTCGTTGAATCCTGCAAAGCCGCCTTCAGCATGGTGCGGTACAGAGGAGGGGACGTCTCCGGTTGCAGTGTCTCCCTGTCAATATTGTTCACCTGGAAATAGAGACAGTCGACCGTGACAAGTGTGAATTCCTCCCATGCATGACCATTGGCCGCCCTGAACCACTGGCACTAGCATGGCGTTCTCTTGAACCAGAAAGTTGGTTCTTCCCTACTCGCCTCAGGGATGAAGACATCATCCCTCAGCCCGAAGCCATACAAAGGCAGATTCTTGCACTGCGGGTAGTTCTTCTGACTCTCTGATAGTAGTTCTGTCAAAGAATTATGGTCCGAGTGACTTTAGACCATCTCTCCAAGGCCCATATAGTTAGCCATCTCATCCCTCCGAGCGGCATCTGCAAGCACCCCCAACACAGCTTCTCTATGGTCCATTTCGATTTCGGAACTCAAAAAAAATTCAGGTCGGGTCGCGAAGGTTGCTCGCGAAGAGCTCTCATGAAGCTTGGGTGCAAAACCAAGCCTTGGAGCCTGTCCTAGGCTGGCAAACAGAAGTTTTCTGGGCGCGGTCGCGGATTTGGAGACTCACGGTTCTCCGTTAAGATCGATTCACAGAAAGCACACGCGGAGTACGCAGAGCTTCGTGAAGTCGAGAGCACAAAAGGAAAAAAGTCCCGAGAAGACAAAAGAGAGGTAAACCCTTGCCCCCTATTTATAGGCAGTGACCCCAGAGCTTCACGGCATGTCCCGCCCGCATGGAGCATCGCGGCGCGTCTGGACAGCGCGGCCACTGGCCGCCCCGCGCGCCCTCTTCGCGAGGCCGCATTGCGAACCACTGATAATTTTAGCGATTTTCCCTCAGACTTCAACCCTTCATCCCTCCGTGACTCCAAGTCTGAGGGGGGGCATTTTTTGGCACCAAAATAGTGGACAAAAAAGGAAGAAGGAAAAGAAGCTCACGCGCTGCCCCGCAAAGCGCAGCCGCGGAGCGCCCCCAACAAACGAGCCCGCCGCGAAGCTCCTGAGGCGGTAACACTCTGCGAACGGCCTGACGTTCGCGAGCCCGCCGCAAAGCACCCACCGCCCCTTCGCGCCACGTGAGATCTACTTTACGGTGCCCCTTACCTATAAATACTGGGCTCCCCCTAAGTCCAGAAAGAATGATCTGACCATTCGGCTTCTAAGATCCCGAATCGCGAAGCACCCTTCGCTCCCGGGAATCATGAGCTCTGTGAGGTACTTATACTTCGCGATATGCATTTGCCTTGTCTCGTCTTGAGACCCTCTTCCGAGAGGCATGACCTTCATGAAGCCTAAGGGAATTTGCTAAGGAAGGTGATTCCCAAGGGAACCTGGGCAGCCGTGGAGCGTTTATTCTTCGCAAAACACCCATCCTATACTGGTGATCCACATGCCAAGGAGGGGTCACTATACATCGTGAAGCACACTTCTTCACAGCACCTTGCTTCACAAGGCACCTCTACTTCGTGAGACAGTGCTCCGTGAATACTATTCCACTTCGCGAAGCACCTCCCATTCACACCTCTGCCCCATGCTAAGGCCAAGGCACTCCACTTCGCGAAGCATACTCCTTTGCTTGGAAATTCCTCTTCCCGTGCGACCCTCTAGGTTTGCATGATGTGATTTTAAAGTCCCATGGACAACACCACCTGTAGCGTTGCTTCGCCTAATGCTTCTTTGCATAGGCATGCTAACGGCTATTTCTTTTTCGCATAGCCATGCTATCATGGACCCCTAGATGGTTCTCTACACGACCCCCCCCCCTTTACCATGGCTTTGTCGGTACCTTCCCTTCCCCAAGGGGCAGAGGGTACCAGTTATGTAAGTCCTAGGGGTGCGGAGTAAACCCACCTTGTCCGAGCTGCAGGACGTTAAACTACCAAGAACCTCGTCCTCAACACATGGCGTTAAACTATGATCAGACCCTGTGCCTCGTACGTAGGGTCCCCCCGTCTTGGACATTCTTTACACCCACTCGTCTCCACGAGAATGGATTCTCCATCACATGGTATGAGATCCTCCTTGTTGAAGTAGCGTATGTCCATGGGAGAAGGGAAACCACCTTGGTGTAAGCCCCCCCCCCAGCCTCTCTTGCGGAAGGTTGCACCTCCGTACTCCCCCACTTCCAAGGCTAGTGGAGCCCCTTTCCCACTACGCTTTTTTGCACTTCGGGCCTCTATCCTGAAGTAAGTCCTAGCACCGTGGGCTTCCTAACGTGTAAGCCCCTCGTCATTTCCCACGGATGCATCCTTCGAGACGTGATCGTCAGGTCCCTGCAACCTCTTGTTTCTCACACTGAGCATGACTCACGTGAGCTTAGAGTGAGTGTCGGCCCTGACTCCCACCTAAAGAGAACTACGAGGTCTTTGATCCATGTCAAGGCATGGTATGTAGGAAGCCTCCATGAGGTTCAAGCCCACCGCCTGTCATTTATTCACGTCAGGGTTTATCCTCGTCCTGCATGATGTTAAACTGTATCCTAGTCTAGCGGTAAGCTGTTGTGACCTCACCTAAACTACGTGGTCTTTGATTCGTGCTAAGGCATGGTACGTAGGAAACCTCCACGAGGTTCAAGACCACCTTGACCCCGGGTCCCCTTTATTTCGGCCTTCCGGCGTCCAATCTGAACTACGTGGACTTTGATCCATGCTAAGGCATGGTATGTAGGAAGCCTCCATGAGGTTCAAGCCCCCCCCCCCCCACCAGTGGACCCCCTGGGTTCACTTTCACGTCGGTTCGCCGACAAAACCCAACCAGAACTATGGGGTCTTTGATCCATGTCAAGGCATGGTACGTAAGAAGTCTCCATGAGGTTCAAGACCATCACCTGTTGGTCATTCCGACCTCCGTCATGTCGGTTCACCAACACCTGGGTAGCCTAGTGTGTAAGCCCCACACCATCTGGAGCAAGGTCTCTTTTCTTTCACGTCGGTCCACCGACACCCACCATTCATGCCTGAACTATGAGGACTTTGATCCATATTAAGGTATGGTACGTAGGAAGCCTCAATGAGGTTCGAGCCCATCACCCAGCCATTTCGACCCCATTCACGTCGGTTCACCCCCATCCAACATGACGTTAAACCGTGTCCCACATCTCATCTGAACTACAAGGACATTGATCCATGTCAAGGCATGGTACGTAGGAAGCCTTCCTGAGGCTCAAGCCCAACTTTACTGTCGCCCTTGCGATGGTCCCATTTCATTCCCCCTCTACTTCATCCATCCACCCATCCATCATCCACCCTGATTCTTACCCGGGACACTACATCCCGGTGGGATCATGCCACTCTACTCCCCTCCACAGTGTCTGGGAAGCCTCCCATGAGCTGATCCTGACATCGACACCCCTTCAAGGGAAATTTATCAATCTAATCCACTCCAGCTAGTGTTTTGATTAGGCTGATCCATCTCCGATGGAAGTTAAACCTAAGGCATACCCTGTGTTAAACATGGAAAGCTGAGGAAAACCTCAGATACATGCCTATGGCATATGATTCCCCATGCTCAATGTGGGATGCCTCAGGCTTCCACGCCCTCGAGAAGCCCTATGACAAGGGAAAAAAGATAGACATGCCAATTCCCCAGCGTTCAGACATGCTACTAATGCCTCGACGTGAATACTCCCCCGACTGAAGGTTTCTACCCTGACCAGACCCTTTGGAATGTCCTGACAGAAGCAGTGTAATTAGCTGGAATCCATGAAAACATGGCACTGGGAAGAGTTTCATGAAAAATGTATTAAATCTATGAGGGAGACCCAGACTAGGTGACAAGTTCCTAGGAGGAATCCATGGAAGGAAGAACTGACATCCCATCATCCCGGTTTCGATCAAGGAGTAAACTTCCCTGAACAATGAATGGATGTTTCCCGCCTTTGGAAAGCAGGAATGTGGGGCTACAGCTGCGCATCCTCCGCAGACGGATGCACGTGCCCCGGCGTAAAAGTGTCGGAAACAAACGCCCATGAAATAAATATCCTAAAATGGATATTTAAATACCCATATATTTAATTATATGTGTCATAGAATACATCCATGGGCATTATACACACTACACAAACTAAATGAGTGGTGAATAAGTCATGTATCTCATGAAAATAAAAAGTGAAATGAAATTCCCTTACCTTAAGTCTTGAATTTATTCATACACATTAAAACATCCTATATAATAAATATAAGTTTATTATACATCTAAAAAATAATAATACTATAAAATATAATATAATAAATTATTTTTATGATTTTATATTTCCTGTTTATTAACAAATCCATGTCAATTTTACATTTCAGGAAATATCTGCTTTATTTTTTGTATTATTTTTACATGTGATTATTTATCCTATTACTTAGATCATTATTTAATTATTTATATAATTTAAAACAAGGTATAAATATCATATATATTCATTATATAGGTATTTATAATAATCTATATAATATATAAGTATGAAATGGAATACACCGTTCATGGAGACGGTAGGCCGTATGTACGCATGAATGGTGTTTCCTTTTTATTATCATATTGAAAGAAATAAAGTCATTAAAATATATATATATATATATATATTAATTATAGTAGAATAATTAGTTTATATATATCATATATGTTGACTAAACACATCCCTAATACATTCCATGTATGGTGTAAATGAATCACATCGCTTTGAGAAGGTGGTAGTGCACACTTCCCCAAAAGAAATTTAATAATTACACAAAATGAAAAGAATGAATTTATGTGTAAGATCCCATCCTTTTTGGAGTTATCTCATGTAAAAAATTATATACTCTGTTTTTTAATTACCTTTGGTTGGATTTATGACTTGGGGAGAGTTTGGGTTTAGTTTTAAGAAAATGTGGAGTAAAGGGGATGTAAATGGTTAGTGCACAGTTAAAGTAAACTTTGTGCCCAGCCCAGCTAACTGTGTGGACCCGGGTAGTGAGGGTTTCATGTTTGGTGTAGGGTTTGTTAAATCTTGTGCCCCTGCCTAGAAAAATCATGTTCGTGGTTTTATTTCACCCAAAAATCAATATCCCCAAAAAACCCTAATTTGGACCTTAGATCAGGAATTCTCATGTTTGGGAAATTATAGACCTTTCTGAATGGGTTCTAAGGTCATATGAACTTATTTCTTCAAGATTCTAAGCCCAAATACAAGATTCTCTCTTCTTTGGGTATGTGGATCTCATCCAGATCTTTATTCCGTCTATTCTTTTTCTTCTCTTGATGCTTTGGTGGGTTTTATCTTGTGGTTCTTCAAATATAAACCATTTTGGTTATATATTGATATAGTATTGTAGATCTATATCTAGATTTATTATATATTGATATATTTTATCTTGGATTGGGTATCTAGATCTAGAACTTAGATCTATGTTGTTGTGCTGCTCTGATTTTGGGGATTTCCTCTGAGCGAATGTCCGTTAATAAATTGAGGTTGCTGGTCTAAAATTCAAATCTCATAGTCTTTGTTAAAATTGTGTGTATTTAATTGTATAATTTCTATTAGATGTTTAAAAATTGTTTTCTTGATAAAATTAATTAATTTTGTGAACAAATTAATTAATGGAAATAAGTAATTATGAGGTTGTGACTTTAGATCATGAATAATTAATTGTTAAATAAATTATAGAGTTCTTGAGATTGTTGAAAATGATTAATTAATTGTAAAATTAATTGATGGGAATGATTTGGATTATGAATTTTTTATTTGAAAAATTAATTTTCGAATTAATTATGGATATGTTGAAATTGTGAGTGAGATAATTTATTATGGACTTAATTATAGGATTTTGAGTGCATAGAGGATATTGATCAATTAATTGTTGAATTAGTTAATGGGAATGAAATACTTAATTAATTGTGGAATTAATTAGGTTTATTTATATTATAAACTAATTTTTGAATTAGTAATGATGTTTGGGAATAATTAATTGGTGAATAAATTATTAGATGTCTTGTTGTGAAATGATTAATTAATTGTTGAATTAATTAATGGACTTTATATGGTTAGTTAATGGTTGAATTATTTAACTAAAAGGTTGTGATTAATTAATTTTTGAATTAATTAGTCATATATACATGGCTAATTAATTATGGAGTTAATTAAAGGGTTTTATATGATTAATTAATTTTTAATTAATTAAAGGAATGATTGGTGAAATGGCTATTGGTTTTGATTATGTTGGAATGGAGTAGCACATGGGATAACCAGGGTGTGAAGAAGGGATTAACTGGTAAGACCAAGAGATATTATATTATTATTTTCTAAAGGACTGTGTGAGACTTTGAAGAAGAAGACTATGTGAGCTTTTTTTTTGAAGGACCATCTAAGAATTTGAAGAACAAGAATGAAATATCTTTTGTTTTTTTTTGAAGGACAATGTGAGCCTTCAAGGGAAAAGACTAAGATAGATTTATCATTTTTTCTAGAAAGCATCTATGCTTTATTTCGTATTACTCATTTCAGAAACTTGAGGTTAGGACCCATAGTTCATATTACTTATGCCTATCTAATTTATAAGTTTTACATGTTTGATAAATTCTATATGGATTATGATAATGAATGGAAAAATGGACATTCAGATTTCTGATATCCCATGGGAATGGTTCAGACTCCAGTGAGGGCCAAAGTAACTATTGGTGATTGGGTTTCTATGGGAACATGGGAGAATATTTGGTTAAATAAATAGTAACTGAATAAATGTAAATTTTTTACCTAATTTATGTATTTATTTATCATTTATTCAACTATATACACTGTTATTAATTATATTTTTTTAATAAATCATTGGTGGTGTCCTACTTAGTTGTACTCACACCCTACTCGGGTTTCCTGATCAGTACCCAAATAGACTTTATTGTTGCATTACAGGATAAGGGAAAGTTCCCTAGATTAGATTTCTAATTGGGGATGGATCATGGATGAGGTAATTAGACATGGTTTGGTACCCACTTGGGAGTTTTTAGTGTCTTTACATTCAGTTTCATTGCAGATACTTTGGCATAGCATGTTTCCCTTTCATTTGAGTACTATATTTATGGTTTTGGTTATCTAGTGGCATTGGTACTGTTTATGATTATATATGCTTCCACTATTTCTTATTAACTTCTGCTAGAGTTTTACTCTAATAAAAGAGGGTATCGTCTCACCATAACTAAATTACCAGACCCTCACTACTAGTCAGTAGCCTCTGTTGTACGTGGAGGCATGCCTGAGGTCATGTGATGGTCTGGCTCGAGGCACTAGTGTGTGGATCCCAGTTCGGGACATTACAAAGTGGTATTCAAGGTCTATTTTTATTTCTTATTCTTTTGTATTACTATTTGTGAAATGGTAGATAGGAGTCTAGGAAGAGTCTGAGCTTGGAAATGATCTCATGCATGGGAGTTATAAACCCATGTACGGGGGAAGCCCTGAGTACTCAAGGTGGCATTATTATTGTTGTTTTTTTATTATTATTGAATATTACTTCACCTTGGGTGAAGCACTTGTTTTTTTTCTGATAATTACTCTTGGGATTTTTGAGAATTGACTCATGTCCCAAAATGGCACAAGAGTTGAGTCTACATGCATCATTATAAGAACTCAGTACTATTTTTTTACATTCATCATCTTAGGAACACATGAGAAAACATGTTTTGGGTATGTTGTTAAACTTAAACTATTTTCCTAGCTTATGATATTGAATAGAAAATGTTCCTACTTTGAATTTGAATGTTGTAAAATGATGAAATAATATGAATAAATGGGTGTCTAAATGAGAAACTTGAATAATGATAATGTGGTTACCCTTGTTAATTATTCTTAGGTATAGGATGGTTAAGGGTAGTAATAGAGCCTCAGTTTTTACCATTTGTTGAGGGTTGGGGAAAGGACTTGTTATAGCTTGTTGATGTTTTCCTCTAACTTCATAAGATAAAGTTGTGTTTTGAGTCCTATAATGTGTGTTTGGAATTATAGAGACACACCTCCATGATTAATCTTATTGAGAGGATGATCAGAGTACATTGATATGGATGATTATATAGTGGTGGAACTTGAGGCACCGATAGTTCTAGGGGAGGAAGTGGGAGATAAATTCTGAGAGAAATTCACTCGTTTCATGCAATTTATGGAAAGAGACCCAAGGTGGGTTGTGAAAAATCATGTATGATTTGAATAGGTAGTTTTAGTTGCATCACCCTATGACCGTTACTAGAGAGGGTGGAACTAAGAAAGATGATTTATGGATTGAATCTGTCCAGACAATACTTTAACACCTGTATTTTATGGTTGAGAATAGAGTCAAGCTGGCAGATTACATGTTTCATAGACAAGAAAAATGTTGGTGAGACATCTAGACACAGCATGCACAGCTAGAATCTATGTAATGGAAGGACCTTTAGGGAAATATCTTCAATTACTTCTACCTAGATATTCTAAGGTAGGAGAGAGAAGTTTAATTCATGCGGTTGACTCGGGTAAATATGTATGTGATGGACTATTCCATATGCTTTATATATTTGTAGAGTTTTTGTCTAACATTGGAAGCAGATAAGGCTACTTCAGGAAAAAAAATTAGGATGGACTTATGTGTTAAATTAAGTCCCAATTGAATATATTCTGTCAGAAGAATTTTACATAAGTAGTAAATTAGTCTCTCATTTATTAGGGGAACATGAGGGGAGGATTCTATGGAGGACATGTGGTTTATTCTATATGGTCTGAAGGTACGTATTCTGAGAGCAGTAAGAATCATTATGTAACTTTCTCTAAGAGATGTGGTAGGAAGAGTATCAAGGTGGAGGATTTATTACAAAAGACCTTAACATTGGCAGTTTACCACATATGTGGTAGGATAAGGAATTTTAAAAATAATTTCCCCCAACCACCAGTGGAATACTGAAACTACTATAATATGGGACATCTATAGAGGTTTTTTTGGAACCCAAGGTATATAGACAGTGGAAATACAACTAGTCATAATAATAGTATGGAAAGGGGATCTTCTACACCATATTATGTGGGTAATATAAATTATAATGGAAGACATGGTAGAGGCAGTGGATATGGTACTTCTAGGTAAGAGCGCCCACATCAGCAAAGTGGTGAAACTCATGGAAGTATGACAAAATCACAAGGAATAGGGTCAGTAAAGTTACATGCAGTGAAGCCTAAAATTATGGATAGTGAGTTTGTTCCATCAAAAATGAGAGGTATTATTCTTGTATCATCTACATTATGTAGTTTTTTATTTGATTCTAGTGCCTCAAATCCCTTTATATATGCTAAACGTGTTAATCGTTTGAGCCTAACAATGGATTTTTTGAGCAGGGTAATGACTATAAATATGTCTTTGAGAGTAAAATATAGATACACTTATATTTTCAAGGGATTTTCTCCTAATATCAGGGAGTATATTTATCTATGGGATCTCTATATCCTTGACATGATAGGACTTGACCTAATTATCTCTATTGACTGGCCAGTCTCATACCAATCTCACATAGACTGTTATATCATGATATTTGTGTTTATGTTTCCTAAGGGTGACCATTACATTAAATGGGGAGAGTGGGATATCTAGGAAGGCCAAGTAGGTCCAATTACTCAGCATCTAAAAGAGCTCACAGGCCAACTGTCAAGTATTTTAATGGATGATGAAGGTGTTAGGAAATATGTCCTTCCACCAGTAGTAGACATATTTCAGGATGTCTTTCTTGAAGACTTCTCAGAGATTCCACCTGAGAGAGATGTGGAATTCACTATTGAGCTCATGTCGGGGGCTAATCCTGTATATATTCCACCATGCAGAATGGAACTGATAGAGCTTCAAGAGCACAAATCTCAGGTGGAGGAATTGAAGGATAAAGGATTTATCCATCCAAGTATGTCACCTTGGGGATCAACTATATTATTTGTAAAGAAGTATTATGGGAGTTTATGTGTGTGTGTTTATTACTAGAAGTTGAATAAGATAAATATAACAAATTTATATCCTCTTCCATGTATCAAAAATATTTTTGATCAGTTAAAGGGGGATTCTGTATTCTCAAAGATCAACTTGAGATTAGGGTATCATCATTTGAGAGTTCAGACTTCCGATATACCGAGGACTGATTTTAGGAGAAATTTTGACTTTATGAGTTTTTTTTAATGTTTTTGGGTTGACGAATGCACCACTAGTGTTTATGGCCTTTATGATCAGAATATTCCATCCATATCTGGATCAATTTTTGGTGGTATTTTTGGATGAAATCTTGTACTCCAAGACTCATACAATCATGACCAACATCTTGACATCATCCTGAGTACACTGAGAGAGAATTGGATATACACCAAGATATCTAAGTGTAAGTTTTGGATTGACTAGTTACACTTCATGGGGAAAATCATCTCAGAGGATGGTGTGTCGTTGGACCTAGAGAAGGTTCAAGTAGTGGTTTCTTGGGAGCAACCCAATAATGTTTTTGATATCTAAAGCTTTCTAGGATTGGCTAGATATTAAAAGAGATTAATCCAATACTTTTCCATCTTAACAGAATCACTTTCAGGCTTGACCAAGAAGGGGATAAAGGTTGAGTGGAAAAAATCATGTGAGAATGATTTCTAGGAGCTGAAGAAGAATTTGATGTCGGCACCAATTTTGATCCTTCTTAAGTTATGAGAGGAGTACACAGTGTATTGTGATGCTTCTAGGGTTAGACATAGAGATTTGATAATGCAGGGAGATTGAGTTGCGGATTATAGGTATTGATAGTTGATTCTATAAGAATAGAATTACCCTCCGCATGATCTTGAGTTGGAAACTTTTGTTTATGCTTTGAATTGTTGGTGGCACTATCTGTTGGGAAATAATTTTACGGTGTTTACCAATCATAAAAGTTTAATGTAAATATTCTCTCAATGTAATTTGAATCTTAGGTAGTGGAGATGGGTGGAGTATATGTAGTATTTTTATTTTTGAACTTAAATATAAATCTGGAAAGGGAAATAGTGTGGATAAAACATTAAGTAGAAAAAATCAGACTCAGGTGGTTCATGAGTCTAGTGCTGAGTGAAAGATGATGATGTTTCTAGTTAAGATACATGTTGTGGTTTTGGAGGGTTGGGAGAAGATGACTCTGGTTTCAATTGCAGTGCAGTCTACACTTTTGAGATAGATTAGGGAAATACATTAAGAGGATCTAGAGTGATTATCCTTGAGGGAAAACTTTGAAGGTGGGGGACACCTTGGAATTTTTTGATAGATGAGGATGAGATCATCTACATGAAGAATCAATTTTTTGTGCCTATGAGCATGAAAGAGGAGCTTGTGTGGGAATTTCATGCCTTGAAGTGGGAGGTACATACAGGAATGACCAAAATGTACCATGACCCATGATGAAAATTTTGGTGGTCAGGCATAAAAAAGGAGATAGAAGATTTCATGAAGCGATGTTACACTTGTATGCAAGTAAAGGAAGAGCAACAATTGCCTAGAGGTTTTCTATAGTCGTTTCTCATTCTACAATAGAAGTTGGATAAAATAACTATAGATTTTGTGGTAGGTCTTCCAAAGACAGTGATTAAGAATGATGTTATTCTAGTTATTGTGTACCGACTAACAAAGGTATCATATTTCATGCCAATATAGGAAACCTTCATATTAGAGAAATTGGGAGAAGTATATGTTCGGGAGGTAGTACTTCTTCATAGGGTTCCATAGACTATAGTTCTAGACTATGATTTTTTATTTACTTCATGCTTATGTTAGGGCTTATAAAAGGTGATTGGAATATAAGTTTTATTGAGTACATATTTCCACCCATAGATAGATGGGAAGTCAGAGCATACTATACAGGTGCTTGAAAATATCTTGTGGGCATGTTTTCTAGACTTCGGTGGGTCATGGGATAAACACTTGGATCTAGTGGAGTTTTCATATAACAACAATTATTAGGTAAATACTTATATGGAACCATACATGGATCTTTATGGTAGGCCATTTAGATCACTGCTATGCTGGATGGAGGTTGGTGAGTTATAATTTTTCAGGTGGAGTCTCGTATAGGAGATGTTTGAGCTGGTGTAGTTGATTTTTAAATATATGGCTATGGATCAAAGTAGATATAAGTCATATGAAAATATAAAAAGATGACCCCTGGAGTTTACATAGGGTGATCATATATTTTTTTTAGTTGTCACCCAAGTTGGGTAACCATAGGATATGGGGATAGGGCAAGTTATCACCCATGTTTGTTGGACCTTTTGTGACTATGGATAGAATCGATCCAGTGGCATATCGATTATCTCTTCCACATAAATATAGTGCAATTCATGATGTTTTCCATGTGTCAAAAACTACGGCCGTATCACATAGACCCTTCTCATGTGATCGATGTGGATGAGGTTGATATTGAGATAGATTCATCTTTTGAGGAGCATCTGATTCGTGTGTTGGATCGCAGTGAGAATGTGTTATAGGGAAAGGACATTCCGATAGTTCTTATGTTATAGAAACATGGATGTTAACAATAGGAAACATGGGAAAGGGAAGCAGATATGAGGGATCAATCACCCGATCTTTTTGTCTTGGAATATTATGAAAACATGGAAGTATAGCTTGAGAATAAGCTATTATAAGGTGGGGAGATTATAATATCCCAACCTTTTATAGAATTTTCTCAGGTGAAAATTCATGTACTTTTGTTTTATTTAAGTACCTTTGGTTGGAGTTAAGACTTAGGGTGCATTTGGGTGGAGTTTTAAGAAAAGTTTTTTTAAAGGGGATTGTGCACAATTGTCACACGATTAGAGAAAACCGTGTTCCCATGCTAGCTAACCATGGGGACCCAGGAAATGGGGTCCACATAGTTAGTGCACAGTTTATTAAACAGTGATTCCCTACCCATAAAAACCATGTACGTAGTTTTATTTCAATGAAAAAATTATTTTAAAATCCTCCAAACCCCGGAAATACCCTCATTTCAACCTTGGCTCAGGACTTAACATTTTTGGAAAATTATAGAGATTTCTAGAGGGGTTCTAAGGACATACGACTTCTATTATTCAAGATTAAAATCTTAAATTGAAGATCTACTCTTATCCCAGTAATCTGATCTCATCTTGATCCTTATTCCATCCATTCTTTTTCTTCTCTTGATCATTTGGTGGGTTTTATCCTCTGGTTCTTTAGATCTAAACCATTTTGGTGATATCTATATCTAAGATTGTAGATATAGATCTAGATTTATTATATCTTTATATCATTTATCTTGGTTTAGGGATCTAGATTTAGAAATCAGATCTGCGTCGATGCACTGCTCATATTTTGTGGATTTCCTTTGAGTGAATGTTTGTCGACGAATTGAGGTAGGTGGTCTAAAATTCAAATCCCATAGTGTTGATTAAAATTTTGTGTATGAAATTTTATAATTTCTATTAGATGTTTAGAAATTGTTTTATTGATTAAATTAATTAATTTAGTGTATAAATTAATTAAAGGAAATGTGGAATTGGGATGTTGTGATTTTAGATCATGAAAAATTAATTGGTAGATTAATTGTTAGATTAATTATAGAGTTGTTTAGATTGTTGAACTTGATTGATTAATTGGATAATTAATTAATGATAATGTTTTGGATTATGAAATTTTGATATAAATAATTAATTGTAAAATTAATTATGGATACGTTTAAATTGTGAGTGAGATAATTAATTATGGAATTAATTATGGGATTTTGAGTTAGTGGATGATATGGATTAATTAAATGTTTAATTAGTTAATGGGAATAATGTACGTGATTAATTGAGGAATTAATTAAGGTTAATTATAGGACAAACTATTTGTTAAATTTGTAATGAAGTTTTAGAATAACTAATTGGTGAATTAATTATTGGATGTCAAGTTGTGAAATGGTTAATTAATTTCTGAATTAGTTAATGGACTATATATGATTAGTTAATTGTTTAATTAATTAACCGAAGAGTTTTGATTAATTAATTTTTGAATTAATTAATGGGATGTACATGGATAATTAATTATTGAATTAATTGAAGGGTTTTGTGTGATTAATTAATAGTGATTTAATTAATGGAATGATTGGTGAAATGGATATTAGTTGTGATTATGTTGATAGAGATTAGTATATGGCATAACTGGGGTGTGATAAATTGATTAACTGGGAATGCTGAGAGAGCTTATATTATTGTTTTTTGAAGAACTGTGTGAGCCTTCGAAGAAGAGGACTCTGTGAGATTCTGTTTGTTTTTTGAAGGATCGTGTGAGCCTTTAAAGAAAAATACTACAAGAGATTTTCTTTTTTTTTCAAAGGACCATGTGATCTGTTGAGGGAAAATATTGAGAGTTCTTTCCCATTATTCTTAGGAATCATTTATGCAATGTTTTGTATTAATCACTATAGAACCTTGATGTTATGACCCATATTACACATTACTTATACCTATCTTGTAACACCCTAAGCTTCCACAGTATGCTTCTCTTTCAATAATGCAATAGCTTGCATTGTACGCAAGTTCAAGATTCTAACACACCGCAACATATCAAAGTAGCCGTTATGAATAGTAATACCCACTTTTTGAAATTTTATAAATTTTATTATTCAAATTGGACTTCATTTTTGGATTCGGAATAACCAAATTATCCTAAGTTGAATTTTTCATTTTTTCTGAGAACTTCCAATTTTTTATGAATAGTGTAAAATACTAAACTTTAATTAAAAACAAATTTTTTACTCAAAATAATTTATAGTGATAAATTATATTTAAAGTATAATTAGAATATATTTTTACCATTTTATCCAATGGTGTTCATTAGAATTAATTTCACTTTGAAATTGGACATAAACAATTGTCAATATTTTGATTTATATTCTTTCTTAAAAACACGCTATTTGTTTTGACAATGGGAATTAATTATAAAATTAATTAATTAAACTTATATGTTTTTAATTTGTTAAAATAGACATCATATTTGAATTTGGAATATCAAATATATCTTAGGGTGAATTTTTGGTATTTTCTGAAAAACTTCAATTTTTGATGAACAGGGAAACCACTTAGTGGTAGTTAAAAAAATGATTTTTTGTTTAAATGAAATTTTACCGCTTCTGTGAATTTAATTTAAAAAAACTGACACATATGGTTGTAATTAGGAAGTAAAATGTGGTTCAATGGGATGAAAATAATTTTTGGTGAATAGTAACTTTTGAGTTTTATTAACTGCGATTAGAGGTAATTATAGTAATTTAAGGTAAAAATAATGTTATAAAAATATGAAATAACCTTGACACATGTCCTACTCTTATTGGATGACTCATGGAAGACCAAAAAAATCCATGGGTCAACTTTTGGGACCCCATGGAGGCACTTGGGTAAGATAATGACATTAATACCTTTTATTTAAAGTAAAAATAAAAATGTCACAAACATGTATTGTTTTACTAAAACAGTTTTTACAAGCGGTTATACAATTTATCTTTTAGACTATAAATATAAATTGGAAAAATAATAATATTTCCTACATCATGGTAATTTTTTTATAATTTTTAGGCATTAAATAAATAAATTTATTTATCACACCATGATGATGCAGCGATTACCCCATTAACGAACGATTTAAATAAAATAAAAAGATAAAGTAAAATCTAAGACTTACACTTGTCTAAATCCCATTGGATGGGTGGATTTCGAACCCATATTACCTTATCCTCGAAATATATAATTTTTAGACCTTTAAAATCCGAAAATCATTTCATAATAATGTAACATTTCTTGACTTTCCAAGAGTGCCCTTCCTCTCCTCTTATAAAAGGCCCCCACCTCTACCACATTATTCACACCTTCAAATCCATTTGGATTGGCCTAACTCTGCCCAAATAGTCTCTAAATTTACAACTCTTACTCCTAGAAGCATCACTTTATGCATAAGTCTTCCCAAGGAAGCCTTTGGGTCAAATCAAAAAGAGTTATCCGATTATAAGGTAATACTTTCTCTTATGTTCTTTTGTTTTATTTTTCTTCTCCAACCCCTTAAACTCTTTTTATTACTTTATTTTGTAACAAAAACAGTATCCTCAATATACTAGGATGTTTTTATGAGAATAATTTGATTTAAACTTACACACACCTCCATCTAATGGTTAAAGAACATAATGTTTTTGTGGGTGGCGAATTACTACCTCATGAAATGATGACTGTTCAATTTTCTTTTAACACCTCTCATGGTGGCCATTAAGATGTCACTATATTTATATATGATATATATTATGTTTATGTTTTCCTTATGCTTCTGTATTTTTAATTTATGGCATACCTTTATGATTTATATTATGGGTAGACGTGATAATTTCATTTTAGGAAGTGCGGACTACCGCCCCCTCAAAGTGATTTGAATCATTAATGCCATATGTGGGATGTATAAAGGAAGGATTAAATGATATTATATAAAATATTATACTGGAATTATAATATACCTTTATATCATTATGATTTCATTCCATTAAATATGAAATAGAAATGAAAGTAGCGTTCATGCGTACGTACATCTTACCGTCTCCATGAAAGGTGCATTTCATTTCTTACCTCTAAATGTTATGTAATATTATAAATGCATATTTATAGTGGATATATATGATATATATGATATCTACATCATGAATATAATTCTGTATATAATGTATATTTTAACACATGAACAACTTGTAATTATAAGAAGTTTATTTTTGACTTAAGTACCAAAGATCGACAAAACGACCGTTATTAACTTAAATAATTACATAATGTTCATAACATGGTAATTAGTGATATAAAAGGAATAATGAACTTGAAAAATTTTCTTAAGCAAGTAGAAATTAACTCTAGTTTATTATTCGGGAGATTAAAGAACGATCGCGTCAAGCCAGACATGAGGTAAGGGACTTCGTCTCAATCTCCTTTCATTGAGGCATATTTTATTTTATACACAAATTTAATTTATATGGTGTATAAACCCCTTTGACTTTTAATTTTATTCAAAGGGAATATTTTTATACGAATCGTTTTTACTAAATGAAAAAAAGGAATGTTTTGCCTTACGTATGAAGTGACAATGACTTCTCCGCCACTTTGACCATTATTTGAGTTTCGGCTTCCTCTACAAGCCATAACTTTTTTTAAATGAAAAATAAATAACAAGTTTTACTTTTCTTTTATTTTGGTATTGAAAATGGTTTTATTAATGTGTTGTATTGAAATCTTGTGATTGAAATGTGGAAATGTTATGTTTCCTTTATGCATGTTTTATGTTAAACGAATATGTTATGGTTTATAATATGTTTAAACCTTTTCATATAAGGAATTCTTTGGACTTAGTATGTGATGGGTGGAGCCCGCTATAGATACTCGATGCATCGGTAGGTATCATGAGAAAAACTAGTGTCTGGGCATGATGCCTTGACAAAACCTTATTTGTAGTCTTGGCACGAGGCCTTGGCTACGTGGTTATGATAGTCTGGCATTATGAATTCCATCATTATGAAAGTGGTTATTGATATCGCATGTGATTATTCGACTAGTATAATATCCATATGAATAAGTAAATGGCATAATTTCATTTTACTTTTTCCATATTATGATGAAGTTCAAGTTAAAAAGGATTTGGTTTTAGTTATACATTGACTTAAATGTTTATGTTTATTTATGAAAGTTTCCGCTATATTGTTATCCTTAATGAGCATCTGAGCTCACCCCTTTCAATGTTTTAATTTTTCCAGGATGTGAAGAATTATTTTATGAGTGACCTGCAGGGATAGTATGAGGGGATATTAAGACAAGATGTTATTGTAGTTTTGTTTTACTTTATGATGTAATGTAACATTTATGAATGTATTTAGTGTTTCCAAGGCTACTAAACTAATTGGTCTTTAGAGACTTGATCTTTTGTGATAATGCCAATGTTACGTAATAATGCACCGATTCTGGGTAACTGAGGTCGGATCATTATAGTTGGTATCATAGGCAGTTTAGTATTAACCTTGGAAGCTAGATTTAGATTTACTCTGATTAGAGCACATAGCACAGAGATAGAATTTAAGGATTAGTATAGAAGAACTTCCTAGAATTTTTCTATTATAGAGATTTTGTGAGTTTTCTGAGAAATACATCCTTGTCTAGATACAAGCAGGTAGAGGTGGCTCTGACACAGATGTACCTAGGGGTAAAACCTGAAAACACCGCTTTGAGCTAGACTCGAACGGGAACTAGTGCACGACAACGGGCCTTGCTGCACTCTTGGTTATGACACTCCAAGTAGGGATTTCCCTCCTGCTCAAGATAATTATAAAGGAGCTGGTGATACAACTGGTTCTGATCAGCTTATCACCATACTGGGAAAACTCACTCAGGTTATGAATAATAACCTTACTCATATGGATCACCCTGGTCTGCAACACGGAGGATCAATGTTAGAATGCTTCATGAGGAAACAACCACCAACATTCTATGGGATTACAAATCCCTTAGTAGCTGAGAAATGGATAAATTCCTTAGAGAAAATATTCCATGCCTTGGGGAGTAGTGAAAGGGAAAAGGTTATCATGGCAGTTTACCGCCTCACTGGAGATGTTGATCAATGGTGTTCATTGATTCAAAACACAAAGGAAGATGATTAAGTATCAAATATGGAATGGAGGGAGTTCAAAGATATTTTCTTAGAAAAATACTTTCCTCGTGACCATCGAGCAGATATGGAAAGTAAATTTCTGAGTCTGAGACAAAAGGATGATGAGAATTTCGCAAAGTATGAGTCTAAATTTACAAGGTTAGCGAGGAATGCTGCAGATTATAAACGTAACCTAAGAAGTAAGACTGATTTTTTCTTTGATGGGTTAAAACCATTTCTCCATCAAGCTTTAGTATCACAATCTTTCTCAACGTACGAAGATATAGTCTTGTGCTCTATCAAGACAGAAAAGGAATTCTCTAAATATTATGACAATAAAGTAAAGTAAGAGAAGAAGAGAATAGAGGAACAAGATACAGATAAAGGGAAAAAGGGAAAGAAGGATTTACCATTATGCGATAATTATGGGAAGAATCACCCCGGTACTTGCCTTAAAGAAATGTGAGTTTGTTATAAATGTGGAGAAAAAGGTCACCAGGCTCGTGATTGCAAGGGAAATAAAGAGGTTGTCAATGTTGAATGCTATAATTGTAGAGAAATGGAGCATTATGCAAATGAATTCCCTAATCGACAAGGAAACTTACCTCAGAAAAGGCCAAGGGAGAAAGGCCAATCTTATGTTGTTACTACAGTTGAAGTGGAATAATTATTTTATTTGTGTTTTTGGACTCAAGAATTATATTATGATTATAAGAATAATGTGATATATATAAGGATTGTACTGTAGTACTTGTTGTTTTAATTAAGATTTTAATATGATGAAGGTAATCATATTTTTAGTATGTGACAATAAGAGAAAATTTACTTTGTTTGGGGAATCTGATGAATTGATTTTGGAATTTAGAGACCTTTTAGAGAAAGTCTGGACAGAGGTATTTTGGATAACTATAAAGGTTGGAATGGATTAAAGTTAACTTTGGATAGTATTGTTTAAGGATAAAAAATTTCTGAAGATTATTTTTGGAATATTATAATACTATAGTTTTAGAAAAAGGAAACCTACAGGTCGGGGGATAACCCGTCGCGTCGGAAAAGGCTGTAGGAATCAAACTCACAACCATAGTGAAAAAGGCCTTTATTACCTACCACTAGCCTACAAGAAGTCCCTAGTTATTAAAATATTGTTCAATATTCTTTTAACACCTCTCATGGTGGACATTAAGATGTCACTATATTTATATATGATATATATTATGTTTATGTTTTCCTTATTCTTCTGTATTTTTCATTTATGTCATGCCTTTAGGATTTCCATTATGGGTAAACGCGATAATTTCATTTTAGGAAGTGCGGACTACCGCCCCCTCAAAGTGATTTGAATCGTTAATGCCATATGTGGGACATATAAAGGATGTATTAAATGATATTATATATGATATTATACTGAAATTATAATATACCTTTATATCAAAATGATTTCATTCCATTAAATACGAAATAGAAATGAAAGTAGCGTTTAAGCGTACGTACGGCTTACCATCTCCATGAACGGTGCATTTCATTTCTTACCTATAGATGTTATTTAATATTATAAATGCATGTATATAATGGATATATATTATATATATTATATCTACATCATAAATATAATTCTGGATATAATGGATATTTTACCACATGAACAACTTGTAATTATAAGAAGTTTATTTTTGACTCAAGTACCAAAGATCGAAAAAAACGACCATTATTAACTAAAATAATTACATAATGTTAATAACATGGTAATAAGTGATATAAAAGTAATAATGAACTTGAAAAAGGTTCTTAATCAAGTATAAATTAACTCTAGTTTATTATTCAGGAGATTAAAGAACGATCGAGTCAAGCCGGACACGAGGTAAGGGACTTCGTCTCAATCTCCTTTCATTGAGGCATATTTTGTTTTATACACAACTTTCCTTTATACGGTGTATAAACCCCTTTTAATTTTACATTTATTCAAAAGGAATCTTTTTATATAAAGCATTTTTACTAAACGACAAAAGGAATTTTTTGTCTTACGTATGCGGCGACAACGACTTCTCCTCCGTCGTGACCATTATTTGAGTTTCGGCTTCCTCTACAAGCCATAACTTTTTTTTAAATGAAAAATAAATTCCAAGTTTTAATTTAATTTTATTTTGGTATTGAAAATGGTTTTATCAATGTGTTTTATTGATATCTTGTGATTGAAATGTGGAAATGTTATGTTTCCTTTATGCATGATTTATGTGATACGATTATGTTATGGTTTATGATATGTTTAAAAATTTTCATATAAGGAATAAATTGGACTTAGTATGTGACGGGTGGAGCCCGCTATAGCTCTTTGATGCATCATTTGGTCTCATGAGACAAACTAGTGTCTTGGCATGAGGCCTTGACAAAATCTTATTTGTAGTCTTGGCATACGGCCTTGGCTATGTGGTTATGATAGTCTGGAATTATGCATTCCATCATTATGAAAGTGGTTATTGATATTGCATGTGAATATTTGACTAGTAGAATATCCATGTGAATAAGTAAATGGAATTATTTCATTTTACTTTTTCCATATTATGCTGAAGTTCAAGTTTAAAAGGCTTTTGTTTTAGTTATACATTGCCTTAAATGTTTATGTTTATTTATGAAATTTTCTGCTATATTGTTATCCTTACTGAGCATCTGAGCTCACCCCTTTCTATGTTTTATTTTCCCAGGATGTGAAGAAATATTTTATGATTGACCTATAGGGATGTTCTGAAGGGGATATGAGTGTGGAATATGGAGACTATGTTACTGTGATTTTTCACTTTATGATGTAATATGTAACATTTATGAATGTATCTAGTGTTTCCAAGGCTACTCAACTAATTGGTCTTTTGAGACTTGATCTTTTGTGATCATGGAAATGTTACGTAATAATGCACTGACTCTGGGTAACTGGGGTTGGGGCGTTACATATCTGATTTAAATGTTTTATGTATTTGATAAATTCCATATGAATTTTTATAATGAATGGTAACATGACCATTCAAATTTGTGATATCCCTTGGGAATAGTTCATACTCCGGTGAGGGACGAAGTAGGTATTGTGGATCATGTGTCCATGGGAACTTGGGAGAAAATATGGTTAAATAAAGAGTAACTAATTAAATGTGAAATTTTTAGATTATTGTTTTATTTATTATTTATAAAAATTCATACACTATTATTGATTGGATTTATTTTAGACTCTATTGTTGGTGGACTACTTAGTTATACTCACACCATACTTGGGCTGCCTGATCAGTACCCGAATAGACTTCATTGTTTCAGGACATGTTAAGAGAAAAAGCCTTAGATTAAATTGTTGATTGGGGATGGAGAATGGATGAGAGAACCATACATGGTTCAGGACCCACTTAAGAGTCTTTAGTATCTTTACTTTCAGTTTCATTTTATACACTTTGGCACTTACTTTTTCATATCATGTTTCCCTTTCAATTGAGTATTGTATTTCCGGTTTTGGTTACCTTGTGACATTGGTACTGTTTATGATTATATATGATTCCTCTATTGCTTATTTACTTCCGCTGATATTTTACTCTCATAAAAGATGGTATATTCTCTCCATTACTGACTTACTAGACCCTATCTACTAGTCACTAGCCTCTAGAATATAGGGAGGCGCACCTGAGGTCATGTGATGGTCCGACTCAGGGCACCAGTGCGTGGCACCCAAGTCGGGAAATTATAGTATGTGTTATATTATAATTAATGAAGCATAAATACATCATAAATATCATATATAACATATAAAAATATATTTTCCAACATAATTTCTAATCATGGGAGATGGTAAAGGAAAGAATGAACAACATAATTTTGTATGGCGGTAGTTCGTTGAACACAAGAACGGTAAGTTCATTACCCATTAGATGGAAGTGTGTGTAAGTGTAGGAAGAACCCTTATAATAATAACATATCATAATATTTAGGATGATGGTGTTGTTATATAATCATTTAATAAGAATAATTTATTTGGTTGGTAATGAAAATAAAAGAAAGGAGCTTGAGGAAGGATTTTATCTCTTATTTGGGTAACCTCTTTTGATTTGCACAAAAGGGAATCCTTGGTTAGATTTATTTTAAAATTAAGGATTAAATTAGTAATTTATGGGTTTGGGGAAATTATTTAAGAATATTTTGGTCAATAAAATGTTATTTATAGGTGTTAATAGGTGGGGGTGAGTGCATTTTTATAGTGGAGGAGGAGTGGTATTCTTGTAAATATTTGAAAATGGAATTACATTCACATATTTTCTATATAAATTAGCTCCAATAATGGACCAAATTAGATAATAGTGAGGATATGGGTCAAAAAATGGCCCTAAAATGTATTGTTAATAAGTTTATAGGTCATTTTGGCACTTAAGTGAAAGATTTAGTCCCTTATTAAGCTAATTTTCCTCTTAGTTATTGTAATTAATTTTAATTACCTTCACTAAATTTTTTTGTAAAAAAATAATTTGACATTACTTAAAATTATGTATTATTATTATTATTATAAATATGTAATCCATTTTTCTAAATTCCAATCATATAAGTGTTAGAAATTAATTCAAATTTGATCCTACAAATAAGACGACAAAGCGGGGTTTTAATGTAAAAATGTTCAAAAGATTGGTAATTTTTATATCTATTTTCAATGTAAAATTTATTCCAATGAACTAAATTGGAATAATTGATGTCAAATTTGTCTAAATTAACTTTAAAACTAATAAAAAATAATTTAAACTTATAAAAAATCAGATGAAAAATCAGTTTTCAATCAAAATCCATTATTTTTCACTATTTGTTAAAAATGAAACATCACAAAAAAATAACAAAAATTCACCCTATGCAAATTTTTTTGTTATTATTTCAAATATGTAGTTTATTTTGACATATAAAATCAATAAAATTCACAAAAAAATGATTTAAAATGGTTTCTCCATTAAAAGGTAGTAAAATTACTTTTTAGAAGAATATATCTTTTTATTCCTTAAATTAGATTTATTATGATATTAAACCAATCAAATATATTTTATATTTATAAAAAATATTTATTGAATATATTATATATTAATTTTTTTGAAAACATTAATAAAAATTGTTTTGTTTAATTTAGTAAGATAAAATTGTGTTTGTACATAGAAAAGTATTTTTCTTAGAAAAGTAATTTATTTTTTTCAAATAGTTTTTAAATTTACTAATACTAATTGATATCAAAAGGATTCATTTTATATACATATATAAATAATATTTTTATAATTTAGTTAATAATATTCATAACTTCTATTACAATGGCTATGTGGTAGATATAATTATATTTTAATCATAATATTAACTGTATATTGTAGTTCGGTAAAAAATCAGTCTTATGTGTTATGAAAGCTATCTAAGTAACATATAATTATGTGTAACAGATGAAATACATAGTGTTTCATGTACCTCAAGCTAATATAAGTTTTGCATGTAGTTCACACAAGCCAAATGTTGTCTTTAATATATTAAAAAATTATATTCAATGTTGCATGAAATGAAAAATATCAAAATGATTAAATTAATTTCAAAAAAAATATTTCACAAAATCTTGGGGTGTTACATTATACCCCCCCTTAAATTTAATTTCTCCCTCAAAATTAATTTGGTTTGCCTAATTTTTAATACTTGAAATATCCATTCAAAGAAACTCGCATCATAAAAATGAATACTAAAAGTTCATTTAAAAAAATAATGTTAGAAACATAACGGTTTCCTAAAGTAACACATATATAGGTTTCCACATAGGAGAAAATAAGTGGGAAGTGAAAACATGGACTTTGAGAAAAAGTGTAAATATTTTTATGGAGTGATTTACGTAATTAATCAAAAACAAGTGAATGGTAAATAGAAAATTGTGGGCCTCAAATTCATAAGTTTATAATGATTTAAAAGGTCAGCAGTTTAACAAAAACTAAGGTATTAAGACACCATTTTAATTTGAGATAATTTTTCTAAATTTGAATAATTTTTATAAAATATATACTTAAATGATTTTTGGAAATCCTTACCCTGTATTATGTTGTGATCAACTTCCACTTCATATATCATTCCAATAAAAGAAGGTGAATTTGTCATTCCTGGAGAATTAATAGATCATGAGATCCATGAATAGAATGATAGTTATTATATCTATTTTTATCACAAAATGGTTATATCAAGTTATCCAATATGCATAAATCCTCATATGGTGAGATAATAATCTAATATCTAAAACCTTATCCTAATTTTAACATAAACCATTCCATAAATTTTTAACATTATAACCCTTCTAGAAGATGAAAATCCAAAACCATAGAAATAAGGTCACTAAATTTCTCAAAAATATATTATGATTTATTCCCCATAAATCATAAAGTATCTATTGGTTTTCACATACCAAACATGTGAATACCATTATCATGTATTCCCTTGAAACATGGTAATGAACTGACTTACCATAATTCTTTATTGAAAACATACATGTTTCCTTATTCCGAAGTATATTGGATATATTACTTAAATCAAAAAAATTTGTAAACTTCATCAATGATATCATAACCACTTGTCAACAAGTCCTTAATTTGTTCCAAGTTAATTAGTAACATCCAATTCACTTATTCATATCCAATATATCTTTATCCAAAAAATATTATCTTAACATAAGAAACATATTAAGGGTCATCTTACTTTATAAAAAATGTCCCATTTCCATAAAATCATATTTCCATTCCACCATAAACATTCAACATAAAATTGAAAATCCTGATTGAAAAACATAAACTTAAAAATCCTTATATATTTCACAATTCGTATAAAATAATTATTGAATCCAAATACATAAAAACTTAAATTATTCTACTTAATAAAAAATCCATAATAATTATACCTAAATCTTATTACTTAATACCTCTTTACTTTCTCATTTCATTGGTAGTCACATTATCATCAACAATATAACCATTACTCATACCACCTTGCTGATTATCTTATTGAGATTTCCACTTGGGACATCAATTTTTATAATGACCATTCATTGCACACATAAATCATATAACCTTTGATGATATATTAGGGAGGCAAATATTTTCATCTATTTCATTAGTTGAACCCTTCATTTTTCCATTGTAGTTACTTGATTTGTGTCCTTATTTTCCATAGTCAAAAATATCTTCCTGTTCCTCTAAGACATTCACTTAGCTGATTCATTCCACATTTTTGACACAAATAAATCGAATCGTATTTCCTATATGGTCTCCATTACTCAAACTCTTAGTGAAATCCTTCTTTATCTTCCTTATGGAGTCTAATAGTTTGTTAAGGTACACATTGTTAATCATGTTCTGTGAAAAATGAATAGGCATGATCACAACATCCTTCACTCTAGTGATCGTCCCATTTAACTGCACATCATAAAAGTTTCTATCGCATTCAACATTAACCCAATTTCTAACTGGCTCCCTCCATTGACTAAAACCAAAAATCATTGAGTAAGAAACAATTATCATATTCGGGACCATATAATCATTAAAAACAACTTATAGAATGTCTAAATTATGAAACCTTCCTTAATCAATGGCACCCCAGGTTTATCCTAGGTTATTCATAGCCAAAATCCCTTTAAATACTTCATGATGGTTCATAAATAGTTTGTTAATTTCAAAATCATATCTCCTTGGAGTGTCAAACTAAGTGTGCAACAAGGATCATTGTCATATATTAGGTTACACTCGTGTTAGGCCTGATTCACCTTATCGAAGTTGTTACCCCTAGGTATATCTATGCCAGATCCACATCCACTTGTAGTATTCATAAATGGAAGTAATCCTAGGAAACCACTCACTCTATCTTTTACCAAAATTCCAAGACAATTTCCTAAACATTAACTCATCCTTTGAATTATCCTTAGATACACCCCTAGACATGTCCTTATAAATATCCCTATGGATCAAACTAAAGTTTTATCATCCTATTTTTTAAAGTTTTACTAAACATTTTATTTGATACCAAATATGAAAACCCACTAATAACATAAATATAAATTACATCATTTTTGTGGAATACTTAATACATTCCAAAAAACAGACACCCAAATACCATATTATTTTAGTTCCATTCGAAACATGAAATAAAAATCTTCTAACTTAGTGAAATATATTCAATGTTTCCCACAAATATCTTACCCATTATTAATACTACTTAAAAACCTTTCTTCATAACCTAAGGAAATGAAAAAAATAAATGGGTGAGATCAAATTCTATGTAAGGTTAAATAAAGGAAATAGAGCATAAAATATATAAGAATAACATGGACATAAGTGTGTGAGAATATGAGCTTACAATTCGAAGATCATACCCTACATATCAAAGATAAAAAACATGATACATGGTATAAATATTGGTAGTTCATATGAAATGAATCATAATATAATCAAGAACATGAACCATGTGATCATATCATAGGCATAAGACATAGTATTTAGGTCAAACACATAAACCTATAATATCTTTACCTATAAGTGAAGGATAATTTCAAAAAACTTATCAGGTAACTTCATGGGGACTACACATACTTAGATTTACACCCCACCATCCCCAATCGTATTCATTTCCTTATAATGGATTCGGTTTCCCCATCTTCCCATTGTGGATTGGGTTTCCTCATCTTACCATAGTAGATTGGGTTTTCCCATCATCCCATAGTGGATTGGGTTTCCCATATTCCCATAGTGGACCAGGTTTCCCCATCTTCCTATAGTGGATCTGGTTTCCTCATCTTCCCGTAGTGGATCAGGTTTCCCCATATTCTCATAGTGGATTGGGTTTCCCTATTTTACCATAGTGGATCAAGCCCATGGAATTGATTCCCATCATTATCATCTGATATATAAATCAATATTAAATTAATTGAGGGGAGATATAGTCCCAACACATATCATAATGAAATCATATATACATGTTCCACAAGATCATAAACAATCATATCATATCCCATGAAATGAAATTGGTATCATAAACTTGTAATCATATCATAACCTCTTGAAAAAGAGATAGGTTTCATAATCATTTCATCAAAGAATAACCAATGAAAACAAGTGGGTTTCAAAAGTATATAACCCATGAAAGTGAAATGGGTTTCATAGACATCATGTCATCAAATCGTAAATCATTCAGTTAGAGAATGTGAATGGAATCTTTGGGTATTTTTCATAGAAATGGATGATCAGAACAAATGGATGACATATTGGATAGAAAATAATTTAGAAATATCTTTTAAAAAAATTTCATGAGGAAATTATCCTTTCTTCTTTAAAAATTTCTTTTTAAAGCATAAACCCTTTTAAAAACCATTTTCTTTAAAATAATATTAAAAACATATAAAGGAAGCTTTAAAAACATTCTGAAAACCCTTTTCTTTTAAAACCCATAAAGAAATATTGATAACATTTTTAAAACCTTTCTCTTTGAAAATAATTTGAAAACGTATAAATAAATCTTGAAAATATTTTGAAGACCCTTTTTCTTTGAAAATTTATAAAATAACCTTGAAATCATTTTTGAAAACCATTTTCCTTGAAATATACTTTAAAAAAATTAATGTAAATAATATTAGGAAAAACATTTTTTTAAGAAAAAAACCATTTAAACTTAAAAATAAATCTTCAAGGAAAGGATGGTCATGATGGTGAGTAAGATCATACATGACGAACATTCCTTTTTCACTATAAAAGTTTAGAAAAGTACCTTATTCAAAAAATGACAAGAAGATTACTTTTAAAAAAACAATTTGTGAAAAGGTAAAATAGGGTTAAAATTTTCATTTAAACATAATATTATAATATTAAAACATTTTTTAAAATATTTTTATAAGAATTATTTTGAAAGAACACAGATTCCTGACCGAAAGGTGAAATAAAATTATATTTTCATAAAACATTATTAATTATCTTAAGTACCAAAGTGTGGAAAAATGGTACCATTACTTGGATATAACATGAATAAACATAGGTTAATAACATTTTTAGTATTTCTTGAGATATGGATCATAAAATTTCATCAATGTAAGCATAATCATAAACAATATCGATAAACATTGAGATTGAAGCTATAAACCTTTACCACTTTGGAAACCTTAAATCATAATAAAATGGAAAGAATAAAATTAAATAAAGATTAAAATATCATTAAAATAATTATATAACATTTAAAAAGTAAGTATATACACCTCATAGAAAAATATAGGTGCGTAACATGGCATGTGTCTCAAAGAAGGAAAATTGAGACAAAATTACATTACCGATTAAGAAACTTTTGAAATATAACCCCCATGAAAGAAGGATCATAAAATGGATATTTAGATACCCATAAATTTAAGTATAATAATAGTATAATACATCCTTGTTCAGTATTCACACCACATAAAATAAATTATTGGTGAATAAGGCATGTATCTCACAGAAATAAAAAGTGAGATGAGATCCCCTTACGTTATGTCTTGACTTTATTTGTACACATTCAAAGATCATGTATAATAAATATATTTTTTTATAAATATAAAAAATAACCATATTATTATATCTAATACCATGTATTATTTTTTTTATTACTTTATATTACTCGTTTATTGACAACTCCATGTTAATGTTATGTTTCGGGTAATACCTGCTTTATTTTTCATATATGTTTTGACTTGTTATTCTTTATCCTATTACTTAGATCAATATTTCTTATTTAAATAATGTAAAAAATGGTATCAATATCATATATATTCAGTATATATATATTTATAATAATCTATATAATATAGAAGTGTGAAATGGAATACACTGTTCATGAAGACAGTAGGCCATACGTACACATGAACGTTGTTTCTGTTTTATTGTCGTATTGAAAGAAATAAAGTAAATGTCATATATGTATATATGTATATGTTATAATTAAATTAGAATTTTTATTTCATATATATTATATATTTTAACTAAATTCATCATTAATACATTCCATGTAAGGTGTGATTGAATTGCATCGCTTTGAGGAGGCTGTAGTCCACACCTCCCCCAAAGGAAATTATCGTACTTACACAAAATTTAAATCATGAATTTATGTGTTATATAATAATTATAAAAGAATAAATACATCACAAATATAATATATAACATATTAAAATATTTTTCCCATCATATTTCCAAACCATGAGAGGTGGTAAAGTAAAAATTGAACAACATCATTTCATGAAGCGGTAGTTCACTGTACATAAGAATGGTAAGATCGTTACCCTCTAGATGGAAGTGTTTGTAAGTGCAGGTAGATCTCTTAGAATAAAAACAATAAGTATATTTATGATATTTTTGTTTTTATATAACAGTATAACAAGAATAATTTTAGTGTTTGAGAAAGAAAATAAAAGAAATGATCTTGAGGAAGGATGTTACCTCTTCTTTGGGTAACTCCTTTTTCTTTACAAAAAAGGGATTACATGGATGGATTTATAAAAAATGGAGTCTTAAAGGAGTAATTTAGGGGTATTTTAATATTATTGGATTCAATTTTGGTATGTCCAAATGGATTTATAAGTGTCAATAAGTGGGAGGGGTGAGTGCATTTTTATAGTGAAGAAAGAGTGACATTCTTGTAAATTATTGAAAAGTGACTTCCACCCACATTTTTTCTATGAAAAGTGGCTCCAATAATGTCCCCAATTAGATACAATTGATAATAGGGTCTAAACATTTCCATCCAATGGATTTTGGAAAATGTTAATTCGTTTTTTCCCTTAATTGTAAGGTTTCATCCCTTATTAAAATAATTTTCCTCTGGATCATTGTAATTTATTTCAATTTATTTCACTAATATTTTTGTAGAAAACTAATTTGAAATTATTTAAAATTATATATTATTATGATTCCAAATATGGAATCAATTTTTCTAAATTAAAATATCATAAGTGGAAGAAATTAATTCAAATATAATCCTACACACGGGGTGATAAAGCAGGTTTTTAAAGTAAAAATATTCAAACATTTGGTAAGTTTTTATATCTAATTTCACGGTGAAATTGATTATAATGAACTAAATTTGATTAATTTGTTTTAAATTAATCTAATTAAAATTTCACTACAATTTAAAATATAATTGAACCTTATATATAAATTAGATGAAAAAATAGTTTTGAATTGAAATCTGTTATTTTTCACTATTCATCAAAAAATGAAACATCACAGAAAAATACCAAAAATTTACACAAAGATAATTATTATGTTATTATTTAAAATATTAATTATATTTTGAAATGAAAAATCAAAAAAAAGTGAAACAAATTATATTTTAAATGGGCTCTCTATTAAAAGGTGGTAAAATTACTTTTTAGAAGAATATATCTTTTCATTCATAAATTTGGATTTATTTGTATCCTATGCCTATAAAATATATTGGATAAGTATCAAAAATATTGATTGAATATATTATATATAAATTTTCTTGAAAACATTAATCAAAGATGTTTTTTTAATTTATTTAGATAAAATTGTGTTTGTACATAAAAAAATAGTTTTTTTAGAAAAGTAATTTATTTATTTTCAAATAGTTCTTACATTTACTTATACTAATTAATAACCAAAGGATTAATTTTATATACATGTGTAAATGTTATTTTAACTTTTTATTTATTCATATTCGTAACTACCATTGAAATGGCTAGGCAGTATCTATAATTATATTTTAATAATATTGTAACCAAAACATAGCCCTCTATTATATATGAACAGTAATACTATTGTAGATGGCAATATTGTGCACCATAAACTACAATAATGTGTTCAAATATTATGACTACGTCACATATTCCATATACATATATATATCTTAAGCATGAATATCAATATATTTATTCTTTAAATATGTTTTTCTACTAAAATATATGAATTTTAATAAAACAAATATTATAATGAACTAATCATTGTTGAAGTTTTTTTAATACCATTAAATGATTTTGAATATTTATCCTTATGAAAAACATAGAAAAAATTTACAAAAAACCCAATTATATGCATATTTTATTAAATTTATTCATGAAAAAAAATAAAGAGAAAAATTACATTCTAAAAAACTCAAACCATCTCAAGGATATTAAATAATATCCCTTTGAAAAAAGTAAATGATTCTAAACTCAAAATTCATTCACTTGTTCTTTAAATCACTAATAATTTTTTTTAGGATTTTTCATTTTCTCCATGGATTGAAATAATATTTATTTATGGAATAAGGATAAAGAATATATGATCAATAATATTGGAATCTCTCAGATTCTTCAAGTGGTCAAATGAATACCTTATGAATTTCAAAAAAGCACAGATCATTATACCACTTTCTAACACATGTAATTAATTTGAGAAATAATATATTCATATTTAATACCTAAATATTCATTAATATTCATTATAATTCAAACTACCACATCATATTAGTAATAATGAAGTATTTTGGTTTTCAATCAATTTTTTCAATTTAAGTCAATGATATTCAGAGAAGATGTTAAAGATATATATAGGTGTTATTTATGTATGTTCATCTAATATTAAAATAAAATCACTATATATTCATTATCATGGTCAGTTAAATCATTCAAATAAGTATAATAATAATAAAAATTGTAATACAAATAGTTGACACGAATGAAATATTGAAAAGAGAAGAAATGTGGAGTATATGATTCAAATCATTTGAGATAAATTCACTAAAGATGTTGAAATCACCATATATATAAATTAAATTATTATTTAATTTATTTTTAGTGGAAATATATATTTTGGAGGTAAAAAACTAACTACAAAAGATTTGAAACTTGTTCAAAATTCTTTGATTTATAATCAAAAACCAATTTTAAGGCATCTCACAGATTTTTTTTCTTAATGTGAAATATATGGAATTGATGTTATGATTTTAGGGTAAGTAAAAAATATGTTTTATTTATAAAACAAATGTGAAACTAAACAAGAAATAAAGTGATAGGCACTAAGGGGTAATTATGTGTCAACATATAGGTGATAATCAAGAACCTGTGGGAACTATGAAAAAAAAGGTGTCAAGTATCCATTAAGTGAGTTGGGTCCATGAAATTTCCTTGGTTTACATGTGTGACCAAAGTAATTATGAATTCCTATATAGAATAAATATCATGTGGTATTTAAATATAATGGTAAATATTGATCAATTAAGAGAAATTCAAAGGAGGGATTTAAATTCAATTGATGATGTTTTATTGTTGTCTTAATTTTCTTACCACCATGGTTTTCATGGAGAATTTTTCAAATATATGTTGTAATCAATGAGATATGTATGTTGCAACTATTTTTTTATTATTATCATAGGAAATAATTAAATGAAAATTCTACTAATGAGGAAATGGAATAGTTAATACCAAAAACATGATTGCACCAAAACATATTGTGAGAATCTCTAATGAAAATAGAAGTGATAAAATTTTAGGAAGTAAATTAAGATGTAGATTTTAATGTGGAAAAACTAATAAATGAGTAGGATTAAAAAACCATAGAAAAAATCTAAAAAATTCCACAATAATCAGATATTCTACAAAATCCATGTAAAATCATGAAACGTGATTTGCAGTGAGAGCATAAAAACTATGTAAAATCACACCTAAATATGACTCCACCTTTTCTATGATGACCATATTTTGATAAGAAATCTCCATTTGGAGATAAAAAACAAAACATAAAATGTTATTGTAACATCTCTAATTATCCATTTCACAAACTAGTTTTCCACAACTCACTATAGCCCAAACCCAAAAATGGGGTCCACATATATTCTCATTGTGACATTGAACACCACATTTACATGCCTTTTTTCACTGAATGTAGAACCCTTGAAACTCACATTTTATAATCCCTCATAATACCTTCTAAAAAGATTTAAAAATTATCTCTCCAAAAAAAATTAGGTTATCACGTGATTATTTGTAGTTTGGTTTAAAAATTAAAAAACCTATTCTATCTCATTTTTATCTCCATGAGATTCATGATAAACCTTGAAAAACTCCTCCATCTTCCTATAAAAAATGGATATATCCTCAAACACACTCATTTGGATTGAAAATCGGTTGGTATCACACCAAACACCATCCTCTATTGAAAATATGAAAACACCATTTTTCATCTCTAACCAAAACTAGATAGATCCCCCTGCAAAAGAAATCAAAGAATTTAATTATTCTTCATATATCAGTATACACTAACTTATGAAATAAGACAAGAACCAAAAACACATAAATTCCCCATAACAGTGATCACTATATAATCAGAAGTATCTATAGAAACTAATTGTTTCCTCTAATTCAACATCCCCTGAATAGTCGGTAACTATAAGTGTATCCCCTATATATTTTATTTTAATTCCTTCTTCACTAGTGGAACTATATGTTAAAAATGAATTGGTTGTAAGACCTAAACATCAGACCTATCCTACTTTAGATTCCAAATATTCATCATCGATGTTGATGGTTTTTGACTCATGTGAGATGATCATTTATGCCATTAATCTGATGAAGTCCTCTTTACAACTTCATTCATCACATCACCACAGACCATTGCATCATTCGTATAAAGAGTTTCCACCATCCTACCTTGAAAATATACCATCGATCCTCAAGATAATTTCTATATTTCATTGCCAAACAAACTAATAAATCCATCCTTATTAAGAGTACAATCAGATAGAAAATAATGATGTATACCTAGAACATGTCACACATCCTTCAATGTCATTGTACAAATTTTATTCATAGTAATACAAATATCACCAAAACCAATGACACTAGAAGAATCATTATTTCCCATTTTCAATCTACCAAATTCACCTTCTTCATATGAATATAATATTTCACTCTTTGGTGAAATATATTATTATGTTTCTAAATCAACCACTCATTCATTATAAATATATGACCTACTACAATCAATACCAATTGAAATTAAATCTCCATCTTCATTTATAAGAGTTATATTGGTAACCTCAGAATCAGTGGCATGCATCTTCTTTTCTTTCTTAAGATTTTTCACAGCATAGCAGTGTCTCTGCACATGACCAACCTTGTTATATAAGAACATTACTTTCCTTCTTGTATTCTATCGGTCTCTCTGATTATTAAATCCATCCATCATAGCCAGAATACCACTAATACCTAAATAATTACCTTTATTGGTCTTTCATAGAGTCTCCTTCATCAAAAATGATTAATTCACATCATCCAACTTTAGAGTGTCTTTACCGAACAACAATGTGTTGATGAGATTATCAAATGAACCTGGTAAAGAACCCAAAATAAGTAAAGATATATCTTATTGTTTAATTTTAATAGTTACTAAATTACCTTTATCATCTACCATGACTTCAATTGAACATAAATCCATCAGAATTTTTCTGAACTCATCCAAATGGTTACCTAAATATTCATTCTCATTCATTCACAAACAATAAAATCATTTTATAGATATAAATGATTTGTGATAGATTTTGATATATACCTAATTTCAATAATAAAACTGATCTATTCAATATATAATAGATTCATCAACACTCATAGAGTACTATCAGCCAAATACATCTAGATTATTATTTTCACTAACTCTCTCATATCCTTTCAATCTCCATTACTCATTTTCTTTAGCTTCTCTGGTTTTTTTCTTTAGTGAAATCATTATCTTCTCATGAACAATGATATTTTTTATTTATTACTACTAGTGTAAAATCATTTTTTCCATTAAATAGTTCAATGTGGGAATAAATCCCCTAGATTGAAACACCCATATCCATTCACTAAGAGACAAAAAAATCTCCTCTTATACCAGTTGTTGTGTGGGAAATGGATCGATCATTGCATAAAAACATGATTTAAATCAAGAGATTCTGAGAATAGATAATGAATATATAAGCTCAAAAAATAGAAAGAAATTATCTAAGATAAAAAAAATATTAACATATAGAAACAATCCAATGCGAAGGTTTAAAAACCCACTAGAAACTCTAAAAAATTTCATAATAATGGGTCTACAAAATCCATGTAAATTCCCAAAACATGAATTTCATTGAGAGTGTAGAAAACATATGAGAAATCACCCCCAATAAAAACCCTTTTCTTGTAACAATACATCTCCTTTTTGAGATAAAAATAAAAAATGCATCAACATTGCAACACCTCAAATACGTCATTGCACAACCAAATTATCCATTGTTCGCTGCTACCCATGCTCAAAAATTGGCACCCACATACCTAATAACTGTGACACTTCTCACCATGTTTTCATGAATTTTTCTTACTATATACATCACCCTTATACTCCCTTTTTATAATAACTCATATTCCCTTCCAAAAGGATTTAAAAATTATATCTCAAACTCAATAATAGGATATCACACAATGCCTTGTAGGTGGTCTGAAAATTAAAACTCTTATTTTATATCATCTTTATCTTAATGAGAACCATGCTAAACCTCTAACACATTATGGAATATAGATGAATTGATAATATGAGTTCATATCATCCAATAAGTGATTAGTGGGGTTCTAGGATGAAGAATTTTGAGGATTTGATTCTACTCATTGAAATCATTCAATGATGGAACGATAAGATAATGAGAGGGGAAACTAATAATTATCGTGATAGTTTATACATTTTCTATTAGGTGATGTGTGGTATTAATAATTTAAATAAGTATAACATGAAATAGAGATAGATGAGGATAAATTCACATGCACATGAAACTAGATTTTCACAATGCAGTGTATAGATAAAACCAGTCGAATCATAGCAGCTGAGTGTTGAGATAGGTTCATGTGTCAAAAAGATATATCATATATGTAAAATGATATATTCATACATGAAAGAGGTTTTTTAATCAATGGTTAGAATATTATTCACATACATGCAAGTGAATAAGAAAACCCAGAATGAGATATACTAGTATACAGTAGAGTTGTGATCAGATGCTCTGCTAAATTTTGATATGAGAAGGTCACTATGAATAAAGTGATCACGGTATGAAAAATATATTTTTGGTAATCAGAAGACTAAAACTATATATTTAGTTTGTAAAACTGCTAATACAACTGTTGAAAAAATTGATAATGTGGACAGATAATTCATTATACAAAAGTGTAACTTCTAATGTAACTGAAATTAATATGGAGATATAACTTTACAAGGAATAATTAAAATATCATAATTAGAAATGTGAAAATAGTATAACAATGGGTCATGTTCCTAGTATAGGGAACATACATTGGAATATTTATAATTACATGTAGTGATTCTTCACATTGTATGAAATTTCCACCTTTAACATCAGTAAAATGAAGTGCATGAAAGTGATCTTTCATACTCTCTATTACATTAAGTGAGAATAATTTAATTGAAGGGTTGGGGTATTAAGAAACGTAAGGTTAATTATCAAGTACAATGGATTGTTTAAATTCTATATAAAGTTATTTTGTGAACTGAATGTGGAGGAATGTGGGAGGTATAGTAGAATTTGTGATTGTATAGGGATATCTGATAAATGTATTTGAGTATACAAAATTGGTACCATTACATTTAAGATAAACGCAATATGAGATTCTATAGATAGTATTTAAAAAACAATTCATAGTAATGGATGATGAGCACTGAAAGCTCAAGTGCTATATCTTGAGAATGATCGAAGACTTGAATGTTCCGAGATGGTTGAGTGGTAATAATGAAAATAAGTCACACATATATGATATAATTTTTTTATTTAATAGACAAAATATGATCAGAATAAAAAAGAATATTATAACTGAGGTGTATGAATATGAAGAAGTTCTTCTATCAGAATAATGAAGGTGATCATTGTGTTTTAGCTCAAGAAAAACACCTTGGTGGGATTGTATGCATGCAATAATCAATATTTGACATAATATATAGAATAATGTTTTTAATAATTATTATTTAATTCCATGAATGTAAGTAAATAGGAAAATTATGAGAAATGTTTCATTCATGCAATTTTAAAATGATTATGATGATACATAGGGGTGTAATCAAGTCGCGTCGAGCTAAGCCAAGTTTCTTACTACTCAAGATCAAGCTCGGTACTTGAACTTAGTGATTGAGAAATTATTTATTTCCTAGCTCAAGCTCAACCTTGATATTGACTTAGGATCGATCGAGCACTAGATTAGGCTCGACTCGGTTTGATTATGATACATTTTCAGAATTTTAATTACCAAATATAGTTTGACTTTTATCTCGAACTTGAATTTTTACTTGATATTGAAAGCTTGAGCAAGATTTTAAATATGTATATATTGAATAAAAATAATTTTTTTTAAATTACATGCTTGATTAGGCTTGTAAACTACTTGATTATGTTGTTATAATACTCAAACTCGACTTGAGTTAGTACTCGAGTGGCTCGACCTCAACTTGAAAAAAAACTGAGATGAGTTCGAGTAGTTGTCGAGATGAGCATGAGTAGCTCACGAGTAGTCGAGCTCATTTGCATCCCTAATGATGCGAAGATGGGAATTCAAAATTACATATTCATTAAAGTAAGTATGTTATTCTCGCCTTAATTTTTGGAACATTTGAAATAAGATTTAACATTTTATTTTTTGGAGATTTTACTTGAATATGAGATTTTATAATAATTATGAAGGCATTAAATATTGAAATGTATAGTGTTTTGGTGATTGGATATCAAAATAATGAACTTATCAGGAAACATTTCTTATATACAATATGATCTCATTAAATGTCTGGGAATAAATAATTTAGATTATATGGTGGGGAATTAGATAATTTTATAATATTTTAAGATAGGTATATGTGTATATACATTCATAGAAATTTCATTTGGGTCAAATATTTTAGAAGACTGGAACATGAAGTTCTATGGATGAAGAGAAAGGTCTCCAAATTAAAATAACCAGAATTTTTAAGAAAGACCCAAGTTAATTGAAACCTATAGATGATCTGGAAGTTGAATTTCATGAGGATTTGAGAGCTCTGGAAATAATTTTACCAAAATAATCACGATTTTATGTGAAATTATGTTCAAAGGAATAATATTTTGCAGTCGAAGACCTGTGCACAGTTTTGGGGTGTATACAATGTAATCGGTGAAATATTGTATTGTATAACTATTAGGTGGAAATTTTTTTGGTGGATGCACTCTGTGTTAAAGATAATAACATACAATTCTAATGGTAATTTATAATAACACTATAAGTGGAAATTTTTTTGCTTAGGTAGAAACTGAACATAAGAAGGAGTAGGTTCTCACACTAAGGCAACAAGTTATAAAAATACCTTTCAGATGTTTACATTGAATTATCTATATAATATAAGGGAATATTGGTAAGGTTTCATACATAATATCCATACATCCTAACCAGTGATAGAGGTTCAATCAACATAAAGGATAAAAAATTATGTTGAGAAAAGTCAGTAATAGTTTGTCACCCCTAAATCACAAGTTGCTACACAATCCTCTAAGACTATCAAGTGGTATTTTAGCATATGTTCCCCAAGGTTGTATCTATAAGTTTTTTACTAGATTTGGTTTAAATGATTTACATGAAAATTATATTTTCATAAATTGATGAAATAATTATCCTAGAAGTTAAAATAGTCACTGAGATGCCTTCTCCAAAATATCACAATGTTAGGAAAGAATTATAGTTCACAAAAGATAGTTATGTTTATTATAAAAATAAAGCCATATCCAAAACATTAAATAATAAGAAGAAGAATTAATATTAGAATAAAATTAATATTTCCTCTCAAACATAGAATATGGATATTCTATAGCTATTTGAAGCAAAATATTGTGGAAGTTATGTTGATAAATATGTTATAACTAATAATCTAGAAGAAGAATGTTCTTGTTATGAATATTATGAATCTATAAAATCCATTGAATATTTTTAACCTAAAATCAAGGATTATATATAGAATTTCTAAAATGAGTTCATTGGATATATATATGAATTTATCATGGGAAATTAAGAACTACAAAATCTATTTATAGAATTTGATAAGAAAAAAAGGCATTATCTATAAAATTAAATATGCATAATAATTTCATAAGACTCATTGAGGTTCAAAAAATAAATTGGTTTAATTTTAAAATGAATGATTATTTATCATAAAAAATGTTTTGAAGTATTGATTATAAAAATGTTTTATATAAGAATGTTACTGAATAACTAATCGATGCATCAGAAGTTAGTATTGAAGTCATGAACTCTTAGTTGGAAATAAAATATAAGAGAATAAAAGGTATCAAAAAATCATTATTGAATGAAAGGAAGATACATGAATAAAAGATTCAGAGGATAAAATAAGGAAATTAAGGAATGGGTAAATTCCTTATAGGTCATAAAAACACTTGATCTAAAGTATCCCGATTTGGAAATAATGTTTAAAAACATAAAAGATACTAAATTTGAATAATAATATGTTTTTTAAAGAATTCCCTCTATCAAAATTTTGATGGAGTGTCATACATCTCTTAATACTCAATATAGTGGTAATAAGAAAGTGAAGAAATAGAAATCACCAACATATGATATTCAAAAGAAAAAGATTAACCCAAAATCATGAAAAATTATTTTCACCAATTCTAAATCTCTGAATAGCAGTGGTTAAAATACAACATTAAGAAAAAAATGGGTGAATAAAGATATAGAGATACCCATAAAATCCTTAGAGGTTAAAGAAAGTAATAAATAATGATGTGGTTCCCCATAAGGTTTCCAAAAATGATGTTGTTAATAAAAGAAGAAAGGAAAATATTTCCACATGCTAGAATTCAGGTCAAAGGAAGAAATCCAAGGTTTATTTTATACTATTAGTTTTGTGAAATGATTGATCACATATTTATAAATTGTTTCCATAATATTCCTTGGTATGGAATATAATGAAGGAAAACATTGAGGGAACAAATTGTATGGTAGGGAAAATTCAACCAAGTACAGCCAACCCTCAATGAAAAAGACCTATTAACATGAAGAATATTTGAATATCTATAAAATTAATGTAGATATTATAGAATAAGTTTTTATACTAATGAGGAGTGTTGTATTACTTTTACTAACAACAAATTTTCTACAACTAATGGAAGGAGGCCACAAAATCTAAATGAAAATGAATGGAAAATATACTATAAATCTAAACAGGGGGATGTTACAAAACCTAACAGAGTCAATAATAAAGTTAGAAGATTTCTTGCCCAAGAAAAATATGATTATTTTGTGTAATGAAATTCCACATCCTAGAAAACATTAAGTAAGAAAAAAAATAAAAAGTAATGGATGAAAACATATAAATCAAAGTGAACCAATCTAAGAAAGACACAAATCAGAAGGAATAGAGGAATAAATATTTGGTGAAGAAATTGAAGATCTCCAGAAGTTAACATAGAGGGTAACATAGTGGAATATAAGAATTTATGTGTAAGGTATATGTTTGTCAGTCACAGTCCAAAAAATTCATGACATGGTTTTCTAATTAGGGGAATTGTGTGAGAAAAAGGAAGTAATCTTTGGAAGATACATGTTCTACAAGAGTTTTACATAAAATTAGAACTTTAAAGATGTTATAAATGTTTTTTTGAAAATATTTCTAGATTAGTTAGAACTAAAAAAGGAATATGGAGGGAAAAAATACAAGAATAATGATTTCACTTTGCTAGTGGAAGTAAATATAAAAACTACTAAGAAATTAAAAAGGTGAAGGTAAATTTAATAAATCTATTCTGTACAATGAGATTACTTCTTTTAAAATTAAGATTACTGTAATGATGAAAAAATTTATTAATTTAAAGAATGTATCTTGGTTCAGAAAAAAATCATCCTTGCTTCTCCAAATAAAGCAAATTAATGACTCACTAAATTCCTTTTTGATCCAAATTTATTAATTAAAAATGGAATTGAAGATTATGCAACCTAGGTGGATCCCTAAAATATTGTTTGATGGATTCATACCCTTAAGGAAGAGTGATGGTGAAGTTGGTGATTTCATATACCCAGAGGCACCAGCTCTGGATTTTGAAGTTTTTTATTTGATATACCCAGAAGCCATCCCATGTGCGCACAATGGCACAAGTAGCGCTACCATCCCAGATCTGGCTAGATCCAGCCAGATCCTATCCACCGCACACATCTCCTATCACGGGTCGACTACTTCTTCTACTTCCACACCTCCACCGCCTCTGTCTGGTTCCTCTGCTTCTGCTTCAGACCTCTACACATTCCCTCCCAATGCGATACTCCTACGCTGACACCCTCATTTCACACTTCTACTTCTTACAGGACGAGTCTCTTCATGTCTCACCCTCATGGTTTCCCTGTTCTGTGTGATGACCTCCTCACGCGACACCCATTTGTTGTCTCATCTATGGTTTTTCCATCACCTCATCGATCGTCCCCACCCCTGCGACTTTCCCAGTGCTCTGTCATCTAGCCCCACTAGTTTGGATTTCCAGGTGCTCCGTCATCTTGCCCCACCCTTGTGGCTTTCCCAATGCTCTGACGACCAACCCACCAGTGTGTATTTATCAACACTTCATCATCCATACCTACCTATGTGGATTTCCCAGTGCCACATTGGCACATCATTTTCAGCAACTTCTTCCATAATCCCACACCTTCTTGAGGGGGCGCAGTATTCATGGCAGTTTATCTTTTTTTTATTTTCTCGTATTTTATAATAAATATGGGTATGTCCATCTTGAGGGGGGTGTTTTCAGCGTTTTTTAATTGCTTTGGTTTTGTTTATGTGTTAAATCTAGGTATATCTAGCTTGAGGGGGAGTGTTAGAGTCTACATCCCACATCATACTTGTAGAGACCCGAATCATGACGTTCATGGACATTACATTACCTTTGTAGAACATCTAATACATAAAAAAAACAGACACACAAGGACCGTAATAGTTTAGTGTCTTTGGAAACTTGGAACGTAATCTTCTAATCGTGGTGAAAGATCTTCAACATCTCCCATAAAGATCTTCCACTTTTTGTTTCCTTAACTAAAACCTTTCTTTTAATCCTGGGGGAAAATAAAACATAAAAAGGGTGAGCTCAAATTCTCAGTAAGGGTAAGCATGGATAAAATAAAACAAACCATATACATTTGAACAATAAAAAATGAACATAATGTTTAAACATCAAAATCTTGAGAAATGACTTAAAACATGGAAGTATATAAGGCATAGATCATAATGGAACATAAATCAGGATAACATAACATGGGAATAAAACATGTAATTGTGGAATCCATTAAGCATATTTAATGATTTCCATATTATCCAAGGCATTGCTGCCAAGACCATCTTAATGGACAAAGTCCCTTTCTGAATCGAGTTCACTCCTCGTTCCAGTCCTATAATACTGAACCGAATTAACTTGTCATTCCAGCCATGTCTATCTCATGAGATATAAATCTTTACCCAATGCATTGGAGGGAGATATAGGTCTCACCCATCTCATAATTAAATCATTCTTACTTGTGCCACAAAATAAACATACATCATTCATAATAACCCCACGAATAAAATGGGTTTCATAAACATAATACCATCATCGCATAATCCATATAAAAAATGGATATAATTTCATAATAAGGAAAGTGAAACCATGTAAATCATAGAGACATGATACTTGAAACATACACATATGAAATAATTTCATCTTATATGTAAAATGATTTTGATAAAACACTTGAAATGAATTCTTGAGGAAAATATCCTTTCTTCTTCAAAATCAATTTCTTTTCAAAAAACGTCATTTAATTTTAAAAGAAAAAGATTTTGTTGAAAATAGTCATGAAATCTTTTGGAGGAAGATTCATGAAAATAAGTCTTTATAAAACCATAAAAATCCTTTCATGTCGTATAAGTTAAAAAAACATTCTTCTCGTACTTTTGTCGGAAAAGTCAAAAAAGTACCTCGTAACGTAAACAAAAGAAAGATTCCTTATATTCCATGGGGTAAAAGTCAAAAAGTAAAAAAAGGGTAAAAAAGGACTTTAAACATACAGGAATACACTTTTATAAAACATGGACATGGATGATAGCAATAACCCCAGTAAATACTTATGAATAAGCAATCTCGGATAAAAATGATATTTGCAAAATTATCCCTTACCTTAGGTCCGATATGCTTCGTATGGATTCGATCCTCCTGTATAATGATTTAAATAATGTCATTGACTTATTAAATAATCATATTAATTTTTCATGATATCATATATGTTTCACGTATGACTTTATATTACCCGTTCTTTTGTAAAGTCCATGTTAAAGTAGCGTTTTGGGTAAAATCATTTCATTTGTCGTTCGTGTTTTGACTTGTAATTATTCATATGATTAATTATATCATGATTACTTAATTCCAGAATATAAAACATGATTTATATATAATATATATTCAGAATATACATATATATATTAGATATATAAATGTAAATATATACACCATTCATGGAGACGGTAGGCCGTACGTACACATGAACGTTGTTTTCTTTCCTTATTGAGTTGAATGAAATTAAGTAGATGACATACATATATATATATACATAAATCCAGTAGCTTTATAATTTCATATATATTTCATTATTATTGCTTATATATACTTTATAATCATTCTTAAATGGTTAACATGGAGAATGAATCTCATCGCGTCGTGGAGACGGTAGTCCGTACATACGCACGAGCGATGATATCGTTCCCATAATTATTGAATTGAATTGGAGAGGATGATACAATATATCATAATAAGTATTATTTTATAATAACTATGTATAGTTATTCTTTACACCATTATATCCAATCAAGTAAGGTGGTGTTGGAAAAACAGATTACACCACGGTGTGGAGACGGTATTCCGTACGTACGTACGCGCGGTGATTTCATTTTCCGTAGGATGGATAGATGGTGAAATAGGGTTGTTTTATAATTATAATAAAATATCAGTATATTAGTGATACTGATGTTATTAATTCATAACGAAACAACTAAATAAGAAGAAGTAGAAGAAGAAATAAAGTTGAAAGAATCGGTAACGGGCATTACCTCTTCTTTGAAGTGCCTCTTTGAGACCTCCTCTCAGGGAACTAAAATTGGTCTTTGAAGAAGACCAGGACATCTAGAATGTTTCTAGGAAAGTTTATAAGATAATTTGGTAGGGTTTGGCCGAGCTTGAATGCTCAAAGTGGTGTGAGGAAGAGAGGGAGGAGGTGCCCTTTTATAAGGGAGGAGAGGGGCACCTTTGGAAATCTTAAAAATATTAATTTATAATAAATCTAACCCCACTTAAAAACCTCAAAAAATGACTCATATTATAATATTAGATGTGATAGGGTTGTAATATAATCAACCAATAAAATTTATTCATGTTAGGAATTTATTTTAAACATTATCATCTTGATTTATCCTTATTTAATCAATTTTATTTTATTTGTGATAACATTCTAAATTTTAAATTATAACAAATAATTACTTATTTATTGTGAATTGTCCATAATTGAATACTTTATAACATTTTATACCTTATAAATTTAAATTTATAATTTTTAAATATTTTTGTGATTTTTAAACAATTTTATAATATGTTATTTTTATAAAATAACAATAGTGTCAATTTTGACACTATTCATTTATTTGAATTTAAATAAAATATATACAGAAGATATGTTCGAAATAAAAGCTTTAATAGATTCATAAAAGGTCATATGTATCTATAAAATTAGTGGATCACAATAAATAGTTCATATAATATTTATTTTATTATATTTAATACCATTTATTTGGTTTATCTCTTAATAAAATAATTACTAACATAAATTTTTTATAATTATTTAATATACTTATTTGTTGCATAAAAATTAAAACTAAAATCCTATGTTGAAGATAAATCTATTAACTTTCACAATAATATTTTTACTCGAATTTATCATCTTAAAATCACAATATGTAAATTGTTATATTTATTAAATTATGAAGGTGACAACTTTGGGATCATTTAAAATAAAATAATATAAGTGTCATAATCACTTTTATAAGGCTCTAAATGGTAAAATATTCTACCATTGGATTATTAGGGTTTAAATTTACATGAACAATATGTTTTGGTCAGCGTTTTGGGCATTTTATGGTTACTATTAGTTTAATAGAAACTATATTCTTGATTTTTCACTAGATAAACAATTTCTACATCACTATTGTGTTACAATTTATGATAATTATTTAATCCCTAAAAATTATAAATAAATTCATATGATGTAGATAATTTCATTATAGTTTTGGAGACTATTAATTTTTGATGTTTAATGAAGTCTATCACTAAATTAAAATTAATATACTTATAAGATTTAAGAAAGTGACATGTTGTCACTTTCTTTGGTTTTAATAATAATTATGTTATTTTCATGAACAAAAGTCCATTAAATGATTCTAATCCTACCCTTAGGTGATATGGGTCGACTTTTAGTCCTCCAATAGGATTTTTTCAGTTGTTAGGGTAATTTTATAATCTTATATTTACCCTTAATTACCCGATTTACCTTTAACTATGGTAAATAAAATTTACCGTAGTTACTATTCATAATGCCCAAAAATAAAAAGTAGTATATTAATATAATTTGGACCCACTGATTCCAAATATGGAATCCATTTTTCCAAATTCAATACACAGATGTTTCAGAAATTAAATTAAAATCAATCCCGTTGTCGAAAGAAAATGGGTTTTTGTTTAAAACATTATAAAAGATTGAATTGATTTAACCTAGGAATTCAAAGTAAAATCAATGCTAATGACATAAATTATATTAAATGGTAACAATATATTCTATATATACTTTAATACCATTCAATATTATAATTTAACCACATAAATTATTACAATGAAAAAAGTTGTTTTTAATTAAAATATAGCGTGTTTTTACTATTCATTAAAATATGAAAGTTATCAGAATAACATGAAAATTTTATCCAAGGTAAAATTTTATATCTTTATTCAAAAGAATAATTTTATTTTGTAAAATTGAACTTATAAACATGTCAAAAACTAGATTTAAAGTGGGTGTGCCATCAAAAGGCGGCAAAACTGCATTTTTTGAAAAATACTTATTTTACCCGAAAAATTTATTTTGTTCACATAAAATTTTTTAGAAAATTTATAAAATGAATAATAACATTATAAAATTAAAAATGTGGTTAATTATATTCATAAATTCTAGTTCATAATAATATTATAATAATATCTCGTTTAGTGAAACTCGGTATTGCGTACTACACACGCTATCGAGGAAGGTCGTGATTGCGTCTAATGCAACCAAGTTAGGGTTGCCTGTTGTGAAAGACTCCTTTTTTGTAACGTACAACACAAGACATCAATAAAATGAAAAAGAATATTTCTCATAAAATCTCAGGGTGTTACATTCTACCCCCCTTAAAATGAATTTCGCTCTCAAAATTCGTCGGGGTTATAAATGGTTTACTACTCAAAAGTTTCTTTAATAGAAACTCACATCGTAAAAAGGAATACCAAAAAAAATCTTTAATAATTAAAGTATTAAACATAAAAGTTACCCAAATTAACTCATCACTGGGTTTCCATGTAGGAGAACATAGGTGAAAATATGGATATGGAAGAGAAATCTAACCATCAAGTTCTGATGGAGAGTGGTAGAGAACATTGCTATGAAAACACCAACAATCACAAATCCATAAATTTGTGATGATCTAAGGTAGCATCTGATTCATCAGATATAAGGGCACTAGGACAACATTTTTGGTTTTTAAGATCATTTCTCTAAAGTTGAAGAATTTTAATTAGATTAAATACTTTATTTGAATATAATCTCACTGTTGTTCGTGCCTTGAACAATTTCCACTTCATCTCTTAAAGAAATGAAGTTGAATTTTTCATTCTTGAAGTGTTAGCAGATCATGTGATAGAATGATGGGTCATTCCATCTGTCTTAATCAAAAGGATAGCAATAGTTATATACATAAGTCCATCTATTTTATATTGTTCCAAAAATGGACTTATACTTCATATATCATACCACATAATAAAATAAAACTAGTTTATACTAACTAGGGACTTACTGTAGGCTAGTGGTAGGCGATAAAGGCCAGTCGCACTTCGGTTGTGGGTTCGATTCCCACATCCTTGTCTGATGCGATGGGTTGTCTCCCATCCGGCGGGTTGTCCTTTTTATATTACTATAACATCCCATTAATAATATCGAAAAAAGGTCTATCCTTAAACAATACTAACTTCTGTCCAACATAATCCATTCCAATCTTTAGACTTATCCAAAATACTTCTTTCTAAACTCATAGTATAAAGAGAACGATTACTAAAAAGGTCATATAACAATAATGTGAATACTATCATTTATCCCTCATATATCTTGTTGGTCACATTCCAATCATGTTAATACCTTAATCATGTATTCTCTTGAAAAAATGAATACCCATTGAACCTTATTGAAAACATGAATGCTGTTAAAAGTTAACACTTTCCACATACCAAAATCCTCAAAATTCTATATACTCAAACCATGATATCACTTAGTCCTTATATCAATCATGAGCTCATTAATACAATCAAACATCTCATTATCTTCTTATCCCTTAATTATGCGCATATCATATGCTTTCCAAAATATTTTAATAACTTTTCATGGTTACCGGTACCATAAAATTATTGAGAACCACAATAGACTAATACAAAAATATTCTAATACACCATAAAAGTACCTCAACAACATTATTCTTGAATACCAATACATAAAAACTTTAATCCATCCTCTTCAATGATTGTCCTTGAATAAGACCTTACTTGATTTAGAAGTAACTTTTTAGGTCAGGGCATTGAGTTGGGTAATTCCCATGTTCTCCACAAATAAGACATTGAAATCCATAACAGTCTGTCACCCTATGACCCTTTTCTACACACAGATAACATCGGTCCCTCCATTTGAGGTATTCCTCTAGGTTCTTCTTCCCTTCTTTAGAAATCTCAATCTTCCTTTGTTTATGCTCCTCAACATGCGAACATGCATAAGAGTATATCTTCCTCTTATTTGATGAATTAGGCATACCACTAAATTTCACCTTGTTAATCATGTATCGCAATGACTGATTCGGCATAATCACAATATCTTTCTCTCTAGGCATTACACAATCTTGTTGCTCATAGTCACCAATTTTTCCATTGGATTCAATGTTAACCGAATTCCTTCTGGTTCCCTCCATTGATTAAAACACAAAAAGAATTCTATGAGAGGCAAAAATCATGCTAGGGAAAACAACATAGTAACGTGGGAGTACCCTCAATATCTAACATCTTAGGTTAAATTATAAGATTGTTACCTTAGTTCTAGGACTATATCCTATACGTATACTTATCCTTAGGGACATCCCTAGACATACCTTAGAAATATCTCTAGGGATCTCACTAACGTTTTTGCATCCTAGTTTCCAAAGGTTGACTAAACCTTTCCTCGGATACCAACTGTAGAGACCCGAAGCTTGACGTTCATGGAAATTACATTAATTTTGCGAAATATCTAATACATAACAAAAAAAACACACAAGGACCTTAATAGTTTAGTGTCTTTGGAAACTTGGAACGTAATCTTCTAATCATGGTGAAAGATCTTCAACATATCCCATAAAGATCATCCACTTTTTTTTCCTTGCCTAAAACCTTTCTTTTAATCCTGGGGGAAAATAAAACATAAAAAGGGTGAACTCAAATGCTAAGTAAGGGTAAGAATGGATAAAATAAAACAAACCATATACATTTGAACATAAAAACATGAACTTAATGTTTAAACATCAAAATCTAGAGCAACGACTTAAAACATGGAAGTACATAAGGCATAGATCATAATGGAACATAAATCATGATAACATAACATGGGAATAAAACATGTAATTGTGGAATCCATTAAGCACATGTAATGATTTCCATATTAGCCAATGCATTGCTTCCAAGACCATCTTAATGGACAAAGTCCCTTTCTAAATCGAGTTCACTCCTCGTTCCAGTCCTGTAATACTGAACCGGATTAACCTATCGTTCCATCCATGTCTATCTCATGAGATATAAATCTTTACCCAATACATTGGAGGGAGATATAGGTCCCACCCATCTCATAATGAAATCATTCTTACTTGTGCCACAAAATAAACATACATTATTCATAATAACCCCACGAATAAAATGGGTTTCATAAACATAATCCCATCATCAAATAATCCATATAAAATAAATGGATATCATTTCATAATAAGGAAAGTGAAACCATGTATATTATAGAGAAATGATACTTGAAACATACACATATGAAATAATTTCTTCTTAGATGTAAAATGATTTTGATAAAACACCTGAAATGAATTCTTGAGGAAAATATCCTTTCTTCTTCAAAATCAATTTTTTTCACAAAACATCATGTAATTTTAAAAGAAAAATATTTTGTTGAAAATAGTCATGAAATATTTTGGAGGAAGCTTCATGAAAATAAGGCTTTATAAAACCGTAAAAATCCTTTCATGCCGTATAAGTTAAAAAAACATTCTTCTCGTACTTTTGCCGGAAAAGTCAAAAAAAGTACCTCGTAACGTAACCAAAAGAAAGATTCCTTACATACCCTGTAGTAAAAGTCAAAAAGTAAAAAATGGTTAAAAATTAAATTAAACATACATGAATACACTTTTATAAAACATGGACATGGATGATAGCAATAACCCCAGTAAATACTTACGAATAAGCAATCTCGAATAAAAATGAGATTTGCAAAATTATCCCATACCTTAGGTCTGATATGCTTCATATGGATACGAACCTCCTGTATAATGATTTAAATAATCTCATTGACATATTACATAATCATATTAATTTTTTATGATATCATATATGATTCACTTATTACTTTATATTACCCGTTCTTTTATAAATTCCATGTTAAAGTAGCGTTTTGGGTAAAATCATTTCATTTGTCGTTCGTGTTTTGACTTGTAATTATTCATATGACTAATTAGATCATGATTACTTAATTCCAGAATATAAAATATGATTTATATATAATATATATTCAGAATATACATATATATAATATATAGATAAATGGAAATAAATACACCGTTCATGGAGATGGTAGGTCGTACGTACACATGAACGTTGTTTTCATTTCCTTATTGAGGTGAATGAAATTAAGTAGATGACATATATATATATATATACATAAATCCAGTAGCTTTATAATTTCATATATATTTCATTATTATTGCTTATATATACTTTATAATCATTCTTAAATGGTTAACATGAAGAATGAATCTCATCGCGTCGTGGAGACGGTAGTCCGTACGTACGCACGAGCGATGATATCATTCCCATAATTATTGAATTGAATTGGAGAGGATGATACAATATATCATAATCATTATTATGTTATAATAACTATGTAAAGTTATTCTTTACACCATTATACCCATCCAAGTAAGGTGGTGTTGGAAAAACATATTACACCACGGCGTGGAGACGGTATTCCATATGTACGCACGTGCGGTGATTTCATTTTCTGTAGGATTGATAGATGGTGAAATAGGGTTGTTTAATAATTATAATAACATATCAATATATGATTTATACTGATGTTATTACTTCATAATGAAACAACTAAAGAATAAGAAGCATAATAAGAAATAAAGTTGAAAGAATCGGTAATGGGAATTACCTCTTCTTTGAAGTGCCTCTTTGAGACCTCCTCTTAGGGCACTAAAATTGGTCTTTGAAGAAGACCAGGACCACTAGGATGTTTCTAGGGAAGTTGAGAAGAGAATTTGGCAGGGGTTAGCCGAGCTTGAATGCTCAAATTGGTGTGAGGAAGAGAGGGATGAGGTGCCCTTTTATAAGGGAGGAGAGGGGCACCTTTGGAAATCTTAAAAATATTAATTTATAATAAATATAACCCCACTTAAAAACCTCCAAAAATGACTTATATTAGAATATTAGATGCGATAAGTTTTTAATCTCATAAACCAATAAAATTTAGACATGTTAGGACCTTATTTTAAACATTATCAACTTGATTTATCCTTATTTAATTAATTTAATTTTACTTGTGGTAATAACATTCTAAATTTTAAATTATAACAAATAATTACTTATTTGTTGTGAATTTTCCATAATTGGATACTTTATAACATTTTATACCTTATAAATTTAAATTTATAGTTTTTAAATATTTTTGTGATTTTTAAAGAATTTTATAATATGTTATTTTTATAAAATAACAATAGTGTCAATTTTGACACTATTCATTTATTTGAATTTAAATAAAATATATACAGAAGATATGTTCAAACTAAAAGATTTAATAGATTCATAAAAGGTCATATGTATCTATAAAAGTAGTGGAGAACAATAAATAGTTCATATAATATTTATTTTATTATTTTTAAAACCATTTATTTGGTTTATCTCTTAATAAAATAATTACTAACATCATTTGTGTGTAATTATTTAATATACTTATTTATTGAATTAAAATTACAAATAAATTCCTATGATGCAGATAAATCTATTATCTTTCACAATAATATTTTTACTCGAATTTATCATCTTAAAATCACAATATTTAAATTGTTATATTTATTAAATTATGAAGGTGACAACTTTGGCATCATTTAAAATAAAATAATATAAGTGTCATAATCAATTTTATAAGGATAAAAATGGTCCAATATTCTACCATTGGATGATTATGGTTTCAATTTACATGACCAATAAGTTTTGGTGAGGGTTTTGGGCATTTTATGGTTACTATTAGTTTAATAAAAACTATATTTTTTATTTTTCACTAGATAAACAATTTCTGCATCACTATTGTGTTACATTTAATGATAATTATTTAATCCATAAAAATTATAAATAAATTCATATGATTTAGATAATTTTATTAGCTTTCTGGAGACTATTAATTTTCTATTTTTCATTAAGTTTATCACTAAATTAAAATTAATATACTTATAATATTTAAGAGACTGACATGTTGTCACTTTCCATGGTTTTAATAATAATTAAGTTATTTTCATTGACAAAAGTCCATTAAATGATTCTAATCCGGCCCTTAGGTGATATGGGTAAACTTTTAGTCATACAATAGGATTTTTTCAGGTGTTGTGGTAATTTTTTAATCTTATATTTACCCTTAATTACCCGATTTACCTTTAACTATGGTAAATAAAATTTACCGTAGTTACTATTCATAATGTCCAAAAATAAAAAGTAGTCTATTAATATAATTTGGACCCACTGATTCCAAATATGGAATCCATTTTTCCAAATTCAATACACAGAAGTTGCAGAAATTAAATTAAAATTAATCCTGTTGTCAAAAGAAAACGGGTTTTTGTTTAAAACATTACAAAAGATTGAATTGATTTAACCTACGAATTCAAAGTAAAATCAATGCTAATGACATTAATTATATTAAATGGTAAAAATATATTCTATTTATACTTTAATAACATTAAATATTATAATTTAACCACATAAATTATTACGATGAAAAAAAGTTGTTTTTAATTAAAATATAGCGTGTTTTTACTATTCATTAAAATATGAAAGTTATCAGAATAACATGAAAATTTTATACAAGGTAAAATTTTATATCCTTATTCCAAATAATAATTTTATTTTGTAAAATTTAACTTATAAACATGTCAAAAACAATATTTAAATTGGGTGCGCCATCGAAAGGCGGCAAAACTACATTTTTAAAAAAATACTTATTTTACCCGAAAATTTTATTTTGTTCACATAAAATGTTTTAAAAAATTTATAAGATGAATAATAATGTTATAAAATTCAAAATTTGGTTAATTATATTCATAATGTCTAGTTCATAATAATATTATAATAATATCTCATTTAGTGAAACTCGGTATTGTGTACTACACACGCTATCGAGGAAGGTCGCGATTGTGTGTAATGCAGCCAAGTTAGGGTTGCGTTTTGTGAAAGACTCCTTTGTTGTAACGTAAAACACAAGACATAAATAAAATTAAAAAGAATATTTCTCATAAAATATCATGGTGTTACAATACTAGTTGTCTGATGTGGTCTTTATTATTCATTATAAAATAACCTCAAGTCCTCTCTGATATAAGTCCTTGGGTATTGGGTATCACATCTTGTATACTTTAACAATGGTTAAGTTCTATATACTAAAAATATAAAGAATCGAATAATGTGTCAACCTTGAGGTATGTTGATTCTTTTTTCAATCCTTAATATAGAAAATAAAATTATATCTTAAAACTAGATGGGATATTATCATTGGATGAAAAATTGAAATAATATTTTCTAATTAGGGGAACCTACCATTTAGGTTAAATATTTTCGATCAGTTTGTTGAGACTGGTTTAGGAAATAATTTTTAAGAAAATAGATTAATTTTACATATGGAATAAGTTATCTTTTTTTGTATTAACTATTTTAATTTTTATGGAATGTTATGGCCTCCAAGTTGATCAATATTACTTTCTACAATGATCATTTCTTATATAGACAAGGAGTTTATTGATTTGTGGATAATTTCATAATGTAATGTGATGATAACCATTTACCAATAAAATCAAGTTTAATATTTATTTCAACATTAGATTCATAGACAATAAGGAAGTGATAATTCCCTCATAAGTTGAAACTATAAATTTTTTTCTCATAAGGTGGAGAAAAAACCATTGACTTAAATAAGAAGTTGGTATTGATAACAAATCTAAATGGGGAGATTGATGAGCCTTCAAAATTAGTGAAAAATAAGTATAATATTTATTATTAATAACTATTTTCAAATGAATTTAATGATATTTAGAGAAGAAAAGGTTGAATATAATTGTGGTTATTCTAAATAAAAGTTAAACAGATGTTAAATGTAAATCATTTTGAATTTCATACTCATAATCAGGGAAGAGATAAAAAGTAAGAGCACCACTTATGCATGTTGTACAACCGAAAGTTGAATCTAAATGAAGATTTAATAAGGAACATAGGGTAATTTATACGTATGGTTTGATAGAAATTCACTAATTATACTTAAGGAATTATATATATATATCATATGACTATGGAATTTATTTTCAATGGAAAAATGTTTAGGGACATTGAAATCCTAGACAACAACATCTTTGAAATCATGTTGAAGATACTTATTATAGTCATAATTTTATTTGAATTTATCCTTGAGAATAATTTTTTTAAAGTAAGATATTTTACATAGAGGCTAAAATTTTATATATTGTAAAAATATATATTTAGTATGTAAAAAAATATAGGTAACTCAATGACAAAGAATGAGAGAAGTGAATATGGGTAATCATGTGTCAGTAATTGGTGAGAAGCAAGAGCCCAATGACACTAATAAATAGAGGAGACAAGTGTTCATAGTATAGGTTGGCTCCCTAGAAGATCATTTATTGCCTAAAGTGTGACTGGGGTAATTAATATGGGACTTGTATATAACATAAATTGTTCATCACTTAAGAGAAACACAGATATGGGACTTAAATTAAAATAATGACATTCAAATGTTTTTTTTTTAAACTCTCACCACTAGGGATTCTGTGTAACATCAGTGATAGCTATGTTTCATCCACTAATATTTTTATTCCAAAACTATCATTGGATCAAAATTAGAAGAAGTCATGAAATAACCATGGCCTTATCTTGAAAACTGAATCAGAAGTATTTAGTTTATTTATACAGGGGTTAGTAATGGGGTTATTGATGAAAATTAGGAAGGAATCAGTGGACCAGAACATCGTATATTCATATTAGAATGGGATAAGCCCAGTTTCTCATTCCAACTGGGAGACAAGAAGCACTGGGTGAATTCTGGTAGTTTTAGGAAAGGAAAGCCTATAATATGGGGTTCCCACTCAGGCTAAAATAGGGTACGGACCATAAAATCATGATGCCAATTTAGGGTCGATATTAGAAGACTTGGAGGTTTGGAAATTTATTGGGATCTTGAAATAAATAGAATAATCAGTATTAAAGTCCAAAACCCTGTAGTGATTATTGGAATATCAAGCCATCAATTTTTGGGATCAGGTAAGATTGTGTCGCAACTGTTGAAGAATGATGTCTTGTTCAGAAAGGGAAGTAGCTACAAACTCTACTAGAGTAATTCCACCTATATAGTGAAAAAGTTTTGGAGGTTTTCTACCGTATACTGAGTAATTTTTGTGGATGAATGGGGTGTGGTGTTATAGCAGTATTCTGTCCAAGGAATTTAGTGGGTCCAAGATAAATTTTTCTCTGAATCAAAACAAAAAAGGTATGTTTCTAAGAATTTATTGACAAATTATATTTTCCTGTCCAATTGGGGTGATAGGAAGAGCTAATTTTCAAGGTTGTACCCCCAAAATGGAACAATTCCTTCTAGAAATTACTAACAAAAATAGGGTCCCATATACTGAAAATAGAACTGGTAATATTGTGTAAATGGAACACTTCTTTGACAAAAACCTCGACCACAAACTTGGTTATATATGGATTCCGTAACAACACAAAGTAAGAGTATTTAGTCAACCTTATTACAACGACAAATATGATGTTTTACCCTTAAGATTTTGGAATCCTAGAAATAAAATCCGTTGAGATCTCATCCCAAACTAGTGTAGGTATTAGTAGTGGCTAAAATAGGCCTGCTGGAGACATGGCCTCATACTTCTGGAATTGACACCTGTCGCACTCATGTAAAAACATCATAACAAGTTTAGAAATGCCTTTCCAAAATATCCCTATTACGAGTCTATTATAGGTTTTCATGTAGATGATGTGGATTCCAACAATGATAGTGTAGAAATGGTGTAGGAACATTGGTATGAGACTGGACATGTGGGACAAGACAAGTCATCCTTTCTTAAAAACGATCTCGTTAATCAATGTATAACTCAGATAAGAATTGGGTTGTTGCTCCATGGCTGTAAGGTTAACCTTGAGATTCGGATCCTGCTGTATTTAATTTTTCACTACATCAATTTCCATCCATTATGGTTAAAATACTATGGTTACCAAACACTTTTCCTCAAGATGGATATCCTCCCCTATATCGATAAGTCTGGACAATGAATTGGCATCTCACTTTCTTTTCCCTAGTTTATAAACCACTTAAAATTCTAGACCAAAGAGTTTTGATTGTCATTCATGTTGGTCAGTTGTATGGTTTCACTGACTGAGGAGGTGTTTGTGCACTTTATATTCGGTATAAACTATGAAATGTTTTCCGATAGGGTATTGTCGTTAGTGTTTCACTACCATAACTGGTGCCATAACTTATTTCTCATCAATTCACTAAGATATGTTTTCTAAAGCTAAATGCTTGCTGAAATAAGTAATAGGATGATAGTATTACATGAGGATCGCTTCGACCCCTCTCCCTGAAGCATCGAATTCAATATCAAAAGGTTTTCGAATGTTCAATAAGGGAAAAAGTGGTGAGGTTACCATATAGTTTTTTAGTGTGTCAAAATATTTCCCTACTACTACATCCCAGTGGTAGTTACTTTTTTGGTGAGTTTGGTAAGGGGTTCAGTGATTTTTTCATACCCTCAATAATCTTCTGGTAATACCTATTATTACTAAAAAATATCCAAACCCCTAATCATTTTTTGAATGTGGATAGCCCAAAACACACTAATTTTTTCGGATCCATAGATACCCATTCGCAAGAAATAAAATGTCCCAGATATTCCAATGACTACTGAGCGAAAAAAATATTTTTCTCTTATCAACACAGAACTGATTCTCATGTAATGTTTGGAATATTCTGAGCCATATGGTTGTGCCAAGTCTTTCTGAAAAAATAAATGATATCATCAAATAATTCTAGTACAAACCTCCTCAAATATTCTTTAAATACCCTGTTCATTATGGATTGGAAGTTTTTCTAAGCGTTCATCAATCCAAATGGCATAGTTAGGTACTCATAATGTATCTCATGAGTCCTAAATATAGTTTAACTAACATCTCATGTTCGCACACTAATCTAATGGAAGCCATATTGTAAGTCATGTTTGAAGTAACATTGTGCTCTGTGAAACTCATCCAACAATTCCTTAACATGGGAGTTGGGAATCAAATTCAAGTACAACGAACCGAGCATGGTCATAGAGGTGTTCATTTGCAAAGTGGTAGAGGATCTAGGAGTGGTCAATTGTATATGGTGGAGACAATAGTTTTAGATGGGCTAGATATCATTAGAGGTTTCATCAGTTTCTTTAGTACCCTTGTTTGTGCCGTATTTGATTCAAGAGCTTCACACTCATTTGTTGAAACTACTCTATCCCATGATCTAGTACTAGATATAGATATTCTTATAATTCCACTGGTGTTTACTACACTGTTCGAAGGCCATAACATCTTGTTTGATGTGTTCTAGCGGTGGGAACTGGTGATGGGGCTACATCAGTCATGTGGGGATCTTTTCTTGCTACAGATGAAACTATACGATGTCATCCTCAGTATCAAATTGTTGTATTTTGTGTATTTATTTATAGACTGCTTCTAGAATAGATTCATGTTTTTAGATTTGGATGACCAACATGTGGTTCTCATTGGAGAGTTGGGTTTTCAGGTGGGTAGTCGGTGTGTGAAACCCCTTCTTTCCTTATTGGATGAGTTTTCGGTGGAATCAGTAAATGTTGGGGTGTTAGAGGTTCTCAGATTCATTGGGGAGTTCCTGGATGTTTTTATCTATTAGGTTGTGAATCTACACATCAACATGATTTTGAGTTTAGGATAGACTTGTATCTCAATTATTTTCCAATTTTGATGGATCCTTATCGAATGGAACCTTCTAAGTTGTGGGAGTTGTGAATTCAAGTATATGATCTGATGTAGAAGGGTTTTATCTAGCCTAGTGTGTCATTTTGGTGTGCTCTAGAGTTTTTCACCAAGAAGGTGGAGGGTAGTATAAGGTTGTGTATATACTACTAGAAGTTGAATCAGTTGATGATCAAAAACAATTACCCTCTTCCAAGGATAGAATATATTTTCAACCATATAAGAGGGGAGAGTTGGTTTTGTAAGATCGATCTGCGGTATAGATATCATTAGTTAGGGTTGAAGTAGGATGATATCCCAAATAATTACATTAGATGTAAGTATGGGAACTTTGATTTTTTAGTCATTTCATTCAGTTTTATGAACTCCCCATCCATATTCATGGGGATTATGAACTCCATGTTCCATGAGTTCTTATATTGGTTAGTCATCGTATCCATTGATGATATCTTAATCTACTCGATGTTAGAAGAGGAGTATTCCAAGCATCTCATAATTGTAATGTATGTTATTTGATGCCACCAGATATATTGAACATTGACCAAGTGTATGTTCTGGGCATGAGAGGTACATTTCCTTAGGCATGTGGTGTCTCAGTAGGGTGTGGTAGTAGACCCGTCAAAGGTTGAATTAGTTGTTTCATAGGAAGCACCCAAGAACGTGGCAGAGGTTTGTAGTTTTATTGGTCTTATAGGCTATCATCAGAGTTTTGTACCTTATTTATCTTAAGTTTCATCCCCATTGACAGCTTTAACTAGGAAAGATTGATACTTTTGTGTGGAGTGATCAGTTCCAGGCAGATTTCAGTTACCTGAAGGGGAATTTGATTAGTGCTCGAGTGCTCTGGTTTCCTAAGTAAGGGGTGATGTTTGAGGTGTTTTGTGATTCGTCCCTTCTAGAATAGGGATGCATGATGATGTAGCAGTGGGAATTGATATCTTATGGGTCTATGTATTTACTTCCCCATGAGCGTAACTATACCACCCATGATCTGGAGCTACCAGCGGTTGTTTTTTTGCAAAATTTTTAGTACAATTGCCTCATTGGGGATCATTTTGTGGTCTTCCCAGATCACAAGATTTTGAGGTATATCTTTTCATAGTATGATTTGAACTTGTAGAAGAGGAGGTGGATGAATTTTCTTTAGGATTATGATTTTGAAATCTCCTACACCTCAGGAAAGGGGAGTCTTTTTTTCAGAGATTTGAGAAGGAAGTCATGAAAGGGTGTTGTTCGGAAGCATGGGGATTCTTGTAGAGAAATGGATGAGTTTGAATTCTATAACTAGATGCAATAATAAATGGTGGTAAAGGTTTTTTTGTTTCAGATGATGGTGAAGACTTCTCTGGTGTATTAGGTAGATGAGTCTTGGTGGGGAGAGTCAGAGGTAGAGGTGATGTACGATCGTTTTGGCCATGGTGATGCTCCAAAGGTATAGATAGAGGGTGGTCTGAACTAGATGTTGTTTCTTGGGAGGTTTTTTGTTCTAGTAGTAATGTGTGGTAGATTCCTTCATGAGTTTTGTAACTCACCTTTATAAGTACACCCATGAGTTTTGAAGATGTACCATGGATTGGAGATGTAGTTTTTGTGTCTTGGGATGAAATGGGAAGTGGTGGAGTTTGTATAAAAGTGTTTGGTTTTCCAGCAATTAAAGGTTGAGCATCCTGTTCCTAATGATTTTTTGAATCCCTTGGATGTTCCTGAGTGAAAATGTGATGACATATTAGTGAATTTCATCATAGGGTTTCCCAAAACTCAGGTAGGTTGTGATGTATCTGGGTGTTCATGGATCAGTTGACGAAATCGGACAACTTCTTTGCGATCAAGGAGTTAGGCATAGTGGATGACATGGATAATAGGAATGTGGATGAGTTTGTGCGGTTTCATAGAGTTCTAAGTTCTATTATATTGGATCAGGTTGAACATTTTTCCTCACAAATCTGGAGGGGAACGCAACATGTTTTTGGTACTCAATTACAACTCAACACTACTTTCCACCTTTATAAATATGGGCATATAGAGCAGACTATCCATATTTTGAAGGATATTTTGTGTGCGTACTTCTTGGACTTTCATTTATTTTGGGTATGACACATTCCCCTTGTGGATTTTTCTTACAATAATGGTTATCATTCTCCCATTATCATGGCCCCATTTGAGGCTTTGTACGGAAGAATGTTTTGTCCTCCGTTGTGCTAGACAGAGGTTGGGGAAATTATTGTTCTTGGTCTCGATGTGGTGTAGAGCACGATATAGAATTTTCATCATGTTTGTGAGATGATTAAAGCAGTGTAGGTCCAAAATAATTATTTTTTTGATCACATAAGGAGACCCTTGGAGTTAGAGGTTGGGGACCACATGTTCTTGATGGTTTTTGTAATATCCTGGATCTGGGTGCTGCCCATGGGTTCCCCAAACCCAGTGGGTCACATAACCTCAAGAGCATTTCCCCAAATTTCAGAGGCTTATGACTAGTAGTGAGGGACACAGTGTGATAATGGGGAAACTATGCCCTCATTGGCAGAGTATACACAATAGAAGAAAATAGTAAATAATAGCGAAATCAGTAATACAAAATAGAAATAAACAGTGGAAGACTGATAGTAATAAAAAAAATTAGAGCATATATGTAAATGATGCAGGTCACATGTGTCTAAGAAAGACTACAAACAAGTCACAATGCTGTAAATACAATAAAAAAGCAAATTACATAAAACAAGTAAATTCCAACAGCATCGCAAGCCTCAGTTTGGTCCCATGCTCTCCAGTTCAAACAACAATCAAGTACTGGATGAAGAAGGGTGCTTTCCCTTATCTACACCTACAACTATATAATTTTTTTGGGTCAAAAACATGACCCAAACAGGGTGTGAGACCAATCCCAATAGGAAACTGCCAAAAAATATGTGCCTAAATATCAGTGCATATATATAGTAGGTAATATACAGAAATGAACTAATAATCTAGGAAGTACTCAAAATTAAACCATTATATAGTTTTCAATTGCATTCATTTACATTTAGTATTCATCAGTTGAATCATGTAAACCTTGGGATCTATCCAAATCTCTGTATACCATGTGTAATAGTAACAAAAGAAATCTCAGAATACCATCAAACAAACAAGTAAGATCGAGGCCAAGCTTGTGCTTTGGCTTGGAAGACTCATCACAATCATTCAATTATCCAATAAAGATACTCTGGGAAAGTTCTCAAAGTTTAATCCCCCTTTTCCAATATAACAACAATTCATTTAATAGAAAACCTCTAGGTATCTTTAATGGTCCAACCTCTTTGGTCTATATTAGCACTAAACATTTACAAAAGACCACCCGGGAAGCTCACACAGTGAATACCCCTTGGTCAACATAGCATCAATTAATTTAATAACGACCCTCTAGGTAGCTCTCATAGTCTAATACCTCTGGTCTATGACCACCTAAAATCTCTCATAGTCAATACCCCTGGGTCATTATAACAACAAATCATACATAAATGACCCTACCTTGGTAAGCTCTCACAGTCAAATTCCCCTTAATCAAACTTTAAAAATACATATAACATGCATCGCATATAATCAGTAACTACATACTAACAACATGAGGCATGGAAAACAAGGCAAGACGAACATTAATTCTAGACCAAATGTACATAATCAATAAAACAAGGTAAACACACCCATAATCAAGGTATAAAACATTATTCATAAGAAATTACACTTTTTATCAATCTACCAAACCATAACAGGTAATAAACAGTGTCTAATTCCAAACATGCAAAACCCCAAACATAGGTATACGACAATTTTAGAATATATAATCCAAGTACAATCAACAAAAGGCACAAACCACCTACCTTGATTTCATATGATCTATACTCTTGAACTTCAAACCTTGAATCGGCCTAAAATGGCATAGATCTACAAAAAAGTGAAAAACTTTCAACCTTGAATAACCCACAAAAATGATGGAATCAGGAATAGAGGCTCTAGGGGAATTGATAACTCAAAAATAGGATTCCAACACACGCAATTTCATCTCAATCAAAGGTCGGATGAAGAAATGGGAGGGGTTAGAAGGTCTTTAGTCTTTTGTCACTCTCTTGTACAAACTGATGGGAGAAGAATACGTTTCCAAGGATGTGACACAACTCCACCCAGATTTATCAAATAAAAATAAAATTAAATGGTGTGTTATTTTAATGTACATGTTGTGTATCATTCTCAACCGAACCCCACTTTATGTGGTCTACTAGGTCACCTATATGTAAATGTACTTGGTTGTTACACGGCCAGTAAATAGATATACGTAGTACCCAGGTACACGACATGTACTCATAAGTACATGATGTGTACTTAAAAAATTTCCAATTCTTACTTTTTCCTCAAAAAAAAATTAAATAAATATCTATATCTAAAAGTAAGATCAGCGTTCTTACAAACTTCCCCCTTTAAATCAATTCACTCCCAAATTTCACTTCCAAGGGTGATGATGAAGAAACTTCAAACAACTCTAGACATTCTGATCGTACATCGACCTCCCTCTCCCAAGTCCTGTCCTATACTCGCCCATGCTAACATAGCACCCATACCAAAGGAATAGACCATCCCTAGAAAAACTTTGTGCTACGATCCACAATCCAAATAGGGTTCTCCTCGAAGTATGTATCCACCACCAACTCAACCTCCTCAGGTTGAAAAACATGATACGGGTCTGAAAAATATCATCGTAGCTGAGAAACATGAAATACGTCATGCATAGCTCAGTACCTATGAGGTAACTGTAACTGATAGGCAACCGGACCGACTGTCTCCAAAACCTAAAAATGTCTGATGTATCTTGGTGAATGTTTCCCCAGTCACCTAATTCTCTTGTGTCCCAATCTCAGGGTGACTCGTAAGAAAACCTGATCTCCGACCTCAAACTCCAGAGGTCATCTCTGTCGATCAACATAATATTTATACCAAGACTATGCAGTATTCATTATTTTCTAAATCAAATATACCTACTCAATGGTGTCCTGGACAAGACGATGTACCAGCATAGTTGCCTCTCCTGGCTCCATCCAACATAGGGGTGATTAGCATGGCCTACCATACAAAGACTCATAAGGTGACATCTGAATCGTTACCTAAAAACTGATATTGTAGGAAAACTCTACTATGGGAATGTGTCTCTCCCAAGATCCCCCTCAATCCAGAATGCATGATCAAAGCTTGTCCTCCAAATCCTGAATTGTGTGCTTAGACTAGCTATTTGTTTGGGGTGGTAAGTTTTACTCAGAAGTATCTGTGTACCTAAATCCCTCTATAGTCCCTATTAGACATGATAAGTAAACTGGGCATCCATGTCTTAAATTATAGACTATGTAACCCCATGAAAATTCAAAATCTCTCTAATTTAAAACCTTCCCATATAATCAACACTAAAGGTTTCCTTAATCGGTAAGAAGTGTGAAACCTTCATGATCCTATTGATAATAACCCAAACTACATCATTCCATCAAGTTTACCTCATTAAACATATCATGAAATCCATCACAACATCATTACACTTCCACTCGAAAATAGGTAACTATTGTAAAATCCCTGATGGTTGCTGATGCTCTGCCTTCACCTACTGGTACACGCAAGATCTCATAACAAAGCCAGCTACATCTCTCTTCATGCCTAGCCACCAATACTAATGGTGTAGATCTCGATACATCTTGGTGACACCAGGATGAACTGCCCAAACTGAGGAATGAAAATCTCGTATCAACTCCTCACATATGTCAGCTGAAACCCATACACATCCATGGAAACACAATTCCTCACTATCATTAACAGTCCACTAAGGAGTAGGGTCCTCACATAACACGCACTCCCTTAGGACTAGTCCTTCAAAATATGATAGCTTCCTCATTCGCACTCGATCCAGTTGAGTAGAGGTAACAGCTATAGAAGAAATAAATGTATGCCCCTATCATTCGTGCACCTCCAAATGAATCTTAGAGAATAGATATATAAGTTTATACTCATTACTAGCCTCCTGAACTACATGTATCTAAGTCCTCCTTCTCAACCCATAATCCACTACATTGTATTTCCCAGGTGTGTAGGCAAGATCAACGTCAAAGGACTGAAGGTACTCAACCCACCTTTACTATCTCAAATTCAGATCATGCTGAGTAAAGATATTTTTGAGGCTTTTGTGGTTAGTTTATACCACAAAATGCTCTCCCAAAATATAATGTCTCTAACAACACAAAGCATGTGAAACTACAGCTAACTAAAGATCATGTGTCAGGTAATTCCTCCCATGTGGACTCAACTACTGAGACCCATACAGAATTACTCCTTCCCCCTACATAAGCACTGCCCCCAGCCCAATACCTGACACATCATAGTATACAGTGTAACTCATTCTTGGTTCAGGAAAAACCAGTATTGGTGCTAAATTCAATCTCACTTTCAGCTTCTGAAAGGCTAAATTGTAGGAATCTATTCACAAGTACTTTTCACCCTTCTTTTTCAGGCCCTTCAGTGGCACTACTAAGCATGAGAAGTACTATATAAAGCATATATAGTAACCAGATAGCCCTAGAAAACTTTGTAACTCAAATAAATTCTTTGGATGCTCCTAAGAAACTACTACTCTCATTTTATCTGGGTCTATTGATACTCCTGTATCCGAGATAACATGACCAAAGAAGTGAATTTGGTCCATCCATAAGTGGTATTTTTAAATCATAGAATATAACTGATGCTCTCTCAGGGTACTCAATACAATCTCAAAATGGATGGCATGGTTGTGTCGAATGTGAGAGTAAACCAAGATATCGTCTATCAGACTACCACAACATAATCCAAGTAAGTATGGAATACTCGGTTCATCAGTGTCATGAAAACTATCGGTATGTTTGTGAGACCAAATGGAATAACCAAATACCTGTATAGACCATACCTACTCTGAAAGGCTATAAGAGGTATATCTGATGGTCGAACACACAACTGATGATAACCGGATCTCAAGTCAATCTTCGAGAATGCTTGGGCTCCTCAAAGTTGATCTAAGAGATCATCTATCATTGGAAAGGGATATTTTTTTTAACTGCCAACTAGTTCAGCTTTTGATAATCCATGAAAAGTCTGAGGGTATCATCTTCATTCTTCTTAAAAAGACAGGAAAACCCCAAGGAGAAGTACTGGTTCATATGAAACCCTTTTCCTGTAACTCCCCTAACTTCTTCTTGATCTCCTATAACTCTGGTGTAGCCATCCTATAAGGATGAATGGACATTGGGGATACTCCTGGCACAAGATTAATAGAGAAATATACCTCTCTCTCTAGAGGTGAATCTGAAAATTCATCTGGAAAGACATCTTTGAAATGATCCAACACTGGAGGAAAGTCCATCTGTGAGTCCCATATTCATTTAGATATAAACTAGCAATTTGGGCTATAATTCCTCCCAACCCATGACTCTTGGGTCCATCTTGGCTTTTCTGGACATCACATTCACCCTTGTGTAGAAAAGATCTCCCCTATGGTGACATGAAACTCCCCCTATGGTGATAGTAGTCAAAAAAGGCCTAAAAGGAGACAAACTAGTCCATTCAAAGAATGACATCGAATCATGTCATCTTTAAGACATAGAGGTCCCATAAAAAGGCACACCCACCAACCTTATGAGGGAACTCCTTTCACTGACATACACTAGCCATCCTAATCCACATTGGAGTGTCTAGTATCAAAACTTCATCATAAGTAAAGAAGTAGATATCAAGTCTCTCCACAATTTCAACAGATATAAAACTATGGGAATCCTCTATACCCAAAATAGAAGAATCTAAAACTAAGGCAACTAGAATCGTACCTCTAACTTTATAGGGTTTGGTATCCTACTCCTACTAGGTCTTATCCACTATAAAAATATGACTTATACCATAACCCTATGATCCAACCTGACTACCCTGAGCGGATCCACCCTATAGTCACTGAAATCCTATTGCTTAGCTACCATGACCAAAACCTCCTCCTCGACCTAAATGGCCTAATGAACTCTAGTTTCCTGACTGATGAGAAACCGATGTTCTTAATCCTTAATTTGGAGTCATAATAGAACCCCTATCACTCGTTGTTGGTGAGAACATCTGGCAAAAACATTGAATATGGACCATATTTACGCAAGATCAACACTTGACTGGGTACTTCGGACAATGTGGTCTCGTGTGACCAATCCTTCTACACTGGTATCATGCCATCTGGATACCTAAATAAATATCACATTAAAGTAACTTTTGGCACTTACTTCTATATATCGAAGGATTACTAGCCCTGGATGCTAAATGGCCTTGGCTCACAGCTCCCAACTCCCTCAGATTGCACTCAGTAATCAGCACCTAGTTTACTATAGTCATTACCAAAGTCTACCTGAAAAATTAACCTGGGATCAGATGTCATACCTAAGACTATCCCCAAACCTCCTAGCCATTGATATATCGTCACCTCCCAAAACAGGTGAAAAGTGTTGAATCTCTGTAAGGTGATAAGAGTAACCCATCACTAAAAGAGTTCCCTGCTCCAAATGCATAAACTCTCAATCTCGATCAGCCCACAATGTCTCAGGGTAGAAGTAATCATAAAAGGTCCTCTTAAACTCTTCCTAATCCATATCTTTATCACATCCTTCCTATGAGATAACATCACATAATCTCTTAGATGAATAATGTAACATGTTTGTCGCGAGCTTCACCCTCATCTCCGAAGGTGTCTCCGGATTCTCAACGATAGAAAGCATGGACTCCAACCATGACTCTACGGCCTTTGGTCCTCCATACATTGCAAAAGTGGGAGGATGATGCTTATGGAACACCCTATTCAACTCCACCATAGTCAAAGAATGATGCGGTGCTCCCTAAAAAGTTTGTAATATCCTCAAAAGGCCTTCACAGAACTGTGCATCCGCACCTACATCTAGTATAACAGCTCATGCTAAGAGAGGAACGACAGGATGATCTTTCATTAGTCCCTGATCTACCCTTTTTGGGGTATGGTCCTTGCCCTATACCTGGTGTACAACCGGAGGATGTCTTGGTGGCATGACTCTGAAAGGTCAAGCGCACACCTCAGTTTAAGATTTTCAAGGACTGTAATGTAGAAGTGCAAGAAAGGAACAGGAGAAGAAAAACATTCTAGTTTACTAAATGATGGATACACGGAATATATAAACACTACATGTCATGTTCCCTTACGTTTTAACATGGGTGTGTACCCTCTTCCACCCTAGATGTGTAACACCCCATATAGATGGCGTGTTCATCCAACAAAACGACGTGTACTTGAATTTTCTCTCCTACCCAGGTTCTTCTACACGGCTAGAACTACACGGTTCTCTCCTATTGTAACACTACATGGAATGTTCACCCTAGAAACGGTGTGTACCTCAAGGTTCCATCCACCTATTTTGTTGGTCACACAATCAGATACATAGTCCACTAAAGAACGACGTGTACTTCCAATACATGGTGTGTTCCACCAAAGATTTCCCAACCCTATGTCTCTACTCATACATTCAAGTCACATGGCCAAAAACTACATGGCATGTATATACTGTACACAAAATGTACTTAAGAAAAGTTGTTTCCTCCATAACAGAAAAACACATGGCGTGTGTTTATAACAACACACACTGTGTTGTCTGGGTTTCTAGATATTATGCCTTTGAAACTTCTTCAGAACCCTTAAAAACTTACAATTTTGTCCAAGGCATGAAAAATTATAACACATATGATCCCATACTCCCCATGAATCTAAGTTTGACATCCTTTTTCACATCATAACTTGACAAAATTCAATTACATTTCAAACATGATCCACCAAATTTCAATCCAAGAGGTCCCATATCACCTCATTGACCAAAGTTTGGTGTACATCCAAATGAAATTTTAAATTTTCCAATACCTTATAAAAATAGCAGGTATTTCTATCACAGAATCTATCACAACATCATGCATATCTAACACCACATATATCACAACATCATGAAATCAATAATGCACCCTAAATGGCATTAAAAGAATGCATAACATGTGATATCTAGCAAGTGCCTATATGATGCATGAGATGGAATACCCTCATCTCATCCGGTTGCAATAGAAATAAAACCTCAATAATATTAATGATAACATCACAATACATATGTATCACCCAACAGTGAAATCAAATCAACTATAACAATTACAAAACCATAAACATTGAAATATTCAGGGTAACTTAGCTTTTCCCTATACAAGGGTTCACTAATATTGAACACAAATTATTACCAACTACTTATTCCTTCCTATCCCAGTCTATAGGCTCCAAATAGTAAGGAAATCAGAAAAGAAACCACCTCAGATACCACTTTGTAACATCCCATATCTAGGTTCCTCCCAAGGGTGCCCCGAACCCAGTTGGTCACATGACCTAAAGCACATTTCCTCAAACTCCATAGGCTACCAACTAGTAGAGAGGGATATAGTGTGATAATGGGGAAACTATGCCCTCATTGGTAGAGTGTACAGAGTAAAATAAAATAGTAAACAATAGAAAAAGTAGTAATACCAAATAGAAATAAATAATGGAAGAATTCTAGTAATAAAACAACTAGAGAATATATGTAAATGATGCATGTCACATGTGTCTTGGAAATCATCCAAACAAGTCACAATTCAAGAAATAAAATAATGAAACCAAATTACAGAAAACAAGTAAACTCCAATAGCATCACAAGCCTCAGCTTGGTCTCATTCTCTCTAGCTCCAACAGTAATCATGTACCTGATGAAGAAGGGATCTTTCCCTTATCTAAACCTACATCCATAAATATTTTTGGGTCCCAAACATGACCCAAAAAGGGTATGAGATGAATCCCAGTAGGAAACCACCAAAATATCCATGCCTAACTATTAGTGAATATATATAGCAAGTAATATGCAAAAATTAAGTAATAATATAGGAAGTACTCAAAAGTAAACAATCCTACCATTTTCAATTACATTCATTTACATTTAGTATTCACAATTAGAATCATGTAAACCTTGGGATATATCTTAAGCTTTATATCCCCTGTGTAATAGTAACAACAGACATCTCAAAAGACCATCTAACAAACAAGTAAGACTGAGTGCAACCTTGTTCTTTGTCTTGGCAGACTCATTATAATCATTCAATTATTCAATAATGACCCTATTGGAAATTTCTCACAGTCTAGTTCCCTTATTCCAACATAACAACAATTCATTTAATAACAAACCTCTGGGTAGCTCTCACGGTCTAACCCATTTGGTCAACATTTTCACTAAACATTTACAAACAACCACTTGGGCAGTACTCACGGTCAATCCCCATGGTCAACATAACATCAATTCATCTAATAACAACCTTCTAGGTAGATATCATGGTCTAAACCCTCAGTTCTATGACTAGCTGAAAGCTCTCATAGTCAATACCCCTCGGTCATCATAACAACAATTCATACATAAATGACCCTACATTGGGAAGCTCTCACAGTCAAATTCACCTTAGTCAAACCGTCACACTGTGTATCGCATGCATCTCATATAAGCAGTAACTCCATCCTAACAACACAAGTCATAGAAAATAAGTCAAGCCTAAGATACATTCTAGACCAAACCTCCACAATCAATCAAATAAGGAAAACACACCCATAATCAAGGTATAAAAAATTATGCATAAGAAATTACCCTTTTTTATTGATCTACCAAACCATAACAGGTAATAAACAGGGTCTAACTCCAAACACGCAAAACCCCAAATGTGGGAATATGGTAGTTTTAGCACTTATAATCCAAGGAAAATCAACGAAAGTCACAAATCACCTACCTTGATGTCATACGATCAACACTCTTGAAAGTCATCCCTTTAAGCAACCTAAAATAGCATAGATGTACAAAAAGGTGCAAAATGTTCAACCTTGAATAACCTAGTAGAGAGGAGGAATCAGGAAGACAGGCTTAAGGGGAATTGAGAACTCACTGGTGGGTTCTAATGCACCTGAAAACATCACAATTATTGGTCAGAAGGAGAAATGGGAGTGTTTCTAAGTTCTTTAGTTGTTCATCACTTAACTGTATGAACTGATGGGAGAAGAATACATTTATGAGGATGAGACATGGCCGCACACTGATTTATCAAATAAGAAGAAAATTACATGGCTTGTTCATTTAATATACATGCCATGTATCATCCTCAACTAGCCCCTACTTTTGGTGGTCTTCCAGGTCACCTACATGACCATGTACTCAGTCGTTACATGGCCAGTACACGACTATACGCGGTACCTAGGTACACTACGTGTACTCATAAGTACACAGCGTGTACTTATAAAATTCCAATTTCTTCCTTTTTCCTCAAAAATAACTCGAAATAAATATCCATACATGAAATGAAGATACAAGTTCTTATAGTTTCCCCCCAACTTGGGAAATAATGGTTTGGACAAGGTAGTAAGCTTTCCCTCAGGTTTATTGGGGCCTTTGAGGTGTTAGGATGAGTTGAAAAGGTGGCATGTTAGATGGAATTGACACCTCAGTTTGAGAGGATTCATAAAATTTTCCACATCTCTCTATTTCATCGGTATCTTCATGATGAATCTCATGTCATTGACTGGGGAGAGTTATACATCGAGGATGAAACGATGTTTGTGGAACGTCCAGTAGAAATATTGGATTACCAAGAGAAGGCATTGAGTGTACGGACCATTTCTTTAGTTTGTTTATTGTGGAGGCATGGTGTCCTTGAAGAGGGTACTTGGGAGTGAGAGATATAGATTTGTTCATAGTACATGTTGTTTTTTTGAGTTTGTTTATCTTATTTTATTTTTGTTGTGATGTTTGGATACTTTTATTTTATGAGATGAGTTATTTTCCTTGGTTTGTGATGTGTGGAAAAATGTGTGATAGAGTCCTAACATATGAAAAGTGGAGGGCCTGATTCATAATCGAGATGCATTAACTGCGATGCGATTAAACCTGTGTGGGTGAGTTAGTGCTACCCAGAGTGGATAGCATCTTCACATGGAAGATGAAATTTCTTGATTCATGTGTTTGGGATGGTGTGGTTCCTTGGCTGTAGTGGTTGTTGGTTTGGGATGTGTGGAGGTTGATATTGTCACGAACCAGCCCGGGTCGACACTGAACCGGTCACCCGAGCCGGTCCGCGGCAAGTCCCGAGGGGCGTTCCTGATCCCCCCGGGATGGCAACCAGTGCCGGGCATTGAAATTTGATCGTTGGGAATGATTTCAGCCCAAAACAAAAGTAAATAGAACAGAATAAATAAGCACTAACAGCGGAAAAGAAATAAAAGCCACAGGACCACGTACCTCCATGTGACCTCTCAGGTCACCACCCAACTAGAGAGCAACCTCGCTCCAATACTGAGCGACTCAAAACAGAAGACCTGAGCAAGGGAAGACCTGCAACTGAAATGATAATATAGGCGTGAGCATTAAAAATGCCCAGTAGGTAAGCCAAAGTAAACCACTGAATCCAAATGTTTCCTTTCCCAAGCAATCCGTTGTCACGGGTTTGAAAAATACAATTATAAAAATAGATTTTTCACATTTAAAAATAAACAACATGTTTTCCCCCATTTGAAAACCCAACGCACACTATAAATCACTTCCAAAACCATTTCCTGTTTTTATTAACAAAACCAAATACAGATAATACTACGACTGTGCTAACAAGGAACAGGTAAACAGTACAGGCTGAAAACAGACTAGTGAAACAGAAAGTAACCAAGTAATGCAAGATGATAGTAGCACTACTACAAAAACGGGCAAGGGAAGCGCGCCCTTATAACAGCGCTAAGCAAAATCGCTGATAAAGGATAACCTATATCAGCGCTAATATTACAGCGCTGAAAAAGCTAATGTTTATCAGCGCTTTCTTAGCGCTGATAATAGTAATATTTATCAGTGCTAGAAAAGCGCTAATAAATATGATCTGTATCAGCGCTAAAATTTTAGCGCTGATACAGTTGGTCTTTATCAGCGCTCAAAAAGCGCTGATAAAGGTTCGCCTATATAAGCACTAAAAAAGCGCTGATACAGAACACCTCTATCAGCGCTCAAATTTCAGCGCTGATATAGGGTATCCTTTATCAGCGCTCAAAAAGCGCTGATAAAAATTATCTTTATCAGCGCTATAATTGTAGCGCTGATACGTGGAATCTTTATCAGCGCTTTTCTAGCGCTGATAAATCATAATATTATCAGCGCTAGAAAAGCGCTGATAAATCTAGATTTTATCAGCGCTATAATTTTAGCGCTGATAAAGGTAGCCTTTATCAGCGCATTTTTAGCGCTGATAAAACCTTAGTCGACTTTTTTATAAAGTCGGTCGCACAGTGCCCTCGTTTTATCGCAGCTAAAGCCCTCGCGGAACCGTAACCCTGCTACTCTTCTCCCGAATACCGCTGCTGTGTTCGCTTCGCCAGAGCTTGCCGCCCTCGGTACAGTCGCCGTCCTCCGCCGCCCGCAACACCCTCGGCCGACCTCCACCACCTGCCACCCTCGGCTGCCCGCAACGCCCTCAGCCGCCGTTCTCTGCCGCCCTCGGCCGCCCTCCGCCGCCCTCGGCCGCTCTCCGCCGCCTCCGTCGCCCTCCGCCTCACTCGGCCACCCTCGGTCGCCCTCCGCGGCCGCCTTCCGCAACCCTCAACGCCCTCGGCCGCCGCCTTAAGGTAACAATCTATGAAGAAGATGTATATGTTTTCATATAGATAGATTGTGTATAGCTGATTCTCTCTAAGTGTACGCATGATGATGTCCAGATGTTGGGAATGATCATCATTATTTTGGTATTACACCAATATGTCATCCATAAAACAACTACAATCTGGTCTAGGTACAAGTGAAATATTCAACTCATCAAGAGAATAAATGCCATGGGGAATTCGTCAACACAAATTTTATTATGAAGAATTCATAAAAACTATACATGATTTCAAAATTAGTTTATAGTATATCAGAATTTATCAACCTCAAATGATGATAAACAAACCTTAGATCAATCTTAGAGAACAATATGGAACCCCTCAGCTGGTCAAATAGATCAAAAATACAAAGAATCTAACATAATCTATCATTATCTAAGTCCATCCTAATTTATTTTTCATAGATACCTTACCTCCTGTCAACATTAGATAAAAACATTACTGGTATGTGAAGAATCTAACATAATCTATCATTATCAAACATAATTATGTCAAACATATTAAATATTCATATTTTCATTTCCTCAATGTCGTAGGTTAAAAGTAATCCATGAACATATCCTAGATTTTCTTCCAAGTCATTCCCTCCATATGCTCATCCCAAGACTAAATATCACAGTAGATCATTGTTGGCCCCCATAACATATACGCTACCAACTCTACCCTATTCTACTAAGGAGTAGAAAAGTTATCTAGAATATTCTAGATGAACTAAATTTAGAACTTATCTACCTTGGGTCCACCCTCTCCAGAAAACATCAGAGGGTGTTGCAACTGAACCTCTATTTTCAAGTCAAACACACTCGGCACTTCCAACCCTTGTCATTTCTTCATAAATTGTATAAAACAAGAAAGGTAATCCAAAAACTACTATTCCCTCTATCACTCATGATTAATGGGGGAACCTGTACCACTACTAGAATGAATCCTGAGTGCCTATACAAATCATAATAGAGATGATAATGAATTTTAAATTGTATAATGGATTATTTATTTTAACTACTCGTTCTTTATCTCACATGAATTTTAAATATAGTTTTTGTATCCTGAGTGCCTATACAAATCAGATAGAAGCTCTAGTGGATGCGTTTGGTTTCTCTCTGATAAAGGTATCTCTCATCGATTGGAAATCCTCTATCTCCTGTTATATCCTCCTTATAGAGTGATAGATAATCATCTTTTTAGTGAATCTAATATTCTTTTTTATGAATCTTGATTATAGGTTAGACTACTTGATCTCCTTCCAAGGAAGTGGTTCCCTTCTACTATATTTGGAAGTCTTCTTTTGTGTACTTGAACCATAAATACTAATATTTGAGATTCAAATAGGATGAAGATGAATAAAGATTGGATGGATTCTAATCGTTTAACAATAGAGTACGAGAACGGAGTGAAAGAGTTCATCAAGTTTGCAAAGGATCACACAAAGGATCCTTCTCAAATCCTTTGTCCGTGTTTACGTTGTTGTTATTCTAGACTACTTACTCCAGAGGAGTTGGAAGAACATTTGATATGTCACGGAATAGATCGGAGTTATAAATGTTGGAATAAACACGGAGAAAAAGCGAATGTAGCTACTGGCTGGGATAAAACTGCGTTTTATGGATCGTCAGATATGAATACAAATATAGATAATGAAGAAGACCGTATGGAGGATGTGATTACAGATGTCAATGATGATGAAGATCGTATTGAGGAAATGACAAAGACAATTCAAGATGAACCCCGTGATTGCCCAAAATTGTTTGAGAAGTTAAAGAGTTGTGCAAAGACGCCATTGTATGCTGCTTGCACTAAGTATACAACATTGTCAGCTGTACTGAAGTTGTATAAATTGAAAGCAGGCAATGGATGGAGTGATGTCAGTTTTACGGAACTAATTGCTCTCTTGAATGACATGCTCCCGGAAGATAATGAGCTCCCAAGCCGGACATATGAATCTAGACGAATGCTACGCTCGATGGGAATGATTTCTGAAAGAATACATGCCTTCCCGAAAGACTGTATATTGTTTCGAAAGGAGAACAAATCACGTACAGAATTCACAAAGTGTGGTGCTTCTCGATACAAGAAAGATAAATCCAATCCTATGAAAGTTGTATGGTACTTTCCAATCATTCCAAGGTTTAGGCGTTTATATGGAAGTAAAGAAACTGCAAGACAATTGTCGTGGCATGCAGATAAAAGAAATAAAGATGGGTTATTACGTCATCCGACCGACTCTCCTCAATGGAAGAAAATTGATCATGAGTATCCTGAATTTGGAAAAGATCCGAGAAACCTTCGTCTTGCGTTATCTACAGATGGAGTGAATCCTTTTGGTTTTCAAACCAGCACTCATAGTACATGTCCTGTTATGTTGCTAAATTATAACTTTCCACCCTGGTTATGCATGAAGCGAAAATTCATCATGTTATCTATGCTTATATCAGGACCAAAACAACCAGGTAACGATATTGATGTTTATCTGACTCCTTTGATCGAGGATTTGAAGTTATTGTGGGACTCAGGTGTAATGTTGTATGATGCTTATAAAAGTGAATACTTCACGTTGAGAGCGATGTTGTATGGGACAATAAATGATTTCCCTGCTTATGGAAATTTGTCAGGCTATAGCATTAAAGGAACTCAAGGGTGTCCTGTGTGCGAAGAAGATACAGAATCAATTAGGTTGAAACATTCATCGAAATCTGTGTTTCTAGGACATCGTAGATTTCTACCTCGTCGGCATAAGTACCGATCTTGGACGACATCATTCAATGGAAGTTCAGAAAAACGCACAACACCGTCTCCACTAACAGGTGATCAGCTGTTTGAGAAAGTAAAAGATATGAACACTATTTTTGGTAAACCATTTTCGAAAAACCTTACGAAAATCGGTTGGAAAAAGAGATCAGTTTTTTTTGAATTACCATACTGGAATTGTTTGTACGTCAGACATTTTCTTGATGTGATGCATGTGGAAAAAAATGTATGTGATAGTATTATTGGAACGTTGCTAAATGCCCCTGGCAAAACAAAATATGGAATTAAGGCAAGGTTGGACATGGTTGACATGGGAATACGAGAAGAGTTGGCTCCCGTGAAAGGTGAAAATCGAATGTTTCTTCCTCCTGCTGCTTATACTCTTTCTAGGGAAGAGAGATATCATTTTTTCAACTTCTTTAATGATGTAAAGGTTCCAGAGGGGTACTCATCAAATATCAAGAACATTGTGTCAATGAATGATTTGAAGTTAAAAGGTTTGAAATCACATGATTGCCATGTTTTGATGCAAGATCTAATTCCTATAGCTTTACGTTGCATTTTACCCAAGAATGTTCGTCATACGTTAACCAAACTTTGTTTCTTTTTCAAAGATATATGTAGCAAAGTTTTAGACCCGGGGAAATTGCCAGCTATGGAAAAAGAAATTGTCATCATATTATGTGAATTAGAAATGTTCTTCCCGCCAACATTCTTTGATATGATGGTTCATTTGATGATTCACTTGGTGAGAGAGATTCGACTTTGTGGTCCTGTGCACTATAGATGGATGTATCCTGTTGAACGGTATATGAAGATTTTGAAAGGATATGTCAAAAATCGAAGTCGGCCAGAGGGTTGTATAGTGGAGCGATATATTGTTGAGGAAGCCATTGAATTTTGTATTGAATACATATCTGATGTGGAAAGCATTGGTCTCCCGAAATCTCGTCACACTGGACGCATTGAGGGTGAGGGAATTTCTGGAAGAGAAGTTGTAACAATCAGTATTACTGATCGGGAGCAGGCTCATCTTTATGTTTTGCATAACAGTTGGGAGGTTGCTCCATATATTGAAACTCACAAAGAAATTCTTAGGCAGTTGAATCCATCGAGGGCTGAAAAATGGTTAGCAGATACACATAATCACCAGTTTATAGGATGGTTTTAGGACCATATTTTTAAGCAGTTGGATGAAAATCCGAATTCAATTTCAGAACGACTTCGATGGATAGCCGCTGGACCAAGTGTGTATATATTATCTTACAGTGGGTATGTAATTAATGGTTATACATTCTATACGGATGAACATGATGAAGAGAGTACCATGCAAAATAGTGGAGTTACACTAGTGGCTGAAGCGATGCATGTTTCTGGTAGTAAGGATAGAAATACAATTTATGCAAATATGTCATACTTTGGAATTATCAAACTAATATGGGAGTTGGATTATACGACATTTCAATTGCCGATTTTTCAATGCAAATGGATTGATAACAATAGTGGTGTTAAAATAGATGAATGGGGATTTGTGAAAGTTGATTTTAGTAAAGAAGGGTACAAAGACGAACAGTTTATAATGGCATCACAAGCGGTACAAGTTTTTTATGTTCCAGATCCCGCAAACCGAAAGTGGTCGATTGTTCTGTTATCGTCCAAAACTATTGAGGGTTCCGATGAAAATTCAGTTGAGGACGATCCTTTTAGTGGTACGTCACAATCAATTCGGAGCGGTCCCAATGCAGATGATGTTTTGTATGTTAGAGGAGACCACAATGAAGGGATTTGGATTGTCGATAGAGGTGTCAAATCTCTTCAACCTTTGAAAAAAAGAAAGAGACTTCAGTAAACAGGTTATATTTTGTTTGTAATATAGATCTTGTTATCTCATGTTATTTTCTTATCATTACAGAATTTATGTAATTTGAATGAACTGTTCAACCACTTTTGTAGATAATGACTTCTGCACATTCTGGTGCTCCTAACCTTGAGACTGAACAAGTCTCTCAAGCAGCTGCTGCTGCGGCTGCTGCTGCTCCTGCTGCTCCTGCAGCTCATTCTGCTGCTACTGTTGCTCCTGATGCGGCTCCTGCTGCTCCTACTGCTGTGGCTCCTACTCCTCCTCCTGATGTGGCTCCTGGTGCTCCTACTGCTCCTGCTGTGGCTCCTGGTGCTCCTACTGCTCCTGTTGCTGCTCTTACTGCTGCGGCTCCTGGTGCTCCTACTGCTCCTGCTGCTGCTCTTGCTGTTGCGGCTCCTTCTCATAGTGTTGAGGTCCAACAACCATCAGCACATGTCGTTGATATCATAGTAGATGAACATATAGATGATGTTGATATCGATGAAATGGTCGGGAATGAAGGACCGACGTCGCAGAAATCACAGGTGCGTCGTAGTTTGACAGTGTTAGCCAAAATTCTTAAGGCGAAAAGCAAAGGCATCAAATTTGAAGTCGGATGGAATGCACGAGGCCAACATGTGAATCCCAACAAGGCTATGTTTAGCAGTTACATTGGAGTTGTCACTCGGCAACGCGTGCCGATTGACATAGATTCATGGCACCATGTTGTTTCCGGGTTGAAGGTTGTGATCTGGGAAGAAATTACGGTAACATTATGAATTTATTTCTTTAATTAACTAGCAAATAAAATGATGAAACAGTGTCTTACTCTTCTCAATCTCTTGCAGAGTACATTTATAGTAGACGACTCACACATGGATTATGTACTAAGGCTTGCAGGAAAGATTCATCGAGGTTTTTGTACTATTTTAACAAGATGTCACCTGAAAGATTCTAAAGGTAAAATAAACCCGCACCCACCCATTGTCTATGCGCACCTGATATCCCAAGAAGCATGGGATGCATTTATTGGCCGTCGTGGGGATGAGAAGTTTCAGGTACATTGTGAGTGATAATACGTTGTTTGAGGATACCTGTATTCATCACTTTGATTGTCAATATTTCATTTATGAAACAGAAACTCTGTACTGAAAATAAGGAACGTGCATCAAATCCAACATACCCCTATCGTAAAGCAAGGATGGGGTACGCTTCATTAGAAAAGAAAATGGTACGTATTGTAAATTTACAGTAATATTGTTAGGTGCTAATAAACAACATCATAATTATCTTTCTATGTTTATATGTAGATTGATGAATCTAAAACCAAATGCACTTCTATCCCACATCATGTGCTATGGAAGGAGGCACGTGTGAACAAAGAAGGGAAGTTAATAGATGAGAACACACAAAAAGTGTGGGATATATGTGTAAGTATGACACGATGATAAAAAGATTTGTTTAAAATTGCTATTACATAAAAATAATTAGTTTTTTTCCTATATCTGACAGTCACAGGAATCAGCTACTCCTGTAGCTGATACAGACCTATTATCGACGGCTTTGAAGCAGCCAGAAAAATACGGTCGTGTCAGAGGTGCAGGGTTTGGGGTGACACCCCGAGTATATTTTGAGAAGAAGAAAAAAATAGATGATACAGAGAAAAAATTGGAACAAATGAGCGAAAAAATAGCAACCCTTGAAGAACAATTTCAATGGTAGGGAGAGTTGCTAGCAACTTTTATGGGTGGGAAGCAAAGGGAGGACACAACTCAGGAACAACCACCGCATGAACATCCTGCCCCACCCCCCACCAGCTTTGAGGCGAGCCATTCACCTAAAAAAATGTCTTAGCCATGGTAATCAATATTCTAATAACGGTTCCCATTAAATATGAATCAGACAAACACTGATAATTTATCTGTACTGATCTTCTACAGGGTGATAATGATTGTGATTTATATCTGTCAACACCCACCTATCACCTTGTAGCGAGGGCTACAGTGTTCAATATCCCAGATGCCACACTGCATAATAGACCACTTTCAAAAGATCATCTGAAAGTGACGATTACTGTAGCTCATGATCCAAATGCAATGCTACCTATTCCACTTGATGACGATGATATTCATACGGTTGAAAAGGCTATTGGGACATTCATTGCATGGCTGGCACAACTTGTAAGAGTACATGCAGACAAAGAGGTATTTATTTCCTTTTATTTTCAAGCTAAACCCTTAACAATTAATGAAAAGAGTGTCTGAATCAATGATTGTTGTTATAGACGGAGAAAGGAAAGGGGGTGACTAACATCGGCTCGAAACCATCTAAAGGATCGACCAATCGATCCCAAGGAGCTACTGAAAGCACAATAACACCACCTGTTCTCTTTCCACATTTACTAGCATTGAAGACTCATGTGGATACGAAGCTAAAAGATGGTAATAGTCATATAGTGATTTTCTAAGATAATATATACGGAGAGGAAAGTCAAGATTTCGTTGCTGCTGAAAATGTAAATGAAATCCTTGAAAACGGTTGGTTAGGCGTCACTGTTGTAAATGTATATATGAGGTATGTTTCCATGAATTGATTTTCTAAAAGCTGATCTAATGTGAAAATTATGACTAAATGCATTTTATATTGTTGACAGACGCATTTATGAAAAACAGTTGAAGGGATTTTCCCATGAGCCAAGATTTGGACTGGTTAGTCCTCATATCACATCAACACACCAAACAAAAATAGAGTCATCAAAAAGGGATGCAATAGTGAAGGACTTGCTGAAAACATTTGAACGCAAGATTACAGATGACAGACTTTTCCTAATACCAACCATGCAGGGGTAATACTCTACGATTAAAGAATATCAATTATATTTTCACTTTTTTTATTACTTATTCCTTTTTGTGTTTTTAGGCAACATTGGTTGCTAATTGCGGTGAACTTGGATACTCCGAAGATTTATTTTCTGGATTCAAAGCTAGGATATCCATCAAACCGACCATACATGATGGAGTTTGTGAATCTGTAAGACACTACATCTTACGTTTTAGGTCTAAACATCAATTTATATAATATATATTATCTTTTACTGAGGATTCTGTTATGATAGGGCGGTGTACCAATATCGTCTAAATCATGGTATGAGGACAGGGGCTAAGCATAAGGAGCCGAGCAAGTACTACGTCTGGACAAATATCATGGTATATATAATAAAATTTCACTATCCAAACACACCTCAACACAAGTTATTTATTCTCCTAATGATCAATTTTTTTGCAGTGTCCAAAACAAACAAACGATAATGATTGCGGTTATTATGTTTGTAAATTTATGAAAGAGATCGTTTTTCATCAGCAAACTAGCATCCCTAAAGAGGTATTTTCAAAAACAATTACTAGTTCGTTTAAGTTATTTATTAATTCTTTATTTTTTTATTTTGCAGTACTACTATGACTGCCGAAAAGCCTCATACTCACAAGACGATATAGATGTGTTCAGAAACGAGTGGGCCGCATACCTGATGACAGATTGTACACAAATACAATGATGATCTGACTTGGGGACATGTACAATTGGTGGTCATTTTTGAGAGGGGTTAAGGGGATCAAAAGATGAAATATTGTTGTATGTAAATGTTCGTAGCAAAATTGTAATTGTTATTAAATAAAACATTCTTTCTCCAATGAGTCATTTTTCCATTTTAACAGATGATATGCACCAGCAACATGCAAGAATGTTGAACCACTAAAATGGTCGCTCTCTTGTTTAAAATGGACACCACTTTAATTGAAAACAACAACTGACCTACGGAAATCTGACCAGACGCATCTGGATTGCCTTCATCCTTTAGGAGAACGATCCACGGGTCCTTGGTGACGTGTACGAGTCAACTCCGCCTCAATCCGAGGCACGGTGTGACCGCTACCACCCAAAGGGTCGCTCTCTTGTTTAAAATGGACACCACTTTAATTGGAAACAACAACTGACCTACGGAAATCCGACCGGACGCATCCGGATTGCCTTCATTCTTTAGGAGAACGATCCACAGGTCCTTGGTGACGTGTACGAGTCAACCCTGCCTCAATCCGAGGCACGGTGTGACCGCTACCACCCAAAGAGTCTCTCTCTTGTTTAAAATGGACACCACTTTAATTGGAAACAACAACTGACCTACGTAAATCGGACCAGACGCATCCGGATTGCCTTCATCCTTTAGGAGAAGGATCCACGGGTCCTTGGTGACGTGTACGAGTCAACCCCGCCTCAATCCGAGGCACGGTGTGACCGCTACCACCCAAAGGGTCGCTCTCTTGTTTAAAATGGACACCACTTTAATTGGAAACAACAACTGACCTACGTAAATCTGACCAGACGCATCCGGATTGCCTTCATCCTTTAAGAGAAGGATCCACGGGTCCTTGGTGACGTGTACGAGTAACATGCAAGAATGATGGACCACATTTCTTTGTCCTTTGGACAAAAAAACCAGTAAAATCTCCAAAATACCTTCATATCATGCATGAACCAGTAAAATCTCCAAAATACCTTCATATCACGCAGTTCTGAAAAGAGTCACTATTTAAAAGAAAGTCACAAATTTAGATACATCTCGAGATGGTCAGTTGTTGATTTCACTTAAAAATAAGTCCATTTTTAACAAAACAGTGACACTGTGAGTGGTGTCGGCCACACCGGGCCTCGGATTGATGCGGTGTTGAATCGTACACGTCACACATGAGTCATTGATCATTGTGAAAAAGTATCAACGCAATCAGAAGCCGTTAGATCGATTTGGCATATGTACGTAAAATATTGTCCATTTTAAACTAAATACATACACTTGGAGTGATACCGGTCACACCGCGCCTCGGATTGAGACCCCACCCTTTCCCCTCGGCTGTCAAAAATCATAACCAGATAGTCGAAGGGTGATTTTGACAGCCGAGGGGAAAGGGTGGGGTCTGAAGACATTGTAGGATATGTCGAAGGGTGATTTTGTGTGTGACCGGTATCACTCCAAGTGTATGTATTTAGTTTAAAATGGACAATATTTTACGTACATACGCCAAACTGATCTAACGGCTTCTGATTGCATTGATACTTTTTCAAAATGATCAATGACTCATGTGTGACGTGTACGATTCAACACCGCATCAATCCGAGGCCCGGTGTGGCCGACACCACTCACAGTGTCACTGTTTTGTTAAAAATGGACTTAATTTTAAGTGAAATCAACAACTGACATACGGAAAACCGACCAAACACATTGGGATTCTATTGAAACTTAAGTACAACTATCCATGGGTCAAATGTGACGTGTAAGATTCAACCTCGCCTCAATCAGAGGCGCGGTGTGACCGGTATCACTCCAAGTGTATGTATTTAGTTTAAAATGGACAATATTTTACGTACATACGCCAAACTGATCTAACGGCTTATGATTGAGTTGATACTTTTTCACAACAATCAATGACTCATGTGTGACGTGTACGATTCAACAACGCATCAATCTGAGGCCCGGTGTGGCCGACACCACTCACAGTGTCACTGTTTTGTTAAAAATGGACTTAATTTTAAGTGAAATCAACAACTGACATACGACAAACTGACCAAACGCATTGGGATTCTATTTAAACTTAAGGACAATGATCCATGGGTCAAATGTGACGTGTACGAGTCAACCCCGCCTCAATCAGAGGTGCGGTGTGACCGGTATCACTCCAAGTGTATGTATTTAGTTTAAAATGGACAATATTTTATGTACATACGCCAAATCGATCTAACGGCTTCTGATTGCGTTGATACTTTTTCACAATGATCAATGACTCATGTGTGACATAACATCGCATCAATCCGAGGCCCGGTGTGGCCGACACCACTCACAGTGCCTCTCTTTTGTTCAAAATGGACTTATTTTTAAGTGAAATCAACAACTGACATGCGGCAAACCGACCAAACGCATTTGGATTCTGTTGAAACTTAAGGGCAATGATCCATGGGTCAAATTTGACGTGTAAGAGTCAACTCTGACTCAATCCGAGGCCCGGTGTGGCCGACACCACTCAAAGTGCCTCTATTTTGTTCAAAATGGATTTATTTTTAAGTGAAATCAACAACTGACATACGGGAAACCGACCAAACGCCTTAGGATTGTGTTAACACTTTAGTACAATGATCCATGGGTCATATGTGACGTGTACGAGTCAAATCTGGGGTGGATTACATGGCTTTCCTACATGGAATATATCCCACTACACGTCTTTAATGAGCCAGCTACGCAGTTTATCCCTTGTACAGATACACAGGAAGAATCACACGAGATCGACGTCATGTACTAACATAGGGCAAGGGTGCATAAGAGGACACAAGATCAAAGGGTAACACGTATATGTTTTTTAACATGCCATGTAATTTCCTATTGATATGACATGTATATTCACACAGGCAGGTGAACATTGGAGTTACCCAGGGTAAAGGGACAAGGCATGTGACCCTTTAAATGACACATAATTTTATGTACCATGATTGATCTCTTTGAACACTATATCAAGGACATATTTCATTAGGGTTGGCTCCCATGATCCTTCCTAGGATGGTTTTGGTATCTTTTCTGACTTACGGTAGTACGATCGCTTCAGCAGGACGTCCTAGACATAGTTGGAGTCTCTCTGAAAGTCCTGGAGTGAGATCATATATCTATTTTTGAGGTCCAGGTAGAGTCATGTATCAACGCAACCAATCCTACCAGACATCGATCCTATATATTGAATGTTAATCTTGATGTCTCATTACAGTCCCCCAATTTATGATATGTTGCCTTTTTTGTATTAATATACAAAATTACTAAGGGTGATGGTTGGGAGAGTTAGGATATCCTTTTTATGTATTGCAGAATGATTCAAGGAGCACGGGCTCTGCACGATTTGTCAAAACCAAGTGGCAATCCAAGGAGAAACAATGCATAGTGGAATGTTCTAGTATTTATCTTCTGAGTTGTGTAGGAATATTTTGTGATACTATGTAATGAGGTAGTTTTGCTTTCTGGGTAGATGGTATCTAACTCATGGTAAGAACATTGTTTGGCTGGGTTGTGATCGGTTGATGACATGCTTGTGGTTGATATACTGGTTTTTGTGCAGGTCTGTGGTTGATATACTGGTTTTTGTGCAGGTCTGCTCGGCTGGCTGTACTAGTGCAGGTTTTTTATTAGCAGCAGGCAGGGATTTAACAGTGCTTTTTTAGCGCTGTTAGAGGTGACATTTAACAGCGCTAAAAAAGCGATGTTAAATGCAACATATAACAGCGCTTTTTTAGCACCATTAAAGGTATCCTTTAACAGCGCTTTTTTAGCGCCATTAAAGGTGACATTTAACAATGCTTTTTTAGCGCTGTTAAAGGTGACATTTAACAGCGCTAAAAAAGCGCTGTTAAAGGACCCCCCCCCCCCTTTATCAGCGCTGAGCTTTACAGCGCTTTTTTAGCGCTGTTAAAGCCCGATTTTAGCGCTGTTATTGCCTGTTTTTGTAGTAGTGTAGTGAAAAAGGACACAAGTAACACTATAAGCTGTAAGGAATAACTGAAAGTAAACAATCAAGGTGAACAAGTAACCATGGGTGATTCTAAACATCCCTAGAAAACCCCTGGACGTACTCGGGTTCAGACTACCTGCCGGCGTGGTACTCCATAGTCAATAACCAACTGGCCGCCATAATAGCCAACCAGTGGCACATCCCTCCTGGCCTGTCCACAACTCCAGGGGTACTAACCCGTCTAATCAGGGTTTTCAAGCAACCGTCACTCGATAATCTACAAGACGCCCAGGAACCCATGGTGCTTTTAGTAACACTGTGTAAGTGGGAGGCCCACGCACGCGTGACTCATCTCACCGCACTTGCCATCCCCTTACACGGATATCGCTACACGACAACCCTCGAAGGGAAGTCCCCCTGTAGAGATGCCCTCACAAGTACGCATATATATATATATATATGTACAATCACTTCACAATTAATAAAGTGCCAACCGGGCCTTCACGACATTTGATTATCAAAACTATTTTATAAAATACCTGGAGTTGTCAAGCGAGCACTTGGTTTTTCAAAAACAAACAGCTTTACACGAATATTTCACAGTATCATTTTAAATAACTCTAAACACTGTTTTTGTATTAAGTAAAGGGTCCAAACGGGCATATCTTCGTAGATTTCTTTTTAAACAAGTTCGATGTGTCTCAAAAAGAGGCGAAAACATTTTGAAACCAAGAACCATTTAGAAAAGTCGATATTTCGAGAAAATAAAAATAAATAAAAATAAATGGTAACAATTTCAAACACCATCTTCATTTTAGGGCACATCCATGTGTGCACCTGGTGCACCCATGGATGTGTCAACATCCAATGGTGCGTCAAACCTGCAAAGGGGCACGACAACACTTCCAAATGATACTAAATTTCATAAAACTAACCAGCACAGGATAATAAGATCCAAGAATGATTCTTTCTTTACAAAAAAGAAAACACTGCTCAAGACAACCAATGGTAACATAAGAGAACATAAGCATTTAGTTCTACGTTAGTTGGCAACGCCTAAACAGGTGCACTATATAAACAATAAAAAGTGCAGGACAATATCTAGTGCACAACTACCTTGGCATAAAATATAATTGCTTCAAACTTAACTTTCGAATAAAAACTATAGATTTTAAAACACCAAAATAAGCCGTGCAAGGATATCATAACCACGCGAATCATGGAACAAAATTTATTTAAAACAATTCAAGCATCAGCAGAGTACCTCGGAAAGGAAACAGTTGAATTCGCCTACCTCAAACATAGAGCAGACGCGACGGAAACCCAGCAGAAAGTAGAACGAATCCCTGCGGACTAACTGCGTACGCTGAACAGTGAAAAAGTACACGTCACTCAACCTGCGATAGAAAAATGATTAATTCTAATTAAGTAAAAACACCAAGATGGGATAAAAAGGAGAATAAATAAATAAATAAACAACCAAATAAGCAAATCAATGAATATATAGATAAATAATAACATAATAGTAATAACGATAGTAATAATAATAATAATAATGTAAAAAATAATAATAATATAATAATAATAATAATACTAGCATAACCACAATATAATGTTAATATCAACAATATATTAATAATAACATAATCATAATGATAATAGTATATTATTAATAATAAAAAATAATAATAATGTAGTAATAATAATATGAACATCATAATCATAATAATATTATTATCATTAATAATATATTAATGATAATAATAATATAATAATAATAACATAATAATAATATAACAATAATATAATCCCAAAAATAATAATAATAATACAATAATAATAGTAATAATAATAATAATAATAATAATAATAATTTAGAAAAATTATAATATAATAATATATTAATAATAACCATAATAATATAATAATAATAATAATAATAATAGCATAACAATAATATATCAATAATAACAATAATAATAATAATAATATTAATCATAAAAATAATAAAATAATAGTAATATTATTAATATGATAAAAATGATAAACGTTTTATAAAATATTAACATAAAAAATAAAAAAAAAACTTACAGCGCGGAGGGGAGGCCGGAGGAACCCGCGAGGCACACCTGGGCTGAGCGGGAGCCGGACGGAGGTGGGGAGCAGGAGCCGGAGGTGCGGTGCCGGATGCAGGAGGCATGGGCAAGGTGGGCCGGTGGCCGGAGGTGGCCGGAATGGGAGATGCGGCGGAGGCCGGACGCCGGAGTCGGGTTGGAAAAGGGGGTTGCGCACTGAACAGGGGGCACCGAGGGGGAGAGAGAGGGAGAGGGAAGGGAGAGGGAAGGGAGAGGGCCGTCGCGGCTGGTGCAAGGCTCAGGACGCTGGGAGGCGGGGAAGTGGGTCGGCGCTAATGGAGGGGAGGCCGGAGAAGCCGGGATGAGGCTGGGGCGCCGGCGGGTGCAATGAGACGGGAAGCGAGGCTTGGACAGGGGGGAGGTCGGGTCGCTGGGACGGTGACGGAGAGTGGGGAGGGATGCAGGCGGCGGGCTGGCGGAGATCCAGCGGGGAGGTCGGAAAGGAGGCGGCTCAGCAGGAGGAGGGTCGGTTGCAGGCCGCGGTGAGGGAGAGGGGATGGAGAGAGAGAGAGGTGAGGGGGGTGGCGGCTACCGGGAGAGGGATTAGGGTAGGTTTAGTTTAGGTTTATATATATATATATGTGTGTGATAAAAATAATAATAAAACCTTATAATATCAATAATAATAAAATGTTATAATCATATTAAAACTTTATAATAATAATAATGATAAAACTTATAAGGTTAATAATAAAACTTATAATAATAATTATTTTTAAACAAAAGATTTTAAAATATTAAAACCATTTGAAAATAAATGTGCGCGCGCGTACGCGCGCCCGCATATATATATATAAACATATATACGTATATTTAAACATATACAACATATATATATATCTATACACATATAACATGTACACTTCTATATAACTGCATCTAAACATATATATATATATACACATATATATATATATATATGTATATACGTACACACATATAAACATTTATAATAATACTACAATAATGATAACACAATTTAAATGGTAATAATAATAAAATATCAACATAATGATTATAATATTTAAAACACCGGGTGAACACACTGTCACCTGGGCTGAACGCACGGTCACCGCTAACGATGCGGTGACCGCGCACCGGCGCGACACCGCCAACGCAATTAATCTCCGAAAAATTTAAATCGGGACCAAGAAAGGAGAACAATTACAGACATCCGCGGTCAGGGTGTGACAATTCTCCCCACCACAGACACTTTCTGCCCCCAGAAAGTCACCAGGACAAAAGTCGGTCAAGATTTAAGTCCATACCCCAACGGAACTAAAGGAACCAGAGAGAACTGAGAATCTCGGGGATGACCTTACTCTGCACAGGTCACACCCAACCGATTCAAGAGAAAACTGGGGTCCGAGATTGAGGGGAGAACACGAAGGGGTTCTCCCCACCACAAGAACTCAACTAGTGCAGAAAAATTTACCATCTAAATAGACAACCCTAGAAAAGGGGGGGGGGTCAACGCGGGAACTCCCAACCGATTTAAACCAACTCTTATAGCATGCTAAGATTTACACCTCCATCGAAACCTTGAACCCACGACTAGAGTCAACAACCTTCAACCCCAGGAAAAACCCATAGAAAAACATTTAACCAACATCAAATTGGAGACCTGATCCACCGAAGTCCACAAAACATAACCATATCTACAACACAACTAAAACGAGGTCAACCCACACGAGATTCAAACACACTTTTTAAGAAGGACACATGATTTAGAATATTACATTCACACGACAAATCCGCTCAGATTATCATTGAGCAAGTCCATCGTCACTTTATAGAAAAACAACGCATTTACAACGCTTTTGAAACTTTTGTAGCAGGAAAACAAGTATGAAAGAGGTTTATAATTGTTCCACCATCAATACGGAAAACAGAACCAGGACCAAGGCTTCACAACCCTGGGAACTCCTGACTGCGCGCGAGCTTCACCCCAAGACCTGTGGTTGGGGCTCTGATGGCTGAAGCATCTTCTGCCTCACAGTCAGGTACTGTCATTCTCCAATCACAGCTTCCTCTTCAAGCGACGCTTCTTGAAAAACTTCTCCAGATGACCCAGACAACCACAGCGATGACACGTCTTCGGAGGGTTGCGACAAGATGACTTTAAATGCCCGAAACGACCACACTGAAAGCATAACCTCAAACGATCTGATGAACTGGAAGCTGGGACCAAAGGGGATAACTCATTAGGAACAGGTATCTCTGGCGCCTTTTCCTCACCAGAGGGGGAACTCTTACGAACAACAAGAGGGGACGCTGAAGTATTAACCACCCGCACACCAGAAACTAACTCAGCCAAGAAAGCTTCCTCCACCAGCTTCTCGAGACAAAAGTCTTTAGAAGGGAGGACTCGCTCCTTGATCTTTGGACGAAGACCCCCAGTGAAAAGAGAGGTCTTCATGAGCTCATGTGACGCTACCTCCGGAGAAAAGGAAAGCAGTTCCTTGAAATGGTCAACATATGCCTTCACCGTCCGTTGGCCTTGTTGAATATGCACAAGCTCTCTCTTTTTCTCCAACTTCACTTCCCCAGGTACAAACCATTGGATGAAAGCAATTTTAAAGACATCCCACGTCATTTCAACTTGCATCGATGGTGGGGCAACCACCTTCCACTGGTCCAGAGCTGGACCCTCGGACAACTTCATAATTGCACGAACCTTAACATTATCGGGAGTTCCCAACATTCTAAAGACACGCTCCACTTCCCCGGGCCATTTTACTGCCTCTAACGGACCCTGATCACCATGGAGAATAGGCAGAGTCTGAGGAGGACTAAAAACTGGGCATGACTTATCTGAATCCTTAGAGACCTTTCTGGGCGGCATTTCCTGAGCGACATATAGAACACAAAGCCAAAACCAATATCAACCCGAAGCAACCTCAATAAAAGCACTTCATCAAAAACAGTCAGCACAAAGACCAAACAAATACGAACACAATCCAAAATAAGATCTCCTTCTTAAAATTCCCCTTTTATTTTAGATTATAAAACCACCCTTTTTTCCCAAGACTACTTTCCAAAACCAACCCACTTTCAAACCAAAACTTTCCAAAACTGTTTCCCCTTTAAAACCAATTTATAAAACAAAGTCAAACGTTAAATTTCAAATACGCACCCAGGTACTCCCATGACCCATTGCACATGTCTTTATCCACTATCCATTAATACTCGCACCAACACGCATTTTCCATGCATTCTCACACATGTGAAAATGTTCATAAAGAGGACCTGAGGTTTGACCCCAAACCATTCTAAACCAACTCCAAGCAAACAACAGATTTTCAAATCAAGATATTTCAGTTTTAAAACCCATTTTATACATTTAAAGTCCTTTAAAAGAAACCATTCCAATTTTTCAAAAACTTTTTTTTTCATTTCCAACAACGCACTCACACAAATGAAGACGAAAGCAGCAACCAAATTTGCATCAACCACTGAAGTGAGAGACTAGTAGTCACACTCAACCTGACGACATGGTAGTGAGCCATGTCTCAAGTCAGTTTCGACCACTAGGAGGAATTCAAACCACGTACTCGGACTCCACATGGGTCACTACTCCATGTGAAATCACGACGTAACGTCGGCTTGCCTCCATTGTCATCTCTCAATCCAAGACAAACCAGAAAAGACAAGGACAGAATTCCCGAAATACCCCTGGTAACTCGAAGATTAGTGCGAGCAAGAGTTCGCGACGCTCTTCTCGCACCTACCCCTCGAGTTCCGACAGTCCTAATATCCTTCTACCGGACAACCAAAATAACAAGAACCGCCTCTGATACCATTTTGTCACGAACCAGCCCGGGTCGACCCTGAACCGGTCACCCGAGCCGGTCCGCGGCAAGTCCCGAGGGGCGTTTCCGATCCCCCCGGGATGGCAACCAGTGCCGGGCATTGAAATTTGATCGTTGGGAATGATTTCAGCCCAAAACAAAAGTAAATAGAACAGAATAAATAAGCACTAACAGCGGAAAAGAAATAAAAGCCACAGGACCACGTACCTCCATGTGACCTCTCAGGTCACCACCCAACTAGAGAGCAACCTCGCTCCAATACTGAGCGACTCAAAACAGAAGACCTGAGCAAGGGAAGACCTGCAACTGAAATGATAATATAGGCGTGAGCATTAAAAATGCCCAGTAGGTAAGCCAAAGTAAACCACTGAATCCAAATGTTTCCTTTCCCAAGCAATCCGTTGTCACAGGTTTGAAAAATACAATTATAAAAATAGATTTTTCACATTTAAAAATAAACAACATGTTTTTCCCCATTTGAAAACCCAACGCACACTATAAATCACTTCCAAAACCATTTCCTGTTTTTATTAACAAAACCAAATACAGATAATACTACGACTGTGCTAACAAGGAACAGGTAAATAGTACAGGCTGAAAACAGACCAGTGAAACAGAAAGTAACCAAGTAATGCAAGATGATAGTAGTGCAAAAGGACACAAGTAACACTATAAGCTGTAAGGAATTACTGAAAGTAAACAATCAAGGTGAACAAGTAACCATGGGTGATCCTAAACATCCCTAGAAAACCCCTGGACGTACTCGGGTTCAGACTACCTGCCGGCGTGGTACTCCATAGTCAATAACCAACTGGCCGCCCTAATAGCCAACCAGTGGCACATCCCTCCTGGCCTGTCCACAACTCCAGGGTGTACTAACCCGTCTAATCAGGGTTAGCAAGCAACCGTCACTCGATAATCTACAAGACGCCCAGGAACCCATGGTGGTTTTAGTAACACTGTGTAAGTGGGAGGCCCACGCACGCGTGACTCATCTCACCGCACTTGCCAACCCCTTACACGGACATCGCTACACGACAACCCTCGAAGGGAAGTCCCCCTGTAGAGATGCCCTCACAAGTACGCATATATATATATATATATATATATGTACAATCACTTCACAATTAATAAAGTGCCAACCGGGCCTTCACGACATTTGATTATCAAAACTATTTTATAAAATACCTGGAGTTGTCAAGCGAGCACTTGGTTTTTCAAAAACAAACAGCTTTACACGAATATTTCACAGTATCATTTTAAATAACTCTAAACACTGTTTTTGTATTAAGTAAAGGGGCCAAACGGGCATATCTTCGTAGATTTCTTTTTAAACAAGTTCGATGTGTCTCAAAAAGAGGCGAAAACATTTCGAAACCAAGAACCATTTAGAAAAGTCGAGATTTCGAGAAAATAAAAATAAATAAAAATAAATGGTAACAATTTCAAAAACCATCTTCATTTGAGGGCACATCCATGTGTGCACCTGGTGCACCCATGGATGTGTCAACATCCAATGGTGCGTCAAACCTGCAAAGGGGCACGACAACACTTCCAAATGATACTAAATTTCATAAAACTAACCAGCACAGGATAATAATATCCAAGAATGATTCTTTCTTTACAAAAAAGAAAACACTGCTCAAGACAACCAATGGTAACATAAGAGAACATAAGCATTTAGTTCCACGTTAGTTGGCAACGCCTAAACAGTTGCACTATATAAACAATAAAAAGTGCAGGACAATATCTAGTGCACAACTACATTGGCATAAAATATAATTGCTTCAAACTTAACTTTCGAATAAAAACTATAGATTTTAAAACACAAACATAAGCCGTGCAAGGATATCATAACCACGCGAATCATGGAACAAAATTTATTTAAAACAATTCAAGCATCAGCAGAGTACCTCGGAAAGGAAACAGTTGAATTCGCCTACCTCAAACATAGAGCGGACGCGACGGAAACCCAGCAGAAAGTAGAACGAATCCCTGCGGACTAACTGCGTACGCTGAACAGTGAAAAAGTACACGTCACTCAACCTGCGATAGAAAAATGATTAATTCTAATTAAGTAAAAACACCAAGATGGGATAAAAAGGAAAATAAATAAATAAATAAACAACCAAATAAGCAAATCAATGAATATATAGATAAATAATAACATAATAGTAATAACGATAGTAATAATAATAATAATAATGTAAAAATAATAATAATAATAATAATATAATAATAATAATACTAGCATAACCACAATATAATGTTAATATCAACAATATATTTATAATAACATAATCATAATGATAATAGTATATTATTAATAATAAATAATAATAATAATGTAGTAATAATAATATGAACATCATAATCATAATAATATTATTATCATTAATAATATATTAATGATAATAATAATATAATAATAATAACATAATAATAATATAACAATAAGATAATCCCAAAAATAATAATAATAATACAATAATAATAGTAATAATAATAATAATAAAAATAATAATAATTTAGAAAAATTATAATATAATAATATATTAATAATAACCATAATAATAATAATAATATAATAATAATAATAATAGCATAACAATAATATATCAATAATAACAATAATAATAATAATAATATTAATCATAAAAATAATAAAATAATAGTAATATTATTAATATGATAAAAATGATAAACGTTTTATAAAATATTAACATAAAAAAATAAAAAAAAAAACTTACAGCGCGGAGGGGAGGCCGGAGGAACCCGCGAGGCGCGCCTGGGCTGAGCGGGAGCCGGACGGAGGTGGGGAGCGGGAGCCGGCGGTGCGGTGCCGGATGCAGGAGGCATGGGCAAGGTGGGCCAGTGGCCGGAGGTGGCCGGAATGGGAGATGCGGTGGAGGCCAGACGCCGGAGTCGGGTTGGAAAAGGGGGTTGCGCACTGAACAGGGGGCACCGAGGGGGAGAGAGAGGGAGAGGGAAGGGAGAGGGCCGTCGCGGCTGGTGCAAGGCTCAAGACGCCGGGAGGCGGGGCAGTGGGTCGGTGCTGATAGAGGGGAGGCCGGAGAAGCCGGGATGAGGCTGGGGCGCCGGCGGGTGCAGCGAGACGGGAAGCGAGGCTTGGACAGGGGGGAGGTCGGGTCGCTGGGACGGCGACGGAGAGTGGGGAGGGATGAGGGCGGCGGGCTGGCGGAGATCCAGCGGGGAGGTCGGAAAGGAGGCGGCTCAGCAGGAGGAGGGTCGGTTGCAGGCCGCGGTGAGGGAGAGGGGATAGAGAGAGAGAGAGGTGAGGGGGGTGGCGGCTACCGGGAGAGGGATTAGGGTAGGTTTAGTTTAGGTTTATATATATATATATATGTGTGATAAAAATAATAATAAAACCTTATAATATCAATAATAATAAAATGTTATAATCATATTAAAACTTTATAATAATAATAATGATAAAACTTATAAGGTTAATAATAAAACTTATAATAATAATTATTTTTAACCAAAAGATTTTAAAATATTAAAACCATTTGAAAATAAATGTGTGCGCGCGTACGCGCACCCGCATGTATATATATAAACATATATACGTATATTTAAACATATACAACATATATATATATATCTATACACATATAACATGTACACTTCTATATAACTGCATCTAAACATATATATATATATACACACATATATATATATATATATATGTATATACGTACACACATATAAACATTTATAATAATACTACAATAATGATAACACAATTTAAATGGTAATAATAATAAAATATCAACATAATGATTATAATATTTAAAACACCGGGTGAACACACTGTCACCTGGGCTGAACGCACGGTCACCGCTAACGATGCGGTGACCGCGCACCGGCGCGACACCACCAACGCAATTAATCTCTGAAAAATTTAAATCGGGACCAAGAAAGGAGAACAATTACGGACATCCGCGGTCGGGGTGTGACAGATATGGTTGTGCAATGGTTGTTTGGCAGTATGATTATGTAAGAGGAGGCAGCTTGAGTTTGTGGTGATGTGGTTGTGCAGTGTTTTTTGTGGTTGTTTGGGTTTTTGTGTTTGGCTGGTGGTAGCATTTGAGGTATGATGATACCCTTGAGAGGTATCTAACAGATTGTTTATTCTAAACACTTATTCTGGGATTGGTTTTGGATTCTGGAGGGAAAGAATATTTTGAGAGGTATCTAATGTTACGATACATTCTATTTCTATCTGTCACTTTAATAGTTTTGGTTATTGGAGGTGTTCAGGGGATGTTACGGGAGTTTTCAGTGGAAGCTGGAGGTGCATCAGAACTACTGCAGGAAATACATGTTGTGTAAGTTGATTACACAACATATAATGGTGGTCCATGTCTTATGAAAGTCTAGTTAAAAAATTGTATATTTTTAGGGTTAAATAATAAAAAGGTTATCTGTTTTTCATCAAAACCAAACCCTGAGGATTTCATGATGTGAAAGGGGATTACACGTCGTGTAAATATCAGATGAAATGAAGTATTAAAAGTTCTTTTTGGAAAACTTTTCATTCATTCTGTCATTTATTATTCTTAATCTAGAGTTGGGTGAACCCTAGGAACCCTAAGGAGTTCTTAAATCCCCATTCCTTTATCTTTGATTTGTTGGTCCTTGTGGTTTTATTTTACAATTTTTGGTAAGAACTTCCTTCTTCTTGGTAGATTTTATTCCATTCTTCTCTCAAGGATTCATTTTGGTGATTTTTTTATGGTTTGGAGTGTGTGCTGGGTTTTTTTTATGGTATTTGGTTTTAATTTAGGTTCATCTGAGCTTTCTCATTGTGCGGTTGTTGTTTTTGGATGTTCTTCATCACCCTGCGGGGCACAATTAGTTGGAAATGATTCTTTGAGGTTGGTAATACCTCATTTGTTTTTATTATATATCATGCAGGAGGGGTTTTATTTTTTTACCGACGGTTTATGGTTTTTCTAGCTTAATTAAAAATAAAGAATTGGTTAAACTGAAATTGAAGGGTAAAATGGGGTTTGACTCATATATTTTTAGAGTTATATTTTTATTGTGATATTTTGAATTGTACAGGCATGATGTTGTGCTAAAAATTATAGAAGTTGGGGGATTTTTTTGTGCTTGATATTTTTGTTGGGATTTCTGTTTTGGCTGTGATTATTGTGATATCACCCTAAAATGAAAATTTTCCAACCACTTATACTTAGATAATAAAAATATTTCTCTAAGATAATGACTTGTGTGATAAAATCCCTAAAATAAAGTAGAATGTGAAAAAATACCCTTTATAAATCTGTAAAATGTTCTTAATGTGTTGTTTCATGTGATCATGCTTTTGGGATGGTGATCTATGGTTAGGGAATTTTGGGATGATGGTTTATGTGTTGTGATTTTTTTATACCGAGGTGGTTTGTTTAGTCATGCTTTTGGGGCGGCAGTATAGTTTTTTTGGTCATGCTTTTGGGTGATGAGTTGGATTGTCGACCATAATTTTTGGGTGGAGAGGTGGTTTTTGGGTCGTTCTTTTAGTGCGGTGAGGGGGTTTATTGGTCTTTCTTTTTGGGTGGTGAGGTGGTGGTTGCTTTGTGCTAGATTCCTGAGTAGTGATGGAATAAATGATTAATAATGATTGAAATGACATGGGTTGGTTATATTAATGGGATGAAAATATTTAATGAATGATTAAATGGTGGGTTATGTGGTTAAATGTGGTTGATGAAAAATAATAAAAATAATTATATGAATAAATGAAATTGGTTAGAAATGTGAATGAGTCTTGTGGATTGTTGCGTGGTGTGATACATTTAGAGGTGGAAACAAAAGAGGAAGTGTTGTGAGTTTCTTGGTTTGTTTGTTTGTGAATCCATAGGTTGAGATTGAGTGTTTGATACTACATATATATACTTGTATATTCTTGTGATTTATATATGCACCCCACCCACGTAGAGCACTATGTGCTGAAACCCATATAGTCACACTGGGGGTGTTTGTCCCGACATCCAGTGAGAGTACAAATGGATGTGTACCTGCTCTTTCCTACTCTCTCTTCCATTCTAGGTAGGTATTGCATGGGATGTTATGGTCAAAGTTCTGTTAGTTCATTTGATGGTGGTTGTGATAACCCAGGTGTTTTCGGGCATGATGTGATCATATAGAGGTCCATGTGTTTTCAATTAGGATGTGATATAACCCTGAATGTTGGGAGGCTTATAGTGGGGGTTGTTCATGGTAGGATGAGGGAACAATGTTTATATCCTATATGTTCATGATACCCTATTACTCTGGTTATGGCATTGGTTGTGTTGTGACCTAGTTGTTTTCAAGTGAGATGTGTTATGGTCGTTTTTGTGGGGTGGCAAGCCCAGGTGTTTTTGGGTGAGGTGTGTTGTGGTCATTCTCATAGGGTTGTATGGTATACAGAGGATATGGGAGCACTAGGACATATGACGTTGGGTGTGAGAGAAGCATACTAGTGGGAAAGTGGTGTAGGGTACCCTTATCGATGTGATTCCTATTATATTATATTACTTGGTTTGTGTTATTTTGTGAGCATGCCTTAATGATATTGGGATGCTTAGTAAACCATTACAGGTGTTGTTTGGTTCTATAATTTTCTCAAAGGTGCATCAGTATGATTCTTTTATAGGTGCACGAGAGACTTTGGTTTTCCTACTAAGTATACTTATATGCTCACCCTATATATATAAAACTGTTTTCAGATTTCTAGGAGGATTATGTGGACCGTGTTCGACATTACTAGATCAGATCCTTGATAGTTGTTGTGTCATTGCTTTAGATTTACATCTGGGTATTTACTTTGGAGAATTTTATCTGTATCAGTTCTATTTATACATTCATGTAGTATGGTTTTTTTATTTCTTTTATATTATGTCTTAGATTTTTTTTTTGGATGATCCAACTTATCTCTTGATCCCATATTATTATAAAGGGTAATGTCTCCCATATCATGAGATTCTTATACCCTCGGTGCTAGTCGCCAACCCGGCGCCTACTGGGGGTGAGACTCGGTGGTCATTATTTCTCTCCCCTCATTGTTTTATCTTTAGAGAGAGGGGTCATGAAAATTATGATATGATTCCTTTTGGAAAAAGAGATTTTTTATATCTTATATTTTCTTAAGTTCATGATATATTGTATTTTTATAAGGTTTAAGAAACCAATTTTTTTTCATAGTTTATTTATTTTATGTTGATGATTGATTTAAAATGGAACACATATATATGGATGATGATGGGTGGGTCCACTATTACCCTCCAACTAATGAGTTTAATATTATGTCTGACATGATAGTAAGGTGTGGAAATAATGAGTTTGTTCATACATTCATAGGTGTGATAGGTTTGCTCGCATTTTTAGGCATGGACATAATGATTTTGTTCATATATGCATGGGAATAATGAGTTTTCTCACATAAGTTTTCCTATTATTATAATTGTTCCACATTTCCAAGTAGTTAATCAAGTTTTCCTAAATTTTCAAGATTTATTTTATTTCCATGGAATGCTATTTTTTCAAGATTATTCCTTTCTTGTTAATGTATTCCACACTTTTATATCATGCTAACATGATATATAATTATTGAGATGTTCTTTGAGCAGGTCATATATTTTATCCATCCATAATGATTTTGTTAAGATCGTATGTTACTATAATGAATTTTACGATTATATATGGTATTTTGGTAAATTATTATGATATTTATTTCAATTTCATGTTTTCCTTCATGATATGATATTTTTTACTCTTAGTGAGAATCTAAACTCACCCCTTTCTTATGTTTTCAATCCACGTGTTATAAAGTTATTTATATCATGTGAGATATCTAGAAAATGGTATAGTGGAGCATGACTGTGTAAAAATGTTCACAAGGGTAATAAAATAAGATGTTTAAGTATCTTATTTTTATGGCAGTAAACCTTCAGATCCTTGGTTTTTGTGACTTTTTATGAGATATATAATCAAAAAAAATGAGATAATTAAATATACTGCTTATGTCTTGTTAATCATAGGTCACTATATAAATAGTTATTGTTCTTTTGGAATTATTATATCATTGAAACCAAAATGGATTTGAGAAAACTATCATCAAAAATCGAACTATTTGAAAATAGTTAATGGGTTAATGATGATACATTATTATAATAACATAATGAAATTAGTATAATAGGAATTAATTCGATTTAACCAAAAATAACATGTATGTAGTTACCCATATTGAGAGAAAACAATATGAAAATATATTTTTCATTCTATTTTTTTTTAAATTTTTTCATGAAATTGAGGAATATATGGATGTATCAAGTGGATTAGAACACTAACAATTCATTAAGGTTTATTTTAAATGAAATTTTAATGGTGTATAATAATGATTCAAGACTCGAACCACTTCACTATGTAATTTAGTATCATTACTGGGAAAATTTATATATTATAGACTAGAATATCCATATACTGTAACCACAACATAGACCTCTATTATATATGAACATTAATACTATTACAGATAGCAATATTGTGCACCGTAAACTAAAATTCCATGTTCAACTATTGTGATTACATAACATATTCCACATATATATATATATATATATCTTAGTCATTAATATCAATATATTTATTCTTCAAATATGTTTTTCCATTGATATATATGAATTTTAATAAAAATAGAGTAATTAACTAATCTTTGTTGAACCTTTTTAATACCATTAACTGATTTTTAATATGCTTCCTTGCGAAAAAATAGAAAATAAGATTACAAAAAAAAACAATTATATGAATATTTTATTAAATTTTTATATGAAAAAAATAAAATAATGATAAACATGACATTTTAAAAAACTCAAACCATTACAACTGTATTAAAGAATATCCCTTAGTGAAAAGTAAATGATTCTCACCTCTAAAGGCATTAACTTATTCTTTAAATCACTAAAAATTTATTTTTAGGATTTTTTATTTTCTCCATGTATTGAAAGAATTTTATTTATTGAATAATGATGAAGAATATATTATCAATAATATTGGAATCTCTCATATTCTTCAAGAGGTAAAATGAATACCTTATGAATTTAAAAAATGAAAAAATCATTATAACACTTTCTAACACATAGAATTCATTTAATAAATAATATATTCGAGTTTAATACCTAAATAATCATTAAGAATCAATAGAATTTAAATTATACCATAAGATTAGTATTAATGAAGTATTTTCTTTTTTTAATCACATTTTTTAGTTAAAGTCAATGATATTCATAGAAGAAGATGTTAAAGATACCTAGGGGTGTTCTAAATGTATTTTCATTGAATGTTCAAATAAAATCCACCATAATTTCATACTCATGGCCAGTTAAATCATTCAAAAAAGTAAAATAATAAATGTTTTTTCTAATACAGATAACTAACACAAATAAAATATTGAATATGGGAGAATGTGGAGTATATGCTTCAAATCGTTGGAGAGAAATTCACTCGTGATTTAAAAATCATCATATATATAAATTAGATAATTATTTATTTTATTTTCAGTGTAAATATATATTTTTGGAGTTAAATAAACTGACTACAAAATATATGAAAACATTTTCAAAATTCATGAATTCATACTCAAAATTCTATTTTAAGTCATCCTATATTATCTTTTTTTAATGTGAAAAATTATGAATTGATGTTATAATTTTAGGGTAAGTGAAAATATATGTTATGTATGAAAAAAAATATGTGAAACTTAATGAGAAATAAACTGAGAGGAATAAATGGATCCTTATGTGTTATTATATAAGTTATAATCAAGTACCTCTTGGAACTATGAAAAAGAGGTGTCAAGTATCCATGAAGAGAGTTAGATCCATGAAATTTAATTTCTTTACCAATGTGTGAACAAATTAATTTATAATTCACATATGGAGGAAATATCATATGTGTTAATTTATTATAATGGTAAATATTTTTCAATTAAGAGAAATTCATAGGAGGGATTTAAAATCAAATGATGATATTCAACTATTGTCTCAATCTTCTTACCACCATGGTTTTAATATAGAATCCATGAGAGCTATTTTGTGAACAATGTGAAATTTATGCTTCAACTATTGTTAGAATATTATTAGGTGTGATCATGTAATGATAATTTTTTTGGGGAAGAAATGGAACATTCCATGGAAAAAATATGATTGCAACAAAAATATTGTGATAATCTCTAATGAAAATAGAAGTTAAAAAACTTTAGGAAATAAATTGAGACATGTATTTTTAACATGGAAAATCCCACTAAAGAGTTATTAAGAAAAAATGGCAAAACTTCAAAAAATTCCATAATAATAAGATATTCTAAAAAATCCATGCAAGAGCCTAAAACTTGAATTACAGTGAGAGCATAGAAAACCCATGAAAAACACACCTCAATATGCTTACACCTTTTATTTAATAATAATATTGAGATAATAAATAAACCTTTGTAGATAAAAAACAAGCACACAATGTTGTTTTATTATTTCAAATGATCCATTGAAAAAACTTATTTTCCACTACTCATTACGGCCCAAACCCGAAAACGGTACCCAGGTATCTGCTCATTTTGACACTGTATGCCAGGTTTACATGCCTTTTTCACACTGAATGTAGAACCCATGATACTCCCATTTTATAATCCCTCATAATCCCTTCCAAAAAAATTTAAAAAATATTTCTCAAACACAAAATTATATTATCAATTGATGCTTTGTAGGTGGTTTGAAAAATTAAAAATCCTATTATATTTCATTTTTATCTCCAGGAGATTAAGGATAAGCATCAATAAAATACTCAATCAACCCATTAAAGAAGTTCATTTACTCTAACACACTCATTAAGATCAAAAATTGGTTTGTATCACACCAACCACCACCCTCTATATAAAATATGAAAACACCATTTTCCATCCCTAACAAAAACTAGACAACTCCCCCACCAAAAGAAATCCAAGCATTTAATTTTTATTCATATATCTGACTAAACTTACTTATGAAAGAAGTATAGAACCAAAAATACCTAAATACCCCCTAAAAGTGATCACCATATAATTTGGATTAAATAAAGAAACTAACTGCTTCCTCTCCTCAACATCATATGAGCAGTCTATAACTCTAAGTGTATCGCCTGGATATTTTATTTTAATTCCTTCATCACTAGTGGAACTCTATAATTAATAGTAATTAAATTCAAGACCTGAAACATAATACTTGGACTACTTCATCTTACAAATAAAAAAACATCTATGCTGATGGTTTTCGACTCATGTGATATGATCACCTATTCCATAAATATAAATAAGTTCTATTTACATCTGCGTTCATCACTTAAAAACACACCTTTGTACCATATTTGTAAAGAATCCCAACCATCCAATTTTGAAAATATACCTTTTATCCTCAATATAATTTCCATATTCCATTTCAAAATAAAATTTTGAATCCATTATAATCAAGAGTATAAGAAAACAGAAAATTATGATGTATACTTAGCACATGTCACACATCCTTTAATGTCACTATACAACATTCATTTAAAATGTTTAAAATATCACCCAAACTAATGACACTAGAAGAATTATCATTACCCATTTTAAATCTACCCAATTCACCTTCTTCATATAACTATAATATTTCTCTTTTTTCTAAAATATGGTATGATGCTTCTAAAAAAATCACCCATTTATTTTAAATATATAACCTATGGAAATCAATACTAGTTGAAATTAAATCATCTTAACCCTTTATAAAATTTATGCTAGTATCCTCAGAATCTGTGTCATACATATTATTTTCTTCCTTAATCTTTTTCAAAGAATATTAGTGTCTCTACATATAACCCACCTTATCGCAGAAGAAGAGTCATACATTCCTTCTTGTATTTTTTTTGTCCTCTCTGATTATTCCATCAATATGTCATAGCCAGAATACCACTATCACCTGAAGAATTACAATTATTGTTCTTTCATTGAGTCTCATTCATCAACAATGATGAATTAACATCATCCAATTTCAAAGTGTCTTTCCCAAATAGCAATGTATTGATGATATTATCAAATGAACCTAGTAAAGACCCAAGAGAAGTGATGTTTTTTTATTCTTTCATTTTAATAGGTGCCACATTGTCTCTATCATCTATCATGACTTCTACTGAAGATAGATCCATTATAATTTTAGTGAACTCATCCAAATGGTTACCTAAATCTATATTCTCATTCATTTACAAACAATACAATATTTTTTCTGATATAAATGATTTTTGAAGGATTTTGATATATACCTACCTTCAGGAATTAAACTGATCTCTTAGAGATCTATTCGATTAATCACCTCTCATATAGTATTATCATCCAAATACATCAATATTTTTCCTTTCACTAACTCTATAATATCCTTTCAGTCACCATTACTCGTGTTCTTTGGCTTCTCTAAATTTTTCTTGAGCACCTTCACTATCTTCGCATAAACCAGGATATTTTTAGTTCATTACTACTATAGTGTAAAATCATTTTTTCCATTAAATTGTTTCATGTGGGGATAAAACCCATAGAGTGAAATGCTCATATCCAATAACAAAGAGAAATAGATAACCTCCTCTTATACTAGTTTTTTTAGATTAAATGGATCATCCCCTACATAAAAACTTGATTTAAATAGAGATATTATAAGAATATCTAAAGAATATGTAATCTTAGAATATAGAATGAAATAAATTAAGATAAAAAAAATTCACATAGAGAAAAAAATATAATTACAAGGATTAAAAAATCATGGAAAACTCAAAATTATTCCACAATAATGAGAGAGTCAAAAAAAATCCAAGTAAATGAATGAAACATGACTTTTAATGAGAGTATAGAAAAACTATGGGAAATCACACCTCAGTAAAACTCCTCATTTTCTTATAATAATATATATCCCTTTAGAGACAAAAACCTAACACATATCATTGTTGCAACACCTCAAATAATTTGTTTTACAACCTAATTATCCACAAATGCATGTTCTACAATTGAAATCTGAATCTAATAGGATATTTAATAATGAATGTAATGTAATTTATACTTATGGTTTGAGAAAATTCACAAATTATACTTATGTAATTACATATATATAGATTATTGTGGAATTTATTTTCAATGGAATAATGTCTAGGTACATTGAACTCACAGACAACAAAAGGATTTAAAAACTTGTTTAGGAGACTTAAAGTTATACTCATTATTTTATTTGAAGTCATCCTTTAGAATCATTTTTGTAAAGTGAAATATTTAACATAGAGGTTATAATTTTATACATAGTAAAAATATATATTTAGTATGTGAAAAAATATGGCAAAATAAATGAGAAAGAATATTAGAAGTGAAAATAGGTCATCAGGTGTCAGTATATATGTGAGAAGCAAGAGCCCAATATCACAAAGAAATAAAGAAATAGAGTTTTCAGGATATAGGTTGGCTCCCTGGAAGTTCATTTCTCACCTAAGGTGTTACTAGGGAAATTAAGAAGTCCCATATGGCGTAAATATAATATACAATACTTGCATATAATAGAAACTATTCATCACTTAATAGAAACACACACATGGGAATTTAATTCAAATAATGAAATTAAAATTTACTTTTCAAACTCTCTCCACTAGGGATTGTGTGCAACATCCATTGAAGATATGTTTTAACCACTAATACTTTTTGGCTACAACTATTATTGGCTCAGAATTAGAATAAATTTTGAAATAATAATGACTATATATTGAAAATGGAATCAGGTGTACATAGTTCAATCATATAGGAGTTAGTAATGGGGTTATTAATGAAGTCTGGGGAGTATTTTCTACTCAGTGAAACTATTCTATAAAGACACCGGAATATATGGTGAGGGTAATATTAAGATGGTTTAATAGTTTATAAGTTTTCCTATACATATAGTGTGGTTAGAATAATTTAAATCATGAGAACATGAAGTAGTTTTAACTATGGATAATATTATATGCATAGGACATTGGATTTTTGTCACGACCCCCTCCCACCAAAGATGCCCCTCCTGAGCTGTCAATGGTGAAAGGGAGATAATGACCCCCGAGTCCCGCCTCCAATAGGCCCCGGGTTGGAAACTAGCACCAAGGGTATGAGTTTTCACAAATATGGGAAGCATTACCCTTTTTATTAGTTTTGGATCGGGAAATAGGACAAGTCAACCACCAAAAAGAAAAGAACAAATGTATATAAATAAACCCAAACCAAGCCCACGTGCATGTTTAAACAATTTTATAACAAGGTACAAGTAAAAGGAAGCTCAAAAGTACAATACCAAAGAAAACAAGAGAACAGCAACTGCAACAACTCCAACTGCCCGACTAGTAGGGTCCCGCACGGCCCTCGTAGTCCTCCCGGAAACCTGAAAGTAAACGTAGGGTGAGCATATAAGTATACTCAGTAGGGAAACCTAAAGCTCTCATGCACAAGTGGGAAGACATCCTAATGTCTCGTGAGAACAACAGAAAAACCCTAACAAGGAAATCTATCCATCCAACCTCACCAGCCACACTCACCAAAACACAATCACAACAGGTAGTAGTAGTATAAGAACAAGAGCATTGGGTACCCCGCACCATTTTCCATTAGTTATCTGAAAGTCCTGACGCTGTCACACTCTCCCCACCCATACACACCTGGGCCTCACAACCACGTATCCTGCCCGCACACACTTGGGCCTCACAACCACAAACCCCGCCCGCACACACCTGGGCCTCACCACCACGTATCCCGCCCGCACACACCTGGGCCTCACAACCACAACCACATCCCCGCCCGAAGACACATGGGACTCATCCTGAAGATTCTTGGGAATAGTAACAAAACTCTCTCTCAAAGACACCTGGGCCTGAAGTTGAAACCTACCTAAAGAGTCTTAGGTGTAAGGTTGCCTCAAGCCATTATATCCTATAAGCCTGCCCAGGGATTCTTTGGCCTAATCACCTCAATCGAAACCTACCTGAAGAGTCTTGGGTGTAAGGTCACCTCAAGCCATCACAGCCTAGGGGAGAAGGAGCAAGAAGGAGCTAGTAACTATGGGAAAACACCCTCTCCCATGAAATGAGAGTGTTCGGCACTAAGTGCTCAACATGGGTTCGGTGAGATAAAACACAAAAGATACAGATATATATATATATAGCAACCACTCAGCCCAACCTGTGGCTTCTAAAAAGGGAAACTCAGAACGTGCCTCATCACTACTACCACGAAGCATGCATACAACAAACAACCCCAACCCCATTTAGGTTTTCACGTTTCATCAGAAATTAGCTTATTTAGTTCCTTAACTACAGGGAAACTATCCACAACCAACCACATCAGTCATTCATAAAACATATCCCTGCCATCCACAAAACAAGTTAGGGAAACACAAGCAGCACAACAAAACCCTTCTTAACAACCAACCAACCCACTGATTATTATTTCTGTTTCATTACCAATCCCCATCATTCTTCCACATTTATTATTTAAACACAACCCATAGTTTGCTCACATTTAAACCCATCCCTGCAGCCCCGCTGCCAACCACCATAACCACACCACACATCAATATCCCTTTATTACCATTTATTGCAGCCCCGCTGCCCATCACCGTCACAACATTCACACCAACCCACAACAAAGTCAACCGTAGTCCCACTGCTCACCCAAACCACAACAACCCACAAAAAACCCCCAACACATGTCACGTAACCAAGCCAACACTCACATGTTCATTATTCTATTTTGGTTCAACCGGGGTGATCACACAAGGGTTACAGATTTTCATTTAAACAGCCAACTTTACGTGATTAACCAATTTCCACATTCCATGAAGTTTCCATTACAAAAATGGTCTAGAAGATAGGGAAACATTTAATTTCACAATAAAAGGCCCCCAAAGACCGTTATTTTCAATAGGCATAAGCCTATTCATTTCACAACATAATATCACAGGATATAAAAGGTAAAGTAACAGAAATCACAAACTTTCCATCCCCGTTCTTTAACCAGTTATTATATTTATTTAAAGGTTCAACCATTTCTCATGAAAACAAAAAGGATACCCACCCCGCATGATGCAAAAATTAGAGAGACGAAGGTAAAACCCCTACCTCAACAGGTTCTGGTCACAACGCGCCCCCGGATCAACTTTAGAAGACGTTCGTCGGCGTCCCGTCAAAACCTCCTCGAGTGGAAGTCAGAGAGACAAATCCAAAGGAAAGACAATGGATCCAAGCTCGGAAGTTCCGCCTCATCGTTATGATCATGTGGCCACTGACGGATCGTAGATCAGAGCTCGGACGAAAAATTTATGGAAGAAAGAGCCTTCAAGTGTCTTGAGAGAGCTCTGCTCAGAGGAGAGGGGAGGAGAGGTGTAAGTTGAAAGGAGGAGGGGACCCCTCCTTTTATAGGTGTGAAAAGAAAAAGTACAGGGTGTGCACTTATGGTACACGACGTGTACTCGGCCATTTTCACACGGTCTCCACGCGGCCTCCAACGCGGTTCTGTGGCCGTTGACTGGTTAACACACTGTTTGAAGGTAACGCATACGCGGGGAAGGTCTACACGGCGTGTAGTTTAGACACACTACGTGTACTCATTTATTGCACACGGCAAGGACACGGCCTTCACACGGCACACGGCTGACGACTGGTCAACACATGGTAATGCGTACGTGGGGAGGGACTACACGGCGTGTAGTACTGGACACACGGTGTGTACCCATTTTCATTACGTGGTAAAGACACGGCCATCCACACGGGGTATACCCGGCAAGAGGGTACACGGTGTGTACTCAAACTACACGGCGTGTAGTTTCAAAATTTTGGAAAGTGTGGGAAAAGTCCATTTTACCCTCCAGAACACTTGTAGCCTTCTTTTTGAAAAAGGAATGGGCCGGAGAGGTCCGGGCCATTACATCAGATACCTCTTAAAACATTCTCATCCCCGAGAATTCAAAAACCAACCCAGAGGAACCCAACAAGATACCTCTTAGGGTTCTCGTTATAACAAGAACCCAACCAACAACCCTAATCATATGTGTTAGGAATTCCTTCTCCTATGTAGAGATATTATCCGCTTAAGGCGGCACTGACTCACCCGCACGGGTTTAATCGCATCCTCATTAATGCATCTCGATTAATAATTGAGTCTTCCCACTTTCATGCATTAGGATTTTTTTCAACTCACACTAACCCCAACACCACACAACCAACACACTGCCCGAACACATGGGTTTGGGAAATTCCTTCACCTATGTCGAGATATTATCCGCTTTAGGCGGCACTGACTCGCCCGCACGGGTTCAATCGCATCCGCATTAATGCGTCTCGATTAAGGGTCAGTTTTTCCCCCTTCCCACACATCCGGACATGTTACACATTACCAGGGAACAATAAAACAAAAAGGTCTGACAATTGATAAGCCAAACATTCCATACATCAATGGTACAGAGTACAACATCAACACAAATCTCAGAAGAACAGTGGAAAACACAAGTCAAAACAGCTCCGGGTACTGAGCGTGTATCTGGGTATCCCACTCCCAAGTGCTCTCCTTGAGGCCTCCATGCCTCCACATCACACGAATCAAGGGAATGGTTCATCAATGGAGCACCTTCTCTTTACGATCCTCAATTCTGACTGGTTGTTCCTCAAAGGTTGCGTCGTCTCCCGTATCCAACTCTCCCCAGTCGATAACGTGAGAGTCATCGTGTAAGTACCGACGAAGCTGGGAGACGTGGAAGACATCATGAACTTTCTCCAACTGAGGTGGCAGGGCCAGCTAATATGCCACCTCGCTGACTCGTCTCAGCACCTCAAAAGGTCTGATGAACCTAGGTGAGAGCTTGCTCCCTTTACCAAACCTCCGCTGTCCCCGTCAAGGGGAAACCTTCAAGAACACATGGTCTCCCACCTCAAACTCCAAGGGCCTCCTCCAACGATCAGCATAAGACTTATGTCAGTCCTGAGCTGCCTTCATCCTCTCACGTACAAGCTGGACTTTCTCCATGGTGCTCTGCACTTCCTCTGGCCCAAGAGCACCTGTCTAACCGAACTCTGCCCAGCAAATGGGTGAACGACATGTCCTTCCATACAAAGCCTCAAATGGTGCCATGCCAATAGTAGAGTGGAAGCTGTTGTTGTAGGCAAACTCTACTAAAGGTAAGTGTCGTACCCATGATCCTCCGAAATCTAGAATGCATGCTCGCATCATTTACTCTAACGTCTGGATAGTCCGCTCTGTCTGCCCGTTGGTCTGGGGGTGGAAAGCAGTGCTAAGGCGTAGTTGGGTGCCAAAAGCATGATGTAACCCCCTCCAGACTCATGAGGTAAACCGAGTATCCCGGTCTGAGACGATAGTCCTCAGAACATTATGCAAACGCACTACCTCATCTACGTACCTCCGTGCTATGGTACTCACTGAGCCTGACTCCTTGATTGCTAAGAAGTGAGCTGATTTCGTCAGTCGATCCACCACTACCCAGATAGCATCATAACCACCCTGAGCTCTGGGTAGTCCTGTGACAAAGTCCATCGAGATTTCATCCCACTTCCACTCGGGGACATCTAAAGGATGCAACAAACCACTGGGAACACGGTGTTCAGCCTTCACTTGCTGACACACTAGGCACTTAGCCACAAACTCTTCCACTGCCAATTTCACCCCGGGCCACCAAAACTGATCCCTTAGGCCTCGGTACATTTTTGAAACTCCTGGATGTACCACTAAGGCTGAGCTATGGAACTCACGGAGAACTCCCTCACGCATCGCCTCTGGGACAAACAACCTTCCACGGAAAAGCATCTGATGTCAACTGTCCTCTGAACATCCCTTTGGAGCATTCCCCTGATCAACACGATCCCGCATCACCTCTGCCTCGGAGTCCCCCCACTGAGACTCCTCCACCTGCTGCGACAAGGAGGATTTCACCATCATCTGGAACAAACATCCTCTAACACCTTCTTCCCTTGCATTTAAGTATAGGGCAGCCAACTCTCCCCTCACCTTCCAAGCATCAGCAGATTCCTGAACCACTTCCTTATGTGACTTCCTTCTCATAGCATCAGCCACAACGTTGCCCTTACCATTAGTGTAAGAGATCTCTAAGTCATAGTCTTAGAGAAACTCGACCCATCTCCGCTGTTGTAATTTCAGGTCATGCTGGGAGAAGATATAATGCAGGCTCTTATGATCTGAGAAGACCACAAAGCGCTCCCCAAAGAGTTAATGTTGCCACAACTTAAATGAGAACACTACTGCTGCAAGCTCCAGGTCATGGGTGGAATAGTTATGCTCGTGAGGGCGCAACTGCCTAGACCCATAACAAATTACACCCTTCTTCTGCATCAGCACGCACCCCAGACCAAGGCCAGAAGCATCACAAAACACTTCATACAAAAACCCTTCCTCTGGCAACCTGAGTACGGGAGCACTGACCAACTTCTCCTTCAGGTAGTCAAAAGATTTCTGGCACTGCTCGTTCCACAGGAATACTTGGTTCTTCCTAGTCAAAGCTATCAATAGAGCAACAACTCAAGAGAAGTCTGAAACGAACCTCTGATAGTAACCTGCTAACCCCAAGAAACTATGAACTTCTACCATGCTCTTGGGTGTTGCCCAAGAAAAAACTGCCTCCACCTTCAACGGGTCCACCGATACTCCATGCTGAGACACCACGTGCCCAAGGAAGTGTACTTATTGTGTCAAGAACTTACACTTTGACAATTCCCCATAAAGCTGGTGGTGTCGAAGGACTTCCAAGACTGCCCTGAGATGCTCAACGTGCTCCTCCTCTGATCTTGAGTAGATCAAGATGTCATCGATAAACACAACGACGAACCGGTCCAGAAACTCTCGGAAGACAAAGTTCATAAGTCCCATGAACACAGCTGGTGCATTCGTAACTCCAAACGGCATCACTACAAACTCGAAGTGCCCATACCTACACCTGAAAGCTATCTTCAAGATGTCATTGTCCTTCACCCTCAACTGATGATATCCTGATCATAGATCAATCTTGGAAAACCAACCTGCTCCCCTCATTTGGTCGAAAAGATCATCTATCCTCGGGAGGGGATAGCGGTTCTTGACCATTACCTGGTTCAACCTTCGGTATTCTATGCATATCCTGGGACCACCATCTTCCTTCTTCACGAACAAAACTGGAGCACCCCATGGAGACACGCTGGGTCGAACAAAAACCTTCTCCATCAGATCTTCAATTTGAATCCGCAAATCCTGCAACTCCGAAGGTGCCATCCGATAAGGGGCCATCGAAATCGTACAGGCACCAGGCTGTAAGTCTATCCTAAACTCAATGTCTCGTCGGGGGGTAGAGTTACAACCTCCTCAGGAAAAACATCGAGGAACTCCCCAACAAACTCTGGGACATCCATCATCTCTGTATCAGCTGGAACCACTGATAACCCACTCAACAAGGAAAGGAGAGGCTCCACACGCCGTCTTCCCGCTCGATAGCTCCTCTCGCCAACAAAAGATATGCGCTGCCCATCTACGTCAGAGAACACGACTCTTCTACAGAAGCAGTCGATAACAGCACTAATAGAAAACAACCAGTCGATGCCTAGGATGACATCGTATGGCTGCATCTGTAACAGAAGAAGGTCTCCACTAGATCTATGTGGTCCCAACGTCATCCCACATCCCCGACAAACACAAGATACACTGGTCTGGCCCCCAACTGGTGTAATCAGTACCAGTGGGACGGAAAGTCTCTCTACGTCTAGTCCCAAAGCATGGGCTAGACCAGGTGAAACAAAAGAGTGTGAAGATCCCGAATCAAACAAAGCAGAAACAAGAGTGTTGAACAAACAAATCGTACCACGCACCACCTCTGGTCCTGCTGGAGCTACCAACTCTGCTACGTGCAATTGTCCATGCCCAGCTCCTCTAACTCTCTGATGTCTTCCACTTCCCCGACCATGCCCAGGTTGAGGTCCCTGAGGAACACCCTGAGGTCGTCCTCCTCCTGCAAGGTCTTCCCTCAGAGGAGCATGGTCCTTCTACTGCTGGAAGGGCCTCGCCGGCAACTGGTACTGCTGCGGTGGGTGCTGAACCTGCCCACCTCCACTGTACGGAGCTCAAGTCGGGCACCGACTCTGAACGTGCCTGAAACCTCCACAAGAAAAACACCTCGGTCCTGGGCTCGTGGGAAAGGGGCGAGGACCCGAAGATCTGAACTGGAACTGCTAGGGCCTGCTCCTCACTGGCCTGAACCTGGATGGTCCTATCGCAGGAGACGTGCTGCTGATTGCCTTCCCTTTCGACGAACCTGGCTAAAACACCTCACGCGGTGCACCTCCCAGCGAGTGAATCCTCTCTACGACCTCTTCCTTCTTCTGCACTGCCAAGTACATCGGAAGGGTGAAGGGGGTGATAGCATACTGGAGCGAAGGATGAAGCGCCTCCTCCAAACGTCTCGCCCGAGATTCCTCATCCGTAAAGAGATCTGGAGCAAAGCGCAGGAGATCTTTGAACTTGATCCCCAGCTCTCGTACTGACATACTCCCCTGCTAAAGGGAGAGTAACTCCTACCACTTCTCCGCCTTGATCATGGAAGAAAGGAATTCCTCTCAAAATTCCTTCTCAAAGTCAGCCCATGGAACCTCTGCCTCTATCCTCTCTTCGAGGTAGAGCGTCCACCACTGTCGCGTCGCACCTCTTAGCTGACTGACTGCTAGGGGAACCCAGTACTCCCTCGGAGCACGGATCAAGGTGAAAGCGATCCCTAGCTCCTCAATCCACCCCTCTATTTCCTTATCCGAAGTACTACCCTCGTACTTCTTGAGGGTCTGCCGCTGGAAGGAACGGAGAGTCTTCTGCCACTGGCTATCTTCTTCCTCTCGGTCAATCCTCAACTGATCGACCGCCTTAATCTGGTGGGCCTCGGCCGTCTAAGCCACCCGAGGATGACGTTCAGGTGCCATAGCTGTACGGTAAACAAGGATCGCCTAATCCCAAGTAGTAAGGAAAAACTCAAGGTTTTATTTTATCATTTTATTTCAATTTCTTTCCCAGAACACCCAAATCAAGTAAAACACAAACATGATGATGCATGTACCTTCCCTAGGGTCTCTACCCTGCAATGAATGTAGTCTCACTTGGTCATTCGGTAGGCTCAGAGTCCTTGCCTCGGATCATGGGGGTCCCTAAAATCCCGTGTCCTAGGCGGTCTTCCCTGGCCTATGTCATGCACCAAGATTAACTAACACTGTTTCCCTACCATCCCATGCAATCCTCACTATACCAAACTCTAGACTCCATCCTATCTCCCAACCATCATCTTTGATACCATTCTGTCATGACCCCCTCCCACCAAAGATGCCCCTCCTGAGCTGGCAATGGTGAAAGGGAGATAATGACCCTCGAGTCCCGCCTCCAGTAGGCCCCGGGTTGGCGACTAGCACCAAGGGTATGAGTTTTCACAAATATGGGAATCATTACCCTTTTTATTATTTTTGGATTGGGAAATAGGACAAGTCAACCACCAAAAAGAAAAGAACAAATGTATATAAATAAACCCAAACCAAGCCTACATGCATGTTTAAACAATTTTATAACAAGTTACAAGAACAAGGAAGCTCAAAAGTACAATACTAAAGAAAACAAGAGAACAGCAACTGCAACAAATCCAACTGCCCGACTAGTAGGGTCCCGCACGGCCCTGGTAGTCCTCCTGGAAACATGAAAGTAAACGTAGGGTGAGCATACAAGTATACTCAGTAAGGAAACCTAAAGCTCTCGTGCACAAGTGGGAAGACATCCTAATGTCCCGTGAGAACAACAGAAGAAACCTAACAAGGAAATCTATCCATCCAACCTCGCCAACCACACTCACCAAAACACAATCACAACAGGTAGTAGTAGTATAAGAACAAGAGCATTGGGTTCCCCGCACCATTTCCCATTAGTTATCTCAATGTCCTGATGCTATCACACTCTCCCCACCCGTACACACCTGGGCCTCACAACCACGTATCCCGCCCGCACACACCTGGGCCTCACAACCACACACCCCGCCCGCACACACCTGGGCCTCACCACCACGTAACCCGCCCGCACACACCTGGGCCTCACAACCACAACCACATCCCCGCCCGAAGACACCTGGGCCTCATCCCGAAGATTCTTGGGAATAGTAACAGAACTCTCGCCCGAAGACACATGGGCCTGAAATCGAAACCTACCTTAAGAGTCTTAGGTGTAAGGTCGCCTCAAGACATTATAGCCTATAAGCCTGCCCGAGGAGTCTTGGCCCTAATCACCCCAATAGAAACCTACCTGAAGAGTCTTGGGTGTAAGGTCACCTCAAGCCATCACAGCCTAGGGGAGAAGGAGCAGGAAGGAGCTAGTAACTATGGGAAAACACTCTCCCCCATGAAATGAGAGTGTTCGGAACAAAGTGCTCAACATGGGTGTGGTGCGATAAAAACACAAAAGATACAGATATATATATATATATATATATATATATATATATAGCAACCACTCAGCCCAACCTATGGCTTCTAAGAAGAGAAACTGAGCACGTGCCTCAGCAGTGCTACCACGAAGCATGCATACAACAAACAACCCCAACCCCATTTAGGTTTTCACGTTTCTGCAGAAATTAGCTTATTTAGTTCCTTAACTACTGGGAAACTATCCACAACCAACCACTTCAATCATTCGTAAAAAATATCCCTGCCATCCACAAAACAAGTTAGGGATACACAAGCATCACAACAAAACCCTTCTTAACAACCAACCAACCCAATGATTGTTATTTCTGTTTCATTACCAAGCCCCATCATTCTTCCTCGTTTATTATTTAAACACAACCCATAGTCTGCTCACATTTAAACCCATCCCTGCAGCCCCGCTGCCAACCACCATAACCACACCACACATCGTTATCCCTTTATTACCGTTTATTGCATCCCCGCTGCCCATCACCATCACAACATTCACACCAACCCACAACCAAGTCAACCGCAGCCCCGCTGCTCACCCAAACCATAATAACCCACAAAACACCCCTAACACATTCCACGTAACCAAGACAACACTCACATGTTCATTATTCCATTTTGGTTCAACTAGGTTGATCACACAAGGGTTCCAGATTTTCATTTAAACATCCAACTTTACGTGATTAACCAATTTCTACATTCCATGAAGTTTCCATTACAAAAATGGTCTAGAAGATAGGGAAACATTTGATTGTGCAAGAAAAGTCCCCCAACGACTATTATTTTCAGTAGGCAAAAGCCTATTAATTTTACAACAGAATATCACAGGATATAAAAGGTAAAGTAACAGCAATTACAAACTTTCCATCCCTGTTCTTTAACCAGTTATTATCTTTATTTAAAGGTTCAACCATTTCTCATGAAAACAAAAAGGATACCCACCCCGCATGATGCACAAATTAGAGAGACGAAGGTAAAACCCCTACCTCAACAGGTTCTGGTCAGAACGCGCCCCCAGATCAACTTTAGAAGACGTTCGTCGGTGTCCCGGAAAAACCTCCTCGGGTGGAAGTCATAGAGGAAAAGCCTAAGGAAAGACAAAAGATCCAAGCTCGGAAGTTCCGCCTCATTATTACGATCCCATGGACACTGACGGATCGTAGATCGGAGCTCGGACGAAAAAGTTATGGAAGAAAGAGCCTTCGAGTCTCTTGAGAGATCTCTAGTCAGAGGACAGGGGATGAGAGGTGTGAGTTGAAAGGAGGAGGGGACCCCTCCTTTTATAGGCGTGAAAATAAAAAGTACACGGTGTGTACTCGTCCATTTTCACACGGTCTCCACGCGGCCTCCAACGCGGCTCTGCGGCCGTTGACTGGTCAACACATGGTTTGAAGGTAACGCATACGTGGGGCAGGTCTACACGACATATAGTTTAGACACATGGCATGTACTCATTTATTTCACATGGCAAGGACACGGCCTTCACACGGCACACGGCTGATGACTGGTCAACACATGGTAACGCGTACGCGGGGAGGGACTACACGACGTGTAGTACTGGACACATGGTGTGTACCTATTTTCTTCACGCAGAAAAGACACGGTCATCCACACGGGGTATACCCGGCAAGAGGGTACACGACATGTACTCAAACTACACGGCGTGTAGTTTCAAAATTCTGGAAAGTGTGGAAAAAGTCCATTTTACCCTCCAGAACACTTGTAGCCTTCTTTTTGACAAAGGAATGGGCCGGAGAGGTCCGGGCCATTACAATTTTAGTACTATAGTGTATAGTTTAAAAAGTTATAGATGTTGAGTATGGAAATAATTTAATGTCTCTAGTAGATATAACAAAAAGTGAAAATGAAATATGCATACATGTGGGATGTTTTTAATCAGTGGAAATAAGATTATACATGTACCTATATGAGCATACAAAAATCAAGAATGATATTTTACTATATATATATAAGTTCTTTGATAAGAATCTCCACAATATTTTGAAATTAGTAAGTAAACATGAATAAAGTGATTTGAGTATATAGAAGATACATGTAGTGAATGGATGTTTTAATATCTTGATGTTATCAATAAAGCCACCAATAAATAAGATCTTTGGTTGCGTATACAACAACTATAGTGGAAGTTTATCATGTGGAGAAATAATTCCCCATACAATAGAGTAGTGTCTGATTATTTTGAAATAAATTTTGATATATGATTATATGAAGAATGATTAATCTACTAGAATTATATATATGATTAAAAATAGAAGTGATATTTATAGATGAAATAATACAGGATGATAACATCAGATTAAACATAAAAAATAGAATATTGGGTAATTTTTTGAGTGTAGAGAACACTTTCTAAAAAGTTTACAATTTCATGAAATGATTCTTCACATTGAATGAAATTTTCCCTATGAAATACAGTATCATTAATTTATAAAAAGAGATCATGTGTACTCTATATTCCGTGAAGTGAACTAAATTTAGCTAAAGGGTTTGGAAGTTGAGAAACATTGGATGAAATATCTCATACAGTGGATTTTGAAAATGCTATACAAAATGGTTTCACAAATTAGAAGTGGATAAAAAGGTAAACCATACAAAATGTTGTGAGTGAATATTAATTTTTAATAAATATAGGTATGTTTATAGAATAGATAACATTGTGAACAAGATAAAATCAAGATGATATTTCATGGCCAGAGTTTGAACAATATTTGTTTGGGGTAGTAGATAATATGCACCATAAGATCAAGTATTTTATATAAGTATGTTTGAAGACATGAAAGTTGTTAAAATATTGAGTCAAAACGTTAAAGATGATATGAGAATACATGAAAGAATTATATAATCAGTAAAAATCATAAAATATGAAATTATGATCATATAATAATTTATATGTACATACATAGATATGTTTTTTGAATGGAATATAGAAGGTGATGTGTGTGCTTTATTTTCATGAAGTCTACATTGATTGGAGTGAATGAAAGAATGAATCCATATTTAATGGTATATATAGAATAAAGTTCATGTGAAAAAATATTCATGTTAATGAAAGTAAATTTATTGGAAAATAAGGAATGTATTTTCATTCATTTGAAGTCAAAAAGATTTTTGGATTATGAGCTAGATATTCAAATATTGATATTTATAAGGGGAAGGGTGATATTTTAGCTATAGTTTGAGGATGATTTATAAAAAAGGTTAAAAATGGAAATTTTGGAGATTTTACTTGACTCTAATATTTTAGAAGATATTTTATGGTATTAAATATGTAAATGAGTAGAGCCTTGGAGTTTGAAAATATAAAATTCAATGAACATATCTAGAAAGATTGAGTATACAAAAATGTTGAGATCATTAACATTCTATAAGTATATATATTTGATTATTGTGTGGAGAAGATGAGAAAATGAGAAGAGTTAGATAGTAAAACTTTCCAATATATATTCATCAAAAGTTCATTTGAGTATAAGATTTTAGAAGACCATAACTTGAAGTTCCAAGGAACAAGACTAAGGTATTCAAATCCAAAATATTGAAAGTTTTGATCAAGACTAATGTCACTTAAAACCAATAGATGATCCCAAAATTTATCTTATTGATAATATATGAGAATTAGAATTATTTTTACTAGAATTATTATGTGGTTTATGTGAACATAAGTAAAAAAGGAAGAAGATTTTGCAGCCAAAGACTTATGAATGGTTTGGTGGTGTTTATATTATAACTACTTATATCTAGTACTGTATAACCATCGTGAGGTAGTATTTTAGTGGGATACATTATGGCTTAAGGATAACAACATAAATCATCACTTTTAATTTATATTAATATTTTTATTTGAAAATATATGGATCGAGATATCAACCGAACACATTAAGGGGTAGTTTTTCACATTGAGGCTGGAACTAGTAAAAACCTTGTGTGTTGTTTACTTAACCTTATCTTTATATCATAAGGGGAAAATGGTGAGGGGTCATAATTAATATTCATACATCTTATCTAATGATATAGTTTCCATCATCTTAAAGTAACATAATGTTTATGTTGAACTTAATCAGTAAAAATTGGTCACCCTTGATTATGCCCCCTCTTAGGGTAACCACACTATCCCCTGGGACTCTAAGATTCATATAATGATCATTCAATGATAATAAGATGATTTTTTGAAAAAAAAATAAGTTGTTTCAAAAATAATGTATATGATTTCACACATCACATGCATTACCCCGAACATGATATGTATCTATTACTTATATTGAGAAACATTATATAACTATGTAATATATCGATATATATTTGTATCACTACTTGTGATAAACTATTACCCCTAATTATGATGGAAATATCATATTACCATATGATAATTAATTAATCATTATATTTTTAATAAAATTTAATTTATTACCCTTTACATCTTCTATTACAAAAGAAGGATGAATTATCATACCCTATTCATAGAATATATAGAAAATTATCATTACTCAATGCATTAAAAGGATGTATAATCCTAGTATAACCAATTATATAACTTGAAATGAATGTAATTATAAAAATTAATATAAATATATCAAAAAAATAATAATAAAAATCTATCATAAAATGCGATAAGTAAAAAAATGTATTCCATATGTAAGAGAAGTAGGTGTTTAATCTGATAATCCCCAATCTGCTAATATAATCACATTTATAAGACAAAACATGAATTAATAAGTTATTGATATTTAAATGAATCTTAAATATAGATGATCCCATGGAATTACATTATTTTAAACCACTCATTTGAATGGTTTAGCAGTGAAGATATGGGTAACACCTTAAAAAATAATGTATTTATACACCAATAAATGTCATTATATAAATAAATTCATTAAGGAATTATTCAAGTAATAAATAGTGTAACATAGAAGTTTTATTTATTTTCAATACCTATAGTACAACTAAAGTTACTTTTAAGGGCTTAAATAGGTAAACCAATCACTGAATTATAATTGAGATTCCTATTTTAATAAACATTAACATAATACCATAGGAATATTGACATATACATAGTGATTTCAAAAAAATAAACTAAATGTATAATGAATTTTAAGAGGGTCTATTATGAAAAAAAGTTAAAAATTAAAAACATTAAAAACATTAATTTGAGAAAAAATAATAAATCTCATGTTATACTTATTACTCAATAGTTTTATAAGATAAAGCTCCTAAAACCATTAGAATTGCTGATAACTATATTTTAAATAATACTTTTATATAAAATTTTAATACCTCATGAGCTTTATATTACCACATTTTAATATTTTTTATTGTTTTGAGATGTTTTAAGAAGAATATATTATTTTTTTAAATTTTGGAAAAATAATGAATTTATATAATAGAAAATAACATATTTCAGAAAATAAATTTTTTAGATATAAAAAATGAAAAATGATTGGAAAAAATTATTAAATTACTCAATGGAATTATTAAAATATTTAGTTATTTTAAACATTATAAATATAATAATTAATAGATAATGAGATTGTTTAAGAACTTTTTAAATTTTTTTGAGTTGTTTGGAATAGATTTATATGTTTTCTTAGATGATTTTTGTTGAGTTGAATTAATTATAGAATATATGGGTTTTGGTGAACAAAATAAAATCTTGAACCCTATTAGAATTTGTATGGATTTATATGAATATAATTATAATAAAATAAAAAAGAAATTAACCTATTAATATTTATATCTGATCTTCATGATATTTATTTATATACTTATTGGGGTTTATTTTGGATTATTGTAAGGTTGATTCTAGATACAAAGAGAATATCATATGGTCATTTCCTAAACATCCTATGGTTAACCCAACACATTTTACTATTGAGTATGAGGAGAAATTATATAAAAATATAAAATACTAGAGCATTGTATGGTTGATTCATATTTCATAAGGTTCACTTTGGATCTTCATATGGTCTCTCATTGTTCACAAGGTTCATTCAACTTGAATATATTAAATCTATAAAAAAATATGGTAAATGAAAAGATGATCTTTGATATATATAGTATTTTTATAAAGTTCATAAGGTTTATTTAACATTATGACATATAATCTAGGCATAAATTTGAAAATTATATTTCCCATGCTAAGAACATAAGGGACTTCATAAGGTTTATACACTTTCAGATAAATCAGTGAATTTTTTTGTTTAGAAATATACTTTAGAAAATAAAATGTGATGGTTATGTGATATAATATTATTCTTAAAACAAATTAAACTTAAAATGTTGTATAGAAATATTAACAAAAAAAGAGTTACATTGTGAGAATCTATTTTATGTCCTTATTAAAAAATTATCTAGAGACCAACTGAAGATGGTCAATTGAAATGAAAATATGTGAGCCCAGCTTAAAATTTCATGAATTCAAAAATTCATACATTTATGAATAATTTTAAATAGTGATCACTAATGATAAATTTACCGATATATATTTCTATTTATATAATTTGATCATAGGAAATTAATTTTTAGAATATCACAAGAGGTAATGATTTAATGAGAATGTAATATTTGGGGATCATGGTTTCCCACCCATGTGAATATCTAATAGAACAAATGTGCAAAGGATTATTTATATAATTCAGTTGGAAATAAATATATAGAATCTAAGAAATAATTATTTTTAAAAATAAATATACTCTTAAAAATAATGGGCTTTCTCATTTAGTGGCTAGTTTAATGAGAGACTACAATGAGATACTAAGAAAATTTTGATTGAATAGAGACTGAAACTTATTTTTTAGAATAATGTCACAAAATTTTTATTGAACAATAATTCGATGATTTGAGATTGAGAAGTAGATCATTAACAGATTCCTTATGATTTGAGAGAAATAATCTTATATGCATTCAACAATGGATATCATATATTGATGTTATTAATGATGTTATAAAACAAAGATATAATTATATTATATCTATAAGATGAATATCATTAGCAGTTACTAAAGAAATATATGTTTCTTGTGATCTTACTAACCTTGGTATAATGTAATTTCATACTATAGATATTATGTTTATTTCTAATGGGATGTTGTGTATTGTTGTGAAACACATATGTAGAGGATGATACCTCCCAACCCACTTATAATTATTGTTTTATTATTAATGTAAAATATTCAACTCAAACACCATGATCATAATAAAAAGTAGGTACAGACACTAGGAGTGATCCTGGTAAAATCGATATGTTCATTTTTTATTCATTTGTTTCTATTTTTTATTTAGGTAAGGTTCATTTTATAAATGATTGGATCAGGTCCTAAAAAATTAAATTTTTTTACTTGTAAGTTAAATAAATTTTAGAATTAAATAACCAATTATTCAACCCACACTTTTCTATGGTAAACATGTGTCAGAGGCTTATCAAATAGTATCAAAGAACTCCCAAATTCACTTTATTGGATTATAAAAATCTAGAATGTTTTGTTTTAATTATATCAAAAATAGGGAAGTACAAAATTTTGATTTAAATTACAATCAATAATCAAAGAATGATTTGTTTCACTATCTTTTGTCGCATGGTTAATAGGTTGATAATATAGAAATAGTACAATTTCTACTTATTGAAAGATGGTCACAAAAAATTGTTGATAATAAAAAAAATTAACTAATTTCAAATCCTAGAATTTGATTCTTATATAATTATATCACAAAATTTATAACAAAGTGGTTGTACTTAAATATACTAGTGAAATATGGGGAAACTAGAAGGTTTTTATCGAAGAAATTTTCAAGATAAATGAGCTAAATTACTAATATTGAGAATTATATTTGAGGATGTGAGGATGGATAAAGAATAAACCATTAATGGATAATTAAAAAGATACAATAAGATGGTCTCTAATATTAGAGTCACTAGAATAAAATGTAATATTTTATAATTATCAATATGTTTATGAGGAACCTCGATAACATTTTTGTTCTTAACATTTCAGAACAAGAAGATATAGTAGATATCACTATTAAGAAAACTTCACAATATTTTTGTTGCCTATGAGATGAGTAATTATATATAATTCAAAAGAAAATTAAAAGAGTAAATGGATTTTGAAGAAATTAAAAAACTAAATATAAGAGACTAATAATATTAATTTTCTTGTGATTGAAATGACATAAAATAAATGGATAAATTATTTCAGTGTATAACATCTCTTATCACAAGGATCATCATAAAGTTTAAAGGAATGGGTAAAATAAAACGTCCCTTATGTGTTTTAAATTTGGTGTAATTTGAAAAAAAAAATTACCCTATAAATAGAAGAAAATTGGGAATTATAGATTCGATGATCAGAATGAGGAACCTCAAATGAATAAATTTTTCAAAAATTAAAAAGTGTATTCCAAATTAATTGGGATAAAAAATAATTTTCCATAGATAAAAACAAGAAGCATGATTTTTAAATAGTAAGATGATCAAGTCCCTTTAATTATCCAATCAAAAAAATACATAGTTCATAAGTTTAATGATATAATGGATCTAGTGTAGAAATGTGTTAACTCTATATATAGTGAAGAAGAGGAACATATCATAACTTATATGAACCATATCATGAAATTTGAACAAAATTCATGCGTTTAGAAGAATAAAAATATTAAGACTAATCTTAGGATTCAAGATAACGAATATTGTAATAAAATAAATATAATTAAATGCTTCAATAAATTTAAATTTAATTCATTGATGAGATTAAATTATTAATGTTAAAAGTTGTTGAGTAGAAGAAAATCATGAATGATCATGATTAGAAATTTATTTAGAATGATGGCGTGTAAAGGAAGATGCATTTTATGTGTCTCCAGTGTCAGAAATTTTCATAGAAGGTAAATCGTGGTTGTAATAAGTCTAAGGAATCTAGTGCTGAATCAGATTATATTTTTGAGAAAATAAATCCCAAAATGGTAATTAAAATCTATTCCTATTAAATAAAAATAAAATCTGTTTCAACATGTAGTCTGGATTAAAATTCCAAAACTAAGAAAGTTTAAGACAATAAAAATGATGTGAAACTGTTAATATCAAGTAAAGGAAAGAATATCTAAAAAAGGAACAACTCCCCAAGTCAAAATAAATTCCAAAACATGTTAGGGAAACAACATCAATTTTTTAAATAGAATTTAAATTATCAATATATAAGATCAAGCTTTTGAGGACATTACTGGTGTAGTGGTATTTATTGTAATAAAGAATACTCATGTTGGTACAAAATTTTATTTAATTAGACAATTCATGAATCATGGTTGATTTTATCTAATAATAAAACAAATAACATTGAGAAAATTAATATCAAGAAAATGGTGAGAAGAGAATAATAAACTCTCCCAATGTAGTATATAAATATTAAAAGAGAAATGTCATGTTAGAAGGTATAGAAGGAAGAAATGTTACTTATTGTAGAATTTTATTTTAAAGAATATTTTAAAGGTAAAATATAAATTATATATAGTGGTTATTTCTCTGATATGTGTGGTGACACCAAAATTTTCACGAAAACTAAAATCCATAATAGATGGGTAATAATTTTTTGAAATTTTAACTCTGTGAAAATAAAGGGATTTGGAAATTATTAGAAAGATGAAAATATATTAAATGGAGAATAGGTATTATATATTCATGGAATAAAACACTAAATTTTCATTTTGATCCAATTATGTGATGATGGAAATGATTATATTTAGAAGAATAATTTAAGAATCATGAAGAGTTTAAATGATGTGAAGGTGAGAGAAATAGTATCAAATGGTTCAAAATTGGTGATTCAACCAATTATTTTTATTTTAGTGCTAAAGATTATAAAGAAATTGAATGAAATTTTTTCCTAACTTTTCCAATGAAATATGAATAAAATATCAAAAAAAATAAGAGTTTAAAGACCATCATCAACTCAGTATACTAGGACAATAAAACTCATTCTTTAATATTTATATGGTTTAATGATACATTAGTATTTCATAGGTGATCTATATTTCATTACATTTATTAATAATTACACTCAAATAATAGATTCCATGTTCATGAAATAGATTTCATAAGATGTTAGGATGTTCAAAATCATCAAAAGATAGGTTGAGAAAGAGATGGTGGTCTGAATCAAGTAGTTATGATTAGATAATGGATATGAGTACACCTATAATGTTTTTTATAGATACCTTTAAAAGAATAGAATTAAGTGCTAATTCATTGCAATATACACTCCTCATAAAAAAAAATATGTAGTATAAATAAATAATAGAATCTTAGATTAAATGTATATAACAATGATATTAAACACAAGTTGTCTAAATTTTCATAGATGGAATATTTTTATACTACTGTGCACATTCAAAATAGGTGTTTTCTGAATAATTAAACACCCATGAATCCAAATGAAATTTAGTAACAGATAAATACAATAGTTTAATACATTAAATTATTTTTTTAGTTCTTGATTCATGAAAATAAAAAAATACAAATCATGGAATGTTTGAAGAGAATACTGAAGAAAATGTAGTCATGGGTTATTTATCTTTTGGATGAGTCAATAAATGTTAGAACATAAGTATTGATAAGGCATTTGAATGTTTTTATGTGAATATTATTGAAAATAAAAATGAATTAGGAGTGAAATTTGAAGTATATTTAAAAAATTATAAATTAAAAAAGAAACAAATTTTAGAAAACAAGATTGGAGAAGCCACTGGAAATAAGGAGAATTCAGTTGTAATTGATATAAAAAAGAATATTAATAAAGATAAAGTTTCTGAAAATGGGAATATGTGATATTAAATATTAATGGTAAATTTGGATTAAAAAAATATGATTTCAAAATCATAATATCCAATACAAATAGGAAGTCTATGCATGGAAATAAAACTACAGTAATTTCATAGGTTGACTGAAAAATAGTTTCATAGGCTATTGGGAACATGGATTTTATTAATGAAAAAATGATGAACTCAATTTGATTGATAAGAATTATAATTTGGATTGTGTACAAATATTTGTAAATAAATTTTTTTTTGGTGCCATGTTTGTTTTAATAACTAAATTACATGAAAAAACTAATGTTCCTAGAAATAATTCATTACTTGTATGCAATGGATGTTTTCGAATTTCAGGAATATATATTTAGGAGAAAATTTAATGAGTGGTACTTTTAGAAGCTATTAGGTACTTCTTTATATAGGAATAAGTCATTAACTATAAAGTATTCTACATAGATGTGAAATATTTTATCTTCAATGGTATCCTAGAAGTTTAGGTTTTCATTAAGAAAACTAAAAGGATTTTATTAGAATATAATAAAATCAGTGTGTAAATTGAAAAATTCTATGTATGGTATGAAATAATCCCCTAGATCCTGGTAATTTAAATTGGATGGATCATTAATACTAATATAATTTACCAAAAATAATGTTGATAGAAACCTGTATCTAAAATAGTTTTACACATATACACAAATTTTCATATTTAATGTTTATAATATAATATTTTATTGTTAAAAATGAGTATATATGTGAGGATTTTTATTCAAAGATAAATTTACATTTTCATATTTCTATACTGGTATAATTTCACTAATTTTTGAGATTATATATTTAAAAATAGAGGATTATATCTTATGATCCTATAAAAATTTTTTCCATTTAATTGTTAAACAAGATTTTCATAGAGGATTCTAATGAGAATTCAACACTTATAGTAATTGGTTCTATATTTATAATGATGAATCTAGAAAAATTTTGAATCATAATGATTATATAAGTATCCTTGGTAGTCTAATATATTTAATATAATCAAGCCCAAAAATAGTGTATGTAATGAATCTATGTGCAACAAATTAGAGTAATCCAAAAAATTATCCTATGTTGAATGAAAATAGATTTCTTAGATATGTCAAAAACACATTGATTTTTGGGATACTTATAACTCCCCGACATTTTATAATATAGTTCATTACAAAAAAAGTACTTTGACAGTTAGTGTTACATGCAACATCGAGTTTAAACTAACCAAGATATGTTATTAAAATATTATTATTTAATATGGCAGTTATCCAATAGGAATTGGATTGGTGGGTTTGAATAGGAAAAGTTAAATTATAGAAAAATTTAAGGTTTACATATGTATAAAATAAATTATGCGGCTTTCTAATAATTAGAAATAAAAATAATAATCCTTCAAAAATAAAAAGATTTTTTTCTGAAAAAAAAAATATTTTTATGCTCATGATGTGTTTTTATCATTATAAATTAAATTAATAAACATTTTTCAATGATTTAAATGAAATTTATATATTATATATTCAATCAAATGTCTTAAAATTCATGTAATTTTGTTCTAGGCATGGGATAGAAATAAATCTAGTTCTATGATTAAAAATGTATTTTCCAAAAATTGTTTTCTTTGAATTTTGAACACTTATTTTAACATTAATTTATTCTAATTATAGACATTTAATTGAAAAAAATTGATTCCATATTTTTAATTAGGAGTTATGAATTTGGTAAATATGTTCCTTTTATTTTTAGTAATTTTGAATATTAATTGTGGTGGAATTTATCACCTCAGTAAATGATGAATCGGGTTAACCTATTTTAAAAATAAATATTAAGGTCACCATTTTTCATATTAATTATTATTGGTTAAATAAAATTATATTAAAATCACCTTATGCTTGAAATTACATTTTTTAAGGTACACATTTCCATGAAAATTTCCTATATAATATTTAAAAAGAAGAAAAATAAAAATATCATTCTCTAACTTTTAAATATCTATCATGTATTCACATAGGGAAAAAAGTTAGTTGTGAATTAATATTAATGTTTATTTTTAAGATAATTAAATTATTATCATGATGGAAATTTATTTATAATTTTTAGTAATTATATAATTATCTTAAATTATTATGTAATGATAACATAGTATTTTTCAATTAATAAAAAATAAAATTAATTATTTTGAAAATATAAAAAGTAATATAATTTTAGTGAGTAATAGTGATATAAAAAATTATAGATTAATATAACATATTAGTGATTTTATAAAATATTATATTTTAATTTCAACCTTCTCTCGGTGTCTTTAAAGTCAAATTAAAAGAATATGGTCAAAATGACAGTAATGAATTTGATGAAAATAATATTTTATCAAATTATTTAAAAACCATAAAAATATTTAAATAGGACAAGGTTGATGGTATATAGTCAAAAATTTCATCCCTTTGACATTTAAGATCCAATTTTAACCTTATATATAAAATTATAACACTTTAAGTGTGAAAGGATGTTAATATAGTTAATCTTAAAATAAGTTAACTATGAGGTTATGTAACACCCCAAGCTTCCACGGTACTCTTCTCTTTCAACAATACAATAGTTTGTATTGTACGTAAGTTCGAGATTCCAACACACCGCGACCAATCAAAGTAGCTGTTATGAATAGTAATACCCACTTTTTAAAATTTTATAAATTTTATTATTCAAATTGGACTTCATTTTTGGATTCGGAATATCAAAATTATCCTAAGTTTAATTTTTCGTTTTTTCTGAGAACTTCAAATTTTTTATGAATAGTGTAAAATACTAAACTTTAATTAAAAACAACTTTTTTTTAATCAAAATAATTTATAGTGATAAATTATATTATTTAGTGGTTTTAAAGTATATTTAGAATATATTTTTATCATTTTATCCAATGGTGGTCATTAGAATTAATTTCACTTTGAAATTTGACATAAACAATTGTCAATCTTTTGATTGATATTCTTTCTTAAAAACGTGCTATTTGTTTTGACAAAGGGAATTAATTATAAAATTAATTAATGAAACTTATATGTTTTGAATTTGGTAAAATAGACATCATATTTGAATTTGGAATATCAAATATATATTCGGGTGAATTTTTGGTATTTTTATGAAAAACTTCAATTTTTGATGAATAGTGAAACCACTAAGTGGTAGTTAAAAAAATGATTTTTCGTTTAAATGAAATTTTACCACTTCTGTGAATTTAATTTCAAAAATCTGACATACATGGTTGTAATTAGGAAGTAAAATGTGGTTCAATTGGATGAAAATAGTTTTTGGTGAATAGTAACTTTTGAGTTTTATTAACCACGATTAGAGGTAATTAGATTAATTTAAGGTAAAAATAATGTTATAATAATATTAAATTACCTTGAAACATGTCCTACTCTTATTTTATGACTCATTTCCGACCAATAAAATCCATGGGTCAATTTTTGTGACCCCATGAAGCCACTTGAGTAAGATAATGACATTAATACCTTTTATTTAAAGTAAAAATAAAAATGTCACAAACATGTATTTTTTTACTAAAAAAAATTAAAAGGGGTTATACAAGTTATCTTTTAGACTATAAATATCCATTTTAAAGCTAAAAATATTTCCTACATCATGGTAATTTTTTTATAATTTTTAGGCATTAAATAAATAAATTTATTTATCACACCATGATGATGTAGTGATTACATCATTAATGAACGCTTTAAATAAAATGAAAAGATAAAATAAAATCTAAGACTTACACTAGTCTAAAACCTATTGGATGGGTGGATTTCGAACCCTTATCACCTTATACTCTAAATATATAATTTTTATACCTTTAATATCCTAAAATCATTTCATAATAATGTAACATTTCTTGACTTTCCAAGAGTGCCCCTCCTCTCCTTTTATAAAAGGCCCCCACCTCTACCATATTATTCACACCTTCAAAGCCATTTGTCTCGGCCAACCTCTGCCCAAATACTCTCTCAACTTCCCTCTCTTACTCCTAGAAGCCTTAATTTGGGCATAAGTCTTCCCAAGTAAGCCTTTGGCTCAAATCAAAAAGAGTTACCCGATTTTAAGGTTATGTATTCTCTTATGTTCTTTTGTTTTATTTTGCTTATCCAATCCATTAAACTCTTTTTATTCCTTTCTTTTGTAACAACACCAGTATATTCAATATACTAGGATTTGTTATGAGAAGTATTTTATTTAAACTTACACATACCTTTGTCTAATGGTTAAAGAACATAATGTTTCTGTGGGTGGCGAATTACTGCCTCATGAAACGATGATTGTTAAATCTTCTTTTAACACCTCTCATGGTGCCATTAAGATGTAACTATATTTATATGTGATATATATTAATTTTATGTTTTCCTTATTCTTCTTTTTTTTTCATTTATGGCATAACTTTATAATTTCCATTATGGGTAAACGTGATAATTTTATTTTAGGAAGTGCGGACTACCACCCCCTCAAAGTGATTTGAATCTTTAATGCCATATGTGGGACGTATAAAGGATGGAGTAAATGATATTATATATGATATTATACTGGAATTATAATATACCTTTATATCATTATGATTTCATTCCATTAAATACGAAATAGAAATGAAAGTAGCGTTCATGCGTACGTACGACTTAGCATCTCCATGAACGGTGCATTTCATTTCTTACCTCTAAATGTTATGTAATATTATAAATGCATGTATATACTGGATATATATGATATATATGATGTCTACATCATGAATATAATTCTGGATATAATGGATATTTTACCACATGAACAACTTGTAATTATAAGAAGGTTATTTTTGACTCAAGTACCAAAGATCGACAAAACGACTGTTATTAACTTAAATAATTACATAATGTTCATAACATGGTAATAAGTGATTTAAAAGGAATAATGAACTTGAAAAAGGTTCTTAAGAAAGTATAAATTAACTATAGTTTATTATTCAGGAGATTAAAGAATGATCGAGTCAAGCCGGACACGAGGTAAGGGACTTCGTCTCAATCTCCTTTTATTGAGGCATATTTTGTTTTATACACAAATTTCCTTTATGCGGTGTGTAAATACCTTTGACTTTTAATTTTATTAAAAAGGAATCTTTTTATACGAATCATTTTTACTAAACAACAAAATGAATTTTTTGTCTTACGTATGCGGCGACAACGACTTCTCCGCCGCCGTGACCATTATTTGAGTTTCGGCTTCTTCTACAAGCCATAACTTTTTTTTAAATGAAAAATAAATACCAAGTTTTACTTTTATTTTATTTTGGTATTGAAAATGGTTTTATCAATGTGTTTTATTGATATCTTATGATTGAAATGTGTAAATTTTATGTTTCCTTTAGGCATGTTTTATGTGATACGATTATGTTATGGTTTATGATATGTTTAAACCTTTTCATATAAGGAATGCATTGGACTTAGTATGTGACGGGTGGAGACTACTATAGCTCCTCGATGCATCGGTAGGTCTCATGAGACAAACTAGTGTCTTGGCACGAGGCCTTGACAAAACCTTATATGTAGTCTTGGAACGAGGCCTTGGCTACGTGGTTATGATAGTCTGGCATTATGCATTCCATCATTATGAAAGTGGTTATTGATATTGCATGTGATTATTCGACTAGTAGAATATCCATATTAATAAGTAAATGTCATTATTTCATTTTACTTTTGCTATATTATGCTGAAGTTCAAGTTTAAAAGGATTTTGTTTTAGTTATACATTGCCTTAAATGTTTATGTTTATTTATGAAAGTTTCCGCTATATTGTTATCCTTACTGAGCATCTGAGCTCACCCCTTTCAATGTTTTAATTTTTCTAGGATGTGAAGAATTATTTTATGAGTGACCTTTAGGGATTGTGTGAGGGGATATGAAGACAAGATGTTGTTTTAGTTTTTTTTTACTTTATGATGTAATGTAACATTTATGAATGTATCTAGTGTTTCCAAGGATACTAAATTTATCAGTCTTTCGAGACTTGATCTTTTGTGATCATGCCAATGTTACGTAATAATGAACTGAATCTGGGTAACTAGGGTCGGAGCATTACAGTTGGTATCAGAGGTAGTTTAGTACTAACCTTGGAAGCTATATTTAGATTAACTCTGATTAGAGCACATAGCCCTAAGATAGACTTTAAGGATTAGTATAGAATAACTTCCTAGAATTTTTCTATTATAGATATTTTGTGTGTTTTCTGAGAAATACATCCCTGTCTAGATACAAGCAGGTAGAGGCGGCTCTGGCACAGATGTACCTAGGGGTAAAACCCAAAAAAACCGCTTTGAGTTAGACTCGAATGGGAACTGGTGCACGATAATGGGCCTTGATGCACTCTTGGTTATGACACTCCCGGGGGATATGCTTGGGATAATTCTCATTTTCTTTACAAACCAATATGAAGGGTTTATGAGTATATACTTCTTCAAATAAAACATTTTTATGATTATGGATTATATCCATAAATAGTTCAATTTTTGTTAAGTGTTTTGCAAGTTTGTTTTTATGTATTTCGATTCATAAACTAATCTATTTTATGACATTGTTTAGAAATGGTGCCTAGTGGAAAAAATGGAAACTGTATTAATGCACGCACTCCATGTAGGGATTTCCCTCCTGCTCAAGATAATTATAATGGAGCTGGTGATACAACTGGTTCTGATCAGCTTATCACCATACTGGGACAACTCACTCAGGTTATTAATAATAACCTTACTCGTATGGAGCACCCTGATCCGAAACGTGGAGGATCAATGTTAGACCGCTTCATGAGGAAACAACCACCAATATTCAATGGTAGTACAAATCCCTTAGTATCTGAGCTATGGATAAATTCCTTAGAGAAAATATTCCATGACTTTGGGAGTAGTGAAAGGGAAAAGTTTATCATGGCAGTTTACCGCCTCACTGGAGATGCTGATCAATGGTGGTCATTGATTCAAAACAAAAAGGATGATGATGAAGTATCAAATATGGAATGGAGGGAGTTCAAAGATATTTTCTTAGAAAAATACTTTCCTCATGACCATCGAGCAGATTTGGAAAGGCAATTTCTGAGTCTGAGACAAAAGGAGGATGAGAATGTCGCAAAGTATGAGTCTAACATTACAAGGTTAGAGAGGCATGCTGTAGATTATATACATAACCCAAGAAGTAATATTTATTGTTTCATTAATGGGTTAAAACCATTTCTCCGTCGATCTTTAGTATCACAATCTTTCTCAACATACGAAGATATAGTCTTGTGTTCTATCAAGACAGAAAAGGAATTCTCTAAATCTTATGACAATAATTTAAAGCAATAGAAGAAGAGAATGGTGGAACAAGAGACAGATAAAGGGGAAAAGGGAAAGAATGATTTTCCATTATGCAATAATTTTGGGAAAAATCACACCGGTACTTGCCTAAAAGGAATGGGAGTTTGTTATAAATGTGGAGAAAAAGGTCACTAGGCTCATGATTGCAAGGGAAAGAAAGAGGTTGTCAATGTTGAATGCTACAATTGTAGAGAAATGGAGAATTATTCAAATAAATACCCTAAGCGCCAAGGAAACTTACCTCAAAAAAGGCCAAGGGAGCAATTCCAATCTTATGCTATTACTACAGTTTAAGTGGAATAAATATTGTATTTGTGTTTTTGGACTCAAGAATTATATAATGGTTATAAGGATAATGTGATATATATAAGTATTGTACTGCAGTACATGTTGTTTTAATTAAGTTTTTAATATTATGAAGGTAATCATATTTTTAGTATGTGACAATAATAGAAACTTTACTTTGTTTGGGGAATCTGATGAATTGATTTTGGAATTTAGATACCTTTTAGAGAAAGTCTGGACAGAGGTATTTTGGATAACTATAAAGGCTGGAATGGATTAAGTTTAACTTTGGAAAGTATTGTTTAAGGTTAAAACATTTCTGAATATTATTTTTGGAATATTATAATACTATAGTTTTAGGAAAAGGAAACCTGCAGGTCGGGGGATAACCCATCGCGTCGGACAAAGCTGTAGGAATCGAACCCACAACCATAGTGTGGCAGGCCTTTATTACCTACTACTATCCTACAGGAAGTCCCTAGTTATAAAAAAATATTTTTCCTAATCTAAATGGTATGTGTTAATATTTTGAACCTTGTACTATTAGGATAATTATAATATTTTTGAGTTCTATTATCTTTTTGAGTGAAAGATGAGTTTGTGGTAGAAATTAGTTGAAGGTTGAAACTCTAATTGTCAAGCATATATATATATATACCTATCTTTTATTCTATGAATAAATTAATTCTTAAACTTCAGTAAAGGTATATTAAAACAAAAAATGTGGTATCCTAATACCTTATGTTTTGTTGAACTAATGATATTTTAAATCAACATAGATTGAAGGATTTGAGGCCCTCAATTTTACACTTGTTTGTGATTGATGACCTCAATCACTCCCTAAAAATATTTAAGTTTTCCCTCCAATTAAATGTCTCTAATTTCCATCAATGTTCTCCTAATCGAGATCAAAATTTGGTGGTGACTTTTTTATTTCCCTTTCCCTCTTATTAAGGCTAAATGTTATTAACCTTATTTCCGATGTGGATTTTCCACAAAGGTATTTTCTATTTTTAACCTTTTATTTTCGAAGAACATTTTCAAATTGTGAGGACACAATTTATTTAAGGATGGGATAATGTAACACCCCAAGCTTCCATGGTACGCTTCTCTTTCAATAATGCAATAGCTTGCATTGTACGTAAGTTCGAGATTCTAACACACCGCGACCAATCAAAGTAGCCATTATGAATAGTAATACCAACTTTTTGAAATTTTATAAATTTTATTATTCAAATTGGAATTCATTTTTGGATTCATAATATCGAAATTATCCTAAGTTTAATTTTTTGTTTTTTCTGAGAACTTCCAATTTTTTATGAATAGTGTAAAATATTAAACTTTAAGTAAAAACAACTTTTTTTTAATCAAAATAATTTATAGTGATAAATTATATTAATTAGTGGTTTAAAAGTATAATTAGAATATATTTTTACCATTTTATCCAATGGTGTACATTATAATTAATTTCACTTTGAAATTAGACATAAACAATTGTCAATATTTTGATTGATATTCTTTCTTAAAAACACGCTATTTATTTTGACAATGGAAATTAATTATAAAATTAATTAATAAAACTTATATGTTTTTAATTTGGTAAAATATACATCATCTATTAATTTGGAATAAAAAATATAGCTTAGGGTTAATTTTTGATATTTTTATGAAAAACATCAATTTTTGATGAATAGTGAAACTACAAAGTGGAAGTTAAAAAAACTAATTTTTCGTTTAAATGAAATTTTACCGCATCTATGAATTTAATTTCAAAAATCTGATGTACATGATTGTAATTAGGAATTAAAATGTGGTATAATGGGTTGAAAATAATTTTTGGTGAATAGTAACTTTTGAGTTTTATTAACCGCGATTAAAGGTAATTAGAGTAATTTAAGGTAAAAATAATGTTATAATAATATGAAATTACCTTGACACATGTCCTACTCTTATTGTATTAATCATGGAAGACCAATAAAATCCATGGGTAAATTTTTGGAACCCCATGGAGCCACTTGGGTAAGATAATGACATTAATACCTTTTATTTAAAGTAAAAATAAAAATGTCACAAACATGTATTATTTTACTAAAACAATTTTTACAAGGGGTTATACAAATTATCTTTTCCACTATAAATATCCATTGTAAAGCTAAAAATATTTCCTACATCATGGTAATTTTCATATAATTTTTATGCATTAAATAAATAAATTTATTTATCACACCATGATGATGCAGCGATTACATCATTAATGAATGATTTAAATAAAATGAAAAGATAAAGTAAAATCTAAAACTTACACTTTTCTAAAGCCCATTGGATGGGTGGATTTAAAACCCTTATCAACTTATACTCGAAATATATAATTGTGATACCTTTAAAATCCGAAAAGCATTTCATAGTAATGTAACATTTCTTGACTTTCCAAGAGTGCCCCTCCTCTCCTCTTATAAAAGGCCCCCAACTCTACCACCTTATTCACACCTTCAATTCCATTTGGATTGGCCACCCTCTACCCAAATACTCTCTCAACTTCCCTATATTACTCCTATAAGCCTCAATTTGTGCATAATTCTTCCCAAGGAAGCCTTTGGCTCAAATCAAAAAGAGTTACCCGGTTTTAAGGTCATGCCTTCTCTTATGTTCTTTTGTTTTATTTTGATTCTCCATCCCCTTAAACTATTTTTATTTCTTTATTTTGTAACAAAAAAAGTATCTTCAATATACTAGGATGTTGTTATGAGAATAATTTGATTTACACTTACACACACCTTTGTCTAATGGTTAAAGAACATATTGTTTCTGTGGGTGGCGAATTACTGCCTCATGAAACGACGATTGTTCAATCTTCTTTTAACACCTCTCATGGTGGCCATTAAGATGTCACTATATTTATATATGATATATATTATCTTTATGTTTTCCTTATGCTTCTTTATTTTTTATTTATGTCATACCTTTATGATTTCCATTATGGGTAAACGCGATAATTTCATTTTAGGAAGTGCGGACTACCGCCCCCTCAAAGTGATTTGAATCGTTAATGCCATATGTGGGATGTATAAGGGATGGAATAAATGATATTATATATGATTTTATACTGGAATTATAATATACCTTTATATCATTATTATTTCATTCCATTAAATACAAAATATAAATGAAATTAGCGTTCATGCGTACGTAAGGCTTACCGTCTCCATGAATGGTGCATTTCATTTCTTACCTCTAAATGTTATGTAATATTATAAATTAATGTATATACTAGATATATATGATATATATGATATCTACATCATGAATATAATTCTGGATATAATGGATATTTTACCACATGAACAACTTGTAATTATAAGAAGTTTATTTTTGACTCAAGTACCAAAGATCGACAAAACGACCGTTATTAACTTAAATAATTACATAATGTTCATAACATGGTAATAAGTGATATAAAAGGAATAATTAACTTGAAAAAGTTTATTAATCAAGTATAAATTAACTCTAGTTTATTATTAAGGATATTAAAGAACGATCGAGTCAAGTCGGACACGAGGTAAGGGACTTTGTCTCAATCTCCTTTCATTGAGGCATATTTTGTTTTATACACAACTTTCCTTTATATGGTGTATAAACCCCTTTGACTTTTTCTTTTATTAAAAAGGAATACTTTTCTATGAAGCGTTTTTATTAAATAACAAAATGAATGTTTTGTCTTACGTATGTGGTGACACCGACTTCTCCGCCGCTGTGACCATTATTTGAGTTTCGGCTTCCTCTACAAGCCATAACTTTTTTTAAAATGAAAAATAAATACCAAGTTTTACTTTTCATTTATTTTGGTATTGAAAATGGTAATATCAATGTGTTGTATTGATATCTTGTGATTGAAATGTGGAAATGTTATGTTTCCTTTATGCATGTTTTATGTGATACGATTATATTATGGTTTATGATATGTTTAAACCTTTTCATATAAGGAATGCATTGGACTTAGTATGTGATGGGTGGAGACCACTATAGCTCCTTGATGCATCGTTATGTATCATGAGACAAACTAGTGTCTTGGCACGAAGCCTTGACAAAACCTTATTTGTAGTCTTGGCACGAGGCCTTGGCTACGTGGTTATAATAGTCTGGCATTATGCATTCCATCATTATGAAAGTGGTTATTGATATTTCATGTGATTATTCAACTAGTATAATATCAATATGAATAATTAAATGGAATTATTTCATTTTAATTTTTCCATATTATGCTGAAGTTTAAGTTTAAAAGGGTTTTGTTTTAGTTATACATTGCCTTAAATGTTTATGTTTATTTATGAAAGTTTCTGCTATATTGTTATCCTTATTGAGAATCTGAGCTCACCCCTTCCAATGTTTTAATTTTTCCAGAATGTGAAGAAGTATTTTATGAGTGACCTATAGGGATAGTATGAGGGGATATGAAGACAAGATGTTGTTGTATTTTTGTTTTACTTTATGATTTAATGTAACATTTATGAATGTATCTAGTGTTTCCAAGGCTACTAAACTAATCGGTCTTTCGAGACTTGATCTTTTGTGATCATGCCAATGTTACGTAATAATGCACCGACTCTAGGTAACTGGGGTCAGGGCGTTATAGGTTAAACCAAAAGATAAGGTTTAAAACACCACATAAACCTATAAAAATGTTATTGGTTTATGGTTTTCAAAAAAAATCTTATCTTATCTATGAATCTACATTTGAAAGCATATTTCTAGAGAATGAATTCTTATATTTTAATCTTCTATGAAATTTCATGAGTGCCCCTCCCCTCATTTATAAAAGGGAACCCCTAATTTATATTCTTTACACCAATTTTAGCATTATATATTAACAAACCATACAAAATTATATTCTAAAAAACATTAGACACATTCTAGATGTCATAGAATACCTAAAATATGAAACCAAGAGTCCTAAAGAGGATACCTAAATGAGTTCTTTCAATGAAGTGATACTCACCTTAACCAATCATTTTCATTTACTTCTCCTTTTACCTCATATAGATCTATTTTATTTATCATTTAATAATAAATTAATTATAATAAATATACTAAAATGTTATTATGATTATGAAACCATAATTTTCACCATCTTTCCCATCAAATGGGAAGTGAAAGTATTTTTTATGTGTTTGTACAGCTTATCATCTCCATGTAGTGATAAAATTCATTTCTCATCACCATATTTTATGGATGGGTATTATGATGGGTTTAATTATTATATATGATATTTATGAAATAATTATTATTTTAAATTTCAATATAATTTCTACCTTCTAACCTTCTAGTATATTGGTAAATGATAATGTTGCTCGCGTGTACGTATGCACTACCACCTCCATGAGGAGATGAGATTTTTTTTCATTTTTTTTAATTTGATGACAATAAGGATATATTTAATGAATATATATGATATATTTGATATAATAATGATTCTATAAAGTTTAATTATCATTCAAATTTCTTTTGTTTCATCCCTCGAGAAGTGAAAACAACGTTCTTGCATATGTACTACCTATTGTCACCATGAATGGTATAATTCATTTTTCTATATCTACCATTAATGAAGGACAGTAAATATGTTAATAATGAATATATATGATATAAATATCATTATTAACATTCTTAATATTATATAACTAATTTGTAATTATAATTACTAAAACTACGGAACCAAAACATACATGAAAAACAGAGCAGTTATCACCAGGAATAATGATTTTAAAAAATAATTGTTAATAAAATGGGGATAAAAAGTTATAAGTAAATCATATATGATATTATATGTGTGTTTATGTGTGTGTTTGAGTATTGATATATAATATATGTATAATAAATCTATATTTATAATATAGGATGTTTGAATATGTGCGAAGGAAGTCGGACCTAAGGTAATGGTATTATATTACAATCTCACTGTTTACCAAAAATATTTATAATCAAGTTTCTGATGATGTAATCTTGTGATATACCTATAAATAAACACATATATATTCTACTAATCTATTTATTTCATTAGAATATTGGTTTCCCTTTCACTTTCCTCCCTTATTTAATCAAGATACTGATAGAATATTTTTATAGAAAACCTAACATTTAATCTCTCTTCGGTCAAAAATATTTTTTCTTCCATGAGAATGTTTTCTAAAAAGGTTTTCAAGAATATTGATAAAATTATCCAATTATTATTTAAAACCATTTTTACCAATTATTTAATTTTTTCAAAAAAAATTAAAATGAATCTTCTTTTCATTTTCTAAATGGGGTACTTTTAAAATTTTTATAAAAGTGTGAAAAGGAATATTACCTTTTAACTTATAAAGCATGAACGAAATTTCCCACCATCATGGATGCTCAATGATTTGAAGATTAATTTATAATTTTTCTATTTTCTATTCAATGATAATATTTCCATTTATATCTAGTATATTTTTATATTTTAAGTAAGTTATTTCCAAGTGAAAAGATTTTTCTCACAAGAAATGTTTCAAGTTATCTTTTAAAGGAACTTTCATCAATAATAGAATCCTTGATCTTAATTATGATTTACAAGGGATATTATCCAATGATTCCATATTTATTCTTTCTATGGATGTTCTTTCATTATGATAAAAAATATTTTTATGAAACCCATTAATTTTACATGGGTTATTCTATAATGAAATTATGAAATTTTTACGAACCCTATTTCTTTTCCATGGGGTTTTCTATGTTTATGAAACCTATTACCTTTTCATGAGTCATGATATAATGAATGTTTTATGATATTATGGAATACATATGTATGATTTTAATTATGTGATTATTATGCCCAAAATTATATAAACCTATAATGTATTGGGTAAATATAGATATCTCATGTGATAAAGAAGACCATATTAGAGAGTTAACCCAATTCATTAAGGGACTCTATCAACTATGATATTCTTTGGAGATGACCTTGAATACTATGAATGTTTAGGAAGTGAACCCAATCTACTATTATATTCTTGGTAGTGAGCCTTTATTATTAAGGAAGTGATTTTATATGCTTATGTATGTGACAAAAACTTATGTCTTATGCCCATATTATGCTATCATGGATTGTGTTCTTAAATTCCCTTATAATTTATATGTTGTAAACTTCCATCCATTATATTATGATTCAATATTATAATCTATTATATTCATGGTATAGTTTTCAAGTGTTATGCTCATGTTCTTATGCCCTTATCCTCATATTACGTTGATATCTCCCTTTTGTAACCTTATTGAAAATATCAACAAACCCTTTATTATGTTTCCTTTACCCATGTTATAAACAATGGTATTAAGTATGATATGTATAAGAATGGTTCTAGTTATAGAGAACTTAATGTAAGATGATATAGTTCACTTATGAACCAGATGTTTATGTATACATGTTTCCAAATATACTAGACCTATATAACTAAACTATAGTTTGTTATATTATGAAATGAATATTCATATAATAAGATATAATATCTATAAATGATAAGTATTGTTTTCTATAATATTACACAAATATGGTGAAAATTTTAATCGTATAGAATTTACATATGTAGATAGGGTTGGTGATTTCACTGAAAGTTAGTCTTCTTCAAGGGAAACATTATTTTTAGGTTACTTTTGTGTGAGTTTTCATGTAATTAAGAATAAAACTATTTCATTAATCATAGATTAGGTAGAATATATTATAGTAGTGGAAGATTTTATATAAATTATGTGGATGACTGATCAACGAGATGACATGAAAGATGATTTTGAGAATCAATTATGGATTTTATATGAAATTCATATTTCTATTAATATATCAAATAATCCAGTGAAAAAATCATGATTAAAGTATATTGACATTATATTGGATTTAGTCCAATATTATTTAGAAAATGGTTATGTAAAGGATAATTGTTATCTACCAAATATAAGATTATTTTCGTGTTTAGAAAATTAATGTCAAGAGATATATTTGAATAATTAAGGCTAACAATAATTGGTCAACCTTTTCCTCTCACTTGATAATGAGAGGTAGTTACCCTAATAACGGTTTGGATTATGTTTTCAAAGGGTGAGAGATTGTGTACACCTATTTCAAAAAATTGGAGAGTAGTAATCTTTATTGTGAATCAAAATTTGTTTTACTATAAATAATAGGGAGAAAATTAAAAAAATAAATTGTATTATTAATATAGGGGTGGAAGGGGTGACATATGGGTCACATTGATAGATATTTATTATCTCAAAGAGATAAAATTCTCACAAAACACTTTCTTATCTTGTAATGAGGTGTAAATAAGATTTACATTTGAGAAAGGTTGGTACTTTAAATTTTTTTGGTACTTCTTGATATATTTAAATTAGTTTATTATAGAATGAAAAGTTAAATTATTTTGAAAACAAATCCAATGTGGGAGATTAATGTTCCCAATGTAGTTGTTAAAGGATTGTATTAATTTTTAACCTTGGATGTACAATAATTGGAATTTGATGAGATTATTTAATAATTGTCAAGAATTATTTTTAGATCACTTCCTTAGTCTGTAATGTTTTCTGAGATAATTTTAGTTCTATTTAATAAATTCACATAGTTGTGGGTTTTTGTTAATTTAAAAAATTCATAAATCATGCTTGTAACAACCTAACTCGGTAGAACCAAACTAGTCGCCTGAGCCATCCCATTACAATGTGGGATAAAATAGAGATAATAAAATGTGTCTTGAATATAAGAAAAATAATATTTACAACTAGAGTAAAAATGAAGAAATAATAAAAGATACTACTAAATCAAACATTATTAAGAAAAAATAAATACAAGTCTAGACAATAAGTCTTTATGTGACCACATCTCCTTTAAAAAATCTAAAAATGAAACTATGATGTAAAGAGAAAACCTAAATCACAACTTAATGTACTTTCCTTTTTCTGTGTTCTATAAAAAATTCTACAACCACCTTTAGTAAGAAGTAGGGTGTGAGAAACATATACTATTAAGATACCACCCAAATGATCTATATGGATCGGATACACCCAAAATTTCCTAAGGTAAGAGCTATTGATGAGAGGATAAGGTTTCACAATGAAATGAGCCCTCAACACTAGAAAAACACATAAAAAAATATAAATCATAGAATTATATAGTGTGTAATGTTTTACAGATTGTGAATCCCTTTAATTTTAATTTAAGCCACCAAAATGTGTCACATATAATTAAAAACATGATTTTTCACATTACATGATGTGTAGCATTATCACGTTTTGTAATACAGTTCACAACATCTGTCCAGTGGAAATTACACATCATGTAATACCATTACACGTCATGTAAATTTCCAGTGAATAGCATAACATTTCAGGGAAAAGTTAAAATCCAAAAAACTCATGATTTCACTATTCTAGGTATCTTACCAATTCAGGTCTGAAAATACTTTCCCATTAAAAAAATAGAAACCCAAAACCAAAGATCATAACATACCCGATAGAAAGGTAATGGGGAATTACAAACTCCCCACCATAAAATATTTTTTTCCCTAGAAAGAACTCAATATCTTGGAAATACAAAAAGAGTAGGTCATTTCTGCAACATCAACGACTCACGCTCCCACATCTCATAGAAATTATATTCACACTTCCATAGTACCCAGTCCAATGAAATTATTTTACCATGTAGTACCTCATATTGGTGATCCATAATATAAATTGGATTCCAAAGTGGTATCAGGAACAAGAACAATATCCTCCCATATAAACACATTGGAAGGATCAAGTATACACCTCCTCAACTGGAAAACATGAAACATGTCATGTATAGATTTCAAGACAGATGATGACAGAAACCGATAGTCCACCCTCCTCAATCTCCCAACAATCTCAAAGGGGCTTATAAACCTCATGAACGACTTACCCTACTTACCCAACCGATGATGTCCCAAGTGACGTGAAACTATGAGAAAGAATTGATCACCAACCTCAAACTCTATCGACCACCGACAACAGTCCATATAATATTTTTGATGACTCTGTGTCATGATCAAATGCCTTTGGATCAACTGTATGACCTCTATCATCTCCTAAATAATTCTCGGCTCAACCAAGGACTGCTCTCCCAACTCTGGCCAACATAATGGAGACCAATATGGCCTCCCATACAAAGCCTCAAAGGGTTCCATCTAGATCGAATCCTGATAACAATTTTTATAGGATAACTTTTACAAAATAAAAAAAAATTATCCCATGATCCACCAAAATAAAGCACAATATCCTAGAGCATATCTTAATTATATTTGAGATCCCTCTCTTTCTTTCCTTCTGTCTGTGGATGATAATTCATTATCAATTTCAACTGGGAACCCATTTCCTTTCACAAACCATTCCAAATCCCAGATGTGAATGTCAAGTCCCTCTTAGAAACAACTGATGAGGGAACCCCGTGAAGTTTCACAATCTCTCGAACATACAAGTCCCCAAGCTATTCCACTTTCTTTGTTTCATTTATTGGAAATAAATGTGCTAATTTAGTGATTCTATCACCAATCACCTAAATCACATCCTTCCCAAAAAGATTTTATGGAAAAAAGTGACAAAATACATGAAAATATCATCTCACTTTCATAATGGAATGGGTAAAGGATTCAAAAAACTTATAGGTATCCAGTGTTCTACCTTAACTCTTTGAAAAGTGAGACACATCGATACAAAATCCTCAATTGACCGACTCATTCTCGGCTACCAATACTAACATCTCAAATCATGGTACACATTTTTATCCCCAAGAGGTATGGACCAACATGATTGATTTATACTATCTATAAACTTCTATCTCAAGGAAAACGGAACAACTAACCTGCTACAAAAGTAAAAATCTCCATTGGGAGATGGAGACAACTCGTATGAGGTCTCCCCACCATTTAGGATTTCTCATAAAAATCATATCTCAGTGTCTATCATATTCTTGAGTAAAACTCACTCATCAAAATATGAATCAAAATTTATCGAATCCAAGAACACCATTCTGGCAACCTCCTTTACTCCAAACATCATCTCTGAAAATAAACTCATCATAGACCAGCGCTCAAATTATTCATTCGCTGCTTGTGTCTATAATTTTCTACTCAATGCATCATATACCACATTTCATTTATTGGGGGTATATACAATATCAAAATAAAAGGTATAAATATAATCACCCAAGCATCTATGTTGCAAGTTTATATCTATCTAAGTGAAAATATAATTTAGGATTTTGTGATCAGAATATACTATAAACCACTCTCCAAATAGATAATGATGCCACATTTTGAGTGAATGCATAATAGATGCCAGTCCAAGATCATGGGTAAGGTATTTCTTCTCATGAGTGCATAACTGTCATGATCCATAAGCCACAACTTGTTTCCCCAACATTAAGACACGTCCCAAACATGTACTATAGGCATTGAAAAAAACATCATAACCAAAACCTTGTTCTTAAAGAGTCAAAACTATTGTTAAAGTAAACCTCATATTAATCTCCTAAAAAGATCTATGTCACTTTTCATTCTATTCAAACTTTACACCCTTATAGGTTAAATCTGTCATCAAAGATGCGATCTTGGATAATTCCTAAACAAACCATCTATTGTAACCTACCAAGCCCAAGAAGCTTCAAATCTCAAACATGTTTTTGGGATTTCCCCAAGACATAAATTCCTACACATTTTTAGGATCAACTGATATAACCCTCTCAGATATCACATTCCCTTAAAACAACACTTCCCAGATCCAAAACTCGCACTTGGAAATCTTAACATATAGATGATGTTCCCTCAATGTTCAAAGAACGATATCCAAATGGTCTTTTTGCTCCTCCTATGTCTTGGAGTAAACCAATATATCATCTACGAACACAAAAATAATATATTCTAAGAACCTATAAAATATTTTGTTCATGAGATCCATGAAAACCGCAGTAGCATTACTGAGACCTAATGGAATAACCAAAAACTCAAAATTCCCATATCGACTCTAAAACACTATCTTGGGTATATCCTCTTCTTATAATATCAATTGGTGGTACCTCAATCTCTATTAAACCATAGAAAATAAATTAACCCCCCTAAAGTGATCAAAAAGAACATCAATTCTAGGTAAATGATACTTTATCTTAACGGTCACCCAATTCAACTTATGATAGTCGATAAAAAGTCTAAGACTTTCGTCCTCCTTATTAGAAAATAGTATATATGAATCACACAATGACACGCTAGTATGAATAAATCATTTCACCTCCATATCCTCTAGCTAGAACTTAAGTTCCACAAAGTCAGTAGGTTTCATTCGATAGGATTTCATATAAATGGGCATCATTCCAGGTAACATGTCAATAGTAAAATCGCCTCTCTCTGTAGAGGCAAGCCAAAAAAATCATCTGGAAAGACCTTAGGGTATATACAAACAACAGAATGTATCTAACAACCCAATCATGGTTCAACTACATCAACAAAAATTTCTAACAACTAGCATGAGATTAAACTATCATAAGGAACAATTGGCCCTTCCCTTTCTGATCTAAAGTCTCACTCACCCTGGAAAACATGAGTGACCCCATCGATAGATAAGAATTTCACTTGATAGAGATAATATTCTATCATGGCCTTAATGTTAACCATCTAGTCTACAATGGTAATCAAGTAAAATATGTAAATATCAAGTACTAATAAGTCCCAAACCACCTCAAAGTCACATATCACCACCCAATACATGGTACATTGAAACCTTGTTCAGACCTCTTTCGTAAAGGCGTGGAAAGATCTAACAAGAATGGAATATGATATGAAGGAAAAATCAAACCTTAAACCAACTTTGAAGATATAAAATAATGATTATTACCTATATCAAACAATTCTATCACCATATAAGATGATATAAACACCGTACCTCTAACAGTTTTTGGCTCTACTTTATATTCCTCTAGCACACACTCTGCTGTATAAAGCTACTAGGACATGGCCACCAAAAATCCCCCTTTTCCTGATAATAAAACCCACAACCCTTTGAAGTATCAATATGAACCTATAACCCCTTGGTAAAAGTGGATCCTGACTTACTAACATAGGACATATTATCACAGAAATGCTTCAGATGGATAGAATTCCCACAAATATGAAAAGTTATAAGGGCCTCCATACACTGAGTTATAGTATGACCACACCTCCCACACTGGTACAAAATAACCTATTAATTCTCAATATAATACTTAAAACCAGTCCTATAGAAAATTTACCACTCTTAAACTTTATTTTATGGAAAGAAGAAGCACCCTGGTTAACTGTTGAACCCACTAAAGCTCTGTCCAAACCTATCCTCCCAGCTATATCTTCCTTAGCCAAATTTTCTTTACCACTACTTAAAAATAGTTCAAAAGGTACAAAATAACTAACATCAATCAAACATTGGCCCTCATTCCCAACTCAAACCTCGGATCCTTCAAGTAATAATTGGTGAAAAGCTTAGTTTCTATATGCACCAACTTTGCAAAGCGAGTGGCGTACTCTAGAATGGTACACTCCCATTGCTCCAATTTTAGAAACTCTTAGGTATTTCCCCCATGTAACGTCTCAAGATAAAACTAATGATTGAAGATATTATTGAAAGAAACTAAGGTAATAACTTCATGAACTTATCTTGCAGTATATAATCTCACCATATTCATCTTGGTCCCTCGAACATATACATGGAAACACCCTTCTGAGAATCCATAGGATTCTCCAAAAATTTGAAGAAACTTGATATCTATTCAATAAAATATTATGAATCTTGAGGTCCTTTGTCACCACCAAAGATAGGTGGATGCTGCTTGGTACATTTTGAGCCATGATCTACTTCCCATATCATGTTCACTTCACCCAAAAACATTAGAGTTTGAATGGTACGGAACACTTTGGATACTCTTATGAAACCTTTCTTAAAGATTTTCCTATTTTATTTAGAATAGCTATTCTTGGAAGAATTGCCTATAAAAACACAAGACAATAACTAATAAAGCATGAGAAAATTCCAAAAACCATAAAAATAAAAACAAGAATCTAAAAAATTATTTTAAAAAATAAGAATTTAAATCAGTTATGAATCCTATTCCAATAAGTAAACACATTTTTAAAGGAACAGATCCATCCAAATAAACTCTCTATTTTGTCTATTTAGATGACTATATATGCATCAAGTCCTCAGACATTATATATCGGTTAATTTAAATAAAATTTTCATACAATTTATTCAAATGAATATAAATTATTTTTCTCGGACTTAGTAAAGATTTTCTGACCACCCATGGAAACTCAGATTCAGTAATAGGAGTGATATTTCTATTCCCCTTTTCCGTACCTATGGACTGAATTCTAATGATCCTCCTCTAGTATACCCAAGGAACTAAAATGAATCAGATAGTACTCACACACTTTAGTCTGAGTAACTACTCTGATACCAAATTGGTATAGTCTAACCTAAGTCAACTAGACCAGTTACCTAAACCAGTCCATTACGGGGTGGGGTAAAAAAGAGATAACAAAACAAGTATTTGATATAAGCAAAACAATAAGTAAAACCATAGTACAAAATAGAAACAATATAAGATACAACTTATTAAAATAGAATAAACCATAAATAAATACAAGTCTAGACAGTAAGTCTATGTGTGACCATGTCACCTCCAAACTCTCCCAAAATAAAACAGATACTAAAAGAGAAAACATGCATCACCACTGAATGAACTTTCCATTACTTGTGTCCTGAAAAGAAAAGTCTACAAAAATTCACAAGTAGAAGTAGGGTGTGAGTAATATATCCCTGTAGAATACCACCCAAAATATCTATACAAGTTATAATAATAATAATGTACAATTCCAAGCTTTAATAAAATAGTTTTACATATAGTTTTATAAAAATAACAATTTTAAATCCTTTTTCAAAAATCCTAGAGTTTTCACAAATTGCATTATATATTTCCAAATCCCTAAAAAAGTAGGTAAATATACCAAAATAAAAATAAAAATTTGATCCAACATCCATGAAATATATTATCATATAATAGAAAACCAGAAACAATAATGCACCTGCCATCTAAGATCCGGCCTATGCGACAATATGTACTAGAACTCACAATCCTAACAAGGAATAAGGTTCGATCCAACTAACAGAAAGGTCTACCAAAAACCATCTACATTCAATGGGTTACCTCTTATTAGTGTCACACATAATAAGGATATCTATGTATCTTACCTAGTGTACCCAAGGTTCCTTTTGTGCAATTTTTATCAATTTCTATTTTTAAAATTATTCTCACATTTTTACAAAACCATTTCAAATCCAATACAATATTATTTAGGGTTTGAAAAATCCATTTTACATTTCAAATCAAGGAAATCTTATTTTCAAAGTAAACCCCATTTTCAAACATGAACCCATTCCCTTTTCAATTTCAACACATAAAATTTCATTACAAATATCAAGGAATCAATATGAACAACAAGAAATTCAGGGAATTAGAATAATTGAACAGATCCAACTACCTCAATAGCATATAAAAACTAACTACCTTTGGAAATAGGGATTGTAAACCCTAAGATATTCTTTTAGAAGACAATGCATGACCAAATACTAAAAAAGGATTGAGAAAAAACACAATCTATTACCAATTCCTACAAAACAAATAGTGTCACAACCACAAACAAGATGAAAACTGAGAGGAAGGCTTACCTAGAGAGTTGAAACTCCTAACCCTGATGATCAATCATTGAACAAATCAATCCAAATAGAAGGGAGACACTCAAACTCACCTAGGGTAATATTTTTGTCTGAGAGGAGAAGTCAATATAAGGAAATTATCCCTCAAACACCCACATGACACCCTAAAATTGGAACTCAATGATTTACATAGCGAGTAATCTTTTACACATAGTGAATCCCTTTCATTTTAAGTTACATAGAAAAATGCATCACCTCAGATTAAAAACATAGGTTTTCACATTACATGATGAGTAACCCTTACACAACATGTAACATTATCAAGATGTTTAATCTAGTATATGATAGTTTTTAGTGTTCATTACACATCTTGTAATCCCATTACACGTGTTCTAACTTCCTAGTGAATAGTAAAAAAGCCTGGGGAGGAGCTTAAAATCCAACAAACCTGTGACTTCACCATTACAAATATCCTCCCAATTCAGGGCTGAAAATACTCACCCAATTAAAAATGGGAAACCCAAAAAAATATCAGAATAAACCTAACAGAAAGTTAATGGGGAGTTACATAACTGGGCTTTGTCATGTTGATCATGTGGATTTGTATGGTTCGATCTGAGTAGAATTTTGAAAAAATATGAAATGAATGAACATCATATGGTTTTTTCTAAACTCTATATGGTTCATTTATGAACATCATAAGGATAATATTAGAATATAAAATTGTTAATTAGAGAGGAAAATGGAATATTGTAAGGTTATTTCATGAATATTATAAGGTTTACATAGGATATCATATGGTTGTTTGATGAATTTGTACAGTTGATTCTATAGTGTAATTATAAGAAAAGAGAATAAGAATGAGCTTCATAAGGTTGATTAAAATATCATATGGTTCACATTGTAAATTTTAAAGATTCAAAAAATATTTTTCAGGTTTATTCAACCATAAAAATAAAAATATGATAAAAAAATATGGTAGTAGATAATATGATACCTCAAACACATAATGATTATACAAAGTTAATAAGGTTCATCTAACAAAACAAAATGGATGTTGGCCCAAAAATTTAAAAAGGTATTTCCACACATTCAGAAAATGAGGGACATTTTATGTTACGTACAATTTTTTAAAAAATATAGAATTTTTTATTTCAAAAGATACTACCAAAAATAAATGGGGAAATGATGTACTATTTTGAAATTCATAAATCACATGAAATTGAATATTTTTTCATGAAAGATGAATATTAAAAGTGTTTTTCTAGGATATTTTATATAACACCCAAATAAAAAACCAAAATAGAGTAAACCAAATATAGTATAGTGAAATTAATAAATGAGGTAATATATTAAACTATCTATAATTTTTAGATTTATATATTTCTAAATTTTTGGAAATGGTGGTCATTATTAAAAAATTTAACTTGGAATATTTATATTTATTAGCTAAAATATGAATAAGGGAATGTTTTATTATCATTCTTGAGGGTGGTTTATTTATAATTGATTATTAGGGGAATTTTGGATCTTTCTCATTCGAAAAACAGTTTGAAGAAATGTGAGGAATATTTTTTTGTACAATTAAATTATAAATAATTTTATTGAATATGAGTTGTAATTATTTTTAGATTAAAACTAAATCTTTAATATTGTATAATGTATAATGTATAACTAATTGGATTAAGTTAGAGAGATATTTTAATTAGATAATAAGAAATGTTTAGTTTAAAAAGATACTAAAAGTGGGAGTTAATAACTTTGATAGAAAATCATTAAAGTTTGAGAATTCAATGATTCATTATTGATATTCCTTTCATCAACTAATTTTTCTTAAAGTGATCAAGGATAACTGACTGAAAAATTAAAACATTTATAATGAATATGAGGCATAAAGTAGTGATGAAATAAAAAAAATCAATTTCAAGGAAGATAGAAATTATAAATCTAGATAGTTCCGCCATAAATATTTTTCCTACGGTACTTAGGAAGGGAAATAATGCTTGAATAGATGATCTACCTATTATAATTATTTAGATGCTAAGTATACCATAGAAACATATCATTATGCTTGAGGGTGTAATATATCCACCCATTGTTGGATCATGTCTCTTCAAGATCTAATAGAGTAATAAATACTCAATTATAATGTTAAAATACCTAGAAGATATTGAACCAGTATATTTGAGACCACTTTAATAACTAATGGTAAAATAAAGTTATAACTAAAATTAAAGAAAGATCACTAGTTTCAATATACTTACCATTAACATAAAATGAATATAAATCCTAGTACATTGATCCCCTATTTTCCTGAATAATTTCACCACATTACATGATACCTTGTGAATAATATTTATTTGAGTTTAGAGTGAGACATTGAACTAGTTACTTATATTTTACCAATGGAATATACTATCCCCCAATTGAGATTTCATACATAAAAGTATATAATGAGATCTATATCCATGTAGAAAAAGTAATGTCATGTCTCTTCTATAGTGAACAAAAGGAAACAATAATTGAGAAATTTTACACTTTTATACTTATTTTATTATTATTTATCCCACTATAGCTTGCATCATTATGTAAATCGTATAAAACCTAGTAGCTAGAAATGAGGAAGATAAACCTACCTAGAAATTACAAAGGCTCAACTACACACTACTAAAAGTAAAAAATAAAGGAAATTATCCAATAATGGCAACTGAGAATCTAGTTCCTTTCATAATCCAAGAATAAACCAAATATATTAATCCCATTACAGTTTGAAAATTAGGTGAAGTAATTATTCAAACTTTTTGTTAGAATAATACATGAATTTTTTCATCATGATTCCTTTTTTCCTAAATTTATCAAACAGAGGGAAAACATGATTTAAGATGCACTAAATTAAGAAATTCATTATTCCTAGGAATAGGATACACCATAAGTGACTTGCACATATATCCTCATTATAGGTAATGTGTATGAGTCTAACAAAATGTGAGACTGAATAAGCCCAAGGATTCTGGCTAAAGAAACAATTCTTAAGCCCTTCAACCAACTAGATTCTAGATAAAAATAGACATTACTTGTAGTATAACACATTAAATTAATTTATGATGCAAGCTCACTTGGAGAAATATTTGGTTTGGTATTAGGAACCATGGGATAAAGATATTTTTCCAGTAATTCTTTCATTCAAGAATATAATTCCACCCATGATAATAAATTGTCTTTAATTTCTTGACAATTTAAAAATAGATTCATGATGATTTTTTCATGGATGAAATCCCTTTGAATTCCCTTTGATCTAGAAAACTAGAGATGAAATTTAATTTTTGTGAATGAATATTTCTTAAAGATATTTATCAGGGAAATATTACCATGTGATTTTTTATTGCATACACAGAATATTCCCTTAAATTATTTTATAATTATGTCCTCCATCCCCATAAAGCATCATCCTCCTTTATCATCTAAACCAATGATGTATCCCCTATTGGGAAGCATACTGAATAATGATAATGAAATTTTTTTATATTCTTCTAATTGAAAATTTAGGAGTCGAGATTACTGTTAGGACATGCATGGGAATCCAAGTAGGGAAATAATAAATAAGGGTGATCCTACCTCCAAACAAGAGAAATTTTCTATTCTGGTTGGTAATTCTACCCAATACACTATTGATAATACCTTCAAAATATTGAATTAAACCACTATTATTTGATAAGGTAAATCATGTATTCTATAGAAAATTGTTTCCTTGAGATTCTAAGTTTTTCTTTAAATGCTTTTTTTGGACTTCTCAAACATTTTAAAGGAATATATACACTTTACTTGTTATTTTTTATGAATTTTTCACTCCTTTTAATATATTGAATACGAATTTATTTGAAAATTTATATATATATTCATCATCTATTAATAAATAAAACTATATCATTTTCATAGAATAAGTTTGATATGCAAAAAAATCAATACCAATCATTATATACCCTACCACTGGAAATTTTATAGTTTAAGATCTTTTTAAGAACAAACTAATCCATGATAATTAAAATTTGGGAGAAACTTTACCCTTGATAAAGACCATAACCTGACTTGAAAGATCCAAACCTTCTCTCATTATATTTATCATAAACCATGAAGAGGAGAAGCAGTAAAATAATAGATCAAAAACCCATTATGAGAATCTACACCACCTAAGAACATTAAAAATGAATTTCCATTCCATTCTATAATAATATTTAGACCCAATTATGTGTATGTTAGAGTCCCACATTGGTTTTCCGTATCTTTTATTAATTTTTATTATATCTATAAATAAAGTGCTCTACCTCCCATTGAGGTATGGAATATGATTCTACATGGTATTAAAGGATGTTACCTAACCCTATCCCTCCCTCTTGTATTTTTTCCACTCCACCCCCATCCTATGACCATCTGCTATCTATGAAACCCCCAACCTACCCCCCTCCATAATCTCCCTACATGTAACTCCAATATCTATCACCCCAACCTATGGCTCCCTTCCCCAGCAGCCACGACATCCTACAGAAGCCCCCTCCTGACCAACATCTCCCTACGCATCACACAATGTACCGACTATAGCCAGTACCCCTAGGAAAACCCTCTAGCCACCACTTCCTCTATCTCCTTTAGGCTCACCTCATCCTCACTCTCCAACTGAACACATATATAACTCCAAGTCTTGGCCTCCTAGAGCCCTGCTCACCTATCGCATCTCTCTCTATCATCACTTCGTCATCGGACCGTGATCATGGTTCATTCCTACCTTTGGTGTAGCCTTGCCTTTCCTACTGAGGAAATATTTCACATCTCTGACTATTCCTACAAAGTGGGTTCTTACTACCTATTCCTCCATATCCTTTAAGAAATGGTATCGTCATCACTATCATCTAATATCCATAACAACCTATAACTCTTTATGGATGATACTACACTTATACACTCTCATCGGGCTGTTTTTTCACCTACCACTTCCTCAGCCTCTATTGCTTAGGCCGGGGGCCCTACCACTTGTGAATCTCATCAAATAACATCTTGGATACTTGATTATAATGCTTTTAATTATCTCACAAGTTATGGATTTATGCTTAATACCTATCATTCATATACCATTTCCACTGAAATTATTATTACTGATGGATCTACAATACCTATTTTGGGATTTGGAACATGCCCCTTCCTTACTTCTATTCACCTGGATTCAATGGATCATGTTCCTTTAATTTATTTTAATTTTCTCTACATCAATTAACTCACAAAGGATGTAAATTGTGTTGTTATTTTTATATCTTCTGGTGTTGTTTTTCAAGAGTGGTCGATGAATCGAGAACTTCATAGAGGTTTTCTTAGTGATAGGGTGTACATGTTTGATACCCCACTATCTCTTGCTTTCTTATCCACCTCAGCTCATGCCCTCAACCTACATTTTCACCATGGTCACCCACCAGCTTTTGTCTTACATAATATTTTCTCCCTTTTTAGTCCACAACATTCCTTCCATTTTGAATCCTATAAGTTTTCTAAATATCATCAGGTGATGTTTTTTCCTCATTTGGTGACATGTGTAGCGAACCCTTTTGACATAGTTCATTCCAATGTATGGGGTCTCTACAGGGTTCCCAACCAGTTAGGGTACCATTATTAGGTATCCTTTATTTATTAATTCTCTCTAATGACATGTCTATATATTATTCATGATCATTCAAAGGTTTGTGATATTTTAAAAACTTTTTAACATGAAATTCACACTCTATTCTTTGAGACTATTAAATTTACCCACTCAAAAAATGACCAAGAATATTTATCTTCTTCTCTTCATTAATTTCTCAAATACCATGGTGTCCTCCATCAATCATCCTACCTTGATAACCCTCAGTAAAATGGTGCGGTCAAGCATAAACATCTTCATATACTAAAAACATCATGGTCCTTATCATTTCACATGAATATTCCCCTTTATTTTTTGGGGGATGCTATTTTTACTTCCAACTATCTTATTTATCATTTTTATTCTTCTATCCTTCAGGGGGAGAGTTTGTTTTCAACTATGTTCCCCTATCTTCCTCTTTACCATCTTCCACTTTACATGTTTGTATGTATTTTTTATATTCATGACACTCATCCTTATATCTCAAAATTCTACCCAAAGTATCTTCATTGCATCTGTATAGGCTACTCTCATACCCAGTGCAGCTACCGTTTTTTCTCTACTAACGTTGGAAGTCTCTATTAATGTATCATTCATTGATAACTCTTAATTGTTATCCTCTCCACCCTATCCTAATCATGATACCACCATCAATGAATATCTTCCTCTCACCATCCACCCACCCCTACCTATGTTGAACCAATTAGATGATCTTCTATTTGGACCTATCTACTCTCATCATCCATCGAACATGTCTTCTTCCCAAACAGAGGATACCATTTCCCCAACTTCATCTATTTCTACTTCTTTAGGCACCGATGAATTGCTGATTCCATTTCAAAAATGCACTTTCTCTTTCCAGAATAATCCTCTATACACAAATTTATACAAAGTATTCTCTGGACTATATATGGTATATATTCTTTGTATGGTTGTTGAGGTTAAATATCAGCATAGTTTGTTGCAACAAATTTGGGATGAATTATAGGCCTTAGATGATAATCACACATGGGATCTGGTCCCCATTTCGGTAGATAAATAGGTTATTGGCAGAAAATGGATTTATTTGGCCTGTCAAAATTCAGATGCTACTCTTCATTTCCTTAAATCCTATCTCATAGAAAATTGATGTTCTCAAAAAAATGGTGTTGATTATTTTGTTAACTTCTATCTGGTTGTTAAAATAGCATTTGTTTTATTTTCAATATCTCTTGAAGCTTCTAATAATTGGACTCTTCATCAACTTAATGTGAATAATTCATTTCTCCATGGGTTTCTTAAAGAATAAATATATTTTCAACAACCTCCATGATTCCTTACCTTTTCGGATGGGTCTCATGTATATTGGCTTCTTCAGTCTCTTTGTGGGCTCAAACAGTCTCCTTGTGTGTGGTTTGGTAGATTTTTCACCATCATTACTACCTTTGGTCTATCTCAGGGTATGAAGGATTATACTATTTTATATCAAAAAAACATCTAATTGCATCATGTTAGTTGTATATGTTGATGATATCATTATTATTGGGAGAAATTTTCATGGAATTACCCATATCTATAGTTATCTTCAATAATAGTTTCATATCAAAGACCTAGGTCCTTTGATATATTTTCTTAGCATTGAAGTCTCATGTTCTCTAACCAGTATCTTCCTTTTATAATGAAAATATGAATTGGATATCCTATAGGATACCAACTTGTCTTAGGAAACATTCATTAACACTCCTCTTGAACTAGTGGAATGGTCTCTCTATGCTGCCACTGACCCATATTCTCATTCGGATGGGTATTTTCATCTTGTGGGAAAACTCAATTATCTTACCATGACTAATATGGATATTTTTTTACAGTATCAATTAATTAATTACCATATTTTTTCTTTGATATATGTTGTGGAATAAGATTTTAGATTCTATTATTTAGAATCTATGATAGGGCCTTGTAAAATAAATTACAAGGACCAGTGGGTTAGAACTCACAAAATCTGTAAGGGGGAATCCCCTTGTGAATCAACATGAGAGTCATTGTGGTGATAACATGAGGGATGTGACAACCCTTCATGTAATCATGAACTTACCAAATGATATGTTTCTTAATGCAATCCCATTTTATGATATATTAAGATCCATGAAATCCACTAAGGTCTAAAGCACTATCTAAATTATGACTTTTGATAGCCTCTAATATTTCAATCTCCATCAATTTTTATTTCTTATATTCTTTTTCCTTTTCCTCCACTGAGTAGGCTAATGTTTTGAAAAAATGATTGGAATCATCATTGAGAGAATGAATCTATCTTACTTTGTATCTGGGGTCTATGAGATTATCATAAAAATGAGAGGTCTCCCATGGGCCTATGGTTTCAACATCATTGTATGTAGTTTCATATTCTAACTACAGATATGAATTCCAAATAAATTCCTCTCCCAATTGAAAACATTAAAAAAAGTTATGTTAGTATCAACTTCCTTTGGTCACATGATGTGATGTATTTCCCAAGAATCCATCTCTTAAGAAATGCACATTTATTTAAGAATTATACGCTAACTATAATGTCGTAAAAAAATTCATCATTCCAATGGGTCTAGAAGATTATATAAAATTGACTTATTTCTGTATGGGGTTTTTCTAACAATATATCGGTATCTGATTTCTTTTCTATCCATTCAATATTCCTTCAATCTATAAAATTTATTCTAGAACATTACCCTTTCATGGCCTTGATTTGGATAATTCAATGAGATGATAATAAGGTATGTGAATGTTTTATTATTTTTCCACCCATTGGTGAAATGGAAGATTTGAATTGGATATGGGGAGACATTAATTTGAAAAAAAAATAGTTTACAATTTTCATATAGATATCAATCCAAGCATGAGACCATCATATGTGAGAATGTAGAGATCTCATACTTTTTTTCAAGGACCTATCAAGACTCCTCCATATTCTATTGTTACCTCTCTTATTATTACACCTCATAAACCAATCTCTGTTGAACATAGTATCTATGAGGTTACAAAGATCTATTCATCCTAGAAAGTCTTTTATATCCTTCCTCGAGTAGATTCCCCCTTTTTCTATATTGGTCAATAATAGTATTGGGGTCACCTCCTAAAAACAAATAATTGGATCAAGGATTAGAGGATGTTAATTCCTACTAAAGGGAATCCCTTACACCTACCATACACTTGAAATAAATGATGTTTGTGAAACATTATACTTGATATCCCTTAAACTTTATAGTGATCTGATGAGATGAAGTATTGATGAACACAACATGGAATAGATTATTCCCAATTAGAAAATTTTGGTAATTATTTAAGTTTTCATGTATATATTGATCCTTAAAAAACATGAAATAAATTTTCTGGATGGTATACACCTTGTGTTTCAGTTCTATAATGGAAATAAATTAAAACCATTTATGGAAGATCATTTTAGGAAAGTAAGAACATTTGTTTGGTGATATAATACCCTAGGAATTCCATATTAGTGTAGAGGACATGGAAAAGGATTTTTGTAGGTTGAGACACCTGAAAACCATATGTGCGGGAGGGTAAAGCACCCAAATGAGATATAAACCTAGGGCGTGTTTCCACCCCACCCAAAGAGGATGACCTTTTATTTTTATCATTCTTCTTCTGATATCCTATTATAGTCTATGTTCTTAGTAATTCCTCAATAAACCTACCTAAAAATCAGAGGAATTTTGGGAGGTATAGTTTTCTTCATAGAGAACTGTATCTTCTTCATGCCCTTTAATCATGGGATATGTAGATGAATTTAAGACATTTCCTACCCCACCTTTAGTGAGATTTTTTTGAAAAGATTCATTAGAAACAAATATTTAAGATAAATTTAGTTCCATCAACATAAAATAAACATCAAAATAATAGGTTTCCCTTACTCCTAATTGATCATTAGGGTTTCCTATCAGATTAGAAACATTTATAGAAATAGGGGTGATTGAGAAATTCACACCTAGTTTTGGAGCCATCATTGGTCCCTAAGAATCCCAATATAAATAAATAGAGACCTGAAAAGGAACCAGTTTTACCAAAGGAAGAGTACCTACTGAGGAATGAAACCCACCTATGGGATAATACTCCAAAACCATGTCTAGAGACTACGTAATTTCATTTAAAAGTGATGAATATGGTGGTAATTCATATTTTCAAATATCCCTAGGATAGAATAAAACTGACTTAGAACTTCCACATTTTTGGGATTTTGGTGCGATGATTCCTTTAGTAAGAACTCCCATCTTTAAAGGGAGAACCTATCTCTTAGGAGAAACATCAATAGCCTGATACATTGTAAATGTCTATTCAGATGAACCCTACTTCTACACTCTAAGGGATAATTTCTCTAAAGATTATAGTGCTTAAAATATCCAATCGGAATAGATTAAAAAAATCTAAAAAGAGATATTCAAACCATAGAGGAGAATGATTTGATATAGGAGAGGAGTAGACAAATCCCATTCCACACAAATTCAAGATACCATGGTGTTTTCTATATATAGTTTAGCTTCATCGTCAAATAATAATACACCAAAATCATTTCCAATTTCCTTGGTAATTTCATGATTTTTAAGAGAAATTGGAAATACATAAATATGAATCCATATGATAGTTGATGATGTGTCATAACCTAAAGACACATCCTGAGACCATTTAAATAAATGAAATCATATTAACTCTCATAATAACACTTTCCCATAAAATGTTATTATGAAGTTACATAAAGAGTACAATCATGGGCAGTACATACACCACACAAAAGGAAATAGTGTCAAATATAGCATGAATCTCAGAGGAATAAAAAGTGAGATGAAAAACTCTTACTTCATTGTAATAAAATCGAGTCATATGAACAAAAGTTAATGATCAAAAAATGAATCACATAATAACATGAATATAAATATAATCATCATAATATATATCAATTTTAGTACACATTACACCACATGCAATAAATAAGTGGCGGACAATGGAAATCTCACGGAATTAAAAGTGAGATAAGAAATCCCTTACAAAAATTCGGCAGCCTAACAACGCCACTTAAGAATTCTTAAAATGAATTGATGAGAGTAATAGAGGGTATCTCATCATATGAAACTAAAAATTACAGTATGGTGAATATAAAAGAACATCCTCCAACATAAGAACATGGAGCATAAAAGAAATGACATAAAAGAGAGTACTTGAAAAGAAAGAGAGAGGTTGGATCCCTTACCTCGTGTCTGACTTGACTCGATCATTCTTTAATCTCTTGAATAATGAAATAAAGTTAATTTATACTTTATTAAGAACCCTTTTAATGTTTATTATTCCTTTTATATCACTTATTACCATGTTATAAACATTATGTAATCATTTAAGTTAATAATGTTCATTTTGTCGATATTTGGTACTTGAGTAAAAAATGGACTTCTTATAATTACACGTTGTTCATGTGGTCAAAGGTTCATTATATACAGAATTAAATTCATTAGTTATATATCATATATATCATATATATCTAGTATATACATGTATTTACATAACATTTGGAGGTAATACATGAAATGCACCGTTCATGGAGACGGTAAGTCGTACGTACGCATGAACGCTACTTTCATTTATATTTCTTATTTTAATGGAATTAAAACATAATGATACATAGATATATTATAATTCCAGTATAATATCATATATAATACCATTAAATCTATCCTTTATACATCCCACATAAGTCATTAACGAATCACATCACTTTGAGGGGGCGGTAGTCCGCACTTCCTCAAATGAGATTATCGTATTTACCCACTATGGAAAACATAAAGGTTTGATATAACTAGGAATTACAGAAGCATAAGGAAATCATAAAAATAATATATATATCATATATAAATACAGTTCCATCATAATGGCCACCATGAGAGGCGGTAATATGTAATTGAACAATCATCGTTTCGTGAGGCGTTAGTTTTCCATCCACAGAAACATTATGTTCTTCATCCATTATATGGAGGTGTGTGTAATTTTAGTTAGAATCCTTATTATAAAAAAATCATAGTATATTGATGATACTGGTTTTGTTACAGAAGAAAGGAAATAAAAAGTGTTTAGGGGTTGGAGAATTAAATAAAAGAAAACAATTTAAGAGAAATCGTTACCTTTAATTTGGGTAACTCCCTTTGGTTTGAACCAAAGGACTTCTTGAAGTGCCTTCTGCCAAAGGTAAGGATTTTAGGAGGAGGATAGGTATGTAGGGAGACTAATTGGGCAGATTTTGGATGATCCAAATGGCTTGAGATGTGTGAGGAATTGCATAGAAGTGGTTTCCTTTTATAAGGGAGAGGAGGGGCTCTTTAGGAAATTGTGAAACTATTATTTTATTATAAAATTATATTCAGTTTAAAGAGGTCCAAAACACATTAATGTCTAATATAAGATGACTCATACTAGAAATAAAATCATACAATAGGAATTGTACAGGTTTTGGATAATATTTTAATCATTATAATCTTATTTATTTAAATCATTTATTAATGAGGTAAATACTGCATCATTATTGTGTCATAAATAATTTAATTTATTTAACGTTTAAAAATTATAAACAAAATACCATGATTTAGTAAATCTTATTAGATTTCCAATGAATATTTATAGTCGAAAATATAATTTATATAACCCCTTATAAAAATTAATTTACTAAAAGATATTTTCTTTTGTCATTTTTGCCTTTACTTTAAGTTAATTAATCTAAATTGTCATTATCACTCCCAAGTGGCTCAAAGGGGTCCCAAAATCGACCAAAGGATGCCCATGGTTGGCCATGACTCATAAAATAAGGTTAGGAAAAGTGTTAAGGTAATTTTGAATTATTATAATAATTTTTTACCTTGAATTACCCTATTTACCTTTAACCGCGGTAAATAAAAGTCAAAAGTTACTATTCACCACAAATAATTTTCATCTTAATGAACCATATTTTACTTCTTTATAACAACCATGTATATCAGATTTTCTAAATTCAGTTCACAGAAGTGGTAAAATTTCATTTAAATGAAAAAGTCAATTTTTTTTAACTACCACTAAGTGTTTTCACTATTTATCAAAAATTGAAGTTTTTCAGAAAAATACCAAAATTTCAGCCTAAGCTATATTTGATATTCCAAATTCAAAAATTATGTCTATTTTGACAAATTCAAAACATAGATGTTGCATTAATTAATTTTAAAATTAATTCCTGTTATCAAAACAAATAGCGTGTTTTTAAGAAACAATAACTATCAAAAGATTGATACTTGTTTATGTCCAATTTCAAAGTGAAATTAATTCCAATGACCAACATTGGATTAAATGGTAAAAATATATTTTAATTTCACTTTAAATACAACTAAAAATATAATCTAACCATACAAATAAATTAGATTAAAATGCATTTTTGAATTAAAATACATTATTTTTCACTATTCATTAAAAAATGAACTTTATCGGGAAAATTCCAAAAATTTACACAAAGTAAATTTTTATGTCCCCATTCTAAAGAAGGATTTTATTTGGTCATATAGAATGTATTAAATTGACCAAAACTGGATTTAAAAAGGGTTCTCTAGTAAAAGGTGATAAATCGGCCTTTTAATGTAAATTATGCTTAAAATTAGATTCATTCACATTTTAAGACTCTAACTTTTATTGGATAAATGTAAATACATTTAAAAAACATGTATAATAATATTTTAGTCAGTTTCGTTCATTCCCTCCAATACAGCGTCTAGGTGTTAACTGCTGTTTAAAAAAATAAATTATTAGTGTGCAACGTAAGATTTCAAAGGAACACGTTGTTGCGTATCAGGTACGCTATCGAACATAGAAACAATTTTAAAGTAAAATTAATATTTAATTTAAAAATTAATAAATATGAAAATTTCATATTCTTTATTTACCTGGGATGTTACATCCTTCCCCCCTTTTGGGAATTGTGTCCTCACAATTTTAAAATTGGGCTCGGAAACTTCATTGAAAGCCCCACATCGGAAAAGGAGTAAATTAAAATATCACTTTAAAAGAAATAAAGAAAAGTAAAAAGGTTATCCAAGTTAACCCATACTAAGATTCCATTAAAACATGGATATGGAGGAGAAAAAAAGGGTCAAGTTCTGATGGAGAGTGATAAGAAACATGATTAGGAGAAAGTTAACCACAAGAAAATCACAAACTTATGATGTGTGTAAATGGTCTTTGATTACCCAGAAGGAAACGTAAACCAACAACGTTTTTGTTTTACATTTCGTTTCATAATTTTGAGGAATTAATCTTCTAAATAGAATAAAAACATAAGGAAATATACTTACCTTCAAGTAGAGTTTCATCTTTTAATAAGTTTCTAACAAAACTAATCATTTCTCTAAACGATGAGCATTCAAAAAGACTTAGTCACATCAAAATCACAAGATTAATCTTATAGAGAATCACATAATCCAAAAAAGAAGAACTATCTATTTCCCTTGTATTTAGAAATTAACCAAAAATTTTAGTACAAGATCAGATAATCACCAAAAGGACAATCCTTTATAAAAAGAAAAACTACTCTTAATCTCCAAAATTTGTCCAACAAAACCCAAAGTTCATCAAAGACCATTCAATAAAAATTTATCCTTAAAATTATTCAAAGTAATCCAAACTAAGATTGAAATACAAATCTCTGAAGGATTTAATCACATAGTCTTCCAAGATAAATCTTAACATTTATCTCCAAATAACATCAGTTACTCTTAAAGTCTCATATTGAAAAGTAATTAACCTAATCACATATCCTCCATGATAGGTTAATCATTTCCATAGATAACCCAAAATAAACTTATTCTTGATTCATAGGATCATCAAACTAAAAAGAATAAGTCATACTAACCAGGGACTTCATGTAGTCTAGTGGTAGTCAATAAATACCAGTCACACTTTGGTTATGGGTTCGATTCCCGCAGCTTCATCCGACGCGACGGGTTGTCACACGGTCTGCGTGTTGTCCTTTTTCAAAAACTATATAATTTTATAACATTCCCCAAAAAAAGATAAATTTATCAAAAATAACCATAACATATTTCAACCACAAATGTTATCTAATAACTTTCATTTTTCATCCCAAAAAGTATTAACCGGTAATTGCCTCAAATTCAAGGATCATATAAACCCAAATTTTTCTTTATAAATATATCCACAAAAGAAAAGATAATTATTCCTTGAATAAAATTTTCATATATCAAACATCAGGGTTACACATACTATGAAAAGTCTTCTAATGTAATCCCATCATCAGAAGAGCCTTAATACTTTTAAGCATTTCACCATCCTAAATTCTACCATAACTCTTTAATCCCTTATATGTTGACTTCTTACTCATTCAACATTCTTCATGATACATTAACCATTCCTCTCCAACTTATTCTCAAATACTTATTTTCTACAAACAAAATCATGAATAATATCCTAAGATTTCAATAATAGGAAAACATATGTTAAGAAATAATCCATACCTTTCATTGTTCATTGTCAGTTTCTTCATCCTCCATCGGAATGACATTAGGTATTGGTAAATGAATATTTATATGATCCTGGTGATCCTATTCCCAAAACTTCTTTGTAGGACATGTGTTTGCATAATGACCATGCACACCACATTTAAAACATTCAATTGATCCCTCGGAAAGGACTTCTTTCCCTTTCCTAGAGTCAACTAGATTATTCCTTTTTCCATGGCAGGTTCTTACTTTATGACCTTCATTTCCACATCAATAGAATATTTATGTCCCTTTGAAACATTTTCCTAGGTGTTTCTTTCCACATATTTGACACATAGGTTTTTGAATATACTTACCTTTATGATTATTACCTAAACTTCCATAGGTATTTGTTTCTCACATATATGATGCCTTATAAAGATCACTAAGGTTCAGGTGGTCAATCATGACTCTGGATAGTTGGTTGAGAACAACCACAAGTGTTCTCATTGCAGCTCCCATATCATTCAGTTTCTCATTCAGAAAACTGTCACAGTTTTCTTCACATCCACTATTACTTTGGTGCCTGCTAGATCCAACCATTTACTAAAACCAAAAAGGTTAGTGTGAGTATATTAGTAAAAACATCATATAATATCTTATGAGGAGGGTAAAAACTAAGATATACTTGTTCATGTTATCTTAAACTCATTCACTTTATCTAAAAAAACTACGACTCTTTCTGAAATCCTAACCATTATGGTAATTTCACTTATGCTTAAAGAATTTCCTAACCTCTAAAGTTATCTAAATCGACCTCTAATACCAACTATAAGGACCCGACCTTAAACCTTGCATAATCTTGAATTAAATGAATAATTCACATTGAGGATATTTTCAGGTTTAGAGTTTTAGAGAATTAGGACTTAACTATTACATAACAACTTGAATATTAAAAGTAGACACTACTACTCAGTATCCATTTTTTTCATAAAATAAACTCTTAAAAAGACACATGTCTAGTTCCATGTTTTAGACACCATGACTTTTCTTTGATCCCATCCTTGAACCTATTCATCTTTAAGTCCTGTGGAAAACATTTCAAAAACTTGGGATGAGCATAAAAAGCTCAGTAAGGGATACAAAAAGAAGGAAAACTATTATTTTTTCAAAACAACAAGTAAACCATGAATACTTTAACATAAGTAACACTTTTCACCTTTATGAAGTAGTAAATACTCTTCACTGAATAAAAGATCATTACTTACCCTTTTGTAACCAAAAGATTAACATAAAACCCATATAAAGAACACATAACATATAAAGGTAACTTGGGACATAAACATACATAAATGGAATAACCATACGGTCGACTTCCACACATATCACTAAATGGAATAGCCATACGGATGACTTCCATACCCAATGCATTGGAGGTTATAACGTAACCACCCGTCCTGGTATTCACGGCACCACCCGTCATATGGTTTATCACGTAACCACCATTAAAATGTCCAAGTACCATCATAACACATAAAATATTGCAAATATAAACATTTCACTAATAAAATTTCATTTTCAATCACAAGAAGTAATTTCAAGATATTGAAATAATCAATCCATTTTCAGAAACTATTTTAAAAAAAGATTTTTGAATCAAAGTGTCCCATACCACTTTGAAGATTTTAATGGAATTATAATTTTAAAACATTAATGTATATATAAATAAATAATCAAAACCATTTTGAAAACATGGACATTAAAGATAAATATTTAGAATAATAAATCTTTATAACATTTAAAACGATATTTTAGTTAAATAGTTTTTAGCAAAATGAGAGACGCTTGAATACAAATAATTGAGGAATAAAATTTAATCAGAACTTTATAATATCATGAGAATAAAGGAATTCATGATATAATATGTCAAAGGACAGTATATACACCATATAAGAGAGAATTGGTGCATAACAAAAATGAAGTCTCAATGAAAATGTAAATTGAGATGAAATCCCTTATAAAGATGGTATCCTTAAATTAAGGATAAATCAATATCATAATTTTGTGTGACAAATATAAATACACCCAATATAAGTGGATATTAAGTGTAAAATAATCATAGGTCATTCACACATATTCATAGGATGACATATTCAATAAGTACAAGTTGAACCCAAAGAATCGTAATTGGGTTAAGAAGTTCCCCGGTAAAAATTCGACAGCCTAACAACGTCTATTTAAAATTAAAAAAATGATTTGATGAGATAAAAAATGGAATATCATCACTTGGATATAAATTTTACATCAATAATGATATATAAGAACATATCCCAACATAATAATATGTAAATTAAAAGACATAAAAAAAGAAGTCTTTTATAAAGAGGAGGGTGAATAGTTCCCTTACCGATTTGGTAACTTAAAAAACATACACAACATGAAATAAGGATCATATAATGAATATTTAAATACTCATAAATGAAAGTATATTACACAAATAGTACAATAATGGTCAGTACATACACCACACAAAAGGGAATAGTGGAAAATATAGCATGAATCTCATGGGAATAAAAAGTGAGATGAAAAACTCTTACTTCATTGTAATCAAATCGAGTCGTATGACAAAAGGTTAATGAACACAAAATAAATTACATAATACCATGAATATAAAGATAATAATCATAATATATATCAATGACAGTACACATTACACCATATGCAATAAATAAGTGGTGAACAATGGAAATCTCACGGAATTAAAAGTGAGATAAGAAATCCCTTACAAAAATTCGGCAGCTTAACAACGCCACTTAAGAATTCTTAAAATGAATTGATGATAGTAATATGGGGTCTCTAATCATATGAAAATAAAAATTACAGTATGGTGAATATAAAATAACATCCTCCAACATAAGAACATGGAGCATAAAAGAAATGACATAAAAGAGAGTACTTGAAAAGAAAGAGAGAGGTTGGATCCCTTACCTCGTGTCCGACTTGACTCGATCATTCTTTAATCTCCTTAATAATGAACTAAAGTTAATTTATACTGGTTAAATAACCCTTTTAAAGTTTATTATTCCTTTTATATCACTTACGACCATGTTATAAACATTATGTAATCATTTAAGTTAATAATGTTCGTTTTGTCGATATTTGGTACTTGAGTCAAAAATGGACTTCTTATAATTACACGTTGTTCATGTGGTCAAAGGTTCATTATATACAGAATTACATTCATTATTTATATATCATATATATCATATATATCCAGTATATACATGTATTTACATAACATTTGGAGGTAAGAAATGAAATGCACCGTTCATAGAGACGGTAAGCCGTACGTACGTATGAACACTACTTTCATTTCTATTTATTATTTTAATGGAATTAAAACATAATGATACATAGGTATATTATAATTACAGTATAATATCATATATAATATCATTAACTCCATCCTTTATACATCCCACATAAGGAATTAACAAATCACATCACTTTGAGGGGGCGGTAGTCCGCACTTCCTCAAATGAGATTATCGTATTTACCCACTATGGAAACCATAAAGGTTTGATATAATTGGGAAGTACAGAAGTATAAGGAAACCATAAATATAATATATATCATATATAAATACATTTCCATCATAATGGACACCATGAGAGGCGGTAAGATGTAATTGAACAATCATCGTTTCGTGAGGCGTTAGTTTTCCATCCACAAAAACATTATCTTCTTCATCCATTAGATGGAGGTGTGTGTAAGTGTAGTTCGAATAATTCTTATAAAAGAATCCTAGTATATTTAGGATACTTGGTTTGTTACAAAAGAAAGTAAATAAAAAGAGTTTAGGGGTTGGAGAAGTAAATAAAAGAAAACAATTTAAGAGAAACTGTTACCTTTAATTTGGGTAACTCCATTTGGTTTGAACCAAAAGACTTCTTGAAGTTCCTTATGACTAAGGTAAGGATTTTAGGATGAGTATAGGGATGTAGGGAGCCTAATTGGGCATATTTTTGACGAGCCAAATGGCTTGAGAGGTGTGAGGAATTGCATAGAAGTGGTCTCCTTTTATAAGGGAGAGGATGGGCTCTTTAGGAAAGTGTAAAACTATTATTTTATTATAAACATATATTCGGTTTCAAGGGGTCCAAAACACATTAATGTCGAAGATAAGATGACTCATATTATAAATAAAATCATCCAATAGTTGGACAGGTTTTGGATAATATTTTAATCATTATAATCTTATTTATTTAAATCATTTATTAATGAGGTAAATACTGCATCATTATTGTGTCATAAATAATTTAATTTATTTGATGTCTAAAAATTATAAAAAAACTACCATAATGTAGGAAATATTTTTATCTTTCCAATGAATATTTATAGTCGAAAATATAATTTATATAACCCCTTATAAAAATTAATTTACTAAAAGATATTTTCTTTTGTCATTTTTGCCTTTACTTTAAGTTAATTAATCTAAATTGTCATTATCACTCCCAAGTGGCTCAAAGGGGTCCCAAAATCAACAAAAATATGACCATGGTCGGCCATGACTCATCCAATAAGGTTAGGACAAATGTTAATGTAATTTGAATTATTATAATATTCTTTTTACCTTGAATTACCTTATTTACCTTTAACCGCGGTAAATAAAAGTCCAAAGTTACTATTCACCAAAAATTATTTTCATCTTAATGAACCAAATTTTACTTCTTGATAATAACCATGTATGTCAAATTTTTGAAATTAAATTCACAGAAGTGGTACAATTTCATTTAAATTAAAAATTAAATTTTTTTAACTACCACTAAGTGGTTTCACTATTCTTCAAAAATTGATGTTTTTCAGAAAAATACCAAAATTTCAGCCTAAGATATATTTGATATTCTGAATTCAAAAATGATTTCTATTTTGAAAAATTAAAAACATAGAAGTGGCATTAATTAATTTTAAAATTAATTCCCGTTATCAAAACAAATAGCGTGTTTTTAAGAAACAATAACTATCAAAAGATTGATACTTGTTTATGTCCAATTTCCACTACAACAAAACCACCGTGAAACGTTGGTTTTTTTTAACACCCGACCCTCCTTCCCCCGTGAACCCGGCCCCCCGCTTCCCCCGCGACCTCGGCCCCCCGCTTCCCCCGGCGACCCGGCGACCCCGACCCTAGCGACCCTGCGCGACCCCGGTGACCCAGGCAACCCCACGACCCCGCGACCCCCGGCCCCCCGCAACCCTGGAAGCTGCACCGTCTTCCCCTCTATGTAGGGTTTTGTTTCTCCTTTAGGTTTTTTTTGGTTTTCCAGTATGTATAAGAATCAAATCCCTAAGAAGGGTTTGTGTGTAATTAATTCTATATAGGGCTATCCCCCAAGGCCACATTTTTCTTCTTTCTTCCACAATTTATTTCTCCTCACCCGACTCTCACAATCTATATTTTAATGGATATTTAACCTATTCTTTGTCAAAGGGAGATGTTCGTGTTTTCTGATTTCTATTTCTAATTCAACAATTTAATTTTCGTTCTTAGTGCGACAACATATTATTCAAGCATGGGGTGAAGGTATTTACTTTCATCTTTTAATTTTGATGATAATTTCTCTAACCATCAAATTATTTCTACTCAGTTATTTCACTTTGTTTAACAAGTGCATCATTTATGTATATAGGGAGAAGAATAACATTTGAGATTTAACTATGAGATTTCACGATGAAACACTATTGAGAGAGGTATATTTCATGATTTCTTCATCAAGAAGGGGGGGGGGGGAATTAATTCATTTTGAGAGGCACTCGATCACACTGATCACCCATACATTAAATAGTGGAAGTTGTTTGAATGAATGATATATAATCATGAGGATGAAAAAATAAAATTAATATTGTAAATGATGAATGAAACTTAAATCATTTTTTACACTTATTATTTTATCCTTTCTCTTATTTACTTAATTTATTTTAATTTCATTGTCTCATTTGTTTTATTTTATTATATACACATACCAATTTTATTTTCATGCTTCATTTAATTAATTTTTAAAAAAAATAAACAATAAAAAACAATTTGTGAGGGATGATTAATTGGGTTCCCTCCTTGAGAGAAGACCCGTGGTTGGAAATTGTATTATACCATTGGAAAAAAATCATTATTGATGAGGAACTTATGATAGGAATCAATATCAATAAGTTTTAGCAACAAATCATTTTAATGTTTGAGGGACCTGCCTCTAATTAGGATATAGAGAGGTGGCTAAAGGATCCTAAGTATCCCTTTAAATTGATCTGTGTAAGGAAGGGTAAATAGATTTTATCGGCTATTAGTTCTTTGAATCGTGAAGCTCGTCTATAGTGGATTCTCTTTTAGGGTGATCATGAAGAGTTTATGGTGTATTGCGGAAAATTTTAAAGTTAATATTGAGATAATTTATTATCATTGACATTGAAGGAAATGTAGTGCCAAGAGTTTATCAACCTTCGATATGAGAGTTTGAGTGTAAATGAGATTAGAGTTAGGTTCATGAAACTTCTCTTATATGCTTGCAATATTCTTTATGATGTTACCCCATTATACTATTTATGTAAATTAATGTGCTAGAAAATATTGAGGTGATAGATAATAAGTTATTAAAGTCTCATTCATCTTAATAAAGAAGTTACTATAACTTATTGAAGAGTGGATCTATGAATGCATATATTTTTTGAGCTAGATAGTTGATGTTTTGAATAATAGTTTTTTTGTATCAATATTTCTTTTTTTATTTCTCTAGGGATGACAATTCTTATGATTCATCTAGGATCCCTTATGTACTTTGTTTTTTGTGTGTTAGCCATGGAAATTGAAAGCTTTATCACTCAACCATCCCTGGTGGTCAGTATGGAGGTCATGTCAACTTTTAAATACATCCTCAATAACAGTTTCCTCTAAACATTTCTTATTAATAACATAATCCTTAGGATTTTATTCTATAGAGGGGTGATAGAGTTGGTGGAAGAAAACCTTGAGATATTCCTGGTACAAAATGACTAAGGACTAAATATGGTAGATGTGAAAGATGTCATTACGGACAGTAAGGAAAAAGAGCAGGGTGTGATCAGTTTCATGCTATGTATTTTCTAGTGTTGGGTGAACCAAACATCATTTGTGTCCTGACCCACCCAAACATCATTTGTGTCATGACCAAACATCAAAGATACTTATGCTACCCCGCGGATGTTGCTGGATCGGGCCAACATGCTGCGTTCACGCCGCGGTCACGCCGCGGTCACGCCGCGGTCACGCCGCGGTCACGCCGCGGTCACGCCGCGGTCATGCCGCGGTCACGCCACGGTCATGCCGCGGTCATGTCGCGGTCACGCTGCGGTCACGCCGCGGTCAGCCCCTCCCCTCCCCTCCCCTCCATCCTACCCAGCCCCTCCCCTCCCCTCCCCTCCATCCTTCCCCTCCCCTCCCCTCCCCTCCCCCTTGCCCAACATTTTCCCCCATCCCAGCAGCCTCCCTTCCCCTCCTCTCCCCTCACCTCCCCTCCCCTCCATCCTGCCCAGCCCCAGCCCCTCACCTCCCCTCCCCCCTGCCCAACATTTTCCCCCAGCAGCCCCCCCTTCCATCACCCCCCCCCCCTCCCCTCCCCTCCCCTCCAACCTGCCCCTCCCCTCCCCTCCCCCTGTCGAACAATTTCCCCCAGCAGCCCCCTCCCCCCCAGCCCCTCCTCTCCCCTCCCCTCCCCTCCATCCTGCCCAGCCCCACCCCTCCCCTCCCCTCCCCTCCAACATGCCCAGGCCTTGCCTCTCCCCTCCCCCCTGCCCAAAAATTTCCCCCAGCAGCCCCCCACCTTAGCCAACCTTTTCCCCCTGCACCCCCTCCCCCCTTACAGAAGACTCCCCTCCCCTCTACTCCATCCTGCCCCTCCCCTCCCCTCCCCTCCATCTTGTCCCTACCCTACCCTCCCCCCTTCCCAACATTTTCCCCCAACCGCACCCCTGCCCCTCTTAGTCTGTAATGTTTTCTGAGATAATTTTAGTTCTATTTAATAAATTCACGTAGTTGTGGGTTTTTGTTAATTTAAAAAATTCATAAATCATGCTTGTAACAACCTAACTCGGTAGAACCAAACTAGTCGCCTGAGCCAGCCCATTACAATGTGGGATAAAATAGAGATAATAAAATGTGTCTTGAATATAAGAAAAATAATATTTACAACTAGAGTAAAAATGAAGAAATAATAAAAGATACTACTAAATCAAACATTCTTAAGAAAAAATAAATACAAGTCTAGACAATAAGTCTTTATGTGACCACATCTCCTTCAAAAAATCTAAAAATGAAACTATGATGTAAAGAGAAAACCTAAATCACAACTTAATGTACTTTCCTTTTTCTGTGTTCTATAAAAAATTCTACAACCACCTTTAGTAAGAAGTAGGGTGTGAGAAACATATACTATTAAGATACCACCCAAATGATCTATATGGATCGGATACACCCAAAATTTCCTAAGGTAAGAGCTATTGATGAGAGGATAAGGTTTCACAATGAAATGAGCCCTCAAACACTAGAAAAACACATAAAATATAAATCATAGAATTATATAGTGTGTAATGTTTTACACATTGTGAATCCCTTTAATTTTAATTTAAGCCACCAAAATGTGTCACCTATAATTAAAAACATGATTTTTCACATTACATGATGTGTAGCATTCTCACGTTTTGTAATACAGTTCACAACATCTGTCCAGTGGAAATTACACATCATGTAATACCATTACACGTCATGTAAATTTCCAGTGAATAGCATAACATTTCAGGGAAAAGTTAAAATCCAAAAAACTCATGATTTCACTATTCTAGGTATCTTACCAATTCAGGGCTGAAAATACTTTCCCATTAAAAAAATAGAAACCCAAAACCAAAGATCATAACATACCCGATAGAAAGGTAATGGGGAATTACAAACTCCCCACCATAAAATATTTTTTTCCCTAGAAAGAACTCAATATCTTGGAAATACAAAAAGAGTAGGTCATTTCTGCAACATCAACGACTCACGCTCCCACATCTCATAGAAATTATATTCACACTTCCATAGTACCCAGTCCAATGAAATTATTTTACCATGTAGTACCTCATATTGGTGATCTATAATATAAATTGGATTCCAAAGTGGTATCAGGAACAAGAACAATATCCTCCCATATAAACACATTGGAAGGATCAAGTATACACCTCCTCAACTGGAAAACATGAAACATGTCATGTATAGATTTCAAGACAGATGATGACAGAAACCGATAGTCCACCCTCCTCAATCTCCCAACAATCTCAAAGGGGCTTATAAACCTCATGAACGACTTACCCTACTTACCCAACCGATGATGTCCCAAGTGACGTGAAACTATGAGAAAGACTTGATCACCAACCTCAAACTCTATCGACCACCGACAACAGTCCATATAAGATTTTTGATGACTCTGTGTCATGATCAAATGCCTTTGGATCAACTGTATGACCTCTATCATCTCCTAAATAATTCTCGGCTCAACCAAGGACTGCTCTCCCAACTCTGGCCAACATAATGGAGACCAATATGGCCTCCCATACAAAGCCTCAAAGGGTTCCATCTAGATCGAATCCTGATAACAATTTTTATAGGATAACTTTTACAAAATAAAAAAAATTATCCCATGATCCACCAAAATAAAGCACAATATCCTAGAGCATATCTTAATTATATTTGAGATCCCTCTCTTTCTTTCCTTCTGTCTGTGGATGATAATTCATTATCAATTTCAACTAGGAACCCATTTCCTTTCACAAACCATTCCAAATCCCAGATGTGAATGTCAAGTCCCTCTTAGAAACAACTGATGAGGGAACCCCGTGAAGTTTCACAATCTCTCGAACATACAAGTCCCCAAGCTATTCCACTTTCTTTGTTTCATTTATTGGAAATAAATGTGCTAATTTAGTGATTCTATCACCAATCACCTAAATCACATCCTTCCCAAAAAGATTTTATGGAAACAACTGACAAAATACAAGAAAATATCATCTCACTTTCATAATGGAATGGGTAAAGGATTCAAAAAACTTATAGGTATCCAGTGTTCTACCTTAACTCTTTGAAAAGTGAGACACATCGATACAAAATCCTCAATTGACCGACTCATTCTCGGCTACCAATACTAACATCTCAAATCATGGTACACATTTTTATCCCCAAGAGGTATGGACCAACATGATTGATTTATACTATCTATAAACTTCTATCTCAAGGAAAATGGAACAACTAACCTGCTACAAAAGCAAAAAAGCTCCATTGGGAGATGGCGACAACTCGTATGAGGTCTCCCCACCATTTAGGATTTCTCATAAAAATCATATCTCAGTGTCTATCATATTCTTGAGTAAAACTCACTCATCAAAATATGAATCAAAATTTATCGAATCCAAGAACACCATTCCGGCAACCTCCTTTACTCCAAACATCATCTCTGAAAATAAACTCATCATAGACCACCGCTCAAATTATTCATTCGCTGCTTGTGTCTGTAATTTTCTACTCAATGCATCATATACCACATTTCATTTATTGGGGGTATATACAATATCAAAATAAAAGGTCTAAATATAATCACCCAAGCATCTATGTTGCAAGTTTATATCTATCTAAGTGAAAATATAATTTAGGATTTTATGATCAGAATATACTATAAACCACTCTCCAAATAGATAATGATTCCACATTTTGAGTGAATGCATAATAGATGCCAGTCCAAGATCATGGGTAAGGTATTTCTTCTCATGAGTGCATAACTGTCATGATCCATAAGCCACAACTTGTTTCCCCAACATTAAGACACGTCCCAAACATGTACTATAGGCATTGAAAAAAACATCATAACCTAAACCTTGTTCTTAAAGAGTCAAAACTATTGTTAAAGTAAACCTCATATTAATCTCCTAAAAAGATCTATGTCACTTTTCATTCTATTCAAACTTTACACCCTTATAGGTTAAATCTGTCATCAAATATGCGATCTTGGATAATTCCTAAACAAACCATCTATTGTAACCTACCAAGCCCAAGAAGCTTCGAATCTCAAACATGTTTTTGGGATTTCCCCAAGACATAAATTCCTACACATTTTTAGGATCAACTGATATAACCCTCTCAGATATCACATTCCCTTAAAACAACACTTCCCAGATCCAAAACTCGCACTTGGAAATCTTAACATATAGATGATGTTCCCTCAATGTTCAAAGAACGATATCCAAATGGTCTTTTTGCTCCTCCTATGTCTTGGAGTAAACCAATATATCATCTACGAACACAAAAATAATATATTCTAAGAACCTATAAAATATTTTGTTCATGAGATCCATGAAAACCGCAGTAGCATTACTGAGACCTAATGGAATAACCAAAAACTAAAAATTCCCATATCGACTCTAAAACACTATCTTGGGTATATCCTCTTCTTATAATATCAATTGGTGGTACCTAGATCTCTATTCAACCATAGAAAATAAATTAACCCCCCTAAAGTGATCAAAAAGAACATCAATTCTAGGTAAATGATACTTTATCTTAACGGTCACCCAATTCAACTTATGATAGTCGATAAAAAGTCTAAGACTTTCGTCCTCCTTATTAGAAAATAGTATATATGAATCACACAATGACACGCTAGTATGAATAAATCATTTCACCTCCATATCCTCTAGCTATAACTTAAGTTCCACAAATTCAGTAGGTTTCATTCGATAGGATTTCATATAAATGGGCATCATTCCAGGTAACATGTCAATAGTAAAATCGCCTCTCTCTGTAGAGGCAAGCCAAAAAAATCATCTGGAAAGACCTCAGGGTATATACAAACAACAGAAGGTATCTAACAACCCAATCATGGTTCAACTACATCAACAAAAATTTCTAACAACTAGCATGAGATTAAACTATCATAAGGAACAATCGGCCCTTCCCTTTCTGATCTAAAGTCTCACTCACCCTGGAAAACATGAGTGACCCCATCGATAGATAAGAATTTCAGTTAATAGAGATAATATTCTATCATGGCCTTAATGTTAATCATCTAGTCTATAATGGTAATCAAGTAAAATATGTAAATATCAAGTACTAATAAGTCCCAAACCACCTCAAAGTCACATATCACCACCCAATACATGGTACATTGAAACCTTGTTCAGACCTCTTTCGTAAAGGCGTGGAAAGATCTAACAAGAATGGAATATGATATGAAGGAAAAATAAAACCTTAAACCAACTTTGAAGATATAAAATAATGATTATTACCTATATCAAACAATTCTATCACCATATAAGATGATATAAACACCGTACCTCTAACAGTTTTTGGCTCTACTTTATATTCCTCTAGCACACACTCTGCTGTATAATGCTACCAGGACATGGCCACCAAAAATCCCCCTTTTCCTGATAATAAAACCCACAACCCTTTGAAGTATCAATATGAACCTATAACCCCTTGGTAAAAGTGGATCATGACTTACTAACATAGGACATCTTATCACAGAAATGCTTCAGATGGATAGAATTCCCACAAATATGAAAAGTTATAAGGGCCTCCATACACTGAGTTATAGTATGACCACACCTCCCACACTGGTACAAAATAACCTATTAATTCTCAATAGAATCCTTAAAACCAGTCCTATAGAAAATTTACCACTCTTAAACTTTATTTTATGGAAAGAAGAAGCACCCTGGTTAACTGTTGAACCCACTAAAGCTCTGTCCAAACCTATCCTCCCAGTTATATCTTCCTTAGCCAAATTTTCTTTACCACTACTTAAAAATAGTTCAAAAGGTACAAAATAACTAAAATCAATCAAACATTGGCCCTCATCCCCAACTCAAACCTCAGATCCTTCAAGTAATAATTGGTGAAAAGCTTAGTTTCTATATGCACCAACTTTGCAAAGCGAGTGGCGTACTCTAGAATGGTACACTCCCATTGCTCCAATTTTAGAAACTCTTAGGTATTTCCCCCATGTAAAGTCTCAAGATAAAACTAATGATTGAAGATATTATTGAAAGAAACTAAGGTAATAACTTCATGAACTTATCTTGTAGTATATAATCTCACCATATTCGTCTTGGTCCCTCGAACATATACATGGAAACCCCCTTCTGAGAATCCATAGGATTCTCCAAAAATTTGAAGAAACTTGATATCTATTCAATAAAATATTATGAATCTTGAGGTCCTTTGTCACCACCGAAGATAGGTGGATGCTGCTTGGTACATTTTGAGCCATGATCTACTTCCCATATCATGTTCACTTCACCCAAAAACATTAGAGTTTGAATGGTACGGAACACTTTGGATACTCTTATGAAACCTTTCTTAAAGATTTTCCTATTTTATTTAGAATAGCTATTCTTGGAAGAATTGCCTATAAAAACACAAGACAATAACTAATAAAGCATGAGAAAATTCCAAAAACCCTAAAAATAAAAACAAGAATCTAAAAAATTATTTTAAAAAATAAGAATTTAAATCAGTTATGAATCCTATTCCAATAAGTAAACACATTTTTAAAGGAACAGATCCATCCAAATAAACTCTCTATTTTGTCTATTTAGATGACTATATATGCATCAAGTTTTCAGACATTATAGATCGGTTAATTTAAATAAAATTTTCATACAATATTTATTCAAATGAACATAAATTATTTTTCTCGGACTTAGTAAAGATTTTCTGACCACCCATGGAAACTCAGATTCAGTAATAGGAGTGATATTTCTATTCCCCTTTTTCCGTACCTATGGACTGAATTCTAATGATCCTCCTCTAGTATACCCAAGGAACTAAAATGAATCAGATAGTACTCACACACTTTAGTCTGAGTAACTACTCTGATACCAAATTGGTATAGTCTAACCTAAGTCAACTAGACCAGTTACCTAATCCAGTCCATTACGGGGTGGGGTAAAAAAGAGATAACAAAACAAGTATTTGATATAAGCAAAACAATAAGTACAACCATAGTACAAAATAGAAACAATGTAAGATACAACTTATTAAAATAGAATAAACCATAAATAAATACAAGTCTAGACAGTAAGTCTATGTGTGACCGTGTCACCTCCAAACTCTCCCAAAATAAAACAGATACTAAAAGAGAAAACATGCATCACCACTGAATGAACTTTCCTTTACTTGTGTCCTGAAAAGAAAAGTCTACAAAAATTCACAAGTAGAAGTAGGGTGTGAGTAATATATCCCTGTAGAATACCACCCAAAATATCTATACAAGTTATAATAATAATAATGTACAATTACAAGCTTTAATAAAATAGTTTTACATATAGTTTTATAAAAATAACAATTTTAAATCCTTTTTCAAAAATCCTAGAGTTTTCACAAATTGCATTATATATTTCCAAATCCCTAAAAAAGTAGGTAAATATACCAAAATAAAAATAAAAATTTGATCCAAAATCCATGAAATATATTATCATATAATAGAAAACCAGAAACAATAATGCACCTGCCATCTAAGATCTGGCCTATGCGACAATATGTACTAGAACTCACAATCCTAACAAGGAATAAGGTTCGATCCAACTAACAGAAAGGTCTACCAAAAACCATCTACATTCAATGGGTTACCTCTTATTAGTGTCACACATAATAAGGATATCTATGTCTCTTACCTAGTGTACCCAAGGTTCCTTTTGTGCAATTTTTATCAATTTCTATTTTTAAAATTATTCTCACATTTTTACAAAACCATTTCAAATCCAATACAATATTATTTAGGGTTTGAAAAATCCATTTTACATTTCAAATCAAGGAAATCTTATTTTCAAAGTAAACCCCATTTTCAAACATGAACCCATTCCCTTTTCAATTTCAACACATAAAATTTCATTACAAATATCAAGGAATCAATATGAACAACAAGAAATTCAGGGAATTAGAATAATTGAACAGATCCAACTACCTCAATAGCATATAAAAACTAACTACCTTTGGAAATAGGGATTGTAAACCCTAAGATATTCTTTTAGAAGACAATGCATGACCAAATACAGAAAAAGGATTGAGAAAAAACACAATCTATTACCAATTCCTACAAAACAAATAGTGTCACAACCACAAACGAGATAAAAACTAAGAGGAAGGCTTACCTAGAGAGTTGAAACTCCTAACCCTGATGATCAATCATTGAACAAATCAATCCAAATAGAAGGGAGACACTCAAACTCACCTAGGGTAATATTTTTGTCTGAGAGGAGAAGTCAATATAAGGAAATTATCCCTCAAACACCCACATGACACCCTAAAATTGGAACTCAATGATTTACATAGCGAGTAATCTTTTACACATAGTGAATCCCTTTCATTTTAAGTTACATAGAAAAATGCATCACCTCAGATTAAAAAAATAGGTTTTCACATTACATGATGAGTAACCCTTACACAACATGTAACATTATCAAGATGTTTAATCTAGTATATGATAGTTTTTAGTGTTCATTACACATCTTGTAATCCCATTACACGTGTTCTAACTTCCTAGTGAATAGTAAAAAGGCCTGGGGAGGAGCTTAAAATCCAACAAACATGTGACTTCACCATTACAAATATCCTCCCAATTCTGGGCTGAAAATACTCACCCAATTAAAAATGGGAAACCCAAAAAAATATCAGAATAAACCTAACAGAAAGTTAATGGGGAGTTACATAACTGGGCTTTGTCATGTTGATCATGTGGATTTGTATGGTTCGATCTGAGTAGAATTTTGAGAAAATATGAAATGAATGAACATCATATGGTTTTTTCTAAACTCTATATGGTTCATTTATGAACATCATAAGGATAATATTAGAATATAAAATTGTTAATTAGAGAGGAAAATGGAATATTGTAAGGTTATTTCATGAATATTATAAGGTTTACATAGGATATCATATGGTTGTTTGATGAATTTGAACAGTTGATTCTATAGTGTAATTATAAGAAAAGAGAATAGGAATGAGCTTCATAAGGTTGATTAAAATATCATATAGTTCACATTGTAAATTTTAAAGATTCAAAAAATATTTTTCGGGTTTATTCAACCATAAAAATAAAAATATGATAAAAAAATATGGTAGTAGATAATATGATACCTCAAACACATAATGATTATACGAAGTTAATAAGGTTCATCTAACAAAACAAAATGGATGTTGGCCCAAAAATTTAAAAAGGTATTTCCACACATTCAGAAAATGAGGGACATTTTATGTTACGTACAATTTTTTAAAAAATAGAGAATTTTTTATTTCAAAAGATACTACCAAAAATAAATGGGGAAATGATGTACTATTTTGAAATTCATAAATCACATGAAATTGAATATTTTTTCATGAAAGACAAATATTAAAAGTGTTTTTCTAGGATATTTTATATCACACCCAAATAAAAAACCAAAATAGAGTAAACTAAATCTAGTATAGTGAAATTAATAAATGAGGTAATATATTAAACTATCTATAATTTTTAGATTTATATATTTCTGAATTTTTGGAAATGGTGGTCATTATTAAAAAATTTACCTTGGAATATTTATATTTATTAGCTAAAATATGAATAAGGGAATGTTTTATTATCATTCTTGAGGGTGGTTTATTTATAATTGATTATTAGGGGAATTTTGGATCTTTCTCATTCGAACAATAGTTTGAAGAAATGTGAGGAATATTTTTTTGTACAATTAAATTATAAATAATTTTATTGAATATGAGTTGTAATTATTTTTAGATTAAAACTCAATATTTAATATTGTATAATGTATAATGTATAACTAAGTGGATTAAGTTAGAGATATATTTTAATTAGATAATAAGAAATGTTTAGTTTGAAAAGATACTAAAAGTGGGAGTTAATAACTTTGATAGAAAATCATTAAAGTTTGAGAATTCAATGATTCATTATTGATATTCCTTTCATCAACTATTTTTTCTTAAAGTGATCAAGGATAAATGACTGAAAAATTAAAACATTTATAATGAATATGAGGCATAAAGTAGTGATGAAATAAAAAAAATCAATTTCAAGGAAGATAGAAATTATATATCTAGATAGTTCCGCCATAAATATTTTTCCTACGGTACTTAGGAAGGGAAATAATTCTTGAATAGATGATCTACCTATTATAATTATTTAGATGCTAAGTAGACCATAGAAACATATCATTATGCTTGAGGGTGTAATATATCCACCCATTGTTGGATCATGTCTCTTCAAGATCTAATAGAGTAATAAATACTCAATTATAATGTTAAAATACCTAGAAGATATTGAACCAGTATATTTGAGACCACTTTAATAACTAATGGTAAAATAAAGTTATAACTAAAATTAAAGAAAGATCACTAGTTTCAATATACTTACCATTAACATAAAATGAATATGAATCCTAGTACATTGATCCCCTATTTTCCTGAATAATTTCACCACATTACATGATACCTTGTGAATAATATTTATTTGAGTTTAGAGTGAGACATTGAACTAGTTACTTATATTTTACCAATGGAATATACTATCCCACAATTGAGATTTCATACATAAAAGTATATAATGAGATCTATATCCATATAGAAAAAGTAATGCCATGTCTCTTCTATAGTGAACAAAAGGAAACAATAATTGAGAAATTTTACACTTTTATACTTATTTTATTATTATTTATCCCACTTTAGCTTGCATCATTATGTAAATCCTATAAAACCTAGTAGCTAGAAATGAGAAAGATAAACCTACCTAGAAATTACAAAGGCTCAACTACACACTACTAAAAGTAAAAAATAAAGGAAATTATCCAATAATGGCAACTAAGAATCTAGTTCCTTTCATAATCCAAGAATAAACCAAATATATTAATCCCATTACAGTTTGAAAATTAGGTGAAGTAATTATTCAAACTTTTTGTTAGAATAATACACGAATTTTTTCATCATGATTCCTTTTTTCCTAAATTTATCAAACAGAGGGAAAACATGATTTAAGATGCACTAAATTAAGAAATTCATTATTCCTAGGAATAGGATACACCATAAGTGACTTGCACATATATCCTCATTATAGGTAATGTGTATGAGTCTAACAAAATGTGAGACTGAATAAGCCCAAGGATTCTGGCTAAAGAAACAATTCTTAAGCCCTTCAACCAACAAGATTCTAGATAAAAATAGACATTACTTGTAGTATAACACATTAAATTAATTTATGATGCAAGCTCACTTGGAGAAATCTTTGGTTTGGTATTAGGAACCATGGGATAAAGATATTTTTCCAGTAATTCTTTCATTCAAGAATATAATTCCACCCATGATAATAAATTGTCTTTAATTTCTTGATAATTTAAAAATAGATTCATGATGATTTTTTCATGGATGAAATCCCTTTGAATTCCCTTTGATCTAGAAAACTAGAGATGAAATTTAATTTTTGTGAATGAATATTTCTTAAAGATATTTATCAGGGAAATATTACCATGTGATTTTTTATTGCATACACAGAATATTCCCTTCAATTATTTTATAATTATGTCCTCCATCCCCATAAAGCATCATCATCCTTTATCATCTAAACCAATGATGTATCCCCTATTGGGAAGCATACTGAATAATGATAATGAAATTTTTTTATATTCTTCTAATTGAAAATTTAGGAGTCGAGATTACTGTTAGAACATGCATGGGAATCCAAGTAGGGACATAATAAATAAGGGTGATCCTACCTCCAAGCAAGAGAAATTTTCTATTCTGGTTGGTAATTCTACCCAATACACTATTGATAATACCTTCAAAATATTGAATTAAACCACTATTATTTGATAAGGTAAATCATGTATTCTATAGAAAATTGTTTCCTTGAGATTCTAAGTTTTTCTTTAAATGATTTTTTTGGACTTCTCAAACATTTTAAAGGAATATATACACTTTACTTGTTATTTTTTATGAATTTTTCACTCCTTTTAATATATTGAATACGAATTTATTTGAAAATTTATATATATATTCATCATCTATTAATAAATAAAACTATATCATTTTCATAGAATAAGTTTGATATGCAAAAAAATCAATACCAATCATTATATACCCTACCACTGGAAATTTTATAGTTTAAGATCTTTTTAAGAACAAACTAATCCATGATAATTAAAATTTGGGAGATAATTTACCCTTGATAAAGACCATAACCTGACTTGAAAGATCCAAACCTTCTCTCATTATATTTATCATAAACCATGAAGAGGAGAAGTAGTAAAATAATAGATCAAAAACCCATTATGAGAATCTACACCACCTAAGAACATTAAAAATGAATTTCCATTCCATTCTATAATAATATTTAGACCCAATTATGTGTATGTTAGAGTCCCACATTGGTTTTCCATATCTTTTATTAATTTTTATTCTATCTATAAATAAAGTGCTCTACCTCCCATTGAGGTATGGAATATGATTCTACATGGTATTAAAGGATGTTACCTAACCCTATCCCTCCCTCTTGTATTTTTTCCACTCCACCCCCATCCTATGACCATCCGCTGTCTATGAAACCCCCAACCTACCCCCCTCCATAATCTCCCTACATGTAACTCCAATATCTATCACCCCAACCTATGGCGCCCTTCCCCAGCAGCCACGACATCCTACAGAAGCCCTCTCCTGACCAACATCTCCCTACGCATCACACAATGTACCGACTATAGCCAGTACCCCTAGGAAAACCCTCTAGCCACCACTTCCTCTATCTCCTTTAGGCTCACCTCATCCTCACTCTCCAACTGAACACATATATAACTCCAAGTCTCGGCCTCCTAGAGCCCTGCTCACCTATCGCATCTCTCTCTATCATCACTTCATCATCGGACCGTGATCATGGTTCATGCCTACCTTTGGTGTAGCCTTGCCTTTCCTACTGAGGAAAGATTTCACATCTCTGACTATTCCTACAAAGTGGGTTCTTACTACCTATTCCTCCATCTCCTTTAAGAAATGGTATCATCCTCACTATCATCTAATATCCATAACAACCTATAACTCTTTATGGATGATACTACACTTATACACTCTCATCGGGCTGTTTTTTCACCTACCACTTCCTCAGCCTCTATTGCTTAGGCCTGGGGCCCTACCACTTGTGAATCTCATCAACTAACATCTTGGATACTTGATTATAATGCTTTTAATTATCTCACAAGTTATGGATTTATTCTTACTACCTATCATTCATATACCATTTCCACTGAAATTATTATTACTGATGGATCTACAATACCTATTTTGGGATTTGGAACATGCTCCTTCCTTACTTCTATTCACCTGGATTCAATGGATCATGTTCCTTTAATTTATTTTAATTTTATCTCCATCAATTAACTCACAAAGGATGTAAATTGTGTTGTTATTTTTATATCTTCTGGTGTTGTTTTTCAAGAGTGGTCGATGAATCGAGAACTTCATAGAGGTTTTCTTAGTGATAGGGTGTACATGTTTGATACCCCACTATCTCTTGCTTTCTTATCCACCTCAGCTCATGCCCTCAACCTACATTTTCACCATGGTCACCCACCAGCTTTTGTCTTACATAATATTTTATCCCTTTTTAGTCCACAACATTCCTTCCATTTTGAATCCTATAAGTTTTCTAAATATCATCAGGTGATGTTTTTTCCTCATTTGGTGACATGTGTAGCGAACCATTTTGACATAGTTCATTCCAATGTATGGGGTCTCTACAGGGTTCCCAACCAGTTAGGGTACCATTATTAGGTATCCTTTATTTATTAATTCTCTCGAATGACATGTCTATATATTATTCATGATCATTCAGAGGTTTGTGATATTTTAAAAACTTTTTAACATGAAATTCACACTCTATTCTTTGAGACTATTAAATTTACCCACTCAAAAAATGACCAAGAATATTTATCTTCTTCTCTTCATTAATTTCTCAAATACCATGGTGTCCTCCATCAATCATCCTACCTTGATAACCCTCAGTAAAATGGTGCGGTCAAGCATAAACATCTTCATATTCTAAAAACATCATGGTCCTTATCATTTCACATGAATATTCCCCTTTATTTTTTGGGGGATCCTATTTTTACTTCCAACTATCTTATTTATCATTTTTATTCTTCTATCCTTCAGGGGGAGAGTTTGTTTTCAACTATGTTCCCCTATCTTCCTCTTTACCATCTTCCACTTTACATGTTTGTATGTATTTGTTATATTCATGACACTCATCCTTATATCTCAAAATTCTACCCAAAGTATCTTCATTGCATCTGTATAGGCTACTCTCATACCCAGTGCAGCTACCGTTTTTTCTCTACTAACGTTGGAAGTCTCTATTAATGTATCATTCATTGATAACTCTTAATTGTTATCCTCTCCACCCTATCCTAATCATGATACCACCATCAATGAATATCTTCCTCTCACCATCCACCCACCCCTACCTATGTTGAACCAATTAGATGATCTTCTATTTGGACCTATCTACTCTCATCATCCATCGAACATGTCTTCTTCCCAAACAGAGGATACCATTTCCCCAACTTCATCTATTTCTACTTCTTTAGGCACCGATGAATTGCTGATTCCATTTCAAAAATGTACTTTCTCTTTCCAGAATAATCCTCTATACACAAATTTATACAAAGTCTTCTCTGGACTATATATGGTAAATATTCTTTGTATGGTTGTTGAGGTTAAATATCAGTATAGTTTGTTGCAACAAATTTGGGATGAATTATAGGCCTTAGATGATAATCACACATGGGATCTGGTCCCCCTTCCGGTAGATAAATAGGTTATTGGCAGAAAATGGATTTATTTGGCCTGTCAAAATTCAGATGCTACTCTTCATTTCCTTAAATCCTATCTCATAGAAAAATGATTTTCTCAAAAAAATGGTGTTGATTATTTTGTTAACTTCTATCTGGTTGTTAAAATAGCATTTGTTTTATTTTCAATATCTCTTGAAGCTTCTAATAATTGGACTCTTCATCAACTTAATGTGAATAATTCATTTCTCCATGGGTTTCTTAAAGAATAAATATATTTTCAACAACCTCCATGATTCCTTACCTTTTGGGATGGGTCTCATGTATATTGGCTTCTTCAGTCTCTTTGTGGGCTCAAACAGTCTCCTTGTGTGTGGTTTGGTAGATTTTTCACCATCATTACTACCTTTGGTCTATCTCAGGGTATGAAGGATTATACTATTTTATATCAAAAAAACATCTAATTGCATCATGTTAGTTGTATATTTTGATGATATCATTATTATTGGGAGAAATTTTCATGGAATTACCCATATCTATAGTTATCTTCAATAGTAGTTTCATATCAAAGACCTAGGTCCTTTGATATATTTTCTTAGCATTGAAGTCTCATGTTCTCTAACCAGTATCATCCTTTTATAATGAAAATATGAATTGGATATCCTATAGGATACCAACTTGTCTTAGGAAACTTTCATTAACACTCCTCTTGAACTAGTGGAATGGTCTCTCTATGCTGCCACTGACCCATATTCTCATTCGGATGGGTATTTTCATCTTGTGGGAAAACTCAATTATCTTACCATGACTAATATGGATATTTTTTTACAGTATCAATTAATTAATTACCATATTTTTTCTTTGATATATGTTGTGGAATAAGATTTTAGATTCTATTATTTAGAATCTATGATAGGGACTTGTAAAATAAATTACAAAGACCAGTGGGTTAGAACTCACAAAATCTGTAAGGGGGAATCCCCTTGTGAATCAACATGAGAGTCATTGTGGTGATAACATGAGGGATGTGACCACCCTTCATGTAATCATGAACTTACCAAATGATATGTTTCTTAATGCAATCCCATTTTATGATATATTAAGATCCATGAAATCCACTAAGGTCTAAAGCACTATCTAAATTATGACTTTTGATAGCCTCTAATATTTCAATCTCCATCAATTTTTATTTCTTATATTCTTTTTCCTTTTCCTCCACTGAGTAGGCTAATGTTTTGAAAAAATGATTGGAATCATCATTGAGAGAATGAATCTATCTTACTTTGAATCTGGGGTCTATGAGATTATCATAAAAATGAGAGGTCTCCCATGGGCCTATGGTTTCAACATCATTGTATGTAGTTTCATATTCTAACTATAGATATGAATTCCAAATAAATTCCTCTCCCAATTGAAAACATTAAAAAAAGTTATGTTAGTATCAACTTCCTTTGGTCACATGATGTGATGTATTTCCCAAGAATCCATCTCTTAAGAAATGCACATTTATTTAAGAATTATACGCTAACTATAATGTCGTGAAAAAATTCATCATTCCAATGGGTCTAGAAGATTATATAAAATTGACTTATTTCTGTATGGGGTTTTTCTAACAATATATCGGTATCTGATTTCTTTTCTATCCATTCAATATTCCTTCAATCTATAAAATTTATTCTATAACATTACCCTTTCATGGCCTTGATTTGGATAATTCAATGAGATGATAATAAGGTATGTGAATGTTTTATTATTTTTCCACCCATTGGTGAAATGGAAGATTTGAATTGGATATGGGGAGACATTAATTTGAAAAAAAAATAGTTTACAATTTTCATATAGATATCAATCCAAGCATGAGACCATCATATGTGAGAATGTAGAGATCTCATACTTTTTTTCAAGGACCTATCAAGACTCCTCCATATTCTATTGTTACCACTCTTATTATTACACCTCATAAACCAATCTCTGTTGAACATAGTATCTATGAGGTTACAAAGATCTATTCATCCTAGAAAGTCTTTTATATCCTTCCTCGAGTAGATTCCCCCTTTTTTCTATATTGGTCAATAATAGTATTGGGGTCACCTCCTAAAAACAAATAATTGGATCAAGGATTAGAGGATGTTAATTCCTACTAAAGGGAATCCCTTACACCTACCATACACTTGAAATAAATGATGTTTGTGAAAAATTATACTTGATATCCCTTAAACTTTATAGTGATCTGATGAGATGAAGTATTGATGAACACAACATGGAATAGATTATTCCCAATTAGAAAATTTTGGTAATTATTTAGGTTTTCATGTATATATTGATCCTTAAAAAACATGAAATAAATTTTCTGGATGGTATACACCTTGTGTTTCAGTTCTATAATGGAAATAAATTAAAACCATTTATGGAAGATCATTTTAGGAAAGTAAGAACATTTGTTTGGTGATATAATACCCTAGGAATTCCATATTAGTGTAGAGGACATGGAAAAGGATTTTTGTAGGTTGAGACACCTGAAAACCATATGTGCGGGAGGGTAAAGCACCCAAATGAGATATAAACCTAGGGTGTGTTTCCACCCCACCAAAGAGGATGACCTTTTATTTTTATCATTCTTCTTCTGATATCCTATTATAGTCTATGTTCTTAGTAATTCCTCAATAAACCTACCTAAAAATCAGAGGAATTTTGGGAGGTATAGTTTTCTTCATAGAGAACTGTATCTTCTTCATGCCCTTTAATCATGGGATATGTAGATGAATTTAAGACATTTCCTACCCCACCTTTAGTGAGATTTTTTTGAAAAGATTCATTAGAAACAAATATTTAAGATAAATTTAGTTCCATCAACATAAAATAAACATCAAAATAATAGGTTTCCCTTACTCCTAATTGATCATTAGGGTTTCCTATCAGATTAGAAACATTTATAGAAATAGGGGTGATTGAGAAATTCACACCTAGTTTTGGAGCCATCATTGGTCCCTAAGAATCCCAACATAAATAAATAGAGACCTGAAAAGGAACCAGTTTTACCAAAGGAAGAGTACCTACTGAGGAATGAAACCCACCTATGGGATAATACTCCAAAACCATGTCTAGAGACTACGTAATTTCATTTAAAAGTGATGAATATGGTGGTAATTCATATTTTCAAATATCCCTAGGATAGAATAAAACTGACTTAGAACTTCCACATTTTGGGGATTTTGGTGCGATGATTCCTTTAGTAAGAACTCCCATCTTTAAAGGGAGAACCTATCTCTTAGGAGAAACATCAATAGCCTGATACATTGTAAATGTCTATTCAGATGAACCCTACTTCTACACTCTAAGGGATAATTTCTCTAAAGATTATAGTGCTTAAAATATCCAATCGGAATAGATTAAAAAAATCTAAAAAGAGATATTCAAACCATAGAGGATAATGATTCGATATAGGAGAGGAGTAGACAAATCCCATTCCACACAAATTCAAGATACCATGGTGTTTTCTATATATAGTTTAGCTTCATCGTCAAATAATAATACACCAAAATCATTTCCAATTTCCTTGGTAATTTCATGATTTTTAAAAGAAATTGGAAATACATAAATATGAATCCATATGATAGTTGATGATGTGTCATAACCTAAAGACACATCCTGAGACCATTTAAATAACTGAAATCATATTAACTCTCATAATAACACTTTCCCATAAAATGTTATTATGAAGTTACATAAAGAGTACAATCATGGGCAGTACATACACCACACAAAAGGAAATAGTGTCAAATATAGCATGAATCTCAGAGGAATAAAAAGTGAGATGAAAAACTCTTACTTCATTGTAATAAAATCGATTCATATGAACAAAAGTTAATGATCAAAAAATGAATCACATAATAACATGAATATAAATATAATCATCATAATATATATCAATTTTAGTACACATTACACCACATGCAATAAATAAGTGTCGGACAATGGAAATCTCACGGAATTAAAAGTGAGATAAGAAATCCCTTACAAAAATTCGGCAGCCTAACAACGCCACTTAAGAATTCTTAAAATGAATTGATGAGAGTAATAGAGGGTATCTCATCATATGAAACTAAAAATTACAGTATGGTGAATATAAAAGAACATCCTCCAACATAAGAACATGGAGCATAAAAGAAATGACATAAAAGAGAGTACTTGAAAAGAAAGAGAGAGGTTGGATCCCTTACCTCGTGTCTGACTTGACTCGATCATTCTTTAATCTCTTGAATAATAAAATAAAGTTAATTTATACTTTATTAAGAACCCTTTTAATTTTTATTATTCCTTTTATATCACTTATTACCATGTTATAAACATTATGTAATCATTTAAGTTAATAATGTTCATTTTGTCGATATTTGGTACTTGAGTAAAAAATGGACTTCTTATAATTACACGTTGTTCATGTGGTCAAAGGTTCATTATATACAGAATTAAATTCATTAGTTATATATCATATATATCATATATATCCAGTATATACATGTATTTACATAACATTTGGAGGTAATACATGAAATGCACCGTTCATGGAGACGGTAAGTCGTACGTACGTATGAACGCTACTTTTATTTATATTTATTATTTTAATGGAATTAAAACATAATGATACATAGATATATTATAATTCCAGTATAATATCATATATAATACCATTAAATCTATCCTTTATACATCCCACATAAGTCATTAACGAATCACATCACTTTGAGGGGGCGGTAGTCCGCACTTCCTCAAATGAGATTATCGTATTTACCCACTATAGGAAACATAAAGGTTTGATATAACTAGGAATTACAAAAGCATAAGGAAATCATAAAAATAATATATATCATATATAAATACAGTTCCATCATAATGGCCACCATGAGAGGCGGTAAGATGTAATTGAACAATCATCATTTCGTGAGGCGTTAGTTTTCCATCCACAGAAACATTATGTTCTTCATCCATTATATGGAGGTGTGTGTAATTTTAGTTAGAATCCTTATTATAACAAAATCCTAGTATATTGATGATACTATTTTTGTTACAGAAGAAAGGAAATAAAAAGAGTTTAGGGGTTGGAGAAGTAAATAAAAGAAAACAATTTAAGAGAAATCGTTACCTTTAATTTCGGTAACTCCCTTTGGTTTGAACCAAAGGACTTCTTGAAGTGCCTTCTGCCAAAGGTAAGGCTTTTAGGAGGAGGATAGGTATGTAGGGAGACTAATTGGTCAGATTTTGGATGATCCAAATGGCTTGAGATGTGTGAAGAATTGCATAGAAGTGGTTTCCTTTTATAAGGGAGAGGAGGGGCTCTTTATGAAATTGTGAAACTATTATTTTATTATAAAATTATATTCAGTTTAAAGAGGTCAAAAACACATTAATGTCAAATATAAGATGACTCATACTAGAAATAAAATCATACAATAGGAATTGTACAGGTTTTGGATAATATTTTAATCATTATAATCTTATTTATTTAAATCATTTATTAATGAGGTAAATACTGCATCATTATTGTGTCATAAATAATTTAATTTATTTAATGTTTAAAAATTATAAACAAAATACCATGATTTAGGAAATCTTATTATCTTTCCAATGAATATTTATAGTCGAAAATATAATTTATATAACCCCTTATAAAAATTAATTTACTAAAAGATATTTTCTTTTGTCATTTTTGCCTTTACTTTAAGTTAATTAATCTAAATTGTCATTATCACTCCCAAGTGGCTCAAAGGGGTCCCAAAATTGACCAAAGTATGCCCATGGTTGGCCATGACTCATAAAATAAGGTTAGGAAAAGTGTTAAGGTAATTTTGAATTATTATAATAATTTTTTACCTTGAATTACCCTATTTACCTTTAACCGCGGTAAATAAAAGTCAAAAGTTACTATTCACCAAAAATAATTTTCATCTTAATGAACCATATTTTACTTCTTTATAACAACCATGTATATCAGATTTTCAAAATTTAGTTCACAGAAGTGGTAAAATTTCATTTAAATGAAAAAGTTAATTTTTTTTAACTACCACTAAGTGTTTTCACTATTTATCAAAAATTGAAGTTTTTCAGAAAAATACCAAAATTTCAGCCTAAGCTATATTTGATATTCCAAATTCAAAAATTATGTCTATTTTGACAAATTCAAAACATAGATGTGGCATTAATTAATTTTAAAATTAATTCCTGTTATCAAAACAAATAGCGTGTTTTTAAGAAACAATAACTATCAAAAGATTGATACTTGTTTATGTCCAATTTCAAAGTGAAATTAATTCCAATGACCAAAATTGGATTAAATGGTAAAAATATATTTTAATTTCACTTTAAATACAACTAAAAATATAATCTAACCATATAAATAAATTAGATTAAAATGCATTTTTGAATTAAAATACATTATTTTTCACTATTCATTAAAAAATGAACTTTATCGGGAAAATTCCAAAAATTTACATAAAGTAAATTTTTATGTCCCCATTCTAAAGAAGGATTTTATTTGGTCATATAGAATGTATTAAATTGACCAAAACTGGATTTAAAAAGGGTTCTCTATTAAAAGGTGATAAATCGGCCTTTTAATGTAAATTATGCTTAAAATTAGATTCATTCACATTTTAAGACTCTAACTTTTATTGGATAAATGTAAATACATTTAAAAAACATGTATAATCATATTTTAGTCAGTTTCGTTCATTCCCTCCAATACAGCGGCTAGGTGTTAACTGCTGTTTAAAATAATAAATTATTAGTGTGCAACGTAAGATTTCAAAGAAACTCGTTGTTGCGTATCAGGTACGCTATCGAACATAGAAACAATTTTAAAGTAAAATTAATATTTAATTTAAAAATTAATAAATATGAAAATTTCATATTCTTTATTTACCTGGGATGTTACATCCTTCCCCCCTTTTGGGAATTGTGTCCTCACAATTTTAAAATTGGGCTCGGAAACTTCATTGAAAGCCCCACATCGGAAAAGGAGTAAATTAAAATATCACTTTAAAAGAAATAAAGAAAAGTACAAAGGTTATCCAAGTTAACCCATACTAATATTCCATTAAAACATGGATATGGAGGAGAAAAAAAAGGGTCAAGTTCTGATGGAGAGTGATAAGAAACATGATTAGGAGAAAGTTAACCACAAGAAAATCACAAAATTATGATGTGTGTAAATGGTCTTTGATTACCCAGAAGGAAACGTAAACCAACAACGTTTTTGTTTTACGTTTCTTTTCATAATTTTGAGTAATTAATCTTCTAAATAGAATAAAAACATAAGGAAATATACTTACCTTCAAGTAGAGTTTCATCTTTTAATAAGTTTCTAACAAAACTAATCATTTCTCTAAACGATGAGCATTCAAAAAGACTTAGTCACATCAAAAGCACAAGAATCATCTTATAGAGAATCACATAATCCAAAAAAGAAGAACTATCTATTTCCCTTGTATTTAGAAATTAACCAAAAAATTTAGTACAAGATCAGATAATCACCAAAAGGACAATCCTTTATAAAAAGAAAAACTACTCTTAATCTCCAAAATTTGTCCAACAAAACCCAAAGTTCATCAAAGACCATTAAATAAAAATTTATCCTTAAAATTATTCAAAGTAATCCAAACTAAGATTGAAACACAAATCTCTGAAGGATTTAATCACATAGTCTTCCAAGATAAATCTTAACATTTATCTCCAAATAACATCAGTTACTCTTAAAGTCTCATATTGAAAAGTAATTAACCTAATCACATATCCTCCATGATAGGTTAATCATTTCCATAGATAACCCAAAATAAACTTATTCTTGATTCATAGGATCATCAAACTAAAAAGAATAAGTCATACTAACCAGGGACTTCATGTAGTCTAGTGGTAGTCAATAAATACCAGTCACACTTTGGTTATGGGTTCGATTCCCGCAGCTTCATCCGACGCGACGGGTTGTCACACGGTCTGCGTGTTGTCCTTTTTCAAAAACTATATAATTTTATAACATTCCCCAAAAAAAGATAAATTTATCAAAAATAACCATAACATATTTCAACCACAAATGTTATCTAATAACTTTCATTTTGCATCCCAAAAAGTATTAACCGGTAATTGCCTCAAATTCAAGGATCATATAAACCCAAATTTTTCTTTATAACTATATCCACAAAAGAAAAGATAATTATTCCTTGAATAAAATTTTCATATATCAAACATCAGGGTTACACATACTATGAAAAGTCTTCTAATGTAATCCCATCATCAGAAGAGCCTTAATACTTTTAAGCATTTCACCATCCTAAATTCTACCATAACTCTTTAATCCCTTATATGTTGACTTCTTACTCATTCAACATTCTTCATGATACATTAACCATTCCTCTCTAACTTATTCTCAAATACTTATTTCCTACAAACAAAATCATGAATAATATCCTAAGATTTCAATAATAGGAAAACATATGTTAAGAAATAATCCATACCTTTCATTGTTCATTGTCAGTTTCTTCATCCTCCATCGGAATGACATTAGGTATTGGTAAATGAATATTTATATGATCCTGGTGATCCTATTCCCAAAACTTCTTTGTAGGACATGTGTTTGCATAATGACCATGCACACCACATTTAAAACATTCAATTGATCCCTCGGAAAGGACTTCTTTCCCTTTCCTAGAGTCAACTAGATTATTCCTTTTTCCATGGCAGGTTCTTGCTTTATGACCTTCATTTCCACATCAATAGCATATTTATGTCCCTTTGAAACATTTTCCTAGGTTTTTCTTTCCACATATTTGACACATAGGTTTTTGAATATACTTACCTTTATGATTATTACCTAAAATTCCATAGGTATTTGTTTCTCACATATATGATGCCTTATAAAGATCACTAAGGTTCAGGTGGTCAATCATGACTCTGGATAGTTGGTTGAGAACAACCACAAGTGTTCTCATTGCAGCTCCCATATCATTCAGTTTCTCATTCAGAAAACTGTCACAGTTTTCTTCACATCCACTATTACTTTGGTGCCTGCTAGATCCAACCATTTACTAAAACCAAAAAGGTTAGTGTGAGTATATTAGTAAAAACATCATATAATATCTTATGAGGAGGGTAAAAACTAAGATATACTTGTTCATGTTATCTTAAACTCATTCACTTTATCTAAAAAAACTACGACTCTTTCTGAAATCCTAACCATTATGGTAATTTCACTTATGCTTAAAGAATTTCCTAACCTCTAAAGTTATCTAAATCGACCTCTAATACCAACTATAAGGACCCGACCTTAAACCTTGCATAATCTTGAATTAAATGAATAATTCACATTGAGGATATTTTCAGGTTTAGAGTTTTAGAGAATTAGGACTTAACTATTACATAACAACTTGAATATTAAAAGTAGACACTACTACTCAGTATCCATTTTTTTCATAAAATAAACTCTTAAAAAGACACATGTCTAGTTCCATGTTTTAGACACCATGACTTTTCTTTGATCCCATCCTTGAACCTATTCATCTTTAAGTCCTGTGGAAAACATTTCAAAAACTTGGGATGAGCATAAAAAGCTCAGTAAGGGATACAAAAAGAAGGAAAACTATTATTTTTTCAAAACAACAAGTAAACCATGAATACTTTAACATAAGTAATACTTTTCACCTTTATGAAGTAGTAAATACTCTTCACTGAATAAAAGATCATTACTTACCCTTTTGTAACCAAAAGATTAACATAAAACCCATATAAAGAACACATAACATATAAAGGTAACTTGGGACATAAACATACATAAATGGAATAACCATACGGTCGACTTCCACACATATCACTAAATGGAATAGCCATACGGATGACTTCCATACCCAATGCATTGGAGGTTATAACGTAACCACCCGTCCTGGTATTCACGGCACCACCCGTCATATGGTTTATCACGTAACCACCATTAAAATGTCCAAGTACCATCATAACACATAAAATATTGCAAATATAAACATTTCACTAATAAAATTTCATTTTCAATCACAAGAAGTAATTTCAAGATATTGAAATAATCAATCCATTTTCAGAAACTATTTTAAAAAAAGATTTTTGAATCAAAGTGTCCCATACCACTTTGAAGATTTTAATGGAATTATAATTTTAAAACATTAATGTCTATATAAATAAATAATTAAAACCATTTTGAAAACATGGACATTAAAGATAAATATTTAGAATAATAAATCTTTATAACATTTAAAACGATATTTTAGTTAAATAGTTTTTAGCAAAATGAGAGACGCTTGAATACAAATAATTGAGGAATAAAATTTAATCAGAACTTTATAATATCATGAGAATAAAGGGATTCATGATATAAAATGTCAAAGGACAGTATATACACCATATAAGAGAGAATTGGTGCATAACAAAAATGAAGTCTCAATGAAAATGTAAATTGAGATGAAATCCCTTATAAAGATGGTATCCTTAAATTAAGGATAAATCAATATCATAATTTTGTGTGACAAATATAAATACACCCAATATAAGTGGATATTAAGTGTAAAATAATCATAGGTCATTCACACATATTCATAGGATGACATATTCAATAAGTACAAGTTGAACCCAAAGAATCGTAATTGGGTTAAGAAGTTCCCCGGTAAAAATTCGACAGCCTAACAACGTCTATTTAAAATTAAAAAAATGATTTGATGAGATAAAAAATGGAATATCATCACTTGGATATAAATTTTACATCAATAATGATATATAAGAACATATCCCAACATAATAATATGTAAATTAAAAGACATAAAAAAAGAAGTCTTTTATAAAGAGGAGTGTGAATAGTTCCCTTACCGATTTGGTAACTTAAAAAACATACACAACATGAAATAAGGATCATATAATGAATATTTAAATACTCATAAATGAAAGTATATTACACAAATAGTACAATAATGGGCAGTACATACACCACACAAAAGGGAATAGTGGAAAATATAGCATGAATCTCATGGGAATAAAAAGTGAGATGAAAAACTCTTACTTCATTGTAATCAAATCGAGTCGTATGACAAAAGGTTAATGAACACAAAATAAATTACATAATACCATGAATATAAAGATAATAATCATAATATATATCAATGACAGTACACATTACACCATATACAATAAATAAGTGGTGAACAATGGAAATCTCACGGAATTAAAAGTGAGATAAGAAATCCCTTACAAAAATTCGGCAGCTTAACGACGCCACTTAAGAATTCTTAAAATGAATTGATGATAGTAATATGGGGTATCTAATCATATGAAAATAAAAATTACAGTATGGTGAATATAAAATAACATCCTCCAATATAAGAACATGGAGCATAAAAGAAATGACATAAAAGAGAGTACTTGAAAAGAAAGAGAGAGGTTGGATCCCTTACCTCGTGTCCGACTTGACTCGATCATTCTTTAATCTCCTTAATAATGAACTAAAGTTAATTTATACTGGTTAAATAACCCTTTTAAAGTTTATTATTCCTTTTATATCACTTATTACCATGTTATTAACATTATGTAATCATTTTAGTTAATAATGTTCGTTTTGTCGATATTTGGTACTTGAGTCAAAAATGGACTTCTTATAATTACACGTTGTTCATGTGGTCAAAAGTTCATTATATAAAGAATTACATTCATTATTTATATATCATATATATCATATATATCCAGTATATACATGTATTTACATAACATTTGGAGGTAAGAAATGAAATTCACCGTTCATAGAGACGGTAAGCCGTACGTACGTATGAACACTACTTTCATTTATATTTATTATTTTAATGGAATTAAAACATAATGATACATAGGTATATTATAATTACAGTATAATATCATATATAATATCATTAACTCCATCCTTTATACATCCCACATAAGGAATTAACAAATCACATCACTTTGAGGGGGCGGTAGTCCACACTTCCTCAAATGAGATTATCGTATTTACCCACTATGGAAACCATAAAGGTTTGATATAATTGGGAAGTAAAGAAGTATAAGGAAACCATAAACATAATATATATCATATATAAATACATTTCCATCATAATGGCCACCATGAGAGGCGGTAAGATGTAATTGAACAATCATCGTTTCGTGAGGCGTTAGTTTTCCATCCACAAAAACATTATCTTCTTCATCCATTAGATGGAGGTGTGTGTAAGTGTAGTTCGAATAATTCTTATAAAAGAATCCTAGTATATTTAGGATACTTGGTTTTTTACAAAAGAAAGTAAATAAAAAGAGTTTAGGGGTTGGAGAAGTAAATAAAAGAAAACAATTTAAGAGAAACTGTTACCTTTAATTTGGGTAACTCCCTTTGGTTTGAACCAAAAGACTTCTTGAAGTTTCTTATGCTAAGGTAAGTATTTTAGGAGGAGTATAGGGATGTAGGGAGCCTAATTGGGCATATTTTGGACGAGCCAAATGGCTTGAGAGGTGTGAGGAATTGCATAGAAGTGGTCTCCTTTTATAAGGGAGAGGATGGGCTCTTTAGGAAAGTGTAAAACTATTATTTTATTATAAACATATATTCGGTTTCAAGGGGTCCAAAACACATTAATGTCGAAGATAAGATGACTCATATTAAAAATAAAATCATCCAATAGGAATTGGACAGGTTTTGGATAATATTTTAATCATTATAATCTTATTTATTTAAATCATTTATTAATGAGGTAAATACTGCATCATTATTGTGTCATAAATAATTTAATTTATTTGATGTCTAAAAATTATAAAAAAACTACCATAATGTAGGAAATATTTTTATCTTTCCAATGAATATTTATAGTCGAAAATATAATTTATATAACCCCTTATAAAAATTAATTTACTAAAAGATATTTTCTTTTGTCATTTTTGCCTTTACTTTAAGTTAATTAATCTAAATTGTCATTATCACTCCCAAGTGGCTCAAAGGGGTCCCAAAATCAACAAAAATATGACCATGGTCGGCCATGACTCATCCAATAAGGTTAGGAAAAATGTTAATGTAATTTTAAATTATTATAATATTCTTTTTACCTTGAATTACCTTATTTACCTTTAACCACGGTAAATAAAAGTCAAAAGTTACTATTCACCAAAAATTATTTTCATCTTAATGAACCAAATTTTACTTCTTGATAATAACCATGTATGTCAAATTTTCGAAATTAAATTCACAGAAGTGGTACAATTTCATTTAAATTAAAAATTAAATTTTTTTAACTACCACTAAGTGGTTTCACTGTTCTTCAAAAATTGATGTTTTTCAGAAAAATACCAAAATTTCAGCCTAAGATATATTTGATATTCTGAATTCAAAAATGATTTCTATTTTGAAAAATTAAAAACATAGAAGTGGCATTAATTAATTTTAAAATTAATTCCCGTTATCAAAACAAATAGCGTGTTTTTAAGAAACAATAACTATCAAAAGATTGATACTTGTTTATGTCCAATTTCCACTACAACAAAACTGCCGCGAAACGTTGGTTTTTTTAACACCCGACCCTCCTTCCCCCGTGAACCCGGCCCCCCGCTTCCCCCACGACCTCGGCCCCCCGCTTCCCCCGGCGACCCCGCGACCCCGACCCTAGCGACCCTGCGCGACCCCGGTGACCCAGGCAACCCCACGACCCCGCGACCCCCGGCCCCCCGCAACCCTGGAAGCTGCACCGTCTTCCCCTCTAGGTAGGGTTTTGTTTCTCCTTTAGGTTTTTTTTGGTTTTCCAGTAGGTATAAGAATCAAATCCCTAAGAAGGGTTTGTGTTTAATTAATTCTATATAGGGCTATCCCCCAAGGCCACATTTTTCTTCTTTCTTCCACAATTTATTTCTCCTCACCCGACTCTCACAATCTATATTTTAATGGATATTTAACCTATTCTTTGTCAAAGGGAGATGTTCGTGTTTTCTGATTTCTATTTCTAATTCAACAATTTAATTTTCGTTCTTAGTGCGACAACATATTATTCAAGCATGGGGTGAAGGTATTTACTTTCATCTTTTAATTTTGATGATAATTTCTCTAACCATCAAATTATTTCTACTCAGTTATTTCACTTTGTTTAACAAGTGGATCATTTATGTCTATAGGGAGAAGAATAACATTTGAGATTTAACTATGAGATTTCACGATGAAACACTATTGAGAGAGGTATATTTCATGATTTCTTCATCAAGAGGGGGGGGGGAATTAATTCATTTAGAGAGGCACTCGATCACACTGATCACCCATACATTAAATAGTGGAAGTTGTTTGAATGAATGATATGTAATCATGAGGATGAAAAAATAAAATTAATATTGTAAATGATGAATGAACCTTAAATCATTTTTTACACTTATTATTTTATCCTTTCTCTTATTTACTTAATTTATTTTAATTTCATTGTCTCATTTGTTTTATTTTATTATATACACATACCAATTTTATTTTCATGCTTCATTTAATTAATTTTTTAAAAAAATAAACAATAAAAAACAATTTGTGAAGGATGATTAATTGGGTTCCCTCCTTGAGAGAAGACCCGTGGTTGAAAACTGTATTATACCATTGGAAAAAAATCATTATTGATGAGGAACTTATGATAGGAATCAATATCAATAAGTTTTAGCAACAAATCATTTTAATGTTTGAGGGACCTGCCTCTAATTAGGATATAGAGAGGTGGCTAAAGGATCCTAAGTATCCCTTTAAATTGATCTGTGTAAGGAAGGGTAAATAGATTTTATCGGCTATTAGTTCTTTGAATCATGAAGCTCGTCTATAGTGGATTCTCTTTTAGGGTGATCATGAAGAGTTTATGGTGTATTGTGGAAAATTTTAAAGTTAATATTGAGATAATTTATTATCATTGACATTGAAGGAAATGTAGTGCCAAGAGTTTATCAACCTTCGATATGAGAGTTTGAGTGTAAATGAGATTAGAGTTAGGTTCATGAAACTTCTCTTACATGCTTGCAATATTCTTTATGATGTTACCCCATTATACTATTTATGTAAATTAATGTGCTAGAAAATATTGAGGTGATAGATAATAAGTTATTAAAGTCTCATTCATCTTAATAAAGAAGTTACTATAACTTATTGAAGAGTGGATCTATGAATGCATATATTTTTTGAGCTAGATAGTTGATGCTTTGAATAATAGTTTTTTTGTATCAATATTTCTTTTTTTATTTCTCTAGGGATGACAATTCTTATGATTCATCTAGGATCCCTTATGTACTTTGTTTTTTGTGTGTTAGCCATGGAAATTGAAAGCTTTATCACTCAACCATCCCTGGTGGTCAGTATGGAGGTCATGTCAACTTTTAAATACATCCTCAATAACAGTTTCCTCTAAACATTTCTTATTAATAACATAATCCTTAGGATTTTATTCTATAGAGGGGTGATAGAGTTGGTGGAAGAAAACCTTGAGATATTCCTGGTACAAAATGACTAAGGACTAAACATGGTAGATGTGAAAGATGTCATTACGGACAGTAAGGAAAAAGAGTAGGGTGTGATCAATTTCATGCTATGTATTTTCTAGTGTTGGGTGAACCAAACATCATTTGTGTCATGACCCACCCAAACATCATTTGTGTCATGACCAAACATCAAAGATACTTATGCTACCCCGCGGATGTTGCTGGATCGGGCCAACATGCTGCGGTCACGCCGCGGTCACGCCGCGGTCACGTCGCGGTCACGCCGCGGTCAGCCCCTCCCCTCCCCTCCCCTCTATCCTACCCAGCCCCTCCCCTCCCCTCCCCTCCATCCTTCCCCTCCCCTCCCCTCCCCTCCCCCTTGCCCAACATTTTTCCCCATCCCAGCAGCCTCCCTTCCCCTCCTCTCCCTTCACCTCCCCTCCCCTCCATCCTGCCCAGCCCCAGCCCCTCACCTCCCATCCCCCCTGCCCAACATTTTCCCCCAGCAGCCCCCCCTTCCATCACCCTCCCCTCCCCTCCCCTCCCCTCCAACCTGCCCCTCCCCTCCCCTCCCCCTGCCGAACAATTTCCCCCAGCAGCCCCCTCCCCCCCAGCCCCTCCTCTCCCCTCCCCTCCCCTCCATCCTGCCCAGACCCACCCCTCCCCTCCCCTCCCCTCCAACATGCCCAGGCCTTGCCTCTCCCCTCCCCCCTGCCCAAAAATTTCCCCCAGCATCCCCCCCACCTTAGCCAACCTTTTCCCCCTGCACCCCCTCCCCCCTTACAGAAGACTCCCCTCCCCTCTACTCCATCCTGCCCCTCCCCTCCCCTCCCCTCCATCTTGTCCCTACCCTACCCTCCCCCCTTCCCAACATTTTCCCCCAGCCGCCCCCCTGCCCCTCTTCTCCCCTCCCCTCCATCCTGCCTAGCCCCTGCCCCTCCCCTCCCCCTGCCCAAAATTTTCCCCCAGCAGCCCCCTCCCACCTGCCCTCACCTTCCCCTCCCCTCCCCTCCCCCCTGCCCAACATTTTCCCCCATCATTCCCCTCCCCCTGCCCCTCCTCTCCCCTCCCCTCCCCTCCCCTATATTTTTTCCAGCCCCAGCCCCTCCCCTCCCCTCCCCCTTACCCAACATTTTCTCCCAGCAGCCCCCTCCCCCTGCCATCACCCTCCCCTCCCCTCCCCTCCTACCTTCCCCTCCCCTCACCTCCCCTCTAACCTTCCCAACATTTCCCCCCAGCAGCCCCCTCCCCCTACCCATCCTCTCCCCTATCCTCCACTCCCCCTCCATCCTGCCCAGCCCCTCCCCTCCTCTCCCCTCCAACATGCCCAGCCCCTGCCCCTCCCATCCCCTCCCCCCTGCCCAACAATTTCCCCCAGTATCCCCCTCAGTGAAATGTCATGCTAAATAAAGATGTTATTATTGTCCACTGTAATTTTCAAAAAGGATTATTTAGTTCTTATTCCAACCTAGAATACATGTTGATTTGTTGATGTTAAATCATTTTCAATCTCAAACACCATCATAGGATTCATGAATCACTATCTTCCTTCATTAAGTGTTTTTCAGTCATGGAAGATAGTTCCACCTAAACCACATAATCAATCAATGGTCTGATTAAGAAAATATCCAACCTACTACCATTAGATTCTATTGAATGAGAATGCTATTAGTATTCCACTATTTGTAATGGTCATTCTTCACCAGTTGGTCTCTATTTCTTATTGACTCAGGCATTCATAATGTATGTTTTAAACCTTCCAAAATCATTCTATTCAATGTGATTGTTGTACCCTGAAGTTTAAACGTTTGGGAATCATTTTAACAGTTAAATAAATTATGAAATTATATTATTATGCACCTTCCAATTTGGGTATGAATATCTTTTGGATACCCCAAATACATAACATTATATTCTCCTTTTGTAATGTCTTATCAAAACCATGGTCCTTTTCATAAGATATTAAACTTTGTGACACAATGGTCTAAACATCATGACCATAAAATTAATGTCCCCCTCCAAGGTATTATATGATACTAATAATCCTTAATTCACATCAGGTTGTGTTTTGGAATATCTATGAAGACTAACCAATCATTGGTTCTTTGTTTTTATATATAAAAATGTTAGCATCTACAGGTCTGAGAACCATGACCATAAAATATCTGAGTCACCCCCTAAGGATATATGCATATGTGTGTCAAGATCTACATCCATATCATATTTTTATTCCTCTCTTATATCGCTATATATATCACATAATTTTTTCCAAGAACACATTCCCTTAAACTCTATACATAGATTGGTCTATGAAAAATGAAATTAAACATAGTGTGAATATCCATGATAAATAAGTCATGGTTTTGTAACAAAACCCCTACAACGGAGGTGCGCTGTCTACAAAAACTCACAGTGGTATACCTTGCTTAACATTATTGCATTGATGTTTTCCTTATACTTGATGTCGTTGTTAGTCATAAACCACACATCGTACTTGACCCTTTTTATATCCCGATAGAGGGTTTCCATCTTTTTATTAAAATGATTGTTTGAACCAAGACACTCTTTAAGTGCCGTTAGACTTTTAAGATGGGTCCCATGTTGTGTGACCATGTCACATGGCAAGTGATATTTAAATCCAACCAAAAGCCTAGTTCCATATCCCAGGGGTCCCACGGTACCAGTAATGTCAGATTACATGTTATGTAACCTGTTATTTTCTTGATCCCATGGGGTATTAATTCTTCTTGGTATTCCTACACATTACTAGATCTCCAAATCTCACCGAATTAGGTATATCAGGGGTTATCCAATCCTCTAGTAATCATAGATTAGCATTCATTTCTTTAAATATTATGAGAAAACATCCTATCATGCCATCCATATCATCCTATTTGAAACTAAGTGGAAGATGCTGCCCTGCGAATGTCGCTGGACCGAGCCAACACGCTGCGGTCACGCCGCGGTCACGCCATGGTAATGTCGTGATTTGGCCCTGCTCCAGCCACATCCAGCCCACACCATCCCCCTTCCACCTTCATTTCAGCCCGCTGTCACCAGTATTCCAGCCCGCAACAGCCCCCTTCCACCTTCGAATCAGCCCGCACCATCCCCCCAGCACCTGTAACTAGCCCCCTTCCACCAGCATTCGAGCCCTCACCGAATTAGGTATATCAGGGGTCATCCAATCCTCTAGTCATCACAGATTAGCTTTCATTTATTTAAATATTCTGAGAAAACATCCTCTCATGTCATCCATATCATCCTATTTGAAACTAAGTAGAAGATGCTGCCCCGCAGATGTCGCTGGACCGGGCCAACACACTGCGGTCATGCCGCGGTCACGCCGCAGTCAGGCCGCGGTCACGCCGCGGTCACGCCACAGTAATGTCGTGATTTGGCCCTGCTCCAGCCACATCTAGCCCACACTAGCCCCCTTCCACCATCATTTCAGTCCGCTTACACCAACATTCCAGCCCGTAACAGCCCCCCTTCCACCAGCATTCGAGCCCTCACCAAATTAGGTATATCAGTGGTCATCCAATCCTCTAGTCATCACAGATTAGCTTTCATTTCTTTAAATATTCTGAGAAAACATCCTCTCATGCCATCCATATCATCCTATTTGAAACTAAGTGGAAGATGCTACCCTACAGATATCGCTGGACCGGGCCAACATGCTGCGGTCACGCCACTTTCACACCGTAGTCACGCCATGGTAATGCCATGATTTGGCCCCATGGATGTCTCTGGACTGGGCCAACACGCCACGGTCATGTCGCGGTCACGCCACGGTAATGCCGTGATTTGGCCCTACTCCAGCCACATCCATCCCACACGAGCCCCGTGTCTTGATATATAGTAAATCCTACATGAACTCAATCTGGTTGTTGTATAATAACTTTATTAGCTATAAATATGTACATGAGAGTCAGATAAATAAAATATATCAATATAAACATGTTCCCCTACCCATGAATCCATGGTATGTTAATGATGTCCCCTATCATACATATGATATATTTCTACATGATATATTTCCCCAGAGGATTATTCATCAATGTACTTATATTATGGAAATTTTGTTCATCATTATTTGTTTTTGATGATGGGGTTATAGAAGATGTCTCATGTTTTATTCCTTGTTTTTTGTGTAGGCACATTGTGATATACATGGATAAAAGCTGGATCACATTACCGAGGAACACACCTCAGTATGTTAAGGGGTTGAATAAGTTTTTAGATTTTGCAACTTCTAATCGATCCGTTGAAGGGATAATAGAATTTCCATGTCCTAAATGTAAATTTAGAACATGGTTGAAGAGAGATGAGGTTTATGAACATTTAATACTGAAGCAATTCCCTGCTCAATATTTGTGTTGGATTTGGCATGGAGAATCGAACGTTACAGAAAGATTTAGCACTGATGTTAATCCGCATAATGAGGTCCCAAGTTCATCGAAAATGGAAAATGAAATGAAAAACCTAATAAATGATGCATTCGGCACTGCAAGACACCACTATCAGCATCGAAACATATCAGAACAACCAGAAGAGGGTGCTACAAATTGCAACTTGACAAGTGATGTTTTTGAGACTGTAACATAGGCAGATCAATATTTTCATATATCATTGGATCTTCCTCTTGATTATGTGGAGCCAAATGTAAGAGAAAACTTCAATGAGGAAAATGTGTTTCATGATTTAGTTGAAGATGGAAATCAAGAGTTGTATAGTGGGTGTTTGAAATATTCAAAGCTTTCATTTTTTCTAAAGTTTTACCATATCATATGTCTATGTGGAATTACAAATAAGGCAATGTCTATGACATTGGAATTGATTCGTGATGCATTTCCTAAAGCAAAAATCTCAGAATCTTTTTATGATATGAAAAAAGTTGTTAACAAGCTTGGTCTGAATTATACAAAAATACATGCATGTCCCAATGATTATATGCTTTATTGGGGAGAGGATTCAAGTAGACAGAATTGCAAGAAATGTTCTTCTTCTAGATGGAAAGCAAAGGGTGATGTTGGAAGTATGAATGAACATAATTTCATGGAGAAGAAGAAAAGGAGCACACCTGCAAAGGTTTTGCATTACTTTCCTTTGAAGCCTCGATTGCAAAGATTATTCATGTCATCAAAAACCTCTGAACACATGAAGTGGCATTCTGTAGATAATAACAATGATGGGTTAATGAGATATCCACTAGATTCTCAATCGTGGAAGACATTTGATTCATTACATCTCGATTTCTCAGCTGATCCTAGGAATGTTCGATTGGGATTGGCTGCCGATGGGTTCAACCCATTTGGGACTTTGAGTACCAATTATAGCATTTGTCCAGTTGTTTTGATCCCTTATAATTTGCCTCCGTGTATGTGTATCCAACAAACATCTTTTATCCTTTCGATGATTATTCCTGGAAAACAAATGCCTGGAAATGATATTGATGTATACTTGTAGCCTTTGATTGAAGAATTGTAGGAGTTATAGAGCAACGGTGTTGAGACATTTGATGCTTCTTCTAAAACAATGTTCAAAATGCATGCTGCTTTAATGTGGATCATTAGTGACTTCCCTGGGCTTGGGAATTTATCTGGTTGGAACACTTACACGGGTTTGGATTGTCCCATTTGTAACTTTGATTTTGAGCCCAAATGGCTACCTCACAGTAGAAAATGGTGCTTCTTGTGTCATCAAAGATTTCTCAATGCATCTCATAGATTTCGGCTGAACAGATCAAAATTTAATGGTTCCATTGATTGTAGACCACCTCCAAAGTTGTTAAATGGTTTTAAAATATTGGCACAGCTTGAAAATGTTGAAACATAATTTGGGAAGTTTCATCATTTGAATGATAGCGGAAAACAGGTCCGAAGTGTATCGTCAAGCAAAACCAGAACGCAACAATGGAAGAAAAAAAATATATTCTTCAAACTTCCGTATTGGGAATTTAATTTGTTGCGGCATAATCTTGATGTGATGCATATTGAGAAGAATGTCTGTGACAATTTGATTTTCACATTTCTTAATGAGCATGGAAAGTTGAAGGATCATCTCAATGCTCGCAAAGACTTAAAAGCAATGAACATAAAATGTGATCTCTGGCCAGATGAGAATGGAAAGTATCCTCTGACAATTTTTTCAATGAAAAATAGGGATAAAGATACATTCTTTCGAATGTTAATGAATGTTAAGGTATCTGATGGGTATTAAAGTAACATCTCGAGGTGTGTTTACTTGAAGAATCATAAGTTACATGGATTGAAAATCCACGATTCACATATTTTGTTACAACAGTTACTACCATTGGCATTGCGTATATTATTACCTGAAAAAATTACTGCTGTTGTACTCCAGTTCTGCACATTTTTCAGAAAACTATGTGAGAAGTCTCTACATCCATTTCAGCTTGACAACCTCCAGGAGAGGTTTGTATTGACCCTTTGCGCAATGGAGATGATCTTTCCTCCATCCTTTTTTACTGTAATGATGCATTTAATTGTGTATTTGGTTGAGGAAGCTAAATTAGGAGGCCCCGTTCATTATCGATGGATGTATCCAATTGAGAGGTCCTTTATTTATATGTTTTACAGTTAAGTAAACAATTTTTGGCACTTAATTAAATGAATAATTATGTTTATTTTATTTCACAGATATCTTGGGAATTTGAAATCATACGTGATAAATAAAGATAAACCAAAAGGCTCAATTGTTGAAGGCTATGTGGCTGAAGAGTGTCTTACCTTTTGTTCTCGATACTTGGATGATATTGAGACAAGATTTAATCGATTTGGACGTGTTGACGACACATCGACTCAATATCAAATACATCATAAATCCAAAATATTTCCTGCTATTGGCCGATCAGTTGGGAGGACCTCAAATGTGACACTGACTGAATTGAAATTATTACAGGCACATAGATATGTGCTGCTGAATAGTGAAATTACAGATCCATTTATTGAAGAGTTGAGGATACAAACAAAGAGACGAATGAGAGGCCGAAAATGAAATGAGAAAGATATAACAAAATCTGTTAATAAAGAGCTTGTAGAATGGTTTGCACGACATGTAAGTTCATAAATATTGCAATAAATATGAATATTAGTTTGACACATACATTTTGTAAATATAATAAAGTATATTTATTTTTTCAGATCATGAATACTGATACTCGAGCAGAGGTATTAGAAGATTTGAAGTTTCTTGCTAGAGGTCCTTTAAAAGAAGTTAGAAAGTTCAATGCTTATAATGTGAATGACTTTAGATTTCGTATAGTCGATTGAGAAGTGGGTTTGAGAACACAGAATAGTAGTATATTTACATTTGCTGAAGTGTAATACTATGGAAAGCTGCATGATATTATAGAATTAAACTACCACAGAAATTTTTCGGTTGTTTTATTCAAATGAAAATGGGTCGATATTATCAGAGGCGTTAAAAGAGATTCCTTGCAATTTACTTCTGTGAACTTCTCTCGCTTGATGGATGTTGGTGATTGTGAACTGTATGATCCATATATCTTAGCATCGCAAGAAAAAATGGTATATTATGTGAATGATGTTGCCGATGAAGGGTGGAGTGTAGTTGCTCACGTAATACAAAGAGATTTGTATGATATGGGTGATGAAGTGGAAAATTTGACCTCTGAAATTGAATTTAATCAGCAACAGGAAGCAAAATTATTTGTCCATCATGATATTGAAAATATTAGTCTAGCAAGGATGAATGAAGTGGATGAAGCAATGGAGCAGGAAACCGACATGATTGAAGGGGAAAATGATTGTATGTACAATTATTTATTTATTCAGCTGTTTCATTTCTGCAGTCATTCATTATCATTGTTATATATATTTTGTCTGTTAGTACTCCATATGTTATCATTTTTAATTTTTTTTTTCTGCATAATTATTTTGAAATATATATTCTGAACTTAATTTTATTTGATTAAATGACATTAATTCCAAGTAATAAGTGTTACATTATTTCATCCAGTTCTGCAACAGATGACTATCCTTCTGGCTCCCTCCCCACGACATCTGATGCACCAGCTGCCAACACCCCTGCACCATCTCACCCTGCACCATCTCTCACACCATCTGTGGATGTCCCAGTAGAGGCTGAGTCGTCGAATCCCCCTTCAGGAGCCTCAGCAGTGGGGCAGCGATGCGCCCCTTCTAGTTCATCCCGAACATACTGGAGTGTCACTATCATAGGTACAAATTTTAATTAAATAAATTTATTGCATTTTGTTTATACTAATTGTTTTTTCATTGAATATGAAAAAAATGCAACCGTGGAGAAAAAAATAAAAAGTTCAGATGTTTGGAATCTGAATGGCGAGAAGATTGTTGTGACATTTGATTCTTATAGGGTCCCTACGGATGATGTCGTGGGGTTGCTTGGCCAGATTCTAGGCCAGCTGGCAGCGGAGGCCATTTCCCTTCCCATTTCATATGACGATTGGAGACATATGCCTCCAAGCTGAAAAAATGAAGTGTTTGATTATAAAATCAAGGTAAATTTATTACATTATGGTTTAATTTAATGTCATGTTACTAATATGTTCAAAATGAATTTCTGTATACAAATGTTCTTCCACTTTACCGTTGCTGATGTGATAGCACGGAAGTGGACGTTGAAAAATCTAGGTAATAAGTGCAAATATTTTAAATGGAGATTGTAGTGTGATGTCAACGATGCTTCGTTGACCATGCTGTAAATGTATGGGAAGCTGCCCAGTGGGGTACCAAAAGAGCAGTGGAAAGTGTTTGTTGATAGGCATTGGGATCAGAAGCGGATGGTATTGAAATATATATATTATTATATTATCCACATTTTACATTTATACATATATATGAAAAGGAAATGACATTCAATACATCAGTATTAAATTTCATTTTATTTATTTTAGGATCTATCAAGACAGAATGCGTCAAACCGAGCGAAGCAAGTCATCCCACACACTGCGGGCTCAAAAAGTTTTTCTAGAAATCTAAGTTCATTGGTAATCTTTTAATTAGTTTAAATATTTATAAGTCAATATTATCTGTTTAATATATTGAATTGTTGATTTATCTTTGATTAATGCAGTCAAAGAGTTTAGGCCATGAAGCATCCAGAACTGAACTGTGGTTGGATGTTCACAAGAAATCAGATGGATGTTTTGTTAATGAGCTTGCTAAAGAAGTTGGGCTATGAAGTCAATTTTTTATCATAATAACTTCTTATAAATTTTTTTATGTGTTAATATATATTGATATTTGATTTATAGGTCAAAATTAAAGAACTATGGGATGCCAATCCTGCACATTCCTACTCTGTCTCCCAGGATGACCTGGTTGCTAAAGTCCTTGGGAAGGAGCATCCTGGGAGAGTGCGCAGGATGGGTTTGGGACCCGTGCCATCTGAGGTTTTTAGCAGGCCATCGGGGATAGCTGCTGTATCTACTCCTAACTTTAGTCAGACTGGAGATGCTAAGAAAGAGATTGTTTCTTTACGAAACACAGTTCACCAGCAGGGGGATCAGATATCTGCATTACAGAAAGAGTTGACTGAACTACATCAGCAGATGAGCATATATGCCCCTGGTGGGAGTGCATCGATTTGTGGTATGCAGGTAAATCACATAAAATCAGAATCATTTAGTTTGATAACTTTCATTTGTTTTAAGTTTTAATATAAATATGTAACCGTATTTAATTTTCAATATAATGTTCTTACAGGTGACAACACAAAGTGGAAATGAAGGTGGAGAGGGTGAAGGTGCATCATGGGACCCTGAGTAGTTGTAATTTTGATGTGTTGAACAAAAATGAAAACAGTTGGTTTGTATATGTAACATTTGTGGCACATAGTTTCCACCACAAATTTTCATGTCCTAAAATTTCCTTGATTTCTCACGTTTCTTTTTATGCATTTTATTGATTTATGATGTTTGTTTTTATGTCTTCATTTCTCGAGTGTGGTATACATCATTCCATTTAGGTCTGTTTTTGAATTGGTAGTCGAGATTTTGGATGACTAGGAGTTAAACCCATTGTTGATGTGTTGAAAAAATTGGGTCATTTCATAGTGATCAAGGGGATAGTGTTGTGGACACTTTGGTGAGGCCTATTTTTGAAAATGTCTGATTTAAGCATCAAAAGTATCTAAACATGATCTAGCTCTTCTAAAATGTCATGAGAATGTTCTAAATCAAGGGTGGTTCACTAAGATATAGGTGTGACTGAGGGGTGATAAATTAGCATAATTCCATGAATATAGACAAGAATACTTTATAAATTAAAATATAATCTCGAAGATGGATGTCGACTTGACGCACAATTGGTATGTCTTATAAAACATGAATTTTAAGAAAATAACTTCTACAAAATACTTCAATATTAGGATGGTTACAATGGACCATTTCCAACCATAACTGTTTTGATCACTGAACTCTTACTGCATGACTTGAACTGCATTCCCAACACAATTTCCACTTAATCATGGTCTGTCTGGTAATTATTACCTATCATTATATCCCTGAATTATTTATATTATGATTCTTAATTCCATTTTTTGATTCATTACAAGCTATTCGGTCATGAAACTTTAATTACTGGAATTCCATAACTTTCTTCTTTACCATTCATGACTATTCTTTCTACAACCACTCTCCCAAAGGTTACATTTTCCATGACCTGTGTGATTCTCCCCACCATAGGATTTTAATATTCATCATTTTAATAAAAATAGGAATCTAATTCCCATGAAAAACACTCTGTCCACCACAAAACATGGTTTTTGGATGTGATTCAACATAATTATACCATGTTCCATCACGACAATCCATCCTTGGTATACGCTGAAGCCTCATCTGGAACTAATATTCCATCCTTGAACAACTTGTGGTTCACTTCCTACGACATAGATTTACATTATCCACTTAATAATAAATAGAAATGGTCTATTCATAATCACATGTATTATGCAATCATCATTCCATACACACACATTCAATCAACATCAATAACAACATCTTGAACTTTAACCCAGATTGATGATGTTATAAAACTCGATCCTATTACATATTCATCCATAGAACTAGGATAACTTAGCTTTTCTACTAAAAACTTTGGTCTACATCACTCACCACAACGTAGTTAATACCTAACCTATATTCCAACATAAAAAGATGTTAACTAAGACTCACTGCAAATATCCACATTCCTATAAAGGCTATATCCCAATGTAACTCTAAAACTATTCCCACAATAGGATTTTTTATAACAATATATTTCTAATGTGTTATTTAAGCTATTTCATCAGTTCAAATTTATTATAAGTATTAAGGGTGGTTTCTAGGCCACAAAACCAAAAAAAATCATTATATAAATGGGTTGGTACTAATATAACTACTAATTCATCAATTATCAATTTTTATAAGTAGAGTGGAATCGCTATGGATGATCTATCCTAAGAAAGTGAAGTTATAAGATTTAGTGGAATCCAGTTTGGGATGTTACAATGTTGTATCAATGGAGTTTTATCTTCCTAGTATTTATTATTTAGGATATTGTATACATGAGTATGAGGAATGTGTTGGAACCTTGGATTGTTTTTTCTGGTTTTATTTGTTTTTCAGGGCAGTGGTGCAGCAGAATCCAAGAATTATTTTTTTTATTCTGGGCAGCTTTTAGCGGCGGTTTTAACCGCCGTGAAGTATATACTGGTGGTGGTTTAAACCGCCGCTAAACGTAAAATAAAAGTTACTTCTAGTGGTGGTTATAACCGCTGCTAAATAGAAGCTTCGTGGCTGCCTCATTCTGTGGCGGTTTACCTGAATTGAGCAGTGGTTTTACCGCCGCTGTAAATTGAGTTTATTCACGGCGGTTATAACCGCCACAAATAAAGTGATATCCAGGGCTCGTAAAAACACTGCTAAATTCAGGAAAACCGCCGTGAAATGAGGCACCTACGGGGCTTTCCTGAAACCACCGCTAAATGTTAAAAACCGCCACTAATAGATTTCTGATGCCCTATTAGGTGGAGGTTTCTGTAAGCTGCCGCCAAACAGTATAGCATCTGTTTAAACCACCGCTAAATGCAAAAAAAAACCACCGCTAAACGGCGATTCTGTTGTAGTGTTCAAAGTGAAATTAATTCCAATGACCAACATTGGATTAAATGGTAAAAATATATTTTAATTTCACTTTAAAACCAACTAAAAATATAATATAACCATATAAATAAATTATATTAAAAGGCACTTTTGAATTAAAATACACTATTTTCACTATTCATTAAAAAATGAACTTTATCGGAAAAATTCCAAAAATTTACACAAAGAAAATTTTGATGTCCCCGTTCTAAAGAAGGATTTTATTTGGTCATATAGAATGTATTAAAGTGACAAAAACTAGATTTAAAAAGGGTTCTCCATTAAAAGGTGATAAATCGGCCTTTTAATGTAAATTATGCTTAAAATTAGACTCATTCACATTTTAAGCCTCAAACTTTTATTGGATAAATGTGAATACATTTAACAAACATGTATAATCATATTGTAGTTAGTTTCATTCATTCACTCAAATACAATGACTAGGTGTTAACTACTGTTTAAAATAATAAATTATTAGTGTGCAACTTAAGATTTCAAAGAAACCCGTTGTTGTGTATCAGGTACGCTATCGAACATAGAAACAATTTTAAAGTAAAATTAATATTTAATTTAAAAATTAATAAATATGAAAATTTCATATTATTTATTTACTTGGGATGTTACAATGAGTATTAACATCTGGTGATTTACAATGAACATTTGATGAACATACATTCAGAACACCCATAGGTATCTTTAACATCTTCTCTGAATATCATTGACTTCAATTGAAAAAAGTGATTGAAAAAAATAAAATACTTAATTATTACTAATCTGATGGGATAATTTGAATTCTAATGAATCTTAATGAATATTTAGGTATTAAACATGAATAAATTCTTTCTCAAATTAATTCCATGTGTTAGAAAGTGTTATAATGATCTGTATATTTTTGAAATTCATAAGGTATTCATTTGACCGCTTGGAGAATTCGAGAGATTCCAATATTATTGATCATATATTCTTCATCCTTATTCTATAAATAAAAATTCTTTCAATCCATGGAGAAAAGGAAAAATCCTCAAAAATAAATTCTTAGTGATTTAAATAAGTGAATGCCTTTAGAGGTTAGAATCATTTAATTTTCACTAGGGGATATTCTTTAATACACTTTTGATAGTTTAAGTTTTTTAGAATGTCATTTTTCTCATTATTTTATTTTTTTTCATATACAAATTTAATAAAATATCTATATAAATGGTCTTTTTGTAATTTTTTCCTTTTCTTTTCACAAGGAGATATATTAAAAATCATTTAATAGTATTTAAAAAAGTTCAACAAAGATTAGTTAATTGCTATATTTTTTAATAAAATTCATATATTTTAGTGGAAAAACATATTTAAAGAATAGATATATTGATATTTATGCCTAATATATATATATATGGAATATGTGGTGTAATCACAGTAGTTGAACATGGAATTATAGTTTCTGTTGTGCAATATTTCTATCTGCAATAGTATTACTGTTCATATGTAATAGAGGGATATGTTGTGGTTATAATATATGGATTTTATAGTCTATAATATATGAAGATTCCCAGTAAAGATACTAAATTACATATAGAAGTGGTGTGGGTCCTGAATCATTGTTATACACAATTAAAATTTCATTTAAAATAAACCTCAATGAATTGTTAGTGTTCTAATCAACTTGATACATCCATATCTTCCTCACTTGCATGAAAAAAATAAACAAAAATAGAATGAAAAATATATTTTCATATTATTTTATCTCAATATGGGTAACTACATACATGTTATTTTTGGTGAAATCAAAGGCATTCATGTTATACTAATTTCATTAAGTTATTAGAATAAGGTATCATCCTTAACCCTTTTAACTATTTTCAAATAGTTTGAGTCTCATGATAGTTTTTATCGAATCCCTATTAGTTTCAATGATATAATCATTCCAAAAGAACAAGAACTATTTATATAGAGATGTGTGCTTAACAAGACATAAGTAGTATATTTATCTCATTTTTAGATTATAAATCTCATAAAAAGTCACAAAAACTAAGGACCAAAAGGTTTACTGTCATAGAAATAAGATACTTAAACATCTTATTTTATTACCCTTGTGAACATTTTTCCACATTCATGCTCCACTGGTCCATTTTCTAGATATCTCACATGATATAAATAACTTTATAACATGGGGATTGAAAACATAAGAAAGGGGTGAGTTTAGATGTTTAGTAAGAGTAAAAACATCATATTATGTAGGAAAACATGAGGTTGATAGAAATATCATAATAATTGACCAACATACCTTAAATAATCATAAAATGCATTATATTAATATAATATCTTAACAAAATCATTATGGTAGTATAAAAGATATGACCTACTCAAAACTCATCTCAATAATCATATAACATGTGAGAGTGATATAAAAGTGTGGAATAATTTAACAAGCAAGGAATAATCTTGAAAAAATAGAATTCCATGGAAATGAAATGCATCTTGAAAATTTAGTATAACTTGATAAACTACTTGTAAATGTGGTGAAATTATAGGCATAGTAAAACCTGTGGGAGAAAACTCATTATTCCCATTCTTATGTGAACAAAATCATTATGTCCACGCTTGAAAATGTGAGCAAACCCATCACACCCATGCATGTGTGAACAAACTCATTATTTCCACACCTTACTATCTTGTCGGATATAAGATTAAACTAAATAATTTTAGGGTAATATATGACCCCACCCATCAACATCCATACATATGTGTTCCATTTGAAATCAATCATCAACATAAAATAAATAAAATACGGAAAAAATGGGTTTCTTAACCTTCCAAAAATACCACATATCATGAACTTAAGAAAATATAAGATATCAAAAATATATTTTTCCAAAAGGAATAATATCATAATTGTCATGACCCCTCCCTCCAAAGATACTGCAATGAGGGAAGAAAGATAACGACCATCGAGTCTCACCTCCAGTAGGCCTTGGGTTTGTGACTAGCACCAAGGGTATAAAAATATCATGGTATGGGGGACATTACCCTCTATAATAATATGGCATCGAGATATAAGACGGATCATCCACAAAAAACTCCAAGAAATAATATAAAAGAAATAAAAAACCATCCTACATGCATGTATAAATATAATTGATATTGATAAAAGTCTCCAAAGTAAATACCCAAAAGTAAAGCTAAAGAAGTGACACAACAACTGTTAAGGACCTGAGCTAGTAATGTCCAACACGGTCCACACAGTCTTCCTGGAAACTTGAAAACATTTTTATATATGTAGGGTGAGCATAAAAGTATACTTAGCAGGAAAACCAAAGTCTTTCGTGCACATGTGAAAGAAGCATATTAATGAACCTATGAGAAAACAATAGAACTAAACAACACCTATCAATGTATACTAACCATCCTAATATCATCAAGGCATGCTTACCAAATAATGCAAACCAAGTAATATACTATAATAGGAATCACATTGATAAGGGTACCCACACCACTATCCCACTGGTATGTTGCTCTCACACCCAACGTCGTACGTCCTGGTGCTCCCATTCCTCTGTATACCATACCTTCGTACAAGCGTGACCATAACACACCTCACCTATACACATAGGCTTGCCACCCCACAAGCACGACAACAACATGAACATGAACATGTAAGACACCCACAACACAACCACTGGTATAACCAGAATTGTAGGGTATCATGAACATGTAAGACATCAACATCATTCCATCCTCCTACCATGAACGACCCCCACTAGAAGTCTCCCCACAATCACAATCATATCACATCTCGATTGAAAGAAATTGGGCCTCCACCCCACAAGCATGATAAAATCTCTCCTAAAAACAACTGATCTTTCACAAACACCATATAATGCACTAAAAAACCTCCGACCATCACAACCTATGCAATACCTACCTCTCCTAGAAGAGAGAGAAGGAAAGAGCGGGTACCCAACCATCTATACTGCTCACTAGATGTCGGAAAAATCACCCCATGTGTGACTATGCAGGTGTCAGCACATAGTGCTCTGCATGGGTGGGGTGTGTATAGAAATAAAAAGAATATATTATTATATATTTGTATTATCAAACACTCAATACCAACCAATGGATTCACAAAAAAACCAACAAACTCACAACATTTCCACTTTTGTTGCCACCTCTAAATGCATCGCACCACACAACAAGCCACAAGCCACATTCACATTTCTAATCAATTTAGTTTAATCATATAATTATTTTCATTATTTTTCATCAACCAAATTTAACCATACAATCCACCATTCAATTATTCATTAACCATTTCATCCCATTAATCAAACCATGCCATTTCAATCACTATTAATCGTTTATTCCATCACTACTTGGGCATCTAGCAAAAAGTAACCACCACCTCATCGCCCCAAAATAATGAAAAATAAACCACATTTCCACCCCAAAATCAAGAACCACAAACCATCTCACCACCCCAAAATTATGACCCACAATCCACCTCACTTCCCTAAAATCACGACCAAACAAACAATTCCGCTGCCCCAAAAGCACGACCAAACAAACCACCTCGCCACCCCAAAAGCACGACACACAGACCATAATCCCTACATTACCCAACCACAAATCACCATCCCATAAGAAATACCACATGAAACAACACATCAAGATCACTTTACAAATTTATAAAGGGGATTTTATCACATTCCACTTTATTTTAGGGATGTTATCACACAAGTCATTATCTTAGGGAAACCATTTTTTTATCCAAGTACAAGTGGTTAGACAATTTTCATTTTAGGGTGATATCAAATTAATCACATCGAAAATAGTAATATCAACACATATATCCACCACAAACAAATCCCATAATGACCCCAATTTTCAGAAGAACATCAAGCCCGTACAATTCACAATATCATAATAAAAATAAAGCTATAAAAGCATGCAATTCAAACCCCATTTTACCCTTCAATTTCAGTTTAACCAATTATTTATCTTCAATTAATCCAAAAAAACCATAAAACCTAGGTAAATAAAATTAAACCCCTCTTGAATGATACATAATAAAAAGAAACGAGGGATTCCCTACCTTAAAGACGCTTTTCCAACTCACTGCGCACCGCAAGGTGAAGAAGAACACCCACAAAACACAACCACACAACAAGAAAACATAGATAAACATACATAGAAACCAAATACCATCAAAACACAACAAAACATACACCCCAAACCATAACAAAATCGTCACAGTAAATCCCCGAGAGAAGAACAGAAGAAAACCTATCAAAAAGAAGGAAGTGCTTACCATAGATTGCAAAGTAACAAATCAAGAGGGAACATACCATTACATTAGATACCTTTAAAATGATTCTTGACCTAAATAATACAAAAAAACACCATAAGAAAAGGGTTTTGAATAACCAATCCGTGATATACCTTTCAAGGGTCTCATCATACCTCAAACGCCAACACCAGCCAAACACACTAACCCAAACAACCACAAAACACACTGCACAACCACATCATCACAAACAAAATCCACCTCCTCTTACACAATCATAATACCAAAAAACCACTTCACAACCATCTCAACCACCATACATACCAAACCAACAACCACTACAACCAACGAACCACACCATCCCAAACACACTAATCGAGAAATTCTGTCTTCCATGTCAAGATACTATCCACTCTGGATGGCACTGACTCACCCGTATGTGTTTAATCGCATCATAGTTAATGCGTCTCAATTAGGAATCCGGACCTCACCATTTCATATGTTAGGAATTTATCACGCATCACTACACACATCATAAACCAAGGAAAAAAATCTCATCTCATAAAAAAAAGTATCCAAACATCACATCATAAAGAAAAACAGAGCAAATCAAAACTGAAAACAACACCGGGTACTAGGCACGCATCCACATATATCGCTCCCAAGTACTCTCCTCTAGTCCACCATGCCTCCACAACACACAAACAAAAGAAATGGTATGTCCATGCAGTGCCTTCTCTTTGAGATCCTAGATCTCTATTGGCCATTTCACAAGCGTCGTTTCATCCTCAATTTCTAACTCTCTAGTCAGTGACATGGGAGTCATTGTGAAGATGTCGAAGAAGATGAGAGATGTGGAAGACGTCATGGATCCTCTCTAATCGTGGTGGAAACATCAACTGACATTCCACCTCACCACCTCACTCTATAGCATCCTGCCTTTTTATAACATAAACTTTCATTACATTACACAAAATTGAGGATCTTTAAGGTTTAGTGTCTTGGAAACCAGGAACATAATACATGAAAACAACATAAAACATTCTTCTTAAACACTTGAAAGGCTTCTCCTTAAATTCATACTAGGATAATTACTACATATCATAACCTGGGGACATACATCAAAAGAAAGGGTGAGCAGAAGGCCCAGTAAGGGAACAAGAGAAACATTTAACATGTGAACTTGAGATACATCAACTATGTCATGAAAAAGAACTTTAAGGCATGAGAAAGAAATCATGTGGCATATCATAATAAAAATAACATTTTTCATAACTTTAAGATGTGGATACATCATTTAACATAGACAATCATGAACATATCACCAAGGTCCATCCCCAAGGTTTCATTTGAAAATTACCAAGGTTATTCACCAAGATATCATGAAAATTGTAATCTCTAGTGGTTACATCATTACCCAATGCATTGGAGCGCTATCAGGGCGCACCCTTAAATTTTACTTTGTTATCATGTGATCTACATATATCATCATCAAACATTTCATAAATAACCCATATAACATAAAATAAATGGATTTCATTTCATAATCATAACGTTTTAAAAACTGCTTTAAAGACATGATCTTTACGTCACTTTAAACCCACGGAAGGGGAGAGCGGGTTTCATGTATGTAAATCCCAGAATTTAAAATAGAACATTTTGGTATATATGTGAATACAAATGTATAAATAAGAGCTTTGAGTATTCACTTTATAACATAAAATAATTTTGGGAAAAGAGAGGCATTTTGAGATGAAAATTGTGCAGCATAACAGATATGTTTCAGGGTTTTAGAAAACATTGAAAAGAGAGGGGACATGGGTCAAACATTCATAAATGACCCATAAAACAGTATAGGGATAGAATAAGAAGGATAAATGAACATGGTAATGAAATTTCAAGGACATACCATTTGAAATGAAAAACATGGAAGGAAGACAAAAATTAGATTTCTCTTATGAAAATTCGGCAGCCTAACGATGTCACTTAAAACTTCTAAAAATGGATTGACGAGATCAAATATGGTCTCTAATAATATGAAAATAAATGATCATTATGATAGATATAGAGATAATACCCCAAAATAATTAAAAGGAACTTGAAAGACTTGACCAGAAAATATAACTTGAAAAAAAGAAGGGTGAACGAATCCCTTAAAAACTCGGCAGCCTAACGGCGTCACTTAAACTTCAACAAAAATGAATTGATGAATCAAATAGGGTCTCTCATCATATGAACATAAAAGTTCAGTATGATATATTTAGAGATCATACCCCAACATAATTAAAAAGTGACTTGAAAGACTTGACATGAAAGTAGAACTTTGAAAAGAATGAGAAGGGTGAAAGAATCCCCTTAAAAATTTGGCAGCCTAACAGCGCCACCTAAACATTCTTAAAACGAATTGATGAGAGAAAGATGGGGTCTATCATCATATGAACATGAAAAGGGAAGTAATATGAATATATAAGAACATCCTCCAACATAAGAACATGGAGTATAAAAGAAATGACATAAAAGAGATTACTTGAAAAGAAGAGAGAGGTTGGATCCCTTACCTTAAAACGTAACTCTTAAAACTCAAAGTTTGGGACCTTGAGGGCTTGAGGGTACCTTGGGAGGACTCCTTGGGTGGTAATGAGACCAGAAATTCGTTGGGGGAGAGTGGGGATTCTAAATGGATGAGAGGATGGCTTGGTATTTATAGGGAAAGTGAGGGGACAAGGCATTAATGGCCAAGGGACACCTCAAAAGTGGTTTTCTCAAAACCATGTGCTCTCCCAAGATATTTCCCATGAAGTTAGGCCACATGGGGCCCCATACAATAATTCATCACCTTTGGTCGACCATACCTTAAAATATCTCATGATATCATCATGACACAGTTATGATGTCATTAAACATACCGAAACCCTAAAACTGTATTTTTACTATTCACTAAAAATTCAACTTTCTCATAAAGATCCCAAAATTTCACCTTAATCAAATATCAATTCTCTGATTTCAAAAATGAACTCCATTTTATAAAAATATTTTTCTAAATATTTTTAATTTATTTTTTAAATAAATACACTATTCACCGAAAATTCATTTTTTCAGAAAAAACCCCAAAAATTACCGAAACATAATATCGGTGCTCTGAGTTTAAAAATGAAATCCATTTTATAGAAATAATTTTTTAAATATTTTCAATTTAATTTTTAATTAAAAAACACTATTCACTCAAAAAAACTAATACTTGAATAATAATTTATGAAATCGTTATTTAACCATTTTATTGAATCACATTACTTAATCAATGTGCCTAGATTTTATTAATACTTTCTTTAAGTGAGATTACTAATCCATTTGGGCACATTACTAATCCTAATCATAAAATCACTATTCATAATTTACTATTCATCAAAAATCAAGTTGATCTTATTAGACTCTAAATTTCATACTGAACATAATTGTAGAAGACCATTTTTTGAAAATCATTACACATTTTTAATTATTTAAGGTTTACATAAACATTTTTAAAATATCCTTTTTCTAAAATTCATCAAAAATATGCATACTATATTTATCCGGTCATTTAAAAATTCATAAACATTATCATAAGAAGAATTCCCAATTTTTATTTAAAACAAAAGATTACACAAGGCAATTACGGTCTCCTTACATAGCCCCTTATCACACCAGCATAGGACCTAAGTGTAAGGTGTGCTAAGGTGAGAGAATCTGAGGGAGGCTCTGCCAACATTGCACGAGGAGTAATTTCTATTAGTTTGAACTTCTCACAAAGGCGATTCCGTTCTAGCTTTACACGATGAAGTTCGGCTTGGGTTTGGTCCAGAGCAAAGCCCAGTGATGCTACCTTCTTCCCAAGTTCTGTTAGATGGGCTTCGATCGGTCCAAGACTACTGGGTGAGACCATCGAATCTTCTTTCTATAATAATTAACCAAGATTACTTGTATTTAGAGACAATAATCAAAATGTTTAGTTTCCAGTGGTCATATTGACCAATGGTCATATAACCGTCTAAACCCAACGGTCTCATTTTAATTATACTCATGTTATCAAATGAAACATTTTTGTTGAGTATAAAAATAAAATAAAATAACAGATAAAATTTAGGAAACAAGATTTATTCAAAATTTTGGGTCGTTACAATCTTCCCCCCCTTAAGAAATTGCGTCCTCGCAATTTTTTTTAAAATTGGGTTTTGAAATTTCATAGAAAGTACCACATTGGAAAAGGAGTCAGTAAAAGTATTACTTTAAAAGAAAGAAAGGTAAGTACAAAGGTCACTCGAGTTGACCCACACTAGGATTCCATGTAAGAAAACATGGACATGGAGGAGAAAACAAAGGGTCAAGTTCTGAGGGAGAGTGATAGAAAACATGATTAGGAGAAAGTTAACAATAAGAAAATCCCAAACTTAGGATGTGTGTAAATGGTCTTTGATTACCTAGTAGGAAACGTAAACCAACAACATTTTTGTTTTACGTTCCTTTTCATAATTTTGAGGAATTCATTTACTACAAAGAATAGAAACATAAGAAAATATACCTGTCATCATGTAGAGTTTCATCCTTTAATAAGTTTCTACCAAAACTAATCTTTTCTCCAAACGATGAGCATTCAAAACTACTTGGTATCATCAAAACACAAGAATCATCTTCTAGAGAATCATGTAATCCACAAAATATTAACTATCCATTTCTTCTATCTTTAAACATTATCCCAAAAACAGAAAGCGTAAGGTTAAACAACTCTTCAAAAAGGAAGAATCCCATAGGAATGGAAACTACTTTTAAATCTTCAAAGTTCCACGGTACTACCTAGAGTTCATCATAGACCATTCCATAAGTAACTGTCCTTAAAATTCCTCAAAATAACCCAAACTAATATCGAAACCCAATACAAGAAGGACTTGATAACATAGTCTTCCAAGATAAACTTTATCGTTCATCTCCAAACAACATCAACCACTCCTAACATATTATAACCAAAGTAACTAACCTAAACATATTTTCCCAATATAGGTCAATCATTTCCATAAGTAACCTATAATACCATAAGTTCACCTTAAATTCTTTGATTCTTCAAAATATAATTCAACCTTTACTCTTTAAAGAAAATACTGTAGTAATCTCTTTACCTCAATCAAATAAGGTTCCCAAAATAGTGAACATCTTCCAAAATAATAATCATCTTTTAATCCCCTAATCATCTCTGTCATATTAATACGGCAATCGTAGCATTTCCTATCACATTGGTTGTTGGGAAATGTTCATCCATTTCCCGCCATTAACTAAGAAAAGAAATTATAATTAGGGGCTTAAATACTTATCTAATAATCATGAAAAGGAACTTAAAGCATATAAGGATAACATGTAGAAGAAAAGTATACCCTAACTTGTGATCCCCTAGGTTCCCATCTAGGTTATCCATGATCATATATTCTTATGTGAATCTTTATTTTATTTTATCTGTGTTCCTTTAACAATGGTTCATACTAAGCTTATCAATTTACCAAAGCATATCCCCTGGGAGTGTCGTAACCAAGAGTGCAGCAAGGCCCGTTGTCGTGTACCAGTTCCCGTTTGAGTCTAGCTCAAAGCGGTGTTTTCGGGTTTTACCCCTATGTATATCTGTGCCAGATCCACCTCTACCTACTCATATCTAGACATAGATGTATTTGCTTGGAAACCCATTACTCAATACTCACCAAAATACCAGGAATATTTCCTATATATAAACTTTTCTATAGGATTCTTCCTAAATTTTTCATATCCTAATTTCCACAAATAAATAAACCATCCTTTGATACCAACTATAGAATCCCGCCTTTTTATAACATAAACTTTCATTACATTACACAAAATTGAGGATGTTTAAGGTTTAGTGTCTTGGAAACCAGGAACATAATACATTAAAACAACATAAAACATTCTTCTTAAACACTTGAAAGACTTCTCCTTAAATTCATCCTAGGATAATTACTGCATCTCATAACCTGGGGACATACATCAAAAGAAAGGGTGAGCAGAAGGCCCAGTAAGGGAACAAGAGAAACATTTAACATATGAACTTGAGATACATCAACTATGTCATGAAAAAGAACTTTAAGGCATGAGAAAGAAATCATGTGGCATATCATAATAAAAATAAAAATTTTCATAACTTTAAGATGTGGCTACATAATTTAACATAGACAATCATGAACATATCACCAAGATCCATCCCCAAGGTGTCATTTGAAAATTACCAAGGTTATTCACCAAGATATCGTGAAAATTGTAATCTCTAGTGGTTACATCATTACCCAATACATTGGAGCGCTATCAGGGCGCACCCTTAAATTTGCCTTTTTTATCATGTGATACACATATATCATCATAAAACATTTCATAAATAACCCATATAGCATAAAATAAATGGGTTTCATTTCATAATCATAACGTTTTAAAAACTGCTTTAAAGACATGATCATTACGTCACTTTAAACCCACAGAAGGGGAGAGAGGGTTTCATGTATGTAAATACCAGAATTTAAAATATAACATTTTGGTATATATGTTAATACCCCTGTAGAAATAAGAGCTTTGAGTATTCACTTTATAACAAAAAATAATTTTGGGAAAAGAGAGAGGCATTTTGAGATGAAAATTCTGCAGCATAACGACTATGTTTCGGGGTTTTAGAAAACATTGAAAAGAGAGGGGACATGGGTCAAAAAATCATAAATGACCCATAAAACAGTAGAGGGAAAGAATAAGAAGGATACATGAACATGGTAATGAAATTTCAAGGACATACCATTTGAAATGAAAAACATGGAAGGAAGACAAAAATTAGATTTCTCTTATGAAAATTCGGCAGCCTAACGACGTCACTTAAAACTTCTAAAAATGGATTGACGAGATCAAATAGGGTCTCTAATAATATGAACATAAATGATCAGTATGATAGATATAGAGATCATACCCCAACATAATGAAAAGGAACTTGAAATAATTGACCAGAAAATATAACTTGAAAAAGATAAGGGTGAATGAATCCCTTAAAAATTCGGCAGCCTAACGGCGTCACTTAAACTTCAACAAAAATGAATTGATGAATCAAATAGGGTCTCTCATCATATGAACATAAAAGTTCAGTATGATAGATTTAGAGATCATACCCCAACATAATTAAAAAGTAACTTGAAAGACTTAACATGAAAGTAGAACTTTGAAAAGAATGAGAAGGGTGAAAGAATCCCCTTAAAAATTCGACAGCCTAACGGCGCCACTTAAACATTCTTAAAAAGAATTGATGAGAGCAAGATGGGGTCTCTCATAATATGAACATGAAAAGGGCAGTAATATGAATATATAAGAACATCCTCCAACATAAGAACATGGAGTATAAAATAAATGACATAAAAGAGATTACTTGAAAAGAAGAGAGAGGTCAGATCCCTTACCTTAAAACGTAACTCTTAAAACTCAAAGGTTGGGACCTTGAGGGCTTGAGGGCACCTTGGGAGGACTCCTTGGGAGGTAATGAGACCATAAATTCATTAGGGTGGAGTGGGGAGTCGAAATGGATGAGAGGATGACTTGGTATTTATAGGGAAAGTGAGGGGACAAGGCATTAATGGCCAAGGGACACCTCAAAAGTGGTTTTCTCAAAACCATGTGCTCTCCCAAGATATTTCCCATGAAGTTAGGCCACATGAGGCCCCTAATAAAATAATTCATCACCTTTGGTCTACCATCCCTTAAAATATCTCATAATATCATCATGACACAGTTATGATGTCATTAAACATACCGAAACCCTAAAACTGTATTTTTACTATTCACTGAAAATTCAACTTTCTCAGAAAGATCCTAAAATTTCACCTTAATCAAATATCAATGCTATGATTTCAAAAATGAACTCCATTTTATAAAAATAATTTTCTAAATATTTTTAATTTATTTTTTAAATAAATACACTATTCACCGAAAATTCATTTTTTTAGAAAAAACTCCAAAAATTACCATAACATAATATCGGTGCTCTGAGTTCAAAAATGAAATCCATTTTATAAAAATAATTTTTTAAATATTTTTAATTTAATTTTTAATTAAAAAACACTATTCACTCAAAAAAACTAATACTTGGATAATAATTTATGAAACCGTTATTTAACCATTTTATTGAATCACATTACTTAATCAAGGTGCCTAGATTATATTAATACTTTCTTTAAGTGAGATTAATAATCCATTTGGACACATTACTAATCCTAATCATAAAATCACTATTCATAATTTATTATTCATCAAAAATCAATTTGATCTTATTAGACTCTAAATTTCGTACTGAACATAATTGTAGAAGACCATTTTTTTGAAAATCATTACACATTTTTAATTATTTAAGGTTTACATAAACATTTTTAAAATATAATTTTTCTAAAATTCATCAAAAATATGCATACTATATTTATCCGGTCATTTAAAAATTCATAAACATCATCATAATAAGAAATCCCAATTTTTATTTAAAACAAAGGATTACACAAGGTAGTTACGGTCTCCTTACATAGCCCCTTATCACACCAGCATAGGACATAAGTGTAATGTGTGCTAAGGTGAGAGAATCTGAGGGAGGCTCGGCCAACATCACACGAGTATTAATTTCTATTAGTTTTAACTTCTTGTAAAGGTGATTCCATTCTAGCTTCACACGATGAAGTTCGGCTTGGGTTTGGTCCAGAGAAAATCCCAGTGGTGCTACCTCCTTCCCAAGTTTTGTTAGATGGGCTTCGATCGGTCCAAGACTACTGGGTGAGACCATCGAATTTTCTTTCTATAATAATTAACCAAGATTACTTGTATTTAGAGACAATAATCAAAACGTTTAGTTTCCAGCGGTCATATTGACCAATGGTCATATAACCGTCTAAACCCAACGGTCTCATTTTAATTATACTCATGTTATCAAATGAAACATTTTTGTTGCGTATAAAAATAAAATAAAATAACACATAAAATTTAAGAAACAAGATTTATTCAAAATTTTGGGTCGTTACACACCCCAACACCTAAAAGGGCCCATCAAACCTGGGGGAAAGCTTACTCACTCGACCAAACCTCTGCTGCCCATGTCGAGGGGAATCCTTCAAGAACACGTGGTCCCCAGCCTTAAACTCCAAGGGTCTCTTTATGAGATCGGCAAAATAATTCTTCTAATCCTAAGATTATTTCATCCTATCAAAAAAATGAACAATCTCTGTCGTGATCTACACCACATCGGGACCAAGAATAGTTGTCTCTCCAACCTATGTCTTGCACAATGGAGAACAAAATAGTATCCCTTATAAATCCTTAAATGGGGACATGCCAATGGAATAGTGATAACCATTATTATAATCAAACTCCACCAGGGGAAAGTGTTGTACCCAAAATCCACCAAATTCCAAGATGCATGCCCACAACATACCCTCCAACGTCTGGATAGTCTGCTCTATTTGCCCATCTGTCTAAAGGTGGAAAGAAGTGATGAGGTGTAATTGAGTGCCAAATCATACTACAATTCCCTCCAGATTTGTGAGGTAAAACATGCATCCCGATCTAATATAATGGACCTCAGAACTTCATGCAACTGCACCACCTCATCCACATACCTATTAGCCAAGGCATCCACTGATCCCGACTCCTTGTTCGCTAAGAAGTTGGCCGATTTCTTCAACTAATCCATGATCACCCAGATATCATCACAACCTCCCTGAGTTCTAGGTAACCATATGATGAAATCCACCGAGATGTTATCCCATTTCCACTCGGGAATATCCAAGGTATTTAACAAACCATCATAAAAATGATGCTCGACCTTTACTTACTGGAAAACCAAACACTTTTCCACAAACTCTACCACTACCCGTTTCATCCCGGGCCACCAAAACTGCATCTTCCAGCCATGATAAATCTTGGAAACTCCTGGGTGTACCACAAAAGGTGATTTATGAAACTCACAAAGGACTCCATCATGCATTACTATCAGGACAAAAAACCTCCCACAAAATAACATTTGCTTCTGACTATCCTTCGACCATACCTCTGGAAAACGACCGCACATCACCTCTGCCTCTGAGTCTCTCCACTGAGACTCCTCCACCTGCTGCATCAGAGAATACCACACCGTTATCTGAAACAGACAACCTTTAACACCATACACTATTTTATCTAATTGCAAGATTTCAAACTCCTCCATTTCTCTCCATGCATCCCCAGACTCCCGAACAACACCCTTCCAGGACTTCCTGCTCAAAACATCGACAAAAAAATTCCACTTTCCTAATTTTTAGGATATATAAAAATCATAATCCTAAAGAAACATCAAACACCTCCATTACTACAAGTTCAAATCATGATGGGAAAAGATATACCTCTAACTCTTGTGATCTGTGAAGACCACAAAGCGCTCTCAAATGAGGAAATTTTACCACAAATTTAGCACAAACACAACTATTGTTAGCTATAGATGATGGGTGGTGTAGTTACACTCATGGGGATGTAACTTCCTAGACCCATAAGTGACCACTGCCTGCTACTGCATCATCATACATCCCTATCCCAGACATGAAGTATCACAAAACACCTCAAACATCACCCCTTCCTCAGGAAACCAGAGCACTCAAGCACTAACCAACTTCCCCTTTAGGTTATAGAACTCTACCTGACACTGATCACTCCACACAAAAGTTTGGTATTTCCTAGTCAAAGATGTCAATGGGGATACAACTCATGAGAAATCGGGTACAAACCACCAATAATTGCCTACAAGACCAAGAAAACTACAAACCTCTCCCACGTTCTTGGGTGCTTCCCAAGAAAAAACTACTTCAACCTTTGACGATTCTACAGCCACAACCTGCTGATACACCACATGCTTGAGGAAATTCACCTCTCATGACTAAAACTTACATTTGGACAACTTTTCATAGAGCTGGTGGCATAAAAAAACATACAAGATAGTTATGAGATGCTCGACATGCTCCTCCTCTAACTTCGAGTAGATTATGATATCATTGATGAATACGATGAATAACCGATCCAGGAACTCATGGAACATAGAGTTCATAAGCCCCATGAACACAGATGGTGCATTCATAACATCAAATGATATGACTAAAAAAACTACTAAAAATTGGGGTATTTGTTACAGGATCCCATCGCAAATGCTCGTTGCAGAAAACAACATCGCAAAAAAGAGTTTTTTGCAACGATCTATCGCAAGAAGTAAATATTTTCGACAAAATGTGCACCCGTCGCAAATAGCTTCATTATGGTATTTAAATGCCTTATTGTGATGGGACCCATTGGAAATACTATTAGCGACGGTTCCCATAAAAAATAGTCACAAATAATGTAAAAAATAAAATAAAATAATAATAATAAAAATTAATATTAATATTAATGAAATAATAATATTAATATTAGTAAATTAAATTAAATTATAAAATTATAAAATAATATTCATATAATAATAATAATAATATTGATAATATGATAATAATAATATTCTTAATATTAATATTACTAATATAATAAAAAATTATTAAATAATGAAAACTTCAATATTCACAAAAAATATAATAAAATAATAAAAAGAAAATAATCAAAAATAAAAATTAAGAAAATAATAAAAATAATAAAAAGAAAATAATCAAAAATAATAGTTACTAAAATAATTAAAATAATAAAATAATTAAATAAAGAAATTAAATAATAATAATTTTAATAAATAATAAAAAAATTAATATTCGTAGCAATATAAAAAACACACTATATAAATATTTAGATATTTAATATTAAAAACAAAATTTATATTCAAATGTTTGATCATAAAAAATAAATATATCACTCAGGGGGAGGGTCGTTTGAAGGAGATGGTGGAGGTAATTCCATCCCTAAATCATGAGTGAAACGTCGCATGTACTCCAACTGCTCATGCTTCTGCTACTACCACCATTGATGCATCTCCTCTTGCATCTCCTACTGTTGTTACTGCTGCTGTCGTTGGAACTCTTCATGCTGATGTTGCTATCATTGACGCATCTGTTCCTACTCACTACGCATACTCTCTATAAGCTCACTTTAAGCTCACAGCTGCTCTTGATACTGTGCAATAGATGATGATGAATCTCCATGATCTCCTATCGAGTTGGATGATGACATCATAGTAGTTCCATAATAATCCATAGGAGTCAATTGGGAGTTGATACCAACAACCTACCCTTTCTTTAAGGTATACCGGGTTGCCTACATCCATGATGTCTCATCAAATCGATGGGCACTAGTCTAAGCATCTGTCTCTACCTGATTCTCAGCCTGTATTTGAGACGTCACAGCCTCATATGACTCCTTCAATTGAAATTTAAAAGTAAAATAGTTAAAATATTATTTTTAGTTAAATTTTAAAATCAAAAAGAAAATATACTGACCACAATCTGACGTTGGTGAGCACCTCTAATCTCTCCAGTGGTCAGATCACTATACATCCTCCTATAAATTTTGAACTCTGAAATATCGGGCTGTTCAACTACCTATATGAATATAAAATAAATTGTTTACATTTAAAGTTATATAAAACATTTAAAAAAATACTTACCATATGCTCCCTATGTGTACTGAATGTACAACTACCGTCTTGATGTGTCACCTCCTATCTCCCCCGGTTTTTTCAACACACCGATGATCTCCTCTAAAAATGACCACCCAACCAGTGTGAACATAATCCATCCCAAACCTGAGATGAAATGTAATCAGGTCGGTGATCAAAACAAGACTCATCAAACTCTATCAATTCTACTTTATCCATTTCTTTCCTTCTTAAATTGTGCAAAAACTGACTGCAATGCTAACGTATAGTCCCCCGCCATGCCTTCTAGATATCCCCACACATTCTCTCATTAATGGGATACCATAAACACTATAAATAGTTTATAATAACAACTTATTAATTAAATGAGTTTCAAAATAAATATTATTTATTTACGTACCAACCAATGATCGAACATGTGGTGCTGCACATCAATGATAATCTGATCCCATGAGACCCATGCTTCAAAAAAATAATTCTGAAGTATAGAACTCCCTTGTCCAATAGCTATATGCGTAAAGCTGTGAAAAAAAATAATAAATAATCAAACAATTAGTATATAAATAAATTATTGAAAACTAACTAAAATATACAGGTAAAATACCTCTGTATGTGTGGATCGAAGTCAAGATGTGGATTTCACTCGGAGATCAGGTCAGGAATCATCAACCACGCAAGACCATACCCCCTTAGAGTCCCCCCTGAACTGCCAGTAGTCTGAGGACCAGATGACCTAACATCCTGCTCATCCAAAGGTAGCTCATCTTCTTGAAACAGGTGAAACAAATCCTCGCCCATCAGAAACATGGAATGATTGTTGTTAGAAATCACTTGAAAACAACTATTATATATAGATATATATTATATAAGATTATAACCCATATTTAACTATGTCAATGTTCATCTTCATCCTTATCTTCATATCTGACGATGTTAATGGATTCATATTCCTCCTCAACATTATCAACTTCCATTTGAATTTCAGTTTCATCATCTCTTTTCATTTAAAATTCATTTGTAACATCATTAACATCATCGTCACCATTGACCCTTAACTGTGGGGTGTCATCATCGATATCCATATCTCTTAATAAAAAATATGTATTTGGAGTAGTCTCTTGAAAAATTTCAATTCCTTTTACTTCAATGGAACCACATTCACTTTGAGTAAATTTATTTTCATGAGATTTAATTTTTATTATGCTCCACTAATCACTCAACTCATTTGAAGTAGCACAATATTTTGAATAACAAATTTGATGTGCCTGATGAACCAATAAAAATGGTTCATTTACTCCAAGAAGAATTTATATTTAATATCAATGATTCCATGGGTCAGATGAACATACAATATTCTCTTAGTATCCAACCAATGACACTTAAACATTGTTATGTAATGTTTTCCCAGATAAAATAGTTCAATAATTTCTTACAGCATGTTGTAAAAGTCAAATTTAGTTTCTCGATGATGAGATACTCTCAAGTAAACACCACTATTCATTGTTTTTTTGATTCCCCATATACACGTGTATGAAATTGAAAACCATTAACCATATATGCATTATAATATTTAACCAATTTTGATGGCGGGTTACTCAATACACGAATTTTATCATTATGTTGAGATACCTGAAAATTCTTAATACAATTATCAATATAAAAGATAATAAATTTATTTTATATGTTAAACCAAAAAAAATTATGTTACCAGTTTTTGAAACCAGTAAGAAACGTTTTTTTTTCAACGTTCTTCGAGAGAAGCTACTATAATTTGTGGAAGTTGTTTCTTAATATGATTATCATTAACCTACAAATAAAATAAGATTAATTTACTATAAGGACCCAGCCTTAAACATTTCTTATTATTGAATTAAATGAATAATTCACATTGAGGATCTTTTAAGGTTTAGAGTTTTAGAGAATTAGGACATAACTATTACATCTCAAAAATTACAAAGTAGACACATCTACTCAACTTCCATTTTTTTCACAAAATAAAAACTCTTGAACACAAGTGTCATGTCTAGTTCATTGTTTTAGATAGCCTGACATTTCCTTGATCCCATCCTTGAACCTATTCATCTTTATGTCCTGTGAAAAACATTTCAAAAAAACTTGGGATGAGCCTAAAAAGCTCAGTAAGGGTTATAACAATACGGAAAGAAAACATTAGTCCATTTATACATCAGAATCAATGAAATCATACTTTACTCATAAAATATAAGCAATTTAACATGCCTCATTAAATCATAAGATTTACGAATAACTCATAGAAATCATAAAAAAATAAAGGTAACTTGAGGCATTCATAACATTCTTACGTAGGGAGTAACCCTTAGGGTTACGTTTGAAATACCCATCACAGTATATTCCCTAAATCTCTTTGGAGAAACCTTAATGTTTAACACCTTCGTGTTACCCAATGCATTGGAGAGCTATATCGGGATCACCCGCCCTTAGTTTATCACGGAACCACCCGTCTTCATAACAATGCCCAAAAAACATAACATAATCATATCCCATAAAACATGCATAAAGAAAACATAAAATTCCTACACTACAATAACAATATAACATTTTAAGATATTGAAATAATGAATCCATTCTAAAAACCATTTTCAGACCCATTTAAAACATTTAATAAAGAGATTTTTGAATCAAAGTGTCCCATACCACTTTGAAGCTTTTAAAATTTTAAACCATTAATATCCATATAAATAAATCCATAAAAACATTTTGAAAACATGGATATTAATGAGAAATATTTATAAGAATAAATCATTAAAACATTCAAAACGATATTTTAGTTAAAGGGTTTTTAACAAAATGAGAGACACTTGAATACAATAATTGAGGAATAACGTTTAATCAGAACTTTATAATATCATGATAATAAAGGTATTCATGATATAATATTCCAAAGATAAATATATACACCATATAAGAGTGAATTTGTGCATAACAACAATGAAGTCTCAATGGAAATGTAAAATGAGATGAAATCCCTTATAAAGAAGGTATCCTTAAATTAAGGATAAATCAATCTCATAATTATTTGTGACAAATATAAATACACCCAATATAAATGGATATTAAGTGTAAAACAATAAAAGTTCATTCAAACATATTCAAAATATGACATATTCAGTAACTACATGTTGAACCCAAAGAAATCGAAATTGGGTTAAGAAGTTCCCTCGGTAAAATTTGACAGCCTAACGGCATCACCTTAAAATTAATAAAATTAGTTGATGAGAGAGAAAATGGCATCTCATCACTTGGACATAAAATTTAAATCAATATGGATATATAATAACATACCCCGACATAAAAAGATGTAAATTAAAAGACATAACATAATAAGTCTTTTAAAAAGAGGAGGGTGAAAGGTTCCCTTACCGATTTGGGTAACATTCGAAATGTACACCCCATGAAAAAAGGACTATACAAAATTTATGTAAATACTCGTAAATGAAATTATATTACACAAAGAGTATAATAATGGTTATTAAATATACCAATCAAAGGAAATGGTGGCAAATGTAGCATAAATCTCACGGGAATAAAAGTGAGATGAAAAACCCCTTACGAAAACTCGGCAGCCAAACGACGCCACTTAAAACTTCCAAAAAAATGGATTGATGAGATCAAATTGGGTCTCTAATCATATTAGAATAAAATTTAAAGAAAGAGAAATATAAAAGAACATACCCCAACATAATAAATAGGAGCTTAAAGTAAGTTGCATAAAAAGAGTACTTAAAAATAAAGAGAGAGGTAGTATCCCTTACCTCAAGTCCGACTAGTCTTGTTCATTTCTTTATATTCCTGAATAATGAAATTTGATCAATTTATAATTTCTTAAGGACCTCCTTTAAATATTATTATTCAGTTCATATCACATATTATAATGTTATAATAATTGTTTAATAAAGTAAGTTCATATCATACGTTTTTGTCGATGTTCTGTACATGAGTAAAAATTGAACTTGTTGAAAAAGAATTTTCCATGTAGTTATAGGTAAATAATCTCCAGAATAGTATTTATGTTTTAAATATCATATATATCCAGTATATATTAATTTTATACTATTCCATATCATTTGGAGATAAAAAATTAAAAGCACCGTTCATGGAGACGGTAGGTCGTATGTACGCATGAATGCTACATTCATTTTTTGTCATGTTAATGGAATTAAAGTTAAAAGAGATATATATATATTATAATTACAGAATGATATCCATCATTTAGATGTAATATATGAAATATATATCCATTATATATATGTACTTATAATAGTACATAACATTTGGAGATAAGAAATGAAATGTACCGTTCATGGAGACAGTAAGTCGTACGTACACATGAACACTAATTTCATTTCTTTGGAACATTAATGGAATTAAAAATAGATGAGATATATATATATATATATATATTATAATTCCAGTATAATATATATGTTATATAGATCACATAAGTTCATCAATTTCATTCTTTATACATTCCATGTATTGCATGAACGAGTCACATCACTTGAGGGGGCGGTAGTTCACACTTCCTCATATGAAATTATCGCATTTTCCCAACATGCAAAGAATAAAGGTATGTTTTAAATATAAAATACAGAATCATATAGAAAACATAAATACCGTATATATAATATATAAAATACAGTGACATCATAATGGCCACCTTTAAAGGTGTTAAAAGAATATTGAACAATCATCATTTCGTGAGGCAGTAATTCGCCATCCACAGAAACAGTATGTTCTTTAACCATTAGACGGATGTGTGTGTAAGTGTAGCTCGAATCCTTCTTATAAAAACATCCAAGTATATTGAAGATACTGGTTTTTTTACAAAATAAAGTAATAAAAAAAAGTTTAGGGGGTCGGAGAAGCAAAATAAAACAAAAAAAAACACAAGTGAAGACATTACCTTTAAATCGGGTAACTCCTCTTGGTTTGAACCAAAAGGGTTACTTGAAGAGCATTCTTCCAATGGTGAGGCTTAAATGATGAAGAGAGGGATGTGGAGAGATTAAATGGGCAGGGTTTTTCTAAGCCAAAGGCTTTAGAGGTGTGTGTAAGGTGGTATAGGTGGGGGAATTTTATAAGAGGATAAGAGGAGAACTCTTGGAAAGTGATAAAATATTACTTTATTATAAAATGATTTTCAGATTTTAAAGGTCCCAAAAGGATATATTTAGAGGATAAGGTGATAAGGTTTCTAAATTCACCCATCCAATAGGTTTTGACAAGTTTAGGTCTTAGATTTTACATTATCTTTTCATTTTATTTAAATCGTTAAATAACGAGGTAATCGCTGCATCATCATAGTGTCATAAATAATTTAACTTATTTAGTGTCTAAAAATTATAAAAAAAATATCATAATGTAGTAAATCTTTTTATATTTCTAATTAATATTTATAGTAAAAAATTTGACTTGTATAAACCCATGTAAAAATTGTTTTATTAAAACAACACATGTTTGTGGCATTTTAATTTTAACTTTAAATAAAAAGGTATTAATGTCATTTTCCTACCAAAGTGGATCCATGGGGTCCCCAAGTTGACCCATGGATTGTCTTGGTCGGCCATGACTCATCTAATAAGGTTATGAAATGTGTCATGGTCATTTCATATTATAATAACATTATCTTTACCTTAAATTACACTAATTACCTTTAATCGTGATTAATAAAACTTAAAAGTTACTATTCACCAAAAAATTATTTTAATCCCATTGAACCAAATTTTACATCCTAATGACAACCATGTATGTCATATTTTTGAAAATAAAATCACAGAAGTGGTAAAGTTTCATTTAAACGAAAAATCAGTTTCTTTAACTACCACTTAGTGGTTTCACTATTCATCAAAAATTGAAGTTTTTTTAGAAAATTACCAAAAATTCACCATAAGATATATTTGATATTCTGAATTCAAAAATTATGTCCATTTTAAAAAATTCAAAACATATAAGTTTCATTAATTAATTTAATAATTAATTCCCACTGTCAAAACAAATAGCGTGTTTTTAAGAAACAATATCTATTAAAAGATTAACACTAGTTTAAGTCCAATTTCAAAGTGAAATTAATTCCAATGACCACCATTGGATTAAATGGTAAAAATATATTATAAATACACTTTAATATCAATTAAAAATATAATCTATCCGTATAAATAAATCAGATTAAAAGGAGGTTTTGAATTAAAATGCAACATTTTCACTAAAAATGATCTTTATCGGAAAAATAACAAAAATTTACACAAAGTAAATTTTGATGTCCAGATTCTAAAGAAGGATTTTATTTTGTCAAATTCAACATATAAAATTGTCAAAAGTATATTTAAAATGGGTTCTCCATCAAAAGGCAGTTAATAGACCTTTTAAAGAATATTAGAAGATTTATGCTTAAAATTGGATTCATTTGCATTTTAAGCCTCTAACATTTTTTGGATAAAAGTAAAAATATTTGACAAACATATATAATAATTTTGTAGTTAGTTCCATTATTTCCCTCCATTACAATGTCTAGGTATTAACTAACATTTAAAACAATATTATTTTATTATCAGAGTGCAACATAAGATTTCAAAGAAACTCATTGTTGCGTATTGGGTACGCCATCGAGCATAGCATTCCCTTTAAAGTAATATTAATATTTTATTCACAAATATTATTAAATATGAAAAAGTGATATTATTTATTTAATTGGTATGTTACATCCTTCCCCCCTTTTGGGAATTGCGTCCTCGTAATTTTAAAATTGTGCTTGGAAACTTCATTGAAATCCCCACATCGGAAAAGGAGTAAATTAAACTGTCACTTTAAAAGAAAGAAAGGGAAGTTCAAAGGTCACCCGAGTTAACCCATACTATGATTCCATGTAGGAAAACATGGATATAGAAGAAAAAAAGGGTCATGTTCTGAGGGAGAGTGATAGAAAACATGTTTAGGAGAAAGTTAACCACCAGAAAATCACAAACTGGTGATGGGTTAAACGGTATTTGATTCCCCGGTAGGAAAAGTTAACAGAAAACATTTTTTTAAGTTACTTTTCATTGAGGAATTTATTTATGATCCTAACTAAATCATAATGAAACATACTTACTTGTCGTGTAGACTCTCATCTCCTACTAGATTTCTTACACAAACTCATATTTTCTCCAAAAGATGAGTATTTAGGATGACTTTTTCATATTAAGAGTGCTATAATCAACATCTAGAGAATCACTTAATCAAAAAAAGAGAACTATATATTTCCCATGTCTTTAGACAAAAACCAAAAACAAAATTTTTAGTACGAGATCAGATAATACCCAAAAAGTATAATCCTTTATAAAAAGGAAATATATTCTTAATCTCCAAAATTTGTCCAACAAAACCCAAAGTTCAACGAAGACCATTCGATAAAAAATTTGTCCATAAAATTCATCAAAGTAAACAAAAATAATATTGAAAACCAAATATTTGAAGGATTTAATCATATAGTCTTCCAAGGTACAAATTAACATTTATCTCTAAATAACATCAGTTGCTCTTAAAGTCTCATACTGAAAAGTAATTAACCTAATCACATATCCTCCATGATAGGTTAATAATTTCCATAGATAAACCAAAATCAACTTATTCTAGATTCATAAGATCATCCAACTAATAAGAATTGGTCAAACTAACTAGGGACTTCACGTAGTCCAGTGGTAGGAGATAAATACTAGTCGCACTTTGGTTGTGGGTTCGATTCCCGTAGCTTCATCAGACGTGACAGGTTGTCACACGGTTTACGTGTTGTCCTTTTTCCAAAACTACATAATTATTATAAATTTCCCCAAAAATCAATAAAATCTTCAAAAATAACCATAAAATAATTTAACCTCAAGTTTATCTCATGTCGTTCATATTCCATCATAACATATAGTAACCCATAATTACCTCAAAAGTAAGGATCATATAAACCCTAATGGTTACCTTTATAATTATCACATGAACTTCCACATCGAGTTGGTTCTCTCGTACAAGAGGCATTAGAGAACTCACTAAGGTTCAAGTGGTTGATCATGACTCCTGATAGTTGGTTTAGAATAACCATGAGATTTCTCATTGAATCCCCCATTTCATCCAGTCTCTTAATCAGAGAACCACCACAGTTTCCTTCAAACCTATTGTCACTTTGGTTCCTGCTAGATCCATCCAATTACTAAAACCAAAAATGTCAGTGTGAGTATATCAAAAAATCATCATGTACTAAAGAGGAAGATAAACACTAAGATATACTTATCTAAGTTATCTCAAACTCATTCCAACCTTCAAAAATAACAATGACTCTATCCAATATAATAACCATTGTGGTCATACAAAACTTTTCACTTATGCTAAAACAACACTCTAACCTCTAAAGTCATCTAAACCGACCTCTGATACCAACTATAAGGACCCGGCCTTAAACATTACTTATTATTGAATTAAATGAATATTTCACATTGAGGATCTTTTCAGGTTTAGAGTTTTAGAGAATTAGGACATAACTATTGCATCTCAAAAATTACAAAGTAGACACATCTACTCAGCTTCCATTTTTTTCCACAAAATAAAAACTCTTGAACACAAGAGTCATATCTAGTTCATTGTTTTAGACATCCTGACATTTCCTTGATCTCATCCTTGACCCTATTCATCTTTATGTCCTGTGAAAAACATTTCAAAAAAACTTGGGATGAGCCTAAAAAGCTCAGTAAGGGTTATAAAAATACAGAAATAAAATATCAGTCCATGTATACATCAAAATCAATGAAATCATACTTTACTCATAAAACATAAGCAATTTAACATACCTCATTAAATCATAAGATTTACAAATAACTCATAGAAATCATAAGACATAAAGGTAACTTGAGGCATTCATAACATTATTATGTAGGTAGTAACCCTCATGGTTACGTTTGGAATACCCATCATAGTATATTCCATAGATCTCTTTGAAGAAACCTTAACGTTTAACCCCTTCGGGTTACCCAATGCATTGGAGAGCTATATCGGGCTCACCCGCCCTTAGTTTATCACAGAACCACCCATCTTCATAACAATGCCCAAGAACCATAACATAATCGTATCACATAAAACATATATAAAGGAAACATAACATTCCCACACTGTAATAACAATATAACATTTTAAGATATTGAAATAATGAATCCATTCTAAAAACCATTTTCAAACCCATTTAAAACATTTAATAAATATATTTTTGAATCAAAGTGTCCCATACCACTTTGAAGCTTTTAAAATTTTAAACCATTAATATCCATATAAATAAATCCATAAAACCATTTTGAAAACATGGATATTAATGAGAAATATTTATAAGAATAAATCATTAAAACATTTAAAACGATATTTTAGTTAAAGGGTTTTTAACAAAATGAGAGACACTTGAATACAATAATTGAGGAATAACATTTAATCAGAACTTTATAATATCATGAGAATAAAGGGATTCATGATATAATATTCCAAAGGACAGTATATACACTATATAATAGTGAATTGGTGCATAACAACAATGAAGTATCAATGGAAATGTAAAATGAGATGAAATCCCTTATAAAGAAGGTGTCCTTAAATTAAGGATAAATCAATCTCATAATTATGTGTGACAAATATAAATACACCCAATATAAATGGATATTAAGTGTAAAAAAATCAAAGGTCATTTACACATATTAAAAAGATGACATATTTAGTAACTACATGTTGAACCCAAAGAAATCGAAATTGGGTTAAGAAGTTCCCTTGGTAAAATTCGATAGCCTAACGACGTCACCTTAAAATTAATAAAATTAGTTGATGAGAGAGAAAATGGTATCTCATCACTTGAACATAAAATTTACATCAATAAGTATATAGAAGAACATACCCCAATATAAGAAGATGTAAATTAAAAGACATAACAGAATAAGTCTTTTAAAAAGAGGCGGGTGAAAGGTTCCCTTACCGATTTGGGTAACATTCAAAACGTACACCCCATGAAAAAAGGACTATAAAACATTGATGTAAATAATCATAAACGAAATTATATTACACAAAGAGTATAATAATGGTCAGTACATATACCACTCAAAGGAAATGGTGGCAAATGTAGCATAAATCTCACGGGAATTAAAGTGAGATGAAAAACCCCTTACGAAAACTCGGCAGCCTAACAGCACCACTTAAAACTTCCAAAAATGGATTGATGAGATAAAATAGGTTCTATAATAATATTAAAATAAAATTTACAGCAAGAGGAATATAAAATAACATCCCCCAACATAAGAAAGAGGAGCTTAAAGTAAGTTACATAAAAAGAGTACTTAAAAATAAAGAGAGAGGTAGGATCCCTTACCTCAAGTCCGACTAGTCTTGTTCGTTTATTTATATTCCTGAATAATGAACTTTGGTCAATTTATAATTGCTTAAGGACATCTTTTAAATATTATTATTCAGTTCATATCGCATATTATAATGTTATAATAATTGGTTAATAAATTAAGTTCATATCATACGTTTTTGTCGATGTTCGGTGCATGAGTAAAAATTGAACTTGTTGGAAAAGAATTTTCCATGTAGTTATTGGTACATCATCTACAGAATAGTATTTATGTTTTAAATATCATATATATCCAGTATATATTAATTTTATACTATTACATAACATTTGGAGATAAAAAATTAAAAGCACCGTTCATGGAGACGGTAGGTCGTACGTACGTATGAACGCTACATTCATTTTTTGTCATATTAATGGAATTAAAGTTAAAAGAGAGATATATATATTATAATTCCAGAATGATATCCATAATTTAGATGTAATATATGACATATATATCCATTATATATATGTACTTATAATAGTAAATAACATTTGGAGATAAGAAATGAAATGTACCGTTCATGGAGACGGTAAGCCGTACGTACGCATGAACGCTACTTTCATTTCTTTGGCACATTAATGGAATTAAAAATAGATGAGATATATATATATATATATATTATAATTCCAGTATAATATATATGTTATATATATCACATAAGTTCATCAATTTCATTCTTTATACATTCCAGGTATTGCATGAATGAGTCACATCACTTGAGGGGGCAGTAGTCCACACTTCCGCATATGAAATTATCGCATTTGCACAACATGAAAAGAATAAAGGTATGTTTTAAATATAAAATACAGAAGAATATATAAAACATAAATACCATATATATCATATATAAAATACATTGACATCATAATGGCCACCTTTAAAGGTGTTAAAAGAATATTGAACAATCATCGTTTCGTGAGGCAGTAATTCGCCATCCACAGAAACAATATGTTCTTTAACCATTAGACGGATGTGTGTGTAAGTGTAGATAGAATCCTTATTATAAAAAAATGCATTTATATTGAATATACTGGTGTTGTTACAAAATAAATGAATAAAAAAAAGTTTAGGGGGTTGGAGAAGCAAAATAAAACAAAAAAACATAAGTGAAGACATTACCTTTAAATCGGGTAACTCTTCTTGGTTTGAACAAAAAGGGTTTCTTGAAGAGCATTATTCCAAAGGTGAGGCTTCAATGATGAACAGGGGGATGTGGAGAGATGAAATGGGCAGGGTTTGGCCGAGCCAAAGGCTTGATAGGTGTGTGTAAGGTGGTAGAGGTGGGGGACTTTTATAAGAGGAGAGGAGGGGCACTCTTGGAAAGTTATAAAATATTACTTTATTATAAAATGCTTTTTGGATTTTAAAGGTCCAAAAAGGATATATTTAGAGGATAAGGTGATAAGGTTTCTAAATACTCCCATCAAATAGGTTTGTGACAAGTGTAGGTCTTATATTTTACATTATCTTTTTATTTTATTTAGATCGTTAATTAATGAGGTAATCGCTGCATCATCATGGTGTCATAAATAATTTAATTTATTTAGTGTATAAAAATTATAAAAAAATATCATTATGTAGGAAATATTTTTAGCTTTCTAATGAATATTTATAGTAAAAAATATGACTTGTATAACCCCATGTAAAAATTGTTTTAGTAAAACAACACATGTTTGTGACATTTTAATTTTAACTTTAAATAAAAAGGTATTAATGTCATTTTCCTACCAAAGTGGCTCCATGGGGTCCCCAAGTTGACCCATGGGTTTTCTTGGTCGGCCATGACTCATCCAATAAGGGTAGGACATGTGTAAAGGTCATTTAATATTATAATAATATTATCTTTTCCTTAAATTACACTAATTACCTTTAATCGCGATTAATAAAACTTAAAAGTTACTATTCACCCAAAAATTATTTTAATCCTATTGAAACACATATTACATACTAATGATAACTATTTATGTCAGATATTTGAAAATCAAATCACAGAAGTGGTAAAGTTTCATTTAAACGAAAAATCAGTTTCTTTAACTACCACTTAGTGGTTTCACTATTCATCAAAAATTGAAGTTTTTCAGAAAATTACCAAAAATTCAACCTAATCTATATTTGATATTCCGAATTAAAAAATGATGTCCATTTTAAAAAATTCAAAACATATAAGTTTCATTAATTAATTTAATAATTAATTCCCGCTGTCAAAACAAATAGCGTGTTTTTAAGAAACAATATCTATTAAAAGATTAACACTAGTTTAAGTCCAATTTCAAAGTGAAATTAATTCCAATGACCACCATTGGATTAAATGGTAAAAATATATTCTAAATAAACTTTAATCTCAATTAAAAATATAATCTATCCGTATAAATAAATCAGATTAAAAGGAGGTTTTGAATTAAAATGCAACATTTTCACTAAAAATGATCTTTATCGGAAAAATAACAAAAATTTACACAAAGTAAATTTTGATGTCCAGATTCTAAAGAAGGATTTTATTTTTTCAAATACAACATATAAAATTGTAAAAAGTATATTTAAAAGGGGTTCTCTATCAAAAGGCAGTTAATCAACCTTTTAAAGAATATTAGAAGATTTATGCTTAAAATTGGATTCTTTTGAATTTTAAGCCTCTAACATTTATTGGATAAAAGTAAAAATATTTGACAAACATATATAATCATTTTTTAGTTAGTTCCATTCTTTCCCTCCATTACAATGGCTAGGCATTAACTACCATTTAAAATAATATTATTTTATTATTAGAGTGCAACGTAAGATTTCAAAGAAACTCGTTGTTGCGTATTGGGTACGCCATCAAGCATAGCATTCCCTTTAAAGTAATATTAATATTTTATTCACAAATATTAATAAATATGAAAAAGTGATATTCTTTGTTTACTTGGGATGTTACATTTACTATAACAAATATTATAGAATAAGTGATAAGAGCACTCATTGTAAAAATGGCGTCATTTCTTTACAATTGAGCAAAAGATATGTATAAGCTCTGTGATATTCATCATCTTAAAGACACCATTCATAAACTCCACTAAATCCATGTTTGGGCTGATTGAAAACTAATAATTTATTTCCCATTTCATCATTAACAGTTCCCTCATTATGACCCATACAATTGTGTTTTGAGGGATATTTAGATTGAAAGTAATGAGAGCAGAAAAAAGAAATTTCCTCTTGAAAATAAGCTTCTGTTATTGAACCTTCAACTGATGCTTTGTTATATACTTTTTCTTCAATTTCTTCATGCATCTCTTTAATGGGTACATCCATCAGAATAGTATCAAACCTCCACATTTTTCTTCATGTGGAAAATTTAATATCAAATGTTACATTGAGTCAAACAAAGCCGGCAAGAAGTCTTTTTCCAGTTTATATAAAATTACAACATCTTCTTATAATCTTCTTAATGCATCGTAGTCACTTGTCAATGTTGTACATCTCGAACCCCTCGTTGTTTGATTTTCATGATCACAATCACCTTATTACTTGTCTAACATTGTTCTAAGTGTTTTTGTTTTATAGGAAAAAGATTGCCAAGGAAATGGGCCATGAAGCAAGTCTAGTGGACTGAAATTCAGTCCACCGGCCAACCGGTGTGATAGCACCGGCCAGCCGGTGGACCTGGCAGAGGCATTGACCACTGCCAGGTTCCACCGGTCAGCCGGTGGCTTGACCACCGGCCAGCCGGTGGCACCCAGAACAGAGGGATGAGCCACTGCCTCAGCACCGGCCAACCGGTGGCCTTGTACCGGCCAGCCGGTGGCCCCCAGCCCAAACAGTGTTTGCTACTGTCTTGCCACCGGCCAGCCGGTGGCTCTGGCACCGGTCAGCCGGTGGCCCCTGGACAGAATTCCTCTCCAACATCCAAGGCACCGGCCAGCCGGTGGCCCTGCACCGGCCAGCCGGTAGCCCAGTCAAACTAGTCGTTGGGTTTGACCAGTCAACCCTCTTTTGGCCTCCAACGGCTCCGAGGACTTCTCCAACGGCTCCGAAGCCTCCCCAAGGGTTCCATGCCTATAAATAAAGGCCAAGGAAGCCCTGGACACCAACCGGAACTATACGAAAGCCCACGGACACCTTGTTGATCATTTGGCGTACCTCCGGTGCATTCCTCCAAGGGAACCCCAAGTGCTCCATCCAATTCCACATCCAAGGATCTCGTCCAAAGAAGCTTGGAAGCGGCCTTCAACATCTCCATCCAATCAAAGGCGCCCAAGGCTTCTCAAAATACGGTTTTTATTGTATATTTATTTTGAGCTTTAAATTTGGGTTTGTGCCTACAAACCCCAACTCCTTTTCTCATCCCCCTTTCTTTTGGGTTTCACATCACCATTAAGGTGTGAAGAGGTTTCGTCAAGCCTTTCCTTTTAAAAGGCTTGAGATTCCGGTGAGCTAGCCTTCACCCGTTAAAAAGGCTAGTGGGTTCTTGCTATTCCATTGAAAGCAAGTGGGTTCTTGCTAAACCAATAAAAGCAAGTTGTAATAGGTCCTAGTGCTACCTCAAAGCCTAGTGGGTTTCTTGCTAAAACCATTGAAAAGCAAGCGGTAGGAATCTCTCAACGGTTGAGTTGGGAGCGGAGACGTAGGCCGGGTTTTTGGCCGAACTCCGTTATCAATTTCTTGTGTCTTGCCTTATTTATTTCCGCTGCATTTCAACTTTGATTTTAATTTGTTAATCTTTTTTAAAAGGCAATTCACCCCCCTCTTGCCATCACTCATCCTTGCTTCTTCCGACCTAACAATTGGTATCAAAGGGAAATTTTGAGTAATACCCTAACCCGGTTTCAAATTTAAGATCTTTTTTTGATGGCATCTACCTCTTTCGCCCCCGAGGGCTTTTCATTGGGTCGGGCTCCATTTTTTGATGGGTCCGACTATAATTATTGGAAAACCCGCATGACCACTTTTTTAAGAAGCATAGGATATCCGATTTACAAAATTGTCATGCAAGGTTATGCTTTGTCTTCCCCCGACGAATCCAAATGGACCCCCGCCGATATTAGAAACTTTGAGCTTGATGGCAAAGCCATGAACGCTCTCCATTGCGGCTTAGATAGAAATGAGTTCAATCGAGTGTCTACTTGCACCTCCTCACATGAAATTTGGAAACTTTTAGAAGTAACTCATGAGGGCACTAATAAAGTCAAGGACACTCGGTTAGACATGTATAGACAAGATTTTGAAAGCTTTACTATGCATCCTTCCGAATCTATTACCGATATGTTTACACGCTTCACTGACATTTGCAATGGAAGGAAATCTCTTGGTGATGATGTTTCAGCCGAGACGATGGTCAAAAAGATCTTATGGGTCCTTCCGAGCTCATGGGCACCAAAGGTGACGGTGATCCAAGAAGCTAAGGACGTCAAAAATATGCCGGTAGAGGAGCTCATCGGATCTCTCATGACTTATGAGATCACGATGAGGAGGCAAGCTCAAAAGGAGGGCACACCAATCAAGACACCAAAGAACATTGCCCTCAAGGTTCAAAAAGAAGTAAGCTCCTCCTCATCCTCATCTTCCTCATCTACTTCATCTTCAAGCGGCGACTCGGAAATGGAGAATCTCGCCCGCCAAATGCACAAATTCATGAAGAAGCACAAGAAGAAGAAGAAATCTCGCAAGGCGCGAAAGCAAGAACCCACCGAAAGATCCGAGCCCAAGGTAAAATGCTACGGGTGCGGCGAAAAGGGCCATTGCAAGCCCGATTGCCCACTCAACAAAAAACGGGCCACGCAAAAGGAAAAAGGAAAGAAAAAGGTCCTCAAGGCGACATGGAGTGACACCTCCTCATCATCCTCCTCCTCCTCCTCCTCGAGCGACCAAGGTACAAAATGCCTAATGGCATTCCATGAGGTAACATCTTCCGACTCCTCCTCTTGTTCTTCAAATTCCAATTATTTAAATCATTTATCATATGAAGAACTCCAACATGCTAGAGACCAACTTGAAAATGGATTTCATGAGCTTTCTTCAAAATTCGTTGCTTTGAAAAAGAATTTCAAAAAACTCTCTTCCGAAAAAGAACAACTTCTCAAAGAGAAGGAAGAGTTGACCCTTAAAATTCAAAATTTTCCAAATGTTGATTCCATGGAATCAACCATCAAAGACCTAAGGGAGACCCTAGCTAAGTTCACCCAAGGGGAACAAAATTTGAACAATCTCCTAGGTTCCAAACGAATTTCTAGAACCACCAATGGACTTGGCTATACCAACCAAGCCTCCTCCTCCCATGCTCCAACTGTTTTTGTAAGGGGGAGCTCTAGTTTTAAATTTTGCAATTATTGTAAGAAACCCGGGCACCTTATTTATGAATGTAATTGTAAAATTGCCCGGTACGGCCAACCCAAGTCTATTTTTTATTCGGACGAATTTTATAGGAGAAGACCCGCCATGAGACAAATTTGGATTGAAAAATCCCTTCTAGCGAGTCTCTCCGGGCCTAAAATTGTCTCTTTTCAAAATCCCTCTCCCCGGTGATTCATTGTTTTTATTTAGGGGGAGTTAGGATCTTTTAAGCTTTTTGTGTATTCAAAGTTTTCATTTCAAACTCAACACTTGGTTTCAAAACTCTCTATTCAAAATTTTCTATTAAATTTTCATTTCTAAATCTCCAACAGTTGGTATCGTTTTTTTTATTCAAAACTATCAATTCAAACTGTTATTCATTTTTTGATTCAAAAATTTCAAAAATTTCATTTGGTTTCAAATTTCAAAATTCAATTGGTTTTTGATTCAAAACTTTCAATTCAAACTGTTATTCAAATTTTTCAATTCAATTTTTCATTTCAAAATTTTCAACAATTAGTATCATTTTCAATTGATTTAAAATCTCGTTTTTCATCATCTCCCTCAATCAAGTTTTATGCCCCATTCTATTTTGATAATCACAAAGGGGGAGAAATTTCTTGATTGATTGGGGGAGAATCCTTTTCATCATGCTTAGCATTTCCTTTCAATTTCAGTTTTTTTCATTAATTGTTTCGGTGATTGTGATCATCAAAATAGGGGGAGATTGTTGTACATCTCGAACCCCTCGTTGTTTGATTTTCATGATCACAATCACCTTATTACTTGTCTAACATTGTTCTAAGTGTTTTTGTTTTATAGGAAAAAGATTGCCAAGGAAATGGGCCATGAAGCAAGTCTAGTGGACTGAAATTCAGTCCACCGGCCAACCGGTGTGATAGCACCGGCCAGCCGGTGGACCTGGCAGAGGCATTGACCACTGCCAGGTTCCACCGGTCAGCCGGTGGCTTGACCATCGTCCAGCCGGTGGCACCCAGAACAGAGGGCTGAGCCACTGCCTCAGCACCGGCCAACCGGTGGCCTTGTACCGGCCAGCCGGTGGCCCCCAGCCCAAACAGTGTTTGCTACTATCTTGCCACCGGCCAGCCGGTGGCTCTGGCACCGGTCAGCCGGTGGCCCCTGGACAGAATTCCTCTCCAACATCCAAGGCACCGGCCAGCCGGTGGCCCTGCACCGGCCAGCCGGTAGCCCAGTCAAACTAGCCGTTGGGTTTGACCAGTCAACCCTCTTTTGGCCTCCAACGGCTCCGAGGACTTCTCCAACGGCTCCGAAGCCTCCCCAAGGGTTCCATGCCTATAAATAAAGGCCAAGGAAGCCCTGGACACCAACCGGAACTATACGAAAGCCCACGGACACCTTGTTGATCATTTGGCGTACCTCCGGTGCATTCCTCCAAGGGAACCCCAAGTGCTCCATCCAATTCCACATCCAAGGAGCTCCTCCAAAGAAGCTTGGAAGCGGCCTTTAACATCTCCATCCAATCAAAGGCGCCCAAGGCTTCTCAAAATACGGTTTTTATTGTATATTTATTTTGAGCTTTAAATTTGGGTTTGTGCCTACAAACCCCAACTCCTTTTCTCATCCCCCTTTCTTTTGGGTTTCACATCACCATTAAGGTGTGAAGAGGTTTCGTCAAGCCTTTCCTTTTAAAAGGCTTGAGATTTCGGTGAGCTAGCCTTCACCCGTTAAAAAGGCTAGTGGGTTCTTGCTATTCCATTGAAAGCAAGTGGGTTCTTGCTAAACCAATAAAAGCAAGCTGTAATAGGTCCTAGTGCTACCTCAAAGCCTAGTGGGTTTCTTGCTAAAACCATTGAAAAGCAAGCGGTAGGAATCTCTCAACGGTTGAGTTGGGAGCGGAGACGTAGGCCGGGTTTTTGGCCGAACTCCGTTATCAATTTCTTGTGTCTTGCCTTATTTATTTCCGCTGCATTTCAACTTTGATTTTAATTTGTTAATCTTTTTTAAAAGGCAATTCACCCCCCTCTTGCCATCACTCATCCTTGCTTCTTCCGACCTAACAGTCAAAACACTAATGTATCGAAAAAAATATGATATGTATGTTAGTGCATCCCAAATCATAGAATTAAATATACCTCTTAATCAAATTGGCATAAGTATTTCCATTGTAACATGACAATCATGAATTTTTAATCCCATAATATGATCATTTTTAACACATCTTCCCAAATTAGAAGAATAACCACATGGAATTCTTAAATCTACAATCCATAAACAAAAAAATAATTGATTCTCTTTGGAGAGTGTATAAGATGATTTTGGATTCATTAACTTCTATGATCTGACATTTTAAAACAGTTCAAGTTTTGATCACCTATAAATTTAGGCAAGATCTAATCATGCCTTTATATTATCTTTTGACTTAACTGGTGTATATAAAACTGTATGAAATAAATTATGAAAATATTTCTTCTCAATATGCATGACATCCAACATGTAAAGAACCAATAAATCAGACTAATATGGAAAATCCCAAAAAAATGTTTCATTTTATCCGATTGCGTTCTTTCCCAAAGCCATCAATTTTCAGTTGGTTTATTGTTGGTCCAAATGTGATGGGAGGTAATGAATAGACAATTTATTTTAACTTTATACCTGATATCATTGTTGGGGTTCCATGTCTTTCAATTATTCCTTTTCTAAAATGATATTTGTTCCTCTGAAAAGGTTGATCAGATGGAAGGAATATGCGATGACAGTCGAAAAAACACGATTTTTTCCATTAACAAGCATAAATTTTTTGTTGTCTCTCATACAGTATGAAAATTATTTTAGACCATGTGTACTCCAGTCAGATAACATACCATATGCTTGGAAGTCACTAATTTTCTACATAAATGTAGATTTTAGCAAGAAATCTTATTTCACAACGACATCAAATATATTGACACCATTACTCCATAATTAATTTAACTCATCAATGAATGGTTTCAAATAAACATCAATATTATTTTTTGGATGTCTTGGAATTAATGAGTTCAAAAAGATATATGGTTCCTTCATTAATATCCAAGGAGGTAAACTATACGAAGTTATAAAGACAGACCAACAAGAATATTGACTACCATAAGAACCAAATGGATAGAAAAATGTTTGTAAAAAGACCTAATCACATGTTTAGGGATTCTAAAGTAAAATATAGATGCACTTGGTCAAAATGTTTCCATGAATCACCATCAAAGGTATGATTTAAGGTTTTACCAGTTGGAATATTGGTTTCGTGTTATGACATCAATGATGATATGTTATGAGACATAAATAAACACTGCAATCTGGGTGTAAGAGGGAAATATCTCAATTGTTTTACAGGATTCAATCCAAAATTCCCTTGTTGAGCCTCTTTATACCTCAATTTTCCACATGTGGGACAACTATGCAATGACTCATTTTCACCATAACATAACATTAAATCATTTGAACATGCATGAATCTTCTAATAACCAAGACCCAGATTACGAACCATCCACTTTCTCTTATATAAATTTGTAGGCAACACATTTATTCCAGGTAGAAGTGTTTTTACTAAAGATAATATATGATCAAAAAAACTATTTAACATTACATTATCTGATTTAATAGCCATAAATTTAGTAACTGCTTAAAATTTGATTATCTTGCAAGCAGGATATAAGGAATCCTTAGTGGACCTCAACAAATCATAAAAATGATATGGTTCCAACTCAAGAGTTAAATTAATTTCATCCTCAGTTTCATCTTGTTAAAAAGAAGGACCTGCCACATCATGTACTAAAATTTGAAATTGTGCTAGATTCATAACCAAATTATTAGTATCTTCTCTGGAACTACGTTCACCATGTTGATACCAAAAAACATAATCTGTTTGAAAACCAAAACATAATAAATGACTTCCAACGTTGTCAAACGTGTCAAACGTCATCAGAGTACATTTTTTACATGAAAACTTAATTATCCCTTCTGAAACAAATTCTAGTTTTGATGAAGAAAATGATAAGAAAGATTCAAAACCCTCAATATATACAGGATTTAAACCAGAACCGTTTGGATTCTTACATTGTTTTATCCAAGCATGACAATCTAATAATGATTATTTTGACTTCCTTATTCTATATTTCTCTAAAAAATATAAAATAATCATTTTTTTATAATTTGATATAATAAAGAACTATCTAAAAAAATAAGATAATTAAATTCCATTTTCTATAAAATTATAATAATTTATATTAATTTATACTTATTTATAGTATTTTTTAAACTTTTATACTAATGTACACTAACTTATAATAATTTATATTAATTACCACTAATTATTATTAACTATTGCTAATTTGTACTGATAATTGTTAATTACCGACGACATAATTTCCAACAGATTGGCGGTAGCTCTTTTACCCAACGACTCATTTGTACTGTCTCTAACTGAAATCACTATGAAAAATCTACTCAGACATATGAATATCCATTTATTTATGCGTGAATATGGAGAGAAGCATGACGAGGCTTCCCTACTCTCCATCTTCATGCATACATAAATGGATATCCGTACATCTGAGATGATTTTTCATAGTGATTTCAGTCAAAGAAAGTGGAGATGAGTCATCGGAAAAAAGAGCCTCTTTTTCTCGATGACTCATCTCCTTGCAACTTTCTCCAGCTGAAATCATTATGAAAAATTTTCTCCGACATACACATATCTATTTTCTTATGTACGAGAATGGAGAGCAGGAAGGCCTCATCACACTGCTCTCCATTATCATTTATACGAAAATAAATATCTATACGCATGGAAACAATTTTCATAGTGATTTTAGTGGGAGAAAATTGCAAGGAGATAAGGTGTCAGACAAAAGGGAGCCTTCAATCTTCTAGAAATTTTTCCAATTTATTACAATTTGTGCAAATTTATTTCAATTTCTTCCTAATTATTGCTAAATATTGCTAATTATTTCTAATTGTCACTAATCATTGCTAATTATTATAATTTTTACTAATTATTAGATTTAGTTACTAATTATTAGAATTTGTTAGAATTTATTACTAATTATGGCAAATTATTACTAATTATTGTAATTTATTACTAATTATTTCTAATTCATTACTAATTATTGTAATTTATTACTAATTATTGCAATTTATTACTAATTATTTTAATTTATTACTAATTATTTTAATTTATTACAAACCATTCCAATTTTTTACTAATCATTCCAATTTATTACAAATTATTCCAATTTATTAGTAATTATTGCAATTTATTAGTAATTATTGCAATTTGTTAGTAATTATTATAATTTATTACTAATTATTATAATTTATTAATAATTACTGCAATTTATTACTAATTATTTCAATTTATTACTAATTATTGTAATTTATTTCTAATTATTCGAATTTATTGCTATTTATTCGAATTTATTGTTAATTATTTGAATTTATTGCTAATTATTCGAATTTATTGCTAATTATTTGAATTTATTACTAATTATTTATAATTATTACAAATTATTCAAATTTATTTCTAATTATTTGAATTTATTATTAATTATTTCTAATTGTTGATAATTATTAGTAATTATTGCTATTTATTTCTAATTATTGCTATTTATTTCTAATTATTGCTCTTTATTGCTAATTATTTCTAATTATTACTAATTATTGTAATTTATTACTAATTATTGCAACTTATTACTAATTATTGCAATTTATTACTAATTATTGCAATTTATTACTAATCATTTCAATTTATTACTAATTATTGCAATTTATTACTAATTATTATAATTTGTTACTAATTATTGCAATTTATTACTAATTATTACAATTTATTACTAATTATTGCAATTTATTACTAATTATTACAATTTATTACTAATTATTCGAATTTATTACTTATTATTCAAATCTATTACTAATTATTCGAATTTATTACTAATTATTTGAATTTATTACTAATTATTTCAATTTATTACTAATTATTACAATTTATAACTAATTATTACAATTTATTACTAATTATTACAATTTATTAATAATTATTACAATTTATTACTAATTATTTCAATTTATAACTAATTATCACAATTTATTACTAATTATTACAATTTATTACTAATTATTCGAATTTATTACTAATCATTACAATTTGTTACTAATTATTTCGATTTATTACTAATTTCTACAATTTATTACTAATTATTACAATTTATTAATAATTATTGTACTTTATTACTAATTATTACAATTTATTACTAATTTTTCGGATTTATTTATAATTTTTCGAATTTATTACTAATTCTTCGAATTTATTTCTAATTGTTCAAATATATTACTAATTGTTGTAATTTATTACTAATTATTCGAATTTATTACTAATTGTTGCAGTTTATTACTAATTATTCGAATTTATTACTAATTATTTGAATTTATTACTAATTATTAGAATTTATTACTAATTATTAGAATTTATTACTAATTACTACTAATTCTTGCAAATTATTACTAAGTGCCGCAATTTATTACTAATTTTTTCAATTTATTACTAATTGTTGCAATTTATTACTAATTGTTGCAATATATTACTAATTGTTCCAATTTATTACTAATTGTTGCAATTTATTACTAATTATTTCAATTTAATACTAATTATTGCAATTTAATACTAATTATTGCAATTTAATACTAATTATTGTAATTTAATACTAATTATTGCAATTTAATACTAATTATTACTATTTAATACCAATTATTACAATTTAATACTAATTATTACAATTTAACACTAATTATTACTAATTAATATAATAACTATTAATTAATACTAATTCATACTATTCACACATAATTATTTGTAAAAATACACATAAACAATGATAAATAAAACTATTTAATTCTCATTTAATTTAACTACAACTAATTAACATTAACTACAATTAAAATAAAATAAAATTAGTAAAAAATAAACCAATAGATAAATACCTTAAAATTGATGCTTTCGAAGGATATAAGCTGCGAAAAATGCCCCAAATTAAAACTATGAACTATAAAAAATTTTGGGAGAAATTTTTTCACAAGAGAGAGAGAAAAGAGTAGAGAATGGAATTAAGGGAGAAATGAGTTGGGGTATATATAGGTTATATTAGTTGCGACAAAGTTATTTGTGACAATTTTCCTATCATAAATAGTAACATTTGTGACGGGTCCCGTTGTAAATACCCTCTGATTTAAAAAGTTTTTTTTTTGCGATGAAACCTGTCACAAAAGACCACCTTCCAACATACTATTTGTGACATGATGTATATCTTGTCGCAAATACTTAAAACGCAGTTGGGTATTTACGACGGGCTACTATGGCCCATCGCTGATACCCATTCACGCGTTTTGGCGCACAACGCGCACCAAAGCTTTTGTGAAGGGAACCATCTACCTGTCGCAAAATCCTTATTATTTGCGATGGGTAGGTTCTCCCATCGCAAAAGCTTTTTCCAAAGGACTATTTGCGATGGGATATTGACCCATCACAAATAACCCATTGTAATACCCTGGTTTTCCCAAAGTGAAACTCGAAGTGACTATACCTAGATCTGAAGGGAGTCTTTGCGATATCATGCTCCTTCAACCTCAACTGATGATATCCAGACCGCTGATCGATCTAGAAAAACCAACTCACCCTTCTTAACTGGTTCAAAAAATCTTATATCCTTGGAAGTGGGTAAAGGTTTTTTCCCGTCATCCGATTCAACCTACAATAGTCTATACACAACCTTAGACTACCATTCGGCTTCTTGGGGAACAACATTGGAGCACCCCATGATGACACACTAGGCTGGATAAAACTCTTCTACATCAGATCATCTACCTGAATGCTCAACTCCTGCAACTCAGAAGGTGCCATTCGATAAAGAGCCATCGAAATCAGAGAAGCATCAAGCTGCAGGTATATCCTGAACTCAACATCATGTTGAGGGGGTAGCTTCACAAACTCCTTGTAAAAAACATATAGGAACTCCCCAAAGACCCCGAGAACCTCTACCATTATAATGTCCCATAATTTTTGTATATATATATATATATATTAAAATTATATGTAATTATTTCAAGACCACATGCTTTGACGACACGTGATTCCGAGGCCCAGTGAGCCTGTAACAGAATTTTGAACTTTTTTTTACTTCACTTACTTAAACGTACGGGCGGGTTTTTCTATCTTTCTAACCGGTTATTGGATCGAAAAATCCAAGGGCACTGTTGAACTCAGAACACCGGGATTCACCTAGAAAGGACCTAACTTCGGCCAGTAAGGGTCAGAAAAAAAAGTTATTTTTCGGACTTTTCAGAAAATAATAAAATTACTTAAAAAAAGTTATTTTATTTCTTTTCTCAACCATTGAGCGGTGGATGGCGATGCTGTGGTGCGGCGATGAGGCGGTGACGAGGCACATTAAAAGAAACTCATAATGGAACATTTTTGTGAAAGCGTAACAACTACATTGTTTCATAAATGAAATGGTGTAACGATGTGATGTCGCAGCGTAACAAAAACGATCTGACGTGTTTTATTTTAATAACACGTTGGGGAAATCAGTTGGTGGAATTTCCTCCAACGAAGAATGTGGAACCTCTCTCTCCCTCTCCCTTTTATGATGAATGCTATTGATGAACGTCAGCGGGATGGATTCGAGAGACGATGAATGACGACGAATGCTAATGGAGCGAGGATCGACGACAGCTCGAACTTCATCCCTCGTCAGTGATGGATCCTCAAACCAAGTAGGGTGTGTTTGATTAAATTCTTTTCCCCGTTATTTTTCTAAAAGCAAAGAACGTGGGTCAATCCATGAAAACGTTGACCCATGGATCCTTCGTCGATGCGGTAGGGTGTCCTTTTCTTGGGTTTCTACAGTGGTATTGGTATGTTGTTGATAGAACGTTATCCTCAAACCTCCCCCATCTTTAAGCTTCTAACGCCGAGGGCGCAAGCCGACACGAACAAGGCCCGACCCCCTCCGCCTTGTGCGTTCTTGGTCAAAAAATGTTTGAAATGGTGATAAGGAAATTTGAAGACCCTCATAAGTAAGGAAAAAATCCAAGAGGCCCAAGGGCGCCAACAATTTTGAAATCAGACCACTAGAGCGGACTTGGTGGCCCGCGGAAGGTGCCGCCGGCGCGACACCACAAGCGCAGTGGAAACCGCAGGTGGGAGACGGAGCCAATAGGCGCCACATGAAGGTGGAGCAGACGAACCTCACCGGTCGCGCAGGCAGAGGTGGCGCGCCCAGTGAACACCGTGGTGGAGGATGCTGCAACCCATTAGCCGCGGTGATCGGTTGGACGTGGCACCAGGTTGGCGCCGGGTAGAAGGGAGCAGCCCGCGTGCGAATAAATGGGGGAGGCCGAATGAACCCTCCATGCACACCCCAATTATACCGGGATGCCCGAGTAGCCAGGCTAAACTTTTGAGCGGGTCCACCTTATAGAACTGGATCGACGAGATAAAACTGGGCCACACAGCGGCCCGGGCTAGGAAAAGTGATCGGTCTACTAGTGCAGGTTGAGCCATATAAATTTCGGTTCTATGGGTGACCAAGAGGACTAGACCCACAACCAACGTCAACCATGTACAGTAAGGACCAATGGGCTAGGCAGACAATATGGGTCATGCGGGACCCCAGGCCATGATTGGTCAGGTCGATCCACCTGAGTCGGACCGAGCCCAGACGCAATCGATCCCTATTTACTAAAGTGCCCATATCTTGCAAACTGGGTGTCTGATTTATGAGAAGTTTGCGGCATTTAAACCCTCTTGATGAGGTAGTCCTTCTGAGATACTCTATGTGGGTTTTGATGGAGGTTGGTGTACATCCAGGTTGGATCAGACTCAAATCCAACTGGGTCTTTTTTACAAAAATGCCCATATCTTACAGACCGGGCGTTCGTTCGACGCACTGTCTGCTATGTTGGGACCCTTACGATGAGATGGTAATTTGGGTTACTCTATATAGGACTTCGTGGAGGTTGAGGTACGGTTGATGGATTGAGGATCAGATCCTCCAAAAATAAAGTGCACTAAGTGTGGGAATTCAGTGGTTGGCTATGATGTGAAGAATGAAGAGAAACCCTTTGTGGATCAGCATAAGAGAGACCCATGTGGTTCAACATAAGAGAGAACCTTCATAGATCAACATGATAGAGACCCTTCATGGATCTACAGTAGCATGACCCATCGTGGATCTTCCATAGAGCGACCCATCATGGATCTGCAGTAGAACGACCCTTTATGGATCAATAGCAGAGTGACCCTTCATGGATCAACAGTAGAGCCTTCAATATAATAAGGTGATATAGCTTTATGACTAATCATATTTACTTATATACTTAATTTATAACTAGTGTGAGTTGTGTCTTTTGCTTTGTGATTTACTTTGAGATCTTGCTTTGTGGTATTTTCTTTTGTGGATATCTATGAGACCCGTGTTGGTCTCAAGGTCCCTACTGAGTATTGTTATACTCAACCATTCACAGGATTCACCTATACCTATTGTGTCTTGTGAAGAAGATGGACAACTATGACTATGACTTTGGGGAGCCAGGGCTAGATGGTGCTCAGAGGTGGATCAATAGAAATTTTGTGCTGCAGTGACATCCGACAGTGATCCGTACCTACCCTTTAGGTAGGATCCTTGATAGATGACCTCCAGAGATTGTACCTATTTTAATGTACTTTACTTTTAGTCGGGATTTTATTATGGCCCCTTTACTTCGAGTTTACACCTTTTATTCTCAATGGTGGTACTTTGTGGTTGTTGTACGATTTTCTTTACTTTGTGGTTTGCTCTGTGCAGTATTCCCTATCTATGTGTGTATAGGTTTAAAGGGAATGCATTTGATTTTTTGGATATGCCTTTCTGGTGATAATCACTAGGGCCTATGGAAGGCAAGATTGGGATAGTCACGACATGGGCCCCAGGGGACGGTTCGTGACAAAGTGGTATCAGAGAGTGGTTGGTTATACTATAAGAACTAAGAGTCTATATTTTTGATGTAGGAAATAGTGTTAAATGTCTTAAGTTCGGCTTTCAGTCCAGGGAGTCCAGTGTTGGTACGATGATCGGTGTATCCATACGCTAGGACCCTAATTTTGTTTAGACTCAGTACACGAAAACACTAGTTTCATGTGTTTTGTAAATGTTTTTCTCTTAATATATTTTGAGTTAGCTCACTATGTATAAATTATTGACCATGACACATCTATTTCCCTATATGATTCCTCCACAAAGATAGACATCCAGGATTCCAGTGAGGGATCATGACGATGGACCACCGAGCGATGAGGCCTCAGTGTAGGGACCACTTATAGCGATAGCACTTTCAGGTGGTAGACCATCACCACCACCACCCAGAGAGTAGCAGTTGTTACCATCCCTACTAGAATATAGTGCACACCGACTGAGAACATTGTACGAGTTCTAGAGATAGATTCCTCCGAGTTTTCGAGGTGAGACAGATCCTCAGGCAGCTAAGGATTGGCTGGAGGCAGTTACGCGGGTTTTTCACCTGGTAGAGACACCTATACACAATATGATCTTCCTATATACTTTCCTTTTTTAGGGCATGATAGGGAGATGGTGGATCTTTATGCTCCAGACACATGAGGAAGTGACCCTTTCTTGGTTGGACTTTGAGGGCCTCTTTAGGGTGGATTTCTTACCAGCAACACTACGCTCAGTGTGTATTCAAGAGATACTGCACCTACACCAGGGCAACCTGACTGTGGACCACTACTTGGCGAGGTTTACCGACCTCTCCTTCTACTCCACTGACATGGTACAAGGCCCTTTCTTCAGGGCCTAGACCTTTGAGCTAGGAATCAAATGGGAGATCAGGGCGTCGATGATTTTTCTCAGCATCCCGACGCAGGCTAGAGTTCTAGACTGAGCTTTACTAGTCGAGAGATTCCTATCCAAGCAGGCACCGACAGTGAGAGCCACCACCAGATGAAAATTGACCGAGTCATCTATAGAAGGTAGTAATAAGATGACACAGAGGCCCAAATGGTCTAGACCTTCTGGAGGATGACCCCAGGATACAGGGTCAGAGGTGCAGATCTCGTGAGGAAGAAAAGGTCAGTTATGGTCTAGAGTTTATTACTCCTATGGTGGAAATGGACACATAGCTCGTGAATGTCCAACTCCCTACACATATGATCATAATATGGTCGAGGGACCACCGAGAAAGCGATAGAGGTTCAAGCGAGGAGGACCACAAGGTGGAGGACGTGGCAGGGGAGAAAGCCGAGCGACAGGAGGTGGATGATGGTTTGAGGTACTACCTCCACCACCCCCATGTGGTCCACTACGAGCTCAGAGATCCAACATACAGGGGTGACGCTAGCTTCAGGTAATGGAGGCCTATGACCACGGTGCTCCAGAGATGATTAGAGGTACGATATGTGTCTTCTACACCTTAACTGTAGTTCTTATAGACACAGGTTCTGGTCAGTCTTTCCTTTCCATGGACCTCATTTGAGGCTCTAAGATTCTGGTGGATCCATTGGATTGATCCTTATGATTAGTGACTACTATAGGAGGGGATTCTATGATTACACACTGGTGTCGACAGTGTGAGCTTACCCTAGGAGGTGAGAGCTTCAGCTGGGATTTCTAGTAGCAGCATCGAGCCCTTATGACGTCATCTTGGGTATGGACTGGTTATCCATGGTCCATGCTCTGATCGACTATTTTAGGTGCCAAGTGCAGTGTGTCCTTAAGGATGGTACCAGGTTTTCCTTCACCAGTGATAAGGGAGACTTTGCAGCATAGTAAGGACTTTCTTGGATGAGGGTGCAGTCGATCACTCACCAGTTGGGTAGCCTCACCCTCGGTGCAGTGGATGATATGAGTCCAAGATTTCCTATAGTGGTGGATGAGTTGAGGATGTTATGGGACTACCTCCTCATAAGGAGTTAGACTTTTGTATTGATATGTACCCAGGGAAGACACTGATATCTACAACTGTATATTGGATGGATCCTACAGAGCTCGGAGAGCTGAGAGTATAGTTGGAGGACTTGTAGAGGAAGGGCTTCATGAGACCCAACATTTCACCATGGATAGCCCCGGTGTTGTTTACCAAGAAGGCAGATGGGATATTGAGGCAATGCGTGGACTTTCGGTGCCTAAACCAGGTGACCATGAAGAATAAGTATCCACTGTTGAGGATTTATGACCTCTTCGATCAGTTGAAGGGAGCAAGGTGGTTCTCAAATATTGACCTCATATAAGGCTATCATCAGCTTTGGGTACGGGATAAGGACATACCAAAGGAATAATTCAGATACCGGTATGGCCACTACGAGTTCTTGGTGATTCCCTTCGGCATGACCAATTCCACAACAATGTTCATGGGACTCATGGACAGGATCTTCCAACCTTACCTTGATCATTTTGTGGTAGTCTTCATTGACGACATCTTGGTGTACTCAGTATCTGAGGAGGAGCACGCTACGCACCTGTAGATAGTTCTGGATACACTTAGAGAGCACCAAATTTACGGTAAACTCTTGAACCACCAGTTATGGATTCAGGAGGTCCACTTTTTGGGACACTTTATCTTAGAGGCTGGAGTTTTGGTGGATCCGGTGAAGATAGAGGCAGTGATTGCTTGAGAGCCACCCAAGAGCGTGACTAAGGTTTGAAGTTTCCTGGGGTTAACTGGGTACTACCGGAGGTTCATACTCGAATTTTCCAGAGTAGAATAACCCTTGTTAACTTTGAAAAAGAAGGGACAACCCTTCGTACGGATAGAGAAATGCCAACAAAGCTTCCAATAGCTAAGGCGGATCTTCACCAACGCTCCCATCTTGAGGTTTCCAGAGGAGGGAATCAACTACATGGTATACTGTGATGCATCAGGGTCCATAATGGGTTGTGTCCCGATGAAAGAGTGAGTAGTGATTGCCTACGACTCATGGTAGTTTTGGTAGCATGAGCTGAACTATACGACCCATGACCTAGAGTTAACAGTAGTGGTATTTTCCTTGAATATGTGGCGACACTACTTTATGGGTGAACAATTTAACGTCTACTTTGATCATAAGAGTCTTAGATATATATTCTCACAGAAGGACCTAAACTTGATATAGTGGTGATGGATGGAGTTTCTCCAGGAATATGACTTTGAGATAGTCTACACTCTTGGGAAAGAGAATGCGGTGGCAGACACACTCAGTAGGAGGTCTGGTTTACAACTGCTGAGTGAGGCGACAAAGCATCTAGCTACGATGTAGATATATTTCTTGGATGATGATGGAGCAGCTTACCTCCAGTCTATGACTATCACTCCCCCACTCCTTCAGTAAGTTAGGGAGGCACAACTTGTGGATGTTGACTATAAGGCCCGACATGCTCGAATATCCTCAATACATGCTCTTAATGGATTTTTGATATGTGGGGAGCACATCATCCTTTTCAGAGGACGCACCATGGTACCAATGACATTACGAGAGGAGGTTTTGAGGGAGTTCCATACATCCCCTTTGGCGGTACATCCCAGTGTGGAAAAAATGTACTAGGACTTCTGATGTTAGTACTGGTGGTCAAAGATGAAGAAAGTGGTGGAAGAGTTCGTTTCACAATGCCTCAGTTTTCTACAAGTGAAGGCCGAGCATCATGTCCCAACAAGCTTGACACAACCACTTGAGGTACTGAAGTGGAAGTGGGATGGTATCTCCATGGACTTTGTGATGGGGTTACCACGCATGTCTAGGGGCCATGACTCTATCTAGGTGATTGTTGACTGACTCACCAAGTTGGCTCACATCCTACCCATCCAAGAGTAGGGATCGGTAGAGGGCTTGGGATTCTTCTACGTCCAGGAGATAGTGTGGCTTCACGGGGTGACTTTAATGATCATCTCCGATTGTGAAACTCATTTTACTTCTCAGTTGTGGAAGGGGTTGTAGGAGGTGTTCGTGACTCAACTTATCTTGAGCACAGCTTTTCACCCCCAATTGGATGGTCAGACAAAGAAGACCATACAGACCTTGAAGGAAATGCTTCGTGCTTATGTCCTGGATTTTGATCGTAGTTTGGAGGACCACCTACCAATGGTGGAGTTTGCGTACAACAATATCTATCACTCCACCATTGGCATGGCACTATTTAAGGCATTTTATGGGAATCCATGCATATCACCTATATGCTAGATAGACCTAGGGGAGTTAGAACTCATGGATCCAGAGTTGGTACGAGCTACCACTGAGAAAGTGTAGATCATCACGAAGTAGATTAGGACTATAGAGAGTAGAAAAAAGTCTTATGCCAATAGGAGATAGATACCCTTGGAGTTTTATGGGGAGATATTTGTGGAGTTCCTGGTGGAGATAGAGGATTGATAGGAGTAGGTCCTTAGTGGATGGTTGATTCCTCTGGTACACATTCAGTGGCAGCATGGGAACCTCCAGGAGAGAACATGATAGTGGAAGACTCAGATTCGTGCTCAGTACTCCAATTTGTTTGATTAGCCTATTTTGGATTTCAGGGATGTAAAGCTCTAAGTTGGGGAGAATGTAATACATCAGAATTTATATTTATATATTTTAAATTATATGGAATTTTTTCGAGACCACATACTTTGACGACACAAGATTCTGAGACCCGGTGAGCCCAGAACAAAATTTTGAACTTTTTTTAGTTCACTTAAGTAAACGTGCGAGCGAGTTTTTCTAACTTTTAAACCGGTGCTCAGATTGAAAATAAGAGGGCACTAATGAAATCAGAATGCCAGGATTCACCTAGAAAGGACTTAAATTTGACCGGTAAGGGTCAGACAGAAAAGTTGTTTTTCGGACTTTTCGAAAAATAATAAAATAACTTAATTTTTTTTTCTAAACCGTTGAGAAGTGGACGGTGAAGCTATAGTGTGGTGACGAGGAACATTAAAGGAAACTCATAATGGAACATTTTTTTCAATCATAACAGCTACATTGTTTCATAAATGAAACAACATAACGAAGCGACGTCACATCATAACAGAAATGTTGCGACGTGTTTTCTTTTAATAACACATTGGTGAAATTAGTTGGTGGAATTTCCTCCGACAACGAACGTGGAACCTATCTCTCCCACTCCCTCCGATGACAAACACTATCAATGAACACCAATGGGAAATATTCTATTGGTGACAAATTACAGCAAACGATAACGAATCGAGGATCGATGATAGCTTGAAGCTTCATCCCTCGTCAGTGGCGGATCCTCAAACCAAGTAGGGGTTGTTTGATTAATTTTTTCCCTGTTCTTTTTCTAAAGTGATGAACGTGGGTTAAACCAAAAAGAGGTTGACTTGCGTATCATTTTTCGATGCGAGAGGGTGTTACTTTATTGGGTTTCTATAGTGGTATTACTATATTGTTGATAGAATGTTATCCCCAAACCCCCCTGCTTTGAGCTTCTAACGTGGAGGGCATGGGCCAACACGAACAAGGCCCAACCTCCCTATGCCTTGTGTTTTCCTGGTCAACAAACATTCAAAATAGAGTCAAGGAAATTGAAAGACCCTCGCAGGGAAGGCGAAAACCCAAGAGGCTCGAGGGCGCAAGAGGTTTTGAAATCGGACCACCAGAGCGGACCCGGTGGCCTGCAGAAGGTGCCGCAGGTAGAGGCAGTGCACCTACTGTGCGATGTGGTGGAGGAGGCCACAGATCGTCAGCTGTGGCGGTCAGCTGGATGCGGCGCCAGCCTAGTACCATGTATAAGGGGGAAACCCGCTCCTTGCGGGCCACATGTAAACAAAGGGGGGTGACCGGCTAAACCGATTGCACACACCCAAACCGGATCGATTAGTCCACCAGGATGCTCGAGCAGCCTGATTAAACTTTCAAGCCAGTCGACCTTAGTAGACTAGGCCAACAGGATAAAACTAGGCTGTGTGGTGGCCCAGGCTAGGAAAAGAGACTGACCTGCCAGTGCGGGCCGAGCCAGATAATTTTTGGGTCACTGGGTGACTAATAGGATTGGACCCACGACCAACCTTGGCCAGTTCCAGTAAGGCCCAATTGTCCAGGAAAACAATATGGGTCTTGCAGGACCCCGGTTTGGGATTGGTTGGGTCAATCCAACTAAGTCGGACTGGGCCCAGACGCAATCGACCCTTGTTTACTAAAATGCCCGTATCTTGCAAACCGAACATTCAATTGATGAGCCATTTGTTGTGTTGGGACTCTCTCGATGAGGCGGTCCTTCTGAGATACTCTACATGAGTTTTGACAGAGGTTGGTGTATGGATGGGTTAGATCGGACTCGAATCCAACCAGTCCCTTTTTACAAAAATTCCCATATCTTACAAACCTGGCGTCCGTTTGACACGTCGTCAATTGCTTTGGGACCCTTACGATGAGATAGTAATTTGGGTTACTCTATGTGGGACTTCATGGTGGTTGAGTTATTATAGATAGATTGATGAGTAGATCCTCTGAAAATCAAGTGTTCTAAGTGCGGGAATCGAGTGGCTGGCTGTGACGTGAAGAATGAAGAGAGACCCTTCACGGATCATCATAAGATCAACCCTTTGTGGATCAAAATAAGAGAGACCCTTCATGGATCAGAATAAGATAAACCCTTCATGGATCAGCATGAGAGCGACCCTTCATAGATCATCATTAGTGCAACCCGTTGTGGATCTGTCGTAGAGCGACCCATCATGGATCAACAACAAAGAGACCCTTTGTGGATCAGCAGTAGAGAGGCCCTTCATGGATCAACAACAAAGCCTCTCAATAGAATTGGATGATCTAGCTTTACGAATGATCCTATTTACTTCTATAATTAAGTTATAACTGGTGCGAGCTATGTATTTTTCTTTGTAATTTACTTTGAGATCTTTCTTTATGGTATTTTCCTTTGTGGATTTCTATAAGACCCAGGTTGGTCTCACAGTCCCTACTGAGTATTGTTATACTCACCCCTGTACGGGCTTCACCCGCACCTATTGTGTTTTGTGCAGATGATAAACAAATTTTACTGGGAATTTGGGGATCCAGGGATAGACGGTGCTCAGATGTGGATCGATAGACGTGGTGTGTTGTAGTGACATCTAGTGAGTTGTACCCACCCTTCAGGTAGGATATTTGACAGATGACCTCTGGAGCTTGTACTTCTTTTATTGTACTTTCCTTTCAGTTGGTCTTGTATTTTGGCCCCTTTACTTTCAGTTTACACCTTTTACTCTTAGTAGTGGTACTTTGTGGTGGTTTTACTACTTTCTTTCCTTTGTGGTTTTCTTTGTGCAGTATACCATATCTGTGTGTTTACAAGTTTAAAGTAAATGCCTTTACTTTTTGGGATATTACTTTCCCATGCTAGTCACTATCCTCTGGCCTATAAAAGGTGGGTTTGGGGTAGTCACGACATAGGCCCTAGGGGAAGAGTTGTGACAACTATCATAGCATTCACTGATTCCACCGACAACTCAACCAATAAGGAAAGAAGGTGTTCCATACACCGAATTCCCACTCGAAAACCCCACTCGCCAAAGATAACCACACACTGGTCATCCAAATCTAAAAAACACAAATCTTCTCCGAAAGTAGTCGATAACAGCACACACAAAATATAACCAGTCGATACCGATGATGACATCATATGGTTGCATATATAGAAAGAAAATATCCCCACAGGACTGATGCAGCCCCATCATCAGTCCACACCCCCAACAAACATCAAATAGGCCAGTCTGGCCCCCGAATGAAATAGTAAACACTAAGGGAATGAGAATACACTCTATATATAGTCCCAAATCATGGGCTATAGCGGGTGAAATAAATGAGGGTGAAGATCCTGAATCAAATAAGGCACAAAAAAGGGTACTAAACAAATTTATTGTACCTATAATGATCCTAGCCCCTCTGAAACTACTTCCTCCACCATGTGCAACTAACCACACCCACATCCTCTACCTCTCTATTGATGACCACCTCCATAACTACACTCAGGTCATGGTCCTTGAATTTGATTCCCAGCTCCCCCATTGACATGATCCCCTACTGAAGAAAAATAAGATCTTATCTCTTTACTACCTTCATGGTTGATAGAAGAAGCTATGTCTGGAACTGCTTCTAGAAGTCGAACCACAAAACATCTGCCTTCTTCCACTCTCCCAGATACAATTTCCACCACTACGCAGATCCCTGCATATGACTGACTGCCAAGGGACCCAATACTCCATCGGGACCCGGATCAAATTGAAAGTGATCTCGAGCTCCTCCATCTAGCTCTCTATTTCCATATCTGAGACACGTCCTTCATACTTCCTCAAATCCTACCACTAGAAAGTACCCAATTTACTTTTCCAATGATAATCCTCCTCAATCAAATTAACCCTAAGACGATCAATCAGATCAGCCTGCTGAACCTTAACTGCCTGATCCACACATGAATGATGAACATGAGACATAACTGATAGACAAACAAAGAACTTCCTAATCCTGGTAGTGTGGAATTTTATTAAGATTCATTTTAACTGAATTAATTAATTTTATTATCCATATCAATCTTCCCAAAGCAACCCAATTCAAACAAGAAGACAAGTCATCATAATGCATGTACCTATCTTAGGTCTCTACTCTATAAATAGGACCATCTCACTTGACCATTCAATAAACTTATATTCCATGCACTGGATCATGGCCCCCCCTAAAATCTTGTGTCCTAGCCGGTCTCCCCAGCCTATGTCACACACCAAGGTCAACTAGAAATGTTTCCATACCGCCCCATGCAATCCTCACTGTGCTTAACTCCAAAATTTATCCTATCTCTCAACCACTCCTTTGACACCACTCTTTCATGACCCCTCCCTCAAAATATATCACAATGAGGGGAGATAGATAATGACCCCTGAGTCCCACCTTCAGTAGGCCCCAAGTTGGTGAATAGCACTGATGGTATCAAAATATAATTATATGGGAGGCATTATCTTCTATAATAATATGGGATTGGGAGATAATATGGATCATCCACAAAAAAATCCAAGACATAATATAAAATAAAGAAAAACCCATCCCACATGCATGTGTAAATAGAACTAATACAGATAAAAGTCTCCAAAGTAAATACCCAAAAGTAAAGTTAAAGCAGTGATATAGAAACTATCAAGGATCTCAGTTAGTAAAGTCCAGCATGGTCCATGTAGTCCTCCTGGAAACCTGAAAACAATTTTATATACATAGGGTGAGAATACAAGTATACTCAGTTGGAAAACCAAAGTCTCTCATGCACATGTAAAAGAAGCATACTAATTCACCTATGAGAAAACAACAGAACAAAACAACACCTATCAAGATATACTAACCATCCTAACCTCACCAAGGCATTCTCACCAAATAACACAAATCAAGTAATATAATATAATAGGAATAAAATTGATACGGTCCCCCCTCACCATTTTCCCATTGGTATGATGCTCTCACATCTAACATCATACGTCCTAGTGATCCCATCTCCTCCGTATACCACACCGCCCACAAGCACGACCACAACACACCTTGCCCACAGACACCTAGGCTCACTTCCCCACAAGCACAACCACAACACATCTTGATCGAAAACACCTAGGCCACAACACAAACACTTCCATAACCAAAGTTGTAGGGTATCTTGAAAATGTAGAACATCAAACTTGTTCCCTCCTCCTACTAAGCATGCCCCTCACCAGATGTTTCCCCACAAGCACGATCATATCACATCCTGCTCTAAAACACCTGGGCCACCGTCTTAGAATCACGATCACATCTCACCAAAAAATAACTGGGAAATAAAAACCAACATCTAATGCACTAATAAACCACCAAACATCACAACATGTGCAATACCTACCTCACCTAGAAGAGAGAGTAGGAAAGAGTGGGTACCCATCCATCCATACTTCTCACCGGATGTCAGAAAAAACACCCCCGCATGATTATGCAGGTGTCAGAACATAGTGCTCGATGTGGGTGGAATGTGTATAGAAATCACAAGAGTATATAAGTATATATATGTATTATCAAAAACTCAATACCAACCTATGGATTCACAAACAAACCAACTAACTCACAACACCACTGCTTTTGCTTCCACCTCTAAATGCATCCCACCACACAACAAGCCACAATCCAAATTCACATTTCTAACCAATTTCATTTAATCATATCATTCTTTTAATTATTTCTCATCAACCACATTTAACCAGAAAACCCACCATTTAATTATTCATTATCCATTTTCATCCCATTAACCAAATCAACCCATGTCATTTCTATCATTATTAATCATTTATTCCATCACTACTCAGGCATCTATCACAAAGTAACCACCACCTCACCACCCCAAAAGCACGAAAAACAAGCCACCTCACCACCCCAAAAACACATCCCACAAAACACATTGCTTCCCCAAAATCACGGCCCACAAACCACCTCACCGCCTAAAAGCACAGCCAAACAAACCACCTCCCCTCCCCAAAAGTATGACCAAACAAACTACCTCACCACCATAAAATCACGACACAAGAACCATCATCCCCAAAATCACCAACCACACATATCCATACCAAAAACAAAACCACACGTCAAAACACATCAAGATCATTTTATAGATTTACAAAGGGGATTTTATCATATTCCACTTTATTTAAGGGATGTTATCACACAAGTAATTATCCTAGGGAAACCGTTTTATTATCCAAATATAAGCGGTTAGTAAATTTCCATTATAGAGTGATATCACAAAAATTACAACTAAAGAAGCAATATCAACACATATATCCAGTGAAAAAAAAGCTCCCAACGACCACAATTTTCAGTAGGGAATCAAGTTCGTACAATTCAAAAAATCACAATAACAATAAAGATGTAAAAACATGCTGGTCAAACCCCTTTTTATCCTTAAATTTTAATTTAACCAATTATTTGTCTTTAATTAAGATAAAACAGCCATAACCCATAGGTGAACAAAAGAAATACCCTCCTGCATGATACACAATAAAGAGAAATGAGAGATTCCATACCTCAAAGAAGCTTTGTCGACTCGCTGCAAACTGCAAGATGAAGAAGAACACCCGCAAACCAAAACCACACCATGAGAAAACATGAATCAACATACACTGAAACCAAAGAGAATCAAAACACAAATCATCACACACCCCAAACCATAACAACATCATTGTAGGGAATCCCTAATAGAAGAACAGAAGAAAACCTACAAAGAATAAGGAATGGCTTACCATGGATTACCAAAAAACAACCATCGAGACCGATAGATCAAAGAGGGAGGAAGAGGGATTGAAGAACTCCTCTGTGTGCCTAGGGTTTTCCCAAAATGAGAGGAAAAATAATACATGACCAAATGAATGAAAATTAGGCTAGAAAGAACTTTTAAAACTATACTACATTGGGGATTTACATGACGTGTAATCCCCTTTCACATCATGTTATCATTAGGGTTTAATTTCACCGAAAAACATGTCACCTTTTAATTATCTAACCCAAAAAATGTACACATCATGAACCGACCTCACAAAAGTCATGAACCATAATTACACATCATGTAATACACTTACACGATGTGTATTTTCTATAACATTTCTGCTACACCTCCAACTTCCACTAAAAAATCCTAGAACCTCCCCCGAACACCTCCAATAACCAAAATTGGAAAATTAACAGACCGAGAGGGAATTGAAAATTATAATAATAACATATATATGGTGACCAAAACATCACATAATAAATGATAAACCTTGGAAGTTAAATAGATGTTAAAATATAAACGTTTTCAGAAAACCTTTTAAAACATTAAAGTACTAATTAATTCAAAAAATATTTTTGAAGTCAAGGATAATACATTAGAAACCATCAATATAAAGACTTCCAACTAAAAGGTCCTAAAAAAATACACAAAGGTTTCATAAAAGAGAAGTGAAAATTATTTAAAAATGTTTACTATTAAATGAATATTTAATAATATATACTTGAAAAGGATATAAAGTTTTTAAGAAAAGGATGTGAAAATAATTTTAAAACTTTTAATTTATAAAATAAACTTTTATAATGGAATCTTGAAGAAGATAAGATATCAAAATAAAATATGGAGTGGGTGATAAAACATTTATTTTGAAAGGATTTAAAATCCTTTTTAACATTTATAAATAAAATTATTGAAATAATCACATCAATAAATGGATGATGAAACTTTATTTTAAAATGATTAAAATGGGGGTGGGAAGTATAATTAGATATAAAAACAATTTGAGTTTCCACAAGATAATTTAGAACATTGGTGGGTAGTAAAAAACATTGACATGGAAGAAAATTCCATTTAAAGAAATAGGAATTACTCATAAGAAAAAATACATTTCAATGAAGAATTAGAATCATTAAGGAAGAGTAATTTGGTTTGAATCATGATTCCCCCAAAATAGAATGTGAAAATAAATTATAAAAAATATATATGTTATAATAGATCAATCTTTAAATATAAAAAATAAAGAACACTGATTATAACACATGATAGAGAACTGAGTCATCTTACGATATTAGTCATTTTTCAATCAAAAGTTATTAGATGTTTGACAATAATATGGTTCTATAAATCCCAAAAATTAAATCATTGAGTATGTAAAAATAAATTCTTGGGTAATAAATACACCATAAAATAAGAAATCGGCGCATAACACCAAAACATGCATCAATGAAAAGATGTTGAGATTAAAGTCCCTTACAACCTTTGTAACTTTTGAATCAAAGCCCCATAAGAGATAGAACTTTATATAAAAATTTTAATATCATGAAAAATAATAGAATCATGATAAAAATTTGGCCAAGGGGTAGTATTTAAAATATTTAAATGAAAAAATGGTTCATAATGTAAACATTTCCCAAATATAAGAGTTTGAGACAAAAACCCTTATCTTGTTTCCTTTATTAGAAGATCACACTCCAATATCTTGTAAAACAAACAACACCAATATAATATAATATTTAATAATATTACTAATAAATATTACCATTTTATAATTATTATTATAATCTTTTATGATAATTACATTAATTAGTTATAGTATATTATGATCATCAGGTGTTAATAAATTTAACCGTTTGCAAATGTTTAATAATTTTGATATAATTAACCATAATTTGATAAAAAATTAATTATTGATATATCATTTAAGATTATTTAATATATAAATTATATTTATTTAAAATTTTCTTATTTCATTACATAAGTTTTTTGGTTATGTAAACTAAAAACCGAATTGATAACAATTTATTTCAGTAATTGTTTTGAAAAAAATGACATTTTAATAAAAATTTATGGACAAAATATAATATTTATAGAAATATATAGAAATAATGATATTATAATTAGATTACAATAATATTAGATATCATGTTATCATATTTATCCATAATAATGTTTTATAATATCTTTCTTATATGTGGTCAAACCGATCCAAACATGATTATTCTTGAACATTCTTAGTGAGTTTGGTTAAGGGGGTGTTTTTTTGACATAATGTAACATCCCAAAATAGTAGAAAGGTGAGAACATTCCCAAAAGGGAAAGTGTCATTTATTATAAAAAATAAAAGTTACAACATATGGAAGTATAGTATTTTACAAAGATCCATTTGAAATAGGGGAATAAGTTCATCAAGTAAGTGGTCAAAAAAATGCATCCATCACTAGTTATCCCTTTATTTTCAAGCCCATAAGTAAGGTTATTGGATTCTTGGTATGTATGTATGATGAAGTAGCACATTTTTGAAATAAGCTTCAAACATATAATCCATTGGTAAGTGAGTTCCCATGAAAGATGAAATTAACCATTTCAAACTGCTTGTACAAGAACATTAATCTCCATCAAACCAAATCTTATTCCATCCTCTCAGTTTATCCATATCCACCACATTGATCATTCTTGACATCTCAGCTTACAAAGATGTTGTAATACCACATGGACTATAAAGACACCATATTATGGCAGCGTTATAATCTCTGAAGACTGTCACAAATCTTTAAGATCCTGAGTTTCTTCTAGATATATCAACCCTAGCCTTTTACATATAACATTACATAATTTTAAGCATAACTATACATCAGGGTACAAGCCAAGGATCATAAAGTTTAGTGTCTTAAAAGACTAGGTACATAAAACTAAAAACATGGGACTAAAAAACACTTATTTATTTAATCTTCATAAACATCTCCTACTTCCTTTGAGAACTTAAATCTTAATAGGGTACCCCAGGGATCACATGAATGAAGGTATGAGCTAAAATTCTAGTAAGGAAATAACCATAAGAACAAAGCATTAGCACATGAGATACAAGACATGACATGATGATATAAAAAGGCATGTAACATATGGAATAATAACATATAAATATGGAATCATATAAAAATATAGTCATAATAATGTGGAAGTAACATAAAACAAGACTTTATCATGATTAAAGGCTAACCTCTAAGACCATTTCACATGGTAGCACAAGCCAAGTCTAACTACCAAGACTGTCGCACATGGTAGCACAAGACAAGGCTAACTGCCAAAAATGTCACACATAATGTCTCATGAGACTAAAATTTACCCAATTAATTATAGAGATATCTATGTGCACCCATATAAAATTTTCATGAATATTTTTTCCACATAAATAATCATACATAATCAATCTTACACAAACATAAGGGTTACCCATGGAAAGAATTGGGAACCACAATCATGTCATAGAGCATAAAAAATGGGCGTATCATAAAAGTTTCTAAGAAAGAAAGGAACTAAAATATACATGGAAATTCATAAGAGAAAATAGGCATTTATCATGGTAAGTGATGTCATTTAGAATTTACAACATGTAAGAAAGTATTTAATAAAATTTAGCATTAAAACATTTTTGTGCGGTTTTAAGGAAAATACTATAGAGCCATTAAAATAGAAAAGGGAAAAATATTTTGTATAAAACCAAAAGTGAACCAAGAATGTTTTTATAATAAAAATAATGATTTTATAAATAAAATATTTTATATAACATAGGACAGAGTGCACATGAAATTAGGTAAGAATTCGGGAAGTTCCCTTAAAACAAGTTTGCTTATCGAGAAGTATTGAGGAGGGAATTAATTAAAAAATGTATATAAATAAAAGATAATGATGAAATGTTATTGATAAATTAATTATTTAAATGTAAAAAACATTTATAATATTCACACAAAAATATAATATAACTTCATTTTGGTAAAAGGATGATAAGGAAATCCAAAGGAACAAAGGAGGTTTGGGTGGAATCCCTTACAGATTATCAGCATGGTATTGGGTGTAATTAAGAGGGATTAATGAGAGAGAAAGGGGTTTATATTAACTTATAAATCATGATGTAATTATGTGAAAGGTTTGAAATCATACCCCATAATTAGTAATTATATGTAAAATGGCGTAACATAGAGGACATTCTTGAATAAAAGAGAAATAGAGAGGATCCCTTACCTTAAGTCCGATGGTGTTCTCCAAGTGATATTAATGACCTGAATAATAAAATTAGGTTCATTAATTAATAATTATAGAACCTATTTTAAATTTAAAATATTTAGTATAACCATTTTATGTTCATTAATGACCTTTTTATGGGTTAAGTGGTTCAATTTCATTGTTCGGGTTCCTTTTTTTTCTTGTTTTTTACATTCGGTTTACTTCTTTTCATGAACAGAGAAACATGTATGATGAGAATGGTTGTAAATAATTGAAGTTATGTGACATTATGGGACATATATAAGATTACATGGTTGTAAATTTAATTTGTTTACTTGGAGTGATCTTGAATCATTAAATAAAACTTTAGTGATAACCTTTTGGGTTTGTTGGCGGTTTTTGATCACTACAAATTCATTTCAAATTATAATTTAATATCATGTTTAAAACAATATTATAGAAACTTACATAGGATATATTATATAATAATCTAGTTTAAACATAAAAAAATGGTTTCTTGACCAAAACGAAGATGGTAAAATAAATTGAAAATTCATCGTCCTTGAATGTGGTAAATTAACACATCTCGGATGGTGTCTTTACTAGTAGTATTAAAGAAGAGTAAAGGAGAGATGATAATAACTTATTCCATTATAATAAAAAAATTAGAGTACATTTAAGGTACTGGAGTTGTCATAACACTTGGACGAGGAGAGATAAGGGTAGAAAAGAAAACAAATGAACTTGAAAAGAAAGTAAAAGAATTGAAAAGAGGAATTTACCTCTTGAACCAATCTTCCTTGAGAGCCTCTTAAGGGGATAGGATTTGTTCTTTTGAAGAGACTAAGGGATTTTGTACATGGGGGAGGATCTTGGGGGGAGATTTGGTCAGAATTTAAGCAATGAATAAGGCTTTATATGAGTGAAAAGAAGAGGTTAGGAGGGGTATTATTTATAGTGGAGGAGAGGAGTGTTTTCATAATATTTAGTTCCTTAGTTTATTAATTTCCCTCAAGACCAGAAATAGTGATGATTACAAGACCAAAAATAGTAATAAGTTCATGTGAGTTTGAACTAAGGATCATTACCTCAGTGATGATGCTAGGAATAGTCCATTTAACTTATATTGCATATATACGGTAAATTAGTGTATTTTAATATTCAACAAAAATTCAAGTATTTCAGAAAAATACCATAAATTTAACCTAAAAAATTTTAATGCATAGAATCCAAAAATGAAATCCATTTTTCAAAAATATTTTTCTAAATATTATTATTTTAATTTTTAATTAAAACCATAATTTACTTGAAAAATATAGATTTTAAAATTATAACTAATTTTACAGTGCATTCAAAAATTACATAAGGTCTTATAAAATAATATTAAAAGCAGAAGACATAAAATTATTAATTAATGAACAAATTTTGGGAAAATACATTTGCTTTTAAATTAATTAATTAATTGTAATTAATTATTTAGGACTTACAAAAATACCAATATTTTTACTATGGTCATATTATCATTTATAAGATGCCTAATTTTATTTATACAGACAAGGGTGAGGTTATTATTCTTTTATATGAATTACTATTCATAAGGGTCATACTACTATTTATAAGGGTAGGTTATTATTCACCAAAAATTATGTTTGTTCCATCGGACTCCAAACATCTTACTTATCACAACCATGTATGTCAAATTTTCAAAATTCAAAACACAGAAGTGACAATATTATCTTTAAAGGTCACATAGTACTTAATAGTTAATTGTTCTGTAATTTCAGGTGATTATATGACATAATTATAAGAAAGGAATTTCCATTGATAAAACATCGGGTCATTACATTATTCCACCCTTATGAAATTTCTCCCTTGAAATTTCTTTTTACATTATAATCCATAAAAAGGTGAACGTAATTTTCTTTCATTACCTCCTCCAGTTCCCATGTTTCCTCTTCATACTTGTGGTTCTGCCACAATACTTTGAACAGGTGAGTAGTCTTGTTATGTAGAAATTTATCTCTATGATCCAAGATCTTCACTGGCAACTCCTCGTAAGAAAAATAATTCTCTAACTGTACCCCCTTTGAAGAGAGTACATGTGAAGGGTTTAGTATGTACTTCCTTAATAGGGATACATGAAAGACATCATGTACTTTGGCCATGGTAGGTGAAAGTGATAGTCAATAGGCCAAAGCTCCAACATGATTAAGAATCTAAAAGGGGCTGATGTACCTAGGACTTTTCTTTCCTTTCTTCCCAAACATCAAGACCTTCTTCCATGGAGATATGTGTAGAAATACCATGCCTCCAAATTTGAACTCAAGGTTTCGTCGATGATTGTACGCATAACTCTTCTGTCAACTTTAAGCTACCTTGATGTGCTGCTGAATGGTTTTCAACATCTTCACCATTTATTTGACCATTTTAAGTCCTATTATCTTATGCTAACTAACTTTATCCCAACACGCCAGTGTTCTACACCTTTTCCCATAACGATCTTCATATGGTGCCATTCGGATGCTCGAGTGGAAACTGTTGTTGTAGGAGAAGTCAACTAGTGGAAGATGTTGGTCACATCTTCCTTTAATGTCCATAGAACATGCTATCAACATATCTTTCGGTGTATGAATAGTTTTCTCAGATTAGCCATCAGTTTGAGGATGATAGGCCGTAATGAAATTCAGTTCATTGCTTATAGCATGTTGGAGACTTTTCTAGAAATTCAAGGTGAATCTTAGATATCGATTGGATACAATAGATAGTGGTACTCCATGAATCCTTACCACCTCTTTGATATATATCCATGAAATTTGATCCAATGAGAAGTCCTCTCAAATTTCAATAAAGTTATCTATCTTTGTAAGAAAATCCATAATGACCCATATAGCATTGTTTCCTATGAATGTCCTTGGAAGTCTAGTGACAAAGTCCATGGTGATATTCTCCCACTTCCATGTTGGTATGGGTAGTGGTTTCATCATACCCTTATAATTTTTTCTTTCAGCCTTCACTTGTTGATATAACAAGCACTTTGATGTATATTCAGCAATCTACTTCTTCATATTTTCCCACCAAAAGTTATCTTAGAGATCCCAATACATCTTTGTACTCCCTAGGTTAATAGAGAAGGTTGAACTATGTGCATAATTAAAAAGATCATTCTTTATCTATGGATCATATGTTACACATAATTGTGACCCAAATATTGTAACTCATTCCTCATCAATCATAAAATCAAAGGATTTCCCATTTTTAATGGCTTCCACCTTTTTATGAATTTCCACATATTTTCTTTGAGCATCCTTTATTTTCCCCTTGAGGGATGGTTGAGCAATCATTTGTGAAAGAATTGATGATTTTCTCCCCTTAATGATCCCCATGTCCATCCTCTACAAATCTAAGAAGATTAAATGATTTTCAATTATCATCATTGATAAAGATATATGATCCTTTCTACTTAGAGAATCCTCCACCTTATTTGCCTTACATGGATGGTAGTGGATTGAGAAGTCATAATCCTTGATGAGATCTATCCATCTTTGTTGGAGAATATTAAGCTCTTTTTATGTGAATATATATTTTAGACTCTTTTGATCAGTATATATCTCACACTTCTCCCCATATAGATAATTCCAACATATTTTTAATGCAAAGATCACAACTGCCAATTCTAGATCATGCGTAGGAAAGTTTTTATCATTGATTTTCAGCTACCTTGAGGCATAAGCTATCAATTTATCATTTTTCATCATCAAACTACCTAATCCTTTCTATGAATCATCTCTTTACACCATAAAGAGTTATCCACTTGTTGGGAGTGTGAGTACATGCATAGTGATAAACCTCTTTTTTAACTCCTTAAAGCAGTCTTCACATTCCTGAGACCAGACAAACTTTGCTCCCTTCTGTGTCAGCTTGATCATTGGGTTTTACAATCATGATAAGTTATTCACAAATTTTCAATAATACCCAGATAGACCTAGAAAGATGTGGATCTCTATTATAGTTATTGGCTTGAGCCACTCCTCCAATGGCCTGAAGGCCATTATTTTTTATTGATTTTGATAATCCACTATTCAAGGGGTGAGGTGGAACCCTTACAAGGCCCGTAGGAATAAGAATTACATGGCCCATAGGCCTTAGAGGAATTCAATGCCCGTAGGCTTCAAACATCACATACAACCCAGACTAACTACTTGGAACTGCTCCTCCCCAGCATCTTCATCATGAAATCAGCTCTCCACCTTCGCATGGCTGTTCAGCTAGGATTTCCCATGCATGTACAGGCTTGTCCCGATGGTAAGTGACATATCCTCTCATTCTTGGAATCTATTTTGCTTCTTCTATGGTGAAAGCTCCTTGCTCCTCCTCCTTTGAAGTTTGTTCCTTGTAGGTTGTCTGGTTTGCATCTGTACTTAAGGTGTCCCGAAGGCCTTGAGGTGGCCCGAAATCCATACTGACCCGAAGGCCTAGGTGGCCCGAAGGCCTTAAAGGGCTCAGAGACCAAATCGGTGGCCTGAAGGCCCAAACGGGGGAATATTCTCAGCTGCTACAATGCCAAACAATGCCTACTACAGTTCCCGCTACAGTACCTGCTACAGTTATGCACAATTCCTGCTACAGTACTACTACAGTTCCTGCTACAGTACCAAAAAATTAGCCTCCACCTTGATTTGATCCCAGGTCTCATGGATGCACTTAAGGAGTCCTCACCAACTGGGCTGAGGCTCATGTGCGCTTGGGCCACTCTTCAATCGTCTTTGTCTTGAAAGGGTCCATAGATATCCCTTTTCTGGTGATAACATGCCCCAAGAATGATACTTCCTCTATCCATAACTCAAATTTATTGTACTTTTCATACATATTTTCCCTTCTCAATTTCTTTAACATAGTATTCAAATTCTCCTCATGTTCCTCCTTACTCTTGGAGTATATCAGAATATCATCAATAAAGACTACCAAAAATTTGTCAAGGTAATCTCTAAATACTCTATTCATTATTTCCATTAATATTTCTAGAGTATTAGTGACTCCTAAGAGAATCACTATGAACCTATAGTGTCCATACCTCATTCTAAAGGTAGTCTTTGGAATATATTCCTTCCTCACCTTTAACTGGTGATATCCTGACCGAAGGTCCACTTTAGAGAAATAACCAGTCCCACGAAGCTGATCGAATAAGCCATTTATCTGAGGTAGGGGATACTTATTCATTATCATGATTTTATTGAGCTCATGATAATCAATTCAGAGGTGCATTGAACCATCCTTCTTCTTGACAAAAAGTATTGGCACACCCCATGGTGAATCACTTGAGCGTATAAAACCCTTCTCCAGATTCTCCTATAACTACTTATTCAGCTCTTCCATCTCTACGGTGTCCATTCTATGTGGTGTCTTTGATATAAGCAGAGATCTAGGAATAAGTTCAATTGATAACTAAACCTCTTAATCAGGAGGAATACTAATCAACTCTTTGGGGAATACATCAGTGTAATACCTCACGATGGTCATATATTCGAGAGAGATTCTCTCCTTTATATCAATCATTTGAGCTAGAAATGCTGACTCATAAGGAATTAATATCCACACTTGATACATAGATTATACATAAGATTCATTTTCCTCATTATGCTTGTAAAGAATTGGAGGATTATTTAGGATGTGAAGAGTGATCAACCTTTCCCAACAATTGATGTTGTCTTTGTATAAAGATATCCAATCCATGCCCAAGATAGCATAAAAATCCACTAAAGGAAGTATGATGATATTTTCTGGGAGGTTTAGTCCACAAACATTAACTTGGGAGGAGTTATAAACCATGGATGTGATAATTTCACCATTCTCTATTCTCACAGAAAATTTATCCTCCAAATTTTGAAGAGGTGTTTGAATATTTCTACTAAACTTGCAAGATATGAAAGAATGTGTAAAACTGGAATCAAATAGTATTTTCACTATTATTGAATGAATAACTAGCATACCTGTCACTAAATCATTGTTCGGATCCACCTTAGTAGTAGTGATAGAATAAGCACTTCCTTGTTTCCTTGGAAGTTGTTTTTGATTTCCCCCAACAACCCTTGGCTTAGGACAATTTTTCACATAATAACCATGATCCTTGTAGTTGTAACACTGCACTATAGGCTAAGTTTTGATCTAAACGTTCCTTTATTCTTCTACATTAGCATTATTCTTCATATCCCATTAGAAATTTTTATCCATATGTCCCAAATTTCCACATTTGAAGAAATTATTGGTTTCATTTAGATAGTTCCCAGGATGATTCTTCCCAAAAATTTTACACGTGGGATGATCAAGCCTCTTTTTATCATGGAATTTATTTATGGAACCAACCACATTAGATTCCATTTTCCACTTTTTTTTATCGGGCCCACGATACCACTGAGAGTATCTGATATCAATTTCAACCTTAAGGGAACAATGTAAAATATCCACATAGATGTCAAAGTCTATAATTTCTAATTATTTTTGTAGACTTAGCTTTAGTCCGCTAAAGAATCGATTCACCTTGCTTTCAGTGTTCATAAAAAATCCAGAGAAATACCTTCCAATCTTTGGGAAGTTTTCCTCATACGCCCCGATGGACTCATATTTCTTTTGCTTGAGTCCAAGGAACTCCCTTTCAATCTTGATATGGAGGGTTTGGGGAAAATATTTATTGAAAAACATTCTCTTGATTTCCTCCCAATCCATGGAATCAATTTCCTCCTGGGACTTCATATTCTTGATTAGTTTCCACCACTGATCAGTTTCCCCATCAAAACGATAGATCACCAATACAAATTTCTCTTCTTCTATGCATTGGAGGACATATAATATCTTTTCAATGGAGTTAATCCACTATTCTGTGAGGAGGGGATTAGAAGATCCACTAAACATGGGAGGCCTTTTCTACATAAAGGATTAAATTAAAACTTGCCCTTTACTTAGAGGAATAAGGTGTTCCACATGATTCATGTTATTATTCGTAACTTGATCTAGCTAATCAAGTACTATCATGAAGTTTTAAGCACTCGTTACCATCATATCAAGCATATCATTAGGGAAATCTTCACATTTCCTATCACATTGATTGTTGGCATATTTTCCTTTATTTTACACCATTAACTATGAAAAAGAACATACAATTAGAGGGCTTAAATAATTATCTATTAAGCATAAAAAGGAAACTTTGAACATATGAGGATAAAATTGTAAATAAGAAGTATATCCTAACTTGTGATTCCCTAGGATTAATTATAGGTTATCCTTGATCTATTTCATAACTTATATTCTTATGTGATTTTTTTCATTCCCTTAATAATGTTTTGTACCAATCTAATGAATTTACCAAAGAATATCCCTCAGGATTTACAAACCAAGAGTGAAACAAGGACCGTTATTGTGCATTGGTTTCCATTTGAGTCTATCTAAAAGTGGTGTTTTTAGGTTTTACCTCTAGATTCATCTATGCTAGATCCACCTCTACCAGTTTTCATCCAGAAAGGGATGTATTTTCTTAATAAAAAACTTAATATATACTTACCAAAATTTAGGGGTGTTTTCTTATACTTAGTCTCATCCTTAAGGTTCTTACTAAATTTTTCTATTCCCAATATCCAAAAATTACTAGACCATCCTCTGATACCAACTATAGTGACCCTAGCCATTTATATATAACATTACATGATTTTAATCATAATTATACATTAGGGTATAAGCCAAGGATCATGAATTCTAGTGTCTTGGAAGACTAGGTACATAAAACTGAAAACATGGGACTAAAAAAACACTTATTTATTTAATATTCATAAAAAGATCCTAATTACATTAAGACCTTACATCTTCAAAGGGTACCCTGGGGATCACATGAATGAAGAGATGAGCTAAAATCCCAGTAATGAAATAACCATAAGAACAAATCATTAGCACATGGGATAGAAGGCATGGAATGATGATATAAAAAGGCATGTAACATATGGAATCATAACATATAAACATGTAGTCATAATAATGTGGAAGTAACACAAAACATGAATTTAGCATGATTCTAGTCTAACCTCTAAGACTATATCACATGGTAGCACAAGTTAAGGCTAACCGTCAAGACGGTCGCACATGGTAGCACAAGCTAAGGCTAACTGCCAAGACTATCGTACATAACGTCTAATGAGACTCATATTTACCCAATTCATTGGAGAAATATCTGGGAACACCCATATTAACTTTTCATGAATATGTTTTCCACATAAAGAATCATACATAATCAATCTTATATAAACATAAGGGTTACCCATGGAAAGAATTGGGTACCACAATCATGTCATAAAGCATAAAAAATGGGCGTACCATAAAAGTGTCCATGAAAGAAAGGAACTAAAATATACATGGAAATGAATAAGGTAAAATAGTTATGTATCATGGTAAGTTATGTCATGTATAAGTGACAACATTTAAGAAAATTATTTAATAAATTTGAGCATTTAAACATTTTTGTGCGATTTTAAGGAAAATACTATAAAGCCATTAAAATAGAAAGGGAAAAAATATTTTATATAAAACCATAATTGAACAAAGAATTTTTTCATAATAAAAATAATAATTTTATAAATAAAATTCTGGATTAAAACATAGTATATAGTGTACTTAAAATTGAGTAAGAATTCATAAAGTTCCCTTAAAACAAAGTTTGCTTATCGGGAAGTATTGAGGAGGGGATCACTTAAAAACATGTATATCCATGAAAGATAATAATGAAAGGGTATTGATAAATGAATTTGGTACATTTAAAAATCATTTAGAATACGCAAATAAAAATTTAAGATAAATTCATTTTGGTAAAAGGATGATAAGGCAACCCGAAGGAACAAAAGAGGTTTGGGTGGAATCCCTTACGAATTATCAGCACGGTATCAGGTGTACTTAAGAGGGATTAATGAGAGAAAAAAGGGTTTCTATTAAATTATAAATCATTAGGTAAGTATGGGGAATGTGATAAATCATACCCCATCATTAGTAATTATACGTAAAAGGTCATAACATGAAGGATATTTTTGAATAAAAGAGAAATAGAAAGGATCCTTTACCTTAGGTTTGATGATGTTCTCCACGTGATATTAATGACCTGAATAATAAAATTAGATTAATTAATTAATAATTAAAGAACCTATTTAACATGTAAAATATTTATTATAGCCTTTTTAAGTTCATTTGTGACATTTTTTATTGGTTAAGTGGTTCAATTTCATTGTTTGGGTCTGTTTGTTTTCTTGTTTTTTTATGGTCGGTTTACTTATTTTCATGAATGGAGAAACATGTATGATGAGAATGGTTGTCCAGAATTGAAGTTATATGACATTAGGAAACATCCATTATATTACATGGTTGTAAATTTAATTTGGTTAATTGGAGTGAATTTGAATCAATATATAAAACTTTAGTGATAACCTTTTGGGTTTGTTGGCAGTTTTTGATCACTACGAACTAATTTTGAATTATAATTTAATATCATGTGTAAAAAGAGATTATATAAACTTACATAGGATATATTACATAATAATCTGGTCAAACCATAACAAAAATGGTTTCATGACTATAATTGAAGATGATAAAATAAATTGAAAACCCATTGTCCTTGAATGTGGTAAATTAACACATCTCGGATGGTGTCTTTACTAGTAGTATAAAACAAGAGTAAAGGAGAGATGATAATAAATTATCCCATTATCATAAAAAAACTCCATTACATGTAAATTAATGTAATTTTCATAACATTTGGATGAGGATAGTTAAGGATATAAAAGAAAACAAATGAACTTGAAAAGAAATTAAAATAATTGAAAAGAGGAATTTACCTCTTGAATCAATCATCCTTGAGAGACTCTTAAGGGGAAAATATTTGATATATTGAAGATGATAAGGGGTTTTGGATGTGGGGGAGGATATTAGGGAGATATTTGGGAATAATTTAAGCAAGGAAAAAGTCTTGATAGGAGTGAAGAGAAGAGGTAAGGAGGGGTGGTATTTATAGTGGAGGAGAGGAGGGTTTTCATAATATTTAATTCCTTAGTTTATTAGTTTCCCTCAAGACTAGCAATAGTGATGATTCCAAGACCAAAAATAGTAATAAGTGAATATTAGTTATAAATAATGGTTCTTACTTTAGCGATGATGCTAGGAATAGTCCATTTAGCTTATATTGTATATATACGATAAATTAATGTATTTTACTATTCACCAAAAATTCAAGTATCTCAAAAAAAATATCATAAATTCACTCTAACCATTTTTCGATGTGTAGAATTAAAAAATGAAATACCTTTTTCAAAAATAATTTTCTAAATATGAATAATTTTAATTTTAATTAAAATAATAATTTACTTGAAAAATATAGATTTTAAAACAATAACTGATTTTACAATGAATTAAAAAATTACATAAGGTCTTATAAAATTATTATAAAACTAGAACACATAAAATTATTAATTTATGAACACCTTTTGGGAAAATAAATTTTCTATTAAATTAATTAATTAATTTTAATTATTTATTTATGTCTTAAAAAAATATTAATACTTTTATTATGGTCATATTATCATTTATAAGATGCCTAATTTTATTTATACAAACAAGGGTGAGGTTACTATTCTTTTAGATGACTTACTATTCATAAGGTTTATATTACTATTAATAAGGGTATGTAACTATTCACAAAAAAATTAATTTTGTTCTATCGGACTCCAAAGATCTTACTGATCACAACTTTTTATGTCATATTTTCGAAATTCAAAACACAAGAGTGACAATATTATGTTTAAAGGTCACATAGTACTTAGCAGTTCATTGTGTTGTAATTTTATGCGATTATATGACATAATTATAAGAAAGGAATTTCTATTGATAAAACATTGGGTCATTACACTAGAGGCCCCATTCGAGTTAAATTTAATCCATTTAACTAATGGGGTGTTCCAAAAAATTTAAATTGTACCATGAATTGGAGGATGAAATGCAGATAGACCCAATCATCTAAGCACCGGAAGACCATGTACAATATTGTTGCATCTACCATACTATATAGAGTTATCAATTCTCACTTTCATTATAAGACATAATGTAATATCCCAAGATTTTAAAAATAATGACTATGTTTGATAGCATACAAAATACATAACCCAGAGTGGAAACGAACCACAAAATATTATTATTTAAATATTACCATTATTACCTAGCCATTAAATTAGTAAGTATGAATGTTATTAACTAATTTTTGAAATATATATGAAGGTTATAATCAATAAAAATGTATTAATTAATTCTTATGAAATAAGAACTTGATTTTTTAGTAAATCCATTTTATTCTTCAAAGATATGTTTTCTTGAAAAATGCATTTTATTGTTTTTATGAGAAAATAATTATAATTAATTTTCTAAATTTTTTGAAGTATTATCCTATAAAAGGATATAATTTTCAAAATCAGTGTATCAGATATTTTTTTGGGTGAAATGTTAGGATTTTTCTAAAAGGATTGATTTTTTAGTGAATAGTGAAAAATACTGATTTTTATTGAGAATTGTATTTTTTAAAGTATTTAAAAAGTAAAATTATATTTTGGATTTGTTTTAAAGTTTAATTAGCTACTTTTTTTTATAATAATCCAATTATGGTTTTCACCTTAAAATTTTACTTGAATTTTGTATAAAAATAGTTTACATTTTAAAAGAGCATTTTTCTAAAAAGCTCGTTTTCATCTTATTTTGCCAATTTGATTTTAAATTAAAATTTTCCACCTCTTTGTTTTGAATTTTAAAAAATAGATTTCATATTTTGAATTAGGACTTCCAAATCTAGTAAATATTACCCTTTTATTTTTAGTCATTATGAATAGTATCCTTCATAATTTTGTTACCACGGTAAAGGGTAATCTGATAATTAATGTTAAATATAAAATGATAAAGACTATAAAATGACCCTAAAAATTGAATTAATTTTATTTTTTGAGTATATTTCGTCCATGGTCATCCAATATTCAATTATATGGTCTTTTTTATTATATTTGGATGTGATTATAACCTTTATAATAGTCAAGAATGACACACTCTTTTTTTTAACAACTATAATATTTTTAATATGGGGATAAAGAGAGGTTATATTTAGTTATAAATTGTTTCTTGAAATCTAAATTATTTATCTTCATACTTTTATTTTTTTAAAATCTTAATTAAGAAATAATTAGCTTAAATGCTTACATAACGCCAACACAATAATTATTCAATTAATGGAAAAATAAAATAAATATTATTAAAAATATTAAACGCTGTATAATTTGGAAGAATTAATAGGACCCAAAAATTTTAATTATACACATAACATGTTAGTAATGTAATAAAATATTTTATTCTAATTCCTTTTATTGTTTTGATTTTATAAAAGTCAATGTAAATGAATAGTTCTAAAATTGACATTATTGATATTTTATGAAAATAATATTTTATTAAATGATATGAAAATTTTAAAAATCATATATTTATCCTTGTGATGAGGATATGGTTTAAAATATAATCTAAAAATCAATTTATGGTCCTTTTTTGCATTTATAGTAACCAGCACACCCCTCAAAGTGTAAAAGAGCCTTGTTTTCATGGTAAGTGTGAAAAGGGTTAATGAGGTGTTAAAACCAAATGATAAAGTTAAAAACATAGAGAAAACATGTATAAGTTTTATTGGATGAAATTATTTAGAGTCATACACATCTAATTTTATAATATTATCAATTTAGAAACATTTTGACATCAAAATTAATTTATATTAATTTTATATTTTAAGAAATTCTGAGAGTGCCCCTCCCCTATCTTATAAAAGGGCACCTCTCCTTCTCATTTCATCATATTTCAAAAATAATTTGGTTCATAAAAGACCTACCAAAAAAACTTTCTAACATAAAACCTCACATTCAATAGGTCTTTTATTAGGAATAATAACAACCTTAGAGGGATTAATGTGTAAAGAAAATAAGGTTGTCTGAACAAGAGGTATGGTTCTTTACCGAGAGTTTTCCTTTTATTTCATCTTCAACCTCTTTAAAATATTCTCCAAACATGATGATATAATAAAAATATTATCTTCCATATAATTAAATGTTATTATGTTAAATTAATTACCTATATTCATCACCATCCTCCATCAAATGAGAAAGGAATTCATCGTTCGTGTGTACAATGAACTACCATCTTGTGGACTGATATAATTCGTTTTCCATCACCACCTATGAAGGATGGTTATAATTATGGAATTAATGTTTATATGTGATATTCTTAAAATATTTATCATTTTAAAAATATAATATATCATTTAATTTCTTACCTTTACATTAATTAAAAAATGATAACATCGTTCGTGCATACGTGTGGACTACCACCTCCACGAAGTGATGTGATTTGTTTTTCATCACTACATCACATGGATGATATTTACAAGAATGTTTCATGAAATAATATAGTATTTATGATATAATTATCATTATGTAAAGATAAAATAATATTTCCCTTATTTCCATAATAATCACAGAAAAATGGAAACGTTACTCATGCGTATGTGTGACCCACCATCTCCATGATTCTAACATAGTTCATTTTTCATAACTATCATTCATGATTGGTTTCAAAAGTATAATTTATGTATAAAATTATAATTATTTCATGAATATTATTTTATGGATGATGTAAAAATGACCCATTTGACCACTATAATGACCGAATATTTTCATACTTAGATATTATATCTTTTTTCATGAACAATCATTAAATTATACAAAAACACACATGAGGATCATAAATTTATAGTGCCTTTAGAAACTTGGAAACATAAAAAATGGTTTATAGATGAACTAAATCATTTTAATGTATCGTGTTTTGAACCAGATGAAAAAATGAAGGAAATTAAATTTTTTCGTTAACCAGGCAGGCCGGTTTTAAAAACCGAGCGTTAGAAATTTTTATTTCGATAGTCGACACTGTGACGTTGATAGAATAAAAATATAAAGTTTATTTTATTGATACACATGTTTGTTTATTTTCAAAAAAATGAAATAACTCTCAAACGGTGTGTCGTATAAAAAATATGAGACCACCGTTAGGTCCGGAATGTCGGGTTAACCTAGGCAGGGTATAACCTTGATTCGCATCGAGTGTTTGGCACCCTCGCACATGATAATTACATATTTATTTTTAGTTATTTAATTATTCCATTTTTTATATAATAAATAATTAATTTCTCACAAACTGTGCGTCGAATGAGAAATCTGAGACCACCGTTAGTTCCGGGACATGGGGTTTACCCTAGGCAGGGTATAACCTTTGAGAGCGTTGGATGTTTGGTTATATCGCACCCAAAGATAATTTATTTGTGTTATAAATATTTTATTGGGAATTAGAAATATTCATAATTTTATTATTAATATTATTATTTATTTTGAAGGTAATAAATGAAAATGCACATCTGCAAGTAATAAATCATGTTGTAGTGTAAATAATTATTGCGCAATATAATAAATGTGATATTATTAATTATTCGAATTAAATAAAAATGCACAATAAATATTTATTTAATAACTGTTATTTTTTATTGTTATTGTTTTTAAAATATTATTGGTTTAATTGCTGGTTTGAATTAAATAATGATTATTTTAATTGTTGTTAATATTATTATATTAGAACAAAAACATAAAGATATATGTATATGATATATGTATATATATATGTGGGAGTAAATATATATATAGTTATATATATACATGTGCGAGGGTATATATGTGAATATACAAATGTGTATATATATATATATATACATAACACGTGTATATATATGGGTGAATATTTATTATTGAGATTAGATAAAATATTATTAATTATCTACATAAATGCTTTTAACATGACGACTTAAATCAAATTGTGGACTTTTAAGTTTTTAATCCAAATCTTTAAAGTGACCCAGGGCGCGTGCCTGCGCACCCTGTTGTGGGTCCTGGACAACTATTAAAATTAATTAAATGATTGTTCAGGCTTTATGTAAAATATTACATCACGCCATAGCACATCGTTCGGGTTAAAAATAATTAAAAAGGATTAAAGGAAAATAATGGAATTTAAAGAGGGATAAAAATAAATAATAAAATAGATACGATTGGAGAGAAATTAAAAATAATTAAAATGAGGTAAATCTATTTTAATTATTTATTTCATTTGTTCCACCATTTTATTTATTTATATCCTTTTTATTTTTCCCTTTTTATTTTCTTTCCTTTCATTTTTATTTCTTTTTTTCCCTCTCCTCCTCCCCTCCTCCTCTCCTGTGTGTGGTGCACCTCTCCTCCCTAGGTGGTGTGCACAACCTTCTCCACCATTTGGAAGATCGTTGCACCTCCATTCGTCGTCTATTTTCTTTTCCATCAGGTGCGCTGTAAATCTATCAGTAAGGCTTATCCCATGCGCCAAGAATCATGCGATATCATTCCAAATCTTTCACGCAGTTCACCGCAGAAGGATTTTACCCTATTTTGGGGTTTTTCTAAAATCTTCTGTTTTCTTCCGTTTTAGGTAAAATTAATGTCTACAGCGGATCATAGGATCATCTAAGACCATAAGGTAGGGAGTCTACTCTCTTTACCTCAATTTCATTGTGATTTATAAAAACACACCATTGTGCCATTAGTCGGTGCCTACCGGCTTTGTGAAAATTCACCCAAATTCATTAATTAATTTGTTTCGCCTAGTTGTTATAGCTGTATTGATCATGAATTAATTTGTTTAATTTTTTGCAACAAGGTCAGACACCCCTTGGGGCATGCTGACGTGGTCAGTATAATTTCCGTCAGCCCAAACCTTTAATTTTTTTAATTTCATGCGTTGCGCAACCTATTTTTATTGTGTTCAATATAAATAATTAATTTTAGATTAATTATGAACTTTTTAATTGTTGGATCTTGGTAGTTGGTTGGTATAATTTATTTATTTATTTAAAGGTGCATTTGTCTACTTATATTGATGCAGTGCCTTGCCTTATTAAGATTTCTATGATGAAATATTTAATTTGCACTGTGTGATGCACGAGTGTACTTGTTTGGTTTCAAGATTCAATTAAATACGTTGATACAATATCTGCTACTATGAGAACATTAATTAAATTCAGGGTGGGTAAAGGAGATGGGTCCCGTATTAAGGGTCACGCTTAGACCCTTCGTTCCTGGCAGTTACCTCTATGTACCGGGGTGGTGTTCTTGGCTTTTCCAGACCGAGACTTCCCTGGGATTTCTAATACTTATGAGTGATACCAGTTCCAAAAGGGCCCATCAGGACAGATCCATTGGAAATGTGGATAAGCCAGCCTCAGATGAAACTTGACCCCTTTTTACGAGATCGGGACAGACTCAGAGTAAAGTCATGCCACGAGCAATACTTGGTGTTTCGAAATATTTCCTTGGATGGGCTCGGTGGTATTGGATAATTGAAGGATGTTCCATAGCGATACCTTCAGGATGGGCTTGGACTCAAACCCTCAACTTTAACCATAATAATGATGCTATGAAGGTTTATATTAATGTCGCTGTTAGTCTCATGAGATTTGATATATTTCTGGTATATTGAAGCACACCTGGTTGACACATGACTTAGACCCCAAGTTAAAACACAAGATTGGGGGTATGCCTCTTCCTTTTTTTACCTTACTCTTCCAAGATTCATATATATGCATATGTGTATTCTACTTACAGGTACTCCTTTCAGACATTCGGCTTAGGCCAAAGTAGGTGATTAGGTATGGGTGCTGTTTGGAACCCAGTCCGACTTATTTATTCCATTACACTTAATTAATTATCTGAAATTGTTATATATTGGAACACTTCATTTTATCATTTCATTAAATGGAAAGGTTTAGACACCTTGGGTTCCGGCCTACTGGGATTTTATCTCACACCTTGCTCGGGCATCATTGACACCAAAGTAGATTATATGCTTGCAGGTATTGAAAAAGGGAAGCATGCTACTTCTGATGATTGATTGTTTCTTGCTACTTAGAATGGAGATTGGGGCAGAGGATCAAGCCTTGCTCATGATGTAGTTTTCACACTTTGTGTCTTTTCATTTCAGTTGACATTATTCTTGTATTCTTGTTTTTTGAACCTTTACTTTCGTATAGACATCACAGTATAACATAATTTTGTACCTAGTTTTATTTATCAGCTTCCGAACTTGATTCTTATTCAGTTTGATTATTCATATTTCTTATGTTGTAGTTTAATCATTTATATGATTTTGTTATTTATTATTTATTTGTTGTTTACTTACGCTTTGATAATACCTATTACCTATGAGGGCATAGTCTCCCCCATGGACATGAAAAAGGCCCTCGCTGCTAGTCAGAAGCCTTTGGAATTCGGGAAGATGTGCTTGAGTTCATGTGACGCACCAGTCTGACCACCGTCTTAGAGGTGAGTCGGGTCGAGTCATTACAAAGTGGTATCAAAGGTGGTATTTTTCCTTTGTATTACTGTTTTGGGTTGGTAGACAAGAGACTAGGAATGTGTCGGCGCTTGGTTAATAGCCGTGTCTGGGACTGATCACCCCATATATGGTAAATAACCAAGTGTCTAGGGTTGGGATTGATGTTCATTCTTTTCTATGTTACAATTGATATGATTTCACCTCGAGTGATTTGGTTTAATTTCTATTGCTTATGAATTTATGGAATTTATGATATTTTACCCTTGGCTTGTTAAGGTAAGGATGAAGCATTGCATGCATCATAATAGGCACATAGGAATTCAAATGACATGTATAGTGCCATTCCATGTAGTTGCATTTTAGGCTACATGTTGATTCAAATTGTGTGCCTTGAATGCATTTCATGCCTTTTTTTGTTTAGCATGCCTTTTTTGATACCATGTTTCAGTGATATATTTAGCATGCTAGTTTGTTGCTATGTTGCCTATTTAATACCATGTTTTCCTTATATCATGATTTTGTGCCTATTAGCTTGTCTCTGTGATTAAAATGTTATGCTTATTTGATTACAACATGTCTCTCTCTGTTAGCTTATTTTAGTGACCTACTAACTTGTTTGTTATGTAAATTTTTTCTTTGAAAAAATTTATTGGTTTCCTTTGAATGGAATCCAAATTCCAAAAACAATAAAATGTATAGACACTTATTAGGTTGATAGCCACCCATATATCTTGGATGATATGTGTTTGAGCATGTTATAATCTCAAATTAATTTTCTAACTACCTAAAGGCACAACTAGGACCAAGTAAGCTAGTTGGTTCATGTTCCTTATGAGATAACCTGGTATGGGTGTTTTGATTCTTAATAATTAAACAACTTTTTTGGGTTTCATTCTAATGAACTTAGGTCAACTTAGAGGGACCCTTGTAGTTCACCTTATCTATTTAAAGGAATTTATGTGATAGATTTCCTAATTAAGGATGGAATTCCAATTAATGTAAAATGTTTTAAAATGGAGTTTTATAAAACTTTCATATTTTTCCCTTGAGGCATTGGTCAAGATCAAGTACCTTGTGTTCTGTTTTGAAAAATGGTACTTGATGTTTTGATTAAATTTTTTGAGGATTTAAGATTAAATGTGATTAAATATAAAGGGCTTGGATATGGAAACTTTAGCAATGACCTCTGATTAAGACCCTGGTATAAGAGTAGTTTGAGTTTCTCCTTGAGTTGATTTAGAATAGAACCTTTCACATGTCGTTGTTCCTAGACAGACCCCCTTACTGAAAATGATACCCTTTTTCGGATGGGTGGTCATGTTTTCCTTGACTTTTGTTTCGGGCTTGAGCATTGGTAATTCTCTATTCCATCTGGTTAGGAATGCCTTAAGAATGGTCAGTTTCTTCATAGGTCGTTCGACCCTCTCTTCTCCACAGCGATGGATGAATTAGCACGTCATCCTCTAAGTTAAAAGTCATCTTGTTTATGTATCACCTCGGGGTAGTATGTGTTCATGTACACAGTGTCATCAAGTGCTTAATGTTGTGACGAACCATTTGAGTTCAGTGTAATTGTCAAGTCTTGTGCAGTTAAATACATTTTGGGTCATCTCTGTAGTGTAGTAACTTCTCTATTAAAGGAATCAAGTTCATCCCAATGCTTGAGATAACTTCCAGAGACTTAGGTGTTTTGACACACCAACCACTTTGGTTGGGATTTCATGCTTTTTTTTCAATGTTTTCCTTCTGGTAATCTTCTTATCCTCTTAGTGTAATCTTCCTTAAGTGACGAGCATGTCCCCAATCTTGCCTTCGTCCTTGATGCACTAAGAGAGCATCAGTCTTATGCCATGATAAAACATTAAAAGTTGTTGGGATTTTTTAGGGTGATTTTCCTCAGTGTTTCATGTTGATGTGTCATTCTTATCAAGGATTTTTTAGTCTTGAGTGACCCTCGAATTTCTGTGTAGGAATTCTTTGGATAAACTCTTGTACACCGGTCGTTTCTTCTAACTGACCACCTAGTGGATGTTGTTCTGGGCCTAGTCAAAAACATGTTTTTGATGTCTTGTTCTTGTACCAATGTATCACTCATAAACATAGAGTATGTACTACCTTGCATTAGTTCCTTTCACTCATGTCGTGCTGATCTGAGGTTACCCCAGACTAGTTGTCGGACTCGGTGATGCCTAAATCAAGGAACGTCACTGGAGGTCAGGTATGAACTTCGATGGATGTGTTTGTGTGAATGCAAGATACCTTTGAAGAAGACATCACAGTTTAGTCAATAAAACACCTGCCATCTAAGCCAATAACCTTATTAAATGGTCTGTCAGAGTGGCTTGACTAGTTCTCTCTTTTTCTCAATGAAGCGGTCAATGAAGGAACTTTTTCTGGCATGTTTTCAGGTGAGATGAGTGAAGTTTGTGTAGACCAGGTCTTTTCAAAAAAAGCTAACTCAACTTGGGTTTTAAGGGTGATGGGGAATCGATTGTTTTATCCATTTTGGAAATCAAGCAAGAAGCGTAGTTAGAATGCTTAAGGGCATCTCTTGTAGGAAATTCTGATGCTGGAAGGTGTCGTGACTCAAAATTTTCCCTTTATAACTTTAAAACCTAAGGTGGGAAGTAAGTTTGACCAAATGTTTAAAAAGACAACGACATGGTCGTGTCTCTAGCAAAAATGGATTGGGTAAATATCGTGTCGGTGTTTTCAGTTGGATAATGAGCGTTGACTCAGATCTTAATGGTTTTGGTGTTGTTTTCTTAACCAATGTTAAGCATGTGTTGGGAGTTTAGATACACAACCTGATCTTTTGAGACTACATGACCCTGTAGATCGGGTGAGAGTTGTATTGTTCCCGAAGGCTTCTCGGGGATGAGAAGTTCTAAGGTGAGAAGGTTGTAACGTCCCGTGTTTTGAACCGGATGAAAAAGAAAAGTAAATTAAATTTTTTCATTAACAAGGAAGGACGGTTTTAAAAAATAGGAATCAAAACTTTTTATTTCGATAGTCGACATTACGATGTTGATAGAATAAAAATATTAAGTTTATTTTATTAATACACGTGTTTGTTTATTTTTTAAAAATAAAATAACTCTCTAACGATGTGTCATATGAGAAATCTGAGACCACCATTAGGTCTGTAATGCTGGATTTACTCTAGGTAGGGTATAACATGGATTCGCATCGGGTGTTTGGCACCCTCGCACATGATAATTCCATATTTATTTTTAATTAATTAATTATTCTGTTTTTTATATAATAATTAATTAATTTCTCACAAAGGGTGCGTCGAATGAGAAATCTGATACCACCGTTAGTTCCGAGACATGGGGTTTACCCTAGGCAGGGTATAACCTTTGTGAGCGTTGGATGTTTGGTCATACCACACCTGAAGATAATTTATTTGCGTTATAAATATTTTATTGACAATTAGAAATATTAATAATTTTATTATTAATATTATTATTTATTTTGAAGGAAATAAATGAAAATGAACATCCACAATTAATAAATCATGTTGTGGTGTAAATAATAATTGCTCAATATAATAAATGTGATATTATTAATTATTTGAATTAAATACAAATGCACAATCAATATTTTTTTAATAACTGTTATTTTTTTATTGTTATTTTTTTTAAATTTTAATGGTGTCGTTTATGGGTTGAATTAAATAATGATTATTTTAATTGTTGTTAATATTATTATATTAGAACAAAAACATGAAGATATATGTATATGATATATGTATATATATATATGGGAGTAACTATATATATAGTTATATATATACATGTGCAGGTGTATATATATGAATATACTGATGTGTGTATATATATATATAATTAACACGTGTATATATATGGGTGAATATTTATTGTTGGGATTAGATAAAATATTATTAATTATCTACATAAATTCTTTTAACATGTCAACTTAAATCAAGTTGTGGAATTTTAAGTTTTTAATCCAAATCTTTTAAGCGACCCAGGGCGCGCACCTGCGCACCCTGTTGCGGGTCCCAGACAGCTATTAAAATTAATTAAATGATTGTTCAGGCTTTATCTAAAATATTACGTCGTGCCATAGCGCAACATTCAGGTTAAAAATAATTAAAAAGGATTAAATGAAATTAATTGAATTTAAAGAGGGATAAAATAAATAAAAAATAGATACGGTTGGAGAGAAATTAAAAATAATTAAAATATGGTAAACCTATTTTAATTATTTATTTCATTTCTTCCACCATTTTATTTTTATTATTTTATTTATTTATCTCCAGTTTATTTTTTCCTTTTTCTTTTCTTTCCTTTCCTTTTTATTTCTTTTTTCCCCTCCTCCTCTCCTCTACTCCTGTGTGTGGCGCACCTCTCCTCCCTAGGTGGTGCGTACCACCTTCTCCTCCCTTCGAAAGATTGTTGCACCTTCGTTCTTCATCCGTTTTCTTCACCATCAGGTGCGCTTTGAATCTATCAATAAGGCTTATCCCACACATCAAGAATCATGTGATCTCATTCCAAATCCTTTGCACAGTTCACTGTGGAAGGATTTTACCCTATTTTAGGGTTTTTCTAAAATCTTCCGTTTTCTTCCCTTTTAGGACAAATCAAATCCTATCACGGATCATAGGATCATCTAAGACCATAAGGTAGGGTGTCTACTCTATTTCCCTCCATTTCATTGCAATTTATAAAAATGTATCATTATGTTGTTAGTCGGTGCCTACCGACTTTGTGAAAATTCACCCATATTCATTAATTAATTTGTTTTTCCTAGTTGTTGCAGTCGTATTGATCATGAATTAATTTGTTTGATTTGTTGAAACAAGGTCTGACACCCCTTGGGGCGTGCCGACATGGTCAGTATAATTTCTGTTAGCCCAAAATTTTAATTTATTTAATTGCATGTGTTGCACAACCTATTTTTGTTGTGTTCAATTTAAATAATTAATTTTAGATTAATTATGAACTTTGGAATTGTTGGATCTTGGTAGTTGGTTAGTCCAATTTATTTATTTATTTAAAGGTTCATTTTCTTGCTTATGTTGATGCGGTACCTTGCCTTGTTAATATTTCTATGCTGAAATATTTAATTTGCACTGTGTGATGCACGAGTGTACCTGTTTGGTTTAAAGCGGCAATTACATACGTTGATATCATATCTGCTGCTGTGAGAACATTAATTAAATTCAGGGTGGGTAAAGGAGGTGGTTCCCCTATTAAGGGCCACACTTAGACACTTCATTCCTGACGGTTACCTCTATGTGCCATGGGCGGTGATCTTGGATTTGCTGGATCGATACTTCCTTGGGATTTCTAATACTTATGAGTGATACCGGTTCCAAAAGGGCCCATCAGGATGGATCCATTGGCAATGTGGATAAGCGAACCTCAGATGACACTCGACAACTTTTTGCGAGATCGGGATGGACTCAGGGTAAAGCCATGCCATGAGCGATACTTGGTCTTTTGAAAGATTGCCTTGGACGGGCTCAATGGTATTGGATAATTGAAGGATGTTCCATAGAGATACCTTTGGGACGGGCTCAAACTCCAACTCTCAACTTGAACCATAATAATGATGCACTAAAGGTTTATATTAATGTTGTTGTTATTCTCTTTAGATTTGTGATATTTTTTGGTATGTTGAAGCACACCTGGTTGACACATGACTTAGACCCCAAGTTAAAACACAAGCTTGGGGGTATGCCTCTTACTTGTTTTACCTTATGCTTCCAGGATTCATATATATGCATATGTGTATTCTACTTATAGGTACTCCTTTCAGACATCCGGCTTAGGCCGAAGCAGGTGATTAGACATAGGTGCCGTTTGGAACCCGGGCCAACTTATTTATTCCATTACACTTAATTAATTATCTAAAATTGTTATATAATGGCACACTACATTTTATCATTTCATGAAATGGAAAGGTTTAGAAACCTTGGGTAACGACCTACTGAGATTTTATCTCACACCCTGCTCGGGCGTCGTTGACACCCGAGTAGATTATATGCTTGCAGTTATTGACAAAGGGAAGAATGTTGCTTCCAATGCTTGATTGTTTCTTGCTTATTAGGATGAAGATTGGGGGTAGAGGACTGATCCTTTCTCGTGATGTAGTTTTCACACTTTGTATATTTTAATTTCAGTTGATAGCATGCTTGTATTCTTGTTTTTTGAACCTTTACTTTCATATAGAAATCATAGCATAACATAATTTTATACCTGGTTTTATTTATCAACTTTCACACTTGATTCTTATTCAGTTTGATTATTAATATTTCTTCTGTTGTAGTTTACTCATTTATATGCTTCCACTATTTATTATTTATTTGTTGTTTACTTCCGTTGTGATAATACCTATTACCTCTGAGGCCATAGTCTCCCCCACAGACATGAAAAAGTCCCTCACTGCTAGTCGGTAGCCTATGGCATTCAGGGAGATGTGCTTGAGGTCATGTGATGCACCGGTCCGACCACCATCTTAGAGGTGAGCCGGGTCGGGTCATTACAATCATCTCCCACTAATTTCTTCATAACTATCACCCTTCTTAGAAAAATCATACACAATATTTTTCTTCATAAACTGGGGAAAAGAAACATAAAAGTAGGTTAGATCAGATGCTCAGTAAGGGTAAATAAGGGAGATATGTAAACATAAAATGAGCTGAAGGGTATAAGAACATGAGCATAACATATAAAAACCATACCCTTAATATCAAATATCATAATCTTGGGTCATGGCATAAAGATTGGGAGTTCATATGTCATGAATCATAAGGTAATCAAAGAACATGAGTCATGAGGGTATAAATATGGAATAATACATGGAATTTTGGCATACACATAAGCATAGAAAAACATTTCCATAGTATTCAATGTTCAATAACAAGTATATTATAGTGGAATTGCTTCAATCCCCAAACCATAATAGTAGTCAAGGCTCACTCTCAAGACTATTATAGTGAAAAAGACCCTTACCGAACTAAGTTCACTCTACATTCTAGTCCTATTTATCTCATTAGATTTCAATATTTACCCAATTCATTAGAGGGAGATATAGGTCCCACCCATCACATAATTAAAATCACACATGTGTTCTACAAGATCATAAAACATTCATTATATAAAAACACATATCCATGTTTTATTTCATAGAATAATTTTTATGATATATATATCACATATATTTATTAACATTACCCTAATTACTTTCCATGAAACCCATTATTGAAAAAATGGATCACATTACTTCACGAGGCGGTAGTCCGCCATACACACGAACGACGTTATCGTATCCCCCATAGAATGGAAAGTAAGAAGGTATATATGATATCATAATTATAGATGTATAATAATATCATAAATAATATATATATATATATATATTAAATCCATCATTATATCCAGTCATGTAAGGTGGTGATGAAAAATGAATAACATCTATTCATGAGGGGGTAGTCCATCGTACACATGAATGATGATTTTGTATCCCATTTTATAGAAGAGGAGATGGATTTAGGATAAAATATTAAAATAATAATATCTTAGCATATGTGAGATACTAGTTTTATTATATTATCATAATTTAATAATATGTGAAGGATGTGCAAGAAGAAATAAAACAATGATGCTTAGTTTATCATGGCACCTCTTCTCCGAATAACCTCCTTAGGTAAGCACCAAAAGGACTCATAGGATGGATTTATGATCAAAATAAGGGATATATTATATGGGAATTAAATTAAGGAATATATTTGGGTAGGTATTGATGTATCCAAATGGATTTTAAGGTGTGAAGAGGATAGGAGAGCAGAGCATACAACCTTTTATAAATGAGGTGAGTGACATGCTTGTAGTTTTTGAATAGGAAAAGGTGTACCCATGTTTTTCACATGACACATGGAATCAATATGAGCCATTATCAAACCTTAGAGGTGATAAGTTAGAAATATAGACATTAAATGGGTTTTATACAAGTTTATTGGTCAATTTACCACTTATTTTTTTAGTTTATCCCTTGGTAAACCCGTTTTAACCTTAATCGTGGTAATTAAATTTTACTCTTCTAACTATTGATTTTGAAAAAAATTAATTTGACTTTATTATATAATATAAATTTTGATGATTTGAAATATGGAATCCATTTTTATAAATTCAATTCACATATATGAAAAATTTTAATTTAAAAATAAACCCACAATCGCGATAAGAAAGCTATTTTCCAAAGAGAAAATGTTCAAAAGTTTAAAAAAAATTATATCAAAATTCAATATTAAATTGATTCTAATGACCAAAATTGAAATAATAAATATATTATTACACTAATTTTTAATTTTAAACCATTTTTTAAAAAAGTAACCTTATATATTCTTTAAATGAAAAGACAGTTTTCAATAAAGAACCAGTATTATGCACTATTCATAAAAAAATTAATATTTTTAGAAAAATACAAAAAATTCACCCTAATGTAATTTTTAAATTTTGATTCTAAAAATGAATTTAATTTTTTAGATATTTTTTTATAATTTTCAAAAATTAATTTTATTATTTTTTCAAAAAAATCAATAAAATCATTTTTTTAGAAAATAGTATTTTCTAAACAATAAAATATTTTACAAAAAATTGAGTACTTTATTATAAATATGTTTTATTTATATAAAAACATTGTAACTAATATTTAAAATGTGTTTATTCCTATTCAAACCATCAATTTTAATGGCTAGTTCATAACAACCATGTTAAATAGTAATATAAATAGTATATTGCGGTTTGTTAGAACTTGGTGTTTCGTGTAAGGAAAGCTATCAATGAAATTAAATTTATTAGAAAAAATATTCCATAAAATATCATGGTCTTACATTCTACACCCCTTAAAATAATTTTCTCTCTCAAAATACTATCACTTTGGTACAAATAAATAAGTATACTTTTATCCCATTACATCCTCAGGTTCCCAGCTAACTTATTCAAACTAGTGGTTTCACCACAGAACTTTGATCAGGTGAGTGGTCTTGTTTTTTAGAACTTTATTTTTACAATATAGAATCTACACCAATTTTTCATCATAATAAAGATCATGATACAACAGTACAACCTCTATGTATAGTACATGTGATGGATCAAGTATGTACTTCCCCAGGAGAGATGCATTGAACACATCGTGAACCTGAGAGAGGTTCGATGAAAGTGGTAAGTGATAAGATATAGTCCCGATATGACCAATAATTTTAAAGTAATCGATATAACTAGGGAATAATTTCCCCTTATTTATGAATATCATTACCATATTCCATGTGGAGATTCATTGAAAAACCTTCTCACTAACTTCATATTCCAGATCAAATTGACTATTATCAATATAACTATTTTGTCGACTTTTTTCAGCCCTTATGTGTTGCTGAATGGCTCTAAACTTATCTACCATTTATTTAGACAGTTCTATTCCTAATAACTTTATTTCTCCAACTTCATACCAACACTTTTGAGTTATATACTTGTTTCCCTAGAGGTCTTCATAAGGATCTATTTGAATACTCATGTGAAATCTATTGTTGAATGAAAAATATACTAGAGGAAGGTGTTGATCCAAACCACCTTTTTTAAGATCTCTTTATTTTATAGCTACATTCCCTTTTGAGTTTTCTCTTTTGTTCTAGGGTTGGTGAGGGTTTTATTTTGGTTTTGAAGGCTTGTGAGGTGGTTGGATATTTTAAGTATAATTTTTGGGTTGAAAAATAGTATGAAGAAAACTTACATGTCGTGTAACACTATTACACACCGTGTAATATTTAATTGGGATGAAATAACCTGAGGCGATGAGTTTTTTAGTTTAACGCTTTAAAAATTATTGCACGATGTGTAAGGGAATTACACATTATGTAAATTCCTGAGCAGAAATTTTAAAAGGTTTCCTGTGGTTCATTTTTGTTTTATTCCTTCACGCAACCTGCATTCTCTCGACCCTAGGGTGACTCTTAGCAGCTTTAGAGTGTTTTATTCATTTTTGGTCCTTACATATTGGTGTTTGATGTAACTCCCCGACCCCAGCTACCCAGAGCCGGTGCATTACTTCGTAACATTGGCATGATCATAAAAGATCAAGTCTCGAAAGATCGATTAGTTTAGTAGCCTTGGAAACACTAGATACACTCGTAAACATTACATTACATCATAAAGCGAAAAACTACAATAACAAAGTCTTCATAGTCCACACTAATATCCTCTTCTGACTATCCCTGTAGGTCATCCATAAAATACTTCTTCACATCCTGGAAAATATTAAAACATTGAAAGGGGTGAGCTCAAATGCTCAGTAAGGATAACAATATTGCGGAAGCTTTCATAAATAATCATTAACATTTAAGGCAATGCATAACTAAAACAAAAGCCTTTTTAAACTTTAACTTTAGCATAATATGGCAAAAATAAAATGAGAAAATGCCATTTACTTACTCACATGGATATTCTACCAGACGAATAATCACATGCAATAACAATAACCACTTTCATAATGAGGGAATGTATAATGCCGGACATTCTGAAACATTTTGTCAAGACCTCGGCCAAGACGTCTAAAATGATTAAGTCCTCGGCCAAAACCATAAATCAAATTGGGAAAGGGCCTCGGCCAATTCCACGTCTAGTTGTCTCATGAGACCTACCGATGCATCGAGGAGCTATAGCGGGCTCCACCCGTCACATATTAAGTCCAATACATTCCTCATATGAATAGGTTTAAACATAACATAAATATTCGTATTAAAACTAGCATACGAAATGTCAACAATTTCTCCATAAACTATGGATGGTATAAAATAACACATCCATAGTCAAATATTTCACAAAATGTTCAATGGAAGTATCATAAATCAATTTCAATTAAACTTAAAACCCATCAAAGGATGTTGACATGGATGAAATCAAAGCTATTTGAGAGAAATATCTCTCCTTTTTGAAATCATTTAAAATTCCCATAATTATAAAATAATACATTTACTTTGAAGATATTCTTATAAGCTTGTTAGGGAAGCTTCGACGAAGTTATAATGGCGGAAAATATTCACACCCGTCGTATAAGTAAAAAAAAACATTCTTACCTCATATTTGTTAAAAAGTTCAAAAAGTACATTGTTTGGAAAACGACGGTAAGATTCCTTCAAAAACGTATAAGGGTATAAATGACTTTAACCCATTTTCCATTTAATAGTAAAAATGTTTTGAAAGACATTTTTAAGAAACATGGATTTGGATGATAACGAGGTCCCAATAGATAATTATGTATAAACAACCTTGGATAATGAAGAGGTTGTGAAGTAAACCCTTACCTTGTACTTTTCCTTGGTTGGGGTAGGTTAACCTCCTGTATAATGGTGAAATAATTGTTATTAAATTATACAAGAATCATATACATTCATATGATATCATATATGATCTTTTAACATTTCTTTGTTAACAACATCTTAGATTTATCGTTGTTTCGGGTGTTAACTTACTCGTTTTCTTTTATATGTTTTGTTACGTAAGTCATTTTTTTCATGGATAGGTTGTATCTTATTCATATCCAGAATGATATCATGTCCTTAAACATTATTTTTAAATCATCAAATGATAATTATACTTGAATGGATACGACGGAGAATGAATCTTATCGCGTTCGTGGAGACGGTAGTCCGTACGTACGCACGAGCGACAATATCATTATTTTGATATTTAAATAATATATAATTGGATAGTATATCATATATACAGAATAATTATCATGTTATATTTATTATTTACATGAATTACATATCATTATTATACCCATCTAAATAATAATATATTGAATAACAATTACACCACGACGTGGAGACGGTAAGCCGTACGTACGCACGTATGGTGACATGTCATTCAAGTGATGGGTAGAATACTGAATATGGTTGTTCCATATTTATAATAACATCACAGTATATAGAAGATACTGGAGTTATAATTTTATAATTGAAATAATAAACAAAGAGGGAGTGGAAGAAGAAAGAAACTTGAAAGAGGGTGATGAAAATGTTACCTCTTCTTCGGGTTCTTCCTTTTGATTTGATCAAAAGGACTCCTTAGGATGGCTTTCTGACTAAAGTAAAGCTTCTAGGATGAAGGGAGATAAGTTGGGAGAGTATTTGGGCAGGGTTTGGCCGAACCAAAAGGCTTGGAAGTGTGAATAAGGTGGTATAGGTGGGGGCCTTTTATAAGTGGAGAGGAGGGGCACTTTTGGAAAGATTGAAATGTTACATTATTTCACAATGTTTTTCGGATTCTAAAGGTCCCACACTTATATAATTCTAGGATAAGGTGATAAGGTTTCTAAATCTCCTCATCCAATAGGCTTTGGACAAGTGTAAGCCTTAGATTTTGCATTATCTTCTCATTTTATTTAAATCGTTAAATAATGAGGTCATCGCTGCATCATAATGATGTCATAAATAATTTAATTTATTTAATGTCTAAAAATTATAAAAAATATACTATGATTTAGGAAATCTTTTTATCTTTCTAATGAATATTTATAATCAAAATTTGGACTTGTGTAACCCCACTTAAAAATTGTTTTAGTAAAACAACTCATGTTTGTGTCAATTTAATTTTAACATTAAATAAATATATATTAATGTCATTTTCCAACTAAAGTGGCTCCATGGGGTCCCCAAGTTGACCCATGGGTTGTCTTGGTCGGCCATGACTCATCCAATAGGAGTAGGACAAGTGTCATGCTCATCTCATATTATAAAAACATTATTTGTACCTTAAACTACACTAATTACCTCTAATCGCGATTAAGAACTTAAAAGTTACTATTCACCAAAAAATTATTTTAATCTCATTGAACCACATTTTACTTCTTAATGACAACCATGTATGTCGGATTTTTAAAAATCAAATCACAGAAGTGGTAATATTTCATTTAAACGAAAAATCAGTTATTTAACTACAACTTAGTGGTTTCACTATTCATCAAAAATTGAAGTTTTTCAGAACAATGCCAAAATTTCACCCTAAGATATAATTGATATTCCAAATTCAAAAATGATGTCTATTTTACAAAATTCCAAACATATAAGTTGCATTAATTAATTTTATAATTAATTACCGCTGTCACAACAAATAGCGTGTTTTTAAGAAACAATTTATATCAAAAGATTGGCAATTGTTTATGTCCAATTTCAATGTCAAATTAATTCTAATGACCACCATTGGATAAAATGATAAAAATATATTCCAATTATACTTTAAAATCACTAAATAGTATAATTTATCACTATTAATTATTTTTATTAAAAAATTTGTTTTTAAGTATTTTTCACTATTCATAAAAAATTAGAAGTTCTCAGAAAAATACCAAAAATTCAACATAGGCTGATTTCGATATTCCGAATCCAAAAATGAAGTCCATTTTGAAATATAAAATTTCTATAATTTTAAAAAGTGGTTATTACTATTCATAACGGCTACTTTGATTAGTCGTGGTGTTTTAGAACTCGAAGTTGCGTATAATGCAAGTCATTGCATTATTGAATGAGAAGCGTATCGTGGAAGCTCGGGGTGTTACATTCTCCCCTCCTTCAATAAATTGCGTCCTCGCAATTTGAAATTTTTCTTTGATAATAAAAGGTTGAAAATAGAAAATACCTTTGTGGAAAACCCACATCGGAAATAAGGTTAATAAATATATAACATTAAAAGAAAGCAGGATAAGTACAAAGGTCACCCGATATAGCCCATTCTAGGATTCTATGAAAATATGGATATGGAAGAAAAACAAACCATCAAGGTCTGATGGAGAGTTATAGAAAACAGGATTAGGAGAAAGTTTAACCATAAGAAAATCACAAACTTGTGATTGGTTAAATGGTCATTGAATCCCCAGTTGGAAAAGTTAATCGTCAACATTTTTGTTTTAAGTTACCTTTTATAATGTTGAGGAATTTATTTATGAGATTTACTAAGAACGTAAGGGAATATACATACTTGTTATGTATACTTTCATTCGTTAATAAATTTTTACCACAAACCCAACTTTTACTCCAAATGGTAACAGAACTCAAAAATATTCTATTTATCCTAATTGTATAAGGTTAAAAATGTTAACACATACCATTTAGATTAGTAAAACTATTTTGTAATAACCAGGGACTTCCTGTAGGCTAGTGGTAGGAAATAAAGGCTTGTCGCACTATGGTTGTGGGTTCGATTCCTGCAACTTTGTCCGACGCGACGGGTTATTCCCCACCCTGCAGGTTGTCCTTTTCCTAAAAATATAGTATTATACTATTCCAAAAATAATCTTCATAAATGTTTTAACCTTAAACAATACTATCCAAAGTTCAACTTAATCCACTCCAACCTTTATAGTTATCCAAAATACCTTCATCCAGACTTTCTCTAAAAGGTCTCTAAATTCCAAAATCAATTGTAACATCAGATTCCCCAAACAAAGAAAAGTTTCTCTTATTGTCACATACTAAAAATATGATTACCTTAATCATATTAAAACCTTACTGAAATCAACAAGTACTGCAGTACAATCTTTATATATATATCACATTATTCTAATAACCAGAATATAATCCATGAGTCCAAAAGCACCAATACATTAGTTATTCTGCTTCAACTGTAGTAACAGCATAAGATTGTCCTTGATCCCTTGGCCTTTTCTGAGGTAAGTTTCCCTAACGCTTAGGACATTCATTTGCATAATGACCCATTTCTCTACAATTGTAGCATTCAACTTTGATAGCCTCTTTCTTTCCCTTGCATTCATGAGCTTGGTGGCCTTTTTCACCACACTTGTAACATACTCCTTTTCCTTTTAGACAGGCACCAGGGTGCTTCCTACCACAATTATCACAGGGTGGAAATTCATTTCTACCCTTCTTCCCTGTTTCCTTATTTCCTTTCCCGGAGTTTTCAGCAGATCTCTTCTTATCTTGCTTTGATTTAAAGTCATAAGACTTAGAGAATTCCTTTTCCGTCTTGATAGCGCATGAGACAATACCTTCGTATGAAGAGAAGGTTTGTGATACTAAAGCTCGACGGAGAAATGGTTTCAACCCATCAAAGAAACGATCAATCTTACTTCTTGGGTTACGTATGTAATCTGCAGCATACCTTGCTAACCTTGTAAAGTTAGCCTCATACTTTGCGACATTCTCATCCTCCTTCTGCCTCAGACTCAGAAATTGCCTTTCCATATCCGCTCGATGGTCTCGAGGAAAGTATTTTTCTAAGAACAGCTCTTTGAACTCCTGCCATTCCATGTTTGTTAATTCATCATCTTCCTTTGTGTTTTGAATTAGTGACCACCATTGATCGGCATCTCTAGTGAGGCGGTAAACTTCCATGACAACATTCTCCCTTTCACTACTCCCCAAGGCATGGAATATTTTCTCTAAGGAATTTATCCATTGCTCAGCTACTATAGGATTTGTACTCCCATTGAAGTTTGGCGGTTGTTGCCTCATGAAACGGTCTAGCATTGATCCTCCACGTTGCGGATCAGGGTGATCCATACGAGTAAGGTTGTTATTCATAACCTGCGTGAGTTGTCCCAGTACGGTGAGAAGCTGATCAGCACCAGTTGTATCACTAGCTCCACCATAATTATCCTGAGCAGGAGGGAAATCCCTACACGGAGTGCGTGCATTGATACAGTTTCCATTCCTTCCACTAGGCGCCATTTCTAAATAATGGCATAAACTAGATTAGTTCATGAATCAAAATACATAATTCCATACTTGTAAAACACTTAACATAAATTGAACTAATTATGGATATAATCCATAATTATAAAAATGTTTTCTTTGAGGAAGTATATACTCGTGACCCTTCATAGTGGTTTGTAAAGAAAATGGGAATTATCCAAAGAATATCCCCTGGGAGTGTCGTAACCAAGAGTGCAGCAAGGCCCGTTGTCGTGCACCAGTTCCCGTTCGAGTCTAGCTCAAAGCGGTGTTTTCGGGTTTTACCCCTAGGTACATCTGTGCCAGAGCCGCCTCTACCTGCTCGTATCCAGACAGGGATGTATTGCTCGGAAAACTCACAACATCTCTACAATACCAAAATTCTAGGAAGTTCTTCTATACTAATCCTCAAAGTCTATCTTCGGGATATGTGCTCTAATCAGATTTTATCTAAATCTAGCTTCCAAGGTTAGTACTAAACTGCCTCTGATACCAACTGTAATGCCCCGACCCTAGTTACCCAGAGTCGGTGCATTACTTCGTAACATTGGCATGATCATAAAAGATCAAGTCTCGAAAGACCGATTAGTTTAGTAGCCTTGGAAACACTAGATACACTCGTAAACGTTACATTACATCATAAAGCGAAAAACTACAATAACAAAGTCTTCATAGTCCACACTAATATCCTCTTCTGACTATCCCTGTAGGTCATCCATAAAATAATTCTTCACATCCTGGAAAATATTAAAACATTGAAAGGGGTGAGCTCAGATTCTCAGTAAGGATAACAATATTGCGGAAGCTTTCATAAATAATCATTAACATTTAAGGCAATGCATAACTAAAACAAAAGCCTTTTTAAACTTGAACTTTAGCATAATATGGAAAAAATAAAATGAGATAATGCCATTTACTTACTCACATGGATATTCTACCAGACGAATAATCACATGCAATAACAATAACCACTTTCATAATGAGGGAATGTATAATGTCGGACATTCTGAAACATTTTGTCAAGGCCTCGGCCAAGACGTCTAAAATGATTAAGGCCTCGGCCAAAACCATAAATCAAATTGGGAAAGGGCCTCGTCCAATTCCACGTCTAGTTGTCTCATGAGACCTACTGATGCATCGAGGAGCTATAGCGGGCTCCACCCGTCACATATTAAGTCCAATACATTCCTCATATGAATAGGTTTAAACATAACATAAATATTCATATTAAAACTAGCATACAAAATGTCAACAATTTCTCCATAAACTATGGATGGTATAAAATAACACATCCACAGTCAAATATTTCACAAAATGTTCAATGGAAGTATCATAAATCAATTTCAATTAAACTTAAAACCCATCAAAGGATGTTGACATGGATGAAATCAAAGCTATTTGAGAGAAATATCTCTCCTTTTTGAAATCATTTAAAATTCCCATAATTATAAAATAATACATTTACTTTGAAGATATTCTTATAAGCTTGTTAGGGAAGCTTCGACGAAGTTATAATGGCGGAAAATATTCACACCCGTCGTATAAGTAAAAAAAAACATTCTTACCTCATATTTGTTAAAAAGGTCAAAAGGTACATTGTTTGGAAAATGACGATAAGATTCCTTCAAAAACGTATAAGGGTATAAATGACTTTAACCCATTTTCCATTTAATAGTAAAAATGTTTTGAAAGACATTTTTAAGAAACATGGATTTGGATGATAACGAGGTCCCAATAGATAATTATGTATAAACAACCTTGGATAATGAAGAGGTTGTGAAGTAAACCCTTACCTTGTACTTTTCCTTGGTTGGGGTAGGTTAACCTCCTGTATAATGGTGAAATAATTGTTATTAAATTATACAAGAATCATATACATTCATATGATATCATATATGATCTTTTAACATTGCTTTGTTAACAACATCTTAGATTTATCGTTGTTTCGGGTGTTAACTTACTCGTTTTCTTTTATATGTTTTGTTACGTAAGTCGTGTTTTTCATGGATAGGTTGTATATTATTCATATCCATAATGATATCATGTCCTTAAACATTATTTTTAAATCATCAAATGATAATTATACTTGAATGGATACGACGGAGAATGAATCTTATCGCGTTCGTGGAGACGGTAGTCCGTACGTACGCACGAGCGACAATATCATTATTTTGATATTTAAATAATATATAATTGGATAGTATATCATATATACAGAATCATTATCATGTTATATTTATTATTTACATGAATTACATATCATTATTATACCCATCTAAATAATAATATATTGAATAACAATTACACCACGACGTGGAGACGGTAAGCCGTACGTACGCACGTATGGTGACATGTCATTCAAGTGATGGGTAGAATACTGAATATGGTTGTTCCATATTTATAATAACATCACAGTATATATAAGATACTGGAGTTATAATTTTAGAATTGAAATAATAAACAAAGAGGGAGTGGAAGAAGAAAGAAACTTGAAAGAGGGTGATGAAAATGTTACCTCTTCTTCGGGTTCTTCCTTTTGATTTGATCAAAAGGACTCCTTAGGATGGCTTTCTGACTAAAGTAAAGCTTCTAGGATGAAGGGAGAGAAGTTTTGAGAGTATTTGGGCAGGGGTTGGCCGAACCAAAAGGCTTGGAAGTGTGAATAAGGTGGTAGAGGTGGGGGCCTTTTATAAGTGGAGAGGAGGGGCACTTTTGGAAAGATTGAAATGTTACATTATTTCACAATGTTTTTAGGATTCTAAAGGTCCCACACTTATATAATTCGAGGCTAAGGTGATAAGGTTTCTAAATCTCCTCATCCAATAGGCTTTGGACAAGTGTAAGCCTTAGATTTTGCATTATCTTCTCATTTTATTTAAATCGTTAAATAATGAGGTCATCGCTGCATCATAATGATGTCATAAATAATTTAATTTATTTAATGTCTAAAAATTATAAAAAAAATACTATGATGTAGGAAATCTTTTTATATTTCTAATGAATATTTATAATCAAAATTTGGACTTGTTTAACCCCACTTAAAAACTGTTTTAGTAAAACAACTCATGTTTGTGTCAATTTAATTTTAACATTAAATAAATATATATTAATGTCATTTTCTAACTAAAGTGGCTCCATGGGGTCCCCAAGTTGACCCATGGGTTTTCTTGGTCGGCCATGACTCATCCAATAGGAGTAGGACAAGTGTCATGCTCATCTCATATTATAAAAACATTATTTGTACCTTAAACTACACTAATTACCTCTAATCGCGATTAAGAACTTAAAAGTTACTATTCACCAAAAAATTATTTTAATCTCATTGAACCACATTTTACTTCTTAATGAAAACCATGTATGTCGGATTTTTGAAAATCAAATCACAGAAGTGGTAATATTTCATTTAAACGAAAAAACAGTTATTTAACTACAACTTAGTGGTTTCACTATTCATCAAAAATTGAAGTTTTTCAGAACAATGCCAAAATTTCACCCTAAGCTATAATTGATATTCCAAATTCAAAAATGATGTATATTTTAGAAAATTCCAAACATATAAGTTGTATTAATTAATTTTATAATTAATTCCCGCTGTCACAACAAATAGCGTGTGTTTAAGAAACAATTTATATCAAAAGATTGGCAATTGTTTATGTCCAATTTCAATGTCAAATTAATTATAATGACCACCATTGGATAAAATGATAAAAATATATTCCAATTATACTTTAAAACCACTAAATAGTATAATTTATCACTATTAATTATTTTTATTAAAAAATTTGTTTTTAAGTATTTTTCACTATTCATAAAAAATTAGAAGTTCTCAGAAAAATACCAAAAATTCAACATAGGCTGATTTCGATATTCCGAATCCAAAAATGAAGTCCATTTTGAAATATAAAATTTCTATAATTTTAAAAAGTGGTTATTACTATTCATAACGGCTTCTTTGATTAGTCGCGGTGTTTTAGAACTCGAAGTTGCGTATAATGCAAGCCATTGCATTATTGAATGAGAAGCGTATCGTGGAAGCTCGGGGTGTTACATTTGATTCTCATTAATCCCTTTTATATGGTTTCCTTCTATTCATCCTTCTGATCAAGTGGTGGAACCTTTAGTTGTGGGTTTGAGGTTGATCTTGATCTAGGTTTTGGTTCTAAATATCTTCCTCCATCATGAAATTGATCGTTTCACATCAATTTGGGGATTTTTGTTGGTGAGCATTTGTAAATGATCTTAAGGCATGTAACACCCCAAGAAATTTAAATAGTAATTTATTTCAATTAATTAATTATTTAATAATTTTTTTATAATTTAAAACCAATCCATAAAGGTTTTAATAAAATATTTCATAAAACTAAGATATTTTTTTTGAAAATTATAAAATATTACTTTTCAAGATATATTATTTTCTTTAAATAAATGTATTTTTTAAAATAATTCAAAATATATCCTTTATTTAAAATTATGTTTAATATTTAATGTTTTGAATATATTATTATTATTTTTCAAAAAAATGGATTTAAAATGATAATAAATATACTTTTTTATTTATTTAAAAGATTATTTTAATATACATATATATATATAATTTATTATTTGTGAAACTAATTATAATATTTTAATGATAATAATAATACCAACCTCAAAATAATAATTAAGTGTAAAACACATTTTTTGGAAAATTATTATTAATATTAAGATAATATATTTTATTAAAATATGAAATTATATTAATGATTTTGTTTTAAGATATTTTTGGAATTATAAATATATATAAAAAAATTAATACCTATATAAAAAAATACACAATTTGTTATATATATATATATAATTATATTAAAAAAGGAATTTATTTATATATAAAAAATTTACATGTATTGTAAAATGTTTTCATAAAAAATCAATTTAATTTCTTAAAAAAGCATGATGTGTTTATTTAAAATTAAAACATTACACTGAATAAGAAAATAATAAGCAAAATGTGATTTTATAATAATATAATATAATGATAATCATTGCATGACAACAAAAAAGGACAAAAGGTAAGGTACAAAAAAAAGAGACTTGATAGACTAAAAAAGAGAGAGTAATGAATTAGAAAAAAAAGAGAAGAAAAAAATTGAAATGATTTAAAATTAAAATATTAATAAAGTAAAACATAAAATTATTAAAAAATAGGGTTGTCTTCAACCTCCCAACATGACAACCGAATCATCTAGCACTATCTCCGATTGATCCCTCTTATTTTCTTCCTTTAAAATACCAGGTCTAATCCCAACTGTCCGATCTTCCTAGGTTCATTTGAGCCATCCATTCTAATCCTGTACATCTTCCCCATTATAACCCTACTCGTGTTCCTCGAACTAGTTGGCTGATACTGTCACGACCCACCTTCTTCAAGATGAGGGAAGGGATGACAAAGTACTATACTCTTCCTTTCTCAAGATGAAGGAGAGATAATGATCCCTGAGTCTCGCCTTTAATAGTCCCGAGAGTAGTGACTAGAACCATGGGTATAGAATATCACACATAACATGGAAGTCATTACCATTTTTATTTAACAAGATCAGGAGATAAGATAGTAAATCCCACATAACTCCAAATAATAAAGGTAAAAGTAAATCCAAAATCCATTCCCACATACATGTTCAAAAGTAAAACTGATACAAAGTACAACAAGACTCCAAAGAAAAGTACGAAAAGAAAAGAGACTAAGAAGCAACAAAAAATAATCCTGCCGCCCGAGCTAGTAAATTCCATCATGGTCCTCAAAGTTCTCCTGGAAACCTAAAAATAGTTTTATATACGTAGGGTAATCATAGAAGTATACTCAATAGGGAAAAATAAATCTACCCATGAGTAAGTGGGAGAATATACTAATGTCCCTGTGAGAAAACAATAGAACCTCAAAGCACCTACCATGGAATTCTAACCAACCCAGCCTCACCAAGGCACACTCACCAAATAATGCAAGTGATGTAAAGTAATAGTATAAGAGCATCTACATTTGGGTACCCCACACCACTTTCCCACTATTTAGATACTCATTTATAATAGCTAACAACTTGACACTACCACTCTCTCCATACATAGTCCCACTGCCACAACCTGCCCGCACTCACCTGGGCCTAAAACCACACAAAATCCCTCCTGCATACACTTGGGCCACAACAACAACACCACTCACCTAAAGACACATGAGCCTCATCCTGAAGACACTTGGGAAAACAGAACTGGTCCAAAAACACATAAGACCCTTATCAACAACAAACCATTGCCTAAATAATCTTGAACTATGGTAAGCCTCAAGCCATTAAAGCATGCTTGGATACGCCTGAGCAACAAGAACTAAAAGAGGGTGTGAGGAAGAAAGTCAGTAACTAGCCATACATCCTCTCACCGAGATGTTGGGAAAGACATCCTTCCCCATGAAATAGAGGTGTTCGACATATAGTTCTCAATAAGGGTTTAGTGCATATTGAAATCAAAAGGAACTACAATATATATATATATATATATATATTTGTGTGTAATCAAACACTCAGCCCAACCTACTGGTCCCCACAACTGAAAAACAACTCACACAGAACCACACATGATGCTACCCCTATATACACAACCACACAACATCCACTGACAGAGCATAACCCAACCCCTTTTTCATTCAACCACTTTCCATTAATTTATTTAAGGGATTCACTATAATTTATTCCAGCACTACCTAGGGAAACTAACAAGAAAAACATCTACAACCATTCTCAGAAGTATAAAATCCACTAAACACTACCAACGCAAACAAGGAAGTAAGGACCAAGGTAAGGAAATCCATTTTAATTTTCATTCATAAAAACAATAGAAAACAACCAAACCATAGTCTCACTGCACACCCTCCTTTTTCCTAGATACCTGTTCAGCTGTTTCCAACAATAATTATTCAAAATTATACCGCAAAATCCTTCTCTCACAATCTAGCCCCACAGTCCCACTACCCAAACAATTCCCAGATGCAATCCCACCGCACAACGAGTTCATAACCATACTGCAGTCCCACTACACAACATACGATGACCACAACACAACACAACATAGGAAGTTCTACTTCCTATAAGTTAATCCATTCCAAAATCAATCAATCTCTCATAATGAGAATCTAACTCACCACCTGTACCACCCCACACACAAATATCACAATAAATACCATTAACCATAGCTCTACTACACACTCATACCACAGCCTTCTCACGGAACCAACTCCTCTATCCAACCTGGTACCTGCAACTGTGATCCTAATTCCAGCACCACAAAACTCACACAAAGTTAAAAAACTCAATAGAACATAGCACTAAATCACACCTATCAACATGATGTGTATATATTCAGATTTAAACAATAGAGGTTCTTTAATTCCACTTAATTATAACCAGGGTGATCATAGAACAAGATTAGTCATAGGGGAATCCATTTATTTAACTAGTATACATGATTGAGCAGATTTCATGTTACAATCATTTATTCAAGCATCTCAACAAAACAAAACATCACTAGTGTGCAAGAAAAGACCACCAACAACTATTATTTTTTAGAAGGCATATAGCCACGACAACCATAACCGAATCAAAGATAACAAAAAAAATAGGCGATCAACATCAGCCACTCCCTACCCATTATTTTGTTTACCTGTGTTATCTCTTGATCAAATCTAGTTCTTATCTATTTCATATTTTTAAGAAAAGTATTCATCTATTCCTAATAAGGATTCATTTATATACCCACCCCGTATGATGCAAAATTAAAGGGAAGAAAAATAAATCTTTACCTGGATGATCAAAGTATCGAAGTTCCTCCTTGATCCAAGAACATGGGATTGTGCGAGTCAAAGGAAAGATATCCAAGAAAACTGAGCAGGAGGGGATCTAGAACAGGCACATGACTCATCTGGGTAGGAAGGCTATAGATGCACCATGGGAGAACGAAAAACATACTGGTAAGATAAAATCCTGGATTTGAAGATCTAGATCCTACTTTAAAGGAAGAATGGTTTCCAAAAGTCATTAATCATGGGATCATTGTCAAGGTCATGCAGTTTGAGTATCTCAAATACCCTAGACTGTTAGGATATTAACAATATACTTAAAATCCTTTAAAATGATCTAAAAAATTCCCAAGAGATGCTTTAAAATCAGTTTACGTCAAATAAAATGTATGAGGGGCGGAACTGGAAAATTGGTGAAAACTAGAAATATTTGTAAATGAGTCACCAATGGGTGAGTCACTGATGCAGAGATACCGACGAGAGAGCTATTGACGTGAACTACTGATACCAAGACACCGATGCTGAGCTATTGACACAAAGACCTACCAACTCCTTGACCTACCGATGCCTTGACCTACTGACACTTACGCCCTCAACTCACCGATGCTGATGCCCCTGATTCATCAGTGCTGACGCCCCTGACTCACCAATGCTGACACACTGACATGTTGACCCATTGACATACTGACGTACTGACATGCTGACACACTGACATGATGATGCACTAACATGTCGATGTCAATGACCCTATCTCACTAATGAAAAAAAACTAGAAATTTGGTAAACTCTTGAAATGATCCACCACTACCTCCCAGAGCACCCTAAACACATAATTTTTCACAAAGGAAAGGACCAGGGAGAAATATAGGTTATTATAGATGCTGATGAGTTCATCTCCTCCATTTAAGTACCATTCAACCATGATCATCTTGGATTTTATTTCCTCATTAATGACATAAAATTCCTTGAATCCTTCCACATCATCCAAAGGAAGCCTTTAATATAAAAATATATATTTAATATATACCATGAAAGAATAATGACAAATATATACATTATATTTTGAAAGTAATACAACAACCAATTAAATTAAAATTTCTTGCTTGACTCTCAAAATGTATATTATTTTCAGTTCACATTTTTATTCCTTGAATAATTATTGTATCTTTCATCATATAAACCTCACCCTACACACCTAAATACCCAAGATCAACCTCTAAAACCCACCAATTTCTTCTTCCCAGTGTTCAGAATCCAACACTTCCACTTATAGGTAAGGGTTTATTTTATTTTTATTAGTTTATGTTACAAAGATATATGTACACACACACACATATATATTTTCCCCTCAGAATTTGGGGAAGACCTCCTCGATTTAAGGTTCAAAAATTCCAAGCGGTTTCTAACAGGTTTGTTTGTAGAACCGGAAACATCTAATGATTCCATATCCATTTGAACCTAATTTCCAAAGGTAGGTGCTCATTAGTTGTAGACTGATGAGGCTTAGTAATTTGCATTGGTCGAGAGGATGGGAGGTCGGACTCATCACACCTTTTTTATGGGAATTATTGTCTACTTTGGGAATCTCTTTATAGATTTAAGTTATGTTCATGAATCCTTATTACATTACCAAGTATAAAATGAGTTTTCCTTTAGATATGACAATCAATGATTGATATGTAGGAAATTTAGAGAATATTTTATATGTATTTGAGGTTCTTCATTTATAGAGAATCATCTGTATTTTTTAGAGATTCCTAGTCAATGGTATCCTTTGATACATAAAAGTCTCTTGGTCATTATGATGACCATACTGGTTTTAAAGCCACTCAGTGGGGAACTTGAAGTTTATTGACATTTAAAAGGACATGAATTATTTCAAATTCGGGATCGTACCCGCAGATGGGATGCCTATGTATCCTTTATTTTTGAAAAGGAATCAGAACCCACGTAGTTTAAGTAAGGGAGTATGATGTTTGTGATTGATGTCTCAAAGAAGGATGTCATAATTACTTTTACACTCTAAACTCACGTGAGTCATGATCGGTGTGAGAAACAAGAGGTATTGGTAAAAACCAGACAATTGTGACATGAAAGATGCAATCATAAGAAATAATGTGGGGCTTATGTATGTATGACTGCCCAGATAAATGAATATTAGGATTTATTTCAGGGAAGAAATCTAGGAACAGGGTCCATAAAGGTATATGTGCTTCATGGAGATTTAAATACTCTAACTTGTGGCTTACTCCTGAAAAGGATGCCCAAATTAGGAGAGGACTTATGATTGGGTTTTACCCCTGATAAGGAATCCCAGATCAAAGATAAATTAGGACTGGTTAAGAGAAATTAAGACTGGGGCTTACTCCTGAGAAGGAGGCCTAGGTTAAGGGACTTGAAAAAATTAAGGGAATTGGGGCTTACTCCTGAAAAGGATGCCCATATTTGAGACTAGGGCTTACTCCTGAAAAGGAGGCCCGGGTTAAGAGAATTATGGTTGGGGCTTACTCCTGAGGAGGATGCCCAAATTAGGGGACTTGGGGCTTACTACTGAGAAGGAGTCCCAATTAAGAGAACTTGGACTGGGTCTTACTCATGAAAAGGAGGCCCAAGTTAATAGAATTATGGTTAGGGCTTACTCCTAAGGAGGATGCCCATATTTGGGAACTTGTGGCTTACTCCTAAATAGGATGCCCATATTTGGGAATTATAACTGGGAATTACTCCTGAAAAGGAGGCCCGGGTTAAGGGACTTGAGAATTATGACTGGGGCTTATTCTTGAAAAGGAGGCCCAGGTTAAAGAGGACTTGGGGCTTACTCCTAAGGAGGATGCCCATATTTGAGAATTATGACTGGGGCTTACTCCTGAAGATGATTCCCATATTAAGGGGTTCACTCATCTTAAAGGATGAGGTTGAATGAATGAAATCTCAATCTTTAGTGACATAAAGATATGAAAATCACTAGGTTTTGAGAAATGTTCCACGGAGTTCCTTTTAGATAAGGAATCCAAATCAAGAAATCATGCCATAAATGGATTTGAAGAGTGTCTTGAAGACTGAATCTTGAATAGGAGAGGTGGAATGCCATAAGAGGGGTTAAATGGGCAAGAAAGGCACCCAAAAAGGCTGGGGCGCGCAAGTCCTGGCAGGCGCGCAAGTACTGCGTGGGCATGCAAGTCCTGGTCGCGTAGGTATACCTGCGCAACACATGGGTACTTGCGCATTTGTAAACCATCATGGTAATACTTGGGCGATCCTTGACCAATGCCTTTAGAATTATCTTGAGGTACTTCCAGAAGAGAGGCGTGCAAGTTTTGGTGAGGAAGTAGGGCAGTGCTCAAGTATGCTCATTTCCCTTAAGGGTAAAAATCCTTAGGCCTGCAAGTGTTAGTGAATTCTAACACTTATACCTTACTCCTATTGTTTATACCTTCCATTATAGGTAATGAATTACCTTAGAAGTGTTTGGAAGACCTAAAGAAGAGACTTGGGCGTTCAAAGCTCTAAATCTGAATTCTAGAAAAATTATTATTTTTTGAAATGGGGGGCCCACAGGGTCTATTTATAGGCTGGAGAAGACCCAGGGTAGTTATCCTTTAGGGCGTTCAAGTCACTTGCACGACCATTATGTGGAGCGCAAGTATACTTGCATGGCAGTGATGGAACTTGCGCGACCCCTGTGCATTTGAAGCTTTGTTCATGCCTTTGTAGATTTTTGATGTTTTCTTCAAAGGATTCATCAATTTGTGCTAAGTCATTTACCTTTCCATTCTTTTTAGACAATGTGATGAAAAGGAGCGTAAAAAAAAGTCCCCCCTCAGAGTTGGATCCGAAAGAAATGAGGAAGTGACTATGAGGAAACGAAGAAAACTCAAGGAAAGGTGGTGCGCAAGTGTTGATGGCACAGAGGGTGGCGCAAAAGTGTGAGGCATGTAGGGATGGAGCGCGCGGGGTGGAGCACGCTGTCTGTAGGCGCATAGGTGGGTAGCTTGGCCTATAAATACGCAGTCATTTGCCGCGCATAGCATCTGATTTCCGGATTATCGAGCTCTCGCCGCGCAGGTCACCTTTACCGTGCAAGTCTCTCGTTTTCCACTGTTTCTTCGCTGTCGCGCTGCTGTCAAGGTAATAGGACTTACGCAGTGATACTTGCGCGTCAGAAACTTGCGTGACAAATTAACACTTACTCGACATATCCATACTTGTGCGCCTTAATTCCTTTTCCATTTTTTCTGAAATTTCTTCACAAAGTTTATGAAAAATCAATACATTTAAGAGTTAATTTATTCAACTCTTGTGCAGATTTAATGGCCCCCAAGAGAATCATAACGACTGATAGACTGGCTAGCAAGCGTATTAATGACATGATGAACATTGTTGACCATGATTACTATGATATCTGTGATAGCACTCTCCCAGATTTGGATAAGTACTTGAAGAAATATCATCTTAATTTCCCACAGAGCATCTACCTGCCTCTATATGGTCATGGAAATCTGCAAGGAGTCAATGTTCTAGATGCAAAGAATTATATTCCTGAGATGCAGCTGCACTGCTACTCCTCTATTTCAGTTATGCTGTGCATTAAGAGCAACAAAATTGGTGTGAACTTTCAAATTTTTCCTGCATGCCATTTACTTGCAGATATGAAAATGGAAAACCCATGGGCTGAAATTTTTTCCACTTCCGGTTGGTAGAGAGAAGACAAATATGGTATTAGAAAAATATCTGAAAAGAGTACTATCTCCAAATGGCTCTTTACTTCCAATGCTTCATTCTCAAATCCATGTATCCATCTTCCAAGTCTTTTGGACAGAAACAGAGTCACTATTTGATCAGCAGAAAATTTTCTCAAGATGCACTCAAGAACATTCTTTTATAATTGTTCCAAGAAGAGCTGGAATCACTACATCTCTTATGGTATCCAGTTGAATGAATGAATTCCAGGTGGCTTCTGATAAAGCTCGGGATGCCGTAAATCAAATGAAGAGTTATGTTGAAAGTCTTTTGTAATTCCTGAAAAAGAGAAGAGACTCCAGTCTGCGGATGTCCTTCTAACTTTTGTTCATCAATGGAAAACACTTTCACCTTCAATCATTTGTACCTGCATTCTCTTTTTCTATCTGCTTTAAATTTTACCTAAGACAATGGGCCTAGTAAACATAGTTTTATTTTTACTAGGATTATTATAAATAATCCTACAAACTTTGAATCTTTTAATTGCTCAATATTACCTAAATCATACAAAATATATGTTTAGTGAGCTGGAACTTGACTTTTATTCAGAGTTCCTTTGTCTTTTGTGGGAAGTTTAAAGTCATGCATGTCAGACATAAAGAGGCTAATGTTTAAGGTCGAAATAGCTTTGACCGAATGAATTAGAATTGACTCAATTCCTTGACAATTAATCTGAAAACATATTACCATACTCAAGTATGAGTGAAAATATGTAAACTATGACTTAAGAATATTTGAATCTGAGGAATTATATGAAAAAGTGCTAAAAGTCATTAGAATAAGTAGTTCCCAAGAATTAAGTTGCCATTATTTAACAAACCCGTTAGGGGGTTGAATTATGCAGGGCCACCTAAGGGCATTGGCTGCATAGTCAAATAAATAACATCTTTTGGATGACAGGTCCGTTATGTAGAATACTTATGCAAGGATACCTAAGGGCACATGCTACATAGTCAGGCAAAAGAATTCTCAGAAATTTACTTTCCTAGTGTTAAAATCCAGTGGAAGTTTATGCAGATTCAAATTTTCCAAAGTATAGAGTTTTCTGTATGGAAAGAGGTACTTGAATATGGAGAAGATATTTCCAAACAAGATTATCGAAGAACTGGATGGACATCACTCCTATGAAGGTCTAACCCAAACATAGGGAAGGAGAATATAAACCATAGACTTGAATACTTTCAGATCATGAAAAATGATATTGGACAAATATGTTAAGGATGACTACTTTTGCGGATCCCTACATACTGTCATTTAAGACCAACAAGGAAAAAAGAGGCTTTATTCTCAAGAATGAAGTTACCAGTATCCGACAAACCCGTTAGGGGGTTGAATTATGCAGGGCCACCTAAGGGCATTGGCTGTATAGTCAAATAATAGAATCTTTTGGCTGACAAATCTGTTATGGAGACTGTTTATGCAAGGCCGCCTAAGGGAACGTACTGCATAGTCAGGAAAAAGAATTCTCAAAAGTTTGACATTTTTGTGACTAGAAGTCAAGAAAAGGGTTATGAATATCTGAAAATATTTAAGGTTAAGATTATGACACATAAATATGGTTATTGTCCAATGTATGCAAAGATACACAAATCAATACTAACCATAATCATGTTGTGGCTGGGTCCTGAATGGAAATGTTGGACTTCACTACGTATCCCATAAGGATGAGAATCAAGCCATACATAGTTCTTGAACTACAGTTTAACATCGTGTGGGATAAAAGGATTGGAGATCTTAGTTTGGGGTCATAAAGCTTGGACCATTATAAGAAATGCACAGTGTGTGTTTTCATGGGGACTTTTTAGTCAAGGGACTGAAAGTTAAATTTGGGGTTAGGACCAAAAGACTTGGGGCTGGATTCAAGGGACACTCGAATGTTCCTACGTATCTTATAAGGATGGGAGTCAAGCCCGCATAGTTCTAGAAATACCATCTGTACAGATTTGGTTCGTACATGTGAAGGGTGAAAGGGGACTTTAGTGCAATGATGGTTTAACCCAAGATAAAAGGTTCGGGCATTTCCATGTATGCATGTAGTCTTTGGAATGAAACATGATTGAAAAATCAATGTAAATAATGATTCCCTCTTAGGTGAGGGTGTCAAAGAATATTGTAGTTTATTGTCATACTGTACAAAAGTGTTGTATAGTTTAACGTTGTATAGCAAGGACGAAAGTGAACCAATGTAAAGATATTGATTCTAGAGGCGGTTTCACGAATCAACATCGTATAAGATGGAGGTGAACCAATGTGAAAAGATTGGTTTTGGGATTGAACCTTGGGAGGTTTCCTACATACCTAGCCTGGAAGGCAAGTATCAAAGTCCTCATAGTTCAATTAAAGAATGAATTAATGATCCAGTTGTTCTTGGGGACAACGACCTAAAAAAATGGTGTTGGGACTTACACATGGTTAGCGGCCTAGAGAGGGTGTTATGGTTGAAGTTTTCTCTAAGCTCACGTGAGTCATAATCGGTGTGAGAAACAAGAGGTAGTAACAACCCTAACGATAAACAGTTTAATGTCATGTAGGACATATAAAGGGACTATGCAGTTTAAAGTCTTGCAGTTAGGACTATTGGTGTTGCACAGTTTAGTGTCATGTAGCAGGGACAAAGCACAGTTTAATGTCATGTAGGACGTATTAAAGGACTTTCTGTACAATTTAGCATCATATAGTTAGGATGATGGGGAAAGTATATTTTAACATCATATTGGATGAAAGGGGGAATATGTAGTTTAATGTCATGCAGTGAGGACAAAAGAGTACACCATTTAACGTTATATTGGACGTATTAGGGACTTTTTCACAGTTTAACGTCATGTTGGACGAAAAAAAGGATGATACAGTTTAGCGTCATGTTGGACGTAAGTGCCAACAATTTAAGGTCATATGCATGGACCGTGGATGGTACAGTTTAATGTATTTCTAGACATAAGGGACTTGCAAATAGTTTAGGGTCATATGCATGGACCGTTGGTTATGCAGTTTAACGTCTTTCTAGATGGTGGTGCAGTTCAAGGTCGTACTGGACCATTGATGATATATTTCGTGTTTATACAAAATACTTCTTCAAAAATCTGGCATTGGTTGGAGTAGTGATGAGTTCTCCATCCATTGAGATTAAAGAATAAGCTCAATTAGAGTAGACCCTATGTATTGAGTAAGGTCCTTCCCATTTTGGCTCAAGCATGGGAGGTTTCCTTCCTGGTATCATTGGAGTTCTGAGAACTAATACCAATTCTCCCTGAGTGAATGAACGAAGGCGAACTTTTTTTATAAAAGCTCATTCTATTCAATTCTGATAGACTTCCAAGTGGTGCAAAGTGCACAATATTTTCTCATCTAACTGTTCCAATTCATTCAATCGCTTTTGAGATTGTTCATCTGTAGATGATTGATCACAAATGGAATCTCTGAGTGAGGGTAGTTGAACTTCAATTGGAAAGACTGCTTCCGTTCCATATACCAATGAATATGGAGTTGACCGCGTTGCAGTGCGGGTGGTAGTCTGATAAGCCCATAAAGCAGGAAAGAGTTTATCAAGCCATTACTTCTTATCTTTATCCACCATATTTTGCAGTATATTGGAAAGAGTATTGTTGAAGGCTTCTATCTGGCCATTGGCCGCTATATGATACCGAGATTAATGATTGTATTTGATGTTGTATTCTTGATACAACTTCTTCACCTCAGATGAACAGAAGTTGGTGCCATTGTCTGTCAATATGGTATGAGGGAAACCAAATCTGGTAATGATGTTAGACTTGATAAAGCTAACAATGAATTTAGAACTAACTTCTTTGAGAGGTATTGCCTCTGCCAATTTGGAAAATAAATCAGTAGCAGTAAGAATATACTTAAACTGCTTGGCTGTAGCTGAAGAGTAAGGTCCCACCACATCCATTCCCCATGTGGCAAATGGCCATGAGTATTTAGATGTATGAAGAAACTTTGGAGGTTGATGAATGAAGTTGGCATGTAATTGGTATGAATGAAACTTCTTTGTGAAATCAACACAATCTTGTATCATTGAATGCCAAAAGTATCCAAGCCTTTGAATCTGATCAGACAGTCTATGTCCAGACTGGTGGGCACCACAGATTCCTGCATGCACTTCTTTCATGACAACCATTGTCTCTTCCCCATCAATGCATCTGAAGAGAACTCCATCAAAACCATGTTTGTAGATAATTTTCTCTAAGTTATCTAGGATATCATAAAGTGTAAAATTGACCACACGTCGCCGGATTTGTTCTTTCTTGGCTCTATCAGGTGGAAGTGTTCCATTTTTAAGGTATTCCCTAATAGGTGACATCCATCCTATAGTATGACCATACGGTTCAGGAATGGGACTAATTTTATTAATTTCCTATATTCTGATTCGAACATAAGGTGAAATTGCACGACGGTGGGCAATACTGATGGTTGTCTCATCTTGATTTGGATCTGCCAGAGCTGTGGCTATATTAGCCAGTGCATCAGCTTGAGCATTTTGTGATCGCGGGACATAAGAAAATGTCGGTTCTGAAGGGAATTCCACCATTAAATATCTGACGTAATCATACAAATGGATTAGTTCTTCTTTTCTGATGGCATAATCCCTATTGACTTGTTTGATTACTGGGTCTGAATCACCTTTCACCTTTAAATGATTCACTTGTGCTTGAAGCGCCAATTCCAAACCTGCGATGAGAGCTTGATATTCTGCTTCATTATTGGTACCACCTTCCCATAATAAGAAGGAATAAGGTAACACTGCCTTTTCTGGAGAAATGAGAAAAATTCCTAAGCCAACTTTGTTGAATTTGGGATTTTCCATTTTCCTCCCTGATGGACTTCTGGAAGCACCATCAAAGTACATTTCCCATGTCTGAGGAATATCCTGAATAGAGAAGAATTCCACATCAGGGAGTTCAATATCTGAAGATGTGTCTTCCACTGAAGAGTGTTCAGCCAAGAAATCAGCCAGAGCTTGGCCCTTTATTTCCTTTTGAGACACATATTGAATGTCGAATTACTGCAAAATAACTGCCCACCTTGCCAGACGTCCTATAATCATTGGACGACTAAGGATGAATTTGAGCGGGTTATTACGAGATACCAATTGGACCTCATGATGTTGCAGGTAGTGTCTCAAATTCTGAACTGTAAATATTAATGCCAGGAAACACTTCTCAATACTTGAATACCAGGTTTCTGATTCAAGCATAGTCCGACTGAGGTAGTAGAGGCTGTTTTCATTCCCAACATCATTCTTCTGAGAAATAAAGTCACCCAATGATCGCTCTAAGGCTATCACGTAAAGGATTAGTGGCCTTCCTTCAACAGGTGGCATAAGTCTCGCTGGACTCAAGAGATACTTCTTAAGAATATTGAATGCTTCTTGACATTCTTTAGTCCACTGGTAAGTGACTCCCTTCTTCATCAATTTGGTGAAGGGTAAACTTTTTCCTGCTAAATTGGTGATGAAACGCCGAATATAGGCTAAGTGTCCTTGAATTCCTCTTAATTATTTCAAATTTCGAGGAGGTGACATACTAAGGATTGACTTTGTCTTCTCGACATCGACTTCAATACCACGATGGCATATAACAAAGTCGAGAAATTTTCCTGAGGTTACCCCAAAAGCACATTTTAAGGGGTTCATCTTCAAATTATGTTGTCGAAGCTTACAGAATATGAATTCCAAATTAGACAAGTGATTAGAACATTGTTTGGATTTGACCACCAAATCATCCACATAGAATTCAACAAACTTCCCTAAAAAGGGTTTGAAGATACGATGCATGGCACACTGATATGTTGCACCTGCATTCTTTAATCCAAAGGGCATTACTCAGTAGAAAAACACACCCTGAGGGGCTCTGAAGGCTGTGGATTCCTCATCTTTTGGGGCCATTCAGATTTGATTATATCTGGAATATCCATCCATGAAGGAAAGTGCTTCATAGACAGCTGTTGCATCAATTAAAAGTTATGTAATCGGAACTGGGAAATCATCCTTAGGACAATGCCGATTAAGATCTCTGAAATTGATGTAAACTCTAATTTGTCCGTTCTTATTCTTCATAGGGACAATATTATCCAACCACTTGGGATATTGAACTTCTCTGACAAATTTAGCTTTGATAAGCTTATCCACTTTAGCTTCAATTTTGGAAGCATAAGTTGGGTGTGTTCTTCTCGCAACTTCCTTAAATCCTCGATGTTCTTCTGGTAAACCCAAAGGATGAGTAGCAACATCAGGATCAAGACCAGGAATTTCTGTATAGTTCCAAGAAAATATATCTCTATTTCTCTTTAGAAAGGAAATATACATCTATTTCTCTTCAAGAGTCATGGTTGCACTGATTAAAGTGGGGCGTGGATCATCTTTTGTACCCAGATTTATTTCTCTGAGTTCATCCACAGTGGTAGAGATACCCTCTTCAAATGCTGGAGGAGCATCTCTGAGATCTTCCTCTTCTTCTTCATCATGTCTTATTTCTTCCATTTTTACTTGCATAGTAGATGATAAAGCAGAATTTTCATGATCAGAAGAGATGTAAAAATTTGCACATCTTGAAGAAGAAGCTTCCATTTCTAACCCGATTGATGATGAAGGGTCTTCTTTGGGTAATAAAGAGGAGATGATGGATTGAGAATTGACATCATTGTTCACCTCCGATGTTGCTATAACTTCTTCTGGCCTAATTGGCGAAGTTTAGAATTGTTGGATTTCAGCAGATGAAATGAAGACGTCACCATTTGTGCTTTCATCACTACTTGGTGGGTTACCAATTTCTCCCATGTTGTCTATATTGATTTCCGTAATTGAAATTATGGATATTTCCATAAGAGTATTTTGATTTGGGTCTATCTTGTCAATTTGACTGATAGTCAACACATAATCTGTACTCACATGTGTAAATGGATTTACTGGAATCTTCTCCAAACCATATAGAGCATTAACTTTGGTAATCTCCTTTGTCGTGGATTTCTCCCTTCCCTTCATGTGATATAATTCTACCTCAATGTATTGAGACTCACATGTATTGAATGGGGCCTTATCACCATACAATGTCCCAACTTGACCATCGAAACAATATTTGAGACATTTATGGTATGATGAAGGGATAAATCCATGTTTATGTACCCAGGGTCTTCCAAGAAATATGTTGAAAGCCGAGTCTTGATCAACAACCATGAAATCCGAATTGGATACAAGATCTCCAAACTGAGTTCTGAGTGTAACTTATCCCAGTGGTTTTTGTTCATTTTTATAATATCCTTGTAACATCATGGTAGAAGGAGATAAATCATATTCCGTGAGGCCCAATCGACGAAGTGTACGAATGGGCATGAGGTTTACTCCTGAACCATTGTCAATGAAAGCTCTTCGGATGTCTATGCCATTGACCTTGCCAGATAAGTACAAAGGTCTAATATTCCCATGCACAAAATCATCTTCATCTTAATCAGTAAAAGATATTATTTCATGTAATTCTGCAGGATTATTCTCTATGTGATAGACTTCAGCTGCATCAATTTCAGTTTCAAACTCCTGAGGACTTGACAAAGCCTTGATGAGTGCCTCCCGAAGATCCTTTGATAGATTCAAAGCATCCAGAATTGATAACTTGGCCGATACTTGGGCCAGGTGTTTCAATACATCATACTTTTGATCCAAAGGTCTGCATTTCCCAATAGGAACATGTGGTTTAGCAGGTGCCTTGGAAGCAGATGCTTTGGAAGTTGATGCATCTTGTATCGGGATAGGAGTTGGCAATATTCCTGGTTTTAGAAGATTTGACCAATTAGATCCATTTACTTTCTAAGAGGAAGAAGATAGAACCTTCAATCGGTCTTCCAAAATAACTATGCCAGGACTGAATTTTCTATTGGTGGAAGAACTTGCTTGTTCTTGTTGAGCTCGCTGAAGGGCTCTTCCACGAGTTTCTGCTGCATACACAGTTCTAGCAGGGGTAGAATTGGAATAGTGGCTTCTGAAAGATCCAAGTCTTCCCCTATATCCTGATCCTCTGTAACTTCCTATAATTCCTCTATTTGATATAGGAAATTCTGGCTCATTATAATTGAAACTTCAACTGGCATACGGATCTATTAATTGAATCATATTAATAGAACTGAAAATCAATTCTTCATATGATGAAGACTCTGCCTGACTAGCCAATTTGGGTTGTTCCGTTTGATGGGGCAGTGCCCGTTGCTTCGAAGTAGATGGCATGAAATCTACTAGGGTCAAAGACAACTTAGGCTTTGAAATGTACTCATCTTCTTCTGATTCATTCTCTTTCTTTGAATCATGCCGTTTATTCGAGGATTTTCCCTCCGATGAAGAGGGTTTTTCTGCGGCATTCATGGTAGAAGGCACAATTGGTTTCTTTAATTGCATTCGAAAAATAGCATGAGTTTGGTTGATCGTCTTTCTGACCATCCACTCATCATATTTTTTTGCATTTTTGCTTTTGAATTCTTGCTACTCGCCTTCCTCCTCTGGAACTGTAGTAGTAACACATACTACCTGGGCTGAAGAGACTTTCAGTTTGAATTGTCCCGAGTCGACCATCTTTTGTAGGAGGTCTTTGAAGACAAAATACTCCTGGATGGGATGCCCCAACATTTGATGAAAGAAGAAATAATTGGGACGGTCTTCATCTCCTTCCTTGTTTGGCCTCTTGGGCCTTGGCAACTGAACCAAATTATTCCCTAGAGCCGAAATTAAGTAACCAGGAACTTGTTCATTTTGGAAAGAGTATGTTTTGCTCTTTATATCCTCAAATTGTTTTCATCTTTGATTTCTTTGATCGTCTTGACAAAACGACCTTTTTTGTTAGCGCTCAGGAGGTGGAGCCCTTCGAGAAGATGGAGGTTTTGAAGTAGAAGTAGGTACAAGTGCTTGTTTAAGCATAACTGTAGCAGTCTCTACTTTACCCATTCTTCTTCCTAGAGCTGATTGAATTACATGAGATTTAGCCTTAGTCTGTATAAGATAATCTTCAATCTATTGAGCGATTGAGGTAAGGTCTCGAAACCCTCCTGTGTATTTCACAGGGATCTGTGGCGTGCATAATTCATCATGCAAATTTTCCACGCAGATTAGAAACAATTCCTCTTGAGGGAGTACTAAGCTCAGGGAATATGTTAATCCCTTCCAGCGAGCAATGAAATCAGAGACTCTTTCATTCTACCTTTTCTTATAGTTTGTAAGATCGAAAATTGTTGTCTTTGGAAAAGTTGAGCTGAATTGAAGAAGAAATCGTTGACGAAGATCTTCCCATCCGGTAATTTACCAGGATTTCAAGCTTGTATACCAGACAAAAGCTGGTCCTTGCAAGGTTTGCATGAAGCATCTGAGTTTCACTGCTTCTTGCTTCTATGGAGTTCCCATCATAAGATCACAACAAGACACATAATGTGTCAAATACTATTCAGGATCGCCTGATCCATTGAAAATAGGGAATACAGGGTTCCCAAAATATGATGGGGGAGAGATTGAATCTACCCATTCAGGGTAAGCTTTCTTTTCTGATTGAACCTGCGCACACTTTCCTTCCATAGCTTCCAACCGAGCTGTTAATGACTCAATAGTAGTTATTAAATTTTGAGAAACATCCGATTGAGCTTGAATCTGAACAGATGCACTGACTGGAGATTGGATAGGTATGGCAGCTGGTACTGTAACTAATGGCAGCACTGCCAATTGTTGTTGCACTTGACCTGTAGGATTAGACCTGTGAGGGTGTACTGATAAATAAGGATATTCTTGATCCATATCAGTAGATACAACAAAATCCCTTGGCTAACTGACTCCAACACGCTTATGAGGAAGACTACCCTGAAGTAGTTCTGCATTTATCCTCCTTAATTCCTTCATTTCTTCCTCCTGTTGTGAAAATCTTTGCTCTAGTGAGAGCGATCGATCTTCTCTAGAGGAAGGATATGTAACTTGATTCTTCCCCTTTCCCTTGTTTGATCCCTTTCAGAGAGGTGGAAGTGGGTTATTTGAAGGAAAACCCAGATTTTGGGTAAACCTTTGATTTCGTGTACACACACCTTCTTCATTTGTGTCTGTGCGTACAACTTCTTGAGCAGGAACCTCTTCATCTGAGTCCCCTGAGTGAGCCTCATCTGGTGGATCAGCAACAACGGCCTTGATGACATTGATTGATGCATAATGCATCGCATCCCTTCTATTAGCATTTCTATGATATTATCTCCTTCCATGTCTTTGATGAGACATTGCCTTTTATTGATTCGATCCCTCAGGAACTTCTTGATGAACCGTAATTTGGAGATAATCTCCTGATAATTTGGCTCTTCATTCCTCTTGTGTCTTCTTCCCCAATCGAGAAAATACTGACTTTCTATGAGGAGGGGGTTGATGGTTTGAAAAAGTACCCAGTCCGGTGGACTGGGGCTGTTCCTGCTGTCTTTGTTCAACTCCTCGAATCCTATTTGTTGATTCCAAGGGTTGGTTTAAAAGATTCCCCAGTCTGGAGAGCTGGGGTGGCTCTTGACATGCTATGTCTGAGACTTTATTAAAAGCTCTCCTGATCTTGTGGACCTTGGTCCAAAAATTAGCTGGATGCATCAATCAACATCCACTTTTATCACCCGGTTCAAAAGGTCGTTAGATGATTTTTGACACTTCTGTCACTTGGTGATGTGCTTACTCCAAATGAGAGGCATGTTCAATATTCTCGTTTGCTTGATGAAGGATTAATTCAATAACTTGTTCTCTGTATTCTTGATTTTGAGAGAAACTAGTTGAAGCCTATTCTTGGGTAAGATTTTGATTACAAACAAAGGCAGGTATCCGTGGCCGACCATGGGAAATAACATTGCATGAGACCATTTTTTGCGGGCTTTACTGACTGGAGAGCACCATGAAATGCAGTGCTCCATGAACACCCCATCCTATGACATGAATACCAGATGGGGAATTGATAATTAACTGGTGAAACTTTCTTAGTGCACCAAGGCATGAACGCTGAATGGATCTCTGCTGCTTTTCAGCTTTCAGATATCGAGAGACTGATAGAGATTCTAAGTCAATTTGGAATTGTAACCCTTCTATTATCTTAACATGATTTTCGTATTCATCATAAGATAATACTTTTTTTCAACTGACAAATAGTTTTCCATATGTTAAGATGAATATCATTAATTCCATCTTCCATCAACATTTCTGGAATGTCATACTGAGAATCAGCCAGAGGCCAAAACATGACTGGCACTTCACCTTTTTCCAGTTGTTTTCTCATGTTCAGCATTTCCTCTTTATCATTTGATGAAGATTCTTCTACCTATTTTGACCAGAGCTAGTGCTTCCTTGTTTCTTCATTGGATTCAACAGGATTGGTAGAGAAATTACTGATTAAACTAGAAGATGCATGACTTAGGTGTGGTTCGGAGAATGACCTACACCCTGGGCTATCTTCTGATTGAGAAATTATTTCACCTGCCAACGATGAAACATCAGACATGACTGGTTTTGCATTTGCAAGTGCCTCGAGATAAGAGGGCTTTCTCGGCACTACATTGTCCACTGGAGCATTTTCCAGGAAATGTGCATCACTACTATGGAGAGGACTTTCACAGCGAAATTCATTATCATGGGGAGGACCACCATGGTGGGTTACAACAAAAGATAAAATCTCTTACTCCTTGGTCTTCTGTCCACACAGAGGTTTCATGTGGCTTGCATCTAAAGATGAAACTTTGAGATCGACTGAATTGTCATGAAGAAATCCTTCATGAGGAAGTGTCTGTTGAAGACCTTCGGAATTAATGTTCCCACTATTGGGAAATGAGGGAGTAGAATCTTGAATTCCAACAGATAACTGTCTGAGGGCTTCAAGAACTCCAGCATCGAGCAAGGCCTAGTTACAGATTGGCTCTTGATCTCTTGACTGTGTTGGGCGGGTCTTTTTCTTAGATGCCTTCTTACTCACCTTGGAAACCACTTGTTGACGAAAGTGCCAGCTCTGAGCAGGTGTATGTGCCTGATTAGGAGAGATGTCCAGGTTAAGCTGACGATCTCCACTCAAATCATGTGTATGTGCCTGAATTGGTTATTCGTCTGATATGGGGGAGTATTCCCCACAACCCTCTTGGACTAGAATAGATGTGTGTTTGTTCCGGAGTGAACTCTTGTTGTGTCACTCCACTGGTAGGGATAGATTTATGTGTCTTTCCTTGAGATGCCGCTGAAGATATTATAATATCCTGACAGGCATCCAGGATATGAGTAGGAATTTTCTTCTTCTCTTTCACCATTGATAGAATATGCTTGGTGACTTCAGCTTTCGGAACAGGGATATACGTTCATTCCGTGCTTGGAGTAGGTGTATGTGCCTGCTCCTGCCCTCATTTTCCTATCAGTGAATCCTAACAGTACTCATGTGTAGGGGCAGAGAGTTGAGTCTGCCTCTTGTTTGTCGTCGGAACTTTCCGACTGACTTCTCCGAATGCTACCAATCGAGATTGTTGGTAGTCTTGATCTATATTAGCAGGTGTATGTGCATGATGATTTCACTTCGCCGAACGTGGTTGACGAGATCCATCATATGTAGTCAAATGAGCCTGCTGACTAGCTGGTGATGTATAAACAGGTGTATGTTCCTACCTATAGTACTCTGCCGGAATTGCCTGGCGAGATTGGCGTGATGCTGCCAGACGAGTCTGCTGGACAACAGAATTAAAATGGGAAGGTGTGTGTGCCTGCTCGTTGCTTGACACCAAGTTAGGTTGGTGGACTTCTCTGGAGATGGTAGATATGAGAACCTACTCACTGTTAACTGGATTTCGCCTCTGGCAATTCGTCTTTCCTGCTCAGGTTCGAGGAACCTGAGCCAAACGCCTGGAGTCGGTACCCTCATCATGTTGAGGGCGCACTGCCACATGAGTCTGGTGGCGATTGTTGGTGGGAGCCCTCGGGAAGGACACATGTCTTCTTGAATTAATTCCCTGAGGGACCTGCTCATTCACCTCCCCAGAATAAGGGAGTGAATAGTGATTGTGTTCCGGGTATAATGACCCGAAACGGTTGGAGACAGTGGTTAGCACCGCCTGTTTCTTGATCACTGGTCGTCGTTGTCCGGACGACCAGGGTGAGTTATTCACTTGGAGGGCTTGTTGGGCAGCCTCCAGAGTTGGAATGGTACCGTGTTGATGGTACTCCTTAACCAGCGCGTTTGATACCCAGTGTTGAGGATGCTGAGTAGGTGATATCGTCCTCAGAGTGGATGATGATCCATTAGGAGTAGCAGCAGTGGCATTCATAGCAGCGGTATTCACAGGTGTGAACTTGAGAGCGGCCATTTCTTTGAATGAATAAAATCTTGGGAAAGAGTGCATGTTTGATATGACTGATGTAATCAAGATAAATTCAGCCACTACATCTTTTAGATGAGAACATATGTCAATTATTGTTTTTGTTGTCCCTCTCATTGAGTTTTAAATAGGGGCCTAATAAATAGGTAAAACATCATTTTAACTTGGTTAAGGATTCACGTCGGGTTCACCATTTTTTGTTTCCCTCAGAATTTGGGGAAGACCTCCTCAATTTAATGTTCAAACATTCCAAGCGGTTTCTAATGGGTTTGTTCGTAGAACCGGAAACATCCAATGATTCCATATCCATTTAAACCTACTTTCCAAAGGTAGGCGCTCATTAGTTGTAGACTGATGAGGCTTAGGAATTTGCATTGGTCGAGAGGATGGGAGGTCGGACTCATCACACCTTTTTGAGGGGAATTATTGTCTACTCCAGGATTCTCTTTATAGATTTAAGTTATGTTCGTGAATCCTTATTACATTACCAAGTATAAAATGAGTTTTTCTTTAGATCTAACAATCAATGATTGATATATAGAAATTTTAGAGAATCTTTTATATGTATTCGAGGTTCTTCATTGATAGAGAATCATCTATATTTGTAAGAGATTCTTAGTCAATGGTATCCTTTGATACATAAAATTATCTTGGTCATTATGATGACCATACTGGTTTTAAAGCCACTCAGTTGGGTACTTGAAGTTTATTGTCATTCAGAAGGACATGAATTATTTCAAAGTTCGGATCATACCCACAGATGGGCTGCCTACCTATCCTTTATTTTGGAAAAGGAATCAGAACCCACATAGTTCAAGTAAGGGAGTACGATGTTTATGATTGATGGCTCAAAGAAGTATGTCATAATTACTTGTACACTCTAAACTCACATGAGTCATGCTCGGTGTGAGAAACAAGAGTTATTGGTAAAAACCAGACAATTGTTCCATGAAAGATGCAATCATAAGAAATAATGCGGGGCTTATGTATGTATGACTGCCCAGATAAATGAATATTAGGATTTACTTTAGGGAAGAAATCCAGGAACATGGTCCATAAAGGTATATGTGCTTCATGGAGATTTGAATACTCTAACTTGTGGCTTACTCCTGAAAAGGAGACCCAAATTAGGAGAGGACTTTTGATTGGGTTTTACTCCTGAGAAGGAATCCCAGATCAAAGGTAAATTAGGACTAGTTAAAAGAAATTAAGACTAGGGATTACTCCTGAGAAGGAGGACCAGGTTAAGAGACTTGAAAAAATTAAGGGACTTGGGGCTTACTCCTGAAGAGGATGCCCATATTTGAGACCGGGGCTTACTCCCGAAAAGGAGGCCCAGGTTAAGAGAATTGTGGTTATGGATTACTCCTGAGGAGGATGCCCGAATTAGGGGACTTGGGGCTTACTCCTGAGAAGGAGGCCCAATTAAGAGAACTTAGACTGGGGCTTACTCCTAAAAAGGAGGCCCAGGTTAAGAGAATTATGGTTGAGGATTACTCTTAAAAAGGATGCCCATATTTGGGAACTTGGGGCTTACTCCTAAGGAGGATGCCCATATTTGGGAATTATAACTGGGACTTACTCCTGAAAAGGAGGCCCGGGTTAAGGGACTTGAGAATTATGACTGGGGCTTATTCCTGAAAAGGAGGCCCAGGTTAAAGAGGACTTGGGGCTTACTCCTAAGTAGTATGCCCATATTTGATAATTATGACCGGGGCTTAATCTTGAAGAGGATACCCATATTGAGGGGTTATCTCATCTTAAAGGATGAGGTTGAATGAATGAAATCTCAATCTTTAGTGACATAAATATGTGAAAATCACTAGGTTTTGAGAAATGTTCCACGGAGTTCCTTTCAGACAAGGAATCCAAATCAAGAAATCATGCCAAAAATGTCTTTGAAGAGTGTCTTGAAGACTGAATCTTGAATAGGATAGGTGGAACGACATAAGAGGGCTTAAATGGGCAATAAAGGCACCCAAAAAGGCAGGGGCACGCAAGTCCTGGCAGGCATGCAAGTACTGCGTGGGAACGCAAGTCTTGGTCGTGCAGGTATACCTGCGCGACACATGGGTACTTACGCATTTGTAAACTAACATGGTAATACTTGGGTGATCTTTGACCAATGCCTTTAGAATTATCTTGAGGTACTTCCAGAAGATAGGTGTGCAAGTTTTGGTGAGGAAGTAGGGCAGCGCTCAAGTATGTTCATTTCCCTTAAGGGTAAAACACCTTAGGCGCGCAAGTGTTAGTGAATTCTAACACTTAGACCTTACTAATCTTGTTTAGACCTTCCATTCTAGGTAAAGAATTACCTTAGAAGTGTTCATAAGACCTGGAGAAGAGACTTGGGCGTTCATAGCTCTAAATCTGAATTCTGGAAAAATTCTTTTTCTTTGAAATGGGGGGCCCACAAGGTCTATTTATAGGCTGGAGAAGTCCCCAGGAAGTTATCCTTTAGGGCGCGCAAGTCACTTGCATGACCATTAGGTGGCACGCAAGTATACTTGCGTGATAGTGATGGAACTTGCATGACCCCTGTGCATTTGAATCTTTGTTCATGCCTTTGTCGATTTTTGATGTTTTCTTTAAAGGATGCATCAATTTGTGCTAAGTCATTTCCCTTTCCATTCTTTTTAGACAATGTGACGAAAAGGAGAGTCAACAATATAATAATCTATGTATATTTTTGTTTTAAAAAATTATTAATGTAAGGGGAATTGTGTAGTTTTGTTTATCAAATTATGTTCATGTTTTTTTCAAAGGTTTATTTTGATTTCAAACTATCAATCTACATATATAATATATATATATATACCTATTTTCATTTGTTTTAAGAATTTAAAATTACTTCTAAACCTATCATTTTATGTAAGTGGATTGTTAATTTCTATTTATCAAAGGGATTCATCATGATTTCAATCTATCATTTTATGTTTAATTTAAAAATATTTATATATATGTGTGTATATATATATATATATATATATATATTAATAATTAGAAGGGATTATTCATTAATTTTAAAAATCTATATTAAAGGGTTTGAATTTGTATTTAATCTATCATTTTATATTTTACAAAGATATATACTATCTGTTAATAATATAAGGGATTTATTTAAATTTTATCATTTACATTTTATGTGAATATTTTGTTTACAATGATAAATGTTATCATTTTATGAGATAATTATAAATAAAACCAATCATTACTTGTGTGCAGAGTATTTAAACATACATGAATGTCATAATTTGTATAAGATATGACCATAATCTATAATACATGACATATTATACATGTAATAATTTTATTAATTGTACATATATGTGTATTGAATAAATATTTACATAAGAAATTATTATTGAAATGGTTTTATGTGTACAAAGAATGGAAACCTTAATTCAAGAATATTGATAACATTCTATGTATTTTTGACAAGTGGAGAATGCCAGCTACTACTATTTATTAGAAGTTTTCTTAATTAAGTTGTAAGTGTAAATTTATTTATTAGCATATGTTGTCAATGTTTCTAAAGTAGATAACCCATTGAATAATGTATATATATAAGTAAAGATTAAAATGATTTCATAAAATCTGACATTTTAATGTTATAAATATGGTGGAGAATTGGTGAGTGAACCCATCCCTCATCAAGTGGGTAGGTTTATGTCAGCCTTCGATGTTTCAGGTAGCCTCATTGTTTTTTGTTTTAAGAAGCTTGCATATTGTTTTTAGAAAAATCACTGGAATATGTTTAAATCAACTTTTTCGTGTAATTAATTTACGAATAAATGAAGAATTTTTAAGGAATAAGTATTTTCAATAATTATTTCAAAAATTATTTCTAAACATATTATCAAAAATATTTTCAAAAAAAATATTTTTTAAAGTATTTATCAGAGATTTTAAAACCCATTATTTTCCAATAAAGTTTCTTACCCAATATTTTAAATTTATTTTCACAGGTTGAGTAACTTTTCTTTGTAGAGGTAGCACGTGGAAAGTATTTTTGTTTAAATTATTTTATTTTGTACAGTTTTGTTAAGCTGTAAGACATGTATCTAATCCTTCAAAATCTAGAATAGTAAAAGTTCCTAGTATGTATTAAATGTTGTGTATTTGTTCAGTTTATTTTATATAAAAAAATATACTAAGCATTTTTATGCGCTGAACCCGGTAGCGTGGGTTTGGGCCATTATAGTTGGTATAAGAGCAATGGTCTAGACAACATTGGAGATTAAGTTTTGTTAGTAGAGTATATAACTTTATCAATTCTAGTTTTTCTTAATTCATAATTTTCTTAAGTTTAATGAATGAATTGCAAGGGCGTAATTCATTTAAGGGGGGAAGAATGAAACACCCCAAGAAATTTATATAGTAATTTATTTTAATTAAGTATTTATTTAATATTTTTTTATAATCTAAAACCAATCAATAAAGGTTTTAATAAAAGATTTTATAAAAAAAAATATTTTTATTCAAAATTATAAAATATTACTTTTCAAGAAATATTATTTTCATTAAATAAATGTATTATTTTAAATACTTTAAAATATATCCTTTATTTAAAAGTATGTTTTATTGTTTAATTTTTTGAACATATTATTATTATTTTACAATAAAAATGTTTGGATTTAAAATTATAATCAAATACCTTTTTTATGTATTTAAAAGAGAGTTTTAATATATATATATATATAATATAATATTTAGGATACTAATTATAATATTTTAATGATAATGATAATAATAATAATAATAATTAATTTCAAAACACATTTATTAAATAAAATTATCATTAATATTAAGATAATATATTTTATTAAAATATGATATTATATTAATGATTTTGTTTTATGATATTTCTGAAATTATAAATATATGTAATATAAAAAAATGAATTTATACCTATATAAAAAAAATACACTATTTGTTTTGAATATACATATATAATTATATTAAAAAAGCAAATTTATTTATATATTAAAAAGTTACATGTATTATAAAATGTTTTCATTAAAAAAGTGGTTTGATTTGTTAAAAAAGTGATGTGTTTATTGAAAATTAAAATGTTACATCAAATAAAAATAATAATAAATAAAATGTGATTTTATAATAATATAACATAAAGAAAATCATGGAATGACAACAAAAAGGAAAAAAGGTAAGATGAAAGAAAGGAGACACATGATAGAATAAAAAAGAGGGAGTAACGACTTTGATAAAAAAGGATAAGAAAAAAATTGAAATGATTACAACTTAAAATAATAATAAAGTAAAACATAAAGTGATTAAAAAAAGAGGTTTTTCTTCAACCTCCCAATGAAACAACCAAACCATCAAGCACCATCTCTGATCAATCCATCCTATTTTCTTCCCTTAAAATACCATGTCTAATCCCAACTGTCAGATCCACTTGTGTTTATCTGAGCCGTTCCTTCTAATCCGGACCATCTTCCCCACAAAACCCTACCCACATTCCTCATTAATGACATCACATCCCTTAACTCCTTCCACAACTTATGAAGGAAGACTTTAATATAAAAATATATATAGCATATATACCTCGCAAGAATAATGATAAATATATATTATATTTTAAAACTAAGCCAACACCAAATTAAATTAAACATTCACGCTTGACTCTCAAAATGCATATTATTTTCAATTCACATTTTTATTCCTTGAATAGTTATTCTATCTTAAATTATATAAACCTCACCCTACATACCTAAATATCCAAGATCACCCTCCCAAACCCTCTTATTTCTTCTTCCCAGAGTTCAGAATCCAAAAATTACACTTATAGGTAAGGGTTTATTTTATTTTTATTAGTTTATGTTCGAAGATATATGTACATATATATATATATGTATATATAAAATAATATATCTATATTTATGTTTTAAGAAATTACAAATGTAAGGGAAATTGTTTAGTTTAGTTTATCAAATTATGTTTGTGATTTTGAAAAGGTTGATTTTGATTTCAAACTATCAATCTATTTATATAATATATATATATATATATATACCTATTTTCATTTGTTTTAAGAATTTAAAATTACTTCAAAACCTATCATTTTATGTAAGAGGATTATTTATTTCTATTTATCAAAGGGTTTGATCATGATTTCAATATACCATTTTATGGTTAATTTACAAATATTCATATATATATATATATATATATATATATTGATTTATATTTATTTCTTTTAAGAATTAAAAGGGATTATTCATTAATTTTCAATATCTATATGCAAGGGTTTGAATTTTTTTAATCTATCATTTTATGTTTTATAAAGATATATATTATCTATTAATAGTATAATGAATTGATTTAAAATTTATCATTTACATTTTATGTGAATATTTTTTTGCAATGATAAATGTTATCATTTTATGTGATAATTCTAAATAAAACCTACCATTTCATGTGCACAAAGCCTTTAAAGATACATGAATGTCATAATTTGTATAAGATATGGCCATAATCTATAATACATGACATGTCATGCATGCATTAGTTTTTCATAATTGTATATATATGTGTATTGAATAAATATTTATGTAGGAAATTATTTTTGAAATGTTTTTATGCGTACAAAGAATGGAAAATTTAATTCATGAATATTGATAAAATTTTATGTATTTATGACAAGTGGAGAAAGCAAGTTAATCCAATTTATCAAAAGTTTCCTTAATTAAGTTATAAGTGTAAATTTATTTATTATCATATATTGTAAAGTAGAAAACCCAATGAACAATATATATATATATAAAGAAATATTAAAATTATTTCATAAAATCTATCACTTGAATGTTATAAATATGATAGGGAATTAGGGAGTGAACCCATCCATCGTCAAGTGAGTAGAAATAAGGCAACCTTCAATGTTTCAAGTGGCCTTAGTATTTTTGTTTTAAGAATCTTGTGTATTATTTTTAGAAAAATCACTGAAATATGTTTAAATCAATTTTTGAGCATATTTAATTTTCAATACAATGCTGTATTTTTAAGGCATAAGTAATTTCAATAATGATTTCAAAAAGTATTTCTAAATGTATTATTGAAAGTATTTTCAAAAAACTATTTTTTAAAAGTATTTATCAAAGATTTTAAAACCACTTACTGGGAAATATAATTTCCCACCCTATATTTTAAATTTATTTTTACAGGTTGAGTAGATTTTCTTTATAGAGGCAACACACATGAAGTATTTTTTTTAAATTTTGAAGAACCTTTGTGATGATTTTTTAACAAAGTTTTTTTTGATTTTTTTTGAAAACTAACCTTTTTGTATAAGAATGTTTTTGTTATTTCAGAATGAGACCCATATCCCTCATAATAAAGATTCATCATATTCAGAGTATCATATCCATATGAATCAGATTCAGATCATCAGATCCAAAAGAATAGGAAGTAGAAAATTTTGTTTGCTGGAATTTATCCTTTGTCGTAATTAAAGAAAGAAAGAAGTTTCTAAGTGAAGAAGTTGTATTATTTCTGAAGATATTTGAAAGAATATTATGATGTTTGAAGTTTGAAAGTTTTAATATATTCTAAACCAAATTAGATGATGCTTTTCTAATCAATTAGTTATAACAATTCATGAAAACTTTCATGATAAAATGTTTTAAATAAATGGTGGAGAGGTTTGAAGAAATTAAAAATTTTAGAGTGAAGAAATTCCATCGTAATGATATTTCCATCATAATGGAATTCCCATTATAATGAGAATTACATTATAATGAGATAAGAAGGAAACATAAATCATAATGAGCTAATAAGGAAATATAAATTATAATGAATTGTGAAGGAAACATATCATAATGAGATGAGAAAGAAATAGAATAATAATGAGCTGATTATGAAGAAGGCACAAAAAGAAAATTCCATAATTTTTATGGAAAGTTGAAGAGGTAAAACTTAAAATTCATTTTTTTCATAAATCTCAGAGAAATATAAGGAGGATTGAATTAGTAAAATTTGATGTTTAAATGAGAGAGATACTTGGATATTTTAAAATTTGAGGAAGCGGGGAAAGTTTTCAAGTTTCCCACTTTTTCTTTTTGAGTCACCTATAAATACATACTCAGATAATTTGTTCACTATCTAAATTTTACACAAGTATAAAAGGAAGAGCCCTAAAGAAATCAAGTGAAATTTATTACTGACCAGAGATCTCCTGATGAGGATCATACATCTGAATTTTTGTTTATAGGATTAAGAAATATCGTATTGAGTTGACCAGATTGAGAAGATCATATTGAGTCGATTAGATTGAGAAGATCTTACAGAGTCAATAAGACTAAGAAATATCATATTGAGAATTTGAGCAGAGTTTGAGTTTTTCAGATTGATAATGGGTTCATTGTATTCAGTCCACTGCATTGAGAGAATTAGATCCAGACTCATCATATTGAGATAATAGGATCTAGACTCATAATATTGAGAGAATGAGATCTAGATTGATTGTATTGATAGAATAAGCTCCAGAATCATCTAATTTAGAAAAAATGATCTAGCCAAATTAGATTGAGGATTCAGATTGAGCAACTGTGGATAAGTTTCAAAAAAATTATTTTTTTGTTTGGATCAATTGTTTTATAAGAAATCATTATAAAATGATGGGAGTGAGTATAATCTTTACTCTTAGGATATAGAATGTGTATAATGGGAGTTAGAACATGTTATATTCACTTATTCATAATATTGGATTTCCATAGATCCACGAGAGTGGCTATGACAAGGATGTAGGTTCTCACACTGAGTCCGAACCTTGAAAATCTTGTGTGATTTACTTTCTTTCCTACTTTTTTATGAATGATTATTTACTAAAATTTGATAAGGAAATAAATCTTAATAGGTTATAGGGGTTTTGTTTTGAAAAGTATAGTAACTTATAAAAATTGAACAACTGATTCAACCCCCATTCTTAGTTTCTATTATATTCTTTGTAACTTCAATTTGTATCAGAGGGAGGTTCCCTTGTTGAATCCTTATCATGGACTATATAAATTAAGTAAACAATAGATTAATTACTATATTTGATGGCAAAAATTATTATGGATGAATAAATAGGATGATTTCTTATCTTTTATATCTTGTCCTAGAAGTTGTTGATATTTCCACTATTGGTTTTCCAATTATTGAGAAAGATACTCCTATAAAATTTGCTGATAAGAGAAATATAGAATTTGATGGAAATTATAGAAATTATATTCTCATGTTATTATTAGAAAATATTTATCAGAAGGTGGTGGGTCTTAAAACTTAAAAAAATATGTGGGACAAGCTAGAAAGTGTTTTCCAAGGGAAAACAAAAGTTAAGGAAGCAAAGCTAAAAATCCGACATTGTATGTATGAAGACATAATAATGAGAGATGAAGAAACAATTGATGAATACTTCACCTGAGTAAATGAAATTGTTTACAACATCATAGGATTCAGAGATTTCTTTGATGATTCTATAATTATGAATAAACTTATAAGAAACTTTCCAAACATGTTTGATTCTAAAATTTATTCTTTAGAATATAAGGATGATTTATCTCTTGATGAATTGCATAAATTTCTTGTTGCTTATAAAATGAGGAAATATTTAATATTAAAAATAAATTAAAATATGAAATATATGTTGAAGATATGAGAAAGATGAAAATCCAAGATGTTGAAGAAGCTGATCCTTATAGGTCTGAATAAAAGTATGATGATGAGTTGAATGATAAGATTATGTCTCTTATCTATAAAAACTATCATAGAGAAAGAGGAAAATATAGAGGTAAAATTCCTCTCAAATTTTTTCAGTGTGGTGGAATCAGACACTTTTCTATAAATTTTAACAAGAATAAAGTTGAAGAATATGAAGATGATTCTGATGAAAAACCCCGATGGAAGAAGTAAAACAAAAAATGATAAAGAAGAAAAGTATTCCAATAAATACAAGAAAAAGTTTACTAGAAGCAAAATAAGTATTTTGAGTGAGAAAGTTGAATCTGACTCAACTAAAAATAATTCTTCTGAAGATGAATGTTCAAAAAAATCACAACCTTCAATGAAAAGGTTGAGAGATAAAAATATTCCTTCGATAGTGAAGAAGATGGTGAAGAATACTATAGAGAGTATAAACTTAGAACAAAAATATCTGCATGAATTGATCAAAACAAAAATCTCAAGAAATAAATTACTGTCTTGAAGAAATATTTTGAAGAAGTTGCTGATGAGAGAAAAGATTTTATCAAGTAGGAGGATGAATACATTCATGATATTTTAAGTTACAAACATAGAATTTCTAAATAAGAAAAGATGATTGAAGATCATAGTAAGGATTTGGAAGATAAGAAAGAAGATATTAACAAGTTTCAATAAAAAATTCTTGAGTCTGAAAGTAAATTTAATAAAATGAATGAAAACTTAAACGAAGCTTCAAAATTAAAAGCTTAAACTTATAAAGTTACTGAGAAGGCTCAATACAAGAATCAGGTTAAATATTCTCTTACCAAAAATAATGTTTCATATAATTATTTTAACATTTCAGGTTCTGAAAAAACTATTTGGAAATATTGGATGGATAAAGGATTTAATAAACCTATCAAATCTACAAAATTAGAAAACTAAATCAATGAAAAAGACGGTCCATGTCCTAATAATGTTTTAGCTGAAAGAATTTACCAACCTCAAAAAAGTTTTTACAAAGAATGATCATTCTTAAATAGAAAATCAAGATTTGATGGCTATTTTTGGTTTTTTGGAATCTATGGGAACAAGGCATATAATTATTGTCAAAAATTATCTCTACTTAAAGAAGATTTGAGAAAAGTGGAAAAAATAATGGAAGTAGAATGAGTAACTTTCCTAGCTTATAGAAAGTTGAACAAGTGAATTCTCAAGATGTTAGAAACTTTATAAAAAAAATAAATTTAAATATTTGGAAGAAGTTTTTGGAATATGTGATCAATATAGGAATCATGCCAAAATATATATAAAACTCCTTCTAGAATAAGTTTCTTATAATAGAAAAGAAAAGAAAGCTGAAAAGAATAATGTTGAGGGAATAAATTTTGTTGTTGAGACAACTTTGAAATCAATTAAATGGAACAAATCATGGATACTTGATAGTGGTTTATCTTCACATATGATAGGTGATATAAAAATATTGAAATATGTTTAAATTCACGAGGAATGAGAAGTTACCTTTGGTAGTGATAGTTCTTTAAAAATCATAGGAATCAGAATGAATGAGATTAAAGCCAAAAAGTTGAAATCTAGATATTTTTTATTTATTGATGAGATAAAACATAACTTACTTAGTGTAAGTAAACTTTGTGATGATGGAAAAGAATTTTTTTTAAATAATATTTTTGTATCATCAAAAGTGTGAATGATGGAAAATTTATTAAAAAAGGAGAAATAACTAGTGGGAATCTATTTCAAATAGGATAATTCAACAAATCATGTTACTTGAGTACTAAATATGGAAAAAAATGTGGCACCAAGTACTTGTCCAACTTGGGTAGAAAAACATGAATAAACTTTATAATGTTGATGCAGTCTGAAATTTTCCAGAATTTAAAAGAAGTGATGAAGATGTTTGTATTGCTCTCTAGAAAGGAAATACGACTAACAAAAGTCATAAGAGAATTGATATTAAATCTACTAGAACACTTGAGCTTATTCATTCCAATTTATATGGTCCAATGAGACATAAATCAACAAAAGGAGATTTATACTTTATCACTTTTATTTATGATTTCACTTGGCTGAAAAATATCATGTTTTTTGAAGCACAATTTAGGTGATATTGAAATGTTAAAATTCTTTAGAAAATATGTTGAGAAAGAAATGGGGTTTTTATAAAGAAGTTGAGAACAGATAATTGTACCTAATTCAAGAACAATACTTTTGAAAATTATCTGAGAATGCATGGTATCAAACCTCAGTATAGTGCTCCATATACTCCACAACAAAATAGAGTATCATAAATAAATAATAGAAGTTTGGTGGAAATGGGATGATATATGTTAGTTGAATACAAAATTTCAAAATTCTATTAAAGAGAAATTGTTAGTACTAATATACATGTTCAAAATAGACGTTTGTTAAATCTAGAAACCAACATGACTACTTATGAAATGTGGTATAGAAAATTCATTGAAGTATTTAAATGTTTTTGGAATTCTATGATTTCTCAAAATAAAAAATATGTATTTGGGAAAGTTTGATGAGAAAGCTGAGGGAGGAACTTTTATGGGTTATTAACCAAATGAAAGAAGTTACAAATGTTAGAAAAAACATTTAGAAAAGTTGGTGGACTCATATGATGTGAAGTTAATTGAAAATAAAAGTTCCTTAAAAAAGTTATTGAGAATATTAAGAAGGATAAATCATAGAATTCCAATAATGGTGAAAGTAATTCCAAACATCCTTATCAAGATTCAGAATAATCATGTGATGATGAAATTTTAGTTGGGAAAGAAAATTTGAAATTTCCTACCTTATAAAAACATATTGAATCTAAATAAATTAGTAGGAATCATAAGAATCCATTTCAGACTAGAAGGAAGTTGAGATTAGAAAATCAAACTTTAGTTGTCTCAAAAGTTAAACCAGAATCAGTTTCATAGGATATTCAACATAAAGAATGGGTGGATGCTATAAATGGAGATTTTTATCATATTGAGAAGAATGAAACATGGGATCTTGTTTCACAACCAGCAAGTAAAAATGTTATTGGAATCAAGTGGGTTTATAGAAACATGTTAAATGAACATAGAGAATTTTCAAGAAACAAATCAAAGATTTTTTGTAAAGGCTACGTACAAGTGAAATGTGTGAATTTTGAAGAAACTTTCCCCCATTTTCAAGATTATAAACTATTATAATGTTTATTTCAGTGGTCGCGCATCATAATTACAAAGTTTATTAGATGGATGTAAAGTTAGCTTTCTTAAATGGTGATATTGAGGAAGAAGTTTACATTGAACAAACTTGTGGGTTTATACTCAATAAATATTAAAAAAATGTTTTTAAATTGAATAAAGCATTGTATGGGTTGAAACAAGATCCATGTTATTGGTATTATAAACTTTACAATTGTTTTAGAATGTTGAAATTTTCTAATGGAAAATTTGATAACAACTTATATGTGAAAGATGTTGACTCTAGATCATTAATTTTAATTGTTTATATGGATGATATAGTTTTTTCTGGGGATAAAGAAGATGTTTGTAAAGCATTTTCTAAGGAAATAAATAAGAGTTTTGAAAATTTTTATGTTATGAGAATTAACTTTCTTGTTTGGATTAAAAATTCAACAGAAGGAAAAATATATTTTATTATCTAAAGAAAAATATTCTAGGGAATTGTTAAATAAGTTTGGGATGATAGAATCCAAAGAAGTTTCAACTCCTATTTCAGTGAGCACAAAGTTGAATAAATATGAATCCAGAATAAGTGTGAATCAGAAAGACTTTTGGATGCTGATTGGAAGTCTTATTTACCTTATAGCCTTAAGGATTCATATTTTTTATGTTGTGAATTTGTGTGCCAGGTATAAAAGTAATCCAAAAGAATCACATTTTTTGGAAAAACAAATAATTATGAGATATATCAAAGGAACAACTTCATATGGGCTGTTATATAAAAGAAATAGTGAGAAAAATTTCCATGGTTTTACTGATTCCGATTGGGCTGGAGATTATAATGATTGAAAATCAACCCCAAGAAGAACATTTTTCTTGGGTGAATGTTGTGTGAGTTGGAATAGTAAGAAACAAAGTTCAATAACTTTGAGCACAACTGGATTTGAATATGTTGCAGTTACTCAGGATTGTACTCAAATGTTATGGATAAAAGTTAAGCGGGAATATTTTAAAGTAAAATCTTCTAAACCATTGAAGATACTTTGGGATAATGAGAGTGAAATTGATATTTCTAATAATCCTATTAAACATTAAAGATTAAAACAAATTGATATTAATTTTCACTTTATAAAAGATAAAGTTATTATTAGAGATGTTTTTCTGGAATACATTTCAACAAATTATCAGATTACTGATATATTTAAAAAATTGTTGCTGAAAGAAAGGTTTGTGTAATTAATGATGAAACTTCATGTTCATACTCCTCCCATGTATTCATAAACATCATAAGTAATATCCCCTATTATTCTTTGGATTATACTGACAAAGGGGGATAGAAAGTACCAACATTTCACTTTTTAAGTAGTTTTTACTTATCTTTATTAAATGAATCTAAATATATGGTTATTAGAAAATGGGATAGAGAAAAATAAAAGTGAGTGAAAAAGAAAATTGAGAGAGAAATAAAGTGATAAAGAAAAGATAAAAGTTAGGGGAGTTTATCTTTACATGGAAACATAATTTTCTTACCACCGAGGGATGAATTTTTTTGAAAAACATTACTTTATCTATTAGTGTGGTGTCAAGACACTATCTTTTGAGAAAAGATATATTTTTATGAAATTAAAAAAACATGATTTGTTTACAAGAGTTGATTTGTAAAAAAAATTCTAAGAGTTTGAAAAGTTGTTAACGATGGTTGTTAACAAATCCAAAGGAGGAGATTGAAGAACCACTGTGATGAATCATTTTAAAAAAGTTTTTTTTTATTTTTTAACAACTAACCTTTTTATAAGAATGTTTTTGTTATTCATGAATAATACCCATATCCATTATAATTAATACTCATCAGATTCATAGTATCGTATCCATCTAAAATGAATTTAGATAATTAGATCCAAAAATATCAGAGGCAAAAATTGTTGTTTGCTAGAAGTTTTCTTTTTTTGTAATCACATAAAGAAAGAAGTTGCTAAATGAAGAAGTCATATTGTTGCTAAATAGTTTTGAAATAAGTCTATGAAGTCAAGATTTAGAAAGTTTTAATACTTTATAAACCAAATAAGATGATGCTTTTATGATAAAAAAGTTCTCATAAATCATGAAACCTTTCATAATAGAAGCTTTTGAATAAATGGTGAGGAGATTTGAAGAAATTCAAAACTATAGAGTAAATAAATTCCATCGTAATGAGATTTACATTATAATTGGATTTATATCATAATGGGAATTTTATTTTAATGAGATTATAAGGAAACATAAATCGTAATGTTCCAAGAGAGAAAAAAAATCGTAATGAGATGAGAAAGAAATAGATTGTAATGAGCTGAGAAGGAAATAGAATCACAATGAGTTGATTAAGAAGAATAATCAAAAAGAAAATTCCATAATTTTTATGAATCATCGAGGAGGTAAAACTTAAAATTCAATTTTTTTTAAATCTAGGAGAAATATAAAGAGGATTAGAGAAGTCAAAGTTTATGTTTAAATGAGAGAGATCTTCGATGATTTTGAAATTTGAGGAAGTAGGAAAAGTTTTCAAGTTTCCTATTTTTTCTTTCTGATCCACCTATAAATACTTTCTTATATCATTTTTTTATTTTCAAACTTTTACACAAGAAGAAAAGAAGGAGAACTGAAGAAATAAAGTGAATGTCACTGCTGACCAGAGATCTCATGAGGATGATCAGACTACCAAATGTTTTTTTACCAGATTGAGAAAGATTATATTGAGTCAATCAGATTGAGAAGATTATATTGAGTCCATCAGACTAATAAGATCATATTGAGTTGATCAGGATGAGAAAGATCATATTGAGAATTGTTTCAGAGTTCATGTTTTGAATATTGAGAATGGGTTCATCGTATTGGGAGAATCAGATCTAGACTCATCGTATTTAGAGAATCATATCCAAACTCATTGTATTGAGATAATTAGATCCAGACTGATTGTATTGAGAGAATCAGATCTAGTATCATCAGATTGAGAAAATCAGATCTAGCCAAATTAGGCGGAGGATTCAGTCTAAGAAATTTTGAATCAGTTTCAACAAAGTCTTTATTATTATTTTTGGATCAATTAATTTATAAGAAATCATTGTAAACTGACGGAGTCAGTATAATTTTTCCTATCGAGAGTTTGCACAAGTTGTATTCAGTTATTCATAATAGTATAGACCCATGGGAGTGGATGTGGAAAAGATATAGGTTCTCACACTAAGGCCAAACCTTGTAAATCTTGTGTGCTTTACTTGCTTTCCCACTTTTTCATACATAAGTATATACTAAAAGTTGATAAGGAAATAAATCTTAACAGGTTGCAGGGGTGAAGTTTTGAAAATTATTGAAACTTATAAAAATTGAACAACTAATTCAACCCCCCCATTTTAGTTTCTATTCGGTCCCTTAGAACTTTAAATTTATTCTATTTTGTATAGTTTTTTTAAGTTGTAAGACATGTATCTAATTCTTCAAAATATAGACCGGTAAAAGTTCATGGTACATATTAAATGTTGTGTATTTTTTAATTAATTTTATATAAAAAACACAACATTTTCATGCGCATGCAGAACCTAGTAGCATGGGTTCAAGCCATTGTTGTTGGTATCAAAGCAACGGTCTGGACAAATTTGGAGATTAGATGTTTTTAGTAGAGTATAGAAGTTTATCAGTTCTAGTTTTTCTTAATTCATATTTTTTTAAGTTTAATGAATGAATTGCAAGGGTAAAATTCATTTAAGGGGGGAATAATGTAACACCACAAGAAATTTAATTAGCAATTTATCTTAATTAAGTATTTATTTAATATTTTTTTTATAATTTAAAACCAATCAATAATGGTTTTAACAAAATATTTTATAAAAATGAGATATTTATATTCAAAATTATAAAATATAACTTTTCAAAAAATATTATTTTCTTTAAATAAATGTATTTTTTTAAATAAGTTAAAAAATATCCTTTATTTAAAATTATGTTTTAATATTTAATGTTTTGAATATGTTATTATTATTTTTCAATAAAAATTTTTGGATTTAAAATTATAACAAGATACTTTTTTATGTATTTAAAAGATCATTTTAATACATATATATATATAATTTAATATTTATGATACAAATTATAATATTTTAATGATAATAATAATAATAATAAAGTATAAAACATATTTTTTAAGAAAATTATTATTAATATTAAGATAATATATTTTATCAAAATATGAAATTATATTAATGATTTTGTTTTATAATATTTTTGAAATTATAAATATATATAATATAAAAAAAAGAATTTATAACTATATAAAAAATAGACTATTTATTTTAAATATATATAATTATATTAAGAAAATGAAATTATTTTTATATAAAAAGTTACATGTATTATAAAACATTTTCATAAAAAAGTGATTTTATTTGTTAAAAAACGTGATGTGTTTATTGAAAATTAAAATGTTACATAAAATAAAAAAATAATAAATAAAATGTTATTTTATAATAATATAATATAAAGACAATCATGACATGACATCCAAAAAGGAAAAAATTTAAGATATAAAAAAAGGAGAGATGTGACAGACTAAGAAAGAGGGAGTAATGACTTAGACAAAAAGATAGAATAAAAAAATTAAATAATTACAACATAAAATAATAATAAAGTAAAACATAAAACGATTAAAAAAAGAGGGGTTTCTTCGACCTCCCAATGCGACAACCGAACCATCCAACATAATCTATGATCGATCCCTCATGTTTTCATCCTTTAAAATACTAGGTTTAATCCTAACCATCTGATCTGCTCAGGTTCATCCGATCCGTCCCTTCTAATACTGATCGTCTTCCCCGCTACAACCCTACCCATGTTCCTCAAACCAGTAGGTCGATACCATTGGGATCATCTTCTCAGTTGAAGTACCATTCCACCATGCCCATCTCAGATTTGATTTCCTTAATAATGAAATTAGACCCCTTGAATCCTTTTATGAATTATGAAGAAAGCCTTTCAAATAAGAATATAGATTGCATATATACCTTGTAAGAATAATGATAAATATATATTATATTTTGAAACTAATATGAAACCCAATTTAATTAGAATTTCATGCTTGACTCTCAAAATTCATATTATTTTCATATTATTTTTAGTTCACATTTTCATTCCTTGAATAATTATTGCATCTTGCATTATATAAACATCACCCTGCACACCTAAAGACCCGAGCTCACCCTCCCAAACCCTCCTATTTATTCTTCCTAGTGTTTAGAATCCAGCACTTCCACTTAAAAGTAAGGGTTTATTTTATTTTTATTAGTTTATGTTACAAATATATATATATATATATATATCAATCTATCTATATTTGTGTTTTAAGAAGTTATGAAATGTAAGGGAAAATGTTTAGTTTTGTTTATAAAATTATGTTCATGGTTTAGAAAAGGTTTTTTTGGTTTCAAACTACAAATCTACATATAATATACATACATACCTATTTTCATTTGTTTTAAGAATTTAAAATTACTTCTAAACCTATCATTTTATGTAAAAGGATTGTTTATTTATATTTAATAAAGGGTTTGATCATGATTTCAATCTATCATTTTATGTTTAAGTTACAAAGATTTATATATATATGTATATATATATATATATCTATTTATTTTTATTTTTTTAAGAATTAAAAGGTATTATTCATTAATTTTTAAAATCTATATGAAAGGGTTTAAATTTTTTTTAATCTATCATTTTATGTTTTACAAAGATATATATTATCTGTTAATAATATAAGGGATTGATTTAAATTTTATCATTTACATTTTATGTGAATATTTTGTTTATAATGATAAATGTTATCATTTTATGTGACAATTCTAAATAAAACCTATCATTTCATGTGCGCAAAGTCTTTGAACATACATGAATGTCATAATTTATATAAGATATGGACATGATCTATAATACATGACATATCATGCATGAATTAGTTTTTATTAATTGTATATATATGTACATTGAATAAATATTTTCATAGTAAATTATTATTAAAATGGTTTTATGTGTACAAAGAATGGAAACTTTAATTCAATAGTGTTGACAATATTCTATGTATTTATGAAAAGTGGATAAATTCATCTACTAAATTCATTATAATATTACTTAATTGATTTATAAGTGTAAATTTATTTATTTTCATATGTTTTCAATGTTTTTAAAGTAGAAAACCCAGTGAAAAATTTATATATATAAAGAAAACTTAAAATTATTTCCTAAAAACTAGCACTTGAATGTTATAAATATGACAGGGAATTGGGGAGTGAACCTATCCCTCGTTAAGTGGGTAGGCCCAAGACAACATTAAATATTTCAAGTGGACTCAATATTCTTTTTAAGAATCTTTCATATTTTTTTAGAAAAATCACTGGAATATGTTTAAACAATTTTTTTAGCATAATTAATTTTCAAAGAAATGCAAGATTTTCTAAGCATTAGTAATTTAAATAATGATTTCAATTTTTTTCTAAACATATTTTCAAAAGTATTTTCAAGTTTTTTAAAATTATTTATAAAATATTTTAAAACCCTTAAATGGGAAATATAATTTGTCACCATATATTTTAAATTTATTTTTACAAGTTGAGTATATTTTCTTTATAGAGGCAGCACACACAATTTTTTTTTGTTTCATTTATTTTATTTTGTAAAGCTTTATTAATTTGTAATTAATATATCTAATTCTTCAAAACCTAGACTAGTAAAAGTTCTAGGTATGTATTAAATGTTTTCTTTTTTGTTTAGTTTATTTTATAAAAAAATTATACACAACATTTTCATGTGCTAAACCTAGTAGCGTGGGTTCAGGTAATTATAAGGTAGGTGGTCTAAATGTCAATTCCCATAGTCTTAATTTAAATTGTGTTTATGAAATTTTTCAAATTCAATTTCCATGATTATGAAATGGAATATGAAATTGAATTGATTAAATTAAATTACCATGTGATAATGAAATGGGTGGAACTTGGGGTAATTATAATTGGTTGAATTGTGATTATGAAATTGGTTGATTAATGGGATTGTTGATAATGGAAATTAAGGGATGGTAAGATTAACCTCAAAGGGTTTAAGGTTATTATGATAAATATTTGTTAAATTAATTAATGGTTAAATGTTCATATTATTCAATGTGATTAAAGTGAAGGACCATGTTGTTTTAATGAATTGAAATGGTATATCATGATGCGAATTTTGATAACAAGGTTAATGATGATAAAACTTGATAAATGTAATATATGTAATATACATGAAATTGTGATATATTAATTTATTGATAAATGGGGTGTGGGGTAGGGAATGATGCTCTAAATAACCACGAGGTAATAAACATGAAATTTTAGGCCCAAATACATGCATGTGAATATTATTGTATGGGACGAGGACTAATGCTCCAAATACTCATATGTTGTGGGTTAGGGACTGATACTCCAAATACCTACAGGGCGCTAGACATGACGTTCTAGGCCCAAAATATTGGCATTGAACTGTGGTTATAAGTAACTGTTATATGAATTTAAATTAAATGTATAATGGAATCTGATGTTATAATGAATTGTGATTTCACTTTGTGATATGGTTAAGACTCTGGCATGGGACGAAGAAGGTATTGATGGTTTAGGTGTCATCGTGAACCTGTGTAATTATGTGGTTAATTAAATAAAAATGAATTGTGAAAACTATTTATTTATTTTATTACAATTTATTATTTATATAACTGTATAAACTATTATAGACTAGATATTTGTGTACACTCCATTGGTGGTGGCCTACTGAGTTGTACTCACACCCTACTCAATATTCTTAATTGACACCCAAATAGAATTCATGTTTTAAAGATAAGATAAGGGAAAGAGTCGTATGTTTGATGTATGAGTTGGGATAGAGATTGAATGAGGGAACCATACATCTTGGGAGTTTTCAGTGTCTTTATTTTGGGTTTTTCATTTTACAATTGACACTTATATGGCATGACATGTTTGCATATTTGGTTTGGTTATTGTTTCCTATTTTGTTTCATCATGTAATATTAGTATTTATTGTTATGGTATGTTTCTATTTATTTATTTTTATTATTGGATTTTGTATACTTATTTTTCTCTTTGGTGTTACTTTGATAAATATATTATAGTTTCCCCATGATACATTTATTGACTATCGTTGTTGTTGACATCCTATGGAATATGGGGAGGCGCACCTCAGGTCATGTGACGAAATGGATTGGGACCTCAGTGTGTGGAACCTAGGTCAAGACATTACACCTTTTTAATCCAATTAATAAGATCTCAAAATATCCTCTAGGGTTTGACTTGTTTACTCAGACTGACCATATGTATGAGTATGATACACAGTGATAAAAGCCAACTCTTTATCAAGAGCTTGTTGAAGACTTTACCAGAACTTTGAGGTAAACCTTTGATCCTGATCTGACACAATGGAATATGGTACTCCATGAAACCTTACCACTTCCCTAATGTATATCCTAGAAATCTGATCCCAAGAGAAATATTCTATGATAGTGATGATGTGTGCTGAATTTGTAAGGCGTTCAACTATAACCCATATAGTATTGTACCATTTAGATGTTTGGGGATTCCAAAAATAAAATCCATCGTGATGTTTTACCATTTCCATTATGGTATGGGTAATATATGTAAAATAATATTATACTTTTGGCTCTTATCCTTAACTTGTTGACATACTAATCATCAAGATACAAGCTCTACGATATATCTCTTCTTGTCATCCCACAAAAAAATACTACTTCAAACCTCTATACATATTTTTACTTCTGGGATAAATAGAGAACAAAGAACTATAAGATTTTAATTACTCATTCTTAAAATCTAGTTGGGACACATACATAGTTCATGAACCTTATCATTCCATCACAATCAAGGTTAAACTTAGAAATATTTCTCACCTTCTTCTATAGATCTATATCCTCCATCTAGACCTCTTTAATCTTTAATTGGATATATAGTTGAACATTCATTTGAGAATGATAATATTCCTCCCATTCCTTCAAGATATTCAGATCCATCCTTTAAAAATCTAGAAATATTAGATCTTTTTTTGATCTTAATCATGTATAACCTAGCATTATCCTTTTGAATCAAAGTATCAACAACCTTGTTCACTTTCTCATGGAGGTAATGTATTGAGAAGTAATAATATTTAGTTATCTCTAACCATGTTCTCTAGAACATGTTAAACACCTTCTAAATAAATATATACTTTAAAATTTTTTGATCAGTATATATATCACACATTCCCTTGTAAATATAATACCTCTATATATTTAATATAAAAATTTCCACAACTAACTCCAAATAACGAGTTAGGTAATTTTTACCATGAAACATAAATTTTCATGAGGCATAAACCACAACCATTTCATTTTGCAGAAGATAAAATCAAAATACCTTCTAGGATGCATCACTGTAGATTAAAAACCCTTCTCCACTATAGAGTAATGTAAACATGGGTGAGCCGACTAATATTCTCTTTAGTTCCTTGAAAATTTCTTTGCATTAATCAATCTAAAGGAACTTGGATCTCTTCTGAGTTAGCATTGTGGGTGAATTAGATAATAATTATAAATTATCTAAAAACTATTGATTATATCAATACAAACCAAGAAAACTTAATATTTCAATCACAATGGTTAATCTGGGCCAACATTTAATAAGTTTTTTCTTTGATGGGTGTATTATCCAAAAATGAAAAGTTTTATAGCCAAAATGAAAACTTTATAAATTTAGAATACATTTTCTCCTTCCTTAGGGTATTTAGTAAAATTATAAAATTATATTCATTCTATTCCTTTCACTTTGAAAAAAATAAGAATGTCATCTATAATGACGAACACAAAATGATCAAGGTAATCTCTAAAGACTCTATTCATTAAATCCTTGAAGATAGTATGGGAATTAGTAAGGAAAAATGGAATTACTATAAACTTATAATGTCCATACCTTGTATGGAATTATATTTAGGCATATATTCCTTCTTGATCCTAAATTAATGATATAAAGAACACATGTAAATCTTAGAGGATATCAAGATCCATGTAGTTGATCAAACAATTCATCAATATGGGGTTGATGATACTTTTTCATGATCATGATATTGTTCAAATCCTGATAGTCAATGCAGAGTCACATCAATCCATAGTTATTTTAAACAAAAAAGGTGAACCCTATGGTGACACATTTAGCCAAATGAATCCCTTATAAAGATTCTACTGGAGTTGCTTCTTCAATTCTTGCAACCCAATCAGGATCTTTCTATATGGAGTCCTTGAAATAGGTGTAGCACTAGGTATGAGTTCTATACAGAACTCAACATCAATATTTGGTGGAAGACTAGGAAAATATTCTAAGAAGATATAAAAAAACCTTTTCAATAGGCATATCATCAATGTTTATTTTCTCCGAAACCATATGAGATAAATTCCCCCTTTGAATTGGAATCAAAAACCATATAATGGATTTGGTTTCCACCATAAGTTCATATTTATCATTGAACTGATATAAGATCATAGTTTTTTTGGAATATCAAATGTTACTTCCCTTCCTTAGTTTTTGATGTTTATTTATGTCGAGAAATCCAATCTGTGCCTAAGATAACATCAAATTAAAATAGAGGAAGAATGAAAAAATTTAACTGAAGTATATTCCCAAAAACTTCAATCATAGAGGAATCATATACTTATGATGCGATCATTGTACCATTTTGGGTTTTCACTAATAATTCAATATTTAATCATTGAGGTGGTATTTTTATACCCTTAGAAAATTATTCTAATATAAAATAATGGGTAGATCCATAGTCAAATAAGACATTAGAAGTTCTGGAGTGGATGGTAAGTGTATCTTTCACCACATCATTGTTGCACCCCTCAATAAAAAGAGTGATCACATGAAAGTTTCCCTTATCCCTTAGTATAAGAGTTTATTGATGTCAACCATCATCATTAACCTTCATATTTGGGTATAGGTTCACATAGTGTGCATACTTCTAGGATGTGGAACAATAGAGTGTGGGTGGTGTATTATGTGGAGATTTATATCTATTCACATCATTAGTTAACTTCTTCCCATCACTTCATCATTCAATTTCTTGATTACCTTCCATCCCACACTTAAAACATTTACCAGTCCCCTTAAGATAGTTTCATCCATGAATATTTCCATACCATGAGCATAAAGGAAATATCGTCTTCCTCACTCAAGGAATTTCACCCCATATGTACCAATAGATTCATCATCCTTCTATTTTAGCTCAAGGAATTATCTCTCCATTATCATATGAAGAATTTTAGGGAAGTACTTGTTGAAAAATAAGAACTTAAACTCATCCCACTCCATAGAGTCAATTCTATCTTATTTCATCATATTCGTGATGAGATTCAACCATTTATCCACTTATCCTTCCAAATGATAGGGGAAAAATATATATTATTCATATTATGAGCATTGGATAATAGAAAATATATTTTTAGTGGTGCCACTCCATTTCTCAAAAACTATAGCATCAATAGAACCACTAAAATATGGTAGAAACTACCTCGTAAAGAACTCAATATAATTTTTCCCTCCTTTTCTCATTTATAAGTTCATCATGGCTCATATATTGAGACATTTGTGAGTATAGAAGCAATATTTTTTATTCTAGATCTTATAAAATTTGTTTGATCTGTATATTAATAATTTCATTGTCTATTTCATTCATAATTAACATAGTTATTTTAGGTTCTAAACATCAAATAAAACCAAAAAACATAACATGAGTAAAAATAATAATAGTGGGAAAACACAGTCATGAAAAATAATTTATAGGATGACTAAATCAAGACACCTTATTTTAAATCCATGACACCTAATGTTTAACCTAGGTTATTCATGGGAATAATCTATTCCAATACATCATGATGGTTCATAAAGAAAATGTAAATTAACCAAAGGATATCCCCTGATAGTTTCAAATGAGGTGTGTAGTAAGCCCCATTTTCATATACTAGGTAATTCTTAGGTCAAGACCAACATGCCTTTTTCAAATTTGTTACCTCGAGGTAAATCTATTCTAGAAACATGTCCACATATAGTATCCAAATAGAGAGGTATTTGTAGTAAACCACTTGATTCATCCTTCACAAATATTCTAGGATAATTTCCTATACATAAAATTACCCTCAGAATTATCCTTAAACATATCCCTAGGGATCTCAATAAGGTTTTCTCATCCAAGTTTGAAAAGGCTAAATAAACCTATCCTATGATACAAACTATAATGAACCAAGATTTTCATACATACATATTACATCTTTTTTGATGAAAATTCATTACATTTCACAAAAACACGCCTGAGGATTGTAAATGTATAGTGCTTTTGGACACTTAGAAACACAAACAACTGGTTCATAAGTAAACTACATCGTCTCCCACTAAGTTCTTAATAATAGGAACCCTTATTATAAAAATCATACATAATAAATTTCTTCATAACCTGAGGAAAAGAAAAATAATATAGGGTGAGCTTAGATGTTCAGTAATGGTAAAAAAGGGAGATACTTATACACAACACCAGAAGAAGGATATAAGAACATGATCATAACATTTAGAAACCATACCCTACATATAAAGATCATAATCTTAGGTCAAGGCATAAAGGCTGGTAATTAATAATACATGATTCATAAGGGAATCAAAGAACATGATCCATGAGAACATAACAAGGTCATAATATATGGAATTATGTCATATACATAGGGATAGAAAGTCATTTCCATAGTAGTTGAGGATCTTTTCCAAGTTTATCATAGTGGAATGGATCACTCTGTAAACCATTATAGTAGTCAAGGATCACTCCCAAGACTATAATTGTTCACAAAGTACCTTACTAAATTGGGATCCCTCCCCATTTCAGTCCCATTTATTTCATGAGATTCCAATCTTTACACAATGCATTGGAGGGAGATATAGGTTTAACCTATCACATAATGAAAATCATACATATATATGCCATAAGAGAATAAAAAATTTATAATATCATAAGTAATGAAAATAAATGTGATTTATAAAACATTAATTATATCATAACAAATGAAAATAAATGGTCTTCATAAAACATTCATTATATAAGAACCCATGAAAAGAAATGGGATTCATGAAACATTTCATCAATTCATAACATGTGGAAAAGAAATGGGTTTCATAATCATTTTATCATAAAAAATATAATACATCTAGATAAATAATTCATATGTTATCATTGGATCATATCCCTAGTAAATCTTAAGTTATATAAAATAATTTCATCTTGGATAGAAAATGATTTTGAAAAATTACTTGGAACATAGTGTATCACACTAAAATACTACCTCCTGATGGTTATACTTTACAAACACTAACTATTTATAATATAAACACCACCAAACCATGCATAATTCTTTGACTACAAAATCTTTTTCCTTTTCACTTATGTGCACATTGAAAACATACTAATTCTAGTAAAAATCATTCCAGATCTCATATATTATCAAGAACATCAATTTTGGGATCATCTATTGGTTTTAATTGACATTAGTCTTGCTCACAACATCTGTTTTTTTGGATTTTAATACCTTAGTCTTCTTCCTTGGAACTTTAAGTTATGGTATTCTAAAATCTTATAACCAAATGATCTTTTGATGAATATATATTGGAAATCATTATATTTAACTCTTCTCATTTTCTGAGCTTCTCCACTAAATAATCAAATATCTATAATTACATTGTTTTAATGATCTCCACCTTTTATATAATAAATATTTCTTGAATGATCATTGAGTTTATATTTTCAAACTCCATAGCTCTACTCATTTCCATATTTAACACCTTAAAAAATATTCAAAAATATTATAGTTAAGTAAAATCTCTACAAATTCCATGGTTAACTATTTTTTCAAATCACCCTCAAATTATGGATAGAATACCACCCTTCCCCTCATAAATATAAATATTTTAATATCTACCTCACCATCCAATAATCATTTTGACATCAAATGAATGAAAATCCCTTTATTATTTTCCAATAGAGTTACTTTCACTGACATGAATAATTTTACATTTGAAATTTATTCTATATATTCTATTTAACATGGATTTATTATTTCATTCACTCCAACCAATGTGGCTTTCAAGAAAATAAAATACACGGATCACCTTCTATATTCCCTTCACAAAACATATTTATGTATGTACATATCAATTCTCATATGACCATACTTTTATATTTTATTATTTACATTTATTATAAAATTATTTCATGTATTCACATATAATTTTAATTGAATTGACTCAATATTTTAACAACCATAATGTCTTAAAACATACTCAGATATAATACTTGATCTTCTGGTGCACATTATCCACTCTCCCAAAAAATATTGTCCCAAATCTGGCCATGACATCTCATCTTGATTTTATGTTGTGCACAATAATATCTATTCTATAAACATACATCTATTTATTAAAAATTACTTTTAACTCACTACATATTGTATGGTTTACCTTTCTAGCCACTTTTAATTTGTGAAACCATTTGGTATGGCCTTTTCAAAATCCAAAGTACGTGATATTTCATCCAATGTTTCTCAAATTCCAAACCCTTTAGCTAAATTTAGTTCACTTCATGGAATAGAGAGTACGCATGATCTATTTCTAGAAATTCAAGATACTCTAGTTCATAGTGAAAATTTCATCCAATGTGAAGAATCACTTCATGGAATTATAAACTTTTTGGAAAGTGTTCTCTCTACTCAAAATATCACCGAATATTCTATTTTTTTATGTTCAATCTGATGTTATCATGATATATTCTTTCATCTATAAATATCACTTATATTTTTTATCATATCTCTAATTATGGTATATTAATTCTTCATCACATATTCATATGTCAATATTTATTTCAAAATCAATTAAACCCTACTCTATTTTATGCAAAATTATTTCTCCACATGATCAACTTCCACTGTAGTTGTTTTATACCCAACTGAAGATATTATTTACTAGTTGTTTTATAGATAACATCAAGATATTAAAACATCCATTCAATACATGTATCTTCTACATATCAAAATCACTTTATTCATGATGACTTACTAATGTCAAAATATTGTGGATATTCTTATCAAAGAACTTCTATACAAAGTAAAATATCATTCTTGATTTTCATATTCTATTATAGGTACATGAATCATCTTATGTCCATTGATTAAAAACATCCAAAATGTTTTCATTTTTGATATTCACTTATTTTTATATCTACCAGAGAAATTAAATTATCTTCATACTCAACATCTACGATTAAAGTTTTTCCAACTATACACTATAGTACTAAAATCCAATGTCCTATGTATATAACATTATCTACACCACTTCATGTTCTCATGATTTCAATTATTCTGACCACACTATACCGATAGGAAAACTTATAAACTATTAATCCCATATTAATATTCCCCTCACCATATCTTCCAGTTTCTTTATAGAATAGTTTCATTGTGTATAAAATACTCCTTATAATTCATCAATAACCCCACTACTTACTTCTATAGGAATGAACTAAGTACACCTGATTTAGTTTTCAAGATATAATCATGATTATTTCACAATTTATTCTAATTCTGAGCCAATGATAGTTATAGCATAAAAATATTAGTGGATGAAACATAGATCCCATAGATGTTTCACACAATCCATAGTGGTGAGATCTTGAAAAATTCATTTGAATGTTGTCATTTTAAATTAAGTCCCATGTGTGTGTTTCTATTAAGTGATGAATATTTTATGTTATATGAAAGTCTAGTATATGATATTTCAACCAGATGTGACTTCTTAATTTCCTTAGTCACACCTTAGGTGAGAAATGATTTTCCAGGGATCCAACCTGTATCATGAACACTCAAATTCTCTATTTCTTGGTGTCATTGGGCTTTTGCTTCTCATATATATACTGACACATAATGAAACATTTTCACTTCTCAAATTATTTCTCATTGAGTTTACCTTATTTTTTGACATACTAAATATATATTTTTACTATTTATAAAATTCTGGCCTCTATGTTAAATATTTAAATTTTCAAAAATGACTCTAAAGGAAGACTTAAAATAAAATTATGACTATAAATCTAAGTCTCCTCAATGTGATTTTAAAGTTGTCATTGTCTTTGAGTTCAATGTCCCTAGACATTCTTCCATTGAAAATAAATTCCATAGTCATTTAATATATATATAATCCCTCAAGTATAATTAGTGAACTTTCTCAAAACATAAGTATAAATTACTTTATCTTCCTTATTAAATATTCTATTAGATTCAACGTTCAGTTGTAAAACATGCATTAGTGGATAATTATGTTGTGAAATGACTTATTTGAGGTGTTGCAATGATTATGTTTGTTTGATTTTTATCTCCAAATGGAGAGGTCTTATTATGAGAAAAGGAGGTGTTGTATCAGGGTGTGATTTTTCATAGGTTTTCTTTTCTCTCAAAGAAATTCATGTTTCAGTCATTTACATGGATTTTGTTGACTCTCTCAATATTGTGGAATTATTTTGAGTTTTCCATGGTTTTTTTAATCCTTCTAATTGGATTTTTTCTATATGTGATTTTTTGCATCTTAATTTATTTCTTTATATTTTTTGAGATTACATATTCATTAGGTATTCTCAGAATATCTCTATTGAAATCAAGTTTTTATGTAGGGGGATGATCCATTTACTCTAGAAAAACTAGTATAAGGGGAGGTTATCTATGTATCTTTGTGATTGGATGTGGGTGTTTAATTATATGGTTTTTATTCCCACATTGAACTATTTAATGTAAAAAATGATTTTACACTATAGTAGTAATGGATAAAAAATATCCTGGTTCATGTGAAGATATTGAAGGATGAAAAGAAAAAATCAGAGAAGCCAAATAACATGAGTAATGGTGACTGAAAGGATATTATAGAGTCAGTGAAAGAAAAAATATATAAGTATTTGAATGATAATACTCTATGAGAGGTGATAAATCTAATAGATCTCTAGGATATCAATTCAATTTTTAAAGGTATATATATATCAAAATCCTTAAAAACGTTTATATTAGGAAAAATATTGTATTGTTTGTAAATGAAAGAGAATGTAGATATAGGTAGCCATATAGATGAGTTCACTAAAATTATAATGGATATATCTTCATTGGAAGTCATGATAGATGATAAAGGTAATGTGGTACCTATTGAAATGAAAGAATAAGAAAAATAATCTCTTCTCTTGGGTTCTTTACTAGGTTCATTTGATAATCCCATCAATACATTTTTATTTGGGAAAGAAACTCTAAATTTTGATGATGTGAATTAATAATTTATTATGAAGGAGACTATATTAAAAAACAATTATGGTAATTATTTATGTAATAGTTTTATTCTAGCTGTGATGGATTTATGGAATAATTAGAGAGGCCAAAAAATATAAGAAAGAAATTAAAGCTCTTATTCTATGACAAGGTGGTTCATCTGTTGAGATACTAACACACTTTGAAAAATATTAAGGAAGAAAAAAAGATGTTTGACATATATTATGAGGATACTAGCATAAATATTATAAAGGGAGATTTAGATTTAATTTCAACTAGAATTTATTTCCATAGGCCATATATTTACAATGAATGGGTAGTTGATTTAGCAGCATCATACCATATTTTAGAAAAAAGGGAAATATTATCTTTATATGAAGAAGGTGAACTTGTAATATTTAATATGTGAAATGATAATTATTCTAGTTTCATTGGTTTTGGTGATATTTTTATCACTATAAATGAAAGTTGTATAGTGACATTAAAGGATGTGTGATATGTTCCAAGTATACATCATAATTTTCTATTTGCTTATACTCTTGAAAAGGATGGCTTCAGGAGTTCGTTTGTAAATTTAATATGGAAATTATATTGAGTATAAAAGTTAAATTTTCAGGGTAGGATGGTTGAAATTATTTACAAAAATTATGCAAAGGTGTGTTTTGAAGTGATGAATGAAACTGTAAAAAGGACTTCTTCAGATTTATGGAATAGGTGATCATATCACATGAGTCAAAAACAATCTGCATGGATGTTTAATATTTAGAATATGAAGTAGTCTAAGAATTATTTTTCAGGTATTGAACTTAATTATTATTTATTAGAGAGTTCCACTAGTGAAGAAGGAATTAAAATCAAATATCCAGTTGGTACACTTAGAATTGTACACTGCTAATAGGATGTTGAGCAGAGTAAGCAATTAGTTTCTATAGTTACTCCTAATTATATGGTGATCACTATTATGGGGAATTTAGGTTTTTTTGGTTGTATACTTTTTTCATAAGTTATTTTAGACAGAGATGTGAAGAAAAATTCAATGATTGGATTTATTTTATAGGGAGAGATATCTAGTTTTTAGTAGATATGGAAAAGGGTGTTTTAATATTTTCTATGGAGGATGGTGGTTGGTGTGATACAAACTAGTTTTCAATAAAAATGAGTGTGTTGGAAGAGATAAACTTTTTTAATGGGTTGATGGAGGATTTTATTGATGTTTATCCTGAATCTCACAGTGATAAAAAATATATATAATATGAGTTTTAATTTTTTCATACCACCTACAAATCATCACATGATAATATAATTTTGTGTTTGAGATATATTCTTTAATTTTTTTGGAATGGATTATGAGGGATTATAAAATGGGAGTATTATGGGTTCTACAATTAGTGAGAAAAAGTCATGGAAATATGGTGTGCAGTTTCACAACGAGTAGATACATGGGTATCATTTTTCAGTTTGGGCTGCAATGAGTTGTGTAAAATTGTTTATTGTAATATCTTATTTGAGATGATACAACAAAATTGTGTTCTTGATTTTTATCTCTAAATGGTGATGTATTATCTCAATATTCTTATTAGAGAAAAGCTTGAGGCATATTGATGTTTTCTTTGTCATAGCTTTTCTATGCTCTCACTGTAATTCAAGTTTCAGGATCTTGCGTGGATTTTGTAGACCATATTATTATTGTATAATTTTTTATAGTTTACCCATTGTTTTTTAATATAGATCCTTAGTGGGGGTTTTTCATGTTAAAAATATATGTCTCAATTTATTTTCTACAATATTTTTTCACATCCATTTTCATTATAGATTCTCACAATATTTTTTTCGCAATCGTATTTTTTCCATCGATCGTTCCATTTCCTCCATAAAATAATTATCATTTCATTATCTACCCTGATAATATTCCAAAAATAGTTATAGAGTAAATATCTCATTGGTCATAACATAGCTCTCACAGATTCTACATGAAAACCATGGTGGTAAGAAGATTAAGATAACAGTCGAATATCATCATTTGAATTTAAATCCCTCTTATGAATTTCTCTTAACTGAAAAATATTTACCATTATATTTAAATCCTACATATGATATTTCATCCATATAATAATTAAAAATTACTTTGGTAACGCATTGTTAAAGAAATGAAATTTCATGGATTCAACTCTCTTCATGGATACTTGACACCTCATTTTCATAGTTCCCACAAGTACTCGATCATCACCTATATATTGAAACATAATGGCCCTATTGTTCCTCTCACTTGATTTCTCATTGAGTTCACATATTTTTTTTATAAATAACATATATTTTCACTGAACATAAAATTAGAACATCAATTCCAAATATTTCACATTGAAAAAAAAGATTCTATAAGATGACTTAAAATATAATTTTGAGTATGAATCTAATATTTTTGAACAAGTTTTAAAATCTTTTCTAGTTATTTTATTTAACTAAAAAATATATATTTACACTAAAAATAAATTAAATAATTATCTGATTTATATTTATTATGATTTTTAAATCTTTAGTGATTTTATCCCCAATGATTTGAATCATATAATCCACATTTATTCCCTATCAATCTTTCATTTTTGTCAGCTATTGGTTTTAGAATTTTTTTTTGATTATTTTACTTCTTTGAATGATTTCACTGACCATGAGTATGAACTTATGGTTAATTTACTTTGAAAATTCAATTAACATACCTTCATAACACCCATAGGTATCTTTAACTCCTTCTTCTTTGAATATCATTGACTTTCATTGAAAAAAAGTGATTGAAAAGAAAGATAATACTTCATTATTAGTAATATTATGAGATAATTTTAATTATAATGAATATTAATGAATATTTAGGTATTAAACATGAATATATTATTTCTCAAATTAGTTCCACATGTTAGAAGGTTTTATAATGATATGTTCATTTTTGAAATTCATAAGGTATTTATTTGATCGCTTGGAGAAACTGAGAGATTCCAATATTTTTTATCATATATTCTTCACCCTTATTCTATAAATAAAAATTCTTTCAATCCATGGGGAAAAGGAAAAATCCTAAAAATAAATTCTTAGTGATTTAAAGAACAAGTGAATGCCTTTAGAGGTGAGAATAATTAACTTTTCACTAAAGGATATTCATTAATACCCTTGTGATGGTTTGAGTTTTTTAGAATTCCATTTTTTTCATTATTTTATTTTTTTCATATAAAAAAGTAATAAAATATCCCTATAATGGTTTTTTTTGTAAATTTTTTCAATCTTTTTCACAAAGAGACTTATTAAAAATCACTTAATGGTATTAAAAAAAGTTCAACAAAGATTAGTTAATTACTGTATTTTTTATTAAAATTCATATATTTCAGTGGAAAAAAATATTTAAGGAATAAATATATTGATATTAATGCCTAAGATATATATATATATATATATGGAATATGTGATGTAATAATAATAGTTGAACATGGAATTGTAGTTCATGGTGCACAATATTTCTATCTGCAATAGTATTACAGTTCATATGTAATAGAGGGCTATATTGTTGTTACAATATACGGATTTTATAATCTATAATATATAAAGTTTCCCAGTAAAGATATGAAATTAAATAGATAAGTGGTGTCGGTCTTGAATCATTGTTATCCATAATTAAAACTTCATTTAAAATTAACCTCAAGGAATTGATAGTGTTCTAATCCACTTAATACATCCATATCTTCCTCACATTCATGAAAGAATTAAACCAAAATAGAATGAAAAATACATTTTCATATTTTTTTATCTCAATATGGTTAACTATATATATGTTATTTTTGGTGAAATGTAATGCATTCATGTTATATTAATTTCATTAATTTATTAGAATAATATATCATCGTTAACCCTTTAACTATTTTCAAATAGTTCGAGTCTCATGATACTTTTTCTCAGATCCTTATTGGTTTCAATGATATAATCATTCCAAAAGAACAGGAACTATTTATATAGAGAATAATTAAAATTATTATTATTTAATATAACTCATCAATGACACCATTAGTAATTTAAAAACAAAAACCATTAAAAAAATATAACGGTTATTAAATTATTATTGATTGTGCATTTTTATTTAATTGGAACAATTAATAATATCACATTCATTACATTACCTAGTTATTATTTACACCATGAAATAATTTCTTAATTGTGAAAGCACAATTTATTTTTTGTTTTCAAAAAATATAATAATATTAATAATAAAATTATTATTATTATTTCCAACTGCCCAACAAAAATATTTATAACCCAATTAAATTATATTCGGGTGCGATTTGACCAAACGTCCGATTATTGCAAAGGTTATACCCTACCTAGGCTAAAACCAATGTTCCAGACTTAACGGAAGTCTCATATTTCTCATATTATGCACCAATTTTGAGAAAAAAATTATTTATTATATAAAAATGGAATAATAAATTGATTAAAAAGGAGAGTATTATCATGTGCGAGGGTACCAAAAACCCGATGCGCATCAAGGTTATACCCTACTTAGGGTAAAATCGGCGTTCCAGACCTAATAGTGGTCTCATATTTCTCATACGATACACCGCTTGAAAGTTACTTCATTTTTTTTGAAAAAAACACATGTATATGAATAAAATAAATTTAATATCTTTATTCTATCAATGCTGAGAGTTTACGGGTCTCAAAATCCTGTGATGAATCATCGTCAAACTCTGAAAATATTTCATAGAATATTCTAAAGTTTTAATAAGGCTTTTAAAATTCATTTAATTTGTTTCTATTTTAATTTTAATCTAATTAATTTAATAAAATTTATTTAAAAGACACATCATAGTGTCAACTATCAGAAATAAAAAGTTCTGATGCTTGGTTTTAAAACCGACCTACCCAGCTAACGGAAAAAAATTAATTTCCTTTGTTTTTTCATTTGTTTCAAACAAGTAATGTTATAAAATTCTCACCTTAGAACTTATCATCCCCGAGAAGCCTTCGAGAACAACTTAACATTCATATGATCCACAAGGGTTGGGAAGTCTCACACAAAAGGTTGTGTTGCGTCTCTAAACACCCAACACATGTTCAAACATTAGTTACGAAAACAACACAAAATCCATTAAGATATGAGGAAACACTCATTTTCCAATTGAAACATTGAGACTGTATTTATCCAAGCCCTTTTTGTTATAGATACGACCATGTCATTGTCTCATTAAACAACTGGTCAAAATTACTTCCCACCTTAGGATTTAATGTTAGAAAGGGGAAAAATTCTGAGTAATAGAACCTTCCACCGTCAGAATTCCCATAAGACTCGACCTTAATCATTCTAGTGAGGCTTCTTCCATGATTTAAAAAATGGATAAAATGGTCAAATCCCATTGACCTAAAAGCCCAATTCAAGAAAGATTTTCATAAAAATCCCTAGATGATACAAACCTAACTCCTCCCACCTAACAATGTGCCAAAAAGTTATTTCACTAACCACTTAATTGAAAAAGATAGATAACTAGTCGAGCCACTCTGACCAACCATTTCAGAAGATGCTCAACTTAAATGGCTAGTGTTTTGAAAACTTAACTGTGATATATTATTCAAATGTATCTCACATTTACCATGAACACATCCAAAGAAATTCATACCTGACTTCTGGTGAAATTCCTTGATTTAGGAATTATCGAGCTCGACAAAAAATCCAGGGTAACCTCATATCAGTACGGCATGAGTATGAGGAACTAACCTAAGGTAGTCCATACACCATGTTTATGAATGAGATGTTGGTAAAAGGATAAGACATCCAAAATAGGTCATTAGATAAGCCTAGAGCGACATCCAACTGATGGTCATGTCAGAAGAAACGACTGGTGTACAAGAGTTCTTCCAAAAAATTCCTACACAGAAATCTGAGGGTTACTCAAGACTAACCAAATCCTCTATATGAACTATGCCTCAGTTTGAAACACAGTGAAAACCACCCAAAATAAGCCCAAAAACTTTTAAATATTTACCATGGTGTAAGACCGATTCTCTCTTAGTGCATCAAGGATGAAGGCAAGATAGGGGACATGTTTGTCACTTAAGGAAGAGTAAACTAAGAGGATTTGAATATTACCAGAAGGGAAACATTTAAACAATTGGCATGAAATCCCAACAAAACTAGATGGTGTGTCAAAAAACTCGAGTCTTTGGAAGTCATCCTGAGAATTGGGATGAACTTTATTCCTTTAACACATAAATTATTGTACTATAGAGATGACTTGAAACATATTTAACAGTGCAAGACTTGAAGATTACACTAAACTCAACTGGTTCGTCACAATGTTAAGAAATCGACGACACCACGTACGTGAACGCATACTACCCCGAGGTGATACATAAGCAAGATGACTTTTAACTCAGATGACGATGTAACGAGTCATCCATCTCTTTAGAGAAGAGAGGGTCAAATGACCTATGAAGCAATTGACCATTCCTATGGAATGCCTAACCTGATGAAAATGAGCATTACCCGATGCTCAAGCTTCAAACAAAAGTCAAGGAAAACATAACCACCCATCTGAACAAGGGTGTTATTTTAAGAAAGAGGTTCCGACTAGGGTCAACAACATGTGAATGGTTTTTTTTCAAAGCAAATCAAGGAGAAACTAAAAATACCCTTATACCAGGGTCTTAAACAAATTACATCACTACATGTTCCATATCCAAGCCCTTTATATTTAATCACATTTAATATTTGATCATAAATTTTTTTAATTAAAACATCAAGTACCATTTTTCAAAACAAAACACAAGGTACTTGATCTTAACCAACACCTTAAGGAAAAAACATGCAAGTTTTATAAAACTCCATTTTAAAAACATTTTACATTAATTGACATCCTTACTTAATTAGGAAATATATCAGATAAATTCCTTTTAAGCAGATAAGGCGACCTACAAGGGTTCCACTAATCTGACCAGGGTTCATTAGAATGAAACCCAAAAAAACTATTTGTTTAATTTTTAAGAGTCAATACTCTCATACCGAGTTATCTCATAAGGAACATGCACCAACTAGCCTACTTGGTCCTAGGTGTGCCTTTAGGTAGTTAACAAATTTATTTGAAATTATAACATGCTCAAACACATATCATCCTAGATGTATGGGTGTCTATAAACCTATAAAGTGACTATAAACTTTATAGGTTTTGGAATTTGGCTCCCCTTCAAGGGAAATAGATAAATTTTAGCAAAGAAACCAATTACATAACAAACAAGCTAACAAGTAACTATAAGAAGCTAACATAGAGAGATATGTTGTAATCAAAGAAGCATAACGTTTTAATCACAGATACATGATAATAGAAACAAAATAATGATACAAGATAAAAATGGTATTAAATATGAAGCATGAAAACATGATAGTATTATAAATATATCATTGAAACATGGTATCTAAAAAGACATGCTAAATAATTAAAAGACATGGCATACATTAAAGGCACATAATTTGAATCAACAGGTAGCCTTAAATGAAACTACATGGAATGACACTATGCACGGCATGTGAATTCCTATGTGCCTATTATGATTCATGAAATGATTCATCCTTACCTTAACAGGACAATGGTAAAATACTATAAGGTTCATAAATCATAAGCAGTGTAAATTATACCAATCACTCCAGGTGAAATCCTATCAACTGTAATATTGAAAAGCATGAAAATTAATTCCCAGCCCTGGAAACTTGGTTATTTATCATACATGGGCTGATTAGTCATAGGCACGACTATTAAACACGCACAGACACATTCTTAGTCTCCTGTCTACCAACCCAAAATAGTAAAACAAATGAGAATACCAAATCTGATACCACATTGTAACGTCCCGGACCCGGATCAACTCTAAGATGGCGGTGGACCAGTGGGTAACATGACCTCAATCACATATCCCCGAATGTTAGAGGCTGCTGAGTAGCAGTTAGGGCTTTTTTAATGTGTTTGTTGGGGAGACTATTCCCTCATAGGAAATAGGTAATACACAGTGGAAGAAACAACAATTTATAAAAAATAGTGGAAACATATAAATAAGAAAACTATCATAAAGGAAAATAAATAATCCCAACTGAATACATAATAAGTGTGGAAGCTGATAAATAAAACCAAATACATAATGATGTCATGATATGATGTCTATACTAAAGTAAAGGTTCGGAAAACAGGAATACAAGCATGCAATCAGAGCTGTAAAGGAAACGACATAAAGAAACAACTGCATCTCGAGAAAAGGCTCAATCCTCTATCCCCAATCTCCATCCTAAGTAGCAAGAAACACTAAAAAACCAGAAGCAACATGCTTCTCACTATCTATACCTACATACATAAAGACTACTCAGGTACCAAACAATACCCAAGTAGAGAGTGAGATAAAATCCCAGTAGTCCAACACCCATGGTGTCTAAACCTTTCCATTTTGTGTTGTAAACAATATCAGTGTGCCATATATATATATATATATAATAAATGAATTAAATTAAATAACTAGAATAAAATAAATTTTACTTGGTCTGGGTTCCCAACGTCACCCGTCCCATACCACCTTCTTCAGCCTAAGCCAGAAATCTGAAAAAGTTACCTATAATAAAGAAAGAGGTGTATATATGTATATAAAAGGCTAGGAAACAAAAGGAATACAAAAGGAAATATACCCCAAGCTTGTGCTTTGGCTTTAGTTTAATTCATGTTTCAACAAGGTGCGTCAAAGTACCAAAAAGGTGTCACAATTCACCAGGAAAACTAAAGCTGCAACAGATAAAGTTTTCCATGAAATTTTATTATGATGAGGTTCAAGTTTAAAGTTGGAGTTCGAGACCATCCTGAGTATATAGCTACAACACATCCTTCAATTATCTAATACCACTAAGCCCATCCAAGGAAATCTATCAAAATACCAAGTATCGCTCGAGGCATGGTTTTACCATGAGTCCGTACCGATCTCGCACTGAAGGGGTCGAGTATCACCTAAGGCTTGGCGTAGCCACTTTCCAACGGTCTGTTCTCGATGATCCCTTTGGGAACCGGTGTCACCCAAAAGTATATAGAAGGCCCGAGGAAGTACTTTTATGGAAAAGCCTAAGACATCGCCCCCAACAACAAATAATGGTAACCAGTCAGAAATAGAGAGTTCAAGCACGAGTCCTTAATACAGAACCCCTTTCTCTCACCACCATAAATTTAAACCATTTTAAAAAAAATTACCTTATATATTATTTAAATGAAAAGGTAATTAAAAAAATAGTATTCATCACTATTCATCAAAAAATTCATATTTTTAATAAAAATAAAAAAAAATCACCACAAGATAATTTTTAAATGTTGATTCAAAAAATGAATTTCATTTTTTAGATAAATTTTGTATAGTTTTGAAAAATTAATTTTATTATTTGTTTAGAAAAATCAATAAAATCATTTTTGGAGAAAATAGTTTTTTCTAAATAATAAAATACTATACCAAAAATTGAGTAATTTATTATCAATATGTTTTATTTATATAAAACCATTGTAATTAATATTTAAAATGTGGTTATTCCTATTCAGACTGCCAATTTTAATGGCTAGTTTATAACAACCATGTTAAATAATAATATAAATTGTATATTGTTGTTTGTTAGAACTCGGTGTTTTGTGTAGGGAAAGCTATCAAAGAAATTAAATTTATTCAAAAAAAATATTTCATAAAATATCATGGAATTACATTTTAAACCCTTTAAAATAATTTTCTCCCACAAAATACCATTACTTTAGTATAAATAACTGAGGATACTTTTATCCCATTACATACTTAGGTTCCCACATAGCTTCTTCAAACTAGTGGTTTCACCACAAAAACTTTGAACAGGTGAGTGGTCTTATTTTTAGAACTTTCACTTTTATGATATAGAATATACATCAAATTTTCCTCATAATAAAGATCATGATCCATGGGTATGGCCTCTATTTTTAGTACATGTGATGGATCAAGTATTTACTTCCTCCGGATATATGCATTTAACACATCGTGAACCTGAGAGAGGTTCAATGGATGTGCCAAGCGATAAGCTACAATCCCAATATGACCAAGAATTTGAAAGGAAATGATATAAATAGGGCATAATTTTTCCCTATTTATGATTCTCATTACCTTATTTTATGGTGGTATTCATTGGAAAACCATCTCACCAACTTCAAATTCTAGATCAAATCGACTATTATCAGTATAAATTTTCTTTTGACTTTATACTTCCCTTATCTATTGCCGAATGGCTCTAAAATTCTCTTCCAGTTATTTAGAAAATTCTATTCCCAATAGATTTATTTTACCAACTTAATCCCAACACATTTGAGTTATACACTTTTTTCCCTAAAGGTCTTGATAAGGATCCATCTGAATACTCATGTGAAAGCTATTATTGAATGAAAAATCAACTAGAGGAAGGTGTTAATCCTAACCACCTTTTGTAAGATCTCATTATTTTATAGATACATTCCCTTTTGAGTTTTATCTTTTTTTTATAGGGTTGTTGAGGGTTTTATTTTGGTTTGGAAGGCTTATTAGGTGGTTGGATATTTTAAGTAAAAATTTCGGGTTGAAAAAATATATGAAGAAAATTTACATGCCACGTAACACTATTACACACTGTGTAATATTTAATTGGGATGAAATAACTTGAGGTGATGAGTTTTTAAATGTAACCCTTTAAAAATGATTTCACAATGTGTAAGGGCATTACAAATCATGTAAATATTTGAGTAGAAATTTTAAAAGGTGTTGTGCGGTTCATTTTGGTTTCATTCCATCATGCAACCTTCCTTATCTCTACCCTAGGGTGACTCTTAGTGGTTTTAGATTGTTTTCTTAATCTTTGATCATTACATATTGGTGTTTGATTCTCAGTAATCCCTTTTATATTGTTTCCTTATGTTCCTCCGGATAAATTAGTGGGACCTTTAGCTGTGGGTTTGGAGGTTGATCTTGATCTAGGTTTTGGTTCTAAATCTCTTCTGACATCGTGAAATTCAAATCAATTTGGGGATTTTAATTGGCAAGAATCCGTCAATGATCTTGAGGTATGTAACACCCTAATAAATTTAAATAGAAATTTATTTTAATGAAGTATTTATTTAATAATTTTTTTTATAATTTAAAACCAATCAATGATGTTTTAATAAAAGATTTTATAAAACTAAGATATTTTTAATCAAAATTATAAAATATTACTTTTCAAGAAATATTATATTATTTAAATAAAATTATTTTTTTAAATAAGTTAAAATATACCCTTTATTTAAAAGTACGTTTTAATATTTAATATTTTGAATATATTATTATTATTTTGCAAAAAAATGTTTAGATTTTAAGTTATAATCAAATACTTTTTTTATGTTTTTAAAAGTGTATTTTATTATATATATATAATTTATTATTTATGACACTAATTATAATATTTTAATGATAATAATAATAAAAACATAAATAATAATAATTAAGTGTAAAAAATATTTTTTAAGAAAATTAATATTAGTATTAATATAATATATATTATTAAAATATGAAATTATATTAATGATTTTGTTTTATGATATTTTTGAAATTATAAATATATATAATAAAAAAAAGAATTAATAACTACATAAAAAATTACATGATTTGTTATATATATATAATTATATTTAAAAATGAATTTATTTATATATAAAAAAGTTACATGTATTTTAAAAAGTTTTCATAAAAAAGTGATTTTATTTGTTAAAAAATAATTATGTGTATAATGAAAATTAAAATGTTACACCAAATAAAAAAATAATAAATAAAATGTGATTTTATAATAATGTAACATAAAGATAATCATGGCATGACAACAAAAAAGGGGAAAAGGTAAGATATAAAAAGGAGAGACCCATTAGGCTAAAAAAGAAAGAGTAATGACTTAGAAAAATAAATAGAAGAAAAAATTGGAATGATTAAAAATTAAAATATTAATAAAGTAAAACATAAAAAAATTAAAAAAATAGAGTTGTCTTCAACCTCCCAACGCGACAACCAAAACATCCAGCAACAGCTCCAATCGATCCCTCATGTTTTCTTCCTTTAAAATACTGGGTCTAATCCCAACCGTCTGATCTACTTGGGTTCATCTGAGCCATTACTTATAATCCTGATTGTCTTCTCTGTTACAACCCTACTCGCGTTTCTCGGATGAGTAGGTTAACACTGCTGGGTTTATCTCTTCCATTGAAGTACCATTCATCCATACCCATCTTAGATTTGATTTTCTTATTAATGACATCGAATCCCTTGACACTTTCCATGGATTCTAAAGGAATCCATTAATATAAAAGTATATATTGCATATATACCTTGAAATAATAATGATAAATATATACATTTTATTTTGAAACTAAGACAACAACCAATTAAATTTAAATTTCATGCTTGACTCACAAAATTCATATTATTTTGAATTAACATTTTTATTCCTTGAATAATTATTATATATTGCATTATATAAACCTCACCCTGCACACCTAAAGACCCAGACTCACCATCCAAAACCCTCTTATTTATTCTTCCCTATATTTAGAAGCCAACAATTCCACTTACAGGTAAGGTTTTTTTATCAGTTTATTTTATAAAGATATATACACATATATATACATATAATAATCAACCTATCTTTTTTGTTTTAAGAAATTATGAATGTAATGGAAATTATGTAGTTTTGTTTATAAAATTATGTTCATGGTATCTCAAAGGTTGATTTTGATTTCAAACTATCAATCTGTATATATAATATATATATATACCTATTTTCATTTAATTTATGAATTTAAAATTACTTCTAAACCTACCATTTTGTTAAAGATGATTGTTTATTTCTATTTATAAAAGGGTTTCATCATGATTACAATATATCATTTTATGTTTAATTTACAAGGATTTATATATATTTGTATATATATACATCTATTTATATATATATTTTTAATAATTAATAGGGATTATTCCTTAATTTTCAAAATCTATATGAAAGGGTTTGAGTTTTTTCTTAATCTACCATTTTATGTTTTTCAAAGATATATACTATCTATTAATAATATAATGGATTTATTTAAATTTTATAATTTATATTTTATGTGAATATTTTGTTTATAATGATAAATGTTATCATTTTATGTGACAATTTTAAATAAAACATGTCATTTCATGTGCACAATGTCTTTAAACATACATGAATGTCATAATTTGTATAAGATATCTCCATAATCTATAATACATGACATATCATGCATGTATTAGTTTTATTAATTGTATATATATGTGTATTGAATAAATATTTACATAGGAAATTATTTTTGAAATGGTTTTATGTGCATAATGAATGTAAACCTTAATTCAAGAATGTTGATAACATTCTATGTATTTATGACAAGTGAAGAAAGTCAGCTACACCTATTTATCAAAAGTTTCCTTAATTAAGTTATAAGTGTGAATTTATATATTAGCATATGTTTTCAATGGTTTTAAAGTAGAAAACCTAGTGAGTAATATATATATTTAAGACAAGATTAAAATGATTTCATAAAATCAGACATTTGAACGTTATAAATATGGTAGGGAATTGGGGAGTGAACCCACCCCTCATCAAGTGGGTAGGCCCAAGTTTGCCTTCAATGTTTCAAGTAGCCTCATTGTTATTGTTTTAAGAAGCTTGCATATTGTTTTCCAAAAAATTACTGGAATATGTTTTAAACAATTTTGAGCATAATTAATTTTCATAGAAATGAAGTATTTTTAAGGCATAAGTAATTTCAATAATGATTTCAAAAAGTATTTCTAAATATATTGTCAAAAGTATTTTCAAAAAAATATTTTTTTAAAACTATTTATCAAAGATTTTAAAACAACTTACTTGACAATATAATTTCTCACCCTATGTTTTAAATTTAATTTCAAAGGTTTAATATATTTTATTTATAGAGGTAGAACATGCAAAGTATTTTTGTTTAATTTATTTTATTTTGTATAGTTTTTTTAAGTTGTAATACATGTATCTAATTCTTAAAAACCTATAATAGTAAATTTTTTTGGTATTTATTAAATGTTGTGTATTTGTTCAATTTATTTTATATAAAAAATATACATAACATTTTCATGCACTGAACCCAATAGAGAGGGTTCGAGATGTTATAGTTGATATGAGAGTAACGGTGTAGACCACTTTGGTGATTAGATGCTGTTAGTAAAGTATAAAAGTTTATCAGGTTGAGTTTTTCTTAATTCATAATTTTCTTAATTTCAATGAATTAATTGTGGGAGTGAAACTAATTTAAGGGGGGAAGAATGTAACAACCTAAGAAATTTAAGTAGGAATTTATTTTAATTAATTAATTATTTAATTTTTTTTAAATTTAAATCCAATAAATAAATGTTTTAATAAAAGATTTTATAAAACTAAGATATTTTTATTCAAAATTAAAAAATATTAATTTTCAAGAAATATTATTTTCTTTAAATAAATTTATTTTTTTAAATAAGTTAAATAAAATCGTTTATTTTAAAGTATGTTTTAATATTTAATGTTTTTAATATATTATTATTATTTTTCAATAAAAATGTTTTGATTTGAAATTATAATCAAATAATTTGTTATGTATTTAAAAAATTATTTTAATATATATATATATAATATTTATGATACTAATTATATTATTTTAATGATAATAATAATAATAATAATTAATTTTAAAACATATTTTTTAAAGAAAATTATTATTAATATTAAGATAATGTATTTTATTAAAATATTTTATTATATTAATGATTTTGTTTTATGATATTTTTGAAATTAGAAATATATATAATATAAAAAATGAATTTATACCTATATAAATAAATACATGATTTTTTTGAATATATATATATATATAATTGTATTAAAAGGACAATTTATTTATATATAAAAAATTTACATGTATTGTAAAATATTTTCATAAAAAAAGTGAATTGATTTGTTAAAAAAACATGACGTGTTTACTGAAAATTAAAATGTTACATAAAAATAAAAATAATAATAAATAAAATGTGATTTCATAATAATATAATATAAATAAAATCATTACATGAAAAAAAGGTCAAAAGGTAAGATACAAAAAACGAGCGACATGATAGACTAAAAAAGAGGGAGTAATTACTTAGACAAAAAAAAAGAGAAGAAAAAAATTGAAATGATTTCAACTTAAAATAATAATAAAGTAAAACATAAAACAATTAAAAATAGTGGGTTGTATTCAACCTCCCAATGCGATAACCAAACCATCAAGCCCCATCTCCAACCGATCTCTTCTATTTTCTTCTTTTAAAATACCAAGTCTAATCTAAACCGTCCGATCTACTTGGTTTTATCTGAGCTGTTCCTTCTAATACTAATCGTCTTCCACACTACAACCCTACCTATGTTCCTCGAACTAGTAGGTCGACGCTTCCAAGTTCACCTACTCCATTGAATTACCATTCATCCATGCCCATCTCGGGTTCAATTTCCTCATTAACGACATCAGATCCCTTGAATTCTTCCACAACTTCTGAAGGAATCCTTTAAGATAAAAACATATATAGCATATATACCATGCAAGAATAATGATAAATAAATAAATATATGTATATATATATATAATATTTTGAAACAAATCTAACACCAATTAAATTAAACATTCACACTTAACTCTCAAAATATATATTATTTTTAGTTTACATTTTTATTCCTAGAATAATTATTGTATCTTGAATTATATAAACCTCACCCTACACACCTAAAGACCCAAGTTCACCCTCCCAAACCCTCCAATTTATTCTTCCCAATGTTCAGAAGCTAACACTTACACTTAAAGGTAAGGGTTTATTTTATTTTGATCAGTTTATGTTACAAATACACACATAAACACACACATATATATGTATATATAAAAATATATCTATATTTTTGTTTTAAGAAATTATGAATGTAAGATAAATTATTTACTTTTGTTTATCAAATTATTTTCATGGTTTTTCAAAGGTTGATTTTTTATTTCAAACTATCAATCTATTTATAATATATATATATATACCTATTTTCATTTTTTTAAGAATTTTAAATTATTTCTAAACATATAATTTTATGTAAGAGGATTTTTTATTTCTATTTATCAATGGATTTGATCATGATTTCAATATATCATTTTATGCTTAATTTAAAAATATTTATATATATGTGTATATATATATCGATTAATATTTATTTGTTTTAAGAATTAAAAGGGATTATTCATTAATTTTCAAAATCTATAAGAAAGGGTTTGAAATTTTTTAATCTATCATTTTATGTTTTACAAAGACATATACTATATATTAATAATATAAGGGATTGATTTAAATTTTAACATTTACAATTTATGTGAATATTTTGTTTGTAATGATAAATGTTATCATTTTATATTGTAATTCTAAATAAAACCTACCATTTCTTGTGCGAAAAGTCTTTAAACATACATGAATGTCATAATTTTTATAATATATGGCCATAATATATAATACATGACATTTAATTCATTTATTAGATTTTATTAATTTTATATATTTGTGTATTGAATAAATATTTATGTAGTAAATTATTTTTGAAATGGTTTTATGTGTAAAAATAATGGAAATTTTAATTCAAGAATATTGATAACATTATATGTATTTATGACAAGTGGAGAAAGCCAGTTACTCAAATTTATGATAAGTTTCCTTAATTAAGTCATAAGTTTAAATTTATTTATTATCATATGTTTTCAATGTTTTTAAAGTAGAAAATTAAATGAACAATGTATATGTATAATGTAAGATTAAAATGATTTCATAAAATATGACACTTTAACATTATAAATATGGTATAAAATTGGGGAGTGAACCCATCCATCCTCAAGTGGGTAGTCCCAAGAAAAACTTCAATGTCTTAAGTAGACTTAGTGTTTTTTTTAATAATCTTGCATATTGTTTTCATAAAAATCACTAGAATATGTTCAAAGTAATTTTTAGGGTACTTAATTTTCAAAGAAACGCATTATTTTTAAGGCATAATTAATTACAATAATGATTTAAAAAAGTATTTCTAAACATATTATTGAATGTATTTTGAAAAAAATAAATTTTAAAAGTATTTATAAAATATTTTAAAACCCTTTAGAGGGATATATAATTTATCACCCTATGTTTTAAATTTATTTTTATAGGTTGAGTAGATTTTCTTTGTAGCGGTTGCACACACAAAGTATTTTTGTTTAACTTTAAATAACATTTATGATGAATTGTTTTAACAAAGTTTTTTTATTTGTTATAAACCAACCATTTTGTATAATAATGTTTTTTTATTCAAGAATCAGACCCATATCCATCGTAATGAAGATTCACCAGATTCATAGTATCGTATCCATCTGCATCAGATTCAGATCATCAGATCCAAAATAATCGGAAGCAGATTTTTTTTGTTTGTTGGAAGTTTTAATTTGTCGTAGTTAGAGAAATAAAGAAGTTTTTGAGTGAATAAGGATATAAGAACATGACCATAACATTTATAAACCATACCCTGCACATCAAAGATCATAATATTGAGTTATGGAATAAAGGCTAGTAGTTCACAAGACACGATTCATAATGGAATCAAAGAACATGATCCATGAGAACATAACAAGGGAATAATAAATGGTATTTTGGCATATACATAAGGATATAAATTCATTCCCATAGAAATCAAGGATAATTTATATGTCTATCATAGTGGAATGGATCACTCCATAAACCATCATAGTTATCAAGGCTTACACCCAAGAATATAATTATTCATAATGTACCTTAATGAATTGGGATCCCTCCCCAATTCTGTCCTGTTTATCTCATGATATTTCAATATTTACCCAATGCATTGGAGGGAGATATAAGTTCCACCAGTCACATAATGAAAATCATACATATATATTCTATAAGTGAATAAAATATTCATAATATCATAACTAATGAAAATAAACGTGTTTTGTAAAACATTAGTAATATCAGAACCCATGAAAAGAAATTTTCTTCATAAAAAATTTAACATATAAGAACCCATGAAAAGAAATGAGTTTCATGAAACATTTCATCAATGCATAACACATGGAAAAGAAATGGGTTTCATAGTCATTTTATCATAAAAAATATAACACATATAGAGAAATAATTCAGATGGTATCATTGGATTATATCCCTAGTAAATATTAAGTTTTATCAAAGAATTTCATCTTGTATAGAGAATGATTTTGAAAAATTACCTGGAACATATTTTGAGGAAAATAGACTTTCAACTTAGAAACACAGTTTTTTAAAACAGAAAACATTTTCAAACTCAATTTCATTGAAAATAACATTGAAAAATTATAAAGGAATCTTTAAAAATCTTAGTGGTCCTAATGACTATAAATTCCATTCATGTAATATAGGTTAAAACAAATATTATTTTCATATTTCTGGTGAAATAGAAATAGGCCTTGTTTGGAAAATAACATGATTATTCCTTTTAAAAACATCAAAAAAAGTTAAATGTAAGATCCCAGTTTATCTTTAGGGTATGTTCTTGTTTATGTTTTAGTTTAAGTCTCTTATTTTGGACTAAATAAGTGTTTCCAAAGTTCATTTAAATAATAGGGGGTGTCTCGGGATTTCGGTACTCGAAACAGGATGAAAAATGAGTTTCTGGGAATGTTGCATGGTTTAGGCACGATTAGTGAAAACTATACGAAGCATCCCAGGTAACCGTGCAACCATAGACAGAGGCTTATGAAAAATTGGTGCACGATTAATTGAACCATACAGAATCCCTAGTAAACCATGTGAAGGGTTTTTTTGAACAGTGGCTCATGCACGGATTGCGCATGGTTTGGAAAACTGTGTGGGTAAATTGTGCGGCCCAAAAACATTGAGAAAATTAAAAAAATGCCATACTGGGATTTTAAGTACTAACTCAATATTCTCCTTCATTCCACCCTCTGTAACCCTAGTGATGATCTTGTTTGAACCAAGCTTTCCAAGGGTGGTTCTCCTTATATTCTTGGCCCTTTGGAGCATCCTTGGTTGCGGATCGAAGCCTCAGGTAAGTCTAACCTCCTCCTTGCTTCCTCTTTCTGATTAGCATTCTCATCCTCCTCTCATCTCCATTCAAATCTCTAAAACCCTATTTTTCTAGTGTGATATAGTTTAGGGATTCAAGAGGTGTCTGAATCCAGATCGAAGGCTATGATTAAGAGTGTGTTCATCATCGGATTCCAGGTAGGTGGTCTACAAGTTATATCCCATAGTTTTGTTCTAGATTTGTTCATGTGTGTATGGATTTTTTACTTTCTCTTGTTTTGTATTGGTTACCTTGGGTATTATTTGGTAAATTGGGTGTCTAAATGATTTCTTGAAACCCTCATGATCCCCATGGTATGCATATAAGAGGACTTGAACATTTTAGGGCCACCATGGGATTCACCGGAAAACCCAAACCATGAGTGTGGAAGGGTTAAATGAAGGGTTAGTGAATAACAATGTGGAACCCATGTAGAATATGTCATAATGGTTTATTAAGTTGTAAATGGAATTATAAAAAATATTCCTAGGGTGATAAGGGAATAAGGCTTTGTTGGAATGATAGGAAAATGAGTGATTGGGTTGAATGAGATTATGTTGATTTTTTAATGAATTTTTGCTAGAAATGCCTAAGTGGTTTAGTGCATATTAAGTGGTGAACTCATAATTTGATAATGAAATGGGAAATGGGTGATAATGTTAATGAGATTTAATAAGGAAATTGATGATTATATTTAATGGGTCAATACATTAGAATTATGGCACACCTAATGGTTCAATGCAATAAGTGGTTGGGTTAGGAGATATGAGAAATGTGATTGAAATGCCTAAGTGGGTGAATTCTTGTGAAAAGATAAATGGGTAATTTTTTTGTCATTAATGAATTTGGTTAAGGCATTGGGGTTTTTGAATACAATTCAAGGGTTAAAACTTAAGAATGGTAATTTGGCTAAATGGATATGAATTTTAAATGGAAAATGTATTAATGGGTTAGGGTATAACATTAATTCCCATGTTGTTCATTATGTATTGTGAATTCTAATGGATTTGAATATGATTTATTTTTTAATGGTATGGTTGTGGTGACTTGTTAAATAAGCATGTGAACATGGCTTGGAAGAGTGGGGTATTGACTTGAGGTTCTATGACTATAGGTCGAGTTAGACTGAGGCTCTAAACTCCACCCCAAAATAAATGGGTTCGAGAAGGGGACAAAGGCTCTATTACCCTAATAGTTGCATTCCACCTAGAATAAGGCTTCGAGGTGGGGATAATGTGTTGATGTGATATGTGTGTCCCTAGTGAGATATGGACTTTAGTTATTTCCCTTGTGAATAGTGATTGATTTCCTTAGACCCATGTATAGATGATGCATATGCCTAACCCATGGAACCTATGATGAAAATGGATTAAGAAATAAAGATGGTATAATAAATGAAATTTGGATAAAGGATAGAAGTTAATTAAGTGATATTTGGATATCTAATGGACCCAAGTTTTCCTTAGTTTACTTAGCATTTATTTTTTACTTGTATGCACTATCTATTAGACTATATATTTTGTAGACACCGTTGGTGGTGACCTACTGAGTTTTGTACTCACACTCTGCCCGAGCCGCCATTGGGTACCTGAGGAGATCTCTTTGTTGTAGGTCAGGAAAATGGAAGAGGCCCTACCCTAAGATGTTTATTTGGGCTCTGGATGTACATGGATAAGGATCTGGATTTAGAGACTGGAGCCATTTGGAGTTTTGTATGTTTGTTTTATTTTGGGTTTCTTTCACTTTACACTACTAGTATGGCATGGAATTGTTGTATTTGATTTATGCTTTTCCCTCATTGGGAAATGTTTGGTTATGCTTGTTTACTAGTTGTTCATATTATTATGCTATTTATATTTTGTTTTGTTGTGGCTTATTCTGGTAAAGAGGGTATAGTCTCCCCATGTGACTCATTAGACCATTTCCACTAGCCAACAACCTCTGGCATATGGGGAGGTGCACTTGAGGTCATGTGATGACTCGAATCTGGGAACCGAATTAGTGGATTACAGGATGGTTACATTACAAAGTGGTATCAGAGGAGTTCTTTTCTCTTTCTTACTATTTGGGGATGGTAGATCGAAAATTAGGATGTGTCTGGCCTTGGTAATAAGCTCATTCTTGGGAGTAGAGAACCCATTTATGAGGGAAAACCCAAGTTACACTGGGTGGGAATTGTTATTCTTGATGTGTGTTGTTACAGTTGAATGATATTTCACCTTTGGGTGATGCACATGTTGTGTGATTTGACTAATTTATGATACTTTTCTCATTGCTAGGATGGCATTAGGTTGTACATTCATGCATCATTTTGGGAACCTAAGGATATAGGTGACAAGTGTCATTATAGGAATAAACACAGAATGAGTGTGCGAGAAATAGAGAGTAGAATTCATTTTACATAATTGATAAATTTGAAGAAAATGATTCCTAATAATTGTAATGAAAGTGGGTGAATGAAAAGAATGAAAATGAGTAGTTAAGGAATATCATGGATGAATAAATGTTATAAATGGGTAGACATTTTAGGTTATACTAAATTGTAAAGATTGAATGGTTTCTAAAAGATAAAGATTTTTGTAGTGATGGAAAAAGGGTTAACGAGTTTTTCTAACAAAAAGTGTAAATGAGATAAAAATGGTGGTTATAACAAGTTGTGAAATGTGGAAATGGTTTTATAATTTTGTCTAGTGAATGATCATGGCTATGTAAATTAGTTTACCGATCTTGACCATGAACCACGATAGGTATGGTAGAGGATAGTATTATAAGTGCGAGGATGGACGTTGGGATAGAGTATGACGAATGGATTGTTTAATATTGATAGTGTGAGATCTTCTCCACTTGTAGTTTAATCTGGTTGGTCACTCTTAGAAACATCAGGTGAACGAGAAATTTAAAATGGGAATTATTGAGTTCAAAGGTGGGTATCCTTTTTGTTTTTGGTTTAACCCTTGTATGTATGGGTTGGGGTAGTGAGGGTGCCCTAGTTTGAGACTTTTGATTTTGATTGTGAGGCCTTTCTGGTTATGATATTGCCTAGGTGGTGATTTTAAGGAACCCTTGGTAGGGTTGTGGTCATTGGGTTGTGAGGCATTGTTCAGTAATGAGATTGTGGAAACCCTTGTGGTTCATGACCATATGGAGTTCATTCTAGACCCCAAGGATAGTGATTGGGACTTAGTGACCTTGTGAGTACATACCTTGTGGGTTTTATTTTTAATCCTAGAGAGGATGTTCTTCTCGTAGTACTGATGAATGTGTATACCTTTTTATGGAACCTAGAGAAAATTGTCGCTAGGTGTGTTAGTCACAATGTGTATCAGAATGGGGGTGAGAGTTCCATTTCTGAGAATTTCCTTGTTCATGTCATGATATGTATGGTTTGGAGAGAGGAACAATGGATTTTAGTGGTTGTGACTCCAGTCTAGGGAGTTGGTATTGTTTAAACTTCAAGGTGACCTATGAGAGAGGTCAGAAAAATTTTGGGTGTGTCTCGCACATGTAGATGTTTTTGACTTTGATTGTGGAACTCAAAGAGTTGTATGGTGTAGGTTTGGACTAAAGGGCTATGTGGGAAGGTTGATGGTTTGTGGTTCTACTCGAGTTTTGGTTATACGATGATAGTTTTGGAAAAATCAAGGGTGACCATGTGAGAGGTTATCCCAGTGGTGAAAGTACCTTGGAATATGAAGTGTGGAAGATGCTTCGTGGGTGGTGTTAATTCATACTAGGTACCACCAAGTCTTTGGTAAATGGTATAGTTGTTTCTGGTTATTTTATGAGGGGGCCCTAGTTTTTTTTATTTGAGGTAAGGTATGTTTTGAAGGGTTCTATAGTATGGATTCCTGAATAACCTGTTTGGATGATGATTAATGGAGGTCTCGATGTTTTTTTTGAGAATAAGAGAAAAGGGTAGCTGAAGTGTGGTTATATGCTTCCGCTCGATGGTGAAACTTGGGGTGAGAGTGGTCATGTGGATGAACATGTATTTATGAATGGTTTTTGTTGTTGGGTGAGATGTAGAGGCCACCTTGGGGTTGATGAGGCTGACTAACCAATATACATGGTTAAGTGAGTAAGCGGGTGATGAGCTACACAGAGATAAAAGTTGATTTGTGAGATATTGTTGGTTTGATTGGTGTGGTAGACCGTTGTGCTTCTGTTGTTAGCCGTAAGGAATGCATCAAAAGATCTCGAGTGGTGTGGTGGAAGTAGTGCCACACAAAATGTTGGTTCACGACTGCTTGGCGGTTTGGTTGTGGAGAGGTAGGGAGACATGGTTGGCAATCACATAAGAGTGGTGGTGGTTAAGTGTTGATGAGATGCGCTCAGTAGGGGATCCTGAGATCCTTGCCCGGTCATGGTATCCCATAGTTTGACATCAGAAATAGATATATTGGTGGTGTTGTTCTTAGAAAAATTCTTAGCATACCTCATCTAGTGAAGCTCCTTCCCAATATCTTGATATCATCCTAGGTATGTTGAGAAGCTCTGGATTTACGCCAAGAGACCTAATGGTGTTTGGTTAGATGATGAATGTCATGGAGTTTACCCACATGGAAATGGTATGTGTAGAGCTAGATTATGGTATGTATACCCTCTATGGATTGGGGTGAGGTCCTTAGGATGGACCGAATGCCAAAAAATGTCATGGGTGCCATTCGCGGAAGCCTGGAATGGGCACTGGGTGACATTCGCTTTCTTTTTTTGGAAAAAATCTAGATACCCATGTCTATATTTTGGGGTTTGGATTATGATCAGGTGTAAGAAAAAATGGTTGGAATCCCTCATGAGAGCAATGTTAACGACACTTCTAATGTGTGGAGTGATAAGTCAGACCCCGATGTGGAGAGGAGAACATCGATTTGGTGTAGTGACACTAAGATTCCAATGAGGAACCTATACAGTGCTTTTTAGGTCCCTAAGAGAGGCAATGTGGGACCTGGATGTTGTGACTGATGATCCAAGTGTTGGATTCGGGCTTAGAGTGGTTCCATGTGAAGTTTTGATGTCTGTGCTGAGGTCGTAGAAGGGTGTGGTTGGATATGACAATAGTTTGTGAAAAGAGTGGTTGAGTTTTATAACTCCAATGAATATTGGGGTTATAATCAGGTAATTTCTCTTTTCTTGGTTTTAGTACATCTCTATGTTGAGGGAGCCTTGGTCATGTGAGGTTGTGTCATGCTAAGGGTGAAGCCAATGACGGTCTTGAGGGTGATAACACCACGATGATGTAATTCTACCGGAATTTAGGGGGTGAACTCAATGGGTTTTTAGGATGTTAATGATAGGATACAAGTTAATAAGAACCTTGGGAAGGTGAGAATGGGGTTGCATACTATCAGTGAAGAGTGGGTGCTCTGGGGAAAGCTAGTCATGGGAGTTCTGATGAGAAATGGTAAACTTGAATGGGTGTGGTGAGAGTGACCCACCTCCAGGTTGATGCTCTGGAAACAAGTACCTTCTTGGAAATGATGTGTAATTGAGTGATGTTAAGTTAATCTTAGTTCTTGAATGGATGGATTAGGAATGTCCTTCTAAGTGTTTTTGATGATGTGGTTGGATTCCAAAGCAGATTAATGCTTTTATAGATGTTGGGGCACAGTTAGTTGGAACATGTCCGGTGATGTGAAAGTCGGGTTGAGGTTCAAGTGGTTTTTCATCAAAAATGGAGGTTCCAAGTAACCAAATATGATGGAAAAACCCATACTAGATAAATGTATGGTTGATGAAGTGACCAGAGTTTCAGGTTGGAATGGCTTGAGTGGTCACCGTTTGGGTGAGTTAGCCCTGATAGAGAGCTTTGGCATGGGTTTGGTTGGTCGAGTACCTGTGAGTTTTGGGTTGAGTTTGGTTGAATATTTGTGGAGTGAAATCATCAAGAAATGTGGTTTGAAGTATTGTGTGATTTCCTTTGGGTGATACCTAGTTTTGTCACCATCAGAGTTGAGAGAATAGGAAAATGATGCCAAGTGATTTAGGTTATGAGTTGTACAGAGGGTCCGACTGATGAGGTGCCGATTGGATCCTCCATGAAGATGCGATGATGTGTGAAAAGTTTCTATGTGTAGTGAGTTAGGAACTATTGTCTAGGTTTTCTCTGTGAAGTTTAAGTGGTTGGGTATGGTTGAAGTGGATACATCATTGAAGAGTTTTCTGTTTTGTGTTGTGGGTTGTGGTGAGGAAGTCTTGAGGGGAAAGTCTATGAACTTGATCCATGTTTGATGGCCTTGTGATGTGGAACCAGAAACATGCAAAGTGGTAATGGATAGGTAGTCCTTGTGGAATGATCTTTTGTTACAAAAGATTGGTGATTCTTGGAATAGATGCTCGAGGATGAGCCATTACAAGGTGTTGGGGTTGTAAGACCATGATTTCTTCTTAAGGTATATTATTGTTTATGTTTCATTTTAAGTCCCTTATTCTGGGATAAATAAGTGTTTCCCAAATTTAAGCGAAGACTCAAGGGTGTTTTGGGAGTTCAGTACATGAAACATGATGAAAAATGAGTTTCTGGGAATGTTCCATGGTTTGCGTATGGTTAGTGAAAACCGTGCAGAGTATCCCATGTAACTATACAACCATGGAGAGAGGTTTACACATAGTTGGTGCATGGTTAAGAAAACCATGTGGAAGCCCCAGGAAACCGTGTGAAGGGGGTGTTTTTTGGACAATGTCTCATGCAAAGTTTGGCAAACCATGCGTGTAATCTGTGTGACCTAGAAACTTTGAGAAAATTACAAAAATTCTATTCCATGATTTTAATCCCCAACTCGTGATTCTCCTCCATTACACCCCCTGAAACCCTAGTGATGATCTTAGTTGAACCAAGTTTACCAAGGGTGGTTCTCCTTCGATTCTTGGACATTTGGAGTGCCGTTGGTTACAGATCGAAGCCTCAGGTAAGTCTAACATATTCCTTGCTTCATCTTTTTGATTAGGGTTCTCATCCTCCTCTCATCTCCTTCCAAAGCTCTAAAATCCTTTTTTTCTAGTGAGATCTAGGTTGGGGCTTCAAGGGGAATTTGAATCCAGATCAAATGATACAATTAAGAGTTTGTTCATAATCAAAATTGAGGTAGGTGGTCTAAAAGTTATATCCCATAGTTTTGTTCAAGATTTGTGAATGTGTGTTGGTAGTTTTACTTTCTCTTATTGTGTATTGGTTACCTTGGGTATGATATGGTAAAATGGGTGTGAAAATGATTTCTAGAAACCCTCAAGATCCCCATGGGATGCATATAGGAAGACTTGAACATTTTAGGGCCACCATGGGGTGCACCGACAAACCTGGACCCTGAGTGTGGTAGGGTTAAGTGAAGGGTAGCCTAATAATATTGTGGAACCATGTAGAATATGTCATAATGTTTGATTAAGTCATAAATGGAATGATGAAAAATATGCCTAGGTTGATAAGGGCATAAGGTGTGGCTGGAATGACATGAAAATGGGTAATTAGTTTTAATGAGATTATGTCAACTATTTAATGAATTTTGGATAGAAATGCCTAAGGGGTTTAGTGCACATTAAGTGGTGAACTCATAATTTGGTAATGTAATGGGAAATGGGGGGATATATTAATGAGATGTAATAAGTAAATGGATGAATATGTTCAAAGGGTTAATAGATGAGAATTGTGTTACAACTAATGGTTCAATGCAATAAGTGGTTGGGTTAGGAGATATGAGAAATGTGCTTGAAATGCATTAGTGGGTGAATTCTTGTGAAATGATAAATGAGATAAATGGGTAAATGTTTGGTCATTGATGAATTTGGACAAGGAATAGGGGTTATTGAATACACTTAAAGGGTTAAGGCATAATAATGGGAACTTGGCTAAATGGATATGAATTGTAAATGGGACATGTATTAATAGGTTAGGGACTAACATTAATTCCCATGTTGTTTGTTATGTATTGTGAATTATAATGGCATTCAATATGCTTGGTCGTGTTATGGTATGGTTGTGATGAATTGATAAATAAGAATATTCACATGGATTGGAAGGGTGGGGTATTGAATTGAGGTTCTATGCCCAAAGGTTGAGTTAGATTGAGGCTCTAAACTCCACCCCAAAATGAATGGGCTAGGGAAGGTGACAGAGGCTCTATTCCCCTAACAGTTTCATTCCACTCAGATTGATGCTTTGAGGTGAGGATAATGTGTTGATGTGATATGTGTATCCCTAGTGAGATAGGGGCTTCAGTTATTTCCCCTATGTATAGTTATTAATTTCCCTAGACCAATGTATAGATTATGTATATGCCTCACCCATGGAACCTATGATCAAAATGGATTAAGAAATGAAGATGGTATAAGAAATGAAGTTGGGATAAAGGCTAGGAGTTAATCAAGTGATATTTGGATATATAATGGAAACAAAGTTGTACTTTGTTTACATAACGTCTATTTTTTACTTTCATGCACTATCTATTAGACATGATATTTTTTAGACACTGTTGGTGGTGACTTACTGAGTTTTGTACTCACACCCTGCTCGGGCCATCATTGGGTACCCAAGAAAATATCTTGGTTGTAATTCAAGAAAAAGGGAGAGGCCCTACACTAATATGTTGAGTTAGTATCCAGATGTACATGTGGAAGGATCCGAATTTAGAGTCAATACCCATTTGGAGTTTTGGCCATTTGTTTTATTTTTGGATTTCTTTCACTTTGCACTACTAGTATGGCATGTCATTTTTGTATTTGATTTGTGTTTGTACCCCGTTGAGAAATGTTTGGTTATGGATGTTTACTAGTTTTTCATATTATTACACTATTTATATTGTGTTATGATGTTGATTAATTTGGTAAATATGGTATAGTATACCCACATGACTCATTAGTCACTCACCACTAGTCGACAACCTCTAGCGTATGGGGAGGCGCACTTGAGGTCATGTGGCGAATCGACTCAGGGAACCGGCTTAGTGGATTCTGAGTTTGGGATATTACATTAAACATGGGTGAAAATATCTTTAATTAATACTTCTTATAATGTTAAAACATATTTGAAAACATTTTTGGAAGACATGGATATGTGAGAAAAAAGGGCTTTTGATCAAAGTGAGAAATAAAGATTATTTTTATTTTAAAAAATATTTTTTAACTCTTGTGTATATAAAGGTAGGAAAATGAATGGAAAACCAAGATTATAATCACATAACTAGGGAATAAGAAAACTCATAATTTTCTTTTGATATGGATTATAAGTTTTCATATTGGATGTATAAAGATAAACAATCCTGATAAATGATGAGATTATTTCATTAAACCATTAACACTTTGGTAACATTGAATAGTAAGCCCCATGAAATAATAGAATTAAATGGAACATAAAATATTATAAGAGTAAATAAATTCAATATATTACATTTCAAATGTTTTTACAAATACATCTCATGAAATAAGATAGGTACATAACATAACATTTGTCTCAAAGAAGGAAAATTGAGACAAAAATCTCTTACCTTAAGTCTCATTTTCATCCGTATGATTTGAAACCTATTATATAAAAAATATAAGTTTATTATAAATATATTATAGAACCATACATATATATATCATTCCATATATGATTTAATTATGAAATTTTATTACCAATTTTTTAATAATTCCTTGTTAAAATCTTTTTTTGGGTAATAATTGCTTTATTTTTTTATTGTGTTTTGATTTGGTATTTTTGGTCCTTATACTTTGATAATGATTCCATAATCTATAGAATTTTAATAAAGATTTAAATATCATTTATATTCATTATATATGTATTTAGAGTAATGCATAAAAGGTAGATACATAAAATGAAAGACACTATTCATAGAGATAGTAGGCCATATGTACGCATGAATGTTGATTCCATTTTATCGATAGATGAAATGAAGGAAAGTTAAATAATATAATAGCATTATATAATAATTTTTATGTCATATATATCACATATATTCATAAAATTTACCCTAATTACCTTTTATGAAAAGCATTAGTGAAAAAAGAATCACCTCACTTCATGAGGTGAAAATCCACCGTATGCATGAATGAAGTTATCATATCCCCAAAAAAATGGAAAGTAAGAAGTTATGTAACACCTCAATATTTTATGATTTTTTTTCCGAATTAATTTAAACTTTTTGATATTTTTATTTCATGCCACACTGAATATAACTTGTGTTATATGAAAGAAAAAAATTATTCTTTCATTGTACACAACAAAAAATTGATATTTCACTACATGAAACACTTATATTAGATTACGGTACATGAAATAATATTTCTTGGCTTGTTTTATATATAATTCCAAGTTCCTTCGATAACTTTCATAACACGCGTGACCTAGTTTTACCAAAATATAATGTACTAGTAATATTATTATAAAAATATTATTATAATTTTCACCTAGCCATTAGAATGGAAGTTATAAATAATATTAATAAAATTATAAAAATATATTTTAATAAGAATTAGTTTGTGACCAATTAACTAGATATTTAAATAAAACCCTTTTCTAAAATATTGGAAATTATTTGTTGGTAAATTATATCTATGTAATCAAACATGTTTTACCTCAATAAATTAATTAAAACACTTTTGATAAATTATTTTAATGATATATATATATATATATTATATTTATACCACTATATAACATTTATATTATGTGTTTTCTAGAAAATAGATAAAAATAAATCCAATTTTATGAATAAAAAGTTGTATTTTTACGAGGTAATTTTACTGCCTTTTAATGGAAAAACTATTTTAAATATAATTTTTGAAAATTTTATAGTTTATATTTGATAAAATAAAATTAATTTATTAAATTTTAATATCAAAATTTACATTGGGTGAATTTTCAGTATTTTTCTAAGAAGTTTCATTTTTTGATGAATAGTGAAAAACTCTAAATTTTTATTAAAAACTATGTTTTCATCTAATTTATTTATATGGTTAAATTATATTTTAACTTTTTTAGAAAGTATAATTAGTTAAATTTTAAATCAATTAATATAATTATTTTCTTCAAAATCAATTTCACATTGAAATTGGATATAAAAACATTTCAAGCTTTTGAACCTTTTTATTTTAAAAACCCATCGCCTCATCTCATATACGAGATTAATTTTAAATTAATTTTTGACAATTATATGATTAGAATTTAGAAAAATGGATTCCATATTTGTAAAAATAATAATTTATAATGTTTAATATGTTTAACTTAGTTTTTGACCAGAAATATTAATTAATGTAATTAAAATTAATTACAACTATTAAGGTAAAAACAAGATTAATCAATAGTTAAACATTAATTTAAGGGTAAAAATAACCTAGAAACATGTAAAACATCCATTTTATGGAAATATTTTGATTAATTTTCCTTTTTTCTAAAAAATAAGCAATTATTGGAGGCACATGATACAAGATAAAGCTCTTAATAGTGTTTTCTTTTTTATATTTCCAAGAAGGCCACCCTCCTCCACTACAAAGGGCACTCACCCCCTCACTTATTAACACCTATGAATCCATTTGGATCATCCAACGACTACCCAAATATCCTCCCAACTTCCCTACCTTCATCCTAGAATCCTCCCTTTGGGAAGAAATCCATCCACAGAAACCCTTTTGTGTAAAATAAAAGGAGTTTCCCAAAGAAGAGGTAACAACCTTCCACAAGATATTTTGTTTTATTTATTTATCCACCCAAAAAATTATTCTTATTCCATGATTATATAATAACATCAGTATTATAAATATAATTATATGTTTTTATGTTAATTTTTAAACCTACACTCACACACACTTCCATCAAATGGGATATGCAATCAATGTTCGTGTGTACGGCGGACTACTACCTCATAAACTGATGTTTTTCCTCCTTACATTATAAACATTAATAGTTATAAATAACGATTTAATTTCTATTTTTATATAATATATATGATATTTATTATTACATATTGACCCATATCACCTCTAAGATGATGGATGGACTAGTGGGTCACATGACCTCAAGCGCATCTCCCCGAATGCTAGAGGCTGCCGACTAGCGGCGAGGGAATTTTTAATGTGTCCTTGGTGGGATACTCTGACCTCATAGGTAATATGTAATACACAATAGAAGAAATTTTTTTATAACAAATAGTGGAAACATATAAATAATAAAGATACAACATAATAAAATAAATAATCCCAACTAAATACAAAATAAGTGTGGAAGCTGATAAATAAAACCAAATACAAAATGATTTCATGCTATGATGTATATACTAAAGTAAAGGTTTGAAAAATAGGAATACAAGCATGAAATCAATTCTGTAAAGGAAATGAAACAAAGAAACAACTACATATTGAGAAAATGCTTGATCTTCTTCCCCCAATCTCCATCCCACGAAGCAAGCAACACTCAAACACTAGAAGCAACATGTTTCCCACTATCCATACCTGCAAGCATAAATTCTACTGGGGTACCAAACGATGCCTAAGTAGGGAGTGAGATAAAATCCTAGTAGGCTGGCACCCACAATGTCTAAAACTTTCCATTTCATGTTGTAAACAATATCAGTGTGCCATATATATATATATAATAAATAAAATGAATTAAATAACCAGAATAAAATAAATGTAACTTGGTCTGGGTTCCCAACATCACCTGTCCCATACCACCTGCTTCGGCCAATTCCAGAAATCTGAAGAAGATACCTGTAATAAAGTAGTAGGTGTATATATGTATATAAAAATTCTAGAAAATAGAAGGAAGAAAAAAGGAAACATACCCCCAGCTTGTGCTTTGGCTAGTGTTTAATTCTTGTGTCAACATGGTGCATCAAAGTACCAGAAAAGTGTCACAATTCACATGGAAAACTAAATCTACAACAAATAAAGTTTTCCATGAAATTTCATTATGATGAGGTTAAAGTTTAGAGTTTGAGTCTAAGACCATCCCGAGGGTATCTATACACCACATCCTTCAATTAACCAATACCACTGAGCCCCCAATGAAATCTATAAAAATACCAAGTATCACTCGATGCATTGTTTTACCAGGAGTCTGTCCTGATCTCGCACTGAAGGGGTTGAGTATCACCCAAGGATTGGTGTAGCCACTTACCAATGGTCTGTCCTCCATAATCCCTTTGGGAACCGGTGTCAACCAAAAGTATATAGAAGGCCTGGGGAAGTACTTATTTGGAAAAGCCTAAGACATCGCCCCCACCAACGCATAAAGGTAACCAGTCAGGAACGAAGAGTTCAAGTGTGAGTCCTTAATACCGAAATCCATTATCTCACCACCATAAATTTAATTAGACGTCACAAAATAGGTATCAAAGAGTTGCATTTACAATTTCAACTAAACATTATAGGTAACTCTACCACAACAAATGATCATTTAAACCGAGCAACTATAACCAAAACAATTTATCAGTGAAAGCCATAAGAACACAAATATTAATTTATAAAGGCACAAAAAGATAATAATTGAACAAATAAGAAATTAATTAGGAAATAATTAACCCACATAAACAAAGATCATTGTTCACAATTTCCCAAAATAATTTATTTAATTAAAACTCAAAAAATAGATCACACAACATGTTCAATTAATTAATTTAATTAATTTGGGGATAACGGAAAATAGGACAAGAATGTCGGCACACTCAAAGGGGTATCCAAAGATTTTTTTAATAATCTAAATGGGTTAAAATGTCTCACACAAAGGTTCCAAGGTTCAACAAAGAAATTTATTTAATTTAGAAAGGGTAAAAATTAGACCTCATCAGTAGAAACCAACAAGCAACACACTGTTCAATTTAAATAACACAACGAAATTAAGGGAAAGAGAGTAGATGCCCTAACTTATACTCATAGAGGATAATACACTCCGTGATGATATTTTATTTGACCTAAAATGGAAGAAATCAGATGATTTTATAAAATCCCCAATTTTGTGTAAAAACCTTCCACAACAGATTGCACGACAGATAGAGAAGGATATCATATGATTTTTGGTGTGTGAGGGTAGCCTTACTGAGAGATTTACTATGCAACTTATGGAAAATAAAACAAATTAGAAACAGAGTCGTAGCATGCTTCCGAATGAGGATAGGAGAGGAGAGGAGGAGGCGCACCACCAGGGGGGCTACATGGGCAACACATAGGGAGAGGGAGGAGAACAGGAGAGAAAAAAAATGAAAAAGGAAAGGAAATAAAGAAAAAAAAAGATTAAGGAAAAAATGAAAAATAAAATAAAATAAAAATAAAAATAAAAGGGGAGAGAAAGGAAAATAAAAATAATAAAAATAATAAAAATAAAAATGTTTTGACCCATTTTTTATTATTTTTCTATTCTTCTCATTCCCACTTTTAATTTTATTATTTATTTTCATTACTTTTCCATCAATTTTAATTTCTTTAAAATTACTGTAATACTTTTTAATTATTTTTAACCTGAACTTTGTGCTTGGGCGTGACTTAATATTTTAAATAAGACCTGAGAAATTATATAAATAATTTAAATAGCTATCCGGGATCCACAATAGGGTGCGCAGATAGGCACCCTGGTTTCCTTTAAGGATTTGGACTTGAAAACTTAACGGTCTGTATCAAGGTTTATGTCGAGAAGTTATGATAATTAAAATTATTATTATTTAATATAACTCATCAATGAAACCATTAATAATTTAAAAACAACAACCATTAACAAAAAGATAATGGTTATTAAATTAATATTGATTGCGCATTTTTATTTAATTATAACAATTAATAATATCACATTCAATACATTGCCCAGTTATTATTTACACCATGACATAATTTATTAATTGTGAAAGCATATTTTCATTTTTTTTTCAAAGAAAATTATAATATTAATAATAAAATTATTATTATTATTTCCAACTACCCAAAAAAAATATTTATAACCCAATTAAATTATATTCAGGTGCGATCTTACCAAACGTCTGATGATTGCAAAGGTTATACCCTTCCTAGGCTAAAACAAACGTTCTTAACCTAACTAAGGTCTCATAATTCTCATAAGATGCACCATTTGTGAGAAAAAAATTATTTATTATATAAAAACGAAATAATAAATTGATTAAAAATAAAGAGGGTATTATCATGTGTGAGGGTACCAAAAACCTGACACGCATCAAGGTTATAACCTACTTAGGGTAAAATCGGCATTCCAGACCTAAAGGTGGTCTCAAATTTCTCATATGATACACCATTTGAGAGTTATTTCATTTTTTTTGAAAAAAAAAAACCCACGTGTATGAATAAAATAAATTTAATATTTTTATTCTATCAATGATGAGAGTTTAAGGGTCTTGGAATCCCATGCTGACTCATCGTCAAACTCTAAAAATATTAAATAAAATATTCCAAAGTTTTAATAAGGCTTTTAACCTTCATTTAATTTTTTATATTTTAATTTTAATCTAATTAATTTTATAAAATTTATTTAATAGAGACATCGTAGTGTCAACTATTGGAAATAAAAAATTTTGATGCTCGGTTTTAAAACTGACCTGCATAGTTAATGGAAAAAATTAATTTCTTTTGATTTTTCATTCGGTTCAAACATGGAACATTACAACCTTCCCACCTTAGAAGTTATCGTCCCTGAGAAGCCTTCGGGAACAACGTAACCTTCATCCGATCCACAAGGGTCATGAAGTCTCACACAAAAAGTTGTGTTATATCTCTAAACACCCAACACATGTTCAAGCATTAGTTAGGAAAACAACACAAAATCCATTAAGATCTGAGAAAATGCTCATTTTCCCACTGAAACATCGAGACGATATTTATCCAATAACTTTTTTCTAGAGACATGAAAATGTCATCGTCTCATTAAACAACAAGTCAAATTTACTTCCCACTTTAGGATTTAACGTTAGAAAGGGGAAAAATTCTGAGTCATAGAACCATCCACTGTCGGAATTGCCTATAAGACACGGCCTTAAGGATTCTAGCGAGGCTTCTTGCATGATTTTTAAAAAGGGTAAAATGGTCAAATCCCATTGAACTAAAAGTCCAAGTCAAGAAATATTTTCAAAAAAATCCCTAGCTAACCCAAACCAAACTCTTCCTACCTGAAAATGTGTCAAAAAGGTATTCCACTAACCAATTTATTAAACAAGAGAAAAAACTAGTCAAGCCACTCCGACTGACAATTTTAGAAGAAGCTTGGCTTAAACGGCTGGTGTTTTAAAAACTTAAATATGATGTATTCTTAAAAGATATATCACATTTACCATTAACACATAAATAGAAATTAATTCTCGACTTTCAATGACATTCCATGATTTAGGCATCATCGAGCTCGATAAAAAATTCAGGGTAATCTCGGATCGGTACGACATGAGTATAAGGAACTAAACTAAGCTAGTCCATACACCATGTTTATGAGTGAGACGTTGGTATAAGGATAAGACATCCAAAATAGGTCATTGGTTGAGCCCAGAACAACATCCACCTGGTGGTTACGTTAGAAGAAACAGATGGTGTACAAGAGTTCGTCCAAATAATTCCTATACAAAAATCCAAGGGACACTCAAGACTAACCAAAGACTATATAAAAACTATGCCTCAGTGTGAAACATATAGAAAAATACCCCAAACAAGACCAACAACTTTTAAAGATTTATCATGGCGTAAGACCGATGCTCTCTTAGTACATCAAGGAAAAAGGAAAGATAGGGGAAAATCTCATCACTTAAGGAAACGTACACTAAGAGGATTTAAAGATTGCCAGAAGGAAAATGTTTAAAAAATTGGCATGAATGCCCAACCAAACTGGATAGTGTTTCAAAACTTCTGAGTCTTTGGAATTCATCCCGAGCATTGGGATGAACTTGATTACTTTAACACAAAATTCACTATACTACAGAGATTACCCGAAACGTATTTAACAGCGCAAGACTTGATGATTACATTAAACTCAATTGGTTCATCACAACATTAAGAAATTGACAACACTACGTACGTGAACACATACTACCCCGAGGTGATACATAAGAAAGATTACTTTTAACTTGGATGACGATGTAATGAGTAATCCATCACTATGGAGAAGAGAGGGTCAAACGACCTATGAAGCAATTGACCATTCCTAAGTAATGCTTAACCTGATGAAAATGAGAATTACCTGAAGCTCAAAACTGAAACAAAGGTTAAGGAAAACATGACCATCCATCCGAACAAGGGTGTCATTTTAAGCAAGGGGTTTTAAATAGGTACAATAACATGTTAATGGATCTTTTCTAAAGAAACTCAAGGAGAAACTCAAACTACCCTTATAACAGGGTCTTAAACAGAGGACATCACACCATGTTCCCTATCCAAGCCCTTTATATGAAATCACATTTAATCTTTGATCATCAAAAGAATTAATAAAAACATCAAGTACCATTTTTCAAAACAAAACACCAGGTACTTGATCTTAACAAACACCTCAAGGAAAAAATAAGAAAGTTTTATAAAAATCCATTTTAAAACATTTTACATTAATTGACATCTGTCTTTAATTAGAAAATCTATCACATAAATTCCTTTTAAGAAGATAATGCGACCTATAAGATTCCCACTAAGCCGACATGGGCTCATTAGAATGCAACCCATAAAAAAGATTAATTATTAAGAGTCATAAAACCCATACTGAGTTATCTCATAAGGAACATGCACTAACTAACCACTTGGTTCTAGTTGTGCCTTTAGTTAGTTAACTAATTCATTTGAAATTATAACATGCTCAAAAAAATATCAGCCTAGATGTATGGGTGGCTATCAACCTATAAAGAGACTATAAACTTTATAGTTTTTGGCATTTGGATCCCCTTCAAGGGAAACCAATAAATTTTAGCAAAGAAACCAATTACATAAAAAACAAGCTAACATGTCACTACAAGAAGCTAACATAGAGAGATATGTTGTAATCACAAAAACATGAAATTTTAATCATAGAGACATGCTAATAGGCACCAAATCAGGATACAAGGCAAACATGGTATTAAACAGGTAGCCTGGAAACATGCTAGCTTGCTAAATATATCACCGAAACATGGTATCTAAAAAGGTATGCTAAATAATTAAAAGACATGGCATACATTCATGTCACACAATTTGAATCAACAGGAAACCTAAAATGCAACTACATGGCATGACACTATGCATGGAATGTGAATTCCTATGTGCCTATTATGATGCATGAAATTCTTCATCCTTACTTTAACAGGCCAAGGGTAATATACTATAAGGTTCATAAATCATAAGTATCAGAAATTACACTAATCACTCAAGGTCAAATCATATCAACTGTAATATTGAAAAGCATGAAAATCAATTCCTAGCCCTGGAAACTTGGTCATTTCCCATACATGGGGTGATTATTCCCAGGCATGGCTATTAACTAAGCACCGACACATTCCTAGCATCCTTTATACCAACCCAAAATAGTAAGAAAAAGGAGAATACCAACTCTGATACCACTTTGTAACATCCTGACCCGTCTCAACACTAAGATGGTGGCTGGACCAGTGGGTCACATGACCTCAAGCGCATCTCCCTGAAAGTTAGAGGATGTTGACTAGCAGTAAGGACATTTTTAATGTGTTCATGGGGGTAGACTATGACCTCATAGGTAATAGGTAAAACATAGTAGAAGAAACAAAAATTTATAACAAATAGTGAAAGCATATAAATAAGAAAACTACAATAGAAGAAAATAAATAATCCTAATTAAATATATAATAAGTATGGAAGATGATAAATAAAACCAAATACAAAATTATGTCATGTTATGATGTCTATACTAAAGTAAAGGTTTGAAAAATAGGAATACAAGCATGCAATTAGAGCTGTAAAGAAAATGACACAAAGCAACAACTACTTCTGAAGTAAAGTCTTGATCTTCTACCCCTAGTATCCATCCTAAGCCTCAAGAAACACTCAAACACAAAAAGTAGCATGCTTCCCACTATCCATACCTGTAAGCATAAAGACTACTCAGGTACCAAACAAAACCTGAGTAGGGAGTGAGATAAAATCCTAGTAGACCAGCACCCATGATGTCTAAACCTTTCCATTTTGTGTTTTAAACAATATTAGTGTACCATATATATATATATATATATATAATAAATAAAATAAATAGAATAAAATAAATGTAACTTTGTCTGGGTTCCCAATGTCACCCATCCTATACCACCTGCTTTGGCCTAAGCTAGAAATATAAAGAAGGTACCTGTAATAAAGCAGGAGGTGTATATATGTACATAAAAGGCTAGGAAATAGAAAGTAGACAAAAGGAAACATACCCCAAGCTTCTGATTTGGCTTGGGTTTAATTCATGTGTCAACAAGGTGCGTCAAAGTACCATAAAGGAGTCATAATTCACAAAGAAAACTAAAGCTGTAACAAATAAAATTTTCCATGAAATTTTATTATAATGAGGTTCAAGTTTAGAGTTAGAGTTCGAGCCCATCCTGAGGGTATCACTACAACACATCCTTCAATTACCCAATACCACCGATCCCATCCAAGGAAATATATCGAAATAAAAAGTATCACTCGAGGCATGGTTTTACCATGAGTCTGTCCCGATCTCGCATTGAAGGGGTCAAGTATCACCCGAGGCTTAGTGTATCCACTTGCTAGTGGTCCGTTCTCAATGATATCTTTGGGAACCGGTGTCACCCAAAAGTATATAGAAGGCCTGGGGAAATACTTGTCTAGAAAATCCTAATACATCACCCCTAACAACGTATAATGGTAACCAGTCAGGAACGAAGAGTTTAAGCACAAGTACTTAATACAGAACCCTGTTCTCTCACCACCCTAAATTTATATTACTTATTATTGTCTTTTTCTTGTTTTTTGTGGTTAGTTGTAGAGAGGATGGTTTAAAAGAAATATTTTTAAAAAATATTTTTGACATCGGTTATTTGATAACTGATGTGAAAAATACAATATCAATGGTTTTTCACATGGGATATCTAATAACTAATGCGGAAAACTATTTTTCACATTATTTATAAGATAAATGATGTGAAAACCCCTTTTTACATTGGTTTTTTTCATAATTTATCAAATAACTTGTGTGAAAAATAATTTTCCATGTTGGTTATAAGATAATAGACATGAAAACTAATTCTAAATGGGTTTATCATGCCAGTTATCTAATAATTTACGTTTAAGAACAATTTGATAATTTATTTTAAAAGGCCATTTTTTAACCGATGCTAAATACATATTTAAAATGTATCATTTAATAATGGAACCTAATAAATGGCATGAAAAAGAAAAACCAAATGACGTGAGAAGGGATTTCCTACACTAGTGGATATTACCTTGAAGTGTAACATTAACAAGGAAATATTAATTAATAGGTAAGATAAATTCATGACAAAATCAGTTATGGAAATAGATATAACAATATAGTTATTTGGTAGATTTATAATAAACTTATATTCATTATAAAGGAGTTTTGAACGTTTATGAAGAAAGTCATGACTTAAGGTAAGGATTTTATCATCTCACTTTTATTTTTGTGAGATATATGCTATATTCACCACTTATTATTATTGTGTGGTGTATATACTACCCTATAACATGTTATATCATGAATATAATTGACTTAATTATATTAAAAGTTTTAATTTCCATTATTGTTTCACAGATCTCATGATTCAAAATTTACTCAAGTAGTAAGGGGATTTCTAGTCTCACTTTTATTTCTACGAGACTTATGACTTATTCACCACTTATTTATTTTTCATGGTGTATATAATTTCCATGAATTTTTTCTATTATTATTATACTTAAATTTTTGGGTATTTAAATATCTATTTTATGATCTATATTTCATGGGGTTTTATGGTTCAAAAGTTAATAAATTGAGAAGGTAATTTTGTCTCAATTTGACTTCTTTGAGACACATATTGTGTTATGCACCTATATTATTTTGCATGGTGTGTATAAAGTCATTTGACATAATGTATCATGAATCTCAGTTTTTTTAATGATATTTTAAGATTATTTAAATTTCATTATCTAATGGTGATTATGATTCAGAGTTACCAAGTGGTAAGAGTTTATAACTACAATATCATCATTATCAAGATTGTTTATGATTATGCTTCCATTGTTGAAATATTATGATCCATCTCTGAAAAAATCTAATGAATTTTATTATAATATGGTTATTCATGACATATTCATGTATTGGTACCATTTTCACACTCTTTTTACTCAATATAATTAAGAATTTTTTTAAGAAAACCCAACTTAATTTCTCTCTTCGATTAGAAATCTATTTTATTTAAAAACCATGTTTTCTAAAAAAATATTTTTACAAAAATATTTTTTTAAATGATATTTCAAGATCATTTTTAAGGAAAAGGATTTTAAAGATGTTTTATTTTTTAAAAAGTTTTTTAAATTATTTTCAATCTTACTTTATAAGTTTTCAAATAAAAAGTTTGTCAAAATGTTTTTATGCTTCATTTAAAAGTTATCAAAGAAAAAAAATTTCAAAAATGTTTTTAGGATTACTTTATAAGTTTTTGAAGAATATTTTCAAGATTTTATTAATATTCCTTTATATTTTTTCAAAGAAAAATTCTGTCAAATATTTTTTAATACTATTTTTTATGTTTTTAAAGAAAATTTTTTTCAAGATTCCTTTATTATTATTTAAGGAAAAAGGTTTTCAAAATATTATCAAGATTACTTTATAAAATTTCAAGGTTATTTTCAAAGAAAATGGTTTTCAAATGTTTTTATGTTTTAAAAGAATTTTTTTGAAAGAAGTGATATTTTCCTCAAGACTTTTTTTAAAATATTTCTCAAAATTATGTTCTATATAAGATGAAATCTGTTGGTGTTACTCATGACATAATAAGAATATAATCCTATGGTTCCATTCATATTATTTATTTGAATGGTTTATGTTTTGATGTAATGGTGTTTATTAAACCCATTTATCATTCACGGGTTATATATTCTTGAAAAATATTTTTATTTAACAGGTTATAAGATTATGAATCCTGTTTCTTTTCATAGGTTATTATTTGATGAAATGATTAAAAAACCTGTCTCTTTTCTATAGGTTATGATATGATGACATGTTTATGATACCAATTTCATTTCATGGGTTATGATATAATTTTTATGATATTATGGTACCTGTATTTATGATTTCTTTGTGAGATGGTTGGGACCTATATTTACCTCCAATGCATTGGGTGAATATTTATATCTCATGAGATAGACATGACTGGAATGTAGAGTTAACTTGGTTCAGTAAAGGACTTTGTCTGCTAAGATGGTGTTAGGAGTGAGCCTTGACTAATAAGATGGCCATGGGAGTGAAAAATTACTACCAATATGGTTTTGGGAGTGAACCCATTCCACTAGCACGACCTTAGAATTATGCCTTGACTACTATGGAAATCATATTTATATAATTATGTGTCTAATAAAAATTATATGTCTTATTATTATGTTATGATATCAAGGATCATGCTCTTGATTCCATCATGATTCATGTCATATGAACTATTAATATTTATGACATGATTCATGTATATGATCTTTGATATGTAGGTTATGATCTTTAAATGTTATTATCATGTTCTAATACCATTATACTCATGTTTTTCTTAGATATATCCATTATTTACCCTTGTTAAGAATCTGAGCTCACCATTTTTTATGTTTCCTTTTCCTAGGTTATGAAGAAAGGTTTTAAGTAGAAGTAATAAAGGGGAAGATATTTGTGGGAAAAATTAAATATCTTTCACCAATTTATAAGAATTTGTTCTAAGATTCCAATGGCACTAAACTATTACGGTCCTCGGGTATGTATTTTTGTAATGTGTTGAATATTTATGTAGAATGATGTAATATACATGCATGTTAAACCTAGGTAGCTATACTGTATATTTGATATAATAATTACATAATTATAATAATATTATAAATATAATATACAGATATTAAATCCATAATTATATCTATCCTTATAAGGTGGTGATGAAAAATGAATAACACCAGTTTGTGATTCTATAGTCTTTTGTATACACGAATGATAATTTCATATCCCATTTAATGGAAGTGGAGTGGGATAAAGGTTATTATATTTAAATAATATATTAGTATATGAGATATAATGGTGTTATTATTTAATCATAATTGAATATTATTTTAAGGTGCTGGAAGAAGAAATAAAATAACGACGCTCGGTTAAGCACGATACATCTTTGGTAAACCTCCTTTGGTAAGCACAAAAAGGCTTTATATGATAGATTTACGATAAAAAAAAGGGATCTAGGTAATGGGGATGAAATTAAGGAAGATATTTTTTTATGTATTGACAAAGAAAAATGTATTTGAAGGTGTATAGAGTATAGGATAGAGGGTGACATTTTATAAGTGAGGTGAGTGGAACACTAGTAATTTTTGAAAAGGAAAAGGTATACCCATATTTTTCACATGTCACATGGTTCCAAAATGGACAATTATAAAAAATTAGAGGTTATAAGGTCATAATATATCCATAAAACGGTTTTTGGTCAACTTTATAGGTCAATTAATCCCTTATCCTTTTCATTTAACCCGTAATAAACCCATTTTAACCTTCATTACGATAATTAATTTTTAATGTTTTTACTATTAATTTTGACAAAATATTATTTATACCTTATTATATATTATAAATTATAATGATTCAAAATATAGAATCAATTTTTAAAAATTAAATTCACATAATTGGAAATTTTAATTTAAAATTAAACTCATTGATATGATGAGAAATCATTTTTCAAAGAGAAATGTTTTAAATGTTTTAAAATATTTTATATAAAAATTCAATATGAAATTGATTCCAGTGACCCAAGTTTGGTTAATAAATATTTAATCGAAATAATTTTAGTTTTAAATAAAATTTAAAACAAAATTAACTTTATAAATTTTTTTAAATGAAAAGACAATTTTCAATAAAAACCAATATTTTTCACTATTCATCAAAAAATTAATTCTCTCAAAAAAATCCCAGAAATTAATCCTATGATTATTTTTAAATTTTGATGCCAAAAATGAAGTTCATATTTTCAAATAGATTTCCTAAATGTTTTAAAAATTATATTTATTATATGTTCCAAAAAAAAATTCATATTTTGAGAAGATAGTGTTTTCGAAACATATAAATAATTTACCAAGAATTAAGTAATTTTTTATAAATATGTTATATATATATATATATATATAATAAAATTATAATTAATATTTAAAATTTTATTATTACTATTCAGATCTCCAATTTTAATGGTACAACCATGTTAAATAATAATATAACTACTATTTGCGGTTCTTAGAACTCAGTGTGGCATGTATCATAAGCTATAGAAAAAATTAATTTTATTGAAAAAAATATTTCATAAAATATCAGTTTTTTAAAACCATGGTCAACACACTGAATCTATTTTGAAATTATTGACTGAACATTCTTAAAGTACCATGCATGGAATTAACAGGTTAACTAATTAATTGTGTCATTATGATAAGAGAAATAAATGGTTGAAGGATAAGGTATTAAATCTATAAAGTTTTATTAATAAATTAATTAATTGATATGAGTTTATTATATAAATGTAAATACACAGAAAGTCTATAATTGAGGTAAGGGATTTTTTCACAATTTCTTTTCACTCAGGCATATTTTTTGTTATACACCTAATTTATTTTATATGGTGTATATAAAACACATTTTATATGTTTTATCTTGAATCAATCATACTTATTAGAATTTTAAGTTTTAATTTGAATTACTTCATCCAAGGGTATTTTAATTGAAAGTTTCCATGTGGAAAAATGATTCTTAACTCAATTTCCTTTCATTGGGTTATAACTCTTTTTAATTGACTTCATTATGAAATTATTATGTGTGAATTTATATCTAAATTTTTTTATTCTCTATTTACACTTTTTTATGTGGATTTACAATTTTTCAACCTAATATATTAATTGAATAATTCTTAATTCAATTATATAATATTTTTAATGGTAATTCATCTCTATTTTTTTTCTTTAGGGCACATGTTTATGATATGCACCTACTTATTTTATAAGGTTTATATACTTCAACTTTGAAATAATATATCATGAATATCATTTTATTCATGCTAATTAAAGTTTCATTTTAAGTTACTCTTTCATGAGGCTCATGATTGAAAATTTACCAAAGTGGAAAAGGCTTTATATTACAATATCCTTTCTTCCCGAGATTCTTTATATTGAAGGTTATTTTAGAGGAAATCACATGATCTTATTTTATTGAACCAAATCTATTTTATTATACTTTGGTTATAAATGTGGTTCATATTTTTAATTTAAATTTACTCTATTATTGATTGAATAAACATCAAGATCTTTTTTTGTAAGTGATATCGATCATGTATCTTCTTTTAAACTATGAATCTTTCTCTTCCATATCCATGTTTTCTAAAATATTTTCAAAAATTTTCTTTTATAAATATTAATTATTTTTTAAATCTATTTAAGATGTTTTTCCTTATTTTAAAAGTTTTTTAAAAGGAAAATTCTTAATGTTCTCCAAACAGTTCACTTTGATATCCTTTTACAAAATGTTTGAAAGAAATGTTTATTATTAACACTTACAACATTAACAGATTTTCCCTACATCATGACCATTAATATTTTAAAGATTAATTTATATGTTTCTAAATTTAAATTCAAATAAAAATATTTTAAATATATTTGAGGAATTTTTAGTTTCTAAAAGTAATTTTCAATATAAAAAATATATTTTCCTCAAGAATGGTTTTAATTACCCTTTTATGGTATTTCTATTTATCAGCAATAAAAAACCCTAAATTTATATATGCTCCCTAAGGGATATTTTTTTATCTAATTATTTCTATGGTTGGATTATGTGATTAACATGGAACCTATTTCTTTTACATGGGTGAATCAAGAAATGAAATAACAATGATTATTTTTATGTAAAAAAGTGAAAGAGTCTAAATATTTTATTCATAAATGGTACTTGTATATTATTAATAACTATGGGTGTACCCAGATAGCACCAAGTGAGAAAGATAAAACTTATACAATGAGTACACCCAAACACTGTCGGGTGATCCTGCTATAACTTATATTATTGGTGCTCCCAAATACAACTCCGATGCAATGGGTAATATTCCCTATCTTTAAAGTTAAGAAGTAGGGAGTTACTAGATGGTATCTCTTATGGATTTAACTAGGCTCTAATTATTTATAAAATAGGTTTAAAATAGGTTCTTAGGATTATTTTACATATATTTGGAGTACATAATAGTTCATGTGTGCTACCTCTTTACGAAACTACTTGATACCTTCCAAAATTTCTATTGTTAAATTTTTATCCAAAAAGTATATCACTTGAATATAAAATAATCCATCATATGTGTGCACACATAATTTTGAAAAGGTTAAGTTCAAATGTGGGTACTTACTCTTTGATGTGATCATGGTGTCTAAGGAAAATATATTATATGAATAATAAATAATAATTAACAGGTGGTTTTGGATGTATCATCTGGTCCCATACTCTTTCCAAACACTACACATCATCCCTTTGGAAATAAACTTTCTACCACCATTATGAATGTTATTTAGACCATGGTGAGTAAGTTAACAATAAATATATATTACATTAGAAACTGATAATGATCTTCCTCTTGATCTTTCATGATAATCATATCAGAGTGTGGTCACTTCTTCAAAAACATATTCATATGATGTTTGGTGTTGTCCCAAAATTAGTTAGACTTGATAAACTAAATTATATAATTTAATGGATTCCCCTTTATTGCACACACATTATGAATATACACATTTTTAAAACTTTTCAAATGTTGGAGCATATCCATCTGGTGGTACAAGCAGCTGTGGTGATTTCAGAATAGATTCCACCCCATGTCTCTCAGGATTCTGGAATGACCTTGGGCTCTATTCTAGCTGGTGGTCCTCATATGATGGTATGAATCTATATTTATGGGGATGAGGTTCCAACGGATCAAAAAAAGAAGGTTACTTCTCATTATTTAGTGTCACATTCAGATTAGCCATTGACAATTGTTTTTTTCCTAATTGGCCGTTCTAGGAGGACCTTCTTCTCTTATGAGGTTGTAACTCCCTAATATTATACAAATATCTATATTGATTATGGATTGGTAGTTATTTGATTAAAAATAGCTCTATAGATATCTTTGGAAGAGATTGAATCTATAGAGGCTTTTCAAAAATGCTCTATTGTCACTAAATATAGTCCCAATCTTCCATATTTTCTAATGTTCGTATGGTATGTCATCCTAAAACTCCTCTATAACTTCTATAATTTCAATTTTGAAGTATATATTTTTCTATATCCACAAATTTTTATGAGTATTTACATATTCATTATATGATCCTTCTTTCATGTGGCGTATGTTTTTTAAGTTACCAAATCGGTAAGGGAACTATTCACCCTCCTCTTTATAGAAGACTTATTTTTGTTATGTATTTTAATTTACATATTATTATGTTGGGATATTTTCTTATATATCCTTATTGATGTAAACTTTATATTCAAGTGATGAGATTCCATTTTTTATTTCATCAACTCATTTTCTTAATTTTAAAGAGACGTCGTTAGGCTGTCGAATTTTTACAGGGGAACTTCTTAACCCAATTTTGATTCTTTGGGTTCAACTTGTACTTATTGAATATGTCATCATATGAATATGTGTGAATGACCTATGATTATTTTACACTTAATATTCACTTATATTGGGTGTATTTATATTTTTTACACATAATTATGAGATTGATTTATCCTTAATTTAAGGATACCATCTTTATAAAGGATTTCATCTCAGTTTACATTATCATTGAGACTTCATTTTTGTTATGCACCAATTCCCTCTTATATGGTGTATATACTGTCCTTTGACATATTATATCATGAATCGCTTTATTCTCATGATATTATAAAGTTCTGATTAAATTTTATTCCTCAATTATTTGTATTCAAGCGTCTCTTATTTTGTTAAAAACTCTTTAACTAAAATATCGTTTTAAATGTTTCAAAGATTTATTATTCTAAATCTTTATCTTTAATGTCCATGTTTTCAAAAAGGTTTTGAATATTTATTTATATAGACATTAATGTTTTAAAAATATAATTCCATTAAAATCTTCAAAGTGGTATGGGACACTTTGATTCAAAAATATTTTTTTTAAATGGTTTTTGAAAATGTATTGATTATTCCAATATCTTGAAATTACTTCTTGTGATTGAAAATGAAATGTTATTAGTGAAATGTTTATATTTTCAATATTTTATGTGTTATGATGGTACTTGGACATTTGACGGGTGGTTCCGTGAATACCAGGATGGGTGGTTATGTTATAACCTCCAATACATTGGGTATGGAAGTCGGCCGTATGGCTATTCCATTTAGTGATATGTGTGGAATTCGACCGTATGGTTATTCCATTTATGTATGTTTATGTCACAAGTTACCTTTATATGTTATGTGTTCTTTATATAGGTTTTATGGTAATCTTTTGGTTACAAAAGGGTAAGTAATGATCTTTTATTCAGTGAAGAGTATTTACTACTTCATAAAGGTGATAAGTATTACTTATGTTAAAGTATTCATGGTTTACTTGTTGTTTTGAAAAACTAACAGTTTTCCTTCTTTGTGTATCCCTTACTGAGATTTTTATGCTCATCCCAAGTTTTTGAAATGTTTTCCACAGGACTTAAAGATGAATAGGTTCAAGGATGGGATCAAGGAAAAGTCATGGTGTCTAAAACATGGAACTAGACATGTGTCTTTTTAAGAGTTTTTATTTTATGAAAAAAAATGGATACTCAGTAGTAGTGTCTACTTGTAATATTCAAGTTGTTATGTAATAGTTAAGGCCTAATTCTCTAAAACTCTAAACCTGAAAAGATCCTCAATGTGAATTATTCATTTAATTCAAGATTATGTAAGGTTTAAGGTCGGGTCCTTATACTTATGGTTGGTGAAATCATTCAAATAACTAGAATAAAAAAAATTCTAATACCAATAGTTGACACGGATGAAAGATTGAATAGGAAAGAAATGTGGAGTATATGATTTAAATCACTGGAGATAAATTCACTAAAGATGTCGAAATCATAAAATATATATAAATTATATGATTATTTAATTTATTTTTAGTAGAAATATATATTTTGGAGTTAAAAAACTAACTACAAAATCTTTGAAAACTTGTTCAAAATTATTGGCTTTATACTCAAAACCCAATTTTAAGGCATCTTATAGAATCATTTTTTAATGTGAAATATTTGGAATTGATGTTATAATTTTAGGGTAAGTAAAGATATATGTTATGTATGAAAACAATGTGAAACTCAATGAGAAATAAAATAAGAGGCATGAATGGGTAATTACATTTCAACATATATGTGATAATCGAGAACCTGTGGGAACTATGAAAAAGTGGTATCAAGTATCCATGAAGAGAGTTGGGTCCATGAAATTTTATTGGTTTACATGTGTGACCAAAGTAATTACAAAGTCCTATATAGAGGAAATATCATGTGTGATTTGAATATAATGGTAAATATTTATCAATTAATAGAAATTCATAAGACGAACTTAAATTCAAATAATGATGTTAAATTGTTGTCTTAATCATCTTATCACCATGGTTTTCATGTAGCATATGTGATAGCTATGTTGTAACCAATGAGATGTTTATGTTTCAACTATTGTTCGATTGTTATTAGGGGAGATCATGAAATGAGAATTATGTTGAGGAAATGGAATGGTCACTAGAAAAAAACACGATTGAGGCAAAAAATATTGCGAGAATATCTAATGAAAATGGAAGTGAAAAAAATGTAGGAAATAAATTGAAATATATATTTTTAACGTGGAAAAACTCATCAAGGATGAGGATTAAAAAACCATGGAGAAACTCTAAAAAATCCACAATAATCATATAGTCTAAAAAATCCATGCAAAAGCCTGAAACTTGAATTACAGTGAGAGCATAGAAAAGCTATGAAAAAGGACACCTCAATATGCCTCCATATTTTCCATGATGACCATCTTTCAATAAGACATCACCCTTTCAAGATAAAAAACCAAACACAAAATTTTGTTGTAGCATCTCAAATAAGCCATTGCACAAACCAATTTTCCACAACTCACTACAGCCCAAACCCAAAAATGGTGCCCACGTATATGCTCATTGTGACGTTGCACACCACGTTTCCATGCCTTTTTCTCTCTGAATGTAGAAACCTTGATACTCCCATTTTAAAATCCCTTATAATCCCTTCCAAAAATATTTAAAAATTATATCTCAAACACAAAATTAGGTTATCACGTGATGCTTTGTAGGTGGTTTGAAAAATTAAAACTCTTATTCCATCTCATTTTTATCTCCATGATATTCATGTTAAACCTCAACAAACTCCTCCATCATCTTATCAGAGAAGGATATCTCCTCCAACACACTCATTTAGATCAAAAACTGGTTAGTATTACACCAACCACCATCCTCCATAGAAAATGTGAAAACACCCTTTTTCATTTCTAACAAAAACTAGACAACTCCCCCTGCAAAAGAAATCCAAGCATTGAATTATTATTCATAACTCAGTCTACACTAACTTATGAAACAAGACTTAAACTAACACATAAATCCCCCATAATAGAGATCACCATATAATCATAAGTAACTATAAAAGCTAATTTTTCCCTCTGTTCAACATCCTCTGAGTAGTCTGTAACTATAAGAGTATCACGTGGATATTTAATTTTAATTTCTTATTCACTAGTGGCACTCTAATGAAAATTAATTAGGTGCAAGACCTGAACATCATACATGACCTACTTCAGCTTCCAAATATTTGACATCCATGTCAATAGTTTTTGAATCATGTGAGATGATCACTTATGCCATAAATCTGATGAAGTCCTCTTTATAACTGCATTCATCACTTCACCACACACCTTTTCATCAATTCTGTAAAGAGTGTCAACCATCCTTCCTTGAAAATATACCATCGATCCTCAAGATAATTTCTATATTTCATTACCAAACAAACCCCTGAAGTCATCCTTATTAAGAGTACAAGCAGATAGAAAATTATGATGTATACCTAGCACATGTCACACATCCTTCAATGTCACTATATAACTGAAAGGGCAGCCGATTGTCGCCTATCGACCGTTCAAGATTCTAGTGCTCTGCTAATGTGTATAGTAGCACTCTTATTGAATCCTTGGTGATGATACATTTTAATAGTCGATTTTTTTAGTTGATTGTATTTTGATTTTGGGGGGTTTGTTTGCAAAGCTTAAATGAAATAGATTAATGGATGATGTTTAATTTAACAAATTGATAAATATTGGGGTGAGTTTATTATTGGGGATTTAAGCTTATGATATCCTTAAGCTTTGTTTTATATTTCATTAAATTAATACTCACTTCACAAGATGACTTTGATCGGAATTCCCAAGTGTTAAAGCTTAAATCCAAGTCATAACATAAATTAGGTTTCTAATAATTATCATTACTTGTTTATGATAGTGTATTTGTGGTTACAATAATCCATGAAATCCACATTCTAAACAAAACATGTCATTAATCCATGACATATTAAGTTCAACATACACAATATTAATTTAAAGAATATTCATCGAGCGAAGGCACTCAATCACTTAATATCCCAAAATTATGAATCACCACAATGAGAGATTTACTCAGCCATTTGGGTGGTTAATAATATGGTTATAATTTTTATAGTGATGGGTTAAAAATGGAATAAAAAGAATGAGACAAGAAAATAATTGTGCGTCAAACACACACACACACGAACAATTATGAGAATTAAAAATGGAATTTCGATTGAATGAGGAAGGAAAAGAAGGGAAGGGGTTTCAACTTGATTTCAAATATTTTAAGATAATTAATATTTAATAATATAGGGTTGATGATTAAAATAGAATATGAAGAAGAAACTTTCATTAAAATAGAATTACAAAAACAACACTTACAAGATTACAAATGAAGAAAAACACAAAAGTAAATGAAATCAAAGAGGAGAGGAAGGGTCTCTCAAGTGGGAACTTGAGTTTGGAATGTCCTTCTAGGCTTTTGGAAGATCCATGGTTGTGCCAATTGATCCTCCTATATTCTGAATTGACAACCTCTTGCAAGGAGAGGAGGGGAACGTATTTATAGCCCATAGAAGTGGACTATTTGCATTCCAAAACTACCCCTCCACTTGCATCGCCAATTTGATATTTCAGATAGTCGAATATGGAGAAATATTCTCCTTAAAAATTTTAGATATTAAAGTTTTCAGTCGACTCTCAAAATTTGGAGGCATTTGGACTTATGGATCTAAAGTTATGGCGGTTTTTATAAACAATGTTAAAGTGTCCATTTCTATCCATACTTTTTTGATGGTCTAAATGTGAATGGATTCTTGAATAGGAATATGCCTTAAAATTCTAATTCTTTATTCAAAAAATTCAGAAACTTATATCTCCTCTTTCACACTGCAAAATATCATCTCTAATTAATGTGTATATCAAGAAAAAAGTCAGTTTTGGTGTGCTGATTTCATTTCCCGAACAGAATGGTTGGCTAGAATTAATAAAATCATTTGGGCCCCTTGTTATTAGAGTTGGACCCTGAAATTTTTATCCATGACTCCTTGAATTGTTCCCCAAACGTTGGAGGAGACTAAAAGAATTTTTATTTCTTGATTGAGCCCAGCAATTCAATCTTCATGGCTGGTCTAATTTCTTCACAGATTCTATGGTCCTTCTTGTGTGGTTCATATGACCCTTCAAATGGAAGAATTGACCAATGATTCCTTCTAATGATATCTGGGAAATTTAATAAGTAATCCTAAAAAACAAGAACCACACAATTTGGATCAGTATGGTGATAGTTATTATTAAAATAGTAAACTAGCTTGAATCTTGATGAATTTAAATAGTGCTCAAAAATTATATTTAATATTTAAACATTAATATTTCACACAAATTATGCACATTTCATATAAAATCAGTAAAGAGAGTATATAAAAATATATGAAAAATATTAATAACATCAACTCCCCCACACTTAGTCTTGTGCATGTCCTCATGTACAACAAATATAAAACCATGACAAAATCATTTTCCCTCACCAACAAATATTTAAATTTTTTCCCTAATCAGGAGAGGTTTAGACCATTTCACTAATCCATACTAAATTCCACCACAAATTGTTACAGAAATAATATTTCAAAAACAGTTATTTTTTCATGCTCAAATTTAGAAATGAAAAATGTGGACACTCGAAACTTACTCCTCTCAAGATGATAAAAATTTATTTCTGGAGGTTCACTCATTCACCAACCAAAAGTGAAAATCATAGAGTTTGAAAGAGCTCTCAGCTTCCATTCCCTATCCTAAAGTGCACAAGAATCAAGATGTATTTTGAAGGGGGTTTTCTATGGCTATGGGATGATAGGAATTCAGTATTCAAAAGAGTTGAAAGAGGGTTAAAACACCAACATGGAAAAATCAATGCACAATATTTTTGAAATAAATCATGGAAAGAAATGTAAATACGTGTTTACAAGGGAACAATTGTGTGAATCAAAACACAAAAGTGGAAGAAAATTTGAAGGGAATGAGAAGATGGAAAATTTAAAAAACACAAAACTTCTCCCAATGACACAAGTGTTCTTTTTTTCATTTATTGAAAGTTGAACTTGAAATAGATCTCACACTCATCTCTCAGCCCATGTTTGGTCTCCTCACGGCACTAATTGTAATAGTTATAACAAGATCAAAGGTTGAGGAAGAGTGATTTTTTACCCACCTAAGACACAACCCATTCTTTTTTTCAAATTTTTTTTTGATTTTTTTGAACACTTTTCAATAAAATTTGAACAATATGTAATAAGAATATATACATTCCCAAAACTCACTGAATGACAACCTCTCCCCCACACTAAAATGGATTCTTTCCCTCAAGAATATGATAATATATTGAAAACTAATAAAAGGGCACCCAAAATGAAACTCATTCCCCCCACACTTAAATTTCAATAAATAATGCAATGTTAATCCATGTAGATGTTTGGTGGGATAAGGTATTGGGATTGTAATGTGGCTATTAAAGAAAAGGTTTTCATAGGCTTAGAGGGGATTTCAAAAGTATGATTACTGTAAGGGTAATGGGAGGCTATTTGGCTATTGTGATTCTCATGAGGTTCAGAAAATGCCTCTATCATATTAATGCACACCAAAGTAGAAAATTCAGCTCAAAGGTCCACAAACTCAAGACTCACAATCGAGGGTGAAAATGCACAAAATTAAAAGATGGTCATAAGAGACCTTGGCATGAAACTAATTTTGTTCCTCACAGTTGGGGAAAATCATTTTACAAATCTAAAACTAAGCATTCATATTTTTTTGGTTTTGACACAAGATTCTTTATCCATAATTATGATGAAAATACAAAAAAAAAGAGATGAAAATATGTCTTTTGACTCCCCAAAATGGTTGGACAAAATTTTAGAACTGGATGGTGAGTAATTATAACTATTTTTGTTCTTTTTTTTTCTTTTTTTTAGTGTGTTTAAAATAAACAACCACATTAAAGAGAAATAGAGAAAGAAAAAAAATTATGATTAAAGTGTTAAAAAAATGAAAGAGAGGAAAAAGAAGAAGAAGGGAGAGAGAGAGGAGGAAGAAGAGAGAAAGAGGGAGTTAAAGGGAAAGAGGTGCCCCCTGGTTTGGATTTGGTGGGTCTCCATCTCCATCCAGTGGGGTGTTTACTATAGAAGTTGTGGATCCTGTGGAAGTCAATGTTGTTCTAGGATTGTGCGTCTTCTCATGGTGATGCTTTAACTGATGTCCATTAACCGTGAATTTATTTTTCGATAATGGGTCTTGGACTTGCACTACACCAAATGGGTAAACATTAGTAATAAGAAAAAGACCTTCCCAACAAGAATTAAGCTTACCATGGTGTAGTCAAAATCATGAATTAAAGAGAATTACCTTTTCGCCTTCATGAAATACCTTTCGTAGGATGTGATTTTCATGGATCACCTTAGCCTTTTCTTTGTACAGATTGTAATTCTCATAAGAATCAAGTTTAAGCTCCTCTAGTTCAGTCAATTGCAACAATCTTTCTTCACCAGATTTTTCAAAATCAAAATTACAAGTTTTCACAGCCCAAAATGACTTAAGTTATATTTCAACTGGAAAATAACATGCTTTACCAAAAACTATCCTAAAAGGAGACATCCCAATGGGTGTTTTATAGAAATTTCGATAATCCCAAAGTGCTTAACCAAGTCTTTCAGGACAGTCTTTTCTGGTGGATTTTACAATTTTCTCAAGCACTCTTTTCACTTCTCTATTAGAAAGTTCATCCATGCCATTTTTTTGGGTGATATGTAGTTGAAGTTTTATGTACAACCCCATTCTTTTTCAAAATATATTCTATGGATCTATTACAAAAATGGGTTCCTAAGTCACTTATCAAGGAACATGGTGTGCCAAATCGGTGGAAGATTTGTGTCTTTAGGAACTCACTAACAATATGTGAATCATCCTTTCTAGTGGGTTTGGCCTCGACCCACCTAGAAACATAATCAACCACAATAAGAATGTATGAGAATCCATTGGAAGGGGGGAATGGTACTATGAAATAAATACCCCAAACATCGAAGATCTCACAAAAAATTAAAGGCTTTTGTGGCATTTCATTTCTCTTTGAAATTGTGCCAAACTTTTAGCAAGTGGGACATGATTGAAAGAACTCATGTGAGTCCTTGAAGAGTGAAGGCCAGAAGAATCTAGAGTCTAAAACCTATCGAGAGGTCCTTTGTGGTCCAAAGTGGCCACATCTAGGAAGTGAGTGACAGAATTCTAAGATGGATGAATGTTCATCTTCATCAACACATCTCCTAATTACCATGTCAGCCTCAGTTTTCCAAAGTTTATTATCTTCCCAAAAAAAGTATTTTAAATCACTTTTTAGCTTCATTTTTTGTTCTTTTGAAAAAAAATCAGAAAAAACACCAAAAACCAAGTAATTTTCAATTGGGGCATACCATGGTATTTTTGTAGTGAGAGATAAAAGATGATCAGATGGAAATTCTAGATCAGTTATTTCATAATGAGAAGATTTTGAAATTCTACTCCAGTGATCAGCCATAGGGTATTCTTTTCCTGGTCTATCTTTGATTTCAAGGTTAAAATCTTGGAGCATTATGATTCATCTTATTAGCCTTGGTTTGGAATCACTTTCCTTGAGTAAGAACTTTATAGCAGAATGGTTTGTGAAGATGATGATTTTGGCACCTAAGAGATAGGACCATAATTTATCTAAGGCAAAAAACACTACTAAAAGTTCATTTTTAGTCATAGTGTAGTGATATTGAGTCAATGTTTTTTAGGCGTAATATATGACATGAAGAATTTTTTATCTTCTTTGACTAAGAACAGCCCCAACGGCTCTATCAGAAGCATCACATATCAACTCAAAAGGTAAGGACCAATTTGGGGGTTGGATTATTAGGGCAGATGTAAGAGAAGATTTGAGTTCAATGAAGTCTCTCTTCCAAACCTCATCGAAATGGAAAGTGACATCATTTTGGATCAACCGAGCGAGTGAGAGGGAAATCCTACTAAAGTTAGGGATGAATCACCAATAGAAACCGGCATGACCGAGGAATGAACGGATGTCTCAAACAGAGGTGGGTTCAAGAAGTGATTGGATCACTTCAATTTTGGCAGGATCAACTTCAATACTCTCTTTTGAAACTATGTTCCCTAGAACAATCCCATTTGAAACAATGAAGTGACATTTTTCAAAATTTAACACAAGGTTACACTTGACACACTTTTGAAGGACTAGAGAGAGTGAATTCAAGCAAGATTCAAATGACTCACCATAAATGGTAAATTCATCCATGAATACTTCCATGTAGTGTTCAATGAATTCAGAAAAGATACTCATTATACACCCCTAGAATGTTGCAGGAGCATTAAAAAGGCCAAAAGGCATTCTCCTATATGCATATGTTCCAAAGGGGCAAGTGAATGTAGTCTCTTCTTGGTCCTGAGGTGCGATTGGGATTTGGAAGTATCCAGTGTATCCATCAAGAAAGAAATAGTGTGACTTTCCAGCTAATCTTTCTAGCATTTGATCAAGGAATGGAAGAGGGTGGTGATATTTTCATGTTTCAATATTCAATTTTCGGTAATCAATGCACACATGACATTTTTTCTTCACTCGAGTTGTGACTACCTCTCCATGTTCACTTGTGACAATATTTATCCCACCCTTCTTAGGTACAACTTGAATTGGACTAACCCATTCACTATCAAAAATTGGGTAGATAATACCATCTTGAAGAAGCTTGGTGATCTCTTCCCTAACTACCTCAAGTATGAGTGTATTGAGTCTTCTTTGTGGTTGTCTAATTGGTTTGGATGATTCTTCAAGATGTATGTGATGCATGCAAAGGGCAGGGTTGATTCATGGTATGTCATCTAGGGTCCAACCTAAGGCCTTTTTTTTCCTAACACATGAACAAGTTTAGACTCCTCAGTTTCGGTAAGTGAAGAAGAGATAATAACAGGACAAGAGTGATCATGGAAAAGGAATGCATATTTTGGTGTTCAAGAAGAGGTTTTAGATCAGTCTCGTCTTTCATTTGTGGGCTAGAAAACTAAGGAATGGAGGAAATGACTTTAGTTTCTTTATATTTATTTTCCTTAATATTGTTCAAGGTGGATTAGTAGATATCAGAGTTGATGTGAGATTCAAGAGAGTTTTCAAGTTCCTCTAGATTAATGGAGTCTATGAATGATAAGTCTGTATCAACTTCCCCATTTAAGACATGATTAATGAGGATGAAAATTTCACAACCTCATTTATCATTAGAACATTAAGAACATGATGGATTGAGGTTAAATTGACTCTCAGAAGTGTTCTCAGAAGCATGGATTGAGAATACAGAGTGATCCTCGGATGGGTATCGCATGGCTTGGAAAATGTTGAACTTGACCAGTCGGTCACCAAATTTCATGGATAAGATGCCTAGATGGACATTAATTTGGGTTCTTGCTGTTGTTAGGAATGGTCTTCCTAGAATTAAGGTAGATCGAGAAGAGTTCTTCTCACCTTATATGTCAAGGACATAGAAATCGGCAGGGAAGATAAGATCATTCCCACGAACAAGGACATCCTCGATTATCCCCTCGGGACTAGAAGTGCTTTGATTAGCCAATTGAATGACAACACCTGTTGGATGTAAGGGACCAAGACCAAGGTTGGAGAAGATGCATTTGAGCATGAAATTAATTGAGGCTCCTAGGTTATGAGTGCATCATCAAAGTTGGAACTTCCAATTTGGCATAGAACCATAAAGGTCCCTGAATCTTTTCACTTTATGGGAATATACTACTTGGTGGAAACATTTTAAAAGGTCCTATGTTTCCTCTTATGGGTGCATAATTTCTTAAGAAACTTGGCATACTTAGGGATTTGTTTTATGGCATCTAATATGGGTGTGTTGACTTCAATGTGTCTAAACATGTCGAGCATTTCAGAATCGGGTTCAAAGGACTTATTTGGCTTAGAAATGGCTTGAGGAAAAGGAATTGGGTTCCTAAGTGGAATGCAATGAGGTGAGGGAATGGATTTAGATTCCTTTTCAAGTTTCTTTTTTTTCATTTTCTAGGTAAACATTTAAAGGGGGGTTTGAGGACTCATTATGAGGCATAGAAATTTGCTTTCCCTATCTAAGTGCAATTGCACTTACATTACCCTTAGGGTTGGGTAATGGTTGAGTTGGGATTTGGGAAGAATTTGATTGTTTTTGCTGGCTCAGGTGGGATGCAAGTTGACCAATTTGGGTTTGAATGTTTTTGAGGCTAGAATGAGTGAAGGAGGCAAGATATTTCACTGTACTTTCCCATGGTTGCTTGGAAGAAGAGGCTTGTCCCTGATTGGGATTACCTTGATTTTGGTTCTTGGGAAAACGACTGTATTGGTTTGGGAATTGGGAAGGCACACTATGATATTGGAATCCATGAGAAGGAAGAGGAGGATTGATCCTTTGAGGTTGAGGAACAAAAGGGTAAGGTTGTTGGAAGTTACCAACACTTTGACCATATTGAAATTGGTTTGGGTTTTGAGGAGGGAATTGGGGGGAATGAGAAATGGGATTCCCATACCTCAAGACTTGGTTGAAGGTAGAAGAGAAGGTCTCATAGTGGGGTTGGTTGAAATTTCTAATGAACTGACCCGATTGTTGAGGGTTGGTGTTCCTCTGAGTATATGATGCATTGAGCTCCATTGGTCTGGATGAATCAGAGGGATCCTCTTAAAGTTGTGGACATGTGTCAGTTGGATGAGATGGGGAACTACAGATTCCACAGTTCTCGATAGGTATGAGGAATAGACATTGTGGAGAAGATGAGGTTGGGGCTTTGGACACCACAGCTAGTTGTCGCACAAGACCTGTAAGTTCACTCATCCACTCTGTCATCTTGTTCGGCTCTATCGATTGACTATATTGGAATTGTTTGACTTGAGCATGTGCTCGAGTATAGAATTATTGTGTGTTTGCAGCCATGTTGCTTATGAGATCTCTTGTAGTTGTGGGAGTTTTATCAACAAGAGAACTGCCACTTGCGGCATCAATGAGAGTTCTCTCCATATCTAATAACCTCTAATAGAAGCATTGGATCAAGAGTTGATCAGGGATATGGTGGTATGGGAAGGTTGTCATAATCTTTTTGAACCTCTCCCAATATTCATGGAGTTATTCATTTGGGAATTGACCGATATCACTTATTTCCTTTCGGATAGAAGAAGTACGAGAAGTAGGAAAGAATTTCTCTAAAAAAAGCCGTTTCATGTTAATCCATGAGTTTATGAAACCAGGAGGAAGGTAGTAGAGACATGACTTTTCAGTGTTATCTAGAAAGAAAAAGAATGCTAAAAGTTTGATTTGTTCCTCAGAAACCCCTTAAGGCTTCATGGTAGAGCACATCACTTGGAACTCTTTAAGGTGGAGATGTGGATCCTCACCGGCTAGCCTGTGGAAATGAGGTAGAAGATGAATCAAACCTGATTTGAGTTCTAAGTCAACCTCTATGTTTGGATACTGAATACCAAGGGGTTGGTAATTCATATCCGGGGAAGCAAGTTCTTTAAGGGTTTGTACCCTAGGATTGGCCATATCTAATTTAATTGGTTGTACACGGACTAGTTCTTGAATGATTTGATTATCCCTAATGTTCCTCTTAATTTGGTGAAGAGTTCGCTCAATTTTAGGATAAAATAAATCTGAGGGATTGTTTGGGAGGCTATGGGGCATTCAGAAAGATTTTGAAAGAAAGAGGAAGATGGGTTTTTCTTTTTGTTTTTTCCGTTTATGATTTTTATGAGAAGATGGATTTTTCTTTGTGTTTTTTTTTATTTTTTTTAAATTTTGTTTTTTTACCGTAACCAGAAACTAATGACTATGTAATTTCACCATCCCCAACAATAGCGCCATTTGAAAATGCGGCCAATTATCTTCTATTGACCATTCAAGGTTCCAGTGCTCTGCTAATGTGTATAGCAGCACTCGGGTCGAATCCTCAGCGATGATAATTTTTAATAGTCGATTGTTTTAAGTTGATTGTATTTTGAATGGGGGGTTTTTTGAAGAGATTAAATGAAATTGATTAATGTGTGATGTTTGATTTAAAAAATTGATAAATATTGGGGTGAGTTCATTATTGGGGATTTAATCTTATGATATTCTTAAGCTTTGCTTTATATTGCATTAAATTAATACCCACTTCACAAGATGACTTTGATCGAAATTCCCAAGTGTTAAAGATTTAATCTGATCTGTAACATAACTTAGTGTTCTAATCATTATCATTACTTGTTTATGGTAGTGTATTTGTGGTTCCAATAATCCATGGAATCCACATGCTAAACAAAACATGTCATTAATCCATGACATATTAAGTTCAACATACACAATATTAATTTAAAGAATATTCATTTAGGGAAGACTCTCAATCGCTTAATATCCTCAAGTTATGAACCACCCCATGAGATATTTACTCATCCATTTGGTTGGTTAATAATTTGGTTATAATATTTATGGTGATGGGTTAAAAATAGAATAAAAAGAACAAGACAAGAAAAGAATTGTGCGTCAAACACACACACACACGAACAATGATGAGAATTAAAAACAGAATTTCGATTGAATGGGAAAGAAAAAGAAGGCAAGGGGTTACAACTTGATTTCAAATATTTTAAGAGAAATAATATTTAAGAACAGATGGTGGATGATTAAAATAGAATATGAAGAAGAAACTTTCATTAAAAGATAATTACAAAAACAACACTTACAATATTAGAAATGAAGAAAAACACAAAAGTAAATGAAATCAAAGAGATTAGGAAGGGTCTCTCAAGTGGGAACTTGAGTTTGGAATGTCCTTAAAGTCTTTTGGAAGAGCCTTTCTCATGAAAATTGATCCTCCTCTATTCTTAATCATCAACTTCTTGCAAAGAGAGGAGGGAGAAGTATTTATAGCTCATGGAAGTGGATTGTTTGCATTCCAAAACTACCCCTCCACTTTCATCGCCAATTTGATATTTCAGATAGCCGAATCTGGAGAAATATTATTCTTAAAAGTTGTATATATTAAAGTTTTCAGTAGACTCTAAAAATTTTGAGGCATTTGGACTTATGGAGCCAAAGTTATGGTGATTTTCATAAACAATATTAAACTGTCTATTTCTATCCATGATTTTTCAATGGCCTAAATGTGAATGGATTTATGAATAGTAAGAAGCCTTCAAATACGAATGATTTATTCAAAAAAGTCATCCAACTATATCTCCTCTTTCATACTGCAAAATATCAGCTTGAATTGATGTGTATATCAAGAGAAAAGTCAATTTTGGTGTGCTAATTTTATTTCCTAGACAGAATGGTGTGTTGGACTTAATAGAATCATTTGGGACCTTTTTTATTGGAGTTGGGCCCTAAAATTTTTATCCATGACTCCTTGTGTTTTTTCCCGAACTTTGAAAGAGACTAAAGAAATTTGGACTTCCTGATTGATCCCATCAATTCAATCTTCATGGCTGGTCTAATTTCTCTACAGATTCTGTGGGCCTTCTTGTGTGGTCTATATGACCCTTCAAATGGAAGAATTGACCAATGATTCCTTCTAAGGATATGTGGTAAATTGAATAAGTAATTCTACAAAACATTAACCACATATTTTGGACCAGTAGGGTGATAGTTATTATTAAAATAGTAAACTGACTTGAATCTGGATGAATTCAAATAGTGCTCAAAAATTATATTTAATATTTAAACATTAATATTTCACACAAATTATGCACATTTCATATAAAATCGGTAAAGGGAGTATATAAAAAGTTATGAAAATATTAATAACATCAAAAACCTGCATTAATAGTGATACAAATATCACCAAAACCAATGACACTAGAAGAATCATCATCTCCCATCTTCAATCTACTGAAGTCACCTTTTCATATAAAGATAATAGTTCTCTCTTTGTTGAAATATGGTTTGATGTTGCTAAATCGACCACCCATTCATTGTAAAGATATGACATGCAAAAATAAATACCAATTAAAATTAAATCATCATCACCCTTTATAAGATTTATGCTGGTATCCTCAGAATCAATGTCATGCATCTTCTTTTCTTCCTTAAGCTTTTTCAAAGCATAGTAGTATCTCTGCACATGACCCACCTTGTCGCAGAAGAACTTTACTTTCCTTTTTGTACTCTATCGACCTATCTGATTATTACATCCACCCATCACAACCAGAATACCACTATTACCAAAAGAATTACCATAATTGGTCTTTCATTGAGTCTCTCCTTCATCAACAATGATGAATTCACATCATCCAACTTCATAGTATCTTTCCCGAACAGTAATGTGTTGATGAGATTATCAAATGAACCTGTTAAAGATCCCAAGAGAAGTAATGGTATGTCTTACTCTTTCAATTCAATAGGTACTACATTACCTTTATCATCTATCATGAATTCCATTTAACATAGCTCCATTAGAATTTTCATGAACTCATCCAGATGGTTACCTAAATCTTCATTCTCATTCATTCAAAAACAATACAATCATTTTCTAGATATAAATGAATTGTGAGGGATTTTGATATATACCTACCTTCAAGAATCAAACTAATATTCTTGATATCTATTAGATTCATCACCACTCACAGAGTATTATCAGCCAAATACACCTAGATTGTTCTTTTCACCAACTCTCTCATATCCTTTCAATCATCATTACTCGTGTTCTTTGGATTCTCTGATTTTTTTTCTTTAGCGCATTCACTGTCTTCACGTGAACTATGATATTTTTTATTTATTACTACTAAAGTAAAATCATTTTTCTCATTAAATAGTTTGATATGGGAATAAATCCCTTAGATTGAAACACCCATATCCAATCACCAGGAGACACAAATAACCTCCTCTTATACAAGTTGTTGTAGAGGAAATGGATCGACCTTTACATAAAAACATGATTTCAACAGAGAGATTATGAGAATATCTAATGAATATGTAAGCTCAAAAAATATAAAGGAATGAACTAAGATACAAAATATTAACATAGAGAAACAATCCATTATGAAGGTTTAAAAAATCACAAGAGACTCTAAAAATTCTACAATAATGAGTCTACAAAATCCAAGTAAATGCCCGAAACATGAATTTCATTGAGAGAATAGAAAACCTATGAAAAATCACACCCAAATACAACTCCTTTTCTCGTAACAAAATTTCACACTTTGGAGATAAAAACCGAACATGCATCATTGTTGCAGCACCTTAAATAAGTTATTGCACAACCTAATTAGCCATTGTTCGCTGCTACCCATGCCCAAACACTGGCACCCACATATCTACTCACAGCGACACTACACACCATGTTTCCATGACTTTTTCTCACTATATACAGCACCCTTGTTGATCCCTTTTTATAATCCCTCAGAATCCCTTCCAAAAGGAATTAAAAATTATCTCTCCAACATAAAAATAGGATATCACGCAATGCCATGTAGGTGGTATGAAAAATTGAAACTCTTATTTTATCTCATTTTTATCATGATGAGATCTAGCTAAACCTCGAACAGATTATGACATCTAGATCACTTGAGCACATGAGTTCAGTTCATCCAATAAGTGAGTAGTGGGGTTCCAAGATGAAGAAGTCTGAGGACTTGATTCTACTCATTGAAATAATTCAATGATGACATGATAAGATAAGGAGAGGGGAAACTAATAATGACAATGATAGTTTATATGTTTTCTAGTAGGTGATGTGTGGTATTAATAATTTAAATCATCATAACATGAAATAGAGATAGTTGAGGATAATGTCACATGCACATGAAACTGGATTTTTGTAATGCAGTGTATAGATGAAAATAGTCAAAGCATAACAGCTGAGTGTTGAGATAGAGTCATGTATCCAAAAGATATATAGGATATTAAAAATGAGATATTCATGCATGAAAGAGGTTTTTTAATCAGTGGCTAGAAGATTCTTCACATACATGCAAGTGAATATGAAAACATGAGATATACTTGTATACAGTAGAGTTGTGATTAGATGCTTTGCTAGATTTTTATATGAGCAGGTCACTATGAATGAATTGATCATGGTATGCAGAATATATTTGTGGTAACCAGAAGTCTGAAACTATAGATGTAGTTTGTAAAATCGTCGATACAACTGTAGAAAAAATTGAGCATGTTGACAGATAATTCATCATACAATAGTGAAACTTCTAATGCAACTGAAATTAATATAGAGATATATTATAAGTTGAAATGTGAAAATAGTAGAACAATGAGTGATGTTCTTAGTAGAGGAAACATACATGGGAATATTTATAATTAAATGTAGTGATTATACACATTGTATGAAATTTTCACCTTGAACATCAGTAGAATGAAGTGCTTGAATGTGATCTTTCCTACTCTCTATTACATTAAAGAGACTAATTTACTTGAAGGATTTGGATGTTAAGAAATGAGAGGTGAAGTATCAAGTGTAGTAGATTGTGTAAATTCCATACAAAGTTATTTTGTGAACTGAATGTGGTGGGAAGTGGGAGGCATAGTAGAATTAGTGATTGTATAGGGATTTCTGATAAACTGAGTTGAGTATAAAAAAGTGGTACCATTGCATTTAATCTAAAAGATATATGAGATTCCACAGATAGTATTCAAATAAAATTTTCTGAGAAATGGATGATGAGCACCGAAATCTCAAGTACTATATCTTGAGAATGATTGAAGACTTGAATTTTGCAAGACGTTTGAGTGGTAATAATGAAAATAAGTCACACATATATGCTAGAATTTTTTTATTTAGTGGACAGAAGATGATACACATAAAGAAGAATATTATAACTAATGTGTATGTATATGTAGAAGTGTTTCTATCATAATAATGAAGGTGATCAGCACGTTTTAGCTCAAGAAAAACACATTGGTGGGATTCTATGCATATAATAATCCATCTCTGATATAATATGTAGAATAATGTTAGTAATAATAATTATTGAAGTATGTGGATGTAAGTAAATAGGTAAATGGTGAGAAATGTTTCATTCATGCGATGTCAAAATGATTATAATGATACTTAGGAGTATAATCGAGTTGATCCAAGACGAGTATCTCACTAATCAAGCTCAATCTCGGTACTTAACTCAGTGTTCAACCAAGTATTGATTTCCTAGCTCGAGCTCGACCTCAATATAAACTCATGCTCGACCTTGAGCTCGACTCGAGCTCAATCAAGCACTTGATTAGGCTCGACTCAATTCGATTATGATACTTTTTTAGAATTTTAATCACAAAATATAGCCCAACTTTGAGCTCAAACTCGAATTTGTACTCGAGATTGAAAGCTCGAGCTCAAAATTAAATACATATATATTGAATAAAAATAATATATTAAAAAATTACATGCTCGATTAGGCTCATGAGCTACTCAATTATGTTGTTATAATACTCGAACTCAACTCAAGTTAGTACTCACGTGGATCGAGGTCGACTCTAAAAAAATCGAGTTGAGTTCGAGTAGTTGTCGAGCCAAGCCTGAGTACCTCGCAAGTAGTCGAGCTCGTTGACAACCCTAATGACACTAATATTGACATTCAAAATTAGATATTCATTAAAGGAAGTACGTTATTCTAGCCTTAATTTTAGGAACATTTGAAATAAGATTTAACATTGGATTTTTCTGAGATTTGACTTGAATATGAGATTTTAGAATAATTATAAAAGTGTTCGATATTGAAATGTACAGTGTCTTAGTGTTTGAAGATCAAAATAATGAACTTATCATAAAACATTGCTTATATACAATTTGATCTCATTCAATTTTTGGAAATAAATATTTTCAATTATGTGGTAGAGAAGCAGAGAATGTGATAATATTTGAAGAGAGGGATATGTATAACTACATTCATCAAAAGTTAATTTGGGTAAAATACTTGAGAAGACCAAAACATGAAGTTCCAAGGATGAAGAGAAAGGTCTCCAAATTAAAATGACCATAATTTTGAAGAAACCCCCTTGTTAATTAAAAGCTATAGATGATCTGGATGTTGAAGTTCATGAGGATTTGAGAGCTCCCGAAATACTTTTACCAGAAGAATCATGATTTTATGTGAAAGTATGTTCAAAGGAAGAATATTTGGTAGTCGAAGACTTGTGCACAGTTTGGTGGTGTCTACAATGTAATCGATGCAATCTTATATTGTGTAACTGTTGGGTGGAAATATTTTTGTGGGATACACTCTGGGTTAAGGATAATAACATCCTATTCTAATAGTAATTCATAATAAGACTAAGTGGAAAATTTGTAGCTCAGGTAGAAACCAAAAATAGTAAGGAGTGGGTTCTCACATTGAGGCAAAAGTTGTAAAAATACCTTTCAGATGTTTGCATTACATTATCTATATAATATAATAGAATAATAGTGAGGGTTCATACATAATATCCAAACATCCAAACCAATGATAGAGTTTCGATCAACATAAAGGATAAAAAAATTATTTTGAGCAGAGTCAGTAATAGTTTGTCACCCCTGATTCACAAGTTGTTACACAATCCTCTAAGACGCTCAAGTGGTCTTTGAGCATAAGTTTCCCCAGGGTGTATCTATAAGTTTTTTACTAGATATGTTTTAACTGATTTACATGAAAAGTATATTTTCAGAAATTGATGGAATAATTCTCCTAAAAGATAAAATAGTAATTGAGATGCCTTCTCCAAAAGATCACAATGCTAGGAAAGAATTACAGTTAATAGAAGATACTTATGTTTATTGTAACAATGAAGTTATATCCAAAACATTAAATAAGAAGAATAAGTAAGATTAGAATAAAATGAAGATTTCCTCTCAAACTCAAAATATGGAGATCTATAGCTATCTGAAGCTAAATATTGTGGAAGTTATATTGATAAATATATTAGAACTAATCCTCTAGAAGAAGAATGTTCATGTTATAAAGAGTATAAATCTATTAAATCCATTGAATATTTTTACTATAAAATCAAGGATTATATATAGAATTTCCATAATGAGGTCGTTGGATATATAAATGAATTTATCAAGGGAAAACAAGAAGAAATACAAAATCTAGAAATAGAATTTGATAAGATAGAAAAGGTATTAGCTATAAAAGTACTTATCCGTTATAATTTCATAAAACTCATTGAGGTAAAAAATAAATCGGTTTCATTTTAAAATGAATGGTTATTTCTCATTAAAAATTGTTTTGAAGGAGTGATTATAAAAATGTTTTACTTAAGAATGTTAGTGAATAACTAATCAATGCATCAAAAGTTATTATTGAAGTCAAGAAGTCTTAGCTTGCGGTAAAATATAATAGGATACAATATATTGAAAAATCATTATTGAATGAAAGGAAGATACATGAAGAAAAGATTCAGAGGCTAAAATATGGAAATGAAGAAAAGGAGAAATTCTTTGAAGATCAGAAAAACACTTAGTCTAAAGTGTCTTGATATGGAAATGATGTTGAGAAACATAAAAGATGCTAAAGTTTAATCTTCACATGTTTTTAAGAGAATTTCCTCTACCAAAATTTTGATGGAGAGTCGTACTTCTCTTAAGACTCAATCCAGTGGTTGGAAGAATCTAAAAAAATCAAAAGCACCAAACATCTGATATGCCAAAGAAAAAGGTGAACCCAAATTCTAGAAAACCCATTTGCACTGATTTTAACTCTCTGAATAGTATAGGTTACAATACATCATTAAGAAAAAAATGGGTGAAGAAAGATATAGAGATACCCATCACATCCTCAGAGGTTAAAGAAAGGAATAAAAAATGATGTGGTTCCCCATAAGGATTCCAAAATGATGTTGTTAATAAAAGGAGAAAGGAAGATAATTTCACATGCTAGAATTCATCTCAAAGGAAAAAATCCTAGGTTTATTGGATACTATTGGTGTTGTGGAATGATTGATCACATAGTTATCGACTATTTCCATAATATTCCACGGTATGGAATACAATGAAGGAAAACTTTGAGGGAACAAAATGGATGGTAGGTAAAATTCAACCAAGAACACCCATCCCTTAAAGAAGAAAACCCATTGACATGAAACGGATTTTAATATCAAGAAAATTAATGTAGATATTGTAGAATAAGTGTTTATACTAATGAGGAGGTCTGGATTACATTTACTAACAACAACTCTGCTACAACTAATGGAAGGAGGACACAAAATCTAAATTAAAATGAATGGAAAATATGTTATAAATATAAACAAGGGGATGTTACAAAACCTAACAGGTTCAATAAGAAAGTTGGAAGATGTCATGCCCATGAAAATATGTTTTTTGTGTGTAATGAAATTCCACATCCTAGACAAATTTAATCAAGACAAAAAAATTAAAAGTAATGGATGAAAACATAGGAATCAATGTGAACCAATCTGAGAAAGACACAAACAGGAAGGAATAGAGGAAGAAATATTTGATGAATAAATTGAAGATATCCAGAAGTTAACATAGAGGGTAACATACTGGAAGATAAGAATCTATGTGGAAGGTATATGTTGGTTAGTCACACTCCTAAAAATGCATGACATTATTTTCTAGTTAGGGGAAGTGTGTGAATAAAAGGAAGTAATCATTGGAAGATACATGTTCTACAAGAGTTTCACATCAAAATAGAAATTTGAAGATGTTCTAAAGGATTTTTTAAAAATCTGGCCAGATTAGTTGGAAGTATAAAGGAATATAGAGGAAAAAATCCCAAAAGAACGATTTCTCCTTGTTAGTGGAAGTAAATATGAAAACTCCTGAGAAAGTAAAAAATTGAAGGTAAATGTAAGAAATCCATTCTGCACAATCAGATTATTTATTGTAAAATTAAGATTAATCGAATGATGAAAAATGTTATTAATTTAAAGAATGTATCTTGGTTGAGAAAAAAAATTTCATCCTTGCTTCTCTAAATAAAGACAATAAATGGATCACCAAATTCCTTTTTGATCCAATTTTTTTTATTAAAAAGGGAATTGAAGATGATGCAACTGAGGGGGATCCCTAATATTTTGGTTGATGGAGTTATCCCCTTAAGGTAGAGTGATGAAGAAGTTTGCGATTTGATATAACCAGAGCCACCAGATCTGGATTATAAAGTTAATGATTTGATATACCCAAAATCCTTCCCCTATGTGCGAAATGGCATAAGCGGCACTTCCCACCCAGATCCGGCCGAATCTCGTCTGTTGTGCGTGTCTCCTCCTGTCGGTCGGCTGCTTCTTCTGCTTCCACACCTCCTCCACTTCTGCGCAGCTCCTCTGCTTTCTCTTAGGCCTTCTGTACAAGCCCTCCTAATGCGATGTTCCTGTGTTGACTCCCTCCATGCTCGCCACTGCTTCCTGCAGGATGATTCCCTGCACGTCGCACCCTCACAGTTGCCCTATTTTGGCCGTCAGCCTCCTCGTGCGACACCCATTCGCCGACTCCTCCATGGTTCTCCCAGAGCCTCATCGACTGACCCCGTCCATGTGTCTTCCCAACACTCCATTATCCATCACTACTAGTTCGGATTTCCCGGTGCTCCATCATCCGGCCCCGCCCGTGCGGCTTTCCCAGTGCTCCGACGACCAGCCCACCATTGCGGATTTCCCAACGCTCCGTCATATAGCCCTGCCTATGCGGCTTTCCCAATACCTCTTTGGCACATCCTTTTCAGTAGATTCTTACATCATCCATCACCTTCTTGAGGGAGAGTATCAATCATGGAGGTTTGTCTTTTCTTTGTTTTGTCTTATTTTGTAATCAAGCTGGATATGTCCATCTTGAGGGGCAGTGTTTGCAGCGTCTGTTAATTACTTTGTTTTTCTTTATATGTTCAAACTAGGTACACCTAACTTGAGGGGAAGTGTTGGAATCTACATCCCACATCAGAATAGTGGTCTGATGTGATCTTTATTATTCATTATAAAATAACTTCAAGTCCTCCCTTAAGAGGTCCTTGGGTATTGGGTCTCACATCTCTTATACTTTAACAATGATGAAGTTCTATATACTAAAAATATAAAGAATTGAAAAATGTTTCATCCTTAAGGTATGTTGATTCTTTTTTCAATCCTTAATATAGAAAATAAAATTATATCTTAAAAGGAGAAGGAATCTTATCATCAAATGACAAAGTGAAATAATATTTTCTAATTGGGGGAACCTACCTTTTAGGTTAAATATTGTCGATTGGTTTGTTGAGACTGATTTAGGAAATGATTTTTTTGAAAATCCATTGATTTTAACTATGGAGGAAATTATGTTATGTGGTATTACTTATATTAAATTTTATAAAAAGTTATAGCCTCCAAGTTGATCAGCCTTGCTTTCTACAATGATCATTTCTCACATAGACAAAGAGTTTATTGATTTGTGGCTAATTTCATAAAGGAATGTGATGCTAACATTTTCCAAGGAAATCAAGTTTAACATTTAGTTGAACAGAAGATACATGGAGAAGAAGGAAGTGAGAATTCCCTCATAAGTTGAAACTCTGAATTTTTTTCCCCGTAAGGGGGAGAAAAAACCATTGACTTAAATAAGAAGTTGGTATTGATAACAAATCTGAATGGGGAAATTGATGAGCCCATAAAATTAGTGAAAAGGAAGTATCATATTTGTTATTAATAATTGTTTTCAAATGAATTTAATGATATTTTGAGAAGAAGTTGAATATACCTATGGTTATTCTGAATGCAATTTCACCAAATGTTAAATGTAAATCAATTTGAAGTTCATAATCATAATCAGTAAAGCCATCAAAAGTATGAGCACCACTGATGCATGTTCTACAACCGAAAGATGAATATAAAGGATTATTTAATAATGAACATAGAGTAATTTATACTTAGGGTTTGAGAGAAATTCACTAATTATATTTGAGGAGTTATCTGTATATCAAATGAATATGGAATTGATTTTCAATGGACGAATGTCTAGGGACATTGAACTCACAAACAACAATGGATTTGAAATCATGTTGAAGAGACTTATTATAGTCATAATTTTATTTGATGTCATCCTTGAGAATCATTTTTGTAAAGTGAAATATTTGACATAGGTTATAATTTTATACATAGTAAGAATATATATTTAGTATGTCAAAAAATATGGGTAACTCAATGAGAAAGAATGTAAGAAGTGAAAAGGGGTCATCATGTGTTAGTATATAGGTGAGAAGCAAGAGCCCAATGACACCAAGAAATGGAGGAGTCGAGTGTTCATGATACAGGTTGTCTCCCTGGAAGATCATTTCTCACCTAAGGTGTGACTAGGGAAATTAAGAAGTCCTATCTTGAGGAAATGTCATATACAGGACTTTCATATAACAAAAACTATTCATCACTTAAGAGAAACGCACACATGGGACTTAAATTCAAATGACAACATTCAAATGTCTTTTTCAAACTCTCACCACTAGGGATTGTGTGCAGCATCGATGAGAGCTATGTTTCATCCACTAATATTTTTATGCCACAACTGTCATTGGATCAAAATTAGAAGAAATTGTGAAATAATCATGGCCATGTCTTGAAAATTGAATCAGGAGTATTCAATTCATTCATACATGAGTTAGTAATGGGGTTATTGATGAATCTTGGGAATGAATCAGTGGACCAAAACTCTGACAATTCATATTGGTAGGGGATGTGCCCAGCCGTGCATTTCAGCTGGGAGACATGAAACATCGGGTGAATTCTGATAGTTGTAGGAAAGGAAAGCCTATAAGTTGTGGTTCCCACTCGGGCTAAAATTGGGTACGACCCAAAAATCATGATGCCAATTTTGTATTGAGATTAGAAGACTTGGAGGTCTGGACATTCGGCTAGAGCTTGAAATAAATAGAATCATTGATATTAAAGTCCACAACCCTGTGGTGCTTGTTGGAATATCGAGCCATCAATTGTTAGGATCAGGTAAGATTGTTTCGCAGCTGTGGGAGAATGAGGTCTCGTTCAGCAAGGGCAGTAGCTACAAACTCCACTAGAGTATTTCCACCTACATCGTGCAAAAAAGTTGGATGTTTCCTTCCATATACTGAGTAATTTTTTTGAATGAATGGGGCATGGTGTTATAGCAGTATTCTACCCAAGGCATTCAGCAGGTCCAAGATAAAGGTTGCTCTGAAGAAAAAAAGCAAAGGTATGTTTCCAAGCATTTATTGACAATTTATGTTTTCCCGTCTGTTTGGGGTGATAGGAAGAGCTCATTTTCAAGGTTGTGCCCTCCAAATGGAACAATTACTTCCAAAAATTACTAACAAAAATAGGGTCTCGATCGCTTACAATGGAACTGAGAATGCCATGTAAAGGGACCACTTCTTTGACAAAAACTCGGCCACAAGATTTGTCATATATGGATGCCATAACAACACGAAGTGAGAGTATTTAGTCAAGCGGCCCACAATGAAAAATATGACGTTATACCCCTAAGATTTTGGAATCCATGAAATAAAATCCATTGAGACCTCAACCCAAACTAGTGTAAGTATTATCAATGACTAAAATAGACCTGCCGAAGACATGGCCTCATACTTGTGGCGTTGAAATGTGTCGCACTCACGTAAAAACCTCATGATAAGATTGGACATGTCTTTCCAAAAGATCCTTGTTGCGAGTCACTTATAGGTTTTGATGTAGCCAATGTCGTCGCCAACAACGATAGTGTGGAAATGGTGCATGAACTTCGGTATGAGACTGGACATGTGGAACAAGACCAGCCAACCTTTCTTATACAGGATCCTGTTAATCAAAGTATAAATGGGATAATAATTGGATTGATTCTACAGGGCAGCAAGGATAACCTTGAGATTCGGATCCTGCTATATTTCATTTTTCAACACGTCAATTTCCAACCATTAAGGTTCAGATGCTATGGTTCCCAAACACTTTTCCTCAAGATGGCAGTCCTCCCCTCCATCGGTAAGTCTGGACAATGAATCATCTACCTAGTTTCTCTTCCCTAGTTTATAAACCACTTCAAAGTCTAGACCCAAGAGTTTTGCTTGTCCGTCCTATTGGTTAGTTGTATGGTACCGTTGACTGAAGAGGTGTTTGAGCACTTTATAGTTAGTATAAACTACGAAATTTTTGCCGACTGGGTATTGTCGCCAGTGGTTCACTACCACAACTAGTGTCGTAACTTCTTTCTCATAAACGAACTAGGACAAGTTTTCTTAAGCTAAAGCCTTACTGAAATAAGCGATAGGATGATGACCACTTCGACCCCTCTCCCTGAAGCATCGCATTCGATATCAAAAGGTTTCTGGAAGTTCGATAAGGCCAATAGTGGAGCGGTTACCATACAGTTTTTTAGTGTCTCAAAAGCTTGCTCGGCTACTACATCCCAATGGTAGTTGTTCTTTTTGGTGAGTTCGGTAAGGGGTTCGGTTATTTTTCTATACCCTCAATAAGCTTCCAATAATACCTAGTAAGACCAAAAAATTTCCGAACCCCCTTTACATTTTGTGAATGTGGCCAGCCCAAAACATACTATTTTTTCGGATCCATACATACCCCTTCACAAGAAATAATATGTCCCAGATATTCCAACGACTGCTGAGCAGAAAAGCATTATTTCTTATCTAACACAGAACTGATTCTCATGCAACGTGTGGAACGTTGTGATCCATATGGTTGTGCCATGTCTTGCTAAAAACACTGATATCATCAAAAAATACTAATACGAACCTCCTTAAATATTATTTAAATACCATTTTCATTGTGGATTGGAAGGTTTTCAGAGCGTTCATCAATCCAAATAGAATTATTAGGTACTCATAATGTCTCTCATGAGTCCTAAATGAAGTTTTACTGACATCTCATGTTTGCACATGAATCTGATGGAAGCCAGATTTTAAGTTGAGTTTGGAGAAACATTGTGCTCCGTGCAACTCATCCAGCAATTCCTCTATGACTGTAATTGAAAATATGTTGGGGACTGTTAGCTTATTGAGCTCGATAGTCAATACACATTCTCTAACTCCTGCCTTTTTTCCAGACCATAATAAGAAGACTAAAATTCTGGTTGTTGTTGTGTCGGATGATCCCATTGGTCATCATTTCCGCCACCTACTTCTCCACCTCATCTTTGAGGTGATAAACCAACTTATATGGCCGAATGTTAACCGAAGTTGTAGCAGCCACTAATGTGATAGCGTGGTCAGTCATTCTGGTTGGCGACAGCCCTTTGGGTTCATCAAACAGAATCTAGAATTTTCATAATAGGTTTTCCAGCAGTTGCTTGCCACCCATTTCTCTCCATGTCTCTTCTCATATAGGAAACACCAGTTGGGTCTTCCAAAACCAGTCCTCCAATAGAAGGGTTCAAATCTAAACTTACTGTTGGAGACCTGCAAAAGTGCCCTATTTCTCATTACTCTCTTGTAGTTTGATCTCTCTTCCCTCCCATGTGAATTCCATGGTCCTCTGACCCCAATTTGTTAAAACATTTTCCAACTCTCTTAGTCACTGCATGCCTAACACCAAGTATGGACCTCCAATGTCAATCACATAATCCTCCACTGTGAAGAGGTAATTATCAAGAGTAACTATAACTTGCCTACACGCCCCTTGTGAGATGACTCGATACTCATCCCCTATCCTCATTCCAAAATTCTTAGTAGGTATCACCACTACATTTACCATATTTGTGAGTGCTCTAAAGATTAAATTAAGGTTGACTCCACTGTCCACTAAAACCACCACTGGCACCCATGCTATGTACCCACAAAACGTCATCTACTGTTCTCTAGCAATGCCCATGCTTCGAAATTCCACTTGTTCGCCATCTTGCCCATTGGGTTCTCCAACTTTCTCCTCCCTGTACTCCTTCTTTCCAGCATCACTATCTCCCTCCTGCTCTTCCATGGGCTCTTCATACTCCCAGACCAATATTCTCAAGTGTTTATTTGGGCATTCATGCATGGGGTTGTATGGTTGGCCATAGCAAAAACATAGCCCCTCCTACTTCTGGTCTTCATGTTCTTGCTGACTGGTTGCTTGAACCCCATTCTAGCGCTTTTCTTCAAGTTCTCTCTTCAGATCATCCTCTCTTCTAGTCTATTCACTAGTGAAAAAAACGTTTAACACATCGGCATTTTCCACGTCGGTTCTATATAACCGACATGTAAAGCTTTAATGATCGATATATCACGTCGGTTATTTTCGGTTCTATATAATCGACGTGTAAAGCTTTAATGATCGATATATCACGTTGGTTATTTTATAACCGACGTAAAATATATGGAGATTATCTTTTTTACATCGGTTATTGTATAACTGACGTGAAAATCGAATCTGGCACGCTTTATAACGTCGGTTATAAAATAACTGACGTAAAAAAGGAAAGGTCAGTGCTTTATCACATCAGTTAATTTATAACCGACATGATAAAGGAAATCTCGGCACTTTACCACATCGTTTATAAAAAAACCGACATGATAAAGCCAATCTCAGCAATTTATCACGTTGGTATAAAGCAACATATATAACGTTAGTTATTTTATAAACAACGTGATAAATTGTTTTCTACGTCGGTTATTAAATAACCGACGTTATAAATATTAAAAAAATATTTTACCATGTCGGTTATTAAATAACCGACGTGATAAATCTTTTAAATGATTTATCGCACCCCGTATTCATTCATTCTTTTTTCTTCGATCGGGCGACCTGCGACTCGTCTCTCTCACACGGAAAACCTAGAAACGATTCGTCGAAGTCGTGCCCTCCAGCCTCGTTTTGCCAACATCATTCTTCATATTTATTATTATCGGATCTATCAGGTCGACTCACAACACTCAAGTAAGCCTCACACGACTTCTTTTTAGTTTTTATTTTCCGAGATGCCCTAAACTAATTTTTTGAGATGTTATTTTTCTTTGTTCTTACTATCATGGTAAGTTTCATAGTGTTCATCTATACCATGCTAAATTCTTTTCTGGTAAAATAAACCTATGGAAGTGATATCATGCAAGTTTACGATTTTTGTGTGTTTTATCATGTGTGTGTGCGCGTACAGGGGGTTTCCAAGGGGGTGGGGGGCTGTGCAAGTGGGTGGGGGTGTCCAGGGGGGTTGGTTGGGCTGTCCAGTGGGGTGGGGGTGTCCAGGGGGTGGGGGTGTAAAATGTAATTTTGAATATTGTCATTATAATTGTGTATTTGGTAGTCGTTTAGGTTAGATTTAGTTTTTTTAAGTTGACATTGTAAGTTTTGATTGTTATATATGTGAATGTTTAATTTTGCTCTACTTCTTGTTTTGGTCTACTTATGATGATTTTTCTAGTATGGATTCTGGTCTGGGGGGGTGTCCAGTGGGGTGGGGGTATCCAGGGGTGTGGGAGGGCTATCCGGTGGGGTGGGGTGTCCTGGGTGTCCATGAGATGGGGGGAAGTCCAGGGGGTGGGAGTGTTTCTAGGAGGGTGGGAGGGTGGGAGGGCTGTCCAGGGGAGTGGGGGCTGTCTAGGGGGTGTCCAAGGGTGTGGGGGTGTCCTGTGGGGTGAGGGGGGTTTCCAGGGGTGTGGGAGGGTTGTCCAGTGGGGTGGGGGGTCTAGGGTGTCCATGGGGATGGGGGCAGTCCAGGGGGGTGGGAGAGGAGGCACCGCCATCCCTCAGGGGGATGAATGTTGCTGGAAGGTACTCATCACTCTCACATGTGAAGCTTGAGCTCTCAAAATGTTTCACTAATGCTTTCTTCCCCTGTAAACATCATTCATTCTATCACTTTGATGCCAGTATAACCAGGGGGAAACGTCGTCATGTGTAATAGTGTTTTCCCCCTGGTTATACTGTCATCAAAATGATAGAATGAATGATGTTTATAGGGGAAGAAATCATTGGTGAAACATTTTGAGAGCTCAAGCTTCGCATGTGGGAGTGATGAGTACCTTCCAGCGGCGTTCAGCCCCCTGAGGGATGGCGGTGCCTCCTCTCCCAACACCAGTTTTCCAGGGGTGGTGGAAATCCAAGGGTGTGGGGGTGTCCAGGGGTGTGGTGGGGGATGTCCAGGGGTTGTCCAGGGGGTGGGGGGTTATGGTCTTGTTTTGGTCGGGTTTTGGTCTGTTTTTGGTCTGCGGGTGTCCAGTGAGGTGGGGGTGTCCAGGGGTGTGGTGGGGGCTATCCAGTGGGGTGGGAGGGTGTCCAAGAGGGTGGGAGGGATGTCCAGGTGAGTGGGGGGATGTTCAGGGGGTGTCCAGGGGTGTGGGGGCAGTCCAGTGGGGTGGGTTGGGGGGTTCTAGGGGTGTGGGAGGGCTGTCCAGGGGAGTGTTGTCCAGTGGGGTGGGGGATGTCCAGGAGGGTGGGGGTTTTAGGGGTGTGGGAGGGCTGTCCAGGGGTGTGGGAGTGATGTCCAGGGGGTGGGGGTGTCCAGGGGTGTGGGGGGAAGTCCCAGGGGTGGGGGCAGTTCAGGAGGGTGGGGGTGTCCAGGAGGGTGGGGGTAGTCCAGGGGTGTGGGGGGTTGTCCAGGGGTGGGGGCAGTCCAGGGGTGAGGGGGGTGTCCAGGAGGGTGGGCGGGTTGTCCAGGGGTGTGGGGGGCTATCCAGGGGGTGGGGGGAAGTCCAGGGGTGGGGGGGTGTCCAAGAGGGTGGGGGTTGTCCAGGGGTGTGGGGGTTGTCCAGGGATGGGGGGCTGTCCAGGGGGTGTGGGGGTGTCCAAGGGTGTGGTGGGGGCTGTCTAGTGGGGGGTCTGGTCTGTTTTTGGTAACTTTTTGGTCTGTTTTAGGGGTGTGGGAGGGTTTTCCAGGGGTGTGGGAGTGTTGTGCAGGGGGGTGGGGGTATACAAGAGGGTGTGGGGGATGTCCAGGGGTGTGGGGGGCTATCCAGGGGGTGGTGGGGCAGTCCAGGGGTGTGGCGATGTCCAAGAGGGTGGGGGGTTGTCCAGAGGTGTGGGGGTTGTCCAGGGGGTGGGGGCAGTCCAGGGGTGTGGGGGTGTCTAGGGGTGTGGTGGGGGGATGTCCAGTTGGAGGGGGGTCTGGTCTGTTCTGGTCTATTTTTGGTAACCTTTTGGTATGTTTCAGGTATTTTGGATGGGCATAGCAGTGGTTCGGTTTTATTTAAAAAAAATTGTTTTTTACGTCGGTTATGAATGTAAAAAATGCATTGGGATTAGTTTTAACGTCGGTTATTTGGAAACCGACGTAATAAAATCATGGGAAATGGTTTTTACGTCGGTTATGAAATAACTAACGTAATAAATGGAAATGGATAGTTTTTTACGTCGGTTATTTTATAACTGATGTCGTAGATATGTTTTCACGTTGATTATTATATAACTGACGTTGGAAACCGCTTGGCAGACAGGTTTATCATGTCGGTTATATAAATAACCGACGTGATAAACGCTTCAGAGGAGTGATTTATGACGTCGGTTATATAATAACCGACGTGAAAGGGTATATACCACATCGGTTATTAAATAACTGACATAATAAACCACGACTCTGAAGCATTTTCCATGTTGGATTTTTATCAACCGACGTGAAAAACGCTTCGGATTTGTATTTTTTATGTCAGTTGTAAAATAACCGACGTAAAAAACTATATTTATAACGTCTCCTGTAATAACGTTGGCCAAAAATCGACGTTAAAAATAAAAAATAATCGTCGTAAAAAACGTTTTCTGCACTAGTGGTTTTATGACAGTTCGTTTCACTGGAAAAGTCATCGTCAAAACAACAGTCTCGCGTGTAACTGGTTACACCCCGATTCATCCACATTTTCCCTTGATAACACCCTCCTCAATAAGTTCTCTCTCAATCTTCTTTGTCAAGACTAGCATCTTGACCTTGTTAGTTGGTTCATGTGTCGAAATCCAGTTTTCAATCTCGGAACGCAGCCCTCCCATGAACATGCTCATGTACCATGGTTCAAGAAAGTTTGGAATCCTTAGTGCCACCTGCTCGAATTCCTCAATGTACTCATCTACTGACCTGGTTTGTTGTAAGGTCTTCAAAAATCTCAACAGATCCCCCTATATAAATTTCCCATACCTTTCTATAATCGTCGTTTTAAACAATTCCTAGGACGAATTTGGCGTAACTCTATCCCATGACAAGAACCAATACAAGGTTGTCCCCTCCATGCATATTTGTGTATGATGTAACTTCATTTCATTATAAGTTTGATTTATCAAAAATTGTGTGTCAACCTTATCGATCCATCCATGAGGGTCGTTGCCAGAAAAAGAAGGCAACTTCACCGTCCTCACAACCTCTCACAATCCCTCTATCAGAGTGATTTCCTCTGGAATCTATCTGCTACTTAGACTCTCTGATCTCTGTACCACCCCGGCCATTGTTCCCTTGTTTTCCTAGGATGTTGTGGCCCTGTTTTCCAACTTCCGATCCATGTCCCACCTAAAACCTCAATCTCTTTGAGTCATTTCAAAGTGTGTTCCTTTATGTCCCACATTCGCAGGGCAACTTGTTCCTTGGTTTGCTACACCAAATCTTGTTTCACTCGCTGATTATCATTTTGTACTCATGTCAACTTGTCCAAACTCTCCTGCATTATAGTCATTGTTCACTGAATGTTTTGCATGGTCGTTTCCACTATTGAAACTCGACCGTCCATTATTGTTTGCATCCAGATTTCCCACCAAGAACAGCCACTGCCTAAGTCGTCCGAGTCTAGCTCCAAAGCCGAAACCGCCCTGTCACAGATGAGTTTGTTTTCTTCCCTGGCGGAGTCGTCAAAATGTTAAAACAATTTTGAGTAAAGGAGGGTTCCATTCATTCTACAGAGTATTAGAAATATCTTCCTAGAAGTATGAGTAATTCCAACTCTAGTTACAGTTTGCAGAAAGGGAAATAAAAAAGGTAAGATGAAAATGGTGAAGTCCACTTCCCTAGCTCAAGGATACTGAAGACGGGTTGGCTCTGAGGAAGGCCACTTCCTTTCCAAACCGCTTCCCCCAGTCCCGAAATTCCAAAGAGATAATTCTGATCTGTAGACAATCCCCTCCCCAACTGAATATAAGTATCTCTTCCTTCTAACAACCCAACTGCCTCAGGCGTGTGTCTAGATGGTCCCCCTCCTAGCCGAGAATATTCTCCTCTCTCATCTAACAGCCCAACTACCTCATAAACCTTCTTTTCCCTTATTACCCCTCCATTGGTAGATAAAAATCATTGGAGGGTGTGGCCTAAACAATGGGTCCACCTCCTTGTTACTAACGAGTTTCAAAAATAATGTATATGATATCACACATCACATGTATTACCCGAACCATGATAAGTATCTATTGCTTATATTGAGAGGCATTATATAACTATATCATAGATCGATATATGTTTTTATCACTACCTATGATAGAATATTACCCCTCATTATGATGGACATATCATATTACCATGTGATAATGAATTAATCATTATATTTGTAATAAAATTGAATTTATTCCCCTTTACATCTTCTATTATAATCAAAGGATGAATTATAATACCATATTCATAGAATTTGTAGAAAATTATCATTACTCAATGCATTAAAAGGATGTATAATTCTCGTATAACCAATTATATAACATGAAATGAATGTAATTCTAAAAATTAAAATAAATATATAAAGAAAATCATAACAAAAATATATCATAAAATGTGATAAATAATAAAAGTTATTCCATATGTAAGAGAAGTAGGTGTTTAATCTGATAATCCCCAATCTGCTAATATAATCACATTTATAAGATAACACATGAATTAATAAGGTGTTGATGGTTAAATGAATCTTAAATATAGACGATCCCATGGAATGACATTGTTTCAAATCACTCATTTGAATGGTTTAGCAGCACAGATATGGGTAACCCCTTAAAAAAATTAATGTATCTATACACCAAGAAATATCATGATATAAATAATTTCATTAAGGAATTATTCAAGGAATAGATAGTCTAACATAAAAGGTTTATTTATTTTAAGTACCTATAGTACACCTAAAGGTACTTGTAAGGGCTTAAATAGGTAAACCAATCACTCCTTTCTAATTGAGATTCCCATTTTAATAAGCATAAACATAATACCATAAGTATATTGACATATACAAAGTGATTTAAAAAAAGAAACTGAGTGTATAATGAATTTTAAGAGGGACTAATATGAAAAAAATTAAAAATTAAAAAATTAAAAAGATTAATTTGAGAAAAAATAATAAATCTCATATTATACTTATTGCTCAATAGTTTTAGAAGAGAAAACTCCTTAAACCATTAGAATCACTAATAACTATATTTTTAATAATATTTTTATATGAAATTTATATACCTCTTGAGCTTTATATTGCCACATTTTAATATTTTTTATTTTTTTGAGATGTTTTAGAGCCATGTTTTACATTTTTGCAATTTTGGAAAAATAATGAAGTGATATAATAGAAAATAACATCTTTCAGATTGTAGAATGATAGAGTACATCAATACCCAAGATGTCTCTCTAACAAAAGATGGCATGATACCTAAGTCTGATGTGGGACTGAGGACAACTTAACCACTAACACTCCCCCTCAAGCTAGGTGTACCTGGCTTAGATACATAATTAAAGAAAACAAAGCAAACAAAAAACACAGTTAACACTCCCCCTAAAACTGGACATACCCAACTTTATTACATAACAAGACAAAACATAAGAAGAAATAAATTGTCATTGCTACTCCCCCCAAGATGAGCATGCCCAACTTGAATACATTAAAAGGACTAAAATGAAGAGCATCTCCAGATGCATTGCCCGCTTGTTTTTCTCCTCCTGTTGCACTCTCACTCATGGCTGCTAAAAAAATATGACCATTGTAGAACTCTCATGCTCCCTTGTTGAGGATGACCCATGTTTCAAGATGTCGGATGAAACGACGACCGAAAAACGGTCTCAAAAAATGGTCGGGTGAAATGGCGTCTGACTAACGGACCCAAAAGGTCGGGTGATACAGCGCCCAAATTTGCGAACCCAGATTACCAAGGTGAAACGGCTTCCGACTAGCAGACCCAGATTGCCAAGGTGAAATGGCGTCCAACTAGCAGACCTAGATTGTGGTTGGCAGCAAAGGTCTGATCAACAATAAGGAGCCTGATAGAGGCAAAAAAGGCATTTTGCAGCACGATGTATGCATGCAAGGAGAAAATTTCAAGCATGGGAGGGCGGTCCAAAATTCCTCCTCCAGTCACACCATGGTGAACTGAATCGCACTCTTAGTTTAATCCTTGGTCCCGTCAGGGGATGCAGCGCCGTCGCCATCGGCCTAAAGACTGAGTTGTTGGTTGACGTGAAGGATATCGTCGACAGCAGTGAGGTATTGAGTGGCCTCATCAGGGGAGTCCTGAAAGGAGAGGGGATCAGTGGTGGTGGTAGACTCCCAGCATAGGATGGCCTTCTAGGTGGCGTCGAAGCCTTCAAGGGCGCAGGGGTCAGATCCATAGATCAAATCAGAAAAGAAGGGGTGCAATTGTACAGGAGATGTCGTGCTAGGAAAAGGGTGAGCCATCGGAGATGGGGTGCTGTTGCACAGGAGACGTCGCGCTGGGAGGGGTCATCTGTCGCACAGGACCTTGGGGCGATGGGTATGGATCGTCGATGGTGTCAGCATTTAGTGCTAGCGGACCAGCGATGGCGGCAGTGGCGCTGTTGACCAGTGGTGATGTAGTGGGTCGGAGGGCGTCGTGGGGGGTTGTCACGTCCGCCGGAGATTGGGGGTGGGTGGCGGGCAACAAATTCAGCTGGGAACTGTCGCCCCTGACAGGGGGAAATCCTTTAGAAAAAAACAAAGGCGGGTGGGAGGTGCAACATGAGGAGGAGCATCGGGAGTGACAGGGGGCGTTCATGGTCGGTTCGTTTGTATACAAGTATGGAAGTTCATGTAAAATGGGAATAATTTTCCAGAATTGAAATTATATGTTATTAATGAACTTCCAGAATTTTAAATAATCTTATATATCATGTGGTTATATGGTGTGAGAATGATTCATTAGTTAAAACGCTGATGAAAATGATTTAATTTATTTTGGTGGTTTTCATGACCATCATGAACTTATATCATTTTATTTAATATCATGTTTATATATTGGTTTAAGAATATTATATAACTTATAATATGTATAATACAATATGATTTAACCATAATAATGCTTTTATGATGAGACTTGAAGGAGGTATTGGAAAATAAAAACATATTGTCCACGATAGCGGTAAATCGATACATCACGGATGATGTTTTCATTTTTTGAATAAAAGAAAGAGGGAAGAGATTTGATTATGGATTATTTCATTAACACAATAACATTCTAGTATATAAAATATACTGGAGTTATCATGCCATTTTGGGATATGAAAGTGAGTTGATGATAAGAAAAGAAAAGAAATTGAAAAGAAATTAAAAGAAAACAAGAGGATTTTGCCTCTTGAACTTCTTCTTCTTGAGAACCTCCTTAGGGCAATTGGGTTTTGTCTTTTGTTGAAACCAAAGGCTCCTGGACGTGGGGGAGATTTGAGAAAAGGATTTGGCAAAATTTGGTCAAGTTTCAAGGCTTTGGAGATGTGAGGAGAAGAGATGGTGAGGGGTGGTATTTATAGTGGAGGAGAGGGGTATTTTTTATTATTATATTCATTATTTTAATATTTTGACTCAAGACTGCCAATAGTGTTCTTTATCACTAAATATATTAAATAATGGAGTTCGAGATTATGGTGATTACATCAGTCATACATCAATAATGACTCAAAAATTCATTTATTTAGCTTATTTCGTAAATTATCGTATTTCAATATTCACCAAAAATTCAACTATTTTAGATAAAACCGAAAAATTCACCCTAAGCATTTTTCAAAATGTAGAATTCAAAAATGGATTGCAATTTTTGAAAATAATTTTCTAAATATGAGAAATTTAATTTTAAAATAAAATCATCATTTACTCGAAAAATACCGATTTTAATATTATAACTAATTTTATAACACTTTGAAAAAATTAATTAAGGTCTCATAAAATTATTTTAAGTGTTTCGCTTGTTACGTTACAACTAGTAAACAAGAAAGCCTTTGAGACCACTTAAAGTACATCGAAGCAATTCTACTATCTATATTATACCAACAATCGTAGGGTAATTTATCTAGTTTAGTCATGTAGGCATCTTCAATAGCTTAAGAGAATAAATTATAGTTAGGGACATTATAGTAAGAATAATATGAAATTTTCTTAGTGTATACTAAAATAATTCACTCCCTTCACACACTATCGCTCATACCTATAGTGTTATCTATGTAGTTTTATACACTAAAAGAATTCACTCCCTTCACACGCTAGCGCTCATACCTATAGTGTTATCTATGGAGTTTGATCGCTTGGTCTTCGGTATAATATAGGTAGTAGGGTCAAAAAGCCAGAAGTGAAGTGGGTTTTTTGTTCAAAAATTTTTATTGGCCCTGTTAACTCTAAAAAGACTCATAAGACAACAAAATATTAATTTATGAATCTATTTTATGAAAATAAATTTTCTTTTAAATAATTATATTAATTATAAAATTGAAAATAAACAATTATGTTTCATAAAAATGTAAATACTTAATTTATCATTTTTAAAACATTTATTTACTTATTCCATGATATAAATGTATCATATTTTCATATCTAAGATACATAAATTTTATTTATAATTTCATAGGTGAGGTTACTATTCTAATGGTCAAACTACTATTCTTAATGGTCACATTACTATTATAAAGGTCAAGTTGTTATTTCATTGGTATAGGTTTTTTAATTTATATAAATACCAATTATTTGATTCTTAATTTATGAAAATAATGTTTTTATTAGGTTCCATATGTGATCTGTGTGTTCTATACTATATAACATAATTATAAGGTAAATTCAATTGATAAAATTTTGGGTCGTTACATTCTTCCCCCTTACAAATTTTTTCCCTCGAAATTTCGTTTTACATAATAGGTTGAAATAGGTAAAGGTACTTCTCTTTCATTGCTTCCTCTAGTTATCATGTTGCCTCTTCGTACTTATGGTTCTGCCATAGTACTTTGACCAGATAGGTAGTCTTGTTGCGCAAAACTTTATCTCTACAGTCCAAGATCTTCACCAGCTGCACTTCATACGAGAGGTCTTTCTCCAGTTGCACCACCTTTGTACATGTGAGGGGTCTGATATGTACTTCCTCAAGAGGTATATGTGGAATACATCGTGTACTTGAGACATGATTGGTGGAAGTGATGGTCGATAGGTCACAGCTCCGACACAATCAAGAATCTCAAAGGGGCCAATTTACCTAGGATTCAGCTTTTCTTTCTACCCAAATCTCATGATCATATTCTATAGAGATATGCGGAGGAATACCATATCTCCAACCATAAATTTCAGGTCCTATCGATCATTGTATGCATATCTCTTTTGTCGACTTTGGGCTGTCTTAATGTGTTGTTGAATGGTTTCCACCATTTTTATCATTTCTTCAACTATTTCAGGTCCTAGCAACCTACGTTCACCGACTTCATCCCAACATGTCGGTGTTCTGCATCTTTTCCCATAAAGGACTTCATATGGAACTATTTGGATGCTCAGTGGAAACTGTTGTCGTAAGAGAACTCGATCAGAGGAAGATATTGGTCTCATCCTCCTTTAAAATCCATAGAATATGCTCTCAACATGTCTTCCAGTTTCTAAATATTCTGCTCAAATTGGTCATCAGTTTGAGAATGATAATTCGTATTGAAGTTCAGCTTAGTGTTTAGAGCATGTTAGAGACTTTTTCAGAACTTGGAGGTGAATATTGGATCTCGATCGGATACAATCGATAGTGGTACTCCGTGCAGTCTTACCACTTCTCTGATGTATATCGGTGCAAGCTAATCTAGTGAGAAGTCCTCTTGAATTGCGATAAAGTGAGTTGTCTTTGTAAGACGGTCCACGATGGCCCATATAGCATTATTTCCATGTCCATCCTTTTTAAATTTAAGAAGATTGGATCCTTGTCAATTCTCATCATTAATAATGTTGCATGATCCTTTGTACTTAGAGCATCTTCCACTTTATTTGCTTTACTAGGATGGTAGTGGATTGAGCAGTCATAATCTTTGATGAGCTCTAACCATCTTTGTTGACGCATATTAAGCTCCTTCTATGTGAATATATATTTGAGGCTCTTATGATCAGTATATATCTCACACTTCTCCCCCATATAGATAATGTCGCCAAATTTTCAATGTGAAGATCACAGCCGCCAACTCCAGATCATGCGTGAGATAATTTTTCTCATGAAATTTCAACTGCCATGAGGCGTAGGATGTCACTTTATCATTTCTCATCAGTACACAGCCTAAGACCTTCTTTGAAGCATCATTGTATACTACAAAGAGTTTCCCACTTGTCAGAAATACGAGCATTGGTGTAATAATAAGCCTCTTTTTCAACTCTTTAAAGCAGTATTCACATTCACTGGTCTAAATAAACTTTACTCTCTTCCAAGTCAACTTGGTTCGGGGGTTTAATAATTGTGAGAAGTTCTTCATAAATCGTCGGTAATACCCAGTTAGACCAAGGAAACTACGAATCTTCATTATAGATGTTGGTTTGGGCCACTCTTCGATTGTCTTTGTCTTGGAAGGGTCCACAGATATTTCTTTGTTGATGATAACATGCCCTAAGAATGATACTTCTCTCATCCATAACTCACATTTACTATACTTTGCATAGAGTTTCTCCCTTCACAAGGTCTTTAGCACAGTATTCAAATGCTCCTCATGCTCCTCGTTTCTTTTGAAGTATATCAGAATATTATTGATAAAGACTACCATAAATTTTTTAAGGTAATCTCTAAAGACTCTATTCATTAAGTCCATGAAAATTGCTAGAGCATTAGTGAGTCTTAAGGGAATCACTATGAAATCATAGTGCCCATGTCTTGTTCGAAAAGAAGTCTTGAGAATATCTTCCTTCTTCACCTTAAATTGGTGATATCTTGACCAAAGTCTAGCTTAGAGAAATATTTGGTCTCACGTAGTTGATCGAACAAATCATCAATCTGTGGAAGGGGATACTTATTCTTTATCGTGATTTTGTAGAGCTCGTGATAATAAATGTAGATGTGCATTGATCCATCCTTCTTCTTGACGAAGAGGACTGGCGCACCCCATGGTGAAGCACTCAGGCGTATAAAACTCTTGTCCAGATTCTCTTGTAACTACTTCTTTAGTTCCTCCAACTCAATAGTAGTCATTCTATAAGGTGTCTTTGATATAGGAAGAGATCCAAGAATAAGTTCAATTGAAAACTCAACCTCTCAGTTAGGAGGAAGATCGGGCGAATCTTCGAGGAACACATCAGTGTACTCCCTCACAATGGGCATGTCTTCGAGCATAATCTTGTCCTTTGTCTCAATCATTTGAGATATATATGATTGTTCATGAGACAATAATATTCACAATTGAGATGATGATTCTGAAGGAGAATCATCCGCCTCTTTACACTTGTATAGAATTGGAGGATGCCTCGGGATGTGAAAAGTGGTCTTCCTTTCCTGACAGTTGATGTTGGGTTTATATAAAGATAGTCAATTCATGCCCAATATAGCATCAAACTCCACCAATGAAAGTATGACATGATTTTTTGGGAGTTTAAGACCAAAATCAAATAGTATGTTTTCTATTCTTGTATGAATAACCCGCATACCTGTCACCACATCATTTTCAGACTCCACCTCAGTAGTAGTGATAGCATATCCCCTTATTGCCCTAGAGATTGTTGTTGATTGCCTCTAACAACCCTTGGCTTAGGGAAGTGGCTCGCATAATGATCATGTTCCTTGCAGTTAAAACATTGCACTACATGTTGAGTGTTGATCTGAGCCTTACTTTATTCCTCCACATTTTTGAGATTCTTTATATCCTTTAGCCAGATGCCCCTCTCTTCCAAATTTGAAGCATCTCCTAGTTCCCTTTGGACAGTTCCCGAGATGCTCCTTCTTACACTTTTGACACGTGGGATATTGGATTTTCTTTCCATCATGGGATTTAAGTGTTGATCCTCCCATATTAAACTCCATTTTCTTCTTTTTATCTTCAGGCCCACGAGAGCATTGAGAGTCTCTGATCTTCATTTCATCCTTAAGGGAACAATAGACAATCTCTTCATAGCTTTCGAAGTCTCAAATCACCAAAGCTTTTCATAGACTCAACTTTAGTCCGCTAAATAAGTGATCCACCTTGCTTTCAGTATTCATGAAAAAAGTCATAGGCGTATCGTGCAAGCCTTTAAAGTTTGTCTCATACGCCCCGATAGACTCATCTTCTTTTTTCTTCAGTCTGAGTAACTCTCTTTTCGTCTCAAGACGGAGAGTTCGGGAAAAATATTTATTGAAAAATATTTTCATGAATTCCTCCCAATCCATGGAATCAATTTCCTCCTTGGACTTTTTGTTTTTGATCAGTGTTCACCACTGATCAACTTCCCCATCAATAGATCGTCAACACGACTTTCTCTTCTTTTGAGCACTGGAATACAGAAAATATCTTCTCAATGGAGTTAATCCATTGTTCTGTGATGATGGGATCAGAAGATCCACTAAAGATATGAGGTCTTTGTCGCATAAAGGATCTGACCGCCACTTGCTCTTCCTTAGGAGAAGGAGGGTGTTCCACACGATTCAAGTTATTATTCATAACTTGAGCCGGTTAAGCAAGTACTGTCATAAATTTTTGAGCTCTTGTTCCCATCAGATTTGGAATTTTATTAGGGTAATTGTTACATTGCCTATCACATTGATTGTTGGCACGAGTTCTCCTATTTCCATCCATTAACAAAAAAGAAAGTACAATCAGGGGGGCTTGAATACTTTTCCAATAAGCATATAAAAAGAAAACATTGAACATAAAAGGATAAACTTGTAAATGGAAAGTATATCCTATCTTGTGATTCTCTAAGTTTCAATCTAAGTTATCCATGGTGATAGAATTGTCCTTAGGGTTCTTACTAAACTTTTCTGGTCCTAGTCTCCAAAAATATCTAGATCATACTCTGATACCAACTATAACGGTCCTAGCCTTTTACACATATTATTACATGATTTTAAGCATAATTAACCATCAATTATAAGTCAATGATCGTAAAGTCTAGCGTCTTTGGAAGATTGGGTACATAATTAGAAAACATGAAACCAAAATATAACATCTTTTCCATAATAAGCTCTTAACTCCATTTGAGCTCCTACAACATCATGGGATAACTTGGGGAATACATAGACAAAAGGGATGGGCTAAAAGACCTAGTCAGAGAATAAACATAGGAATAAAGAATAACACATGGATTAGAAGGCATGACATGATTAAATAAAAAGACATGGAACATGAATAAACATAAGAAAGCATAACATGTAAAACATGGGATCATGTAATCATAGAATCATAGGAATGTGGCAACATAAAACATGACATAAGCATGAGTCAAGACTAACTTCCAATACTATTTCACACGGCAGACAAAGTCCCATAAAGGAACCAGGTTCACTCTTTGTCCCAACATGACGTCTCATGAGACTAAACATTACTCAATGAATTAGAGCGCTATCTGGGTGCATCAATCATAACATGTTAATGCATATGTGTGTCACATAAAGAATCATCCATAAGGAATAAACATAAGGGTTACTCATGGAAAGAAATGGATATCGTAATCATGTCATAAGGCATAACAAATGGGTGTATCATAAAGGTGTCCATGAAAGAATGGATTTAAATCATACATGAACATTCATAGGGGAAAATAGGTATAAATCATGATAAGTGATGTCAATCTGGAGTGAAAACATGTAAAAAGAGTGTTTAAGAATATTTAGAAATGAGCCGCTTTAGTGCAGTTTAAGGGGAAATATTAAAGACACTTTAAAGATGAAAAATGCATAATTTTTTTTGTATAAGACCAGAAATGAACTAAATACTTTTCATGATAAAATTGGTGATTTTAAAAAATAATAATGGTGGCATAAAACAAATTATAGATTATACTTGAAAATGGGTAAGAAGTTGAGAAGTTCTTTTTAATCGGGTTTGCTTATTGAGAGGAATTGAAAATAAAACCTTATAAAACGTGTATTTGTGCAGTTTAATGGGAAATATTAAAGACAATTTAAAGAGGAAAGATGCATAATTTTTTTTGTATAAGACCAGAAATGAACTAAATACTTTTTCATGATAAAATTGGCGATTTAAAAAAAATAATGGTGGCATAAAACAATTTATGGAGTATACTTGAAAATGGGTAAGAAGTTGAGAAATTCTTTTTAATCGGGTTCGCTTATCAAGAGAAATTGAAAATAAAACCTTATAAAACGTGTATTTCTCCATCAAAGAAAGAAGAATTGAGTTAGGTATATATGTTTAGAACATGCACACAGAATGTAATAGTACATAAGAAAAATTAAGAATTACATTAAGAAGAATCAAGTCCTCAGGCCTACCATTATTGAAATTTTCTTCCTTGCATTGTGTTCCGCGGTGGTGGATGTAACAAACCTAGTAATTAAGGATTACATTTGGGTAAAGAGAGAGAAGGCGTAACCAGAAAAGAAAATGGGGGTTCAAAGAGAATCTTTTGACTTATGCCTGAAAGTGTTATGCACTTGTACTTAATGTCCTGGATAATCAAATTAAATCCATTAATTAATTAATTCATAACCTCTTTCACGTGTATTTGATTTGGTATTATTTTAGTAAGTTCATTTATGATCTTTTTGATGAGTTATAAGATTCAATTTCGTCATTCTGGAAACGTTTGTTTTCTTGGTTTTCATTATCGGTTTGTTTGTATACAAGTATGAAGGTTCGTGTAAAATGAGAATAATTCTACAGAACTGAAATTATATGTTATTAATGAACTTTCAAAATTTCAAATGATCATATATATCATTTGGTTATATGGTGTGAAGATGATTCATTAAATAAAACGTTAATAAAAATAATTTAATTTATTTTGGTGATTTTCACGGTCATCATGAACTTATAGCATTTTATTTAATATTGTGTTTATATATTGGTTCCAGAACATTATATAACATATAATGTGTATAATACAATCTGATTTAACCATAATAATAGTTTTATGACCATCCTTGAAGGCGGTATTGGAAAATGAAAATGTATCGTCCATGATGGCGGTAAATCGATACATCACAAACGATGTTTTCATTTTTAGAATAAAAGAAATAGTGAAGAGATTTGATGATGGATTATTCCATTAACACAATAACATTCTAGTATATAAAAGATACTGGATTCATGACACTTTGGGATAGTGAGGTGAGGAGGGGATAAGAAAAGAAAAGAAATTGAAAAGAAATTAAAAGAAAATGAAAGCAGATTTTACCTCTTGGAATTATTCTCTTTGAAAACCTCTTTAGGACAATTGGGTTTGATCTTTTGTTGAGACCAAAGGCTCCTAGACGTAGGGGAGACTTGGGAAGAGAATTTTGCAAGAATTTGGAAAGAATTTGGACAAACTTCAAGGCTTTAAAGGTGTAAGGAGAAGAGGTGGTGAGGGGTGGTATTTATAGTGAAGGGGAGGGGTATTTTTTATTATTATATTCATTATTTTATTATTTTGACTCAAGACTATCAATAGTGTTGATCCTTATCACTAAATATATTAAATAATGGAGAGTTCGAGATTATGGTGCTTACATCATTAATACATCAACAATGACTCAAAAATTCATGTATTTAGTTTATTTCATAAATTATCATATTTCACTATTCACCAAAAAATCAACTATTTAAAAAATAATCCTAAAAATTCACCCTAACCATTTTTCGACTTGTAGAATTCAAAAAGGGACTTCATTTTATGAAAATAATTTTCTAAATATGAGAAATTTAGTTTTAAAATAAAATCATCGTTTACTCGAAAAATACTGATTTTAATATTATAACTGATTTTATGACACTTTGAAAAAAAATTAATCAATGTCTCATAAAACTATCTTATAATCATAAGACAACAAAATATTAATTTATGAGTCATTTTATGAAAATAAATTTTCTTTTAAATCATTATATTAATTATAAAATTGCAAACAAAAAATTATGTTTTGTAAAAATTTCAATACTTAATTTCTCATTTTTAAAAGATTAATTTATTTATTTTATGATATAAATATATCATATTTTCATATCTGAGATACTTAAATTTTATTTATACTTTCATAGGTGAGATTATTATTTTATTGATCAGATTACTATTCTTAATGGTCACATTACTATTCTAAATGTCAAATTACTATTCCATTGGTATAGGTTCCTTAATTTCTATAAATACAACCAAATTCATTCTTAATTTATGAAAATAATGTTTTTATTAGGTTCTCTATGTGATGTGTGTGTTTTATACTGTATAACATAATGATAATAAGGGAAATTCGATTGATAAAAATACTGGGTCATTATAGAGCACATTTTGTCGGTGAGCTAATACCCTATGAATTCTGTATCAGTGTAGTAGACATGGAAAATGAGTTGTGCAGGTTCAGACACCTGAAAACCCATATATGCGGGAGGATAAAGCACCCAAATGAGAGATAAACCTATGGTGGGTTATCACCCCACTTGAAGAGGATGATCTTTTGTTTTTCCTTTTCTTCTTTTGATATCCTCTTATAGTCAGGGTCGTTACAAAGCACATTTGGTCGGTGAGCCAATGCCCTGAGAATTCTATATCAATGTAGTAGACATGGAAAAGGAGTTGTACAGGTTCAAACACCTGAAAAACCATATGTGCGGGAGGATAAAGCACCCAAATGAGAGATAAACCTAAGGTGGGTTATCACCCCACCCGAAGAGGATGATCTTTTATTTTTCTCTTTCTTTTGATATCTTCTTATAGTCTGTATGCCTTGTAATTCCTCACTAAACCTGACTAAAAATTGGAGGGATTTTGGGATGTAGAGTTTTCTTCAAATAGAACCATATCTTCTCCATACCCTTTAAACTTGGGAGATGGAGAAGAACTTAAGACTTTTCCCGCCACACCTCCAGTGAGAATAGTGTGGAACAATTCATTAGAAACAAATATTTAAGAGCAATTCAATTCCTTCACCGTCAAATAAACATCAAAATAATAGGTAGCCCTTACTCATGATTGATCATTGGGGTTTCCTATCAGAATAGAAACATTTACAGAACTAGGGGTGATCGTGAAATTCACACCTAGGTTTGGAGCCACCACTAGTCCCTGGGAATCCCAACATGAAGCAATAGAGACCAAAAAAGGAACTGGTTTTACTGGAGGGGGTGCCTATCGAGGAATGACACCCACCTGCGAGAGACTCCTCCAAAACCATGTCTAGACACTTTGGAATTGCATTTAAAGATGAGGAAGATGTTGGTGGTTCTTATTTTGAAATATCCCTAGGACATAACTAAACTAATTTAGAGCCACCACATTGTGGGGATTTTGATGCGAAGATGCTTTTAGTAAGAACTCCCACCTCTGAAGGGTGAACCTATCTCTTAGGGGGAACATCAATAGCCTCATACACTGGAAATGCCTATTAAGATGAACCCTACTTCTACACTCCGAGTGAGCATTTCCCTTAAGATTATAGTGCTTGAAATATCCAATCGGATTAGAGTAATAAAAAATTCTAAAAAGAGATGTTCAAACTAGTGGAGAATGATTCGATGTAGGGAGTGGACAAATCTCATTCCACACAAACTCACGCTACCATAGTGTTTAGTGTAACTTCATCCCCGTATAAGAATCCACCAAAATCATTTCTAATTTCATTGGGAATTGCATGATTTTGAAAAGAAAGTGGTAATCCATGAAGATGAATCCATACGGAAACTGATGACGGGTCCTAACCTAAAGGCGCGTCATGGGACCATTGAAATAACTGAAATCATCTTTACTCTCATAAGAACGCTTTCAAAATTTAAATTGTAGAAGGGCTAAAGAGGTTTCAGGATCTGTCATACCATACAAAGATGAAAAAATATGGAAAATCAGGACCAAATTTGATGACAAGAGACCATTTGTGGAAAGCCTCCATAGATTCAATCTCTTACAAAGATAGCTATAGAGCTAGTTTTTCATCAAATAATTACTGATCCATAATCAATATGGATATCAGTGGAATATGAGGGAGTTAGGCCCTCATAGGAGAAGAAGGTCCGCCTAACAAGGCCAATTAGAAAAACCCCCTGATTGTCGGTGGCTAATCTGAATGTGACACTATAGAATGAGGAGTAACCATCCTTGCATGATCCATTGGAACCTCATCCCCTGAAATATAGATGCATACCAGCATAGAAGGAGCACCAGCTAGAAGGGAGCCAGATGTCATTCCAGAATCCCGAGAGACAGGGTGGAAGCTATTCTGATATCACCACTGCGTGTACCACAGATGGATATGCACTAATGTTCAAAAAGTTTGAAAAATATGTAGATGCATAAGGTGTGTACAATGAAGGGGAATCCATTCAATCATCCAATTCAGTTTAGCAAGGCTAACTGATTTGGGGGCAACACTGAACATCAGATGACAAGGTTTTTGAAGAAGTGACCACACTCTGATATGATTATCATGAAGGATCGAGAGGAAGATCATTATCAGTTTCTAATGTAATACAGATTTATTGTGAACTTACTCGTCATGGTCTACATAACATGCATACTGGCGGCAGTAAGTTTATTTCCAAAGTGATGATGTGTAGTGTTTGGAAAGAGAATGGTACAAGATGATACCTTCAAAACCACCTATAATTTATAATTTATTATTCATGTAATATATGTTCCTTAACACCTTGATCACATCAAAGAGTAGGTACCCACAGTTGGACTTAACCTTTTCAAAACTATGTGTGCACACATGCGATGGATTATTTCAGATTTAAGGGATATACTTTTAGGAGACAAATTCAACAATGGAAATGTTGGAAGCTATCAGGTAGTTTCTTGTAGAGGTAGCACACATGCACTATTAGGTACTCCAAATATATGTGCAATATCCCTTCTTCAATGGTATCCTAAAAGATGATGTTCTCATTAAGATACCTAAAAGCATCCTAGAAGATGATGTTCTCATTGAGCTAGCTAAAAGGTTTACCTTAGACCGTATCAGAAGCATAGTCTGTAAATTGAAAAATGTTATGTATGGTCTAAAATAGGCCCCTAGAGCCTGGTATTTGAAATTGGATGGATCCTTAAGACTAATATAATTTACCAAAAAGAATGTTGATATAAACATATAGGTAAAAAAAAAATCCATAGGCACACAAATTATCATATTTTATGTTGATAATATAATCTTTTCATTTGAAAATGAGTTTATATGTGAGGAGTTTTCTGAGGAGAAATATTTATATTTTGAGGTTTCCATAGTGGGTGAATTTCACTATTATTTTGGGATTACATATTTCAAAAAAAAGATGATTATATCTTCCGATTTAAGAGAAGTATCCCATGGAATTATTGAAGAATTTTGTCATGGAGGATTCCAAAGATGTTTCAACAACTATAGGATTTATTACTATGCTGAGAAAATATGAATCTGGAAAGAGAGTGAATCAGAATGATTTCAAACATATCATCAGGAGTCTGATATATCTAATAGAATCAAGACCAGATATAGTTTATGTAATGAATCTTGTGCAAGATATGAGTAATCCAAAAAAGAATCACATGCTGACTCCAAAGATTGTTCTTAGAGATGTCAATGGCACATTGAGTTATGGGATGCTACACAAATTTGTGTAAAATTTAATCTGCTAGGCTTTACAGATGAAGATCGAGCTCGTGATTTCACTAAAAGTTAGCCTACATCAAGTGTAACATTATTTTTAGGTGACTGTTGCGTGAGTTGGAATGGAAAGAAGAATAAAACTATTTCATTAATCACAATTGAGGTAGAAAAATATTATATCCACTAATGCTTTTACTCAAATGTTGTGGATGAGTGATCAAGTGGAAGACCAGAAAGTTGAAGTTGGGAAGCAATTATGGATTGTTTGTGACATTCAAATTACAATTAATCTATCAATTAATCTAGTGAAAATCTCATGATCAAAACATTTTAACATTATATTTGATTTAATCAAATATTATTTAGAAAATGATGATGTTTACAGAAGAAATGTCAAGAGAGATATTTGAATAATTAAGGCTAAAAATACTTCTTCAACCTTTCCATCTCACTTAATAATGTGTGGGAATTACCATAAGTTTAGATTATGTTGTCAAATGGTGAGAGATCATGTAAACCTCTTTGGAAAAGGGGGAGAGTAGTAATCTATATTGTGAATGTAAAGATGTGGTTATTATAAATAATAAAGAGAACTATTGAAAATGGAAGTATTAATTGAGGGGTGGAAGGAGGCATCTAGGTCACTAGGATAGATATTTCTTGTCACCAAGAGATGAAATTCTCTCAAAAACATTGTCTTGTCTGGAAATGAGGTGTACAGAAAATTCTCATTTAAGAATGGTTGGGATTTTATAATTTTTTTGGGGCTTCAAGAGTTGTTTAAATTAATTTAGTAGACCAAAAAATGCTCAATGAGGTATAAAACAAATCCAAAGGTGGGGATTGATGTTCTCAGTGAAGTTATTAAAGGATTGTATTTATTTTCAACCTTGGATGTAACATCATTAGATGCTAATGAGATTGTTTTACAATTTGAAAACAAGTCCCTAGAGGACTTTGTATGGTCGATCGTATGGTTAGATCTGAGAAGAGGTTTGAGAAAATATGAAAGGCGTGAATATCATATGGTTTATTTCTAAACTCTATATGGTTCATTTTTTAACATAATAAGATTAAGGGGATATTGTAAGGTTGTTTCGTGAACATTATAAGGTTAAAAGGAAAAACCTCATGTTGAGAACACAAGGGACATTCTATGGTACATACAATTTGTTAAAAATCAGGGAAGCTAGAGTTTTGAAAGATAATGCCAAAAATAAATGGAAAATGATTAACTATTCTGAAATTCATAAATCACTTGCAACTGAATATGTATTCATGCAAGATGAGTATTGAAAGTGTTGCGCCATGAGGACATGTGCCGCACTGTGATAAAAAACAAAAAGAGAATCCAACCAAATATAGTATTGTGAAATGAAGAAAGGAGATAATGACTAGAACTATCTAGAATTTTAAAATTCTTATAATTGTGAATTATTTGAAATGGTGATCATTTTTAAAAAAATTCCCCAAGTATATTTCTATTTATTGGATAAAATAAGAATAAGGGAATTTCTTATTATCATTAGTGATGGTGGTTTAATGAGAATGGATTATTAGGGGAACATGGGAGCTTTCCCATGTGAACAACATATTGTGGAATTATGAGGAATATTTTTTATACAATTCCATTATGAAGAATTTTAAATAATATGAGTTATAATTTCATTCAGAATAAAATTGCATATGGAATATTATTGAATGTCTCCCTAAGGGGAGTATATTGAAGAGATACTATGATGAGATACTGAGAAATGTTGAGTAAACTATGACTGAAAGAGGGAGTTATGAACTTTGGAAGAAAATGAGAATTCAATGATTCAATATTGAGATACATACCATCAACTGATTTTTTCTGAAGTGAGAATGGCAAACTGATTGACAATTTAAAACATTTACTATGATTAGGTGTGGGTAATGGAGAAATAAAAAAAGCAATATCAAGGAAGACGTAAATGATGTGGCCCAAGAGCATCACCACGAATAATGTCCTTACAGTCCTTATGAAGGGAACCAATACTGGAATAGATGATCTACTCTCCCACTTATACTCTTTTGGAGGATAAGTTGTCCGGAGTAAAATTTCCATCTTGCCGGGTGTGTGATATCTCCACCCCTTGTTGGATAATGTCTCTGCAAGCTCTGATAGAATAGAAAATACTCCTGTGGCGTGGTAAAATACCCAACAGATATTATACTAGTGTGGTTAAGTCCGCTTCAATAACTAATTGTAAAATGTTCCGCTAAGAGGATAAGCCTGAAAGTAAGGCACAAGCTTTAGTTTAGAGAGAATTACCATTACTATAAAATGCAGAGAACTCCAAGAACACGGATGCCCTATTTTCATGAATAAGTCCACCACCTCACATGATACCATGTGAACAAGATCCACCCGAGTTTATCTTGAGACCCTGAGCTAGTGCCCTCTAGGACACCCAACGGCGTGGTCTATCCCTGATCGAGGTTGCATGCATAGAAGAAGATGATGAGATCCATCTCCTGATGGAAACAGGAATGTGACAACTCTCCTCGAGTGAACAAATAGACACAGTAGTTGAGAGAGTTTTCACTTTTATGCTACTTCCAATATTCTTGGTCCCATTGCGGCGTGCATCGTTAAATAAATCCCTACAAAACCCATCAACCATCAATGAGGAAGTTACACCTAGCCTGAAATTCTGAAGGCTCGCCTATATATTCCTGAAAATAAAAAAAAGGAAATGATCCAATGATTGGTGCTAGACATATGCGTCCTTTCATCCTCCTAGATTAAACAAGATGTATCAAGCCCATTCCACTTCACAAAATACGTGAAGTAAAGATACCATCTTATTGTTAGAAAAACACATGCACTTTGATGCCATCGTGATTCCATTTTTCCTGACTCCATCAACCATAGGGGCAATACGGTTTCAGATACACCAAATTTAAAAAAAAAAAAAATCATCATTCTAGGGTGGAGATTACACCATAAGAGACTACCCCATATATCCTCATTATAGGGAATGTGTATGAGTCTGTGAAAAGAGGAGAGACTCAACGAGCCCCAAGGTTGTTGGGTAAAGAAACAAGCATCAGGCCCTTCAACCAACTACATGATATAGAACAGTAGAATTTCCTCATAGTCCAACACTTTCTCAATTAATTCAGGATAACTCGCTTGGACAAAGCTTGAGTCTGGGACTAGGCACCCTGGGATGAAGATATTTTTTCCATTCCAGTTGTCCTTCGAGAAGAAAATGTCACTCGTACCAATAAACCATCTTAAATTTTTTTACAAGATAAAAATAGTCATGGAGATTTTTCCATAGATGGGAATCCTTTGAATTCCCTTTGATCTAGAAAACCAGAGATGGAGTAATTTTTCTGAATAAATCATGCCCAAAGATATTTTTGGAGAAAGTGTCCTGTGTGAGTTTTTTTGCATGCACCGAATTTTCTATTCAATTAATTTACGGTTAATTCCTCCCTCCTCAAAGAGCTTTGTAATCCTTTCCCAGCTAGCCCAATGAAGTCCCCCTATTGGGAAGCATCCCAAATAAATCTATTAAAAATATTCTATATTCTTCTTAGATTTAGGAGCACAGATGACTGCTACAACATGCATGGGAATCGAAGGACACTAATAACAGGGTGATCCTGCCTCCAAAAGAGAGAAATTTTCTCTTCCAATTGGTAATTATACCCGTAATCCTATTGAGAATACCATTAAAATCCAGAATTCAACCTTTATTATTCGATAAGGGAGATCCAAGTATTCCATAGGAAATTGTATCCCAGAGATTCAAAGTCTATCTTCAATGATTTTTTCTTTCCTTCCTGAACAATTTTTAGGAATGTATACACTACCCTTGTTGGTGTTAATTCCTTTTCCACTCCTTATACTATATTGAATAAGAATCTTTTTGAACCTTTTTATGGAGTTACATCTTCCATTGATAAAGAAACCCATATCATCCACAAAGAATAATTATGATATGCCAAAAAATCCATATCGAACATTGTATGGTTGTACCCTACCACTTGGAATTTCATAATTTAATATCCTACTAAGAATATCCTAAGCCCTGTTAAATACAATTGGATAGAGAAGATCCCCTTAATAAAGACAATGATTTGACTTGAAAGACCCAAACCTTCTCCCTGTTATAGAGATCGTAAACCATGAAGAGGAGAGGCAGCGAAAGAAGAGATCGCAAACCCATTCAGAGAAGCCATGCCTCCTAAGAACAATGAAAATGAATTTCCATTCCATTTTATTATAATCTTTCTCCATGTGAAATTTAATCAAAACAATAGATCCAACCACTTTCCTATCTAAATCGGTAAACATTTCTTGAGCTAGGCCTATCGCCCCTTGAATGCTCCAGCCCTTGAGAAACGCATGTTGTTCCTCCGATATATGAAGAGGAATAATCTTTGATGGTCGCTTGTGGAGAATCGATGCTAGGACCTTCTAGAAGAAATTACATAGAATAATGGGATAGAACACCCCAAAGTTGTAATGGTGAATCCCCTTGGGAATTCACACGAGAACCATTGAGGTGGTAACACGAGGGAGAGAACCACCCAAATAATCATGAACTGCCCCGATGAGATCTTGCTTGATGAAATCCCAATTCACGATATAGTATGGTCCATGAAATCCACCTGGGTCCAAAGTGCTTTCTAGATTAAGGCTTTTGATAACCTATAATATTTCACTCTCCTTCAAGTAGTATTTCATATATTCATTGTCTGAGTCCTCCACTGAGTGGGGTAATTTTTTGAAAAAATGATTGTGACTATAGGTGAGAGAATTTCCCTCTCTTAATCCATGTCTGGGGCCTACGAGATGATCGTAAAAATGGGTGGTCACTCGAAGGCCTATGGTTTCAGGATCGTTGTATATAGTGTCATCTTCTAACTATAGGTAAACTTTCCAAATAACTTCCTCCCTCAAATGCAAACATGAAAAAAAGCTGTGTTACGATCACCTTCCCCCAGCCACCTAATGCGAGATCTTTCCCGGGAATCCCTCTCTTAAGGAAGGCACACTTCTTCCAGAAGTCTACGCTAACTATAATGTAGTCCAAAAATTTCATCATTCCAATAGATATAGAGGCTTCCATCAAGCTGACTTACTTCTACATGGAGTTCTTCTAATAATGGGACAGGCTCTGATTACCTATGTATCCATTCAAATAAAGATTCCATCAGTCTACGCAATTTATTCTAGAACATTACACATGCATGACCTTGAGTAGGAGAATTCCATGAGTTAGTGAACAAGGGAAGTGAATGTTTCATTATTTGTCCACCCTTTGGAGAAATGGCAGCTAAGAATTAGAGCTAGGGAGCCTTTAATTTGAAAGCGTGGAGATTTTTCTGATAGAGACAGATCCATGTACGAGACCATCATATGTGAGAATGCAGAGATTTCATGCAAGTTCGGCTAAAACCTATCAAGCCAACTCTATATTCTATTGTTACCTCTCTTATTATTGTACCACATAAACCAATCTCCATTGAACATGAGATCTGTGAGGTCACAAATATATATGCATCTTAGACAGTATTCCATATCCTTCCTTGAGTAGATTCCAACCTTTTTTCAAGATTGGTCAATAATAATAATGTTGTCGCCCCCTTAAAACCAAGCATTGGATCCAGGAATGATGGGTTAATTCCTACTAAAGGAAACCCCTTTCTACAACCACACGCCTGGAATAAATGAAGGTTGTGGAAAAATATACAGGGTATTCCCTTACCTTTATAGTGATTTGATGAGATGAGGCATTGATATACACAACCTAGATCAGATTATTCCTGAATGGCCAAATTTGGTCATTAATTTGGTTATCATTTATGTAATGATCCATATGAAACATGAAAGAAAATTTCTCGATGGTAGAAGCCTTGTGTTTCAGTTCCATAATGTCAAGAAAATTAAACCATTTGCGGTAAATCATTTTTGTAAAGTATGCACATTTATTTTGGGGGCCTATGCCCCTGGAATTCCATACCAGTATAGTTGACATGGGAAAGGAGTTGTGAAGGTTCAAACGCCTGAAAAACCTTGGGTGTGGGAGGATAAAGCACCCGAACAAGATCTGGACCTAGAGCAGGTAATCACCCTTCCCAAAGAGGATAATATTTTATTTTTATCTTTATTCTTTTGATATCCTCTTATAGTCGGTGTACCTGTTTATTCTTCACTAAAACTTAATAACTTGGAGGAATTGGGGAGAGGTAGATTTTTCATCAGAGAGAACCATATCTTCTTCAAGCTCTTTAGACTTGGGAGCTGGAGATGAACTTAGGACTTGTCCCGCCACACCTCCAGTGAGAATAGTGTGGAACAATTCATTAGAACCAAATATTTAAGAGTAATCCAATGCCTTCACCTTCAAATAAACATCAGAATAATAGGTATCCCTTACCCCTGATTGATCATTAGGGTTTCCTATCAGAACAAAAACACTTACAGCACTAGGAGCGACCATGAATGTATCACCTAGGTTTGGAGCCATCACTAGTTCCTGAGAATCCCTACATGAAGCAATAGCGACAGGAGAAGGAACCAGTTTTACTGGAGGGAGTGTGCCTACCGAGGAATGAAACCCACCTGTGATAGACTCCACCAAAACCATGTCTGGAGACTTCGAAAATGCATTTGAAGATGAGGAAGACGCTGGTGGTTCATATTTTCAAATAGCCTCAGGACAGAACAGAACTGATTGAGAGCCGCCACATTGTGTGGATTTTGAAGCAATGACGCCTTTAGTATGAACTCCCTCCTCGGAAGGGAGAGCCTATCTCTTAGGAGGAACATCAATAGCCTCATATCCTGGAAATGAATATCCGGAAGAACCCTGATTCTACACGTCAAGTGGGAATGTCCCTGAATATAGCAGTGCAAGAAATATCCAATCGGATTAGAGTAAAAAAAATCCCAAAAAGAGATATTCGAACCATAGTGGAGAATGATTTGATGTAGGATATGAGAGGAAAATCTGATTCCACACAAATTCGAGCTACCGTGGTGTTTTCTATAGGCAACGTGGCTTTATCCTCACATAAGATTCCACCAAAAGTGTTTCCAATTGCTTCAGGAATCTCAGGATTTTAAAAAGCAAATGGCAATCCAGGGAGATTAATCCATACGGCAGCTGATGACGGGTCCTAACATAAATTCACGTCATGGAACCATTGAAATAATTGAAATCATCTTTGCCCTCATAAGCACACTTCCCTAGGAGAATCTCTGATGATGTCCATCTCCGAAAATAGGTGGATACAGAAAGATCTACAGTTCAAAATAGAAATTGCAGTAGGGCCGAAGAGATTGTGGGATCTAACACGCTATTCGAAGATCGGAAAATATGGAAGATATGGAAAAAATCTGGTGACAAGAGAGCATTTGTGATGAGCCTCCGCAGATTCAATCTATTCCAAAGAAAGCTATATAGGCAGTTTATCATCAAAAAATTACTGATCCTTAGGCAATATGGATATCGGTGGAATAGGAGGGAGTTAGCACCTCAAAGGAGAAGATGTCCCTCCAAGCAAGGCCGATTTGAACAATCCCCTGATCGACGGTGGCTGACCTAAACGTGATGCCGACGAATGAGGAGAAACCTTCCTTGTCTGATCCATTGTTGCCTCATCCCCCAAAACATGGAGGCAGACTAGCACAGAGGGAGCCCTAGCCAGAAGGGGGCCCGAGGTCATTCCATGATCCCAAGAGCCGTAGGGGGTGGAAGCTATTCTAATATCACCGTGGTTGCGTGTACCGCAGATTGATACGCTCCAGCTTTCAAAAGGTTTAAAAATGCAAAGGTGCATAAGGTGCGTACAAAGAGGGGGAATCCATTCATTGATCCACTTCAGTTTAGTTAAGAGATTTGACTGAATATCAGATGTCAAGGTTTTTTAAGAAGTAACTACACTCTGATATGATTAACATGAATACTGAGGGAGTAATAAATATTTCTTGTCCCACCATGTTCTAAATAACATGCATACTAGAAACGGTCTATTTATTTCAAGAGGGATGGGTTCTAGTATTTCAAGAGAGATGATTTGTAGTATTTAGAAACACAATGGTAGATGATGATACCTCTAAAACCAATTGTAATTTGTTATTTATAATAAGTGTAAAATATTTTCCCCAGACACCTTGATCACATCAATTGAGTAGATACCCATAATTAGACTTAATCATGTCAAAACTATGTATACCTTGAGCTTCTTTAATTGTACTTTTCATTCATATATGGAACAATTTAATAGTTTTGGAGTCATATCCTAATAGATCATAGTTTTTTATTTTATTCAAATGTAATTGTAAAATAAAAGAAACATAAAGCCCCCACCTCCTCCCATCTCACTGGTGCACCCGTTTCAGGGGCATGTCAATGTGAAAATTTCTCATCGGGTCACACAGTTGATGTAGCCAAATTAAAGATAGAAAAAAAATAAATGGGGTCATTTATAATATAAATATTGGATGTTTTTTTAATAATTTTATAAAATGAGATTGAAATGACAAGAGACAATGTTATGGTTTATATATATTGACCATTGGATAAGACTTGTACTGTAATAAATGCAGTCATTATAAATTGATGAAATTTTCTTCTTCACTAGAGATGTGGTTTCAAGCAACAAAAGGTGAGGTCCATTTGATAATTTTTTCAATTTGATGGAATCAAAGTGATTTTTTTCTCACGAAATTATATATTTTATTGAAAAAGTGATCGAAAGTCATCAGGAAGTACAATCAAGGGGCTCTAAAGTAGTTAAGACAAATAGAATCACCACACACCATGCTTTTACAATCAGGAAAGAGGGATTCAATTCCTAAAAACTCCTTGAAGCATTCGATTTAGCTCCCCTCTAAGTTAATCAATACGACTCCATGATTCTTCCTGTAAATCATACTGAATCATTGCAGCCTTACTCAATGGACTCATTTATTTCCTCGGTTTATAAACAAAAATCTCGTGACCTGGTGTTAGGGTAGTACGATATTTGAAAACTACTAATAATTTTGATTCCACAAATTTCATGGGAATGTTATAGTCATTACATATGGCGAGTCCATTAGATAGTGCTAAAGTCTGAAGGACCCCGGGACACCCTGAGAGGGGAGGGGTGAATCAGGGTGACCACTTTTTCTTTTAATGTGATGGATCTTGTTCCCACGTTGGTAGGAACTTGTTGAACCTGTATGAAGATTATGACCAGAAAGAAAACATTCACAAGCACAGAGAAGACACAGCCATTTTTACTTGGTTCACCACTAAGGGCTACGTCCAAGGAGCATACGCCGACAGGTTGTCGGTCGTACCAAAATCCACTATGCTTCACTAGCTGTAGATTACAAAAGTTCGGGTACAGTCGCTCTGTCCCAGGCTCACTGCCTTTACAAAGGTTCAGGGATAGCTCACTACTTCCCTCGGGTCACTCCCGTTGACTCCCCCTGGCTCACTACCGTTGGCGAAGTCCCGCTCAGTTTATAGACGTGAAGGTCTCTTCTTCATTTGCATAAGAGTGCATCCTTTGTTGTATGTTGATGCTCTATTGAAGTTCGATTCTCACCAGAGGAAGAATATCACTTTTCCTCGAATGTACCGAGTAGTCTCTCGGCTTTCGTGCAGCTCCGAACACGCCGGTGGGCTTCAGCAAAACCAGGCGCGCTTCTCCAAGACAGTCGCGCAAGTCCCACTACGGCGCGCAAGTCCACACTGGCGCGCAAGTGTCATCAACACAGTTGCGCGACTCTTCCTTCCCCAACTACAAACTTGCGCGGTCCACTTCCTTTCTCTTCCAAACCACCTTGGGCGCACAGCCAAACACCGGCGCGCAAGCTCTACTTGCGCGACAAAACAACCACATGCGCGACTCAACCACCTGCGCGACGAGAGCTCGAACAATCTCTCGGCCTTGAACTTCGTTCCAAATGAGGAGGGGTGGTCCAGTATTTATAGGCAAACTGGACCCCCTGCGCGGCGGCGCGCAAGTCCTCGACGGCGCACAAGTCTTGTCTTCAATAAACTCTGTCGCGCAACTCACTTGCGCGACCCAACCAACACTTGCGCGACCTTCTTTCCTTAGCCAAATTTTGATGTTCTGATCCTCAAAAACATATGGCGCGCAAGTCTTTTATCCTCCAAGAGCACGGCGCGCAAGTACCTTTGCCAAAAACACTTAACTTTATTGGCTGATTTTTAGGCCCAAAAATTTGGCAAACACTGGGAAACAACGCCACCTTCACTACTGTTTTCTGCTTGAACGGTATGATCGCTTTGTTGGTACACACCCTGAACTTCCACTGAGGATTGACAACAAACACAAACCATACACCAAATCATGCTTTGAAGAACCTGGTTCCAACAATCTCCCCCTTTGGGTTTGTTGGCAATCAGAATAAATTCAATAGATCTTCAACCATGAGCAAATCCAAAACGCAAGAATCAACTCAGCCAACACTCTAAGTCTACGTGAGCAATGCTCGGTGTAGAAAACAAGAGAGAAAGCTTGAATTGGGTCTTAGTGTTTTGAAATTCTCCATGACGTCCGATGTTATCCTTATGACGCCCGATGTTATCCTTATTAAACTTCTCCATGACGTCCGATGTTATCCTTATGACGCCCGATGTTATCCTTATTAAACTTCTCATCACAATCTGACACTTCTCATCACATAAGAATTTCTTGCCTTGAATTTATTCCTTTCTCCCCCATTGACAATAAAACCAAAGACCGAAAAGTTTGTTCAACGTTCAGCTCAAGCCATACTCCCCCTGGATAGTATCTCCCCCATAAACCTGCATCACAGCCATAAGCAGATAAAAATAGTTAAAACAAACGGGGAGAGGGGACTTCCGGTGCCTCCTTATGCAGTAAGAGGTGGTCGAACACCGAGGTTCAACCGATGCTTCTCGAACACAGCCGCGGACAATGGCTTGGTTAGGATATCAGCCACTTGCTCATTAGTTCCAACATGATCCATTTTAATCACTCCTTGTTCAACCTTTTCTTTGATAAAATGATACCGTATTTCAATATGTTTTGTACGAGAATGTTGAACCGGATTCTTCGTAAGATCAATTGCACTTTTGTTATCGCAATAAATCACCATTGGTTGCTGCACCTTATCACCAATATCTGTTAGCTGCTGCTTCATCCAAAGAAGTTGAGTGCATGCTTTTGTGGTGGAGATATATTCAGCTTCAGCAGTACTAAGAGAAGTACTTTCTTGCTTCTTGCTCAACCAGCCAACACATTTATGCCCAATATAGAAAGCTCCACCACTAGTGGACTTTCTGTCTACGACATCCCCAGCCCAGTCAGCATCAGAAAACGCTGATAATTCACTGTCCCTGCCTGCAACAAAAAATAACCCGAAGTTATGTGTGCCTTGAATATACCTCATGATTCTTTTTACTACTGACATATGTTCCTCCTTTGGATTACTCTGAAAGCGGGCCGCAAGGCATGTTGCAAAGACAATATCTGGCCTTGTCGCTGTCAGATACAGTAGGCTTCCAATGATCCTCCTGTACATGGTGGGATCAACAGAGTTCCCATCCTCATGCTTTTCAAGTTTAGTTCCAACAGCAATCGGAGTTGACATTGGTTTGGAGTCTTGCATATTGAACTTCTTCATCAACTCTCTTGCATATTTTTCCTGAGAAATGAAAGTGTATTCCTTCTTTTGAATCACTTGCAACCCCAAGAAATATGTGAGCTCCCCAATCATAGACATTTCAAATTCTGATTTCATGTGGTTTGCAAATTCATCCACTGATTTCTGCCTGCTGCCACCAAAAATGATATCATCAACGTAGACAAGAACCATGAACTGATCTTTTGGAGAATTCTTCACATAGAGATTGTGATCAACTCCTCCTCTTTTGAATTCCAACTTCTTGAGATATGAATCTAGCCGTGAGTACCATGCCCGTGGTGCCTGCTTCAAACCATATAGAGCTTTCTTTAGTTTACAGACCTTTGTTTCATCGGTACCCAAGACAAACCCCACCGGTTGTTCAATGTAGACTTCTTCTTCGAGTACACCATTCAAGAATGCTGTCTTAACATCCATTTGATATACTTTATATCCTCTTTGGAGTGCCATGGCAATGAAAAGCCTGATTGATTCCAGTCTAGCAACTGGAGCAAAGGTTTCTTCAACATCAATACCTTCAATCTGGGAGTATCCTTTACATACCAGTCGTGCCTTGTTTCTGATAACACTTCCATGCTCATCAAACTTATTTTTGAAAATCCATTTGGTACCAATCACATTGTGACCTTCAGGTCTCTGGACAAGATCCCATGTCTGATTCTTATCAATCTGATCTAATTCATCATTCATGGCTTTCACCCAAGATTCATCTTTTGCAGCTTCTTCGAATGAGGATGGCTCTACAACTGATAGAAATGCAGATTGCGTGGTATTCCTCATCCTTCTGGTTTGTGTGGGTGCACTCCTATCCCCAATTATGTTGGATGGATCAATCTCAGATCTTCGATTTCTCCTGCGAAGTTCAGTAGTATTCTCTTCAGCCATAGTTTCTTCTTCAGATTCTTCTTCTGAGTCAACATCATTATGTGATTGATGAGTGTTTTGAACAGCTTCCTCTATTTCTGCATTTGTAGTTTCTTCATGTCCACATTCTTCATGACTTTCTATCACATCAGCATATGACGTCCGTGAAGCATTTGTGGTTTTCTCTTCAATTATCTTAACATCATTGCTTTCCACAATCCTTCCCAAACGATTGTTGAAACATTTGTAGGCTTTGCTGTTCATTGAGTAACCGAGGAAGATTCCTTCATCTGCGTTGTCACCATATTTCCCCTGATTTCCTTCTTTGTTCCTGATGAAGCACTTACTTCCAAAAACACGAAAGTATTTTAGAGAAGGCTTCCGTCCATGCCACAATTCATATGGTGTCTTCGTCTCACCCATATAAAGTCCTGTTCGATTCTGAATGTATACTGCAGCTTGAACAGCCTCTTTCCAGTAATGTCGTGGAATACGACTCTCAATCAGCATAGTTCGTGCCATGTTGTTCACCTGTCGATTCCTTCGTTCAACAACTCCATTTTGTTGTGGAGTTCTCACAGCAGCTACCTCATGTTGTATCCCATGCTTCTCCAGATAATTTTCAAATTCAATGGACGTGTATTCTCCTCCATTGTCAGATCGCAACACTTTTATTGTTCGTCCAGTATCATTCTCGGCGATTCGCCGATATGTTTTCATGCAGTCAAGGACCTGTCGTTTCCGGTGAATGACCATCACACATGCCATTAGACTGTAATCATCTATGAAAAGGACAAAGTACCTTTCTCCATGAGTTCCGGCAACATTTATCGGACCACAAACATCTGTATGAATCAGATCAAGAAGGTGAGATGCCTTTTTCTTCTTTGGCCGATATGAACTGCAGACCAGCTTCCCACGAATACAAGCATCACAGGATTTTTCACGCTCACGCTTCAGGTTGGGAATGTCCATAACAATTCTCAATTTTGATATTTTCTCCATGTCTTGTTGATTGATGTGTCCCAATCTTCGATGCCACAGATTGTTTTCTTCTTCAACAGTCATGTAACATACATTCTCTTCACTATCAACCTGATACAAGTTTCCTTCTGTTCTGCATCCCTTCATGAGAGAATTGCCAGTTTTTCCCTTGATAGTGCAGCCTTTCTGATTAAAAGTAACAACAAGTCCTGAGTCACAGAGTTGACTCACGCTGAGGAGATTATGACGTAGGCCATCTACGTAAAGGACTTCAGTCTTCTTTAGTTCTCCATTAGCTAATTTGGTACTTCCACTCCCTTTGATTTTCAGAGCCCCATCATTACCAAATCTTACTGTACCATCAACATTCTTTATGATATTTGTTAGTAGACCGGCATTACCTGTCATATGAGATGAGCAACCGCTATCTAGAATCCAGGTACTGTTGTTCTTTGTAGCTTTGAGAGCTACCTCTGCAAGGTTTGATTTCTCAATCTTCCTCCTTTCCTTCCATGAGACATTAGATTGAGTATATAGAACTGATGGCCTTTCAACTATCTCTTCCGCAAACCCAGGTTCTTCATAGTCAAAGTCTTCTTTAAGAGGTGAGAACCTGTTTGAAAGAGAAACATCGTCTTGCTGACGAGACTTGACATGTCTGGAACTTCTGTATGAGGTGTCAATGTCCCTTCTCTGCCTGCAATTAATGGCCTTATGACCAAAGTTAGAACAATGAAAACAATATCCATAGAAATTATTTCTTCTATAAGAATTAGGATATGAAATTGTTCTCCTTTGTTGAGCATATATATCTTCTCCATTCAGATAGCTTCTTGCCTCTTCACAATAAGACATGTTATGGCCCAGATAGCCACAGAACTGACACTTCATGAGAAGAAATGTCTTCTCACTTGAATTTTTCCTTATAGCTTCTTCCTTGGGAGAATAGTAAGACTGTCTGCCATTTTTGAAAGTTTGAGGATAATTTTCAGGTCTCCTTTTAGTTTGGATTGAGGGTTCCTTTTTCAGCACTCTAGGTAACATTTCAACATGTTCAACATTCATCTTATCTTTCTTTTGGATCTTTGCACTTCCAGCAGTTGATGACTCAGCCTCACAACCAATTCCACTCTTTCCCATGCAAGCAGGTCTTTGATCACTCAAGACTTTTCCAACCCCATCTGAACCACACTTGGCTCTTGCAAGTAATTCTGCATCTGAGAATCTTCCGAACTGTATTTTCTTCCTCGATTCTTTTGGAACTGATTCTGTCTCCATTTTACTCCTCAGAGTAACTACTTCCTCCTCAAGACCCTCAACAGTCTTGGATTTTTCATCCAGTCTAGATGTGAGGTCATTGATGACCTTTGCCTGCTCTTCAATTCTCAGCTTCAGATCAACTGCATCATCATTGCTTTCAATTATTTTAGACTGTACCTTCACAAATTCTTCCAGTCGTTCAATTTCAGCTTCAAGTTGATCAACATATTCAGTTGATTCTTCTACAATTGATTTCCACTTATTGCAGCTCTTACATTTAATCTTAAGCTTACTAACTGCATCCTTAAGTTGCACCTCAGGATCTACACAAGTTCTCAGTTGTTTTTCACCATCAGTATCTTCTGACTTTTCAACAGTGGCCATCATAGAAGCATGGTTCCCAGTTTTGAATTCTGGTTCTTCTTCATCACAGAATTCATTATCATCTTCTTCCTCTTCACAGACAAAACTCTTCCTTTGCATTTTCTTACCAGATTTGAAGTCTCCCTTTTTGAAGAACCTTCTTTGAGGCTTCTTGAAGTTTTCATCTTCACTGTCATCATCATTGATATTCTTCAAGCACTGAGAGGCAATATGCCCAACTTTTCCACAACGGAAGCATGCGAGAGGTAACTTCCCTTTGAATTTGCCTTTCCCCTTCTGGAACTTCTTTGCAATGAGAGAAAGAATTTCTTTCTCTTCGTCATCATCACCGCTGCTATCCTTTGAGATTTTCAATTTATCCATGGCCTTGAATGCCATTTCCTTGCTCACCCGAGTCATAGCATCTTCTGGTTTGACTCTCATTTCATATGCTACCAAACTGCTCAGTAAGTCATCTAGAGAAAGTTTGGAAAGATCTCTTTCCTCAAGAGCTGACACCTTCACATTATACAGAGGTGGAAGTCTTCTTAATATTTTCTTTACAATATCAATGTCTTTGATTTCTTCGCCTAGACCCCGAATTTCTCCAACCACTTCAGTAATTCGATTGAAGAAAGAGTCTGCATTCTCGTCTGGATGCATCTTCAGATCATCAAACCGATTGTGTATCACTTGTAGTTTCGCCTCCTTCACTTTGCTATCACCTTCATAAATATTCTCAAGTTTATCCCACATAGATTTTGCTGAGGTGAAATTCATCACCTTCAGGTAAATCTGATCAGAAAGGGCAGCAGTGAGAGCATTCTGTGCTTTAGCATCTGCATCAAGAAGTTTCCTGTCTGTTTCAGTCATAGCCAGACCTGTTGGATCAGTGACATGTATTCCTTGCACAGTAGAAAAAAGAACTTCCATTCCAAGAGATCTTAGATGAGATCTCATTCTGTTCTTCAATATCTGGAAATTGCTTCCATCGAAGTGAGGGACTCCCCTGACATTGATCGCGTTTTCCATGACGAAGAAGGTCAGATTCAACGCCAGCAACCTCCCTCTGATACCACTTGAAGGACCCCGGGACACCCTGAGAGGGGAGGGGTGAATCAGGGTGACCACTTTTTCTTTTAATGTGATGGTTCTTGTTCCCACGTTGGTAGGAACTTGTTGAACCTGTATGAAGATTATGAACAGAAATAAAACATTCACAAGCACAGAGAAGACACATCCATTTTTACTTGGTTCACCACTAAGGGCTACGTCCAAGGAGCATACGCCGACAGGTTGTCGGTCGTACCAAAATCCACTATGCTTCACTAGCTGTAGATTACAAAAGTTCGGGTACAGTCGCTCTGTCCCAGGCTCACTGCCTTTACAAAGGTTCAGGGATAGCTCACTACTTCCCTCGTGTCACTCCCGTTGACTCCCCCTGGCTCACTGCCGTTGGCGAAGTCCCGCTCAGTTTATAGACGTGAAGGTCTCTTCTTCATTTGCATAAGAGTGCATCCTTTGTTGTATATTGATGCTCTATTGAAGTTCGATTCTCACCAGAGGAAGAATATCACTTTTCCTCGAATGTACCGAGTAGTCTCTCGGCTTTCGTACAGCTCTGAACACGCCGGTGGGCTTCAGCAAAACCAGGCGCGCTTCTCCAAGACAGTCGCGCAAGTCCCACTACGGCGCGCAAGTCCACACTGGCGCGCAAGTGTCATCAACACAGTTGCGCGACTCTTCCTTCCCCAACTACAAACTTGCGCGGTCCACTTCCTTTCTCTTCCAAACCACCTTGGGCGCACAGCCAAACACCGGCGCGCAAGCTCTACTTGCGCGACAAAACAACCACATGCGCGACTCAACCACCTGCGCGACGAGAGCTCGAACAATCTCTCGGCCTTGAACTTCGTTCCAAATGAGGAGGGGTGGTCCAGTATTTATAGGCAAACTGGACCCCCTGCGCGGCGGCGCGCAAGTCCTCGACGGCGCGCAAGTCTTGTCTTCAATAAACTCTGTCGCGCAACTCACTTGCGCGACCCAACCAACACTTGCGCGACCTTCTTTCCTTAGCCAAATTTTGATGTTCTGATCCTCAAAAACATATGGCGCGCAAGTCTTTTATCCTCCAAGAGCACGGCGCGCAAGTACCATTGCCAAAAACACTTAACTTTATTGGCTGATTTTTAGGCCCAAAAATTTGGCAAACACTGGGAAACAACGCCACCTTCACTACTGTTTTCTGCTTGAACGGTATGATCGCTTTGTTGGTACACACCCTGAACTTCTACTGAGGATTGACAACAAACACAAACCATACACCAAATCATGCTTTGAAGAACCTAGTTCCAACAAAGTCTCCATAATGAGAGGGTTTTTACCTACAATGTAAGCACTCAGGAATGAGATCACATAGACCCAAGAATCACTCTAGTGTGGTGGATGATATTTTTAGATAATATTGATTTTATTTCATTGATTTATCCATATTCTCCGATGGTGGTATTTATTTCCTCCATTTTGAAGTGTCAAATAAGGGGGGGAAATGTTGAGGTATTCATGTTCATATGGCCATACGTTAGTTTTCTATGCAGTATATGTCATGTACTCTTTTAGCGTAGAAGTTGATTAATATCTATTACCAGCGACTTCTTATTAAAATTTCGAGAAATTCTAATGGTCAATAATAGTTTGGCTTCAATTTTAAGTTTTTATTGAGTTAAAGTGGGTGAATTTTCTTTTATAACATAGACCATTCATTCTCGAGGTTTATTTAATTATTTTATTTTGATTTATTTTTATTTACAATATACATCATACCTCTTGTTATCGACTTTATATCACCCCTAAGTTGTTAATCATTGATAATGGATATTAATTCGATATAAGCATGATATGTTCATGATTTCACATAGTGAAAATTATATTTAGATTGAAATTATTTTAATAATACCATTTTGATAATAGATGTCCTATATTATTATCTATTAGATATTTAACTAAAAGATTTTAGTACAGAAGTGAAACTAGTATGGTTATGCAGATTGAATCGTGAAATTTATTTTAATCCAACACAATTTACTATGATTTTAACTAAATGTGTTTCGTGTTAGTTTAATTTAATTTATTTTTATTTATGAAATTTAATGTAAAGAAATTTCAAATTGATCAAACTACTATTAATTATACTATTAATCTAGAAACAATTTTAACTAGTGTATTTTTTAGCTAACTAAATTTAAATACAACTTATAAATTCAACTTTTACGATTGATTCTATTAACTTTGTGTTCTGTATAATTTAGTTATTTTTTGGTGTTTTTTATATTTTTGAGAAAAAATTATTGAAAATATGGTATAGGATCTACCAATGAATTGAAATTTTGATCTATGATACTTATTTCATTGTAAGTTAGACATTAAAAAACTCATTTAATGATTACTTAGTAGTAGAATACGTTAATCATGTATGATAATTTTATAAATATGAGATGAACATTGAATTAATGACATTTCATTAAACTTAAAGTATATAACTATTTAATGTCACACATCCATTCATTTTTTCTAACTATGATATTTATTTCATTCGTTTTGATCTATGATGAAGTATGATATAATATTTATTATCATGTAGTTGTATAATCATGGTATAGTTTTCTAAGAACCATATATTCTATGTTATTCTATATATAATGGAAAATTTATTATTAGTGATTTTATATCAATATTCATAGGGTTTTGAATTTTTTATTGGATTTCCATTAGATTTTTTTGATTTTATTTTAATTGAAGTAATATGATTTCATATCATTTTTCAGTTTAATTATTTGTTATGTTTGTTAAAAATATTATTTTATTTTATTTTTATTTTAAATTTATGACAAACCAATTTTGATTAATATTATGTCAATCAAAAGCAGAATAGTTCCTTACAAGGGATAATAATTAGGAGTTGAAGGACTCACATACACTTCTCTGTTGCTTTCCTTTTCAAATTGTGCAAAAACTGAGTGCAATGTGGATACATAACTCATTGTCATGCATTCCAGATAGCCTCACATATACTCTCATCAATATGATACTATAAACCCTACAAATAATTTATTATGTCAAGTTATTAATTAAATTAATTTCAAAATAAATATTATTTATTTACGTACCATTCAATGCTCGAACATGCGGTGCTATACATCAACGATAATCTGATCCCATGACACCCATGCATCAGAAAAATAAGTGCGCAATATAGCGCTCCTCTGTCCAACAACTATATTCGTAAAGTTTTGAAAAAAAATAACAATTGATCAAACAATTATAATATAAATAAATTAATGAAAACTAATTAAAATACACAGGTAAGCATACATCTGCATGCGTGGATTGAACCCAGGATGTGGACATCGCTCGGGGATAGGGTCGGGAATCATTAGTCGGGTAAGACCACACCCCCTTTGAGTGCCCCCTGAACCACCAACAGTCTGAGGGTCAGATGGTCTGGCATCCTTCTCGTCCAAAGCTAGATTAGCCTCCTACAACATATGATATAGATCCTCACCCATCTAAAACACGAAATGATTGTTGTTAGAAAATAGTTGAAAACAACTATTATATATGATTATAACTAGCATTTAATTTTGTCAATGTCCATCTTCATCCTCATATTCATAGCTATCGATGTCAATGTCTTCATCTTCCTCCTCAGCATCATCAATTTTCATATTAGTTTCAATTTCATCATCTCTTGTCATTTCAAATTTAGTTGTAACAACATTAACATCATCGTCACCATCAACCCTTAATTGTGGGGTGTCATCAATGATATTCATGTCTCTTCGTGAAAAAGATGGATTCAGAGAAATCTCTTGAAAAAATTCAATTCCTTGCACTTCAAAGGAATCACATTCACTTTCAGTAAACTGATTCTCTCAAGATTTAATTTTTATTATTCTCCATCAATCATCCAACTCCCTTGAAGTAGCACAGTAATTTTCATAATAAAGTTGATGTGTCTGATGAGCCAATAAAAATGGTTAATTTACTACAATAAGACTTTTATATTTAATATCAATGATTCCATGAATCAGATAAACACACAAGCCTCTCTCAGTATCCAACCACTGAAATTTAAACATCATTATGTAATGTTGTCCCAGATAACACAGATCAATGATTTCTTCCAGCATACCGTAAAAGTCAACTTTAGTTTTTCTATAATGATATCATCTCAAGAAAACACCGCTATTCATTGTTTTTGTACTCCCCATATACACATGTATGAAATCAAAAACCATTTATCACATATGCATTATAAGATTTAACCATTTTGGATGGTGGGTTACTCAATACATACAATCGATTATCAATTTTATCAGCATGTTGAGATACCTGAAAATTTGTAAAACAATTATCACTATAACAAGTATTACGTTTATTTTTTATGTGAAATAAAAAATAATTTATGTTACTAACTTTTAAAACCAGTAGGAATTTTTTTTCACAACGTTCTTCAAGAGCAGCTGCTGTAATTTATGGAAACTATTTCTTGATATGATTATCATATAACCTACAAATAAAATAAGATTAATGTACTAATACAAAAATTATAGAATAAGTGATATGATCACTCACAGTACAAATGATGTCATTTCTTCATAGTTGAGCAGAATATATGTATGAGCTCTGTGATGTTCATCATCTGTACTACTACAAATATGACCTTTATCAGCGCTAGAAAAGTGCATTAACAACGATAAAAAAAGCACTGTTAATCGAGGCGAAGATAAAGGGGGGGGGGGGTCCCTTTTATAAGCGCTCAGAAAAGTGCTGATAAAGGCCCCTTTTATCAGCGTTAAAAAATCGCTGATAAAAGTAAAAAAAAAGAATATATATTGTGGGAGGGAACTTCTAACAGTGCTTGACCCCCCCTTTATCAGCGCTAGGCAGACCCCCTCACACTCTCCCGCACGCTGCCTTTGCTCGCGCATCCCCCACATGCCCTCGCGCACGTCCTTACTGTTGGAGTTGGTGGTCTAGAACCAACTACTTTGTACTTTATTCATAAAATAAAAGCCTTATCACATCTTGATTGTTCTTCTGCGTGACATGTCATGTGATAATGTCCTAAGGACAGCTGTTGCATTAAAAGGTCGTAGCGGATCCCTGCTATGATGAGAACCCGGAAGTGCCATAACACTGTTCTTGAATGTATGTTCTATGGCCGGATGATATTATTTGAGGGACAAAAATAATACAGGTCATTAGGGGTGAGGACTCATAAAACTTTGAGGCACCTTCTCATGGTGTGCGCCCTTGGTAATGTCCAGGAGGATATTATGAGAACGAGACCTGCCAGTAGGAAATCCACATTTCATAGTGTCATTAGATGTTCCTATCTGCGGATGTGTGTATTGGTCCTTAGACTTTAAGATTATTATTAATAGGTATTACAACTCGCGCACTTAGATGTATTGACGAAAACTGTGATGACACACTGTTCGCAGTGAGGTAGGATACGTTGGGTGCGTCACGAGTAATACAACATTAATAGATAATGCGAGAAAGGATCTATCCCTTCTATTCCATAATGGAAGTAGATATATCAGGCCCTTTGATGGAATTGATATAGCCTAAATAAATCCATGGCCATGGTAAGGTATGAGCGAGTTCAATTTCAGGAAGTCAAAGAAAGAATAATCGAGCACATGGGTTGATGGCACTAGCATGCAACCCACTTGATTGGAGATATCGAGACAAAGGGATTATATTACACGGTAAGCGTTCGTAGGAGGTGACACATCATTGCGGTGTTAACTTCTTTCTCTATGGGTGCCTTGGCGTGTTGCTAGATGCTAACCTTGGACTTTAGGCAGGCTCCGCCTAATTCCACTGAGAAAGAGGCCTAGAGGGTCACACACTAAGTGTGTCCATGTATCTCAGTTAAATATTAATTTAACAAGTTGAATAAAGATTATTCCCGATTGTGGTTTAATAATTATTAAAGGATGTCTGATCGCATTTATTTCTACACTAGTTGTTCGAGAGAATATATTGTGGGCGAAATAATATATATATTTATTATCAAGTAATGTATTTACATTTATTTAAGAAATAAATAGACATTACTCAAGGTTTAATAAATGTGGTGTAGGAAATAAATAAAACTGAAAAATAAAAGTACACGCCGTGTATATTTATATATACATGCCGTGTAGTTTGTTTTTTGGGATTCATGAGAAAATATTGTTTATTTAATTAAATGATATTAAATGTAATATGTTGGATGCATGTCAAGTAATAATGATGGTCAACTGTCATTATTAAGACATGAGGTATTACTAAGAATTAAATGAAATGATTAAATGCTTATGATTAATTAATTCATTTTATTATTCTAAGTATTATAAATCCCAATTACATTATTCTCAAGGGGGTTAGACATTTTTTTTGGTTGTGCACAACGGATTTGGAAACACTCTCAAGTCAAGAGAGAATTCCCTTTCCACCAAGAATTATTTCAAGTTACTAAAGCAAGATCTTCCACTGGATCAAGGCAATTGAAGACGGACATTTCAAGCGAAGGTTCTTCCACGCTAGCACCCGGAGTTCCATTCGATGACGTCCGGAGATACATGGAGAACGTGTGTATCACCGCTAGAGGAATCCTGCACTTGGATTCTACGATGCAACGACATATCACATGATCGTGACCGGAGGCATCAAAGAAGAAAGAATTCCATCGAGGTCATTCTTATGAATTAATTAAATTAATTATAATCAACATATGATGATCCTACCTCAAGGGTTCTGGGACTCTTCTTTTTCTTTTCGTTCTTCATTCTATTCCGAATATTCGGCGTTTTATATCGTGACGAATCTCGGATTGAATGTTGTTTAATGTTAAAATTAAGGTTGGGAAAACCCCACCAATGCGCTTCCGCTATGCCCGGAACCTACAAGTGGTATCAGAGGGGTCATATCGTTGATTATAATTATTTAGTTTTTCATTGGTGATTTACGCATTTAATAATTTAGTTATTTCAATTCATGTTTAATCGTTCTGGAAATCTGAATCTTGAGATCTGTTCCTCCTCCCTCGTTTCTTGTTCACCTCGCAGAAACGATTTTTTATTTTAATTTTGATTAAAATAAAATAGAGGAAATCATCTGGAGGAGCCAAATTTTTCTGGCTGTACAACACCAGAATACACGGCGTGTATTCAGAAGTACACGCCATGTAGTCTAGGTTCAATGCATTGACCGATTCGCCAAATCAGGTCGTGTATTGAGGTCATTTATGACACCGTGTGTTGACCGGAAACAGGTGGCACACAGTTTCCGGATTACACGCCGTGTGGTCCAACTGAACACGACGTGTAGTCCCTTCAGGTTTAGGTTGGGCCGTGTACCCCGTACATGGCTTGCCCGGCTGGAAACCATGTAACGTAGAAACTACACGGTGTGTGTCCACTGAACACGCCGTGTACTCCGAAAATTTCCGAAGTACATTAACACGCCATGTCCCCGGGCGTGTACTTCGGATGGATGGTGAAAAAAAGTACACGCCATGTAGTCGGAACTACACACCGTGTACTCACCCAAATTACGTAGATTTATTAAAATTTAATTATTATATTATACAAACCCTTGAGACGTGTACCATAGTGCAGGCGTAAAGCCGAGACACAACATGTGATAGGTGTTATATATATATATATGTGTGTGTTTAATTTAACATCTACGTAATGAATGAGAATTCATCGGGTTGCCTCCAAGGTACAAGTTATGTACAAGGATAATTTTAAATGAATTTATTTGTTTAAAATTATGATGTATGAGAATCTCAAGGAAATTCAGAAAAGGGTTTAAGATAAAATGATTGATTAATTAAAGATAATTAATTGATTCGAGCGTGATTTATCTTAAACAAGAACGATTAAATAATTGAATGGTAGTTTTATTTATGCGTAAATATCGTTGCATATATGGATGATCATGAGCTAGACCGAGACCTTTGTATGTGAATGATTTCTTTTAATTAATTTATTTAAATTAAATTTTTTGTCATGCAAGACATCTACTCATTAATATGTAGGGTCTGCGCACCCAAGGATTCTTTTTTGTAAAAACCCCTTTTTACCCCTCACCTGTGTGTGAGATAAATGCATATGTAATGGATGGAGCTCCCGAGCTAGTGGAGGCAGCTCAAGTCAAGAGCCGAGGTGAAACCAATCCAAGGAGATACAAAGGTGGACAGGTGGAAAGCTGTAAACACGAACCCGCAAGGTTCAAGGTGTTTCTCCCCTAGGTCTTGGGTTAGTTTATCAACCGCTAGATAAACTAACCAATAGAACAAGCTCATGATCATACCATTTATTTTATTTTTATCAGTTGCATGGTTTATTTATTGTGGGTGTGTTTTCACGATCACACAATTAATGAATATAACAAGCATGCAAGATGGAACTAAAATAAAAACCGGTTTATACGTAAATATTATCTTAGACATGGTTAATCACTTAAGTATATCCTACTTAATATTAACAATCATGTAATCAAAGATAATAAAATGGAAATTTATGTATAAGGATAAAATCCCTCAAAAGAAATATTAAGTTGGTATAGCCTTCCATAATCTTGGTTAGAATCGAACCATAGTTCAAAGTGCTTGACCAACCCTAGTTGGGGTGCTTTCAATTATCGGGGAATTCTAATTCAAGGTTTTGGGTTGACTTAACTTAGTTCACATCAAGGGTTTACTTCCACAGCAGGACTTGGTGTGGCCAAGTGGCAAAGGTTGAGGAAATCCAAAATAAAAGGATTTCAGGATTGGGGAGTCCACTCAGTGGATCAAGGAGCTGTGAGTTAATGCAGCTGGCATTTGGAATGCCTACCTAAAACCCTTCAAGTTTCTTGACCAACCCTAGTTGGGGTAATGCGAAGGGCAATATGGATCCTTTCCACTAGAATATTCAGGCAACATAATATTCCGAAATCAATGGTGAGGGCTATTGGATTTCGATAAAATAGTGGGAGACTAATAAGTATTAATTAATTTATTTGTCTCAATTTTGTAATAAAGTACTAAACCTTTGCTCATCTTAATTTGTAGAAACGACAAGAAAATGACTTCAAACATATCATTGCAAACCATACTCGAGAAGGAAAACCTTCTCACCGGCACCAATTTCCAAGAGTGGTAAAGGCATTTACGCGTTATCCTTCGCCACGAAAGGAAATTGTATTTGCTGGAAGAGCCTATTCCAGTTGCGCCTGGGAAAGAGGCCAGTGATGATGAATTATCTCTCTATATGAAACACATGGATGATGCCACATATGTCCAGTGTTTCATGCTATCATCCATGTCTAATGAGCTCTTGAAGAAACATGAAAACATGGACGCATATAGCATGATGTCTCACCTTAAGGATCTCTACCAAGAGAAGGCGAGATAGGAGAGGTATGAGATCTCCAATGCTTTGTTCACCATGAATCTTGGAGAGTCTGCACCAGCTGGGCCTCATGTAGTCAAGTTTATTGGCTACATTGAACGCCTGGACATCTTAGGGATTAAATTCCCAGATGAGTTGCGTACAGATCTCATCCTATCATCATTACCCAATACTTTCTCTAGCTTCATTATCAACTATAATATGAGCGGAAATGAGAAGATTCTATCAGAGATTCTGGCCTTGATTCTCCAGGTTGACAAGGACATGGGGCGTGACAAACCTGTAGTCCTTATGGTGAACAAGAAAAGGAAGGACAAGGAAAAGGGGCCAAAGACTTATAAATGGTCTGAATCCCCCGAGCACCGTCCCTATAAGAAGGGGAAGATCCAGAGGCAGGGCAAGGAACAGGAGGCAGTGTGTTTTGCATGTGGCAAGCAGGGCCACTGGAAGAGGAACTGCACCCAGAAGCGTGGGGATGCTAAAGGTGTGTTCGTTATCGAGTGAAATCTTTCTATTTCTACACATTGGGTATTAGATACAACTTTTGGGGCTCACATCTGTATTCAAATGAAGGAACCAAGTAGATTTAGAAAGATCGCCAGAGGATAGGTGGATCTTTGAGCTGCCAACGGCGCAAGGCTGGCTGCGTTGGCTATTGGCGACTACCACCTCTCATTGCCAACTGGCATGATTTTGGTTTTACAAAACTGTTATTTTGTGCCTAGTGTTACCAAGAACATAAATTCTGTATCTTGTTTGGATATGGATGGATTTTTTTTCAAGTTTGGAAATAAGGGTTGTCTCTTTTATAAGAACAACGTATGTTATGGTATGTCACATTTGAATAATGGTTTGTATGTATTAAATTAAGAAAACCAAGCATTGACAATCGATAACGAAACAGACTCACATGACTCATACATCACCCAGTTGTGGAATCACCGCCTTGGTCATGTGAACGAGAAGCACTTGACGAAGCTCTGCCAAGATGGCTATTTAGACTCAACTGAGCTAAAACCACTTGATAGATGTCACACTTGTTTACAAGGTAAAATTACCAAGCTTCCTTTTGGTGGACAGGGTGCAAGGGCCATAGAGCTTCTAGGATTGGTACACACGGATGTATGTGAACCATTTCTAGTAGAAGCTAGAGGTGGATATTCTTACTTCATTACTTTTACTGATGATTTGAGTAGATACAGATTTGTCTAATTAATGAGGTATAAGTTAGAAGCCTTAGAGAAATTGAAGGAATTCAATAATTAAGTAGAGAATCATCTTGGTAAGAAGATAAAGAATCTTCAATCGGATCGAGGTGAAGAATATCTGAACCAAGAGTTCATCGATCATCTACGGGAGTCTGAGATTCTATCTCAGTTCACTCCTTATACACCACAATGGAATGGTGTTAGTGAAAGGAGGAACCACACCTTGTTGGACATGGTGAGTTCGATGATGAGTCATGCGGATCTTCCATTATCCTTTTGGGGATATTCATTACAAACCGCAGCATACACATTAAACCAAGTACCAACTAAGGCGGAAAATGGAATTCCATATGAGTTATGGAATGGAAGGAAACCCACTTTGTCACACACACGTGTATGGGGATGCGAGGCATTTTTTAAGGCCTTCTCAGGAAACAAACTAGCACCCCGGGGCACGAAGTGTATCTTTATAGGATATCCCAAGGAAACGAAAGGATATTACCTATATAACCCTTAAGAAAAGAAAGTGAATGTCGCCATACAAGTCGTCTTTCTTGAGAGGGATCACATCATCAAGAAGGATAGTGGGAGAAAGATTGAATTCAATGAAGTTGATGCTCAAGATACACAAGATTTGATACAGGAAAAAGTTCCACAGGACCCCATGGAAGAGGTTCCAGAAACACAAGTACTGCGTAGGAGTTCAAGAGAGGTAAGAGAACCAGATAGATTTGCTTTCCTAGTCACCGAGGATGGTGAATCATTATTATTGGACAATGATGAACCTCTCTCCTACAAGGAAGCAGTAGAAAGCTCAGAAGCTTCAATATGTCTAGAAGCTATGAATTCTGAGATGGATTCCATGTATCAGAACCAAGTTTGTGTTTTGGTCGATGAGCCAGTTGATGTAAAGCCTGTTAGATGCAAATGGGTATTTAAGAGAAAGCTGGACATGGAAGGTTAAGTTAGCGCCTATAAAGCAAGGCTAGTGGATAAATGATTCAAACAACGTAAAGGAATTGACTACGATGAAACCTTCTTGCCAGTTTCCATGTTTAAATCCATAAGAATCATACTTTCCATAGCAGCTTACCATGACTATGAGATTTGGCAGATGGATGTCAAAACAGCATTCCTTAACGGGAACCTTCAGGAAAATGTTTATATGACACAACCAGAAGGGTTTGTGACACCAGATGAAGCCAAACGGGTTTGCAAGTTGCATAAATCCATTTATGGATTGAAGCAAGCATCCAGGTCATGGAACATTCGATTTGATGAAGCCATAAATGAATTTGGTTTCATTAAGAATGAATGTGAGCCATGTGTTTATAAGCAGTTTAATGGGAATGTGGTCTTTATCCTAGTAGTATATGTTGATGACATATTGCTTATTGGAAACGACGTACCAGCCTTACAGTCAGTTAAGGACTGGTTGAACAAATGCTTCTCCATGAAAGATTTAGGTGAAACAGCCAACATTCTAGGGATCAAGATCATTCGTGATAGATCCAAGAGGCTGCTTGGACTAAGTCAGGGTACATACATTGACCAGATACTAAAGAGATTTAGTATGGAACAATCCAAGAGAGGATTAGTTCCAGTGTCACATGGCCTACATATTTTTAAGAAAATGTGTCCTCAGACACAACAAGAGAAAGATAGAATGAATAAGATCCCATACGCTTCGTCTATAGGATCTATCATGTATGTCATGTTATGTACCAAGCTTGATGTTGCCTATGCACTGAGCATGGTAGGCAGATATCAAGCAGATCCAGGAGAACAACATTGGACTACTATTAAGACTATCCTTAAGTATCTGAGAAGAACCAAGGATATATTCCTGGTGTATAGAGGAGACGAGGAGCTTGTCATCAGAGGGTATGCTGATGCTGGTTTTCAGACAGATCAGAACGATCTGAAGTCGCAATCTGGATATGTTTTCTGTCTCAATAGAGGAGCTGTGAGCTGGAAGAGTTCAAAGCAGCCAGTTGTCGCCGATTCTACAGCGGAGTTTGAATATATAGCAACTTCTGATGTAGCCAAGGAATCCGTATGGATTCAAAACTTTGTCCAGGAGCTTGATGTGGTGCCTAGCAGTAAAGGTCCCATTACATTATATTGTGATAATACTGCAGCGGTGTCTCTTGCAAAAGAACCAAGGTCACATCAACAGACAAAGCACATACTCCGGAAGTACCACCTCTTGAGGGATTTCTATTAGAGGGGTGAAGTTGCAGTGAGTAGAGTGTCCACAGAAGAGAATGTGGTAGACCCCATGAATAAAGGCCTATCTCAGCAGAAGCATGAATATCATGTGAGAGCTAGCGGGTTAAAGGTTGTTAGCAGTTGGCTCTAGTCCAAGTGGGAGTCTGTTGGAGTTGGTGGTCTAGAACCAACTACTTTTTACTTTATTCATTAAATAAAATCCTTATCACATCTTGATTGTTCTTCTATGTGACATGTCATGTGATAATGTCCTAAGGACAACTATTTCATTAAAGGGTCGTAGCGGATCCCTGCTATGATGAGAACCCAGAAGTGCCATAACACTGTTCTTGAAAGTATGTTCTATGGCCGGATGATATTATTTGAGGGAAACAAATAATACAGGTCATTAGGGGTGAGTAATCATAAAACTTTGAGGCACCTTCTCATGGTGTGCTCCCTTGGTAATGTCCAGGAGGATATTATGAGAACGAGACCCGCCAGTAGGAAATCCACATTTCATAGTGTCATTGGATGTTCCTATCTACGGACGTGTGTATTGGTCCTTAGACTTTAATATTATTATTAATGGGTATTACAACTCGCGCACTTAGATGTATTGACGAAAATTGTGACGACACACTGTTCGCAGCGATGTAGGATACGTTGGGTGCGTCACGAGTAATACAACATTAATAGATAATGCGAGAAAGGATTTTTCCCTTCTGTTTCATAACGGAAGTAGATATCTCAGGCCATTTGATGGAATTGATATAGCCTAAATAAATCCATGGCCATGGTAAGGTATGAGCGAGTTCAATTTCGGGAAGTCAAAGAAAGAATAATCAAGCACATGAGTTGATGGAACTAGCATGCAACCCACTTGATTGGAGATATCGAGACAAAGAGATTATATTACACGGTAAGCGTTCATAGGAGGTGACACATCATTGCGGTGTTAACTTCTTTCTCTATGGGTGCCTTGGCGTGTTGCTAGACGCTAACCTTGGACTTTAGGCAGGCTCCACCTAATGCCACTCAGAAAGAGGCCTAGAGGGTCACACACTAAGTGTGTCCATGTATCTCAGTTAAATATTAATTTAACAAGTTGAATAAATATTATTCCCAATTGTGGTTTAATAATTATTCAAGGATGTCTGATCGCATTTATTTCAACACTAGTTGTTCGAGAGAATATATTGTGGGCGAAATAATATATATATTTATTAGCGAGTAATGCAGTTACATTTATTTAAGAAATAAATAGACATTACTCAAGGTCTAATAAATGTGGTGGAGGAAATAAATAAAACTGAAAAATAAAAGTACACACCGTGTATATTTATATATACACGCCGTGTAGTTTGTTTTTTGGGATTCATGAGAAAATATTGTTTATTTAATTTAATGATATTAAATGTAATACGTTGAATGCATGTCAAGTAATAATGATGGTCAACTGTCATTATTAAGACATAGGGTATTAATAAGAATTAAATGAAATGATTAAATGCTTATGAGAAATTAATTCATTTTATTATTCTAAGTATTATAAATCCCAATTACATTATTCTCAAGGGGGTTAGCCATTTTTTTTAGTTGTGCGCAACGGATTTGGAAACACTCTCAAGTCAAGAGAGAATTCTCTTTCCACCAAGAATGCTTTCAAGTTACGAAAGCAAGATCTTCCACTGGATCAAGGCGATCGAAGATGGACATCGCAAGCAAAGGTTCTTCCATGCTAGCACCCGGAGTTCCCTTCGGTGACATCTGGAGATACGTGAAGCACGTGTGGATCACCGCTAGAGGAATCCTGCACTTGGATTCTACGACGCAACGACGGATCACAAGATCGTGACCGGAGGCATCAACGAAGAAAGAATTCCATTGAGGTAATTCTTATGAATTAATTAAATTAATTATAATCAACATATGATGGTCATACCTCAAGGGTTCCGGGACTCTTCTTTTTCTTTTCATTCTTCGTTCTATTCTGAAGATTCAGCGTTTTATATCGTGACGAATCTCGGATTGAACGTTGTTTAATGTTAAAATTAAAGTTGGGAAAACCCCACCAACGCGCTTCCGCTGCGCCCGGAACCTACACTTGCTTCCACCTGAACTCAAACCCACAACCTCCCCCCTTGCGCGTCTGCACCTTTACCACTAAGTCATTTAGTTTTTTTCTCTATTTAATGATATATCTATTTATATATATATATAGTTATATTTATACGTATATTAATATAAATTCATATTAATATAAATATATTTAGTTATATTAATACATATATATTTATTCATATATTAATATATATTTATATATATATAGTTATATTTATTCGTATATTAATATAGATTCATATTAAAATAATATATTTAGTTATATTAATACATATATATTTATTAATATATTAGTATATATATATTTATTTATATATTAATTTATATTTATATTTATTTATATATATATTTTTAGTTATAATTTTTTATCCATATAATTATTTGTATATTAATATATATTTATAAGATCAGTTTTAAATACATTTATAAAATATGTTTTTTATGTGTGTTTATAAATAAATAAATAAATACATACATACATACATATATACATCACACACACACACACACATATATTTATGAATAAATACATATATATGTGTATTTGAAAAGCCATAAAATGTTAAAATGACCATAACTTCTAATCCAGAAGTCCATTTCAACTCCATAACCAGTCAAATCGAAGAAACTAAAACAATATTCGATATGATATGTGGTATAGGCCTAGAGGACACCAGGATCAGAAGTTATACATGTTTGAATGTTAAAAAATCAGGATATCCCGACTAAAAACTCAGTTTTAGAGGCCTTATGGGCCTTTTGGGCCATGAAAAATGTGAAAAAAGATTCCATTCAATCACTAGCGCGTAGAGCTCATCACAAGCTTCGATTCAATATACTGTAGAGCTCAAACATACATCTGAATCAAAAGTTATGGTCGTTTGAAGTTTGAGTTACATTTTTAACTTATTTTAGATCTTTTATTAATTTTTTTGATTTTTTGTGTCTTCAAATTGTTATTAAATGATTATTAATTGATGATAATTAGAAAATTATTAATTAATAATATTTTTTAAAATATTTTAAATCCATTTTCACTAAATTTCTTATATATTAAATATAATATTCTATTTATACTTATCTAAAACATATTTAAAAAATATATATTATATTTATATCAATATAAATATACTTATATAACAATATATTATTTTTCATGATTTTTTATTCTGAAATATAAACTTTATCAGTGCTACTAAAAAAACGTTGATAAAGGGGTCCCCTTTATCAGGGCTAAAAAAAGCTCTGATAAAGGGTGGCACTGTAGAAACCCAGTTTTGTGGTAATGTTGAAATCCATTGTTCACGTACTCCACTGAAGCCAAGTTCAGGATGATTTAAAACTGATAATTGATTTATCATGTCATCATCAACATTTCCCTCATTACGTCTCATGTGGTTGTGTTTTGAGGGATATTCAGATTGAAAGTAATGTGAGCAGAAAAAAAGAAATATTCTCTTGCAAATAAGTTTATATAATTGCACCTTTAACTGATACTTTGTTACACACTTTTTTTTTCAATTTATGCATGCATCTCTCAAATGGGTACATCCATCGGAACTGTATCGGACCTACAAATTTTGTTTCATATGGAAAATATAATATCAAATGTTCTATTGAGTCAAACAAACTTTACGGGAATATTTTTTCCAGTTTACATAAAATTAAAATGACATCTTAATACAGTTTGATTATCACATCATAGTATATTGTCGATGAAAAGATGTCTCAAAAAAAATATGATATGTTTGTTAGCATATCCCAAATAATAGGATTTAACAAACCTTTTAATCTAATAGGAATAAGTCTTTCCATTAAAACATAAGAGTCGTGAATTTTCAATATGGTAATATGTCCATTTTTGACACATCTGCCCCAATTGGAATCATAACCATCTGGAAGTCTCAAATTTTTAATCCACTGACAAAATAATAATCAACTCTCTTTAGAAAGTGTATAAGCTGCTTTTGGATTCATTAAATTACGTGATATGACATTTTGAAACAGTTCAAGTTTCGATCACTTTCAAATTTGAGAAAGATCTAATCGTGCCTTTATATTATCTTTGATCTTATTTGGTGTATCCAAAACTATATGAAATAAATTATCAAAAAAGTTTTTCTCAATATACATCACATCCAACATGTGACGGACCAACAAATCAGACCAATATGGCAAATCCCAAAAAATGATCTGTTTTATCCAATTTTTCTCTTTTCTAAACCCATCGATTTTCTATTGGTTTATTGTTGGTCCAAATGTGATGGGAGGTAATAAAGAGACAATTGATTTTAACTCTGCACCTGAGATCATTTTTGGAGGTCCATCTATTTCAATTGTTCCTTTTCTGAAATGATATTTGTTTCTTCAAAAAGGATGATCGGTTGAATGAAATCTACAATGACAGTTGAAAAAACAAGGTTTTTTGACATTGATGAGCATAAACACTTCATTGTCTCAAATATAGTACATACATGATTTTAGACCATGTGTACTCCAACCAGATAACATGTCATATGCTGGGAAGTCACTAATTGTCCACATCAATGCAGCTTTCAGTATGAAGTTTTGTTTCTCATCAACATCATATGTACTGAAACCATGACTCCATAATGAATTTAACTCATCAATCAATGGTTTCAAATAAACATCAATATTCTTTTTCGGATGACCTGAAATTAATAAGGTTAAAAAGATATATAGATCCTTCATCAACATCCATGGAGGTAAATTATACGGATTTATAAAGACATGCCAATATGAATACTGACTACCGTAAAAACCAAATGGAAAAAAATCATCAGTAAAAATATCCAATCACACATTTCGGGCTTCTAAAGCAAAAAATGGATGCACTTGGTCAAAATGTTTCCATGAATCACTATCAGAGAAATGATTTAAGCTTTTACGAGTTGAAATGTTTGTTTTGTACCATGACATCAATGATTTTGTGTTTTGAGAAATAAATAAATGTTGTAATCTGGGTGTGAGGGGAAATATCTTAATTGTTTTACAGGAATAAATCCAGACATCCTTGGTTGAGTTTCTTTATACCTTTATTGTCTACATGTAGGACAACTATCAAACGACTCATTTTCACCATAATACAAGATGCAATCATTTGAACATGCATGAATCTTCTGATAACCAAGACCCAGATTACGAACCAGCCTCTTGCTCTCATAGAAATTTGCAGGTCACCCATTTCCTTTAGGTAACATTGTTTTTAACAAAGAGAATATTTGATCAAAACAACTATTTGACATTCCATTATCTGATTTAATAGCCATAAATTTAATAACTACTTCAAACTTTCTTATCTTGCAACCGGGATATAAGGCATCCTCAGCGGACCTCAACAACTCATATAAATGTGATGGTTCCAACTCAGGAGTTGAATCAACATCATCCTGAGTTTCAGTTTGTTGAAAAGATGGACCTGCCACATCATGTACTAAATTTTGAAATTGTGCTAGATCCAGAACTAAATTATTAGTATCTTCTCTGGAACTGCGTTCACCATGTTGATACCAAAAAACATAATATGGTTGAAAACCAAAACACAATAAATGACCGCCAACATTATCAAATGTGTCATACGTCCTCAAAACACATTTTTTATAAGGAAGCTTAATTGTCCCTTCTGAAACAAATTTTGGTTGTGATGATGAAAGTGATTAGAAATATTGAACACCCTCAATATATATAGGATTTAAACCAGAATCGTTTGGATTCCTATACTGATTTATCCAAGAACAATAATCTAATAATGATTGTTGTCAACTTCCTTATTATATATTTTTTTAAAAATATGAAATAATTAGGTATTTTGTATAATTAAAACATAAGATAAACACTATCCAAAAAAGAGAAGACAATCAAATTCTCTCACTACAAGAAAACATTGTTTTATCGGCGGGGTTTTCATGACGGTTTTTAAAACCGTAGGGAAAAAACCGCCACTAATTTTTTTTAATTTTTTTATATATTTTTTAAAATATCTTACAAATAAAAAAATTTCAATTTTTAGTGGCGCTTTTTTCAAAACCACCGCAAAATTTAATAAAATTTTAAAAAATTATTTATTATTTATTTATTATTTATTATTAATTATTTATAATAAAATTTAGTTTATTATTTATAATTTTAAATATTTATAACATGTCAATTAATTAATATTTATAATTATTAGTTAATAATATTTTTAAACTGAAAAAATATATTCAATAAGTAGAAGAACATACTTCATCATCAAATGACCATAAATTTTGATCCGAAAGTCCATTTAAGCCCCACAACCAGTCAAATAAAAGTTTATCAAATGAGAAAAAACTAAGTGAGATTTAAATCATGTGATAATCAAAGGAAAAAAATATATTTAAAATTCGAAAATCGAACTCCAACTTCAAACGACCATAACTTTTAATCCGGGTGTCCGTTTGGGCTATACAACATATCAAATCGAAGTCTGTGATGAGCTATACACCTCTTAGGTCTAGTATTAACTTTATAAGTATTGTACCTCTTTTTATTTCATTAGAAAGGCCTATAATTCCTTCAAAACAGACATTTTAGTTGCAGACACCAATTTCTTAAAATTCAAACGGTTATAACTTTCAATCCAGGTGTTTGTTTAGCCCGTACCACATATCATATCGAATCTCATTTCATGATCTTCGATTTGACTGGTTGTGGCACTGAAAAAGGTGTCTCAGACCATATTTTATGGTCATTTCAGTGTTTTTAGGTTTTTTAGAGGTTCTCAACGTTTTATGATTTATTTTTTTATGATTTTTATTTTATTTATTTATTTATTAATTATTAATTATTATTAATTAATTAATATTTATCTATCTATTATTTATTATTTATTTATGTATTTATTATTTAATATTTATTTATTTATTATTTAGTTATTATGTACACATTAATTATTCATTTATTATTCATTCATTAATTAATAAATTAATTTTTAATTATTATTAGATTATTATTCATTATTTATTTATTTATTTATTCCTTATTCATTATTAATTAATTAATTAATTAATATTTATTTATTAATTATTTATTAAATATTAAAAATTGAATGTTAAATATTAGATATTAATTATTAATTATTAATTAAGAATTAAGAATTAAGAATTATTAATTATTAGTTATTATTAATTATTAATTATTAATTAATTAATTATTATTTATTTATCTAGTATTTATTACTTACTTATTTATTTATTTATTTATTTACCATTTAGTTATTATGTACACATTAATTATTAATTTATTTTTAATTAATTAATTTATTATTTATTTCTTATTCATTATTAATTAATTAATAATTATTTATTAAATATTAAATATTGAATGTTAAATATTAGATACTAATTATTAATTATTAATTAAGAATTATTAATTATTAATTATCAACTATTAGTTATTAGTTATTATTAATTATTAATTATTAATTAATTAATTATTATTTATTTATCTATTAATTATTATTTATTTATTTATTTATTATTTATTTATTTATTTATTTATTATTTAGTTATTATGTACACATTAATTATTAATTTATTTTTAATTAATTAATTATTAATTAATTATTATTATTTTATTATTCATTTATTATTTATTTACTCATTATTTATTTATTCATTCCTTATTCATTGTTTATTAATTAATTATTAATTATTAATTAATTAATTAATTAATTATCAAATATTAAACATTGAATGTTAAATATTCGATATTAATTATTAATTATTAATTAAGAATTATTATTATTAATTATTAGTTATTAGTTATTATTAATTATTAATTAATTATTAATTAAATATTAAATATTTATTTATTTATTTATGTATTTATTTATTATTTATTATTTATTATATATTATTTATTATATATTATATATTATTTATTCTTTATTTTTTATTATTTTTAATTTACTAAATATTAATTTATTATTAGTTTATTATTCATTGTTTATTATTTATTTATTTAATATTTATTATTTATTAATTAAATATCAATTAAATATTAAATATTAAATATTGAATATTAAATAATAAATATTAATTATTAATTAAGAATTATTAATTTTATAATTATGAATTATGAATTATTAGTTATTGTTAATTATAAATTATTTATTATTTATTATTTATTTATGTATTTATCTATTTATTTATGCATTTAATCATCCATTTATTTATTTATTCTTTATTCTTTATTCTTTATTCTTTATTCTTTATTCTTTATAATCTTTTCAGTTAACTAAAAATTAATTTATTATTTGTTTATTAATCATTTATTATTTATTTATTTATTCAATATTCATTATTTATTAAATATTAAATATTTATTTATTAATAATTTATCAATTAATTATTAATTATTTATAAAATATTAAATATAAAATATAAAATATAAAATATTAATTCTTAATGATCAATTATTAATTATTAGTTGTTATTAATTATTAATTATTAATTATTAATTATTTTTTATTTTTTATTTATATATTATTTCTTTATTTATCTTTTATTTATTAATTTATTATTAATTTGTTATTTATTTATCATATATTAAATTATTTTTTAATTAATTTATTATTTATACATTACTTATATATTGTATGTTATTTATTATATGTTATATATTATATATTATTAATTATTAATTATTTATTATTGATTAATAATTATTGATTAGTAATTATTTAGTGTGTATCTATTTGTTATGTATTACTTGTTTTTCCAATTGATATATATGTGTATAAGTATATTAAATTTGATTTATTGACCACATGAAAAGTCTGCTAGAGTGGTAAAGTCTTTGGAGAATAAGCAAGAGGTAAGGGGTTCAAATCTCACATAACACAGAATTTCTATATATGGCATGGGTATGTGCATGGACATGGACTTATGCATGGAGATGGTCATGAGCGTGGTAATAACAAATAAATAAATAAATAAATTACGACACCTAATTTAATGTGCTAATTATTTCCCGACACACAATTTAGCGACAATTTTCCAAAACCGTCGCAGAATGATTCAGCGGTGTTTTAAACCGCTGCTAAATACAAATTTTGGCGTAGTGTATTTTCTAGCAATTTATAATAATTTCTATTATTTTACAGTTATTTATACTATTTTTAGCTTTTATACTATTCTACACCCATTTATAAAAATTTATACTAATTAACACTAGTTATTATTAATTACAGGTATTTTGTACTAATTATTGTTAATTACCGATGGCATAATTTCCAATCGATTCACGACAACTCTTTTGCCCGACGACTCATCCCCTTGTAACTTTCTGCGACTAAAATCACTATGAAAAGTCTGCTTCGACGTATGAATATCTATTTTCTTATGCACGAGGATGGAGAGCAGGGAGGCCTCACCGTGCTTCTCTCCATGCTCATGTATACAAAAATTGATATCTGTACGTCGAAGCATACTTTTCATAGTGATTTCAGTCGAAGATGTTCCAAGGAGAGATTCACCAGGCAAAAGAGTCTCTTTTGTCCAATGACTCACCTCATTGCAACTTTTTTCGACTTAAATCACTATGAAAAATTTGCTATGATGTACATCAAAGCATATTTTTCATACTAATTTTAGTGGCAAAAAGTTGCAAGGATCTAAGACATATATCAAAAGGAATACTGCCAATCCGCTGGAAATTGTGCCAGTTTATCAGCGTAGTTGAATTTATTCCAATTTATTACAAATTAATCCTAATTATTACTAATTAATCCTAATTATTACTAATTAATCCTAATTATTACTAATTAATCCTAATTATTACTAGTTAATCCTAATTGTTACTAATTCTTACTAATTGTTACTAATTAATCCCAATTCTTATTAATTGCTACTAATTGTACTAATTGTTACTAATTGTTACTAATTATTTCTAATTGTTACTAATTGTTACTAATTAATCCTAATTATTACAAATTTATCATAATTATTACTAATTAATCCTAATTATTACTAATTAATCCTAATTATTACTAATTATTACTAATTAATCCTAATTATTACTAATTAATCATAATTATTACTAATTATTACTAATTATTACTAATTAATCCTAATTATTACAACTTATTACTACTTATTACAATTTATTACTCATTGTTACTAGATATTATTAATTATTACTAATTATTACTAATTATTACAAATTATTACTAATTATTGATAATTATTACTAATTAATCCTAATTATTGATAATTATTACTAATTAATCCTAATTATTATTAATTATTACTAATTATTAAAAATTATTTCTAATTATTACAAATTATTACTAATTATTACTAAATATTAATAATTATTTATAATTAATCCTAATTAATCCCAATTATTACTAATTATCACTAATTATTACTAATTATCACTAATTATTTCTAATTATTACTAATTATTACAATTTATTACTAATTATTACAATCTATTACTAATTATTACAATTTATTACTAATTATTGCTAATTATTACTAATTATTTCTAATTATTACAATTTATTACTAATTATTACAATTTATTACTAATTAATACTAATTAATACTAATTAAAACTAATTAAAACTAATTAATACTAAATAATACCAAATAATACTAATTAATACTAATTAATACTAACTAATACTAATTAATACTAATTAATACTAATTAATAAAAATTATTTCTAATTATTTCTAATTATTACAAATTATTACAAATTATTACTAATTATTACCAATTATTACTAATTATTACTAATTATTTCTAATTATTACTAATTATTTCTAATTATTACTAATTATTTCTAATTATTACTAATTATTACTAATTATTACTAATTATTACTAATTATTACTAATTATTACTAATTATTACTAATTATTACTAATTATTACTAATTATTACTAATTATTACTAATTATTACAAATTATTACAAATTATTTCTAATTATTACAAATTGTTAAAAATTACTACAAATTATTACAAATTATTACCAATTATTACAAATTATTAAAAATTATTAAAAATTATTAAAAATTATTACAAATTATTACAAATTATTACTAATTATTACAATTTATTACCAATTATTACAATTTATTACTAATTATTACTAATTATTACTAATTATTACTAATTATTATAATTTATTACTAATTATTACAATTTATTACTAATTATTACAATTTATTACTAATTATTACAAATTATTACAAATTATTACTAATTATTACAATTTATTACTAATTCTTACAATTTATTACTAATTATTACAATTTATTACTAACTAATACTAATTAATAATAACTAATACTAATTAATACAAATTATTTATAATTATTACTAATTATTACTAATTATTACTAATTATTAATAATTATTACTAATTATTAATAATTATTACTAATTATTAATAATTATTACTAATTATTAATAATTATTAGTAATTATTACAAATTATTACAAATTATTACAAATTATTACTAATTATTACAAATTATTACTAATTATTACTAATTATTACTAATTATTACTAATTATTACAAATTATTACTAATTATTACTAATTGTTAATAATTATTAAAAATTATTACTAATTATTACAATTTATTACAATTCATTACAAATTATTAGAATTTATTACAATTTATTATAATTTATTACAAATTATTACAATTTATTACTAATTATTACAATTTATTACTAATTATTACTAATTATTACTAATTAATTTTAATTATTACGAATTAATCCTAATTATTACTAATTAATCCAAATCATAACCAATTTATCTTGATTATTACTAATTAATCATAATGATTACTTTTTTTTTCAATTTATTACTAATTATTTCAATTTATTACTAATTATTTCAATTTATTACTAATTATTTCAATTTATTATTAATTATTTCAATTTATTACTAATTATTACAATTTATTACTAATTATTACTAATTAATTATAATTAACACATAGACATAATTATTTAGAAAAATAAAAACTGAAAAAACAAATATCTAATTCTAATTTAATTTAATTGCATCTAACTAGCAAAAATTATAAATAATTTAAAATAAAATAAATTAACCAAACAACAAAAAATAGATAAATACCTTGAAAGTGAAGCTTTCAGAGTATAAAAGTCGCGAATTATGCTCTGATTTAAAAGTTTAAGCTATGAAAAATTTTAGAATAAAATTTTTCAGAAGAGAGAGAGAGAAGTTGAGAAAGAAGTAGAATGAGATGAAAAATAGATGAGGGTATATATAGGTTAGATTATTTGCGAAAGACTTATTTGTGACGGGTCCCGTCGCAAATGCCAATTACCCACATTAATTAGAGTCGGTCGAAAAAAATTATTTGCGATGAGTCCCGTTGCAAATGGGTACCTGCCGACATACTATTTGCGACAAGAAAGCATCCTGTTGCAAATACTAAAAACCGCCGCCAGACATTTGCGATGAGAATAAGAACTCATCGCAAATACCCCTGCTCGCGATTTGGCGTACATTTGGCGCCAAACCTTTTGTGACGGGTCCTAACCCCCCATCACAAATAACCCCTTTCGACGGGTTATTTGCGACATACCCTTGACCCGTCGCAAATGACTTTTCCTGTAGTGTTAATGAATTTATTAGATTATTTTCATATATGTTAATATCCTTTGTTGGATTTTATGGTTTATTGATGTTGATTTATTATGATACAATATTCCATATTATATTGAAGGTTTTATGATATGTTTGACTGTGGATGTACTATTTTTATACCATTCATGATTTATTGTTAAAGTATTAACATTTCGTATGCTGGTTTTAATGCGAATATTTATGTTATGTTTCACCCTTTTCATATGAGGAATGTATTGGACTTAGTAAGTGACAGATAGGGCCCGCTATAGCCCCTCGATGCATCGGTAGGTCTCATGAGACAAACTAGTGTCTTGAAACAAGTCCTTGACGGTATGATTATTTATGATCTTGGCACGAGGCCTTGACTATTTGGTTATGATGTCCGACATTATGCATTCTCTCATTATGAGATTAGTTATTGATATTACATGCGATTATTTGACTAGTAGAATATCCATATAAATGTTTAAATGACATTATTTGATTTATTCTCACCATATTATGCTCATGATTTGTATAAAAGGCTTGTGTTTCATTTTTATATCTTGCCTTAAAAGTTTATGCTTATTTATGATAGCTTCTGCTATATTGTTTACCCTTATTGAGCATCTGAGCTCAACCCTTTCTTATGTTTTATTTTTCCAAGACGCCAAGAAGTGTTTTATGATTGATATGTAGGGTTAAGCTAGGAGACTAATAACATTCTCAAAGAATTAACAATGTTGCATATTATGTTTTGAATTGTAGTGAATTGTTCATGTATGTAATCTATTTTCCAAAACTACTAAACTTATTGGCCCTTCGGGTTTTGATTCTTTGTAATCATGCCAATGTATTAAAATAATGCACCGAATCTGGTCTTCTGGGGTCGGGGCGTTACACACTTGGAGTCATATTGGTCACACCGTGCATCGAATTTAGGTGAATATAATTCCTATACATCCCAAATGAATTATGGATCATTATCATAAAGTATCAAAACAATCCAAATGTGTTTACTCAGTTTGGAGTATGTCACTTGTCTTTTTTACTAAAATGTCATTTTAAACAGGAAACACACATTTTGACTCATACCGATCACATCGTGTATCAGTTTGACATGATACTGATTCCTACACATCAAAAATGACTTATAAATCAATGTCCAAAATTACTAAGAAAATTCGTGCGTGTTTGCTTGGTTTTCAGTGAGTGACATTTTTTGAAATAAACTATCGATTTAAACTGATAACAGACACATTGAGTCATACCGGGCACATCGTGTATCAGATTGAGGTGCATCTGATTTCGACACATCAAAAAATGACTTATAGATCATTTTCCTAAAGTATACAAACAAATTGAATGTGTTTTCTTGGTTTTGAGTAGGTCACTTGTCTTTTTTACTAAAATTGATGTCATTTTTAAATACAAAGACCCACTTGGAGTCATACCAGTCATACCATGCGTCAGATTGAGGTACAGATAATTCTAACACATATAAAATGATTTATGGATCATTTTACTAAAGTATCAAAACAATATAAATGCATTTGCTCGGTTTTGAGCACGTCACTTGTTTTTTTACTAAAATGTCATTTTAAACTAGAAACACGCACTTTGACCCATACCGATCACATCGTGTATCGGTTTGACGTGATACTGATTCCTACACACCATAAATGACTTGTTAATCGATGCTATAAATTATAGAGAAAATAAGAGTGTGTTTTTTGTTTTGTTTTCAGTGAGTGGCATTTTTTGAACTAAACTGTCGATTTTGAACTAATAACAGACACATTGAGTCATAACAGTCACACCGTGCATCGAATTGAGGCGCGACTAATTCCTACACATCCCAAATGACTTATGGATCATTTACTTAAAGTATCAAAATAATTGGAATATGTTTGCTCAGTTTTGAGTAATTAAGTTGTCCTTTTTACTAAAATTAATGTGATTTTTAAATAAAAAGAAGCACTTAGTGTTATATCGGTCACACCACATGTCAGATTGACGTGTGATTGATTCCTACTTGTCCCAAAGTCTCAAAACAATCCAAAAATTTAATGTAACCACATTTATATTGTGTTTCTATGTTGAACTGTTAACAATGAATATTGACTTGATGTTCTTATCCGAAAAACCTTTCTCATTGTTGAAAGTCAAAAGAGCAGAGGAAGTTCATGTGCCCATTATATCACAAGAATTCGACACAATGGGTACATGAGCTTTCTCAACTCTTCTAGATTTGAATAACGAGAAAGGTTTTTTGGATAACAACATCGAATCAATATACAGTGTTGACAATTCGACAAAGAAAGACAATAAAAATGGAAAACATGGTTACATTGGAAGAAAGAATCATTTTATCTCTTTTGTGGCTTATTGAAGATAATTAAAAGTATAACATGACTTGCCAAAATATCTGTGAAAAAACCAAATAAGTATTAGATAAAAATGATAAGGAAATTAACTTACAAATTGTAGATAACATGATGATAGAATTAATTAAATAAATAGCAGGAATTCACTTTTTTTCTGATAGTTGTATGCATTCTTGATGAATTTCTTTATTATCATCATCTTAGTTGCAGACTCGAAGTTCAATCCCTCGTGAGCATGAGAAGCTTCAAACAAACCACCCCAACTCGAACAGAAGAATCTGTTTGTACAATAAAACAATTATTATATGAGTAATACTAAAAAGAAATAAATTAAACATAAATATGAAATAATACATTAATTCTATAGATAATGATTTTACTATGCTAACATTGTTGAAGCTACAAAAAAAATACCCATTTATAGGGGGTTATTTTTTAGTTTAGAAGGGGTTATAACCTCTTCTAAACACATTAGTAGTGGTTATGAGGAACCACTGCTAATGTACCTGCCTACTCTTATTAGAGGTGGTTTTGAGGAACCGCTGGTAAAGTGATGAAAATTTATCAGTGGTTCATTTAGAGATGGTTAAACCCCCCCTCTAATTTCACCACAAAATCTCAATTTAGAGGGAGTTTTAACCCCCTCTAAGCCATTAGTTGAGTTGAATGAGCCATATTCGAAGCATTTCTTATAACCGCATCTAAATAATTTATTTTGTTTTTGAAAATCCCATGCCCCAACCCCATTTCCCCTCTAGTTAATGACACCCCACCCCCACCCCTCTAGTTCACACGAAAATCCAGCCCCTCTGTACATTGCACCCTCCTGTTCCAGTACTCACCTCACCCATGCGTTGTCACGCACTCCTGTTCCAGTACTCACCTCACCCATGCATCATGCCCTCTTGTTGTGTATCGAGCCCTCCTGTTCCAGTACCCACTACACCCACATGACCCCTCCTATACCATTCACCCATGAACCCAGCCCCACCGCAAATTATTAAAATTTTGATGCATCGAGATTCGAAGCCCGGACCACCTGCTTGAACCCGCAACGTCTATACCACTATGACAATTTGATTTTGTTATTATATTTACACATCATTATTTTTATATATATTATGAAACTAATTGAAATAATTATTATTTAAATAAATATTTAAATACATATATAATTATTTAAATTAATATATACATTTTTATATTATATATTTATGTATTTATATTATAATACTTTTACATTATATTAAAATTATACATTTATATAAACTATATATTATATATGTGTATTTACATACATTTGAGTATATATTTTATAGTTATATTTATGTTATGTATATACACATATATTTATATATTTATAAATATATTTATGTAAATTATTTATATACTTAAATATATATTTATATATTAGGTACATGTTTATTTATATAATATATAAGTATTTATTTTATATATTTATATAATGTCTTTAAAACTATAGTTATATAATGTATTTCAATACATATATTTATTATTTTGTAAATTAATATATATTTATTTGCATAAATTTTATTATATTATATATAATTAATATTACATGAAATAAAATTTAGAAATATATATATATGAAATAAAATTTATATAAATATTTATATAATTTTATATGAAATACAATTTATAAAAATATATAATTAATATTATATGAAATAAAATTTATACAAATATTTATATAATGTATTCCAATTAATACATATATTTATTATTATTCACATTAATATATATATGTATTTCAATAAATATAATTGTTTAATATTATGTATATTAATATATATGTATTTTAATAAATATAGTTGTATAATATTATGCACATTAATAAATATTTATTTTTATAAATCATATAATATTAATTATATATAATATAAAATCATAAACTTATTATTTAAAAATATATTTATTATTATTGTAATATAAATTATAAAAACTACAAGCTTGAGTTTTTATATGATTTATTTTTTAAATAAATTATATTTATGTATATATATATATAATATGTTTATGCTTTTATGTTATATATAATTAAAATTATATGAAATGAAATATATACAAATAAATATATATAAATGTACATAAAATTATAAAATTATATTTATTTATACATATAAATACATATAAATACAATCATATAATTGGAAATATATAATATAATTAAATGATATATATATATTTACTAAATCAATTTATAATTAATATGGTATACTGATATATATATATAATAATTATATAATATATACAAATTTATATATAATAAAATATTTATAATATAATATATATAATATATATTTATATTTAAATATAATTTTGTCTACTTTATATTTATTTGTATACTTAATATAATATAAATGTATTTATACATAAATATACAATAAAAATGTGTTTAATATAATATATGTATAATATAAATCATAATATAAATGTATGGTATTTATAAAACTATATATAAATTTTATGTATTTGAATAAATATATTTATAATTACATTTATATTATGTATTCCAATATTTATATATGTATACATTTTTGTTTATAAGTATAAGTATTTATTTAAAGTATTTATATAATGTCTTTATATATATACGTTTATAATGAATTTAAAAACATTTATATAATGTTTTTATTTAATATATACATGTGTGTGTGTGTACACATATGCGCACCCACACATATATTTTATAAAATTTGAATTTATATGAGATTTATTTTAAAAAATAAATAAAAATTAAGAGGGAGTTAAAACCTCTCCAATCAAAGAGATTAATGACGGTTCATGAACCACCTCTAAATTCTTTAATCAATGGGGGTCGAAACCCCCCTCAAATGTCATAATTAGAGGGGGTCCACAACCCCCTCTAATATCTTAAATTAAAAGGGGTTCAAAAACCCATCTAATCTAAGGGATTAACAACAGTTCATGAATCCCCTCTAATTTAAGAGATTAGAGGGGGTTGTGAACCCCCACTATTTCCTTTAAAAAAATACATGTTATATGTTTATCCTCTAATATATATTCAAAAGAATTTTATAAATATACATAGTAACTCTAAAATCCAACTGAACATATAGGGGCACTAATTATTAAAATTTCAGTGGTTTTGACACAATTGCCTCTAAAATCCAACCAAATATTACAAATAAAAAATACTAAAATTTTATGGTGGTGGGGGGGGGGTTGTTGTGAACCCCCTCTAAAATGAATTTAGAGGGGGTTTTGCATAGCCCATTCTAAAAAAACGTCGCTAATATTCTATTTTTTTTTCAGTGTGACCACAAGGATATGCCGATGGTAAAACAAGAATGATGATAAAAAATGCAAATAGATCTCATCAAACAATCAATCAACAAGTGAGGAGGATGAGAAGAAAATAAGATTCATTGGATTAAATATTTGAATCATATGAGTGAAAGTAAATATATCCCATTAGGTTCATAAAATATTCATTTTGTACAATAAATAAATAAATACACATAAGATATTCATTATCAAAGGTGAAAGTTATAGATAATTATAACAAGGGAACTCAACATTTGATTGTTTCAAATAATTTTAGTACACTTTAAAGAAAATGGGTAATTGAATTTAAGAAAATAATTACTCCACTATGGTATGTTTTATCCTCTGAATTCATCCAATGGTGAAAGTTATAGACAATTGTCATCCTCATCATCTCATCTTCCAAATAATTATCATTACATTTTATTGTTTGGAACTCATACTCTATCTCTTGTGGACATGCACCTATGTTGCTTGAAATACTGAAAGTAGTAGTCATCCATACGATTACTACTACTCAGAGTGGTACTAGTAACATAAAAGGTATGGGGGATGAGTCCTAAGCAAAAAATTTGAATAATAACTGCTCGAGAGATGAAACAGATGTGGTTGAAAGTTGTAATCTATCATGTTCTCTAAAAGGGGTAATGCATCCCATTTGTGAGAATTGCATGGATGGTAATAAGAGATTCCTAAGGGTGGAACCAAAAGGCAATATTAAAGAATGATATATTTTTATATAGATTAAAGTAAAACATACATAGTGTTTATCAGATGTGTGTTTAATGAAATGAAGTGATTTTTAAGAAGTATTAATGAGTGGGTTATCATTTCAAATATGACTATATTTTTATCAACTGTAATAAATACAAGCAAGGTTGAAATCAATGAATAAAATTTCACCAGTGATCGGAAGGTTTCGGTGAAAACTCACATGAGTAAGACTCTACAAAAAACCTTATTTTTTCCCAAGTAGAGCCTAAATCATTTTGAGAGGCTGATAAGAATGATAATTGGATCAAATCTATGCATGAGGAGCTTGATCCAAATAAGAAAAATGTAACATGGGAAATTGTTCCAAGGCTGGAAGATATAAATTTTATCATAACCAAGTTGGTGTTTAGTAATAAACTCATTGACTATGGAAAAGTGGCTTAAAATAAAAAATGAATAGTGTTCAAGGGGAACATCTAGATCAAAGTAATTTATATTTATGATAAATTTACTCCCATAGTATGTTTGGAAACTATTTTATTTTTTTATCTATTTCAGTGAAAACGCAGTTAAAAGTACACAAAATGGATGTAAATTATATGATCCTCAATGGAGTTCTTAAGGGGGGATACATTGAGAAACCAGGTGAGTTTATTATGGATGAAAATGAGAGAATGGTGTTCCAGTTAAAGAATTATTTGCATAAGATAAAAAATCACTAAGGACCTGGTATTTAAAGTTGGATCAATACCTAAGAAAGCTTGGGTTTTAGTGAGGTAGAGTTGATCATGCACTCTACATCAAGAAGGAGAATGATCAAAGGATGTTGGTACTTATATATGTCGAATATATAATATTTGAGGATTGGACAAAACATAATGCAATTTTTTGTAGATCATATGAGGTATGATATTGAGATGTCTATGATTGGTGAAACATTTTCCTTGGTTTATAGGTGAATCAAGGAAATTGTAGCACATTAATTTCTCAATCAAAATATGAAAAAGAGGTTCCCAAGTGATTTATAATAGAATATTCCAAACCAATGACAACACTGACCACTATATGGATTAATTTTTTAAAAGTCGATGATTGTAAAGAGGTAGATGTCATGGAATATAGGTATTGGGAGCCTATTATACCTCACAACAACATGACCCACCATTGGGTTTGATATATTTCAAGTCGGACATTACCAATGTTGTCCCAAGGAGATCCACATGCTATTGGGGAAGATAATACTTAAATATATCTAAGAAACAATGAATTTTGGGTTGTTTTATTATAGTATAGTGCAACTGGACTGGTTGGGATACATAGACATGGGATTAAAAGGCTCAGTGGATAACTGAGGGAAATTAGAGATATAGAAAAACTTAGATTTCATTCGAGTATTGGTTTTGTTCAACCCTTGAATCGCTCGAGCCCTAGATTTGAGCCTTGGAATAGTTAGAGCCTTGATTCTAGCCTATATTCGAGCTTGGATTCAACAACAAGAAGCATCGATAGTAGGTCGCTTCTGCATAGAGCTTCAGATATTGAAAATTGGTTCGTGATGGTTAGGGTTCTTAAAATAGATCATGACACTTTTATCAGCACTTCCAAAAAAGCGCAGATAAAGATACCTTTTATCAGCAGTATGTTAATAAGTGATGATAAAATGAATCTTTATCAGCGCTAAAGTTTTAACACTGATAAATAATTATAATACTTAAAAAAATACTTTCAAAAAAACTATAATTATTATATATAATTATAATACTTATAATAATACTTTTAATATTATTTTAATAAAATCATTTTTACTATTTATTTATTTAATTATTTCATTTTATCCGTACTTTTATCAGTGCTAAATAAGCACTGATAAATGATTCCTTTATGGGTGCTAAAAATAAAGTGATGATAAAAGGTGTCCTTTATCAGTGCTAAACATAAAGTGCTGATAAAGGACACCCTTTATTAGCACTAAAAAAATGAGCTGATAAAGGTTTCCTTTTATCAGTGATAAAAAAATGCACTGATAAAGGATGTCTTTTATCAGAGCTAGAAAAAAAAGCACTGATAAAAGGTATGCTTTATCAGCACTTGTTTTAGCACTGATAAAAGGGTACCTTTATCACTGCTTTTTTTCTTGCACTGATAAAGGACAACACTATTAAAGTCTTGTTTTTTAGTAGTGCTTTATCAGTGCTACTAAATGCGCTGATAAAGGGTAATACTGCAGTGTGATGTTACTACACACTACAACACCGAAAACATGGCATACTGTAGTGTGCTGTAACAACACACTACAGTACGAGAATCAACATCGAAAATCAGAAAAATCAGATAAAAATATAGAATTTGAATGAAATAAATTTTCCAACACAAATACAAGAAAAAAAATATTATTATAGAGTAAAATAACACACCTATATAAAAGAACAAGCCACCATTTCTTGAAAAAAATAACACACCTATATAATAAATCAATTATTATGTTAGTAATAATATTTAGAAATAAATTAAATAAAAATTATTAATTTTAAACTAAACTTTGAGTCATACCCAGAACATTGTGTATCAGATTGCATTACGGTTGATTTTTGTATGTCACATACCATTTCTTGTTCATCTTCATACATTATCTCTGTGAAAATTAACTAAATAAGTATAAGATAAAAATTATAAGGAAATTAATTAATTAATAGAAAATAAAATAACGGGAAAGTAATATAGGCTCGTTTGCTCGGTTTTGGATATGTGATGCACATTTTAAATTAAAATGACACTTATATATTGAAAAGACACACTTGGAGTCATACCAGTCACACCGTGTGTTATATTGAGGTGATACTAATTCATACAGGTCCCAAATGACTTATGGATCATTATCCTAAAGTATCAAAACAATCTAAATTTGTTTCCTTAGTTTTGAGTATGCCACTTGTGTTTTTTACTAAAATGTCATTTTAAACTGGAAACATGTATTTTGATTCATACAGGTCACATAATGTGTGGGTTTGATTTGATATTGATTCATACACATCACAAATGAATTATGAATCATTTTCCTAAATTATCATAACAATCTGAGAGCGTTTTCTCTATTTTTAGTAAGTGTAACTTTTTTGTATTAAATATCAATTTTAAACTGACAACATACACTTTGAGTCACATCGATCATATCATGTATCATATTGAGGTTTGTCTGGTTCTTACACGTCAAAAATTAATTATGGATTGTTTTCCTAAAGTACTAAAATAATATGAATGTTTTTTCTCAGTTTTAAGTATGTTAGTTTCCTTTTTTACTAAAATTAATATTTGTTTTGAATAAAAAGATGCACTTGGATTCATACCAGTAACAATGTATATAATATTGAGGTGAATATTATTACTATATATACCAAATTACTTGTGGATCATTATAATAAATTATCAAAAAAAATCCAAATATGTGTCCTTGATTTTGATTACTCCACTTGTGTCTTTTACTAAAATGTAATTTTAAACTAGAAACACGCACTTTGAGTCATAGAGGTCACATCGTGTGTGTTTTTGATGTGTGAATAATTAATACATGTCAAAAATTAATTAAAAATCATTATCCTCAATTATCAAAATAATCCAAGCACTTTTTCTTGGTTTTTAGTGAGTGAATTTTTTGTATTAAAATGTCAATTTTAAACTAATAACGGACACTTTGAGTCATACCAGGCACATCGTGTATCAGTTTAAGGTGATTATGATTCATGCACATAAAAAATTACTTATGGATCATTTTTATAAAGTAAAAAATAACCTGAATGTGTTTTCTTGGTTTTGAGTATTTTAGTTGTCCTTTTAACTAAAATTAATGTCAATTTTGAATAAAAAGACGTATTTGGAGTCATACTGGTCACACCATACATATTATTGAGGTGATGATAATTACTAAACATCACAAATGACTTATGGATCATTTTTATAAAGTATAAAAATAATCCAAGTATGCCACTTGTGTTTTTTACTAAAATGTCATTTTAAACTGGAAACATAGAATTTGAGTCATTACAGTCACATCATGAGTAGTTTTGACATGAGAATGATTTCTATACATAAAAAATGAATTAATAATCATTTCCATACATTATCAATACCATCTGAAAGTGTTTTCTCAGCTTTCAGTGAGTGATAATTTTGTATTAAAATGTCAATTTTAAGCTGATAACAAACACTTTGAGTCATATCGGGCACATCATGTTTCGAATTGAGGTGAGGATAATTACTAAAAATAAAAAATTACTTATGTATTGTTTTAATAAAGTAAAAAAACAATCTCAATGCGTTTTATTAGTTTTGAATATGTCAGTTGTCTTTTTTACTAAAATTAATGTCAATTTTGAATAAAAAGACACACTTAGAGTTATACCGATCACACCGTGCATCATATTGAGGTAAATATGATTCATACATGTCTCAAATAACTTATGGATCATTGTAATAAAATATCAAAACAATATTAATAAATTTCATTGGATTTTATTACGCCACTTTTGTTTTTTACTAAAATGACATTTTAAACTGAAAACACACACTTTGAATCATTATGGTCACATCATGTGTGGGTTTGAATTGAGACTAATTCCTAAAAATCAAAAATAAAATAATAATTTTTTTCATAAATTATCAAGAAAGTCCAAGTATTTTTTTCTCAGTTTTCAATGAGTAAAACATTTTTTTATTAAAATTTTAATTTTAAACTGATAACAAACACTTTGAGTCATACCAAAAACATTGTGTATCAAATTGAGGTGTAGATGATTACTATACATAAAAAATAACTTATGGATAATTTTTCTGAATTAATAAAACCAATCCTAATTTTTTTCTTGGTTTTGAGTATGTTAGTTGTATTTTTACTAAAATTAATGTCGATTTTGAATAAAAAAATGTACTTAGAGTCGAACTGGTCACACTGTACGCCAAATTGAGGTTAAGATGATTCCTACACATCCCAAATTACTTATAGATCATTTTAATAAATTACAAAAACAATATTAATTCATTTAATTGGTTTTTGAGTATGACACTTGTGTTTTTTACTAAAATGTCATTTTAAAGTGGAAACACACACTTTGAGTCATTCCGGTCACATCGTGTGTGGGTTAGATGCAATACTTATTCCTATACATAAAAAATTAATTAATAATAATTTTAATAAATTATAAATACAATCCATGAATTTTTTTATCAGTTTTCAATGAGTGATGCTTTTTTGTATTAATTTTTTTTAACTGATAACAGACACTTTGAGTTATACCAGGTACATCGTGTATCAGATTTAGGTGTGGATTATTCATATACATAAAAAATAACTTATGGATTGTTTTACTAAATTACCAAAACAATAATATTTATTTTTCTATATTTTGAGTATGTCAGTTATATTTTTTACTAAAATTAATGTCAATTTGGAATAAAAAGATGTACTTGAAGTCACACTGATCACATTGTGTGTCAGATTGAGGTGAGAATGATTCTTAAACATCCAAAATGACATATGAATCATTTTACTAAAGTATAAAAACAATAAAAATGTGTTTTCTTGTTTTTGAGTACATCACTTGTGTTTGTTTACTAAAATGTCATTTTAAACTGAAAACATGCACTTTGAGTCATACAGGTCGCACCATGTGTGGGTTTGAAGTGAGAATTATTAATAAATGCCACAAATGAATTATGAATAATTTTACTAAATTATAATTTCTATATGAGCATGTTTTCTCATTTTTTAATGAGTGACACTTTTTTTTGTATTAAAATGTCAATTTTAAACTGATAAAGAACACTTTGAGTCATACATGGCACATCATGTATCAGATTGAGGTGAGATATATTATAACATGTCAAAAATGACATATGGATTGCTTTAATAAAGTACCAAAACAATATTAATGTGTTTTCTCAGTTTTGAGTATGTCAATTATCTTTTTTACTAAAATTAATGTAAATTTTAAAACAATCCAAATGCATTTTATGGGTGATGATAAACTCTAACATAAGATCATAATTATTTGTTCATAAAAATGGGAATATCCCTATTCTCTTATATTTTATATTGAGAATTATGATTAGTTTTTTTTATTAACGATCTTATGAACATGGATCATTTTACATAATGAATGTGCACATAAATAATGAATGTTACTTGTATGGATTTCACAAGAATTTGTGATATTATATCATGAATCTAATTGATGATCAAATGGACCAAATAATTCTAACACCCACCAAAATTGAAACCACTATATTGTTATTCTCTTAAAATTCATGATTCGGTTGATGGAATTTTGTATTTATTTATTTTTTATAGGTTTTGGATCAAGCTACCAACTTATTTTTCAAAGGGGTGTTCTTTTGGATTTTTAGTGCTTTATGATTTCATTTGAAGTAGGGTTTTCATTTTCAGGTATTTCTTTATAAGGCAGTTTCTTTTCACTTGATTTCATGTTTCCTTTTACACCATCCCTCCTCAATGACCACGATCTCTCAATGATGGGTTTCTTCCAATATTTCTCTCATATACCTACTGAATTCGATGGTTTATTACATGCATATTTATTCAAACATTTAAGTTGTATTGTATACCTATTTGGTTATTGGGTCGGTGTTGTATGAATCTCAAGTGATTATTGGCTCAACTATTAAGACCCTTTCTTTGCAGTGTAGAGAAGTCATGGGCAAGCAACTGCATCTGTTTTTGTTGTTTTTGTTCAGTTTGTTCTTGGTGAGGGTTTTTTGTTACAATTTAGTAATATTTTATAGTACTTGGAATGCACTAAAATAAATTGTATCCTATGATAATCAATTTGAAAAAATACGTGGTGTTTGTTTTGTTTCTAAAAAAAATTCCTTCACTTAAATTACTGTATAAAATCACTTAAACAAGTGGTTATTTTTTTTTCAATAAGCCACATAAAACACTTATACAATGACTCTTATCTTAAGTGACAAGTGTTGTGTGCACTTTTGAAAAAAATTTCTCAAACACAATCTTGGTATGATCCTCATTTTACTTCATTGTCCAATAAATTTATTGTTTACAAGCTATCACTTCGTCTACTCCTCCACCACGGTCTTAACCTCTACCTCCTCCTCCACCTTAGTCTCTGACTCCGACTATACCTCCGCATTCAACTACACCTCTACCACCACCTCTACCTCTAACTCCTCCTCCATCCAACAATTTTATTATTTGCAAGTTATAACTTCTAAACAAATTGATTTCCTCCATTATAGTTCTCCTTTGTAAATAGATAAAAAATAATATATAATCATCCTAACACTAATGTTTCACACCACAAATATATTTCTGAGGTCATAACTCATAATAGATCACAAAAATAGTAGGTAATCACCTAAATTTGTTTATGGCATACATTCTGTCAACATGTACGCTACCCAATCATCTCTAAATAAATTTATTTATTCTTTTGAGTAAAAAGGTTCTTTAAAATATTGATAGTACTGAGAAAATATAGAAAATAAAATTATTATTAAATATATTTAATGAAATTGTAATTACCTTTAGAAATTATTTATTGGGGGATTCTAGTATTTTCATGATTTATGATCTATCTCATAAATTTTCAAACATAATATCCACAATCAATTCCATTATCTCGCTTCAAACACTGCAAAAACATTGAAAAAAATAAGTAAATTGTTTTTAAATGTTTTTATAGTTAAATATTTCTATATATACCCTAATTTGTTTCCATTTGTAGTAATCCAAAATCATTATATCTCCAGACACCGAATTCACGCCATGATTTAACCTACATTTAACAATCGTCCTATTATAAAAAAATTATTGTTAAAACAAAAATTGAAACTTATAATTCAAATTTTATCTATCAAATGTTAATTTCAGTGTATTAAAAATTCATAATACACATCATGTGTAGTTGGTTGGTTGGATATCCATGCATTGGATCCAAAAAATAAATATTTATGGTATCTATATTGACTGTGATCAGCATCCAGTTCTGCCTAAAAAAATGAAAACAAATAAGTAATGAAAAAATTATAAATATATTTTATGTGATTAGAGTATAGAGTTTTACCTTTGCACTATAGGAATAAAAAAGAGTATGTCTTTTGATGTTTTTTCTCAAATTATTTTATTAACTCATCTCCTTTCTTCTCAATTTCTTCATTATCTAGAGTAAGTTTTTCTATAGAAATGATACAAGGATTAATGAATCTAAATCACGATTCCCAATATTTTCCCTTTATATAGTAGTAATATAAATTCCTATAGAAAATATGAATAGTTATTAACTTTAATAAACACATTAGATCACTATTTGGACATATGTATTATGAAAATGTACCTTATGTATGTATTCACAACTGAGGCGCCCAACCATTTATGCTTGAGAATCTCATTTATAGTCTCGAGACTAATTATGTCTGTTATGGAAGATCCATATATTTCTTTTTTCCTATATAATGTAAGATATATTTTCATCTTTAAATTTGGTTTATGCATGAAGTTGTAATGATTATAAATGTTGCTCTGTAACTAGTGGGGAGAAGGTACTCTCAGAATTTTGTTTTGATTTCATGGTTGATTTACTAGATTTTCTGGACCCAACCTTCCATTTACCCACTACTTTATCCATATGTAATATCATACCTCACTTCAGAACTTTTATCATCAACTATTTCATTTTTTTCATATATTTTTTTAAATACATACCCCATGTATCTTTATAAGACTAGACATCCATACTATGAAATCTCCAATAGCATCATTGACCGTTGTAATATCTGGATCATCAAGTGGAATAGGTAACTCAACAATTAGCTCATGAGCTACCTCAATCTCCAATCTCATGTGATATTTTGGGATGGAGTTATTATGTAGCTTGTTTACAAGGATATTATACACTATACCCATCGCAACAAGGTGGTGTGTGGGTTTTGACAGATACAAATCATATACAACTGTACCCTACAAAATTTTAGTAATATAAATTTATCAGAATATGTTTGATTCAAATTTTAGAGAGAGTAATGAAAAAATTAATTACCTAGGGTAAGGTATGCCATTGGGGAGAATGACTATCCTCAAATTCAGTGGGATCATTTGGTTCATGTGCAAATTTTTTTTTCCACCGCCAGTTCATTTTGATCCTTTTTCATACATTGGTCAACCAAACCAGACCGAACAATAATATCTCGTAGTGAGTCTATTTATTTCTACAATCATCTCACCATATTATATGCATCTTCATGTGGTTTTGTATTCTCAAAATAATTTTGATTAGATACTCCCAAAACTATATCCTTTAACATAACCATATTGTTCTGGAAGCTTCAAATCCACTAAAAGTAGATTTTTTTATGGTATGGTCGCTACTGATTCTTATGTCTAAACCATATAAAAAAATATGAACATAAATAAATATTTTTATTTAATACTATTATAAATCATAATGGACTACAATTATCTCATACCTACACATGTTTCTCATACTGTTTTTGTGTTTTTATCAACTAGTTTACCCTTATTATTTACATGAGCCTCCTTCTATAGAACATGACGTGGGATAGAAGTGGCTTTGGATTTTGATTCATCAATCTACATATAAAAAAGGAATATATATTGTTTCATATCACATAATTATACTTTTATTATTAATTTAAAATACATACCAATTTCTTCTCTAATGAAGCCCACCACATCCTTGCTTTGCAATAGGGGTACATTGGTTTTGATGCACGTTCTTTATTTTCAACACTATTTTTTTGTTTCATAAATTAATAGTTTTGAATCATGTTGGATAAAATAAACAATGTAAAATAATATATTATCGACTGTAATGAACCTAAAATTATTTATCATTATGAAGATTGATGAAAGCAGTCCATGTTTCCTAATTTATAATGTGCACATAACTAACTGGTGGGTGGGGATTTACTTTTACCTCAACATACCTAAGATGTAACTTCATAAGAAGAGTCTGGAAGCCTCTATAGGATTTTCTAGTGACCATTAAGATAAATTTATTATGGAAATATTATAAAATAAATTAACTTTGAAAGTAATAATGAAAATTAAATCAATGTTTCATTATATACTTTTTTGGTAAAATATAGGACGTATATCATAATATTACTATTATATCTTTCTAATGGATTTCCTTCATTACAGGTTGGATGTGGCACCATGAATCAATATCAATTTTCACATTCATCCTCATTATGACCCCAAGATAACTAATGAACATTAACATGTTTGGGTCAATAGGTTGGCTATGTTGATTCCAACCAAACTCAAATTTTATAACCTAACTTCATGCCTTGATAATTTTATTTAACACTATGCTGTTTCATCATTGTTGTTTTTTTCATCAACATGCTATTGATCCCCTAATAATTCTATAGATTTATCATCAGTAGTCTATTCTTCCTTAGGATTGGTAACATCATTATGTGTAGAATACATTGTCTGCATGAGCAGTCAAAAATTTAATTTGTCTTGAATAACAACAACTTAAACACAGAGAAAGGATTTGAGAAGGGTCGCATGCATTCTATATTGAAAACTTGATAAACTCTTTAACTTCATCTTCATACTCTTTTTTTAAACGATTTTCATGCATCCATTTTGAAGGAAATGGGTAATTGAATTTAAGAAAATAATTACCCAACTATGGTAGGTGTTATACTCTAAATTCATCTAAAGGTAGAATTTATAGACAACTATCATGATTTCAGAATAGTTATTATTGCATTTTTTTTTCTTGATACTCATCCCTAATCTCTTGTGGACATCTAACTATGTTTTCTGAACTACTATAACTAATAGTCATCCCAGATCGGGTGCTGGTGATCATTTTGGATGACTGCTTATCATAGTAGTTAAAAAAACATAGAAGATATGAAGGATGAGTCTCAAGAAACAAAATGAAATAATAATTTTTTGGGAGATGAAGCTGGTGAGGATGACAATTTTCTCCTTAAAACTTTTTAAATTACCAAATCCTAATTTAAAATTTCAAATATAATCACAAAATTCTAAAAGGTCCCTGAGATTAATATGAGAACATCAACTCATCCCCACCAAGCTGCACCAACTCTAATCTATGTTACTAGTCCTTTCCCCCATCTATATCTCAAATATAAGAGCTTTTTATCCACTGAGGTTTATGTGTAGGGTGAGAGTATAGAAATAAACAAGTAAATACTAACAGGACCCCTAAAATATGCAACGTGTATATTTGAGTATATGTTCAAAGTAGTAACACTCAAAATACACATGTAAGTCAAGTCACTGTGTACCAACCAAGACACCATGATAATCAAATGTACCAAATTTCATACCAGTGAATTATACTAATCATACCATAATTATATACCACGGTTTTTTCCAGACATTAAAATCATTACACTAATAAGAGGTTAATATTTTAATCATAGGAGGAGAAGAAATTATTTATCTCCCTCTATAAATAAATACATCACAGGTTCCATGAGATTCAACTTTAGACCCATCTAATCCAAGACTATACTTCAGGGATAAACATCAAATGTATTTATTGCATCCAAATCATGAAATGGGTATAACATATCCATTTTTCTTAGGAAGTGTAATTGAAATATGGGGAACTCTTAACATAATTGGTTCCCTTATGAAAGAACCACACAGTGGGCACCACAATAAATTAGTTAAACTTAACCTATGATAATCATAAATAAGAACAAACAACAACAAAAATGTCATAGTATTGCGACAAAACTGTTGGTGACTTTGAGATCCTTCACCGAATTTAGATTGCTGGTTCTTACAGACAACCACGATGCACTTTTGAGGTATTCTGGTAAGCTCCGCTTCCAGGATGGATCAAAGTGAATGTTGATGGTGCTTCGAAAGGAAACTCGAGACCTTCTGGATGTGGTGCCATTTTCAGAGACTATCTTGGTAGGTGTCATGGATGCTTATTTGCCAGTTGTGGTACAAAATCATCTCTAGAAGTGTAAATGACAAGGGTTATACATTCCGTTGACTTGGAAAAACAAAAGGGTTGGAATAATCTTTGGATTGAAAGTGATTCAACCACAATTGTCCAAGATATCTAGAAGTGGGTGGTGCATCTTGCCTGGCTGCTTACTTCCTATTAGACGAATTGCCTTGCTTCACTCTTGGATATCAACTACATTGCCACTCATGATTTTTGTGAAGTGAACATGGTTGCTAATGGTCTTTCCAACAAGGGGTTAACCAAGACATTACATGGAAGGATTATTTTCCTGGTGATTTGATCCCGTTTTATGATAATGGTTGTAATAAATTTCCATTTTTCAGACTCTTGTAACCTATTTTTTTCAATAAATTATGCCTTGGTCTTTGAATTAGGCACAAAATTACAAAAAAAAAATACAACAAAAATGTCACATAACCCTCACCCTATCCCTTGATAAATCACTAACATGTCTATAGTAACTCACATTCTAACATACCATACATATCCCTCACATAAAACCTAGCACTAATTATTTTTAAAAAATATGTTTATCCAATATATACTCCAAACCCACTCATATTAAAAAATAAACTAAATTGAATTTGAATTATGGATTCTAATATATTATTTTTCAAAAATGAAGGAATGAACATTCAAATCCAAATTGAAATAAATTCTGATTCCCTTAATTTATAAAATTGGATATTCCATAATTCATTCATTTTTCTAAATCACTATTTTTTATCCCCAAACATAGCCTCAATTCTAGCTTCTATCAGCCTTTCTGACAACCCTATTCACTGCAATTGGTGTATTTGGATAAAAATAAAGCTGATGAAAATGTATTTATCTTTCTTTTTCTCCAAAGACGACAATTGTAGGGAACAATTTCTTAAAACATTCTGAAAAGGAAACATGATGCATTTTTTCTCACAAAACCTCTGTTGACAAAAATTGAAGCCTGCTAAAATTGTTCAAACATGTCATTTAAATATATAGTCATTATTCAAGGATCGGTGAATGAAATTTTCTTTACCTTCTACCTTTTTCAATTTTATATTACCCTTCTATCCACTAAGTTTTCTACTCGGTTTGAAGTATCTTTGGCTCTATTTGGTAACATATATTAAAAAATTCCTAAAGAAGTTATGCTCTATTTGAAATCACTTACTGAGACCTGTTTATAACACCTATGATAAGTGCTTATTTATAAGTGTTTTTATATTTCTTATTGAAAAAGTGATTTAAGGTCACTTGTGATGGATTTATGTTGTGGAGGGATTAGAGGAGATACAAACTTGTGGTGGTATTGGTATTCTCAATAAGTAGTAAATGAGGAGGATGAAAGGCTAAAAGAGTTGAAGAATGGGTTGGGAGATGAAGTATTCAAAGCTATGATAGTGGATTTGACAAAGATTAATGAATAAAATCCGAGCATGAGGTATTTAATCAAGGAAGTTTGGAACCAAAATGATGGTAGGAAGGCTAGTTTGAAAGAGGGAGTCCAATCCATCATCAAGATATGGAAGGGAATCAAGCATCTGAGGACAAATTAAATAAAGATAGTGAAGTTTAGGTGTACTGGAGTATTGAAGTATTGTATCTATGTTTAATAAAATAACAATTTTCATGCAAGATGCATTAAAATGTGGACTTTTATACATGAATTGTATTGTATTGTATATCTATATTACCAAAATGAATCCTTATTTACACAATATTATTTGAGAAACCTATGGTACTTTATAAAATTAACAATTATTTTGAATTCTTAATCCATAATCATAATCAAAGAACAATATCAAACAAAACATCATTGTTACCCACTTTGCAAAGGTTGTATGACCTCCATACAAAATATAATTAACTTTCCATCACAAAATAACACAAACCACAATGTAATCCCAACAAAAACTTTTCTATTTATCCAGCTTGAATTTATCAATTAATTTATGGTAAAAAATATTGCAAGCATAAATATAATATAATAGTGCAAAGCAGCACTAAATTTTCTAATATTTCACACAAGTTTAACTGAACACCTTTAATAATTATTGCATATGATATATCATCATAACATTATTCAATAATATATTTAGCATGCAAAATTATATTCATATTTATATTCAAATTGTGTATGAATAACAACAAATAATCAAATAAAAGAAAATATACAGGAACCACCATAAAATTCTATCATTTTATGACATAGGAAAAAACTTCATTTATTCATTATACTACATCACATGTGTGATACTAATAATCCAAAATTAATTAAGCGAATGTATGCGCCTATCATTCTATGAAATCTTATGAAGATGATTTTCTCAATAGATACACATATATTAATAATTCTTCTTAATGTCTTGTTTTTTTTCATCTTCATGTGCATGCCATACTGTGGAAATAAGATTCAAACAATTTCAATTCACACTATCTAAAAGGTAAAAAGAAATAATATAACGGAAACATCAAGAAAATCACCATCAGTGGAAACAGTGGATGAAGATACAGTTCACAGTGGTCTCGTATGAAGATGGAATGAGTTTATAGAGTAGGGGGTGACATTGTGTAGGTATGGGCAAGAGAGAGAGAGAGAGAGAGATGAGATGTAGGGTTCATCATGGTTAAGAACGGTGCAAAATCACAAACCGCAGAACCCAACAAATCAAACAATGAGAGAGGAAAAGGAGAAAATCACATACCCCAGATTATAGCCTTGATTCATTTGAGAGAACGTAGAGGAGTAGTGCTGACAACAGGGGAGTTCTGTGAAATTTTGAGAATCAGGACTGAATGAGTCGTGATTAGGGTTCTTTTAAATAGATTGGGGACAATTTTATCACCACTTTCAATAAGTCACTAATAAAGGTCCTTTTATCTATGCTAAATTGATAAGCAATGATAAAGCTCAATCTTTATCAGTGCTAAAAAAGCACTGATAAAAGATTTATAATTATAATTATAAATAAAAAAACTTGTAAAAATATTTCTATAATTATATATTTGTTTATTATGATTTTATAATTTTTTAAATATATAATTAATTATTTATAATTACATTAATACTTTTTAAAAAAATTATATTTTTTATTTATAATTATAAATATATATTTTTATAAATATTATAAATATACATTTATAAATATATTTATCATTATTTATTTATAATTATAAATATATTTATATCATTAGATATATTTATATCATTATATATATTTATATAATTATATACATTTAATAAATAAATATAAATATAAATATAAATATAGCAAATATATTCATTATTTAAATATATTTATTATAATTTTATAATTATAAATATATTTATATCATTACATATATTTATATAATTATATATATATATATATATTTGATAAATATATATAAATATAAATATATTAATTATTTAAATATATTTATTATAATTTTACATTTATTTAAATATATAATTATTTATTTATAAATATATGAATAATATTTTTTTAAAATAATATATATATATAGCCCTTAGTGTGTAGCTCAATGGTAGTTGGCCTTGTGGGTCTCGACGAGCTCTCGAGTTCGAGTCTCTCCGAGTACATCCCTACATTGTACGTTGCCTGCTTTTCTTTGTAATGTAGTCTATTTCCCCAAATAAATTGAGGCTTCGACCTCAACACACATGCGCGCACACACACACACACACATATATATTATAAATATAAATATAGTATTTTCATTAAATAAATAAATTTATTATAATTTTATAATTATTTACACACACATATATAATTATTTATTTATAATTATATAAATACTTTAAAAAAATATTTATTTATTTATAATAATTATAAATATATAAATTTATAAATATAGTAAATATACATTTATAATATATATTTAATTATAAATATTTAGTTATAAATATATTTTTAACATTATTAATAAATATTTAATCTTAAATACATGCATTTTAAAAATGAATGAAGTTGAATAATTAAAAATGAATACACTTAAAAAATATTCAAAAAATAGATAAGTTTTATTAAATAAATAAAAATCATTAAAAAACTATGGATATATATATTGAATTAAAGACATATACATATTGAAAAACCAAAACACAGTAAATAAATAAATAAAAATAAATAATATAAAATGATTAAATTCTAAAATAAAATAAAAAATAAAAAATAAAAAATATTAAAAATGAATAAATAATACCTAATTGTAATGATATTAAAATTAAATAAATAAAATTGACTAATTAAAAACACAATATATTAAATGAGTCATGTTATAATGAAATTCTAAAATATAGTAAAATTTGAATAAATTACATAAATATTAGGTGTATTTGTTTCTATATAAGATTTCATTAATAACGTAAATATTTCTGTGTGCATGCGTTGTATATAAAAATGCATTAATTACATATATGTTTGTGAAATCAATGTAACACATGTTTGATAAATGTTAAATTAAAAAATCAAACATTAAAAATGAATAAGCACATGAGCCTCAGCCCGGTTGGTGAGGACTCCTTAAGTGCATACAGGTGACCCAAAATCAAATCCAGGTGAGAGAATATTTCCGGGGTACTGTAGCAGTACTATAGCAGGTACTATTTGACATTGTAGCAACTGGGACTATTCCCCTGTTTGGGCCTTTGGTCCACTGATTTGGTCCCCAAGTCCTTTAAGGACTTCGGGCCACCCAAGCCTTCGGGTCGGTAAGGCCTTCAGGCCACTTCAAGGCCTTCGGGCCACCTTAAGTGTAGATACAAACTAAAAAACCTACAAGGAACAAGATATAGAAGGAGGATGAGAAAGAAGATTTCACCATAGTAGAAGCTAAATGAATTGCAAGAATGAGAGGGTATGACACCTGCCATCGGGGCAAGCCTGTGCATGCACGGGATAGCTTAGCTGAACAACCATGTGAAGGTGGAGAGCTAATTTCACGATGAAGATGCTGGGGAGGAGCAATTCCAAGTAGTTATTCTGGGTTGTATGTAATGTTTGAAGCCTACGGGAAATGAATTCCTCTAAGGCCTATGGGCCATGTAATACTTACACCTACGGGCCTTGTAAAGGTTCCACCTCACCCCTTAAAAGGTGGATTATTAAAAATCAATAAAAATGAAGGCCTTCGGGCCATTGGAGGTGGAATACGACATTAATATGTTTTTAATTATTACATTTTATTCATTATATATATATATATATTTAATATATATTATTTATTTCTATTTATAATTAATATATTTATATATATATATTATACTTAGTCATTTTTATTAATAATTCTTTCATTAATAAATTTTTAAATAATTTTTTAATTTATTCATTTTTAATTTTTTTGTTTAATTATGATCATTTATTCATTTTATATATCTATATTTAATATATTATATTTATTAATATATATAATCTATATACATGTACATTAAATTTATTCATTTTTATCAATAATTATTTAATTAATAAAATATTTAATATTTTTTTAATTTACTATTTTTTATTTTTTATTTGTTTATTTCATTTTATTCATTTTACATATCTACATATTTAATATATACTATTTATTAATTTTTATAATTTTTGTATATGTATATTCAATTTATTCTTTTTTATCAATAATTATTTAATTAATAAAATTCTTAATTATTTTTTAAATTTTTATTTATTTAATTATTTCATTTTATTCTGAACCATTATCAGTGCTAAACAAACATTGATAAAGTCTACCTTATATTAGTGTTAAAAATAAAATACTGATAAAGGGTAGCTTTTATCCATGCTATATAAAAACACTGATAAATGTGACCTTTATCAATGCTTTTTTATAGCGATGATAAAGGCCACAACTGTTAAAGGTCTATTTTATAGTAGTGGTGGTTATCATATTGATAAGGACGGATGGTATCGCTATAAAAATGGTGATTTAATTCATTATTTTTTAATCAGTATTTTCAAATATCCTCTTGAGGTGTAGAATATTCTTATTGAGTAACTAGAAAATGAGTTTCTATCTTGAGAGGGGTTTTAAAACAATGGGGTCATTAATACCACTCTAAAAACTGTACAATAATAGAACATTAGTAAATTTTAGTACTCTAAAACATCAAAAAATTTATGCTCCTTAGACATACCCTAGTGGGGGAAAATCAAGTAAAATTTCATATGCGTTTTTTACTTTATAGATGTTAATTTAGTGAGGATGATAGTCTTGTTCAATCTAATCGTGAAACAAGATCATAATAGAATTTATATTTTCATCGGATAAAACAAACATCTCTAAAAAAATAAGATGAAAAAATTTATTCAATCACTCATCTTGGGTGTCTAAACGACTGACATTCATGGAATTTCTATATATTTGGTAATTATTGTACTTTTGGAAATGAATCATTAATTTTATTCCATATCTAATGGAATCAACACTCTAGAAGAAGCATTAAAAGTGTAAAAATATAAGAATGTGATATCTTCTAAATCCTCAAAAACCATGTGTGGAATGTTTCTAAATATAATTATTACAATTCAAAAGCATGTGAAGAAAAATTTTATATTATTTTTATATGTATGGGAACATCCAGAAACTACCCAATGAATCCTGATCTGACATTAACCATCATGGTCCCACCTAGGCCGATATTTTTCAAAGTGTAATACCTAAAACCCACCTCCAATAAGCCAGAGGATAGATACTAGCATCAAGAATGCATAATATAGATGGGAGACCTTATCCTAAACTAACATTCCATATAAGTTCATCTATAATCAAAAAAATACACAAAACCATCATTATAAAAATAATTAATCTTTATAAAATGCATGTGTGAGATAACCACTAATAAGAATAATGAAACATGAGAAACCACAAATGGTCATTCCATATGTATATAACAATATCATAATATACATCAGGCATAAGATATTAGAAGACACAACCACCCCAAAATTAATCCAAGAATAAACTCCGATGATTCCTACTACTCTATATACCACTATGGGCCACTATACATAAGATATATCAGATCCATGTGCTCTATATCCAAGCCATGCATCAACTACATAGACACAACATGTGTGGGTAAAACATTCATACATTTTTTATTATAAACATAGCTAGTAGGATACCCTAAAAAAAATTAAATTTAATGTACAATGTATGGTAAAAACCCATGACTTATGGAAGCAAAGAGAGACCTAAATATACTCAAAATTTAAGAGAAAAAAGGGATGATATAAGAATTATAGTCATAAAATCTTAGCTCTATAAAGAAACTCTCTCACATTAAATTATTCAACAACACACTTTTATGTTATTTCTATAATGAGTCCATAATAAAAAATGTGTTAAAAGACACCCAACATCTTGATCACAAATCATAAAAACTACCCAAAACATATAAGCTCAACCCCACCTCTTTTTGAATGTAGTGGGGGACCCTCACCTCCCTAAGGAGTGGAAGTCAGTTTATAGATCATCAACCTATATGGAGGACCCATACCTCATTAAGGGGAAGATTTGATCGAGAGATCCATGCCCAATGTATGATGGGAATTCACCCTATCTTGTGAGGTAGTACCAACATATTAACATGGAGAACCCACAACCAATAATGTGGAAGAGTAATTACTCTAAATATACTATGGGGGACCCATGCCTCATCAATATCAACAAATTAATGAACACATGTTTTAATTCCCACTCATATGGGGTACCTAGTCTAAAATTATTAGTAGAATAAAAATACTAGGATATATATTGGGGACTCGAACATTTTCATCAGAATGTTGATAGGGGAGTATTGACCCTATGCCTAATCCTAAATTTTAGCTTGGACCTTGTCATCACCTCTACATTTTAAGGATACTTTAACTTACTAAAAATCATGGCAGGCATCCTTTGATGAAAAAAGGTTAAAATCATCATGATTTGTGAGAAGATATGCTATTCAAAGACTATTTATTTTCCAAATTCTAAAATTTGGGTCAAAAGATACAAAAAGAACTAATGTACATATAATAAAACACTTGTACATAGAGGGACATAGAGTATATGCCTCAACCATTAGATAGGTGGGTATTACCATCAAAATATTTTATGAATGTATACCTATATATAATTTTTGACGGATCTTCTTGGCATTGAATACTCATGGGCCCCTCAAGAATTTTACACCAGTAGCTCGATTCATGTGGTCCAAAACTAAATTTCATATCCTACTATTCCCATGGTATGTGTATTAGGTGGGATTCCCATGGAGTGTTCTAAATCCCATTCCATCTTGTGTAGTTTGAAAATTCATGTTCTTCGTGATATATTCCATTTATGTTGAACAATGTTACTATATATGTACTATACCACAACCTAGATATTTTAACTAGAAATAAATTATGTATGATTCAATACCACATATTATGTTATATTATACACTATAGAGAAAACCTAACTACAATAAAAATGGTTTAAAACCATTTCTATTTAAGAGTCACATGTTTTATGATAAATTATTCTATAAAAAACACTAGCCTATAAGGTATTGAGATACACAACATGTGTTTTAGAGATCACATATCTCATGATCGGGAATTTTAGATCCAAAACATTTTATTTTCATGTTTTACACTAACAGTGTTGAAATTTTAGCCACTGCCACTGCTCCGTTGTAGCACCCTAAGATTTCAATATGTAATTCTCCATTAAATAAATAAATTCATTTAATAACATGCTTTACATGAAACACTGAACCAAAGTGAACCATATAACATTATATAACTATTTAAATATAGTCATTATATAAAGAAATAAAAGTAATTTAATTATGAAATATTTTTAGAAAAAAATGTTCATTTTAATACTAATGCATTGATGAAATTCAATTATTATAGTTAAATAACTAACAAGATCATTTTACACTGAAAAAAAATATGTTTTATAAACTTATATTTTTTATGTACATTATTTTAATAAAATGAATATATTATGGTTCAAATATATTAATTATATGAATAATATATTAACATCAATTTAATTACTAATTAATAATAAATAAGAATGATAATAGTTAATATTATAAAATGTTATTTTCCTATAAATATAGTTTTCATTATATTTTTATTTCATGTTATATTTCAAAATTTTAGAATATTAATAAACCAAAGGAAAATAATTTTTGGATTAAACATGTTAAAATTAACTTTGGGTGAATTTGTAATATTTTTCTAAAATAGTTGATTTTAAGGGTAATAGTAAAAAAATAATGTTTCAACCTATAAAAAATATTTTATGAAATTAGCATAAACTAATTATGACTATAAATCATATAAATAAATTTTCATGATAAAAATGTATTTAAGGAGTAAAATGATTCATTTAAAAATACTACGTTGAATTTAGAAAAACCAAGTTTAACATTTTGAATCTTAATAAAATTTATTTTAATAAAAAATATTTTTAATATATTACTTTTAATTAAGTATCCATAAGGTGTAATTCTATGTGTGGTTTATTTGGAAGCCACATATAACTTCTTTTTTTAATAATAAACCAATTCATGCCATAGAAATTATAGGGTCCTGAAAACTTCTCAAAGGGAAATAAATACTCCCATAAATTCTTTGCAGAGGGAAGAAAACATTCCTACAAGTCTAGTAAGGAACATTAATGAAAATTGGATTAAAAATTTGAGAAGTAACTTGAATAAATAAAAATTTTCAAGAGTATTAAGTGTACCACGTACCATCACTAGGAAAGGTTCGCGGGGCATAGGAACCACAGACCATCAGTATTCGGAAGGACCTGCGAGGTGCTAACCCATAGGGAGATGGCTAGCAAATCCAGGACGTTGAAAAATGTGTTATTGGAGTAATCAAGCGTAGAAATTCCATTCGCATATAGTCCTGTGAACTAAGCAGTTCACGGATGAAGCAAGCTGGCAGGGTTCTGTGAACCACATCACACAAACCACAACCTCGACAAACCCTGGTTGACTGAGTCTTCCATGGGTTGAGATATATCTTAATAGGCTTCAACCAATGGTGTCACAAGCCCAAAAATATTATTTCCACAGTTATCTATAAAAGGAGCACAAGTGGAATTGGAAAAGAGGGTGGAGATGGGTGGAAGAGAGCTCAAAGGAGACCCTGGAGTTTGGAAGAGAGAATTCAGATATAGAGAAGATTCTAACTTTGTTTTTGAATCATCGATGAAGTTAGAACTACATACCACTTTTTTGCAGGTATAAATAGCCATGAACTATAAAAATATGAAACTTAATAATAATTGGTGAACCAAAAACCTAATTGGTGCCATCACGAACCATAAATCCCTCGCGGATAAATTCCCCATGAACCACAGGCTCCAAAACACTTCTTCAATTTAGATTTCTACATAGTGCATCACTATGGGGATCAAACCTTGCACCGTGTACTGCATAAGTACGCAGATGGAACCCGAAGCAGCATGGAGAACCACATCCAGGACCGCATACTAATTTGGTATGTGGTGGTCCATACCCATATATGCGTACTACTTTGGTACGTGGGTGAACCCTCTACATGCATAGAATTATGCTATGTGAGGTTTCCTCCACCCTGCATGAGAAAATAGTACACGGAATGTGGAGTATTCGGGTGTCCTTCCCTCTAGCTCCAATCATGCCCCTCTATTACCATCTAGTTCACCATAGCTCCTCTATGAACCGGTCCACTCGTATGAGGACAAAGCCTCCTCCAAATCCACATGAACCATATGATCAGATCATCGGGCACACCAGCCTGCCTTTCTGAATCTACACACCTAAGGTAAGTGGATTCACATAGGTTGTACCCACAATGGTTTGGACCCCTAGAATGTCTCTAAGTCTATATTCCCAAGGTGAACTAAGGACCGACTTTGGGATGCCATTGTGAACCTCCATGTCCCCATATTTAGGGGTAACCACTGGACTTTCCCTTCAATGAGTGCCAGTGACAAGCAAAAAGGTTACCCTTTCCTTCCACTTTGACCAGGGATGTTTCTCCTCCCCTTTCCCAGAACCTGTAAAAGGGAACTCCTCTTGAGGTAATCCCCTATCCTTTTGTGAGAGGTATCACTCTTCACCCTCTTTGCCTCATCTCGGGACATGTATGGATAGATCACCAAGATATGACTATCCTGGATATCAACACAGGTGAGGGTTGCATGCTTAAAGCTTCCCTTTCCCTCTCCAGTTGGGCTCGTAGCCATGACCTCTTTCACCATCGTCGTTCTCCTTTTCCATCAGTGGAGAAGAGAAAGTTCTCCTTTGTTGAATCTTTCACATCCTATTGTTTTTCAAACCAAGCATGTCTCATGTGAGATTAGGGGTTTGTGACAATACAACATTCACCCACTCAAAATGAACTATGAGAACTTTGATTCTTATTCCAACCAGGATACGTAGGATGCCTTCTTCAAGGTCTGATATCAAAGGGGTGAGCTTCCAAAAGGTTCACCCAATTATGCCCCCAATAAAAGGGCCTCCTCCCAAGTGTAATCCCCAAGCTAAATGAAATATGATAATTTTGATTCCAACCATAATTGGGATATGTAGGACACCTATCCAAGGCTTGAGCTCAAGGGACATTCACCTCAGAAGTCAGTCCTGATAGAATATTCCCCTAAATTCAAAAGGGCTTCCTCCTAGGTGTAAGTCTTGATAATCAAACTATGTGGGATATGATTCCTCTCCTGAGGATATGTAGAAAGGATATCTTATGGTTCAGACCCCAACATAAAACCGCCTTTCATCTCTCCTAGATGATGATAAACTCTAGAGTGCCTCATTGCATGGCTTAAGTCAGCATTGCCTCTATAACATCAAATCCATGTATATATATGATGATACTACAACCCAGGGGTATCCCATGGATACCTACTTTAGGAATGAATTGAGGATTCACGAATATATGAACATGGATTAAATCTATAAGTGAGTCATAGAATAGGAAATAATTCTCCCCAAAAGGGTTTGATGAGCCTGAACTCCCATCCTCTTGACCAATGGAGTCCTTAAGTATCATTGTCCAAATCATAATCCAATGAGTTCCTTCCTTTGGAAAGTAGGTCCATGAATCATGGATAACAGGGCCGTTGGGTTTTTCTGGATCCATGAATAAAACCATTGGAGACTATATGAGGAAATCATATCTTAGGAGGACCGATTGCACAAATACTTAACCCCCCTGCAACCGCCTGCTGGGGACATTCAACTGTGGAACATCCTTCATAATGCAAATGGATAAACTACCCAATCCCCACAGGGTCAATCAAATTCCCCTAAATGAGAATGACACAGATCAGGATGAAACAAAAACGGCAATGTGAAAGTATCTATAATAACAGACAAATGCTTGTCACTCATCGGACCATTTTTTCCCCAAAACGCATCACCTCAGGTCGAAACAAAAATGGTGAACCCAATGTGAAACTCTCTACAATAACAGATGAGTGATGATTCTTGTCAGCCCATTTTGTTTTCCCCAAAATGCATCACCTCAGGTTGAAATAGAAATGGTGAACCCAATGTGAATCATCAACCAAGGTGGTGGTTTTTACCCCACTCAAGCCCCTTCGCCTCATAAAAAGGAAGGGGATAAGACAAATCATGAAATATGTATATGATCAAGAGATGATACTTTGACAGGGATTTTTCACCTGTATATGTCATATATATTTTTCAGTTTCCAGAGCATTATTCAATCCAAATGGTATCTTGAAAACCAATTCAGACATGCACCTCAGCGATCCAATAGGTGTTCGGGGTCTCGATGAAGAGAATAACCCCCTTGCCAACCCAACATCTTCAACACTGGGTATCCAACATGCTAATTAGGAAGTACCACCAAAACAGTACTCTCCCCACTATAGAGGCCACAAGACAAGCCCTGCAATCTGAAAAATCTCTCTAGTCACCTCCTCAGCCATGACCGGCAACCCAACATAAGGCGACCCCAGTGGTCATCTCGAACTATTTTGGGAGCCTGTCCTCGAAATGTGACAACAAGTACCTCCCTTATCTCAAGGAGGTAGATTAAGTCTATGTTGATGAGTTTATCCTAGCTACACATGGGTCTTACTCACGGGCCCCTACCAGAGAGCATCGCTGCCAATGCTGGGCGACCAAGTATCCTCACTTTGAAGAGGATATCATGCTTAGGGCACCTATTGAAGTCCAAAAGACATGGGACCCTCGAGCCACTCAATGAAGTTGGAAAAAAATAACCAGGAGTAGGTAATCACCCTGATTCCTGAGGATAAAACCCACCGAAAAAACCCACTGGCATTCAACGGACAGACATACAACTCTTCCCCCTCCACTCAATCCTACCATAGAAATAGGGTAGCATAATACTAGCATGTTCAAATTCCTTCCAGTGATCGCCGATCCCGCCGTGCAGACAAAGAAATGAATTATAGGAAGATGCAAATATCTACCGATGTGTAAGAATCCCGTCATCCAAATAGGATGGAAACCAGCTACAAGAAGGCACAAATATCTGCTGATGCACATTAAGACTTCCATCCGAATAGAATGACAAAAAAATATGACTAGAGTCAAATTCCTATAGATGCATACAAATCCCATGAGACAAATACAGCTGCAAGAAACCAAATACAAATTCCTGCTCATAAATATGAATCCCACCAATAAAATATGGTTGAAAATAGAGAAGAAAATCAGTGGAAGACTCGTTCCTCTATCCCATCACAGTAGAACTTCCAGTATCCACTAGAAACCTATGGAGAACCGGAGTAGGCAAAAACTCCTGCTCCGACATCAAAATGGGACTTAATACCCTTTCCAGCCAAAGATGTATCTCAACACATCATGGAAATGATGGAAGATCAGATGTTGATTCCAGAACATATCCTCTAGACATGTCAAGATATCATTGAATCAATGGAAAAGGTGATGAACCTGGCCCACAACACAATTTCCTTGAATGGAATGACTTACTTGGAAAATGGGTTGGTCACTCTAGAGTAGTTATTCATCCCTGCTCAAGTCCAGGAGGGTCGACAATAATATCCCACGATACACAGACAACCAGATCAAAAAAAAAATACTTGTTCTAATTGGGGGCACCGGTCCAACATGGTGGATACTCCAGGTCAGAAATATATCCCTTCCAAAACTCAAGATGTCCATCGGTGTATCCCAACAGTATCATAGGAACCAAAAAAATAGGGACCCATATATGAAGGTTGTTACAAAAAACAGACGGCCCCAGTTACCCACAAGAGAGCGCCCAAAAATGAAATGTGCCAAAGAAAATCAGAAAATGAAGAGTATATACATGATTATGCTATGCTAGAAGCTGGAGTCCTTGACACCCTTGAGCATATATCAATAGAGGATAAATAACCTGTTAGTCCATTACCAAATTATGGAAGTGGTAGTAGTAGTTGCGAAGGCCCACCCCGCAATGTTGCTACCAGCAGCTCTGAAGGTCCCCCTAGAGAACCCACAAGGGATTAATCCATGGGTCAGGATTGATCAATCATGAGAGCCTATCTCCTGATGCGTTTCAAGGTATCCCTCCCCTTAACTAGAAGATTAGATAGAAAGAAGGACCTCCCCTTACTATCATCCGCACTGATGGTACTCCCCAGGGTATACGCTACAAATATGCTTCTCCTTGCAGTTGGAAATCAAGTCATGATGGTAGTCCTCTCCAAGATGATAGCCATTGTGAAGGCCCTCCCTATAATGGAATTTTCTGTGAAGGCCTTCCCCTTAGAAACATCAAGCAATGAGAATGTACTCCCCTCATTACAGCACATCTTGAAGGCCCTCCCAAGAATGTACACTTTAGAAATTCTCCCTAAAGCCAGATATAAAGATATGATAGTGGTCCTCACCATCATAGAATTCATTAATGAGGTCCTCCCCTCAGTAAAATCAAGCAACAAGAAGGTCATATTCCTATTGTAACCCTCCATGAAGGTCCTCCCCAGGTCATATACCGAAGGGACATTCCCTGTAATCAGGCATTAATTTGAAATGGTAGCCCTCTCCATTGTAGCATCGATTGCGAAGGTCCTCCCCACAGTCAAAATTAAAACTATAAATAAGTTCCTCCCCTTTTCAAAGAAAATGTGAGAAAGATCACCTACGCTGAGGCACTCAGAAATATGGAGTCAGACATGTCAGACACTCTGTCTATAATGAGTGACATCCTTTCTCAATCAAAGGATAGTTTGGGGCCACACTCATCTTTTGATCCACCCCTGAACCATTTACATATCAATGAGGCTTCTACCAGCCCTACTTCTTGGAATGAAATCATTAAGAAGTAGTCAAACTGGGCATATCAAGTAGAGGAGTCCCTGTAAGAACAAAAATAGAATATGTTTCTCATGAGAAGATAACTAGATAGGTATGATATACCAGTGATGTATTGGCCCATGACCACTTCTCACTTTGACATACCAAGGGAGCTGTCAGAAGAATGTACGAATAACATTTGCCTCAATATCTAGACAAATTTACACCATCTAAAAGAAAAGTTCTTGCCCTATGAAGGGTATACTGTCCATGTAACATATTAGGAGAGCTTAGCTGTTTAATTGACCCGAAATTCCTCCTGTCTGCATAGAGGCCACAATCAGAAAGGTGAAAGAAAGACCTTGAACTGGACTACCTCCACGCGCTGCACAAGTTGCATTGCCTCATCGGTGATACCCTGCCTGGAGTTCATATATGGGGATGGGGAGAACAGGTATCTCTACACTTCACCCCATGTCCCATCTAGCATACCTCATCAAAAATGACATCTTGAAATGTCATTACCTAAAGGAAGCAATAAAATGAAATCCCTACTCAGGAAATGTGGAACAATCAACAATAACCAGCCTTGAGTAAGTATCAAAAGTGTCAGGCCTGACGAGATCAATCCATTGAGAAGCTTCTAAGCCATACAACCCAAAACATCCAGCAGGCTTCCCACTTAAGGGAATCCAACTAACAAGAAATGATCATGTCCTCAAAAGAAAATACATCCTGTGCAAACCCAGTGCCATACTCGGATCACACCTGCGTGGGAGTGCATGAAATCAAGAAGGAAACAATAGCGGAAGATACCACAACAGTATGGGAATATCTCCAGTCTATAGGGCTGGGGGAATTTTTAAATCAAAATTCCTTCATAATACCCATGAATTCGGTCCATAGCGCATCAATGAAAGAATGGGAGGAACCCCATCCCACATGTATGGGGGTATTTTTACCCTAAATTCCCACACAACGGATGTCTATATTCTCCTATCTTGGAAGAACTATGAGCAGAGAGGTCACCTGTTCAGTCTCGTATTGTGGTTTATACCTCATTAGGGTGAAGGCATATTGCGAGGTCAGATCAGGGATCCCTTCAGGTCTCTATTCACCAAGAAATCCAAATAATACCACATAATGGGAGGATAAAGTCAAAAAAAGGATGCAAAAATCTCTCCTACCATTAGGAATTGGGTACACAGCCCCCAATGTAGTATGCATTAGTGAATATGGTGGAATTAAGTACCACAGACCTCACAAGAAATGATACAAATGGATAGGATGTAATAGAACATGGTTCCCTCCTGGAGGCGATCCACACCGAGCCTAAGGGTGTGCTTACCTGAAATCAGAGAGCTTCCCTAAATTTGGGCACACCCTCAGAAAACACATTACTTCCTCCCTAATGAATCCCCAACAAGGAGAAGAATAAATCACAGGTCGTCTATGACCCACCTCCTCCTCCCCCTGAGAATGTGTCCCTCACGCTCGAGGAAATATTCTCCAAGCAGTAGGAATAAATGAAAGAGCTCAGGTGGATCAATGTTGAGCTACGTCGTGGAAGATATATTTCTAGATGTGTTCCTAAAGTGGAACTTCAATAGGAATTCCCAAAAGAGGTTCCTATTCCATAGGAACTCATCTCGATAAATGAAACTAAGCTTGGATGCCCATCCAATCCAGCACTGGAACCATCAGTCTACTTGAATCCAGCCCAGAAGGATATCAAGACTTCCCTCCACTAGGGGAAAATCCATAATATATTTAGAAAACCCACAAAGTATACCCCTATATGGGTATTCACCTCGAATTCTAGTAGTACTAGAATGCCCAATTTTCCCCCTACTGCACCCTCCCAAGCTCAAGTCCGGCAGGATATGCATTAAGGGCTCTAGAATACCATCAAGCAATTGTCATCTTGACTAGAATCCATGGAAGAGGGGCATGCTCAAAAACAACCAGAATGCAAAACTTAACCTGATTGGGTGAGCAATGCTTGGCCAACTCCAATATTTGGGAACCCCATATTCTTGATGTTCAATGGTTTACGAGACCCGGAACAACATATAATGCACTATGAATCTTACTGTGACCCCATGATGGGAACCCAAAAGCAACAAGAAGCAGTTAAACTCAGGTGCTTCGTGTGAACTCTATAGGGTTCAACCTTCATGTGGTATACTAGTTATCCATCAAACTCAATCATAGGCTAGGAGGACCTCTGTTGAAAGTTTCACTTTCAATTAAGTTTGACATTTCTAATACAACAGTTAGTGATCTCATGAACTGTAAGCAGCAAGAGAATGAAAGAGTTTCAGACTTCATCACTAGATGGAAAGACCTGACTTACTCCATTAACTGGACACTCCTCTAGAATGAAATGATTGCTATGTTCATCAATAATATCCATGATGAATTGAGGACACCACTCATCCTAGTGAAGTACACAAGTGGGTTTCGAGATTTCTCCGCCATTTCCCAAAGGATAAAAGAATCCTTGAAATAGACCAATCTCAAGTCCCAAGTGGCCCTAGAAAAAAGAACGAGAAAAGATGAAGTGACTTATGTCATGCTTAAGCCACCCCTAGAACTATCTCTATTTGTGAGGCCTACACCAAACCGTAAGAACCCATGGACTCCAACAGCCACCCCCAACTCGACAAGATGAACGAAGGGGTGCCAAAAGAAATTAGTTAGAGGAATGAAGAAATAAATTCTACTTGTTCCGAGATGACCAAGTCTGTGGCTACTTTATAGAAACCATGAATTGCAACTTGTTACAACTACCAGATCTATAGTGAGCTGATGAAGTGGGTCTTGATGACCGTCCAATTTTTTCCCTACCACCGGATACTGGGACACACCATCAAGGAGATCTTTGTCTTCCAGGATCTACTGCAAACTATAATGGATTTCAGACAAGTAAAGTCAGGTCCTCCACCAGCACAAGTGGAGTATGTCTCCACCTTAGACCCAAGAGAGAAAAATGAGTGAAAAATAGTCACTAGAAAAAAGGAGAAAAATTTGACAATTGTATGAATCAGAAGTCAATGAACCGAGCTCATGGCATCCTACATGCATAGTTGAAGCAACCAACTATGCCCCAAATAACTCCTAATGCAACACAACCATCGTCCTCAGTCCCACAACCCTCTGAGGGTCGAAAAGACAGAAAACAGGAGTATGAATATGAGCCTACACCAAAGCTGAAACTGGTCTTGACATTTTTGTACTTCATGCCAGTAGACTTGAAAGCACATGCATCACCCCCCCCAAATGGGACAATGAGAATCGCCCTACCAAATGGGACAACATGCACTATCCCTCCAAATGACTCCATCAAAAGAAGATAGGCAGATAAAATTATTGTTGGATCAAGAACTGATCTTCGGCTCCATTAATATCATCCACTTGATAGACCCCTTCTTTGACTGAGACCATGACCATGAACTCGAATTCCCCACATCCAACTGAAGAGCTGGAGGAATAGGACATATAGGCTAAGGGTTTCTAGGAAGGACTGATTGTGGTAGGAGTCAAATTCTCGGCCATACCATAACTCAAGCTGTTAATGTTGTGGAAACTCACAGAAGGACCCTACGGCAGACACAATATGAATCAGAGTGTTTTGATCCCCCTACCAAAAGAAATCTGAGCCCAATCATCTTGAAGTATCCATAGAATGAAGAGAATAATTATAATCACCCAAGGTGTGTAGGCATACTAGTTTGGCCAAACTCGAAAATCACAATAGTACCATCAGCTTTTGTCACAGAGGCCATACCATCTATGTCCAAAGATCAAGACCCTAAAGAACCCATGAAAGAGCATCCCCAAGCTAGGAAGCGGTGACCTTTAGAGAAGAAATATGATATTCTGAAGCATCTAGACTCAGTACTATAAAATCTATTGATCCTAGATGCCATGAATCTATCAGACGACCTTAGAGAGGCACTCATCAAAGCTTTACTAAGTCCCCATAAATTTGAGGCTGATGTAGCAGTTTCCAAAGTCTATCGGACATAGAAAAATCCCATAGAATGACACACTGTCATCTCCTTAATAGATAAAGATAAAGATTCCATCATTTAGGGACACATAAAACCCTTATATGTGTTTGGAAAGATAAATGGCATTGATTTCTGGAAAATTTTCATCAACAATGGATCTGGAGTTAACCTCCTCCTACTGCAAACAATTCTCCAATTGGGCTATGATGAGGACAGTCTGACACCCTGTACCACAACTCTACTAGGATATGACAAAAGTGAGCAGAATACATTGGGATAAATCAAGATTAAAACTTATATTAGTGACCTTATGTCTGATTCCAAGTTTCTGGTAGTGCGGCATAGTACGACCTTCAAAATATTTTTAGAGAGGCCTTGGATGCATCAGCACACTACGATTCCTCATCATACCATCAGTGCATAAAATATTTCTCTAATGGGAAAAACGGGACATTTCACACTAATAAATCCCCATTTGAATCATGTGGGTCACATTACATTGATGCATGGTTATATGAACCGAAAGAGAAGTAATCTTTGGCCGATGACTTTGGTTGGATCACTACCCCAAACAGATTGGAAATGGATCCCACTGATCCCCTCAAATAGCTTGGGGAAGAGTATGTATTACCCATCAATCAGGTTGAGTGCATAAGTTCAAGATTATATGTGGAATCAACCATATTCATGATTTCCACTATGGATGACAAGTCCTAAGATGCTGAGAAGTGCGCTAACCCCCATGATGACAGTGAGGGATAAAAAAAATGCTCTCAACCCATCCTCGGGGACCTAGACAATTCTTGCCTTACTCACTAAGGCAGAAGACGATGTCCTGTCACTAAGAGAAAGTGAGGAAAATCCTCCACCCCCATTCTATCCTCTTTAGAAAATTCCCTGCAGTCAGCTAGGAAAAACGGAGTTATTTCAGTTTCTAGAAATCATAGTTGTGATTCCTCTCCCAATGCTAGAGATTTCATCTTGATAATCCTCTCCCCATCAGAAGAGGAAGAATATGAAAAATAGGATCATGAAGAGGATGATTATGATGATTAAGAAGAAAATCTCAAATATTCCCCTCCTGTATTTGAGGAAGGAGTCTCTATTATAATCAATGAGTTTAGGTAGATAAACCTGGGCACCGAAGATGACCTGTGACCCACTATGATTAGTGTGGCTATGCATTTAGAGGAGAAGGAGGCATATACCTACTTCCTAAAGAAGAATCAATATGTTTTTTCCTAGAACTACATAGAAATTCTAGTCCTCGATCCCGAGGTTTCAACTCAACACTTGGGTCTACTGAAAGACCATTGTGGTTACAAGAAAACTGACAGAAGGACCCAACCGACTCATGCTACCAAAATAGAGGTTGAAGTTGACAAATTAATCAAATCTAAATTCATTCAGGAAGTCCAATATCTGATCTGGCTAGAAAACATAGTCCCTATCAAAAAGAAGAATGAAAAAATCGGGGTCTGCTTTGACTTAAGGGACCTCAACTGACACTACTTGAATAATGATTTCCTAGTCCCGATTAGAGAATTGATGATCAATGCGACCCCCGGATATGAGGCCCTATCTTTCATGGATGACTATTATGGATAAAACCAGATCTAAATAGCCTGAGAAGATGAATAATCCATTTCTTTTAGATCCCCCAGGGAGTATTCTGCTATAAGGTGATTCCCTTTGGTATGATAAATGTCGGCGCTATATATTAGTGTTCCATGCATCACATTTTCAAACCCTTCTTGGGAAATTCATCAAGTGATACATCGAAAACCTGGTGGTTAAATCATGACAACACTCAAACCACCTGATAGATCTTGAATATATCTTTAATAAACTGTAACAACATAGTCTAAAGATGAATCCCCTAAAGTGTGATTTTGGTGTTACCTCTGGGAAATTCCTTAGCTTTTTCATACACCATTACGGCATCGAATTTGACCCTTAGAAGAAAAAATCCATCCTTGGAATGTCACCACCTCACAACCTCACTGAGTTGAGGGGTCTCTAGGGGCACTTGGCCTACATTCAGTGCTTCATATCCAACCTTTTAGGTAAGTGTTTTCCTTTCACCAGGTTGATGAAGAAAGGGGTTGCATATGAGTGGTATAATGATTTTCGAGAAGCATTTGAAAATCTTAAAAGGTATCTCCTAATCCCACTAGTGCTGATGCCACCAATTGAGGGAAGAAAATTTATTTTGTACATAATCACCTTGGAACAGTCTCTAGGTTCTTTCCTTGCATAGAAGAATGATGCAAATAGTGAGAATAGTCTCTATTACCTCATCTAAACAATGATTAATTCCGAGACTCAATATTCATTAATCTAAAAGAACTTCCAATCCATGATCTTTGTAGTTCAGAAACTCAAGAATTACCTATAGCACCAAGAGGTCCATTTGGTCTCCTGCTGTAACCCACTCAAGTATATCCTTAGCCGTCCTATGCTAACTATATGCCTATCACGATGGGAAATCATCATACAATAGTTTGAAATATGGTATGTGCCTCATAAATCCATCAAATTCCAGGCGTTAGAAAATTTCCTGGTGGAGAACACCTCAGCATAAATGACCCCATTAGATACTAAAATTCCCAATGAAGAAGTATTCTCCACCCAAGAAGGCCCCCAGTCATGGAAAATGTACTTCGACGGTGCCTCCAAAATCCTGATAAGGAAAAGGATAGAGGACCCCAAGCTTAACAAAGTGGGGTTGGGAGTTATACTCATATCTTCAGAAAAGGTCATCTTGACTTACTCCTTCCTACTTTTAGAGAGGTTCATAAATAATGAAGCATAATACCAGGCCCTCATTCCAGACCTAGATCTATAAATTCATACACAAGCCGAACGCCTGAAGATAAAAGGTGATTCAGAGCTGGTCATCAAGTAGGTCAATGGTGACTATGCCATTAAGAAAGAAGTATTGATTGCTTTGATGAACCGTGTCCAAGAGGTAATGGTAGAATTACTATCAGAACCAACACTGAATTTTGTCCCCCGGTCATAAAATACTCAAGCCAATGCATTGGAAAATACAACCACAACCCTGGATAATCCAGATCAGGATGAAACAATCATTAGTATTTCCCACTGTTGTATGGTCTTTCCGTTCATTCAGAATAACACAAAATAAATTGATGAGATTAGCCCCATTCCTAAACCTTATGTTCACACCACCAACTAGATGACTCCCATTGCAAATTACATCTAGAGGGGGGAAATCTAACTAAATAGGTATGGAAGAGAACAGATCCGGAGGCAGGAAGTCAATTTTTTTTGTACGATGGCACAAACCAAGAAAAGGTTCTCTACAAACAAGGCCTTGAAAGAGTCCTTCTTAGGTGTATCGATAAAAAAGAGACTTCTGCCATCATGAAAAAAGTGCACGCTGAAACTTGTGGAGCACACCAATTAGCATCCAAGCTCTACCATCAAATTCTGTGGCTTGGATGCTATTGGACCACTATGATACATGATTGTGCCATATTCACCAAGAAGTTCCATCCCTACCAAGTTCATTCAAATTTCATTCACTAACCTCCAGAACTACTTCACACAAATAAGTAATCCTGGCCATTTTATGTATGGTGGATGGATGTCGTGGGACCATATCCTCCCACCAAATCCAAAAAATGAAAGTTCATTATCATAGCAACTGACTTATTTTCCAAATGGGATGAATCTGCATCCCTTAAATAGGTTGGGGAAAGATGAATTATTAGCTTTATGAAATCCAACATCATTACCAGATTTGGTTTCCCTTATAAAATAGTAATGGACAATGATACCAACTTCTTCTCTACTGAGTTGGACATGTTATACTAGAAATTTGGAATCAAAGACAACCGTTCATCCCGCTACCATGCAATAACCAATGGGAAGATAGAGGATTTCAACAAGAATCTATCCTACATACTCTAGAAGATAATAGACAAGGATAAGAAATTGTGGTCATGAAAGCTCCTCCATGCTTTATGGGCTTACCAGATCATGACCCGCACTTCCACCCAAGAAACCTCGTACTCACTAGTATACAGGACAAATGCAGTTTTTCCCATCAAAGATCAAGTTCCATCACTCCAAATTTCCATTTGTGATCAACTTTTAATGGATGAGAAATCCCAAAAACAGTTTTATGAGTTAGAATAATTGGATGAGAAAAGGTTGCACACTTTTCACCATTTGAAAATCTAACAAAATTGGATCACACGAGCCTTCAACAAAAAGGACCACCTTTGGTCTTTCCTCAAATGAGAGATGGTGTTGGTCCTCATAACCCTGATGATACTCAGGAAGAATCCCCTAAATCTTGAGCCAAAATTAGAGGGAACATATTTCATACATAAGGTATACTCCAATGGAGCATATTCGTTGATATCAATGGATGGTAAACTCATCATAGCTCCCACCAATACAAGGTTTATACAAAAATACATCGTATAATAGTGACAAATACTTCTTATCTGTAAGTTGTTAAACTACATAGCAACATAAATCATCATAACCACATGATGATAAACTATATGATAGATTTTTCCTAATCGACTGTTGATAAACTACATGATAGATTCATCCTATGTGCATGATGTTAAACTATACAATTTTGTCCTTACTACATGATTTTAAACTGCAAGTCCAAATACATCCAATATTTAGGATGTAAAAATGTATAGAAACATCTTCGTCCTTATCACATGATGTTAAACTACAAGTACAAAATCCTCCTTGCTGTATGGCGCTAAGCTGCATTGAATCTTCATCCTAACCACAAGATGTTAAATTTCATGGTAGGTATTGTGTTTCAGCTATTAATCCACTGCGTATAAGTCAAATTCATGTGAGGAAACTATATAAATACCCCCCTTTCTGTGCACGGGTCAGACCGACACATAAAGGGAATTCTAGAACTACATGTGGCTTGATTCCCATTTATCAGTGGGATATGTAGCGACACCTCGACCCTCGATCTTGGCCCAGCTATCACATGACACCGAATTACCCTTTTATATCCTCTATTACCACATACTATGAGGGTAATCTTTGTCGCTACTTATTTCTCACATCGATTATAACTCACATGAGCTTAGGATGATTGGTAAGGGTTCCATTGCATAAAAAAATCATAGAGGAATATGATAGACCTGGCACCATAGAGGATAAAACCGAAATTCCCCTACCCCTACACCTGAGTCAGATCGGTACAAGGAGTATATTGTGTGTAGAAATATATATGGATTGATTACTACCCTTGTAGGATACTTAGTGACACTTGGATTTAACATCTTGGTCCAACCACTAATCAAAGAAAAATTCATTATTGTTTCCCTACACATGGACCAAACCTCTATAGGGAACTTTTAGAACTATGTATGGTTTTATTTCTTCCCTTGCAGGATACATAGGGATGTTGGGATCATCTATCCCGGCCCAGCCATTAGCACCAGATAAAAATTCCCCCCTCCCTACATATAGAATTGACCTATATAGGAAGGGATTTTACATGACACATATGGATTGTTCCTATCTCAGTAAAATATATTGGATCTCCTATATCTCTTGGCCGTATCTGTATCAGAGAATTTGATGGCATTGTTAATAGAATTACAAGACATATTTTGGACTGGAAAAATCATTTTCTGTCCTTTTGTGGTAGGATTACTTTAATCAATAGTGTTTTGTTGGCTATTCCAATTCATGTGCTATCAGCAACCATTGTTCCTAAGGGGGTTTTTTCTGATATTGAAAAAATCTTGGCTGATTTTATTTGGGATGCTCATATTGAGGGGAAATGTCATTGGTATTTGTGGAATAGATTGTCAAGGCTGGTTTATGAGGATAGTATTAATGTCAGGAGTCTAGGGGATACAATGAATTTTATGCATTCTAAGCTTGCATGGGAGGTTGTGGAGGCTCGCACTCTTTGAGGTAAAATTATTTCTTTATAAGGTGAAGACTCTGTAGAAGACAATAAACATTTTTCACCTTTCTGGTCTTTAATCTAGTGTATTATCTCTATCATTCGTCAATATTCATGTTGGATTATTAGCACGAGTGACATTTCTTTCTAGAATCATAATTGGGAAGGTTCAGTTGTTGGTTTTCTAGGATGTCTAGCTCCCTTGATTTATTTCAGGGAGGCCAGTAGATTTATGGATTTTATCAGCACTGTTCTTGTTGAAGATCAAAGGAAGACTTTTGACAGTATTGTTTTAAATCTGTATCCTGACAAATGTGTGTTCACTGCTTCTAATTCTGGAATGTTTTCTGCTAAATAGTTTATAAAAGTTTATATTTCAAAAGGGAAACATGATATCTGGAATAATATGGTGTGGTGTAGCAGCATTCCCTTGAAATTTAATTTCCTTGTATGGAGAATTAGAAACCTAGTGATTTCCATAGATGAGAATGTGAAAAGAAGGGGCATTAATCTAGTTTCCAAATTCCATTGTTGTGGTGTGAATAAAGAGGAGAACTCCAACCATTTATTTTTTGAGAGTGAATGGTATATGGATGTATGGAGGTGTTTTTGTGTTTTCACGAGTTTATTAGGATCTTTTTCTACTCAAAATTCTTTTCTGGATAAATGGTTTCATGGTTTGAATGATGCAGGCCCAAAAATGATAGCTAGAGCAGTGATTCTTTATGTAGGGTGTTGGTGTATTTGGAAAGCAAGAAATAAGTCTCATTTTGAGAATATTAATTCCACAGCTAGGTCTGTTATATTAAGGACAAGATTTCTTCTAATTGACCTGGTTAGTTGATCAAAAATTTCGAGTGACACCCCTTATTTGAGGTACATGAAATCTTATATTTCTATTCTATCTCCTCCAGAGCAGGTGACAAGGGGGAACTGGGTTCATTGGTCACCTCCTAATATGGGATTAAAACTGAATTTTGATGGATCTTTCATTGGAGGGAGAATTAGAGGTGGTGTTGTTGTTCGGGATAGTAGTGGAATCATTATGCTTGAATTTACCACATCGTATGGGAGGGGAAATTCTATCTAGGCTGAGGCTGAGGCCATGTATACTGGCATCTTGTTATGTGCTCAACAGAAGTTAGTTCTTAGTCAAATTGAAACTGACTCCAAGATCATCCAGGACTCGATGAATGGTAGGATTCAGCCTCCATAGCTGATTTCTTATGTTATAAGGAAGTGTAGAGACAACCTTGGTAGCAACGAAATTCAGTTTATTCATACATGGAGAGAAGGTAATAAAGTAGATGATTACTTGGCATCCATGGCGTCTATGGTGGTAGCTGATAAAGGTAACAATTTTTTTTTCTAGTTCTCTTCAAATGAATCCAGAATTAGTGAATTTGATTAGGGGGGACCAGCTTGGCCTGCATTATTTTAGGCCACCCTAATCTTGTATGTTTTACCCATGTGATGATGGGGTTTCTTGTATAATAATAAAATACAGCGTTGAGATCCCTATCTCAGTGGGATATGTAGTGATGCCCTAATCCAAAGTCTCGATCCCAAACACAATATGGTTATAATTCATGTCAGTTTACCTTTGTCTTTACCATATGATGTTAAACTGTATGGAATCTACTAGAACTGCATATGGATTAATTCCTACCTCAGTGGGATACATAGTGATGCCCATATCTCATATCTCGATTCATTCATCATTTAAAATTCCTTCCCCCTCCCTGTGCATGGACCAAACCTTTATAGGGAGGATATGTCCAGAACTACGTGTGGCTTGATTACTACCCTTGAAAGATATATAGTGACATCTTGACCCCAAATCTTGGTCCAACCATCAAGAAAAAAAAATGATCCTTTTCTCTATGTATGGGTCAGACTTATGTAGGGAATTCCTTTCTATAACTACGTATGGATTTATTCCTTCCCTTGTAGGATACACAGTGACACCTAGATCCTCCATCCTGGTCCATCCACCATTTAAAAAAAGGAAAATTCCCCTTCCTCTATGTATAGGTTATACTTGTATAGGGGAATCCATGATAGGTCCTAAATGCATGACATTAAACTACATGGTTCCTCAAGAATCACGTGTGGCCCAATTATTGGTGTTATGAGATCCCAAACATGCCCCAAATTTCTTATACAATAAGATGCAAAGAGGTGACGTAAATTCCAAGTCTGAATTATGACACCCAGAAGGAGTCAAAAGATCATGATTCCCCCTATATAGGATTCAAATATATGTAGAATCTTCCATAGTTCATGGATAATCACAGTCTAGATATTTCTTGCATTACTAGACACATATTTTCTGTCCATCAAACTCCATACTCCAGAAAATCTTGGGTCCCCATAAACATTCATAACCATCAGATATGGAAGTCCAATGTCCTGTAGACACCTATGTTGGAATATGCACATCATGCCATGATAGATCTACATATGTTTTCCACAAAACATGTCTGTTAATCAAAGGAAAATTTTTCCTCAGGAGAGGATTTTCCCATTTCCGTATACCCAATGAATTCCAAGACCCATGTCATTCCTCTTAATCCAAGCCCCCCCTAAGACTATGGTTTACACCTTATATCATCTCTCATGTATAAGGAATACCAGAATATCCCGACCATAATTAACTCAAAGATATTTATGGTATTTATGACAATTTTTCTCCGCAACATGATGGTAAACTGTGCTTCCAATTTCCTTACCGCACGATGCTAAACTGCAAGTCTAGAAGTGTCCCGACTGTATGACATTAAACTGCATCACACAATGTCAATGCTTATATTTCTATCTTGACTCAGCCTCCTAAAAAAATGCCTTTCCTTCCTGCGTATGGGTTAGAACTCCGCAAGGAATGTTTATTGGGAATCCTGCATGACTCGGTTTCCCCCTAATAGATGTGTGGAAGACTTGAATCCCACAATATGGACTCAGCCACATAAAGGATTTAAATATCCTCTTATCTGCACATGAATTGAATCAAATTAGAGAATCCCTATACATGTCTTATTTATAGGGATTCTCAAGGGTAATCGTATTTACCTTCTTTCAAATCAGGATTACCCTACATCCACCCCACACGTTGATAAATTGTGTGAAATTCATCCTCACTACACGATTTTAAACTACAAAATATTTTTCTAAGCATAAAATGCTCATTGCCATTGATTATTCCATTATTAAGTGGTGAACCTAAATCCTTCTAATCCCTTGTTTCTCTCACCGAGCATATCTCATGTGAGCTTAGGGACCTTAGTAGGATATCCCCCATGGTGTCATGGAAAACTAGTTCATGATTTTGGTCCTAGCAGAACAACCCTAAAAGGCATGTTATGGTTCCCTTCCCCATGAGGAACCATAGGTTCTGGGCATATGACATTAAATTATAGGGTACTCCTAAGACGGAACAGATGCCTCACCCTACGTATGAACCGAATCTATGGAGGGGATTACTTGATACCATGGGTGAATCACAACCCAGATGTTTCTAATGTATCTGGATACACTCTTTCCACACATAAAACTTTATGATTTAAGTAATCTTAGATCCTCATAACCCTCCATGGCCATCGGAGATAGAAGGCTAGTGTCCTGCAGACACCTTTATTTGATTATTCACATCATGACCTGGTGGCTCTGTATATGTTACCTACAAAACTACCATCAATAAAAGACAAATTCTTCCTTAGGAGAGTCCTCTCCTACCCTGGTACGCCTAACAACTCCCAAGCCCAATGACATCCCTCCTGATTTAAGAACCCTCAAAGTCATGGTTTATATTATCTTTCCTACCCACATCCTGGATATAACAGAACATCCTAGACCGATTCACATCTGGTTTCTCAAGGATTATAAAAAATAAAGATACCCCATACATGTGCACAAAATTGATCTGTGTATGAAAAATAAAATGCCCCCACTTATTTACAGTTTTACTGATAAAGTTCAGACAAAGAAATCCCCCCTTTCATGTTTAGGTACACCACTTTAATAAGCCATACGTCGTGTCCTGAAAGGTCCCAATCTCCACAATACTTCATGGCCAATGGATATGGAAGGTCATTGTCCCATGAACAACTTTGTTTGACTATGCACATCATTCCATGGTGGCACGGCATATGTCACCTATGAAACGACCATCAACCAAAATCCAATTCATCCTTACAAGAGTCCTTTCCTATTTCCATATGCCCGAATGAAATTTATGTCGTATCTCACTCACCAGATTCAGAAACCCCCTAGATTACAGTTTACATTATTTTTCCCTTTTAAATTCCCAAAGATGAAAATCATTTCTAGTTTAATAGATAAATCATTTACTCTCTCTTTGTTAGAGTAAAATGATCTCACATAATAAGTTTCAAGTGTCCTAGTTATATGATGTTAAACTATAGCATTGACCGTTCTCCCTTACACAAATTTTTTTTTGTGGGAGTAGTTTCCCATTCAAAGTTGATACGAATGTTCCTAATACTTTCGTACATAATCCCTCAAATAAGCCACCCACTTTGGAACCCAACCTCAAAACAAATCCAAAGTGTTATAAATATCATAGGCCATCAGAAATGGATGGCCAGTGTCTTATAGACACCCTTATTTGACTATACAAATCATTACCCAGTGGCTCTGCATATGTAGCCTATAAAATGATTATCAAACAAAGGAAAATTCATCCTCATGAGAGTAATTTCCTTCCTATGTACACCTAAAATGGATCCCAAGCCTCATATACATCCAAAAATCACAAAGTTAGGGTCAAGAAAAATCCCTCATTCATGTATAAGAGTTATTAGGACATTCCCAACTGATGAATCCCAAATTTCCCCCCCTACCCCATCAATTTTGGTTAAATCTGTTCGACCTAAAACATCAATAATATGTCTAATTGGTAAGACTATAAACCACCCACGAGAAAGATGAAATACTCGCTAGAGTGAAAACCTGCAAAGGGAACCCCTTGATAAAAGTTGAGTACCATATCGTTAAACCTATACTATGTATGGTTTAGGACAAAATGTTGATCTATCAAATATTCAAAAAAGATATTAAGATTTTTGGGTCAAAAACCTGCAAAGGGAGACCTAATAAAAAGTTAAGTTATATCTACTAAGCCTGTACCAAATAGGCTTAGGCAAAAATTAGGGCAATAATGAAAAAGGAACAAAAGTTTGTAAGGTTTTCCACATAACCCCAACAATAGTCGAACTACGCTCGTTGAGTCCTGTGACTCAGTCAATAATTAGTGCTTGATTCGATTATTTCAATTTACCAGTTTTGAATTATAGTTTAAATTAATACTCGATCAAAATGATGTTTATATGGTAAATTGCGATTGATTGACATTGTAGAAAAAAGAAAAAGGAGAATCATTGGAAGGTGAAATAGTTCCATTAGTTTAAAAAAATGAGGAACATCCCCAGTTTGGAGTCTGTCTATGGTATCAAAATAAAGTGAGTACATCAAAATTTGGGAAAATTACAGTGATACTTGGATTGACCTTTCCAGTAAATTGATGAGTGACTTCCATGGGACATCAAGGGTTTTCTCTAGAGTAGCTCTCTCTTCTGCCTCAGCTTCAACCATCAGGCATACACATTTCATAATAGATTTGAGGTCCCACCCTTTCTACTTAATAGATTCATAGTCAGCACTTGAGGAGGCTAGTTGATCCTTCAACCTTTTCATGAAAGCCTCACATTCTCATAGTTCTTCTGTTTGGGAAACCACTAAGTCATGAGCCCTTGCCTCATCAACCTTCAGATGATTGAGTTCCTTAGAAACATCTTGGAAGGTTGTTTCCTGATGATGTGAAGAATTTAATCTAGAAAGGTTGTCCTCACAAGAATTAAGGTCTTCCTAGGCTATGAAAATCTAGTAAATAAGAAAGTCTAGATGCCGATAATCCAAGCCACCTAAACCCAATTTGGAAAATAATCTCTAAAATTTTTCCTCTTCATTGGTGAAGTTATCTAGAGGAGTTTCTACAACAAGGGTGCATAACTGACACCAAGATTGTTTTTTCACCTCTTGATGCCTCCTCACAGCACCAGGACCATGGTCCTCCTCTGTTGCAATGGGTTTATAGATGGGAAGCAACATTACAATAGTTGTAAGGGACCTAAGATAGGTTACCCTGGTAGAGGGGCTCTCCCTCCCTACATATGGTTTGACATTTAGAGCTATACATGGGGGATTGGACGATACTTTCAGGATATTCGACAACACTCTGTTGGGGCTAGCCTCATTAGGGCTGTGAATGATATCCACAGGACGGGAGTAGTCTAAATCACTCCCTACCAATATGGGATGCACAAATGATGCCCCTTCTAGATGCATCTAATGAAGGACCAAGTATCTTATCACCACTGGGAGAGGAATAGATGGTGTGGATTTTGTGTTCAAGATAGGTTGAAGGCATCTTAATTGACTAGAAAACCAGTAAAGGGTGTATGGATCACAAATAGCTACTCAATCTATGCAAGCAGTTAGCATCCTGTATCGAAGTGTAATGATATATGATCTCTTCTATGAAGAACCACTTCCATAACCCCTTACCTAACCTTTAGGTGTATGGTATAATAAAAAAGAAAAGTGACAAGTATCATTCAGTAGCCTGACCACATCGCTAATGATTAAGGTCATAGAATGAACAATTGAAATATTAAGAAGGGAATGGTGAAAGTTAGAAAAAGGAATCCTCACAGTATGTTGATATTCATAGCCAGGGAAATGTTCTTCTATCCACCCATATAAAAATTTAAACGATCCTCTAAGACAATGCAGAGTTTTACCTTCTTGTATCTGCCCAAACAGCTCATAAAGTTGGGCAAGAGTTGGAATGGCTAGATTGATTAGTTGACCCTCTTCCAATATAGATACCATCATCAGAGTACAAACTCTGGCCCTGATGTATACATCATGAGAGGGAAAGAGACATCCACTCAAAAACATGGAGAATAAACCTAATAATCTAAGATTAGGTGGAACATCCAATTGAATATCATATCCCCAGGTATTGTATCATCTTTCTTCAAGGGTGGTGAAATATGTCCTTGGAATTTTTCGAGATTGTTAGGCTGGATGAGTCCGACTACGGTGGACCCTTGGCCTAATCATGTTCTCCTACAAGAATGAACCTATACAATCCTCAAACGGGATAAGGGAGTGAGCTTGGAGGGGTTTACCAAGATGTCCCTATGCTACGACCAACAGGCTCCTGGCCAGCGAGGACACTCGATTGGAAGTATCCCAAGTAGTTGATGTTGGAAGGAACTCATCATACATATTGCTGAGAATGGGGAGCCCTCCAAGATGATATATGTACCATAATCTGATCCCCACCTCTCCATGAAATAAATGGAAAGCATTGGTACTTGAACACCATCAGCTCAATAGTCTGGGTAGGATTTCACCTGGAGAGAAAATTGCAAATTGGGAGGCCCAAGATTCTTGGTACAAGTTCACCACTTCCAACTAATTGGGGGACTCCAAACAAATTTGATGCAACTAAAATGCATAGGCCCATTCATCATAATAACATCCTCTAGATCTCAGGTCCCATTTGGCACTCCACACACCATTAGGGTTTTCTCAGTAAAGGTTGATAATAGATGGGTACTCCTGGGCGACTAGTCTCAAGGAAGTGTTGTGACAACAACAATTTCTCCGAGTCCACACTGAGCCTCTTATTGTGAACACATTCTCTTGAATGAGAGTAGTTATGATTTATACCGTTGGAGAAATATTGGCTTGATTATTCACTTAGGGTGATTTTAGGAGAATAAATTGAGTATTATGGTCATCCAATGGCAAAGGGACGTCATTAGAAAGACTAAATCCATATAGTGGTAGCTGTATGGATAATGGGTAAGCTAGAAGCTCTGGAATAAGAAGATCATTTAAGGTACTATCCTAAGGAACAATGTATGATTGAAGATTGTCCTTAGTGTCCTCAATCATTGATGCTCTTTTCCTGGTTGATTCCATCGAGGTCTGTGGAAGGGCCATTGCCGTCTACACAAAAAGATCCAAAAGGACACAAAAAGTCAGTCCAATGTGAAAATTGTTGGATAAGAGACAAAAAATGGACAAGGGACATAAAAAAGAGGGTATGCATGGGGCTCCATGTACTACTCCTAGAAATGGTATGCGGAAGCCATTTCTCGTGTACTGCATCGATACACGAAAGAAATTTCCCACGTATGACCTCAGTACACAGAAGGCCCGCAAGGCGCTAGCCCACAAAGTGATGTCCAACAAACTAAGTTATTCTTGGAATGAAGATACCGCGAACTGAGGTCTCTTTATGGAAATGTTCAATTTTTGTTGATTGAAATTTTAAGTTTGGTTTAACAAATTTTAACGTTCAGTTTTCTAGTTTAAAGTTTGGTGTACGGAACATGAAAATCGCGTAGCATTATCCTATGCGGAGGTCCAAACTTATGTTATAAATTCCATGGTGTACTTTGTAGACCCAAAATTCAGTTTGTGGGTAGAAGTAATTGTGAAGATTTCGGTTCTTGGAACCTACGGAGTGGCTTGAAAATACAGATTTCGCAAAGGAGTTGGTACATGAACACAAAGGAAGCTGAGGAGAGTTTGATAGCACTTTTCTCCTTGAGAAATGGTAAAAGACAAATGACACGGGCCCATATAAATAGGCATGGTCCACCCTACTCGACCTACCTGTTCTACCACAAACCACTCTAGTTCAAGACATCTTCTACATTGGAATAGCCTCCTCTTCATTCCGATCGGACCCCATTCTGATGGGGGGAATTTGTAGGGTATTGAAAACTTCACAAGGAGAAGTAAATACTCACACAAGCACTTTTCAGAGGGAAGAAAACATTCCAATAGGTCCATCAAGGAAAATGGATGCAAATTGGATTGAAAATTTTATAATAAACTTGAAGAAATCAATTTTTTAAGAGTTTTTAGTGTACCATGTACCATCATCGGGAAAGGTTCGTGGGGTGCATAAACCACGAACCATCGTTACGTGGAAGGAACAATGAGGTGCTGGCCCACATGGCGATGGCCAACAAACCCAGGATGCCGCGAACCATGTCATTGGTGAAATCGAGCATAGAAATGCTATCCACATACCATCCCATGAACTAATAAGTTTGCGAACGAAGAAAGATGTCAGGGTTCCGCGAACCACATCTCGTGAACCACAACCTCCATAAACCCCGGTTGACCGAGTCTTCTACGGGTTGAGATATATCTTCATGGGATTCTACAAATGGTGCCTCATGCCCAAAAATATTATTTACCCAATGCTCTATAAAAGGAGTACAAGAGGAATTAGAAAAGAGGGTATAGATGAGTGGAATAAAGCATAAAGGAGACCCTATAGGTTGGAAGAGAGAATTCCGATATGGAGAAGATTCTAACTTTGGTTTCGAATCATCGAAGAAGTGCGAACCACAAACAAATTTTCTGTAGGTATAACAAGATACGAACCATAAAAAGAAGGAACATATTAATAATTGGTAAACTATGAACCTAATTGGTGCCATCACGAACCATAAATCCCTCACAGGTGAATTCCCCATGAATCACAGTCTTTAGGACCCTTCTTCAATTTGGATCTCCGCATAGCGCATAGTATGCGGATCAAACCCTACTCAACGTACAACATCAATATGTGAATGGAACCTGGAGTGGTGTGGAAACCCACATCTAGGACCACGTACCACTTTGGTACATGGTGGTCCATACTCACATCCGCATACTGATTCAGAATGAGGAAGACCCCTCTACTCGCATAGAATTATGCTATGCGGGGCTACCCCCATCATGCATGAGAAAATAGTATGTGGAATGGGGTGTCTTCGGGTGTCATTCCCTCTGGCTCCAATCATGCCCCTCCATTACCGTCCAGTTTTCCATAGCTCCTTTGTGAACCAGTCCATCGACATCAGTCCAAACCCTCCTCCAAAGCCATTGGACCCGTATGATCATATCATCAGGCGTACCAACATGGCTTTCTAAATATACATACATAAGTTAAAGCGAATTCATGAAGTTTGTACCCATAACAGCTTGGATCCCTAGAATGTATATAAGTCTACATTCCCAAGGTGGCTTGAGGACTCACTTTGGGATGACAACATGAACCTCCCCATCACTAGGTTTATGGGAAAACACTGGAATTTCACTTAAATGAGTTCAAGTGACAAGAAAAAAGGTCACTCGTTCCTCCCCCTTTGACCAGGGATGATTCTCCTACCCTTTCCCATAACCCATAAAAGGGCACTTCTCCTAAGGTAATCCCCTAGTTTTTTCGAGAGGTATCAATCTTCACCCTCTTCAACTCATATCATGATGTGTCCGATAGATCACCAAGATATGAATATCTTGGATATCAACATGGGTGATGGTTTCATGCTTAAATCTCCCCTTTCCCTCTCCCATTGCGCTTGTATCCATGGCCTCTTTAGTCGTCGTTGTCTACCTTTTCCATCAGTAGAGAAGAGAAAGTGTTCCTTTGTTGAATCTTTCATATCCTCTTATTCTCACACCAATCATGACTCATGTGGGCTTAGGGGTTTGTGATGATACAACATTATAACACTCAAAACAAGTTATGAGATCTCTGATTCCTATTCCAACCAGGATACACAGGATGCCTAATTGAAGGCCCGAGATCAAAGGGGATCCCTTCCAAAAGGTTCACCCAATTATGCACCCAACAAATGGGCATCCTCTCAGGTGTAATCCCAAGATAAATAAACTACAATAACTATGATTTCCATAATAATTGGGATATGTAGGATTCATATCCAAGGATCAAGATCAGGGGACGTTCTCTTAAAAAGTCAATCCTGATAAAATGTTTCCCCAAATCCGAAAGGGCTTCCTCCTAGGTGTAAGTCCCGATAACTGAACAATGTGGGATCTAATTCCTCTCCCAAGGATATATAGGAAGCCCATATTATGGTTCCGACCCCAACATCAAACCACATTCCGTCTGTCCTGGATGACGATAAACTCCATAACACCTCATTGCATGGATTAAGTCAGCCATTTCCTATGTAGCATCAAATCCATGTATATCCATGATGATCCAGAAACCTAGGGGTATCCCATGGATACAATCTTTAGGAATGAACTAAGGATTCATGAACATATAAACATGGATTAAATCTATAAGAGAGTCCTAGAATAAGCAATAATTCCCCCCCAAAAGGGTGTGATAAGCCCGAACTCTCATCCTCTTGGCCAATGGAGTCCTTAAGTGTTGTTGGCCAAATCGCCATCCAACAAGAGCCTGTCTTTGGAAAGGAGTTCCATGAATCACGGATACCAGGGTCTTTTGGTATTTCTAGCTCCATGAATAAACCCATTGGAGACCATAAAAGGAATTCATATACTAGGAGGACCAATTGCACAAATACATAACCCCCCTACAATCTCCTTCTGAGACCATTCAATTATGGAACCTCCTTCATAATAAAAAAGGGATAAACTACCCAGTCTCCATAGGGTTAATCCAATTCCCCATAAAGGATAAAAGTGTGGATTGGGCCAAAAAATGGTGATGTGAAAGTCTCTATAATAATAAACAAAATCTAGTCACTCATCGGACCATTTTGTTTTCCCCAAAACACATCACCTCAGATCGAAACTAAGATTGTGAACCTAATGTGAAACTATTTATAATTACAGATGAGTGATGATTCTCATAGGACCATTTTATTTTACCCAAAACATGTCACCTTGGGTCCAAACAGAAATCAACAATATTGGTAATTTTATCCAAAACATACTTTTTGGATTTAAAATACACTTTTTCTAAAAAAATTATTTTTTGGAATCTTGTGCACTAATTTTAGAACATACTCATCATAACTAGAGACATATTATTTACTAAATTATTCATTAAATTTTAAATTATAATTTTAAAATTATTTTTCCACTAAAACTAATTACCGAGGTTAAGAATGAGTTACCACAATAAATGTTAATTTGGGTAAAAGATAAAAGTAAATGAAAAAAGTTTAAAAAAACTCAAAAATTATCACTAAAACTAATGGGATTTGAATTCAAAAGATACCAATGTTCAATTTTTTTTCTAATTCAAATTTCATTCAATGAGTTATGGTCATTCTTATTAAATATTATTCTTAAAAGTTAAGTTCAACAACATCATGGATTAATTATATTACACCTACACATATTTTTCTATTGATTTACATTCCTCATGAAATACTTTTTGAATGATCATTTTGATATACTTACACCATGAAATTACTCCTCAATACTAACTTTATATCATTCCTTTTATAAGGGTTATTTATATTGAATTTTGAATATTACTATTATTGTATATTCACCTAGTTATATATATAAATTCATTGAATAAAAAATATTGACAATATGTATATCTATTATTTCTATCTGGATAACTATTAACCACTTAGCCATTATTATATATAAGGTTCCTTAGAAAAATTTAAGATATGTATTGTTTAACCATCCACCTTGTTTATCTGAATGTCTTGGGGTCATGTTAAATAGTTCAATGACTAGTAGAGCATTGGAATCCCATATTTTTATTATTTTTGATAGATATTTTTATTTATTACTAAAAAAAGATGATTATTAATTGTATTTTTATTCATTTCATTCATATGGTGAATGCATTGGACTTATTATGTGATGGTTGGGGCCCAAAATATCCCATCAATGCATCAGTAGATCTCATAAGACAAACTATCCTATGTATTTGGTGTATTCCTACCCAATTATTTATGATGTCTTGGAATGAGGAATTTACATTATGTTTATGATGTTTTTTCCATGAGGCCTTTACAGTATGTTTATGTTGTCTTAACTCGATCCCTTGATTGTAAGATTTATGATTTATGAAATTATGAATTCCTTCCATATGAAATCATTTATTATTATCCATGCAATTTTTTTATGTTTCTATTCATGGATATAGTGCGAGATCATGTGATTACTTATATGGAATTATTTGATTATCCTTTATTATTTACATATTATTCTTGCCTAATTTATTTAATGATAAATCCCACTCTATATTTCCCTTTTTGAGCATCTAATATCACCCCTTTATATTTTTTGAATCCAAAAGGTACTCCACCACAATCCATAATTTTTGTATTTTCTAATGAAACATTTAAGGGCTAAGTGTGAACCATAACATAAAACCACCAGATTAAACCCATCAAGAAAATAAATCATCTCCCTCCCACTTCAGAGTTCAAGAACCACGCTTGGTAAATTTTTTAAATTTAAAATTTAAAAACCATCAAAATTATTTCGAGCGACATGTCATGTGGTGTGCCACTTGAGAAACCAACCATCGAGGACCACATCACCTCACCGCCATCATCACATCGCCAATAAATCACTGTCACCGCAATCACGTCCTCACATTACCAAGGTCATCACCCTCATCAAATCATCATCATCAGCCTCTCTCTGACATCCACTGCCTGCACCAAATACCATCACCACCCGATCCAGACATCATCGTTGTCATCACCTCCCATACCAAGACTGTCACCGACTCCAAACCACCACCACCAACGTCATCGCCATTCAAACACCATCTAGCAAGGATCATGAATATTGTAATTTTAAATCCACTCGATAAATACCTTCCAAAGATCCTGTTAAAACCGACTCTCTAGACCGAACTGTGGTGGAGAGATGGTACATAATGCTAGAGTAGAGTAAGTGTAGAAAAGATCCTTCAAAGAGAGTCATGAGCATCGCCAACATTGCCCAACCAAAATTATACCACACCATCGGATGAATGTAGGATGAGACACTTGGAACCCCCACCAAAACGCACAACCCAACCCAAATACTCTTGGAATCCAACACACCCAACTGACTAGGAAGATCACAATGGACCTAGAGGCCAGAGAGAAGTACAATCAGGAAGAACCTCCAAAGCAATCCATGGACAAGAAAACACCAACACACTCATCAAAAAGCAGCCTAAAAAAACCTTCACCAGAAAAACTTAGACCACCACACCTTTGAAATTCCCCAATAGAAATATATCTGCAACTCAAAACCACTATGGAATGAGGAAGAATAAAATAGTATTGAACCCCTAAATGAACACAGGACTGAAACCCAAGGAAGATGAGGTGAAAGGGAAAAATGAATAAGGGGTCAGGGATGAAACCCTAAATAAAAAAGTAATCAACAGTGAAGGAATAAAACCCTAGTATAATGAAATAAGAATATGAAATCTGAAAAAAAGATCTAAAGAGAACAACGGGGGATGGAACCCTATGAATAAGGAAGGACATCGCTCCAAGGAGCTCATTGGGAGATAAGAGATCAAAAGATAACTCCAGTGCCAAAGGAGGAAGCCAAGGAAGAAGAAGAGAAACATGCTCATAAGATCTATCTGGGAGAGAAAATGGTCATTTTTCATGTACCTTCCCAATTCTATGTGTAAATTAATCCCAAGGTACTCAAAAGTGAACCTTGAATTGTTTTGATGACATACCAAAAGAAATAATAAAATTTTTATTATAATTTTTTTATTGCGTTCCATGTTATAAAATGAATTGTGAGAATCATGTATGTATATATTCTTACACGACTACTAAAATATTTGATCTTGTGGAAATTTATTGCTTTTTATATTATACCAATGTAATATTGTTTAAACTAGATTTGAGTTACTAGAGTCAGGGGCACTATATTGGTGCTCTACCTACCATGCCTTGATGTTGTCATATATCTTCAACTTTGCATCATTATCACCACTATTTTCATAGAACCAAGATACCAATAAAGAACCTTATGACACTTCAACATTTTCTAATAGTCATGCCACCATGAATAGGTCTAAGATCTATTATACTAACCCTTTAAAACACCCTCAATGTAACATCCCTAGGAATTATAGAATAATATTTTTTCATAATTATTAATATTTATGAATTAGATGGTAATTTTACCTTAAACAGTTCACTATGTTCTATAATTTATGTGACACAAAATAATGAGTTTTTCTGAAATCATACATTGTATGAAAGAATGTGTTATACCAAAAAATAATAATATACTGTTAATATTATTATTTTAAGGGGAAGTTTTCACACAACCATTGTATCAAAAAGAATAGATAAAATTAAATATACCATGCTTAAACATGTTTATTAAATTTTTTTACATTTATCTAATATATTTTATTGGTTTAAAATAAGAATAAATCCAATTTTAAGCATAAAAATCTCTAATATTTTTAAAAGGTAGTTTTACTGCCTTTTGACGGAGAACCCATTTTAAATATAATTTTTGACACATTTATAGTTTATAAATGAAAAATTAAACTTAATATTTGAAATATAAACATAAAAATTAGGTTAGGGTAAATTTTTGGTATTTTTCTGAGAGCTTTCATATTTTTATGAATAGTGAATAATACAAAATATTAGTTCAAAACTATTTTTTCATAAAATTTATTTATATAGGTAAATTATATTTTAAATTGGTTTTAACATATAATTATTTCAATTATACATAAATAAAACTAATTTAGGTCATTGGAATAAATTTTACATTGAAATTAGATATAAAAACATTTCAAACTTTTTAACATTTCACTTTTAAAACCCACTTTTTCATTTTGTCTGTGGGATTAGTTTTAAATCTAATTTTTACAATTATGTGAATTGAATTAGGTAAAATAGATTATTTTTTTAATAAAATGGTTCAAATTTGGTTTTAATGTAAATTTAAATTTTAACTATAAAAAATTTACAATGGTAAAATAAATTATTTACCGTGGTATAGGTAAAAAATGAAACATGTTAAAGTTAAAAAGGGAAAAGTCTTGAAATACCTAAAAAATACAACATTTAAATGTTTTTTAGGTGTGGATAAACCATAAGCAGACTAAAAAACATTAATTTAATGTCTAATTCATTTAAATTAATTCCACATCAATGTGGTTACCTTTAAATATAAAATAACCAATAATTTAGTCACTTAAACCCACCTATCATTAAGTATAAATACCACCTATCACCTCCTAATTTCAACCAAAAAAGACTTGTATCTCATAAAATATCTTCCAAAACCTCTACTAATCACTTTACCCATGTATAAGTGCTTCTAGACTCACAAAAATACCAAATCCAATGTTCTCAAGGGCCTTTCAAGGACGTGATATTCAAGAGGCAATTTTCCTAAAGTATCTCTCTTATTTTCTTTCCTTTTTCTACATTCTTCTCAACTCCTTCATACATAAATGCATGATAACTTCATAATCATGTATATTCTAGAGTATTATGTTTCTAATGGAATATATCACATCTATTTCATATCTCATATCCTCTTATTTAAAGAAACAAAATTATTTTCCAAGTTATGCTGGTTAATCGCCTTAGTGAATAATGTTTTTGTTCTTTTTTTTCATTACCACCTTCATGGATAGTCTTAAAAATATTTTTATGGTTAAATAATATTTTAATACATATATTATAACATATTTAATATTCTATAAATGTTATATTAAACATACCTTTGTGCTTTTCATATTGTTGATATACAATAACTACATTTGTAGACGTGTTGACTACCGCCACCTCAAAGTGATGTGATTCATTCACACATCCCATGGAATGTATTAAGGATTTTTTAGTAAAAATATATGATATAAATGAAATATTAATTCTAATATAATGATATCACACACATATATATACATATTACATACATGTCATTTACTTTTGTTCTTTCAATACGACAGAAAAACGAAAACAACTTTCATGCGTACGTACAACCTACCATATCTATGAATGTATTTTTTAATTTATATTTAAATATTATTATAAATAATTAAATATTTAATATATAATATATTTATATCATGTTTTATATTTTTTAAATAATTAAATCTTGAGAATTAATAGTAATAAGTAAAAACATGCATGATTAACAATGAAAATATCACCTGAAACATAACTTAAACATGGATTTAATAATAAATGGGTAATATAATGTCTTAATAAAATAATATATGGTATTATACATATGAATATGGTTCTATGATAGATGAATAATAAACTAATAATTATTCTATAGGAGGTTTGAACATGTTTTAAAGAATTCGAACATGAGGTAAGAGACTTTCATTTAAAACCCTCTTTTAAAGTTCATTTTCATATCTTTTTATAAAAAGACAAAAAGAATGTTTTTTAAATTATAAGACATGATACTTTTATCTAAATTTTATGAAAATTTATTACTTTAATGTTTTATTTATATGTTTTCATTTTTTTTTGAAGAAAATGGTTTTTTTATTATGTGTGTGGTTTTTTATATTTAAAAGTGATTTTTACAAGAAAAGGGTATGTTGATATTTTAAAGTGTTTTTTATGTGTTTAAATGATATTTGAAGGGTTTTAGTCATTAAATATTCCTTGGAAATTTTTTATTATGGGATGATCCCATTATAGATTAAGATATGATGGGTTGATCCCTATTATAGCTCAAGATATGTCAGGTTGAGCCCATTATAGCTCAAGATATGATGGGTGAGCCCCATTATAGTTCTCCAATGCATTGGGTACTCTAGATATGGAAGTTGAAAGTAAGGTAATTAAATTTTTAATGGTTAATGTAAGAGTGATATTCTAATTATGTATCAAGTCACTTGCGTGATTTTTTATGCATTCTAATGAGTTTTTAAGGAAAGGATTTTTAATGGTTTACATGTTTTCTATAGACTAACATATTCTTTCTTTTGTCCCTTACTAATATTTTTTTTCTCATCCCAATTTTTAATTTTTTTTCATAGGATGTAAGGGATAATAGAGACAAAAATGTGTTCAAGGGGATAATTGGGATGATTTATCATGAAAAGAAACAATGTTTTATTTTAAAAGTTTTATATTTTTGAAGAAATGGATATTGTTTTAATAGTATCCACTTTGTATAAGTATAGGATGTTATGTATAAAATATCTCATAATTATGTAAAACACTAAACCAAAAAATATTCTCAATGTAAAAGTAAGTTAATTCTTGATTAAAACTCAATATTATGTAATTTTTTAAGGCTGAGGCCTTATAGTTGGTATTAAAAACAATTTAGACAACTTTAGAGGTTAGGGTAATCTTAATAAGTTTACCAAAAAAGACTTTACCTTATAGACAAGTTAAAATGTTATATCATTTTAATATTACAATGTTTCTTCATCTAAGGTATATCTATTCATAATGGTTTTCCATAGAGTAAACATGGAATCTATGGTAGAAAGACATTGAGAGGAAAATATCCTTCCAAATAAGCATCCCGATATGGTCAGAATCAAAAAATAAATAGTTTGTTACTATGATGGCTAAATTTAAATAGGATATAAATTGTGATGGAATCCATGCATGAGATTAACTAGATCAACTATAGAGGAATATTTCAGTATTGAAGCATTTCATGATGCAACATCCTCTAGGTTTTAGTGGAACCTCAGATCTAGTGGTATCCTAAAGATGGATCAATGCTCTAGAAAATATATTTGAATTCATGGGATGTTCAGAACAATAAAAGGTAACCCTATACATTTATCGTTTTTAAGGTGAAGCCGATCAATGTGGTATCTGGTTAATAATACCAGAGAAAATAGTGATATTGACACTATGTAATGGTATGATTTTAAGAGTATATATCTAGAAAAATATTTTCCTAAAACTGTTCGAATCATAATGGAGAAGAAATTATTGGAACTAAGGTAGAAAGATGATGATTCTGTGATTGTGTATGTATCCAATTTTATGAGACTATCCAGGTGCATGCTATATTTTATTTAGGACCTTGATAGTAAAATTATTAGATTTTACTCTTGTTTAAAACCATTTTTATGAATATATTTGGTTTCAAGAGAGTTTGAAATCTATGAGAAACTTATTTAATGTGATGAAAAATTTAAGATGGAGTTTTCTGGCACATATGTACATCAAGATGACAAGAATAAGAAGTGATCAGGTTGGTAGGAATTGCAGAATAATTCATTAAAGAAATATGTAGGTAAGAGAATAAAATTCCCTTCTTGTGAAAAGTGTTGTAAAAAGAATCCCAAAAAACTTCTTATGAATTTTGGGAAGCGCTAAAAATGTTGAAATTTTAGACACATGTATCATGAGTTCAAGGAAAATAATCAGAAAAACAATGAGAATCTGATGGTGAGATGATTTAACTATAAGAAGTTGGGTCATTTTGATAATGTGTGTCCGTAGTTAGTCACTCAAGGGGGAAATTAGTAATATTGGAAATATAAGTTTGTGGAAATTTTTTTACAACTACATCATTAGATTTTGAGCCATAAAATGAAGTGGTATTAGGTACATTTCTTATTTTATCAAAATTTTCCAATGTGTTGTTTGATTTAGGGTCTACACATTCCTTCATTTATGAGAATTTTTTTGGTAAATTAGGAATTATACATCAAGAAATAAAACCATAACTTATGGTAAAAATAGCTGGGGGATAAATTAAGGAAAAAAATTTATAAGAATATTCATTTCCTTGTCTATGGAAATAATTTACCAAAAAACCTTGTTGTCTTACCTCTAGTAGAGTATGTAGTTATTCTAGGTATGGATTGAATTTCTCTTTACCATGCTAAGATTGAATATAGAGATAAAGAAGTTTCATTTAAGAAAGAGTTTTAGTTTATTTAAAGGAACTAATCCATGCCATTGATAACATATAAGGAAGTTAATAAATTGTTAAAATATGGAAATTAATGTTATCATGCATATATTTTTGAAAATAAAAGAACTTTTCAGATTAATGATGTTATGGTGGTAAATGATTATCTAGATGTTTTTCTTGATAAGTTTCCCAGTATTATACCTAATTGGGATGTTGAATTCACTGTTAACTTAGTTCCTAATTCTAAACCAATTTCTAATCCCCCTTATCAAATGGATCAAATGAAACTTTTAGAGTTTAAAATGAAATTTTAGGAGTTATTAGATAAAGGTTTCAAATGACCTATCATTTCACCATGGGGTTCTCCTATATTGTTTGTAAAAAAAATATGGTTCAATGATACTTTTCATTGATTATAGATCCTTGAATAACATCACTGTTAAGAACAAGTATCCTTTACCACATATCAATGATTTGTTTGATCAGCTCCAGGGAGCACAATATTTTTCAAAGGTTGATTTGAGGTCTAGGTACAATCATATGAAGGTGAAGGAGAATGAAATTCCAAATATAGTATTTCAGACAAGATATGAGCATTATGAATTTTTAGTTATGCGCTTTGGGTTGTCCAATGCACCTGCTGTTTTCATGGATCTTATGAATAGAATATTTCATGAGTTCTTGGATAATTTTGTGGTTGTGTTTATTGATTAAATTCTGGTATACTCTAAAAGTAAATAGGATAATGAAAGGCATCTAAGGGTTGTTTTGAAAACCTTAAAATAAATGACACTGTATGGTAAATTTAGTAAGTGTGAATTTTGTTTGCAACAAATTTCATTCCTTGGACAAATTATTTATAAAGATGGAATAATCATTGATCCTCCTAAGAAAGAATCTATTGATGAATGGACAATACCCACAAGTATAACTAAGATTCATAGTTTTCTTGGTTTACCAGGATATTACAGGAGGTTTGTTGAAAAATTTTCATGCTTATCCAGACCAATGACTAAGTTAACTCGAAAAGAATTTAAGTTCATCTTGATAAAATAATGTGATGATTGTTTTCAGGAATTGAAAGAAATATTAGTGAATGATCTAGTTTTATCCCTACCTTCTAGAAATAGTGAATTTGTCATATATATTTATTCTTCATTGAATAGACTTGGTTGTGTCCTAATGTAGAATGATCAGGTAATTTCTTATACCTCACGTCAGTTGAAACCTCACGAGTTAAATTACCCTACACATGATTTTGAATTAGATACTATTATTTTTGAATTAAAAATTTAGAGGCATCATTTTTATGTTGTAAAATGTGAAATATATACAAATAATAATTTTTTTAAGTATATATTAAATCATAAATAATTGAACATGAGACAAAGGAGATGGCTAGAACTAATAAAGGATTATGATTGTACGATTCATTAACATCCTAGAAAAGAAAATAAAGTGGATGATTATTTGAGTCAAAAAAGTAATTCTACATTAACTATGTTATATTTTTAATATGATCCTTTGGTTAATGATTTGATGCATTTTGGATTGGAAGTTGTTGGTGCTAGAAATTTCTCTGTTTTGTTTCAGGTGTCAGTGCAATCATCTCTATTAAACATAATTAAGAAGGAACAAAAAGAAGACTGTGAGTTACATAAAAAGGTATAATTGGTTCAAAGGGGTAAGTTTCTTGAATTTAAAATTGATAAATATTGTGTTTTGATATTTGGGAAGAGATTATGTGTGCCTTGTGATTCAGATTTGAAGAAAGGGTTGTTATGTGAAGCTAATAGTTATTTATTTTTAGTTCATCCTGGTAGTGACAAGATGTACAGAGACCTTTGAGAGTATTACTGGTGGGATGGAATGAAAAAATATACTGTTGAATATACCCTAAGATGTTTGAGTTTTCAACACGTTAAGGTAGAATGATAGTTTCTGAAGGGGATGATTCATTCTTTTCCAGTGTTAGAGTTAAAATGGGAAAATATATCAATGGAATTCATAATGATATTATTGAAAACTTCTTAAGGTAATAATTAGATCTGAGTTATTGTTGATCAATTGATTAAATCTTCTCATTTTATTCCAATTCGAGACACTCTATCTCTATATCAACTTTCTCAGTTGTATCTTACATAGATAACTAGGTTACATGGAGTTCCTCTATCCATTGTATCTGATCTTGATCCCAGGTTCACTTATAACTTTTGGAAAGGTATTCAGAATTCCTTGGGTACTAAATTAAATTTCAGTACAACTTTTCATCCTCAATCAGATAGGAATTCAGAACATAAAATTCAGACCTTGGATGATATGCTACATGCTTGCTCAATGAATTACCAGGGAATTTGGGATCAATATATTTCATTGGTTGAATTTTCTTATAATAACAATTTTAATTCCAGTATATAGATGGAATCATTTGAGGAATTATATGGGAAGCAATGTTGAACTCTAGATTTTTGGGATGATGTTAGGGAAAGGAATTTGATGGGACTAGAGTTGGTATAGGAAACAATAGATAAATTTCAGTCTATTTAACAACACATGAGAATAGCCCAGAGTAAGTAGAAAATTTATGCAAATAACCAGAGGAAGGATATTTATTTTGAGGTAGGTGATCATGTCTTTCTCAAAGTTTATCCATGGAAAATGTGATACATTTTGGTAAGAAAGGAAAGTCGAGCCCATGATTCATTGGACCCTATAAATTTTTGGATAAAGTTGGATCAGTTCCCTACCATGTGGATTTTAATCCGTGTTTATCCAAGATACGCAATGTTTTTAATGTTTTAATGTTAAAAAATTATATTTTGGATCCATCTCATATTTTGAGTCCAAAATTTGTTTGATTGGAAGAAAATATTTCATATGAGGAACAACCTGTTCAGGTTATTGACTATAGAGAACATGTGTTATGGAATAAGGTAATTCATTAGGTAAAATTTTTATGAAAAATCCATATGGTTTAAGAGGTCACATGGGAATATAAAAATTCTATGAGGGAAAATACCCCCACTTGTTTGTTAAGTGAACAAATTGGGAGGATTCAATTTCCAAAATGGGGAAAGGATGTAACATCCTAGGTAATTATAGAAAAGTAATTTTTCATAATTACTAATATTTATGAATTAGATAGTAATTTTAACTTAAATATGGAACTATTTTATAAAGTGTACCCTACATGCAATAACGAGTCTCTTCAAAATCATATGTTGCATGCAAGACTGTGTTATACCAAACAATAATAATACAATGTAAATATTATTATTTTATATTGAAGTTATAACTTAGCCATTGTATTAAAAAGAATAGATATAATTAAATATATTATGTTTAAACATGTTTATTAAATTTTTTACATTCAACCAGTAAATTTTATTTGTTTAAAATAAGAATGAATCCAATTTTAAGCATAAAAAGCTCTAATATTTTTAAAAGGTAGTTTTACATCCTTTTGATGGAGAACCAATTTTAAATATAATTTTGACACATTTATAATTTATATATGATAAATGAAACTTAATATTTAAAATAAAACATAAAAATCAGGTTACGGTAAATTTTTAGTATTTTTCTAAGAGCTTTCATATTTTAATGAATAGTGAATATTACAAAATATTAGGTCAACAAAGTTTTTCCATCCAATTTATTTATATAGTTAAATTATATTTTAAATTGGTTTTAAAAAATAATTAGTTCAATTATAAATGAATCAAACCAATTTAGATCATTGGAATCAATTTCACATTTAAATTAGATATAAAAACATTTAAAACTTTTTAATCTTTCACTTTAAAAGCCCACTTTTTCATTTTGTCTATGAGATTAATTTTAAATATAATTTTTCTAATTTTATGAATTGAATTAGGTAAAATAGATTCTAATTTTGGAATAAAAATTTCCAAATTAGGCTGTAAGTTCAGTTTCATTTTTTAGGAATAAAAAATTTACCATGGTAATTTTTTTACCGTGATATATGAAAAAAATGAAACATGTTAAAGTTAAAATGGGTAAATGCTTAAAATACCTAAAAAATATAACATTTAAAGGTTGGTTGAGGTTTGGATCAACCTTAAACATTATAATAAACATCAATTTAATATATAATTCATTGAAATTAATTCTACCTCAATATGGTTACCTTTAAATATAAAATAATCAATAATTTAATCACATAAACCCACCTCTCTTCATGTATAAATCCCACCCATAACCTCTCCATTTCGACCCAAAAATCATTTTAGATCCTCAAATATCTGACCTAACCTGTACCTATCATTATATACATGTTAAAGTGCTTCTGTTCTCACCAAAAGACCAAATCTAAGGTTCTCCATGGTCTTTCAAGGAGGTGATATTCAAGGGGTAATGTTCCCAAAGTACCTCTATTAATTTCTTTTATTTTTATAATTTCTTCTAACCTCTTTCACCCATCAATGAATGATAAATATATAATAATTTATATACTATATTTTTATGTTTCTAATGTAATACCTCACATAAATTTTATTTCTCATCTCATCTTATTCAAACAAACAAAATTATTGTCCAAGTTTTGTCGATTAATCGCTTCAGTGAATAATTTTTTTTCTTTTTTCATTACTTGCTTCATGGCTGGTCTTAAAAATATTTTTTTGGTTAAATAATATTTTAATATGTATATTATAACCTATTTAATATTATTTAAATGTTATATTAAATATACCTTCATGCTTTCCAAATTATGGATATACGATAACTTTGTTTTTGGACGTATGGACTAACGCCTCCTCAAAGTGACGTGATTCGTTCACACATCACATGAAATGTATTAAGGATTTTTTTAGTAAAGATATATGATATAAAAGAAATATTAATTATAATTTAATTATATTATATATATATACACATATTTACATACATTCCATTTATTTTTGTTCTTTCAAAACAACAGGAAAACAAAAATAGCTTTCATCTGTACGTACAATCTACCGTCTCCATGAATGACATTTTTCATTTATATTTATATATTATCATAAATAATTATATATTGAATATATATGATATTTATATCATTTTTTATATTCTATAAATAATTAAATTTTGATAATCAAGAATAACAAGTCAAAACACGTACAATTAACAAAGAAAATATGACCAGAAACGTAACTTAAACACGGAGTTAATAAGAAACTGGAAATATAATGTCTTAAGTGAATAATACATGGTATTATAAATATTAATATGGTTTTTGATAGATTAATAATAAACTTATACTTATTATACATTAGTTTTGAACACGTTTGAAGGAAATCGAATGTGAGTTAAGGGACTTTCATTTAAAACCCTCTTTTAAAGTTCATTTTTCATCTCTTTTTATAAAAAGACAAGAAGAATATTTTTTAACTTATAAAACATGAGTGGTTTCTCTTTATTTCCTGAATATTTATTATTTTAATGTTTTATTTATATGTTTCATTGTTTTTTAAAGGAATTGGTTTAATTATTATGTGCACGATTTTTTATTTTTTAAAAGTGATTTTTATAAGAAAAGGGTATGTTGATATCTGAAAGTGTTTTTCTTATGGGTTTAAACGATTTTCAATGGTTTTATTCATGATATGTTCATTGTAAATTGTTTATTATGGGTTTATCCTATTATATCTCAAGATTTTATGGGTTTATCCCCATTATAGATTAAGATATGTGGGGTTGAGCCCATTATAGCTCAAAATGTGATGGGTGAGCCCCATTATAGATCTCCAATGAATTGGGTACTTCAGAGATGAAAGTTGACCATAATGTTATTCCATATATAAGGGTTAATGTAAGTGTGTTATAGTACCGATTTTCCAAGTCACTTACATGATTTTTATGCACTCTAACGAGTTTTTAAGAAAAGGATTTTTTAATGATTTTCATGTTTTCACTAGACTAACAAATTATTTCTTTTGTACCTTTCTGATATTTTTTTGATCATCCCAAGTTTTAAAATGTTTTTTCACAGGACTTAAGGGAGAATAGAGACAAGTCTGAGTTCAAGGGGATAATTGTGATGATTGATCATGAAAAGAAACCATGTTTTATTTTAAAAGTTTTATATTTTGAAAGAAATGGATAATATTTTAATAGTATCCACTTTGTATAAGTATAGGATGTTATGTACGAACTATGTACTAATTATCTAAAACTATAAGCCTAAAAGGATCCTCAATGTCAAAGCAAGTTAATTCTTGAATAAAAATTAATATTATATAATTTTGAAGGCTGAGGCCTTATAGTTGGCATCAAAGGATAATTTAGATAATTTTATAGGTTAGGGTAATATTAATATATTTCCCTTAAAAGGCCTTACCTTATAGAAAAGTTAAAATTGTATAGCATTTAAATATTACCATGTTAATTTATCTAATATATATCTATTAAAAATGGATTTCCACATAGGAAACAAAGAAGCTGTGGTGGGAAGACATCAATAGGAAAATATCCTTCCAAATCATGATCTTGATATGGTTAGAATTGGAACTGAATAGTTTGTTTCTATTAGGGATCAGTTGAAACATGCTATAAATGGTGGTAGAATCCATGCATGAGATCAACCCTATAAACCATAGAGAAATATGTTAGTAATGAATTATTTCATGTGGCAACGTCCTCCATCTTTTTGTGGATCCTCAAATATAGTGGTATCTGAAAGATGAATCAATTCTCTAGAAAAGATATTTGAAGTCATGGGATGTTAAGAACACTAAAAGGTAACCCAGACTGTTTATCATTTTAAAGGTAAATCTGATCAATGAGGTCTCTGGTTAAGAATACCAAATAAAATAGTGATCTTGACACTTTGGAATGGTATGATTTTAAGAGTCTATTTGTATAAAAATATTTTCCAAAAACTATTTGACTCATAATGGAGAAGCAATTATTAGAACCGAGGAAGAAATATGATGATTCTTTGGCTATGAATGAATCTAATTTTATGATACTATCTAGGTACGTATTGGATTTTATTTTGGACCTTGATAGTAAAATTAATAGATTTTTCTCTGGTTTAAAACCATTTTTATGAGGAGATTTTTCTTTAAGAGAGTTTAAAAGCTATGAGATACTTGTTCATTATGATGAAAAAGTTGGGATGGAGTTTTGTGACACATATGTGCCTCATGATAATAATAATAAGAAGAGGACAAGTTATCATACATTGAGGATGAATTCATAAAAAAATATGGAGATAAGAAAATACAATTCCCTTCTTTTGAAAAGTATGGTAGAGAGCATCCTAGAGAATTACTTATGAATTCTAGGAAGTGATACTAATGTGGAATGTTTGGAAACATGTCTCTTGAGTGCAAGGAAAATGATTAGAAAAATAATGATAAGATAAAAGTGAGATGTTTTAACTATAAAGAGTTGGGTCATTTTTCTAATGTGTGTCCAAAGTTATCCACTCAGTGGGGAAATCAGGAATATTGGAAATAGAATGGTGTGTAAAATTATTTTGAAACTACATCAATAGATGTTGAGTAATCAAACAAAGTGGTATCAGGTACCTTTCTTGTTTTCTTAGATTCTTCCAATATTTTGTTTGATTCAGGGTCTAAACATTCCTTTATTTATAAGAAATTTTCATGTAAATTGGGAATTCCACCTCAATAAATGAAACCAAAACTTATGGTCAAAACACATAGGTGAAACATTAAGGAAAAACAAAATTATAATAATATTCCTGTCTTTGTATGTGTAAATAATTTACCAGAAAAACTTATTTTTTTCCTCTAATAGAGTATGGAGTTATTCTAGGTATGGATTGACTTTATGTTTACCATGCTAAGATAGACTATAGATCTGATGAAGTTTCATTTCAGAAAGAGTTTTAGTTTGTGTATAAGAATGAACCCATGCCATTGATAACATATAAAGAAGCCGAGAAATTGTTAAAATATGTAAATTAATTTTATCTTGTACATATTGTTGAAAACAAAGGAACCATTCATATTAATGATGTGACAAATATAAATGAGTATCTGGATGTTTTTTTCTGATGAGTTGACTAGTATTATATCTGATCAAGATAATTAATTTACTATGGATTTAGTTCTTGATGCTAATACAATTTATAAACCCCCTTATCAAATGAATCAAATAGAACTTTTAGATCTAAAAAATAAATTGTAGTAGTTATTAGATAAAGGTTTCATTTGATCTATCACTTCACCATGGGGTTCTCCTGCCTTGTTTGTAAAAAATTATGATGGTTCAATGAGACTTTGAATTGATTATAGAGACTTTAATTGTAATGACCCAACCCCAGTTACCCAGATTTAGTGCATTATTACATAATATTGGCATGATTACAAGGAATCAAGTCCCAAAGGACTGATCAATTTAGTAGTTTTGGAAAATATATTACAAACATGAACGTTACATTACACATTAATAAAAACAAAACAAAACATAAATGATCCTTTGAGAACTCCATTAATCCCCTATGTTAACCCTAATTATCAATCATAATACACTTCTTGGAATCCTGGGAAAATAAAACATAAGAAAGGGGTGAGCTCAAACACTCATTAAGGGTAATCAATACAGTGGAAGATGACATAAACATTAGGCATGATGAATAATTTAAAACATATGCCTTTAAAAATAATAAACATGAACACTTTATAGTGGGAATATGAGATGAGTAAATAATGCCATAAAAAAACATAGTCATGGGTATTATACTAGTCGAATAACCACATGAACCATCAATAATATTTTCATAATGAGGTAATGTATAATTCCGAACATTCTGAAACATTTTTTCAAGGCCTCGACCAAGACGTCTAAAAATGATTAAGGCCTCGGCCAAAACCATATATCAAATTGGGAAAGGCCTTGGAAAATTCCATATCTAATTGTCTCATGAGACCTACCGATGCACTAAAGAGCTATAGCGGGATCCACCCGTCACTTACTAAGTCCAATACATTCCTCATATGAAAAGGTTGAAACATAACATAAACATTCGTATTAAAACTATCATACAAAATGTCAATACTTTAACCATAAACCATGAATGGTATAAAAATAACACATCTACAGTAAAATATATCACAAAAATTTCAATACAATATGGAATATTTGTATCATAATAAATCAACTTCAAACAAGTTTAAAATCCATCAAAGGATGTCAACATAAATGAAAATGTTTTTTAAAACTCTTTGAGAGAAATATCCCTTTTCATGAAAACATTTAAAAGTCACACATTTATAAAGGAAGTAATTTAAAAGATATTTTTGAATAAAAGTGTTCCATAAAACTTTGAAACTTTTGAAAATAATTATCATTTCAAAAAATTCATGTCCATATAAATAAATCCTTAAAACCATTTTGAAAACATGGAAATTAATTAAAAGGATTTAGAAAGATAAATGTTTAAAACATTTAAAATGATGATCTAGTTAAATAGACCCTCCTATAAAACCTCAGAATATTCCTTTTGAAAACATTTTTATGAAATATGGGTATCTATGATAAATATGTCCCTGTAAATACTTAGACATAAACAATCTCAGATAATAATGAGATTGAGGAAATAACCCTTACCTTGCACTTTACTTTGGTCGAGGGTACATTTAAACTTCTATATAATGACCACATTATGTTATTAAATTATAACAGAACCAAATTCATATTTTTTATATCATAAATTATTCATTTATGACTTTATACTACCCATTTAATAATGATTTCCATGTTAAATTAACATTTCGGGTAATAATCGCTTTCTTTATCGTACCTGTTTTAACTTGTTATTCTTGATCATATCATTTAGATCATGATTTATATACTTATATAATATAATACATGATTTATATATAATATATATTTAAAATATAAATATGTATAGCAGATAGATATATGAAATGTAAAACACCATTTATGGAGACGATAGGTCGTACACACACATAAACACTGTTTCCGCTTTCATATCGTATTGAATGGAAGTAAGTGAATAAGATATATGTAAGTACATTAATATATATACATACATACATATATATATATTCAGTAGCATTATTATTTAATATATTACATACTTATTAATAATATATATTTTTATAATCATCGTTGAATGGTGAATGTGGAAATGAATCTCATTGCGTTGTGGAGACGGTAAGCCATACGTACACACGAGCGACGATATCATTTCATTAATGATTAAAAGGTGTGGAATTGGATGGTATATTAATTTTATAGAGACATTATCATATTATTTTTATTATTTATATACTTATTACTCATCATTATATCCATCCAAATAATATAGTGTTGAATAACAAATTACACGACGGTGTGGAGATGGTAAGCCGTATGTATGCATGCATGGTGACATTATCATTCATAGGATGGATAGAATAATGAATATGGTTGTACCATATTTATAATAACATCAAAATATGTATAAGGTACTGGAGTTATTTTTTTTTTATGGAAACAAAAAAGAAAGAGGAAGTGGAAGAAGAAAAGAACATGAAAGAGGGAAGTAAAATTATTACCTCTTCTTTGGGTGTTTCCTTTTGAGTTGATCAAAAGGGCTCCTTAGGTTAGCTTTATGATAAAATTAAGGACTCTAGGTTTATTTTATGGAAGTTTGGAGGATATTTGGGCAGGTTTTGGCCGAGACAAATGGATTTGGCTGTGTGATTTTGAGAGAATGTGAAGTTCCCTTTTATAAGAGAGGTGTGGGTCACTTTAGGAAAAGATTGAAATATTATTTTATAATAAAATAATTTTCAGTTTATAATGGCTCGAAAATGATTTATTTCTGGGATAAGATGGTTATGGGTTAAAAAACACTCAACCAATAGTTTTTAGAGAGGTTTAGGTCACCATATTAACCTTATCTTTTAGATTGAACTCTTAGTTAAATAGTTTAACTTTTACCACGTCTTCTTGTATTCTTACACTATATGGTTAATAAACTTACTATAAAATTAAAATATAACATAAATTATTTCATTAATGACATATATAATATTATTTAATCCCTTTTTCCAAACCTTATATTTTTAGGAATATTATACAATTAAATAATATAATATTTCTTTTAAAAACTCATTTATATCAATTTTGACACTATTTAATATTTGGTTTATGTGAAATTCATCACAACTTGATTAATTCAAAAAAGATACATTTAATCAATTATAAAATTTTATATTCACCTATAAAATTCGTGGATGTCATAAAAACTTTGAAATTATATCTATTTTAATATTTATAATACCATTTATTTGATTCTTTCATTAATAAGGTAATTACTACATCATCATTGTATCATAAATAAATTTAATTATTTAATGTATAAAAATTATAAATAAAATACCATTATATAGAAAATATTTTTATCTTTCTAATGAATATTTATAGTTGAAAATATAACTTATATAAAACCTTTTAAAAATTTTTTTACTAAAAGATATATGTTTATGTCATTTTTGTCTTTACTTTAAATTAATTAATATAAAGTGTCATTATCACTCTCAAGTGGCTCCAAGTAGTCCCAAAATCGACCCAAGGATGACCATGGTCGGAAATTTTTCAACCAATATGAATAGGACACATTTTAGGGTAATTTAATATTATAATAATAATATTTGTTTACCCTTATTTACCAGATTTACCCTTTAACCATGGTAAATAAAATATTTACTGAAGTAAATATTCAAAGTGTCTAAAAATAAAATTTACCTATTTACACAATTTGGAACTCTTGATTCCAAATAAGGAATCCATTTTTCCAAATTCAAAACACTGAAGTGGCAGAAATTAATTTAAAATTAATTCCCCTTGTCAAAGCCAAAAAGCGGGTTTTTAAAAATTAAAAACTATCAAAAGATTGACATGTGTTTATGTAAAATTTAAATTTGAAATTACTTATAATGACCTAATTTTTATTAAATGATAAAAATATAATCTAATTATACTTCAAAAAAATTCAAATTCATAATTTAACACTATACATTATTTCGATTAAAAAAGTTGTTTTCAATTAAATCATAGTATTTTTCACTATTCATCAAAATATGAAAGTTATAAGAAAAGTACCAAAAATTTATCCAAAATAAATTTTTATGTACCTATTATAGAGAATAATTTAATTTCATTAAATGGAATATATAAAACTGTCAAATATTGGTTTTAAAAAGGGTTTTCCATTAAAAGATGGTAAAATTGCATTTTTTGAAAAATACTTCTTTTATCTGAAAAAATGAATTTGTTCTTATATTATGTCTAAGAAACACATAATATGGATGTTAAAATTATATAGAGTATATAATATTCAAAATGCAGTTATTACTATTCATAACCTCTTTTTGAACGGCTAGTTTGGTAAGTTTTGGTGTGCTTGAACTCGGCGTTGTGTTTAGCGTAAACTATTGAATTAATTTAACGAGATAACGTACTATGAAATCTTGGGGTGTTACATTATTCTATTCTTCAATAAATTTCATCCTCGAAATTTGAAATTGTTCTTCAAAAATAAAAGGTTAAAAATAGAAAAATACCTTTTTGGAAAACCCACATCAGTAATTGGGTTAATAAAATTTAGTCTTAATAAGAGGAAAAGGGAAATGAAAAAGTCACCACCAAATTATGACCTCGATTAGAAGAACATTGGTGGAAATTATAGACACATAATTGGAGGTAAAACATAAATATTTATAGGGAGTTATTGAGGTCATAAATCATAAACAAGTGTAAAATTGAGGGCCTCAAAGCCATAAATCTATGATGATTTAAAATATCACTGGTTCAACACAACCTAAGGTATTAGGATAACACATTTTTGGTTTTAAGATCCATTATCTAAAGTTTAATAATTAATTTATTCATAGAATAAGAGGAAAAAAATATACTTGACTAGTAGAGTATCATCCTTCAACTAATTTATAGCATAAACTCATCTTTCACTCCAAAAGATAATATAATTCAAAAATATTCTATTTATCCTAATCGTATAGGGTTCCAAAAATAGTGAATTTATAATTCATTTGTCATACTATTTAAAAAAACTACATTATACAAACTAGGACATCACGTAGGCCAGTGGTAGGTGATGCACCCTTGTTGCCCTTCGATTGCGGGTTCAAGTCTCACAGCCTTGCCGGATGCAACAACTTGTCGCCCGACCTCTGGGTTGTACTTTTTATGACAATCCAAAAACAATCTCAAGAAATGATTTAGCCTTAACAATAGTATCAAATTTCAAACCTAATTTATTCCAACCTTTATACTTATCCAAAATAATTGTATCCAAACTCACAATCCAAAATTTATAAGGAAGGTAAACACAATGAAGATCCTTTTTTCCATGTAATAACATGTGAATACCTGCATCATGTATTCTTTTAAAACACAGTAACTCCCTGAATTACCATAAAACCTTATTGATTACATTCATTCTCCCTTATTTCTTATAGAATAATGGATATACTCCTATCCAAAAATGTTGTAAACTCTAACAATGATGGAATATACAAATCATTAATCAGTTTCAAGGTAGTCAATAATATCCAATATGATTTATCCAAATAAATCATATATTATTCCAAAATCACTACCTTAGTATCAGAACCATATTATGGTTTATCTTTCTCTCAACCATATATTTTCCAAAAAATTTAACCTACTATTGAGTCACTTTTCTTGGTTCCACACAATCTCAAGTCCTTAATGAAATAATACTGCAGTACAATCCTTATATACTCTATAATTCTCATAACATGTACATCATTAATACAATACTCAAATGAAACAATAATTTAATATCAATGTAAGAACACTGGTCATTACTCTTCATCTATAGTAATATAATAACTTGATTATTATTCAACAACATCATTTATGGTATACTATGATGATTTGGACATTGATTCACGTAGTGTCTAAAATTTTTGCAGATGAAGCATTGTACATTTGAAACCTTTTTCTTACCCTTGAAATCACATACTCAGTGTCCTTTTTCTCCACAATTATAACAAACTCCCATTCCCTTCAAGCATTCACCAAGGTGATACTTTCCACAATTATCACTTATGAAAAAATCCTTCTTTCCCCTCTTCCCTTTATCCATCTTTCTCTCTTCCATCCTTTTCTTCTCATGCTTCCCTTCAAGGCCATATGCCTTAGAGAATTATTTACTTATATTATTAACACATGATACTATTTCTTCATATGATGATAATATGTGGTAGAATATTTCCTTTTTAAATGTAAATACCCGTAAATTTCAAGGGAATTTTTTTCTTAAATTCTTTGGGATTTTACGAGTACACAGTTTCTGACGGCACCTGATTCTGAGGCCCGGTGTGCCTGGAATCAATTTTCGAAGTTTAGCTCGGGTACGTTCAGTGAACGAATGAGCGGGTTTTTCTATCTTTTGAACCGATGCTCAGATTTTAAATCCGAGGGCACCGATGGAACCACAACACCAGTAATTTCTTAAGAGGACTTTTACCGTGGATGCGTTTTCATGGGAGAAGGAGTTTGATTTTGTGGTTTAAATAAGAATTGAATAAAAATTGTAGAACAATTTTTATTCTTTATTCTAAGTGGATTTTCCTAAGTGTGGGAGTTGGGGTGGGACCCACTAGTTACTAACTACCCATGTGAGGATAAAGGATAGGTGGGGCCCACACAAGCCCCACCCCTTCACATTCCTTAAAACCCCTTAAACCCCCCCTTTAATCTTCTTGTGTTTAATGTTGGCAAACCTTTGTATTTAATTAAGTGACTTCTCCTCTTCCACTTTAATAATGCCAACACACATTAATTTAATTAATTGAACCTCTTCAGGTAATTAAGTTATGTGTTTGATTTTTGAAATTTTAAATGCATGGCATGAATGAATAAAATAAGATGAGACTTATTTTATTTTGGGGGGTTAGTTTTGTTGTGTGAGAGAATTTGGGGGAGAGCTCTTTTCTCTTTTGAAGAACTTTATCTTCAAATGAAGAATGCCAACTCTCCGATGAAGAACATCGATCCGGAGCCCCTATTAATTCATCACCTTCTTCCTCCACGAAAAGGTAGGAGACACCGATGATGACGGAAACGACGCCATCGTCCACGACGCTTGACAACCGTGAAATTCCTTATAGGTAGGGGTTATCTTCGTTCAAAGTTTTATTTATCAACCCTCATTGATTAAATATTTGGCTGCTTGTTATCATCATAATGGGAGGAGATCAGACCGCACAAACACGGCCGATCCTCCTCCCCTTATCTTGTTAATCTTCGCTGATCATTGTGGCGAAGGTGGCGCGGTTCCGTTGCACCGTGTGGGAACGAAGAGGACCGTGGCCAGAAGCGGGCCGCGGTAGAGGGGCGCGGCGCCATCACGCTGTGCTGGAGATTCAAGGGGGCCGCGGCTAGGATGGGCCGTGGCAGAGGGGCATGACGCCGTCGCGCCGCGCTGGTCGGACAGGAGCCGCGGCGGTCTTCAAAGGGGCGGCCAGCAGAGCCGGCCGCCGACGCCACCTGGAGGTGGGACCCAAAGGGGTCCCATGGTTACACAAGTCCGGCCATTATGACCGGCTGTTCGAAGGGAACTGGGGGGTCGTAACCCCCCGACAGCAATTAGGGAAGACCCCACAGGGTCCGCCGTTTCGGAGACAAGGGGGCGGCGCCCCCTTCGCACCCCGCTCGGCCGAAAGACAAGCCGCGGCTGGCTTCTGAGTCTGGCCGCAGGCCGCGTCGGGTTGGGCCGCCTGTGCTGGGCCGAGCCGCACCCAATCGGGCGTCGGTTCGACCCGGTTTGGGCCGACCCAGGGGGTATTGGGCCGGGTCGGACCGGGCCCAAACCCCCTATTTTCGAACCAGGTTCGTTCAAACGCCCATATCTTGGGCTACAGAACTCCGATCTATGCACTGTTAGTTTCATAGGGATAATTGTATTGAGACAGTCATTTTGGTATATTACACTTGAGGTTTTGGCTAATTTTGTGTATGGCCAGGTTGGTTCGAACCCGAAACCCACCGGGCCCTTGGAGCAGAAACGCTTATAACATAATGACCGGACATCCGAATGACATGCCGTCAATCAAGTTGAATTCCTCTTAGTGAGACGGTTCATTTGGCTTACTCCACTTGAGGTTTGGACACAGATGGAGTACGGTCGGGTTGGTTTTAGCTTAGAAACCAACCGGGCCCATGGGACAGAAAAGCCAATAACTCTCAGACCGGGCGTCCGATTGACGCACCGTCTGTCGCGTTGAGTTCCTATTCTCCAGAAAAAACTTTGTGATACATCAAATCTGGACTTTGTGATAGTTGATGTATCGACTCCTTGGCTCGTGGAGCGGACCCTCCCGGAATCGAGCATGCTGTGTGTGGGAACCCTAGAGCTGGCTGTGACTGCAACGACTACCGTATTGGGATCCTCCGTGGGTTCGACGACGATGGCGACTGTAATTGGATCCTACATGGGTTCGGCAGCGAGGAAGACTATACTTGGATCCTTCGTGGGTTCAGCAGCGATGATGACTGTACTTGGATCCTATGTGGGTTTGGCAGTGATGGTTATTGTACTAGGATCCTACGTGGGTTCGGCATCGACGACTTCTGTACTAGGATCCTACGTGGGTTCGGCAGAGGAGATGATTCAGAGGCTATATATAATCATATCCACCCCTCTTCATGAGTAGTATACCTGTGCGAGCTGATTATTTACTTTCAATCATTATCTTCAATATTATTGTCTTGATTTCCTATGTGGACTGAGTTGTGCTTTCCTGTGTGGACTGGGTTGTACTTGGGATCTTGAGTTGGCGTCGAACTGGAATTTATGACTTAGGTATATGTATGGGAATATACCTAAGTAGAGTTAGTTGATACTTCGTGTTTGTATCATTCCTTTTTGGTTTATCCTTTATGGATTCTGAGAGGCCTTCAGGGGTCTCGAGGTCCCTACTGAGTATCGTATACTCACCCATGCACGGGCTATGCCTACACTACGTTGTGTTGGTTGCAGAAGACGGACAACATTGATCGTGGTCGAGGCTTGTGGAGCGGGATGGTACCCGGAGGTGGACTATCAGGCGTGACATACTCAGAGAGGACAACCAGACCTGAGGAGCTGATGAGGCTATCTGTACCCACCCTTCAGGTGGGAATACCAAAGGACGACTTGGTGGTTGCTGCTTTACTTTTCAACTGTTGTACTTTATTTTCTCAGTTGTACTCTACTTACAGTTGGGTTTGTATACTGGCCCATTTATTCCAGTACTTACTTTCATACTCAATTTACTTAGTGTTTACTTCAGCTTGCGTACTCTGTTGTGTGTTTGTTTACTTATTTAAAGGCAATGCCTTCCCTTTATCGGGATTTACGCCTTTGGTGCTAGTCGCCAGCCCCTGGCCTATGGAAGGCGGGCTTGGGGTAGTCACAACACGGGCCCCTAGGAAGGGTCGTGACAAATTGGTATCAGAGGAGTCAGTTCTACCGCAGAACTCAGGACTAAGATAATTTATTCTATGTGAAGCAATAATGTTAAGGGTATTGAGTGTGGTTATCAGTCCAGGGAGTCTAGTGTTGGTGCGATGACCGACGTATCCATACACCAGGACCCTAACTTTTGATTTACGACTCAATGCACGAAAACATTTATTGCATCATTGCGATTACTTTGTGTCAGCTCACCAGGTATACTGTATTAACCATGGCACACCTATTTCTTTTTAGGATGACCCCACGATGGCAGACAGCTAGGGTTCCGAGCTTTGTGCGAGATTGTAAAGACCCGGAAATTTCAAGGAAATTTTTTTCTTAATTTTATTTGGAATTTTACCAGAACGCAGTTTCTGATGGAACCTGATTCCGAGGCCCGGTGTGCCCAGAATCATTTTCCAAAGTTTAGCTCGGGTACGTTCAGTGAACGAACGAGCGGGTTTTTCTAACTTTTGAACCGATGCTCAGAATCAAAATCTGAGGGCACCGATGAAACCACAACGCCTGTAATTGCTTAGGAATACCTTTTCTGAAGGTGCGTTTGCTCGGGTGGTGATTTTTAAAAAAAAAGTCACTACAAAAAATACTGGGTTTAGCGGCGGTTTTGTGGCGGCGGTTCACAAAACTGCCGCTAAACATTTTCGATGAAGGTTTCGCGGCGGTTTTTAATAAACCGCCACGAAACCCAAATTTTTTTAAAACACCACAACCCTTCCCCCCACCCCGACGCGTTCCCAAACCCTCGTCCCCGATCCCCCCCGGCCTCGGCGACCGCTGCGCCCCCCGCACCCTCCGGCAACCCCCACACCCCCCGCACTCCCCGCGCCCTCCGGCGAAACCTGCACCCCCCGTCGCCCCCCTCGACCACCGGCGACCCCCGCGCCCCCTGCGCCCCCTGTGACATCCGGCGACCCCAACACCCCTGACGCCCCCCGTGGCCTCCGGCGACCCCCGCACCCCCGACGCCCCCCGCGACCCCTTTCGACTTTGGTAATTTTTAGTTCTTCCTTGATTCTTTGATTGCTTCTCATAAACGACAGATAAGTCATGCATAGTAATTTTGGATTATTTATTTTTGTGGTTTATATATTTCACCTACATTTATTCATGTATTTATTACTAAAAGTCATGCATAGTAATTGATACCTCAACCTTGTTCAGTGTGTTATTTGATTATAGTTATTCTAATTATTTTATGTCTTCTTGCTTGGTATCCAACATAGGTTTGATTGTTGAATTTTTATTTAAAGTTTTCTCTCTAAATAATTCATTGGGAAAAAGAGAGGAGCCCATTAGAAGTTCCTAAATTATGTAGCTGATATTTTTGGATATGTATATCTTTGGAAATTGGTCATTATAGTGATGAAATATTTCATTGTAATTTTTAGTATAGACTAGTTATCACATTTTAAAGCATATATTTATTGTTATTAGAAAAGAGAGAAATTCTATCCTTATTATGATAAATCATATGTTATTCTAGGTTAATAAGATTATAATTACAATTGATCAAGATATGATTATTGGAAAATAGGGATTACTATATCTCTAGTGGTATGGATGGATCTCAGGTTAGCTAATGGCGTTTCAAGTGTTGTTTTCCTCATGCAATTAATAAGTATCAGGATGTTTTTTTTGAGGACTTTATAAGGTTACCTCTATAGATGGAGGTGGATTTTATGATTGAATTAGTACAAGGTATTGAGACTATCACAATATCCCATTACTATATATCTCTATGGGATATTAGATAGATAAATATTTAGTTGGGAGATATTTAATCCAATGGATTTATTAATCTGAGTCTGTATACATAGGGTTATCCATTTCTTTTTACCAATATTTCAAGAGTGAGTTATTGATTTTATATTATCTATTATAAATTAAATCATGTTACTCTTAATAATTGGTATCCTTTTCTATGAATTTATGATTTATTCAATCAGTTTAGAGGTTCTTTATGGATTTTAAAGATTGTTCATCGATTAGGTTATCAGCGGTTAAAGGTTTGAGCTAAAGGTGTGTCCAAGATAGAATTTCAAACACTATATAGTAATTTTGTGGTTTTGGTAATTCTATTTAGGGTAATGGAGAAACCATATGTATTTATAACTTTGATAAACCATTTTTTATCCTTTTTTTTCAGTCGGGACTATATTTATCAATGATATATCGGTATGATCATGATCCTATGAGGAGCATGAAGAATAGTTGTTTATGTTCTTAGAAACATTGAGATATCATCATTTATATGCCAATATATTGAAATGTTATTTCTATAATCAATAGGTGACATTTTTTGGTCATGAGTTCTCTAAATCTAGGATATTAGGGGATATTGAGAAAGTAGAATCTATAATTTCTTAATAGATTCATACTAATATTGTTGAGATTCATATTTTCATTGGTTATGTGGTTTCTTATTCTTGCATTATCTTGGAGTTTCCTCACATATTCATTAAAAATATAGTATTGAATTGGAATGGAGTTAATTTTTAGTGGGATGATAAATAAAAATATTCATTTTATGAGCTAAAAAATATATTGACATCTACACCTATTCTTATTTGACCAAAGCCAAGGATGCATTTTAAGGTCAATAATGAGGCCTCCAATGTGATGTTAAGATTTATATTGATATGGAGGAATGAGTTTTAGTAAATGGGTCTTGAAACTTATAATAAATGATAACAATTATCCAACTCATGATATTGAGTTAGTCATGGTTATGCATGCCCTCCAATGTTTATGAAATTAGTTATTCAATGAGAATTTTGTGGCATTTACAAATAAGAAAACATGTAGTAAATATTTTATCATAGGGATAAAAATTTATGATAGAGGATATGGGATGAATATATTTAGTTATTTTATTTGGATTTTAATTATACTCCAAGAAAGTGAAATTTCATTATTAATGCTCTAAGTATAAATTATCAAGTGCATGTAGTTTATACGTCGAAAGATGAATGTAAATTTATATTACTTTTCTCAGAGATTCATCATGATGTAGTTAATTATAAAGGTCATGTCATTATAGAAACCTTGACCATCACTTTATCTTTATTTTTTTATTTAAAGAAGGTATGATTTCATATTATGTGTATTGGGTTTTCCATGAATGGTTTTATAGTATGGATTTCATACCTAGGTATATGCTTAGTGAGAATTCTCTATTGTATTTTCATGGGTGTAATTTTTTTATTGACCCCGACACCCCCCACGCCCCCCGTGGCCTCCGGCGACCCCCGCACCCCCCGGTGCCCCCCGCGACCCCTTTTGACTTTGGTAATTTTTAGTTCTTCCTTGATTCTTTGATTGCTTCTCATAAACGACGGATAAGTCATGCATAGTAATTGTGTATTATTTATTTTTGTGGTTTATATATTTCTCCTACATTTATTCATGTATTCATTACTAAAAGTGAGAATATCCATCCACAATTTGAGTAATTTCTTGGAATTTATATCGAGCAGTTGGTTCCTTTGGGATATCACTTAATATTATTTACACCTCAACTCTTTCCAAGAATATAGATATGTTCAATAGATTAAATCCCATCCTATAGACCAATTTCAATTCCAATGGTTTATTTTACAAAAATTCATGTGACTTCTCTCCCTTGTAAATTTGGTCCATAATGACATGTCTTATCATGGATAATGAATTAATTAGGTGCTTCATGTTCTGTAAACATATCCCATTGGAAACCATAAAAAATAGTTGGGTAGATAGTGTTATGATAAGTGTGTAACCCGATATTCTTATTTCTCCTCAATGAGGTGTTGACGCTATCTCTTATGGACCAGAATTGTTCGGTTGGTCTGAAGTGGTAAATGTGATCAATGAACCATCTTTATTATATTATGAATACTTTATGATCAATGGTTCATCTTTATTATATTATGTTTATGTAATCTTACACTATCATATATTTTGTGTAGGCACATTGTGATATACATGGATAAAATCTGGATCACATTACCGAGGAACACACCTCAATATGTTAAGGGTTTGAATGAGTTTTTAGATTTTGAAATTTCTAATCGATCCGTTGAAGGGAGAATAAGATTTCCATGTCCTAAATGTAAATTTAGAACATGGTTGAAGAGAGATGAAGTTTATGAACATTTAATACTGAATAAATTCCCTGATCAATATTTGTGTTGGATTTGGCATGGAGAATCAAACAATACAGAAAGATTGAGGACTGATGTTAATCCACAGAATGAGGTCCCAAGTTTGTCGCCAATGGAAAATGAAATGCAAAACCTCATAAATGATGCATTCGGAACTGCAAGACACCACTATGAGCATAAAAACATATCAGAACAACCAGAAGAGGGTGCTACAAATTGCAACGTGACAAGTGATGTTTTTGAGACTGTAACACAAGCAGATCAAGATTGTAACATATCATTGGATCCTCCTCTTGATTCTGTGGAGCCAAATGTAAGGGAAAACTTCAGTGAGGAAAATGAGTTTCATGATTTATTTGACGATGGAAATCAAGAGTTGTATAGTGGGTGTTTGAAATATTCAAAGATTTCATTTCTACTGAAGTTGTACCATATCAAATGTCTATGTGGAATTACAAATAAGGAAATTTCCATGTTATTGGAATTGATTCGTGATGCATTTCCTGAAGCAAAAATCCCAGAATCATTTTATGAGATGAAAAAAGTTGTAAACAAGCTTGGTCTGAATTATACAAAAATACATGCATGTCCCAATGATTGTATGCTTTACTGGGGAGAGGATTCAAGTAGACAGAATTGTAAGAAATGTTCTTCTTCTAGATGACAGTCAAAAGGTGATGTTGGAAGTATGACTGAACATAATTTCATGGAGAAGAAGAAAAGGAACACACCTGCAAAAGTTTTGCGTTACTTTCCTTTGAAGCATCGATTGCAAAGATTATTCAGGTCATCAAAAACCGCCGAACACATGAAGTGGAATTCTATAGATAATAACAATGATGGGTTAATGAGACATCCATGAGATTCCCAATCGTGGAAGACATTTGATTCATTACATTCAGATTTCTCAGCTGATCCTAGGAATGTTCGATTGGGATTGGCTGCCGATGGATTCAACCCATTTGGGACTTTGAGTACGAGTTATAGCATTTGGACAGTTGTTTTGATCCCTTATAATCTGCCTCCGTGGATGTGTATGCAACAAACATCTTTTATCATTTCAATGATTATTCCTAGAAAAAAAATGCCTGGAAATGATATTGATGTATACCTGCAGCCTTTGATTGAAGAATTGTAGGAGTTATGGAGCAACGGTGTTGAGACATTTGATGTTTCTTCTAAAAAAATGTTCAAAATGCATGCTGCTTTAATGTGGACCATTAGTGACTTCCCTGGGCTTGGGAATTTATCTGGTTGGAACACTTATACGGGTTTGGATTGTCCTGTTTGTAACTTTGATTTTGAGCCCAAACGGCTACCTCACAGTAGAAAATGGTGCTTCTTGTGCCATCGAAGATTTCTTGATGCATCTCATAGATTTCGGCTGAACAAATCAAAATTTAATGGTTCCATTGATCATATACCACCTCCAAAGTTGTTAACCGGTTTTGAAATATTGACACAACTTGAAAATGTTAAAACAGAATTTGGGAAGGTTCATCATTTGACTGATAGCGGAAAACGAGTGCGAAGTGCATCGTCAAGTGAAATCAGAACGCAACAATGGAAGAAAAAAAGTATATTCTTCAAACTTTCGTATTGGGAATTTAATTCTTTGCGCCAAAATCTTGATGTGATGCATATTGAGAAGAATGTATGTGATAATTTGATTTTCAAATTACTTAATGAGCATGGAAAGTCGAAGGATCATCTCAATGATCGCAAAGACTTACAAGTAATGAACATAAAACGTGATCTCTGGCCAGATGAGAATGAAAAGTATGCTCCTGCCATTTTTTCAATTAAAAATAGGGATAAAGATGCGTTCCTTAGAATTTTAAAGAATGTGAAGGTATCTGATGGGTATTCGAGTAACATCTAGAGGTGTGTTGATTTGAAGAATCGTAAGTTATATGGATTGAAAAGTCACGATTCACATGTTTTGTTACAACAGTTACTACCATTGGCATTGCGTTCATTATTACCTGAAAAAGTTACTTCTGTTGTACTACAATTCTGCACATTTTTCAGGCAATTATGTGAGAAAACTCTACATCCTTTACAGCTTGACAACCTACATGAGAGGTTTTTATTGACCCTTTGTGCAATGGAGATGATCTTTCCTCTATCGTTTTTTACTGTCATGATGCATTCAACTGTGCATTTGGTTGACGAAGCTAAATTAGGGGGCCCCGTTCATTATCGATGGATATATCCAATTGAGAGGTATTTTATTTATATGTTTCCAGTTAAGTAAACAATATTTGGAATTTAAATAAATGCATAATATTATTATTATTTTTCACAGATATCTTGGGCATTTGAAAGCATACGTGAGAAATAAAGCTCAACCAGAAGGCTCTATTGCTGAAGGATATTTGGCCGAGGAGTGCCTCACCTTTTGTTCCAGATATTTGGATGATATTGAGACAAGATTTAATCGAGTTTGACGTGTTAACGACACATCAACTCAATCTCAAATGCATCAGAAATCAAAAATATTTCCTGCTATTGGCCGATCAGTTGGGAGGACCTTATACACGACACTGACAGAATTAGAGTTATTACAGGCACATAGATATGTGATACTGAATAGTGAAATTGCAGATCCATTTATTAAGGAGTTTAGGATACAAACAAAGAGACGAATGAGAGGCCGAACACGAAATGAAAAATATATAACGAAAGCTGTGAATAAAGAGCTGGTAGAATGGTTTGCACGACATGTAAGTTTATAAATATTGCAATAAATGCGAATATTAGTTTGACACATACAATTTGAAAATCTATTAAATTATATTTTTATTTTTCAGATCATGAATACTAATACTTGATCAGACTTGTCAGAAGATTTGAAGTTTCTTGCTAGAGGTCCTATAAAACAAGTTAGAAAGTTCGATGCTTATAATGTGAATGGTTTTAGATTTCGTACAGTCGATCGAGAAATGGGTTTCAAAACACAAAATAGTGGTATATTTACATTTGCTGAAGTGGAATACTATGGAAAGTTGCATGATATTATTGAATTAAATTACCACGGGCATTTTTCTGTTGTTTTATTCAAATGCAAATGGGTCGATATTATCAGAGGTGTTAAAAGAGATTCCTTGAAATTTACTTCTGTAAACTTCTCTCGCTTGATGGATGTTGGTGATCGTGAACTGCATGATCCATATATCTTAGCATCGCAGGCAAAAATGGTATATTATGTGAATGATGTTGTGGATGAAGGGTGGAGTGTAGTTACTCACGTAATACAAAGAGATTTGTATGATATGGGTGATGAAGTGGAAGATTTGACCTCTGCAATTGAATTTCATCATCAACAGGAAGCAGAATTATTTTTCCATCATGATATTGAAAATATTAGTCTAGAAAGGATGAAGTAATGGAGCAGGAAACTGACATGATTGAAGGGGAAAATGATTGTTTGTATAATTATTTATTCATTCAGCAACCACTTGTTTCATTTCTGTAGTCATTCATTATCATTGTTATATATATTTTGTTTGTTAGTACTGGGCATCTATTATCATTTTTAATTTTTTTTCTGCATAATTTTTTTGAAATATATATTCTGAACTTAATTTTATTTGATTAAATGACAGGAATGCCAAGGAATAAGCGGTACACCATTTCATCTACTTCTGCGATAGATGACGATCCGTCTGTCCCCACGGCATCTGAGGTAGCAGCTGCCTACATCCCTACATCATCTCCCCCTGCACCATCTTTGACACCGTCAGTGGATGTCTCATTAGAGGACGAGTCATCGCCTCCCCCTACAGGAGCCTCAGCAGGGGGGCAGCGACACGCCCCTTCCAGTTCATCACGGACATTCTGGAGGGTCACAGTCATAGGTACAAATTTTAATTAAATTAATTTATTGCATTTTTTTTATAGTAATTGTTTTCTAATTGCAGATGAAAAAAATGCAACCGTGGAAAAACACTTAAAAAGTTCTGATGTTTGGAACATGAATGGTGAGAAGATAGTGGTGCCATTTGATTCTTATGGGGTCCCGACAGATGACGCCGTAGGTTTACTTGGTCAGATTATAGGTCAGCTGGCAGCGGAGCCCATTTCCTTGCCTATTTCATATTATGATTGGAGGCATATGCCTCCAGACTAGAAAAATAAAGTTTTTGATTCTCAGATAAAGGTAATTTTATTACTTTATGGTTTAATTGAATGTCATGTTACTAATATATTCAAAATGAATTTCTGTATACAGATGTTCTTCCACTTTACCGTTATTGATGTGATAGCACGGAAGTGGAAATTGAAAAATCTTGGAAAAAATGGAAAGATTTCAAATGGATGTTGTGGTGTGATGCCAATGATACTTCGTTGACCGTGCAGCAGATGTATGAGAAGCTACCCAGTGGGGTACCGAAAGAACAGTGGAAAGTTTTTGTCGATAGCCATCGTGATGAGAAGTGGATGGTATTGAAATATATATTATTATATTATCCTCATTTTACATTTATACATGTACATGAAGAGGAGATAGACATTTAATACATTACTGTTAAATTTAATTTTATTTATTTCAGGATCTCTCAAGACAGAATGCATCAAACCGGGCAAAACAAGTCATCCCGCACACTGCGGGCTCAAAAAGATTTTCTAGAAGCCGAATGTCATTGGTAATCTTTTAATTAGTTTAAATATTTATAAGACAATATTATCTATTTAAAATATTTAATTTTTGATTTATCTTTTTTTAATACAGTCACAGAGTTTAGGGCATGAAGCATCCCGAACAGAACTGTGGCTGGATGTTCATAAAAAAACAGATGGAAGTTTTGTTAATGAACCTGCCAGAGAAGTTGGGGTATGAAGTCAATTATTTATTATAATAACTTATTATCAGTTTTTACTATGTTAATATATATTGATATTTTATTTATAGGTAAAAATTAAAGAAATATGGGATGTCAATCCTGGGAAATCCTACTCAGTCTCCCAGGATGACCCGGTTGGTAAAGTCTTTGGGAAGGAGCATCCTGGTAGAGTGCGCGGGATGGGTTTTGGACCCATACCATCTGAGGTCTTTGGCAGAACATCAGGGATTTCAGCTATATATACTCCTGGTTATAGTCATTTCATACCTGAAGATACTTAGAGGGATATTTCTCTACGAAACACAGTTCACCAGCAGGGGGATCAGATATCTGCTTTGCAGAAAGAGTTGCTTGAAATACGTCAGCATATGAGCAGATATGCCCCCAGTGGTAGTGCATCGGCTAGTGGTGAGCAGGTAAATCACAAAAAAATAAAAATCATTTAGTTTGCACACTTTTATTGGTTTTAAGTTTAATTATAAATATGCAACAATATTTAATTTTCAATATAATGTTCTTATAGGTGGCAGCAGGTAGTGGAGATGAAGGTGGAGAGGGTGACGATGCAGCATCAGATGATGAGTAGTAGTGTTGTTGATGTGTTGAACAAGTATGAGAATGGTTGGTTTGTATATGTAACATGTATATGGCACATAGTTTCCACCAAACATTTCCATTTCCTAACATTTTTTTGATTTCTCATGTTTCCTTCTATGCATTTTATTTATTTATGATGTTCCATTTTATGTCTTGATTTCTCGAGTGTGGTATACATCATTCCATTTAGGCCTGTGTTTGAATTGGTACCACATCCAATGAGAATACCATATATGTAACCCATATTCATACCATTTCTACTATATAGCAGCATTCAGGTAGCCCCATTGTGTAAGCTCGATTCATACCATAACTGATTCATAGAAGTACCTAGGCAGTCCAACTGTGTAAGTCCCATTCATATCATTGTTGTTCCATAGCAGCACCTGGGTATCCTAGCTGTGTAAGCCCAATTCATACCATCACTATCAAGGCCCAATAAGCCACAACACATTACACAGGCATGAAGAAATTCCCACCTGACAGGATAATCTTAAACTATACAACCAACATACCAATTATGCTGATAAAGAACTCACGCTCTTACTGACATAGAAAGAGTGTATCTTGGAAGCCTCCCACAATACCTAAATTTAACCGTTATCAGTATAACATGAATCTAAGCATGTATACACTCTATTAAAACACCTAATATGCATCATTACAATAACATCCAAATAATCATAGTTTAACTTAACTTATCCCCCAAATAACCATGTCGATTATTCATGTTAGACTTAACAAAACACAAGCACTACCCATGCTTTTACATTCACAATACCAAATACAATGATATTACTAACTGAATACCAAACCACAATCCACCTATATACCATCACTATAGAACAAAGTGTCTAAACTTACTTTCATTTTTTAATGAACTCATAGACCTAGGATAAGTCCTCTCTTGGATTACATACATACAAGAAAACCCTCATCAGGTGGAAATGAGAATCGCTATTTCACTTGATTAGAACACTCCAATCACCAATATCCCAAGATACATCTCAATATTACTAGTATCTCTCAACCCTAGTTCACATGTCACATCCTATATAGGATACAACTCATGGAGAAGCATCTATGAACCCATCTCAAATATCACGAGGAAAATCATAGGCCAATATACCCACTCGAGGGTTCTCATGCATATCACAAATCCCATACCCAATCTAACTATGAAATCTAGGTTACTAATCCTAACTAGAAATCGACACACCATACTTCCCCTGAAGGATAAAGATCACATACATGCACATATATATTAATGACATTATCTTATGATAATAACTATTGTGAAAAATCAATATCATTTGGTTTGGTTAAGTATAATTCCACCAATAAGGTATTTAGGAAAACATTAGATAAGTTGTTGAAATTTTAAAAAACTCAAACCTATTTTCTTTAACGAAGTCAATAACAACTATATCATGATGCATCCCATCCAACCTGCAACATGATGACCATCTTGGGATGTATACATGAAACTCTTATCTCATATCCAATGACATAACTCAAATCCTCAATAGGAATCATGTATAACCTACAAGATCATAAACCATACTCTCTCAAGCACCATGCACGGTTAGCGTGCTGTCCAACCTAAAACACAGGCCAATTCACAAGTTACCCATTTTCTATAGTAGGCATTAACAACCAACCCAAAACACACAACAAACCATACCATAACATACATTCTATAACTACTCAAACATCCATCTTTGGAACAAATTCTATACCCATATAAACATAATTTGTTCTATCCCATAACACAAATCCATTGTTAAAAAAACCCAACCCATATCACAATCCACCCATGGATGTTATATCGGCCAACTTAGAGCATAAACAATTACATATCATTACACATCACCATGGTTAGCATGATCACATAAATTGTATCAAAATTCATAACCATTTATTATATAGAGTATTAGTATCCATATAATATAAATCAACCCTTCTTAAAACACATAAGAAATTAAAGAACCTAAAAACACATATACATCTTGGGGGTCACATGGATTGGTTACTCACCAAATTGTGATACATACCTTTCCTTAGGTTGAACTCCATAACATACAATATTTTCTCATATCCTATTTTTCAATGAATACTACCATGTTATTTGTTTGTATGGTGTCTCCTATTCAATATTCTAGTTTGATTTGTTTTTCAGGGTAGTGGTGTGGTAGGAGTAGAATTTTTTTTTCCAGGTCAACATTTCATGGTGGTTTTAACCGCCGCTAATGCCTTACTGGTCAGCATTTAACAGCGGTTATAACCGCCACTAATGCCTTATTGGTCAGTATTTAGCGGCGGTTATAACCACCGCTAAATGTATTATGTTTAAATTTAGCGGCGGTTTTCACCGCCGCGACATAGGCGCATCAAACGCCAGAATATAGCGGTGGTTAAAACCGCCGCAACAAAAAAAGTATCATGTACGCATAAAACCGCCGCGAAATGGACAAAAACCGTCGCGAAAAGAGGCATCTACAACGCTTTTCTTAAACCGCCGCGAAATAGTAAAAACCGCCGCTAATAGATTGCCGACGCCCAATTTCGTGGTGGTTTTTGTAAACCGCCGCCAAACCCTATAGCGGCGGTTTAAACCACCGCCAAATGAAAAAAAAACAGCCGCTAGGGGCTGGTTTTTTTGTAGTGAGTGAGGAATAAAAATATAATCGTTTATTTTTATTTCTTTACTAGGCGGTTTAAGTGAAATTAAGTGGTGTCACAACTTAATTTCTCTCTACTTTGTGGTTTAACTCCTAGGAGCAGAAGTTATAGTGGGACCCGCTGGGTTGCTAACCTCCCTTGGGAGAATAAAGTAGAGGTGGGTCCCACACGAGCCCCACCCGTTCACTTTTTCCATAACTCCTCACCTCCCCCTTTAATTTTGTAAACTGATCTTAAATTGAGTAACACACCCGTACCCCCCACTTAATTCCAAGTCAACTCTTGTTTTTGTTTGTTTTTTTTAAACGCCTCATAAATTGGTCAACACACATTAATTAATTCGTGGATTCTTTTGAATTTTTAAAGAGTTGACATGAGGAATAAAATAAGGGGAAACCATTTTTTTTAGTGGTTTGTTGTGCGAGAAGATTTGGGGAGAATTACTCTAGACTTGAAGAACGTTCTTCCTCATTGAAGAACGCGGAGAACAACGAAGAACGCCAACGATCCTCTTCTTCCACCACGATAAGGGAGAAGTCGCCGACCGCGGTGGTCATCACCAACGACAACGTACCTTCCTTCTTCATATCCGCAACAAGTGAGGAGAGGTCGCTTCCTCCTCGAATGCACCCCGACGTCTACAGAATCTACGTCCGACCCCCGTAGTGCCGTTCTCTGTGACGTTCGACGTGCGGCGTCATCATCTTCCCCCGCGACGAACGCGCGCCCCAATGAATCAAAGGTAGGGAACTTTTTTTGTAAACCCTCTTTTACTCCTTTCTAAATCTAAGAAGGCGGATCAACAAAATATTAAGTTGATCCGCGAAGATTATGTTACGGGTTGGGAAATCTTGATTACGAGGAGAACTGTAGGGGGTTTACGTGTTTTCTATACGTGATTCTCTTCCGTCTTTTATCCGCGTTTATTTGGACCGCATGATATTAGTTAACTGGAGGAGGCTGGACCACACAAACATGGCCGCTCCCCTCCCTATTGTTTTTCTTGTTATTGCGGATCAAATGAAAGTGACGAGGTGCCGTCGCACCGCGTGGGATTGAGCGGAAAGAAATGCACGATGTCATCACGCCGCACATTCAATTCTTTTGAACCAATTCCGCGGCACCGTCGTGCCGAGCCGAAGAACCGCAAAGGAACCACGGCCGGAGTCGGGCCGCGGCGAAGGGGCGCGGCGCCATCGCGTCATGCTGGAAAACCACAAAGACGGTATGTTTTGTTAATTGACGTGCGGATCAACGGAAGACGATGAAGCAGGCCGCTATGGTGTTTGAATCCCTTCGCAATGAAGGTCGGGTCCCGAGAGGACCGTTGGTGAAGAAAGCAGGAGAAACGGACCACTAGAGCGCATCCAGTGGTCCGCGGAAGGCGGTGGCGGCGCGCCGCCGGAGGGCTGGCGGCAGCGGTTGCCGCCGGCCTCAATTAGCGGCGAGGGTGGGGGAGCCGCGCACCCCACCCGCGGCTTCCGCGCGGCCGCGCTGGCCGAGACGCGGCTGGCCGGTCGGTCCGGACCGAGCCGGTTCGGGTCGACCCAGTTCGGGCCGACCCAGGGGGGGTCGGGCCGGGTCGGTCCGGGCCCAGACCCCCTGTTTTCAGACCCTCTTTGGTCTTTTGCCCATATCTTGGGCTACTGACCTCCGATCGATGCACCGTCAGTTGCGTAGCGATCCTTGGAATGAGACGGTCGTTTCAGTATATTATACTCAAGGTTTCAGAATATTTGGGTTCGGCCGGGTTGGTTCGGATACAGAACCAAATGGGCCCTCGGAGCGGAAACACTCATATCTTGAGCTCCGGATGTCTGATTAAAGTGTCGTCAACTTTGTGGAATTCCTCTTGATGAGATGGAACTTTTGGATTACTCTGCATGAGGTGTGGACGCCGTTGGAGTGTGGTCGGGTTGGTACGCTCACGAAACCAACCGGGCCCCTTGAACGAAAAAGCCAATAACTCACAGACCGAACGTCCGATTGACGCGCCGTCTATCTCGTTGAATTCCTCTTAATGAGAAGGAACTTTTGTCATACTTCGCCCAAGATTTGGATACAGTTGGATAGTGGCCGGATTGGATTGTATCCGAAATCCAACCGGGCCCATGGAATGGAAAAGCTGATATCTTTCAGACCGGACGTCCGTTTGACAAACCGTCAGCGGCGTTGGTGATCTTGTTGAGAAATGGTCCCTATGAGTATACCCTATGAGAGTTCGGGGTACAGTTGAGATACAACCGGATTGGTTCGCACACGAAACCAACTGGGCCCCTGGGACGAAAAGGCTAATAACTCACAGACCGGGCGTCCGATTGACACACCGTCTGTTGCGTTGAGACCCCTATGACGAGAATGTCCTTTGAGATACTTCGTCGTGGGACTTTGGGATACTTGGAGTATCGACCTGTAGCTCGTGGAGCGGACCCTCCTGAAGACGAGCGTGCGGAGTACGAAGAACGTGTAGCCGACTGGGACCTGATGACTTCTTGACCGACTAGACTTGGAGTGAGTCGACTATCCCAGTGGACGGAGCACTACTTTGTGAGGTGCAGATCCATGGAGGATGGAGCACTACCTGTGTGACAGTGCAGACCCGCGGTACTCGTCCGGAGAGTACCTCAGCAGGCTACTAGGGGGTGTGCACTACTGTGTTTGGGTGGCATACCCCGACGGGAATCACTACTGTGTCTGGGTGGCTGAACCACGGTACTCGACAGGAGGAGTACCTCAGTAGTCTTAGGTTAGTGAGCAGTACCTCAGAGTCATGACAAGACCACTGTACACTCCAGAGACGGAGCTCTTCACCAGTTACGGTTTCGATAATGAAAATCCTGGTTTGAGCTGAGACTTTTGACCCTTGTGTTTACCTCATGATTGAGATGGGTCACTTGATAACTTAGGTATATGTATGGGCATATACCTGGGTAGTGGTTATCCGTTGATTTCATGATCTTGGTGTTTTCCTCATGATTGAGATGGGTTACTTGATAACTTATGTATATGCATGGGTATATACCTAATTAGAGGTTATCTGTTGAGATCTTTTTTGTGGTTATCCTTGTTGGTTTTTAGTTAGACCTTGAGGGTCTTGGGGTCCCTACTGAGTATCGTTATACTCACCCCTGCACGGGCTATTCCCGCACCTCGTTGTGTTGGTTGCAGACAACGGGAAGTGATGATGGAGGCCGAGTGTTCGAGGAATGGACGGTACCCGGAGGTGGACTACACGACGAGTCAGTATTCAGAGGTGGACTTCACGGTGAGATGACACTCAGAGGAGGTTGACGGGCGAGAGCATTGTGGAGGCTATCTGTACCTACCCTTCAGGTAGGATCCGTGGTGGATGATCCAGGAGCTGCGCCATCTGTACCTACCCTTCAGGTAGGATCCGAGGAGGACGACCCAAAAGCCGCTTCCGTCCCTCCAGCTGTTGTATTTTTCTATTGTACTTTGTTCAGTTGTAGTTGTAATTTCTTTTGGGTTTGTATTCTGGCCCATTTACCTTTCAGCACTTCTCTTTGTACTTAGTGTTTTACTTCTGCTTGTACTCTGTGGTGTTTTGTTTACTTTTATAAAGGAAATGCCTTCCCAGTTATCGGGATTTACACCTTTGGTGCTAGTCTCCAGCCCCTGGCCTATGGAAGGTGGGCTTGGGGTAGTCACAGCACGGGCCCTGAGGATGGGTCATGACAAATTGGTATCAGAGGAGTCGGTTCTACCGCAGAACTTATAACTCTGATATTTTCTTTCTGTGAAGCAATAGTGTTAAGAGTATCGAGTGTGGTTTTCAGTTCAGGGAGTCCAGTGTTGGTGCGGGTGGCTGACGTATCCATACACCAGGACCCTGACAACTGATTTCCGACTTTGTGCATGAAAACACTGATTGCGTGTGTGTTTTCAAAGGTTTTCTCTTAAAACAGCTCAAACCAGGTCAGCTCACCAGGTATAATCATTTGACCGTGTTATGTTGTTTCTTTCAGGATTCCTTTTCTTGGATGACCAGCTACAGCCCAGAGGGATGTTCGTAATGACAGCTTTCCGAGCGACGAGGCTTCGGTACAGGGCCCTCTTGTAGTTGAGGCACCAGCGGAGGCACCAGCGGTACTACCATACGTTGGGCCACTGATGCCACCAGCCCCAGCAGTAGGCGATGCACGCCACTTGAGTGCGCTGCACGAGTTCCAGAGCTAGAGGCCACCCAAGTTCTGGGGAGAGACGGACCCGCAGGCGGCTGAGGTTTGGCTTGAGGCTGTGGTGAGAGTCTTCAAGTTAGTCGGGACGCCTGCAGACTTCATGGTGATCTTTGCTGCCATCCTTATTTAAGCAGTAGCAGGCTGGTGGTGGAGCCACTTGTTCTAGTTTTGCGATGGGATGAACTTCGCATGGGAAGACTTCGAGACCTTCTTCAGGGTGGAGTTTGTGCCAGTAGCTCTACACCCCGAGCGTGTACAGGAGCTTCTGCCTTTTCCGTAGGGTTTTCGATCAGTAGCTGAGTCATCTATGGGCAGTAGACAGATGATGCAGAGATCCAGGAGGACCAGACCAGCAGTTGGGCGATCTCGGGTTTTAGGATCGGTGGTGCGGGGCACCCGGGGTGGGAACAGAGCTAGGCGTGCTAGAAACAGGCTGTGTTACTCATGCGGCGGAAAGGGTCACCTGGCACGTGACTGTCTGAATCCTCGTACAGTTGATCTGCAGGCTTTGGGGGAGCCACCGAGGCAGAAGCAGCGACAGATGCTTGAGAAACATCCAAGCAGTGGACAAGGTAGTAGAGCTCCGGGAGCAGGTGGACAGGAGAGGAACTAGTGGATACGTTCCTTGTACTTCTAGTTCCATGTTTATGTTGTATTCGTGTCTTTGTACTATGAGCTGCAATAATAAAAAGACACTTATCTTTGTGATGTTTGCTTTCCCGTCCTTTTTGTTTGGTTGATACTGAGTGGTCCTAGTTAAGACTGTTGACTTGACCCTCACTTTCAAGATTCCTACAGGAGGAGACCCAGTAACCTCACACTGATGCCTACAGTGTGACTAGACCCTTGGAGGTGAGAGTGACAGTTGGATCTCTTAGTAGTTACGTTGAGGCCTTACGACGTCATCCATGGCATGAATGCATCCTTCATGTTAGGATTGATTGTATTAGGCAATGGGCATGGTTCATCCAGGGGGTGAGACCGAGTTTCTCTTTTCGGAAAAGGAGAAAATTTAGCAGCTCTTCCAGATCGTAGGAAAAGAAGGAGCAGATCATCCAGGAGCGGATGAAGACTGCACAGTGCAGTAAGAAACAGGAGACCGGTGCCAGTCTTAGAGACTCGGGCGTGTTAAATGTTTCAAGAAGAGGAAGATTTAAGGAGAGATGAGTTTGCGGAGCAGCAGACCTGGAGGCAGAGCTAGGAGAGCAGAATGAGGTGGTGTACATCTTAACATGCTACAACCACCCGCCTTAGTTATCCCCGCTAGGCTCAAGGAACTGGAGGGCGGAGGAAGAGTGCGGTTGCTTGCGGTCAAGGAGTGTGACCCAATGGCTCTAGAAATGATTCAAGGGACAGTCTGTGTCCACTAATAGCTACTGTAGTAATGGACGTCGATATGAATCATTCTTTGCTTTCACAAATCTTGTTCCAGACCTAGAGTTTCCGGTAAGCCGTGGACTTGACCCTCACATATGGAGATACCTTTGGAGGAGACTCGATAATCACACTTACGCCGACAGTGTGGTCAGACCCTCGAGGCGAGAGTTTCAGTTGGAATCTCTTGGTAGCAACGTCGAGGCCTTATGACGTTGGTCTGAGTATGGATTGGATCCATAGTTCATACACGGATTGACTGTATTAGGAAAAAAGGTTGTGGTTTAACTACGACGTTGGGATGGGTTTTTCTTGGTCGGAGAAAAGGAAACCCTAGGCAGCACAGGATAAACTCATGCTCAGGAGGGTGCGACCGATCACTCTTGAGTCAGTCAACCTTACCCTCGTAGCATCAGTCGTTTTGAGTTCCAGTTCTAAACAAGAATTGGAGACCTCTGGAGTTCGAGGATGACGATCACGTCCTTATACAGGTCTCACCTCGACGAGGTTTACGGAGATGTGGCCAAGGCGGCAAGTTATCTCCGAGGTTCAACGGACCTTTCTAGGTCCTCAGCTGGGTAATCAGGGTGGTTTACCACTTGACCCATCCACCTCAGTTTCACCAGGTGAACGACGATTTCCACGTATCTCAAGTGAGAAGATACGTGCTCGACCCTTCACATATCATCGACCATGAGGAGCTAGTCGATGGCGATGGGGTGTCTTTCACAGAGGTTCTAGTGGGGATCGAGGATCGACAGGAGCAGATCCTACGAGGACAACCGATTCCTCGGGTGCACTTTCTCTGGCAGTACGGGAACCTTCGGGTGAGCAAATGGGAGCGGAAGGCTCAAATGCCTGATTTGTACCGCTTTTGTGACCCTAGTTTGTGTTAAATCTTTACGAGGACGTAAAGCCCTGAGGTGGGAGTAATGTAAAGACCCAAAAATTTCAATGGAATTTTTTTCTTAATTTTATTTGGAATTTTACAAGAACTTAGTTTCTGACGGCGCCTGATTCCGAGGCCCGGTGTGCCCGAAATCATTTTCCGAAGTTTAGCTCGGGTACGTTCAATGAATGAACGAGCAGGTTTTTCTAACTTTTGAACCGATGCTCGAAATCAAAATATGAGGGCACCGATGAAACCACAACGCTGATAATTACTTAGGAATACCTTTTCTGAAGGTGCATTTGCTCGGGTGGTGATGTTTAAAAAAAAGTGAGGAATAAAAATATAATCGTTTATTTTTATTTCTTTACTAGGCGGTTTAAGTGAAATTAAGTGGCGTCACAACTTAATTTCTCTCTACTTTGTGGTTTAACTCCTAGGAGCGGAAGTTATAGTGGGACCCGTTGGGTTTCTAACCTCCCTTGGGAGAATAAAGTAGAGGTGGGTCCCACACGAGCCCCACCCGTTCACTTTTTCCATAACTCCTCACCTCCCCCTTTAATTTTGTAAACTGATCTTAAATTGAGTAACGCACCCATACCCCCCACTTAATTACAAGTCAACTCTTGTTTTTGTTTGTTTTTTTTAAACGCCTCATAAATTGGTCAACACACATTAATTAATTTGTGGATTCTTTTGAATTTTGAAAGAGTTGACATGAGGAATAAAATAAGGGGAAACCTTTTTTTTGGTGGTTTGTTGTGCGAGAAGATTTGGGGAGAATTACTCTAGACTTGAAGAACGTTCTTCCTCGTTGAAGAACGTGAAGAACAACGAAGAACGCCGACGATCCTCTTCTTCCACTGCGATAAGGGAGAAGTCGCCGACCGCGGTGGTCATCACCAACGACAACGTACCTTCCTTCTTCATCTCCGCAACAAGTGAGGAGATGTCGCTTCCTCCTCGGACGCACCCTGACGTCCACGGAATCTACGTCCGACCCCCGCAACGCCGTTCTCCGAGACGTTCGACGTGCGGCGTCATCATCTTCCCCCACGACGAACGCGCACCCCGATGAATCAAAGGTAGGGAACTTTTTTTGTAAACCCTCTTTTACTCCCTTCTAAATCTAAGAACGCGGATCAACAAAATATTAAGTTGATCCGCGAATATTATGTTACGGGTTGGGAAATCTTGATTACAGGGAGAACTGTAGGGGGTTTACATGTTTTCTATACGTGATTCTCTTCCATATTTTATCCACGTTTATTTGGACCGCATGATATTAGTTAACGAGAGTAGTCTGGACTGCAGAAACACGGCCGCTCCCCTCCCTATTGTTTTTCTTGTTATTGCGGATCGAATGAAAGTGACACGGTGCCGTCGCACCACGTGGGATTGAGCGGCAAGAAACGCGTGACGTCGTCACGCTGCGCATTCAATTATTTTGAACCAATTCCGCAGCGCCGTCGCGTCGAGCCGAAGAACCGCAAAGGAACCGCGACCGGAGTCGGGCCGCGACGAAGGGGCGCGGCGCCATCGCGTCGCGCTGGAAAACCACAAAGATGGTATGTTTTGTTAATTGATGTGCGGATCAACAGAAGACGACGAAGCAGGCCGCTATGGCGTTTGAATCCCTTCGCAGTGAAGGTCGGGTACCGGGAGGACCGTTGGCGAAGACGACAGGAGAAACAGACCACCAGAGCGCGTCCAGTGGTCCGCGGAAGGCGGTGGCGGCGCGCCGCCGGAGGGCTGGCAGCGACGGTTGTCGCCGGCCTCAATTAGCGGCGAGGGTGGGGGAGCCGTGCACCCTGACCATGGCTTCCGCTCGACCACACTGGCCGAGCTGCGGCTGGCCGGTCGGGCCGGGCCGACCCAGGGGGGGTCGGGCCGGGTCGGTCCGGGCCCAGACCCCCCGTTTTTAGACTCTCTTTGGTATTTTTCCCATATCATGGTCTACGGACCTCCGATCGACACACCGTCAGTTGCACAACGATCCTTGGAATGAGACGGTCGTTTCGGTATATTATACACAAGGTTTTGAAATACTTTGGTTTCAGCCGGGTTGGTTCGGATACGGAACCAACCGGGCCCTCGGAGCGGAAACACTCATATCTTGAGCTCCGGACGTCCGATTGACATGCCGTCAACATTGTTGAATTCCTCTTGATGAGACGGAACTTTTGGCATACTCCACATGAGGTGTGGACGCCGTCGGAGTGTGGTCGGGTTGGTACGCTCACGAAACCAACCGGGCCCCTAGAACGAAAATGCCAATAACTCACAGACCGGGCGTCCGATTGACGCGCCGTCTGTCTCGTTGAATTCTTTTTGATGAGACAGAACTTTTGGCATACTTAGCCCGAGTTTTGGATGCAGTTGGATAGTGGCCGGATTGGATTGTACCCAAAATCCAACTGGGCCCCCGGAACAGAAAAGCTGATATCTTTCAGACCAGACGTCCGTTTGAAGAACCGTCAGCGGCGTTGGTGATCTTGTTGAGAAACGGTCCCTATGAGTATACCCTATGAGAGTTCGGGGTACAATTGAGATACGACCGGATTGGTTCGCACACGAAACCAACCGGGCCCCTGGGACGAAAAGGCTAATAACTCACAGACCGGGCGTCCGATTGACGCGCCGTCTGTTGCGTTGAGACCCCTATGATGAGGCGGTCCTTTGAGATACTTCTTTGTGGGACTTTGGTATACTTGGAGTATCGAACTGTAGCTCGTGGAGCGGACCCTCCCGGAGACGAGCGTGCGGAGTACGAAGACCGTGTAGCCGACTGAGACCTGATGACTGCTTGACCGACTAGACTTGGAGTGAGTCGACTAGCTGAGTGGATAGAGCACTAATTTGTGAGGTGCAGAACCATGGCGAACATAGCACTACCTGTGTGACAGTGCAGACCCGCGGTACTTGTCCGGAGAGTACCTCAGCAGGCTACTAGGGGGTGTGCACTACTGTGTTTGGGTGGCATACCCCGGCGGGAAGCACTACTGTGTCTGGGTGGCTGACCCGCGGTACTCGATAGGAGGAGTACCTCAGCAGTCTTAGGTTAGTGAGCAGTACCTCGGAGTCGTGACAGGACCACTGTACACTCCAGAGACGGAGCTTTTCAGCAGTTACAGTTTCGATAATGAAAATCCTGGTTTGAGATGAGACTTTTGACCTTTTTGTTTACCTCATGATTGAGATGGGTCACTTGATAACTTAGGTATATGTATGGGCATATACCTGGGTAGTTTTTATCTGTTGATTTCATGATCTTGGTGTTTTCCTCATGATTGATATGGGTTACTTGATAACTTAGGTATATGCATGGGCATATACCTATGTAGAGGCTATCTGTTGAGATCTTCTTTGTGGTTATCCTTGTTGGTTTTTAGTGAGACCTTGAGGGTCTCGGGGTCCCTACTGAGTATCGTTATACTCACCCATGCACGGGCTATGCTCGCACCTCGTTGTGTTGGTTGCAGACGATGGGCAGTGCTGACAGAGGCAGAGTGTTCGAGGACTGGATGGTACCCAGAGGTGGACTACACGACAAGTCAGTATCCAGAGGTGGACTTCACGACGAGAGGACACTCAGAGGAGGTTGACGGGAGAGGGCATTGTAGAGGCTATCTGTACCTACCCTTCAGGTAGGATCCGTGGTGGATGATCCAGGAGTTGCACCATCTGTACCTACCCTTCAGGTAGGATCTGAGGAGGATGAACCAGGAGCCGCTTCCGTCCCTCCAGCTGTTGTCTTTTTCTGTTGTACTTTGTTCAGTTGTAGTTGTACTTTCTTTTGGGTTTGTATTCTGGCCCATTTACCTTTCAGCACTTCTCTTTGTACTTAGTGTTTTACTACCGCTTGTACTCTGTGGTGTTTTGTTTACTTTTATAAAGGCAATGCCTTCCCAATTATCGGGATTTATGCCTTTGGTGCTAGTCTCCAACCCCTGGCCTATGGAAGGTGGGCTTGGGGTAGTCACGACATGGGCCCTGAGGACAGGTCGTGACAGAGATGGCATCCCACCAAGCGATGAGGCCTCGGTGGAGGGCCCCATTACAGCAGAGGCACCAGCGGTACCTCTACCCGTCGAGCCACCGATGCCACCAGCCCCAGCAGCTGAGAGTGAAAGTCGCCTGAGTGCATTGCATGAGTTTCAGCGTCAGAGGCCACCCAGGTTCTGCGGAGAGATGAACCCTCCGGCAGCCGAGGATTGGCTGGAGGTTGTTTTCTGAGTCTTCAGATTAGTAGGGACACCATATGAACTCATGGTGATCCTTGCGGTGAGTCTCCTGCACGCGACAGTAGGTAGATGGAGGAGCCTGATTCTCCAGGTGCACGTCGAGGCATCATTACTTTGTATGGACTTTGAGAGCCTCTTCCGCTCGGAGTTCGTTCCAGCCACCCTATGTGCGGTGCACATCCAAGAGTTACTACAGCTGCAGCAGGGCAGCATGACAGTAGCCTAGTACTCGGCGAGATTTACCAACCTCTTGTGCTACTCCACATACATGGTACGAGACCCATTCTTCTGGGCCCAGACCTTCGAGCATGAACTGAGGCCTGAGATTAGAGCTTCTATGATCTCCCTCAGCATTCAGACGCAGGCAGGAGTACTGGAGCGAGCCCTTCTTGTAGAGAGATTTCTTGCTGAGCCTACACCAGCAACGAGACCTACCACAGGGTGACACATAGTGGAGTATTCTGTAGCTGGAAGTAGACAAATGCCGCCGAGGTCCAAGTGGACTAGACCATCAGGTGGACAACCTCAGGATACTGGTTTGGAGGTGCGGGGCACACATAGCAGAGCCAGTCATACGAGAGCAGACAATGCTATGCATGCGGTAGGCAGGGCCACATGGCTCATGACTGCCCGACCCACCATGCAGAGGAGCAGCATACGGTTTAGGGACCACCCAGGCAGAGGCAAAGGTTCGACCGTGGCAGTCCGCAGGGAGCAGGCGGACGAGGTAGAGGAGATGGCCGAGCAACAGGTGTTGGACGACGCTTCGAGGCTCTACCACCACCACCACCACAAGGAGGTCCACCCCGACCACAGGGAGCTGGAGGACAGAGGCATGCTTATCTTCAGGTAGTGGAGGCCTATGAACATGGCACACCTGAGATGATTCGAGGTACTATCTATGTCTACTACACCCTTGCTGAAGTTCTTATAGACACAGTAGTGAGTCATTCTTTCATTTCTATTGCCCTTGTTCAAGGCTCAGAGATTCCGACGGAGTCGTTGGCTCGATCCTTGCGGCTAGAGACTCCTACAAGAGCATAATCGATGATTACGCACTGGTGCTGGCAGTGTGAGCTTACTCTAGGAGGTGAGAGCTTCAGCTGAGATCTTCTTGTAGCGGCATCGAGGCCTTATGACGTCATCTTGGGCATGGATTGGTTATCTACGGTCCATGATCAGATCGACTGTATTAGGTGCAAGGTGCGGTGTGTCCGCACCGATGGGAGCAGGTTCCCCTTCACCGGTGAGAAGAGAGCATTTGCAGCGCAGGATGGAATCACACAGAGGAGAGGATAGCCGATCACCCATCATTTGTCTAGTCTCATCCTAGGAGTAGTTGATGTGCAGATTTCAAGTTTTCCTGTTGTGGTGGATCAGTATGCAGACGTTTTTCCTGACAACGTTCCAGGACTACCTCCTCACAGAGAGGTAGACTTATATATTGACCAGAACCTGAGATAGCGACGATGGCTAGAGTTCCTCCAGGACTATGACTTTGAGATAGTCTATAATCCTGGGAAGGGGAACGTAGTAGTTGATGCTCTCAGTAAGAGGTCGGGCATTTAGCTACTTGGAGAGGCGACGAAGTAGCTAGCTGTGTTGCAGATATCCTTTGTGGATAGATATGGGAAAGCCTTTCTACAGTCACTCACAGTCACTCCTCCACTACTTTAGTGGGTCATAGAGGCACATCGTGGGGACGTTGACTGTGAGACGCGACGTGCACAGATATCCACAGGACAGACACCTGATGGATTTTCTATAGGAGGAGATAACGTCATCCTTTTCAGAGGATGTACCATGGTACCAGTTGCATTACAGGAGGAGGTTCTGAGAGAGTTTCACACTTCCCCATTGGCGGTATATCTAGGTGTAGCGAAGATGTACCAGGATCTCAGACGACAGCACTGGTGGACAGGTATGAAGAAGGATGTGGCAGAGTTCGTTTCACGATGCCTCATCTGCCAGCAGGTGAAGGTGGAGCACCAGGTACCATCAGGCTTAGTACAGCCCTTAGAGGTCCTGGAGTGGAATTGGGATATGATATCTATGGATTTTGTGATGGGAATTCTACGTACATCCAGAGGACACGACTCTATTTGGGTGATTGTCGAACGACTCACCAAGTCGGCCCACTTCCTACCTATCAGAGAGTAGGGCTCATTGGAGAGCTTGGGACGCCTCTACGTTCAGGAGATCATATGACTTCATGGCATTCCATCATCTATCATCTCCAATCGAGATGCTTACTTTACTTCCTAGCTTTGGAAGGGGTTGCAGGAGGCATTTGGGATGCAGCTATGCCTGAGCACCGCCTTTCACCCTCAGATGGATGGTCAGATAGAGAGGACCATTCAGACTCTCGAGGACATGCTCCGTACATGTGTCCTTGACTTTGGACACAGCTGGGAGGATCACCTACCCTTGGTGGAGTTTTCATACAACAACAGATACTACTCCACCATCGGAATGACACCATACGAGGCATTGTACGACCGACCTTGCAGATCACCTCTGTGCTGGACAGACCCTGGGGAGTCAGCACTTGTAGGACCAGAGATGGTCCAGGCTATGACAGAGAAGGTACAGATCATCCAGGAGCGGATGATGACTGCTCAGAGCCGACAGAAGTCCTATGCTGACAGCAGGCGGAGACCACTAGAGTTCGAGGATGGAGACCACGTTTTCTTATGGGTCTCACCTCGACGTGGACTACAAATATTTGGCCGGGGAAGCAAGTTATCTCTGCGCTTCATCGGACCATTTCAGGTTCTTAGCAGGATAGGCGAGGTGGCTTATCTCCTGTATCTTCTACCTCAGTTGCATCGGGTACACGACGTCTTCCACGTATCTCAACTGAGGAGATACATGCATGACCCGACGAATATCATTGATCACAGGGAGCTGGACATCGATGATGGGTCGACATTTGATGAGGTCCCGATGGAGATTGAGTATCGATAGGAGCAGGTCCTATGTGGATGGTCAATTCCTCTAGTGCGCATTAGGTGGCAGCATGGGAACCTCCAGGAGAGCACATGGGAGCAGGAGGCTCATATGCATGCATAGTACCCTCACATGTTTCCCTAGTATATGATGCGTCTTTACGGGGACATAAAGCCCTGAGGTGGGATTAATGTAAAGACCCATAAATTTCAAGGAATTTTTTTTCTTAAATTCTTTGGGATTTTACGAGTACACAGTTTATGACGGCACCTGATTCTGAGGCCTGATGTGCCTAGAATCAATTTTCTAAGTTTAGTTCGGGTACGTTAAGTGAACGAATGAGTGGGTTTTTCTATCTTTTGAACCGGTGCTCAGATTTGAAATCCAAGGGCACTGATGGAACCAAAACACTGGTAATTACTTAAGAGGACTTTTACCATAAATGCGTTTTCATAGGAGAAGGAGTTTGATATTGTGGTTTAAATAAGAATTGAATAAAAATTGTAGAACAATTTTTATTCTTTATTCTAAGTGGATTTTCCTAAGTGTGGGAGTTGGGGGTGAGACCCACTAGTTACTAACTACCCATGTGAGGATAAAGGTGAGGTGGGGCTCACACAAGCCCCACCCCTTCACATTCCTTAAAACCCCTTAAACCCCCCTTTAATCTTCTTGTGTTTAATGTTGGCAACCCTTTGTATTTAATTAAGTGACTTCTCCTCTTCCACTTTAATAATGCCAACACACATTAATTTAATTAATTGAACCTCTTCAATTAATTAAGTTATGTGTTTGATTATTGAAATTTTAAATGCATGGCATGAATTAATAAAATAAAAGAGACTTATTTTATTTTGGGGGGTTAGTTTTTTTGTGTGAGAGAATTTGGGGGAGAGCTCTTTTCTCTTTTGAAGAACTTTATCTTCAAATGAAGAATGCCAACTCTCCGACGAAGAACGTCGACCCGACGACCCGATTTTTTCATCCTCTTCTTCCTCCGTGACAAGGAAGGAGACACCGATAATGATGAAAACGACGCCATCGTCCGTGGTGCTTGACAACCATGAACTTCCTTTGAGGTAGGGGTTATCTTCGTTCAAAGTTTTATTTATCGACCCTCGTTGATTAAATATTTGTCCGCTTGTTATCATCATAACGGGAGGAGATCGGACCGCACAAAAAGGGACGATCCTCCTCCCCTTATCTTGTTAATCTTCATTGATCATTGTGGCGAAGGTGGCGGGGTGCCGTTGCACTGCGCGGGAATGAAGAGGACCGCGACCGGAGCGGGCTGCGACGATGGTGCGCGGCGCCGTTGCGCCGTGCCGGTGAGGCCGAAGGAGGCCGCAGAAAGGAGAGAGCTGTGGTAGAGGGGTGCGGCGCCGTCACGCCATGATGGAGATTCAAGGGGGCCACGGCTGGGGCGGGCCGCGGTGGAGGGGCACGACGCTGTCATGCGGCGCCGGTCGGACAGGAGCCGCGACCAAAGGCCGTGACGGTCTTCAAAGGGGCGGCCGGCAGATCCGGCCACCAGTTCCAACTAGAGGCGGGACCCAAAGGGGTCCCGTAGTTACACAAGGCCGGCCATTATGACTGACTGTTATAATGGAACCGGGGGGTCGTAACCCCCTGACAACAATTAGGGAGGACTCCACATGGTCCACTGTTTCGAAGACAAGGGGGTAGCGCCCCCTTCGCACCCCGCTCGGCCGAAAGCCGAGTCGCGGCCGGCTTCCGATCCGGGCCGCAGGCCGCGCCCAATCAGGCCGGACCTATACCCGGGTCGGGTCGACCCGGTTCAGGATGACCCAGGGGGTATTGGGCCGGGTCGGACCAGGCCCAAACCCCCTATTTTCGGACTAGGTTCGTTCAAACGACCATATATTGGGCTACAGACCTCTGATCAACGCACCGTCAATTGAGTAGGGATCCTTGGATCAAGACTGTCGTTTCGGTATATTACACATGAGGTTTATTCAAATTTTGGGTATGATCGATTTGGTTCGAACCCGAAACCAACCAGACCCTTGGATCGGAAACACTTATAACTTAACGACCGGACATCCGAATGACGTGCCGTCAATCACATTGAATTAATCTTAGTGAGAAGGTCCCTTTGGATTACTACACTTGAGGTTTGGACACATATGGAGTACGGTTGGGTTGGTTTTAGCTTAGAAACCAACCGAGCCCCTGGGACGGAAAAGCCAATAACTCTCAGACCGGGCGTCCGATTGACGCGCCGTCTATCGCGTTGAGTTCCTATTGTCGAGACGGAACTTTGTGATACATCAACTCTGGACTTCATGACAGTTGATGTATCGACCCCTTGGCTCGTGGAGCGGACCCTCCTGGAATCGAGCGTGCTGTGTGTGGAAACCCTAGAGCTAGCTGCGACTGTGACGACTACCGTGCTGGGATCATCCGTGGGTTCGACGACGATGGCGACTGTACTTGGATCCTACGTGGGTTCGACAGCGAGGACGACTGTAATTGGATCCTCCATGGGTTCGGCAGTGATGATGACTGTACTTGGATCCTAAGTGGGTTTGACAGCGATGGTTACTATACTAGGATCTTATGTGGGTTTGGCAGCGACGACTTCTGTACTAGGATCCTACGTGGGTTCGACAGAGGAGATGATTCAGATGCTACATCTATTCATCTCCACCCCTCTTCATGGGTCGTATACCTGTGTGAGCTGAGTCTTGACTTTCAATCATTATCTTCGATATGATTGTCTTGCTTTCTTATGTGGACTGAGTTGTGCTTTCCTGTGTGGACTGAGTTGTTTTTGGGCTCTTGAGTTGGGGTCGAACTAGAATTGATGACTTAGGTATATGTATGGGCATATACCTAAGTAGAGTTAGTTGATACTTCGTGTTTGTATCTTTCCTTTGTGGTTTATCCTTTGTGGATTCTAAGAGGCCTTCAGGGGTCTCAGAGTCCCTATTGAGTATCGTATACTCACCCCTGCACGGGCTATGCCCACACTACATTGTGTTGGTTGCTGATGAAGGACAACACTGATCGTGGTCGAGGCTTGTGGAGAGGGACGGTACCCGGAGGTGGACTATCAGGTGTGAAATACTCAGAGCGGACGACCGAACCCGAGGAGCCAACGAGGCTATCTGTACCCACCCTTCAGGTGGGAATACCGGAGGACGACTTTGTGGTTGCTGCTTTACTTTTCAGTTGTTGTACTTTCTTTTCTCAGTTGTAATGTACTTACAGTTGGGTTTGTATACTGGCCCATTTACTTCCAACACTTACTTTCATACTCATTTTACTTAGTGTTTACTTCATCTTGCGTACTCTGTTGTGTGTTTGTTTACTTATATAAAGGCAATGCCTTCCCTTTATCGAGATTTACGCCTTTGGTGCTAGTCGCCAGCCCCTCTACTATGGAAGGCAAGCTTGGGGTAGTGTAACATCCCAGGTAAATAGAGAATAAATCATTTTAATATTTATTAATATTTACGAATTAAATATTAATTTTACTTTAAAGGGGTTGCTATGTTCGATAGTGTACCCGATACGCAACAAAGAGTTTCTTTGAAATCTTACATTGCACACTATTAATAAAATAATATTATTTGAAATGGTAGTTAACACGTAGCTGTTGTATTGGTGGGAATGAATGTAAATAACTAAAATATGATTATATATGTTTGTTAAATGTTTTTACATTTATCCAATAAAAGATAAAGGCTTAAAATACGAAAAGAATTCAATTTTAGGCATATATACTCTAATTTTCACTAAAGGTCCACTTATCGCCTTTTAATGGTGAACCGTCATTAAGTATAGTTTTGGTCACTCTTATACATTATATTGGACCAAATAAAATTATTCTTTAGAATCAGTACATCAAAATTTACTTTGTGTGATTTTTTGGTTTTTTTCCGATAAAGTTCATTTTTTTAATGAATAGTGAAAAATGTTGTATTTTAATTGAAAACCTCTTTTTAATCTAATTTATTTATATGATTAGATTATATTTTTAATTAGATTTAAAGTGAAATTATAATATATTTTTAACATTTAATCCAATATCGGTCATTGAAATTAATTTCACTTTGAAATTGGACTTAAACTAGTGTCAATCTTTTGATACTTATTGTTTCATAAAAACACGCTATTTGCTCTGACAACGGGAATTTATTATTAAATTAATTAATTTAACTTATATGTTTTGAATTTTTTAAAATAGAAATCATTTTTGAATCTGGAATATCAAATATATCTTAGGGTGAAGTTTTGGTATTTTTCTAAAAAACTTCAATTTTTGATGAATAGTGAAACCACTAAGTGGTACTTATTAAAACTGATTTTCCATTTAAATGAAATTTTACCACCTCTGTGTTTTGAATTTCAAAAATACGACATACATGATTTTAATTAATAAGTATAATGTGGTTCAATGGGATTAAAATAATTTTTTGGTGAATAGTAACTTTTAAGTTTTTAATCGCGATTAGAGGTAATTAGTGTAATTTAAGGTAAAAATAATGTTTTAATAATATGAAATGACCTTGAAACATGTCCTACCCTTATTGGATGTGTCATGTCCGACCAAGACAATCCATGGGTCAACTTGGGGACCCCATGGAGCCACTTTGGTGGGAAAATAACATTAATAACTTTTTATTTAATGTTAAAATTAAAATGTCACAAACATGAGTTGTTTTACTAAAACAATTTTTAAATGGGGCTATACAAGTCATATTTTTGACTATAAATATTCATTAGAAATATAAAAATATTTCCTACATCATGATATTTTTTTTATAATTTTTAGACATTAAATAAATTAAATTATTTATGATACCATGATGATGCAGTGATTACCTCATTATTTAACGATTTAACAGAAAATAAAAAGATAATGTATAATCTAAGACCTACACATGTAAAAAACCTATTGGATGGGTGGATTTAGAACTATTACCACCTTATCCTTGAAATATATAATTTTGGGACCTTTTAAATCCGAAAATCATTTTATAATAAAGTAACCTTTTATAACTTTCCAAGAGTGCCCCTCCTCTCCTCTTATAAAAGGCCCCCACCTCTACCACCTTACCCACACCTCTAAAGCCTTTGGATCGGCCAACCCCTATCCATTTTGTCTCTCCACATCCCTATCTTACTATTTGAAGCCTCACTTTGGGAATAAGTCTTCCCAAGGAAGCCTTTGAGCTCAAATCAAAAAGAGTTACCCGTTTTAAAGGTAGTGTTTTCTCTTGTGTTCTTATGTTTTATCTTGCTTCTCCAACCCTCTAAACTCTTTTTATTCCTTTATTTTGTAACAACAACAGTATCTTAAATATACTAGGATGTTTTTATAATAAGTATTAGAGCTACACTTACTCACACCTACATCTAATGGTTAAAGAACATACTGTTTCTGTGGATGGAGAATTTCTGCCTCACAAAACGATGATTGTTCAACACTCATATAACACCTTAAAAGGTGGCCATTAAGATGTCACTATATTTATATATGATATATAATATGTTTATGTTTTACTTAAGCTTCTGTATTTTTTATTTATGGCATACCTTTATGGTTTCCATTATGGGTAAACGCGATATCTTCATTTTAGGAAGTGCGGACTACCGCCCCCTCAAAGTGATTTGATTTGTTAATACCATATGTGGTACGTATAAAGGATAGATTTAATGATATTATATATGATACAATACTGTAATTATAATACTATTATGTATCATTATGTTTTAATTCCATTAAATATGAAATATAAATGGAAGTAGCGTTCATGCGTACGTACAGCTTACTGTCTCCATAAATGGTGCATTTCATTTCTTACCTATAAATGTTATGTAATATTATAAATGAATGTATATAATGGATATATATGACATATATTATATCTAAATCTTGAATATAATTCTGGATATAATGGATATTTTACCCCATGAACAACTTGTAATTATAAAGAGTTTAATTTTGACTCAAGTACCAATGATCGACAAAATGACCATTATTAACTTAAATAATTACATAGTGTTCATAACATGGTAATAAGTGATATAAAAGGAATAATGAACTTGAAAAAGGTTCTTAATCAAGTAGAAATTAACTCAAGTTTATTATTCAGGATGTTAAAGAATGATCGAGTCAAGTCGGACCCGAGGTATGGGACTTCGTCTCAATCTCCTTTCATTGAGGCATATTTTGTTTTATACACAACCTTCTTTTATACGGTGTATAAACCTATTTGACTTTTATGTTTATCCAAAAGGAATCTTTTTATACGAAGCGTTTTACTAAATGACAAAAGGGAATGTTTTTTTCGTACATATGCGGGGACAATGACTTCTCCGCCACCGTGACCATTATTTGAGTTTCGGCTTCCTCTACAAGCCATACCTTTTTTTTAAATGAAAAATAAATACCATGTTTTACTTTTATTTTATTTTGGTATTGAAAATGGGTTTCATAATGTTTTTATATCAATGTGTTGTATTGATATCTTGTGATTGAGAAGTGGAAATGTTATGTTTCCTTTATGCATGTTTTATGTGATACGATTATGTTATGGTTCTTGGGAATTATTATGAAGATGGGTGGTTCCGTGATAAACTAAGGGCGGGTGAACCCGACATAGCTCTCCAATGCATTGGGTAACGCGAAGGGGTTAAACATTGAGGTTTCTTCAAAGAGATTTAGGGAATATACTGTGATGGGTATTCCAAACGTAACCAAGAGGGTTACTCCCTACATAAAAATGTTATGAATGCCTCAAGTTACCTTTATGTCTTATGATTTCTATGTTTTATTCATGATTTGATGAGGTATGTTAATGTGCTTATGTTTTATGAGTAAAGTATGATTTCATTGATTCTTATGTACACATGTAATCATGTTTCCTTTCCATATTTTTATATCCCTTACTGAGCTTTTTATGCTCATCCCAAGTTTTTGAAATGTTTTTCACAGGTCAAGGGAAAGGTACATGATGTGATGATAGTGTCAATGAAGTGTCAAGAAATAATCCACGTTTTATTTTTAATATGTTTCCGTTGATGGGAAAAATGAGTACTATATTTTATGTAACCAATTTGTTTAAGTGTAGAATGTGATGCATGTTTTATGATCTAATTTTCTAAAACTCTAAACCTGAAAAGTTCCTCAATGTGAATTATTCATTTAATTAAATATTAAGTAAGGTTTAAGGTCGGGGCCTTATAAGTAGTCATGGCACGGGACCTGAGGACGGGTCATGACATTAAATGTTGGATTAATACCATGAAAGATATGATCTTTCTTAATCTTTCAATCATGTGTATTATTGGAATTCTCATTCCTTCTACTAGGCGCCATTTCTAAATAATGACATATACTAGGTTAGTTTATGAATCACAATGCATAATTCCAAAATTGTAAAATACCTAACATAAATTGAAAAGTTTATGCATATAATCTATAATCATAAAATGTTTTCTTTGAGGAAGTATTTACTCATAAATCCTTCATAATGGATTGTAATGAAAATTTGAATTATCCTAAGCATATCCCTCAGGAGTGTCATAACCAAGAGTGAAGCAAGGCCCATTGTCGTGTACCACGATACCCCAAGTCAAGCCCAAAACTCATTGTCGGAGTTTTCACTCCTAGGTACATCTGTACCAGAGTCGCCTCTACCTTCTCCCATCCATACATGGATGTATTGCTTGAAAATACACAAAATCTGTACATTTCCAAAATTCTTGGAAGTTCTTATATACTAATCCTCAAAGTCTATATTAGGGTAATGTTCTCTAATCAGAGTTTATCTAAATCTATTTCCAAGGTTGTTGCTAAACTTCCTCTGACACCAACTGTAACTACCCAACCCCAGTTACCTAGAGTCGGTGCATTATTACATAATATTGGCATGATTACAAGGAATCAAGTCCCGAAGGACCGAACAGTTTAGCAGTCTTGGAAAATAGATTACATACATGAGTTTTACATTACACATTAGAAAAATAAAACACAACATAAATGATCTTTTGAGAACTACATTAATCCCCAAGATTAACCCTGACTATCAATCATAATAAACTTCTTGGAATCATGGAAAAATAAAAAATTATAAAGGGGTGAGCTCAAATGCTCAGTAAGGGTAAGCAATACGTCGAAAGATAACAAAAACATTAGGCATGGTGAATAATTTAAAACACATGCCTTTACAAATAATAAACATGAATACTTTATGGGAGAAATATGAGATGAGTAAATAATGCCATAATAAAACATAGTCATGGGTATTCTACTAGTCGAATAACCACATAAACCATCAATAATATTTTCATAAGGAGGGAATGTATAATGCTGGAAATTCTGAAACATTTTGTCAAGGCCTCGACCAATGCGTCTAAAAATGATTAAGGCCCCGGCCAAAACCATATATCCAATTGGGAAAGGCCTCAGAAAATTCCACATCTAACTATCTCATGATACCTACCAATGCACCGAGGAGCTATAGTGGGCTCCACCCATCACTTACTAAGTCCAATACATTCCTCATATGAAAAGGTTGAAATATAATATAAAAATTTGTATTAAAACTAGCATACGAAATGTTAATACTTTAACCATAAACCATGAATGGTATAAAAATAACACATCTATAGTCAAATATATCAAAAAAAGTTCAATACAATATGGAATATTTGTATCATAGTAAACCAACTTCAAACAAGTTTAAAATCTATCAAAGGATGTTGACATAGATGAAAATGATTTGTAAAACTCTTTGAAAGAAATATCACTTTTTCATGAAAACATTTAAAAGTCACACATTTATAAAGAAATTAATTTAAAAGAGATTTTTGAATCAAAGTGTCCCATAACACTTTGAAACTTTTGAACATAATTATCATTTCAAAACATTCATGTCCATATAAATAAATCCTTAAAATCATTTTGAAAACATGGACATTAATTAAAAGGATTTCGAAAGATAAATATTTAAAACATTTAAAATGATGATCTAGCTAAATAGACACTCCCATAAACCCTTAAAAGATTTTTTTTGATTTTTTTTGAAATATGGGTATTGATGATAAATATGTCCCAGTAAATACTTACACATAAACAATCTCGGATAATAATGAGATTGAGGAAATAACCCTTACCTTGCACTTTCCTTTGGTTGAGGGTACGTTTAACCTCCTATATAATGATCATAGTATGTTATTAAATTATACCAGAATCACATTAATATTTATTATATAATACATGATTAATTTATGACTTTATACTACCCATTTAATAATTATTTCCATGTTAAATTAACATTTCGGGTAATAATCACTTTCTTTATCGTACGTGTTTTAACTTGTTATTCTTGATCGTATCATTTAGATCATGATTTACATACTTCTAGAATATAACAAATGATTTATATATCATATATATTTATAATATAAACATGTATAGTATATAGATATATGAAATGTAAAACATCGTTTATGGAGACGGTAGGCCGTACGTATGCATAAACGCTGTTTCTGTTTTCACATCACATTGAATGGAAGTAAATGAATAAGATATATGTAAGTACACACACACACACACACACACACATATATATATATATATATTAAGTAGAATTATTATGTAATATATTACATACTAATTAATAATATATATTTTTATAATCATCGTTTAATGGTGAATGTGGAAATGAATCTTATCGCATCGTGGAGATGGTAAGCCGTACGTACACACGAGCGACAATGTCATTTCCTTAATGATTAAAAGATGCGGAATTTTATGGTATATTAATTTTATAGATACCTTAGAATTTTATTTTCATTATTTATATACATATTACTCATCATTATATCCGTCCAAATAGTATAGTGTTGAATAACAAGTTACACCATGACGTAAAGAGGGTAAGCCGTACTTACGCACACATGGTGACATTTTCATTCATAGGATGGATAGAATAATGAATATGGTTTTACCATATTTATAATAATTTCATAGTATGTAGAAGTTACTGGATTTATTATTTTGTTATGGAAACAACAAATAAAGAGGAAGTAGAATAAGAAAAGAACTTGAAAGAGGGTGGTGAAATTATTACCTCTTCTTCGGGTGTTTCCTTTTGAGTTGATCAAAAGGGATACTTAGGTTGGATTTATGATAAAATTAAAAACTATAGGTTTATGTGAGTGAAGTTGGGAGGATATTTGGGTAGGATTTGGCTGAGCCAAATGAATTTGGAGGTGTGATTTTTAGAGAAGGGGAACTTCCCTTTTATAAGAGCGGTGATGCTCACTTTAGGAAAAGCTTGAAATATTATTTTATAATAAAATCATTTTCGATTTATAATGGATAAAAAATGATTTATTTCTAGGATAATGTGAGGATGGGTCAAAAAAAACTTAAAAAATAGGTTTTAGACAGGTTTATGTCACCATATTAACCTTATCTTTTAGATTTAACTCTTAGTTAAATAGTTTAACTTTTACCACGTCTTCTTGTATTCTTACACTATATGGTTAACAAACTTACTCTAAACTTCAAATATAACCTAAAGTGGTTCATTAATAAAATATATAATATTATTTAATCCCTTTGTACGAACCTTATATTTTTAGGAATATTATATAATTTAATAATATAATATTTGTTTTAAAAACTCATTTATGTCAATTTTGACACTATTTAGTATTTGGTTTATGTAAAAGTCATCACAACTTTATTACTGAAAAAAGATACATTTAATAAATTATAACATGTCATATTTACCTATAAAATTTGTGGATGTCCTAAAAACTTTGAAATTATATTTATTTTAATATTTATAATACCATTTATTTGATTCTTTCATTAATAAGGTAATTACTACATCATCATTGTATCATAAATAAATTTAATTATTTAATATCTAAAAATTATAAATAAAATACCATTATTTAGGAAATATTTTTATCTTTATAATTAATATTTAATGTTGAGATGATAACTTATATAACACATTGTAAAAATTGTTTTACTAACAGATATATGTTTATGTCATTTTTGTCTTTACTTTAAATTAATTAATATAAAGTGTCATTATCACTCTCAAGTGGAACGAAGTTGTTCCAAAATCAACCCAAGGATGCCCATGGTCACAAATTTATCAACCAATATAAATAGGACACATGTTAGGGTAATTTAATATTATTATAATAATATTTTTTTACTCTTATTTACCAGATTTACCCTTTAACCGTGGTAAATAAAGTATTTACTGAAGTAAATATTCATAGTGTCTAAAAATAAAAGTTACCTATTTAAACAATTTGGAACTTATGTTTCCAAATATGGAATCCATTTTTCCAAATTCAAAACACCGAAGTGGCAGAAATTAATTTAAAATTAATTTCCCGTTGTCAAAGACAAAAAGCGGGTTTTTAAAAAGTAAAAACTATCAAAAGATTGACATGTGTTTATGTCAAATTTAAATGTGGAATTACTTATAATGACCTATATTGTATTAAATGATAAAAATATAATCTAATTATACTTCAAAACAACTCAAATTCATAATTTAACACTATAAATTATTTCAATTAAAAAAGTTGTTTTCAATTAAAACATAGTATTTTTCACTATTCATTAAAATATTAAAGTTATTAGAAAAGTACCAAAAATTTATCCAAAATAAATTTTTATAGATCTCTTATAAAGAATAATTTAATTTAATTAAATTTAATTTATAAAAGTGTAAAATATTGGTTTTAAAAAGGGTTTTCCATTAAAAGGCTGTAAAATTGCATTTTTTGAAAAATACTTCTTTTATCTGAAAAAATGAATTTGTTCTTATATTATGTATAAGAAACAAATAATATGGATGTAAAAATTATATAGAGTATATAAGATTCAAAATGATGTTATTACTATTTATAACCCCTTTTTGAATGGTTAGTTTGGTAAGTTGTGGTGCGCTCGAACTCAGTGTTGCATGTAGCGTAAGCTATTGAATTACTTTAATGAGATAACGTACTATGAAATATTGGGGTGTTACATGAATAAAAAAATATTAAGAACAAGTATCCTTTTCCTCATATTTATTATTTGTTTTATTATCTCCAGGGAGAAAGATATTTTTCGAAGGTTTATTTGAGGCTTGGGTACCATCAGCTGAAAGTGAAGGTGGATGAAATTTAAAAGACAACGTTTTAGATGAGATACGTGCATTATGAATTTATAGTTATGACCTTTGGGTTATCCAATGAACCTTTTTTTTTCATGAATCTTATGAATAGAATATTTCATTAGTTTTTGGATAAGTTTGTGGTTGTTTTTATTGATGAAATTTTGGTATACTATAAAAGTAAATAGGAGCTTGAAAGACATTTAAGGGTTGTTTTAAAATATTTAAAAGAAAAGAAAATATATGGTAAATTTTGTAAGTTTGAATTTGGTTGAAATAAATTTCATTCAATGGATATATAATTTGTAAAGATGACATAACTATTGGTACTGCTAAGATGAAAGTTGTTTATGAATGGCCAAGACCCCCAAATATAACCAATATTCGTAGTTTTATTGGTTTAATAGGATATTATAGGATGTTTGTTGAAAACTTTTTATGGTTATCTAGATCACTAACTAAGTTAACTTGAAAAGGATTTAAGTTCATCTTGACAAAATAATGTGATGATTGTTTTCAAAAATTGAAAGGAAGATTAGTGAATGCTCCAGTTATATCCATACCTTCCATAAATGGTGAATTTTTCATCAAGAGTGATGCTTCGTTGAAAGGACTTGGTTGTATCCTAATATAGAATGATCAGGTAATTTCTTTTGCTTCATGTTAGTTGAAACCTCACGAGTTAAATTACCCTACACATTAATTGGAATTAGCTATTGTTTTTTTTCATTAAAATTTTTGGAAGTATCATTTGTATGGAGTAAAATGTGAAATATATAATGATCATAAAAGTTTGAAGTATATATTCACTTAGAATTAATTTAACATGATATAGAGGAGATGACTGGAACTATTCAAGGATTATGATTGTACGATCCATTATCATCCTGGAAAAGAAAATAAAGTGGATTATTCTTTGAGTCAAAAAAGTAATGCTACATTAAACCATCTATATTTGGAACATGATCATTTGGTTAATGATTTGATGAATTTTGGATTGTAAGTTGTTAGTGTAGGAAATACATCTGTTTTTAGGTGTTAGTGCAATAATCTCTATCATAAAGAATTAATAAGGCACAAAATGAAGATCATGAGTTGTATAAAAAGAAATAATTGGTTCAAAAGGGAAAGTTTCCTAAATTTAACATTGATAAAGATTATGTTTTGAGATTTGAGAAGAGATTACGTGTGCTTTGTGATTCATATTTGAAGAAAGGGTTGTTATGTAAAGCTCATAGTTCTCTATTTTTAGTTCATACTAGTAGTACAAATATGTACAAATACCTTTGGGAGTATTACTGGTGGGATGGAATGAAAAGAGATATTGCTGACTATGCCCTGAGATTTTTGAATTGTCAACATGTTAAGGAATAACGATAGTTGTATAAGGGGATGATTCAGCCTTTTCTAGTGCCATAGTAGAAATGATAAAATATATCAATGTAATTTATAGTGGGATTACCAAATACTTCTTGAGGTAACAATAAGATCTAGGTTATTGTTGATTGATTGACTAAATCTGTTCTTTTTCTTCCTATTCGAAACACTCTATCTTCAGATCAACTTTCTTGGTCATATATTAAAGAGATAGTAAAGTTATATGAATTTCCTCTCTCTATTGTATATAATCATGATACTAGGTTCACTTCTAACTTTTGAAAAGGTTTCAGAATTCATTGGGTTCTAAATTAAATTTTTGTACAACTTTTCATCCACAATCAGATGGGCAGACAGAATGTACAATTTAGACCTTGGAGGATATGCTACATGATTATTTAATTGATTACTAGGGAATTTAGGATCAAAATATTTCATTGGCTGAGTTTTCTTATAATAACATTCTTCATTCCAATATACATATGAAACCATTTGAGGCATTACATGGGAAGAAATGTTGAACTCAAGCTTTTTGGGATGATGTCAGGGAAAGGAAGTTGATGGGACTAGAGTTGGTAGAGAAAAAAAATATAAAGTTTAGTTGATTCAATGATATATGATAACAAATGAGAGGATTTAGAAAAGTTATATGGATTAATGTAGGATAGATCTTTCTTTTGAGGTAGGTGATCATGTCTTTTTTAAAGTTTCTCTATGGAAAAGTGTGATGCGTTTTAGTAAGAATGGGAAGATAAGTCCACAATTCCTTAAGCCCTATAAAATTATTGAAAAAGTTGGATTAGTTTACTACCATGTGAATTTACTTATGATTTTATCCTAGGTACACAATTTTGTTCATGTTTTAATGTTATGAAATTATATGTTGGGTCCATCCCATGTTTTGAGTCCAAAAGCAGTTCAGTTGGAAGAAAATATTTCATATAAGGAACAACCAGTTCAGGTTCGTGACTGTAGAGAGTAGGTGTTGTAGAATAAGGGGATTCATAATGTTAAGATTTTATGGGAAACCCATATGTTTGAAGAGGAAACATTTGAATCTGAAAATTCTAGGAGGGAAAAATACTCCCACTTATTTGATAAGTGAATAAATTTTGAGGATGTAATTTCCAAAAGGGGGATGAATGCAACATCTCAGGTAATTATAGAATAATATTTTTTGATACTTATTAATATTTATGAATTAGATTTTAATTTTACCTTAAATAGGGCACTATGTTTGATAGTGTACTCGACACACAACAGTGAGTTTCTCTAAAATCATACGTTGCATGTAGGACTATGTTATACCAAAATAATAATAATGTAATTTTAATATTATTATTTTAAGTAGAAGTTATCACCTAAATACTGTATCAGAGAGAATGGATATAATTAAATATATATAGTTTTACATATGTTTATTAAATATTCTTTACATTAATCTAATAAATTTTATCGGTTTAAAATAAGAATACATCCAAGTTTAAGCATAAAAAAACTCTAATATTTTTAAAAGTAGTTTTACCTCCTTTTGATGGAGAACCCATTTTAAATATAATTTTTGACACATTTATAATTTATATATGAAAAATTAAACTTCATATTTGAAATAAAAACATGAAAATTATTTCAAGGTAAATTTTTGGTATTTTTCTGAGTGCTTTCACATTTTGATGAATAATAAATAATACAAAATATTAGTTCAAAACATTTTTTTTCATTAAATTTATTTATATAGTTAAATTTTATTTTAAATGTGTTTCAAAGTATAATTAGTTAAATTATACATCAATAAAACCAATTTATGTCATTGGAATCAATTTCACATTGAAATTAGATATAAAAACATTTCAACCTTTTGAACGTTTCACTTTAAAAACCCACTTTTTCATTTTGTCTACAAGATTGATTTTAAATCTAATTTTTTCGATTCTGTGAATTTAATTTGGTAAAATTAATTCCAAATTTCTAATCACAAGGTACAAATTAGGTTTTAAGGTCAATTTCATTTTTAGGTATAAACAATTTACCATGGTAAAAAAATTTATTTTCTGCGGTATAGGTAAAAAATGAAACATGTTAAAGTTAAAAAGGGTAAAGGCTTAAAATACCTAAAAAATATAATATTTAAAGGTTATTTGAGGTGTTTATTGACCATAAATTGACTAAAAAATATTAATTTAATTTATAATTAATTTAAATTAATTCGACCTCAATGTGGTTACCTTTAAATATAAAATAATCAGTAATTTACCCACTTAAACCCACCTCTCCTCAAGTATATATACCACCCCTCACCTCCCCATTTCGATTCAAAAATCATTTTAGCTCCTCAAATATCTTTCCAAACCTCTCCTACTCACTCTACCCATATCCAAGTGTTTTTAGTCTCACCAAAAGACCAAATCCAAGGTTCTCAAGCACCTTCAATGAGGTGATATTCAAGAGGTAATTTTCCCAAAGTACCTCTCTTAATTTCTTTTATTTTTCTACTTTATCCTCACTTCATTAATACATAAATTCATGATAACTATATAATAATTTATATAATATAGTTTTATGTTTATAATGTAATATCTCGCATCCATTTCATTTATCATCTCCTTTTATTCAATGAAATGAAATTATTGTCCAAGTTATGCTGGTTAATCGCATCCGTGAATAATGATTTTGTTCTTTTTTTCATTACCGCCTTCATGGATGGTCTTAAATCTATTTTATGGTTAAATAATATTTTAATATTTATATTATAACTTGTTTTGTATTCTGTAAATGTTATATTAAACATACCTTAATGCTTTCTATATTGTGGATATATGATAACTTTGTTTGTGGGCGTATGGAATATCACCTCCTCAAAGCGATGTGATTTGTTCACACATCACGTGGAATGTATTAAGAATTTTTTAATAAAAATATATGACATAAATAAAATATTAATTCTACTATAATGATATTATATATATATATACATATTTACATACATGTCATTTACTTTCGTTCTTTCAATATGACAGGAAAAAGAAAATAACGTCCATGCGTACGTATGGCCTACCGTCTCCATAAACTGTATTTTTCATTTATCTTTAAAGATTATTATAAATAATTATATATTGAATAAATAAGATATTTATATCCTGTTTTATATTATTTAAATAATTAAATCTTGTGAATTAAGAATAATAAGTCAAAACACATACGATTAACAAAGGAAATATCAAACAAAAAGTAACTTAAACATGGAGTTAATAATAAAAGAGTAATATAATGTCTTAATTAAATCATATATGGTATTTTACATATGAATATGGTTCTATGATATATTAATAATAAACTTATACTTATTATACAAGAGTTTTGAACATGTTTTAAGGAAGTGGAACGTGAGGTAAGGGAATTTAATTTAAAACCCTATTTTAAATTTCATTTTTCATCTATTTTTATAAAAAGACAAAATGAGTGTTTTTTTAACTTATAGAAAATTAGGAGTTTCTATCAATTTCATGATGATTTATTACTTTAATTTTTTATTTACATTTTTTCATTGTTTTTATAATAAAATAGTTTCATTATTATGTGTGTAGTTTTTTAAATTTTAAAAGTTATTTTTACAAGAGAAGGGTATGTTGGTATATGAAAGTATTTTTATTATGGGTTTAAATGATTTTAAAGGGTTTTATTCGTGATATGTTCCTTGGAAATTATTTATTATGGGTTGAGACCATTATATCTCAAGATATGATGGGTTGAGCCCCATTATAGCTCAAGATATGTCGAGTTGAGCCCATTATAGCTGAAGATATGATGGGTGAGCCCCGTTATAGATCTCCAATGCATTGGGTAATCCAAAGATGGAAGTTTACTATAAAGTTATTCTATTTGTAAGGGTTAATGTAAGAGTGATATTTTAATGATGTCCCAAGGCACTTTCATGAGTTTTTATGCATGCTAATGTGTTAAAAAAAGGATTTTTAACGATTTACATGTTTTCACTAGAGTAATGAATTATTTATTTTGTCCCTTATTGAGGTTTTTTTATCATTCCAATTTTTAATTTTTTTCACAGGACTTAAGGGAGAATAGATAAAAGGATGAGTTAAAGTGGATAATTGTGATGATTGATCATGAAAAGAAACCATGTTTTATTTTAAAAGTTTTATATTTTGTAAGAAAAGGATACTATTTTAATTGTATCCAATTTGAATAAGTATAGAATGTTATGTATGAAATATGTCCTAATTATCTAAAACTCAAAACCTAAAAAGATAAAAAATGTAAAATCAAGTTAATTCTTGACTAAAACTCAAAATTATGTAATGTTTAAGGATGATGCCATATAAGCAATTCCATCCTCTCCTCTATAACGCTCCACCAACACCAACATCATCTTCATCTTTTCATTATATACCTCACTAACTCGACTATCATTTGTTGAAACATTGGTCATTGTGATGGTTGGTGATGATTTTATTTTTTTAAAACTAAGATATATCATGTAGAAAATATGGTTTACTTAAAATCTATTTGAACTATAACCATCAATCAAAAGGGTGGTCGTTGAAAAAGATCATAAGAATACCATATAAAAATATTAGATAGTAGATCATAATTAATAGTTTAATATCCATATGGTTAAAAATAATGAATAAATCACTAAATTATAGATAAAAGAATCAAAAAATGGAAACAATTTAATAATTAATAGCTATATTGGATGTATAATAATGCATAGTATGAAGGGAGAACATATACCATGTTTCTAAAACATCATTAATTTAAGATTAATGTGTCTGGATCTAGAATCTATCAATGTACGCACCTGGATGAAATGAATCCATAATCTCCATATCTCTCTTTATATATGGAGTTTCATCAGTGGTGAATATGGTTAACTTTAGAGGGATGGAATTAAATAATAATTTATAAAAAAAATTAAGCTATAAGTATATTAAATTAAAAGCATAAAACTAGCTCGACATGGGGATAAAAAACTAACTAATGATTAATCTTCTCCTAGATACAACCCCATGTACCGAGCATAATTATATTGTCATAATTACCATTTTAAACTATATTTATATAATTTTATGATTCACACTCATTGGAACAATATTTATATAATTAAAATTTGTTAAATATCCCATTAAATTAAATTAGTTTTGAATTCCATCAAGACATAAACTGAGGGAGAACACCATGTATTGAAACTGATAGAACCATGAAAAAAATATGTTTGGTCATTAGCTTAGGAAAAGTTACAATTTCCCCATTATAAATACGAAAACATTAAAAGTGAAAAATGAGTTATGTCTCACTTTAGGAAAACCCCTAACCCTACATCCCTTATACATTTAGAAATTATATACCCTAACAAGGAAAGAACTAGAGCTACTGAACTGTAAATATCATAAGAGAAGTTTGGTAAGAAAATATACACCTTCATATGTGATCCATCCATCTATAAGGGTGTAAATTAATTATTATCCTAGAACATAATAAATAAAAGAAAAAATAACCTCTATCATATGGACATCTAGCTATAGGTTTCCTTTTCTTTATTGGAATATATCAGCCCAATATATTTTAGTGTAAATTGTAAATGTAATCATAAACTCAAAATATGTGAATCTTGTAAAGATTACTTTACAAAAGTCTTTCATTCCATAGGAATTCCTTCCTAATAGAATAAAGTGAAACTATAAAACATTATATTCAATAAGAATATGATTTTTTTAATAAAATAATCTATTATAGAAGCATCATACACCATGAATTTATAGAGGGATCCATAAAATAACCCCACAAGAACCATCAATTCACATCAAACTCTTTCATTACATGCATTAACTAATGATTCCACATAAATTTTCATTAATTATCCCATGAAGTGATTTTCATGGTTTTATTCAAATTCTCATCACCATCAGAAATTATTAATGTATGAAAATTTCTAACATAATTAATAAAGAACCATCCTGTCCTAAATCATAATTCTTTCCCTACCATCTGTCCAAACATAAAACCACACTTCTAATACCAAATTAAATTACATACACTACTAATGATAAATGGGTTGTATTCATATATCTCTTCATAAAAATGACTAATGATAAAACCAAGATACATAACCAAGTTCCTAAAACTATAATATAATAAATTATATGCTCACAGATAACCCATTCTACCATAGTATGAAGTGGGTAGTCATTTCCAATTTAGATGACCCTGCTCTATTAGATCCACACCACAAGATAAAAATTGATAAAACTCAAATGAACAAAACTACAAGCCTAAGAGAAATATATATCATAAGAATTATAGAGTCACTTAATAGTGAAAATCAAATCCTTTTTATTTATACACCATCAGGGAATCACACCCTACTTAGTGTCTGTAGTTCAGAATCACTGAATGTAACACAAAAAACATAACTCATTGGAATGAAGCTGTCTAACCATGAAATATGATAATGCACTTAAAACCATTATAAAATCAATTAGTTGAACATATTAAGAATAAATAATCAAAATAAATCAATAATATACATTAATAAACTAGTACTTACGTACATGATGATATGTGGTCACCACCACAATCAACAATAAACATACTATGTATTATTTATCTCTTGAAATCAACCATTGATCACATAGATTGCTAATACCTTAACTCTTAATATTGAAATTCACAATTCCACTATTAATGATAATTTTACCAACATAATCAATCTCTGAAATCTAAGAACCACAAAACATGAGTCTATAGTAATACTAGTGATATTGAAGAATACCAAGAAAAATCCTAAATTATATTGAATACTCTAACTCTAATTCAACTCAAATGAAGGTCAAATCATTGAATTACACCATAAAATATCTATGGGTATTAATAATATTATAAATAATTTATGAAACACATTGGAATCACTAGGATTTCATAAATTCTATTATCAAAACCCAAATACATTCCATGAAATTTTCACCTCATGAAATTTAAAATGATTCTAATTAGTACTAAGTTCATATTCTAGGGACTAGTTTTACCCTTTATATATACATATATATTAAAGAGGATACATTGAGCTTGAAAAATATTTATCCAAAATGGACTTTTCACTATACCATTATATCCTTGATCTTAACTAGAGTATCCAATATGGCATGCAAGGTATCAATGCATTATTGAAATATATACCAATAAAAAAAATCAACATCTTAGTGATTGAAACATTGAATTGTCCTCCACATAAAAAATCATGTGTTCCTTTAACATTGTATGAATTAATTTCTCCAAAATATCCGTAGATAATAAGGTTAAATAGACCAATATGAAGGTTATTTGAAGAAATATTATAAGGTTTTTCCTACTTTTCTTGCCTCATGGCCCAACACACCACTATTGGTGGACCTTGATCCACATTCTTGACTTTACATTACCATAAAAAAACAATAAACCATAAAATTCACACTAAGGATGATGTCATTTCATATGTTCTTGATATGATATAATCCAATAAATGACCTATCTTTCCATCTCTCCCTTGAGAGTCAATATACAATACCATTTAAAGTTATCAAATGGATGGTCACCAAAAATTTGATTCATAGGAAAAGTAGTTTATCTATGAGAATTATTATAATATCAAACACTAAAAAATAATATAGGAATAAAACAATGGATCATTTTTATATAAATTATTATGTGAACAAGTGAATAATAAAAAAACCGTACATTGAACTCTATCAGATGAAACCTGATTTGAGCCATCAATAACTTGTAAATATATTCTTTTTGACTAGTTTTACTACATGAATGATGATAAAACTAGGAGGGTGTGGTGGATATGGTTTAAATAATATCCTATATCTAGTAACTAATTCACCATGATATCTTCTTTAAAAAACCAAATTTTAAAAGGCTTACAATCATATAATAGGATAGTTTCTGCTCACAAGACTATCGTTAACATGGAGGTTAATCAATGAAACTAATTTAGCTAGACAATGTAAAATATATACCTATTTTAAAAATATATTTCACATATACAGGGATACTTTTATCTACCATCATTTTCTTATGAACTCTAGCATAGGTGAGGGATATATAATTGAAATACCATATCTCAATTCTCACTTATTACACCTTTCTCATGACCCATATGATAAATTTATCCATTATGAATCATTTATAAGGAGTACCTCTTCCATAAACATTAACATGTATTAAATCATTATCATGTTTTGTTGAAGTTGATCATGAATCTTCTAAATAGAAGCCACACTAATCATTTCCATATAGGGAACCCAAACTAATATTTAGAAAGTAACTATGGTATAACATTTTCATCATGATTTTTAGTGATTTTCAACCTATAGATCAATTTTATAAGAAAGGAAATTTATACATTAATCTCTATATAATCAGTGGGTTTCTAGACCAAATAAAAATGTGAGTCTCAAACTATAACCAATCATTTATTGTCTAAAGATCAAGCTCACCTTGAATCCTAGAAGGTACCTATAATTAGAACATATTCCCTTCATTCATCCAATATGTACTCTTTTTATCTTAGTAAGAACAAACATAAACTACATATAATTATATACACAAAGTGAAGCATTGAAGGATTATATCTATAATCACTTGGATAAGAAACTTCATTTGAGTCCCTAGATCAAATTATCAATAATAAAATGATCAATTAAGAGAGGCTTAAGCACTGGAGAAAGTTCATCATAACTTTTCTTATGAATCTGGTCTACCAATATTTGTATGGTATCTTATATTATACATAACAAACCCATGGTTACTTAGAATATCTATGATAACTGACATAATAATGGCATGAAATCCACAACTAATAAACTATATGATGCATTTTTTAATTTTTTTTCTCCCACAACTGGTTCCTTGGAGTTTCAGGTTAATCAACACCTTATCAATGTTGTGGTGAATGGATACATCATCAACTGCAAAAATAAATGTATTACTTTTTCTAAAAACAAAATAATAAATACCTTAATCTAGATCCCCTATATTCCTAAATTAATTATCAACAAACAACTAACTCCAAACACAATTCATATTGCACAAAAAATACGATAACGCTCTAAAAGGATAAAACACACTATTTTCCCACCTTCATTATTGGTAAGACAAGGGTACCATCCCAAGATCATCTCTAATAGCATATAGAATGAATATTTTAACCTTTAATAAATAAAAAATTATTGAGACCTAACTCATAATAACCTTCAATAAAAATTCATCTCAAACAAAAAAATTAATATCCATTATAAACATATTAATAATTTATTTGTATAGCAATTATTTATGATTAAATAACCAACAAGAATAATTCCACATGTGAAACCACTAAAGCAGAATACATATTCATAGAATAATATCACCAGGAACTATATAAACCTTATAATGGAAGAGACATACTCATTGAAATGTAACATGGAAAAATATATAACTTTAGATGTCCCAATCATATACCATTATAGAGAAGTATGTGTTAGCTCTACTGCTACTTATCAATATCATGCATCAACTACACAAACACAAAACTTGTGGGCATAAACCCTTTGTAGGGGTGAGTATAAAAATACCTAGCAGGACACTTAAAAAAAAAAGTAACTATGAAGTAAAAAACGGATGCTCAAATCCCCTAACTGAGGGAAACATGGAGAAATCTAAATATTATCAATGAAAAAAAACTAATATTAGTATATTTATAATCCTCATAGCTCAGGTCTATGAAGAATCTTGTTTCATAAGTCCCATGTTAATAATTAAGTTGTATGTCATATCCTGAGATCTATCAAAATGTACAATGTGATAAATGATTCACAACATCTATATGACACATCATAACAACTATTGAAACCATATAGCCTTTATGAAACATCTCTATAACTGTAGCGGGGGACTCACACATCATAAAGCAATGGTTGTTATTTGATAGTGTTCCAACCACTATGGAGAATTGATCATGAAATTATTAATACAAATTTTACAGTCTTATTATTATTAATTACAAATATTATGATTGAAATGTCCTATAATACAATCCATTTTCATTTTATTTTTATTTCTAATTCATTAATAATATATTTATATAATGGAAACATTAATATTTTATATATTTTATTTAAATTCCCATTGTTTCATATTTTTTTGTGAAATATATTAAACTCATATAATTCAAATTTTTTATTTTCAATAGTATTCTATAATTATAGGTAAACATTTAATTGTATAGTAACATGTGTTGAATCCAAATAAATGATGTCTAAGTGATGTGAACAATTGAGAAACATTTTTGAAAGAATGAATTGATTATGTTTTAGTAAATATAAAATAACTAGGGATTAACAACTATAAATGGATAATTATAAAATCTATTAAAAAATAACTCCCTTTTCAACACTTCTAGGAAAAGGGGAAAATGGTTCATTTTTATACCATATTTATGTGATAAAATTTAGTGTGTAAATCTACCAATGAAATAACATATTCTCATTTTTAATGATTATTTCATTAATCAAATAAATCAAAAAATAATATCTATTTAATGAAATGATTGAGAGTAAGAAATATATAGAGAGATATAATCAAATTATAGAGATTTTATTTGAATATCATTGAATCTATGAGTGGATAAAATTACCATGATGTTAATATATAACCCACATGTCAAATTGAATACTATGTTGCAACATTGGAAACAAAATTGTCATTTTAAATTAGAATAATTTTTAAAATTTTACATCTATTAGAGAATTTGAGGACTCATAGAACTCTTGATGATTACAGAGGAATTATAAGTCATCAATATAGTCAACTAGGTGGCACAAAAATTGTCTTTAATCGAATTAAATTAATAAAAAACTAAAGTACGAGTTGTTAATCCATTAAAAGTGGAGACATAAAAGTGGAAATGGGATTCTGGAGGAGATAGAGTAATGGTTCTTCATCAATGAATGGAGAAATATTAGAGTTGGATATTTATTTTAAATTATTATATTTTATATTCTCACCTATAATGGATTGGTTGTTTTTGAACATTTGATCCAAGGACCATTCATATTTAATAATAATAATTTTTTATTTTAATGATGAAATATCATTCTCACTATTAGTTTCATCCATGACGATATATGTTTATGGAATCAGTGGTTGTCATATTATCATCATGGTTATCCATAATATTGATAATATAATTGAAAAGTTAGTGGTTTTCAATTTTTTCAATAATATTATTCATGTCATGAGATACTATAAATTTTTATATATTTAATTTCTATTTTATTCTAATTTTTTTCAGATGGTTGAGGTAACCATTTCATTGAGAGTATAGTGCCCAATTCGTGATATATTTGGAAAAAAATTAACAATACTCTAAGGTGATATTATTGAATTAATTAATCATTAAATATAGTATGATATATTTCATTGATTGGTATTATATTCATTCATTGAGTGATTTTAGAGAAAAATATATCAATTTTGAATAATGATTTGTTTATTGAAAATGTCTTCATGGAATTAATATTACCAAATTAACATTGCAGCGTGTTCATTTAGTTTATAAAATAGTAAATCAACATATTAATTTTATTTTGTTCTCATAAATAAAATTTAAAAAATATAAATATGAAATATAAGGGATGATTAGTAATTATGGGACTCCTTGAGAGATTACATTGGTTTTCAATATTAATTTATATTGGGTTTTAGTGAATAATATGTTCCTAATTTTTTGACCACTTGCATTAAAAATGGGTATAATTTATTTATATTCAAAATTACATTCACTAATTTTTATTTATATTTTTATAAATATTTATGTTTTCTCCATCTGATAAAATTATGAAAAAATGGATTTCATTTTTGATGAAACACACTCAAATTTATTTCAAACTGTTGAGTTACTTGAAAAACAAGTAATAAAGGTTTGCAAGACTAATTATAGAGAGGAGGAATTTTGATAGCTCCTTGGAGACCAATAATAAAATATCATGTATCTAAACCTAAAGTACATAACTAAGAAACACAGTGAGTTATCTAATAATTTACAAGAATTTAATAAAAATGTTATCAAATAATAAATAACGAGACATCAAATCCCTCTCATTGATTATAATGATAATGATATAATGGATGTTCAAGAATCATATAATAATTATCCAATACCCAACCATTATAATTACCTTCTATAGGAACTCATTGATGAATAAGTGATTAATAAAACAATAAATGGAGATAAAATCCATTTAGACTCATATGTTATTTTTCATTTAGAATTACATAATAAATATCACTATTTATGCTTTTAATATTCATCATAATCATGGTTTAGCCTGGAAGAATAATGAAAAATAATAAAACATGAATGGATTGGAGGAGAATTTAATGGATCTATTTATATAATTATATTATGAAAATAGTAAGTTATTATAGAGGTAAGTATAAATGATGGAAACATTATTAAAGATGAACTAGAATTCAATCCATATCCTAGAGTGAACTATCACACTTTTGTAGACCACATGATTACTCAATTTAATTACCAAAATTGGGAATCTATATTTTTTCCCACCAAATTATCATCATTATATCAATAATAATGAGGTATAAAAATTATTTGATTCTTGATATGGGTACATCACATAGAATATTATTCAAATTAAATCATTCAATATGTAGTGGTTAAAACCAAGGAAACCACATTCACCTTTAGACTGTAGATTTTCAACTATAACTATATGTATATAGATAGAATAAATTTACTTATTTTTGGGATAAAACCCCATTTTATATTAATTTTCCATCATTTAAAAATTTATTTCCATTATATTTTTTATTTTTTTTTATCTTATTAATTATTATATTCCATGAGAAGTTCTTAATTTTACCAATTTAGAGAAAATAATCTGGTTTTTTATTTCCATAATTATTATCTAATACTTGTATGATTTAATTTCTACATTTAATTATCATTATCATGTTTGATTATCATATTTGGAAATTAAATAATGAAGTGTTGGGGATGAGATATATCATATTTTAGGTTGTTTAGACATCAATGTCTTTAGAAATAATTTTAGAAAAAATTGAATATTTTAAATTATTTATTTACTCATTTTTGATATTGAAAACATTTTTTTATTATTTACATAATAATATAAAATTATTTTATATATGTTTTTCAACTTTTTTGGTATTTTTTTAAGACATTTACATGACGTTTTACTGATTTTAGATGTTTATCCCCATGGAGTGACAATCCTAGATCAAATTTCCTCTCCTAAGAGACATTTTATACACTTTTTAACTTATTCCTTATAATATACTAAATTTTCTAAAAATATTATTAAGTTTTTTATTTTAATATATAACATTATGTAATTTTTTTCATATATAATTTTATTTCATTTCATTTATTCAATATGATTAATGAATTTGTTATGAAATATTACCCTTAGTATATATAGATACAACTATTAATGATTTCCCACATTATGCCTTTATAATCCATGGATTATATTATTTTTTATACAAATATGAATATGATATTTCCTTTCCTACCTTATTATTACTACATTTTATAATTTGATTTGAACTTAAGTGTATAGGAGAGGTTATTTCATAGTTTCTAGGAATTTTTTACACATTAATATATAAAGTGTTATAGGTGGATCATTTTTATTCATGGTAATGATTGGTTCAAGTTTATTTATCACCATAAAATACTTTTTCCCCATTATACAGAAAATATGGTAAAAATAGTTTTAAAATATATTGAAAAAAATATTAAAATGAAGAATAAAAAAATAGAAAACAAAAAAAACATCAAAAAGTGATAATGAGAGAGAAATAATTCATTAATATATATTGTATTGAATTTTCATCCATTGAATAAAGTGATATTTTTTTGGGGATGCACATTGTAATGAATTTTAGTGAGGTATTTTTATTGAGTTTGAATTATAATCATGTATTATGTTTTTTACTCAAAACCTCCTCTTTAAGTTTTAATATTTTTATATTTACCCACAAAAAATAAACTACACAATATACCCTTTGAAATTACTTATGAATGTTTCAATTTCATTGAATCTTTGGTTGGAAAAATTGGAATTATATCGACACTATATAAAAAATTCATAATATTTAAATTGAGAAAAACTATACAAAATATTATTTATTGACTAAAGAGTGAATTTTTTTCATATAAAGTAGATTGAAGATATGGATTATGAATGGAAATGTGAAGTTAAAAGGAGTTAAATTTAGAGATTTTTTTATAAAACTTTAATTCATATAACATACATGATATTTCATTGTTTGAAAAGGATTTTTGAATTTTTTCTCATTATTTACTTGGATATTTATTTTTATTTCGATGTATAATTTTTCCTTGGTGTGAAAAAGGGTAAGTGTGGGTGTGTTATCATTCTATGGTTGATTAAATATTTTCTCTGCAATTCATTTATCTTAAAAAATTTTATATTGGAAAATTATCCAATCATTTAATACCTTATAATTTAATTCTAATTTTTCAATTATTAACTAAAAATATATTTTAAAATAGGAAATTGAAATATTTTTCATATTATTTATAAATATATATAGTTTATAAGTTTTGATATAACATTCCTTACACTCTTCCAAAGTGAAAAAATAAATTTTGAATGTATTACATTATTAGAGGGATTTATTTCATTATACGGGAAAAAGCCTTGAATACTAATTAATGAGTGCTTATTGAAGCATATAAATTAAAAAACTATAAAGGGGATAAAATTAAACAAGCCTAAGTGAAAGGATTATAGAAAGGTATCTACAACTATAAATATACTGATTCTAGAGGATAATTAAGTATAAATCTATCTCCTAGATTAGAGAAAATTTTTGTGAATAATTGAGACATTAATTCTATAAATAGATATGTTAAACAATAGAGACTATATTAATCAAATAAATTTAATTTTCCATTTGTATTATTAAAATCATTAATAAAAAACATGGAAATAATTTCCAATTATAAAATAAACTAAATTTAGTAAATTAAAATGAAGATATAATTGATATATGGAAATTGGGGATGATAAAATTACTATGAAGGAAATAAGGTCCCGACATGAAATTTAAAATACCATGCCACCATTTGGGCCATAAAATAGGAATTTTATGTCAGATTAGCCAAAATTTTTTACACTGATGAGAGATATTTGAGAGCTCAAAAATCACTATATAATCATGTAATAAAAATATCTTTAATATATTTTCAATAGAGGAACATCTATTGGATTTGAGTAGATTTAAAATAATAGAAAATTATAAATAGTGGGATATGAATCCAAAGTGGAAAAACACTAATAGAAAATTAATTCATGAGGACACAAAGCTATGATGATATATAAAAAATGGGTAGAGAGATAATATTTAGAGATTTATTTTAAAATATTTTCTTTTATAATATCTCTTATAAAGGATTTATAATATGTATATTTTTGATCTATAAAGCTTACATGCTTAATAATAAATTATTATTAATTTTAGTGTTGTAATCTATTTAACTTTCTTACTCTAATCCATGGTTAATTATGATGATTAAATTAGTATTTGTAATTTTTTATCATATATATCCTTACTAGTGATAATTTATGTGAAGAGTAGGAAGTTGGAATTTTTTTTCACTCATATTATTCTATTCCTGAGTAATAGTACACTATTTGATCTTCAATTTCTCTTTAATTAGATTCATTAGTAATACTATGGATGAAAATATTTTTATGACATTATACTTAATTGATATGGTTATATTAGGTAAAAATGAGTAATAAAACTCAATTTTATTAAGAATAATTACTTAATCATTCAAAATAGTATGTGGTGTTACATTGTTTGTAATTTATTTCTTTCATTTATTGAGTTGATATGAAAAAATACACTTTTAAAAATTATTTATTTAATTATATCTTATATAATTATTAGCTACAATCATATTGAAAATATTTCATTTTCATTTTGTCTATAAGATACCATACCACTACAATTATTTTACTATCCTCTCTCGTAAATGAAATTACCAATACAATAAAGATAAGTGACATGGGGGATGGTGGGTGATTTTGGGAATCCCTGATAGATGACCTTAATATTATCTAATAAATGAATATCTATTTTAATGAGTATAAAAACTCACATCAAGGATCAACACCCAAATTAGGGGAAGAGTCGATTAAAGGTTTTCCATCTAAAATGGATGAATTATCTATACCCCATCTCATGGGGGAGAACCAACATTTATAGGTGGTGGTATCATACCTTGTTATATAGGAAATTAGATACATTGATTATAGTATAAGGATCCAACACTTCACTATGATCAAGGTAGTACTGACCCCTTTCCCAAAATCACCCTATATAGAGTACTCATATCCTGGATCTATGGGGCAGTACCAACTTCATGTTATATATAGAGAACACACACCATATGTTCATAATATTACTAAAGGTGTATTGACATTAAATACCCTCTAAATATCTTTCTTGAACCTTATCATAATCTCTACTGAGCTATAATATTTGAACTTACCAAAACACCTTAAACAACACCTTCGATGTCAAAGAGGATAGAACCATCACAATTTACATAAAAAAACTCAAAATTAACTATTTATTTTGAAAATTTATACACCTATGATATAATATTTAAAATAAAAAATGTTAAATAGATTACATGCCACATATATAGATGGACACCATGTGTAATACTTGGAATTTGGTTAGGCATGTACTATCATTAACCATTCATGTGAAAGTTGACTAACATGGAATGTTTAGGGGAGGTAAATGATATGTGGGACATATAAGTAGCTCATGTGAGTACCATAGGTATCCCAAGTTAAGTGGTATCAAAATACATGTAAATTATTGATTCCCACTTGGTGTATGGGTAATACGGGATTCATGGGTAGACACTTTATCCCATGTTATGTCGTATATTTAAAACATGGTGTATACATTTAAGATGATGCTATGTATAAAAAATATGATGACTGGGTAAGTACTCTACCACACCATGTGTTGGGAAACTAGTTATACATGATGTTTAGTTTCTTACTACACTCCATATAATATTTACTAATCTAGAGAAGCCCTAGCTTCCATTCATAGGGTCGAACACAACATGTACTGGATATTTATATATTTTGTTGTACTTAATGCTATATGTTTTAGTAGACACTATCCTTATAATAAGATATTCCTAATCTAGAACCATTGAATCCCATGATATATACAACCTTATCCCTATTTATTCAAATACTATCAACTATTGCTTCAACTACTATATCCAATTGTTTTTTTCACCTCTAACACCAATCATAGTATTTTTGGTCCCTATTTCAACCATTTTTTGTGAATTCATACTAAAACTTGAGTGCCCTGAACTATTTTTTACTTTTTTGATAGTTATGCCTATATCAATTAGGTTAATCTCTGATACACTAATTTTTTTCCACACAATTGATGCCATATTTTTTGTTTCTATTCTCTATTAGTAGTTATTAATCTTTTCGATTTCCACCATACTATCATAACTACCATTTATGAAATCCCCATCTATTGTAAAGGTTAGTGGAAACCATTTGATTATAGAAATAAGTGAGATAAATGGGAAATAATTAGTAACTATAAATACCTAAAGTAACCACTCATTGACTTTGGTAGTGATCTTTAATGAAGAATATATAATGAAAAATTCTAAAAATAATAATTTTTTTTTACTATATATTTTTATCAAGAGTCTCATAGAAATCATGATCAATGTTTAGAGGAAATCACTATACTATATATAGTGTATTTGAAAATTGAAATAATACAAGAATTAAAAAATCAGAAAATAAAAATTATGATTCACCATTTAAATAAATAACCCCAACATCATTTTTGAAACTTCATCACTTAAAAATTTATTTAACATGACCTACAATCAATTAGTTTCCCCTCCTTGATAAATTAAATCAATATTTTTCATCCATATCCTCCCTATAGGGTTTTTTCATTGGTGAATATGGGTTACCCAAAGTAGAATAAATTAAATAATAATCTATATAAAAATATTATACTATTATAAAATTCAATTTAAAGCCTGAAACTATCCTATACTAGGGTCTAAAACCCAACCAACGATTACACTACTATTATATATAATTATAGGTCCTAAGAAAAACTGTATTTTTTGAATTCCCACTCAAGTATCTATTTACATTATATCAACATTCCCTCTAAATGTATGATTATTTATTTAGTAAATATTTAATATCACATAAACATCTACTAGCTCATTACTCTATTAAAACATAGCCTGAGGGTAAATGATACGTCCCAAAATCAACAAAGTGATTGGAAAATTTTTAAAAGGTCATTAGTAAGGATATATATAACATTATACCCAGTTAGAAGACCTTGAACTTTGATACTCCAAAATGATCCATTTCAATTAGTGAAAATACAGGGTCACTAAAAATCCATTGATGAAATTTTTATTAGGTTAATGTTATATTGAACTATACATACAAGATTAGAAAAATTCATAAAGAATTAAAATTTTAAAATAGATCATGGGAATAATTCCACCATATTTATTTCTAGATATCTTTTTTATTATTTAACTGGATATAATGACCTACTCATTAGATAATTTATAAGGTAAATTTATTTTATATGAAATGATAACTAATTAAGATAATAATATAGAAATGGACATATCAATTAAAGGGTTATTAAAGTATAGAAAACATATCATTGTTGAGGAAGATTATGAAGAGAAGAAGTTTAACAAGGTGAAACCCTTTCACACCACGGATTTGATAGAGTGAAAAGTTAGATTCATGAAATGATTCCACTCTCATTATTTTGTTTTGGAAGGGATGACCATCATGACTCTATGCTTCATATGAAGTTAAAAAATAAAAAAGACTATATACCCTGAAATAAATCATTTATATAATTGAATTATAAAAATAAGAACAATATAGAATTTCATTAAGAAGAAAAATTTTCCTTCAGAAGACAATAATATCCTTCAGTAAATAATATAAATGAAAATTGAGGATTAAAAATAAATCAATGAAGATATACTAATGTATATCATTGAAAAGAATTAAATTCAAGAATAAATACATGGTGATGAAGATACTATTTTGGTAGATTATATTACCAAATATGAATTATATAATTCACTTGGGAAATGGATGATTGGGGGAAAATAATGAAGAAATTTAATATTATAGTATAAGAGACAACATATATAAATAAGGAATTTGTAAGAGGATAATGATGTGTAGAGGTTTTAGATTGAATCGGGTAGATATAAAATGATATAATCATAGGGAATATTGTTGTATAAAATCTCATTATATAATAGATAGCCTAATTCATTAGTTAGTTGTTCAATATGTTTAATTAATGAGGAAAATAGAATCAAGTATCATAAGGAATAATTTATTAATACGTGATGAATGAGAGAAGATAAAGAACAATATATAAATCAAGGAATGAAACATGGATATTTTATTTTATTGGTTATAAAAAAAATAAAGAAATAGAAAACCTATAAATAAGAAATATATATGCATATAAAAATAATATATAAAAAATCAATAATATATTTTTATGTTTCCTAATTACGATAATGGTTGAATCCATGCCAGAAACTACCACCACTAAAAGGGAGATTGATTTGGAAGTTACAAAAAAAACATTCAGATAACCAATGAAAAAATAATAAAACTTGAATTATAAATTATTATTATTATAATAAAATTATAGTATATACACATATTTTTGTTTCATATTAATATGGTTCTTAAAGAGGGAAAGAATCTTGTTTCTTAAAAGGTTACTTACCTCTCACGCTGATTTAATATTATCATTCAGGCTACTTATAACTTCCAAAAATACCATGATAATTAATGTCATTAATAACAAAACAAAATTAATAAAACAAAATATTTAAATCTAAATATTTGAATAGTACCATATAATAAAAACTCTCATGGTGGAGTTATAATGAAAAACCTGCAAGAAACAAGGTATGATCAACTTTTAATAAGTACTTGTACTTAATCCAGATAAAATACCTAAAGTACAATTTTGATTCAATAAATAATTTATTCCTAATTCACTAGAGACCTTAATTAAATCCAATAGGTGATATTACTAAATAAAAATTACCTGAAATTTCCATAAACCAAACCTTGTGATCCTCTTATATGCACCACACATAAAATCCCTAACAAGAAGTATGATTATACCATGCTTTTGCGGAATAATTATCTAAAACCCAAGGTGGAAACAATTAAACTAGAAGAGGGGAAGGATATGAAAAAATAAATAATTATTTGGATACTTACATTGATTATATATTATGAAACACTCCCAAAAAATTTGATTCGAAAAAGTATATAGGGGAGAATGAGAGGTTTATATAGTGGATCTCCCACTTCTTCGGATTGTCCGGACAAATAGGAGCCTTGGGGTTTCTAAATTATATCCATAAAAAATTAAATAAAGGAATATATAAATAAATAAAGGATTTATATTATAAAATGATAGTAGAGTGTCACAGTGCAATTCACCTCTTTGGTAGATATGTTAGGTAATGGAAAATTTGTTTCTAACATAATGTACTTCCCCAGTGAGGGACCCAAAAATAGAACTGGTTACATCATGTAATACCCCATATATTATGGAGTGACTAAAACCTAATTTTAAAATATAAATAACTATAGTTTAACCACTCTCTGTAATCAAGAACTCTATTTCAAAAGGTGTTTAAGGGATTCTGGTGAAACCACCCTATTATAATGTAATGAAAAAATAACTCTAAAAAATTATTTGTATATTGAGGGATCATGAAATTATACTTACCATTATTATGTTAATTACCTCACATTCTATGAAACTTCACCATGATAAGATTAAACCATAATTAAATCCTTATTATCATAGTAAAATTAACACCATTATTTTGTGATCCTTTTCATGTAGTATATTTTCATCCACTAATACCTAAGAGATATCTTTATGTGTTTTCCCAAAAAATAACTAACACTAATATATCTAAAAATAAATATAAAACATGATCCAACAATCATCCCACCAATCTATGTTTAGAAATTAAAATTCACCCGACCATAAAATCAAAAAATGTCTATCCCATATCTCATTTCACTAAAAAATATAAGGGTGAATATGAACTACCTTACATAATTATTTTCATCCTTGAAAATTCACACATTTATTTTAACAAAAAATATATACATATATTAGTCATCAATTGATCACTTTCTCAATACATTCCACATCTTTATATTGGTCATCCTTTCAATGTGTGACTCTCAACAACCTAGCATACTAAATTATGAATATTTGTTACATTATCACCAATATAATGATAACTATATCTATAACCTCCATCAATTCATTTGTATATTTTTACTCTAAGAAAACCATAATCATTTATGGATCCCAAAAAAAATTTCCTATAAATGTTGATCATCACCCCAACAGAAATACCAAGACGGTAAAAAAACATACCCATTAACCCAAAAAACACTAAATAACTACCAAATAAGTCATTTTTATCATATTTTGTTTTAAACCACAATTATTAACACATAAATTATTATTAATTGTAATAGATATCCCCATTTTGGATGTCACCTATAGATTCACATCACAAGTAGTCTAATCCAAGAAATCACCAAAACACTATTTTTTATACTTGATAATCACACAAAATATTGATCCATAAATATCAATAACTATATATATTATAAAATAATAATTGCATATTTATAGAGCACACAATCCAAACATATAGGTCTCTCCAAGTCAACCTTCTAAAACCAAGAAAACCTAGTCAATATGGACATATATTTCTTATTCAAAACTAGCTCAAATCATTTAACATAAACAAAAAATCATGTGAATTTTTAAGAACACCCCTTGGAATATAAGGGATTTGAAAAAAATAACCTTCATAACTAATCATTTTAATTTTTTTTAAAAATCAATTTTGAAATTTATTTTCAGAAACAAATAGAAAATATTTTCTTTAAAACACGAATATCTCAAAGAATTTCACACTCTCCCCATTCCCCCACTTGTGTTTTCATTAAAAATAGAGTTATTCATAAAAACAAAACAATATAAAACCATTTTAATTTGTTCAATAACTATGAAAAATAAATGACCAGTCAAAAAATAATTTCAAATCCATATTAATAAAATCTTACCATATAATTTATTAGATATGAAATAAAATAGGCTATAAGTTACGTCAATTAATAATAATTCCATATAAGAAATATATTAGAAAAAACCACCCAAAGGCATGTATATCATGATCTATACATGCTTCTATCATGATGAATACAGAATCCACTAGCTCCTAGTCAAACCCTATAAAGTATGTTGAGTCTCATCCATATCTTATTAATAATTTAGGCCCAACACCTCATTCATCACTATAGTGACTAGTCACAAACAATATACATACCCTATAAACATGATTTTCAATTTAATCCACACATTACACACATTATCCTTATCTATATGCCATGATTAGGTATTCTATTTTTTCAACTAATTAAAATTGTTCAAAAAAAACACATTCTTTGATAACACTTTGAAATTCCTAGGCTTAGATCACTTGAATAACACTAGAGGGATGGTCAGTAAATTATGTCAAGTTTTTATTTTTCTATTAATAATGCTTCTAAATAGTGGAGGGGGATTAATATGGTAATGGGGAGATTATTCCCTAAAAAATTAAAAGATTCATGCTTGAATCTACCAAAAATTTTGCATGACACGTCTATTTGATTGAAAATGTTAAATTGTTTCAATAATAAATATGGATCGAATAGGGTCCCTACATTATAGAATAATAAATTAGTAAAATTATTCATGATTTATATATCATAATTTGAGAACTAGTAATAGGAAAACACAATAATCATTATAAAAATAAACAAGTAGGTGTCACATTGCCTGATAAATATATTGAACGATATATACCCTCTGACCCAACTCACTGTATCATCCATGTTGAATTCTCGACATCTATAACCTATTATACTTGAAAAATGTCTCCATCTCTAAGAGATATCTGGGATTGAATGAAACATGAATGTCTATCCATATACATAAAAACCCATGTCTTGTGCACAGTGGGTCCAATGACCCAGTAGGTTTCCACCACACACCTTGACATGTTGATTGATTCTATTATAAAATGGATATAAATGAAAATAATATAAAGTGAAATATGTGATCAGTGTAATTAACGCACCCAAAAACCCAACACAACATGAAATTAATCACCTAAGGTGATCATGTTCATACTAAGACACCACAATACCAGACCTCGACTATGTTAACATATGTTGTTGGAATAAAACATCTCCAAAAACAACCCAGACCATGCCCATTGTTTAGGGAAAGGACATACAACTGTGTGATGATAGATACTCTCTAACATAGGTTAGAGTCTCATACCAAGTACCTATATTATATTTTTTCTCATATCACCACTATATTACATAGGGTGAGATATAATACCATGTATCATACCAAGTATCATACAATCACCCTCTCATTCAGAGTAAGGTCTCATTCCATATCACACACTATATCTCATTTGGATACCAAGACATGTATGGTGAGGTCTCCTAATAGGATCTACCACTACAATCTCACTCAAATTAAGGTTTTTTAATAATCCATAGATATTGAAATCTCCCTTAGGGTATGATCTCATCATAAAATGAATAAATGATTTTATTAATGAAAAAAAGAACATAGTATAAAGATTAAATTCTTATCATTAAAATAATATGTGATCCCTTATTATCACTTTTCTAGAGTAAAATTCACTAAAAGATCAATATAACCATACATAAAAAATATCATAGAAACTAATCATTATGAAAAAACTAAAGCTCTATGAACTAATCTTCAAGACCTAAGTTTAACTGAGAAATCACATCTTCTATATATGTTCCCACAATCTAGAGGATAATAACATAGTTGAAATTCACCTTGGGCTATATTCCCAATCGCACTATCTCATACTAGTATGTGTTTATTTTTAATTAGAGAAACCCATTATCCTTATCTTAATAAAATAGTAGGCATCACTTATTTGATATACCATGTCCAAATTTATGTTGAGGATCACTATGTCATAAAATAAAAATATAAATAAATTCACATTATTTATTAATAGATAACACTATAACTAACTCCCATATCAATTTCTAATGATGATCTTGAGTCTCTCCACCAATTAACCTAGTATACAACCAAACGTTTTTGAGAAAGTAATGAAATTACCAAAGGAAATATGAAATTTTTTTCCATCATTTTTTCCATCTACATATCAAACACCCACCTCAATATTATCCTAATGTTCTTATATACCTACGCCAAAAGGAAACCCCAAAAGAACCATAACCCAATTTAACTATCCCATAAACCTGATCAAGATTTTATATATACTTCATATACTATCATGAACTATCATACAAACACTAAAACATATAATAATCCACATTAAGAAACACAATAATGCATACATGCTTTAAAGATAAGGGAATCATGAATATAAGTTCAATAAAACAAAAAAATATCCAACCAAACTATAATGACCCTGAACCTAGTGACTTAGAGTTGTTGGTTACTTTATTATATTAGTGAAAGATACAAGTGGTCGCATCTCAAAGGACCAAAATATTTAGTATTCATGGTAAACTAGATAAATACTTGATTCTTTCATTACATTTAAAAAAATAAATTACAACATAGTGAAAGTAAATATTATATATCCTTGAAATTATTCAAAGATTCATTTTTTATATCTTGGGGAAGGGAAACAAAATAAGTTTGAGCTCAAATGATTAGTAACAGTTATATATAATATAATCTATCATGAATAAATAAGGTATAATCAATATGGAATGGTAAATAACTGAACATACATTCCATTTAATCAATAAATTGACAACCATGATTAGATAATTCGTAATAAATATGGAAAGGTAAATAAATGGAAACATATGACATTTAATCAATATCATGATTAAGAAGAATAATATGGTAGGAATAAACAATGATCAAATAATTCCATATAAATAATCACATGATCTTAAAGCTAATACATGGATAATATAAATATAGTAATCTCATGGATAATAATAACTAAATTATCAATGAATAAAATTATTAATATTGGATGTCATGATCTTAGACATCGTGATATTTATACCATCAAGACATTATGCCCAGACAGTTTGATTGATGGGTAGGTATACACAAAAACCAAATTTAATTATACCATCTAACCAATTTTCCTCATGAGACCACCAACACATACAGGGGATAACTATAACCATAGTTTACCCATCACTGTATGTCCAATGCATTCCTCATATATCAAATGAACAATATGACTTATCAATAAATGTCTGTATTGAATAAGGGTTATGGAATATCAATATTTGCCTTGTAAATAAAATAACGTTCAATTTAAAGAACCATATGTTGAAATGGTATAGGTTTTAGGAAATAATCATATCCATGATACAAATAATATGGATATTTAATATAAATTTAATGTTTAATGATCACCGAAAAGTGAATGTTTAAAAGGGAATTTAATGACTGTAAAATTAATCAAGAAAGCAAATTTTAATGCTTCCCTGGTCAAACTGATCATAAATAATCCAACGAAAGGATTAAGTAGAGTATATGTTCAATAAATAGTTATTTTCATTTATTAATATAAATACTATAAAAATATCATCAATAACATTTTTTTAGTAAAATACCTCTTTCACTTTAAAGATCACTTTTAAAAACAAAAAAATTCCAAAATACTAGGAAGAATATTTTCATTGAAATGAACATTGTAAAATTGTAAATTAATCCTCAAATAAATGAGTGTTCATGATATTAGTAAAGTTATTTCAGGCTGAGTATGTTAAAACAATGATTCCTTTCTCATATTTTTAAGAAATTCAAAAATTACCTTCTTTGAAATATGATAAGAGATTCCTTTAAAAATATTTTTTAAAAATAAAACAGGGGTACAAATTTATTTAATAAATCATTGGATAACATTAAAAATATTCTTCAAAACATTTTTGATAAACATGGATTTGGAAGAAAAATCATTTACAACTAAAAAGAGAAATAAAGTTGGATTTTCTTTAAAAAACATTTTCTCAATAATTTTAAGTACCAAAGAGAGAAAAATGGTAATATTAATTGAAAACATAATGAATAAATATAGGAAAATAAAATTAAATGGGTTTATTATATAATGATAAAATATTTTACTTTAATGTAAATTCAAGCATAAATAATCTCAATTAAAATGAGATTGAAGCATAAACCCTTACCGCTTTGGTAAATTTTGAATCATAACCCCCGTGAAAAAAATAACTTCAAATGAAAAATTAAATAAAATCAATATTAATATATTTATTATATAAAACATAAAAGTTTAAATAGATATGACTCATAAAAATAAATAGATGCTTAATTCCAAATATGTCTCAATAGAGTGAAAATTAAGACGAAATCTCTTCCAATGATCATACCATTGAAGTGAGGATTAATAAATGGAATGATTATGTGTATAAAATGAAAATACACATAATATAAGTTAAAATAAATCATAAAATATTTAAATTACATTACACACATAATCTTAAAATATCAAATACAATGAAGAAGTAATATAACCCAATGAAATGAAATTGAGTTATGAAACTCCTTACCACTTGGTAAAATTCAATAAAAATACTATTAGATGAAATAATTCAAATTGAAAATTTAAATACCATTAAGTATTAATTATTCATGATATTACATGTAAAATTTTTAGTATATACACCATCTAAAAGAAATTAAGTGCATAATATTACAATATGCTTCAATGAAATAAAATTGAGACAAAATCCCTTAGATCACTTTCCCTTTAATTGATCATGATTTATAATCCTATATAATGTTTTAAAAATGTTATTAATTTATATTATAACCATATTAATATCATATATGATCCTATTATATAATATTACCACCCGTTAATTAGTAACATTTAATTATTACCATTGATTCAAGTGTTAACCACTTTGTTTTCTCATGCATGTTTTGTCAAAGAAGTTATGGTTATTATGTATAATATATATATCCATAATATAAATAATTATATTAATGTTATAAATATAATATTTATTCATTTGATACATTTTTTATAACCATTATTTAAATTTTTACATGGAGAATGAATCACATCCCTTCGTGGAGATGATAGGTTGTATGTATGCACGAGTAAGGATATCATTCCCTTAATGTGTGAAATGGTAAGGAAGTGGATGATATATTTATTTTAATAAATTAATATCATGTAATATTTATAGTATATATTAAATATTTCCATAATTATGAATATACATTTGATTCAGTAATGAAAAACAAATTACATTGGTTCATAAGGTGGTAGTTCGCCATACACATGAGCGATGCCTTTGATTCCCATTTTGATGAAGGAGGAGATGGATAAATATTATGATATAAAGATAATAAAATATAATTATATGTAATATACTGGTTTTATTATTTTTTAGTTTTTAATACACAATTAAGGTGATAAAATTATATGTAAAAACAAGGAGCTTAATAAAGATAGTTACCTTCGTTTAGAAAAACCTTCTTTTGATCTCTTACTAAAGACCCTAAGATTGGTATTTTGGGAATAAAAAAACCTATTGAATGTGTATAAGGATTTTGGGAATATATTGTTTTTTTATTGTTTAGATAAATGGATTTATACGTGTTAATAAGTGAGGGGAGGGGGTTCCCTTTTATAATTGAAGTGGAGTGGCAATTTTGTTAATACCCAAAACTATTCAATCATTGGAAGTCACTCTCACCCCAAGTGAAAAAATGATAAATAATGTATTAGAGGAAATTTTTGGTTGATCCACACCACTAAATAAATAAATAAATATTTTTTAAACAATTTATTCCTTTATCCTCTAGGTTTACATAGTTTTACCATTTTAGTTTTCACTACAGTAGTTAGTTTATTAAACCTTGTTAATTTATACTTTAGGACTAAAATAAAATGAGAATTATTAGATAATTTAGACCAAATTATTATTAATATTAAATCAATTTTATCTAATAAATATTCCATGTGTATGGAAAATAAATTTAACACAAGCACATGTAACGCACAATACCTCATTGTATCCTTAATTGTGGTAAATAAATTTTATTATCTTTATTAATTATTATGATAAAAAATTACAATTAAATTATTCTATAATATTAATTATTATTATTTAAAATATAGAATATATTTTATTAAATTCAATTCACAAAATTGGTTTAATTTAATTTTAAAATAAAACCATAAAACTTGTTGAAAAACATTTTTTCAAGAAATGAATTTTTTAAGCACAAGATGATCTTACATTAACTATATAGACTGTAACCATCATTAGATGGACTTAAATTAAAATATTTAGACATTTAATATTTAAATTTAATTTAAATCATTCCACATTATGAGTTATTTTAATTAATTAAAATGGAGAAACATTATGCATTTAAAAAGAGTTTTTTTGAAAAATATGTTTTAAGCCTAAAAATAAACTTATATCAAAATCGGTTATAAATATGATTCAAATAAAATTAATTTTATTAAAAATAAATAAATAATACTTATTTTAATTTTAAATAAAATTTAAATTATAATTTTAATTTAAAATCACTTAATTAAATGAAAATAAATAACTATATTTGAAATATCAGAATTTTTCACCATTCACTTAAAAATCAATCTTTTCAAAAAAATTTCAAAATATAAACCTAATATAATTTTGATGCGATTATTTATAAAATTATATTAATTTTATAAAATAAAATTTGTAAATTTTTATAAATTAATTATAATTCTCAAAAAATAAAATGAAAAATAAAACAATTTATAAGAAAATGTATTTTTTATTTTTTTGAGAATTAAGTACTTATTTATTAATAAATTATATAAAAACTTTATAAATCTTTTCATAATTAAATTAAAAATTTTCTTACCTACAAACTTAATATCTAGTATATAATGGTTACATTAAATAAAAATATTTTAATAGTATATTACGGTTCGCTTAAAACATAGTGCTGTGTGTCATTTATGAGATCAAACAAAATGTTATTCTTCAAAAATATTAAAGGTCTCACATTATACCCACCATCAATAAATTTCATCATCACAATTTGAACTTGTTCTCATAAATCAAGGGTTTTGTATTAAATGTACCTTTTTTGAAAACTCACATTGTAAAAAGGGTTAATAAATCTTCCTCTTAAATGAGGGAAAGGGAAATATGATGGCCATATAGAATAACACATAACTAGGTTTCTAAATAGGCGAACATTGATTGAAAGTGAAAATATGAACATGGATGAAACGAATAAATAATTATAGATAGTGATAGAGATCATTGATCATAAGAATGTAAATTATCAAGATAAATTTAATTATAAAAAAACCATAAATCTAGGATGAATTAAAAGACCATTGATCAGATATGAAGGTAATAAGATAATTTTTTTTGTTTTAAGATCCTTTTCCCAAAGTTGTAAAATTATTTTACCTTATAGACTAAGAAAATGAGGAAATATACTTAATTTAAATTTACAATTTCATCATTTAATTAATTTCCACTATAATCACATATGTTTCTCCAAATGATGAGTATTTGGGATGAATTTTTCATTCCTAAATCGCTAAAATAAAATTCTAATTTATCAAATGACTCCAAAAATGATATCATGATATCCCTTATACCTTTAGACTTTATCTAAAAATATAAAATGGTTAGCACAAGGTAAGATAATTCCAAAAATGAATGCACCTTAATATTAATATCCAAATACAATGTTAAACTTAAATCATTACATAAATAAATAACCCTACATCCCAAATAGCTTCAGCATAAATTTTTTTAATTCTATTCATCCTAAATAATAATTCATGTTAAATAAAAGGTTATACATAAGGGTTAAATATACCTCTACCCAATGAAACATTTCACAAAATAAAATGAATATTTATCCATAAAATCATTTAAGTAATGTCTTGTTAATCAGGATATCACATAGGCCAGTGGTAGGCATTTCACCCTTATCGCCCTTCGGTTCTGAGTTCAAACCCCATGAATGTAATGGATGCGATGTGTTGTCACCCAACACACAGGTTATATATATTTTTAAAACTATATTAATATAATTCCAATAACATTCCAGAAAATATGATGAACATCCTAAAAAATAACATTAATCATAAAATCACTTTTTAACCACCAAGGTTTTCTTTAAAGATTATTTTTTTTTCAAAAAATAAAATAATCTTGATTGTCTATTATTACTTTAACCTCAATAATCATATTAACCCTTAAGTTTATCAATACCTTCAAAATTATATTCATAAAATATTATAATATCATTTCTCAAATAATATTTCACTAAAAATCCTTCAAAACCAAAGGGTTTTATTCCTATAAATGTTTTCCCAAAAATATCCTTAATCATGTTATATTCCCAACATAAAAATTCTAAAAAGGGGGATATATTCCTTTAAACATACGATAAACCTTATAAATACCATCCCAAGGAAATTTTGGTTTAATATATATCACAATGGCATATCATTGATTTTTAAAGTTTATATTATTTAATTCATCATAATTGTTCATAAAAAAATCTAAATTAACCCAATAATATCCCTCAGAAGTATCAAACCAGGTATGTAATAAGGCCCATTTTCATGCACCGGGTGATGATTGATTCAAATCCTAATTACCCCTTTTTAGAGTTATTACCCCTAGGTACAACTATTCCATATCCACATCTAGTTGTAGTATCAAAATAGGGATGTATTGCTAGAAACAACAATATAATCTCCACCTCACCAAAATTTTAGGATTTTATCTTATAATTATACATATCTTCAAATTTATTTATATGGTTTTGTTTTGTAATATATGTTTTCTTAAATATAATTCCCAAGGTTTCTAATAAACATTATTTAATACCAATTGTAATTACCCTGAACCTAGTATCCCAAACTTGGTGGTAACTTTATTACATTGGTGATACATTCAAGTGATCACATTCCAAAGGAATGAATAATTTAGTAGTATTGTTAAACTTGATACGTAATTAAGTATTTCATTATATTTAAAAACATAAATTACAACATAGTTAAAGTAAATATTCAACATCCTTTAACTCGTTCAAAGATTCCATCTTCATATCTTAGGTAAGGTAAACAAAATAACGATGATCTCAAATGATTAGTAAGGGTTACATACAACAAAAGATATCAATAATCAATAATCAATATGAGAATTTAAATAACTAAAAAAACATTAAATTTAATCAACAACTTGAATATAATTATTAGATAAGGCATAATCAATATGTCAAGGAAATTAAATTAAAACACATGTCATTTAATCAATAAGTTGAGAATAAAGAATAATATGGTAGGAATAAATAATTATAAAATAATTACATATAAATAATTTTATGATATTGAGTACAATCCTTGGATAATATAAATTTATTAATATCATGGATAATAAAAAATAAATTCTAAATGAAGGAAATTCTTAATATTGGACGTTATGATCTCAATCATTATGATATTTATACTGTCAAGACATTTCACTAAGACAATTTAATCGATGGGTAGGTATACACCAAAAACCAATTCAACTAGGTTTTCTAAATGATTCAACTCACGAGACTATTAGTAAATCAAGGGCCTACCTATAACCAGGTATCACCTATCACTACATGTCCAATGCATTCCACATATATCAAATGATATATTTAATTCCTTATTAATAAATTTTTGTATTATATAATGAATACAAAATATAAATATTTACCTAGTCAATCAAATAATTTTCAAAGTAAAATCATATTTATAAATGGTATATTGTTTAATAAATAATCACATCTAATATACAATAAATATGGATATTTAAGATAAATGTGATGTTTAATGATCACAGGAAAGTGATTGATTCAAGGGAAAGATAATGACTACAAAATTAATCAATAAAGTTAATGACAATAATTTACCTAGTCAAAAAAATCATAAATCATCTAGATAAAGGATGATGATGACATAATTACAACATATACCTAATGGAGTATAAGTATAATAAATTTTTGTTGTTATTGATGAATAGAAATACCATAAAAATATCATTAAAACATTTTTGAGGAAAATACCCATTTCACTTTGAAGATCAATTTAAAAAACTAAAAATTTCTAAAATATTTGAAAAACATTTCTTTAAAATTAACCTTGTATACTTTTAAAGGGTTTTTTAAATAAATGACTAATCGTGACTGCAGAAAATTTCTGTTCTTGTTGAGTACATTAAAATAATGTTTCCTTTATCATTTTTGTAAGAAAAGTAAAAATTACCTTATTTGGAAAATTATAGGAAGATTATTTTTAAAACATTTTACTTAAAAATGGGTCAAAATTTATTTAATAAATATTTAAATAACCTTTAAAACATTTTTATAAAACTTGGATTTGGAAGACAAAACATTTTCAATCGAAAAGAGAATTAAAGATAGATTTTCTTTAAAAAGCATTTTCTCAATAATTTAATTAAAAAAGAGAGTAAAAATATAATATTGCTTGAAAACATCATGAATAACCATATGATAATAAAATAAAGTGGTTTTATTATACAATGATCAAATAATTTCCTTCAATGGAAATTCAAGTATGAACAATCTCGATTAAAATGAGATTAAAGCATAAACCCTTACCACTTTGGTAACTTTTGAATCATATCCCCCATGCAAGAAATTACATCAAATGAAATATTAAATACCATGAATATTAAGATATTCATGATATATAATATAAAATTGGTAGTATATACACCTCATAAAAATAAATACACGCATAATACCAAATATGTCTCAATAGAGTAGAAATTGAGAGGAAATCTCTTACAATGATCATACCGTTGAAGTGAGGATTAATAAATGGATTTATTATGTGTATAAAATGCAAATAAAAATAATAATAGTTTAAATAAAACATAAAATAATCAAAATTAAATTTCACATATAATCTTATAATATGAAATACGATGAAGAATTAATATAACCCAATGAAATAAATTTGAGTTATGAAATTTCTTACCACTTGGTAAATTTCAAGTAAAATACTCTTGGATAAAATAATTAAAATTTAAACATGGAATAAAATGAATTATTAATTATTTATGATATTACATGTAAAATTGGTATAATATACACCATATAAAATAAATTAGGTGTATATCATTACTATATGCTTCAATGAAAGAAAACTGAGACAAAATCCATTACATCATGTTTCCATTTAGTTAATCATGATTTAACCTACTGTATAATGTTTTAACATATTATTAATTTATAAAATAATCATATTTATATAATATATGACCCACTTATAATATCTTATATCCCGTTCGTTGATAATATTTCATTATTACCATTGTTTCTGGTGGTAACTTCTTCATTTTCTTATGCATGTTTTGTCACAGAATTTAAAATTATTATCAATAAAATATATATCCATCATCTAAAAAATTGTATTAATTTTTTTAAAACCATATTTATTCATTTGATAGTTTTTTATAACCATTCTTGAAATCTGGACATTTAAAATGAATCATATCGCTTCGTGGAGATGGTATGCCATATGTACGAACAAACGATGATATCATTCCATTAATGGGTGAAAGGAAAAGGAATTGGATGCTGTAATAATTTTAAATAGTTTATATCATTTAATAATTTTCATATATATTCATTATTTCCATCTTTATGACTATCTACGTGAGTTAGTGATGAAAAAAAATTACATCAGTTCAGGAGGCAATAGTTCATTGTACCCACATAAATGTTTTTTTAATTTTGATGGAGAAGGAGATGGATAAATATTATTACATAAAACTAATAACATATCATTATATTTTATATATATTTTTTATTATACTGGATTTTATAATACATAATTGAATGTAATAAAAGAAGAAGCAAAAATGAAGGATCTTAGTGAAGACGACTACCTTCACTTAGAAAAACCTCATTTGGATATCTTATTAAGGACCATAGGATTGGTCTTTTGGGAATAAAAGAACCTCTATAATGTGTCTAAGGATTTTTTTGAGAGATTTTGGTTAGTTTTGGTCTAGATAATTGGCCGGAGATGTGTGAATAAGTTAGGGAAGGGGGTTCCCTTTTATAATTGATGAGGATTGATATTTTTGTAAATACCCAAAACTATTGAATAATAGGAAGTCAATATCACCCCAATTTCCTAAAAAATTGATAAATAATGGAGTTTAGGTAATTTTAGGTCAATAAAAACCTACAAAATAAATAAAAAAACATGTTTTAAACATGTTATTCTCTTATCCTCTAAGTTTACTTATGTTTACCATTTTAGTTTTCTCTACAGTAATTTGTTTATTTAACATATGTAATTTATCCTTTAATTATAAAATAAAATTATCCTTATTAGATTATTTTTACCCACTTATTATTAATTTTAAATCCATTTTATCAAATAAATATTCCATATGTGTAGAAAATTAATTTTAATAGAAGCACATATAACGCACAAACCCCCCTTTTAACCTTAATTACAATAAATAAATTTTATTGTATTTACTAATCATTATAATCAAAAATTAATTTGAATTCATTATATAATATTAATTATTATTATTCCATATTTTTAATCCATTTTATTAAATTAAATTCACAAAATTGTTATAATTTAATTTAAAAATAAACCCGTAAAAGGTGTCAAAAAATGGGGTTTTAAGAAATTCTTTTTCCAAGCATAAGATGATCTTACATTAACTATATAACTAGTAATAATAATTATATGGATTTAAATTCACATAGTTAGATATATATTCTATAAATTTCATTTAAATAATTCTATATCATGGGTTATTTTAATTAATTAAAATGGAGAAACATTATTCATTTAAATAGTTTTTAGAAAAATGCATTTTTAAGCCTGAAAATAATCTTATATAAAAATCAGGTATAAAGTTTGTTTAAATGAAATTAATTATATTAAATATAACTAAATAATACTTATGTTAATTTTAAATAAAATTCATAGAGTAATGGGAATTTAAAATTACTTAATTAAATGAAAAGAAATAACAGTATTTGAAAAATTAGTATTTTTCACTGTTAACTGAAAAATAATCCTTTTCGAGAAAATATTAAAATTTCACCCTAATATAATTTTTATATGATGATTTCAATAATTATATTAATTTTAGAAAATAAAATTTATAAAAGTGGCATAAAATATTTATAAATCCCAAATAAAAAATTAAATATAAAACCATTTTTGAAGAAAACGTATTTATAATTTTATTAAGAGTTATGCACTTATTTATAAATTAATTAAATAAAACCATTATACATATTTTAATAAAATGATTAAAAATGTTAATTCCTTTCAACATAATGGCTAGGTTATAATGGTTAAATTAAATAATAATATTTTAATAGTATATCATGGTTTGATTAAAACTAATTATTGAATATCATATACACTATAAAACACAATGTTCTTATTTTAAAATATTGGGGTGTTACACAAACCTTTCAATATTTACTTAAAAATTAAGTTAAAATAATCTCTATAACCCATTTATAAAAAAATCACTTACAAAATTTACTCACTATATTCCCTTGTCTAATTCCCAATGAAAACATTCATTAGAGGGAAATACCATTTAAAATACAATTCCATAAATCACCAATTTTTTCTTTAAAATTAAACATAAATCAAACCAAATTTTGAAATCAAATTTAAAAAGGGAAAATAATTTTCTTTTTAAAATCCATATCATTCCACTAAGATAAACAATAAAATGGGACACTGGAATTTATTCATCTAAGGCACAACCAACATACCTTTTAACACATTATATGATCCTTGTTTACTATTTGGATAGTTTGAGCACTTACAATTTTATGGTTTGAGATCATACAAGTAATAAAACTATTCTATATAAAACTATAACAATATCACATAAATATAATATAAAAAATGATCAATAAACTTAGTAATTTAATAGCCGTATACATCACTAGATTATCAAATATCATCAAATAATTTGGTACTAACCTATAATGAGCCTATGAAAACATGTCTCATTGGAAAACACTTCCAAAATAATAAAAAAACAACTTAAGGAAAAAACCCCAAGTATCCATAAAAGTTAGATAACTCACAAAGTATTGTAATATTGGTTAATCTATAAAAAAATACGTATAATAAAAATCTAACACAAACCTAAAGATAATCCACATAATATCCATGAATTAAAATAATGATTAATTTCTTAGTTTAAGCCTTACCTTCGAAGATACAAAATAATAATTTTTGGTGACGTAAATCATTTTGAACTGAATTCAACATTAATAATATGAAGATCCCATGACTCATCAATGAATTTCATGAAAATACCTATTATATAGAATGATTCTACCATGATTTTTTGGAATTTATATCCAAATCCTTAGAGGGACACAACAAAATTAAAGGACATTAAAGGAGAAGAACAAAGGAAAAAAATCATAGGAATACTTACCATGAATCCATATAAAAAAACACTACTGAATAACGAGATTTGAAGGGAGGAAATGTAGGTTAATAAAAGGGACAAATATGGGCTCTACCACCTTTTCCAAATTTATAGAAACATAGGATCATATGGGGTGGGTAATAAATTATATACCCTATAAGCATAAATTTTTCCCTCTAAAAAATATATTTTCAGGGATATTTTTGTATAACCAATGTGGGTCATGATGTAACCCCCATCTTTGAGGTTCATATTATGGTGTAACTAAATAGTTCATGGAATAAGGTCCATCCTCAGATCATCACCTAGAAATGCTACTATGTGGTGCCCCAGACTTGCACTTCTAGTCCCAGTACTAAAAACACATATTATAAAAACTATACTTGATACTAAGTAATATTAACCAAGAAAAAAATACATATATTTCAAATCATTTTTATAACTTAAACATTAAATATAAAAATAATCTCTCAATCATATGAACATAAGGTTTAGTGTCTTTGAGGATTACATACATGAGAAAATAATTTTATGATACTTATAAAAATTTATCCATAATTGAACCACACTATACCTACATTTAGATTTCTAATAATTTATACTCATATTTATAACCTAAGGAATGGAAATTTATGAATGGAGTGAGTTAAAATTCTCAGTAAGGGAAAACTTTTCAAGTGTCATCAAGGTTCACCACTAAGATAACATAACAAAATGTTCTTAGGCTGGCTACTAGTTCACCATACATGGTATCTCATGAGATAAAAACATTACCCAATAATTTAGAGAAATATTAAGCAATAAACATCATATTTTTGACATGCATATAAAAATTCATTCTATACGTGGAAATAAACCAAACATAAATCAAAATTATGATAAAACATAGGAGAAGTAAGTGGGTTTCATAATCTTGCCACAAGGAATAACTAAAGGTTGTGTTATAAGAATTAACAAGTGAATAAGTAATTAAATTATTTTGTATTTTAATAATTTAAAAAGACACATAGGCCTTTAATATTGAGTTTCAATGTAGAAAAATTCATGATAAATATTATAGAAGTATTAATAAAAATGATCCACTTAGGTGATGCATTATTAAATGAGTAAATGATCTTTTAGAGATAGAAAGAGATTATTATTTTTCATTATAAAATAACTAAACCAAGAGGGTTTTTCATAAAATAATTATTTTTTTAAAAATCTAACCATGGTTAAAAACATTTTATAGTGGTGGTACTTGACATGAAATTAAAATTTGGGAATTTTCCTTAAATTGCATTCACATAATGGAGAGAATATAAAATGGAACATAAAACATGTGTTATCACCAATAAATAAAGGTAATATAAACTAGGTATATAATTATGGACTATATATATATAATATGTATGAATTACATATGATAAATATAGGAGAAAATGGATAAAAATAAATATAACATGTAACCTAAAAGAATCAATGGTGTTTTAGGAGATTCTTGTTTATGTTTTAAAAACATTTGTTAAAAACCACATTATAAAATGTATAAAAAAAATTAATTTTAAAATGGATAATATGAAATTTAAGGATATAAAGAGATAAAAAATATTTGGGTTTCCAAATAGAAATTTATAACTTTGGTGGGAAGGGAAAATAGGGACATGAAGGGGAAAATTCTCTTAGAAAGTATGAGTATTAATCCTAATGATTTCATAACTTTTAAGAAGAAAAACATGAATAATTTTTTATTTAAATAAATAATTTCCCTAAATATAAATAAAAAGTTACCATGTATAATATAAACATTTGATAATAGTGGAATATTAAAATTAATATTTAAGAAATATAGTTCAAGACCCAAATGGAATGAAAATGAGTCAACAAGCGACTTATGACTTTGTTATCTTTCGAATCGAAAACCCATAAAGGTATAACATGACATGGATTTGTAAATACCATTAATTTTAGGAAAATTATGATATAATACATCTAATTAAAGTATTAAATTCATAAAAAGTGAACAAGTGGTAAATAAAAATTATATCTCAATGAAGAAAAATTGAGAGGCTGAAACCCTTACCTTTAATCTATCATAGAAAAATATAATATAACCTCATGTACAATAAAAATAAATTTCATAATTACCCTTTTTTTGAACCTTATTAATAATTATAACATTTTTTAAACATTATTTGTAATAATTTTATACATATATATTTGTTAGGTATATTCTATTTTCAACATCGAAGTTATTAGTTTTTATTTTTTGTTTAGTACTAGTTCTATAATGGAAGTGTCAAATATTGATTATATAATAAGAAAACACCATTATGATATCATTATATGTACTATATTATATGTTTTACAATGATTTATAATTTTCTAATTTCATTTCATAAGTATTTTTGTTTTTTTTGATGACGATGTTGGTGATGAACTTATTTTGGTAATTTTCTCGAATGAGGGGTGGTATCTTAATTATGTGATATATATTTACATTAAAATTAAAGAAAAAAATCATAAATTACTTATTATTTTTCAATATCCTTAGTATTTATGTTTCCTAAGTTACCCATGATATAAATTTATAGCATTGTCCATATAGGCGGTTAAATCGACCCAAACAAAAACATGCAATAATCTATAGGTTGGTATGGTTAATAAAGTGATTAATTTGTCCTAATATCATTATTAAGTATTCATAATGATATTATTTAGATGTTTTTAATGTGTTTTATTAGTTTTTGAAAAATAATAAAATACTTGAGTAAAAAAATATGTTATTTTCATGGAGGTTGTAGTCTGCACGTACGCTCGGGTGACACATTCATTTTTCATAAATAGGAAGGAAGATAGGGAATGGATTATAATTTTAGAATATTAATAATGTTATAAATATAATATTAATCCATTAAATATAATTTTATAACCATTATTGTATGGAGGTGATGAAAAAAATCACACCGATCATGGAGGCGGTAGTCTGCACGTTAGTATGATAACATCTTCATTTTTAAAATAGTTTTAGAGGAAGGTAAAAAATGGATATTAAATCAGTATTGTAACATTTAAGAATATTAATAATAATTATTTTATAATACATTAATTTATAGAATATTTTTAAGGTTTATAGAAGAATATAATTAAGAGGGATTGATTGAGAACATTACCTATCCCTTTGGATGTTCTCCCTTGGGTAACACCTTAAGGCTCCATAGCATAGTATTTTCGAAAAACCATGGATTTTAGGATATGGGTATATGGTTGATGAGATACTTGGAAATAGTTTATGTTGAGATAATTCATTATAATAAGTGTAGAAATAAAGTGGAGGTGAGCCATTTTTATAGGGGAAGAGAATTAAATTTTAAAAAATTTAACCTTTTAATATAATGAGAGAACTTGTTTCAAATGGAACACAGTTACAATTTATAAAATAATAGAGTGGGGTATAATTTAAGGTTGATAATAATTTAATTTTTCATTTTCAAACATGTTTTAAACATATTTTTTTTGTCTCCTACTCTTAGATTTTTCACTTTTACAATTATTGTTTTTTACTGTGGTCATAAATTTCTACATAAGTAATTTAGTTTTAATTCCAAAAAATAAAATAAGACTTATTAAATAATTTGAACCTACTAATTATATTTATTAAATATTTTTTTTCAAATAAAATTTAAAATGGTGGGAAAAAATTATTTTTATATTAGCACACATAACGTGTAAAATCCATTTTTTAGAGAAAATATTATTTTTAAGCATAAAATAATTTTTAGGATGAAATTATCAATATTTTTTGATTTAAATGACATTAGTAATTTTATTATAAAAAAATATCTATATATCTTTCAAGTGAAATAAATTTATAACTCTAACTTGTGATAGCATAATTAAAGAAAAATATGAAAAAACTTTTTTTATTTGAATAAAATTTTACTTAAGTTTTAAATTGTTAAACATTGGTTTTCTAAATTAAAAAAAGTATTTTTAAATGAATTATTTTATTTCTTAAATATATTCATTATCATTAAAAATATTTTATAAATTTTTTGAGTCATGATTAGATCATAATAAATTAAAAAATTCCACAATTTATAAAAAATTATATTTTTCATTATTCATCTAAAAATCAATTATTTTATAATAATTATAAAAATTAATATTAAGCTAATATTTAAGTTCCAGATCCAAAAATGAAGTTAAATTTTACAAAATAGAATTCTTGAATTTAGGAATGTAACCATTAATCGGACATATAAAATATAACGAGAAAATATTTTTAATAGGAAAATGTCATTTTAGATACCAACTCTTCTTATTATTATTTCATCACAATTTGTGTTAATATATTATTCATATAAACAATATATTTCATCTATAACATATTTATTTTCTTAAAATAATTAATATAAAAATTTGTTTTAAAAAAAATGCATTTTATGATAAAATGATCTTATTTTTTATTTATCTACAATAAGTTAATTCTATAGATGCATTAATTATTAAAATGACATATATATCAGAAATCAAATAGAACTATTTATAACTAGTAGTATTTTAACAGTTGTATTTATTTCTTAAAATGTTTATGTGGTTCATTTTGTTTTGGTGTAGTGTGTGAAACATGAAATTCAAAATAACAATTATTGATTGAAAAAATATATAATTTGAAATCTCAAGATGTTATATTCTCCCCCATAAATAAACTATTTCCTATCAATTTTAATAATTAAATCCTAGTAAATATAGCGACGAGATCCATAATAAATTTAATTTTTTTTTTCTAGTGAGATGTTAACCTCATTATCTTAGATACTTGGAGACTCATCATATACCACATTATAGGCATATAATTATATTTTATTTTATACTAACTATTTTACTCAAACATGTTTCCTTATTTTGTTATAGGGTATTCATTGAACATTCCTTTCTTAGAATTATTTCCATAATCCTATTTCCAACTAAATACTAAATAAAAAATGGTTATGATAATATAAAATAAAATACAATTTAATTATCATATAAAATTGAAAACTCAACCCTAAGATGTATTCTCCAATTAAACCTTCATTTCAACCTATGATACATTAAGTTCAATAATGATATTATTTGACCAACCTATCACTATTTAAATTTAACATTGGTTGTTTTTGGTCATTTTCCAATTATTATTTCTTACCCAACTAACTAGATGTTTTATCCTTAAATTACATTTAGCTCCTTAAAAATGGTATGTAAAGAGAATAATAACTACAAAATCACATCCCTTATAAGTTTATAGCCAGGTGTGTATCCTTATTAACACTCATCATGCACAAAGTGAGGATTGAGTTAATACTAAATTATCCCTTTTTAGGGTGATTACCCATTGATGAATGTGTTACACATCTACATCCACATAATAGTGTCCATATAGGGATGTAATTTCTCAGAAACCACACAATATCTACCTCACCAAAACATAAGGATGTTATCCTATAATTATACCTATCTATAGGTTTTTCAATAAAGTTATCCTATCCTAATACAAATAAATAATTGATTTAATCCTTAAAAATACCAAAACCAATACTTAAAAGTAACTAAACTAATCCTCAAAAATAAATAATCCATGGTTTGATACTAATTGAGGTGCCCCACACCAGCACTCCTGGGTTTGATGCTAGAAACACATACTTTACAAATTTCCTTTGATAAAAAGTGAGATAACACAAGATAAAAATGCATAAATTTCACAACATTTTCATTACATAACCATTATATATCACAATCCCAAAAAAAAAAGGTTTATTTCCTTTGAGGATCGTATATATGAGATACATATTTTATGGTACTTGAAAACACTTCTCCTTAATTAAACCACATTATAATCTCTTAATGAATTCTCATAATTTAGAATCATCATCATAACCTATGGAATGGAAACATGATAAAGGGGTGAAATTAAATGATTAGTAAGGTAAATAATTTCAATATTTCTGTTGAGTCAAAAGTCTTCTTTTGAGTTTTCTATTCCTTTTTATTTTGAAAATCACAAACTCTCTTTTCAAATGAATTCATATATTTTATTTACTTTAAATATTTTTTTTTACTTTTCTTCATTATAATTTTTCATATGAATATGATAATAATCATACCCATACATTTTACTATATTACATGATTATCATTAAATCCCCATATATGATTTACAACATACTACATGAATACGATATTTTTTGGACATGCTGATTATGATTTCCATCATACGCACTGTTCAATATCACAATGAAAAGATAAATTGTATTCACTATCTTAACAAAAATCATTGTACTCATTTACTATTCATATTCTATTTTATCAAAAGAGTTAAATTATTTTCAAACTCATTTTATCATATCCAAAAAATAGTATTGCATCGAAAGGAAAACCATTTAATCAAAATGATGTTGTATATTATGTTTCAATATGTATTACAAAAAAATGTCACTGTTTTAGTTACAAGATGACTGTTGGAGTGCCAAGTGTCCAAGTAACTCTGAATTTTTAGGAAAAATTAGACTGTTGCAATCTAAGATGACTGTTGGTATATTAGCCTATAAATACCAGGTCATTTGAACAAGATGAAGAGCTGACGGACTTTTAAAAAATTTGAGAGCTCTTTTAAATTGCTACTTTGTGTGAAAGACTCTAAAGAGTTCAAGTTATAAGCTTCTCATTCTATATACTAGTGACTTTCAAGGGTTTTTTCTTTGCTTAGTGTGACACCAATTTTTGGAGATTACATTCGAGGGATTTTGTGAATAGGAAGACAACTATGCCGATCATTTGTAGATCGAGGGATTTTGCGGCTAGGAAGACAGAGGCACCAATCACTTTCTTGATCGAGGGATTGCAGGGATAGAAAGATAGAAGATGATCATCATACCAAGGGATTACCCTGGTTTGGGTAAGAAATACTTTCTTGAAAGTATAAATCAAGGGACATCTATCCAAGGTTATTGGATACCCTTCTCTTGGGGTTAAAATAATTGTATTCTTTTACTTGTATACATTTATGATACTTTATAATAGGAAGTGAATTGTATTATATATTCATTTTATATTATTTACTTTACGATTACTATTTTTTTAATTATGGTATTTTTAATTACTCAATATGATTTAGTACACTTTATGATTGAATCATTGTATTATATTACTATGATCATCGTAACCATTGTGATTATGATATTTTACATGCTTACTTTATTTAAATCATTTCAACCATGAATAAAATTAATTTAATTTATGACCTGTGAATTACATTATCATAATAAACCTAATTATAATACTTTTATAATTAGACATAGGGCTCTGTACAATTAATTATTTAATAAATTAATAGGTATTGTGAATTGAATTAGTTTAAATTATTTTAAACTAAATACATTTAGGGAGAAAAAATAAAAGTTTTTAAACCTACAATTCACCCCTCTTGTATTGTGCCATCTTCATATGCATTACGATCCAACAATTGGTATCAAAGGAGGTTTAAACTGATTATATATTTTCTTACATTACCCTTTTAAGTTATTTATATTTATTTTATAAACTTTTTGTTTATAAATATTTGTTACACTAACGTGTATCATGGAAAATTAAATTTTTTATTGTTTTAAAGATGGAAGGACTTAATGTCGGTTCAATTGAAAATATCAATCCTATAAGACCACCAATTTTTATGGCAATGATTATGAATATTGGAGAGATCGAATGAATAATTTTGTAATCAACACAGGAGTTGATAACTTTTTTTATGCTGACTGGAGAGTATAAAATTCCTGAAAAAGAAGTTATACTCTTTACTAATCAAGAAAAATAATAATATCAGTTGAATTATAAGGTACTAAATACTTTGATTTGTTCTATGACTATAAATATATATAGCCATATTTCATCTTTTAAAGCAGCCAAAAATATTTTGAAGATAATATAAATTACTCATTTCAGTACATCTAATGCTTTTGAAACAAGAAGACCCATGCTAAGAGGAGATTATCAAGCTTTTGAAATTCCTTATGGAGAACCTATTTTTAAGGTTTAACAAATATTCATGAATATTGTGAATAGTTTACAATCTTTGTGTGAGAAGGGATTAGATGATGATATCCTAGTTGAAAATATCATATATATCATGCTAAATGAATGGGAATAAAAAAGAACATTTTTGGATGAGTCAGGGAAGGTCACGAATGTAACTCTTAATGAGTTATTTGGAACTATTTTTCAATAAGAGAATATATTGAAAAGAGATGCAGCAAAAGTCAAAAAGAAGAATGGGGGAGTATCTTTAACTTCAAATTAAAATCAGATGAAGGCTAAGACTCATAAAAATATAGTCAAATCAACTAAGAAGAAAGTTATAGTTAAATCATAATCAAGTGAATCAGAACATTTAGAAAATGAGTTAGGCAATATTTCTCGAAGGATGAACAAGATTTTTGGAAAGAAATATTTTCAGTATTGATTAAGAAAAGTAACAAGGATAAGAATGATACTGAAGTAACCTATTATGAATGTAAAAGGCTAGACATATATGACCTGATTGTCCAAAGATGAAAAGAAATGACTGAAAATAAAGAAATTATAAGAGAAATAATAAAAAGTATTTCAATCCAAAATGAAAGAAAGTATTAAATGAAAATGAATCTTGGAGTGCTAGTGGAGGATACTCTTTATAAGAATCCTCAGACAATGAGAATTTTGGATAAAATAATATTGATCTTCTTTATAGAATGCCTTTTGAAAATCAATGTTTCATCGAAAAGGTACACACTGCTGAATATTTGACTAACATGACTTTAAATAAAAATTCTACTGATGAGAATAATTCCTCATCTTTAGATGAAGAATAAATATTAGCCATTTATAATAGTACATTACCTTAACATGGATAGGTTTATAGATTTTAAAAATTACTTGAAAATGAAAAATGTAAAGTGAATAAGAAACTTGAAAAAAAAATGCTAGAATAAATGTTTTAACAAAATAAGTACCAAATATTTATAAATATATTGATAAGAATTTTTTTTGAAATTGATTCTATTTCTAAAAACCTTGAGGACCCTAATTCTGAGAATAATAAGCTTTACAAATATTTTAAAAAAAACCATTTCTAAGAAAAATGTTTTAGATTCAAAACTCACTTCTCAATCTATTACTAATGTGGATAAGAATTTATTTTTAATACGAAAGTCGGAAATAATTTATTTAACGAAACTCTTGAAAAAATTTACCACTGTTAAAGAAGGTTTTGAAAAATATGTATAAAGAACTTCATCCATAAGGTAATAGTTTAGGAATGGGATATACTCATTCAAAATCATTTTTTAGTATCAATTATTTTGTTCTTGAAAATTCCCCCTTTTGCCCCAAATTTAAATGTGGTGGTCATTGGAATAAATATTGTTCCTTAAATAAAATTAAATCTTCACAGTTCCACAAAGCCCATTTTTTTAAAAAAATGTGGGCTCCAAAATTTTTTCTTTCTAACATTTATGGATCCAAGAAAGTTTGGATTCCGAAAATCTAATTTCATTATTTTCGGGAAAGGAAAGGAAGTACTAATAATAAAAACATATAGTACATAGATAGTGGATGTTCCAGGCACATGATTGCCAACAAATAATTTTTTGAAAATATTATTGAAATGAAAGGTTGAAGGGTTACCTTCAGATACAATGATCAATGACATATTGTTGGTATAGGTAATATTGTTCTTCTTATAAAAGCTTTGATTTCAAATGTTTTATTTGTAAAAGGTATTAAGCATAACCTTATAACCATAATTCAATTATGTGATAAAGGTTACCTTTTGAATTTTAGGAATGATAAATGTGTAGTACACAATACCAAGGATGAATTAATTCTTTATGCCCATCAGCATGAGAATGTATGCACACTCAATTTAGAAGACCATAGGATCCAAGAATTACCTTGACTTAGTGTAATGGAAGATCAATCTTCATTATAAAATAGAAGGTTAGGACACTATAACCTTAGAAAATTATATAAATTGTCTAATAAAATACTTTTTAAGGATCTACTGGAACTTAGATTTGATTATTAAAAAGTCCATGATCCTTATAAATATAGAAAGAAACATAAGTCAAGATTCAAATAAATTAGTGAAGTTTCAACTTATGATTCGTTTCAATTGGTGCACATGGACTTATTCAGTCCTACAAAAATTGGAAGTATTTGGAGGCAAGTATTATGTATTTGTTTTAGTTTATTCCTATAGTAGATATACATGGGTATATATTATAGAAAAGAAATACAATTCATGTTATTATTTTAAAACTTTTGTATCCAAAGTTAAAAAATGAGAAAAACCTTCAATTGATAATTATTCATAGTGATCATCGTGGACTTCGGTAGTTAGACTTTATTCTATTCAAAAACTATTATCCTCTGTAACATTCATTAATTTCAAACTTTTTAAAATTGATGTGAAGTGTAATTTTCATAATGGATATGCTCAAGAGTAATGTTTTTTGAAAAACCTCTTGGTTTTGAAGGTACAAAACATCCTGAATATGTTTATAGACTTACCAAAGATTTATATGGCCTTAAACAAGACCCTAGAGCATGGTATGATAGATTAATAGGTTTTTTTCTTTAAAACAACTTTGTTAATGGAAATTTTAATTCAAAAATTTTTTTAAAGAAAGAAAAAAATGTTTTTACCATTAAAATTTATGTTGATGACATTATATTCGGATCAACTTAGAAATTATTAATCGATTCTTTTGTGGATATTATGAAATCTGATTTTGAAGTGAGTATGATGGGTGAGTTAAAAATCTTTATTGGTTTTTCAATTTCTCAAAAACCAGAAGGGACTTATATATCCCAACATAAGTATATTAAATATATTATTAAAAATTATGGATATGACAATACTAAAAGTATTATTACTCCAATCAGTACATCAAATACTCTTGAAATTGATGAATCTAGAAAACCAGTAAATCAAACAACTTTTAGAGGGGTGATAGGAAGATTACTATAATTAATAGTTAGTCATATAGACATAATGTTTTAAGTATGATTACGTGTAAGGTATTAAGAAAATATAAAGGAGTCCCATTTAAAAGCTGTTAAAAGAATTTTTCATTATTTAAAGTGAACTATGGATTTGGGACTTTTTTATTCTTTTAGAAATGATTTTGAATTAATTTTTTTTTCAGATGCTAGATTTGGTAGTTTTATAATGGATAGGAAAAGTACATCCTAAAATTTTTATTTATTAGGTGATTCTTTATTTTATTGGTATTGTAAGAAACAAAACTTAGTATCACTTTCCACAGCTGAAGCTGAATATATAACAGTTGGAAGCTTTTGTGCTCAAGTGTTGTGGATGAAACACACACCCACTAATTATGGAATGAGGTTTACTAAAAATAAAATATTATGTGATAACACTAGTGGCATAGATTTAAATAAAAAAACTTCACACCACTCATGTGAGAAAAATATCAATATTATGCTTCACTTTCTTAGGGATCACACACTTAATGGAAATATAATTTTATAATTTATCTGAATACAATACTGACTTGTTGATATTTTTACAAAACCATTACCTTCCAATAGATTTTAATACATTAAATAGAAGATAATAATGATCACTATAAAGTAATCATTCATATATACTTATTATGTAAACCATATTCTTACATTAAATTACTCATTTTCAAAGGAGGAGTACATATGTTTTCTGTTTTAGAAAACCTTTTTTTCTTAAAATTTTGTTGGCACCAGAAAATTTTTTCAGCACCAGAAATTTTTTCGAAACTAGATTTTTTTTGACACCAAAAATTATTTCGGAAAGAGAATATTTTTTTCCATCATAATTTTATTTTATAATATTTATTTTTAAAATTTTATTTTCTTTTGAAGAAAAATTTATTGAAACTGATAAATCTATCTTGAGATTCTGAAATGTACAACTTCTTTTAATTTTCCCTTTATTTTTAATACATTTATATTTGTTGGTATTCATTTGAAAACTTTATTATATTTACCCTGAATACGATGATTTTTTAAAAAAAATTAATAAAAAAACTCCATAGTTCATCTCAACCGTTGGATCTCCTTAAACTAATCTAAACCATAGAAGTCCAATGGTCATATTTTATTTAGATATATAAAGGGACCCCCTCCCTATCCCACATTAGTTGTTATATTATTTATGAAAAATCTCTGCTGCTCCTCAAATATTCAAGACTGAAGGTTTCCATACTCAGTGTATTCAATCGTACTCATGTCTGAATCATCATCAACTTCTCCAAAAAAAATGGAACTGAAAGATTAATCAAAAATAAATTTCTTCTAGGAATGATCACTCACCAGATAGTTTTATGAAAATTACAATAATTCTCTAAAAATAATCATCAAATTCCTATGATGAGATCCAGTGTGTCTGGAGAAACCTAAAAACCATGATATGATCATCATGGATGAAGTCACAGAATTCTATAAAACTATAAAGGTTGATGATGACTTGAAGGTATCTTTTTGTATTTATGATAGTGAAATCATCATGTTAGAAAAATAAAAGGAACATTTTCTTAATTTTATATTTGAAGGAGATGATTTTTGTCCCTCATATGAGTTTCCAAAAGAAAAGTGAACATTTATAAAGGAAATAGATAAGATATATCTTTTTTAAATTCATGAAGATAAAATAATAAAAAGTCATCTTTCAACCGAAAATAGACTAACTGCACTCTGGTTGAAATATTTCTTAATCTCTAGGATCGGTGATAAAGAAACTCTCAAAGTTTAATATGTATTTTCACTTTATTATCTTGTGAATATGAGAGAGATAAACTAAATGAGTTACATCTTCATAACCATCAATAATCTTAAGTCCAGTGCAATCAAGTCCTAGCTAATCTTGATTCCAATAATACTGAATAAGTTCATTCAGAAAAGTTTGAAGTTTTTCAATGTTCCTCTTAATTAAGTATCAAGAAATTTGAGAGTTCTTTGGATTAGTGATGGTAAAGTAAGGAGAATGAAATTTCATTTTGATTTAAAATCTAAATTTTTTGTTAAGGATGTTGAAGTTAAAAGTCCAAAAGAGATAGTTGGAGGAATCCTAGGAATATTAAAACAATCAATACTGATCATTCTATAGAATGAAAAGAAAGAAAAATCTGAAACAACAATAAATAAAAAGAATAAAAGTGTTTATAATATAGAAAAAATAGCCAAGTAGAGAAAGGAACAAGATGAAATGAAAAAAAGGAGATCCACAATTTGGTCTTGATCCTGTAGAGTCTATTTCTGAGAATATTCTGACCAATGAAACCCTCAAATAACAAGAAAAGTAAAATAAGTTGAAAAAGTGAAGGGATAGTAGTTTTTATATTGATAGTTTGATGAAAAGTGTTAAAAAATCAAGTGCCAAAATTAGTATGAGGGAACCAATTCCAAAAGAAACAAATACCCCCCTTGTACAAAATAAGATGAATATATTAGAGAATAAGATGATATAGATGAAGAAGATGAATCAAAATAAAAATAATTAATGGAAACAGAATCCATGAAGAAGTAAAGTCTCAATCCGATAAAATTCTTATGAAATCATCAGATGTGACTTCTTATAAAATACCTTCTCTAGAAGGAGAAACCTAAAAACAAGTCCCAATATTGAACATCATTCATATTTGGGCTAAGGAGGAACAAACTATATCCAATTTCAATAAGAATCAGAATTCAGATGATAAAAATGCTGAAAGTCATAGTGAAGAGCTTCTCGATTACGGAGAAGACACTAATTCAGAGAATACTATCTCATTGAAAAGAGGTCAATATATTGTTCAATAACTTAGAATAATTGAAAAGGAAATTACATATTTATCAATAATATAAGGTAATATTGTTTTTTATATAAAATATAAACAAAATATAGGACTTTATCAAGATTCAAAGAAAAATGCTGATGAAACTCGAGGCTGATTTCAAAGTATTGGAAGAAAGCACCAAGGAACAAAAAAAGGCTTATAATAAAGTGGTCAAATGGTCACATAAGTCTGATGAAAGTGTCAACCTTAATGAATAGAAAATATAAGATATTATAAATATTATTAATAAACTCTCAGATACTTTCAACAAGTTAGAAAATAATACTACTCAAAAATAGATACTGTTTAAAGGCCTAGATCAAAGACAATATAAATATTTCAAAGTGGTTTAAAAGAAACTGAATGACATTAAATATAAGGTTGAAAAGATGTTGTTTTATAAGTATGATATTACTGAGCTAAAAAATCAAATTTTTTTAAATAATAGAATTGAAGTTCAAGAACAAGTCAACAATTTCCAGGAAGAAAAAATTCGTACTCTGGAAGATAAGATAATATCCCATGAAGAAGTGATTCATACCAAGAACCCATTATTTTAAGATCAAGAATAGAAATTCAGGTCTTAATAGGAATTTAATAATAAGTTGATGTAGGAAAATAAAGAATTCATTAAAATTAAGACAACTATATTAGACCTCATGAAAAAGGACAAGGAGAAGGAAAAGGAAAAAAATGAACTTTTTAAACTCTTATTGTACTATTTTTGAAATTCTAAATGAAAGTCTTTGACATATACATTTCTTTTGATTGATTTTTTTCCATTTTTTGGATGAATGTTATTTCAATTTTTATAGATGATCAAAATATTTATTTCTTTGTATGTTTTGTTTCTCCAACCCTTTTTTCAGGTATTAGAAGATCTTCCCTATTCATTTTTGAAAATCATAAAGGGGGAGAATGTTTTATATAAGGGGAGAATGTTTTATATAAGGGGAGAATGTTTTATATAAGGGTAGAATTTATTCTAAAGGGGGATAAATTCTCATCAAAGGGAAAATGGGAGAATAATAATTGAAAAAAGATAATTTTTTATAGAATACAATCCTTAGGGATTTTGTTATCTTGAAAAGGAGGTTAATTGTATTCAAATCACATTCAGAAGAGATATAAAACTAAAAGGTAGATAAGTTTAAGTGTTCAATTATGAATAAAAATTTCATTTACTTTTGTAATATTTTATTTGTTTTAACTTGAGGTTTGTGCTTTATGAAAAGGAAGATATTGTTGTGTCAAAGTTATACTTTTTAATTTTCTATTCCTTTCTGTTTTGAAAATAAAAACCTTGCTTTTCAAATGAATTCATATATTTTATTTACTTTAATGATTTTTGTTTTAATTTTCTTCATTATAATTTTTCATATGAATACAATAATAATCATAGCCATAAATTTTATTGTATCACATGATTATCATTATGACCCCAGATATGATTTAAATCATACTCATTGAATATGATTTTCATCAGACACACCAATTATGATTTCCATTGTACACATTGTTTAATATCACACTGAAAAGATATATCTTATTCACTATCATAAAAAATTTTATTGTACTCATTTTCTATTCATATTCTATTTTATCATAAGAGTTAAATTCTTTTTGGACCCATTTTATTGTATCCAGAAAATAATATAATATTAAAAGGAAAACCTTTTAATCAAAACAATGTCATATATTCTGTTTCAATATGTATTATAAAACAATGTTGTTATTTTATTTACAAGATTACCATTGGGGTGATTGGTGTATAAGTCCCTCCAAATTTTAAGGAAAAAATATACCGTTGAAATCCAAGATGACCATTGGTACATTGGCCTATAAATACCCGGTCATTTGAACAAGCTGAAAAGCTACTAAACTTTTGAAGAATTCGAGGGATCTTTTTAATTCCTGATTTTTGAAAAAGACTCTGAAGAGTTCAAGTTGTAAACTGCTCATTCTACATACTTGTGACTTTCAAGAGTTTTTCTTCGCTTAGTGTGACAATGATCATTGTTGATTATGATTGTGGGATTTCATTAATAGGAAGACATTTGTGTTGATCATTTGTAGATTGAGGGACTCTTAGGAAAGGAAGAGAGACACAACAATCACCTTCTTGATCTAGGGATTGTGGAGATAGAAAGACAGAAGCTGATCATCGTATTGAGGAATTACCCTGGTTTGGGTAATAAAAACATTCTTGAAAGTATAAATCAAGGGAACTATATCAAAGGTTATTAGATACCCTTCTTTTTGGGTTGCAAGAATTGTATTCTTTTACATGTATACATCTCCACTTCTTTATAATAGTAAGTGAATTTTGTTATATATTCATTTTATATTCTTTACATTGTGATTATGATTTTTTTAATTACGATATTTTCAATTATTCAATACGATTCAATATGATTTATGATTTAATCATTGTATTGTATTACTATAATTATCATAACCATTGTGATTATGATATTTTACATGTATACTCTATTTAAATAATTTCATCTGTGAATACAATTAATTTCATTTATGACCTGTGAATTACATTATCAAAACAAAACCAATTATAACACTTTTATAACAAAACCTAGGGTTCTACCTGATTAATGTTTTAATACATTAAGAGATATTTTGAATTGAATTTGTTTAAATTCATTTAAACTAAATTCCTTTAGGCATAAAAAATGAAAAGTTTATAAACCTAAAAGTCACCCCTCTAGTATTGTTCCATCTATATATATATTACGATCCAAAAATTTCATCAATGGATAGATCATAAGAATATGATAAAATATGATCAGGGAAGAAATATCTTATTAAAAATAACAATAAACAATAATTTTTGTCAATAAATTAAGATAACATAACACATAATCTCAAATGAACAAACGTGTATCATGGCATGAGATTGTGAGATAAATATAGAGACATGGAATAAATGAATAATAAAATAAGTTCATGGAGTCATAAATATCACTGTGCAGAAAATGTTTTTTATGGCAGTTATTTTTTATTTTTTACATCGTCTTTTGGTCGACGTTATTATAGGAGACATTATAAACATTTTTTATGGTGGTTATTTTAAAACCGATGTAAAAACCAAAAAACTGAAGCATTTTTCACACAGGTTCATCAAAAACCGACGTGGAAAATGCTTCAGAGTCATGATTTATTACGACAGTTTTTAAATAACTAATGCAGTATCTAATTTTTCACATCTGTTATAGATTAATCAACATAATAAATTGCACCTTCAAAGAGTTTATCACATCGATTATGTTCATAACCGACATTATAAACCAGTCTGCCAAGCGGTTTTCATGTCAGTTAAATAATAACCGACGTGAAAACAAATATACTGCATCGGTTATCAAATAACCAATGTAAAAACCTATTTCATTCCATTTATTATGGTGGTTATTAAATAATTGACATAAAATCCCATTCCCATGCATTTGTTACGTCACTTTTCAAATAACCAACCTGAAAACCCATAAACATGCATTTTTTACGTCGGTTATAAAATAACCGGCGTAAAAACCAATTTATTTTTTAATAAAACTATTCAACCACAACTATGCCCTGTAAAAGAAAACCTGAAACAAACAAAAAATAGATCAAAACCAGACCAAAACCACCCCACCCCATTGGACAACCCTCCAACACCCCTAGAAAACTCCCACCCCACTGGACACCCCCACACCCCTGGACAACCCCCACCCTCCTAGACAACCCCCACCATCCTGGACACCCTCCCACCCCCATGGACACCCCGGATACCCCCAATCCCCTAGAATACCCTCCCATATTCCTAGACACCCTCCCACCCCCATGGACACCCTGGACACCCCACCCCACCAGAAATCCCTACCACACCCTTGGAAACCCCCCACCCCACTGGACACCCCCACACCATTGGACACCCCCGGGACAGACCCCCACCCTCCTGGACATCCCCCACCCCCTGGATAGCCCCCTCACCCTTCTAAATAGCCCCCACTCCCCTGAAAAAACCTAACACCCTCCTGGAAACCCTCCCACCCACATCGACACCTTGGACATCCCCCACCCCATTGGACAACCCCACACACCTGGACAACCCCCCACCCTCCAGGACAACCCCCACCTCCCTGGACAGCCCGCCCACCCTCCTGGACAACTGCATCCCCATGGAAACCTTGGACACCCCCACCCCACTGGAAAACCCTCCCACACCCCTGGAAACCCCCCACACCTCTGGATACCCCACACCCCTGGACACCCCCTGGACAGCCCCACCACCCTCTTGGACAACCCCCACTCCCCTGGACACCCCACACACCCTCCTAGACACCCTCCCACCCCCATGGACACCCTAGACACCCCACCTCACTGGACAACCCTCCCACACCCCTAGAAATCCACACCCCACTGGACACCCCTGAACACCCCCCGGACATCCCTCCCACACCCCTGGAAACCCCCCACCCCACTGTACACTCCCCACACCCCTGGACACCCCCTAGATAGCCCCCACCCCTCATGGACAACCCCACTCCCCTGGACATCCCTACCACCATCCTAGACACCCTCCAACCCCCATAGACACCCTGGACACCCCCACCCCTCATGGACAACCCCACTCCCCTGGACATCCCTACCACCATCCTAGACACCCTCCAACCCCCATAGACACCCTGGACACCCCCACCCCACTAGACAACCCTCCCACACCCCTAAAACCCCCCACCCCACTGGACACCCCCACCCCATTGGACACCCCCCCCACATCCTTGGAAACATCCCACCCCACTGGACACCCCCACACCCCTAGACACCCCTTGGACACCCCCTAGATAGCCCCCCCTCTTGGACAGCCCCAACCCCTGGATAGCCCGCCCACACTCCTAGACACCCCACCCTCATGGACACCTTGGACACCCCCACCCCACTGGACAACCCTCCCACACCCCTAGAAACCCCCACCCCCTGGACCCCCCCTGGACAGCCCCCACCCTTCTAGACAACCCCCACTCCCCTAGACAGCACTCCCACCCTCCTGGACACCCTCCCATCCCCATGGACACCCTAGACACCCCCACTCCACTGGAAAACACTCCCACACCCCTGGAAACCCCCCATCCCACTAGACACCCCCATAACCCTAGACACCCTTTGAACATCCCCACACCCCCTAGACAACCCCAACCCTCCTGAACATCCTCCCACCCCCATGGACACCCTGGACACCCCCACCTCACTGGAAAACCCTCCCACACCCCTGGAAACCCCCACCCCACTGGACACCCCGAAACCACAAGATACCCCCTGAACAACCCCCCAAACCTCTTGGACATCCCCTACTACCCTGAATAGCCCTCCCTCTCTCCTGGACACCCTCCCACCCCCATGTACACCCTGGAAACCCCCAACCCACCTGACATCCCTCCCACACCCATAAAACCCCCCACCCACTAGACACCACCACACCCCTATACACCCTTAGATAGCTCCCCCACCCTCCTGGACAACCCCCCAACTCCCCTGGAAATCCCTCCCACCCTCCTAGACACCCTCCCACCCCCATGGACACCCTGGACACCCCCACCCACTGGACAACCCTCCCAAAACCCTGGGAACCCCCCACCCCACTGGACACCCCCACACCCCTAGACACCCCCTGGACAGCCCCCACCCCTCCTGGATAGCCCCCACTCCCCTGGACAACCCTTCCACCCTCTTAGACACCCTCCCACCCCCATGGACACCTTGGACACCCCCACCCCACTGGACAACCCTCCCACACCCCTGGAACCCCCCACCCCACTGGACACCCCCACACCCCTAGACACCCCTAGACAATCCCCCCATCCTCCTAGACATCCTCACACCCCACTTGATATCCCTCCCACACCCTAGGAACCCCCACCCCACTGGACACCCCCACACCCCTGGAAACCCTACCCCCCTAGACCAGAATCCATACTAGAAAAACCATCAGAACTAGACCAAAACAAGAAGTAGACCAAAATTAAACATTGATATATATAACATTCAAAACTTACAATGTCATCTAAAAAAAACCTAAATCCAACCTAAACGACTACCAAATACACAATTATAATAACAATATTGAAAATTACATTTTACATTACAAACAAACTAAAATCCAATCAAACCTGTAAAATAATTTGACCATTCCACTTATAAGTATATGAAACCTTGAGCTCTATAGGGGTGAGGTTCATCAAATAGCTACAAAGTAAAAGGATAGTAGTTAACATGTATAATGAATAAATAAAATGAAATATTATGGAAAAGTTTAAAAGGAAATATTACCAGGTCAAGGTGCACAAGTGTTCCAGTTTTAATTATTTCATACATAAATCTTAACATATAATATTTGCATTCAATGATGCCTTGTTGTTCATGAAAAGTATTTTTAATGAGTGTAAATTAAAAATATTATTTTTATGTAATACATCAAAAAGTAAAAATTATAAATGAATATTTAACTTTACTTTTACATATTTGATCTTGGCACTCATTTTCATTGTGTTTTTTCAAAAGTAGACCCATCCCCTGTTAGAAAATAATATGAATGGGATAAATTTAAAATTCATTATAATATATAGAACTATTAATAAATTGAAACTTATTTTTTCAATATATTCTTAAAACTTTCCCATACATCTCCATGGATAGAGCATATCCAATAAAGTGTTTTCTCCCTTGGGAAAAAAATACCTAACATCCAATGATCACTGATAAAATAAAATTTAAGGTTAGTGGGTTCTTATTTTAAAAGATATTGAACTCTTTTCCAGAGATATGTTTCATACCTCTCACAAAAAGGCATCATCCAACACTGTGTGATTATATTCTGTTCAAATCTTTCAGCAATATAAAGCATTCTTTGTTCCTCATCCAATGACTGTGCTTCAGGGGAAATCAAATGCGGGTCCATGAATCCATATACATCTGTCCGATAATTCTTCTCACACATGTTATAAAGATAACTAATAAAAAATAGACATAAGTATAAATTTTTAATAAATATAACGCAGGGAAAAGGTGTTAAGACTTACATGGAAATTTTTTTCACCACATTGATGCCCAACATATCTCCAGTAACAAGATCCATGATATCATTTTTTAGAATCACCGCATTTATTGCATACCCACAAGCATGAGTTTCCATTGGAAACTCATAATGATCCACCAAAAAATTTGAATATCTTGACAATATTTCATGACTACTATAATCTGTATCTGATGTCATAGCTATTTGTCTTTGTTGTTGTCTATAAAATATTTCATTACCTTTGAAGTATTCCTGTAAAAATAAATAGAAAAATATATAAGTTTTCAAATGTTAAAACAACTTTAATAAAAAAATAAAATAGAATATATAATATACATACCTCTATGGTAATGAGTCGTAGAAGTATGGATGGCCAAATTAAAAAATAGCCAATACTATGTCCAACTATCATCACCTCATCTGTAGGTAATGTTACTCGAGCTAATATATCTATAATATCCTTTGCAGTGACCCTATGATGCTCTACCTCTAACCGTTGATGATGAACTGTATCCTATACAATATACCAGCCCATATGCAACTATATGATGCTGAGGATCATCAACATACAACTTGTAATAAGTAAGAATCTACAATGAAGGAATAGAATAAAAAATGGGGTTCGCAGGATGAGGTGGTAGAGTGAGAGCTACTGGCGGAGGTGGAGGATAAATAATGGGGTCTTTATGGGGATGTGGAGGAGTGGGAGCTATAGTATGAAATTGTCTTTGCATGTATACAAACATTGACTATACCGATGCTCTGATATTTTCCTCTATCGTCACATTAATATTATGAACTTCAGCCTCCAAGGATTCTATTTTTTTATAAAAACCCTCAATGGAAGAAGTTGAAGAATGTGGCAACACTTTTCTTACCGATACACCCATCAGATATCCTCATACACAACCAGGATGTTCAGTCTTTCCCAATGCTGTAGATAAAATATCTTGCCTCCCAGCAGCTGTAAATACCCCCTGTGATCTCTGCTCCTCAAGATAATCCTGTATTAATTAATTGAACATTTTTGTAATGATTCAAATTATATAAAGAATATAGTTAACTTAAATAAATAAAATAAATATCTTACAATCCTCTCAGCTACGATTCTTGAATCTTCTAAAAGATATTACCCTGTTTTTCCCATATGAGCTCTCTTCCATTTTTCATGTCTAGATGGAGGGGATGGAGGGGAAACCTCTCCAGAGCTTTAAGACTCAGCTCTTAGTTTTTTGTAATTTTTCTGCCATCATTTCTTCTTCTAATAATGTATACCCTCACCAAGATAAACTATGAGGGTATACATTTTTAGACTGTATATCCAAATGAGATGTCCTTGTTTGCTGTAAATTAAGAATAATAATTCATTAACAAAACATTAATAAGATAATTTATATAAAAAATATTATAAAAGTTTATATTGCCTTTACCAAAAATGAATCTTTTATTATACTTTCAACAAACTATGTCCATGTATCTTCATCTATGAAAGGATATATATGACATGGATTGTTATGACTCCTATGACCAAAAATGAAATCATATGTGAGGGTTGATTTGAAATCCCTCCATCTCCTAGTAGCCATCGATAAGCATTTCTTACTGACTCCTCTAGTGTCAGGAATATAAAATGTCATCTGATAAAGAAGAGGTAAAATATATTATACTATAAACATTTAAAAAATAGGCAAACAATAGTAGAAGATCTTACCAAAATCGTCTCCCACAACTGAGATATTTTCGCTTTTTCCACACTTCTCCAATCATCATACAAAATGATTACTTTGCTCTTACCCTGAGTTGATACAAAACTCTTAAAATATTTTTCATTTGGACCTCTGGGAATATCATTCTCATCAATCTCAATGAGTATCCTCGGGTCCTGCATACGTGTAAGTGATAATTTTGGTAAATGTGTGCACCCACGTTTACCAACTCTTGAACTCTTCTTTGTCATTATGGGAGCACATGAGGAAGATTGGGGAACATCAAGAGGAGCATGTGAATGTTCTTCCCCAGAGGTATGATAATTATACTCATCTCCAGAATCATGTGGTTGATTAAATGATTGATCTGTCATTATCCTTCAAATAAAAAAAACAAACATTAGTTCAAAAATATACAAATTCAAATACTATAATACTAATGTAAACAGAAAATAGAAAATTGAACTAAGTTACATAATAGAAAACATGATTAATATGGTAAACATTTTAAACAATGGTAAACATGGTAAACATAGTAAACATGGTAAACATGGTAAACATGGTAGTGTAATTTTCATTCAATAAAATCAATAAATATATAAGTTACGTAAAGGTAAACTATGGTAAACTATGGTAAACTTGGTAGACATGGTAGACATGGTAGACATGGTAGACATGGTGAACATGGTAAACATGGTAAACATGGTAAACATGGTAAACATGGTAAACATGGTAAACATGGTAAAGTAATTTTCATTCAACAAAAATAACAGATATATAATTTGTGTAATGGTAAACATGATAAAATAAACTAAAAAAAATTAAAATAAACAAAAGATTCTAATTATTTGTTTTAATACATGTGTTATTAAAGAAAAAAATTGCAATATCTAACATTTTATGAAAATAATAAATGTAAACAAGAAATAAACATATGTTACCTGTAATATTAGGAATGTACAAATGGATTGTTTTCCCAAATTCCTTCATCACGATTGTTCCTTATGGAAAAAACCATGTCTTCAACATGCTCATCATTATGTATAGCTAATATTTCCATAGAAGTAGTTATCTCACATAAATAAGCATCTTCATTAAGTTGATCCTCACCAAAATATTGTTTTTCCCTTATAAAACAACAGACCACTACATATCTGATTGATCAACTACATAGAAAATCTATTTTACATGTGTTGCCATTATAAAAGAATCTGTTGTGTCTTCCAATCTATTTAGATTAACAACTGTCATTACAAATTAATTATGTCTGACACTGTTATTATCGATAAGCTATTTTTAGTTAAAAACAAGAACTTTAATTTTAAAATAATCAACCTCCCATATTTCTTCAATGAATTTATAATATGTAGTTGATGCAGAAATTGGGTTTTTGTCTTTAGAACTCGAAAAATACATTGATTCTGTAAACAGCAATACACCACCATTCTGAACTGCACTTCTATTGTCCTGAGCTTTCATATGAAATGTATAGTCATTAATGTCATAACCGGACCATGTTATCACATTTAAACTTGGACCACCCAATAACCATCTTAATTTCTCTAATACATCTGATCTACCAAGAAAGGTCTTTTTAAACCATAACAAAAATGTTTTGTTGTGCTCATTCAAAATCCACATTTCTTTCTTCTTTGGATGACATTGTTTCAACTCATTAATATGCAATGTGATATACAGTTAAGCAGCAGTTATGTTATTCAAGATGTATAATTCTGACTTCTTTATCTATTCAGCTGACAATGATTTGACTTTCAAGCCATGAATACCCTTTCCCTCATTATTAACTCATTCATGGAAAGATAGAGGCAAACCTATGTGCTCTGCCATAGCCAAGTAGCCCATACAAAACTCCACAACCTCCTCATAAATATACTTTTCAATAATGGAGGATTTAGGTCGATATGGATTCTTAACATTCCCCTTCAATATTTTCATATACCTTTCAAAAGGATACATCCAATGAAGATATACAGGTCTATAAAGCATTATTTCTCGAACTAGATGAATCATTAAATGCACCATTATATCAAAAAAAGATGGAGGAAAATACATTTCCAATTGAAAAAGTATAGAAATTGAATCCTTTTCCAAAATGTTCAAATAATTCACATCAATCACCTTATTACAAATTGAATTGAAAAAATAACACAACTTCATTATAGTCTTTTTGACACGGATGTGCAATATTCCATGAAAGGAAATTGGTAGAAGTTGTTGCATCATGATGTGACAATCATGAGATTTCATACCTATCAACTTCAAATCCTTTGAGGAGACAAATTTTTTTTACATTTGAAGAATAACCTTGAGGCACTTTGATATCATGAAGACACTAACAAAATCTAATTTTCTCCCTCTTGGATAATGTATGACAAGCCTAGGGAATAAATGTTCGTCTTCCATTAGGATTGGGAGCTAACTCCAAATGTATTCCCATTGATAGTAAGTATAATCTTACATTCAACCCATATTTTGTCTTTCCTTTAATATCTAGAAATGTTCTAATAAAACTATCACATATATTCTTCTCCACATGCATGACATCAATATTATATTTCACTTCATGATATCTCCAATATGGTAGCTCAAAAAATATCGACCTTTTCTTCCAAATATGTATATCATTACCAGATTTCTGTGTCTTTCCCAATGTCACATCAAGGTTTTCCACCCTCTCAAAATAATCATCTAGGGATAAAGGTTTTAGAGCAATATCAAATTCTTGTGAGCCATTAAATGATTTTTTTAGTCTTATATAAGAGTGATCCATAGGAAATTTTTTTTGATGACCCATGTACATTGTTTTCCTCCCATGATGAAATTGACAATATGAAGTCTGTTGTTCACAAATTGGACATGCTTTATGCCCCTTAACACTGTATCCAAACAAATTTCCATATGCTGGGAAGTCATTTATAGTGAACATAAGCACTGTATGCAGTTGAAAATATTCCATTCTATAAGAATCATACACCCTAATACCATCCTCCCATAAAAATTTCAAATCATCAATTAATGGTGACAAGAAAACATCAATATCATTTCCAGGTTGATTCGGACCAGATATCATTATACTCAACATGACATATTTGTGCTTCATACAAACTTCAGGAGAGATTTTGTAAATTAACAATAAAATAGGCCATGAAATATGTGTACTAATGAGGGTTCAGTATGGATTCATTCCATATGTGCACAACCCTAGTCTGAGATTTGTAATTTCATTTCCAAATGTAGGATACTGCTTATCAATTTTCTTCAATTGTGGACAATCAGATGGATGACATATTTTTCCATCACATATTCACTCATCAATATTCTATATTAACCTTTATGCATCATGTGAATTAGCAAATAAATGTTTCAAATGATGAATTATAGTAAGATACCAAAATACATTGGAAGGGATATTTGTAATCTCTACATCAACCTGTGATTTTTCTTTCAACTTATTCCGTAATGTCCCACATTTAGGACACTCTGAAAAAAATTCATATTCCTTCCTATATATCATACAATCATTTGTAAAATCATGTATTTTCTTGTATCCCAATCCCACCGGGCATAATATTTTCTTGGTCTTATAATGTGAATCTGAAAGATCATTGTCTTTTGGAAGAACGTCTTTCAACAATTGTAGCAGCTCTGTAAGACTTCTATCACACCATCCATGTTTTGCCTTCAGGTTAATCAATCTTAACACCACCGACAAAACTGTAAAATCTGTACAACCAGGATACACTGATTTTTTATCATCACCATATAGATACACAACTTTCAGTTCTATCTCAATTTGTTCTGCTGTAATATCACAGATCATTTCTTCAATTCTATCGGAGTTACCATCTTGTAAATCATCATCATCAGTAGATCTGACATTCTATACAGTTTCACAATTCCAAATCCAAGGGCTGTAACTCAGATTAAAACCATGAAAAATCAAATTATCTTTGATCTCTCTACTTTTCAACTTCTTCATATTCAAAAATTTCATGCATGGATAGAAAAAAATGTCACTGCTTGGAACATTTTGTTTAGAAAATTCCAAAAAGGCATCAACACATTCCTCATATTTATTACTCATTCAATGCACCATAATCCAACTTCGACACATTATTACCAATAAAAAATATCAAAATTATACATCTTGTTAATATAATACAAATATATATTTATATGAAAAATATCATTATTTGAATGTAAAACAATTTTGAAATATAAAAAAAATCTATGCGTATTTGAAAAAAATATGAATGAAAATGATTTTAAAAAGAAAATATAGTTATATATAATAGTTTTAAATTCATCTTGGATCCTTTATTCTTAAGGTACAAAAATAATACATCCTGGTGCAACTGGATACCAAATTCACCCTTTAGTAAAAAAGAAATATGAACTGTAAATATTAAAATATGTATACATTCATTATTGAAAATTACACATATCCCAATGATTTGAAACCATTGGGATATCCTCTAAAACCATTGGGATAGAATACCCCAACAGTTTCACACACCGTTGGGATGATGGTTGTTACAATAGCCCTATACCAACGATTATACAAGAACCGTTGGTATAGACTACCTGAAGTTAAAATATTCCAAGGGTTTCAATGAAACTGTTGGGATATATATATACCAAGGGGGTCTCTAAGAGAGTAGGGGCTATCCAGGGTGGTGGTGGGGGATGTCCAAGGGGGTAGGGGATATAAATGGGGGTAGGGGGATGTCCAGGGTGTCCAAGGGGGTAGGGGGTGTCTAGGGGGTAAGGGATGTCCCTATGCATTTCATTTAAATAAAAGATTCATTTGATACTAGTTTGAAATACAGGAAAATAAACATAGTTTTTCTAAAAATAACACTCATGAAAACATTTAAAACCAAGAATTCAATTTTACTAAAGAGACACAATGCAATTAGGGATCATAATCAATGATGACATAATGAGGTAAATGGGTAAGCATTATTCCTGTAACCATACCAGACGAGGCACCTAAATTATCCTCCACGAATAAACAAGTGTCAGAGAACATGGTAATACCTAGGAGCTTAAGAAAAAATCTAGAACATATTATAACCTAATCCATCCTTTTGGCATGCCTGATACAATCAAAACAACCTAACGCACGAGGGGAACCATCCCCAAAGTAGAGCGTGTTTATACTAAGGGTCAATTAGCCAAAGCATAATATTAAACTAGTGTGTTGAACTCACATATTTTGGTAATCTCAATTATGTTTTAAAATGTTTTGATAATCCCATATATATGTTACATTATGTCATCCTTCTCTTGAGTTGACAAAAATATCAAAATAATAATTGGAATATGTTAATCAATTTTTATCTATGTTTATACATGTTTTTAAATAATACTAACTCACTCTGGATATGATTTGCATAGAACAGATAAGTATTAAGTTTTTTAAGTCACCGATATATAGTCTACCGATAAGATAAGTTCACCGATAGACAGAATATATTGTTATAATCAAGATCTACTGATACAGACAGACAGACAGAAAACTACTGATACAAACAGACAGACAAATACCGATACAAAAAGACAGAAAACTACCGATACAAACTGAAATACCTACCGATATGAAGTCTACTGATATAGAAAAATCCACCAATATACAGAGAGAGCCACCGATACAAGCAGCTACCAACATAGGCGAGTTACCGATGGAGAGAGCCACCAATACAACAATGCTACCTATATAGAAGAGCTACCAATAATAGGAGCTACCGATACAGAGTCACTGTCACTGATACATAGTAAACCATTATAAAGAGTAATAGCCACTGATACAGACCTACTGACTCAAGTCCATTGATATAAGCTCACTAATACAAAGAGCTACTGATGTAAACTAGTCACTGTTTCTCTAAAATATAGTTCTATAGTTTATTTAGCAATGATCATATTTGATATTTTTAATGCATCTCTTATTAATTAATAATAGTTCTTGGCATATCAAGAACTGTACCTCGTACCTGTAAAAAGGTAATCATTCCCATTGCCGGAGCTTAGGGTATATAAGGGAACCTCGAACTACTAAACACACATCGACCATTCATTCCATGCATATACAAGACAACATTCTGAAGATACACAAGGAATTACATGTATAGAAGAATAAGGAAGAATATATACTGAATCTGTAGAACCTGAACATTCAAGGAGTAAATATCTTAAACGATTTCACCTACACTCATGCTGATCAGGCTGATCAACCTAGAACTGGAAGTGAAATAAAAAAACGACACTCTGTTTTTCTTGACTAAAACCAGAGAGGGACTCAAAGCTTTATATGCATTCAATCCAAGGAGTCTAGAGCTTCACTCAAAAAACATAGATCATTCTAAACTCATCTCAATTTGTTTAGATCTATTGTGTTTAATTTATTTACATTTTAAGGAGTGTGTGTGTTCTGTATTTTAAACACACCCTGTCTCTTGTGCTGAACTAGAGGATTTATAAATCCTCACTCAATCCTTCCCTTACACTCTTGTATCCCACATAGAACTATGGTAGAGGTCTGAGCACCTGAACAGTCTGATTATTGTTGTAAAACCTGATCCAGGGTGTGGATCATAGTTTATATAAAACTTTTTGAGAGGAATAAGTCTCATCTTGAGACTGAACCTCTTGGTTAAAACTTCTGTCCTTGTTTATTTTGGTTAAAACTATATTGAATATTCTTCTGCAAAGTACTTTAAATACAAATCTATTTTAAAGTTACACTGATAGTTAAACTAGCAAGTGTTTGTATTTATTATAACCCAATAGGTTAGTTTAAAAAGATAATATAATCTTTAGATTAGATTAACTGAGAACTAATCAATCTCTTGAGAACCTAACTTAACCTTTACTATATTAAAAATTCACTGCAATTTATCTTGTTATTTAATTTGGAGGATTATTAATATAAATCTTTTAAACAAAAATTTTTAATTGGAACTAAATTCACCCCCCACTTGAGTATCCACTCTGACCAACATTTGGTATCACAGGATTGTTATTAATAAAGGATTTCTAAACACTCTGTTTTTCAACTGTGATTTTAGTTGTATCTTAAAGATCTTAAATTTCTGTTAGTTATATATTTTATCTCTTTTAATATATTTTCTAAAATCTATTTATGGATAATATAATAGAAGGTGAAGCTACCAATAAGACACCTTTCTTTACTGGTGCTAATTATGCCCAATGGAAACTAAAAATGAAAATTTATTTAGAAAGTATGGGATTTGATATCTAGACTGCTATAGAGACTCAGTATAAGATTCCAGAAACTGAAAGAATTACCTGGGATGAACCTACTAAAGTTTCTTACAATAATAATTGTAAAGAAATGAATGCTCTGTATTGTGCTTTAGGAGAGGAATAATTTAATCGAACATCTTCTTGTAAAACTACATATGAAATCTGGGACACTTTGGCTATTTCCCATGATGAAATAACTAATGTTAAGGAAATGATATTGAATACCTATACTATTAAGTATGATAATTTTTAAATGAAGCCTGATGAACCTATTTCTGACATGCATCTCAGGTTCAATGAAATTGTAAATACAATGAGCTCACTTGGAAAAGCTGTTCCTACAAAAGAGAAAATCATGAGGATACTAAGATGTCTTCCAGGCAGATGGAGAGGCACATCAGTTTCAATTAGAGAATCTTGTGACATTAGTGCTTTTCCTGTCAAGGAACTCATTGGTGAATTAATAATGTATGAAGAAAAATTGAAAGTCAACAAGGAAGAAGACGATGAACCAAGAAAGAAGTCTGTAGCCTTCAAGACTTCTACTTCAAAAAATAAGGACAAAGGGAAAATGCAAAGTGAAAGTGATAGTTCAAGCAGTGAAGAGAGTGCATTTGATAGTGATGATGAAATGGCTCAGATAGACAGATAATTTATAAAGTTTTATAGAAAGAAGAAGTTTTTCAAAAAATCCAATTATAAGGGAAAGTATGATAATAAAGTTCATTGGAAGAAGGATTGGAAAAGAACTGATAAAAGTGATGACATAGTCTGTTATGAATTAAAGAGGAAAGGAAATGTGAAAGCTGACTGTCCAAAATTAAAGTACAAGAAGAAATATGAGTACAAATACAAAAAATATAAGAAAGCTATGAAAGAAACCTGGAGTGCTTCAGAAGAAAGTTCAAGTGATTCTGATTCCACTCAGGATGAAAAATCTCAAAAAACTAATATGTGTTTCATGAAAAATACATCTAAGGTAACATTGGATACTCCTATTTTAAATTCTTATTATTCTGACGATGATTCTGATTCTGATTTTGAAAACATGTCTACTGGAGAGTTATTTGAATATTGTAACATGTTAGAAGATACTTGTAATGATCTGAAAGATAAGTACAAGTCATTAAAGAAACAACATGCTTTAACTAGCACTGTCAAACCTGCACTAGAATTAGACAAGGAAAAGAATGCTCAACTGTTAAAAGAAAATACCAAAGTGAAACTTTCTAATGAGAAACTCATGAAATATTTGGAAAAATTTACTAATGTAAAGAATACTATAACTCAAATGCTTGGAAAACAAGTTACACCAAAGTACACTACTGGTTTAGGATACCAACCTAGACAGATACAAATCACAAAAAATATATTTATTCCAAAAAATGGATAGTTTGATGCTAGTTCCAGTTCTGAAAATTCTTATGTCTCAACCAGCTATTCACATAGTTATAGATCAAAAAAATTTTATCTCTCAAAGACTTTTGAATCTATTGATTATATGAAACCCATTAGACAAATATGGGTACCAAAAGTTTTGCTTGCTAACCTATCTGGACCCAAGAAAATCTGGGTACCAAAATCATATTCTGTCTAAACCTGTGTTGTAGGAAACCTACTTAAAAAGTTCTTGTAGGAAGACATGGTACTTGGACAGTGTATGTTCAAGGAATATGACTAGAGATTACTCATGTTTTAAAATCTTAGTCAAACTTGATGGAGTAAATGTCACCTTTGGTGATAAATCAAAAGGAAAAATCACTAGCTTATGCCAAATTGGTAACACTGATTCAATTTTAATTTCTAAGGTTTTACTTGTTGATGGACTAAAATATAATCTGTTAATCATTTTTTAGTTGTGTGATGATGGATTTAATGTTAAGTTTGAAAATCATTCTTGTAATGTTTTTAATTCTAAAAATGTTTTAATGTTTTCTCCCTTAAGAAATGAAAATGTTTATGCCGTGGATTTAAACTCTTTAGCTAAGAAAAATATTACCTGTTTAAATGCTTTTCATAAAGAGTCTTGTCTATGGAACAGAAGATTGGGGCCTTGCAATGTTCATTCACTTAAGAAAATGACTAAGAAAAATTTAGTTAGAGACCTACCTCAACTAAAATTCCCATCAGACAAAGTTTGTACTCCCTGTCAAAAGGGAAAGCAACATAAAGTTTCTTTTAAATCAAAGAAATAAGTTTCAACTTCTCAACCTCTAGAGTTGGTTCACATGGATTTATTTGGACCATCCAGAGTTTCTAGTTTAAATGGGAAGCACTATGTCTATGTCTTTGTAGATGAATTTTCTAGATATACTTGGGTTTATTTTCTAGCTCACAAAAGTGAAGCTTGTTCTTACTTTATGAAATACTCCAAGTCTGTAGAAAACCTTAGTGGACTTAAGATTAAAACCTTGAGAAGTAATCATGGTCATGAGTTTGAAAATCCTGAATTTGAATCATACTGCTCACATAATGGCTATAATCACAATTTCTCTGCCCCTAGGACACCTCAACAAATTGGTGTAGTAGAAAGGAGGAACAAAACCCTTCAAGAAATTGCAAGAACTATGCTAAAGGAATATGACTTACCTGTTCATTTTTGGGCTGAAGCTGTCAATAAATCTTGATATATTATAAATAGAGTCTTTATTAGACCTGTTCTTAAAAATACCCCTTATGAATTATGGAATAATATAAAGACTAAAGTTAGTTACTTCAGAGTTTTTGGTTTCTATGTATTTATTCTCAATACTAAAGATAATCTTGATAAGTTTGCATCCAAGAGTGATGAAGGAATATTTCTAGGTTATTCTTTATCTAGAAAAGACTATAGAGTTTTTAATAAAAGAACCAAATGTTTTGAAGAATATGTTCACATCAAATTTGATGAAACTGATCCGCATGAACCTAAAAATTCTCTTGAAAATCTTGAAGAAGATTTGTCTGTTCTAAACCCTAGTGATAATTTCAGTGAACCTGTTGTAAAGACAACTAGTTCTAGAAATATTCCAGAATCTACTTCTAATGAACCCAAACCTAGAGAAGAACCTAAAATTTCTAGTCCTACCTTTACCAGATCAACTAGGATTCTAAAGAACCATACTTTAGATGCTGTTGTAGGTAATCTTGATAAAGGGACACGGACTAGAGATTCTCTAAGAAACCAGGTTGAAAATCAAGCCTTTCTTTCACAGTTAGAACCTAAAAATATCAATGATTCTATCAATGATGAATTTTGGGTAATAGATATGAAAGAAGAATTAAATCAATTCGAAAGAAACAAAGTCTGGGAATTAGTGGACAGACCTAAGGAAAATTTGACCATAGGCACTAAATGGAATTTTAGGAATAAAGTTGATGAGTCTGGAAATATAGTTAGGAACAAAGCAAGACTAGTTGTACAAGGATATAGTCAAGAGGAGGGAATAGACTATGAAGAAACCTTTTCACCTGTAGCTAGTGTAGAAGCTATTAGGATTCTAATTTCCTATCCTGCTCATCTAAATTTCATGTTATATCAAATGGATGTTAAAAGTGATTTTCTAAATGGTTTTATATTTGAAGAAGTTTTTGTTGAACAACCACCCGGATTTACTAATCCTCATTTTACAAATCAAGTTTTTAAGATTTCTAAAGCTCTATATGGTTTAAAAAAAGCCCCATGAGCTTGATATGATAGACTTAGTAGTTTTCTTATTTCAAAAGGTTTTTCTAAAGGGATTGCTAATCCAACTCTCTTTATTAAAATAATTTCCAAAGATGGTTTGATAGTACAAATCTATGTTGATGATATTATTTTTGTATCTTCTAAAAATTCTTTGTGTATTGATTTTTCAAAGAGTATGCAAAATGAATTTGAAATGAGTTTAATGGGAGAACTCAAATACTTTCTTGGATTTCAAGTTTTTCAAAATGAAAATGGTATTATTTTGAATCAAAATAAATATACAAAGGATCTTTTAAAAGGTTTTGGTTTTGATAGTATTAAGGAAAGTGATACACCTATGATTACTATTTGTAAGTTAAATACTGATGAAACTGGAAAACTAGTGGATCAAACCAACTACAGAGGTATGATTGGGAGTCTACTCTATCTTACGGCTAGTCTACCTGATATTATGTTTAGTGTGTGTATGTGTGCAAGATTTCAAGCTAATACAAAGGAGTCAAACTTTCTTACTTTTAAAATAATTTTCAAATATCTTAAACATACTAATAACATAGGATTATTTTATCTAAAAGGACAATCATTAAATTTAATAAGTTATTCATATACTGACTTTGCTGGTTTCAAGTAAGATACAAATAGCACTTTTGGAACATTTCATATTCTAGGTAAGTCCCTAATATCTTGGTGTAGTAAAAAGAAGAATTCTATTGCATTGTCTACTGCTGAATTAGAATATATTGCTGCTGGTAGTTGTTGTGCACAAATTCTGTGGATGAAACATACATTATTGGACTACAAATATCAGTTTAGACATGTATGTATAAACTATAATAACACCAGTGCGATCAATATCTCTAAGAATCCTATATCTCACTCTAGGACCAAACACATTGATGCAAGGCACCACTTTTTGAGAGATCATTACCAAAAGAGTGATATTACTCTTGAATTTATAGGTACTGAACAACAATTAGCTGACATATTCACCAATCTTTTAAGTTCAGATAGGTTAAGGTACATTAGACATGAGTTAAGAATGGTAGAATTTGTAGATCCAAATCTTCACTATTAGCCAAATCATCACTGTTAGCCAAATCTTCACCGTTAGACAAATCCTCACCATTATCCAAATCCTCACCATTAGCCAAATCCTCACCATTACCCAAATCCTCACTGTTATCCAAATCCTCACCGTTAGCCAAAACCTCACTACTAGAAAACCACACCGCTATAAAACCTCACTACTAGAAAACCTCACCTCTAGGAAACCTCATCGCTATAAATCCTTACCGTTAGAAATCCTCACCGTTAGGAAACCTCACCGATAGATAAACCACACCGTCAGGGTTCTCACTGGTAATTGTCACCGTTATGTCACGTGCTGTCTGATTTTTGTGTTCTTTAGCCGAAACTCTTATTATTTTCAGCATAATTATTTTTATTACATTTTGATTCCTAAATGATAAAAACTAAGCCTTAGTCACATTTCAATCCACCGCAAACTCTCCTCTCTTCAATCCTCACTTCTCGAACCCTCGCATTACACGTAACCCTAAGTTCTTCGATTGGAGATGGAAAGAACAAAACTCCCGATATTCAGGGATGATAGTGATGAGACAAGTGCCAAGAATCAGAAAACAGGACCTGAAGGTAGTGGCATTAAAAGTAGAACAAGGTCAGGGAAGCGTGCAATGAACCCGCATTTACAGAATAAAGAAATAGTAATAAAAAAGGAGCTCAGTTAGGAATGGCTCTTGCCTAGCAAGTCATTGGTTATAAGAGTATTGGAGGAACATGAATGGATCAATTGTTTTAAAAACAATAATGGACCTCATTATCCGAAGTTGGTTAAGGAGTTTTATGATTTTGTTCGTTTTGAGAAGTTTGAAGAAGAAAATAGAATGGTTTCATTAATGAATGGTGAGGAAATTTCTTTTTCTTCTGTTGAATGGGATGAATTTCTGAAAGTCTGACATGAGGGTGTATTTGGGTATACCTCAAAGACAATACCTCTTACCAGTGACATTTTTGACTATGTGGTTTCTTTGGAAGAGCTTACAGGTAGTGGAAAACAAAGAAAGGTAGTGGCTATTGAAATGGATGGAGAAAACCAGCTGTTATTCAAATTCATCCAACTTGTGCTAAGTATAAGAAGACGGGACTTTGAAAATATAATATAACAAGATATTTATTTGTTTCATCTACTGAGGCATGGTGTCAATGTAAATATGTGTAGGCTATTGATGATCCAAATTGAGGATATGATCAGGCCTAAGTCAAAATCCAATGATTTATTCTTTGCAAAGTTTATTTCGGTAATGATCAAGGTGAAAGGAGTAACTGAGTCTCAGGACGAGACAGTAGTTGTGAGAAACAATTTTTGCATCACAAGCACAATTTGAAAGTATATGAAGATTGGCTGGAACCCATGGATAAGGTAATGGGTTATTGATGATGAGAAGGTGTATGATAAGTTCAATCCTGTTGACCATCCTAATAGACGAAGAGACAGAAGAGATCCAGGTCTAGGAACATATTAAGAGGAACCTAAGTACAGTGATGATACTGATGAGGAGGATACCTCTATAGCTGATGGAAGGGATCCAAACTTGCCTCCAAGTCCAGTTTCTGAAGTTGTATCATCTAGAAAGGAAACAGTGTTAGGAGTAAGCAATGAAGAAACCCCTATTGATGAGGAAGACCAGCCTTCTCCAGAGAATGAGGAAGAAGTATAAGAAAATAGAGAAAATGTTTCTGATAGTTTAGATGTGAGTATATTGAGCTTAAGCCCACTGATTGGTAATTATTCTATGCCTGAAGAGGATATTTTGGTTGAGATGGCAGAACCTGCACTTATTCCTAATGAGCCTTATGTTGTTAAAATGGAGATGGTTGTGGAGGAAACTTCTGAGGAATACCTTCTTGTTCAATATGATGTTGATATACATGTTTAGGTGAATGCACAGATTGAGGGGGATCATCCCATCAGACATATCACTATTTCAATAGCTCATGAGATTGAAGACTAGGCTGAAGACCCGAGTTTTGTAGTTTTTGGGTTGGACTATCCTAACTCCGAGGACGAGAAACCCATTAGTATACCTCCTGTCACTTATAATCTCCTTTCTGAAACTTTACCTGAGGATATTGTAAGAAAATATGATTTAAAACATTTGAAGTCTGATCTCAAGACCTGTTTTATGGAAGATATGAGAAGAATGGAAACCTCCTTAGTATCATCTATTCAATCAGTGATGACTGAATCGATATCTGGTGTTTTGGATGAAGTCAAGACCTGCAAGAATCAAGTTTCAAGCTTGGAAGAGGATGTTGAATCTATAAAAAAATCAGTTGTCTCTATGGAATCTTATATGAGCTCTAAATCTCAAGCAGACAATGATTTGGAATTTGTAAAAAAGTGTAGTTAGCCAGATGGTATCAGTTTTTGAGGGATTTAAGAAATCCATGGAGCAACATGTCAGCACCCAGGACTCTATTGTAAAAAATCTTATAAGTGGGATGATTAAATATTTTAAGGAAATATTAGCCTTTACTGTTACACCTTTGAGTACTACCAGGTCTTCTTTGGATATTGATCAAATCCAAGCTGTGATAAGAGAGGAAATTGGACAGTCTTCCACCAGTGGATCTGTAGACTATGCTTACTTGACCCAAGTGGTGACTACCACTAGGGATATAGGGAAAATAGTTTGGAATTTTATGAGAGAGGCCACTGCTTCTTATCAAGAGGTAAAATAAAAAGTGGATTACTATTTTCAAAGGGTCTACACTAAACATCAATTGAACAATCATTTCAAGCTTCTACTAGAGAACATGAAACTACCTCCAATCACTCAAGCTTTCATGGAGAAAGTAAGCAAGATCAGGGATTTGACTCCTGCTCTAGAAAAGTTTATAGAAAACAAATATGACTTTATTTCTGATATGGAAAGAGGTGGGGGAATCATTATGGACTTTAGGAATCTGTTGCTACCATTTTTGCATTTAGACAATACCCCTATTATTGTAACTCCAGCTCTACCTGCCTCTTCTCAGTCTGCCTCCATTCCTCAGATGACACTAACTCAAGCAATTAGAAGTATCTCTCCTATGATCACCTAGAGGACTCCACATTATAGGCCAGACAGAGTATCAGAAGCTCAGCCTCCTCTGATTATCACTAGTGTTCCCAAGCATCCACCTGCATCTACCCAGCCTAAATCCACTTCTGATTCCAAGTTCAAATCCAAATCACATACTGAGGAGGTGGATTGAATAATGTCTAGTACATTTGATAGGAATCACTTGTAATATTTTTGTATTTCTCTATATTTTTGCACCAAGAAATATATATGATCTTATTCTCTTTTATCTTATGTTCCTTCTCTCAACTATTGTTTACCACTTTTTTCTAATCACAAAGGGGGAGAAATACGAGAAATATGGAATCATATATTATGCCTCTGGAATATTTGTTTTATAATTCTACCTATGATACAATTGTTTCATACCTCTGGTACATTTTCATGTAATACTCTATTCTCTGATACATTTGAAAATGTCATTACTCACACTAAGAAATGAGACCCAATGTATTTTACAATGATATATTAATGATTATTTTGGATTATAATACCATATTTTTTCATTATCAAAAAGGGGGAGATTGTTTAACTCACCTATTTTGATAATATAAATAATATTTTAAAATGTTTTGATAATCCTATCTATATGTTACATTATGTCATCCTTCTATTGAGTTGAAAAAAATATCAAAATAATCATTGGAATATGTTAATCAATGTTTGTCTATGTTTATACATGTTTTGAAATAATACTAACTCACTCTAGATATTATTTTCATAGAACAAATAAGTATTAAGTTTTTTAAGTCACCGATACATAGTCTACCGATAAGCGAAGATCACCGATAGACATAATCTACTATTATAATCAAGAGCTACCGATACAGAAAAACAAATAGGTACCGATACAAGTCTACTGATATATACAAACAGACAGCTACTGATATAGACATACATATAGTTACCGATACAAACAGACATACAACTACTGATACAAACAGACAGAACTACTGATATGAAGTCTACCGATATAGACAGAGAAACTGATACAAGAAGCTACCAACATAGGTAAGTTACCTATAGAGAGAGCCACCGATAGAATAATGATTCCTATATAGAAGAGCTACCGATAATAGGAGCTACCGATATAGAGTCACTGTCACTAATACATAGTCTATCATTAAAAAGAGTAACAACCACCAATACAGACCTACTGACTCAAGTCCACCGATACAAGATCACTGATACAAAGAGATACTGATGGAAACCAGTCACTGTTTCTCCAAACTCTAGTTCTATTATTTATTTAGCAATGATCATATTTGATGTTTTTAATGCATATCTTATTAATTAATGATAGTTGTTGGCATATCAGGAACCGTAACTTGTATCTATAAAAAGGTAACCATTACCATTTCCAGAGCTGAAGGTATATAAGGGAACCTCAAACTACTAAAGAAACATCAACCATTCCTTCCATGCATATACGATACAATATTTTGAAGATACACAAGGACTTACATGCATATAAGAAGAAGGAAGAATACATACTGAATCTGTAGAACCTAAACATTCAAGGAGTAAAGAGCTTCAACAATTTCACCTACACTCAAGCTGATCAAGATGATCAACCTGGACCTAGAAGTGAAATAAAAAAACGACACTCTGTTTTTCTTGACTAAAACCAGGGAGGGACTCAAAGCTTCATCTGCATTAAATCCAAGGAGTCTAGAGCTTCACTCAAAACACATAGATCATTCTAAACTCATCTCTATTTGTTTATCTCTACTGTGTTTCATTTATTTACATTTTGAGTAGTGTGTGTGTTATGTATTTTAAACACAACCTGTCTCCTGTGCTGAACTGGAGGATTTATAAATCCTCACTCAATACTTCCCTTACACTCTTGTATCCCATGTAGAACTATGGTAGAGGTTTGAGGACCTAGACAGCCTGTGAGCTGTTGTTATTGTTGATTTACCACGTAGAACTGTGGTAGAGGTCTGAGGACCTAGACAGTCTGAGTACCGTTGTAAACCCCGATCCAGGGTGTGGATCATAGTTTATATAAATCTGTTTGAGAGGAATAAGTCTCAGCTTGAGACTGAACCTCTTGGTTAAAACTGACGTGCTTGTTTATTTTGGTTAAAATTATATTGAATAATCCACTACAAAGTACATTAAATACAAATATATTTTAATGTTACTCTGATTGTTAAACTAGCAAGTGTTTTTACTTATTGTAACCTAGTAGGTTAGTTTCAAAAGATAATCTAATCTTCATATTAGATTAACTGAGAACTAATCAATCTCTTGAGAACCTAACTGAACCTTTACTGTATTACAAATTCACTATAGTTTATCTTGTTATTTAATTTGGGGGTTTCTTAATATAAATCTTTTAAACAAAAATTTTTAATTGGAACTCAATTCACCCCCCTCTTGAGGATCCACTCCAACCAACATAGTGCAACAAGAATTCTCGAATAATCCACTACCAATTATAGGTTACCAAGTTATGTCTAAAATGGGGGTGATCCTAGGAGTATCAAACAATCAACCATATATAAAGAATAAGCACAAGACACACATAAGCCACACTCCCACAAGAATCACCCCAAAACACCACTCCAAGGAATTCCCCTCGCCTTAGGTCCATTAATGCACAATGGAAGTCCCATACCAAGGACATTCCCATTCCTTTTAATAATGATAAGGCAAGAGACACATTCTAAGGATAATTTTCCAAAGAAAACCCATTTTCTGAAAGTTCCAACTGGGCAACACCCATTATTTTAAAAGAAAAACGTTTTCAAAATTATCCAAACACACCATTTAGGAATCCATGAAATATTTGAAACACATTTGAAAAGTCACAACATCATTCGGAAATCATAAACCACTTGTAAGGGCCAACCAAGGTTTTTAATCAAACACTTATTGTGTAGGATACTCCTAGGGTTTCATGTTCCAAATGGGGGAGAAAGAGGTGTTTTGGTGTTAAAATTCGATAGTGGAAATGCTAAAAAATATATTTTTAAAGAACTTGGGCACTACGCATGGTTAGGCTGCACCCCCTGGACACCCCCACCCCCTCTGGACACCCCACCCCCTGGACACCACCCCCACCCCCTGGACACCCCCACCCCCTGGACACAACCCCCACCACCAAACCACTTGGACACCCCCTAGACACCCCACCCCCTGGACAGCCCCCACCCCCTGGACACCACCCCACCCCCTGGACACCCCTACCCCCTTGGAAAACCCCCTCACCCCACTGGACACCACCCCCACCCCTACCCCATTGGACACCCCCTGGATACCCACACCCCCTAGACACACCCACCCCCTAGACAACCCCATCACCCCTTGGACACCACCCCCACCCCCTGGACACCCCCACCCCCTTAGAATGCACCCTCACCCCCTAGACACCACCCCACCCCCTTGGACACCCCCTGGACACCACCACCCCCTTGGATATCCCCCACCCCCTGGACAGCCCCCAACCCCTCTAGACATCCCCACCCCCTTGGAAATCCCCCTCACCCCCATAGACACCACCCCCACCCCCTTGGACACCCCCTAGACACCACCACCCCCTTGGACAACCCCACCCCCTGGAAAGCCCCCCAACCCCTCTGGATAACCACCCCACCCCCTAGACACCCCACCCCTTGGACAACCCCCTCACCCCTAGACACCATTCCCACCCCTGGACACCCCACCCCCTTGGAAATCCCCCACATCCCTAGACACCACCCCACCCCCTTGGACACCCCTTGGACACGACCACCCTCCTGGACAGCCCCCGCCCCCTAGATAGCCCCCAACCCCTCTAGACAGCACCCCCACCCCCTATACACCCCCACCCCCTGGACACCCCATACCCCCTTGGACATCCCACTCACCCCCCTGGACACCACCCCAACCCCATGGACACCCCCACCCCCTGGACACCACCCACACCCCTACCCCCTTGGACACCCCACCCCCTGGACACCCCACCCCCTGGACAGCCCCCCACCCCCCCTAGACACCACCCCAACCCCCTTGGAAAGCCCCCTCACCCCCCTGGACACCACCCCACCCCCTTAGACACTCCTTCGACACCACCACCCCCTTGGACAGCCCCCCAACCCCCGGACACCCCATACCACCTTGGACATCCCACTCATCGCCTCGACACCACCCACACCCATACCCCCTTGGACACCCCCTAGACACCCCCACCCCCCTGGACATCCCCCTCACCCCCTCGACACCACCCCCACCCCTACCCCATTAGAAAGCCCCCTCCCCCATGGACACCACCCCACCCCATTGGATACCCCCTGGACACCACCACCCCCCTTAGACAACCCCCCACCCCTCTGAATAACCCCCACCCCCTGGACAGCCCCCACCCTCTGGATAGCCCCCACCCCCTGGACAGCCCCCCACCGCTCTGGACAGCCCCCACCCCTGGACAACCGCCATCCCTCTGGACAACCCCCACCCCTGGACACCCCCACCCCCTAGACACCCCTAACCCCTTGGATAGCCCACTCACCCCCTGGACACCACCCCCACACCCCTAAACACCCCTACCTCCTTGGACAACCCCCACCCCCTTGACACCACCCCCACCCCCTTGGACACCCCAAACCCCTTGGACAACCCCCACATGTAACATCCCAGGTAAATAAAGAAATATGACATTTTTATATTTATTAATATTTTTTTAATTAAATATTAATTTTACTTTAAAGGGGATGCTATGTTGAATAGCGTGCTCAATATGCAACAACGAGTTTCTTTGAAATCTTATGTTGCACACTAATAATATAATATTATTATTTTAAATAGTAGTTAACACCTAGTCATTGTATTGGAGGGAATGAATAGAACTAACTAAAATATTATTATACATGTTTGTTAAATGTTTTTACATTTATCCAATAAAGGTTAGAGGCTTAAAATGTGAATTAATCTAATTTTAAGCATAAATACTCTAATATTCTTTAAAAGGTTGATTTACCGCCTTTTGATGGAGAACCCTCTTTAAATCTAGTTTTTGTCACTTTTATATATTCTATTTAACAAAATAATATTATTCTTTATAATCGGGACATCAAAATTTACTTTGGATGAAATTTTGGTATTTTTCTGATAATGTTCATTTTTTAATGAATAGTGAAAATACTATATTTTAATTCAAAACTGCCTTTTAGTCTAATTTATTTATATGTCTAGATTATCTTTTTAATGGGTTTTAAAGTGTAATTATATTATATCTTTACCATTTAATCTAATTTCGGTCATTGGAAGTAATTTCACATTGAAATTGGACATAAACAAATGTCAATCTTTTGATAGTTATTGTTTCTTAATAACATGCTTTTTAATTTTGAAAGTGGGAATTAATTTTAAATTAATTTCTGCCACTTCTATGTTTTGAATTTGGAAAAATTTATTTCATATTTGTAATGAATGAATTTCAGTTTGTGTATAAGAATGAACCTTTAATTTTGATAACATATTAGGAAGCTGAGAAACTAGTAAAAGATGGAAATGAATGTCACCTTGCACATATTGTTGAAAACAAAGGAAATGTTTAGATTAATGATTTGCTAGTGGTAAATGAGTACCTTGATGTTTTTCCTGATGAGTTTCTGGGTATTATACCTGATCGAGAAGCTGAATTTACTGTTGGATTAGTTCCTGATTCTAATCCAATTTCAAAACACCCTTATCGAATGTATCAAATTGAACTTTTAGAGTTAAAGAATCAATTACAGGAGTTATTAGATAAAGGTTTCATTTGACCTAGAACATCACCATAGGGTGCTCCTGTCTTTTTTGTTAAAATGAAATATGGTTCAGTGAGACTTTTCATTTATTATAGAGCATTGAATAACATCACTGTTAAGAACAAGTTTCCTTTTCCTCATATTGATGATTTATTTTATCATATCCATAGAGCTTAGTATTTTTCAAAGATTGAATTGAGGTCGGGGTACCATCAGTTGAAAGTAAAGGATGTAGACATTCTGAAGACCGTGTTTTATACTATATATGGCCATTATAAATTTGTAGTTATGCCTTTTGGGTTAACCAATGAACCTGTTGTATTCATGGATCTTATGAATAGAATTTTTTGTAAATTTGTGGATAAGTTTGTGGTTGTGTTCATTGATGGTATTTTGGTTTATTTTAAAAGTAAAGAGGAGCATGGAAGTCATTTTAGGGTTGTCTTTCAAACCTTAGAAGAAAAGAAACTGTATGGTAAATTCAGAAAGTGTGAGTTTTGGTTACAACAAATTTATTTCCTTGGTCACATTGTTTAAAACAATTGAATAACTATTGATCCTGCTAAAACAAAAGTTGTTGAAGAATGGCCAAGACCCACAAATATAACCAAGATCCATAGTTTTCTTGGTTTTATAGGTTATTACCAGAGGTTTGTTGAGAAGTTTACACGGTTATCTATCCCACTAACTAAGTTAACTCGAAAAGGTGTTAAGTTTGTTTGGAAAAAGGAATGTGATGATTGTTTTTAGTAATTGAAAAGAAAATTGGTGAATGATCCAATTTTGGAACTACCTTCCAGAAATGGTGAGTTTGTTATTTATAGTGATGCTTCGTTGAAAGGGCTTGGTTGTGTCCTTATGCAGAATGATTAGGTAATTACTTATGCTTCACTTTAGTTGAAACCTCATAATTTAAATTACCCTACACATGATTTGGAATTAGCTACTATTTTTTATGCTTTAAAAATTTGGAGGCATCATCTGTATGGAGTAAAATGTGAAATATATACTGACCAAAAAAGTTTTAAGTATATATTCACTTAGAAAGAACTGAACACGAGACAAATGAGATGGATGGAATTAATCATGGATTATGATTGCATGATCCTTTACCATCTAGGAAAAGGAAAGTATAAAAAGTAACACTTTATTAACCATGATATGTTTGGTACGAGATCCTTTGGTTTTTGATTTGATGAAATTTGGAATAGAAGTTGTTGGTATAAGAAATTCCTCTATTTTGTTTCAGGTGTTAGTGAAATCATCTCTATTAGACATAATTAAGCAAGCATATAAGGAAGACAGTGAGTTGCATAAAAAGGTAGAGTTGGTTCAGAAGGGTAAGTTTCCTGATTTTAACATTGATAATGATTGTATTTTGAGATTTGTAAAGAGATTATGTGTGCCTTGTGATTCACAGTTGAAGAATGAGTTGTTATGTAAAGCTCATAGTTCTCTGTTTTTAGTTCATCCTGCCAGTACTAATCTGCACAGAGATCTTCAGTAGTATTACTGGTGGGATGTAATGAAAAGAGATATTGCTGACTTTACTATAAGGTGTTTAACTTGTCAGCATGTTAAAATAGAGTGGCAGTTACTGAAAGGGATGATTCAGTCTTTACCAGTGTTAGATTGGAAATGGGAAAATATATTCATGGACTTCGTTGTGGGATTACCAAACACATCTTGAGGTAATAATGAAATCTGGGTTATTGTTGACTGATTGACTAAATCTTCTCATTTCCTTTTTATTCGAGATAATTTTTCTCTAGATCAACTTTCCTGATAGTATGTTAAAGAGATATTCAGGTTGTATGGTGTTCCCATCTCCATTGTATTTGATCGTGATCCTAGGTTTACTTCCAACTTTTGGAAAGACATTCAGAAGTTGTTGGGTACTGAATTAAATTTTAGTACATCTTTTCATCTTCAATAAGATGGGAAGTCAGAACAAAAAATTAAGACCTTGGAGGATATTTTACATGCTTTGTCGATGGATTAACAGGGAAGTTGGGACCAACATATTTATTTGGTTGAATTTTTTTATAATAATAGTTTTCATTCCAGTATATAGATGGATTAGTTTGAGGCATTATATGGGAAGTGGTGTCGAACTCCAGATTTTTGGGATGAAGTAGGGGAAATGAAGCTAATGGGACCAGAATTGGTAGAAGAGATGGAAAAAAAGGTTCAGTTGATTCATAAGCACATGAGAATATCTCAGAGTAGGAAAAAAAGTTTTTCAGATAACTGAAGGAAGGATCATTCTTTAGAGGTAGGTGATCATGTCTTTCTCAAAGTTTCTCTATGGAAGAGTGTGATGCATTTTGGTAAGAAGGGAAAGTTGATTCTGAGGTTTATTAGACCTTATTAAATCCTTGATAAAGTTGGATTAGTTGCATAAAAAGTGGCTTTACCTCCATTTTTATCCAAGGTACACAATTTTTTTCATGTTTCAATGTTGAGAAAGTATATGCCAGATCCATCTCATGTTTTAAGTCTAGAGGTAGTTCAATTGGAAGAGAATATCTCTTATGAGGAACAACTAGTCTGGATTCTTGACCGAATAGAGCAAGTGTTGTGAAATAAGGTAATTAATCAGGTAAAGGTTTTGTGTAAAAACCGTATGGTTGAAGAGGCAATGTGGGAATCTGAAAATGCTATGAGGGATAAATACCCCCATTTATTTTATTAGTGAATAAAATTGTAAGGATTCAATTTCCAAAAGGTGAAAGGATATAACATCCTAGATAAATAAAGAAATATGTCATTTTCATATTTATTAATATTTGTGAATTAAATATTAATTTTACTTTAAAGGGGATGCTATTTTCAATGGCATGCTCGATATGCAACAATATTTTTCTTTGAAATCTTACATTGCACACTAATAATATAATATTATTATTTTAAATGGTAGATAACGCCTAGCAATTTAATTGGTGGGAATGAATATAACTAACTAAAATATGATTATACATGTTTGTTAAATGTTTTTAAATTTATCCAATAAAGTTTAGAGGCTTAAAATGTGAATTAATCTAATTTTAAGCATAAATACTCTAATATTATTTTAATGGCAGATTTACCACCTTTTGATAGAGACCCATCATTAAATATAATTTTTATCACTTTTATATATTCTATTTAAAAAAATAATATTCTTCTTTATAATCAGGACATCCAAATTTACTTTGGATGAAATATTGGTATTTTTCTAATAATGTTCATTTTTTAATGAATAGTGAAAATACTGTATTTTAATTCCAAACTGCATTTTAATATAATTTATTTATATGGTTAGATTATCTTTATAATTTGTTTTAAAGTGTAATTATATTATATTTTTACCATTTAATCCAATTTCGGTCATTGGAAGTAATTTCACTTTGAAATTGGACATAAACAAGTGTTAATATTTTGATAGTTATTATTTCTTAAAAACACGTTTTTTGTTTTGATAGCAAGAATTAATTTTAAATTAATTTCTGCCACTTCTATTTTTTTGAATATGGAAAAAAGTATTTCATATTTGGAATCAGGAAGTCAAAATTTTGTAGATATCTAACTTTTATTTTAATACATTATGAATATTTACTGTAGTAAAAATTTTATTTACTATAGTTAAAGAGTAAATCTGGTAAATAAGGGTAAAAAAATATTATTATAATAATATAAAATTACCTTAATATGTGTCATAATACTATTGGTTGATACATATCCAACCATGGTCATCCTTTGGTCGATTTTCGGACCCCATGGGGCCACTTGAGAGTGATAATGGCAATTTATTTTAATTAACTTAAAGTAAAGGAAAAAATGACATAAAAAATATCTTTTAGTAAATAAATTTTTACATGGGGATATATAAGCTATATATTAGACTATAAATATGAATTTAAAATATAAAAATATTTCCTACATCATGGTATTTTTTTTATAATTTTTAGACATCAAATAAATCAAATTATTTATGACACAATAATGATGCAGTGTTTACCTCATTAATAAATGATTTAAATAAATAAGATTATAAAGATTAAAATAATATCCAAAACCTGTCCAATTATTATTATATGATTTTATTTTGACCATTAGTCATAATAAATTTTACTTTAATAAGTTTTGGACATTTAGAAACTGAAAATCATTATATAATAAAATAATATTTTCACACTTTCCTAAAGAGCCCCTCCTCCCCCTCATAAAAATACCTCACCTCTAAACCATTAATCACACCTCTAAATCCCCTTGGATCATCCAAAATCTACCCAATTAATCTCCATACATCCCTCGATTCCTTCTAGAATCCTTCCTCTAGGCAGAAGGCAATTCAAGTAACCCTTTTGGTTCAAACCAAAAGAAGATACCTGATTTAAAGGTAATGTCTTTTCCTAAGTTATTTTGTTTTATTTTACTTCTCCAACCCCCTAAAATATTTTTATTCATTTATTTTATAACAACATAAATATCATCAATATAATAGGTTGTTTTTTATGAGAATTATTCGAACTACACTAACACACACCTCCGTCTAATGGGTAAAGAACATACGGTTTCTGTGGACGACGAACTAACGCCTCATGAAACGATGATTGTTCAATTATCTCATACCACCTCTTATGGTGGCCATTAAGATGACACTATATTTATATGTGATATATATTATATTTATATTGTTTCTATTCTTCTATATTTTTCATTTATATAATACCTTTATGGTTTCAATAGTGGGTAAATATGATAATCTCATTTGAGGAAGTGCAGACTACCGCCCCCTCAAAGTGATATGACTCATTCATGCCTTACATGTAATGTATAAAGGATAGAGTTAATGAAATTATATATGATATTATACTGAAATTATAATATACCTATGTATCATTATATTTTCATTCCATTAAAATACAAAATAGAAATGAAAGTAGCGTTAATGCGTACGTATGACTTACCGTCTCCATGAACAATGCATTTCATTTCTTATCTCCAAATGTTATGTACTATTATAAATACATATATATACTGGATATATAAGAAATATATGATATATAAATCATTAATATAATTCTATAGATAATGTAATTTTGACCACATAGACAACTTGTAAATATAAAAAGTTCATTTTTGACTAAAGTATCAAATATCAAAAAAATGACCGTTATTAACTTAAATTATTATATAATGTTTATAACATGGTAATATATGATATAAAAGGAATAATAAACTTTAAAAAGGTTCTTAATTAAGTATAAATTTACTTTAGTTTATTATTTAGGATATTAAAGAACAAATAGGTCAATTCGGACAGGAGGTAAGGGACTTCGTCTCAATCTCCTTTCATTGAGGCATATATTATTTTATACATGAATTTATTTTATATGATACATAAACACCTTTAAATTTTCATTTCATTCAAAGGGAATATTTTTCTACGAGGAATTTCACTAAACGAAAAAAAGAATGTTTGTTTTTAATATACGTGGTGACAATGACCTTTCCGCCGCCGTGAGTATTATTTGATCTTTGGATTCCTTAACAGGCCATAATGTTTTTAAGAATAAAAATAAATACCATATACTCTTTTATGTATTTTGGTATTGGAAATGGTTTTTGGATTTATTATTTAAATATATTGTTCAATATTTTTAAAAGATATATTGTGATTTCAATTTGGGAATGTTATATTTCATTTATGCTTTTGTTATGTGTTATGATTATATTATGGTTCTTTTGAATTTTTTATGTATACGGGTGGTTCCATGATAAACCTAGGGAAGTTGAGCCCGAGATAGCTCTCCAATGAATTGGTTAACATAACAGAGGTAAACGTGAATGTTTCTTCTAAGAGATTTAGGGAATATACTATGATGGTTATTCCAAATGTAACTCCCTACGTAGGTGTGATAAATACAATGTAAGTATGATATGGATGCCACAATTTACCTTTATTATTTATGATTTCAATGTGTTATTCATAAATCTTATGATTTCATAAGGTATGTTAAAGAGCTTATGTTATGTATGTATTGATGAATTAATGTTTTATTTCTTTGTTTAATAACCCTTACTAAACTTTTTATGCTCATCCCAAGTTTCGAAGTGTTTTTCACAGGACTTAAAGATGAATAGGGTCAAGGATGGGATGAAGGGAAAGCCATGCTGTAACACCCCAAGCTTCCACGGTACGTTTCACTTTGAATAATGCAATAGCGTGTGTTGTACGCAACCTCGAGCTCTAACACACACCACAACAAATTAAACTAGCCGTTGTGAATAGTAATACCTAATTTTTGAAATTTTATAAATTTTATTTATCAAAATGGACTTCATTTTTAGATTCGTAATATCGAAATTATCCTATGTTGAATTTTTGGTATTTTTCTGAGAACTTCTATTTTTTTATGAATAGTGAAAAATACTTAATAACAAATTTTTTAATAAAAATAGTTTATAGTGATAAATTATACTATTTAGTGGTTTTAAAGTATAATTAGAATATATTTTTACCATTTTATCCAATGGTGGTCATTAGAATTAATTTAACATTGAAATTGGACATAAACAATTGCCAATCTTTTGATATAAATTGTTTCTTAAAACACGCTATTTGTTGTGACAGCGGGAATTAATTATAAAATTAATTAATGCAACTTATATGTTTGGAATTTTTTAAAATAGACATCATTTTTTAATTCGGAATATCAATTATAGCTTAGGGTGAAATTTTGGCATTGTTCTGAAAAACTTCAATTTTTGATGAATAGTGAAACCACTAAGTGATAGTTAAATAACTGATTTTTCGTTTAAATGAAATATTACCACTTCTGTGATTTGATTTTCAAAAATCTGATATACATGGTTGTCATTAAGAAGTAAAATGTGGTTCAATGAGACTAAAATAATTTTTTGGTGAATAGTAACTTTTAAGTTCTTAATCGCGATTAGAGGTAATTAGTGTAGTTTAAGGTAAAAACAATGTTTTAATAATATGATATGAGCTTGACACTTGTCATACTCCAATTGGATGAGTCATGGACGACCAAGACAACCCATGGGTCAACTTGGGGACCCCATGGATCCACTTTGGTTGGAAAATGACATTAATATATATATATTTAATGTTAAAATTAAATTAACACAAACATGAGTTGTTTTACTAAAACAGTTTTTCAGTGGGGTTACACAAGTCCAAATTTTGATTATAAATATTCATTAGAAAGATAAAAATATTTCCTACATCATAGTATTTTTTTATAATTTATAGACATTAAATAAATTAAATTATTTATGACATCATTATGATGCGGCGATGACCTCATTATTTAACGATTTAAATAAAATGAGAAGATAATGCAAAATCCAAGGCTTACACTTGTCCAAAGCCTATTGTATGAGTAGATTTCGAACCCTTATCATCTTATCCTCGAATTATATAAGTGTGGGACCTTTAGAATCCGAAAAGCATTGTGTAATAATGTAACATTTCAATCTTTCCAAAAGAGCCCCTCCTCTCCACTTATAAAAGGCCCCCACCTCTCCCACCTTATTCACACCTTCAAGCCATTTGGCTCGGCCAACCTCTGCCCAAATACTCTCCCAACATCCCTCTCTTACTCCTAGAAGCCTCACTTTGGGCAGAACTCTTTCCAAGGAAGCCTTTGGCTCAAATCAAAAAGAGTTACCCGATTTTGAGGAGGTTAAAGAACGGTTGAGTCAAGTCAGACACGAGGTAAGGGAACTTCTTAACCCAATTTCTATTCTTTGGGTTAATCTCCTACTTTCAAATTATGTCATGATATTATTATATCCTATTTTGTATTTTTACTTTCTTTATGTGTACCTATAGTGAATACACATAATAGATCTATTTTATTTTAAAAATTATCTTTTTAAGGACTTCGTCTCGATCCCCTTTCATTGAGGCATATTTGGTTTTATACACAACTTTCTTTTATACGGTGTATAAACACCTTTGACTTTTACATTTATTCAAAAGGAATCTTTTTATACGAAGCGTTTTACTCAACGACAAAAGGGGAATGTTTTTATTTCCGTACATATGCGGCGACAACGACTTCTCCGCCGCCGTGACCATTATTTGAGTTTCGGCTTCCTCTACAAGACATCATTTTTTTTGATGAAAAATAAATACAAAGTTTTAACTTTCTTTTATTTTGGTATTGAAAATGGTTTTGAAAGCATTTTTATTATATCAATGTGTTGTATTGATATCTTGTGATTGAAATGTGGAAATGTTATGTTTCCTTTATGCATGTTTTATGTGATATGATTATGTTATGGTTTATGATATGTTTAAACCTATTTATATGAGGAATGTATTGGACTTAATAAGTGACGGGTGGAGCCCGCTATAGCTCCTCGATGCATCGGTAGGTCTCATGAGACAACTAGACGTGGAATTGGCCGAGGCCCTTTCCCAATTTGATTTATGGTTTTGGCCGAGGCCTTAATCATTTTTGACGTCTTGGCCAAGGCCTTTACAAAATGTTTCATAATGTCTGGCATTATACATTCCCTCATTATGAAAGTGGTTATTGATATTTCATGTGATTATTCGACCAGTAGAATATCCATGTGAAGAAGTGAATGGCATTATCTCATTTTACTTTTGCCATATTATGTTGATGTTCAAGTTTAAAAGGCTTTTGTTTTAGTTATACATTGCCTTAAATTTTTATGTTTATTTATGAAAGCTTCCGCAATATTGTTATCCTTATTGAGCATATGATCTCACCCCTTTCAATGTTTTAATATTTTCCAGGATTTGAAGAAGTATTTTATGAATGACCTACAGGGATTGTGAGAAGAGGATATGAGTGTGGACTATGGAGACTTTGTTATTGTATTTTTTCACTTTATGATGTAATGTAACGTTTACGAATGTATCTAGTGTTTCCAAGGCTACTAAACTAATCGGTCTTTCGAGACTTGATCTTTTGTGATCATGCCAATGTTACGAAGTAATGCACCGACTCTGGGTAGCTGGGGTCGGGGCGTTACAGTTGGTATCAGAGGCAGTTTAGTACTAACCTTGGAAGCTAGATTTAGATAAACTCTGATTAGGGCACATAGCCCAAAGATAGACTTTGAGGATTCGTATAGAAGAACATCCTAGAATTTTGTTATTGTAGATATTTTGTGAGTTTTCCGAGCAATACATCCCTGTCTGGATACGAGCAGGTAGAGGCGGCTCTGGCACAGATGTACCTAGGGGTAAAACCCGAAAACACCGCTTTGAGCTAGACTCGAACGGGAACTGGTGCACGACAACGGGCCTTGCTGCACTCTTGGTTACGACACTCCCAGGGGATATGCTTAGGATAATTCTCATTTTATTTACAAACCACTATGAAGGGTTATGAGTATATACTTCCTCAAAGAAAACATTTCTTTTTATAATTATGGATTATATCCATAAATAGTTCAATTTATGTTATGTGTTTTATAAGTATGGGATTATGTATTTTGATTCATAAACTGATCTAGTTTATGCCATTGTTTAGAAATGGCGCCTAGTGGAAGGAATGGAAACCGTATCAATGCACGCACTCCGTGTAGGGATTGCCCTCCTGCTCAAGATAATTATTGTGGATCTGGAGATACAACTGGTGCTGATCAACTTACTACCATACTGGGACAACTCACTCAGGTTATGAATAATAACCTTACTCGTATGGAGCACCCTGATCCGCAACGCGGAGGATCAATTCTAGACCGTTTCATGAGGCAACAACCACCAACCTTCAATGGGAGTACAAATCCTATAGTAGCTGAGCAATGGATAAATTCCTTAGAGAAAATATTCCATGCCTTGGGGAGTAGTGAAAGGGAGAAGGTTGTCATGGCAGTTTACCGCCTCACTGGAGATGCCGATCAGTGGTGGTCGCTGATTCAAAACACAAAGGAAGATGATGACATATCGAATATGGAATGGAGGGAGTTCAAAAATCTTTTCTTAGAAAAATACTTTCCTCGTGACCATCGAGCAGATATGGAAAGGCAATTTCTGAGTTTGAGGCAGAAGGAGGATGAGAATGTCGGAAAGTATGAGGCTAACTTTACAAGGTTAGCGAGGCATGCTGCCGATTATATACGTAACCCAAGGAGTAAGATTGATCATTTCTTTGATGGGTTAAAACCATTTCTCCGTCGAGCTTTAGTATCACAATCCTTCTCATCATACGAAGATATTGTCTCGTGTGCTATCAAGACAGAAAAGGAATTCTCTAAGTCTTATGACAACAAAGTAAAGCAAGAGAAGAAGAGAACGGTGGAACAAGAGACAGATAAAGGGAAAAAGGGAAAGAAGGATTTTCCATTATGTGATAATTGTGGGAAGAATCACCCTGGTACGTGCCTAAAAGGAATGGGAGTTTGTTATAAATGTGGAGAAAAGGGTCACCAGGCTCGTGATTGCAAGGGAAAGAAAGAGGCTATCAAAGTTGAATGCTACAATTGTAGAGAAATGGGTCATTATGCAAATGAATGTCCTAAGCGTCAGGGAAACTTACCTCAGAAAAGGCCAAGGGATCAAGGACAATCTTATGCTGTTACTACAGTTGATGCAGAATAATTAATGTATTGGTGCTTTTGGACTCATGGATTATATTCTGGTTGTTATAATAATGTGATATATATATAAGGATTGTACTGCAGTACTTGTTGTTTCAGTAAGGTTTTAATATGATTAAGGGAATCATATTTTTAGTATGTGACAATAAGAGAAACTTTACTTTGTTTGGGGAATCTGATAAATTGATTTTGGAATTAAGAGACCTTTTAGAGAAAGTCTGGATAGAGGTATTTTGGATAACTATAATGGTTGGAGTGGATTAAGTTGATCTTTGGATAAGTAATGTTTAAGGTTAAAAAATTTATGAAGATTATTTTTGGAATATTATGATACTATAGTTTTAGGAAAAGGACAACCTGCAGGGTGGGAAATAACCCGTCGCGTCGGACAAAGCTGCAGGAATCGAACCCACAACCATAGTGCGACAAGCCTTTATTTCCTACCACTAGCCTACAGGAAGTCCTTGGTTATTACAAAATAATTTTACTAATCTAAATGGTATGTGTTAACATTTGGAACCTTATAAAATTAGATTAAGTATAATATTTTTGAGTTCTATTATCTTTTTGAGTGAAAGATGAGTTAAAGGTTGAAACTCTAATTGTCAAGCATAAATATATATATACCTATCCCTTATTCAAAGAATAAATTAATTCTTAAACTTCAGTAAAGGGATATTAAAACAAAAAAAATGTGTTATCCTAATACCTTATGTCTTGTTGAACTGATGATATTTTAAATCAACATAGATTGAAGGCTTTGAGGCCCTCAATTTGAAAGTTGATTGTGATTGATGACCTCAATCACTCCCTACAAATATTTATGTTTTTCCTCCAATTATATGTCTCTAATTTCCACCAATGTTCTCCTAATAGAGATCATAATTGGGTGGTGACTTTTTCATTTCCCTTTCCCTCTTATTAAGGATAAATTTTATTAATTTTATTTTCGATGTGGGTTTTCCTCAAAGGTATTTTCTCTTTTCAACCTTTTACTTTCAAAGAAAAATTTCAAATTGCGAGGACACAATTTATTGAAGGAGGGGAGAATGTAACACCCCAAGCTTCCACGGTACGTTTCACTTCGAATAATGCAATAGCGTGTGTTGTACGCAACCTCGAGCTCTAACACACACCACAACAAATTAAACTAGCTGTTGTGAATAGTAATACCTACTTTTTGAAATTTTATAAATTTTATTTATCAAAATGGACTTCATTTTTGGATTCGGAATATCGAAATTAGCCTATGTTGAATTTTTGGTATTTTTCTGAGAACTTCTATTTTTTTATGAATAGTGAAAAATACTTAAAAACAAATTTTTTAATCAAAATAGTTTATAGTGATAAATTATACTATTTAGTGGTTTTAAAGTATAATTAGAATATATTTTTACGATTTTATCCAATGGTGGTCATTAGAATTAATTTAACATTGAAATTGGACATAAACAATTGCCAATCTTTTGATATAAATTGTTTCTTAAAACACGCTATTTGTTGTGACAGCGGGAATTAATTATAAAATTAATTAATGCAACTTATATTTTTGGAATTTTGTAAAATAGACATCATTTTTGAATTCGGAATATCAATTATAGCTTAGGGTGAAATTTTGGCATTGTTCTGAAAAACTTCAATTTTTGATGAATAGTGAAACCACTAAGTGATAGTTAAATAACTGATTTTTCGTTTGAATGAAATATTACCACATCTGTGATTTGATTTTCAAAAATCTGACATAAATGGTTGTCATTAAGAAGTAAAATGTGGTTCAATGAGACTAAAATAATTTTTTGGTGAATAGTAACTTTTAAGTTCTTAATCACGATTAGAGGTAATTAGTGTAGTTTAAGGTAAAAACAATGTTTTAATAATATGATATGAGCTTGACACTTGTCCTACTCCTATTGGATGAGTCATATCCGACCAAGAAAACCCATGGGTCAACTTGGGGACCCCATGGAGCCACTTTGGTTGGAAAATGACATTAATATATATATATTTAATGTTAAAATTAAATTGACACAAACATGAGTTGTTTTACTAAAACAGTTTTTAAGTGGGGTTACACAAGTCCAAATTTTGATTATAAATATTCATTAGAAAGATAAAAATATTTCCTACATCATAGTATTTTTTTATAATTTATAGACATTAAATAAATTAAACTATTTATGACATCATTATGATGCGGCGATGACCTCATTATTTAACGATTTAAATAAAATGAGAAGATAATGCAAAATCCAAGGCTTACACTTGTCCAAAGCCTATTGGATGAGTAGATTTCGAACCCTTATCATCTTATCCTCGAATTATATAAGTGTGGGACCTTTAGAATCCGAAAAGCATTGTGTAATAATGTAACATTTCAATCTTTCCAAAAGAGCCCCTCCTCTCCACTTATAAAAGGCCCCCACCTCTCCCACATTATTCACACCTTCAAGCCATTTGGCTCGGCCAACCTCTGCCCAAATACTCTACCAACATCCCTCTCTTACTCCTAGAATCCTCACTTTGGGCATAACTCTTCCCAAGGAAGCCTTTGGCTCAAATCAAAAAGAGTTACCCGATTTTGAGGAGGTTAAAGAACGGTTGAGTCAAGTCAGACACGAGGTAAGGGAACTTCTTAACCCAATTTCTATTCTTTGGGTTAATCTCCTACTTTCAAATTATGTCATGATATTATTATATCCTATTTTGTATTTTTACTTTCTTTATGTGTACCTATAGTGAATACACATAATAGATCTATTTTATTTTAAAAATTATCTTTTTAAGGACTTCGTCTCGATCCCCTTTCATTGAGGCATATTTGGTTTTATACACAACTTTATTTTATACGGTGTATAAACCCCTTTGACTTTTACGTTTATTCAAAAGGAATCTTTTTATACGAAGCGTTTTACTCAACGACAAAAGGGGAATGTTTTTATTTCCGTACATATGCAGCGACAGCGACTTCTCCGCCGCCGTGACCATTATTTGAGTTTCGGCTTCCTCTACAAGACATCATTTTTTTTGATGAAAAATAAATACAAAGTTTTAACTTTCTTTTATTTTGGTATTGAAAATGGTTTTGAAAGCGTTTTTATTATATCAATGTGTTGTATTGATATCTTGTGATTGAAATGTGGAAATGTTATGTTTCCTTTATGCATGTTTTATGTGATATGATTATGTTATGGTTTATGATATGTTTAAACCTATTCATATGAGGAATGTATTGGACTTAATAAGTGACGGGTGGAGCCTGCTATAGCTCCTCGATGCATCGGTAGGTCTCATGAGACAACTAGACGTGGAATTGGCCTAGGCCCTTTCCCAATTTGATTTATGGTTTTGGCCGAGGCCTTAATCATTTTAGACGTCTTGGCCAAGGCCTTTACAAAATGTTTCATAATGTCTGGCATTATACATTCCCTCATTATGAAAGTGGTTATTGATATTTCATGTGATTATTCAACCAGTAGAATATCCATGTGAAGAAGTGAATGACATTATCTCATTTTACTTTTGCCATATTATGTTGATGTTCAAGTTTAAAAGGCTTTTGTTTTAGTTATACATTGCCTTAAATTTTTATGTTTATTTATGAAAGCTTCCGCAATATTGTTATCCTTACTGAGCATCTGAGCTCACCCCTTTCAATGTTTTAATATTTTCCAGGATTTGAAGAAGTATTTTATGAATGACCTGCAGGGATTGTGAGAAGAGGATATGAGTGTGGACTATGGAGAATTTGTTATTGTATTTTTTCACTTTATGATGTAATGTAACGTTTACGAATGTATCTAGTGTTTACAAGGCTACTAAACTAATCGGTCTTTCGAGACTTGATCTTTTGTGATCATGCCAATGTTACGAAGTAATGCACCGACTCTGGGTAGCTGGGGTCGGGGCGTTACACATGCTGTCTAAAACATGGAACTAGAGATGAATCATTTTTTTAAGAGTTTTTTTATGAAAAAAATTGAAACCTAGTAGAAGTGTCTACTTTGTAATTTTTGAGATGTAATATAATAATTATGTCCTAAATCTCTAAAACTCTAAACCTGAAAATATCCTCAATGTGAATTATTCATTTAATTCAATATTATGTAATGTTTTAAGGCTGGGTCCTTATTCCACACCCCCTTGGACACCACCCCACCCCCTTTGACACCCCTTGGACACCCCCACCCCTAGACATCCCCCCGACCCCCTGGACACCCCCACCCACTTGGACAACCCCCAACCCCTTAGACACCCCTTATACGCACACACACACATGATAGAACACACAAAAATCATAAACTTGCATGATATCACTTCTATAGGTTTATTTTTCCAAAAAAAAATTTATCATGGTATAAATGAACACTATGAAACTTACCATGATATCAAGAACAAAAATAGAAAAATTACATCTCAAAAAGTTAGTTTAGGGCATCGTGAAAAATAAAAACCAAAACCGAGCTGCGTGGGACTTACTTGTGTGTTGTGAGTCGACCTGATAGATCTGATGATAATAAAGATGATGAATGATATTGGAAAAATGATGTTGGAGGGCACGAATTTGAAGAATCCTTTCTTGGTTTTCCGCATGAGTGAGACGAGTCGTAGGTCGCTCGATCGAAGAAAACATAATGACTGAATACGGGGTTCGATAAATCATTTAAAATCTTTATCACGTCAGTTATTTAATAACCAACATGATAAACTATTTTGTTTTATGTTTATAATGTTGGTTATTTAATAACCGACCTAGAAAATAATTTATCACGTCAGTTCTTTTGATAAATGATGTGATAAATTGTCGAGATTTGCTGTATCACGTCGGTTATATAATAACCGACGTGATAAAGCACCAAGATTCGATAGATCATGTCGGTTATAAAATAACGGACATGATAAAGGTAATCTTAGTTTTTATTACATAGGTTATAAAATCACCAACATAAAAATTTATTCTCATCGATTTATCACGTCGGTTATACAATAACCGACGTGATAAATCAATTTTTACCGCTTTGCACATCAATTATATAGAACCGATGTGAAAAATTTCAATGTGTTAAACATTTTTTCCACAAGTGTATATGTAAACAACATAAAATATGACATCATATTCATAAGTTATTGCTCACCACCAAAATAAAATAACATAATGTTCTTATGATAACTTCCCATGCACCATACATGGTATCTCATGAGATTAAAAAATTAATCAAGGAATTAGAGCTCTATAAAGGCAAACCATTCAAATTTATAACATGTATATCCATATTTTTCCACAAGAGTAAAGAAACCACAGAAAAATCATAAGCATGATATAACCCATTCAAAGGGAGTGGGTTACATAATATTTTCTCGAGGCATAACAAAATTTTATATCACAAGGATTCCCAAGAGAAGAAGGGATTAAATTATTTTTAAAATTCATATTTTAAAATTACATATATGTTCTGAAAATTGATTTCAATTATATTAAAAACAAGTGAAATAATGGATAAATTATTATAAAAATGAGGTACTTTGGTGATTATTTATGAAATGAATAAAGGATGTTTTAGATTAGGAAGGAGCTTATTATTTTTCTTTAGACCAGAATTGAACATGGAAGGTTTTACATAAAATAATGAGGATTTTAAGAATATTTTCATGGTTATAAAAATTTTATGGAGGTAGTACATGTCATGAAATATGAAATTGGGAAGTTCCCATAAATCAAGTTCAATTAAATGAGATAATTGTGAAGGAAACTTATAACATGTATTATCCTCAATAAATAAAGGTAATGTAAACAATATAAATAGGTAAGGAACATATATATACAATATGAATGAATTAAATGAGATTAATATAGTGGAAAAGGAAGAAAATATAAAAATAAAACCTAACCTAAAAGTATAGAGGGTTGTTTGAGAGATCACTTTTTGTGTTTTAAAATAATTTTGTTGAAACCTAAAACCTTAAAAGTATAAAAAAATTTATTTTGAAAAGGTGTAAGAATATATTTGAATATAATATGGCACAATATATATTTGGGTTCCCAAATAAAAAAGGAGAATAATTGAGGGAATGGAAAATATTGACATAGAGGAGAAAAATACATTATAAAGGAAGAGTATTAAATCTAAAAATGTCATAACATTTAGGAATAAATAAATTAATAAAGATATTTTATTTAAATAATTGATTTACCCTAGGGAAAAAAATATTAGAGTCCATGTAGAGTATAAAAATAGAAGTATAAGGGAATATAGAAATGAATAGTCATGAAAAATAGCTCTACCTAAATGGAAAGAAAATTGAGTCAAAAACCACTTATGACATAATTATCTTTAAAATTTAAAAACCATAAAGGTAGAACATAATATAAATTTTTAAATCCATTTAAATTTAGGAAAATTATGATAAAATAAATACAAGGTAAATATTTACATAAAAGGGAAAAAGTGGTGAATACAAATCATATCTCAATGAAGAAAAAATGATATTCCAAAACCCTTTCCTTTAATATCATTAAGCTGAACATTCTATAACATCCTATATAAAAAATGTCAACATTTATAAGAAATTAAAGAACCTTATTCATTACTTATCCTTTTATAAACTTCATTTATAATATTTTATTATAAACATATTAGTTAGTTATATTTTATTTTCATCACAAGATTTTATTAGCTTCTATTGTTTCTTTTGTACTAGTTTCATAATAGTAATATCAATTATTGTTTATAGATTAAAAATTAATCATTATGATATTATTATAATAAATATAATAAATGTTTTTAGAATAATTTATAATGTAATAATTTCATTTCATAATAAATTTTTTATGATTCATGATAATTAAGTTAGTGATGAGCTTAGTTTTTTAATTTTCACGAATGAGGGGTGGCATCTTAATAATGAGTTAGATACTACCATTAACATTATTGAACCAAAAAAACACTTATTTTATTTTAATTTTACAATTCAATAGTATTTATTTTTATATATTTTCCCATGATATAAATCTATAGCATTGTTTATGTAGGTGGTTAAACTGACCCAAACAAGAACACATTATATTCCATGGGTGAGTATGGTTATGGAAGTGATTATTTTGGAATAATATCTTTTTTATAGAAGTTTAATGATATTATTTAGATGTTTGATGTTATAGATTCAGGTTATAAAATATATTTTTAAATAATAAAATTGTAGAGTGAAAAATGAAATACGTCACTATCGTGGAGGAGACACCCACATGTATACACATGAGATGCGTTCATTTTACATAGATTGAGAGAAATATAGGGAATGTATTATTATTTAAGAATGATAATAATGTTATAAATATCATATTAATTACTTAAATATACTTTTATAATCATCCTTGTAATGTGGTGATGAAAAGTCAAGCACATCGCTCATGGATGCAATAGTCTGCATGTACTCATGACAATGTCTTCATTTTTATAATGGTTTTGGTAGAAGATAGAATATAGATATTCAATTAATAAAAACAAATATAATTATATTATTAATACTTATTTTATCATAATTTATTTGATAGAATAAGTTTGAGGGGGTAAAAGAAAATAATAATTAAGAGTGCGTGATTGAAAATATTACCTCTCTCTTTAGATGTTCTCTCTTGGGTAAAAAATAAAGGCACATTAGCTTGGTATTTTAGAAAGTAAAAGGATTATAGGAAATGAGTATATTATTTAGAAGATAAAATATTTTAAATTTTTTTGATATAATTCTTTAAAATGAATGGATAAATGGAGTGGTGGAGAACTCCATTTATAGGTGCAGGGAATCACATCTTTTTAAATATAACCTTTTAATATAAAGAGAGAACATGTTATACATATAATGTTGAGACAAATTAGACTATAATGGAGTGGGTATTGAGATAAGATCGAGCATTCATAAAAAATCCCATTGGACATATGTTTTAAATTTTTTTAAGTCTTTTAATCTAATATTTTTTAATTTTACCATTTTTTTCTTTTACCTTGTCAATAAATTTTTAACAATATAATTTACTTTTAATTCCAAAAAATAAAATTTTCATTATTTAATAATTTTAATACAATGATTAAAAGTATTAATCTTTTTTATTAAACATAATTTCTATGTGGGATAAAACTTAATTTTAATATTAGTGCACATAACATGTAAAATTCATTTTCAGAAAAAGTGTATTTTTAAGTATAAAAATAACATTTTGAATAAAATTGAAACTCTTGTTGATTTAAATGAGATTAATAAGTTTAATATTAAAAGGTAAGATTTATATTGATTAAAAATCAAGTTAATCCAGAATTATACCTTGTGATATCATAATTAAAGAAAAATATGAAAAATTGTTTTTATTAGAAAAAATGATTACGTAAGTTTCAAATTATTAAACATGAGTTTTTTAAATTCAAAATAGAATTTTTAAATTACTAATTTTATTCCTTAAAAACATTCTGGGTTTTGATAATTATTTATAAAGGTTTTAAGTCATTCATATATCATGATAAAGTGAAAAATGCCACGATACTAATAAAAACTGTATTTTTCACATTCCACTATAAATAAATTTGTTTAGAAAAATAAAAAAATTAATATTAAAGTAATATTTTCCTGATAAAAACTAAAATGAAGTTATTTTTTCAAATTAATATCCTTGATTTAATTAATTAATTTTTAAATATAAATATTAAATAGTATGAAATTTTTTAACATGAAAATGGATTTTTAGATACCAACTATTATTATTATTATTTTACATGAATTAGTGTTATAAAATTATTCAAATAAAAAATATATTTTTATACATAAAAATATTTTTTTTTCTTAAAATCAAGTATATAAAAATATAATTATTAAAAAAATACATTTTATCATAAAATGTTTTTATTTTTTATTTAGCTAGTTTAATTGAATTTTATCGATTCATTTATATTAAAAATCACATATATATCTTAAATAAGTTACCAATATTTATACCTTTTATTATTTTATAGGTTTTATTTATTTAATAAAATTTTCCATAGTTCATTTTTGTTAGATATTGTGTGGGAAACAGTGTATTCAAAATAACTTTTATTTAAAGTGAAAATATATAATTTGAAATATTGGGGTGTTGCATACATTTTTCTTCATAGAGAAACCCCTATAGATTAAGTCATGATTGAACCTTTAGAGAAAAGTACCCATTTTTGTATCATGATCCCTCTTATGAATTCAGGTCATTGTCTTACAACATGTTTAAGACTTAAAGGTGCAACAACCCCATTATGACACGATATTGATGCAACATCAAAAAATATTCATTCAAAGGTGAATAATGGATCAATTACTTCAATTATTACACGACCTACCTCAATACTATGAAACATCACCCAAATAACATTATAACATAATGATTCCTACACCCTATATGGTGCAAGCATCATCATCACACTATAATGAGTCACATTTTGAAGTGATGTTATGCCAATATCTAAAATTCATCCTCCAAAACCCAAGAAGTCCATTATAGATTATTCCCAATGAATATCCACCACTTAATAATCCCAAAATACATCCCAAAAATGATACATCCATATTTTCTTGTCTCAAAATTCAAAAATTCAAATTCACTCATCCTATAAATTTATAGAGGTCTGACCTGTCTCTCATTTCACTAATAATAAAATTTATGGATAGTTACATCTAGAGTTGGAAAATTTTCTCAATAATCCTTCGAATCATGATATACATTATATATTAACATTTAACTTTTCATTATAATACACTGATGTCTATAATTTTTAAATTTTTATTGATAGAATACCTTTATTCCCCAAATGTTAACATTAGCGTATGAAACTTAAAGAACCTACCCTTTATCTCATGGTATATATTATTACACACTTTTTGATATAAATTTCCACCCTTTAATTATTAATATGATTTTTAGGTTTCAAATTCATGAAAATATTATTCAAAAACCTCTGATAATACCTAATATTTCTAATAAAACTATCAATTTCTACTCCAACTATGGAATGTGACCACTCATCATAATTTTTTTTCTCAGTTTGATCAATTTAATTTTTTAAACTAGTATAGATATATAATAATAATTCCATTCAATCTAACAAAAGCTCAATTTTTTAAGATTTAGAAAAAAAATATATTTTTAGAGTTTTAAAAATAACCCTTAAGTAGTTAGATTATCTTTCTTACTTTTTTATTATAATATACTATCATCATTTCTAAATAAAAAAAATTCGTTAAGATAAATATAGCTGAATAATTTATTAAATATACAATTATTATATTATAATTAATTACATTGAAGGTATTTATAATATATTTATTTTATCCAGTCCTTATTTAGTTAGTAGTTTTTTTCTATTATAACACCTTGAAATATTAGTATGAATTAATTTAATTAAAATTCTTATTAAATAGGTCATTTCTTATACAACACAAAAATAATATGAGCAGTGAAATATTACAGTAAAATTTAGTAAATAGAAATATAATAATAAAATGTGGCACACAAATTATATTAATTTTTTACAAATCAAATTTATGTTTAGAAAATAAATAAGTAATTATATATGATTAAAATAATTTAATAAATAAAAGGGGTATTTTTAAAATAAATACTTATCAAGTGTAGTGTATTTGAATATATTAGAAAAATTTAAAATTATTAAATGTTTGAAATAATAAATTAACACTCATGTAGTTATAAATTGACATGACATAAGATTACAAACATCTGATGTTTAAAAAGATCATTTTTTTTATAAAAGATGTTTTTATGTGTATTTAATTTTTTTCATTTAGAAGCTATAACCCCAAATTTTTTATTTTTAATTTGATAAAATGATTATCATTTTTTAATTCATGATATCAAAATTATCTTAGTATGAATTTTTGAGATTTTTAAGAAAACATTGATTTTTGGGTGAATAGTGAAAAATATAGTTTTTATAAATACTATCACTTTCATGAAATTTTCATGATATAAAATGAATTAAATGTTTATGAATACATTTTTATAAAATAAAAATATTATAAATTATTAAATTAAAATATTTTAAATTATTATGTTGAATTTGGAAACTCATGTGTGACATTTTAAATCTTAAGTAACAATTTATTCTAATGAAATAACCATTTTAACCCTTTTCTTTAATTATGAAATTTAAAGGATACATTCAATTAGGAATTATTTTTAAAGTCACATAACTATAATTTTTTTTCATAATCTAAAAAATTTATGGATAATGAATTATATACATGATTTTAGTATAATTTTTTTATGCTTAAAAGGACATTTTTCTAAAAACCATTTTTCATTTTTTTATACTTATATTAAAATTAATTATCACCACCTCTAGGAATTGAATATTGTAAAATTTATTAAATATATGGGATTATAATATTAAAATTATGTCAAAAGGACCATTTCAATTTCTACACATAATGAATAAATACCATGGTGAAATGTTTATCGTAAAGGTTATGGTTAAAATAAGGGGTTAAAATAAGAGATAAAGAATAAAATATCACCCAATTTTTTCTAAATAGGATTTTTGGGGGATTTTGACATTCCATAATTCTATATTTAATAATTTATCCGTTTGTTTTTATATTAATATGGAAATTACTTTATATTATTTTAAAGTTGAGGGTATTTACAAGAGTTCCACTCCACTCACTTATAAAAGGGAAAATCCTATTCTCATTTAAACACAAATTAAAATATCCCTTAATTTAAAAAATCAATTCCTAAATAACCTCAAAGAACCATTATCTAAAAATAAGTGGTTTTAGTCTTCCTAAAATACCTATCCATGATTCCTTACGGTGTTTTTCATAGAAGATTATCCAAGGAAGAGATATATGTTCTTACCAACTGTTTTTAAGATTCTTTGTTCATAATCCTCACAGAAATATTCTATAAAAATATTAAAATAATGAAATAATTATATATAAAATAATTTAATATTATTATTTTAGTGGTACAACCATTTTATATCTCCTTTGAAACTAATAGAAAAAGAAAATGTCGCTCATGAGTACATGAATAATATCTCATCCATGAAGCGATGTTTTTCATTTTTATCACCTCCTTTAATGGATGGTTATATTGATGAATTTAATTCTTATAAATGAGATTTATTTAATAATTATGAATTTTTAAAGATAAACTATTATATATAAATTTCTCCCTACTGGTTCCTTGGAAATTGAAAATGTCGCTCATTTTTACGTGCAAACTACCTCCTCCACACTATGACATAGTTCATTTTTCATCATCACCTTGTATGGATGGTAATATATGTTGAATTAATAAATAATGGTATTTGTGACCTAATTAATTTTCTATAAATATAAATAATTATCTTCCTCCATCTCTTTCTATCCATTAAAATATTTAAAATGACACCCATGCATACATGAAAACTATCCCCTCTATGAATGGCATTTATTTTTTTAACAGACATATATAGATAGTTTTAAAAGTGTTATTAATGTATAAGTATGTTAAATATTACAAGATTAAAGTTATGGAGTTAATGGAACCATGAAAAAGGTGTGTGGATTCGAATAATTGACTCAAAACATGCATGAGAAAGAGAAAAGCTAACACTTAAATAATTGATTTTAATAAATAATTATGATTAGATGAGAAAAAATAAGTTATGAATAAATGATATCTAGAAATATTGATATAAATACAGATTTTATAGATATATAGAATAAATATAAATTTATTACAAAAGAGTTTGGAATGTACCTAACCGTATAAAATCCAAGTTAATGGTTTATGTTTTAATCTCATTTTTAATCATTTTTTTTGTGATTGAATATTGTTTAGGGAAATTATAAGATCATTATCTTATAAACTGCATATATTTTTTTCTAATCTTTTTATTTTTTTCTTATAATTATTATATTTATATTCCCTCCCATTTTTACCCAAAACCACTAAATGAATGTTATTTTGAGAATTCGGCCATATTTCAAATTTTTTTTTTAAAATATTTTCCCACTATATGAAAATTCATTATTTTGTTTCATAACTATTGGTTTCTATAATACAATTATTAACTTAGATCATATTATTTTAAAATTTGTAACACCCCAACTTGAATCAACTGGCCTAGGTCGAAGTGCCACATGTCCTTATTCATGTCGCCCCATATTCAAGAGACTACTAATTAGTGGCGAGGGTTTAAATAGTATTGTGGAGATAATATACCCTCAAAAATGAAAGATATAAAATAGAATCACAACTATTATAAATGAACATTCTTGAAAAAATCAATATAAACTAAAATGAATTCATCATGCGATAACAAATGGCATCTAGAATATACAATTAAACTAATAACCCTAATATGGAAAGTAAGTCAAAGAATGATTACCATTGGTAGTAAACTAAACCACTATATAAATAGTATAGTGTTCATCCTAACATTAAATCCATCATCCAAGATCCACCTTCTAAAATCATTTGTGTGGGGAACTTTACTTTAGCTAGATCCCTATCTATTAAATCTATATGTGCATAAAGGTGACTATGAAAGGTATGAGTATAAACCCAGTTGGACACCACCAATGCGTACTTAACATAAATTGAACATATTTATAAGGTGTATGCTATGATGGTAAGTAAATATAGACACAATAAACCAATAATATTGTTGGTGATATTATGATAACCAACTACCATGATCCCCATCCATGCCTACTTTAACTTTTTCCTAGAAGGAATGCCTCATATGTCATCAAAAAATGGGTCATGCCACAAGTCAGACACATGTCTTAAAATAGGGACCATAACCAACTAAGCCTAGGTCGGGACATAGTGTTGTCACACCATTTTCTCATCATCTGGTCATACCATAAGGCTATCATGACCTTACCTCTACTAGGTCATGCCATAAGGTTGTTATATCCCAGGATTATCCTAGGTCCAGGCCAAAAAGTCATCATACATCATCCTCTATCTCAGGTCAGGCCATAAGGCCATCGTAGCCATACCTGGTCTCCAGGTCCCATCATCATCATCATCATCATGATCATCATCATCATCATCGTCATAATAATAATAATAATAATAATAATAATAATAATAATAATAATAATAATAATCATCATCATCATCATCATTATGTATCACCAGTATGTTCTCCCCATTTTGGCCTAACCAAGTCATGACAATACACCCTTAACCTTGATTCTATATATAAACCTCTATGGGGAAAGTATCCACACACAACAGGTTATAAAAAAAGGTACAAACATAACACACAATTCATAAGTCTCACAGGATAAACGTGGACACCATATTCATGATCACAAGATCACCATAGAACATAATTGTTTTTACAACAACGCACATGAGTACACACATTCCAATCATGAAAATCAACATTATACAAAGGCCCAATGTGGTAAGGACATCCTACCTCAAGTGTGTTTACATAAAATTTCAAGATCCAACACTGAACCATGTCTGCACACCAAAAATCCAATGAATAAAACCTAATTCATGATAATATAAATCCTATAATTAAGGTTCATAATGGAGAAATATACATAATTGATTGATTGGTCAACTTACCCAATGAGATCTGCATTCAATGGTAGATTTATACCCATTCAATAAAGGTGATGGAAATTATCTAGATCTGATGTCTAAACAAAAATCAACCGAGAATTATCTATTATATCATGATATAATACATAGATCTAGAAAAAAAAAGATTATATATGCAATTCAAATCAAGAGAACGAGAGGAGATCTAGGAAGAACGTGAATAATAAAGGGGGAACGACATCTTGACTTGGATTATCATGAGAAAAATCTACTAGATCCACCAGTATTGGAGTTTATAGGGAGTGTAATTTCCATGAACGACCACTAGAGTCCCTAGGATTTAAATCCCAAGATTTAAGAGAAAAAATGAAGGGTTTTGGGGAGGATTTAGATTGAAAACAAAATTTTCATATTGATTGAAAATCCATGCATGTTTTTATCACATGGTTTACTAAAACATGCACCAAATGTGTGAGGATCACAACCTATTCTAGGTACTCACATGGTTTGGTCATATAGTTTGGTAAAATATAAGACAACCATCCTTTTTTACCACTTTCTTTATTCACACTATTTTCCAACTAAATTTTCATAATTATCTCTAATAATGATCCAACTATGCACCTTCTACTGTACCTCTCTAAAAATTCCCATAGTTTACCATGGAGAGGTGTAAGGTTGTCCCAAAATCATGCTCAAATAGTGCACACCATTAAAAACACCTAAAATAATCCAAACCATCTCAAAGGTACCTGATAATTCACCCAAGAAAATAATAACTCAAAAAAAATAAAGGCCAAAATCTAGCCATAAAGTAACTCAAAATTTTAATCCATTACAATATCCACTTTTAAGGAATTCTCATATTCAATAAGTGTCTATAGTGTTCATACTCAAAAAACATGGGACATTAAGACCATACATCAGATTCCCTCTCCCAATTCTTCTATTGGATCTATCCATGATTCCATAAGAATCAAACAAGTATTTTCATCTTTCCCCACAACACTTTATCACTCCAGTCCAAAATTTTCACTAGGCACTTGAAAAATGATACATATGGTTCCATCTCAATGTTATTGATGTTAATAATATAAATAGGATAGGGATCATACCTCTTAAGCTAAGAGACATGGAACATTTTTTCATACTTCTATATCATAGAGGATGATCCAATCAATAAGACACTATTTCAATATGGTCAATAAATTCAAATTGTCCCAAAAATCATAGTTTTAGCTTCCATTTCTATAAATTATTATTCCCCAAATGAGGTGAAAACCATAAGAAAACCCATTTTCCAATGTAAAACTCTAATTTTTATCTAATACAGTTAGAATATGATCACTATCTAATCTGAGATAAAACCAAAAAATTCTTGATCAAATAAACCTTATTAGAGGTCTCTTACACCATACTTGACCAAATGATAGTTACCTCACCCGATCCATGCCAAAATAATGGTCAATAACACAATTGGCCCTAAAGAGCCTTAAAATGTTTCATATAAATTGAATCCTAGAAACTATTATTGTACATTAACTCCCCCAAGTATAGATGACCATACCATGAGAATTTAAAATCCATGGTTCTTATTCGAAGCACATACTCCAAAATTTAGATCATCCTCTCTAACTACCCATCATTTTGTAGATGATATTCCATACTTAGCTTTGAATAATTCCCCATGTCCTTCAGTATTTCCTTCTAAAGATACTATATAAAATTAAATTCTCTATCCAATACAATACTAGAAGGGACTTCATATAGTCATACAATCTCATAGTTATAAATCATTCTAATTAATCTTTAGAGTGTGTCCCTAAAATAAAAAAATGTGCCACCATCATTAGCTAATCAACAATCACTGATATAGCATCCCGACTTCTCATGGTACTAGGAAACCCTATAAAAAATTCCATCATCACCTCGTACCACTTCAACATAGGCATGGAAAATTGATAAACCAATCCTCCTAATCACTAATGCTCCACTCTGATCCTTTAAGAGGTTAAAAAATGAGAGACAAAGCCCATAATGTCTCTCTTTATTCCTAACCATAAGAAATTTCACCTGATATCCTAATATGACTTCATTAAACTTGGGTTCACTACCCACTGAGAGAAATGGGAGTATCTTATTATCTCTTCCATCATGGAATAAGGAAACATTACTATACCATGAAAAAATATCACATCATCACTATAAATCGACTTTCCTAGAACTAGGTCACTTCCCACTAACAACTCTATCATCACTAAGAATTAAGCTTCCAACTCCAAGATGACTTTTACCTAGTCCACCACCATAAAAATGATAAATAAAGGAACATAAGTTATTACTCCTTAATTATCTTATTCATCCATCAGACACTCATCCAAAAAACTTATTAATTATCATTGATCATCTGAAGGTCTCTCTCCAAGAACCAACATTTTTTGGTTGATTGATGCTATAAAAACGTTACCTTTCCTCAAAGGACAAATCATTTCAAAATCATATGTCTATAGATATTATACACAACACCTATATTAAATATTTAATTCTCATTGATAGAAGATATATGATAGACTCTTGTGACCTGTATACAAAAACATCTCTCACTGAAGAGATAACATATCCTACAATTAATAGCATGGAACAAAACATCAAAATCCATGTTATATGTTGGGTAGTTCCACTCATAGGGTCAAAATTGAAGAGACCTATAATCCACCACTTGATCCATCTACATCATAATAGCTCCCAAACCAACACCTAAGGAATCTATGTAAATTACATATCCAATATCATGATATGAAAATATCAGGATATGAGCTATCATAAATCTCCTCTCCAACTCCAAGAAAGCATCATCACACTGATATATCCAGTCAATTATTACCCTTTTCTTGATAAGCCTAGTTATATACAATTCTAGGTGGATGATGTCTTGAATGAAATGTTGGTATTATCCCACCAAACTAAGGAAATTCATGATCTTGAACACATTTTTAAGGCATTCCCAAGAAATCACAACCCTTAACTTATTAGGTTTCATAGAAATTCCAACCTTAGGGATTAAATTCCAAAGAAAACATACTTCCTAGATCCATAAGAAACACTTTGAGATCTTGGTATATATCTGATGCACTCTAAATATACTCAACACAATCTCCAAGTGTCTAGCTTGTATCTCAAAGCTTCATGAGTATATGAGGATATCATTACCAAAAACCATAATTAAGGAGTCAAAATATGGATAGAACATCCTATTCATGAGATCCATTAACTCTATTGGTGAATTTTTCAACCCAAATAGAATAAAAGATACTCATACTTTCTATATTTAATCATGAACATTGTTTTAGGAAAATACTCCCCTCTAACCAAAAGATGGTGTTAGCATCATCATAGATCAATCTTGAAGAACCATCGGGCTCTCCAAAATAGATCATACCAATCACCAATTCTAAAAAATGGGTATGAATTCTTCATGATAACTTTCTTCAGATACCTATACTACACACATAATCTAAGACTATAGTTTTCCTTCTTTGAAACCATCTCTAGGGAACCCCAGGGATATTTCTTCACCTAGAAAAAACCCTTCATATCCAAATACCATATTTTCACCTTATTCTCCTTCAAATCAGCCGAAACTATACAATATTGATGAATAGATATAGGTTTTTATCCAAGAAAGAGTTTGATCTTAAAATATATACCTATATCGAGATAAATCCCTATGAAATCATCTATAAATGAATCCCTATAATGGTTCACTATTGAAGAAAAAGGGGAAAAAGGTACTTCCTTATTTTCCCCCAATAATATTCTTATTACCCGTGCTATAATAACATCAAACTGAATCAGGTCCTGTACCATTATTCCATATCTAAAATCCCATTAATTGGTATGAAAAATTTTCTCCCCCTTATACGTATTAAAGTATACTTATCTTCTATTATAGTTAATGTGTGCTTGATGACCGGTCAACCAGTCCGTGCCAAAAAACACATGGAATATAATTATCTCTATGATCATAAAATCTTAAAAAATATCATAGAAAAAACTACTCCAAAATACTCATTACATATTTGGATAAAGTATACCTTCTTCACCAAGAATTTATTAGGATAAATCAATTAAAATGATTGCTTAACTGATAGGTTGATCTTGATAACGAATTGATGTGATATAAAATAATGGGAAGATAATGCTTTAAAAAAGGAAGTAGAAATAATAGAGGTAATTAGAAATGCATTTCTAATAATAGAACATCCCACTTCACTATCATAAGGAACATTTTATGTGACATATACTCTTCCTAGGTCATTCCCTTAAATCTTCACATAAGGATCATAGTTCAGCTGACTCACTGACACCTATGAAATCAAGGCCTGATATTAAGATCACCTATAAGTCCCATGACTCAAAAACCACATATTATTGACACCTCTATAGAAAAATAATGAAGATCACTCAAATAGAGACACTGAGGGTGCCCTATAATTTTACTTTAGTGATAATTACTCTAAGGTTCATAGAAAACTTGTTATAGTGACTACACTATCAGCAATTGAAGCATAGGATAACACTACCTTTTCTTGAGGTTCTTGAAGAAAACCTTCTATAATATGAATTATTACTACTACCCCACATTTATTACCTATCCGTCCAATTATTACTATTCAAAAAGTTTGTCATACAATCCCTAAGAGTCTTACTCATTGGTGAACCGAGATCCAGAAGAATTTTTACTACTCTATCCACCTCCAGACCCTTCTAACTCATCAGGGCCTTACATAACACCTTATAATGAATAATTAGATTGTAGTTCTTGAAATATAACCTTATCTATAATATAATTAAGATCACTTCCATTCAGGCCTTATGGGCCTCATTACCAGCTAAAAGAGGAGCAATGTGAATCAACCATGTGAAATGATTAGAGTAGGAAAAAATAGACATCATCTTTTACTGGAGCTCCATGAAATCCTGATCATGATCCATATTTAGTGTATAAAATAAAAATGAATAAAATAATAGATTCATTAATTTACCCCAAGTCATACCCTTATATATGGATTCTTGGTTTATAACCCCCCACCATCTCCTCGAGGGTCCCTGAAGCAAGAAACCATTGAGCTGGACCCATCAAACCTCTAGGGTATCCACTAGATAAAAGATTTAATTGATGATATTGATCCAATACTCAGTATACTAGGGTCATATAGTACCATATAAGGAAGAAGTATGCTAAATCTAGAAGTCTCAAGAATAATTTATCATCATCCATTGAGCACCACCACCTTGAATAGGTACCATGAGAAAGACTCTAGGATAAAGCAGTTTCGAAGCTTAAGCCACTTGAGTAGGTGCGGGAGAATTCTCAACTACATTCTATTATACATTTGGTCATAGAATAGGATTGAAGGATATATATTCCCTAAATCTATATGCATTGTATGGATACATCTATGATAAATATATGTAAGATATTGAGATGCATGAATGAAATAATATTCCATTCATGTTACTACCTATGATCATATGAATACCTAAATATTATGTGTATTAATATTAGAATAGTTAAACTCACTTAAATTTATCATTTATTAAAGTGTTACATGGTATTTAATTAAAGAGTGTATCTATATTACTTTATGTCATAAATATACTGACAATATTATTTATTCATGTATTATAATGCATGAATGAATATAAAAAACACCCAGGGAGGATCCTTAGGTGTTATATAAATTAATTACATGAAATGGTTGTGAGTGTGTGTAGTGATTAATTCATACTAGGTTGAGACTCAAACTCACCCAAATCTCTCTTTATCTTTCTCCTTTGGGTTAAAGTCTCTAGTAGGCAATGATGGAAGGATGGATATCATCTATATGATGGATGGTTTAGGTGCAACCTATGAATACACTATGAAGAGGGGATGTATTTTGGATAAACTTATGTGACATTCATCAAACATATATATAGATTAAGATGCAGAAGAATCTCATCAATGTATGGAACATATGTTTACCATATATCATTATTTATATTTTCATGTAGGTTGCAAATATCATGTATCTAAGATCCTAGAAGTAAGATTTTAAATCACTAATAAATATTATGTTAATCATAATTAGATTCTTTTGAGACCCTTCAGTCATATTAGTGTGAACCCTTGATTTAGATTAATGAAATATTTCTTGAAATAAAGGAGAAAACGAAAAAATAAATAGTGATTTTGAATTATTGAAATTCTATTTAAAATATATTACCATTACATAACTAGGTTATGTAAAGATAAACGAGGAATTACCCTTCATAGAGTGGTCTGTGTAAGGGACATATAAACTTATCCTTACATAGAATTATCTACATAATGTCAACTAGGGTGTTACATTTATGTGAGTGGTCATGTAAAGGTAACCCATAACCTACCATTACATGAAGGGGTTCACGTATGAGTAATTTTATATTTCTTGAAGTAGAATAAATGATGTTGTATAATAGTTATACAATGGTTTTAAAGATTGTGTAAGGGTTACTGCAAGATACGATGACAAAACTAAAGGCCTACCCACATGCAATATTTATAAAATATATTCTACCTTGATATGAGGGCTCCAAAATCAAATTATCCTTACATAGAGTGTCTATATAAGGGTATAAGGAGGTTACCCTTATGAAATATATGTATTCTGTGTAAGGTTCAAAAAATTATTTTTTTAAATTTTTTAAAAACATTAACATATAAAAGGATTTATATGGTTTATAAAGTGTTTATAAATCATATTAATATGTATTTTAGAATTACTTAATTCATAAGGATTTTATAAATTAATAAATTATTTCTAAATGGTTTATATTTAATTAAATAATTGTTTATGGAACTATTATACTCCCAAATGTTAAATGTTAATATTTTAAATAAGTTTTAACAAATTATATGACATGTATTATGATGTATAAATATAATTTTTTATTTATAAGTAATAAGAAATAATTTACAAAGGGTTGTAAATTATGAAATAAGGTTAAAATATAAAATGTTTATGTTTAAATAATTTTTTTTTCATAATTGTTTAATTTTAATTTTTGAAGTCAAATTGGTCTCATTTAGATGTTATTTAAGAACACCAAAAAGTGATTTTATGAATGATTTGATCAATGATTAAATAGTTATAATTTGTATGATATTTAGATTATGTAAAATGATTAAATAATAGAAAATTGGATTCTAAATAGTTTATAATTCATATAATATCATATATTTAAAAAGGAAATGACATATAATTATAAATATGAAAGAGTTTATATTAAATAGAATATAAAGGGTTTATGTTCAAAATTATATAATATCCATAATGTTAAAGATGAAATTATAAAATATTTTATAGTTTTATTTTATTTATGAATTGTTCACAAATGTTTATCTCATGTTAAAAAGTTTTTATTATTAATTTATTTAAAAGTTATTCACTATTTTATTCATAGTTATACATTTTTATAAGATAAACAGTGTATGATTTATTTAAAATATTAAAATACTTTGATATAGATCCATACAATACACACTAGGTATAGTAATGAATTAATTTTTTTCATATACCTTGAGATAAGTTTTTGTTTGTAGTTATTAGTTTGAATTTAGTTTTCGGGAATAGTTTTTACATATTATGTTTTAGAGTGATTATGAATTGAATTATCATATGAGTATTATATCCTCGAGTAGAGGGACTTGGGGTTAGAATACCTGTAACATCCCAGGTAAATAAAGAATATTAATTTTTCAAATTTATTAATATTTTTGAATAAAATATTAATATTAATTTAAAGGGGATGATATTTTTGATGGCGTACCCAATACGCAACAACGAGTTTCTTTGAAATCTTACGTTGCACACTAATAATATAATAATATTATTTTTTAAATGGAAGTTAACACCTAGCCATTGTAAAAAAGGGAATGAACAGAACTAACTACAAAATGATTATATATGTTTTTTAAATATTATTACATTAATCCAATAAATGTTAGAGGATTAAAATGAGAATGAATCCAATTTTAAGCATAAATACGCATATATTCACTAAAAAGTTGATTTATTGCCTTTTGATGGAGAAACCTCTCTAAATATAGTTTTGGTAACTCTTATACTTTCTATTGGACCAAATAAAATTCTTTTTTAAAATTGGGACATCAAAATTTACTTTGTGTATGTTTTTGGTATTTTTCTGATAAAGTTCATTTTTTAATGAATAGTGAAAAATGTTGTATTTTAATTCAAAACCTCCTTTTAATATAATTTATTTATATGGTTATATTATATTTTTAATTGGTTTTAAAGTGTAATTAAAATATATTTTTACCATTTAATCAAATGGTGGTCATTGGAATTAATTTCACTTTCAAATTAGACATAAACAAATGTCAATCTTTTGATAGATATTATTTCTTAAAAACATGCTATTTGTTTTGACAACGAGAATTAATTATAAAATTAATTAATTCAACTTCTATGTTATGAATTTGGTAAAATGGTCATCATTTTTGAATTTGGAATATCAAATATATCTTAGGGTGAATATTTGGTATTTTTCTGAAAAACTTCATTTTTTTGATGAATAGTGAAACCACTAAGTGGTAGTTTAAAAAACTGAATTTTTCGTTAAACAAAACTTTACCACTTTTGTGAATTTAATTTCAAAAATTCTACATGCATGGTTTTCATTAGTATGTAAAATGTGGTTCAATGAGATGAAAATAATTTTTTGATAGATATTATTTCTTAAAAATACGCTATTTGTTTTGACAATGGGAATTAATTATAAAATTAATTAATTCAACTTCTATGTTATGAATTTGGTAAAATGGGAATCATTTTTGAATTTGGAATATCAAATATATCTTAGGGTGAATTTTTGGTATTTTTCTGAAAAACTTCATTTTTTTTATGAATAGTGAAACCACTAAGTGGTAGTTAAAAAACTGAATTTTTCATTAAACAAAACTTTACCTCTTTTGTGAATTGAATTTCAAAAATTCGACATGCATGGTTGTAATTAGTAAGTAAAATTTGGTTCAATGAGATGAAAATAATTTTTTATTTAAATTAAAAATAAAAATGTCACAAACATGTATTGTTTTACTAAAACAATTTTTACAAGGGATTATGCAAGTTATCTTTTTGACTATAAATATTAATTATAAAGATAAAAATATTTCCTACAACATGGTAATTTTTTATAAATTTTAGACATTAAATAAATAAAATTATTTATGACACAATGATGATGCAGTGTTTACGTCATTAATGAATAAATTAAATAAATAAGAAGATAAAGTATAAAAAAATATCCAAAAATTTTCAAATACCTATTGGATGATTTTATTTATAACATGGGACACATTATAATATACTTTAATGATTTTTGGAGCTTTAGAAACCGAATGTCATTTTATAATAAAATAATTGTTTCAAGATTTCCAAAAGAGCCCCTCCTCTTTCTTATAAAAAGACCCCACTTCCTACCAATATATCACACTTCTCAAGCCCTTTTTCTCATCAAAAATCTACTCAAATAAGCTCAAAATATACCTCTTTTCATCCTAGAAGCCTTTCCTTAGGTATAAAGCTCTTCAAGAAACCCTTTTGGTTCAAACCAAGAGGAGTTACCCGATTTAAAGGTAATGTCTTCTCTTACGTTCTTTTGTTTTATTTTGTTTCTCCAACCCCCTAAACTATTTTTATTCCTTTATTTTGTAATAACAACAGTATCTTCAATATAATAGTATTTTTTATGAGAAGTATTCGAGCTACAACTACACACACCTCCATCTAATGGTTAAAGAACATACTATTTCTGTGGGTGGCGAATTCCTGCCTCACGAAATGATGATTGTTCAATTTTCTTTTAACACCTCTCATAGTGGACATTAAGATGTCACTGTATTTATATATGATATATATTATGTTTATGTTTTTCTTATTATTCTTTATTTTTAATTTATGCCATACCTTTATGGTTTCCATGATGGGTAAACACGATAATTTCATTTTAGGAAGTGCGGACTACCGCCCCCTCAAAGTGATTTGAATCATTAATGCCATATGTGGGATATATAAAGGATGGAGTTAATGATATTATATATTATATTATACTTTAATTATGATATACCTATGTATAATTATGTTTTCATTCCATTAAAGTTTGAAATAGAAATGAAAGTAGCGTTCATGCGTACGTACGGCTTACCGTCTCCATGAACAGTGCATTTTATTTCTTATCTCCAAATGTTATGTACTATTATAAGTACGTATATATAATGGATATAAAAAAATATATTAAATATAAATGATGAATATAAGTTTGGGATTATAATATATATATATCTCATTAAGTTTTAATTCCATTAATATGACAAAGAAATGAAAGTAGCGTTCATGCGTACGTACGGCCTACCATCTCCATGAACGATACATTTCATTTTTTATCTCAAAATGTTATGGAATAGTATAAAATTAATATATACTGGATATATATGATATTTAAATCATTAATACTATTTTGGAGATGATGTACTTATAACTACATGGACAATTCTTTTCAAACATGTTCATTTTTGACTCATGTACCGAACATCGACAAAAACATCTAATATGAACTCACATAATTAACTAATTATTATAAAATTATAATATGTGATATTAATTGAATAATAAAATTTAAATTAGGTACTTAAGAAATTATAAATTGATCAAATTTTATTATTCAGGAATATAACGAAATGAACAAGACAAGTCGGACTTGAGGTAAGGGATCCTACCACTCTCTTTCTTTTCATGTATTCTCCTTTATGTCATTTATTTTAAGCTCAATTTTCTTATGTTGGGGATGTTATTTTATATTCATCGTAATGTAATTTTATGTTCATATTATTAGATACCCTATTTGATCTCATCAATCCATTTTTGGAAGTTTTAAGTGGCGCTGTTAGGCTGCCGAATTTTCCGAAGGTATTTCTTATCTCACTTTTAGTTCCGTGAGATTTCTATTGTTCGCCACTTATTTATTTCATGTGGTGTATTGTGTACTGAATTTATATATATATATTATCATTATATTCATGGTATTCTGTGATTAATTTGGTTCTTATTATCTTTTGGTCATATAACTCGATTAACTACCACGAGGTAAGGAGTTTTTATCTCACTTTGTGTTCCCATGAGATTCATGCTACATTTGCCACTATTTCCTTTTGTGTGGTGTATGTACTGACCATTATTGTATTATTTGTGTAATATAATTTAATTTATGGGTATTTACATATTCATTGTATGACCCTTCTTTCATGGGGTGTACATTTTTAAAGTTACCCAAATCGGTAAGGGAACCTTTCACCCTTCTATTTATAAAAGACTTATTTTTTGGTTAGGTATTTTAATTTACATATTCTTATGTTTGGATATGTTATTATATATCATTATTTCTATAAATTTTATGTACAAGTGATGAGATACCATTTTTATCTCTCATCATCTCATTTTTTTAATTTTAAAGTGATGCCGTTAAGTTGTCGAATTTCTGTAAGGGAATTTCTTAACCCAATTTCAATTCTTTGGATCAAACCTCTACTTCTTGATTATGTTGTGATATGAATATGTGTGGATGACCTATGATTGTTTTACACTTAATATCCACTTATATTGGGTGTATTTATATTTTTCACACATAATTATGTAATTGATTTATCCTTAATCTAAGGATACCAACTTTGTACGGGACTTCGTCTCAATCTCCTTTTATTGAGGCATCCTTTGATTTATACATGACTTTCTTTTATACGGTGTATAAAACCCTTTTGAATTTTAATTTCATTCAAAGGGAATATTTTATCTACGAAGCGTTTTACTAAATGACAAAAAGAAATATTTCTTTTTTAACGTAAGCGGTGACAACGACCTTTTCCGCCGCCGCGAGTATTATTGGATCTATGGCTTCCTTAACAAGCCATAATGTTTTCAATAGAAAAATAAATACCATATAATATTTTTATGTATTTTGGTATTGAAAATGGTTTTTTAGAATGGATTTATTATTTCAGTATCTTAAAATGTTATATTGTTATTGTATTGTGGGAATGTTATCTTTCCTTTATGCTTAAGTTATGTGTTATGATTATGTCATGGTTCTTGGGCAATGTTTATGAAATTGGGTGGTTCTGTGATGAACTAAGGGCGGGTGAGCCCGAGATAACTCTCCAATGTATTGTGTAACGCGAAGGTTTCTCTGAAGCGATTTAGAGAATATACTGTGATGGGTATTCCAAACGTAACCATGAGGGTTACTCCCTATGTAATAATGTTATGAATGCATCAAGTTACCTTTATGTATTATGATTTATATGAGTTATTCATAAATATTATGATTTCATAAGGTATGTTAAAGTGATTATGTTTTATGAGTAAAGTATTATTTCATTGATTCTTATGTATACATGGAATAATGTTTTCTTTATGTATTTTTATATCCCTTACTGAGATTTTTATGCTCATCCCAAGTATTTGAAATGTTTTTCACAGGACTTAAAGATAAACAGGGTCAAGGATGGGATCAAGGAAAGACATGATATCTAAAACATAGAACCATAAATGTTTCTTTTTAAGAGTTTTTATTTTATGAAAAAAATGGAAACTGAGTAGATGTGTCTACTTTGTAATCTTTTGAGATGTAATAGTTATGTCCTAATTCTCTAAAACTCTAAACCTGAAAAGACCCTCAATGTGAATTATTTCAAGATTATATAATGTTTTAAGGCTGGGTCCTTATAATACCTACCTACCTAGAGGCTTATTCCATTCCTAGGATGGTGAATGGGGTTGGTTATTTGTTACTCTAGGCTTACTCATGTGGATATTTTAAATATTATATAACTCTATGCCTTTGCATGAAATTATAATATAACTTATGAATATAATGCATTATGATATGTATGAATATACTTAACATCTAATTTTGGGTGAGTAACCCAAACATGTGGGTTTTTTGAATAGTTAAAAATCAATATAGTTTAAACATATTTATTTGGTGAATGGAAAATGATTATAAACTAAAATCACAAGAAACATGCATACATAAATAGAACAATATGAGATAAAATAATGATAATAAACCCCCTTCAAATACTAGCTGTGACATTCCATCCAAATAATCCATTGTAAAGACCTTGATAATTCAACTAGGTATTTTTGAACTTAGCACGAGTACATTGTATTATCTTGTATAAGAAAATTATGGATATGTGACACTTGAACATCCTTGTATAGGTCATTAAAAATTTGGGCTCTATAGTATTTTTCTTTGTTATCCTTCATTTGGAATTTCCTTTGGTTTACATTAGTTGAGATACCCTAATGGGATTAGGTTTCTACTGTAATAGAGATGAGTTTATCCATATGATGGGTTGGAAAAAGAGTCAACTTCATGTCTATCCATATAATGTCCCAACCATAAATCACTACATAATATTGATCTTTTAGAAAAGAATTCAAATTATTTACTTCCCAAAGACCTTTTAGGTTTATAGTTGTAGTGAATTAGATTATCAAAATTACATAATAGACCCATATATTAAAGATATAAAACTTCTAATCAACATCATTTTTTTCCAAAATATAAAAATTATAAAGTAAAAATTATTCTTACTTTCAACTTGATTTCTTATTTGTTCAAGATCATCCTTAAAACCTTTTTAAAACATTAGAAAATGAAGAATAAGAAAAAATGACCAGTAAGGGATATAAAAGAAATAAATCCATTAGTATATAGGAAAAAATGAAACCTATAATTTTTTTACCTTCTCCACATTATTCTTTGACCATATAAAATAAATCACAACCACATGGGAAAATCACCTTTTCTCAAAGAAAAACATTGAAACCCATAGAATGAAAAGTAAAATCCTTATAGTAAATTTAGAGAATTATATTCATAGAACATGTTCACTCATATAAGAAATTACTAGAGTCCAGTTAAATCTATAAGGGAATCCTCTATGGTTAACTCTTACTTTCATTCTTCTGAAGGTGGGGACCACTACCCAATGCATTAGAGAGATATATTGAGTTCACCCATCATATAATATGTATTGGGTTCACCCATTGTATAGGTTATATGAAGCTCACTCATCATAATATATAATGATAAAGTACCATATCATTATTGAAAAAAATTTATTCTTGAAATTGTCATCATTATACCCTTAAAAAATACATTTGAACCCATAAGTTAATCACTTTCACTTATCTCACGAAGATGATAATTTTTTTTGTTTGCATATAAAAAATATTAAAAATTAAAAATTATCAAAATATTGAGAAATTTATTTTATTATAAAATAACTGCAGAATCATGAAAAGGAATATTGATATCAAATAATAGATATGATGGTGGGAATATATAGTTAATCCATATTCATTAAAAACATTATTTTTAACACTTTTCTTTAAAATTTGAATGTAAACCATTCAAAAAACATTTAATATATTAATTTTTAGTAAATAAATAAAATATAATAAAAAATGGACATTAAAAATCTTTGAAACATAAATAATAATATTCTTGAAACAATCAAAATAGAATGGATATAGAAGATAAAGAGTTTAAAACATTTTAAACAATGTTTTAAAATAAAATTTCTTACTTTATGTCCTGTATAACTTTTTTCATTTTATAACTACTAAATAATAAAATTATTTTAGTTTTATACTTTACTAATAACCCTTTTCATGTTCATTTAATTATTATTATCCCATTTATTTCATTTTACCATGTTTTATTTAGTTTCTAAAATGGTTAAGTTCATGTTGGACATTTTGGGGTCGCTCAGTTTATGGCCTCAAAACCACAATTTTTTATTGATTGATGTATCAGGGGGTTATGTTTCTATTTCCACCATAATATTAAACATGTTACATTTATCATATTTATACATTAAATAAACTTTAAAATTAAACCATTTAAGGAGGCAATTAATATGAACCATATCTTTTCATGGAGACAATAATACGTACATAGGCATGAATGATATTTTAATTTTTATATCATGTAGAAAAGAAATAAATTAGATAATAGTTTACTTATAAATAATCTAAAATATGTTAAAATTTCATATTTATTCATTATTTCTATATTTATTACCATCCTTATAAGGTGAAAAAAATTAATCGCATCACTTTGTAGAGGTGGTATTTCTTACATATGCACAAATGACATTATCATTTTTAAATGGATGAGAAGAGAAGAAAATGGTTATAACATAAACATGAAAAAATTTAATTAAATAGAAGATATTTATATTATTATATAAAAATTATTAGGAGAGGTTTGGAGGAGGTAAATGAATAAATAAAAAAACACTCATTTACTGACTGAAAATTGATTTTTATTATTATGCAAACACTTTTAAGGAAAAATTGAGAAACCATACACGACCTCACCATATCACCAGTTCACTAGATCAACACTTCACCACAAAAACCAATTCAATCCTTCAAACTGATAAACCATAAAAGCTGAAGCCAAAATCACCAAGAAATGGTCGAGTTACCATGAACTAAGGGAAACAAACATCAGGAGGACAAGACAATCCTCAGAACCGATATCCTCGGCCGCCCACCAATGTGACCGTCGACACCAGCCCAAATCCGAAAACCCACCGACGGACTCCTGTCAGAATCTGCCCAACCCTCCAGCGAAGTGAGATGGGCCCTTAAAAGATCACATCCAAAAAGGACGACGAACAGAACAGAGCAAGGAAGACCAGAACATCCTGACGTTTCCCCCTACTCTATAGGCAACCGCAACGCACCCTCGGACAGACGCCACTCCAGAAATCCCTTTCCTTCATCTCTAAAGCCGTGCAAAACCAAATCCAAGAAATTGCAGTAGATCCAAATCATCCCAACCAAACCTCCAACATCACACTGACAACGAACACACCCCATTTTCACTTTCCTGCATTCCAAATGAAGAAACAAACACCATACCAGACCCACAAATCCTGTCACTACCATACCCCTTGGGAGGACCACAACAACCACCCAAAACACTCACATGAGGCAGATCAAAGCAGCGACACCATCAAACCGAAGGACAGATAGAACCCACTACTGATGCTGGACACCACGGAGAAAAGGGCGGATGGGCCTCACCACGACGAACTCTGCAAACCCGCTGCTCCGCTGCACCAAATCACAAACCCGGAGCTCCGCCACAGTAGATCACGAACCCATGAAGCCGCCATAGAAAACACCATGACGAACTCCGCGAAACTGCTACTCCACCACAGCAAACCATAAACCCGCTACACGACCACAGATGACCAAAAACCCACGAAATCGTCACCGAAAAATGCACCGCAACCCCGAACCCAAGCCAAGAAGACCGGGGATCTTTACCGCGGTGAGAGACAGCAAGGGTCGTCCGCAGACCTCCGCCGACCAATGGAACAACGCTGCAGAGAAGGCAGGAGGACCTCGCTGCGACGAACCAACTCAGACTCACGACACCACAACAGCACACTGCAAATCCGAAGCGCCACCAGAGAGACGACCAGAAGGAGAACAGCCACAGGAAGTACACTGTGAACCCGCAGCGCCGTCACAACACCGAGAACCCGCAACGCCGCCACAGAAAATCACACCACACTGCGACGCTGCCACTGGAAGAGGAAACACACACTGCAGACCTGCCGAGATGAGGCGCCAAGGAGGAGAGCTACCTCCAACACGAGAAATAGGGGAGATGGCGGCAACAGGAAAACCCTAATCGGCACTGCGCCCCTTACATACTCATCCCCATAAAAAAACTATACATCTGCTATGGATAACCTCCTTAGGTTTATATATAAAGACTTAATAAGATGGTATTGTAGACAACAAATGGACTCTGGATAGGTATTTTTGAAGTGATTTGATAAGGTATTTTCCAATATAATATACACTATGTGTAGAGAAAATAGGATATGTGGTTTCGTTTTATAAGTGAGGGAGATGACACACTTGGAATATTTCAAAAGATTTAAATATCTTAATATCTTACTAAAGAAAAATGGATCTAAAATGAATCATTTTCTTAGATAAGATGATATAGGGTCTAAATATTTAAAAAAATATGATTTAGATAAATTTTAAGGCCATTTTAATGATTATCATTTTTAACTCCTTTAACCCGTTTTAACTCTTACCATTGTAACTAATTTTTTACTAATATTAAAATTCATAATGAAAAAAAATGAAAGTGTTTTAATTACCAAATTTGGAAAGGATTATTAAAAATATGGATTCTATTATATAAAATTTAATTTATATATGAGGTTGTAATTACATTTAAAATAAACCTGTAAAGAGTAGAAAAAAAATTTCTAGAGAAATGCATTTTTAAGTATGAAGATGTTTTTATACCAAAATAAAATATAAAATTTATTAAAACATCATTTATTGGATTATTATTAATAAAAATGGAATAATGAAATTTTAAATCCAATCCAAAATCGAATTTTTATTTTTAAATACATGAAATAAAGAATAATTTTCTTAAAAATCAATATTTTATACTATTCACTAACAAATCAATTTTTTATGAAAATTCAAAAAAAAATTGTAAGATAATTTTTAATTGATGATTTCAAAAATTATGTTATTTTTTCAAAATAAAATTCTCATATTTAGAAATTATATTTTTGAATAAAAAATCATAATGTATGAAACTCATTTTAGTTAGAATAAAACTATTTTCTTTTTGATTGAAAAAGTACTTAATAATATTATAATAAATATAAATCTATAAAATGTAATTCATGATTAATAATATGGAATGAAATTGATTTAATATTAATTTTACCTTAGTAGTTACCTTATTCTCTCCTTTTTAAAATTAAATCCACCCAATTTTATTCATTACTTAAATAAGTGGTAATTTTTTTCCATCATACCAATTTATTATTCCCATGTTACATATTCAACTATATGGGTTTTCCAAAAATCCTTAACATGATGAATTTTTATATTCCATGACACCTCCTCTTTATGATCAAGAATCTAAACTGGGTTTTCATTATAAAAAATATTCTCTACTTACTATAATACTTTAAGGCTCAAAAAACGAGATGTATTGTACATATATTTTCTTAATAATGAAATATGAAACACATCATTTACCATGGATAAATTCAGAGGAAATTCTAATCTATGAGAAACTATTACAACCTTCTTTAGAATTTCATAGGTTCAAATGAACTATGAACTTAACTTTCCATTTCTACAGAAACGTATAACTCATTTTCATGGATATAATTTAAGAAAAACAATATCTACTACCTTTAATGAATGATCTTACCTTGAGTTATGTGTATAAATATTTTGTCTACATTGATCCATCATCTTATGATACAAAATATTCTTTACCTTATGAACCATATCCTCTATCAAATCTAGTCCCAAAAACTTGCTTTAAACTCTTTTATCCCAATAAGATGTAGTCTCACACTTTATTATATATAATGCATCAAAAGGTTCCATTGGTATACTATAATGAAAGTTATTTTTATAAGAAAACTCAACTAAAGAAATATGTTGATCCAAACTTTCCTAGTAATATATTGAAGAATATAGAAGCATGTATTCTATGTTTTGAATCATTCAAAATAATTATACATCATATTGAGAGTGAAAAAATATACTGAAATTTAATTCAGTACCCAATGAATTCTAAAGGACTTTCCAAAAAATTAAAAGTATCCCTGGGATCACAATCGTATAAACTAGAGAGAGAAACTCCATGTAACCCGACTATCTCCTTATGATATAATTAAGAAAGTTTATTTAAACACATAGTAGCTTGAATAGGAAGTAATTGTGAAAATTTAGTCCATCGAGCAACAATAACCCAAATTGCATTATTACATTGAGATGTATTTGGAAATACCAACATTAAATCCATAGTTATATGTTCCCATTTACACTTCATCACTGAAAAAAGACGAATCATCCCATTTGGTAATTTTAATTCAACTTTAACATATTTACATGTCAAACATTTCCTGGTAAACTCTATAATATCTTTCTTCATTATATCCCACCATCAATACTTCTAAAGGTATCTATACATCTCAGTACTACTTGGATGAATAGAAAAGGGAGAGCTGTGATATAAGTACCAAACCATAAACATCACATAATATTTAGTTTTAAGTTAATAATTCATTCCTTTATATTTTAGTATATTTATGGTTTAGTTTTTAGAGAATGTTTCCTTAACTCTTACATAACAAACCCATATATTACAAAGAGAAAACTTCCACTTAGTATCCATGTTTCCCACAATATTAAACATTTAAAATGAAACATGTTTTATTTCCATGAAAAATATTCATGACCTTCAACTTGATTGTTTCTGTATTGTTACCCACCATTAAACCCTATGAAAAACACTTTAAAAATATGGGATGGTCACAAAAAATATCAGTAAGGGACATAAAAAGAAGGGATCTGTCAGTCTTGTGAAATACATGAAAACCCATAAAATTTTTATATTTATCACAATATTATTTAAGGGTGTGAAATAAATAAAATAAAAATAAAAAATATACCTTTCTACTCAAATAAAACCTTTAAACCCCATATAACGAAAATATAAACATCTTTTAGGTGACATAAAGCATTAAATTCATAACCCATGTCATAAATAACTGTAGACCAGTCAAATACATATGATGAAACTTCCCAGTTAACTCCATATTTCTTTCATTTGAATAGAAGACACATTAATCAATTCATTATATAGATATAATGGGGATCGACCATTGTATAACCTATATAGATTTCACTAGTTACTATAAGATGTATCAGGATTACCCATTTGTATGTGCTATATTAGGATAAACCACTCATATAAATTGTATTGGGATTAGTCTCATGCCATCTACAATGCTCAAGTACCATATCAAAAACAAAAAAAAATTTATGGTTGAACATTTCATCATAAAACAATTAAAATCCTCTTCCGAACCCATATGAAAAACATTTTTAGATATGAAAATACCCTTTCATTTTTATATCCCCATTTTCAAAACCAAAATACCCAGAGAATAGGGAAAGAGGTTTTTTATTTAAAGAAAAAATGAATTATTATAATGGAATCAATCATCAAATAATGATTATATAGATTATAATTACCATTGATGTCATATACATTAAAATAAAACATCCGTTTTTTCTTTTGTAAAGAAAGTCAAAATGTTCCGTAATAAATACATAAAAATATTCCTTTTGAAAACCTTTGAAATAAAGTCAAAAGAGACATAAAATATCAGTTATAATTAATTTATTTATATATAAAAACAACCATAATATAATTTTAATAACATCTACATGGAATAAATAGATATAGAAAATAAATATTTAAAACATTTAAAATGACGTTTTAAGTTAAAGTGTTACTTACGGAAAACCTTAAAAAGATTCATTTTTCAAATTATTTTAAAGAAACTTACATATGGAAAAAATTACCTTTATAAATAATTTAATCATAAAAAATAATTTTCTTGAAACATTTATAATAACATGGACATGGATGAAAAAGAGTTGGAAGAAAAACATTAAAAAGGTTTTTTTAAAAGGTCTCTTATTTTGAGTCCAAATCATCACATACATTCTTTATCTTCATGAAATATAGACTTATATAATTATTTTACTTTCTTAATAACATTATCATTTTTATTATTCTATTTATTTTATTTATTAACATTTTATATTGAATTAAATTATCATTCCAGTTCATGTTAGATGTTTTGAGGATATACGACTCATATGTACAAAATGATTTCGGATGGTTGAATATGGTCAATAATGTTATTTGTACACCATTTAAAAAATAATAATAATGTAATAGTTATAAATTATAATTTTAAAACCAACTATGAATGATGGTTAAGAAAAATTAACTACGTTACAATCATGGAGACGGTAGGTCATACGTATGCATGAGTAACATTTCTATTTTACAATGATCATTATAAAAAAAATGTTAGTATCATTTTATATTTCATAAATTATAATTATATCATTAATAAAATTTATTTTTTAAATACTCTTATATATATCATTTATGTGATGTGGTGTTTAAAAATAGATCACATCGCTTCATGGATTTGGTAGTCCACATGTACGCACAAACAACATTACCATTTTTCAAAAAATTAAATGATAATAAAATAGATGATATATTAATTATATATAATATTAAATATGTTAGTAATAATATATATATATATATTATATCCATTATTATAAATATACATGAGAGGCGGTGATGGAAAGACAAATTACATTGGTTCGTGAGGCGGTAGTTCGCTATACACAAGAATGACGATTTTATTTCTCATTTGATGGAAGAGGATATAGACATAGGTTATTAAATTAACATAAAAAATCTCAGCATATAAAATAAAATGTTTTTATTTTTTCATCATGGTTTAATTATATTTTAAATAATTATAAGAATAACTAAAATGGAAATTCTCAGTTAAGAAATTCACCTCTTCTTCAGAAAACCTCTTATAGTTTACACAAAAATATTTACTAGGATGGTTTTTTGTCAAACCATGGACTATATGATGTGGTGAGTTATGTAATAAAGGTATCTTATTAGTTATTGGATAAAATAAAGGGTTTTTAAGTGTGAATAAAACAGATAAGGATATTCCCTTTTATAAGTGAGGTGAGGGGTACTGTTGGAATTACTTAAAATATTAAATTAATATAAATTAATTTTGATATATAAAAGTTACAAAATTGATATTATTCTATCCTATGATATGTATGACTCTAAATTATATGATCCAATTTTTTAGATATTTATATTATGTTTTTTCTCTTATTTTTTATTTTACCCATGTTAACCCTTTTTCATGATTATTGCGATAACAATGTTTTTTACTTGTTAGGGGTCAATATCGTTACTATAAATGTAAAATTAGACCATAAATGGAATATGGTTGATATTTTAAAAAAATTCCAAATAAAATTCATTTTTATAGTATTTTTATAAATTTTAAATCATTTAATAAATTATTATTTATTATAAAATGACATTAATTTCATTTTGGGAAGTATTCATTTTATTTGAATTTGAAAACTATATAAAAATAATAGAATTAAAATATAATCCATTAAAAATTTAATAATATTTTATATCTACATATAAAATTTTTGGTACACATTAAATTACCCAAATAATATTACTTTTAGAGTTTTTCTAACCATTTACTTTATTTTTATACTGCTTTTAAAAACACTGTATCGGTGCTGCGTAACCATTTGGGGTAATTATTTCATCACAAAGAAAAAATCATTTAATATGATAAAAAATATTTAAAATTTAAAATTAATATTTATAACTTAATATATTTTGTTTTTATACCTATAAAAATATTATACATGTTAAAAGCAAGTGGGTGACATTTTTAACTTTATCCTTTTATAAATATTATAGAGGTAAAATTCACATCCAAATGGAAGAAGGTCATATATTTAATGAGAAGATAATTATTTATGAAATAGACTCATAAAATAAAATAAATAAAAATTTTAGAATCATTTTTAGACCTTATATTATTATTTTTAACCTTAATTACCCAATTTTCCCATATAGTGGTGATGAAAATTTACTAAGGTTACTATTAAAAATGATGAAAAATAAAAGAGAAATATTTTCCAAATTTAGAAAATCTGATTCCAAATATGGAATCCATTATGTATGTTTAATTCATATAATTGGATGAATTAAATTTAAAATTAAACCACTAAAATGTGATGAAAACCAGTTTTTTAGAAAAATAACTTTTAAGTAAAAACATTTTTATACCAAATTAATGTATAAAATCGATTCCATTGACTATAATTGGATTAAGTTTAATAAAAAATAAATTAATAATATTTTAAAACTAATCCAATATATAATATGAATTTTTAAATACTTTAAAAGAAAAGATAGTTTTCAATAAAAATTAGTATTTTCACTATTCATTGAAAAATCAATATTTTCAGAAAATTTATAACACTTAATTCCTAAGATAATTTTGAAAATATTAATACAAAAATTAAATTCATGTTTTCTATTTAAAATTTTATACTTTATAAATTAATGTTTTAAATAACATCATATAAGAAAATTATTTATTAAAACTATTTCCTTTTTTATTTAAAAATTTATTAATATTTTTATATTGAATATTACTATCTAATTCATGAATACTGATAAAAATGAAAACTATTTATTCTATCATTAAATATGTTGTTACATTCTTCACCCTTTTTTAAATTTCATTCTCATAATTTTATTCACTTATTAAACACATGGGGATATGTTTCCCTCATAACATTTTCATCTTACCATGTTGCTTCTTCAACCATAAGGTTTTTCCAGAAAACCATAACTTGTTGAATTAACTTATTAAAAAAAACTTTCTATCTATAGTAAAGAATATGAATAGGTTGTTCCTCATAAGAAAGGTTCTCTTCCAATAGAACTATATTAAGACTAAAAACATGAGATAAATCTAACACAAATTTACTTAACATTGAAACATTAAATACATTATGTACGTAAGATAAACTCGAAGAAAATGAGATTTAGTATGGAATTGAACCAAATTTCACCAGGATTTCATATTTTCTAATGAACCATGGACCTAGAATCCCATTTTACCAAAATGTACAACAATTTTCCATGGAGATACTTTAAAAAACATAATCACCTACCATAAAAGAAATATCTTTCATTTAGTTATCCTAATTACTTTTCTTTATACTCCGATTTTTAATCATATATTGATGAATCATATTCACCTTCTCAACTATTTATTCTAACAACTCTGGTCGTAGAAACTTAATTTATCATACTTCATCCCAAAAATCTAGAGTCTGAAACCACTTTCTATATAATACTTCAAAAGGTGCCATCTTTATACTAGAATGAAAACCATTTTTATAATAAAACTCAACTAATGAATGATATTGATCCAAAATTCAATTATAATATATTAAACAATCATAAATAATGACTTATAAGGTCTGAATTATTAACTCAAACTATCCATCATATTGACGATGAAATGTTGTACTAAAATTTAATTCACTACCAATGAATTTTTAAGTCTTTTCAAAAAGTTTGAAGTGAACCTGAGATAACAATCAGATACAATAGAGAGAGTATCTTCATGTAACCTAACTATATCCATGATATACAGTCAATAAAGTCAATCTAAGCACATAGTATCTAGAATAGTAAGAAAATGTGTATATTTAGTTAATAGATCAATGATAAAACAAATCAAAATATTACCTCAATATGTCATTGGTAATCCCACCACAAAATCCCAGGATATATTTTCCCTCCTCTACTTTGGAACTGGTAAAGGATGAAGCATTATATTTGGTAATTTTCATTCTTATTTAAACTATTGACAAGTTAAAAATTTCATGGAAATGTTATAAATATCATTTCTTATTCCATCCCGCTTGTAATAATCCCGATGATCTCTATACATCTTAGTGCTTCATAGATGAATAGAAAACATGGAATTATGAGCTTATATCAACAATTAATTCTTCAATAGGGAAACACATGCACACACATTCTATTTATAAACCTAATAATACCATATTTATCAATATTATACTATGGAAACTTACCTTTATTAACATATTCTAACTTTTCTTATAAAAAATAATCCTCATTCTGAGCATGATTAATTCTTTATAACATAGAAAATTATACTAACACCTAAAAAATAGAGGAAGTTCCTAATTGAAAAATTTCTAAGTCAAAATTCACCAAATCATTAACCGAATGGTCATGTTCCAAAAGTAGGATGGTTAATGTATCATTATATTATTGAATCAATGCATTGGATACTATATTTTCTTTTCTAGGATAGTAATGAATCATACAGTCATAATCCTTAATCAGTTCCAGCAATCTTCTCTGCCCTATGTTGAAATATTTCTGAGTGAATATATAATTTAAAATTTTATGATCAGTATATATTTCAAATTTTACTCTATATAAATGATTCCTCCATATTTTTAAATAAAAAATCATAACAACTAATTCCAGATCATGTGTAGGATAATTTAACTCATGAGGTTTCAGATGATGTGAAGCATACTAAATTATTTAATCATTTTTCATTCAGACACAACCATGTCCCTTCAAATAAGAATCACTATAGATGAAAAATTCTCCATTTCTAGAGGGAATGACCAAAACTAGAGAATTCACCATTCTTATTTTTATTTCCAAAATTAAAATAATCCCACTCTTTTATCCACATGAATTTAACTCTTTTTCAGGTTAACATAGTCTTTGGGAAAGATAACTGAGCATAGCTTTCAAAATACTACAGTTATTAACTTAATAATATTGTAAAACATTGAATTTCATTGAAATTTTAAGGTCTTGGACACTCTTGAAAAACTTTAGTTTTTGCATGGTCAAAATTTGTTCCATCTTTATAAACTATATATTTAAGGAAATAAATTCAATGCAACCAAAAATCACTCTTACTAAATTTTTCATATAACTTCTTTTCTTATATGGTTTTTAAAAGAATCCTTTGGTGTATTTTGTTATCCTCATGAATTTTAGAATACACCAATATATAATTAATAATCCTAACCAAAAAATTGTACAAATAGTCAGGAAAAATCTATTCATAAGATCTATAAATATAGTTGGTGTACTAAAAAACTTAAAGGACATGACTAAAAACTCACAATACATGTATCTAGTCAAAAACTCAATATTCAGGATATATTCCTCCTTCAAATTCAACTAATGGTACCTAGAATTGTGATTAATGTTTGAAAAATATTGTGATCCATGTAGCTAATCAAACAAATCATCGATATGAGTTAATGAATACTTGTTCTTAATAGTGATGTTATTCAAGGATATATAATCAATGAAAAGTATCATTGAGCCATCATTATTTTTAATAGATAAAACAAGGGCACCCCATGGTGTAGTTCTAGGGTGAATGTAACCATTTTCTAGAAACTCTTACAATAGATTTTTTGATTCCCAATGTTATACTCAATCCATTCGATAAGAGGGTTTAGAAACATGCTAATCATTATGAAATAAGTTAATATTAAACTCAACCTTAGGATCATGAATAACACTAGGAAAATCATTATAAAATAAATCCATTAATTCATTCACTATTGATATATCACTAATATGAACAATTTCATTCTTTTCAATAACATGAGCTAATTAATTTTCACTACCATCTCTATTCAATTTCTCATATTCTTGGTAATTTATTAAAGGAATGAAATCACTGAACAATAATTTATTGGGTCTATAATATATCCTTTAATGATAAAATAAAATCCAATCCATACTCAAAATAATATCAAACACTATTATAGTCCAATTAATAAGATTTTAAGAAAAGGCCATCACACTAATAACAATAGTAAGATTCCTATAAATCTTGGTTTATTTAATATTTCCACTCAGATTTTTCACCAAAAGTTTAATATTATTTTCATGAGTTGATATTACCATTTTATATAAAAATTTATTTAGAAATGAAAGAATGTGAAGATCTAGAGTCAAAATAGGATTTTGAATAATACAAATAAACGAGTAATGTACCATCACCACTTCATTAGATGAACCAAAATTAACCATAGTAATAGAAAAATATTTTTCCATATAATTTTAATTTTGATATTGGCGATTTCCACCCTAAGTAACTAACTTTGGACACACATAAGCATAATGTAACAACTCATTAAAATTAAAACCCTTACTATTAGATAACTATCTCTTACCCTATTCTATGATTATTTAGGATTATTTTTTATTTCTATGATCCCTTTGACTAAACAAACCACAAAATGAAAACCTTTCAATTCCTATCAAACATTACATGAAATTAATTTTACTATATTTGTAAATTTTTTGGTGGTTCCTCTATAATTATTTATTGAATTCTTCTCTATTTCTTGTCAACTATACCACTTCTTACTCTTGTCATCTCGAGGAGCATAAGTGTCAGGAAACCCTATCACAAATTTCTCAACACAATGAATTTTTTTAATAACTTTTAAATTTTCATGTGGACAAATATCTTCATAAACAAGGTTTAAATCCTAAGTTAAATCTATGAATTTTAATATCAAGGTTCCAAATAAAATTTGGAATGTACGTAGAAAATCTTATAAAATTTTATTCAAACATGGATACAAAATCTTCATATTTTTTTTTAATTACAATTTTTTTATCTATTCTAATTCAAAAAGAATTAGGGAAATGCTTCTCCAAAAAACTATTTTTAAAAGTAACCCATTCCATGATATCAATCTCATATGTCACTATGATATTCTTTACTAAAGACCTCCACCAATCATCTTCACCTTAAAAATGATAAATGGAAGGAGCTACCTTTTGATGTTCTAAACATCTCATAACTTCAAATATATTTTTAGAGCATCGATCCATCCTTTGGATACCACTGGATATGAAGTTCCACAGAAAACCAAAGGGTGTTGTTTCATGAAATGCTCAACTATCAACAAATTCCTCTTTAGTAAATCTGCTTGTTCTCTAACATGGATGCCACCACCATTTATTTCCTATGTCAACTGAGTCATCACTGCAACAAACTACTTAGTTTTAATTCCAATAATTCATGGATACTAATTTAGAAGTATATTTTCCTCTTGATACCTTCCTACCCTATCTTCCTTGTTTCCTTAATGAAAAACCTTTCTGAACAGGCATATATTAGATGAAGAAACATGGTAATTTTTAAATGTTATTTCATTTAAACTTAAACATAATGTTGAATATTTTAATAGTGTTCTATTACCATTATCCTAACCTATAAATATATCAAAACCATTCTTATGATAACAACTACAAGTAATTAGCCTTAAAAATTACATAATCTTGTCTTTTTAAGTCAATAATAAATTCCCTTACATTTGAGTATCCTTATAGTTTAGAGTTTTAGATAACTAGGCCTTAAATATTATATAAAAATACCATATACTAAAAACTGGACACTTCTACTCAATAACCATTTATCTAACAATATAAAACTTTTCAAATAAAACATGCTTTCTTTTTAGGAAAAATATTCATGACTTTTAATTTGATTACTTATTTGTTCTAACCCATCCTTAAAACCGATAGAAAATATTTTAAAAATGTGGTATGAGAACAAAAATTTCAGTAAGAAACATAAAAATAAGAAATACATCATTCAAGTGAAAATAATTAAATCTCATCAAATATTTACCTTTATAACGATATTCTTTCAGTGTATGAAATAAATAATATATACCAGAAAAAAAACCTTCATGTTCAAAGAAAGCATTTAAAAACCATAAAAATCAAATAGAAACACCTTTTAAGTAACATATATCATTATATTCATAAAATTTCTTAGAAATAACTAGATTCTAGTTAAATATATATGAGAAACCTTCATGGTTAACACCCTCATTCTTAACTTTTAAGATAATGAACATTACCCAATGCATTGGAGAGCTATAATTGGAATCACCCATTGTATAAGTTGTACCAACCTCACCTATTCATATAAGTTTTATCATGATCAATCATTCATAAGATTTGTATCGGGCTCACCCACTCATATAAGTTGTATTTGGATTACCTTCTCTTCATATATAACTATAAAGTACTATATTAAAAATAAAGAATTTTTATTATTTCACTTTTCTTTATAAAACCCATGAAAATATATTTTAAACCCATATTAAAAGAATTTATGATATCAAAATACTATTACCTTTTTAAGAAAATATTTCAAAACCAAAATACCAAGAACAAAGGGAAATGGGGATTTTATTTGAAGAAAACATGAAATATTATAATGGAATCCAAACATAAAATAGTAGTTATGATGGAATCAATAACTATTTATACCGTATATGTTAAAATATAACTTTATTTTTATCTTCTATAAAGATACTCAAAATGTTCCTTATAAAATATGTAAAAAGTTTCATTTTGAAAGATTTTTAAAGAAAGTAAAAAGTTACATAAAATATCCTTTATAACTCTTTTATTTATATATTAATACATCAATAATATAATTTTAACAATATGGACATGGAAGAAAGATATTTATAAAATAAATATTTAAAACATTTAAAATGAGTTTTTAAGTTAAAGTGCCCCTTATGAAAAAAAATAAAAAGATTCATTTTTAAAATATTGTAAAGACATTTAAATATGGTAAATATTACATTTATAAATCATTTAATAATAAATAATAATTTTCTTAAAACATTTTGAAGAACATGGACATGGAAGAAATTTTTTTGGAAAGGAAACTTTAAAAGTGATTTTTTAAAAGAAAGTCCCTTACCTTGAGTTTGGATCATAAAATACATTATTTATATTCCATGATAATAATATAGAATATTTTTTAGTTTTATTATTAATTTAATTTTTTATTATCATTTTATATTCAATTACTTAATAATTTAAATTCACATCATACGTTTTGATGATATTCATCTCATATGTCAAATATGACTTTGATATGGTCAATATTATCATTAATCCATAACATATAGAATTATAATAATGAAATTATTATAATTTTTATATATCAATTATAATTTTAAAACCAACCATGAAAGAAAATTAATAAAAATTAATTGCGTTACAATCATGGGGACGGTAGGTCGTACCTACACATGAGTAACATTTCCATTCTTAAACTATGATTATGTAAAGAAGGTTAATATTATTTTATATTTAAATAATGATAATTATATAATTAATTCCATATTATTTCTTTAAACACACTTATATTTATCATCCATTTGACGCGGTGATGGAAAACAGATCACATTGCTTCGTGGAGATGGTAGTCCATACGTATGCACAAATGATGTTATCATTTTTTAGTGAATGGAATGATAAGAAAATTGATGATATATTATTTATAAAAAATTATAAATATGTCATTAATAATATATATATATATATCCATCATTATAAACTATCATGAGAGGTGGTGATGTAAAGATGAATTACATCGGTTTGTGAGGTGATAATCCACCACACACAAGAACAGTGTTTTTGTTTCCGATTTGATGAAAGAGGATATGAATATATGTTATGACATTAACATAACAAAATATCATTATATATAATATATATATTTATTATTTAATCATGGATTAAGGATATTTTAAATAAGTCTAAGAAGAAATAAAATGAAAATTCTTGGTTAAGAACTATACATATTATTTGGACAACCTCTTAATGTTTACACCAAAAGATTTCCTACGATAGTTTTCTGATAAAAACAAGGACTATAAGACATGGGGAGGGATTTAAGGATAGGATTTGGGTATGTATTGTATAATCCAAAAGGATCTACATTTTTGATGAAAATAAGATATGAGGTTCCCTTTTATATGTGAGAGGAGGGTCACTCATGGAATTACACAAAATGTTAAATTAAAATAAATTACTTTTATTTCCAAAAAAGGATAAAAATTGATTTTATTTGAATATAATATAATAATTAATTTAAATCCTATTATTAAACAAAATTTTTTACAAGTTTATATTATGTTTTTATCCTTATCATTTTGTTTTAACCCATGTTAACCCTTTTTGATGATTTTCACGATAATAATATTTTTTGCTATTTAGGGGTTAGGATAGTTACTGTAAATATAAAATTAACCCATAAATGGAATATTAATGATATTTTAAACCATATCCCATTATATTATATGATAATAATATTTTTTTGGAATTTTAAATCATTGAATAGAATATTTTTTATTATAAAATATCACTAATGTCATTTTTGGAATTATTCATTTAATTTGAAATTGAAAAATAAATTAAAATAATAGAATTAAAATATAATTCATTAAAAAATATATAATATTATATATATATATATATAAATTTCACGTGAAACATTAACTTACCAAATAATATTATTTTTAGGGTTTTTAAAATCATTTACATAATTTCTCTACTTCTTACACAAGCACTATGTTAGCATTGCATAAACATTTAGTTTCTTTCTTTTCAGCAATATGAGCTCGGTTACATTCACTACCACCTCTAATAAATTTCTCAAATTCTTGATACGTTATCATAGGTATGATATCATTGAATATAAATTTTTTATATCTAAAATATTTCCTAGAATGATAAATTGAAATTCAATCCATACATAGAATAACAACAAACATTACTATGGACAGTTCAACAAGATTTTTAGGAAAAATGATCCCACTAATAACAATAGAAAGATCGCTAGATCATAGTCACTTTAATACTTCCACCAATATATTTTATAAAAAGTTATATTTTTTTTCATGAATTTATACAACCATTTTACTTAAAAATTTTGCAAAAATGAAGTAATATGAAGATCCAAAGTCAAAAAGGCATCAGCATAATTCAAATAAATAAGTAATGTACTTTTCACCTATTTATTAGATAACTTGGTATCAACTATAGTAGTAGAAAATTATTTTCAACACATTTTTGCATTCAATATTGATGATGTCACCCCAAGTAACTAAATTTGAAGACTTTTCAGCATATTTCTCTCAATAATTTCTATTAGGACATCTCATCATTGGCTGACTATCTATTACCCCATTCTTGGATTGATTAGGAATTTTTTATTTATAGTCAGGATCCATATGACCAAGATCACCACAACTAGTAACCACTTATATATACTTTCAAAAATTCCATATAATTTTACTTACCATGATTAGAACATGTTAGGGGCTTACCATCTGTGTTTATAGTTTTCTATGTCTGCATTGTTTTCCACCTTGACCGCTTCTTACTCCAGTTATCAAGATGCACATAATTTTCAGTAAAATCCATCTAAAATTTCTACATAAAATGAATTTTTTTACATATCTTTTAAATTAGATTATGTATAATTACATTTATAACCCAGGTTTCAATCCTGGGTAAAATATATTAATTTTACTATCAAGACCCTGAATAAAATTCGGTTCCTACCTGGACAATATTTTAATTTTTTTCATTGATGGATATGAAATCCTCTTTCTTCTGCATCAATTCTAATAAATTTTTCTCCATTTTGAGATGAATAAAAAATATTCTTAAATGTATCCCATTCAATTGAATCAATATAATCCCTATATATTGTACTATTAATCAATAAACACCACTGATTAGTTTCACATTCAAAATGATAAGGTGAAATGGTTACCTTTGGATGTTCTGGACATCCCATGACTTAAATAATATTTTCCATAGAACTGATCAATTATTTTTCTACCATTGGATCTTATTTTACACCAAAATATAGATTGTGATTATTCATAAATTTATAAAAAATGGAAATGTTCCGCTATGGTAAATCTAGTTTCTCTATAACATGTATGCCACAATAATTTATAGCCTTTATAAAATAAACCAAAACTACAAAAAAATTCTCGGTTTTAATTCCAACCATTCCAAGATATTGATTTGGAATGATATTGTCCTTATGATACCTATATACTTCAACTTCCATGTTTCCTCTATGGAAAACCATTATAAAGAGACATATATTAGATGAAGAAACATGAAAATCTTTAAATGTTATATCATATCAACTCAACTATAATGTAGAATATCTTATGGTTACTCTATTGAGATTATCATAACCTCTAATGTTATACAAGCCTTATACCTGATACAAACTCTAAGGACCAAACCTTAAATGATTGCATAAAATTGACTTTTTAGATAAGAATTAACTTTCATTCATTCCCAAAGAGTTTTAAGGTTTATCTTTATTTTTCCCCAATAGTGATGGGACTCTCCTCCTCCTCCAAATACTTTTTCCCCTCTTTCTAGGGTTTCATCACTCATTCCTCCATTTCAACTTTGAAATATCCTTCCTTGGGTATTTCTATCTTCTCGGTAGTGATGGGTCCTTCTGAAAGATTATTTGGATTCTTTATTTCTAGGCTCTTTATCTTCTAGTTATATGAAGTTAGTTCACTTTATCCCCTTCCACACTTGCTCTGCTGATCTGAACCGACACACACAACCCAATCTTGGTTGGGTGTATTTTTTCCTCAGATGGGTTTGGGATTGTGGCAGTGGGAGTTGGGGAAACTTGAGGTTCTTAATTTGACCATCTTTCTCCTTCAGTTTCTATAGATATGTTTGGGGTTTATTTTTAGGGTTCCAATCCCTGGTTCCTTTCATGGCTTTAGTTTAGATGTCATCTCCTTTTTTTCTATTTATTCTAGTTATGTGTTTCTTTCTCTAGATGATTTCTCGTTCTTTGGTTAAGCCTCTTCTCAGATGGTGTAGTTTACAGTTTATTCTTGGTTATGGTTTTTTGGTCTTCTAGTATTATTCTTGGATATATGCTCGTTCCCCCATAACCTTATGTTGTTTTAACCCTGCCCTGGCCCCGAGTCCCATTTCTCCTCTCCAGGCCGGTCAGGAGCGGTGTATCGTTAGAGTTTTGAGAGGTGGAGTTCGTGAATTTATTAGTTCTCTAAGGAGTGAGCCCCTTATTCGGATGTTTGGTGTGTTTGCGCATGAAGTATGGTTTCTTGGCAGTGATGTTAGTTCTGGTGATCATTTTCCTCCTACTATAATGCGGTAAGGAACCTACAACATTGAAGATGTGGTGATTTTTCGGTGATGAGGACAACAGGTATGACGACGATGATGGACGATGATATTGATGGATAGCGATGCTAACTATGACTTCGACTGATGTGAGAATATCCCAAAAGTAATATCCTCATTTTGTGTGTCTGTATTTTGAATTTGGTTCCCCACTATTGAATCCCACTTTATAGTTTTAGCTAATGTTCTGGTTACCTCTCACCCTCAAAGCAGTCTTTTTGAAAATCAAATAAAAAATTATTTGGCCAAACTTCCACTCAATATTAATTTTCCCACAATATAATTTTTTTGAAAATGAAACAAATCATCATTTTATGAAAAATATTCATTAATTTTAACTTGATTTATTCTTTATTACTAATCATCCTTAAATTCAGTGAAAAATATTTGAAAACATGAAATAAGCACAAAAATATTAGTAAGGGATATAAAAAAAAGAAATTTGATAGTCTCTTGAAAAACATGAAAATCCATAAAATGTTTAACTATTCTAAATTATTCTTTGATCATATAAAATAAATCATATCCATATGGGGAAATTTTTTTTCTTGAAGAAGTTCATTAAATACCATGAAAAGAAAATTGAAAACCATTTTGGAAATTTAGAGAATTATATTCATAATTTGTGTTCACTCATGTTAGAAATAACTAAAGATAAGTTAAATACATATAAGAAACCCACCTGGTTAACTCAATCCTTATTTACTTTGATGAAAAATAAAAATAACCATTGCATTATAAAGATATATTATGATCACCTATCGTATAATCTGTATGGGTCTCACTCATTATATAAGTTGTATCGGCATCACCTATCGTCATCCATAATTCTCAAGTACCATATACTGAACATTTTTTTAGGATTTCACTATTTATCAGTAAACACAGGATAAAATCATTTGAACCCATAATATAAGAACTTTTAGTTGCATCATATAGATGAGAAAAAGTTGTTGTTTCCATATAAAAACTTTTAAAATTATAAAATAGCAAATTAATGAGAAAATTTTTTTCAGGGAAATTAACCATGAAATATTGTAAAGAAATATTGATTATGATTAATGGATATAACATTAGGAAATGGTAGTCAAGCTGTATATATTAATATTTTTTTATAATTTTTTGAAAAGTTTAAATTAAACCACATGAAAAAAGATAAAAAATACTTATTTCTAAAATATTATAATGAATTTAAAAAATAGTAAAAAATGATCATTAAAAATCTTTGAAGCAAAAATAATAATATTCTTGAAACAATAAAAAGAACATGGATTTTGATAAAAAAATATTTTACAACATTTTAAATAACATTTTAAAAGAAAATCACTTACCTTACGCCTTATGTAGCTTTGTACATGTTCTATATTCCTAATAATAAAATTATATTATTTTTATATATTATTAATAATTTTTATGTTCATTTCATTATAATTATTATTATTATTTCATTTATTACAATATTTTATTCAATTACTAAAATGGTAAACTTCACATTGGATTTTCATTTTATAACCTCAAAATCACAACAGTGTGTTGACTATTGTCAAATGGGATATATTTCCATTATCTATAGAATCATAAATTTTTTATATTTATCATATCTATAATTTATGTACACTTTTAAAACCAACCATACAAGGAAGTCATGAAAAATGAACCACATCGTTTCATATAGACAATAGTCTATATGTACAGATGAAATACATTTTCATTTTTCTATCGAGTGGAAAAGAAATAAAGGAGAAAACATTATAATTTTAAAGAATCATAAATATATTATTAATATCATATTTATTCATTAATTCCATCACTATGACCATTTTTATAGTGTGAAAATTAAAAACGAATTACATCACTTCATAGAGGTGGTATTCCACATGTATGCATGATTGGTGATATAGTTTTTCAATGGATGTAAAGGTGATAAAAATGGATATATAATAATCATAATAAAATTTTAACATATAGTATATACTAATTTTATTATATAAAAATGTTTAAGAGAGGTTTTGAGGAGGTAAAATAAGAAATAAAAATAAAACACCTTGTTAATAACTATACCTCCTCTCAAGAAAACCTCTTTAGGTTTATACTTAAATCCTTCATAGGATGGTATTATGATCAAACTGGAAATTCTATTAAATGGGGAGAAATGTTAGGAATAGATTTGGGTAGGGATTTTCTAAGATACTAGTAATTTTATGTGTGGATAAACTAATATAAGAGGTTTCCTTTTATAACTGAGGGTGAGGATGCACTTAGAATTTTTCAAAATATTAAATTATGTTAATGTATTACTTAAGAAACATGGCTCCAAAATAACACATAATAAAAGATAAGAAGACATATGGTATAAATATAACCACAAAATAGTATTTATACATGTTTTTGGTAATTTTATCCCTTATAATTTTATTTTTAACCCTTTAAAATTGTTTTAACTCTTACCATTGCAAGTGACTTTTTTTTACCAAAATCACTATTCATTATGACCAAAAAATAAAATGGCCCCATTAACAATGTTTTAAAATATAATTACAAATATTTAGTCCATTTTATCGAATCAATTTCTATAAGTGGAAAAATTACTTTTAAAATAAACCCACAAAAGGGGAAGAAAAATAGTTTTATAGAAAAACGCATTTTAAGTTTAAAAGTGCTCTTATAAAAAAATCAAGTATAATGTTTATTAAAATGAAATTTATTGGATTATATTTTATAAAAAAAATTATTATATTTTAAAAACAATCTAAAATAAAATATTAATTTTTAAATACATGAAAGAAAATATAGTTTTTTTTTATAATTAATCTTTTCTATTATTCAACTAAAAATAAATATTTTCAAAAAATTCCTAAAAATTCACTCTAAGATAATTTTGACATAAATATCTAGAAAATTAAGTTCATTTTTAAAATTAAAATTCTAAAATTTAAAAATATATATTTTTAATAAAACTATACAATCCATGAAACACAATTTTACTAGAATAAAATAATTATCTTTTTAATATAAAAATAATTAATATTCATATAATGAATATAAATATATAAAATAAAATTCATGAATAATAATAAGATCAAAATTTGATTTACTATTAAGATTACCTAGGTTGTTACAATCCAAAATTTATATTTGATATGATTGGGATGATACCCTACCTAAATAGCTTTGTGGTGAGAGGAACACCAAATATGAATCATTCCTCTATAAAATATAGATATTGACCTAATAATAGGTATGATGTGTTTTAGAAAGGTCTTTTCATTTTAGTGGGAGTATATTTTAAAAAATCCCTTATTAAATTTTTAATAATAGTTAAAACTCATCTGATAAAATATTCAGGTGTAGATAATATCTTAACAACTATAAAGACAAACTTTTTAATCAATCCTTGATAAGGAGAATCATAATTTATGTATCTCATAAGGATGGTAACTTATGAATAGTTCTTAAGAAATATTGATAATTTAAGAAAAGTTCTTAGAAAAAAATATGCATATAGAAACTATTCCTTCCACAATAACCAAGTGTTAAAAATGTTGAAAAAATTATATATTAATGCTTATGTAACTATAAATGATTCATTTAAATTTTAGAAAGAATTAGATATATAATGAACAAAGTAATACTAGTATCCACTCATATACTAAATATGATTTTTAAATCAATGATTTAACGAATTTAAGTCTTGTATCATCAATATTATTGGGTATAATATTCAATAAAATTGAATATATTTATGACTCGATGATACTAAAGGTTTATTTAAAACATTATTGATTATATAAATAAATTATTTCATTTTGAAAGATATATGATATCAAATGTATGTTTTAAATTATGTTCTAAATATATAGAAGGTAAAATGATGAAAAGAATTTGTAACACCCTGATATTTTATGAAATATTTTTTTCAAATAAATTTAATTTCTTCTATATCTTTTGTTACACGTAACACTGAGTTTTAATGAAACACGACATACTATTCAAATATTTTCATTCAATTTGATAGTTGTTTCCTATCTATTGGAATGACAAGTATGAATAGGATTAAATAAAATATGAAAATATCTGGGTCACAAATTTATATAAAATTAATTATTTGGTGACACATTTAATTATAAATGAAAATGAAAGAAACCATTTGAAGTTAAAAGAAACATTTTTCTGAATTTTTTATGTGCATAATTGTGTTTCATCTAAATAAATTAATTAAATTAACTTTATTGAATGATTTTAATTAAATTTATATATTATATACTAAATTAAAATTTTAATAATAGTCTTATGTGTTTTCAAGTCATGAGATAAGAATAAATCCAATTTAACACATAATTTTTTTCTTCTAAAAAGCTATTTTTTTTACCTTTTGCGCACTTATTTTAAAATTAATTTTTTTCACTTTTAGAAAATTTAAATAAAATTATTAAATTAATTTTTTAAATCATCATTTAAAAATTATATTGGATTTATTTTTTGATAATTGTTCAAAAAGATAAATGTTTTAGTGAATAGTGGAAAATATTGGTTTTTATTAAAAAACAACCTTTTCATTCAAAGAATTTAAAAGCTGTAATTTATTTTAATATTGTTTTAAAAGTAAAATTAGTTTAGTTATAAATATCTTAATAAAATTAAGGTAACATTAATCAATTTTATATTTAATTTTTATATAAAAACTTTTTAAACATTTGAACATTTTCTCTTTGGAAAACCACTTTCTCATCCCATCAACAGGTTTAATTTTAAAATAGTTTTCCACATCTATGAATGAAATTTGAAAAAATGGATTCCAAATTTATAATAAGTATAATTAATACTATATAAAAATTTAAACTTATTTTTTGGTCAAAATAAATAGTAAAAACAGTAAAAATTAATTACCGTAGTAAAGGTTAAAATAGGTTTACGAGGGGTTATAATATAAATAAGGTGTAAAATGACCTATAAACTTTTAAAATACTCATTTTATAGACATATTTCGACCTTATAACCTATAATGTTTGATAATGACCCATTTTATATCCTTTTGGCTTGAGAAAAATGTGGATGCACTTTATTCTTTTTAAAAATTTTGTATGTATCCTCTCTCCAACTTATAAAATGCCACCCCATCTCCTCTCCGATCCACAATTCCAAAACCATTTTGTTCAGAAAATACCTAAAAAAATATATTAATTAATTCACTACCAACATCCTATAGGCATTATTTTTATTATTAATCACTCTTATGAAAGATTTAGGTGTAAACCTAAAGTGGTTCTTCGAAGAAGAGGTGTAGTCCTTAAAATGTATTTTCATTTCATTTCTCCCCATAACTCCTTAAAATATTCTTAAACTATGATGATATAAAAAATTATATCCCATATAATAATATGTTATTATGTTAATAGATTAAACTATATCCATATCATCTTCCATCAAATTGGAAATGAAACTGCCGATCATATGTATGACGTACTACTGCCTCATGAACTGATATTATTCATTTTCCATCACCACATATAACAGATAGATATAATAATTTATTTAATTTTTATATAATATATTTATGATAATATTATACTTATGGAATAATAATATCAAACATTCCTTATTACCTTCCATCCTGTTGGAAAACAATAACGTTGCTTATGTGTACTCCAGACTACCACCTCACTAACCGATGTGAGGTGTTTTCATTTTTGTTTTACTTTTATTGTAATAAGAATATATTAAATGAATAAATATGATATTTTTAACACATTTATACTTATTTAATTATTATATCACATATACCTTATTACTTTCCATTCTGTGGGGGATACGATAACATCATTTGTGTATACGATAGATTCCCATCTAGCGAAGTGATGTGATTCATTTTTTCACTAATGACTTGAATAGAAGGCAATAAGGGTAAATTTAATGAATATATGGGATATATATGACATAAAAATTATTATATAAATGTAATATATTATTTCATGAGTTGAGATAAATGGAAACAACGTTCATACATACATACAACCTACCTTCTCCCTGAATATTGTAAATCATTTTCTATATATAACTTTATTAGATTACTCTAAATAAATATATAAGGTATATATATGATATTTATATCATATTTAAAATTCTGGATATTATGTAACCATGATTAAATTACAATGACAAAAAATACCAAATCAAAACATATAAAAAACAATACATTTATTACCTGAAACATGATTTTTAAAAGGAATTATTAAGAAATAGGTAATAAAATGTCTTAAGTAAATAATAAATGGTATGATAAATTTATGTTTGGTTATATAATAGATTTATAATAAACCTATATATATTATACATTAGGTTTTAACATTTAATAAGGAATTTAAGACTTCAGATAAGGGATTTCTAATCTCTCTTTAATTTCTAGGAGACATATGCATAATCTTCACTCATTTATTTTATGTAGTGTATATAATGACCATTTAACATATTATTTCATGACGATAGTTATTTTAATGATATTTAATGTTCCTTTTTTACATTATTTTTAACAGGTCTTACAATTCAAAATATTACTATATCAGTAATGGATTTTTTTCTCAATGTTTATTCTTTGGGACATATGTTATGCTATGAAACCACATTCTTTTATGTGGTGTATATAATTTTTTTTTAAATTTATTAGAAAGAATTCATTAATTATCATTATATTATAAGTTTCATTTAATTTTATTATTTAATAGGGCTTATGATTCAAATTTAGAAAAATGGTAAGGTTTTTATGTTAAAATATCATTATTTATTGAGATTATTTATAATTATGATTACAATGATGAAATATTATGATATATCTCTCAATAAAATCATGTATTTTATTATCCTTTTGTAATTAATAGGGGATAAATTTTTTACTTTTAATTTTCCTCTTTTAAAGGATCAAATATACCAAATGATTATTTTTAAGAAAAATTGTCTTTATTTATCAGTTCAGTCAAAAATACTTTTTTACATATCAATGTTTCTAAAAATGTTTTAAAAAATGGTTTAACATTTGAAAAAGGATTTATTAGAGACATTTTCCCCCATTTTCAAATTTTTAAAAGTTTTTAAAAAGGAATATTCATGTCATTCTCCAAACAAGGCCCATTTTTATTTAATGAAAATGTTAAAGGAATATTGGTTGTAACATGTACAATATGAACATAATTTCACATAATCATGACAACATAATTTTTTAATGTATCCCATATAAATTTAAAATTTTATTTTCAATGAAAATTATTTTTAAAAAGTTTTATGTTTTAGAAAAAAAATCAATATAGAAAGGATATTTTCCTTAATAAATTTTTTAAATTATCTTTAAAGCTTCATTTATAAGTTTCCATGGTTATTTACAAAGAAAAAAATTTTGAAAATGTTTTAGGTTTTAAAAATTTATTTTCAAATAGGAAAGTCTACTTTCCTCAAGAAATTTTCCAAGAGATATTCAAAATCATTTTCCATCTAAGATAACATCCATTGATGTAACAACTTATTTACTAGGGACATGATCCAATGATACAATATTTATTCTTTATCTTGATGGTTTATGTTTATAATGAAAAAAATTAATAAAACCCATATATTTTCCATGGGTTATGCTATAATGAAATATTTCATGAAACCCATTTCATTTCATGGGTTCCGATATGATAAATTTTTTATGAAGCGCATTTATTTCCATGGGTTCTAATATGACGATTGTTTTATGAGGACCATTTATTTTCATAGTTTTTAATATGATGAACATTTTATGATCTTGTGGATCACATTGGTATATTTTTCATTATGTTATGGTGGTTATGTTAGAAAAAAGGATGATGGTTATGTTATAACTAAGTATAGAGGTCACTTTTTAACCAAGGATGGGTGGGACTAATGTATTCATTTAACTAATTGAGTAAATATTGATATATTATGAGATAAATAGGATTGGAATGGATAGTAAACCTAGTTTAGTAAGGTAATTTTCCAACTATGATAGTATTGGGAGTGAACCTTGACTACTATGATGGTCTGGGGAGTAAACCTATTCAACTATGATAGACTTAAAAATGATCCTTGAATTCTATTGAAATGATTTTCTATGCTTATGTGTATACAAAACTTCTATTTATTCTATCAATGTTATTCTGTCATGTATCATGTTATTTGATTTCCTTATGATTCATGTCTTATAAACTACCAATATTTATGATATGAATCAAGATTTTTATCTTTGATATGTAGGGTACAATTTTCATATGTTATTATCATGTTCTCACACCCTTATTATCACATTATGTTTATATATTTCCCTTGTTTATCCTTATGATCATCTTAACTAACCCTTACTTAATTTTATTTTCTCCAGGTTATGATGATAGGTATTCTATGTGATACGTCTATTAAGGGTGATATTTACAAGGAACTATATAGGTGATGATGTAGAACTCTCATGAACCAACTATTTATGGTTCCAAGTTTCCAAAGGCACTAAAACTTTATGATCCTCAATCATCTATTTGTGTAATGTAATTAATATTCAACTAAAAATACGTAATATCTATGTATGAAAATCTAGGGCCTAAATAGTTGGTATCAAAGGATTGGTTTAGTTAAACTTTTGAATATAGTATTATAAAACCTTAGTGGGATCCCAAGAGATATTTATAAGGATAATTATTTGGATAGTTATGCATATAGGAAAATATCCTAAAATATTGGTGAAGAATAGAGCGAGTGATTTTCTAAAAATACATCTCTATCCGGATACTATAAGTGATTGTGGTTTTAGCATAGATGCACCTAGGGTTAATAACTCATAAAAAGGTATGTCAGGATCAACTCAAGCATTACCTTGTACACAACAATGAGCCTTACTACACACCTAGTTTGAAACTCCCATGGTATGTACTTTGGAAATTTATAAATAATTTATGAACCTTCATGAATGATTTAAATAATGACTATGTGTGACTTAGGTTAAGTATATGGTTCTAGAGATTGTAAATAAGGTTACATTATTTAGACAACCTATAAATTATTCTTTAAGATTATGTGGTTTCCCCACTATGATTATTATTACTCACACTATGATTTTGGTTTTAGTTAATGGTTAGAACCCAAAGGAACCATGCTAATGTTGAATGCAACGAACATTGAAATTAGTGTCCCCCTGAGAAACCTAATGTTATGGGATCTTGAATGAAGAATATTCTTTCTATTCTCACAAAAAATTCTCAATCTATAAACCATTATAAACATCCAAATGAGAAAAGGAGGGAATAATATTCTGTTGATCCTCCATGAAGAAACATCCACCATATTTTAGTGGTTCCACTAATCCTCTAGTTTATAAAAAATGGGTCAGTACCAATGAAAATATATTTTCCATTCTCTAGTGTTCTGATCATGAAAAATTCATTTTAGATATCTATCATTTTGAAGGTGAAGTTTATCAATGGTGGAATATCATCAAGAATATGAGGGAACATGATGAAATTGAATCCATGGGGTGGGATGTGTTAAAGATCTTATTTTTAAATAAGTAATTCCATCGTATTCTATATAAAAAATAGAAAAGGAATACCTTGATCTAAATCAGAAGGATGATGAATATATTGGTACCTATGAGGAAAATTTTATAAGACTTGTGAGGTACGCTTCTGGAATTATCATCCAACCTGAAAGTAAGGATGATTGATTCTTCATTGGATTAAAACTAAGTATTGAAAGAGTGTTATCCATAAGGGTATTTTTTATACATAATGAAATCATATGATGTGATCTCAAGTTTGATTATTTATCTTTGTGAAAGCGTTTTGGACATATGAGGGAACTGTTTAGGTGTGAGACCTTGAATCATGTTTATATGACAATTGAGTAGGGGATAGATCCTGGTGGAAGTGTTTGAGAGTTGGTGCCTATTGTAGTTTTAAAGGAATTTCAAGTTGAGGTCTACCAGGAGCCACAATATTCCTTCACTAGGGAGGCAACTGAATAGTGAGGTGTGGGTGAAGTAGAAAATAATATTCCTTCCCAAAAGGAGGTCTGATTGAGAGCAATTGATCATAAAATTATGGACATGTTTAGTAGGTTGAAACAAAATCAGTATGTTTCAGAAATGAAATCCACATTTGGGTCAGCGGGGTTTGAGGAATTGGGTTCCTCTAGTCCTCCTATTTTATCCAAGGATGTATCCTATATTGAGTCCATGAGAGTTAGAAGTGGAACTAAGCACAAGGAGGGACTACATGGGACATGGGTAGTGTGTCCTAACTTAAAATCTGTATAATATGATGATATCTATACATAAATTGAAGCAGTTCCAAAGTATTACATGATTGAAGATATTTAGGTCACTAGGGGTGTTGAGAATGCAGCTAAATAATCAGGTTCAAGGAAGGTAAGGCCATTAATTCAATTGGGAAACCATTTCGAAGGATTAACTATTGAAGGGTTGGACCAGGATCAACCAGACCCAAATCGGGATGAGGGTTCTGATAAAGTTCAATGCATCCTAGGGGAAGAGGAAAGTGATGGGATTTCTAGAAGTTTCTAAGCTGACAGTGTGGGGGGACACCATGGAATAGGGATACACAATCTGATGAGGAATAAGGGGTGAAAAGAAAACAAGGATTCATACAGCTGCATTATTCTTAAAAAACAGAAATCCAAAGGACCCAAGGAATATTACTACCTACCTAAACTAATGGAGACAAGGTCTGCTATGAAATTGAGGCTTAGGGAGACAAAATTCAAGGAGAAGGATTGAAAGGTGAGTGTGATGGTTTATTGTGGCATCCAAATGACCAAGAGTGTTGTCTCCATAGAACAAGAAGTTAGAGGTGTAATGGGAGAACCAAGTAATATTCAAGAAGCCTCGGTGATGGTGGTTAGTGAGAACACCACCAACTGAGTTGATCACAATAAGGGTGTGCCTAATGACTAGCATTATGAGTCATGTAAGGAGTTTACAAATAATGTCAAACTTTGGGAGATAATCATCCACTATTAGGAATAAATGTTGGAGGAATTTCCCATGATTAATGCCTCACAAGAGAATTCATATAAGATGGATGAGATACTGCTACTTTTTGAAACTAATAAGGATAAAACAAAGTCAATAAATAAGTAGGACCATATGTTGGTAAGAGTTTTCAATGCAGGTAAAATAAAAATGGATGAGTGAATTCAAAAGTGGGACAAGATAAATTATTAGTATAAAGACATTATTAAGGATGTCCCATCTAGAGAGGTAAATAGTCTCCACTAGAAATTATTTAAGGATAATGTGTCTAATTAGATTAAATTAGATTTTAATGGTTTATTCATCTCATATTATATTTGATGGTTTGTATTCTATACTTTCATGGGTTCTCACTTTTCAATTAATTTTTTTTGTAAAATAAAAAAATTAATTTTTAGTCAGTCAAGAAGATGATATTACCTTAATGATCTAAGTGTGCTAGGAAACATAGAGGAAATTGTTTTAAGTGTACTGGTAAATGTTTTAACTGTACTGGTAAATGTTTTAAGTGTGTAATAAAGGTCATTAGATCATTTAATTCTAAAATAATGGAAAAAAGTTATCTAATAATGAAAATAAAGATAATTATTCATAGAATGCACCACCCTCACTCCAGTGCTTCAAGTTGAAGGATTTTGGGAACTATGAGAATCAATGTCCTAGTCCAAGAGCTAATGAGGATGATATTCCCCAAAAACCTATGAATACAGTAGGAAAAGGGGAATCTTATCCAATCACAATGGATATAGTGAATCATGATAATTAGACGACATTTATCTTTCAATCATTAGTCGGGAGTTTTGTGTTGATTTTGTATTAATGAGCCATATGAAAATATTATTGTTAATATTTTAGTGAAATTTTATGATATTCTGAGCATTGATTATCTCCCTCTATATAGATTCCAGAATAATGAAATCACATTTTATATTCCATTGGTTCAAGGATGATCCTAAGAATCCAATGGAAATATTTCTCTCTAAGATAAGAGATTATTTAAAAAATAAATGGTGGAAGTATTTATGTGTTTGAATTAAATAATTATACTTTAGAAGTATTTTACCGTTGGTGTTTTGGTTATAATAATCATGAAACAACTAAGGATTCTATTAATTTTGGAATCATATATGTCTCCATGTAAGATTAAATTAAGAGTTATGGATAACATCATGGGATTAGAATTTTAAGGTTGATCATAAGTTTAAATTATTGGATACCTCTTTTTGAGGTTTTATATGACGAGTTTTTAGCAAGATTAAGGAAATTTTGGAATACATTTATGGAAACACAACCATTTGGTTTTGTATATGTTTTATTGAAAAAGTTATTTTAGGAAGAATGCCTTTAAATTTTGGGGATAAGATTAATGGTATTGGTAACCTTTAGGGTATATATTATCTTTTATGTTGAGGTAAAAATGGGTTGTTGAAACTTGGGAATTATATTAATATTGTTTTTCAAAAAGGATAACTTACATGTTAGGTAACAACCTTTTATATCTAGAAATGACACAGGGCTTGAACCCACAACTGAAAGATTGCAAGGGTATAACACCTACCACTGGCCTATGTGAAAGAGTACTTATGGTGGGAGAATATGTAAGGAGATATTGTAGAGTACGTATCTTATTGATTTGTATGTTAGCAAGTTAAGTCTAAGAGAAAATTTTTAAGGGGATCCTCCAGCCATTATCCATACTAGAATGGAAATGGGATAACATCACCATGGATTTTTTTAGGCTCCCCAAAACGTCTAAAGGTCAAAATGCTATATGGGATATTGTCGATCACCTTACAAAGTCAGCACATTTTATCGCTATCATAGATGATTTCACTTTGAATTAGATTTTCAGGATATATATTAAGTAATTTTTAAGGTTTCATGGAGTACCACATTCCATTGTGTCAGATTCAGATTTAATCTTTACATCAATGTTCTATAGAAATCTTCAGAAAAATCTTGATATAGAGTTGAGATCAAGACTTGTGTATAGTAATCAACCAGATGGTTAGTATGAGAGAAAAATTCACACCCTAGAGGATATGCTAAGATCCTTTTATATGGATTTCAAGGTAGTTGGGATCACAAATTCCTCTAGTTGAGTTTTCATACAACAATAGATTTCACTCAAAGAATTAAAATAGATATTTATAAATCCTTATATGGAAATAAGTTTAGAGATACAACATGATAAAATGAAGTTATAGAAAGAAATCTATTGGGACCTTAGATATATGAAGAAATAGAAGAGAAGGTTAGAGCCGCTTATCAAGACATAAGGGCGACACATATCTGATAGAAAATTTATGCTCATAATCATCACCATGATATAGAATTTTAATTAGAAGAGAATGTGTTTATATGAGTTTCTATATGGTTGAAATAAGGGAAAACATATCCCTTGGTATGTCATACCCTTTGAAATTATTGATCATATCAGTATGGTAGCTTATCATTTGGTGCTCCCACCGAACCTATCCCAGGTTTATGATGTGTTCCATATATCTCTCTCAAGGAAGTGCATACCTGATATATTACATATATACAACTTAGAGGTCGTACTAATGAATAATGATATTTATTTTAAGGAATAAATATTTTAGATTCTTGATCATACATAAATAGTTCTATGAAATAAGACCAATCATCTGGTCAAAGTTTTTTGGAACAAGCACCAACTTGAGTAAGCTATGTGGGATCCTTAGGATGTAATGAGGTATAAGTGTCATCATTTTTTTATTAGAGTGATGGATTTTGAGGGATAAGTTCATTTTAAGGGGTTAGAATATAAAACCCTGATATTTTATGATTTTTTTTCAAATAAATTTAATTTTTTTATTATCTTGTGTTACACACAACACCAAGTTTTAACGAAACACAATATACTATCAAAATATTATTATTTAATATGATAGTTATCACCTAGATATTGTAATAGTATGTATGAATATGATTAACTATATTATGAAAATATATGGTTTACACATTCATATAAAATAAATTATTTGTTGACCCATATAAATATAAATGAAAATAAAAAAACCATTTCAATATAAAATAAATATTTTTTTGAAAAACTATTTTTATGCGTGAAAATGTGTTTTATCTCAATAAATTAATTAAATATCTCTTTGTGAATGATTCTAATTATATTTATATATTATATGTTTTGTAAAATTTTTAAAATTCAATTTATATGTTTTCAAGGCATGAGATAAGAATAAATCCAATTTTACACTTAAAATCTACATTTTTTCTTAAAAGTAGTTTTGTCTCTATTTGTGAACCTATTTTGAAATTATTTTTTGAAAATTTTATAAAATTTATTTGATAAAATGAACTTAATTTTTTAAATCATCATTTAAAAATTATCTTATAGTTAATTTTTATATAATTTTTTGAAAAGGTGTTTTTTTTAGTGAATAGTGAAAATATTGGTTTTTATTAAAAAACAACATTTTCATTCAAAGAATTAACAAGATAAATATTATTTTAATATAGTTTTAAAAGTAAAATTAGTTAAATTATATATATATTAATCTAATTTATTTTATTTTAATCAATTTCATATTGAATTTTAAATCTAAAAACTTTTTAAACATTTGAACATTTTCTCTTTGGAAAATCACTTTCTCATCACTTCTACAAGTTTAATTTTAAAATATTTTTTTTTCAATTTCATGAATGGAATCTATAAAAAATGGATATGATATTTTGAATTATAATAATTAATATAATATAATAAGGTTAAATTATTTTTTGTTCAAAATTAATAGTAAAAATATTAAAAATTAATTACTATGGTAAGGTTAAAATAAGTTTATCATGGGTTAAGCTAAAAAGATAAGGGGTAAAATTAACTAGAAACTTCTGAAACACCTATTTTATAGATATATTTCATCCATATATCATATAAGGTTCTATAATAACCTAATTTATATCCTTGTGGCATGTGAAAAATGTGGGTACACTTTATTCATTTCAAAAATTCCATATGTGTCCTCTCCCCCACTTATAAAATTCCATATACTCTCCTCAACTACTTATGATAGACCATTGAAAAAACTATCTTTTATGATGGTCTACCCTCCTATTACAAATATTTTTTAACTGGATTATTTAAATAGGTATTTTCAATGGCCCAAGTGACCGTTACAAACACGTATTTGCAATGGTCTGCCCTGTCATCGTAAATATTTTTTAATATGATTATTTTAAAAATTATTTGTGACAAGACTAAATCTCAACATAAATAATTTAAAAAATTTAAAACATTTAAAAATAAAATATATTAAAAAATATTTTTAAAAAATAAGTAATAAATAAAATTTTAAACATATGAAATAATAAAAATATTACACAAAATATTAAAATTCCAATGTTAAAATAATAAATGTTTACATCACTATGGAGAGGGATGGGGAGGGGGAGGGTCATATGGAAGAGGAGGGGGAGAGAACTACATATCGACACCCTGAGCTAGACATTGCATGTACTCCATCATTTGATCATGCTGTCGCTGGTGCCATCGTCACATCTCCTCATACTATTTCTCATGACGTTGATGAAGCTCTTACTACTCCCTATGTAGAGACTCTATAACCTCAATCTATGCTCATAGATACTCCTAAAATTGTGAGTCCAATGATGTTGACTCTCCATGATCTCCCCTCGAGATATAATTTGACCATGAAACAATACCCAAATAACTTTCAGGTGTAAATCAAGAATCAATACCAACCACTCATCCCTTCTCGAAAGCATACTGCATTTCCTTCATCCCTGCTATGTCATCAAATTTTGCCACACTGTTGGAATAACTCCCAATATAAATCTCACTCTCATTTTCTGTCTGAGAAGTTGCGACCTCATATGACTCCTTCAATTACAATTTGAAATTAAAATATTTAAAATATTATATTCAGAAAATTTTGAAACTCAAAATAAATTATACTGACCACAATATGACGCTAATGACCACCCACAATCTCTCCCATGATAGGATCACTCTAAATCCTCTTATAGACAAATAAATCCATAATATCAAGATGTTCAACTACATATATGAGTATAAAATATATAGTTTACATTTAAAGTTATATAAATTATTGAAAAAAGTACTTACAATATGTCATCGATGCATACTGAATGTACAACTAAAAAATATATGTGTGACCTCTTACCTCCCAAAATTCTACCAACCTAATGATGACCTCCAAAAAATATCTCTCATACAGTATGGACATAATCCATCCCAAAACCGAGATGAGATGTAATCTAATCGGTGGGCTCAACAAGGATGATCAAAATCCATGACTACTACTTTCTTCATGGCTATCCTCCTCAGATTGTGCAAGAACTAATGACAATGATCACGCATAAAGTCTTCCTAGACCTCCTATATTTAAGTCCACAAGATATCATTGATAGGATACCACAATCCATGCAAATAATTAATAACAGTAAGTGAATAATTGAATAAATTTAAAAATAACTATTATTTATTTACATACTATATGATGATCGAACATGCGGTGTCGAACATAAATGAGAATATGATCGCATTCCAGCAATGCTCTAGAAAAATAGTTTTACAAAATAACTCTCCCCTGTCCAACAAATAAATGTATAAAACTTTGAAAAAATGAAACAAATAATCAAAAAATTAGTATGTAAATAAATTAATGAAAAGTAATAAATACTAACTAAAACACACAAATGAACATACCTATGTGTGCGTGGATCCGACTTAAGATGTAGACATCACTCAGAAATAGGGTTAGGAATCATAAATCTTAAAAGACCCATACCCTTATGAGTTAATGATGAAACACTAGGAACCTAAGGGTTAGATGATAAAGCATCTGGATCATCACCAGGTAATACAACTTCCTCAAGACTATGGTAGATATCATCATAAGTCCCATCATACATCTGAAACATAAAAATAATATTGTCAACAAATAATTGAAATTAAGTATTACATATATATATATATTTATTTTGACTATTACCAGCAAGTAACTATTTCATTATTCATTTTCATCATCATATTTGTATATTATGGTTTCAATATCTTTATCTTCCTCTTTAGTATCATCAATTTCCATAGCAGTCTCAGCTTCATCATCACTTATTAATTAAATTTCATTTGTCACATCATCAACATAATTGCCTCCATCAACCCATAACTATGGGGTTCCATAATCAATATTCATGTACCTTTATTGAAAAAATTTATTTTGAGTTTTCTCTTGAAAAATTTCAATTCCTTACACTTCAATTGAACCACATTCACTTTGCATAAATTGATTTTCATGGGATTTTATTTTTATAGTAACCCACTAATCAATTAAATCTCTTAAAGCATTATAATAATTATTATAATATATTTGGTGTGCTTGATGATACAATAAAAATGATTCATTTACTTTAAAAAGAATTTTATATTTAATATCAATGATTCCATGGTGCTGATGAACACACAAGCCTCTATCAGTATCAAACTAATGACATTTATTCATCATTATATAATTCTATCCCTGATAACCCAACTCAGTTATTTCATCCAACATTCCATAAAAGTTAACTTCACTTTCTCCATGATGATATCATCTCAAGAAAACACCACTATTAATTTTTTTTTAATTCACCATATGCACATGTATGAAATTGAAAACCATTCACCACATATGACTTATAATATTTAACTATTTTATATGGCGGATTACTCAATACACACAATCCATTATCAATTTTATTGGCATATTGTGATACCTATAAAATTTAAAAACAATTAACAATATGGAAAATAATAAATTTATTTCATAATTTAATCCATAAACAATTTAATGTACCATTCATTGAAACCAGTTGGAGAAATTATGTTGCTGATATTGTTCAAGAGAAGTTGCAGTAATTTGTGGGAATTGTTTATTTATATGATCATCATATAATCTAAAAATAAAATAATATTAATTTATTTTTAAAAAAAGATTAAATAATATGTGGTTGTAGCACTCATAGTAAAAATCATTTCATTTCTTCCTAGTTGAGAAGAACATATGTATGAGCCTTGTGATGTTAACCACCTGAAAGTAAAAATTTATAAACTCCACCAAATCCAACTTCAAGATGATTAAAAACTGATAATTGAATGTTCAGTGCATCATCAACATTCCCCTCACTATGATCTATTATATTATATTTGGAAGAATTTTTAGGTTGGAAATAATGGGAGAATAAAAAGAAATTTCCTATTACAAATAAGCTTCTATAATTGATCCTTCAGGTGATGCTTTGTTATGTACCTTTTTCCTTCAGTTTTTTATACATATCTCATATTGATACATCCATCAGAACTGTACCAGCCCTACACAATTTTCTTAATGTGAAAAATGTAATATTAAATGTTCCATTGAATCAAATAATATCGATGGAACAGTTTTTTCAATTTTACATAAAATTAAAATAACATATTCTTATAGTTTACTAAGTGCATCATAGTCCATTTTAGTCACACTGATGTATTAAAAAAATATGATATTTTTTATTGAATCCAAAATCTAAGAATTCAACAAACATCTAAATCCAATCACTAGAATTATTTTCAATATAACATGACAATCATGAATTTATAATATGGTAATATGACTGTTTCTCACACATCTAGTCAAATTGAAAATATAACCATATAGTAGTCTTAAATTAACAATACACTAACATAAATAATAAAAGGTTTTCATTAGAAAGTGCTTAAGCTGCTTTTGGATTCATTAACTTTTGTGATCTATCATCTTAAAAAAACTCATGTTTTGGTACCCTATAAATTTGGGAAAAATTTAATCATGAAATTACATTATAATTGGTCTTATTAGGTGTGTCCAAAACTATATAAAATATATCATCAAAATAGTTCTTCTCATTATGCATGACATTCAACATGTGACGAACTAACATGCCAGACCAATATGGAAGATCCCAAAAAATACTCTATTTAATCCAATTGTGATATTTCCCAAATCCATCATTTTTTTTGTTTTATAGTCAGTATGAAGGTAGTGGGGGTTAATGAAAAGAAAATAGATTTTAAATGAATACCCAAGATCATTTTTAGAGGTCCATCTATTTTAATTATACCTTTTCTGAAATGATTTCTGTTCTTTTAGAAAGGATGATCAATTGGAAGAAATTTGCGATAACAGTCAAAAACAAGATTTTCTCTCATTTACAATCACAAAGTCTTTTCTATCACTCATACAGTATGAACATGTTTTTATAAATGTGTACTCTATCCAGATAACATTCTTTATACTGGTAAGTCACTAATTGTCCACATTAATGAAGCTTTTATTAGGAAATTTAATTTTGTAACAATATCATGTGTACGGACACCATTACTCTATAATAAATTTAACTCATCAATAAATAGCTTCAAATAAAAATTGATATTATTTTCTTATATCTTGGAATTAATAATGTCAAAAATATATATGGCTCATTCATCAACATCCAAGAAGGTATGTTTTACTGAGTTATAAAGACAGACTATTAAGAATATTGACTGCCATAAGAACCATATGGACAAAAAACCATCAGTAGAAAGACCCAATAACATGTTTCAGGATTCTAAAGAAAAAGAAGGATATACCTGGTCAAAATGTTTCCATGAGTCACCATCACAAGGATGATTTAATATTTTACCAGTTGAAATATTGGTTTTGTGCCATGACATCAATAAAACAGTGTTCTGAGACATAAAAAAACACTAAAATCTGGGTGTAAGTGAGAAATACCTCAACTATTTAACATGAATCAATCCATACTTCCCTAATTGAGGATATTTGTACCTTGATTGTCCACATGTAGGTCAACTAACTAAAAAATCATTTTCACCATAATATAAGATGAAATCATTTAAACATTCTTGGATATTCTGATAACTAAGACCCAAATTGCAAACAAACCTCTTACTATCATATAAATTTATAGGCAACACATTTTTTCTAGGTAACAGTGCTTTAACTAAAGGAAATATATAGTCAAAATAGCTATTTTACATTCCATTATCTGATTTAATAACCATAAAATTTCCAACTGCTTCAATTTTTCTTATCTTACAACCAAGATATAAATCATCCTTAGTAGATTTCAAAAACTCAAAAAATCCATATGGTTCTAACTTAGGAGTGAAATCAATATCATCCTGAGTTTCAATTTATTGAAAAGACAGACTAACAACATCATGTACTGAAGTTTGAAACTGTGATGTATCTGGAACCAAATAAAAAATATTTTATCCAGAATTGTGTTCACCATGTTAATACCAAAAAACATAATCTTTTTGAAAACAAAAACACAATAGATAACCCCCAACATTGTCAAATGTGTCAAAACTCATATGATCAAATTTCTTATATATACACTTGATTGTCTTTTCTGAATCAAATTCTGTTTTTGATATAAATGATAAAAAGGCTTCAACACCCTATATATATACATGATTTATATCCAAACCATTCGGATTCCTATGATGATTTATTCAATCACGGTCACGTAATAAAGAATGTTATCGACTTCCTTGTTTCATATTTTTCTAAAAAATAAAAAATAAAAAATAAAAAATAAAAAATAAAAAATAATTTTTTATGATTAATTTTATATAAGAAAATGATGATATAAAAAAGAGTAAAAAATTAAAAAATTATAAATATTTTTTGGATCCATAATTATCCACAAAATTTATAAATATTTAGTATTTTAATTATATAAAAAGTTAAAAAGGTATTATGGTAATTAAACTATTTGGGATTTAATCTTATTAATTTATTTTTTAATTAATTTTTAATTTTCTTTACATTTTTGTATAAATTAGTTTAAATTTACAATTAATTAGTGTAAATTAACATATTTTTTTATAAATTAATAAAATTAGTATAATTTAATATAAATTGATAAATATATTATAAATTATTAAAAAGGTGTAAATCATATAATTTCTAATCTTCAAGTCATGTGAAATGACCAATTTGTCTCCACCATGTCCAAATCTGTAATTTCTCATTACCTGAAAACTGACGACCTATTTCATTTTTACTTTTCTAGTAATTTTTAATAATTTATATTATTTTCATAGTAAATTTTAATAAATTATACCAATTGAAAATATTTTTATTAATTTATAAAAAATCTATATGTTTAATATTTTTTATAAATTTATAATTTTTTTGTTATTTTATAATAATTTATAATAATTTATACTATTTTATATCAATTTATTTTAAATTATATCAAATTATATATTTTTTTTATTAATTTATATAAATTTTATATGTTTAATATTGTTTTATGAATTTGTAATATTTTTAATAATTTATTCTAATTTATAATAAATTAAGTTAATTTTTTTAATTTTTACTCATTTATCCTAATTTTTATTATTTTATAACATTTTTATTTTAAATTATATTAATTTATATATTTTTCTATAATTTTAGATAATTTACACTACTTGAAAACAAATTTATGATAATTTATATTGATATATTCTAATTTATAATAATTTAAACTATTTTTTAAAATGTATACAAATTTATAAGAATTTAAGTAATTTTCTAATTTATACTAATTTTTATTAATATTTACTAATTTTTGTTAATTTTTACAAATTTATAATAATATATAATAATTTTTAATAATTTATAATAATTTAAACTAATTTAAACTATTTTGTATTAATTTAAATGATTTTTTTAAATTTAAACTGCTTTTATTAAATTTACTAATTATTATCATCATCAAAGGTAAGTTTTTATATAAAACAGAAAAGAGTTCCAACATCCAAGGATGAAACAAAACCATAATACCTAAGGCTGTCTAAAGTAATGGATGCCAGGAGCATCACCTCTAATCAAGTTCACCCCTTCAGGTTTCACAAGGAGACAACTGGGAAAGCAAGTGAAATTAATACCCTCGTCCGCCACAACCAAAGATGTAAAGTGATCAGCCACCCTGTTACCTTCCCACCAAGTATGGGTTACCTCAATATTATTATCAAGGAGACGTTTGCATCTCCTAATGTCGTATACAATTGACCATGGAGTGATACCTTTGTCTTGCATGGAGTCGCAGATGATCTTGGAATCAGTCTCAACCTGAGAAAGAGCCATGTTCTTCTACTCACATAACTGTAGGGCAGTAAGCAATGCTTTAGCTTCTGCCTGAAGTGACTTTCCTTGGCCATAATATGTAGAGAAATCCATAAGGACATTACCTCTGTAATCCCGAACAACTCCTCCCCCACGAATGTTCCCTTCTTTACACGAACCGTCAACATTAAGCTTGAAGCTGGAAGCTGGCGGGTGCCACTGCACCCACTGTCCGCCTACACCTCCATTGCTATGAGTATTGGGTGAAGTACTGCCCTGTAAACACCGCAAAGAAGGCACCTCATGCCAGTTGCTGATACCACTGACCACATCCATGAGTAGAGATTTAATTCTAACAATAATATCTATTCCATAGGTGGGAATTTCTTCATACCTAGCCTTGTTTTTGACCTTCCAAATACACCAGAAAGTTGCATTCAGAATAATCACTCGAGCCGTCCTTTCCACCGCGGTGATGTTAGTGCCATAAAACCACTTCTCCAGATAGTTTCCCTCCAGAATATTTAGACAATGCTGCACTTGAACCACCCTAAGGAAGCTCCATACTTCCTATACCTAGTCACTTTCAAAAAATAAATGGTTCATATCCTCCTTCTAATGACACTTTCAACAACAACATTTGAAGGCAAGATTAACACCTAGATGATCGATTTTTTCATCCGTCGCGACTACGTGGTTTCTTATTCTCCAGGTTAGGAAATTATACTTAGTCCGAATTCTGTTGCTCCACACAACATTGTTCCATATATTAGTTTTCTCCTATTGGATAGTAGTTATGTAAAAATCCCTTATGGTGAAGAGCCCCGAAGCTGATGGAGTGAACACACAGCGATCTGGATCTTAGTTGGTGCTAATGAGATCAAAAACTCCTCGCTGTTCTTCATCTAAAACTGAATGAAGAATGTTTGGATGCATGCTGGCTTCCTTAAAAGTTATCCGGGTGGCAGGACATCCTAGGAATCCAATCATGGATCCCGCCCAGTTTTGATGCCAAAAGAGAATATTTCCCTCGCCCACAATCCACTGAGAGTGCTGTCGAAGATCTGACACCATAGGTAATAACATGGACCATAAAGGGGAACCATGGGCTCTCTCATTATCATTATTCTCTTTGTTGATTGAAGAAATAACCTTACCCCATAGAGTACGTTCTTCCACAACCTCCCAAACAAGTTTTTCTTGCATGCATTGCAGTGTATCAGATAGGTTCCTAACATTGATCCCTCCTTCATTTACCGGTCTCGCCATCCTTTTCCAAGAAATCCAATGGTGCTTGCCTTCAGATAAAGAATCCTATATAAACGTTTCTAGGATTTTATCAATGGCCAGGATGACCCCCTTTGTCACTTTAATTGATGAAAGATCATGTATAGGGATGCTTTAAAGGACACTATTAATCAGGGTAATGCGTCCCCCGAATGAAAGGAAATGGTTTTTCCAGTTGAGAACCAGGCTCAAAATCTTGTTAATAATCTGATCAAAGTATTTAATGAAAGTTCTTCCTGTAGAAACCGGCATGCCTAAATACTCCAAGGGAACGGATTCCTTATGCATGTTCAGCTCACTGCACAAGAGGAAAATCTGACTTGACCCACATTTGTTAGAGATGTACATAGTGCTCTTGGTTCTTTCGATCACCTGACCACTCTAGGAGCAGTATTCATCCAGGACATTGCTTATACTACGTACTATTCGTCTATTAGCATTACTAAAACTCAGGGAATCATCCACAAACATTAGATGGGAGATTGTGGGTAGATTCCTTTTCTTGAGAAATGGAAGGATTTCCCCGTAGAGTACCTTTCTGTTGAGGAAATGGCTATGTGTGTCCTGCATGATAATGAAAATTGTTGGGGAAAGGGGGTCACCTTGCTTGAGCCCTCGAGTAGCCTTGAAAATGCCATGGGACTTACCCATTAAATATACTTCCAACCATGGAGAACTCACAAATTTAAATAGAATATCAGTAGCCCAGACTGAGAATCCCATGATGGAGAGAACGCTATTGATAAAACCCCATTCAATTCTATCATAAGCCTTTTCCATGTACAATTTTATAGCCATGTTAGAATCATACGTCTTGAGGTTGATATCTATAATCATCTCATGCACCAAAGCATTAACACCTTGAATCGATCTGCCTTTCACAAAACCATGCTTCTCAAGTGATAGCCACCATGGAATATGTTTGGATAGCCTCGAATTGATAATGGTGGAAAGAATATTATAAGAAAAGTTGCACATACCCACTGACTTATAATGGGAAATAGAGGAGGGATCTTTTATATTAGGCAAAAGAATCAGCATAGTGGCACTTGCGATCCTAGGACGAGTGGTACCATGAAAGAAGTCCTGGATGGATGCGACTATATCCACCTTCACCACCTCCCAAGAAATCCTGTAAAAAGAACCAAGAAAATCTTCGGGGCTTGGGGCACTGTCCGGGTTGAGGTTTGACATAGCTACGAACACATCTTCCTACTCGGGAATGACCTCAAAGGATGATTTATCATCACTAGATACCTATCTTGGAATCACCTCGAACAACTCTGAGGATCCTGTGGGATAACCATTTCCCATGGCCTAGCTAGGACTTGAAAGTAAATTCTGAAAAAAAGATAGAGCACTACTTCCGATCACATCCCTGTCATTTGAGTAGGATCCATCCTCCAACCTAATATTGGGCCTAACCTTCCAACTTCTATTTTTTATACATGCATGAAAAAAGGTTGTGTTCTTTTCGCCTTCACGAATCCATTTCACCCTGGACCATTACCTTGAAACACATTCCTATTTAAGAATAAGTTCTTCAAGTAAAGATTTCGTGTCAGACAACTCTTCAAAAATTGCCTCGTCCCAAACATCCTCCAAAATACCCTCCAACCTTTCCACTTCCTGTTTGAGTACATTCAAGCCTCTATCACTGGGTGGAATCCCTTTCGCCCATGAATGAACTTTGAGTTTTAGTCACCTTAATTTGTTGTGAATAGCAACCCAGGAATGACCCTGAGCCAGTTCATTCCAGACGTCACGCATGATTTGATGGAATTCAGGAATACTGGCCCAGTACTCCAGAAACCTGAAACAGTCACTCCTCTCCTTCCTGATGTTCAAAGAAACTAACAAGGGAGAATGATCAGACACCCCACATACAATATAGTAGACCTTAGCCTCAGAGTACTTGGCAATGGCATGCGAATTTTCCAAGCACCGATCCAGATGACTCCAGCATCGCTTACTACCTTTTTGATTTTTACACCATGTGAAACAGTCCCCACAGTATCCCAAGTCCCTAAGCCCCTTACCATACATAAAATGGGAGAAGTCGAGACTGGCACAACGATGAAAGGATCCCCTGTTGATCTTCTCCTTCGGATCAGAAATGATGTTAAAATCACCACCAACGAGCCAGGGAGAGTCCGTCGGATCAAACAGGCTAAGCTCCTCCCACATAACCTGTCTCCTTTGCACATCACAACTCCCATACATAGAAGAACAGAAGAATGAATCATCACTACTGGAGTCCTTCACTATGATAAATTGTTCTCCGACTTCTACCATATCCACACTAATCTCCTTTCCACAGAAAATCCAGATGTGATGATTAGCGGGTTCTGCATGCATGGACACATGCATGCGGATTCTGTGCATGAAATCCTTGATCTTTGTAGAGACATATTTGTGATCCAAAACAGCGGTGATTCAAAACTTGTGTTTATTAATATCTGTTTCTAGGAAATCAGTTTTAACCCAGGCCCCAAGGCCACGAGATTCTAGATTATAATGGGTATCATTGAAATAGGGGAAGCCTGGATTTGGCCCCAGGTGATCTGGCCTTCATGGTGCGAGAAGGTGAAACTTCTTTCACAATTCTTCTCTGGTCCCTCGTGCATACTCTCGCTCCTGCTGGAGAAAATTTTCCACCTGAAGGGGTCAAAAGCAAGGGAATCCTACTACACTTGCCTTTCCTCATACTTTGAGGGGTTGGAATGATAGTCTCCAGTTGGACGTCTGAGGCTTCTTGCAGAAAATTGTCACTTCCAGGATTAGAAACACTGTCAGGCTATGTAGATGGAAGCCCTGGGGGAGTATTAGTATACCAGTCTATCTCCGAGACATAGTGACTACGAGTAGGAATGATGGTCAGACAACTAGAGACTTGTACCTCTCCCTTACCCCCTAAAATAGATTTTCTTCAAGGTAAAATTGTTGCTGATATAATCCAATACCTCATACCCGACTATTTAGAAAACATTCTCCAGATTCCATCCATCCACCGAACATCAAAAAGAAACTGAAAAGGATTAGGGGAACCAATTGGTGGAGAAACCTAAGCAGGAAAGATCGAAACTGAATGAAGTGACGCCAAAGCCAAGTCTGGCTGACTCACCACACCGCGTTTTCTAGTCACAACTTTGAGAGAAGAAACCGAAATAGGCCAAACCTGGTAATCCTTAAGATATGCCCCCCCAGAGTGCTTAGGGTTATTCTGCTAACCAATGAAATCGAAGGAAAATAATCCTTCCTCTGTCCACATCTGTGGTGATTTCTGCAGATCTGAATAGAGTTCCCCTGAAGAGAACAGAAGGAGCAGAACCTTGGGAAGACTGGGTAAAAAATGTCCGGACTCCATTCCAGGGAACCTTGCACCTTTAATTTGATAAGTTTTAGTGGCGAAAAGGCCAGATCTAACTCCAAACAGATCTGAGAATCAGAGGAGACCGCCCCGTTTTTTGATCTGTCATCTGCACAAAGAAAACCTCTAATAGAATTCCGGATGGCTCTAAGAAGAGTATCATTAAAAAAAGGAATAGGTAAATCTGGTAAGGAAATACAGACAGCAGCACGAGAGCACTCCCTCCCACTATGGGCCACGAGAGACCATCTGGAAAGACTGAAGTTCCATCTGCCCAAGAACCGAGGGGCTCTACACCACGACTGGATAAAGTCATGCTCTGAAGAGAAAGTCAAGAAAAAAGAGTTCCTGTGAAGAGGGAATATTTTCACCGAATCCGTGAGACCCCAAGAGTCCATGAATCGCTTAAAAACTGAAATAGGAGGCCTGGAAGAACTAAACCACACTTCTAGGGTCCATTTCAGACATTCAACGGCCTCCTTGCAGGTCTTCGGGGGAAACTCCACTCAAAGAGAATTACGTTCTCTAGAAACCTTCGAAGAGAACGGTATGATATCAGGACCTACCGCCTGCAATTCTGAAGGAGAGGGATTAAAAAGCACATCCTTGAAGGAAAAGACCACTTCACCGCCGCATAGATTAGAACCACCAATACTCCGGTGCGAAGACGGCACCAAAAACGCTAGGGAGCCACCATCTGGAAGGGTGCCAGATGAAAAAATTTGAAAACCTCTAGGCGCGTGGGGCGCATTCTCCAGAACTGCAAAATGGGAAGCCATAATTTACTAATTTTTATTAATTTTACAAATTTTAGACAATATATAGTATTTTAAATTAATTTTCACTGAATTATTCTATTTTTTTATTAATTATACTAATTAGAGACATATTTTTACAAATTTTTACTAATTACCACTAATTATTACTAAGTACCACTAATTAACAAAAATTATTACTAAGTACCAATAATTATTTCTAATTATTACTAATTATTACTAATTACCACTAATTATGAATAATTATAACTAATTATTACTAATTATTACTATTTATTACTAATGACCATTAAATAAATACCTTAAAACTTAATTTTTTGTCAGATGAAAAGCCAAATATTTATTTCCCTATAAAATTGAAATCTTTTAAAGATTTAAGGAGAAAAATAAGAGAGGAGAAAAATAGTGCAAAGGAAGAGGAGGAGAAAGCAAAAAAAATTCTGGTGGGGGTATATGTAGGTTAGATAATTTGTGATGGGTCTCCCATTATAAATAGTATTTTTTATGATGGGAACCATCACAAATAGTACCCACCATAAATAACCGTGTTGGTGGTAAATGTTTTTTTGTGATGGGTCCCATCACAAATACCCTTCTATCAATAGTTTATTTATGAATAGAATTAAATCCTGTCATGAATAATTAATAATCGCAAATACCCTTCCACTGATAGATTGTTTTTTATGAGAAGTAAGTCAAATCACAAATAAAAATACTAACAGAAGGTATTTATGATGATAATATAATGTCATCGCAAATACCTTTCCCACAATTTGGTGTGTAGATCACTCCAAAGGTATTTGCGATAAGAATTGTTTCCCATCACAAATTGTTATTTAGCAATAACTATTTGTGATGAGAGACAAAAGCATCAAAAATATCCCATAACAAATTCCCATTTTTCCTATAATGAGACCATTATGAGGGTGATACTTTGGTTCCAGTTATGAATCTACTTGGATGGACTCTTATAGTGATAAATACTTATAGTGCTCTTGGAGTGATACTTGGGTTCCTCCTTATAGATCACCTTGGATAAGCTCAAGATGACACTTTATTAAGAACTTTCGATTCCTCTTTATTCATAACTCTAAATACCTCTTTATTAAGAATTAAGGACGCATTTTTATGAAGTCTAGGTATGCATCCACCAAGACAAAGAACATGCGTGGGTTCGGTCCATGTATACAATTGACTCTTGACGACGTAGTTATGTTTTCCATACATGTATTCTAGAAAAATTATAATATATAGACACACACACACACATTAACTTATATACCATATCTGTATAGGTTGACCTTGGTTTAAAGACATCCGACTTAGGTTAAAATAGGTAGTATCAGTTGTGTATCCCATGAGGAACCTGAAAAGATATGTTTTATTTATTTGTTGCTATACCCTTATATTTAACTGCGCACTACTCATTTTATATGCATATACTAGATAGTTTTAGACACCATTTGTGGTGACCTACTAAGTATATCTCACACCTTTTTCATCCAACCTATGGTACCTTAATAGACTTCATGACTGTAGGGATAAACAAAGGGAAGAACCCAATATCCGATGTTTTATTTTCAGTACTTAGACAAAGCATGGGAGAAGAGGATCAAACCTATGGTCGTGGTGCTATCAGAGGATATTTTTTGTTTTTTTCTATTTATTTAGGAAGTTTTATATCTATGTACCCTTGTATCTTATGCACTCCCCTTTTTGTATAGCATCATGACATGATCATCATTTTTGTATTTGATATTGAATTAGCTTCCTCTTATTTATTACATCCAGATGATTTATTATTCCACTACTAATTTTTTATTACTGTTTTTTCTACTTACTATTTTTATATACCACTATTATACACTACTGTAACACCCAAATCTTCCACGGTATGCTTCTCTTTCAATAATGCAATAGCTTGCATTGTACGCAAGATTGAGGTTCTAACACACCGCGACCAATCAAAGTAGCTGTTATGAATAGCAATACCCACTTTTTGAAATTATATAAATTTTATATTTTAAAATAGAATTCATTTTTGGATTCAAAATATTGAAATTATCCTAAGTTGAATTTTTTGTATTTTTCTAAGAACATCCAATTTTCGATGAATAGTGAAAAATACTTAAAAACAACATTTTTAATCAAAATAATTTATAGTGATAAATTATAATATTGAGTGGTTTTAAATTATAATTAGAATATAATTTTACCATTTTTTCCAATGGTGGTCATTAAAATTAATTTCACTTTGAAATTGGACATAAACAATTGTCAATCTTTTGATTGATATTGTTTCTTAAAAACACACTATTTGTTTTGAAAGCGGGAATTAAGTATAAAATTAATTAATGAAACTTATATATTTGGATTTTTTTTAAAATAGACATCATTTTTGAATTCGGAATATCAATTATAGCTTAGGGTGAATTTTTGGTATTGTTCTGAGAAACTTTAATTTTTGATGAATAGTGAAACCACTAAGTGGTAGTTAAAAAAATAATTTTTCGTTTAAATGAAACTTTACCACTTATGTGAATTTAATTTAAAAAATCCGACATACATGGTTGTCATTAGTAAGTAAAATTTGGTTCAATGAGATGAAAATAATTTTTGGTGAATAATAACTTTTATGTTTTATTAATCACGATTAAATGTAATTAGTGTAATTTAAGGTAAATATAATGTTATAATAATATGAAATTACCTTTACACTTGTCCTACCCTTATTGGATGAGTCATGGACGACCAAGAAAATCCATGGGTCAACTTGGGGACCCCATGGAGCCACTTGGGTAAGAAAATGACATTAATAACTTTTTATTTAAAGTAAAAATAAAATTGTCACAAACATGTGTTGTTTTACTAAATTAATTATTACATGGGGTTATATAAGTTACATTTTCTACTATAAATATTCATTTGAAAGATAAAACAATTTCCTACATCATTCTATTTTTTTTTATAATTTTTAGACATTATATAAATTAAATTTTTTATGACACCATGATGATGCAGCGATTACCTCATTAATTATCAATTTAAATAAAATGAAAAGATAATGTAATATCTAAGACTTACACTTGTCAAAAACATATTTTATGAGTATATTTGAAACCCTTATCAACTTATCCTTGAAATATATAATTTTGGGACCTTTAAAATCCGAAAATCATTATATAATAATGTAACATTTTATGACTTTCCAAGAGTGCCCCTCCTCTCCTCCTATAAAAGGTCCTCACATCTACCACCTTATTCACACCATAAAATCCATTTGTCTCAGCCAACCTCGGCCCAAATACTCTCTCAAATTCCCTATATTATTCCTAGAAGCCTAAATTTGGGAAGAAGTCATCCCAAGGAAGGCTTTGGCTCAAATCAAAAAGAGTTACCCGATTTTAAGGTAATGTCTTCTATTATGTTCTTTTGTTTTATTTTGATTCTCCAACCCCTTAAACTATTTTTATTCCTTTATTTTGTAACAAAACCAGTATCTTCAATATAATATAATTTTTTAATGAGAATTATTTTATTTACACTTACACACACCTTCGTCTAATGGTTAAAGAACATACTGTTTCTGTGGGTGGATAATTACTACCTCACGAAATGATGATTGTTCAATCTTCTTTTAACACCTCTCATGGTGGACATTAAGATGTCACTATATTTATATATGATATATATTATATTTATTATTTCCTTATGCTTCTTTATTTTTCATTTATGGCATACCTTTATGGTTTCCATTATGGGTAAACACGATATCTTCATCTTAGGAAGTGCGGACTACCGACCCCTCAAAGTGATTTGAATCGTTAATGCCATATGAGGGATGTGTAAAGGATGGAGTGAATGATATTATATATTATATTATACTTTAATTATAATATAACTTTATATCATTATGTTTTCATTCCATTAAATATGAAATAGAAATGAAAGTAGCGTTCATGCGTACGTACGACTTACCGTCTCCATGAACTGTGCATTTCATTTCTTACCTCTAAATGTTATGTAATATTATAAATGAATATATATACTGGATATATATGATATATATGATATCTAAATCATGAATATAATTCTATATATAATGGATATTTTACCACATGAACAACTTGTAATTATAAGAAGTTTATTTTTGACTAAAGTACCAAAGATCGACAAAACGGCCGTTATTAACTTAAATAATTACATAATGTTCATAACATGGTAATAAGTGATATAAAAGGAATAATTAACTTGAAAAATGTTCTTAAGAAGTTATAAATTAACTCTAGTTTATTATTCAGGAGGTTAAAGAACGATCGAGTCAAGTCGGACACGAGGTAAGGGACTTCGTCTCAATCTCCTTTCATTGAGGCATATTTTGTTTTATACACAACTTTCCCTTATATGGTGTATAAACCCCTTTTACTTTTATTTTTATTCAAAATAAATCTTTTTTATATGAATCATTTTACTAAAAGACAAAAGGGAATGTTTTTTTGTCATACGTATGGGGCGAAAACGACTTCTCCGCCGCCGTGAACATTATTTGAGTTTCGACTTCCTCTACAACCCATAACTTTTTTTAAATGAAAAATAAATACCATGTTTTACTTTTCTATTATTTTGGTATTGAAAATTGTTTTGATAATGTTTTTATTATATTAATGTGTTGTATTTATATCTTGTGATTGAAATATGGAAATGTTATTTTTCCTTTATGCATGTTTTATATGATACGATTATGTTATGGTTTATGATATGTTTAATCCTTTTCATATAAGGAATGAATTGGACTTAGTATGTGATGGGTGGAGCCCACTATAGCTCCTTGATGCATCGGTAGGTCTCATGAGAAAAACTAGTGTCTTGGCACAAGGCCTTGACAAAATCTTATTTGTAGTCTTGGCACGAGGCCTAGGCTACGTGGTTATGATAGTCTGGCATTATACATTCCATCATTATGAAAGTGGTTATTGATATTGCATGTGGTTATTCGACTAGAAGAATATCAATGTGAGTAAGTAAATGGCATTATTTAATTTTACTTTTTCCATATTATGCTGAAGTTCAAGTTTAAAAGGCTTTTGTTTTAGTTATACATTACCTTAAATGTTTATGTTTATTTATTAAAGTTTTCGCTATATTGTTATCCTTACTGAGCATCTAAGCTCACCCCTTTTAATGTTTTATTTTTCCCAGGTTGTGAAGAAGTATTTTATGAATGACCTGCAGGGATAATATGAGGGGATATTAAGACAAGAAGTTTTTGTAGTTTTTTTGTACTTTATGATGTAATGTAAGACTTATGAATGTATCTAGTGTTACAAGGTTACTAAACTAATCGGTATTCTGAGACTTGATCTTTTCTGATCATGCCAATGTTACGTAATAATGCACCGACTCTGGGTAACTGGGGTCGGGGCATTACATTTGGTATCAGAGGCTGTTTAGTACTAACCTTGGAAGCTAGATTTAGATAAACTATGATTAGAGCACATAGCCCTAAGATAGACTTTGAGGATTAGTATATAAGAACTTCATAGAATTTTGTTATTATAGAGATTTTTGTGAGTTTTCCGAGAAATAAATCCCTGTCTGGATATGAGCAGGTAGAGGCAGCTCTGGCACAGATGTACCTAGGGGTAAAACCCGAAAACACCGCTTTGAGCTAGACTCGAATGGGAACTGGTGCACGACAACGGGCCTTGCTGCACTCTTGGTTATGACACTCCCGGGGGATATGCTTAGGATAATTTTCATTTTCTTTACAAACCACTATGAAGGGTTTATGAGTATATAATTCCTCAAAGAAAACGTTTTTATGATTTTGGATTATATCCATAAATAGTTAAATTTATGTTAAGTGTTTTTCAAGTTTGTTATTATGTATTTTGATTCATAAACTAATCTAGTTTATGCCATTGTTTAGAAATGGTGCCTAGTGGAAGGAATGGAAACTGTATCAATGCACGCAATCCATGTAGGGATTTCCCTCCTTTTCAAGATAATTATAGAGGAGCTGGTGATACAACCGGTGCTGATCAACTTATCACCATACTGGGACAACTCACTCAGGTTATGAATAATAACCTTACTTGTATGGAGCACCCTGATCCGCAACGTGGAAGATCAATGTTAGATCATTTCATGAGGCAACAACTGCCAGAATTTAATGGGGGTACAAATCCATTAGTAGTTGAGAAATGGATAAACTCCTTAGAGAAAATATTCCACACCTTGGGGAGTAGCAAAATGAAGAAAGTTGTCATGGGAGTTTACCGCCTCACTGGAGATGCCGATCAATGGTAGTCACTGATTTAAAACACAAAGGAAGATGAATAAGTATCAAGTATGGAATGGAGGGAGTTTAAGGAAATTTTCATAGAAAAATAATTTCCACATGACCATCGAGCAGATATGGAAAGGCAATTTCTGAGTCTGAGGTAGAAGGAGGATGAGAATGTCACAAAGTATGAGGATAAATTTACAAGGTTAGCGAGGAATGCTGAAGATTATATACGTAACCCAAGAAGTAAGATTGATCATTTATTTGTTGGGTTAAAACCATTTCTCTGTCAAGAATTAGTCTCACAAACCTTCTCGTCATACGAAGATATTGTCTCATGTGCTATCAAGACGGAAAAGGAATTCTTAAGTCTTGTGACTTTAAAGCAAAGTAATAGAAGAAGAGATATTCTGATCAATCTAGAAATGGAAATAAGGTGAAGAAGGTAAAAGTTGAATATCATTCCTACAGTAAATGTGGGAAGAAACACCCCGGTACTTGCTTGAAGGGAATGAGAGTTTGTTATAAATGTAGAGAAAAATGTCATCAGGCTCATGATTGCAAGAGAAAGAAAGAGGATATCAATGTTGAATGCTACAATTGTAGGGAAAATGGGGCATTATGCAAATGAATGTCCTAAGATTCCGGGAAAATTACCATAGAAAAGTCCAAGGGATCAAGGCCAATCCTATGCTGTTACTACAGTTGAAGTGGAATAATTAATGTATTGGTGCTTTTGGACTCAAGGATTATATTCTGGTTATAAGAATAATGTGATATATAGAAGGATTGTACTGTAGTACTTGTTATTTTAATTAAGGTTTTAATATGATTTAGGTATTCATATTTTTAGTATGTGACAATAAGAGAAAATTTACTTTGTTTGGGGAATCTGATGTTACAATTGATTTTGGAATTTAGAGACCTTTTAGAGAAAGTCTGGACAGAGGTATTTTGGATAACTATAAAGATTGGAATGGATTAAGTTTAACTTTGGATAGTATTATTTAAGGTTAAAACATTTCTAAATATTATTTTTGGAATATTATAACACTATAGTTTTAGGAAAAGGACAAACTGCAGGTTGGGTGATAACCCGTCGCGTCGGACAAAGCTACAGGAATCGAACCCACAACCATAGTGAGAAAGGCCTTTATTACCTACAATTAGCCTACAGGAAGTACCTGGTTTTTACAAAATAGTTTTCCTAATCTAAATGGTATGTGTTAATATTTGGAACCTTGTACGATTAGGATAAATATAATATTTTTGAGTTCTATCAACTTTTTTAGGGAAATATGAGTTTGTGGTAGAAATTAGTTGAAGGTTGAAACTCTACTTGTCAAGTATATATATATATACCTCTCTCTTATTCTATGAATAAATTGATTCTTAAACTTTAGGAAAGGGATATTAAAACAAAAAATGTGTTATCCTAATGCCTTATGTTTTGTTGAACTGATGATATTTTAAATCAACAAATATTGAAGGCTTTGAGGCCCTCAATTTTACACTTGTTTGTGATTGATGACCTCAATCAATCCCTAAAAATATTTAAGTTTTTCCTCCAATTATATGTCTTTAATTGCCACCAATTTTCTCCTAATCGAGATCATAATTTGGTTGTGACTTTTTCATTTCCCTTTGCCTCTTATCAAGGCTAAATTTTATTATCATTATTTTCGATGTGGGTTTTACACAAAGGTAATTTCTATTTTCAAACTTTTATTTTCGAAGAACTTTTTCAAATTTCAAGGATATAATTTATTTAAGGAGGGGATAATGTAACACCCCAAGCTTCCATAGTACGCTTCTCTTTCAATAATGTAATAGCTTGCATTGTACGCAAGATCGAGGTTCTAACACACCGCGACCAATCAAAGTAGATGTTATGAATAATAATAAAAACTTTTTGAAATTATATAAATTTTATATTTCAAAATGGAATTCATTTTTGGATTCGGAATATCAAAATATATTAGGGTGAATTTTTGGTATTGTTATGAGAAACTTCAATTTTTGATGAATAGTGAAACCAAGAAGTTGTAGTTAAAAAACTAATTTTTCATTTAAATGAAACTTTACCACTTATGTGAATTGAATTTCAAAAATCTGACATACATGGTTGTCATTATTAAGTAAAATGTGGTTCAATGGGATGAAAATAAGTTTTGGTGAATAGTAACTTTTAAGTTTTATTAATCGCGATTAAAGGTAATTAGTGTAATTTAAGGTAAATATAATGTTATAATAATATGAAATTACCTTTACACTTGTCCTACCCTTATTGGATGAGTCATGGAAGACCATGAAAATCCATGGGTCAACTTGGGGACCCCATGGTGCCACTTGGGTAAGAAAATGACATTAATAACTTTTTATTTAAAGTAAAAATAAAATTGTCACAAACATGTGTTGTTTTAATAAATTAATTATTACATGGGATTATATAAGTTAAATTTTCTACTATAAATATTCATTGGAAATATAAAACAGTTTCCTACATCATGATATTTTTTTTATAATTTTTAGACATTAAATAAATTAAATTTTTTATGAAACTATGATGATGCAGCGATTACCTCATTAATTAACAATTTATATAAAATGAAAATATAATGTAAAATATAAGACTTAAACTTGTCCAAAACCTATTAGATGAGTATATTTCAAACCCTTATCACCTTATCCTCGAAATATATAATTGTGGGACCTTTAAAATCCAAAACTAATTATATAATAATGTAACATTTCATGACTTTCCAAGAGTGCCCCTCCTCTCCTCTTATAAAAGGCCCCCATATATACCACCTTATTCACACAATACAAGCAATTTGGCTCGGCCAACCTCTTCCAAAATACTCTCTCAACTTCCCTTTATTACTCCTAGAAGCCACACTTTGGGAAAAAGTATTCCCAAGGAATCCTTTGGCTCAAATAAAAAAGAGTTACCCGATTTTAAGGTAATGTCTTCTCTTATGTTATTTTGTTTTATTTTGCTTCTCCAACCCCTTAAACTCTTTTTATTCCTTTATTTTGTAACAACACAAGTATATTATATATACTAGGATGTTTTTATGAGAATTATTTGATTTACACTTACACAAACCTTCATCTAATTGTTAAAGAACATACTATTTCTGTGGGTGGCGAATTACTGCCTCACGAAACGATGATTGTTCAATCTTGTTTTAACACCTCTCATGGTGGACATAAAGATGTAAATATATTTATATATGATATATATTATGTTTATGATTTCCTTATGCTTATTTATTTTTCATTTATGTCATACCTTTATGGTTTCCATTATGGGTAAACACGATATCTTCATTTTAGGAAGTGCGGACTACCGCCCCCTCAAAGTGATTTGAATCGTTAATGCCATATGAGGGATGTGTAAAGGATGGAGTGAATGATATTATATATGATATTTTACTGGAATTATAATATAACTTTATTTAATTATGTTTTCATTCTATTAAATATGAAATAGAAATGAAAGTAGCATTCATGCGTACGTACGGATTACCGTCTCCATGAACGGTGCATTTCATTTCTTACCTCTAAATGTTATGTAATATTATAAATGAATATATATAATGGATATATATGATTTATATGATATCTAAATCATGAATATAATTATGGATATAATGGATATTTTACCACATGAACAACTTGTAATTATAAGAAGTTTATTTTTGGCTCAAGTACCAAAGATCGACAAAACGACTATTATTAACTTAAATAATTACATAATGTTCATAACATTGTAATAAGTGATATAAAAGGAATAATGAACTTGAAAAAGGTTCTTAAGCAATTAGAAATTAACTCTAGTTTATTATTCCGGAGGTTAAAGAACAATCAAGTCAAGTTGGACATGAGGTAAGGGACTTCGTCTCAATCTCCTTTCATTAAGGCATATTTTGTTTTATACACAACTTTCCTTTATAAGGTGTATAAACCCATTTTACTTTTAAGTTTATTCAAAAGGAATATTTTTTATATGAAGTGTTTTACTAAGCAACAAAAGGTAATGTTTTTTTGTCATACGTATGGGGTGACAACGACTTCTCTGCCGTTGTGACCATTATTTGAGTTTTGGATTCCTCTACAAGCCATAACTTTTTTTAAATGAAAAATAAATACCGTGTTTTAATTTTCTATTATTTTTCTATTGAAAATGGTTTTGATAATTTTTTTATTAAATTAATGTGTTATATTTATATCTTGTGATTTAAATGTGGAAATTTTATGTTTGCTTTATGCATGTTTTATGTGATACAATTATGTTATGGTTTATGATATGTTTAAACCTTTTCATATAAGGAATGAATTGGACTTAGTATGTGACGTGTGGAGGCAACTATAGCTCCTCTATGCATCGGTAGGTATCATGAGACAAACTAGTGTCTTAGCATGAGGCCTTCACAAAATCTTATTTGTATTCTTGGCACGAGGCCTTGGCTATGTGGTTATGATAGTCTGGCATTATGCATTCCATCATTATGAAAGTGGTTATTGCTATTGCATGTGGTTATTCAACTAGAAGAATATCCATGTGAGTAAGTAAGTGGAATTATTTCATTTTACTTTTTCCATATTATTCTGAAGTTCAAGTTTAAATGGATTTTGTTTTAGTTATACATTGCCTTAAATGTTTATGTTTATTTATGAAAGTTTCCGCTATATTGTTATCCTTACTGATCATCTGAGCTCACCCCTTTCAATGTTTTATTTTTACCAAGATATGAAGAAGTATTTTATGAATGACCTGAAGGGATAGTATTATGGGATATTAAGACAAGATGTTGTTTTAGTTTTTTTACTTTATGATGTAATGTAACAATTATGAAAGTATCTAGTGTTCCAAGGCTACTAAACTAATCTGTCTTCTGAGACATGATCTTTTGTGATCATGCCAATGTTACGTAATAATGCACCGAATCTGGGTAACTGGGGTCGGGGCGTTACACTATGATCGAGGGGTATAGTCTCTTTACTATACTACCATATACCCCCATTTCTATTCATCAACCTCTAGCATATAGGTTGAAGAACTTGAGGTCATGTGGCTGGCTGAGTTCATTTACTTATGAGTGAACCATACCAGAGATGCTACAAAGTGGTGTTAGAGGTTATTTTTTTTCTTTTGTATTATTTTTTGTGTATTATAAAGGAGACTCATAATGTGTCTAAATTTGAAAATGATCCTGTGCATGGGAGTAGCTATCCCACATACAGGGGAAATACAAATTACTAGGGATGTGATATTGTTGTTTTGGATTGTGCCAGTTACAATTGAACTTATTTCACCATTGGGTAACACACATGACTTGCGAGGTTATTATTATTATTATTATTATAATGTATTTTCATTTACCTTGGTCAATGAGGCAAGGGTTTATCATCTCATGCATCATTATAGAAACTTGAGGATTCACATGTCATGCATTATGCCAAACCATGTAAGTGTATTTTTTTGGTTTCATTCCTTCTATTGTATGTGATTTTTGTAAGTTCCATGACTGTTATATATGAAAATTTTCTAATGTTTCTTGTAGGGATAAAATAATTAGATTAATTAAACTATATGCATTAGCCTAAATTTTATTTTCCTATTTATCTTGATAGTGTCACCTTAATTAACCAATTATTTCTAGTTTGATCCATAGACTACTGATTCTATGAAGTGAACTGAATTTTTATAGATAAAATTCCCCTTGCAATTTAATTAAAAATATTATTATGTAATATGGATAGAGAAAACAGATGCAATTATTTAGTTTTATTATATCCTATCATATTTAAATGACTGTTAAGAATCTTTACCATTGATAATATATCCATTGAACAATGATCACATGATTAGTATAAATATAGCATTTTAACAAATCTATTTGGCACAGACAAAGGAAGCGGTGGACTCAACAATTTGGATCATACCTTATAAAGACCATTTATTGGATCTTATAAGGGAGATAACATCAATGGTATTTTCCCTTGACCAATCCCAAACCAATATCCAGTAACTTGAACATGAGAGAAACCGTTTATGGGAGAAGTTCAAGCACATAGAGATAACGACCCAAACCATGTATGCCAAACCACCCCAGTAAAGTCTCATAGTCACACACCTTACTCTTAGGGAGTTTTCTGATGTATTAAAGGTGTAACACCCTGACCCCTCTAGACTAGAGTCAATGCATTTCCTGTTATATTGACATGGTTAAAAGGAATGAAAATCTCTAAGGAAAGATCAGTTTAGTAGTCTTGAAGAAACTAGATACATTGATGTAACTCAAATTACACTAGAAAAGGTTATAAAATACAACACATAAAAAAACTAAGAACTGCATCCACAAAACTCAATAAATAGTCTCCTCTTCATAACCAGTTGAAGGTAAACAAATGAAATGGTTGAGATCAAATGCTTAGTAAGGGTTAAAAATAGTGGAAGCATGAATTAATAATAACTGAATTGTAAACAATTTGACATAATTAATATGGCCTGGTGAATAAATAAAAAACTCTCACCATTAATAAACTAAGAATGAAACTGCATCCATAGATTTTGTCATAGTGAAAACCTCATGTAAAGTAAAAACTATTAATTAATAAAGATAATTATTATTAATTGGACGTCATGTATCTATCACATGATACGATAATACCTTTAAAAATGGTTTAGTTCTGTGGGTAGAAACCCATCTGATTTTTGAAAAAAAACTCGAAGGGTTTGTCACCAAATTGATTTGTCTCATGAGACATATCGACGCATCTAGGGGCTATAGATGGCCCCACCCTTCCAAGAATTATTTATACATATATTCAAAACAAGACAAATATGCCATTTCATTATCCATATAGAATAGATGATACAAATTCATCAATATTTGCACATTCAAAGAAACATTCAAAATAAAAACCGTATGTAAAATGGTATATGACTTAGACAATAATCATATCCATGATATGAGAATATGGAAATTTAAATGTAATATAATTTCAATTTAAAATTTATCTCTAATGGGTAGTAGGTACACCACATAAGAAAGAGTAGGTGCACAATACTAGGCAAGTCACAATGAAGTGAAAATAGAGACAAAGCTTGTTACCATGTTGTAATCAATTGAGACGTATAGCCAAAATTTAATAACAAAAAAATGAATCACATAATAACATGAATATAAAGAGAATCATGATAATATATATAAAATGTCAGTACACCTTTACCACATAAAATAAATAAGAGGCGAACAATGGAAATCTCATAAAATTCAAAGTGAGATGAAAAAACCCCTTACAAACATTTCGGCATGGTATCGAGTGTTCTTGAGAGGGATTAATGAGAGGTAAAAGGGTATACCATTACTTATATATCATAAGGGAAGAATGGGTGAGGTGAGAAAACATACCCCATCATTAGGTATGAAAAATAAAAGAGCTCAACATATGGGAGATTCTTGAACAAAAGTGAGAGAGAGGATCCCTTACCTTAAATCCGTTGGTGTTCTCCACTTGTTATTAAATATCTGAATAAACAAATTAGGTTTATTAATTAATAATGACATAACCTATTATATATTTAATTGTTTTAGTATAATCATTTTAAGTTATTTTATAACTGTTTTGATTGGTTATGAGGTTCAATTTCATTTTTCGATCTCGTTTATTTACTTTGTTTTAATAACCGGTTCGCTTATATTCATGTTTGGATAAACATGTAAGATGAAAGTGGTTGTCCAAAATTGAAGTTATATTCTATTAGTGCACATCTAGGATATTACATGGTTTTAAATTTAATTTGGTTACTTGGAGTGAATTCGAATTATTATATAAAACCATAGTGACAACCGTTTTTGTTAATCACTGGGGTTGATTACAAAGAACTTGTTTTGCTTTATAACTTAATAACATTTGTAAAAAAGGATTAAAAAACATAAAATAGGATATAATAAATATATAATAATCTAGTTAAACCATAAAACAAATGGTTTCATGACCAAAATTAAATATAATAATAGAAATTGATAAACCATTGTCTTTGAAATGTCTAAATTGGAACATCTCAAACGATGCTTTCATTTTTTTCATATAAAAGGTGGGGAAAGGAGATAAGATAATGAAATATACAATTAGAATAAAAAAATTCCAGTACATGTATGTTACTGGATTTATCATACTATTTGGGTGAAGGGAGGTGAGGAAGGAAACAAAAAGACAAGAACTTAAAAGAAAAGAAGGAATTGGAAAGAGGAATTTACCTCTTAAGACTTCCTCTTTTGAGAACCTCTAAAGTGGAGCGGTTTTGGTATTTTGGAGAGTCTAGGGGATTTTGGACGTGGGGGAGGATATTGGAGAGATATTTGGGAAGAATATTGGCAAGAAACAAGGCTCGAGAGGAGTGAAGAGAAGAGGGAGTGGGGGGGGGGGGGGGGTTATAGTGGAGGAGAGAAGGGTTTTCATAATTTTTTAATCATTGGTTTATTATTATTTCTTCACAAGACAAGGAATAATAATTATTACATGACCAAGAATAGTAATAAATTCATTTTACTTCAAACCAATTGGTCTTATATCATTAGATCATCACCAATGACTCAATAAATCCCTTATTTAGCATTTATCATAAATTATCGTATTTTACTATTCATAAAATTCAAGTATTTCATAAAAATCCAAAAAATTCATCCTAACTATTTTTCGACATGTAGAATCCAAAAATAAAGTCTATTTTTTCAAAAATAATTTTCAAATATGATTATTTTATTATTTAATTAAAATCATTATTTAATTGAAAAATATAAACACATAAATTATTCATCTTCATTTTTTAGGTGACTAAATTTATTTATACATTCATGTGTGTGGATAACATTCATAAGATTCATATTACTATTCATAAGGGTAAGTTACTATTCATAAGGGTGGGTTACAATTCATAAGGGTATGTTACTATTCACCAAAAAATAAGTTAATTGCATCAGATTCTAAATATCATCCTAAACACAACCGTGTATGTCAGATTTTCAAAATTTAAAACACACAAGTAGAAAATTTAATTTCAATGGCTAGGCTATGACTATCTCCTAAATAAACAAGTGTTGTTTCAAAGAAACTCAGTGTTTTATGAAATATAGGCTATGACTCAAATGTATTTAAGAGAAACATACCATAAAATGTTTGGGGTGCTATATTACTCCCTCCTTTGGAAATTGCGTCTATGAAAATTTTCATTTACAATAACCACAAAAAATATGTGGGTGGTTCTTCTTCATAACATCCTTAGGTTCCCATGTTGCTTTCTCCATATTCTGGTTTTTCCAAATAATCTTTTACTATAAGATTCATCCGATTTCTCAATACCTATTCCCGTGTGTCAAGAATCCTGATTGGCTCTACATAGTATGCCAAATTAGGTTCCAGTTCTATTTCTTTATAGGTGAGTACATGCGTTGGGTATGAAATGTATTTCTTTAACAATGACACATGGAACACATCATGAACTTTGGAGAGACTTGGAGGCATTACTAAACGGTAAGCTATAACTCCAATTCTTTCCAGAATTTCAAACAGTCCAATGTACCTGGGGATTAGTTTCCCTTTCTTACCGAACCTTAAGAAACCCTTCTATGGATATACTTTCAGAAAGACATGATCTCCCACTTGTAATTCCAAATCCTTTATCCAGTTATCAACATAAATCTTATGACTACTCTGGGCTGCTTTAATATGGGATTGGATTGTCTTCACCTTTGTTGTGGTCACTTCAATATGTTGTGGGCTTATAAGTTTCCTCTCCCCAACTTCGTCCCAAAAAGTTGGAGTTTGACATCTCTTTTCGTATAATGCTTCATATGGATCCATTTGAATACAAGAATGGAAACTATTTTTGTAGGAAAATTCCACCCAAGGAAAGTATTGATCCCACATACCTTTGAAGTCAAGAGATCTTGACCTCAGCATGTGTTCTAGAGTTTGAATATTCTTTTTAGACTGTTCGTCGGTTTGGGGGTGATAAGCAGTACTCATAGGAAGCTTAGTATTCAAAGCATTGTGGAGATTTTTTCTAGAATTTTGATGTAAACCGGGGATCTCGATCGGACAGAATCGATAGAGATGCACCATGAAGTCTTAAAACTTAATTAATATAAAGTCTTTCCAGGTGCTCAAGTGGAAAATACTCTCTTATAGGAAGGAAATGTGCTGATTTTGTGAGATAATCAACAATTACCCATATTTCATCATTCCTTCTTGGTGACCTCAGTAGTCTGGTGACAAAATCCATCGTAATGTTATCCCACTTCCACATAGGAATAGGTGGAGGTTTCATTACTACTCCAGGATGTTGACTCTCTGCCTTCACTTGTCGAAAAACTAGACACCTTGATACGTAGTCATCAATTTCTCGCTTCGTATTATCCTACCAAAAATAATCCTTCATATCTCTATGCATCTTTGTCATACCTAGGTGTATAGAGAAATTTAAGCTATGAGCATTGTCTAATAGTTCCCTTTTTAGATCAGGTACTGATAGAACACATAACCTCTTCTCAAACTTTAGAACTCCTTCCTCATACACTAAGTCTTCCAATATCCCATAATTAACATCAATAATTTTATTTTGTAGATTTTCATCATCATATTGAGAGATTTTTATCTTCTCTAGTAAATATGGTTTAACAATCATTTGAAAGAGGAAAGGTGTTTCCCCTTCCTTAACAATTACCATATCCATCTTTAGTATATCCATGAATATAAGATCTCTCTTAATCCTCATTTGAGTAATAAGTCCTTGATATTTCATGCTTAATGCATTATCTACCTTATTTTCCTTTCCTGGGTGGTAGTGTATTGAACAATCGTAATATTTGAGTAACTCGAGCCATCTCTTTTGCCTCATGTTGAGTTCTTTTTCTGTGAAAATGTATTTCAAACTCTTTTGATCTGTGTATATCTCACATTTTTCAACGTAAAGATAATGTATCCATATTTTCAAAGAAAAGATTACAATGACTAACTAAAGATCATGTGTTGGATAATTTTTCTCATGAGTCTTCAACTACCTTGATGCATAAGCAATAACTTTACCATTTTGCATAAGGATGCAACCTATCCCATTCTTTGATGCATCACTGTATATTAAAAATCCGTCACTTCCAGATGGAAGAGTCAAAATTGGAGCATTGACCAATCTTCTTTTCAATTATTCAAATCATTCTGTACATTCTTTCATCCATACAAACTTAACTCCTTTATGTGTGATCTTGGTTAACAGGTCAGCCAGTCAGGAAAAATTCTGAACGCAATGCCGATAGTAACCTGCTAAGACAATAAAACTGTGTACCTTGGTTATGTTTTTTTGGCATGGGCCAATATTGGATTACCTTTGTTTTTGTAGGATCAACTAGGATTCCATCCTTAGAGAAAATATGGCCAAGAAAAGAAACTGATTAAATCCAGAATTCACACTTGCAAGACTTCCCATATAATTCATTTCTTCTAAGAGTTTTTAGAATAATTTGTAAGTGATCCTCATGGTCTTCGTAGATTTTTGAGTATACCAGGATATCATCGATGAATACCACAACAATGTTATCAAGATATTCCTTGAAAACTCTATTCATTAAATCCATGAAAACATAGGGTGCATTAGTCAGTCTAAAAGGAATCACTGTAAACTCGTAATGCCTATACCTGGTTTGAAATTCCATCTTAGGAATATCTTCCTTCCTCACACAAAGCTGATGATATCCAGATCGAAGGTCAATATTCAAAAAGTATTTAGATCCATGAAGTTGATCAAATAAATCATCAATCTGGGGCAGATGATACTTATTCTTTATTGTAATATCATTGATTTCCCTATAATAAAAGCATAGCCTCATGGATCCAACTTTCTTCTTAACAAACAGGACTAGGGCTCCCCATGGAGAAACACTAGGTTGAATAAATCCTTTTTCACTCAACTCCTCTGGTTGTTTGTTTAGCTCCACTAACTCTATAATGGCCATTCTATAGGGGTTTTTTTGATATAGGTCTTTCACAAGGAATTAAGTCAATGGAAAACTCAATTTCCCACTCTAGAGGATGTACATGTAAATCCTCTTGAAATAAATCAATGTATTCACTCACTATAGCATCCCACCTTTTTATAACATAACTTTTCATTACATTTTACAAAACCGAGGATCTTTAAGGTTTAGTATCTTGGAAACCAGGAACTTATTACATGAGAAAAAAAACATTATTCTTAAACACCTAAAAGGATTATCCTTATGTTCATCCTTGGTTCATTACTACATCTCATAACCTGGGTACAAACATCAAAAGAAATGGTGAGCAGAAGGCCTAGTAAGGGAAACAAGGGAAACATTTAACATGTGAATTTGAGATACATCAATAAAGTCATGAAAAGAACTTTAAGGCATGAGAATGAAATCATGAGGCATATCATAAAAAATAATGTATTTCATAACTTGAAGATTTTACTACAACATTTTACAAAGACAATAATTTACATTTCACCAAGGTCCATCCCCAAGGTGTTAATAAAAATTACCAAGGTAATTCACCAAGGTATCAGTCTAAATGGTCATCTCTAGAGATTAAGTCTTTACCCAATGCATTGGAGCGATATTAGGGCACACCGTTAAATTTGTCTTTATTATCATGTGAGCCACATATATCATCATCAAACATTTCATAAAAAACCCATATATTATAAAATAAATGGGTTTCCTTTCATAATCATAATATTTTAAAAACTGCTTTAAAGACACGATCTTTATGTCACTTTAAACCCATGAAAAAGGAAAGTGGGTTTCATGTATGTAAATCAAAGAATTAAAATAGAACATTTTGATATATATGTGAATAACCCTCTAGAAAAAGATATTTGAGTATACACTTAATACATTAAAAGAATTTGAGAAAAAGAGAGAGACATTTTGAGATGAAAATTCTACAGCATAACGGCTATGTTATAGGGTTTTAAAAAACATTGAAAAGAGAGGGGACATGAGTCACCCACTCATAAATGATTCATAACAAAGTATAGGGACAAAATATAATGGATATAAGAACATGGTAATGAAATTTTAAAGACATGCCATATGAATTGAAAAACATTGAAGGAAGACAAAAATAAGATTTCTCTTATGAAAATTTGGCAGCCTAACGACGTCACTTAAAACTTCAAAAAAAATGAATTGCTGAGGTCAAATAGGGTCTCTAATCATATGAAAATAAAATATCAGTATGATAGATATAGAGATCATACCACAACATAATAAAAAGGAACATGAAAGACTTGACATGAAAATAGATCTTGAAAACGAGAAGGGTGAAAGAATCCCTTAAAAATTCGGCAGCATAAGGACGCCACTTTAACATTCTTAAAATGAAATGATGAGAGAAAGAGGGGGTCTCTCATCATATGAAAATGAAAAGTTCAGTAAAAGTAATATAAAATAACATCCTCCAACATAATATCATGAATCATAAAAGAAATGACATAAAAGAGATTACTTGAAAAGAAAGAGAGAGGTAGGATCCCTTACCTTAAAACGTAACTCTTAAAACTCAAAAGTTGGAACCTTGAGGGCTTGGGGGAACCTTGGGAGGACTCCTTGGGAGGTAATGAGACCAGATCTTCGTTGGAGGAGAGTTGGGAGTCGAATGGATGAGAGGATATCTTGGTATTTATAATGAAAGTGAGGGGACAAGGCATTAATGGCCAAGGGACACCTCATTGGTGGTTTTGAAAAAACCATGGGCTTGCCCATAGTATTTGCCCATGGTATTGGCCACATGGGTCACCCCATACAATAATTCATCACCTTTGGTCGGCAAACCCTTAAAATATCTCATGACATCATCATGACACAATTATGATGTCATTAAACATACCGAAACACTAAAACTGTATTTTCACTATTCATCGAAAAATTCAACTTTCAAAGAAAAATCCAAAAATTTCACCTTAACCATATATTGATGCTCTTATTTCAAAAATGAACTCCATTTTATAAAAATAATTTTTCTAAATATTTTTAATTTAATTTTTAAATCAATACACTATTCACCAAAAATTCATTTTTCTCAGAAAAATCCCCAAAAATTACCTTAACATAATATCGATGCTCTGAGTTCAAAAATGAAATCCATTTTATAAAAACAATTTTCTAAATATTTTTAATTTATTTTTTAATTAAAAAAACACTATTCACCCGAAAAAACTAATACTTGACTAATAATTTATGAAACCGTTATTTAACCATTTTACTGAATAACATTACTTAATCAAGGTTCCTAGATTATATTAATACTTTTTTAAGTGAGATTACTAATCTATTTGGCCACATTACTAATCCTAAGCATAAAATCACTATTCATAATTTACTATTCATCAAAAATTAAGTTGATCTTATTAGACTCTAAATTTCATACTGAACATAATTGTAGAAGATCATTTTTTGAAAATCATTACACATTTTTAATTATTTAAGGTTTACATAAACATTTTTAAAATATCCTTTCTCTAAAATTCATCAAAAATATGCATACTATATTTATCCGGACATTTGAAAATTCATAAACATCATCGTAAGAAGAAATCAAAGTTTTTATTAAAAAAAACGGATTATACAAGGCATTTATGGTCTCCTTACATATCCTCTTATCACACCAGCATAAGACCTAAGTGTAAGGTGTACTAAGGTGAGTGAATCTGAGGGAGGCTTGGCCAACATCGAACGCGTAGTAATTTCTATCAGTTTGAACTTCTTGCGAAGGCGATTTCATTCTAGCTTCACACGATGAAGTTCGGCTTGGGTTTGGTCCAGATCAAATCCCAGTGGTGCTACCTCCTTCCCAAGTTTCGTTAGATGAGCTTCGATTGGCCCGAGACTACTGGATGAGGCCATCTAATCTCCTTTCTATATTAATTAACCAAGGTCACTTGTATTTAGAGACAAAAGTCACAACATTCAGTTTTCAATGGTCATACTGACTAACAGTCATATAATAGTCAAAAACCCAATAGTATCATTTTTATTATACTCATGTTATCAAATGAAACAGTTTTGTTGAGTATGAAAAAAATAAAATAACACACAAAATTAGGAAACAAGATTTATTCAAAATTTCAGGTCGTTACAATCTCCCCCTTAAGAAATTGCATCCTCGCAATTTTTAAAGTTGGGTTTTGAAATTTCATTGAAAGTACCACATTGGAAAAAGAGTCAATAACACTATTACTTTAAAAGAAATAAAAGGAAGTAAAAATGCCATCCGAGTTAACCCATACTAGGATTCCATGTAGGAAAACATGGATATGGAAGAAAAAACAAAGGGTCAAGTTCTGAGGGAGAGTGACAGAAAACATGATTAGGAGAAAGTTAACCACAAGAAAATCACAAACTTATGATGTGTGTAAACGGTCTTTGATTACCCAGTAGGAAGCTTAAACCAACAACGTTTTTGTTTTATGTTCCTTTTAATAATTTTGAGGAATTAATTTACTACATAGAATAAAAACATAAGGAAATATACCTACCTTCAAGTAGAGTTTCATCCTTTAATAAGTTTCTACCAAAAATAATATTTTCTCCAAACGATGAGCATTCCAAACTACTTGGTCTCATCAAAGCACAAGAATCATCTTATCAAGAATCACATAATCCACCAAAGATTAACTATCTATTTCTTATATCTTTAAACATTATCCCAAAAACAGAAAGGGTAAGATAAAATGACTCTTACAAAAGAAAGAACCCTAGAGGAAGGAAAACTACTTTAAATCTTCAAAGTTCCATGGTAATACCCAAAGTTAATCATAGACCATTCCATAAATAACTGTTCTTAAAATTCCTCAAAATAAACCAAACGAAGGCTGAAACCCAAATACAAGAAGGATTTGATAACATAGTCTTCCAAAATAAACATCATTGTTCATCTCCAAAAAACATAAAACACTCCTAACATCTTATAAAAAAATCAGCTAACCTAAACATATTTTACCCAAGATAGGTTAATCATTTCTATAAGTAACCTAAATTACTATAAGTACACCTTAAATTCATCAATTCTTCAAAATATAATTCAACCTTTACTCCTCAACGAAAATACCGTAGTAATCTATTTACCTTGATCATATAAGGTCCCCAAAATAGTGAATGTCTTCCAAAATAATAATTATCTTTTAATCCCCTAATCATCTCTGTCATATTAATACGGCAATCGTCGCATTTCCTATCACATTGGTTGTTGGGACATGTTCTTCCATTTCCCACCATTAACTAAGAAACGAAAGTATAATTAGGGGATTAAATACTTAGCCAATAATCATGAAAAGGAACTTAAAGCATATAAGGATAAATTTTAGAATAAAAGTATACCCTAACTTGTGATCCCCTAGGTTTCAAACTAGGTTATCCATGATCATATATTCTAATGTGAATCTTTATTTTATTTTATGTTTGTTCCTTTAATAATGGTTCATACTAAGCTTATGAATTTACCAAAGCATATCCCCCGGGAGTGTCATAACCAAGAGTGAATCAAGGCCCGTTGTTGTGTACCAGTTCCCATTCGAGTCTATATCAAAGCGGTGTTTTCAGGTTTTACCCCTATGTACATCTGTGCCAGAGCCACCTCTACCTGCTCGTATCCAGACAAGGATGTATTAGCTTGGCAACCCCTTACTCAATACTCACCAAAATACCAGGAAGATTTTCTTTATTTATACTTTTATAGGGTTCTTCCTAAAGTTTTCATATCCTAATTTCCACAAATAACTAAACCATCATTTGATACCAACTATAGCATCCTGCCTTTTTATAACATAACTTTTCATTACATTTTACAAAACCGAGGATCTTTAAGGTTTAGTGTCTTGGAAATCAGGAACTTATTACATGAGAAAAAAAATTCTTCTTAAACACTTGAAAGGCTTATCCTTATGTTCATCCTAGGTTCATTACTGCATCTCATAACCTGGGTACATACATCAAAAGAAAGGCTGAGCAGAAGGCCCAATAAGGGAAACAAGGGAAACATTTAACATGTGAATTTGAGATACATCAATAAAGTCATGAAAAGAACTTTAAGGCATGGGAATGAAAAAATGAGGCATATCATAAAAAATAACATATTTCATAACTTGAATATGTGGCTATAACATTTTACAAAGACAATAATTTCTGTTTCACCAAGGTCTATCCCCAAGGTGTCAATAAAAATTACCAAGGTTATTCACCAAGGTATCAGTCTAAATGGTCATCTCTAGAGATTAAGTCTTTACCCAATGCATTAGAGCACTATCAGAGTACACCCTTAAATTTTTATTTATTATCATGGGAGACACATATATCATCATAAAAAATTTCATAAACAACCCATATAGAATAAAATAAATGGGTTTCCTTTCATAATCATAACGTTTTAAAAACTACTTTAAAGACATGATCTTTATGTCACTTTAAACCCATGAAAAAGGAAAGTGGGTTTCGTGTATGTAAATCCCAGAATTAAAATAGTAAATTTTGATATATATGTGAATACACCTGTAGAAAAAGATCTTTGAGTATTCACTTAATAAATTAAAATAATTTGAGAAAAAGAGAGAGAAATTTTGAGACGAAAATTCTGCAGCATAACGACTATGTTACAGGGTTTTAGAAAACATTGAAAAGAGAGGGGACATGAGTAACCCACTCATAAATGATTCATAACATATTAGAGGGACAGAATATAATGGATATAATAACATGGTAATGAAATTTTAAATACATACCATATGAATTGAAAAACATTGAAGGAAGACAAAAATAAGATTTCTCTTATGAAAATTCGGCAGCCTAACAGCGTCACTTAAAAATCCAAAAAAAAAAAATGAATTGATGAGGTCAAATAGGGTCTCTCATAAAATGAAAATAAAATATCATTATGATATATATAGAGATCATAACCCAACATAATAAAAAGGAACATGCAAGACTTGACATGAAAATAGATCTTGAAAACGAGAAGGGTGAAAGAATCCCTTAAATATTCGGCAGCCTAACAGCGCCACTTTAACATTCTTAAAATGAAATGATGAGTGGAAGAGGGGTTATCAAATCATATTAACATGAAAAGTGCAGTAATATGAATATAAAGGAACATACTCCAACATAAGATCATGAATAATAAAAGAAATGACACAAAAGAGATTACTTGAAAAGAAAAAGAGAGGTAGGATCCCTTACCTTAAAACGTAACTCTTAAAACTCAAAAGTTGGGACCTTGAGGGCTTGGGGGCACCTTGGGAGGACTCCATGGGAGGTAATGAGACTAGAGATTTGTTGGGGGAGAGTTGGGAGTTGAATGGATGAGGGGATTTCTTGGTATTTATAGGGAAAGTGAGGGGACAAGGCATTAATGGCCAAGGGACACCTCATTGGTGGTTTTGGAAAAACCATGGGATTGCCCATGGTATTTTCCCATGGTATTGGCCACATGGGTCACCCCATACAATAATTCATCACCTTTGGTCCGAAAACCCTCAAAATATCTCATGACATCATCATGACACAGTTATGATGTCATTAAACATACCGAAACCCTAAAACTGTATTTTCACTATTCATTAAAAAATTCAACTTTCTCAGAAAAATCCCAAAATTTCACCTTAACCAAATATCGATGCTCTGATTTCAAAAATGAACTCTATTTTATAAAAATAATTTTTCTAAATATTTTTAATTTAATTTTTAAATAAATACACTATTCACCAAAAAATCATTTTTCTCAGAAAAATCCCCAAAAATTACCTTAACATAATATCGATGCTCTGAGTTCAAAAATGAAATCAATTTTATAAAAATAATTTTCTAAATATTTTTAATTTATTTTTTAATTAAAAACACTATTCACTAGAAAAAACTAATACATGACTAATAATTTATGAAACCGTTATTTAACCATTTTATTGAATCACATTACTTAATCAAGGTGCCTAGATTATATTAATACTTTCTTTAAGTGAGATTACTAATCCATTTGGTCACATTACTAATCCTAAGCATAAAATCACTATTCATAATTTACTATTCATCAAAAATTAAGTTGATCTTATTAGACTCTAAATTTCGTACTGAACATAATTGTAGAAGACCATTTTTTGAAAATAATTACACATTTTTAATTATTTAAGGTTTACATAAACATTTTTAAAATATCCTTTCTCTAAAATTAATCAAAAATATGCATACTATATTTATCCGGACATTTGAAAATTCATAAACTTCATCATAAGAAGAAATCAAAGTTTTTATTTAAAACAAAGGATTATACAAGGTAGTTACGGTCTCCTTACATAGCCCCTTATCACACCAGCATAGGACCTAAGTGTATGGTGTGCTAAGGTGAGAGAATCAGAGGGAGGCTCGGCCAACATTGCACGAGTAGTAATTTCTATCAGTTTGAACTTCTCACAAAAGAGATTCCGTTCTAGCTTCACACGATGAAGTTCATCTTGGGTTTGGTCCAGAGCAAATCCCAGTGGTGCTACCTCCTTCCCAAGTTCTGTTAGATGGGTTTCGATTGGCCCGAGACTACTGGATGAGGCCATCAAATCTCATTTCTATATTAATTAACCAAGGTCACTTGTATTTAGAGACAAAATTCACAACATTCAGTTTTCAATGGTCATACTGACTAACAGTCATATAATAGTCAAAAACCCAACAACCTAATTTTTATTATACTCATGTTATCAAATGAAACAGTTTTGTTGAGTATGATAAAAATAAAATAACACACAAAATTAAGAAACAAGATTTATTCAAAATTTTGGGTCGTTACACACACTATATGCACATCTTCAATTTTAATATTTCTTTCCTCACCCATAGATATTTGGTTCTCTTCCTCCCCAATTATTTCATTCAATAGAGCTACTAGGGGTGGGTCTAAATAAGAATACAATGGCAAGGTCTCTGATCTAAAGATAATAGATTCTATACCATTTTCAAAACTTGTAACTTCTTTTTTCCTTCAATAAATCTTCACATCATAGTTTGACAACCAATTCATAACACGAATTATATCAAATTCATTCATTGTTATGAGGATAATGTTAGAAACTAAAGCATGTTTATGTGTCATGAGGGGGACTAGTTGACATGCCTTTGTTGCAATGATGAATCCCCTATGAGTTTTTACTGATAACTCCTTTATTAAATCAAATTGGACATGTCTAATTTTCTTGGGAATCTAGGAAGATATAAATGAATACGATGATCCAGAATCAAAAAAAGTGTTGGCTAAGTTTGAGGAAACAATTAAAGTACCTTCCACCACATCATTAGAAACTTCAGCTTCCGTGGTTGTAATCACATAAGCTCTCCCTTTCTCTCTTGGCCTTTTCTAAGGCATGTTTCCTTGGAACTTAGGAAACTCATTTGAACAGTGTCCCATATCTCTACAATTGTATAATTGAACATCATCAAATTGTTTCTTCCCCTTGCATTCATTAGATAGATGACCCTTTTCTCCACACTTATAGCATACTCACATGGATTTCAAGCATTTCCCAAGATGATTCTTTCCACAGTTCACACATAATGGTAATTTCTTTGTTCCCTTGTTCTTCTTTGGAACTTCACCTTTACCTTGGTTATCAGAGTACCAATTTTTATCTTGGTTTACCTTGATAAAATTTTATCTAGAAAATTAATTCTCCATTTTGATGGCACTTGATACAATTTCATCATATGATGAATTTTTTTGAGAAGCCAGTACCCTTTGAAGCTTGGCTTAAGAACTTCTAATAAATGATCAATATTGTCTGCCGAGTCATGCACGTAATCTAAGATATACCTGGCTAGACTTGTGAAGGTACCCTCATACTCTGCAACACTGTCTTCTTCCCTTTTCTTTAAGACAAGGAATTTCATCTTCATTTTAGTTTGTTGCTCACAAGGGAAATATTTTTTGAATAATATTTCCTTAAAAGTCCTCCATTACATATCTTATATTTCTTCTTCCTCCACGGTATTTTGAATCAAGGACCACCATTGATCAACATCACCCTTGAGACAATATACTTCCAATACTACCTTTTCATTTTCATTTCATCTTAATTACTTGAATATCTTTTCAAGGGACTTGACACATTGCTCAACAACCACTGGATTAGTAGTCCCGCTGAAAGATGGGGGATTCTGCTTCATGAAACGATCCAACACAGGTGTATAATAGTTATTAATTACAACCTGATTAAGTTTTCCCAATATGGTCATGATCTGATCTTCTCCAACATTGACTATGTTGACTTTCTTAGTGGGGATATCCCTACATTTCCCCTGAGTATTGATTCCCCTTCTTCCATTAGACCCCATTTATAAATAATGGCACACACTAGACTAGGGTATTAATCATAAGGTATAATATTAACTTAATAAAATACTTAGCATAAATTGAGATTATACGCATGGATAATCCCATATTTAGAAAAATGGTCTCTTTAAGGAATAGTTTACATTTCAATCCTTCATAATGTCTTGTAAGGAAAATATAAATTATCCTAAGCATATACTCTGAGAGTTTCATAACCAAGAGTGCATCAAGGCCCATTTTTGTTTACCAGGATACCCTGGGTCAAGACTGAAACTCCTTGTCGGAGCTTTCACTCCTAGGTACATCTATGACAGAACCACCTATACCTACTCGTATCCAGACATGGATGTATTGCTTGAAATATCCACATAATATTTTACTTAAGAAAATACCAGGATGTTCTTATATGTTTTTTCTCAAATAATACCTTAGGGCTTTGTTCCCTAATCTACATTTTTTAATATAGTTTCCAAGTTTGCTACTAAACTTCCTCTGATACCAACTGTAACACCCCTAATCCTATATACCAGAGTCGGTGCATTACTTGTTATATTAGCATGGTTATAAGGAATTAAAATACCAAATTAACGATTACTTGAGTAGTCTTGAAGAAACTAGATACACAGAGGTAACTCAAATTACATTGGAAAAGGTTACAAAATACAATACATAAAAAAACTAAGAACTGCATCCACAAAACTCAATAAATAGTCTCCTCTTCATAACCTATTGAAGGTAAACAAATGAAAGGGGTGAGCTCAAATTATCAGAAAGGGTTACACAAGGCGGAATCATGAATCAATAAAAACTGAATTGTAAACAATTTGACATAATTAATATGCCATGGTGAATAAATGAAAAAGTCACGCCATTAATAAATTGAGAATGAAACTACATCCCTAGATTTTGTCATAGTGAAAAAATCATGGATAATAATAAATGATAATGAATAAAGATAATTATTATTAATTGGACATCATGTATCTGGAACATGATACCATAGTACTGTTAAAAACAGTTTAGTTTTGTGGGTAGAAACAAGTCCGATTTTTTGAAAAAAACTCAAAGTATTTGTCTCCAAATTGATTTGTCTCATGAGACCTACTGATGCATCGAGAGGGATGTAGCCGGCCCTACCCACCACTTGATGTCCAAATAATTCTTTATACATAGATTCAACACAATAGAAATATGCCTTTACATTATCCATATAGAATAGAGGATACAGATTCATCAATATTTCCACAATCAAAACAACATTCAAAATAAATGCCGTATGTAAAATGGTTTACGGCTTAGAAAATAATCATATATATGATATGAGAATATGGAATTTTAAATGGAATATAATTTCAATTGAAAGGTGATTTCAAATGGGTAGTCGGTACACCACATAATAAAGAGTAGGTGAACAAAACTAAGCAAGTCACAATGAAGTGAAAATAGAGACAAAGCTCATTACTATGTTGTAATCAATTGAGTTGTATGGATAAAAGTTAATAAACAAAAAATGAATCAAAGAATACCATGAATATAAAGATAATCATGATAATATATATCAAATAGAAGTACACCTATACCACATATAATAAATAAGAGGCGAACAATGGAAATCCCACAAAATTGAAAGTGAGATGAGAAAACCCCTTACAAACATTCAGGCATGGTATCGAGTGTTCTTGCGAGGGCTTAATGAGAGGTAAATTGGTATACCATTACTTATATATCATAAGGGTAGTATGGGGGAGGTGATAAAATATAACCCATCATTAGCTATTAGAAATAAAAGAGCACAACATAGGGGATATTCTTGAACAAATGTGAGAGAGAGGATCCTTTACCTTAAATCCATTGGTGTTCTCCACTTGTTATTAAAGTCCTGAATAAAAACATTAGGTTAATTAATTAATAATTCCAGAACCTATTCTATATTTAATTTTTTTAGTATAATAATTCTATGTTCTTTTATAACTGTTTTGATTGGTTATGAGGTTTAATTTCATTGTTCGAGCTCGTTTGTTTACTTGGTTTTAATGACCGGTTCACTTATATTCATGTTTGGATAAACATGTAAGATGAGAGTGGTTGTCCAGAATTCAAGTTATATTCTATTAGTGCACATACATAAAATTACATGATTTTAAATTTAATTTGGTTACTTGGAGTGAAGTTGAATTATTATATAAAACCACAGTGACAACTGTTTTTGTTAATCGATGGGTTTGATTAAAAAGCACATGTTTTTCTTTATAACTTAATAAAATTTGTACAAAAGGATTACAGAACCAAAAATAGGATATATTACATATATAATAATCTGGTTCAACCATAACACAAATGGTTTCATGACCATAATTAAATATAATAATAGAAATTGATAAACTATTGTCCTTGAATGTTTTAAATTGGCATATCTGAAACGGTGCTTTCATTTATTTCAAATAAAAGGCGGGGAAAGGAGAGAAGATAATGAAATATCCCATTAGAATAAAAAAATTCTAGTACATGTATGTTACAGGAGTTATCATACTATTTGGGTGAAGGGAGGTGAGGAAAGAAACAAAAAGACAAGAACTTAAAAGAAAAGAAGGAATTGGAAAGAGGAATTTACCTCTTGAGACTTCCTCCTTTGAGAACCTATTAAGGGGAGATGTTTTGGTATTTTGAAGAGGATAGGGGATTTTGGACGTGGGAGAGGAGCTTCGGGAGAGATTTGGGCAGAATATTGGCAAGGTACAAGGCTTGAGAGGAGTGAAGAGAAGAGGGAGTGAGTATGGGTTTTTATAGTGGAGGAGAGGAGGGTTTTCATAAATATTTAATCATTAATTTATTATTTCTTCACAAGATAAGGAATAGTAAGTATTAAAGGAACAAGAATAGTAACAAATTCATGTGACTTCAAACTAATTGGGCTTACATCAGCAGATCATCATCAACGACTCAATAAATTCCTTAATTAGCATTTATCGTAAATTATTGTATTTTAATATTCATAAAAAATTCAAGTATTTCAGAAAAATCCCCAAAATTCACCCTAACCATTTTTCAACGTGTAGAATCCAAAAATGATATCCATTTTTCAAAAATAATTTTCTAAATATTATTATTTTAATATTTAATTAAAATCATTATTTAATCGAAAAATATAAACACTTAAATTATTCATCTTCATTTTTAAGGTGCCTAAATTTATTTATACATTCATGGGTGTGGATACCATTCATAAGAGTCATATTACTATTCATAAGGGTAAGTTACTATTCATAAGGGTAAGTTACTATTTATAATGGTATGTTACTATTCACTAAAAAAATAAGTTAATTCCATCATACTCTAAATATCATCCAAAGCACAACCGTGTATGTCAGATTTTCAAAATTCAAAACACACAAGTGGAAAATTTAAGTTCGATGGATAGGCTATAACTATCTCTTAAATAACCAAGTGTTGTTTCAAATAAACTCAATGTTTTATGAAATATAGGCTATGACTCGAATGTATTTAAGAGAAACATACCATAAAATGTTTGGGGTGCTTCAAAAGGGTTATGTATCAAGACCCTAGAAATATGAGTATGTACATTATTTTTTAGAGAAAAATGAATATATTTTCATCATATTATTGTTACTTTATAAATGATTTTTATTTTGTTACAATAGAAAACAAATAGTTTTTTGGGTAATATTCAAATTCAATTAATGAACTTATTTTGATGAATTAATGGATTTTTTAAATAAATATTTTTTTAATAAAATATTATTATTAAATAATTTTTATTAAATATAATTAATCATATAATTTTTGTGAAGTCAAATGTAATTTTTATAATGGTTTGAAAAATATTATTGTTAAACAACCCAACATTTCATAATAAATGTTGATTTTATTTTAAAAGAAAAAATTCACATATTTATAAAATTATTTAGATTAAATAAATGTTATTTTTTTCATTCAGAACATTGAAATTATCCAATAGTGAATTTTTCATAATTTTCTAAGACATTTTAATTTTTGGGTAAAAATAAAATACGGTATAAATATACTTTGTATATTATGACATCATAATGACCCAAAAGTGATGTAATAAATATTATAAAATGTTCCAAGACCAATTTTTTTTCTATTTAAAATAATTATATTTTAAGTTAATTTTATTAATTTTATAAATCCATTATAATCCTCCATGACCATTAATATATTTTAAGGTTTTAAAATCATTTCTTTAAGAGTATGACTCACCTCCCCATAAGAAAGGGAAATATTTTATTAATTTCTGACATTGTAATTATAAAATAATGAAAACATCTCCCATTTTTCATAAACCATGGGAAAAAATGATGAAAATGTTTTTTTTTGGTTATTTTAATATATAGAGTCTAAAACCTAAATTTGAGAAATAATAAAGAAATCCCCACTCACTTCTTATATAAAGCCCTCCCAATATCCCATTTCTATTCACTCAAAATCCTAGTAGAACATCCTTAATCATCCCTCCCATCTCTAGATTCCTCCCAATGTGCCCTTAATCTTTTAATAAGCTCCTCCCAAGCATTTGGATTCACACACTCAAGTAAGGGATCCTCACCTTCTCTTCTTTATTCAAGTTTCTTTATTATCTCATGCCTTCTATTTCCAATTCCTAATGTTGGTACATATCTTTACATGTCCCTATTACTTAAAATTTTATTTATAAATGATTATATAACACTTTCACTCTCATAAAACCCATTTTATTAATTTTTAAGTGACGCCGTTATGTTGTTGAAATTTTATGGCCATTTTCCATGCCAAAATAATTTTGTAGTGAATACCTTACCCAATTATTATCAAGGATGTTCACCTTTATACACTTATAATTATTTGAATTGGGACTTACATGTATTTATTCCACACTCCTTAATCTTGGAATAAAATATTATGATTAATGAATCTATGTTTTATGATCTATGTGGCGCACTTATGCTTGAGAATGAAATGAAAGTGATAGGTGAGCCCAGAATTATACAACACTCCAATGAATTCGATAATGTTTAGTCTCATGAGACATCATGTTGGGATAAAGAGTGAACATGATTATTTTGTGGGAAATTTTCGATCATGATGTCTTGGTAGTTAGATTCTACCTATGATTATGATGCAATGTTTTAAATTGTTTCCACATTTACCATGTTATGGTTATCATGATATGTTATCCCTTATTATTCATGTTCATTTTATTATCCATTGATATGCCTATTTTATAACATGTATTATCTTATTCCATCCTTATTTCCTTAATGGTATTTATAGATCACCCCTTTCTTATATATTTCCTAGGTTATCCCATCTAGTTTTATGTTCGATGGAATATTATGATCACGTTAAGGAATTTTTCAAGAAAGATGATGGATTCCCCATTTTAAGTTGTTATGTAATGTACCTAATTACCAAAGACACTAGGATTATTGATCTTTTGGGTTTTATTAAGTGTAATCCTATGTAATAAATCATGTATTAATATGTAATAAAGAACATGTTTTTTATATTATATGGGCTAAAATGTCATTTGATTTGATTACATGGATGAAAATTGTAATTTATGAATCATGTAATTATATAAATCAAGAATGGTGATTCATTTTAAAAAATAATTTTATGTGATATGTTACATCTTGATACCAGATTTAAGGTTTGGGTTATAGTTACATGTCATACCAAATTAAATTTATAAAGAGTATGAGCCTTTATAAATTGGAAATAGTGATGCATCTAACCATGATGTGATATAAATATGCATATAAATGAGTATGAACTTAAATAAATTTTAAATTTTAAATTAAATGGTTACTTTTAAATGGGGATTCCAATTTAAATGTAAAGGGGTTTTCTTCTATGCCTTTCAATTGAAACTCCATATACCTGAACATCAGTTATATAATGTAAGACCTTGACCCAACCTTAGTGGAAGGTAGTAAAAAGTGTCTCTTGTGATCAACTGTGACATTTATTATCATCTAGAAAAATATTTAGAAGGTAGATAATTGTGAATCACTTATAAGAAAAAATTTTACGTATATTTTTCTATTATCTTTGATCTTATTTATTATTAAATCTTATCTAAGTCATGAGTTTTCAAAATTGTAGAGATGTGCTGCCATGATTTCCTCGAGTCATTCACCAGGAGGGAGGAAATGACCATTCTCTAGAGGTGGTGGGACTTGAGCCACCAATATTTCCACTTGTAGTTATACTAGAGGAACCTTATATTCTTCCTCTAATGGGAGCTGATGCTCAATTTCAAGAGAGCTTCTTATGGATTATATAGTCTATACAGGGAGCTCTATGACTTGCCCCTACTATGGAAGAGTTGAAATGAGAATTCCAACAACAACATCCTCCCACATTCTCAAGGGATAGTGGTCCATAGGCTGTAGAGTATTCTCTAGAGGCCATACTATCGATTTTGAAGTATTTTGAGATGCCTCAAAATAGTAGGGTCAATCTATCAACCTATATGATTCAAAACTTTTCTAAACATTGATGGGATGTGATTTCATAGTATAATACTCATCGTGGTATGGTTTAGGTCTACTTACATACATTCTTCTATATATACTTATTTCCAAATATGCTGATAGTGAACTGTGTTAGAGATTTTATGAACCTATAGTAGGGTTCCTTGTCTTTTATTGAGTATTCAACTCATTTTATTGAGCTTATAAATTTTTCACTGACACATATTGATATCAAGTTAATGAACGCAAGACTATTTGAGGATGAGATTAAATACACCATCCGATCATAGCTCAATGTCTTTTGATAGAAAAATATTTTAGAGTTTGTAAAATATAACTTCATCACTACGTAGAACCTAAGGGAAGCTAGTAGTGTGAGTCAGGGCAGTTCAGATTCAATACAGGGATGCGTTTTGTCTATCAGTAGGAAATGTTTCTTAAAGCCTAATCAAGGTGATAACATGAGTCTGATGACACACACCGATAGTTAAGTGGTGTGCCACTAGTGTGGTCAGATAGAATGTAAGAAGATCCAATGTACATGGTACCCAATCAAGTGTAATATTGAAATATATTGGGTCACCATCAATGTTTCTACCACACTTTCCCTCCATTTACAAGTGATAAGGGATCTATAATGAAACCACATTTGGGTACATGATTAGTTGCCCCGCATCAGGAAGAGAGCTGGTATACTACTAACCGATCAGGCTGAGGAGGTGGATGTGTCTGAGGTAGTCAGACTTTAGAGGTACATCAATAACATAGTGGACCTGACCAGGTTAGTCAGGTTGCATCCCATGTCTATGAAATTTAGCATATCTATGTAGAAAAACTTACTCTAGAGGAGCAGAGTCTAGAACCTTCTATAGTTTTAGGAACAATTATAGTTTCATCTACTATAGTTTTTACCATATTTGATACAGGTTATTCATACTAATTTTTTTGGTGGAAGTTGTGGATATCCTTGTGATAGAAATAGAGTACTTTTTTGGTGTTATGACTTTAGATACTCATCTAGGAGTGTGATCAGTGAGTATATACTAGTGTTGGTATTTCCCTCTTGAGGTGGATAAATATCTCTTCTTCTAGAATCTTTTTTCCCTCAAGATGATAGACTTCGATGTCATTTTGGGGAGGGACTATTTGGTTCCATACCTTGACCATGTTGATTACTATTTCCAGAGGGTGTCTTTTACATCACCTGAGGGAAATTCTTATGTTCATAATGAAGAATGGGATGTGCTGAAAATTTGAGCTGGAACAGAGCATCATGGGCTAGGTGGAGTGATAACATAGATGGCTAGTAACTTTATGAGTGATCATGGAATGTGATGTATGAAATTACCTTATATGGTGAATCATTTCAATGATGTTTTCCATAATTAATTCTATGGATTACCTCTTGTGAGAGAGGTGTATTTTTTCATCAAGCTAGTGACATGAGATGAACCAGTGTCTATTCCTCCTTATAGGATGGAACCAACTGAGCTAAAGAAGTAGTATGAGGACTTGGAAGCTAAGGATTTAATATGACCCATTACTTTTACATGGTGTTTACCTATCTTTTTTTCCAAGAAGGTTGATGGCACAATAAGATTGTGTGTGGATTAACATCAGTTAAACAAACTTATAGTTAAAAACTAGTATCCATTACCTCTTATAAATGACCTATTTGACTAGATCATAGGAGATACAATGTTCATTAAGATCTATTTAATGTTGGGATACCATCAGATTCATGTTAGGCCATCATAAATACCACATACATCATTCTAGAGTAGATACAACTTGTATGAGTATCTGGTCATTTCGTTTGGCATTACAAATGGGATAGCAGTTTTCAAGGCTCTAATGAGTCATGTTTCCTCCCATATCTAGATTCTTTTGTGGAAGTCTTTGTGGAAGATATCCTAGTGTATTCTCATACTCAACATTGTCATAAAAAATATCTTGATATTGTGATGAATACACTAAGATAACATCAAATGTATGCTATGATCAAAAAATTCCAATTTTGGATCGATAAGGTTCAATTCATAGGTCACATCATTTTAGACATAGAAGTGTCAATTGAACCAGAGAAGGTGTGAATTGTAGTTTCTAGGAAAAACCCAATAATGTCTTTTACATACATTGTTTCTTAGGATAACTGGCTATTATAGGTGTTTTATTTATGGATTTTCATACATAGAGGCACCTCTCATTACCTTTACTAAGAATGGTGTGAAGTTATTATGGTATGGAGACTATGAAGTAGTCTTTTAAAAGTTGAAACAAAGATTGAATTCATCACTAATATTGATTATTCAAGATCCAGAAAGAAGATATACATTTTATTATAATGCATTAGGAATCATTCATGGATTATTTATGATACTATGTGATAGAGTTATAACATACGAGTCCTACCATTTGAGATATCATGATCATAATTATCCTACAAATGACCTCGATCTAGCAACTGTGGTTCATGCTTTACAATTTGGGAGACATTATCTATTAGGGGAGTGATTCACTATTTACATAGACCATAAAAATATCAAATACATTTCCACACAACATGATTTGAATCTCAAGTAGTGCAATTGGGAAGAGTACCTTAAATAATTTAAAATTGAGCTCACTTATTCTCCCAGAAATGAAGATGAATTAGATGATACTCTAACCTAGAAGACTTTACATAATCTATCAAAGTGTCTAGTAGTGAGTGGCAGTTGATAACACTATTTAATGAGATGCTCTTGTGGGTTTAGGAATATCATGGGAAACCTATTTTAGTAGTCTTGATAGTGAAATAATCACTTATGGAATGGTTGAGGATGAGAAATATTTTAGATCCTAAGGGACTGGTCCTAAGAGGGAGTTTCTTAGGAGAGGACCCACCTCCTAGTTGGGTTATCGATGAGGATGATATTCTTCACATCCATAGACATATCTAGGTTCCTTTAGAAATATATGAAGAATTGACGAGGTAATCTCATGCCTATGTTTGTGGGCTTACCAAGATGAATTAAGGAATATCTTATCAATATTGGTAGAAGATTATGAAGAAAAAAAAATGTAGATTTTATCACACATTTCTCAACCTATCAATAGGTTAAGGTGAAACATCGATATAATGCTAGACTTTTACATCCTCTATCCATTCCTAAGTGGAAATGGAATGATGTCACCATAGATTTGGTAATGGGATTGGTGAGGTTTCATTGAGGCATAAATGTAGTATGGGTGATCATTGATAGGTTAACCAAAGTCGTACACTCTTTTTTGATCAATGATACCTTTCAAATAAATGATATTGGGAGGATTTACATTGGATAGATAATAAGACTTCATGGTGTTCCTCATTCTACCCTATCATATATGGATGCACAATTTACATCACAGTTCTGTAGGGGTTACAGAAAACACTATATTCATAGGTTCTACTGAGTACTACATAACAACCTCAGACCAATGGTCTATCCGAGTGTACAATATGGGTGATAGTGGAAATGATCCAATGCATAATAGATTTTGGAGGTTCTTGGGAGAATCACCTTCCACTCATCTATTTTTCCTTTAATTACATTTTTAGGAAAATATTTAAATGAATCCCTACAAGGAAATATATAGTTGGCTATGTTGTTCATCCCTGTGCTGGTTAGAGGTAGGTGAGGTAACACTACTATGACCTCATCATTTTTAGGAGACTTCGGTGCAGGTACAACTTATTTAGAATAATATAAATATAGATAAGTCCAGGAAGTAGTCTTATACTAATCAGTTCCACTGAACTCTAGAGTTCGAAGTGGGAAATTGGGTATTTTTGTGAGTTTCACCTAGATTGGCTCATAAATGGATTCAAAGATAGGGAAAGATTTCTCCTCATTACATTAGGGATTTTCAGATCTTTGAGGGAGTCAAAATGGTATCCTATTGGTTGGATCTACCTCATAGGTACTATGATGTCTTCCATGTATCATAACTTCATTGTTATCATTATGAACTATCTTATTCATTTTATCTTGAGGATATTGAGCTCGATGTAAATGCATTCTTTGAGGATCATCTTGTATGTATAATTTATCTGATCATGGAGGATCTCTAAGGTAGGTCATTTCCTATGGTATGGATGTTATAGAAGCATGACCATGTAAAGGATGATTCCTTGGAATGGTAGGTAGATGTACATGCTCAGTGAACGCAACTTTTCTCAGACGATGTTTTACCACCCTCATAAGGGAAACTTGAAGTCGATTTATTTTAAGGAGGAGAGGTTATAACATCCCAAATTTTAATTGATCTATAGATACTTAAGCTACCAAATATAACTTATAGTTTTTTTCTAGTAATGTTGTTACGGGGATAAGGAATGGTTTATGAGAGTTAGGGGCTCATTTGAAGCCCAAATCTCCAAAATTTAAAGAGTTAGACTAAGTTGCATGGTTAGTACACGATTAGGTATGACCATATAAATCAACTCTGTGGGTGCTGCAGAAAACTACAGAGGGCCGCATGGTTATTTCAAACCATGTACCTTAGGATGCATGGTCGTGCGAGGCTTTCCAATGGCATAGAAGGGGTCATACGGTTTTCCCATCCATTCACCAAGGTCTGCACACTTAGTGACACTTAGAAAGTGACCCCACATGGTTAGATAAAATATTTTCCAAACCATGTAGGATAGCCATGAAAGGGGGTTACTTGGATAGTTCATGTCATAAGGATGGTGCATGGTTATCTAAAATACAGGTTTAAACCATGAGACCTCTTAAAAAGGGGGGATTAATGATTTTACCCTCATACCTCTAAGTTAATTTTTCCTTCTTCCCCTCTCATTTATCATGCACAACAACCCCTCCCATGGGGAACCTCTTCCCCCATGCCTAAGCTTAGATTTGTGGTTACTCATCTGTCTAAGGTCAAAATTGACCATAATTCATATTCTTGGATTTATCTCAATAAAAGATTCAATCTTCTTCCTTAATTTATTATTTTTTGTTTCCATCTTCTATGCTATTTTAGTATGAGATAATATGACCAATTATTGGTTGAATTGTCTATTTTTCAATTTTATTCTATTCCAACTCGATTCAAAGTTCAACAATGAATGAGGGGTCTTCTAAAAACCCAAGTTAGATGGTCTAGCTATTTTCCCTAAAATTATCACTGTATTTATCATGCGTCATTATGCCATATGCCATACCCATTTGGTGATGCCTCCTAAATGTATAATAGATTAAAATAATTGATAATCCATGTTTAATGAAGTCCTAGTAACCCTCTAATTAGTATTTTTGGATGAACACCTCCACATGATCCACCCTTATAGGTGTTCCTTACTTAAAGGCATAAGGGCCTCATGCTTTGAATTGAATTAAACCACTAATTAAGGTGTGTGAAATGTACCTCATTACGATTATACTTCATTTATTAAATGATATGTGATTTTGTGAAAGATCAAACTATACCCTTGTATGATGCTGAGGGAAATACAAGGGTTCTTAATTAAAAACTCCTTATATAGGCTCATAAATCCTTATAATTATAATTAAAAAATTAATCTAAATGCATTAAGAGAGATACTTAGTTTCTTTTATATAATACCATGGACAAGCTCACTGAGAAAATTCATTATGTACTTATCTTGTGAGTGATACCTGGTTCCCTAGTGGATTAACTTGGATGAGGTTAGTGGGAAATATTGTTATACCATACTGCATGCGATACTTGGATCCCTATGCAGAATACCATGGATGGGATCATAGGGTTATGCCTTTAGAATATGCCAAAATTTATGGGTCACCTTGGACAAACTCATATGGTGATGGATAATTATAGTGCTCTTGGAATGATACTTGGGTTCCTCCTTATGGATCTCCTTGGATGGGATCAGGATGCCTCTTTATTAAGAACTAAGGATGCCTATTTATTAAAAACTTAGGATGCCTTATTATTAAGAAATCATGATACATATTTATTTAGAACTCAGGTTTCCTCTTTATAAATAACCAAGGATTCCCTTTTACTAAGTTTAAGGATGCGTCCACCCAACCAAAGAACATTCTTGGGTTAGGTCCATGTTTACACTTGACTTCTGATATCCTAGTTACATTGTCCATACATGTATGTTAGAATAATTATAATGTATATATATATATATATTCACTTAAATACTATATTTATACAGGTTGAACTTGGTTCAAAGACATATCGTTTAGGCTAAATATGGTCGTATCAGTTGGGTATCCCATGAGGAACCCAAACCAATGTGTTTAATTTATTTTTTTATATACCCTTATCTTTAACTGTATACTGATCATTTTATATGCACAAACTAAATTTTTCTATACAAATTTGGTGGTAGTAAACTGAGTATATCTCATACCCCATTTTGGCTATCTATGGTATGAGAAAAAATTTCATGATTGTAGGGATAGAGAAAGGTAAGTTCCCAAATTACGATGTTTTATTTTCAGTACTAGGATGGAGTTTAAGAGAAGAGGACCAAGCCTATGCTCAGGATTATAATGGAGTAAACTTTTAGCCTTTTTTTATTTCTTATTTAGCATGTTGTATATGTCTGTACCCCTTTATCCCATTTACTTTAATTTTTGTATATCATCATAACACGATGATCATTTTTCTATTTTATATTGATTTAGTGTCCACTGGTTTATTATAACTGGATGATTTATTATTCCATTACTGATTGTTTATTACTATTTCTACTGAATACTATTTTTATATACTATTGTGCTATAATCTGATCATGGGGGTATTTTATCTCCATTATACCATTATATACTCCTGCTATTATTCGGTAGACTCTGCAATATGGGGAGACATTCTTGAGGTCATGTGGCTGACTGAGTTTAGTTACATATAAGTGAATCAGGTTTAGGAAGACACATATCTCTCAAGAAACTCATTTATTTTATTCTCCTATGGTTATTTTGGGAGAATAAATATTTCCCTTTAATTTTTTTCTCTTGAATAATTTAATATACCAAAATATTTTTTAATAAAAAACATCTTTATTTCTCTATTTTGTCAAAAACACTATTTTCTATATCCATGTTTTCTAAAAATTTTTTCTAAAGTGTTTTAACATTATCTAAGGTATTTATTAAAAACATTTTACTAATGTTTTAATTTTTACAAACTTTATTAAAAGGAATATTCATGTTGTTTTTTTAAATAAGGACCTTTTTTTATTTTACCTAAAATGTTGAAAGAATCTTCATTTTAACTTGTACGACATGAACAAAATTTCCCACCATCATGACAACCCAATGTTTTAAAGATTACTTTATAAGTTTCAAAGGTTATTTTCAAATAAAATGATTTTTAAAATGTTTTATGTTTTAAAAAATGTTTTTCAATATGGAAATGATATTTTCCTTAAAAAATGATTTAATGGATCTTTAAATATTCCTTTATAAGTTTCTAAGATTATTTTCAAAGAAAAGGATATTGAAAATGTTTTATGTTTTAAAAAGTGTTTTATAAATTGGAAATGATATTTTCCTCAAGAAATGTTTCAAGTGATCTTTCTAAATCATTTTCCATATAATATAACATCCTTTTATGTAACTTAAGATTTATTGAGGATATGAACCAATGATACCATCTTTATTATTTTTCTATATGGTTTATATTGATGATGAAAAAATGTTTATAAAATCCATTTTTTTCCCTAAGTTAGGAAATGATGAAACTTTTCATGAAACTCATTTATTTTCATGGGTTATCATATAATTAATGATTTATAAATCCTATTTATTTTCATGGTTTTTGATATATTGAATGTTTTTTGAATCCCATTTCATTTCATGTAATCTGATATGATAAATGTTTTTATGATCTTGTGGCATATATATGTATGAGTTTCATTATGTGATGGTGGTTATGTTATTAATGAAAAATGTGGTTATGATATAACTAAGAAGAATGGACATGTTATAACTAAGGATGGGTGGAACCAATATCTATCTCTATTGAATTTGATAAATATTGATATCTTGTGAGATAAACTAGTCTAGAATGTGGAGAGAACGAAGGTCACTAAGGGAATTTTCCCACTACGATAGTATTGGGAGTGAACATTGATTACTATGATGGTTTGGGGAGTGAACCCATTCCACTATGATAATATTGAAAATGAACCTTTTCAACTACAAAAAGTATTTTCTGTATACCACAATTCTATATATTATGTCAATTTGGTTCCCTCATGTCTTATATTCTTTGATATTCTTATGATTCCTGACTTATGAACTGCCAATATTTATGCCCTGAATTAAGATTCTGATCTTTTATATACATGGTATAGTTTTATTTTGTTATGATTATGTTTTATACCCTTATTATAACCTTATGTTTATGTATTACTCTTTCTTACCCTTACTGAGCATCTAATATCACCCTTAATATAATTATTTTCACTATGTTATGATGATATGAATTAATTGTGATATGTCTATGAAGGGTTATAGTTATGAGAAACTAACTTAGATATTATGTAGAAATATTATGAATCATTTTTTATGGTTCTATGTTTCTAAAGGAACTATAACTTTATGATACTCAGACGTGTGTTTCTGTAATGTAATGAATATTCATATAAAAATATGTAATATCTATGTATGAAAAGTGAGGGTCTCTATAGTTGTTATCATAGGATAGGTTTAGTTATCCTTTGGAAACTATAATTATAAAACCTTAGTGGGATCCCTCTGGATATTTCTTAGGATAAGTCTAAGTATAATTTTATGTATCAGAAAATATCATGGAATATTGGTTAAGGATAGAGAGAGTAGTTTCTTAGTAATACATCCCTATTTGGATCCTACAAGTGGATGTGGTTCTGGCATAGATGTACCCAGGGGTAATAATTTCAGAAAATTCATTTTGGGGTTGACTTAATCATTACCTAGTACAAGACAATAGTCCTTACAACTTACATGATTTGTCACTCCCTATGGACATGCTTTGAAAATTCCCAAACTCTTTAAGAACCATCATGAAGGATTTAAATAATGACCATGGATGGCCTATGTTAAGCCTAATGTGCCATATATTTTAAAGATGGTTTTTATTAATCTAGACATCCTATAAGTGATTATTCATGATTACACAGTTTCCCTACCATGAGTATTTTTACTCAAACTATGATTTTGGTTTTAGTCAACAAATAAAACCCTATGGAATCATGTTAATGCTGAATGTAATGGATAATGTAATGATTGTGCTCTTAAGAAGCCAAATGTTACAGGAGATGGAATGAAAAATATAATCATTATGTTCACACAAATTTCTCACTCTATGAATTATATTTAACATAAAAATGACTAAAGGAGGGAACAATGTTTTATTGAGTCCTTCATGATTCAACACCCACTATATATTATTGTTTTTACTGATCTGCTTATTGCTGATATATAAATTAGTACTAAGGAAAAGGTATTTTCCATTCTCTAGTTTTCAGAACTAGAAAAAGTCATTTTTTACTACCATTTGGAAGGTGAAGTGGTTCAATGGTGCACTCTCATTTAGAATTCAAGGCAACATGATGAAATTGACTCCATAGAGTGGTATGTGATTAAGTGTTTATTTTTAAATAAGTGAATCCCTCACATTCTACTGTTGAAATAGTGGGTTCCCTAGACCCAACTATGTAGTGATTTTGATTAAAATATCATGTATACAGTTATATATATATGATGTAGTCTTACCATTATAGTTCAATTATTTATTTATCCACTATTTAATTGTAATTTCCATAGATTAATTGTCAAATCAAAAGGTTATAGAAGATCACAAGATATAATGAGAACCTTGAGATACTATGAAATCAATATTAAACAAAGGTCCAATGGTCAAGATATATCTTACTGAATGGGAATAGTAGTTGTTTGACTATTAGGTGTTGGGGGATTATAATCATTGAGACTTCGTCTCATTAAGTTTTCACTTGGTGATCTCAAGTAGTGAGATTATGAGGAAAAACCCTCCTATAAAAACATCACATGTTTTGGTGTCACTGGATATTCCTATCTATGATCATGTTTAATGGTCTCCTAAGTTGAAATCATTACTAATGTATTCCATTTGATTGAGTACTTTGATGCAAGATGAAAACCATGATATTGAAATCATGGCAAGATAGTTTGTGTTGGGTGCATCTGTAACGGCCCGAAATTTTGAATAAATATTGTTTCCTAATTTCATGTGTTATTTTATTTTATTTTTATACTCAACAAAAATGTTTTATTTGATAAACATGATTATAATTAAAATGAGACCATTGGGTTCTGATTGTTATATGACCATCGGTCAATATGACCACTGTGAACAAAATGTTTTGATTATTGTCTCTAAATACAAGTAATCTTGGTTAATTATTATAGAAAGAAGATTCGATGGCCTCACCTAGTAGTCTTGGACCGATCGAAGCCCATCTAACAGAACTTGGGAAGGAGGTAGCACTATTGGTCTTTGCTCTGGACCAAACCCAATCTGAACTTCATCATGTGAAGCTAGAACGGAATCGCCTTCGCGAGAAGTTCAAACTGATAGAAATTACTACTCGGGAAATGTTGGCCGAGCCTCCCTCAGACTCTCTCACCTTAGCACACCTTACACTTAGGTCCTATGCTGGTGTGATAAGGGGCTATGTAAGAAGACCGTAACTGCCTTGTGTAATCCTTTGTTTAATAAAAAATTGGGATTTCTTCTTAGGATGATGTTTATGAATTTTCAAATGACCGGATAAATATAGTATGCATATTTTTGATGAATTTTAGAAAAAGGATATTTTAAAAATGTTTATGTAAACCTTAAATAATTAAAAATGTGTAATGATTTTCAAAAAATGGTCTTCTACAATTATGTTCAGTACAAAATTTGGATTCTAATAAGATCAACTTGATTTTTGATGAATAGTAAATTATGAATAGTGTTTTTATGATTAGGATTAGTAATATGACGAAATGGATTAGTAATCTCACTTAAAGAAAGTTTTAAAATAATCTAGGCACCTTGATTAAGTAATGTGATTCAATAAAATGGTTAAATAATGGTTTCATAAATTATTATTCAAGTATAAGTTTTTTCGGGTGAATAGTGTTTTTTAATTAAAAATTAAATTAAAAATATTTAGAAAATTATTTTTATAAAATGGATTTCATTTTTGAACTCAGAGCACCGATATTATGTTATGGTAATTTTTGGGGTTTTTTCTGAAAAAATGAATTTTCGGTGAATAGTGTATTTATTTAAAAAATAAAATAAAAATATTTAGAAAATTATTTTTATAAAATGGAGTTCATTTTTGAAATCAGAGAATTGATATTTGATTAAGGTGAAATTTTGGGATCTTTCTGAGAAAGTTGAATTTTCAGTGAATAGTGAAAATACAGTTTTAGGGTTTCGGTATGTTTAATGACATCATAACTGTGTCATGATGATGTCATGAGATATTTTAAGGGTTGGACGGACAAGGGTGATGAATTATTGTTTTGGGGGCCCCATGTGGCCTAAATCCATGGTAAATGCCAAGGGAGAGCACATGAGTTTGAGAAAAGCACATGTGAGGTGTCCCTTGGCCATTAATGCCTTGTCCCCTCACTTTCCCTATAAATACCAAGATCTCCTCTCATCCATTCGACTCCCCACTCTTCTCAAACGACTTTCTGGTCTCATTACCTCCTAAGGAATCCTCCCAAGGTGCCCCCAAGCCCTCAAGGTCCCATCCTTTGAGGTTTAAGAGTTACATTTTAAGGTAAGGGATCCGACCCCTCTCTTTCTTTTCAAGTGATCTCTTTTATGTCAATTCTTTTATACTCCATGTTCTTATGTTGGAGGATGTTCTTTTATATGAATTATACTGTCCATTTTATGTTCATATGATGATAGACCCCCTCTTACTCCTATCATTTCATTTTATGAAGTTTTAAGTGGTGCCGTTAGGCTGCCGAATTTTTAAGGGATTCTTTCACCCTCCTCATTCTTTTCAAAGTTCTACTTTCATGTCAAGTCTTTCAAGTTCCTTTTTATTATTTTGGGGTATGATATCTATATTTATCATACTGATCTTTTATGATCTAATGATGAGAGACCCCATTTGATCTCTTCAATTCAGTATTTCGAAGTTTTCAGTGATGCCGTTAGGCTGCCGAATTTTTAAGTGGTTCTTCACCCTTCTCATTTTGAAGTTCTACTTTCATGTAAATTCTTTAAAGTTCCTTTTATTATGTTGGGGTATGATCTCTATATTTATCATACTGATCTTTTCTGATCTAATGATGAGAGACCCCATTTTATGTCTTCAATTCAGTATTTTGAAGTTTTATGTGACGCCGTTAGGCTGCCGAATTTTTAAGTGGTTCTTCACCTTTCTCATTTTGAAGTTCTACTTTCATGTCAATTATTTCAAGTTCCTTTTTATTATGTTGGGGTATTATCTCTATATTTATCAAACTGATCTTTTATGATCTAATTATGATATACCTCATTTGATCTCTTCAATTCAGTATTTTGAAGTTTTAAGTGATGCCGTTAGGGTGCCAAATTTTTAAGTGGTTCTTCACCCTTCTCATTTTGAAGTTCTACTTTCATGTCAATTCTTTCAAGTTCCTTTTATTATGTTGGTGTATGATCTCTAAATCTATCATACTGATCTTTTATGTTCATATTATGAGAGACCCTATTTGATCTCGTCAATTCATTTTTATTGAAGTTTAAGTGCCACCGTTAGGCTGCCGAATTTTCATAAGAGAAATATTATTTTGTCTTCATTTCATGTTCTTCATTTCATATGGTAAATCTTCCAAATATCATTACCATGTTCATAAATCCTTCATATTCTGTCCCTATACTATTTTATGGGTCATTTATGAATGTTTGACCCATGTCCCCTCTCTTTTAATGTTATCTAAAACCCCGAAACGTAGCCGTTATGCTGCAGAATTTTCGTCTCAAAATGTCTCTCTCTTTTCTCAAAATTATTTTATGTTATTAAGTGAATACTCAAATATCTTATTTCTACAGGGGTATTAACATATATATCAAAATGTTCTATTTTAAATTCTGGGATTTACATACATGAAACCCACTTTCCCTTTTCGTGGGTTTAAAGTGACATAAAGATCATGTCTTTAAAAGCAGTTTTTAAAACGTTATGATGATGAAATGAAACCCATTTCTTTTATTCTATATGGGTTGTTTATGAAATTATTGATGATGATATACGTGGTTCACATTATAATAAAGTCAAATTTAAGGGTGCGCCCTGATAGCGCTCCAATGCATTGGGTAATGATGTAACCACTAGAGATTACAATTTAAGGGTGCGACCTGATAGCGCCCCATTGCATTGGGTAATGATGTAACCACTAGAGATTACAATTTTTACGATATCTTGGTGAATAACCTTGGTAATTTTTTTTAATGACACCTTGGGGATGGACCTTGGTGATATGTTCATGATTGTCTATATTAAATGATGTAGCCACATCTTAAAGTTATGAAAAATGTTATTTTATTATGATACGCCTCACGATTTCTTTCTCATGCCTTAAAGTTCTTTTCATGGCCTTATTGAAGTATCTCAAGTTCACATGTAAAATTTTTCTCTTGTTTCCATTACTGGGCCTTCTTCTCACCCTTTATATTGATGTATGTCCCCAGGTTATGAGATGCAGTAATGAACCTAGGATGAACATGAGGAGAAGCCTTCAAGTGTTTAAGAAGAATGTTTTATGTTTTCATGTTTTAAGTTCCTGGTTTCCAAGACACTAAACCCTAAAGATCCTCAGTTTAGAAAAATGTAATGAAAGTTTATTTGATAAAAAGGCGGGATGCTATAGTTGGTATCAAAGGATGGTTTAGTTATTTGTGGAAATTTGGATATGAAAACTTTAGGAAGAAGCCTATAGAAAAGTTAAAATATAGGAAATCTTCCTGGTATTGTGGTGAGTATTGAGTAAGGGGTTTCCAAGCAAATACATCCCTGTCTGGATACGAGCAGGTAGAGGTGGCTCTGGCATAGATGTATATAGGGGTAAAACCCGAAAACACCTCTTTGAGCTAGACTCAAACTAGAACTGGTACACGACAACGGGCCTTTCTGCACTCTTGGTTACGACACTCCCGGGGGATATGCTTTGGTAAATTCATAAGATTGGTATGAACCATTGTTAAAGGAACAAAGGTAAAATAAAATTAAGATTCACATAAGAATATATGATCATGGATAACCTAGATTGGAACCTAGGGGATCACAAGTTAGGGTATACTTTTCTTCTACAAGTTATCCTTATATGCTTTCAGTTCCTTTTCATGATTATTGGCTAAGTACTTAAGCCCCTAATTATGCTTTCTCTTCTTAGTGAATGGTGGGAAATGGAAGAACATGTCCCAACAACCAATGTGATAGGAAATGCGACAATTGTCGTATTAATATGACAGGGATGATTAGGGGATTAAAATATGATTTTTATTTTGGAAGACGTTCACTATTTTGGGGACCCTATATGATCGAGGAAAATAGATTACAACGGTGTTTTCATTGAGGAGTAAGGTTGACTTATATTTTGATGAATCGATGAATTTAAGGTGGACTTATAGTAATTTAGGTTACTTATGGGAATGATTAACCTATCTTGGGTTAAATATGTTTAGGTTAGATACTTTTGTTATAAGATGTTAGGAGTGGTTGATGTTGTTTGGAGATGAACAATGAAGTTTATTTTGAAGACTGTGTTATCAAATCCTTCTTGTATTTGAGTTTCAATCTTAGTTTGGTTTATTTTGAGGAATTTTAAGGACCGTTATTTATGGAATGGACTATGATGAACTTTGGGTAGTACCATGGAACTTTGAAGATTTAAAAGTAGTTTCCATTCCTATGGGATTCTTTCTTTTTGAAGAGCTGTTTTACCTTACCCTTTCGGTTTTTGGGATAATGTTTAATGATAAAATAAATAGATAGTTAATCTTTGGTGGATTATGTGATTCTCTAGAAGATTATTCTTGTGTTTTGATGAGACCAAGTAGTTTTGAATGCTCATAGTTTGGAGAAAAGATTTGTTTTCGGTAGAAACTTATTAAAGGATGAAACTCTACATGAAGGTAGATATATTTCCTTATGTTTTTGTTCTATGTTGTAAATGAATTCCTCAAAGTTATGAAAAGGAACGTAAAACAAAAACTTTGTTGGTTTACGTTTCCTACTAGGTAATCAAATACCGCTTGCACACATCATAATTTTGGGATTTTCTGGTGGATAACTTCCTCCTAATCATGTTTTCTATCACTCTCCTTTAGGACGTGACCCTTTGTTTTCTCCTCCATGTCCATGTTTCCTACATGGAATCCTAGTATGAGTAAACTAGGGTGGCCTTTGTACTTCCTTTTCTTTCTTTTAAAGTAATGGTGTCACTGACTCTTTTTTCGATGTGGTACTTTCAATGAAATTTCAAAACCCAATTTTTAAAATTGTGAGGACGCAATTTCTTAAGGGGGGAAGATTGTAACGACCCGAAATTTTGAATAAATCTTGTTTCCTAATTTCATGTGTTATTTTATTTTATTTTTATACTCAACAAAAATGTTTTCTTTGATAAACATGATTATAATTAAAATGAGACCATTGGGTTCTGATTGCTATATGACCATCAGTCAATATGACCACTGTGAACAAAATGTTTTTATTATTGTCTCTAAATACAATTAATCTTGGTTAATTATTATAGAAATAAGATTCGATGGCCTCAACTAGTAGTCTTGGACCGATCAAAGCCCATCTAACAGAACTTGGGAAGGAGGTAGCACCATTGGGCTTTGCTCTGGACCAAACCCAATCTGAACTTCATCATGTGAAGCTAGAACGGAATTGCCTTCGCGAGAAGTTCAAACTGATAGAAATTACTACTCGGGCAATGTTGGCCGAGCCTCCCTCAGACTCTCTCACCTTAGCACACCTTACACTTAGGTCCTATGCTGGTGTGATAAGGGGCTATGTAAGAAGACCGTAACTTCCTTGTGTAATCCTTTGTTTTAAATAAAAATTGGGATTTCTTCTTATGATGATGTTTATAAATTTTCAAATGACCGGATAAATATAGTATGCATATTTTTGATGAATTTTAGAAAGAGGATATTTTAAAAATGTTTATGTAAACCTTAAATAATTAAAAATGTGTAATGATTTTCAAAAAATGGTCTTCTACAATTATGTTCAGTACAAAATTTGGAGTCTAATAAGATCAACTTGATTTTTGATGAATAGTAAATTATTAATAGTGATTTTATGATTAGGATTAGTAATATGACCAAATGGATTAGTAATCTCACTTAAATAATGTTTTAAAATAATCTAGGCACCTTGATTAAGTAATGTGATTCAATAAAATGGTTAAATAATGGTTTCATAAATTATTATTCAAGTATTAGTTTTTTTCGGGTGAATAGTGTTTTTTAATTAAAAATTAAATTAAAAATATTTAGAAAATTATTTTTATAAAATGCATTTCATTTTTCAACTCAGGGCACCGATATTATGTTATGGTAATTTTTGGGGTTTTTTCTGAAAAAATGAATTTTCAGTGAATAGTGTATTTATTTAAAAAATAAAATAAAAATATTTAGAAAAATATTTTTATAAAATGGAGTTCATTTTTGAAATCAGAGAATTGATATTTGATTAAGGTGAAATTTTGGGATCTTTCTGAGAAAGTTGAATTTTCAGTGAATAGTGAAAATACAGTTTTAGGGTTTCAGTATGTTTAATGACATCATAACTGTGTCATGATGATGTCATGAGATATTTTAAGGGTTTGACGGACAAGGGTGATGAATTATTGTTTTGGGGGCCCCATGTGTCCTAAATCCATGGTAAATGCCAAGGGAGAGCACATGAGTTTGAGAAATGCACATGTGAGGTGTCCCTTGGCCATTAATGCCTTGTCCCCTCACTTTCCCTATAAATACCAAGCCCTCCTCTCATCCATTCGACTCCCCACTCTTCCCCAATGAAGTTCTGGTCTCATTACCTCCCAAGGAATCCTCCCAAGGTGCCCCCAAGCCCTCAAGGTCCCATCCTTTGAGGTTTAAGAGTTACATTTTAAGGTAAGGGATCCGACCCCTCTCTTTCTTTTCAAGTGATCTCTTTTATGTCAATTCTTTTATACTCCATGTTCTTATGCTGGAGGATGTTCTTTTATATTCATTATACTGTCCATTGTATGTTCATATGATCAGAGACCCCCTCTTACTCTCATCATTTCATTTTATGAAGTTTTAAGTGGCGCCGTTAGGCTGCCGAATTTTTAAGGGATTCTTTCACCCTCCCCATTCTTTTCAAAGTTCTACTTTCATGTCAAGTCTTTCAAGTTCCTTTTTTATTATGTTGGGGTATGATCTCTATATTTATCTTAATGATATTTTATGATCTAATGATGAGAGACCCCATTTGATCTCTTCAATTCAGTATTTCGAAGTTTTAAGTGACGCCGTCAGGCTGCCGAATTTTTAAGTGGTTCTTCACCCTTCTCATTTTGAAGTTCTACTTTCATGTCAATTCTTTAAAGTTTCTTTTATTATTTTGGGGTATGATCTCTATATTTATCGTACTTATATTTTATGATCTAATGATGAGAGACCCCATTTGATCTCTTCAATTCAGTATTTTGATGTTTTAAGTGACGCCGTTAGGCTACCGAATTTTTAAGTGGTTCTTCACCCTTCTCATTTTGAAGTTCTACTTTCATGTCAATTCTTTCAAGTTACTTTTTATTATGTTGGGTTATGATCACTATATTTATCATACTGATCTTTTATGATCTAATTATGAGATACCTCATTTGATCTCTTCAATTCAGTATTTTGAAGTTTTAAGTGACGCCATTAGGCTGCCAAATTTTTAAGTGGTTCTTCACCCTTCTCATTTTGAAGTTCTACTTTCATGTCAATTTTTTCAAGTTCCTTTTATTATGTTGGTGTATGATCTCTGAATCTATCATACTGATCTTTTATGTTCATATGATGAGAGACCCTATTTGATCTCGTTAATTCATTTTTATTGAAGTTTAAGTGCCACCGTTAGGCTGCCAAATTTTCATAAGAGAAATATTATTTTGTTTTCATTTTATGTTCTTCATTTCATATCGTACATCTTCCAAATATCATTTCCATGTTCATAAATCCTTCATATTCTGTCCCTATACTGTTTTATGGGTCATTTATGAATGTTTTACCCATGTCCCCTCTCTTTCAATGTTATCTAAAACCCCGAAACGTAGCGGTTATGCAGCAGAATTTTCGTCTCAAAATGTCTCTCTCTTTTCTCAAAATTATTTTATGTTATTAAGTGAATACTCAAAGATCTTATTTCTACAGGGGTATTCACATATATATCAGAATGTTCTATTTTAAATTCTGGGATTTACATACATGAAACCCGCTTTCCCTTTTCGTGGGTTTAAAGTGACATAAAGATCATGTCTTTAAAAGCAGTTTTTAAAATGTTATGATGATGAAATGAAACCCATTTCTTTTATTCTATATGGGTTGTTTATGAAATGATTGATGATGATATACGTGGCTCACATTATAATAAAGACAAATTTAAGGGTGCACCCTGATAGCGCTCCAATGCATTGGGTAATGATGTAACCACTAGAGATTATAATTTAAGGGTGCGCCCTGATAGCGCCCCATTGCATTGGGTAATGATGTAACCACTAGAGATTAAAATTTTCACGATATCTTGGTGAATAACCTTGGTAATTTTTTTAATGACACCTTGGGGATGGACCTTGGTGATATGTTCATGATTGTCTATATTAAATGATGTAGCCACATCTTAAAGTTATGAAAAATGTTATTTTATTATGATACGCCTCATGATTTCTTTCTCATGCCTTAAAGTTCTTTTCATGGCCTTATTGAAGTATCTCAAGTTCACATATAAAATGTTTCTCTTGTTTCCATTACTGGGCCTTCTGCTCACCCTTTCTTTTGATGTATGTCCCCAGGTTATGAGATGCAGTAATGAACCTAGGATGAACATGAGGAGAAGCCTTCAAGTGTTTAAGAAGAATGTTTTATGTTTTCATGTTTTAAGTTCCGGGTTTCAAGACACTAAACCCTAAAGATCCTCGATTTTGCAAAATGTAATGAATGTTTATTTGATAAAAAGGAGGGATGCTGTAGCATCATTGGTGGCATAACATTGGTTGAACGGTAAAGATAAGATTTTTCGCTTCCAGTTTTCATAAGTAATATATCTCGGGCAATGTTGATCAGGATGGTAGTACCTTCAAAAGACCATGGCCATGGAAGTTGAGGGTAATTCCATCCAATTAGATCAAAAAAAATAATGCAAGAAAAGGGTGATGACATAGGTATGAATCCTACTTTACGAGATATTAAAGACAAAGAGAATATATTACACAATACTTGTTCATAGGTTGGTTGTCGCTTCTGTGAAAATCCTTATTTATTCAGGGGTCATCATTTCCAAAAATGCGGGCAAGGGAAGAGCTCGGGTTTTATCAATGCTGATAAAAGGGGGAATTTTATCATCACTAGAAAAAATCACTGATAAATCTACCCTTTATCAGTGCTAATATTTGTGCTTATAAAGTCCCCCCTTTATCAGTGATAAAAAATGTGCTGATAAAAAGGTGACATTATGAGCGCAAATAATAAAACTAATAAAAGTATTTAATAGAAAATATTATTAATTTATATAAAAATATTTTAATTATATTCAAAAATAATGTTTATATTTATACATTAAATAAAAAATTCATTTTTATTATCTTAATCATGTTTATGTTTTATTTATGTTTATTATGTTTATTAGTTTTAGTTATATCTTTATTATATTTTTATTGTACTATATGTTTATAATATTATATATAAATACCTTTTAATATATATATACAAATGATTATTAATATATATATATATATATATATTTAAATAAATTTATGTTTCCAAATGAATGTGTCAATTGATGCGTACATTAATATTCTCATGAATATATATGTTCATTGTTTACCCTAATGTTGGCCATATATACTATAGTACTATATATACTTGGTGTATTCATTCATATCCTATATATATGAAGCTTTATCTTCACGTATATATTAAAACCACGATAAATATATTTATATAAATAATAAAAGTATTTATTATATTTAAAAATATAAATATTTAGTTATATATAATTATATACTTTTAAAATATATTATATATAATTATAATTATATATAACTAATTAAATATAAATATTTTTAAATAATTAAAAAATTTAGAAATATTTTTTTAAATGATAAATATATATTTATTAATACCTTTTGAATATATTTATTTATAAATGTATGTCTTTAAGGAATATATACACCGACACAGACATATATGTATATATATATATTTAAATACGTATGAAAATAAAATTAAAATAAATATATCAATTTATATTTATATATATTTAATTATAATTTAAAATATAAAATTATATATATATATATTTAATTATAATTTACACACAAACACAAACACACACACACACACATATATATATAATTATAATTTAAATTATTAAATTATAGTAAATATATTAATTATATATATTTATAAAATTATAAATGTAATAAATATGTTGGTTATAATTTTATAATTATGAATAAATGGTATGTTTTATCAGTTATAATTAAAAAATTATGATAAAACATACATTTATCATCACCTTTTTAGTGCTGAGAAAGATGAGCCTTTATGAGCACTAAAAAAGACATGAAAAAGTCATGTTTTATCAGTGATTTCAATTATAGCACTGATAAATATGGATCTTTATCAGTGCTAAAAAAGAATTGATAAAGGCATGTTTTATCATCCCTTTCAATTATAGCACTGATAAAACATACATTTATTAGTGCTTTTAATATGGAACTAATAAAAGTGTCGTTAGGTTTTATAAATAAACCCTAACTTTCTCCTCCTTCCTCACACCCCTCAAGCTCTTGTGAAAGCTAATCCCTACCACCACAACCGCCACTACCACTGCCACCTCCTCTCCTCCCTCCTCTCTTCCCTCCTCCTCCTCCTCGGACACCAACTCCTCCGTTGCTACGAACAGAGCTTCACTGCATGAATCTCCTCCTCCGCGCCTCTCCTCCATCAGTGGCTCTCCTCCGCCACAACTCTACTTCTTCTCACCTCTCTGCCGGCATTTCCTCTCATCCACCGCGCCTCTCGTGCACTGTGAATGCACCTCCGCCACATGTTTAACTACACCTTCACAATTAGTTTTCTCCTCTTTCTTATTGGGTTCACTTATTATAGTTTGATATTGATAGTGATGTTGTGAATTGTAAGAGATAAACACCCCGTTGAAAATCGTGGCAGTTGGTGGTCCTTGTTTGCACACTAGTTATATTTGGTAAAATTCAATTTTCCTATGCCATATTTTTAATTGTTCGATTTAAAAATATTCAATGCAATGTGGGTTTTTATCATGGTTATCTCAAAAAATTCAAAATGTTTTTCTATACATTCAAAAATAAAATTTTTATCATTCACTCTTATTTTTTTATTACTCTTATGAAATTTTAATGATTATATTATTAAATATTAATTTGAAAATTAAATGCCTTAAAAGTGTTTCCACTTATTTTATAGAAAACATTATTTATTTTCTAGGTTTCAATTATAAAAATTATATTTAGAAGTAAAAGTCCTCAAAGTATCTCAACTTCATGTACTAAAAACGTTATACATTTCTCAAGTTTCCATTATCGATGAATGTTTTTAGCAATTGACCTCCATGATCTTGCTCCAAATATTCTTTGAGAACCTAAAGCGTCAACTAGGTCTTTTTCCTCATCTAAAAACATCTACTTGATATGTCCCAATAATAACACCCCAAACTAAAACACCAAGACTGAGCTGAAGTGTCACATGACCTCATGTATGCTTCCTTGTAAAAAATATGTTTCCAACAAGTGGTGAGGGAATAAGTGGCATCATGGGTTTACAATACCCTTGGTAAATAATTATAATTAGATTACAAAATAGTAAAAATAATTATCAAAGTAAAAATTAGAACCTAAAAGGAAAAAGAAGATCATATACCCAAAATTTCAACCCATTTTATAAAAATATGACATACAATATCCAACGTAACAAGTCAAGATGTCCCAATATGTGGTAGAACAAAAAAAATAAACAAGGAAAAATAAATAAATAAATATTTTATCTCTAGAAGGTTCCTGGATTCTATCCTAATATCAACTCGATTAACCTACTCTTCTGGTGTAATTTCCCTAAGTAGGGCCACTACCCTCATCTGAAATCCAGGTTAAAGAAGTCTGCACACACACTGAGATGCCCGTGTAGGGTTTGAGTATAAAACTTAGTAGTAAACCATTTATATGTTCTTAATATAAGCTAAATAGTTATATATAAGTGTATATGATGATAATAAAGTAAATTCACAAATAAAAAAAAATCCCATGTTGGGTCATCGTGCACTAACTAAGATTCCATGAACCCCAACCCTACTAACTTCAACTCCATATCAGAATAAAAGCTATATATGGTTGCCGTGAATCCCATAATAGGCCATATGGATAATTTAACTCTCATAATAGGTCATAATTTCATCATTAATAAGGTTAATCCATAAGTCCATCATTCCTCACCAATTATCACAAGTCAATCCATAAATCCATAATGCCCCACCAACTATCTCAGGTCAAGCCACAAGTTCATCATTCTTTGCTTCTATTATTAGGTCAGTCCACAAGGCTATCATGTCCCAATATTTTTCATTAAATACCCCACTATAATCATCATGAATCACATTGCACATTATTCCCCTCTAAGTGATTAACCAAGACATGAAGGGTCTATATGTCACCTTGATACCAGATAACATACGTATACATCTATAACCATATATAAAAATACAATACAAAAAAAGAAATTATTGAGCTATACACATTAATAAACATGTCAAATTAAGAGAGGTATCATGGGTTATACACACACACACACACACACATAAAATCATGTCTTATTAAGATAGGTCTCTTGGGTTACACACACACACACAAGAATGTCACATGAAAAAAATTATTATGGTAACACACATAATCATGCTTTTGTTTCTGTTTTGAGTTACATGGTTTCCTGGGGAATGTTAAATGGTTAGATATAACTATGTTCCAATCATGTTCCACCCTCCATTACTCCACAATAGGCTACATAATTTCTTAGGTTAAATCACATGGTTTACCTTATCCATAATCCCCCTTAAAGGCTTTTAAATCCCTCTAAGAACACATATCAAATACCTAATAATTCACCCAAACAAATAATAACTAAAATAACTTAAAAGAAATTATGAAAATAAAGAATAACATAGCTATAAAGTCCAAACCCATTACAATCTCCTCATATAAGGACTTATCATCCCTCAGAAGTGTCTCTAGAGGTCTTTCTCGACCATCTTGGGCCATTAAGTCTGTGCATCAGAATATCGATTCCAATATTCTTCTTGAATACACCCACAATTAAAAAAAAATTAGGAACCTTATTCCTTCTAAATAACTTCTCAATCCAATAGATAATTCATTGTATATGTTTCTCTAATGATGAATTTACCTTCAAATCAAATTATTTATTAGCAATCACATATGAAGGATCCAACTTATACTTTCTAAGTTGAGATACATGGAACACATCATGAACACCTCAATGTTATGTAAGAGGATAAAATTGTAAATACAACATTATGATCTATTCCACTATCTCAAATGGTCCGAAAAACCAAAATGCCCACTTCCCCTACCTCTATAATCACAGATTCCCCAACCATGGTGACACCAACAATAAATACTAATTGTAACACCTTGAGATTTTATGAGATAGATTATTTTAATTTATTTGATGTATTGTGTTTTAAGTTATACCAAGATTAGATTGTGATATACACAACATTGTATTATCTTGTAATATACGCCACACTATTCTTGGCTTGTGTTGCACACAATTTTAAGTTATTTTGATAGAATTCATTTCACACAACACTGAGTATAGATTTTTTCAATGTATAAATGAACTAAGCTTGGATTATATTATGTAAAACACCAAAGGAATCTTGAACTATAGTAAACACTGACTCAGTTTGCGTTACATTCAAGAGCAACCTTGATATATTGCGTTGTACACGATACCAAGTTTCATTAAACAATGATATATTATTAAAATGTTATTATTTAATGGGATATAAACTAGATATCATAAATAGTATTGACCACATTTTTAATTTTATATAACAATAAAATTCATCTTATATATTTTCTAGAACATTATATAAGAACAAAATCAATTTTTTCGGATAAAAGAAGTACTTTAAAAAAAATGAAGTTTTACCGCCTTTTGATGATGTACCCATTTTAAATCTCGTTTTGACACCTTTATAAGTTAAATTTTACAATATAAACTTATTATTTGGAATAGGGAAATAAAAATTTACATATGTTGAATTTTTGTAAATTTTATGATAAATCTCATTTTTAATGAATAGTGAAAAATACCTCATTTTAAGTCAAAACTGCCTTTTTATCTAATTTGTTTATATAGTTATATTATAATTTTAATTGGTTTTAAAGTCTAATTGGATTATATTTTTATAATTTAATCCAATTTTTTTCATTGTAAGTAATTTAACTTCTAAATTGGCCATAAACACATGTCAATCTTTTGATAGTTATTACTTCTTAAAAACCCACTTTTTGGTTTTGACAACGAGAAATAATTTTAAATTAATTACTGAAACTTCTGTGTTTTGAATTAGGAAAAATGGATTCCCTATTTGGAATCAAAAGTTTTAAATTATGTAAATAGACATCTTTTATTTTTGGTCATTATGAATAGTAACTTTATTAATTATTTTATTTACCATGGTAAAAGGGTAAATATGGAAAATAAGGGTAAATAATAATATTATAATAATATTAAACTACCCTAACACATGTAATAATACTGTTGGATGAGATATTTCTGACCATGGGAATCCTTGGGTCAATTTTGGGACCCCATGAAACCACTTGGATATAAAAATGACATTTCATAAGAATTAATTTAAAGTAAAGAGAAATATGACATAAACATGTATCTTCTTTATGAAACAATTTTAATAAGGGGTTATACATAAGATAAATTCGACTATAAATAGTAATTGAAAATATAAAAACATTTAATACATCATGGTATTTTAATTATAATTTTTAGACACCAAATATATAAATTTATTTATTACACAATGATGATGTAGTGATTACCTTATGAATGAATGATTTAAATAATTGAGATTATAAATATTAAAATAAATTTATTTTGAAACTTTTTATGCCATACACTAATTTTATGGATGAGTATGAATTGTTATATTTTAATTAATGAAGTTTTTTAGAAGGAATACAGTTTTTATGGTTTTTTAAAAAGTAATGATATGAATAGTGTCAATATTTACATAATTCATGTTTTAAAATATAAAATATTTTATTAAATATTATAAAATTCTAAAAAAATATAAGATTATTTAAAATGGTTATGATAATTATATAATTTTATTAATGACTCTTTCACTGGAAAATTTTCATGTTTTGGTAACTATTTTGATTCTCAAAGTGTTGAATGCGTGATAAAACAATTAGAGTACAAAAGGGTTAAATAAAAAAGATAAGGATTAAAAAATATCCAAAACCTGTAAAATTATTATTGAATGATTGTATTTAGACTTATATTCATATTATATTCTAACTAACTTAATCTTTACTCATTTTTAATAGAAATAGAATTTATAATAAATTAATACTTCTAGATATTCCTAAAGTGCCCCTCCTCCCTCTTATAAAAGGCCACCACCTATACCCATTTAATGACACCTCTCAAGCCCCTTGTATTATCCAAATTCTACCCAAATAAGATCCAAACAAACCTATATTACTCCTATAATCTTTAACTTTGGAATAAGGAAATTCAAGAAAGCATTTTTCTCAAATAAAAAGAAGTTACCCAATTTAGAGGTAACGTATTCTCTCAAGTTCTTTTATTTTATTTTACTTCTCCAATCCCTATTATATTCTTATTATTTGATTAAATAATAAAATATCCTAAATTTACTAGTATGTTTTTATGAGAAGTATTATAACTACACTCACACACACCTCCATCTAATGGATACAAACATACTATCTCTGTGTATGAAGAACTACTACCTCACGAAATGATGATTGTTCAATTTTCTCCTACCACCTCTTATGGTGGACATTATGATGGAAATGTATTTATATATGATATATATTATATTTATATTGTCTCTATTCTTATGTATTTTTTATTTATAGTATACCTTTATGATTTCCATAATGTGTAAATACAATAATTTCATTTGAGGAAGTGCGGACTACCGCCCCCTCAAAGTGATATAACTCATTAATGCCATACATAGAACATATAAAAGAAGGAATTAATGAAATTATGTAACATATATAACATATGATATTATAATTAAATTATAATATACCTATGTATCTTGTTGTTTTCATTCCTTTAATATGACATAGAAATGGAAGTAGCGTTCATGCGTACGTACGACCTACCATCTCTAAGAACAGTGTATTGCATTTCATTTATCTATCTATTATATATATACATATATATATATTTATATAATAAATATATATGATATATAAATCATTTTTTACATTTTTGAAGTAAGTATATCACGATCTAAGTAATAATATCAAGAATAACAAGTCAAAACATGTATGATAAATAAAACAATTATTAACAAAAACGTTGCTTTAATATGTAATTGAAAAATGAACGGGTAATATAAAGTAATAAGTGAATCATACATGATATAATAAATATTATTATGGTTCTATGACAAGTTAATAATATGTTTAAACTCACTATATAGGAGTTTCAGACACATATGAAAGAAATCAGACCTAAGGTAAAGGATAATTTCGCAATCACATTTTTATCTGAGATTGTTTAGACGTAAGTATTTATTGGGGATATATTTATGATCCATGTGCATGTATTATAAAAATGTTTTCATAAAATGTTTAATATTATTCTATTTATTTTTAAAGTCATTTTTTTTACATTTTGGACTTTTACTACATGGTATGGAAGGAATCTTCCTTTTGTTTACCATACGAGGCACTTTTTGACTTTTACGGTAAAAGTATGAGGGTAATGCATTTTTAAAATATATGTCATGAATGGATTTTTATGGTTTCATGAACTTTTATTTCCATTAATATTCCTCTACAGTATCTCAAGTTTATTTTTAACTAAATTCTTTTGTTTTAAATTTGCACTATATTTTGAGAAAAGAAAACATTTTTGAAGAAGAAAGTATATTTCTTCAAGAACTGAGTTCAAGTGGTTTATCAAAATTATTTTCCATATAAGATGAATATATTTAAATATGGTTATGTTTCTATTCATATTATTACTATGATTTGATTGTGTTAATGATGGAATGGTATTTTATATGGATTATGTTATTATGGAATGATGTTTAAGAAAAACCATTTCATTTCTTAGGTTATGATATGATGAATGATTTATGTTTTTGTGGAACATGTAAGAATGATCTCATTATGAGATGGGTGGGACATATATCTCTATCTAATTCATTGGGTAAAGATTTAAATCTCATGAGGTAGACAAGACTGGAACGACAAGTAAATCTATTTTAGTAATACATTGCTGGAATGATATGTAAACCTAGTTCAGTAATGGACTTTGTCCACTATGATAGTCTTAGAAACAATTCCTTGAATAATATGGAAATAATATTATGTGATTAATTATTTTCCACAATTAACTATTTTATGAAAATTATATTCTATCATGGTTAATGTTCCTTTATGATCTATGCCTTGCGTACTACTAAAATTTATTTCAGGACTCAATATTTTGATTTTTAAACTTTATGTTCATGTTTTTTTATGTTAAAATGTTTATGGTTTGTTTTATGTTCTCTATGTTTACCCTTACTGAGTATTTTAGCTCACCCTTTTTATGTTTTCTTTCCTTAGGATATAAAGAAAGGTTTTAGGTAGGAAAATAAAAGGGTAAGATCTTTATAAGAGATGTTAAAGATCCTTCACCAAGTTAGAAGATTATGTTCCAAGTTTCCAAATATACTAAACTAATATGGTATTTGGGAATTTATTTTTTGTAATGTATTAATTATTATTTAAAAGAAATTTAATATACATGTACGTCAAGATTGGGTTGCTATAGTTGGTATCAGAGCAAATGTTTAGTTAACCTTTGGACACAAGGATAAAAAAATTTAATGAGATCCCTTGATATATTTCTAAGGACATGCCTAGGGATATCCTAAGGATAAGTAAAGTATAGGTTACAAAACTAGGTTTTTTTGTGATAATAATGACTAACATAGGGTTAAACCGAAGATATCATAGATTTAAATATTATAAGTAATTTACCTTACTTATGTGTTTCTAATATTTGATATGTATTTCTCACACTTTGATTTCTGATCTTAGTCAATAGATAGTACTAAATATAATATAATTAACCATTTATTGTTTTAGATGTAGAAATTATGGGAATTATAAAGATCAGTTTTCTAAGAGTAAATATCATTAAGAGAATCATGATGATGGTACAAGTATTCGTCATATGTCTGAGGATAAAGAGATTGTAAACGATATGTGAAAGGTATGTGATGTTCTTCCAATATTGTTTATATTAGTTATTAGATGCTTGTGGTTTAGAAACCTTAAGACAAGATTCATATATTAGGAATGATTAAGATGATGGGTCCTAAGTAATGGTTTAATAATAAAGTTGGATGATTGAGGTGTATATGTTTCAGAATTCAAAGATTATGGTATATGAATCATGAAATATATAAGTGTTTTCTGTATAAGTTGTTTATTAAGGATTGGAAAGGGTATGTTGAATAGTTCTAAGGATCCAAAAAGTGATTTAAGGGTAAGGTGATATACTTTTAGAACACATGATTAAGGGAATGATAACCCTTAATATGTTCCATATGTTAAGATAATGATTTTTGGATAATGATTTTTTGGATTTGAATAAAAAAATTAGATGATGCTAATTTCTTGGAAACTAATTATGGAGTTGTTGAAAAGAGGGTTATGATATCATGGATGAAGTATCCAACTTTTTTGGAGTTAAGGAATATATCCAATAAGTTTTGGAATAAGGAAACATGATTGTTTTCAATAAGTATATATGGTAATTTAGGTTATTACCGTGAATAAAGAGAATGAATGATGAATTCACTCAAATGTTTATAATGTGAACAATAAGATATATCTTATGGGGGATAAATGATGGTATTCGCATGCTTGTTATATGAACTTTATTGTAAGTGTTTTTTTGTACTATAAGATTGGACAAAAGTATTTTGGATAATACTAATGGTTGGAGTAGATTAAGTTGGACATTAGATAGTATTGTTTAAGGAAATTTTTTTAATATTATTTCTATAATGTTATAATAGTATAGTTTTAGAGAAAGGACAACCCGTAGGACGAGTGGCAACCCATCGCGTCAGACACGGCTGTGGAAATAGAACCCACAAACAGAGTGAGAAATGCCTTTATCACCTACCGCTGGCCTATGGGAAGTCCCTAGTTAGTAAAAATTAGTTTTATTTTATTTAAACGGCATGATATATAAATTATAATTCCATTTTTGGAACCATATTCGATTAATGTCACCATAGATGGACTTATGTATATTTGATAACTTGTGATAACCATTTTGTCATAATGGCATATGAAATGACCTATTATTAAATTTATGGATTGCATGAGATGATAACAATTTAGGAATGAAAAATTCAACTTAATTTATTTGAATAAGAGATACAGTAGAAATTGTTCAAGGCATGACCAATGACTAGATTGTGCTGAAATCAAGTAAGTATTTATTCTCGTGCTATTTAATTTTAGGAAATGGATCTTGAAAACCAAAAATATTATCCTAGTACATTCTTCTCTGATGAACTGGATGGTCTCTTAAATCATTGCAGATTTATGGCTTTCTGGTAGTCAACTTTCTCCAAACCTTATTCTTTATCACTATCCACCAGAACTTGATGGTTAGATTTCTTTAACATATCCATGTTTTTGCTTCCCACCTATGTTCTACTGTGTGGAAACCTAGTGATGAGTTATATTGGGTAACCATTATGTTTCTAAATTTTCTTTTTAAAATGAATTTTTAGTATCCATTTTTACGATGTGGGTTTTCATGAAAGAAACTTTCAAGTAGTAAACCATTTATAACCCCGAAAAATATCGAGGGAAAAATTCATTTTAAGGGGGGTAGAATGTAACACCCTAAGATTTGATAAGATATATTATTTTAATATATTTTATGTACTTTGTTTTTTTGATACACTAAAATTATCTTTCACTATATACAACACCATATTATCTTGAAGTATATACAACATTATTCCTGGCTTGTATTCCACACAATTTCCAGTTCTTTTGATAGAATTCATTTCACAAAACACTGAGTATAGATTTTGTTCAATGTATAAATAAAATAAGTTTGGATTATGTTATATGAAACACCAAAGAAATATTTCACTACATGGAACACTGACTTGTTTTGTGTTATATTCAAGAGTGACCTTCCTCGATAACTTTCTTTGTACGCGATACCGAATTTTACTAAACAATGATATATTATTAAAATATTATTATTTAATGGGATATAAACTAGCCATTATGAATATTATTAACAATTTTTTTTTATTTTATATAGCATTAAAATTTATCTAATATATTTTCTTGAACATGATATAAGAACAAAATCAATTTTTTTTTGGATAAAAGAAGTACTTTTTCAAAAAATGCAGTTTTACCGCCTTTTGATGGCGCACCCATTTTAAATATAGTTTTGACACTTTTATAAGTTAAATTTGAAAAAATAAACTTCTTATTTGGAAGTTGAACATAAAAATTTACTTATGTTGATTTTTTTGTAATTTTCTGATAAAGTTCATTTTTTAATGAATAGTGAAAAACCACATTTTAAGGAAAAATTACCTTTTCATCTAATTTATTTATATAGTTAGATTGTAATTTTAATTGGTTTCAAAGTTTAATTGGATTATTTTTTTATAATTTAATACAAATTTGTCATTGGATGTAATTTAACTTTTAAATTGGACATAAACACATGTCAATCTTTTGATAGTTATTACTTCTTAAAAACCAGTTTTTGGTTTTGACAACAAGAATTAATTTTAAATTAATTATTGCAGCTTATGTGTTTTGAATTTGGAAAAATGGATTCTATATTTGGAATCATAATTTTTAAATTTTTTAAATAGGTACCTTTTATTTTTGGACATTATGAATAATAACTTCAGTAATTATTGTATTTACCATGGTTAAAGGGTAAATATGGTAAATAAGGGTAAAAAATAATTTTATAATAACATTAAATTACCATAAACATGTCCTAATCCTATTATATGAAATATTTACAACCATGTTCATCCTTGGGTCAATTTTGGGACCCCATGGAACCACTTGGATGTGAAAATGAAATTTTAGAAGAATTAATTTAATGTAAAGAGAAATATGACATAAACTTATATCTTCTTAATAAAACAATTTTAATATGGGGTTATACGAAATATAAATTTTACTCTAGATATTAATTGTAAAGATAAAAAATTTCCCACATCATGGTATTTTTTTTATAATTTTTATACGCCAAATAAATAAATTTATTTATGACATAATGATGATGTAGTCATTACCTTATCAATGAATGATTTAAATAAATGAAATTATAAATATTAATTTTTTTTGAAACTTTTTATGCCATAAAATAATTTTATGGATGATTATGAAATTTTATATTTTAATTAATGAAGTGTTTTAGAAGGAATCAAGTTGTTTTGGATTTTAAAAAAGCCATCATATGAATAGTGTCAAAATTGACATAATTCAAATTTTAAAATATAAAATATTTTATTAAATATTATAAAATTAAAAAAAGAAAATATTAAGAAATTTTTTTATGATAAGTCTAAAATTTTATTAATTATTCTTTCATTTTACATTTTTTTGTTTTGGTAACTATTTTGATTCTCAATGTGTTGAATTCTTGATAAAACGATTAGAAAGAAAAAAGGTTAAGTAAACAATATAAGGATTAAAAAATATCAAAAACCTATCAAATTATTATTGGATGATTTTATTTTGAATTATATTCATATTATATTAAAACTAACAGAATTTGGACTCATTTTTAATCTAAATAGAAATTATGATAAATTAATACTTCTAGATATTCTTAAAGTGCCCCTCCTCCCTCTTATAAAAGTCCACCAACTCTAACCATTTAATCACACCTATCAGGACACTTGAATCACCCAAATTATAAAAAAAATCTCCTAACATTTATATCTTACTTTTAGAAGCATTACCTTAAGCATAAGGCAATTCAAGAATTCCTGTTGGCTCAAATCAAAAGAAGTTACCCGATTTAGAGGTAACATCTTCTCTCAAATTATTATTTTTTATTTTCCTTATCTACTCACTATACTCTTTTTATTCTTTTATTACATAAAAAAACAAGTATCCTAAATATAATATAATGTTTCTATGAGAATTATTATAACTACACTTACACACACCCCCATCTAATGGATACGAACATACTATTTATGTGTACGACAAACTAGTGCCTCACAAAACGATCATTGTTCAATTTTCTCCTAACACCTCTCATAGTGGACATTATGATGAAACTGTATTTATATATGATATATATATTATATTTATATTACCTCTATGATTCTTTATTTTTTATTTACAACATACCTTTAAGATTTCCATAATTTCTAAATATGATAATTTCAATTGAGGAAGTGCGAAAAACTGCCATCTCAAACCGATATGAATTGTTCATTCCATAAAAAGGATGACATTAATGTAATTCTGTAACATATAAAACATATGATGTTATATTGTAATTATAATATACTTATATATCATGAAGTTTTAATTCCTTTAATATGACATAGAAATGGAAGTAGCGTTCATGTGTACGTATGACCTACCGTGTCCATGAACAGTCAATTCCATTTCATTTATCTATATATTATATAGATATTTATAAGCTGAATATATATGATATACAAATAATTTTTTACATTATATAATTAATTAAATCATTATCTAAGTAATAATATCAAGAATAACAAGTCAAAACAGATATGATAAATAAAACAATTATTACCCAAAACATTGCTTTAACATGGAATTGATAGATGAATGGGTAATATAAATTCATAAGTGAATCATATATGATATCATAAATATTATTTGGGTTCTATTTCAAGTTAATAATATGTTTAAACCCACTATATAGGAGTTTCATACACATATGTAAGAAACCAAACCTAAGGTAAGGGATAATTTCACAATCTCATTTTTATTCGAGATTGTTTATACGTAAGTATTTTTTGGGGATATATTTATCATCCATGTCCATGTTTTCTAATTTTTTTTTTCATAAAATATTTAATATTCTAATATAATGTTTTAAGGTCATTTTTACCCATTTTTAACTTTTACTACATTATATGGAAGGAATCTTTATTTGGTTTACCATACGAGGTACTTTTTGACTTTTCTAAAAAAAGTATGAGGAGAATGTCTTTTTAACTTATACAGAATGAATGAATTTTTGTGATTTCAGGAAACTTTATTTCCATGAAGATTCCTATACACTATATCAAGTTTATTTTTAACTGAATTCTTTTATTTTAAATTTGTGTGACATTTTGAGAAAAGAAAACATTTTTGAAGAAGAAAGGATATTTTCATCAAGAACTGAGTTCAAGTAGTTTATCAAAATTATTTTCCATATAAGATGACTATATTTAAATAGGATTATGTGTCTATTTCTATTATTACTAGTATTTGATTTTGTAAATGATGTAATGGTATTTTATATAGATTATTTTATGTTGGAATTATGTTTAAGAAAACCCATTTTATTTCATGGGTTGTGCTACGATGAATGATTTATGTTTTTGTGGCACATGTAAGAATGATTTAATTATGAGATGGGAGGGGCCTATATATCCCTATAAATAATTGGGTAAAGATTTATATCTCATGATATAGAAATTACTAGAATGAAATGTAAATCTGGTTCAGTAATACAAGGATGAAACAACATGTCAACCCGGTTCGGTATTGGACTTTATCCCCTATGATGGTTTTGGAAACAATTCCTTGGATACTACAGAAATCATATTATGCGCTTAATTGTTTTCCAAAATTCCATGTTTTATTCTAATGCTATTATATCATGGTTATTTTTTCTTTGTGATCTATGCCTTATTTACTTCCAAGATTTATTTCATGAATCAAGATTTTTATGTTTAAACTTAATGTCTATGTTTTTTTATGTTCAAATGTTTATGGTTTGTTTTATGTTCTATATGTTTACCCTTACTGAGAATTTGAGCTCACTCTTTTTAAGTTTACTTTTCCCGAGGATATAAAGAAAGGTTTTAGGTAGGAAAAAAAGGGGAAGATCTTTATGGGAGATGTTGAAGATATTTCACCAAGTTAAAAGATTATGTTTCAAGTTTCCAAATACCCTAAACTAATACGGTCTTTGGGAATTTATTTTGTGTTATATATTAAGTTTTCTACAAAATAAATGTAATGTCCATGTACATCAAGCTTGGTTCACTACATTAATCCTACATCGAGAACTCTAAAGGTATCCATCATTGGTCTATATAAGAATGCCATCTGATATAAATGGTAACCGACCACTCTTTGATTAATTTCACCCACTATGAGGATTCTTACACTAAACTCAACCTGATAACTACTGAATCAATGGATTTTATACTAAAAAATCACACACCAGGTCCCTCTCATGTTCACGAGCAATAATACCAAGTTTTCTTAGTTTTCCAAGTGTATATGTCTAAATAAAACATCATTATGATTTGTAACATGATTCAACCCCTGAACGTAGTGACAAACCATACTAGATCCCATCACCATGTTCCCATAATAACCCAATCCCCTCTCTATAGGTTGAAATCATTGATTAATTCTCAATCTACTCTATTAGATACCCTTACATGAGTATCTATCATCTACCAGAGCAACTCAACCATTTATGCACACATACAAAACAAACCACCACTACCTACGGGTTAGGTTCACCTACACACCACTCCCAATTTACACTAAGAAATTCCATCACTACCAAAACAGAAGCATGAACATATCTCATTTTTAGCTGAATATTTACACTTACAATCATTTTCAACAACTCCCATACATGCTCGTGGGTTGAGAATCCATGTCCCGAGGCATCCCAGATGGCGTGAATTTTGAATTTTGAATCACAGTGGTTTCTGTCTATGGTTTTTTGAATTTGATGTTTTGGTAATTTTGTGTATGGATCGATTCCCGCTCACCCATAAAGTGGTTTTAAAAAATTAAATAAAAATATAATTTTCAGTTAGTCAGGCAGAATCTCCACATCCTCACATGGGCTTGTTAGTTACCAAAAAATTTATAGGATATTCATGAACCACAACTAATATTTACTCAAATTACGAACTATCATGATGAGATAACAACAAAAATGAATTTCCAAATTTGGATTTCATCACTATACTACTCATCCCTTGATAGGTTATAGATAATTCCCAAAATGAACTGATTATCTCACACACCTACAACACCATGACTTAGGGGTCTCTTATTTTCCACATTGCAGATGACTTTCCCCATGAATACAATATGGCCTTTTCAAGTTTGAATTATTAAGGATTATATCAAAAGTAAAAAATTTAAAATTATTTTTACTTCTCATTTTTAAAACATTTTTGTCTATTTAACAAATTTTTATTAGGAACTATTTATAATAATGATTTCAATTGTAATATATTTCCCTTAAAAAATTAAATATAATTTTTTACTTCAATTTTTTAAAAATTTATTATGAAAAGGTTTGTATTTTCACTTATATTTATCATATTAGAATTGTTTTCCCTGTAGTAATATTTTATTCACAATTTGTATGTTATTATGATATGATTTATTTTGTAAAATGAGAATTATAATATTCTATGATTTATTAAGTTCGTGTTATGTGATTTTTTTAATTATTTAAGAAAACAACTATTTATCCATTTTAAGAATTATTCCCACTCTCTCTCCTTTATCTCCCCTATCCCTCTTCGCTTCTCAATATCCTATAGGTTTCTCATTCTCCCAAGAACTAAAATTCATTTTTCATGAGGATTTAGGGATTTAGGTTTTTTGAGTGTTTTCCATAAAAGGTGACATGTTGTGTATTGGTTACCATTCAGTTTAAAGTAGGTGTTTATTTTATCTTTTTTTATAATTCATGGAAAGTGTATACTTTATAAATTTATTTTCAATTAATGTACAGTAATGTATGTGTTCATGGGTGAAATTATAAATTTATTTCTCAAATTCTAGGCTTGGCAAAAGGGTTTTTTCATAATAATTTCATGTACTATTTTTAAATTAGATTAATTATCATGAAAATAATATTTGAAAAGGTTTAAAGGGTCATTTAAATGTTTTTATAGTAAATTTAGGTCTTATGTATTTTTTGTTTTTTCAAAGTAATTTTCCATGTGCTTGGATAATTTTTTGGAAAGAAAAAGGTATTTTTTCAAGTTCTTCCAAAATAATTGAAATGATGTGACTTTAAAGAAGGGGAGTGAGACTCTACATACTGAGTTGGTTTTCATATGAAGACCCATTTTTCACTTTAAAAGGTAAATGGTTTATTTCTCATATGACCCTCAATTATTTCCGCTACACTTGTTTTACCAGTTATGGGTTATTGATTATTTATATGAGGGATGTATGATGTGAAAAGGAGATATTATATGTGATGGTGTTAGAGGTGAGGTGTGAGACATTTTTTGGTAATTATCTTGATTTCTTTCTCACCTCCAAGGTTATTTGTTTATGGTAACTTTGGTGTTTAGGTGAGAGGTATTGATTCATTCTACCCTAGTTGGTACACATACTTGTATGCCCATAGTTGTGTTTAAGACAAGGCTAGTGGGAAGGTTCAATTATGATAAGTTAAATATGGTTTATTTGGGTGGATCATGTTATTGTGTGATGAAACATATATAAGATATTGGTTTATGTTGTTATAGTTCCGTTTTGGATCATCACACACTAGTACCTAGGGTATATCCCATGTCATTTTGTTCCTTGATCGATGGTTCTATATAGAGGATTAAATTATTATATTGATTACATACCCCTTATTATTGTTTTATTAGTTTAACTATTAATATTGGTTTTCTTTACTTTTATATTTTTCATTGATCACATGGTTTCCTTCTTCATTATGAATTTATTTTCTCCAGTTCATATGGGTTCTTTATGAGATAATGAATGTTTGATTTTCAAGTTGCAAATAAATTTATGCATTATGAGATGGATAATACCTATATTTCCCACAAATTAGTTGGTTAAAATATTATATATCATGATATATAATTGATATGTGAATATGTTAGTAAGTCTATAGGTTCAAAAAGGGTGGGTGTGATTGCATTATGCTCTACTCATAATAATACATGTGAATAAGTTATCAAGTTTCTATGTTCATGGGTGAGTGTGATGGTGTTAATATTTAATCATAAATTTAAATGTGAATATGGTTTTGAGTAGCCAGTGGGGGGTCGAAACACTGGAAAAGGAGTTCACCCACCAATGATGGGTTGTCCATTCCATAAGGTTGATGAGAGGAACACTGAAAACTAGTGATCATAGCCGGATAAGGGGTGTCATGAAACATATAAGGTGTGAAGCCATCAATGATTTTCATTTGGATAGATAGAGGGAAGTGACAATGACATCTAGTTATTTTGTTAGGGGTTTACTTTTAAAATGATTCAAGTGTATTGAAATGTTTCTTAAAAAATTATCTGCGTTCAATATACCATTTTTTGTTTTAAATTTCTTCAAAAGGTTTAAAAAAAGAATTAGGGTTTTGATAAAGGATTTTTTGAACTAATTGGTATATTTTAAAAAGGGTTTGTTATTTTAAAGTGGAATTTGTGTAAATGGTTGATTTTTTTAGGGTATTTCAACTATGATTTTATATATAGTTTTAAAAGAAGTTTTTAAGTCTTACTTTTTTATCCTTGGTTAATTTTTATATCAAAATTTTGTGTATTTATTTTGTTAAATATTAATATCACCGAATCAAATAGGATGTATATGAATGAATAATGGATGGATGTCAATCGTCTGACAAAAGAGTTTGAAGATTGAGTGAAAGAGTTCATCAAGTTTGAAAAATATCAGGCATATGATCCTTTTCAAATCATTTCTCTGTGTTTATGATGTTGTTATTCAGGACAAGTTAGTCTATAGTAGTTTGAAGAACACATTATCTATCATGGAATAGATCAATTTTATAAATGTTGGAATAAACATGGGAAAAAGTTAATGTAGCTCGTGACTGGGATAACACTACGTTTTATGGATCATTTGATATGATTACAAGTGTGGAAAATAAAGAAGACCATATCAAGGATGTGATTACATATGTGCATGATAATGAAGATCATATTAAGGAAATGAAAAGGATAATTGAAGAAAAACTTAGTGATTTCCAAAAATTGTTTGACCAGTTAAAGAGTTGTACAAAGACACCATTGTATGATGGTTGCACTAAATATACAGCATTATCAGCTGTACTGAAGCTGTATAATTTTAAAGAAGGAAATAGATGGAGTGATTCTAGTTTTATGAAATTAATTTACCTCTTTAATGACATGCTCCCACAAGATAATGAGCTCTCGAGCCGAACATACAATTCCAAATGAATGCTATGCTCTGTTGGTATGATATCTGAAAGAATACATGCCTTCCCAAATTACTATATACTGTTTCAAAAGGACCAAAAATAACTTAGAGAATTCCCAAATTGGGGTTCTTCTCATTAAAAGAAAGATGAATCTGGTCCAAAAAAGTTGCACAATACTTTACAATAATTCCATGGTTTAGGTGCCTATATGGAAGTGAGGAGACTGTAGGGAAATTGACATGGCACAAAAAAAAATAAAGATAGAAAACTAAGGTATCTAGCAAACTCTCTTAAGTGTAAGATAATTGATCTTGAGTATCCTAACTTTGGAAACGAGCTGAGAAACCTTCATCCTACATTATCTATAGATGGAGTGAATCCTTTTGGTTTTCAAAGCAACACTCACAGTACATTGCTAGTTATGTAGGTAAATTATAACTTTCCCCTATGGTTATGCATGAAAAAAAATCATTTTATCTATGTTTATATTGGAACAAAAACAACCAGGTAATGATATTGATGTTTATTTGGCTCCATTGATCTAGGATTTGAAATTATTGTGGTATTCAAGTGTTAAGATGTATGATGCTTACAAAAATGAAGATTTTACATTGAGATCTATATTGTACAGGATGAAAATGACTTTCCTTCTTATAATTTTTTTTTAGGATATAGTATTAAAGGAACTCTTGGGTGTATCTTCTATGAACAAGGTTCATAATAAATTAGGTTGAAAAATTCATCGAAAACTGTGTTTTTAGGAAATCATACATTTCTACCTTGGCGATATAAGTACCGATCTTGGATAACATCATTCGATGGAAATTAATAAGAACATACACCACTGTATCCTCTAATAGGTGATCAACTATTTGAGGATGTTAAAGATGTGGACACTGATTTTGGTAAACCATTTTCGAAAATCCATACAAAAATAGGTTGGAAAAAGAAATCATTTTTTTAATTACCATACTGAAATTGTCTGGATGTCAGACATTTTCTTGATGTTATGCATGTTGAAAAAAATGAATATGATAGTTTCATCAGCATATTTCTAAATGCACACGACAAAAGAAAAGGATGGAATTAAGGCTAGGTTAGACATGGTTGACATGGGAATATGAAAAGATTTGGGACTAATGAAGGGTGAAAAACAAAAATTTCTTCCTCCTACTGCTTACACTCTTTCTAGGTAGGAGAGATATCAGTTTTAAAACTTTTTGAATGACTTAATGGATCCATAGGGGCATTCATAGAATATCAATAACATTGTGTCGATGAACAATTTAAAGTTAAAGGGTATGAAATCACATGAAATCCATGTTTTGATGAAAGATATAATTCCTATAGCTTTACATTGCATTTTTTCCAATAATTTTCATCATACAGTAACAAAGTTCTATTTCTTCTCTAAAGTTATATATAGAAAAGTAAAATATCTGACAAAATTTCCAGCAATGGAAAGAGAAATTTCGGTCATATTACGTGAATTGGAAATTTTTTCCCAACATCATTCTTTGATATGGTGGTTCATTTGATTGTTCAGTTGGTAAGAGAGATTTGGCTATGTGGTCCTGTGTACTATATATTGATGCACCCCATTGAACGGTATATGAATATTTTGAAAGAGTATGTCAAAAATAGAAGTCATCCAGAGGGTTATATTATGGAGTGATATATTGTTGAGGAAGCCACTGAATTCTGTACTGAATACTTTTCCAGTGTGTAAAGTATGGGTCTAAAGAAATCTCGTCACACTAGGATACTTTTGTGTGAAGGAATTTCTAAAAAGGAGGTTGTCACAATCAATATTACAGATCGGGAGTAGGCCCGCCTTTATGTTTTGTATAATAGTTTGGATGTTTATCATTGAAACCCACAAAGAAATTATTAGTCATTAGAATCCATCAAGGGATGAAAAATGGATATCAAATAAACATAATAAATAGTTTATAAGATGATTTTAGGACCATATTTTTATGGAGTCAAATGAAAATTCAGACTCAATTTTAGAACGACTTCGATGGAAAGTCGGGGGACCAAGTGTGTACATATTATCTTACAATGATTATGTAATTAATGGTTATACATTCTATACTAATGAACAAGATGAAGACAGTACCAGATAAAATAGTGGAGTTACACTTGTGGCTAAAATGATACATGTTTCTGATGCTAAGGATATAAATCTAATTTACGCAAATATTTCATATTTTGGCATCATCAAAAAAATATGGGAGTTGGATTATACGACATTCTGAGTGCCTATTTTGCAATGAAAGTAAGTTGATAATAGAAGTGCTGTTAAAAAAGATGAGTAGGGATTTGTGAAATTTTATTTTAGTAAGGAAGGGTACAAAGACAAACCATTTATAATGGAATCACAAGAAGTAAAATTATTTTATATTCCAGATCCGACAAACCAAAATTTATCGATTGTTCTGTTATCGACCAAAACCACTGAAGATTCAGATGGAAATTCAACAGAGGGTAACCCTTTAATTAGTACGTTGTAATAATTTATTATCATTCCCAATGTAGAAAACATTTTTTATGTCATAAGAGACCACAATGAAGGGATTTTTATAGATGAAAAGGGGTCAAATCCATTCAAACATTTAAAAAAGAGAGTTCAATAATCATGTTATATATATATTTTCTAATATACATCATGTTACATTATGTTAATATCTTCTCACTTCTGCTTTTATGTTATCTAAATTAAATGTTAAACCACTTTTGCAGATAATGAATTTTGTTTGTGATGATTCTACCACTCCCCAGGCATAACATATTTCTTAACCTGCTACTACTCACAGTGCAGACGAACAACAAGTTTCTCAACCTATTGCCTTATGTTAATATATGTTCATTTCTACTTTTGTGTTATATAAATTAAATGCTAAACAAATTTTGAAGATAATAACTTTTGCATGTGATGATGCTCCCAATACCCAGGCACAACAAGTTTCTCAACCTAATGCTACTCATAGTGCAGACAAAAAATAGGTTTCTCAACCTGTTGCTGCTCCCAGTACAGAGGTACAACCACCATCTACACATGCCGATGCTAGCCCTTCGGAGACATATGAACATATTGATAATAGTGGATCCAAGGAAATGAAAGGTGAAAAAACACCGGCAAAGAAAAAAAAGCATGAGCACCGTAGTTTTATGGTATTAGCAAAAGTCATTATGGATAAAGGGAAAGGAATCAAATACAATATTGGATAGAATAAGAGGAGCTAAAATGATAACTCCAACAAGGCCATGTTCAGTAGTTACATTGGAATTTTCAATTGGAATCATTTAGAGATAGATGTATCTTTATGGAACCATATTGTGGATGAGATTTAGACATTGATGTGGGGAGGTATTGCAGTAACATTATGATATCATTTTTTTAATTTACTAAAAATTAAATAATGAAACATTGAATTACACTTCATCATCTCTTGTAGAGTGAATTTATAGTAGATGGCCCACACAAAGAGTATATATAAAGGGTTTATAGAAGGATTAATAGGTGTTTTTTCACAATTTTAATGAAATATCATCTTAAAGATGGTGAAGGGAAAATAAAACTGCACCCACCTCTTATTTATGCACACTTGATAACCCAAGCATAATGGGATGCATTTACTAGCCGTCATGCAAAGCCTTCTTTTCAGGTACATTATGTCCGGTAATATATTGTTTGATGGTATATGTATTCACCACTTAGATTGATAGTGTTATATTTAGGAAACAATAATTGAGTTCTGAAAAAAACAATGGGAATCAAAACCAGTGTACCCCTACCATAAAGCAAGGATGGGGAACACAACACTTGGAAAAAAAATTTGATATGTATTTTAAATCTACCATAATAATTTTTTGTGAGATAATAAAATAACTATATTCTTTTTTTATATGTATCTTGAAGAGTTCTAATCCACAACCACTTCCATCCTATTCCATGTTCTATGGAAGGAGGAACATGTGACTAAAGACAGAAAACTAATAGATGAAAACTCACAAAAAGTACGGGAAACATGTGTAAGTATGACATAATAAAAATTTGTTTTGATTTAAATTTCTATTACATAAAAATGATTACTTATTTTTATATATTTTCTATCTGAAAAATTAAAAATAATCAAAAACACCCAAACCATATCCAAACATACTTTCATTGGAATTAAAGCAGCCAGAAAAGTATGGTCACGTTAGAGGTGTGGGTTTTTGGGTGAAAGAAAAAAAAGTGGAGGATCAAACTGAGGAAATGAAAAATATGAGAGAAAAATTATCTATGTTTCAAGAATAATTACAATACCAGAGAGAGATGATAGAAATTTTTATGGTGGGGAGGGAAAGAGAATAAACAACTTAAGAACAACCCATGCGTGAAGATCCCGCCCCACACCCACTAGTTTTGAGGTGATCCATTCCCTTAAAAAATAATTCTTAACTGAGGTAGTAAATTTTATAATAACTATTTCTGTGAAATGTGAATCAGATAGAAACTAGACACTGATACCTTTCCTACATTGATATTCTATAGGGTGAAAATGACTGTGATTTATATCTATCAACACCCACCCATCACCTTGTAGTGAGGTATGCAATGATTAATATCCAGAATGACATTCTACACAATATGACACTTTGGATAGATCTTGTCAAAGTATTAGTTACTATATCCCTAGATCTGAGCACCAAGCTACCTATTCCAATTGATGATGAAAATATTCATACGGTCTAACAATCTCCCAGAACATTCATCACATGGACATCACATATTTTAAAAAAACATGTCGACATTGAGGTATTCATTTCCAATTTAATTTGAAAGCTAAAAATTAAACATTTAATGAGGTATAAACTGATGCATGTTATTAAAAATAGACAAAGGGAAGAGGGTGAAACAAAATATTGGTTTAAAACTATCTCAACGATCAACCAAACGATCAAAACGATTTACCCAAAACACTTTAACCCCCATTCTATATCCAAATTTATTATCATTGAATGATCATTTGAATACAAAGTTGAAAGATGGTGGTAATCACATAATTAATTTTGAAGAAAATATGTATGGACGAGATGATCCAGACTTCATTTTTATTGAGAGTGAAATTGAAATCCTCGACTATGATTGATTAGGTGGCTCAGTTTTAAATGTTTACATGAGGTATGTTTTCATGATTTGATTTTCCAAAAGATGATATACTATGATAATTATGACTAAATAAATTTCATATTTTTCATAGATGTATATATTAAAAACAATTAAAAGGATTTCCCCATGAACAAAAATTTGGACTCGTTAGTCTTCATGTCACCTCTATAGAACAAGAAGACATAACTTCCAAGAAAGAGGGTGAAATAGTGGTAGGACTGCTCAAATCATTTAATAGAAAAATTACGGATGACCGACTCCTCTTAATACCAATGATGTAGAGTTAAAACTCTAAAATTTAATCTTATCAAATATATTTTAATTTATTTCATTACTTATTCTTTTTTGTGTTCTTAGGAAGTATTGGATTCTCATTGCGGTCAATTTTAATACTCCAAAGATTTATTTTCTGGATTCAATGCATTGATATCCAACAAAATAACGACAAATTATCGTGTTTTTTAATTTATAATATACTAAATCCAACATTTTATAACTAAACATCCAGTTATATAAATTATATTATCTTTTAATGGGGATTCTATTATGATAGGGTGGTGAGTGAATATCTTCTACATCATGGAATGAGGTTGGGGGAAAAGGAAAAGAAACCCAACAAGTACTACGTCTGGATAAGTATCAGGGTATATATAATAATATTTAACTACCCAAACACATATAAACAAAATTAATTATTTTTCTCAATGTTTCTGCAATTACCGAAAAAAAATGGTAAAGACTGTGGTTATTAAGTTTGTAAATTTATGAAGGATATCATATTCCATAAACAAACCAACATCCATGAAGAGGTATTTTTGAAGATAATTACTATTTCATTTAAAATACTTATTAATCCATTATGTATTTATATTTTTTCAGTACTACCATGACTACTGAAAATAGTCATATTCACAAGATGATATAGATATGCTTATAAATGAATGGGCATCATACCTAATGGAAGAATGTACAAATATATAATGAAGATTGTAAAATTCTCAAATAATTTCGACTTTAACAATATTGTATGCCTTATCATTCTATTTATTTTATGGCAATGTTTTGATTTTTATAGGATAAATGCCCTGTTGAAAATCATGGCTGTTGGTGGTCTTTGTTTGCACACTAAATGAATTGCATGTTGATTGTTTTTAAAAGAAATTGGTTGTCCTCATTTATTGGGCATGCATGTTGTTGATATACCTCAAAAGATATTAAGTATCCAGAAGGGGTTTCCCCATACCTTGAGTTTTTTGTGATTTATTAAGACATAAAGGGCATAGGCGCTTACTCCACTCTTCTCGTTTTCAACAATGAGAAGTGTTTTTATCCAAAAAAACATCGATTCAATCTTCAACATTGGAAGTTCCCCTCTTTTTTTGATCCAGTGAAGAAAAAACTATCATATATTCATTCAGAGGTCCTGAATATACAAAAGTTGTTTATTCACTGGGCTGACTAAAGCTATGCTAAGGATGATGTTATTTATTGTCAACTATATATGGATTAAAAGTTTCTCCATAATCTTTTTAAACTGGGTAGATTGAGCATATGGAGCTGGTCAGGTATCTTTTTAGGTTCCTGAGGAAAGGGTGTATTTATTTTGAAGTAAAACAATGCACTTAAAATTTATTCTAATACTTTAGGAAAACAATCTATGAGTCATTTTTTTTCATGAAATAATCAACTACACCTCAATCTGATGCACAATGTCATCGGTATGACTCCAAATGTGTCTTTATTTAAAATTAACATTATTTCAAGTGAAAAAATAACGTACTTAAAACTAAGGAAATTAATTCTGATTGTTTTGATACTTTAGGAAAATTATATATTAGTAATTTGTGATGTGAGAAAATCTACCGCACCTCAATCCAATGCAGTGTCAACAATATGACACTAAATGTTCCTTTTTATTTAAAATTGAAATTAATTAACTTAAAAAATGGCCTACTAAAAACTGATAAAAATCATTTATATTGTTTTGATAATTTATAAAATTGATCCATGAGTCAGTTTTGATGCGTAAGAATCAACCCCACCTCAATATGAAGAACAGTTTGACCGGTATAACTAAAAGTGTCCACTATCAATTTAAAATCAACATTTTAACTCAAAATGTGTCACTCACTAAAAACCAAGAAAAACACTTCTATTGTCTTCCAAATTAAGTACAATTATTCGTATGTCCTTTGTGATGTGTATGAACCGGTCTCACATCAAACCAACACACGAGGCTACCAATGTGACTCAAATTGCATGTTTTTAGTTTGAAATTAAATTTTAGTAAAAAATCACAACTGAAATACTGAGAACCGAGGAAATGCATTCTGATTGTTTTGATACTTTAGGATAATGATATATTATTCATTAGTGACATATATGAATAAACCGAACCTCAATACGATGTATGATGTTACCGGTATTACTCCAAATGTGTCTTGTTATTTAAAATTGACATTAATTCAAGTAAAAAAACACAAATGACATACTAAAAACCAAGAAAACGAATTCATATTGATTTTAAATTTTAATTCAATGATCAGTGAGTCATTTGTGACGTTTAGGAATCAACCCCACATCAATCCAAAGAACAATGTGACTGGTATGACTAAAAGTGGCTACAATCAATTTAAAATTGACATTTTAACTCAAAATGTGTCACTAACTGAAATCCAAGAAAACACACTTAGATTGTCTTCCAAATTAAGTAAAATAATTCATAAGTCCTTTTTGACATGTATGAAGCAATATCATGTCAAACCGATGCACGTTGCGATCGGTAAGACTCAAATTGCATGTTTTTAGTTTGAAATGAAATTTTAGTAAAAAAACACAATTAACATACTAAAAACTGAGGAAATTCATTCTGATTATTTTGATACTTTAGGTAAATGATATATCAGTCATTTTTGAGATGTAGGACTCAACCAAATCTCAATATAACCAACGGTATCACTTGTATGACTCTAAATGTGTCTTGTTATTTAAAATTGACATCAATTCAAGTAAAAAACACAAATGACATATTGAAAACCAAGAAAATGCATTCATATTGCTTTGATATTTTAGTAAAATTATCCATGAGTCAGTTGTGATGTTTAGGAATCAACCCCACCTCAATCCGATGAACAATGTGACCGATATGACTAGAAGTGTCTGCTATCAGTTTAAAATTGACATTTTAACTCAAAACATGCCACTCAATAAAAACAAATAAAATAAACTCCTACTGTCTTCCAAATTAAGGAAAATAATTAGTAAGTCCTTTGTGACATGTATGAAGAAGTCTCATGTCAAACTGATGCTCGATGTGACCGATATGACTCAAATTTCTTGTTTTTGGGTTTTAAATGACATTTTAGTAAAAAAACACAACTGACATACTGAAAACTGAGGAAATGCATTCCAATTGTTTTGATACTTTAGGAAAACGACCCCTCAGTCATTTTTGATGTGTATAAATCCACCCCACCTCAATAAGATGCATGGGGTGACTAGTATAACTCCAAATGTGTCATTTTTACTAAAAATTGACATTTTTTAATGTATTCTCTATAATAATGATTAATTTATTTTTTATAGTATTAATAACGTTATATTTGTTTTATTATATAGTTGGAACCTTTTTATTGGGTTGGGATGATTTTTTGGTGACTATTACCATCTAAGGACATTTTTTAAAGGGGACCACAAATTTCAAAAGAGAAAACATTAATGTTTTTATATATTTGTTGGATAATTATAAATGTAATTTTATAAAACATTGTTCAAAATGTATATAGAAGTGTTTTTTGGTATGTAACTTGAGTGAATATATTTTTTATTCATGATGTAAATTAAATGTAAATTTAATTATATTCCAAACCTTTGTGTGCACTGCTTGTTTTTTCATCATTTGCATCATGTATGTGGTTCTTTTGTATAAATTATGGGTGGTTATTTTTGAGCGGGTTTTTTTCTGGTTTATGCAGGTTAATTTTACTAGTTGAATGGGTGTTGTATTATATAAATATAACACCTTGGTAGGGAATAATTTTTCAGTGCTAATTGAAGCATTGATAAATGGGGACTTTATCAGTACTATTTGAAGAGCTGATAAATGGGGACTTTATCAGGGCAATTTGAAGTGCTGATAAATGGGGACTTTATCAGCACTTTTAAGATCTCTAATAAAGGGGGTCCTTTATTAGTTCTTTTTTATTACTGATAAAGGGTACCCCTGTTTAATAGAAGCTCTATTATCATCTGTTTTTTAACATTAATAAAGGCCTTTTTGAGTGCTAATAAAATCCTATTTTGTGGTAGTGCATGATGGGTTTCTAGATACCACTCTTGGTCTATGAATAATCTCCACTGCTATCGAGATAAGTTCCTAGAGGTTCACACATAATAGCGTATTCAAGAATCCACTCTATTCAGTGGAATATAAGTTTTAGACATAGTGGTCCCCACCACTGGGGTATGAGTTTTGTCCAAGGACATACAATCACCAAGGAATAAATAAATTCATATTATTAAAGCTAAGAATAACAGGCATCGAATTTAGTTATTAAATATATTTTCAAGTATTAAAGTAAATACATGAAAAAATATTAATTGAACATATATTAATATATTCAAGGTTCGATTAATTTTTTATGGGAACAATGAGTCATGTTAATGAATTATTTATTATCACGTAATATATTTTTAATGTATTACAGGAAAGTGATAATAATTATGACTCAATTTAGTAGTCATAATAGGTGTTTTATACTACGTTAAATTATTTGAGGTCCAGAGTGCCGTTTTCGATAATTTATTAAACACTACAAATAGAAGATGAGGGATTCTCACCAATCACTATTCATGATCTTTCTATCACTTATTCTCTCTCCCAAGTTCTAGAGAGAGAGAGGATCTCGATCCAAGAGCTTGGATCAAGCTCTCTCTCTTAGGCATCACTAGCAAGACTATGCAGTGACAATCAAAGCATTGAAGGTGTCGTTGGAACTCTATCCTAGCACCCAGATTTTATCGATCACTTCTCCCATAGTTTTTTGAAGTATGCATGGACGATCTAGATGAATCTAGCTTTAGATTATTTGCACAATGATCTCCAACAATAGGAATACATCGTGTGAAACTTCAGGTTTAAAACATTTATTTTATTGTTTAATTTTTATCTTAATATATTTCACCCAAGTTCTAGAGGAATTAATCAGGTACCGATTCCCTGACATCGACAAGATCATGTTGTTCGTCGATGAAAAAGTTTAAAATCCCAATTTTGGGGCTACCGCTATGTAATCCATACATTAAATTTGTATTAGAGGGATGTATGAAAATTTTAATCGAAAAAAATTAAATCTTCATTAAAACTTATAGAGGGTGTCGTTAATGTTCTACCACCGCAGATGGTTTGTAAATCCGATATTGGATGGCCAATCTGCGGCTATCCAAAATTTCAAAATCGAATGAATTTAGTTTTCTGATGAAGTTATCTCTGATCGGAAATCCATTGCACACTGTAAGTCTGACCATTATAATAGTATTTTACAATGATGAATTTGGAATAAAATAATTAATATGATTGTTTAATTATTTTATTATAATAAATTAAAAGTATAACAATCTAGCCCTTTTGAAAATGAGCATTTAAGAAAAATGTAGAAAAATTAATAATAGTGAGGTTAGCTAGTAGGCTTGAACTATTAAAAAAATTAAAATGAGGAATTTACAAGTCAATAAAAAAAAGTCAAAAACATTGGGGGTCGAGCACCCCCCGTCTCTGTCATGATGTCACCGTACCAGCCCAGTGACCCACCGATGTCCCCACCTATAGCGGTCTTAACCTAGGCCATCTCCTCCGGTAGTACACCCCCTGTGGGTGCCACCCTCACCAGGCCAAGCCCTTACATGACCCGACCTTGCAAGTTGGCCCTCCATATCGATGCCTCACCTAAACGGGTAGCAGTCGATGCCCGATGGCCCGAAATTCCTTTACGTTACATTCCCTTGGCGGACCTCCCATGTCTAGCCTTCTTCTACATGAAGGTTCCTACATCTGGCTAGCACCCCTTCATAGCTCCAATCTAGCAGCAACCCTGGCCACCTCCCTCTAGTGCGCGCTGCCCGCACCAGTCCACTAAGCTGCCTCCTGTGGACTCTCTTCAGCACCTCTGGCTAGATCTCATCTGACATCACCTTCATTGATCCAGATCAGTTCCCAAGCACTGTGCCAGGTGGGCTTCGTACTAGACATGGGACACTTCACTACCTCCTCCCCTTCCTCTAGACTATCCACGGTCAGGCCTCCCTCGTTCGGCGACTTTCGAGCCCCCTACGGCCCTGCACTTCACTTACTCTCTCAACCCTCCATCTATAGTCATACCTCAAGCCAGTGGATCCACCATGGGTTGGCCACCCATTCTCTACGGTCGTGAGGTACCCACTTTTACCCTCCTAGTTTTCTACAGGACCAAACTCATCCTAAAACTGGCTCTGGTGGGTTGGCTCAGCTCGGAACAGGAGTGGGTGGACCTACCCGAATCATAAAACACTTTCAGGGGTTGGAATAACCTAGAATGGGCCTAAATGGGTTCATCTTGACCCGCACAAGACCACATGAGGTTTTTAGAGCTCAAGTATTTTTAATTTAATCAAAAATTAATTAAATTAATTAATTAAATTTTCGTTGATAATTAATTCAATAAAATATTTAATTTTTGGTTTAATAAAAAATACATCATAAATTAATTTAATTTCAAGTTAATTAAATCAATTAATTAATTTAAATTTAAATTTTTAAATTTAATTAATTAATCGGGACCGAATGATGTAAATATTTAATTAAAAATATGTGTGAATTTTTAATTAAATTAAATTCCCCCAATTTTATTTTAAATCAAGTTTAATTTTATTCTACATTTATTTTTATAAATACACAAGTTAATGCATATTTGATTGGTCATGAGACTCAGACTGACCAATGTGTGTTTGGTTCTTTTATTATTTAATTATATGATTATTTCATGGTTTTGTAATTAGTTAAATAAAAGGTGATCTACATGTCTTCTAAAGTCTCATTATATATATAATGTCCAATACGTCCACTTTTGAGTGGTATTTTATAATACCCAGTTCCTCTAACCTGTGCGCGAGTATTTTTTATAATGGAGAGAAAAAAAGTGATGCTTTTCATGTCGAGTGATGGCGATACACCAGACAGGAGGTGGATGCATTGGATAGGCAGGTGCTGCATTTCAAGTCACAAGTGAAGTGACTTAAGGTATTACCCCTGGGGTCTAGTTTGGTCTGTTATTCACTCAACGGATCATCCATTGGTACTGGCTCATAAACAGGTCGTTATTTTATTTTTTCATGATTTATTATTTTTGTATATGTGTAGATAATGCATGAACACATAGAGTAATAATAAACTAGAATGCACAGATAAAGTGGACACGTGACGGGATGAATTTTTCTATTTCATGCATAGAAAATTGTGAGTGCGATCAAATAATAAATGCTTAGAAGATAGAAAATGATTACTTTCATCACATAAAAACAGAAAAACCCTCAAAGAAATATTATGTTGTTCTCAACTTCAATCATTCAAATTTAGACAAAACTGAGTGTTTGGGGTGCCAATAATGCCATAGATGAGGGCGCCTCTTACTACTGGGGAGTCCTTATGAGAGTGGTGAGTTTACTTAACTAAAGTGATATTAAGTATTATCCATATATAATTTTATATAATTTTATAAGGAAGCATTGAGTAAATCAAGTAATGATTTTAGAAGCTGAGACTTCACTCAAAAGATCAAGGAACTGTGAGTTAATGCAGTTGGTCATCCAAAAGCCTACCTTGAACCCTCTGAGTAGTGGAGTAGAAATATCTTGTAGACTATGAGGGGAGGTTTAGGTATTCTTTCCACTATATTAATAAAGCGATAGAGTAATATGATTCTGTCACAGAGGGTTCCTAGATTTCCTTAAAATAGTGGGAGATACTTAATGATTTAATTAATTAATCAAAATTTCTAAAGTAGTGATAGTGATAAAAAGTACTAATCTGCTAAAATTTATTTGTCGAAAAAATTGAAAGTTAGACCACAATAAATAAACTACTATAAATAATGGAAAATTTAAATGCCCTCATTGGCATGAGTATCCATTAATAGTATGGGAACTTGTGCATAATATTATGATATAGGAAACTCAAGGTTCTAGTATCCCCATCACTTGTTAAACTACCTTAGGAAGTAAGGGTGAAATTTCTTATAGGTGACTAATGTATATAGAATATGATTGTTATGTCATTATAATTTCATCAACGTTTTGTGTTAGTTGTGGTTTCTACATCCGGAAATGGATGATATAATATGTTTGATCATCTCCGAGAAGACTATGAGGAGAAAGTGAAGAAATGATATGAATAGGTAATGTCTACACTAGATCTATGTAAATTGAAAGGCGGGTTATGATCTTTCAATACATCCTATTCTAAAATAATTTTCACCCTTTTAATCAAGTCTCATTTAAAGTTATATAACAAACAAGTATTGAGTAAATGCTTCATTAACAATTATGGTAATGTTTTCTAAGTGAATAATAATATAAAAGACATATTCATATTTAATTCTTATAGAGAATAAAATTTAAAGACAAAGAGAAAATGATAAAGGCATGTAATTACAAGGGAACAGTTTCAACATCCTTCAATGAAAGAGGTATTAATAGGAGTCTATATGCATTTTATAATATGAAATAAAACTATGGAAGTTTTATAACAATACACTAAATTAAATAAGAAAGTACTCGCTTCTTATTCAGGTATATTTATCAAAGTAATGTCTTTGTTTTACTTCTTGGGTATTTAATACAATATGATTATCACATATTTTTATTGAAATACAGTAACCAAGTAAGTATGGAAATATTACTAGAAGTCATAAGTATTTTCTATGTGGCTGATAAAGGGTGATACCTAGGCCAATGGTGAGAAGTACATGAATTCTACATTTCCAAGTGAAAGATTCTTGTAGAAATTTTGTTGAGTATGACCAAAAAATTAATCTCATGTGTCCTTTGGATATAAGAAGACATTATTCTAGGTTCAGGAATGAATTTTTTCTTGGTGTACAATACTCAAGTAATAGTTCAACAATACATGAATCATAATCACTACCTGATGAATATAAATGTAAGACTTATACCCAGGTGTGGAAAGATAATTTATTGTCAAGTAAAACTAACAAGTGGATTTCAAGTTTATACCCTATATGGTATTTAGGATCGGTACAACTAAACACCTATGGTATTATCGACGTATTTAGTTTGGACAAAGAAACCTTTAAAAATAAAGGTATTCCACAAATCTTTAGGAATTAGTTCAGTAAGAGAGTATAAACTATTCCATGGATAAGCTAGAGGTATATATTTACATCATAAGATTACTATAATAAATTAATGAATGGTAAAGTGAAGTAAGTGCTTGTTCATAAGATATGAGTTTCTTCGGGCTATCATGTTAAAGAATATATTGACTAAACCTTCATTGATCCTGATAATGTAGTGTGTAGTAATTCCTAAATGTACTTTATCTTATCTACAGTACATCATTGATGTTAATGAGGAGGATTTATGATGAATTATTACATATTAACATTGATAAAAAAATGTAGCATAGAGAAATCCCTAAATACACATTTTATACATCAAGTTTTTTATTAAAGGAGTATAAATAATAAAACTTTCAGTAACTTCCATTATATTTCAAGATGTTCTTTGCAAATAACAGCAATATCCCATTACTATATGTAAACTTGAATGAAAAATGGATATCATATGAGTCATAGTATGATGGAAATCCATTATGATATAAGGAAATGTGTTTGGATGCAATGAGTATGTTAGGATATAAAAAAATTATATCAGAAACAAAAACATTGTGCATCTATTGTATTTTTCCTAACAGTTGGTTAGGATATTACATAAATCATAAAGATAGAAAAGTTATAGTCATGTAATAGAAAATGGTTCTATAAAAGGGTTCACTTTTCTATTATATATAGTGGGATAAAGGTTGACTTGAGCTTATTAAATGCTAAAGATGCACAAATAGTTGGCATAGGAACAAGTTACACAAGTCCACGTGGAAGAGGAATGTTCCAGAGACAGATACTGCATAAGAACGTTTAAAACCATAGTGATGGTTTTGAGTTCACTGCGGGCGGTGATACATTATTCATTGAGAATAATAATTACTATAAGTAAAAAGTATATGGAAATTATATAATATTGACATGATCAATTAAAATTCAATAATGGATTCCATGTATCAAATTACAAAGGTGATTATAAATTAAAAACTACAGTGGGTATTCCCATGAATTGATGCATGGATGGTACAAGAATATTACCAATAGGGATTTACTGGTAATACCAAGCTGGTATGCCTAAATAAATTAGAATTTTACTAGTCATAGATAATTTCTATGATCATATTATTATGTATTGGATGTAATAAACATAAATCATGGAAGGGGTCAATATGATGCAATTATAAGGGGTTGGTCATGTCACAAAATGTTAATAAATGTTGCATGTTATTGAAATCCATTTTAGGATTGAAGTAAGCAACAAGATCATAAAACATTCATTTGGAATGAAAGTTTTCCTACTAGAGTTTAGTGGGAGTTCCAAGATTTGCCATGAAAAATATATTGAGAAACATAAGGAAAATAGATTTTTATTGAAGTTAGTTAAGACCATGATGAAATTTATTCTCCAATGATTGACATAAATTAGAAACCTGTGTTCTAGGGAATAAGATCTATAGAGTTAGATCTAAAGGTTGATTGGACCTAGTCATTCATACATAAAGTGACATAGTATTGAAAAATACAAGTTGGAATAATTTGAGAGATGATTTATTTCTACTGTCACATGGAATTATCTCTCTAGGTTCACATGTCTGATACATGGGAGGAGATTAACGTGATGAATTGAATACCATACTCTTTATAAAAGAAGGAATCATGTATGACATGATATGTATAAGAAATGATATTTACACTATATACTTTATAGTAGGAAAATATATGTTATATCTAGGATAACTACAAGTGAAGTAGTCATAACTTTCTAATTATACTCCGACAAGTACAAAAAGATATGTACTTGTTAAGTGGATAAGAAATGATACCAGTTTTAAGGGGACACAAAATATTCTTCCTTAGATCCATGTGATATAATATTGTAGTTAGGATAAGGTGATGAGCGAGGAAAGATCATATAATACATTGGTATCCATACCTACATTTACCGAGTATGTTTCCGCTTTCGAAGAAACTAAGAAGAAGTTATATGAAACGATTTGATACAGTTCTTAAAATCAAACTTAGTAAGAAAAGTATTATCATAATGTAAATTATGATATTATTACTAGACAATATTTCATGTTTTTATAGTGGAAAAAAGGGATATATTTGGGGATACGATCTCTTGAAAAGTTTTAATCAAGGAGATGAGGTCACATATAGAAGACATTCCACGTGGAGGAATCACAGTAGACCCATCATCAAAATCCATGACTTGGAAGAAACATGATCTTTATCATGTGAGTAGCTAACGAATCTGGTTAATAAGTTGGCTTTAGTACAAATGGGAGTTTTGAAATAGTGGGTGTTGTATACCCAACTATAAAATTATTTTGATTACCACATATTGTATATAATTAGATATACATGATGTAGTCTTACCATTATATTATAGTTATTTTTGTGTATCCACTATTTAATAGTATTTTCCATAGATTTATTTTTCTATCGAAAGGTTATAGTAGATCTCATGCTATAATGAGAACATTGATATACTATGACACTAATCTTAAACAAAGGTCCTATGGTCTAGACATATCTTACTGAATGGAAAAAATACATGTTTGAATATAAAGTTCTGGGGGATCATAAGAATTGATACTTCTTCTCATGAAGTTTTCACTTGGTGATCTCTAGTAGTGAGATTATGAGAAAAGACACACTAATAGGAACACCACATGTTTTATTGTCATTGGATGTTCCTATATACGATTGTGTGTAATGGTATTTTAACTTGAAATCATTACCAATGTATTCTATTTGATTTTGTACTTTGATGAAAGATTAAAACCATCATATTGAAATCATTGAGAGGTAGTTTTTGTTGGGTTCCTCATTGGTTGCATGACATTGGTCGGATGGTCAATAAAGAATTTTTTGCTTCCAGGTTTAGGAATTAATATATCTTAGTCCATATTGATTAGGATGGTAGTAACTTCAAAATACCATGGCCATGGAAGTCAAGGGAATGTTCATCTAGTTATATCAATAAATGATAAAGTAAGAAAAGGGTGATGACATAGGCGTGCATCCTACATTATGAGATATTAAATACAAAGAGATTATTCTACATAGTACTTGTTCGTAGGTTGGTTTCTACTGCTATGAAAATCATTATCTCTTTAGGGGCTATAATGGGTTTATAGATCCCACTCTTAGTCTATGAATAGTATTCAATACCATCTAGATAAGGGCCTAGAGGATCACACACAATAGCGCATTCAAGAATCTACCCTATTCAGTTGAATAGGAGTTTGGACATGGTGAGACTAACCATTGGGGTTTGCATTTTGGACAAGGACATACGATCACCAAGGAATAAATAAATTCATATTATTTATATTAATAATAATGGACATTGAATTTATTTATTAAATTTATTTTCAAGTATTAAAGTAAATACCTGAAAAAATATTAATTGAACTAATATTAATATATTAAAGGTTCAATTAATTTTTTATGGCAATGAAGAGTCTAGTTAATGACTCATTTATTATCATATAATATATTTTAATGTATTATAAGAAAGTGATAATAATTATGACTCAGTTTAGTCATCATAATATGTCATTTATAGTGTGTTAAATTATTTAAGGGCCAGGGTGCCATTTTTGGTAATTTATTAATCACTGTAAATAGAAAATGAGAGGTTCTCACCAATAATTTTTAATGATATTTCTATCACTTATTCTATCTACCATGTTATAAAGAGATAGGATCTATATTTAGGATCTTGGATCTCTCTCTCTCCCAGGAATCGCAATCAAGGTGATGTGGTGATCATTAGAGCATCGAAGGCATCATCATAACACCGCACTAGCACTCAGTTGGTACACTCATAGTTTTTTGAAGCACATGTGGATGATATAAAGGAATTCAGCTTCAGATTCTTTGAGCAGTGATCACCAAGGAGTGGGAAGACATCGTGCACAACTTCATATTTAAATGAGGTATTTTATGGTTTAATTTTGTGGTTATTCTCTTTCAGTCATGATCTTGAAGAAGTAATCAAGCTTCAATTCACCGACATCGAAAAGATCATGTCGTTCATCGATGATTTTTTTAAATCCTATTTTTGGGGCTTCCACTGTATGCCTAGTACCTTCATCTACATATGAAAATAGAGAAGGAATTCCTTGTTCTGAAGTAGAGGGATTATGAATCTATTGGTACCTATGAAGAAATTTTTTCAATACATACAAGGTACCCTTCTGGTATTGTCATCCATCCTTAATATAAAGTTGATCAATTCATCAGTGGATCAAAACAAAGTTTCTGAAGGTATTTACCCATAAGGGAATTTAGTAATTATGAATAAATCATTCTATGTTCTCTAAAGGTGGAAATGTAGATTGTATTTACCCTCGAATCTTGTGGTTTTTTATAGGAAAAGAAATATGGGGTTCAAGGGAAACACTATGAACAATAGAGAGAAAATGATGAGATTTCCTTTATGATAAATGTGTAGTAGGAAACATGGAGGAAATTTTCTTAAGGGGACTTTTAATTATTTTAAGCGTGGAAGAAATTTCATCAGGAAGTTTAATTTCAAAATAACAGGAATAAGTTTTATAACAATAAAAATAGAGATGAATCTCTACATAATGAACAACAAAAAATTTATCTCTTCAACTATAAAGAGTTTTTGAATTATGTGAATCGATACCCCAATCCAAGGGCTAATGAGGAGGATAATCCAAAACAAACCATAAAGATAAAGGATAAAAATAAATCTTATGTCACACCCCAACCTTGAAAATACTTTTATTTTATTATTTTATTCGATGTTGATCCTTGGGTTGAGATTAGGGTTGATTTTGGGATTAAATTTTAAAATATTTGGAAGTTTCAGGTGTCTTTTTGGCCTGTGCATGGTTTGGAAACACGGTTTGGGAAACCGTTTAGCCCAACCCAAGAAACCGTGAGATATCTATATGATTTGGGATAGAAGCTACCGCACAATTTTTAAATGGTATTTCAAACCATGCGGGTTAGCTGTACAATAGATCTCCTCTTAGACAGTAGATACCAAACAGTTGGTGTATGGTTTGGTAAACAATGTTTCCAAACTGTGCGAGCTAACCATATTTTTAAATGTTAATATTCTATGTTTTCCTACACTATTTTTAAACCCTTTCAGGTTTTCCTCATCCTTAGTCATTTCTGGCACATAAAGGGATCCCCCTATCCATCTTACCTTGGTTATTCTCCCTCTATAGATGCTCCTCCAAAGATCTAATGCGAGTTTTTAGTGGTTTTGGCAACACTTTCCTCTCTTCCTCTTCTCCACTCTCTATTTATGGGTTTTTATTTGGTGGGTTCTCTCTTGGTTGAACCCTAGATTTTAGGGTTGATGTGTAGTTCGTTTTTCTTGGATGTTAGTGTGTGAGGATCGTGTCTCTATCTTAGACATTCCTCCTCCCAAGTTTGGTTTCATTCTCACATCTTTGAGATATGTGTCCCCATAATTTTCCATTATGATTAATTCCATTGATGCTTGAGTGATTTCAATAAATTTATAAATATCATTTTTGTGTTTTTGATGAATTTTTTTAGTTTATTATAGTGTTTTAGTGTTTGTAGAATTTTTTAAAAATGGTTTTTGATGAGATTCTTTAAATATTCCTGTGTAGGTGTGAACCTATGTGTTTGATAAAATATCAATTGAGTTTTTAGAGTTAAATTTATTGATTTTAGTGGTTCTTTCACTTGTATATGTTTTATTAAATTGGTTGGATTGTAGTTTTTTCTTTATATGTGAATGTGGTAATTTCTATAGTGTGGTTTGTTGTGTTGGTGTGAAGGCATGTGTTGCTTCTTTGAAAATGGTTTGGGGAAAACATGATTGTGGTATTCCATTAGATGTGGGCACATCCATGTGTTCTAGGAGTGCACACATAGATGGGAACACAAATGACAATGTCCTTATTTAACATAAAACTCAGTTTTCTAAATACTTGTATTTATCTTTAAAAAAACCAGTGTTTAATAATACTCATTTTATTTCCAAATTAAGTAAGTGTGATTTTATATGGGTTTTGAAAGAATATGGCCGATTTGGTACATTGAAAGATGGTTGTTTTTTCAAGTGGTGTGGAATCCCATTTGGTATCTTTAAGTTGCATTGTGTTTTTTCATCTTGGTCATGAAATAGTATGGGAAATGAAATTGGATTAGAAATAAAGGCCCAATTTGCATTGTGCTATTGGAAGTGGTTGTTTATATTGACTTTGAAAATGGTTGAAGAATGTTTTGAAAGCATATTTGTAATGAATAACGTGTAAGGACTTATTTCTACCTTATGATGTTTTGGAAATCAATATGGTTTGGAAAATACAAATTTCCTATTAGATCGTTGATATGTTTTGAGAAATGATTTGAAATCTTGTGTGATGTGACATCCTATTTGGCACTTGTTAATGGTTTTTTATATGAAGGGAACACTTATTATGGATTTCACCTTGTGGGTTATCATATAGGTGGTGTCAATGTTTGGGGTAGGCAAGTGCGGTGACAGAAGGTATGGTGAGTCATGCTTACGAGAGCCTGCTACTTACACTATATACTATTACCATGGGTTTCTTAAGCATATTTAGAGGGTTGAGTGATAGTTTCTTATCAACCCCGATTAGATGAGTTAGTACACCTTGGATATATTAGAGGTTATATGGGTAGTTCCACTAGATTTTCTAGTTTAGAGTGGCCAGTTGGTTATAGACTATGGAGATGCACTATATGCTAGTAGGTGGATCCAACTCAAGTACATCTAGGGATCTCTCTAGGGACGTTTAGAAAATTACCATGGTTATTATTTTTATTTTTTTATTTTCATTCTACTATATTGGGTTTATTTTTTATTCTTCCCATTTATTTTTTAGTATAAATTGGTTTTATTTTTTCGGTTTTTGGTTTGGGTTTTAGTTATAAAATGGTAAAATATTTTTAAACTACTATTTTGGTGTGTAATGTTTTAAATTGGAAAATATATGTTGTTTACTAAAGTGTAAAAACCTATTTTCATATGTGTATTTCAAACAAGTGTTAATGTACTATTTTAGGGAAAGGGAATCCATTGATTCTATGGCGATTTCCTATTGAGATATTAATCTCACATCCTACTTGTACCATTCAACGTTAGTACACCCAAGCTGTTTTGCAGGTTCCAGTTTCAGGTTTTAGCGCTCATTATTGGATCAGTTGAGTCTTGTGGTTGGTGGGGACCAAGAGGTCACATGGAGATCGGGGTAGGATGATTCAGTTTTAGTTTTGTATTTATTTTCTATTTTTAACTATTGTAACTGAGAAAGTTTTTTATATTTATTTGATATTCAGTTATTGTTAGTTCTTCTATGTGTTCAATTTAATTTTATTGGATCCCTTTTTATTGGAAAAAATAATTCTCATAGTGATTTCCCTGATTACCAATACTAGTTTCTAGCACATGGGGATCAGGAATGCCCTTCAAGCCATGCCTCGGACTAGGTCAGATGTTGGGTTAGATAACACTATGGTCTTGTTCGTGATATATTATGAAATAACAATAGATGAAGTTAATCATGATAATTAGGGGACCCATATCATTAACTCCATAGTTGTGAATAACATGGTTGATTTTGTATGATTGAGCCTTATTAAAATCATATTTTTTATCCTTTAATGAAATTTTATGCGATTCTATGAATTTATTATCTACCACAACATGGATTCTGGAATAAGGAAATCATATTTTATATTACATCAGTGAATAGATGAACCCAAGATTCCACTGGAAATGTTTCTGTATAAGATAATAGATTATTTAGTAAATAAAGGGTTTAACCATTTATGTATTTGGATTCAAGAATTATAATGTAGAAGTATTTTACCAATTATATTTTTTATAATAATCAAGAAAATTCTAAGGATTCTATTAATTTTGGAATCATATATGTCTCCTTGTTACATTATCTTAAGAGTTATGTATACCATCATGGGTTTAAGAGTTTAAGGTTAATGATAAGTTCAAAGTATTAGATACCCCCATTGAGGTTTTATATGATGGGTGTTTATCAATATTAAAGATACTTTGGGATACATTTATATAAATACAACCATTAGGTTTTGTATTTGTTTTATTAAAAATGTGATTTGAGTAAGAATTCCATTACATTTTTAGTATTAGATTAATGATATTAGTAAAATTTATGGATTATCATATCTCTGATGTTGAGGTAAATATTGTTTATTTAAACATGGTAATTACACTAATATTGTTTTCTAAAAAGGATAACCACATGTTGGGAAATTTCCTTTCACATTTGGTAAGGTTGCGGGGCTTAGTGACACAACTGAAGGAAGAAAAGGTTTTAATACCTACCACTGGCCTATGTGAAAGAGTACTTATGGTGGAAAACATGAAGGGAGATATTTCTGAGTATGTATATTAGTGTTTTGTATGACAACAAGTTAAGGGTGAGAGAAAAATTATTAAAGGGATGATCTAACCACTATAAATACAAAAATGGAAATTGGAAAACATCACCATGTATTTTTTCATTGGACTCCCTAAAAATTCTAAAGGGAACAATATTATATGGGTTGTAGTCAACCAACTTAAAAATTCATCACAATTTATCACTATTATAAAATATTTCTCTTTATATTATATTTGTAATATATACATTAAGTGAGTTGTAAGGATACATGGAGTTTCACATTCCATTTTTTCTGATCAAGATCCGAGGTATACCTTGAAGTTTTGGAAAAATATTTAGAAAGATCTTGATACATAGTTTAGATTATGAACTATGTATCATCCCCAGATATATGGTTAGTCTGATAGAATAATTGAAACCCTACAAGACATGATAAGATCATGTTCTAAGGATTTGAAGGGTATTTGGGATCAATAGCTTCCTCTAGTTGAGTTTTCTTACAATAACATCTTTTACTTGATGCATCCAAATGAATACTTATAAATACCTCTTTAGAAGGAAGTGTAGAGATCCAATGTTCTGGAATGAAGTTGGAGAAAGAAATATTTTGATACTTGAGATAGTTTTTGAAATGAGAGAGAAGTTTAGATCGATTTAACAACACATAAAGGTGTCACAAAGTCAATAAAAAATTTATGCTCATAATCTTTTACATATTTGTAATTTTAAGTAAGTATAAATTTATTTCTAATATTTTATATATGGATGAAATAATGGAAAAATTATTTCTCGGTATATTGGTCGCTTTGAAATTATTGATCATATTAGGATGGTATTTTATTTTTTGGTGTTCCCACCAAACCTTGCTTAAGTTTACTATGTGTTCCATGTATCTCTCACGAGGATGTGCATTCCTGATCCATCAAATGTAATAAACTCATAGGAAATACCACTGTATAATGATATTTATTGTGAGGAATAACTAAATTATATTTTTAATCATACAAATAAAGTTATATGAAACAAGACCACTCACATGGTCAATGTTTTGAGAAAAAACTACTAGCTCAAGGAAGCTACATGGGAACCTAAGGATGTAATGATGTAGAAGTATCCTCATTTGTTTTTATCAGAGTGATGAATTTCAAGGGTGAAATTAATTGGTTGGGGGGGGGGGTAGAATATAACACCCTGAGATTTTATGAAATATTTTCTCCACATAAATCTCATTTCTTTAATAGATTATGTTATACATGACACTATGTTTTAACAAAACACGATATACTATTAAAATATTACTATTTAATATGATAATTATCGCATAGTCATTAGAATGGAGGGTATGAATATTTTTAACTAAAGTATGAAAATATATGGTTTAAACATGTATATAAAATCAATTATTTTGTGACCTATTTAATTATAAATGAAAATAAAAGAAAAAATTTTAAGATAAAGAAAATATTTTTTTGAAAAACTATTTTAATGTGAAAAATCAAGTTTTATATAAATAAAATAATAAAATAGTTTTTTGAATTATTTTAATTAAAATTATATATTATGTATTCAATAAATTTTTTAATATTAATCTTATATTTTCTCTAGGCATGAGTTAATAATAAATCTAAATTTTCACTTAAAAAATGTATTTTTTTCTAAAAACCTGTTTTGTCTCCTTTTTCACAATTATTTTAAAATGATTTTTTTAACTTTTATAAAATTTATTTTAAAAAATAAAATTAAGTTTTTAAATAATTATATCAAAATTATCTTAGAGTGAATTATAGATAATTTTTTGAAATGGTAAATTTCTTAACGAATAGTGAAAAATATTGGTTTTAACTGAAAAGATTTCTTTTCCTTCAAAAAATTTACAAGATAAATTTTATTTTAATATGGTTTTAAAATTAAATTTAGTTTAAATATATATATAATAATTTAATTTTTTTAATTGGAATCAATTTCATATTGAATTTTGGTATAATTGTTTCTAAACTTTTGAGCATTTTCTTTTTGGAAAACCGCTTTCTCGTCACGTCTACGGGTTTAATTTTAAAATTAAAATTTCCAATTATGTGAATTTAATTTTAATATATAGATTAAATATATGGAATATAAATATTCAAACATGAATAGTATAAATAATAAAAATTAATTATCACGGTTAAGGTTAAAACGAGTTTACCTGGTAATAAAATAAATGGATAAGGGGTAAAAAGAAATAATATTTTTTCAAAAACCCATTTTATATACATATTAAGACCTTATATCCTCTTATGTTTTATAATGACCCATTTTTTATCCTTTTGGCATGCATAAAATAGGGTTACTCTTTATTCTTTCCAAAAATTCCACGTGTGTCCCCTCCCCCACTTATAAAAGGCTACCCCTCGTCTCGTATTCACACTTCCAAAACCCTTAGGTCTAAAATAAACTACCAAAATATCTTACAAAATTACCTCCACACATTTTTTATACATTATTATTATCAGGAACCCCTCTTATGAAGGCTATAGGTGAAAACTTAAAGAGGTTCTCTGAATAAGAGGTATTGTCTTTAAACTTGTTTTTTCATTTTATTTCATCCTATAACTCCTTAATATATTCTTAAACTTTTATGATATAATAACACCATTATATTTCATATAATTAAATGTTATTATATTTAATTTAATAAACTATATCCATCTCCTCTTCTGTCAAATGGTAAATGAAATTGTCTATCGTGTGTACGATGAACTACCTCCTTGTGGACCGATGTTATATGTTTTCCATCACCACCTATCACGAATAGATATAACAATGGATTTCATATTTATATAATATATCTATTATATTATTATAATTATATAATTATAATATCATACAAAACTTCTTACCTTCCAACCCATTAGGAAACAATAATTTCGCTCATGTGAACACAGACTACCACCTCGAGAATCGACGTGAAGTGTTTTTTATTTATATTTTTTATTGATGGTAATATGCATAGATTAAATAAATATTTATGAAATTTTAAACATAATTATATTTTTGGAATTATGATATCATATATACCTCTTTTACTTTCAATTCCTTGGGGGATAATATAACGACACTCATGTGTATAGAAGATTACTTCCGTGTGAAGTAATGTGATTAGATACTCACTAATGTTTTTATTGGAAGGTAATAAGGGTAAATTTAATTAATATATTCGATAAATATGACATAAAAATTATTCTTTATAGTTAATATATTATTCAACTTTACTTAATTTCATCCATCGAGATAAATGGAAACATAGTTCTTGTGTACGTACGACCTATCATCCCCATGAACAATGTAACTTATTTTCTATCTATAACATTATTGGATAACAATAAATAAAAATATAATGGATATATGTGATAGTTATATCATGGTTAAATTTTTTTATATCATGGAACTATTATTAATGTAAAAGGACTGAAAATACCATATCATAACATATATAAGAAAAAACAAAATAGTTATTATCTGAAACACGATTTTAACAGGGAAATGTTAATAAACTAGAAATAAAAGGTAATAATTATATTATATTTGCAATGATACATATTATTATGTTTATTTAATAGATTTATAATAAGACTATATTTATCATACAATAGTTTTGAATGTGTATAAAGGAAGTCAATACTTAAGGTAAGGGTTTTCCAGTCTCTCTTTTATTTCTGGAAGACATATGCCACACACACTACTCGTTTATTTTTTGTAGTGCATATACTATCCTATTTTCATATTATATCATTAATAAAATTATTTCCATGAAATTTAATTTTTATTTTCAATTTATTCTTTAATGGGGGTTATGATTCCAAATATATTTAAAACGGTAGTGGATTTTTGTCACAATTTTTCTTCTTTGAGACTTATGTTATGTTATGCACCTATCTTCTTTTATAAGGTGTATATATAGAAAAATTTATATAAAATATAATTAATTTATTTATTCTAATTATATTCTAAGTTTAATTTAAAGTTATTATTTCATGGGTCTTACGATTGAATCTTACCAAAGTGGTAATGGTTTTATGTTACAGTCTCGTCATTTATCAAGATTGTTTATGATTATGCTTCCAATGATGAAATATTATGATATATGTATCATGATTCATATAAATTTTCTTATCCTCTAGTTATTTTAGAGAATATGTGTTTTTTATTTTTCTCTCTTAAATTATTAAAGATACTAAAATATTATTTTTAATAAAAATTATCTTTAATTTTCTCTACAGTCGAAAACCATTTTTTCCCATATACATTTTTTATAAAAATGTTTTCAAAAAAGTTTTTATATTCTCTATAGTATCTATTAAAGAAATTTTTATTCATATTTCAATTTTTATAAAATATTTTTGAATGAATCTTCATGTCGTTTTCCAAACAAAGCCTATTTGGATTTTACAGAAAATGTGAAAGAAATCTTTGTTTTAACATGTATGATATAAATAGAATTTCCTGCCGTCATGACCACCCAATGTTTTAAAGATTCCTTTATTGTTTTAAAAGGTTATATTCAAGTAAAATAATTTTTAAAATGTATTTTGTTTTAAAAAATTTCCAAGTGAAACTGATATTTGCCTCAAAAAATGTTTTAAATGATCTTTAAATATTTCATTATAATCTTACTATGTTATTTTAAAAGATAAGGATTTTGAAAATGTTTTATTTTTTAAAAATTATTTTTCATAGTGTAATTTTCATACGTGGATTCTTTTTGTTTTCATCCTTTGTTGTCATTCATATTTTGGATCTTGGTTTTTCCGTCGAGTTTCATGTGTGATGGGTTTTGAATTTTGAAGTGGTCCTTCTTTAATTTTGATCCCATATCTATTCCTTAGTTCCTATGGGGATTTTTTAGGAAAATTGAGGATTTGGGGATTGGTAAAAGGTGGTGCATGGTTTTAACATAGTTGGGAGAAACTATTCTACCTAACTCAGGAAACCATACATATTGTTTTGGTGTCTAGGGGTATGGCGCACGAGTTGTTCACAGTTTGTTAAATTGTGCGGCAACTGCGCGAGAGGTTCTATAACTTGGAAAAATGCATTTAGCATGGTTATAACAGGGTTTTGGAAAATGTGTGGCCAAACCATTTGGGTTCCCTATTTGTCTAGTGAGGGTCACAAGGTTTGGTAAACCGTGCAGCCTAACCGTGCACAATGCCCAAGTCATTAAAATTGAGAAATTCCTATTCTACCCACTCAGAATTTTTACCCCAAAACACACATTATTCCTTTATCGTGGTTAGTTAAACCTAGAGGGACCATCTCCCTTATTATCCTTTCCTATCCTATTCTCCCATTGTGTGGATCTAGTGATTCTTCAAGGTTTTGTTGTGAATCTTCAATATAATATCTTATCCTTCTATTCCTCTCCCTTATTCTTCATTTTCTCTTGATTTATTCTTCTCCCATGATCATATAGATCTAGGGTTCATGTTTTCCTTGGTTTCTGTTTCTGGTTTTTATTGGTTATGATTTCTGTAGGTTGTTCTTGGCTCCTTGAACTTTCTTGAAGTGGTTTCGGGTAGGCGTTGTCAAAGAACATGTGATTTGAGGTAGGTTTCCCTTGTAATTATCCTATTAAATTTAATAATAATTGGTTTCATGATTATATCACCTTACTTATATGTTAAATAGTGTTTTATGATCTTTGGAATGATTTTTTAGTGTAAAAAGTTATGATTTCACCCTTGTTTTGTGATAAATGTCATTGTTTTGTTAAATGTTGCACACCAAGTATTTGCTAAAATGTCTAGTTGTACTTTATGAGTGATTTATGATATTTAAAGCATGATTTGGATTTGTAAATGAATTTTTTTTTCATTTGAAAATATTGTTTTAGTTTCTTGAATGACTTTTCAAATTGTTTTTGGATAATAATAGGTGTGTTTTTGACTTATTAAAATCATTTGGAACGTAAAGGAAAATGTGTTTGTTTCCATTTTTACAACTGGTTATTTCTTGATGGTATATGGACCATTTGGATTGTGATAAATGTGGGTTTGACTTGAAAATGTGGTGTGGGTACTCAAATGTGATTTTTTAAAATGGTTTAGAAATGGAAAATGGTTTACTTGCACCTTTGTGGAAAAGGTGGTTTGATTAATTGAAAAAGGGTGTTTGAGGCCCGCTTAGATTTGTGAAAAATTAGGGAAATTATTATCATGAAAAATATCCTTAGATAATACTCTTACCTTAATGATTTTAAATGGATGAGATGTCATCACTTGGGAATCCTCCTAATACATTTATGTGAATGGATGAGGCATAGTCATTGTAGACTCCTCATGATTCATTTACTTTGAGTGGAATGAGAGATCCTCAATGTGGAATTCTTTGAGATCTATGAGTTGTAAGGAAATAAATTGATCCTTGAGGAGGAAAGAGGGCTATTTTTTGTGTGAGTTAATTATATATGGTATATGTTCACGTGATGGGATTATTAGTTGGTATTGATGGATCACCACCTTTTTACTTTACTCTTAACCTGGGAACCTAACAAAGTTATCAAATTTTCTAAGAATTATTACTAAACTAGTTAAGCTTATTCTCTAGCAAGTGTCCCATAGTAGGGAATATGATTTGTTTTGTTTTATTGCTATGATATAGTTCCCCTCATCTAGAACTGATAGGTAATGATCAAGAATGTGAGCGAAATTTGATTTCATCAAGTGATGCATGTTTTATAGGATGAGTCGAGATGTATAGTATGTTCTAGATTATTTCACCAAGCTTCAAGGATTTCCTATACACCTTCGAACTTATTTTTCTATTTTGGATGATTGAGTAGCATTATTATTTATTTACCCTTGTGTGCTTGTTTCTATTTCTCTTAGTATGTGTTAATTATTGGTGCTCTCATTATGATATATTTCTTTGAAAAGTGATGAGTTGGATTTCAAAGGTTTATGGAAAAATATTTTGGAAATTTTTCACACTTTCTTTTCCTATTTTAAAAGTGAGCATCAACTTTTCCTTGAAAAAGTTATTGTTACTTCTTAGTAAAGAATATGAATTTTTAGACGAAAAAGGGAAATAGACCTAGTTTTTTTAAAGTGGGAATATGTGGAAAATCCTAGTTTTATATATTTATTTCAAACGTAATATTTATGTTGCTTTTATTTAAAGTAAGTGTATTGTGAATATATTTTTTCAAGCATGCATACCAAGTTTTAGTACTCATGCTTATAGTTCTTTTTTATTTTTAGCCTATGGTTAAGGTTTCATCTTAGATTCAATCACCATGGGTGATTATTAGTTTCATTATTGGAGGGAAAACATCTTGGTCACATGGAGATGTTGTGGTCATATGGTTCAATTTGGGTTTTGTTGTTTAGTTTTTTTACATTTATTTTTGTAAAATGATGTTCAGTTTGGATATTTATTCCGATTGGGATACTCTGATAATTTATATTGTTCAGTTTATTTACTTTTATATTTGGTTAAATAATTCCCTTGGTTACTTTGTTGATGCCCATCACTAGTTACCACCCTATAAGGGCTGGAAACACATTTTGGTCCTTTCTACATATTGAATTTGGTGACTAGTTTAGTGTCGAAGTGGGTTGGTTCATGACAAAATAGTATCAGAGTAGGGTGGTTCTTTATAGGACCTATCTTTCGGAGCACCCTTTGTTATTTGGGATGTCAAGGTAGATTGATTAAGATTATCAAAACTTGGGGAGGATGTCTATGAGAGTGTTTGGAAAACCCTTCCAGACAGAACCTTGAGTTTCCATGGGAATTTAGTTTTCTTATGGTTTCATAAGTTCTTATGGTTTGTTTTTCATTTGGGATGAGAAAAGGGAGTTGGTTCAATGTCTTCAGTGAGCTCATATGGTTTGGAAATACATATGGAGTTTGGGGCATGGTTTTATAAGACTATACATGATGGTGGGGTGATTGACATATAGTCTCCAAACATATGGGAATGTCACCCATTGACATTAGCTTCCCTCTTATGAGTTATTATTGGTCTTTCTTGATTCTTAAAATTGTTTTAAAAACCCTTGTTTTGAGTTATGAAAGATGGATTTTAAGCGTTAATGTTTTTATATTTGTAAGATGGGAAAAGTGTTTTTAGAATAATTTTTAAGAAAGAATTGTAAAATATATTTTTTATAAAATTATCTTGGGGTAAAATGGGAGTGATTTTCCAAGATTGGATTTCTATGATTAAAATCTGGTGTTTATTAGAATTTATTTTTGGGGACCTTTTTTATATTTTGATTAGGTTTTGTAAATTGTTTTAAATGAGATGAAATGAGTTTTTAATCAAATAATATTTGATGAAATGAGATTTGTGAGTTGTAGAAAATGATTTAAATAGGATAAATTGTATTTTTGGATCGGGTCCATGGGAGTTTATTTTGATAATGATAAAGTGGATTAAAGTGTAGATTTTGGAAATATTTTTTGAATTAGTGTTTAGTGAGATTTTAAAAAGTTTTTGTGAATGTTGGAATAGGAAATGGGTTGAGATTGTGAAAACTTGGTGGGGGGGGGGATATTTTATTTTGTAAAATGGGAACGTTTTGTTTAGAACTTTGGCATTTACATGGGTTCTCACATGCATGGATATGTGTAGAAAAGTGGATGGATGATGATATGAGTTAATGAGTGCCTGAGGTGTCATAGAATGTGCATGTGTGAGGCTCCATAGGATTCCATTGGTGAGCATCCGAATCCAACGATTTTTTCTCTTAAAAAGCATTTAAAAAGAAAAATTGTGACGTTTTAATGACCAATGGTTGTATGGTGCATATTCTTGTGATTTGGAAGTGTTTATTATGCGGTATTTTGAGTTTGTAACTCCTTTTGATGAGTTGATCTTGATTTAGCTCTTGGTTTTTTGGTTTCTTAGTTTCTTCCCCCACAAGGATTTTATGGATATTAGAGGTCCATCTATGGGAGGTTTATTAACAGTATACCTTCTAGTTCATAAAATTTTTCAATTTATTTTTGAGTTTAAAAATTTAAATCCTCTTATATTTAATGGTCAGGTGGATGATCTCAAAGTGGAGGAGTGGATATGGAAAATATAATTCATATTCAGTCACCTTGAGTTTTCTGAGTCATTAAAGGTTAAGTTCACTACCTTTATTCTTGAAGAACTAACCTAGAAGTGGTGGAAGTTGGTATCTATAACCAAGACTTGGGAGGATCTTACCTGGGAATTCTTCAAGGATTCATTAACCCATCTGTATTTCTATGAGGTAGTGAAGGTTAGAAAGGGGATACCGATGTGTTGTCTATAGCAAGGTGATGGATTAGTGTTGTATTTCTTTTGTTTTTTGTTGATCTAGTTACTTAACTTCTATATTTTCTTATGGATGATTCCTTGAAGGCTTATCATTTTAAGAGAGGGCTTCATCTTGATATGCATTCAAAGGTGTCAGAGTTCAGTTTAACCTCATTTATCAACATGGTGAGGAAATCTATTCATGTTGAGGCTGTGTTACTAAGATTTCTTGCGGAAAACATCCTTCCTCTAGTATCCGGATGTGGTGAAGGGAGTTATAATAAGAAGATGAGGAATCAATATTAAGTTTCTTCTAAGCATATAATCATGGTGGTTCATCAGTATGTGAAGAAAGTTTAAAAGAGCATGTCATTCCCAAATGTTATAAAGACCTTCCATACCTATGGAAACCTAGGACACATGCCACAGTCCTGTTGAGGTGTTACCAATAAATGATATGGAGCTGGTCCATAGAAGTAGGGTGCTGTTATGGATGTGGTTTAATGTCCCTCTTTATGTTAGCTTCTTTTTCTATAGTGCGTGTATATGGTGGTGTTTTGCAATGTTGTATTTTCTTTAAATTGTAAAAGTGGATGTTTTGGATCTCCTGATAGATTCTATTTCAATGGAAGCATTTTTGTCTTTTTGAAGTTCTAAATTCTTATCATCATGAGTGGAGGTACATTCTATTGTGTGTCTTATTTCTGTAGTTACTCATTTTAAGTGGAAAAGGATGAGTGTTCATATCTTATGAATCCCTATTTCGATGGAAAGAAGAAGTTTTTGTTGGGTATTATCATCTCCTGACTATGAGGTAGTCAATGCTTCAAGACATTAGGGCTCCAACTATAGGCCCCCGGAGTGATGCTTATATGTATTCAGGAATGAGGTGTATGTGGGAACTCAGTCTAACTTATATTTATTATTAGGATGGGGATATATTAAGTTTTTCTTTCATAGTTTCTTCATCTTGGCATGCCCTATTTTAGGGAAGAGGCATCTTTTCCTCTTTTCAATCCTTGTGGTACATAAGTTCCTCTTTCGTTGTACGGATGTGTGGTAGTTTTGTTTTCTTGGAATTTCAGCAGTGGTGCCTCTTCAAATGCAGATCTCTAATTGGACGTCCTTGTGCAGTTATCCCTTGTAAGTTAGTTTTGGGTTTTTCATGTGGTTTTGGAGTTTCTTTCATTAGGGACCCTTATGTTGGGGTTTCTGATTGGTGTTGAATGTTTCTAGACTCTCCCATGGTGAGTTTTCTCATGTTAGTATGTGTTGGTTTGTTTAAGATAGACAATTCTTAATGGTGAGAAGAATCACCACTGGTATCATTGTGGTGTTTGATAGATTTGGTTGGTGCTAGTTGACATCTAATAGTGGGGAGCCCATTCTGGACACCTATGTTGGTAATTCGGTTTGGATCCTGGCATTGTTCTGGTAGAAGGTGGATTTTTTTAATGTTGATAAGCTTTGGGTTACTCTCCATTTGGGGGAGCATTGGTTTTTTTAGAAATGTGGTTTGAGCTTTTGTTGTGTTTTTTGAAATGGTTTTGGATCACTGTATCATTATTAATAAGAGTCATATGTTCTATTTAGTGGTGGTTGAGGTGTTCTTGGATTGAGAGGTTGGATCATGAGGTTATGAGAATGCTTTGTCTTTGATCAATCAACTAGAAAATGTTGTGGTTGTTTTGGGACATAAATCATTAATGGTGGGGATAATTGTCGCATTAATATTTTTTTATTCTCATCCTTTGTTTTGGTTCATCTTTTGGATCTTGGTTTTTATCTTTAGTTCTGGGTGTGATAGGTTTTGAATTTTTATGTGATGTTGTTTTAATTTTGATCCCAAGTCTCTTATTTAGTTCCTCTTGGGGTTTTTGATGAAAAGTGAAGATTTTGGTCTTGAAAATAGGTGGAACACATCTGGTGTATTATTAGGGAAAATGGTGCACCCTCGCCCAAAAACAATTCAAATAGTTTTGGTGTCTAAGGTAAGGTGCATAGATTATACATTTTTTGGGAAACCATGTGAAAACTATTCGAGAGTTTATATAACACGTATAAAGGGATTTATCATGGTTGGAACATAATATGAGAAACCATGTGGCCAAAACATGTGGGTTACCTATATGTCCAGTAAGGGGAACATGGTTGGCACATGGTTTGGTAAACTGTGCAGCCTAACCATGTGCAGTTCCTAGGTCATTAAAATTGTGAAATTCCTGTTTCAACATATTATAATTTTTATCCTAACACTCCCATTATTCCTTTATATTGGTTTTTGAGACCTAATGGGAGCCTCTACCTTGTTCTATTTTCCTCTCTTCCTCTCCCATGGTTTGGATCTAGTTATTCTTTATGATTTTTTAGGGAATATCCAAGGCAATCTCTTCTACTTTTCTTCCTCTTCCTTCTCCTTCAATTTTCTCTTGATTTCTTTTTCTCCCATGGTCATGTGGATCTAGGTTTCATGTTTTCCTTGGTTTATGTTGGGTTTTTTCTCAGTTAGGATTTCTCTTGGTTGTTATTGGTTATTGGAACCTTCATGGAGTGGTTTTGGGTTGGCGTTGTCGAATCACATGTTATTTGAGGCAGGTTTCTCTTTGCACTTGTCCTTTAAATTTAATAATCATAGGTTACATTGTTTTATAACCTTCCATATATGTGAAATAGTGTTCCATGATATTTGGAATGATTTTTTAGTATGTAAAGTGATGATCTCACCCTTGTTTTTTTTGATAAATGTCATTTCTTTGTTAAATGATTCACACCAAGTGTTTGATAAAATATCTAGTTGGCATTTATAAGTTATTTTTGATATTTTAATCACTTTTTAGATTTATAAATTATTTTTAAGAATTTTAAAAGATATTTTGGGTTTCTTAAATGAGTTTTGAAATTGGTTTTAGATAAGAATAGGTGTGTTTTTGTCTTATGAAAATGGTTTGGCATGTGAAGGAAAATGTGCTTCTTTCCTGTTTGAAAACGAGTGATTTCTTGATTGTGTATAGCCCATTTAGAATGGGATAAAATTGGATTTTATTAGAAAATTTATTGTGAGTGATCAAGTATAACTTTTTAAAATGGTTGTAAAATGAAAAATGGCGTACTTTCACCTTTGTGGAAAAGGTGCTTTGATTTTTAAAAAAGGGTCTTATAGGCCTACTTGGAATTGTGAAAAAATTGGTGAAAATGATTATCCTGAAAAGTATCCTTGGATAATATTTTTTTCTTGCTGATATTAAATGAATGTGATGTCCTCATTATCCATTTATGTGAATGGATGGGTCGTCCTTGCTGTGGAATCATCATGATCCATTTACTTTTATTTGAATGGGGGAACCTCAGTGTGGACTCCTTTGATATTAATGTGTTTCAAGGAAAAAGATTGATCCTTAGGGTGGCATAGGGGGGATTTATTGCGTGAGTTTCTTATATATAGTATTTTTGAATGTGATTGGATTCTTGGTTGATATTTTTAGATCACCCCATTTTACTTTACTCTTGACATGGGAACTTGGAATAGCTAGTGATTTTTTTTGAAAATGATTAATGAAATAGTTAGGATTATTCTCTAGCTAGTGGAAATTACTAGGGAATATAATTTTTTTTGTTTTATTTTTATGGTATAGTTCCCCTCAGTCAGACCGGATAGGGTGTGATCGAGCATATGGGACAAATTTGATGTCATTGAGTGAGGAATGCTTTCTGGGATAAGTTAAGATGTATAATATTTTATAGATTATTTCACTGATCTCCTATGATTTCCCATGACCCTTGGAACTCAGTTGTTTATGGAGGATAATTTAGTTTCATTATTTGTTATTTATCCTTGTGTTATTGTTTTCAATTACCTTATTATGTGATCATTTTTAGTTCCCTCATGTGTGGTGTATTTCTTTGAAAAGTGATGATTTGGATTTCAATGTATTATGAAAAATTGTTTTGGAAATGTTTCACACTTTCATTCCATGTTTTAAAATAGGACATCACCTTTCTCCTTGAAAATTTTAGTGTTACTTCTAGGAAAATAATATGAATTTTGGGATGAAAAAGGGAAATGAACCATGTTTTGTTTTAAAGCAGGAATGTTTGGAAAATCCTAGTTTTATATATTTTATTTTGAACATAAAATTTATGATGATTTTATTTAAATGAATTGAATTGGGAATAGATTTGTTCAGGAACACCTACTGAGCTTTAATACTCACACCTATAGTTCTTTTTTATTTTTAACCTTTGGTGAAGTTTTCATATTGGTTTCAATCACCATGGGTGATGGATAGTCTTAGTATTAGAGGGTGACCCTTATGGTCACATGGAGATATTGTTGTCATCAGGTTCAATTTGGGTTTTTTTATTTAGTTGTGGTATTTTCAGTGTTTTAAAATGACATTCTGTTTGGATATTTATTCATATTGGGATACTCTATTTATTTTCATTGCTTAATTTTTTTATATTGGGATAAATCATTCCCTTGGTTTCTATATTTATGTAGAACACTATTTTCCATCCTAGGAGGATTGAAAATGCCTTTCGGGCCTTACCATAGATTGACTTGGGTGATTGGTTCGAGGTAGACCTGGTTTGGTTCTTGAAAAGGAATGGATATTTCCCCCCAGAAATGTTCCAATTGATATTTCAAAATCATTTTCCATATAAGATGACATTATTTTATTAATCTTAAGCTTTATTAATGATATAATCCCATGATACAATCTTTATTCTTATTATGGATGGTTTATATTTATGATGAAAAATGTTTATGAGACCTATTTAATTTCTAAGGGTAATTCTATGATGAAATGATTTATGAAACCCATTTTATTTCATAGGTTTTGATATGATGATGTTTTATGAATAACAATTAATTTCATGGGTTCTGATATGACGAAGGATTTATGATATCCATTTCATTTCATGGGTTTTGATATAATGAATGTTTTATGATCTCATGGAACACATATTTATGGTTTTCATTATATGGTGTTGGTTACATTATAACCAAGAATGATTGTTATGTTATAACCAAGGATGGTGGTAATGTTATAAATAAGTATTTGTGGGACCTATATCTCCCTTTAATTCATTAGGTAAATATTGACATATCATGAGATAAATAGGATTGGAATGGGGAGTGAACTGAATTTACTAATGGACTTTGTCTACTATGATAGTCTTTGGAGTGAACCATAACTACTATAATGATTTAGGGAGTAAGATCATTCCACCATGATAGCCTTCGAAATGAGTCTTGACTACTATGGAAATGATTTTTTATGATTACATGTATGCCAAAATTCCATGTCTTATGTCAACTTTATTCTCTCATGGCTCATGTTATTTTATTTCTTAATGATTCATGTCTTATGAACTATCAATATTTATTCCATGACTCAATATTTTGATATTTTATATGAATGGTATTTTGTTCATATGTTATGATCATGTTATAATATCTTTATTCTGACATTATATTTAAATATTTCCCTTGTTTACCCTTACCAAGATCTACTATCACCCTTTCTTATATTTCTTTTCCCCAAGTTATAATAATTGGTATTATATTTGATATTTATACAATTAGTTCAAGTTATGAGGAACTAAGTGATAGGTGATGTAGAACTCTTATGAACCAGTTATTTAAGTTTTGATGTTTTCAAAGGAAATATACCTTTACAATCCTCATGCACATTTTTGTGTAATGTAATGAATATTTATCTAAAAAGATAGAATATCTATATATGAAAATCCAATTTTTCTATAGAATTGGTGCTTAAAGTTTTATTTCATGTAATGGAGAAAAGAAGTTTTTATATTTATAACATGGATACTTCATGCTTGGATAAACATGTCATAAGATTCTAATTTTTATATCACTTATCTCTTGAGAAGTGCATGAAAAAATAATGGTTTAATTATAATGATAGGGGTGTTTTTAATAAAAATGTTTTATGATTTTTTAATTATATAATATTCTTTATGGGGCGACTAAAAATGTCTTGTTCTGGTTATTTAATTTATCTTATTATAATATATATAAGTTTTCCAACAAATTTATTGAATTAAAATATAATATACACAATATTATAATTTTTTGAGAATATATATTAACTAGTCATAAGATCTATAAGTTAAAAGGTTTTGTATAGTTAGTACAGGTAGGTAAAAGTTCAAACTAGATGAAAAATTATTGGTTGAAATGTTTAACAATGTTTCTTCAAGAATACAATTACCGTTATTAAAACCTATGGTTATCAGGAAAGAAGAGTAGTAATTCAATATTATTAGATTATTTAAGATTTACTTGAATAAGTTTATGAAACTCTATGGAATTTCCATGTTAGTTATGGATGTTATAGAAATGAATTCTTCAATTTTTAAGGGTATGTGATACTAAATATAAAATTTACAACTATTTTAAATATATAGTAGTTTAAAATCTAAGGAATAATTAATTAATCTTCTAGTTTATATTCAAGAGATGAATTAAATAGTTATTACATCGAGGGATTAAATGTAATGGATTTTATCAAGATAAAATCAAAAGTAAATTATGTGTATCTTCATCTCATTTATCTTATGTGATATAAGTTATTAATTGATAATAAAGAGTTTCTATGAACCAATATGAGATGATTAAATATATACACAAGGTTTATGATAAATTAATTACTATAACTTGTTTTGAGAAAAATATATAGATAAAAATGTTTTTCCCATGATAAAATTTTTATCTATATATTTGTTAAAATATTATGGAATTTATTCCAAGAACCCAACAATGGTTTATTTTAATAAAGTTGTATTTTTAAAAGAAAATATTCCAAACATATAGAATATAACATATGACATTGAAACAATATTTTATTTGTTAAATTTTCCTAATAAAAGGAAATAAGTGTTTTTATATAAACATAATGTAGTTTTTGTTGAATCTTAGAAAAATATTTTGAAGATAATATAGATTTTAAGAGTCTAGTGGGAGTATATTTGGACTTAGAGAAGTTTCAAGTTAGTAAAATAAAGCTAATACTAGTCTATGTTTAATGTGATTTTTCTATAATATACTAATGAAATTTAGGATGTATTAGTAATCAATAATATATATAGTTACATTATTTAAAGTAAACATTTTATGAAATAGAGTTCCAAAGATGATTATAGTGAACATAAAATGAACTAAGTAGATAAGGGAAGTTAACATCATAATAGTTAATGTTTTGAAGTCAAGTGTTTTTTATATGTTTAAGTAGTTGAACAATTAAAAATATGATTACTATGTCTAACCATTATTTAAACTAGTCTACTTCATAGATTTTTCTCACTATTTTTTTTCAGAGGGTTTTATCATATGGTCACATAGAGATGTAACATAAATTACATATGATGTAATTAGTGAAAAAAAAACCAGAATAGATAGCAAATATAATACTGATCTATAAATTTATCATATATTATATGATAAAACAATTATTATATTGGTTTTATTAGATATTATTAAATATTTTAAGATTATTAAACTTTATAATATTAAAGGCAACTGCCATATTATCATTATTTCATATTGGCTACATAAATGTACATATAGATATACATTTTATAAAGTGAAATGACGATTGACCTCCCAATATATGAGTTTGATTTTATCTATAACCTATGTTCATCATTTATTATTATAGACTATGAATAAATGGAAAATTTTTCATGATTAGTATTCTTGTATTGAGTTTCAAAATATGTTTATGAGGTATAAAATAAATAATAGGATTCATTGTGTGCACTAGATGATCTACTAAGTATACCAAATGGAGTGTCAAACATATGTATATAGAATACTACGGGGATGTGGATCATATTTTAGTCCCCATTACCTATGATTGGGGAGATACCTGTAATGAGAACATTTATACTTTTATACCCTACTAAAGAAAATTTATATATTAAATTAGATAATGCAAGGGTGTTTGGTAATGTTATTGATAATAAAGTTGGTTCGAGAATAAAAAATATGGTGTTTGTCCTCTTGTATAATGAGAGTTAAATCTAGGCCCTTTATTGAGAAATACTATGGGAATGTACAATTTTACCTAGATATTTTATATCTATCTAGATAAGGGACATGTGATGTGTTTATCTATAAGGATGAATGGTATGTGATGTATTCATCAATCAGAAAATTCTACTCTCTAATAATCAAGAATATATGAGTTAGCTATACTGGATTGATGTCTTCTATGTCCCATGGTCACTCAATGTCTTTTATATAAGAAAATGTGAGAATTAATGTTTTCATATGATGGATACTGGTGGACATAGGTATAGAGTATAACATCCCGGACCCAGGTGCCACGCAACGGGTGCCCCGAGCCTGGTTCACTACGTGACCTCAAGCGCATTTCCCCAAATTTCATAGGCTTCCGACTAGCAGCGAGGGCCCAGGTCTGATAGTGGGGAAACTATGCCCTCATTTGTCAAAGTGTAGGGAAGCAGAATACAGAATAAACATACAATGACAGAGGAAGCAGTAAACATACACAACTGAAACAAACTACAGTAGTGGATATAACAAACAGTATAGAAGTGATGATGCTACATGTTTCAAGTTCTAAGAAAACAGCCAGAACATGTTATACATCAATACAGTACAAAAAATACAGAGTACAACAAAACAAGAAAAACATATGGCAGTGGCATCACGAGCCTAAGCTCGGTCCCATGCCCTCCTACTCCTCAGAAACAGTCAAGTACCTGTATAGGGACTCTTGCCCCTATCTACACCTGCAGAAATGTAATCTGTTTGGGATGAAAAGCATGACCCAAACAGGGTGTGAGAAATATATCTCAGTAGGCACCCACAAAAGGCCCGTGCCCAACTGCGTGTAAGAATGCAACAATAGTGTGCAGTAGTAAAACGCAATAAAGTAAGCAGTACTCAAAAGTCACTAATTACTAGTTATATTTCCATCTTATTGTTCATTTAATCCATTAACTATTAGAAATCACCACAGTGCATTTCTACGTAAATATTCCATGTCCTCAGACAAGAAAAACCTTACCCTCAGGTAAGTAGAACCCAACCCGTAGGTAATTGCCCTCAGGCATAACAGAATTTTTCCCTCAGGCGTAGGTAGTGTCTCCCTTAGGCACAGAGTCTATGGCCCTTAGGCACGGAAGAAGTTTCCCTCAGGCCGAAATAACTACAGCCCTCGGGCGAAATAGTGCAGCGCCCACAGGCTCTTCACAACAAAGCCCTCAGGCTAAACAGGTAACCTAGCCATGCCCAACATATCAAAATGCAGTAAACAAGAAATTCCCCTCAAGGAAATTCTACAATTACCACATTTAAGGCATACCCTCGGGTATCCTGGCCAAACGACTAAACAGTAAAACACACCCCCCAGGGTGGTTCTGGATCCAAGAAACAATCCCAAACAGCATTTTATCATCACAATTTAATCACCTATGCAATTATAGGAATTAAATGTAGCAACGACCTCAGCCTCACGACACCCCAACATGGTTTCGTGGCACAAAAACGCACAACGGTTGGAAATTTACACCACGACACCTACCTTATACGCCATTGAACGTCATACCCGAACACCAACTCAAGAAATTCCTAAGAATGACGTAGATCTGACGAAGAACAAAACCCATTAAAATGTAAATAACTCATGTTAGGAGAAGAAATGGTAAGAACCATCCAAGGAGGTGGAAGCCCTTTGCCGTGCAGTTCCAACGGGATCGTCCGAGGTGGAAACCGATTCCAGATGAACACCTGGTGGAGCTTCAAAGATTCGGCCTCCTCCTTTGGCTCCAAATCGGCTCAAGTGTCTCCTCTACCAAATGAGGAGGGTACTGCCTATTTTATGCCAAAAAAACAAAGTACATGGCGTGTACTTCTGAGTACACGGTGTGTACTTCTTTGATTTAACTGTTCATTTGGCGGCACCGCCACACTGTTCAACCGTCGACATGAGTACACAACATATTCTCTAAAGTACACGGCGTGTATTGTCGGTCAGCTATCGGCTGCTCCACCGCCTTACTATTTAGGCATGCCGACTGACTACACGGTGTGTAAGTACCACTACAAGGCGTGTAGTCGGTTCCTACACCCCGCGTCACCGACATGGATACACGCCCCATGTACTCATCCCAACACGGACAAAAGTGCAAGGCGTGTCGAAAATTACACGGCGTGTAGTTCCAAAATTTAGGATTTTTCCCCATTTTCCATATTTTCTCAAAAACACTTAAGGAAAAGGAAAAAGAAGAAGCCCATACCTCAAAAATAAGAACCAGGTTCTTACAAACTTCCCCCCTTATAACAATTCATCCCCGAATTTCCCTTCCCAGGGTGGTGAAGAATAAGCTCAGAACAGCTCTGGCCACTAAGAACGTACGTCGGCCTCACGCTCCTAGGTCTCATCCTGCACTCGGCCATGCTGCCATATCACCCGTACGAGAGGAACTGACCAGCCTCAGCGAACCTTCCTACTCCTACCAACTATACAGATCAGATGCTCCTCAAAGGACACATCATGATAAAGCTCAACCTCCTATGGCTGAAAGGTGTGAGATGGTTCTGAATGGTAGCGATGCAACTGAGACACATGGAAGACGTCATGCATGGATCGGTACCGCTACGGTAACTACAACTGATAGGCAACCAGCCCAACTGTCTCTAGAATCTAAAATGATCCCACATACCTCGGTGAAAGCTTACCATGTCTCCTGATCTGCTTGTGTACCAGCCTCGGTGAAACATGCACAAAAACCTGATCCCCGACCACGAACTCCAAAGGTCATCTTCGGCGATCAACATAAGACTTCTGACGAGACTGCGCGGTAGCCATCCGCTTCCAAATCAATTATACCTGCTCAGATGTCTCCTGTATGAGCTATGGCCCCAGTAAAGCTACCTCACCTACCTCTAACCAACACAAAGGTGATTGGCATTGCCTACCATATAAAGCCTCGTATGGTTCCATCTCAATAGTTTCTTGAAAACTATTGTTATAGGCAAACTCAACTAAGGGTATATGCTTCTCCCAAGAGCCCCCAAAGTCTAGGAGGCATACGCGCAGCATGTCCTCTAGCACCTGTATCGTCTGCTCTGACTAGCCATCTGTCTGAGGGTGGTATGCTGTGCTCAGAATCACCTGTGTACCTAGCGCCCTCAAAAACTCTGCCAGAAACGAGATGTAAAGTAGGCATCCCTATCTAAAACGATAGAATGAGGAACCCCATGAAGACATATGATCTCTCGGATATACATCCTTTCGAGTTCGTCCACACCAAATGTCTCCTTGATCGGCAAGAAGTGAGCTACCTTCGTGAGTCTGTCCACAACAACCCACACGACGTCATTGCCTCGAGGTGACCTCGGCAATCCGGTCACGAAATCCATCGCGACATCATCCCATTTCCTCTCTGGAATGGGCAACTACTGTAATAGACCAGCTGGTCTCTGGTGCTCTTCCTTCACCTGCTGACAGGTGGAACACCTCGTAACAAAACCGGCTATCTCTCTCTTCATACCCGACCACCAGTACCAACGTCTCAAGTCTCGGTACATCTTGGTAACCCCGGGATGAACTTCCCAAGCTGAAGCATGAAACTCCCGCATAAACTCCTCGTGTATATCCCCTGGAACCCATAAAAGTCCATGGAAATGCAAAACCTCATCATCGCCTATCGTCCAACCAGGAGGAGGGTCCTCACCTGCCACCGACTCCCATAGAACTTGGACTTCTGAATCAGATAGCTATCTCATCCTCACTCTATCTAGGAGGATAGATTTCATAGCCAAAGAAGAAAGATAAGCCTACCCCTGACTGTTGTGCACCTCTAGATGCATCTTAGAGAACAAAGCCATGATATGCCACTCACCACCGGCCTCCTGAACTGCCTGTATCTGAGACTTCCTACTCAGTTCATCAGCTACTGAATTACCTTTTCCAGGTGTATAGGCAAGCTCAAAATTGAAGGACTTTAGGTACTCAACCCACCTTCTCTGCCTCAGATTCAGGTTACGCTGAGTAAAGATATACTTGAGGCTTTTGTGGTCGGTGAAAACCACAAAATGATCTCCCAACAGATAGTGTCTCCAACAGCGCAACACATGAACAAATACAGTCAACTCGAGATCATGGGTCGGGTAATTCCTCTCATGTGGGCTCAACTGCTGAGACCCGTACGCAACAACTCGGTCACCCTGAATCAAAAAGGATCCCATCCCAATCCCTGATGCATCACAGTAAAATGTATAGCTCTTCCCCTGCTCCGGGAGTATCAGGATCAGTGCTGATGTCAACCTTCCCTTCAGGTCCTAAAAAGCTGTCTCGCAAGCTTTTGACCAAACGAAATTCACAGCCTTCTTAGTCAGACCTCTCAACGGTGCTGCTAAGTGGGAGAAGTCCTGTATGAAGTGTTTTTAGTAACCATCCAGCCCTAAGAAACTTCGTATCTCAAACACATTCTTAGGATGCTCCCAGGAAACTACTGCTCTCACCTTCTCTGGGTCTACTGCAACTCCTGCCTCTGAGATAATGTGACCAAGGAAGTGAATCCGGTCCATCAAAAAGTGTCACTTTGAGAGCTTAGCATATAGCTGATGCTCTCTCAGTGTACTCAATACGATCTCAAGATGGGTGGAATGGTCGTGTCAAGTATGAGAGTACACCAAGATGTCGTCCATGAATACTACCACAAATGAATCAAGATACGAATGAAACACATGATTCATCAGAACCATGAAAACTGCTGGCACGTTCTTCAGTCTGAACGGCATAACCGTATACTCATATAGACCATACCTACTTCTGAAAGCTGTGAGAGGTATATTAGATGGTCTAATGCGCAACTGATGATATCCAGATCTCAAGTCAATCTTCGAGAACACTCGTCCTCCACGAAGCTGATCAAACAGATCATCTATCCTCGGCAAGGGATATCTGTTCTTAACCGTCAACTTGTTCAGCTTCCGATAATCCACGCAAAGTATGAGGGTACCATCCGACTTCTTCACAAAAAGGACTGGGGAACCCCAAGGAGAAGTACTCGGTCGAATAAAACCCTTCACCTGTAGCTCCTCTAACTGCCTCTTGAGCTCCTGCAACTCAGGCATGGCAATCCTATAAGGAGGAATAGACACCGGTACTGCTCATGGAACAAGATCAATAGAGAAATCCACCTCACGCACCGGAGGTAAACCTGAAAATTTGTCCAAGATGAAATCCCTGAAACGATCGACAACTGGAGGGAAATCCTTCTGACAAGTACCATGATCATCTTGATATAAGCTCGCTATCTGGGCTGTGACTCCACCTCACCCATGATGCTCTGGTCCAGCTCGACTCACCTGAACATCCCATTCGCCCTTGTATAGAAAATCCCCACCCTCTGGTGACGTGAAACACACCCTGCGACGTTAGCAGTCTATGAAGTCTCAGAAGGGAACCAACCAGTCCATCCTGATAATGACATCATATCTTGTCATCTCCAAGACATAGAGGTCCCAAAAAATGTGACACCCACCAACCTTAAGGGGAGACTCCTTGCACTGACGCAAACCAGCCATCCTAGCCCCCAACGGAGTGTCTAGCGTCAAGATATCGGAAGAAGTAGAAACACAGAGCCCAAGGATCTCCACAACAGGTACATATATGAAACTATGTGTAGCACCCATATCGAAAAGTACTGAAGATAAGCAGAAGCTACTAGAATAGTACCTATGACTGTCGAAGGTACGAGATCCTTCTCCTTCTAGGTCTGTTGCACTACATATGCCTGCCCAGTGCCACGACCCTATGACACAGCCCGGCTACCCTGAGCTGTCTCGCCCTGCTGCCTCTCCGATCTTGGTGTCTGGCTACCATGGCCCCGACCACCATATTGGCCTACACGCCCTGACGTATTCCAGTTCCCCGACTGGTAAGAAGCCACTGGTCCTGCTCCCGCATGCGGAGTCTGCACATAACCCCTCTAACTAGCCACTAGTAGAAACTCCATACAAAATTGCTGCAGATGACCCATCTTGTCACAATCTCGGCACTCCACTAGGTCTCATGGATACTGCATTGTGTTGTGCCCCTCTCTACCACATTGGTAGCACCTGACCAGACCACCTGAATAAGCTTCCTAGCTAGTACTGCCACCCTGAGATAAGTCCATCTGTCTCTTCCTCTTGCTAGAAGAAATAATTCCATTAACTAGTACTGAACCGCCCTGGCCCACACTACTAGATTCACGCAGGTTCCTCTCTGTAATCAGCACCTGATTCACAATCGCATGTACATTAGGCAACCTAAAAACATTTACCAGCACTCGGATGTCATACCGAAGACCATCCTCAAAATGTCTGGCTCTCAACGTCTCATCATCCACTAGCACGGGTGAAAAATTATGAAGCTCCGTAAAATGAGCAGAATAGTCCATCACCGACATGGCGCCTGCTGAAAATTCATGAACTCTCGAGCTCTATCTGCCCTCAGCGTCTCGGGAAAGAAGAAGTCATAGAAGACTGCCTGAAAATCTTCCCACGCCATGTCTCTATGATGCTCTGACTGGGTGGTAACATCCCACCACCTCTTGGTGGAATCACGCAACATGTAAGTCGCGAACTTGACCCTCCGCCATTGAGGCGTCTCCAGATGCTTGAAAATAGTCTGCATCGATCCTAGACAAGACTCCACAGCATGCCGTCCTCCATCCCCTGAAAACGTAGGCGGATGCTGCTGTTGGAAGATACGAGTCAGCTCAGCCATAGATGTAGCAGCCTTCAGTGATCCCTGAAAGGTCTGCATGAACCACATAAAGACTTCACGGAACTGCGCCTCCGTGCCTGTTTCCGGTATAGGAGCTGGCGCTGCATCTGTCTCTGCTGGAGGATCAACTGGTAGCCCATGGCCCACCATCTCCGGAGTATAATCGTCACTGCTCTCCTGGCGAACAACTCGCAGTCGTCTAGGCGGCATGACACTACAAGGTCAAAAGCATGCCTCAGATTCAAGATTATTATGACCGAAAATAGAAGGAACCACAAAGGAAACAAGAGGAATAAGGAATTCAAAATTGTCAAAACAAGACTACATGGCATGTAAAATGACTACACAACATGCACTTGACTTCCCTTCCCCTTCCCGGGTCCTTCTATACAGCTAAGACACACGGCTTCCGTTGAACAAAACTACATGGCGTGTATGGTGTTATTTTACAATTGCCCGTGTCGTCTGTGACCTGACCGACTACTCGGCTTGACACTACACGACGTGTTACACCTGCACCCGGCGTGTACACCACCCCATTTCCCAGCCACACAGCTAACCCCACACGGTCTGTCCTCAGACCAGACTACACGACCTGTCCCACAGGTACACGACGTGTTCAGGGAGAGGTGACCCCGACCCGTGTTGTTAGTTACACGAACGAGTCCCTAGGTCACACTACACGGCGTGTCCATAATTGACACGGCGTGTTTTGTCAAAGAGTTAACTGACCCGTGTTGTTAGTTACATGACCAGACTCCAGGTCAACACTACACGGTGTGTACAATAACTACACGGTGTGTTTTATCCAAGCCCTTCCCTACCCCGTGTCGCTGCCCACATGGTTTGTGACATGGGAAGAGACTACATGACATGTACTCAGGGTACACGGCGTGTACTAAAAAAGTTCATTTTTATTCCCAAACAGAATAGCATACACGTCGTGTATAAAATACTACACGACATGTATACTGGGTTTCCAGACAGTATGCCTCAAAAACTTCCCCGAAACCCAGAAAATACTGAAACCAACACCTATGTGTCAAATTCCGACCCGTGGGGGCCCATACTCCCGCAAATCAATATTTGACATCTTATATGTGTTATAACCAATAAAAAGTCAATGATATACCAAATTCCGGTCAATGGGGGCCCATACTCCCCAAAAACCAATATTTGGCGTCCATTCTATAAACAAGATCAAACAAAAAATACCATATCACAAGGCATGTATTTATCAAGCAGCTATCACAACAGCGTGCTTTTCTAGCACAACAACTATCACAACAACCTGTGAATTTCTAATACACCTACATGGCATGGAAACTATGCATATAATGTGATATCTAGCATGTGCCTATATGATGCATGAGATGACATACCCTCATCTAATCGAGTTGAAACTAAATAGAACCCATAGATAAAATATAAATTGCACAATCTCAAAGTGCATCACCCAATGGTGAAAACATATCAAACATAAAATTTGAAAAATCAAAAGAATGAAAAATACGAGGTAGACTGGACTTTCCCTGTACACGGGTTAGCTACGCCCGAGCACATCTTATTACCAACTACCGTTTGTCCTATCCCTGACTACGACTCCAAATAGTAAGTCAAAGAAAAGAAATCCTCTTATACCACTTTGTAACGTCCCAGACCCGGGTGCCACGCAACGGGTGCCCCGATCCCGGTTCGCCAAGTGACCTCAAGCGCATTTCCCCAAATGCCAGAGGCTGCTGACTAATAGTGAGGGCCCAGGTCTGATAGTGGGGAAACTATGCCCTCATTTGTCAAAGTGTAGTACAACAGAATACTGAATAAAAATACAATGACAGTGGAAGCAGTAAACATACACAAGGGAAGTAAACTACAACAGTTGATATAACCAACAGTATAGAAGTGATGATGCTACATGTTTCAAGTTCTAAGAAAACAGGCAGAACATGTTATACATCAATACAGTACAAAAAAATACAAAGTACAACAAAACAAGCAAAACAGATAGCAGCGACATCGCAAGCCTAGGCTCGGTCCCATGCCCTGCTACTCCTCAACAATATTCAAGTACCTGTATAGGGACTATTACCCCTATCTACACCTGTAGAAACATAATCTGTTTGGGCCGAAAAGAATGACCCAAACAGGGTGTGAGAAATATATCTCAGTAGGCACCCACCAAAGGCCCGTGCCCAACTGCGTGTAAGAATGCAACAATAGTGTGCAGTAGTAAAATGAAATAAAGTAATCAGTACTCAAAAGTCACTAATTACCAGTTATATTGACATATTATTATTAATTTAATCCCTTAAATATTATAAATCACCACAGTGAATTTCTACATAAACAGTCCACGTCCTCAGACAAGCAAAACCTTACCCTCAGGTAAGTAGAACCCAACCCGCAGGTAATTGCCCTCAGGTGTAACAAAATTTTTCCCTCAGGCATAGGTAGTGTCGCCCTCAGGCATAGAGTCTATGGCCCTCAGGCACAGAAGAAGCTGCCCTCAGGCCGAAAAAACTACATCCCTCGGGCTAAATAGTACAGTTCCCACAGGCTAATCACAACAACGCCCTCAGTCTAAACAGGTAACCGGGTCATGCCCAACATATCAAAATGCAGTAAACAAGCAATTCCTCTGAAGAAAATTATACAATTACTACATTGAAGGCATACCCTCGGGTATCCTGGCCAAACGGCTAAATAGTGAAACACACCCCCCGGGTTGGTTCCGGATCCATGAAACGATCCCAACTAGAAATTTATGATCACAATTTAATCACCTATGCAATTATAGGCATTAAATATAGCAACGGCCTCAGCCTCATGACACCCCAACATGGGTTCATGGCACAAAAATGCACAAAAACGCACAAAAGTTGGAAATTTACACCAAGCCACCTAACTTATATGCCAAAAAACATTATACCCAAACGCTGACTCTAGAAATGCCCAAGAACGGAGTAGATCTGACAAAGAACAAAACCCAATAAAACGTAAATAACTCCTGTTAGGAGAATAAATGGTAAGAACCAGCCAAGGAGGTGTAAGACCTTACCCGTGCGGTTCCAACGGGATCGTCCGTGGTGGAAACCGATTCCAGAAGAACACCCGGTGGAGCTTCAAAGATCCGGCCTCCTCCTTTGGCTCCAAATTGGCTCAAGTGTCTCCTCTACCAAATGAGGAGGCTATTGCTTGTTTTAAGCCAAAAAAACAAAGTACACAGCGTGTACTTCTGAGTACATGGCATGTACTTCTTTCATTTAACTATTCATTTGGCGGCATCACCACACTATTCAACCGTCGACATGAGTACACGACATATACTCTAAAGTACACAGTGTGTACTATCGGCCAGCTGTCGGCTGCTCCACAGCTTTACTGTTTAGTCCTACCGACTGACTACACGGCGTGTAAGTACCACTACACGGCGTGTAGTCAGTTCCTACACCCCGCGTCGCCGACATGGCTACACGCCCCGTGTACTCATCCCAACTTGGTCAAAAGTACACAAATTGTAGTTCCAAATTTTTGGATTTTCCCCCATTTTCCATATTTTCTCAAAAAAACTTAATGAATAGGAAAAAGAAGAAGCGTGTACCTCAAAAATAAGAACTGGGTTCTTACATAGAGACATAAGTGTTTGATCGAGATCATGTTAGATCCATTTTTAATTTGAGTAGCATTGATGATTTTCTTGAGGACACACTTTGCTTATATATATGGATAATGTGAATGTTAATTATTGTCAAAATATTAAAGGTACATGGTTCCACACTTTATGGTTGACTAATTGGGGATTGAATTTGACTTAAGAGATATACTTAAAAAAATTAGAGTTATTTTTTCTGGATGGGTGTTCACATTATATTGTATAAGATGAACTACAAGATAGAGTTAATTATTTCTTTCTAAAAGGTATTTCAGAAGATATTAAAAAGTGTTTTGGATATTATTCCATAAGTTACTGTATATGATAAAATATAATGATAAATGGAACAGAGTCTATTAGTCTTTATTCTAGGTGGGAGATTAAAGAACATATATGACCTAAAGCCATATAAATCGAATTAATACAACCATGATACATATATAGATATAGATATTCATGCATTAAACATGGTTTCATACATTATACTATATTTTATCACATAAAAAATTGAGTATTATATGTGTTAATATTCAAATAGTTCAACTCCATTAAAGATATCATTTATTAAATAATTACATGGAATGTAATGGAAGAGTGGATTTTCATTCATGTATACAAAAAATTTTCCGGATATAACATTTATTCTCATGTTTTAATACATGAATAAATATAATAAAACCTAATGAGAATCCTCTGGTGTTATATAAATCACTACAAATTGATGGTAGTGGGTGTGTGTGGTGATTACTTCATGTCATGCCGAGAATCCTCCTCACCCAAAACACTCTTTATCTATCCCCATTGAGTTAGAGTATTGATAAGGCCATTAATGAAGGATTAATCACATATATATGATGGATTATTAAGGTTCAAACCATGTATACACTATAAATATCATATGTCTATTAGATTCCCTTTTATTACCTTCACTAAATTCTTAGGAAGTTAATGATGTTGAAGAATGTATTTAGAGAATGGAATGCATATTTATAATATATATTAATGTTTATTTTCATAAAAAAATTATATATAATGTGTGGGAGATTTTGGAAATATGTTTTTAAATCACTTAAAAAAATTCTGATAATTTTTATTAGATGCATTTGAAAACCCTCAAAAAGTATCCTCTATTGTGGTAGAATTATAAACCACTTCACTAGGTGCTCTCTAAGATGATGTTGAGGTGGAATTATCTAAAATTATAAACAAAAAATTTGTAAATCTTATAAAAACTCACTTAAGGTAACAACTCCATATATTCATAATCACAAAAAATGGTTTTTACTAGAATACCTATCCTCGGAAGTTCCCCACATAAAAAATGAATAACCCCCATATCACTAAACCAGGTGGAAGACTAGTTATCAATACCTACATGTAAATCATATACAAATATATAAAATAACATCAAAAGAATACATATGTTCCAGAAGTTTAAATTTCAACACCATATATCACAAAATAACAAATAAATTCATTTAATTAAATAAATTACTATTCATAGAATACAAGATGTATATATGACATATGATTCTAAGTTATTATTAATTATACATGAATACACAAAAATACCATAAACTGTAATGAAACAAAAGTAAATAGGGTTAGAGTGAAACTACACTAGCAAAAATGGTAAATGAAATCCCATTACTGACAACTCAGAGGTCTGTTACATAGGATCCAGCAAGGCACTTATGTAACACTCTGAGATTTTAAAATAGGAACATCATATTAAATAACATATATGACATTAAACACATAGATTATATGATAGCATAACACCCTAAAACATTACAATATATATATATATATATATATATATAAATAAATTCAATCTCTGTGATAACATATGATGCATGCAATACCAGGGTTAAACGAATTGTGCTACTCTATTAAAATATTATTATCTAAACATGACCATTATATCCTAGCTGTTACGATAGTGGGAATGAATAATACTAAAAAATTTATGAAAATTATATCATTCACACATGTGTAAAATAAATTCAATTATTATCTATTGAATTTAAATAAAATAAGAATCATTAAAAAGAAAAATAATTTTTCTCTAAAAAATTGTATATTTCTAAAAGGCGGTTTAATTAAACTTTTCAAACCAAAATTAAATTAATTTTTAACATTTTTAGAAAAATTATTTTAAAAAATGAAATTAACTTTTAAAATAATAATATCAAAAATATATTAGGGTGATTTTTTTGATATTTTTCTAAAAATTTCCTTTTTTTGATGAACAGTGAAAAATACTGGTTTTTATTAAAACTTCATTTTAATTTAATTAATTTACATACACCATATTATTTTAAAGTGGTTTTAAAAGTAAAATTATTTCAATTATATATTTATTAACCTAAATTATGTCATTTTAATCATTTTTATAATGAATTATGATAAACAATATTTTTAAACTTTTGTAACTTTTTCTTTTTTGAAAAGATTTTTTCCTACACGAATGCATGTTTAATTTAAAATTAATTTCATCCACTTAAGTGATTTTAATTTAGTAAAATTTATTTCATATTTATCATCATCATAATTTATATTATCTAAAAAGGTCAAGTTAATTTTTTATTATAATAAATAGTTAAAATAATAATTTTTTACCACAGTTAAGGTAAAAACAGGTTTACCATGTGGTTAAACTAAAAATAAGGGTTAAAAATTAAAAAAAACATGTTTAATTACTATTTTTTAGTTATATTTATACCTTATGTATCCTATGGTTCTAAAAGTTTGTATTTTGGTGTTATTGTTTCATGATGAAAACATGGGTGTAGTTATTTCTATTCATAAACACCAAGTGTGTCTTCACCCCAACTAATAAAAGGACACCCCATCTCCTATCATTTACAAATATTTAAAAACCCATTGGTTAATCTAATAACTTCTAAAATAGATTTCTTATATATCACCCCTTATCCCAGAATCATTTTTTGGTCATAAATCATTCCAAGGAAGGATTTTGGTGTAAACCAAGAGAATTGGTTCGAAGAATAGGAAAATTCCTCAACAAAGTGTTAATAATATTTTTTTATGTTAAGGGTATGAACTAAAACCATCTCTACCTCTCCCAAATGTGAAATAAAACCATTTACTGTGTGTATAGCAGACTGCCACCCCAATAGTTTTCCATCAACACTTTTCACAGATGGATATATGATATATGTAATGTTTATATATTATATTTATGATATAATTAAACTTATAAAATTATAATATATATATATATATATTATTTTTTTTATTTTCCATTCCTTATAGAATACGATAACACCACTCATGTGTTCAGTGGAATACCACCTCTCGAAGCGATGTGATTGATTTTTTACTTACACTTTACATAGAAAGTAATAAGGATTAATTTTATGTTTATATATTATATTAATATAATATTATCCATTTTATAAAAATAATATATCATATAATTCATTACCTTTCCATTAATTGAATAAATGATAACGTCATTCATGTGTACGAATGAATTAATGTCTCCATGAAGCGATGTAATTCATTCTCCTTGTTCAAAATTAAATAATGATTCTAAAAATATATATAATTAAAAAAAATATATTTTTAAAATTAAAATAACTATATATATTATGTAACTATATCTATGTTCAATATTCGGTACTTTCATGATAAAACATACATGATAAAATAAGATAATTAACAACTCATATAATAGTGATAATGAAATACTGTTAATAAACACGGGTTAAAATGTTGTAAAAGGATCATATATGATATAATGAATATTAATATTATTCTATTATAAGTTAATAACATTTTTAAACCCACTATAAATGAGTATAAACATTACTCAATTAAAGGAAAGTGTGAGGTAATGGGTTTCTTAACTCAATTTCCATTCATTGAGATATAAGACTACTTTATTGATTATATTATGCCATAAATTTTTGTGAAATGGATTTTTATTACTTTTTATTGTATTTAAACTTATAATTATGTGTATATACATTTTTTGCACACAATCACCACATTTATTAACTCTCACCTCAATGATATGATATTTGTAAGGGTTTTGTCTTAAACATCATTCTTTGAGACACAAGTTCTTTTATACACCTAATTTCATTCGAATGGTTAATATACTGACCATTTACATACGATATCATGAATCCTTAAAATATGATGACATTTTAAGTTATAATTCATATTATTAAATCATTGGAATTTATGATTCAAAATTTACCAAAGCGGTAAGGGTTTATGTTTTAATTAAATTTTAATTGGGATTAATTATCCTTGAATTTTTATAAAAGGAAATTATTTGATCATTTTGAAATAAATCACCTTCATATTATTATACTCTATTTATTCATGAAGTTTTCAAGTAATTACATCATTTAATTCTCTTTGATAATTAAAATTATTGGTAAATGTTTTAATAAAATATGACTATATTTCTCTCTTTGGTTGAAAATCCTTTTTCTTCAACATATATGTTTTTTAAGTATTTTAAAAAATGTTTTTCTATGATTTATTAAATTAATTTTTACCCATGATTTTATGTTTAATTTTTTTTAAAATAATATTCCTATCATATTCAAAAAATGTACTTTTTTACTTTTCTTACAAAAATGTGAAAGGAATCATTATTAACATATTTAGAATGAACAGAACTATTCTCTTATCATGACTGATTAATGTTTTAAATATTAATATTTTAGTTTCAAATTTTATTTTAAAAAAATGTTTTCTTTATTTTTTTAGAAGGTTTTAGATTTTAAATAAGTGTTTTCCAAATGTAAAGGATAATTTCCTCAAGAAATATTCTAAGTGATATTTCAAAACGATTTTCTATATAAAGATCGAATTCTTTTATGTTACTCAAACTAAAATGGTTAATTTTTTCAAGAATGATTTTAATAATTTTAAAAGTATTTTTATCAATGGAAATAACCTTTTATGTTATGTATTTATTTTAAATTATGTATATATATTTATATATTTATCACATATATACCTATTTATTCTCCCTTCATTTGATGAGGCAATATGTACCTTATGATCATTTATCAAATTCTTTTATTTTGAAATTTCCTTTAAATATGACATGAATAAATCTTATTTAACACATATTCTTACCATGATCAATTATTCTATTATTCATTATGAATTATTTCATTTATATAGAACACATAGATTATGAATATGTTATAATGGGTGTTTCCTAATAGTTCTACAATGCATTAGTTAAATCTTCAGTCATATAAGGCATTATGTATGAGATTAGGAAGTAAAAATAATACATTATGTGACTTTGTAAACCATGTTAATTTATCTAGGAAGTTATACTTAATTCATATTTATGTCATGATTTGTGTTTCTGAAACATTTCCTATGCAACTATGATCTTATGAAACCATGTTATTTATGTTATTATCCCATATGATTACACATGACCCCTATATTTTTGAAACCATCGTATTATTTTGACTCAAACATTATGTTTCCTTATCATGTTTATTCCCTTATTAGATTTTTATCTCACCCCTTTTGTATATGTATTCACCATGTTATCCCATTTATTTTGGGAGATTGAAAGGGTTTAATAGATCATTATAAAGAATAAAATAAAAATATTTATGTCTAGTCTCACTTTCATGTATCATGAACCAATTATTTCAAATACACTAGGCCTTTATGATCATTTTGTTGTATTAATGTATATTTATATTTATAATTGATGTAATAAAATGTTTAAAAGTCTTGGGTAATTATAGTTGGTATCATAGGAAAGGTTTTATAATCCTTTAGATACTAGGATAAGAAAAATTTAGTGATAACTTAAAGGATAATTATTAGTATAACACTATGTATAAAAAAATATCCTAGAATATTGGAGGAGCATAGTAAAAATTGTTTCTAAGAAATTAAATTCCTTTTCGGATAATAAAAGTGAACATAGTTCTAGAATATATGTATATATAGGTAATAACTCCAAAAAAGGAATGTTGATCCAAACTCATTCATTACCTAGTAAATGACAATAGGCCTTATTTAGAACCCGGTTTGACACTAACATGAGATATTATTTGGAAATTCAAAAATATTTATGAACCATCCTATAGGATTTGAAAAGATGATAACCATGGATGACCTTGGATAAACCTAAGGTGTCATAGATTTAAAAAATGGTTTCATGATTTAGATATCACATAAATAATTATTCATGATTTTTTGGTTTCCCACTATGATTATTATTACTCATACTATGCATTTTGGTATTAGTCAATGGATGAAATAAGGAGGAATAATGTTAATAATGAATGTGATGGAAACTTTGATGACTATGAGGAACCAAAATGGATGATGACTGGAGAAAAAGTTATTGTGATTATAACTAGTCAACTACCATGATATATGATTAATAACATGAAATTCTAGGATATTACTAATAAGAAAAATAAAAGGAGGATGTAATTTTATGAAAGTTCACATGGTAATACATATAAAGGAAAGAAGATAAAGTTTCCAACATGTCAAGATGGTGGGAATAAACACATAGGAGAATATATAAAATGGAGGGGAACATGTAATCTATATGGAAATTAAGGTCATAGAGAAATACATTTACAAGGAATTATATGTCTTATATTTAGGGAACTTGAGAATTATGAAATTAAATTCCCTAAACTAAGGGTTATCTCCTAGACCATTGAAGAACCTATTTTATAAAAAATAATTAAAGTAAAATGGTTAAAGTATTTATGTATTAGAATCCAAGAATTATGATATAGAAGTATTTTTTACAATGGTATTTTGTTTATAATAATCATGAAATATAAAAGTATTATGTTAATTTTGGAAGAATATATGTCTTCATGTTAGATTAACTTAAGAGTTATGGATACTATCACGAGTTTATGAGTTTAAGGTTAATAATAAGTTAAAAAAATTAGACAAACCTTTTTAGGTTTTATGTAAATATATTTTTTTGGAGACTAATGATATTTTAGGAGATGTTTTATGGGGTAAAATAATATATACACTTTTTGTTTAATTTAAATTATTTTTTACAGAAGAATACTATTACGTTTTTGGAGATGTAAGATAATGGTTTTTAAGGATCGACACTTATGGAATGTATTAAGTTGAACTTTGGGAGTTAATATTGAGATATTAGAAATTAATTATTTATATAGGAACAATAATTCTTAGTATTTTGGTTTTAGGAAAAAAATAAGAATAACAAGTTGTTATTTTGTGGATTATATGACATGCTAGATGTTTATTTTAGTGCTTTATGATTGAAAAATCCAGCATAAATTCCTTTTAATTGGAGAATATAGGATATCATAGTGGAAATTATTAATTGATGAAATTATATTTGTCTAGTATATATATTTTCTTATGCTATTAGTTTGGAGGGTAAATAGATCCCTCAACTATAGGGAAATGACATTGAAACAAAAATATTATCCTTGTACCTTCATTTCTGATGAATCAAATAGTATTTTAACTCATAAAAATTTTATGGTTTTGAGGTCCTTAAATTTATATAAACTATTAAATTTTGTGTTATCAATGATCTCTTAAACATTTTATTAATCCTTAGCTATTAGTATTATGTTTCATGTCCACATTTTCATTTCCAACCAATGTTATCCTATATAGAAACTTAATAATGTGTTATTCTAGATGGCCTTCATGAATCTCTTTCTATATTATCAAGAGGAATTCCTATTAACCATTTTTATGATGTGGGTTTCCAAAAAAGTTTTTTTCAAATGTTAATCACTTTATTTCTGAGATAATGATTAAATTACGAGGATGCATTTATTTAAGTGGTATAGAATGTTACGTCATGAGATTTTAAAATAGGAGAATCATGGTTGATATCATATATGAAAAATAAGAAGATTTAAATATAAAGTAAAACCTTGAAACTTTAAAATATATTTATTTTTAAATAAATTCAATATCTTCTATATCTTATGATTCATGCAACATTGGGTTTAAACGAAACAAGGTACTCCAATAAAAAATTATTATTTATGTATGACCATTATAATCTAGACATTAAGTTGGTTGGTATGAATATGACTAGATAAATTATTTAAATTATGTGGTTTACATAATTATAAAATAAATTTAATGATTATATATTGATTGGAAATAAAATAATAATAATTTAAAAGAAAAAAAGATATTTTTTAGAAAACAGTATTTTTCTAAATGGTGGTTTAGTCATGCTTTGCAGACATACTTTACAATTAATTTTTACCAATTTTAGATAATAAATTTAAAGAAATTAACTTAATTTTTTAAATAAATATATCAAAATTATCTTAGGATTATTTTTTGTGTTTTTTTCTGAAAAGTTTCATTTTTTGATAAATAGTAAAAATTACGAATTTTTATTAAAAACTACATTTTCGTTTAAAGAATTGACAAGAAAATTTTAATTTAATGTTGTATTAAAAGTAAAATTAGTTATATTATATATTTATTAATGTAAATTATTTCAATGAAATACATTTCATGTTTATTTTTTATATAATAACTTTTTAAACTTTAGAAAGGTTTTCTTTTGGAAAACCATTTTTTCTACATGATTGTAAGTTTAATTTTAAATTAAATCATTCCACTTATGTGAGTTGAATTTGTAAAAATTGAATAATTATTTTAATTATAATTATTTTAATTATTTAATATGTTCAAATCAATTTTTTACCATAATGAACTATAAAAACATTAAATATTGTTTGCTACAGTTAAGGGGTTAAACTAAATAGATAAGGGTTAAAAAATTACCCAAAAACTTTTATAATTACTATTTTATGGTAATATTTACCCTTATATATTATAATTTTATAAAATGGTAAATTTTGTATCCTTTTGGAATGAGAAAAACATCGGTTTTGTTGTTTCGTTTAAAAAATACAAAGTTTGTCATGTCCCCCCTAATAAATGGAAACCCCCTCTACTCTTCTTTCCACACTTTCAAAACCTATCGGTACATCAAATAACTTCCCAAATAACTTCCCTACTTCCCTAAAATCATCTAATTAGACTTTTTTGGTCAAAAGTCTATCCTAAGAAGGCTTTTTGGTGAAAACCAATAGATGTTCTCCGAAGAAGAGCCAACATCCTTAACTTACCGTTTAATTTCATTTATTCCGCAACCTTATAATAATATTATAAAAATATTATTATATAATAAAATAAGTGTATTTAATATATTTATATGTTTTTATTTCATGATAAATACCTAAAATCATATTCTCTTCTCTCAAATGGGAAACAAAACCATTGATTGAGTGTACGATAAACTACCGCCTCACGAACTGACGTAATTTGTTTTCCCTAACCACTTCTCAAGACTAGATATAATGATGTATATAATGTTTATATATTATATTTATGATATATTTATTCTTTTTTAATTATAATATAATATATAAATTCATACTTTCCATTCGTTAGAGACTATGATAACACCGCTCCTGGGTTCAACTGACTACCCCCTCATGAAGCGATGTGATTCGTTTTTCACATACTCATTACATAGAAGGTAATAATTATTGATTTGATGTTTTATATGATATTAATTACATATTAAAAATCATATAAAATACATATATCAATTAATATCTTATCTTATCATTAATTGAATAAATGATAATGTCGTTCGTGTGTACATTTGACCTACCATCTCCACTAAGCGATGTGATCCATTATCCATGTTCAAAATTTAATAAAGATTATACAGATGAATATAATGAAAAAATTATATATATAACATTAAAATAATTATTTATATGATGAAACTATATCCTATTTTTTTATATCCAAAACTTTCATGATAAAACATGCTTGAGAAAACAAGTCAATTAACACCTAAAACAATAGTGATAATGAAATATTATTAACGAACGAGTGATACGATGTTTTAAAATATATTATATATGATATTATAAATATTAATATAAATATTTTATAATTTAATAAATTTTTTAAATACACTATATATGAGATTACTATGTGCTCAACTAAACGGAAGTGCGAGGTAAGGGGTTTCTTAACTCCGTTTCCATTCATAGGGTTATACGACTAGATTACATATTTTATTATGCCAAAATTTTGTGTGAAATGAATTTTAATTAAATAATTTTATATTTAAACATGTATTTTATTGAATATAAAAATCACTACATTCATTATCTCTCACCTTAATGATATGAACTTTGTAAAAGTTTCATCTCAAACTTCTTTCTTTGAGACGCAAGTTATTTTTTGAACCTAATTACATTTTAAGGGTGTATATACTTATTATTTACATAATATATCATGAATACTTCCCACATAATGATATTTCATGATCCAATCCATTTACTTCATTCAATGTATGCTATGATTCAAAATTTACCAAAGCATTAAGGGTTTATGCTTCAATCTCATTTTAAATAGGATTGCTTACGCTTGAATTTCCATTAAAGGAAATTATTTGATTATTTTATAATAAAACCAATTCATATTATTATCCAATGGTTATTCAAGAATTTTTCAATAAATATTACCACTTACCTCTCATTAGAACTTGAAATGTTTTAAAAAAAATTGACATCATTTCTCTCTTAAGTTTAAAATCCTTTTCTTCAAAATCCATGTTTTCTAATTTTTTTAAAAAAATATTCTACTATGATTGTTTAAATTCATGTTTAATTATGATTATATTTTTAAAAAATAAATTAATATAATCTTTCTATATATTTCAAAAAAGTTAATTTTTAAATTTCTTTACAAAATTGTGAAAGGAATATTTATGTTTCATGTATTCGGAATGAATGGAACTCTTCCACTGTCATGACCACATAATGTTTTAAATATTCATTTTTATATTTCAATTCTTTTTTTTAAAAAATTTATTTAATTTTATAAAATGTTTTATATTTTAAATAAGTTATTTAAAAAATTGAATGGATATTTTCCTCAAGAAATGTTCAAAGTGATATTTTAAAATCATTTTCTATTTAAGATAAAATCCTTCTATGTTACTCAATGTGAAAAGGTTATTTTATTCATGAATTCTGTAGTCATTTTAAAATTATTTTAATTAATGGAACCAATGTTTGATGTTATATATTACTTCAAAATTATGTAAATATTTTTATCACATATATTCCTAGTTATTATCCCTTCCTTTGACAGGATAATACATGCCTTATGATCATTTCTCAAATGCATTTATTATGAAAGTTCCTTTGAATATGATATAAGGAAAGATTATGCAACCCATTTTCTTTTAATGGGTAATTATTATGTTATGATTATGATTTTTACCTTTATGTTTTATACATATATTATGAACATGATATGATGAGTGCACCGAGATAGTGATCCAATGCATTGGGTAAAGATTTAGTCTCATAAGGTGTCATTTATAGGATTAGGGAGTAATCCAAATAAATTTTGGGACTTTCTCAACTATGTGATTTTGTCTAATTAGTTATCATTAACTCATGTTTATGTTATGTTTTGTGTTTTTACCACACTTACTAGATACCTTGATCTTATAACACCGTGTTCCTTATGTTATGAATCATTTTGATTACTCATGTGACTTATATTTAAGATATCATGGTATAATTTTGTCTAACACATTATATTTACTTATTATTTTTATTCTCTTATTGGGATTTTTAGATCAACCTTTTTTCTATGTATTCCCTTGGTTATCCCACATATTTTAAGACATTTAAAGGATTTAGGAGCTCATTATGGAGAATAAAATAAAATGTTTTACTTTTAGTCTCACATTGATGTATTATAAACATAGTATTCCAAATAAATTATGAATTTAAAATACTTTTGTTTTATAAATTGATATTTATGTTTAAAAATAATTTAATAATATGTGTAAATGTCTTAGGTAATCAAAACTTATGTGACTCCCCTACCCGAGTTCTACACAACCTATCTCCATTATACCTTGCACCAAAAAATTTAAAGAACATCAAAAAGAAAATTTTTTCTCTTTGATTCCACTTCGTAATACCTTGACATTAATCTATTTGTATGGGTCAGGATATAGCATTAACTCATTCTCATCAACCTATATGTAATAGGTAGCAGACTAGTAATGAGGGTCTATATAGTATTAAAGGGAGACTATACCCTTGGTAATAAAAACAATACTCAAAATTCAAAAGAAATATAAATGAACATTCTGAAATAGTGAAATGAAAACTAAAATGATATCATCATGTTGTACTGAATGGAATCTAAAATTCAATATAAACCAATGAACCAACCTGGATAGTTAGTAAAAGTATGAAAACAAAAAGTAATAAACCAAAGAACTACAATAATAGTCCATAGTTTATGTTGACATGGATTCCTTCCCCCAAGCTCCACCAAAATAGTTCCTTAATGTAGGGACCTTTCACTTAGCTAGATCCATGACCATAAAATCTACACATGCATCGAGGTACCCATACATGGTGTGAGTATAGTCCTGGTAGGACAGTACCAGTGAGTCCTTAATATAATGTTCACACATATATATGTTTTATAAAGTTATGGTTAGAAAATTCAAAAACAATAAACAAATAATATATTGGATGATTGTGTGCTAACCAAGATTATAAGAGCCTCGATCATAACTAATTTAGCTCCATGATGTAAGGAATGTCTTATAATTTATTATAGAATATTTAGAGCCACAAGTCTAAGATAAGTCTTGGTTGAGGCCCATGACCAACCAATACTCTGGTCAGGCCATAGGGATGTCACACCCATGGTGCATCCTTAGGTTAGGGAACTAGGTAATGATTCCCCTAATTATACTAGGTTATGCCACAAGGCTGTCATACCCTAGGCTCAACCTTGTGTTAGGCCACAGGGCTATCAAGACCCATCCTCTAGCTCATGTCAGAATAAAATTCCATCATACCCTTTACCTATCTTTAAGTCCTATCATCATCATCAACACCACATCACATCAACACATGATCCCCCCTTTGGGATAACCAAGACATGATAATACACCTATCACTATGATTCCAAATACAGATAAACACATTCCAATCATTCATACATAACTTGGCATATAATATATGGCACAAACATAACACATAATGTGTAGGTATTATGGGATACACACAGACACACACCATATGCATGATCACAAACTCACCATATCACACAATGGTTCTCATGACACACACAGAAGTCAATCATTACAATAAAATTGATTCAAATTCCCAATGTGTTAAAAATTCCAAACCTCAGGTGTGAAAACATCAAATGCTAAGGCAATCAAAAAACTGTGTCCATAGACCAATGATCCCTAGAATCAATCCTAATTCACTACAAATAGAATTATTGAAAGAATAAATACTACAAAAGAGGTCTTTAATAGTGCAGGATTTCCCTTTATCAGCGCTAAAAAATCACCGACTACCAGAGTGCGGTTAAAGGCACTAGGATTTTATTAGTTCTATAAAATCACTATTCAATGGGTTCTTTATCAGCCTTAAAAAAATAACCAATTAAGCACCCTTTTATTAACGCTTTGTTTAGAACTATTAAAAGGTCCTTTTAATAATGATTTTTAGCATTGTTAATGGAAACCATTAGTCAAAATTTTTTAGCACTAACAAAGATCCCCTTTATTAGTGCCAAAAAATTATTGCTAAAGTGGGTAAAACTATATATTTTTTGGAAATCTATTAGCATGTTCCCTTTATAAGTGCTTCCATGAACCCTTTAATAGCACTCCAATGCCCCCTTTATATGCTATTTTCACCCCACAACCTCTCTATCATCACTTTGATAATTTCTAACCTCTTTTTCCTGCCTAGATTAGAACCCTACACCTGTTTTTTAAAGATGGAATTCCATTACAACTGCACCATGTTGTTTTATTGTCTGTTTAATGTTATTTTTGTTTATTTATATATATTTACAAAAAAAAATTAGTCATATATTTATATAATTATTTTTAAAACATTTATAAAATATATGTGTTTGTGATATATATATATATACTTATATATATTTAAATGTATTAAATATTATATGTATTTACATGTACTATAATATAATATAAATATATATCCTTTTATTAATACAAAAATACTGGTATATATATACATATAAATACATATTTATAAGGTAAATAAAATGGATATTTTTTCTTAAAATAAAATTAATAACAAATATTTATTTTAAATATCTAAATATAAATTTATAAACAAATATGTTGTTATATGTATTTATAAAAGTGATTTATTATATAAAAATGGAAGAAAATATACATATATTTAATTATAAATAAAATTAAATTGCAAAAAATGATAAAAATTTTAAACCACAATATCAATATGAATATAATACCTACGACTAAATTCATTCCCTATTAAAAATTGGCAAATGGACCCCCTTAAACGAGGCTTAAATTCTATCTAATTTTAAAAAAATTGGGGTTACCCTAACTAAAAACTCAGTTTTAGAGGCCTTCTGGGTCTCTTATGAACTCAAAAAATTTATTCAGGCACACCAAATCAAAATGGAATAAAGATTATCGTAGGCTAAAATTTGATATGTGGTAGAGACCAAATAGACATCTGAATCAAAATTTATGGCCATTTGATGTTAGAGTTGTGTTTCTAACTTATTTTAGATCTTTTAATATATATATATATATATTGATTTTTTTATCTTTTAATTGTTATTAAATGACTATTAATCAATAATAATTAGCAAATTACTAATTAAAAAGATTGTTTAATTATTTTATAAGACATTTTCACTAAATATTTTATATATTAAGTGTAAATTCCTCTGTATCCTTATCTAAAACATATTTAAAAAATATATATTATATTTATGTCAATATAAATATATTTACATATTAATATTTTATTTTTAATCGAATATAATTGTTTTTAAATATACCCTTTATCAGCGTTATTAAAAAAATGTTGATAAAGGTGGAGTTTTATCACCACTTATAAAAAAGCTCTGATAAAGACCCACCTTTATCTTCCATTTTTTACTAGCACTAATAAATCCCCCATTTATCAATTCTTTTTTTACTAGTGCTGGTAAAGGGACCCCTTTATCACCACATTTTTACTAGGGATATTAACTAGAGGTCTTTAACAGAATTGTTTTAAAAGTGATGATAAAGGGACCCCTTTAAAATTGTTTTTTAGCACTGTTAAAGAGCCCGTTTGATAGTGCTAAAAAAGTACTATTAAAGACCCCATTTAGTATCACTTTTTCAAGTGATAACAAAGAGGTCTTTAACAACGCTTTTATCTAGTGCAGTTAAAGTCCTAACACATGATACACTCAGTTTTGTAGTGGTGAATGATATCCTAAAATGGATTTTCATGATCCATGGACTATAAATCCACTTGAATTATAGTTTAGAGGGAGAGGAAAGACCAAAAATGGACACTAGAGTCCCTAGGGTTTATATCCCTTGGTTTAGGTTGAATAATTGGTGATTTTAGGGAGTTTTTGGATTAAACACCTAATTTATGGTTTATTTAAGAAGTTTTGAACTATCAACTTTCATTGTTTACTAATGTGTATTCTAATAATATGAGACTCACTGTCTATTTTGGTTACTCTTATAGTTTGACAGTATGATTTAGTAAATCACACAACAAACACTTTTTTTTGAATCTTTACCAAGTCACACTATTTCTTATTTAATATTGCACAGGCAGTTTTAAAAGTGAAAAAAAATTCACCATATAATTTCCCTCTCTAATGAATCAAAATGTTCCCTATGTAAATCCACATGGTTTTTTCAAAAAATTATCAAAATCTACAGCCCCTTAAAAAACATAAAACCCTCCACAATTATCCAAGAAGTTACCAGAGACTTCACTTAATAAAGTAATAAATTAAGAACACTTCAAGAAGGGATGAAATCACGGAATAATCTATCTGAATAGTTCATGGAATTAAAACATTGATTCTTTATACCAAAATTTTAAATAATTTTTTTTCTTCATGTTCCATATGCATCATTTTTTACTCTCATTGAAAAGTGTGAAAAGATTTTTTTGATTTATCATTAACCACCTAAATATAATTTCTCACCGTCATAATTATTATTCTTTATCAAGATTAATTAGAATTTCTTCTTGGGTTTTAAATGAAAATATTAATCCCACTATTTTTGGATTCTTTTCAATTTTTAAATTTACCAAAAATAAAGGGATACGTTTTCTCAACATCCTTGAAAGTAGGGTTTCATTTTATTTATGTAAATTTTTAGCTTCCATTATACATTTTCTTACTTAAGTATAGTTAATTTTCATTATTAAATTAATTTAAGTTAATTAATAATTATATTTTTCAATTTATCATTTAAAAATTATCTACAGAGTTTTATAAATGATTTATATCTTCATTTTTATAATAATTATACATTTTTTTATTTTTAAAAATTTATATCCATTTTCCTACCAAATGATTTTATTAAGGAATATTTCAACCAAGATAACATCCTATAATATTGGTAAAGTAAATAGTGTTGGTTTCCCAGTAATAACATCTATGAATGAGGCCTTGAGAGAATGATCATAATGTCTTGGATCGAGAATTAATATATATTGAATTATGAATTTAAATATTATGAAATCATTTATTATTTTATGAGTGATTATTTTCATTTTTATCATTGTATATCTTTCATGCTCAATTTGTTTTATATATAAATCATTTATTTATTATTCAAAATGCCATATATTAATTCCTTAGGTATTCAGGATAGATTTTATTTTATTCTTTCCCTTACTAAGCATAACAATTAACCCTTTATTATTTTTTCCTTTCCCCAGGGTACCATGGTGGGATATTTGAATTATTATAATGGGGGATAAGAATATTTTCAATATGTTTATATGTTGTTTTTTAATGTTTCTAATTTTTATTGGAAATTAAGTTTATACTAAGTCTCATAATACTGTTAAACTATTATATCTCATGAGATGTGTTATCTTGTATCTCAAACCAATACAATAATTTTAACAAAATATTTATGTTACTGGTGTAAAGTTTGTCACAGTTATTATTAGAGAAATTTTATTTGGACCCTTGAGAACTTGTTTTTTATAAACATAGAAAAATGAGAATTATGATAAAGCCCTAGAATATTTAGTAACTTTTTAGTTATTTTTTATTTCATATCTATATTCATAATGATATGATCTAATTAAGTGTCTTACATTTTTTATAGTATACACCTCGTGAATTGAATGTAAGAATTATCAAAACTATAATCTATATAAGAATTAATATTCTAATAAATTCAACATGAGTGGTGTAGAGTTGAGTATATTATTATTTTATTAAGTAAATTAATTCAATCTATGATCAACAACCCTACCATTTTGAAGTAATTATTTTCTTCACAACATGATGAAATTATTTTATACTATTTAACATGGTCAAAAACCACCGTAATGTAATGGAACTACTGAAATATTGATAACTGACCAATAAACCATGTACCTTGAAAAGACATTTCTTCGAATTAGAGGTAATTAAAGAGATAAAGTTATTCTTGAAGTTTATGTTTTATATAGAGATGTTGATAAATGGTTTCTAGTGTTTCAAAATAAAAATGAGGAAGAGAATATAGAGGGAATGGAATCGAAGAAATTTTAGGTGAAATTCTTTGAGATATATATTCTTTATGGTCAATGAGCTGATAGGAAAATGAAATTCCATAATTTAGGAGACAATGAGAAGGGAAATGTTTTTAAGAATAATTAAAAGATTAAAATATTATAAATTCATGCTATAAATTATATACATAATATGAGATGTAATGTAAACTATTTAGTTTATGTGATTATTACAAGCCTCTAAAGTGTAATAGTCTCTCAAAATGTTTCATCAAATAATGATATGGTATCATGATCTATCAGAACAAAGAAAGAATTATACATGTAATTTTTTTAAAAGAAAGTTAGAGAAGAAGATAATGGGTGAGAAAAATGGGAAAATAAATTAGGTGAATGATGAGAAGTTTATGATGAAACATCTAATATTTTATAATTATGGAAAAAAACCATGGTATATGCTCAAATGGATGTAGAGTTTTTCACAAGTATAGATATAATGTTCATCTGGATCATGAATGAAAGAGAATTAAAGAAGCCTCCATTGTATAATGATTAACCTATAAGAAGATATGGAACTGTAAAAATGAATTCCCCAAGCAACAAGGGAATTTACCTCATAAATAGTTTAGAAATCAAGGATAAGCTTATAAAATTAGTGCATCTATTGTTCAATTCCCATTAGTTGTTGTTGCAGGTACTTTGATCATAATCTCATTCTTCATTTTAATATGTATCTATGAAATATTTTATATTTTTAATGTATATTGAATAATCACTTGATACTCTAAGGAATGAGTTTTCAAGTAAGACACCTATTAGGAATCTGGTTATAATGGGAATAAATCAAGTGGTCTCAATTTAGATGATAGTTATTCCCTAGTTGAGAACAAGGTTATTATACCTTTGAATTAAATTGATTTTTTTGTGGTTTAATTAGATTTTAAAATTAAATAATTATTAAATAAGGTATAAATAATTTATGTTAAGTTGGTGGTATTGTTTATGAATTTAATTGTAGCATTTCTTTGGATGTTGTTTTTACTCAAAATTTCTATTTTTTAGTATGTGGATAAATACACGGGGAATAATGTGTCATTCTATTATAGATGTTATAATCTAATAAAAGTAGATTTACATGATTCTTATATGAAATATTCTTATTGATTATTTATTATTTTGAATATGATTTAAAGGTGAGGGATAAAGTTGATTGAAACATAACCAAATGATAAAATTGCACTTATATAATGGAATGAAATCTAGTAAGTATATTTTCCCATATTCTCCATATATATGGTAAACGAACTTTCCAAACCTAATCAATGGGAATATAAAAATAAGTACCCATCCTTAAACATTACTTAATCTAGATTTTATACTATATTTCAATTTATTTAATTCCAAAATATATTTTGGGTTTATAGTTTTAGAGTTTTAGGCTATAAATATTACATAATAATCCCATATATTATAAAGAGGACACTTATACTCAGTATCTATTATTTCAAAATATAAAAATTTAAAAGTAAAATATGATTTATTTTCATGAAAAATCTTCATGGATTTCATCTTGACTTCTTACATCACCTAAAACTTCCTTAAAATATGTGATTTTTTTTTAAAATGTGGTATAAGCACAAAAAGATCAATAAGTGACATGAAAATAAATAATTAAACTCTTATCCCATTAATAATTATAAAAATTTTACTTTTTTTAAAATAAATGACGTGCTCAAAATATACATTTTATTTACTAATAAACCACCTTATCTATACAAATATTTTCTTAAAAATATTCATAAAAAATATTAAAGTCAAAATAAATCTCATAATGTTTAATTGAAATCCTAAAAAAACTCATAATAACTATTTTCAAAAAATTATACTTTTCATTATTAAAAATAAGCATTTAGTTTTCTTTAATCATAATATCATTATCTTACCTTGATAAATCATAATATTCCTATAAAAAACCTTATAAATAATAGATAAAACCTATACGATACTTGAGGAATCATTTTCATATCACTATTACAAAATGGCATAACCTTCGTGGTTACACATAGAATAACCATAATGGTTATGCTTAAAATAAATATCATAATTACAATTAGACTAACCATTATAGTATGTTCCCATAATACCTTAAGCAAAACCAAACTGGTTTACTTCTTCCCTTTAACCAATGTATTAGAGATCTATAATAGGTTTAAAATCCCTTGGTTTATAACAAAACCAATAGTTCTAAAAAATGATGACCAAGAACAATAATAGAATATATAAAACCTTTTATCTTAAAAATGTTCTTTCCACCCATAAGAAAACATTTCAGGATATTGAAATAAACTATAAATTTTAAAATACATTTATGAAAATAACTAAAATATGGAAATATGGTTTTTCCATGAATAAAACGTTAAATCCTATAAAGTGATAAAATAAATAAAATAATGTCTATAGTGATGAGAAAATATGCTGTCACTGTGTACATTAAAATAGAAAATTTCTTTTATACCTTTTTGTAAAGAACATCTAAACATTCTATAAAAGATTCATTTTGAAAACCATTGAATGAAAGTAAAATGAGACATACAATTTCCATAATAATTATTTTATGTCTATATAAATACATCCATAAAATAATTTTAAAAATATGGACATGGAAGAAAATGAGAGTTTTAAGGGAAACCTTAAAAGTTCATTTTTAAAAGAATGTGCCTTATCTTTAGTCGGTATCATCATTAACGTAAATTATATTCTTAAATAATAAAATTATGTTATTTATTTACTTTATTAATAACGTTTTTAAAGTTTATTATCCCAATTATTATCATGTTACAATAATTACTTAATCATTTATGTTCAAGTTGGATGTTTTGATGATATTTGGTTCTTAAGTCCAAAATGAATTTATAGGTTGATTATTGTCAAGGTGGTCATTATTCCATTATACCATGAATAATAATAATGAAATAATTATCATTTTTATACATCAATTATACTTTTAAATCCAACTATAAACATGGTTATGAAAAATTTACTATGTTATAATCATGGACATGATAGGTAGTATGTACGGATGAGTAAGATTTCATTTTTTTAATGATAATTATAAAAAGAATGTAAATATTATTTTATACTTCTAGAATAATAATAATATCATAAATAATATTACCTATTTAAATATACTTATATATTTCTTCCATGTGATACGGTGATGAAAAAAAATCAAATTGCTTTATGGAGGTGGTCATCTACAAATATGCGTGAACAACATTAACATTTTTTAGTGACCGAAAATGTAAGGAGGTAAATGACATATTATCTTTTTCTAATGACAAATATTTCATAAATATCATATATATATATAAATATTATTTCAATCATTATAATAATATCATGAGATATGGTGATGGAAAATGAATTACGTCGGTTCACGATGATATAGTTCATTATTCACAAGAATGATAGTTTCGATTCCCATAATATGGAAGATGAGATAGATATTGGTTATTAAATTAAATTAGTAAAATATATGTATATGTATTATATTGGTGTTATTATTTTATCATGGCATAAAAAGATTTCATGGATTTGGAAGAAGAAATATAACTAAAATATAAGGTTAAAACTATACATTTTCTTCGGAAAATCTCCTTTTCTTAACACCGTAAGACCTATAATATTGGAATTAATCCTAAAGTAATGACTCTAAAATGTGGTTAGGGATGTTATTAAGGTATATTTATAGATATTGGACAAAACATGGGTTCTTAAGTGTGAATAAATGAGAATAATTGGTGTTCTTTTATAAGATAGAGGAGGGGCTCTCTTAAAATGTTTTAAAATATAAATTTAATGTAAATTAATATTGATGTTAAAATGAATGAAAATTGTTAATATTAACATATAATATGTGTATGAGTCTAAAAAATCTCATATAATAATTTTTGGACAATTGTAGATCACATTTTCTCTTATATTTGGGTTTTATCCCCTGTTAACCCTTTTCACACTTACCATGAAATTTTATTTACCCTTTTAGGACCAGTATAGTTACTATAAATAGAAAAAACCCAAAAATATAACATACATAATATTTTAAATAAAAAAATCACTTGGATGACGATATAATTTTTATAGTTTTTATATCATTTAATAAAATATTATTTTTATAAAATATTAATAAGCTCAATTTTGGAACGTTGTTTTTACATTGACATTTTTGTCACTGAGAAAAAATGAAATTATAATAAATAGATTCAATAAATATCTATTTTTTTATCTATAAATTTTTATGGGTCACTATAATTCATTCAAATCATAATAATTTAAATATTTTTAATATCATTTATTTTATTTTTCAATTAAATAGATAATTATTATGTAAGTGTTGTGTAAAAATTTAAGATAATTATTTATTCACAAAAAATTAAAAATAAATTACTAATATTAATGTAAATAATTTATATTTAAAAATAATTTTTATAAAAATATCATATTTTATCCCAATGCTAAAAATATTATAGATATTAAAAACAAGACTACAAAATTTTTTACTTTTATTTAAATAAAATACTATAAAGGATATAATCACATATAAATGGAAAAATGGTCATATATTATAAATATGGATGAATATGGACGAAATATACACATATATTAAAATTTAGTCAAGTTTTAGGGTCATTTTTGGGTCCTTTTTATTTTATATTTAACTTTGATTAACCTATTTACCATTTATCGTGGTACCAAAAAATTACATTGGTTCCTATTCATATTGAAAATAAATAAAAGAGAACTATTTATAAATTATGTAATTTTTTATTCTAAATATGGATTCTATTTTTTAGGATTAAAAACATATAATTGGCAGAATTTAATTTAAAATCAACTTAAAAAAGGAAACAAAGAGAATTTTTTCTGAAAAATGTACTTATTAATTATATAATGTTCTTATACTAATTTCAAGTATAAATTTAAATTAAAAAAAATAATAATTTGATTATTTTAAATAAAAGTTATCTAATTAAATTTTATAATTATTCTAAAATATAATTTCACTTTTTACATACTTTATAAGAGGACACAAGTTTCAATAAAAATCACCATTTTCACTATTTAATGAAAATATGTTTTCTAAAAAAATCTAAAAATTTTACCATAAGAAAATTATGATATGCTGATTCAAAAAATGAATTTAATTTTATCAAATTTATTTTCTATTTTTTTCTAGATATTAGTTATAATATTTACTCACAAAAAACATTAAAACTATTTTGTAAGAAAATATATTTTTAAAGTATAAAATGAATTTTCTAAAAATTGAGTTCTTATTTATAAAGAATTAATATATAAAATTTCAATTATTATAAATTGAAAATTTATTTCATAATTTATTTAATCCTTTTCATACCCACGGCTTCAATATCTAGGTTACAATAGTCACATTTAAATAATAATATTTTATAGTTCATTTACACTCAGTTTTGTGTATTTTGTATACTATAAAACGTAGTCATTCTATTAAAATATTGGGATATTACATTATCCCACCCATAATAAATTTCATAATCATAATTTTTACTTGATCTGAATAATAAAAGTTTCATCATTTGAAAATTCCTTTGTTGAAATTCCACATTGTAAAAAGGGTTAATATAACATCCTTTTAAAAAGTGGGAAAGAGATGTGAAAAGGTCATCTGGAATAGTACAAGTCTAGGATTCAAAATAGGGGAAAATTAGTGGGAAGTAAAAATATGGATATGTAAGAGAAAACTAACACCTAAGGACTGTTAGCGAGTGATAGAGAACGTGGTTAGGATAAAATTAATGAACCATAAACCATAAATCTATGATATATTAAAAGACTATCGATTCATTAAAAATGATCTTTATAAGGACACAATTTTTATTTCATGACCCTTTTACTAGATTTGAGGAATTAATTCAACATATATACTTAGAACATAAGTAAATATACTTGATAAGTATATTTTCATCCTTTACTCGATTTCCAACAAAATCTCATCCTTTTCTCCCAATGATGATTATTAAAGATGATTTTTTTATTTCTAATGAACTGAAATTAACTTCTAATAAATCACATAATCTAGAATATAATTAAAACTTATTCTTACTGTCATTAGATATTTATGAAAACAAAAATGTTTAGAAAAATTTTAGATAATTACCAAAATTAATAATCCTTAAAATGAAGAAAAACTACATCACTCTCCAAAATTCAATAGTAATACCAAAAGTTCAACTTTGATAATTCAATAAATAAGGTTTCTTATAATTCCTTATAATATTCTAGATTAACATTGAAACCCCCAAAACAATTTATTGCATATTATGCCAATAAAATTTAGCAATTATCTCTTAATAACATCAATCACTCTTAATGTATCATAAAAAATATATATACCCATAATATTCTAATAATTTCTATAAATGACTTGAATCTCTATAAATACACATTACAATAATATATGATTCCAAATGATCATTCAGCCTTTATTCATCAAACAAAATCCCATAATGTTCTTTTTACCATAATCATATAAGGTTACTAAATTAATGAACTTCTTCCAAAATAATATTAATCCCGTAATAATAAAATCACTTTTCAATCCCATGGTTTTATAAAAAAGATTCCATATATTCCCAAAAATAAAAATAAACATCCCCAAAGATATGATTAATAAAAAAAATTTCTTTTTGACCTCTAAGGTTTTTGATAGAACTCATTTTTCCAAAATATAAAATAATTTTAAATGACTATCATTTCCTTTACATTGAGAATATTTTTACCCAAAGTATTATTTATCCATTTATCATATATAATTTAATGAGTATCTCTAAAAATAATAACCTTTTTCACTATAAAAATATTAAAAGTTATCGATTCTATCTAATATATGTTTTTAAATGTTTAAAAAATATATATAATGGAATAATCCTTATGTGTCTCATGATTCTCATAATTTTTAAAATATATCATAATATTATTGATAAAATACCACTACATCATAATTCTAAAAATTGATAAATAAACACATCCTTCATTCAATATCATTCACAAATATTTAACCATGCTTTATTAGGTTATTCCTTAATAATTCATTCCTATAATAAAAATATAAATTATTTCCTTATGATTCATCCATATCAACCAATTCATGTTTCATACTTTAATCCTAACAAAAATTCATACCTTAAATCCAGAAATCATGATTTTCTTGATTTCCCCTTTATCCTCTAGCAAGATTCACAATTTAAAGAAAGTAAATGGTCATGTCCTTTGTGGAATTTTACTTTTTGGGGGATTTAGTACAGTTGAGATTTTGAAATAAAATGAAAAACATACCATGACACATGTTTTTTAGAAAAATGAAAATGTGTTATATAAGTCAAACAGTTTCTTTCAAGTGATTTTTATACTTAAGAAGCTATCAAAATCATTTGAATAATAAGTTTCAATAATAGTTATAATCAAATCATATGCAAGGGATAATAAGGTTGTGAAAAATCTATTTCCTTTCATATTGATAAATGATCCTTAATCTATTGAAAATAACATCCATTAAACATGAAATGAATTATTAAAAAAATCCATATGGGTAAAGTCAATACTAAGGAAATAGTATAATACTTTAATTATTAGACAACTTTATATATCAGTTTATTTAAGTTCTATAAAACCCCCATAATAATTAATATAATTCTCCATAACATACAAACCCTTATGGTTATAGATAATATTTTATCTTATGCTCAAATAACATCATAACCTCTAATGTTATCTGAATCCTTCTTTGATATCAACTGTAAGGTCCCAACCTTTAAAATTATTTAATCTACTGTCTTTTTGCTATATATATATTTTTCTTTCAGTCCCAAATATATTTTAGGATTATATTTTTAGAGAGTTGGTTCATAACTCTTACATAATTATCCCATCTAGTATAAATATTACACTTCGACTAAGTATCCATTTTTCACATTATAAAACATTTAATGTAAAAAAATGATTTATTTTATGAAAAATATTTATTTATTTCAACTTGAGTTATTAATTTTCCATTCCCATCCTTAAACACTGTGTTTTTTAAATGTGGGATGAGAAAAATAATATCAGTAAGAATATAAAAATAAATAAATAAACTATTATCCCATTAATACTTATAAAAATTATTTTTTTCAAATTAAATTATGGGCTCAAAATAAAAATTTTCTTATCAAATAAATCACCTTATAAACCCAAATATTTTCATAAAAAATTTCACAAGAAATATAAAAGAAAAAATAAAACTCATAAGATTTCTTTGATATCCTAAAAAACTCATAATAACATTTTTCATAAAGTTATTCCTTTCACCCGTAAAAATTAGCATGTAATTTCCTTTAAAAATAAGATCATTATCTTACCTTAAGAAATAATAAAATTCCTATAAAACCCTTTGAAATTATAGAAAAAAATTTAGGTTACTTGTGGACGCATTTTTATATCACTCTTAAAAATGGGATAATTTTCAATGTTACACATAGAATACCCATTATGGATACACATAAAATAACTAATATGGTTACAATTGGAATAATCATCACAATATATTCCGATAATCTCTTACAAGAAACCTAATATATTAAGTCTATCCATTTACCTAGTGCATTAGATATATATATGTGTAACACACTCCACTGATTTATAGTGGAAGCAACCATCCTAAAAAATTCCCAAGAACTATAACAAAATAAATAAAAGTATACATCATAAAAATATTTTTTGTGCCCATAAGAAAAATTAATTGATATTAAAATATTTTATCCATTTTAGAACCCAATTTTTAGAATAAAAAAACTCTGGAGAGAGAATTTTTCACTAAAGAAATTATGAAATCTTATAATAGAATCCAAAAATAAAATAATGGTAATGGTGGTGGGAAAATCAATTTTCATCAGATATGTTAAAATAAAACATTCCTTTATTCATTTTTTTAAAGAATTTATAATCATTTTATAAAAATATTATTTTTGAAATACTTTTAAATAATGTAAAAAAATACATACATTTTTTTAATAATTATTTTATTCCCATATAAATGCATACATAAAATAATTTTAAAAATATGGAAATGGAAGAAAAAGAGAGTTTTGATGGAATCTTTAAAAGATGATTTTGAAAATAAAGTATCTTACCTTGAGTATGGATAAAAATTTAGGTTATTTATCATCATAAATAAAAAAATATGTTAACTATTTTCTTTATTGATAACCTTTTCAAGTTTATTATTCCTTGTTTCTTGTTATAACAATTAATTAATCTTTTAAGTTCATGTCAGATGTTTTGATGATATTTGGTTTATAAGATAAAAATAAAAATGATAGGTTGATTATGGTCAATATTGTCATTATTTTACATTATAAAAAAATAATCATTACCCAATTATAATTTTTATACATTAATTATACTTTTAAATCTGACCAATATATATGTTTATGAAAAATTAACTCTGTTACAATCATGGAGACAATAGGATGTAAGTACACATGAGTAACATTCTTATTTTTCAATGATCACTATATAAAGAAGGTAAATATTATTTTATCTTTACATAATTATAATTATATCATAAATATAATATTAATTCTTTAAATATTCTTATATATATCATTCATGTGAAATGGTAATAAAAAATGAATCACATCCCTTTGTGGAGGTGGTTGTCCACATATATGCATGAATGACATTATAATTTTTCCTAAAATAAAAGGGTAAGAAAGTGAATTATATATTATCTTTAAATAATTATTTATATGTCATGAATATCATATATAAACAGTAATTATGTCATTATAATCCAATTGTGAGAGATGATGATGGAAAATGAATTACATCGTTTCGTGAGGCAGTAGTTCTCTATACACATGAAAGATAAATTTATTTCCCATTTTATGTAAGAGGATATGTATATAGGGTATAAAATTAACATTATAACATATTATTATATTTATTATACTGGGTTTATTATTTTATAATGGTTTAATTATATTTAATGGAGGTGAAAGAAAAAACAGAACTAAAATATGTGGTTAAAAATATACATCTTCTTCAAAAAATAACCATTGATTAACACCTTATGACCCATAATACTCATACTTGGCCTGAAATAAGGACTTGATAATGTGGTTAGGGATTTTATAAAGGTATTTTGGTTGATAATGGATGAAAAAAATGAGTTTTGATGTTTTATAAAATTAGAAGAAGTGGTTACCTTTTATAATAGAAAGAGGGTCACTCGAGGAATTTATTAGAATATTAATTTAATATAAATTAATTTTGATTCTAAAATGGATAAAAATATGTAATGTTAGAATATATGATTAGTATGAGCCCAAATAATCTAATAATTTTTTTTAACAAGTTCAATCTTTGAGGGTCATGATACTTACTATAAATAGAAAAAATCCCACAAATAAACCATGGTTGATATTTTAAATTATATCCTAATAAATTTATAAAGAGATAATTTTTTGGAATTTTATATCATTTAAAAAAATATTTTTTTAGAATATTAATAATTTCAATTTTAGAACTATTAATTTACTTTAACTTTTATAACACTAATAGATCAAATGAAATTTTAATAAAATAATTTAATACATCCCTAAAATGTTATGTTTGTTTATAAAATTTATTTTTCACCTTAATTATTTAAAAGTATAAGACTTTTAATATTTTTAATATCATTTATTTTATGATTCTAATAATTAAATAATTACTGTATCACCATTGTGTAAGTATTTAAGGAAAATATTTTTCTACACTAAAAGTTAAAAATAAACTAGCATGATGATGATAAATAATTGAGATTTAAAAATTATATTTATAACCAAATATATAATCTACTTATCCATATGTTAAAAATATTACAGTTATTAAAAACAAGAGTGCGACATTTTTGAATTTCTTTAAATAAAATATTTTAAAGCGTATAATCATATAAAAATTAAACAAGGTCATATATTAAAACTTTGGATAAATAAGGATGAAATATAATCATAAAATAAAATTTATACAAGTTTTAAGGTCATTTTATAGTCCTTATAATTATATTTTTAACTTTAATTACCCGATTTACCCTTTAACGTGTTAGTAAAAAATCAAAAAGGATTAATAAAACATAAAAGGAACCTATTTTGAAATATTCAGACCTTATGATTCAAAATAAATATGTGGATTAATTTAAGTTAAAATAAACTATAAAAGCAGAATGAAAAATGATTCTTTAGAAAAATTTCCTTTTTAAATATAATATGTTTTTATACTAAATTAAAAAAAAATCATTTCAAAAACCAAAATTGGATTATATTAAAAAAAGGAACTAGTAAAATTTTAAAACCAATCAAAAATATAATTTTAATTATTAAATACTTTAAAATAAAACATAGTTTTCGAAAAAAATCAGTATTTCTCAATATTCATTGAAAAATAAATGATTTCTTAAAAATATCAAAATTTCAATATAATATAATTTTTATATGATGATTTAAAAAATAAATTAATTTTTATAAAATAAATTTTATTAATTATATATATTTTAAATATAATTATTATTCATAAAATCCAATAAAAATCATTTTTGAAAAAAATGTATTTTTGATGCAAAAAATGACATTTCTAAAAATTGAGTGCTTATTTTGAAATAATTAATCAATATATTTTCATTAATTATAAAAATTAAATATATTTCACAATTAATTTAATCATGTTTATACAGTCTAATTCAACGACTAGGTAATTGGTGCCATATTTAAATAATATTATTTCAAGGTTCATTTACACTCGATATTGTGTATTTTGTATACCATAAAACATAGTCATTCTTTTAGAATAATGGGATATTATAGTAAATATATTAAGTATTATATAAAGAAATATTTTCCATGTATCAAGGTATGGTTTTGGAATCATTTTCAAATGTATGATTCTTATAATGGAGCATACATGGTTTTAGAAGTATTTAATTAAGAAATACTATATTTAATAGTAGTGGATTAGAAATTAGATTTAATGAAAAAATAAATATAAAAAATTATAAATTAATACATCCATTATGATATGAAACATATTAAAATTATATGTATTTAATTTATTAATGGAGGCAACATATAACTCCACTAGATAATATCATGGAATACATAAAATAAATATCTAGTTCAATAGATTTTTTCACATGTATTTCCGAACTGAAACAAAATATTAAAAAAATATTATAGTTAATAGAAATATAGTAACCAATTATTATACTTATACAGTATTATTTTCTTTTATTTTAAGAAATATAATGAGTAGATTTTTTTTAATAAAATATGATTTAAATCATTCAATATTACGAAGGATTGTTTTTCAAAAGAATTTTTTTCAAGTTTTGTTTATTTTAATTAATTGATTACATTCAAAATTATTCAATGTATTGACTAATTAATTAACAATTAATTTATTATAAATTGATATGAAATAAAATTATGAAAACTTGAGGTCTAAAATGGTTATTTATCTATAAAATATTATGAATTTTTTATTTGATAGAAAAAATATATGATTTTGAAATAGAATAAATAATTTTAAAATATTTTTTTTGAATTTTTAAACCCTTGAATAACATTTTAAATCCTATGTGTAATTTTATTTAAATAAATGTACTATTTTTTGATTCGTTTCTTAATTTAAGTAATTACATGGTTTGTGAGTTTATTTTCATCAAAATTCGTAAAAAATATTTTTTAAAACCCTACTTACTACTAATATAATGGTGAGTAGGGTATCGTATATTTAGGGAAATATAAAATGACTTTCACACCAAATAATAAAAGATTAAAATATATAGAAAATAAAAAAAATAAAAAATACAAGGTGATTGAAATTGTGTGAAATGAAGGTGTTTTTTGAAAAAAGTAGAAGATATGTGTGAAGCAACAGAAATTAGTGGTGACAAATAAAATTAAACTAAAGAAAAGGAAACTGAATAGAAGATGAAAATATGGGTATTATAATTTTCTGAATTAATTAATTATGTTTTTATTTTTTTCAAATTAATTGCAATTATATAGTGTCTAGAAGAAAAGGTATTAATTTATTGAGCTGCGCTCAATTTTCAACTCATTTCAGTGGTCATTTCTTAGTGAAAATATGTCAATCCAAACATAAGAATTGAGTTGTAAAATATGGATAAATGAGAGTTATAAATTTTCCATTTTTAGTAATTAAATATATTCTCAATAGTTTAGTATCAACTACCGTATCCTATTGGTTCATAGTGTAGAATAGAAGTGATACTCATATTGAAAATAATTAAGAACAATAAAATTAACTGGAACTAAAATAGTTTAAATAATGAGAGAAGAATAATTAATATTTATCGAATCATTTCAGTTAGATTACCCTAAATTTATTTAGATTCACATATCTATAGAAGAAAAAAATTATTTATCAAGATAATATTTGAAACAGTAATACAAGAAAGTGGAAAATTATAAAGAGAAGAATCTCCTCTAGGGAGTTTTATTTCATTCTCAAGCTCTAACTCCCGTATATTCTTGTCCAGGTTTTCTCTTTATTATTTGATGAGTTCTCTATATTCTCAAGATCATCCAATTCCCCCAGTGATATGAGCTAAAATCCTCTAACAGAATGTGAGAAACCCATATACAATTTTATTGGGACTCTATAAGATAAATCTAGATGATTTTTTGGCTCGATTAATAATTCTTTTTATCCAACAATTAATTATTGAAACTTCTTCCACTATCATATTTCTAAATACCATATATCCCATTATTTTTAAAATTCATGATTAAATTTAGTTTGTTCATCCTCAGACCCAAAAACTGGTTAAAATTAATCCAAATCATCTTCAAACACCTAAAAAAACTAGTAAGAATAATTTTATTAGCTTCGGTATGTTCATCCTTAGATGGACTTTAACTCAATTCACTCTATGATCAATCCCAATTACCATATTTCTTAAATTTCTAATCAAATTCTATAAATGATATCGAGTAAATTCTCTTTAATCATTTCAAGTTTCTAAACTCATATTGCATGGTCAAAGATTTATGCTCAATGATCATCCTTAAATAAATCTCAAACTTGAATAAAATCTTGGATTTAGGTTCATAAAATTTGAGACAAGATTATAAACAAATCTCCCTAAGTTTTACCATTATCATTTCCACATAGATCAGAATAAGGGCCTTCAATCATGACCTGATTGTATTTTTATAGTTCTTCATCACACTTATTTCAATCTCAACTTATTCAACCATAACTGCCTGATAAATATTAGTTTATATTCAATTAGTAGCATTATGGATAAAATATACATAATTATTTACTCCAATATTGGGTAACTTTAGTGAGGAATTTCATTGCATTATTTTTCTATGTTTTTCAAGTTTCATCCAGAAATATCAATTTCATTTTTAGTGTGTTGGATCTGTGTATCAAGTCATATTCATGGTTTTATTAATCAATTTTTGACATGGTTACCAATACTACATTTTTAAATCTCTTTTTTTCACAACACATATGTTTGTGTGGACACTCAAATATTGAAACTCAAGATTCTTCAAGAATCAAATTGGCTCCACCCTAAATTGATTCTTCAAAAAAAAAACAACAGTTTGGATAAAAAATCTTGATTATCCACTTCAGATTCAATGTGTTTTGACCGTGGTTGTTTCTAACATAAAGAAACATGTTTGATCAAATTATACAGTATACAGTAGCATGATCTTGGATTCATAATATCATAAAAAAGGAATGAAAAATAGTAAATAAGGTAAGGTGTGGTAGTAGTTCATGGTAGTACCTTCATGGATACAATGAAACCTCCTTAGGATATAAGGCACTATTGAAGGGATTCCTATAACGATAATACTTTTATGTTTTCACCTATACCCAGAGTAGAAAAAATTTTCATGAATCCAAGGTGAATTTCATGGAAGTTTTCTCTGACTAAAAATAAAAAAAACACAGACAGATTAAAAATTTTAAAAATATTTTCAAAAAATCTATAAATGAAAAAGATTAAAAATATTAAAAAATAAATTTTATTGTTTAAATTATAATAAATTATATAAAAAATAATATAAATTCAAAATATTATAAAACATTTAATTTTAAATTTATTTCAAAATATATAAAATGACTTAAAAAATAGATTAAAATTTAAAATTGAATATCTATTAACTAATTAATTAATTAATAAGAAGAGTAAATGAAATATTAAATTTATATAACAAAATGATTAACAATGACACTAAAAATTAATATTTTTAATGATAATTTGAGATTAAATTAAAAACTCCAAAATTGAAACAGTTTATAATTAAAAAAATTAAAACATAAAACTCATAAATTGAACAATTCAACAACATAAAAACCAATTATAGTAAATAACTATATAAACAAACATTTTACCAATAAAAAAATAATTTTTAACTCAAAAGTGATGTTGAAAAATGCTGTAATCACATGAAATATCAGTTACATTCAATTTTTCCTTGTTTTTATAGTCACATAAATATCATTTATTTAATTTTTAAATGAATAAAGTTCATGATAAACCACATTACACATGATTTTTTTGAAAATTAATTTTTATGATTAAAAGTATATTTTTCTAAAAATTATTTTTCACTGAGTTTTTCATAATTATATTATAATTATTTCTTACAAACTATAGTAATTAAATCATAAAAATACCTTTCACTAGTATTATAATAATATTTTAATTATATAATGTTCCCCATTAAATATTTTTTTTTCATAATGAATAGCTACAATATTAATAATTTTGTCACCATGGTTTGGGTTAAAAGGGTTATCGGTAGTGTTAAACTTGGAGATAAGGCACAAAATATCTTTAATATTTTTCTAAATATTATTTATAGAGTGGATTTATAACTTAAATTGTCCTATATTAAAATAATTTTTCATTTGGTTTGTCTTTATAATGAAAATGTCTATATTATTTCTTTATATTATTTTAATGTTAATGATATTTACAAGGGATCCACTCCTATCAAATATAAAAGGACACATCCCCTCCTCACTTATACACACACCCAATACACCGTTATCTTTACCAAGATATACCCGAATAGCCTCCAAACACCCTTATAAATGTCTTAGTTGTTTTTCTCTTCCCAAAACACTCGAATAAGAATCCTTAAAATGTTTATCAAATGAGAGTATCTAAGGAAGAGGTATACATTCTTACCATCCCTTTTTTGGAATTTTTCTTCTAAAACCTCCTCTAAATATTTTATAACCTTATTAATATAATAAAATAAAAATATTTTCCATTATAAAATGTTGTTATGTTAATTTTTTTCAATTTTATCTTTCCATTTAACCGAATAAAAAATGAAAACTTCATTCATGTGTACATGCAGTCTACTACTGACAAGAAGCAATATATTTTATATTTAATCACCGCATCTAAATGATGGATATATATATTTATTTAATCAATATATATGATATTTATGATATAATTATGATTTTTTAATGATAAATTATTTTCTAATTTTAATCCCTACCATCCTTTGGAATATAGAGATGTCACTTATGTGTGTGTGAAAACTATGCCCCCATAAAGCCATGTATTTCATTTTTCATCATCGCCTCACAATGCTAGTTATATAGATATAATTAATGATAAATTAATTAATTCATTACATAATTACTTTTTTTTAACAGTAAATCACTATCCACCTTCCTTTATTTCTATCCATAGAAAAATGAAAATGTCTCTCATTTGTACATGTGGATTATCGCCTTCATGAATGACATATTTCATTTTTTATAATGGTCTTACATGGATAGTTATAAAATTGAATTTAATGTATAAATATGATATATATATATATATATATGAAATTATTAAAAAAATTTATGTATTGTAACCTTGAAAAAAGTTAAAAGACTAGAACTACTAAATCAAAACATGTCTGGGTAGAAAAATATTTAACACATGAATAATTAAATTTCATAAGGAATTTTGAGTACTTGATTAAAAAGAAGTTATGAATAAATTATGTCTAGAAATATAGATACAAATATGGATTTGATATATATGAATAATTGATATGTATTTTTTATATAAGAGGTTGGAACACGTTCGAACAAGCAGGAATCCAAGGTAATGGATTATGTTTCCATATCATTTTTAATTTGGATTATATATTAATAGATCTTATTTGGGGTATTATATAAACATTATATCTTAAAAATCATTTATATTATTATCCTTCAGTTATTTTTCAATTTTAAAAGTATTATTTTCATTTTTCATCTCATTGATTCTCAAAACGTCAGATGTTTTTAAGAAAAGATGACATTATTTATCATTTTAGTTCCGGAATATTTTTCCTCTTTATCCATATTCATTATTTTTTGTTATTAAAGTTATTTTCAATACTTTAATGATTTATTAAGGTATAATTATATTATCCCTATAATTATATTAAAAATTTTAATTGTATATTTTCATTTCTTTCTATACAAGTCATATTTTACTCACTTTAAAAAATTGTATTTTTTTTTTCATTTCACATGTACCACTTGATTATGATTTCAGACGAAAAAATATATTATTCCTTATCAAGATCAATTTACATGTTTCGAGTTTTTTCAACGAAAATAAAAATTCCATTAATCTAAAAATTGTTTTATATTTAAATGTTACCTAAAATGTTGGGATATTATTTTTAAAAAATATATAAAAATAGGGTTTCATTTTATTTATATAAATTTATATATTCCACAATAAATTTACTTCTATAAGAATAGTTTATTTTCATGAGTCAATTTTTGAAAATTATTTTACAATTATTGTTCCCAAAATCACATTGACACTTCATATAAATATTTTAAGGATTTTTTTATTTTCATTTTAACAAAAATGTTATAAAAGTTGTTATAATGTTATTTTAAAATTTTTACATATTTTTTACTCCCTAGTATATTTTTAAATGTTTTTTCCTCTATTAAAATGTCCAATATTGTTTTTGGAAAAGTAACGATTGGTGTTTTCCTAGCAATGACATACCTATATGGATTCAAATAAGTGGATGCTGAATCTTTCACAGATGGACCTAGGGGTAATAAACATGAAAATCGTTTGTTTGGTATTAGCTCAATCTTAAATTAGTACACAACTAGTTGGGATTTTAGAACACCTAGTTTTACACACTAATGGGATATTCTTTGGATGTTTCACATGCTTCATTACGAACCATAAAATTGGATTTAGGTATATTTTCTATATCACTATTTATATCAATGTTGACTAAAGTGTATTCTAATTTTTGTATATGGTTTCAAATAAATGAAAATTACTAATAAAGGTATTCTAATGGATATGAAAATATTCAAATTCCACATGAAAGATTCATTAGGGTTATTTATTTATTTTAAGGAATATTTATTTTCTATTATATCGATCATTAAATATTTTAGTAATACCTTGGATATGTGTATGTTATGAAAGGGGACCCTATATTCCCTCAATACAGAGGTAAGTATCAAGAGAAAAACTATATTAGATATTATTCCTATACCATGATAATTTATTTATAATGTCTAAAAATGATGCCTTGATAGTATGATCATGATGTTTAAGCATGAGGCCACGATAATAAGACCATGGTTCAATGATAGGATCCCTTAAAGTAAGATAATTATTACTTTGAATAAGGCATTGATGACAAGATCATGATGTATTGGATATAGAATTAAGATTTATGGCATTATGAATTCCCTCAATATCAATTTAGTTATTAGTTTCCATGTTATGATTTTTATTTTTATCCTTGAATACATTTCATTATCATTTACTTGATCATATAACATATCTATTTATTATTCACCCTACAATATTATTTATACCTTCTACATTCATTATAGCCTTTATTGTATGATTTCCCATACTCAGAATCTGAGCTCACCCATTATTATTTTTTACTTTCCTTAAGGTACTAATAATTGACCATTGAATGATTCTAAAGAGCAATATGATTATTTATATAAAATTTATATTCTTTGTTTTAATGTTTCCAATGTAAATGGAAATAATGTATGTATCTAGTTTCCCAAAACTACTAAAAATTTTGTCTCAAGGGATGAAATCACATACTTCATGAAACACTATAATAAAGTCAATATCGTCTCTGAGTTATTGAAATTTGGTCTGATACAATAATAATAACCATCTTCAACATTAAATAATAATTCCTAAATTTTAGTTAAGTATTGGAAATGGTTTAGGATAAATGATGATTGTTGAAACATAAATAATACTTAGAAGACGAAATTTATCCATTACATTGAAATAATTAAACACCTTATAGTTTATTTATACCCATATTAATCACCTATTCTTATTGAATGAAATTATTATTTATTCCCAATGTGATATAATGATAAAAATAAAGAAAGAAAATAGATTTTATTAATGATAAAAACCATTTGTACTAATATTTATAGAGTATTTAATATGGGTTTTTATCTATATAAAAAATTTATTGATAAGTATACATTAAAAACTAAAGTAATTACTTGAATTCAACTAGGTATAAACCATTAAATTATCATAAAATGGGTACACTTTTTACCTCAATATTTTTTGTTTCTTATGTTTCCTTTCCATGAATTTGTATAAATCACTCCCTAGAGTATTATTCTTAAAAATTATATTGTATTTCTATTTTTACTTCATAAATTATTTCAGTTTTTATTAATATATAGGCCTTTGTTTATTTTTATAAAAAATGAATATTGGTGTATTACATTGAGAGACAATCTACTCTAAATGACCTATGGTGCATCACAAAAAGTGTAATCAATCTTATTTTTGAAAATAGATGATGGTAAATATGATTTAAAAAAGAAATTAAAAATATAATGATTTGAAAATAAGGAAGTATGATGTTGTGGGAAAGAAAGAATTTGCATGTGGATGAAAACTATTCTTTAAAGAGTGTGATAATTTCTCTGAATAAAATTATACTTTCATGATATTGAAATGAATCGAAGAATAATTGTTTTATAAAAAAATTAAATTTACACAAAAATAAAGATAATGTTTCAAATAATAAAATTTTATAGAAGATGAAACCAATCATAAAAGAATGAAGTTTATGAAGTCACATTATAACTCAATGAGAGGATAACTAAGTTACAAAAATACCTTACCGTATTAGTGATACATGAATCAAAATACTCTTGAAAAGAATAATATGGGAGGAATTTTGAAATACTTTAAATTTAACGAAAGGTATGAAAAAATAATCCATAAAATAGTAAATGTTTCAAAAAAATAGAATAGGTGTGGAATATGGTATATGTCTAAAATAAGGAAAATTCAGATGAGAAAACCCCTTATGAATTTTTCTATCAATTAAATTAAAACAATATAAAGGTTGGATTCATGAAAAGTATTATAAATACCATGATTTTAATTTTAATAATAATAATGAAAATTTTATAAGGTGTATTAATTACAATATATAAAACTAGTATATCTGTATAGTATGAAAACATACCTTAATGAAGGGAAATTGAGATGAAACACTTACCATAACTATAAACAACCACAAAAGGATTCAACCCATTATATAATAAAATTAACCATATTAATAACTTATTTTATAAACATATTCCTATTTATGATCCATATTCTTTAATTGTAATCATTTATTATAGCATTATAGGGCAGTTATAGTTTATTTTCAACATCAATTTTTAGTGATATAATTATTTCCCTCATGATTTAAAATATAGATGTGGATCCTCATTACATGATACCACACTCATCATTCAAAGATAATAAAATTAATTTTAATAGAATATTTATAATTATTTATATTTTCTTAATATTATTCCATGAGAGTTTTAATTAGGATTCATGAAGAAGAAATTAGTGAGGATCTTGTTTTCATATTTTTGTATGAACAAAACTTGATATTTTAATAAATCAAAAAAAATTAATTCAAAAATTTAATAAACATAATAGTTCCATTAAATTAATTTTTATTTATAAATTATATAATTTTAACATTCCAAATATATTGGTGATAAAAGTGAAATTCTTCATTCCATGGAGGCAGCAGTCCACACCTACACATAGATGAAATTTTGTATTTCCATTGAATTAAAACAAGTTAAAAATTCATATATATTTTTAGAATCATAATAATATTATAAGTATCATATTTATAAATGAAATAATCACTTTTTACCATCCAAGTATGTTGTTGATGAAAAATGTTACTTTCCATTCATATTGGAGGTAGTCAGTACACACACACGATTGGCATTTTCATTTTTTCTAAGGAAAATGTATGAAGGTAGATATTGATTATTACATAAAGATAATAAAATTTTAGTTTTATAATGATGTTTATGTTATTATTTTTTGATTTTATAGTAGACTTAAATGTGGAATAAGAAGACTAAATGAAAAAGGAATAAAAAGTGGTGAATTCAGAATTTTTACCTTAGTCCTTGTAATTAACCCTTGAAAAATTAGACTAATCCTTTGTAGGATGGTATTTTGGGGAGAAAGAAAAATACAGTACATGTATTGTAGTTTCTTGTTGAGGGTTTTTATACTTTTATTAAATTAATGGGATTTGTATGTGAGGAAATTTTGGTGTTGGGAATAGATACATTTCTAAGTGATAAGAGCGCTATTTTAGTAATAAGAGGTATGATATTTAAATAAAGTAGCTCCAAAAGTGTCCATTAATGGATAAGGGTTTATGTTTTTTAATAAATCAATCAAAAACTAATTTAAAATAATTTTTATAACATAAGTTATGTCTTTTACTATTTATTTTAACCCTTTTTCTATTTTCAATTTACCGTTGTAACTTATGTTTACCTATGTAATTTATTTTTATACCTAAAAATAAAATGGGAATTATAATAAATTTTTTACCATCTGATTCCAAATATGAAATCCAGTTTCTTAGAAAATGTTTCTAGATGTGGTAAAATCAAATCTAAAATAATAAATCAATAACATATTATAAAGAGTTTAAGGAAAAAATATAACTCAAATTCAAAAATAAAAAAATAGGTTTTAGATTTAAAAAATATTTTTTGAAGTCTAATATTAATTATAAAATAATTAATTGGAAAATAAAAAGGTTTAATAAGATTTCATTACATTCTTATATCATAATGATCTCATAAAATTGACGGTATATATTGAAACAATATTTTTTTACTATTCACCGAAAAATATATCCACCTAAAAAATTAAAAAAGATTATTTATAAGATAATTTAGATATTAATAATACATAAATGAAGTTTATATTATGATGTTCAATTTCTATATTTAGTAATTTAACTTTTAATTTAAATCATAAATTATTATGAAAAACTATTTCTATTAAAAAAAATCTTTTTAAATATTACTGATATTATTATTATTTATAATCAATTATTAATAAAATTACTTTTAATCTATCAAAATTATTTATTATCATCATTTAAATATAATACAATTAATTGTTTAAAATAAAATGACATGAGGTATAAAACAACAATTTTTACTAAAATAAATTTTTGATCATAAAATTATTTTATTCTTATTGTATTCATATTAATAAATATTTTAAGGATTATAATTTAATTTTATTATAAATATTATAAATACATTTCACTATAATTATTAAATTTTCAAGTTTAATTAAAATACATAACACATTAAAAAATGTTCCCAGAAAAATATAAGTTTATATTAAATAATCTTTATCCAATACCATTGAAATTAACTATTTATATTATAATTTTTTTATTATACAAACCCATTGATATTAATATATATCCTAGAATTTTATAAATATATCATATAATAATAATATGTGATACACACACACTGTAACACCCCAGGTAAATAAAGAATATGAAATTTTCACATTTATCCATATTTGTGAATAAAATATTAATATAACTTTAAAGGGGACGTTATGCTTGATGGCGTACCCAATACGCAACAATGAGTTTCTTGGGAATCTTACGTTGCACTCTAATAATAAAATAATATTATTTTAAATTGTAGTTAATGCCTAGCTGTTGTAATGGTGGGAATGAACAGAACCAACTGCAAAATTATTATATATTTTTGTCAAATATTTTTATTTTTTACAATAAATGTTAGAGGATTAAAAATGCAAATTAATCTAATTTTAAGAGTAAACATTCTAATATTCTTTAAAAGGTCGATTTACCGCCTTTTGATGAAGAACCTCTTTTAAATCCACTTTCTGAAAATTTTATGTATTATATTTGACAAAATAAAATTATTCTTTAGAATCGGGATATCAAAATTTACTTTGTGTAAATTTTTGGTATTTTTCTGATAAAGTTCATTTTTTAATGAATAGTGAAAACTGTTGTATTTTAATTCAAAACCCCTTTTTAATATAATTTATTTATATGATTATATTATCTTTTGAATTGGTTTTAAAGTGAAATTAGAATATATTTTTACCATTTAATCCAATAGTGGTCGTTGGAATTAATTTCATCTTGAAATTGGACTTAAACTAGTGTCAATCTTTTGATACTTATTATTTCATAAAAGCACGCTATTTGCTCTGACAATGGGAATTAATTATTAAATTAATTAATGTAACTTATATGTTTTGAATTTTGTAAAGTACACATCATTTTTGAATTCAGAATATCACATATAGCTTAGGGTGATTTTTTGGTATTTTTCTGAAAAAATTCAATTTTTGATGAATAGTGAAACCACTAAGTGGTAGTTTAAAAACTGATTTTTCGTTTAAATGAAACTTTACCACTTCTGTGATTTTAATTTCAAAAATCCGACATACATGGTTTTCATTATGATGTAAAATGTGGTTCAATGGGATTAAAATAATTTTTTGGTGAATAGTAACTTTTAAGTTTTTAATCGCGATTAGAGGTAATTAGTGTAATTTAAGGTAAAAATAATGTTTTAATAATAATAAATGACCTAGAAACATGTCCTACCCTCATTGGATGTGTCATGTCCGACCAATAAAATCCATGGGTCAACTTGGGGACCCCATGGAGCCACTTTGGTTGGAAAATGACATAAATAACTTTTTATTTAAAGTTAAAATAAAAATGTCACAAGCATGAGTTGTTTTACTAAAACAATTTTTAAATTGAGTTATACTAGTCATATTTTTGACTATAAATATTCCTTAGAAAGATAAAAAGATTTCATACATCATGATATTTTTTTTATAATTTTTAGACATTAAATAAATTAAATTATTTATGACATTATGATGATGCATCGATTACCTCATTAATAGAGGATTTAAATAAAATGAAAAGATAATGTTAACACTATAACTTAAACTTTTCAAAGACCTATTGTATGAGTATATTTAGAACCATTACCACCTTATCCTCGAAATAAATTAATGTGGGACGTTTAAAATCCGAAAATCATTTGAAAATAATGTAACATTTTGTAACTTTCCAAGAGTGCCCCTCCTCTCCTCTTATAAAAGGCCCCCACCTCTACCACCTTACCCACACCACTAAAGCCTTTGGCTCGGCCAACCCCTTCTCATTTTGTCTCTACACATCCCTCTATTACTCCTAGAAGACAAACTTTGGGCAGAAGTCTTCCCAAGGAATCCTTTGAGCTCAAATCAAAGAGAGATACCCGATTTTAAGGTAATGTCTTCACTTGAGTTCTTTTGTTTTATTTTGCTTCTCCAACCACCTAAACTCTTTTTATTCATTTCTTTTGTAACAACTCCAGTATCTTCAATATACTAGGATGTTTTTATAAGATGTATTCGAGCTACAATTACACACAACTACATATAATGGTTAAAGAACATACTGTTTCTGTGGATGGTGAATTTCTGCCTCACGAAACGATGATTGTTCAATATTTTTTAACACCCTCAAAGGTGGACATTAATATGTCACTATATTTATATATTATATATTTTATGTTTATGTTTTACTTAAGATTCTGTATTTTTCATTTATGTCATACCTTTATTGTTTCCATTATGGTTAAATGCGATATCTTCATTTTAGGTTGTGCGGACTACCGCCCCCTCAAAGTGATTTGATTCGTTAATACCATATGTGGTACGTATAAAGGATAGATTTAACGATATTATATATGATACCATATTGTAATTATAATACTATTATTTATCATTATGTTTTAATTCCATTAAATAAGAAATAGAAATGGAAGTAGCGTTCATGCGTACGTACGGCTTACCGTCTCCATGAACGGTGCATTTCATTTCTTACCTCTAAATGTTATGTAATATTATAAATACAAGTATATAATGGATATATATGATATATATGATATCTATATAATTAATATATTACTGGATATAATATATATTTTACCACATGAACAACTTTTAATTATAAAGAGTTTATTTTTGACTCAAGTAGCAATGATCTACCAAACGACCATTATTAACTTAAATAATTACATAGTGTTCATATCATGGTAGTAAGTGATATAAAAGGAACAATTAACTTGAAAAAGGTTCTTAAGAAAGTATAAATTAACTCATGTTTATTATTCAGGAGGATAAAGAACGATCGAGTCAAGTCGGACCCGAGGTATGGGATCCTACCCCTCTCTTTCTTTTTATGTACACTCTTTTATGTCATTCATTTTAAGATCATATTTCTTAAGATTGGGATGTTATTTTATATTACTCATACTGTACATTTTATCTTCATATGATGAGAGACCATATTTTCTCACATCAATCCATTTTGGAAGTTTTGAGTGGCGCCGTTAGGCTGTCGAATTTTCGTAAGAGATCTAACCTCCCTCTTTCTTTTTAAGTACTCTCCTTTATGTCACTTATTTTAAGCTCCTATTTGTTATGATGGAGGATGTTATTTTATATTCATCTTTCTGTACATTTTATCTTAATATTATGAGAGACCCTATTTGATCTTATCAATCCATTTTTGGAAGTTTTAAGTGGCATTGTTAGGCTGCCGAGTTTTCGTAAGGGATTTTTCATCTCACTTTTAGTCTCGTGAGATTTATCCTATATTTGCCACCATTTCCATTGAGTGGTGTATGTACTTCCCATTATTATACTCTTTGTGTAATATAATTTCATTTATGGATATTTATATATTCATTGTATGACCCTTCTTCAATGGGGTGTACGTTTTGAAAGTAACCCAAGTTGGTAAGGGAACCTTTCACCCTCCTCTTTTTAAAAGACTTCTTTTGTTATGTCTTTTAATTCACATACTATTATGTTGGTATATGTTCTTCTATATCCTTATTGATGTAAATTTTATGTCCAATTTATGAGATACCCTTTTTATCTCTCATCAACTCTTTTTCTGAATTTTAAAGTGATGCCGTTAGGCTGTCGAATTTTTGCAAGGGAACTTCTTAACCCAATTTTGATTGTTTGGGATAAACTTGTACTCCTTGTATATGTCGTTCTATGAATATGTGTGAATTTACTCTGATTTTTTTACACTTAATATCCACTTATATTTTTTGTATTCGTTTGTCCCACATAATTATGTAATTGATTTATCCTTAATATAAGGATACCATCTTTGTATGGGACTTCGTCTCAATATCCTTTCATTGAGGCATATTTTGTTTTATACACAACCTTATTTTATACGGTGTATAAACCCCTTTTACTTTTATGTTTATCAAAAAGGAATATTTTTTATATGAATTGTTTTACTAAACGACAAACGGGAATGTTTTTGTCGTACATATGCGGCGACAACGACTTCTCCACCGCTATGACCATTATTTGAGTTTCAGCTTCTTCTACAAGCCATACCTTTTTAAAAGAAATATAAATACCATGTTTTACTTTTATTTTATTTTGGTATTGAAAATGGTTTTCATAATATTTTTATATCAATGTTTTGTATTGATATCTTATGATTGAAAAGTGGAAATGTTATGTTTCCTTTATGCATGTTTTATGTGATACGATTATGTTATGGTTCTTGGGAATTATTATGAAGACTGGTGGTTTCGTTATAAATTAAGGGCGGGTGAGCCCGATATAGCTCTCTAATTCATTGGGTAACGCGAAGGAGTTAAACGTTAAGGTTTCTCCGAATAGATTTAGGGAATATACTGTGATGGGTATTCCAAACGTAACCAAGAGGGTTACTCCCTACGTAAGAATGTTATGAATGCCTCAAGTTACCTTTATGTCTTATGATTTCTATGATTTATTCATGATTTAATGAGGTATGTTAAAGTGCTTATGTTTAAGGAGTAGAGTATTATTTCATTGATTCTTTTGTATACATGTACTCATGTTTCCTTTCCATATTTTTATATCTCTTACTGAGCTTTTTATGCTCATCCCAAGTTTTTGAAATGTTTTTCACAGGTCAAGGGAAGGGTACATGATATGATGATAGTGTCAAGGAAGTGTCAAGAAAGAATCCATGTTTTACTTTAAATAAGTTTCCGTTGATGGGAAAAATGAATACTATCTTTTATGTAACCACTTTGTTTAAATGTGGAATGTAATGCAAGTTTTATGATCTAATTCTCTAAAACACTAAACCTGAAAAGATCCTCAATGTGTAATATTGTAATAACTCAAGATTAAGTAAGGTTTAAGGCCGAGGCCTTATAGTTGGTATCACAGTTCAGTTTAGATAACTTTATAGGTTAGGGTATTCTCTAGGCATAAGTGACATTACCATAATGGTTAGGATTTCAGAAAGGGTCATAATTTTAGATAAAGTGAATGAGTAAGTATATATTAGTTTTTATCTTCCTCTTTAGTACATGATGGTTTTGTTGATATACTCACACTGACATTTCTATTTTTAGTGAATGGATAGATCTATAAGGCACCAAAGTGACAATAGGTTTGAAGGAAACTGTGGTGGTTCTCAGATTAAGAGACTGGATGAAATGGGGGATTCAATGAGGAAACCCGTGGTTGTTCTAAACCAACTATCAAGGAGTCATGATCAACCACTTGAAACCTAGTATGTTCTGTAATGCATCATGTACGAGATGACCAATAGATGTGGAAGTTCAGGTAATAATTATAAATGTAACCATTAGGGTTTATATGATCCTTACTTTTGAGGTAATTATGGGTTATTATATATTATGATAGAAAATGAAAGGCATGAGATTAAATTGAAGTTAAAATATGTTATGATTATTTTTGAAGATTTTATCTCGTTTTGGGGAATGTTTTAAGAATTATATAGTTTTGTGAAAAGGACAACACACAGACCGTATGAAAACCTGTCGCGTTGGACAAAGCTGTAGGAATCAAACCCACAACTAAAGTGCGACTGGTATTTATCACCTACCACTGGACTACATGAAGTCCCTGGTTAGTATGAATTATTATTTTTAGTTAGATGATTTTATGAATTAAGAGTAAGTTGATTTTGGGTTATCTATGGAAATCATTAACCTATCATGGAGGATATGTGATTAGGTTAATTACTTTTCAATATGAGACTTTAAGAGAAACTGATGTTATTTGGAGATTAGTGTTACCTTGGAAGACTATGCGATTAAATCCTTCAAATATTTGGGTTTCAATCATAGTTTGGTTTAATTTGAAGAATTTTATGGACAAATTTTTTATTGAATGGTCTTGGTTGAACTTTGGGTTTTGTTGGACAAATTTTGGAGATTAAGAATAGATATTCTTTTTATAAAGGTTTATCCTTTTCTGGATTATCTGATCTTGTACTAACCTTTTTGGTTTTGGTTTTGGTTAAAGTCTAAAGATATGGGAAGTATATAGTTATCTTTTTTGGATTAGTTGATTCTCTAGAAGTTGATTATAGATCTCTTAATGTGAACAAGTCATCCTAAATACTCGTCTTTTGGAGAAAATATAAGTTCGTGTAAGAAATCTAGTAAAAGTTGAATGTCAACATGACAATTAAGTATGCTTCCTTATGTTTTAGTTAAGATCATAAATAAATTCCTCAATGAAAAGTAACTTAAAACAAAAATGTTGTCTGTTAATTTTTCCTACTGGGGAATCAAATACCGTTTAACCCATCACAAGTTTGTGATTTTCTTATGGTTAACTTTCTCCTAGACATGTTTACTATCACTCACCCTCAGAACATGCCCCTTGGTTTTTTAACCCATATCCATGTTTTCCTACATGGAATCCTAGTATGGGTTAACTCGGGTGACCTTTTTACTTCTCTTTCTTTATTTCAAAGTGAATGTTTTACCGACTCTTGTTCTGATGTGGGATTTTCAATGAAGTTTCCAAGCCCATTTTTAAAATTGAGAGGACGCAATTCCCAAAAGGGGAGAAGGATGTAACACCCTAGGTAAATAAAGAATATGAAATTTTTACATTTATCCATATTTGTGAATAAAATATTAATATAACTTTAAAGGGGACGCTATGCTCGATGGTGTACCCAATACGCAACAACGTGTTTCTTGTGAATCTTACGTTGCAATCTAATAATAAAATAATATTATTTTAAATTGTAGTTAATGCCTAGCCCTTGTAATGGCGGGAATGAACAGAACTAACAAAAAAATGATTATATATGTTTTTCAAATATTTTTACTTTTTACAATAAATGTTAGAGGATTAAAAATGCGAATGAATCTAATTTTAAGCGTAAACATTCTAATATTCTTTAAAAGGTCGATTAACCGCCTTTTGATGACGAACCTGTTTTAAATCAACTTTTGAAAATTTTATGTATTATATTTGAGAAAATAAAATTATTCTTTAGAATCGGAACACCAAAATTTACTTTGTGTAAATTTTCAGTATTTTTCTGATAAAGTTCATTTTTAATGAATAGTGAAAAATGTTGTATTTTAATTCAAAACCTATTTTTAATATAATTTATTTATATGATTATATTATCTTTTGAATTGGTTTTAAAGTGAAATTAGAATATATTTTTACCATTTAATCCCATAGTGGTCATTGGAATTAATTTCATCTTAAAATTGGACTTAAACTAGTGTCAATCTTTTGATACTTATTGTTTCATAAAAACACGCTATTTGCTCTGACAGCGGGAATTAATTATTAAATTAATTAATGTAACTTATATGTTTTGAATTTTGTAAATTAGACATCATTTTTTAATTCTGAATATCAAATATATCTTAGGGTGAATTTTTGGTATTTTTCTGAAAAACTTCAATTTTTGATGATTAGTGAAACCACTAAGTGGTAGTTTAAAAACTGATTTTTCATTTAATTGAAACTTTACCACTTCTGTGATTTGAATTTCAAAAATCCTACATACATGGTTGTCATTATGATGTAAAATTTGGTTCAATGTGATTAAAATAATTTTTTGGTGAATAGTAACTTTTAAGTTTTTAATCGCGATTAGAGGTAATTAGTGTAATTTAAGGTAAAAATAATGTTATAATAATAGGAAATGACCTAGAAACATGTCCTACCCGCATTGGATGTGTCATTTCAGACCAAGAAAATACATGGGTCAACTTGGGGACCCCATGGAGCCACTTTGGTTGGAAAATGGCATAAATAACTTATTATTTAAAGTTAAAATAAAAATGTCACTAGCATGAGTTGTTTTACTAAAACAATTTTTAAATGTGGTTATACAAGTTATATTTTTGACTATAAATATTCATTAGAAAAATACAAAGATTTCCTACATCATGATATTTTTTTTATAATTTTTAGACATTAAATAAATTAAATTATTTATGACATCATGATGATGCAACGATTACCTCATTAATAAAGGATTTAAATAAAATGAAACGATAATGTTAAAGCTATAACATACACTTGTCAAAGACCTACTGAATGAGTAAATTTCGAACCCTTACCACCTTAGCCTCTAAATAAATCAATGTGGGACCGTTAAAATCCGAAACTCATTTGAAAATAATGTAACATTTTGTAACTTTCCAAGAGTGCCCCTCCTCTCCTCTTATAAAAGGCCCCCAACTCTACCACATTACCCACACCACTAAAGCCTTTGACTCGAAAAACCCCTTCTTATTTTGTCTCTCCACATCCCTCTCTTACTCCTAGAAGCCTTACTTTGGGCAGAAGTCTTCACAAGGAATCCATTGAGCTCAAATCAAAGAGAGATACCCGATTTTAAGGTAATGTCTTCACTTGTGTTATTCTGTGTTATTTTGCTTCTCCAACCCCCTAAAATCTTTTTATTCATTTATTTTGTAACAAATAAATTATCTTAAATATACTAGGATGTTTTTATAAGAAGGATTCGCGCTTCACTTACACACAACTACATCTAATGGTTAAAGAACATACTATTTCTGTGGATGGTGAATTTCTGTCTCACGAAATGATGATTGTTCAATATTCTTTTAACACCCTCAAAGGTGGAAATTAAGATGTAAATATATTTATATATGATATATTTTATGTTTATGGTTTACTTAAGCTTCTTTATTTTTCATTTATGGCATACCTTTATGTTTTCCATTATGGTTAAACGTGATATCTTCATTTTAGGAAGTGCGGACTACTGCCCCCTCAAAGTGATTTGATTCGTTAATACCATATGTGGTACGTATAAAAGATAGATTTAAGGATATTATATATGATACCATACTGGAATTATAATACTATTATGTATCATTATGTTTTAATTCCATTAAATAATAAATAGAAATGGAAGTAGCGTTCATGCGTACGTACGGCTTACCGTCTCCATGAACGATGCATTTCATTTCTTACCTCTAAATATTATGTAATATTATGAATACTTGTATATAATGTATATATATGATATATATGATATCTAAATAATGAATATAATTCTGGATATAATATATATTTTACCACATGAACAACTTGTAATTAAAAAGAGTTTATTTTTGACTCAAGTAGCAATGATCTACAAAAATGACTATTATTAACTTAAATAATTACATAGTGTTCATAACATGATAGTAAGTGATATAAAAGGAATAATGAACTTGAAAAAGGTTCTTAAAAAATTATAAATTAACTCAAGTTTATTATTCAGGAGGTTAAAGAACGATCGAGTCAAGTCGGACCCGAGGTAGGGGATCCTACCCCTCTCTTTCTTTTTAAGTACACTCTTTTATGTCATTCATTTTAAGCTCATCTTTCTTATGATTGGGATGTTATTTTATATTACTACTACTGTAATTTTTATTTTCATATTATTAGAGACCATGTTTTCTCTCATCAATCTATTTTGGAAGTTTTGAGTGGCGCCGTTAGGCTACCGAATTTTCGTAAGAGATCTATCCTCTCTCTTTCTTTTTAAGTACTCTCATTTATGTCACTTCTTTTAAGATCCTCTTTGTTATGATGGGGGGATGTTATTTTATATTCCTATTTCTATAAATTTTATTGTAATATGATGAGAAACCCTATTTCGTCTCATCAATCCATTTTTGGACGTTTTAAGTGGCGCCGTTAGGCTGCCGAGTTTTCGTAAGGGATTTTTCATCTCACTTTTAGTCCCGTGAGATTTATGCTACATTTGCCACAATTTCCTTTGAGTGGTGTATGTAATTTCCATTATTATACTCTTTGTGTAATATAATTTAATTTATGGGTATTTATATATTCATTTTATGACCCTTCTTCAATGGGGTGTACATTTTGAAAGTAACCCAAGTCGGTAAGGGAACCTTTCACCCTCCTATTTTTAAAAGACTTATTTTGTTATGTCTTTTAATTCACATACTATTATGTTGTTATATGTTCTTATATATCCTTATTGATGTAAATTTTATGTCTAAGTGATGAGATACCATTTTTATCTCTCATCAACTCTTTTTCTGAATTTTGAAGTGACGCTGTTAGGCTGTCAAATTTTTGCAAGGGAACTTCTTAACCCATTTTTGATTCTTTGGGATAAACTTGTAATCCTTGTTTATGTCGTTCTATGAATATGTGTGAATGTCCTATGATTGTTTTACACTTAAAATCCACCTATATTTGGTGTATTCATTTGTCACACATAATTATGTAATTGATTTATCCTTAATCCAAGGATACCGTCTTTGTATGGGACTTCGTCTCAATCTCCTTTCATTGAGGCATATTTTGTTTTATACACAACCTTCTTTTATACGGTGTATAAAACCCATTGACTTTTACATTTATCCAAAAGGAATATTTTTTTATACGAAGCGTTTTACTAAACAACAAAAGGGAATGTTTTTGTCGTACGTATGCGGCGACAATGACTTCTCCGCTGCCGTGACCATTATTTGAGTTTCGGCTTCCTCTACAAGCCATACCATTTTTTAAAAGAAAAATAAATACCATGTTTTACTTTTATTTTATTTTGGTATTGAAAATGGTTTTTATAATGTTTTTATATCAATGTGTTGTATTGATATCTTGTGATTGAAAAGTGGAAATGTTATGTTTCCTTTATGTATGTTTTATGTGATACGATTATGTTATGGTTCTTGGGAATTATTATGAAGACTGGTGGTTCCGTGATAAACTAAAGGCGGGTGAGCCCAATATAGCTCTCCAATGCATTGGGTAATGCGAAGTAGTTAAATGTTAAGGTTTCTCCAAAGAGATTTAGGGAATATGCTGTGATGGGTATTCCGAACGTAACCAAGAGGGTTACTCCCTACGTAAGAATGTTATGAATGCCTCAAGTTACCTTTATGTCTTATGATTTCTATGATTTATTCATGATTTAAAGAGGTATGTTAAAGTGATTATGTTTAATGAGTAGAGTACTATTTCATTTATTCTTGTGTATACATGTACTCATGTTTTCTTTCCATATTTTTATATCCCTTACTGAGCTTTTTATTCTCATCCCAAGTTTTTGAAATGTTTTTCACAAGTCAAGGGAAGGGTATATGATATGATGATAGTGTCAAGGAAGTGTCAATAAAGAATCCATGTTTTATTTTAAATATTTGTCCGTTGATGTGAAAAATGAATACTATCTTTTATGTAACCAATTTGTTTAAATATGGAATGTAATGCATGTTTTATGATCTAATTCTCGAAAACTCTAAAGCTGAAACGATCCTCAATGTGTAATCTTGTAATAACTCAAGATTAAGTAAGGTTTAAGGCTGGGGCCTTATACACACACACACACGTACACACACACATAGACATTATAATAAAATATCTTAATTAAATATTATCTTTCTTATTCTATTGTTAAATCCTCATAAAATGTTAACGTTTATCTTGCATTGAAAAATTTAATCCCAATAAAATGTATGGAGGTTTTTATATTTTTATGTTAAATATGAAATAATATATTCAATATAGTATTTATTTGAAGTGAAATTGAGACTAAAATCTTAGTATGTTATAATCTAATCCTACAATAAATCACATCCTCAAAAATTTTAACTATCACTTACTAATAAAATTTTTATAAGAGTATCCATAAGACATAAATAACTCATATATAATTCCTAGTGAATTGATTAGATGACCATATTAAGAAGGTCTATGATAATTATCTTTTAACTCTTAATAATCACATGTACAAATTTTCATTTTCCATAACCATTTGTGCTAAATATGTTTCCTTTATTGAATTATAAGACATAAGGGGTTTCTAAAGGAATACCATTCAAAAAATCATTTTTATGATTTTATTTCAAACCAAATAATAAAACCAAATAGATATGATCATATACAATAATAGAAAATGAAATTCATTATATAAAAAATCAATAATGACATGTCTCGTATTCAGAAACCACAATTTAAATCTGTGATCCTTTTTGAGTTATTTTATTATTAGGTTTTATAACCTAATAATTTTATTTACATTCTAAAATTAATTTTAAATCCATAATAATTTTTCTTAATGAGCATATGAATCCATAAAAAATATCCCCAAGAGTTTCAAACCAGGTGTGTAGTTAATCCCATTTTCCATACTGTAGGTGAAGATATTTTTTATATTAAACCAACATTTTTCTATAATATTACCCATAAATACATTTATATCAGATCCTGCATCCAGAAGTTTATATCTAGAGAGGGGTTTCATCGATAGAAAACCCCACAATCTCTAATGAATAAAAAAGTTAGGAAATTATCTTATAGTTTGACTTATTACTTGGGTTTTTAGTAATGTTATCTCATATAAATACCAAAATTTAACAAAAATGATATTAATAAATAATAAAAATATTCCCTGATACAAACTGAAGTTACTCATACACAAACACCCAAATCTAGTGTCGGGAACACATTTTCTTAATTATCATATTTGATATAAATTGAGAAAATTGAGTAACACTTACATCATTTCAAATTTGATAAACATTCCAACACATTATAATATCACAATCATAGACCCCAAAGGTTTATTTTCCTTGGAAATTAGATACTTAGAAATATTTTCCCACATATTTTTTTAATATTTCTCTATAATCTACAAATACAGGATCCCATTCTAGACATATCCTTGGCTATACCCATATTCATAACATAGGGAATAAAAATAATAAGAAATAAATTAACTTAAACACTCAGTAATGGATGCCTTAATCAATAATAAAAATGGTTTAGATCATATAATTTTAAGAAACATGAGTCTAGTGGAAATATCTTATTAAAATGGTCATAAATTCGTAATAGAAATCCATAATTTATTACAACATAACATGAAACCTAAAATTTTTAATCATATACCATGGAATATGAAAGAAAAAACAAGTTATAATAAACATTATCAATGGATCATAACATAGGCATGTGGAATAAAATATAAACTTGGCATAAAAATAAGCATAATAAACCATAACATTTTTTGAAAACTCAATGACTTACATGAATTATACAATGTAAAAAATTAAAAATTTTACACATAATTTCATGAACCGACCTTGAAAAACAGTCAAATTATCACTTAAACCGAAACGTGACAAGATTGAAAGGGAATTTCTGATACCCATGAGTTAGAGACTAGAACCTTGGAATCTAATAACAACCACAATAATTAATTTTTCAAAACTAAAACTAGAAAAATGTCATATATTTATAAATAATAACAGATGAGAAATATGATCTAGCCAAAATTGTTACAATGGTAGTGATATAAGAAAAAGTGGAAAGATATAACCCAAGGTACATGTCCACAACTAACTAAGAGAGTGGAAAACCAAACTATAAACATCTACTTAATTTTATATGTGAGAAATATACCATGGTCACCCCACTAGCTACCCATTCCCAGCTAAATAAAAACCTTGCTACCTATGTAAAAAACCTTTCCCATTCCTACATCAAATAAAACTATGATTACAAACCCCCGAGAGAGTGTATAAGGTGTGAGATAGACATGATTAATAGGATACCACCAATTTGTTTCATAAAATGTACATTTACAATAATCATACTATGATTTTTTTAAAATGGAATGATATGTAGTTTGGGTGTTTTATATCAAAAGCTTGGTAAATAGTTTCACATTTTTCCAATTCATTCAAAAAACAAGGTAATATGATTTCAAAGAATAATTTCCATAAACCATTTATATTTATAAAGGCATGTATCATATCAATTCAAGAACATAAAAATCCAAAAATATTACATAGACAATGAAAAATGGTAAAAAAACCTATGTGTGAAAATGATCAGGTTAGCTATGTCACTCATAGCTCGAATAATAGACAACTATTAGTGTTTAATCAGGTATCAAGAGTAAATAAATAAATTATTTAGGGAGGGAGGAAAACAAAAGAATGATAACCCCTTATAATGTCATGATCATGTTCCTAAATCCAATGTATCTACAATCTAGCAATTGAAGAACACCTCAGAAAGTGAACACCCTAACAATTCTACTGGATAAAGCCTAATATTAAACCATCCACATAATTACCCATGGATATCATGTGTTCTATATATAAAATAAATTTCCAAAGGGCTTATTACATTTTAGAAAAAATATCAAATAAATTTTTTTCATCAAAAACATGATTTGAAAAACAATTTGAAAACACTTTGAAAAAACCATTATTTTACCAAAAAAGTACAAACCAAATTTTCTCAAAAAAACTTTATATAAATACATAAAAAATAACTAAATGGTCATAGAATTTGATTTAGAAAACCATTTATAAAAAAATAGAATTTATGGTGCATAGAACATAGGTTAGAGATGGAATCACCAACCTCAAACTCAGGTCGCACACCAACCGTAATGGGATCCACACAACAAAAAGTGATGGAATTCTAGAGAAAGTTATAAGAGACCCTAGAAAGTATTATAAAAACATATAATCATGTTTCTAAAATAAAAAATGGTGGGTGGAGAATTTTGATCAACACATACCTCAGTTATCACATGATACACCATAATTGATGAGAAAACTAGCCTTCAAAAGAAAAACACATAAAGGATCTTGAAGAGTCTAAAGAAAGATATTAAAATGATAAATATATCCCATGAAAATGATCTAGATACACTTTTGAAACCAAGAGAAGTAGTGGAAAGAAGAATAGAATAATCAAACATACCAAAGCCTTGGAAACCGATCGACTCGGGATCAAAACACATAGAAAAGGAGTTTGAAAGAGCTAGATTTACCCAAAAGCACATAGAAATAAAATATGTTTTGGGATAGGATAAGGGAGGTGAATGAGAAAAGGGATGGGTGACTAATAAATTTAATCTATTTTATCATACATTATTTACAATATGGATCATTTTTTTAATAATTTGAACTTTCAGAATGGTTGATACAATGAAAAACATGTCACCTTATCTTATAATCCTAGGATCCGAGTTCACAATATAAGTATTGTTAATAATTTTCTTTTCTTTAAACCAAAATCATGTATTATTTCCATAATCCATTCACATAAAGAATTTATATTAGTGGTGTGAACCAACTCAATTATCCGATTTTCCAACTTTATAAGTCATCTCCCTTATAAACACTCCTAAAAATCCCCAACCCATTTTATTACACCATTTAAGATGGGATATAGCTTCAAAAAGGCATACATTCAAGTTGATGATGTTTAAATTATTTACACCAAATGAATTTATATACCCTGAAATTCAAGAAAAAGAATGATAAAGTATGAAGAGATGAGTCTGCTACACCCTCACCAATGATTCCCATTCCCAAGTCTTGTGAGAATAAGATCTGTGATACCACAACACTTTAAAAAGTGTAATAAACATCCAATGCAATTAATTTATCTAATAATAAATGATCTATAATAGTTTATTCACAACATAAATTTATATATCCATCTCTATGTTATTATAACTCAAAAAATTGTAAGGATTAGGGTGGTACTTCTTGAGATGAGATTTTTAGAAAACCTCATGAATACCTATAAAGTAAGATGGTATCTCCTTCCAATATGAAACCTAAGAAAACAAATTAGATATCAACTGGTCAAACATATCTTGGAGCCATCTTCTCCTATTTCCCAAGATGATGGTGACCCAACTAAGGATAAACTATCAAGAAGTCTTGGTCACAAATGGAAGACACCAATGTATGGAATCTATGATCCCCAAATTATTTTATTCAACTATAATATGTAACAAAGCATCAATATATATCTTGGGTTCTCATCGATGTCTAATGAAAGTGACTCGATCCCATAAGAGATGTCCTTCCTACCTATGACCAAAAAATAGATTACCTACTTGGGTGACCATTCAAATTCTCAAAGGGTTCAATTCTGACAAGATATTGGTAAATATTATTATAATTAAACTAGACCAGACCTAGATAGTTGTCCCAAGATCCACCAAAATACCATATGCAGGCACAAAGAATATCCTCCAAAATCATTATATCACACTCCATTTAACCATTCATCTATGGATGTTAAGATGTACTAAATCTAATATGGGTCCCCAGAACCTATGGGATACTATTCTAGAACCAGTAGATAAACTATGGATCCCTATTAGAGATAATAGTATTTAAGAACCCATGTAAAATAAAAATTTTCGGCAGAAATATCTTACCTAGATCTTGAACCTCGGTAGTGTCCTTGATCAGAATGAAATGAACTAATTTCATCAAACGATCGATCACCACCTAGATATAATTATTTCCTTTGGGATTCCATGGTAATATTATAATGTAGTCTATGGAAGCATCATTCAATTTCCAAAATAGAACCAGAAGATTCTTGATAAGACTAGAGGGATTCAGGTGTTCTGCCTTTATCTATTGGTAGGTTTAACATCGGAATACATAATCAGAGATGTCACCCTTCATACCCAAACAATATAAATGTCATCTTGTTCCATAATAAAAATTTATAGTGTTAGGGTAAATGATCAAAGAATAACTAAGATAATCATGTAACATTGAATTTCTGACAAATGATGGAAAGAAAAACCAATTCCTGAAGGAAATAATTCCATCAAAAGGGAGAGACCAACCACAAATGGTTTCCCCACCATATATGGTTTCCTTGTTTACTCTAAAATAATCATCATACTACTGGTCCAATATAATAGACTCAAGGGGAGATGATGTCAACTGGACACTGGCTAGAACCATTCCTGAATCATCCTTCCATGAATCTAGATGCAATTGAATGAAAATGCCCATAAGTTTCCACTACTATTTTGATTCCAAGATATAATGAAAGGGATACATCTTTATAAGAGTGTTCATGAAGAAATTACCTTTCCCAAGGGTATAAGAAATGTTAATGAAAAATTTCTAGAGGTATTCCACCTATCATCTCTGCCTGAGGTTTAGGGAAAATATGTAAATCCAGATCTTGTGATTATAAAAGACCTTAAACTACTCCCCAAATAGGCAGTGTCTCTAAAAAATAAGTGCATGTATAATAGAGATGATCTAAAAATCACGAGAGGTGTAATTATTCTAATTCATATGATTCAAAAAAAAAACATTTTCCACCCCATGATTATACTGTATAAGAATACAACCCATACTGGAACTAGAAAAATCACAATATACCAAATAGACTGTACTAGGTACCAGTAATATCATAATAGGATTCCTTTAAAAAATATATTTTAATACCTTGATAGAATTTTGACGCATATCATCCCAAGTGAACTTCATCAATTTTCTGGTAAGATCTGTCAAAGGTGATACTTTCTTTGAGGAATTCTTTAAAACCTACAAATAATATCTTTTAAGGACTAGGTATCTATGTATCTCAAAAATATTCCGTGGTTCATCCCATGATAATAAATCCTTTAACTCTTCAAGATCGACTAAAATTGCTTGTATAAATCATGTGCCTTAAGAACATCAATTCTTAGATTTAGAAATTTCATTTTGATTGCTTCACATAAAGGCAGTAACTTTGGATTTCTAGAACCAAATTCAGATGGTGCTCATGCCCATGATCAGATCTCAAATAAACTTGGATATCATCCATGAATACCAAAAACAAAATTATCAATATTTTGATGGGTTAAATGGAATATAAAATGAATAAAAATTTTAGGAGTGTTATTCATACCAAATGGAATCACATGATATTCATAATGTCCATACCTACTTTTAAATGTGGTTTTATAGAAATCTGGATGCCGAACATTGAGCTCGAGATACCCCGACCAAAGATTTATTTTAAACAACTACATCAGCCCCTTTAACTTATCAAATAGACTATAAACTTATGGAATGGGTATATTTATTAATAGTTACATGTTTAATCTTTTTTTATACCATACAAAGATAAAGAGTATCATCGACCTTCTTAGAAAAGAGCATAGGGGCCACCCACAGTGAATCACTAGTATAAATAAAGCCCATCTTCAACAGATCATACAACTAAATATTGATCTATTTGATATGTTTGGGATCCATATTAAAATATGGTATTGGACAAGACTACATACTAAACACCAAATTTATTGTGAGCTCTACCACCCTCTAGGAAGGTAAGCTTAATAATCCATCTGGTAAATATGGAGGAAATAGAATATAATGAATGGAGGATCAACAAGTGTGGTAACATCATCATGATCAATTATAGTGGAAGACCACAAAATATTGTTCTCTTGGAGAAAAGGATCTGCATGGATGGACCTCAAAACCCATCCCCTTGGAACACTCAAGAACTACCATTGGTAGAAAGAAAGGTGACACATTGAAGATAAAAATTAATCTCAACTTGTTTAGTGAGAAACCTATCCATCATGATGATGTCATTGAATATATATTTATCAAGAAAATGGAAGTCCTAGACTAACTCTGTATTAGAAATTGAAATAGTGAAATATGGAAAATGATATCCTTACTCTTTACTCTTTCCATGAGGAATCATTAGCTCTATAAGAAAGGACATGAATGTTGTTATAAGTTTCAATACATCAATAAAATAGGAGGACATAAAATTGTGTGAGGTACCTATATAAAAAAAATATGTTTCTTTAGAAGATGAAACAAAAATATTAAATCTCACTATAGTTGGTCCCACATCATCCTTCACCATAAAATCATCCACTATGTGAAGGTGATTCACTACTAAGGATTGTTGCTGGAACCTTGTAGACTTTAAATATTATTATTTCACAATAGTGGAATTTGGAGATAAAGATACCTGACCTTAACAAGGCATAGAAAAATCCTGGAAGAACCTATGGAGATAGATTCAATATCCATAAGCACTGAAATTATTATTTGGTGTAATGTTATACCATCATATGTTCCCTACCTTTCCACACTGATACCAGGTTAGGGGAACACAACTGGATTCTACTGATGGTACTGAGGAGGACCACTATTCATAACCACCTCCACCACCACTATAATTACCGTGAAACACCCACATACTTTCATGTTCTCTGCTAAATCTTCCACTGGGTCAAGGGGAAGATATAGATAATCAAATCATTCCCACCATATCCATTTCTTCCATTATTTTCCTATCAACCATATCAGTATAAGTGGGGAAAGTCAGCATATATATCTGTGATCATATATTAGGATAAAAACCCTTTAGGTATTTATAATCTCTTATCTGATCATTTATCACTACCTCTATATAATAATGAACTAGATATAAAAAATGGTATGTGAAATTCTATACAAAAAACTCTACCTTATACAAGGAGAGGACCTCTATGGACATCAATATCACCAAATACTATATGAAAATAATAATAAAATAATAGCGTCCTAAATCACTTCTATTCCAATACCACATTTCAGTTCTCCTGAACCATGGAATCCCACCACCTCTTACAAAGACCCTCGATCTTGAACATTGAACATTTAACCTTGACAGACTCAAGCGTCCCCAGGAAATCATCGACCAAGTCGATCTTACAATCTAGTCTCTTCTATATTAATGTTAATTATTACTCTTAATGGATGAATAATTCTTGTGTAGTAACTCTCAATATTGATTTGTGTCTCCCCCAGCTCTTGGTTTCACCTCACCATCTTAATTCTGAACATGTGGTACATTTTGGCCCATGGCTCAAACATACCATGTGGTAACCTCTAAGAAATTTTTATCTAGTGTAGGATTCCCTTAAGGATCATCTCTCACTATAACCTCCTTTGGAACCCTTATAATTTGTCTTAGAGGCATGTTTATATATACCAAAATCCAAAACAAATGACTAGACAATAGAACAATACGAGTTTATACCATAGGAATATAAGTAAAAAATATGATTAATGTAAAAAACTAATATATAAGACACATATCGCATGATCATATTGTGACTTAAGGGCCTACATGGCATGATCTGGCTATACACTCACCGAAACCTACCCCTCAAATAAAAAAATCTTTTCTCTTATCTTCCAATATCCTAAAACGTACCATAACCACATTCTAATATCAAATTTTTCTAACCTTTCCAAGACAAAATATCCAACTAGGATCCTAATTGGATTATGGTAAGACCCAAAAGGATTTCCTGATTCCTACAAGTTGATGTCCAACACCCGATAATCCTATAATAAATAGAGGGAATGATTTTCCAAAAAAAAATGAGACACATGAAATATATATAAAAAGTAAACCATATTTGAAATAATCCATAACCAAAATACTTCCAACAGTAGCTATACAACCAAATTATACAAGATAATTCCCAAGGTATATTTCCAAAAGTAACCAAAAGAATAGACACTGAAACAATCCACTATTACTCCATGTGATACATGGGAAATATCCCAAACAAGTAGGATCATACCTAGCTGTTCAATAACAATAATATTTACAATAATCCCAATATTTTTAATTTAAAGAAAATATTTCATGATATGTATTTACATAGTTTTATATCAAAATCATGGTAAACAAGTTCCCCATTTTCCAATTCATTCATAAAATTGGGTAATAAAATTTCGAAGCATAATTTCCATACAAAATTTACATTTCAATACTACAAAAATGGTCAAGGGAAGCCCCCCTAATATCAGCGGTAAGAAAAAACGCTGATAAAGGTTACCCTATATCAGCGCTAAAATTTTAGCGCCGACACAAGGATTATTTATCAGTACTTTTCTAGCGCTGATAAAATGACCCTTTATCAGTGCTAGAAAAACAATGATAAAGAATCTCTGTATTAGCGCTGATACATGAAAGATTTATCAGCTCTTTTATAGAACTGATAAAGAGTACCATTATCAGTTCTAAAAAGCGCTGATAAAGGATACCTTTATCAGTGCTAAAATGTTAGCACTGATAAAGGTTGTCTTTATCAGCGCTTTGTTAGCGGTGATAACACCTTAGTCTATTTTTTTATAAAGCCAGTCGCACAGTGACCTCGTTTTATCACGACCTAAAGCTCTCGCAGTACTAGAACCCTACAACTCCCCTATGCCGCCCACTGAGTTCACGTTTCCGGACCTCTACCGCCCTCTCTTCTCGTTGCCGGACCTCCGATTCCCTCGCTTCTCGTTGCCGGACCCCCGCCGCCCTCGCTTCTCATTTCTGGACCTCCTCCGCCCTCGCTTCTCGTTGCCGGACCTCCGCTGCTCGCAACTCCCTCTTCTTTTTGCCCGCCCTTCCCCACCCGCAATGCCCTCTTCAGTTTGCCAGACCTCCCTTTAAGGCATGTTTTCCAAATATTTTTTTTAATATTGTTCTTGTTGTTGGTTGAATCGTTGATGGATATTGATTATGTTATTTCATTTAGATTCATTGTTATGTTTTGGGTGTACCTTTCTTTAGGTTCCAAATTATGATCTTAGTGGTTCTTCATGGTTAGTGGTTGTAGTCTCTTATTTGGGTGAAGGTATGTATTCTTAGTATATTTCCATCTTATCTCCCACCATTTTAGTGAAAATTTAAATGGTTGGGTGAACTATTCTAGGTCTCTGGACATTATTTGGATTTTCTCTCTTCTTAGTGATGTAGACGTTTCATTTAGAGATGTATGATGTTCTTGGAGGATATACATTAAGGGTTCTTGGGAATATTGGTTATCTATTCATTTTAATTTTTTCGTAGTGGTCCTTTATTCAGTGAATCTTCCCATTTGACCCTCTATCCCAAGGTAAAATTCCCTCCCTTTCTCTCTTCCCTTGGGCTCCATTTTTAGAGTGATTTGGCCTTTTATCTACAAGAAATATCTAAGTAAGAATCTCATATTCACTTTTATTATCCTTTCTTGGTCACTACGTTTTTCTCTCTGGGGTTAGTTTTCTATAGAAAGGGTTTTGACCTAGGTTGGATTTAATCTCATTTATTTGGGTTAAATCTTTATGGTTATGATGTTTAATTGCATCCCTAGGGCCTTTCCTTAGTTCAGTTGGTGGTTTCATTCTGGTTTTATGAATATTTCAAGAAATAGGTAGGTTGTTCCATTATTTGACATTGTTTTATGTGTTTAATATGATTTATTTGGTTCTAAAATGGTTTTATAAATTGTCTGGGTTGTGGGAAACATGTTTTCCAATTTTTTTGTTGTGTGTAAGGGTTTGATAATGATTTGACTATTGTAAATGGTTGTTTGTCATGTGTGTTTCTATTATTGGAAGTGTGATTGTATAAAATAGATATAATTTTATATAGGGGGTGGAATTGAGAACAAGGTAATCCTAGTTATCTAGGTGGGTAGACTAGGTCTAGTATATTAGTTGAATTTGTCAGGCCGATGATTGGTCTCCTTAATAAGGATATACATAACAACACTAACTAAACATTCTTGTGCTAGGGATTGGAGGCTCAAATAGGACCTTCATGTCTAAGATATGTGATCACCAAGAGTACGAGGATCCTAGGACCCTAGTAACCCTAATACCTTATAGATTTTCTATAGTGCTCATACTATTCTTACCATTATCTTATCACATTTACATTCTCTTTTATTTCAAAGAATGTTTATTTAAATTGTATCTTCATTTTTCTTAAAAAATGACATGTTAATGTTTATCATAATGTCATTACATGGAATCTATTTTTGTTGTGTCCTACTAGGTATGTTGGCTCACACCATATATACACCCTTAGGTTTATGTAGACCTTATTATGTTTTACCCAGTTAATGGCAAGGATCCCTTGGTGGTGATGGTGAATATATGTGCTAGTATTTCCCCTTTTAGTGACTGTTATTGGTTGTGGAATGGGGATGTTGAACCTCATGTTTCATGGAGGCTTGGTTGTATTGTTGGTTCCCTTACCTTTTTTGGTTATTTTGGTTTTGGTTGAAATTGTTAAATGCTTATCCCCTATTGCAGTGTTATCTTTTGGTCTATTATATTGTAAATTTTTTTTATGATACGGTGTTTGATTATTATGTAATATTTATGTTTTTTTAAATGAAAAAACCATTCCCAAAGGTGTTACTCAATGCCTAGGAACTAGTTACAACCCATGGGGATTGGTAATTCTCTTTGGACCTTCCCATGAGTTGGGTCAGGTGTCAAGTGGGATGGTAACCTGGCCTAGTTAATGACAAGAAGTCTACACCATAGTATGGTTTTCTAAATCCTTTTTGTACCGTGTCCATGGGAGGTTGAAACATGGTATCTTTTTTTATAGTCTTAAATTCCATGAGCCCCATTTTATATTCTTTTTTCTCCTACACAAATCTCATTTGAAATCTTGATTCTTTAAGGCATACAAGAGTCATTTTAACTCCTCCAAACTCCCTTCTTCTTAGATAGAAGCTCCAGTGGATGCGTTTGGTTTCTCTCTAATAAGGGGATCTCTCATCGATTGGAAATCCTCTATCTCCTCTTATGTCCTACTTATATAGTGATATATCATCAACTTTTTAGTGAATCTGATATTCTTTTTTATGAATATTTATTATAGGTTAGAATAATTGATCTCCTACCCCTTCATTATTCATTGACAGATCCCATTATGGGTGTTAAGTTGGGTTGATCACTAATTAATGGAAGGTCATTCCACAATGTTTCTTCCACACAATTGAAACTTTTTTCTTGATTTATTCAATATGAATTATAAAAATAATTTAATATGATTTGAATTAAAGTGGATTTTATTTGTGATTTTAGATCCATGTATTTTTGAAATAAATCCCCTTCTTAGTTGTTTTTTTGTGTCATGAAATGATTTGAGAAACTATATATTTTAGTGGGAATATTTTATAAAATAATTAGCCTTGATTTCAAGAAAATGATTAGAATATAATATGATTTAAAAAAGGAATAGATTTTATGAAAACCTATGATTTGGTTTTGAAATAAAAATTCATGTTGAAAACTAAAATTGGGTATTTGAATGTAATAAATGAAATTATTTGTGATGATTGATTTTCCCATGTTTGGTTGATTATTTGATTTGAAGTATATAAACCCAGGGTATTTAGTGGTAATTTGGATAAGAATGTTAGGATATAATCTCCTAGCACTAGATTTATGATTAAAATACTAACTTAAACATACTATGACATGAATGTTTCCCCAATGGGAATTTGAGTCCCGATGACCTGAGTCGTGGTATGTGTTCACAAATTGATCCATGATCACTGATTGAGTTGTGTGAGGATCATATTACTAGAAACTAACATACCATAGAGTTTGATACATGTTAATATGATATATTTTTTTATTACATGAAATTGATTATAGAACTATTTTGATCATGACAACTAATTTATATAAGAGTTTTATATACATTGTTCATTTAAGACAGTTTTATATATCTTATATATTTTTGATTATGAATGTATGTGATGTTGGAAATATGAAAATACTAAGATACCATATTGGTACATGTTACTAAGATTTATGTTTGACTATATACTTATTATATTTTCTTATTATTTATTACACACCACCACTTGAGTCGAGTAACCTGATTGAAATCCATATTGGTACTTTGTTTCTGATGTGGATATTGTTTTTTATGTGTTTGTGACATGTGTATGTGTGGATATATGGGTACTTAGGAATGATGATATTGAATATAGGTCATATACCTAGGAGTGGTAGATGTATCATTCTTGATTATTCTTGTGTTTGGTCTGGGGTGATTTGAGGAAACTATAATGAATCTAAAGTAATTATATTTAATGAAGATGAATAAATACTAATGGTTAGGCTCTATTAATCACATTTTTTATAAGGAAGTGGTTCTCTTCTACTGTATTTGGAAGTCTTTTTTGTGTACTTGAACCATAAATAATAATATTTGAGATTCAAATAGGATGAAGTTGAATAAAGATTCGATGGATGCTAATCATTTAACAATAGAGTATGAGAACAGAGTGAAAGAGTTCATCAAGTTTGCAAAGGATAACGCAAAGGATCCTTCTCAAATCCTTTGTCCATGTTTACGTTGTTGTTATTATAGACTAATTACTCCAGAGGAGTTGGAAGAACATTTTATATGTCATGGAATAGATCAGAGTTATAAATGTTGGAACAAACATGGAGAAATAGAGAATGTAGCTACTGGATGGGATAAAACTACGTTTTACGGATCGTCAGATATGAATACAAATATGGATAATGAAGAAGACCGTATGGGGGATGTGATTACAGATTTAAATTATGATGAGGATCATATTGAGGAAACGACAAATACAATTAAAGATGAACTCTGTGATTGCCCAAAATTGTTTGAGAAGTTAAAGAGTTGTGCAAAGACGCCATTGTATGCTTCTTGGACTATGTATACAACATTGTCAGCTGTACAGAAGATGTATAAATTGAAATCAGGCAATGGATAGAGTGATGTCAGTTTTATGGAACTACTTTCTCTCTTGAATGACATGCTCTTGGAAGATAATGAGCTCCCAAGCCGGACATATAAAGCTAGACGAATGCTATGCCCGATGGGAATGATTTCTGAAAGAATACATGCCTACCCAAAAGACTGTAGATTGTTTCTCAAGGAGAAAAAATCACTTACAGATTGACCAAAGTGTGGTTCTTCTCGATACAAGAAATATAAATCCAATCTTATAAAATTTTTATGCTACTTTCCAATCATTCCAAGGTTTAGGCAACTATATGGAAGTGAAGAAACTATAAGACAATTGTCGTGGAATGTAGATAAATGAAATAAATATGGGTTACTATGTCATTCGTCCGACTCTCCTCAATGGAAAGAAATTGATCCTGAGTATCCTGAATTTGGTAAAGTGTCGAGAAACCTTCGTCTGACGTTATCTACAAATGGAGTGAATCCTTTTGGTTTTTAAACCAGAACTCATAGTAAATGGCCTGTTTTGTTGGTAAATTATAACTTGCCACCCTGGTTATGCATGAAGCAGAAATTCATCATGTTATCTATGCTTATATCAGGACCAAAACAACCAGGTAATGATATTGATGTTTATCTGGCTCCTTTGATCGAGGATTTGATGTTATTGTGGGACCCAAGTTTAATTTTGTATGATGCTTATAAAAGGGAATACTTCACGTTGAGAGCGATGTTGAATGGGACAATGAATGATTTCCCTGATTATGGAAATTTGTCAGGCTATAGCATTAAAGGAACTCAAGGGTGTCCCATTTGCGAAGAAGATACAGAATCAATTAGGTTGAAACATTCATCAAAATATGTGTTTCTAGGACATCGTAGATTTCTACCTCATCTGTATAAGTACTGATCTTGGACGAAATCATTCAATGGAAGTTTAGAAAAACATGCAACACCGTCTCCACTAACAGGTGATCAGTTGTTTGAGAAAGTAAAAGATCTGAACACTATTTTTGGTAAACCATTTTTGAAAAACCTTATGAAGATCAGTTGGAAAAAGAGATCAATTTTTTTTGAATTACTATACTGGAATTGTTTGTATGTCAGACATTTTCATAATGTGATGCATGTGAAAAAATGTATGTGAAACTGTTATCATAATGTTGCTAAATGACCCTGGAAAAACAAAAGATGGAATTAAGGCAAGGTTGGACATGGTTGACATGAGAATAAGATAAGAGTTGTCTCCCGTGAAGGGTGAAAATCGAATGTTTCTTCCTCCAACTACTTATACTCTTTATAGGGTGGAGATATATCAGTTTTGAAAATTCCTCAATGATGTAAATGTTCCAGAGGGGTACTCATCAAATATAAAGAACATTGTGTCAATGAATTATTTGAAGTTAAAATGTTTGAGATCACATGATTTCCATGTTTTGATGAAAGATATAATTCCTATAGATTTACGTTGCATTTTGACCAAGAATGTTTGTCATACGTTAACAAAAATTTGTTTCTTTTTCAAAGCTATATGTATCAATGTTTTAGAACTAGGGAAATTTCCAGCTATGGAAAAAGAAATTGTCATCATATTATGTGAATTAGAAATGTTCTTCCTGCCAACATTATGTGATATGATGGTTCATTTGATGATTCACTTGGTGAGAGAGATTCAACTTTGTGGTCCTGTTCACTATAAATGGATGTATCCTGTTGAATGGTATATAAATATTTTGAAAGGGTATGTCAAAAATCGAAGTCAGCCAGAGGGTTGTATAGTGGAGCGATATATTTTTGAGGAAGCCATTGAATTTTGTAATTAATAACTATCTGATGTGGAAAGCATTGGTCTCCCAAAATATCATCACACTGGACGCATTGAGGGTGAGAGAAGTTCTGGTAGGGAAGTTGTGACAATCAATATTATAGATCGAGAGCAGGATCATCTTTATGTTGTGCATAACAGTTGGGAGGTTGCTCTATATATTGAACTCACAAAGAAATTCTTAGGCAGTTTAATCTATCAAGTGCTGAAAAATGGTTATCAGATACACATAATCACCAGTTTATAGGATGGTTTCAGGACCATATTTTTATGCAGTTGGATGAAAATGTGAATTCAATTCCAGAACGACTTCGATGGCTAGCTGCTGGACAAAGTGTGTATGTGTTATCTTACAGTGGTTATGCAATTAATGGTTATACATTCTATACAGATGAACATTATGAAGATAGTACCATGCAAAATATTGGAGTTAATCTAGTGGCGGAAGCAATGCATGTTTCTGGTAGTAAGGACGGAAATCGAATTTATACAAATATGTCATACTTTGGCATTATCCAACTAATATGGGAGTTGGATTATATGACATTCCAATTGCCGATTTTTCAATGCAAATGGATTGATAACAGCAGTGGTGTTAACATAGATGAATGGGGATTTTCGAAAGTTGATTTTAGTAAAGAAGGGTACAAAGGCGAACAGTTTATTATTGGATCACAAGATGTACAAGTTTTTTATGTTCCAGATCCTGCAAACCAAAAGTGGTCGATTTTTCTGTTATCTTCCAAAACTATTGAAGGTTTTGATGAAAATTTAGTTGAGGACGATCCTTTTAGTGGTACATCGCAATCATTTCGGAGCATTCCTAATGCATATGATGTTTTTTTATGTTAGATGAGATCACAATGAAGGGATTTGGATAGTCGATAGAGGTGTCAAATCCCTTCAACCTTTGAAAAAAAGAAAGGGAGTTCAGTAAACAGGATATATTTTGTTTGTAATATAGATCCTGTTATCTCAAGTTATTATCTTATCATTACTGAATTTATGTAATCTGAATTAACTATTCAACCACTTTTGCAGATAATGACTTCTTCACATTCTGGTGCTCCTAACCTTGAGGCTGAACAAGTCTCTCAAGCTGCTGCTGCTACGGCTGCTGCTGCTCCTGTAGATCATACTACTGCTATTGTTGCTCCTGTTGTGGCTCCTGTTTCTCCTACTGCTCCTCCTTCTACGGATCCTACTGCTCCTACTGCGGTTGTTACTGCTCCTGCTACTCCTGCAGCTCATGCTGCTACTGCTGTTGCTCCTACTGCGGCTCCTGTTGCTCCTGCTGCTCCTCATGCTGTGGCTCATGCTGCTCCTACTGCGGCTGCTGCTGCTCCTACTACTGCGGCTCCTGTTGCTCCTAGTGTTGAGGTACATCAACCATCAGCACATGCTATTGATACCATTCCAGATGAACATATATATGATGTTGATATCATTGAAATGGCCAGAAATGAAGGACCGACGTCGCAGAAAACACAGGTCCGTCGTTGTTTGACGGTGTTAGCCAAAATTCTTAAGGTGAAAAGCAATGGCATCAAATTTAAAGTCGGAAGAAATGCTTGAGGACAACATGTGAATCCCAACAAGGCTATGTTTAGCAGCTACATTAGAGTTGTCACTCAGAAACGCATGCCAATTGACATTGATTCATGTCACCATGTTGTGTTCGGTCTAGAGGCTGTGATCTGGGACGAAATTACGGTAACATTATGAATTTTTTTCTTTAATTTACTAGAAAATAAAATAATGAAACAATGTATTACTCTTCTCAATCTCTTACAGAGTACATTTATAGTAGACAATTCACACAAGGATTATGTACTAAGGCTTGCAGGAAAGATTCATTGAGGTTTTCGCACTATTTTAACAAGATGCCACCTGAAAGATTCTAAAGGTAAAATAAACCTACACCCACCCATTGTCTTCACTCACCTGATATCCCAAAAAGAATGGGATGCATTTATTGGCCGTTGTGGGGATGAGAAGTTTTAGGTTCATTGTGGGTGATAATACATTGTTTTAGGATACCTGTATTCATCACTTTGATTGTCAATATTTCATTTATGAAACATAAACTCTGTACTGAAAATAAGGAACGTGCATCAAAACCAATATGCCCCTATCGTAAAGCAAGGATGGGGTACACTTCATTAGAAAAGAAAATGGTACATATTTTAAATTTACAGTAATATTGTTAGGTGCCAATAAACAACATCATAATTATCTTTCTATGTTTATATGTAGATTGATGAGTCTAAAACCAAATGCACTTCCATCCCATGTTATGTGCTATGGATGGAGGCACGTGTGAACAAAAAAGAAAAGTTAGTAGATGAGAACACACAGAAAGTGTGGGAAATATGTGTAAGTATGACACGTCGATAAAAAGATTTGTTTAAAATTGCTATTACATAAAAATAATTAGTTATTTTCCTATATCCGACAGTCACAGGAATCAGCTACTCCTGTAGCAGATAAAGACCTATTATCGACGGCTTTGAAGCATCCAGAAAAATATGGTCGTGTTAGAGGTGCATGGTTTGGGGTGACTACCCGAGTATATTTTGAGAAGAAGAAACAAAATGGATGATATAGATGAAAAATTAGAACAAATGAGCGAAAAATAGCAACCCTTCAAGAACAATTGTAATGGCAGGGAGAGTTGCTAGCAACTTTTATGAGTGGGAAGCAAAGGGAAGACACAACTCAGGAACAACCAACATGTGAACATCCCACCCCACCCCCACCAACTTTGAGGCGATCCATTTGCCTCAAAGAACTGTCTTAGCCGTGGTAATCAATATTCTAATAATTGTTCCCATGAAATGTGAATCAGACAAACACTGATAATTTTTCTGTACTGATCTTATATAGGGTGATAATGATTGTGATTTATATCTGTCAACACCCACCTATCACCTTGTAGCGAGGGCTACAATGTTAAATATCCCATATGCCAGACTGCATAATAGACCACTTCCAAAAGATCATCTGAAAGTGACAATTAATGTAGCTCACGAGACAAATGCAGAGCTACCTATTCCACTTGATGAAGATGATATTCATATGGTCTAAAAGGCTATTGTGACATTCATTGCATGGACATCACAACTTTTAAGAGTACATGCATACAAAGAGGTATTTATTTCCTCTTTTTTTCAAGCTAAACCCTTAACAATTAATAAAAAAAGGGTCTGAACCAATGATTGTTGTTATAGACGGAGAAAGGGAAGTGGGTGACAAACTTTGGATCAAAACCATCTAAAGGATCGACCAACTGATACCAAGGAGATACTGAAGGCAAAATAACACCACCTGTTCTCTATCCACATTTAATAGCATTGAAGACTCATGTGGATATGAAGCTAAAATATGGTAATAGTCATCTAGTGTGTTTCGAAGAGAATATATACGGAGAGGAAAGTCAAGATTTTTTTGCTGCTGAAAATGTAAATGAAATCTGTGAAAATGGTTGGCTAGGTGTCATAGTTGTAAATGTATATATGAGGTATGTTTCCATGAATTGATTTTCTAAAATCTGGTCTACTGGGAAAATTATGACTAAATGCATTTTATATTGTCGATAGACGAATTTATGAAAAACAGTTGAAGGAATTTTCCCATGAGCCAAGATTTGGACTCGTTATTCCTCATATCACATCAACACTCCTAAAAAAAATAGAGCCATAAAAAGGGATGCAATAGTGAACAACGTGCTGAAAACATTTGAAAGAAAGATTACAGATGACAGACTTTTCATAATACCAACCATGCAGGGGTAACAATATACGATTAAAGAATATCAATTATATTTTCAATTCTTTTATTACTTATTCCTTTTTGTGTTTTTAGGATACATTGGTTGCTAATTGCGGTGAACTTGGATACTCTGAAGATTTATTTTCTGGATTCAAAGCAATGATATCCATCAAACCGACCACACATGATGGAGTTTGTGAATCTGTAAGACACTACATCATATGTTTTAGGTATAAACATCAAGTAATATAATTTATATTATATTTTACTGAGGATTCTGTTATGATAGGGTGGTGTATCATTATCATCTAAAAAAAGGAATGAAGATAGGGGCTAGGCATAGGGAGGCGAGCAAGTACTACGTCTGGACAAATATCAGGGTATATATAATAAAAATTTCACTATCCAAACACATCTCAACACAAGTTACTTATTCTCCTAATGATCAATTTTTTTGCAGTGTCCAAAACAAACAAATGATAATGATTGCAGTTATTAGGTTTGTAAATTTATGAAAGAGATCATTTTTCATCAGCAAACTAGCATCCCTAAAGAGGTATTTTCAAAAACAACTACTAGTTCGTTTAAGTTATTTATTAATTATTTATTTTTATATTTTGTAGTACTAATCTGACTGCCAAAAATCCTCATACTCACAAGACGATATATATGTGTTTAGAAACGAGTGGGCCGTATACCTGATGGCAGATTGTACACAAATACAATAAAGATCAGACTTGGGGACATGTACAATTGGTGGTCATTTTTGAGAGGGGTGAAGGGGATCAAAAGATGAAACATTGTTGTATGTAAATGTTGGTAGGAAAATTGTAATTGTTATTAAATAAAACATCCTTTATCCAATGAGTCATTTTACCATTTTAATAGATGATATTCACCAGCAACATGCAAGAATGCTGAACCACTCAAAGGGTCTCTCTTTTGTTTAAAATGGACACGATTTTAAGTGAAAACAACAACTGACCTATGAAAATCTGACCAAATGAATTCGGATTGTGTTGATCCTTTAGGATAACGATACAAGGGTCCTTTGTGCCATGTAAGAGTCAACCCCGCCTCAATCCGAGGCATGCTGTGGCCGGTACCACTCAAAGGGTTTATCTTGTTTAAAATGGACACAATTTTAATTGAAAACAAAAACAGACCTACGAAAATCTGACCAAAATCATTAGGATTGCCATGATCTTTTAAAAGAACAATCCAAGGGTCCTATGTGACATATAAGAGTCAACCCCACATCAATCCGAGACACGGTGTGACCGCTACCACTCAAATGGTCTCTCTTTTGTTTAAAATTTACACGATTTTAAGTGAAAACAACAACTAACCTACAGAAATCTGGCCAGACACATTTGGATTGTATTGATACATTAGGATTACGATCCAAGGGTCCTTTTTGATTTTTAAAAGTCAACCCCGCCACAATCTGAGGCACGGTGTGGCCGGTACAACTCAAAAGGTCTCTCTTTTGTTTAAAATGGACACGATTTTAAGTGAAAACAACAACTGACCTACGAAAATCTGACCAAACGCATTCGGATTGCCTTGATATTTTATAAGAATGATCCAAGGGTCCTTTGTAATGTTTATGAGTAAACCCCGCCTCAATCTGAGGCACAGTGTGACTGCTACAACTCAAAGGGTCTCTCTTTTGTTTAAAATGGACACGATTTTAAGTGAAAAAAACATATGACTGATGGAAATCCAACCAAAAAATTCTGATTGTGTTGATCCTTTAGGATAATGATACAAGGGTCCTTTGTGATGTGTAAAAGTCAACCCCGCCTCAATCCAAGGCACAGTGTGGCCGGTACCACTCAAAGGGTCTCTCTTTTGTTTAAAATGGACACAATTTTAATTGAAAACAAAAAATGACCTATGAAAATCCAACCAAAATCATTAGGATTTCCTTGATCTTTTATCATAACGATCCAAAGGTCCTTGGCGACATGTAAGAGTCGTCTCTGCCTCAATCCGAGGCACGGTCTGGCTGGTACCACCCAAAGGGTCTCTCTTTTGTTTAAAATGGACATGATTTTAAGTGAAAACAACAACTGACCTACATATATCTAAACAAAAACATTCGGATTCTATTGATACATTAGAAGAACAATCCACGGGTCATTTTTGACATGTACGAGTCAACCCCACATCAATCGAAGGCACAGTGTGACCGCTACCACTCAAAGGGTCTCTCTTTTGTTTAAAATGGACACGATTTTAAGTTAAAACAACAACTGACCTATAGAAATCTGAACAAACGCATTAGGATTTCCTTGATAACATAGGATAACGATAAAAGGGTCCTTGGTGACGTGTAAGAGGCATCCCCTTCTCAATCCGAGGCACAGTGTGGCCGGTACCACTCAAAGGGTCTCTCTTTTGTTTAAAATGGTTACGATTTTAAGTGAAAACAACAACTGACCTATGGAAATCTGACCAAACGCATTCATATTGTGTTGATAATTTTGGATAACTATCCATGGGTCTTTTTTAAAGTGTATGAGTCAACCCCACCTCAATCTGAGGCATGGTGTGATCGCTATCACTCAAAGGGTCTTTCTTGTTTAAAATGGACACAATTTTAATTGAAAACAACAACTGACCTATGAAAATCAGACCAACCACATTCATATTGCCTTGATATTTTATAATAATGATCCAAGGGTCCTTGGTGATGTGTAAAAGTCATCTTCTCCTCAATATGAGGTATGGTGTGGCCGGTACCACTCAAAGGGTCTCTATTTTGTTTAAAATGGACACTATTTTAAGTGAAAACAACAACTGACCTACGGAAATTTGACCAAATGCATTAGGATTGTGTTAATACTTTAAGATAATGATACAAGGGTCCTTTGTGATGTGTAAGAGTCAACCCCACATAAATCCGAGGCACGGTGTGACCGCTACCACTCAAAGGGTATCTCTTTTGTTTAAAATGGACACGATTTTAAGTGAAAACAACAACTGACCTACGGAAATCTAACCAAACACATTCGGATTGTGTTGATACTTTAGGATAATGAACCAAGGGTCCTTGGGGATGTTTAAGAGTCAAACCCTCCTCAATACAAGGCACGGTGTGACCGCTATCACTCATAGAGTCTCTCTTTTGTTTAAAATGGACACGATTTTAAGTGAAAACAACAACTAACCTACGAAAATATGACCAAACGCATTCAGATTGCCTCTATCCTTTAGGAGAACGATCTAAAGGTCCTTGGTGACGTGTAGAAGCCAACATTTCTTGAAAAAGAGGAATGGTGTTGCTAGCACCACTCAAAGGGTCTCTATTTTGTTTAAAATGGACACGATTTTAAGTGAAAACAACAACTAACCAACAAAAATCTGGCCAAACACATTAAGATTGTGTTGATACTTTAGTAGAATGATCCAAGGGTCCTTTGTGACATGTTAAAGTTGACCCTACCTCAATCCGAGGCATGTTGTGGCCGGTACCACTCAAAGGGTCTCTCTTGTTTAAAATGGACACAATTTTAATTGAAAACAAAAACTGACCTATGAAAATCCGACCAAATGCATTAGGATTGCCTTGATCCATTAGGAGAAAAATCCAAGGGTCCTTGGTGGAATGAATGAGCCAACCCAGCCTCATTCAGAGGCACGGTGTGGCCGGTACCACTCAAAGGGTCTCTATTTTGTTTAAAATGGACACGATTTTAAGTGAAAACAAAAACAGACCTACGGAAATCTGACCAAATGCATTCAGATTGTGTTGATACTTTAGGAGAACGATCCAAGGGTAATATTTGATGTGTAAGAGTCAACACCACCTCAATATGAGGCACGGTGTGGCTGGTACCACTCAAAGGGTCTCTCTTGATTAAAATGGACACAATTTTAACTGAAAACAACAATTGACCTATGAAAATCCAACCAAACTTACTCATATTTTCTTGATCCTTTAGAAAAACGATCCTAGGGTCTTTGGTGATGTGTAAAAGCCAACCCTGCCTCAATATGAGTCATGGTGTGGCCGGTACCACTCAAAGGGTCTCTATTTTGTTTAAAATGGACACGATTTTAAGTGAAAACAACAACTGACCTACGAAAATATGACCAAACGCATTCAGATTGTGTTGATGCTTTAGGAGAATGATAAACGGGTCCTTTTTAACATCTATAAGTCAACCCCACCTCAATCCGAGGCACGGTGTGACCGCTATGACTCCAAGGGTCTGTCTTGTTTAAAATGGACACAATTTTAATTGAAAACAACAACTGACCTACAAAAATCCAACCAAACGCATTAGGATTGACTTTATAATTTATAAGAACAATACAAGGGTCCTTGGTAATGTGTAAGATTCAACCCCGCTACAATCTGAGGCACGGTGTGGCTGGTACCACTCAAAGGGTATCTATATTGTTTAAAATGGATATGATTTTAAGTGAAAACAACAACTGACATACATAAATTCGCTCAAACCCATTAGTATTGTGTTTATCCTTTAGGATAATAATCCATGGGTCCTTTGTGATGTTTATGAGTCAAACCTGCCTCAATCTGAGGTATGGTGTGACCGATATCACTCAAAGGGTCTCTCTTGTTTAAAATGGACACAATTTTAATTGAAAACAACAACTGACCTACAAAAATCTGACCAAACGCATTTGGATTGCCTTTATCTTTTATAAGAATGATCCAAGGGTCCTTGGTGACGTGTAAGAGTCAAACCCGCCTCAATCAGAGGCACGGTGTGGCTGGTACCACTCAAAGGGTCTCTAAATTGTTTTAAATGGACACAATTTTAAGTGAAAAGAAAAACTAACCTACGGAAATTCGACGAAACACATTCGGATTGTGTTGATCATTTAGGAGAATGACCCAATGGTCCTTTTTGATGTGTATGAGTCATACCCGCCTCAATCAAAGGAACTTTGTGGCTGCTAGCACTTAAAGGGTCTCTCTTTTGATTCAAATGGACACAATTTTAATTGAAAACAACAACTGACCTATGAAAATCCAACCAAACGCATTCAGATTGTCTTGATACTTTAGGAGTACAATCCACGGGTTCTTTGTGACGTGTACGAGTCAAACCCACCTCAATACAAGGCACGATGTGGCACTAGCACTCAAAGGGTCTCCCTTTTGTATAAAGTGGACACGATTTTAATTGAAAACAACAACTGACCTATGAAAATCCGACCAAACGCAGTCGGATTGACTTGATCTTTTATAAGAATGATCCAAGGGTCCTTGGTGATGTGTAGGAGTCAACCCCACCAACCCCCTAGACAGCCCCCACCCCCTGGACACCAATCTACCCCCCAGACACCCTCCACCCCTCTGGATACCCCCACCCCCTGTAAAGCCCCCCGACACCTTGGACACCAGCCCACCCCTTGGAAAGCCCCCCGGACACCAATCCACCCCCTAGACTGCCCCCACCCCTATGGACACCAATCCCCCCCACTCCTCTAGACACCCCACCCCCTGTAAAGCCCCCCCCCGACACCTTGGACACAAGCCCACCCCCCTAAAAATCCCCCCCAGACACCAATCCACCCCCTGGACTGCCCCACCCACTGGACACCAATCCACCCCTGGACACCCCCACCCCTCTGGACACCACCACCCCATATAAAGCCCCCCCGACACCTTGGACACCAGCCCACCCCCCTAGAAAGCCCCCCCAGACACCCCCTACCCCCCTTGGATATCCACCCCAAACCCTTGAACAACCCCCAACCCCCTGAATTCTGAATTGAATTCTTTATGTACTTAATTAACTTATGAATTATGTGTTAATGGTGTACGAGTGTACTTGTTGTATGGGTATACTTGGTCTAATTAGCTTATGATTTATGAGTTAATTTTGTATGGGTATACTTGATTTAATTAGTTTATTGAGATACTAATTTTTTTGCAGGAGTTCGGTTGTGCTGCTGCAGATTTTTTTAGAGCAGCAGAGAGGGAATTTATCAGCGCTAAAAAAGCCCTGATACATTGTGCTTTTATCAGCACTAAAAAAGCGCTGATATACTACACCTTTATCAGCGCTGATAAAATACACGTTTATCAGCGCTAAAAAAGTGCTGATAAAGGATAAGTTTATCAGTGCTAAAGGAGCGCTAATAAAACATGAATTTATCAGCGCTCTTTTAGCACTGATAAAGAGTTGTTTTATCCATGTGTGTTTAGCACTGATAATGGTTTCATTTATCAGCGCTTAGTAAGCGCTGATAAAGGGTACCCCCTTTATCAACACCGAGTTTTACAACACTTTTTTAGCGCTGTTAAATCCCATTTTTAGCACTGTTAGTGCCCGTATTTGTAGTAGTGTTTATCAAATCATGTATTATATCAAATTAAAAATAGAACAATCCAAAATAATATCATTCCAAATCATAATGGTAAAAACACCTATGATAACAATTTTTTTGTTAGCTTTGTTACTCATAGCTCTAATCAAGAACAATGTCTAGTGAAAACACATGTACCAGGAGTCAATGCATTCATAAACAAGGGAGGAAGGAATGACCCAAAATTCAAACCCCCTACAATGTCATGATCAAGGTCCTATAGCCAACGTATCTATGATATAGGAATAGAAAAACACCCTATAAAGTGAACCCCCTCACAATTTAAATGGAAAAGGCCCAATACTAAACCCTCTAACTAAGTACCTAAGGATCCCATATTCCTCATATATAAAATCAATTTCAAAGGGAATATCACACTTCAAAAAAATACTAAATAAATATTTTTAATCAAAAACATTCTTTGAAAAATAATTTCACAATCTATTTCTCAATTCTAATCAAAACACCTTTCTTTTACTTAATATGAGTGAAAAACAACTATTCTCAATTTTATTAAACATGTATAAAATAAAATAAAGGATCATTAAAATTAAATTATAATTTTTTTATAAAAAAATAATTAACGGTTCATAGTACATAGGCTCGAGAGGGAACCTTATACCTCAAACTCTGATTGTATACCACTGGTAATGACATCCACACACTAGTAAGAAATGAAATTCATGATTAAGTGTAAGAAGGCCCTAAATAATGATTCTAATAACTCAAAATATATTTTTTTAAAATAAAAAAGTTTATTGGATAATTTTGATCAAAACATACTTCATGAATTAGACCCTGCACCAAAACTGATGATAGAACCATCATTTGGAATAAAAATGCACCAATTATTTAGAATATATTAAATGTGGATCATAATTTGATCAATAGATTAAAAAATATATCCTAAATATTTTGTAAAAAACAAAAGAAGTATAGGAAACACGATGATATAAATCAAACATTCCTAATAATTTAAAATCGACCAAAATGAGATAGAAATTCAAAGAGATGATTTTTAAAAGAGATAGATACACTGAAAATAACTTGATGAAGACCTAGGGTTCAGGTAAATTAGAAGGGAGTATAATGAGAGAAGATACAAGAAACCAAAAAATTTAATATGATGGAATAGACATGATCCATGATGTGAATCAGTGGTTCATGATGTGAACTTTGGAAATGGTTGATACACCGAACCGTGTGCTACCTTCCATTAAAATTATGAGATCCCAGATCACGATGTGAATAATATCTCATGTCATTAAAAATATTCATTCCCTAAACCAAAAATCATTTACTCTACACAAAATCTATTCACATCATGAATATAAATTCATGGCATGAACCAACTCCCGTAGCCTATTTTCTAGATTTATAAGTCATCTCCTCCTTTAAACACTCCTAAAAAACCATAATCCATTTTATTAAACTATTTAAGATGTGTAAAATCATAAAAAAGGTGTACCTAAAAATATAAGATGTTTTAATTATACCCACTAGAGGAATTTCTATCTATATGATGTCAAGAGGAAGAAGGATAAACTGAGAAGAGATGAGTCCACTTCTCCCTCACCAACAATTCTACTCTTGAGTCTCATGAGAATCTTACTTGTGTCACCATAACACATTGGCTATCAGAATAGATTTACCACAAAATACATTCATCTAAGAATCAATGATATCTATTGGTTTTTATATAACATTTTTTTGTCTCTAACTCAATATCTTACCAAATAGAACATGGGAAGAATTTTAGTGATACTTCTTGAGTTTAGATATGTGGAAAAAATCACAAATACCTTTTAAATGAGCTAATAAATCCAATTGGTAAGAAACCTGACTAATATAATAAATGATTTAAAATGTTCTATCATATCTCATAGCCCACATCCTTTGTATCCCATTCTGATAGTGACCCAAATAAGGATAATATATCAAGAATACCAAGTCACCAATAGAAAACTCCAAAGTATGGATTCAATGAACCACATATGATTTATTCTGACTCTGAGTTATAAACAAGATTCAACATAAATCATGGATCCTCACTGATGACTCCTGAATGAGAAACAATCCCTTAAGAGAGGCCCTGCTCACCTCTAACCAATAAAGAGGTAACCAACATGGGTGACCATAAAAAACCTTTAAGGGTTCTCTTGTAATCAATGAATGGTAACTATTATTATAAGTAATATTGATAAATCCCAGATGGTTATCCCAAGATACACTAAAATCCAAGATACGAGAACATATAATATCATCTAGAATCTATATATCATGTTATATCTGACCATTCATTTGTGGGTGGTAAGCTATAATTTTCTAATCTGAGTCCCCATCACCCATTTGAGACTATTACATAACCAATTGGTAAACCATGGATCCCTATTTGAGATAATGGATTATGGGACCCCATGTAAAATCACAATATCTTTCATATATAGCTTACATAGATCTTCAACGTTGGTGGAGTCCTTGATCAAAATGATATGAGCTAATTTCTTTAACCAATTAAAATCCACCAAGATAGTATTTCTTACTTAGTGTGTTCTTAGTAATGAAAAAATGATGTCCATAGACACCTCTTCCCCTTTCCAAACTAACACCAGAAGAGGCTGGAGTATACTAGAAGGATTTAGGTGCTATGTCTTTATCTAATTGCAGGTGTATCAGGGGGAAACATAATCAGTGTTGTCATGCTTCATTATTGAGCACTATAAATGTCATCTCATGCCCTAATTCATCTCTATAGTGATAGGGTGAAATAACCATGAATAATTATAAAAATAATGTAAGACTGAATTCTTAATTTTTTGATGGGGAAAAATAATTACTAAAGTTAATAATTCCATTATAATGAAGAGACCAAGTAGAAATAGTCTCCCCACCATATAAGGTTTCCCTAATTCAAATGAAACCGTCATCCTGCAAAATAGACCCAATGAGAGATGATGGAAGCTAAACACTGGTCATTAATTCTCCAGCATGTTCAGATGAAACTTAGTTTAAATAACCATATATTTACACTCCTCTTTAGATTCTAGGATATCCATAGATGAGTAATTTTTTTGAGAGAATCCACAATGACATTTCCCTTCCCCGGGGCATAAGAAATACCAAAGTAAAATATTAAGAGTTATTCAACCATCATATTCACATGAGGTTTAGGTCCTTCTAATAAAAGATGTATCCCATTCTCTTGAGATCAGAAAATACTATGAAACTATCTCTAATGTTATAGTGTTTCCAACACTTAATAACATGAATAATGGCGGTGAGATCCAATTCATGAGTAGGGTAATTATTCTCATGTGAATGAAGTTTAAGAGACCCATATTCCACCACCGATTATCCTATATTAGCATAAAATATAGAACAATACTAGAATCCTCATAATATACCATATAGCCCTTACTGGGTTCTAGAAATTTCAGAATACAAGGTGATGTTAGAAGCCATTTAAAATCAATAAAGGAATTTGGATACATATAGTCCTAATTTAATTTCACCCCTTTCTTGGTATGAGAATTCAAAGGCGATGCTAGCTTTGTGAAATCCTTGAATAATCGTCGATAAAATCTATCTTGAATTAGGAAGCTTCATATATCAAATATGTTATGTGATTCTTACCATGAAAAGACAACATTCACCTTATAAGGATTGAATAAAAGGCCTTATTTTGAAATAAAATTCCATAATAATGTGAATTATTGGATATATAAATTTCTTTCTGAAAGATTCCCATAAAGGCGATGACTCTAAATTATTTTAAGAACCAAATTAAAATGGTGCTCATGCTCAAATCGCAAATAAACCAGGATATCATCCATGAATATCATAATATAAGTATCGAGATACTAGGGGAATATCTAGTTTTTTAAATCCATAAAACCATTATGAGAATTAGTTATTACAAAGGTAATCATATGATTTTTATAATGACCATACTTTCTCCTAGAGGTGGTGTTTTGAATAAATGACACCCGAACTCTAATATGGTGATACCCCAAGCGATTTTTTATTTTTTAAAACCACTTCTCCCAAATTATCTAATAAAATAGTTCATACAAAATGGAAAAGGGTACTTAATCGTTATTTTCACACGATTCATCTTCTGATTGTCCATAAAAATGAAGAGTACCATCGAACTTCATGGTATAGAGTATGGGGTCCACCCACTATGAAATCCTAACATAAATAAATCCATTCTATATTAGGTCAACCAAATAAATCATGATCTCTATCCACTTAGTAGGTTCCATAAGAAAAGAGGGTATATAAATCAATTGCGTATCCTACACAAGATTTATCAAGAAATCTACATCCCTTTATAGAGTAAGATTAGAGAATTAATTTGGGAAAACATTATGGAAATCCAAAAAAACAAAGGGAATATAAAAAACAGTGGAAGAATCATTTCTCTTAACCATAATTTAAAAAAAGACTCTTGATCTTTAGGTGAAAGGGTACTGCATGATTAGACCTCATATCTAACCCCCTAGAATATTGGGGAGGTTCAATGGAAATCAAGGAAGCTGATACAACAATGATAATAATCAATTTTATCAAGGTGAGGGACCAACCAGTCCATCCCGATGATGAAATTTAAATGATCAAGAACCATGATTTTTTAGTCTAACTTTGTATCAGCTATTGTATGATAGAAAAATACACAACAAAAGACCTATAATTTATTCTTTTGAAGAGGCATCACTAGCTCTATAACAAAGGAAACAATCTCTATCAAATGTTTCAACACATAAAATAATGGGAATATATAAAAGAGTGTGAATAAAATTTATAAAATCGAGTATTTTCTATAAAAGGTGAAAAAATATAGTACCTCTCATAGTAGTTGGGACTGTATCATCCTATAACATAAAATCATTCAGTACAAGAAGGTGATTAATTATTGTGGCTTGTGGATAGAGACACATGGAATCTAATTCTTCTCATTGAACTATAAAGTTATTTGGAGATGAATATCCCTAACTATAATGAGGTTTGTAAAAAAATTAGCAGAACCTCTACAGATGGCCTCTTCTACCACAAGCATTACAATTCTTTGTGGGTGTGCTTGAATACCATCAGGTATTCCATACCTTACCACACCGATAAAAACATAGGGGAACACTAATGGATACTAGTGATGGTGCTGAGGAGGTCCATTATTTAGAAAAACCACCACCACCCTTACGATTATGATGCAACTTCCTCTTCTTTCCTTATGCACCACTCAAACTACCACTGGGTTGAAAAGAAGTGCCATAGAATCTAATGTTTTCCACCATATCCATTTATTCAATCATCAAACTATAGAATATCTTGGTAAAGTTAGTGAGATTTTGTATATATAAATGTGATCTTATTTTATAATTCAACCCCTATAGGTATTTATGAGCCCTTGTATAATAATTTATCACAACTATTGGAAAAAAATGCACCTACTCTGAAATTTTTTTTGATGTGCTCTGACCCAAATTCTCTCCCTACTTCAAGGAGTGGAACTACATGAAAATCACTATCATATGAAACTTTGGGTGTAAATACTAAAATAATAAGTTATAAAAGCCCTTATACTCTAATCCCAATTGCAGTTTCTCTTAAACCATAAAATCCCACCACCCGCTTTCTAGGACCCTAGAGCTTGAACATTACACATTTCACCTTAACAGACTTAGGTGTCTCCTAGAAATCAAATAAAATATTGATATTATCCATAATTTCATCCACATATTAGGGTATATTTTTACCCTTAATGTATGGGTGATTCTCATCTTATCCATCATTTTGTGCCTCAAAAGTTTGGTTTTGAACACATGCTACATTCAGGTCTGTGGCATCAGCTGCTCATATGATAACCTCTAATAGATTCTAATATAAAGGATTAGTCCATTGAGGAGAATCTCCAACTACACCTTCATTTGGAACCCCTACAAGGTTTATCATAGGCATATTCTATATACCAAACTAATAAATAAATGATCAGATAATGGAAAAATAATATTTTATATCCAAAGAATATAAGTAGAAAATGAGATCAAGGTCAACACCCAACATAAGAGACATGCATCCTCATATCCCTTAGTGTCACAAGGATTGTAGCAACAAAATTTGGATAGTAACTCAATGTAACCTACCCCTTATGTCAAGAAAATCCTATCTTCTATCTACCAACTTCCCAAAACTGAGCATAACTATGCTCTAATACAAAATTTTTATGACCCGGTCCAAGAAACCTATCTGACTAGGCTCTAAACCAAACCATGAAAATAACTATAAGTCTTTACTGATCCCTATAGGAAGGTGAATTTCACCTGGTCATCCAACAATAACCAGAGGGAATTATTTTTCTTAACTAAACAAGATAAATGGAATATATATGAAAATAAAACCATAAGATAAATATGTCATAACCAAAAGAGTTCCAATGTAAGCGATGCAACCAAATAAATCAATATAAAACCCAATTAGAATGTCTAAAAACAACTAAAATAATGGACAACCAAACCATCCACAACTATTCTATGCGATACATGGGAAATATCCCACCATCTCAGCACAAACTACCCATGCCTAGCTGACAAAAAATCACACTATGGTGCCTTCCAGATTCCTAAATCATAAAAAATAATATATAAACACCCTCAAGGGAATGTATGGGGTGTGATCTAAATATCTTTCTTAGGATCCAATGTAGGTTTTCCAAAAAAAGTCTCTATATAATAATCCCAATATCTTCAATTTAAATAAGACATGTAATGATATGTAGTTTCATAGTTTTATATCAAAATCACAAATTTCATTCTTTTTCCAATTCATTTACAAAACTAGGTAATACAATTTCAAATAATAATTTCCATAAACTATTTACATTTTTTAAATCATGTATCATGTCAATTCCAAAATCAAACAATCTACAATAGTACAAATCTGAAGAATAATGGTAAAAATACCAAGGATAACCATGACCAGAAGAAGTAGGTCACTCGTACCTCAAATCTTAAATAATGAATACAATGTACTCAAGTAACCAGAGTGAATGAATACATAAAATAAGGATGGAATAACACCATAGATAATGAACCCCCTATAATGTCAAGATCAAGTTCCTAGATCTTATGTATCAATGATGTAGGAATGTAAGAACACCCAAGAAAGTGACCCCCTTATAATTCAAATGGACAAGACCCAATACTAAATGATCCAACTATGTACCCAAGGATCACATGTGTGTAATATATCAAATTAATTTCAAATGTCTAATCACATTTCACAAAAAATTATAACCAAACCCTTGTCATAAAAAAATTCTCTGAAAAAACTTTTCAAAATCCATTTCAGAATGCTTCAAAAAACACCTTTCTCTAACTAAAATGAGGGGAAAACCATATTTTCTCAAAAAAAAAGTTTTAAATATCCATAAAAAATAATCCATGGATCATAAAAATTAATTTAGGAAATCATTTATAAAACAAAGATAATTAATGGTTGATATAAAATACGATAGAGATGAAACCACCTACATTAAACTCGGGAAGAACACCACCCATAATGGGATCCACACACTAGATATAAATAGAAATCAAGAGAAAGTGAGAGGAGGACCTAAAAAATTATTCAATATAATAGAATCATGTCTCCAAAAGAAAAAGTGTTAGTAGAGAAGTTTCATAAACACATACATGAGAAATCACACATTGCGCAAAAACTGAAGAGAGAACTGGACTATGGAAGACAAACACATGAATGATCTAAAAGAGAATAAATTTGGGTAATAACAAGATCAATGAACTCCAAAATAGAATCCTAGATCCATTTCCAAAACCATGATAAGTGGAGGAAACAAGTAGAGATTTATGAAACAATCTAAATACTTGAAACCCGATCAAACTGGGATTGAAAAGCTAAGTGATGGAGTTTGAAAGAGCTACATTAACCCAAAATCACCTAGTGCAGACATAGGATTTAGATAAATGATAAAGGATATAAATGAAGAAATATACAGGGAAACAAAATTTTTAATCCTCTTTAATTTTCATGATTCATGAAATGAATCATTAGTTCACAATGTGACCTTTTGGAATGGTTGATACACCAAAAAATGTATTGCCTTCAATTAAAATCTTGAGAGTCTGGTTCTTGATATGAATAATATCTCACCTTGTTAATAGTTTTCATGTATCCAAAATCATGGATTCCACCCAAAACCCATTCATGTCAAGAATTCATGGTGTGAACTGACTCCCACAACCCTTTTTCTAGCGTTTTGATTTATCTCCTCCAAACACTCCTAACAAACCAAAAAACATTTTTTACACCCTTTAAGATGCATAAAATCTTGAAATGAGGCATAACTTATAATTGACGATATTGCACATCAGGTTGTAAAAAAGGTAAAATTCCTACAAATTTTGTTTTAAAAAAACAAAATATCCTTATGTTATGTTGTGAACAAAGAAACATTCCCATGCCTAAAATTGCGAACAATGTAAAATGACCATGCATCCCATAATTATCTCATGAGACATAAAATAGAAACCAATGTATTATAGAGTGATATAGGACCACACCTATCACAAAATTAAAATATATAGACATGACTTCCACATAAAATCAATCATATATCATATCTTTCAGCACCCATTTATATAAAATTATTTTCAAAACATCTTCAAGATATGTCATAGAAAGAAACCTCAAAAGTTAGATCAGTTGATACCAAAAAATAAACCACTCAAAAATATAATTTGACAAGTAAATTTAAGAAATGATTAATAAAATATTACTCCAAAGGTGATAAGAATTTTTTGTATGATGACAAAAATATAAGATAAATCATAAAAAATAATTCACAAAACATTTTTCACAATATCTGAAAAAATATTTTATGGGTCCCTTTCAAATGTTTCATTCTATTAGTAGAAAATAAAAACTATTTAAAAATATATTTGGAAATAAATCTGAATAATTTAAAATTTAAATGGAATAAAGGTTTTTTTGGAAAAAATTTATAATAAAAAATAAAACACACAATCATGAAATAAAAAATAGTTAGTATTTTAAAATACCTTAATTGATACACACATCATAAATAGAGTAAAAATGAATCATATTGACAAGGTATGAAGGGAAATGTGAATATCATAATAAATAATAAATATTTAAATATAAAATAATAAATTAAAACATTATTATGATGAAATAATATAGATATGTAGGGAAATAGTCTTTAAATATGACCTTGATTATTATTAGAAATGTTATATATTTATAGGAAAAAATTATCAATGAAGAATATTTGGTTTTAAAATGTATATTTATTTAGAGATAAAGAAAACATATCATATAATAAAAAATTAAAGTGCAAGAAACTAAAAATATAGAATATAAGTTCAATAAGAAATACTATTATACAAAAAGTTGAGATTTGAGCTAATAAAATCCCTTATAACTTTACTAATAATTGAATAATAAACTCCCGAAAAAGAAAATTTTTTTATGGATTTTTTATTACATTTAATTTCATCAATGGTGTGATAACAATTATTAATATTAAAGTATATATAACTCTAAAAATAAATCAAGTGGTGGATATAGAATATGTCTCAATAAAGGATAATCAATATAAGAATAAACCTTTTGAATTTTTGTGACAATTTAATAAAAAAGAATGTGATGGAGGGTTTGATGAAAGTAATATTAAATCCCATGAATTAAATTTTAATGATAGTAATAATGTAGTGAAAATGGTTTAGTAAGTTCAACATATAAAATAAGAATGTGTGTATAATATGAAAACTAACTCAATGAAGTGAAATTGAGACGAAACCCTTACATCAACTCTAAATTTCAAAAAAATTACTTTAAACTCATATAAAATAAAAAGAACCATTTAATAAATTATTTCAGATACATATTAATTTATATTACCCTATATAATCTTCTAATATAATAACTTATTATACATTTATTAGTTAATTATAGTTTCCTTTCATTATCAAATGTTAACGATTTGATTTTTTCCACAAACTCTATAAAATTTCAATATCAATCCTCATTATTTGATACCAAGTTCATAATTAAATTAATATATAGTGTATTTTAATATTTTATTTATAATTATTTTTATGGTTCTAATTTCATTCTATAATATTTTTAGTTATTTTTTGTGAATATGGGATTACTAACAAGCTTGTTTCGGTAATTTTTGACAATTAAAACATGATATTTTAATTTGAGTTAAATATTAATATGAACATTAAAAAACATTCATTATTTAATAAAGATAATTTTAATTCAATAAATATATTCTTATAACCAACCAAGTAGGTTTTTTTTGTGAAAAATAAAATGTCATTCCATGGAGGTGGTAGTCTGAATGTACACACATATATCATTTTCTTCTTCCACATAACAAAAATATGTCAGAAAATGAATTATAATTTAAGAATTTAAATTATGTTATAAATATAATATTTATTAATTAAATTCCCAATTTTAACTATCCATATAAGTAAGTTATTAAAGATAAAACACACCATTCATGGAGGCGGATGTCTATACGTACACCATTATGATATTCTTATTTATTTTTTATGAGGAGAAGAGAGAAAGGTATGTAATTATTTTTACATTAAGATAACAAAATTTTAGAATACTAATGATAAATATGTTATTATTTAGGGATGTTATAATATAATTTTAGATTAAATAATAAGGCTTAAGGAAATAAAATGAAGAGGGATTTTGGAGTTTTTACCTTACTCTATTGAATAAATCTTGTTCTAATTGTTTGAATCCTTTAAGGGATGACATTTTGAGGTTAAAAGTATATATAATACGTGTATATAAATTTTGGTAATTTATTTATTTATATTTTTATCAAACTATCAAGGATTTTGGTATAAGGAAAATTGGGGTGGGGGGGGGGGGGGGGGCGTTTTATAATTGAGAGGAGAGAAATTTTTATAATAAGAGGTGCACTATTCACGGTTAGTAGTCCATAATTGATTAGGAATTGTTTTTATTCAATACATCCATCAAAAACACATTTTTATATGGGAATGTAACATTATTTATATTATTTATGTTTTTTAAACCATTTATAATTTTCGTTTTTATGATGGTAACTAATTTCTAGGAAAATAATTTATTTTTATATGTAAAAATAAAATGATAGTTATTACATAATTTATACCTTCTTATTCAAAATATGAAACCCATTTTATTAAAAAATGATAAATGTGTTAAAAATTAATTCCAAAACAATAAATGTATATGCATTAAAAACAATTATAAAGAAAAATATAACATATGATCTAAAATATAAAATATTGTTTTTAAAATTTAACATAACATTTTAAAATGTATAATTTTACTTATAAGAGACATATTTAGATACTAATATTTTTTATAAAATTTTAAGTCATTATTATATGCTAATGGATTTATAAAATCCTGGTATTTTTAAAAATTTTATTTTGTACTTTACATCTAAAAATCAATTATTTTAGAAAAATCCCAAAATTTCATATTAAGATAATTTTTATATTATGAATTAATAAATTAAGTATATTTTCAAATTTCAAAATTATAAAATTTCATAATTTGAATTTTAAATTGAATCCAAAAATATAATGAGAAACTATTTTTAGAAGAAAACATTTTTTAAAATTAATTATTCTAATTCTTATTTTCTATCAATTATTATTTAAAATATTTTTAATATTTAAAAAATATATCTTATCATCATTTTACCATAATATATGTGGTTGTTTAAAATAATAATTCATCGAATATAAAATATTTATTTTAAGAAAAGACATTTCTAAGAATAAAATCAATTTATTTTTATTAAAAACCTAGTAATAACTATTGGATGGAAGTTAATTTATTTTTATTATAAATATTTTCAATTCATATAAAAAAATCATTATTTATTTAAGATTAATTAAAAATATTCAACAGTTTAGAAAATAATTCATTTAAATATTTTACATTATATAAAATAACCTTTGAAAAATACCATTTAAATTAATTATTTATATTTTAAAATATTATTTTCTCTTATTAATTGATATTAAAATAATTATTTTCATTTATGAATAAATTATCTAATAATATTAATATGTGATGCATATATATATTATATTAAAATATCTTAATCAAATATTTCCTTTTTTTTTCATAGTTGCATTCTCATAATGAAATAATGTTTTTATTGTATTATAATATTTTGACATAATAAAATATATGGTATTTTGTTTTAGTTTGATTTTTCCTGTATAAAAACCCATTCGATATTTTAATTATTTAAGGGTTAATTGATTATAAATATTAGGGTTTTACATTCTCCCCTAAAATAAATTTCATCCTTGGAATTTTAATTATCACAAACAAATATAAAGTAACAAAGGGTATCCATAAGATATACATAACTAAATATATAATTCATAATGATATGTGAAGATTACAATCTTATGTTAGAACAAACAACTCACCTTTTACCTCTTAATAATCATATATCAAGATATTCATTTTCTATAAATGTTTGTGAAATATATGCTTCCTTAGTTGGCTTATAAGGCATATAGTTCTCTAGATACATTACATTTACAAAGTTATTTTTATTCTGCTATTCCCAGTAAAATAATAAAACCAAATGGCTATGATAATATCTGATAATATCATAGAAAATCCATTATATGAAAAACCAATACTATAATGTCTCATCCTTTAATACTATAATTTATACCTATGATACTATTTAAGTTATTTTCCTATTATGTTTTCTAACGTAGTAGTTATATATTCCATCCTTAAAATCTATTTAAATCCTTACTAATGGTTAATAAATATCATGTGAATCACCAAAGCATATACTATGGTACTGTGAAACTAGTTGTGGATGTAGGACCACTTGATGTGCACCGAGTGCAGATCTTGTTAATACTCAACCAACCATCTTAGGGTAATTAACAAAAGTTTTATATATTCTAGAGTATACATCCATTTTTTTGTATCCGTACATGGATTTTATTGATAGGAAACCACATATCATTTTGAATAAATATAGGTTTTAGAAAAAAAAGTATTATTTTGAAATATTTATTTGAATTTACAGACTGATGTTAGGAATTTTCAGTCATAATTTATGTTTCATTTCAATAAATTAACTATTTTTTACTGGTTTCATAAATTAATAAATAGAACAAAAAGATAAAAAATGACACTAAAAATTAATATTTTTAAAAAAAAATTTAAAATAAATAAAAAAATAAAATCTGGACACATTTTATAATTTAAATGAAAAACCAAAATTTATAACATAAAACTCATAAATTATACAATTCAATAACAATATAAACACTAACACTAATTTACTAAATTATGAAACATTTTATAAATAAAAATATAATTTAAACTACCAAAGTGATGTTGAGAAAATGCACGAATCAAAGTGGGAATCCATTATGTACAATTTTTACATGGTTTTAAAGTCATGTAAATATAATTTATTAAATATGTAAACCAAAAAATTTCATAATAATTAATTTTATACAAAATTTTGATACATATTAATTTTCATTATTAAAAAGATGTGGTTCTAAATTGTTTTGTTCTTGCGTTTTTCATTACTATATCAAAATTCATTTATATCTCCTCTAGGAATTGTATCTGAAAAAATTGGTTCCATGTGTGTTATAATAATATTAAAATTATATAATAATTACTAATTAATTTTTTAGTTATAATTAATATCTAAAATGATAATAATTTTGTCACTACATTTAAGGTTAATTTTTTTTATCAAGGTTGTTTAACTAAGAGATAAGGCATCAAATATCCTTAAAATTCATATAAATATTATTTGGAGAGTTGATATTAACCTTACTATATTATATATTACAATAATTGGCCATTTCATATCACATTCCTTTATATTGACCAACATCTACCCAAATATCCAAAAAATAGCCTTACACATGAAACAATTGTTTTTATCTTCTCAAAAGACCAATATAAGAATCCTTAAGGTTTTTATTAAAGGAGAGTATCCAAGGAAGATGAATATATTCTTAAAATCATTTTCATAATATTTCCAATTTAAAACTACTCTATGTCCCCTTTAAACATAATAACATAATATAATAAATATCATTACTATACTAAATTAATTTTTTGTTAATTTATGAACAATATTTTATCACTATTTAATCAAATATAAAATGAAGACATCATTTATTTGTATGTGTAAATTTTTACCTACATGAAGTAATATAATTTATTTTTCATCACCAAATCTCATGGATGGTTATAAAGATGGATTTAATTAATTTATATGATATTTATGATAAAATGTTATATTTTATAATGATAATTTATCATATAATTTTCTTCCATACCATTCATTGGAAAGTGGAAATGTCACTCATGTGTATATAAAGACTATGCCTCCGTGAAGTGATGTATTTAATTTTTCATCAATGCCTCAAATTTATAGTTGTATAGATGGAATTAATGAGAAAATAATTAATTTATGAGATAAATAAAAATTTTATAAGAATATTTCACTACCAACCTTCTTTTCTTTATGTCTGTTGAAATATGAATATGTCACCCATGTGTATGTGAAAACTGCCAACTCCAGTAACGAAAAATTTCATTTTTCATAAAAAACATACATGGGTTCTTATAAAAGATACATTAATTCATAAATATGATATATATGACATTATTACCAATTTTATGTACTGTAAAATTGACCATTTACAAGGATCAGAATCAATAAATCAAAACATGCATGAGAAACAAAATAGGAAACACATAAATAATAAATCTTAATAATGAATTTTGAGAACATGATTAAATCATAGTTACATATAAATGATACTTATAAAAATAGATATAAATATGGGTATGATATATATGAATAATTAATAGATACTAATTATATAAGAGTTTGGAATACATTCGACCGAGATGGAATCCAAGGAAAATATTTATATTTCCATATTAGTTTTAATCGAGACTTTTAATTCCTGAATCATGTTTAGGGGAATTATATGAACATTCAATCTTAAACCAAATGTATGTTATTATCCCCTAGTTTTTTTGGGCTTTATAAGTATTATTTCTATTTCTATTCTTATTCGTACTCAAAATAGTTGAATGAATGTTTTTAAGAAAAGTTGTGATTATTTCTCATTTTTTTGGAATATATTTCCTTCATATATATATATATTAATTATTTTGTTTTAATAAAGTTATTTTAAATGATCTAGTGATTTGTTGAGGTAAAATTACATTAAATTTGACCTTTTATTCAAATTTCTAATTCAATATTTTCATCATTATCCATACAATTCATTTTTTACTCTTTATAAAATTGTAAAAGGATTAATTTTTTTAACCAATACTTATTGACCACAAATTTTCACCACCATATATTTTATTCCTAATCAATATTCCTTTATTTTTTTTCAATTATTTTTCATAGAAAATAAAAATCCCATTATTCATGTAATTTTTATTATATTTAAATATTACCAATAATAATAGTAAATAATTTTCTCAAAATTAATGAAAATGGGGTTTTATTTTATTTATATATACATATAATTTCCCTTATAAATTTTATTACATAGAAATATCCCATTTTCATTTTTACACTATTTAAAATTATTTTAAAATTAATTTTTTAAAATTCTCATTAACAACTCATTAAATGAATTTCTAGAATGAATTTTATTTTTGTTTTTAAAAAAATGTTACAAAAGTTATAATAATTTTATATTCAATGTTTTTCTTCCATTTTCCTCCCCAGTCTCTTTAAAAAGTCTTTTTCATCTATTCCAACATCCTGATTTTTTGGAAATGTATCGATTGGTGTTTTTTATGAAATGAAATCCCCAGTAATATATAAATAAGTGGATGTGGACTCCTATACAGATGGACCGAGGGGTAACAACCTTGAAAATTGTTTTTTGGGTATTAACTCAATCGTCACTTAGTGAATAGATTATAGGGCCATAGGGAACATATAGTTTGAAACACTATAAGGATGTGTTATGGATGTTTTACATTATTCATTGAAAACCATAACAAAGAAATTGGATATAATTTTTTTATCATCTTTTACATTAATGTTTGCTGAACTGGACACTCATTTTTATATATGGTTCTAACTTAAGGAAGATTACTTTGATAATTATTCTAATGAATGGGGAAATATTTATATACTTTATAGATGACTCATTAAGTATAAATAATATTTTTTAATTCATATTTATTTTATATTCTATTTATCATTATATATTTTAGGAATGAATTGGATATGTGCATATATTGGGAGGGGGCCCTTATAACCCTTTGATGCATCGATAAGTCTTGGGATAAAACACTCTTGGATATTTTATGTATACCTTACTTATTTATTGATGATTTCCTTAGATGATACCTTGATGGTATGATCATGAAATCTTAGTATGAGGCCTTTATGTAAAGATCATGGCGTCCTGATAGGATCCCTTGATATAAGATAATTATTTCTACCAAAAAGGCAATGACAACAAGATCAAGATTTCTAGGATCAAGAATTATGTTTTATATCATTATTAATTCTATCAATATAAAATTAGTTCTTATTTTCCATGTTTTAATTGATATTTTTTATCCTTTAATGCTTTTTATAATAAAGGTATTTATTATATAAAATTTTTATTTATTATCCACATTTTTATATTGTTTATTACTTATGTTTTCATGATAGATTTCGTTTTATAGTTTCCCTTACTAAGATTCTGAGATCAACTATTATTATGTTTTTTTCCTAAGGTACCATGAAATGACCTTTTAATTGTTTTAAATAGAAATAGTAATATTTTCATGAAATTTATATTGTTTGTTTTGATGTTTCGAATGTAAAATTGATTTGATGTACATAACTAGTCTCTCAAGACTATCAAACTATTTGGTATCATGTGATGCAATATCTTAAATCATGTACCAATTTAATAAAATAAACACCATATCTATGTTTTTGAATTCATGTTTTTTATAGTAATAATGACCATATTCAAAAATAAATCATACTTAAATTTATGTTAATCACTATAGATGATTTAGGTTAAATGATGATTTTCAAAATAAAAATAATCCTTAAGAAATGAATTTTATTCATTATACTAATATCATTGATCACACTATAGAATATTAATATCCATATTAATATTCCACACTTCCTGAATGAAATTATTTTTTCTTCAAAAGGTTATAAAATGAGACAAATAAAAAACAAAAATAAAAGTTACAAATTTTATTATTTTATTAATCAAACACAATTTAATATTATATTTATTGAGTTTTTAATAAGATCATGCATCTATATCCAAACATTATAGAGAAATATACATTTAAAATAGAGGGAGTACATGTAATTCAACTAGTAATATATCAATAAATTATCAGAAAATGCATACACCTTATATATTTATATTTTATGTTTCTCATGTTTATATTCGATGAATTTGTAAAAATTATTCCATAGATTGTTGTTCTTAAAAATTATCTTGTATTTGTATTTATAATTCAGAAATTATTTTAGGTTTTATAAATATATATAATTATGTTTATTTTTCTCAAAAATTAATATCAATGATTTTTACTAAGAGACAATCCACTCCGAAATACTTATGGTAAAACCTGCATAAAAATAAAAAAAGGTTATTTTCTATACGGAATGAAAGGAAATATGTTGTAAATAAGAAATAATTCATATATATATATATTTAAAAATTAGGAAGTATAATATTATGGGAATTCAATAAAATTTATGTGGATGAAAATTATTCTTTAATAAGGATGATAATTATTACGAACAAAGATATACATTTCTGAGAATGATATACATCAATGAATAAAATTTTAATGAAAAATAAATCATTAAAAATAAATAATGTTAATATTTCATATAATAGAATATTATTTTTTATGAAAGAAAACATTTAATAATTAATTTTAGGATGCCGCATTATAAAACAATGATAGGAGAATAACGTTAAAAAATAAATTACAGTATTAGTGATACTTGAATCAAAATACTTTGGAAAAAAAGAACATGTGATTAATTTGGAAATAGAATTGATTTTATGAATTGTATGAAAATATAATCCATATGATAGTATATAAAAAAGAAAAAATAAAACAAGTGGGTTATATGGTAGATTCCCTAACGAACGAAAATTTAGATGAGAAAAACCCTTATGGATTTTAGTAAAAATTGAATCAAAACAACATAAAAAAGAGGGATTCATGGAAAGTAATATAAATACCATGAGTCTTATTTTTATAATAAAAATAATAAAATTTATATGGGTACTAATTACGCCATATAAAATAGGTATAGGAAAATAATATGAAAGCATGCCTCAATAAAGGGAAATTGATAGAAAACACTTACCTTAACTCTAAACAACCATGAAAATGATTTTATCACATGTATAATAAACATAAAAATTTAAATAAATTATTTAATAAAATTATTCCTATTTATTACACCATATATCCTACATTATAATAATTTATTAAACAATTATTTGTTAGTTATAGTTTATTTCTATCATTAGTTGTAAGTGATTTAATTTCTTCTTGCATGATTCCAAATGTTCATGTTGATCCCCATTACATGATACCAAATTAATAATTACTAGATTATATATGGTTTTGGAAAATATTTTTTATAATTATTTATAATTTTATAATTTCATTTCATGATAGTTTTAATTATGATTCATTAAAATGTAATCTAAATGAAGATTATGTTGGTATTTTTTGATGAAAAAAATTTGATATTTTAATTAATATGTAGATATTAATGTAAAAATTTCAAAACCATAATAGTTCTATAAAAATAATTTTAATTCTTGAATTAAATTATCATAACCATAAAAATGTAGTGCTGATGAAAAATTAAATATCTCATCCCATGGAGGTGGTAGTCAACAAGTACACATGAACAAATATTTTCATTTTCTATAGAATGAAAAGAAGGTAATGTTAATTTATCATTTTAGAATCATAATAAAGTTATAAATATCTTATTTATACATTAAATACTAATTTTTAAAAATACATGTAAGGTGATGATGAAAATAAAGTTTTTCATTAATGGAGATGGAAGTAAGCAAACACACATGGTTAAATTTTTTATTTTTTCTAAGGAGAAGATATGAAGTTATACATTGATTATTTTATAAATATGACAGCATTTAATTATTATAATGATACTTATGTAATTATTTTATGATTTTATAATAGTCTTTGAGGTTAAATAATAAGACATAATTAAAAAGATTTGGAAAGGAGTGATTTGGGCGTTTTTACCTTATATAGTGTAATAAATCCTTGAAAAATTGGATTAATCCTTTATAGAATGGTACTTTAAAGTGTCCAAACAATCTAGAACATGTCTAGGAGATTTGTTGGGGTATTTGGGTGATTTTTTATTGAATTAAGAAACTTATAGTGTGAGGAAATATGGGCTTATAAGTGGATTCCCTTATAAGTGAGAAGAGAGACATTTACAAAAAAGATGTGCAATATTCAAGGAAAGTGTCTCCAAAAGTGACCAGTAATAGAGAGGGGGTTAATTATGATCAATAAATCCATCAAAAACTAATTTCAAGGAATGTTTATAACATATTTTTTTTTCATTTAATTTTTATTTAAACCCATCAACATTTTTTTTCTTTTACTATGTTAATTAATTTTTACCTAAGTAATATATTTTTATAGCTAAAAATAAAATGGACCATGTTAAAAAAATTTATACCATCTGATTCCAAATATTTAATCCTTTTTTCTTGGATACTATTGCTAGATGTGGTAAAAATTAAATCTAAAATAATAAATGTATAAGGCACTAATAATAGTTTAAGAGAAAAAATTTAACTCAAATTAAAACAAGGAAAAATATTTGTTTTTATTTCAAAAATTATTTTTAAATGTATAATTTTAATTATAAAATACTTTATTGGCAAAGGAAAATGTCTAATATGATTTTATGTCGTGCTTATATCCTAATGATCTCATAAAATTCATGGTATTTATTAAAACAGTATTTATACAATTTATCTAAAAATATATCCTTCCTAAATATTTCTAAATATGCTTACTAAGGTAATTTTTATATTCATAATCCATAAATTAAGTTTATTTTTTATTATTTAATTTCAATATTTAGTAATTTAACTTTTAAATTAAATCCTAAATTATTATGAAAAACTATTTATGTAGTAAACCATATTTTTAAATATTAGTTGATACTATTCTTATTTTATATCAATTATTAATTAAATTAGTTTGTATCAATAAAAAAATATTTTGTCATCATTTATCCATAATATATTTAATTATTTTAAAAAATGTGATAATACATAAAATAATAATTTTTATTAAAATACCTTTATGAGAATAAAATGAATTTATTCTTATTACATGCATAATAATAACTATTGGATGGATGATAATATATTTTTATTATAAATATTATATTTAAATTTCATTAAAATTATTCATTTTTCAAGAGTATTTAAAAATACACTACACATTAAAAAATGGTCCTTGAAAATATTAACTTCATATTAAATAATATTTTTTGAAATGCCATTAAATTTAATTTGTTATAATAAAAAATTATTTTACCAATCTATTGATATTAAAATATTTCATTTAATTGTATAAATACATCATATAATAATAACATATGGTAGACACACACAAATATATATATATAATAAAATATTTTAATTAAATATTATTATTTTTATTTAATTCTTACATTCACCTAATGTATTAATGTTTATCTTCAATTTAATATTTTTATATCAATAATATATATTTATGTTTTATTATTTTTATATAAAATTTGAAACAAGATATTCAATATAGCAATTATTTAAAGTGAAATTATGACTAAAAGATCTGGTGTAACATTCCCCTCGACAAATAAATTGCATCCTCATAATTTTAACTATTGTCAACTAAATTTTTTATAAGGGTATCCATAATATATATATAAATCAATATATAATTCATAATGACCTGATAATATGAATATTTTAGGTAGTACTTGGAAACTCATTATTTACCTCCTAATAATCATATGCCCTGAGTTTCATTTTCCATAAGCATTTACAACAAAGATGTTTCCTTTGTTGGATTATAAGCCATATGGGTTTATAGAGGTATAAAATTCCTAAATTAATCTTCTTTATTGTATTTCCAACCAAATAATAAAACCAAATGGATATGATAACGTCATATAATATTAGAGAAAATTATTTATATAAAAAATCAATACTAAGATGTCTCATCTTTTGAAACCAATCTTTCAACCTATGATACTTTTTGAGATATTTTACTATTAGGTTTTCTTACATAATATTTATATTAATATTCTAAAATATAATTTAAATACTTAATAATGTTTATTAATGAAAATTATAATCTCTAAAGAAAATCATCGAAGAGAGTCAAATCAATTGTGCGATTAGTTCCACTTTTCATTCTCTTAGTAAAGATATTGTTCATATTCAACCAAAAATTTTCAAAGATATTACTCAAAATTATATCTATGTTAGATACTGAAGACATATATTTATATCTAGAGAGGGGTGTCATTGATATGAATCCACACCATTTAAATATTAGAAAAAGTTGAGGATATTATACTACAGTTTAACTTATCCTTTGGGTTTTTATTAATGTTTTCTCATCCTAATCCCAAAATTTAATAAAACTAATCCTTATAAATATATAAAATATGCTCTAATACCAAGTTAATTTTCCTATACCTGAACTCTTGAATCTAGTTCTATGAATAAATTCACTTAAATATTGTATTTGATAAAAATTGTGACATGCTAATAACACTAACCTTATTTCATATTTATTAAACATTACATATCATAATAGTCTCACTATCACTGATCCTAAAGGTTTAGTGTCCTTGGAAATTAGCTATATAAAAATTACTTTCCACATATTTATGAACATTTCTTTTGAATCTCCCAATACTGGATCCATTTAAGACATCTCTTTTGATATACAGATAGTCATAACCTAGGGAAGGTAAAAAATAATGAATAGGAGATATCAAAGATTCAAAAAGGAAAAAATTCACTAAGATTTGCAGAGGGTTATATTATAATATTTTAATAAACATGAGTAGGGTTGAAATATATAATTAAAAGGACCATGGATTCATAATAGGAATCCATAAGGTGTAATAAAAGAACGTGAAACTTCAATGGTTTAATCATATAACATAGATTAAGAGTTAAAAAAAGAGAAAATAAACATTATAAATTGATCATAACATTTGCATATAAAATAACATATAAATTTGGAAGAAGAGTTAGAATAGGAAATCAAAACATTGTGGGGAAACTAAATAATGCAGATGAATTATTTTGTGAAAAAATAAAAAGAATTACACATCATTTCAAAACTCATCCCGAATAATAAATCAAGCAAGGATTTAATCCAGACTATGGTCAAGACCCGAAGGGAATTCTCAATCCCCACGGGTTGGCGACTAACACCCAAACATCTAATAACAACTAAAGGGAACCATTTTAAAAACATTAAATAAGAAAAATATAATATATATATACATTAAAAAAACCATAAGTGAAATATGAAATTACCAAAATAGTTCTAATCGTAGTGACACTTCCAAAGGTAGTAAAATAAATCCAACGTAATGCGTAAAAAACCAACCAAAAGAATAGACACACAAACTATCAATTGCTACTATGTGTGATACGTGGGTGATATATCACTGTATCACCACTTTCTATATATACCTAGTTGACCAAAAACCTTATCACCTCATTGTGGTGATTTTCCCTTTCTTACGTCACATAAAATAATATCTAAATAGCCCCGAGGGAGGGTGAATGGTGTGAGATAAATAGGATCAATAGGATCCCACCTTGGTTATATATAACAAGTGTCTATAAAATAATCCCTATATACACAATTTAAAGAAAATGTGTCATGATAAGAAGATATACAGTTTTATATTAAAATCATGGTAAACAATTTCCTGGTTTTTTATTCTTTCTCAAAACCATGTTTTATAATTTCAAAGAATAATTTCTATAAACCATTTACATTTATTAAATCATGTGTCATATTAAATCAAAAATATTAAAATAAAAAATATAAAAAATATAAAGCATACTGGTAATCACATCTATGATAATAATGACCAGGTTAGCTAGGTAACTCATACCTCAAATCACAAATAAGAAATATAGAACAATCAAATCCCAATAGTCAATGCATCCATAAACCAGGGATGGGGGAACTCCCTAAAAATTTATTCCCTTACAATGTTAATATCATTCTCATAGAGTCATTTTATCTTTAATCTAGGAATATAAGAACACACCGGAAAGTGAACCCCATTACAATTACAATGGAAACACCCAATACTAAACCATCCACCTATTTAATCTTGTCTCCCACGTGAATAATATATAAAATCTCTTTCAAATGGCATATCATATTTCAAAAACAATATACGAAACAATTTTTCATCAAAAAAATTGTTTGAAAATTTATTTCATAATAAATTTTGAAATTCATTGAAAAACACCTTGTTTTTACCAAAATAATGGGAAACCCATATTTTATTAAAATAACTTCATTTAAACACATTAAAATAAACTCATGGATCATGCCAATTCATTTATAAGCTATTTATAGAAAAACCACCCTTTATTATTCATTAAACATATAATATATATTCAACCACCTACCTCAAACTCAGGTCACACACCACTGGAAATGGGATCTATACATAGTAAAGCAATAGAGTTCAAGATAGAGTTATAAGAGGCCCTAAAAAATGATTCCATAGACATAAAATTTGTTTTCCAAAAGAAAAAGTGTTAGATTTTTTTATCAACATGTACCTTAGGAATCACAAAGCGTACCACAATAAATGAGGGAACTAACCTCCAAAAAACAAACACATGATGGATATATAATATATTGAATAATAATAATTACTTGATAAATAGAACCAAATTTTTTTTTGTGTATATCTACCTCTAAAACAAAGAGAAGTAATGGAAATAATAAGTGATTGATAAAATATACCAAAGCCTTGAAAACTGATCAAACTGTGCCTGAAATGCTAGGAAAAAGAGTTTTAAAGAAATCTATTCACCCAAAATCACTTAGAGAAGACATATGGTGTTGGAAAATGAAGAGGGATGTCAATGATAAAATATCTATGTGATCAACAAATTTAATCTGATGGAATAAACTTGTTTTATAATTTAAATCATTGTTTCATGATGTGAACTTTTAGAATGGTCTATATTCTAAAAAACACACCACCTTTGATTAAAATAATAGGACTCATATTCATGAAATGAATAATATCTCACACCATTGATATTTTTCTTTTATTAAACAAAAAGTCCTTGTGTATTCCCTAAATCCATTCATATTATGAATATATATTTATGGTGTGAACAAACTCCTATAGCATGTTTTCTAGATTTATAATTCATACCATCCTTCGAACACTTCTAAAAAACCTAAAACCATTTTGTTATACCCTTTAATATTCATCAAATATTAAAATGATGCATAACTTAATTTTTATGATGTTCAATTCTCCAATCCAAAGGTTTTCAATCCCAAAGAAGTCAAGTGGAAGAAAGATTAATCCAAAAGAGATGAGGCTAATGATCCTTCATTTAAAATTCCAACCCCCAAGTCTCAATAAAATATGATATGTGTTTCCACAATAGTTTTTCAAATGGAATATAAATTCAATGAAATAAATTCATATGTAAATCCATGATATCTACTACTTTCTTGGCAACACAAATGTACATATACTGATAAATCTCCTCCCAACTAAAAATATGGGATGGATCGGGGTGGAACATCTTTAGTTGTGATATATAGAAAACATAATGAATACTTGTAAACTAATATGGTAAGGACAATCGATAATAATCCTAACCAATCCAATTAGGGGTATAAAATGTTTTAATTTATCTTGAATCCATATTCCTCCATTCCTCAAGTAGATGGTGACCCAACAAAAGATAAAATTTAAGAAGACTCGATCACCAATGGAAAACTCCAAAGGATGATTTTGAAAATTTATATAATATTTATTTCGACTTTGAGATATAACCAAACTTCGACATATAACCTTAGTCTTCATTGATATCTTCTAAATGAAACTCATTCCCACAAGAGAGGACAATCTCACCTCTAATGTAAAAATTGGTGGCCTATATGGGAAACCATATAAATCCTTGAAGAGTGCCATTTTTATTAATTATTGGTATATATTATTATAAGAAAAATAAACCATATCTAGACAGATTTCCCAAGATCCACAAATATCTTAGATGTATTTACAAATCATATCCTAAAAAAACTGTATAAAATTTTTCATCTGACCATTCATCTATGTATGGTATGCTATACTCAATCTAATTTAATTTCATATGACTTTATAGAGACTCTTATAGAATGGGGAGGTAAACTGGGGATCCCCCTCAGGTAAAATAGAATAAGGGACCCCATTTAACCTGAAAATCTCTTACATTTATAGCTTACCCAAATCTTAATTCATACCGGTGTACCATATAAGAATGAAATGAGTTTTTTTCAACCAATTGATCACTAACCAGATATAATTATTTACTTAGGGAGTTAATGGTAATAAAATAATTAAGTCTATAAACACCTTATCCCATTTATAAACCAAAATCAGTCTAGGTTTGAGTATACCAGAAAGTTTCATGTTCTCTTTCTTTATCTGATGGCTGGTGTAATAGTGGGAAACATAAATAATGATGTTTCACTTCATACCTAACCTCCAAAAATGTCATCTCATGTCATAATTCAAAATTGTAGTTAAAGGGTGAATGGATCATGAAGAAATATTATAGTGATGTAACATAGAATTTATGATGAATGATGGGATAAGAATCCTATTCCCAAAATGAATAATTCCATTAGAAGGTAGATAACATCTAGAAATGATATCCCTAATATATATTGTTTCTCTAATTCCTATGAAATCATCATCCTGCTACTGTTCCTATATAATAGGCTTAAGGAGAGTTGATGAAAATGGAACCCTTGTTAGAACCATATCTGAATCTACCTATTTCTCATCTGAACATAACTAATTAATTATCACAATAAGGTTCCACTACTCTTTCAATTCCAGGATAGCTTGATATGGGTTTTTCCTTTTATGTTCATATGTGATGACATTCCCCTTAACTAGGGTGCAGGTAATAACATATTCAAATGTCTAGAGTTATTAAACACATTTTCACTTCTTCAGGTTTATATCCTTGTGATAAATTATTTAACTTGGGACCTTATGATTAGAAAATACCATGAACATCTCTACAAAGATATAGTTTCTCCAACACTTAAGTGCATAGACAATGATAGTGTGCTCTTAATCATTGGTGGGGAAATTCTTCTCATGTGGCCAAAGTTGGTGAGATCTATATTACACCACATGATTATCCTATATATGAAAAAAACTAATACAAACACTAGAATCATGATAATATACCATATATAACTTACTAGGTTTCAATAATATCAGAATAAGAGTTGATTTCAGAAGTCATTTCAACTCGCTAAAAGAAGTATGAAAATTAGTGTCCCCAATGAAAATAAAAACTTTCCTAGTAAGATATATCTTAGGTTATGGAAGATATGATAAATCTTTGAAAAATAATTGACAATATCTAGGAAGACTTTGGAAGATCTGTATCTTAAAGTCATTCTATGGTTCTTCCCATGAAAATTCATCCTTCACCATCTCAGGATTGATTAAAATTACTTGTTTTGAAATCAAATTACTCAGAAATACCCCTTCCTAGATCTAGAAATTTTATTTTTATATATTCATATAAAGGTGATGAATCCTTAGGATTTCCATAACCGAATTCATATGGTGCTCATTCTCATGATCAAATCACAAATAAACCAAGATATAATCCAAATATATCACAAAAAAAGTATTGATATAATGCGGGAATATATATTGCATTAAATACTTAAAAAATGTATGAGTGTAATTCATTACAAATAGAATAACATGGTATTTATAATGGACATAACTACTCTGAAAAGAATTTTTTGAGATAACAGACTCCCAATCTCAGAGCTAGTGATACACTGAATGGAGATCGATTTTCAAAAACTACTTCTCCCCCTTTAACTAATCAAATAGGTAATACACATGTGGGAAAATTAATTATTCTTAACAATTACCCAATTCATCTTGTGATAGTATATAAAAATATCAAGAGTACCATAAACCATATCAACAAAGAGTGTGGGGCCACCCATGGTGTAATACAAGCATTAATAAACCCATTCTATAGAAAATCATAAAATAGAATCTTAATAAATTTTAGTTTAGTGAGTTCTATATGGAAAGAACATAATGAAATTGGTTGTGTACCTAACACCAGATTAATCGAGAACTGTACCAATCTCTAGAAAGTATTACTAGAGAATTATTTTAGGAGAACCATGAAAAAACCCAATAAACCAAGGGAAGATCAACATGAGTGGAAGTATCATTAGGACCATCTAAAATTGAAGACAATAGACTCTTGAGATATGGGTGAAAAGTTCTTGTATATCTGGACATCCAATGACACTCCCCTTGGATAACCCAAGACCCACCATTAGTATTAAGGAAGGTGGTACATTGATGATAAAAATAAATATCATCTAGATTAGTTACCATCCAATCCATTTTTATTATGATGTTGAAAAATATCGATAAAAAACTGGGAAGTCCTAGAATAATTCCGCATCATCTATCAAAAGAGTGAAATATATAAAAGGTTGACCTTGTTCTTCCATATTTCCAAGAGGCATCTCAAACTCCAAAATAAAAGACATGATCTCCATAAGATGTTTCAACACATCAGAAAAATGGGAAGATACGAAAGAGTATGAAGTACCTGTATCAAATAGAGCAGTTTCTATAGAACATACATAATAGATGTTACCTCTCACTATAGTCGATATTACATCATCCTCATCCAAAAAGTCATCGAATGTATGAAGGTACATCACTCTTGATTCCTATGGATGGAGACCTATAGACTTTAATGTTTCTAATTACACCAAAATGGTTATTGGAGAAAAATATCCATGACTATAATGGGTAAAAGACAAATCCTGGAAGGACCTCTTCATATGGCCTTAATGGCCATAAGAACTACAATTCCTCATTTGTGTGGGATAAGAACATCAAGACTTACCCACCTTTACACACTAATTTAATGTCAGGAGAAATTTTTTGGTTACTACTGATGCTACTGAGGAGGATCACAATTGAGAACCACCACCACCACCCTTATGATTACCATTTGACTTCAACTTTTTCCTATGTACGCAACTATAATTGGTATTGGATGGAAGATAATATATAAAGAATCCAATATTTCCAACCATATTAATTTCTTCCATCATAACCCTTTCGACCATCTCATTATAGGTGGTGATATTAAACATATATACCTCTAATCAGATGTCAGGATACCAACCCTATAGTTATTTCGAATCCCTTAACCTGATTATTCATCACTAGATCTAGATAAAAATTAAATAACTCTATAATATAGTTAGTGTACTCTACCATCAAAAAATATCCCTGATGCATGGAAAGAAACTATAAAGAATTAGTTTTCATAAGAGACTTTGGGAAGAACTAATAAAATAATGATCTCCTAAATCCCTTCTAATCCATGCCCACATTCTAGTTTTCCTAAACCATAGAATGTCACTGATGCTTACTAGGACACTCATGCTTGAAAATTTCACATTTCACCTTAATAGAATTAGGTATCTCTAGGAAATTGAATTCTTAATTGATCTTATATATCTAATACTCAATTTATTAGGGTTTGTTTACACCATTAAAGAACGAAGGATTCTCATATAGGAACTCTCATGCTTGATCTATGCTACATCCATCTTCTAGTTGTGCCATAATGACTTGGTTCTGAACACATGATACCCTCCCGTCATAATATGAACTGTCTATAGGATAACCTATAAGAGATTCTAATCTAAAGGAGGATTCTCTTGAAGAGAATCACCTACTTCACCCTCCTTTGGAACCCTTAGAAGACATCTCGGTGGAATGTTTCAATATACCAAAATCATAAAGGAACAATCAGAAAATAGACCATTAAGAGTTTATACTAGAAGAATATAAGTCCAAAATAAGACCAATTTCAAAACCCAACACATGAGGTACACATCCCAACATCCCTTTGTGACTAATGGCTCTTCATGGAATGATTGTTTTAGGAAATCAACACAAACAACCCCTAAAGTCACAAAAAATATTTTATCCTATCTAAAAATATCCCAAAACTAAATATAAACATGATCTAACACCTAATTTTCAAGAACTGAACCAAAAAATATGTCTATCTAGGATTCAAATCTGACCATGGAAAGACCTAAAAGTCTTTCCCAATCCCCACAGGCTGATAAATAGCACCCAGGAATCCAATATTTACTAGAGAAGACTATTTTACAAACCTAAAATAAGATATATGGAATATATATATATAACTATAAAATAAATATTTCATTACAAAAAACTACAAATGGTAACGATACAACTAAATGTAAAAAGATAAAACCCAAGGTTTATGTCAAAAAACAACCAAAACAATTTAAACAAAACTATCCATTTCTACACCATGTGATACATGTGAAATATCCCATCGTCTCAACACTAAAAAACCATGCCCAATAGACATAAAACCTCACAACCTAACTGTGGTGACTTTCCTTTTCATGCATTAGATAAAATTAGGTCAACACACCCTAGAGGGAGTATGTATGGTGTGGGACCAACATGATTAGTTTAATCCCACCTAGGTGTTATATGAAAATTCTATATAAAAAATTCCAAATATACCGAAACTAAAAAATATTTCATGATAAATAGTTCCATATTTATATATCAAAATCATGCTAAAAAATATCCCATTTTAATAATTCCTCACAAAACTATGTTATACAATTTCAATGAATAATTTCCATAATCCATTTACATTTATAAAAGAATGCATCATATAAAAACAAAAATAGAACAAGATACAATAGTATAAATATAAATCTTAATGGTAAACACCCCAAGGATAATAAATATTAGGCTATCTAGGTCACTCATACCTCAAACCACAAACAATAACTAGTGGAAAATAAATTCCTTAGAGTTTATGAATCCATAAACTTGGTGGAAAAAGAACACCATAGAAATTGAACTCTCTAAAATGTCATGATAAACCTTATAGTTCCAATGAATCTATGATCTAGGAATGGAAGAACCCCCATAAAAGTGAACCCGATTACAATTCCAATGGACAAAGACCAATAATTAACAATCCACCTATCTACCCAAGGATCCCATGTGTAGAATATATCAAATAAATTTAAAATTATCTATCACATTTTGAAATAAAAACTGAACGAAACCTTTTAATCAAAATCATACATTGAAAAAAAATTCACAATCCATTTTGCAATTATTTGAAAACTTCTTTATTTATTCAAAATGAGGGGAATCCCCATATTTTATCAAAATAACTTTTTTCCCAAACATAAAAAACAAATAAAGAAAATTTTATATTTTTTAATAAATCCATTTATAAAATAATGAACATTAATAGTTTATAAAACCTAAGCTAGAGATAGAACCCCTAACCAGAAACTTAGGTTTCACACCCCTCGCAACAGGATCCACACACCAATAAGAAAGGGAAGTAAATAACCGTAAAATGGAGTCCCTAATTTTTTTCTAATAAAATTAGAATTGTGTTTCTAGAATAAAAAGGGTTTTTGTGGAGGTTTGATCAACCCATACCTTAAGAATCCTATGCCACACCACAAACTGATGACAGAACCACATTTTGGAAGATAAACAGTTGATTGATATATAAGAGATTTAAAAAGGATCAAAACATGATCAATATATCCCAAAAATATAGCATATATCTATTTACACAAATAATTTAATTATAGTAAAAATAATAGATTGATCGAACATACCAAAGACATGAGAACTAATCAAAATGGGATTGAAATTCCATGCAAAGGAGTTCAGAAGAGCTAGATTCACCCAAATTATCTATATAAGACCCATAGTTTGGGGAAAAGGGAAAGGAAGTGAATGATAAAAGATATGGGAAACCAAAAAATGTAATTTTTTGGAGTATACATGATTCATGATGTGAATCATTGGTTCCTGACATGAACTTTTGAAGTGGATCATATATCAAAAAATGAGTTTCATTGGCATAAAATCCCAAGATCTTGGTTCAAAATGTGAATAACATCTCACATCGTTAATAGTTATCAAATCCTTAACCCAAAATCATGCTTTTTTCCTAGAATCAGTTCAGATCACGGATATACATTCCTGATATGAACCGACTCCTATAGCCTTTTTTCCCACTTTATGATTCATCACCTCCATTAATCACTCCTAACAAACCTCAACTCATTTTATTACACGATTTAAGATATTTCAAATCAAAAAATGAGGTGTATCCAAAAATTATGGAGGTTACACCCCAATTTTTGAAATATTTAAAAATTATTATAACTTTTATTTTTGAAAATCATTCCATGAGTAATTTTTTGAACAAATAAACTACCCACACCTCAAATTACAAACAATTCAAAATGATCATGAATCTCATTGTTATCTCATGATACATAAAACATTAACCAATGAATTAGAGATTGATATAGTACTACAACTATCCCAAAATCATAATACATACAGATGAGTTCCACATAAAATCAATCATATATCATATTATGAAGAACTCATTTAAGGAAAATGATTTTTATAACATTTTCATTAGATATAATCAAAAATACCTCAAGATTTTGTTGAGTTTATACTGAAAAATAAATCAACCAAAATGTTTTTTTCACATTAAAATTAAACATTAAATTAATGAAATATTATTCCAAAATAGATATGAATTTTTTTGATAATGAGGAAAATTTAAGATAAATCATAAAAAAAATTCATAGAACATTTTTTATATTTTTGAAAAAACAAAGTCAGGGGCCACTTTAAAAAGATTCATTCAATTACTTGATATAAAAAACTTTTCAAACATTATTTGGAATAAAATATAAATAATAGAACATTGAAATAGTCATAACTAGTTTTTGGGGAAAATGTTTAGTGGTAGATAAAATATATAATCACAAAAGGAAAACCATTAATATTTTAAAATACCTTTTTTGATAGACACTTCATAAAAAGGGTAATAATGCGTCATTTGGAAAAAATTGAAGAAAATTCTTAATATCATAATAAATAATACATATTTATATTTCAAAATAAGGAAGGAAAAAATTAGTGTGATGAAAGACTACAGATATAGATGGAAAATAATATTTAAAGAAAATATCAATTATTATTAGTAATGTTATACATTTATAAGAAAAAAATTATCACAGAATAATATTTTCATTAAAATGTTAATTTTTCTACCAATAAAGATAAAATGTTATATAATAAAAACTTTTTGTGGAAGAAAGTAAACATAGAAAAAATAAGTTGAAGAACCAGTATTATAACTCAAAAAGAAGATATTTTAGGTTTACAAAATATCTTACAGGGTTAAAACTACTTAAATGAAAAAACTATTGAAATGATAAAATGTGATGGTTTTTTAATGAATTTATTTTCATAAATTGTATGATAAAAATGATAAATAGAAAAGTATATACACCATATAAAATAAAACAAGTGGTGAATATGACATATGTCACAAGGAAAGAAATCATGATGAGAAAAATAATAATGAATTTTTGTAAAAGATTATTAAAAAAAATGATGGACTAGTTGATGAAAATTATTTTAAATTTCATGAATAAAATTTTAATTAAAATAATAATGTAATAAAAATGGACTATTAAGTATAACATATGAATGAATGATATTTTAATAATATGAAAACGTTCCGCAATGAAGGAAATTTGATATGAAAACCTTATATTAAATCTATATTTCCATTAAATTAATTTAAAATCATATATAAAAAATATACCTATTATTAAAAATTATTCTAGAAAAAAATTCAAACCTATTACCCTATAATATTTTCAATTATAACTGTTTATTACAATTTTATTAGTTATTTATAGTTTATTTTTTTATTAGATGTTAGTGATTTTATTTTTTCACGAACTCTATAAAACATTGATGTTTATACTTATTATTAAAAAAAATTTAATAATTCCTTGATTATACAAGGTATTTAAATATATTGTTTATAATGATTCATAAGTTTATAATTTAATTCTATAAAAGTTTTAGTTATGATTCTTGAAGATGGTATTACTAGCAATATTTTTTCAGAAATTCTCTATAAACAAAATTTTATATTTTAGAAATGAGTTAAATAATAATATAACCATAAAAATCCATTAATATTTTAATTCATTAAATATTTTCTTATAACCAACCAAGTAGATAAATAGTGGAAAATGAAATATGTCATTCCATTGAGGTGGTGGTTTGTGCATAAAGACAAATGATGTTTTTATTTTCCATATAAAAAAAATCTATTAGAAAATGATTTATACTTTAAGAGTATTAATCATGTTATAAATACAATATTTATTAAGTAAGTACTAAATTCTAACCATCCCTATAAAGAGATGATGAAAAATAAAACATTACTATAATGGTGTCGATTGTTTTCATGTATTCTAAGATAATGTTTTATTTATTTTTTCGAAGTATACATTAGGATGGTAGGTAATTAATGTTTCATAAATATGTAAAAAATTAGAATACTATTGATACATAAGTTATTTTTTGGGATGGAATAATAGAATTTTATATTGAAGATAACGTTATAATGAAATAAAATGAAAAGAGTGACTTGGGAATTTTTATATTACTTCTTTTAATAACTCATTTACAAATTGGATTAATGATTTCAGGTATGGTCTTTTGAGGAGAATAGAACATCTAGGAAATGTCTAAAAGTTATTGAGATGGATTTTTTGTAACACCTTGAGATTTTGTAAACTATTTTTTGAATTAATTTTGTATTTTTTATATTTTCACTTCATGAAAGACTGAAGAATGATTTTGGTTATCACATAAAAGAACTAAGTTTGTATTATATTATACACAACACAAAGTGAAGGTTTCACTATATGAAACACTGACTTGAATTTCATTACACACAATACTGAGTTTCTACGAAACAACCGTTTATTATTATAATTATTTAAATGAGATACTTATAACCTAGTAGTTATGATTATAATATTAATATTAATAAATAGTTTTATAATATTAGTTATAATAGTTTTTATAATGAAAAATATATTTTTTGGTAAAATATATATATTTAAAACTGTTATTTTCTCAAATGAACTGCATTTCATATCCTTCTATCAAAAACAATAAATTAATTTTAGATTATATTATAAACTGAATTTGATAAAATAAGCATCATTTTTTAATTTTTAATGTCATAATTTACTTTGGTTTAATTTTTAATTTTTTTCTAAGATGTTTTATTTTTTGATAAATAGTGAAATATACTACATTATAGATAAAAACTGACTTTTTGGTTTAAATAATAATTATTGTTTAAATTGATTTATAAAGTCACAGTAGATTATTAATATATATATTAATACAATTTAGTTCATTGTAATTATTTTTATAATGAAATTAGATATAAAAACATATTGATCTAATTGAATGTCTCTTTTACTCACCTTCTCGCCATATCTGCAGGATTAATTTTAAACAAAATTTTGTTACTTATATGAATTGAATTTGAAAAATAGAAATAAATTGTTTTTATCAGCATTAAATTTTTGGTCCAATATTATCAAATTAATTTGTGGTTAATAGTAACTTTAGTATATTTTTATTTATCTCAATTAAGAGTAAATTGGATAATTAAAGGTAAAAATAATATTATAATATTATAAAATTACTTTAACACTTGTACCAATTTTAGTTGATATGTGGGCATCAAATTAAATAAAAGTTATAAATAATTTCTAAAATTTTTAAGATGCATTTGTTTGAATATGTAATTTATTATGTTTTATTTATAGATAAGTTAAAAATCTCATACTCATAATTTTAATAAGAAAATAATTTTTAATACAGGGTTATATAGAAGATTAATTAGACTAAAAATAGAAATTTTAAATCTAAAATGTTTATCTACATCATTATATTCTATTTATAATTATTAGTGATAAAAAAATTAACTTAAAATTTGACACAATGATGATGAAGTAATTGTTTAATCAATAAAAGGATTAAATAAATTATATTAAAAATATTAGAGAAATATAAATTGAATTAATTCATGTTATACATGAATTTTATAGGTGACTATGACATGTTAGAAGTGTCTTAAAAGGTTTTTTTAAAATTATATTTCCTTTTCGATGTTATATATAGACAAAGTTGTGAATAGTGTCAAAATTGACACTAATGATATTTTATAAAATAATATTTTATTAATTTAAGTAAAATTCATAAAAATAGTTAAAAATTAAAAATTGATTATTATAAGGACTTAAATGTCACAAAGTGTCTATTTATGAAGAATTTACCTCATATAAGTAATAATTTATAACATCTCAATATTTAAAATATTGTTTCCACAATTAAAATTAGAATAGAAATATTAAGGGTAAATCCAAATTGTAAAGTATAAAATAAAAAAAACTTTAAAAAAATTATTGGATGAATAATATTATACCCTTATCACTTTATGATCTATTTTGAGTTTTTAATGGACACTTTTTGAGGAAAATAAATAATATATTATTTAATTCAAATATATTCACAAAGTATCGCTCTAGTGTACTTAAAATCTATTATGTGTTCAAATAGAAAAAAAATCAAGATATGAACGTATGTAAATTCCAATATTGATATAAATGAAATTAGTTTTATTATATAATTTTATTTTTGATTTTTAGAAGTTTTATAATTACCTTAAAATATTCTTCAATGCTAAAAAATATTTCTCTAATTAAAAAAATAGAATAATTGATTTTAATAATATTAATTTTGATATATTTTGGATTATTTAAAATTTAAAATGATTATAATAGATATATAAGTAATATTATAATTTTTTTAAAGCATTATATTTGAATTTTCACCTTGTATTGATGTATTTGATGTCAAATTAAATGAATATTATTAAATTCGAAAATACTTATATCTTATTGAATGAATTTATTAGTAAATTATTTCAAAAATAAAAAATGTTAAATAATAAAAGTGGAATGGTTTATGGTTTGAAATATATTCTAATTTTAATTTATGGTTCATTTTTTTAGTATTCAGATGTAGATAATATTATTATATTTTAATATTTTGTGTATCTCCAAAAGTTCCCCTCACATCAATTGTGAAAGAACAAATCTTACCTCACATATTTACTTAATTTTGAGCCTCAAATATAAGATATAACCTTAAAATTAACCTTATAAACTTTCCTAGTCACATTATAGAGGTTCTGGTGTTCTCAAAATACAAACTCTAGTGCCTTTAAGAGGACATCTAGAGGGAGCTCGTCAAAGAAGAGGTAATCTATTCTACTTATTATTTCAAAATTATTTCTTCTTATAGTTCCTATTCATGAGTTCCTTACATTATAAAGAAAAAAATATAGTATCACATATTTTATTTGATGTTATTATGATTATATAACAACCATATTCCACCTTCTATCCATCCTATGATAAACGAACTCCCAATGCATGCGTACGTACGAATTACAGTTTCCATGCCATGATGTAATCTATTTTTCATCACCACTTTACATGGATGGGTATTATTATGGAATTAATAAATATATATAATGATTATAACATTATATTTATTCTGGAATAATATATACACCATCCATTTTAATTCCATTTAACAATTAAGGGAATGATATTATTGCTCATTTGTACATACGGACTACAGTCTCCACAACACGATGCGATTCATTCTCCAGGGTAACCATTAGGGAATTATTATATAAATGTATAGAATGAATAATATTATATCATTATATAAATTATAGAACTATATTCTATGTGCAAGAACCTGAAATTATATAACAAAACACACGTAAGAAAATGAAGAGTTAACAACCAAAAGAATATTATTAATGAAATATTATTAAACGGGTGTTAATATGCTCATGTGTGATATACTAAATATAAACATTGTTTTGAAAAAAATTAAAAAAATTATTTTATCCTTTTTACATGAGTTTATGATATATACTAAAGAACCCATACCGAATTCAAGGGATAATTTCACAATCTTATTTTTATATGAGATGTTTTATATGGTTTTATTTATTGGAATATATTTATCATACATGTCCATGTTAGTTTAAATTGAATTCAAAAATATTATTACCATTATTCTAAAATTGTTTAAAATAATTTTTACCCATTGTTATGTTTTTAAAAAGTAGTATGAAAGTAATGTTTTTTCATTTTCCCTATAAGACACTTTTTGACTTATCTAAAAAAAGTATGAGGAGAATATTTTTTAACTTATATGACATGAACATATTTTCCCAATTTCATGATTTCATAATGTCTTGAGGAATACCTTATAATATTTCAATGTTATTTTTAATGAAAATATTTTCTTTTAATATTTCATGACATTTAAATAAAAGAAAACAATTTCAACAAAGGAAATTTTCCTAAAGAATTTTTTAAATGAGTTCTCATGATTTCTTTATATATTTTCAAACTGGTTTTGAAGAAAAGGGGTTTGAAAATTTTTATGTATTAAAAATTAATTTATAAGAAAAATTAAAATTTCAAGTGATCTTTAAAAATCCTTCCCCATATAATATGATATAAGTTTTTATATTTTAAGTATACCATTCATATTCTTTCTCTGAATGGTTTATGTTTTGGTGTCATGATGATTAAGAAACCCGCTTATTCTCTTGGGTTATTATTTGGATGAAATGATTATGAAACCTTTATCTTTTCTATAGGTTCTAATATTATTACATGTTTATGACACTCATTCCATTTCTTTGGTTATGATATGATTTTTTATGATCTTTTTCACATGTATGTATGATTTCATTATGAGATGGGTAAGACCTATATCTCCCTCTAATGCATTGGGTAAATATGAATAACTCATGAGGTATATATGTTATGCATGAACCCGATTTCCTGTTCACAATTATATACATGGACATAGTTTTAATGTCTATAATTTTATGCACATACCTGGTTTTCATTTCTATATGTTTATGCAAGGGCCTAATTTCATGCCCTTAATTTGAGTGAACCTACTACTATTTATACATGTTCAAAATGTTACAAGTTTATATGTATTCCAAAATTTTATTTTTATGTTAATGATATATTTTTATGGATTATTTTATTTATTTCCTTATGATTCATGTCTTATGAACATTAAATCTTAATACCATGACTCATGCATTTGATCTTTTGATATACATGGTATGATCTTCAAATATTATGTTCATATTTTCATACCCTTATGATCTTTTTATTCTTACATATATTCAATGTTTAGCCTTACTGAGAATATTATATCACCCTTTCTTATGATTATTTTCCCCAATATACGGAGAAATTTAATAATTCTCATATGTCAAAATGGTTCTAGTTATGAAAAAATATAGAGAGAAGTAGTTGTCTTCTAAACCAGTTTTTTATGTTTCCAGGTTTCCAAAGACACTAAACTAATATGGTCTTTGGGCTTGTGTTTATGTATTCCATAATTAGGATGTAATATCATTGTACTTTAACCTTAGGTTTCTATAGTTGGTATCAGATAAAAGGTTTACTTAACCTATTGAAATTTGGATAATAAATTTATTGAGATCCTTAGTGTTTTTATAAGGATTTTTCTTGGGATTTGTCAAAGGAAAATCCTATGGTGTCATAGATTTAAAAGTAGGTGTCAAGATTTAGGTATCCTATTATTAATTTTTCATGATTATGTATTTTTTTCTATGATAATTATTACTCACACTATGATTTTTGGTCCTAGTCAATAGAGGGAATTAGAAAGATAAAGGTTAACATTAAATTATTCAGATGTGGAAAGTATGGTCATTATGAACATCAATGTCCTAAATGGAAATCCAATGAAGATAATCAAAAAAGACAGTACGAGTATTGGTTACACTGTTTAGGATAAAGAGACTACAAATTACATGTAAAAGGCATGGTATTTTCTTATTATATTATAATAATAATGACAATATTGAGGTTGAGGAACAGTAAGACATGATCCATATTTCATATTTAAGGAATAATTAATATGATAAAGCCTAAGTAATAGATTAAGAATAAATTTAGATGATTAATTTGTTTATGTAATGGTATTCAAGAAAAATGTTTTCAAATTTCACTTATGGTATTATAGAATAAGGGAACATCTAATGATTGGTCCAATTTAGTTTTCCTTAAGGATTTAAGAGCATATGATGAATGGTATTGGTAAGAAGGAAAAGTGATTGAGGTAATAAGGTGATATTTTTGGAAAACACATTATTAAGAGAAGTATAACCCTTAATATGTCCATTATGATTAGGTAATTATATTTTTATAAAGATATGTTGGATATGAATAAGTAAATTGTATGGTAATTATTTCTATGGAATTTTTTAAGGATTTTTTGAAAAGTTCTCTATTCTACCATGGATGATGTTTACAATTTTTTGTACTTAAGGAATATATAAAATAAAATTTGGAATAATGAAACATGCACTTTTTCAATAAGTATTTATGGTAATTCATGTTATTTACATGCTTCAATAGAATAAATGATTAAGGTATTCAAATGATTGGAATGTGAGAACCAAGAACTGCCTTATGATATATGGGAGATAAATTTTAAGGCGATTTAGTGAACCTCATTATAATGTTTTGGATTTTATGATTTTGAAAATATTGTAGGATTATCCATTTATTTAAAGTTTAAGTTAAACTATGGATAAGTTTGTGAGATTAAAGTATTATCTCATTATAGGTAGATTTATATATATTTTATAACTTATGCTAACATTTTTATTGAATATAGATAAAATGACCTACCAGTCTTCTCATTTTCTACTAATGCTTCAAGAATGAAAAATTAGACTTCATTTATTAGAATATGAGATTAAGTAGAAATTGATCTTGGAAAATAAAAGGGTGAAGTTATGATAAAATCAAATAAGTAAATCTTCTCTTAAAATTAGTTAACATTATAAAGGAATCATGATTTAAAATGTTGTCCAGTTATCATCATTATTGATGATATTAATGACCTCTTTCAATTTTTTTAGTTTTTGGTTTTGTGATTGTTATCTTTCTTTGTATCATAAAATTTCTTAGGATCATTGATCTTTATCAATATCTATGATTATTCACACTTTTCATCTATGCCCAAATCATCACCTATATTCTCCAATATGGAAACCTAGTTATGAGTTTCTTTGGGTAACCTTTCTGTTTCTAACTTTACTTTTTTAAAAATGTTTTCGTATTTGTTTTTACGACGTGGGATTTTATAAAAGAAATATTCAAGTATTAATCCTTTCATAACCTAGATAAATTTAGGGGGAAACATTCATTTTAAGGGGGGTAGAATGTAACACCATGATATTTTTTGAATTTTTATTTTTCAAATTCATTTAACATATTTGATATTTTCACTTCACACAACACTGAATATAGATTTTGGTTATTATATAAAATCAATAAGTTTTTATTATGTTATATGCAACACCAAGAGAATCTTGCACAACATGCAACACTGACTTGGCTTGCATTACAGGCAAGACTATGTTTTTGCAAAAAATAATTTTTTATTATAATTATTTAAATGAGATATTTGTAACCTAGTCATTAATCTTGTAATATTAATATTAATAAATATTTTTCAAATATTATTTATAATGGTTTTTATAATGAATAGTATAATTTTTGGTAAAGTATTTATATGGTTAAAACAATTATTTTCTCAAATAAATTGCCTTTCATGTCGTTATATGAAAACAAATAAAAAATTTAATTTTAGACACTATAATAAATTTAATTTGATAAAATAAACATTATTTTTTTAATTTTAAATGTCAAAACTATCTTTGGGTAATTTTTTAGTATTTTTCCGAGATGTTTCATTTTTTGATGAATAATGAATTTTTTTTCATTATAGATAAATTTTTTTTTTGGTTTAAATATCTATTATACTTTAAATTGCTGTTTAATGTCACAATAGTTTAGAAATTCATATTTTAACTTGATTTAGTTAATCAGAATCATTTTTATAATGAAATTAGATATAAAAACATATTGAACTTTTGAACGTCTCGTTTACCTTCCTTTTCAGCACATCTATAGTATTAGGGTCAAATTTAATTTATTTACTTCTGTGAATTGAATTTAAAAAATTTATAATTCATGTTCATAGTCATTATTAATTTTTTGGTCTAATAGAATCAACTTAATTTTTTTTGAATATTATGTTTAGTATATTTTTATTTACCTTAGTTAAGGGAAAATTAGATAATTAAAGGTAAAAATAATATTATAAAATTACCATAACAGTAGTCATAACTTCATTGGATAATTGGTTTAAAAAAAAATAAATCTTAGAAAGAAATTATAAACATTTTAAGCCAGTTAGGTATGAATCTGACATTTATTATATTTTATTTGAAGATAAGTTAAAAATTTCAAAATCATAATTTTAATAATTAAATCATTTTTAATATTGGGTTTTACAGAATACAAATTATACTATAATTATTCATTTGAAAAATAATTTTTTTATACATCATGATAATTTATTTATAATTTTTATTGATAAAATAATTAACTTAAATTGTGACACATTGATGATGTAGTAATTGTTTAATCATTAAAAGGATCAAAAAAATGATATAAAAAATATTAAAATAAATATAATTTGAAATAATTATGGTTATACACGAATTTTATAGGTTCTTATGAAATTTTAGGAGTGTCTAAAATGGTTTTTTTTCAAAATAATATTACTTTTTTTATTTTATTTAATGGCAATGTTGTGAATAGAGTCAAAATTGGCACTAATGATATTATATAAAATATCATTTCATTAAATTAATTAAAAATCGTAATAATATTTAAAAAATAAAAATAGATTATTTTAAGGTATAAAATTTCCTAAAGAGTCCATTTATAGATAATTTACCTCATATAAGTAATAATTTATTAACTGTTAATATTAAAAGTCTGTTACCACAATTAAAAATACAATAGAATATTTAAGAGAAAATCAAACTTTTTAGGTTTAAAATAAGACTACAACTTGTAGAAAATTATTTGATGAAGTGTATTCTATCCTTATCACTTTATTATTGATTTTTGGTTGTTTAATGGACAATTGTACATGAAAATAAATTATACATTATTTAAATCAAATACTATTACAAATTATCACTCTCTTGTATTTAATATCTTTTATGTGTTGACATACGGAAAAATTAAAGATATGTATGAATATAAATGTCTATTTTGATATAATTGATATTAGTTTTATTTTAGAAATTTATTTTTAATTTTACAAAGTTATACAATTACCATAAAAACTTCTTCAATGCTAAAACAATATTTATTAAATTAACAAAAAAAGAAGAACAATTGATTCTAATAATATTAATTTTGATACATTTTGGATTAGTTATTATTTTTATAGAATTTAATAGATCTATAAGAAATATAATAGTTGTCTGAAAGAATTATATTTTAATTACAACCTTGTCTTTATGTATTTGAAGTGAAATTAAATGAATAGTATTAAATTTGACAATAGTGATATCTTATTGAATCAATTTATTATTAAATTATTTAAATGTTTTAAAAAGCTTAAATAATCACAAGGGGATAGTATATGGTCTAACATGTCTTCTATTTTTCATTTATGGATCTTTTTTATGGATTTATATCTATAATAATCTTTATATATTTTAATATTTTGGGGATTTCCAAATGTACCCCTCACCTCAATTATGAAATAGAAACTATTACCTCACTTATTCACTTATCATTGATACTTCATGATCATCCATCCTCTACCCATTTACTTTCTAAAATTTCCTAGTCACTTTCTGGAGGTTCTGGTATTCCCAAAAGACTAAATCTAGTTCTTTTAAGAGGAGATCTAGATGGAGCTCATCAAAGAAGAGGTAATCTCCACAACCGAATCTTTCAAAATTATTTCTTCTTCTACTTAATATTCATGAGTTTTCCCATTATAAAGAAATAATTAGAGTATCAATTATATTCTAATATTTTTATTATAATTATTGAATTTCTTTATTCCACCTTATATCAATCCCATGAAAAACGAAATCACCACGCATGCGTACGTATGACTTACCATCTCCATGCCATGATGTAATATGTTTTTCATAACCACTTTAATTGGATGAGAATAATTATGGAATTAATAAATATATATAATCATTATTACATGATATTTATTCTAGAATAATATATACAACTTCAATTTCAATTCCATTTTATAATTAAGGGAATGATATCAACACTCGTGCGTACATACGACCTACAATCTTCACGACGAGATGCGGTTCGTTCTCCATGATGACCATTAAATAATAATTATATAAATGTATATAATTAATAATATTATATAATTATTTAAATTATCAAAATATATTCGATGTGAAAGAACTATAACTTAGACAACAATACATATGTTAGAAAATGAAGTAGTTAGGACCTGAAAGAAGCGTAATAATGAAATATTATTAAACATGTGTTCATATGATCATATATGATATCATAAATATAAATATTGTTTTGGAAGAAATTAATAAAATTACTTTATCCTTTATAATGGAGTTTCTGATACAAATGAAAAAACCCATACATAAGGAAAGGTATAGTTTCACAATCTTATTATTTTCCAATATTGTTTATACGTAAGTATTTATTAGAGATATATTTATCATCCATGTACATGTTACATTAAAATGTATTAAATAATAGTCTTTCCATTATTCTAAAATTGTTTAAAGTCATTTTTACCCATTGGTAAGTTTTTAATAAGAGGTTTGAAAGGAATGTTTTTTCATTTTCCCTATATAGTACTTTTTGAATTATTCGTAAAAAGTATGAGAAGAATGTTTTTTAAATTATATGGAATGAATAGATTTTTCTTATGTCATGATTTCATAATGCCTTGAGGCTTCCCTTAAAATCATCCAAGTTTATTTAAAATGATTTTTTATTTTAATATTACATGACATTTAAATCAAAGGAAATGATTTCAATTAAGAAATGATATTTTACTCAAGAACCGTTTTAAATGAGTTTTTATGATTCCTTTATATTTTTTCAAATTAGTTTGAAAGAAATGGTTTTTGAATTTGTTTTTGTTTTAAAAAGTTATTTTTATGTAAAATTCATGTTCCAAGTGATCTTTCAAAATATGTCCCATTTTAAGATGACATACTTTGTTATAGTTTAAGAAAAACATTCATATTATTTATTTTAATGGTTTATGTTTTAATGGAATTATGTTTAAAAAACCTACTTCTTTTCAATAGTTATTATTTTAATGTAAAGATTTTGAAACCTGTATCTTTTCTTAGGTTATGATATGATTACATGTTTATGATAGTCATTCCATTTCTTTTGTTATGATATGATTGTTTATGATCATGTGGTACATGTATGTATGATTTTTTAATGAGATGTGTGGGACCAATATCTTCATCCAATGCATTGGGTAAATATTAATAACTCATGAGGTATATATTTTATGCATGAACTTGATTTTATGTTCACAATTCTCTGTGTGGACCAAGTTTTAATGACCATTTTTTTATGCGTAGACCTTTTTTTCATGTATATATATTTACACAAGGTCCTGATTTTATATCCTCAATTTAATGAGTGAACATGAAACTATTTATACATCTTCACAAAGTTACAAGTTTATGTTTATGCTATAATTTCATTCATATTTTAATACTATGATTTCATGGATTATGTTCTTTATTTCTTTATGATCCATGTATTACGAACTACCAATATTTATTTCATGACTCATGAACTTAATCATTTGATATGAAAGGAATGATCTTCAATTATTATGTTCATAGTTTCATACCATTATGTAATTATTATTCATACATATATTATATGTTTACACTTACTGATCATATAATCTCACAATTTCTTATGTTTCATTTCCCTAGGATACAAATAAAGGTAATAAGTCTGATATATCAAAAAATTGGTCTATTTGTAAAGAAATAGGTGGGAGAAGAAGTATATGTGTTTTGAACTAGTTATTTATGCTTCTAATTTTACAAAGACAATAAAATATTATGGTCTTTGGGCATGTGTTTATGTATTCCAAAATTATGATGTTATATCCATGTACGTCAAGCTCGGGTCACTATATATTTTTTATATTTTGATTGAACTTTGGGGCTTGTGTTTTGATAAAAAGTTGGGTGGTGAAGGGAACCTTTCATAAATAATAATAGTGAAATTTTTATAATAAGAGGTGAATTGTTGAAGGTAATTTGCTCTAAAAGTAAACAATAATTGAGAGGGTATGATTTTTGGTTGATCAATCACCCAAACACTCATTTTTAGATGTTTCAATAACAAGATTTCTATATTTTATGTTTTAATCCTTTTACAATTTTGGTTATTACCCTAGAAAAAAATATGTTAGAAATTTGGGTTTGTATGTAAAAATAAAATTTTACTTAAAATATAATTTATAACTTTTGATTAAAAATATGAAAACCATTTTTAGATATAATATCTAAATGTGATAAAAATTAATTATAGATTAATAAATGTTTAATGCAATAAATTAAATTTTAATAAGAAATATCAATTATGCTCTAAAATGTAAAATATAGGTTTTTAAATTAAATATAATATTTTTAAATGTATAATATTAAAAATAAATTCCTATTTAGTCCAAAAAAGGTTTTATAAATGACCAATTCATTCCTATATCTGAACGACCTCATAAAATCATAGTATTTGTAAAAATGATATTTTTACTATTCCTCTAAAAATAAATCACTCTAGAAAAATACAAAAAATATATCATAAGATAGTTTTTATTATATTAATTGTAAAATAATTTTTATTTTCTTGAAACAAAATAATAAAATTTATTAATTTTTATTTTTTAATAAAGTATAAAAATACAATGATAAACTGTATTTATAGGAAAACGAAATTTTAAAAAATAATTATTACTATTATTAATTTCAATTAATTATTGATAAAATTAGTTTTAATATTTTAAAATTATATTTTATCATCATTTAGAAATATTATATTTATTTTCTTAAAATAAAAATGCATATCACATAAAATGCATTTAAAAAAAATACATTTTCGTGCATAAAATGAATTTATTTTTATTAAATCCATAGTAATAACTATTGGATGGGTGTTAATTTTTTTATTATAATTATTTTTAGTAAATTTAATTAAAATCATTATTTAGTTAAGATTAATTAAAAATATGAAACACAGTAATAAATAATTTATTTCAAAATATAACTTTACATTAAAAAATTTATTACCAAATAACATTTAAATTTAATATTTTTACTATAAAAATTTAATTTTTCTAATCCACTGATATCAAAATCATTAATTTAGTTTTTTAATTAAATCATATAATATAAATTTTATGTGATTTATATATATATAATAAAATATAATAATAAAATATTATATTTTTTATCTTACTATAACATTCTCATAATGTATTAATGTTTTCATGCATTATAATATTTTTCCTCAAAAAAATATATCAATTTGTGTTTTAGTTTTGTGTTTCCTGTGTAATAATATATTCAATATAGCCAATATTTAGAGTGAAATTGATACTGAAATATCAGGGTGTTATATTTTCCCCCTTAAATGAACTACATCCTACGAATTTTATTTATCACACACTAATAAAATAGTAGCTAGGGGTGTTCATAAGTTGTACGTAACTGAATATATAATTCCTAAGGATATTTGAAGATTACTATCTTAGGTATGACTATACAACAAATTTTTTCCTCTAAATAATCATATATCCTTATGTTTATTTTCCCAAACCATTTGTGCAATATATGCTTCCCTAGATGGATTATCAGACATATGGGTTTATAATGACATTCCTTTCAAAAATTCATTTTCATGATCCTATTTCCAATCAAATGGTAAAAATAAATGTCTATGAAATTTTATGAAAATATCATATAAAATCCATTATATGGAAAACCAATACTATGATTTCTCATCTATTAACACCATTATTTATAACTATGATACTTTTATTTTATCTTCATATTAGGGTTTTCTACCAAATAGTAATACATTAAAGTCTTACATTACATTTAAATCCTTCAAAATGTTTCATAAAGAATATCTAAATCACCAAAGCTTATCCCCCTAGAGTGTCAAACTTGGTACGTAGGTAGGCCCACTTATCGTGCACTAAGTAAAGATCAAGTTAATACTAAACCAACAATTTTTAGTAAAATTACCCAAAGGTGAATCTATTCTAGAGTTTATATCCACTTCTTTGTATCCTGTTAGGAATGTCATTGATAAGAAACCGCACAATCTGTACTTTACCAAAATTTCAAGAAGAAATATTTTACATAGACCTATCTTTAGTTATTTCAGTAAATTTATTTCATCACAAGCTCCAAAAATAAAAAAATATCCTCAAAACAAATATAGACCTTAGTCTAATACAAATTGAAGTGGCCAGACCCACACTCCCAAATTTGGGGATAAAAACACATTCTTTTATGTATTGCATTTAATAGAAATTTTTATAAAAAAACAATGTTTACATTACTTTACATTAGTATAAAATTACATATAACAATTATTGAAAAATACTAGTGCCCATAGGTTTAGTGTAATTAGAGATTCAATAGATAAAAATATTATTTCACATATTTGTAAAAAGTTATATATAATCACCCCATACTATATCCCGTTCTAGATCACTCATAGTTTATACAATTATTTATAATTAGCAGATGTGTCATGAAACAACCTAAGACATCCCTCTATTGGAATCCTGATTCATCGAATGATATACCAATGCGCATTCCCAATCACCCCAGACTTGTAACTATTTCCCAGGAATCAAAGTGGAATTAGTTGGGACTGTTTCACCCAATAATTAGTGTTATCAAACTATTGATGGTGGGCTTGAAAAATCATTATATCAGAAATCCCCAATAAATAAAATATATAAAAATAATAAATCATGTTGATATTAATTTATATAAACTAATCTCTTATCTCACCCTCTAATCACCCCCACACAACTAACTTTGTGTCTCATTGTGACCTCCACAAATATAATTCACCTCTAATAAATTTAATGAAACCAATGAAGGACTATATGAAAAAATGAAATCATTTAATGGGGAACACATCTAACATCCTATTAAAGTAAAACATTTTCCCATCAAATCATTTAAAAGGCACACTTGTATGATGTGTTAAATTAAACTAAAAATTAAAATTAAAATACTTATATGTTAATTCAAAATTATATATTCAGAAAAAATACCAAAAATCTCCATGAGGGGTAATCAGTGAATTTTAACCTAAAACAATAATGAGGATATTAATGAGTAATAATCTTAGAAGGCATGACCATGGAAACCACACCCGAAATTGTAGACTTTAAATAGATAATAATTTTCATGATAGTTTGAAATTATATATTAAAAAAATATGGTTTCCATTAAATTTTACATCAAATAAAATATAAATCTCATTGATAATTTTTATACATTATATTTATTTTTTTTAAATGAGAAATATCACATGAAAAAATTTCATAAGTATATAACACTTTTATCAAAAAACATATTTGAAAACTATAATGTCCCATGTTTTGAAATGGGCTGATAATTTTAGAGAATTTGAATATTTATCCATTGGTGGATGGTCCATATTATGAAAAATAAGATGAAACATGGTTTTGAGTGTTATAAAATCCATACATGGTGTTCTTGGATGTTTTCTAAGTATCGATGGAGGTCATGGTGGTTTTGGGAAAGTACTAGAGGAGGAAAGGGTAGATGGGCTATTGAAAATAGTTGCAACAAGGAATGAAAGCCCGATAAATGATTTTCCTAAGGAATTAACGACATGTATATGTCTCAAATCATGAAAAATATGGGGATAAATTTTTAAAATGATTAAATAGGGGCTTTCCCCATTTGCTTCATTATGAAACAGGAGGGTGCACATGGGAGTATCTTGGCTGATGCTCCTCTCCCCTTGTTTATCACTAATCAAGATGATCTTGTTTGAGATTAGATGACATCAATGGGTAACAAGTTCATTCTTATAACTTTATTTTGTTTCCCTTACCTCAATCTTGAATTCAAGAGTTTTCATTTAGGGTTATTCATCAATTTTATCAAACCATGGTGGAATCAACCGTTTTAGTTGGGTCTTTTTCTCTACCTAGGAAAAAGAAACCCCAATAGGCTTTTTGCACTTCTCCACATGTCATTTATTTGAGTAATGTCACTGTGGTGAATTTATAAGTATTTAATGGTTTAAATTAACTAATTTTAGTGGTGTCTTTGAAAATTTTGTTTAGATATTTTCCTTGGAATGGTCTTGGGGGTAACTGGTAGAAATTATGTATGCTATTTCTCTAATTTTCATTGAGCGATAGGCATCCAACGAGATATAATCAGTTATTAATTTGTGGTTATATTTTTTATATTAAACTTTTTAATGATGAAACTTATGTTTTTGTACTATACATGAGTTCTTGAGTGTTAAGTTGAATCTTGAAAGCTAGTACATCTTGGATCATCCATTAGTGAGCTTGGACAGAGTTGTACAGAGATTCTTATAAATGGTTAAATCTTCTTAAAGATAGGAGGTCTGTTGTACCTAGCCTTTTAGTATTTATGTATGTTTATGGTATTATAATGATACTCATGTTTACCTATGCGGTGGACCCCCTATTTAGTTTTTATGATGAATTTTTTAATTAAATAAAATGGTGAAAATATAATGGATGAAGGACTAGGGTCATGAACAATCCCAGTGTGCAAGCGTCATAACAAAAAATGAGGCTATAAACATGACCAAGGATACCATATGGGATTCCATTGATTATTACGTTTTTAGGATCCCAATAGGGATTCCTTCTTCATATACTCACTTAGAGGTCCCTAAGTGGGATGCCTCTATTTACCGTGGACCTTGAGGGTCCCACGTGGGATACCTCTACATTGTTTTGATCTTGGGGAACTGGTGGATGCATAGTGATTGACCAAACCTGATCTATTGAAATGTGGGTTTGGGTAGAGATGTTAATGAGTGTCACTTTAGAACCCACACCAAGATTGTAATCCTATGAGGATTTGGCAGTAATGGGGGTTTAGGAGTTCAAATTCCCTCTCCTATTTATTTATGCATTCACACGGTTACATTTTCTGCATTAATGATATAAATAGGATCTTATTGGTTTGTGGTGGGTTTACGTGCTTCTTGATGTAATCTGTTATGTTTTATTTGGGTACCTAGATGTACATCCTGGGATCCAGCTATTGAGACTTACTATCTTAGGATTTATAGACATACTTACAGGGATCCATATTTTGAGTCCTATTGATTAGGATATTCGAGCATAGTGTCCCTATAACTATGATACTTGGTCATGAAACCCTTATGATTATGATTCCTAATCATGGATTACCTATGATTATGACAACTGATTATGGAATCCCTTTTATTATGCTTTTCAAGCAAGACTTCCCTATGATTTTGATACTAGGTAATGGAATCCCAATTGACTGAGATACTCATGTGATGGGGATTATTAAGCTATCCCTAGTCGATGAATTGATTTCATTTCTAGATATGGAGCTCCTCACCATTTATTTGACATATATTTTATTGATTATTACGATCTCCTTGAATGATTAATAGGAAGATCCCTAGGTTCAGGTGGATGCATCATTACTATATTGAACATATTTACTTGCTGAGGTGGGGAAAATGAGAAATTTATTTGAATGGATACCAAGAATGTACATGGATCCAGAAGTCCTTACTTATTGATTTCATGTGGGTCATGTCCCTTAGGGTTCATCTAATATCCAATATTGTGACTGCCTATGGACTAGGACCTAGGGATTAGACATCTGGATAGATTCAATATGGTATGATTAGTATTACATCCATCTCAATACCATATGTACAAGATGCCCAAATTTTACCTATAATCCTTCATTATAGTGGTTGGAGGTGAGTACAGGTGAACCTCGGGTTTGGACATCTATCCCCATATGGCGACGTAGCTTGATCAGTGATATTTATGGAACTGAACAAAGCTAGTATCATCAGTTGGTATTACAGAACCATGGATCAACTTAATTATTCATGGCTTGAGTGGTATGAAATTCAGCTCAATGCCCATTTCACTAGATGTGCAGACAATTGGGAATACAGACTAAATGATCATCTGCTATTGATTTATTATGTTTTTACCTTACACATAGACAAACACACATACACACCCATATTTATGTGTATGTATATATTTATGGGAATATATATAAACATATTAATATATATATATACATTATGATACCTTTCTATTCGACTAGGATCACACACCTTGAGATTGGTTGTGGATTATTTTATTTATGTCCTGGTTTGTATTTATTATTTTAGTTTTATTTATTATTTCTATCTTGATGAGAACCTAAATTTTACATACACCGAATAAAACTTTCTATATACGAGACCACATTGGTGGTACCCTACTATGTTTTTTAATCACCTTGTTTGGACGACTATTAGATGAGGGTACCTGAGCTGATAGTCACTTGGTTGTAGGCACCAGTAGTTCCAAGACACGAGATGAATCAAGCATGATATATTAGATATGTTTTTATAGATTCGATATATAGTTTAGATCAATGATATAAGTAGATCATTGTACTGTTTTTATGTTTCATTTATTTACTCATGTATTTGTATGATTATCCTAGTAAGAAATCACTATTGTATATATGACATGGTCATTCATTCCTTTACTGTATTCCATTTATTATTAAAAAATTATTTTCAATATATTTATTGATTATGATATCTTTTTATAACTACTATGGATGATATATAGTTATCTTTTACTATTTTTATTTTTATATTTGCGTATAGTCTCCCCACTGTACCACATTTAAACCCTCACTACCAATTAAAAACATATGGTATATGGGAGGCATGCTTGAGGCCTCACGGGGAACCGACTCAGAGCACTAGGTTAATGGAATCTAGGTTAAGACTTTACAAACTAGTACCATATGTGTTCCTTTCTATTTTATTTAATATATGGGATATTGTTGATAGAAGTATTAGGAAGGTGTCATAATCTGCGATGAATATCTGACATGTGCATTGAGAACACCTGATCTGGTAAGAGTTTGTGGTTCCCAAGGATATGCTATTTCTATCATAATCTATGTTGTTACATTTGTACATGATTTTATCTGTGAGTGATGCACATGTTGTGTGGATTTTATTATTTATTTTGGATTTATTTCTCTTTGATCATTGTCAAGAGACCATTGAATTTTTTTTACTCTTGGATGGAAAAGGTTAGAGGCATATCATGCATCATATCTAGAACATAATATTCACATGTTATAGTCCCACTGGTGCGTGATTTATATTTACAATGTTTACCGATTATTTAAAGTTCCAAAAAAATCCTAAATGGTGTTTTACCATATAGCTTTTTGGTGCTGTTATACTCAATTATGCTTACTTGTTAATCTATTTTATTTTGATTGAAGGTGATGTTGATCTATTTTGAGATGTTCAATGGTGAGACTGATGATTCCATCCCCATACATAAGAGGTGTAATGAATTTAGTAGGTTCATAGAGCATATTATTCCCATATAATTAACCCATCATAGGGTATTTTTCATTGGTTTTTTAAAATAAAGATTCAATAAAAATCTATAATATGTCTTCGTATATAGGTTGTAATGACATTCTACTTAACCAAAACTTGTGATTATGGTACTATCCCATGTAGTTAAGTGTAGGAATTTCATACTTTTATAGTATATATTTTATGGGTGAATTATTTCATTTTATGTCATCTATTTGGGTCTCTTTGTATGATGCTAATGGAAACTTAAATATTTTTAGAGAATTGAACCTCTAGGGGGTATTACTGTATAAGGATTCTTGGTGAGTTCTATTTCATCATTATTCAGACATTGGCATCGTATAATCCATAATGAAATTACATATGAGGATTCCTAGAGAGGATTAGGACCTTTTAGTCAATGTTTATAATTATGACCATAATTGGTATGTGTTAAATTTTCATTAGAGAGTTTTTATCTTTAGGCTAAGTGGTTTGACCTAGATACCCCATCATGAGACTTGATTGGGTGGACACGGTGGGATAACTAGATGCCCTTAGTTTTGAACCATACCCCTATAGGTTAACATTAATTTTGATCATGGGAAACTTGTGAGTGAGGATGGACTGGGTTTATGGATTCCTTTTCTGGTAGTGAGCAAGGTTATAGGTTCAATTGAGACCGATTCATGAGGGGTGATTGAGTTTTAGCATATAAGTATGACAATTAAATTGGTTTATAATAAAGAACCTATGGTGATTTTTTTTGAGATTGATTTCAATAGGTAGGATATTTCATGTGCCTGGATCAATCAACTAGTGTCTTTGATGTTTCTAATATAATCAGATTGAATGTGGACACTCATGACTAGAATGAAACTAGGTGACTGGTGGTCGTGACTTTTTGTGGCAAAGGTTTGGTTCCTGAGTTTGAAGATAAGTTCCATGGTAGATTCTAGATTTTTTATAATGAATTTACATGTAGCATGGTTATCTTGATTTTAATAGAAGATGACTCACTAGAGCATGAGTTCGGTGATAAAGGTACACACTGGTTATGTATGGTGTAGTTTAAATCATAAATCCGTGAGTGGCCATATGGGAACCGAGGATCAATGTTTTCAAGAATTCTCATTGGTATGTTTTACAAAGATTTGTGGTTAAAAGAAAAATTTACCTCCATGATAGAGGTGAAATAATAAATAAATCAAATGATGTGAGATGTTTGACCCATGGATGGACTTGAACACAGATGGTCGGGGGAGATATTGTCAGGAGTATTACAAGGCATGTGAAATCTATTTTAATATGGGCATGAATTGGAGATATTGATACATTACAATTGATGAAATATTAGTGTAACCCTAGTTATTGATAGTCATTCCAAATATCTTGACATCATCTTTAGAACAATCAGAGACAATTGAATACATGCTAGGCAACCATTTTATCATTCTTTATAGGTTGAAAGACTATTTAGAGATATGCTCAAGGAGAAATTCAAAAGTAATCATTATAATGGTTGTTAAATCATTGTATGTTTAAGGGAAGTGAACCACATTTTGATCTTTAAATTTTTTGTTTTCTACCGGTACAATTTCTTTTGATCAAGAATGAGTGACAAGTGACATTACATTGATGCTCAGGAGTAAGAGAGTTTTTACCCATTCCGGTTGTTATTTCTGTTAATATATGGGAATTGACTATGGTGATCGATGATTTTTTTTCAATATTTATATGACAAGGATACTCTTAAGGTGGGGAACGAGGTGAGATTGATCATTGGAAAATCATTTTTATTTTAGATTACATGGATAAATTGAATCGTATAAACATGACATTATTAGAAAATTTCAAGTATAGGTTCGAATATTAAATCAGATGGATTTTTAGTGCAATAATTGTATTGGGATAACTTATGATGATCCATAGGTATTGAATAAAAAATGTATTAGTGTTCGTGCAGTGTCATGACAATGTGTATGGAAGGGTGATGGTTTTTCCTGGAGATATTAGTAGAAGTTGAATATAGTCTTTGGTGAGCATGCTTAAAATGATCTCGATGTTACTTAGGATAAAGTTTTTTGAAATATATTTTGGTGACACTTCCGAAGATGAAACCAATATTTTTCAAGAATATTTGATTGAAGGTGGATGAACTTTCATTATTTTGTAAAGATGAATCTTCTGATAGGCAATTATAATGGTGAAAGTATTGTGGTTATGAATTTTACACTGAAATGAAGAACCTATGGTGTGGAGCACAACATGTTGGGTGATGAAACAGATAAAGACACAGTCACGTCTCAGATTAGGTGGGATCATATAAGTTTCTTTATGGTGTTTCATTCACAATTTTGATAATTGGATCATGTTATAGAATTTTATGTACCACAGGTTTAATGTAGAGAATATGGATGTGTTGGGTCTGAGAAATAAAATGAAACCATTTGAGTATGAATTCATGATATAAGTAGGTCAGGTGATGTTTATTTTGATCTGTATATATTCTTGGGATTGATAATTTCTATTGTGGTGAGTTGTAATTTCTTGTGTTTTATAATGGGTTAAAAATATGAGAGAATTTTGAATTTTTCTCCATTTGTGGATGGGTGGTCATTTGAACCAAAAGTTGAAATGCGGTTATGAGGGTAAAAAAAATCCAGCCATGGGGTTTTTGGAATATGTTCTATGTATTGATGGAAGTCCGAAGTTTTCTGGGAAAGTAATAGAGGAGTAATAGGCAGTTGGGCTACAGAAAACAGTTATAGTAAGAAATTCACATTGTGAATTGAATTTACAATGTGAATTGGTTTTATGGGGTGTGGATTGGGGGATAAAAATTGTGAAAGCCCATGGGGATTAACCCAACGAATTCACGACATGTATCTAGTTTTCATTATGAAAATTGTTCATGACATGAAACTAGTTCATGTAGTGAACATGTGGGGATTTGTTTAAAAGGATTAAACTAGGTATTTTCCCATTCATTCATCTTGAAATAGGAGGGTGCACATGGGAGGCTCTTAGCCTATGATCCTATCCTTTCATTATCCACTAAAAGAAGATATATTGGGTGAAATATTTTGACATCGAAGTGTAATATCTTCATCCTTCCTCATTTTATGATGTTTCATTACCAACATTCTAGACTTTAGTAATTTCCATTTAGGGTTCTTTATTGGTTCCACTTGATCGTGGTGTAATACACAATTTTTGTTTGGGAATTTTCTCTTCTTGGGATGTGGATGTCCCGATAGGACGTATACACTTCACCACATGCCATTTCATTTAGGTACATCACTAAGGTGAATGTATAAGGATTTAATTTTTTAAATTGTATTTTTTGGGTGGTTTCGTTGATGTAGTTTGTTATTGATTTTCCTAAGAATGGTGTTAGGGATAACCGATAGACCATATACATGTGGTTTCTCATATTTTCATTGCTTGGTAGATGTATGATGTGATATTTTTTATCATGCATTTTTTGTTTTCTTTTTATATGAAATTTTTTATTGTTGAAACTAATGTTTTTGTAGAATTCATGAGTTTTATAGTGTTAGGTAACATCATGGAAGCTAGTGAATCTTGTCTTAGATATCGATGAACTTAGAAAAAGCTGTCTAGAGATGTTTATAAATGGGTAAATATTCATAAAGGTAGGTGGTCTATCATACCTTCCCTTTTAGTATTTATGTATCTTTATGGTATTATATAGATGATCATGCATTTCTCTAAGAAGGATTCCCCTGTTTAAATTCTTTTTGATGAATTTTCTAAATTAAAAAAGGGTAGATTATAATGGATTAATTACTTCATTCACTAACAACCCTAATACAAAAGATTTATCCCATGAATTGAGGATATAACCATGACTGAGTATCTCATGTGGCATTACTCTACTTATTCATTTTTAGGATCTCAATAAGGATTCCATTCTAGTTTACTAACTTAAATGACCCGAAGAGGGATGCCTCTATTGACTATGGACCTTGAATATGGTGATAATGATACCCCTCTAGTGTTTTGATCTAGGATACCCTGTGGGTTCCCAGTGCATAATCAAACCTGAGCTAGTATGATGTGGGTTTTAGTAGAGATGGTAACAAGTGTCACCTTAGAACCCATATAAAAATTATAATCCCCTGAGGATGTGGAATTAGTGGTGAGATTAGGTGTACGCACAACATTACTCTTTTGGTTATCTATTCATATGGTTTTTGTTTATTCAATAATGATATCCATATGTGCTTCCTAGTTTGTACTCGATATGCCTGAATCGATGTGGTATGTTTTATTGAGGTACCCAGAAGTAATTCCTTAGATTTAGATCATGATCAATAATATATTGTGAATTCTGTAAGTACTTATTGTGATCCTTATTTTGATCCATATTAATTATGATATTCAGTTTTAGCATCCCTGTAAATATGATAATTGGGTGTGGTACCCCTATGATTATGATAATCATGAATGGTGTCCCTTGGATTATGATACTCAAATGTGGTTTCCCTATGATTATGATAATTGGACATAGAATCCCTATGATTATGATACTCAGGTTTAGTGTAACTACTGACTGATATAGTCAAGCAATGGGGATGATTATGCTCTACCAGATTGATGACTTGATCATGGTTTTGAAAATGGTGCTCCACATCATTGATTTAACATGTACTTGAAAGATGACTAGGATCTCCTCGAGTGATTCCTAGGATTCTCCCTAGGTTCAGGTGGTTCCACAATTAATACACCCCCAAAGTGTACATCCTAGGGATGGGGATGTTGAGCCATTTAATTTACTAGATACCAAGTATGTACATGTATCCATAAATAATTCCTTGCAGATCATCTATGGGTCTTCCCCTTAGGGTTAATCCAAGATCCGAAGTTGTGACTACCTAAGGACTGAGACCTAGGGATTAGAAATTATAAAGGATTCAAATGGAATAAGTGTTATGACAACTAACTCAATTCCATATTTACAATATGTCTAGATTTTACCTGGAATCCATCATTATAATTATTGGATTTGATTGTGGGTGAACCTAGGGTTAGGACATATATCCCACTATAGTGATGTTTCTTGATCATATATAATTATGGATCTCGCGAAAGAAGGTATTAGAGATTATTATTATATACCCTCAAATTAACATAACTATTCATGGATTGAGTGGTATGATGTAACACCCCAGGTAAATAAAGAATATGACATTTAATATTTATCAATATTTGTGAATAAAATATTTAAATGACTTTAAAGGGGACACTATGCTCGATGGCGTACCCAACACGCAACAACGAGTTTCTTGGGAATCTTACGTTGCACTCTAATAATAAAATAATATTATTTTAAATGGTAGTTAACATGTAGCCATTGTAATGGCGGGAATGGATAGAAATAACTAAAATATGATTATATATGTTTTTAAATGTTTTTACATTTATCCAATAAAGGATAGAGGCTTAAAATACGGAAAGAATTCAATTTTAGGCATATATGCCCTAGTTTTCACTAAAGGTTCACTTATCACCTTTTGATGGAGAACCATCATTAAATATAGTTTTGTTCACTCTTATACATTCTATTGGACCAAATAAAGCTCTTCTTAAGAATTGGTACATCAAAATTTACTTTGTGTAAATTTTTGGTATCTTTCCGATAATGTTCATTTTTTTAATGAATAGTGTAAAATGTTGTATTTTAATTCAAAACCTCTTTTTAATATAATTTATTTATATGATTAGATTATCTTTTGAATTGGTTTTAAAGTGAATTTAGAAAATATTTTTACCATTAAATCCAATAGTGGTCGTTGGAATTAATTTCACTTTGAAATCAGACTTAAACTAGTGTCAATCTTTTGATACTTATTGTTTCATAAAAATACGCTATTTGCTCTGACAGCGGGAATTAATTATTAAATTAATTAATGTGACTTATATGTTTTGAATTTTTTAAAATAGACTTAATTTTTTAATTTTTAATATCAAATATAGCTTAGGGTGAATTTTTGGTAATTTTCTGAAAAACTTCAATTTTTGATGAATAGTGAAACCACTAAGTGGTACTTATAAAGACTGATTTTCCGTTTAAATGAAATTTTTGCCATCATTGTGTTTTGAATTTCAAAAATCCGACATACATGTTTGTCATTAAGAAGTAAAATGTGGTTCAATGAGATTATAATAATTTTTTTGGTGAATAGTAACTTATTAAGTTCTTAATCGCGATTAGAGGTAATTAGTGTAATTTAAGGTAAAAATGATATTATAAGAATGTGAAAACACCCTGAAACTTGTCCTACACCTATTGGATGAGTCATTGCCGACCAAGACAAGCCATGGGCCAACTTGGGGACCCCATGGAGACACTTTGGTTTGGAAATGACATAAATAACTTTTTATTTAATGTAAAAGTAAAAATGACACAAACATGATATATTTTACTAAAACAATTTTTAAGTGGTGTTATAAAAGTCATATTTTTGATTATAAATAGTCATTGGAAAGATAAAAAGATTTCCTACATCATAGTATTTGTTTTATAATTTTTAGACATTAAATAAATTAAATTATTTATGACATAATAATGATACAACGATGACATCATTATTTGACGATTTAAATAAAATGAAAAGATAATGTAAAATCTATGAACTAAACATGTCCAAAATATATTGGATGGGTGGCTTTCGAACCCTTAACACCTTATACACTAATTATATCAATGTGGGACCATTTAAAACCGAAACACATTTTCAAATAAAGTACTATTTCTTTAGTTCCAAAAGTGCCCCTCCTCTCCTCTTATAAAAGGCCCCCACCTCTACCTCATTTCACACACTCCTCAAGCCTTTGGGTCGGCCAAAACCTGCCCATTTAATCTCTCCACATCCCTCACCTCATCCTAGAGGATTCACTTTGGGCAGAATCCTTTCAAAGGAAGCCTTTAGGCTCAAATCAAAAGGAGTTACACTTTTAAAGGTAATTCATTCTCTCATGTTCATTTGTATTATTTTGCTTCTCCAACCCCCTAAACTATTTTTATTTATTTCTTTTGTAACAACACCAGTATCTTAAATATACTAGGATGTTGTTATAAGATTTATTCGAGCTACACTCTCACACAACTACATCAAATGGTTAAATAACATACGGTTTCCGTGGATGGCGAAATTCTGCCTCCTGAAACGATGATTGTTCAATACTCATCTAACACCTTCAAAGGTGGCCATTATGATGTCACTATTTTTATATATGATATATAATATGTTTATGTTTTCTTAAGCTTCTGTTTTTTCATTTTGGGCATACCTTTATGGTTTCCATTATGGGTAAACGCGATATCTTCATTTAAGGAAGTGCAGACTACCGTCCCCTCAAAGTGATTTGATTCGTTAAATACCATATGTGGGACATATAAAGGATGGAACTATGATATTATATATGATATTATACTGGAATTATAATATACCTTTATATCATTATTATTACATTATATAAAATATGAAATATAAATGAAAGTAGCGTTCATGCGTACGTACGGCTTACCGTCTCCATGAACGGTGCATTTCATTTCTTACCTCTAAATGATTATTTAATGTTATAAATGCTTGAATGTACTGGATATATATGACATATATTATATCTAAATAATTAATTCAATACTGGATATAATATACATTTGGCCACACAAACAACATGTAATTGTAAGAAGTCCACTTTCGACTTAAGAACCAAATATCGACAAAACAATCATTATTAACATAATGATTACATATTGTTTATAACATGGTAATAAGTGATATAAAAGGAATAATGAACTTGAAAAAGGTTCTTAAGGAAGTATAAATTAACTCAAGTTTATTATTCCGGAGATTAAAGAACGATCGAGTCAAGCCGGACCCGAGGTAAGGGATCTTACTCCTCTCTTTCTTTTTAAGTACACTCTTTTATGTCATTCCTTTTAAAGCTCATCTTTCTTGTTATTGGGATGATCATTTATATTAATACTACTCTAATTTTTATGTTCATGTGATGAGAGACCCTATTCTCTCTCATCAATCCATTTTGGATGTTTTGATTGGCGCCGTTAGGCTGCCGAACTTTCGTAAGAGATCTAACTTCTCTCTTTCTTTTTAAGTACTCTCCTTTATGTCACTTCTTTTAAGCTCATATTTGTAATGTTGGGGGATGTTATTTTATATTACTCTTTCTGTACATTATATTTTAATGTGATTAGATACCCTATTTGATCTCATCAATCCATATTCGGAAGTTTTATGTGGCGCCGTTAGGCTGCCGAGTTTTCGTGAGGGATTTTTCATCTCACTTTTATTCCCATGAGATTTATGCTACATTTGCCACAAATTCCATTTAGTGGTGTATTTACTGCCCATTATTCTACTCTTTGTGTAATATAATTTCTTTTATGAGTATTTACATCAATGATCTATTGTCCTTCTTTCATGGGGAGTATGTTTTGAAAGATACCCAAGTCGGTAAGGGAACCTTTCACCCTCCTCTTTTTTTAAAAGACTTTTTTTTGTTGGGTCATTTAATTTGCATATTTTTATGTTGGGATATGTTCTAATATATCCTTATTGATGTAAATTTTATGTCCAAGTGATGTGATACACTTTTTATCTCACATCAACTCATTTTGATGTGATGCCGTTAGGCTGTCAAGGGAACTTTTTAACCCAATTTCGATTTCTTTGGGTTCAACATGTAGTCATTGAATATGTCATCCATTGAATATGTGTGAATGACCTTTTATTGTTTTACACTTAATATCCACTTATATTTTGTGTATTTATATTTGTCACACATATTTTTGAGATTGATTTGTCCTTAATTTAAGGATACCTTCTTTATAAGGGATTTCATCACATTTGACATTTCTATTGAGGGTTCATTGTTGTTATGAACCAATTCACTCTTATATGGTGTATATAATGTCCTTTGGAGTATTATATCATGAATCCATTTATTCTCATTATATTACAAAGTTCTGACTAAATGTTATTCCTCAATTATTGTATTCAAGTGTCTCTAATTTTGGTAAAACCCCTTTAACCAAAATATCGTTTTAAGTGTTTTAATTATTTGTTCTTATCCATGTTTTCAAAATGGTTTTAAGGATTTATTTATATGGATATTAATGGTTTAAAATTTTAAGCTTCAAGGTGGCATGGGACTTAGTCTCAATCTCCTTTCATTGAGGCTTATTTTATTTTATACACAACTTTCTTTTATACGGTGTATAAACCCCTTTGACTTTTACATTTATTCAAAAGGAATATTTTTTATACGAAGTGTTTACTAAACGACAAAAGGGAATGTTTTTGTCGTATGTATGTGGAGACAACGACTTCTCCACCGTCGTGACCGTTATTTGAGTTTCGGCTTCCTCTACAAGCCATACCTTCTTTTTAAAAGAAAAATAAATACCATGTTTTACTTTTCTTTTATTTTAGTATTGAAAATGGTTTTCATAATGTTTTTATATCAATGTGTTGTATTGATATCTCGTGATTGAAATTTGGAAATTTTATGTTTCCTTTATACATGTTTTATGTGATATGATTATGTTATGGTTCTTGGACATTATTATGAAGATGGGTGGTTCCAAACTAAGGGCGGGTGAGCCCATTATAGCTCTCCAATGCATTGGGTAACGTGAAGGAGTGAAACGTTAAGGTTTCTCCGAAGAGATTTAGGGAATATACTGTGATGGGTATTCCAAACGTAACCAAGAGGGTTACTCCCCACGTAAGAATGTTATGAATGCCTCAAGTTACCTTTATGTATTATGTTTTCTATGATTTATTCATGGTTTGATGAGGTATGTTAAAGTGCCTATGTTTTATGGGTAAAGTATGATTTCATTTTTATGTATATATGAACTCATGTTTCCTTTCCATATTTTTATAACCCTTACTGAGCTTTTTATGCTCATCCCAAGTTTTTGAAATGTTTTTCACAGGTCAAGGGAAAGGTACATGGTGTGATGATAGTGACAAGGATGTGTCAAGAAAGAATCTGTGTTATATTTTTAATCTGTTTTGGTTGATGGGAAGAATGAATACTGTCTTTTATGTAACAACTTTGTTTAAATGTGGAATGTAATGCAAGTTTCATGATCTAATTCTCTAAAACTCTAAACCTGAAAAGATCCTCAATGTGTAATCTTGTAATAACTCAAGATTAAGTAAGGTTTAAGGCTGGGGCATTATAGTTGGTATCAAAGGTCGGTTTAGATAACTTTAGAGGTTAGGGTATTCTTTAAGCATAAGTGGCATTACCATAATGGTTAGGATTTCAGAAAGAGTCCAAGTTTTAGATAAAGTGAATGAGTAAGTATATCTTGGTGTTTATCTTACTCATTAGTACATGATGGTTTTTTTGATATACTCACACTGACCTTTTTGGTTTTAGTAAATGGCTGGATCTAGCAGGCACCAAAGTAACAGTGGATGTGAAGGAAACTGTGACAGTTTTTTGAGCAAGCAACTGAATGATATGGGAGCTGCAATGAGAACTCTTGTGATTATCCTCAACCAACTATCTAGAGTCATCATTGACCACCTAAACCTTAGATTTCTCTACGACGTCATATATGCAAGAAACAAATCCCTACGGAAGTATAGGTAATAATCATAAAGGTAAGTGTGTTCAAAAACCTATGTGTCAAAGTTGTGGAAAGAAACACCTAGGAAAATCTTTCAAAGGGACAGAAATATGCTATAGATGTGGAAATGAAGCTCATAAAGCAAGAACATGCCATGGAAAAAGGAAGCATCCAGTTGACTCGAGGAAAGGGAAAGAAGTTCTTTCTGAGGGATCAATTGAATGTTTTAAATGTGGTGTGCATGGTCATTATGCAAACACATGTCCTATGAAGAAGTTTCATGAATGGGGTCACCCAGAGCGTACCAATATTCGTTTACCAATACCTAATGCCATTCCGATTGAGGATGAAGAAACTGACAATGACCAATCAAAGGTATGTACTATTTCATGACTATTGTTTTCCTATTTTGGAATCATAGGATATGATTCATGATTTTGTTTGTAGGAAAGAGGTATTTCGGAATAAGTTGGAAAGGAATGGATAATGTATCATGAAGAATGTTGAATGAGTAAGATGTCAACATATAAGGGCTTCAAGAGTTATGGTGAAATTCTTAAGAGTATTAAGTCTCTTTTGATGATGGGGTTACATTAGAAGACTTTTTATATTATGTGTAACCCTGATGTTTAATATACCCAAATTTTATTCAAGTAATAGTTATCTTTTCTTTTGTGGACATAGTTATAAAGAACCATTTGGGTTTATATGATCCTTACTTTTGAGGTAATTATGGGTTATTATATGATATGCTGGAAAATGAAAAGCATGAGATAAACTTGAGGATAAAATATGTTATGATCATTTTTGATGATTTTATCTCCTTTGGGGAATGTTTTAAGAATTATATTGTTTTGGAAAAAGGACAACACGCAGACCGTGTGACAACCCGTCGCGTCAGACAAAGCTACGGGAATCGAACCCACAACCAAAGTGCGACTGGTATTTATTGCCTACCACTGGACTACGTGAAGTCCCTGGTTAGTTTGACTGATTCTTTTTAGTTATATGATTTTATGAATTAAGAGTAAGTTGATTTTGGGTTATTTATGAAAATGATTAACCTATCATAGAGGATATGTGATTAGGTTAATTACTTTTCAATACGAGACTTTAGGAGAAACTGATGTTGTTTGGAGATAAATGTTACGATTTAACTTGGAAGACTATGTGACTAAATCCTTCAAATATTTGGGTTTCAATCTTAGTTTGGTTTACTTTGAAGAATTTTATGGACAAATTGATTATATAATGGTCCTCGTTGAACTTTGGGTTTTGTTGGACAAATTTTGGAGGTTAAAAATAGATTTTCTTTTTATAAAGGGTTATCCTTTTCTGGATTATCTGATCTTGTACTAACCTTTTGGTTTTGGTTTTGGTTAAAGCCTAAAGAAATGGGAAGTATATAGTTCTCTTTTGTGGATTAGGTGATTCTCTAGAAGTTGATTATAGTACTCTTAATGTGAACAAGTCTTCCTAAATACTCGTCTTTTGGAGAAAATATGAGTTTGTGTAAGGAATCTAATAAAAGTTGAAAGTCAATATGATAAGTGATTACGTTTCTTTATGAATAAATTCCTCAATAAAAAGTAACTTAAAACAAAAATGTTGTCTATTAACTTTTCCAATTGGGGAATCGAATACCGTTTAACCCATCACAAGTTTGTGATTTTCTCGTGGTTAACTTTCTCCTAAACATGTTTTCTATCACTCTCCATCAGAACATGACCCTTTGTTTTTTCCTCCATGTCCATATTTTCATACTTGGAATCCTAGTATGGGTTAACTCGGGTGACCTTTGTACTTATCTCTCTTTATTTTAAAGTGTTTGTTTTACCGACTTTTGTTCCGATGCGGGACTTCCAAGGATGTTTCCAAGCGCAATTTTAAAATTGCGAGAATGCAATTCCCAAAAGGGGGGAAGGATGTAACACCCCAGGTAAATAAAGAATATGACATTTCATATTTATCCATATTTGTGAATAAAATATTTAAATGACTTTAAAGGGGATGCTATGCTCGATGGCATACCTAACACGCAACAACGAGTTTCTTGGGAATCTTACGTTGCACTCTAATAATAAAATAATATTATTTTAAATGGTAGTTAACATGTAGCCATTGTAATGGCGGGAATGGATAGAAATAACTAAAATATGATTATATATGTTTTTAAATGTTTTTACATTTATCCAATAAAGGATAGAGGCTTAAAATACGGAAAGAATTCAATTTTAGGCATATATGCCCTAGTTTTCACTAAAGGTTCACTTATCGCCTTTTGATGGAGAACCGTCATTAAATATAGTTTTGTTCACTCTTATACATTTTATTGGACCAAATAAAGCTCTTCTTAAGAATCGGGACATCAAAATTTACTTTGTGTAAATTTTTGGTATCTTTCCGATAAAGTTCATTTTTTTAATGAATAGTGTAAAATGTTGTATTTTAATTCAAAACATCTTTTTAATCTAATTTATTTATATGATTATATTATCATTTGAATTGGTTTTAAAGTGAAATTAGAAAATATTATTACCATTAAATCCAATAGTGGTCATTGGAATTAATTTCACTTTGAAATCGGACTTAAACTAGTGTTAATCTTTTGATACTTATTGTTTCATAAAAATACGCTATTTGCTCTGACAGCGGGAATTAATTATTAAATTAATTAATGTGACTTATATGTTTTGAATTTTGTAAAATAGACTTCATTTTTGAATTCTTAATATCAAATATAGCTTAGGGTGAATTTTTGGCAATTTTCTGAAAAACTTCAATTTTTGATGAATAGTGAAACCACTAAGTGGTACTTATAAAGACTGATTTTCCGTTTAAATGAAATTTTTGCCATCATTGTGTTTTGAATTTCAAAAATCCGACATACATGGTTGTCATTAATAAGTAAAATGTGGTTCAATGAGATTATAATAATTTTTTTGGTGAATTGTAACTTATTAAGTTCTTAATCGCGATTAGAGGTAATTAGTGTAATTTAAGGTAAAAATGATATTATAAGAATGTGAAAACACCATGACACTTGTCCTACACCTATTGGGTGAGTCATGGCCGACCAAGACAAGCCATGGGAAAACTTGGGGACCCCATGGAGACACTTTGGTTGGGAAATGACATAAATAACTTTTTATTTAATGTAAAAGTAAAAATGACACAAACATGATATGTTTTACTAAAACAATTTTTAAGTGGGGTTATACAAGTCATATATTTTATTATAAATAGTCATTGGAAGTCTAAAAATATTTCCTACATCATAGTATTTGTTTTATAATTTTTATACATTAAATAAATTAAATTATTTATGACATAATAATGATGCAGCGATGACATCATTATTTGACGATTTAAATAAAATGGAAAGATAATGTAAAATATATGAACTACACATGTCCAAAACATATTGGATGGGTGTATTTAGAACCCTTAACACCTTATCCACGAATTATATCAATGTGGGACCTTTTAAAACCGAAACACATTTTCAAATAAAGTAATATTTCTTTACTTTCCAAAAGTGCCCCTCCTCTCCTCTTATAAAAGGCCCCCACCTCTACCTCATTTCACACACTCCTCAAGCCTTTGGATCGGCCAAACCCTACCCATTTACTCTCTCCACATCCCTCTACTCATCCTAGAGGATTCCCTTTGGGCATAATCCTTTCAAAGGAAGCCTTTAGGCTCAAATCAAAAGGAGTTACACTTTCAAAGGTAATTCATTCTCTCATGTTCATTTGTTTTATTTTGCTTCTCCAACCCCCTAAACTCTTTTTATATATTTCTTTTGTAACAACACCAGTATCTTCAATATACTAGGATGTTTTTATAATATTTATTCGAGCTACACTCTCACACAACTACATCAAATGGTTAAAGAACAAACGGTTTCCGTGGATGGCGAAATTCTGCCTCCCGAAACGATGATTGTTCAATACTCATCTAACACCTTCAAAGGTGGCCATTATGATGTCAGTATTTTTATATATGATATATAATATGTTTATGGTTTCCTTAAGCTTCTGTTTTTTAATTTTGGGCATACCTTTATGGTTTCCATTATGGGTAAACGCGATATCTTCATTTAAGGAAGTGCGGACTACCGCCCCCTCAAAGTGATTTGATTCGTTAAATACCATATGTGGGACGTATAAAGGATGGAACTATGATATTATATATGATATTATACTGGAATTATAATATACCTTTATATCATTATTATTCCATTCTATAAAATATGAAATAGAAATGAAAGTAGTGTTCATGCGTACGAACGACTTACCGTCTCCATGAACGGTGCATTTCATTTCTTACCTCTAAATGATTATTTAATGTTATAAATGCATGCATGTACTGGATATATATGAAATATATTATATCTAAATCTTGAATACAATACTGGATATAATAAACATTTGGCCACATGAACAACATGTAATTGTAAGAAGTCCACTTTCGACTTAAGAACCAAATATCGACAAAACAATCATTATTAACTTAATGATTACATATTGTTTATAACATGGTAATAAGTGATATAAAAGGAATAATGAAATTTAAAAAGGTTCTTAAGGAAGTATAAATTATCTCAAGTTTATTATTCAGGAGATTAAATAACGATCGAGTGAAGTTGGACCCGAGGTAAGGGATCTTACTCCTCTCTTTCTTTTTAAGTACACTCTTTTATTTCATTCCTTTTAAAGCTCATCTTTCTTGTTATTGGGATGATATTTTATATTAATCCTACTGTAATTTTTATGTTCATGTGATGAGAGACCCTATTCTTTCTCATCAATCCATTTTGGAAGTTTTGATTGGCGCCGTTAGGCTGCCGAACTTTCGTAAGAGATCTAACTTCTCTCTTTCTTTTTAAGTACTCTCCTTTATGTCACTTATTTTAAGCTCCTATTTGTAATGTTGGGGGCTGTTCTTTTATATTCCTCTTTCTGTACATTATATTTTAATGTGATTAGATACCCTATTTGATCTCATCAATCCATATTCGGAAGTTTTATGTGGCGCCGTTAGGCTGCCGAGTTTTCGTGAGGGATTTTTCATCTCACTTTTATTCCCGTGAGATTTATGCTACATTTGCCACAAATTCCATTGAGTGGTGTATGTACTGCCCATTATTCTACTATTTGTGTAATATACTTTCTTTTATGAGTATTTACATTAATGATCTATTGTCCTTCTTTCATGGGGTGTATGTTTTGAAAGATACCCAAGTCGGTAAGGGAATCTTTCACCCTCCTCTTTTTTTAAAAGACTTTTTTTGTTGGGTCTTTTAATTTGCATATTTTTATGTTGGGATATGTTCTCATATATCCTTATTGATGTAAATTTTATGTCCAAGTGATGAGATACACTTTTTATCTCTCATCAACTCATTTTGATGTGATGCCGTTAGGCTGTCAAGGGAACTTTTTAACCCAATTTTGATTTCTTTGGGTTCAACATGTAGTCATTGAATATGTCATCCATTGAATATGTGTGAATGACCTTTTATTGTTTTACACTTAATATCCACTTATATTGTGTGTATTTATATTTGTCACACATATTTTTGAGATTGATTTGTCCTTAATTTAAGGATACCTTCTTTATAAGGGATTTCATCACATTTGACATTTCTATTGAGGGTTTATTGTTGTTATGCACCAATTCACTCTTATATGGTGTATATACTGTCCTTTGGAGTATTATATCATGAATCCATTTATTCTCATGATATTATAAAGTTCTGACTAAATGTTATTCCTCAATTATTGTATTCAAGTGTCTCTAATTTTGGTAAAACCCCTTTAACCAAAATATCGTTTTAAATGTTTTAATTATTTGTTCTTATCCATGTTTTCAAAATGGTTTTAAGGATTTATTTATATGGATATTAATGGTTTAAAATTTTAAGCTTCAAGGTGGTATGGGACTTCGTCTCAATCTCCTTTCATTGAGGCATATTTTATTTTATACACAACTTTCTTTTATACGGTGTATAAACCCCTTTGACTTTTACGTTTATTCAAAAGGAATCTTTTTTATACAAAGCGTTTACTAAACGACAAAAGGGAATTTTTTTGTCGTACGTATGCGGCGACAACGACTTCTCCGCCATCGTGACCGTTATTTGAGTTTTGGATTCCTCTACAAGACATACCTTCTTTTTAAAAGAAAAATAAATACCATGTTTTACTTTTCTTTTATTTTAGCATTGAAAATGGTTTTCATAATGTTTTTATATCAATGTGTTGTATTGATATCTCGTGATTGAAATGTGGAAATTTTATGTTTCCGTTATGCATGTTTTATGTGATATGATTATGTTATGGTTCTTGGGCATTATTATGAAGACGGGTGGTTCCATGTTAAACTAAGGGCGAGTGAGCCCGTTATAGCTCTCCAATGCATTGGGTAACGTGAAGGAGTGAAACATTAAGGTTTCTCCGAAGAGATTTAGGGAATATACAGTGATGGGTATTCCAAACGTAACCAAGAGGGTTAATCCAAACGTAAGAATGTTATGAATGCCTCAAGTTACCTTTATGTATTATGTTTTCTATGATTTATTCATGGTTTGATGAGGTATGTTAAAGTGCCTATGTTTTATGGGTAAAGTATGATTTCATTTTTATATATATATGAACTCATGTTTCCTTTCCATATTTTTATAACCCTTACTGAGCTTTTTATGCTCATCCCAAGTTTTTGAAATGTTTTTCACAGGTCAAGGGAAAGGTACATGGCGTGATGATAGTGTCAAGGATGTGTCAATAAAGAATCCATGTTATATTTTTAATCTGTTTCCGTTGATGGGAAGAATGAATACTGTCTTTTATGTAACCACTTTGTTTAAATGTGGAATGTAATGCAAGTTTCATGATCTAATTCTCTAAAACTCTAAACCTGAAAAGATCATCAATGTGTAATCTTGTAATAACTCAAGATTAAGTAAGGTTTAAGGCTGGGGCCTTATATATGAAATCATGATCAATTTTCATTTTCAATCAATGAATAGATGATCAAGATTATAGACCAAAAGATCGATTGTTATGGATTTTAGTTATTTTCACCTTACTCAAGCAAATAAATATTTATGTTTATATATATTTATGTTAATTTATACTCACACACACACATATATGTATAAATGATGGTACTTTTCTAGTTGGACGAGATCGTATACCTAGATATTGCCTATGGTTTATTTTATTTACATCATAGTTTGTATTTATTGTTTCATTTTTCTTTATTATTTTTATTCCAATGAGTAGCTCACTTGTATATACAGTTTATAATACTAGTTATGTATAGGACTATATTAGTGGATCCCTACTGAGTTTTGTAATCACACCATACTTGGGATTCCATTGTATTGGGGTACCTGAGTAGACGTTCACTTAGTTTTAGACACAAGTAAGGATGATCCTCGAGACTGATTGAGAATGATGGATTTGATATGTATGTAGAGATAAAGTGTTTGATTTGGATCAGATATAACAGTAGATCCTTGTAATTCTACTTCCATTTCTTTTATTTACTACTGTATTTTTAGGGTTTTCTTAGTGTAAGATCAGTGTTGTATGTATGGCATAGCCACTCGGGACTTCACTATATTGCATTACATCAATATTTTCAATTTATTTTTTTATTCCTCTCTCTATTTATTACTATTATAGATGATATCTATATATTGACATTTTTGTTTCTTTTATATGAGGGTGAAGTCTCCCCACTATACAACCTTTAGATCCTCACTTCTAGTAAGTAGCCTCTAGAGTATGGGGAGGCGTGCTTGAGGCCTTGTGGAAAACAAGATTGGAGCTCCAGTTTTGTTTCATTTGGGCTAAGAAGTTACAAAAAAAACTTTCCAAATCCTTTAAAAATTTATTTCCTAACGAATTATTAAAATACTTTAGAGAAATCAGGAAGCACAAAATCTAATATAATAATTTATATTAAAAAAGTGAAAAATCCATATATTAATTATTTTAATAAAAAGGAATTCAATAACCAAAACAGTAATTATATTATAAATCTACACCATGGGAAAAATCCCCAGGTCATCTAAGCTTAGTGTCCCCTATAGTTCCTTGTATCGACATGTAATCTGATCTGGAAAAAATATAATGCATTCACAAACACTAAAAAGAACAATTCATAGCCTATTGGATTGTGGATTTCAATCCACATCACTATCCTATCCACTAAGGGGTACATGCATTTTCCTAGTAGTGTGCCACTATAGAGGTCTTGACTTTTCATAGTGGTATACTATTTCCTACCCACAACATAACATATAATTCACATGGTAAGAAGTGAATTCCAGGGCCTAGCGATGTCGTGTCTTCGGTCCGTGATACTACAAAATTCATCTAGATTAGTTTAGTTAGTAATGTACCATATTCAAAAAGAGATACTAAAATAATACTTCCCCATTAGATACCTATCACCCCATTTCTTTTACCCTATTCAACTGTGTCACATTTCATTTAAAGAAAATAATGGGTATTTTCATCAATCTTCCAAACCATTTCACTGATCAAAATCAAAACATTCCCCTTTAAAAAATTTTATTTTATAAATCAAGGATAAAACATTTAAAATAACCAAGATACATATGATAAATCATCGATACAATTATGATAAGGCATTATTTTGTTTACACCCTTTATAAAATCTTACAAAAAAGGTATATCATTCTAGCCAATCATTTACAATTTAATTTATAAATCACACAAAAACCCATTTAGAAATAAAACTAATGTATCAAATTTAGAACAACTAAGGATTCCCACAATTTTTATGACCAAATACACATTCACACGCACACACACAAGAAATAAATAAATAAATAAATATATATATATATATGTCTCTTATTTGTTCAAATTGACATATCCTCAAGTGAATTAGTATATATATAAATATATATATACACATATTCATACATGTATAACTATTTAATAAGGTAAATAAATTTATTAAACCCATATTTTAATTACAAACTAAATTTAAAATATAATTTTAATACGTATTATTTCAAGTATTACTTGAATTGATAATTAAAACTAAATAATGAATTAGAAATTAATTTCTAAAACCAAAACACCATTTAAAATATCAATTATAATGTGTAAAATCCATTCAAGTTTTTTACCAAATGTATGGTGCATAAGGAAATGGTTAAATAATTTAAATCCATATGTTTTAATAAGGAAAAAACCTTTCACATCATAGAAACAATATAAATATTTCCCCGCTTTAAATGATATTATAATCATCTATAATAAATTAATTAGACATAAAAAAATTAAAATTAGATTAAATCAAGATTATAGGATTTAATGAAAAAAATAATGGTAAACCAACCTAAAATCGATAAAAACTCATTACCTTAAACAATAACCACTAGAATCAGCCTCAAATCAACATTAACGAAACCTAAACACGAAAAAAATAAAATAAACACCTAGATTTAGGTCAGTGTTTGGATAGGGTTCCCACACTATAAGGGAGAAAAAATAAATAAGTGGAAATTGATGGAAAAATAGAGGGGAGGTCATACTTTGATGAACTGGACCCTAACCATGGTGAAAACACTTTGAATCATAAAGAGAGGAAGAGATAAATTGAAGGAGGAGCACCCAAACTCCACTTCAACCATGGGTCATGAAGAATAGAAAAGGGTTGTAGGGTAGGGCATAAAATTAGGTAAAAATAATGTGTGTGTGTGGGGGGGGGGAGGGTTATTTTCCATTTTTTAACAATATGGTACCACACATAGTTCAACCACTTGAATGGATAAACAATTTTACAAAAATGTGACCTATATTGGAGGTCCTATAATAGCTAGCATAGGTAGGGTGAACGGTTAGAAAAACCATGATACAATTGTGTAATTTGGATTTTTCAAGTTATATAATCAATTTTTTGGTCAGTGAATAGTTTCTAGTAACCATACGACTACTATGCGTCAGCATTGAAATTCAAAAATTTAAAATTTCAACCCATTTTGGCACCAAATTCAATGAAAGGATAAAAATAGATACATAAATAAAAAAGAAGAGGATTACCATAGGAAAATATGTGATTATAGGGGGAAACATAATAAATTAGGGAGCTTAAATACACAGTAATGTAAAACTTATCAAACATTAATAGAGACTTTGATCATAAGAATTTAGGATTTATTCACATGGGAGGAATATTTTATTAAAATAATAATGGATTCATAACAGATGTTCATAATGCATAAAATAATAAGAAATTACCTAAAATTATTAAACATATAACTTGGGAGAAAAGTGTGAAAAAAAGAGATAATAAACATGAGAAATTAGGCATATCATAAGAATATGTCATATCATATAAATGTGGCATAAAAATAAGAATTGGAAATGAAAACATTGTGGGAATACCTAATGATGTATATGTATTATGCTCTGAAAAAAATTAAATGTTTACAAATCACATAGTGATCCATAAAAAATTCCTACAACATATTTTCAAAAAAATAGAATTTCCATGAGTTATTTCGAGAACAAAGATAAATTCCCTTAATTCTAGTACTGAATAATGAAAAATTACAACATATCAAATCATTATTACAAGATATATAAAACTATAAAAAATACATTATAGGGATATATATGACCCAACGCATTATATAATGAAAATATAAGCACATTAGATCAATATAAAATCAATCATATATCCAATCATGAAGGAATCATGGTAGGAAAATTGGTTTTGTAACATTTCTAAGAGATATCATATAAAATAATCCCATTAGTTAGTTTAATTGACACAAAAAATTCAATCACCCAAGCGGGGAAATTTTAAACGGGAGTTTAAATTGTGATTCAGGAAACATTACTTAATGGGAGATATATATTTTGAAGATAAATAGGAAAATAAAAATTAAATCATTAATAGAGTTTCCATAAAACATTTTTAACATTATTTAAAAAAATGAGGTTATGGATCACATTAAAATGTTTTATTCAGAAGTTAAAAAAATAAAAAAAAATTATTTAGAAATAAATTTCAATAATATGACCTTATAAAATAAAATAATATTGTCTATAAGAATTATTACATGGAATATAAAACATAAAATCATGATATAAAAAACCATTAATATTTTAAAATATGATAGTTTAATAACACATTGTAAAAATAGTATTATTCTTATTTTTGAAAATGGATGATGACAAATATGGATATAATAAAAAATAATTCCTATTTTTTTCAAAATATTCAAAGAAAAAATTAGTGGTAATAAATGATATGGATATGGATGGAATATAGTATTTAAAGAGAATGGAGATTATTCTTAAAAATGTCATGCTTTTATGAGAAATAAATTCATTAAGGAAGAAGATTTGGATTATAAATTTAAATTTACCTAATGATAAATAGAAATTAAACCATAATAAAATCATGTGGTGGAAGAAAAAAAAATAGTATATTTATATTCCACAAGAAACATTATAACTAAAAGAGAGGGGGATTTGAGTTAAAAATCCCTTATAAATTCAGTAATAAATGAATAAAAAACTCATGAAAAATAATACTTGATATGTATTTGTAAATATATTTAATTTTATAAATGTTTTGATAAAAATGATACCGATGATATTATATAAACCACACAAAATAAAAAATTGGTGAATATTTCATACGTCTCGAATAAAGAAAATTGAGATGAGAAAACCCCTTTCAGAGTTTGGTAATAATTGAATCAAAATAACATGAAGAATTAAATAAATGAATTATAAATCCAATGAATTATATTTTAATTATAATAATAATAATAGAAGAAAAATTTGTAAATAATCACATCGTATAATATTTTAATTGTTTCATAATATGAAAATTAACCTCAATGAATTGAAATTGAGACGAAATTCTAACATTATATCTCAACTTTCCAAAAAAGTGATTTAACCTCCTATATAATAAACATAACCATATTAATAAATTATTTTATAAAATTATTATAATATATTAACCATTATAATAATTAATTACAGTAATTAATTTTATTTTAATTTGTTAGTTATATTTTCTTTTTATCATCAAATGTTAATTATTTGATTATTTTACACATGATTTAAAATGTTAATGTCAATTCCATTATTAGATACCTAGTTAATAATTACAAGATTATCAAAGTTATTATAATGGTTTAATTATAATTATTTATAATATCTTTGTTTCATTACATGAGTGTATTAGTTATGATTTTTTAAGATGGAATCAACAAAGAGACTGTTTCTATAATTTTTAGTGAATGAAAGTTGATATATTAATAATATGTTAAATATAACACCCCAAGATTTTAAAACAGGAAAGTTATTTTCAACAGTGTGTATTAAAAAAGATCTTATAATGTAATACATCTTCTTAATAATTATATATATATATATTTTTAACTAAATTAAATCTCTTCTATAGCTTATAATTCACAAAACATTGGGTTTAAACAAAACATGTTACTCTATTATTATTTAAACATGACCATTATAACCTAGCCATTAAGTTGGTGGGTATGAGTAGAATAAATTTATCATAAAATTTTATATTTTACACATGTAAAAATTAAATTAAATGGACATGTATTTATTAGAAATAAAATATTAATCACTTTAAAGTAAAAGAAATGTTTTATAAAAGAAGGTTTTTTTTCTAAATGACATTTTTGTCGCATTTTGGGCACATAATTTTTAATTAATATTTAAAAAGTTTAGAAAATGTGTTTGAAAAAATAATTCATTTCCTAAATTTGAATAAAAAAATTATCTTAGTGATCTTTTTTTTTATTTTTCTAAAATGTTTCATTTTTCGTCGAATAGTAAAAAATATTGATTTTTACTAAAAGCGGCCTTTTATTTTAAATTATTTAAAATTATAAATTGTTTTTTAAATAAATTTTAAAGTAGAATTTGTAAAATTATATTAAATTATATCTAATTTAGTTCATTTGAATCAGTTTTATAATAATTTTTTCTATAAAAAGTTTGTAAACTTTTGATCATTTTTTGTTTGAAAACCCTATTTCTCGTCACGTCTATTAGATAAATTTAAAATTAAAATTTGTCACATATATGAATGAAATTTCAATAAATGGATTATATATTTTTAATCGTTATAATTTATATTATTATATGATGTTATCTTAATTTTTTACCAAAATGAATTGTGAAAAAAGAAAAAAATTAATTTCAGTTGTTAAGGTAAAATTAGGTTTACCGAGGGGTTAAACTAAGAAGAAAAGGGTTAAAAATGACCTAAAAACTTATCAAAACATTATTTTCAAGAAATGTTTCCACATTATCTTCCATAATTTTGAATATAGGGTCATTTATAATCTTTTTGTATTTGAATTAATTTATTATTTTGGATTGTTTTGGGAAATTTTCATGTAATTTCCACGTAGCCCCAGTTTCCCCACTTATAAAAGGGCACTCCCTCCCCTCACTTATTCACACAAACAAAGAAATTTATCTTTAAAAAACTCTAAAAAATATCTCTATAACATTATTAGTCATATTATATAGCTTCTGGTCCTTTAAAATACCATCCCTAGGGTCTTTAAGAGGATATCCAGAGGAGGTATCTTATAGAAAAGGTTATTGTCTTAATAATATTATTTTCATTTTATTTCATAAATTCCACCTGATATTATGTATTAAAATTTTCAATATGATAAAAAATTATCTCAAATGAACTAATATGTTATTATTTTTATGTAATTATATTTATCCATCTCCACTTTCATCAAATGGGAAATGAAATCATCAACCTTGTGTATAGTGGACTGAGGTCTCCTGAACCGATGTAACTCATTTTCTATAAACTCCTATCATGGTTGGATATAATCATGTAATTATTGTTTATATTTAATATTTATGATATAAATTTTCTTACATAATTATAATATCACATATAACTTCTTACTCTTTTTGCCGTTTAAAATAAGATAACATCACTCGTGTGTACGGTGGACTACCACCTAATGAAGCGATGTTAATCATTTTTCACTTACTATTTAACTAGAATGTAATAATCATAATATTAATGAATACATGTGATATTTATAATATTATATTGACTATTTAAATTTAATATACCACCCACTTAGTTACCCATTTAGTTGTTCAGGGAATGATATCATCGCTTGTGCATGCGTATAACACACCGTCTCCACAAAGCGATGCAATTAAATTTTCATACCTATATTTTTAGAGTGGTTATAATAATGTATATAATGATTAAATATGACATTTATATTGTTATTATAATTTTATAGATGATGTAATTATTACTATTTATAGGAACCAAAACATTCATTAAAAAACACGCATGAGAAAACAAGGCAATTAACACAAAAAACAATTAAAATAATTGAATATTATTAACAAATGAGTTGTAAAATGTTATAATATGATCATATAGGATATTATAAAAATTATTATTTTTATTTTATAAATTAATAACATACTTAAATACATTATAATAGAGGTTAAAAAATATTCAACTAAAAGAATTCATGTGGTAAGGTAATTTGTCCCAATTTCCCTTAACTATGGAATATTTTATTAGTGTGTACCTAATTTATTATATAAACTGATGTTATTTTCCATTATAGATGAAATATCAGTATTATTTAATAACAAATTTTATTTTGAGTTTAAATTTGATTAATTTTATCCAAATGGGGTTTGGCCTTAAAGTTACCAAGTGGTAAATAATTTCATAAATCAATTTATTTTCAGTGGGATATATTACTTCTTTGTTTTCCTTTAATATTATATTATTAGGTGTATAATGAATTTTTATTATCATAGTTTTTATTTATAAATTTTATTGGTGGATTTAAAATTGGTACACATAATCTATTCATTTGAAAATTAGCACATCAACATTAAGATCATTGCAAGGGACTTCATCTCAATTTCTCTCTTCATTGAGGGCTATTGTAATTTTATGAACATAATTTATTTTATATGGTGTATATACTTCCCATTGACATGTAATATAATGATTTATTAATCATTCATGGTATTTTAAGTTTAAAATATTATTATTTAATCTAAGGATATTTTATATTAAAGTTACCAAGTGGTAAATAATTCCATAACTCAATTTCTTTGTATTGGGTTATATTACTTGTTCATTGACTTTGATATTATATGATTATGTGTATAATGAATTTTAATTTTATTATGTTTTATTTACACTTATTTTACACAAATTTACATTTTATACACATAATCTATTAAGAGATTAATTGTCACTTCAATATTGTGATCATTGTAATGGATTTAACCTCAATTTCCATTTCATTAAGAAATTTTTGTTAATATTTACCTATTCAATTTTAAATTCTTTATATACCATACATTTGATATATTTAACATGAATACAAAATTATTCCTTATTTTTAATATTTCAATTCATGGTTATCCATATTATTTCTGTCATGGATATAAATATTTTCTAAACTGTATACCGTTCTTATATAAAGAGTTTAAATTGAATTTTATTTTGTTAATTGTGGAAAAAATAATAAATATATGTTATTTACTCAATGTATTTATTTTATGATAAGGTATATTGATTTATGAATTAAATACATCATTTTATATCCAAGGAATGAATTGGACCTGCAGTGATGGATGGGACCCAGAATTATTTATCCTCTCGATGCATCGGTAGGTCACATGAGAAATATCAGCTGGACAAATTAAATTGGTATCTACCATTAGTTTTAAACCATATTGTGAAAGGTATTTATAGTAGAGGTATCATGTTCCTAAGAGCATAAAATCCAACAATTAATCATTTCATTCATTAAGAATTCATTTATTATGGTCCATGATATTTTAACAATTATATTATCTCTAGATGCATTTAATTCTCAGTTTATTGATTAATGGAATGAATTTTAAGTTATTTTCATTTACATATTGATTATTCCTTATCTTATCATTATATTCAAGTAATTTAAAGATTTTTTCTTATTTACCTTTTAATTGTGATTATTATTATTGATTGTTGATAACTTCTTCTATACTTAACCCTTACCAAGCTTATGTTTTATTTTCCCCATGATAACGGGATATATTTTATGATTTATATGATTAGATATACTATGTGGAATAATATAATTCTCAAGAGAGAAACATTTTTTATTTTATGTTTTCAATTTTAATGTGAGATTCATATATGTATCTGTTTTACCAAGAAGAGTAAACTATTTGGTCCTTTGGGATGTGATTTCTTGTATCTTATGCCAATGTAATAAATTATGCACCAAATTCGGGTTAATATAGTCAATATCATTATATTCAGTATCTGAGGATGTTTAGTATAAACCTGGGGAACTAGATTAAGGAAAACATATATTAGGGAACATAACCCTATCATATAGTTTGAGGATAAGAATAGAAGAGAATCCTAAAATTTTGGTAGATAATAGATTATTTTGTTTTTTCTTAGCAATAAATACTTGTATGTATACTAAAAGATAACATTGTTTTAGAACAGGGGCACCTAGGGGTAATAAATCTAAAAGGTCCGCATTGAGCTTAACTCGATCCTCACCTAGTGAACCACTATGGGCCTTACTACGCACCCAGTTTTACTCTCAAGGGGGATAATTTTATGAAAATTAATATTTTTTTTAACTAACCATTATGAAGGATTCAATTTTTTTTTCATGATTTGAAAACATTACACAATGAAACCAGGTTTATGATTACAAGATTAACTATGTATAAAATTTTCTTTTCATTTTAAGTGTTTCACTAGTTTTGGGATTGTACATTACCTTTCATAATGTTATAATATAATCTAGTTTATGTTATTATTTATAAATGGTAATTAGAGGAATGAATGGATATCATATAAATACACATAATACTAAGAGTAATAATGACCTTTTTTATGGTATTAATCCAATAATTCAAGGATAACTTGTCTCCTAAACATTATCATCATAGAAAGACATAATATCTTATGTTATAAAGATATAATAAGAATTATATAAGTATTATGTATTATAATTGAAGCCAAATAATAAAAGGAAGACAAGGAAAAACATATATTAAATTAATAAGGTGAAGGAGTATTTTCCAACATGTGATACTTTTGGATAGAATCACCTTGGTATATACTTAAAAGAAAAATGATTTTTATTAAAGTGAGGATAAAAAGTCCACCATTCTAATGATTTTAATGTATAGAAATAATCAATCCATGTGAAATTATTCCACTATAATGAGATGGGGGACTACACAAATGAATCCTCCAAGCTTCAAGGAGAATATACCACATAGAAATCTAGGGGATCAAAGTCAGTAATAATCTATTAATAAAATAAAATTATAATGATTAATTTGTTTGTGTATTTGTATCCAAGAAATATGTTGTAAAAATATTGATGGTATTCTCATTATAATAATCATTAAACTTATAAGTATTGTACTATAATAATGTTTCTTAAAGGATTTTAGAGAATTTTTTGAATGGTTATAATGGACAGGAAAAGTAATTTAGTGACAATTTAAACCTCTTATAAAACACATGATTGAGGTAGGGTGACCCTTAATATGTTTCTAATGTTAATATGATAATGATATGTTTATGGTATTGTGTTTGGGGCCTTGAAATTGGTTATAGGATTGATGGTTTATTTTATCTTTATGGGATTTTACTATATGTATTTTTTTATAGAATATATTAAATAACCTATAATTATTTTTGGAAGAATTCATTTTTTCATTATGTTTTTATAGCGGTCATGGTATTCAAAAATTTGGAATGTGACTTTAAGAGCCACTTTACGATGTATAGGGAATAAAATGTTGATTTAGTAACCTTCCATATAAATTTGGTTAGACATATTTTGGATGTGATTAAAGGTAAAATATTTATGGAATAGATTAATTTGAACTTTGGATACTCTTAGATAACATGTTCTAACCATTTTTTTATTAAATACATGATGAATTTATTGTTACAATTTTAGAGATCTTATGATCTGTTAAAAGGTGATTTTAGTTCTTCAGGTAACAAAAATAATCTTTGATATTCAATTATTAAAGTAATAAATGAAGTGACAATGATAGAATCAGAACCAAGAGATGAAATTATTCCTTGAAAATAGAAATATATCATGTAATAAAATATCTATATGTCATCATTGTTGATGGTAAAGGAATTCTTCAAAATTAGGAAATGGTCTTTAAATGAAAATGTTATCACAAAACCTTCATTTATGATAAATCAAAAAGTTCCCTAACTCATCTTATATTTGTGGGTTTGGGGTCATTTACTATCTTTGGATCACCAATTTGTTTGTGATAAATTATCTACATCATTCTATATTAATCCTTGAGTACTATTATTCTCTTCGATGTTTATCTTTTCATTTCCCAACTATGTTCTTTTACTTGGAATCCTTGTTATTTGATTATTCTAAATGAGTTCATTCTTCCAAATAACTCTTATAAATAGGATGTTTTGTTAACCATTATCATGATTAGGTATTCCAAGAAAGGTATTTTCAAATGTCAAACCCTTTATTACAATGATAAATATTAAATTGATAGGATTTAATTTATTTAAGGGGTATACTGTAACACCCTAAGATTTTAAAATAGAAACATCATGTTCGATAACATGTATGAAACAAAACACCAAGATTAAAAAAAATATAACATTATTATACCTTATGATATATTTCTTTTAAAATAAATTCAATATCTTTGATAGCTTGCGATGCACAGAATAACAATTTTGAATGAAACATGATACTCTATTATTATTTAAACATGAACATTATAACCTAGATGTAAAGTTAGAGGATATGAATAGTACTAAATAAATTATTAATTTTTTACACATTTATAAAATAAATTAAATGGTTATATTGATTATAAATTATGAATAATCACTTAAAAGTGAAAGAAATGTTCTTTGAAAATTTGTATTTTTCAAAAAGGCAGTTTAGTCACACTTTTCACACATAATTTCTAATTAATTATTTTAAACTTTTAGAAAAATATTTGAAAAAGTAAAATTAATTTTTTATATCATAATATCAAAATTATCTTAGGTTGAATTTTTGGTATTTTTATGAAATGTTTCATTTATCGATGAACAGTGAAAAATTATGATTTTTAGTAAAAACTTATTTTTTGTTTAAATTATTTATAAAGTTAAATTATATTTTAAATAAGTATAAAATTTTAATAAGTTCATTTATATCATACTTTAACTAATTAATTTAATTTTAATCATTTTAAAATTGAATTTTGATATAAAAAATTTCAAATATTGTTTAAATTTTCTCTTTGAAAACCCACTTTCTCATTGCGTTTGAGGGATTAATTTTAAATTAAATTTCACAAATTATATGAATGTAATTTATAAAAACGAATTACATATTTATAATCAGTATAATTTATATTTTCTAATAAGGTAAAATTAATTTTTGACCCAAATGATTAATGAAAATAGTAAAAATTAATTACCATAGTTAAGGTAAAAATGATTTTACAATAGGGTAAAACAAAGAAGATAAGGGTTAAAAATGACATAAAACTGGTAAAAATATTATTGGATGGTAATATTTCCACCTTATCCTCATAAATTTAGAATATAGGGTAATTTGAAATCTTTTTTCATGTTAATGACGATCATTTTGGATTCTTTTGGGAAATTTCCATGTAATTTCCAAGGAGGCCTCCATTCCCCACTTATAAAAGAGAAATCTCTCTACTCACTTATTCAAAACTCCCAATAACATTTTCTTGAAAATAAGCTAAAAATTATCTCTAAAATATACTTATTGATATTATTGATCTTCTGGGCCTCCCAAAAAAACCATATGTAGAGTCTTTAAGAGGATATCCAAAGGTGGTTTCTCTTAGAGAAGGTAATTGTCGTAACAAAGGTATTTAATTTTATTTTTCCTTTTCAACCATATGTCTTCAAACATAAAATATAATAAAAATATATTATAATGTATAATTATATGTTGTTATATTTTTGTAATAATATATATCCATATCCACTTTCATCAAATGGGAACGAAAATCGTCGATCTTGAGTACAATTGACTACAACCTCACGAATTGTTGTAACTCATTTTATATCAAAACCTCACATGGTTTGATATCATGATGGAATTAATGTTTATATATTATTTATAATATAAATATTCTTATTTAATTATAATATAACATATAACTTCTTACATTACATGTCTTTGAAAATATGATAAAGCCGATAATGTGTACGGTGAACTACCACCTCGCGAAGCGATGTGTATCATTTTTCACTTACACATTTCATGGAATCTTTTAAGGATAAAAGTAAGGAATATATGTGATATATATGAAATTATATTTAATCTTTAAAATTAATATATCACCAAATTTATTACTCTTTCACCTATTAAGGGAGTGATATCATCGCTTGGGTGTGCATATGGCCAACTATCTAAACAAAGCGATGCAATTCATTTTTCATGCCCAAAATTTAATAGTTGTTTTAAATATGTATCTAATGATTAAATATAAAATTTATACCATTATTATAATTATGTATATGAATTACTTATATCCGGTATACGATTACCATAACTTTCATTACAAAACCTTTATGAGAAAACAAGGTTATTACCACCAAAAATAATGAAAATAATGGAATATTATTATCAAGTAGCTAGTAAAATGTAATAATAGGCTCATATATGATATTAAAAAATTTATTATGGTTATAGTTTAAATTAATAGCATACATAAAACCAATATAATAGAGTTTAAATCATGTTCAACAAAAAAGATTCATGATGTAAGGGACTTTGTCCCAATTTCCCTTCATTGTGGTATATTTTATTATTGTGCACATAATTTATTATATATGGCGTAGATATTTACTATTTTACACATAATATTATTATTTTATAATAATTCATGATATATTAATTTTTAATTTGAATTATTTCATCCAAGGGTATTTGGAATGAAGTTAACCAAGTGGTAAAAAATTTCACAACTTGATTTATTTTAATTGGTTTATATTGCTTCTTTATTTTCATTTCATATTCTATTATTATATGTATAATGACTTTTTATTATATTAAATTTCACTTAATTTTTTTATGTGTATTTAAATTTGATACACACAATCTATTCATTGATTAATTATCACTTCAATGTAATGATCATGGTAAGGGACTTCATCCTAATATCTCTTCATTGAGGCATATTGAAATGTTATGCAAATAATTTATTTTATATGGTTTATATAATTCACTTTTTAAATTTAATATCTTAAAACATTAGTAATTCATGGTATTTTATGTTTAAATTTTAATTATTTCATCTAAGAGGGTTTTATATAAAATTTACCAAATGCTAAAGAATTTCAAAACTCAATTTATTTTGATTGGGTTATATTACTTGTTCATTTCCATTGATATTTAATATTACTTGTATAATGACTTTATATTATGTTGTGTTGTATTTTCACTAGTTCGATGTGGATTTTCATTGGATATAAGTAGTATTTTTATTTATTAACTCCCAATTAAATATTATGATTAGTGTAATTTATTTCACCTAAATTTCCATTTCATTGATAATTTTGTTTTAAATATATACCTATTCAATTTTAGTTGGTGTATATACCATACATTTGATATATTTAACATGAATAACTATTTGTTAAAAAATTTAATGTTTCAATTCAGGGTTATCTGTTTTATTTGTATAATTGATATAAATATTTCCTAAACCATATACCATTCTAACATATGGTGTCAAATTTGAATGTTATTTGATTAACTAGGGAAATATTGAAAAATATGTGTTATTTAGTCAATCAGTATATTTGACGATAAGGTACATTGATTCATGAGTTATGTAGATAATTTGAAATTTGAGGAATGCTTTAGACCTACAGTGATGGGTGTGGCCTATAATTATATAGCCACTCGATACAAGGTTGGTCTCATGAGACAAATCAGTTGGACACATTAAAATAGTTTCTACCTATTGTTTTAAATTGTCTTATGAAAGGTCTTAATGGTAGAAGTTTTAGGTTCTTATGACCAGGGAATCGAATAAGTATGTATTTACTTAATTGAGAATTAATTTATTATTATCCATTATATTTTCACAAATATATTATCTATGGATGCATTTCATTATTAGTTTATTGATTAAATGGAATGTGTTTTAAATTATTTACCTAACCATTTTATTATTCCTTATCGAATCATGATATTCAAGTTATTTAAATGTAATTTTTGTTCAGTTATTTATTTTCCCAGATTGATTATGATTATTGATTCTTGATAGATTTAGCTATACTTAAACTATAATCAGTATTTTAGGCCACCATTTCTTATATTTTGTTTTCCCCATGATACCAGTAGATATTTTATGATTGATATGAAGGGATATGATAAGGGGAATAATGAAATTCTCTATGAAAAAACTTTGTGTATTTTATGATTTCAATTGTACTGTGATTTTGAAATATGTATCTAGTTTACCAAGGTTACTAAACTATTTTGTTCTTTGGGATGTGATTCCTTATATCTTATACAAATGTAATAAAATAGAACTTAACATTGGATTACTGGACTTAGGGTCATTATAGTTGGTATCAAGTAAAGTTTAGTAGAAACCTTGGTATCCATATTAAGGAAAACATAGATTAGGGAACACAACCCTATGATAAAATTTTGAGGATAATAATATAAGAAAGTACAAATGTTTTTTTATGGAAGATATTATGTGTTTAATATTAGAAACACATCCTTTTATGGATTCTATAAGTTGATGTGGTTCTAGAATAAAGGTACCTACGGGAAATTTCACTAAAAGGGGTGTATTGGTATTGACTTGATCATCACTTAGTGCAATAAAATGGACCTTACTATACACCTTGTGTGAAAATATTGGGGCTTTGATTAGGATAATTCACATTTTATTTACAAAAAATTATAAAGGATTTGAAAATATTTTTATGATTTGAAAAATTTCTCCAATGAAACCATGTTTATGATTATGAGATTAGATATAGAGAAAATTTTAAATTTATGTTAAGTATTACTAGTTATGTGATTATAAATTATTTTTGATAATTTTATAGTCTAATATATTGTATTATATTGTTTAGAAATGGTTCCTAGTGGAAGGAATGGAAACCGTATCAATGCAAATAATCAAAATATTAAGAGTGGGAATTTATTTTATAGGATTAAGACAAACGGTCAGGGGTAAATAGTCTCCAAAACATTCTCATCATATGAATATATAGTCTCTTGTTCTATCAAGATAGAGAAATAATTATTTAATTATTATTTCATTTAAGGGAATCTAGATAACAAGAGGATGATAGAGACAAGATTGTATATGGGGAAGAAGGGAAAGAATCATTTTCCAATATGTGATACTTTTAGAAGGAAACACCTTGGTGAATACATAAAATGAAAATGGATTTTATTCACATGTGGAGAAAATGGCCATCGGGAACATGATTTACAAGGATGAAAATAAACTATAAATATGAAATTCTTCCACTGTAAGAAGTGAGGGGACTATGAAAATGAATTCCCCAATGATCAGGGGAATATACTAAAGAAGAAGCTAAGGGATCATCGTAAATATAATTCTATTCATTCAACAAAAGTATAATGATTAATGTGTCTATTTATTTAGTTCCAATAAATATTTTGTAAAATTATTTACGATATTCTCATCATAAGAATCATGAAACTTATAAGGAGCTTAATATAGTAGTGTTTCTTATTGAATTTGAGAGCATCTCTAGAATGGTACTAATGACCAAGAAAAGTGATTTAGTGAAAATTTTAACTTCCTGAAAAACACATGATTGAGGGAGGATAACCCATAACATATTCCCAATGTTAAGATAGTAATGAAATTTTTATGGGAGAATGTTGGTGACCTTGGTATTGGTTAGAGTTTGATGGTTTATTTTATCTTAACAAGAGTTTACAATAAGTATTGATTTATGGAATATATTCGACAACCATTGATTTTATTTTGGGATGAATACATGTTTTCATTAAAATTTTATGGTGATAAAGGTATTCATTTTTTTTGAATGACATATTAAGAGATAATTTATATTTTTGGGGGATTTTTTTTGATTTAGTTTCCTTATTTCTAAATTTGGTCTAACATATTTTAGTTTATATTTATGGTTAAATATTTATGTAATGGATTAAGTTATATTTTTTCTGTTATTAGATAAAATTTAATAACCATTTTCGTTTTAGTTAAGAAATTAAGAATATATTGTTACACTTTTAGGGATCTTAGGATTCATTAAAAGGTAATTTTAGTGATTCACATAAAACAATTCATCATGTATATTCATTTCATATAGCAATACAAGAAGTTGGAAATAATTGAAGTATAAAAAAAATATTAGATAATTTATATGAAATAGAAACACATCATGTTATGTATATTTTCATATGTTATCAGTAAAGATGGTAAAGGAATTCCTAAAAACTAGGAAATGATCTTCAGAAAAATGTTATCCTAGAACCTTAATTTCTAATTAATCAAATAGTCCACTAACTCATCATTGATTTGTGGTTTTGGGGTCATTTACCTTCTTTGGATCACCCATTTTCTTATGATTAATGATATCTATCACTATATATTAATCCTTTGGTGTTTGAATTCTCTTATATGCCCATCTTTTTGTTTCTCACCAATGTTCTCTAACTTGAAAACCTAGTTATATGATTATTCCATATGAACATAATACATACCATTATATCTTATCAAGAGGATGTTTTATTAACCCTTATCATGATGTGACATTTCATGAATGGTATTTTTAAATTTCAAACCCTTGATTACGAAGATCAATATTAAATTTTGAGGATGCAGTTTATTTAAGATGGTCTAATGTAGCACCCTATGATTTTAAAATAGGAACATGATGTTTGATAGAATGTATGACACACAAAAATGAGATTAAAATATAATATAATATATTGAGAGTTTAAAATATATTTATTTTGAAATAAATTCAATCTATTTGATAGCTTGTGATTCACCCAATAATGGGTTTAAAAAAACATGATACAATATTATTATCCAAACATGACCATTATAACCCATTAGTTAAGTTGAAGAGTATGAATAATAATAAATAAATTATTAAAATTTAATTGTTTTATAATGTATAAAATAAATTAAATGGTTATATATTTATTATAAATAAATTAAGAATCATTTAAAAGTTAATTTTTTTTGAAAAACTGTATTTTTCTAAAAGGTCGCTAATTCATACAATGCACACATAATTTTAAATAATTTTATAAAAATTTTATAAAATATATTTTAAAAAATAATCTTCATTTTTCAAAATATAATATGAAAATTATCTTATTTTTAATTTTTTGTATGTTGATGAAATGTTTAATATTTTGATGAATATTGTTTTTTTATTTTTACTAAAAATTGTCTTTTTGTTTAAATTATTTATGAAGTTGAATTATATTTTATATATTTTTAAAGTAATATTAGTTCAATTATATTAAATTTTACCTAATTTATTTCATTTTAATAATGTTCAAAATAAATTTTGATATAAAAACTTTTTAAACTTTTAAGTATTTTCTCTTTGAAAACCCACTTTCTCATCGCGTCTTCAAGATTAATTTTAAATTATATTTTGAAACTTCTGTTAATGGAATTTGTAGAAGTGGAATCCATATTTGGAATAATTATAAATTATATAATCTATAATATTGTGGCCTTTGTGTAGGTATATCCTTGTTTAAATCATGGTTTAAATCTCATAATTTTGGTTAATAAAATGTTTTCCAGGTGTGTGAGGAGGATTGGGGTTGTTATGGGGGTTTGATATGTGAAAGAAAAAGTAATTTGGCCATACAATGAATGTTTCATGGTTTTTTCATGGTTAGGGTTCACCCAAACTGTGATAGCTAGGAGGAGGGGTGTACTATTAAGAAAAACCATTCAAAGTGGAGAGCTAGACCATGCAACATTGGATAGAGGCATTCTACATAGTTAGTGTATTGTTATTCAAACCGTACAGGCCTTCCCAAGTATCTGGGTGACATAAACCATCTCCGGAAGAGACAGGCACATGGGTTTCATGGGGTTTGGAGTGGGCAAACTTTGTTCCCCAGTAAAAAGTGTAAATTTACCATACCGCCCCATCGGGATTTAATGTCCCCCACAATATTTTCTCCCCATATCTTCATCCTCTAGAATTAGTGATGATCTCAAGGTATCAAATATTCTCAAGGGTATAACTCCTTCGATTCTAGGCCATTTTGAGTGTCATTTGTTCCAGATCGAAGCTCTGGTTATGTCTGACAGAGATCCTCATTTTTATGGTCTAGCTAGATAATATCAACACTTTATAGAGAAATTATCACAACTTTCTAATCCAGTCACCATGTTAACTTGAAATGGAGTGAAGTTCCTTTGGAAAGATTAATTTGAAGAAAATATCATGGATATGAAGAGAATGTTAATCAGTGAAGATGTACATACACTGCCCTATAATAGATAAGAGTTTTTTATCTATAGTGATGCGATGATGAATTGAATTGGACGAATCATCATGCAGAATGAAATAATTATATCTTATGCCTCACGATAAATGAAGTTTTATGAGAAAGATTACCCAAATCATGATTTAGATCATGTTGCGGCTGTTTTTGCATTAAATATATGGAGTTATTATCATTACATAAAAATATATAACCTATATACTAATTATAAAATATTGAAGTATATATTCACTCCAAAAGGGTTGAATGTGTGTCAAAGAAATTTGATATATTTGATTAACGATTGTGATTATATAGTTCATTACAACATTTTGAGAGTGAAAATGTTGAAATATGATCTATTATGGAAGAACCGTGCTAGCTTATCTATGATGAGGATCACAAAATATCCATTATTTATAGATTTTCAATGAATGTATGTAGATATCTTGATTAAAGTGGAAAATATTATCTTTATCAAATTAGGGTTCATAAATTTATGAATGTTATGATTAATGAGGAAAAAAGGAATATGTAGAATTGAAAATTATGTTAATAGATTTTCCTAATTTAAACATTGATTTTAATGGAATGATAAAATTCAAGAATAGTGTATTCTTTCAGCCCATACTATATTTTAAGAAGAAACTCATGGATAAATCCAATTGTTCATCATTTTGTATTCATTCAGGATGTATGATGATGTATAGATATTTGAAAGAGTATTTTTGTGGGAAACCATGAAGAGGATATTATAGATTACATATCTTAATACTTGGTATACTAATAATTTATGGTTGTGAGTCATAAGTCTAAGGAGTTGTTTCAACTAATTCCCATACTTTAATTGAAATGGAAGAACAACACCATGTATTTTTTAATCACAATCCCCACAAAATATGAAAGAAATAATTATAATTCGGTTATAGTAAATAAACATATAAAGTTATCAGAAATTATTACTATCAAAAAATATTTATCTCTTGACCATCTTTCTAGAATTTACATTACATAAGCGGTAAGGCTTCATGGAGTACCACATTTTATTATATCTGATTGAGAGATGAGGTTTACCTCGATGTCTTAGCGATGTCCTTAGCATGATTTGGATTTAGAGTTATGATTTAGTACTTCTTATCATCCTCTAACATATGGTCATTTTGAGTCAACCATTTAAACCATGAAGGATACACTAATATATTGCTCTACATATTTCAACGGTGTTTGGGATCAAAAACTTCTTCTAGTCATTTTTTCCATTAATAGAAGAATTCACTCATGAATTTAGATGGATACATAAAAATCACTTTATAGAAGGAAGTATAGAACTACATATTTTTTGGAATAATGTAGACAATGAATGATATTGGGGCCTAAGATGGATAAGAAAATGGTAGAGAAATCATGATCTAATCAGCAGTGCATCAAGGTATCTTATTGTTGATGAAAAGTAATGGTGACAATCGTTGGTGAAATCTTGAATTCAATGTCTATGAGAATATATTTATGTGGATTTCTATATGGAAAAAGGTTATGAGATTTTCAAAGAAAGGAATGTTTACCCAAGGGCATATTATCCCCTAGAGATTATTGATCAAGTAGGGATGGATGGTTATTGCATGGCATATCAACTTCACCTCTTTTAATTTCATGATTTGTTCCATGTATCTATCCTAATGAAGTAAAAACCAGATCCATCACATGTACTAAAAATAGATATTTTACCATTAGATAATGACCGTTATTTTTATTAAAAATTGGTATAAATCATATATCATTTAAATAAAGTTCTATAAAAGAATTCTACTCACATGGTTGAAGTTCTCTAGAGTAATTAGAAATTTGAAGAAGCTACTTGGGAATCCAAGGATTTGATGAAACAAATATATCTTCATTTTTTTATTGAAGTGAGTTAATTATGAGGGATAAATGCATTTTAAGTGTGGTATAATGTATCAAACCAATATTGTTTTGATATATTTATCTCCAAATAAATTTAATTTCTTCAGTAGCTTATGATACACAAAAACCCATGTCTAAATAGACCATAATATAGTATTCCATTATAACATAGCTGTTAAACTGGAAGAGTGAATAGGATTTTTTTTAAAATTTGTACAATTTTATTATATAAAAAAATTTATTTAAAAACAAGTACTCTATTTTGAGTAAAGTCATTATATGTTTCAAAAATACATTTTTCCTAAAAAAATGTTTTTATTTCTCTTTATGATGAAAATATAAAATTTTTTCCAATTTAAGAAAATTTATTTGTCAAATTATAACAATTTTTGAAATTAAAATGTCAAAATTAAAGTAGATGGAATATTATATAATTTTTTTAAAATATTGATTTATCGATGAATAATGAAAATACTGATTTTAATTAAAAATGTATTTTTTCATATAGAACATTTATGATGTTAAATTTATTTCTAAAATGGTTTGAAATTAACCTTAGTTAATTTATGTAATTATAAATATAATTATAGTTATTTTATTTAAATTTATGTTTGATTTTGGTATATTTTTTTACTTACAAAAACAATTTTTTTTTCTAGAAACCACGTTTCATAACATTTTGTGTGTATGATTTTAAATTCAATTGTACCACTTATTTTAACAGTGTGTAATAAAATGGATTCCATATTAAAAATAAAAATTTTAAAATTTTTAATGAGGAAACTTAAATTTCTGGTCATAATAAATAGAAACCGTATAAAACAATCACCACATATAAGAATAAAACAGGTTTACTATGGTTTAAATCAAGATATATGGGTATATTTTCCAATTAAAATTTTATAAATACTTTGTTTTGACTATATTTAGATCTCATACTATCCCAAATTTGAATATTTATTTATTTTGAATAATTTTTCGATTTGTATTACTTTATCATATTTTTATATTTTAAGAAATTTAATCTGTTCCATATCCTAACTTATAAAAGACTACACTTCTCCTCTTTTACACCACTTTGACACAAATAGATTGAATAAAACCTACCTAATTATATTATAAAAATCCCTAGCAACAGATTATAGGTGATTTTATTCTTGAAAGGAAATTCCGAGGATTCTTAAAAAATGATCTAAATGAGGCTAATTGAAGGAAAGGTAATCATCATAACTGACCTATTTCAAATTATTTCTTCTTGTACCTCCTCTAAATCTATGGTATTAATAATAAAATAATAAATTATATATAATAAATTTACTAAAGTGTTATTATTATTATGTAAGCACTATCATTCACCATTTTTCTATCAAATGTTATGTGAAATCATCACTCATGTGTATGTATTGACTATAACCTCTACATAGTGATACAATTCATTTTCAATCACCATATTTCTTGAATTGTAATTAATAATGCTTTAATGTTTATAAATGATATTTATGACATAATTATGAATTTTTAATTAAAATATCATATATATCTTTTTACCTTTTAATCCACTGGAAAACAGTAATGTCGCTCATGTGTACGTGTGGATTACCACCTCCACGAAGTGATGAGATTAATTTATCATTTCTACTTTACATTTACGGTAGTATGGATAAATTTTAATAATATATATGATATATATTACAGAATAATTATTTTTTTAAGGTGATTTATTATTTACCTTTTTTTATTTCTATCAATCAAAATGAAAAAAATAGTGTCCATGCATGTGTAAGGTCTACAATCTCCATGAATTGTGTAATTCATTTTATTATATCTATATTAAATGGATGAATTTATATATATATATATATATATGATATTTATATCCTGATTATAATTTGGGAGACTATGTAATTATGATCGAATTACAAGGACTGGAACTACCAAACCAGAATTCTCATGAAAAATAAAACATTTAACACCCATAAAAGATTATTTAAATAACGAATTATTAATATATGTGAGTTAAAATGATATAAGTGGAACATATATTTACATTATTCTAGTATAAAAGTATAATAAATTTAAATTTATCATACATGATATTAGGACACTTTCAAATAATGTCAATGTTTAGGTAATGGATTTATGTTACAATCTCAAGGTTTATCGGGACAATTTATAATTAAGTTTCCTATGATTAAATTTTATAAAATATATCTCGGGAATCAAATTAATTTTATCATAATCTATTTATTTATGGATATTATATATTTTACTTTCATTTTTCTAAATTTAATAACTCATGATACCAAAATAATTTTTGAGGAAAACATACATTATTTCTCTATCCAGATTAAAATCATTTTTTACATATCCATGTTTTCTAGAATTTTCTAAATAATGTTTTTACTAAACACTAATGAAGGTTTAAATTCATTTATACCAATGTTTATCTTTCTAAAAAAAAATAAATGGAATCTTCTAATCATTTTCTAATTGTGTTATTTTTTTTTTACTTTTTATGAAAAATGGGAATAGAATATTTGTTTTTATGTACATGGATTTAATGAAATTTCCCATCATCTTGATTGATAATCTATTTAAAGATTCATTTAATAGTTTACAATGTTTTTTCTCAAATAATATTTTTCATAATATTTGAGAAATTTCTATAATAGAAATAAATTATTTCAATAAGAAAAATGGTATTTTCTATAGAAAATATTCCATATATATTTTAAAGAAAATTTTCATTTATGATAGCATCTTTTGATGTTTTTATGTGTTATTGGGGATATGATTCCAAAATTCCATCATTATTCTTTCATTGGATGGTTTATTAATATGATGACATGATTTGTTTTAAACCAATTTATTTACTAGGGTTTATGTAATGATAAAATTTTGGAATGATCATGCATAACATTTTCATTCCATTGGTTATGATATATGATGAATGTTTTACAATCTTGTGGAAAACATATGTATATATTATGATTATGTGACAAGTGGATATATAATTATATGATCATTCAATGTATTAGGTATAGTTAGAAATATCATGAGATAATAGAGACTATAATTTAGAGTGAACCTAGTTCAATATGGGACTATGTCTACTATGATAGTCTTGGTAGTGAACCATTAATAAGGATATAATGGAATAAAGTGTGAACCCAATCCTATATTATAGTCTTTACAGTGTGACTTGAATAATGAAATGATTTTTTATGATTATGTATATTCCAAAAACATATTTCTTATTCTAACGTTATGCTATCATGGATCATGTTCTTTTATTCCATTATGATTCAAATCTTATAAACTACCATTCCTTATTATAGGAATCATGATTAGGATCTATGATATTAAAGGGATAGTTTTTAGATGTTATGTTCATGTTATTATACCCTTAAACTCATGTTATATTTTTCTAATCATTGATATATCCCTTGTTTACACATACTGATCATTTGATCTCACTATTTTTTATATTTATTTCCCCCATTTTTTTGAAGGAAGGTATTAAGTATAAACAATATAAATATGGTTCTAGTTAGGAAGAAATTAGTGGGTGATGATTTTTACCCCATACAAACATGTTGTTTATGTATCAAAGTTTCCAAATAAAATAAAATTATATTTTTCTAGATTAGATAATAATGTTATTTATTGAATATTCATCTAATAATATGTAATATTTATATAGAAAATGTATTGGTCACTATTGTTGGTATCAGAGTAAGGTTTAGTTAGCTTTAGAAACTAAGATGTGAAATATTTAGTGAGAACCCTAATGATAATCCTATTTATAAGAGAACATCCAAAGTGATACTAATGTAATGAGTATGGTTTTACTAAAAAATCATCTTTACCTAGATAATTTTAGTGGACATGGTTTTGGTAGATATGAATCTAGCGGTAATAACCCATAACAATGCTAACCGAGTACATATCCACCATTATTATGGTGCACAGTGAGTTTTTACTTACTGTACACCGTATTTGACTCTCCTAGGTGATATTCTTAGGTTAATTCACAATTTATTTGAAAACCATTATGATTGATATTAATAAATTATGATCTTGGATGCCCTAGGTTAAACCTAATGTGTCATATATTCAAAAGAAATTGTCATTATTTTGTCATCCTATAAATTATTTTTCATGATTATATAATCAATCACTCTGATTAATGGTCCATGATGGAAGTTATATCAATTTGTTTAAAAGGTATTTAAAATAGAAAAATTAAGTTGAGGTGTTTAAATGTACACATAAATATAGAATTATCTTATTTAGTATTAGTTATATAAGTTCAATTATAACATGAAAAGTCTATAGTAATGATAATTTATATCTTAAATGATTGTATATTGAATTAGAATTGAAATAACCCAATGGTATGATGATCCCATCTTCAGTATTTGAATCTTCATTGATTGAATTTTGTGGGAATATTCATCCAAAAAATCCTTTTGTTCTCCCTCTAGTGAAAATTGATGTTATTTTGGGCATGTATTGGATTTATTTATGCAAATACCTTATTAATTGACAAGTAATGGAAGTTGCATTTGATAATCCTAACCAATATATGAACTTCTTTCAATGTGATAATAAATATGAAATTATAATTCAAATTAAATCCATTGAATGGGTAATTATTTCTATTTAGAATTTATTTTTATCTCATATGGTTGGGGAGAAACACAACAACAAAATATACCTATTTATGGGATTTTGTTGATATTTGTTTATAATATTTTTTTATTATTCCTCCAACTAATGAAGTTTATTTTTCACTAAAACTCATATTTGATTCCAAAACTATTTCAAATATAATTACCCTGATTGATTTATATGAATTAAAGAATAAAATCTCAGAGAATCCGGATAAGTAATTTATTCATCCATGTGCGTCACCATGGGGTGAACCTATTCCTTTTGTTATGAAGAAATATGGATCAATGTGACTCTACATTGATGATCGGTAACCAAACAAGATCATAAAAATGAATATGTATCATTTTACTCATATTGACAATTTTTTCAATCAATTAAAAGTATTTCATTATTTTTCCTTATTGATCATCAATATGGACACTTTCAATTGAGGGTTAAAAGTAATGACATTCCCAATACAATATTCCATTAGATGCATGGACACTCTAAATTTTTAGGGATTTCATTTAGTCATACTAATTACCCCTTTATCTTCATTTATTTAAAGACTATAGTATTTATAGATTTCCTTGATCAATTTTTTTGGTCTCTGTAGGTGATATTATTATATATTCCAAAGGAAAATAAGATCCTCAAGATCACATGGTAATTTTAATGAAGATCTTATGAAATGATAAGTTTTATAAAAAAATATAACCATTGTGAATTTTATCTATATAATGTTTTTTTGGTTATATAATATCATGTGTGGGTATATCATGGTATCTATCAAAGATAAAGCTTATTGATATTTGTCCTAGACCAACCACTATGACTGAGATCAATTATTTTCTTTGTTTCGTTGGATATTAATAATGACTTGTGGATATTTTCTCATGGATTTATATTCCCTTAAACAAGTTAACTCAAAAGGATCCAAGTTACTTTAGGAATATCAATTTCAATAAAATTTATAGTAAATGATTATAAGGTCCATCGATAAACTTCTTCTTTTTACATTACCTTTTAATGTAGAATGTTATTTATTTATAGTGATGTATCAAATAAATTATGTGGATGCATCCTAAACAAAACAATTTTTTATAGCTTATTCCTTATGAAAATTGAAGGTTCATGAGAAAAACAACTAAACTCATTATTTAGTATTTCATATGTTAATTTTTTACTAAAATATATAGAGGAATTATCATTATAGAGAAAGGTTTAAAATATATACTAATCAAAAAATTATTAAAATAAATATTCACTAAGAAAAATTTGATTATAATTTAGAGAATATAGTCAGGGTTTATTAAATATTATTACTTCATAAATCATTACTACCTAGTGAGATTGAACAAGGGGGAAGAGGAACTACATGATAATGATCAAGCTATCTTATCTAGGATAAGGATTACAAAATATCCAATATTTATTGGTTTTTAATGGATGGATCTAGAAATATTGAATGAAGGGTATAAATATTATCTTGTTCAAATGAGTGTTCATACATATATGCATGTAATGATAAAAGAGGTTCAAAATAAAGATGTAGAATTTGAAAATAAGTTAGTATATTTTTACGAGATAAACTTGATTTTAATGTAATGATAAGGTTCATTCACCATGCCTCTATTCCATCCATACCATACTTGAATAAGGAGCTATTGGTTGAAGCTCATACTTCATCATTATCTATTTATCCTTGATTTATATTGACGTTTTGACTTCTAAAGAAGTATTTCTAGATGTGAAAAAGGAAGTGAAACATTGTAGAGTATGTATCCTAGTGCTTGGTATGTCATCTAGTTTAAAATAATAGATATAACTCTAATGGGATGTTACAACATTTTACTACGCCAGAATAGAAATGGGGAAACATCACTACATATTTTGTCTTCAGAATCCATATAATGTATAATGATAATAATGAAATTTGGGTTATAGTCTATCAGCTTAGGAAATTTGAAGAAAATATTTCTATGATATAATATTTATCTCTTCACCATCTTATCAAAATATACATTATGGAAGTGGTAATGTTGCATTGATTACCATATTATATTGTATCTCGTCAGGATCTAAGGTTTTCAAGGATGTTATAGAAAATTATTCTGTTTGATCTAGATTCAAAGTTGTGTTTCAGTACTTATTATCATCCTCAAATAGATGGTTAGTATGAGATAACCATTAATAACCTAGAGGGTATGTTGATATCTTGTTATATATGTATCTCAAAGGTGGTTGGGACCAACACCATCCTCTAGTCAAGTATTCCAACAACAAGTGCATTTACTCAAGAAATATAATGGGTCAATATGAATCCCTATATAGAATAAAGTTAATAACACTAACATTATAGGATTAAGGTAGGTAATGAAATCTATTGGGTGTAACACCCCGAGATTTTATGAAAAATATTCTTTTTAATTTCATTAATGTCTTGTGTTGTATGCTACACCAAAAGGATCTTGCACAACACGCATCCTTGACTTGCCTTTCATTACACGCAATCGCGAACTTCCTTGATAGCGTGTGTAGTACGCAATACCGAGTTTCACTAAACAACGATATGCTATTAAAATATTATTAAAACTAGCCGTTATGAATAGTAATAAACACTTTTTGAAATTTTGTAAATTTTATTTTTCAAAATGGATTTCATTTTTCGATTCGGAATATCGAAATTAGATTAGGGTGAAATTTTGGTACTTTTCGGATAACTTTCATATTCTGATGAATAATGAAAATTACTAAATTTTAATTAAAAACAACTTTTTTAATAGAAATAATTAATAGTGATAAATTATTAATTTGAGTGGTTTTAAAGTATATTTAGAATATATTTTTACAATTTAATACAATGTTGGTCATTGGATGTAATTTCACATTTAAACCAGTTATAAACTAGTGTCAATCTTTTGGTAGTTATTATCTCTTAAAAACACGCTATTTGTTTTGACGACGAGAATTAATTTTTAAATTAGTTAACGCAATTGATATGTTTTGAATTTGGTAAAATAGACATCATTTTTGAGTTCATAATATCAAATATAGCTTAGGCCTAATTTTTGGTATTTTTCTGAAAACTTTCAATTTTTGATGAATAGTGAAACCACTAAGTGGTAGTTAAAAAAACTGAATTGTTCATAAAACTTAATTTTACCGCTTCTGTGAGTGGAATTTCGAAAATCCGAGAGACATGGTTAATATAAAGGACTAAAATGTGGTTCAATGAGATGAAAATAATTTTTGGTGAATAGTAACTTTTTACTTTTTTTTACCACGGTTAAAAGTAAATAGGGTAATTAAGGGTAAAGATGATATTATTATTACCCTAACACATGTCCTAATTCTATTGGATAAGTGTAATTAGACTAAAAACAAACTTAGGAATAAAATATGACCATTTAGGCCCACTTGAATTAGATTTGGACATTTATTATTAATTTATTTAAAGAAGGGTTAAAAGAGTTAAAATCACAGTTTATTTACTAAAACATTTTTAATATGGGGTTATACATAGGATAAATTTGACTATAAATATTCATTATAAAGATAAAAATACTTCCGACATAATGGTATTTTATTTGTAATTTTTAGACATTAAATATTTTAATTTATTTATGACACAATGATGATGCAGTAATTTTCTTATTAATGAAATATTGAAAATATTTGATGTTATAAACACCAAAATAAATGTAATTTGAGACTTCTAATGAATTCCACTAATTTTATAGGTTAATATGATATATTAGTGTTGATTTAATCAACTTGGTTCGAACATATAATTCTGTTATGACTTTCACAAAAATCATATATCAAATAGTGTAAAAATTGACACAAAATAGTTTTTAAGTCAAATATTATATTATTAATTGTTATTTTATTCCTAAAAATCTAAGGTTCTAAAACATGACTTAGATAAGGATATATATATTAATAATGAATAATTTGGGGTTCTTTTGGCATGTTATAGTAAGTGTATTAACCATATAGTGTAAGAAAACAAAAAGACACGGTAAAAGTTAAATTATTTAACTTAGAGTTAAATCTAATTGAGAAGGTTAAAATAATAGCCTCAACTTGTCTAAATCCTATTGGTTGATAGTATTTCTACCCATACCCACTTTAGCTTCGAAATAAGACCCTTTGGAACCATTATAAACCGATTTTGACTTTAATATAAAATAATATTTTGAGATATTCCTAAGGTGCCCCTCTCCTCCCTTATAAAAGGACACCTCCTCCCCCTCCTCCTCACACCAATTTGAGCACTCAAGATCGGCCAAACCCTGCCAAAATCCCTTCTCCACTTCCCTAGAATAATTTTATAGGTCCTGGTCTTCTTCAAAGACCAATCTTAGTTCCCTAAGTGGAGGATTCAAAGAGGCGTTTCAAAGAAGAGGTCATATCCATTACCGATCTTTTAAATTTCTTTCTTCTTCAACTTCTTATTCTTTAGTTGTTTCATGATAAAGTAATAAAATCAGGATTAATTACATAATGATATGTTATTATAAATATTAAACAACCCTAATTCACCTTCTATCCATCCTACGGAAAAATGAAATCACCGCGCGTGCGTACGTACGGAATACCGTCTCCACGCCGTGGTGTAATCTATTTTCCATCATCACCTTACAAGGATGGGTATAATGGTGTAATGAGTAACTATATATGATTATTATAAAGTGATATTGATACTGAAATAGTATAAATACACTTAAATACAATTCCACGATCATGGGAACAATATCATCGCTCGTGCGTACGTACGGAATACCGTCTCCACGATGTGATGCGACTCGTTCTACATGATCATCATTAAATAGTAATTATATAAATGAATTGAATGAATACATATGATATATGTTACACTAATACCATTCTGGATATAAGGTATCTATAACCATAAAATAAGAATAAGAATTTATCCGGCAAAACACGCATAAGAAAAAAAGGAAATAAAGACCCGAGTAACAAGTAACAATGAAATATTACTAATAAGAAGCTAATAATATGACCATATATGATATCATATCAATATGTATGATTCTGGAATAAGTCAATAACATTATTTAAACCATTATACAGGAGCTTCGGACATGTACAAAGCAAATCAGACCTAAGGTAAGGGAAATATCACAATCTCACTTTTATCTGAGATTGTTTTTACTTTGGTAATTACTGGGGTGTATTTTATCATCCACATCCATGTTCCCTCAATATGTAATATTATTTCCATCCTTCTACAATAGTTTATATCCAATTTTACCCTTCGGTGAGTTTTTTTGTAAAAGATATGAAAGGAATCTTTTGTCGTTTTCGTACGAGGTACTTTTTGACTTTTCCGACAAAAGTACGAGAAGAATGTTTTTTTAACTTATACGGCATAAATGGATTTTTAAAACATTATTTCCAAGAAGCTTCCTTTATAAGTTTTAAAGTTTATTTTTAATCAACTTATTTTAGTTTATAATTGTATGACATGTCAAGAAAAGAAAAGTGTTTTTGAAGTAGAAAGGATATTTTCCTCAAGAATGGAGTTCAAATGTTTTATCAAAATTATATTCCATCTAAGATAAAATAGGGTTCTGTTTTTATCCCTATTATTACATTGATTTGATTATGTTGTGAGGGAATTATTTTTATGATGTCATTTACCTTATATGATTTGTTTTATGATGTCATGATGTTTCAAGAATCCCATTTTTGTTACATGTGTTATGCGATGATGTATGATTTATGATTATGTGGCACACATAAGAAAGGATTCATTATAAGATGGGTGGGACCTATATCTCCGTCCAATGCATTGGGTAAAGACTTTATATCTCATGAGATAGACATGGCTGGAATGGTAGGTTATACCGGTTCAGTGAAACAGGACTGAAACAAGGGTTACTCGATTCAGAAAGGGACTTTGTCCACTAAGATAGTCTTGGCAATGAGTCTTGACTAACAAGAAATGATTCTCTATGATTATGTGTGAATGCCACAATGTTTCATGTTTTAAGTTATGATTATTGTGATTACATTTCACTGCCATGATTTATCCCATGTTATGAAATTATGCTCTCTTTTGCAGGTTAAGATTTCCAAAATGTTATGTTCTTTTGAATATGATGTGATTGATATTTCTGTTGTTTACCCTTACTAAGCATTTGAGCTCACCCTTTTATGTTTTCTTTTCCCCAGGATATAAAGAAAGGTTTTAGGTAAAAAAAAGGAAGATCTTTATGGGAGATGTTGAAGATCTTTCACCACGATTAGAAGATTACGTTCCGAGTTTCCAAAGACACTAAACTATTACGATCCTTGTGTGTGTGTTTTTGTTATGTACTAAGTATTCCGCAAAAGTAATGTAATGTTCATGTACGTCAGGATTCGGGTCTCTACAGTTGGTATGAGAGGAAAGGATTAGTCAACCTTTGGAAACTAGGATGCGAGAACTTTAGTGAGATCCCTAGAGATATTTCTAAGGTGTGTCTAGGGATGTCTCTAAGGTTAAGTATACGTATAGGTTATAGTACTATAATTACGCTAACGATCATAGAATTAAACCTAAGATGTTAGATATTGAAGGTACTCCCCCTTTATTATGTTGTTTTCCCTAGCATTATTTTTGCCTCTCACACTATTCTTTTTGGGTTTTAGACGATGGCTGGAACCCGAAGGAACCATGTTGATCAATGCAATGGACAATGCAATGATTTCCCTCCTGAACAAACAAATGTTATGGGAGATGGAGTGCAAAATATTATTACTATACTTACACAAGCTATGAATCATTCTGGACTTCCAAATGAACAGAGAATGGAACAATATTCTATTGAGTCATTCATGAGGCAACGTCCACCTTCTTTTAATGGGTCTTCCAATCCACTTGTTGCTGAACAATGGATCAGTACCACTGAAAAGATATTTTCAGTTCTTCAATGTTCTGAACATGATAAAGTCATCTTAGTAGTATATCGTTTGGAAGGTGAAGCTGATCAATGGTGGAATCTTATCAAGAATACGAGTCCAAGAGATGAAATTGAGTCCATGGAATGGGACGAGTTCAAGAACTTGTTTTTCAGTAAGTACTTCCCTCGTATTCTTCGAACAAAGATGAAAAAGGAGTTTCTTGAGCTGAAGCAGAAGGATGACGAATCTGTTGGTATATACGAAGCGAATTTTACAAGACTTGCAAGGTATGCATCTGGCATTATCATCCAACCTGAAAGTAAAGTTGATCGATTTTTCAGTGGCTTAAAACCAAGTCTTCGAAGGGCATTAGCTATAAGAGACTTCAGTAGCTATGAAGAAATTGTGCGTTGTGATATCAAGGTAGAAATGGAAGTTGGTGCTACATATCCATCTCATGGTTTTGATAAGAAACGAAAGATGGAGTTCAAGGAGAAATCTCAGAATAATGGTGAAAGGAAGATGAATGTTTCCTTATGCACAAAGTGTGGAAAGAAGCATGGTGGAGATTGTCTTAAAGGGACTAGAAAATGTTTTAAGTGTGGAAAAGAAGTTCATCGAGTAGCTAAGTGTCGAAGTAATGGAAAAAGGGTTTCTAATGATGTGAATAAAGCAAACACTGCAGAGAACGCACCACCAACACTTCAAAGCTTCAAGTGCAAGGAAATGGGGCATTATGCTAATAAATGCCCTAATCCAAGGGTTAGTGATGATCGACATGAGCAACCGCTTAAGGCAAAGGATAAAGGGAAGTCACATGCGATCACTATTGGCGATGTTGAATATGACAACGATGTGGTGGAATGATTAAGTGTTTATGTAATGGGATTCCAAAATAATGTTGTATTATAGAGTATTGGAATATTTATATATTGGTCTAATATGGTATTCATAGTTATTGAGATATTTTTGGAAATAAGACGATATGCGCATAATGAAGGGAAAATGAGAAAATTAAATGTTTAACAGTATTCATGAGCTCATGATTGATATAAGGACTAAGTGATATCATGGGTTGATTATAAAGAATTTTGAGGATTTTGGTATGTGGAAAGTGTTAACGTTTAACTGCATTCATGTTTTCACTAAGGTTCAATGGGTATTCATTCTTCAAGAGAATACATGATTAAGGTATTCACATGTTTGTAATTTGACCAACACGATATATCTTATGATATATGGGGGATAAATGATGGCATTCATGTGATTGTTCTGTGACATTTAAAGTAATCATTTTCTTTATACTATGAGCTTGGACCGAAGTATTTTAGATAAGCCTAATGATTAGAATGGATTATGTTGTACATAAGTTACGATAAAACGTTTTTCGATATTATTGATGGGATGTTATAATAATATAGCTTTAGAAAAAGGACAACCTGCAGGACGGGCGACAGCCCATCGCGTCGGACAAGGCTGTGGGAATCGAACCCACAACCGAAATGCGACTGGCCTTTATCACCTACCACTGGCCTACAGGAAGTCCCTGTTTAGTAGAAAGTAGTTTTATTTTATTAAGCGGTATGATATATGAAGTATAAGTTCATTTTTGGAACCATATACGATTAATCTAACCATATGATGAACTTATAACTTTTCAAACCTTTTGTTTGAGACAGATGGAATGACCCATAATTCTATTACATGATCTGCTAACACATCACGAATGACAAATTCAACTTCATTTCTTTAAGAGATGAAGTGGAAATTGTCCAAAGAACGACCAACAGTGAGACTATACCGAAATCACGAATGTATTTCTTCTAATTCCAATTTCGTCAACTTTAGGGAAACGATCTTGAAAACCAAAAATGTCGTCCTAGTGCTCTTATATATGATTAATCAGATGGTACCTTAGATCGTCACAAATTTATGGATTTGTGATTGTTGGCTTTTCCATAGCCATGTTCTCTACCACTCTCCATCAGAACATGATGGTTAGATTTTTTTTCCATATCCATATTTTCACCTATGTGGAAACCCAGTGATTAGTTTATTTGGGTAATCGTTACATTTCATACTTTAGTTTTTAAAGCCATGTTTTGGTATTCCTTTTTATGATGTGGGTTTCTATCAAATAAAATATATAATAGTAAACCATTTATAACCCCGACGAATTTCGAGGGCGAAATTCCTTTTAAGGGGGGTAGAATGTAACACCCCGAGATTTTATGAAAAATATTCTTTTTAATTTCATTAATGTCTTGTGTTGTACGCTACACCAAAAGGAGCTTGCACAACACGCATCCTTGACTTTCCTTTCATTACACGCAATCACGAACTTCCATGATAGCATGTGTAGTACGCAATACCGAGTTTCACTAAACAACGATATGCTATTAAAATATTATTAAAACTAGCCGTTATGAATAGTAATAACCACTTTTTGAAATTTTGTAAATTTTATTTTTCAAAATGGATTTCATTTTTGGATTCGGAATATCGAAATTAGCTTAGGGTGAAATTTTGGTACTTTTCGGATAACTTTCATATTCTGATGAATAGTGAAAATTACTAAATTTTAATTAAAAACAACTTTTTTAATAGAAATAATTAATAGTGATAAATTATTAATTTGAGTGGTTTTAAAGTATATTTAGAATATATTTTTAAAATTTAATACAATTTTGGTCATTGGATGTAATTTCACATTTAAACCAGTTATAAACTAGTGTCAATCATTTGATAGTTATTATCTCTTAAAAACACGCTATTTGTTTTGACGACGAGAATTAATTTTTAAATTAGTTAATGCAACTGATATGTTTTGAATTTGGTAAAATAGACATCATTTTTGAGTTCATAATATCAAATATAGCTTAGAACTAATTTTTGGTATTTTTCTGAAAACTTTCAATTTTTGATGAATAGTGAAACCACTAAGTGGTAGTTAAAAAAACTAAATTGTTCATAAAACTTAATTTTACCGCTTCTGTGAGTGGAATTTCGAAAATCCGAGAGACACGGTTAATATGAAGGACTAAAATGTGGTTCAATGAGATGAAAATAATTTTTGGTGAATAGTATCTTTTTACTTTTTTTTTACCACGGTTAAAAGTAAATAGGGTAATTAAGGGTAAAGATGATATTATTATTACCCTAACACATGTCATAATTATATTGGATAAGTGTAATTCGACCCAAAACAAACTTAGGAATAATATATGACCATTTAGGCCCACTTGGATAAGATTAGGACATTTATTATTAATTTATTTAAAGAAGGGTTAAAAGAGTTAAAATCAAAGTTTATTTACTAAAACATTTTTAATATGGGGTTATAAATATGTTACATTCGACTATAAATATTCATTAGAAAGATAAAAAGATTTCCTACATAATGGTATTTTATTTGTAATTTTTAGACATTAAATAATTTAATTTATTTATGACACAACGATGATGCAGTAATTATCTTATTAATGAAATATTGACATAATTGATGTTATAAACAGAAAATTAAATGTAATTTGAGACTTTTTATGCATTACACTAATTTTCTAGGTTACTATGATATATTAGTGTTGATTTAATCAACTTTGTTCGAACATATAATTCTGTTACTACTTTCAAAAAAATCATATATCAAATAGTGTCAAAATTGACAGAAAATAGTTTTTAAATCAAATATTATATTATTAATTGTTATTTTATTCCTAAAAATCTAAGGTTCGGCCAAATAACTTAGATATGGATATATATGTAAATAATAAATAATTTGGGGTTCTTTTGGCATGTTATAGTAAGTGTATTAACCATATAGTGTAAGAAAACAAAAAGACAGAGTAAAAGTTAAATTATTTAACTTAGAGTTAAATCTAATTGATAAGGTTAAAATAATAACCTCAACTTGTCTAAATCCTATTGGATGATAGGATTTCGACCCATCCCCACTTTAGCTTCGAAATAAGACCCTTTGGAACCATTATAACCCGATTTTGACTTTAATATAAAATAATATTTTGAGATATTCCTAAGGTGCCCCTCTCCTCCTTTATAAAAGGACACCTCCTCCCCCTCCTCATCACACCAATTTGAGCACTCAAGCTCGGCCAAACCCTGCCAAAATCCCTTCTCCACTTCCCTAGAATAATCCTAGAGGTCCTGGTCTTCTTCAAAGACCAATCTTAGTTCCCTAAGTGGAGGATTCAAAGAGGCGTTTCAAAGAAGAGGTAATATCCATTACCGATCTTTTCAATTTCTTTCTTCTTCAACTTCTTCTTCTTTAGTTGTTTCATGATAAAGTAATAACATCAGTATTACTTACATACTGATATGTTATTATAAATATGAAACAACCCTAATTCACCTTCTATCCATCCTACGGAAAAATTAAATCACCGCGCGTGCGTACGTACGTAATACCGTCTCCACGCCATGGTGTAATCTATTTTCCATCATCACCTTACAAGGATGGGTATAATGGTGTAATGAGTAACTATATATGATTATTATAAAGTGATATTGATACTTAAATAGTATAAATACACTTAAATACAATTCCACGATCATGGGAACAATATCATCGCTCGTGCGTACGTACGGAATACCGTCTCCACGATGTGATGCGACTCGTTCTACGTGATCATCATTACATAGTAATTATATAAATGAATTGAATGAATAAATATGATATATGTTACACGAGTTCCATTCTGGATATAAGGTATCTATAACCTTAAAAGAAGAATAAGAATTTATTCGGCAAAACATGCATAAGAACAAAAGGCAATAAAGACCCGAGTAACAAGTAACAATGAAATATTACTAATAAGAAGCTAAGAATATGACCATATATGATATCATATCAATATGTATGATTCTGGAATAAGTCAATAACATTATTTAAACCATTATACAGGAGCTTCAGACACGTAAAAAGCAAATCGGACCTAAGGTAAGGGAAATATCACAATCTCACTTTTATCCGAGATTGTTTTTACTTTGGTAATTACTGGGGTGTATTTTATCATCCACATCCATGTTCCCCCAATATGTAATATTATTTCCATCCTTCTACAATAGTTTATATCCAATTTTACCCTTGAGTGAGTTTTTTGTAAAATATATGAAAGGAATCTTTTGTTGTTTTCGTACGAGGTACTTTTTGACTTTTCCGACAAAAGTACGAGAAGAATGTTTTTTTAACTTATACGGCATAAATGGATTTTTAAAAAATTATTTCCAAGAAGCTTCCTTTATAAGTTTTCAAGTTTATTTTTAATCAACTTCTTTTAGTTTATAATTGTATGACATGTTAAGAAAAGAAAAGTGTTTTTGAAGTAGAAAGGATATTTTCCTCAAGAATGGAGTTCAAATGTTTTATCAAAATTATTTTCCATCTAAGATAATATAGGGTTATGTTTTTATCCCTATTATTACATTTATTTGATTATTTTGTGAGGGAATTATTTTTATGAAGTCATTTACCTTATATGATTTGTTTTATGATGTCATGATGTTTCAAGAATCCCATTTTTGTTACATGTGTTATGCGATGATGTATGATTTATGATTATGTGGCACACATAATAAAGGATTCATTATAATATGGGTGGGACCTATATCTCCCTCCAATGCATTGGTTGAAGATTTTATATCTCATGAGATAGACATGGCTGGAATGGTAGGTTATACCGGTTCAGTGAAACAGGACAGAAACGAGGGTTACTCGATTCAGAAAGGGACTTTTCCACTAAGATAGTCTTGGAAATGAGTCTTGACTAACAAGAAATGATTCTCTATGATTATGTGTGAATGCCACAAAGTTTCATGTTTTAAGTTATGATTATTGTGATTACATTTCACTGCCATGATTTATCCCATGTTATGAAATTATGCTCTGTTTTGCAGGTTAAGATTTCCAAAATGTTATGTTCTTTTGAATATGATGTGATTGATATTTCTGTTGTTTACCCTTACTGAGCATTTGAGCTCACCATTTTATTTTTTATTTTCCCCAGGATATAAAGAAAGGTTTTAGGTAAAAAAAGGAAGATCTTTATGGGAGATGTTGAAGATCTTTCACCACGATTAGAAGATTACGTTCCGAGTTTCCAAAGACACTAAAATATTACGATCCTTGTGTGTGTGTTTTTGTTATATACTAAGTATTCCGCAAAAGTAATGTAATGTTCATGTACGTCAGGATTCGGGTCTCTACATTGGGACTTGAGTTTTTTGGGGAAATAGAAGAAAAATTTAGATCCAATCAGCAGCACATCAGGTTCTCTCAAAATTAATATAATTGTTTTCGAATGTCAATAGAGAAATATATAATTATAAGTTAGTAAGAATGTATTATTGTGAATTTATCTATGAAAAAAGTCGATGAGATTTTTAATTAAGGGAATACTAAGACCTTTGTATATTAGACCCTTTGAGATTCTTGATCGAGTAAGAGTGTTTTCTTATAACTCAAAGCTTCCTCTAATCCTCTATCAAGTTCATGATGCGTTCCATGTATCTCTCATAAAAAATTACAAACTTAATCCTTTTCATGTACTAAAATCAGAGTTTGTACCACTTAAACATGATATTTCCTATGAATAACATCTAAAAGAAATAATGGGAAACAGAATAAAGTGTTATTGAATAAAACTACACAGTTGATTAATGTTATTTAGAGGAATCAAAAATTCAAATAAGCTACTTTGGAACTCGAGAATTTAGAGAGATAGAGATATTATATTTTGAAATATAAGTGTGATTGTATTTTGAGGGTGAAATTAATTTTAATGGGGGTATTTTGTAACAACCCATGATTTATGATATATTTATCTTCAAAAAAATTAATTTATTTGATATATATTTAAACCATGTAAACCCATGTATAAAAAAACTATAATCTAATAGACTATAATAACTTAGTTATTAAATTTGAAGACTTGAAAAGAATAAACACATTTTAAAAATTATTTATATAATGCAATCATATAAATCAAATATATTGTTAAATATGTACTCTATTTTTAGTAAACTCTTTATACACTTCAAAAATATATTTTTCCTCATAAATGTTTTTTATTTATTTTTGGGAGAAGATAATATAATTATTTTCTTACTAATTCAAGAATATTAATGTGAAAAAATAAAATTCATTTTTGAAATCAAAATGTTGAAATTAGTATAGAGTAAATTATATTCAATATTATATAAATTTTTATTTCTCTATGAATAGTAAATAATTATGTTTTTTTGATAATTGAATTTTAAGGGATCATATCTGTTTGGACTGACCCATTAAATGTTTCTAAATCTCATGGCCCTTGGAAGGGACCTAGAGTAAACCTTGAGGGCTACAGATGCTAAAATATGGAAGCATGGAAAGTAAATAGCTTGTAAATGTGTTTTATGACTTGTATTCAAAGTCCATTACTTGTTAAGTATGGTTCAGGGGGTGCTTCATGAAATATAAATATTCAAGAAGTTTTTTAATTTTGTGTTATGGGCTTATGAAGCCAATTTATTATGGCATGTTGAGTCTGAAAAGGGAGTAGTTGTGTATAATTAAAAAATAGAGGTGTTTGTGTCTTTTGATTCCATCAAGATAGTGGAAAATGTATGGAGTTTCATTGGACTTTCAGTATATTACATGAGGTTTATATTCGATTTATCTCAGGTTGATACTCCTCTCATAGTCCTGACTTAGAAAGATTAGAAATTATTAGTGAATGACCAATGTTAGGTAGCTTTTGATTACCGGAAAGGGATGTTGGCCAACAATCCAATCCTTTTTTTCTAGTGGTGGTAGTTTAGATTCAGGTTTCTTCTTATGATTCACATATTTTGATGGGCATTCTTCTAATACAATAGATAATAGTTTTTTCTTATGGGTCTTAGATGTTATGTCCCCATGAGAATAACTATTCCACCAATGATCTTGAGTTGTTGGACGTTGTGTTTACTTTTATTTTTTTGTGACATTACCATGTCATTGAGAATTTTCATGGTTTTACTAACCATAAGATCACATTTAATGTCTTGTAACAGAATAAATTGAACAATTAATTATGATGGTTTATGGAATTCTTGAAGTATTAAAACTTTTAGATATTTTATACACTAGGAAAGGGGAATCTTGTAGTCGATGCCTCGATCAAGAAGCTATGTAGTGATGTTGTGCATGAATTTAGAGATTCATGGAGAGTTATGGAAGCAATAAAAGATATGAATCTATATATAATGTAGGTTGGAGGAAGAGGTTCAGTTTTCTAGATGGAAGTGAAGTCATCTTTGGTGTAGTCGGTGGTGGAGCCCCAGTTGTTTGATTTTCAATTAGTGGGCTTGAGAGACCGGGGTTTTAGTAATTTCCCTGATGGTTGATCATAGTATGGATAGAATAGGGTGTAATTCCATGGTTGTAATTTATTTATTTTATTGATCAATGATATGGTTCTCTGTTAGTTCCATAGTTCACCATCGGTGGTACATATCGATAGAAAAAAGATGTACTAGGATTTTAGAGGCCAGTTTTTGTAACCTAGGTTGATGCATGCAGTTGTAGAGTTTGTTTCTTGATGTTTTTTCTTCCAAAAGGTGAAGTTAAAGTGCCATGTTCCTAGTAGTTTCTCTAGCCATTAGATATCCTCCAATGGAAGTGGTAGGATATATCAATGGACTTAATTACTCATTAAACTTGAGGTCAAGGAGTCTATGATGCTATATGGATGATAATGGATTGTTTGATAAAACCTTCCACTTTATATCTATCAAAGAGTCAATCTCAGTGGAGGTCTTTTACTGAAGTATCTGTATGAGATGGTGTGACTCCACAGAGATCCGAGGATGATCTTATCTAATCAAGATACTTATTTTACCTCTACGGTGTGGAGAGGTATCCAACAATTTTTTGTCTCTTAGTTATGCCATATCACTAATTTTTATCTGTAGATTGAGGTAAAATAAAACAAAACATCCAAGTACTTGAAGACACGTGGAACTATTATGTCTTGTATTTTGGAGGTTTGTGAATGAGGAACATTCCATTTTTCAAGTTTTACTATAATAATTGTTTCCAAACCACCATTCTGATGACATTGATTAAATCATTGTATAGAAGACCTTTCCATTCTCCATTGTTCTGGACTGGGGTTGGAGAGGCTTCAATTAATGGGTCGTAGCTGGTAAAGAATATGGTAGAGGTAGTTTCATGAGAAGATGAAGGAATCACATGATCATCATAAATCCTATGCTGATCATAGGATAAGACCAACATATTTTTACTTTGAAAATCACATGTTCTTAAAGGTGAATCATCATTATGGGTAGTGAAGGTTTATTCATGGGGGTAAGCATTATCCTTGGTTTTAAGGAATTTTTAGGTGTTTACTCATGTTGGAGCCATGGCATATTAAATAGGACTTCCCCCATAGATGATCTGGATAGATTTTTTTTTCTTATGTCATTACTCCTTCATTATATACATGAATAATCTCATGTCATTTATTGGGTAGAGATAGACATTGCTGATGATTAAAAATTTCAAGAGCAACCCGTAGAGATCCCAGACTACTAGGAGAAGGTTATTTTGAGGAGTGTTATTCCCTTGGTTTGTGTATTTTGGTGGAACTATGGCATGGATTAGAGTAACTAGGAACATGATTCATAGATTTACACTTAGTAACCTAAGCTATTTTTTTATCTCTTACCTTGTATCATTTATGTAATTTTATATGGTGAGAATTCTCATTTATGAGATTGTTTCCTCTTATTTCACATTGTGTCTTTACTCTTGTTTGAGGGGTATCTCCCTAAAGATATTTCTTAAGATCTGGTTGTTGTTTTTTTTGTTTTTTATTTTTGATTTGTTTTCCTATGAGTTAGGTGGTAGTGCTCTTGATATGGTGATATATTTAAGAGGTATCTCATGGGATAACTATTTAGATGAACCTTTTTCTCTCTTTGGTTTGATTTTGGATTCTCTAGGATGATATGTTTTTGAGAGGAATCTAATGTAAGGAACTAGATCTATGTATACCAACCCTTTTCATGTTTCCAAAGATCATGGTACTCATAGGAGGCCTAGAGTAAGTCAAAAGGTGTGCGATTGGTAAATAATTGAAGCATGAAGAATACAAAACATGTATTTTTTTTCACGTCTTGTATTAGAAGTTAAAATCTTGTCAAGGACTGTTCACAGGGTGCTTCACATTATGTAATTATTCATGACTAAAATCATTGTGGCGATGTGTTGTTTTTACAAAACATGAATCACAACATTTACATGATGTATAAGGGTTACACGCCATTTAAATCCCTTATGAAACATGACTTTATTTATAACACGGGAGTTGGGTTTTCTCAAACCATACGACCTTCCTCTTAGTTTATAGAAAACCAGTAGTCCTCTTTACCACCATTTTCAAATCCATTTGGAGTGGATTGATACTTGTATTCCCATCTATTATCTATGGTTATCTGAGTTGATCCAAGGAATGTTCCTTCTTTATTTTCTAGTGGGTTATATCTGATCAGTTTTATTTCCACCTATTTCTTCTGGCCATGTGGTGGAGGATCATCCCCTATATTTCTAATGGTATTTTCCTTGTTTTTTAGTGTGTTTATTCCATGACATCCTTGGTTGGGTGTAGTTTTCTGCAGGGGTGGTGATTCGAGATCCTTAATGTTGGTCTATTCTCATGTGAATAACATTAACCCATTTGAGGTTGGGGATACAATACATCTCTATTTATTTGTTTGCATTCATAAATATAGTATGGTTTATACCTTTTTATTGAAATGGAATTATCCTCATAATGATTGAACCGAATTAATAAAGGCTTAGTTAGAGATTGGATGGTGATGTTTTTGATACCACAATAGTGATTGGCCTATTGATTTTCTGGATTATGTGATATCTATGCAATAATTATTTGCATATTATTACTCTTGGAGTAGCATGTTGAATTTGGTAAATAATGTAAATTTATAATTTATTGATAATAAATTATCTACAGTAATTAAAGATGATGAATTTTTGTAATCTAATTGTTGATGTAATTTGATAATGATCAATTGATGAAATGTGAATTTTTAATTACATTTGATATTCCATGTGATTTATGAAATTTATAAATAATGTGAATCTTGTTTATGATTATTTTTGAAAATAATAGAAAACTTAAGATAAAAGAAAATGGTAGGATGATTGGAATCATGTTTCGATTAATTTTATCATTAATTTTGTAGCTTGGTAATGATTGATGCGTTAGGTTGCCTGTATCTGTAAAATGTTAATAAAGAATTAGTAAATTCAAGATGGAATAATAACTAGTTGAGAGATAAATTTAATTTTCTAGTACTGAGTTACTCATATGCATGATACGGTCAAGTTCCATGAGTTTAGAGCCACAAGTTTTTATTTATGTGTCAAAGATATATGCCTTGGTTTAGGACCAAGATTTCCATGTTGGTTATGCTTGATTATTCATGATATTTTTATATTGTGATCTATATTTGAGATTCAATATGAGATGTGTTATGAACATTTTATGGTTGAGACTCAGATGGATGACGTGATATTTGGACTAGGAGGCTCGAATGACGAGGCGGCAGTTGACGCTTTCGACGGAAAGTTGCGTTAGGATTTTCATGTGGTGTTAGGGATGACACCAAATAGGATGGAAAATGTTTAATATGGGCTTAACTATTGATGTGATTATGAGTGATTGGATTCATGAATATGAATATGATTAATGGTCTATTTCTAGGTTGCTTGTTTTATTTGTATTCTTTTACCAACTACATGAGGTAACTGGAGGTTCTTTGTTGCATGTTTTATAATGGTGGTAAATTAGGATGGTTTTACTGGACTAAATGGGTTATGTAATGATTATAATATTGAATAAATTGTTCTTAACCAAGGGGTTTGGTAATTATAGAAGGAAAATGATGAAATAATGGAAATATTTTGAAACTGTGGACTCTGTTTAGATTATAATGGAGGTCATGAACATTACTATGAAGATTAATGTAATATAAAGTAATTTTATTTAATGTAATGTAGAATAATTTTAATGTTTAGTTAATGGTTTATGAATAAATTAATTAAATTAAATGCTCATAGAATAATATGTAATTAACCTAACTCTTTAAATGTTTTATTGCTTATTGGATATCTAGTCTTAATAGTGGCAATTGGGAGTCTGTGCTACGTTATCTACAATTGATTATCAAACTATGTTATTCACATAGTGTGGTTGGGAGCTATATTATATCATGTATATTTAGTTATTTCACATTATACCCCACCCATGTCAGTTAGGATGACTAAAACCCAGTGGTCTCTAGAAGGGTGTTTTCCCTGACATCCCAATGGGAGGATGGATGGATGACTGCACCCTCTGGCCCAGCTCAATTCTCCTGGTAATTACATGTGTTGGTATTCTTGAATAATAGTTTTCCAAAATATTTGTATCGAATTTTAGGATGGATTGTGGTTATTTAAAACCCATGTGTTACCAGATATAGTATCCAAAGGATTATTATAGGTATGTTGGGGATAGGTTTTGATGGTTGGAGGTACCAACTCTGTGTATGAGCTATAATGGATTAAGGTAAAATACATGATGTATGATATACATCAAACAAGCTATGGTGTCTCTCAAAATAGAAATACTTGGTTACTATATATATATATATTTGGATATGATGATGTGAAGCATGAGGTGCATAGTTTGATTCTTTGCACGAGTGTCTTCGGGGTGGATTACATTTGGAGAGAGGTGGATCAAGATGTGTAATGTTGGGGTAGAGTAGTAAACCAGGGGGATATGGGAGAGGGGTACTAAGGATGTTTCATTACTATATTATATAATGTCTTGTATGTGATAATTGGTGAGAGATAGTCATGGTGAGGCAAGAAACTTAGTATACTTGTTTAGTTTATGAGTTATTTGTAATGTTGTTCAATGTGCTAGAATGCTTTATTTATATTTTGAATGAGAGGCTTTTGGGGGATCCGACTTAGTATACCATTAAGATCACACTATGTATAGATAATCTATTTTTTAGGTCATCCATAGTAGGTTTGAGATATGGATGGATATTACAAGACTCTGGTTTTGGAGGAGATGTATGGGCTTCATGGTCTCTGTTGTATTTACCTTTTTGGTACTTGTAGTTTCCATTTAGTTTTCATAGTACAATATGGAAGTGTTTGTATGAACTTTGGATTTATTTATATATATGTATGAGAAGGTGTTTTTCGGTGTATACCTCTTATCTCTCTTTTCCACAAGTTTATCCTAGAGTTTAATTTCACCCATATACATGTTTATTATACCATCAATGTTGGTTACCAACTTGGGGCCTACTAGTGGAAGGAATTGAGTGGTCACTATATCTATCCCCTCAATGTAGTATCATTGTGGGGAGGGTGGTCATGAAAGAGTGTTATCAAAGGTTAAGGATGATGGGTATGAGGTGGTTTGGAGTTTGGCACAAGTGGGATTTCATGGGTTTGTTGGGAAACAATGTCAGCTAAGTTTAGTAAGCAATGTAAACAGAAGAAAATGGATGAGACATGGTTATTTAGGACCCCCTGCTATATTATGAATGTAAATTTAATTTTATTGAGCCATCTAAATAAATTTATATTGGTTTCATGATTAATACCATGGAAAAGACAATGTATCAGTTTTTTTCCCCTATGATGGAAATTTTTATACATTGGGATAGATTGAAATATTATCAAGAAAATTAAACAATTAAATAATTAATGATAATTTTTCCATATTCATGGTTTAGGGTATCTAATAGTTTGTATTTATTTTCTCTATGGCTATAGGTCAATGTCCTCATCAGGGTCACACCAAATATTTATAATAGAATTTTCCATTGGATCACCATAGAGTGGAGGTCGATGATGAATAAACATGGATGAGGAAACTTTGAGAGTTTCCACAATAGATTATATACAATTATGAGGAATATTTTTCATATTCATTGATGGAATACTATATTTAAGAGGTTGAGATATCCTTTAGTTAAATTTGTGATCAAAAGGATCTGTGGTTTTTGTTTTCTATGACGATGTTGAGTGGATCAATGTGGAAGTGGTTATTTTTTCCTTAAGGATTGTGAGGAGTCAATAGTTTCATGGGATTGTTTCAAGACCAATTCTGTATAGAGTTTATTTCTTTAGCTTAAAAGGTAATTGTTACCTAGTATATAATTACCCTTTGATAGGGGTGATAAAGTGTGTAAGAGTTTGGGATCCATTTTAGGACCCTTCATTGATATTCTTCAGACCTGTTCCCAGTTGAGGAGGCTATGAAGGTGTATTTTGAGGACACATTTTATATGGAGATAAATATTCTTATCATCCTATTTATATAGAAGCCACATCTTGCGGTTCTATTTTGGGCATAGATTATCTAGTGTATTCTAGACAAAACTAGTTTTTCATGAGACGAGAGTGATCAGGATTACTCATGGAGAAGAGTCGTGGTCAGTGGTTCCCGGTTCTTAGAATAGAAGACATTTCATTCATCTAAGGGTAGGTCCCACCCCTCTTTATCCCATTTCTCAAGGGGAGTATTTTCTTAGAATTATTCCAAGGGATCGTATGCATTTTTTTCTTGATGATTTAGTGGTCATCAGTAACAAGATTTCCTGACATTTCTGTGTATTCATCAGAGGGGAGGTGGTCATCTTCATGTTCAATCATTAAGGCAGTTTCAACTGTGGTAGTAGTAGTAGAGAGGTCTAGTTTTGGATCAAAATAGGGGAGACTGAGTTGATAGATTATACTCCTGAGACACTCCTCGTCCTTAGATAGATTAATGTTGTCATAGAGGTAGTCTTCAGCAAGGTCATAAAGGTTGTGTAGTAGGACATGGTCAGCTTCATGCTTTAGTATTTCCTGTGCCGGGTGAGCCAAAAGTCACTCAGGGACCCATATTCTTATTTTCTACATGGTTACATACTGTGTTTGATTCCAGAAATATACACTCCGTTATATCACTTACCCTCATAAATTCTTTGGGACTTGAGGAAGAGCGGCTTCATGTTGCCTCAGAATTGACTATGTCAGTATGAGTTTGAGATTACATGTATGAAGTATGTAGATATTTCAAACAAGTATGAGGGTATCACTATTCTTGGTAAACTTTTCTAGGTTTATGGATATATCCATAAATAATGGATTGGTTTTATTTATAATTGGATATCATGGATTTCTTCAAGAGGTAGATTGTGCACTATAATGCTGATGGAGAGAATGCAGTTTATTTTTGTGAGTGAGACCCTCAGATGGGTTAGAGGCATTGTATGTCCTTTTCATCCTTGACGGTTGAGTTTTTTTCTGAGCTCATCTGGGGGTCCACAGTCAGTGTTTCCAAGGATTTTGTAAGAGTTCCATAATGTATTTATAGTGGGGTTTTTAGTGCTACACACTTGATGGGAGATCATGTTTTGGATCAAGATGCATCCAGACATGTCTCTTATCTTGATGTCTCTGTATTAGATGGATCCTCTTGAGTTGCAAGATCACTGATTAGAACTTGATGATATTTTACAAAGATAGTTTTTTCATCCAACTGTTTCAACATGAGGTGAAAATGTTTTTCCTTTAAATAAGTCTGATGGATGTATTCTTCATTGTATCGATTATCATCACTTTACCCAAGTGATACAGACGAACCTATATCTGCATATGAGGATTGATAAATTATTTTATCAGCTAAAGGGAGAAATTTTGTTCTCAAAAATCGGTTTGCATTCAGTATATCATCATTTTTTGGAGAAACAAGAGTATATTCAGAATATTGAATTTCATTTTCATCCTAGTAATTATGATGTTTTTTGTTTCCATTTGGGGTGATTAATTCTCTAACCATTTTTATAGGGTTGATAAATATAGTGTTCTGTAATTTCCTAGATAATTTCATGGAAATTTTCATTGATGTTATCATTTTTTACTCTACGTCTAAGGGGGAGTATGAAGAGAATCTACATATTATTTTAGGAGTTTCTGTTTTCATGAAAAACTATTCATGAGGTTATCTAGGTTTGATTACTTGGATTTTGAGGTCTGTTTCTTGGGACATGTGGTGTCCCAACTATGATTTTCTCTAGATACTTAAAAAATAGATGTGGTTGTGTCTTGGGAAGCCCCAAGATAGTGGAAGAGGTGAAGAGGTTCCTAGGTATTATAGGATATTACAAGAGGTTCCTAGATGATTTCTCATGTTTTTCAACTTCTCTAATATCCTTGACATGGAAGGATCAATTGTTCTGGTGGACTTAAAAATGTCAAGTATCTTTTGATTACCTCAAAGAGAAGTCGTTTATCACTATAGTCCATCATTTTCTAGTGACGGTGGTTTATTTTTAGGTTTTATATAATGAATCATATATTTAATTGGGTTGTGTTCAAATGAAGTAGATATTTGTTTGTTTTTATGGGTATTAGAAGTTATATCCCCTTGATATTGACTTTTCCTTCAATGTTATTGAGTTGAAAACAATTGTGTTCCCTTTTAATTTGTGGAAATATTACCCCATCGACAAGCAATTTTTATTCTTTACTAACCATAAGAGCCCGAGGTATGTATTCTGTCAGTGTGAATTGAATTTGAATTATCTATGGTGGATAGAATTATTGTAGGGCTACTAAATTGAAATTTCATACACATTAGAAAAGGGAAATATTTTAGCTCATGTGCTGATTATGAAGGAACGTAGTGACACCATGTATGAATCTAGCGATTCATAGAGTATGATGGAAGAACTCTTATCTATACATCTAGATATGGGGGAGTTTGGAGGAATATGTATTATTTTATAGATTAAATTAAGTCATATTTGGTGTATCAGGTGGAGAGGTCCCAGTTGGGGGATTCTGAGATGTAGATTTGGAGAGACCGAGCTGTTTTTTTCAATGTCCCTAATTGTTAGTCTGAGGATGGAAAACACCAGGTGTTGTTCTTGGAAATTCTTTTAGTTTCATTAACGATGCATGATATAGTTCTCCATGAGTTCTGTAATTCAACATTGGTGGTACATCCCAGAGAGAGAAATATGTACTGGACTTTGAGAGGCAATTTTTGGTGGTTTGGGTTAAGGCATATAGTTTTAGATTTTTTTCTCAATGTTTGTTCTGCCAGAAGATGAAGACCGAGCACAATGTTTCTGGTGGTTTTTTCCAGCCATTAGATTTTCCCAGTATTTGTTGGAGGAAATATTGATGGACTTCTTTACCTATTTACCATGGGGTTATGGAAACTATGATTATATATTAGTGATAGTGGATGATGTGATAAAATCATCCCACTTTATAGTGATCAAGTTTTCAATCTTAGTATAGGTTTTGTTACAGAAGTATCTGGATGAGGTTTTGTGACCCCAGAGTATCGAGAATAATCACATATGATAAAGATCTTAATTTTACATATAGGGTGTGAAGAGGTACCCAAAATTATTTTTTATCTAAGTTATGATTTAGCACTACTTTTCATCTACAGAAGGATGGTTAGACATAGTGGACCATCATGAATCTGGAAGACATGTTTCACTCTTGTGTCCTAGATTTTGGAGGTTTGTGGATGAGGCACCTACCCTTGGTTGATTTTTCTTAAAATAATATCTTCTAATCCACCATTAGTATGGATTCATTTAATGTTATCTATGAATTAAATTATTGTTCTTTGTTGTCCTAGACTGGGGTTAGAGAGGTAGAAATTCTTATGCCAAAATTGGTACAAAATACAACAATGATGGTTCTGGTAACTCATGGGTGAATGAAGTTAGTGCACAATTGAATGAAATACTATTCCAATAATAGGAGGAGACCTATGGAGTTCTAAATTGGAGATAACATGTTCATAAATTTGAATCCTCATCATAGAAATATAATGTTTGGTTATGGGAGTAAGATTTATCCCTGATTTGTTTAGATTTTTGAGGTGTCGGCTCATGTTGGAGCCATTGAATATCAAATAGCACTTCCCCCATAGATTAACTAGATACATTATGTTTCTCACATGTTGCTTCTCCATCATTATATTCTTGATGACACTTATGTCATCCATTGGGGCGAGATCGATTTTGATGATTACTCAACCTTAGAGGAGTGGCCTATGGGGACCAAGGACCACCTTGAGAAGATTTTTTGTGGGTGTTATATTGCCTTGGATCATTTATTATGGTGGAATAATGGGATGGAGGAGATTACCTAAGAATGTGGGTGACAGATCTGCGTTTAGTACCCCAAGAAGTTTGATGCTTATGTATTATCTTGTAATGTTGTTCATTTTGTAGATGTTTATTTTTTGGGTTTATGAGATGGGTTCCTCATGTATATTATTGTGGACTTAATCTTGTTAAAGCTGTATCTTCCCTTGGAGAGTTATTATGAGGTAATTATTTTTATTGAATGGTTTTCAACTGCCCCCCTCTGATTCAGGTAGTAGAGCTCTTTAGATGGTGAGATATTTAAGAGGTATCTCATGGTGTGCCTAGTTAGATGACACCTTTTATTCTCACTAGTTTGGTTTTGGAGGATAATATTTTGAGATGTCCCTAATGTAAGGTCCCAAATCCATGTAGACTAACCCTTAGTGTGTTTCCAAAGCCTGCGGTGTTCGTAGGAGTCTTAGAGTAAGTTTGGAGGGTTGCAGTTTCTAAAAGATAAAATCGTGGAGAATACATGGAATGTAAATGTGTTTCATTTCATGTATTCAAAGATTATGTCTTGTTAGGTACACTTTAGGTGGTTCTTCACGACATGAAAATACTCAGGATTAAATGCTTCAAGGTGATTCATTTTTTTGATGAAACAAGAGTCTTAACATTTAGAATATGTTTAAGGGTTACATGCCATATAAACCCTTTAAGAATAGTGAATTTATAAATATCAAGGGCCTTAGGTTTTCTAAAACCATAAGGAGTTCCTCTAGATTTCTTGGAGACCAGTGGGCCTCCTTCCCAGTGTTTTGGAATCCCTTCAATAGGGATTGATCCTTGGATTCCCTTATTCCATATGTGTTGATCGGATTTGACGGGCGGTACATTCCTTATTAATTTTCTAGTAGGTTCTCCTTGATCAATATTGTTTACTCCCATTTATTATCTCGATCAAATAGTGGATCATCTCCCAATTTTTTAATGGGGGTTTTCTTGGTTTATTTTTAGATTAGTTGTTCCATGACATCCATGGATGGGTGCATCTTTCTATTGGAGAGGTGATCAAAGATATATGACATTGGTCCATTCTCATGAAATGAACATTGATGCCATTGAGCTAGGTTATTTATTTCTCCTCTATTTATTTACATGCAATCTTAAATTTAGGTAGGTTTATCATTTTTCTAGGAATTGAATTATCAATAAAATTATTTAGCTGAAATAAAAATGAATTTACCTGTGATTGCATGTTGATGTGCATGATACCAAGATATAGGTTTGCCTCTTGATTTTCTAGATAGTGAGATGTATATGATATTCTTATTATAATGTACTTATTCCTGGAGTAGCATGCATAAATTGGTAAAGAACCTAAATCTTTAAATAATTAATAATTACTCTGCTAGAGAAATTAAAGAGGGGGAATGTTTGAAATATGATGGTTGATGTAATTTGATGAGGTTCAGTTGATTCAATGTTCATGTTTAATTTATTGTGATATTCTATGTGATTAGTGTAATTGATAAATAATGTGAATCATGTTTATAGTTTTTGTTGATAATAATTGAAAAGGAAGGACAAATGAGAGTGGTTCGATTCTTGGAATCTTGTTTAAATTATTTTTTTAATAAATTAATAGATTGATATAGCTTTATGACTTTGGTTTCAGGTAGCCTGAACCTATGAATAATGAATTAGTTAATTCAAGATGGAATAAGAAAATGTTGTATGATAAAGATTATTGTTTGGGATTTAGTTACTCATCTACATGCTATGACCAATTTCTTTGAGTTTGGATTTATGAGAGCTCATTTATGTATTAATGTAGGATGTATTGTTTTAGGGCTTAGATTTTCTATTGGTTATAATGGTTTGATCCTAATGTTTTTTATTTTATATGGATGTGATATTGGATATGTGATGTGTTATGGGCCTTTTATGAAAGGAACTATGATGGATAATGTGATTTGTGATTGGGGAGGCCTAGATGATGTTGCAACAATTGCATACTGTGATGGTGAGATGCTTTGAAATAAGCATGTGGGTGTCCAAGATGACATTGGAGATGATGGAATAGGTTAAAGATTGGCCAGACCATTGATGCGATGCTGATAGATAGGATGATTGGTTATGAATATTTTTAATGGTCTATGTACAGGTTTTTTATTTTATCTTCATCCCTTTCCCAACTGCTTGAGGTAGCTGGACATGATAGGTTGCATACTTCCTCATGGTAGTTTATTAGGATGGTTTTCCTAGATTACCAAGATTGTGGAATGATTATAATAATTAATAAATAATTCTTAACCAATCAGGTAGGTATTTATGGAATAAAAATAATGAAGAGATGTTAATCTAGAGACACTACTAGAAATGTGACCTTTCCCAACACTTCTATACCCCCTTTACCAACGGTTTGGCCAAACCGTTGGGAAAGCCCGCTTTGTGGCCAATTTTCCCAACAGTTTTCCAAAACCATTGGGAAAGGGTAGGCTTTCCCAACAGTTTGGCCAAACTATTGGGAAAGGTCCAATTTGTGGCCACGTTTCCCAACGGTTTGGCCAAACTGTTGGGAAAGAGTAGGATTTCCCAACGGTTTGGCCAAACCATTGGGAAAGGTCCAATTTGTGGCTACTTTTCCCAACGGTTTGGCCAAACTGTTGGGAAAATTCCCCAAAATATCAAAATCAATTCCCAGATTCCAGAGAACCTATACCAATGGTTTTAAAAATTGTTGGTATAAGTCATTTGATTTTTTATCCGATCCTCTTAACCAGAACATTCTATAAATCAAAACTTAAAATAATTATGATAATAAATATATAAATTTATGAAATTATGTTCACAAAAGTCATGTTAGGTTAGTGGTTAGGTAATTCAATTATAAACCAGGAGGTCCTGGGATCAAATCCCAGCGGATGTTTTTTTTGGAAATACATATACCAACAGTTTTATGGAACCGTTCGTATTGATTTTCATATTACTTATACCAACGATTTTCAAAACCATTGGTATAGGTATATACCAATGGTTTTCCAGAAACTGTTGGTATAGACCTATCCCAACGGCTTACATTCCTACAGTTCTCCAAACCATTTGTATAGGTTGTACCAACGGTTTGGAGGCCTATACCAACAGTTCCAAACTGTTGGTATAGCTTAGTTTTATAGTAGTGAGAATCCATGGAACGAATTTAGATTATGGATGGAGGGCATTTAATTTACTCTCATGATTAATGTAATTTAATATAATGCAATGTAATGTCGAATAATGTTAATGGTTAATGGATGGTTGATGGATTAATTAAAAAAATAAATTATTTAAATAAAATAAGTAATTATATAATCTCTTTAAATGATTAATTTTCATAGGATTTATAGACATGGGAGTTGAAGCCGGGAGTCCGAGCGACATTAGCTACAATTGAATATAAAATATGTTATAACCATTGTGTGGTTGTGAGCTATATTTTATCATGTATATTCTATGATTTCATACACTGCCCCACCCATGTAGGTTAGGGATACTAACACCCATAGGGCACCAGGATGGTGTTTTCCCTAATAGCCTAGTGGGAGGATGGATGGATGACTACACCCTCCAACCCTCTCTTCCTCTCTTGGTAGTTACTTGTGTTGGTGAGCACAATGGTTAGTTTTTCCATATATGTGTGTAGAGGGTTGTGATGGATTTTGGTTATTTCACACACATGTATTACCAAATATAGTATCCAAAGGATTATAATAGGTATGATGGGTATAAGATATGATGGCATGAGGCACTTACTTAGTTTATAGGTTGTAATGGATTGAGGTATACTAACTGGTGTTTGATATACATTATAAGGGTTATGATGGCTCTTAGAAACAACATGGTTACTATATAAAAAATAAATGTGGATGTGATTAAATGATGCATGAGGTGCCTGGTGTGATGCCTTACCCAAATGTCTTCGAGATGACACACATTTGGTGAGCGATGGGTCAAGATTTGTGATGTTAGGAAAAAATGGAAAACCAGTGGGGAAGTAGGAGTGGGGAACACTTGATGTTTCATTATTATATTATGATCTCTCTTTTAAGTGATAATTAGTGAGTGTTATCCATGGTGAGGCTGGGAACTTAGTATACCTTTTTAGGTGATGAGTTAGTCTCATTGTTGTTCACTGTGCTAGTAGGATTTATTTATGTTTTTCATAAGATAATTTCGGTAGAATCCAACAAAGTATACTTTCATGGTCATCCTGTGTTTATATAAACTATTTTTAATGTTAGATGAAGAAGGATGTATACCGGGATGGATATTACTAGATCATGGTTTTACAAAAGTTTTTTTTTGCTTCTGGGTCACTATCATATTTATGTTTTTAGTACTTTTAGTTTCCTTTTTGTTGTTATATTACTATAAGTAATTTTATGTTTGCACTTGGTATTTCATTATACATATGTATGAGAAGTTTTTTCACTATATTTTTATTGTATATCTATTATATATGTTTTTCATAGAGTGTAATTCCTCCCATATGAATTTTTATTATACCCTTGGTGCTAATTTCCGACTAGAGGCTTGTTGGAGTTAAGACTTGATCAGTCACCATCTCTCTCCCTCATTGTAGTATCTTTGTGGGAAATGGTTCACGATATGTCTTTTTATGTAAATCATTTTAAAAGTTACTATTTTTAAGAATATGTTAGAAGTATAATTAGTTCATTTATATTGTGAATAACCTAATTATGGTTATTATTTTTAATTTTGTATTTTTTTTTATTTTTTTTATTTTTAAGAATATTTTTTTTCTAGAAACCTACTTTCATTGTATTGTATGGGATTAATTTTAAGTTAAATTCAATCATATGTGTGAATTGAATTCGATAAAATTTTAATCCATATTTTTGATCATCATTTCAAAAAAATTTAATGAGGCCACATTAATTTTTTAATAATTAAAAATAAAAAAATTTAAAAAAATCAATCTGGTTAAGGTTAAAATGAGTTTACCAATGGTTAAACCAAGAGATAAGGGTAATTTTTATATTTAAACTTGTCCAAATCCTATATAATGGCCTTATTATGACATCATGATAAATTAAATTTGAATATTTTTTTACTTGGATTCATTTTTCATGAGTATTAATTTATTAATTTTTAATCTTTTGAGTAATTTAATATGTGTCCTATCCCCTAGTAATAAAATGACACCCAAAATTTCTCTTCTTTATGACACTTTAATCCATCTATCTCGACCAAAACATAATAAATTATATTGTAAACTTCTCTATACATTAATTCTAGGTGATTTCCTACTATAAATATTATACCAAGTATCCTTATGAAATGATCTAAATGTGGCCAAATGAATGAGAGGTATTCATCCTATCCAACCTCATTCCAATTATTTCTTCTTAAACATAGTAAAAATATATGTTATTAATCATAAAATAATAATTCAACTGTCCTAAATATTTTTAAATTTCATTATTATTATATAACAACCCTTATTCACCATCTTTTTCATCAAATGGTAATTGAATGTATCGCTCGTGCATATGCGTGGGATACCAACACAACATAGTGATACAATTAATTTTCAATATCCATATATCAGGTATGGTTATAATTTGGGGTTTTATTTTTATAAATGATATTTATGAAATAATTATTCCTTTATAATTATAATATCATATGTACCTTCTTTCATTCCAATACTTTGGAAAAATATAATGTCGCTTGTGCGCACGTGTGGACTACCACCTCTATGAAGTAATATGAATTTTTTCCTTCTACTTTACATAGATTAGAATAAGAATAGATTAAATGAATTATATTATAAAAATAATACAACAATGGTAATTTAAATAATAATTTTTATTTACCTTTATTTTATTCCATCAACTGAAAAGTGAAAACAACGTTTAAGCGTATGCAAGGTCTATTATCTCCATGAATAGTGTGATTATTTTTTTCTCTAATATACATGCGTGAATATATATATATATAATTATAATGTAATATTTATTTAATTATTTATATTTTGGAGATTATGGAACCATGATCGAAGTACAAGGACCCGAACTATTGAAAAAAAATTCCCACAAATAATGAAACAATTAACACTCAGACACATTGATTTTAGTATGGAATAATTAATAAATCATTGTATAAAAGTTATATATAGAAAAAATTTCATATTATAAGTATTTAAATTATTTTTATATAATTATAATAAATTTATAGTTATTATACATGAGTTATAACAATTTTTAGAAATTCGTACATTAGATAAGGGAGTTATGTTATAATCTCATTAATTGTTGAGATTATTTGTGATTATGTTTTTAATGATAAAATTTTATTGACCTATCTCTAAACAAACAAAATAATTTTAATAAAAAATATTTATTTATGTATATTATTATTTTTCTTTCTTTTAAACTCATTACGAACTTAAGAGACCGAAATAATAGTTTTAAGCGAAACCATCATTTTTTTGGTTTTTAAAAAAAATACCTTTCTTCATATACTTGTTTTATAACATGGTTTAAATAATGTATTTACTAATATCCAATGTTATCATAAATACATTTTAACAAATTTTTGACTTTGTAAAAATTATTTAAATAGAATCTTCTTGTCATTTTTCCAATTTAAGCTATTCTGATTTTTAATAGAAAACTCTGAAAGGAAGAATTGTTTCTAGATACATGACATAAAACAACATTTCAATCATCATAATCGCACATTACATTGAATATTTTATTATAATTTTTCAACATAAATTTAATTAAAATTTTTTAACATAATATTTTGAAATTTTCAATATTTTAAATTAGTGATTTCTAAATTAAAAGGGTATTTTCCAAAATAAATATCATAGTGATATTTTAAGGAAATTTTCCATTTATGATAACATTATTTGATGTTACTTATTATTTACTAGGTATATAATCCAAGGATACCATACTTATTATTTCTAGGGATGGTTTATGATTGTGATGATGATTTTTTATGAAACCCATTTATTTTCAAAAGGTTATGTTGTGATGAAATAATTAAATGTTTATGAAACCTATTTCCTTTCCCTGGGATATGATATATGATGTATGTTATATGATCTTGTGCCAAAAATATAAATAGATAATGAATTTTCGATGGGTTGGAAAAAATTATATATCCCTCCAATGTGTTGGGTAAATATGGATATCTCATGATATAATTAGGGTTGGAATGGGGATTAAACCACATTCCATAAGGGGCATTGCCCAATATTATTTTCTTGGGTGTAAACCTTTACTATGAATATTATGGAATGTGTATTAAACCCAATAAACTATAACAGTATTGGTAGTGATCCTTGACTAAGGAAATGATTTTATACACTTATGTGTATGTCGAAAACTTATATCTTATGAAAATGTTATGCTCTCATGGATCATGATCTTTGTTTCCTTATTGAATAGCGTCTTATAAACTATAATTCTTTATTCCATGAATAGAGATTATGATATATCGTATGTTAGTAATGGTTCTCAAATCTTTAGTTCATGTTATCATACCTATATTCTCATATTTTTCTTTAGTGATCATTGATATCAAACTTGTTTAACCTCATTGAGAATTTGAGCAGATCCTTTCTTATGTTTCTCTTCCCTAGGTTATAAAGAAAGATATTAAGTATGATATGTCTAATAAGGGTGATAGTTATAAATAACTTTTTTTTTTGAATATGGAGATCTAATATGAAAAATTTATTTATGAATCCATGTTTATAATGACACTAAACATATATGATTATAAAAAGAATCATTGTGTCATGTATTGAATATTAATCTAATATGATGTTACATTAATATATGAAAAGTATGAGTCACTATAGTTTTGTTAAGTGACTTCCAATCCTAGATGGAATTTTATTTTTATCGAAAGGTGCAATGTTTATCATTTTTTAATTATAAGGGTTTATAACCCTTTATTTTAATCACTTAGAAAAGTGATATTTGTGTTTATGGACATAAGGGAATTTTCCATCTTTTTTATAATTATATTTTTTATCTCCTATTATAAAAGGGGGACAATATTATCGTCAATATCATGGAAGGGTGTGAATAAATGTCTATTCTAGAGGAGTATTTCTCATATAATGTATTAATGATCATGATTGTCATGGATGTAATTTCATGTGGAACATCTCATTTCACTAGGTTTTGTCATAGTTTTCAAAACTCATGTGAGTTTAGAGTTAGTGACTAGTGAATCATTGATTCATTATATGAAAAATTAATTTTCATATATACTTATGTATAAGGGTATTTATTTCTATTGAACATATATTTACAAATTTTCAACAATCCTAAAGAAGTAGAATGTTAGAAAAATAATCTTAAAGCTTTTTTGTTTTGTTTGTTAAGAAATATGATATATATACTTCTAAAAAGGAGAAATATTTCACGAGTAACTAAAATCAGGGAATATAGAGGTTTTTGGAAGTATATTTAGCTGTTATGATTATAGGATATAAATAAACCTATAACCAAAGAATCAAAGCATTTAATTTTTCATCTATGATTAATGTATTGTATATGGAATTTATAGGTGTTTTTTTATACACTTTATATCATTTTATTTGATACAGGAGAATCACATTCCTAATTTTCTTCTCTTTTTTTGAAAAAGGTTTGGGATTGGACGTGGAATGCTAGGATGATGTTTTTACCATCTATACACCACTAGGAGTGCAGTAATAGAATATCAAATGTTGCAAGGTTTGTTTTATAGAGATTTGGGTTACCATTTCTCTTGGTAACCATTCCGGCTAGAAATTATAGGTTTCAATTTGATTCATGGTATGGGTTGGATAGTTCTATACCAAGTTCAAATTGAATATTACTATAACACAGTTACCATTTTTTTTCTAAAATGAAAGAACTATTCTCACCTAGTTGAGGGGGATCTTTAGGTTTTCATGCAAGACCACTTTATCGTATATTATATTTTCTCACAAATCAGATAACAAGTCTTGTTTTTGATGATGGGGGAATGGTGTTGGATACTCTTCCTGTATTTATCGACCATTTTCATGATGTATTTAATAATGAGTTTTATGACTTACCAACTAAAAGGGATATTTAGTTCATGATCGAGCTGGTTTTGGGAGAGGATCCAGTTTCAATACATCTATACATGATGACACCAGTAGATCTGTAGTATTTGAAATTTTATTTGGAAGATCTAGAAGAAAAAGGGTTAATATAGACTAGTACATCTCCATGGGGTTCTCTGGTTCTTTTCACCAAGAACTCTAATGGTACTTTTAACATATGAGTGGATTATTAAAGAACAAACCAAATGATGGTTAATAACCACTATCCCCTTCCCCATAATAACGATCACTTAAAACAGTTTAGTGGTTCTAAGATCTTATACAAGATCAATTAGATATTTGGATATCACCGATTGAGGGTGAAACATTATGACATAACATTGACTAATTTTTGGAGTAGGTGTGGCTTGTATGAGTTTTTAGTGATGTTTCGTGGATTAAAAAATTCCTCGATGGTAATTGTGTAATTAATGAATCAAATATTTCATACTTTTTGAGATTAGTTTTTTGTTAGGTTTTTATGATGACATGTTATTGTAATCCTACATAGTAGATGATCATGCCAAACTTCTTGACATCATCTTTTGAAAATTGAGAGATTAATGGATTTATACCAAGATAAGTAAATAAAGTTTCTCAATTTATAATGTTCACATAATGGTTAATATAATATTAGAGGTAGGAGTTTCAGTGGACCCATAGAAGGTTTTATCCATGGTATCCTGGGAATGACCCAAGAATGTCTTTGTGATTCCAAGATTACTGGGTTTAACAGGTTATTATTGGAACTTTATCTAGTACTTCTCCTATCTGGAAGCACCGATGTCTGGGATGACCAAGAATGTGGAAAATTTTGTTTGGTTAGATGCTTGTGAGGGATATTTTTAAGAGATGAAAGGTATCATGGCCTCATGTACTATCCCCACTTCAACTATTTCATGTAAAGAATATACCATATACTACGATTCATATGGTGTTGGAATCTGAGTAGTTATGTAGTAGGGGGATCGAGTGGTTTCTTATAACTCAAGATATATGATACCGCAATAGAGGAATAATCCTAATCATGATATAGAGTAATATGTGGTTGAAGTTTTTTTGGGATTGTGGAGACACTATCCTTAGGGTGAGAGGTTTTTGGTACACATGGACAACAAGAGCCTTAAGTTCATCTTTTCTCAGTGGGACTGGAACCTCCAATGGAGGAGGTTTTCCATTTATCTGTATTCATTTAACATTGAGATGTATTATATAGTAGGAAAGAGAAACATAATTTAAAATGGCTTGGTCTAAAAGGAAAAGATTGTGGTTGTTCCGGATTCTTATAATGAGTAATGGATGATGTATTTTTTTCTCAAACATGAATATTGATGTTAAGGTGTCCCAGGAATGAGTTTATCTCACTTCGACGTATGTTACACTAATTATTTAGGACCAGATCATGAAATAATTGTTGTCTAATTAAAATGGTTTAGTTCTAAGATATATGTTATTTATTGGGAATACAACATATGGATGGTCTATTGGATAGAAATTATCTACTTTTTTATGGAAAAGTAAGGGTTCTTATGGGCCAACACAAGGTGTTGATGTTCGAGTTTCATTTTTCTAGATCGGTGGTACATCCTCATTCGATGAAAATTTATCATGATCTATATAGATAGTATTGATGGTACATTAAGAAGAATTAGGTAAAGATATTTGTGGAATGATGTTTCACTTGTCAGTAGGTGAATGTCATACATCAAAAGCTTGTTAGGATTTTGTAGACTCTTCCAATTACAAAGTGGACGTAGGATGTTATCACTATGGATTTTATGATAGGATTAATTAGGATAACTCATAATAATTATTTAGTTTGGATGATCATGTATCAAACTTTATTGGTATCCCACTTCATGCCTTTCTAGGAGACCTTCATAGTTGATGATACAGGTAGTCTCTACATTCATGAGATATTTTGATTAAACGGTGTTCCAAGGAGTATCATTTCAGATAGAGATTCTTATTTCACATCATGGTACTGGCAGGGTCTTTAAAAGGCTCTGGGATCATGAGTTTTTCTAAGAACATCCTAACATACTCAAACTAGTGGTCCATCTGAGTGTACTATTTAGGTTTTAAATGATAAGTTATGAGCTTGTGTTGGGGATTGAGGTACTCCATGAGGGAAATATATGGTATTGTAAAGTATTCATATAATAAAAGCTTAAAATAACTTATCTAAATGGAAGATTTTGAGGCTTTGTATAGATGGAGGTTATTTTCTTCTATTTGATGGTTGAAGGTGGGAGAGTCATTGCTAGTTGGGACTAGTCCCTTGTAGGAGAAATTTGAAAATATTTTGTTGATCAATAGGTGGCTGGTAACCAAAAAAAGTGGGAAAAAATCATACGAAGATCACTAGAGATGACCTATGGAGTTTGAGGTCAGTTATTAGATTTTCCTGTACGTGTCCCCAAGGATGGGGAAATTTCATATAAGAAAATATGGAAGGCTAGCACCCAGATCTATTGATCTGTTTGAGATTGTAGAGAGGTTTGATCTAGTGTCATACTAATTATCCCTTCTATATTGATACATTGACACACATGATGTGTTTCATATGTAGTAGCTTAATAGATATTATATTGACCCATATCATATGATATACATCAAGTACATCGATATTTTTTCCAACACATAATTTGAAGATCATATGAAAATGATTGTGAACCATAGTGGAAGGTATCTATAGGGTAGGAATATACATATAGTTCGAGTGAAGTGGATTCAAGGGCGTGTTTAGGAGGATACATGGGAGAGGGATTCTAGTATGTTATCTTAGTGTCTAAACTTCATTGCTGAGACCCTATAGTGATTATTGGAGCAGCTTGGGGATGAGCTGTTATATGGTCAACAGTTTTAAGGTCCCATTTTTTAGGTACATCCATCATTAAATTTTGAATATAAATACTTTTTTGCGTATTACATTGTCTTTAAACCTTGTTGGATGAGTCTTGTTCAGATATGGATAGTGTTTGTATTAGAAAATAACTTAAATTTCCAGGATGAATATTTTTTTTTGAATTAATGGAGTCCAGTTGTAAAGATATTAAAAGTTTTATGAGAATTTCTTATGAGTTTTTAATGCTCTAGAGGTTTTTCAACCACTTTTTTAAATGTTGGGATTCAGGTTGTTTGCATGTCATTTACGTGTTGTGTGCCAATTACATGACAAGCAACTACTAATGGGAATGATCTTTGAATTAGGTTCATGATGTGAAATGAATACATTCCAGGGAGTCATTTCACAATGTATAATGTTCAATCAGGGTTAACATTTATTTTATGTAATGGGTTTTTTGACGTAAAACATTAATAAGAAATACATGATGTGTAAAGGGATTGCACACCATGTAATTCACGTGTGAAGGGGGTTTAAGTAGCATTGTATTCCTATTTTATCATTCCCCTATCTTTACAGCCCCTCTTCTTGAGTACTAGGTGACTCCTAATAGTTAAAAAGTGATTTCATCACCTTATCATATCACAGTTTGGTGTTTGATCCATAGAAGGTCCCTTTGCTTTGATATTTTTCTCCATTCCACATTCTTCCATAAAATCATATTTTCTTTTTGATATACAATTTGGAATTTTTTTTGATCTTATATCGCATGATCTAGGTTCCTTCTTGTGATATCTCTCACCTCTATTATAGGTATCGATTCCGATTGTAAGAATTACATAATCACTAGATAAAGATTGGGGGACTACAACCTAACCCTATGGTCTGTTAAATTGTGAAGTATATGAAATATTGTGATTTTGTTGATGTAATTTTTAAATTAATTAATTTAATTTTGAATGATAAAAATTCATGGATTGTATTATTCCTTGGATCCCTTTGGATTCAATAGTAATTTGACTTTTCTTGTGGTTCATGTTGGGTGAGCGAGCATTTAATAAATAATGAATTGGCTAATGGTTTAATGTTTTTTTAACATGACATTAAATTTTAGATGATTTATAGATATAAAATAAAATAATTATTATCTAATATGATATTAATATGATTATTGAAAATTTTACATATAAATAAATGTGAAATTGAATGATAAATTATAATTTTCATAATTAACCATTGAGGATTATGCTGTGATACTGCGATATCATTAATGTCATGAATTATAGAGTTGTTGCTGAAATGATTATATATAGGTATATTCCTATAAGATAAAATGATTATATTGAGGTATCTCTCAATTTTTTGACTATACAATGATTTATGGTTATGGTTGGCGTGGTTTTTCTATATGCTCAAAGACATTCTGGCATGGTGCCGATGTAGGTTGATTTATGTATTTTATCAATTGATAAATTAATACACCAGTTTTTTACTTTATTAAATGAACTTATTATCAAACTTGTTTTATTTAGACATTATGGTATCAAACTATAGATTTTTACTCACACCCTATTTGGAGAATATTTTCTACATGATTAGATTACATGGATGCAGGTTTGGACAAAGGAAGGGGACCGTGTTATTAATTGTTCCTTTCTAGTTGGGATGTAGTTTGGATACAGGACTAACATGTTGTTCGAGGCTAGGGCCTTTTTAGATTATTTTTATTAGCTAATTCTTTCTTTGTATTATTTTTAGTTTTACATTTAGATACATTTCAGCCTTTTATTTCATGATACATTAGTATTGGTTTATTGATTTATCCTTTTAATTCTCAGTTGTATGATATATTTTTTCTACTAATTTATCTTATAGATATATTTATTTATAATTTTTATTACCACTATATTTTAACTCCAAACAAGTGGGTATCACCTACCCACTATACTTATCAAACCCCCACTACTATTCAAAAACCAGTTGTGTATAGGGAGGCAGGCTTGTGGTCCCATAACTAACCCATTTTGGCCATGTGAGAGAGTTCCAAATCGCATGACATTGAAAAGTGGTATAAAAGAAGAAGGTTATTCTTTTATGTTTCATTAATAGTTTGGAAAAGGTAGAAAGAAGATTTGGATCTATCATGACTTGGTAGTTTCCTTTTATATGGAAGTAGCTAACCCATGTAACGGGGAAATCCAATTTCCAAGAAATGGGATTTTAGTTCTTGATGTTTTCTTTTTTTGGTTGTTATTATTTCACCTAGGGTGATTCAGATGTAGTGTGATGTTATTGTTTCATGATGATATTTTTATTGGTATTTATACTCATGTCTTGGTATGGAATGAGATGAGTATTCAAGAATCATGAAAGGAACATAGGGATATATATTGACATGCATTATTCATGATAGGGATATATTTATTCCTTGTGATATATACATGCCTATATGAACTATGAGATGATATATCTGTTATATATAATAAATGAAATGAAATAACCATTATTTCATTAATGAACATTTATAATCCATGTTTATAAATATTCTAAGATAAATGGATCTCTGTTTTTTACCTGTTTAGGTTGAAATTGTTTTTATATAGTGTTTTAAGGAGTGTGTTTGTCTTTTAGAGAAAAAGGCCTCCTCACCATATTCGAGTTTAGCTTCCCACTAGTGGAAATTATTATGCTCCTAACACATCTACGTTGAAGCTTCGTCCAGTTTACAAGGATTATATGGATGTTCAGATTTGCAATATCTTCTTGAGGGCCATACAATATATGGAAAGGGAGGCTGTTCACACAATTCCTTCAATGTTTGAGATAATGAGAGAGTTTCAACTACAACATCCACCTATGTTTATTAGGAATGGTGGACCCAAATCATCTAGTTATGGGTTGAGTTAGTCAAGATGATATTCAACCACCTTGATGCACCTGCATATAGGAGGGAGAAGCTTGCTTTGTACATGCTTCATGGACCTGCCATGTGTTGGTCGGACATTCTGGGAAAAGTTGGACAACTGGAGGAGTTATATTATAAGAACATCAAGTTGAATATCTTGATCTAATTATATAGATATATTTTTAGGGATTATATGTATTGCGAGTTAATACATCTAGGGTATGAGAGTATTTCAGTGATGGATTACACTAGATATTTCACCGACCTACAATTATTTTCACCATCATTAGTAGTTGATGAGATCTATAGGGATTGAAATTTACCGAAAGGGATTAAACATGATATTAGAAAATAATTTAATTTCTATTACATTAGTAGATTTTATGATGTGAGTAATCAGGAACTCATAATATAAAGAAATCAAATAGAGGCCCCAAGCAGTGGCCAAGTTGTTTCCACAAGGGGAACTAGGACACTTGTTCTGGGGGGTAAGAAAGGACTCTATGATAGTTTTCACCATAGTAGTAGAGGGAAGAGAACCTAGGGTAGTGGGAAAATATATCATGATCATGTTATGTTGTAGTGAAATTTGAGTGGAAAGTTGGGATATAAGAGGACTTCGTGTATGTGCCCCACTTTGGAGTTCAATGTTTGTTGTTGGTTGGGTTAGCTTTAGAAGTTTTATAGGAAATTATCCATGAAGAGCTGTAGAAGGAGATCATGATATGTAGCAGAGTTTGGGAAGGACTCAAATACTCCTTTTTTGGCAAGTAACTGGAATTCTATAGGACATTCTGGTCATGGAAGGTGATGTGGTACCCCATTATATGAACAAAAGTAACAAGTATAAAGGATATCTAAGGAGAATTATACTAGAGCCCAAGGAAGAGGGGCGAGTCACCTACATTCCATGAAGACTACTTTATCTATTGTAGATGTAGGACCTTCTATCATCACAGGTATGATTTGTGTATCATCTAACCTTTCTTTCATTATTTTCTGATAAAATAGAATTATATTACCTTTTATCTAACCATTTTGAAAATGGTTTTGTCTTGGATATTGAAATATTGGATGGTATTTTGACCCTCAACATTCCATTGGGAGTTCATTTAGAGAATATAAAACATTGAATGGAGTGTTCATGAGAGACGGGTTTTCATCATTTCTATTCATAACCATTTGTTTCAGAGAGTGAAGTATTCAATTTAATTTATGTTATGGATTGTTTATTTCTATATCAGGATCATATTAACTATTAGTTAAGAAGAGTTACCTTTCTATCAATAGAAGGAGAAAATGATTCTCTATATGGTGAGTTGGAAATTTAGACAGGTCATTTAGGACCAATTTTGTGTAGATTTGAATTTATATTTTCTCAAATAGAAAGTCATTTTTTGATGATAGAGTAACAAATCATGATACTTTTCCTCTAGTTGTAGTTCATTTGGAGGATATGTGTTTTGATAATTTCTACAGCTTACCACCCGAGTAGGAGATCGAGTTCATGATCAAGTTTTTGTCAAGAGTAAATCCAATTTCAATCCCACTATATAGAATGGAAATAATAGATATTTAGGATTTGAAAGTTCTATTAGAAGAACTAGAAGATAATGGTTTCATAAGACCTAGTATATCTCCATGGGGTTTTTTAGTTCCTTTTCCCATGAAGGCTAATGGGATGTAACACTTATGTGTGGATTATTGGATACTAAACCAGATGATGGTTAAAAACAGATATCCCCTTACACATATTGATGATATCATTGATCAATTAAGAGGTTTTAAGATCATATAAAAGATAAAATTGAGACATAGATATCACTAATTGAGGGTGATCTCTCAGAAATACCTCAAATAACTTATAGAAGTAGGTATGGATTGTATGAGTTCATAGTGATGCTGTTTAGTTTGAAGGACACACTAGATGTGTTCATAGACTTGATAAATGAGATCATTCATCCATTTCTGGATCATTTTCCATATATTTTTCTAAATTCATCTTAGTATACTCCATGATAGTAGAATATCATGCCAAGAAATCATGAAATCATCTTGAATTCATTAAGGGAGAATAAACATTACACCAAGATAACTAAATACTATTTATTGATTGATAAATTTCACTTTCTGGGTCATGTCATATTAGAGGTAGGAGTGTTAGTATACCTAGATAATTTATCTTTGTATTTACCCATGAATTTATTTTAGATTTTGAGTTCTGTTGGGTTTAAAAAGTTTTTATCAATGCTTTATGCATGAATTCTCATATTTTGGAGCACTGATGTCTTAGATGAACAAGAAAGGTGTGATGTTTGTTTGGTAAGATTCTTGTGAGGGATATTTTTATGAGATACAAGATAGGAAGACCTCAACACATTTACTCACCTAACCTATGATTGGTAAATTCTATACCATGTACTATAATTCTTGTAAAGTTAGATTCTAAGAAATTTCGATGTAGAAGGATTGAGTGCTTTTTTATGGTTTCAAACAGTTGAGACAACATAATAGGAATTATACAACTCATGTTATGTAGTTATCTACAGTGTTACATAACATGATATACCGAAGATTCGATCTTTTGGGTGATAGGTTTGTGGTATACATGGAATAGTAGATCCTCAGGTATGTCTTTTATCATTGAGACATGAACCTTCGATAGAGGATTTGGGTTGAGTATCTATAGTCATCCTCTTTTATTTCTCTTATACAATGCTATATCACTAACATGGGAAGCTAGAACCTAGGCATTTGAGATAGAGGAATGGTTTGGTCCTTTTTCTTGTTGATTAACCCTTCCATAGCACTACGATTCCATGGATGATGGTTTTTAAATGTCATATCTTTAGAGATATTATCCAGACCCTTCTCAGGTGGTTGGCATCAAAGATGTTGATCTTTATGTTGATACTTCCTTTACGGTGAATATGATATAGAATATGGAATTTAGTGAAAGGAATTTCTAGGGTAGTACTATACCTCTATTTCAAGTGAATTGGTAGCATTGGTATGTTTAGGATGATACCTAGGAGAGCGAGTCTGATATGTGAGCACTATGGCCAGACATGTTTGTAATGACCCCATAGTGATGATTAGAGTAGCTCAAGGACATGTTTTTATATAGTGGGGAGGTTGTAAGATCCATTATTTTTATAGGAATTTCCCAATATGATTTTTTCATCAAACATCTCTTGATGGGTTTTCCTTTGTCTTTAAATCTTTTTGGTCGAGTCATGTTTGGGGATAGAGATCCTTTTTTGGGGAAAATGACCTAATGTCCAGGGATGCGTGTTTGTTTAAATTAAGGGAGTACCATTATAAATGTGTTAAATGGGATTATGGGGAGTTTTATGAGTTTCTAAGGCTTCATAGGTGGTTCAAGAACATTTTTAGAAGATGGGATTAAGGTTTTCTTTAGGGAATTAACATATTGTGTACCTATTACATGATGTGTAACTTCCATGAGGAAGAATATGAGAACCTGGTTCATTACTTGAAATGAATACACACTTTGAATAAATTACAAAAATGTATAACGCACAAGTAGGGTTAAAATTAATTCATTGAAATGAGTTTTTTATATAATCCATTAAGAAGAAATATATGATGTGTAAAGTGATTACACACTGTGTAATTCTCATGAGAATCGTTTTTAGGTAATGAAGTATGTATGTTTCCTTATTACACTATTTTTTAATCCTTCCAATTGATACCTCAGAGACTCCCAATTGTTCTAGAGTGATTACAACACCTTCATGCATTGTTGTTTGTTGTTCTATCCTTGGTATATCCCTTTGATTTTGGACTTCTCCTTTCCTCTTTCTTTTCTTGAACCATTGTTTCTTTTTTAACTTCACTGTATAATCATGTTGATATTTTTCCATTTGATCTAGGTTCCTTATTTTGATATTCCTTGCCTCTTTTATTGTTAGCGATTCATTTTGGAATCATTTCTTAATCCCCAAAATAATGGCAAGGGGTCTAAAAACTAACCCTAAGGTCTATTAAATTGTGAAGTATATTCAATATTGAGATTCGTCCAATGTAATGTGCATAATAATTAATTGAATTATAAATAATGGTAAATCATTGGTCAGATTATTACTTATATATCTTTGGATTCAATGGTAATGTGACTTTGATTGTGGTTACCAATTGGGTGAACAAACCCAAGATAAATAATAAATTGGCTAATGGATTAAGGTGGGTTTTTCATGACATGAGATTTTAGTGGATTACTTGATATAGAATCACATTAATATTAGCTTATGGGATATTGATATTACTATTGTAAATTGGACATATAAATGAATGTTCAATTAACAGACAATTGGTAATTTTCAAAATTAACCATCGATCCATATGATGCGATATTGTGATATCTTTACAGTTATGACTTGTTGAGTTTATGTTTAAATACTTATATAGTGAGATATTTCCGGTGACACATGAAAAAAATGCTTATATAGCATGTTATTCCTAGTGAAACATGATGAAATGATTATATAGTGGGATATACATAGTGTAATATACTAATATTCTTATATTATAGGATAGTCCAAGTGAAACATATTGCAATGCGTATATAGTAAATCTTAGCCCAGTGATTCATAATGAAATGATTAAATAGAGGGCCATTCCTAATGATTGTTTCCAAAATTATTATATATAAGACATGGACTTGTTGATGTTGAAATTATTTTCTGTAGAGTAATTATAATAGGATGAAATGCATATAAAATTGTCTCTTCCCAATTGGTAGATTATTCGGTGTTATGTGGTTTTGGCTAGCATAGTTGTGCTACATGCTCAGAGACATTTCTTCATGGTGTTGAAGCATGTTTATTTATTTATTGTATTAATTGATAAGTTAACACACATTTTTTCACTTTATTACATACACTTATGTTGAGATTTGTTTCATTTTGAAATATTGGTGTCGACATAGTGTGTTTTATTCATACCCTATTCGGGCCATTGTTTGGTACCTGAGAAACTTTCATGCATCCAATTATGGAAAAGGGTAAAGGAAAATGTTTATGACTATTGCATGTTGGATTGGCTTCAGTTTGGATATGGGATTGACATGGAGTTTATGATTGGCGTATTTTAAGATTATTTATGCCAAGTGATTCCTTTATTTGTATTGTTTTTAGTTTGATAATTAGATACCTTTCTGTTTATCATTACATGATTCATTAGTATTTGTTTATTGGTTATTTCTTTTAATTTTCAATTTTATGATATATTTTCCCTCTATTTTACATTACACTAATATTTATTTATAATGTTTATTTCCACTAGATTATAAATCTAAACCAGGTGGTATAGTATCTCTTATATACTAATCAAAACCTTGCTACCAATCGTTAGCCTCTGTAATATGGGGAGGCACAATTAAGATCCCATATCCAACCCATTTTGGCCATGCGAAGGAGTGCTGGATCAACAAATCTTACAATATTATAACACCCCATTACACATTTCAGGTACTCCCTTGTTTGTGGTTTGTTTATCATCCTTATTTGGGTGAATTTGTGGGATTATCAAGGAGGATGATCTTTTTATGGGTAAAATGACCAAAATTTTAGGGATATATGTTTTTTGGAATTAATGGAGTTTGGGAATAATTATGTTATTGGATTATAGGGGTTATCTATAAGTTTGGAGAACTTCCTGGTGCCTTGGTGTCGATTTCTTGAAACTATAGTTCCTTATGTTTTCTAGGTAATTACACACCTTGTATGGGGGGTTACATGATGTGTATTCATCACCGAAAATATTACTTAAATTGATATAGGGCATGAAATATTTACAATCCATGTAACAGGTTCATGACTTGTGATGGTCAAAATCATGTTTTTAATATAAAGGAAATTAATTTTTCTGAATTTTAATCCTTAATGAATTACACTAAATGTAATGGGATTACACACCTTTTAATTATTGTGAGTTTTAGTGTTTATGGTTCCAAATGAGTGGTTTTCATTTCATTTATCAATGAATTCTTACACTCTGGACCCAAATCTCTCCGTATATGATTTTGGAGATCTATAGTCCTTGTGAATTATTCATTCGATGATCCATCATTAGGTTTTTTCAGTGATCCTCTATGGGTAAGAATTCCTTCCAGTTCTTCTATACTTTAGTTGTGGCTATTTCATTGTCTTTGGTTAGGTTTTAGATTCGTGATTGGATAGTGTTTTTTATCGATCCCTTGCAGTTTCTTTTCATGCATTGTGTTTTGAAGGCTGATCAAATGGTTTCTAAAAACCATTATCAAAGGTATCTAGGTTTATACTATTTTTTGTTATGTATTTATATATAATTAATTAATTCAATTAATTTTTTATCATTCAAGGTAAATTCCATTGGGTTGTTCGTTGAATTGAAGTGATTTATTGTTATAAAGGATTTATTAGAAAAGAAAATGTTTTAAAAGGTGTTTTTTTTTGAAAATAGTATTTCATAATTTTGAAATAGGTTTTAAAGCTCAAAATCATAATATATTGTATTTTAAAATGTTCTATAAAAGTGTGATAATGGTTTTGAAATTTATTTTGACAATTAGAAGATTGGGAACCTTGGGTATGTTGGGAAATAAACACATGTAGCCTTAGTGTGTGTGGAACCACTAGGATGTAATCTTTAGGATATTAATGGACTGTGGAATGACTCGATATTGGTCAGATATTATGATATTACTATTTATTATCTTGAGTGTCTAGTATATGTTTTATCCATACGATAAGGCCCAATACAAGGTGAATTTTCATTTAAGGTTATTTATAAAATTATTATTTTTTATCCTAGATTATTTCTCACCAGTATTTATATGAGGTTGTATCACATATCTTCAAATTATTGGTTATTTAAAGGATACATATTTATTTGATTAGCTCTTTATTCATGGATATATATTTCTATTTTATCACTTCTATTTTTCATATTTTTGTTCTGAGAATATGAAAGTGTTTTATAAAATACAATGGAAAAATGATTTACAAATGAACGGATTTATGAAAATTCCTTGTAAAACTATTTAAAAAAAACTATTATATTCTTTATATTAGAACTTATATATAATACATGGTGGTATCTTACTAGGATTTTTAATTACACACTACTTTTTCCTTTCTGGAGTTGCAGAAGTTGTATTTCAGGATTCAGGTAAAGGGATGGGATTCATGTAGTATACAAGCTTCTCTTGTTTTCACTTCCTTTGGCTCAGGTTATTTTGGAGCTAACAATGGGTCACATGGAGAATTTGTTTTCATGATTTATTTTAAATTTTTTGTTTACTGGTTTGTATTCAATTTTATGGATCTAGTTGTATATTTTTATTCTGCAAAGAAAACTGGTTGTATTTCATGTTTCATTATATACAAGACTTTTTTGGTTTTCTTGCATCACCTCACCATGTGATTTCTGGGTTAGGTGTTTGGTGTGGTTATACAATATTTTTATATTTAAAATTATAGTCAAAGGGAAGCCTCATCCTGATGCATGTTCACACAACCTATGATTGGTTCCGTGTCATGGGTAGACACGAGTTTAGATCATCAGAATCTAGACAGTAAATGGAAAAGGGGTCAGGACAACTTACTTCCATTTCCAAACCTAATTTACCATGGGTGGTCAAGGAATTTTATCAGGATTGAGACTTGGGTTTTGGGGTCATTTGAATGAACTATAACAAAAGTTTATTTAAATTGAGATATTCCTTTTGTCAATGTCTTTCGTTGATAAGGAGTCTTAAATACTATAAATTCTTATTGTTTTAAATCATTGATTTGAATAATGAATGTGGTCCTATGATTTTGGGTATTTCTTGTGATCTAATTGGTTATTGACTTATGTTTATTCAAAAATGACTCCAAGTATGTATCTTACAAATAAAATAGAGGAATCTACAAAATTGGTTATGTAGGTGAATCCTCTAGTGGAACCTTCATTTGATGAAGCAGTAATCCACACCATTCAGAATCTGGGTCACATGGGTGTCAGAAACATAGGATGTGCAATTGATCATTTATATGAGTTTACTAAAAAGATTAAAATAATCTTACTTGATGAGAAAGGACCGTAGTAATTTGAGTTGTCAATTGATTGGATTGAGAGGGTCTTCAATATAATTTAGACTCCTGAAGACTCATAGTTTGGTTTTTTTGCATATGTGATCAAGGTATCAGGATGGAGATGGCGGGTATCTATTATACAAGATATGTTTCCAAAGGACCTTTCACAGGCATCTTTAATGAAAATAACTTATCATTAGTTTTCCTCGGATATGTTCTATGTTGAAAATACATAGTAGTTTCTAACCTTTGAACATGGCTAGATTATCATTCTAGAGTATTCTAACGATTTTGTTGAACTGGTGCATCTAGAATTGGAGATTATAACTAATTAGTACCTCATGGATTATAGTTTTGAATTAGTAATGAGTATTTATATCAGTTTGATATTTATTATCATTTCCTTTCAAACATTGTTTTGCTAGGTGATAAGGAATCTTTGGCTAAGGCATGCATAGTTGGGAGGGAAGGTGTGGGTGGAGCTTTAGTTAGTGCAGTTGTTATCCAAGGTGTATCTTCTAGTAATAAAAGGAAATATAAGGGTGGGTAGTTTACTTGAAGACATGTTTTAGGGGCTTAATCAGTATAACATTAGATTGTTTTTTGTCACTATGGGAGGGATGGTAATACTAGACCTAAATATAATGAGGATCCAAGGAGTTTTCACCGTTGTGAAATATCGGTCCATCTAAAACATAATTATGAAAGATATCCTAGGGTTTTAATGTAGGATCCACTCTCACAAAGTATTTTTTTGGTTCATACCATTGCTTCCAAGGGTGGGGGTCAAATCTGCAATCCAAGGGGGATGCTAATTTGTCTAAGACCAGACATCTTTATGTGATTGATTATGCGTAAGAGGAATCTGATGTAGGGTCAGCTAATGTTATAGGTACAATTATTATTTAATCTTATAAATTTCTATATTTGATTGATACAAGTGATAATCATTATTTTATATTGTCAAATTTAGTTAAAGTGTTGGACTTACATTTAGAACTTATGTATTATTTTTTGGATCTTTCCACACCTATGGGAAAGATGTCCAATAAAAGTTACAAGTGTCCCCCATGTTGTGTGATGATAACCAAATTTGATGTATAATTGGACTACTTGGTGCTTTATATTGACATCATCGACTTGATTATTGGAATGGATTGTATGATCATTGTTAAGGAACATATATTTTACTATCACTAATGGGTATAGTTATTATATACCAATAGGTTCACTCATGTCTATCATAGTGAGTGGGACTCTAGATCGGTAAGGGTAGAGCCTATTGTTCATTGGGATGGGGTAATATCATGTTAGTTGTAAAATATTTTACTTGATGTAGTAGACCCTTTTCTGTATGTTCGACTTCCTATAGTGGCGAGTGCGTACCCAGAGGTTGTTTCAGAATGATTTTTATGGTTTACAACCCCAGATAAAATCTGAGATTACTATTGAACTTCTCCATATAATGATGCCCATTTTTATTTCATCGTATTGAATTGGAAATGTTGAGTTGGTGGAACATAAGGTTCAACATTAATACCTAGAGTCTTATGTATTTATTCTTCCTAGATTTTCATTGCGGGGTCTTCCAATCCTAGTTTCTAAGAAGTCAGATGGGATCCTCAGACTTTTTATTGAAAATATGATGTTAAATCAGGTAGACATTAAGAAAAAATATACCTTTCCTAGGATTTATGTTCTTTATGAATATATAATAGCGGAATGTTGGTTTTCAAAGGGTGACCTATAGTTATGGTACCACCATGTGTGGTTTGAAGAAGAGGATACACCTAATACATTGTTTAGGAGATGGAATGTGAATTTTCTGTTTTTGGTTATGACATTTAGTTTGACTAAAACTTCTACGGTGTTCATAGATTTGATGAACCAGATCCTTAATTGGTTCTTGGAATCATTTATTGTTGTGTTTATGGGTGATATTTTAGTGTAATTTATGTCATAGGAGGTGTAAAAAGACTATTTTGAAATAATTCTTAGAACCTTGAAAGAACATTTTCTATATGGTAAGATTTTAAAATGTGATTTTTTGGAGATGGGAATTGACATTTATGTGGAATGTGATATATAGGAGGGGTGTATCAGTGGATCTAGAAAAGATACAAGATTTTATGTCCTATTATTAGACTAGAAATTTATTTGAGATCTGAATCTTCTTGGGTTTGGCTGGTTACTATAGGCGGTTTGTTCCAGATTTCTCAATGCTCACACATTAGAGGACTAGTTCAACCCATAAGGGTGTAAATTTTTAATGGAATGAAAACTATTAGAGATATTTTGAGGAGATAATGTTGTTATTGACTTTCGAACCAATTTTTATGCTTCTAGAACTAGGTTTGGGTTATGATTTTTTTCTATAATGCTTTTAGTATGGGTTTGTAATTCGTTCTAAAGTAGGGGAAACATGTGGTGTCCTATGGATTACAATAGATATTCCCTAATTATAGGAACTATTCTTACCATTATTTTGAGTTGGTATTGGTTATGAATTCAATCGAAATGTTGCATAACTACCACTTTAGAGAGAGGATTACAATGTATTATAATCATAAGAGCCATAAATATGTTTTTACTCAAAGGAACGTGAACATAAAATAGAGACACTAGGTAGAGTATCCTCCAAATTTTGACTTTGAAAATGGGTACACTCATAGGAATTAAATGTTGTTGTCAGTATATTGAGTAGAAAATTACTGACCGAATACATGGAGGAATTAGTTGAGGAGTGGCCTATGATGGGTTTTTTTCTAAGATGAGCTTAAGAGTGGAATAGGCTGTTGTACAAGAGTTCTTGGATTCAATGAAATATGAATCATCTATAGATGCCTGATTTCTTCCCAAAAATTTTAAAAACATTGTGTGACAACACTTTAGTGAATGTGTTTAAGGTGGGGAGACCTCAAGTGAGTGGTCTTTGACTCACAATGGTGATTTTTGCTTATGTGGTAGGTTGGATATTTCGTTTTCCATGCGAAAGGAGTTGATATATATTGTACACTACTCTTCTTGGTTTATTCACCCTGGGGATACCAATATGAATATTGTCTAGATACATCATTACTGGTGGTGAGGATCAGGTAGTTGATTACCTATTTTTCATCGTCGTGTCTTACTTATCATAGAATTAAGGTGGGACACCATATAATTGTTATTTTGTTTTATCCCATACTGATTCTAGTATGTATGTGAAATGATATTTCTATATATTTTGTCCTTGGTTTTACTCTGGTCATGTTTTCCTATAAAAATAGTTATCAAGACTCGATTAGAATCACGTTTTTTGAGTCTTTTTATAGGTTTCCATGTAGATCTCCCTTATGGTGGAAATATTTGGGAGAGCAGTCTTCGGTTGGTCAGAGTTTTGTTCCAGAGATAATGGATATTGTATAGTTTATTTATAGGAGATTGATCAAGGAATATAGTCATTAAATTTATTATAAATACCATCTTCATTGGACGCTAGAGTTTGAGTTGGGTGATTAGGTGTTTCTTATAGTTTCACCTCGCATGGGAGATCAATTGTTGGGTAAGAAGGGTAAGATGGCATTGAGGTTTGTGAGGCCCTTTTAGATCATTGTATGAATAGGAAAGGTGGCCTATCTGTTAGAATTGACATTTTTATTGACATATATCAACAAAATGTTTCATTTCTCATAGATAGAGAGGTATATATTATATCATTTCCATATGATTGTATGGGAGTATGTTTATCTTGATACTTACACCACTTTGGTAGAAAAACTCGTTCAGATTATTCAGATTATAGATCACCGAGAGAGGGTACTGCTTAGTAAAATTATTCTTATGGTCCATGTACTATGGACATGAAAATAAGATAGAAAAAATATGTGGGATATGGAATTATTGAGGAGGAATTAGTGGACTTCACTTTTTTTGAGTCCAGGAATATAATGGATTCATAGGGGAAGAAATCATTTATGGTGGAGAGATTGTAACACCCAGTTAATATTTTTAGGTACTGCTATATTTTTTCATTATTTATAATCCCTGTTTGGTTTCATTTTTATGTTTTTTAGGATAGAGAGAATTTATGGGGAAATTCACCTAAATTTTAGGGATTTATGTTTCTTTATTTAATTGATTCATGCTGTAAATGTGTTAATGTATTAGAGGGGTTCTTCCAATGTTTAGATAACATATTGCGTGCCTTGGTGTTTTTTTCTTAAACTTATATTTCCTATAGTCTCCTGGGGAATTACACACTATATAATGGGGTTACAAAACCTATATTAATCACCTGATTCATTTCATGAAAAAATATATGGAGTGAAGTATTTACATTCTATGTAACACGATCATGATTTGTAATGAAATAAAATAGGGATTTTAATTGAAAGGCAATGCATTTTTCAGCATTTTCAGCCTTCCTAGATTATATTATGTGTAATGGGATTACCCACCATGTAATTATCATGAGATTTAGTTTCTAGGGTTTTGAATGATTTATTTAAAATTCATTTATCCACGAAACCTCCCTCTCTTAACCTAGAGCTCACCCTTGGTTATTTTAGTGATCTTCGCTCCTTCCAGATCGTTCATTCGGGGATCAAGCATCAGGGTTTTTGTGATTCACCTCTTCGTGTAAATGTTACTTCTATTTAATATTTCCTTTGGTTGTATATATTTCATTCGATGTGGTTATGTTTCATATTCATGATCATATATTGTTTTATATCGATTCATTGCAGTTTGTTGTCTTGTGTTGTCATTCGAAGAAAAATCTCATGGTTTCCTATCACTGTTGTATAAGGTAACTAGGATTATACCCTTTTAGTTAAATTATTATATTAAATGGTTTAATGAAATTATGTTCTTGTCATTATTGTTAAATTACTTATGGGTATTATTTTAATTTATGTGGTATGTGGTTATAAAGGATTGGATAGAAAGTTAAATTTTTTAAAGGGGTTTCCCCTTGAAAATGGATATTAATGAGTTAAATTTGGTTCCCAAACATCTAATTAGATTTAATTTTCATTTAAAATGTTTTATAAAATTATTAGCATGGTTTTGAAATTTATTTTGATAATTTTTACATTGGTAACCTTGGGAGCATCCAGAAATAGACATGGGTAATCTTAATGTATGTGGAACCACCTGGAGGTAACCATTGGACTATTGATGGACTATGTTGGGACTCGATATTGGTTAAATCCAACATTATTTATGTTTAATCTCTTGAGTGTCTAGTAAGCATTGCCCCAGAAGATAGGGCCCTATATGAGGTGGTTTTTTGTAACGTCACTAACCCAGAAGCCACTTCCAAATGGTGCTATGGGTCATAGGGATTCTAGGAATTAAGGACCCCTTCCCAAATTCCAAAGGCTACCAAATAGCCGTGAGGGTGTAAAAGAGTTGGAGAAGGGAGGATATACCCTCAGGTGATGAAAATAATAGCAATATGAGTAATATTATATAACATGAATTTGAAGAATAAAGATTCAGAAGACTTGAACCAAACCTGCCTACGCTGGAAGCACAATCAATAATATAAAATTTTAAAAATAAATAACTAAATAAATAATCAGATATAAATAAATAGAAAAACATACCAATTTCAGAAACTAAACAAAATAGAGCATGAATATCAAGATAGGTCATATATACAATATCTAATATGAGGGATTCCCATTGATATCCACTAAACCTATACACATATAAGAATACTGATACAAAAATAGAAATATAAGGAAAGGTATAACAAATTCAAGGCCTCAAGTTCCTTCCCAACATCCCATGCTAAACTGAAACTACGATCCAACTCCTGAGCCCAAACCATTACCTAAACATAACATCAGAAAATCGATACATGTCTCGAAGGGCCCATGTAGGGTGTGAGAACATGAATGATTTGGATACCAACCATGTGTACATACCAAATATATGTTTTTAAGTAGGTGTGATATAAGGAATAAAATAAAATAGATAGATCAAGCAATTAAAATAAATATAATTTCCACTGGTGCTCAACATCCACCAGGGAGATGTCACCTTCTTCGGCCTACACCCAAAGTCTAAATAAGAAAGGATCCTTGGATCATATCCCAATGTATCCCTAGAATGTCAATAGGCCATGTGAACCATTTGGTTTCCCCTCAAATCAAGTAACATGGAAAAAAAATCCTCCTAAAGCCTCATGTCTCAAACAAATCACTGAAGTCCCGACGACATGCCCTAATAAGTCACTGGAACCTTAGACCCCTTCTTGAAAGAACTCATTGTCCCACCGCCTAAAATTCGGTAGCACAATGATAATTATCCTAATATAAAATTCATTGTTGGATCTCATCATGATGTCATAATAAATAGAGGTTTAAATTCTCCCAAATAAAACTAGGATGATTGCCTCAATACTTTGTCCCCCAACCGATGCCCTCATCACTATCAACCGAAGGTCCTTACTATCCATGTGTATTTCAATGGAAAAACCCCTAACAATAATAAAATGAACTCTTAGGGACCTCTACCCACACAAGTAGTTAGAACCACCACACCACATAGTCATCATGTGTCCACATGAATCAAATTATGACTTTTAGCCATCATGGGTGAGTTTCATTCACCAAATAAATACTTAAGACACATTGACCATCACCTATCACCCCTGTGACCATATCACTCACACTGATGGTTGTTCCATCCAAATATCTCGGCCCATGACCACAACCTGATGACCTCAACACCTCATCTGAAAACCATGATTCTCTGAAGATGGTCAACACCACCCATGATTATTCTATCCAAGACCAACCGATGATCTCATCACCCAAGTAACACAGGCCAAGCCCAACCCGATGATAATGTTGCCTCATATCGAAATGAAAAAAGGCATTCCAACCTTAAACCATTCCCTTTATATACCCATGGGGTCCATCACATTAAATTTATAATAATAAAGCACATATTTATTAATCTAATCAATTAAATAATCAAATCAATTTAATATGATTGAATTGCACAATTTTAATAAAAAAACAATTGAACATAATTTAATTGGATAAATTAATTATATATATGAAATTCAATATATATATGAAATAATTAAATCTAATTGATTTGTTCAAATGAAATTAGATCACCCAAGTCAAATTAAATCCAAAAACCACCTCGAACAAACTACCAAAGGTGGTCAATGACTTCTAACCCAGTCTTTTACATGTGATTTGGGAGAGGACATGACTAAAGTCATATCTTGTGGTTATACAGTAAAATTAAAATAAAGAAACATGGTCTCACCCAACGCTCCCAAAATTCACTAATGGGCACACCCATAAAAAGTCTGGTAAAAAAAAGCAAAGATATGCATCACCTATCTTGGAATCCTTGTTGTATGCACATCTGATATCAATCTCTAAATAAAATCATTTTATGAGATATGAGTTTCCATAAAAAACCCTAGAAATAGGGTAAATCGACTCAAATGGATTTAGCACTTCATGAGGTGAAAACAAAAATGGAGAGAAGGATGAGTGTGATTAGCCTTACCAATAGGGTTCTTACACCACCAAAGGATCAAGATATGGAAAAAAACATGGGAGGAAGAAAGTGGCACCACCACAACTATACACGTGACCAAGAAGGAGAAAAGAGAAGAAAAGAGGAAATATGTGGAAGGGGAAAACAATAAATTCATCCCTTTAAGATTCCATGTGTTTAGCTCACATGGTTTTCTAAATTGTGTGAAAATCATGTGGGCTATAGTTCATAGGTATTTCCTAAGTGGTAGTACCCATGAAAAATGTTTCCAGAATTTCCCTAACTATTCACAAACCATTTAGTAGCCCTCTATAATTACTACATACAAGGTAACAAGTATGTTTTCCACCCTACATGGTTTACCCAAACCATGAGATAATTCAATAATAGGCTTCATGGTTAGCTGGAAGGGGCTGCATGTTTTAACATAGATCATGCACCATAACCGGCAAATCCAAAATTGGCCTTTGGGCCTCCAAAACTCTATAAACCCATTCCCTAAATCTGAGGCTCCATCTATAACCCCAAACCCATGTAAAAACATGATATAAAGTTTATGGTACTCTCATAATTGAGTTCCAATCAATGAAAATAGAAATGGAACCCCACTAGTTGAGAAATTAAAAAAATGAGTGGTTTTAAAAATGATTAAAAAACCTAAGATGTTATAGTCTCCCCACCTTAACATAGCTCATCCAAAATCTATAAAAACTCGATATGGTACCTAAAGTACTCATCCCATTGGAAACTAACACAGACTATGCTGGTCTCAAGGGAACAAGTCAACTATGTGTTGGGGGCTCCCCATCGTAAGAGTGAGATACCCCAGTCTCAACATACCCAAAAACATAGATCATGAAATGGTCCATTGGCCATTTTCTTGTAATCAAAGATCTTTCCATGATGTATAATCACTCCTACACATCATCAGGTTCACCCATGACATACAATACACCCATTAAAGTCCCTTACCGCATTGGTTCCCACCTCATTCCCATGTCTTACATGGAATAATGAGGCCCCATATCTCAACAGATGCATAAATCAGAACTCTTGATTCACCCATTAATCATGTACTAAACTGCATTAGTGCCCCAATCCCTATACACCTCAGTCAAGTCTCATATCTCCTTGATTCCATGATGTCATACACCTCAACATCTTGTATATGCTCGATCACCATGTCCCAAGAACCTTAGTAACCCCACATCCATTGATGATCATTATCAAACATGGTTCCTCATACCTCATATATATATATATATAACACATCATATGTGATTCCAACCTACTGATCTGTGACTGGTTAGTCCATACATACATCACGTTCACTTAGTGAACCTAAATTGACATGCCTCAACATGACAAGCTCAAAGAAAATACAAGAACTAGGATATTACCACAACATACCTATAACCAACATCTATTCACGAGCCTGCTTAGACCCTGGAAGCTCAACAACAAGCACTTGGCATGGAGCTTGAATTCTTGATGCCTGAACTCCCTATGGTGCTTCACTAGTCATCGCCCACTGACCCCATGATGGGTATCATTATCTCAACCACATCCTTTTTGTGCAGTTCAACCTCAACCACCATCACCTGGACACAATACCAAACTGATATCATAACTCTATGTATGCATGGTCCTTGACTTATAGCTATTCCAGATGGATTCCTGCACAACCTCTTGAGATTATCGACCTATCCACATTCTTGAAACTCCTTTGGAGGCCTCTCACATAGAGTCTATACATGTCCTCGATTCCCACACTAAAAGAAAACTATCGATGATCCTCTCTAAAGAGGTCTGCCTATGTCCTTGGAATGAATTACCTACTGAAACACATCTCTTACCTATTTCCATCTATCTCAAGAACCACTATTGAAATCACTTTAAGATTCTTCTCGCCATGAGTATGACCTATCCATTTGATATCCCTCAACCATGAGTGAGTATTTCTCCACATTTGATAATGCGTTCAACATAAATATGTTTACTTAGACCTCGATAGGATTCCCTAATCCATCCTCGTAGCACCTCACTCTCAAGGTTTCATCACTCACTATTTCGGGTGCAGTGTGAGAAAACTTGGTGAATGTCTCTACATAGTCCCTGGCAGACATATCACCCTTCTAAAGGCTAAAGAATTCCTGATCATTTTCACCTCTCAGTATCTACAAAAAGAAACTATTGAGGAATATATAATCAAAATACTTCTTGGAAAATCCATAGTGTCATCAATCTTGAACCTACATATCCCACCAACACATAGCTCATATTTTGAGTACGTAGGATTACAATTTGATCCTCCTCTCTAGAGGCAATTCTAAATGCTCAAATCTCATCTAAACCAATTCTATCAAATTCTTAGACACTTGAGGGCCACCTTCACTCTGATAAATAAGTGGGTTCCATGAATCAAATTCTTGAGTCAAATATTCCATGGACGGATCAACTCCATGAGCACCCCAGTCGACCCCCTATAACAAACACACTAGGATTTATCAGAGCTTCTAGTCATGCCATAATCCATACATTAAAAGATGTGGTAGCTAACTTATCTGCATCAGAACATGAGCCTAATCCTGCCCTTATGACCATGACTTCTCTACCTAAACCACATAGGCCTAAACCAGATCCTACTTATATAGCATAGATCCATCACCCGATTGATTCTCCATTCAAGCCATCTAGGTGGAACCCAATGAATACCATAAAATTTCTAGACAACCCATATTATATATATATATAATATAGATAAGAAAAATAGTATAAAAGAATTTCCAACACACTACCCTTACCCTTACCTATCACAACAATGCCCCTCAGCATCCCGACCACATGGTCTCCTTACCCATATTCAACAAAGCCATGTATCAAAAGTTCCCTAGGAATTACCCATCCTAAAAATCATCATTGTCTCAATCTGATGACCTTATCACCCGACCTGATGATCAAAATCCCCCCATTAAATCATATCATCTTTCTCCTATAAGACCCATGCCTATTTCATTTCACATGAAATTTACATATTTCACATTTCATTTTACATTGACATAAAATATCATATTTCACAAGAAATTTTATGACATGAAAGAATATTCAATTTAAACACCATAATTTGTGCCTAAACAGAGCATAAAAATGTATCTCAATGTCACAAATACCCCATCCATATAGGGACAATAGTACCACAATCTCTTACATTTCCATACCAGGCTAATTTCACATGTCATATCATTTAACCACCACATTAAAATAATATAACTCAAGGTGGAAATCATATAATCTATAAATTGAGAAACATAAAACTGAAATTCCCAACCATGGTAACTTGGTCTGTCCCTTATACATGGGGTATCAAGCAATGAAGCATATGTTATAAACCCAGTTCTACGAACAACCAAATCTCTAGTCTACCATATCCCAAATAGTAAGACCAATTGAAAGGAAAATAAAAATAATTTAAGAATCTCATTAGTAGCCAATTAAACACTACTACTAAATCCTTGTTATGAAATCCTCTCATATCATTTGAAACATCCCTGACCTGGAAGCTGCTTTCAAATAGTGCTCTAAGTCGAAGGGATACTGGGCCTTAAGTGCTCCTCTATAAATACCAAAGAATACCAACATGCATTGAGGGTGTGAAAGTGGTGTAGTGGGTAGGCACTATCATCACTTGAGGATAATAATAGTGGTCCAATACTATTATATAACATGTAATGGAAAAATAAAGAGTTAGAAGACTCAAAATAAACCCACAAATGGTGGAAGTATATTCAATAATATATAATAGTAGGATAAATAATAGAATAATGTAGTGGAAAGGAATAAAGATCCAAACATACAACGTGTAGAAACTAAATAATACAAAACATTCCTATCAAGATTGGTCATACAAAAAACATACTAAATAAGGGTCACCCATGGATGACCACTATAGCTATACACATATAACAATGATGATAAAGAAATAGATATAAAAATAAAACTACAGAAAATTAAAGGACTCATGGTCTTTGACAACATCCCCTGATATACTACAACTATGATCTAACTCTGGAGCCTAAACCATTACCAGAATGCAATATCCTGAAATTTACACACATCATGAAGGATTCGTGTAGGGTGTGAGAACCTATCTAAATAGGATACCGCCCAAGTGTGCATACCCAACATGAGTGTTTAAGAATGTGTGATATATGAAATTAAATAAATGAAATAGCATAAGAAATTAAAATAAATACCAACTCTATTAGTTCAGAACAACTACTAGGGAGATATCACCTCCTTCGGCAAGTGTCAGAAGTGCGAAAAGAAAAGGATCCTTGGCTAAGGTCCCAAGGTATCCCTCTAATGTTAATAGCCCAGGTGAACCCACATGTTCCACCTCTAAAAAATCTACCTATCACCATGTGACTCTTGACACCTTGTGTGACAAACAAATCACCAACTTCTAAAAGGAATGCCCAAACATGTCAGCTGTCCTCAGACCCCTGATCGAAATTATTCATCAGCCCATGGCCCCTCATCTAGACACACAATTATACTTATCCACAAATAAAATCCCAATTCACATCTCAGCATGATACCCTTAGAAATAGAGATGATCATTTTCATAAATCAAACTAGGCCTATTAGCTCAATATGGAAATCCACATCACCCAACCGATTTCCTCATAAATGTTAACCAATGTATCCTCACCTTTAATCTAGATTTATATAGTAATAGAAACATTCAAAAATCTTATGTTGCACTTCTGGGGGCCTCTATACACATGAGTGGTCAAAAACATCACATCACAACATAAACCTATGTGCACATGACTCAAATTGGTGCTTTGGCTATCATGGGTGTGCGTAAATCACCAAATAAATACCAAATACACATCAATCAGAACCTTGTACCACTATGAGAATGTATCTCAATTTGATGGACATTCTATCCAAATATCCGGGTCCATGTTTTCAACCTGATTACCTCACCGCCTAATCCGGTGTCTGTGACACCCAATTGATGGTCAACACCACCAACAGATATTCTGGAAAGCCCAACTAATGATCTCATCACTATGTAACCTATTCTAATCCCAATCCGAATATCACATCATCTCATATTTTAATGTCTACTTCCATCCCAACCTTCGTCCAAGCCCGTCACAACCCCATGAGACCCATCACAATCAATTCATCATAATAAGTATCATATTTATAAAAAATACCACTTTAAATAATCAATTCAATTTAATATGATTGAATTATAAAATTTTAATAAAACCATATTTCAAATTATGTGAATCTTATAACCCACTTTCAGATAATAAATTCAATTTAAATAAACAACAATTCAATCTAATGGAATTTTTCAAATTTATTTAAATCAACCAACTCAAATTAAATCTAGAACACAACTTGACCACACAACACAAGGTGGTCAACAACCTCTATCTCAACTTTACATGTGTGAATTGGGATAGGGAATGCCTAAATGCATTCCATGTAGTTATATGGTCAATTTAATATGAAGCAACATGGTATCACTCAATTCTCCCAAAATGTGCTAAAATTAGCACCCCCTAAAATATTGTAAAAACACAAAGGAATATATGCACCATCAGTATTGGAATCACCAATATATCCATGCATAGTATCAAGCTCTAACTCGAAAAGGTTATAAGTTATCTAATTTTTTCAAACTCCCTAAAAATTGGGTGAAACGATTAAAATTGATTTAGTACTATATGAGTTGAAAGTAATGAAGAAGAGAAGGAAATGTGTGATTAGCCATAACAACGGGGTTCCAATACCACCAATGGATCGAGAAACAAATAAAAAACCATCAGAGGAAGAAATTTCTTCCCACACTATTATACGTGCAACCAAGAAGGATAGAAAGTTGAGAAAAAAGTAAATAGGAGGGAGGGGAAAACCATAAATTCAACCTTTACGAGTATACACGGTTAAATCGTATTGGTTTTCAACCAGTGTGAAAACCATGTGAGAAACAATGTATTGAAACATCCGAAGTGGAAGTACCCATGTGGATTTATGTATGCTTTTTCATAACCGTTCACAAATACTACAGTATCCCACTATAATTACTGCAGATGAGTCCGCACGGACTTGTTTCACCTTTCACGGTTTACCCAAACTATGCATATGTTCAGAACTAGGTCGCATAGTTATATAGAATGGGTAGAACAATTTTCCCCAAATGGTGCGTGTAGAGACCCGAAGCCTGATGTAAATGGACATTACATTACTTTTGCAGAATACTTAGTACATAAAAACACACACACACAAGGATCGTAATAGTTTAGTGTCTTTGGAAACTCGGAATATAATCTTCTAATCGTGGTGAAAGATCTTCAACATCTCCCATAAAGATCTTCCTTTTTTTATCCTAAAACCTTTCTTAATATCCTGGGGAAAAGAAAACATAAAAGGGTGAGCTCAAATGCTCTGTAAGGGTAAAAAAAAGAAATATCAATCACATCATTTTCATAAGAACATAACATTTTGGAAATCTTAACCTGAAAAAGAGAGCATAATTTCATAACATGGGATAAATCATAATAGTGAAATGAAATCCCAATAATCATAACGTAAAACACGAAACTTTGTGGCATACACACATAATCATAGATAATCATATCTTATTAGTCAAGACTCATTTCTAAAACTATCTTAGTGGACAAAGTCCATTTCTGAACCGAGTCACCCTCGTTTCAGTCCTGTTTCACTGAACCGGTATAACTTACCATTCCAGCCATGTCTATCTAATGAGATATAAAATCTTTACCCAATGCATTGGAGGGAGATATAGGTCCCACCCATCTCATAATGATACCATTCTTATGCATTCCACAAAATCATAAACCGTACATCATTGCATAACCCATGTAATAAAAATGGGAATCTTAAACATCATGACATCATAAAACAATTCATATACGATAAAAGAATTAATAAAAATAATTCCATCACAACATAATCAAATCAATGTAATAATAGGGATAAAAACAGAACCCTTTATTATCTTAGATGGAAAATAATTTTCATAAAACACTTGAACTCCATTCTTGAGAAAAATATCCTTTCTACTTCAAAAGCACTTTTCCTTTCTTAACATGTCGTAAAATTATAAACTAAAAGAAGTTGATTAAAAATAAACTTTAAAACTTGTAAAGGAATATTTTGGAAATAATGTTTTAAAAATCCATTCATGCCGTATATGTTAAAAAAACAGTCTTCGTACTTTTGTCGGAAAAGTCAAAAAGTACCTCGTACGAAAAACCAAAAAAAGATTCCTTTCATATCCTTTACTAAAAACTCTTAGAAGGGTAAAATTGGATTTAAACAATTTTAGGTGGATGGAAATAATATTACATATTTATGAAAAATGGATGTGGATGATAAAATACACCCCAGTAAATAACAAAGTTTAAACAATCTCGGATAAAAATGAGATTGTGATATTTCCCTTACCTTAGGTCCGATTTGCTTCGTATGTGTCCGAACCTACTGTATAATGATTTAAATAATGTCATTGACTTATTCCAGAATCATACTCATTGTTATGATATCATATATGGTTCACTTATGGTTTTATATTACCCGTTCTTTTGTAAATTCCATGTTAAAGAGCGTTTTGGGTAAAATCGTTTCATTTGCCTTCCGTGTTTTGACTTGTAATTATTCATATGATTACTTAGATCATTATTACTTAATTCCAGAATATAAAACATGATTTATATATAATATATATTCAGAATATATATATATATATATATAATAGATTAGTAAATGGAAAGAAATACACCGTTCATGGAGACGGTAGACCGTACGTACGCATGAACGCTGTTTTCTTTTCCTTATTGAGTTGATTGGAATTAAGTAGATGACATACATATATATACACATAAATCCAGAATCATTATTATGTCATATATTTAATTATAAATTATTATATATACATTATAATCATTCATGAATGGTTAACATGGATAATGATTCTCATCAAGTCGTGGAGACGGTAGTCCGTACGTACGCACGAGCGATGATATCTTTCTCATGATCGTGGAATTGTATTGGAGTGTATGTATACTATTTCAGAATCAATATAACTTTACAATAATCATATATAGTTATTATTTACACCATTATACCCATCCATGTAAGGTGGTGGTAGAAAATATATTACACCACGACGTGGAGACGGTATTCCGTACGTACGCACGCACAGTGATTTTGTTTTCCGTAGGATGGATAGATGGTGAAATAAGGTTATTTCATAATTATAATAACATATCAGTATATAAGTGATACTAATGTTATTACTTCATAATGAAACAATCTAAGAAGAAGAAGTGGAAGAAGAAATAAATATGGAAGAATTGGTAACGGACATTACCTCTTCTTTGAAGTACTTCATTGAGACCTCCTTTTAGGGCACTAAAATAGGTCTTTGAAGAATACCAGAACCTCTATAATGTTTCTAGGGATGTGGAGAGAAGAAATTGGTAGGGTTTGGCCTAGATTGAATGCTCAATGTGGTGTGAAGAAGAGGGGGAGGAGGTGCCCTTTTATAAGGGAGGAGAGGGGTACCTTTGGAATAACAAAACATATTATTTTATTATAAAGTCAAGTTCGGTTTTAAATAGCTACAAATTGAGTTATTTCAAAGATAAGGTGGGGATGGGTCGAAATCCTCTCATAAAATATAATTTAGACAAGTTTAGGTCATTATATTAACCTTATCTTTTAGTTTTAACTCTTAGTTAATTAGATTGACATTTACCATGTCACTTTGTATTTTTATATTATATAGTTAATAAACTTACCATATACTTCCATGCGACCCTCAAGTTGTGTTTCATAAATATATATAACCTTATATAAGTCCTTTGGCCGAAACATAGATTTTTAGGAATAAAATAACAATTAATAATATAATATTTTTTTTAAAATCTATTTTATGTCAATTTTGACACTATTCAATTGTTGATTTTTTTGAAACTCATAACAGAATGATTACTTCTACCAAAGTTAATTAAATCAATCCTAACATGTCATATTAACCTAGAAAATTAGTTTAGTTCATAAAAATTCTCAATTTATATTTATTGGGGTATTTATAACATTAATTTTGTCAATATTTCATTAATAAGATAATTACTGCATTATCGTTGTGTCGTTAATAAATTAAATTATTTAATGTCTAAAAATTACAAATAAACTACAATTATGTAGGAAATATTTTTATATTTCTAATGAATATTTATCGTCGAATTTATCTTATGTACAACCCCATATTTAAAATGATTTACTTATTAAACTTTGATTTTAACTATTTTAACCCTTCTTTAAGTAAATTAATAATAAATGTCCTAATCTAATCCAAGTGGGCCTAAATGATCATATTTTATTCCTAAGGTTATTTTTGGTCGAATTACACTTATCCAATAGAATTAGGACATGTGTTATGGAAATAATGATATTTGTACCCTTAATTACCCTATTTACTTTTAACCACGGTAAAAAAGTAAAAAATTACTATTCACCATAAATTATTTTAATCTCATTGAACCAAATTTTACTTACTAACATCAACCGTGTCTCTCGGATTTTTGAAATTCCACTCACAGAAGTGGTAAAATTAAATTTTATGAAAAAATCATTTTTTTAACTACCACTTAGTGGTTTCACTATTCATAAAAAAATGAAAGTTTCCAGAAAAATACCAAAAATTAGGCCTAAGATATATTTGATATTATGAACTCAAAAATGATGTCTATTTTACCAAAATCAGTACATATTAGTTGCATTAATTAATTTAACAATTAATTCCCGTCGTCAAAACAAATAGCGCGTTTTTAAGAGATAATAACCATCAAAAGATTGACACTTGTTTATGACTTGTTTAAATGTGAAATTACATCCAACGACCAACATTATATTAAATTGTAAAAATATATTCTAAATATACTTTAAAACCACTTAAATTAATAATTTATCAGTATTAATTATTTCGATTAAAAATGTTTTTTTAATTAAAATTTAGTAATTTTCACTATTCATCAGAATATAAAAGTTATCCGAAAAGTACCAAAATTTCACCTTAGGCTAAATTTGATACTCCGAAACCAAAAATGAAGTCCATTTTGAGATCTAAAATTTCTAAAATTTTAAAGGGTGGTTATTACTATTCATAACGGCTAGTTTTAATAATATTTTAATAGCATATTGTTGTTTAGTGAAACTCGTTATTGCGTACTACACACGCTATCGAGGAAGGTCGCGATTGCGTGTTGTGCAAGCTCCTTTTGGTGTAGCGTACAAGAGAAGACATTAATGAAATTAAAAAGAATATTTTTCAAAAAATCTCAGGGTGTTACATTCTTCCCCCCTTAAAATGAATTTCGCCCTCGAAATTCGTCGAGGTTATAAATGGTTTACTAGTCGAAAGTTTCTTTGATATAAACCCACATCGTAAAAAGGAATACCAAAACCAATCTTTAAAAACAAAAGTATGAAACGTAACGGTTACCCAAATAAACTAATCACTGGGTTTCCACATAGGTGAAAATATGGATATGGAAGAGAAATATAACCATCATGTTCTGATGGAGAGTGGTAGAGAACATGGCTATGGAAAATCCAGAAATCACAAAGCCATAAATTTGTGACTATCTAAGGTACCATCTGATTCATCAGATATAAGAGCACTAGGACAACATTTTTGGTTTTCAAGATCATTTCCCTAAAGTTGATGAAATTATAAGAAATACTTTCGTTATTTTGGTATAGTCTCACCATTTTTTGTTCTTTGGACAATTTACACTTCATCTATTAAAGAAATGAAGTTGAATTCATCATTCATGATGTGTTAGCAGATCATGTGATAGAATGATGGGTCATTCCATCTGTCTCAAACAAAAGGTTAGAAAAGTTATCAAAAAAAAATACATAAGTCCATCTATAGTGAGATTGATTATATATAGTTCCTAAAATGAACCTATACCACATATATCATACCGCTTAATAAAATAAAACTAGTTTCTACTAACCGGGGACTTCCTGTAGACCAGTGGTAGGCGATAAAGTCCAGTCGCACTTCGGTTGTGGGTTCGATTCCTACGACCTTGTTCGACGCGATGGGCTGTCGCCCGTCGTACAGGTTTTCCTTTTTCTAAAACTACATTACTATAACATCACATAAATAATATCAAAAAAAGTTATATCCTTAAATAATACCAACTTATGGTTAACATAATCCATTTCAATCTTTAGGCTTATCTAAAATACTTCGGTCCAAAGTATAAAGAAAATGATTACTTGAAATGTCATCAACCAAGGACGTGAATACCATCATTTATCCACCATATATCTTGTTGGTCACATTCCAATCATGTTAATACCTTAATGATGTATTCTCTTGAAAAATGAATACCCATTAAACCTTAGTGAAAACATGAATGCTATCAAAAGTTAACTCTTTCCACATACCAAAATCCTCAAAATTCTATATACTCAAACCATGATATCACTTAGTCCTTATATCAATCATGAGCTCATGAATACTGTCGAATATGTCATTTTCTCATTTTCCCTTCATTATGTGCATATCATCTTTTTTCCAAAAAATATCTCAATCACTTTCCATGGTTACCGGTATAAAATTATTGAAGACCACAATAGACTAATACATAAATATTCCAATAATCAACATTATTTTGAAATCAAATTACATAAACACTTAATCATTCCACCACATCGTTGTCATATTCAACATCACCAATGGTGATCGCATGTGACTTCCCTTTGTCCTTTGCCTTAAGTGGTTGCTCATGTCGATAATCACTAACCCTTGGATTAGGGCATTTATTGGTATAATGTCCCATCTCCTTGCACTTGAAACATTGAAGTGTAGTAGGTTTATTCTATGTATCCCTTCCTTTGTTTGCATCATTAGACATCTTCTTCCCATCATTGTGGCATTCAAATTCCCGATGACCTTCCTTTCCACATTTGAAACATTTACTTGTCCCTTTAATACAATCTCCACCATGCTTATTTCCACACTTTGAGCATAAGGAAACATTCATCTTCTTTTCACCATTATTATGAGATTTCTCCTTGAACTCCATTTTTCATTTCTTGTCATAACTATGAGATGGATAAGTAACACCAACTTCCATTTCTACCTTGATAGCACAACACAAAATTTCTTCATAGCTACTGAAGTCTCTTATAGCTAATTCCCTTCGAAGATTTGGTTTTAAGATACTGAAGAATCGATCAACTTTACTTTCAGGTTGGATGATAAATCCAGATGCATACCTTGCAAGCCTAGTAAAATTCGCTTTGTATATACCAACAGATTCATCATCCTTTTTCTTTAGTTCAAGAAACTCCTTCTCCATCTTTGTTCTAAGAATACGAGGGAAGTACTTATTGAAAAATAAGTTCTTGAACTCGTCCCATTCCATGGACTCAATTTCATCTCTTGGACTCGTATTCTTGATAATATTCCACCATTGATCAGCTTCACCTTCCAAACGATATACTACTAAGATGAATTTATCATGTTCAGAACATTGATGAACTGAAAATATCTTTTCAGTAGTACTGATCCATTGTTCAGCAACAAGTGGATCAGAAGACCCACTGAAAGAAGGTGGACGTTTCCTCATGAAGGACTCAATAAAATATTTTTCCCTTCTCTGCTCATTTGGAAGTCCAAAATGATTCATAGCTTGTGCAAGTATAGCAATAAGATTTTGCACTCCATCTCCCATAACATTTGTTTTTTCAGGAGGACAATCATTTAATTGATCAACACGGTTCCTTCGGGTTCCAGCCATCGTCTAAAACCCAAAAAAGAATAGTGTGAGAGGAAAAAATCATGCTAGCGAAAACAACATAATAAAGGGGGAGTATCCTAAATATCTAACATCTTAGGTTAAATTCTATGATCTTTAGCATAATTCTAGTACTATAACCTATATGTATACTTAACCTTAGAGACATCGTTAGACATACCATAGAAATATCTCTATAGATCTCACTAACATTTTCGCATCCTAGTTTCCAAAGGTTGACTAAACCTTCCCTCTGATACCAACTTTCGAGACCCGAATCCTGACATACATGGACATTACATTACTTTTGCGGAATACTTAGTACATAACAAAAACACACACACAAGGACCGTAATAGTTTATTGTCTTTGGAAACTCGGAATATAATCTTCTAATTGTGGTGAAAGATCTTCAACATCTCCCATAAAGATCTTCTTTTTTTTAAACCTAAATTCTTTCTTTATGTCCTGGGGAAAAGAAAACATAAAAGGTGAGCTAAAATTCTCAGTAAGGGTAAAAAAAATAAATATCAATCATGTCATATTCATAAGAACATATCTTTTGGAAATCTTAACCTGCAAAAGAGATCATAATTTCATAACATGGGATAAATCATAGTAGTGAAATGAAATCCCAATAATCATAACATAAAACATGAAACTTTGTGGCATATACACATAATCATATAGAATCATATCTTATTAGTCAAGACTCATTACCAAAACTATCTTAGTGGACAAAGTCCATTTCTGAACCGAGTCACCCTCGTTTCAGTCCTATTTCACTGAACCGGTATAAACTACCATTCCATCCATCTCTATCTCATGAGATATAAAATCTGTACCCAGTGAATTAGAGGGAGATATAGGTCTCACCCATCTCATAATGATACCATTCTTATGCGTTCCACAAAATCATAAACCATACATAATTGCATAACCCATGTAATAAAAATGGGAATCATAAACATCATGACATCATAAAACAATTCATATACAATAAATGAATTCATAAAAATAATTCCATCACAACATAATAAAATCAATTTAATAATAGGGATAAAAACAGAACCCTTTATTATCTTAGATGGAAAATAATTTTCATAAAACACTTGAACTCCATTCTTGAGGAAAATATCCTTTCTACTTCAAAAATACTTTTACTTGCTTAACATGACGTACAATTATAAACTAAAAGAAGCTGATTAAAAATAAACTTGAAAACTTGTAAAGGAATATTTTTGGAAATAATGTTTTAAAAATCCATTCATGCCGTATAAGTTAAAAAAACATTCTTCGTACTTTTGTTAGAAAAGTCAAAAAGCACCTCGTACGGAAAATGAAATAAGATTCCTTTCATATCCTTTACTAAAAACACACCGAAGGGTGAAATTGGATTTAAATAATTGTAGGTGGATGGAAATAATATTACATATTTATGAAACATGGATGTGGATGATAAAATACACCCTATTAAATACCAAAGTTTAAACAATATCAGATAAAAATGAGATTGTGATATTTCCCTTACCTTAGGTCCGATTTGCTTCGTATGTGTCCGAACCTCATGTATAATGATTTAAATAATGCCATTTACTTATTACAGAATCATACTCATTGTTATGATATCATATATGGTTCACTTATGGCTTTATATTACCCGTTCTTTTGTAAATTCCATGTTAAAGAGCGTTTTGGGTAAAATCGTTTCATTTGCCGTCCGTGTTTTGACTTGTAATTATTCATATGATTACTTATATCATGATTACTTAATTCCAGAATATGAAACATGATTTATATATAATATATATTCAGAATATATATATATAATAGATCAGTAAATGGAAGGAAATACACCGTTCATGGAGACGGTAGACCGTACGTACGCATGAACGTTGTTTTCTTTTCCTTATTGAGTTGAGTGGAATTAAGTAGATGACATACATATATATAAACATAAATCCAGAATCATTATTATGTCATATATTTCATTATTAATTATTATATATACTTTATAATCATTCATGAATGGTTAACGTGGAGAATGAATCTCATCGCGTCGTGGAGACGGTAGTCCGTACGTACGCACGAGCGATGATATCGTTATCATGATCGTGGAATTGTATTGGAGTGTATGTATACTATTTAAGAATCAATATAACATTACAATAATCATATATAGTTATTATGTACACCATTATACTCATCCAAGTAAGGTGGTGGTGGAAAATAGATTACACCACGGCGTGGAGATGGTATTCCGTACGTACACACGCGCGGTGATTTCGTTTTCCGTAGGATGGATAGATGGTGAAATAAGGTTGTTTCATAATTATAATAACATATCAGTATATAAGTGAAAATGATTATATTACTTCATAATGAAACAATCTAAGAAGAAGAAGTGGAAGAAGAAATAAAGATGGAAGAATTGGTAACAGACATTACCTCTTCTTTGAAGTACTTCTTTGAGACCTCCTTTTAGGGCCCTAAAATAGGTCTTTGAAGAAGACCAGAACCTCTAGGATGTTTATAGGGAAGTGGAGAGAAGAAATTGACTAGGGTTTTCCGAGCTTGAAGGCTCAAAGTGGTGTGAAGAAGAGGGGGAGGAGGTGCCCTTTTATAAGGGAGGAGAGGCGCACCTTTGGAATAACAAAAACTATTATTTTATTATAAAGTCAAGTTCGGTTTTGAATAGCTCCAAATTGAGTTATTTCAAAGATAAGGTGGGTATGGGTCGAAATCCTCTCATAAAATAGAATTTAGACAAGTTTTGGTGATTATATTAACCTTATCTTTTAGTTTTAACTCTTAGTTAATTAGATTGACATTTACCATGTCACTTTGTATTTTTATATTATATAGTTAATAAACTTACCATATACATCCTATTGACCCCCAAGTTGTGTTTTATTAATATATATAACCTTATATAAGTCATTTGTCCGAACCTTAGATTTTTAAGAATAAAATAACAATTAATAATATAATATTTGTTTTAAAAACTATTTTATGTCAACTTTGACTATATTCAATAGTTGATTTTTTTGAAACTCATAACAGAATGATTACTTCGACCAAAGTTAATTAGATCAATCCTAACATTTCATATTAACCTATAAAATTAGTTTAGTTCATAAAAATTCTCAAATTATATTTATTTGGGTTTTTATAACATCAATTATGTCAATATTTGATCAATAAGATAATTACTGCATCATCGTTGTGTCATAAATAAATTAAATTATTTAATGTCTAAAAATTACAAATAAAATACCATTATGTACGAAATCCTTTTATCATTCTAATTAATATTTATCGTCGAATTTATCTTATGTATAAACCCTTATTAAGAATGATTTAATTATTAAACTTTGATTTTAACTATTTTAACCCTTCTTTAAATAAATTAATAATAAATGTCCTAATCTAATCCAAGTGGGCCTAAATGATCATATTTTATTCCTAAGGTTGTTTTTGGTCGAATTACACTTATCCAATAGAATTAGGACATGTGTTAGGGTAATAATAACATTTTTACCCATAATTACCCTATTTACTTTTAACCACGGTAAAAAAAAGTAAAAAGTTACTATTCACTAAAAATTATTTTCATCTCATTGAACCACATTTTACTTACTAACATCAACTGTGTCTCTTGGATTTTTGAAATTCCACTTACAGAAGCGGTAAAATTAAGTTTTATGAAAAATTAATTTTTTAACTACCACTTAGTGGTTTCACTATTCATCAAAAAATGAAAGTTTCCAGAAAAATACAAAAAATTAGGCCTATTCTATATTTGATATTATGAACTCAAAAATTATGTCTATTTTACCAAATTAAAAACATATTTGTTGCATTAATTAATTTAAAAATTAATTCCCGTCGTCAAAACAAATAACGCGTTTTTAAGAGATAATAACCATCAAAAGATTGACACTTGTTTATGACTGGTTTAAATGTGAAATTACATCCAATGACCAACATTGTATTAAATTGTAAAAATATATTCTAAATATACTTTAAAACCACTTAAATTAATAATTTATCACTATTAATTATTTCGATTAAAAAAGTTGTTTTTAATTAATGTTTAGTAATGTTCACTATTCATCAGAATATGAAAGTTATCCGAAAAGTACCAAAATTTCACCTTAGGCTAAATTCGATACTCCGAATCCAAAAATGAAGTCCATTTTGAGAGCTAAAATTTCTAAAATTTTAAAAGGTGGTTATTACTATTCATAACAGATAGTTTTAATCATATTGTAATAGCATATTGTTGTTTAGTGAAACTCGTTATTGCGTACTACACACGCTATCGAGGAAGGTCACGATTGCGTGTTGTGCAAGCTTCTTTTGGTGTAGCGTACAAAAGAAGAAATTAATGAAATTAAAAATAATATTTTTCATAAAATCTCGGGGTGTTATAGTGCGCCCTAACCTGCCACTCCAAAATAGGCCTTTGGGCATCCGACAAACTAAAAAACCCTTATGATCACCCAATTCTTTATCTAAACCTCAATACCCATGTGATAGAAATTTTATAAAGTTTATGGAACTCTCATAATTGAGTTCTGATCAATGATAATGAAAATAGAACCCCACTATTTGAAAATTTCAAAATAGGAGTGGTTTTCAACCCAATTTAAAAACTCACGATATTATATTTTTCATTAATGGTTAATTGTCACATGATTTTTTTATCAAGGGTTTTTTTATCATAGTTTGTAATATGTGGTTATAAGACATAGCTTGATATGATAGGTTGTTTCATAGATATGTGTTTACTTACTTACCACTGGATGCATAAATATGATTTACTATTTTATTACTTATACTTTTCATAATTATATTTTGAGAATATTAATGAATTTTATGAAAACCAAATGGAAAATGATTTAAAAATTAATAGATTTATGAAAATTCCTTGTAAAACCATTTCTTATTTAAAATCTTGAACTGTTGCATTCTTGATATTAGACTTTTTTAGAATTATTGGTGGTATATTACTGGTAATTGTGACCACACACTATTTTTTTTTCTGTAGGAAGTTTTAGATTTTGTACTGTAGGATTCAAGTAAAGGGAATGTTATATTATTGTATTATGTATTCACTTATTGTCCCTACCTTGGGTTTAGGTTTTTTTGGAGGTGAATTTTGGTAATATGGAGAAATCCTACTCTTACATTATTCATAAATTCATGTTTGTCCAGTTCTTATTAAAATGAATGGATCTAAATGTATGTTTTTATTATTCATATTACACTGGTTGTATGTCTTGTTTCCTTATATATAAGACCTATTCTTTTTTATTTCTTCACCTATCCATGGGATGACCAACTCGGGTGTATGGTTTGGTTGACCCGAGAAGGTCTGTTACATAAAATATCAGTGTATCGAGTTATGTAATTCATAAATTTCGATACATTATATTAACCAATTCTAAATAATATTATTAAAGGATATAATTTATTCCATGATAGTTTCCCTATAGAAAATGATAAAAACTCTACTAGAAGCTTGGGAAACATCTAGTGACATTAGTTTGTCGATGTTTTTCTTATTTTTTATTCCTTGTGTACATTGTATATGTATTGGGTGGGGTAACTACTTTGTATAACCATATTGATATTTCTATGCTCACCTAATATGTGAACATACACATTTTTCTTCTTGTATCTAGTAAGATCCACCAATAAAGATGATATAATATCATGGAGGTTAGAGTCATGAAGATTATGTGGTTGTCTAGTAGAGTGGATATCAAATTATGATGGTCCCTATCATTTATTCAATGTTTAGAATATCATATTCTCAATATGTTATAGTAATATCAGATGAATAAATTAGTATAAGATTACTTTTTATCATGCAGATATGTTATGTATATGAATCTATTCAATTTTTTAGTTCAAACCCTATACATATTTCACATTGGATGTTAATATATTATAAGAGGTGGTAGGAAATTCTGAGGTAACCGCTCCCACCATCATGTCGATACCTCATCATTGATAACTATACCCATGCCTAGTTGAAGCATGCATAGGGAGTTCCCCTACCTGTAATTGGATACATGATAGATTGGTATCAGAGTGTTATTATTGAATATAAATATTTGATCATATTTTGATTAGATTAGATAATTTATACTAAGGCTTAATAAGTAACTAATGTTTATGTATTCACCATATAAGACATATTAAATGATGTAGTGGTTGGAATATTATATAACATTAGTAATATTTATTTCCTAAGACTCATATTTTAGTTTCGGAAGAGGAATTTCGATGTGGGATCATGAATTATATTGAACTAGTTAATGATTTTTTTTATTTTTTATTTTTTTTATTTTTTATTGCATATGTAGATAGATTTTGTGGGTTATATTGAAATGAGGACTACCAATTTCCTAATCATTTTTGATGAGTTTGAGTCAAAGGTATTTTATTATAGATAATGGGTTGGTATTATCAAGATTTTTAGGTTTCTATATACATTAGGGGATTTGATGAAAATAATATACAGAGACAAAAAATAATATGTTATTTCATAGCTCTAGATTAAGGATTTTAGAGGACAAGAGGCGATTTATAATGTATTCTTATGAAATGGTGTCATTGGATCATTATGGTCTTTTTTTGAATGATGATTTACAAATTACATTCAAGGATTATATGATTTAATTCAAACCATTATATCTACTTTATATAATATTAAAGAATATATTGACATGTAAGTTATTTTTGGAGTTATAAAATTACACCTGAACCAATTAGAGTACCAGTATAATAAATTTTGGATTTTAGGATCTATGCTTCTATATTAGTGAAACAGATTTGCGGATGGAGTTAGGAACTTGTAGTGGTGATGCATACATATATAAGAAATTATATAAGTAATAAATTTTAATATTGATAAAAGAAATGAATAAATATGTATAGAGAACTAAAACAATTGAATTTATAATGAGTTCTAAATGGGGGTACATTATACATGAATGTGTTATCACTATTCTCATTCAATATAATATTATTTAATGATTTTGGTCATATGTTCAAACTGTAAACTCACATTGGAAATTAGTTTCTAGATTTTTAAAATATATATGTGATTTCTAATGAAAACTTCATCATTGTTACTATACCCTTGTATGGTGTTATAATAGGGAATTGAGAAGACCATTCTTCATTATTTATAGGTTAAAATAATTTTCCACATCAAATGTGATGAAATAATTCCCTATAAATTTCCAACCATTTTTAATATAGTTTATAGAAATAGAGACATATGAAATAGACCACCTTGATGATAGGTTCTTTTAATGATTGTGAATGATCACATTGTACCCTTTTAATGGTATCAAATAAATCCATATATGACATTTATAAATAATATTATAGAATGATTAGTGTTTTTTGGTGTTGGTGTGACTATGTGGAAGAATTGATGTTTTTGAAATTTACTCATTAGTGGGAATTCAATGATGTCATATGATTATATTTCTTTGTGTGGATATAGTTTTGAGTAAAAAAATTAACATTTTCCTTAGACGAGTGGCACTTGAAAATTATAATCATTAGTGTTTATCATTGGATAGATGTGATTTCTTAAGATATGATTGAATTATTATATTATTTTTTCATTTTTTCCATAAGGATGGTGTGTTATGTTTTGAAGAAAAAGTAATGTATATTTTTTAAATTTCTTAAGTGATCAGTCTAATTACAAAGAGTTTTTTAGGTAAATAGAAAGTGATGAAATAGGTAAAGTGTATATCCAAGAATTTTTTTTTAATTGTCACCATTAATAATTTCATTATTATATGGTCTGTTATTGACATTGATTATTTTTTCACTTTAAATATTGTGTTATATCATTGTGTCTTTGTGGTTTTACCATTTCAGCCACCCTTAGAGATCAAAAGGGTAACAATTTTTTGAGAATTATTGTTGAAAATAAATTTTAGTAGTGTGCCAAGATAATTATTGCTTTTTTTAGAACATATGAATTGATGAATGATGGTTAGTTTTTCCCATAAGGGATGGACTATTACTAGATTTTTTATTTTTAATTTCAACCCTTGTCTTTTTTATTATGTGAATACATCAATAAAGTACAAGATTAGTTTCAATGATATTTTTTTTTCTATTATAGATGCCTAATAATTGGTTAATGAGAAGGTTGGTTATAATCAGATGTATTTCCATAGAAACATTGATCATTTCTTCAATAGTAAAGATCATGATACTCATTCCATTGATATATGGTATGATATTTTAGGATATTAAAGAATGAGTTTAGTGGGGCTCACACCCAGAAAACATTTAAAAATAGAATATATATAATCATGATTACCAAGTAGTTTTCTAGGTGGAGTTTTTTATTGATTTTTTGAGTTTAGTGATGAGATTCAGTTTATTTATGGAAATATCTTATGGTAGTCATACATTAAAATCATAATTATCATTACATGGTTATTTATATAACTAAAATTATATTAAGTGATTTATTATGAAGGTAAAATCACTATACATTGATGAAATTTTATAATTTCCACCTAATAATGTGAAAGATTTTATGGTTATTTAAGTTTACTATCTTTCTTATAATTTTTATCATTTATTAGATATTGATTTATTTTAAGGTACCTTCTCCTATTATGGAATATATGATAATGAATATAGTTGGTTGTATCATTTCACCAAAAAAATAATTATGTTGGGGAGGATGTACTAGCACAATTTTTCAACTGGGTATTTCATACTTTATACATTAAACTCTATATTGGTCTTACAGTCATTGAATTGATTAACACTAATTGAAGAAAAATTTTGTGCATTAGTGGAATTGATTGATCACCACATGCAGTTTTTTTATATATAAAATTTTCAAGTAATAATTAAAGAATATAATATTTATCTTTATCAGAGTACAAGAATAAAAAATTGAATTTTTATTAATTATTTAATGGGTTTTGTACCACAAATAATTACTCAAATATCATTAATGTTCTGTTGAGTCACCATAGAGCAATTTAAATTCATTTTTATAAAATATTTTTATTATTATTTTTATGTACATGGAATTATTACCAAATTTACCATTAATAATCTAATTTTATAAGAAAATGACAGTGTGTTATAATTTATGATAGAGTTTACTTCCTCTAATGGATTCCCTATAAGATCAATGGATTATCACAAAAGGATCACCAGATTGTTAAAAAAATATTGTTCTATTATCTAAATATTATTTTAAATATATTATATTTCATATACAATTTAATTTTATTAGCTACATGCACTATATATAATATTAGAAATTGTTTTCCCTTATGATCAGGAAAAGCTAATTCCTATGGAATTATCAAAATAAAATGTTTATATTTATTATTATTTAATTTATTTTTTCTATAGATCATATTGAAGATATTTTTATGACATTTTCTGTAACATAAAACACAAACACAAACATATTGTGTTAGAAATCACTCAATGAAACAAATATAATTCATTTAAAATCACATAATCAAAGTGGTATATTGGGACAATAAATAGAGAGAATATTCATCCCATTCTATATTCCATATACATTTTTGGGAGCATAAAAATCAAAGAATGAATAACCTCTAACAAATATGGAATTAATCGTTGGATAATTCCAAGGTATGATTATTTTCATTAATTAGTAAATTGAATGGGTGGTTAAACACCCATTGATGAGGAGGCAGACACGGGATCAATAAGAGGACATTTCATGTTCAATTATTAATTATAATATGCATGAGTCCAACTTAGCATTAATGGATGTGGTCTTTTGCATGAACTATGAATCCACTAAAATGTATGATCATATGTTTTAAATGTTGATCAACAATGTAACATGGAACTATAATGGGAATTAAAATAGTTTTCTGTTAGGTTTATCAGAGATGTTACATCATATTCTCTATTGAATGCGGGCATTGGGTGAAACTATGTCTTATGGGAAATTAATAGACTAATAGGGGACTATTTAATCAAACTAATAAAATGGATGATGTGGTATCATATTGTGGCATTCCCACAACAATATGATCCATTAGGAAACATAATTTGATATTTTAGAGCCAAGTCGAGGGAGGAAAAAGTTTGATGCATGTGTGCCGACACATGGGAGTGAAATATGGAACCCTCAAATTGGATTAATTATTTTTACATTCATTGGGGAATGTTAGTATCCATATTTATGAAAAAATATAATATTTTAATCCCCATTAATTCACTAACCCAATTTAAAAATTTTTCGTACATTTTTAAATATAAAAAAAATTGAATTAATCTAATGGTGATATATTTATTTTGAAAAAATGTATTAGCCAACAGTAATAATTTCTCTACATTAAAAATTATTATATTTTAGATAGACATTGATTACATGGAATTTTTTTGGTATTATTGAACTCATTTAAATGTATATTATTTGATTTTATTGTTTACATTTAAATATATTGTAAAAAACTAGGTAATGATAGAATAAATTATTTTCATATTTATTAATTTGAATTAGATAGGTATATTAGTTATAAAAATATTATGTAATTTTGGAATCAAAAAAGAAATAGTTTAACCAAACCCTTTTTATATAATATATCATTAAAAATAATAATTTATAAATTTTATAAATTTAATTTGTTGAAATTAATATCATTTTTTAGATCAGAATATCTAAATTTACTATTGGTGAAATGTGGGATTTTTTTTGAAAATGATGATTTTTCAGTGAATGGTGAAAAATACCAATTTTTATATAAAGTATTTTATTAAAAATTAAGTTAAGAGTTAAAATATGTTTTGAATTTGATTTAAAGTAACTTAGTTATTATTTATGTTATATTTAATCCAAATAACTACTTTTGAATCAAATTTATATTATTTTTTATTATATGTTTACTTTTGGGTCAAAAAATGGGTTTTTCTAAAAACTGTTTTAAAGTGCATAATGTTTATCATTTTTAGTCAATTAAAATAATAACTAATGAGGAATATTTTAATTGAACTTTTTAGTCATTATATTAGTAAATATTATTTTTTTACAAAATAATTACTATTTTTCATAGTGTGAATATAGAATTCGGTTTTTTTAATAAAACAATCTTCTTAAAAAAATATGTCTCTTCAAATATGTAAGGATAATATTAAATTATATTTTTTCACTTATGGGACATGAATTAGAAAAAATATATTAAATATTTATAATGAGGTTAATTTATAACATCTAACAATGGAAACATAATTTTTTATGAAGGTTATTAACAATTAAAAATAATTATTGTGATTTGGGTAAAGATGAGTTTACTTTGTGGTTAAACATTAAACATAAGTTGAAAAAAGAAATAGAAACATATAAAACAACCATTTTATTTATATATTGAGACATTATCCCTTATATTATAAATTTTTATAATTATTGGGTCCTGGTGATACTGAAAAAATTGGGTGGAATTCACTCTTTCCAAACATTTACAAGCGTTCCACTCACCTCCCTTATAAAAGTCCACCAACTCTCCTCCTCTCTTAATAACTTCAAAACCAAATTGTCCAGAAACTCACACCCAAAATAACATCTCCAAGTCCCTATAATCATCTTATAAGACATAATTAAGTTTAAATATAACTGAGGAAGGCCTTTAGTGAAAATCAAAAGGAGATACCAGAAGAGGTGGTAATCTTCATCAATAAACGTTTTTGGTTTATTTTATTATCCACCTATTAAATTTATATTACACCATGATGATATTATAATATCAGTATATTAAATATAACGAGATGTTTCTATTATATTTTTATTACCTATAACTACACACTCTTCCATCAAATGTGTTTTCAAATAATCGTTCATGTGTACAAAAAACTACCACATCATGAAACGATTTCATTTGTTTTTTCCATTACCACCTTACATGGTTAGGTATAATGATGGATATAATGTTTACATATTATATTGATAAGATAATCATGGATTTTATTAATTATATAATATATAACCTTATATATTCCAACATATAAGGGATACAACATCATCATTCGTGTGTATGACAAACTACCGCCTTGAGAAGAAATGTGATTTGTCATCAAAAACACATTACATGGAAGTTAGTAAGTGTAAAGATAATTATTATATGTGATATATATGAAATATTATGTAATTAATGTTATATTTATCATTCTTTAATTGTAATAAAAAAATTTATTTCTTTCATTTTCACTAAATAAAAAAGTTATAGCGTTGTTTGTGGAAGTGTGGACCACCACCTCCTTGAAGCGATGTGATTATTATTTTTTCTTTACCCCATAAAATAAATATATATATAAGTATATATAATTAAATAATATTTTATTTATTGTATAATTATCATTATAGAAATAAAGAATTTAGTTACCTTATTTCCATAATGACCATTGAAAAATTGAAACGTCACTCATGTATACATAAGACATACCGTCTCCATGATCACAGCATTAGTTTATTTTTTACATCTATCTATAAATATTGGTTTTAAAAGTATAATTGATTTAAATTTTTTATAATTATTTCATTTATATTGTTTTATATATGTTTATATAATTATCTATTTAACCATACTCAACCTACCAAATCCATTTTGATACATAAGCCAAATAAAGGGAAAACATTAGACTTAAACATAATTGTTTATGTAATTGTATATAACATGTTCATTAGTGAAATAAATGTAATAATATAATTTTAAAATGTTATCAACCTAGAAAATAATTAACATTATTTTTTAGTTAGGAAGATAATTACACACATTATGAATCAGACTCAGTGTAAGGGAATTCGTCTCAATTTTCTTTCTCTGAGGTATATCTTGATTTTATGCACATATATATTATTTTATGAGGCTTATATCCATAACCTGTTACAGGTGATACCATTAATTAATCGATTATAATATTATTTAATGTTTTTTTAAATATTAATCTTTTTTATGGTTTATTATTTAAGTGTTTCCCAAGGGATAATATAATTTTCCACCAAAAAAATACTTTTATAATATTTTTACTTCAAAATAACTCTCTTCTGAGTCCTTGTTTTTAAGATAAGTTTGTGAATGTTTTTACATGTAAATAAAATATTTTAAAATTAAATTTTTTAATATATTTTATTTTCTTTTTAAAAGTAATCTTTTATGTGCTTTATATAGAATTATTTTACAAACAACAAAAGGAATTCTTAACGTACACAATGAAAATGACTTTGCCGCCACCGTGACCATTATATGATTTTTTTATTCCTCTCTAAGGTCTCACACATCTTTAAATGAAAAACCATTTTCCATTTTTTGGTGTATTTTGGTATTGAAAATGTTTTTTCAAAAGAAATTTATATTTTTATATTGAAAATGTGTTTTTTAAATAATTGGGTACTTTGATATACAAAATTGATTTCCTTATGAGTTCAAAAGAGTTTTTCAAATGTTTTATGATGAAAAATTAAAATGAAAAAATATTTTATTCCTGATATGGTACTTGATCATTATACGGAGGGGAAACCTAGAATGTTTCGGGTGAGCTTGATATAGTTTATACAATGGGTCGACCCAGATACCATCATTTGAGCCTGTTACAAATTATATGTTGAGGAATTCTAAATAGTGCTAAGTGAGCCCATTATAGATTAAACTATGTGTGATACTAGATAACAATCAAATTTAATGGTTAATTATTATATTTTATTTTATCCACCTGGTGATTCTAATTAAAAGGGTATTGAAAGGGTTATATGAATATTTTTCTCTAAGTCACCAAAAAGGGTTTTTTCTTACCATGGGTTTTAATGATTTTCTTTGAGAAAAATGTATGTGTGTTTTTCAAGTGAAAATGATTTATTTCATTTTCTCAATGATCTTTGAAGATAAATGTATAAAATTTATGAGTTTTCATGTTTTTATAGGACTAACAATTCTCATTCATTGTATGTCCCTTACTGATATTTTTATACTCATCACAAGTTTCTAAATGTTTTTCACATGATTTACAGATGGGTAAGGGAAATGAATAACTGAAGATAAGCCTTTTGAATATTTTACAGGAAAAAAATCTTCATTTTTTTAAAAATTTATATTACAGGAAAAATGGAAATCAATAAAAATTTTCCACTTTATATGATATGGTTTTATAATGTATGAGTTGTGACCTAATTCTCTAAATTTTTTAATATTAAATGAACATAAAATGTATTAGAATAAATTGTTGAATTAAAAATAATTATCATGTGATTTTTATGTCTAGGTCCTTATATTTGGTATCATAGAATCATTTAGAAAAATTTAGAGGTTAGGATAGTGTTAATAGAATTTCATTAGAAAATTTTCTTTTTTGTTAATTTGAAATGATATAGCATTCTAAGATTTCAATGTCACTTAATAAAAACTATATAACTTAATAATGTATCTCTTTTAGGGAAAAATAAAATCTTTAGTGGGAAGGAACCTAGTAGAAAATATTATTCCTAATCAATATCTCATTATGGTTTTAATTAGAACAGAATAGTTTCTTTTTGTGATGGATTAGTTGAAACAAGATATAAATGATGGTGGTATAAATGCAAGATAATAATTTAATCTACCATTAATAAATATTTAAATAGTGGACAATTTCATTATTCAACACCTTTCATAATTCAATGGATCATCTGACCTAGTGGTAGCTGAAGAATGGAACAATTCTTTGGAAAATATATGGGAAGTCATGGGATGTTTGCAACGTAAAAAGGTAACTCTTTCTATTAATTATTTTGAAGGGAAAGATGGTAGATGGTGGTATTTGTTCAAGAAAACCAAATATAATTTGGATCTTAATGCCATGGAATGGGAATCATTGAAGTATATTTTCCATGAGACATATTTCTCAAACGTTGTTCGACTTCGGATAGAATAACAATTTCTATAATTGAGGTAGAAATATAAATACTATGTAGCTTTATATGAAGAAAATTTAATATGTTTTCCCATGTATGTGCTATATTGTTTTTGGGAAACTGATAGTAAAATTAATATATTTTACTCTGGGATTAAACAATGTTTAAAAATTTCATTAGTTGTATGAAAATTTAATATTTATGAGATTGTGGATCGTTGTTTTGAGAAAGTTGAGATGGAATTTTCTAACATGTATGTTCCTTGATATTAAAATAGTAAAAAAAGGTCAAATTGGAAATCAGTGGAGAAGAACCCGATTAAGAAATCTAGATGTAATCCCTCTAAATGATCCAACTGGGGAAAACGATATTTCAAGGAATGTTTCATGGGATCAGGGGAGTGTTTTTTGTGTGGAAAATTTGTCACATAGAATTGTGAATGTAATAAAAATACTTTCGAACAAAAAAAAGAATAGGGTAACTAATATCCATACAATTGTGTGGTTTTTTAGTTGAAATGTGTTAGGTAATTATGTTAATTTGTTTATAAAGATAGTTACATAGGATATAAATATTCAATATAGGAAATATAAAGGTATAGTTAGGTCATTTTATACTACTACAGTTGATATTTGTGCATTAAATGAATTGAGGACATGTATGTTACTTGTGTATTCGAATTATAGAAAGACCTTTTTTTTACTATGGATCTTCGCATTATTTCATTTATAAGAAATTTTCATGTAAATTGAGAATATATCATAATGAAAATAAGAAAGAACATTTGGTGAAAACTCTGGGTGGAAGTATTAAATCAACCATAATTTATAGGAATATTCCTATTGATATCAGTGGGATGATCTTTCATGAAAATTTGATTGAACTATCCATAGTAGAGTTTGATGTCATTCTTAGTTTGGATTGAATTTCATTTTATCATGATAAGATATATTTATGTGCTAAAGAAGTTGTGTTCGATGATTTATTTTCTTTTATAATAGAAGACGTATATGTGAAATTATTTAGAGATGTATGTACAAGTTACCAAGCTCACATCATCGAAAATACTGAAAATGTTCATATAATAATGTTTAAGTATCAAATTAATACATGGATTCATTTTATGATGATTTTCTTAGTTTTATTCTTAATCGGGAAGTTGAGTTTACTGTTAACTTAGTTTCTGAAGTTTAGCCTATTTCAGTACCCCCTTATCTAAAGGCTCAAGTGGGACTTTAGAATTGGAAAAATAATTACATTAGTTATTAGATAATGGTTTCATCAAACCTAATATTTCACCATGGGGTGATCTTGTTTTGTTTGATAAAAATAAATATTGTTTAATGAGACTTTTCATTTATTATAAATACTTTGATAACATCACTATTAAGAACAAGTATCTATTTCCCTATATCGATGATTTGTTTTATCATATCCAAGGAGATTAGTATTTTTCCAATATTGAGCTGATGTTAGTGTACCATTAGTTGAAAGTGAAGGAAGAAGACATTCTAAAGACTCATTTTCGGAAAAGATATGGGAACTATGAGTTTTTAGATATGTTTTTTGGGTTATCTAATTCACCTAACATATTTATTAGCCTTATGAATTGAAATTTTCATGAGTTTATATATAGGTTTGTGGTTGTCATTAGTGACTACAGTTTGGAATATTATTAAATTCATAAGGAACATGAAATACACCTATGATTGTTTTTAAAAACCACAAAAGAAAAGAAACAGCATTGTAAATTTCGAAAGTGTGAAATATGGTTACAAAAAATTTCTTTCTTTGGAAGTATTGTCTATAAATATGGAATAGCCATTTACCATCTTAGAAAATCTTTTTACGAATGGAAAAGACAACCAAATATCACATCGACACATAGTTTTTTGGATTAAAAGGATACTATCGACATTTTATTGAAAATGTTTATAATTTTTCTAAAAGAATATATAATTTTAATCAAAAAGGACTTAATTTCACCTGGATAAGATAATGTTATTATTTTTTAGAAGAACCCAAAATAATTTTGGTGAATTATGGACTTTTTTCCCTACTTTCTAGAAATGGATAATTTTTCATCAACATGGATTCTTCATTAATAGGCCTTGGTTTTTTACTAATGTATAGTTACTAGGTAATTTATTATAATTCATATTAGTCGATACCTAATGAGTTAAATTACATTACACATGAATTGGAATTAGCTACTGTAGATTTTTATTTATTAATTTTTAGGCATCATTTGTATAAAGAAAAGTTAAAAATATATACTGATCCGAAAATTTTGAAGTATATATTCATTAAAAAATAACTGATCATGAGGAAGAGATGATGGTTGGAACTCATAAAGGATTATGATTTAATGATTCATTATCATCCTTGAAAATAAAACAATGTGTATTATGCTTTGACGTGAAAAAATAATTCTACTTTAACTATGTTACATATTGAATATTACCCTTTGGTTAATGATTTGATATATTTCGGCACAAATGTTTTGGATGTAGCGAAATCATATGTTTTGTTTCTGGTTTATTCATATTTGAATATTTCAAAAATAATTACTAAATAATAGAACAAGGGTCAATATTCTTAGAAAAAGTTATAATCCATTATGAAGGGTATGTTTCCTGATTTTAATATTGATAAAGAAGGTATATTACAATTTTGGAAAATATTATCTGTGTCTAATAACTTCTAGTTGAGGAAAGAGTTTTTGAATAAAGAATAAAATTCTCCAATTTCCATTCATATGATTATAAATAAGATGTACAGAGACTATCGGTAGTATTACTAGAGGGATGGAATGAAAATAGATATATTTTACTACACCGTGAAGTGTTTGATCTGTTAGGAAGTTAAAGTAGAGTGATAGTTACCCAAGGGACTACTTCAACAATTTCTAGTGGTAGAGTATAAATGTGAACTTATATCCCTGGAAATCATGGTTGGATTTATAAGGAAATATAGAGGTCACAATGAAATTTGGGTTATTGTTGATCAATTAATTAAATCTAGACATTTCATTCCTATTCAAGATATAATGTCTTTATATTATCATTTTTTTGACTTTATATAAAGGATATAGTTTGGTAGTAGGGTTTGTATCTCTCCATTATATCAGAATGTGGTCCTATATTCACATCATTTTTTGGAAATGACTTCAAAATTCATTAGATACTGAATTTAATTTCTATAAATTGTTTCCTAAATCTAATGGACAGTTTGAGTGAAAAATTCAAACCATGAAGATAATATTCATTATAATTCCATGGATTACCAGGGAATTTGGCATGAATATATTTCTTCAGATGAGTTTTATTATAATAATTATTTACATTCTAGTATAGATATGGAACCATTTGAGCCATTAAATGAGAATCAATGTCAGACATTGACTTTTTGGGATGAAGTGGGATTAAAGGAGATGAATTGAATAGAGTTGGTAGAGTAAATGGATGATAAGGTGCAATTGATTTATTTACACATGGGGATATCTCAGAGTAGGGAAAAAGATATATGTATAAGTAATGAAACAATCTTTTATTTTGGTATTGAAAATGGTTTTTTATTTCATTTTAAAAAAACATTACAGCTTGTTCAGGAAGCCAAAGACCAAATAATACTCGCGGCGGCGGAGAAGGTCGTTGTCACCGCATACGTTAAAAGAAACTTTCCTTTTTGTCATTTTGTAAAATTATTCGTAGAAAAAGATTCCTTTTGTATAAAAGTAAAAGTCAAAGGGGTTTATACATAATATAAAATAAAGTTGTGTATAAAACGAAATATTCCTCAATGAAAGAAGATTGAGACGATGTCCCTTACAAAGTCGGTATCCTTAGATTAAGGATAAATCAATTATATGATTATGTGTGTAAAATACGAATACACAAAATATAAGTGGATATTAAGTGTAAAAAAATCAGAGGAAATTCACACATAATCATAGAATGACATATTCATGGTTTACAAATTTATCCCAAAGAATCGAAATTTGGTTAAGAAGTTCCCTTGCAAAAATTAGACAGCCTAACAGTGTCACTTCAGAAATAGAGTGGATGAGAGATAAAAAGGGTATCTCATCACATGGAAATAAAATTTACATCAATAAGGATATAGAAGAACATATCCCAAGATAATATTATGTGAATTAAAAGACATAACAAAATATGTCTTTTAAAAAGAGGAGGGTGAAAGGTTCCCTTACCGATATGGGTATCTTTCGAAACATACACCACGTGAAATAAGGACAATACAACATTGATGTAAATACTCATAAATGAAAGAATATTACACAATGAGTAAAATAATGGTCAGTACATAGACCACTAAAAGGAAATTGTGGCAAATGTAGCATAAATCTCATGGGAATAAAAGTGAGATGAAAAATCCCTTAAGAAAACTCGACAGCCTAACAGCGCCACTTAAAACTTCCAAAAATGGATTGATGAGATCAAATAGGGTATCTCATCACATTAAAATAAAATTTAAAGAAAGAGTAATATAAAATAACATCCCCCATCATAACAAATATGAGTTTAAAATAAGTTACAAAAAGGAGAGTACTTAAAGAGAAAGAGAGAGGTTAGATCTCTTACGAAAATTCAGCAGCCTAACGCCGCCACTCAAAACTTCCAAAATGGATTGATGAGAGAGAATAGGGTCTCTCATCATATGAACATAAAAATTACAGTAAGATTAATATAAAAAAATATCCCAATAACAAGAAAGATGATCTTTAAAAGGAATGACATAAAAGAGTGTACTTTAAAAGAAAGAGAGGAGTCGGATCCCTTACCTCGTGTCGGAAATGACTCGATCGTTCTTTAATCTCCTGAATAATAAAATTTGGTCAATTTATAATTTCTTAAGGAAATCCTTTAAATATTATTATTTAGTTAATATCACATATTATAATTTTATAATAATTGGTTAATAAAGTGAGTTCGTATTAGACGTTTTTGTCAATGTTCAGTACATGAGTAAAAATTAAACTTGTTGGAAAAGAATTTTCCATACATTTATAGGTACATAATCTCCATAATAGTATTTATGTTTTAAATATCATATATATCCAGTATATATTCATTTTATACTATTCCATAGCATTTGGAGATAAAAAATTAAAAGCACCGTTCATGGAGACGGTAGGCCGTATGTACGCATGAACGCTGCTTTCATTTTTTTTCCATATTAATGGAATTAAAACAAAATGAGAGATATATATATTATAATTCCATAATGATACCCATAATTTAGATGTAATATATTACATATATATCCATTATATATATGTACTTATAATAGTACATAACATTTGGAGATAAGAAATGAAATGTACCGTTCATGGAGACGGTAAGCCGTATGTACGCAAGAACGCTACTTTCATTTATTTTTTTTGTTTTAAATTGAATGAAATAATAAAGATATAAAGGGATACTATAATTAAATTAGGATAACATATGTAATACCATTAATTCCATCCTTTATATGTCCCACATATGGCATTAACGAATCAAATCACTTTGAGGGGGCAGTAGTCCGCACTTCCTAAAATGAAGATATCGCATTTTACCCATAATGGAAACCGAAAAGTTATTCCATAAATGAAAAATACAGAAGCTTAAGGAAAACATAAACATATTATATATCATATATAAATATAGTTACATCTTAATGGCCACCTTTGAAGGTTTTAAAAGAATGTTGAACAATCATCGTTTCGGGAGGCAGAAATTCGCCATCCACGGAAACAATATGTTCTTTAACCATTAGATGTAGGTGTGTGTCTGTGTAGCTAGAATAATTCTTATAAAAACATCATAGTATATTTAAGATACTCTATTTGTTACAAAATAAATTAATAAAAAGAGTTCAGGGGGTTGGAGAAGCAAAATAAAACAAAAGGACACAAGTGAAGACATTATCTTTAAATCTAGTAACTTCCTTTGATTTGAGATCAAAGGCTTCTTTGGAAAGGATTCTGCCCAATGTGAGGCTTCAAGGAGTTATAGAGGGATGTGGAGAGATAAAATGGGCAGGGTTTTTCCGAGTCAAATGCTTTGGAAGTGTGGGTAAGGAGGTAGAGGTGGGGGCTTTTTATAAGAGGAGAGGAGGGGCACTATTGGAAAGGTATAATATGTAACTTTAGTTTCAAATGCGTTTCAGATTTTAATGGTCCCACATTAATTTATTTCGAGGATAAGGTGATAAGGGTTTTAAATAAACCCATACAATAGGTTTTGGACATGTTTAGGTCTTATAGTTTACATTATCTTTCCATTTTATTTAAATCGTAAAATAATGAGGTCATCGCTACTTCATCATGATGTCATAAATAATTTAATTTATTTAATTTTTAAAAATTATAAAAAAATAATGTGATGTAGGAAATATTTTTATCTTTCCAATTAATATTTATAGTCCAAAATATCATTTATATAGACAAAATAAATTTTTTTTTACTTAGGTGATACATTCTTTGTTACATTTAACATTCTTTAAAAATAAAAATATAAAAAGTCACTTTCTCACAAAAGTGATTCAATGGGGACCCCAAGTTTAGAACAAGGCATCCGATGGTCGGCCATGAGACAAAAGTATCCTTATGACACATTTTTTGGTCATTTTGTATTATTATGATATTATCTTATTATCTTTAACTACCCGATTACTCATTAATAAAGATAATTAAAGATAATTACTGTCGTTACTATTCATAATGTCTAAAAACAAAAGAGTCTTAATTACATAATTTGGACCTTCTGATTCCAAATATTTAATTCATTTTAAAAAATTCCAAAACACATAAATTTCAATAATTAATTTAAAGAAACTTCCCGTTGTCAAAACAAATAGCTGGTTTTTTAGAAACAATATTTATGAAAAGTTTGGCACTTGTTTATGCCTAATTCCAAAGTGAAATTAATCCCAAATACCTTCATTGAATTACATGGTAAAAATATATTCTAATTAAACATTAAAACAAATTAACAATATAATATAACCATATAATTAAATTAAATGAAAAATCAGTTTTGATGTAAAATGCAGTATTTTTCACTATTCATTGAAAAATGAACATTGTCAGAAAAATACCAAAAATTAACCCAAGGTAAATTTCAATGTCCCAATCATAAATAATATGTTTATTATGAATAATAGTGCTTCTAAAATTGTCAAAAAGTGGATTTAAAAGGGGTTCACCATCAAAAGGTGGTTAATCAACCTTTTAAAAAATATTACATTGTTTACGCTTAAAAACCCGATTCATTTGAATTTTTAATCCTCTAACATTTATTGAAAAAAGTAAAAATATTTTTCAGACATATATAATAATTTTGTAGTTGGTTCTGTTCATTCCCGCCATTACAACGTCTAGGCGCGAACTACAATTTAAAATAATATTATTTTATTATTAGAGTGCAACGTAAGATTTCAAAGAAACTTGTTGTTGCATATTGGGTACGCCATCGAGCACAACATTCCCTTTAAAGTAATATTAATATTTTATTCACAAATATGGATAAATGTGAAAATTTCATACTCTTTATTTACTTGGGGTGTTACATCCTTCCCCCCTTTGGGAATTGCGTCCTCGCAATTTTAAAATTGAGCTTGGAAACATCCTTGAACGTCCCACATCGAAACAAGAGTCGGTAAAACAATCACTTTAAAATAAAGAAAGATAAGTACAAAGGTCACCCGAGTTAACCCATACTAGGATTCCATGTATGAAAATATGGACATGGAGGAAAAAACATAGGGTCATGTTCTGATGGAGAATGATAGAAAACATGTTTAAGAGAAAGTTAACAACAAGAAAATCACAAACTTGTGAAGAGTTAAACGGTATTTGATTCCCCAATAGGAAAAGTTAATAGAAAACATTTTTGTTTTAAGTTACTTTCTATTGAGGTATTTATTCATAAGGAAACATAATCACTTATCATGTTGACTTTCAAATTTTATGATATTCCTTACACAAACTCATATTTTCTCTAAAAGACGAGTATTTAGGAAGACTAGTTCACATTTAGAGTACTATAATCAACTTCTAGAGAATCACCTAATCCACAAAAGAGAACTATATACTTCCCATGTATTTAGACTTTAACCAAAACCAAAACCAAAAAGGTTAGTACAAGATCAGATAATCCAGAAAAGGATAACCCTTTATAAAAAGAAAATCCATTATTAATCTCCAAAATTAGTCCAACAAACCCCAAAGTTCAACGAGGACCATTCGATAAACAATTTGTCCATAAAATTCTTCAATTTAAACCAAACTAAGATTGAAACCCAAATTTTTGAAGGATTTAGTCACATAGTCTTCCAATTTAAATCGTAACATTTATCTTTAAACAATATCAGTTGCTCCTAAAGTCTCGTATTGAAAAGTAATTAACCTAATCACATATCCTCCATGATAGGTTAATAATTTTCATAAATATCCCAAAATCAACTTACTCTTAATTCATAAAGTCACCTAACTAAAAAGAATAAGTCATACTAACCAGGGACTTCATGTAGTCCAGTGGTAGGCGATAAATACCAGTTGCACTTTGGTTGTGGGTTCGATTCCCGCAGCTTTGTCTGACACGATGGGTTGTCACGTGGTATACATTTTTTCCTTTTTCCAAAATATATAATTCTCAAATCATTCCCCAAAAAAGAGATAAAATCATCAAAAATAACCACAACATAATTTAACCTCAATTTTACCTCATGCCTTTAACTTCCATCATAACATATAGTAACCCATAATTACCTCAAAAGTAAGGATCATATAAACCCAAATGGTTATTTATAACTATGTACACAAAAGAACAGATAACTATTAGTCAAATAAAATTTTCATATTTTAAACATCAGGGTTACACATACTATATAAAGTCTTCTAATATAACCCCATCATCAAAAGAGACTTAATACTCTTAAGAATTTCACCATAACTCTTGAAGCCCTTATATATTTACTTCTTACTCATTCAACATTCTTCATGATCCATTAACAATTCCTTTCCAACTTATTCTAAAATACGTTTTTCCTAAAATCAAAATCATGAATCATATCCTAAGATTCCAAAATTGGAAAACAAAAGTTATGAAATAATCCATACCTTTGATTGGTCATTGTCAGTTTCTTCATCCTCAATCGGAATGGAATTAGGTATTGGTAAACGAGTATTTGTACGATCTTGGTGATCCCACTCCCGAAACTTCTTCATAGGACATGTGTTTGCATAATGACCATGCACACCACATTTAAAACATTCTATTGATCCCTCAGAAAGAAGTTCTTTCCCTTTCCTCGAGTCAACTGGATGCTTCCTTTTTCCATGGCAGGTTTTTGCTTTATGACCCTCATTTCCACATATATAGAATATTTCTGTCCCTTTGAAACATTTTCCTAGGTGTTTCTTTCCACATCTTTGACACATAGGTTTTTGAACACACTTACCTTTATGATTGTTACCTATAGTTCCATAGGGATTTGTTTCTCGCATATATGATGCCTTAAGGAAATCACCAAGTCTTAGGTTGTCAATCATGACTCGAGATAGTTGGTTGAGGATAAACACAAGAGTTCTCATTGCAGCTTCCATATCATTCATTTGCTCGCTCAAAAAACTGTCACAATTTCCTTCACATCCACTGTTACTTTGGTGCCCGCTAGATCCAGCCATTTACTAAAACCAAAAAGGTCAGTGCGAGTATATCAAAAAAACCATCATGTACTAATGAGGAAGGTAAAAACTAAGATATACTTACTCATTCAATTTATCTAAAAATAGGACTCTTTCTGAAATCCTAACTATTATGGTAATGTAAGTTATTCTTAAAGAATACCCTAACCTCTAAAGTTATCTAAACCAACCTTTGATACCAACTATAAGGCCCCAGCCTTAAACCTTACTTAATCTTGAGTTATTACAAGATTACACATTGAGGATCTTTTCAGGTTTAGAGTTTTAGTGAATTAGGATATAACTATTACATCCCAAAAGATTACAAAGTAGAAACTTCTACTAGTTTCTATAAAATAAAAACTCTTAAAAAGAAACATGTCTAGTTCCATGTTTTAGGTAGAACAACTTTCCCTTGATCCCATCCTTGACCCTATTCCACATTAAGTCCTGTGAAAAACATTTCAAAAACTTGGGATGAGCATAAAAAGCTCAGTAAGGGATAAACAAAGAATGAAAACTGTTAGTTTTTCAAAACAACAAGTAAACCATGTATACTTTATCAAAGTAATATTTTTCACCTTTTCGAAGTAGTAAAAACTCTTCATTGAATAAAAGTTCATTACATACCCTTCTGTAACCAAAATATTACCATAAAACCCATATAATGATCACATAACACATAAAGGTAACTTGGAACATAAACATACTTAAGTGGAATAACCATAAGGTCGACTTCCACACATATAACTTAATGGAATAGCCATTCGGCCAACTTCCATACATACTTAATGGAATAGACATACGACCGACTTCCATACCCAATGAATTGGGGGTTATAACGTAACCACCCGTCCTGGTATTCATGGCACCACCCTTCATATGGTTTATCACGTAACCAACCATCGAATGTCCATGTACCATTATAAAATTATAACACATAAAACCAATATAAGGGAATGATAACATTTCAGAACTTTGATCACAATATATCCCTTAAATATATTGACATAACAAATAGATTATAAAAAACCAATTTCAATACCAAAATACATAAAAGATTTTATGGTATTTATTTCATTAAAAAAACATTATAGCTTGTTCAGGAAGCCAAAGACCAAATAATACTCGCGGCGGCGGAGAAGGTCATTGTCACCGCGTACGTCAAAAGAAACATTCCTTTTTGTCGTTTTTTAAAATGCATCATAGAAAAAGATTACTTTTGTATAAAAGTAAAAGTCAAAGGGGTTTATACATCGTATAAAAGAAAGTTGTGTATAAAACGAAATATTCCTCAATGGAAGGAGATTGAGATGAAGTCCCTTACAAAGTCAGTATCCTTAGATTAAGTATAAATCAATTATATGATTATGTGTGACAAATAAGAATACACAAAATATAAGTGGATATTAGGTGTAAAACAATCAGAGGACATTCAAACATAATCATTGAACAAAATATTCAAGGTGTACAAGTTTATCCCAAAGAATCAAAATTGGGTTAAGAAGTTCCCTTGGAAAAATTAGACAGCCTAACGGCTTCACTTGAGAAAAAGAGTTGAAGAGAGATAAAAAGGGTATCTCATCACTTGGACATAAAATTTACATCAATAAGGATATATAGGAACATATACCAACATAATATAATGTGAATTAAAAGACATAACAAAATAAGTCTGTTAAAAAGAGGAGGGTGAATGTTTCCCTTACTGACATGGGTATCTTTCGAAACATACACCCCGTGAAAGAAGGATAATAAAAAATTGATGTAAATACTCATAAATGAAATAATATTACACAATGAGTAAAATAATTGTCAGTACATACAACACTAAAAGGAAATTGTGGTAAATGTAGCATAAATCTCAAGGGAATAAAAGTGAGATGAAAAATCCCTTATGAAAACTCGACAGCCTAACGATGCCACTTAAAACTTCCAAAAATGGATTGATGAGATCAAACAGGGTATCTCATCACATTACAATAAAATGCACAGAAAGTGGAATATAAAAGAACATACCCCATCATAACAAAGAGGATCTTAAAAGAAGCGACATAAAGGGGAGTACTTAAAGAGAAAGAGAGAGGTTAGATCTCTTACGAAAATTCGGTAGCCTAACGGCGCCACTCAAAACTTCCAAAATGGATTGATGAGAGAGAATAGGGTCTCTCATCATATGAACATAAAAATTAAAGTAAGAGTAATATAAAAGAATATCCCAATAACATGAAATAAGATCTTTAAAAGGAATGACATAAAAGAGTGTACTTTAAAAGAAAGAGAGGAGTCGGATCCCTTACCTCGTGTTCGACATGACTTGATCGTTATTTAATCTCATGAATAATAAAATTTGGTCAATTTATAATTTCTTAAGGACCTCCTTTAAATATTATTATTTAGTTCATATCACATTTTATAATGTTATAATAATTGGTTAATAAGGTGAGTTCGTATCAGACGTTTTTGTCGATGTTCAGTACATGAGTAAAAATTGAACTTGTTGGAAAATAATTTTCCATGTAGTTATAGGTACATCATCTCCAAAATAGTATTTGTGTTTTAAATATCATATATATCCAGTATATTTTCATTTTATACTATGGCATAGCATTTGGAGATAAAAAAGTAAAAGCACCGTTCATGGAGACGGTAGGCCGTACGTACGCATGAACGCTACTTTCATTTTTTTTCCATATTAATGGAATTAAAACAAAATGAGAGATATATATATTATAATTACAGAATTATAAACATCATTTAGCTGTATTATATTACATATATATCCATTATATATATGTACTTATAATAGTACATAACATTTGGAGATAAGAAATGAAATGTGCCGTTCATGGAGACGGTAAGCCGTACATACACATGAACGCTACTTTCATTTCTTTTTTTTGTATTCAATTGAATTAAATAATAAATATACAAAGGTATAATATAATTCCATTAGGATAACATATGTAATACAATTAATTCCATCTTTTATACGTCCCACATATGACATTAACGAATCAAATCACTTTGAGGGGGCGGTAGTCCGCACTTCCTAAAATGAAGATATCGCGTTTACCCATAATGGAAACAATAAAGGTATTCCATAAATGAAAAATAAAGAATCTTAAGGAAAAAATAAACATATTATATATCATATATAAATATAGTGACATCTTAATGGCCACCTTTAAAGGTGTTAAAAGAATGTTGAACAATCATCCTTTCGGGAGGCAGAAATTCGCCATCCACGGAAACAGTGTGTTCTTTAACCATTAGATGTAGGTGTGTGTAAGTGTAGCTAGAATACTTCTTATCAAAACATCCTAATATATTTAATATACAGGATTTGTTACAAAATAAATTAATAAAAAGAGTTTACGGGGTTGGAGAAGCAAAATAAAACAAAAGGACACAAGTGAAGACATTACCTTTAAATCTGGTAACTTCCTTTGATTTGAGCTCAAAGGCTTCCTTGGAAAGGATTCTGCCCAAAGTGAGGCTTCAAGGAGTTATAGAGGGATGTGTAGAGATGTAAAGGGTAGGGGTTGGCCGAGCCAAAGGCTTTGGTAGTGTGGGTATGGAGGTAGAGGTGGGGGCCTTTTATAAGAGGAGAGGAGGGGCACTCTTGGAAAGGTATAAAATGTAACTTTATTTTCAAATGCGTTTCAGATTTTAATGGTCCCACATTGATATGGTTCTAGGATAAGGTGATAAGGGTTCTAAATACACCCATCCAATCGGTTTTGGAAATGTGTAGGTCTTAGATTTTACATTATCTTTCTATTTCATTTAAATCGTTAAATAATGAGGCCATCGCTGCATCATCATGATGTCATAAATAATTTAATCTATTTAATGTCTAAAAATTAAAAAAAAATACTTTGATGTAGGAAATATTTTTATCATTCCAATTAATATTTATAGTCCAAAAGATCATTTATGTAGCCAAAATTAAAAATATTTTACTTAGGTGATACATTCTTTGTTACATTTAACATTCTTTAAAAATAAAAAGATAAAAAGTCAATTTCTCACAAAAGTGATTCCATGGGGCCCCCAAGTTTGGCACAAGGAATCCCATTGTCTTCAATGAGACAACCAGTAGCCTTAGGACACATTTTTTAGTCATTTTTTATTATTATGATATTATCTTATTATCTTTAACTACCCGATTACTCATTAATCAAGATAATTAATGATAATTACCGTTGTTACTATTCATAATGTGTAAAAAAAAGAGTCTTAATTACATAATTTGGACCTTATGATTGAAAATATGTAATTAATTTTACCAAATTAAAAACACATAAATTGAAATAATTAATTTAAAAAAACTTCCCGTTGTCAAAACAAATAGCGGGTTTTTTAGAAACAATATTTTTGAAAAGTTTGGCACTTGTTTATGCCTAATTCTAAAGTGAAATTAATCCCAAAGACCATCATTGAATTACATGGTAAAAATATATTCTAATTACACTTTAAAACAAATTAACAATATAATATAACCATATAATTAAATTATATGAAAAAGCAGTTTTGATGTAAAATGCAGTATTTTTCACTATTCATTGAAAAATGAACATTGTCAGAAAAATACAAAAAATTAACCCAAGGTAAATTTCAATGTCCCAATCAGAAATAATATGTTTATTTTGAAAAATAGTGCTTATGAAATTGTCAATAAGTGGATTTAAATGGGGTTCGCCATCAAAAGGTGGTTAATCCACCTTTAAAAAAATATTAGAATGTTTACGCTTCAAAACTGGATTCATTTGCATTTTTAATCCTCTAACATTTATTGAAAAAAAGTAAAAATATTTGTCAAACATATATAATAATTTTGTAGTTAGTTCTGTTCATTCTCTCCATTACAATGGCTAGGCGTTAACTACCATTTAAAATAATATTATTTCATTATTAGAGTGCAACGTAAGATTTCAAAGAAACTTGTTGTTGCATACTGGGTACGCCATCGAGAACAACATTCCCTTTAAAGTAATATTAATATTTTATTCACAAATATGGATAAATGTGAAAATGTCATACTCTTTATTTTCCTGGGGTGTTACAAATATAATATTTATATTTTATATTTATAACATATTTATTCATTCTTATTCATTATATCATATATAATTTTTTATATTTCAATACAAAATGGATGTGATAACATCATTTGTTTGTACGACAGACTATCACCCTGCAAAGCAATGTGATCCAGATTCACTAACATGATACATGGAAAGTAATATGGGTAAAGATAATGATTATATGTGATATAAATAATATATTAAAATATTAATGACATATTTATTATTTTTTAAATATAATATAACATTTTATATATTATATTTTCATTCATTGAAAAAGTGATAACGCTGTTCATGGATGTATGGACTACCGCCATCTCGAAACAATGGGATTAATTTTTTCATCAACGCATCATAATAAAGATAAATATAAGTATATATTATAAAATATTATTTTATTTATGACAAAAAAATCATTATGGAATGATGAATATTACTTTCTTATATTCTATAGTGATCATTGAAAAATGGAAATGATACTCAACTGTACATATGACCAACCATCCCCATGATCATAACATTAGTTCATTTTTCATAACAATATATAATTATTTGTTTTAAAATTATAATTTATTGATAAATATGAATGTTATTTCATGATTATTATTCTGTATATTTTTAAATAATGTTTTCTATAACAATATTCGTCCTTCAAAATCCATTTTTTACACATAAGCCAAACATGGTCATAACATCAGACATAAAATTAATTTTTTAGTTAATTATATATAAATTTTTAATAAGTAAAATGGTAGTAATAATAAGCTTTAAAAATTTTATCAATCAAGTAAATAATTAACATTAATTTTCTTATTTATAAATATAAAGACACACATGTTGAATGAGACTCAAGGATTGGGACTTTCTCTAAATTTTCTTTTCAATGAGGCATATCATGATTTAATAAACCAATATTCTTTTACAATGTTTATATCCATCATCATTAACATTTTATATCATTAATTACTATATTATCATGGAAATTTAATGTTTTTAATGTTAACATTTCATTAGTATTATGATAAAAGTGTTTTCCTAGTGATAAGGGACTTTTCATTTGAAAAATACTATTTTATGAGTTTTCCTTCAAAGTATCTTTCTCTTAAATGTCCATGATTTTAAAATATATTTATGAATGTTTTATTATAAAAATATATTATTTATAATTTAAATTTTTTACTACATTTTCAATTTTTTTCAAAAAGGAATCTCTTAACATGATTTATTCAAAATGTTTTGACAAAAGATGAAAAGAATTCCTATTATACAGAGTGAAAATGACTTTTCTTCCATCATGAAAATTATATCATTTTTGGATTAAGTTCTAAGATTTCATGCTTCCTTTAATGAAAACTTGTTTCCCTTTTTTTGGTTACTTTGGTATTTAGAATATTTTTTAGAAGAATAAGGTATTTTTATATTGAAAATGGATTTTTAAAAGAAAAGGTTATTTTGATATCCAAAATTTATTTTCTTTTAAATATAAAATAGTTTTTAAAATATTTTATGAAGTATAATTACAAGCATACAAATATTTAGATCATTATATGGTACATGATAATTATATAATGGGGTGTCCCAGATAACGTCAGGTGATCCTGTTAAGGCTTGTACGATGTGGTAGCCAGATAATGCTTGGTGATCCCATTACAACTTATATGACGGGGAGGACAAGATAACACTACGTTATCCCATTATAGCTTAAATGATGGTTTCACTTATATAATTATGTAATGAAGTCGTTAATTATTATAATGTATATTGACCTTATGATTATTCCTATTAAAAGGTTTTTGAAAGGGTTCTACAAATCGGATTCTCTAGGTCATCAAAAATGGTTCTTTTCTAACTATGAGTTTTAAATATTTTCTATGATAAATTGTTTTGCGTGTTTTTAAAATGAAATTTTATTACATAAAATTATAAAATAAAATTTAATATTAAGGTAAATTTTTCATGAGTTTTTATGTTTTCACAGGACTAATAGTTTTCCTTCTTTGAGAATCCCTTACTGAGAGTTTTTTTATCATCCCATATTTTTAATTGTTTTTCACAAGATGTAATGATGTGTAAGTGAAAGGAAGAAGTAATGTTGAAATTAATGTATATTTACATTTAAATAAATCTTGCCTTATTTTAGAAGTTTTATATTATTGGAATTATGTATATTAATCAGAAGTGTCCACTTTATATTATATGGTTTTTTAATGTATGAGTCATGACCTAATTCTATAAAACTCTAAACATAAAAAGATCCTAAAATGTATAAGAATGAAATATTGAATTAGAACTCCAAAATAATGTAATGTTTAAGGCTGGGTCCTTATAGAATGTTCATATATTGATTAATTTATTCCATGATAGTAATAATATTAGTTATATATTTGTAACATAAATGTATAGAAAAGTCAATCAATTTGATGGATGACTTAACCACGAGTTGTTTTTATTGGTTTATGATGGATTATTAGTCACTATAATTAGATGAAAATAATTGATAAAAGATATTATATAAGCATTATAATGATAAATTCTAACATATAATAATAACAATTTTGGAGACAAATTAAATTCATTTTAAAATATTGAATTTGGATTATGGATTGATGGAAATATATGCTGTGAATTTTAATTGAATTTAAGGATATTAGGATATTATTTTAGAAAATAATGTAAAATAAAATTAGATATATGGTATTATAAATAAATTAATGAATCTTGTCTTTTTAGTACATAATGAATAAGCAATGTGAAATTGAACTCACAGTCATTTTAAATGCATTATCAAGAATAAAAATCAATAGAGTTAGTTGGATGATATAAATGTGTTCAAATATATCAAGTCAATAAATTTATTATTACCAATAAATGTGTTTAAATGTGATGAATGATAAATTTTTCGTATAAATGTTAATGTATCAGTTATATATGATATAAACATTGATGCAACGCCATTAATGATGAGTTTATATCCTCTAGAAAAAATTCATTAATGAATGAGATGAAGAGTCATTAATTATTATTCAATGAGTGTTTGAAATAGTATGAGGATGATTTTTATGTTAATATTAAGGATGTGGAATATTTAATATAATTATTTTAATATCTAGGCAATGATAGGGGAACACATTATAAGTATGTTCAATTAAATCTATTGAAATAATCTTGTCCTACATTATGTAAAGTTATTTTTTAAGTATTTTTCTATTACTATATAGTAAATTTCCTGAAAAATATAACAATTATTTAATTATAATTAGATTCATATGAGGTTGAGAAGGAGGAACCCCCTGATAAATATTTAGTATAAAAATTTTTATATAGATTTTCTTGGGTGGATAATGGGAGGAATCATTATAGGTATAAGGAATTTGATTATTTGTAAACTCATTTCATGAGATTTGATGCAAAAGAAGACATGAATATATGGGTAGATATAAGATATTATTTATGATATCCGATGAAATTTTCCTCAAACTAGGTTAAATGTGAGATTATAGTGACCTGACACTGTCTTAAAAATAGATATTGGTAGTGACATTAGATGAATGATAAATATATCTGCCACAACTCACCCAATACCATGAAATGTAATAGATATAATAGTATATTATAGCTAATTGGATAATAATAATTGATTATGTATCAATAATATGGTATATTTGTTGATGATTAATTCAACCAATATCTTAGTTTTGAGAAGGAGATTAACAATAATACTCTAGAGTATTTACACACCATCACTACAATAACTAATGGATAGAGGTGTATGTTTTTGGAATAGATATATTTTATTTATGTACATATTAATTTTTGACATATGAGTTTAAGATAAATATTTTTATCATGGGAGGTTTTTATTTCATCCAATGTATGAGTATAAATCTATATCCCTTGATTTTTGAATTTCATTTAGCATGTAGACATGTATAAAACTACTAGAAATATAGATGGATGTTTCCTCCAAAACATCCAATATACTTGGGTAAGTTTAATTCTTAGGAAATCAAAGTATTTTTTTTATTCTATTTATAGTTTTAAAATGTAAAATATATGAATAGATATGAGATATAATCATTATTACATTTTAAAGAACATTGATATTTGGTCAGAGTAATATAGTTGAACCAAGGGTAGATTAATTTTGATTGATCGTTATTGTTTTTATGTATGATGAGAATGTTATGTGATGCTTGTTTTCATAAATGACATTCATATTATTTTAATTTAAATATTGGATATTCCTGGGATTGTTTCAATATATAGGATGAAAATATTGAGTATTGTTATTACCACCGATAGAGGAACAATTCCACATTGTTTACCCTTTTCAATAAATATTAGTAGATGTGAATAATGGATCATTATTGATGTTGGATTTGGGTAGTTTATTTTTATGTATAGTCGAGTGGAGATCTCATTATAGTGGATAAATTGGAGTCATTGGTGATAAGTATATTATCTATTCTGAATTTCTTAGGTGTATGAGATGAATTCATTTCATCTATAAGCATTTTATCATTAAGATATTTCATGCATACACATTTTTGTTATTATCCATATAGAATTTCAAGGATTTATATTTGTGTATGTTCATTTCTGATATCGAATGAAATATTTCATAAAGGTATTTCCTCCCGCATATATGTTGATTCCATAGTTCATTTCCCTATCCCCAATCCTTGTGGTGGTAGGAAAAAGATTTTGATTTATCTATATGAATATATGTGAAAGGTGAATCATTTTATTGCTCTAAAAAATTTCCCAAACAAGGAAAAAGTCAAAAATAAATATCTATAAAATTAGAAAAAACAAGGTCCTCTAATCTTGTTATATACAACATGTCTAAGATGGATTTATTAGATCCAATTCAATGTTCCCAGAATCACCCCAGTTTAGAAAAAAGAATGATGATTTATAATACAATAACCTCACCTTGGTATGTACACCACAAGTAGTATAAAATCATGTAGTATTTTCTATGAAACAAAAGTCCTTCCCTCAAATAAAATATTATCCTTAATCTATATTCCATAATAGGTCTTCTATAAAATGTGTTGGAAAGTTTTTTAATGATTTTTGTTCCCTACAAAACACACGGAGTACTATAATATACCAAACTCCCAACACCAACCATACAATCATCCATTATACTGATGAAACTCTTTTATGACCCACCACCACTGGAACCTCTCTTGACCAAAAATGATGATAATAGTGACAGAATATTCATACCTCTAATTGAATATAGGTTATAATTAAGCATCAAGCATATAAAAGGACACATATGGAAGGAATTATCCAAATAACCCATGATAAAACACAACAAACACCAATAAAACTAATAAAAGATATAAAAATCCAAAAAACTCCTATAAATATCATAAGTAAACAAAAAACTTTAAAGGAAAATAGAATAGTAGACCAAATGTTAGTAATTACATGAACATAAATGAACTCTAAAATCACCCAAAACTAGTAAAGCTTAGCCCAATAATAACTCCATCATGAAAATATTAAAAAAATACATATAAATGGTTTATTATAAAATTAATGTTCGTGGGATCATCGTCAAGTGATCCGATGAAAGAAATATGAACATAATTTAAATAAACTCATCATCAAAGTCGTATTAACTACCACCAATCCTCAGTAGGGATAACTAATTAAATATTAACACAATTATGCTAAATAATATCAGAATAATGTAGTAATAAAGGTACCCTCTACCCAATTATCCTCTAAACTGATCACTCTCAGTTCCCAATGGTGTTAATCCAACGATAAAATATATTCTATATCCCAAAACATACAAATATTCATTTGAAAATATCCATATAAATTATGAAATAACAAAAAATTATCTAATCCAAAATAACATACACTAGCACACAACATTATAACAACAACCACATTGTATTACGGTATGTAAAATTGATGAACATAAACCCCATTCCATTTTCTATCAAATTATTTCAATATGTTTTGTAAAGCTAAAAATTCATTTTAGAGAGGGTAGAAATTCTCTTACATCAATTATTTTTAGAGATTAATTATAAATATATATAACATAAGTGATTACAGGTTATACCATGTATAGAGGGACAATGGGAAGGGTTTGTAGTCATCCATTTGTTACCTTTACAACACAAATGTTGGTAGTACTCCCAGGACCAAAAACGATATAGTAAATGGAAATGTTACACATCTAGGGATGATTTTATTATTAAATAATAGTAAAATACAATGTAATGAAGTATAATACACAACCCAATTCCATGTGACCACACTCAATACATGATACAACATCTTATAACAACCAACCATCATAACAACTATTTTTTTACATCTTCTAAATAAATGACATTATCACAAATCTAAAACATTAAAATAAAATAAATGAAAGTAAAATTTTCTAGTTCTAACAAAATTTATAAAAACTTACTCTCAGCTGTCACAATGTCAGATTAACCAATTTATTTTACACATGTTTGTTACAATTTATACAATCCATTAAATTAAAAATTCTATTTAACATAACACCCCATATCCTTTTGGTGTTGATAAACAATTACATTATATTTATCTCCATTCTAAACCAATGTTAATAACAAGAATCTAAACATATACTTATATAATCATAGAAAAAACCACAACAACATGAAAACTGCATGTACCAATATCCTATCAGAAAATAATATCATATAAATCAATTATCAATCTATATAATAACAACATGAATCAATTTTATATTTTTATATACCTTTTTCTTTCAATCATTATGCTATTTTTCAATTTAAGATATGGATAATGCATAAAAAACATGTTTCACAAAATAAAAAAAGATATAAAATTAGATTTAAACATCCCACTTAAATAAATAAAGAAATAATATAAAACCTGAATTTATAAAAAATAAATATTAAAACCTAGTTTTTCCAATTTAATTACCCACATTTCATTGTTAATAAATTTTTATGATTTCATAAATTCAAAAAAATCATCATATAAAAAAATAAAATTTTCAAATTGAAACACCCTTCATAAAAATACTTAACATAAAAACTCATTAACTGAAACTCTTTGAAACATGTCAAATAGGCATTTTCACACCACCACCTTGATTTATTTCAAGTAAAGTTATTTATATATTTATGGGATTTTAAAATAAAATCATAAATTAAAAGCTCAATATTGATTAATTTGAGATTTATATTATATAATAAAGTGAATGTTCAAATATACCACAGAACAAATCTTCATGGTTTGGAAGAAAACAGCAAAGGAGAAATAATTATAAAATAACACCAAACATTAGAGGATTTCCAATACAATGACTCATTGAAAAATAATTCAAAAAATAAACAAACATTAAAAAACCAATTATAATATATAATGATGAGTGGTTAGAACTAAAAAAATTGATGTAAGATGGGGAGAATCACATCTCAGATTATTGGATATCCATCACACAAATTTGACATTAAAAATCCTAAATTGAATGACTAACTAAAAATCAAGATGGGATAAAGGGTGATTATAGTTAAATGGGGATCAGGGAAATTATATACAATCAATGAAAAAATATTATATATTTTCAACTTCAAAACACAATATCAGAGTGTTGAATGTTTACTAACGCTCCAATGGTGGTCCGATCTAGGAATCAAATTTTGATTCTTTATAAATATCAGGGATTATAAACCATTTCAAATTCATATAAATATATAATAACATGATGAAATATGTTTCTTAACATTAAAATTCTTCACCACATAAGAATCAACATGAACGCCAAGCCCTCCATCTTTTTATTTAAACTCCATATCCAAAACCATAATGAATCCTACATCACTACAGCATAAAATAAAAATAAAATAAAAAGGACACCATAATATATTGGAAAAAACATCATAACATAAATAAATCCATCAAAATACAATGTTTTTTGCCGTGAAAAAATCCTGGAAGGATTATCCTCTAACTCTTTCACCCCCCACAACATGGTGATATATTCATCTTCACTACCTAACTATCCATTCTAACTGAATTATGGACCAAGTCTATATATTCATCCCAAATCATTCATAAAAAGAATTACTCAAGGTCCCCAAAAAATATACCCCACTAATGTTTTAAGTAAAAATACTATGTTTCCATATACTTAAATTGATCTCAAGTGAAGTGGTTAAATATTTTAACTTTATGAGAGAAATTTTCACTAGAATATTACCCAATGATATGAATAACTAATAAAATATAACCATTAATAAATCCCAAATGACCTACCATCATAGTCTTAATGTATCAAAAGAAATGTGATTGATGTTTAACTACACAATTGTTTACCCCAGGTATGTGACTAATCTATTTATAGTATATTAATCTCTTAACCATGTCTAGTATAAAATAATGGTTATTACAACTTATCATGGGGGACTTATGTGTTTTAGGATATTTTTTATAAATGATTAAATATACTTTCCTAGTTTTTTTAACTAAAAAATAAATAAAAATAACCATAGAATTATAAATACTCTAAACATTATATATTAAATTATATTTAAATAACAATATAACATTACCTAACCTTTATAGGGAATTAAATTAGGTTCCACTAATAGAAAGTCTACTTCCCCAAGAATCTCTTTGATTTTTAGGGTTTTGAAGCTATTATTAAGTGTATAAATCACTCAATTAGGTCACATCTGCCTCTAGAAGATATCCAATATATATAAAAAACTAAAAAATTACCCAATAATAGTATAAAAAATAATAAATAATCTATAGTATTAAATCTATAGAAACATGTATATAAATATAATAAGGACAATATAAAGAATGAAAATATCAGGAAAACATTATAGATGATTATAGAATAAAAAATTGTATGGTAACTATTTTACTCATGCAAACCCCAAGTTCCATGTATGATAATGAAATTATATTAGTTAAATAATATATTATTCACATTTCAATTATTAAATAATTTATTTTAGATGTTATTTTAAAATATAACTCTAGAAAGCACATGTCATTATATTGAATTAATAATTAATAATAAATACCATCACACAAAATTGTGATATTTTTTAAGAAAACATTATAGTTAATATTATGTAATAAAATAGTAGTGTAAGTTTTCTATCCAAATAGAATGTTACCCTAACAAAAATATGGTCCACTTATCCAAAATTATCATGTCACTCAAAATGAGATCATTTTTTATGAATGATGTTATATAAATATAATATTTATTTATAACCAACATTTCTAATTAACGGCTGGTAGATTAATAAATAGCTTATTTTCATGGATTAAAAAAATACAATGAAGGTAGAGTTTTAGTGCTAAGGTAAAGAGAATATATATATATATATATACATATATTAGGGGTTGGTTATAGTTGATATGGATTTAGATGGTCATATATTAAGTAATAATAGCATTTTAGAAGGTCAAAAAGTGATAGGGAATATTTATAGGTTATGTTTAGATAAAAGGAGGTTTTTTCAAGAAATTCACTAGTTCAATAGGATCTAAAAAACCATGAATTTATGAAAATGTGGGATTGTAGGGAATTCACAGGTGGTAAAAAGTTTGGATATAATAATTGAAAAGGGAAAACATTATTAAAATATGGAATAAAATGAGTAAATCAACATAAAAAACTCTAAACAAGCCCCATTATGATTCCTATAGATTTGATAATAAATGGGAGTCCCTCATAGGTAAATTCAGTGGTTCTTTAACCTTAAATTTTTTATTATACTCATATAATTGGGTCATAAATAACAATCAATGTAACACTATAAAGTTTTATAATACCTCCTTTGAAATAAAACATGTAGTATTCAATAGTTTTCTTTACATGAAACCGTAAGTCTATTAAAACTAAGATATAATAAACCCTTATAACTAAGTCATTAAATTGGGTGGTTTGAATATTATCATAAAATTTATTAAAAATATATATAATGTTTTTTATAAATTTTAACATATCGATTAATACAAAATAAATAATTTATCAATTTTTAGTGAAGTCATTTTGTAATGGCCCGGGTTTTTGGGGTCCATTACTTTGTGAAAATCTCGTTTTGGGTTTTCGGGTATGGGAATCACGATGGTGTAGGCCTACCGGTAGCCTTAGCCTACCGGTAGCAGGCCTACCTGTTGCTTGGTATACCGGTGGCCGCAGCCTACCGGTAGCTCGGTCTACCGGTAGCTGCGGCCTACCGGTAGCTGCAGCCTACCGGTAGCTCGGCCTACCGGTAGTTGCGGCCTACCGGTAGCTCGACCTACCGGTAGCGGCCGCCTACCTGTAGCTCGGCCTACCAGTAGCACCAGCCTACTGGTAGCTCAGCTACCGGTAGCTGTCACCCACCAGTAGCTCTCAGCTACTGGTGGCTCTGGCCTACCCCCCGGGTTATTTCCAATAGCGCTCCTTTTTGCACAAATAGGGTTTTAAATCCTATTTTGACTTGTTTGAGCGTGTTTTAAAGACTCATAACGCACATAAGAGTTTTCATTAAATAATTAATCAATTAATGAGTCAGTTTAAACCACCTGAACCCCCTTAATGACGAGTGGTGCCGCGTGATCAACCCACGACCCCCGCGCCTTACGCGGTTTCGTGTTCTCACCTCAACCGTCCGTGGCTCTTATAAACATAGGGTTAAGCCGTGGTTTCTCCATTCCTTGATCGTGGCTTTTCACAAATAGCTTCGGGTGCATCAGGCGCGCCGCATCATTATTCGTAAAGTTTTGTTCCCTACCTAAACATCGATCATCTATCAACAAGTAGGGAATTTCTCCTTCGTCTCTCTCTCTTTTGTGTATCATGCGGGGTGGGAGGGCTTCTGTTCTGTAGAGTTGGAAAAACCAAACCTAAATGAAGATAATGAACTAGATTATATAGAGGGGGTGAGGGGGATCTGTGATTGTTGATGTTGTTTATATTATGACCATCTTGTTAAGTCGTGCTGGCTTATGCCTTCTGAAAATCGAGGTCGTTGGTGGTCGTTGTTTGTGCACTAATGAACCCCTGCTGATGTTTTAAATGGCTTTCTATGGTTGTAAACTCTTGTTGTGAAAAGTAAATTGTTTAATCACGTATATCCGGCCAAATAAATTTAGGCACCAGGATCAATCCTTCTGTGATAACCCCGGTTAAGACCCACAAAAATTGAAATCATGGAGTGTGTTAAGTCGTTTAATTCTGAAAATACCGGCATGACCTTGACTTGTGTTGATGGTGGTAGTTGGTTGTTTTCTTTTTCAAGCTGATTGCTGGAAATGTGGGAGGGGATGGGATCTCCCATATTTATACTCTCGGTGGTTGTGTGAATTTGGGGATGGGATCCCCTGTTGGTATGGATTCAGTGGTTGTGAGTTTTAAGACTGGGTGGGTACTTGTTTATATCACGAATTGGGGTGGGATCCTCTGTTGTTGAGAACCGGGTATGGGCGTTATGGTTGATGCTTGACTGTTTACTTTCCTGGACTTGTGCCTATGCTTACTAGTTTCCCAGTAGTGCTTAAACTTAATTAAACATTATCACTGAACTTGAAACAAGAACGGGACAAATGGGTTTTGTTGGCGAAAGTCGTGACTTAAGACTTGAACGCAGTGGTGTTGTGTTCTGTAGGCTGGTTATAAAAACCTAGGCTTTGGGTGAGTGCTTGTTACCTATATCTATACTTTTAGTTTTTTATTTCTTATTCGGGCCCCACCAAAGTTGAGCACTTAGTGCCGAACACCCCCATTTCATGGGGGATGGTGTTTTTCCCAACACTATTCTTAGTGGCTGGTTATTAGCTCGTTTTTTGCTCCATTTCCCAGATAGCCCAAGTATCTTTGGGCAGGTTGTGATGGCCTGAGGTCCATTATTAGCCCAAGAACCTTCGGGCGGGGTAGTGTGGTGTTTGGCCATGTGTGTGCGGCAGGTGGTTTCCCAAGTTCCTTCGGGATGAGGCCCATGTGTCTTCGGGCGTGGCAATGGATTTTTCTAGCCCAGGTTTCTTCGGGCATGGTGGTGGTTGTTCTAGCCTAGTTGTTTGCAGGCATAGTTACATGTGATAGTTGTGGCCCAGGTGTTTGTGGGCGGGATTCGGTAGTGGGACTGCGTGTGGTAGTTGTGGCCTAGGTGTGTGCGGGCGGGTGTGGCAGTGGGACTGTGGTGAGAATGACAGGATTGGTTCGATGCCTAGGATGTCTCAATAACCATTGGGAAAGTGGGGTGGGGTACCCAAACATCGATGTGCTATTATTATATGTTTTACTTGACTTGCGTAATTTGGGGAGTGTTCCTTGGTGAGGCTTGGGTGGATAGTTTACCTTGTTAGGTGTTTGGTTTACTTCTTTTCTCACGGGACTTTAGCACGTTCCCCCACTTATGCATGGGAGTCTTTGGTTTACCCTACCGAGTGTACTTGTATGCTCACCCTACGTATATAAAACTGCTTTCAGGTTTCCAGGAGGACTTCAGGGATCACGCAGGACCATACTAGCTCGGAACTTTGGGGAAGTTGCAGTTGTTGCTTTTCCTCTTTGGTACTTACCTTTGTACTCACCTTTTGTACTTTGTGGTTTTACTTTTGGAACATGGATGTGGGAATGGTTTACTTTTGGCTTTACTTTTCTTTTACCTTGGTGTTGGTGAGTTATATCATCTTATCTTTCGATCTTATAAAACAAAAGGGGTAATTCCTTCCATTTGTGAGAAATTTCTATACCCTTGGTTCTAGTTTCCACTCCGGGACCTATTGAAGCCGGGTCTTGGGAGTTATTATCTCTCCTTCAACTTAAATAAGGAAGGGCCTGACAATCTGCTGACCCTTCCCTCCTTTTGGTGAAGGCGGGTCATGACGGAATTGTATCAGAGGTGATGGTTGAGAGATAGGATGGAGTCTGGATTTATGTATAGTAAGGATTGCATGGGATGGTAAGGCAACAATGTTGGGTGACATTGGCGCGTGAATTAGGCCAGGGAAGACCGGCTTGGACATGGGACTTTAGGGCCCCCCCGTGATCCGATGCAAGGAATCTGGACTTACCGAACGACCAAGTGAGACCACACTGATTGCAGGGCAGAGACCCTAGGAAAGATACATGCATCATAAATGACTTGTGTTCTTGTGTTTCTGGGATGTCATGGGAATTAAGAAAAAATTAAAATCTTAAGAAATTTTAAGAACGATATTCTGCACTACTTGGCCTTAGGCATTCCCTGTTTACCTTGCAGCTATGGCACCTGGAAGGCGACCACGTGTGGTACAGGCGATTGAGGCCCCGGAGAATACATTGGCCGATCGGCAGAGAGCTGATCGAGAGGAAGAGGACGACTAGTGGTAGAAGACTCTTCAGGCCTTCCAGCGACAGGCCCTCGAGAAGTATGAGGGCAGTAGGGGAGTATGTCTATGAGGGAGCTAGGGATCAAGTTCAAGGTCCTCCTACGTTTTTCTCCGGACCTCTTTCCCGACGAGGAGTCTCGTGCAAGACGTTTAGAGGAGGCACTCCGACCATCCCTCCAGTATGCTGTTACCCCCTTTACCTTGCTGTCGTACTTGGAGGTCCAGAAGAAGGTCGAAGTGGTGGAGAGGATGCATGCTATAGGAGGAGTGTCACGAGAGGGGATCCAGCTAGGACCATCGAAGGGAAAGGCCCTCAGCACCAGGCCTCTAGCGTCAGTACCCTCTAGGTTCCAACGAATAGGGAGCATACTGCAGTAGTTTCAGTTTTGATCCCCCGGTCCTCGCCCTTTTCCTTCGGGCCCGGGACCGCGTTGCTTCATCTGTGGGAGCCCTAGACACCTCCGGAGTCAGTGCCCAGACTAGGTGTAGTACAGTGGTGGTGGACAGCCCCACCACCCGCCCCAACAGCAGCTTTCAACCAGACCTTTCTAGCAGCACCAGCAGTGAAAGCGAGCTCCTGCTCCTCCGAGGGAAGACGTAGGAGGAGGAGGCCGACCTGAGGGAGCTCCTCAGGGACCTCGACCGGGGTGTGGTCGGGCAGGTGGCCGGAAGCCGAGGGTCAGGGGAGATGGGCGTGGACAGTTACACGCCATAGAGGTAGTAGTTCCGGCAGGGACAGAGGTTGTTCGAGGTACGATCAGTCTATTTAGCACTCTTGTTTATGCCTTGTTCGATACCAGAGCTTCACAATCCTTTTTTGCACCAAGTCTAGCCCGTGCCTTGGGTTTAGATGCAGAGATACTTCCAGAGCCCCTGGTGTTGATCACACCAGTCGGAGGTCAGACCAACATTTTGTTTGTTTGTCGGGGATGTAGACTGATGATAGGGCCACATCAGTCGGTTAGGGATCTTCTTCTGCTACAGATTCAACCATACGATGTAATCCTAGGCATCGACTGGCTATTTTCTGTGTGTGCCATCATCGACTATTTCCGAATAAGGTATGTGTTGTCAGACATGGACGGTCGGCATGTTACCTTCACCGGCGAGCAGAGCAGTCGGAAGGGAAACAGACGAGAGGAACCCCTCCTCTCCTTATTGGCCGAGCTGACAGTTGAATCAGTAGATGCTAAAATGGTAAAAGTGCCAGAGATTTTCCATGAGTTTATGGACATATTCCCCGAGGAGGTGACGATTGTACCCCCTTGGCGAGATATCGAGTTTGGGATAGACCTGCAGCCCGATGCTCGACCGATCTCGATGGCTCCTTACCGGATGGCACCTTCAGAGCTACGGGAGTTGCGGATCCAGATTGATGATTTGATGAAGAGGGGTTATGTTCGACCAAGTGCATCCCCGTGGGGTGCCCCATTCTTGTTCTCAAAGAAGGCAGATGGTGGTCTCAGGTTGTGAATAGACTATAGGAGGCTTAATCAAGCGACGATTAGGGATCTCTACCCTATTCTGAGGATAGATGATCTTTTCGACCAACTGAAGGGGGCAGGATGGTTCTTGAAGATTGACCTGCGGTCTGGGTACCACCAGCTGTGAGTGAAGGAGGGAGACACCCAAAATACTGCGTTCAGATGCATGTATGGACACTTCGAGTTCATAGTCATGCCCTTCGGTGTTACGAACTCCCCGGCTGTGTTCATGGGGCTTATGAACTCCATCTTATGGGAGTACTTGGATCGGTCTGTGGTCGTATTCATCGATGACATCCTGGTCTACTCAAGATCATAGGAGGACCTTGCGGATCACCTGAGGATGGTTTTGGAGGTCCTCCGACATCATCAGCTCTATGGGAAGTTGTCGAAATGCAAGTTCTGGACACGGGAAGTGCACTTCATCGGGCACGTGGTGTCCGAGCAGGGGGTAGCAGTGGACCCATCAAAAGTTGGGGCTGTTGTTTCTTGTGCAGCACCCAAGAATGTGGAAGAGGTTCATAGTTTCCTTGGGCTGGCAGGTTACTATCCGAGGTTCTTACCCAACTTCTCCCGAGTTGCGGCCCCTTTGACATCCCTGACCAAGAAAGACCAGGTTTTTCGTGTGGAGCGAGCAGTGCGAGTCGGCCTTCAGCTATCTAAAAGAGATGTTGGTTAGTTCCCCAGTGCTGAGATTACCAGAAGAAGGGGTGGCCTATGAGGTGTTCTGTGATGCTTCAGGATAGGGCCTGGGATGCATGTTGATGCACCGACAAGGGGTCATCTCTTATGGGTCCAGGCAGCTACAACCCCATGAGCGTAATTACGCCACCCACGACTTGGATCTTGCAGTTGTCGTTTTTGCGCTAAAGTTATGGTGGCACTACCTCATCGAGGAATGCTTTGTGGTCTTCACGGATCACAAAATATTGAGGTATATCTTCTCCCAGTAGGACATAAACTTGCAACAGTAGAGATGGGTGGAGTTCCTCCAGGATTACGACTTTGAGATCTCTTATACTGAGGGAAAGGGCAATGTGGTGGCCGATGCCTTGAGTAGGAGGACGCATAAGGATGCAGTCCCAGTGTCGGCAGACACCTGGAAGGCAATGGAGGATTTGGATGCGTTACACCTGGATGCGAAGATGGATAGTGGCAGAGGCTACATATATCAGATGATAGTGCAGTCATCTCTCTTACAACAAGTGGAGGAGTCTCAGTGGGGAGACCCAGAGTGCGAAGTGATGTGTGACAGAGTTGACCAGGGCAATGCTCCGGAAGGATGGACAGAGGATGGTCAGAACCAGATTCGTTTCCAGAAAAGGTTGATTGTTCCAGGAGTGATGCGTGGTAAGGTTCTCATTGAGTTCCACAACTCACCCCTGGCGGTACACCCAGGAGTTTCCAAGATGTACCATGGACTGAAGAGGCAGTTCTGGTGGACCAGAGTTAAGCGAGTGGTGGCAGAGTTTGTGGCCAAGTGCTTAGTGTGTCAGCAAGTGAAGGCTGAACACCGAGTTCCAGGTGGCCTACTGGAGCCTCTAGATGTCCCCGAGTGGAAGTGGGATGACATCTCAATGGATTTCATCACGGGACTACCCAAGGTCCAAGGGGGATACGATTCCATCTGGGTGGTAGTAGATAGGTTGACGAAATTGGCTCACTTTCTGGAGATCAGGGAGTCGAGTACTGTGGATTATTTGGCACGAATGTACGTGGATGAAGTGGTGCGGTTTCATGGATTTCCGAGGTCTATAGTCTCAGATAGGGATGTACAGTTTACCTCACGAGTCTGGAGAGGATTGTAGCTTGCGTTTGGCACCCAGTTACACCTTAGCACTGCTTTCCATCCCCAGACAGATGGATAAATAGATCGCACCATCCATACCTTGGAGGATATGCTATGGGAATGTGTTCTGGACTCAGGAGGATCATGGGTACGACACTTGCCCCTGGTAGAGTTCGCCTAAAATAGTAGCTAACACTCTACCATTGGTATGGCCCCGTATGAAGCCTTGTACGGGAGGCCATGCCGTTCGCCTATGTGTTGGGCCGAAGAAGGAGAGGTAGGTATCCTTGGCCCAGAGGTGGTGTATAACACAACTGAGAAGGTTCAGCTCATACGGGAAAGGATGAAGGCGGCCCAGGACCGATAGAAGTCGTATGCAGATACCAGGAGAAGGACCTTGGATTTTGAGGTTGGGGACCACGTGTTCTTGAAGGTATCCCCTCGGTGTGGGCAGCGGAGGTTCGACAAGGGGAGTAAGATTTATCCCAGGTTCATCATACCCTTCGAAGTGTTGCGGCGGATTGGAAAGGTGGCTTATCAGCTAGCGTTGCCACCACCGCTACTGGGGATACATGGTGTCTTCCATGTGTCCTAGCTCTGTCGGTATCTGCACGTCGATTCATATGTCCTTGATTGTGGTGAGCTGGACATCGAGGATGACGTGACCTTTGTGGAGAGACCAATGATGATCGAGGATCGCAAGGAGAAGGTGATTCATGGGCGAACTATCCCCTTGGTTCGTGTGTTGTGGAGGCATGGTGGGCTTGAGGAGAGTACGTGGGAGAGGGAAGCAAAGATGCATACCCAGTACCTAGAGTTTTTTTTGAGTTTGTTCCTTGTTGTACCGGTTGTGGTAGAATGTTTTGTCTTTTGGCTATGAAATGTACTAGTTTTTCTTTCCTCTATTTGTGTGTGAAAATACCTAGCTATGGGGAGGAGAGAACCTGACCCCTAATCAAGATGCATTAAGGTGGATGCGATCAAACCCGTGCGGGCGAGTCAGTGCCGCCCAAAGCGGATAATATCATGACATGGGGGAGGAGACTCCCCAACCCACATGCCCAGGCAGTTTGGCATGGTATGTTGCATGGTTCATGGCGGGGAAATGTTTTAGTTAGCATGGGTTCACTCCTATGAAGTATATTTCGAGGTGGTTGTTCGGACCATCTCTTCCATTCTGGTTTTGTTTTGATTCTCAAGGACGAGAATCGTTTAAGAGGTATCTGATGTAATGGACCGGGTTTTTGGGGTCCATTACTTTGTGAAAATCTCGTTTTGGGTTTTCAAGTATGGGAATCACGGTGGTGTAGGCCTACTGGTAGCCTTAGCCTACTGATAGAAGGCCTACCGGTAGCTTGGTCTACCGGTGGCCACAACCTACCAGTAGCTCGGTCTACCGGTAGCTGCGGCCTACCGGTAGCTTGGCCTATCGGTAGCTGCAGCCTACCAGTAGCGAGGCCTACCAGTAGCGGTAGCCTACCGATAACTCGGCCTACCGGTAGCTGCAGCCTACCGGTAGCTCGGCCTACCGGTAGCCGCAACCTACTGGTAGCGAGGCCTACTGGTATCTGCGACCTACCGGTAGCCACGGCCTACTGGTAGCTCCAGCCTACCGGTAGCTCTCAGCTACCGCTGGCTCTGGCCTACCCCGTGGGTTATTTCCAGTAGCACTCTGTTTTGCGCAAATAGGTTTTTAAAGCCTATTTTGACCTGTTTGAGCGTGTTTTAAAGACCCATAACGCGCATAAGAGTTTTAATTAAATACTTAATCAATTAATGAGTCGGTTTAAACCACCAGAACCCCCTTAATAAAGAGTGGAGCCGTGTGATCAACCCACGACCCCCGCGCCTGACGCGGTTTTGCGTTCTCACCTCCACCGTCCATGGCTCTTATAAACTAAGGGTTAATCCTTGGTTTCTCCCTTCCTCGATTGTGGATTTTCACAAACAGCTTCTGGTGCATCAGGCGCACCACATCGTTATCCATAAAGTTCCACGCCCGGCCTAAACGTAGATCATCTATCAACAAGTAGGGAATTTCACCTTCATCTCTCTTATTTGTGTATCATGCGGGGTGGGCGTGCTTCTATTCTGTAGAATTGGACAAACCAGACCTAAATGAAGATAATGAACTGGATTCTATAGTGGGGGTAGCTTTGATCGTTGATGTTGTTTATATTATGACCATCTTGTTGAGTCGTGCTGGCTTATGTCTTATAAAAATTGAGGCCATTGGTGGTCGTTGTTTGTGCACTAATGAACCCCTGATGATGTTTTAAACAGCTTGTTGTGGTTGTAAACTCTTGCTGTGAAATGTAAATTGGTTAATCACATATATCCGGCCAAATAAATTAAGGGACCAGGATCAATACTTCTGTGATAACCCAGGTTAAAACCCACAAAAATTGAAATCATGGAGTGTGTTAAGTCATTTAAATCTAAAAATATAGGTATGACCCTGACTTGTGTTGATGGTGGTGGTTGGTTGTTTTCTTTTTCGAGCCGATTGCTGGAAATATTGGAGGGGATGGGATCCCCCATCTTTATACTCTCGGTGGTTGTGTGAATTTGGGGATGGGATCCCCTGTTGGTATGGATTCAGTGGTTGTGAGTTTTAAGACCGGGTGGTTACTTGTTTATATCACGAATTGGGTTGGGATCCTCTGTTGTTGAGAACTGGGTATGGGTGTTATGGTTGATGCTTGACTGTTTACTTTCCTGGACTTGTGCCTATACTTACTAGTTGCCCAGTAGTGCTTAAACTTAATTAAACATTATCAATGAACTTGAAACAGGAATGGGAAAAATGGGTTTTGTTGGCGAAAGTCGTGACTTGGGACTTAGACATAGTGGTGTTGTGTTCTGTAGGCTGGTTAAAAAAACCTAGGCATTGGCTGAGTGCTTGTTACCTATATCTATACTTGTAGTTTTGTGTTTCTTATTCGCGCCCCACCCAAGTTGAGCACTTAGTGCCGAACACCCCCATTTCATGGGGGAGGGTGTTTTTCCCAACACTATTCTTAATTGCTGGTTATTAGCTCCTTTTCTGCTCCCTTTCCTGGATAGCCCAAGTATTTTCGGGTAGGCTGTGATGGGCTGAGGTCCATTATTAGACCAAGAACCTTCAGGTGGGTTTGTGTGGTGGTTGGCCAGGTGTGTGCGGCAGGTGGTTTCCCATGTGCCTTCGGGATGAGGCCCAGGTTTCTTCGGGCATGGCAGTGGATTTTTCTAGCCCAGGTGTCTTCGGGCGTGGTGGTGGTTGTTCTGGCCTAGGTGTTTGCAGGCATGGTTACATGTGATAGTTGTGGCGCAGGTGTTTTCGGGCGGGATTCGGCTGTGGGACTGCGTGTGGTAGTTGTGGCCCAGGTGTGTGCGGGTGGGTGTGGAAGTGGGACTGCGGTGAGAATGGAGGGATTGGTTCGATGCATAGGATGTCTCAATAACCAGTGGGAAAGTGGCGCAGGGTACCCAAACATCGATGTGCTATTATTATATATTTTACTTGACCTGCGTTATTTAGGGAGTGTGCCTTGGTGAGGCTTGGGTGGATAGTTTACCTTGTTAGGTTTTTGGTTTACTTCTTTTCTTATGGGACTTTAGCACGTTCCCCCACTGGTGCATGGGAGTATTTGGTTTTCCCTACTGAGTGTACTTGTATACTCACCCTACATATATAAAACTGCTTTCAGGTTTCTAGGAGGACTTCGGGGATCACACAGGACCATACTAGCTCGGACCTTTGGGGCAGTTGCAGTTGTTGCTTTTCCTCTTTGGTACTTACCTTTGTGGTCACCTTTTGTACTTTGTGATTTTACTTTTGGAACATGCATGTGGGAATGGTTTACTTTTGGCTTTACTTTTCTTTTACCTTGGTGTTGGTGAGTTTCATCATCTTATCTCTCGATCTTATAAAACAAAAAGGAGTAATGCCTTCTATTTGTGAGAAATTTCTATACCCTTGGTGCTAGTCTTCACTCTGGTACCTATTGAAGGCAGGTCTCAAGGGTCATTATCTCTCCTTCAACTTGAATAAGGAAGGGCCTGGCAATCTGCTGACCCTTCCCTCCTTTTGGTGTAGGCGGGTCGTGACACATTTTACGCTTTAAAGATAATTTTCATCAAAAATTATTTTTAACATATTTTTGCATGAAAACATTATAATTAAATTATAAATTTCTTATATATTTTTTAAATTTAATTTAATTTTTTAAATCAGCATTTAAATATTATCTTTTGTTAAACTTTTAGTATTTTTTTAAAAATGAAGTATTTTTTCACTAAATAGTGAAATTACCAATTTTTTTAAAAACCATCATTTCATTTCAAGTAAAAGTACCATTTTGAATTAATTTTATATCAATGTAACAAAATAATCCATTAATTAGAAATTATAAAATTAATTACATAATAATCATTATTCTTTATTTTTACATAAGTATATTTTTGGGTATAAAAACATTTTTCTAAAAAATGTTTTTATTGGTGAAATATATTTTTATCTTAATAAATTAAATTAATATATATTAATTAATGTTTTTAATTTAATTTATCGATTATATATTCATTAATATATTTTAGCATTAATTTTATGGATTTTATTTGGAATGGAATGTAGGAAAAGTTTTTTTATTCTTAAAAATTCATTATAAAAAAATATGTTTTCATTTATTGTTGTAAAATTATGTATAATTATACTCATACACATATAGAAATATAATTTCGTTAAATTAATTTCATATTTTTAATAATAATAATTAAAATAATATAATAGGGTTAAAATATTTTTTCATATTGAATAGTGAAAATAGTAAATCAATTACGATAGTTAATATTAAAATGGGTTTACTAAGGGTTAAAAAAAGAGATAAGGGTAGGATTACCTCCCACATAAGTAAACATGTTATTTTTAGAATATTTTTCGACATTATATGATTCTAAATTCAAATAACTTTCATTTTAATCCACATTATCATGAAAGTGACCTTATATCATTGAAATTTGTGAAGAAATTTTATTTGTGTCCCACCCTTCAGATATAAAAGGATACCTATTCTACTACATTATTCACAACATTGTAACATTATAAATTTTTAAATACCTACTCAAAACCCCTTTTATAATCCTTAAATTCATGATAGTACATATTTTATTCTTCTAATACATATCCTTTAAGGATTAATGTGTGATACATTGGTCTCTCAAAGAAGTGGTTTAGATCTTAAACAAAATCTTTCAATTTTTTCTTTTAAAATAATTATAATAGACCTGTTATATTTATAAAAACCTGATTAATTTAGAATAATAAATATATTTATATGTTATAATGGAAATGTAACAATGATTTTCCACCTATTATCAATCAAATGGGTGATCAAAGGATCCCTTGTGCATACGTTTAGACTACTGCGACCACGGAGCGATGCGATTTATTTTCCACAACCATCATTCATGATCAGTTAATATTATATATTTAACTTTTATATATGATATTTATTTTATAATAATTATTATGTATGTGTGAATTAATATTTTACTTTCCATCATTCTTCCATCAAAAAAATGTAAATATCAATTGTGTGTAAGTAAAAAAAATTTTCTCCACGCAGTGATGTAATTAATTTTTCATCACATATTAATATGAATTTTTATACTTATGTATATAATTAGTATATATATGATATTTTTATCAAGAATAAAATTATATAAATTAATAAACCATGATCTAAGAGTATGAATTATAATCACGGACGTAAAACATGCAAGAAAAAAGAAGCAATTAACACCCGAAATGAAGATGATAAGGAAAGATTGTTAATGAATGTCGAATAAGATGTAAATAGTAAAAAATATATGGTATTATAGGTATTTTATTGTTCTGGTATTTATTTATAATAAAATATAAATTTATTATACATAAGTTTAGAGGACTTAAGAGGAAACTCGGACTTGAAGTTCGTGTCTTATGTTACAATATAATTTATTTAGGGATTGCTTTTGTTTAAATTTTATGATGATGAAAATATATGATATATATACACAAAATTATATTTAAATTTTCATAATATGGTTTCTTATATATATTTCACGACTCCCTTTCATTATACACTATTTATGAACTGAAGATACAAAATGAATGTTTTTAAGTAAAATTGACCATGTTTCTATATTTGTTTGGGAATCATTTCTTCCATGCCCATATTATCTTGAATATTTTTTAAAAAATATTCATATTATTATATATATATTTTTTAAAATCATTTTTAATGAATTTTCATTTCCTTACCTCTTTTTATGTAACAACACGTGTTTTGAGTTGATATGAAAATCCAAAGAAAATTAAAATTTTCTATTTACCTGACTGGGTGTTTTTAAAACCAACCTTCAGAATAATATTTTGGGAGCTGGAATTATTTAATGTGATTTTTTGGTCTTGTGTGAATGATTTAGAAGTTTCCTAGGTGTCTTGATGAGTTTCAGTAGCACACGACTCAAAAAATAATCATTTAAAGGGTTTGTATAGGGAACATGGTTTTTTGTAAACTGTATATCCCTCAGCAGTAAACTATGTGGCCTTATATAGGTGGACATAGGCTATCACATTATCTAAACACAGTTTTCCAAACCATGTTCCTAGCCTATATGGTTAGTGACAAGAGGCATTACCTAATCACAATTCATTTCAAAACTTCCACATGGTTGAGCTAACCATGTGGGAAAAAACATGTGGGGTTCTCTAGGTTTTTAGTGGATGGTGCATGGTTGGTACACAATTGTCTAAACTATGCTCACTAAACTCTCCGTATTGAATCTTTCAAAAAAATGAATATAAATAATTAAATTGAAAAAAATGAAAAACTAACCTAAGTTTACCCTCCCCCTCTCTAACTTGCATGACACAACAACCCCTCCCTCTCCCATGGACCGCGACCCCCTCCCCCTTCCCCCCTATTTGATCACTAATTACAATATTTTTCTTCTTGATTTATTTTGGATATTTGATGGTATGGTCTCCCATTCCCTTTTCTATCCTTTTTCAGCTTTTTTTCACTATCCCTTTCACCCATAAAGGTATATATTTACCCTAGTGTTTGGGTATAATTCCAATTTTACTTATACTATTATGTTATGGTATTTGAAGGTTATCTTGGGACCCCTTTTTGCATCTTCCAATATCCACAAATGAAGGTTAAGGAAATTGGATTGATTTGGTTCACCTCCATCATTGTAATGTGAGGTTCTAATCCACTATTTGGTTTCACCTATTTTATTTAGTGTCCTTATGTATTTTTGTGTCCCTAGTAATTTTTCTAGATCATTTGGTGAAACCTTAAAATATTTCACTCATGTACATATGTATGTATGTATATATATATATATTCGTTATATGTATTCCCTATGGGTGATGGCAATAAGTACATAGTATTAAGTGGTATATATATATAGTAATATATGCGTGTGAATGCATGGAGTATCTTTGAGATAAAATCATCAAGTGTTGGGTGATCATCTTGGCTTGGTCTACTTACTGAGGTAGTATCCCTTTCCTTGCCCTATAAATTTAAGAATGCTTTAATTTCTCATTAAATAAGTTTAATAATGATTTTCCTTTATTAGTTTAACTATAAACCCTGAATGAAATTTTTAAAAATGATAAATTTTTTTGTATAGAAGATGTCATATTTTTATAACAAAATCCCCCTAATGGAGGTGAACAATATTCTAAGATAAAAGTAGTGATATGACTTTTATTCAATCTTGTCCTATCACGTTGATGGTTCTTTATTATTATATGTTACAATTGATATATGACATGATTAGTACATGACACCTAAGGAAATTAGAAAATGAGGATTACCTTTTCAAATGGATAAAGAACGAAGGAAATTTCTTTGTTCTTTTCCAATCTTATAAATTTATAAAGTTGGAATGATTTATAAAAAGGGAATGCCAATGTAGGCATTTTCCCTATTTTAACATTGTAAATTCTAAGTTCCACCCAAACCTGTTTAATTGAATTTCCATATTATTTTTATTTAATAAATAGAATTTATTGACTTGAGTAGCTTGATAATGATGGCAATTACACCGTAAATAAATTGTAATAAATGGTTCTAATGAATGGTCTTCCTTAAAATGTAATTGAACATGGATATCAAAATGTTATTGAGGTCCTTTATTAAGAATTATATTTTATTAAATTAATTTATTGGTTTAATTAGTTACATAAATGGGAAGTATGAGGGGTACTTCCTCAAGTATTGCATTATGAATGCGGAAACACCATTACATGGGTTGGATAAATGACCTGAATGAAAGGTATTTTCCTCATTAACAAAATTATAAATGTGACCAGGCCTATGATAGTGCTTTAATTGAAATTCTTGTGTAGGTTTTCCTTATATTTAAATGTGAACATGACTACTTATATGTAAATTAAATGGGATAATGAGATGTATGAGAGTTTAACTCCTCATTCAATATACATTATAAATCATTTCTCTATATAGGAATGTAAAGCCAATGGACAATGATATCCCTCTGGAGGGATGTTTTTGCGACCATACCATATGGAGATAGGGGATTGATCATGAGATCTCCCAGGATGATAGATGCCTTAGGGTTACATCCCAATCTCTATAGATGTCGGGGCCAAGGTATTCACCATGATACCTACACTAATGATGGATATATTTGGGTTACATCTTGGTCCTACCATCATGTGGAGCTAGGGGACTGTGAGAGACCTCAGAAGGAAAGATTATTTTAGTATTCCATGTTGATCTAATGGACCATGAGAGCCCTTGGAATGATATAATAGTGATATTAATAAACAAAGATAGGGTATTGACTATGAGAGCTCCCATAGCGATGGATGTCTTTGGGTTACGTCCTCATATTACCAGTAGTTAGATCCATGAGATTGACTGTGAGAGCTCATCTAGTGATGGATGTCATTGGGTTTCATCGTGGTCCTACCAGTACATGTATCCAAAGATACTGGAAGACCTCCTGGAGTTTGTCCCATGTTGAGACTGTTAGGGCTCTTGAAGTTGGTCCTGGGGTAGATTGTGAGAGCTTCCCCTAGTATTGGATGTCTGAGAGTTACCCCTGGTGCATCCCAATATACATTTATAATATATAAATCATAATATATATATATATATATATGGTGACATGATCATAATCTTATTTTGGATATGTTCTGATGATGGTATATCCGTCTGGTATCCCTTCAAAACCCAGATGGGTTGCTGTATGTTTTTTCAGTCATGTTTATTATATCCTATTATACCTGCACACCACGTAATTAATATTGCATTATCTGGTTTGTGCAAGACACTGTGGGTTATGAACTAAAAATATTTTTATCTCACAACCTGATTAGGAAACTATTTCAATATGGTACCCGAGTAGACCCTCTTTTTGAAGGACCTTAGACCTTGCTTATAATTGTGTGCTTGTACCCAGGATTTAGGAGCAATGGAAAGTGCTGGAGTTTTGGATGCTTGTGGATATTTCATTTGGGATTCATAGTTCTTTTCTTTACTTTAGTCATCTATTCTTCTAAATTGTAAATCATTCTATATGTTTACTATTTTTGGTTATGTAAAATCACTCTGATATCCATGCATGTTTTTTATAAGTTGGCATTGGCCACTTTAATTCAGTGATTATACTATTTTTCTTCTGCCGCTTCATCATTTATTTATTTCTGCTTATGCTTCTGACTATTATTTATTCTTCTATACAACTATTCTAATATAATATTAGGGTATAGTATCTACATTAGAAACTTATAAGAACCTCACTATAAGTTAGTAGCCTCTGGCATACATAGAGATTTTCTTGAGGCCATGTGACCCACTAGTCTGACTACCATCTTAGTGGTTAGGTGCGCCAATATATTACAAAGTCATATTGGAGCATAATAATGTCCTCTATCTTAATATTTGTGGATGAAAGAGAGAATAATATGAATGTGTCAGTTCTTGGTAAATATTTGTTCTTGGGACTGATCACCCCACATACAGAAAATGACAATGTGGCTAGGTTAGGTAATTTTTTTCATGCTCATTAATATTATATTTGAATTTGACTTCACCTCTAGTGATTGGTGTATTTTCCTGTGTTTATTGATGTATGGTATTTATAGTATTTTATACCTTTTCCTATTATAACATGGATGAAGCATAGCTTGCATAATATCTGGCACATAAGAATTCACATTCCTTTCTTATGTCTTTCCATGTTGTTGAATATGTTAGTTGCTTGCCGATTTGAATTGTGTACCTTAAATGTATGCTATGAAATTTATTATTTAGAATTCATATTTATATATAATTAATTAGTGATATATTTATTATGATAGCTTATTTCCATACTTCCTACTTATTAACATGTTTTCGAAGATCTGGTGATAATGTCCCGTACTTAACATTCTATTAGAATGATATAGTTCTACATATTCTATGTTTTTGTGTTATCAATATGATTCAGTGTTACAAATTAGGATGAAATGTTATTTTATTTTGATATTTAAATGGTTTCATGGGTTAAAAATATAGACTGTGATTAAACATGGTCTAGTTTTTGATTATAATATGTACGGTCACCTTAAAATTTGGAAAAGGAAACTCATGTATTCAAACCATTATAAAAGTCTTCTAAAGTATAATTGTCAATTGATACTAATATGATTAATGGGATCTAAATTCTAAGCTAAAAATTGTATGGGAGATTTATAGATTTCTATATTTCCAACCACATGATGGAAGCATTATATTTGACCATGTTATGATTTGAAATGGTAGAAATGTAAAGTAGTTAAATTTTAAATTTATAACTAATTGGTTTATTGATAAAAGCATAAATGGACCCATATAGATCAGTTGAGCATGTTTATTATGAGATTACCAGTTTGTGGGTTTGCAACTTTAATAATTTCACAACTGTTATTGGGTTTCATTTTCATGAGTACAAGTTGGTAAAAATGGGACCCTTTTAGGTTGCCTTATCTGTTAAAAAGGAATTTTATGATATATTTCCTAATAAATACAGGATTTCAATGAATTTTTAAGGTTGAGAATGAATCTTTACATAAATTCATGTGTTCCCTTGGGGTGTTGGTTAAACTCAAGTGCCTTATGATTTCGTTTTGAAAAATGGTACCTGATGTTTTTGTTAAATATTTTAATAATTAAAGATTAAATGTGAACAAATGTAAGGGTCTTGGAAATGGAACCATAAGTGGTGTCCTCAATTTAATTCCATCATGTAAGGATGGTTTTATTTTCTCCATTAAGTTTCACTATAATGGATTTGCGAGCATTTTTTGTAGGTATTCTTCTCTTTAGAAATGGGTTATATGAGTGGATTTTGAGCCTAGTGAATTTTATTCGGCATGGAATAGTGATATGGTCGAATCTTATGTTTTCATAAGGGTATGTACCATGGTAGGTATTACCCTTATTATTTTAATACCTTACTCATATTATGTTTTTTCTAGCATTTATTGTCATTCTGGTTCAGTTGTCCCATATAGGACTGTTTGTTTCTAAATGACACCCTTAATCGGACAAGTGGTCATGTTCATCTTGTCCATTGTTATGGAATAATAATTCAGAAATTCTAGTTTTAATATGGTTATACATACCTTATGCATGGTTTTCTACATCATAGGCCACTTGACCCTTTCTTTTCCTCATTAGTGGATGACTTGGTATGCCATTGTATAAGTGAATGGTTAAATAAAAAAATACGATGTTGTTTTAAATGTTTTGTATGGATATCTAATACTTAAAGGCATAGTAATTAAAATAAAACAAGTAGTATTTTGGGTGTAAATTTTTCTCATTTAACATTAAGGTAGTATAGATTAATATACATGGTACCATCAAGTGCTAAATGGTATAACGAACCGGATGACTTCGACTGAGTCTTTAAGCCTTATGTAGTTTTGTATGGTCAAAGATCATCTGCAGAGTTGAGTTACCTGAGCAATAAAACAAGTTCATCCGAATTCTCATGATGACTTTCTAGGGACTCAGGTTTTATGACACTCCAGTCATTTTGGTTTTGGTTTTAGCCTCCTTTTTTTCTTCGATATTGTGATCATGGCTTAGAAGAGCATCACACATTAATTTAATTTGTTTTGGTCAAGGGTGCTTATGAGCAGCTATTTTATCTTTTCATTTGATGAATATGAAACTCCTATGTTGGGGAGTGATGCATCAGGTCTTGTGACATGTGTCCTTTTATGTACAAGGAACACAACCAAAAAGAACAATTTTGAAATTGTGGATTTTCCTGAAATATCAATGAGGCTTGAGAGTTTTAAATCATGTCGATTCTTTCTCAGTAGCATAACATCAATGTGGATGGATGTATATAAAATATGAGAAAAATCTATTAGAATTGGATGGAATTGAGTGGTTTAATATTGAGAGATCGTGGAAAGCCTTGGTATTTGATGGTTTGTGATCAGTTGGAATGACTCTTTGACAGGTGGTGTTGAGCCCCTTCCTTGAAGTCGACCAACTGTGGTTCAACTCTTCCCCTTTCTTGTAATTAGGTAATTTGGATAGAATTTATTCAAACCCCTCTTATTGTATGTTTCTGTGTGGTGAGGATTTCCCCTACCATGACTTCATCTTAGATGTACTAAGTGAGCATTGGTCTTCTTCCACGCTATATATTTAAAATCTATTGGTCTAATTTTTGTGGTTTTTTCGAGTGTTTCATACTAAAAAATGGTTCTTATCAAAGAATGGATAGTCTTGAATGACCCTTGGATTCCCATGTAATAATTACTTAGAAGTATCCTTGGACACTAACCATTTATTCTAACGTTAGTACTTGGTGGATGCTGCTCTGAGCTTAGTCAATGATCTGATGTTGAAATTATGACATTTATTCAATGTCTCACATGTAATTGTGGAGTGTAGACTACCTTGGAATAGTCTACCTGACTCAATTTAAAGGAATCCACGGTTGTACTATAATTTTACTTAGTCTTATAGGGGTTTTTAATGGGTAACGATGCAAGTAGGATGGGTTTGAGTTACCCCAATGGTTTTACTGAGGCACAATAGGTTAAATGAACAGTTGGTGGTTTGACTAGGGAACATCACTGAAATCCAAAAATGAGATTCAATGAACATGTCCATGATAAATTTAAAGATCCTTGGTGGATGACATTTTAGTTTAGTTTTTAATGCATCAGTTGTCTATGTCTGGTGTCTTCTAGATAATTTGGCAGGACATGCTCAAATATTTTTCATTTCTCATTCACTTTTTATCGTTGGTGAATAACTATTTTATACAATTTTGTCAAGTGAAGATGATTTTAGTTTGTGTTGGAAAATTATTTTCATGATATTCTAGATAGACATGGATACATTTCTTCAATGGGGAATATAATGCATAATAATCTTGAAATCATTCCATGGGAATCATTAAACTTCTAATAGGAGTTCTTTGTAAGGCAATTCTGGTGGTGGGAAGTGTTGTGGATCAAAATTGGACCTCTTTAATGTCAATGCCTAAGGTGGGAGGTGACTTTGGCCAGATGTTTAATTATATGATGATGTTATTGTATCTATAGTTGAACAGACATGGGTAAGCTCTATTTATATGTTTTGGTTTGGAAATGAGCATTCTCTCAGGTGTTTGTGGCTTAAGTACCGTATTCATAATATATGCTTGTAGGTGTATTGGGAGTTTGTAAATGCAACATAAACAGTTCAATGAGAATTAAAGACCCTTTTATGTAGGGAGATGTTTACATTTATCATGATTACTTATAGAGGATGAGAAGTCATAAGGTGGGAAGGTTTTAATGACTTGTGTTTTCGCTGATTTGAAAATCCCACGAAATTTTATTTTTTGTGTTTACTAGATAGGCCGTTTTTAAAACTGATATTTGAAATACAATTCCAAGCATTGAATTTTTTTAATGTGATTATTTGGTCTTGGGTAAAGGCCTGAGAAGATTCCCAGGTATCTTAAAGATTATCAAGAGCATCAGTTTCGAGAAATCAACTTTTAAATTGTCAGCACAGGGTGGATGGTTTGTATAAAACAGTGCAACCCCGAGTAAGAAATTGTGCTGCCCTATGTAGATGGATTGAGGTTATCAAATGATCTATGAACAATTTACAAAACTGTGCACCTATGACACATGGTTAGGGGAAATAGGATGTTCATAAGCACAATTCACCATATGGGTTGTGCACGGTTAGACTAACCATGTAGAAAAAACCATTCAGGGTGTGCCAAGTGCTCAATAGAGGGGGAACCGCTGGAGGAAAATTTTCTAAACCATGCATCCTAAACCAAGAACATTTTCTCTTATAAAAAATTGAATTTAGTTAATTATAATGAAAATAAAATAAAAAACTAACCTAAGTTGAATCTCCCCCTCACTCTCACTAGCGCGACGCAACACCCCCTCCCTCTCCCATGGTGTCTGACCCCATCTCCTACCCTCCCTCTTCAAACACCGATTACACCATTTTCTCCACAAATTATCATTGATAAATAAAGGTATGGTCTTTGGTTCCCTTTCCTCTCCCTTTTCATCCATTTTTATCTGTCCCAATCATCCAGTGAGGTGAGTCTGATCCATAAGGTTTGAGGCTAATTTGGTTTTTAGTTATCCTTTGATGTTAGGGTATACATAAGGTCTCTCAGGAAACCTTCAAGTGTATTTACAAATCCTCCACTAAAGCCAAGGCAGATTCGATTTATTTGGTTCTCCACATTTATTTTAAGGTGAGGTTTTCATCCACTATTTGGTTTCAACTATATTATTTAGCGTATTTACATTTTTTGAGTCCCTAGTTATTTTTGTAGAGAGTTTGGTGACTCTTTGAAGGATTTAAATCATATATATAAGTATGTGTGTGTATATATATATATCTTCATTATACATATTTCCTCGTGGAGAGAAGAATACGTACATTTGGTTATGTGGTATATATATATGGTAATGTTTTGTCATGCATGTGTGGAGTAGCATTGAGTTAAAATCATCAAGTGTCGAGTGTTTGGCTTGGATTTGTCTAGTTCATGAGGTAGGATCCGATCCCTTGATCATTAAATTTAAGATTTATTTATTTTCTTATTTAAATATGTCAAATTATAATTTTCCTTGATATATTTTACTATGAACCCTGACTTAAATTCTTAAACATGATAAATTATTTTTTATAAATAATGTCATGTTTTTATAATAAAACCCATCCCACAGAGGTGAGTTGTATTCTAAGTTAAATGTATAAATTATACTATTTTGCTATATTGGCCTAGAATGTTGATTTTTCTTTTTGATTTGATGTAATTATTTATATATAGAATGTTTAGGACACATACCCTAATGGAATTAGAAAATGGGGTTTCCCTTTTATAATGGTTAAATAACCAAGGCACTATCTAAGTGACTAGACCATATTATAAATTGATGAACATGGAATTCTTTATAAAAAGGGAATTACCATGTAAGGATTTGATATATTTTACAATGGTGCCTTCTATGTACTTACTAAACAAGGTTAAATGAATTATTATGATATAGTTAATTAATAAATTATATGTATTGGTTTGAGTATCTTGATCACGATTAAAAGTACTCTATATGTGGATTGTAATAAAGTGTTCAATTGAGAGGTATTAATTGAAATGGAATTTAACATGGAAATTTAAATGTATAAGAGGTATTTCCTTATGAATTTTTTTTAATAAAAGTAAATGATGGTTTTAATGTGTTACATAAATGAAAATCACCAGAGATAGTTCCATGTAGCTTGAATTATGAAATTGATGAAACCCCAACATTGGTTTGATAAGTTTCATTCATGAGAGGTATTTCCCTCACAAACCAAATTATAAATATGTCCAATAATATGATAATGAATTAATTTAAATGCATTAGATTGTTTTCCTTAAGTATATGTGTGTACATTCATACTTATATGTAAATGAAATAGAATAATTAGATGCATGCGAGTTTAATGCCTTAAGGAATATACATTATAAATTATTAATCCTTATAAGAATGTGTATAAAATGTACCATGAGAGCCCTTGGGAGGGAAGATTGTGTGAGATTCCAAACTAGAGTGAGAAGATTGACCATGATAGGTCCTCTGGTGATGGAGCTCCTTGGATTACATCCTGAACCTGCTATCAGCTATATCCATGGGATTGATCATGAGTGCTCCCCTGATGATGGATCTATTTGGGTTACGTCTTGGTCCTCATAACATATGGATCCAATGGATAGTGAGATCCATTTGGAGAAAATAATATGTGATCCTTCTTTATGGGGCCACGGGATTGTGAGAGCCCTTGGGATGGACGACTGTGGGATCTTCCCAACAGGAGCTAGGGTATTGACAATGAGATCCCTCCTAGTGATGGATGTATTTGTGTTGTATATTAATATTTCCATCATCTGGAGACAAGAGATTGACCGTGAGAGTTACCCTAGTGATGCATGTCATTGGGTTACATCCTCGTCCTATTAGCACTTGTATCCCAAGAGTCCATGAGAGATCTTGGAGTCAGGACATGGGTTAGACCGTAAGATCTTCCCCTATTATTGGATGTATGAGATTTATATACAAATCCATCCCAACATATATTTATACTATATATATATATATATATATCACATTATATATAAATTTTTGGTGACATGATCAAACTCTTAATCGGTCTGTGGTTTGATGTAGGTATTGAAAAGAAGTGTCACTTTGGAAAAAAATGGATTGTTGTATATTTATTTTGTATTATTTATTATCTCCTACCATAAATTCACACAAAAAAATTTATATTGCACTATCTAGTTTGTGATAGACACCATGGGTGTTGTCCTACCAATATTTATATCTCAAACCTTACTAAGACCTCCACTACAATGGGGTACCTGAGTAGACAATCTTGTTTACAAGACCTTGGAACTTGAATGTTGTTGTGCGCTGGTACCGAGGAGTTAGAAGAAAAATAAATGAGATAGTGATTTGGATTCTTGTGGAGATCGCCTTTAGGATTTGTATTTTTTTTCTTTACTTGAGTCTTTTAAAGTTATGAATTGTAAAGCATGTTGTATGTAAACTATTTTCAGTTATGTAACATCACTATTACATGCAAGCATGTTTTGTATAAATTTTCATTGTACACATTAATTTAGTTATTATAATAATTTTTATCAACTATATTTTCATTTATTTATTACTTCTTCCACTATTGACTAATGTTTAGCATTTTATACCACTGTTCTACTCTAATATGAGAGTATATTCTCCCCCTATCACCTCCTGAGACCCTCTCTACTAGTCGGAAGGCTCTGGCATATGGGGAGACATTATTGGGGCCCTATGACCAAGAAATCTACCAAATTTATTAGTGGTTAGGTGGGTTGGGATGCTATGATTTAAAATAAACATTCTTATCATTATTTAAATGGGTTAATTTTTAATTTTTAATGAAAATTGGAAATGAATTTTTTTAACATGCACTGTGTAAACAGATTTCCTTTCCACCACGAATACCATTTTCATTAAAGATTATATTAAAGGTGTCCTTTTTTATTTTCAAAGAGTATTTTTTACTTAATATTCTAGAAATTTATTTATTCTAATCATGTGATATCGAATAGAAATTTATTTTTCTTAGGAAATAATACATTGATATTTTAAAGGTATTTTTTCTATAACAACATTCTTTGATTTTTTATGATTTATTGGGGATTTGATCCAATGTTACCATATTTATTCTTCCTATTGTTATTTATAATTTTGATTATTTTAAACTTTTATCCTTTACATGGGTTAAGATTATATGATGTGATAAATGTTTTATGAGCATATGGAACCCATATGTATGGTTTTCATTATGAGGCAGGTGGGCTAGAAATTATATATCCCTCTAATTCGTTAAGTAAGAATGATATCGAATAGGATAATGAGGACTGTGTTGGGGAGTGAACCTACTTTTGTAATGGATTATTTTTATAACATGATAGTTATGGGAGTGACCCTTGACTGATGAAATGACAGAATGAGGAGCGATCCCAATCCACTATGATAGACATGGTAGTGAGCCCTCACTAAAGAAATAAATTTATATTATTATGTGTATTCCAAAAATTGATATCTTATTCTTATGATATATTTTAATCATGAATGTTTGAAAATTTATTATTCCACCTTCTTATGAATTTTTTATTATGAATTTTGTTTGGTAAAAAATTATTCCATGTTTCATGATTATGATATATGTATTGAAGGGTGTGATTTTCTAATGTTATTGTCATGTTTCCCTTCCCAAGGTTATGGATGAATGTTTTATGGATATTAGGGTTGAGAATGATTTTATTTGTTAATATATTCATAGGAAATTATTTAAACCATTTTGGTGCCATTTTATTATGTATCTATGTTTCCAAATACGTTAAACCTTTGAAGTTATGGTTTGGATAGTATTGATATATAATGGATGTTTTTATTAATAGGATATTGTTTTTATAAATGAAAAGTATGGGTTTCTATAATCAACGATATTTTTATATCATTCATACATAATTATTTTTCTGACTCCCCACATATTAGATATCTTGATCTAGGGTCTAACACAGGGGTTTTAACATAGAATAGAAAAACAGTCAGGAATTTTTGGTTTTTTCTTCTGGCATCATATAATATTTATATCGAACAAGTTATTAGAAAATTCCACTATAGATGAGGTACGATCAATATAAACCCTCATTAATTCAATTTATGAGGAAAATAATGTTTTTTTTGGAAAAGATAAAAGGAGGATTAACAGTTTCATGGGATTACATTAGATACGTGTACATTGGATTATAAATTGCTTGGTGATGGGGATTATGGAGTATCTGATAATTAGTTACGGTATATCAGCTCAGGGTGTATAAGAATGTTATAATGTTTAGTTATGGTGAATTTTAATTCATTATAGTATTTATTTTTATGGAATTGATATTCCCAATATGGGATTATGTTTCGTTGAAGACAGGAAGGTTTTCCATTATGATTAAGAAACTCTATTGGGGTTTAATTATTTATTTGATCTATTATTTATATATCTAGTTAATTATTTTTTTTGTGTTATTAAGTGTTCTAAATTTAATTTAAAGTGTTGGTATCATGCATTACTTATGGATACATATGATGACACTGATAGTTTACACATACATGGAACTTATTTGGGGTTATAATGGAGAAACCCATTGATTTTTTTACATAAACCTAACATATGAATATCATGGAAACTATAAATGATTTGATTTTAATTTTCTTATTTATAGGTGTTTATTATTATTATTAATTTTAAAATGTTCATTAAAAAGTGTTAAAAATAGATAGATTTCATGATGTTATATATATTTTATTTTATCTGTAGATGTTGATTGTATTTTTTTGATATTATATTTTCTATCATTTCATGTATTGAATACATTTATTTCATGGTTCATTTTATTACATGAATTGTTTTAGATATTGTTGGACATTGTATGTATTTATGGAAAATAATTACCTATATATTTTTTGAAACACTCAATGATATTTATAGGCCAATGGAATTCTAGGAATATATAACTGTTTAAGAAATTTTTTTAATGTTGGGGTCATGTTTTACTAGTTAGGTTTTGTTATATAATTATTATTTTACCCAATCCATTATAAAAAATCAACCGGTTTCTCTATAATCCATTCAATTCACGTTTTTTTTCTTGACAACATAATTTAATGGGTTCAAATTAGCCATATGGATAGCGAATTTGGTAGGAATATAGGTAAAAATATTATATATAATCCAAAGCTCTCTAAGAACACTTCCAATTTATAACTATAGTTTTAATATATAAATACATAAATACATATATATATATATATACACACAGTAAAAATAAATATCAAAATATATAATAATGCATTATAATCCTAATATCAGATAGTAATAACCCATTGTAGTAAAATGTTCTCAAATTTTATCAAATTTGAAAAATGATTTTTATCCTTATCAATGAAAACATAATATATTCTATACTATAGGGTGTGTCTCAATATATCACTATAATTATTAACATAAAAAATGATTTGACATTAAATATACTACAATAAAATAAAATATTAACATTACATATATTATTAAAAAAAATTATATCTTCAAACTATTTAATCCTTCAGTATATCACATGATGAGAGTTTATTGAGAGTGGGGTGATCGGGGAACACCTATCAATTTAATTTTTTATTTTCATAAAAATAAATATTTATTATATTTTATATTTATATATCAAAATTTTGTGTCACATACACTCCAATAAAAATAAATTATCAAATATACTCCTAGAGTCATCCTTGTAATTTTCATGATAACCCAGAATCACAAGATTTACTATAAATTATTACCTGAATATTAATAGTGAAGGTCATCCATGAACTGGTGATTAGAAAAAATTAGTAATAATCATCAATTTTTTTCACATATATCTATTTTATTAACATTTGATAAATACTCAACATCCACAATTCCCATAAGTAGTATTTTTGAAACCCCTGAATTTCCAAACACACTCATATGCTGTCTGTTGAAGAAATTTTATGAATTTTAGAAAAACAAAACTTATAGAGTCCTAATGAAATATTAAATGGTTCCCAAGGGAATGATATATGTAAACCAAAAACATGACCCCACACATAATCAAAAATAATGGTAGAGTAGGTTCATTATTATAAGGAATCACAACTTCTCCAACTTATATAGAGAATATCATATGTGCAACAGTCCAAGAAAAATATACTACACTAGAATCCATGTACTCTAAGACCAACATCTCTATCATTTATGGATAATCAACAAAGTTTTCTAAAAATCACATGTTAACTAGATTTGTTTCCAAAATTATTGACACGGGAAGACGTTTTTCGAAAAAATATACCCCATAAATTCTACATTTTACACAATTAGAGAGTATTTATATAAATGAGAAACTTGATAACATATATACATTTTGGACTCATGAATGTAATTTTTAAAGAAAACCTAATTATAATGATATTTAAAATAAGGTTTTAGGATATTTGATTGTTTTACAGATAGATAAATGAATGAAATACCACTTCACCCATTCCTCATAATAAACCCAAGTCTAAGTGATGTTATGTTGAATTATTTATTTCTGGTATGTTGAATGAATTTTACACTGATCCCACTTTAGTCCAATATTTCTTCACCAAACCCTATGATTTTACACTATGATGAACAACCAACAAGGTCCTGTATTGAGGTGATGTACCAATATTTTTTCTTATATGGTTTTTATAATTTTGGTGATACATTTCACCAAGGTCATGTCCATACGGACATAATTTCTTCATTCTATTATGAATTTATTTCAGCACTAATCCTACCCAAGTAACCTACCCAACTGAAACACACCGAGGCACTCCATATTCACACACAAAGATTTGGTGCTAAATATAATTTTATTAAACCATATCTATAATAAAAAGTGATACGATACAAGGTAGACAAAACTATATTTTATATCATTTCAATAAGTTAAACACTATATCTCATAATAATCACACAATCTCAAGAACAAAAGGATTAGTATATTTGAGAATTTTCAATAAAAAAAATTATTTTATGATACTTTTGAATATTTATCAATACTAAAACCACAATTGTCCCCATTATAGACTCGTCACAGGTTATACTCCTCTTCATAACTTAGGGACTGGAATCTTAAGAAAGGGGTGATCTAAAATGATGAGTTACGAGAAAACTAACTCATCAATAGTCTTCAAGGTTTAGATCTTAAAAATATGAGGAAACATGATAATGGGGTAATATTTTATTATAATTATCATCCACAACAAGATCTGTCCATAAGTCAAAATAGAGTGACATGTTATCATGAGTGAATAAATAAATACTATTATAAAATTTTAACTTCCCATGTATTTATAAAAGACTACCTTTTCATAACTATTAATTTTTTTAATTTAATATTAATTTTAGTTTAAATGGGGCACTATTTACGATATCATACATGACACACAACAATGGGTTTCTTTGAAATCTTACATTGCATCCGACACTTAGTTATACCGAAAAATAATACAACAATATTATTATTATTTTAAAGGCTAGTTAACGCCTCACATTTTTATCGATGGTAATTAAAATAATTAACTATATTATGATTATAAATATATTTTTAATGTTTTAATATTTATCCAATGAATTTTTGGTGCATAAAATGAGAATGAATCCAATTTTAAGCATAAAATACATTAACATTTTTAAAAGGTCATTTTACCACTTTTTGATGGAGAACCCTCTTTAAATATAGTTCTCATAATTTTTATATGTTCAATATTATAAAAACATATTCTTTATAAGAATGTAATTTAAATTTACTTTGGTAAATATTTTGGTGTTTTTATGATAAAATCCATATTTTTATGAATAGTAAAAAATACTTCAATTTAATTCAAAACAACCTTTTCATATAATATATTTATATAGTTTGATTGTCCTTTTAATTAGTTTTAAAGATTAATTGGAATATTGTTTTTGTAATTTAATCTAATTATGGTCATTTTATGTAATTTTTCATTTAAATTGGATATAAACACAAGTGAATCTTTTGATAGTTTTTACTTCTTAAAGACTCGGTTTCAGATTTTGACAAAGAAAATTAATTTTATATTAAATAGTGTATATTATGTGTTCGGGTTTTGAAAAATAGATTCCATATTTGGAATAATGAGGTCCAAATTGTGTATATATGTACATTTTAATTTTTGACATTATGAATAGTAACTTGAATATTTAAATTTATTAACCATGGCTAAAGGTAAAATTATCCAAATAAGGGTAAAAAATATATTATAATTATAAAAACTACCCTGACACGTGTCCTAATCCTATTGGATAAGATATCGTCGACCATGTAAGAACCTAGTTCTTATTCATGTGGTATGGGTTTCTTCCTTTCTTTTTCCTTAAGTGTTTTTTAGAAAACAAGGGAAATGTGGGAAAAATCCCAAATTTATGGGTACACGCCACGTACCTTGTCTGTGTGGGATGGGAATACATGTCGTGTAGGCTTGGGTGTGAAAACTAACTACACGCCGTGTACTGTTGTGCACACACCGTGTACCATGGTAGTGTGGGGTGAGAATACATGGAGCATAGGCTTGTCAGTGATTAAGGGTGTAAAACCTAACCCTACACTATTTACATAGTATACATGCTGTGTAATCAGTCGGTAGATGTACAGTGAGGTGGTGCAAAGTAACCGCCAGAGGAACAATTAAAAAAATAGTACATTCCATGTACTTGAGAGTACACGCTGTGTAGTTATGTTTTTTCATGAAAAATAGGCAGTAGCCTCTTCATTTGGTAGAGGAGGTAGAGGGATCACAAGGAGGATTAGGGGAAGAGGCCAAGGCCTGGAGGAGCTCCCTATCATGCACCGGGACTCTGATTCTTCTGGTGTCGATCTCGATTGAACCGCGCGGGTGAGGTCTTGCCTCTTCTTGAATCTTTCATTCCAATTCATTCCCTATGGGATTTTATTTAGGTTTGAACAAGTAATAATTTATCTCAGATATACACTATTCTTGGTTTTTTTGGGAGGGGCCTTTCATGTATATCGATCAGAGAAGATCGATGTAGGTGGTCTTGTGTTTAATTACAACTATTGAGTTGATTTTTCATACTGTTGTGCCATGCACCCATGTTCGGGGTGTCGTATGGATAAGGATTTTTCGGTCGAGATGTCTAGAATTGCATAGGTAATCTAATGAATAAGTATAAACTATTTCTTGAGGGTCATTGCCTTGATCCAAGGCCACCCCGAGGGTGCGTTTCCCCTGTTTAGTCGTTTGGCCAGGATACCCGTGGGTATACCGTGATTATAGCATGTTTTGAGTTTTCTTTAGATGAAACATATAGAAATTTCTTGTTTATGCTTTGGGCTCTGCCCAATTACTTGATTTTCCTATGGAACGCCTGAGGGCAGTGTTATGCTTAACCTGAGTGCAGTAGATTATGTTCTTGAGGGAGATATCTCATATGCCTGAGGGAAATGTTCACTATCCCTTAGGGTAGTCACCTCAGGGTTTCGTTTCTGTCTGCCTGAGGGTAATGACATACATGACTGAGGAAAATATTTACTATGGTAATTTCTTATGTTATACATTCCAAGATAAAACAGAGGCTTAGTATTATTCATATATTTACTTGTTAGATAGCATGTTGTGGTTTCTGATATGGAACTGGTATAGAAGATTTTTGGTCAAGGCTGAGTCTCAAAAAAACATAGAAATCAATTATATTGAATTGTTAAATAATTATTAAAATGGAAATGTAGCTGGTAGGGATTGTTAACTTTGAGTACTTCATAGTTTACTACATCTTATTACTGCACACTGCTATTTCACATTTTTACTGATAGTTGGGCACAGGCCTTTGGTGGTTCCCTTATGGGATTTATTTTTCACACCTTGTTTGGGTCATATCTTGGGCCCAAACAGATTATATTATTGCTAGTGTCGATAAGGGAAAGGGTCCCTACATAGGTACATGATTTTTTTATAGTAGTAGGAGAGCATGAGACCGAGCTTAGGCTTGCGATGCTACTACGTTCCTATTGCACTTCTTTAGTTTTGTTTTGTTGTACTTGTAAGTTGTGCTATATTGAATTTGAATATAGTGTATCCTACTTTGGATGAATTCTTAGAATTAGAAACATATTGCATCATTATATATATGAATTTTGGTTATCTTTTACTACAGTTCTGTTGATCATTTCAGGTTTATATTGTTTACTACATCCAATTTTGTATGTTTATATATTTTTCCACAATGTTAAACTTTGAAAAATGAGGGAATGGTTTCTCCACTATCAGTTCTAGGCCCTCGCAGATAGTCGGCAACCTCTGGCATTTGGGGAAATGTGCTTGAGGTCATGTGACCAACCGGGTTCGAGGCACTCGTTGTGTGGCACTCATATCGGGGATGTTACAAAGTTATATTAGAGGTTTTCTTTTCATTGAATTACTATTTGAAGCCAATATCCATGGATAGGATGAAATTGTTACTTAGTAATAAGCTGTTCCTGGGAGTATCTTACCCGTGTATAGGGAAAATCCAATTTACCTCGCGTTATAGTTTTTTGGTTTTTCAATTTTAGAGTTGATTTGATTTCACCGTTGGAAGATGCACTTGTGGTGTGATATTTATATTTTATACATGGGTTCTATTTAGTAGAAACTCGATTATATTTGGTTATTCTATCTCATGCATCATTTAGGAACATGTTAGAATCACATGTCATGCATAGTTCCATGCCATGTAGGTGCAGTAGAAATTGCATTTGTTATGTTAGACGTTGTGCTAGAAATTGCATTTTATTGTGATAGTTGCATGATAAAAATACCTGCTATTTGATGGGGTATTTTTGTAAGAGATTTTGTTTGAATGAATGCCAAAAAATGGTTCTTGAGGTGTTATTGGCCCTCATTGACAGGAATTTGATGGATCGTTTACTTTTTTACCTTGTTATAACATGTATAGGATGCCAGGATTTGATTTGTGGTGATTATGTGCCCTCATAGATCAGAATTTGGCACTTTGGTGTTCATTTCAGTGTTTTTCTATGCTCTGGAGTAGTTCTAGGGCTTAATGTCCCGAAGAACCCAAAATACACATCGTGTAGTTTTGACTACATGCCATGTGTTGTTCTGTTTGGGAGGAAACTGTTTTTTCTTAAGTACATGCCATGTTGTCTGTAAGTATGTCATAGGCCGTATGGCTAGAGACAAAGGATAGGGAAGTCCTTTTGGTAACACATCGTATTGGCTTGACCTTGTGTCTGCTCGTGTGACTAAGAACACATATAGTGAAAATCTTAGGATATACACGCTATGTCCGTATGAAACACGCCATGTAAGGTCAGCCGAGTATCCAGCCATGTCCCAAACAACACATATCAGTGAGGTTTGTTAAGGAAATTCTGTGTACCAGTGGAACATGCCATATAGTCTTGACCGCTGAGAGACCGTGTGGACTTGGCTGTGTGGCTGGAGAAAATAGGGCAGTGTACACGTTATGTAAGGGTGTAACACTCTGCGTACCTAGGGTTGAGACATGCCCTGGCCGACATCAAAACATGAACTTGTAAGGGCTTAAGGGTACACACCATGTATACCTTATACATGCTGTGTAGTCTCTTTTTTCCAGTTATTGTCAACCTTTCCCTTTTTCGTTGGCTCTCTTAACTGAAAAAAACAAACCTCGATAATAAATTAAACTAAGGCGCGTGTTTGACGATTTAGAGTCATGCTGCCTAGACAACAACGAGTTGTTCCCCAAGAGAGTGGCGACAATTATACTCCCAATATGGTAGGCCATGGGATAACAGTGAATCCTCTAACTATGCCAAATGTGGAGCCATACATTATACTTGATGTAGGCACAAATGCGTAGTTCCATGAAGGCTTCATGAAGTTCATACAAACCTTCCAGGGAGCACCACTGGTTGCCACATCTATGGCAGAGTTGACATGTATATTCCAGCAGAAGAATCCACCTACATTTTTATGGGATGGCAGACCACATGTTGCGGAGTCATGGATGGGTTATATGTAGATGATCTTTGAGAATCTTGAGATGCCTATGTGGAGGAGGGTCAAGATCACTACTTACATGCTGCGTGATTATGCCAAGAGATTGTGGGATGTTACCGCCTAGACTGAGCACCACCAAAACATAGTGTGGGATGATTTTCAGGCAGTCATCTATGCATTTTTCTTTCTAGAGATGCTAAGGGCAGATCAAGCTCTAGAGGTCAAGAATCTGTAGAAGAGTGCCATGTCAGTAATGGACTATTCTGCCAGCTTCACTGAGCTCCATCATTTTTCACATGTTCTGGTGGGTGACGAGATGTTGAGGGCGAGGCGCTTTGACGATGGACTTCGATATGACATCCATGCACTGGTGAATGTTTTTAGGTTGTCTACAGTGCATTCTATTGTTAAATAGGTGTTGATTAAAGGGCAAAGCTCGTGGTAAGCTAGTGGTGTGGACCAGGGAAGTTCAGCACTGGTCTCTGGTATTATTTATACCGGAAAGAGGAAGTGGCAAATGAATTTCTCTCACGGTGGATGTACTAGCCGTAAGAATTTGTTAGGTGGCCAGATGATGTTCTACCAGTGTGGTCAATAGGGGTAAAAGATACCTCAGTGTCCATATGACCCTGTGGAGTGCCGAGATTGCATCATGATGGGTCATCTTCAGCATTTTTTCAGGGCATTTCCACGAGTGACTAGTGAGAGGGGATCTGTGCAGACTCTGCATGAAGGAGCGGGGCAAATAGCTTCTTACTAGTCAAGGTATTCGAATACGTCCAGACATTCAGGACAAGGTGGTGGTCGTAGTTGTGGTATCCAAACACCAGGGTCTTAGAGATAGTAGGGTGGGTCATCTTAGGGTAGCCATACTATGTTGCAGGGTCGCGGCACTGGGCAGAAATATGTGGTGCAACTGACCCAACAATAACAGGATCTAAAACCTTCCACTCTCATTGGTACTATTCTTGTTGCTTCTGTTTTATCTTCTGTACTTTTCAATATAGGTGCTACACATAGCTTTATATCTGTGCCCATTGTAGAGAGCCTTGGCCTCAGTGTTTCTTCTTCTTCGGATATCATGACACTAGACACTCTATTATGAATTTTAATGGAAGGTGTGCCTTAAAGCAAGGAGTGCCCCTACAGGTTTGTGGGTGTCACTTTCTATGGTACCTCTATGTCTTAGATATGACATCATATGAGGTCATTCTTGAGACGGACTGGTTGGTACCCTTTAGAACCTTTGTAGATTGATATTTTCGGAGGGTGAGTTTCATGTCACCAGAGGGAGGAGAGTTTCTATACAAGGGCGAATAGAATGTCCAGGCGATCCAAGCTAGACCCGAGCATCGTGGGAGAGGTGGGGTGACAGCCTAGGTTGAGAGTTAATATATGGATGACCAGAGAACTTGTTAGAATGATTTCCATGTAGTGGTTAATCGTTTCAGGTATGTCTTCCCAAAAGACTTTTTAGGTCTAACTCCAGAGTGAGAGGTGGATTTCTCTATTGAGCTTGTGAAAGGAGTGGAACCAATGTCTATTCCTCCATATAGGATGGATAAACTAGGATTATAGGAGCTCAAGAGGTAGTTAGAGGAGTTACAATCCAAGGGTTTCATCCAACCCAGTATTTCTCCCTGGGGTTCGTCTGTCCTTTTTGCTAAGAAGGAAGATGGTACCCTCAGACTCTGCATGGATTATCAGAAACTGAACTAGTTGACGGTTAAGAACCAATATCCCTTATCGAGGATTGATGATCTTTTTGATCAACTTCGAGGAGAACAGGTGTTCTCGAAGAATGACGTGAGATCCAGATATCATCCGTTGAACAATATACCAATGGACATAATGATTATAGACTTTCATAGTAGATATGGTCTATATGAGTTCATGGTCATGCCGTTTGGACTCACAAACATTCCAACTGTTTTCATGGCTCTGATGAATCATGTGTTTCACCCATATCTTGAAACTTTTGTTGCAGTCTTTGTGGACGATATCTTGGTGTTCTCTCACACTCAACATGACTATGCCACACATCTTGAGACCCTATTGAGTACACTAAGAGATCATCCGTTATATTCCAAGCTTTAAAAGTGCTTCTTTCGGATGGGCCCGATTCACAAATTGGGTCATATTATCTTAGAGGAAAGAGTTGTGGTAGACATAAAGAAGCTGAGATAAGTAGTTTCCTAGGATCAGCCTATGAAGGTGTTTAAAATACAGTGTTTATTTGGGCTGTATGGTTACTACAAGCTCTTTATACGGGACTTCTCTCGCTTAGCAACACTATTGACAGGTATGAATAAGAAGGGTATGAAGTTTGTTTGGTCAGAATATTGCGAGATAGAATTTCAGGAGCTGAAGGAAAGGATGACATCAACACCCATCTTGATTCTTCCAGAGCAAGGGATGAGCTATACAGTTTATTGTGATGCATCAAGTATTAGGCTGGGAACAATGTTGATGTAGGGCGATCGAGTAGTTTCGTACGGGTCTTGGCAGGTGAGGCCACTTGAGAGTAATTACCTGATGCATGATCTTGAGTTGGCTGTGGTTGTTCATGTGTTAGGCTGTCAAAGACATTATCTCTTCGAAGAACATTTAGTGTTGTTTATGGACCCAAAAAGTTTTAAATATATCTTTACCCATCATTACATAAATTTGAGATAGCAAAGGTGGGTTGAATACCTGTAGTCCTTTGACTTTGAGCTTGTCTATACACCTGTTAATGCAGTAGCTACTACATTGAGTAGGAGGACTTAGATACAGGTAGTGCATGAAGCCAGTGGTGAGTGGCAGCTTATGGATTTGTTCTCTGAGATGCATTTGGAGGTGCACGATAGTTAGGGGAGAACCAATCTTTCATCCTTAGCTGAGAACTCTACCCTCTTGGATAGAGTGAGGATGAGACAAATATTATATTTAGAAGGCCTAGTTCTATAGGAGTCTGTGGCAAGTGAGGACCCTCCTCCTAGATTGATGATAAGAGATGAAGAGGTACTATGTATCCATGGATGAGTGTGGGTTTTAGGGGATATACATGAGGATTTGATGTGGGAATTTCATGCTTCAGGTTGGGCAGTACATCCTAGAGTTACCAAAATGTACCATGACTTGAGACAACAGTATTTGTTTCTGGGTATGAAAAGAGAGCTAACTGGTTTTGTTACAAGATGTTCCACCTGTCAGCAGGTGAAGACAGAGCATTAGAAGCCATCCGTACTGTTACAATAGTTACCCAATTCACAGTGGAAATGGGATGATGTGATGATGGACTTCGTGACCGGGTTTCCGAGGTCACCTCGAGGCAATGATGTCATATGGGTTGTCGTGGATGGCCTTACGAAGGTAGCTCACTTTTTTCGATCAAGGAGACCTTTGGTGTTGACGACCTTGGGAAGTTGTATATCTGAGAGGTAGTCAATCTTCTTGGAGTCCCTCATTCTACTGTTTCCGATAGGGACACCCATTTTATGTCTCGTTTCTGGAAGAGTTTTCATAGGGCACTGGGTACACAGGTGCTTCTGAGCACAGCTTACCACCCTCTAATTGATGACCAGTAAGAGCATACAATACATGTGCTAGAGGACATGCTATGTGAATGCATCCTTGACATTGGGGGCTCTTGGGAGAAGCACATACCCTTGGTTGAGTTTTACTACAACAGTAGAATTCAGGAAACTATTGAGATGGGACCTTATGAGGATTTATATTGTAGGCCATGCCGATCACCCTTGTTCTGGTTGGAGTCCAGTGAGGTATCTTTACTGGGCCACATCTTGTGCAGGAGACTTTAGAATAGGTCCAGTTGATTCAGAAGTGGATGGATACAACACAGTCTCATCATAAATCTTATGTTGATTGATGCAGAAGATCCTTGGAGTTCGTGGTCAGGTATCAAGTTTTATTCTGTGTTTCACCGAGGTTGGGACACTGGAGGATTTGGAGACATGGTAAACTTTCACCGAGGTATGTAGGGCCTTTTGAGATTCTAGAGAGAGTCAGGCCGGTTGCCTATCGGTTGCAGTTACGACAGAGGTATTGGGCCATTCATGACATCTTCCACGTATCTTAGTTGTGCCATTATCACTCAGACCCATCTCATGTTTTTCATCTTGAGTAGTTTGAAATTCAGTTTGATTCATCTTTTGAAGAGCATCTGATTCGTAATGTCGATAAGAGAACAAAGGTTCTCTGAGGCTGGTCAGTTACTCTCATACGGGTGCTATGGTATCATGGCTGAGTGCATGACGAAACCTGGGACCAAGAGATTGACGTACGTGATCAGTGGCCAAAATTGTTCCCAGAATTATTTTTACCACCCTTGGAAGGGAAATTCGAGGATGAATTTCTTTCAGGGGGGTGTTTGTAAGAACATGTTTCTTATTCGTGAGGTATGAGTTTATACTATTTCTTTTCCTTAAGTTTTTTTGATATAACAAGGGAAATGTGGGAAAAATACCAAATTTATGGGTACATGGCATGTACCTTTTTACACACATTGTGTACTTTGGCTGTGTGGGATGAGAATAAATGGAATGTAGGATTGGGTGTGAAAACTAACAACACACCATGGTACTATTGTGCACACGCCGAGTACCATGGATGTGTGGGATGAGAATACATGGTGTGTAGGATATTCAGTGGTTAAGGGTATAAAAACTAAATACACACCTTTTACATAATAATACATGTAATGTAATCAGTTGGCAGATGATCATTGTGGCAGTGGAAAGTAACCACCAGGGGAATAGTTAAAAAAATAATACATGCCGTGTTTTTTAGATGACACACCGTCTAGTTATGTTTTTCCATTATAAATAGGTAGTATCCTCTTCATTTGGCAGAGGAGGTAGAGGGCTCACCAGGAGAAACATGAGAAGAGGTTGAGGTTTGGAGGAGCTCCCGATCATGCACGGGGACACTGATTCTTCTGTCGTCGATCTCGTTTGAACTATGCGGGTGAGGTCTTCCCTCTTCTTGAATCTTTCGTTCAATTTATTTTCCTAAAGTAAGTTATTTAGGTTTGAATGGGTAATAGTTTATCTCAGATTAACGACATTATTAGTTGATTCAAGTGGTTCCTTTCACATATATTGTTTAGAGGAGATCGAGTTTGGTGGTCTTGTGTTTAATTACAACCATCGAGTTGATTTAGTATATTGTTGTGAAACACGCCCATGTTTGGGGTGTCGTATGGCTGAGACTTTGTCTGTTGAGATGCCTAGAATTGCATAGGTAATATAATGAATAAGTATAAACTGCTGTTTGAGGATCATTGATTTGATCTAGGGCCACCCCAAGGGTGTATTTACCTTGATTACCCATTTGGATAGGATACCCATGGGTATGTTGTGATTATAGCATGTTATGAGTTTTCTTGAGAGGAAAAATATATAAATTTCTTTTTTATGCTTTGGGTTCAGATCAGCTACTTTCTTTTCTTATGGAACGCCTGAGGGTAGTGTTTTATTTAGACCGAAGGCAGTAGCTTCTGTGCCTGAGGGCGATATCTCATATGCCTAAGGGAAATATTCATTATGCCCGAGGGCAGTCACCTGAGGGTTTCATTTTTGTTTCCCTGAGGGTAAGGACATAAATGCCTGAGGACAATATTCACTGTGGTAATTTCTTATTTTGTACCTGCCATGATAAATCACAAGATTTTTATTATTATTATATTTTACTTGTTAGATAGCATGTTGTGGTTTGTGCAGTGGCACTGGTATAAGAGATTTTTGGTCTAGCCCGAGGCTCGAAAAAACTCAGAATTCATTTATATTGAATTATTAAATAATTATTAAAATGGAAATGTAACTGGTAGGGATGGTTACTTTTGAGTACTTCCTAGTTTACGACATCTTATTACTACACACTACTGTTGTGTATTTTAACTAACAGTTGGGAATGGGCCTTTTTTGGTTACATGCTGGGATTTATTTCTCACACCCTGTTTGGGTAACGTTTTGGGCCCAAACAGATTATATTGCTGTAGGTTTCGATAAGGGCAAGAGTCCCAACTCAGGTACATGATTGTTGCAGAGGAGTATTAAAGTATGGGACCAAGATTAGGTTTGTGATTCTGCTGCATTCCTATTGCACTGATATAGTTTTGTTTTGCTGTAATTGTACCTTGGGTTGTATTATATTAGATTGGAGTGTATCCTACTTTGGCTTCTTTCTTTTAATTTCAAACATATTTCATGATTATATATATGACTGTTGGTTATCTTTTACTATAGTTTCATTGATTATTTTAGGTTTATATTGATTACTGCTTCCTATTTTTTATGTTTATATATTTTTCAGCTGCACTACACTTTGACAAATGAGGGCATAGTTTCCCCACTATTAGTCCTAGGCTCTTGCTGCTAGTCGGTAGCCTCTGTCGTTTGGGGAAATGCGCTTGAGGTCATGTTACCAACCGGGTTCAGGGTACCCATTGTGTGGAACCCGGATCTGGGACGTTACAAACCATGGCATCATTGGGTCGATTTTAGGACCCATTGGAGCCACATGGGTGGGGTAATGACCTTTAATAATATTTATTTTAAATAAAAGGGAAATACAACACAAACATTTATCCCCTAATTAAAATAAATTTAATTTGGTTTATATAAATGATATCATCAAATATAAATAGTCATTATAAAGATAAAATTATATCCTATATCATTATCTATTATTTATAATTTTTATACATTAAATAAATAAATTTATTTATGAGACAATGATGATGCAATGGGTACCTTATAAATGAAATATTCAAATAAATGATATTATAAATATTACAATTAATGTAATATGAAAATTTTGATTCCATACAAAAATTATTTGGATTAAATTGGAATGTAAGGTATGAGTTAATTATTTTTCTTCAAATGAATAAATTTTTTATGAATTTAACAAAAATAAATTACTATATACTCTCAAAATTGACATAAATTAGTTTTTTGAAAAACAATTAATATTTTCATAAATGATTGAATAGTCTAAAAAATATACTATTCTTCAAAATGAATTTTATAATATTCAAATGTCATTAATGATCATTTTTTGGTTTTATCATCATTTTATAGTAACTATAGTAACCATATATCATGAAAATACCAGAAGACATGGTAAGAGTTTATGTTTTTAATTAAGGGTTATAACTAAAAGATATGATTATTTTTTGACCTAAACATGTCTAAAACCTTTTCATTGAGAGGATTTCGACCAATAATCATATTACCTATAAATTTATCATTTTTAATCTATTAATATTTGAAAATAAATTTATAATAAAATAATATTTCAAGACATTACTATAGTACCTCTCATCCCTCTTATAAAAGGCCCCCACATCTACCCACTTAATAACACTTCTCATGCGCCTTTGTTGGTAAAAATATTTATCAATTAAGCTCCCAACATCGATAAATTTCTCTTATAATCCTTAACAAGGGTAGAACAAAATTCAAGAAAGCCTTTTGGCTCAAATCAAAAGGAGTTACCAATTTTCGATGCAGCATCTTCTCTAAAGTTCCTTTCCATTATTGTCATTCTTCAATACATATGATCTTATAATTTTATGATTTAAAAAATAGAATAATAAATATACTCAGATGTATTTATGACAATTTTTTTAATCACACTTGCACAAACCTCCATCTAATGGATATAGAACATACTGTTTTTATGTGCATTAAGTTACTGCCACATGAGACTATGATTGTTCTATTTTCTCCTACCACCGTTAATGGTGGCCATTATTATGGACCTATTTTTATATAAGATATATATTATATTTTATATTTTTTATATTATTCTATAATTTTTATTTACAATATAACTTCATGTGTTCCATAATTTGTAAATACAATAATTTCATTTGATGAAGTGTGGACTACCCCCTGAAAGTGATATGACCCGTTCATGCCAGACATGGAATTTATAAAGGATGGAGTTAATGAAATAATGTAACATATATATCAAATATATTATACTATAATTACATTATACATGTGTATTATTTATTTTTCAGTCCTTTAATATGAAAAAGAAATGAAATTAGCGTTCATGTGTACATATGGCCTACCGTCTCCATGAACGGTGCATTCCATTTCTTATATCCAAATATAATGGATATTATAATTACATATATTTGGGATATAAATGATATTAAAATCATGAATAATATACTAGAGATAATGTAATTTTTCCACTTGGACAATTTAAATCAAAACAAGTTCATTTTTGACTCAAGTACCAAACATCAACAAAACGTCTGATATGAACTCAAATAATAAACTGATTGTTATACCATTGTAATAAGTGATATTATATTAATAATAAAAATTAAAAATTTTCTAAATAAATTATAAATTAACCTATTATTATTATTTATGAAATTATAGAATGAACAAGGCAAGTTGGATTTGAGGTAAGAGAATTTCTAAACTCAATTTCCACTCATTGGGTTTTACGCATACTTCATTGATTATATTATGCCAAGATTATTTGTGGAACAATTTTTTATTTATTTATGTTTTAATTTATACTTACATTAGTTTGTATATAGTTTTGAAACACATAATCACCCCATTGATAAATTCTTATGTTATTTATACAAGCTTTATAAGGGAACTTTATAACCCAATTTCTATTCTTTAGGTTAATCTTCTACTTCATGATTATGTTTGAATATGATTATGTGAGAAATAAATTTTGAGATACAATGTTGTATTTATACTTGATTAATGGGTATTTACATTGAATACACATAATCAATATATTTTATTAACAAAATGATATTCTTATGGGAAATATTAACTCAATCTCATTTCATTGAGTTAAATATCTATGTCAGTAGTTTGTTTTTTACAAGAATATGCGTGAATGTCCTATGATTTATTTTATAATAAATATCTAATTATATTGGGTGTATTTATATTTCTCACACATAATTATGTCATTTATTTTTCCTTAATATGAATATATGATCTTTTTATGCGATTTTGTCTCGATCTCCTTTCATTGAGGACTATCTTGTTAGCATGCACATTTATTATCCTCTGATGTGAATATACTGCCTTTTTCACTCTTTATATAATGAAATAGTATATTATCATGATATTTAAAGTTCTGTTTAATTTTATTCTTTATTTATTATTATTCTTGTGTTTCTCAAGTGGTAAGGGACTCTTTAATTAAAACATCATTTTAAATGTTTTAATAAATTATTAATTAAACACCTTCTATTTCTTATCCACATTTTTATATTGGGAATCAAGAATTTGTTTATATAGAAATGAATGTTTTAAAATTATATGTTATTTCAATTGTTTCAAAATTGTATGGGACAAATTGATTTAAAATTATCTTTATTAAATGTTATAATTTTTTTTGAAAATGGGTTGAATATTTATATATCTTGAAATGATGAGTTGTGATTGATAATGTAATTTTATTAGTGAAATGATGATAGTTTAAATCTTTTATGTTTTATGACTATATAATGGTACATGAAAATTTGATGTGTGTTTATGTGATAAACCAATGATGGGTGGTTATGTGATAAAAAAAAGACAGGTGGTTCTATGACAATCCAAGGATGTGTGGTTACGTTATAACTTCAAATGCATTTGGTATGGTAGTCAGTAATATGGATATTCCATTTAGTGATATGTGTGGAATTAGATAGTATTGTTATTCCATTTAAATATGTTTATGTCCCAATTTACCTTTATATGTTATATGTTAATTTTTATGGGATTTATAGTAATATTTTGGTTATAAAAAGTGTAAAAATGAGCTTATAATCCATGAAGTGTTTTTTGTATCCCATAAAGGTGAAAAGTATTAATTTTTTATAAAGTATTCATGGTTTTCATGTTATCCAAAGACTAACATTTTTCCTTATTTTTGTATCCCATGCTATGATTTTTATACTCATCCCATGTTTTTAAATGCTTTTCATAGGACATGAATAAGAATAGAGTAGAGGAAGGGATCAAGGAATGGTTATGCTGTTTAAACATGAAATAAACCATGTTTCTTTTTAAAGAGATTTTAGTTTTATGAAAAAGAGGATAGTGAGTAGATGTGTCCTCCTTTAATGTTTAAGTTGACATTTATGATCATTGATCTAATTCTATAATGCTCAAAATCTGAAAAGATCTTTGAAGTGAATTAATAAAAATTGTTGACTTGTCTCATAATTAATTAACGATAATGGTTGGGGCCTTATAGATGAAATAAAAGGAAATTTTTGAAATCTTTATGAATCAGGTGTTTTGGATAAAAACATGGTAAGTCTCAATGCCTATTCTTTCAGTAAAATCTTTTTATAACTTTTTTAGATCAAGGAATGTCAGTTTGAAATGGAAGAAGAATCTCAAACAACATTCATAACTCTTACCTAGGACTAGCTTGAAATAATTTTCACATCGTCCTGATTGGAATATTGTGAAAAATTTTATAACATAAAGCTCACATGAAATAAGTTGGTTTAGATATCAAAAACCTCCATTATACATCAATACCATCATGGATCCCAAGTTTTATTTAATCAAATCATATTTTCTCAATATTCTCATATTTTTTGGAAAGGTAAATATTAGCATGTAATTTTCAAATACTTTACCTTATCACATGATTTTAAAGAATATTATGATTTTGAAAAAGGTTCTAAATAAGGAGACTCTTGAACAACCTATTTATATTTTCTTTTAAAATTTAGTCTTTCAACACATACGTATGTTATTATAAAAGGACCATTAATTGAAAGTTTCAACTCATAATCAGTTTGAATGTTATTTAAAAATAATGTTTTATTTGATATTTTGAAATTATAATTCATACATGATTATTTAATGAAGTTATTTTTCTGTGAACACCCATATAACCAAAGTTTTACAAGGTGTATTTGGATAAAGGAAGCAAATTATTTTGAAGGATCTACAAATAATTATTGCAAGGCATGGATTATCTATCTACCAGAACAAGATAATGATGAAACTATGCATACACAATTATCAAGGAATGATATTTTTACTGGGAATACTTTTAATTTATCATATAGAGGTGAAATAAAAAAATGACAATATATTTAAGGCTTCATGAATTAAGACGTTGAGGTCATTATTAGTTGGTATGAAAATCAGAGGTATAAGGAAAACATTGAGGTTAAAAAATGATAGGGTTATTTTTGAGTTTTATAAAAAGGGAGAACCTACATGATGGGTGAAAACTCGTTGCATCTGGAAGGTCCATGTGTGTCAAACCCACAACCTAAGGGCTATAAGGTCAAATCCTCTACCACTAGCCTATGTTATGTCCCTGGTTAGTATACCTTATTATTTTTATTTAAATGATTTTATGGATAAAAAATAAATTGATTTTTAGAACTTATGTTTTATCAAATGGATATCTATAGTATAAGAAAATGACTTGGTAATTAAGTGATTAATGTTATTTTTAAAGATGTTTCCTCTTTTGGAAGCATTATATGCCTAAGGAAAATAGAATACTAATGGATTTCATTTGAAGAGTAATGGTTGAATTTTATTTTATAAGAATCAATGTTTTTATTGGGTACATATAGAGATTTGGGTTATTATGGAAATTATTAACCTATTATGGAGAACATGTGATTAGTTAATTACTTTTTAGTATGAGACTTTAAGAGTAGTCAATGTTATTTGGAGATAAATTTCAAGATTCATTGTGGAATACTTTGTGATAAAAACCTTTTGAATTTTGGGATTCAATATTAGTTGGGATTATTTTTAATAATTTTAAGGGTAATTGTTTATTGAATGGTCTTTGATGAACCTTGGGTACTATTTGTTGAATTTTGGAGATTAAGAGTAGTATTTATTTCTATAAAGGATTTTTCATTTTTGGGATTATCTAATCTAGTATTGACCATTTTGGTATTGGTTAATGTCTAATGAAAAGGGAAAAATATAGTTCATCTTTTGAGGATTATGTTAATCTCTTTTAGTTAATTATAGTGCTTTATTTGTGACTATGTCATCTTGAATACTCATTATTTGGAGAAAATATGAGTTTTGTTAGATATTTATTAAAGGATTAAACACTACTTGACAAGTAAGTATGTTTACCTATGTTCATATTCAAGATCAAAAATAAAATTATCATATTTATGAAAATAATATTAAAACAAAAACATTTTCCATTTACTTTTTCTAATGGGTAATCAAATATTTTCTAACCAATCCAATGGTTATGGTTTTTTGTTTGTTAACTTTCTCTTGATCATATTTTCTGTCAAGGCTCCGAACACCCATTGTTTTCAATAAAGATACAATAATAAATAATTCCATCAGTTATAATATTATAAGTAGTTGACATATATGATTTGTACCCATTACCATCACTTTAATATTTTTAGAATTGATTATATTTTTATGATGAACCATTATATCGATAAACAATATGACAAAAACACAAAATCCAGCCATATAAACATAAAAGTGGAGAGAATAATGACCCCCTACCTCAGAGAAGCTCTCTAAATCACCGCACACATGGTGAAATAGATACAATGAAATGATCATAATTATTCAAGAAAACACATATAAAGCTGAATAAAATCAAAGGAAAAAAAATCATCCCAAAACTCCTGAAATAATGAAACAATACCACTGGAAATTTCCATTGAAGAATTATGTAAATCAATTGAGGATATGGGATTTAATCACCATGCATTTGAAAATATAAAACTCTAGAATCCATGGTTCAAAGCTGGATGGAAGGGGCTGCAAGATTCTCCCAAAACATCTAGGTTTATCTCAAACACTAAGTGGAAAGAAATAAATTATGGGAGATACATATTTTATAAAAATGTTATGCCTCTACACATTCATTTTGTAAATAACCAATTCATATCATGAGTTTTTGTGAGCCCACCAATTCAAGACATTTTTTAGATTCAGATAATGAGTCCTTTTTAGTTAAATCCCTAAAAAATATATATTTATTTTAGTCAAACCTCAACCTAAAAATAGTTCATTTTGTAAACTATATTTTTATAGTTTTAATTGGTTAAATAAAAAAAATTCTCTTTTTAACTTTCTTGTTGTTAATCATGAGCCTATATGTTATGAAATAATTCTCAAGTCATGAATAATTATTCACAACACAAACCACCAAATGTAGTATAATTAAATATCTAAACTCTATCAAACCCTCATTGACCCTCCTCTAAACTATTCTAACTCAAAAAAAACCATGTAATAGGCTGAGAAGAAATGAACCATTACAGTCACCACTAGTTTTCTTCCTTTTTCAGTTTTGGTATTTTACCTTGATAACTATAACTAGGTACTTTTTATTTTACTAAAAAATATAATGTAACCATTTTTACCAATTTTTTATGTTATTAACCAAAATTTATACTCTTATTACCTAAATATATACATAAAATTAGGGAAAATATTTTATAAATTAAATACTATAATATATTTAATTTTTAAATAAAAAAGTTGTTTTTATTAATTACCAATGAAATGAGTGATAATATATTTTTTATATGTTTAAAGGCCGTATTAATGTATATACATATAATATATCATTTAAATTTATTATAAAAAATATTATATAATAATAATAAATTAATTATTTGAAAAAATCCCCTTCACAATTTTTGATTTTCATTAAAATTGAATTAGTAATCATACATATATGGCTAAAAAATAAATTGAACATATTACATAATACGAAAATACTGATCTAATATATAAAAACCATTTCTAGATTGAATTTCTATAATTTACGATTTTTTTAATATAAATGAATGAAAATATTTTTTATAATAACACATTACATATGTTTAGAAAATGATAGACATGGGTTTTATAAATTCTGAATAGTAATTTTAAATGATTAATTTATATTTATAAATATATAAAATTTATATAATAAAGGATTAAATTCTTTTTATGCCCCTCATGTATTTTGATAATGTCATAAAAGTGAAAGTGATAAAAAAATCGATATTTTTTACCGTTAACCTAAGAATAAATTATTTAGCTTAAATATAAAACATTCACCTTAAGTTAATTATTAAATGTTGAATGAAGAAATAAATTTAATTTTTAAAAATTTAATATCAAAAAATTTATAATATTATTTTAAATTAAAATCATTATATAAATAAAAAATTATTTTATTCAAAAATTTTATTTTGAACATTAATTATTCAAAATCCTATTTGGTATGCATTTATAATCTATACAATCTTTTTTATTTACTTTAAATTTTAATATTATTAAATGTTCTTAATAATATTTATAAAATATGTTATCGATCATTTTAGAATATTGTTGCAAGTTGATAAATTTATCAACATATAATTAATTAAGTGAAAAATATATCAATGATTTCATGGTGTAATATTATAACCCATAAATGAATTACTTCCACATAATTTTAATTTTAACAAAATAATAAAAATTATTAAGGGTATCTAAATTATAGGCATGCCTCGAGATTAAATTTATAATGAGATATACAAAAAATACTCTTAGTTATTAGTTGGATATTTATTATCCAAAATATGAATCTTTTAATGATTCTAGAGATTTACATTTAATGTCTTCATTTTCATTATCCCATTGTAACCCAAAATAATAAATCCAAAATGGTTCTAGTATGTATCCAATAAAATCAAAATAAATGATCTTATGAATTTTAAAACCTAATCTTAGGACATCTTCTCAAATGAAACCTTCATTTCACCATATAATATTTTCATTTCAATTATGAAATATTTAGATCAACCTGTATCTCATTTAGTTTATCCTAGGTTGTACATGGTAATAATTTTATTTGTATCTCTATCCAACCATAAAAATATTCAAAAATACTTCATAATGATTTATAATGGTAATTTTTTAAGCCAATGTATATCCATTGTGAGTAACTAGACTTGTGTGTAATTTCTAGAAAAACTACATACTCAAAAACATTACCAAAATTATGGGATGTCACCCTATAGATAGACATAATACTAGTGTTTTCACTAATTTCCAATCATCCTTAATCATAAAATAGTTACACTGAAACTCAATAATAACTAAATAATAATCTAAATCCCACTATAGAAACCCATGATGAACATAAAATTATTTTAAATTAATTCCATAAGATTAATATTTCATATCACTATAATCATAAAATACTAAGAATATTTAGTTTAGTTTCATTAATGGTCAGCTATGTAAGAATATCATTTCACCATACATGTTAAAATTTTATCTTCATATAATACCACATTATACTTCCTTTAAGAATCCCCGTAGTTTAAACTCGTGTTCATGACATAGGGAATGGAAAATATCAAGTGTGCCCACATGCCTAGTAAGGGAACAACTGAATCATGAAAATTTAATAAAGGGATAGGTCATAAAAAAAAGAGAAAACATGATCTAGGTATAATTATTTTCAAAAATATAATGGAATAATAATATTTTTGGATATATCATGATATATGGGCATTTAATCTCAAATGATCTAAAATACGCCATGGAAAAATATTTTCTGACAATAAACATCAGACCTTGTGAATAATCATAGGAATATATCATAGAGATTTGGCAAAATCACAAGGTTATGAGTCCTAAAATAAGGTATTTGACATCAATTCCTATTCCCCTTATTAGATAAGGTGTAACAACTTTTTCCCTTTTTTGGATTGAGTATCACAACTTGTTTCCTTTTATTATCTAATAAGATGTAATGTTTTACCCAATTCATTGGAGGCCTTTGTAAAAACCAAAAAAATATCATGGATTTATCAGAACAATCCTATCTTAGGGCTATATCAAAAAAAAACATTCGAAGGATATATTATACCAAACCCATTTTAGGTCTTTATCTTTCCCAAACCATCTGAGGGATTTATTAAACCCAAACCATCATTATTATTTATATGATACAAAAACCCTTAATACATTATCAAACCCAAACTATCACATAATGATTATCCATACAAATTTTTTGAAAAAATATCAATCCAATATCCTAACATAAAGAACCCTTGGAAGAAAAATGGGTTTCATAAAAATTCCAAATGATATCAAATTACATTATTTTTAAATTAGAATATTTGATACAACAAATTAAATCACAAAAAAATATATTTTCATAAAATAAATAGATTTAGATTCACAAAACATAACTCTAAATAATTTAGGTATTTTTTTGTTAATGAATAAAATGGAAGGAAAAACAATATTAGATAAATCAATTTTAAACACCAGAACCTATATACCTTCTTGGAATGCATAAAATCTATATAAAAATTAGTACATTAAAATATAATACTTTGAGCATCAATTTTTTTTTAAAAAATTATAATTTGAAACAAAATTTTGTTTTCAACAAAAAAATTAAATGAATGATGCATTCAAATATTTTCTTTCATTAATCTTAAAAACAATTAATAATTTATTTTGAAATACAGAATCATTTAACATCAGTTTTAATATCATTAATTCCATTTAATAATAAAACATTATATTATAAAAAAATAAAAAAACATTTCCTTTTATTTTCAAAATTATAAATAGTAAAACAAATTTTAAAAACTATTTTAAATCATTAAAAGGAATATTCATAAGGAATGATTATCATATGATAAGAGAAACCATAAAAATCATTTAAAAAATGTTTTTTCCATACTCTTAGAATATGAAGTTACAATTCACATTAAAAGGAAATTTTCATAAAGTAGAAATTGAATGATTTTTTTAAAACCTTTATCTTTATAATATATATTTAATAATGTAGCATTGAAATATATACAACGATTTTTTGACGAAATTTGGAGTAGAAGATAAAACATTCAATTATAATAGTAAAACCATTTTATCATTTTAAAAATTCTATTATTCAACCCACATCATAAAAGTGGATATAAAACATAAATTTGAAAGTAATAAATAGAAATGTGAAAATAAAAATAGATGAAACATAACTTGATATCCAAATATAAATGAGAAAAAATGGTGGGAATAGAAAACACTGATATGAAAGAGAAAGACCTTAATATAGAAGGATGTGAATTATTCTTAACAATGTAATAATTTTATGGGGAATAAATTCATCATTGAAAAATAATTGAATCAAAAAATTAGTTTTATATAGATAAAATTTTATAGCTCGATATAAAATATTAGGGTGGAATAAACTAATTATATATGTAAAAAGTTATAAATGGAGAATTATAACTCAAAGAAAATGTATTTGGGTTAACAATAAAACTTACATCACCATTATATTCTTAATTGAAATGAAATTAATGGTTTAACAATATATGGATTTTGAAATACCTTATATTTAATGAAATATTCTGGGAAATGAAATCTATTTCTAATATATACACCATAAAAATGAATTAAGTGGTAAATTAACATCATATATCAATGAATCCAAGTTGTGATTAATAGAACCTACCATTTAATGGATCTGAGATGAATATGATAAAACATTGTATATAATATAATAAATATATTAATAAAATATATTAGAACCTTAATCAATAATATATCTTTTTATAATCATCATTTATTATCTTTTATTACAATTATATTAGTTTCAATACATGAAATTTCTTCACAGTTGTTTTTTAGTTTCGACTGTTTTATTTAGTACTAGTTTAATCATGGGTGTGTCATTTCATATTTTTTAATTCTTGGATCATCTTTCAAATATTATTTAATGATTTTTATTTGAAATTTAAATTATTAATAATATTAAAATTTTATATCATATGTATTTTATTTTTGATTTATATCAATGAAGTCAGTGATGATATTGTTTCAATATTTTCAAAAAAAAGTGGTGGTATTTTAATAAGTGGTTATATAATTATATTACCATCACCAAAACAAGAAAATTAAATCTTACTTATTATTATCTAATATCACTAGAAATTAGGTTTCCCTAGTTATCCATAACATAAAAATTTTGCAATGTTTATGTATGTGGCCAACCAACTCAAATAAGAACCAACTCTAATCTATGGGTGTGTGTAGTTTAAAAAGTGGTTCTTTGAGAATAATAACACTCTTAAATAAGATGAATGGTATTATTTATATGATTTAAAGGTGTTTAATCATATTTTAAGAGATGTGTATAAATAAAATAAATACTATATTGAATAATGAAATAAATCACTTTCATTGAGGTAGTAGTCTACACGTACGGACATGCGACAAGTTCATTTTTTCATAGATCAAGAGAAATATAAGGTATAGTTTATAATTTCAAATTAATAATAATTTTATCAATATCATATTAATCCATTAAATTGAGATTTATAACTTTCTATCAAATGTGGTGCTATAAAATCAAACATGATGTTCATGGTGATGGTAGTTCACAAGTACGCTTGAGGACATATACATTTCAGACATGGATTTGAAGGATGGTAGAAATTTTATATTCCATTACTACAATAGAATTTATATATATTGGTAATACTGATGTTATGATACATTCATGGGTACATTATTTTTTAAGGGTATGAATAAGAAAATAATTTTGAGAGCTTGGTTAACAACAATACCCCTCCATTTTAATGTTCTCCATTGGGTTACATTTTAAGGATCTTATTCTTGATATTTCTGAAGTAAAAATACATGTATGACATGAGGAGAGGGTTTAAGAGAGACTAGAGTGAGGTTTTTAAATTAACCACTCTGGATCTTTGTGATCACTAAGAGAGGGAGGGTTGAGTCGGTAAAATTTTGTTTTTTATGTTTTCTTTCCTAAGAAACTGCCTTCACATATTGTTAGTGTGATATGGATTTTCTAAAAAAAATAAAAAAAACATAACCACAAGACTGAAAGTATTTAAAAGGTTCGCAACTCAGCAAGATTATTTAATCCTTTTCATGGTTTTGAAATTATCCAAGAAAACACAAACCACTATAAAACATTCCGTTTGGGGGTTACTACAATAAAAGAATATCCTTTCACAAGAAAGTAATTATAGTCATCAAAAAGTTCATGTTCTCTTCACATTGATATATTATATTATAATATTTTATAACTAATATGATTACCTTTTCCAGTAGGATTCAGCATGTTATCATTGGGCTTCTTGAAATTTATTCCCACTTTCCCTTCCAACCAGTATTTCTTCTTCTTCTTTAAATTCTTGCACAACTGTGACCAAGAAAATCTCCTTGGAATTATATATCAATATGTTTATTTGGTCACTTATTCATTTGGTATAATAAATTTAGTCAACCATATGGCATGATCCATTTTATGCATTTTTTAGAATGATACCACTTATTACATGATGTTCTTCGAGTAACCTTGGCACACAACCTATATCAAACCACATAACATGAAACAACATCCAACATCTTTCATAACATTACTGCTTCATCAAATTTTGTAATTATTTATATAAAAAATCAATTTGATTCTAAATGATTGGAAGAGTTTTTGTAATGTTGGTTTGACTGATGTAACATTATATTGTTTTTTTGATTAACTTTATAATCCATATGTTCTTCATCTCACTTGAAAATATTCTCTAATAACCTCGGGGCACAAACACCCTTTATAAAAGACTAATGCTTGTGGAAATTTAAGGATACATGAAAACTTCCTTTCAAAATTCTCACTAACGATTTCTAGCATCCTTATCGGAAACTTTTTCTTGTTGAATGTATTCAATTCTCTGATAATGTAGGAATTTCCTTAAGACTCAACATCATTGATCTTCATCAATATTTCTTATAACTCGATGAGAATCATAGATCAATACACTATGATATTTGGATCATTTAGAAATCTTCATAGTATCATCATATTTGATAGATTTATAATATATTTATAAATTCCATCAAAATGGTAAAAATTTATTCCACTCTTTCTTTTGGTAATAATAAAGAGCATAACATACAATCAATGAAACTCTATCTGTTTTTCCTACATAACTTCATAAGAATATATTGGAAATATTTCACTTAACTCTACCTCTATCTGATGACATGGATCAGAAACCATCGATCATTTCATTCCCTTGAAAACATCTGACCAATGAACTTCATAAAGAAATAACTATTCAAATACCTGCACCAAAACTTTCTATCTAATGAATGGAAGATTTCTATACAATAATCTTGTAACACCTTCATATCAAGACTTCGTATAAATTCTTAGATATATTTTATTCAAAAAAAGTTATCGTTCTCTTTATCAATTATACTGATGGTTAATCTGATGGTCTTGGACCGATGAAATTTGGATAGATCATCTAATGTTCTTTACCAGATTACTTTCAAAATGAATTCCCTTTGTACTTTGATAACATTTATCTCATCAAAAATATTTACAAATAATTTTATGATAACACTTCATACCACCATAAGTCCAAAAATTCTTATTTAAGAACTATATATAAGTTTGATCTATAATAATTGGGAACATCATAATTCAAAATATTCACAAGGATTGAAAAAACTCTTCATATAGCCAAACCAACATATATGGAAACACCTCAAACCAAAACTCCCCTTTATATATTGGCTTGGATCATTACATTTTTCAGTAGTCACGATGTTAGAAAATTTATAAATAGTAATGAATAATCGTATATATTCATCTAACAATCTGTATGATGGAAATTATAAACAAGATATGATAATAATTCATTAAAAACCTCATTTTCATTAAATAATAATAGTAAGATTCAATTGGAATACTCGGTCCAGTAAACTCAGTATGATTATCTCTATCAACTGAAAATTATTGGAAATCTTAACAATGTAAGGTTATTTTTGTTAGATAGTAAATGAACACTCTATTTGATCTAAGCTTTTACATTCATATGTAGGGAATTTAGAAATATTTCCTATAACTTGTAAGAAACTCTTCATGGAAACATACCATATTTTTCCTTTCATTATAAAATTTTATCACATAAACAACTAAAACCTACAAGAAAGATGTTTTCCTATATCAAAATAATTAAACTATTAAAAAAGATCATGAATATCAAAATCATAGCTTACCCCATTTAAAAACTCCCCCTAAATATATAATATTCATTAATAAGTTGAAGAACATAAAAATTGAGATATTTATGATTAAAAATTTCAACCCTTTGGAATAAACTATCCTAAAAAAGATGAAAGAGGCTATGGATTCGCATACCGTATCCTTGAATAGGGAGAGGTTTTATACCCATGATCAACCATAACTTGTGAAGTGATTCTTTAATAAATGGTTAGGTGAAAATATTTGTCACATCATCCATTATAGGACTAAAATATATCTTTAGTTCAATATTTTCAACATTATATTTGGTGAAGTGATATTTTATATCAATTTTCTTGGAATTAAAATGTTGTGAGGGATTATTAGTCATATTTTTTGACATTTATTATAACAAACCAAGAGAAGAGAGAAAACAACACATAAAAAACAAAATTTATAACTAAGACTTCATACACATAAGTTATGTTAGATCTTGAGTGAAATTTTTATACATAACCTATATAGTTGTGAGAGTTATCAAATTTTACTTCATTTTTTTCTAACTCACACATATTTCTCCCAAAAAGAAAAATATAGTAGATGTCGATCTTCAGTCATCAAAACAACATGCCCAATCTACATCAGTATAACCAAAAAACGAAATGGTTTATGAGATATCATATTTTAGTCATAAATTAGAAATGAATTTTTTATATCTAAGAATTATTTTTTCTATCCTAACATTTGATTATTTAGAGAAATTTGATTCCTAGAGCACAATATAACAAAAAAATTATAATTTACATTGTTGTAATGACATAAAATAGATACAATCCAAATTGAAAAATTCTTTAGCATATAAATCCTTACTTTCTCCATCCTTTGACAAATTAGTTTCCATCGAAATATGTGTGGAAAATGTCTTTGAATATTTGAGACCAAATATCTTTATACATTCTGTGGTATTAATCTCCTGATATAGGAAAATTTACTTCCTTATTTGAGATATTTGATGTCAGAGAAATTATATCATTTCTCAAAGAATTTAAATTTCAAATAAAATGTAATATCCTTAGTGAAATTTTAATATGTTTATTTTTCACCCCTAAAAAACATGATATAAGAAAAATAAACACACGTAATGGGGGAATCCTCTTGATTTTATTTTATTTACATGATATTGTTAACTATTACATTATTTAAGTTAACCTTCCTTATGAAAGTATCTTAAAAACAATACCATTATCTAATCACTTGCTTCGACCCATACAATGAATTATTTTACCTGCACACATTGCCTTTATATTTCCCAAATATGATGCCACATAGTTGTTCAATATAAACATATTACATGAGCTCTAAATTAAGAAAATATAAATTGGAATCCATCTATAAAATCTTATATATCAGTTTTATAGTGATAAAAATAAATATTTTTAAGGAATCTTATATTTCAACTAGATTAGGGGTGTGATCAAAGGCAGTGCCTTAAATATTTAAGTAGACTTTATAAACCGATCATGCCTAATTTATTATCCCATCACATTCGTCATTCAACTTGTTTCGAAGAACTCATTTTCTACTAATCAAATTATTATTTTTTGGTTTTATTAAAAGTTACCATGTATCATTATTCTATATATAATACAGCTCCTCATTTGCATAATAAATCAAATATTGATTCTATAAAGCTTCATCAATATATTTTGGCTCAACTTGTGAATATCTTGATGTATTTGAAATTAACCTTGATGTGATTCTAGTTTGAAACTATTGCAATTGATTTCCAATGATGTTTTGGAATTCCACATTCTTTGTTAAACAAGTATAATATGAATTTAGTTGTTCTTCATCACTTGATATAGTTGAGTTGAAATCTTCATCATGATTATCTTAAAAATTATTTCTATCCTTAATACATTTTTTGTCATTTTTATCTTTAAATAATTCAGATTCCTTTTATTCTATATCAATAATAGTCTATGTAACATTAATATCATAATACTCATGATATTTAACACCCGCATAGTTTAAAATCTTTTGTGTCTCTTTATTACAACACTTTTATACTCAACTATTAGGAGGGTATCCAAGAAATATTCCACACAAATCTCTCTAATAAAACATTCTAAGACTGTCACTAATTAATATTATAATTTAAGGACATATAAACACCCATTGGTATTTCAAACATGGGGTTTCTATGTGATATATCTTGTAAGGATTAATATTAGAGTTCATCCTATAGAATCATCAATTTTGAATACAAACTACTACTCTAAAAGCACACCTCTATAAATATAATGAAATTTTATGTTGGATAAACATATTTATCACCATCTAAACCAAAATTATATATCTTCCTTTGAAAATACTATTTTGTTGTGCTGTTTATGGTGCACTAAATTCTGGATTAATTCCATGTTTTTATGATAGTCTCTAAATGTCCCATTTGTATCCTCATCATCATGATTAGTAATAATATTTTTCATAGAATATGAGAATTATTTTTTCGTACTTCCCCTAAAAATCTTAAACATCTTAGGAGCCTCTAATTTTTTTTTTAAAAACACAATACAAGAAATGAAAGTAAAATCATAAATAATGGAAATAAAGTACTTTTATCTATTTATTGACTTATTTCTCATTACATCACAATTATTTTATTGTATTAGCTCTAATAGATGATATAAATGTAGACCAACATTCTTATTTATTAATTTTGCAGTCTTACATTTCTAGAATATAGAACAATGACAATATATTATTCTTGTCAAATTAATAATATCATGTATACTTTATTTATTTTTTATATTATTTATATCCATTTGACACATATTCCCCATCCTATTATTCAATGGATAATTTTATTCCATATTTATTAGATAACATGATATATGCACATCATAAACATGAAACAAGTTTCCCCTGGTTTTGTTTCCTTGTTTAAAATCTCTTCCTTATTCTTGTTTTTTAACAATGAAACGACCTATTCTATAATAACTTTATTCTGTTAAAAAAAAGTCTTAAAACACTGAAAAAATTTAGTTCCAACAAATCAATAAACAAGGATCATTTGTAATTTAATTTTTCTTTATCGTTGATAGTAGATTCAACGCATTTGATTATAAGTGCCTCATAATTTCTAAAAGATATTAAAACTTATTTATATTCTTTTATATTCTTAAATAAATTAAAATAACATATAATATGTTAATAACATCCACTATCCACTATCCACAGTCATTCTGCTTTTGTATCATTGATAGCAGTTTCAACAAATAAAGATTTACATTTTACTTTGCACTCCATATAAAGATGATTTTGAGATTTATTGAATACTTTTTTTGGTATCTTGATAACAAATAATTTTCAATGAATTCTAGTTTAATATAATATTTCAAAAATAGTGTACAAGGGTTGGAATCTATTTTAAATATTCAAAATGACTTTTTCAGGTTTTTTATTTGAGTGGGTTGAATCCCCCTCAAAATCCACCAAAATTTACTCCTAGATTTATTATAGTGTTTATGATTAAACCATAACATTTTTATTATATACCAAAAGTATCTAAAATAAAAATAGTAACTATTAAAATACTATTTTAATTTTTAACTTTTATACTATCTAGATTTCTGTATCTTGTTTATATCAGTTTTCTTACTATTGAATTTGGAACTTTTTTACACACTAAAGTTTTCATTACCTCTGAAAATTATCTTATTCAGTTTATAATTCCTCTCAAACTCAATAAAATCATTAGTATATCACTTTCCTTATTTAGACATTAACACCATAGAAACCTTAGGTTTTCAACTCTATTTGATTTGGATATATATGTGGTCTTATTAAAATATTTTGTCTTCAAAATATAATAATCCATATTATTATCCTTTAAGGATTATATTTATGGATATTTAAGATGATTAAACTACAAATAAATTTCCAAAACATCTATAATAGATTTATCAAAAATTTAAATTCCTTTCTCATCTTTAACAAGTTATTTATAAACAAGATCATTTTCTTCCTCCTTTACCTTAATATTGTATTAATTCTTTATGATGATATTATTAATTTCAACAAGTAACATAATCATATCATAAATCACTTTTAGAAAATATATTGGTTCTTAAACAAATTTTTCTTTGTTATTTTTTGAAATATTTTATTTATTTAACTTATTAATATTTTTATAATATATTATAATCTATTGAAGACATTTTTTTAGTCCCTATTTAGTATTAAGAAAAACCAGGTATCATCGTATTCTTCTTCGAGGCTACTATCATAATCATTTGGTGAACTTTTCATCATTTAATTTTACAATAATCAATTTTTCTGAAACATCATCACATGATTTTTCATATTTTTCTTCACTATCATCATCTTCCAAATATTTAGAAAAATATATTCAATTCATAAATTTAGATAAATTCTTATCATCTACATTTATATGGTACATGGTTTTTTCTCCCTTATTTTTCAAATATCTTCTTGTATTTTTATTTAATTCCTGAATGTCTTCATCTTATTTTTGTCTTGTATAATTTATTGAAAAATTTCTATTTATCCCACTACCAAAGAAATTTTGTAGTAACATTCCATCATAATTTATTATTCATGCATTGACCTTTATAGAGAAAAAGACATAATTTCAAAAATTGATTCTCTAAACATTTATTAAAATTCATATCAATTTATTCTTCCTCGAGAACTGTATTATGATTTCATTTATTTATGATTTTAAAGACATTTCTCAATAATCCTTTACTTAGTTCTTTATAATATATCTTATTCTCATTTCTTAATTTATGATAGTGGTATATGAGTCATATAGAAATAAAATTTTGGGATCTCTAGCATCTAATGATGATACGTTGGCATCAAATTTATTGTGAAGAATTTGTAATAACTTCTCAATGATGGTTAAATCTTCCAACTTCTCATCAAATAATCTTATGGTTCATAAAATGTCATTATCCTTTTTAAATAATTAATATCCCATGGGGTGTTATTAATTCCATTTGGGTTAATAAATTTAAAATTTTAAAACAGGAATCATAAAAACCACTAAACGACAATGTAATATGGGATATGCAAATCCGAGGTTGAACCCATAGAGATTGGGTTATAGAAACTATTAATTTAATAACCAAGGGCTAACCTAATTTCAATATTTTGATATTAAAACTATGCTATTAAGCATATGAATAGTGAAGAATATGGGATGAAAATAAAAAAAGGAGCCAGGAAACAATGAATCTAGTATTTTGGGATAAAAAGGTATGGAATAATTAAGTAAAATGAATGTAGTCATTAGAATTAGGTTATAGTGAGTCTAATGGTTGTGGTAAATTATCTCCATCCAAATATTTCTTTTTATCATCGACATATACATTAGATTACAAAATATGGGTAACTAGAAACCAAACCATATTTGAACACAATGAAATAATTAACCAAATGTTCATGGTGGAAGTCTAAACCCAAGATATCATATTAGAAAAAACATTCAATTAACTAAATAAATGGACATGCTTAAATAAATAAATAAATTGAAGCCTTATTCTTACCCCTATAACAATGTTTATGAAAGAAGAATTAATAAAGAGAATAAATGGTGAACAAACTTGAAATCCCAACATACATTTAAATCAAAAATAAAATACGCCATTCAATCAATACATATTCATCAGAAATGCCATAGTATGAATAAATAACCCCTCATGATAGTCATTAAAGGGAGATAAAATAAAGAATAAAAAACTATAGAAATTAGGTATAAGAGATCTATTGTATGTGTGATCTAGTTAGGCATTTGTGCATCAAGGCTCTTTCTTTCAAGACTTCCATTTCTCATGCGGTCAAGTAATGGTTTTATAAGGGTTTTAGTTAAACCCTTGGATTCCTAAAAACCTTTATTATCTTTATTTTTTTCTTTTGCTCGATAAATACATGGTGTGAATGTTTATATAACATCTAATTCATGTGAGCAGTGAATTATTATTATCATACTTTTCCCCTAACATTTACAACCAGTAAAGTATACATGACATGTATTTTATATTCACATCACGTATTGATTAACAAATTTTCCAGAGTGGTAGAATATTATTTTGGAGAACTCGCATCTTGTAGTGAAATACATGACATGTAAATGTATTTTCTCCAGTTCTGAAGTGCGGCTTTATTCTAACTTTTTTGGTGTCGCACGACGAGTGAAGAAAAAATGAGTGAACTACCTTTTAGGTAACATATGCCCACTTTTATTTTTTTTTCAAATATAGGATATATCCTACCATAAAACATATAAAATTTGAAATTGTTCAAAAATGGGGAATATTAATAATTTAAGTTTAAAAATTAATACATTAAAATACTATATAATAAAAGTTTGAAATTTACTTACCAAGAAGGCACCAATAGATTCATCATAAGACATATTATGATTTTAAAACTTCAATATCTATTTTTGTAACCATTCATTATTTACATTTGTATTTCTCTTCATATATATTCCTATGATTGTCATAGATGCATTTAGTAGTTCCAAATCCCCTAACTCTGATTATCTCACTTTCTGATTGTGAGGATGTTACAAAATTTCTATATATCCCAACAATCTCTAAATTTATCTAATCAGCAAAAATAAATGGAAAAATATTATAATGAGTTCGAAAACCATCTATAAAAAAAATAAAAACATAATATTAAATGTATATAAGATAATATAACATCCTATATTTCCAAATATTTTATTTCTTCCCAACCAAGACAAGAATCCCCTTACTGTTCAAAAATTTCTAAACATCCATGAAGACAATAAAGAAATAACCCCTTATTTGAGCCATGAGTGGGAGAAAAAATTAATGAAGAAAAACCTAAACAGTTTTTAAAAAATTATAAAAACCATTACCAATATGATTCATTATGTTGTAATTATGTTACATGAAATTTCATCACACATTCCATCCTAACAAGTAATTATTCATCCCCTTCACTTTCTTGTATATCAGAAATCAAGAACACCTACTTGGGATTCTATAAAAATAAGTTAATGTGATCAAACATTCATTAAATATGATCTTTCAGGTAATACATATAGTAAACTCAATGTGGTGCTTTTGTAATTCTAATACCACTATATGGGTTTTTTGACGATCACCTTCACATATTATTCAATAGATATCGCCTGATATAAAATTATATCTTGTATTTTTATGATTTTTTGACGTTTTACTTGTTCATTCAATCACTTTTTTCACACCGCCTATATGATACATATGATGGGAAGACATCATCTAAAATTGGTTAGACTGATTCCACTTTACAAACTTAGTTTAAAAAACAATCCAATCTTGAGGCACTTTTCCTCAGTTCAATAAATTATTTAATCACATCAGACCATATATTCCATATATATAGTCATAACACATCAGAAAATTTATTTCGATAAACAAAACTTTGATAGTACTCATCTGATGACTTCCCCAGTGACTTCCCATTTTACTTCAAAAACATTTATCAGATCATAAATCTTTACAAATGACTTACCGATACAACTTCATACCATTGAAGAAGAATTTTTTTTTATTTTCTATGGACTGTTTACATGTCAGAATGATGATAATTAATATAATCAGAATTAAAAATCATGACATTATTTAAAAATAAAATGTGTACATATGAACTTACATATTTTCAAACACCTTAAAACAAAACTCATCTCTTATACATAGGGTTGGATCATGAAAACATTCATTAGATATGATGTTAAGAACTTTACGAAGCATAAAGAATTTCTATATTTATTCATTGTACACTACATCTGATTGAACTAATAAACATAATAGGATAATTATTTAGTAAAAAAATCTTTTTGATCACCTAAGGACAGTAAGGTTTTTCTAATATACTCTTTCTAGTAAACTGAATCCAATATTTTCCATCTGAACATCTTTATTAGAGATTTTAACAATGTATGTTTATTTATATTAGACAACAAAAGGCAACCCTTTTTGAAAAAATATTCTTCATTCATTACAAGACTAGCTAACATCTTCTTTTCACAACATCACCGTAAAACCATTCCAAACATCTTGGTCTCATCACATTTGGTAGATGTAATGGACTAGAAAGGGGTAGAAAATTGTGGTGGAAGAGATCTCTTTTTTTTATGTAAAGAAGATGAAATTTTTCTAAATGACCATTGTCTTTTTATACATGGAATATAACTATTAAAGGGTTAATGGATCTAAAAGTGAGAAATAATGAATTATGGGGTAAGATAAGGTCGATCATGTCTAAGCAATTAATTTTCGCACATTGTTTAAAAAAAATTCAAATTTTTTACCATTAGTTTATTACATTTTACCATTTTTGTTTTTTTACATTGGTAACTAGCTTTTAACCATGTAATTTATATTTTATTAAAAAATTATGGTAACCCTTATTAGTAAAATTTTATGTTATAAACCTAAATTTATAATCAATTTGTAAATATATGAAAATTATTTTTTAAATTAATAAATATAATATATAGAAAAATAGTATTTGTTTGAAAAAAAATTTAACAATCATGTTTTCTTGATCTAATTAATTTCCAATTAAATGAGTGATATTATATTGATGAATATATTTTAACATAATATGAATTTTTTTTATAAAATATATCATTTTTATTTATTACCTAAAAATTACAAAACAATAATAAAAATTGTTAGAAAATAAACATTTCACTATTATCATGTTCATTAGCATTAATTTCAGTGATCATACTTTTAATATAAAAATAGAATTTAAATTAGAGAATAATATGAAAATTATAATATAAAATATCAAATTCATTTTTTGGATTTATTTTTTACATGTGATGAAAGAAGCATTTTAATATAAGAGAATAAAAAATAGATTTTAGGATAAAATATAATGTAAATTTCAAAATATTTAAACATGGGTGTTATAAATTGGAAATATTATATTTTTATTATTTATTTCTATTTATAAATATATATATTTTATATAAAAAATGTTAAAAAAACTTGTATGTCTTTCTTATATTATGATAATTTTTAAAAGGTTATTATAATATCAAATTTGAGATTTTTTTCACTATTTATCGAATTTGTGTTATGAAAATACAAAATTTCACCCGAAGATCATTTTTTTATAAATTTTAAAAAAATATTATTTATTGCTATTATTTATAAATTTAACATTTAAATGAGAATACAATATATAGATAAAATTACTTTAATTGGAAATTACCCATTTAATAATGTAGTTTTTCTTAATTCATCTTTATAAACCATTATAATATATCATAATCTTTCTCATTTTCTAGATGTTTTATTAATATTAAATTTTCTAATAAATAGTCATTAAATATGACGTTTCCTTTTTTAGTTTAGGGTTGCATGTGGATTATTCTATTAAATAGAGTATTTATTTATATAAAAATATAATCCAAAATATTATGGTGTTACATACTACCCCAATGTGCTCCTTCGTATATTAATGTGTTAATATAATTGAGGTATTTTTCAGAAAAAATTGTTTTTCCAGTGCTCATTCATTGGAAAAATAATGACTCTGGTCAGTAAGAATTTCTTATTAGGGGTTATCTATTTAGTGTACACTAAACACATTCACCTAGTTTATTTTCCATTAAAAAAAATAAAATTTTCTTCTTAGAATAGTAAAATTAATTTGAAAACATTTTTCACTTGTTAATCCTAGCTATATGACGATAAAATTAAAGACACCTTTTATTTTAGTCTAAATATAAAACACAAACAACAATTCTTGTGTGTGTGACCTTAAAATAAATTTTATTTATTATATATTCCTAATAAATAATAATTTTTTTCATTGATGCATGACCTCAAAGTGAATAAGACTGGATTTTTCAGTAAAATTGTAAAATACACCACATTTAAAAAAGTCATATATAATTAAACTGTCTGTTATGCCACATTTATGGGTTAAAATTATCATTCCCCTTTCATGTAATGACATAATTTATTAAAACTCTATGAATGATTGATATATTAAATTTAGTTAAGAATTTAAAAATTGTAATATTAATTAAAATTGTAAAAAATAAAACATTCATTTACTTAATGAATTGTATTTAACTATTTTCAAAGAAATTAAAATAAATAAAAAATAAAATATAATTATTTTTATTTATATATAATGTTTTAAAAATTATCATTAATGTTGTAATAATTATAATAACGAGATATTAAATATTATTATTATTATTATTATTATTATTATTATTATTATTTGAAATAAATTATTTGGGTAAAAAGAATGAATATATTGAAAAGAAGAAAAATAAAATGGTATAATTTAAGAAGGAGTGTGATAGGTTTATGTATTGGAGGGTGGAAAAAAGATACAGGGATAGGGGTGGTGCAACATTCATATTCAATGAGAGTGAGAAAAGGGTGGAAAGTTATTGGAATTAAAAATAAGAAGAATGAAATAAAAAATAATAAATTGAATCCCACATGCATAGGGGTCTTACACTCCTCCCTTCCATACCTCTTCCCCACCCCTCTCTCTACCATGTCTCTCTTATATTCTATATTCTTTTTAAAAAACCTTTTACATAATATCTACATCTTCACAGATCAGGTTGCTGTGTTGTTAAAGACATTGAATACATATTTATGGGTATAAGGTTATCCTTATGTTTGTCTCTGTAGGTATTAATTTTTTTTAAAGATTTAATTTTATATATTTATCATAATTTAATTATTGAATATGGAGATTTTTATGATTAAAGTAAAGTCTTACATCACATCATTTTATTGGAATGACACATAACTTATGAGTTAAATAAAATTAAAGTATATTTGTCCATGATCTTCACATAAAATTTTAAATCACAGGTTTTTCTTAATTATATTCCATGATTCTAAAAAAATAGATGTTTTTCTATTTATTAATTTCATTTTTGTTGTTTTATAAATATTTATCTTTAGTCCCATTGATATCCATAGGTTAATTAATTATAAAATAGAGATTTTTTTTGAAAAATCCAGCACATCAAGTGTTTAATGAAATTTCAATGTTATTTTTTATTCATTTCACTAATGCAACTTTTTTTTAAAAAATATTTATGATTTATGTATAATTATAAACATTTTATTTTATCTTTTCAAGGATTAAAGATCCATTTTTTCATTTCAATGTTGACAATATCCATTAGTAAAAAGATCTTTATTTCTTAATACCTTATTCCAAAAATAATTTAGTTGTGTTATTAAAATAAACAATTTTATTAATTTCCAATGTTTTCTAAAATTTATTATTTTATAAATTATTTTTGAAAATATCTCTATTTTTTACAATTCATAGAAACACTTTAGGATGATCCCTTTATTTATTCTTGGGATTAAATATGTAATGATATTATATTATTTTATGATTATGGATAATGAATAACTCTGTTATGGTATTTCTAAATTTAAATTAAGGGAATTCTTCCAGTAGGGTATTCAAAGGTTATTTGGGAGTCAAATTATGTTTTTGTTTATGTTTTATGTGGGCTTATTTTTTTTGTTGACTACACATCACTGTTTTAAAACATGGGATACCTCAGATACAAAGGTAGTGAATACTTATAAAATTACCCCTAGGAATTGATTACACACTATATAAAAAATGATAAACACAAAATAACTACACAACATAATGATATTAATTTTGTTACAACTGGGACCTTATAATAATCATCCCTTCTTGCTCATGCATCATAATTTTTATGTATTTTTATATCTCTCAGATATTAGAAGGATCCAAGGGAACCCTTGATCATAGTTCACTAGTATTAATCCCATTTTGATTATTATGATGTTTATTTACATCCACTTAAATGACATTGATGTTCAATAATCATTTATCAATTATATTTCCATCTATAAAAATATTATTTTAAATCATAAGAGTGTTATTTTCTCTCTTAAATGATTTAGTTGATTTTATAATAAGGTTAATTACTTCCTTAGTAAACCAAATATTTATTTATTAATGTTTTTATTTTTTAAAATTATCTTATATAGAATGAAAGATTATCCATCACTATTATTTTCTTAGTCTCATATTTAAGAGTTTCCATGTCTCTTAAATCATAAAGGGATATGATGTGTTTTCAAAGTAATATTTGTTTTTTCATTCTCTCCAATTAATTTATTATTTTTCTCTAATATATTTATCCCAAGCCCTATTTTATTGAGGTATATTACTTCTTAAATAAATAATGATGTTTCTATAAAAAATCCATGTTATGTGTTTTTTTTGAAAAAAGGAAATGATTTTTTATCATTATTCTAAACTATAACTTAATAGATTAATCATTAAATAGTATGCATGGGGTGTGGGGTTGATACCTCTTGGGATTTTATAATCATGCCTTTATACTTTATGATTTGTATTATAATCCACTAAGATGTCACAATAAGTCTCTAGTATTAGGTTTGTGTATGGTGGGTTTTCCAAGGAAAATTTTATTTTTCTTGATACACAAACATAGTTTTATAATAGACTTTATTTGATTTTTGTATTTATTTACCTTCAATATATTCTATGTTAGAAATTTAATTTTAGTATTCTTATTTAAAATTGTATCCCTTTATATAGAGAATCATGGTTATGTTCTTTGGTTTTGATTTTAGTTTCAGGAATTACTTTATATTTTAATACCATATTTAGTTTAATTTATTTATTAATACTTATTATTCTTTTCTCTAACAATATGAGGTATTAATATTTTATTTTGAAATTTTGAGGAGTGTTTCCATATTTATTATCATATTATTAGGAAGAAATTTCAAATATAGTTTATCATGATATCAAACACCAGTGTCTAATCTACAGGGATTGATAATTCCATTCTCGCATTTTCATGGGCCATCTTGGGCACCCCTATTAGGGGTGGCCTGCATTGGTTTCGGAATAAATGGAATTAGAACTTAGTTATTAATTCTACTTGAAGAGTCAATTTAATCATTACATAGGACCATTACACCACTAAAGGTGGGTAACAAGGAGGTCCTAATCAATATTATTAATACTAAACCTTTAATTTCCAAGGGAATTTAGGGATGTGTAGATTCAATTTTTGGTTTTATTATTACTTCTATATAGTTAAAATTAAATCATTGATGGAATATAGATTAGGAACAAAGGAGCCACATGATCTTGGTGTATATGTTTTTGACTTAGAAAATAGATCACATGTCTTGTGCATCTCTGGTTAGTTTTTTCTTTTTTTCACGTGTTCTATATTGAATATGTGGATTGGTTTTGATTCATGTTGGTGATGTTAATGTGAACTCATATTGTTTTTTCCTAGCGTAATTTAATATAAGAAGGATTGGTATGATTTATTTTGTATATGATGTTTTGTTTTATAGAGACTCATTTTTCCATTATATTCCTTGGTTTTTTTTAAATTTGATTGTAATAGAAAAATGTTTTAAATTTTTTTGGGTCATTTCAATTTAATGTTGGTAGTGTTTCCTTATGTCAAGTGTTTATTTTAACATAATGGTCTACCTTTCATTAAAACGATTTATTATGTAATAATTTATTTTATAGAGGATTTTAATGGGAAAATTAATGTGTTCAATGTTTTATAAATTTGAATTAGCCTATGGTCGTTTTTTCGAACAAGAGTCCTTATTTAATAATAGATAAAACAATTTAACATAAATGGATTTGTTTTCTAATTTTTTTCCTAATAGTATTATACTTATAATTATTGTTATTCAATATGAATTTAATTTGGAATTGATTTTGTGAAAATGAAGAAAAAATAAGGATTAGCAAGATTACATGAAATGAAATAGGGAATACACTAATTTAATCATCACTAAATAAGATGTGTATCTTAAGCTAAAAAATATATTTCATTGATTACCAAATTAGAATGGGGTTATCTACCCATTTCATAAATTGTAGTACATAAATTCAGTGATTTTTTCTATTTTAATGTGATGGGTTTGTTATCATTGATGGGGTTTTAATAGTTTTTTCTTTACTATCTCATTACATAATTATTATCAATTACGTATTTAACTAAAATATTGGAAATTTAGATGTATTTTTTTTTCTGAGAAATGGTTTTGGTATTGTTCCAAATAATTACACTTTGAATAAAAATTTTCTTTTTAATTTACCACTTTTTTTTATAAAATAAAAATGGGTTTTTGTATTTAAAAAGTATTTTTCATTTATAATTTTACAAATGATTATTTTTGGACTTAAATGGTGGATTTATAATGGTAGTTGTCTGAAGTTGTGTTTTTTTGGATATTTTATGTTTTATTTTTGAAATGAGTAAACTACTTCACACTAAAGAATATTATTTCTATTTTTCAATTAATCTAGAAATATTTGATTGTCAATGATGGTGTATAATTTAAGGGGAAGTTATATTTTTATTTTATTTAATTCTTATATTATTTTCTCCATCATATTTATGACTTCTCATTGGTTTTGTGGCTATTTTTATGAGTTCTCCATTAGTTGGTTATTATTTTTATTATATTTTGTTTTGAATGAAGGAATGTTTTATAATTGGAATGACCTGACCTATTTATATAGGTTTTGCCATTTGTTTTATGATGTTTTATGTGAATATTTTTAGATTTTATAATTATCCCTAGTTTTGAAATAATATTTCTTTCATAGAGGTTTTTAGGAAATTCTAGGTATAGAATATTTTTATGGTGGATGATCATAACAAACCCCATCCTTACAGGTTGGTAAATTTTTGGGAAATGAAATTTTATTAAAAAATTAAATATTTTGATATTACTTTCAAAAAAATTATGTATAAAATAAATATAAATAAATTTATTTGTGGGGTTATTAAGAAATAAGTAATGAAAATGTAATTAGTTTATATATTAAGTTGATTTTTATAATTGTTGTTAATTTGGGAATAAATTATAATAATGGGATATTATTAATTATTATTATTTGAAATAAATTTTTTCCTATAAACTGAAATATGAGATTGAAAGGAAGTAAATTTAATAGAGAAGAAGGTAAGATGATATGTAAGGGGGTTATGTATAAAAGGGAGGAAAAAAGAAGAAGAATAGTTGATTGTAAATGAAATTAATTAAAGGAAAAAACAAAATGAAAAAAATAAACAGAGGCTCACACATTCATAGATTGTATCCACCTTCATTTCAAACCTTACCCTCTCTCCCCTATAACTCCCATAAAAAGTATTTTTCATAAAACATTCTCTCATTAATATCTTTATCTATAATGATCAAATTCATGTGCTATCAGAGGCATTGGATTCTTCTCAATGACTAGAATGTATTAACAATTATTATTTCCATAGGAAGTGATTTATTTTTTCCAAATGGAATATAATTTTACTTTTTAATTTCAATTATTGAAGATAGATATTTAGTTTTTGATATTTGATTTCGAATCACTTCTCTGTAGTGTAATAACACCATACATGTGAGTGAACCAAATATGGGGTTTTAGGATCAATAGATTTCTATTTAAATTTTAAACCATTTCTATTTGATTAATTTTGATACTTATTTTATTTTAAAAAAATAAAAAAATATTTATTAAAACTATTCTCGTGGTTTTTAAAACATTTCTCTTATAAGTCATTCATATTAAAAGATTTCATCATTCTAAAACTCCTAAACTTTATTTTTTAGAAAAAGTTTGCATGACACATTTCATTGAAATTAAAATGGAATATTTTCATAATTTAAACAAAGTTTCTTTTATAAAATAATAAATTATTATTTATAATTATGTTTTATCTTGCTTTCCCTACTATTTTAAAGGATTAAAGTCTAGTTTGGCCATTTTAATGTAGAAGTCCATTTCAAAAAACTCTATCATTATTTCATAGTCATTGTTTCACAAAATAATTGAGATAGTCTTATAAAAAAATAATTTTCTAATTTTTCCATAGTTTCCAAAAAATAGAATTTTTTAGAATTTCATTTAAAAGTTTCTGTATTTTTCAGTAATTCATTATGACCCTCGACTCTGAGAACATATTATTTCTTGGTATTAAAGATATAATGTGATTATGTTACAGGATGTTTATATATTTTAATTATTTCAGTTATGTTATTAAACTATTTAATGTGAGGTGATTCATCTTTGAGGTTATTTATAGGTGATATAAGAGTTATATTACTTGTTCATTGGTGTGTTAAATTAACTGATATAGTATGTTGACAACTCACATCTATTTTTTGTCATGTAAAAAAATAGGTGTACAGATTGGAAAAATTTGGAAAATAATCCCGTATAATTGATTATGGTATCCCTAGAAAAGGATTACACCACACTAACTAATGTAACATCCATTCCTAGCTACCACACATAGGTGGCCCAAGTTAGTTGGTCACATGACCTCAGGTGCACCTCCCCGTATGCTAGAGGCTGTGGACTAGAAACAAGGGTCAAAGAGATGTTACATTGGGAGACTATACCCTATTAATTATAGTAACAAAATAGAGTAAATAAATAAGAAACATCTAATAATAATAAATAATAAAACAATATCAAACCCTAACAATAATTACCAACATCACTTGATGAATCAAAAAAGAAAGAAAAATCCAAAGAAAAGATATAAACATGTCATTCCATATAAGTGTCATGTATGAAATAAAAACCCCAAAACAATGACACTGAAAACTCATAATAGGATCTCGAAGCTAGGTATGGATCCCTAATCCATGTTCTATCCCAAATCTTCTATCCAACATGAGGCTATTTCTATTAATTTTTCCTGAAATCATGAAATCTATTCGATTACCGACCATGCACCCTGAGTAGGGGGTGTGTACAAATTCGTAGGACACCGCCAATGATATCCAATCTATACATGTGTATTAATTAGTATAAAAACAAAATATAATTAATTAAATAATTAACACATTTCATTATTCTTGAATTAACCAGATTAATTACTTTGGGTCTTGATGACACTTAAATAACCAATACATGATTCGTCCCATGCAAGAGTTTAATCCATATATAATTGGGAATATCAATTCATTATAATATGGGCTTTCATTATCAATTTAAATTCATTTCATATCATTGATACTCAGAACCATTTTCTAATGCCAATATTTTGGGCAGAGAATGTCATGTCTAGAACCCTAAGAGTATTTGGAGAACTAATCCCTCTATCATGCCACATTGTTATCCCATAAGGGATTTTAAACCATCAATCCATGTACCACACTCATAATTATTACATATGGGATTTTTAAGAATAATTCCTTGTTCCACAAATATTATCCCATATATCACAGTATCACATATATCATATATTCATACACCTCAAGGTTAATCTCCATTAATGTTTATATAAAAAAGTCCCAAAAATGTGTCCTATTTAAATTATCCATTTAGTCATGGTTATTACATTTAATTACATGGAATAATATGAATAATTTATCATTTAACAATTTATTAACATTAAATCATAATAACTACAAATTAATCAATTAAACATCCCAGAATTCTCTTATTGTATAATTACAATTTTAACCGATTTGATAATCACCTCATTCCAACAATTCCATGATTCTATTAATTAATTTAACAATTTATTCATCTTAATCAATAAGATATTTGGAAATGCGGAAATTCCAATTTCAAAATTCTGTAAACTTATTTAAAATTATATTTATGCGAATTGACATTTAGGCCATATACCACAATATTGTTAGTGGATTTCAACAAATAAGAAATCCCCAAATTGATAAATAAGGATCAATTTCAAAAAGAAGAACAATATCTATATCCAAAACCTATGTCAATGTCAATAAGATTAATATCAATCAATAACTACACATAACCCATCTCCAACCTAGGATAAACCATTCCTATCCATTTAGAAAGAGAGACATGAGAGAGAGGAAACCATAGAGAAAGAGAGTACATAGCATTAAAGGTACAGATCCATTAATCGAATCATTTATTAATCAAGAATAGATTACAAAAGGCCTAAGAATACATCCATATACTCCCAAAAATTAATGTAAACCATTATTTCTGAGCCGGGTCAAATTTTTTGTTGAAAGAGAGGGGTTCATGTTTTTTTAAAATAATTTATTTGGTGAATTTAAAATTATATGCATGTTTTCCTAGGCAGGGGTGTACTATTTTCCAAACTCTACACCCCAACCATGCACCTATCCTTAGAGGTTCATTGTTTCTACTAAGAGGTCATAGGGTTCAAAAAATTATTCCCCTGCCACGTGAATCTCTTTTATATAGGTTTTCACTATTTGATGTGCCATTTGTATAGTTTGGGTAAACCATGGGTGAACCGTGCAGTACCCAAAAACCATAAAACGTCCAAAATTATTAGGTTTTAACTGAAACATCCCCAATGTAAAACACAAACAAGTTATGATAAAAACGTTAAAAAATAAATTAAATTGTGAACAATACATATCTATAAAATTTGGGATCTTTTCATATCCATACCCTACAACATCGCATCATCATTATGTAATACCAAGGGTCTCTAAGATTACGAGGTAAAAAGATCGGGACACTAATCCTACATATATTCTTATCTCTCCCATGTTTCATCATGAACACGTTGATGTTTCCACAATTATAAAACTATCAGCATGGTATTTCCCTATAAAATTTTCTCACAGTGATCCATAACACATATCTGATGCTCCTAAAAGGACACATTATTATTAATCTCGACATCATCACTATCAATCACATCAGAAGGGTCAGGGTGATACTACAGAAGTCCTAACAAATAAAAAAATCATGCATAACGCTGTACCTCTATGGAAGATCTAAATAGTATTCCACTGGTCTATTCTTCTCAAAAATATATAATGGTTTAACAAACCTGTGCACCAACTTTTGCTTCCTCTAAATCATACGACAACCTAATCTAGGGGACATCCAATAGAAAACACAACCAAACACTATAAATCAATAGTTCTATCAGTATATAAAATTTTCCTACTATGATCTATATCCATAAATTTATGAATCAGTTGAACCTACTCTGATATCTCCTATATAAGACTTCGTCCCAACTACTCAAAGTCTCATGCCCCTTTCTAACATAGAGTTGATCTTCATGTCCTACCATAAAGAGTCTCATATGGTGCAATCTGAATAGTTTCCCATTTACTGTTGTAATAAGAGAACTCAATATAGACCCAGTGTTTATAACATGATCGAAAAAGTCAGTAATTCAAACTCGTAGCATATCCTTAAGTACATTAATAGCATGTTCTGAATACCCGTCTGTCTTTGGGTGGGAATTCATACTCATAAATACCTGCATGCTAAGAACTTTTTATAATCCTTACAAAATGTACGAATTGAAACATGAGTCGTGGTAAAAAATGAAACTCCAAGGAACCCCGTGCAGATGAACTATCTCTCAACCATATATGTCTCCCAATTGATCCATTGAAAAAGTCTCTCATATAGTCATGAAATGCTCTACATTCATCAGGTGATCTACTATCACCTGAATAGAATCATACTTATAATGAATCTCTATGAAACCCACCATAAAATACTTTATAACTTTCTTCTGCTTTCACTCTAGAATGGTTAATGGATGTTGTAAACTAGTAGGTATTTGATTCTCAAACTTCCCTGGTTGATAGGTGTAGGATCATTCCACGAACCCTACAATATCCTTTTTTATACCTAAAAACAAATATTATCAATGTAGGTAATCGTACATTTTTGTCAATCCTGGATGCACCACCCACTTCATGGCATGAAATTCATTCATCATATACTCTCACATACATATCGGCACAAAAATAAATCTAGATACATAGATGATCTCATCCTTATCTATAGTCCAATCAAAATGTGACTCCCTACCTTAAAGGATTAACCTTAAGGATATACACTTTGGAACCTCAAACTGCCTCTCCCTGATATTGTCCAAAAGTTTTGATTCAACCAATATTGATATGAGGGTCATATTCCCTTAGACATCTAAAACCACAATATGCATCTAATCCAAAATAGTCATCATCATCCATTGATAACTAGATTCCAGAACTCCCTATGTCTAAGTTTTCTTATTCAAAGAGTGAATAATACTGTTTCCATTCGTTGGTGTATATTAATAATAAAAAATAAATTATTTCATATACTCAACCCATCTGCCCGACGGGAAATTCATGTATCATTTTTAAAAGATATAATTTATAGTCATGTGAATGATATACACAGTGAAATTGTTTCCTAACTGATAATGTCACAAAAAATTCAAGGAATAAACCAATGCAACTATATCAAGGTAATGTGTAAGGTAGTTCTGTTAATGTGGCAATAACTTCCATAACCCATATGACATAACTAGACCCCCCTACATCAAAAATACTCCCAGTCCTATCCCAGGGGAGTCACAATACCCTATGTACTCCTCACATAACTCAGGTATGATCAAGACTAGTGAGGTAGTCAAGCCCTCATTCAACTCTTGGAATGAATTATCACATACTCCAGACCATTCAAACTTAACTCCCTTCTTGTTCAAGCCCTAATGTGGTTCTTCCAAGTGAAAAAATCCATGGATAAATTTATGATAATATCCTTCCTAACTCAGAAATATATGGATGTCGAAAAAATTATTTGGATACTCCTAAGAAACAACATCTTGAACCTTATCTATTTTTAGTAATACCCCTTCCTTTGAGATTAGGTGACCTTTGAAATGTACCTGATCGATCCATATTTGACATGTAGAAATATTGACATGTAGCCAATAATCATGGAGTGTACACAAGATGATGTCAAGATGTTGGAAATGATCATCATGCATCTTGGAGTAAAAAAATAAGTCATCAACAAAAAAACCCACAAAATGATTCACGTACTGGTAAACAATTATGTGCATCAAGGCCATAAACAAAGAAAGAGCATTTTTCTGCATGAACAAAACCATGAAAAACTCATAAAGGTAACAAATGATTCTTAAAGTTGTATGTGGTATTTCAAAAGTTTGAACTCTCAATATTTGATAACACTATCTAAAGTCAATATTTGAGAAAACAAAAGCCCCTCTCAACTATAAAAATAGATCATTGTTACATGGAATAGGATATAATTTCATCAATATCATCTTATTCAAATTCAGGTAATCCACACATTAGCAAAGATTCCCTTCATCATTCCTTGTACAAAAACTATAGAAACCCATGGTGAAGTACTCATAAGGATAATCCCATTATCCATAAAATCCTCTAGTTGAGTCTTAAGCACATAAATATTTATTGGTGTCAACTTTAATAGTGGAATGGAAACCATCATTACACCAATTATGAGTTCAAAAATAAATTCCATATATATCTTAGGTGGTAGCCTTGAGATGTAATCTAGAAAAAATTATTTTAATCAGTCCAAAATACGTGAAAATACATCATGATTCACATCCCCATCATCCAACAACAGGCTTGAAACCTGGGTAATGAACTCCCCTAGTGGCTAATGCACTAGCCCATCTCGGCCTTCCTGAATATCTAACTCTCCATGGTGAACATAACTTTCACCCTTAGGAGAAGTAATGCACACTCTCTTATGGTAACAATATATGTGGGAAAAATATGATACTAACTAGTCTATACCAAAAATCATTTAAAATCCTTACATATCAAGGATCAAAATATACCATATAAAATGATACTCACCAACCACAAGAGAACTCCCCTTGCACAAATAGATGTCTCTCGACTGTACCACCAAATGTGTATCCATTGATATAACCCCACTCATAAACACCACCATCAGATTAAAAATGTTCATATTTTTTATAGATATATTGAAATGAGAGGCACTAGAATCAAACATGGAACTAGAATTCATAGAATATATAAGAATAATACCTCAATTTTTTGATTTTACAGCCTCACTATCCACAAGTACATGCTAAACTGCATGTGACTGTCATGCCCCTTTTCCCTATGATGCAGTCACTATCCCCAAAGTTGCACCACTATACTGATATGGGACCTCATTCTTAGAAGTACCTCATCCACTTCCTTGAACTCCACATCCAATATAACTATAACTTCTTTACTGATATAGGGTAGATGACCCCCTCCAATCACATTAATTTTTCCTAGATACTCTGTCACTACCAAACGATTGTGGGATCATATAGAGCCATTGTAGATGTACAATGATACTACAAGCTTAGCAATCTACCACTGGTCAAGGGAACTATCTTTATATGTTTCCCATCCTACCATAGTGTAAGTAGAGTACTCTAGTCATTTCTTGAGTAACTAACCCTCCCCTGAGCCAATCCTCTTTCCATTTCTCTAGTTAAAATTCTCAAATATATTCTTCCTACTACCAAAATATGTACCACCTTGTTGATAAATAGAAACCATAAACATCCCATGGGATACCTCCTTCAGGTTTCCCTTAGAAATGAGTTCCTAATTTACCATCTCATAATACATTTTTAGACTAAAGATGTTATCCTCAGACATAATCTCACATTTAAGCCTATCATGAAAATGGGTCACTGAAGTATCCTCATCCCATACTAACAATAGAAAAAAGTTTTACAAATATGAGAAGTGTACAATATTGTCCATCATGAAAATTCATCCCTAGATCAACCTCATAAACTCAGATGTTCTCTCCTACCTGGGTGTCATAGGGTAAACGTGCTTGATTAAATTATCTTGAAATCCATTCCACATCATATTCAAAATCTGTCCATCCCATGACTAGATATACCACCAACAATTCACTTAACCACATAACATATAAGCTTCCAGTTAGACTCACTTCTCAGTAGGAGTCTCCAAATGGTTAATGATCCTCTATCTAGACTCAATCCATAACTCAGCTACCTTAGGTCCACCCTATTTGGTGAACATAAGAGGATCTTTAAACTGGAAAATCCAATTTATTGTTTGAAATAATATTCAAAATCCACCCTTGGTCTCTTTCCATAAACTAAATAAAATTTAGAAAAGTTCTCAAGGAACATTAGTTCAGCTTCCACATATGTAACTATGGGAGCCTCTGGTTCTAGTATTGGAGTCACATTTCCAACCATGTCCTCTTATCATCCTATCAATTAGTGTTACTTGGAGGTAAATATATATATTTAAAAACACATTTATTATGACCCATTACACAAAAGTAACACATTTATGTCATATGGGTTCACAATAATCCATAACAAGTCACACCCTATACCCTACCACATGGTCAAAATCGTTGTGCTATCACTACCCTCAACCATCCCTCATCTTGATCATGGATAAATAAGGGTAAATCATATCATATTTCAAGGATTATCATTAGAAAATAATTTATCCATTTCATTTTCCATATTCAACATCAGTTAAACATTCCAATTTCACATTAAGAACTTTTTTCATATACATTACATAAGTAAAAAAACATTTAAACAATTCACCAAATACCTTATTTACCATGCATAGAAAAAAATGTTGTGTGTCACAATAAATCTTGAGTTCCTAGAATGATGCTTGTATACCCAACCTTCATGACATACCAGGACACAAATAAAATCTTGGAAAATAATAACATCACACAATAAGTACATCACACATAGTGAAATAACATCCAAATATAATAATAAACATCAATAAAAATAATCCCACCATGGGTTCTTGGGTTTTCCTCCATACATGGGTTAGCTACTCCCATCCATGAGATCAAGACCAAGGCCCAAATCATCATATTATCCTATATATATTTCCAAAATATCATAATAAAGAAAATAAAATAAACTGGGTTCTGATAAAACTTTTATAATGTCCGGGTCCAGGTAAAACACAATGGTTCCCTGATCCGATTGGACACATGACCTTGGGAGCACCTCCCTATATACCAGTGGCTACCAAATAGCAGTAAGGGTCCAATAGATGTATCATGGGAAAACTATACCCCCATTATCGGAGTATTATAATGGCAAAACTAAATAAAAAATAATAAAATATCATATCATAATAATAAATACTAACATCACATGATGAACCAAAACATTAAGCAATATCCAAACAGAAGTTGTTTGCATATCATTCTATATATGTGTCAAGTGTCAAATAGAAAAACAAAAATAAGAAAAAAAACTCCTAAGTGGGTCTCGACACCAGTTCTGGTTCCCTCATCCATGATCTATCCCAACTCGGCTATCTAACATAGGGATGTTACCCTTATGTTGCCTAGTAAACAAGAAGCACATTCGAGTACCGATTAGAAAGCTTGAGTACGATGTGAGTACAACATAGAAGGACACTAAAAAAGTGTCTAAAACAATATCCATTCAATAATAGTGTATTCAGTATTATAAATAATAAAGTACAATAAATTGAATAGTTATCACATTTCATTATTCATTAATTAATAACAAAAATTTCATGTGTTCACGATGAAACCTAAACCAATAATAATTTCTTTGGACTATTCCAAAGTTTAATCCATATCACATAGGGAATCATAATTCATTATAGTATGGGATTCCATTATCTATTTATTTTCAATTCATATCATGACTAATTGGAAGCATAGTCTGATGCTTACATTTTTGGATTAGAATATCATGTCTACTACCCCATGTATATTTTGGGCATCGGTCCCTATTCCGCGCCTCATTATTATCACATATGGGATTTTGAGCATTAGTATATGTCCCAAACTAGTAGTTATCACATATTCAATTTTGAAGCATCAATACTTGTCTCACACACAATATAAAAAATATCACAATATCACAAATATTATATATTTCATGTACATAATGTTTAAGCTTCTATTAACCTTCATATCAAAGATTCTCAATAAAATGTACCATTTCAATTATCAATTTAATCACGGTTCTTCACTTTAATCACATGGAATAACATAAAAAAATCACCATTAAAATATTTATCAACATTAAAACATAATACCCATAAATCAATCAATTCAACATCCCATTATTCTCCAATTTTATAGTCACAATTTCAAGAAATTTCATATTCACTTTATTTTATCAATTCTATGATTACATTAATTAATTAACCAATTAATTAATCCAATTCAAGATTCAATTTCTAAATGATTAAATTCTTATTTCACAATTACAAATATGTAATTAAAATCCTGACTATAGAAAATTACATTTAGACCACCTACCTCAAGATCATTGATAAACATTCACTAGAGAAGAAATACCGAAATTGATATCAAATGATTAATTTCACAAAGAAAAAGAAGATCTTGAATGAAAAAATAGATCAATATTAAAGGATTATGATATATCAAAAACTATATTTGACCCATCTCTATCCAATTATAAAATATTCATCTTCATATAGAAAGAGAGACAGTAGATAGAGAAACCCCATATGAAGTGATTACATGCTAGAAGAGATTAAGATCCATCAATAAGAACTTTGATTCATTAACAATGGAGTTTTAGAGGATAAGTAATCCATCCATAAGCTATAAAAATCAAATTAAAAAATTCTAGGTCAGGCCCTGGTCTAATTTGAGTTGATACCTGGGGGTTCAAGATTTTTAGAATAATTTCTCGTGGAATTTGAAACTATACACATGGTTTCCTTGGATGGGGTCCATGGTTTTCCAAACTGTACACCCTAATCATGCATATATTTTTATATATGAATAATTTCTTCTAATAGGTTTCATTATTTTAAAAAAGAGTCACCTACTGGGTGAATCCCCTCTGTTTTTATTTCTATGGTTTGCTGGATTGGGTGCTCGGTTATTGAATACTGTTAGCTAACCATTTACTACCAAAAAACCCTCTAAAAACATCTGAACATTTCTCATTTCATAAAAAACATCCCTAAAGTAAAACCCAACAATGTTATTCTTAAAATAGGGGTAAAATAGTTCCTTTAAATGAGCATGATTCATCTCTAGAATGGCCGTAATCTTACTACTATAACAACATAATGATATTTATTTTTGTACAATTAAGGCTTTTGCATTGTATAACCTAGAATCATTGGCATGGGATATTTTATGTAAGACTTTATCAAAAATATTGTATGGGGATCCTTAGGAACCCTTGATAATCATTCACTAGAGTTAATACCATTATGATTATTATGTTTTTTATTTATTTCTTCTTCAATGATAATAGTTTTTATTATTTATTTCACTGTTATATTTACATAATTGTCTATTTATTTTAAATGATAAGATTTTTATTGTCACCGTTAAATTATTTTCCCAATATTTTAAAAAACTTATCATCATCGATAGTGAAATAAATATTGTTTTTTTAAGTTTGTAATCTGAATAATTTTATTCTATGTAATGAAATATTATTCCATCATTATGAATTCTGAAATCACATTTTATAGATTTGGTATGTTTTCTAAAGCATAATTGGATATGGGGTGTTTTAAAGTATTTTTATAAATACATTTTCTTAAATAAATTGATCAATTTTATCTTCTATGATGTTTTAAAATCATAATTTTTTGTGCTATAACTTGTTTATTTCAAGAACAATATTTCTATAGAAATTCAATATGACATGTTTTACTAGAAAAATTAAACAATATTTTAATAACATTAGTCCATGAAGTTTTTTCATTGATTAATATTTAATGTTTATTCATTATGTGTGGGGAGCATACCGACTAGGATTTTATGCTTTCAAATATATAATTTCATATTTGGTACATGTTCCATCAAGACATTACAGTGAACCATAATTATTAAATTCAAGTATGAATTATATGTTTAGAATAGTGGTATTTTTTGTAACACATTGAGATGTGTTTATTATAATTTTTGTTTTATTATGATATTCATTTATTTATTTTTATATGTTAGTTCAGATATATCATTTAGGCCTTTGTATTAAAAACATTGTTTTATGTTAAGATACATATTTTTTTGTAGTTGATTTTAGTATCATGAGATATGTTTCTATATTTATACCATGTTTGGTTTCATTTCATTATTGAATATACTTATTATTTTGAGTTACCATCTAATATATGGAGTGATCATATTAGAAATTTGAGGCGATGTTCTATTTTAATTATACATTTAGTAATAAGAAAATTTCACAATATAGTTTTTTTTTGACCTACACAGATTAATATCTTATGGGGATTGGGAATCCCATTCAAGTAATATCATAGGTTGGCTCTAGTATTCATATTGGGGGTGTCTTGGGTTGGATAGTGATAATTAATGTGGGTGTCAAATCATGTCATATGTTTTTAAATTATGTCCCAAAACTATGTTGGTTTTAAATCCACCTTATAGGATATATATGAATCCCACTATGGCCGCAGTCCCTTGAATGTGGAATAATCCAATGGGTATGTAAGGAGAATTTAACAATTACTCATTTATGTAGAATAAATTAGATAAATTAAATCCAATGATCAACCATGTATGAAACCGAAACCACGTATCACTAAATGGATTACATGTTGGGTGATATGTACTTTACACAAAATATTATAGATGCAATTATATTCAACTATACATTTGATGAAGATTGATTAGAGGCATCGAACAGACTCACTTCCCCTTGGTGTATAAATGGGGTGGAACAAATCACATATCTAATGGATAAGATGCATATTTACACCACGATATGCTAGTATCTCATTGAATTAATGGAATGAGGAGTAAGAGAGTAGTATGAGAATCCACTAAAGGCTTATGAAACCTTAAAAAATACATTATAAGGGATACTATATCAATATAACTCCCTTGGTAAATAATCTTATGTTACTACATTAAATCATTTGTTATATAATATACGATTTAATTCTTCATTCATTCAATAATTTATCATATAGATTCATAGTTTATTTTACCATGGATTTTATCATATGAAATTTTAAATGATATCTTTTATGGGTGATAAATGAAAATGGAAAATTTTAGTGATCAACTAACATGAATAATCATAGGGGGGATCAATAAAACTAAATTAAAATTTAAATATTTATAATATCTCTATGTCAAAACATATGATATGTCAATGTGGTGAATTGTGATATCATCATATCATATCAAATGATATTACAATTATAGGATTATTCCATTCATATCATCACACAAAAATCAGAATATCATAACATATGATATAGACTATCATGTATCATATACATATTTTGATTTATGGTATTTCATTTTAATAATAATGAAAATTATAATAAGGAATAACCATATTTTAATTAAAGGTAATTCCTTAAAATCAAAAGGAAAGAATTTACTATGTCCACTATAATTAATAATGAATTTTTAAAACAATAATTAATGAAATATAGTGTAGATGTCTTCAGGATCATATTATCTAATGAACATCATAACTAGAACACGAATATTAAAAATGAAGAATAATATGGGCCTTGGAATTAAAACATTGAAAAAAATAAAAACTAGAAGTGTTATTTAGGGTTTTGGTTTTAATTCATTTAATTTATGAAAATATGGATATTACAAAACCACTGGGCATCATGAAAAATAGAAATTATTATTGTTCAAAATTATTATATTTTGAGATTATAAATTTTAGTATTATACATAAGTTTAAATTATAATTAGTTTATATTATTCGTAATGATGAAAAACAATTGATGCACTAAAAAATAGCCTCTATGCGTAAGAAAATCCCTTATGAATCCCATTTATCTGGTAATGGGAGGGAGTAAACTACAATGTTTTCTCCCTTAACCAGTCCCAAATGAAAGATTAATAATTTATGTTCTAATAGAATCATATTACAGAGACGTATAAGTTAGTGGAACACAATCCAAATCATTTTTGGCTAAACTGCCAATTGAAATTACCACCATTTCACACCTTATCCTTAGGTATTATTCTTGTAGAGGCATCTGTATCTAGTGGTTATGTAGAAATACTGTTTAAATTCATTTGTAAATTAAATTATGTTATAGTCCAATATTATATATTTATCAAACTTCTCATTTATATATAAATTTTAGACCGTGTTTATTGGGAAAATGAATTTTATTAACTGATTTCCATAGTCAGAATTAGTATTTTGAAATTAAACTAGGGTTAAAACTTGATAGTTTTTTTTAAGGTTGTACAAAATTTTAATATATGGTGAAATGAAATGATGCTTGAAAAATATGACATCATATACCAGTATGATTTACTAAACTCAAATGATTTATTTCTATTTTCCTATTTTGGCACTCAACATTATCTTTGATCACTAAGGTAGGTAATCGGGAATGATGGAATGTAGTTAATCATATATCATAATGAAAATACTAAATATTTAATTCATTATTACGTGATATTACACGAATGTCACAGAATTATTATTTTTGGAATTTGAGCATTAAATGGGTTGGTTAGAAAGAGATTTTCTAATTAGTCACGAATTAAATATCCACCCACCCTCAGTAACTCATTAATAATATAAAGAAATTAGTTATAATTTATTCAACCCACAAGTGTTGAGCTTATATGAAAAAATAACCAATATATGATCCATTAAAACCATCCATAATGATGTATAAATACGCATTTCCTCTTCCAATTATCCTGTATTTTTTTTTGTGTTCACTAATCTTATATCACCCAAGGAGTCTATTAGATTTATACCTTTTCAATATTGAAGATTTTTATTGGTTTGAAGGGTTATATCTATGTTGAGAAGCTCAAGAGACATAAAGGTCTTTAGTCCTCTTTTTTTAATGTTCATTAACATTGTTATATTTCCTTATTAAATTTATTTTCATATATTGAAATTATTTTTAGTCAACGAAATTATATTTCATTTTATATATTGTAATGAAATTTTATTTATTCCCCTTAATTATAAAATTTTCCAAAGTCCTTCCTATACCGAATTAATGGTTTTGTAATCATCATATTTAACTTTTAATTTCAATTTCTTTGTTGTGTTATCTTTCAAGATTTTTTTTCATATATATAAATACATTCAATTAAATGTTATCATCATCCATTTTAAATAAATATAATAAGATAATACTTATTCCCTCTTTATAATCATTTTAAATCAAATATATTTCTTGAACAAACATGAAACTATAAACCAATCCTAAAATTTTGGTGAGGTAATGTGATTGGGGTTTTCCAACAAATGATATATATGTCTATATACTACTAGTGGAAATGGTTTTAGATCAAATGTATCTATGGGTAATAACCCTGAAATGATTTTGTTGGTTATATATCATTCATCATTCAAGTTCACGGTGATGGGTCCATTATTATGCACCTAGTTTGACACTCGCAAGGTATATTCTTGGATGATCCACATGATATTTAAAAATAGTTATGAAGGATTTATATATCATTTCAATGGTATCCTACATTTGAAAATTCTTTTATCATGATACCATGAAACCTTTAAACCTCAGTCCTTATTAATACCTAATGACTACAATCTTGTATCCTCCACTTATTAAGGGGATTTATTGGTACATTATCAAATACCCAATAATTCATTATGAAATTTATCCAAGATCTCTCTATTTATTTTTTTATTAGGGAAAATATTTTCATACCATATAATTTTTTCATTAATATGCTTAAATATTATATTATATTCCTCATTGATAATTTGGCATAAATATTTATATTATTCAATATTTGATCATTATGCCATGTAATCATTTGTTAAATAATGAAAAGAATTGAAATATTATGTGATAGGTGAGGCCTAAAATTATATATATCTTCAATGAGTTGGTAGGTCTAATGATAATACTAATATAGGTAAATGGGAGAACCATTCCCTTTATGTTTTATTTCATTTTATGTTCTGTAAAGTAATTTTTATAATATAATGGTACATGGCCCTGACGGTATTTTTCTGATGTCCAACGTTATGCATTCACATCACCGAATGACCAGATATTGATATATTGACATATATTCATTTTTGTGTTGGATTTAGATTTATGTATTCTCTTAGTTTAACTTTATATAATATAATTCAATTTATTTATTCATGACATAATTTTTTAGTAATACCAACAATATATTATCAGTTATTTGTATACTGACATCTATTTATTATTAAGTTGTCTATGTATTTATTTATTTTCTTAGTATCACTTGATATGGAAGAAAATTAGTTTATTTATTAATAAAATTTTTTCAAAAATCCCATTATTATATGATTAGTTATTTATATAATGGAATTTATTTTTTATTATATTGGATATAGATTTATTTATTCTCTCAATTTAATGTGATATGTAATTAATCAGTTTATTTATTTATGTCACAATGTCGTAGAAATCCCATCACTAAAATATGATCTATTGATATCCTAGAAGCTATTCATTTTTACGTTGTACAAGGATTCATTTAATATCTCAGTTTCACTTGATTTCTAATGTATGAGGTCATTTATTTGTGTCATAATGTTTTAGAAATCCCCTAACTATATGATAAGTTATTAATATCCTAACATCTATTCATTGTTATGTTTTCAATGGATTTATTTATGCTATTAGATTAACTTGATATATAAGAATTGATTTTATCTGTTCATGCCATAATTATTTATAAATCCCAACACTATATGATCATTTATTGATATCATTGAATCAATTCAGTGTTAAGTGGTCCATAGATTTATTTATTCTTTCATTTTAAATTTTTATGTAAATTTTTTATCTATTTATTCATTTCAATGGGTTTAGTAATACCTCATCTACGTGTTGAGTTTTTGATATAAAGAAATATATTAATTTTTATGTTGGCCAGGTATTTATTTGTACTCACAATTTCATTTGTTAGGGAACATATCATTTTATTTATTAATTCCATAATATTTTATTTATTGTATATTCTATTGTGAATTATCCCAATACTGAGCATTTACGACCACCCAATTATATTTTCTCATTTTCTATAGAATAAAGGAGATTGTTATATATTATAAATGTATTGTGAGGTGAATACTATTGTATCGTGTTTTTAGAAGGATTAATTTTAGTTTCTATGTAATGTATTACTAATTTGTGTTTCTATTTTTCTAAGGATACTAAACTATTGGATCCTCAATATTGTGATCTATATACAAATTTAGTAAAACAACCACTAAATCTAGGGTAGTCGATTCGGGGTTGTTACAACGTGAGAGCGTGAGAGAAAGATATGATTCTAGTACATGAAGTTGTGTTGATTTTAACTTATTATATTTTTTAGTGACGATTTGATGCATTAATCTTATTAAAAATTTAAATGTGAATTTCTCCCATAAAAATGGATTCTGTTCCGAAATTGAGCATACGAATAAGGGAAAATACTTCCTAATAGATAAGAATAATTTTTATGACACATTTTAAAATTGTTTGGGAATGTTAGTGCCACAAAATTGAAAAACATTATGATAAGGATAATGGTTTTCCAATATTTTTGTACATGAGGTAGTGTTATGGGATGATTTTGGTAAATTTTATTTCATACAGATGGTGTGAAATTATGTGGTTGTTTTTAGTGTTATGAAATATCTATGTAGTATATTTGGGGATGGTTGTTTAGACTATTCCATTTTCTTTCTAGTCTGGTTTTTATTCTTGAGGAATAGAATTTTTTTAATATATATCTATTGTAATGGTTTGGGCCTTCTGAAACCATACTATTTTAGAATTTTGGTGGTGATGGTGTTTGGGGGAAGTATTAAAGGACTTGAGGAGTGGATGGTGGAGTTATAGATGAGATTTCAACTGGGAAGGATTTTTTTGTGGAGACTGATGTTGTGTTGAAAAGGGAGTATTTTTTCGATAGAGTGGTCAGCTATGAAATATAGATTTAGAGTTGTAGTTTTGGTGGTTCTTCCATTTTGGTCATAGTTAATGTAAGAACCCCATTCTTACTAGTTGATAATTTTAGTAAGATTTCAAATTTATCCTTTTATGGATGGGTGGTTTGTATATCCCATATTCTAAGTGATTATTTATGGTTCTTATATCCATTAGTAGATTTTTTTGGATGTGTTTAATGTTTTGGTTGATGTATGAGGGGTTGGAGAAACATCGATGGATGAAAAAACACATCAAGATGCTAGAAATAGCTTAAAGAGGCTATTCGAATCATAGATATGATTCAATATGGGAATTATTTTCATGGTTTCTACCTATAGAGATTCAAGATGTGGAAAATGTTCTTTGCAGGCTTAGTTTAAAATTTCACAGTAGGACACATAGTGTCACATCGTGACACATGTGGGTCATGCGTAGAAAACCAAATTTAATGAATATTACAAGATGAAAAACATGTTTTTACATCATGAACCTTACCTAGATGTTGTTTGGATATTTTTAAGTGAATATATAATTTTTTAATCCCTCTAAAAAAATATTCCATTAAACACTTATACTGAAAACTGATTGGAAGGGGATTCTTGGATTCCAAGATCTCTTGTGATCTCATTTTCATCCATTTCAAGTGCCATCAATTATGAGGGATACCTCTTGGGGAGTCCTATAATTTTTTATCCATATATTATTTTCATACTCCTTTAAATACTCTTTATAAATTTGTATTGTAGTTATTTTGATTGAGAAATCAGATATTGAAACCCCTATTTCTTGAAGGATTATCCAAGTAGGATTTGATATTGAATCTTCTTGACTATGGGAATTTTCCATGATTATGTATGCACACCAATGAAGTGTGAAACATTAAAGGTTCACCATATTTTTTTTTATTTTAATTGCTTATATTAATATTATATTAAATTGGATGTTTTTGTGTTTCTATGTGATATGGATTTTTGAAAGATTGTAATCAGAATCATGTTGTAGACCACCAATGGATGGTTGATCGTTGTTCTAAATAGGCAATGTTATCTTATGATTATTTCAACATGACAAATTTCTACATTGGGTATAAGGTTCCCGATTATAAATTAATTAAATATAATTGAGATAGTATATATTAATTAGATTTCGATGTCATGATATATGAACCCTAGAATTTATTTATGGTCCAATTGGACTTGGTAAATGAATCAAAATCCATTGGGGCTTTCTTTGATAGGGTTAACTCTTTTTGAGGTTGGTGGTCTATTAAAAATCCCATTATTTTGTTTTGTTTTGTAATAGTATATGAAATTTTTGGGATCTTCTTGTCACACTGTGCACATAACGTAATGAAATAGGAAACCCACTTCTTATGTGAAATTTTTTTATTATTATATGCACCTCAAACCCCATTGGGAGTATTTTATTTGATTCATATACTAGCGGCTAGACAAGGGGTGTGCAGACCCATGATATAGGTTGGATCTTGAGAGGAATAATCCTATGTCCCAACAAATAAATAAATATTGGTTATATATTTTTTTACAATGTGAATTTTTTGGGTTTTTAAATTTAGAACATGGAGTGATGTAGAATTTCCGAAACGTTTTAATTGTGTTGATTATCATAAGAATAAATAACCTATCTTAAATTTTGTAATTCTAGATGAAACGGGAAATTGGTGTAAATGCTCAATGAAAATTGGATATGATTGGATGTGTAATGGTTTCTATGATTAATTGATAAGAAAAGTGAAAATAGAAATTTTTTTTGAGAAAATTAATAAGTTTTAGTAATTTGGTACTTTAATTGGTAATTTATGACTAGTTATTTGGACCACCAAGGAAAAACATGTGAATTGAAGTAATTTATAGAAAAAGAATCAAATGTACTAGAAATAGTTAATTGGCATGTTGAAGAATTTTGGGATAAAGTGATAACTGGTATCCTGGATTTATGAAATGTAAAATGATGGATAAATGGTAATTGGATTAATTTACCATTATAGATTATGATGAGATGTTGATATCATCGATGGTTGGCCACATGTTTTTCTAGCCTAGATTTTTTAGTGTTAGGACTCCTCTTGATGAAGAAATGGTTATATAAATAGTATAGCCTAGTTTTGCTGAAATGATTATATAATGGGCTTATCCTAGTTGTCTTAAAATACTTATATAAAGAGATAGTCCCAATTATACTAAAATTCATATATAACTGGATTTGTTCGGCTATGCTGAAATTATCATATAATGTGATTTGATTTGTTTTAATGAATGTTTTATATTAAGGGATTGGTGTAGCTATTTTGAAATGATTATATAAAGTGAATGTGCCTAGTTATTATAAAATTATTATATAAATATCTTGTTCCTGGTTATTATATAATGATTAAAGGGTCTACCAGAATCTCTTATGAAGAATTTGTGTAAGATACCTTGATAGGGTTATGGATATGGTTTGAATGGTTCTAAGGCATTTTCGAAGATATCTGAAAATGTGTCAAAGTAGGTTTAACCGACCTTGTTTGTCAACCCAGAATGTGAGGTTCAATTAGTTTATTTTACATGAAATGTCAATTTTATTAAATTGGTACCCTTTTATTTGACTTTTTGAATGAACTACATACTCAGAGTGGATTTTTTAGACACCTTTGGTGAGGTCTACTGAGTATTCCTCACACCCTTATCAGGACGCCATCAAACATGGGTACCTAACCCGCTCTTACATGTGTATTTTCAAAATATTCTCGGATGAGGCCTAGGATAACATGATCGACCATGATAGATCGTATCGTATTATAAGACTCGATGCAGTTCAGCTTGGTGATGAAATTGAGAATTTATTTCAAATTTATTCTATTCTAGTAAGTATCTTCGACGAACCCATTGGGTAGATCATTGAATGTCTCAGTGTAGCTATTTGGGCCATTAAAAATTCAATTTATTATTACTGAATGTTTATTAATTTATATATACTTTGATTATTTTTCCATTGATGATGTTTGGTTATTTATTAGATATTTCACACACTAATATAGGGGGCCTATTCTCACTATATTTCTATCTTACATCCACACTACTAGTCGAGGTCCTCTTACATACGAAGATGCATGACTAAGGTTATGTAGTGAACCGATATGGACAATGGTTTTATATTTATCTAGGGTGAGATGTTACTAAGGGGTATTAGAGCATACATTTCTGTTTTATTACAATTTTGGGATCAGGCAGACTGGATATTTTGGAATGTGTTAGATCCTGAGATGGATGTCGAGCAATTGTGTAAAAAACCCCTATTTAGGTAATAAGTATATGTTACTTGGGATGAGATAATTGTTTGGATAGTTCTGTTTGTTTTTCTCCTTGTTCCTTTAGAAGTAGTCAAGTTAGTTGATTTTGGACTATTGGTATATGAGGGAAAGATGTGTCTCATGAATCATATTAGTCACATATGATTAAAATGACATATTGGCCTCATCATGTGTGATTTAATGAATGGAATAGGAAGAATTGATTAAAGTGTGAACAACTACTCATGCATCATTTTTTTATTAGTACTTGGTGTAATTATACTCAAATTGGGATGAATTATATATGCATTATTTGATGGTATGACATTCGAATCAATGGAGACATGTTTTTTTGAGGATAATGATGATGATGTGATCCTTCTACAAAATGGGTGTAGTGACTCGATGGGTTATTTTGGCATTGGTTTCAATTCATTAAACCCATTGTGGAAGGTTTTCTAATAATTTTTAGTTTCATATCCTAATCCTCCTAGGAGTATTCTAATGTGGAGGTGATAAGAGGAGATGTGTGTTGTAGTTTTGGGGTGTTTCTGGGATTTTAATTCCATTTTTTGCGAGAACATGTAGATAGACATCATGACGTATTTTTATCAGGTGATATTGGGATGGGTGCATGCATAAAGCCCTATTATTTGTGACCTTATGAGAGGATGAACAGTAGACAAGGTGGTCATACCTATTGGATTTATTGGGAAATGAATGGTAGGGCTCTGTGGGATACCTAGATGTTAATAGTTACTAATTGGACCCATGAAAGTCAGTATTTTTGGTTTTTTTGATGAAGACCCATTAGATAGGTTACCTCGATGTTATGGTTGTTTTGTATTTCAAAACTGATGAATAAGAGTGCTCTAGGGGTTTCTGATATGAACCATGAGGTGTAGATCTTTAAGATTCAATATGTTTTCTTGATGGAGGGACCTAAGTGTTGTCTAGTATAGTGTGTCTCATCACACATTAGAAGTATAGTTAATGTTTTGACGGATTCTCTTAAATTGAGCAATGCCTTGTGATGGCCGTGAATATTGACAAGATTGAAACATCGTCGGCTGAGGCTAAATTCATTTGATATGAAAATTATGTCATGAGGTAATAGGTCATGTGATTAGTATTGTCATTGATAAGTTTCATGGTTTTAAAGAAGATTTCCAAGGGATCATATCACATGTTGAGACCGGTTCACTTGGAAGCATGGTCAGATACATTAATGTTAATTCATTCCTAGTTCTAGTGATGAACTAATCATTGTATTTTGTGTTTGGTTTGTTCAATGTTTGATAGATGGTTTGTGAACTAGTGATTTATAATTAGAATAAGATAGTTGTAACACATTGGGGATGTGTGATTCCATTTAGGATGTGTGAATATTTATATTGGAAGTAACTACATGAATTTTCAATAAAATCAAGGAGATACATTCAAATTATAATGGGACTAATGGATTTTTATGAGTATAATGAATCAGTTGATTTTTTATTGATAACTATTTAGGCCATGGTAGAGGAACATGAGTAGTGTGGTGGTAATGGTGCTCCAATAGACTATCATTCAAGGATTCTTTCTAGAGAGTCATGATGAATTATTGCGTTTTGGATAATGAATCCCTCTCGAATCATGATATCCAAATGACTGTGAGAAGCTTATAGGTAGGGAGGCCTGGTACCCTCGAATCAGTGTTACATGTCCCTCGGGTAATAGATGACATTTAAAATAGACGAGTCTATGATGGTAATCATCAATGAAGTCTTGGTGTGCTACTAATGTAGAGAATAAAATACCATATTTATTTACATTGCCTAGATTTTGTGTTAGTATTTGAATATATTATAAATATTTTATAAGTTTTTTTTTGATAAATTACTATCAATATGATTTTTATTTAATTTTATCTTAAAATTATCATGCTTTTTATAACTTCTGAAATTCTCTTTAAATTATATGAACTATTTTTAATAAAAATTTCTAAAAAGAATGATGTTTTGGTTTTTGTTAATTTTTTTTAAATCTTAAAATGTTTCTAAATATAATTTTCTAATTATATAATGTTCATTATAAAGTAAAAGAAAAAATATAGTCTTTTAATATGAGTGTAGTGGATGTCTCTCAACCATATAGGGAAACCATTGGGTCTTCCATGTGGGAAATCCAGGAAAAAACATCATACATGATGTCTGGGGTATCTAGTTTTCATAGTGCATGTGGATCACATGTGGGACAATGTATTATGACTATGGATCACACTCACAATGCACACGGATTGGGAAAGGTAGCCTGATTTGTGTGTGAATTTTTTTTAATTTCACCCGAGGTCCGAAAGAGGTTAAATGATATACCTCTCACTATCCTTATAAAAAATTCGATGTGGGATTCTATTTTAATTTATCTATTCACCAGAGTTAAAAATCTCTGTTTGATTTTAGATGCTAGATCTATTTCTTACCATCTGCCATGTCACTTTATTTTCTCTCATGTTGAGTTTTGAAATCTCAATCATCTTATAATGTTCATTTTTTAGTCATATTCCCATTACATTCCATTATCTTCCTCTACATATTATATAGTCTTCATAAAACTCCATTACTTTTATATGAGATTTTTTCCAGCCAAAAACTTTTGATATCTCATTGTATTGTATTTTTCTTCATTTTCCTTAGTATATTTTTTCTTCTTCATTTTTAGGGTCTTCATTCATCCCGATCTACTTCATTGGTTTTTTAATCCATCAATTAGTCAGCTGGAGGTTCTCTTCTACTTCCATCTCTTAGGTATTTTCAACTAGTAATTCATTTCAACTCATCTTGGATCAAATAGTTCAAAGTCACTTTAATGGTTTCTCTATGAGTCCCCATTAGATACCAATGACGATTAATGGGTAAGTGTTGTGTCCCAATGGTTTTTGTAACATCCTAGGTAAATAAAGAAATATGACATTTTCATATTTATTAATATTTTTGAATTAAATATTAATTTTAATATAAAGGGGATGCTATGTTCAATGGCGTTCTCGATATGAAACAATGGGTTTCTTTGAAATCATACGTTGCACAATAATAATATAATATTATTATTTTAAATGATAGTTAACGCATATTCATTGTATTGAAGTGAATGAATATAACTAACTACAATATTAATATACGTGTTTTTTAAATGTTTTTACATTTATCCAATAGAGGCTTAAAATGTGAATAAAACTAATTTTAATCATTAAAACTCTAATATTCATTAAAAGGTATATTTACCACCTTTTGATGGAAACCCTCCTTAAATATAGTTTATTTCAGTTTTATATACTCTATTTGAAAAAATAATATTATTATTTATAATTGGGACATCCAAATTGACTTTGGATGAAATTTTTGTATTTTTCCGATAATGTTCATTTTTTAATGAATTGTGAAAACACTATATTTTAATTCAAAAATGCCTTTTAATCTAATATATTTATATGGTTATATTATCTTTTTAATTATTTTTCAAGTGTAACTAGATTATATTTTTACCATTTAATCCAATTTTGGTCATTAGATGTAATTTCACTTTTAAATTGGACATAAAAAAATGTCAATATTTTGATAGTTATTATTTCAAAAAAAATGTTTTTTGTATTTATAGCTGGAATTAACTTTAAATTAATTTCAGCCACTTATGTGTTTTGAATCTGGAAAAATGGATTTCATATTTGGAATCAAGAGGTAAAAATTGAGTAAATAGTTAACTTTTATTTTTATACATTATGAATATTTACATTGGTAAGAATTTGGTTTTGCAAAGTTAAAGGGTAAATCTAGTCAATAAGGGTAAACAAATATTATTATAATAATATAAAAATACCCTAACATGTGTCATAATCCTATATTTTGATACATATTCGACCATTTCCATACTTGGGTCGGTTTTGGGACCCCATGGGGCCAGTTGTGAGTGATAATAACACTTTATTTAAATTAACATAAAGTTAAGTCAAAAAATGACATAAACAAATATATTTTAGTAAATAAACTTTACATGGTGTTATATTAGTTCAATATTTTACTATAAATATTAATTTGAAATGTAAAAATATTTCCTACATCATTGTATTTTTTATAATTTTTAGAAATTAAATAAGTTTAAATATTTATGACATAATAATGATGCTGTGTTTAGCTCATTACTAAATGATTTAAATAAATTAGATCATAATGTGTAAGATAATATGAAAAACCTGTAAAATTCTCATTGGGTGATTTTATTTCAACCTGATTCATCTTATCTTGTACTTTAATATGTTTTGGACATTTATAAAATGAAAATCATAATATAATAAATTAATATTTTCACACTTTCCTAAAGAGCCCCTTCTCCCCCTTTTAAAAATCCCTCTAATTTAACCCATTACTCAAACCACTCAAACCCCTTGGCTCATCCAAACTCTCCCCAATTAATATCCCTGCATTAATTTCTTTTTCATAAAATCCTTCCCCTAGGAATAATGAAATTCAAGAGAACCTTTTGGATGAACCCAAAAGGAGAATCCCAATTTAAAGGTAATGTCTAATCCTAAGTTCTTTTGTTTTATTTTCCATCTCCAACCCCTAAAATATTTTTATTACTTTATTTTATTATAAAACCAGTATCATCAACATAATAGGTAGTTGTTATGAGAAGTATTCTAATTACACTTACACACACATCTGTCTAATGGGTAAAGAACACATTGTCTCTGTGGACGGCGAAGTAACGCCTCACAAAATGATGATTGTTCCATTATCTCCTACCACCTCTTATGGAGGCCATTAAGATGGAACTATATTTATATGTGATAGATATTATATTTATATTGTTTTAATTCCACATTATTTTTCATTTACACAATACCATTATGGTTTCCTTAGTGGGTAAATACGATAATCTCATTTGAGGAAGTGCGGACTACCGCCCCCTCAAAGTGATATGAATCGTTCATGCCTTATGTGGAACATATAAGTAATAGATTTAATGAAATTATATATGATATTATAATGGAATTATAATATACATATGTATCATTATGCTTTTATTCCATTAAAATACAAAATAGAAATGAAAGTAGCGTTCATGCGTACGTACGACTTATCGTCTCTATGAACTGTGCATTTCATTTATTATCTCCAAATGTTATGTACTATTATAAATACATATATATACAGGATATATAATATATATATATGATATATATACCATTAATATCATTCCAGATATAATGTACTTTTGACCACATAGACAACTTGTAAATATAAGAAGTTCATTTTTGACTCAAGTAACAAATATCGGCAATACACCCATTATTATATTAAATGATTACATAATATTTATAAAATGGTAATATATGATATATAAGGAATAATAAACTTGAAAAATGTTCTTAAGAATGTTGAAATTAACTTTAGTTTATTATTCAGGATATTAAAGAATGAATAGGTCAATTTGGACCAGAGGTAAGGGACTTCATCTCAATCTCGTTTAATTGAGGCATATATTATTTTATACATGACATTATTTTATAAAATGTATAAAAAACATTTTATTTTCATTTCATTCAAATGGAATATTTTTCCATGAGCCATTTTTCTAGATGACAAAAAGAATGTTTGGTTTTAAGGTACGTGGTGACAACGACCTTTCCACCGCTACGAGTATTGTTTGATCTTTGGATTCTTTAACAAGACATAATGTTTTTAAAAAGAAAAATAAATACCATATACTCTTTAATGTATTCCGGTATTGAGAATGGTTTTTGGATTTATTATTTCAATATCTTTTTCAATATCTTGAAAAGATATATTGTGATTGCAATTTTGGAATGTCATATTTCCTATATAATCATGTTAGGTGTTAGGATTATATTTTGTCCCTTGGGAATTGTTTATGTATATGGGTGGTTCCATTATAAAACTATGTTGTGTGACCCTAAGATATCTCTCTAATGCATTGGGTAATGTGGCAGAGGTAAACGTGAATGTTTCTCCTAATAGATCTAGGGAATATACTATGATGGGTATTTCAAATGTAACTCCCTACGTTTCTGTGATAGGTAAAACGTAAGTATGATATGGATGACAAAATTTACCTTTATGATTTATGATTTCAATGTGTTATTGATAAATCTTATGATTTCATGAGGTATGTTAAAGAGCTTATGTTATGTATGTATTGATGAAATATTTTTTTATTTATTTGTTTAATAACCCTTACTGAGCTTTTTATGCTCATCCCGAGTTTCAAAATGTTTTTCAAAGGAATTAAAGATGAATAATGTCAAGGATGGGATAAAGGGAAAGTCATGCTGTCTAAAACATGGAACTGAACATGACTATTTTTTTCAAGAGTTTTTTTAAGAAAAAATGGATACTGGGTAAAATTGGATACTATTAATTTTAGAGATGTAATGTAATAGTTATGGCCTAACTCTATAAAACCCTAAACTTGAAAATATACTCAATGTGAATTATTCATTTAATTCAAAATTATGTAATGTTTTAAGGTTGGGTCCTTATTTTATGTATCAAAGGTTAGTATAGATAGCTTTAGAAGTTAGAATATTATTAAATTAATTTCCATAGATTTATTTATTTTAAGATTGGAATTATATAGCATTTACAGATTACCATGATTTTTTAGCTAATATATTTATGTGTTTAGAATGATTTTCCATAGAGGAAACAGGAGAGCTGTGATTGGATTACATTATATGGAAGAAAACCTTCCAAATCAACAACCTGAGATGGCTGGAATCAGAACTGAACAATTTGATACAGTGATGGAATAGTTTACTCATGCAATAAATGGTGGTGGTATCCATGCATGAGATCTACCAGATCAACTACAGAGGAACATTTAAGTAGTGGAGCATTTCATGAGGCAACATACCCCATCATTCAGAGTTCAATCCGACTATCTGATAGTAGAACGGTGGATTAAAGCATTAGAGAATAATTTTGATGTTATGGGGTGTTAAGAACATCAAAAGGTTAGTCTCAATATTTACCTTTTTGAAGGTGAAGCTGATCAGTTGAGGTCGATGGTGAAAAATATCAGGGATAATGAAGAGATTAATGCTCTTGATTGAGATGAATTAATATGTATGTTTCATGAGAAATATTTTTCTAAGGTGGTTCGTCTTTGGATGAAAAAAAAACTTCCTTGAATTGGGGCCGGAGGATGACTTAGTGTCTGCTTATGAAAAAAAATTCACTTGACTGGCATGGTAAGTTCCAAATATTATATGATATCTTGATAGAAAAATCAATCATTTTTTCTCAGGATTAAAGCCATAGTATCAGAGGTCTTTAGCTTCTCATGAGATCAAAAGTTATGAAAAACTTGTTTGATATGCAGAGAATGTGTAAATGGAGTTTATCAAAGATATGGTGTTATTTGACAAATAATAGAATAAGAGGTCTTGGTGGCAGGAGAAGGGGAAGAACTCTTCAAAAAAGTCTGATGGTAAGAAACATAAGTTTATAGTTTTTGGAAATTCTAGTAAAAAGCATGATGGGAATGTCTTTTGAATTCTGGGAAGTGATACCGATGTGGTAAAAAAGGACATAAGGCTTGTTATTTCACTGAAAAAGAGTTGAGTAATGATAAGACAAAATATCATTTACCTTCAGTAATTTTTTTTAAGTGCAATTAAATGGGTCATTATGTAAATGAGTGTCCAATGAAAAACTCAACTGAGGTAATGTATCTAGACTACGAGCAGAATGGGGTGGTGAAGTACTTTACATCTACTTCAACAGATGTTTCTCCATCAAATGATGTAACATCAGGTACACAGTTTGTTTGTTCATATTAGGCCAATGTGTTATTTGATTTTGGGTCTACACATTCTTTAATTTTTTGAGAAGTTTTCTAGAAATTTTCTAATTTGAACACAATATATGAATCTTGAACATATGGTAAAAACACCAGGGGAAAATGTTGAGACAAAAAAACATAAGAACCTTCCTATCATTATGTTTGGAAAGAATCCACATGAAAACCTTATAGTTTTGCCTATAATATAGTTTAGTGTTTTTTGGGTATGGATTAGCATTATGTTTATCTTGATAAGATTGAATGCAGAGCTAAAGAGTTTCCGTTTCAGAAATAATTTCAGTTGGTGTACAATAATGGGCCTTTAACTTTGATAACATATCACGAAGCTGAGAAAATAGTAAAATATGGAAATGAATGTTACCGGGCACATATTGTTTCAAACAAAGGAACTGCTCAGATTAATGATGTGCTAGTGGTAAATGAGTACCTTCATATTTTTCCTGATGAGTTTCCTAGTATTATACTAAAACAAAAATTTTAATTTATTGTTGAATTAGTTCTTGATGCTAAGATAATTTCAAAACCCCCATATCGAATGGCTCAAATTGAACTTTTAGTGTCAAAGAAGTAATTATAAGAGTAATTAGATAAAGGTTTCATTCAACCTAGTAAATCACTATGGTGTGATCCTGCCTTGTTTGTTAAAAGGAATGATGTTTCCATGAGACTTTTCATTGATTATAGAAAATTGAATAAAATCACTATTAAGAACATGTATCATTTTCCTCGTATTGATGAATTATTTGATCATCTCTAGGGATATCATTATTTTTCGAAGATTGACATGAGATCGGGGTACAATAAGTTGAATGTAAAGGAATAAGACCTTATAAAGACCTCATTTCATACTAGATATGGCCATTATGAATTTATAGTTATGACTTTTGGGTTAACCAATACACCTACTATATTCATGGATCATATGAATAGAATTTTTTGTGAATTTTTGGATATGTTTGTGGTTGTGTTCATTTATGATATTTTGGTTTATTCTAAATGTTTATAAGAGCATGAAATTAATTTAAGGGTTGTATTGAAAACCATAAAAGAAAAGAAACTATATGGTAAATTTAGCAAGTGTGAGTTTTAATTACAAAAAATGTCTTTCCATTATCACATTGTTTCAAAAAATGGAATAACTGTTTATCCTGCTAAAACAAAAGTTGTTGATGAATGGCCAAGACCCCCAAATATAACCATGATCCCTATTTTTCTTGGTTTGGAAGGTTATTACATGATGTTTGTTCATAATTTTTCACGGCTATCTAGCTCACTGAGTAAGTTAACTCAAAAATGTGTTAAGTTCGTTTGGAAAAAATAATGTGATGATTGTTCTCAGGAATTAAAAATAAGTTTGATCAATGCTAATGTTTTGGAACTACCTTCCAGAAATGCTGAGTTTGTTATTTACATTGATTCTTCATTGAAAGGACTTGGTTGTGTCCTTGTGTATAATGATCAGGTATTTTCTTATGCTTAATGTCAGTTGAAACCTCACGAGTTAGATTGCCCTACACATGATTAGGAATTAACTGCTATTGTTTTTGCTTTAAAAATTTGGAGGCATCATCTGTATGAAGTAAAATGGGAAATATATAATGACCACATAAGTATAAAGTTTATATTTAATCAGAATGAATTGAACATGAGACAAAGGATATGGATGTAATTAATCTAGGATTGTGATTGTATGGTCTGTTACCATCTGAGAAAAGAAAATAAAGTGGATGATGCATTGAGTTGAAAAAGTAATGTTTCATTAATAATGATACATTTGGAACGAGATCCTCTGGGTTTTGATTTGAAGAAATTTTGCATATAAGTTGTTGGTACAATAAATTCTTATGTTTTATTTCAGGTGTTAGTGAAATCATCTCTATTAGATATAATTAAGATAGCGCAGAAGGAAGACAGTGAGTTCCATAAAAAGGTAGAGTTGGTTCAGAAGGGTAAGTTTCCTGATTTTAATGTTTATAATGATTATATTTTCAGGATTGGAAGCAGATTATGTGTAACCTTTGATTCATAGTTGAAGAATGAGTTTTTATGTGAAGCTCATTGTTCTCCATTTTCAGCTCATCTAGGTAGTATAAAGTTGTACATATATCTTCAGGAGTATTACCGGTGGGATGGAATGAAAAGAGATGTTTGTGACTTTACTATGAGTTTTTTTACTTGTCCACAGGTTAAAGAAGTGTGGAGGTTACTGAAAAGGATGCTTCAGTATTTACCAGCTCTAGAGTGGAAATGAGAAAATATATCCATAGACTTAGATGTGGGAATACCAAAGACATCTTGAGGTAATAATCAAATCTGGTTTATTTTTGATTGATTGACTAAATCTTCTCATTTCCTTCCTATTCAAGATTTTTGGTATTTAGATCAACTTTCCAGATTTTATGGTAAATAGATAGACAGGTTTATTGGTGTTCCCCTCTACATTATATTTGATCGTGATCCCAGGTTTACTTCTAACTTTTGGATAGGCCTTCAGAAGTCATTGTGAACGGAATAAAATTTTAGTACATCTTTTCATCCTCAATCAGAGGGGAAATCAAAAAAAATTAGACCTTAGAAGATTTGATACGTGCTTTCTCGATGGATTAACCTGGATGTTTGGACAACTACATTAATTGGTTGAATTTTCTTATAATGATAGTTTTCATTCTAGTATACAGATGCCTCTGTTTGAGGCATTATTTGGGAAGCGGTGTCGAACTCCATCTTTTTGGGATGAAGTAGGGGAAAAAAAGCTTGTGGGACCAGAATTGGTAGAAGAGGTAGCAGAAAAGGTTCAGTTGATTCAGAAGCACATGATAATAGCTAAGAGTAGGCAAGAATGTTATATGGATAATCGGAGGAAGGATCATTCTTTTTAGGTAGGTGAGCATGTCTTTATCAGTGTTTCTCCATGGAAGAGTGTGATGTGTTTTGGTAAGAATGGAAATTTGAGTTTGAGGTTCATTGTTACTTATAAAATCCTTGAGAAAGTAGGATCAATTGCATATAGAGTGGCTTTACCTACAATTTTATCATCGATACACAATGTTTTTCATGTTTCAATGTTGATAAAGTATATTCCAGATCCATCTCATGTTTTAAGTCCTGAGGTAGTTCAGTTGGCAGAGAAACTCTCTTACAGGGAATAACTAGTCCAGATTCTTGACCGAAGAGAGAAAATGTTGCAGAAGAAGGTAATTAATCCGGTAAAGGTTTTGTGTAAAAACCATACGGTTGAAGAGGCATCATGGAAATCTGAAAATGCTATGAGGTTAAATACCCCAATTTATTTGATAAGTGGATAAAATTGCGAGGACACAATTTCCATAAGGGGGGATGGATGTAACATCTCAGGTAAATGAAGAAATATGAAATTTTCATCTTTATTAATATTTTTTAATTTGATATTAATTTTACTTTTAATGGGATGTTATGTTTAATGGCATGCTCGATACACAACAACACGTTTCTTTGAAATCATACATAGCACACTAATAACATAATATTATTATTTTAAATGGTAGTTAACGCCTAGCCGTTGTATTGGTTGGAATGAATAAAACTAACTACCATATAATTATACATATTTTTAAATGTTTTTACATTTATCCAATAATTTTTAGAGGCTTAAAATGTCAATTAATCTAATTTTAAGCATAAACACTCTAATATTTTTTAAAAGGATGATTTACCACCTTTTGATGGAAAAACATATTTAAATATATTTTTTTTGTCACTTTTATATATTCTATTTGAAAAAATAATATTATTCTTTATAATAGGGACTTTCAAATATACTTTGGATGAAATTTCAGTATTTTACTGATAATGTTCATTTTTAATGAATAGTGAAAATACTGTATTTTAATTCAAAACTTCCTTTTAATATAATTTATTTATATCATTAGATTATCTTTTTAATTGGTTTTAAAGTGAAATTAGATTATATTTTTACCATTTAATAGAATTTCAGTCATTGGAAGTAATTTCACTATGAAATTGGACATAAACAAGAGTCAATTTTTTAAAAGTTATTATTTATTAAAAACCCGCTTTTTGTTTTGAGAGCAAGAATTAATTTTAAATCAATTTCTGCCACTTCTGTGTTTTGAATTTGGAAAAATGGATTTCATTTTTGGAATCAAAAGGTCAAAATTTTGTAAATAGGTAACTTTTATTTTTAGACATTATGGATATTTTCTTCAGTAAAAATTTTCTTTACCATAGTTAAAAGGGGAAATCCGGAAAATAAGGGTAAAAAAATATTTTTATAATAATATCTAATTACCATAACATGTGTACTAATCATATTGGTTGATACATATCCATCCATGGTAATATTTGGGTCGATTTGGGGACCCCATGGGGCCACTTGGGAGTGACAATGACAGTTTATTTTAATTAACATAAAGTAAAGGAAAAAATTACATTAACATATATCTTTTAGTAAATAAATTTTTTCATGGGGTTATATAATTTATCTCTTCTAATATAAATATTAGTTTGAAATCTAAAAATATTTACAACCTCTTGAAATTTTTCTTATAATGTTTAGACATCAAATAAATTAAATTATTCATGACACAATAATGATGCGGTGTTTACCAAATTCATAAATGATTTCAATAAATAATATTATAAAGATTAAAATAATATCCAAAACCTGTCCAATTATTATTGGATGATTTTATTTCTACCATGAGTCATATTATAATTTACTTTAATATGTTTTGTACATTTATAATCCTAAAATAATTATATAATAAAATAATATTTTCACACATTCCTAAAGAGCCCCTCCTCCCTCTTATAAAAAGACCTCACCTTTAACCCATTAATAACACCTCTCAAGCACCTTGTCTTGTCCAATCTCTACCAAATTAAGCTCTCTAAATATCTATCTTCCTCCTAGAATCCTTTCCTTAGGTAGAATTCAATTTAAGTAATCCTTTTGTTTCAAACCAAAAGAAGATACTCGATTTAAAGGTAATGTCTTCCCCTAAGTTCTTTTGTTTTATTTTCCTTCTCCAACCCCCTAAAATATTTTTATTCCATTATTTTATAACAACACCAGTATCCTCAATATAATATGTTTTTTTAGAATTATTCAAACTACACTTACACACACCTTCATCTTCAAGGTAAAGAACACACTATTTCTGTTGACGGTGAACTAACGCCTCACGAAACGATGATTGTTCAATATATCCTACCACCTCTTATGGTGTCCATTAAGATATAACTGTATTTATATGTGATATATATTATATTTATATTATTTCTATGCTTTTTTAATTTTCATTTATAGAATACCTTTATGGATTCTATAGTGGGTAAATATGATAATCTCATTTGAGGAAGTGCGGACTACCGCCCCCTCACAGTGATATGATTTATTCTTTCCTTATATGGAACATATAAAGGATAGAGTTTGTAACATCCCAGGTAAATAAAGAATAATGAATTTTCATATTTACGAATTAAATATTAATTTTATTTTAAAGGGGTTGCTATGTTCCATAGCGTACCCGATACGCAACGATGAGTTTCTTTGAAAACTTACGTTGCACACTAGTAATAAAATAATATTATTTTAAATGTTAGTTAACAAGTAGCCGTTGTACTGGCAGGAATGGATATAAATAACTAAAATATGATTAGATATGTTTTTAAATGTTTATACATTTACCCAATAAAGGATAAAGGCTTAAAATACGGAAAGAGTTCAATTTTAGGGCATATATACTCTAATTTTCACTAAAGGTTCACTTATCACCTTTTAATGGTGAACCGTCATTAAATATAGTTTTGATCACTCTTATACTTTATTTTGGACCAAATATAACTCTTCTTTAGAATCGGGACATCAAAATTTACTTTGTGTAAATTTTTGGTACCTTTCTGATAAAGTTCATTTTTTTATGAATAGTGTAAAATGTTGTATTTTAATTCAAAACATCTTTTTAATCTAATTTATTTATATGATTAGATTATTATTTTAATTGTTTTTAAAGTGAAATTAGAAAATATTTTACCAGTTAATCCAATGGTGGTCATTGGAATCAATTTCACTTTGAAATTGGACTTAAACTGGTGTTAATCTTTTGATACTTATTGTTTCACAAAAACACGCTATCTGTCATGACAGCGGGAATTAATTATTAAATTAATTAATGTGACTTATATGTATTGAATTTTGTAAAATAGACTTCATTTTTGAATTCGGAATATCAAATATAGCTTAGGATGAATTTTTGGTAATTTTCTGAAAAACTTCAATTTTTGATGAATAGTGAAACCACTAAGTGGTAATCAAGCAAACTGATTTTTCAGTTAAATGAATGTTTGCCACTAATGTGTATTTAATTTTGAAAATCCGACATACATGGTTGTCATTAAGATGTAAAATGTGGTTCAATGAGATTATAATATTTTTTTGGTGAATAGTAGCTTTTTTTCATTAATCGCGATTAGAGGTAATTAGTGTAGTTTAAGGTAGAAATGGTATTATAAGAATGTGAAAATACCATGAAACTTGTACTACACCTATTGGGTGAGTCATGGCCGACCAAGACAAGCCATGGGCCAACTTGGGGACCCCATGGAGCCACTTTAGTTGGAAAATGACATTAATATATTTTTATTTAATGTTAAAGTGAAAATGACAGTAACATAAATTGTTTTACTAAAATAATTTTTGAGTGGGGTTATACAAGTCCAAATTTTTATTATAAATAGTAATTGGAAAGATAAAAAGATTTCCTACATCATAGTATTTTTTTTATAATTTTTAGACATTAAATAAATTAAATTATTTATTACATAATAATGATGCAGTGATGACATCATTATTTGTCGATTTAAATAAAATGGAAAGATAATGAAAAATATAAAACCTACACATGGCCAAAAACAATTGGATGAGTGTATTTCAAACCCTTATCACCTTATCCACTAATTATATCAATTTGGGACCTTTTAAAACCGAAACACAATTTCAAATAAAGTAATATTTATTTACATTCCAAAAGTGCCCCTCCTCTCCTCTTATAAAAGGCCCCCACCTCTACCTCATTTCACACACTTCTCAAGCCTTTGGCTCGGCCAAACCCTGCCCAATTACTCTCTCCACATCCCTCTACTCATCCTAGAGGATTCCCTTTGGGCATAATCCTTTCAAAGGAAGCCTTTAGGCTCAAATCAAAAGGGAGTTACACTTTTAAAGGTAATTCATTCTCTCTTGTTCATTTGTTTCATTTTGCTTCTCCAACCCTCTAAACTCTTTTTATTTACTTATTTTGTAACAACAACAGTATCTTCAATATACTAGGATGTTTTTATAAGATTTATTTGAGCTACACTCTCACACAACTACATCAAATGGTTAAAGAACATACGGTTTCCGTGGATGGCGAAATTCTGCCTCCCGAAACGATGATTGTTCAATACTCATTTAACACCTTCAAGGGTGGCCATTATGATGTAACTATTTTTATATATGATATATAATATGTTTATGTTTTCTTTAAGCTTATGTATTTTTTCATTTTTGGCATACCTTTATGGTTTCCATTATGGGTAAACATGATATCTTTATTTAAGGATGTGCAGACTACCGCCCCCTAAAAGTGATGTGATTCGTTAATGCCATATGTGGGACGTGTAAAGGACGGATTTAAAGTTATTATATATGATTTTATACTGTAATTATAATATACCTATATATCATTATTATTTCTTTCCATTAAAGTATGTGATAGAAATGAAAGTAGCGTTCATGCGTACGTACGGCTTACCGTCTCCATGAACGGTGCATTTCATTTCTTATCCCCAAATGTAATGTACTATTAAAATTAAATGTATATAATGTATATATATAATTAATGATATATCTAAATGATGAAAATAATTCTGGAATTAAAATATACATACCTCTAATTTAGTTTTAATTCCATTAATATGACAAATAAATGAAAGTAGTGTTCATGCGTACGTATGGCTTACCGTCTCCATGAACGGTGCATTTCATTTCTTACCCCTAAATGATTATGTAATATTATAAATACATGTATATGCTGAATATATATGATACATATTATATCCAAATCAGGAATTTCATTTTGGATATAAAGAACCTTTGACCACACGAACAACATGTAATTGTAAGAAGTCCACTTTCGACTTAAGAACCAAATATTGACAAAACAAACATTATTAACTTAAATGGTTACATAATGTTTATAACATGAAAATAAGTGATATAAAAGGAATAATGAACATTAAAAAGGTTCATAATCAAGTATAAATTAACTCAAGTTTACTATTCAGGACGTTAAAGAACGATCGAGTCAAGTCGGACCCGAGGTAAGGGACTTCGTCTCAATCTCCTTTCATGGAGGCATATTTCGTTTTATACACAACTTTATTTTATACGGTGTATAAACCCCTTTTACTCTTACTTTTATAAAAAAAGGAATCTTTTTCTACGAATCGTTTTACTAAATGACAAAAAGGAATGTTTTTTTAACGTACGCGGTGACAACGACTTTTTCCGCCGCCGCGAGTATTATTTGGTCTTTGGCTTCCTCAACAAGCCGTAATGTTTTTAGAATAAAATAAATACCATATACTCTTTTATGTATTTTGGTATTGAAAATGGTTTTTGAAAAAGGATTCTATTATGTCAATATATTTATGATATATTGTGATTGAAATGTGGAAATGTTATCATTCCTTTATATTGGTTTTATGTTTTATGATTTTATATTGGTACTTGGACATTTTAACGGGTGGTTACGTTATAAACCATATGACGGGTGGTGCCGTGAATACCAGGATGGGTGGTTACGTTATAACCTCCAATGCATTGGGTATGGAAGTCATCCGTATGGCTATTCCATTAAGTATGTATGGAAATTGTCCGTATGGCTATTCCATTAAGTGATATGTGTGGAAGTATACCGTATGGTTATTCCGCTTAAGTATGTTTATGTCCCATGTTACCTTTATATATGTTATGTGTTATTTTTATGGGTTTTATGGTAATCCTTTGGTTACAAAAAGGTAAGTAATGATACTTTATTCAGTGAAGAGTTTTTACTACTTCATGAAGGTGATGGTATTACTTTGATAGATTATATATGGTTTACTTGATGTTTGAAAAACTAACAGTTTTCATTCTTTCTGTATCCCTTAATGAGCTTTTTATGCTCACCCCAAGTTTTTTGAAATGTTTTTCACAGGACTTAAAGTGGAATAAGGTCAAGGATGGGATCAAGGGAATTTCATGCTATCTAAAACATGGAATCTAGACATCTTTATTTTTAAGAGTTTTTATTTTATGGAGACTTAGTAGAAGTGTCTACTTTGTAATCTTTTAAGATGTAATAGTTATGTTCTAATTCTATAAAACTCTAAACCTGAAGAGATCCTCAATGTGAATTATTCATTTAATACAATATTAAGTAAGGTTTAAGGCTGGGGCCTTATAGTTGGTATCAGAGGACGATTTAGACAACTTTAGGAGTTAGAAAAGTATTAAATTATAATATGATTGAAATGATATAGCATTTACGGATTACCATGTTGCTTCGCCTAAGATATTTCTATGTTCAGAATGGTTTTCCGCAGAGGAAACAAAGAAGCTATGTTGAGACGACATCAGGAGGAAGATAACCTTCCAAATCAGCAACCTGAGATGGTCGGAATCAGAACTGAATAGTTTGTTGCAGTGATGGCACAGTTGACTCAGGCTATAAATGGTGGTGGTATACATGCATGAGATCAGCCAGATCAACCACAGAGGAACATGTCAGTGGTGGAACACTTCATGAGGCAACATCCCCCATCATTCAGAGGATCATCTGACCCTGTGCAAGCTGAAGGGTGGATTAAAGCACTGGAGAAGATTTTTTATGTCATGGGGTGTTCATAACATCAAAAGGTTAGTCTTGCTGTTTACCGTTTTGAAGGTGAAGATGATCAGTGGTGATCGATGGTGAAAAATATAAGGGATAGTGATGAGATTGAGGATCTTCACTGGGACGAATTCAAAGGTATGTTTCTTGAGAAATATTTTCCTAAGGTGGTTCGTCTTAGGATGGAAAAACAGTTCCTAGAATTGAGGCAGGAGGATGATTTAGTGGCTACTTATGAAGAAAAGTTCACTCGATTGGCAAGGTATGCTCCAAACTTCATACAAGATCTTGATAGTAAAATAAACCATTTTTTACTCAGGGTTAAAGCCAAATTATCGAAGGGCTTTAGCTTCTCGTGAGTTCAAAAGTTATGAAAAACTTGTTCGATGTACGGAGAAGGTGGAAATGGAGTTTGCCGATGATCAGGTGTTCTATGACAAACAACAGAATAAGAGGTCTAGTTGGCAGGCAAATGGGAAGAATTCATCAAAGAAGCAAGGAGGTAAGAAAATCAAATATCCATCCTGTGAGAAGTGTGGTAAAATGCATCCTGGAGAATGTTTATCCAAGTCTGGTAAGTGCTTTCGGTGTGGTAAGTCTGGTCATATTGCTCGTAACTGTAAGGAAGATGATCAAGCAGGAAATGAAAAGCCAACGGTAAGATGTTTTAAGTGTAATGAAATGGTTCATTATGCAAACGAGTGTCCAACGAAGAACTCAACTGGAGGAATGCAGCCAGACTAGAGCAGAAAGGGATGGAGAAATCCTTTGCAACAACTTCAGTAGATGTTGGGCCATCGAATGAAGTTGTATCAGCTCCAGGGAGCATAGTATTTTTCAAAGATTGACTTGAGGTCAGGGTACCATCAGTTGAAAGTAAAAGAAGCAGACGTTCCAAAGACTGCGTTCCGTACTAGATATGGCTATTATGAATTTTTAGTTATGCCTTTTGGGTTAACCAATGCACCTGCTGTATTATTGGACCTTATGAATAAAATTTTCCATGAGTTCTTGGATAAGTTTGTGTTTGTGTTTTGAGGTTTGGGAAGAGGTTATGTGTGCCTTGTGATTCACAGTTGAATAATGAGTTGTTATATGAGGATCATAGTTCCCCGTTTTCAGTTCATCCGGGCAGTACTAAGATGTATAGAGATCTGAGGGTGTATTACTGGTGGGATGGAATGAAAAGAGACAATGCTGATTTTACTGTGATGTGTTTGACATGTCAACAGGTTAAAGCAGAGCGGCAGTTACCGAAAGGGATGCTTCAGCCTTTACCAGTGCCAGAGTGGAAATGGGAGAATATATCCATGGACTTTGTTGTTGGATTACCGAAGACATCTCGAGGTAATAATGCAATCTGGGTTATTGTTGATCGCTTGACCAAATCTACTCATTTCTTTTCTATACGAGATACTTTCTCTCTTGATCAACTTTCCTGTTTGTATCTTAAAGAGATAGTTAGGTTACATGGAGTTCCTCTCTCCATTGTATCGGATCGTGATCCCAGGTTTACTTCTAACTTTTCGAAAGGCCTTCAGAATTCGTTGGGTACTGAATTAAATTTTAGTAGAGATTTTCATCCTCAATCAGATGGGCAGTCAGAATGAACAATTCAGACATTGGAGGATATGCTACGAGCTTTTTCGATGGATTGTCAGGGAAGTTGGGACCAACATCTTTCTTTGGTTGAATTTTCTTATAATAACAGCTTTCATTCCAGTATACATATGGCACCATTTGAGGCATTATATGGGAAGCGGTGTCGAACTCCAGCATTTTGGTATGAAGTGCGTGAAAGGAAGCTGATGGGACCAGTATTGGTAGAAGAGATGGCAGAAAAAGTTCAGTTGATTCAGAAAACACATGAGAACAGCTCAGAGCAGGCAGAAGAGTTATGCGGATAACCGGAGGAAGGATCTATCTTTTGAGGTAGGTGATCATGCTTTTCTCAAGGTTTCTCCTTGGAAAAGTGTGATGAAATTTGGTAAGAATGGAAAGTTGAGTCCATGGTTGGTTGCACCATACGAAATTCTGGAAAGAGTTGGATCAGTTGCATACCGGGTGGCTTTACCTCCGAGTTTATCTCAGGTACATAATGTTTTTCACGTTTCGATGTTGAGGAAGTATATGCCAGATCCATCTCATGTTTTTAGTCTAGAGGTAGTTTAGCTGGAAGAGAACCTATCTTATGAGGAACAACCGGTCCAGATTCTTGACCACAGGGAGCAAGTGTTACGGAATAAGGTGATTCATCAGGTAAAGGTTTTGTGGAAAAACCATGTGATTGAAGAGGCAACGTGGGAATCTGAAAATGCTATGAGGGATAAATACCCCCACTTATTTTGATAAGTGAATAAAATTGCGAAGACGCAATTCCCAAAAGGGGGGAAGGATGTAACATCCCAGGTAAATAAAGAATAATGAATTTTCATATTTACGAATTAAATATTAATTTTATTTTAAATGGGTTGTTGTGTTCGATAGAGTACCCAATATGCAACGATGAGTTTCTTTGAAAACTTACGTTGCACACTAGTAATAAAATAATATTATTTTAAATGTTAGTTAACAAGTAGCCGTTGTACTGGCGGGAATGGATAGAAATAAATAAAATATGATTAGATATTTTTTTAAATGTTTATACATTTACCCAATAAAAGATAAAGGCTTAAAATACGGAAAGAGTTCAATTTTAGGGCATATATACTCTAATTTTCACTAAAAGTTCACTTATCACCTTTTAATGGTGAACCGTCATTAAATATAGTTTTGATCACTCTTATACTTTATTTTGGACCAAATATAACTCTTCTTTAGAATCGGGACATCAAAATTTACTTTGTGTAAATTTTTGGTACCTTTCTGATAAAGTTCATTTTTTTATGAATAGTGTAAAATGTTGTATTTTAATTCAAAACATATTTTTAATCTAATTTATTTATATGATTAGATTATTATTTTAATTGGTTTTAAAGTGAAATTAGAAAATATTTTTACCAGTTAATCCAATGGTGGACATTGGAATCAATTTCACTTTGAAATTGGACTTAAACTGGTGTCAATCTTTTGATACGTATTATTTCACAAAAACACGCTATCTGTCATGACAGCGGGAATTAATTATTAAATTAATTAATGTGACTTATATGTATTGAATTTTGTAAAATAGACTTCATTTTTGAATTCGGAATATCAAATATAGCTTATGGTGAATTTTTGGTAATTTTCTGAAAAACTTCAATTTTTGATGAATAGTGAAACCACTGAGTGGTAATCAAAAAAACTGATTTTTCAGTTAAATGAAAGTTTACCACTAATGTGTATTGAATTTCGAAAATCCGACATACATGGTTGTCATTAAGATGTAAAATGTGGTTCAATGAGATTATAATATTTTTTTTGGTGAATAGTAACTTTTTTTCATTAATCGCGATTAGAGGTAATTAGTGTAGTTTAAGGTAAAAATGGTATTATAAGAATGTGAAAGCACCATGAAACTTGTCCTAAACCTATTGGGTGAGTCATGGCCGACCAAGACAAGCCATGGGCCAACTTGGGGACCCCATGGAGCCACTTTAGTTGGAAAATGACATTAATATATTTTTATTTAATGTTAAAGTGAAAATGACACTAACATAAATCGTTTTACTAAAATAATTTTTGAGTGGGGTTATACAAGTCCAAATTTTTATTATAAATATTAATTGGAAATATAAAAAGATTTCCTACATCATAGTATTTTTTTTATAATTTTTAGACATTAAATAAATTAAATTATTTATGACATAATAATGATGCAGCGATGACATCATTATTTGACGATTTAAATAAAATGGAAAGATAATGAAAAATATAAAACCTAAACATGGCCAAAAACAATTGGATGAGTGGATTTCGAACCCTTATCACCTTATCCACGAATTATTTCAATGTGGGACCTTTTAAAACCCAAACACATTTTCAAATAAAGTAATATTTCTTTACTTTCCAAAAGTGCCCCTCCTCTCCTATTATAAAAGGCCCCCACCTCTACCTCATTTCACACACTTCTCAAGCCTTTGGCTCGGCCAACCCCTGACCAATTACTCTCTACACATCCCTCTCCTCATCCTAGAGGATTCCCTTTGGGCAGAATCCTTTCAAAGGAAGCCTTTAGGCTCAAATCAAAAGGGAGTTACACTTTTAAAGGTAATTCATTCTCTCTTGTTCATTTGTTTTATTTTGCTTCTCCAACCCTCTAAACTCTTTTTATTTACATCTTTTGTAACAAAACCAGTATCTTCAATATACTAGGATGTTGTTATAAGATTTATTTGAGATACACTCTCACACAACTACATCAAATGGTTAAAGAACATACGGTTTCCGTGGATGGTGAAATTCTGCCTCCCGAAACGATGATTGTTCAATACTCATTTAACACCATCAAGGGTGGCCATTATGATGTCACTGTTTTTATATATGATATATAATATGTTTATGTTTTCTTTAAGCTTCTGTATTTTTCATTTTTGGCATACCTTTATGGTTTCCATTATGGGTAAACATGATATCTTCATTTAAGGAAGTGCGGACTACCGCCCCCTAAAAGTGATGTGATTCGTTAATGCCATATGTGGGACGTGTAAAGGATGGATTTAAAGTTATTATATATGATGTTATACTGTAATTGTAATATACCTCTATATCATTATTATTTCTTTCCATTAAAGTGTGAGATAGAAATGAAAGTAGCGTTCATGCGTACGTACGGCTTACCGTCTCCATTAACGGTGCATTTCATTTCTTATCCCCAAATGTAATGTACTATTAAAATTACATGTATTTAATGTATATATATAATTAATGATATATCTAAATGATGAATATAATTCTGGAATTAAAATATACATGCCTCTAATTTAGTTTTAATTCCATTAATATGACAAAGAAATGAAAGTAGCGTTCATGCGTACGTACGGGTTACCATCTCCATGAACGGTGCATTTCATTTTTTACCCCTAAATGATTATGTAATATTTTAAATACATGTATATGCTGCATATATATGATACATATTATATCCAAATCGGTAATTTCATTCTGGATATAAAGAACCTTTGACCACACGAACAACATGTAATTGTAAGAAGTCCACTTTTGACTTAAGAACCAAATATTGAAAAAACAAACATTATTAACTTAAACGGTTACATAACGTTTATAACATGGCAATAAGTGATATAAAAGGAAAAATGAACATTAAAAAGGTTCATAATCAAGTATAAATTAACTCAAGTTTATTATTCAGGACGTTAAAGAACGATCGAGTCAAGTCGGACCCGAGGTAAGGGACTTCATCTCAATCTCCTTTCATTGAGGCATATTTCGTTTTATACACAACTTTATTTTATAAGGTGTATAAACCCCTTTTACTCTTACTTTTATAAAAAAAGGAATCTTTTTCTACGAAGCGTTTTACTAAACGACAAAAAGGAATGTTTTTTTAACGTACGCGGTGATAACGAATTTTTCCGCCGCCGCGAGTATTATTTGGTCTTTGGATTCCTCAATAAGCCGTAATGTTTTTAGAATAAAATAAATACCATATACTCTTTTATGTATTTTGGTATTGAAAATGGTTCTGAAAAAGGATTCTATTATGTCAATATATTTATGATATATTGTGATTGAAATGTGGAAATGTTATCATTCCTTTATATTGGTTTTATGTTTTATGATTTTATATTGGTAATTGGACATTTTAACGGGTGGTTACGTTATAAACCATATGACGGGTGGTGCCGTGAATACCAGGAAGGGTGGTTATGTTATAACCTCCAATGCATTGGGTATGGAAGTCGGCCGTATGGCAATTCCATTAAGTATGTATGGAAATTGGCCGTATGGCTATTCCATTAAGTGATATGTGTGGAAGTCTACCGTATGGTTATTCCACTTAAGTATGTTTATGTCCCAAGTTACCTTTATATATGTTATGTGTTATTTTTATGGGTTTTATGGTAATCCTTTGGTTACAAAAAGGTAAGTAATGATACTTTATTCAGTTAAGAGTTTTTACTACTTCATGAAGGTGATTGTATTACTTTGATAGATTATATATGGTTTACTTGATGTTTGAAAAACTAACAGTTTTCATTTTTTCTGTATCCCTTACTGAGCTTTTTATGCTCACCCCAAGTTTTTCGAAATGTTTTTCACAGGACTTAAAGTGGAATAAGGTCAAGGATGGGATCAAGGGAATTTCATGCTATCTAAAACATGGAATCTAGACATCTTTCTTTTTAAGAGTTTTTATTTTATGGAGACTTAGAAGAAGTGTCTACTTTGTAATCTTTTAAGATGTAATAGTTATGTTCTAATTCTCTAAAACTCTAAACCTGAAAAGATCCTCAATGTGAATTATTCATTTAATTCAATATTAAGTAAGGTTTTTGGCTGGGTGTAGAGAGCCGAAGCTTATCGTACATGGACTTTACATTACTTTTGCGGAATACTTAGTACATAACAAAAACACACACACAAGGATCGTAATAGTTTAGTGTCTTTGGAAACTCGGAACATAATCTTCTAATCGTGGTGATAGATCTTCAATATCTCCCATAAAGATCTTCTTTTTTTTACCTAAAAACCTTTCTTTATATCCTGGGGAAAAGAAAACATAAAAGGGTGAGCTCAAATGCTCAGTAAGGGTAAACAAAAGAAATATCAAACACATCATATACATAAGAACATAGCTTTTGGAAATCTTAACCTGCAAAAGAGCTCATAATATCATAACATGGGATAAATCATAGAAGTGAAAATGAGATCCCCATAATCATAACATAAAACTTGAAACTTTGTGGCATGCACACATAATCATGGAAAATCATTTCTTGTTAGTCATAACTCATTGCCAAGACTATCTTAGTGGACAAAGTCCCTTTCTGAACCGAGTTCACTCCTCGTTTCAGTCCTGTATCACTGAACCGAAATAACCTTCCGTTCCAGCCATGTCTATCTCATGAGATATAAAATCTTTACCCAATGCATTGGAGGGATATATAGGTCCCACCCATCTTATAATGAATCCTTTCTTATGTGTGCCACATAATCATAAAACATACATCATCGCATAACACATGTAACAAAAATGGGATTCTTGAAACATCATGACATCATAAAACAATTCATATAAGATAAAGGAATTCATAAAAATATTTCCATCACAACATGATCAAATCAATGTAATAATAGGGATAAAAATATAGCCCTTTATTATCTTAGATGGAAAATAATTTTGATAAAACACTTGAACTCCATTCTTGAGGAAAATATCCTTTCTTCTTCAAAAAACATTTTTCCTTTCATAATATGTCATACAACTTTAAAATAAAAGAAGTTGATTAAAAATAATCTTGAAAACTTGTAAAGGAAGCTTCTTGGAAATAATGTTTTAAAAATCCATTCATGCCGTATAAGTTAAAAAAAACATTCTTCGTACTTTTGTCGGAAAAGTTAAAAAGTACCTCGTACGGAAAAACGACAAAAGATTCCTTTAATATTCTTTACTAAAAACTCACCGAAGGGTAAAATTGGATTAAAAACATTGCAAGTGGATGGAAACAATATTAAATATTGAGGGAACATGGATGTGGATGATAAAATACACCCCAGGAAATACTTACGAATAAACAATCTCGGATAAAAATGAGATTGTGATATTTCCCTTACCTTAGGTCCGATTTGCTTCGTAAGTGTCCGAACCTCCTGTATAATGATTTAAATAATGTCATTGACTTATTACAGAATCATATTCATTGTTATGATATCATATATGGTTCACTTATGACATTATATTACCCGTTCTTTTGTAAATTCCATGTTAAAGAAGCGTTTTGGGTAAAATCGTTTCATTTATCGTATGTGTTTTGACTTGTTGTTCTTGACATCATTATTACTTATATCATGATTTACTCACTTAAAGAATATAAAATATGATTTATATATCATATATATTCAGTATATATATATAATAGGTAGATAAATAAAATGAAAAACACCGTTCATGGAGACGGTAGTCCGTACGTACGCATGAACGCTGTTTTCCTTTCCTTATTGTCTTGAAATGGAAATAAGTAGATGACATACATATGTATATATATACATAAATCCAGTAGCTTTATAATGTCATATATTTCATTATTATTTCTTATATATACATTATAATCATTCTTAAATGGTTATCATGGAGAATGAATCTCATCGCGTCGTGGAGACGGTATTCCGTACGTACGCACGAGTGATGATATCGTTCCTATGATCGTGGAATTGTATTGGAGTATATATATATTATTTCAGTATCAATATTACTTCATAATAATCATATATAGTTACTCATTACACCATCATACCCATCCTTGTAAGGTGATGGTGGAAATTAGATTACACCACGGCGTGGAGACGGTATTCCGTACGTACGCACGCGCGGTGATTTCTTTTTCCGTAGGATGGATAGATGGTAAAATAGGGTTGTTTCATACTTATAATAACATATCAGTATATGAGTGATACTGATGTTATTACTTCATAATGAAACAACCTAAGAATAAGAAGTGGAAGAAGAAATAAAGATGAAAGAATTGGTAACGGTAATTACCTCTTCTTTGAAGTGCCTCTTTGAGACTTCCTCTTAGGGCACTAAAATTGGTCTTTGAGGAAGACCAGAACCTCTAGGATGTTTCTAGGGAAGTGGAGAGGAGAAATTGGCAGGGTTTGGCCGAGCTTGAGTGCCCAAATTGGTGTGAGGAGGAGGGGGAGGAGGTGTCCTTTTATAGGGGAGGAGAGGGGCACCTTAGGAATATCTCAAAATATTATTTTATATTAAAGTCAAAAACGGTTTATAATGGTTCCAAAGGGTCTTATTTCGAAGCTAAAGTGGGGATGGGTCGAAATCCTATCAAACAATAAGATTTAGACAAGTTTAGGGTATTATTTTAACCTTATCAATTAGATTTAACTCTAAGTTAAATAATTTAACTTTTACCGTGTCTTTTTGTTTTCTTTCACTATATGGTTAATAAACTTACTATAACATGCCAAACGAACCCCAAATTGTTTATTATTAATATATATATCCTTATCTAAGTCATTTGGCCGAACCTTAGATTTTTAGGAATAAAATAACAATTAATAATATAATATTTGATTTAAAAACTATTTTGTGTCAATTTTGACACTATTTGATATATGATTTTTGTGAAAGTCATAACAGAATTAAATGTTCGAACCAAGTTGATTAAATCAACATTAATATATCATAGTAACCTAGAAAATTAGTGAAATTCATAAAAAATCTCAAATTACATTTATTTTGGTGTTTATAACATCAATTATGTCAATATTTCATTAATAAGATAATTACTGCATCATCGTTGTGTCATAAACAAATTAAATTATTTGATTTCTAAAAATTACAAATAAAATACCATCATGTAGGAACTCTTTTTAGATTTCTAATGAATATTTAAAATCGAATTTATCTTATGTATAACCCCATATTAAAAATGATTTACTTATTAAACTTTTATTTTAACTATTTTAACCCTTCTTTAAATAAATTAATAATAAATGTCCTAATCTAATCCAAGTGGGCCTAAATGGTCATATTTTATTCCTAAGTTTGTTTTTGGTCGAATTACACTTGTCCAATAGAATTAGGACATGTGTTAGGGTAATATTAATATCATATTTACCCTTAGTTACCCTATTTACTATTAACCGCGGTAAAAAAAGTAAAAAGTTACTATTCACAAAAAAAATTATTTTCATCTCATTGAACCACATTTTAGTCCTTGATATTAACCGTGTCTCTCGGATTTTCGAAATTCCATTCACAAAAGCGGTAAAATTAAGTTTTATGCAAAATTCCGTTTTTAACCTACCACTTAGTGGTTTCACTATTCATCAAAAATTGAAAGTTTTCAGAAAAATGCCAAAATTTCATCCTAAGCTATATTTCATATTCTGAATTCAAAAATGAAGTCTATATTACCAAATTCATAACATAGAAGTTGCATTTTATAATTAAATCCCACTGTTAAAACAAATAGCGTGTTTTTAAGAAACAATATCTATCAAAAGATTGACACTTGTTTATGTCTAGTTTAAATGTGAAATTACATCCAATGACCAACATTGTATTAAATTGTAAAAATATATTCTAAATATACTTTAAAACCACTCAAATTAATAATTTATCACTATTAATTATTTCGATTAAAAAAAGTTGTTTTTAATTATAATTTAGTAATTTTCACTATTCATCAGAATATGAAAGTTATCCGAAATGTACCAAAATTTCACCTTAGGCTAAATTCAATACTCCGAATACAAAAATGAAGTTCATTTTGAAATATAAGATTTACAGAATTTTAAAAAGTGGTTGTTACTATTCATAACGGCTAGTTTTAATAATATTTTAATAGCATATCGTTGTTTAGTGAAACTCGGTATTGCGTATTACACATGCTATCGAGGAAGGTCGCGATTGTGTGTAATGCAAGGCAAGTCAAGGATGCGTGTTGTGCAAGCTCCTTTTGGTGTAGCGTACAACACAAGACATTAATAAAATTAAAAAGAATATTTTTTTATAAAATCTTGGGCTGTTACATTCTACCCCCCTTAATATGAATTTCGCCCTCGAAATTCGTCGGGGTTATAAATGGTTTACTATTCGAAAGTTTCTTTAATAGAAACCCACATCGTAAAAAGGAATATCAAAACTAATCTTTAAAAACAAAAGTATGAAACGTAACGGTTACCCAAATAAACTAATCATTGGGTTTTCACATAGGTGAAAATATGGATATGGAAGAGAAATCAAACCATCATGTTCTGATGGAGAGTGGTAGAGAACATGGCTATGGAAAAGCCAGTAATCACAAATCCATAAATTTGTGACGATCTAAGGTACCATCTGATTCATCAGGTATAAGAGAACTAGGACAACATTTTTGGTTTCCAAGATCATTTCCCTAAAGTTAAAGAATTTGAATTAGAATAAATACTTACTTTATTTCGGTACAATCTCACTGTTGTTCGTGCCTTTAACAATTTCCAGTTCATCTCATAAATAAATGAAGTTGAATTTGTTATTCGTGAAGTGTTAGCAGATCATGTGATAGAATGACGGGTCATTCCATCTGTCTCAAAAGGTTAGCAAAATTTATATACATAAGTTGATCTATAGTGGGATTAATCATATATGGTTCCTAAAATTGACTTATACTTCATATATCATACTTTTTAATATAATAAAACTAGTTTCTACTAAACCGGGACTTCCTGTAGGCCAGTGGTAGGCGATAAAGGCCGGTCGCACTTCGGTTGTGGGTTCGATTCCCGCAGCCTTGTCCGACGCGATGGGCTGTCGCCCGTCCTGCAGGTTGTCCTTTTTCTAAAACTACATTATTATAACATCCCATCAATAATATCGAAAAAACATCTATCCTTAAACAATACTCACTTATGTCCAACATAATCCATTTCAATCTTTAGGCTTATCCATAATACTGCAGTCCACACTCATAACATAGTGAAAACGATTACCAGAGATTTAATACCATCGTTGATCCCCATATATCATAAGATATGTTTTGTTGGTCACATTCCAAACATTCAAAGTCCTTTATCATGTATTCTCTTGAATACATGAGTGCAGTTAAAAGTTAACACTTTCCACATACCAAAATCCTCAAAATTCTATATACTCAAACCATGATATCACTTAGTCCTTATATCAATCATGAGCTCATGAATACTATTAAACATTTCATTTTCTCGTCTTCATTATGCGCATATCATCTTATTTTCAAAAAATATCTCAATCACTTTGAATACCACATCAATAAATATTGCAATACTCAATGATACAACATTATTTTGGAATCCCATTACATAAACACTTAATCATTCCACCACATCGTTGTCATATTCAACATTTCCAATAGTGATCGCATGTGATTTCCCTTTGTCCTTTGCCTTCAGTGGTTGCTCATGTTGATCATCACTAACCCTTGGATTAGGGCAATTATTAGCATAATGCCCCATTTCCTTGCACTTGAAGCATTGAAGTGTTGGCGGTGCGTTCTCTGCAGTGTTTGATTTATTCACATCATTAGAAACCCTTTTTCCATTACTTCGACACTCAGCTGCTCGATGACCTTCTTTTCCACACTTAAAACATTTTCTAGTCCCTTTAAGACAATCTCCACCATGCTTCTTTCCACACTTTGTGCATAAGGAAACATTCATCTTCTTTTCACCATTATTCTGAGATTTCTCCTTGACCTCCATCTTTCGTTTCTTGTCAAAACCATGAGATTGATATGTAACACCAACTTCCATTTCTACCTTGATAGCACAATGCACAATTTCTTCATAGCTACTGAAGTCTCTTATAGCTAATGCCCTTCGAAGACTTGGTTTTAAGCCACTGAAAAATCGATCAACTTTACTTTCAGGTTGGATGATAATACCAGAAGCATACCTTGCAAGTCTTGTAAAATTTGCTTCATAGGTACCAACAGATTCATCGTCCCTTTGCTTCAGTTCAAGAAACTCTTTCTCCATCTTTGTTCGAAGAATACGAGGGAAGTACTTACTGAAAAACAAGTTCTTGAACTCGTCCCATTCCATGGACTCAATTTCATCTCTTGGACTCGTATTCTTGATAAGATTCCACCATTGATCAGCTTCACCTTCCAAACGATATACTGCTAAGATGACTTTATCATGATCAGAACATTGAAGAACTGAAAATATATTTTCAGTAGTACTGATCCATTGTTCAGCCACAAGTGGATCAGAAGACCCACTGAAAGAAGGTGGACGTTTCCTCATGAAGGACTCAATAGAATATTTTTCCCTTCTCTGCTCATTTGGAAGTCCAGAATGATTCATAGCTTGTGTAAGTATAGCAATAAGATTTTGCACTCCATCTCCCATAACATTTCTTTTTTCAGGAGGGCAATCATTGCATTGTCCATTTCATTGATCAACACGGTTCCTTCGGGTTCCAGCCATCGTCTAAAACCCAAAAAGAATAGTGTGAGAGGCAAAAATCATGCTAGGGAAAACAACATAATAAAGGGGGAGTACCTTCAATATCTAACATCTTAGGTTTAATTCTATGATCGTTAGCGTAATTCTAGTACTATAACCTATACGTATACTTAACCTTAGGGACATCCCTAGACATACCTTAGAAATATCTCTAGGGATCTCACTAACGTTTTCGCATCCTAGTTTCCAAAGGTTGACTAAACCTTTCCTCTGATACCAACTGTAGAGACCCGAAGCTTATCGTACATGGACTTTACATTACTTTTGCGGAATACTTAGTACATAACAAAAACACACACACAAGGATCGTAATAGTTTAGTGTCTTTGAAAACTCGGAACGTAATCTTCTAATCGTGGTGATAGATCTTCAATATCTCCCATAAAGATCTTCTTTTTTTTACCTAAAAACCTTTCTTTATATCCTGGGGAAAAGAAAACATAAAAGGGTGAGCTCAAATGCTCAGTAAGGGTAAACAAAAGAAATATCAAACACATCATATACATAAGAACATAGCTTTTGGAAATCTTAACCTGCAAAAGAGCTCATAATATCATAACATGGGATAAATCATAGAAGTGAAAATGAGATCCCCATAATCATAACATAAAACTTGAAACTTTGTGGCATGCACACATAATCATGGAAAATCATTTCTTGTTAGTCATAACTCATTGCCAAGACTATCTTAGTGGACAAAGTCCCTTTCTGAACCGAGTTCACTCCTCGTTTCAGTCCTGTATCACTGAACCGAAATAACCTTCCGTTCCAGCCATGTCTATCTCATGAGATATAAAATCTTTACCCAATGCATTGGAGGGAGATATAGGTCCCACCCATCTTATAATGAATCCTTTCTTATGTGTGCCACATAATCATAAAACATACATCATCGCATAACACATGTAACAAAAATGGGATTCTTGAAACATCATGACATCATAAAACAATTCATATAAGATAAAGGAATTCATAAAAATATTTCCATCACAACATGATCAAATCAATGTAATAATAGGGATAAAAATAGAACCCTTTATTATCTTAGATGGAAAATGGTTTTGATAAAACACTTGAACTCCATTCTTGAGGAAAATATCCTTTCTTCTTCAAAAAACATTTTTCCTTTCATAATATGTCATACAACTTTAAAATAAAAGAAGTTGATTAAAAATAATCTGGAAAACTTGTAAAGGAAGCTTCTTGGAAATAATGTTTTAAAAATCCATTCATGCCGTATAAGTTAAAAAAAACATTCTTCGTACTTTTGTCGGAAAAGTTAAAAAGTACCTCGTACGGAAAAACGACAAAAGATTCCTTTAATATTCTTTACTAAAAACTCACCGAAGGGTAAAATTGGATTAAAACCATTGCAAGTGGATGGAAACAATATTACATATTGAGGGAACATGGACGTGGATGATAAAATACACCCCAGGAAATACTTACGAATAAACAATCTCGGATAAAAATGAGATTGTGATATTTCCCTTACCTTAGGTCCGATTTGCTTCGTAAGTGTCCGAACCTCCTGTATAATGATTTAAATAATGTCATTGACTTATTACAGAATCATATTCATTGTTATGATATCATATATGGTTCACTTATGACATTATATTACCTGTTCTTTTGTAAATTCCATGTTAAAGAAGCGTTTTGGGTAAAATCGTTTCATTTATCGTATGTGTTTTGACTTGTTGTTCTTGACATCATTATTACTTATATCATGATTTACTCACTTAAAGAATATAAAATATGATTTATATATCATATATATTCAGTATATATATATAATAGGTAGATAAATAAAATGAAAAACACCGTTCATGGAGACGGTAGTCCGTACGTACGCATGAACGCTGTTTTCCTTTCCTTATTGTCTTGAAATGGAAATAAGTAGATGACATACATATGTATATATATACATAAATCCAGTAGCTTTATAATGTCATATATTTCATTATTATTTCTTATATATACATTATAATCATTCTTAAATGGTTAACATGGAGAATGAATCTCATCGCGTCGTGGAGACGGTATTCCGTACGTACGCACGAGTGATGATATCGTTCCTATGATCGTGGAATTGTATTGGAGTATATATATATTATTTCAGTATCAATATTACTTCATAATAATCATATATAGTTACTCATTACACCATTATACCCATCCTTGTAAGGTGATGGTGGAAAATAGATTACACCACGGCGTGGAGACGGTATTCCGTACGTACGCACGCGCGGTGATTTATTTTTCCGTAGGATGGATAGATTGTGAAATAGGGTTGTTTCATACTTATAATAACATATCAGTATATGAGTGATACTGATGTTATTACTTCATAATGAAACAACCTAAGAAGAAGAAGTGGAAGAAGAAATAAAGATGAAAGAATTGGTAACGGTAATTACCTCTTCTTTGAAGTGCCTCTTTGAGACTTCCTCTTAGGGCACTAAAATTGGTCTTTGAGGAAGACCAGAACCTCTATGATGTTTCTAGGTAAGTGGAGAGGAGAAATTGGCAGGGGTTGGCCGAGCTTGAGTGCTCAAATTGGTGTGAGGAGGAGGGGGAGGAGGTGTCCTTTTATAGGGGAGGAGAGGGGCACCTTAGGAATATCTCAAAATATTATTTTATATTAAAGTCAAAATCGGTTTATAATGGTTCCAAATGGTCTTATTTCGAAGCTAAAGTGGGGATGTGTCGAAATCCTATCAACCAATAAGATTTAGACAAGTTTAGGGTATTATTTTAACCTTATCAATTAGATTTAACTCTAAGTTAAATAATTTAACTTTTACCGTGTCTTTTTGTTTTCTTTCACTATATGGTTAATACACTTACTATAACATGCCAAAAGAACCCCAAATTGTTTATTATTAATATATATATCCTTATCTAAGTCATTTGGCCGAACCTTAGATTTTTAGGAATAAAATAACAATTAATAATATAATATTTTATTTAAAAACTATTTTGTGTCAATTTTGACACTATTTGATATATGATTTTTGTGAAAGTCATAACAGAATTAAATGTTCGAACCAAGTTGATTAAATCAACATTAATATATCATAGTAACCTAGAAAATTAGTGAAATTCATAAAAAATCTCAAATTACATTTATTTTGGTGTTTATAACATCAATTATGTCAATATTTCATTAATAAGATAATTACTGCATCATCGTTGTGTCATAAACAAATTAAATTATTTGATTTCTAAAAATTACAAATAAAATACCATCATGTAGGAAATCTTTTTAGCTTTCTAATTAATATTTACAATCGAATTTATCGTATGTATAACCCCATATAAAAAATGATTTACTTATTAAACTTTGATTTTAACTATTTTAACCCTTCTTTAAATAAATTAATAATAAATGTCCTAATCTAATCCAAGTGGGCCTAAATGGTCATATTTTATTCCTAAGTTTGTTTTTGGTCGAATTACACTTGTCCAATAGAATTAGGACATGTGTTAGGGTAATATTAATATCATATTTACCCTTAGTTACCCTATTTACTGTTAACTGCGGTAAAAAAAGTAAAAAGTTACTATTCACCAAAAAATTATTTTCATCTCATTGAACCACATTTTTGTCCTTGATATTAACCGTGTCTCTCGGAGTTTCGAAATTCCATTCACAGAAGCGGTAAAATTAAGTTTTATGCAAAATTCCGTTTTTAACCGACCACTTAGTGGTTTCACTATTCATCAAAAATTGAAAGTTTTCAGAAAAATGCCAAAATTTCATCCTAAGCTATATTTCATATTCCGAATTCAAAAATGAAGTCTATATTACCAAATTCATAACATAGAAGTTGCATTTTATAATTAAATCCCGCTGTTAAAACAAATAGCGTGTTTTTAAGAAACAATATCTATCAAAAGATTGACACTTGTTTATGTCTAGTTTAAATGTGAAATTACATCCAATGACCAACATTGTATTAAATTGTAAAAATATATTCTAAATATACTTTAAAACCACTCAAATTAATAATTTATCACTATTAATTATTTCGATTAAAAAAGTTGTTTTTAATTATAATTTAGTAATTTTCACTATTCATCAGAATATGAAAGTTATCCGAAAAGTACCAAAATTTCACCTTAGGCTAAATTCGATACTCCAAATCCAAAAATGAAGTTCATTTTGAAATATAAGATTTACAGAATTTTAAAAAGTGGTTGTTACTATTCATACGGCTAGTTTTAATAATATTTTAATAGCATATCGTTGTTTAGTGAAACTCGGTATTGCGTATTACACACGCTATCGAGGAAGGTCGTGATTGCGTGTAATGCAAGGCAAGTCAAGGATGCGTGTTGTGCAAGCTCCTTTTGGTGTAGCGTACAACACAAGACATTAATAAAATTAAAAAGAATATTTTTTTATAAAATCTTGGGCTGTTACACTGGGGCCTTATAGAGTTAATGAATATATATATATATATGATATTATACTGGAATTATAAAATACCTTTTATCATTATGCTTTCATTCCATTAAAATACGAAATAGAAATTAATGTAGCGTTCATGCGTACGTACGGCTTACAGTCTCCAGGAATGGTGCATTTCATTTCTTATATCCAAATGTTATGTAATATAATAAATACATAGATATATAGGATATATAAGATATATATGATATCAAACTCATTAATATCATTCTGGAGATAATGGACTTCTGACCAAAAAGAAAACATGTAAATATAAGAAGTTCATTTTTGACTCAAGTACCAAATATCGAAAAAACAATTGTTATTAACATAAATGATTAAATAAGGTTTATAACATGGTAATGTGTTATATAAAAGGAATAATAAATATGAAAAAGGTTCATAAGAAAGTTGAAAGTAATGTTAGTTTATTATTCAGGATATTAAAGAATTAATGGGTCAATTCAGACAGGTGGTAAGGGACTTCGTCTCAATCTCCTTTCATTGAGGAATATTTTGTTTTATACACAACTTTCTTTTATAATATGTATAACAACCTTTGAATTTTTATTTCATTCAAAGTGAATCTTTTTCTATGGGGTGTTTTACTAAACGACAAAAAGAATGTATCTTTTTAACGTATGCGGTGACAACGTCCTTTCTACCACCGTGAGTATTATTTGATTTTGGGCTTCCTTAACAAGAAGTAATGTTTTTAAAAAGAAAAATAAATACAATATACTCTTTTATGTATTTTGGTATTGAAAATGGATTTTGGATTTATTATTTCAATATCTTGTTCAATATATTGGAAATATATATATTTTTTACAATTTGGTGATGTTATCTTTACTTTATTCCTATGTTATGTGTTATGATTGTATTATGGTCCTTGGTCATTGATTAAGTATACGGGTGGTTCCGTGATAAACCTATGGAAGGTGAGCCGTCAATATCACTCCAATGCATTAGGTAACATGATAGAGGTAAATGTGAATGTTTCTCCTAAGATAATTAGGGAATATAATGTGATGGGTATTCTGAATGTAACTCCATACATATCAATGATAGCTATAGTGTAATTATGATATAGATTCCACAAGTTACCTTTATGATTTATTATTTCAATTTTTTATTCATAAATATTATGATTTGATGAGGTATGTTAAAGAGATTATGTTATGTATTTATTGTCGAACTAATGTTTTCTTTCATTGTTTAATAACCCTTATTAAGCTTCTCATGCTCATACCAAGTTTTGACATGTTTTTCATAGGAAATAAAGATGAATAAGCTCAAGGATGGGATGAAAGGAAAGTCATGATATATAAAACATGGAACTGGATATGACTCATTTTTTCATGAGTTTTTATTTTATGAAAAAATGGAAACTGAGTAAAAGTTTCTACTTTGTAATTTTTGAGATGTAATAGTATAGTTATGGCCTAACTCTATAAAACTCTAAACCTGAAAAGATCATCAATGTGAATTATTTATTTAATTTAAGATTATGTAATGCTTTTAGGCTGGGAATTATTGTTTGTTCATGAGATACCTCTTGATAATACTGGTGATTCTTTTTAATCCCCATTGGAAATCAATAGTGGGTCATATTACCAACCATTGGACATGAACTGTGGGTCATATTACGCACAATTTGATACCAACGGTGAGTTATTTGTTCCCCGACTGACACTTTTCTATACTTTATCAAGATCCAATATTGTTCAAGATCCATTATGGGATGCTTTTTCTTCTAATTTACTATTGAATTTAATATCTCAACTTTAATTTTATGATAAGATTATTCAATAATATTTTTACCATTTGTGGTTGTTTTTTATATATCTTCATATTATAATCATCATAGAGTATATTTTTTTGGAGAAACTTTTTTTAGCACTAGATTTAAAGTAGTATTTTTTACAATAGTAGGTTCTTTCAATTTAAAGTTTCTATACATAATTTTATCATCTATAATTTAATACATTTGTTTCGAATTTTTTTCCATTGAGTCACCATTATAAATTTTCAATGGTAGGTCATGATACACCATTGGCTTCATGCAATGGTGAGTCATGAGTCACTGTTGGTCATCCAATAGTAGAAATGTTTTTATTTATCATCATGAATCCATTTAATTTATTAGTGGAATAAAATAATTTTTTTATTTGGAATTATTTTTATTGAAATTTGAATGGTAACTTATGCTCTATTAATCCATTATTGAACATTTGAAATGGTAGTCCATGAGCCACCACTCTCTATGCCTAGTGGTAGGTCATGATCCACAGTTAGTTAATATTTAGGTTTCTATTTTTTTTTCTTGTTTATTGTTTTCTTAATGTTGGGGATGAATAATATTTTTATTCTGAAATTAAAGAGATTATTAAGTATTAGTAGAATGAGACCCATTACATAGCCAATAGGTCCAAGGCCAAGTGGACCATTAACATGGCCCAGAGGCACAGTGGATCATTATACCTGCATTATCCTGTCGACATCACTAAGTCTACATCATGCCTTCATAACTGCCTGCCAACACCATTTCTAGTTAACATCATGCCACATTAATCCTTTAAGGGGATTTTTAGGATTCAAACTTTGGTATTTTGGATGTATGATTTCAAGGTTTACCACTCAGGCACCACCGCAACTGTTGTGAAAAATAAATAGGATTTATGGAGAATGTTATTAAAAAAATATTTTGTAAAAACCATTTATTATTTAATGTTGACATTAATTTATAGAGTATGTAATATAAATTTAGCAATATTTTTATGAACATTTATTCAATCATTTTTATGTGTATTCCATTCACTTTTTTGTAGAATCTTTTCTCTTTAATAATCCGTAGGATTCTATTTTTATTTCAATTTTTTTTATTTTTGTAAATTGGTTATAATTGTTATAATTCTAAAATTAAATGTTTTATATTAATATTTAAGTATGAAATATAAAGCCCAATTGTAATTATACGTTAGTGAGATGGGATTAATCAATCAAAATTGATGGTCATATTATTACATTGTTATGCATCAACATGTTTTGTGTAGATATTATTCACTGAAACACTCTGAATAAATTTTTTTATAATGATCTTAGAGATCTATTCACGAAATAAAAACAACACTAGTGTAGATATCTGTATACTAATTACAATAAAATATCTTGCGATATATCCTAGAAATTCTGGTTGCTCTAAATTATTTATCAACTATTGAGAATTTTCCATTATAACTATGATCACTAGAAGAATTAAATTTCAAAAAATTTCCTTCCATGTTATCAATGATCATTATGCTTTAACTTATTTAACTTTTGGATCATCTTCTAATTTCTCTTTATTTTTTTTATTTTTTGTAATATTATTTCTTTCTATTTTCATTTACTTTTGTCATGATTAGGATTTATCCCATAAAAAGAATGTATTTCATTTCCCTAGGCATTCTACCACCCAAAATGAAGTTTGGGTTGTCGCTCCCAATCAATAGTTATAATACAGACTATGTTGAGTCACCAATAAAAAGACTGGGTCATGCCCTTGGTTTGTTTAACATGAAGTTTTCTTAACAATTTTATCACACTATTAAAATTGAATTTTTTAGTGGGTACCAATCTACTCAAGGAGTAGAGGATATTGGGGAGTGGACTTGGATATTTTTGATCCAAACCTGTTCAAATATTTGGTTATTTTTTTCCACTTCAACTAAAGTCAAGAACATTCCACTCACTGTAGTTTGATATTCAATAAAACTGATTTTTTTCATTAGTTTTTTGAAACAACTAATCCCCCAACCTATAGTCATATTTTTCATAAATAATGGTCCAAAAATTGTTATCAGAGCCACAAAACTAATCAGTTAACATTTTTTTCTCTATTCATCATTATGAATATTATTTATACGGATCATTTTTTAACTCTATGCTAACCGGATATACTATAATTTGTAATCTATGGAAGAAAATAGAAGTTTTATTTTAAGATAGAATGTGTTGATTCCAGTGATGTTTAGACTTAACAATAACCCCCATTATTTTATCAGAGAGACTATGGATATTGAAAAATTACAGTAGAATAATTTTTGAAACAAGTATGTGTGGATCAATAGACCATCCTTGAAAATCCAAATGGGATATCCAAGGATGAGCCAATGACTCTTTTTGGAAATTACATAGTAAAATATGTTTTAAATTATAAATTTAATAATATTTTGTATAGTATAATAAGTATAATTCTATGTATACATGTTTCATATTCTCAAAAATTCCACAACATGTAGAGGGTACTGCAGGTAACTCATTATGTTGCAGACCAGCTGAGAAGAGCCAAGATATAAAGGCTCATAGTGGAATACTATAACATTAATATGGGAGGTAATGAATATGTAAACTAGATATTCCATCAGTTTACCAGTATCACCAATTGTATGAGTTCTCTTGGATATGTTTTTGAAAACAATTCTCAAGTGGAAGGAGTTATATGGTATCTTATAAAGATATGGAATGAAAATAATGTGGTCGTTGATCAATGTAATAATTTTAAATAATATAAATTAAATGAACTTATAGTCTCTTGGTTGTAGTGTGAATTCAAGATGAAGAATATTTCTGATGGTGAGACAAATAAAAGAAAAGGGTTTGAATATAAAAATAATTTAATTGATACAAATTCTTACTCTGATTTTGAATTCCATGAATTTGAAAAGGATATGGTGAAATTCAGTAAGAAATGTTTTAAAGCTTTGAAAAACTGTGGTAAAAAGTGAAAATTTGGAAGAATGAATGAAAAGGATTAACCGAAAGGAAATTTAAGTAAGAATAAAGATGTTTAATATTTAAAATGTTATGAGTGTACAAATAATGTTCACATAAATCCTAATTTCCACAAGCTCTAGAATTCAAATAAGTACAAAGACAAAAGGGGGAATTAAGAAAAAGATCTGTTTGGAGGATATAACTCCTCCGATAGTTCTTACTCTGTTAGTTAAAATGAAATAAGTATCATTTCCCTAATGGGAATACAAGGTGATGTAAATGATTATCTTTTTTACTTAGTTGATAAATCCTATAAATGGTTATCATAATTCCATATCTAAAAATAATAACGACAATGAATATGATTATAAATGTGATTTTGATTCTATGAATTATAGAGGGGAATAATTCATTCAATAAAATGTATATTTGATGAATATTAGTGCCTAAATGATTGAAAATACAGATCATTTAAAACAAAAAATAATAAGTTAGTAAAAAAAATGACAAACTAAAAATCAAATGTAAAAAGTAAATATCATTTTTTCCTAGAATGATAAACTAAAGAGGAATAAAAAATTTAATTGTTAAAATTAAATGATTAAAATAAAATTATTAAAAAATACAGGGTTGTAACTGATAATGACTAGGATAGATGATTTAATTTATTTGTGTATTTCATTAAGTTAAGTAGAACCCAAAAATAAGAAATTAAATAAACAGAATACTAAATTGAGAAACATTGATTCTGGATCAAATTAAAAGTTTTATAATAATTTAGAAACTACTCAAAGAGAGAATATGGATATGAAGAATGAAGTTCTTAATCTAAAAGTGGAATTTTTAGTTTTTATCAAAGGTAAATAATAATATGGGAATATTATGTTTTTAATGAAACAAAACACAAATTAGAATGGTTTTGGATACAATGGTATCCCCTTATGTTTAAATAAGACTAATTTTGATAGATGTTTAAAAAAGATATTTTTTTGTATGTTTATTTAAAATTATAATGAGAGTAAATTCTATAAATGAATTCTTAATGATATTCACTAAATATTCTAGTAAAACTAGATCTATTTTATCTAAAAATTTGTATTCCAATTCAACTAGAAAAAATTTTCTAAAATTTGTCTTGGTGGTCAAAATACCATATGTGAATTCGTATAAAATTTTAATAGCATGGTTGCCAAAAGGATGTTTCTAAAATCTAATTAGTCCCAAGATGGACACCATTCCAAGAGAAGTATTATTTTTGTTATCCAAAAAGCATCTTATCTACATTAGTATAATTTGATATGCTAGAATACAAGATATATTATGTTATTTAATTATATTATTATTTTTTATTCAAGTAATATGCACTATTTTCCAAATTTTTTATCTATGAAGTAATTTTATTGTAGTTTACATATTTAAAATTTATGTTCTGAATTTTTTCATTATATTTTTACTATTCTATAAACTGTTTTAATAGTAATGATTTATTTATCTTTAGAGATACATGAATTGAGGAGTATTTACCCCTTTTTTGTTAATTTAAAAAATATACTACTATGTAAGTTTTAAATAAGTTTTCAAATAGTCAACTTCTGTAAATTTATAATTTGAAATATATTTTTCTAATAATTTTTCTTTGGATATATTTTATTCTCTTCAAAATATCTTATGTTATTTATAATTTAGTTTTTCATAATTTTCAGTTGACATAATTTTGGAATTATAAATTGATTTAAATTATCAATTAAATATAAAATTTATTTAATATTGAAAATAGAATTTTATTTTTTACTTGAATATAATATTTTAGATTAATTGGTTATAACATGAAAGGACCCTGACATTTTTCATTTTGTATAAATATTCTATTTTGATAATATTATTAACATTGATTAAATTATTAATAGATCATTCTATTTACTTTTTCATTATCTAAATCCTTCTCGGTTTTAATATAAATTTCATTGAATACCGTAACTATATGTTTACATCATAAAAATATACTAAATTTTCCATTTATAGTTCTTAATTTATAAAAGGGTATATGTTTTATAGAATATCTTTTTAATATACCTTTTGATAAATTTTTATAAGCGGTATATTTTTATTGAAAATTTTATAAATGTTTTTTTTGTAATTTTCAACAAAAATTGGAGTTTTTAGTATTTGAATATTTTTTATATACTATAATAGTATTATTATTTTTGACAAAGTACTCACAATAAACATTTTATTACATTATATTTTTAAATTATAATGTTTTTTATATTTTTTAAATCCCCTCAAGTGTTTTTAATTAGAAGTCTTAAAAATAATCAGTTATTTGTTTTTATAATATTTTTTGTCATATCGTGAGATGATTATAAATATATATTTTTTTATTTTCAAAAAGTTCATTATAATGTAAAAGTAAAAATATTGAAATTCCTTGTGAGTGAAGTGTCTAGCTCTCAACCACAGAGGAGGACCATTGGGTCAACCTTATAAGAAAACCTACCACATACAACCCATAATGATTCTAGTGTATATGTCTTTTAGAGTTCATGAGGATCTCTTATGTGCCCATGTATAAGGCCCATGGATCACACCCGTAGTGCAAATGGATTGGGAGAAGTCACTTAAAATATGAGTGCATTGAGTTTTAATTTGAACCGAGGATCAATTGAGGTTGAATAATATATCAATATCTCTCCTTATCACAAATTCTATGTGTTAATTTTTTGTGTTCACTATTAACCAATGGTAAAATTCTTGTTTTGATGGTGACATTCAGATATGTTTCTTTTCATATGTATGGTCTCTTTCTTTTCTCCCATTCCCAATTTTTAAATCCTACACATGTTCTATTTTTCATTTTTCAATCATCTTCTTTGAAAATTTCTTCATCTTCCTCTACATAGGTGTCCGTCTCAAAGAAAATCCTTTGCTTCTATCAAAGATTTTTCTCCATCCTCAAAACTTGGAAATATCACTATTCCATTTTTTTCAAGTTGAATAGTAATTTTTTCTTCAAATTCTTTAATGGAATATCCCCATACTGTCCCACTTCACTGGTTCCTTTATCGAGAAAATAGTTATCTCAAATTTTTCTTCTACAACCATCTCTTGGGGATATCTATCTCGCAATTCACCTCAACTCATTATACTTTGACTATTTAAAATTATATATTATGGCTATTTGATGATTCAATTTTGGACAACAATAGTGAATCCAGAGTCATTGTTCGAACCAAATGGATTGTTTGTGATCCACCTCCAGATTGAAATGACATGTCTTTTTACTCACCATTTGACATCAATGGTTTGTTATTTCTTCACCGATTGGTTCTTCTTTCTATTGTATTGTGCCTTTATAGAATATTATTCAAGCATCGTTGGGAGATATATTCTCATCTCATTTGTTGCTGATGGTTTTCTCTTTAATTTAATTATATTAATATATTTTTCCATAAGATATTTTTTATGTTTTTGGTTGATTTTTCTTCTACTGGGAGATGTTTCTTTATACTTCAACATGAGATTTTCATCTTTAGTGAATTGGATGAGGTAGTATTTTTCTATATTGTTATTTTTTCTTATCTTTTAAAATAAGATAATTCATAATAATTGTTTTAATATCATCAAGATACATTTTTTTATTAGAATATTATAAGAGTGATTTTTTATAGTTACACTATTATTTCAGTAGTATCTTTAATGTAGTATTTTTTGGTGCTCTAGTAGTTTATTTCAATTTAAAATTAGTTTAATTATTTTTATCTTCCAAAATTTTTTCCTTTTGTTTTAATTTTTTTTAATGAACCGCCACTGGAACTTTTCAATAATATGTTATAAGTCGTCATTGAATTCATGCAATAGTGAGTAATGAGTCTCCATTGGTCATACAATGGTAGAAAATATTTTATTTCATATCTTGAAGCCGTTTAATTTCATAGTGGAATATGATTCATTTTTGTTGGATTATTGTTTTTCCTGAAATTTGAACAGTGGATTATTCTATGTTAAGCCACTATTGGAAGGTTTTATCAGTAGGTCATGATCCACTACTCTCTGTTTTAAAAGATAGGTCATGAGACACCATTAGATAAAATTTAATGTTTCTTAAATTTTATTTCTTATATCAATTTATGTTATTGAAAATAATTATTTTTTTTAATTTTTTTATTATTTTATATTGAAATAATTTTGTTGTGTATGTGAAAATAAATGTAAAATTATTTTCATCAAAATTTATTAATGAAGTTTTAAGTGCATGTTATGATTAGTTTCACTATTTTTTTTGTTGTATAAATATTATACAGAATTATATTTTTATATCGATAGTATTTTAATTTTAAATTGATTATAATTTTTTTCCTAAAATATTAAATAAATTATATCAATACTTCATGAATAATTATAATTCATGATTATAATTATAATTTATTCAATGAGGCGTTATTAAACAATGGTAACAATTATATTATTACATTTTTATCCACTAATAACTGTCTATTGTATATTGGACACTAACATGCTCCTAGAGTATTTCTTTGATGATTTGGAAGATATCTTCAAGGAAAAAAATAACCCCAGTCTAGATATTTCTATACAACTTGCAGTATATTCTATTATGATACATCTTCTACATTGTTGTTACTCTAAATTTTTTGAACTTTTGCGACTACTTCACTCTTGTCGTGATCACCAAAGGACTTCATTTTTGGCATTCTTTTATGCTATCCAAAAACACCATGTATAAACTTATTCGACGTTCTGATCATCTTCTAATTTCACTGCATTGGTTTTATTCTTATCATATTATTTATTTATTTCTATAGTTTCTTATGTACTTATTATGATTGTCCCCAAACGATGAAATTATTTCTTTTCTCTATTTTCTCTACCACCTAAAAAGAAGTTTAGGTTATCTCTCTCGATCAGAAGTCAAGATACATACAATGTTTATTATCCTATAAAAATACTAGGTTGGGCCTCCAGGTTGTTTATATTGATGTGTCTATAACAATGATCCCACACATTTAAAAGTGAGTTTCATAGTGAGTACATGTCTCTTCATGGAATATAAAGGATTTAGTAATGTACTAGGATCATTTTTATCTGAACCACTATAAATCTTATATTCTTTTCTTTATTTATTTATTTTACAACTCAACTCAAGAAAATTACACTCACTACTATTTAATATTCTCTAAAATTTTATTGTTCTTTGTTGTTAATAGTTTAATATCAATATTAACCCCTTCTATATTTTTCATCAATAATGATCCAAAAATATGCTAAGATATAATTTTCTACATTCCCATTTCTCTAAATTTGTTTATGGTTAGATGAAATACCATATTTTTGTTGTAGTCATAGTATGGTATAAGGAATTTTTTGTGGTGGGGAGAGCACCATATACTGGTGGGGTATGATTATTATATGAGAGTAGTATTTTTATTGGTTGAGTTGGTCATTGGATTGTTTTAATGGTGTTTTAGTGTTATAAATGTGTAACTTTTTATTTGTTTAGCCCCATGGAAAAACTAGAGATTGATGTTGGAAGAGGCACTTGATGGATTTGATGTGTTGAATTTGAGATCGGGATGTTCTAGTGTGGGAAAAAGACATTTCACTGGTGACCCCTATGTCATGGCATATTTCTTGGGGTGATCCAATATTCATGAAATGATTCATGGGGATTGAAATGTATTGAGGATTGGTTCAGGGGTGAACTAGTTTCGATGCTTGCTTCATGGTGTGAATCCTTGTTTCATGTATTGATTCAGGGGGTGAATCATATGACAGAATATTTCATATCATGTTTCAAGAAGTGAAACAGGTGATGAATAGTGATAAGTTACTATTTAGGGGGAAATTCGTAAAAATTATTAAGATGTATTTTCTATGGATGAGGAACATCATTTTAGGTATAATGGGAATATTTTGAGGGCTTATCTAGGACTTCATGAAGAGTGGTCAGTGTTTGTGGGACCTATGTGTGAAAAATGCATACACATATGTTTGGATCACGATCAGATATAGGAGATGGTAACAACTCATGAAGTTTTTTTATTTGTGTTCAGACATGGTGGGATAGGATCCATGTTATGCAGGCTAGAGGATCACTGATGGTTGTGTTTTGATATGTGACCTCGATCATAGGGAATTACCTGGGGAAAAAGTGTTCTCGACCTATTGTTTTATATAATGCATAAGACAATGATACATATAGGGAAATGGAATCTGAAACAGTTATGTTTCGAAACAGATGGGTGTCTCAATGCATCATCTAGTGTATCAATGATGGTTGTGGGTGATGGATTGGGTTTCAATGAGAAATGTTCCATGTTTATAGCAGCACATAATGGATTCTATTTTAGAATTTCAAAGTTGAACACAATGATTTGAGCAATATTTTGATACTTGGGTAGGTTTGGATAATCTAGTGAATGCTGATAGAGTCTTCATGGAGACGACATGTTTTATGGTGGTTAGATTCTAAGAAAACACATTATTATGGGATGATAATTTAACTAGTTTTTTTAATTTATCCTTTGATGGATGAGTTGTATATAAATATAGAAATTGGAGTGATTTTATGAGGTCTTTAATGTCTGTAAATGTAGTTTTTGGATGCTGTTAATGTTTCAGTTGAATCCCTAGGGGTTTGAGAGGACACGGGATGAAGAACAGAGAAGCAGAGTATCTAGAAACATAAACAAGAGGTCATTCATATCATCAATATGATTAATTACATGATTAACTTTCATTTGGTATGTCTAGGGATATATAAGATGTGAAAAATGATATTTGGTGGCCTAGAAAATTTTCTCAGATCATGAAACATAGTTTCATGCCTTGATACATGTGGGAAATTCCTAGTAAAACACTTTTAATGAATATTACATGGATTAGTTTCATATGTTTTTATGTGATGGTATTATTTTGTAGGACCTCCAAAAATCCATCAATTCGAACCCTTACATGGAAAACTAACTAGAAGGCGATTCTTATCTTACATGAGCCCTTGTAATCTCATTTCTCATCCGTCTGAAGTGATGTTAAATTTTATGGATACCTCTTGGTAAGTCATAGTCATTTCCATCCATTGATATTTCAAATAATACTACACAAATCCATCATTAATTGGTCATGGATTGATTCTTATTGAGAAATTGGATGGTGAATCCCTCGAATCTTGAAAAATTCTTCCGAGGATGATAATATATTAGATCTACCTCATGAAGGGATTTTTTGATGTTGATGTTTTCACACTATTGAAGTGTGACCTATTAAAGGTTCATCACTGGTTTTCAATTTTCCTAGTTTAAAATTTAATTATCTTATATTGGTTGTTTTATTGTTGTTGCGTGAGAAGGATTTTTTCTTGATTCGAATAAGATGCGTGTTGCGGGCCAACCACGAATGGTTGGTCATTGTTTTGACTCAAACAAATTTTATTGTGAGTCATTAAACATGTTGTATTTATATATTGGGTGTAAGGTTCCCAGTTACAATTTAATTATTTATAATCGAGTTATAATTAATTAATTTGAATACATTTTCTTGAGAACGGAATTGTGGCATTTAAGGAATTGGTGATTGGAAATGGGAATGTTTGAAAATTAATTGGACCTTTCTTGGCTTGGGGTTAACTCTTTTTGAGGTATGTTGTCTATAAAATCTCCCATTGTTATATTTTTTTATTGTATATTCAATATTTGTGATTGAATCATATTTTCATGTATACAACATTATAAAATTAAAAAAAGCACTTAAATAAAAATTTAAATGCATAGACCCCCCTTAGTCATCGTTGGATTTTTTGGATTTGATACATAGACTTGTGGCCACCCAGGGGATGTGCTATCACTGAAATGTTGGGTGGATCTTGAAAAAAATAAACCTACACCCCCTTTAATGAATGGATATTTGTTATATATTTTTTACCAAGTTAATTGTTTTGGATTGTAAATTGAGAACTTGGATTTGCATGGAATTTACCTAACTTTGAAATTGGTTTGATTATCATGAGAATAAATAACCTGGATTAAAAGGGGTAATTCGGCATGAAGTAGGGAATTATTATAAAGGATCAAGGAAAAATGGATATTATGGGATGTGTAATGGTATTTATTCTTAATTGATAAGTGATGTAGTAACAGTTATAAATGGTGTAAAAATTAATAACATTAGGTCATTTAATACATTACTTTTTAATTGATAACTAGTTATTTATACCACGTATTCATAACATGTGAATTAGATAGATTTCATGGAATAGAATCACATGGACTTGAAACAGTTAATTGGAATGTTAATGACTATTTGGATACAATGATAATTTGTATCCTGGTGTTAATAAATGTAAATGTCCAAATAAATGTTAATTAAATAAATTGACTATTATGGGTTAATATGAAATTTTTTATATGCTTGGTGTTTCATCAAATGTTTTTTTATCCTGGATTTGTCTTTTCATGTCTCCAAATGATGCTAAAATGATTATAAAAAGAGTGTTTCCTTGTTATTCTAAAATTCTTATATAAAAGGCTTGGCCTAGTTATTATAAAATTAATTTATAAAAGACATAGCCTAGTTATGGTGAAATGATTATATTAAGGGATTGGATTTCATATGCTGAAATGATTATATAATGGGCTTGGCCTGATTGCGATGATATTCTAATTTAGAGAGATTCCAACCAGTTATGATGAAAGGCATATGTAATGAGATTTTCCCTAGTCGTGGTAAAATATATATAGAGAAATTATCGATTCCCATGTGATGACTTTGTGTATGGTACCCTGATTGGGTTACAGTTATGGTAAGAATGGTCTCATGACATGGTTAGAGATATCCGACAATGTGTAAAAGCAGGTTTACCTGGCCTCATGTGTCAATCTAGAACTCAATGTTCAATGAGTTTATTTTATATTTAGTGTTATTTTTTTTAAATTTGAATCCCTTTTTATCATTTACTTAATTCACTATACACTAATACTATATATTTTTGGACACAGATGGTGGTGGCCAACTGATATTTACTCACACCCTTCGTAGGGAGCCATTTCATATGTGTACCTGAGAAGATCATCCAGATGTATTACATGAATAGATGAGGCTATGAATAAACATCAATTTATTAAGTGAGATAGCACATATGGTATCATGATATTGTATGTGGTTTATCTCATTGATGTAGTTGAGCCTTTATTTTCTTAATTTAATTTATTTTAGCACATATCTATGACCGATCCAATTGGTGGGTTTTTGTATGTTTTAGTATGATTGTTTAGGCCTTACAACATTTCATGTATTTTTGCTGAATAATTATTCATTTATTCATAATAAGATTATATTTTCCAATGCATGATGTTTGTTTATTTATATGTTATTACACACTCTTATATAGGGGGTATAGACTCCCCAAAGTTCTATATGACACCCCCACTTCTATTCAGTAGCTTCTAGTGTACAGGGATCCATGCCTAAGGTAATGTGGTGAACCTATCCAGCAAGTAGTTTTATAGTGATATGAGGTGGGATGTTATAGCTACAACGTCGATAGATATGCTATAACATGGATTCCAAGATGATGGATTCTATTGTTTATATCATTTGAAGGTAGAAACATCATAGAACTAGGTCATAGTGAGGGTTTCTTCAAGGTGGTCGTAATTTTCATTGTGGCGCTTTCAGTTGCATCACATTACCTTTCCATGTTTATTCTATATATGACATAAACCATGTTGTATATCTCATACATGGATTTGACCTACCAAAATGTTGAATTGTTCCTTTCATTATGTTATAGTTCCATATCTTTCATCAATTTTTCACTGTCAAGTGGAATGTTACATAGTATTATTATAAATTACGAGGTTTCTTATAAATTTTTGTGCCCCTCAAACCCAATCTGTAAGAACCCAGATCTTCCTTTCAGGCATGTTTTTTCTTTTTCTGGTCGATTTTGAGGAAAAGTGGTTTTTCTAAAAATTCTAGTAGTACAAAACATTTACTATATGAGTACACACCATGTACTGGGATTCAAGAGGAGGTCGTGTGCTGGCTGTGTAGGGGCTACAGACACGACCATGTGGGGGTGTTTGGAGGCCCCCTAATGAAGATTATGGAAAAGGCGAGTACAAGCCGTGTACATCAAAAGTACACATCGTGTACTTTTATTTTTTCCTTAAACACAATGAGTTCATGTCTAATCACCAGAACCATCTTTTTTTCAGTCTTGTTCAATCAAGAGCACCGTATGACAGTGAATCTTCAACGAACCCCTGAGAATGCGTCTGTCCTCCGAATCAAACATCGTCGGCTGCATTGGAATCTCATTGGTGAGTTCTTCCTTTTCATATAGAATTGTTTTCCAATTCCTCATCCTTTCCTTGTTATTTTGGGTGGAACATTTTTACATTTTCATAGATCTATGGTGTTCTAAGGCGATTCAAGGCTCAAGGTTCACGCATAGAGATCTCCTAACACCAAGGTAGGTGGTTTGTGCCTTTATTTTCTAAGTCTTATGCAAAAATTCAACAAATACCCTTGAACGGGGTATTGTGTGTTTACCATTTACCCCTGTTGATTGCCTTCCATGCTTGTATGCTTGTGTAGAGGTTAATTGGATATGAAAAGGGGTTTTTTGCTATGATTTGGATGTTTTTCCCATGCATGTTCTATTTATGACCAGTTGGTCCTGTTTAGCTTGTTTGGCCACCTTGCATGTTTTCCATACATGTTGCTGTAGGATGGATAGTTTCTATTTCTGACATGATTGATATACTATATACTGATTAGCCAAGTAGTTCTATAGGATTATTTTGGCCATATTTCATTGTTATGCTATTTGACTTACACAGGTCAGTGAGAACCTAGTGTAGTAGAATATAAGAGTAATTGACTGAGTGAGCTTCCTTAGAGAGTCTTTGAGAACTTTAGGCTATAAGTGGGATAAACTAAGTGAGCTTCCTCAAAGATCCTAGGACCACTTGGGGATATAAGGGGAATTGACTGAGTGATCTTCCTTAGAGATTCTTTTACTACTTTAGACTATAAGGGTAATTGAATGTGCGAGATTTGTTAGAGAGTCTTTATTTTACTTTGAAATACCTTGGTCAGTCTAGACTATAAGGGGAATTGACCGAGTGAGCTTCATCAAAGAGTTTTTGAGTTACTTTGAACGACTTGGGCTATAAGGGTAATTGACCAAGTGAGATTCCTCAGACAGTCCTTGACCATGTGGCTATAAGGGGAATTGACTATGTGAGCTTCCTCAGAGAGTCCTTGAGTACCTTAGACTATAAGGAGAATTGACTGTGTGGGTTTCTCAGAGAGTCTATTTATGATTTCTTATGATAGAACCTGAGGGGTTAGACTGAGTGTACTGCCCAGAGGGTTGCTCGTATTTGTTATGTAGTACCATAGGGGATGGGCTATGAGTACATCCCAAAGGGTTACCTATTTGTATTTAGATGTCACTTGATATTGGAGTGTGGATTGTTTAATGCTGAGTACTTTCCTATTTACTGATTTCTATGATTTTAACTGCCATATATTCACTGACTGTCAGGCACAGATATTCAGGTAGTTTCCTATTAGGATTTAGTCTCACACCCTATTTGGTCCATGCTTTTGGGCCCAAACATATTATATTGCTGTGGGTATAGATAAGTGAAAGTTCCCTGCTACATAAGGTACTTAATTTGCTATGGAGATGGAGAGAATGGGACCAAGATTAGGCATGCGATGCTGAGGAGATGTTTATCTCTTTATTTGGCACTTTGGTTTAGTACTGGTTGTATTCAGTATGGTGACTTATTTTTCAATTTTCCAAGACATATGTACCATGCATCATTTTATATAAATGTTCTCCAGTTATTATTTCAGCCTTCTGCTGATTTCTGTTTTTGGATATTTACTACTTCCACTATTTTATATTTATTTCTCTTATGATATATTACTCTACCAATGAGGGCATAGTTTCCCTACTATCACACCCAAGACCCTGGTTATTATTCGACAGCCTCTTGCGTTCAGGAAAATGCGCTTGGGGCCATCTGACCAACTAGGGATGGGGCGCCTATGTGTGGATTCTGGAACCAGGATGTTACAAAGTGTTATCAGGGGGATTCATTTATTCTTTACTTACCATTTAGAGACTTTACCTAGGAATTGGATGGAATATGTACATGGTAATAAGATGTGTCCGGGAGTAGCTAACCCGTGTACTGGGAAAAGCCAATCTACCTCATTGATTTCAATTTTCTTCTGGTTTGTAATTTTACAGTTGATTTGATTTGAACTATTGGGTGACTCACATGTATTTTTCTATTATCATTGATGTTATTGATGATCTATTTATATCGAAAACCAATGAGATGAGGGTATTCCGTCTCCTGCGTCATATAGGGCTTTGCTAGAAATCACATGTCATGCATTCTTGTCGTTCCATCTAGGATGAATTATCGATTTCTTTTTGTTATGATAGATGTTAGGTAGAATATTCCTGTTATTGTGATTTATGCCTTGATAAAATACCTACGATTGATGGGGTATTGTTTGTGTGAGGATTTGTTTGAATGAACGCCAAACTTTGGTTCCTGAGGTGTTATGGGCCCTCATGGACCAGAATTTGGTGGATCATTGAATTTATTACCCTTGTAATAACACGTATAAGATTCCAAACATTGATTCGTGGGGAGTATGTGCCCTCACCGATCATAATTTGTCACTTTTCAACATGTGTTTTAGTGTTTTCTGGGCTCCAAAATAGTTTCTAAGGCTCACTGTCCGAAAAAACCAAGAATACAAGTCGTGTTGTTTGACTATATGTCATGTGTTCTTTTGTTCTGGAAGAAAATGTTTTTCTTAATTACACACCGTGTACTTTATGTACACACCGTATAGTCTCTAACCGTGTCATAGTCTATGTGGGTAGAGACACCAGATAGGGGATTTCTTGCCGAAACATGTCGTGTATCAGTTGTTCACACCGTGTTGTTGGACCTAGGCGCCCGGCTGTGTCACGAAAAACACGGGTCGATGTTATCCTTTCTCATACATGTTGTGTCCATCTAGAACACACCATGTAGTCTCAGCTATGTAGCCAGCCATGTAACTAACCACAGAGCTGGTTGGGACTTCTTAGTACACGTCATGTCCATCTGGAACACGCCGTGTAGTGTGACCAAGGTACATAGGACGTGTCACTAACAACACGGGCCTGGTTAAGCTTGTTGTGTACATGTCGTGTCTACTCCGAACTATCCATTTAGTCTTATCTTAGGAGATCCAAGGGGATTAACCATGTAGAAGGACTCAGGAAGGGAAATAGGTATCTGGTACACACTGTGTGTTTGGAGAACACACCATGTGTTTGGGGTGTTACACGACCAGTTTAGGATGGAGTACAATCCCATGTAAATGACTTAAGGGAACACGCCATGTAGGAATTGTACACGCCGTATAGTCATGTTTTGTAAAACATGAATACTTTCTTTATCCAGTTCCCTTATTACAATTTTTGTTTTTAGTCCTTGATAATGTTGATCTAAGGTGTGTGCTTGACCTTTCAGAGTCAGGCCACCAAGACGTCCTCAAGTTGTCTGCCAGTTTCTAGATGGTGATTAGATGCCTGATATGGCTAATCAGGGACTTCCAGCAGATCCTCCTATCATGATAGTCTTTCCAACAACCATTATACCAGACATATGAGCTAATTCTCACTTTAGATAGGGATTTATGGGGATGATGAATACTTTCTAGGGAGCTTCGCCTCTTGCCCCGTCGATGGAAGAATTGACGTCGTTCTTTCAGCAGCAGCATTATCCTACTTTCTCAGGGGATGGAGGACCCCGGGCTATAGAGTCATGGCTAGAAGCCACACTGACGATTTTCGAGCATTTAGAGATACCCTTAGGGAAGAGGGTGAATCTCTCTACCTACATGATTTGAGAATCTGCAAGAGGTGGTGGTATGTGATCTCATAGGTGGGCCGCTAGCAGAATATTTCTTGGGATGAGTTTGGGTGCATCTTTTACGATTACATCTATCTGGAGACCTTGAGGGATGATCGAGCATGAGAGTTCATGAGTCTAGAGCATGGTACTCTTATTTTTATAGAGTATTCCTCTGGCATCACAAAGCTACTACGTTCAACATATATTCCTGGAGGTGATGATTTGTTCCTTGCACAGATGTTTGGGGATGGTCTGAGGCATGACATCTGATCAAGGGTGAACATCTTTAGGTTGACTTTGAAAACCTCTATCGTCAACTATGCGCTGATCACAGAGCAAAATATATGGGATTTTAGAGCTGTGAGCCATGGCGGTTTGACATCGAGACTTAGTATTCCTCCTACTGATTGCAGGAAGTGCCCTAGGGAGTCTGCACGAGGAGATCAGAGAAGGCGAGATGCATCTTCTGGTAGCCAGGTGGTGTGCTACCAGTTTGGGAAGAGCAGGCATAGTAGGCCATGTTTCCCAAGAGACCCTGTGGAGTGCAGATCTTATGGCAAGATGGGTCACCTTCAGCGCTTTGGTCAGTTCTTCTCACCACCACCTAGTGATAGGGGTTCTTCTATGACTCCTCAATCAAGAGCAGTGCCACTGGTTTCTCACAAGTCTAGGAACTGGAGTTCATCCGGCCGTTCAAGACATGGTGGAGGTCATGGCCATGGTGGTCAGTCAATGGGCTTTCAGTGACAGCAGGGTGGATCATCTTAGAGTGGTCATGCAGGGTCATAGGGCCGCAGTATAGGCCATGCATTTTCAGTGGAGCTGACCCAAAAGGAGATGGATCTCGGACAATCTACAGTTCGAGGTATGATCTTAGTAGCCTCAGTGTTAGCTTCTTCTCTTTCCGATACAGGGGAATCACACAACTTTATCTTTTTTGCTGTTGTGGAGATCCTTGGGCTCTTCATCTTTTCTTCTTCCGATATCATGACACCAGATACTTCGTTTGGGATGAGAAAATCTAGTGTGCGTCAGTGCAAGGAGTTACTTCTTGATGTTGGTGGATGTCACTTTCTATGGGACCTTTATGTCTAAGAGATAATAGGTTATGATGTCATTCTCGTAATGGACATTATAGTTCCCTTCCAGGTAGTCATCGATTTCTATCATTGTAGGGTGAGTCTCATGTCACCATAGGGTGGATCTTTTCTTCATAAGGGAAAACGGGTTGTCTGGGCGGGCATAGCAGGTCCAGTGCATCATGGGTTGGGAGGAGTTACAGCCTAGATTTCTAGTGTATATTGGGATGACTATGGGACTTCACATTTAGACTTTCCTCCAGTGGCGGATCATTTCAGGGATTTGTTTCTAGAGGACTTTTTCATGTTTAGATATGGAGTGTGAGGTATACTTTTCTATTTAGCTTGTTCCAGGAGAGGCATCGGTGTCCATTTCTCCTTATCGGATGGCTACACCATTGTTACAGGAGCTCAAGAAGAAGTTAGAGGAATTGTAGGCAAAGGGTTTCATCTTACCTTGTACTTATCCTTGGGGTTCGCCTGTCCTGTTTGCAAAGAAGGAAGACGCCACCCTCAGGATTTGTGTGGACTATCAGAAGCTGAACCATTTGAAAATCACGAACTGATATCCCTTTCCTAGGATTGATGATCTCTTTGATAAGATTTGAGGATCCCAGGTGTTCTCAAATATTGACCTGTGGTCCAGTTATCACCAGTTGTGTGTTAGAGCATCAGATATACCTCTTATAGCCTTCCGGAGTAGGTATGGTCTATACTATATATGGTTATGCCATTCTGTCTCATGAACGCTCTTGGAGTTTTCATGGCACTAAAAAACTGAGTTTTCCATCCATACTTGGATTGCTTCGTGGTTGTTTTCATGGATGATATCTTGGTGTACTCTCACAATCGACATGACCATGATACCCATCCTGAGCTAGTTTTGAGTACACTGAGAGAGCATCAGTTATATGCTAAACTCTCAAAATGACACTTTTGGATGGACCAGATACACTTGTTGGGTCATATTATCTCAGAGACAGGTGTATCAATTGACCTAGAGAAAGTGAGAGCAGTATTTTCCTGGTAGTATCCAAAGAACGTCTTTGAGATGTGGATTTTTGTAGGGCTGGCTGGATACTGCAGGCGTTTCATTCAAAACATTTCACGCCTAGCAGCACCGCTGATAGGTCTGACTAAGAAGGGTGCGATGTTCTCATGGTCTAATTCTTGTGAGTTAGCCTTTCATTAGCAGATAGGGAGGTTGACTTCAGTACCGATACTAGTCTTGCTAGAGATGGGAAAGATCTATACTATTTACTGCGATGCATCAGGTATCAGACTGGGAGTTGTGCTTATGTAGGGAGACGGAGTCCTTGCGTGTGGGTCTTGGTAGTTGAGGCCACATGAGAGGAAATACCCGACACATGATCTGGAGTTGGAATCTGTTGTTCTTGTTTAATGCTTTTGGAGACATTATCATCTGGTAATTAATATTATGGTTTTCACTAACAACAAGAGTCTCAAGTACATCTTCACTCAGCGCGATCTGAATTTAAGGCAGTAAAGGTGGGTTGAGTACCGTCTATCCTTTGACTTTGAGCTTGCCTATATGCATGGAAAGGGCAACACAGTGGAATATGCGTTGAGTAGGAGGACTCAGATACTAGCAGTTGAGTACACGAGCAATGAGTGGAAGATTATGGATCTATTCTCTGAGATGCATTTGGAGGTGGACGGCAGTTAGGGGAAGACGTTTATTTCTTTTATAGATGTTACCTCTACTATTCTTGATCAATTTTGAATGATGAAGCTATCAGATTCATAAGGCCTAGTCCAATGGGACAGTGTGTAAGGATTTTACCCTACTCCTGGATGGACTGTAGGTGAGGATGAGATCTTGTGTTTCCAGGGGCGCGTATGGGTGCCAGCAGACATATGCAAGGAGCTGATGCATGAATTTCATTACTTAGTTTGGGAAGTTTATCCTGCTTTCACTAAGATGTATCATGATCTACACTGTCAGTATTGGTGACCATGTATGACAAGGGATGTCATTATTTTCTTCATGAGGTGTTCCACTTGTCATCAGGTGAAGGCGGAGCATCAGCAACCAACCTGGCTTCTACAGTAGTTACCCAATCCAAAGTAGAAGTGGAATGATGTCATGATGGATTTCATGACCGGTTTTCCTAGGTTTCCTCGAGGGAATGATGCATTATGGGTTGTCATTGACAGGATTATGAAGGATTCTAACTTCTTACTGATCAAGGAGACATTCAGTGTTGATGAGCATGGATAGTTGCACATCTGAGAGATTTTACGTTTGCATAGAGTTACACACTCCATCATTTCATACAGGGATCCACGTTTTACTATTTTAGTCTGGTAGGGGCTTTAGAAGGCTTTGGTTACCCATGTACTTTTGAGTATAACATACCATCCCCAGATAGATGGACCGTCTGAGGGTATGATTATGGTTCTTGAGGACTTGTTTTGAGCATGTATCCTTAATTTTGGAAGTTCTTGGGAGAAGAACATACCGATTGTGGAGTTTTCCTACAAAAATAGTTTTCAAGAAACTATTCTGATGGAACCATATAACGCTTTGTACGGTAGGCCATGTCGATCAGCCTTATGTTGGCTAGAGGCAGGAGAGGAAGCTCTGCCGGGACCTTGTCTTGTTTAGGAGACCACCGAGTAGATAGGGTTGATTTGGAAGAGGATGTATGCTGCACAGTCTCATCAGAAGTCTTATGCTGATCAATAGAGATGACCTCTGGAGTTTGAGGTCAGGGATCAGGTTTTTCTACATGTCACACAGAGGTTGGGGCACAAGGGGGTTAGAAGACAGGGTAAGATTTCTCCAAGGTACGTTTGGCCATTTCAGTTGTTGGAGAGAGTTGATCCAGTTGCCTATTGGTTATAGTTACCTTAGAGGTACAGGGATATGCACGGCATCTTCCAAATTTCTCAACTTCGATGTTACTTTTTAGACTCGTCTCATATTTTACAACCCGAGAATGTTGAGTAGGAAGTCGATGCATCCTTTGAGGAGAATCCTATCTGGATTTTTGATCACAGTACAAAGGTCCTCCGTGGCCTGTCTATTCCTCTGGTATGTGTGCTATGGCATCACAGTTATGTACATGATGAGACTTGGTAGAGGGAGGCTGATGTATGAGCTTAGTGGCAGGAACTGTTCAGGGTTTCTTCTTCTATGCCACACTAGGGAAATTCCGGGACGAATTTATTTAATGGGGGATGTTTGTAAGAACCTAGATATTCCTTTTAGGTATTTTATTCCTTTTCTAGTCATTTTTTAGGAAAAGAGGTTTTTCTGGAAATTTTCTAAGAACACCCCGTGTACTATATGAGTACACGCCGAGTACTACGATACCGCATGCGGCCGTGTGATGGCCGTGTAGGGGAAACACACACGGATGTGTGGGGGTGTTTGGAGGCCACATAAAGTGGATTACAGAAAGGAGAGTACACTCCATGTACATTCTTTTTCTCATTAAATGCACAGGGGTCACATCTAATCACCATAACCATCTTTTTTTAGGTTCTATTCAACCGAGAGCACCGTACGGCCGTGAATCTTCGATGAACCCCTGAGTGTGCATCAGTCCTCCGAATAAAACATCATCAGTTCCATTGGAATCACATTAGTGACTTCTTCCTTCTCCTAGAGAATTTTTTTCCAATTCCTTCTCTTTTCCATGTTATCATGGGTTGAATATTTTTATGTTTTCATAGATCTATGTTATTCAAAGGTTATTTGAGCCTCGAGGTTCACATATAGAGTTCTTCTAACACCTAGGTAGCTAGTTTTTTCCTTTTATTTTGAAGTCTTTGAGTAATATGTGAAAATTTCACCAATAACCTAGAATGAGGTATTGCATGTTTACAGTTTTACCCCTATTGATTGCCTGCCATGCTTGTATGCTTGTGTAGAGGTTAATTGGATATTAATATGGTTGTTTTGATATGCTTTGGTTGTTTTTCCCATGCATCTTTTGTTTACAACCGATTGGTCCTGTTTATCCAGTTGGGTCTCCTTGCCTGTTTTCCATTCCTATTACTATATGGTGGAGAGTTTTTATTTCTGACAAGATTGATATGTTGTAGACCTATTATCCATATAGTTCTGTAGGTTTACTTTTTCCATATTGTATTGCTATGCTCATTGATATACACAGGGCTGTGAGAACCTGGTGTAGTAGACTATAAGGGGAATAGACTATGTGAGCTTCCTCGGAGAGTGTTTGAGCACTTTAGGCTATTAGGGGGATAGACTGAGTGAGCTTCCTCAGAGAGCCTAGGAACACATAGGGATATAAGGGGAATTAACAGAGTGATCTTCTTCAGAGAGCCCTTGACTGCTTTAGACTATAAGGGGAATTGACCATGCGAAATTCCTTAGAGAGCCTTTGTTTTACATTGAATTACCTTGATCACTCTAGACTATAAGTGGAATTGACTGAGTGAGCATCCTCAGAGAGTCTTTTAGTTACTTTAAACGACCTGGGCTATAAGGGGAACTGACCTAGTGTGATTCCTCAGAGATTCCCTGACCTTGGGGCTATAAGGGGAATTGATTGTGTGATCTTCCTTAGAGAGTCCTTGACTACCATACACTATAAAGGGAAAATGACTAAGTGATCTTCCTCATAGAGTCTATTTATGAATTATTATGATAGATCCAGAGGGGTTAGACTTAGTGTACTGCCCATAGGGTTACTCATACATGTTAGGTAGGACCAGAGGGGATGGGCTGTGAGTACTTCCCAAAGGGTTACCTGTTTGTGTTTAGCTTATTTTTTAGCTGTTGCTTGATACTGTACTGTGGATTTTTTATTGATGAGTACTTTCATGTTTACTTCTTTCTGTACTTTTACCTACCATATATTCACTGACTGTTAGGAACATATCTTCAGGTGGTTTCCTACTGGGATATAGTCTCACACCCTATTTGGGACATGATTTTGGGCCCAAACAGATTATATTACTGCAGGTATATATAAGTTCAAGAACCTTTCTTCTTCAGGTACTTGAATTGTTGTAGAGCTGGAGAGAATTGGACCAAGTATAGGCTTGTGATGATGAGGAGCTGTTTATCGGTTTCTTTTGCAATTTGGTTTAGTACTGGTTGTATTTTTCATGGTGACTTTTTTGGCTGTTTTCCTAGACATATGTATCATGTATAGTTTTATATATATGTGAACTAGTTGTTATTATTTCCATATTCCACTGATTTATATTGTTGGATATTTACTACTTCAAAAATTGAATATTTGTTTCTCTTCCACTGTGTTACTCTTCCAATGAGGGCATAATTTCCCCCTATCACACCCAAGGCCCTCGCTGCTAGTCTGCAGCCTTTGACATTCGGGGAAATGCACTTGAGGCCGTGTGACCAACCGGGTACGGGGTGCCTCTAGGTGGCTTCCAGAATTGGGACGTTACACCATCGTTCCTCTACATTTTTATCGATTATTGATTGATCCAAGTGCGTCCCTCATAGTTATTTCTCCCACCATTCATTGGATTTAATCCATGATCTTGGGAGATCAATACATGGTAATTTTAGGTAAGTTTATTTTACATATATTCCCAAATTTCTTACCATTCATCATCTGGAGTGGTATATTTTTAGGGCAAATCAATTTTGTTGATGCTTTGGTGATAGAATGATATGGTAAACTGTGTTCTAGTTTGATCGAGGGGATTCCTTGAGTTGTGTTGTTTTGTGGTTGTCTACCATTTGTTAGATCCTTAGGCAGTTATTTAGAAAAAATGGTTTAGGGTAATGCATCCCTTCTTTTCCCTCATATTCGACATACATCTGGGAATATCATGATTCTTCCATCCTTTGAGAAAATGGTATGCACCAGATGAATGGATATTTTTTTGGAACTACAACTTTGGGTAATGGGAAAAATCACATGAGATTTAGTTGATCTTATGATTTTGACTATATGTTTTATCATGATTACTTATCATTCTGACATCATTTTCTGTTGAGTTTCTATCACGGAGCCGAGGCTATTGAAATTGGTGAACCTTATTGTGCTTGATGATTTGACTCACTGCACGTGCAATTAGAAACGAATATATATTCATCTTACAAATTGGATAATTTTGGAATATCATATTTTTTGTAATTATTATTTTGAAAATATTAAAATAAATGTGAAAAAATACCCTTATTAAAACAAAACTTTTTTGTGTTCAGGTTGTCATGTGTTGTGTTTTTTATGTGTGGTGGTTTAGAGATGGGGCTTGTTGACATTAGAAAGATGAACAGTTTGTGTTCTGTTTTATTGTGTTTGTTTCTTGGAATGATGGAATGAATAGTTAATGATGAAATTTAACGGTACAGGTAGTAATTTCAAATGAACTCTTGAAATAAAATTGGAAGTTTGGTTAATGTGGTTTTTGTTAAACATCAAATAAATGTGATTGGTTATGGATTGTGGTTGGTAATTGGAAAATTTGGAAATGGATAACAAGAAAAGGATGATGGAAGGTGGCTAGTAGTTTGTGTCTTTCTTGGGTGGTGTGATTCATTTAGAGGTGGTAGTGAATGGAACATATATTTTGAGACCATATAGTGATGTTGTTAGTTGGTTTGAAACTGTTTCTATAAATCCGTATGTTGGCCTTGTGTATAACTATTATATAAAGTGTCTTTCCTTTATGATATCCATATGCACACAAACGTGCATCAAGAATTACATGCTGATACAAAATGTTTTGGGGGGTTTTCCCAACAGTCAAGATGGTGAGGGTGGATGGCCAGTTACCCCCCTCTTTCCCACTTTCTCTTCCAGGTGAGTTTCTTATGCATATATTGTGATGACTTATGGATAGGGTATAGTTATGGTTTTGTTTGATAAAATTTATGGGGTGGTTCATAGTGGGGGTTTTTCATTGTTAGAAGAGGGTACGAGGTTCATGTCTTTTATGTCCACATTACCTTACTATCTAAGTTATATAGAGCAATTTATTGAAGGATGTGGTTTCTTATGGGTCTTTAACTGGTATTTTATTACAAATTGTATGTGGGATTCTTGGTTTTTTTTCAATTGCTTATGTGTATTATTGTAGGATTCTAAGAATGGTATGAGAGTACTATGACATATAAAATTGGGGTCTGAGAGTGGAAAATTACTGGTAAAGTGGTGGTAGGTACCATTTTTATCGATATTCTTATTAATATGTTAAAATACATGGATGCTTGAATTTGAGGGAAAGTCATAGTGAGTATGGGAATTGTTAGTTGACATCCGTGGGTGCATAGTGGTTCTAGTATTTATCCACATGTACATTAGTACACATTTTTCATATGTTCATGAAAGAATATAGGTATTATCATACTGAGTATACATGTTATGTTCACCCATATATATATATATAGTATTAAAATTTTACAGGGACTTTAGGAATGGAGCATGAAATTGCTAGCTCAGCCATTGGAGTTTCTATTGTGTCGGAGACTTAGGATTTAATAGTGTATTTTTTAGAGACTCATGTATTTTTTTACATCATTGTTTCATTGATGTATGGTATTGGATTAAATTTTTATTTTTTTTCATGGAGTTTTATGGTGGTTTATACCCTATCACCAGTCCATTATATTTTGAGGCAAATTCCATCCATATGTGATATCTTTTTATATCCACAGTGCTAATCCTCAACCTGGGGCCTACTAAAGGTGAGACTCAAGGGTTATTATCTCCCATCCTTCATTTATGGCCCAATTGGGGTACCTTTGGATGGTGAAGGTTATCAAATTTATCCTTTATAAAATAATTTCATCATTTTCACCTTATCAATAAAGTTATAGACTTTGATGAATCATAAAAATTGTATATAAAATAATTATTTTATCTTTTTTATAATAAAAATTTGTTGAAAAACAAAATCATTTATCATATAAATAAAATAATATGAAAACATATCCATTATTTAGATCATTTTTGTGCTCTATATATTCCTTTATATGTGAATATATTATTAAAAAACCCTTTTATTCTGCATTTAAATGAAAACTGAAATATGTTTTAATTATATCTTTGATTTATGTAAATTTATATATGTAATTCATTTTTAAATATATATTATATATCATATACCATTCAATGCCATCCTAGAAAATTCCTTGAACTGGAAATATTTTACATCTTTCATGTAATTATATTTAGGTTTCAGTGGTCATTACTACATTCATAGAGAAACACCTTTTGGACTCTATAAAGATTTTTTAATTCTTTTGAGTTTATATTTTACCAACCTATAAATTGTATATAACACTAAAACCAGGATATACCAAACCATTTATAATCTATTATAAATAGTTTGATAATATAGAGGAATCATTTATTAAACTCAATCACATTATCAGAACATTTACTGTAACGCCCCGACCCCAGTTACCTAGAGTCGGTGCATTATTACATAACATTGACATGATCACAAGAGAGATCAAATCTCGAAAGGCTGATTAGTTTAGTTTCCTTAGAAACACAAGATATATTCATAATGTTTTACGTTAAATCATAAAAATGAAAACTACAACAATATAGTATCCATAGTCCACACTCATATCCTTTCGTACTATCCCTACAGGTCATTAATAATTTACATCTTCACATCCTAGGAAAAATAAAACATAGAAAGGGGTGAGCTCAAATGCCCAGTAAGGATAAAAATATAGTGGAAACTTTCATAAATAATAATAAACATTTAAGGAAATGTATAACTAAAACAAAAGCCTTTTAAACTTGAACTTCAACATAGTATAGAAAAAATAAAATGAAATAATTAAATTTACTTATTCACATAGATATTATACTAATCAAATAATTACATGCAATATCAATAACCACATTCATAATGACAGAATGCATAATGCCAGCCTATCATAACCACATAACCAAGGCCTCATGCCAAGACTATAAATAAGAGTTTTTCAAGGCCTTCTTCCAAGACACTAGTTTGTCTCATGAGACCTACTGATGCATCGAGGAGCTATAGTGGGCTCCACCCATCACATATTAAGTCCAATTCATTCCCATATGAAAGGGTTTAAACATAACATAAACATTCGTATTAAAACTAGCATAGAAAATGTAAATACTTCATCCATAAACCATGAATGGTATAAAAATGACACATCCATAGTCAAACATATCACAAAAACTTCAATACAATATTGAAGTTTTGTATCATAGTAAATCAACATCAAATAAGCATAAGATCCATCAAAGGAGGTTGACATAGATGTAATCAAATCTCTTTTTAAGGAAATATCTCTTTCTATTTTGAAATCATTTAATAGTCCTATATTTATAAAATAAAACATTTTCTTTGATAATAATATTATAAGTTGGTACGGGAATCTTCGATGATTTTATAACAGTGAAAAATAGCCACACATGCCGTATAAGTTTAAAATACATTCATACCTTAATTCTGTCGAAAAGGTTAAAAAGAACCTTGTTTGGAAAATGACAGAAATATTCCTTTATAAACCTCTTATAAAAAGTCAAACAAGGGTATAAATGACTTTAACCCATATTATTTTAAATAGTAAAAAATGTTTTGAAATACATTTTTAAGAAACATGGTTGTGGATGATAAAGAGATCCTAGTAGATTATTACGTATAAACCACCTCGGATAATGAAAAGATTGTGAAATAAACCCTTACCTTGTACTTTTCCTTTGTTGGGGTAGATTAACCTCCTGTATAATGGTGAAATAATTGTTATTAAATTATACTACAATCATATAAATTAATATTATATCATATATGATCTTTTAACATTGGTTTGTTAATAATATCTTAGTATTATCGTTGTTTCGGGTTTTAACTTACTTGTTTTCTTTTATATGTTTTGTTACGTAAGCCATGTTTGTCATGGATTGGTTGTATCTATATCATATCTATAATGATATCAAGTCCTTAGATTCTATTATTAATCATCAAATTAGAATTAGTCTTGAATGGATACGATGGAGAATGAACCCCATCACGTTCGTAGAGACAATAGTCCGTACGTACGCACGAACGACAATATCATTCTTTTGATATTATATAATTGGATGGTATATCATACATACAGAATTATTATCATGTTATATTTATTATTTACATGAATTAAAAATCATTATTATACCCATCCAAATAATAATATATTGAATAACAATTACACCACGACGTGGAGATGGTAAGTCGTACGTACGCACGTATGGTGACACGTCATTCAAAGGATGGATAGAATACTGAATATGGTTATACAATATTTATAATAATATTAAGATATATAGGAGATTCTAGATTAATTATTTTAGAATGGTAATAACAAAGAAAGAATAAGTTGAAGAAGAAAGGAACATAAAAGAGGGTGGTGAAAACATTACCTCTTCTTCGGGTTATTCCTTTTGATTTGATCGAAAGGCCTCCTTAGGTTGGCTTTCTGACTAAAGGATGGACTCTAGGATGAAGTGAGGGAAGTTGGGAGAGTATTTTGGCATAGTTTGGCCGAGCCAAATGGCTTTGATGGTGTGAATTAATGAGAAGGGGGAGTCCCCTTTTACAAGAGGGGTGAGGGGAACCTTTGGAAAAGCTAGAAATATTATTTTATAATAAATTAATATTCGGTTTCAAATGGATTAAAAGTGAAATATTTAAATGTTAAGGTGGGGATAGGTCGAAAACCACTCAACCAATAGGATTTAGATAGGTTTGGGTTACAATAGTAATCTTATCATTAAGTATTAACTCTTAGTTAATTAGTTTCACTTTTAAAATGTCTCTTTGTATTTTTATATTATATGGTTAATAAACTTACTATACACATCCAAGAGACCCCCAAGTGGTCCATTAATGATATAAATATTATGATATAAGTCTATTGGCCGAACCTTAGATTTTTATGAATTTAATATCAATTAATAATATAATATTTCTTTTAAAAACTCTATTATGTCAATTTTGACACTATTCAATAATTGATATTTGTAAAAAACATAACAGAATGATTACTTCGAAAAAAGTTAATTAAATCAATCCTAACATGTCATATTATCCAATAAAATTATTGTTATTTATAAAAAGTGTCAAATTACATATATTTGGGTATTTATAATATCAATTATTATAATTTTTCACTATTATGCTAATTGCTACATCATCATTGTGTCATAAATAAATTAAATTATTTAATGTCTAAAAATTATAAATAAAATATCATTATGTAGGAAATCTTTTTATATTTCTAATTAATTTTTACAATCTAATTTATCTTATGTTTATTCCTATATTAAAAATGTTTTAGTAAATAAACCTTGATTTTAACTCTTTTAACTCTTCTTTGAATTAAATAATAATAACTGTCCTAATCTAATCCATGTGGACCTAAATGATAATATTTTATTCATAAGGTTGTTTTTGGTCGAGATACACTTGTCCAATATAATTAGGACATGTGTTAGGGTAATATTAATATCATTTTTACCCTTAATCACCCTATTTACTTTTAACCATGGTAAATAAAAGTAAAAAGTTACTATTCACCAAATATTATTTTCATCTCAATGAACCACATTTTAGTCCTTGATATTAACCGTGTCTCTCGGATTTTCGAAATTCCACTCACAGAAGCGGTAAAATTATGTTTTATGAAAAATTCAGTTCTTTTAACTACCACTTAGTGGTTTCACTATTCATCAAGAAATGAAGTTTTTAAGAAAAATACAAAAAATTAACCCTAGGGTAATTTTGATATTTTGAATCCAAAAATGATGCCCATTTTGAAAAATAAAATTTATAAATTTCAAAAAGTGGGTATTACTATTCATAACGGCTAGTTTGATTGGTTGTGTTGTGTTAGAACTCGATGTTGCATACAACACACGCTATTGCATTATTCAAAGAGAAGCATACCGTAGAAGCTTGGGGTGTTACACTCTCCCCTCCTTCAAATAATTTCATCCTCGAAATTTCTAGAATACTACCGTATGAAAAAACTCGGGTGGTTCTTCATCATATCTTCCTTGGGTTCCCACGTTGCCTCTTCCATCTTATAGTTTCTCCACAAGACTTTTACCAGACGAGTCGTTCGGTTTCTCCATACTTGTTCTCTCATATCAAGAATCTTGATAGGCTCTTCACAATAAGAAAGATCAGGTTCTAGTTCTAATTTCCCATAGGTGAGTACATGCGTTGGGTCAGGCATGTATTTCCTCAACAGAGATACGTGGAACACATCGTGAACTTTGGAGAGACTTGGTGGCATTGCCAATCTGTAAGCTACAACCCCAATTCATTCTAGAATTTCGAATGGTCCGATGTACCTGGGACTCAATTTACCTTTCATAACAAAATGTATGACTCCCTTCTATGGAGATACCTTCAAGAAAACAAGATCACCAACTTGAAATTCCAAATCCTTCCTTCGATTATCAGAATAGCTCTTCTGCCTACTTTGAGCTGCTTTGATATGGTTTTGGATTACCTTACCCTTTTTCATCGTTTCCTCCACCAGTTCTGGGCCTAAAAGTTTTCTTTTACCAACGTCATCCCAACAGGTTGGTGTGCGACATCTCTTTCCGTATAACGCTTCATATGGTGCCATCTGAATACTCGAATGGAAGCTATTGTTATAGGAAAATTATACCAGAGGTAAATATTGATCCCACATACCCTGAAATTCAAGTGAGGAGAATCTCAACATGTCTTCTACGGTTTGAATAGTTCGTTCTGATTGTCCATCTGTTTGAGGGTGGTAGGAAGTGCTCCAATGAAGTTCAGTATCCAAGGCTTTCTGAAGATTTTTCCATAATATTTATGTAAAATGGGGATCACGATCTGAAACAATAGATAGGGGTACTCCATGAAGTCTCACAACTTCAATAATATATAGTCTTTCTAGGCATTCAAGTGGTAAATCTTCCCTTATAGAAAGAAAATGTGCTGACTTGGTAAGACGATAAAAAATGACCCATATTGCATCATTCCTTCTAGGATTATTTGGTATCCCCATGACAAAGTCCATCGTAAGATTATCCCATTTCCACTCAGGTATGGGAAGAGGTTGCAATACTCCACCAGGCTGTTGCCTTCCAGCTTTCACTTGTTGACAAACCATACATCTTGACACAAAATCAGAAATCTCCCTCTTCATGTTATCCCACCAAAAATGTTCCTTAAAATCACTATAAATTTTGGTGCTCCCAGGGTGTATAGAGAAATTGTAATTATGAGCATCATCCAGAAATTCCCTTTTTAGATAAGGTATATCGGAAACGCAAAGTCTCTTCACAAATTTCAAAATTCAATCTTTATACACAAAGTCTCTCAATCTCCCATCATTCACATAATTAATATTCTTTTCAAATTTTTCATCATCGGTCTGAGAACCCTCAATCCTTTCTAGTAAAGATGGTTTGGAAACCATCTTTACTAAGCATTGATGTTTCACCTTCCCTGTTTATTCCCATGTCCATCTTCACTAGATCTGTGAGAATTGGATCCCTTAAAATTCTCATATTGTTCAAAACACCATGATCTTTTCTCCTCAAATCATCTTCCACCTTGTTTGCCTTCCCTGGGTGGTACCGTATCATGAAATCATAATCCTTGAGTAATTCAAGCCATTTCCTTTGCCTCATGTTGAGTTCTTTTTGTGAGAAAAATATACTTCAAACTCTTGTGATCAGTATAAATCTCACATTTTTCACCATAGAGGTAGTGCCTCTATATCATTAAAGAAAATATCACATCTTCTAACTTGATATCATGAGTATGATAGTTTTGTTCATGAATTTTCAACTGTCGTGATGCATAGGCAATAACCCTATCATTCTGCATAAGAACACAACCAAGTCCTTTCTTCGATGCATCACTATAAATAACGAACCCATCATTCCCCGATGGTAGAGTCAATATAGGGTCACTGACATATCTTCTCTTCATATCTTCAAAACATTCTTCACACTTTTTTGTCCAAACAAATTTAACCCCTTTACATGTGAGCTTTGTTAATGGGTTAGCCAACCGGGAAAAATTCTGAAAGAAACGCCGATAATAACCTGCCAAACCAATAAAACTGCGTACCTTAGTTATACTCGTAGGTTCTATCCATAATTGGATTTCCTTGGTCTTAGAAGGATCAAAAAAGATTCCATCCTTAGAGACAATATGTCCCAGAAAATAAATCTCCTGAATCCAGAATTCACACTTTCTAAACTTCCCATATAATTTAGGTCTTCTCAGAGACTTCAGGATAATGCCTAAGTGATTTTCATGATCTTTGTAGCTTTTGGAGTATAACAAGATATCATCAATAAATACCACCAAAAATTCATCGAGATATTCATTGAAAACTCTATTCATCAGATCCATGAATACAAAGGGTGCATTAGTCAATCCAAAAGGAATTACTGTAAACTCGTAATGCCCGTAGCTGGTTTGAAATGCCGTCTTCAGAATGTCTTCCCTCTTCACACACAGCTGATGGTATCCAGATCGAAGGTCAATCTTTGAAAATTATTGAGCTCTATGCAATTGGTCAAATAAATCATCAATGCGAGGTAGGGGATACTTGTTCTTTATTGTTATTTCATTGATCTCCCTGTAGTCGATACCTAACCTCATAGATCCATCTTTCTTTTTAACAAAAAGAATAGGGGCTCCCCAGGGAGAAACACTAGGGTGAATAAATCCCTTATTACTCAATTCCACTAGTTGTTTCTTTAGTTTAACTAATTCTATAGTGGCCATTCTATAAGGGGTCTTCGATATAGGTCTTGATCCAGGAATTAAATCAATGGAAAACACAACTTCTCGTTCTGGAGGATGTCCAGGTAAATCTTTTGGAAACACATCTATATATTCATTCACAATAGGTACATCCTCTATTTGAATATTCTTTTCCTCACCCACAGTCATTTCATTATCTTCCTCCCCAATAATTGAATTTAGTTGAGCTACTGGGGGTGGATGTAGATAAGAATTAGGTGGTGATGATTCTGCTCTAATGATAAGGTGTTCCTTATCATCATCATCCAAAATCGTAACCTCCTTCTTATTACAATAAATCTTCATATAATGGTCCAAAATCCAATCCATACTGAGGATTATATCAAACTCAATCATAGGTATGACGATGATATTAGCAGATAAAGAACATTTATGTGCTCTAATGGGGACTGATTCACAAAACTTTGTTGCAATGATACTTCCCTTAGGAGTTTTAATTGACAACTCCCTTGTTATATCAAATTCAAAATATATAATTTTCATAGAAAACTGGGAAGATATGAAACTATGTGATGATCCGGAATCAAATAATGCATTTTCTAAACTTGAGGAAACCATTAAATTACCTGCCACCACGTCTTTCGGAGCTTCTACCTCAGCAGTAGTGATAGCATAAGCTTGGCCTTGATCCCTTGGCCTTTTCTGAGTTAAGTTCCCCTGATGCTTAGAACATTCATTTACGTAATGTCCCATACCCCTGCAATTATAGCACTTAACACCATTATCTTCCTTCTTCCCCTTGTAATCACGATCCTGGTGGCCTTTTTCACCACACTTGTAATAGACTCCCATTCCTTTTTAGAAAGTACCAGGGTGTTTCATCCCACATTTATTGTAGGATAGATATTTATCTTTTCTATTCTTCCCTTTATTTCCATTCCCAAATTGATCAGTAGATCTCTTCTTCTCTTCCTTTTCTTTAAAGTCATATGACTTAGATAATTCTTTCTCTATCTTAATAACACATGAGACAATGTCCTCGTACGATGAGAAGGATTGTGAGAATAATGCTCGACAGAGAAATGGTTTTAACCCATCAAAGAAATGATCAACATTACTTCTTGGGTTATGTATATAATCTCCAGCATACCTTGTTAACCTTGTAAAGTGAGCCTCATACTTTGCGACATTCTCATCCTCCTTTTGTCTCAGACTCATAAATAGTCTTTCAATTTCTGCTCGATGGTTATGAGGAAAGTATTTTTCTAAAAATAGATCTTTGAACTCCCTCCATTCCATATTTGATACTTCATCATCTTCCTTTGTGTTTTGAATCAATGACCACCATTGATCAGTATCTCCAGTGAGGCGGGAAACTGCCATGATAACTTTTTCCCTTTCACTACTCCCCAAAGACTGAAATATTTTCTCTAGGGAATTTATCCATTGCTCAGCTTGTAGGGGATTCGTACTCCCATTGAACATTGGTGGTTGTTACCTCATAAACAGATCTAACATTTATCCTCCATGTTGGGGATCAGGGTGCTCCATACGGGTAAGGTTATTATTCTTAACCTGAGTGAGTTGTCCTAGTATTGTGATTAGCTGATCGGCACCAGTTGCATCACCAGATCCACTATAATTAACTTGAGAAGAGGGAAATCTCTACATGGAGTGCGTGCATTGATACGATTTCCATTTCTTCCACTAGGCTCCATTTCTAAACAATGGCATAAACTAGACCAGTTTATGAATCAAAATACATAATTTCATACTTCTAAAACCCTTAACATAAATTGAACTATTTATGGATATAATCAATAATCATAAAAATGTGTTCTTTGAGGAAGTATATACTTATAAACCATTCATAATGATTTGTAATGAAAATGAGATTTATCCTAAGCATATCCCCCCGGAGTGTCTTAACCAAGAGTGCAGCAAGGCCCGTTGTCGTGCACCCGTTCTCGTTCGAGTCTAGCTCAAAGTGGTGTTTTCTGGTTTTACCCCTAGGTACATTTGTGCCAGAGCTGCCTCTACCTGCTCATATCCAGACAGGGATGTATTGCTCAGAAAACTCAGAAAATCTATACAATACCAAAATTCTAGGAAGTTCTTCTATACTAATCCTCAATGTCCATCTTAAATCTATGTGCTCTAATCAGAGTTTATCTAAATCTAGTTTCCAAGATTTGTACTAAACTTCCTCTGATACCAACTGTAATGCCTCGACCCCAGTTACACAGAGTCGATTCATTATTACATAACATTGGCATGATCAATTGAACGATCAAGTCTCGAAAGATCGATTAGTTTAGTAGCATTGGAAACACTAGATATATTCGTAAAGTTTAATGTTACATCATAAAAATGAAAACTACAACAACATAGTCTCCACAGTCCACACTCTTATCCCCTCATAATATCCCTGTAGGTCATTCATAATTTACATCTTCACATCCTGGGAAAAATAAAACATAGAAAAGGGGTGAGCTCAAATACCCAGTAAGGATAACAAAATAGAATAAACTTAGAATAAACATTTAAGAAAATGCATAACTAAAACAAAAGCATTTTAAACATGAACTTCAACATAGACTGGAAAAAATAAAATTAAATAATTCCATTTACTTATGCACATGGATATTCTAATAATCGAATAATCACATGCAATATCAATAACCACTTTCATAATGATGGAATCTATAAAGCCAGACTATCATAACCACATAGCCAAGGCCTCGTGCCAAGAATACAAATAAGATTTTGTCAGGGACTTGTCCCAAGATAGTAGTTTGTCTCATGAGACCTACAGATGCATCGAGGAGCTATGGCAGGCTCCACCCGTCACAAATTAAGTCCAATGCATTCCCATATGAAAAGGTTTAAACATAACATAAACATTCATATTAAAACTAGCATATGAAATGTAAATACTTCATCTATAAACCATTAATGGTATAAAAATAACCCATCCACAGTAAAACATATCAAAAAACCTTCAATAAAATATATAAGTTTTGTACCATTGTAAATCAACTTCAAATAAGTGTAAAATCCATCAAAGGATGTTGACATAGATGAAATCAAAACTCCTTTTAGAGAAATATCTCTTTTTATTTTGAAATCATTTATGAGTAATATATTTATAAAATAAAACATTTCATTGAAAATATTCTGATAATCTTGTAAGGGAAGTTTCAATGATTTTATAACGGCGAAAAATAGTTGCACCCACCGTATAAGTTAAAAAAACATTCTTACCTTAATTTTGTTGAAAAGGTTAAAGAGCACCATGTTTGGAAAATGACAAAAAGATTCATTTATAAACCTCTTATAAAAATTCAAACAAGGGTATAAATGACTTTAAATCATATTCTTTTAAATAGTAAAAAATGTATTGAAATACATTTTTAAGAAACATGGATGTGGATGATAAAGAGATCCCAGTAGATTATTACGTATAAAAAACCTCAGATAATGAAGAGATTGTGAAATAAACACTTACCTTGTACTTTTCCTTGGTTGGGGTAGGTTAAACTCTTTTATAATGGTGAAATAATTGTTATTAAATTATACAAGAATTATATACATTAATATGATATCATATATGATCTTTTAACATTGATTTGTTAATAATATCTTAATATTATCATTGTTTCGGGTGTTAAATTACTCGTTTTCTTTTATATGTTTTGTTATGTAAGAAGTGTTTTTCAGGGATAGTTTGTATCTTAATCATATCTTGAATGATATCAAGTCCTTAGATACTGTTATTAATCATCAAATGAGAATTATTTTTGAATGGATACGATGGAGAATGGATATCATCGCATTCGTGGAGACTTTAGTCCGTACGTACACACATGCGACAATATAATTATTTTGATATTATATAATTTGATGGTATATCATATATAAAGAATTGTTATCATGTTATATTTATTATTTAAATTAATTACAAATCATTATTATACCCATCCAAATAATAATATATTGAATAACAATTACACCATGACGTGGAGATGGTAAGCCGTACGTACGCACGTATGGTGACATGTCATTCAAAGGATGGATAGAATACTGAATATGGTTGTACCATATTTATAATAATATTACAGTATATAGATGATACTAGATTCATTATTTTAGAATGGGAATAACAAATAATGAAGATGTTGACGAAGAAAGGAACTTAAAAGGGGGTGGTGAAAACATTACCTCTTCTTCGGGTTCTTCCTTTTGATTTGATCAAAAGGAATCCTTAGGTTGGCTTTATGACTAAAGTAAGGTCTCTAAGATGAATTGAGGGAAGTTGAGAGAGTATTTGGTCAGATTTTGGCCGAGCCAAATTGCCTTGATGGTGTTAATTAAGGAGAAGGGGGAGTTCCCTTTTAGAAGAGGGGTGAGGGGCACCATTGGAAAAACCAGAAATATTATTTTATAATAAATTTATATTTGGTTTCTAGTGGCTTCGAAGTGGATTATTTAAATTTTAAGGTGGGGATAGGTCGAAAACCACTCACCCAATAGTATTTAGACAGGTTTGGGTTACAATATTAACCTTATCATTAAGTATTAACTCTTAATTAATTAGTTTCACTTTTACAACGTCTCGTTGTATTTTTATATTATATGTTTAATAAACATACTATACACATCCAAGAGACCCCCAAGTGGTATATTAATGATACAACTATCACGACATAAGTCTCTTGGCAGAACCTTAGATTTTTAGGAATTTAATATCAATTAATAATATAATATTTTTTTTAAAAACTCTTTTATGTCAATTCTGACACTATTCAACAATTGATTTTTGTAAAAATCATAAAAAAAATGATTACTTCTAAAAAGGATAATTAAATCAATACTAACATGTCATATTATCCTAGAAAATTATTTTTATTTATAAAAAGCCTCAAATTACATTTATTTGGGTATTTATAATATCAATTATTCTAATTTTTCCCTATTATGGTAATTACTGCATCATCATTGTGTCATAAATAAATTAAATAATTTAATGTCTAAAAATTATAAATAAAATATCTTTATGTAGGAAATATTTTTATATTTCAAATAAATATTTACAATATAATTTATATTATTTTTAACCCTATATTAAAAATGTTTTTGTAAATAAACCTTGATTTTAACTCTTTTAACTCTTCTTCGAATTAAATAATAATAAATGTCCTAATCTAATCCAAGTGGACCTAAATGATAATATTTTATTCCTGAGGTTGTTTTTGGTCGAGAAAAACTTGTCCAATAGAATTAGGATATGTGTTAGGGTAATATTAATATCATTTTTACCTTTAATCACCGTATTTACTTTTAACGGTGGTAAACAAAAGTAAAAAGTTACTATTCACCAAAAATTATTTTCTACACAATGAACCAAATTTTAGTCCTTGATATTAACTGTGTCTCTCGGATTTTCAAAATTCCACTCATAGAAGCGGTAAAATTATGTTTTATGAAAAATTTAGTTTTTTTAACTACCACTTAGTGGTTTCACTATTCATCGAAAAATGAAGTTTTTCAGAAAAATACCAAAATTTCACCCTAGGCTAATTTTTATATTCTGAATCCAAAAATGAATTACATTTTGAAAAATAAAATCTATAAATTTCAAAAAGTGTGTATTACTATTCATAACGGCTTGTTTGATTGGTTGTGGTGTGTTAGAACTCAATGTTGCGTACAACACACGCTATTGAATTATTCAGAGAGAAGCGTACTGTAGAATCTTGGGGTGTAACATTTACAGAATATAATATAATGAATTTCATAACTATAACAATCTTTAGGTAATATATTCTGTTTCACTAACTCATTACACACTCAATCACAATGATTATATGAATAGAGAGTAAAGATACAATAATTATTATTTTTATAATTCCTTGGATGGATTTAGAAAATCATTCAATAATTATTATAAGATTCTAGAATTAAATTATTGGATAACTTAACCATTTTATTACTCATTAAGGGGATACTCTAACTCCTAAAATATTGTTTCTCTCTAATAAACAATTATTATATTTTGTAACAGAAAAATAAGTTTCTTACACTTGGATTATCCTCTCTCTATGATTAATCCTAAACTATTGTTTGACAATGATGATGAAAATAATCAATAATAAAATCCATTATCCAAGGATAAATGGGGTTTTATTAAAATTTATTATGGACTTCTGTTAAATATTCTCCCACTAAAATCATGACACATTTTAGAATCTAATTATATCTATTTGTGGGCCATGATCCATATCCCTTCATGACATTAAATGGTTATCCATGTAAATATTTCATGACCTTATCCTGTAGAAAATAACTTCAATCATGTTATATATAACGCTTGTATTTTAGAGTGGATAACTCATTACCTTATTCCACTATATAGATTCACAAAAAAATATACTTCTTTTATTCAAAGTGTTAGTGTATCCTATCTTCTTGTAACCTAATTATAATTAATGAAATGAGTAACATGTAGGTTAGGGTCTCTTCATTATTATTTTTTCATTAAATAAGATAATTTTGGGGGTTCCCATAGTTAGGATCTCCTAAACATTGTAGTGTTTGAGGTCTTCAAAATATCTCTTAAAAAAAATTTGACAGATAACTTGTTTAATAAGGGTATAATATCAGTGAATTATTTCATGAATTCCCTTTATATGTATTCATGATACTAATTATTTCTTATATAATCATATTCCTATATTCAAATAAATATTTTCAAACAATATTAATGTTTACCATTTTAATAAACTCAGATCATTTGATACTAACAGAAATTTTAATCCATCTGTATTCATACATATCCAAATGAATCTCTGTATAGGGTATGTTACACCCTTTTTTGTAAAGGTTTATAAAAAAGTGAAATCAATATCCTCCACATCATTAAGGTTGGAGAAATTGTTAGTAAACCCCCACATTTCAAGACATTCCATAAATCATCAGTCTAATTAGTAATTTGATTCAATGTTCCGACTCCAATGCATAATTTACTAAAAAGATATATTAATTCCACTATAATTATAATTAATAAATTCTATGAACTATAAATAATATATTAATTCAATCTCAAAACCTAATACAATAAATGTTAAGGGTAAAATATTACAAAAATAAATTTTATACTGACCATGTATCTTCATAGATGCATGTTTGAAAAATTTTAGAATTAGTTCAAGACATAAACCAAATCATATATATATTCTTAACATAATATATATATAAATATGATTAAAAATGGGTATAATTAAATAATATAAAAATTAATTTATTTAAACACAAGAGAAAATATTAATAAATACTTCAAAAATAAAGAAATTATAAACACATAATAATTTTAGTGTGGAATTATAGATATTACATTACTTAATAAAAATTAACTCTTTGTATTTACATTTAATATGAAATAACTGGAATAAAGGTGAGTATAGTTTGAATTGGGTTTAAAGATATTTTTTTTGTCAATCCATACATGGTTGATCAATGTGTTTATAAAGCATGTGATATTTCCATGCAGAAGGCTTCAATGTTTAGAGTGTGCCATTCGCTAGTGTTTTAAAAAAAATATTCCTAATAATAAGGAGAAAATAATAAGTTTCTATAAATGTCAATTTTTTTAGAATAAAATGTATTGTTAATTCTCGAAGTTATAGTTTCGCGAATGGTAATTTATCATGAGTTTGAAAAAGATAGGTTGATGTTGGCCAATCGAGGTGAGTCATTTTTTGGCATGATTGGGTTTCATGAAATCCAAGTGTTTTTAAAAAAGATGCGGTGTTTCCTGAAAGATGAATATTTTCACAGAGGGGTGATTCTCACAAATAAATTGGAGGTTGTTCATAATATGTATGATCAGAAATTTTTAGGAGGGTTTATCACTTGGGTGTCGCATAAGTTTTACATGAACATAATTCTTACATAAATCTGGAACATTACATTAAAATGAGTTTTTGAAAGTAAATGTTGGAAAATAATATTTTTAAAACATTTTTATTAATGAGATTGAAAAAATTGGGTTGTTTCATGAACATTGAGAGTTTTGGGAAATGTAATAGTACATTGAAAAAAAGATATTTCACAAAAAAAGGAGTTTCACTATGTATTTTTTACCTGACCATAATTGGACATGGGAAATGTTATTGGTGTGTATTGAAGAATCATAATCGAACCTACACGATGAAAAAATGAGATTCATATTCTTTGACTTGGAAGTGACATTCAAGTCAGTAAACAGAGAAATATGTTCCCCAAATCAGTCAGCAAGGGAAAGTCGATGGAAGTAATCTGAGGGAGGTAGTGTGTAATTATTAAATTTTTTATAAAGTCAGTGTGTCTAGAAAGGAGTGGTAATGACCAACCAATCATAATCCCCAAAATATAGTGAATCATAGTGGATTCTAGTACAACATACACACTATTGGTGTATTCCCTCTGGAATAGGCAATAATGGCGAACCAAGTAATACTTTTGTGTTGTGTTTCTATTTCACCATATGAATGTTTGGTAATTTTGTGATTCTTATAGACAATTTTAACCAGTACATTATAAAATGAGGACAAGATTTATATTATTAAATGAAAAATTTGGAACCATGACTCCCCTTCAGAGTGTTTTGGGGAATAACAATAATTTTTCATAGTTTAAATAATATTTCACTTTACTTAAAGATAATATATCACATGGAATAAAAAATATTCATATTCCAACTATATTATGTTAAACATTTTCATAATCAGAATATTATGTATTTAATTTCATTTTAACCATTTTATATAAAATATCAACATGATTTTTAATATGGTTTAAATCAATTCTCAAAAAAAAATCATTTTAATTTTAAAAATTAAAATTAAATATTTATATATCTAAAAAATCCAATTTTTATAATAAAAAATATATGCTATAATTTGATAAGGGAGTATGGTCCAGGGATAAAGTGGTAGTGAGGTACCTAAAAAAGACCCACACAATCTAGGTATTTATTGACCTCAGTGTCATAATGTCACGATATACCGATGAAAAATGACATTGGATACAAATGAAAGGAGGACAATACCAGATGGATAAATTATATATATTTTTTAAATCTTAATTCAATTTTACAGTTACATGTAAATTTTTCATATAACCATTTTACAAATGGATTATAAATAATTCCATATAATTTTTAAATTTTTTTAATATTGAGAATTAATATTTATGAATATTTATTTATGAATTCTGTATAAAAAAGTTAATAATTATTTATTAAGAATTTAAATCGAACTAAATTATTAATTTTTGTATAAATTAAATCAATATCCAAAAATATCATTTTTATTAATTTATAAAAAATATATAATATATAATATTATATGTATAATTGAAATTACTAAAAATTCAAATTGCTATATATATCAAAGCTATATATACCACTGTGTTATATGTGACGACACTGGAGAACATCGAATAATCAGATGAGTTAGGAATTTAAAAAAAATTTATCACTGGATTGACATAACAACATCATCATTGGTGATACGTAGCTGGACATGAAATTTTAGGATCCTGCCTATCGATTAATTTGAAAATATTTTTTGAAACCACTCATCACTGGAGATCATTCCTGAAAAGAACTGAAAGTGGATCCTTTAAATCATCCAAACACACTTCAAAATCCTACATGAGCATCGATTGTTGAAATCTAGGTTCTAGAAGTGAGATCATACGATGACTTCGACATCACAACAATCACAACAACAATAATCATTCAATCCAAGAAAGAGAACTCAGATTATTTTCCCAGGTCGAGAGATTCTATCTCTACAAAGAAAGAGAGAAGAGATAGAGACTCTCAAGTTGGCATGATGAATATTCCATCAAATGAGAGTCTCCTCTCCCTTATGAAGCATGGTTCAAAATACCTATAAATTTCCCCTAGGACCTGAATATTTGTTTGCTACATAATAAGTCATAAAGAATGTGTTATGGACAAAAAATTATTTAATAAACATAATTTATAATTTTATCACATAAAATAAGATTAATTCATTACATAATAAAAGCAACCCATTAACTCATCACTTCATTTACTCAAACATTAAAGAAACCATGTACATTAAAATTATATGACTTCATAAAATTTTTTATATATTTATTCACTTAAAATGTGAAAATAGATTATGTAAATAAATTCAACTCCAATTTTTCTAAACCTAGATAATATGAATTTATTTATTCTTTGTGATTGTATTTACTGAAACATTAACTTGAAACCCATAGTAATATCCACCAATTTATAAAATTATATTCACAAAAATATTTTAGACTATTGAGGATTCAATGTGTGTGACTCTATAGGCCATTATCTTTGTAGAAGTGAATACTATTTATGGACCATAAGTGGAGTCTAGAATCCCATCAATGACCATAAAAAATATGAAAACCGCATAGCAATGGAAAAATTTCTTACGAACAAACACTGTATATGTCATTTCCCACCTTCTTCAAGATGATGGAAGGGACAACAATGTTCCGAAACCTTCCTTATTTAAGATGAATGAGAGATAATGACCCCTGAGTCCCACCTTCAATAGGCCTTAGAGTGGTGACTTGCACCAAGGGTATGGAATCCTACACAAAATCGACGACATTACCCTTTTTAAGGAAATCTTGAATGGGAGATAAGATGGAAAAAATTCCAATCATTTAAATAAGTGAAACTAAAATCCAACCCATGCATGATTTAAAAAGAAACTACCAAAATGGTAGAACAAAAACTCCAAATCAATGTACCAAAAAAAGACTAAATATCATCACAACAATTATCCCGACGCTTGAGCTAGTAATGTATAGTAAGGTCTTCAAAGTCTTCATTGAAACCTGAAAATAGTTTTATATTGTTGGGTGATCATACGTGTATACTCAATAGGGAATCCAATGTCACTTGTGTACAAATGGGAGAAGCGTACTAATCCCCCCATAAAAATAGGAGAAGCCAACAACACCTAATTAGGAATGCTAACAAGACCAACCTCAACAAGGCACAATACCCAAATAATGCAAGTCAAGTATGATAATAATAAAAAAACATCAATGATTTGGGTACCCAGACCACTTTCCCACTGGTTACCTACTCCTCCATAACAAATAACATCTTGATGCTACCGCTCTTTCCAAATTCAGTCCCACTACCACAATTTCCTGCACACACCTAGGCTACAATCCACACATATCCTGGCTATAGAAACCTAGGTCACAACAACCACACCTCTTTCTCAAAAACACGAAGGCTGCATCCCAATGAATCTTAGGAAACAAACAGGTCCCGCAAAACTAAGGGTCACAATAACCACACCTACCTTCTAAAAAAACCTGGTCTTTATTATGAAGGCACCTAAAAAAACATGGCCCGAAAACACCTAGGCCTATCACCCACAAAACATCCCACCCAAAGGATCTTGGACTACATAAAATATCAAGACATTACAGCATGCCCACATACACTTGAACAGTATGAACCGGAAGAGGGTGGGAGTAAGAAAGTCAGTAACCAACCAATCATCTATCCTCCCACTATGATATTGGGAAAGATTCCTTCCCCGATGAAATAGGGATTTTATAATGTAGATCTCAACATAGATAGGGTGAGTATTGAAAATCACAAGGAACTACAATTTTATACATAAATATAAACAAACACTCAACAAAATCTATGAATTTACAAACAAGCAACCAGCCCACACAATCCACCTTTTCTACTACCCCAACATGAACGTATCACCATGAAGGACGATCACTTCTATAATTAGAAGTACACCCCATGCCAATCCATTTAACCAATTATTATTATGAATTTATAAATTATTTAATTATTAATTCCATCCTTATCTAGGAATCTAATAACTACAACACTAGCGATTATTCTCAGTGTAACGACCCATGAAAACCGTGTTTTGATTTTTGACAATTTTTCTTTCCAATATCAACTGTTAAGTGAACCAACAAACAACTAATAAAAATAAAATGCATCAAATGGATGAAAAATTCCTTTTATTCAAATACGCAACATTTTGGCTACAACATCCACTGACCAAACAAGAAGATAAACTAACCGAAAATCCCAACTAAGAACCCGATTACAATAATGGGGAGACCGTTTAAAACTACTAAGAGCCCGAGAATGCGGTATGGGTTTTGAGCGTCCATCATAAGGAACACGAGGATGGCTGAAGCCACTGCGACCATGCTTAGCACCAACGGGATCACACGAACTATCTTCTTTGTTTCTCCTTCAGTCACTTGGAGTAAGGGACACCCTGAGACTAGACCCTTTTATAAGCACCCTAATCTGACCGTTGAACCTCAAACGACCACAAATTCGACCATTGGTTTCCCCAAGAATCCAATGTTTTATTTTGACCGTTGGGTCTTCTTATCCTCTATGTTTTATTTTGACCGTTGGAAATAAAATGGTTTACCCCAAAAGGATCGGAATGATAATTGTGTATTTTGCTTCAATATTTTAAAGTGTCATCAATGTTAATTTAGTTAATTTATCTCTTATTTTCCCCAAATGATAATTTTATGTTTCTAAATGGCGAAAATTAATATTATTGTTTCTCTCCCATTATACATTTTAATTTGAAAAAATGAACTTTTATTTTCTATTTATATCAAACTTGATGGATTTATATGAGTTATATATATTGCATCAAATTAGATATATTATTTCTCTTATAATTTGACCCTTATTAACTATTTTGGAAACATTGTCAAATTATTATTTTATTTACAAATTTCCCATCTTTAAGCTTACAAAAATACTTTTAAGCAACCAATTTCTTTTTCTTTTTCTTAAAGGAGTGTATCCAAATGTTTTGCATAGAATTACAAATTATGGTAATTATTATTATGTTGAATAAACCAAGGTTTTCTTTAATCGATTAAATGAACCTCTGGTTTTTCCCCAATATAATAATAAAAGATCAATAATTACGGTTTAAAAATAATATAATAAGATCAATAAAAAAATTGGTATTAAAAAAAATGAATATGCATATGTTTATATAATAACGTGTTTTGATTTAATCAGTTTATAATTTTTATTTGATCAATGATTTTTAATCAAAATAATAAAAGTCAGATTAATAATTGAATTCATTAATAATAATAAAAAAAATGATGAATTAATAAATTAATAAGAATATTAACAAAGTTTTTTTTAAAACCTGTAGAAACCACGTTTTTTAAACACCGCAACATCCCAGGGTCGTTCGATCTTCTCCCCTTCGATCGTGGTCGTCCATCCCCTTTAAAACCGCACCTCTTTATGGTCGTCCGATCTTCCTCCTTTTAAATATCGGCCATTAATCCATTTTCTAGTTTCTTCTTTCCCCCCGCACCGCTGTTTTCTTTCTTCTCCTCGTGCCCTCTATTTGTTTTCCTCCTCGTCGCGCCACTGAACCCATGGAGCATAGGCCTCCATCATCGTCACCTAGGCCGACGAGTGGACCCGCACTGCTCCCTGCTTTCCGCAAGTCTACTCCTATCTCCCTTGGATGACCCTTGCATGAGGATCCCTTGGTCTCCTGTTTTCATTTAAGAACCCGGTTGCACCGAAGGACCGTGGACGTTTTCACCCGGTTCCCTTGATCTCTCCAGCTTATGGTTCCCGTAGCTGCGTCGTTCTCCTTCTCCTCTCCAAGCAGAGGTAAGGGTTAATCTTGTTTTGTGTCAATATGAAAACCCTTTTTGTTTCACGGTTATATATATATTTATATGTGATTTTATATATCTTCCAATTTTTTTTATTTTCTAAGTATGATTATCAGTGTTAAGATGATGTTTTAAGATGTAAAATACTTGTAAGGGTTAAGTGTGGTTTTGTGTCTTCTTTTACTTTGGATATTATTATATATATGCAAGTTTATATAAATGTATGCCTCTACGTAGATGCAAGTCCATAAGACCCTCTTTCTTATATACCAGTATTCTTCCTCTCTTAGCGGACCGAGTTTGGTTAAGAATTTAACACATGTTTTATGAATTAATGTTGGTTTATGTGTATATAAATATATACCGGTTTATATGTATATATATATAACCATGTGTATGTATGCACCATGTGTAATCACACCCGAATGTCATGGAGAACCCCTCTACTACATATATGTTCTGAAATATAAAGGTGAGAGACCAAGTCTAATTTGTGTGTTTTTGCAATTTGGTATATATATATATATATATATGTTATATATATATGTATATCTATAATTTTATGTATACATAAACATTGTTTTTTTACACTCATGAGCGGCTACGAAATCACTGTATGTTTTTCCCCTTCCAGTGTAAAGGATCATTTTGGGGTAAGGGTTCGTAGGATCGGATTTTATTTGGGTGCAGGTTCTTACTTTTTACACCTTATGTTTTATATATGTGTATATAAATATATACTTTCATATACACATATGTATAAGATGATATATGCAAGTATACAACCTTTTCTCAATGTTTATAATCCTGATTTTCCTTTCACCTATAAAAAAATGGAGATTTTGAGTAATTGAATGAATGGGTAAAATTATGAAAGCGAATGAAGTATATTGTTTTATATATATACTTGTGGTTATGTAAATGTGTATATAAAATAATATGAACTTGGTTCCCCTATTTTATAGTTTATTACATTATAGCATGATGAAGTTTATGGGTTGGTTGGATTTCAAAATCATTATTGAAACCGAGAATTTTCATTTATCACTGCTCTGGATAAATCAGGATTTTTGTCTTGTGAAATGGTTGGTATGGACTCCTTGAACTCCTACAAATGCATACACGTATTCATAGGTATGTACTCATGTTTATTTAAAGTGCTAATAAAAAAAAGTTTACACAATTATATACATTATTTCCCCAAGATGGACTTGATTATGCACATTGTAACCTCAACTGCCTGTTTTAAATGCCTATGATATCCATTTGTCATCATATGTGTATGTTATGAATGACCAGGCATTAATTGGGTATTATGATGTATGGAATGTTTAGTGTTACGTTTACTTTCTTAAAATCCATGTTTTCAAATGTTAATATAACTTTTTATGAGCACGAAGCTTTAGCATTCATGTCATAATGTTTTTAATGATTAATCTATTTTCATGTTATGAACATGTATGTGAAAATGGGGTTTAATTAAGAATGTATGAAACCCCATGAATGAATGACCATGTCAGGACATGTGAGGGATGTATAGGACTTACATGTGACGGGTGCACCCGAAATTATATAGCGCAACAAGAATAATGTGATGGGTGCGCCCAGAATTATACAGCGCTCCAATGCATTGGGTAAAGTAGGAGTCTCATGAGACGATCATGTGCGACGGTCTTGGCAGTTGGCCTTGACTTGAGCTACCAAGGAAACGGTGTGGGCAGTGAGCCTTGACCCATTAAGTATGTTATACGGGCTTGACAAAAGGTCTTGAAAAAGTTCAGTATTATACATTCCCTCTGTATGTAATGATAAAGGTTAACCAGGGGTTAGTTCAACTAACAGGAAAACCCCTAGTTGAAAACTCACAAGATCATGAAAATGTACTTTATGTAACAAGAACTATTTTTCATATGGTAAACTGTTAGATGATATGAATTTTACTCATGAACCATGATATGCATGTTTTACCTGCTTAGCCATAGAATTCTTTTAGAATTAAAGTAACCTTGTTTTAACATGATGCATTGTTTATTTTTCTTATACTGCACACTCTGATCATGATTACATTAAAGCTCATTTCCAGTATGTGCTTCTTTGTGCAAATGGTTTTCAAAGAAAGATGGATTTCATGTTAGCAAAGTGTTTTATTCTCTTCAAAAGAACTTCTTTCAGAAAGGATTTTCTAGAAATGATTTAAAACCACGTACTGGACATTTTTTCTCACCCTACATTTTGTTAATGTTTTTCAGGCATGGTTGATACCTATGAAGTTAATCAGAAGCAGCTTGTTTCCCAGAATCCTGAGCCTCACGATCTTCTGTAGTAATGAGACATGTTATTTAATTTGTAATGATGTAATGTTAAGTATATCATGTCTCATTATGCACCCTGGGTTTGGGGGTCACTACAGTTGGTATCAGAGGATGGGTTCAGGAAACTCTGGAAAACCAGGTGATATAAATATATTTCTAAGACTAACTAAGTAAAAATGTAATAACTTTCAGATGGCTGATGTACCTACCGACCTTTTGTCACTTCCCACTTAGGTTCTAGAGAACATTATAACTCTTGCTATCTGTGAGAACTTTCTGAATTATGCCCAAATTCGCATGACGTGTAAGCACCTGTACGATGTGTCAAACTCATCTAGGGTGCTTAGTCTCCACCGGGGATTGGGGATGGATTATCTTCTAATGATGATGACCCAATTTCCCTCTTATGCACGTCGGGGAAGGTATAACGAGGGACTCTTCCGAGTGTTTACAACTGGCGAGGAATTTGGCACAATCCTAGATAACCCCTTTCAAGAAGTTGCTGCTGCTGCAGACCTCCGAGCGGCTTACCTGTGCCAAATTTTTCACTATGGATTCTGGGGCCAGTTAATGGACTTTGGAGCGTTGGAAAATGAGTCCAATCATGTGTCTCTTAGGCAAGAAGTGTACACCGATGTTTCCCAACTCCACACCCCTCATGCTAAACTCAAGAGGCGTTATAAGTGTTCCCATGAGTTTAGTCCTATCTGTTCATCCTATGTGGGGTTTGAAGAGTAAGGAAGTTTTGCCACTCTTTGTGGTGTACATCTTGTAAACTCAGACATTGCAGTGTAAACTTTTTAATAAATGGAAGTTCCTTGTTTCCTTTAATGTCTTCACCATATCTATGTTGTTAAGAGTTTCCCTTCGATGTTTGCTTTCAGATGGCTGGACAAACAAACTTCTCATCCCTACCCGATGAGCTAGTAGAAGTCATCTTGATCAAGGCATGCATGGTGGATTATCCATCATCTCTCCACCTGAGAGGGTCCTGCCAACGTTTTCTCGATTTAGAAAATGGTCCAGAGATCCTTCGCTTATGTCAATAGGATGATCACGTCTTTCAGCTCATCGCCGCTACTCAACTCCCCTGCTATAGGCGAAGGGGAATGTACTTTGAGGGCCTGTTCTAGCGTTTCACTCTGGCACAAAACATATCTGCCAGAGCGTGTTTCCTTGTGGCCACCCAGGATGCCCAGCTCAGTGAAGCCTACATATTCCAAGTCTTGAACCTCAGTCTCCTCAACCGCATCATCCCTCTCGACTACCTTGAGCATGATGTGGCCAGAAGAGTCATCTGGGAGTTCATATACTCGGACGTTTCCACGCTTTGCATCGCACGAGCCTTCCTTTGGAAGCCTGTGAGCAGTACACATGAACAGGAGTTCAAGGAGCACTATTCGAGGTGCATCTGGACTAGGGAAATGGAAGAGCTGTGTGCCAACTTTGGTATCCCATTAACCAAGCCAGATCCGCTGTTTCGGTAGAGTTGTACGTATGGGGTTTTTAGTTTTTCTTTTTTATGATATAATTGCGAGGGCGCAATTCTTTGAAGGGGGATGTAATGTAACGACCCAATAAAACCCTATTTTGATTTTTGACAAGTTTTCATTCCAATATCACCCGTTAAGTGAACCAACAAACAAATAATAAAAATAAAATGCATCAAATGGATGAAAAATTCCTTTTATTCAAATATGCAACATTTTGGCTACAACATCCACTGACCAAACAAGAAGATAAACTAACCGAAAATCCCAACTAAGAACCCGATTACAATAATGGGGAGACCACTTAAAACTACTAAGAGCTCGAGAATGAGGTAGGGGTTTCGAGCGTCCATCATAAGGAACACGAGGATGGATGAAGCCACCATGACCGTGCTCAGCACCAAGGGGATCAGACGAACCATCTTCTTTGTTTCTCCTTCAGTCGCTTGGAGTAAGGGACACCCCGAGACCAGACCCTTTTATAAGCACCCTAATCTGACCGTTGAACCTCAAACGACCACAAATTCGATCGTTGGTTTCCCTAAGAATCCAATGTTTTATTTTGACCGTTGGGTCTTCTTATCCTCTATGTTTTATTTTGACCGTTGGAAAAAAAATGAATTACCCCAAAAGGATCGGAATGATAATTGTGTATTTTGCTTCAATATTTTAAAGTGTCATCAATGTTAATTTAGTTAATTTATCTCTTGTTTTCCCAAAAGGATAATTTAATGTTTCTAAACGGTGAAAATTAATATTATTGTTTCTCTTCCATTATACAATTTAATTTGAACAATTGAACTTTTATTTTCTATTTATATCAAACTCGATGGATTTATATGAGTTATATATATATTGCTTCAAATTAGATATATTATTTCTCTTATAATTCGACCTTTATTAACAATTTTGGAAACATTGTCAAATTATGGTTTTATTTACAAATTTCGCATCTTTAAGCTTACACAGATACTATTAAGCAACCAATTTATTTTTCTTTTTCTTAAAGGAGTGTATCCAAATGTTTTGCATAGAATTACAAATTAAGGTAATTATTATTATGTTTAATAAACCAAGGTTTTCTTTAATCGATTAAATGAAACTCTGGTTTTTCGCCAATATTATAATAAAAGATCAATAATTATGGTTTAAAAATAATATAATAAGATCAATAAAAAATTGGTATTTTCAAAAAAATGAATATGCATATGTTTATATAATAACGTGTTTTGATTTAATCAGTTTATAATTCTTATTTGATCAATGATTTTTAATTAAAATAATAAAATTCAGATTAATAATTGAATTCATTAATAATAATAATAAAATGATGAATTAATAAATTAATAAGAATATTAACAATTTTTTTTAAACCTGTAGAAACCGCGTTTTTTAAACACTACAGCAACCCAGGGACGTTCAATCTTCTCCCCTCTGATCGTGGTCGTCCATCCCTTTCAAAGCCGCACTGCTTTATGGTAGTCTGATCATCCTCCTTTTAAATCTCGGCCATTCATCCATTTTCTGGTTTCTTCTTTCCCCCCGCACCGCTGTTTTCTTTCTTCTACTCGCGCCCACTATTTTTTTTCCTCCTCGTCGCGCCGCTTAACCCGTGGAGCATAGGCGTCCATTTTCTTTCACCTAGGACAGGGAGTGGACCCACACTGCTCCCTGCTTTCCGCAAGTCAATGCCTATCTCCCTCGGATGCCCCTTGCATGAGGATCCCTTGGTCTCCTGTTTTCTTTTAAGAACCCGGTTGCACCGAAGGGCTGGGGACGTTTTCACCTGGTTCCCTTGATCTCTCTAGCTTCTGGTTCCCGTATTTGTGCCGTTCTCCTTCTCCTATCCAAGTAGAGGTAAGGGTTAATCTTGTTTTGTGTCAATATGAAAACCCTTTTTGTTTCACGGTTATATATATATATATTTATATGTGATTTTATATATCTTCCATTTTTTTTATTTTTTAAGTATGATTATCAGTGTTAAGTTGATGTTTTAAGATGTAAAATACTTGTAAGGGTTAAGTGTGGTTTTTTGTCTTCTTTTACTTCGGATATAATTATATATATGCATGTTTATATAAATTTATGCCTCTACGTAGATGCAAGTCCATAAGACCCTCTTTCATATATTCCAGTATTCTTCCTCTCTTGGCGGACCGAGTTTGGGTAAGAATTTAAAACATGTTTTTTGAGTTAACATTGGTTTATGTGTATATACATATATACCGGTTATATATATATATATATATAACCATGTTTATGTACGCACCATGTGTAATCACACCCGAATGTCATGGAGAACCCCTCTACTACATATAGGTTCTGATATATAATGGTGAGAGACCAAGTCTAATTTGTGTGTTTTTGCAATTCGGTATATATATATATATGTTATATATATATGTATGTCTATCATTTTATGTATACATAAACATTGTTTTTTTACACTCATGAGAGGCCACAGAATCGTTGTATGTTTTTCCCCTTCCAGCGTAAAGGATCATTTTGGGGTAAGGGTTCGTAGGATCTGATTTTATTTGCGTGCGAGTTCTTACTTTTTACACCTTGTGTTTTATATATGTGTATATAAATATATACTTTCATATACACATATGTATAAGATGATATATGCAATTACACAACCTTTTCTCAATGTTTATAACCCTGATTTTCTTTTCACCTATAAAAAATTGAGATTTTGAGTAATTGAATGAATGGGTAAAATTATGCAAGCGAATGAAGTATATTTTTGTATATATATACATGTGGTTATGTCAATGTGTATATACAATAATATGAACTTGTATCCCTTGTTTTTTAGTTTATTACATTATAGCATGATGAAGTTTATGGGTTGGTTGGATTTCAAAATCATTCTTGAAACCGAGAATTTTCATTTATCACTGCTCTGGATAAATCAGGATTTTTGTCTTGTGAAAGGTTTGGTATGGAATCCTTGAACTCTTAAAAATGCATACACGTATTCATAGGTATGTACTCATGTTTATTTAAAGTGCTAATAAAAAATGTTTACACAATTATATACATGATTTCCCCAAGATGGACTAGATTATGCACATTGTAACCTCAACTGCCTGTTTTAAACGACTATGATATCCATTTATCATCATATGTGTAAGTTATGAATGACCAGGAATTAATTGGGTATTATGATGTATGGAATGTTATGTTTTATGTTTACTTTCTTAAAATCCATGTTTTCAAATGTTAAGATAACTTTTTATGAGCACGAAGCTTTAGCATGCAAGTCATAATGTTTTTTATTGATTAAACTGTTTTCATGTTATGAACTTGTATGTGAAAATGGGGTTTAATTAAGAATGTATGAAACCCCATGAATGAATGACCATGTCAAGATATGTGAGGGATGTATAAGACTTACATGTGATGGGTGTTACTGGAATTATATAGCGCAACAAGAATGATGTGACGGGTGCGCCCAGAATTATACAGCGCTCCAATGCATTGGCTAAAGCAGGAGTCTCATGCGACGATCATGTGCGACGGTCTTGGCAGTTGGCCTTGACTTGAGCTACCAAGGAAACGGGGTGGGCAGTGAGCCTTGAACCATTAAGTATGTTATACGGTCTTGATTAAAGGTCTTGACAAATTCCAGTATTATACATTCCCTCTGCATGTAATGATAAAGGTTAACCAGGGGTTAGTTCAACTAACAGGACAACCCCTAGTTGAAAGCTCCCAAGATCATGAAAATTTACTTTATGTAACAAGAACTATTTTTCATATGGTAAACTATTAGATGATCTTCATTTTACTCATGAGCCATGATATTCATGTTTTCCCTGCTTAGCCATAGAATTATTTTAGAATTAAAGTACCCTTGTTTTAACATTATGCATTGTTTATTTTTCTTATATTGCGCACTCTGATCATGTTTACATTAAATCTCATTTCAAGTATGTGGTTCTTTGTGCAAGTGGTTTTCAAAGAAAGATGGTTTTCATGTTAGCAAAGTGTTTTATTCTCTTCAAAAGAACTTCTTTGAGAAAGGATTTTCTAAAAATGTTTTAAAACCCATTACTGGGCATTTTTGCTCACCCTATGTTTTGTTAAAAAAATTCTGGAATGGTTGATACCTATGAATTTAATCGGAAGCAGCTGGTTTCCCAGAATCCTGAGCCTCGTGATATTCTGTAGTAATGAGACATGTTATTTAATTTGTAATGATGTAATGTTAAGTATATCATGTCTCATTAAGCACCCTGGGCCTGGGGGTCGCTACACTCAGAAGGTGAAGAGACTGGTTAACTAATATGTGTTAATACTTATTCCATGATTTCACCTATTCAATGCATAATAAGGCACTGATCTCACAATAATGGGTGAATCTTTAGTCACTATATAAATTTTACAAGGGAAGAGGGACCAAGGTATGGGACTTCTATCTTAACACCCATTAAAAAAGAAAACTGGAAACAACCCACTTGGAGTCCCACCACACACCAACACTACCTAGATGTAGTCCCACTACATAACAAGCTCATCCATTCCACAATCAATCAATATATCAACCTCAGATTCCATCACACATACTATTCCTTCCAATACATAAATCCCAGAACGAAACGCCACCAAACAGTATCCTCACTTCCCAAACAAGCCAACCCCTAAACACAAGGTCACTCCCTCTGTCCACCCCTATACCAATAACAATATTACTAATAGAAACTTCCCATAGCCCCCATGGAGTAGAAATCCAAACCAAATACAGAAAAAACCACACCATTATGCCAAGAATATTTAGATTCATAAATAAGGGCTTCTTTAATTCCTCTTTAAATAACAAGGGTAATCATAGAACATGTTTGTTCCTAGGGAATCCATTTATTAAATAATGAATATGTGATTAATTAGATTTCATGTTATAACCATTTATCAAATAATAAAAAAAATACAGAACAACACTATTGAAAAAGAAACAACCACCAATGAACATGATTGTTAGAATTCCTCACATCCCACACAATTCAAAACAAGGTTCATGGATAATAATTAAAACACCATACGTAACATCATCACTTTCCACTATTGTTTCATTGACCCCTATTATCTTTTGATTATAAAATTCCATTCCCCTCATTTATTACATGTTTAGTAAAATAATTTATTCATTATTCATTAGGAAACCTTAATACACCCTCCCTGCAAGATACACAATTAAAGAGATATAGAAGAATCCCTATGTGATACAAAAAGTGACCAAAACTCCTCTTTGCGCTAAAACATGGTGGTGGCATAGGAAACAGTAAGGACTCTAAAGGAACTCGATCGATGAATACTGAATAACTGAAACTCCTCAGGGAGGTAGAGATCAAGGCACACCCATAGAAATGATTGAATACGACCACCTCTTTAGAAAAAGTCATATCCTATTTCAACATAATAGTAATAGTTTCAAAATTAATTAACACGGAAACATGGTCAAGATCACGGAGGTCGAATATATCAAGGTCCTCAGAGCATTATGATATTAGAGATATACATAATATATTTTGAAACTCATTAAATCATTCCCAAAAAAAGTATTTAATCTCAATTTCTGTCGAATAAAATGTAAGAGGGGTAAAATTGGAAAAACTAGGGGAAACTTGAAAAACTGTAGATTTGGAAAAGGTTGAAACACCGTTTGGTGTGCCAACATTTTGGTGAGCCATTATCATTGTGGCCTCGTTTCTTTTTGCCACCATTAGAGTGACACCATTTTGGTGTGCCACTATTTTGGTGTGCCTATGTTACAGTTCCACCATTTTGGTGTGCCAGCATTAAGGTTCCACTGTCTCAGTGCACCACTATCATGATGCCACCATCTCGGTGTGCTAGCATCATGGGGCCACCATTTTGGTGAAACCTTTTTGTGAAACAAATTTCTAGAAAACATCCGAAACAAACCACTGTGAGCCCCAAGAACACCATAAGCATTGTATTCTCACAAAATAATGTCTTGGGGAAATCTTGGTCATTACGTAAGATTCCAATCAACTATTCCTTTACCCAATATTTGATATCCAAACTAAGAAAATAATGGGTCCGAAGAACCACCCCATAAGATGCCTCTCATGAACAAACTACCCTATGTTGTTTGAAAACTAGATTAAACAACAAAAAATACAAGAACACCTCACTAACCACTAATTCTCCAAACAACCACACAAAAACCAAAGTTCACACTATTCAGACACATTGGTTATGGAGATCCTTATCCATGTCAAGATATTATCCTCTCTAGGATGCACTAAATCATCCACAAGGGTTCAATCACATCACCATTAATGTGTCCTGATTAGGGATATTGTCCTACCCTTCCCATAGTCAGTACTTTTCACACACATTAAGAGAACATGGAAACAACTCATCTCACAACAAATGAGGTCAAGCATTACATTGTAATCAAATCACAAAGAAAAACACAAAAGATAAACTCAGAACAAATCCAGGTTCTAGGCACACAATTGTGTCTCTCCCTCCTATGTACTATCATATAGGCCACCCTGCATCCATGAAACATGAAATAATCGAATGGTTCATCCTAAAATAACCTTCTTCTTAAGATCCTCTATTCTTACTAGTTTCTCCTTGAATATCATCTTGTTATTGATATCCAACTCTCCCCAGTCAATGATGTGGGAGTCATCATGTAAATACTGATGGAGTTGAGAGATATAGAAGACATCGTGGACCCTCTCCAATTGTGGTGGAAATGCCAACTGAATTTCCGCCTTTCCAACTTGTCCCAACACCTAGAAAGGTTTGATGATCTTGGGAGAAATAATTCTCTTTATTCCAAACCTATGCTTCCCATGTCAAGGGGAAACCATCAAGAATGCATGGTTCCCGACATCGAACATTAAAGGCATCCTCCTATGATATACATACAACTTCTGTCAGTCATGTGATACCTCCATCCTCTCATGGACAAAATTTAACTACTTTTTTGAACTCTTCACCACATTTGGTACAAGAATAACTACCTCCCAAACATCTGTCCATCACATGGGTGAATGACACAACCTCCCATATAGATCTTAGAACGAAGACACCCCAATGGTAGAGTGATAACTATTATTGTAATCAAACTCTACCAAGGTAAAATGTCAATCCCAAGACCCACCAAAGTCTAGAAAACATGTCTATAAGATTTCCTCCAACTTCTGGATGGTCCTCTCTATCTTACCATCTATATGAGGATGGAAGGAGGTGCTGAGGAATAACTGAGAGACAATGGAATGATTAAATACCATGCATATTAGCAACATAAAATGTATATCCCGATACTAGAAAATGGATCTTGGAACTCCATGAAGCCCCCAACACCTCATTCACATACCTCTGTGCTAATGCGTCCACTGAGTTCAACTCCTTGATCTCTAAGAAGTGAGCTGATTTAGTCAACCAATCTAATACTTCCCAAAGAGAATTGCATCCTACCCATGTCATTGGTAATCTTGTGATGAAATCCACTGATATTTAATCCCACTTCTACTATAGAATGTCTAAGTGAAATTAAAAAATGATGAGAACATAATTCTCAGCCTTCAACTGTTGACCCAGTAAGCACCATGCCACATACTCAACCAATACCCACTTCACCCAGGGCCACTAAGACTATTCCCACAAGCCTTAGTAAATTTTTAAAACTCATGGATGCAACACCAGGGGTGATTTGTAGTACACAAAGAGAACCCCCTCACACATTTCCATCGAAAAATATAGCTTTCTGAAATGCATGTTCGATTGTCTCCTATCGACCGATCAAGGTTTCGGTGCTCTGCTAATGTTTATAGCATCACTCGGGTCGAATCCTCAGTGATGAAACATTGTAATAGTCGATTGTTTTTAGTTGATTGTATACGGATTGGGGGGGGGGTTGTTTGTAGAGCTTAATTGAAGTGATGAACAATTGGTGTTTGATTTAACAATTTGATAAATATTGGGGTGAGTTCATTTTTAGGGAGTTATTCTTGTAATATCATAGATCGTTTCTTTATATTGCAGTTAATTTAACACCCGCTTCGAAAGATAATGTTGATTGGAATTACTAAGTGTTAATGCTTTAATCCAAGCCTTAACTTAACCTAGGGTTATAATGTTAATCAGAGCTTGTTGATGGTAGTGTATTTATGGTTCCAATAATCCATGGAAACCACACGTTAAACAAAACAAGTCACTAATCCATGACATGTTAAGTCTAACATACACAATGTTAAATGAAAAGAATATTCATCGAGCAAATAATCTCAATCAATTAACAGCCCAAAATTTTGACTCACCACAATAATATATTTTCCTAGATATTTATATTAATATTAATCTAGTTTATATATTTATGACCATTAATTAACAAGAGACGAAAAAGAAAGGGATAATAAAAGAGTGGTACATCGAACACACACACACGAACAATGATGAGAATTTAAAAAATGGAATTTCGACTAAATGTGGAAGAAAAATAAGGGAAGGGGATTAAACTGTATTTAAACTATTTTAATAAAATTAATATTATACTATTGAAGGAGTATGTGAATAAAATTTATTGAAGAAGAAACTTCCATTAAAACATAATCACAAAACAAAAACTTACAAGATTACAAATGAAGAACAATACAAAAGTGAAAGGAAACAAACAGAGGAGTAAGGGTATATCTAGTAAAAAATTGAGTATATAAGGACCTACCAAGCACATGGAAAGGATTTTTTTGTGCCAATATAGTCTCCTCTTATCTAAAATTCCAACACCTTTCAAGGATAGGAGGAGGATGCATTTATAGCCCAAGGAAGTGAACTGTTTTCATCCCCAATATGTCCCTCCACTTGCATCACCATGTTGGATATTTAGACATGAGAATATCAAGATATCTCTTTCAAAGTTGTAGATAATAAAGTTGGATGTGCTCTCTCAATATTTGGAGTCATTTGGACCTATGGAGCCGAAGTTATGACCATTTGATTAACCAAATTTAATATATCCATTTCAATATAATATCATTGAAGTCCAAAATGTGAAAGGGTTTTTGAATAGGAATATGCATTCAAAGCCTAATTATTTCTTCAAACATGTCGGCCTCCTATATCTAATCTTTCGCCCTGATAAATATCATGACTATTTAATGATTATATTATGAGATAGGTCATGAATAGTGGCCGGTGTTTAATTCTCATCCAGAATGGTGGGCGAGATTTCAAAGATTCATTTGGCCCCCTTGTTCTTGGGGTTGGGCCCTGAAATTTTTATCCATAATTATTTTGTATAGTCAAGAAAAAATGTTAAAGTTTCATAAAATTAGGGCTTTGGGATATAGACCAGTATGTCAATCATCATGGTTGGTTCGGTTTCTTCACAAATTCTTTGGGTCATCTTTTGTGGTCCATGAGATCCTTCAAATGGTAGAATTGGACCATGATCCCTTATAATGAAATATTTTATATTGAATTAGGAATCCTAAAAAACATAAACCACAAAATTTGGATCATTAGGGGGAGAGTTATAAATAAAATAGTAAACTGACTCAATTGGACTACATCTAAAAATGCTCAAAAATTATACTTAGTATTAAAACATTAATATTTCACACAAATTATTCACATTTCATATTAAATCAATAAACAGGGTATAAAATAATTTAATGAAAATATTAATAACTTCAACTCCCCCACACATAGTTATGTACATTTCCTCGTGTGCAACAAATATAAAAACATAACAAAATCATTTTCACTCACCAACATATATTACAATTTTATTTTCTCCAATCAGGGGAGGTTTAGAAAATTTCACTCATCCATTTTGAATTCCACCACAAGTTTCTACAGAAACAATGTTCCAAAACTAATTCATTTTTTCATGCTCAAATTTAGAAATGGAAAATGGGGACACTCAAAACTCACACCTCTCAAGATGATAAAATTAATTTGTGGAGGTTCACTCTTTCACCAACCAAAAGTAAAAATCTTAGAGTTTGAAAGAGCTATCAGCTTCCAATCCATATCCAAAGTGCACAAGAATCAAGAGGTATTTTTAATGTGTTTTTCTATGGCTATTGGATGTTAGGAATACAATGTCCATGAGATATAATAAGTTGGGTAAAACACCAACATAGAAAAAACAATGCACATTTTATTTGAAATAAAACATGGAAGGAAATGATAACACATATTTATAAGGGAATGATTATGTGAAGAAATACACAATAGAGGATTAAAATTTTAAGGGGATGAGAAGATGAAATATTTACAAACCACAAAACTTCTCCCAATGACATCAGAATATAATTCATGTGTTCTTTTTTTCCTTTTTTCACATTTTTGGAAAGTTGAACTTGGAAATGATCTCACACTCATATACCAACCCATGATTGATCTCCTCAAGATAGTAATTGTAATAGTTATAATAAGATCAAAGGATTAGGAAGAGTGATTTTTTACCTACCCAAGACACAACCCATTCTTATTTTCATTTTGTTAATTGTTTTTGAACACTTGTTAATAACATTTACAAAATTACACAAATGAAAGTACATTACATTCCCCAAAACACACTGAATGACAAACTCTCCCCATATTGAAATGGATTCTTTACCTCATGCATATGATAAAATGGTGAAATCAACAAAGGGTACCTATAATTAAATCCATTCCCCTCTACTTAAATTTTTAAAAAAAATTATGTAATGAAAATCCATGTTGATATTGGGTTGGAAAAGGTATTGGTCTTGTAATGTGGCTATCAAAGAAAAGGCTTTCATAAGCTCGAAGGGGCTTTCAATAGGAGGATTAATTTATGGTTAATGGGAGGATATTTGGATATTATAATTCTCATGGGGTTTAGAAAATGACTCTATCATATTAATGCACACTAAAGTAGGAAATTCAGCATGATGGTCCTCAAACTCAAGACTAAAAAATGGTGTTGAAAAACACACATTTTGAAAAGATGTCCATAGGTGTCCTTGGCATGGAAGAAAATGTTATTCCTCACGGTTTTGGAAAATAATTTTCAAAATAAAAAATCGACCATTCAAAATTTGTTAATTTTGACACAAAATTCCTTATCCAAATTCATGATGAAAATACCAAATTTTTGAGATGAAAACATGTCTGTTAACTCCCCAAAATGGTTAGAAAAAATTATAAAATTGGAAGGTGATTAATCATGACTCGTTATTTTTTGTGATATTTTGTTTTATGATACTTTTTTTGTTTTGTTTTTGTTTAGATATTTTTTATTTTATAATAAAGATAAACCCACACAAATGAGAAAGTGGAAAAGAAAGGGTTTGAAAATGAAAGTGGCAAAAAAATGAAAGGGAGAGGAAGAATAAGATATAGGTAGAGAGTGGAAGAGATAGAGAGAGAGAGTTAAAGGGAAGGAGGTGCCCCTGGTTTGGATTTGGTGGGTCTCCATATCTATTTAGTGGGGGGTCTAATGGAGATGTTGGGGATCCAGTGGAAGTCGATGTTGAACTGGGATTGTGCATCCTCTCATGGTGATTCTTTAATTGATGTCCATTAACCATGAATGTCCTTTTGGAAGAGGGGTCTTGACATGTACTTCACCAAATGGGTAAACATTAGTAGTAATAAAAGGACCTTCCAAATGAGAATTAAGCATACATGGGTGACTCCAAAATCATGAATTTAAGAGAATTACCAGTTCACCTTCATCAAATTCCTTTCTCATGATGTGTTTTCCATAGAGTACCTTAGCCCTTTCTTTGTACAAATTGGAATTCTCATAGGATTCAAGTTGAAGCTCCTCCAGTTCAGCCAATTGCAAAAAACATTCTTCAGCAGATTTTTCACAATCAAAATTACAGGTTTTCACAGCCCAAAAAGACTTATGTTGGATTTCAACGGGTATATGACATGCTTTACCAAAAAATAGACTAAAAGGAGACATCCCAATGGGTGTTTTATAGGGAGTTAAATAAGCCCAAAGAGCTTCACCAAGTCTTTCATGTCAGTCTTTTCTTTTGGGTTTTAAAAATCGCTCAAGAATCCTTTTCAATTCTCTATTAGAAAGTTCAGCCATCCCATTTTCATGGGGGTGATATGAAGTTGAAGTTTTATGTATAACTCCATTCATTTTAAAAAGTGATTCCACGTTTTTATTACAAAAATGGGTTCCTAAGTCACTTATCAAGGCACGAGGTGTGCCAAATCGTTGGAAGATGTGTGTCTTTAAGAACTCCGTAATAGTATGAGAATCATCCTTTCATGTGGGTTTGGCCTCTACCCACCTAGAAACATAATCAATCGCAAGAAGGATGTATGAGAATCCATTGTAAGAGGGAAAAGGTCCCATGAAATCGATACACAAAACATCAAAGATCTCACAGAAAATTAATGGATTTTGGGCAATTTCATTTCTCTTGGAAACTGTGCCAAACTTTTGGCTAGTGGGACATGATTGAAAAAACTAATGTGAGTCCTTGAAGAGTGAAGGCCAGAAGAATACAGAGTCTATGACCTTTCAGGAGGTCCTCTGTTTTCCAAATCGGCCACGTCTGGGAAGTGAGTGAAAAATTTCTAAGATGGGGGAATGTTCATCTTAATCGACACATCTCCTAATTACCATGTCTACCCCGGTTTTCCAAAGTTTATTTTCATCCCAAAAATCATATTTTGAATCACTTGTCAACTTCATTTTTTTTATTTTGAAAAAGATTCAGGAAAAACACAAAAAACCAAGTCTTTTAAAATTGGGTCATACCATGGTATTTTTTGAGTGAGACATGAAAGGTGCTCAGTGGGGAATTCAAGATCAATGATTTTAGAAAGAGAAGAATTAGAAATTCAACTCATGTTATTGGCCTCATGGTTTTCTTTTCTTGGTATGTCTGTGATTTCAAGGTCAAATTCTTGAAGCATTAGGATACATATTATTAGCCTTGGTTTGGAATCACTTTTATTGATTAAGAACTTTATATCAAAATGGTCTGTAAAGATGATGGCTTTGGCACCTAAGAGATAAGTCTAGAATTTATCTAAGGAAAAAACCACTACTAAAAGTTCTTTTTTAGTGACAATGTAGTGATATTGACTTTTATCCAATGTTTTTGATGCATAATAGAAGATATGAGGAATTTTTTCACTTCTTTGACCAAGAACATCACCAACGGCTCTATTATAATCATCACACATCAACTCAAAGGGTAATGACCAATCTGGGTGTTGGATTATTGGGGCAGATGTTAGGGTAGTTTTGAGTTCAACAAAGGCACTCTTGCAAACCTCATCGAAATGGAAAGTGACATAAGTTTGGAGTAAACAAGTGAGTGGGAGAGAAATGATACTGAATTTAGGGATGAATCTCCAATAGAAACCGACATAACTGAGAAATGAACGGATTTCTTGAACAAATGTGGGTTGAGGAAGTGATTGGATCACTTCAATTTTGGTAGGATCAACTTCAATACAATGTTTTGAATCTATGTTCTCTAGAACAATCCCATTTGCAACCATGAAGTGACATTTTGATAAATTTAACACAAGGTTGCACTTGACACACTTTTGGAGGACTAGAGAGAGTGAATTGAAACAAGATTCAAATCAATCACCATAAATGGTGAACTCATGCATGAAGAATTCCATGTATTGTTCAATGAATTCGGAAAATATACTCATCATACACCTCTGGAATGTTACAGGAGCATTGCAAAGGCCAAATGGCATTCTTCTATATGCATATGTTCCAAAGGGGCATGTGAACGTAGTCTTTTATTGGTCCTGAGGTGCGATTTGGATTTGTAAGTATCTGGTGTATCCATCAAGAAAGCAATTGTGTGACTTTCCAGGTAATCGTTCCAGCATTTGATCATGTAATGGAAGAGGGTAGTGATCGTTTCATGTTTCAACATTCAATTTCCTATATTAGATGCACACACACCGTTTGTTCTTCACTTGAGTTCTGAATAGCTCTCCATGTTTATTTGTGACAACAGTTATTCCACCCATCTTAGGTAAAACTTGAATTGGACTAACCAATTCACTATCAGAAATTAGGTAGATAATACTAGCTTGAAGAATCATGGTGGTCTCTTCCCTAGATACCTCAAGTATGAGTGGATTGATTCTTCTTTTTGGTTGTCTAATTGGTTTGGATGACTCCTAAAGATTTATGTGATGCATGAAAATGGTAGGGTTGATTCCTGGTATGTCATATAGGGTCCACCCTAAGGCCTTACTGTTTTCCTCTAACACTTGAACAAGTTTGGACTCCTCAGTTTTGGTAAGTGAAGAAGAGATAATGACAGGGTAAGACTGATCATGGAAAAGGAACAAATATTTTAGGTGTTTAGGTAGAGGTTTCATATCAGTCTCATATTTCATTTGTGGGTTAGAAAACTATGGAATGGAGGAAGGGAATTCAGTTTCTTTAGCTTCATTCTTCTTAATACTGTCCAAGGTGGAGCAGTAGAGGTCAGAGTTGATGTGGGATTCAAGAGAGTTTTCAAGTTCTTCTAGATTGATGGAGTCTATGAATGAGAGGTCCACATCAACTTCACCATTTATGAAATGGTTAATCATGGAGCAGATTTCGCAAAATCCTTTTTCATTAGAACATAGAATAACATGTTGGATTGGGGTTAAAATGACTCTTAAAAGTGTCATTTGAATCATGGATTGAGAATTCATAGTGATCCTCATATGGGTATCACATGGCTTGGAAAATGTTGAAATTGACCAGTTGGTCACCGAATTCCATGGATAAGATGCCTGAATGGACATCAATATTGGTTCTCATAGTCATGAGGAATAGTCTTCTTAGAATTAGGGGAGATCGAGAAGAGTTCATCTCACCTTCCATGTCAAGGACATAGAAATCAGCAGGGAAGATAAGATCATTGACTCGGACAAGGACATCCTCAATTATACCCTCAGGACTAGAAGTACTTCGATTGGATAACTAAATCACAACACCCATTGTATTTAAGGGACCTAGACAAATGTTAGAGAAGATGGATTTGGGCATGACATTAATTGAGGCTCATAATTCTATGAGTGCATCAATGAAGTTGTAACTTCCAATTTGGAATGGAACCGTAAAGGTCCCTGGATCTTTGAACTTTATGGGAGTAGACTGATGGGTGGAAACATTTTCAAAGGTCCTAAGTTGCCTCTTGTGGGTACATAACTCCTTGAGAAACATGGCATACTTAGGATTTTGTTTTATTGCATCTAAGAGGGGAATGTTGAATTCAACACATCTAAACTTGTCGAGCATTTCAGGATTGGGTTCAAAAGACTTATTTGGCTTAGAAACGGCTTGAGGAAAATGAATTTGGTTCATATTTGGAATAAAAGGTGGTGAGGGAATGGATTACGGTTTCTTTTCAAGTTTATTTTTCCTTTTATTTTCTATATCAACATTTTAATGGGGGTTGGAGGACTTCTATTGAGGCATAGCAAGTTGATTTCCTAATCTAGGTGCAATTGGACTTACATTACCCTTGAGGTTGGGTAATGGATGATCTAGAAGTTGGGGAGAATTGGATGGTAGCTTTTGACTGAGGTGAGATGCAAGTTGACCAATTTGGGTTTCAATGTTCTTGAGGCTGGAACAGGTGAAAGAGGAAAGATATTCCTTTACATTTCCCATGGTTTCTTGGAAGAAGAGGCTTATCCCATATTGGGATTACATAGATTTTGGTTCTTAGGAAAGTGATTGTATTGGTTTTGGAATTGGGAAGGATCACTAGGATAATGGAATCTTGGAGGAGGATTGTTCCTTTGAGGTTGAGGAATAAAAGGATAAGGTTGTTGGAAGTTACCAAAACCTTGACCATATTGAAAATGGTCTGGGTTTTGGGGAGGGAACTGAGGGGGATGAGATATGGGATTACCATACCTAAGGCCCTGGTTATAAAAAGAAGAGAAGGTCATAGAGTGAGGTTGGTTGATATTTCTAACAAACTGACATGATATTTGAGGGTTTATATTACACTGAGAATATAATGCATTGAGATCCATTAGTCCAGATAAATCAGATTGATCCTGTTGATGTTGTGGACATGTGTTAGTTGGATGAGATGAAGAGATGAAGATTCCACAGTTTTTGACAGGTCCTGAAAACATTGATTGCGGAGAAGACGAGGTTGGGGATTTGGTAGCCACAACTAGTTATCTCACAAGACCTGTAAGTTCACTCATCCAATCGGTCATCTTGTTCAGATCAATTTTTTGATTATCTTTGGGTAGTTTTACTTGAGAATGTGCTTGAGTATGGAATTTTTGTGTGTTTTTGGCCATGTTACTTATGAGATCTCTTACGGCTGTTGGAGTTTTATCAACAAGAGCACCACCACTTGCGGCATCAATGAGAGTTCTCTCTATACCCAATAACCCCTCATAAAAAGTATTGGATCAAGAGTTGATCATAGATTTGGTGGTGTGGGAATGTTGCAACAAGCTTTTTGAACCTCTCCCAGTACTCTTGGAGTGATTCACTTGGGAACTGACCAATACCACTTATTTCCTTTTGGATAGATACAGTACGAGAAGCAGGAAAAAATTTCTCTAAGAAGAGTCACTTTATGTGATTCCATGTGGTTATGGAACCAGGAGGGAGGTAGTAAATCCATGACATAGTAGTGTCATATTGGGATAAAGGGAATTCTCATAGTTTGATTTGTTCCCCAGAAACCCCTTGAGGATTCATGGTAGAGCACACCACTTAGAAGTCTTTAAGGTGAAGATGTGGATCCTCACCAGCTAGCCCGTGAAAATGAGCGAGAAGATGAATAAAACCCGATTTGAGTTCAAAGTCAACCTCTATGATTGGATATTGAATACCTAGAGTTTGATAATTCATATCAGGAGTAAAATTTTCAATAAGTGTTTGTTCCCTAGGATTGGTTATATCTAATTCAATTGGTTGGACAAGGACTGGTTCTTGAATTATAGAATTTTCTCTTATGTTCCTCCAAAGTTGGCAAAGTGTTCGCTCAATTTTAGGGTCAAATAAATCTGAGATATTTCTTGGGAGGCTATGGGAAATTCAGAGAGATATTGGAAGGAAAATGATGACTGGTTTTTCATTGTGTTTTTTGTGTTTATGATTTTTATGAGAAGAAGGGTTTTTCTTTTTGTTTTCTTAATCAATTTTTTTAAATGTTGTGTCTTTTTTCATTTTTTTACAATAACCAGAAACTAATGACTATATAAAGCACCATACCCGGCAACGACACCATTTGAAATGCACGGACGATTTTCGCCTCTCGACCAGTCACGATTTTGGTGCTTTGCTAATGTGTATAGCAGCACTCAGGTCGAATCCTCGATGATGATACATTGTAATAATAGATTGTTTTTAGTTGATTGTATTCTGATTGGGGGGGGGGGGTGTTTATAGAGATTAAATGAAGTGATTAATGATTTGTTTTTGATTTAAAAATTTGATAAATATTGGGGTGAGTTCATTTTTAAGGAGTTAATCTTGTGATATCCTGGAGGTTTTCTTTATATTGCAGTTAATTTAACACCCACTTAGCAAGATAATGTTGATTAGAATTAATAAGTGTTAAGGATTTAATCAAAGAGTTAGCTTAACTAAGGGTTCTAATCTCAATCTGAGCTTGTTGATGGTAGTGTATTTGTGGTTCCAATAATCCATTCAAACCACACGTTAAACAAAACAAGTTATTAATCAATGACATGTTAAGTACAATATACAGAATGTTAAATTAAAGAATATTCATCGAGAAAATACTCTCAATCACTTAACATCCCTAAATTTTGACTCACCCAAATAATATATTTATTCATCGATTGATATTAATATTAATCTGATTTATATATTTATTAAGATAAATTAACAATAGAATAAAAATAAAGGGATAAGAGAAGAGTGGTACATTGAACACACACACGCACAATGATGAGAATTTAGAAAACAGAATTTAGATTGAATGAGGAAGAAAAATTAGGGAAGAGGATTCAACTATATTTAAACTATTTTAAGAAAATTAATATTAGACTACAGAAGGTCAATGAGAGTAAGATATATTGAAGATGAAACTTCCATTAGAACAGAATTACAAAACACAAACTTTGAATATTACAAATGACGAACAACACAAAAGTGACAGGAAACAAAGAGAGGAGGAGGGGTGTCTCAAGTGAAAACATGAGTATGGTAGGTCCACCCACGACCTTTTCAAGGCTTTTTTCATGCCAACATATTCTCCTATCTTCTAAAATGCCAACCCCTTTGAAGGAGAGGAGGGGGGGGTGCATTTATAGCCCAAGGAAGTGGACTATTTTCAATCCCAATCTGTCCCTCCATATGCATTGCCATGTTGGAGATTCTGACAGCTGAATATCAAGATATATCCTTCTTCAAAGTTGTAGATAATAGACTTGGACAATCTCTCTGAAAAGTTATATTCATTTGGACCTATGGATCTAATGCTATTGCCGGTTTATTAAACACATTTAATATGTCCATTTCAATCCAATATTTTTGAAGTCCAAAATATGAAATGTTTTTTGAATATGAAGATTACTTCAAAGACAAAATATTTATTCAACAGAGTTGGGCGGTTATATATCCTATTTCACACCACCAAATATCATCTTCATTTGATGATTAAATCATGATATATGTCTTGAATAGTGTCCAGATTTTAATTCTCAGCCAGAATGGAGGGATAAAATTCAAAGCTTCATTTGGGCCCCTTGCTATTGGAGTTCGGCCCAGAAATTTTAATCCATGATTAATTTGGATTATAAAGAACAAATGGTAGAGTTTCATACAATTTGGGCCCTGGTATATACACCAGTAAATCAATCATCATGGCTGGTCCAGATTCTCCACAAATTCATTGGGTCATCTTGTGTTGTCCATGTGATCCTTCAAATGGAAGAATTGGCCCACTGATCCACTCTAATGAAATGTTTTATATTGAATTAGTAATCCTAAAAAATATTAACCACCCAATTTGTATCATTAGTGGGAGATTTATAAATAAAATAGTAAACTGACTCAATTGGACTACTTCTAAAAATGCTCAAAAATTATTCTTAGTATTAAAACATTAATATTTCAAACAAATTATGCACATTTCATATAAAATCAGAAAAGGTGGTGTATAATAAGACATGAAAATATTAATAACATCACTTCCCATTAAATAAAATATGATTTTCACTATCCTCTGACCATCCCTCTATTGTTTCTCCCTGGATAGTGAGACCACGCAACACTTTAGACTTTGAGTCTCCCCACTGAGACTCCTCCACCTACCACACCGAGGAAGATTTAACATTCATATAAAATAGATAGCCTATGCCTCCATCCAATCATGCATCAATATTAAAAGGGAAAAAATCCTCCATCACCATCCATGAATCCATGATTTCTCAATCTACATCATTCTGTGACTTCCTGCTTAATTAATCAGGCACCCAAATCCTCTTTCCTAAGGTGTAAGAAATCTCAAAGTATTTTCCTCGAGAAATTACTTCCACATTTGATACTGCTTGTTTCATACTTGCTGGGAGAATATATTCCTCAATATCATGTGATCTATGAAGATAAATATGTGTTGCACAATGAGGCCATGCCACCACAACTTCAGTAAGAATATGACCGCTAAAGCAATAAATCATGGGTGACATAGTTATGTTCATGTGGACATAACTTCCTAGACCCATAAGATATCACTACCTATTGTTTCATCAACACACTTCCCAATCCTAGACCATAAGCATCACAAAAAACATTAAATGTCACCCCTTCCTCTGGTAACCTTACATGGGAGCTGTAACTAGCTTCCCCATCAGGTAGCTAAAAGATGAATGAAACTGCTCACTACACACGAAGGCTTGATATTTTCTAGTCAAAGCTATCAATGGAGACACAAGTTGAAAGAATTCAGGTAGTACCCTCATGTAATAGCCCACCAGATCCAAGAATCTATGAACATCTTCCACGTTCTTGGGTTATACCCAAGAAATAATTTCCGTGACATTTGATGGGTCCACTAGAATCCCTTGTTGAGACACCACATGTCCAAGGAAGTGCACCTCTCACATCTAGAACATTAACTTGGACAACATACCAAAGAGATGTTGCTGCCTGAGGACCTCCATGACTATACTGAGGTGCTTAATATGATCCTCGTCTAATTTTGAGTAAACCAGAATATCATTAATGAACATGATGATGAACCCGCCCATGATCTTTTGGAAGGCAGAGTTCTGGATCCCCATGAACACGGCGGGTGAATTCGTAACTCTTGAGGGCATTACCACAAACTCGATGTGCCCATTACTTCACCTGAATGTAGTATTTTCTATGTCACACTTCTTCAAACTCAACATGTTATATCCTTACATCAGATCAATCTTGGAGAACCAAGGTACTCCCCTTAACTGGTTGAAAATATCGTCTACTCTTGGGAGATGGTAATTATTTTTAACTATTACTTGATTCACTCTCCAATAGTATATGAATAGACTCAAGACACTATCTTCCTTCTTCATAGACAATACTAGAGCACCCCCAAAAAATGTCACTCAGTATAAAAAACCTTTTTTCATTAGGTTGTCAACTAGAATCTTTAGCTCCCACAACTCTGAAGTCTTCATCTGATAGAGTGCCATCGAAATCATACGAGCACTAGGTTTCATGTCTATTCCAAACACAATGTGATTTAGAGGGGGGGGGGGGGGGGTAGATTCACAATATTTTTGAATAAAAAATCCATGAAATCCCAAAAAACCACCGAGAACCTCTACATTCTTTGTGCTCATCGACCCCTCGGACAGCTTGGATGACACAAAAAGAAAAGGCTTCACATGCCAATTTCCATCCTAACGGTTATTCTTTCCAACAAATGCTATACACTAGACATCCATGTCTAAAAGTGGGACACTCCTTTGGATACAACAAATAATTTTATGCACATAGAAAAGCCAATCGATTCCATGGATGACATTGTATTTCTACATATGTAGCATAAAAAGATCCCCACTCGACTGATGTGGCCCCATCATTTGTCTACATCCCAAAAAATCATAAAATAGATGAGTCTAAACTCCAATTGGAATAATCAACACCAGAGGCATGGAATGCCTCTCTATGTCTAGTCCAAAGGAATGAGATTCAATGGGTGCAACAATGGAGTTTGATTCTTCTCAATAATACAAATCCCACACAAGAGTACCAAACAGACTAATCATAACTCAAATAACCTCTGACCCCATTGGAACTGCTGCCATGGTGGCATGAAACATACAACACCCAACTCCTATAACCCTATGATATCGAACACATCCCTGACCACACCCTGGTTAAGGTCCATGAGGAAACCCCTGATGTGGTCCTCCTCTTGTTCAATCAACCTTTTGTGGAGCGGGAGCCCGCTGCCCCTACCGCTGGAAAGGTCTGACCGGAAATCACTTCTGCTGAGGTGGGAATTGAACCTTACCACCCCCACCATAATATGTTCAAACTGTGAACTAGCTCCAAAGATGTCCACACCTTATATAGACAAATAACAACCATCTCAGACCCATGGGGATAGGGTGATGACCATGAGAATGGAACTGGAACTACTGAGTCTAGCATCCATCGGGATGAAACCAAGAAGTTCCTGATGTCAGAGACCAATTACTGACCATATTCACCTTCAACAAACTCTACTTTCTCCCCTCTCATGGTACACCTCCCTATAATTGAATCTTATTCACTACATTATCCTTCTTATGGACATTTAAGTATGCCATTAGGGTAAAGGGAATGACAAAAAACTGAAGAGAAGGATAGAGTTCCACCTACATGTGTCTCAACCATGACTCCTCATCTGGAAAGATATTTGGAGAAATGTGTAAGATATTCTGGAAATTGATTCTCAGTTCCCCCACCAACATACTCCCAATTAGAGGGAGAGAATATCCTACCTCTTCTCAACATTCATCGTCAGGGAAAGAAACAATCCCAGAAACATCGTATCAAGGTCATCACATGAGACATATGTCTCCTTCCTCACCCTGATGTAAATAGTCGACCACTGAAATATTACTCCTCATATCTATCTCACTACGGGAGGAACCCAGTACAGCCTAAGAGAATGGATCAAGGTAAAGGTGATTGTCATCTCCTCAAGCATTCCCTCCATCTCATAGTCTAAAAAACAACCTTCATACTTCTCCATGTTCTGTTGTTGGAATGAATGAAGGGTATTTTTTCACAAGTCATGTTCCTCCTCCAGATTGGCCCTCTTCAGATCAGTCAAGTCATCCTACTGGTCCTCAACTACTCATACTATAGGTGGGTGACATCTGGTTTCCACAGATGAAGTGATAAACAAGGAATTCTTAAGTCCATGGACTATGCAATTTTCTTTTATGATTTATTTTAACCCTTTAATTAAATTAAATTCGGAAAAGACCAAAGATTCAAAAGAACACATGTTGTAATGATGCATATACCTTTCCTAGGGTCAGCACCCGACAATCAGAATATCGTCACTTAGTCGTTCGGTAGGCCCATATTCCTTGCATCTGATCACGAGGGGGGATCCGGTTTCCTCGTCAGGCCTCCCTAGCCTATTTCATGCACAATATTTTATTAATACCACTTTACTACCATCCATTGAAATCATCACTATGAAAAAAATTTATATTCTATCCTATCTCTCAACCATCGCATTGATACCATTCTATCACAAACCACATTCTTCAAAATGAGGGAAGGGGCAAAAAGCAGCACACCCTTCCTTCTTCAAGATTAAGGAGAGATAACGAACCTCGAGTCCCACCTTCAATAGGCCCTAGAGTGGCAACTTTCTCCAAGGGTATGGAATATAACACAAAATGAGAGACATTACCCTTTTGAATGAAAATAGGATCGTTAAATAAGATGATAAAAGTCCCAAACAAAACCAAACATTTATTTAAGGGAAACCAAAATCCAACACATTCTTGAGTTAAGAAAAATCTACCCCAAAGCTAAAAAACTCTAATTTAAGGCACCAAAAAAAATATTAAGTAGCAGAATAGCAGCTACCCTGATGATCGAGCTAGTAAATTCCATCAAAATCCTCAAAGTCCCCCTAGAATCCTGAGAATAGTTTTATATCGTAGGGTGATCATAAATGTATACTCAGTAGGGAATCCAAAGTCACTCATGCTAAAGTGGGAGAATCCTAATAATGCCCTGATAAAATCAAAAGAAACCAACAAAATGTAATGGAGGAATGCTAACCATCTCATCCTCACCAAGGAACACTAATAAAAAACATAAGTCATGTAAGATAAAAATAAAATCACATCAATGATTTGGGTACCCTGCACCACTTTCCAACTAGTTATCTACTCCTCCCTAGTGGATATCATCTTGATGATACCGCTCTTCCCAAATTGAGTCCCAAAACCACAACTACCTGCACAAACCTATGCCAGAAACCACATTTATCATTCCCATTGAAAATTGGGTCGCAAAAATCAATCATATTTCCCAAAATCACTTAGACCTCATCCCAAAGACACATGGGAAATAACCTGGCCCACAAACACCTAAGTCACAACAACCACACCGCCCACACAAAAACACTTGGGCATAATCTCGAAGAAACCTAGGAAACAAACCATGCCAAAAAACACCAAGGACTCTCACCACACCAAAACCTCCTAGAAGGATATTGTTCTTTAGTAAACATCAAGCCATTATAGCATGCCCGAATACACTTGAGTGGTATGAACCGTAAGAGGGTGTGATAAAAAATGTTTGTAACCAACCATCCATACTCCCACTAGGATGTTGGAAAAGACACCATCCCATATGAAATGGGGTTGTTCGGTGTATAGTTCTCTACATGGGTGCAGTGCATGATGAAAATTACAATGAAATACAATTTTATAGATATAGGTAAATAAAAACTCTTCCCAACATATGTGTTTCCATCCAAGAAACGATCCCACAAAATACACCTTTGATGATACCCCTACAAGAATGTATCACCAAAAATGATGGTCAGGTCAATAATTTGAAGTATACCCCCAGCTAATCCATTTAACCAATTTTCAATATGTATTTATCAATTATTTTATTCATTCCATCACTACTTGGTCATCATATAACCGAAATACTAGAAACCATTCTCATAAGGCGAATAACCCGATTAACTAAATCATGTTAATGATTATTTCATGATTTCACCCATTCAAGTCACAACAAGGCACCGATCTAGAGAACATGGGTGAAAAATTATACACTTCCAACATTAAACAAGGGAATATGGACGTAGGTACGGGATTTATATATTGACATCCATTCACAAAAACAAATATGAATCAACCCACTTGTAGTCCCACAACACACCAACATTGAATTGATGCAGTCCCAATCTAATACAAGGTCATCCATTCCAGAATAAATAAATCTCTCAACTTGAGATTCCATCACACAAATTGTACCACCCCATATAGAAATCCCACAAAAAAACACCACCAAACAGAATCCTCGCTACACAAACATGCCATCCCCCAAACATAAGGTCATTCTCTATGTCCACCTCATAACTCATAACAAGGATACCAATAGAAACTTCACACAACTCCCACAAAGTACAAAATCCTACCAAACACATCATACAACCACACCATTACACCAAGAATACACATATTTATCAAGAGGGGTTCTTTAATTCATCTTTAAATAATAGGGGTGATAACATAACATTTTTTACACTTGGGAATAAATTTATTTAACCAAGTATAATTGATTATGTGGATTTCTTGTTACAACCATTTATAAATGAATCAAAACAAAATACAGTACACAACCAGTGCACAAGGAAAGACCTCCCATGACCATGATTTTCATAAGGCCCTACAACCCATACAATTCCAAATAAAGTTCATATATAACAATTAAAACATCATACATAACATCATCACATCCCTGACATTATTTAATTGACCCCAATAATCATATTATCATCATATTCCCATCCCATCATTTATTACATGTTATGATAAAGGATCCATTAAATCTTCATGAATTAACATTACTAATCCCACCCATCATGAAACAAAAATAAATAGAGGTAGAAGAATACCTTTGTAAAAAAACATTTGACCAAAACTCCTCTTCACACCTAAATAGGGGGTCGTGTGATTAGTATGAATGAATCAAAAGGAACTAAATAAATGGATATAACCCAACATATGACTCCATGGGGAGGGAGATCTCAAGGAATACCAATAGAAAAGAGTGGAAAGGACCTCCACTTTAGAAAAAGTCATATCCTATATCAACAGAACATAAACAGTTTCAAAGGTCATTAATGTGTGATCGTGATCAAGATCAAGCGATTTGAATATATTAGATTCCTCATATCCTTACGATAATAAATATATAATTAATATCAATTTAGATTCCCTTAAAAATTACCAAACATTGAGTTAATATTTTTTTACATCAAATAAAACATAAGAGGGGTGAAAATGTGAAAACTAGGTGAAACTGGGAAAACTGTAAATTTGGAAAAGGGTGAGACACCATTCGGTGTTCCACCAATTCAATGTGTCACCATTGGGGAAATAGACTGGTTGTTCAAACTTTACGGTGCCACTATTTTTGTGTGCCCCCATGTTAGTGTTCCCCCATCATGGTGCCATCGTCACAGTGCCATTGTTTTTTCAAAAAAGTTTGGTGGAACAAGATTTTTGGTAAACTCCTAAAACAAACCAGTACCACCCCCAAGAAAACCAAAAGCACATTATTTGCACAAAATAATTGACTAGGTAAATCCAAGTAATTACAATATAATATAATCTCTTTATCTTATGATATCTAAAAAATAAAGATGCACACTTTGTTTCATCATTATTTTTTTCTTTATTCCTTATTTACATAACTAGAAAGAGTTACCTTTTCATTCCATAAATATGAATTTGGTGAAGATAATACCATCTTGATCAACTAGGACCAAGATGTAAATTCTATTAAAGAGTGGAAAATCATTTCTTGATCATTCAATCAGTGTCATTTAACCAATGACACAGACAACACCAGCCACATCACAACAATATTAATTCTTTAGATTTCATCTTTCATTAATGTACATAATCAAATAGTATAAATTCATAACACAATCAGTATAAGAGACAATTACACATGTTTGTAGATAATAACTACAAACTACAACTAAAGCATTTAATGTTCCTATTGGCACATCAGTTCTCATGACATCACCCACTCAAGATTGCCAAGTGAAATCTTCATGAGAAGAACCCTCAATGCTTTTGAGCCCCCAACATATAATAGTCACGCATTATATGTTTACAGTCTGTATGATGATCATATACCATAAAAATTGTAAGATTAGTGTAATAGTTTCTTGATGTTCTAATTATATCCTAGGAACTGTTATAACCTTTTGATATGATAAATTATCTAATGAAATTTACATATAAATTGTGGAAATAAAAAAATCAAAACTATTATGGTAATATTACATAATTCATAACTCACTGTATACATGATATGGAAATTTAGAAGCACTATTCCAACTGATTATAGGGAACCCACTTTTAAAACACTCACACTTTCAATAAATCAATCCTTCCATGACCCCATTGCGTGGAAACTCTTTTATCTATGACATTTCCTCCTTACGTATGAATCATCAATATATGATATCATTAAGTGCATCTATTTTGTCTACTGTCAAAACTTGACATCTCAAATAGTTCCACTTTTATAATAATCATAACTATATTATGATAACACTTCTCTTACTAGGTGATATTCTAATAATTTTAACAAATCAGTCTCTATTATACACTTCTTATTCTGCTTCATAATAATCGGAACTATACTTGGTATTTATAGATATGTCTACCAACAACATGAATGTGACTCTATTTCTAATTACCCTATATTGACTGTTATATTAGATCATATTGAAAAAAATAATGACAAGTATGTTTCCTCTTAAACTAGTGCCCCTCTTGTGGTATGGGGAACATGTATTTTTTACTCTCTCAAGTAGAATTTAATAGTTCTGACCACTTCCTATAGGTTCTAGGAAACACAAAAGCATGCAATGTGTCATGCCCAAATATTATTTTGTCATGATCGATGGTCATCCTAAGAAAACCTGAAGATTACATTCATTATCAATAGAATTTAATCCAAGAAAACAGACAATAGATAAAATGTCAAAACAATGTGTTGAATTATCACATATTATTTGTAATTAATTTAAGTAATTAATGAATTATCTTGCATGAAATTATTTATTAATTGATGGATTTGACTACATATATATATTTTAAAATCATCTTGGTGTAGTAATCAAGGGAATATTCCTTTTAGCGGTTATCGACATGTGTTCCACAAATCTCCAAAAATTGTTTTAGGAATATTTGGAAGCAATCAAGGCAGATCGTAACACTTGAATCATTTATTTTTTTCGCCTCGAGAATAAATTATAGAGGATTCTGCATTATCTCTTTAGAATCGAGAGTATATGGTGGATGAAGATTAGCCTCCATTATTTGGATAATTTTTGGAGAGGTAGCCCACTAGGGCTTGAGTGGATTCTCTCTAACTATTATTGTGCATAACACAAAAAGATAGGCTCTCTTGAAAAATAATATAATTGGATTTATATTATAGAAGGGTTATATGTGAAATTTTTTATTTATTTAATCCATTGAGAAACCCCTTTTCTAAAATAATAATAATAATTTTTTCTAGACATGCACATAACCTGCAAATTAAATTAAATATTATTTAATAAAATAATATTAACTAAATATTATTTCTCATAGGAATAAAAATATTGGTCCTTTATTCATAAATAATAAATATCAGGTCTTGAATAATGACTATTTATTTTTTTAATAAATGTCACACAATTATTCAATAATAAATATGTAACAACCTAAACTTTTTGAGTGAGAATTACTTCCTCAAAAGGTGTTATATTATTTTGTACTCAACAAAACTATATCCCTTTAATAATGAAGTATGTATAATTGAAAGTGACCATTTGGTTTCAAACATTATATTAATGTTTTTGAATTTTGACCATTGGTAAATATGAACCACGAAAAAAATACTCTTCAGAAAAATTATAACATTATAATTATTGTTATAAATAAAAATTATAATGGTTAATTTATAGACAAAGAGGAGTCAATGGAATCATCTAGTATAGTCAATCCGTATGAATCCTATTTGTCAGAACGTGTGAGGGAGTTAGTGTCACTGGGTTTTTTCTCTTGAAAAATCCCAAGCTGAGATTGAATGTTTTTATCTTGAATGAAATTGCCTATGAGAGAAGTTCAAGTTAGTGGAAATTACCACTCAGGCCATGTTATTGAGCCACCGAAAAAATATATCACAATCACACAACTCTCCATTAGAACATATGAGGGTGTTACACGGTTTTATGTGTTGAGGAATTAGTTAATTCTAGTTTAATAAATATGCATAAATAAAATTTTTATGCCATCAAATCGGTTATTATAATTTTTTCTTAAAAATATATTGAATTTGATAAAATGAATTTTTAGACATAAATTGTTCATTACAAAATTATATAAATATTTATAATAAAATAATTTATTATGAATAATAATAATTTCAATGAAAGAGTTTGATAAAAATGATATTAATTATATTTAAATTATAAAATAATTTTAATATTTTCAGGTGTTAGAAATTTTTCTACGAAAATTACTATGAATTTATATCCACTTTTATTTTCAATAAATAAAACATTTTATATTTAAAAGTTAAATTTCTCATACATAGAGAATTATTATGATAAAATAAAAAACATTTTTCAAATAATCATGTCAAAATTAGGTTAGGGTGAATTTTTGATAATTTTCTAAAACATTATGTTATTCCGTTATTGGTAAAAATACAATATTGGGTTTTCGATAAGATGAATTACATCCCAATGACATAGTAAATAATATAAAATTATGGTGGAATATTTTGGATTATAAAAAAAATATATGTCCAATGTGGCCCATACCATTGGAAAATTCCATTTGTAATCCCAAGGTTTTGAATTTATCACTACCAAGGGGTCCAAGAAAAATATTAAACAAATCCTCCCCTTTTTTGATAAATACCCACCCATTTCCTCATTTCATTTAACTCAAATTTTATTATCCAAAAATCATTGATAGTTTTACATCACAATGCGTCATACAAAGGTGTACTCAATAATCCAAGTTACCAATATTCTAATTTTTGGAGTTACTCTTCTAGTTAAGAGAAATCCCTACATCTCTTTCCCTTTGAAGATCCCCTTTTATTTAATATGTCCTTAAAAATTCCATAATATTTTATCATATACATTTAATTATTTAATTTATGTATATTAAGTGTTGGTTATGAATTTGATACATATTTTACCAGTCTTTATATTGTTATCTAAAATCTTGTTTTATCCTTGTTATGCTACCGAATTTTCTTTCAAAAATTACCCTCATTTTCTCAAGAAAGTCGTGAATTTTCATTAATTGAATACTAAAAAATCATTATTTTCTAGAGGTTTTAGAAATTATATAACAATTATATATTTTATTTCCCAATTTAAATATGTAAAAACCTCATTCCATTTCTGTTGGTTATATGTGACATAGTGATCATGTTTTTACGCACTTTTTTAAAATTCCATAATTTTTATATGGAACCCATTTCTTTTATTCCCCCCGAGAAATTTATGAGATGTTTGATTATTATATATGTGACTCCGATGAATGTTAGGACATATTAATGGTGTGACCTTGTATCTCTCTATTTCATTGTGTAAATAATTTAATCTCTAGAGATGACATGTTTTACAATACCATAGGGAATAACCTTCGAAATGTTTATGACACCTTAGTGAAAAACCTTGGTTATATTCTTATGAATGTCTAAAATAATTTTATTATCCAAATTTACATGTTATTATTTGTCTAATTTTATTTATTATATGACCCATGTTCTCTTTTTCTTACCATAATGACAATCTTTAGGTTGTTATTAAATTTCCTCATGATCGCATGTAAACTGTATCCCTTGCATTCACATGTCGGATATTATGGTCACCCTTTACATATATATATATCCCTAGGTTATGATATATTGTAATTTTTACTTAGGATGAAACTTTTATAGACATTAATGTTGAATAGAATAATTTTTTATGCATTCATGTATTATTTAACTTTTTTACAAGGAAACTTAACTTTTTACGATCCTCTGTTTTGTACAATGTAATAAATGTTAGGTAATAAAATGGAGATATGAAATAATTGGTATCAATGTTGGGTTTAGTTATTTTTGGAAATTAGTATTGGAAAAAGTTAGGAAGAAAATTAGGGATAAGTTATAATACAGGGAAAACATCGTGGTATGTTTGTGAATTATTAAGTAAGTGATTTTAGGTAAATAAATCACTATATATATATACAAGTGGATGTTGACATGGAAAATATATACCAGTAAGTAACAACTTAGACAAGGTGTATCAGGCCAGACTCGGTGTAACCATGTTCCAGGAATTGGGTATTTCTACACACATGTTTTTACACTCTAACGGAATATGATTGGTTAATCAGATGCTTTTTATTAACCATTATAATGGATTTAGAGAAAATGTAATTGTTGATAAAGAATTAAATATTTCATAATGATGTTTTTGGACATGAAATTCAATTATAATTATAATATTATCAAATAAAACATGATTCTCACTAACATTTTAATTTTTTAGAAAAGTATAGCAAATAGTAGAAACCACGTAAATGGTGAGCACAATGGAACATGCGATGACGACTTTTCAATTGATGTTGGAATGGGAAAATTACTAATAATGATGAATAAAAAAACTTTAGTTATGAGGAATAAGTTGAATCAAGATGAGATAATAGATTCACCTAAATGGGAATAATTTTTAGTTGAGTCCATTCTTCATTAATTACCATCTACCTACTCATTGATTTATGAATAGTGGATAAACTCTATAGACAAGATCATTTCTATACTCAATTGTTTGGAATAAGAGGAAGTCAACCTAGCTATGTTCCGCATAGGGGGAAACCTAATAATTGGTGGGAACTAGTTAAAAATATGAATCCAAGAGGGTATATTGAATCTATAGTGTAGGAAGTGTTCATGGTATCTTTTTTCGAAAAACATAAACCCTTTCAATGTGAACGAAAATAGAGAAGGAATTCCTAGAGCTAAAGTAGAAGGAAACTTAATCGATGGGAATCTATTATATGACCATGAAGATAATTTCCCGTTACACCTCTATATTTTTCATGTATCCTAGTGGAATGGTTGATATATAATTCAGTGGATGAAGACACTATCTACAAAAGAATATAGCCAACCGAGACTATGAACACTATGAGGAGATCATGATAAGTACTATAAAAGTTGAACAGAAGTTCAGGGAGACATAGTAGTTCCATAGATCAAATGAAAATAAGAGATCATTATATCCAATCATGGGGAGGATATTTGTTGAAGGAATAGGAGGAATGCAAGTTCTACTTCCCACATGAAAAAAATATGGGAAGAAGAATTGGGAGAACTACTTGCTTTGGAGTGATAAAAGTTACAAGTGTATAAGAGATGGCCATATTTATCATATCTTTCATAGTGAGATGAATTCTCAACTTCTCAACACTAAAAAAAGGAATATGGTGCATTACATACCTAAATTCCATTTATTCATCTGTGGATAGCTTGGTAACTTAACCAATCACTGTCCAAATCCAAAGTTATTGTAGGGGAATCACTAGCATCCTCATAATTTACCAAGGGAGAAAAGCACTAATTTTTATATCATGATGGATGAAGTTAAAGATCTAAATTATGTGGCGGTAGGTACTCTCATTGTTATATCAATTCTAGTATGTAATTTATTTGATTTGGGTTCTATGAAATCCTTTATTTCCTCAATGTTTTCAAAGAATATAGAATCTATCCATTAATTGATAGATGAAGAGTTATCAGTCAATACTACTAGAAGGATTATCCAAAAAACAATAGTGTATATAAACTCTAGTATTCATGTTATAGAGTAAAATCCAATAAAAAATATAGTATTCATTTCCATGTTTGTATTCAATATAATACAAGGAATATGCTTGATATTAAATTATAATTCTATAATAAACATCATAATCAAGTAAATCTCAGTAGTCTTTAATCAAAAACTGATACTTGTGTCCAAAGGAGGGATATCACGAACTGATCATTGTATGGGAGAACCACCCATAGCCTTATTTATAGATATTATCAGTGAAGATGAATAAGGAAATAAAATCACACGAATAGTTAATGTCCCCTAATTTAGCAATGCATTGATGAATTTCTTGAAGAGTTACCTAGTCCTCGCATATAGAGATATGTAGAGTTCTCCATTGGAATCATTCTTGGATCCAAGATGATATCAAATGACCTTTATTGATTGGAAATGTGGGACAGATGGAATTAATGAACGAAATCCCTGATTTTTTGGGAAGGGGTTTATCCAGTCAAGTGTGTCTCGTTGGGGAGAACATGTTCTCTTGGTGAAGAAGATTGATGGATCAATGTGGATATGAATTGATTATATAGATATTAATGGGATAAAAGTGAAGAATAATTATACTCTTAAAATAATTGATCATTTATTTTAATTGCTTTATGGAGATCAGTTTTTCTCAAAGAATGATCTTTGATCTGGTTATCATCAATTGTGGGTGAAGAATGTAGATAATCCAAATATGACCTTCTGATCAAGATATGAACATTGAATTTATTTATACCCATAAAATTGACAAATCCCCAAAAAATTTAATGGATTTTAGGAGTATAATATTTAAGTCCAACCTTAATGAATTTGTGGTAGTTTTCATAGATGATATTATGATAACATATAAATGTCGTGAGGATCATGAAAATCAAAGAAGGGTTATATTTAAACTATATGGAATGAGAGGTCATTTAGAACGTTTATCAAATGTGTATTTTTGTTACGACAATTTTTTCCCATGGGGAACATTGTAACTAATGAAGGAATATCAGTTGATCCGTTGAAGAAAAAAGTTATGGAGGAGTGGCCTCAACCTATAACTGTAATAAAGATTCGTAGTTTCCTTATATTAGTGTGATATTATTGGAGGATTGTGAAAACAAATTCACAAATTTCTAATCCACTAACAATGTTAACTCAAAAAGGGTCTATGTTAATCTGGACAAATGAGTGCAAAGAATGATTCCATGATATGAAGAAGGGATTGGTTATATCATCCATTTTAACTCTACCCTCTTTTATAAAAGGATTCATTATTTCTTTTGTAATGTATTTCTGAAAGGGCTTTGGTGTGTCCTCTTGAAACATGAAAATATGATTGCATAGGCATCTTGATAGTTGAAGCATCATGAGAAGAATTATCCTAGGAAAGAACTGGAGATGGTTTCAGTTTTTTCTCTCTAAAGATATAGAGGAACTATCTTTATGGGAAGAAATGTGATATATACATAGACCATAAAAGAATGCTATATATTTTCACCTAAATGGAATTTATCTTGGGAGAAAGGAGATGGTTGTAACATCTTAAATACTATGATTTCTCATTTAATTATCATCTTGGAAGAGAAAACTATTTCACTGATTCATTACATAGGAAAGACCCTGTTGTGTTGTAAATGACAAGGATTCAAGGAGATCCTTTGATCAATGAAATTTTAAAACTAGGCATGGAAATTTTAGTGTAAGGCACACCATCTAACCAATCCCAAATGATTTATCATCCATCATTATAAATTAATATCAAGAAAAATCAAAGAGATGATCATTTTTTATAGAATAAATTAGAGGCTGCGAAGAATGGAACATTTCCTGATTTCAATATTGATCAAGAAGGTGTACTGAAATTTCATACAGGGTTATGTGTTCCACCTATTCTGTAAATAAATAATGATATGATGGATGAGGCTCATATCTCTACTTACTATATACCTCAATGAATCCTGAAAATTTATTGTGAACTTCATGATCATTATTGGTGGGATAACATGAAATGAGATATTACCGACTACACTATAAGGTTACTAGTGTGTCAAAAATTGAAGCCAGGGCAATAAATTTTTATGGAGAATTGGAATCAAAACTCATAAAAGAATGAATGTGTAATAATATCACTATGGTAATTTTCACTGGTCTCTTAAAAATTCATAAGGAAATAATGTGATTTGGGTTATTGTGGACCCTCTCACAAAGACTGCCCATTTTATCTCTATTCAAGACGAATTATTTGTTGGACAACATGCCATGATTTACATTAAGGTAGTGTTATAATTGAATGGAGTTCCACATTCAATAATTTTTTATCATGATACAAGGTTCACATTAGAATTTTTGATAAGTCTTTAACATTATATAAATATTGAATTTAATTCTAGAATGACCTATCACCCTCAAACTGATAGCCAATATGAAAGGACTATATTAAAACTCAAGGACATGTTGAGAATATTCTTTATATAATATAATGATTCATGGGATATAAATATATCATTAGTTGAGTTCACAAAAAACACAAACTTGCATTTGAGTATTCAAATCAATCCTTATTATGATCTATATAAGAAGCAATGTAGAACTTCTAATTGTTGGAAAAAAGCTGGTGAGAGAATGATTCTTGGGCTAGATCTTGTACAAGAGGTGATATAAAAGTTCCATTCCATCCAAAAACACATATAACCCATTCAGAGTCGGTTAAATAGAAATATTTACAATGGTCTAAGGGACATAGACTTTGATGTTTTTGAAAAATTCATTCTTTGAATTTGACATTGGAAGAGAGTCTTGTGGTTTGGGATGAAAGGGAATAATATCCCAATGTACATTGGACCCTACCAAATAATTGATTTCATTGGATAAGTGTACTATCATCTAGATGTTCCACTAAATAAAGATCAACCTCATGTTATTTTCCACATTTCTATATTGATGAAGTACATACCTCGCCCTTCTGATGTACTGAATCCTGAGGTGGTACAACTGAAACATGATATATCTAATGAGAAGCGGTTGGTGGAGATCTTGGACTATAGAGATACAATAAGACTATGAAACTCATTAATTTGTTGTGGTAGACCAACGAATTTTAAGAATCCATATGGGAACAAGAGGAAACTATGAGATAAAAGCACCCAAAAAATTTCTAAATAGAGGGATCAAGATGAAATTTCAGGTACTAAATTTCTTATGGGGGAAAATATAAAGAGAGAAATTTTTTGAATGATAATTATCTCCCAAAAGTTTTTGTTGTATTATTTTGTACTTAAAATATATATATCTATTTTAAAAATAAGTTAGTATAACTAAATTTTGACTCTATGTTTCAAATAATATATGACTATTGGTAAATTATGACCATTGGACAATATGAAAATTTGAAACAATACTCTTAATAATAATGTTAATTTTATAATTAGTGTTATAAATAGAAGTGATAATACTTAATTAATGTTGAATAAAGTGTAAATTTCATCATCCTGTAGAGTCATACCATATTAATCCTATTAATAAAACCATGGGAGGGTTTAGAATCAATGATTTCACACTTGACCAATCCCAATATGAGCTTCAACACATTGATATTGAAGTAAATCACCCACGAGAGAGGTTCAATTAAGTGGAAATTTCCACTCAGGAGATGTTATCTGAGCTGCCCCAAGAATCTGTCACCATCGCACACCTCACACATTGGTCATATTTAGGTCTTATAATGGTTTATGTATTGATTAATTAGTTATTTAATGTGTAATCCATTTTTATAAATAATATATTAATTCCATTAATTTCTTTCTGGGAATAGTTTTTCCTACAAATAAGACAAATTAAATAAATTTCTTTTTCAGATAGAAATTTTACTTTTTAGAAAAGATATGAATATTTATAATAAACCAATATATTTTTAATAATAATTATTTCAATTAAATATTATGATTAAAACACTCTTGTTTGAATTTAAATGATAAAATAATTTTTTTTATTGTCATAAATTTAACTATGCATTTTCTATATGCTATTTTTTAAAAAAATAAGGTTTTTTACATTTAAAAGTTAAATATCTCATATTTATAGAAATTTTATTAAATAAAAATTTTATTTTTTGAAATAATCATATTGATATTATGTTAGGGTAAATTTATGATAATTTTTTATAATATTTTGTTTTTGGTGAATAATAAAAATACAGTTTGGAGTTTTTGGAAAGATTAATGACATTATAATAATGTAATAACTAATATAAAATTTTGGTTTACTATTTTGGATTATAATAAGATAATAGTTATCATATTTGGCCAATGACATGTGAAAATATCATGGGGAATCCCATGGTTTTGAATTTACCACTACCTAGGTTTCCAAAGAAATTATTAAACAAATCATCTTGTTTTTCTATAAATGATCGACCATTTCCTCATTCTTTATTAATACCATTTCAACATACACAAATATATTATATTTTTACCTCAAAATTAGTCATACAAAGGTTTCATAGAGCCCCCAAGGTCCCAATATTTTAGTTTTAGGTGTTACTCTTCATGGTAAGGGAAATCAAAAATTATATTTTCCTTTCAAGTTCACTTTTTATGGGGTATGTCCTTAAAATGTCACATAAAATTTATTGTATCTTTTTTATTATATCTATTTTCTGTATTTATATTCTTTTATTAATTTTATTACCTTAACCAATTTCTTTTTACTATTTTCTAAAACCATGGTTAAAACCTGTTATGCTGCCAGATTTTCATGTCAAAATTTCTTTATTTTTCTCAATAAATTATTATATTATATATTTGTTAATAACCAAAACTCTTTATATTCCAAGGGTATTAACCAAGGTGTAAAAATTATTTATTCTATTCTATAATTTACATACATAAAAATATCATTTCCATTTATATGGGTTATTAATTACATAATGACCATGTTTTAAGCATTTTTTTTAAAACGGCATGATTTTGATACATAACCAGTTTCTTTTATTCCCCACCTATTATTTATTGGATTTTTGATTGAGATATATGTGAATCACATAATAATAAAGACACATCAAGGGTTATACCTAATAGTTCTCCAAATCATTGTGTAAATAATTCAATCCCAATAGAGGACTTGTTTTACAATACAATAGTGAATAGAATAGGTAATGTTTATGACACATTTGTGACATACCCTGGTGATATGATTATGAATTTAAAAAATATATGTTGTAGATAGATTTAAAAGTTATGATTCATGTTATTTGGTTTATGATATGCCTCATTTTCTCTTTTCAATTCCATAATAATATTGTTTATTTTCTTATTGAATTTCCCCAATATCATATGTAAATTATATCCCATACTTTCCATTACTGGGATTTATTCTCACCCTTTCATTGATTCATGTCCCCAAGTTATGATATGAAGTAATTTTATATATTATAAACCTTCGATGAGTCCTTTAAATTATAATATAATAATGTTTTATGTTTTAATGAATTATGTACCTTTTTTTCAAGAAGCTAAACTTTAAAAGATCCTATATTTTTAACAAGGTAAGGAATGTAATGTAATTAAAAGGAGGATGTAATAAAATAAATAAATATTATGTTCTCTAAATAAAAAATAGATATTTATTAAATAATGTAACCATGTAATATTATCTAAAATAATTGGTTATAGGATATATGTGACCAAAGAGACATAATTATTATTAAACCACAAGTGGGAATACTATTCATTCAACTTGTTAAATAATAAATAATAATATATTATTTAACTGATATTCTATATATTCTTAATGTGTAACCCTCTATGTCTAATTCTCGGTGGAATTATGAGAATCATCTTAAAGTATATGTATAGTATCTAACAACATGCTGATGTATCCTTTGAGAAATATGTTAATTATTCAATGAAATAATACCACATACAAACACTTAATGTGTTATATAATCCATTTTATCATGATATTTCAGATCAATAAGGTTTCATGCTGGTGCAACCAACCTCTGTTCCTGATGTATCATTCTTTGACCTTCTAAAAATCAAAATGGTTTATACACTATGACTACGTATGTATTTAGACAATATTATTTCCATCAAAGTTAAGAGATATCAACTTCTGTTAACGAATATAAGGGAATATTCGTTCTCTCATTATTTATTAATGAAATATTACCCATGACTTACCCAACATATCCTACCTCACTACGAATATATGTTGTCACATTTATCCTCAATACATCAGAGTACACTACTTATGTCAATAATTAATAATAATATTAAATTCTATTGGCCATTAGACATGTATGAATATATAATAATCCAATGACACATATAAATGTGGATTTCTTATTGATATTTATATTTCTCATAATATCCAACAATGGTTATTACCAAGGGTGTAAACCAAGAGAATGTGCAACAATGTTCTATGAGTTTCCATCCCATATATCATGTACCATTTCTGTGCCCCAAATGATATCATCTAGATATATAACATATATTTAAGAATACTATAATTAAATTTATAGGTTCTCATAATAGAGGAGAACTCCTATAACCTTTAAGTGGGAAATAAACTATTAGAACATTATCACATACTATGTTACAATGAAAAACTAACATGATATGAAAATAATTTATTTCTATTCAAAAAAATGAATATAAATTATCATAATATACACATAAGTTGGTTCTAAGGTTCTACGTCAAAGAGAAACCCACTTTTACCAGATTCAACTGCTCACAACATTTAGTCCACTAGCCCTCACATGATACTCATTATTCTTTTAAGATAGTCCTTTAGTCAAGGGATCTACAATGCCTTCTCTCGTGGGAACTCTTCTTTATTCTACATCAATATTTTGATAAAAATCCACAAAGAACTGATACATTAAGAGTATGTTCATTGTGGATTGCTGTGACGTTGTCTCTTTTTCAAGATCTAGTGCTACAGTATTATCACTGTAAAATGTGATAGGGTCCTTACATCTAGGTACCACATCTACCTCTTGGACAAAGTTTCATATAAAAAATTATAGGTTGGTTGTATCAGAAGCCACTATATACTTGGAATTGTCTTAATTATTAGACTAAATTGGTTACTGTGAACCCATCCACCTCAAAAATATTCTATTGAGACCGAAAATATATTTTCGCTATGACTTTAAATCATTTTATTTGTTTTAAATCTAGCTATAGTAAAATCCCTGATGACCAGCTCCTCATCTCCTCCAGACATCAGGAACACATACATAGATATTCTTTGATAATTCAGGATAGCCTTAATAGTAAACCAATGTTGTTCTTTTGAATCAATGTGATATAATCCTACAATTCTCAATGAATATGAAACATCATGTTTACATAATAAAATGACAGACATTATTAAAAATATCACAGAATCGTAAGAGCTCTTACTCATTATCTCTTTCTCCCACTCTGTATGTGGAATTTTTTTTTGAAAGATATATACCATGGGATAGTGAAACCAATCTACTATTAGATTGTTCCAAACTAAATTCCTTTATTATCTTATCAATGATTGTTCTTTTCCCTGTTCCAAGTAGCATCATATTTCTACTATTAATGATCTTGATCCAAAAAATATAGGCTAATTCACCTATGTACTTCACGGAGAAACAATTGTTCAACCAATCCTTAATAGATTGTAATATATTTATTTCATTTCTTATAAGAAATATATAATCAACATATACTAATATGATAAGTACCACAATCCCATTAAACCTATTGTAAACATATGTCTCACATTTAATCTTATGGAAACCAAATTCTTTTATAGCTTCATAGAATTGAATGTTATAGGGAATATATGCTTTCTTCAATACATAAATTGATATTTATAACTTCAAAATATTTTTGGAATCAATAGGAGTCAAGAATTATTTGGTTTATATCCCATAGACATCTTCTAGAAGGTTCCCATTAATGAAAGTAGTTTTGACATCCATCTAAAAAATTTCTTAATCATGTTAAGATACTATAGAAAGTAAAATAATAGTGGATTTAAACAAGGAAACTGGTGAAAAAGTTTCATCATAATAAAGTCATTGATTATATTTAAACCATATAGACACTAGCATTTCTCTTTAGGTATTTAATTTACCTTCTATATCTAGTTTTCTCCTGAGTAACCATTTTCACCATACAAGATTTCCATCAACTACCATATTGACCATAACACAAACATGGTTTTGATACATTGAATTCAATTTATAATTCAGGAATTATTTTGATGTTTAATCTTATGACCTCTCTATTTCCTCTTAATAGGAGAAATTTTCTTTCAATGTAAACATATAATGAGTAACCATCCTCAACAACTAGAAAACAATATCCCACAAGTTATCTTACCTCAATATTTCTCATACAAAATACTTATGTTTAAGGAACTACTTCTTCTATTGAGACCTATTAAATATGTTTATATATCAACTATTATGTATCTTTATCATAAACTTCCTAGAAGACATTATTTCACCCAATATCCTTTTTGAGGATGTTCTCCCTCTGAAATAAAATGTCTTGTTTGGAGAAAATCATTTTCTTTTTTGAGGGGTTTTATATGTACTAGCCCATGGTTTTCTAAGGATAACCTATATAAATAAACCTTGATCTCCATTTTTCTATTTTTTACCTATGAAGGCATTAATAAACACATTACATCCCCATTATAACACCATTTTTCTTTTTTAATGTAAACCTAAACACTTGTTTTTTTCATTATTTTTTGGGGTCTGTCTTCAGTTGTTTCGAGATGAAATTTGTAATTTTTTTAAAATTATTGGTTGTGCATTTTTGGTTGCTAATTTTTCCAAACTGTGTACCCACCCAGTGTATACTGTACAAACCCAGATAGTGAGGGTTTTCAAAGATGGTTCACAGTTGAAAAAATCACGCACACTGTTAGTATAATTATGTATCCCATCATAGTGGTGCATGATTATGGCACATGACATGAAAAACCATGTGGCCCTGCCTAGATTACCATGTACATGATTATTTTAATTCAATAAATTGAATTTAAAAATGTATGAACCCTGATTTCTTCACCAACATGACCATAAATCTCCATATCTCCAATTCCTAGGTATTGTAAGATATCAAGAACTCATTTTTGTCTCCTATGAACCCCTTCCTTGGATGATCAAATCTTGGAGAAACTCATTTGAATCCTCCTTGATAATTGATTGTCTCTCATTCCTCCTCATTGTTCTCTTATTATTTACTTCATAGGGTATGTTATATCATCTTGTTGTTAATGTATCGATCGTTCCCTCTGTTATCTTTTATGATTCTAGGTTCTAGTCACCTACCCATGAGAATCAAAGATTTCCTTTAGTCCATGTCAATATCGGATCAGTTATCATGGTACTAATGAATTTGGGACAATTAATGAAAAACTAGTATCAAATAAAGCTTACCCATCTTTCCATGATGTTGGTATAAATTTGAGATGTTGTTGGGAATTAGTAGGCAGTGATGAGTAAATTCCTCTTGTCTCTCATTGTAATGAGTGTCAATCACCATGGGTGTTTTGGGAAAGTCAAATTGGGGATTAGTTTTAGACTTTTCCCTAATTTTTATTAATGTATATTGAAATTAAAATACTTTTTATCTATGTGACATGATTAGTTTCACTATTTATATTGTATGAGTGTTGATCTAATTAATCTCATCATGTATTAAATACTATTTTCAGATGTTGTGTAGCATCATGAGTTTGAGAAGATGTGTGAATCAGATCTAGGAGGAGGGTACTGTTGAACCATAATGACCAAACCCCATATGGTCGATAATCTAGTTGAGGTTACTATACATTATGTCCATGCTCTAGGATTAGCACATTCAACTATTCTGGTTTAGGAACCATTTGTAGAAAATCAGAGGAATGAATTCCAGAATCATTCTTAGGAGTTACTTCTCCAGAATCCACCATCAATCCATGGTTTTAATAGTCCTCAAGAGGATGAGGATTTCTTGAGTATGCTTGATATTTTTTGAGTTCAAGGAGACTATTGATGAGAAAAAGGTGAAATGTTCCACCTTTAATCTTGAATGGACAAGAAGGAGATGGTGATACCTAATGGAAATGAATAAGAAGTTGAAGGGAATAGAGTGGAAAGAATTTAATGTTTTTTCACTGACCAGTTTTATCCAAAGTCTATGGATTCAACTAAGGATATAAATTTTTATAAACTAGAGAACGTTAAAAGGACCATGGGAAAATATGAAAATCACATCACTAAGAACATATAGTTTCTACCTAAGATTGTATCAAATTTGAATATGGAGACTAAATAGTTCAATATGGGACTACAATATGATATATTTTTTGGATTTTAATTCTATGCCTCTCTTCTTATGTGGATATGATGAATGGAATAATGTTGTTTGGGCTTGATATAGAAGGTTTGTCAGGGTTAATGGGATTTCCATTTTTTCCCAGTGGTATTTCCCCGAGTTCCAATAAATGGAAGATAAAGCGTGATGATTCTTCTAGTTAATCTTTATAGTAGGGTTCTTCCAGACCACATATTATCTCTGGAAGTAGCCCATTGATTTTCTACTAGTGTGATAGGTCTAGGCACTAGAAATGGTTTTTTTACTGAGGCTCATAGGATATGTGTTATATGCAGATACTCAGGTCACATACATATGGGCTTTCATCTCTATTATAATCTATATAGTGGAATGGGATAATGCACACCAAAAATTAATATATTGGAATCTGATGCTTCGCGATCTTTGGGGTTCTAGTCACATGAATCCACAATGATGCTTTATCACACAGTGTAAGTGTCTATAGAGGAGGAATATACTTGTCCAGGTACTGTTGATGGTACCATCACTATATATTCTTCTTTAGTGACTTATTTATTTGATACTAGTGTATATAATTTTTTCATTTTGTCTTATATTTTGAATCTTATATATCTTCTTATGTAGATTTTATCTTATACGATGAATATTACTACACCCCTCCAAAGGAAGAGAGAGTAGGGATTAATTTTCCTTCTTGTATTGTCTCTTTATCATATGTTGATCTCATTTTGGATTTTATGGTACTCAACATGAATCCTCTTGATGTCATAGATAGAATAGATTCGATCATTTCTAATAAATCTTCAATTGATTGTTAACTTCATGGGGTCTCCTTTAATATTTGTGAGGGGGTGTGATATATCTATTAGGGAGAATGGGCACTAAGATCATAAATATCCATTCCATATTATCCAATGTTGGGAGAATTAATATCGATGTTTTTTTATTTGGAGTGGGAATCCATGAGCATTGATATCTCTCTAGTTTTTGTCGAGTTTCCTAATGTTTCCCTTCTAACAACTTTGGTTTTCCATTGTTATAGGATGTATAGTTGTTTGTAAATTTAATACCCAGATTTCATCTAATATATCTTCCATATTTTCGCATGGCATAATCTGAAATGAAAGACTTAAAGGCTCAATTAGATTATCATTTAGGGAAATTATTTTTACTCCAGAGTGTGTCACCTTGGGTGGTGCCTATTATATTTTATAATAAATGTGATGGGTCACTTAACCAATGAGTTTATTGTTGAAAACTCAATTGAGTAATGAAAAAGAACAAGTACATGTTTTCGATAGATTAGAGATAATTTTGGATATTTGAAAGGGGTGAAGTGGTTCTCAATGATTGATAATTAATCTGGTTATCACTAATTGAGAATAAAATAATCTAATATTCATAAAACCACCTACAAATATAGGTATGGCCATTATGCGTATCTTTTTCGGGAATCTGGTCTATCCAATTCCCATATAGTATTTATATATTTATTAGAAAATATGTTCAACAAGTATCTAGATAAATTAATGGCAGCATTTTTAGATTGAATACTAGTTTAGTCAAAGTTCAAGGATGATCATCTGTTTTATTTGAGAGTAGTTTGGGGAAAGTTGATAAATCACTGAATTATTTCCAAGTGATCAAAATTTAATTTTTGGAATCAAGGAGTGAATTAATTTGGGCTAATGGAGTGGTAACATGGGACTTCGTTTCATCTTGAGATGGTGAAAGATCTTAAACATGGGAAAAAATGTGAAATGTTTTCAATATTAAATGATTCTTTGGGATTAGTGAGATATTATTGATAGATCATAATGATTTTTCTAAAATTGGGATTCTTCAATCACCACTATAACTATAATGGGGTTAAATTTTTCATGGTATGGTAACTGTCAGAGTTATTTTGTTTAAATAAAACATATTTTGACTACTGATCTAGTGTGGACTCTTACGGAGGCCAATAAAATAGATGTAGTTTTTTGTGATGCATCGAGTTCAGGTTTAGGCTATATTCTTATACATGGAAATCATGCCATTTTTTGTGGCTATTTGAAACATATTACACATTAGAATAATTATCTGATTCATTAACTTGAACTTGTAGTTGTGATTTATGAACTTAAGATTCTACGAAATCACATTATTAAAGAATATTTCACCATGTATTCTAACCACAATAGGCTTAGTTATATATTCTCTAAAAAACATTTAAACTTATACTAGAGGCATTGGATGGAATACCTAAAATCTATTGATTTTGAAATCACCTATACCCTTGAGAAAGGTAATACCATAGAAAATGATTTGAGTAGGATGCTTCTGACCCATGTTGTGAAAGAATCATCTGAAGAGCATAATTTAATGGATCTTTTCTATATAGTTGTATATTAGATTTTGGGAAGCATGGGAATAGGTTTCCTTTTATAGTGTTCAGTTGACCACTGATATTCTCAGTATGAATCGTGAAGAAGAACATCTGGATGATGAATTCCATATTATTACAGAATCATTTTTTGGGAAGTCCATTGTTTATTTTTTGTTATCCAAAAAGGTTATTTTGTGTTTTTAGAATTAGTTTTTTGTGATTTTGTTTGTGATAAAATCTATGATGGTGGATTTTCATAATTCACATTGGTTAGTGTACCCAAAAACCCAACATATGTACGATGACAGGCAGTGATGATTCTGGTGGCTATGTATGAGATAGGGAATTGAGAATTTAGGGACTTATATCTTCTATAGTCTCCGATAGAGATCCCTATTTTACTTATCACTTTTATATAGTAATTTAGGCGGCATAAGGATCACATGTTCATTTGAGTATGACATATCATCCATAAAAAATGTCCATAATGGTATTGATATATTGATTTTTGAGGATATCAATTATGCCCATGTTTTTGTATTTGGTGGAACTTAGGACGTACTCTTGGAACTGGTTGAGTTTTTATATAACAATAGTTACCAGTAAATGATCAGAATGGAATATTTTAGGCCTCATCTGACTAATCCTGAATATCTATGTTGTGTTGGACAGAGATTGGTGAAAGTTCCTTAGTGGGAATGATCTTAGTTCAGGAGACTACAGAAAAAATTAGGTGATTCATTATAGAATGTAGATGGAATATAGCCTGTATAAATATTATGTTGTTCATCATTGTAGACCATTGGAATTTTCAAATGGTGATCAGGTGTTCCGAAATGATTCACCCTTTTTGGGTCTTTAGAGGCTTGAGAGGTAATGGATTCTTCATCCACATTTTGTGGGACCTTTTGAGTTTGGTGAGTAGGTATGGAAATTGGATTACAGTTTATCACTTCTTCTATAGTTTACATTTATACATAGTTTGTTCTATGTATTTCAGTCTCATAAATATATTTATGATCCATCTCAAGTTATGGGATGGACTGTTCAAGATGTTGAGCCTAATTTTTTTGTGGCTGAGCATATATTTATAATTTTGGATTTTGAAACAAAGGTACTTCCTAGAAGGATGATACTTTTTTTGAGTGCTATGTAAGCATGTTTCTGACACTAATGAGACATGGGAGAGTGAATAACAATAGAGAGAGTAGTGGCCTCATATTTTTCACATGGAGACTTGTTGACAGGGTTTCTTGGGATAGAAAATATATATGATGGGGAGTTTATAACATCAAATTACTTTTTTTATGTACCGATCAATGCTTATATTTGTTCATTATTTAGTTGGGTTTTGTCTTAGGTGGGTTTGGGGAGGAAAATTATGAAATTTGAAGAATTATGGGCTATGTACTGTTTTTTCACTGTTTTCCCAAATACTTCCCCCACCTACTGTAAACTGTTCGAACCCAAATAGTTGTGGTTTACATGATTGGCATACAATTTGATAAACCATGTTCTAACCTAGTAGAAACCATACATCCCATCCTAGGGGCACACATATAGGGAAAATATTATGAATAATCGTGCGGCCCTACCTAGCCAACCATGTGTTCATGATTTTCAATTTTGGAAAATTCATTTAAATTTTTTTCAACTTGTATTTCTTCATCCGATCAAACCCAACTCTCTATATTTCAAATTCCAAAGTATTTTGAACTATCAAGAAGCCATAGTGGATTCTCCAAACCCCTTTATAGGAGGATACATTTTTTAATAACCTCATTCAATTCCTCTCTGGTAAGTGATCCTCTCTTGTTCACCCTCTCCCATTCTCCTCCTCTTTTCTCCATAGTGTTTGTTTTGTAATCTTGCTGTTTATGGATCTAAAATAAGTTATTTTGAATCTATATTTGAGATTTATTCCTAGATTTCCATTTTTGGCATTATTTGTTGGAAACCTGCATTATGGGTGTTCTTATTTGCAATCATTATGATATTGTTAGGTGGTTTCATTAATATTTTCCATTTAATAAACCATTGATTTGTTTGATTGGTTTATATTTCTATTAATTTAATAATGAAAACTTAATTTTGTGTGAATGGAAAGTTTATGTTGGATTGGAATGAAATTTTGGGGAAAACCCCAATTCCAATGGAATTGGAAATTTGTGGTTTGGTTTGAAATTCACTGAATGGTTGAAAACAAATTTTTAAAAAAATTTGGAGGAAAATGGATTAAGTAGATTTGATATGATGTTATGATTAATTTTACCCTGAAAAGTCATAAATTTATTAAAAAATAGTGTTTTGGTTTTTCGAAGTGAATTTATCAAGTTTAATCTAGAAATGGGGAAATTTTATTTAAAACTATTTTGAAACGATTTTCCCATTATTGATTGATTGAGAAAAAGAAATATCGAGTAGTTATTGGGTTATTTGGGACTAAAATTATTTGATTGTAATTCCATAGAAATTTATTTATGCTTTACAAATCTAAAAAACATATTACATAATATGTTATCCCTAATGATATGTTAATGAGTCCTCTTTGACAAGTGTTTGAGGGATGTGTGTGTACATATTTTTATGGTCACTGAAATGATATGTGTGAGGATCCTATAACATTGAAGTATCATACATTTGGGAAAAGTACATAGGTTCTTATTTTGATTAATTTGATAATATATTGAAATTATTAAGAATTTTTTTACTCATTCCTAGTTTATTTATATAAAAAATAATATATTTTTTTTTAATCCTTTGATTTAAATGATTCCATTTTTCTGAAATAAAAAAGAATTCTTTGTTTTGGATATGAAACTATATTTCAATTCATTTTTTTGTTAAAATTAAAATAATGATCTATGTTATTTGTCATGAAATCTTATTATGGAACTATTGGTAAGAACCTACTTGTAACGACCCAAACATTCATTACTAAAAATTCCTATTGGTCTAATTAAATGTACTTTTATGTTTATATAAAACATATGAACTTATTTTGTTTTATGTTTTGGATTTTAAAACACAGATATGAATTATAACTTTTTCTTATATAGTCATCGAACAGTGATCACATGATTTGTTTAAATATAGGGATTTAACAAATCCAATTTACTCAGGCAAAGGAATTGATGCCCTCATCTAGTAGACTTACCCCATATAAATCCAATTTGTCGAAGCTCAGAAAGGAGGTCACATCATTGAGATTCCCTATTGACCAAGCCCAATCTGAGCTTGAATACGTTAATCTCGAGTGGAACCTTCTATGAGAGAAGTGGAAGGTGATAGAGATTACCACCCGAGCAATGTTTTATGAGCCACCCCAAGAGTCTGTCACCATCGCATACCTCACCCTTCAGTATTATGTTGGTGTTTTAAGGGGATATGATATAGTACCCCAGTACTATGATTATGTACATTATACTATTTTAGAGAATATACATTCATTTTATTATTGTTACTTTTTATATTGTTTTTAAAGCACAAATTGATTTTTTGATAATATTAAACCAAGAAATCTATTTGGAAGAATTAATGGAATATGAATTAAATAAAATTTTATTAAAATTTTATTATTATTATTATATTAATTTTTATTTAATATAAATTATCATGTAATTTTATAAAAGCAATCATAATTTTTATTTAATGTTTGAAAGCAGTTTTTATCAAAACCCATGTTTTTTCTATTAATGTTGCTTTTTATTTTAAAAAAGAATATTCAAATATTTAAAAAATTATTTAGATATAACTAATATTATTTTTGGAATCAGGATGTTGAAATTATCCAATGGTGAATTTTTCATTGTTTTTAGAGACAATCAAATTTTGGGGTAAAAATTAAATACTGTTTATCTATATTATGCATTTTATGACATCATAATGACCAAATAGTGATGTAATATAAGACTATAAACATTATGTGCGGCCAATATATGTTTTAACATTAAAATAATGTTATTTTAGGTTTGTATTATTTATTTTACAAAGACTTAGTGGATCCACCAAGACTTATAAAACATTTCAGCTTTTTAAATTGATATTTTTGAGACTATGACTCACCTCAAGATATGAAACCCTATTATTTTAAGACGTTAGGCCATTGGACATATAAAATATTTTTTCCACTACCCATTGAAAAACACAATGGGAAAAAACCATGGGCTGGTTTGTGGTTTTTATTTGTTTATTGTGTGGTGTTCTAATCCTAAATAATAAACAATCACCTAAACTTTCCTATATAATCCTACACACGATCCCACTTCCTATTCACTCAAAGCCATTTGAATTCATCCAGCCTCTTCCCCCCTCTCTCTAGAATCCTCCCAAGTTTCCCAAATCTCCCCTAAATCCACTCTCAAGCTTCTCCAAATCCTTTGGGATCACACTTCCAAGTAAGGGATTTCTTCCTTTCTCATTTTCGTCTAATTTCCTTTAAGTTTTTCTGCCATTTTATGCTCAAATATAAATGTTGGGGTTTTATTTATCACCTCACCCATATTTTCCCATTTATGTTATAATTATGATAGATCCATTTTTCTCTCATTAATTACTCTCAGGTACAGCTATTACCATGCCGAAATTCCGTAAGGAATTTCTCTCTTATCATTCACGTTCTAGAAATTATTTTGTATTATGAATCTAAATTCCATTACAATTGTTGGGACATGTATTTATATGACCCCCTTAAATTTCATTTCCTGTACATATGATGAGACACCCCTTTCTCTCTCATCAACAATTTTCATGAATTCTTATGTCACGACGTTATTATGCGGAAATTGCACCGCGATTTTCCAAGACAAAGTCATTGTGTAGTGAATTACATACCCATTTCTCTATCAAGGGTATTCAACTATATGCACATTTAATTTTTGATTATAGATTTTCATTAAAGAATTCCACATTCCTTTATCGTGGAATAGATGATGATGTTTTATGAATCCATGTAATATAATCCATGTGGAAGATTTATGCATGAAATGAAATGTTTAAGAAGGGTGTTCCCTAATAGCATTCCAATGCATTGCGTAAAGTATAGTGTCATGATACGCCATCTTCAATGAGTGTAAACTCATTATAATTCAACTACATCGAGGGATTACTCATGCTTCATGTGTAATAAGGGTTTACTCATGATCTCTATGCAATGACACTTTGCTCATGCTAATTCCATGTTATGTCTTGTTGCCACATATCCGTGTTATGATTATCATGCATTATTATGCATTTTTGTTCATGTTTCTCTTGTGCTCCATTTATACGCCTATTTACTAACATTTATTGTATTCCTCATGTTATTCCATGTTTATTTCCTGACTGTGCATTATAGCTAACCCCTTTATTATGTATATCCTATGGTTATCCCATGAAATGCTAAGTTGGAGGGAATGTAGAGGTCATGTAAAAAAAGGTTTCAATAATATGGTTTATTTCAAGTTTTATATTGGTATATAATGATCCTAATACCTAAATACACTATATCTATCGATATTCTATGTTGTATCAAGTGAATAGTTTATGTAATAAATCATGATTGAGTGTGTAATAAAATTAGGGTTCTTATAGATTGTATTAGAGGATAGGTTTAGTTGTTTTTGGATTAGGATTAGAAAACCCTAGGGATTCCTAAGAGACTAGATTATGTATACAAACATCCTTATGTTTTGGTGTGCATTGATTATGTGGTTTATCAATCAAATACATCCCTGTCTGGATACGAGCAGGTTGAGGCGGCTCTGGCACAAATGTACCTAGGAGTGAAAACTCTGACAAAGAGTTTTTCGCTTGACCTGGAGTATCCTGTAACACGACAATGGGCCTTGCTTCACTCTTAGTTATGACACTTGTGGGGGATATGCTTTAGTAAATTAACAAGGTTTGTATGAACTGATATTAATGTAATTTAAGAATAATTATTCTAAGAATACATGTTAGAATGTAGATCATGCATAACTTAGATTGAGGCATAGAGATTCATAAGTTAATGAAATAAAAGTAATTTATAGGTTGTCCATTTTTGTATTTGTATTACCCTTTTTGTTTGACCCCTAAATTTTATTTTATTCCAGCCAATGGATGGTAGTAAGTGGAATCAAGATAACAACCTATGTGAAGATCAATGTGATGATTGTTTTAACGAGATCCTCAATCCGATGGGAGCAGGAATCGATAACTTTTTCAAGATAATATCCCAATTAACTCATGATTTGAGTAGAAACATGGGTCATGATTAACATTAACCCCCTCCCAATAAAGAACAAGTCATTATTGAAATATACTTGAGAAGAGGTCCTATTACTTTTAACGGATCATCTGATCACTCAATCACTGAAAAATAGATCAACTCCATTGAAATGATATTTTCCATCCCTCAATGTTCTAAAAAATAGAAGGTTCTCCTGGATTCTTACCATATGGAGGGTGAACCTAATCATTGGTGGTCATTGATAAAAAATAAAAAGCCTAAGGGGTATATCAAGGCGTTGGAATAGAAGGATTTCTGGAAGATTTTTTTGGAGGAATATTTTCAGTGCATCCTCTAGCTTATGAAGGAAAGGGACTTCCATGCCCTGAAGAAAAAATGCAATGAATCTGTTAGATCATATGAGGAAAAAATCACAAGGCATGCATGATATGCCTCTAGATTTGTTATTACACACGAATTCAAGGTTGGACACTTCATTGGTTAGATTAAACCTAGCTTGTGGGAAGCCCTAGTGATCCTTGACTTCGACAGCTATGAGGAAATTGTCTGATATACCCTCATGGTCGAAATAGAGATCGTAGAATCTCGAGGGTATCATGGGGATAAGAAGTGTCATGTGGAATTTAATTATGGTGATCCAATTGATAAATCCAATGCTGCTATGATGATCCATCACCCCCTTTCCAAATGTGTGGAAAGAAGCACCCTAGAAATTTCCTAAAGGGGACAAGGAAATGAATTAGCTGTGGAAGAGAAGGGAAACTGACTATTAAATATCGACAAGAAAAATCCACAGCTATGACAGAGAAGAAAAAACACTCCATTTGACTCTCAATGCAAAATTAATTACTTTAACTGCAAAGAACTAGGGCATATTGAAAATCAGAACCCTATGCCAAGGGTTATCAAAGGCAACCAACAACCTCCAAGATATTAAGGGAGAGCATTTTCAACCACTATCGCCCAAGTGAACCCCGACAACAAAGTAGAGATAGGTACACAAGTTATTCAATCAAGAATAGAGAACATACATTTTGATACTAGTTCCATAAAATCTTTTTTATACCGAAAGGTTAGTAAAGAAATCTGAACACCACCATAGATCATGGAAGTATAGATTTCGGTGAGTATGGTAAATGGGGAAATCATTGCATTCCATGAATATAACTCCTCCTTAGTCATAATAGATGGATTTATCTTCCCGTTGATCCTCATAATACTCCCTCTGGTGGAATTTTATGAAATCATTGGCATGGATTGGCTTTCCCTATATAGAAGCAACCTAAATTTACATGAGAGGGAAATCACTGTCCATGTGGAGAATCGACCCCCGATTCTGTACAAATTCAAAGATGAAGAAGATTCTTCTCTAGCTCCATCATCTCAAGCATGGATATTACTTCCCTATGAACACACATATCTAGCCCAGGTGATTGAGTCTAAGGTGGCAACCATCTTTTAACACATTCATATTGTGAAGGAACTCGCTAAAGAGTTTCCAAGGAATTTACTAGTCTTCCTCCTAGAAGAGATGTTGAATTCTCAATTGATCTTATACCTGGGGTGTTTCCAATATCCAAGGTTCTATATAGATTGGCTATTGTAGAGCTTTAGGAGATAAAGAAACAACTACAATATAATCTGGATAATGGGTTTATACGCCCAAGTGCTTCAACATGGGGTGCACCAGTCCTCTTCATCAAGAAGAAGGTTGGTTAAATTCACCTTTTCATTGATTATGATGAGGTCAACAAAATCACGATAAAGAACCTGTATCCTCTTCCCTAAATTGATGACTTGTTTGATTACCTGCGTGGAGCACAATACTTTTCCATGGTAAATTTTCAGTCGAGATATTATCAACTAAGGGTGAAGAAGGATGATATCCTGAAGATTGCTTTTTGTACAATATACAGGCACTATCATTTCATAGTAATGCCTTTAGGACTCACTAATGGTCTAGTAATAATCATTTACTTGATGAATATAATATTTGGAATTTACGTCGAAAAATTTGTGGTAATATTTATAGATGATATTCTAATATTCTCAAAAACCAAGGAGGATCATGAGGAAAATATAAGAACAATAGAAGAGCCCTTGAGAAAGGATAATCTCTATGAAAAATAACAACTAGTGTGAGTTCTAGTTAAATGAGGTCTCATTCATGGGCCATATCATCACAAGAAATGGGATATCTATGGATCCCTCTGAGATAGCTACAATAGAGGGATGTCCAAGGCCACCATCGATAATAAATATCTGTAGCATTTTGGGGTTAGGTGGATATTATAGACGATTTGTGAGGAATTTCTCATGATTGTACAACCCTTTTACCAAGATAACTCAAAATGGAGTCAAGTTTACTTGGATTGATTAATGCGAAGAGAACATTAAGGAGTTGAAAAGGAGGTAGGACACTATGCCCGTTCCCACATTACCCATGAGTGGAGAACGTTTTGTGGTATTTAGCGATTATTTGAAGAAGGTCCTAGGTTGTGTGTTAATAAGGAATGATAATGTGATAGCCTACACCTCAAGGAAGTTGAAAATACATGAGAATAACTATCCCATGAATGATTTGGATTTGGGAGCTATGATCATTGCATTGAATTTTTGGCGGCATTATCTCTTTGGAGAGAAGTGTGAAATATATACCGACCATAAAATCCTAATGTATATATTCACACAGAAAGAGTTGAACATGCCCCAATTCATAAGGTTAGATCTAATAAATGACTATGAGTACTGAATCCTTTACCACCTGGGGAAAGTGAACAAGGTGGATGATTCTCTATGTAGAAAGGACCTAGAAATTATATCATTGATGAGAATTGAGAATGATCCAATATTCTTAGATTTGATGAAGATGTACATGGGAATCATAAATAAGGGAACATCATCAAAACTTTCACAAATTATTGCTCAACCATATCTTTTGGAATGGTTAATGGTTTCTCAAAGTGATGATGTGGGAATTTAGAATAAATTTGAAGCTATCAGAAAAGGGAAATCCTCATAGTTCAATGTTAATGAAGAAAGAATTGTGAGATTTGGAAAAAGACTATGTGTTCTATCAAGTTTCGAGCTGAAGAATGAACTTTTGGATGATTCACATGGTTCAAATTTATCTATTCTACTAGGAAAAACAATGATATATCGAGATCTCTAAGAGAATTGTTGGTGGGATAATATAAATAAGGAGATCACTAAGTATACATCAATGTTTCTAGTGTGTCAACACGTGAAGGGAGAGGGGCATAAGTATAAGGGGATGATGCTACTATTTCCCATACCAGCAATAAAATGGGAGAACATCACCATGGACTTTATCTCTAGACATCTGATGACATCCAAAAGAAAAAATTCAATATGGGTTGTTGTGGATCATCTTACAATGTCTGCACACTTAATTTTCAATTCAGGAGTATTTCTCATCTGATCCTCTGGAAAAGATAAACATCCGGGAAGTGGTAAGGCTGCATGGAGTACCACTATCTATTATATCCGATTGAGATGCAAGATTCACCTCCATGTATTAGAAGATTCTTTAACATGCTATGAATACTGAACTGAAATTTAGTAAGGCCTATCATGCTCAAACTGATGGCCAAACTGAGCGAACTATTCAGACGCATGAATATTTGTTAAGATCATGTTCAATGGATTTTAAAGGATGATGAGATCAACATCTTCCTATGGTGGAATTCTCCAACAATAACATATTCCACTAGAGCATCTGAATGGAACTATATGAAAACCATTATGGGAAGAGGTACAGAACAACAACATGTTGGGATGAAGTGAGTGAGCGTAATCTGCTAGAATCAGAAATGGTCGAACAAATAGTGGAGAAGGTGAAAACCATTCAGCAACATATCAAGGTAGGCCAGAGATGACAAAATAGTTATGAAGATTACTGTCAATGAGACCTTGAGTTTAAAGTTGTAGACATTGTATTTTTATGAATATCTCCATGGAATAATGTAATGAAGTTTGTAAATAAATGGAAGTTAAGTCCAAGGTATATCAGTCCCTTCGAGATTCATGATCATGTCTGGGTTGTGTTTTATTGACTAGTACTTCCACCTACCATGGATAAAGTACATGGTGTATTTCATGTATCCCTATTTAAGAAGTACATACCGGACCCATCACATGTATTCTCTTTACCAGTTGTAAATTTTGAGGATGATCTCTGTTACGAGGAGAAACCAGTGAATATTTTAGATCATTGAGAAAAAGTTCTACAAAATAAAATAATTCCCCTCATCAATGTATTGTTGTGAAGCCAAATATTTCATTAAGAGATGTGGTAATCAGATGATGTAATGAAGAAGAGTTACCCACATCTGTTTTACTATGGTAAAAGGAAATTTTTTTTGTGATATTTCTTAAGGGGGGATGATTGTAATGACCCAAACATTCAGTCATGAAAATTCATCTTGGCCTATTAAAATGTCTTCTTATGGTTATGAAAAATGTATACACTTATTTGGTTTTATGTTTTGGATTTTAAAATACCATTATGAATTGTTACCATTTCAAATATAGCCACTGAATAGTGATCACATGATTAGTATAAATATAGGGCTTTAACAAATCTAATTTACTAAGACAAAGGAAGCGATTTCCTCATCCATTAGACTTTCCCCATACAAAGGCCATTTGTCAGAGCTCTGAAATGTGGTTTCTTCTTTGGTATTCTCTCTTGATTAAGCCCAATACGAGAATGAATACATTAGGCTTGAGCAGAAATGCCTCTGAGAGAAGTGGATGTTGATAGAGATTAAAACCTGAGAAATATTATCCTAGCCACCCAAAGAGTCTGTCACCACCACACACCTTACCCTTCGGTATTATGATGGTTTTTTAAAGGATTATGTGACAACACACTATTACTATGATTATTTACACTATTCTTGTACAGTGAATATATATTCTTTTTATTATTGTTACTTTGTAAATTTTTTTAATGAAAATATAGTATTTTTAGTTAATATTGAACTAAGAAATCTATTTTGATTAATTAATGGATTTTTGAATTAAAAAGTATTTTTATAAAATATTATTATTATTATTATTAAATTATTTTATATTAAATATAAATTATTGTATTATTTTATGAATGCTATTGTAATTTCTATTATGGTTTGAAAGCTGTTTTTGTCAAAACCCATGTTTTTTTGATAAATATCACTTTTTATTTTAAAAGTAAAAATTCACATATTTATAAATTAATTTAGATAAAATAAATATTATTTATTGGAATTGGGACATCAAAATTATCCAATGGATAATTTTTTATAATTTTCTGAGAGAGTCAAATTTTTGGGTAAAACTTAAATTCTTCTTAATTATATAATTTGTTTTATGAAATCATAATGAACCAATAGTGATGTAATAAAATACTATAAACATTATGTTCAACCAAAATATTTTTTACCAATAAAATAATTTTATTTTTGGTTTGTTTGATTTATTTTACAAATCCATAGTGGACACTCCAAAACTTATAAAACATTTTAGCTTTTTAAATGGATTTCTTTGAGAGTGTGACTCACCTCTACATAAGAAACACTATTATTTTAATATGTTCGGACATTGGACTTATAAATTATTGTTTTCCACTCCCGTTTGTCAAAAAACATGGGCAAAAACCCTGGATTGTTTGTGGTTTGGATTATTTTAATGTGTGGTATCCCAAACCTAAATAATAAAGAATTTCCACTCCTTTCCAATATAAACCCACCCAAGATCCCATTTCCTCTTCACTCAAATCCTTTATAGTTCATCCGAAATATTACCTACACTCTATATAATCCTCCAAAGGAACCCCAAGCTCTTAATAAGCTGCTCTCAAGCCTCTCACATGCCTTTGGGAACACACTTCCATGTAAGTGATTTCTTCCTTTCTCTTTTTCGTCCAATTTTCTTTAATTTTATATTCCCATTTATTTTAAAGTAAAAATGTTGGGGAATGATTTTTTACCTCCCCCCATACTGCCCAATTTATGTTTTAAATATGATATACTACTTTATCTCCCATTAATTAATCTCATGTATACCCATTACCATGCCAAAGTTCCGTATGAATTTCTCTCTTCTCATTCACATTCAAGCAATTGTTTGGTATTATGAATCTAAATTCCATTTAATTTGATGGGACATGTATCTATATGACCCCCTACTGTTAATATCATGTACATATTATGAGACACCCAATTTTCCCTCATCAAACATTTTTATTAATTCTTATGTTACGACGTTGTGCTTCTGAAATTGCACTGTGATTTTCAAAGCCAATGTCATTGTATAGTGAATACCATGCCCATTTCTCTATAATGGGTATTCACCTTTATTTACATTTACTTACTGATTATGGAGTTTCATTTATGAATTCCACATTCCTTTATCATGAAATAAATGATGATGTTTTATGAATCAATGTTATATAATCCACGTAGCACACTTATGCATGAAATTAATTCTGTAAGAAGGGTGCACCCTAATTTCGCTCCAATGCATTGGGTAATGTATTGTATCATGATACATCAAGTTCAATGGGTGTTTACTCATTCTAATCAAGTGAAATGTGGTTTTAATCATTCTTCATGTGCAATGAGGTTTTACTCATGCTCCATGTGAAATGAGCCTTGGATCATGCGAATTCCATGTTAAGTGTTGTTGCCACATCTCTATTTAATGATTATCATTCTTTATCATGACATTATGTTCATGTTTCTATTTTGATCCATTGATATTACTATTGATTAACATTTATTTTATTCCACATTTTATTCCATGTTTATTCCCTTACAAGGCTTTATAGCTCACCCCTTTCTTATGTATGTCCTTAGGTTATCACATGCAATGCTTAGTACGAGGGAATGTAGTGGTCATGTAAAGGATGTTTTCAATAAGACATTGTATTTCATGTTTTATGATGTTATGTAATGATCCTAAGACCCAAATACATTAGACCTATTAATCTTCTAGATTGTATCTAGCGAAGGGTTTAGGTAATAAATCATGTTTATGTTTGTAATAATTGCAGGGTTGTTCTAATACTAGTATTTTTTCCCACACATTACCATTGCCTATAAGAATTTGTAGATTTATTTCTTCCAATATTGGGTAAATGGAAAGAGATTTTGGGAGGAGGTTTGTATTCTTGAACGTTGGACATGGATTGTCATCTCTATTAGGACATGGGATTATTATCTTATCAGTTTTTGAGTACTTTCATGATGTAGTTTTTGGGATTTGATATACATACCTTATCCTTTGGTAATGTATCCATTTAGATTTTTCTTGTGAGTATACTAACGTGTTTCTTTGTCTTCTACTATGTTTATGAAAAAATCATTCCCTATTTTATGCTGAAGAATTCTTGGTTATATTCATAAACATATGGTTATCCGGATCACCCTTTTGGCCATGTGAGGATCATCATAGTTATCAGGGTACTAGGGTATCTAGGCTAGTTCATGACACCCATACATGTGTATGTAAAAATATTGGTTTCTTCCCACGCCACAAAAAAAAAATGTAATTATTTTTCCCACTTTAGTTGGTACTCAGTTTCATGTATATTACATAGACTGTAATGTATATCCCCAAAATGATAATGGAAGATCGACATGACTCATCATCAACCTTACAATGTATAAAATGGTTCAGTTCCCCCTTTCACTAACACCATTCCAATATTTTTTGTATGTCAGAGTTATTTGATATAGAATCTTAAACACTCATAAAATAACGTTAAACTCTTGGTAAATTTATTCCCCACCTAGATCGGTTTGACATTACTGATCATCTTTCCATGTTTATTCTCTAATTCATTCATGAATTATTTTAATTTATTAATGGACTTTGACTTATACCTCATTAATTGGACATATACCTTTCTACATAAGTCACTTGTAAAAGTTATGAAGTATGAATACCCAACTCTAGATTCTATTTGGAATGGTACACACACATTACTGTGTACCAATCCTAGAAGCTCTTTGTCCCTTTCACCCTATCCACCAGATGGAGGTTTATTAATTTTTTCATGTTAAAAATCATGACATATTTCATGTTGTTTTAGCTCAGAAAAGTAAAAAATAACCGTCCTGATGGATATTTGTTAAACACTTATAATTTATGTTACCATGATGGTGATTCCATATATGGGTGTTATATAAGTCAGGTGAACAAGATTCATTATCTATATCCAATACTATGTTTTTCTTAAATTAATACATCAATGTTGTTATTTAAAATCCTAATGCCATAACATATGTTGTCTTTATAAAAGAAAAAACTTTTATTTCGTAACATGAAAATAATGGTTTCACTCGCCATGGTCAAGAGAAGACATCCATGCACTATTGACATACCACAAATCAATAACTCCTCTAAATATCTTTCAAAATATAATTTGTTCATTAATTTGGATACCGATGTGTGCACCACCAGTTTTATAATACCAAATGTGTAGATATTGAAATATTATACTCAATAATGAATTCTATATTAGCTTTCCCTTATTTCAATATGTTGTTCCTCTTCCAGTGACATTACTGTCCACATGAAATCATACTACCTCCCTTTCCTTGCTCTACATATGGATCTTCCACTTCCTGAAATGATGTTACTTGTGATATTTAGACTTGTTTTGAGTCATGGGCCCCTTTCACCTTGTTGTTCTATTTCATATACACTATAAGGACAATGGTTTTTTCGTACCCCATTCCTTTATCCACATGGCGAATCAGAGTAAGTTGATATGAAATAGTCTTCTCATTATTTCCCATGTTTTAATTAAAAATAAAACTAGATAATTTCAGAATTATTGTGGATTGTAGGAGATCTATGTGAAACTCATATGAGAATATAATCCCTAACAAGTCTATATTTTCAATGTATCCTATAATATTGAAAACATGAGGTCCATGTGGCACTAACTCTATAATCATAGTTGTAAATAGAGTATTAGAGATCTATTTTATCTTTTGTCCCACCTTCTCATGATAGATATCCCAAAGGCGATACATTATTATATACACATTCATGTCCTCATGTAACTTCTAAACATCATTTCTCTAGGATAATATCATAAAACACTAAAAATATGTAGTGATGTTTAGATGTTTCTCATAATGAGATAACTCTTCCTCACTAGCCTCATTACCAAGAGTAGTAGGAATAGGGTTTTCCAGGATATATAATTTCATTTCTGGGAATAGGATAATGCACAAATGACATTTCCATTCTTAGAAATTTGTTATTGTGAGAAGGTTATCCTTCTAAATTATAGGTCACTATGATTTTTTAGAGTTCTTTTATAGTGGTTTATAGAAATAAGATGATAATTGTTTTAGTAATTTATCTAAAAAAATTTAGACAAATAAAAAATTATTAAATTTATTAATCTCCCACTATTTTATCTAAACCCAATATCCCCTACCATTGTCTTTGAAATATCTAGTTTATTGGACATTCTACTGGAAAGTGACCATATTCCCCTTATCATCACCCCAACTTTGGCTAGTCAAGTACTTTTAAGGGTTTTAATAAGGCTTTCCAAATCCCAAATGCATTAACTGATAGTTTCTTGATTTATTGAGTGGACTCCCCGGTCCTAAAATCCTTAAATTGGACATCCTCAACTCTTGAATCTCAGTTACACATAGTCATGATTTGGTAGTCAATGCTTGATGTGAAGTAAATTAATTCAACCCAAAACATTAGGTTAGAATTCCAGGAAAATTCGAAGCACACCAACAATGTATGGTCAATGAATTTGAACTACGGTTCAGTTTCAACTATAGTAGTGGAACAGTATACCAACATAATATATAATTGAGGGATTTTATCTTTTATTCATAACATTACAATTATTTTATTTATTAAATGCTTGTTAATAATATTTGGATTTAATTAAGTGATTAATGATCTATACGATAAAATTTAATCATAAGAAAATTTATTTTAGTTCTATCTTACACAACTGTTAATTTAGTTAATTAATGGGATTATGATAAAAACCATCCACAATGATATAACAAGGAAACATGATAGAAAAATACTAATAAGGTATCATTATCATGTGAATTTATAATGGCTAGTTTCTCTAGAATATGATAAACTAACCATCAACCTAGGTGAGAAATACCTTGATTCAATTAGGGCTAGTGTTATAACTTTCCATATATCCTCTTATGTATCACTCTTGGATTGGTTTTATCTGAGGTCCAAACATGAAATTCCTACACTAGATTTGGAGATCCATCCATAACATATGATTTTACAAAAACATAGGTCAGGGGAATGGGTTTACATAAAAGAAACCATGGTCACACAAACCCTTAAATAATAAAAGGAGAGTTGGCATGAAATCCATAATAGTAATTTAATAATAAATTAAAAGAAACCAATCACATTAACGGCCTGGTATACAATCTTTATCATCATAAATCATGATATTACTTATGCATTTAATTATCATTCAATTCTAGTAATTTTTATTTAAGATAAATTTCACTTAAATAAATTACTTTTTAATTTTAATTAATCAATTCATTAAACTTAATTATCATCCGTATTTCTATGAGATTCTCATCCATCATAATTTTAAAAGATGTAATTAAATTTATTGAAAATTAACTATATATAAAAATCTACCTTGTTCAAAACATGCTAAGTACCTATTTGAACTACCCACCATGAATTATACTCATATAATATTCATTCTTGCAACATGTGAAATAGAAAACTTATCATGTACTCTCATGATGTATACTATTAATTTAATGATTACATGAATTACATAATATTTCTCTCACATGTTTTGATTGAATGTAGGTATAGTAATAAGTATAATAAAAAACATATATGATATACATGTCAAAAATTACATGGAATATAATTAAAATTTTATATATATTTTGACTGATCACATGGAAGTCTAATCAAAATAATGACCACATGAAAGATCGTGCTGATAAGGTTTTCATAGTATAATAAATTAATTTTAAATTCTGCATAATTTGGTAAAAGTACATTGTGTATACAAGCTAGCTACACAGTGTGTACTATTTTAACCATCTATCTAAGGAAAACTATTAGGGACTCAGAAAATAAATTGTGCCATAGAAAAGTTAGTGTACAGAACATGTACATGTGATACATGTCATGTGGTCCTCGAGTTACATGGACACAAGTATAGTAGGTCGTGTAAGAATATACATGAACATTCTATGAATAAAATACTACATGCACGAGTGTGAAAATTATATGACAGGTTATCCAGCAGACCGTACAGTAGGATGGGTCTAAAAAATACACAATTTATAATTAAATTAACAACATGAAATAAATGTAAATTCCTTGAATTAATTAAAAAATTAATTCATGGTGCATTAAACCCTAGAAAAAATCATGTACCTCTGGGTTACACGGCAAGTACAATTGTGTTATCCAACCAAATTCCTCATAACATCTGGATATTTTCATTAATTTTATTTCATTAAAAAAAATTCTATTCTATTCTATTTTCATGAAATTAAGTGGAGAAAGAAGATATCACAATTATTAATAAATATATATTAAATTAAAATTGAAAACAAATTACTTATGCATAAATCATTCAATGATATTTAAATAATTATAAATAATTATGTGACTACTATGATACCACATATAGGTTCCAAGAATAGTAGAAACATGCTATGGGTCATGCCAAACTTTTATTTTAGTTATTAGAGATGATCAACTCAAGGTTTACACGATAATGAATTCTATGATCAATGGAATTGAATCAATGAAAACATAGAAGGGATAAAATTATAGAACCCAACATAGGATCAAAACATATTATTTATAACTAATTTAAATAATAAAATAATAACATTGCATAAAATTCATTCTTCATTGAAGGATTTGAAAATGTATTTATGTCATACCATCATTTCATTGTCAAAATCAATGATAGATTCCCTCTATCGACGATCCTCTCATGTGTCAAAAATCTTGAAACATTACCATAGGAATCTTCAGATTCTATACTGGTAGATCCTAAAACATGAATCATTTTTTTGATCACCTCGTGAATTTCTTCCAAATTATTCTCCATGATCTATCCAGACATAAGAGTATATGGTGTAGGAAGTTCAATTTCTATTCTTGGGAGCATTCAGATAGAGGGAGACATCTAGGGATTCATTGGATACTCTTTTTTATATCGTTATGAACAAAAAAAAGTAACTCTCTTGAAAAAAACATAATCATGTTTAGTATATTAAGGGTTATAAATAAATAATTTTACAGGTTCTCATTATTATTTATTTAATTCATTACATAACCCCATGTCTAATATAATAATATTATTATTATTTTCTCAACAATGAGCATAAATTTTTAATTAAATTATATATTTTTTAATCAAATAATTTTAAATATATATTATTTATCACAAATCGTAAAAAATCAGTATTCCATTCCTCTAAAATATTTATCTGGCCTTAAATAGTGAATATTTATTTATTCAATAAATTTAATTTCAATATTTTCCAATAAAAAAATATTTATTCACTAAATAATAAATAAATATTTTTTTAAAAATTAACTGCACAAAATATTCTCGTGAATAACAGCTGACATAATATATACAATTAAGAGACCATAAATATTATTAAACAATGTTCTATAATATTATTTATTCAATTTGTTAAACTATAAATACTTATATATTATTTGGATGTGATTCTTGATATGCTTAATTTGTGACACTATGAGCCTCTTTCTTAGTGGATTTAGGTTTATCGGCCTAAAGTCTATGGTTAGTGTCTAGAAACATGGTAAGACATCCATAAAGAAATAATTTAATTTCACAATTTAATAACACCTCATACATGCACTTATTTGGTAATATAATCCTTTTATCACAATTTCTTTAATCAGAGAGGTTTCATGCTGGTGCCATCAACCTATGTGCTCGATGTATCTTTCATTTAATTTATGAAAATAGAACATTCAAATAGAACACCGTGGAAAGGGATTTATTTAGGATATATAATTTTTATAAAAGGGCCGATGATATCTTCTTCCATTAAAGGAACATAAGTGACAAATCCTTTCTCACATTATTCATTAATGATATATAACTCAAGATGAACCCAATACATCCCAACTCACCCTGAACATATGTAGTCACAGTTTTCATCAACACATCAAAGTATGTGACTTATAGCACTCATTAATAAAAATTATAAGTTTTAAGGACCAATACACACATCCTCATATAGGAACATCCAATGGAACATACAAATGTGGATTTCCAACTATTGGGTCTCATTCTCATAATATGCTACATAGGATATTACCAATGGTGTACAACTTATGAAGAGGAGTAAATGTCCTATGGAAATTCACCATTAATATCCTATATCATTTGTGTCCCTAAAATGATATCATCTAGCTATAGAAAATATATTTATTAGGTTTTCCATGGAACTTCTAGGTTCTCATGATAGTTGATAACTGCTATGACCGTTTAGTACAATAGCTACACTTATGAAATTATAACATATTATGATACATAGAAGAAAAATCATAATGTGATAAAGAGTTATTAATATCCAGAACAATGAATAATTATTATCAAAAAGTACACATTTGTTGGTTCTGGGGAACCAACTCTAACACTTCCCATGCTGTTCTTTTATATTTTACAAATATTTACCTAAGATAGTGTGTGTGTTGGAAATATCAAATCTAATTCATAGAAAATATATAATTCAAATCACCACATTAATCTCTTCCTATGTCTTGTACATAAATTATTCAAGAGATTTATTACATGTGAAATTGGTAATAGTACTATCTAGAATTTTCCAAACATTATATTTCAATTACTTGACAACATATGCCCTTTGAATTGGTCTAAGAAACCCTTTAGATCAACCTCAGTAGATATTGTCCTCTAAAAAATAGGTTTCTACTTCATGTCAACCTATGGTTACATTATTTCATTCTAGAATTAACTAACTATATGATGAATGACCATTTTCAATATTTTATCAACATATTATTCTTGGAAAACTGGGATAATCCCACTAACATCTTATATACATAAGAACGAAATTCATTCCAAATTAATATTATTTTATCCTGTTTCATATTTCAATCCAAAAATTAAATTCAACAACTTCAACCCCCTATTTGAATTCTATGGTGTTATGAAATCATTTTTTCTTATATCATGTAGAAACATTCAAAGAAAATATGGATTAAAATCCAACAATAAATATAAATAATCGTAGAAATTATTTATGAATTTTTTATTTATAATGTATTTAGACACCGAAACTTGCAATAACGGATCGGGTATTATTGGTACGACTCTTGTAAGTCCAATGTAATTCTTTTATTGGATACCATTTTAGTATAGTGATTTGAAACATTCAAAAAACTAGTTACGAGTACTTTGATATATGGAATCCATTATTGAATTTTAATTTAACTTTTCAACCTTATCTTATTTCCATTTTCATTATACTATTAGGAATCAGTATTCTCAATGAATAATGTGTCACCAGTTGTGGTGAATGTAAAACAATTACAATTGATTTATCATTCGTATATAGTATTTGTTTTTTGAACATTCCTTTTCCATAATATCTAGCGGGACTGGTTCATATGTCAAATATTTATGCATCTATGACATAAGATAAACTGAATCCAATATTGATCCCACTATATCAAAAAGATATGTGAACCCTTATATAGTATTATATTCTATCACTTGAATATAAATTTTATATCGTATGTATTTCCATAACATACTTATAAATATTTAAGTTAATTAATTTTTTTGCACATTGTTTTTCATGATGCAAGTTTTTTTACTAAATTATCCTTAAAAAACTATTTTTATATAAACATATATTTCTATTAAATGATGGATTTATAACATACTATAACTCATATTATATCCATTATTCATTATCGCTAAAATATTGTTATGGGATAATTCATCTATTTATGTAGCATATCTTAAAAACAATTGATGCATCTACAATTCATATGAGTCTCAATATTGATTCTCATTTTACTTAAACTAATACTTTAATGAGTATAAGTAAATGTTCATTTAGGAATTACATCATGATATATTTTAATGATCAATGTCTGCATGTAAAACTAACCATCAATCCTCATTTCTAACATCGTAGTTTTATTGTGTATAAGGAATTCATGTTTAGGAATTACTCTACATTACATTTTATTGATTATTGAATTAATGTTCAAGATATTATTTCACACATAGGTCTGAATAAAAATATATACTCAATCCATTTGTATTTTGTAATGCACTTATACATTCCTTAAAATGATTAATGAAATCTTATGAAGTATTTTTATAACATGATTAACCTTATAATAGTTCACACTCTGTATATTAACTAATTCAGAATGATTTTTAGGTTTTCTTTATTGATAAAGGTTTCATTGGGTAAAAAATAAATAAGTAAAATTTTCAATAATACCAAAGGCCATTAAATACAAATATTCTAAAAAACCATAGAGTTATATCCTTGAAAACAACTTAGTTTCTCAAGATAAATAATTTTCATTCCTCAACACAGTATAACTGAGTTTTACATTTCATATTGATCAATCATTTTCAATGATTCTTGTATTACATAACCACTTTTTGAGTATGAAATACCCTAAACAACATTAATTAATATTTTTTTTGTAGAATTAAATAGTCTATTATATTTTTAAAATAAAAATTTACTTAGAAATAAAACTATGTATTTCTCAACATAGATGTTGTTTTCTTACATTATCAACCACATTGAGAACACACTTTTACTTCTAGTATTGATACATGACTTACATTGTTCCTGTATTCTGAAAAATATATGTAGAAACATATATTATCTAATACTAGAAAATTATAAATGAAATATAAAATTTAATGATGAATATACTTAATGTACTAGGTCTAGGTTGTTTATTATTTACTTCAATATAGTATCTCTTCTAGTGACCTGTCATTCCATATGTAAATAAAATAGCCTCTTATTCTTCCATCTTTATTTTTGGTTTCGTAATATGTCATTACAGAGGTTCCATTGGTAGTGTACTTTGAATTATTATTTTTACCTTGTGATTCTTATTATCCACCTTAAGAAACAAATATTTATATTTATATAAATTATAATATTCTATTTGAACCTTTTACATAAGATATTCATGTGATTTTACCAAACAACATAATTGATAAGCCTCAACCAATCTAGAGAAAATGGGTGGTAATGATGAGAGAATGAGATGAACCAAAAGATATTGATTAGACTTATACCCCAATTATTCTTATCGTTCAGTGTAATTTATTATCTTGAGTACATGAGTCTGAGAATGATTCTCATCTTCCAATATATATGTGATCAATTTTATCACTATATCATTGATTTCTCAAATAAATTTCTCCTCAATTTCTTCATAATGACGAGACAACATAATATATCCGTTCATTCCCTTATGATTGATTTGAAACTATTTGTACATAGATGTTTTCATTATGATATAAACATAAAATTCCTCATTGACAAGACTCATATAAGAATCATTCACACCATCATTTGATTCCTTATGGAGCTAAATAGGTAATGGGGACCCCCGCACATAAAATTTCCTTCCATACCATAGTATTATATGCATGTGCGTGTACCACCCAGGAAAATCTGGGCTGGTGAGGACATATTCTTTGTCCAAAATTCATGTTAGTGTATCTATGGTATTACTCTCAATTTTATAAGAAATAAATTTATGTAGATTATTACTTTTACATTGATTACCAGTTATACATTACTACTTAATTAAATCATTAGATGTCTCCAACTATTTTATCAAACCATAGAAGTCCTCACTACTTTATTTGGTATACATAGTTATTTTAGTATTATAGTTGAAAGGACCACAAAAACTGCTACTAGTAGTCTATGATATAGCTGTGACACAACTGGTATAGTTTTAAGGTATGAATTTGAATGGTCAACCACATTAACTCGCATCTCCTATAACTAATGAGTGAATTCCCAACATCTCGAAATCAAAAAGTTGATTTGATCAACTATTTGCCTCTAGAGATGAAATAAGGTTGTTATGGACACTTCATTGATGCCTTATTTAGTTAAGTATACTCATCACTTTTATATAAACTCCTACGTATTAGGAGGTACCCTAAACTGGGGATTACGAGCACCACATACAACCATTTTGGTTCAAATTAAAATGATTGAAGACATTTTGTATTGATTTTTCTTTGAGGGTTTCACTATTTTAGGACAAAAGAAATAATTTTCAATATAATATGCACATACTTTGTGACCATAATCAAAAATAACTATGAAATGAATAGAAAAAATTCATCATGTCTTTAGTAGTTTAAATATATTCATTTTAGTTCAGGATTTTATGTGATCACCTAATCATTCATATTCACAATATAATAATAAACAAGTAATATATTAAATAAATGAAACAAAAAATCATGATTTTTTATCACAGGTTTATCTATTGAGAATCACTGGATCAAATAAGACCCTCAGGGTATAATTCTTGAGTCGTTCTTGACTTTTATCACAGAATACACCATATTCCAATGTATCAATGCCTATTTAGGAATTAATCAGGTCTTATCATGGTCCACATCTTCATTTTATATCATTATAATACATAAATACTCACTTTCAGGTGAGGGGGTCTCAAGAATGTGTAATACTCATGTAATACATCTCTCATGTACATGAAATCCCTTATACATATAATACATTACACATAAGATACAAAAAAAAATCTAGTTAATTAATTAATTATAATAACAAAACTAAATAAAATAATTAATTAATTAATTAAACTCATCCATATACTATATGGTTACTGCTCATGATTAGTTGAAATGAAAATTTATTCTAAAATCAAAAATAAATTTCCAAAAATCTAATTTCGATAGAAATTAAATTAATTAAAATAATTCATTTTAATTTAAATTCAAATAATTTATATCATTCGAGACCATTTTATTACCAAAAAGATAAATTAATTATATTTATTTTCTTTTTCAAAATAATTTATTTTGTCTCAAGCCCCCTTGTAGCCTAGATGGTAATGACTGGGCCTAATATACCCCATTACGAGTTAGTCCATCCAAGATGATCTGATGGGATGGCCTGTTGTGCTATCCCATGAAACTGTAGTGGGTGTTGTCATTGAGTAGGCCACACAACAAAAAAGAACAGTGGAATGTCTAGGATAGCATGCGATATGGTTCTGTGGTTGGAGAAGGATGACATCATAGTAGAAGGTGGCTCATTTGTGGGAAGTCCACAGATCATGTATGGATGGTGGGTGAGCGATAGGAATGCCATGGGATATGTCACACAACGGTCATTGGAGGAAGGGTTAGGGGGAACTGTCTCCCCCAATGTTCAAATATATATATATATATTTATATATATATATATATTAAATATTTTTGGCTGACTTGTGCCAACACTTTCCATAGAGTTTTTTTGTATTCTCTCCAAAGTTCCAAACACCCCTCCCATTTTTAATCGTTATTTTTGAAAATTTTCAAAACTATATATAGTATAATTTTTAAATTTTATTTAAAACTACTAATCCTATTTGAAAATATAATGAAAATATCTCTAACTAGATAAAACAGTTCCTCTCAGTAGGATCAGACCAGATTTCTGGTACAGTATTGAATTCCTCTGCAGAACACATTTGAGTATTAATTACACACAAAAACACACAAAAAATCCTAGGATATTGAAATTGAAAACTAAAAAGATTTTTGATAATGTGATTTTCAATATTTTTATAACAATGTCTCATAAATATGACAACTTGTTGGTATATCTTTTGTGGTGATGGGAATGAATCGATTCTCTTTGAATGAAATAGTAGAAAATTTAATTTTTCTAAAGTTATAAATTTCTATAAATCACTCTAATTCCGATTGATGGAACTTGGGTAGAAAAAAAAGTAAATGAGTTTAAAATATTCAAAATTTTACCACAAGATCTATGTATCCACATCTAATCTAGTGAAATGTAACCTAATATTAATGTTGAGGATCCCTTTTGAAATATTTTTATACAAATACTAAATCTAAAATTACTTCGATCGATTTTACAATGTGTTCAATAATCATTCATCAACAATAATTATTTCTAAAAATAATCAAAGCTATATCCTTCTAGAAAATCCAAACATGCTATTAAATCCTACGTGAGCATCGATCCACAAAATATGAGCTCTATCATGGAGATCCATCAATTCCTCATTTCAAAAATCCTTATTATGTCAATTTAAATGTCCATATTTTCTCTTGTAAGTCTTTGAAATATATTAAAATATATTTATGAAGCTAGGGACGAAGGTGATGTGAGATTTTGAGACTTGGTTAGGCTTTATGTTAATATTATAAAAATATATAAAATATTATATCATTCATGTGTATTTTTTCATAAATAATGGAATAAATCCTAAATACCATCTCAAATAAAGAATTTGAGACGTCCAATGAATTAGGGATTAAAAAAACAAACTAATTAATTAATTAAATATTATATCAATTAGACATAGAATCCTATATATAATATCAATTATAAAAAATCCCTAGGGTTATCTGTATACCCCTCAAAATTGAGAGAGAATCCATTCAAGGAGAATTCATGGGCAACCGACATCAAATAGTGTGTTGGTAATCAGAACACTGACAGAGTTATTGATTTTACCAATTATGATGAAATAGACCTTTTATTCACTAATTATAAACCAAAACATGTGGTAGGATGTTAATTTGTTGATTTTATAATACTTTAATGTATCCCTCTTTAAAAAAACCAATTATTTTAATAGTTTTATTTTTAAGTAGATGAATAAATTACGGTTAATGAATTATGTTCTTAGAATATTTGGAATTGATATTATTGTATCAATATTTATTATTTCAATTTATTAATCATTCCTATGAATTAAAAGAGAGACCAACATGAACATTGGAAGAGGTTTTCTCCACATGTTTTGTTTTATTCATTTCCAAAACCATTATTCATGGGATCATCATCGATATTCGGTTTGGCATGAGCTTCAACAAATACCAAGTAATAAATCATTGGGGAACAATTATAGGGTGAAAATGGATAAAACCAAGGGTTCTAGTTTGAGATCAAAAATGAAATTGAGGTGAGATAGCATATATAATGAATCAGGACCAGATTGGTCTTATCCGTTTACTCGGATTGGTGTGTAGCGATGACACAATGTGGAGAACTATGGTTTCAGAATAGATTTGGGTGGATGAAAACCAGTGACCAGTGACAATAGGTCTATAAAAACCTCATATCCATGGTTATTAGTGGATTAGGTTGAATAAATCAAGTTGGGAGTGATGTGAGAGGATTATTCTTGAAGAACCAATGGGTTCTATAAAATTCTTAACTACACAGTGTGTAGTCCAAAGAATGCACACCTTGGAATCACCCTAATGTAGTGCTAGAGTTTCCATGTACAGATAAACATCACTCTCCATGTGATGCATTTCAAATTTTGTGGGATGAAAATCAATGAGTCAGTGTATACTCTTATAGTACACATGCATGGTCACGACCAGATATATCAGAACAACTAGAGTACACAGTTATGAACTGACACTTGGAAAATACCCGGCACTGAGGCATGACCTAGTTGACAGGCATGACCGAGTACACAAGATGGGAAAAATAACAGATACATGCCAAGTTATAGAATTTCATTCCATGTAAAATTGGTACATTTCTTGTAATTTCCTTAATATGGATTGAGGACATTTATATCTTCTTTATGTACTAGTTTCCTTAGGGTTTATCCGCTACGCTCGTCCCCTATTAGGGTCGCATGAGGCATCATATTCTGATAAGAGTATGTGATCTCAATTATGGGATTAGTCTAAGATAGTGTTGTAGGAATCATTTTTTAAGCCCACGGAGGATCAACATTCATATCTTTAGCTATATGTGGGGTATGAGGTATCTATGTGACCAACTTATAAGAGAATTGATCCCCTACATAGCGGGTTAATCCAATTAGGGTTTGCAGTGTCCCCCAAAACCACGGGTGTAATCCATTTTCTATATATCATTAAATTATAAATTCAAGTGCATAATCTTTCTTGAGGGTACCTATAGATCATGAAATATTAAATGAGTTCCATCATGATTACCCACCCCATGGAGTTATTTATCTTGGATGAGTGTTATCATATATACGGAGAAATAATCCTAGGATGGTATGGTAGTTGCAAACATACCATGAGACATAGTGTATAACATGAGTATATTTGGATATTATTAATTTATTTCTTATATTTTTGTCTACTCGGACTTGTGATGAGATAACTATTCTCTTAATGAGTTATGTTTGGTGATTTCGAGGTGTCCTACAAAGTATTATTATACTCACCTCTATATGGGGTCTACCAACAAAAATGTGTCCTATATAGTTAAAAATATATTTGAAAGGGTCCTTAGAGGACCAAAACTGGAAGGAAAATAAACTAGCTAGGCATATTGTGGTTTTCACTAGGTGTCACATTTGACAACAGTCCCCTCCTAGTAGGATAGAATTATTTTATAGTTTCTGTGGTCTTGTATTTGTCCCTTTAAGCTGTCCAGTATTATTATCATACTCTGTTTCTGGGATATAGAAGTACACAAACAATTAAAATATTTGTATATAAATTTCATCATTTTAATGGTATTTGGAGATATGTGCATGTGTACAAATACAATATTATAAGGCCTCCAGTATGTATGATATGCCTACTCGGTGCTTTTCTCCAGTCCCTGGCCTATTGGAGGTGGGCTTGGGGTGTGGCACTTCACTCGTCACTGGCCATGTGGGACCTAGTGAGTTAGGTTATTATACTGTTGCATCAGAGCAGTGTTCATCTTAGTACATGAGTTTGGTTATTTTCAAGCTATGAGGATTGGATTTGGATTTATGGAAAAAATGTTAAGGTGTTTCATGTTTGGAATTCAGGCAATTGAATCCTATGTTTTTGTGATAAAAAATGTGTCCATTATGCTAGAATTTGATAGACTCCTTGATGAATCAGTACATATAGGTACGAGCTGTAGGGAAAATTTGTACATGCATAATGTAGAAAGGGGTTGTGGTTTCTAGTTCATTATTGATTCAACTCTCATAATATACTCATGATTGTGGAACAACATTTATATTTTAGGATTCATCCATGAAATTTTCTAGAGATGATTCCATAATAGGATTACAATGATGATTTACACAGCAATCACACATCAATATAGGGATATATTAATGAGGCGGTACGTCTATATTCTTTTCTAGTTATACCTAATCGATGAGTGGTAAATTATACTAGAAGATCCAGTAGATGAGGTGTATAGGATGAGTAGTATTTAAGAGTTTTAGTGATAAAAATCCATTATGTTTTAGGGTGATACATACCCCATGGAATTTTAGGACAAGTTGATGTATGATATGTGAGTCTTTTGCCTCATTAGGATAATAAAATACTGGATGGTGGTCTAGGAGGGGAGCCTTCTTAATAGCTTCGAAGGGTGATAATGGGGACTAGTGACTCTTGAATTTGGTGATATTACTCTTTCACTGATAGAGTTTGAATTAATTTTCAGGTAAGAGTTATCTCCCACTATATAGCAAGTAATGGACATACAAGAGCTTATGTAGCTTTTGTAGGGCTGCACGACTATGGTTGAGTATTCATCAAGGTTTACTATCCTCTACTAATACTTGAGGGATATAGTTAATAAATTTTATTCTAGGTACATACCTTTAAGGGAGGCCTACATAGAGATATTTTGGCTATCGTGATACCTATTTTCATTCCTACATATTCTAGGGTGCTGGGGAGTGCTTGGGTAGTAAAGATAATTCTTGACGAGAAAACTCCGATAGTGGGTGCTAGTGGTAGGAATAAAGGAGGTGAGAATATAATATTAGATATCTAATTGTATATGCTATTATATATATCTAAAATAAATTTCAAATGATAATATCAAGATATAGGGTCTACAGTTTATGGTCCTCAAGACAATTCAATTCATCTTACATAGAAGTAGTTCTACTCTTAGGATGGTCAGTGACATCTTGTTCACGATTTCCCAACCCTTTGTACATATAATAGAGATATAGTGGATGGAATTCCCTTAAATATGAAGTATTAAGAGAATTTTCATCCATAGGGTGACATACATGGAGGTGGTTTAGGGATAGTACATGAACGTGGAAGAAGCTTTGTCATGTTTCCAACAACACCCTAGGTGGTCCCCTCCAGGATCAAGGAGTAGGTGGTCAGGGAAATGAAAAATGTAGGCGGTGGAGGTCTATGACCCAGAGTCACCAAGGATTACTAGATTTATGAGCTATATCATTTATTAATTATCCATAGTACTGATAGACATATTAACAATCTACTCTTTTCTAGCTACATCCCTAGTTAAATACCTAGTGATTTCAGTTGTTCCTCTAGCTCAAACCTTACATTTAGAGATTTCTATTGGAGGAGATTCAGTAATCACACTCTACTACTGATGGTGGGTTAATGTATATTGATTGTGATATATTTGTATGTAAAATATTTTTTGTGGTAATGAGTCCCTAAGTTATTATATTAGGCACATGCTACATATCCATATTTCATACCCATATTGATTGTTTCAAGTAGACGATATAGTGTATTCGTTTTGATAGAATGAGGGGTTACTTCGTGGGTGATATGGAAACCATGATAGATTATGATGTTCTTATACTTAATAATTAATGACTAATTACTAAATACTTTTATAATATTACACTTGTGGAAATGAATACTATGAGCTTTCATCCTCTTATTGCGGCAGTGGAGTATGAGGACACCATTCCTTGGGACATTTCATGCTTACCTCACAAATGAGAGATGTAATTCCCCATTAACATACAGCCAGAGAATACATTGATATTTGGAAGAGAGTATAATGTGGATCTCATATAGATACATGAACTGAGATTGGAGTTAGAGGTTTTGTAAATGAAGGTATTTGTTAGACCAAATGTGTCACCCTGGGCAGTCCGAGTGTTGTTCGTGAAGAATGAGGATATGATCTTGATGTTGTGTGTGAAATAACATAACCTAAATAAGTTGAACATAAAGAATACGTATCCACATCCGAGGATCAAAAATCTATTAATCTAGATGAGAGGGGTCATATGCTTCTTTAATATTGACCTCAGATCAGGTTATCACCAATTCTATGTACGAGATATGGATATAGTAAGGATGAAATTATGATGAAAATATGGACACTATGGGTATTTGGTGATGTCTTTTGGAATGAAAAATTTCCTAGAGGTGTTCATGGGACTCATGGAATTGATCATTCATCCATTAATAGATCATGTTTTGGTGGATTAATTAATGAAATCCAAGTGTACTCGGCATCTGAGGAATAGAAAACAAGATACATGAGGATGGTCTTAGACATAAATTAAGTGAACATCCTTAGAGGCTGCTCTTAAGTTGTCAGTTCTATATTAAAGAGGTCCCCTTTCTGAGACATGTTATCTCTGTGAAGTGAGTAGTAATGGACCCCCAAATTGTTGAGACAGTTATATCTTGGGGTCCACCCAAGTGCATAACAAAAGATTGAAGCATCCTTAATTTATCAATACACTATAATAGTTTTTTTTCAATTTATCAAGGATATTGATACCATTGAGGACATTAACCTAGAATGGGAAACCTTTCAAATGGACTAAGTGGTTCTTACAGGCTATTTTGGAGTTAAGGAAGAGGTTGAAGAGCATTCGCATATTGAGGATTCCATGGGAGTGTGTCGAGTACATAGTGTTCAATGATTCATTAGGAACTAAACTTGGTCATGTTTTGATGTAGAGGTAGGAGGTGATTATCTATGGGTCCTGATAGTTGATACCTCATGAGCATAAATACATGAACCATGATTTACAGATAGAAGCTCTAGTATTGCCTATGAATATGTATTGACTATACTATATGAGTGAGTGATTTATCTTCTATTCTGACAACAACAGTCACAAGTATAACTTCTCATAAATGGATCTTGACTAGAGAAAAATGCGACGACTATAGTGTCTATAGGATTATAAATTCAAGATATTTTATACTCATAGGTAGGGGAACATGGTGGAAGATATTATCAATAAGAGATCTAGTTCAGAGTTATTAGTTGAGGCACTAGAAGTATTATCCTCCATGTAGTTGTCCATATTAGGTGAAGACGGTGTTACATATCTATACTAAATGGTTGTTACCCAATCAGTTATATAGAATTATAAAGAGGCTCCACATTGAGATACCGACTGTGTGACCATGCATACTCAGATGTCAATGGGAAATTATCCTATTTTTCTTTGTAAAGGTGGGGAGCATATCACCATTTTTGGAAGACACAAAATGGAACTAGTGACATTGTTTGAGGTGGTTCTATGTGAGTCTTATACATACCCCTTGGGGGAACATCTATGGTGTAAAATATGTATTGAGACCTTCAATATCAATTTATCTAGATAGGGATAAAGAAGTATGTGGAATTGTTTTTTCTCTCAATGCCTCACTTGTCCGCAAGAGAAGGATGAGCACCAAGATCTTGTAAGATTTTCTCAAAGCCCTTATGTTTAGAGTAGTAGTGGGATGATATATCTATGGAATTCATGATAGGGATATTATGAAAGTTTAATTGATATTGTTTCATCTCAGTTATCATAGAATATCTCACCAATTTTCCCATCTTCTTAACTATCTAATTGTAGAGTTTCGTTGAGAGATTAAGACAAATTTACATATAATAAATAGTATTTCTTCATGGAGTTCCCTCAATGATCTTTTTGGACCAAGAAGCCCGATTCACCTAATTATTATTGAGAGAATTATAGGTGGCCTTTTGGAATCAGAAGCGTTTGATTGTGAATTTTCACTCCCAAAATTATATCCACATTGAGAATACCATTCATGTTCAACAAGGACATGATGTGGGCTTGTATATTAGACATTGGTCATAGTTATAATGATCACGTACCCTTAGCATTGTTTTCATATATCAATAGTTACCACTCCACTATCATTATGAAACAATTAAAAAATTTGTATGGGAGACCTTTTAGGTCACCACTATGTTGGAATAATCCAGTTGATTCAACACTCATGGTCCTAGAGCTTGTACAAGCTAAGACATAGAAGGTGAAAATCATCTAGTAGTGGTTGATGACTACCCATAGTTGTCATAAGTCAAATGAGGAAAAATAGTGGATGTATTTATAGTTACTGGAGTGAGAGAATGTATTCCATAAGGTCACAACTTGATTTGGATTATAGATATTTGGCAAGGGTGGAATGTTAATTATGAGATTTATTTCCTCTCTATAGATATTTCATAGGGTTGTTGAGGTGGAATTCCACTTGACCCTTTCATCATAGGTCTACTGGGTACATGATTTCTTCTATGTGTCATAGCCAATGAGCTATGTGCATGACCCATCTAACATTATCATCTTGGAAATTATGTACATAGAAGATGTAACTACCTTTTCAAAATACCAGGTAGAGATATAGTATCTTAAAAAAATTTCTTTTCTAGCCGATCAATTCCTTTATTTCATGTATGGAGATGTCATGAGAATATTTAAAAGAGAACCTGGGAGTGGGTGACCCAGATTTAAGCCCAATACCCTCATCATTTTGAGTAGTTTGTTTCCATTTATAGGAAAAAATCCATAATGTTGGGATAATATAACATCCCTAATTTTTTTCTTATAAGACATTGCAAAAAATATAGAACTATTTTTGAATTATGGAAATGAAAAATGCCATAATACAAGGCCATGCATTCTTTATTGTTGATATTATAAAAATAAAAAATATATTATATCACATGCATAAAATTTAATAGAAATAATTGAATAAATACCGAAGGGAGTCATAGATCAGAAATCTACAACTACTGTTGAATATGGAATGTGGAATTTACCATAAGTGCGATATATCCTTGGTCAGTGCCATGTATTTCATAAAGTCAAATCTTGGTAGGATTAGTAATTTCATAAATTAATTAATGAATTAATTTATTACTTATTATATCACCATGAACTATACTCCTCTATATAATATAAGTTATAAAATATATATATGTTCATCCTAATAACCCCATGGATTGAGTGAGGATCCATTGGAGGATCATTCATGGGCAACCGAAATCAGTTTTTGTATTAGAGATTAAAACTCCAAAAATTTTGTGGATAAAACCAAATATGGAGATATAGATCAATTCTTCACCAATTATTGAGAAAAAATTGAATTGGGATGTTAAATTGTGGAATTTATTCTATTTTAAATTTTCCTATTGAAATAAAACAATTCTTCAACTTGTTTGATTAGTATGTTGATGAATAAATTATAGTTGATGATTTATCTTCCTACAATGTTAGGAATTAATAAAATTTCATTGTGACTTTTTATTTATCATTTATCATCATTAATTAGACAATGAATAAAGGCTAACACAAATATTGGTTGAGGATCATTCCCCATGTTTTTTATGAATTTTTATTATTTTTCTTTATATGACAATCATCGATATTTGGTTCAACAAGAGGTTTGACAAGTAATTGGTAATCAATCATTATTAACCCCTTATTTTGAGAAATAAATTGATACAATGAGTATATGTTTGGGATGGACAATGTGAATGAAGTGATATGGTTATGGTGATGGATAAATATCAGATAAGGGTTTCCCTTTTTCCCAATTTGGCATGACGTGATAACACAATGTGAACACATACGGGTTGAAAATAGATTTTATTGGCCGGATTTTGACCATGATAATTGTAGGGATAAAATTACTCATATCAATTGTTATCAGTAGTTAAGGTGGAATAAATAATGTTAAACATGGATTTAGAAGATGACTTGTGAATATACTACGGTTCTGGAAATTTTCTTAATACACAACATGTAGTTCGAAGAACACATGTTTTATAGTCCCACTTCTATAGTGATAGGGTTTCCACATAAAGAAAAATAGCACACAACATGTGACACATGTCCCATTCCATGTGATATGACTTGGTGGCTAGGATCTTACCCTTTCAGTACATGGTCATTGACATATCCATATACATGGGAACAACCAGAGTACAAGGGTACAACCCAATACTCTGACAAAGGAAGGTATATAGAAACAACATAGTATATGGACACGACCAAAGAATACTATAAAGACATGGAGTATATGAGAATGAGATGAGGAAAACAGGTATACCAGGGGAAATAAACAGTTGTCGTGAACTACCAGTGTACACCCTATAATTTTTCTATAATAGATTTAGTCCCTTACTATCTTAAGTATTAACGAGTTTCCTTATGGATAATTCCATTAGTTCATACCCCATGAGGGTAGATTGAAGAATCATGTTTTGAGCATATGATGTTATCCCATTTATGCGATTAGTCTCAAATATCATCTTAATAATGCTCTAAAAGGACCATGGTGGGATCCCCAATCATATCTTTTTTACTAGTTGGGGTTAGAGGTATCAACATGAACACAATACAAGGGCATAAATATCCTACATAGAGAGTTATTAGAGTTAGTATTTATGGTGTCCCCCACATCATAGGGTGTGGTCCACAATCGATGTATCAATCAGTTCTAACATCATGTTCATACTTATTAAATGTGAGACTCAATGATCACAAACTGTTGGATGAGAAATAAAATATTATCCAGGTTATGTATTTAGTTATCATGAATTAGAAATATGATATATTTTGAGTAGGAATCCAAGGACGGAAATGTCATTGTGACCATACCCTGAAACATAGTGTCTAATCTATGTACATCAAAATATTACTATTAAATGTGTGATATTCTGATTAATATTCCATTTTTATGAGTTGAATACTCTATTGATTAGTTATTTTTGGTGATTTTAGGGTGTTCTACTAGGTATTTTTATACTCACCCCTCCATGGTATCAACCCATATATTACATGTCTTATAGAGATAACATTCCATTCTATGCAGCCTTGGAGGACCAAGAGAAGACATGGAATACCTAGGATATATATTCTAAGATTAATACAAAGTGTCACATCTTACTATATTTCCCACCATAATGTGGGTTGGGGTTCTTTTCCAAATTTTATGTGATTATATTTTTCCCTTTATAATTTATAGTAATATTTTCATACTTTAATTATCAGATTTATATTATTTCATGCTTTGGTGTTCTTTTTATTTACCTTTTATCATTTTATGCGTTTTTTGAGATGTGTGCATGCATAAAAATACCTTAGGATAGGGCCTCACATGTGGTTGATATGCATAGTCAATTATTTCAGGCTTCCCCAAGCCTATTTGATGTGGGATTATAATTTCACACTTAGTTCATTGCCAGAAAGTAGGCATAAATGGTTCAAGTCATGAAATTGATCCTTTGATCCTATAAAAAGAATCAAAATATATTTCTTAGATACAATATTCTCTATCTAGGAAGTGGTAAAGAATAGAGTGAGGCTCCCAAATTATTTTGATGAATAATTAACATGTGAATTTTATGAATATAGTTTATAACGTTTTAGTAAATTTATTTTTGTAATATAATTCATATTCTTTCCAATAAAAGGACTTTTTATTTTTTTGTGATATTTGGTCCGATACAAACAATGTTTATAAAATAGAAAAAACATATGAATTTGAGTAGAAAAAATAATTACTCACTATGATGTGAAGAAGAACCACATGACACCAGAAGAATGATGGTTTCCCATAATAAAGGAAGCATGTGGAACACTCCCTGGGGATGAAAGTAGAGAACCAAGAAAAAATAGCTCTTTAGGAATTATACACACAGGATAGAAATAATGTAAATAGTGAACAATGTGAATGAAATTAAAAGAGTGAACCATGTAAAAGATATGAAGATAATAAATTAAAATAAGAGGAGATCTAGGCATTTTCATGATGTCAAACCAAATTTGACATTGTCAAACCTCCTAGACAGAGATAGTTATGGGAGTTTTATGAAATTTTCAATAGATGTATAATATATTGAAGACCATAGTGAACATTTAATGAGATGGGGGACCCATGTATCCTAATTTATTGTAGTAATGATGAAATAAATTCATAAAAAGTCCCATGTAGTTTTATAAATTGTGTGACATGATGCGGTTGCTGTGATATCTGCATACCAAAGTCATGGGTTAAAATGTGTGATGCTTCAGGGTCCTCTACCACTTTCTCTACAGATTTATTTCATGTTTTCTTTGATTTATTTCTTTCCCTATTAGTCTCTCATCACTAGGATGAGGGGGTAAATCCTGACTTGTTTAAGGGTCTGGTATATAAATGGGGAATGTGTCATTGGATTCATTTTTATCATTATTAATTTATTTAGTTTATAGTGAATAATTAATAAAATTATAATATCCTTATTCTTATTATCATGAAAATTGAATTAAAAATGAAAGTAACCATTATAATTTCATAACATGTTACCCAAAATTATGGCATGATAATTTTCACATACAAAAAAACAAGTTTAAATATACTATACAGACAATGTTCATTAAGCATAACCCAAAATTACCAGACTATATAAAATAAGGAATTTATATATTGAGTAGGGGACAAAATTACCATTTTATCCACCTCATTTAGACTTCCATTCTCCTCATATATTAATCAATTTAAATTATAAAATCTAATTATACCTGAAATATAAAACTACAAAACCCTAGGACACCTTTAAAATCAAGTTTTTCCCCAACAATAAGACAAAATAATATTAATTCTGGGTTTTTCAAATTAATCAAAAATAATATTCTCTTAAGAAAATTTCATAAAATTAAACAAAAAATTATTTGAAAGCCTAAGTAAACTAATTTCACCATCTATATGGGATTGATCTTGACCAGTCCACTATATTCATTTTAATACATTATGTTTCATTGATATGAGTTTTATAAATTTTGATTTTCATTAGACTAGTGGGAAATAATGAGTCCCTTCAGGTTCATCAATAATACCTCATCCACCTTTTTTATATAAAGGTTTAGAATATCCAAAAACAGATCCCTTAACCCAAAGTAGTTATTATCTAATAAATAATCTTTAAATGACATGTTATGACCAAAAAACTATGTCAAAAAAATTATTTATTTTTTTATTATTTATTTTTAATATAATAAATATATTATTTTATTGAAGTGATCCATTAACTCAACATGTCATATCATTAAATATAAAACATACCATGATAAATGAAATAATATTCATTTGTTAAATATTTTTCCATGTATTCACTTAAAATTGTTAAATACATTATATAAATAAATTCAAATTCCATTATTCTTAACACAAATAGTATGAATTTTTTTATTCATGGTGATCGTATTCTCTCATTCATTAACCGAGATACTATGGTGGGCCCCACAATGTTCGAATATTTTATTCATTAGAATATGTCATAATTTTAAATACGTTATTTGTATGACCATCTAAACCCATATTGAGATAGTAGTGAATATTATTCACAGAATAATAGCGGAGTGTAGCAACCCGTCAGGGCCCATAAAGAGATATGAAAAAGTCATAGAAATAAAAACCATTCCAATAACACATGTTTTGTGATAAAATATCTTTATCATGTGATATCTCAAAATGTTTGATGCTCACTTTTTGTCATCATCATTTATTGACTTATTTTTCTTCCACCTAAAGGGATAGAATTTCCTAATATACCAAGGACATGTTTTTATTAAAGGTACTAAAACCCTAATCAACTAGTCCCATGATATCAATTCCTTTTAGAATTGAAAAATTCTTTATTTATTATTCATTCAATTCCATTAGACTAATGATGAACTGAATAAAAGTTACCTCACTACGACATTAATTCCATAGTTTTCATCTTGAATACAAGTATGTAATTGTCACGACCCATCCTTGGGGCCCGTGGTGTGACTACCCCAAGCCCGCATTCCATAGGACAGGGGCTGGAGACTAGCACCAAAGGCATGAATCCCGATAACTAGGAAGGAATTGCCTTTTTAAAAGTAATCAAAACACTACAGAGTACAAGCGGAAGTAAAACACTAAGTACAAAGAGAAGTGATGAAAGGTTAATGGGCCAGAATACATACCCAAATGAAAGTACAACTACAAATGAAGAAAGTACAATAGAAAAAAAGACAATAACTGGAAGAAAGGAAGCAGATCCTAGGTCATCCTCCTCGAATCCTACCTAAAGGGTAGGTACAGATGGCGCAGCTCCTAGATCATCCCCCACGGATCCTACCTGAAGGGTAGGTACAGATAGCTTCCTCAACGATCCCACCCATCCACCTCCTCCGTGTGTCGTCTCGTCTTGTAGTCCACCTTCGGGTACTGACTCATCGTGTAGTCCACCTCTGGGTACTGAATCGTCGTGTAGTCCACCTCCGGGTACCGTCCAGTCCTCAAACAATCGGCCTCCGTCAGCACTGCTCATCGTTTGCAACCAACACATGAGGTGCGGGCATAGCCCGTGCAGGGGTGAGTATAAAGATACTCAGTAGGGACCCCGACACCCTCAAGGTCTCACTAAAACCAACATGGATATCCACAAAGAAGATATCAACAGATAACCTCTACTTAGGTATATGCCCATACATATATCTAAGTTATCAAGTAACCCATCTCAATCTTGAGGAAACACAAAGATTATGAAATCAACGGATAACCACTACCCAGGTATATGCCCATACATTTACCTAAGTTATCAAGTGACCCATCTCAATCATGAAGTAAACACAAAGGTCAAAATTCTCAGATCAAACCAGGATTTTCATTATCGAAACCGTAGCTGCTGAAGAGCTCCGTCTCTGGAGTGTACAGTGGTCCTGTCACAACTCCGAGGTATTGCTAACTAACCTAAGACTGCTGAGGTACTCCTACTTTCGAGTATTGTGGGCCTGGTGCTACTACCATGTTCTTCACACCAGGGGTCTGCTACTACAACCAAGCGCTCCCCCTCATAGCCTCAAGATGTACTCCTTCTGTTGAGTACCGCGGGTCTGCCGCAACAACCAAGCGCTCATCCACCGTGGGTCTGCCGCTACAACCAAGCGCTCCCCCTCATAGCTTCTAGAGGTACTCCTTCAGTTGAGTACCGTGGGTCTGCCTCTACAAACAAGCACTCATCCGCCATGGGTCTTCTGCTACAACCAAGCGCTCCCCACTGGGCTATCCGAAACACACCGAATCAATCTGTCAAGCAGTCGTCATGTCTCAGCCGGCTATACGGTCTCCGTACTCCATACGCTCGTCTCCGGGAGGGTCCGCTCCATGAGCTACAGGTCGATACTACATGTATCACAAAGTCCCATGAAGAAGTACATCAATGGACCGCCTCGTCATAGGGGTCTCAACGCAACAGACGGCGCGTCAATCAGACTCCTGGTCTGTGAGTTACTAGCCTTTTCGTCCCAGGGGCACGGTTGGTTTCGTGGGTGAACCAATCCAGGCCGTATCTCAACAATACCCCGAAATCTCATAGGGTATACTCTTTGGGACTGTTTCTCAACGTGATCAACAACGCCGCTGACGGTTCGTCAATCAGACGTCCTATCTGAAAGATATCATCTTTTTCGTTCCAGGGGCCTAATTGGATTTCAGGTGCGATCCAACCCAGCCACTATCCAACTATATCCAAATCTTGGGCGAATTATGAAAAAAGTTCCATCTCTTCAAGAGGAATTCAACGAAACAGACGGTGCGTCAATCGGACGCCCGGTCTGTGAGTTATTGGCATTTTCGTTCTAGGGTCCCGGTTGGTTTCGTGAGCGAACCAACCCGACCGCACTCCATCGGCATCCAAACCTCGAGAGGAGTAATCCAAAAGAACCGTATCACCTAGAGGAATCCAACAAAGTTGACGTCACGTCAATCAGACGTCCGTAGCTCAAGATATGAGCATTTCAGCTCCGAGGGCCCGGTTGGTTTTGTGTACGAACCAACCCAACTGAACCCAAAGTTCTCCGAAACCTTGAGTGAGATATACCGAAACGACCGTCTCGATCCAAGGAAAGCTACACAACTGACGGGGTGTTGATCGGAGGTCCGTATCCCATGATATGGGCATTTGACCAAAAGTAGTCCGAATCGAGGGGTCTGGGCCCGGGCCGACCCGGGTCCGACCCGGCTGGGCCCATCCCGGCCCGGCCCGGCCCGGCCTAGCCCGGCTCGGTTCGGCTCTGTCCGGCTCTGCCCGCCAGCCGTGGCTCGGCCAGCGCGGCCGAGCGGAAGCCGCGGGCAGGAGTGTGCGTGGCCGCCCCCTCGCTGCTAATTGAAGTCGGCGGCGCGCTGGGCGCCGCCGCCACCATCTTCCGCGGACCACCGAACGCGCTCCGGTGGTCCGTTTCCCTTGCCATCTTCGCCAAAGGTCCTCCCAGAACCCGACCTTCACTGCGAAGGAATTCAAACGCCATATCGGCCTCCTTCTTCGTCATCCGTCAATCCGCACATCGATAAAGAAGCTCCGGAGGGTTGTCGGGCCGTGTTTGTTCAGCCCGCGCCCTCCGCGTTAGGTGTTATCAATTGGAAAAATAATTAAACACATGATTTTAATCATTGAATAGGGTGTAATTTATCCAGAATAAATTATACGATCACCTTGAAATCAAATACCCACGCATTGCGACAACACCTTGTCACTTTCATTCGGACGTCACGTTTTTCTTGTCATTCTTTCCCACACAGTGCGACGGCACCGCATCACTCTCTTTCGATCCGCAACGACAAGAAAGAATAAAAATGGAGGAGGATCGGCCGTGTTCGTGTGGTCCGGGCTCCTCTTGTTAAACAATAACAAGGGGGGTTCTCATTAGCCATAGAACGTCAAAGATAGGATCAAGAATAAAACGAAACAAACCCCAACTATGATATTTGACGTCGCACGTCGGGTATCGCGGAGAATGGCATCGTGGTATCGTATGTAGATTCCATGGACGTCGGGGTGCGTCCAAGGAGGAAAAGACGTCTCCTAACTTGTTTCTATGATGAAGAAGGGAGGTACGTTGTCGGTGACGATGATCACCACGGTCGGCGACTTCTCCCTTGTCATTGAGGAAGATGAAGACGGAAGAATCCAGGAAGCCAAGTCTTCTAGGTCGTGGGGTCGATGTTCTTCGTCTCAGAAGAACCGTTCTTCAGGTTCTTCGTCGAAGAGGAATAATATCTTCAAGTTTCTCAATGATTCTCCCAAACCTCTCAAGCAAAAAAGAAACTAACCAAAAATAAATTAATCCCACACTTAATTTATTAACACAACATAAACCTTTGAAATTCAAGAGTTTTAATTTCAAAAACTCACATTAAATTCACTACATTAATGTCATATGTTATAACATAAGTTCACAACATTAATGGTGAGTTGAGGGGGTTAGAGGATATGAAGGGGTGGGGTTCGTGTGGGCCCCACCACCCTCTTAACCTCCCAAGGGAAGTTGGGTAGTTACCAAACTTCCATACAATGGATAAAAACACTTAAGGAAAATAAAAATTGAAGTTAAATTTTTATTTTAACTTTCACAATTTTTTTAACAACTTCCCTCGTGTAAACGCAACTCCGGAATAGGCGTTCCTAACAAAATACCTATGCTGCGGTTCCATCGGTGCCCTCGGAATTTGATTCCGAGTATCAGGTCAAAAGTTAGAAAATCCCGCTCGTTCGATCACTGAACGTACCCGAGCTAAACTTTGGAAATTGATTCCGGGCACACCGGGCCATAGAATCAGGCGCCATTAGAAACTGCGTTCATGTAAAATTCCAAAGAAAATTAAGAAAAAATTTCCCTTGAAATTTCGGGGTCTTTACATTACTCCCACCTCAGGGCTTTACGTCCACGTAATGCTTCAACAGAAACCAGGGTCACAAAAGCGGTACAGAGCACGCATCTTGAGCCTTCCACTCGCATGTGCTCACCTGGAGGTTTCTGTGCTGCTTACAAAAACGCACAAGAGGAGTCGACCATCCTCGTAGGACCTGCTCCCGTCGATCCTCAATCCCCACTGGAACCTCCATGCATGATGCCCTGTCATCGAAATCCAACTCCCTGAGGTCGATGATGTGTGAAGGATCAAGCACGTATCTCCTCAGTTGAGATACGTGGAAGACATCATGCACCTAGTGCAACTGAGGTGGATGGGTCAAGCAGTAAACCACCTCGCCTACCCGGCTGAGGACCTAGAAAGGTCCATTGAACCTCAGAGATAACTTGCTGCCTTGGCCACATCTCCGTAAAACTTGTTTAGGTGAGACCTGTATAAGGATGTGATCATCATCCTCGAACTCTAGAGGTTTCCTATTTCTGTTAGAACTGGAACTCAAACGACTGCTACCACGAGGGTAAGGTTGGCCGACTCAAGAGTGATTGGTCGCACCCTCCCGTGCATGAGTTTAACTTGTGCTGCCCAGGGTTTCCTATTTGCCGACCATGGAAAACCCATTCTGACGTTTGTCTAATACCATCAATTTGAGTATAAAAAGTGATTGAAAAATCCATACTCAAACTAACGTCATAAGGCCTCGACGCTGCCACCAAGAGGTCCCAACCGAAACTCTCGCCTCAAGGGTTTGATCACACCGTCAGTGTAAGTGTGACTATCGAGTCTCCTCCCAAAGGTATCTCCAGACGTGAGGGCCAAGTCAATGGCTTAACCAGAAACTCTAGGTCTGGGACTAGATTCATGGAAGGAAGGGATGATTCGTATCAATGTCTGTGGCTACGGCAGCTAGTATAAGACAAAGTCCGAACTTCAAATCATCCTTAGAGCCCTTTTTGGTCGCGCTCCATGACCGCAAGTAGCTAATATCTTCCCCTGCTCTCCAACTCCCTGAGTCTAGTAAGGACTACAAATGTGGGTGATGGTAACATGATGAAATGTACACCACCACAAGCTACTCTCATAGCTCTGCCTCCATGTATGATACTCTACAGATTCATCTGTCCTTATCATTTCCTCTTCTTGAAACATTTTACACGCCCAAGTCCCCGAGACTGGCACTAGTTTCCTGCTTCCCAAACTTCTATCATTTTCTGGATGTATTTTTTCCACAATGAATTCTCAACCACAAAGGTTCCTTCTATCACCCTAGCCTAAGTAGCAATGCATAGAGAAAAGGTGCTATCTCGGAAACCCTTAAACATACCATGCTCAGAGGTCCGACCTCTATTGCACTGATCGAAATGCATCCATCGAGTACCTGGTATGTTCGGTATGCCTCGATGAATTCTTAGCTATCAACACATCATCCCGTAGAAACTATATAAGCTCTAGAAAACTCTCTGCCACCCCCTTAAGTCAGTCCTCAGCCGCCTATGACTTAGGTTCTCCTCGGAACTTGAGGGTATCTGATGTTAGAACACATGTAAGGCAGTAAGCTTACATGTGTCACCTACCGGTACCGCCGGTTGTAACTGCTGACCAACAGGTAGTGATGTATCGCTGACACACTACCCAAAGGTACTATCTCAGGCATCGGTCCACATACCGAAGCCTCATCACTATGAGGACCATCCTCATGGTCATTCACTGGAAAACACTAGTGGCCAATTCCACCATCCACTCTACTGATGTCTCAGCTAGGCGGAAAACTCTAGCAATCACCTCTAGACACTCCTCTGCAGTCTTGGAATCTATCTCGCCTCGTAACCTCGGAGGCCACTACAGCTGGAACTCGTGCAACATGCTCTGCTAGTGTGCACAGTTTGCTAGTATAGCTTTTGGCATCTGGTTCCCAATAGGTGGTGGTGCTGCTGGTACACCACCCGAGGGTGCCAACATAGTAAAAAGGGCCTTGCACCAGAGCCTCGTCACTCGGTGAGCCGCCATCGAGTACTCTCTCGGAACTCCAACTGACTGTCTGCGTGGATTCATCCTGAACAGATGCGACACGGTAACCGTTTATACCTGGTGAGCTGACCTAGTTTGAGATGACTTTAATACTTTGGAAACACACACGCAATCAGAGTCCTGAGTTCTGCGGTAGAACCGAACTCCTCTGATACCAATTTGTCATGAACCATCCTCGGGGCATGTGCCGTGACTACCCCAAGCCCGCCTTCCATAGGGCAGAGGCTGGCGACTAGCACCAAAGGCGTAAATCCCGATAACTAGGAAGGCATTTCCTTTTTAAAAGTAAACAAAACACTACATAGTACAAGCGGAAGTGAAACACAAAGTACAAAGAGAAGTGTTGAAAGGTAAAAGGGCTAGAATACAAACCCAAATGAAAGTACAACTACAACTGAACAAAGTACAAAAAAAAAAGACAACAGCTGGAAGAAAGGAAGCAGCTCTTGGGTCGTCCTCCTCGGATCCTACCTGAATGGTAGGTACAGATGGCACAACTCCTAGATCGTCCACCACGGATCCTACCTAAAGGGTAGGTACAGATAGCCTCCTCAATGCTCTCGCCCGTCAACCTCCTCTGTGTGTTGTCTCATCGTGTAGTCCACCTCCAGTTAATGACTCGTCGTGTAGTCCACCTCCAGGTACTATCCAGTCCTCGAACACTCGGCCTCCGTCAGCACTGCCCATCGTCTGCAACCAACACAACGAGGTGCGGGCATAGCCCATGCATGGGTGAGTATAACGATACTCAGTAGGGACCTCGAGACCCTCAAAGTCTCACTAAAACCAACATGGATATCCACAAAGAAGATCTCAACAGATAACCTCTACTTAGGTATATGCCCATACATATATCTATGTTATCAAATAACCCATCTCATTCTTGAGGAAACACAAAGATGATGAAATCCACGTATAACCACTACCCAGGTATATGCCCATACATATACCTAAGTTATCATGTGAACCATCTCAATCATGAGGTAAACACAAAGGTCAAAAGTCTCAGCTCAAACCAGGATTTTTATTATCGAAACCGTAACTGCTGAAGAGCTCCGTCTCTAGAGTGTATAGTGGTCCTGTCACAACTCCGAGGTACTGGTCACTAACCTAAGACTGCTGAGGTACTCCTCCTGTCGAGTACTATGGGCCTGCTGCTACAACCAAGTGCTTCCCACCATGGGTCTGCTACTACAACCAATCACTCCCCCTCATAGCCTCAAGAGGCACTCCTTCTGTTGAGTACTGTGGGTCTTCCGCTACAACCAAGCGCTCATCCGCCGTGGGTCTTCCCCTACAACCAAGCGCTCCCCCTCATAGCCTTAAGAGGTACCCCTTCAGTTGAGTACCGCAGGTCTGCCGCTACAACCATGCGCTCATCCGCCGTGGGTCTTCCGCTACAACCAAGCGCTCCCCACTAGGCTATCCGAAACACACCGAATCGATCGGTCAAGCAGTCGTCAGGTCTCAGCCAGCTATACGGTCTCCGTACTCCGTACGCTCGTCTCCAGGAGGGTCCTCTCCACGAGCTATAGGTCGATACTCCACGTATCACAAAGTCCCATGAAGAATTACCTCAAAGGACTGCCTCATCATAGGGGTCTCAACACAACAGACGACTAGTCAATCAGACGCCCGGTCTGTGAGTTACTAGCCTTTTCATCCCAGGGGCCTGGTTGGTTTCGTGAGCAAACCAATCCTGGCCGTATCTCAACTATAACCCGAACTCTCATAGGGTATACTAATTGGGACAATTTCTCAACGTGATCAACAACACCGCTGACGGTTCATCAAACGGACGTCCTATCTGAAAGATATCAGCTTTTCCGTTCCAGGGCCCCGGTTGGATTTCGGGTGCAATCCAACCCAGCCACTATCCAATTGTACCCAAATCTCGGGAGAAGTATTCCAAAAGTTTCGTCTCTTCAAGAGTAATTCAACGAAATAGACGGTGCATCAATCAGACGCCCGGTCTGTGAGTTATTAGCTTTTTCGTTCCAGGGGCCCGGTTAGTTACGTGAGCGAACCAACCCGAACGCACTCCTTCGACATCCAAACCTCGAGCGGAGTAAGCCAAAAGATCTGTCTCACTTAGAGGAATCCTACAAAGTTGACAGCACGTCAATCGGACGTCCGTAGCTCAGGATATGAGCGTTTCCGCTCCGAGGGCCCGGTTGGTTTCGTGTACGAACCAACCCGGCCGAACTCAAAGTTCTCCGAAACCTTTAGTACAATATACTGAAACGACCACCTCGATCCAAGGATCGCTACGCAACTGACGGTGCGTCGATTGGAGGTCTGTAGCCCAAGATATGGGCATTTGAACAAAAGTAGTCCGAATCGGGGGGGTCTGGGCCCGGGCCGACCCGGGTCCGACCAGGCTGGGCCCGGCCCCACCCGGCCCGACTCGGTTTGGCTCGGCCGGCCCGCCGCGGCTCGGCCAGCACGGCCGAGCGGAAGCTGAGGACGGGGGTGTGTGCGGCCGCCCCCTCGCCGCTAATTAATGCTGGCGGTGCACCCGACGTCGCCGCCGTGCCGGCGTGGCACGCCACCACTGTCTTCTGCGGACCAACGGATGCGCTCCAATGGTCCGTTTCCCCTGCTGTCTTCTCCAACGGTCCTCCCGGGACCAGACCTTCACTGTGAAGGAATTCAAACACCATAGCGGTCTGCTTCCTCGTCGTCCGTTGATCCGCACATCGATAAACAAGCTGCGGAGGGTTGTCGGGCTGTGTTTGTTCAGCCCGCGCCCTCCACGTTAGGTGTTATCAATTCGGAAAATAATTAAACACATGATTTTAATCATTGACGAGGGTATAATTTATACAAAATAAATTATATGATCACCTTGAAATCAAATACCCACGCAGTGCGACGGCACCACGTCACTTTCATTCGGACGTCACGTTTTTCTTGTCGTTCTTTCCCACCCAGTGCGACGGCACCACGTCACTCTCTTTCGATCCGCAACAGCAAGAAAGAATAAAAATGGAAGAGGATCCGCCGTGTTCGTGTTGTCCGGACTCCTCCTGTTAAACAATAACAAGGGGGTTCTCATTACCCGTAGAACGTCAAATATAGAATCAAGAATAAAACGAAAAAAACCCCTACCTTGATATTTGACATCACACGCCGGGTATTGCGGAGAATGGCGTCACGACGTCAGATGTAGATTCTGTGGACATCGGGGTGCATCCGATGAGGAAACGATGTCTCCTCACTTGTTGCTATGATGAAGAAGGGAGGTACGTTGTCATTGGCGATGATCACCACGATCGGCGACTTCTCCCTTGTCGTTGAGGAAGATGAAGATGGAAGAATCCGGGACGCCGAGTCTTCTAGGTCGTGGGGTCGATGTTCTTCATCGGAGAAGAACCGTTCTTCACGTTCTTCGTCGAAGACGAAGAAGATATTCATGTTTCTCAATGATTCTCCCAAACCTCCCAAGAAACAAAGAAACTGACCCAAAATAAATTAATCCCAAACTTAATTTATTAACACAACATAAACCTTTGAAATTCAAGAGTTTGATTTTCAAAAACACACATAAAACTCACTACATTAATGTAATAAGTTATAACATAAGTTCACAACATTAATGGTGAGTTGAGGGGGCTAGAGGATATTAAGGGGTGGGGTTCTTGTGGTCCCCACCACCCTCTTAACCTCCCAAGGGAATTTGGGTAGTTACCCAACTTCCATCCAATGGATAAAAATACTTAAGGAAAATAAAAATTGAAGATAAATTTGTATTTTAACTTTCACAATTTTTCTAACAACAACCCTCATGTAAACGCAACTCCGAAATAGGCGTTCCTAAGAAAATACCGGCTCTGCGGTTCCATCGGTTCCCTTAAAATTTGATTCCGAGCATCGGTTCAAAAGATAGAAAATCCCGCTAGTTCGTTCACTGAACGTACCTGAGCTAAACTTCGGAAATTGATTCCGGGCACACCGGGCCTCGGAATCAGGCTCCGTCAGAAACTACGTTCTTGTAAAATTCCAAAGCAAATTAAGAAAAAATGTCCCTAGAAATTTTCGGGTCTTTACAGTAATCAAATAGTATATAATGATAATAATATCAGATTAGGGGACTATTACATGTGCTCACCAATATAAACATCTAATGGCACCTGAAACATGTGGTATTCTTATCGAAATGTCCCTCCTAATAATCTCATGTAATCTGGATCAACAAGAAAAAATGTCATTTTAATAAGTCTAAATGATTATGAGAACCCAACACCTCATAATCACACATCAGCTATGTCCAGTTAAAATGATGTTTCTATACCATAGGACATATAATTCAAATTAATTTCATAGTATATTCTTTTTATTATTATATCTTTGGAACTGCTATAACCTTCTGATTTGTTAATCAATCCATGTGAATTATTATATAAAAAGTGGATGTAGAAATATTTACACTATTATGGTTAGATTACATCATTTGTAACTCATGTTATATGTGCCATGCTAATCGAAATGTAATTCTCATTTTAGGTCTAATGAACCCACATTTACAACAATATTCAGTGATATATTGCATGTTCTAGGTGATTTGGGCACTATCATTTTTTACATTATAATAGAAAAAATTCATCTTTTGAATGACAAACAGAGTTCACGCTACCTATTTAATAGTAACTATATAGTGAACAATTATTTCAAGTAACATTAATCTTAAAATGTGAACCTTATCTAATGATAACTGATAGAGCATTGGTAGTGGCCCTTTATGAAATAGAGCATGGGTATTTAAAACCCTATCACACCATGAATTTATATCTTATCATAAAACTTATATCACATGTGTGATACGACACTACATTTTTTAATAACTATTCAATGAAACTGCCCTATATGATATTATATTTGTAAACTATTTTTGATATGACACCATATGATTTAATAGTGTAATTATCTATGATATACCAAATTATATAGAGTGGCCATATAAAATATTATGATATATTATATTGTAGAACCAATATTTTATCACTATTAACAAAAGAAAATATGATATATAAATTTAACCACATATAAGAATGTTTTCCATAATCAAACATCAAAGAGTGGACTAGATACCACTTATTACCCTATTAAGATCAATTAAATCATAACATCATACAAAAAACAATTATAAATAAAAAAATAAAATATTACACATGTATTAAATCTAAATCTTATATAACTAATTGAATAACATATTGAGTATTGTGTAACCTATACCATATATTATTTATACAACTATAATCATCTATATATTTTGGGAAATACCTTTGATTTAGAAAATGGATTTATAACTCTATTGTCTATCCATGGCCTAAAATGAATCTCCCATCACGAGGGAATTCCCCACGTCTACCCGATGATATACTAATATATAATGGAATCTATGAAATATGGTTTTATATTGAATTATAGTAATTGGATGGTGACTTAGTAAATGTCGACACATCCATAAAATTGGGTACCACTTATTTTCAAGGACCTCAGGCCATTCCGAAGGGTTAATTCATAACTAATATGTTTCATAATGTATGAGTTAATGCTTCAGTCATTGACACATTGAACACATGAATGCATTTTTATCCAACATTTTGTGTCATTATATGAAATGTTTAATTATATATAATATGGGAGATAAATCCAAATATAAACATTTAGTGACTGATTACCATGAAAAATCACAAGCCGCTACATGAATCAGACATTAAGATTTAATGATTTACGATATACCCATGTCAGACCATATGATAGGAAAAAGTATTGTATTATGATATATCCTTTTATAATAATTGATATGGCCATGTATAGAATATTCCATTGAAGTATTCCCAAAATATTCCTTATATTATACTATATAATATATACTAACATGTATCACATAAATATTAGGATTCATGGTATATATCCCTCAAAATCCACTCCCCCTTATATTGTATACCTCCTTATGAGAGATTGTATTTGAAATAATCTTTAAACATTGTATTAATATATATTTTAATTCGTTACTTGTATCAAATACAAAATAACATAATTCATTTTTTTTGTATTAATTAAAATGTATTAGTATAAATCAGCCATTTTTAGAAAAAAGATAATTAGTGTTTTACTAAGATGAACTTCTGGAATATGATTATATCTATAATAGAGTCTTGATGAGAATATAATCATCAATATAGGGTGATCAAACCTCGAATAATTTCAGTTTTTCATGCACATCCCGTTGAACAACATGATCATATATGGAAAACATCATAAATATTAAAATTAGGGAGCCTGATGTTAATAATTTTTCCCCATATGCTGATTAATTGGAAAAGAATATTAATTTATGATATATAACTGATAGGTTATAAAGAGTGTGGAGAGATTTATAGTGAATATAAGATCTGGTTGTTGAGCCCCTTATGATATAACACCTGGCTATTTGATCCAAATATATCATGGATTCCTAGTTTACAACCTAGGATCAAATTTTATCACCATAGTGGAGGAATGTTCATTAGATCCTAGGGAAGGAAGATTACCCACATTGGGAGATATATCATTCTAAAAGACACTCTTCCACTAGTTCGTATTGGTAGGATTGATTTTGGTCCCAAATATGAGGATCTAAAGTGTCCTATTTATATATTATTCCCATAGTTTAGTTATTTATTATTGAAAAGCGTGTTTCGTGCACAGATCACTACATTGATGATAATATGTGGGAACATATTAGAGGTCCCCAACCAAGTTATTTATTCAAAACCATCTCATCCCCCAAATTCACAAGGTTAATCGAGCATGCCTTTACTTATTTGTAGGTAGAGTTCGGGACGAGCCACAATATTATATGTTCGGGCCAATGAAGTTTAAGTGGGATCAAGATATTGGAGGTGAGGAATGGATTTTGGGACATGAATACTAAAATAGGTTTGTGTATTTTGATTATTTATTTTAAATATGAGATTAGACAAATGGATGATTTGTCTTGTATTTTAGCATGATCATTTGAGCATTTAATATTTCTACATTCAAATATTATTATTGGAAATTATTATTCATTTTGAGTAATTTTAATGACGTGGTGTTGATTTTCTCTAGTAATTTATCCATTATGGTGCACTCTAATATGGTGGTATAGTCCGATCCCAACCACACCGTAGACAACCACTGCTATTTGGTACCCAATGTAATTTGGGAGGCACACCTGAGGACATTTGGAACTCTGGTCTATGGTACTAGTTGAGTGTTCTCCACCCAGGGATTCTACAGTCACATCAACAAGAGGATATCATTTTTTATAATATTTTATTTTACATTATTTTTTATTTTATTTAATTATTTTTGTTTTTGTAATTTTTGGATATGAAAATATTAAATTTTATTATCTCTTTGTGGTCACATGATTAGACTTCATGGTTATGTGAACTATACGGTGATCATGGGATAATACTATAATGTTTTTAGTGATTTGTGGAATAGTTACCACATGTATACTCAAAATATAAAAGGCCTTCAGGAAAAACTGTAAAACATTTATTGGGTGTCTAGTGTAGGCTTCCAAATTATCACATAGGTTGTAAAATAGTCGGAGTAAACCTTCAGGGTCACTAAATTTTTAATTTTTTGGAATTTACTGCTTTTACCCTCCCTTAATAAAAAAATATTTATCTTATAAAAAATAAAATTCTCACAGGAAACACCCTACGTGACCAAAAACTCTCATGATGTCCTCTCATTTGTTCTACCCTCTTCCTTGATTGTTCAATGTGGTTACAACATGATTACTAGTTGAATCTCAAAGGTAAGATCTCCTCAACAGACTATTCTCCCTCTCCGCTAGGATTATTTTTCCCCCATCAGAAAAACCTCTATCATATAACCCATAGGGTGTCCATTTGACCTTTTCGTGATTATTGTTTGTTTATGTCATGTTATGTCTTTTTTCATGCTCCTTTCATCACATTTTAGATGTTTCAAACCATTCGTCTTTGACTTGAGGTAGGTTCTCCCATGTAGTAATATTAAATTTTAGAACCAATTTTGGTTTTCCTACTAAATTCATATTTTTATCATTTAATGAAAACAGTTATAATTTTTCTTAAATTTATAACTAATGTATTTGGTTTTTTAATTTTTCCATAGGAAGTGATGAGTTTCCCTATATCAAATATGGTTTAACATTATTTTACAATATTTTTCACAAAATGCGTTTGTGTAATTAACTAAATTCCCACTTTGAATAAATTTTGTTAATTTTTCAATATGGTCTTGATTTTCAAATTTAATTGTCTATTTGGATAAAAATATTTAATAGGAATTTCATGTTTTACCTGAAATTCAAAGAAAAAGAGATGCCTAATGGCATTTTAAATCATTTTTTCATCACAGAATAAATTGTGTTAAAAAATTTTCATGACATTTAATAATTTTATATGAAGAGGAAAATTTCTAAATGGATTTCAGGTATATTTTGGAATGAGTTGTTTTAAATAAATTTTCTATACATTACTTTAGAATTTATCATTAAAAATATTTACATCCTAAGTAGTTTTTTATAGAAGGATCATTTGGAATGTTTATGTTATTTCTAAAATATCAATGTGATAGTCCCACTTGAGTCCCATTTAGTTTAGATTGATATGAATCATGAGCCAGGGTTCATGATTTATATATATTTATGGTATAGTGGAATTTTGATAGAGGATATCTCTTGAGTGGGAGACAATGTCAATGTTGATATTACTATTTGGGATAATTATCGGCTATGATCATTGCTTTATTGCTCACCCTTAAATTTCTTGGTCATGAGAAACCCATGAACATGGGTAAGTAAAATTAGATACAGCGTGATACCATTCCACTAGCTATTTTAGTAATGTAAGGATCATGCCACTACTTACCAGAGACCTGATACAAGACAAATTTAAATAATTAAGGGAATAAACTTAATTAGTGATAGAATTATAGGTGAATTGGCATTATTAATTGTAGGGTAGACCTAATGAAACCAGTTGATTTTTGATTATTTTAGCATAGGGTATTTAATATTCTTGTTAAATATCTTGATTTATTTCCTTGAGTATGGATACTTTGTTTATTTCTTTTATTTATTTTTATTGTTTTATTTTTTTGATACGATTCCATTGATTGGTCATTATATTCATGAAGCATGTATGGTTTTTTTAAAATATTTTTTGTATAATTATTTAGGGGATAAAAGAAATTATTCAAAAAATGGTTTTCCATTATTGTGTGTTTGATTTCTAATGAAATGTTTTTATGAAATCATTTTAATTTAACAAAAATTAAAAAGGAATTAATGTAAATCATTTTCAGATCGTTATTTTTTTAGTAAAATTAAAGATGTAAAAATATATTTTATTAATATAATATTTACATTCTGAAAATGTATACTTAATTAATATTTAGGCCTATTTCATATTGTGTGGTTACCTATTGAGCATGTGTATACACACACATATTACGCAAAATCATCAAATTTTGTTGTTCATATCTTTACCGATCATAGATTGTTTTCATTAATAGGTGGATCATTGTATAAAGGTGACGCTTGGATATTAAATACACAATTTTCCTACCCCCAATAACATGAATCCACTGTCTATTTTATTACATTGGTATAAGATACAAGAGATCACATCTTAAAGGACTAAATAGTTTTATTGTCTTGTGAAAATAGATAAACACATGATTCCCATATTAAATGTGAATACAATAATTAAGATATTATTTTTCATGAGAATGTCAGTATTCGGTCTAGAATATTCGTTCATATCCATCATAGTACACTTTAAGGATTCATGGGAAAAGAAAAAAACAATGGTGATCTCGAATGAGTACTAAGGATTAAGTGGAATGAAAGTTATTATTAATCAATTTGCATAATAAAAATTTAATGGTAGATAATAGAACACACATCCCATCTATATAACTAGATAAGGTGTAAAACAATATGTCAAGGTAAATAACTAAAAACAAATTCCTTTTAAATAACTAGATAATGAATCATCAATATAGAAAAGTAAATAACTGAAAACCCATTCCATTTAATAAAGTAAATGATAAGGAAATGAATGTGTAAATAATATCATTGTGAAAATATCATGGATAATAATAAATGATCTCTTAATGATGGAAATGTTTACTTATTGGACATCATGTCTTAGGAACATGATATCTCTAACTTCAAGATCATTCATCAAGAATGTTTAAAACTGATGAGTGGAAACCCATTTAACTAATGATAGAGAAAAATTTCAACACATGATAGATTCCTATGCATCGAGCGGTTATCTATAACTGATCCCAACACGTTTCTAAATGTCTAAATCATTCCTCATATATCAAAGAATTGATTTAATTCATTATAATGTTCTATATCATCAAATGCGCACATTGAGTATAGAATAAGTATTTATCAATATTACCCTAGTCAATAATATAATTATCAAATAAGAAAATAAAATTTATTAATTATACTAAATTTAAGAAAAAACATATCCATGATAAATAATATGGATATTATGGAGAAATTTAATGTCCAATGATCAAAGGAAACTGAGTAATTCATATAAAAATTAACGAATTCAAAAATGGATCCTGAAACGAAATGTCAATACTTTACATTTCAAAATTATTTTAAACCATATTGAGCATAAATAATTCTAGTGTTAATACAACACATATGAATTTGAGTAAGAATACATTTCTGTTTTCAATAATAAATAGAAATACCATAAATGGTTTTTACATCATTCATAAGAAACATATACTTCTCATTTTGAAATTCTCTTTTTTAAAATAAAATTTTACAAAATAATTGGAAAATATGTTTACAATAAATTTTAAACTTATTAAATAATAATTATAACATTTGAGTATTCATGATCGATGTAAATTACGTTCATACTATACATGTTAAAATAAGATTACTTTCACTTTTTTGGTAAAATACAAATGGGAATTATTTTTAAATTGGAATGAATATTATATTAATATTTTCTAAAAAACCACTAATTGCATAAAATTTTTATTGAATATACTATTTTTAAAAGTGTAAAAAACTTTTTTTAAATCAATTTTTGAAAACAATTATTTGGAAAAAATATATTTTTTACTAAAGAGACAAATAAATACAAATTTTCTTAAAAATATTTTCTCAAATATCTTAATTACCAAAGAGTCAGAAAATTGTAATATTAAATGGAAATATATTGAAATATATATTAGTCTAAAAATATACAGGTTTATTATATAATTATCAAATAATTTCTATATATTGAATTCCAAGAATAAACAATCTTGATGAGATTGAGATTGTGAAATAAACTATCACAATGACTGCACCATTGAAGTAAGAATTATCCAATGAATAAATTAGGTGTATAAAATATAAAAATATATATAAATATGAAATAAAACATAGTTTAATTACTATTAATTACACACATAATACTAGATTACCAACAATGATAATGAAGTAATATAACCCAATGAAAAGAAATTGATTAATGACATTCCTTACCATATGGTAACTCATAATTCAAATCCAATTGGATGAAATAATAAAATTTAAATTTAAAATACAATGAATTATTTAGTAATCATGATATTAAATGTTAATGGATATGTATAGACAATATATACAATAAATTAGGTTTATAAAATTATAGTATTCCTTAATGAAGGGAAATCAAAATGATATACCTTACCACTTGGTGATAATCAAGAAAATTCCACATGGATGAAATAAATGAAACTTAAACATAATATAAAATGAAGTATTATTTTTTCTTGATATTAAATGTAAAATTTTAAGTGTATACACCATATTAAATAAATTATTGCGTAACATACAAATATTATTCAATAAAAGGAAATTGAGATGGAATCAACTACCGCACACATCATTTTGGTTGAAAGTTCTTTAATCTCTTATATTGTGGTTTTAAATAGGTTATTAAATTTTAACATAACCATATTAATATTATATATTATCATTTTATTATATATTATCACCCTTTTGTTAAAATGCTTTAATTATTTTCATAGTTTCATCTGTTAATATTCTTGTTTTCTTAGGCATGTTTTGTCATGAAAGATTTAGTTCTAATACATATTATATTGTAATAATATATCCATAATAACAATAATTACATAATTATAATATTTTAAATGAATTGTAAATTAAAATAATTAGGATTTATGGTTATGAAAAATGGACAATGTTACAATCATGGTGACTCTAGGTCGTATATAAGCATGAGTAACATTTCGATTTTTCATTTATCATTATAGAAAAAGTATAAGTAATATTTTATATTTAAATCATGATCATAATTTCATAGATAACATATTATTTCTATAAATATACTTATATAAATAATCTATGTAGTTTGTTTTGATAAAAATAATGTCACATCACCTCTGGATGAGAGTAGGCCACATGTACAAGAAGGATTGTTATCATTTTTTATTGATAAGAATAAAATGAAATATTAAATATTCATAATGAAAAATATATCGAAATATAATAATTAAGTAACTTATATCACATATATTCATTAGAAGTGTCCTTATTTTATTCAATGTAAAGAGTTAGTGAAAAACACATCACATCACCTCGCGGTGCGGTAGTCTGTCGTACACATGAGGGACATATCATATCCCCTAACTAATGGAAAGTAAAAATTAAAATATGATATAATGACTTAATAGGTACAATTATTTTATAATAATCATCTATAAACTTTTTATCCAACATCATAACCAACCATGGTTGGTGGTAATGGGAAAATGAATGACATTTGTTCTTAAGGAGGTAGAATGCTGTACTCATAAATGATGATTTTTAACCCATTTGATCACAATGGATATAATTGTATGTAATTAACATAGCAAAATAACATAAAATTATATTTAATATTTTTGTTTTATTATATTATCATGGATTAATAATAACTAAATGAGGTTTAGGAGGAAATAAAATAAAAACACTATTTGATGAATGTTTCCTGTAATTTGGGGATTCTCTTTAGTTTTGCCCCAAATAAATCCAATAATGGATTTAAGAAAAAAATAAATATTATAGGGTGAGGTGTGGGAGTTTTTTGATTTTATTTGGGTAAGTTTTTTTCTAAAAAAAATGGTTTTATGATTTTAAGAAGAGTTGAGAGGGGTGGCCTTTTATATGTGAGGTGGGTGGCACACTTGTATATTTTAGAATAAAAAATATGTACCCACCTTTTTCAAGTGGAAAAAGGTTCAAAATTAGAGTATTATTGAGAATTATTCATGTTATGGTCTAAATATATCAAAATAATATATCTTAGACTATTTGTTTGGACGTTTTAGCTCCTATTTTTATCGTGGAACTCTAGTAAATATATTGGTACCACAACTACTGTAATTAAAATTTGTTTTTTTCCATATTAATTTTGGTAGAATAATTATGTTCAGATCAGAAAAAAATATAAATCATGAGGATTCAGAAAATGGAATCCATTTTTTCAATTTCAATTCATATAAGTCTAAAAATTTAATTTATAATTAATCTTACATACACGATGGGAAAGCAAGTTTTGAAAGAGAAAAGTTTTAAAAGATTACAATGTAATTATAACAAAGTTAAGAAAGAAAATGATTAAAATAACCTAAATTTGATTAAAACATATATAAATGAACTATTTTTTGAATAAAAACAATTAAAAATAGAATTTATCTTTATAACTAATTTAAACTAAAAGCTATTTTTCAAATATAATTTAGTATTTTTCACTATTCATAACAAATGAATCATTTAAAAAAACACAAAAAATTATACGAAAACTAATTTTGATAATTTTTTTTAGAAAATACATATTTTTTAAAAATAAAATTTTTAACATTGGTAAAAATATATTTCAAATTATGTTTGAAAAGAATGACAAAACCACCTTTTATAAAAAATACAGTTTTTCAAAAAACAAATATTTTCCTTTAATTGGATTCTATTTTTGTTTCTAATAAATATATTACTATAATATTCATAATTTTGTTATTACTATTAATACCCACCCATTAAATAATATTTCTATATTGGTATACCCTATTATGGTTCATTTCAACTTAGGGTTTCATTTTCTACAAGTTATTAAAGGAGTTAAATTTGAAGAAATATATTTCTTGAGTTGTATATGCTCAGTTCTATGTGCCACGTAACTATTAAATTAAATTTACTTCATTTATATTTCAATTTTTTAAATTATCCCAACCATAATGTAATTATGTCCTCATAATTTATACATGATCTCATAAATCAAGGGTTTGACATTTAAAAACACAATTATTAAAAAACCTGCAACATAAAAGGGTTAATAAAACATACTCTTAATAAGAGGGAATGGGATGTAAAAAAGTTCATATAGAATAACACATAATTAGGCTTCTACGTAAGATAAAATTGGTAGAAGGTGAAGATATTTACATGGAATAAAAGTGTAAATATCTATAGAGTGTGATGGAGGTTATTGATCGTATGGAAGTGAATGATCAATGAAAAGTTGAGGGCCTCAAAAAAATTAACCTTTTATGATTTAAAAGAACATATAATTTATAAAATATGAATTTAATAAGATATTATTTTATTCAATAACATATTCCTAATATTGAGTAACTATTTTACAATATAAAACTATATAAAAATATAATTTCTGGATACGTTCCTACTTCATTTGAAAAATTTCATCCTTTGGTTGTGGTTCAATCATTTTTCAATTCACCCCTACTCTAAGAAATGAATTTAGAAGAATGAATTTTTTTTGGGGAAGGAATAAAATTCTGCATTAAAGGATCATAAGATCCATAAAATAGTTATAAGTCTTTCAATCCCTCTCTAACTATTTTTTAAAACCTATATGGTTTGAACAAGTTATCCTATATAATAAATAATTCTATAAATATTAAATGTAACACCACAAAAATATATTTAATATTCATTTTTCAAATTTCATAACTAAATCCAATGGAATATTAACCAAGACATCGTGTAGGCCAATGGTAGGAACTACAACCTTATCATCCTTTGATCATGGGTTCAAGCACTATTGCCTTACAAGATGTGAAATATTGCCAACCATCTTGTGGGTTGTACTTTTTCTAAAATATATTAATATAATTACAATAACACTCACAAATGAAATTTATGGAAATTCTAGAAATGAAATTAATCATTAAATAAATTTTTTTACTATGGTTTTTAATACTACTATTTTTTCACAAATTTTTATAATATCTTTTGAATATTATTAAAATGTAATTAATGGTCATATTAACCATAAAGGTTATCAATACATTTACACTTATGTATATAATATTTCAATGAATTATTACTCAAATAAACTTTTCACTAAAACATGTACTATCCATGAATTTTTCAAAAAAAATATCCTAATTCATGGTAGAATCCCATCACATAAAACCTAAAATGGATGGTAAAGACTTTAAACTTTTGGTAAATCTGAAACACACAAACCCATGATGGTATCCATATCTAATATGTAATTGAATACATATATGATTTTAAAATTTAACAAAAACCATAGATTTTTCATGATTCTTATAACCAAAATACTATTTTTAAAATACTTCCATCATTTAATTATTGAATTTTAACACATAAATACTTAATACATTTTATTATAACAAATTTCCATCCTTGTTCTCGGTGTTATCATTTATAAGAGGGAATGGAATTAGATAATTCATAGGTTATCCATGTTTAAGACAAAGAACTATAAATTGATCTGTAAGATATTTTTTTTATTTCCTTCAATTATAATCATCTTTTTTTTATAAAAAATTAATTTCTTTATTCCTTTCATTTCCAAACATAATTCATTTTAATAATACATTGACACATTATATAGTGTTTCCTCCCAAATTTCTTACCTCATGGAAATTAATCCTTCATTCCTTCACGAACTCTTACACTTGAGCTCTTAGTGAACTCCATCATTATATTCATGGGTGAGTCATTGAGTTATTTAAGGTATACGTTGTTAATAATATTTCAAGAAAACTAAATTGGATTTAAAATTACATTGGTTACACCTATCATCATCCCATTTGGTTACTCATAGTCACCACATTTTCTTTCATGTTCAATTTTAAAATTATTTCATTAGGTTTAATCCATTGACTAAATAAAAAAGTATATTATGAGTAATAATAACCATAATTTAAAAACTATATAATAATATATAGTATGTCTAAAACATGAATAAAAAACTTCTTCACAAGATAGATTATGTAAAAATAGGTCATTCATTATCATCATATATTCATGTCCTACATAGTGGTTTGTAAACATAATGTTAGTTATTGAAAGCATTTCTCGTGGCATGTCAAATGAGGTGAGTAGTAAGGAGGTCTTTCGTGCACTAGGTGAAAATCTAGTCCAGAATAATAATCCATTTTCTATGTTATTACCCTATGTATTATGTTTCCAAAACCACATCAATTGTTAGTATCCATAAATGGATGTATTTCTAGAGAAATACACACAATCACTTTATTACGAAAATATTTAGTATGTTAGTATATACTTATTATCACAACACCCTCCCCAGAAAATGTTCTCCTCCTTGGTAAGAGATGGGAGAAGAGGGATAGTGACCCCCTTGAGTGTTCCCTCTAGTAGGGCCTGGGTTGGAGACTAGCACCGAGGGATGAATAAACACCAAGATGTGATGAAATAACCTATAAGAGGAACTCCTGTAGACGAGAGAGATAACATAGAAACTAACAAAATCCTCCTCAAACTACAATATAAAATAATCCCATGTAAATAAATGTAATTTCATGAAATAAATATTACAACTAAAAGGAAAAACTGATAGTACCAAATGAAAAGCCAAGATAATAGTGGCCATGAAGCCCAAATAGCTTCCACAACCCAAAAGATAGTTGTAACCATATAGATCTCCAACCTACCCCAACTGACATGAAAAATAGTTCAAATATACATAGGGTGAGTATAATAGTATAATCAATAGGATCCTCACTAGAGCCTCTCATGTAAAAGTGAATAAATCATGCTAAAGTACAACAAACAATAAGTGAATATAACTCATTACTTAAACAGGTATACAAAGTGCCCAACCACTCCATGGCTACTCTCACCAAGAATCATATACAATGGAATATAATATAATTATTAATATCAAGGGTACTGTGCTATAACATCCCTACTAGTTGACCATTTTCCCTACTGTTGCAATTCCCAACCATCTCTCTCAAAAAATACTATCGCATAGAAACTTGGGAAAAGCACACAACATGCACCTCATGCAACACACACCACCACATCCTCATATCCTATTGTAACTAGGTATTTTCTGTTAGCCACTATAGCTCTCATAACATGCATCAAACAACATGTACCATACCTCAATCCACCACATCCCATACACAGAGTAGGGATCCTCATTCCATCACAACCTATAAATGTTATACTTATAACATTACATCGGAAAATCTATCCAGAATACATGATTATGAAACAACCAAAACCCATTACAGACCTCTATACACATATATGGGAAAAACCTCCATGAATACCATCCAATGTAACTACCAGGAGAAGAGTGCAGGAACAAAGGGGGTTGTTATCTATCCATCCTCCCACTGAGATATTGGAAAAAACACCCCCAAGTCTCAGAATCCTTGGGGTGTCAGTTTCCTTAACTAATAGTGAGGAGTATCATTTAGGAACAGTAAATGTACATGATATAATATATCTCAAAACCACACAATGGGCATAACCTAATCTTTGAATCAACTAAAATCTATTGGACTGTCATCTGCCATTGGTATTACTAAATATTATATAACCACAGAACCATTTTAAGAGCTACATTAAATTATCTCATTCATTTTCATATATTAAATTTTAAGTTAATTTATTATTAACCATTAATTAACCATTGAAAACTTTTATATTTCCTTTCAACGGTATTTCAAGATCTGTCCATGTTCTCATGAAATAACAAAACACACTCCACAACTTTTCAGAATTATAACCTCAACATTCCATCCTAGCGAACTCCAACCCCATGGGTCATATATTTATTCATTTATTTAATAATAATCATCAATTTCTATAATTATATGTATTATTGAAAAAAATTCTAAGCCTTCAAACAAAAGGGGTATCTATATAGTGTGTAGATGAACTACCCATAGAGTCATCACCAACTATAGAAGGAGCATATACTCATCCAACCAGGAGAAGATAAACATATACAACATGTGGCATACCCCTTGCGTCGCCACCTCTCTTGGATGGAGAGTAACCAAAACCATCATACTCAAGTAGTGGGGATATTATTAAAGATAAAAAACAATAGATTCAAACTATAATCCAACCACCATTTCAACAGGTATGCCCAAATTCAACCCATTCCATCATTTTTGGTGTCGTCCCCGACACCCATATGCATAAACTGATGTATCACCAAAATCCATGCAAGAAATGCTTCCACAATAACCATGCCTCACTACCCCTTGAATGAAAACATCCCTCCATGCTTAGCCATCCTAGGATCATTTCATATATGGGCCTCCCTACCCCCACAAACCACTATATCTATCTAGGCTCAGCCATCCCATGATCATATCACATCACAAGATGTAGGAAATAAACATAGAAAAAATGAACTTTTTCCAAATTAAATGCATTCATCCTTCACACACAATGATCTCTCATGAGTCCAAATCATATGGGACATAGCCTCTACAAGCATGCAAGAAACATATGCCTTGAAAATGAATTATATTTTATCGCACAACCAGTTTTTATTCCATCCAGAATTTACTGATTCATTATTCACAGGTTCAAACTATGGTAACCTTGGAAACAAGCTATCACAATCTACCAAAAATTAATTTAAAAATTAATTAAATATGCCGTTAATGATTTTATCAACCAAAACCAAAATGATTCAATTTCATTAACTAATCCAATTAAACATGAAAATTTACATCAATTTTATTAACATCAAATTACAATAAAATCATCCTAATTCATTTAACATGCTTCTTTAAACAATTAACCAATTAATTACCACATAATTATGGATTTACGTTCTTTACCAATTTTCATTAATAAAAACATTCTGATCCAAGAATGGAGTAGATATCATGCTTTTTAGAAAATCAAGAGGCATACCATTATAAATGTACAAAGAACCATCATCATTATGTGATCGATACCAATTATTTTGTCCAGTTAAAATAATTTTTAGGATAATTTCATTACAATCCAAGGAAATAAACCATTATATCCATACTATTTCACTCAAATATATAGAGAATCAATGAATCCCCTAATTGAAAATTTCTTCGATGTTTTTTTCACATGAGAATGGACTATATAAGGAATGATGATCACCTCTCACACAAAAACATCATCCACCTGAAAAAGTTACGACACAACCACAACCACAAACAACAAAGGAAAATCTATTAGGAACATCGAGATGAAGTTCTATAAAACGTAAAAGATGTACATGATGAACTAGAATGAATAATGCACTAGAAAATGAAGGAAATCACCCATTGGATCAAGCCAGGTCACCACAGATCGAAGATGGATGTTCGAGATCAATTCTCATATTACGGATCCTTGAAATGATGATGAGGGGGTGCTTGGTAGCGTAGGACAAGAGAAAGTGAAAGAAGTAGCCATAGGGTTTGAAAACCTAACTGGTTGGAATTTTTTACAACATTATAACATCAGGGGATTACATGACGTGTAATCCCCTTCACATAATTTAATTTATAGAGTTTGGTTTCCACCGAAACAACCATCACCTATTCATTTTTTTAATACCCAGAAATAATACATGACATGAATCCCACTTTCACATTATGCATTTCATCATGAAGTGAAATACTTCCCTAATTCAATATTTTAGTTTCGAAGTCCCTCCAAACATCCTCTGAGCCTCTTACAAGGAATAAATGCTTTGGGAACATGCAAAGGGTCGATCCATGGGGATCTAGGATGTTATATTAGATACCTATAAAAACATTCTCATCCTAGAGAATCCTAAACCAACCCTGAGAGAAAATAGAAATGTGGTCTTCTGAATAGCCACCCAGTGAGATTCCTCTAAAGTCTCTCATGACCATATGAGATGAACCGCTTCATCAAAGTACCATTATGAAATGACACAACAACCAAAACTAGTTCTTGAACACTCTCTCGAGAAAGATATCTCTAAAAAGTGACCAAGACACAAAAAAAACACAATATAAATCCATATCATAAACCCAATGTTATAAACCACCAAACAAACAATGTTACACGAGAAGAGATTACCATCAATAGATTGGGGTACTAAGCGCATATTCAGGACTCATATTTTTATATACTATCCTCCATGCCGCTTTCCACCACATCACAACCCAAGGGTATAGTACTACCATGTAACACCTTATTGTGGTGGTCCTAGATCTCAATATGCCACTCCTTGATGGTATCATTGTCATCATCATTGATCATAACCCAATAGATGAAAATGGATTCATCATGATGATAATGATGGATTTTTGACATGTGAATAACATCATGCATCTACCTCAACTATAGGAGAAAAGATATATGATATTTCATAACTCTAACACAATCCACCACCTAAAAAGAACCAACAAACAATTGAAAATGCATGAAACCATGACCAAACCTTCATTTCCCATGATGGGGAACCACCTTCTGGAACACATGATCCCCAAAGTCGAACCCCAGAGGTTTCCTGCTAGGATCGTCATAGGATTTCTTATAATCCTACAATTCATTCCTACTCTCACAAATCACCTGAACCATCTCTTCTGTGTTATGCACCAGTTCCAGCTAGAGAATTGTTGACTCTAAGAACCCATCTAGCACAATGAGGACCAAAATGGTCAAGCAAAAATGGCGTCGAACGACACCATACAAATAGTGGAGTGAAAGAAATTGTTTTAATAAAACCCGACCAAGGTCTTCTGACTCATCCACGAACCTCAAAAATTCATGGCACAGGAGCACAACATATCTTTAAGAGTCTAGATAGTCCAATCTAGATGACCATACTTCTATGGATGAAAAAACTTTCAAGACATAGATTAGAACCAAAATCAGTTTGCAAACCTAATAATAACATGGAGGTAAAACGAAGATCTCAATCGGAAATGACCATCCTCGGGACTCTATAGAGTCTCACCACCTTTTCCAGATACTACATTGATAGAACCTACACTAAAATCAACTCCCTAACTACCATAAACTAGGATGATATTATTAAATCATCCAGTAACACACATATATCTTCACAGAATCTCTAATTTTGAGGTAAAAAAGTAATAATGTCCATTGATATGTCCTCCCACTTCCACTGAGGAACATTCAATGGCTGGAATAAAACACTGGGAACACAGTGATCGACCTTCACCTTCAGGAATACTAAACATAGAGACCCAAACTCTACAACTTCATACTTCAACTCATGCCACCAAAACAGACTCCTCAATGCTCGATAATACATTTTAATGCTATGATGTACTGTTAATAGTGAAATATAGATCTTTCTATAAACCAAATCATGCATTTACAAATGAAAAAAAGAGCCTTCCCTAAAAAAACACCAGATTTTTTTCATACTTAGACCAACCATCAGGGGATTCACCAAATTTAATTAAGTCACTCCAGACCTCCACCTCAAAATCCCTCAACTAATATTCATCCACCCATTGCACCAGAGATTAATGCACCATCATCTAAAAAATTCAATCTATACACCTAAATTCTCTCATATCCAAATGTAATTCTATTTGTTCCACCATTACTCTCATGAAATTAATAGATTCATGCACTGTATCACTATTCAAATTCCTTACCAATGCATTGGAATTTTTTTCCCATTCTTGTTGTATATGAAAAATTGATTTCATAATCATATATGAAATCAATCAACCAATATTGATATAGGTTCAAGTCATTCAAGGAGAAAACATACCATAGGATTTTATGATCGGTAAATACCACAAAGCACATAAAAATTAGAAAATGCCTCAACAAATTCAAGGAAAACACCACTAATTCCTACTTGTGATTGTGGGTGGAATAATTATGCTCTTTGGAATGTAACATTGGGGACCCATTAGAATAAACAGATCTCTTTTGCATAAGAACACAACCTAACCTAATATACAAAGCATGCTATAGAACCTCGAACTAAACTCATTCTATTGGAAAATCATAAATTGGAGCATGGAACAAATTTTCTTTCAGACACTGAATATATACCCAACACTGAATAGTATATAAGAACACCTAATAATTTTCTGTCTATATTATAAGAGGGGTCATAACCTAAGATAGATCAGCTATAAAACTCCCACAATAGCATGAAAGAACAAGGAAACTTCACACCTCTACCGCAATCTTGGGGGCTTGACTAGACCAGACTGCTTCTATCTTCACCAGATCCGAAGATACTATCTACTAGGATGAAACATTCCCCAAGGAAAGGACTTATCGATCCCAAAAATCACACTCTAGAAACATTCCAAACAACTTATCATGATGAAGAACTCCCAAAATGACTGTAGATGCTCTGCATGCTACTCTCTAGATATGGGTTAAACAATGATTTCATCAATAAAAATCACCAAGAAATTACCTAGGAACTTACAGAGAATATTATTCATTAATCCCATGACCACTGCTAAAATATTTGTCACACTGAATGACATAAAAAACTCATAATTACCTAGATGACAATAGAATATTGTCTTCAGAATATACTCATCCTTCACTAACATATGATGATACCCTAACACAAATTGATATTCGAGAACCAACATGCACTCTTTAGTTGATCGAATTAATCATCAATCCTTATAAGAGGTTAGCGTTTCTTCACTATCACTTGGTTCAATCTATGATAATTGATATATAACCACAAACTCTCATCAGCCTTCATCATGAAAAAAACTAGTGCACCTCATTGTGAAACACAAGGCTGGAAAAAAACAAGCTAAAATATACCATCGAGAATTATAGGTAGCTATCGCAACTTTGAAGGCACATTCCGATATTGAGTCATTGATATAGGAGACACACCTAGCTGTAGTATGATCCCAAACTCCATCTATCATCGAGGGGGTACCAAAACAACCTATACTAGAAAGACATCATGGTACTCTTTCATGACACTAGGAAACACCATCTATTGAACCTCCAAAAAAATCAGTATCAACCCATACATCAATAACAACATTGATGGGAAACGACTTACACCCATATGAGGGTATCACTCAAAAACATACACTGCTGGCTCTCCATCTCCATCGAAGTACACAACCTACCTCTTAAAGTAATCCATGATTTCCTGCTCTGAATACAACCAATCCAACCGAGGTTGACATTATGTGGTTGTATCAATAATCATAAGAAATATCCCTAAGAGTAGTGCTGCCAGGACACTATATTACAGTCTCTATATACTTCAATAAAGTCCACTCGACCTATAACTTGTGTAGTCAATTCCAAGGTAATTGGATGTATCACTAACTCAAGTCCCAATGAATAGAAAAGGAAATGTGATTTGATGGAGTGCGTCACTTTTGAATCAAATAATGCAAGCAACAACATAGAAAACAACAAAAGGGTAACTAAAATAGTTTATAGATCCAAATGCACTAGCGATGCTAAATCATGAAGTTGCCACAACCTACTCAATGGCCTACATAATCTTTCTTATGACTCTCTCCATGGACGCTCTCTTCTCTTTGATTATGGGGAGTATACTAGGGCTATCCTCTTCCTACTCAATCTTCTCTTTGATGATCCAAAACTAGTGACACCATCTACTACTTCTTTGACTGGAAATTTCTCAAAAGTAGAGCCTGAATCGAAACACCCGATGCATGCCATCTGCTCATAAAGGGTGGGTAATCTCCCCACTAATGACCATGAAAGCTATAAGAAAAAAATGAATATGATCCCTTATCCAAGTCTTGAAATCCACTCCCATAAGTGAAATAAGACAATGAGAGCTTGGATATAACCTTGACTAACTAGAAGCTCTTCTGTCTAGGAAAATAGGAACCCTAGACAACAGTTCTACTTCATGAGGAATCCTCGTGACTCCCCTATCAGGATAATCTAGTTTTGGATAAAATCCAGTTGATGAAATCTACTCTTTCCAACACCTCAAGATATGTCTTAAAAATTAATGTGGTGACCTAAAATTGGATCTCTAAATATGAAGCCTCCCAAAAATGAATTTTTGTAGTCTCCTCATAAAAAAATAGCTCGAATGAATATCACAAAATGTTCCTGAAATAGATTGAAAACTCTCAAACACCAGAGCTCCCCTACCAAAGGTTAAGTAGATCTTGGTGACTGGCCACCTTCACTATAGAATAAAGAAACTCAACTGGTAACTCTTCCTAGAACTCCTATCATTAGGCTACCAACTCCTCACAATCACCATGGAATGAGAACCACCACTATCTCACTACCCACATGGAATCATCACAACCAATGATAACCAGTTCTCCTTCTGAGTACAAATCAAACAGAAGGCTATCTCAACACACTCTAACCAATATTCTATGACAGAATCTGAAATGTTTTTATCATACCTCTACAAACTCTAGCACTAAATCCCCTAGAGTTTCCTCCACCATGTGTGTTCATCACCAATCTCTACCATATGATGATCTATTGGCGTAACCTCCTGAACATATTTCCAGTGAACAGAGTATGGACGTTGACCCAAAGACATACCTACAAAAAAAGGTAATCCACCTAAACATGAAATATGGAAGACATTAACATTAATTAGTTTTTTATTCCTGTTAGGTTAACCTATCCCAATGTCTGCCCATTCAAATATTGGTGAAAATAAGAATGATGCATGATCTGTTCCAATCTCTCTAACCTGAAACTAGTAACACAGTGTTTAGTAGACACTATAAGATTTAATGTATGTTCATCATATCATACGGGGCCCTAAATACCCATGTACCACCTGATCTCCCATGCTTACAATGATTACTAAACATAGAAAACACTTTTTCCGTACCAAACCATGAAATCACATAAGTTTTTAACTCCAAATCCATCATATCATTAAACCTTTATATGATACGACTATTCCATACCCCATCCACACAAAGTATACCCCTATTGTGATTCCAATGGGATTGTAGAGATAATGACCCCTCGATTTCTGCCTCAAATAGGCCTCAGGTTAGAGACTATAACCGAGGGAATAATAAACATGCATATGAGAGGAACTCCCCTCTAAGAGAAACACATTCGGAAGAGGGAGATAAGTTAAAATCCAAAAAAAATACCTCTCATATTATAATAAAAAATAAAACCAACTAAATAAATGTAATTTAATTCATTAAATATTAGAATTGAATGGATAAACTACATGTACCAAACGAAAACTAAAGAAAAAAGTAACCACGAATCCCAAACAACTCCTACAACCCACAAGCTAGTAGTAACTGGTTTGAGTTTCAACATTCTCGAACTAACCTGAAAATAGATTATATATTTACAGGGTGGGAATAAAAGTATACTCAGTATGATCTTTCCTTGAACCTCTTGTGAAAAAGTAAATAAACCATTATATATGACATTGAACAATAAGTTAAACAAACGCTTCACCAAAATAGGTATAATAAGTTCCCAACATCACCATGGCTACACTCACCAAGTATCACATACAATAGAATATAATATAATAATGAATATCATGGTTACACCATTACCAATTCCCCATTGGTATGCTGCTCTGCCCCAATATCACACGTTCTGAGAATCTCTCTCCAAAAAGGCTAGCTTGTAGACACCTTGGTGAAGCACCATAACATGCATCTCGTGAAACACACACCACCATGTCCACTTATCCAAATGTAACCAGGTAGTTTCTAAGAGCCACCACATCTTTCATAACATGTATCATATGTTTAGTATCATACATTAATCTATCACAGCCCTTACCCTGAGTAAGGATCCTCAAGACATCCCAACCTATACATGATATACCTATAGAAGTCCTTAGGAAACTATATACAGAATATTTGTGCATGATATAACCACAAAAAATTACATCCCTCTAATTAAAAATATGAGGAAAATAGCCATCATGCATTTCATCACAAGTAACTATCATGAGAAGTGAGTAGGGCCAAACGGGGTAGTCATCCATCCATCCTCCAACCAGGATATTGGGGAAAACACCCTATATGGCTCAGAATCCTTGGGGTGTCAGTTTCCCTAAACAAATGAGTGGAGTAGCATATATAAAAAAATTTGTATGTTATAATATATCTAACAATCACACTATGAGAATAACCTACTCTTATAATCAACTATAGATAAATCTCCCAGACTCCTAGATGCCACTACTAAGACTAGTTATCCTATATGAACAGAAACATTTAATTAACTACATTAAATTGTATTATTCATTTTCATCAGTTTAACATTAATTTAATTAATTATTAAGAATTAGCTAACCATTAACAATTTACAAATTAACTTTCATCATTATCTCAAGAAATATCCATTTTCCTCAAGGATAAGAAAGCTATGTCAACATCAACTTAGAATTAAAACCTCATAATTTAATCATAGAAATCCCCAACCCAATTATTTAAAAACATATTCAATTGTTTCAGAATTATTACCACTTTCTAGTATTCTAGTTATTCTAGGAAAACATTTTATACTACCAAGCTCAAGGGGGTCCACATGATGATTTGATGAACATCTCGTCAAGTCTTCACCACATATAGTAGGAGTATAGACTCATCTAACTACAAGAAGTTACACAAGAAAATCATGTGTTGTACCCCACACATATTCTCCTCAATTAGAAGGCATGAACCTAAAACCATATGCCTAAATCAGTGGGGAAAGGATAGAATATAAACCAATAATAGATTCAAACAATAATCTAACTTACATATCAACAGGTAACCCCAGTTTCAACCTATTCCAACAACGTTGGTGTGCTCTTTGAACCCCATATGCATAAACTAATGAATCCTTCCACTCTATGCATCAATTTCCACCACAATAGTTAGGCCACCCTAACCCATGTACCAAAAAGCCATCCAGGCTCAGCCAACCCATGATCACATCACATCTAGGCCTATCTACCCCCAAAAACAATAACATCCCTCCAGGATTAGCCATCCAAGGCTCATGACAAATCACAAAAGCATATAACAGATATATAAATAAATCTATTATCCCGAAATAAATTCATTCATCCTTTACAAACAATTATCCATCACAGATCAACAGTATAAGGCACTAGGACTTTAAACGAAAACCTGAAACTCAGGACCTACAAAGGTATTATATTTTATCAGAAAACCAGTTCTTATTCCATCTTTAATTAAATAATTATTTCTTCACAGGTTCCAACTGAAGGAATCCTAATACAAAATCTAACAAAAATTAATTAAATAATTAATTTAACATGATTTTAATTACAATTTTATCAAGCATAAACATGACTCACATTCATTAACCAATTGAATTAAACATACATAATAACATCAATTTGAATGAAAGAAAATGATAACAATATCAACCAGATTCATTATATACTCACCTTTTACTATTTAAATATTAAATATAAATTAATTCTATCTTTATGTTTTTACCAATTCCCAAGAAGAATAACATTATAATCCAAAAAATGCATAGATGTCACACAATATCTAAAATAAAGAGGTAAACCATTATCAAAGTACAAAACAAAATTATTACTATGCGATCGATACATATTTTTTAATCTAGTTCAAATAGTTATTTTTTAAATTTAATTATGATCCAATGGGATAAACCATGCTATATCTACTATTAATTGTAAATAAATATAAATCAATGAATCCCCTACCTTAAATGGTCACTAATGTTCTTCTCATGAGAACAAACCATAAAATGGATACTGGTCACCTCTCCCGCAATAAATCCATCCACCTGAGGAAACTGTAGTAAAATCAAACCAATAGAAAAACAAGAAACTCCATTAGGAACATGTAGATCATGTTCCATCACACAGAAAAGTGAAATGAGAGGAAACTGATATGAGAAACAATATGAAATAAAAGGAATAGAACACCTTGGATTAAAATGGGACACCACAAATTGAATACGGATTCCCAGATCGATTACCATCAAAGGGATCTCCAAAATGACTAGAAGGGGACTGTCGGGTCTCCTAGGATGAGAGGGAGGGAAGATGAAACCATAGGCTTTAACAACCCATGTGGATGGAATGTTTTAAAACATTATAGCATTAGTGTATTACACTATGCATAATCCCATTTAACGACATATAATTCATCATCTTCGGTTTCCACAAAATAAATGGCCACCTATTCATTATATTTTATTTTTCAAACCTCAAAATATTAAAAGATGTGAATCACACATTCACAATGTGTCACACATCATGATGTGAAATCCTTCCATACTTACAACTTTTAGTAGTTGAGTCCCTACAGACTTGCTATGAGCCTCTATTAAGCTTCGCAAGCCTCGGTATCATACAAAGGGTCTATCCCCATAGAAATTTTACATTAAAATTATCCTTAATGTCTATAATTGGTTTATGTTCCATAATATGTGACTCCCTTAATCTAGTTCCAAAGGATTCTTCTATACATCCTATGATACCAAATATAGTGACCCTAACCCCAATATCTTGAAATCAGTTTATTGTTGGTTACATTGGCATAAGATATATGTAATTACATCCCAAATTACTAAATAGTTTAATAGTATTTGGAAAATAGGAACATACATGACTTCCATATTATATTTTTATACCCAAAATATAAAATATTTTTTTGGGAATAACATTATTCCATCTAGAATATCCCTATATATAAAACATATTAGTCTTCTTGGATTCTTGGGGAAAAGAAAAAAAACATGGGTGAGGTCAAATTATCATTAAGGGTTAAGTATAGAGAAATCTATCATGAATAAATAAGAATATTCATTATGGCATGATAAATCAATGAAAAAACATCCCATTTAAATAACTGTAAAAGGAATAAACAACACATAAAGGTAAATAACTGAGTAAAATTCCCTTTAAACAATGTTTTAAGACATAATCAATATGAAAAGGTAAATAACTAAAAAAACATTCCATTTAACCAATAAAATATGACTGAAATTCATACAAAGATAATTTCATTGTGAAAATATCATGGATAATAATAATTGAATTCTTAACGAAGAAAATTTTTAATTATTGGATGCCATTTCTCAAGATGATGTTACCTATATCATTGATATATATTCTTAATAAAAATTAAAAATTATGGGTGGAAACACATTTAACTAAGTATATCAAACTATTTTCTCTCATGAGAGAAATAAATACATCGATGGGAAATTTATAACTAGGCCCCACCCATGTCTACATGTCCAAAACATTCCATGTACATCAAAAAAATTTATTTAACTCGTTAAAATGTTTATTGTCATGAAATATCTATATTGAGTATAAAATATAGATTTATCAATATTTAGATAGTCAATAAAAAAATATTCAATGTAGAACAATATATGTAGAAATTATATATGGTTATCAATGATAATTAATAGGGATATTTAGGGGAAATTTAATATCTAATGATCCAATAAAATTGAGTAATTTTAGGGAAATATAATGACTAAAAAAATGAATCAAGGAAGATAATGTCTAAAGTTTTCTTAATTAAAATGATTTAAACCATTTAGAGGAAGAACAAGGATGATATTAATATAAAATATACCAATTACATTAATAGTAGTGGTTTATTTTCATTGATGAATTGAAATACAATAAAAACATATTTAAAGACAATATTGAGGAGAGTATTCTTTTAATTCTAAAAATAAATTTTTAAAACTAAAATTTCACAAAAGAATTTGAATATATCCTTTGAATATTATAAAATAATATTTAAAACAAATGATTAGTCTTGATGGACAGAAATTCTATTCCTTACCTACATGTTAAAACATATTTTCCTTCTTCTTTTTTACTAAAAGATAAACAAGAATTGTATTTTATAAGAAATAATTATTCTTTTTAAAAAAATTTATAAACTTTATAAAATAGTAAAAATTTATTTATTAAGTAAAAAATAAATGGTTTAAAAACATTTTTGAACACATTATTTTTAAAAAATAAGGTTTTCTAAGAAAACGATTTTTTGGTCGAAGAGAGAAATAAAGACAGATTTTTTTAAAACATCATATCAATTATTTTCAATAATCAAAGACTAGAAAATGGTACAACTACATGATAATATCACGAATAACTAGATTCTCATAAAAATATATGTATTTATTTTATTAATAAAAAATAATTTTCTTCAACTAAAATTCACGAATAAGAAATATCAATGGGAATGATATTGTGATATAAACCCTTACATTGATCGTAACATTGAATTGAGAATTAGTAAATAAATAAATTATGTGTATAAACGTTAAATAAACATAGAATTTGTGTAAATAAAATAGAAGAATATCATGTGTCATTACAGACATAATATCTGAATATGAATGATGAAGAAGAATTAATATAACCCAATGAAAAAACATTGACTTATATAATTATTTAGCACATGGTAAATCATAATCCCAATACCCTTGTATAAAGAAATTATAATTTAATATTTAAATAACACGAATAATTAATCAATAATGATGTTTGATGTATATAGGGGAGTATATATACCATATAAAATAAATTAGGTGCATAAGGTAAGAATATGCCTCAATTAAGGGAAATTGAGACAAAGTCACTTACCACTTAGTGATTTTCAAAAATAATCCACATTGTTGAAACGATTCAAATTTAAACAAAAGATAACATGAACTATTGATTATTCCTAATATTACATGGGAAATGGTAGTTGTATACAATATATATAAAATTGGTTCATGGAATACAAATATGCTACAATGAATGGAAAATGAGACAGAATCCCTTGCCTCACACTTTGTTTTAGTTAAAAGTTCTCCAACCTCATGTATAATTGTTTTAAAAATTTAACTAACTCTTATAAAAATATTATTAATATCATATATCATCCTTTTATAATATATTATAAACCCTTACATAAATAATATTTTATTATTTTCATTATTTTCAGGTGTAAATTTCTATGTTTTCTTATTTGCGATACGTCATGAAAGATTTTTTTTCAAGAACATATTATATATGTACATAATCTACAAAATAATTATCATGACATAATTACAATAATTTTAAATAAATTACACTTATTAAACATAAATAATTGTTGTTATGAAAAATTGATGTGGTTAAAATCATTAAAATGGTAGGTCATATGTATGCATGAGAAATGCTTCCATTTTACAATGATCATTACAGATAAATTTTTATTACTATTTTATATTTCCAAAATGATAATAATATAATATAATTTTTTTTCTTTAAATATAATTATATATTTTTCATCCACATGGTGTGTTGATGAAAAGTGTGTTATATTGCTCCATGAAGGTCATAGTGAACACGTACATGAACGATGGTATAATTTACTGTGTAAAAAAGATATATTATATTTTTCATAATGAAATTAATTTAATTATTATAATAATTATTTCAATTATATATATTATCTTTATTATCTTTATTATTATCAAATTTTATTTAAAGTGTTTTTGACAAATGAATCACATCACTTCGTGAGGGAGTAGTATTCTATACATAGGGGCGAAGATATCATATCCCCAATGTAATGGAAGGTGAAAAAGGAATATATATTATATAATTAGAATAGAGGTATAAATATTTCATAATATTATATATATATATATATATTATTTCCATCATCATTCCCAACCATGAGTTGTGGTAATGAAAAAATGAATGACATCGATTCATGATACGGTAGTCCTATCTACACATAAATGATGATTTCGTAACATATTTTATTGATGAGTAGATTATTGTAGTTTATTAAAATATAATAATTCTATTATATTATAAATATGAATGTTATTTCATTATATCATCATCATTTATTAATAATTTAATGTGGTGGAGTAAGAAATAAAATAAAAATGCTCGTTGAAGAACAATACCTATGCTTCGGATAACATCATTAGGCTTGTCCTAAAGCCATTCAAGGTTGTATTAATGCCCAAGATAATGATACTAGGATGAGTGTTGGGAAGTTGTGAAGTGAATTTGGAAGTTATTCACTATTCCAAAAGTGTGTGATGGTATGAATAAGTGTGCAGAGTGGGTGGCCTTATATTCATCAGGTGAGGGACACACTTGTAATTTTAAAAAAGAAAACAGTTCACCCATGTTTTTCACCTGACACATGGTTCAAGAATGATGTATTATTGAGAATTATTTATTTTTGGTCCCAAATATGGCCATATAATATATTTTATAGAAATGTTGATGATATTTCGGTTGTTATCATTTTAATTTAAACTCCCTTTAAGTCTATTTTAACATAAACTATGGTAATTAATTTTTACAGTTTTCACTATTAATTTTGGTAAAAATTATGTACAACTATTTATAAAATATAATTTATACCAATAATAATTATGGAATTAATTTTTTTAATTCAATTAACATTATTTTATTTTTTTAATTTAAAATTAATCCCATAGCTGTGATGAGAAAATAGCTTTTCAAAGAGAAAATATTCATTTTTATATTTTATAATTTAAAATAAAAAATGAAGATGATTCCAATGAACGAAATTGGATTAATAGAAATATAATTTAAAAAATTCTACTATAAAATCAATTAAAAATATACCTTAATATTATAAATAATTTATGGGAAATGATATTTTTCCAATAAAATGTAGTGTTATTCAATAATCATCAAAAAATAAAACTTGTTTGAAATACACAAAATTTCACCCTAATATAATTTTGACACAATTAATTTAAAAAATAAGTTTATTTATTATATTAAATTTTCTAAAAGTTATTAAAATTAATTATAAATTATGTATACTAACTATGATTAATCGTTCTTCTATAAAAAATAATGTTTTTTCAGAATTTTTTTTCTATTAAAAAATTATTAATTTATTTATAATAAATACACAAACATAAAATTAAAAATTTAGTTAATATAATTCATATATTTCAATTTATGTGTTATTTTAAAGAGGCATACTAAACTATTATCTATTTTGAATCAGGGCTGTGTGTTCTACAAGGTATCAAAGAGGTAAAATTTAATGAAATATATTTAATGGGTTATTTAAATGGGGTGTTACATTTCACATATGACACCTAATGTAATGTCATTATTTTAGAATTTACAGGAGTTATAGAAGTTGAAATTTATTCTGTGTGATGGAGTTAGAGTTAATCTTAGGAGATTTTATTATGTTAAACATTTTAAATTATTTATTTTGTTATTTAGATTTTTTGATTTGGAAAGGATGTCCAATAGATAGATTGTTCATTCAAAAAAATTATAAAATAATTTTTTTATTTGAATACTAATTTAGTGAAAAACCACTGCCATTTATTTATGATTCCATGGAATATGTTATCAATCCAAAAGGATAGGGAACACTCCTCAGGCCTTGTCATGGGATAATAATGCATCCAATAGATGGACGACCCATGTTAGTTCATGGAAAAAAGTATCATAGATATTTTTTGTTTGGGAATTGATGGTAGTATGGAAATAGGTTTTTGGAACTTAAGTGAAAAAAATGGAAAATAGTTTAATGATCTCTCTGATTTTTGGGGCCTCATATTACTATAGGTGGTCTTGGTTTGAGTCTTGGATTTTTATTTCACTAAAGATTAGTTTAATATATTATTGATTAAAATAATTTTTTAATTACCAATGATATTAATTTTATTAATGGGTTTTCTTGAGATTTGGTTGATTTTGGGGGAATATCGAGATCTACTATGATATACCCTGCAGTACGACCAACCACATGGAATGTATACATATAGTTATAGGGACTCTCCTAAATCCAAAAATTCTTTTATATTTTACTTTATATATTTTTTTGACCAACTTTAATTCAATAATTACCATTAAAGTGGGTTCTCACTTTTTTATTAGATGTATGGAGGATATTGGTATTTTTTTATGTTTATAGTGTTAATTTGTTTTTATAATGTTATATTTTATATTTGGTTAGAAATAATAAATGTTTATTGGGTAAAAAATAAGGTTATATTATTTTATAGAAAATGTTATGTTTCAAAATAAGTGGATTATTTTCAAAGGTTATGTTGTTAAAACAGGTTTATAAAGTGATTTATTTCAATATATATTTTGCAAAGATATTTTTGAATTATTGTGGGGTATTTGTAGAAATTATTTAAAATGAATCCGCTTTAATTTAAAAATGATTTCAAACTGTAAAAAATTATTTTATTGGTTTTTATTTTGATTTATAATTTATTGTGGGGTTTTGAAATTTTTTATATTTAGTTAATAGTTATTAAAAGGAAGAGGTTTTGGGGGGGTGTGTGTGAGAGAGGTTCTTGAATTTGGTAATTTTTGGATGTGTCCATTTAATATTGAACCATTAGGTGTGCGTTGTGAGGCATAAATTGAATATGTTCATGTCTTGTGTTATTTCATATATACCTCCTAAAATGGTAAAGGAAAATAGTTGATGTATTTATTTATAGGATTATTCTCTTGATGAGTTCTTTTTCATCTATGGTGGTAGAATGATTCAGCAGAGTAGATATAAATTCTGAACTCTCTTAATACTCATAGAGATTTAGGTAGGAGCCATTGGGAGCTTGTTTGTTGGACTAAGTTGAGGAAAAATAATTGAATCAAGTGTATTATGGAGTTTTTGACATTTTATGAGTCTTTTAATTTCTGTATAAAATTTAGGTAATTTTTTGTTAGATGTTTCATTTGGAATTATATTTATTAGTTCGTATGAGATGTTCATGGATTTGTTGTTTTTTTGTGTGTTTCAATTAAGAAATTTATTTCCTGAGAATCATTTCTATTTTATTTTGGTCTTGAGGTTTGGATATGAGTGTAGGGATATGGTATGTACCCTGTGTTTATGCTTGGATGGTTGGGTGTGGATGGAAGTCATTTGTGTTTAATAATAGAAGCTGGGTTTTTGTAATTTATTGGGATTACCATGAGATTATATTATATTATTGATAACCTAGACCACTATTATATATGGTGACATGAGATTAAATCCCATAACATTACATTGTGTGGTTATAATCTTGTTAGTCTTGGATTTGGTTTCATAAATGTTTCTTTTTTATTGTTCCACAATTTGAGTTTGACTTGTTTCTAATGGTTGATTGAATTTGCTTTTTCTCTAATGTGGTGGAGTTCCCCCATATTGTTTAAATTTAATTTTTTTTCTTCTCTATTTAGATTTATTTGAAATGGTGGGGATAATTGTGATTTTTCTCTAAAAATTAATGACTTAGAGGAATCTATGTATGTTTTTTTGTTCATAGAGAGGTTTTATGATATTTGTATATTTATTTGAAAATTTTGGTGATTTTGAATGGATTGGTTTGTTAAATGATCAGGTTGATTGTTTAACTTTTTTTATACAATTAGTATTTTTCATGGCCTACCCACTTTATAGATGGAAGTAGAATGCTTTATTATAATGTAATTAATTATAATTTGACTGAAGAATTTATAGGGGTAGAAATTGGTTTGGTGTGGATAATCTTATTTTTGACATGCGAGTGTGGCCTTTTATTTTATATTATTATAATTAATTTATTCAGTCTTACAATATTGTTTTATATTTTATAGATTTTTATATTTAAAATTTTAATGTTTTTAAAGGTAGGACGATTAGGTAAACTGTACGATTCCCATTTGAAAATATATCAGTCATTAGGAAAATATAATAGAATGGTTACCACTTAGGCAGTATAATTATTTGGGGCATATAGGGGAAACTATGAAGGGTGTGTTGGGTATTCAATGTGGGATTTACATTTATGACATGGTTTGATAAGTTGTGCATGTAAACCTTGCGAGTCAACCGATTTTTATATTTCTTAGAATTTACCCATTCTTCCCACTCCAAGTTGAAATACATATAAAAAATATTCCTCTAATTTGGCTCATGTGATACCCACATGTTACCGTCATAAATATCATGAAATGAACTCCTTTGATATCCTATCTTCCCAGAAAATTCATGGTTGTTCCTCTATGCTTTGATACCAAATCGCCATGGTAAGGAGTATTCTTCCCTTTATTATCCCTAATCCCTCAGTTTCTGCTTCCAATTTCACATAACCCTCCCATGTATGAACCTTATGGTGTTATATTGACCAATATTTTATATTAATTAATGTATATAGAATTTAATTTCTTTATAAAGCTATGTTTACCCCATAATTTATCTTCTAAACCAGTCGATTTTGACCCAAATTATTGATTCCCATATCTTAACCATTAATTTTATAACTTTTAGCAGCTTTCATCCTAATTTCTTGCTTTATTTTTTAAAAAGTTATTATTAAATATTTTAATTTAATAAATAAATATTAAAATTTATTTTATCTTGATTTTGAAAGAAATTGATGTTTTTCCATCTTTTAAGCAATAATATAAATATTTTTGTGTAATAATGCACCTAATGAGGTTGACAAAATTTACAATTTTCCTATGTAAATAAATATAATGATTAATTTGTTTTGGTTTTCGAATTGAATTATATATTTAGAGCATAATTTTTAATTTTTATTCCAATTAGAAGAATAAATTCCATGACATTACAAAATGGTTTCAAAAACTATTTCAAATAAAATATAAGGTTTAAATGGGTTTTGATCCAATTTTGGTTATAAAATATATTACGGAAATATGTTTTAAGATTTTAAATGGTTTAAAAAAAATATTAGGTATTTGAAAATCAATTTCAAGGGTATTTTTGTATTCCATAATTTTATTAAATGTTCTATACTTTAATTTTGAATTTATGAATATTGATCTTGGAATCCCAAGTCATTTTTTCAGTAATGCATGTTGGGAATTTTTATGTTGTTTCTAAAACCTATGTGTGTTAGACCCTCTTGAACCCAATTCGATTTTGATTGATATGTATTGTGGATTGAGGGGACAATTTTTATTTTTTATCATATGATAGATATATGTTTCTTGCTATTTATTGATTGGGTTCTATGAGAAATTGTGATATTATTGTTTATGATTATTATTGGTTTCAATAATTGATTCTTTCCTCACCATCACATGGTTAGGACATATAATTCTTAAGTATATGTTTAGATAAACATATATGGGACATGATCTATTTTCACTAGATATGATAGTGAAGTAAATATGGAACCCCTACAATCTAGCGATGTGATGCTAAAAACATTCAACTAATTTATGGTATGATCCTAATTAGTTACAAAATTTGATGTGGTATAGCCATAGTAACAAAATGGTAGATCCCATTATATTTATTCATTAATATGTGATTTAATTAATTATATTTAATCTATATTTCTTATCCCTTGATTAATTGAATCGATTATGGCATTGTGATGGATTTTTTTTATGTTATGATTCGGTTCCATTGGGTTATATTTTTATTCATATTGCAGGTGTGGATTTATCTAAAAATATTAAGAAAAAATATTGGAAAGTATTGTTGAAATGTTTTAAAAAATGTATTTTCTTACATGGTGAGTGTGATTTATAAATAAATGTTTTCTGTGATTTTTTTTGGATAAATAAAATGGAATGGTTTGTAAATATTTTATAGATCATTACAATAATTGGTATACATAATGGTGAAAATTTTACGTAACTAATATAATTTAAACTACCATAAAATGGATATTTAATCAATTATTATTCTTATTCCACAGTTAGTGGTGACATAATGAGCATGCATGATTATACCTATTAAATATCAATTTTAGTTTTTTGGTTCACCTCTTAACTACTCATGGATTGTTGATTGTTTTAGGGGTTGTTGGACTCTCATGATCATGGAGAGTTCAATTGTTTAGTTTGTTTTATTTAGATTCCTTGTTTCACTGGCCTCATCAAATGACGTTGATTATTATACGTTTATTTAATAATGGTGTATTATATATATATATATATGACATTTTTATATTGGAAATTATGGTTATTTTTTCTTAAAGTGTTAGATGTGTGCCAAGGGAAACCTCTTTTTTTAAGTTATTAAATTATTTATATTGATTGTAAAACAATTTTGATTTAGCAAGGACCTCATAATTAACAATAGTTTATTCAAAATTTTCTAATAATATATCCATTACTATTTATCTTTAATTTATGTGAAATATTATTCCCAATTAGTTTCTTCTAATTCTTTGGAACTTGTGATTAGACTACGAGGATTGTAAAAGCCCCTAGGGACCTATCATGGTCTGGTTTGGAAATCTGATGGGTGTTTGGATTAGATTGATTCACAAAACTTACACTTTTTATATTTACATGTATGTTCCCCCATAAATAGATCATCCCCTCTTATTACAACGAAATAATCATTGTTGAGGTTTCCACTACAATAATATTTTCTAAAATCATAAAGGTAAACCATATGAAACTATATCAAAATATGGTAATAAATTGTTTCTCTACTCGGTAATGAATAATTATATTACCCTGTAATTCCTCCTGAGTATACTCAATAGAATGTTCCTCCTCATAATGAAACAACTAACTGACATGGATTCACTCCCCATACAATAAACCCGAAAAATAATAAACTTGAATATACATCATGAAAATAAATAAATAAATTTATATAGATTTTATCTTACTATAATTTTATAACATTGAATTAGTGGGGTTCATATAAATGTATATCATCAAAGAAAAAATCCACACAACCAAATAGTAATAGACTATGAAATTCCTCTCATAATGACCAATAATAAATTAACCACATATGACCTCTTTTTTTTTACCAAAAATGAAGGACCTTTCCATGAAAATAGAAAAATTAGTTATTTATGTCTCCTCATAGATGTCATCACATAGATCCTATATGTTATAAAATAGCTACCCAACAAATTGGTCATATCCAAGATTAACATAAATAATCAAAAAATTATAAAGGTAATACCTAAGGTAACTTTCATGGATTTTATCCCTACAAATGTCTATAAATTAATGATAAATTCATCCCCATTGGAATCCAGATCTATGAAACCATAGATCCCCATATGATACATATTATAATGTTCCTTTCTATAATAAATAATCCAATGGACATGATGGTCCCCATATAATAATAAAATAAATATAATTTACCTATAATAGGTTTTTTATATGGTTAATGAAATATATTTAAAATACAATATCATTAACTAATGGTGCTTTTTTTCAAGTAGTGATAAGAAGTTCAGTAATCATTATTCATTACTCCAAAAAAAAATTGAACATGGATTCATTAATAATGAACAAAGTGAATATTTCGAACAAGATAATTTTCCTTGAGAGAAACCCATATTCCTAGAATAAAATGATGATATATTACTTTACATCGAATCATATTCTTATATCAGGTGAAAATAATTTTCAAAAGAATAAATTATATTCATTTTTCCCTTCTAAATATCAAAATTATATATGAGAGACCCATAATAAAGATTATAAATGAAATATCCGTAAAAATTATTAAGAAATATTTAACCAATATGGATGTGCATATATACCTTATTATTGATAAAAAATTCCTCCCAAGATACTATGTTTGGGATAAAGAGAATACATAATTGATCACATGGTTATAGGAAACAAAAAATCAACTAAAAATAATAATCATACTCAATAAGATGAAATTTATTTCCCTATGATGGTTCTGAATATTTTGAAGGTAGAATCCCCTTATGGATGACTTAGAGGTTCAATATAATTTACTACATTTAATTATTCCATAGTAATATGTCATCATGACCTATCTAGTAATATATCTTATAATGTTAACACTATAAATCATCCCATAGATTTATGGTAAATTAGGAACTAATAAGTGTTATAAAGAAATTTTATTATCTCCAATGAACAAAAATGATATACCAAAGTGAATTAATAAATTGATATTGTTTCATATCAGGAAACTAGAAATTTAACATGGTAAAATCATACTTGTTAACTATAATATAAAAGTCATACACCATTTAATCTGGAAGAATTTTATCATTAATATCCACTAAAGGATATGTTTTATTTATAACTTGTTAGAGTACCGAGGAGAAAATTAAAAAGGAATACAACTATATTGATAAAATCACGGGGAATCCCCATCACATACATCACGGTTTATGTCTAACCTCATAATCACTTCAATGTTATTAATCTATATAATTTATAAACTTTTCATTCAAATAATTCCACCAAAAATATATATTTTCCAATTTTAAGAGATACATATCATGTATATCAAGAAAAAATTCCATTATCCAGTTAAAACATTATTGTGGTTAATAAAAATTCAGTTAGTATCAACTTCCATGAGAAGGATCCCATTTAATCTATAAATTTAATTAAGAAGTTTAATGATGAATGAAACAGGTTTCACGAAGCTTTATATTTTCATAATAATTCAATAAAGAGATTATATTATGACAATTATTTAATATAGACTATGAAGTTGAAAAATTCCCTAACTTTTCAATTAATGATTAAGAAATAGACCGTAAAATAGTATTAAAATTCAAATAAATGTTTTTCTAACTGAATTAGCACCACAAATAATGATATTAATGATAAATGAGTGTAATATAAAATTCATCACTCACACAGATGTTTATAAAGAATGATTGTATACCATGAATTAAAGGAGGGACTAAGATTTCATATTTACTACTAATTGAACAATACCATCAATTTATTAGTAATGTATCAAAAGTAATTGAAATGGATTTTTCATATCCTATTCTCACTAGTCACTCAATAATGGAACTCCCCTATTTACCAAGGAATAAATTTATAAACACAATAAAAAATTGGAAAACATAATTAAAAAATGTGGAGTTTAATATGCCAATTATTATTATTTAAAATTATTTATTAGCCAAAGGTATACCTATATTATCTTATAATATATTATTAAAGGATACTAATCAAACAAAATATGTGAACCAAGTCTTTTACCCAAATTGAGACTGTATCAACATATTTAGTAATTTTCATTAATAGTACAATACCTTTATTTTTAGTCATTGGGTTATCATAAATCATTTCCTTATTTATGTAACAAAAGTGAAACATTAGTGATCAAAATAGGTTTATAAGTGTAAAAAAAGCATGAAGTTGTTTCTTTGATAAATCCAATTAAAACTATGAATTCACTGATGAACTAAATCAGATTCCATTCCATTTATGGGTGGACTTAACATATCCACCATCTATCATTATTAATCTATACATCACAACATTAAATTAGTTGGGACATCTAGATTAGTATCAGACATATTTTTCATTCCAATTTTTTTCCATGTGGGAATCCATATATAAATTGATATATATGAACTCTTATTTACATTGAAATGTTATTAGGGTCCTAAATTAAAAAAATTATGTAATATAGAAAAAAATTTATAACTTTTATGGTGGATATATAATAAAAACTCCTCAATAACTTCTTCTCTATACGGTGTAATGAAATAATTTAAAATCTACCAAATGAAAAGAATTATGAAAATGTTTAATTTGAAGACAATTTTTTAGGTGGATGGATTTAGACTTTTCCCTATGGATACAACATTCCAATAAAAAAATAATGAAAATATTTTTATAGAACACACTTAATTAATTAGAATATATCATTAACTTTTATATGTATCATGTCAGATTCAAATAGTTTATAATAATAACAAAATATTCAAAGGATCATATTCAGTAGAGCAATATAAAATCTTGACTAGTTACTTAGTAATAAAAAATTATGTTAATAAAATATGAAAAAAAAATTTCTACTCTTAGGAATGTAGTTTTACAGTCTATAACATAAACGGTAAATTAGTTTTTGGAATTTACACCTCTGAAATTTTAATAGAAATAATAAACATTATAACATAAACAAACAAGATTTTGTCAAGGAATAATTTAATAAAAACCTCATTAAATATGGAATAAAAATTATTCATCCTAGATTGATCATTGTCATAGGTTACTTGATTATATATTTTAAAATAACATGATTATATTTCCATAAATTATTACACATTATGAAAAGTGGCCGAACTACCTCTCTAATTATTTCCACTATAAATGGATAATGAGTCACAAAGTCAATGATTTGTTTTTATTAAAATAAAAACATAAAAATATCGTTGAAATGATCAAATGATTTTATAAATTAAATATCCAAATTTGACTTTTGTTTAATATAGTCCTAATGGGTAAATACATTATTAAAAATAGGTTTCAAACTTCATTTTCATGAATATTTTTAGAAGTATGCAATAAGTATTATTTAATAATGATTATAAAATAATGAAGGTTGTAATAAAACATATAAAAAAGACTATAATTCCATATTAAATATGAACTATTTTACCTTCTTTTTCCCAAACTCTAATCCATTCAATTTAATCTGAATAGGCAAATCATGTGAATAGAAAATAAATAAATTAATATATCATTTCCTTTCAAATATATCATTGAATTTATACTACCATAATATATAGGAAAACAACATCATTTCTCAAATGAATCCTATATTTATTAATAATACTAATTATACTTCATCAATGTTATCTGTTCGAAAAAAAATAAATTACATAAGATTTTTTTTGAATTAGTGTTCAATATGTATTTTAATGACATAAATAATGATAAGGAGAATAATTACAAGTATTTAATCAAGTTTTAATGAGTTATTCTTGTATATAATATATAAAATAACGAATCTAATGGAATGTAAATCTAACATGCTCATCCAGAGGATTATCCTAAGACAATATACTCTAATGCTCAACAAACATCTATTATACAAGTTTATCTATTAAATAATATATGTATACCATTAAAATTAATATATTTAATAAAACATGTAACTCTTAGAAAACACACAATAAAATTTAACAAATTTTTAGAACAATAGAAATTATCCCACCCATTATATTAACCTTTGATACATTGATATGAGATATAGATGAATACAAAGAAATATAGAACCTTAGATTAAAAATCTAACATATTGAAAAAATTTCAATTATTAAAAAATATATAAAAACTTATATTCCATCCATTTTTCTAAATAACTCAATGAGGTCTTAATTAATTATTTTTTAAATTATTTAATGTGCAAAACAAATGTCCACTATCATTATTTATCATTTTGTGATTAGATCAAGAAAATGTATTATGAGAAATAATTTAACTGTTACTGATTTATAAAAAACCATAAAGAGAAAAATAAAAACATTATTGGTTTCTAGAAAAATAAATAATGTTTTGATCTATTGAGCCCTAAGGGATAATAGTTGAGGAAAAAATCACATTCATACACAAAACCATCCATTATTTTTTCTTTAAGGATGATTAATTGGATCGTTCTATTTAATAGTTATATGTCATTACTGTAGTGAATATAAACCCTTAGGGTTTATTATGTTGAAAATAATATATATAGATATTTTATATAACTCTGAAATCAGTTTAATTAGTTGGTAGAATACCTTCAATTTCACATTTAAGAAGCTATGGATTTATTTACTTTTTTCATTTATCTCTTGCAACTGTAAGATATTAATAATTATAAATAGTGGATAATTTTATGGTCTATAAAACCAAACTCTATATTATATAATTCAATATCATGAAACATTGATATAGGATGTTTTAGGAGAGAAGGTTATCAGATATATTGATATGATGTGATACAGGTCAAAACCCTTAACACACTAGAATCTTATCCTATTATTCCTTATAATATATCACATACGTTTTTATTCTTAACTATTTATCAAATAGAACTAAAAAGATCTAGATATAAGAAATAATATGAACTTTAAACCCAAATTTAAGGACTCTTAGATTTTTTTATATAATTTTAAAAAAAATTTATATGTCAAACCATATTCATTTAAAGGAGAAATGAGTCTTGTTTCAATATTCCAGATCAATCCCAAAATTTATTAAACATAAAACCACAAACCCTTTATGAATATTGAAAATAAGAAGAATTTTATTTTTTTTGGTTTGACATTATTTTTGAGAACTAAATCTTCTTCATGGACAATAATTAATTAAAAATATTTTTGAGTTGTTTTTAGATAATAAACGGTGCCTAATGAGATTCTCATGAGTTTTGGTAGATGAATAGAAATGTCCAGAGTGAACTACTTTCTAAAATTCAAAAAAAAAGGTGGTGGAACTACAAATAACTCGGTCATAGTGAAATATCATCATGGTTGTTAAAATTCCTCTCTTACAAGGGATGGATTCAATGCAACCCTAGTTCTCATTACACAACTCATTTTAATTTATTAAAATGGGAAAACAAATTTTTTAGGTTTTTAAATTTAAAACCATCTCTCGGGTTTTTCTCATAGATGTATGAATAAAATTGTTAATGAACCACCTCTCCACTTAGTCATCATTTTAATCCCTTATTTATATATTACTTTAGATTTCATTATTCATCAGGATTCCATGTATGATTCTCTTACCATATCCATTATTCTATTTTTTTATTTTTCAATTGATTTTGGTTCTCTAACAAAGTAGGTGGAGAAATGATTGCATCAAACCATGGTGAAATCCTGCATGTTTATTGGGATTTTACGTATGACTATTAGAGGAAGTCATGAGAGGATTCATTCAATCCTCTATTCAACATATTCCTTCAGTTATATTCCTACAAAAACCAACATAGGGTTTTCAGTGAATTTTACCATCGATATGGGATGTTAATTTAAGTATTTTTATGACTTAGCTTTTAGTGTTTTCTAGGAGTGGTCCTCACATCAATACTCATTGTCAAAACACTATGAGGTCCCCAATGTTTTTAGTATCAATTATTAAAATTATTGAAAATTAATTTTTAAATGTCAGGTTTATTAATTTATTATTATTTAGGGGTGATATAGATTCTCATGGAATTAGAGGATGATAATAATATTGGGATGAATTTTTTATTTTTTGTTGAGGTATGTAGTCCAGAATTTATTTTTTTCTTTATCATTTTTTATTTTTTGATCATGCTCCATTATTATTATTAGTTTAATCATGTTTCATTAATTTTAAGATTCCACTATAACTTTATTTGCATAACACCTTGTTAATAGTTAATATGGAACTCAGATATTGCTAATGTTAAAATAGAAGTGATTTTGTAAATCGAGCGTCACTAACCCTATTTATAGTTTTCATGGTTGTGTTTTTTGGATTTCAATGTTGAAAGGATTTATTTAGAAAAAACATTTCAAAAAAGGGTTGAATCACATCAAATTTGAAGCAAAAATGGTTTTTACAAGATGTTTTGAAATGCTATTCTAGATTGAATAATTATATCAATGTAATGTTTTGATGGTAATTGGACAATGTTTTTGCGTGAGATGGATAACATATAATGAATTTTGAAATTGTTTTAAGATGGGGTTTTATAGTTATTTTTAGAATAAAATATTGAATGGATTAATTGATTTCGTTTGATTAGTTGGACATAGAGTGGCAGAATATAAGTTTTAAAATAATTAGTGATTTTTTGTGATCCCCATTTTAGTGATTTAATTAAACTATACTTATTAAATGATTATGAATATTTTTTATGTTGGACCTTGTGATTTTAATTTTTATTCTAGGTTGTGGGTTTATATGAATTGAGATGAAATATACCTTATAGGTAAGAGAGGGGAATGAAATAACTGAAAACTTATTGAGGGATGTTATGATCAGAATGAAATATTAGAATAGAGTAATGGAAAAGTGACCAAGGAACTAATTTAGGGTGGTTATGCTTTGATGTGACTTAAGGGACCCTCATGTGTACCTTTGTATCATGTTTTCTGTAGGTAAGGTTAGTGTTATATATGGTATGTGATGAATTTGCGTGTCACCATTGAACCCAAATAATTTGTGTGAGCATGATTTGTTGGCAGTAGATAGGATAGATCATGCTCTAGGGAGGCTGACATTGATCAGATTATATAGTTTTGAATAATTACTAAGACTTGTCTTATATGTCTGTGGTTCTAGTATAAATCCCTAAAAATTATATCACTAATTACTAAAATTAACCTGTTTGATAATTACTATTTTATTATATTTCACAATATATGTACCTATAATGACTATTATAAAATTAATATCACATATCATGTAATAATACAGATTAATTTAACTAAGACTAGTACGAGTATTTTCATACTAGAGAATAGAAACAAACAATGTTATATCCATAATATTTAACTTTTCTAGGATTATTTCACTTGGAATGAATAGTTTTAATAGAAAAAGAAACATTATGAATATAATAAACATTATATAATGAATTTTAATTACCTTTGGGAAGGATGTAAAAAAAGTTTATATTTGGTAGTATATATATAGGATGTAATAAAAATTGTGAATATAACAATATGAACATTACCATACTTTTATATGATCATTGGTTAATATGTCCATTACATGTTGCTGTATTGAATTCTCAATCAAAGAATTTCTATTCATCTCCCTAATTGGATAATGGAAGAGAAGCATGGGTTTTTGAAAGGCCAGATTATCGAAGGGGATTTGGGGGTATCTCGGAAGACTATTGGTGAGATTGATCAGAAGATGTTTGGGAGTAATTTTGTCATCAAATTGGAGATGAAAACGGCCTACTATAGGGTCATGTCGAGTTTTTTTGATCAAATCAATTTCTTACATAGGGTTCTACCAATGGGTGATTGATCTTTTATTTCAGTGTATCAGCTTAGCCTGAATGACAATATCCTTCATGGGTATGCAGTTTGGGTTCCTCAAGGCTATCTACAAACTAAGATAGGGGGATCCCCTCTCTCTGTCTTAATTTATTTTGGACTAGGATCTGTTGAGCCGTTATATCCATCATCCCTCCAGCATGGTAAGGATTCTTTGTTTCCACACAAAGCACTCAGATGGTAAAATTTCCCACATGATGTCTGTTGATGATACAATTTTGTTTGTTAATGGAAGCATGATATCAATTCATGGGGTCAATGGTGTTTTTGAATCTTACTGCAGTTGGAGTGGGAACATCATAATAGGCATAATAGTGACTTCTTTTCACTATCTAAATTTTCAAATAAAATGATAGGATCCCTGAAAATCTTGTTGGGTATGCATAGTGGGACCTTTCTTGTGGATTTTCTGGTAGAACCTGTGTCTCCAAAACAAACCTCGTATTCATCATTTTGAAAAGATTATGGATCATATTATGGGTCAGATCATCAATTGGAAGAACAATTTTCTATCATTAGGTGGGAGAATCAACTTTATCCAAACTGTACATGCATCTACGCATTTACATGTTCTTTTCACGAAGAATTTACTAAAATAGATGATTTTTCACATAGAGATGCTGATGGGAACCTTCCTATGGGATAGTCATTTGGATGATAAACACCATTGGGAATCATGGAAGATGATGGATTGAACCTTCACGAAAGGGGGAATCAATATTAAAAGTGTTTCTAGGATTATGAGGGGTCATCATTAAAAGTTGTCTTGAGAGATTCTTTAGGGGAAGTCATTATAGGGAAAATACATGCATGGAAAGTATTATAATGACATGAAGCTTCAATGAGATATAAATTCTACAATTAATGAATTCATACATCCATATATTAGATTCCCTAATCAAAAAACTATAGAGAGGATTGGTATGGGTGAAATAAAATTCTAGCATTAGAATTTGGAGGGGTTGATTCTAGATTTTCTAGGATGTCCCACCTCAGACATCACATTCAAGGAGGCCAGTGGCAACTAACTATTTATACAGGACACCATGGATGATAACTAGATGATTTTTCATGATAGTATCATGCTAAGAAATGACCAGAAAAATTCGTCTTCATAGGTTCCTCTTTAGAGGTGTTCATTACGAGACACTTTCCAAAATTTAAGGATTAAGAGAAGGACATTGATTTTTTTGGGGGGAGGTGTTGTGGTTCTAGTATGTCCAATAAAAATTTAATTCTCTAGTTTTTAGGTTCAGTAATAGGGAGCTATCGATTGAGGTGAACATTCAGTGAATGGGAATCAACATAGCCTCAAGGTGAAACAGTTTCTAAGACCATCGAACACCTTTTTTCAGGTTGTACTTGGAATATGTGATCTAGGGTGAGTTTGGGAATTTGAAAGGATGGATGTAGTAGGAGGTTTCTATCAAGTCTTTGTATCTGCACTAGGTTCAAGGGGTGGGAATTTTGATTTCCAAGAAGAATGTTGGAGTCATCCTTGTAGTATAAAGATGTTGGTTACGGTCCTCTAGTACTGATACAAGGAATAATGTATTTTCTGTGTCCAACACAAGTATAATCTTCCAAATGAAGGGAATCTTTTTAGACCTAACTTGACTATGTAGGGGTAGGGTAGATTCCCCATCCTTCCTTTCTTTTCGGGGTTCATCCTCCATCTAGTGTTTGACCACCAACGTGGGATAGACATGATAGGTTTAGTGGTATACTCCTCATCATGTTCTCAAACTTGTTACCGATGAGTCCAATATTATGGGGATAATGCACAACAGAGGGGTGATTAGGGACTAGTGGGGATATTTAATTATGGGGGTTTCATCTTATATTGATGGGGGAAACTCTCTCCAAGACGAAGAACATGCTATGCTCAAGGGGTTGTGACTATGTGATCAAAAAAATTCCCATTGAGAAATTTGATACTGAATCACCTATCATTCACAATGCATTTCTTGGTATCATCATCACCCCATAGTCTATAGAAAATAGTATAAGAAGATAAAAGAGACTGGTGATCAATCACACTATGATTCTCTGTACATAGTAGGAGGGTAATATTTTTTATGATTTCTTGGATTCTAAGGTGACCATTAGTGATCAGATCTATATATTCTATAGCCTCATATCTTTCCCATTATATGGGGTTCACTTTGTACATGATTATTACCTCATTATTCACTACTATATACCTCCATGATTCCCCCTCCTCTGGTATTTGCGTCTTGTAATTTTTTTCTCTTCATTTTAATAAAATATTTATTAATTGGTTGGAAATGATAAGTGTTAATTGAATACACATAAAAGAAATGATACCCTCAACCTGTATAATAATCCCTAATGAAGAAAATTTGACAGAGTTAGGACCAGTGGTGGATTTATTTTAGCTTAATCTTCATCAATCCCAAGAAGAGCTTCAACAAGTGAGGATCGAATGTAATCAAATATGAGAGAACATCCTTCTAGTGGGTATCACCACTAGATCAATGTTGTTCAGAGCACCTCCCGAGACTACCACCATCACACACCTTACACATTGTGTCTATTTCAGTTTAATAAGGTGTAATGCATCTAATCCATAATAGTTTTAAGGATTAATTATGTCAGAAATTACTTAAAATATATTGTGGTTTTATATTATATGTTAGAGTTACACCATTTTATAAAATTCATAATATTAGATAACATGATAAAGTATAATTTTTATTCCAAAATACCATGATTTCATTTTCCTAGAATTTAAATATATTTTATTTCGATTAAAATACATTAAACAAAACAACATTATAAAAGTATGAAAAATAAAATACATTTAATTTTTTATTTTTTTTCTATGGGATAACAATTAGTCTGTATAACAAAAATTGTTGGTATTTTAGAAATATGTATTTTATATTTAAAAATTATATTTCTTATATCTTTAAATTTTTAAAAATATAAAGTATGATATATTTTCATCGTGAACCCCAAAATTATTCATAAGTGATTTTTTCATAATTTTTTGAGATAATCAATATTTTTGTTAAAATATAAATTACGGTATAATATACTGTATGTATTATGACATCCTAAATACATATAATAAATGAAATAATAATTTTAAATTATTTATCATCCCAAAATGTATTATTTTTTAATATTATATACTTGAATGGAATTATATCATTTTCCAAACAAATAATTGACCTTCCAAAGATTCAAATAGAAATTATGATATTTAAATCTATGTTTTGTGGAAAATTTATTATTTCATGGAAATTATAAAAACTAAAAAATAGATATAGGTTATAATCAATTAGAATAACATAAAAAAATAAATTTGAGAAATATCCATGGGTAATACAGTGGTTTTTCCTTTTCCAAAACCTATAATTCCATGACCTATATTTAGAAATTATTAAAAAATAAATTATATTCTACAAAAAATACCCACCAAACCATCCATTTAAATCCACAAAAAATAAATTAATCATGAAATTCATATAATCTACCATTCATAAACTCCATATAATGTGTCTCAAGGGTTTTAGGGTTTTCCTATATAGTGTTTAGAATGATACTTCCAATGGTAAGAAAATTCACTTTTCCCTAGCTCCTTAACATCCAAGTACTTATTTTATAGTAATGTATTTTTATATTATTATGATTTCTTGTATTTAATTGATTCCATTAAAATCCAAAATATTTTATATAAATTTGATAACTCTTAACATTCTCATTAATCTTATTTAATAACGATTTTTAACAAAATGTTATACCACAAAAATCATTCATTTAATTTTATTTTTTTTCCATGCAATATCCTTTAATTGTGAATACCAAACCATTAATTTATTCATATCCATTCACCAAGATTCAAATATAATTAACTTATTTGGTGTATCAATGTATGAAACCCTCATTCCTTTATCGTGGTATAAAATTTGGTAGTTCTCATGTCATTATGAATTTATGAATTTAATGAATTTTACATTAAAATTATTAATCAATTACAATGAGTTTTTAATGAAATGTTTTCTTATGTTTAATATGGACCACATAAATTTATATATATGAATGGTTTTATCTGATAGAACTCATGTTCCCTGTGTAAAATAATTATCTAAAATGTTTACATGTTTTATGATATATTTATGTATAAGTTTGGTAAATAGGTTTTTATGACACATTGATGATAAAAAATGATGATAATATTATGAATGTATCATTTTATATTTTTACACAATTCCATTTTATGATTCATGATAATTATAATATGATATTCCTTATGTTCCTATGATCATTCTGTATTTTCGGGCCTCATAATCATATGCTAAAAACATTATTTACTCCCTTACTGGGATTTATGCTCGCCTCTTTATTTGTATTTATGTCCCATCGATATGAGTTATAGTAAAACCAGACATGAATTAATATATAAATAATGCATTCATGTGTATAATAGGAAAGTTAATTTTTTATTTATTTTTTCAAACTTTCCATAAAATTAAACCTCAAAAGATGCTCTATATTATTAAATTTTGTACCATGTAATGTATGTTTTATGTATTAAGAATTTGGGAAACCATAGTTAGTATCTAATGATATTATTTTAATATAGATAAATAATTAATAAAAAATTATTTATAACACTATGGAAAAGTCTAAATATTTGAAACTATCCTATAATTTGTATGAATAATAAAATGGGTCGATTTCATGCACTAAAATCCCAGTCTAAAAACTATATTTGAATATGGAATTTGAAGAATTTTATCTAGGGATAATAACTCCAATAATTGAGTATTATGATTTAAATTTATCTTCACCTTGTGCATGAATATGATTTCTTGCTTAACATCAGGGTTGAAATTCTTGTGTGATATTATTTAGTTAATCACATGATTTTTATTGAACATTATGAATGAAATTTATTAAAATTAAATGAGATTAAGATGAAATTAAATAATAACATATGTGAGGAATATTTTTCAAAAATATATATATTTAATACATAAAAACAATTAATAAAAATATTCATATATTTTTCATATTTCTCACACAATATAATTTTTTTAGATAAATAGTAGAAAATAGGAGAAATGGATTAAATGATGAGTGTAATCGATAAATCATTAAGGGACATCCTAACATGATGTATGATGAAATGGAAATCCTCATTAGAAAAATATAAAAACTATCTCTGGTTATGAAAATCAAAATAAATCACACGGATCATACCAATTCACCTTAATGGGGGAAAAGATTATTTGATCCTTTGATAAATTAACCAACACTTTTATTTTGGTGATCTACGAATCCATTAAGTGAAAAATAATAGATTACCTATATAAAAAATACATTTCTATACACTGTTGTTCAGATCTATAGAATATCACATTGTAATTACACTACATATAAGGAGAAGCTGATCAGTAGTGGAAACTAATTTAGAGAACAAATCCAAGAGGGGAGATTAATACTATTGAATTGGATGATTTTAGGATAATATATTTCAATACATATTTTCTCAAATTTAATTTTAATAAAAATTAATAATGAATTCCTTGAGTTGAATTAGAAGAAGAATAAATAATTGGGAATCTAATAAATAAACATTTCAAGGCTTGATCGATACACCTCTATCTTTCTAAAAGATCCTAAGGAAAATTTTGACATGTTATTTGGTGGACTAAGACCCCATCTATAGTGGAATCATGAAAATTGAAGCTTTGAAATATATAATATGAGATAGTTCATAGTAACATCAGTAATGAAGTGGAGTTTGGATATATTAATTGGTATTATTGGACAAACTAAAAGAAGTGATTAATGAATCTAGACTCTTGGAAGAATTTTTATTATAGAATAGACAGAATAAAATTGAAAATACCTACATGCAATAAATGTGTTTAGACATATTTTGGGAAATTGTTAAATTTAAATTGATTGTACTATATGTCTTACATGATATTTCCATATTTCATAAAACTATCATGGTGATGTGAATCATTAGTATTTTAATGAAAATGAAAAATAAAATATGGTTCAAGGAAATCAAGATGTTTAATTCTTTAAGTGTGTAAAACATGGGAAAAATGAAAATCAATTTCCACGTTAGAAAATAATATTGGGTAACCAACAGATGCCTCTATATAGGCTTGGGGTTCAATTTCATGGTTTTAAAATAATTATTGAAGAATTATAGGATCAAAACTAGATGGTGGTAAGTACACACTATATACAATCAAATCTAGTAAGTATATTTTTTGAATCAAGCTATATGTGTTCCTTTATTTCATCCGAGTTTGAAAATAATTAATATTCAAACTGTAATCTTTTGGAAGTAGAGATATCAGTTATGAACTATGGAGATGTTATCCAAGAATAAAATATTTAAATAAACTCTAGTATACACATTGAAAATACGAATTTCATTGAAAATACAGTAGCCATTTCCATAGTGGAATTTAAAAAAATACTAGGGAGGAATTGGATCTCAAAGTATAGTGCTAAGATCAACAATGTAGGAAAATAAATTTTAGTGGTTTTGAATGGAAAACCTTGAGTGATTTTGAATGTAGAGACATCCCAACTTTATATTTATAAATGAAATTCTCATATATACTTCTTTATGGAGATGATTGTTGTAAATGTAGAATAAAATGAAAGTATAAAAAGAGAAAATGTCACCATTGTGCAAGTATACATTGATATATTTGGTTATGAGTTACATGGATATCTTCCCAAAATAGAGGAAGAGTTTTTAATTAAAATTATTTATAGCTCCCAAACAATATCAAATACCCCTTATATAATGGAATATATTGTGTTATATAAATTAAAAAGTAACTATATGCCATCTTAGAAAAAGTTGTTATTTTAGAAAGTGTTTTTCCTTGGGGAGAAAATATAATCATTGTGGAAAATAAATAAGGATATAAAGTTATGATTTTGATATAAAGATCTTAGTGGGATCATACTAAATAAAAAATACCATATCATTAGGACTGATGATTTATCAAACTGACTTTAAGGGGATCAATTCTACTCTAATATTGACCTCAAATTATGTTACCAAAATATTTGAGGGTGAAGAAACAAGATGTATCAATTATTGTCTTAAAAATGTATGGCCATTATGAGTTTATTTTTGTTCACATTTGATTGACTAATGGTCATTCCATATATACATATTTTTTAAATAAATAATTTACAGACCACATTTATAATTTTGTGGTAGAATTTATTAAAAATATTTTGATATATTCCAAAAGTCATGATGGGAATGAGTATAATATAAGGATCATATTAATATCACTAATTAAAGATAAAAATATTTCTAAATTTAGTAAATGATTTTTTATTTTTAGAAAAATTGAAATTTAAACGAACTAGTGAATTAATCTTAGTGGATTCATCAAAGATAATGGTTATAGTGGAGTTGTCACATCATAGAATAGTAACTCGAATTCATAGTTCCACTAGTCTAGATAGATAACATAGAAGTATTTCAAAAACATTTCACTTCATTATAATCACATATCCATGTCAACTAGAAAATGACTTTGGTTTAACTGGACACAAGGAGTGTAATGAATGTTTCAATGAACCGAAGAAGGGGTTGGTTATTGCACTAGTATTAACTTTACCCTCTGTTAGTTATGAATTTATTACAGATAGTGCTACATCTCTAAATGGGATCATATTTTTTCTAATGAAAAATAAAATTATAAAAGAATATGAATCTCTATATTTAAACCATAATGAACATAACTATCCTACATAAGACCTAGAGTTAGGTGTAGTAAATTTTTTCTCTGAATATATGGAGGCAATATCCATATGAGAAGAATTTGATATATACACAGACCACCAAAGTATGATGAATTAATTCTTATAATAGTAATTTAACATGATACATATTATATGGTCTAATATTTTGAAAGAGTGTTATTATTCAATTCATTTTCACATTATTGGAGAAAACAGTGTCACATATGCATTAAGTAAGAAATATCTTGGTGCTATTGAAATAATGTGTATTTAAGGAGGCCTATTGGTCAAGTACATAGTATGTTTGGACATGGGAATCATAATGGAATAGATATCATAAATCTAATCCCAATTAATTTCTAAATATTAATTACTGGATATGATTAATACTTATTAATGATATAATACTTTGATTTAATAGAATGTAGAGGCTGAGAAAAATGGGATGTTTATGAAATTCAGTATTGACATAGAACATTTATTCAAATTTATTATAATGATATCTATCCCATCTATTCCAGAGATAAAAATGAAATTGATATATGATGATTATAGGTATATATTTTTCTAAATCCTAGTAACATTAAAATGTATATGGACCTTCATGATCAATATTTTATGGATATTATTAAAACATAGAATCCCAGTCACATAGAATGGTGATTGGTGGGTGGAAAATTAATGGGGGAGTGGTATATTACAAAGGTTTATTATAACCATTACCCATAAATCTACAGAAATTAGAAAAAATCATTATGGAATTTTTTAGAGTCCTACTTAAGACACCCAAATGAAACAATTCTATATTATTATGATTTTATAGTATGAAAAATTCTACACATTTCATTTACATCATAGCGGATTTATCCTCAAATTACCCATATATATTCTATATTAATATAGTAAGAATCCATAGAGTACTGCTGTCAATTGTTTCTAATTGATATCAATGATTCACTTCTATTTTATGTAGTATCCTTCAAAGGGAAATGAATAAAGAAGTAATCTTAAGCATAGCCTATTATCCTTAAAATGAAAGGAAATATAAGATAACAATTCAATCATGGGAAAAAATGATAAAGGACAGATCATTTTAATTTCAAGGGAGTTGGGATTAATATCTTACACTTTTTAAATTATCCTATAATAATAATTTTTACCTGAGTATTCAAATGGTTCCTTATAATGGGCTATAGAGATAAATGTGTTGATATCTAATATGTGGTGATGGAGTCAGAGAATAAAAAAATTTTGACCAAAATTTTTATTTGAGAATGTTTAAAAGATACAAGTAATTAAGAAACACAACAAGTCTTCTCATTTTAAATAATGACATTATGTTGAAAACCAAATAAATGATACATAATTTCTAGTTATGGTTCATTCATTCCTCATGTAGTAACCATGTAAAGGAGTTATGTGATTTGAGGATAAGCTAAAACTAGGTCTAAGGTACAATCTATCATTTTAGATCATGAAGGGTGTTAGAGATATTTATTATCAATTATCACTACCACAGAATATTACCCATTTTCATAAAGTCTTCCATGTGTTTCTATTGAGAATTTATATATTTGAACTAATAGATATACATGATATTAATTGTGTATTATTGGATTATGACTTGGATTAGAAAGTGGAATTGATCAAGATTCTTAATAGAAGGGATCAAGTATTGAGAAACAAGACCTCACAAAAGTTTAAATTTATATGTAAAAATAATAACTTTGAATAATCTACCTTTGAGTCTAAAGAAGAAATGAATGTAAATTACCCATCTTTTTGAGTCAAGACGAAAATTTGACGGTAGAAATTTAAGGGGGAGAATGTAATAGAATGAAAATTCCATAATTTATTAATAAAAGAACTCTTTTTTCATAATGAATATTTTATTATATTATAAAATACATGTAAATAGAAATTGAATTTATAAAGAATATTACATGTTATGTAATAACACAAATTACTAAAAATATTACTCGTATAGGGATAGAAAATCCAAATAATAGCAACCACACAAGGGTAAACTCTATAGGATCAAAATATTCTAGGCTAATTACACCGGTAATGAAAACTTAAAAAATAAGAAATACTAGAAACTTAATTGATATTATCAATGAAATTATTAAAAATGTTAGGAATCAATTAATAAATGATGCTGTTTAGTAGTATAAATATAGGATGTAATTTGAAATGTGACGATAAGGATATGAACGGTAAATAAATAACTCAATATTATTATTAAAATTGATAATTGGTTTATAATACCATTTTAAATTATAAATTTTAGTAATTTAGACATTATAAAGTAACTGTTAGGGTTAGGTTATATGGAGGACAACGATAAGAGTTAAATAAATGTAGAAGGTAGAAATAATGGAATTAACATGAGGAATCATGACTTATGAATCTCATTTGTCAGATCTAGGGGAAGAGGTAGAATCATTGAGTTTTTCTCATGATCATGAACAAGAAGAGTATGAAAAATCTACACATGGATGAAATAAACAATGATAGAATTTACATATAGTGGATATCACCAGTAAATCATTGATATTCGAGCCACCTCATCATAATACCACCACCTCACACCTTATTCTTAATGCCTATATTAGTGTAATAATGGGTTATTTATCAAGTTCCTATTAGTTTTTAGTTATTTTATTAATGAATTAACAATTTTATTTCCTCCATATCCTCTTTTTCTGATACACCATTATATAAAATGCATATTATTAGGGAATAAGATAAGATAGAATTTTTATATATCGAGACCGTGATTGCGTTTTTATAAATGTATATATATTTAAATTTTATTAAAATTCAATTTAAAAAATAAGGATTATAAAATTTTAAAAACAACTACATTTATAAAATATTTTTATAGTTTTTATATGGGGTAGATTTTTTATTATTAATTAAAAAACAAAAATTTTCAATAAATATTTATTTTCAATTTAAAAATTAAATTTCTAGTATTTATAGAAGTTTACTAATAAAATGGATGAAATTTCTTGAAACCATCATGCCAAAATTATCCAACGGTGAATTTTTCATTATTTTATGAGAATGCCAAATTTTTGGTTAAATTGTAAATTTATTATACTATACGGTAATTATTCCGAAATAATAAATCTATAAATGTGACATAATATTTAATTTATATATTTTTTTTGTCCAAAAGTATATTATTTTAATAAATTTATATACTATAAAATATTTAAATAAATTTCCTAACCTATACATGATTTTTCTAAATGCAATAATTGGAATTCTGATTTTAAAAATAATATCTTATGAAAAATATAATCTTCCATGGACAACATAATATTAAAAATGGACTTCCATTATAATGAACTTAAATAAACCATAAGATGCCATAAATTTTTAAAACCATTAGTAAAAACCTAGGGAAATCCATTTTTTTCACAACCTATAAATCTAAGACATATGTTAAGAAATTATTATAATGTACCTCCTATTTTATTATAAATACTCACCGGTTCTCCCATTCTACTTCACTAAAAATCTCTTTAGAATGAAATTATACTAATTCACCCCTATGAACGCCCTCTAAGGTGTCTCTAATGTCATATTTTTTCACTCTCAATGCTTTCCAAAGTAAATTTTCAAGGTAATTTAATTATCTTTCTCTTTTACATCCAAATACATCCTTAAAAAAATGTTTTTAGAATTATTTTCTTTTAATGAATTTAAATGATTCTATTACAATCCATATTATTTTACATTAATGTGATACTTACCTAACCTCTCATTAATCATATGCAATAACAATTTTTCATAATTTTTATGTTGTGAATACCTGATATAATTATATATTATAGATTATTAACCTAGATATAAACATTATTCATCGATTGGATACTTTAAAATATTAAACATTTATTCCATTATCTTGGTTTAAAAAATATTTAATTCTTCTACCTTTATTAAATTATGAATTTAAATACTTTTACATAAAACACATTCATTTTTCGACAGGTTATTAATGAAATGATTTCTTATATTCTTTTTAGAAGACATAAATTTAGACATATTATAGGAGAATAATGATATCTCTAGAATCAATTAGTTAAAGAATTAATCTTTATTGATTACATATTTCATAAAACCATAGTGAATAACCAAGGTAATTATTTTTTAGGACACCGTGGTGATATTCATATGAATGTATCTTGGTTATGTTTTAACCACATTTAAATGTTTTTCATCAGGATATTTTTTGTTATTCATTATGTTCTTATGATCATACCATAATATTATTCCTCCGGATCACATGTTAAATAATTTCATTGAATATTCCCTAACCAGGATTCATGCTCACCCATTTATGTTGATTTACGTCACTAGAAAATGAGATATAGTAAAATTCACCTTAGATGAATCTATAAAAAACCGTTTCAAATTGATAAGAAGAATGTTTTTGTTTTTAATGTGTTAAATTCAAATTTTACAAGAAGATATACCATTAACAATACTATATATTAGTAACTATTGTACCATTTAAAGAATGTTTTATGAATTAAAAACAAAGGACACCATATCTGAGGTGGAATTCACAAGCCACGTGCTTTAGAATTTTCTAAGAAGCATGTTTTTTATAGGTTTGCTTTTTATATATTTTTATATATGGAGAAACTATGTTTCCAAAGATGGATTCCCTAGGAGTTCACAATAGTGGGTATTGGGATGTGTTTTATCCCCTTGTTATATGTATTTTATTTCTATGTATGAGTGGTTGGTGAATGTGTGATTGTGGGTTGGGGTGGAATATAACTAAGGGTATTGTAGGATTGAGACATAGATACAGGCAGTGGATAATACCCCCACCAAGTTTTTATGATATTTCTCATGGTTTTAGAGAATGACAAGTTCCCCCTACATAGATTATTTTATTTCCATGTTGGGATGCTCCCATGAACAAATGATAGTTTCTGGTGAAATATGACCCTAATTAAATGATGGGTATGGGTTGGGTATATTTCCTCTAGGTGGATACTTAATATGAGAGACATCCAACAATGGATGAAGTAGGAATAAGGTTCTAATATGTGTTATATGTAAAAAAATTATTCCCCATAGGTGGTTGGTGTGACATGTTCAGACACACTCAGACACATACTGATGAAGGAATGTTTAGAAGTATATATAGAATTCATAGCACCTAATTAACAATTAACTATGTTTATTATTACTTTATGTTACCTTTTTTGGTTGAGTGTGTTGCATGATAAATGTTTTACGTTATATATGTGTTAAAATCACCTTCACTAGATCAAAATAGAGACCATATTTATTTAGGAACATCGGATTCCAAATGGATAATTGTAAAAAACCTATCCATATAGTAGGTACGAGTTTCCATATACATGGGTATACCATCATGTTTTATATCATTAATAAGTATCCATTTTATATAGACACGGGGTTTAGTTAGTAGGTTTTGGGAAATGAGTATTGGGTAGTTTGGATTACATCAGTTTTTCTGGAGTGCAATGTATTTTATTATATTTTCAGTTATTGTTGATCATGTATTATACAAGGTTATTTTTATTTTATAAGATTTGACCATTTTAATATACTGATAAACTATTAGGTTTTCATGGATCATTTAGAGAGTTATTTTTTTTTAATTCAAGACAAATTTCATCCTATGGTCTAGCTATTTGATATTTATAGGGACTAGGGATTCATATAGTATAGAAGGGTCATATAGTTTTTTTGATAGATTTAGGCATCCCCCTAAATAATTCTACTATAGGGAATACTTTCTACATTTCAAATTTTCACCTTCTACACTAGCCGATAACCCTTATAGTATGGGAGGAGTGTTTGTGGCCACATAGTGTCTTTAAACGAGCGCAATTCAGGTGATCTGAGATGGGTCAATATATAGTGGTATCCAAGACTGTGTTGATATTTAACAGTGTAGCTAGAGGAATATCTAAGTTATTAAAACATGGGATATATATTGAATTCATTCCATTGCAACATGAGATATATTATAACCCAAGTTACAACGGATGACCAGTTTAGGGACTATGAACTCTAGGATGACAGAGGTGATGTCTTAGATTGAGAATCCCAACATGGAATAGATCAGTCTCATCATGATTCTAATAGGTAGATCGAGAATAAAATAAATTTTTCAATAATCATGAGATTGGAACACGTATGGATCGATACAAAATCCTATTGGTGGTCTTATTTGACTGGTTTCCCCATAAAAATTCATTAATAATTAGAGTATCATATAACATAATCAATGATTTCATGAATACATTATTGGGAGTTATTAACTAAAAATATATTTCAAAGTAAAATTTTATTTATTGTAATTTTTCTTTTTAGATTCCATAGGGAAATGAATTTTGGGATGATTTCTTTATGAGAAAAAAGTATTTTAATATAAAAATTCATCTTGGAAATGAAAAATAAATTGGTGGACTGAAATTTCTGTAGAAATGGTAATGTATAATGATATTAATAATAATGGATCAAAAATATTAAAATTGTTTAATGATCATATTTTTTATCATTTGTGAAAATATGTTAAAATTACATTTGAAATTAGACATTAAAACAAAAATTTCAAATAAATATATTTTTTAATTGAAGGACTTTATAGGCTAGGTATTTTTAGATTTCAGCTATGGCCAAAATAATGAATTCCATCGGTATTTTCAAAACCATGAGTGAGTTTTTCTGTGTGTAAAATAAAATTATTTTGTTTTAAAATAATAAACTCACAATTTTAAATATGAATTTAATGGATTTTAGTTTGTCAAGGATGAGTAACCTTGGTCCTAAAATTGTTTATGTGGAATGTATGTCATGATTGCTTGAAATGGTCATGCGAGGTCAGTGGGTGTATTCCTAGTTGGTTCTTGTGGGGAATGAAACAAGTTCGCATATTCGAATTTTTTTTCATGGATTTTAATGGTTTATTGATAGAACGTTGGTTGTTGGTATTGTATATTCAATGGTTTCTCAATTTTTGATTTATAAGATATTATCATTGGGCACTGATGAGATGGTTGTTTTATGTTAGGTTTAATTAACATAATGTGAGTTGGTGGTTTCAAGAATTACAACCCTTAATACAGGGTTTTATTATTTTTCAGGTTGGATAACATGGTGTTCAATTTCAATAGTTGATTACTCTAGTGTGGAGAACCATTATGTAGAATCAGTTATTGGTAGTAGGGTGTTATTGTGGGGAGAACTATATTACATATAAGGAATCGATGATTGGAACATTCATTTTTTATGATTGATGGGTTAATTTGTGAATATTCTTTGTGTTGGGTGATCAATACATTATGTTTTCAACTTGAGTGTGAGAAGATTGGACATCTCTATTCATTACATGTTTTAATGGATTGTAAATGATTATCATAGATTAGCTAATAGTTTAAAGAGGTAAAAATATTGAAAAACTTTTGTTGGGGAGTGTAAAATTAATCATGGTTATAAAACCGTCATGGTACAATGGTAATTTTATTGAAAGAGGGTGGGGGATAAATGATAAGATAGTGAGATTTTAGTGAGTATAAAAATATATTTCTAGATTTTTGTGTATTGTGGGGAAGAGTCCATGTTATGGTGATGGGATCAAGACAATGGTTGTGTTATCTAGGGTCATGTTAGTCTGGTGGTGTATTATTTATCAAGGGTACATCATGATGTATGGATATATCTATTGATGTTACAATAATGAATGTACACTGAGAATAAGGTTAAAAATAAAATTTTGTTGTTTGGATGGTTTAGAGTTGCCTTTGGGTAATAAGAAAACTTAATCAGATACTACATTGATGAATTGAAGCAATGATGGGTGGGGATGAACATAGTTAGGGGAAGTCAATCAGATAAAGAAATAATGGTGATATTTCATGTAAATTTATACGTATAGGTGTAAACTACATTCAAATAAATATTCATGCCATAGTTAATGTGTTTCTATTATTAGTATTGGAAATTTGGATAAATTTTGTGTATATGGGTGTAGAGGTTGAATATTTGTAGTGGAAGTGTGTTGGAAATTCAATGATGAATCTCAATGTGTTTTTAGTGAACCAATGACAACAAACGGATGAGATTCTAGGCTATAGGACTACCATGGATTCTTATGGATGATAATTGTGATTGTAGGGTGTCCTTACTAAACTATATATTTTACAAGTTATGAAATTAATAAATATTTTGAATTTGTGACATTGTGAGTTGTTCATTTTGAGAATAAAGTCTGGTACAAAGACTTAAAGAATTTGATCATCTATAAAAGTTTTTTTTCAATGAGGAATGATGTCTTGTGATTTTATCAAGTGTTTGGGTTGATGTATACATATGTTTGTAGTGAATATGGTGTTGTAAACCTAACACAATAGGTGGTCACATCATGATATGTTGGGATGCACCAAGACCTATTTAGGTAGAGGAAATCCCTCTCTACCTGGTGCAGGTTTCACCATGACCATAGAAGAAATTTTTAAAAAAATGGCCTAGAGGGACATCTCAGGGGTTTCTAAATTGTAAACCCATTGGGCATTCTTAATATTAGATATAGAAATATATGGGTACAAAAAATCCCCATCCCATTATTCCTCCCTATTATCCATGGGATATAGCTTAATCAAATGGTATTTTTATTTAAATTAATGTTTAGTTTATTGTATCATATTCCTTGTTCCATTCAATTATCTTTACATTAATTTTTGTTCAATGGTTATGGATTTGGAGTGAAAATTTCATTGGATCATGGAGAAAGTTTCCCTCTTAAATGGTATTTCCTCTCTGTTATATAGAGAAAACCACTATACAAGGTATTTAAGTCTCTGTTCATCATTGGTTTATAAGGTAACTTCATCAATGATTATATTTACTATTCCTGATTTTTTTTGTGAAACTGGCAATAAATTACAGTTGTTAATTTAGTGATTTTCTATGTATTAGGTTTAGGTGTGTTTTAGTAGAGGATCACAACATATTGCTCATGATTTTACTTCTATGTGGTCATTATTTTTTATTTGAATTGATATTCATAATTAGGTAATTTATTATTATATATTTTAGTTATTGATTTATGGGTTTAATTGATGAGATAGTTTCTCAGGGACTCCAAGGATGAAATTACATGATTCATATAGATTGTGTATTGTCCATTGATGTAAGTGGAATTGACATTATTTGATTGTCATTATCAATAGTAAATTTTTCCTTAGTTATTACTATTTATTTATATTTCGTTGAATTTATTTCTATTATATAGATTATGATAGGCTCAGGTAGATCTAATTGGATTCATGGACTATATATATTCAAAATAAGTTCACTAGTGGTACACTGGTCAAATATATATCGATGAATCACTTTATGGTTCTCCTGGTGACATGTTTTGAAAGTTAACGTGTTGAGGATTTAAAAACAATGTTGACATAATGGGTATTTCAAGAAAATATTTTTGATTTTTGAGTGGCATTTAATGTTTTCTTATAAATGGAAATAGGTTTTTATAAAAAATTTGTTTAATGGATTTTGGTGAAGAAATAATTTGGTTTAGAAGGCATGTTATTCATTTTGAAATTGTTTTAATGATTGTTTTTTAATTCTATTTTAGAAAGAATTATTGAAGAGATTTATTGATCATTTTTTCTATTTCACCTTGTATGAGTGATGAACATTTTTCTTAATCAGTAATGAATTTGTATATTTCAATTGATGTGATTTTTTGATTGATTATTGTTGAATTATGGTGGAGGTTTTTTGTGATTATTGATGATGGTTTTTTGTATAAATGTTCATGGTTGATGTTTATTGATCTGAAATACCCCTTAGAGTATATAGATTGTTCTGAAAAACCATAAAATACATAGGGAGATGTAATAATGAGAAATAATTGCTGGTGTAGAGATATAGAAATGTTACTGTGGAATCCATTAAAGGTTCTTCACTATGATGTTTCATAGGGTCCTTGTTTGGTGATCTAGTATCATGTTGAAACTAGAGATAGATCGCGTAATATATTTGTAGTTATGATTTTGGGTATCACCTTAGACATTGAATTTTTTTAGAGCCTCATATAGTTTTATTAAAGGTGATTTATCCTGTACATGTATGGATGATGATAATCATGTGATATGGGTTGGGAAGATTCATAAACCATTTGATAGGTATGTGGTGTGTTGTGGGATCCATGGTATAATACCGTACAAGTGCTCTTTAAAAGGATCCCATAAGAGAGGTCGCCCTGAGAGTTTTTATTTATTTATATATAAGTATATATGTATGGTGTAATTATGGTCCCATGGTGGGATTACCTAGGTGATTTAAGTAACAAATTTGAGGCTGAACCATGGCCCATTGGTATGTGTTATTTATGTATATATATGTGTGATTGGTGAATTTGGGTTCAATCACCCGTGGATATATTATTGTTGTGCATCTCACAATCCTAGGTAGTTTTGAATGATAAAAAACATTTTTTAGGTTTATAATAAAATCTATTTATGATTTCCGTATTTAAATTTAATAAATTTTATCATGAAAGTTCTAGATAATTTGGATCCCTCAAGAGGAGAAATGATATTTTTTTGATCCCCCAAATAGTAAGTGTCAGAAGCTACTTGGTGGGACCCTGATAGAATACCTGTTATATCCAGGTTCCACCACCTCTTCAAAGGACCAAATTGACTATTTAGTGGCAGCCACAAGCTACATGGTGGAACCCTAATAGATAAAAAACTATCCATTTTAGGTGGACCCCAAATGTATTAATTCTCATTCTTTTATATAACTCTCTTTTATCTACATTACACATTATTTTTTTATTTAAAATATACAATGGGGATGGTGATGTGCTGTATTAGGTTTCATATATCTAGTTTATTTTATTTTTCATTTGTTTCTCTCTTGGTCCATAATGAATGGGTTATTTTTGTAATTTATTTTCCTTCAATCAATGAATGATTGTGTTCCTATCCATAACCATTAAAATGCTAACCATGTTTGAGGTTTTTATGGTACAAATAGTAAAACCAATTGATATACACATTTTAATAGGTTTCATTCTAAAATCATAAAATATTCCGGATCACGTTTCTTAATACTACCACTCAAAATAATGTTTTAAACCAAATCCTATAAATTTTAATTTAGGGGAGTAGATGAATGGATTCCCCAAGGATAATCACTCAACCACATAACTAATATAGTGTTATTTATCTATTTAATTTATATTTCGATTTCGCTTAACACTTATAGTTTTTAATAACATTAATTATTTTATTCTCTTATATATTTATTCAAAAATGTATTGAATGTCAAATTTACCACTCTCCATCATTATGTAGAAAAAATGGTATCATATCCAACATCTATTTCCTAAACATTTACTACTTTAATGAATTAATAATTAAATTTGGGATCAACCATTAAATTCCAAGGTTATTCGAAAAGACATTTTATGTGAATATCCCCTTATTTTAATAGAAGTAACTATGGTTATTGGAAAACCTGTATGCATATGTTTCCTTTTATATTTGGATATCCAATATAGAGTATTGCAATGTAGGGATATACCCCCACTAAAGATTCAACAGAAAAATGGAACATTATGATATAACAAAAATTAATTTTAATGGTAATGAAATTAATTAAATATATCAAAGTTTATATATACTTGAATTTAATATATAATCCATGTATAAAATTACTCATGAAATTGTAATGTTGTTATAAGTGACACATGAAGGTGCCACTAAAATAAAATAACTAGGTTTGTTATGCACAAACATTATTTTGAATGCATTAGTATTCATACCAATGAGTGTGTAAATTTGTTTCTCCATTCACTAATATTTGTAATGGAATGAACTCTTTAGAAAATGAAATTTTAATTGAAACACTTTTCATGAAGATCCGTTGATCATTTCCTTGTTATTGTCCACCTAATGTAACGACCATACAGGTAGTGAAGGATATAAAAACAATATTAGCTGAATAACTCATAAGGTCACTCATAAACAAAGATATTACAATAAAAAGAAAAGAAGATAAAAACTCCATAGTGGTAAAGGATAAAAAGAATATTGACATTATAATGCCTCAAATGTAAACATTACACAATCTTTAGTTTTATCAAGAATTCACATTGGGGGTATTTTTAGGTTTAGAGCTTTAGAGAACTAGTCCATTACTATTACATAAAAAAACCATAGAAATACAAAGTGGAAACATCCAATAGTATCATTTTCTTTCATAAGACTCATTTTTTTAAAATGAAACATGGTTTATTTATGTTTAATCATCATATTTTTCCTTGATTCCATCCTTGACCACAATACACCCCAAATACTATGAATAAAATTTTAAAACATGGGATGAGAACAAAAATCTCAGTAAGGGACATAAAAAAAGAAATATATTAATCTAATTAAAACATAATAACTCATTTAATGTTCCTTTAACAAATAAATAAATACATTTTTACATGTATAAAACTCATATTTTTTGCTCAAATAGAAGCATTTGAATCAAAAATAATGTAATTAAATCTCATTTAGGTGATGTAGAGAATAATATAAATAAAAACCTTTCAAATTACATTAAATTGGAATAACCATATGGTTTACTTACAAATAGAAGATTTTCAATGGGGATCACCATTCATATAAGCTATATCGATCTCATATAGGAGCTATAGTGGGGCTCATCCCTTCATATAAGTTATAACGAGCTCTCCCGTGAGTTATAATGGGGATCAAAACTTTGTATAAGTTGTTTCAAGATCACTCGTGAGATATAATGGGGGTAATTTCATCATGTAATATATATGAGGCTCCCATTTTTCATATAATGCTCATGTACCTTTTCAAAAACACCTTCATCACAAAACACGTTTGAAAACATCTTCTAATCCCATATGAATAACACTTCCATATAAAAATATAATTTTCATTTAAGAACAATTTTCTAATATCTTGATACAAAAATAATTGAATAAGGGATTAATTTTCATATTAAAAGACATTAAGGCTTCTAGAGGAAGCCAAATATTAAATAAATGTTTCAGCTGTGAAGAAGTTTATATTTCCATATATGTTAAAAACATTCCATTTGTTAAATTATAAATAAAGTAAAATACTTCATAAAAAAATATTCATTTTGAAAACATTGATTGAAATTAAATATAGAAATAAAATCTCATGTAGATTCCTTTTATACAAATATAAATAAAAAGTTATATAATATCATGAAGAAAAATATTTGATAATTAAATCCTTAAACATTCAAGGATTCTCATAAGACATTGATTATTTAAATATTAATAACCATGATTTCATAAATAACATTATTATATATAATATATTGATATGAAATTTCATAATGTATTTATATTCACCTTATAAAAGGATAAAAGTTTATTTTATCAATAAATGACTCAATGGAAGGAGATTGAGTTGAAATCCCTTACCTTGAGTTTGACTCATCATGTACAGTCATTATGTTATTGAATAATACACTTAGGTTAATTTATACTTTTTTGAGATCCTTTTTCAAGTTTATTTTTCCGTTAATATCTCTTATGACCATGTTATATTAATTACAAAATTATTTATGTTTATATCGGTCGTTTTGTTGATATTTGGTAATTGTTTCGAAAAAGAACTTCTTATGGTGTAAATTATCCATGTAGTAAAATTTCCCTCATCCCCAGAACATTGTTATTAATTATTTAAATTTTATATATATCAACTATATATGTATTTATTATATCCTTAATAATTGGAAATATGAAATGAAATTCACCATTCATGGAGATGGCTGGTCGTTCGTACACATAAACACTATATTTATTTCGTTGTCATATAAAAGAAATGAAAACAAAATAATACATATGTATATTTTAATTAAATTATAATATATATGTTATTTAGATTACATAAGTTAATTAACTCCATAATATTTTCATTAAATGTATGTCATAAAGGAGTCATATCACATTGAGGGGGTGGTAGTACGCACTACCACAAACGAAATTATCGTATTTACACATTATGGAAAGCATAATGGAATGTTATAAATAAAAATTAAATAAGAATGAAGATAATATAAATATAATGTATTTCATATATAAATACATTTCCCTCATAATGGTCACCATAAGAGGTGGTATGATAAAATTGAACAACCATAGTTTTGTGAGGAAGTAGTTCATCGTCCATAGAAACAACATGTTCGTATCCATTATACGGTGGTGTGTGTGGCTATATTTATAATACTTATCATAATAAAAATAAATTACATTGTCTATAATGTTGATTTTATTTAATAAAATAATAAAAACATCACAGGGAGTGAATAATAAAAATAAATGAAAGGAATCTGAGAGAAGTCATTACCTCTAAATTAGGTAACTTATTTTTATTTGAGCCAAAAGGCATTCTTTAATTTCATTATACCCATGGTAAGGAATATAATAGAAAGGTAGGGATTTTGTAAGATTAGATTTTTAGAGTTTGTATGATCCATGGGGCTTGAGATATGTGAGTATGTGGGTAGTGGTGATGTCATTTTATAAGAGGGAGGAGGAGCAATTTATGAGAGTCTGCAAATATTATTTTATAATAAATTGATTTTATAATTATAATAGTTAAAAATTGATATATTTAGAGTATAATATGAATATACGTCTAAATAATCTCAAACAATAGGTTTTATAATAGTTTATTTCATAAATGTTACCTCAAATTGTGGTTATAACCCTTAGGTAAAAATATTAAATCGTACCACATTTTCTTCTATTCTCATAATATAGGGTTACTATAGATACTATAAAATCGAAAAGGGAACCAAAAGTGGATCATTAATAATATTTTTAACATTATATAGGCGTTTTTGTAGAATCTTATATTTTTAGGATGATTATATCATTAAATAAAATTGTATTAAAAAAACTCATTTTGGTCAAATTTGACTCTATTTATTAGTTGATTTTTGTTAAAGTCATAAAAAATGATTCCTTAAAACCAAAATAATTATATATAAGAAAATATGTCATTATAATAAATAAAATTATTCGTAGTAATCAAAATTTTAAAATGAAATTTATTTTAATATATATAATATCTTTTATTTGAACCATTCATTAATAAGGTAATCACTGGATACACATTGTGTGGTAAAGAAATTTATTTATTTAAGGTATAAACATTATAAGAAAATACCATGAATTTTAAATATTATTTATATTTATAGTTAATATTTATAGTCGTATTGATCTGTTATATAACCTTATACTAACATTATTTTTACAAAATATACATGTTCATGTTATATTTCCCTTTTCATTAAATTAAATATTATAAAATGTCATTCCCCCCAAGTGGTTCCCAAATTCCAATAGGTCATAAAATGGATGCCCATGGTGATAAATACATCTTCAATTAGGATTAGAACTCATTTTAGGGTTGTTTTATATTATTATAATATTTTTTATCCTTATTTACCTGATTTACATTTTAACTATGGTAACCAAATAATTACGAAAGTTACTATTCCTAATGTCAAAAAATATGAGGTACCTATTTGAAAATTTATTAAATTCTTCTTCAAAATAGGGACAATTATTTATAAATTCAGAAAACATAATAGGATCAAACTAATTTAAAAAAAATTCTCATTGTCAAAATGAGAAAGCAAGTTTTTTTAAAAGTTAAAACATTATAAAATATTGAAATGTTTTTACATCTAAATTGAATATATAAATAATAAAAATATCCTAAATTATAAATAATGATAAAAATGTATTCTATTTATACTTTAAAACCATTAAATAATATGAATTAACCACATAAATTATCTCGATGGAAAAAGTTGTTTTCAATTAAAATTTAATGTATTTTACTATTCATCAAAACATGATAATTATCAGAAAAATATCCAAAATTAATCCAAAGTAAAGAGTGATGTCCCTAATATAAATAATATTTTATTTTGTCAAATTGAACATATATATGTGCCAAAAAATAATGTTAATAAGGATTCTTTGTCTAAAAGAGGTAGAACTACATTTTTTTAAGAAATACATCTTTCTTTTCGAAAAAAATAAATTTTTTATTATATCATATCAAGAAAACCTATAAGATGAATTTAAAACATTAAATTGAATATATTACATAGATTATTGATTAAAAATAAATCAATTAAGAGTTATATTATTTTATAAACACAATTATTCACTTTTTAAATAGATTCCCGTAAAAACACATCCTTTATAAACAATATTTTAATAATTTAGTTGATAATATTTATTAACTCCATTCCAAACGCTTGATTATAATGATAAAGTTTAAATAATAATATATATTTTTTCATTTAAGATCTATGTATCCTATCATGTTCTTTATTGAACAATGTTTATCTTTCTTAAAACTCATGATGTTACATACTTGAATGTAAACAATGATAAGTCTTCTAAATGTGAAGGGGGTACAACACATCTATAAAGAAGATGATCAAAATCATAAATAGAAATTAATAATACAATAATTAAAATAAGGTGGAATAATAAAAATTGGATACAAGAAGCTATAAATGTAATATAGTTGGACAAATTAAAACCCAATGTACTAATATAAAAAATATACCAAATGAGAAGAATAAAAACAAAACCACCTTAAATGAAATAACATGGAGTGCTAGTGATTAATAACACACTTCATATGACTCTCTAAAAACAATAAAAAAGTGCCTTCTGACTATAATTTTGGTATTATAGGAGAAAAATTCTTCTACTTATTGTCACTATTATAGTATGTCAAATTATAAACAAATAAGCTATGCATGAGACCAAATTCAAGAATGTTTTTAAAAATGAATATAAAAATAAATTAATAGAAAAATAAATAAATGCATGTTCTTAATGAAAAATATCAAATTTTCATTGAAAATTTGAAATTTAGAGAGGAAAATGAAAAGTAAAAATATTTTATCTGAAAATATGATGAAGAGCCAAATAAAATATTCAATTTTTTGATCAATGAAAATGAAGTTGAAAATATGGGATTATACAATGTTAAAGGAAAAAGGGTTGGTATATATGAGCAAAAAAAATATTGAAAAATTGAACAATATATCATTGAACTCAAAAAGGATCTTGAAAAAATCAAATATTTGAGAAAATTTAGAATATTATTTTTGGTTCATAATGGAATACATAAAATACTTGTGGGAAAAAATTTTCAAATAAATATATCCCCCCAAACAACTATAATTCTTTTGTAAAATGGTTCTCTTGATATATTAATTTAAATTATAAACCAAAAAATGAGGTATCAATTTTCTGAATGTGATTGAAAAATGCCTATTATGGAATGTCTAAATCCATTAATTTATCACAATCACTTTTTATAAGAAATTATAGGTTATAAAAATATCTCCTGAATGAAATTTATCTACATAAATTATGTAATAAAAAAAATATTTAGCCTCAAAAAATTGTTTTATAAGAAGAATAAATCAAAATATATTTTAATTTAGCTACTTGTGATGTTGATAGAGGGTGCTCAAGGTATATATGTGGTGAGAACACCAATTTCAACAACCATGAGGATCATTGGAATGGGAATGTTACTTTGGAGACTACTCAATAAGTAATATCATCAATATAGGTACCATTATATTTTGAAACAATTATTTTATTAAATAATGTTCATATATTAATGGTACAAAGTACAATTTACTTATAATTAGTAAATTTTTTCATATTGGATTCAAATGGTCATTAGAAAATGACGTTTTCAACATTTTTGATTATCATGTAAGGATTTTATTTTCATGTTCCAGATTTTAAAATGATCATGTTACTAATTAGAAATACCATTCATTCAAAAATGTTAAATGTTTTACTTCCCAGAATAAGGAGTCAGTTTTAGGGAATATACACCTTATTAATTATAATACACACTCACCAATGAATCATACATAAATTAAAATACTTTAGTATTTAATTAAATTTCATTCCAAATATTTCATTATATGTTAACCATGTAAACATAGTAAAGAGTACAAGTCATATTTTAAATACAGAAATAAATTTCCATCCCCAAAATCCCTTGAAAATATAAAACTAGATATTTTTTGATCAACCAAAATGGTGAGTATTGGAGGAAAATATTACTCATTATTTATTGTCGATGATAATAGAATATTTACATGGGTTTATTTAATAGTATATTAAAACCTGTCTTGTAAACTTTGTATTAAATATAATAAAAAGGAAGAAAATGAAAAAGGTTATAAGATCATTTTCATTCAGTTTTATCATCTGTGGGAGTTTGAAAATATGTGTTTTGATGATTTTGGGGTTTCCTAAGGTAATCATCAATCTATTTCATCTCCTTGAATTCCCCAACAAAATTAGGTTGTTGAAAGATGAAATCATCCTTTACAATAATTGATTAAACTCTACTAAATGAAATACAGATCCCTTAATATTTTTGGGTAAGGAGGTCAGCAAAATTTTCTATTTCATTATCAATTTTTTTATGAGATACATTATTAAAAAGACCCCATATATTATTTGGAATGTTAAATCACCATAGTATAGTTATTTTAAGGTATTTTGTAATATTTTTTTATTCATAATACCAAATATAATTTAGGTAAATTTGAACCTAAATAATATGGAGGTATCCTTATTGAGTATTCCAAATCAAGTAGAGAAAACCTAGTTTTCAAAAATGAGACGAAAACCCATTTAAGAGTGAATTTATGTAAAATTTTTTGATTTTTTTTCCAACCCACCCCCCTCAGATTGATAATGTTGAGTTAGACTAAGATAATTTGACCATAAATAAACGTCATCCTCTCAAAGAAAGTTATTGTGAGAAAGAACATAGAAAATTCTTCAAAAAATGGTTTAAATATAAAGACCATCCTATAGAAATTTTAATCAGTTATTTTAAATCTAATACACATACTAAGATTTCTGTATTAACTAAAATAGCACACCATGATTTTGTGCCACACATAGAGCCCCAAATTCCTATTGATGAAATTAATGAGGAAAAACATATTTTTTACATGAAATAGGAGTGAAATATGTTTACCTAAACTAATATTTATAATAATATGGAAAATCTTTCTAATCATTCAGTTATTATAAGAAAAAGGTCCTTTAGAAATAATTTGTATGAACATGGTAATATATCATATAACAAAGACATATATATATATAAAAGATATAAACATGAGGATGTAATTAATTATGATAATACATATTCATCATCCACTGGTCGATAATTTATATTAATCATATTGGAATTCAAATCCCATTAAAATATTGTTTTTCTAAAATGGTTGGTTGAATTTTGTTTAAGGGGATTTTTTTTGGAAAACATTTTTTTGGGAAAAAACACCAATTTTTTGGGAAAAACCCCCAATTTTTTGGATTCCTTATTTATATATCATGTTATATATTTAAAAAAGAACATTATGGTTTGAAACAATCCACTTGGGATTGGTAAAAATGTTTGAATAAATTTCATTTTGAAAATGAAAATGAAATTGGAAAAATGGATTACAACTTTTTTTATGGAATATTTAAAAAGACATTTTGATAGTTCAAACTTATGTTGACAGTGAAATTTCAAGATAAACTAGATATATGTTTACATTGATTTTTATTATTTAATGATTTAATAATATAAAATCAGTTTCATGGAACAACTCGAATTTTTATGTAGTTTTAAAATTTTACAAATCATTAATGGATCATTTATTATCTAAAGAAAATTCACTAATGTGAATTTAATGATTTTTGGAATGGATAAATTTAAGGATATTAACACTATGATGACTACTTCATACAATTATACCATTTGTGAAACTAGTAAACTAATAGAACATTATCATTATAGTGGTATGAAATAGAGACTTCTCTACCATATCATAATCTCAATGAACATGATTTTTATTGTATGTATTTTTCCCATTTTAAATTCAATAAAAAAGAAATACCATTCAATATATATTTAAATATTTTTTATGTTTTTAAAGTGAACTAAAAATCATATCTTCTATTATCCAAAGAACACAAATTTTTTACTGATTAGTTTTTTCAAAATTGATTTTGGTATTTTTCAACTATATTGGGAATATATATGTGGGATTTTCTATATATTTGGAATGTATTTTATCTTAGGGAGTAATAAAATGAAATATTAAGCTACACTTTCTTTGGAAATATAGAATATATTTCTATTAGGGGATATTCTTTCCAAGTCATTTGGATAAGGAATAACCTTTTATATTATGTATTAAATTTTCATCACATTCCAATTAAATGTGATAATAGAAGTGAAAGATAAATTTATTAAAATACAATTAAAAAATGTCTCATAGATAAAATTGATCTTAGGAACAATTTTTTTATTTAATATTTTGAAAATTTTGATTTCATGTTAGATTTTATGTTTTGTGAATATTAATTTTCGATGTATTCTTTAAACCCATTTCAATTGAACCTTTTTATTTTATTAATGGAAAGTTATGAATTTCATGCTTATTATTCATTCTTTCTCCTTATCTTGAGTTAATTATGCCCTTAAATTATTCATTGTTTTTAATCTTTAATTTTATTGGGATAATCTATTTTGTTTACTTCAAAAATTTATTTATTAATTTATCTCACACTTTTAGGTAAATAATTATTTCTTTTTTATTTATGTAATTCTTGAATTAATTGATTTTTTGAAGATAAATTATACCCATAAAATATTTCATCATTTTATAGGGACATAATCATTTTAAAACATATATGTCCATTGATATTGACTCATATTCAATGTTAAATTTGAGCCTTTTAAAATTCAAAAAATATTTCTTCTATCAACGGAAGATATGCTACATAGTTTTCAATTTTGAAAAGATAATTTTCAAATAATGAAATCTCTATGATTGGAATTTTATATCTATATTCATTGAAATGATGCAAATTTCTCTCATAATAACATTAATGATTATTTCCAAAATTAGTTGATATTATTTTTATAATGTATAATTTTATTATTACATTAACTGTTATTTATATAACCTTTTTTCATGAGTTTATTAATAAATTGGAGAAATTTATTTGATTAAAAATATTTGAATATATACACGTATTTATATAAGAATGTTCTTATATAATAAAATGTGTAGAATGCATTGATCATGTTAATGGATTGAATTATTTGGTTTTGTAATGAAAATTATTCTTATCTCTTTTACATTGTTTATCCTATCTCAAAATAATGTCTATATATTATTCAAATTTTTGATAATAAATAATGGGGAGAAAATCTTGAAATTAGTAATAAAAATACCCTAATTTTTCCTGAAATGAAAACTTGGGAATGATTTACATTTCAATTTTTTACAACTTAAATAATATTATATTGAAAATTAGATTACTCGATTAATTTCATTTAATTTTGTAAAATTCATTACATTGAATGTTGAGGATAAATGATTTATACCTACTAATTAATTATTTGGTAATTGTTTTTTATCATCAACAAGGTAGAAAATGTTGTACATATCACACTCTTAGGTAGTTTTGAATGACCAAAAACACCCTTTTGTGCTCTTATGAGTCTCCTTTCATAAATTTCAATGTTTTCAATTTTGGAAAAATTTCATTAATTTTATGAATAATTAAAAATAATAAAGGGTACAATGATGGATATTTTTTGATCCACATAATAGAATATTATAGTTCTTATCCAGTGAGATATCCCCAGAATTGTTGTAGCACCCTCCAGCTACCTCATGGTACCTAGAATGATTCAAAAACTATCTATTGTAGATGAACCATACAGGAATCAATTCAAAACTAAATTGATATATTTTTCCATAAAAGGTTATAGAACCATCCTGTACCTCCTTGAATCTATAAATACACCCACAAGGATTCTTGAAAGGTCAATTTAATAAGGAAAATAATTCCTAAACACAAATTGATTCATTTTCTCATTATCACTCTATATAAATATATTATATCTTCACCTCCATTATTTTAATGCTGTAAATCCATTGTGGGGTAAATATTGTTCTATATGTTTCTTGAATATGTCATGCACATTTTTTTTTATTATTTTTATTTAATTGTCCTTAATGAAATTGATGTTTTGGTTTTTTCTGGGCCTTCATTAATGTGGTGTATGGGTTCCTAGCCATAATTATTAAAATTACAAATGTGTTAGGGTTTTATTGGTAAAATAACTAAAAAGTAAGTATCTTACATATTTCCATAGGTTTTCAACAATAGCTATGAAAAATTACAATTTTTGATTCATGATAAAACCATTGAAATTTATTGTTTAAACCAAATACTCAGATGGTTACATTAGAGGAGAAGATGTTGGGATCCATTTTCATTATTGTTGATCTAATTTACAAATATCATGTGCTTTATAATTTTATTTTATATTTCATATATACTTAGCTCTTATAATTTTTTATTATTTAATTATTTTTATTAATTCAATATTTTCATTAAAATAAAAAAATTGTGGGAAATTCACCCCACATGTTTTAATTATTAATCAGACTAAAAATTACTTATTGGGAATGGATGCCTCATAATGACTTTCAGGTAGGGGATAATACAACTTTGGTGTATGATATTTTCCATGGTATTGGGGTTTGATGGGATTACCATTTGTAGATATTTTTATGTTCCAAGATGGGAGATCCCAATGGAAGGATGTTGGTTCTATGTGATCTATGTTCCTAGGTAAATAATGGTTCGGAGGATGAGTATATTTTCTTTATGTGGATTATTATATAGTGGTCCTATGTATATTTACCTAAGGTGGATACCTGAGTTTAGATACATCTGAAAATGGAAAATGTTTGTATGAGGATTAGCTATAGGTTCTAGGAAATTACTTGTTTTCTATGGTTGTTGGTGTGACATGTTCAAAGGAAATTCAATAGTGGATGAACAAAGTCTTCATAGGTTGTAAGTGACTTAGTGGGAACCAAATGACCACAAATTGTATTTAAGTTGTATTACCTATCATATAGGATGTGTTTCAGAGTAATGATTTCACTTTACATATGTATGGCATGGTCATCCATATGATCATAGTTGAACTCAATATTATTAAGGAATCAAGAATTCATACTGGGTTATTATACTAACCCCTACCCATGTAAACCAAAGTGGTTTTCATGTAAATGGGTTGTCCTAGATCTTCTATATTAAAGTATATGTATAAATTATATCATGACACATGGTTTGGTTAAAAGGACATTGAGGCTAAGGATATTCGTGGTTGGATTATGTGAGTTGTGTCAAAGGCCAATGTATTTAATTTTATTTTTAGTTATTTTTAATAATATACTAAAAAATATATCATTTAGGTACATGATAATTCCATGTCTATTTTCTATAATCTTATTTATGTTTTTATGAATCATATATATATTTTCTTCTTTATATATTGGATTTTTTGAGGCATTGTCGAATCCATATTTTATGATCAGAGATATTAGAAAGTCTCTTATATAGTCTGTCCATGCTGTTTTTTTTAAATTTACGTATGAACTCAAGGACTAAAATTATAGGGAATAGTATCCTTTTGAATATTTTAGTTCTAACTAATATTCGATATCATTTTCGGTATGGGGTGATGTTTCTAGGTTCCTATAGAATCCTCATATGTGCCATATTCGGGCGATCCTAGTCAAAGAATTAAGGAATATATATATATATATATATTGAAATTGTATAGGATGTTATTCCATAAAAAATACATGATATTTTAAATATAATGTGATATTTCGCCTGAAAAAACACATGGATTGGGAACTTAGGTCACCGTTCACAAAATAATTGGAGGGTTGGTTGAGTATTTTCCTGGTACTAATGAGCCCAATCTAAAAAAACATGATGAAATTATCATGTAGTGGTATACATAATAATATATATTTATTTACCCCATTATTCTAATACTAGTGATGGAAAACATATCCACTACTACTAATGAGATCAAAATTGTGAATTTTTTTCACTAAGAATGACATATGGCCTATAATAATTAGTCCATTCACTACCATTTATGAGTAAGAGTAACACAAAGTGTTTCCAAAATAATATTAAGATGTATTCAGATTTATTTACACATAAATTATAAGATTAGATCCCCATGAATCTTCCTGTAATTTGGGAGTACAAACAATTCATCATATTTACAAATTGGATACTTGAAGAATGTATCGATCACATAGGGTCAAGGTAGATTCTAAAGTAGAAAAGACAATTATACCCACTCTAATTGGAGTTTAATAATTTCATAAATGTAATTATAGTACTGTACTCATTAAAAGTTATCTAAATAAGAATTTTCATTAACCTTATGACCTTAGAGAACATTTCTCGGATTCAATCATACCTTCCTAAATTATTTAAATTTTGACTTATGCAATAGATGTGTTTTGAACCCTCTCAATGGTGTATATTTATTCTAGTAATTACCATATTCAATTTACAAAGGGAGATAAAAATTGAAAAAACAAAAAGTAATACTTGAAATAAAATCAATATTATGATTTATAAGTATTCATTTTTATGGATTCGTATCCATCAAAATTTTATATATGAATTCATATAATTCTTAAATATAAAAATGATCAGTTTTAATTAAGTGAATTTTTTTCGATATATTACATTGTTCTAATTAATAGATAAAATTTATAAATTTTAGAATTTTGACTTGATAAAAATTATTATATTTTTTATTCCATATATGAATTTTTTGGTAGTGAATTTTTAGGATTTTTCAAAAAGTAATGTGTTTTGGTGAATATGGAAAAATACTTATTTTTATTAAAATTGCCTTTTATTTTCAGGTATTTTAATATTAATGGAAAATTATTGTTTCCTAGAGAATTAAATTATACAAATTTTATCTAAAAATAATTCAAATATTTTTAATTTAATCATAATTATTCATTCTTTTTTTTAAAAATCATTTTTATGTTTAAATGTTTCATTTTTCTAAAACCTATTTTAATTCCAGATTTCATATTTATAATAAAATTAATTTTTACTCATTATTTAAAATTAATATTATATATATTATTTCATATTTAGAAATAGGAGGTTTAAAATTTTAAATTATTTCAATTTCATTTTTTGTCATCATGAATAGTAACATTCGTAAATCTTTGTCCTCGTTAGAATGTTTGAGAGAGTTAATGAGTGTGTCAATGCTAAGAGATAAGGATCAAAATATCCTAATACCTTGTTAAAATATTATTTTATAAATTTATTTATTCTCATAATCACCCTAGAATCAAATTAATTTAAACTTTCCCACTTTCCTTCGATAAAGGAATATAATATATTTTAAAATATTATTTATTTAAATGTTTTCCACATGGATCACTTCTAAAAGATAACCTTCTCCCCTTATTTATGTACACACATTAATATCACTATCTGAACTAATACCTACCCAAATTTCATTACAATATCCCTCCCCATATCTTAGAGGATTTTGTCTCAGTAATTGGCCAACCATAGAGGGATTATATTGTATTCAACTATTGGGTTTCCAAAGAATGTGCATAATTATTAACTGAGTGTTGGATGTTTATTTATTATTAGATATCCATAAAAAATACTTAATCCATGATGATATAATGATATCAGTGTCATATAAATTGATAATGAATTTTTTTGCGTAAAACCATTTTTCATCTCCCCTTACATCCATTGGAAAACAGTACCATTGCTAATGCGTACATGTGGACTACCACCACCATAAAGTGATGTGATTCATTTGTTATTTCCATATATAAGGATGGTCATAAAGATGTAACTAATAAATTAATATAAAATTTATAATATATTTATGATTATTTAAAGGTAAAATATTATCTACTTTATTTCTTTTCTATCTAATAGTAACATTAAAATGCCATATATGCATGCATACAAACCATCAACTCAATGAAAAAACATGATTAATTTATAATTTCCACCATACAAGATTGGTTTTATTAGTATATTTATGGAATTAATAAAATAATTAGAACTTTGTCATTAATATTGAGCTAATTTAACCGAAATCCTTTTGATCAAGATCAATGACCAAATGTTGTTTTGAGGTTAAAATCAAATGACCCAAAAACATTCAACATTGAATAACTAATTTTTTTATCCAATCATCAAATGATAATAAACATAATAAAGGGAATAATGATGATACAACAATCCTAATAAAATTCATAGAAAATACTAACTAATATAATTATTTTATTCTATTTTTAAATAATATACCAAGAAATATAACTGTTATGGAATGTGAATATATTTTAAAAATCTTATTTTAAGGTTTTCATTCGAAAACATATTCTTCAACATTGATATTATTTTAAATGATTTAGCAAGTAGGTTATTTATGCTTAAATGGTTTCTGGTGTTAATTTTTATCAATATTTTAATTTCATTATAATGACTTAAAACATAGTATTTTCAGTGTTTTATTTATTGGTGACTTTGGAATTTGTACCAAAGTGAAAAAGTAATGTTTTTTAACATATATTGTTTGACCAAATTTTCCCACAATTACATCCATTATTCATTTTTTGTATTCCTATAAATTTTAACATGGGTTTTCAATGTGTATCATATTCCATATCTTTTCATAATTTTTTAATTTTAATAGATTCAATGTACTTAAATATTTCTCCTTATATCCATGTCAAAATGATTTTTTATGTATGAGTTGAAATGAGTTTTTCAATTATTTTATATTTTTTTCATTATATGGAACTAGATCATTATATATGAATAAAGGTGATATTGATATATCTTATTATGACTATTGAGACCAATATGTACTTATAATGCATTGGGTAATTATTTATCCATTAAAAGATAAATTGCGGGAGATAATTGTGTCAGTTTCTGATAGGAAAATTATTGGTCTTTTGTTATTCTTAAATAATTTAATCAAGATTAAAAAAAATTATGAATATGATGCTCTATGATATATGTGTTATGATTTATAAAAACGAGGGTATTGTGGAAATCATTTGATTTCATGTGGTAATTAAGGTTTATAAAACTTTAATGGTGAATGGTTTAATATTCATTTAAATGATTACATGAGTTCCCATGGGTGTAATGATTCCCTCATGGTTTACCTATTCTTAGTAAGTGGTATATAAATGATTTATTTTTACTTATGGTTTAATTTAATAAGTGTAAATGTTTTATTTATGTTCTAAATGTTATTTTTGGGAAATTTTATGCATTTTATTTGATTTTAATGCTTTTAGAATACTAATGGGGTTATATTATTTTCATGTTTCATATTGATAATTTTATAAAATATACTGTTTTAAAATTATTTTCACATAACTTTAGGATGATTATGAACTTTAGTAAGGAAATCATTTCCTCTTTGGATTTTATTAAAAAAAGAAAATGTTTCTTGAATGAAATGGTGTTGGAAACATAATGAATTTTTTTGTTTCAAATAAATGTATAATATATTGTCGTGTCCATTTTTTATGAAATATTTTTCATAATTCTCTAAATTTCGAAACACAAAATATCATGGGAAAGTAAAAAATGTGAAATAAAATTTATTGATCTAGAATTTATATGTTTTAAAGTAAAAAATTTATTATATTAGGTATCCGAGAAAGTTATACACACATTTAGTACTATAGAGAATGTAAAATGACACTCTTAAGAGATTCATATTTAATTTTATATTATCATGATACATGTTTTGATAATTTTTTTGTTTCTTCATCTAATATATGTCTGTTCCGAATAGTTATTGATAGAGGAAATATAGTTGTTGAAGTATGAAGGAATCTAGATGATAATATCATTCCAATGTAGTATATTTGAATGGTTATATAAAATTATATTTGTAAGTGTAAACTCAGTTGTCATAGGATATTAATGGGGGATCCCGTGATAGATAATAACCAAAAAATTTCGTGGTAAAAATTTTAATAGTAAAGAATTTCATGAAACAACACCATCTAAATTTTGATGTATATTTAGGTCTAGTGAAATATAAAGGATGGATAAATGTATTATAAGAGGAAATATGGGTTTTGGGATATATAAAACATCAATGTGTAATTATTTATATTTATAAATTTCAATGTGGATCTGATTGATTACGATATTTGATTAATAATGCTAAAGAATATGATAATATTGATGACCTAGAGTTCATATTATGTAATAATAATTTCATGAAAATTATATTATAAATTTATTTGGATGAGAATGGGAAATAAATTTCATGAAATGAAAAAAATAGGAATTCTAGGTTTCCACATAAAATGAAAATTTTACCACACATGATAGGTATGCACCTTTTTTCATGATGAGAGGAAAATTAATATATTTTCTATTTTCTTGTAAAAATTTTTATGAAAATTGATTGCATATCTTGAATTTAAATGTTTTGATGTTATTTCTCATTATGCAAAAAAGTTGAGACGGAGTTTTCTGACACTTATATATTTTGTGATGACTAGGGAAAATAGTTGTCAATGTGGAGATAAATAGAAATTTAGTCAACCAATACAGTTTTATAATAGAACATAATGTAATAAAAAATAATAATGGACATTTTAAATAATTTTTCATAGGATAAAAAATGATCTACCAATGTCATAAACTCAATAATTTGGCTCATGAATGGAAGTAAATGATTTATGATTTGAAACCTAATAGGAAAAATAGGGGTTCATCCTATATTGAGATGTATTAATTCTAATGAGAAGGGTTATTATGATAAAAAAAATTTGTAATATAGTTATTGTTTGTGGAAAAGTACATATATAAAAAATAATGGTACCATAAATTCTTTTAATATTACTATATTAGATATAAGATCCTATAATGAAGTGGTGACATTTGAATTACTTGATTATTTATATTACACAAATGACTTGTTCTATTTTTAATCTACACATCTTTTATATCTGTGAAATGTTTCATGTAAAATAGAAATATCATCCCAAGAAATGAAATCTGATTTTTTGGAAAAAACTCTTTGGGGTAGTATAAAGGAAACACGAGTTTATAAAAATAATAACATTATCAGATATGGAAGAATATTTCTTATAATCATTTTATTCATTTCCATCATAGAGTGAGATATAAATATTTTTATGGATTGGATTTTAGTTTATCATTTTAAGATAGATTTTTGTTCTAATGTAGTGGTATTTCATAATGAATTTTATTTTGAATATAATAATGAATTCACAGCTTTGAAAACATATTAATAATCTGAGAATATAATATAATATTTTATTAAATGTGGTCCTTTACACATTTTTTTAACGAAATGATTTATTTAAATTAGTGATGTACTAATAGTAAAAAATTAAATGGTTGTATTTAAAATTGATTTTCCTTGTGCTATTCATAATTAAAAGTCTGGAAGATTATGTTATCTTATCTCTTGAGGATGTGATATTTCCAAACCCCTTATTTTTTGGATCTAGTAGAATTCTAGGATTTGAAATAAAATTTAAAAGAGTTTATTGATAATGGCTTAATCCACTATATCACTTCACCATGGGGTTGTTATATTTTGTTAAAAATTAATGATAGTTCCATTAGAGTTATCAATGATTATAGAGCACTAAATAACATCGATATTTAGAATATGTATTTGTTGCCTCATATTGATGACATATTTTATAATTTTTAAGGTGATAAAAATGGGTATCACTAGAAAAAGGGGAAATAGGATGGAATTATAAGGATAGAATTCCATACTTGGTATATACATTAAGGCTTTTTGTTTATTCATTTCTTATTGAAAAATTCACCCACTATATTAATAGATCTTATGAATAAATTTTTTCATCATTATTTGTATATTTTTTTCCCATTTATATTGGTGAAATTATGGTTTATTATAAAAGTTTATATTTTCATTAATGTTATATAATGGTTGTTCTAAAAACCCTTAATTTTTTATGGGGTTTTATCATAGTAACAGTAAAATGTATATAGGAATTTTTTATTATTATTGGTGGGGTGGAATAAAAAATATATTACAGTTTATATAATGAAATATTGGAATTTTAATAACTAAAATCACACTTACAACTAATAATGTGGATTCTTGGTTCTTTTTTTAGTGAAAAATGAGAATATGAGAATATATCTATGGATTTATTAGGAGAATTACTAAATACATATAGAAGTAAAAATATTATTTGGGTTATTTATTATTATTAAAATATATTTTTTCATTTTCTTAATATTAGAGATACTATTTATTTGTATAAAATTGATAGAAATTATCATTAATATGTATCCATATTATATTTAATTCCTTCATCTATTTTATGTGATCATTATTATAAATTTACAAAAACTTTATAGAAAAGACATTAAAAGTCATTAAGCATAGAATTTAATTGGATGCATGTTTTCAACCTCAATATGATGGAAATGTAGATTGTGAATTAACAATATTAATGAAATTAATTTGATTTATCTTTGTATTACTATGGTTTTTTAGATCAAAATCATTCATTTAGGGAATAGTTTTATAATAACAGTTTTCAATATACTAGATCGATGCTAACATTTGAGGCATTATATAGAAAGTGGTGAAAAAATCCATCATGCTTGGATGATGTTGGTGAAATGATGTTTTTGGTATCATAGGTGATAAAATAATTTCTTTATAAGTTTAATATGACTTGTAATATATTAGGGTATCTCAAATCATATAGAAAATTTTTATTGACAAGCATATGTATGATATCTCATTTGTGGAAAGAGATTATATTTTTCATAAACTATCACCTTGTAAAAATGTTATGCAATTTGGAATAAAATAAAAGTAAATTAAAAAAAATATTATTATATATTAAATGTTATAAAATGTAGAAATACTTACAGACAAAGTGGCATTACATCCAAGTTTATCAAATGTACATGATGTGTTCCATGGTTCTTTATTAATGAAAAATTTATCAACTGAATATAATTTCATGAGCCCTCAAGTAGTTCATTTAGAAGAGAAAAATTATTATTTTGATAATATAGTTTATATTCTAGATCATAAAGAGTAGGTTTTATGATATATGTATATTCACTATGTTATACTTTTATGGACGACTGACATGACTGATGAAAGACTATTGGAATTAGAAAACCAATATGGAAAAACTATTCTCACATGTTTATGAAATGAATAAAATTATAAGGATGAAATTTCATAAAGTTAAGAAGATAATGACAGCCTAGAAAATCCTAGAAATAATATAAATATTTCGATATATAGTCAATCATTTTTATGTATTTAAATTTTTTCATATTTTTAAAAATAAAATTATATAATTTATCAATAAATAATGGAATAATTTTAATTATATAAATATTTTTATGATGTATTACAGTAGTTTAATAGAAAACATAAATTTTTAAAATTTTCATATATTAATTTTCTAAAAATGACATCATTTATTGCTTAATTATATAAAATTTTGATTATATTGATTATTTAATTTATCTGAAAAGATTGATTTTTTTATGAATAGTGAAAACAAAATTTTATAAAAATTATCACATTTTGATGTATTTTAAAAGAAACATTATATTTTTGATTTGATTTAAAGTGAAATTAGTAAAATTTTGAATAAAAATAATATAATTACAACCACAGTAACCAGCATAGTTCTTTATTTTAGTATATAAGCATTTTTATGCTTAAAATGGATTTATCTTAAAATATTTTAAGTGTGGTTTCATATTTATATTAAAATTAATTTCTTCCCCATATAGAAATTGAATATGAAAAAATGGATATCAAAATTTCTATCAGGTGATTGAAAAGTTTTAAAAAGGTTATTTAAAATATTTATCATTATGAATATAAGCCTTCGTAAAAAATTACCTCAATGGTAATGCTTAAAAGAGTTAATGAGTGGTTAAAACTTAGGGAATCATTTTATATATGTATAAAACTTGTAAAAATTTTATTCTATGAGTTTATTTTTAGTAATACTCATCCCAAAATCAAAAAATTTAAATTTGTTTCCACATTATAATGTTAATGAAATATAATATATTAAAATGTTTTATGTATTTACATGTCTGCTAGTACCCTCACTTATAAAAGGGAACCTGCTATGCACACTTATTCACATACCTTGATCTATTTAGATAAACTAGTACATGAATAAATACATTCATTATCCCCCTTTGCACTTCCTATAGGATTTGTTTTCATAGAAATACCATCCTAAGATTGATTATGGTATAAACCAAAGGAGGTTTTCCAAAGAAGAGGTGTAATTACTTTCTACGGGGTCCATATTTATTTACTCTCTTACCTCATGAAAATATAATTTAACCATGTTTATATAATAAATTTTTTATCTTAATAATAATTTAATTTTATTTTGTTTATTGTAAAACCTTTACCTTTAATTTTCATTATATTGGATATTAATAATATTGCTCGTTTGTAATTGTGAATTATCATGTTCATGAAGCCATGTGATTGTTTTTTCATTTATAATGTAAAATTAAATTAATAATATTTTAAATAATCAGTAAATGTGAAATTAAGATAATATTTATGATTCAATAGTTAATATAATTCTATCCTCTTTGACCATGATAAACATACTGATGTTGTTTGGAGGTTATAAACTGAATGACCCCAAAAAGATCATCATTGACTTAACTATTTTATTATATAAATAAGACATATTGATAAATGAAATTAATGGAATATTAATTATTTAATGAAAATTAAAAATGTTTTATGAAAAAAATATAATTTTATTTACCATGATTAAGAGAACCCTTTAAGATAGACGAGACTTAATGGAAGGTAATTTATCTTTAAAATCTTATTTTAATGTTTTCATTACAACTCTTTTTCTTCCATGACATGTTGTTATTAATGATTCAAGAATGATATTATTTATTCATGAAAGGAATATAATGTTTATTTTTTACTATATTTTACATTCTTTATAAGTAATTATAAAAATCTTTTCAATGTTATTCATATAATATATTTTTTTATTTTTTATGAAATTAAAAAATTAATTTTTTTCAACATATATAGAATAAAATCCTTTTCCCACAATCATATACATTATTATTATAAATACTCCTACACAATATAAATTTTATTTAAAGTATAAAATATTGTCACACTAATAATATCTTTTTCATTTTAAATATTTTCCAATGAAAATGATATTTATTATTTGAATATATGAAAATGAAAACTGATTTTATTGCGGGTTAAAACGAGATTTAGAAGTGTTTTATGATGAAAAAGTGAATTATTTCAAATTCTTAGTTCATGATATGGTACATGATCATATGAAATGATGACGAGTGATCTTGATATATCTTAATATAATGTGTGATCTCGATATGGATCTCCAATTAATTGGGTAATGATTTTTCCTTAAAAGGATAACATTTAGTGGGATAACAAGGATAAATACTCCAATGGAATTAACTAGGATTACATTTTTATAAGACCAATTAAAAAATTAATAAGGTTTTTTAGTGTTATTTTCTAAGATACTTGTGTTACTCATTAAAAAAATGGTTTTAATAGAAGTCATTTGATTTTATGAGCTAAGGTATATCAGGAAAAATTTAATGATAATGGTTTTGTAATGAAATATTTTCATGATTTAATATTTTTCTCATGATGACTCAATGGATTAAATTTGTTTAACAATTTTCTTAATATTTATTTATTTGAGAAGATGTTTCTTTTTACATGTTAAAATGTTTAATTAATGTTCTTATTGATTTATTAGGAGAATGAAAAATATTTTCATGGGTTTTCATTTTTTTACATAGAAAAGTGATATTATTATTATTATAACCCTTAATTATCTTTTTTTAATCATACTAAATTTTAAGATTTCGTTAATAGGGTTTATATTTGATTATAAATATTGTAAATATAAAAAAATCAACTTTTGGATCCTATTAAATGACGAAAATTTGTCTTAAATGAAACTGATGTGTAAACATAAAAAAATATATATAGAAAAAACAACCACTTCTTGGAAGTGTTATCTTTTTAACAATTTTTTCCCTAATTCAATAAAACTATATTCCCAAAAGTTCATGGGAATGTGAAAAATGAGAAATAAATGTAATTAAGCTCAATTTTAGGGGATTTTAAAGTAAAAATTAGTTAAAAAATTATAATACCATCATAGATTACAAATGATTATATTCTTATATGATAATGTTATTTTATTATAAGATTACCATATCCATTTTTAAATAAAAATGTAATTCATCTTTATACCCCTTTTTTTAAGATTATGAAAAGTTATCTTGATTTTTTTAATCATGTTTTATCTGTTTTCATTCGACATTTTGTCCCTGAGATAGGGTTTTCTCAAGAATCTATCACAAAAACTTATGTTAAATAAATATACAACTCATTTGGGATAAAAATATTTAAACTTTATATTAATTTGTATCTTATTAGGTTATTAAAAATGGCCATTAGAAAACTAAGGTGATATATAAATTGCATATTCCTCTAGATTACCTAAAAACCCACCTAAAAAAAGTATAACATTCAAAAAGTTCATGAAGTAGTGTGTAATGTACAAATACTGTAGATATTTTTAATTTTCTTTATAACATTAAATTATGCATGTCATATCCAATTATATTAAAGATTCCCATGGAATGAAGAATAATCATTATTATAATAGTTTTATGGAAATATTCCCCCGTCTCCCATATTACCAAGAAAAATGTAATATGAATGAAAGAAAGCCATTACTTCCTCAGGAATAATATTATTAAATCTATTGGATGGGTTAATATGATAAACAATAATTTTATGTCCTAAATATTTACAGTACATAAAAAATCATGATCTACTACATAAGGAGGAACACCAAGTCTCTTGAATGCATCCATTGAAAAAAATCCTCTTTATTCCAACGTTGAATAACTTATTAAATTTTTTATTAGTAATTCATATATATTGATATCAAATTCATTTCATAATAGGAGATAATAAAAGAATTAGTTTCTCCTCTATAGGCACACTATTAACTCTAAAGAATAACTCTCTCTACATGGGACTTCATAAATAGGTGTATTTCTTCATTAATATATTATTCTACACATGGGAAATGTTCTGCAATAGTACACCTTAAATTCCATAAATAAAGTGGGTAAATGACTCTCAGGTAAGTTATAATGGGTATTATAATAATTTATCTAAAAAAATATTCTTTTTAATAATTTATACACTATATAAATGATCTTATCAATGATAAAGTAGAATATAAATTTCTAATCATTTGTTTAGAATATATTCTTGATATACGATCAAACCAAATTAATATTTTTTGTTTCTTATAATTTCTTGCAAAATATATTTACATGGAGTATGATATTACTAAGAAGGGGTTGGCACTTTTCCTGAGAATATGCTAGAGTTAATAGTGTAATTACCCATGCAAATATTATTTTCTTGTATTCTATTACTATACAACACTCAAGAAGACATGTTTTACAATATGGGGATGGCTATTTCATACCTAATGTTGGATAAAATAATTATCTATATCATTCATTTGGGTGAATTAATTTATATTGTAACTTATTTAAAATTCAAAATAAAATGGAATTATGACAATTTTTGTTCACTATGATTTACTCAATATTTTTTAAATTCAATAAATTTCATTTTTAATGATTTAATTTATAATAAAAATAAAAATAAATTCTATATATCTATTTGCATGTCAATGTTTTTTAGCACTAATCTAGTTGGACACAAGTTGGCATGGTTACCAAAATTGTCTGCTTGATAGTTTAACTTCAAGAAATCTTCTGTATATGACTCAATGAATTATTTTAAATAGAAAATAAATACAAAAGGAACATGAAAGGTGATATTTCAGTGTTTTTATCATTTAATTCACGTGATAGTGGACTTGTCACATATTGAGTCAACTATAAAGGTCATATTAATTTTATAGATGGTGTTGGGTTTTCTAAAAAATTTATTATTTCAAAAGTATTATATGTAGTTGGTTTAAAAAATAATACTATAACTATATTATAGTTATTTAATGATGGATTAAATGTTTTATTTTGAAATGATAAATGTCTTTTTTCGGAAAAATGAATTTGTTTTTTTTTCTACAAAAAGAAAAAAAATTGTTTATACTATTAATAATTATGATATAACCAAAAAATGTTAAGTGTTTGAATAATGTATAAGAATATGAAATTTTATGGCATACAAGGCTTGGGTAAGAAAAAATTAGACTATTTCAAAATCATTCAATGTATGAATAGTTTATTTAGTTTTTCAAGTTATATACATGTAAATACTACATGTGTTATTCCTGTTTAAAAAGAAAACACAAAAAAAATAATGATTTTAATCTATAAATTATGTTAGTACAACATGATTCCAATAATTAGTGCATCATTACCTATTTAGAATTTTAAAACATGTTAGATTGTTGGTAAAAAGTATGTGTTTGTAATTATAAATGATTAGAATAGATTTATTTTGTATATATTTATTATCCCATAAAAAAGAAAATCTATCCAAATTTTTGACCTCTGGAAGTTTATTCAAAATTTCAGTAATACAATTAGAATACATATCAAAAACTAACAGAGGTGTTGAATTTGTGAAATTATAATTTGATAAATTTTTTAAATCAAATGGTAACAAACATTATATCATAGTTCCTATAAAACAACAATAGAGTGGTATCGTAGAAATAATGAATAAATTAACTCAAGAAATGGTTAGGTCTATGATAATGTGATTTAGTGTTCCTAAATACTTTTTGGAAGAGGTTGTAAAGAAATCTATTCATGTTTTAAATAGATTTTTAATTATACCTTTTTTAAATAAGACCCCTTATGAACTTTGATATGTTTTAAAACTAAATTTGGTTATTTTAGGGTATCTGAATATAATGTTTTTATCTGAAATACAAATGATGATATATAATAGTATGAATCTAAATCATATGAAGGTATATTTTTAGGATATTCCGATGATATATATGATTATAGATTTTCTTATAATAAAAACATATTATATAAATATATTTTGTATTTTAATTTATATAAAAACAATTCTAATATTCATGATTATAAATATTTCAAAGAAAATGATAAGATTATGGAAATTACATTCATTGAATATAATAAACATGATTATGAAATGCATCAGTTGAGGGGGATCATATCTCTTCCATAAATCATTCTAAGAAATCTAAAACAGTTAAAGATCACTATACTTAAAATTTAATTGGTAATGTAGAATCTTGAATTCAAATAGGAAAATTTGTTTTACTTTACTATTCCAATTCTACATTAGTTGTTGACCTTGTTCTTATCAATGTTGAAAACTCCTTAATTGATCCAAATGTGACTAATTCTATGCATGATGAATTAAATAAAAGCGAAATGAATAATTTATGTAATTGTGTTTTTTCCAAAATTTAATCCTCTTATAAGAAAAAAATATATTTTCATAATTAAAGTGATTATGTTGGAAACACAGTTAAAAATAAATCAGGACTGGTAGCATAGGGTTATTCCTAAGAATAAGTTATTTATTTTTATGATTCGTTTCCTCTTGTTGCAAGGACGGAATAAATTAGAATCTTAATATCAATTTCTAGTATTCAAAACATAAAATACATTAAAACGTATGTAAAATGTACATTTTTAAATAGAATTATTTGAATGGACATCTATATAATATATACATGTGGATTTGAAAGCGATAATTTTCCAAATCAGGTTTTTGTTAGGATGGTATGACTGAGCATGATATACTATATAATACCAAATATAGGACCAAATATGTACAATGAGATGCAAATACAATAGGGGGGGGGGGGGTGAATTGTACCCTTTAAAAAATTCCCTTATGAAATTTTGGATAAGCAATATTCACAACACCTCAATGTTCTAAAGACTTGCTTGACTCTAGAAAAGTGATTCTGGAAATGAAACTTAACAAAAGTTTACACCAACTAAGATTCTACCTTAAAGTTTATAGAATCTAAATAAATCAGAGTACATTTATGGAAGTATAATAATTTTATACTTTCCCTAACAATACAAAATTTAGTGGAAAAATAAAGTATTACGAACTAAAAGTAACAAATGATAACTCTTTTATCCAAAAGAGAAGGGTATCCAACAACCCAGGATAAGAGGTCCCTTGATTTATACATTCAAGAATGTATGTCTTAACCACACTAGGGTAAGCCCTAGATACGAAGATAGGAGTCTGTATTGCTATCCCTACAAGCCCTCAATTATCAGGTAGTCTGCACCTCTATCTTCCTCAGCACAGAAGCCCTCAACTTAAAGGTGTTGGAACCTCGGTCATCCTATCCCCGGATGCCCTTGATTGTAATCAGCAACAATCAGAGTCACACGAAGAAAGATTGCTCAAGGAAAAGTTTGAACAAGTTTTTCAAACATTATGCACAAGGCTTTTAGAGTTGATAAGATCCTCTCTCTAGAAATCACTTCAACAGAATGTATGCACTGATTTAAATGTTGTTGCTTCTTTTCAAATGATCTCCTATTTATAAGTGAAGCTCAAAATGTCGGCTCCCTCTTCCAATGGTCGTATTTCAACTTTAATTTTAAAGGGACCTTTACACGTGTCACTTAACCAATGGTTAGTCAATAACTAAATTTAAGACATCATATTGTAATGAAAAAAGTGTATGAATAAGTAAAACTAAAGTTCGAAATGTAAGAAAATAAAAGTTCAGAGTCTAACAGAAATTAAATTCGGAGTCTATAATAAAGAGATATTCATATTCTATTTTGTAGGAATTCAGATCCTAAATAATGTAGAAATTCAAAGTCTGAATTTCAAGGAAACTCAGAGTCTGGTTTTATTTGATTTCGGAACCATAACGTACAATGTTCGGAGTTAGAGTTCATGATAATTCATATTTAGAACTCATAATAGTTCAGAATCTGAATTCATAGAACTCGGATTCTGAACTTAGATAATTTCGTAATCAAAATTTGGAGTCAATCTACATGATGGTTCGTATCCATAATTTGGAGTGGAACATCATGAGAGTTCGTATCCAGAATTCGGAGTAGAACTTGATGAGAGTTTGTATCCAGAATACAGAGTGGAACTTCATGAGAGTTCGTATCTAGAATTCAGAGTGAAACTTCATGAAAGATTGTATCCAGAATTCAGATGCTAAAACAGAATGCTACATATCAATGTATTATACGATTCCGAGATTTCAAATATGAATCCAATTTTTATACTTAAGAAAAATATTGATGTGAACAATGAAAACATGTTAGGGGTAAATTCCTTTGAGAAGGAAATTTTCCTTATATAAGTAAAATATATATTTTCTTAATTATAAGGTGTTTGTGATTTTCAAAAAAAAGAAGGAATAGAAAAAGTCAAAATGAAAACATTATTGACTAAACAATCTCCCCCTTTTTAGAAAGAACAAACACCCTTTTGAAAAATAATATAAGAACATAGAAATATTTGTAGACTTTGAAATTAAAGCGTATCTCCCTACAACTAACTCCCCTTAGGATTTGGATCTCAAAGGATTGTATTCATGATTTATAGAATGGAATTTTAATTATCATGAGAATGAATAAATTTGTAATGAAAAACCCTCCCTTTGATAAGATCCCCCATACTTAAGGATAGTTATTCTTTACTTAGAAATTTTTCTTCTCCCGTTTATATTTTTCCTTCTCCTTCTTTTGAGTAGTTCTTTTTCCTTTTCCCCCTTTGTGATTTTCAAAAAGAATTGAGGGAATGGAAAAACAATAAAGTACCTGAAACATTAGTAATGACATACAAACAACACAAGCAACCAAACTTTTCATTACTATTGAAAATATTTTTATAAGGAATGACATTACAACAAAAAATAGGATTGGTCTATTTGTCTTCCTTTTCCTTGGGGATTAACTTCTTCAACAATGTTTTCATCTTCTTCATGTCTTTCTGGTCCTCCTCATCTTGCTTATATAAGGCTTTAGTCCTTTCATCTTGAGCCTTTAGAGCTTTAGACTATGCCTTAAGTATTTCGTCCCACTTCAAAAGATTTTCTTCGATCTCAATCCCGATATCTCTTTCCCCTTTACAACTTTGAGCTACCATGTTAAGCTTTCCATTCAGATCATTCACTTGTTGATTCCGAGTATTTTTCTCAAGGGTCAGCTTTTCATGATGATTCTTTATCTTGGAATCCTCGGTATCAAAAGAATATTTTACATCATTTGTAAAATGATCAAACTCAGCCATGTAATCATCAACTTTATTTGACTATAGAGTTATTTTGCTGCATGATAAACTGTGAACATCATAATTGATAAGAAAATTCCTATGCTCAGCATCAATATTCACACACTTATCCATGAACATGGATACATATTATGAGTTTTTATTTAGGTTTTTTTGAAGCATCTGTCACATGGAGTCTATGGTGGGAAAGATCAGAATTCTATCCACCAATTTCTTCAAAGACTCAACAACAAAATCTTGACCCAGTGCTGATGAATCCGAATTAGACACCTTTCTCGGGGATTGTTCTTCATAAATTTCAACCAAATTTATTTTAGAAGTGCCACCAATGTGCTTCTTCCTTATGATATATTTTGTTGGGGTTTCTATAAGAACTTTCTTAGCCTTATCAACTTTCAGAATTTGTTCTTCATCAGGAGATTCTTCCTCACGTTCAAATAGTTGAACAATTTTGTTTTCATCTGGTTTCTCCTTCTCTGCACCTTTTTCAAGAAAATTCTTCTCGTAGATTTCTTCTTCAGATAATTCATTTTACTTATCTTCTTCATTGTCATCATATTTCTTACCATTTTTCTCATCTTCCTTTCCCAAAGTGATAAGCTTTTAGGATTCATCCTTTTCATGATAATACTGAACATGTTTAATAAAGTCATCAAGATCTACACTGACTTCTTCTACTTATTATTCTTCTTTTACATCCTTCTCTTCTTCTATTCTTTCAACAACTACTTTCCCTTTATGTTTTTCTAGAGTGAAGTAGTTCATTACTGGGGTCTTCGGTAATGGTTGGAAATCAAATTTTTACGGAATGGAAATCTTCTCAGAAGCTATTTTTGTGTCTCTTAAAAGAGAGTGTACAACCTCAACATCAGATATCTTATTATTCATCTTCTTATCTTTTTCTACCTTCTCAAGGTATTGAGCTTTTTTCTCCCTTAAGGATTTAGCTTTAGCCGGGTCCAATCCGAATTGGGGTTCCCCTTTTTTCCATTTATCCTTATCTTCCCTCCATTTAACAACCACCTCATCTGGATATTCTTTCTGTTTCGTCTTCTTGGGAGGTTCAGATTTGGTTTCCTTAGATTTAAGGATCTTGTATTCAGCCACCACTTGTTTTAATTTCCTCTTTTTACCAACCTTCTTCACTGGCTCAGCCTTCTCCACATTTTCCGGAACAGCTTCTACATCCTCATCTGGCAGATTTTAAAACTCACATGATTCTTTTGAAAAACCAGCTTTCATCATCTTTAAGGTGTCATCACTTATCAGCATCACCTTACAATTTCATGGCTTGCAAGTGCAAGGAACCTTGAAAGAATCAAGACACCTAATAATGAGCTTGGAGATAAGAGCATGGTACATAATAATTTGAGTTTTCAAAGTTCCATTCTTGATGTTCTGAACATCAATAATAATGTGGGTCATGAAATTGATATTTCATAGATTTACCAAGAAATACAAGATGTATATATCACTCTTCTTTAGGTTATCCTTATCACCTCTTCTAGGAACGAAAAACCCTTGAACCCACAACTGAAGAATATGGTTGTTGGTGGATAGATGTGAAATCATAGTTGTTTTATAATCTTTGAGTTTGAGGCTTTCCATTGCCTTCACTTTACTGAAACTACATTTCACATCTGGTAGCCTATGTGAAAAAAATTATGCTTCACCATCGTATGATAAGCCCACAATGCTTGCACCCAAGGTGTAAGAGATCTTATATTTCGTTACATAGATCAATAAGGAAAATTTCTCTCTTCTATCTTCTTCATAGAAGGAAACAGACTCATAAAATTCTACAAGAAAATATGTATAAACAACATGTTGATTCCCTGGTTTCGATACACAAAAATCATCCCATCCATTGAGTTTGATATTCTTAGAAATTAGAGAATCATACTCAATGAAAATGTCCGAATGGAATAACCTTTCCCAGTAGACTAACCAATTTGATAATTGCTTCGTAGAAGACATATCATGGGAAGTGGATTCTATAGAAATTCGGAATGGAGGAGCATTGAAACATTCAAAACGGGCTTTATGAACTGAGGCAGAGCTTCAACACGTGAGGGATTTGAAATATATGTGGGACAACCATTGGGGGTCCACTTTATATTGGAGATGATGATGACCTTTGAACTTCCAAAACCAATCTAACGGTTGAAAAACTCTTTGAACTAATCTGACGGTTGAAAACAAACCCACAAGGAAATCTTGAATCCGATCCTTTGAGCTTTCAACAAAAACATTCGGATTTAATAAAAAACAAATCTGAGGAATTTTATAAGAAAAAGAAACTACCAGGAACTAAAAAAATGAAGAAAACTTAAGCCACAAAGTCATACCTTTCATATTTTCTTGGATGCTTATTCGGAATAGGTGATATTATTCATGAAGGAATTTAACTACGAAAAACATACTATGAAAAACACAATACAAAAAACTCAGTACAAAAAACTTACTACAATATAAACATAAAGTCGAAATTTTTTTTGCAAAAGCTTTGAGTACCAACGTTCTAGTATGAAATGTATGAGTATGAAAATTCCCATTATGAAAATTCTCATTATAAAAATTCTCATTACAAAAATTCGCATTAAGAAAATTCTCATTATGAAAATTCTCATTATGAAAATTTCATTATGAAAATTCTCATTACGAAAATTTTATGTACGATATTTCTAATTAAGAAAATTATCATTACAAAAATTTTCATTGTGAAGATTCTCATTATGAAAATTTTGAAATGAAAATAACAAAAATTACCCCCCTATGAAAATGAGTTTATTAATTTAAGGATAATGGTTTAACCAAAAGTTAATGAAGGAATATTACCTCACAGTTATCATTTCTAACACCTGTTTAATATATTCAAATATATCGGAAGGTAAATATTTTGTGAAAATGTCAGTAATTTGATATTGCATTTTGATAAATTGAAGAATGATATCTCCTTTTTTCATGATAATATTTTGAAAATAGTTTTTGTTACCAGTTATATTCCGGGAACATACACTATCCATGTACCAAGTATTGTTGTTGGTACATTCTCTATTTTCTTGAAAATAAGAAAAAGTTAGGTATTCAGAATCCAGACATGCATGGATCCAGAAATTTCAGAAAGTAAAATTTTGGGTACCCACATCTTCTTAGAAAAATAAGCCTTAACAAATCCTAAATATTAGGTTTTGTTTAAAGAACAATTCTTTGCCCAATGACCACCACGTTGACACTTTGTGCAAAAAAGGGTACATTGAGAAACAATGTAGTTGTGATTAAAAATCATCTTAGAACTAGTATAACCAAATCTAGAAGTATTCCTTTGAGGTTAAATTTGTGAATACATTGTATCAAAATTTTCTTTACCATGGGGAAAGTTTGACAAACACTTCCCCAAGGAAAATATTTTGGATTTTAGTTTAATAACAATGTTATTATCTTCAAAATCATTTGAACTAGAGCTAGACTTGAAAATATTTTTTTTTTAAATTAGGTTTTCAAGATCATTTGAAATTTTGTTCTTCTCAGAACTTACATCCTCAAGATTTTATAAAATTCTTTCAAAATCAGCATTTTTCCTATCAAGATCTTTAGAATGATCTGACATTTCCTTAGTAAGAATAGTATTCCATTAGTTTTCCTTATTAAGATTTTTCATGAGTTTTGAGTTCTCAATATTAAGAAGATCATCAAACCTAGAAACTTCTTCATAGGTACATACAATATTTTCTTCATCAGAAGAGGATTCTTCATCAGAAGAGTTATCATATTTACTATAATTATCATTTACTGAAACATTGGTCAAGGATTCACCATTTTTTTCCTTAGTCATAAAGAAATGATTATCATTAGGTGGCTTGGATATAAAACCAAGATTCATATGTCCCGAAGATTCATAATCAAGAGATTCATCTGAAGAGTCACCAAAACTGGCACTCCAGGTGTCATTAGCTTTTAAAACAATCTTAGATTGGAACTTGTAATACTTCTTTCTGTTCCTTTTAGAATGCCTCTCTTTTATTTCTTTTCTTTTGAGCATAATGCAATTAGGTCTTACGTGTCCAAATCTCTTGCATTCATAGAATGTGACCTTTGAATCTTTCTTATCTTTCCTTTCATTCTTCTTATAATTGGATTGGAAATTTCTCTGTCTGGCTATCATGTTCATCCTTCATGTGAGATTGGCTAACACCTTTTCTGAGACTTCACTCTCACTAGACTTGGATTGACTAAAAACCTTCTTAGATTTGGATCTAGTAACTCTCTCATGAGTCTTAACATTCATGTGATTTGAAGTTGTAGTAAAAGAAACACTACAATTCCCATTCTTCTTTTTCTTGTTGTCAGCATCTCTCTTCATTCTAGTCTCATGTTGAAGAAGAGTTCTGAATAGTTCATCAAGATAAATTTGGGTAACCTTCCTATTTTCATCAATAACCATTATCTTTGTTTCCCACTCATTGTGAATAATGTATATGATCTTGTCAACAAGGGATTCATCATCTATACCTTTCACTCCCATATATTGTAAGACATTCACAATAGTCATGAATCTCTATTTCACCTTACAAATTGGTTCTCCATAAGGAAAATTAAAACGATGATACTCAGCTCTGAGAAGGGCTCTTCTAGTCTCAATCACTATAGAGGTACCAAAATGTGTAACTTCAAGTTTCTTCCATATAAAATTAGCTATTTCACAAGAAGAAATTTGGATATATATGTTCCTAGTCATAGAACAAAGTAGAGTATTGCATACCTTATAGTTGAGTTGGTATTCTTGCTTTTCTTGATTAGTAAAAGAACTTACTTCCTTGTCAAGATTTTTATATCCTCCAGTAATCATGAAAAAGTTATCTACCCCTGTATTGATAATGAATGTATTCATATGGTCTCTAAAATATTAGTAATAATTGCCATAAATTTTTTTTGGTCTGGTAGGATTAACGTTGTCAATAGAACCAACATTTAATCCTACCATCCTTAAGAAAAACTTTGGAACACAAACCTGTAATAAGTGTGAGTTTGTAAACAAGAGAAAATATCCTAAGCATGAAAAATTGTATCTCTAAGAAAAAATAGAATCCAAACTATGATTCCAAAAAGTAGATTCCGAATAGTATGAATTTGGAAACATGAATCCAAATGAATAGTTCCGAATGTTAAGAAAAAACATTTGAATATAATCATTAGATTAATTCAGATTGAACCAAATGAACTGATACCAATTTTTAGGATGGTATGACTGAGTATTATATACTCTATAACACCAAATGTATGATCGAATAAGTACAATGAGATAAAAATACAAGAGGGGTGGGGGGGAAGGGTGGATCGTACCATTTAAAAATTTCCCATAGGAATTTTTGGATAAACAAAATTCACAACACCTCTAAGTTATAAAGACATTCCTGATTCCAGAAAAGTGATTTTGGAAATGAAAATTAACAAAATTTTACACCAACAACGATTCTACCTTACATCGTATAAAATCTAACTAAATTAGAGTACAAGTAAGGAAGTATAAGAAAGTTATACCTTCCTTACCAATACAAATTTCACCGGAAAAACGAATTAGTAAAAACAATAAGTAACAAACAATAAATCTTTTAACCCAACAAGAAGGGTATCCAACAACCATGGATAAGAGGTCCCTTGATTTGTTCTTTCAAGAAAGTCTGTCTTACCCACACCAGGGTAAGACCTCGATATGAAGAAAAGATTTTGTCTTTCTATCCCCGTATGCCCTCAACTATCAGGTAGTCGGCACCTCTGTCTTCCTCAGCAAAGAAGCCCTCAACTTCAAGGTGTTGGAACCTCTTTCTTCCAATCCCCGGAAGCACTTGATTGTAATCAGCTACAATCAGAGTCACACGAAGCAAGTATGCACAAGGAAAAGTTTGAAAAAATTGTTCAATCTTTCTACACAAAGCTTTGAGAGTTTATAAGAGCCTCTCTCTCTAAAAATAACTTCAACAACATGTAAGCACCAATGTCAAAGTTGTTGCTTCTTTCAAATGAGCTCCTAATTATAGGCGAAGCTCCAATGGTTAGCTCCCTTCCCCAATGGTCATATTTCTCATTTAATTTCAGAGGGAACTGTACACGTGTCACTTAACCAACAGTTACTCAATAACTAAAAGTACGACATCATTTTGTAATGAAACACATGTAACAATAAGTAAAACTAATGTTCAGAATGTAAGAAAATAAATTTTTGGAGTCTAAACAAAATGGAATTCAGAGTCTATAATAAAGAGATATAAATATTCTATTTTATAGGAATTCGGAACCGGAATTCTGTATAAATTCAGATTCTGAATTTCAAGGAAACTCGGAGTCTAGTTTTATTTGAATTTAGAACCAGAACTTACAATTTTTAGAGTCATAGTTCATGAGAATTCGGATTTTAGAACTCATAAGAGTTTGGAGTCTGAATTCAGTGAACTCAGATTCTGAATTTAGATATGTTCATAATAATAATTCCGATTCAAACTACATGAGAGTTCGTATCCATAATTTGAAGTCGAACATCATGACAGTTCGTATCCATAATTCAGAGTGTAACTTTATGAGAGTTCGTATCCAGAATTCGGAGTGGAGCTTCATGAGAGTTCGTATCCAGAATTCATAGTGAAACTTCATGAGAGTTCATATCCTGAATTCTGAGTGGAACTTCATGAGTGTTTGTATCCTGAATTCTGATCCTAAAACAGAATGATTCATATCTAAGTATTATACAATTATGAGATTTTAGATATGAACCCTATTTTTATATTTAAGAAAAATATTGATGTGAACAATGAAAACATGGTAGGGGTAAATTCCTTTGAGGAGGAAATTTTCCTTATATATGTAAAATATATATTTTCTTAATTATAAGGTGTTTGTGATTTTCAAAACAAGAAGGAAGGGAAAAAATTATAAGGAAAACCTTGTTGACTCAAATTTTTTTTGCTTAATAAATCCATTTATGTAATTAATAAGGCTCTAAGACCATGGTATGAAATAATTTCATTGTTTTTGTTTCTAAATGATTCTATTTAAGGTATGGATGATCAAAATTTGTTTTTAACATTTTTTGACGTTAGCTAATGATTATACAGATATATATTCATAATATAATATTTGGTTCAAGAAATGATTCTCTGTATAATGATTTTTCTAAACCAATAATAATTCTATTTGAAATGATATTAATGGGAGAACATAAAATTTTAATTTTTTAAAAAATTAATCCAAATAATTATAGAAATTTATTAAATAGAGAAATGTATGTAAAATATATTAAAATGATGTTTAGACTTTATTCTAGTAAAATTATGAAAAAAAGAGTAAAAATTTCAAAGTTGACTCAGATGAATATGATAACTATGTTGATATTAAGAAATAATGATTATAGATAAGAAGTATATTGTATCCCACTACTTATAGACCAGACATCATGTTATTGTTTTTATTGTTTTATAGGTTTTAGTCAAACCACATAAAATTTACATTAAATATGTTACAAGAGTAATTAGATACATCGAGGGTATTGTTTGTAATCAACTATTCTATTCTAATGGGAATTGTTTTGATTTAATTTCTTACAGTAATTATGAGTTTAGAGGTCGTAGACTTGACTAAATAAGTACTACAGATATCTGTCACTATTTAGGAAAATGATTAATTTCATCAAGCACTAAGAAACAACATCTAGAAGCACCGTCAATAGTTTAGGATGAATATTGGGATGCTTCTAGTTACTGTTCATATAGTATATTTATAATACAAACACTATATAATTTTAATATCAATTATTATTAAATTTCTATGTACATTGAAAACTCGTGTTCTATTTCTACTTCTAATATCCCTCTTAAAAATAATATAAGTAAACACAGAAATATAATATTTCATTTTGTTAGGGATCATGTAAATAAAGGGGATATATTTATAGAATCTATTTGTACTAAGAAATAATTAGTTTAAATTTTTATAAGACCCATAGATTCTATAAAATTTTATAAGATAAAGCTTGAATAGGATATGTTTGAATCATAAAATCATAGTTAATATAATCACTATTATTAGATATGGTTACTTATATTTTGTACATGGATATTTTTTTATCCATTTATTATATGATAATTAGATCATACAATTTTAAAATAATTTGTTATACAATAACACTGTCGAAATTACACTTTATTTTAATATTGTATCAATCAGTTTATTGTCCTTCATTTAATTTAATTAATTTTCATTAAAATGAGTCAATTATAAATATTATAATTGAAGTATTGGTTTGATAAATTATTAAAAGGGGTATATTTTAATTAAAAATAAAAAAAATACTTATTAATTTACCAAAAAGAAGTTCTGTATTCTAGTAATTGAAAGTGATTTGATCTATTAATATTATTTTTTATTGATAAATTACTCCATTTAAACATTTTTTAAATTCTATAGTTTATAAAATTATCAACTCTTTTATTTAATTAATAATCTTTTTAATTAAAATTATAATAATTGTTGTGTAATTGGTTTTCAGAGTATTTATGTAATTGTTTTAAATTTACAGTTCATGTTATTATAATTTTTGTTGGCTTATTTTTAAATTTTTATGAATTTTTTTGTCCATACTCAGTGAGGCACATTTTCTATAAATCAACAACTTAATGGACCCATTAGGCCAACACCATAGAATGTCCCAGCAGTAGAGTCACACATAGAGGCTGGATTAATTTTTATTGTCCATAATGAATTATCAATTAAATAAGGCCTACGTATAGGACCCTTAGAGCCCGCATGCTATGTGCATTGGTGGGCTATTTCTCTGGATGGGCTGAAGGCCTATGTTTGTGCAATGTGTGATCAGTGATGATCCCCATGTTGGCTCAAACCAAGGATCAGAACCACATGTTTGATTTACGATTTTTCCTCCATGTCCCCAAAATGATATGGGTCTTATTTTTATTATTATTATTCATCAATATTTAAAAATACTAATAATAAATTGTGAGATTATCAGAAATCGTTTCAGATCAGTTTTATTCATTCATTTTATTTTCTGATCTCCCATGCGTCATTTTTAATCTTTGATTTCTCCAATTAAAATAATAAAAAATTTCTCAGTTGTATTCTTGACGTCCAGATCAACGGTGACATTTACAGTGTCTCTGATGAATTTAGATGATTTTTTAAAAGGTTATGTATTATTTTAATTTTTTTTTCTACATCAATTTAGGCATATTCTCTCATGAAAATTATTTCTCAACTACTAGTTCGACATTCATACTGGTCAGAACTACTCAGGATACTTCTATGGTTGGAAGCCTCCCCCATTAATGGTTTCTCGACGGTGATTCAAGTCAATATTGGACATCAATGGTGAGTCTAGTTACCATTTAAAGTCAATGGTGAGTCAATTTATACCCACAAGTTGTAATTTATTTTACTAGATCTCATCTATTTATTTTACCAGGTGCATTAGTATTCATTCTATTTTTTATTTCTTTCTCCTATTATTTTTAACGTATGTTTTTCACTATATTTAATTAATATGATAATTTAGGTTATTTATTTCATGATCAACCATTATAATTCATGTAATTCTGAGTCATATTTTACCATTGTAAATCACCATCACTAATTCACGAGTCATCATTGGACATCCAATGACAACACATCTTTTGTTTCTTATTCTAAAAAATTTCATTATTTAGTGAGAAGGAAGTGTTTTTTTCTTAAGTATCATTATATTTTTATAATTATAAGTCAAATGGTAGAATATATTCTATTTTGGGACTAATGGTAAACCACCTATCTCTATTTGTCATTATTGAAAAAATAATCCACCACTGACTATTTCAATAATAGATTAATCATCCACCTTTAGTTAAATATTATGTTTCCTAATTTTTTATTTTTTATTTCAATGGATGTTATTAAAATAATTATATTGTTAATAGTTTTATTATTTTAGGGTCAAATGTAATTGAAAAAGTGCGTAAAAATTAATTTCCACATTATTTTATATACACATATTCTTGAAATTTATATGTTCAAATGATTATCTATTTTTATATATTTTTACTATCTGTATAATATATTATATTATATTTATAATTTCATTATATTACAGTTTTGAATTTTATATAATTATTATATTTAATATATTATTTTTTATATATCTATATTTTAGGATGAAATACAAAGAGTGTTTGTCCTATGTTATTTAGTTTGTATTTAACAAAAATGGTAAAAATATTTGTATTTCATTATTATTCTCAAAAAAGTGTCATGTATATATTGGACTAGGACACACTCCTTGAGGTTCATTGTTTTGATGACCTGGGAGATATATTCAAAAAATAAAAACATATAATGGTTCATATCATTTAATAGAGGCAATGTGTGATACATCTTAAACATTCTTGATGCAATGAATTGCTCCCAAACTTTTGTTGCTTATACTGAATGGCCCGAAGGCCATCAATATTTATTATTTTGATATTCCACCTTTCAAGAGGTGAGGTAGAACACTTATATGGCCTGAAGGCTCAGAGAAAATTAAATGAAATGTTGGTCATAGAGGGAATCACCTAGACGAAGACAATAAGGAACTGCTCCTTCCCAACATATGTCCTGATGATCAGCAATCCAGTTTGATAGGGCTGGTTGGCTAGCTATCCCCTGAAATGCCTTACAAGACCAGTACTAATGGAAAAGTTATACCCTATCATTATTCCAATTCTGTTTAGCTCTACTTTAGTATATGTGCCTACCCTAAATCCTCATCTGGAGGCTTGTCCCTTGTAGTCTCACCGGTATATCTACATAATCACATGGTATAAAGGCCTTGGGGTGGCCCTAAAGCATTTTGGGGGATTGAAGGCCTTGAGAGACAACTGGCCTAAAGGCATTGGGTGGCCTGAAGGCTTGGCAGGACCCGATGACCAAATCAGTGGCCCGGAGGCTCAGATGGATGAACAGTTCCTGTTGCTATAGTACAAAAGAGTACCTACCACTATGCCTGCTACAGTCCTAACATAGTACCTACTACAGTGCCTACTACAGTACTGCTATAGTACCCCAAAAATATGTCTCCAGCCAGATTTTATCACAGAATAATTTAATCTTCAACATTTTTGTTCCATCCGATTTTTCATTAATCATTGATCTTCAACACATTTGAAATTTCTAATCATTTTTTATTTTCCCTATATAGAATTTTATTTTTGTAATTTTTTTATGTTTGTATTTCATTGTGTCTGATTTATGGGTTTAGCGATGAAATGTAATTTTTTATTTATTTTTTTATTACACCACCAAAAAGGAAGTAATAGTTGTGACTCCGGATCAAAAGCCCGGTAAACTATGAAATCCCATACCCAGATGCCACTTAACGGGTGCCCTGAGCCCGACGAGGAACGTCGCCTCAACTGTATCACTCTGAACAATAGAGGTTTTCGACTAGTAGTGAGGGCCTTGGATGAGTCCATGGGAGACTATTCCCAATTTACCAACGTGTATCTTGTCCGGTGAAAGTGAACAATGGGTTAAATAAAAGAATAAAAATAGGTTAACTGAAGGAACTATTGGAAATAGATACAAAAATAATAATTACTAAAACCAATGGATTAACATTCAATGATATATGTTGATATGTCGTCTAATATAATGCTGGAAAACATGGATAAAACAACAAGAACATCATTTTTCACAAAGTATAAAGGATATCAAAGACTGTCCAAAGCATCCCGAGCTCTGACTCAGTAATACACTGTCAAGATTCATAATGAATAGTAGGTAATCAAGTGCTTGAAGTTGTATAATTCTGTTTTTCAACACCTGCAACCATGTAATCTATCCTGGGTACCAAATGACACCTGAAGAGGTTGTGAGATAAATCTCAAGGGTCCACGACCAATGGTTTTGATAACATTCAGCCCAAGTAATAGAATTATAACATTGTACGGGCATGAATACATAGAGTAAAGCAGTAAAATGTTACTAAAACTCCATGTACATTCTTAATCCCTCAGATAGAATATGGACATTTCAACAAATGATTTTTTGATTATAACCAAATTATAAATAATTCACATGATAGCAATTGAAAAGATTCCATGTTTTAACAAGGAAACCTGTAATGATATTTAATAGTGATGTCCCAAGGTAATATCCATGGTGACTTATACCTCAAGGGTCACCAACAAAGTAATAACTACATAATGGCATGGGTTATATTGTAATCCAATGAGCATAGTTCAAGGAATTTAACAATGATGTTCCTACCGAATCCAAGGTGATCATCCAAGGTAAAATGGGGATAAGCAGTTGAAGGGCCCTATGGGCTATAAACAGGAACCTACATGTCAATGATGGATCCACGGAGTGTATCCAAGTAATCCAGTAATGATATTTAAGGGTACATATAGTGTCATACCATGAATCTAAATAATATAAAATGATTGACATCTTTGTGGTTCTCAACCTATGAAATCCATATCCTTAAATAGGAATGGGTTTCCCAAGTGTTCATGGAATTCTTCAATTAGAATATAAGGGGAAACTCGAGTCAGGCCATTTATATTTAATTATGATGTCATGTAATATATCCTACAATATAGGAATTACCTTTCTTTAGTTTGATAAGGTCAAGTAGCATGTAACCTTTTTATTAGGTCATTTGGATCAGTAATTTCCTTTCATTAGTAGGAGAAGTCCACATAGGATGAAAAAAGTTATTTAATCCACTAAAAGCATTTTCCATATTCAGGGTTCATTCTACTAACTTCCATTAATGTGGAAAGGCTCTCTACAAATATACAACCAATTAATCAGTCACATTTAATTTTTAATTTGATGCACTTCGGTTATGCGGGTCAAGTGGTATGCATACATGTTATTTTCCATTATGAAAATTTCAATATAAACAATCCATTTAATATAGAAACACTTACCCATAGAGTGCTCAAGCCAAGGCACTCCCGAACAGTATCACAAACATGTAAAAACCCTAAACAAAAATTATGGCAAAACCTTTGACATATAAGAGATAGTGGTGTGTTCATAACCATCAAAATTTAATCCCATATTTAGAAATAACATATCCTTACAGTTATAATAAGTATAATCATGTCATATATATTCAGTTAATGACACCTTATTAAAATAGTGGACCCCACCTGACAAATCCTTAATCAATGAGATTTAGGGTTCAGTTATAGAACACACACCTTAGTCTTTTATGAATCTATTACTCCAGTACTGGCCCTTTATTTGTCTTGGATCATAATATACATACAAGAATATAAATAATTTCGTACCCCAATATTGTGGTTGAGAGAAAAAGAGAAGGAGAACCACTCAAGAGGTCTTGAGAACTGACTTTTACACATCCAATTTGATAAATAGAAACTAGATCAGATCCCGAATGATAGAGAGCACTAGATTACTACATCAGATCATCAAAGGGATATAAAATGAGATCAGTTTATTTTAATATCACTGGAAAATTGTATTAGGGAAGAAGAGGTGGCTTAATATATCATTATAGGATATTTTTTCATTTACCAGAAAAATGGATTGTGTATGGTTTGATTGCATGGATTGATAGACCATGCAAAAAATGTTTGAGGTTTTCCAGGTAGAAGAGCACTTTTCATGGTTTTTCTGAATGGCCATTCACAAACTATGAAAAGTGGTTCTTTCTAGAAATTTTTATCTACATGATTATCCAAATCGTATGACAATGATGCGCTAACCTTGAAACCTATCTTGTTCTCCCAAAAATATAGTTTTTGTGCTCCGAACATGCCTTAGAAACCCTCAATCCCCATTCTAACCAATCATGCATCCATATAAGGGCTAATGTAATGATTAAACTGAAATTTAAAGTATCCATATCTGAGTGAAAAACAATATTCTTAAAATATTACCCTCTTAAAAGAATTTATCCATGAGATCACATTTTGAGGTTAGAGAAACATTTTCTGAGAACAACTCTGGCCATTGGGAACATACGTCGGTTACCTCTCCCATGATTAATACTGTACTTAGCTATTCTACCATAACACCCATACTAGAGGGACTGACCGGCCTTAAAGAGCCGTCATGCTCTGGTCGATAATGCGTACTGGGTACTCTAGAAATGTATAATCAGTATCTGACTAAACATACTTGGGATAAAAGTTATGATACATATTAGTATGACACTAGAAAAGATGTGAGATTTGGAAGACATCATTAATGTAACAATATCTCTGAGGTAACTGCAACGGATAGGCTATCAGCTCGACACTCTCTAGAATTTCAAAAGACCCAATAAAATGTGGCGACAAATTTACTTGCATTCATAACCATATATTCCATAGAGTGTGTGTTACTTCAAATAAAAACATGATCCCATAGCCAAGAACTGAAGGGGCCGTCGATGATGATCAACATATAATTTCTGTCTGGACTGAGTAGTAGTCACATGCTTCTTGATTAGCTTATATTTATCTAATGTATCCTTAACAATATGAGGAGCTAGTGGAACTGCGTTACGTGCCTCTAGATATAATAGGGTTAAACGGAATAGACATTCATATATGTCCTCAAAGGATCCATATGAATTTCCCCTGAAAGAAGTTATTAACGGTGTAATCGATGAGAGGGATAAGCTTCTCCCATGAACTGCTAAAATCAAATACACATGATCATATCATATATTCTAGAACTAGTCTAATTTTCCATCAGCCTGAGGGTGAATAATTGCACTTAATAGCACATGTTTTCCCATATCTTTCTATAATCCTTTCTAAAACTGGGACATGAACTGAGAATCCCAATCTGAAATGATTTTACAAGGAACTATGTGGAGTCGTATGATATCACTAATATATAGTATTAATGATTCATCAAATTAGATTGTGTCATAATGACGAATGAAGTGGGATTATTTTGTTATTCAGTCAATGAATACCCAGATAGCATCACAATCCCTCCACAACCTAGGTATACTAACTATGAAATCAATAGCAACATCTTCCCATTTCAATTCTGGGACTGGAAGAGTCTTTAAAAATCCTACAGGACTTTAGAGCTTTGTCTTCACTGATAGATAGTTAGAACAACTAGTGATAAAGAATACTGTGTGAGGATTCGCCCGAGGCCACTAATATAGTCATATAATATCTGGATACATCTTGGAAATGCCTAGATGAACTGCCCTCTCAGAAGCGTGGTACTATTTCATCAACTTCTCTCTCTTATCTGTAGGAACCCAGATATGTAAAAATAGATCTAGAACCTCAAATTTATCCATATACCAATCCAATGGTGGGTTATCTCTTGATATACTCTCATACGTTACTGATACTTCAAGATCATAAAACATTCTATCCTTCACCTTCTCAAAGAGAGGCGATGTAACTGTCAAGGATGAGAGGTATGACTGCTCGTGAATATCATGAAACTCTAGGAGATTCTCAGAAAATAGTTCCATTAACATCAATTCATTGTTGCCATATTGTACTTATTGTCTATGAGTTTTCTGACAAATCACATCTGTAACTACATTTCCCTTCCTAGGCATATAGGCAACCTAAAAAAAGGGTTGTAGATAATCGATCCATCTATAATGTTTGAGGTTCAAGTCACATTGTAAAAAGATATATTTGATACTCTTGTGGTTCATTTACACCACAAATAACTCAACAAAAAGAAAATGTATGAAATAATGTAAGGAAAGGACAAATACTACTACATCAAGGTCGTGAGTCAGGTATTTTCACCCATAAGGCCTCAACCACTTTGATCCATAAACATTGAATTTGTTCTCCAGCATCAGAACATATCATAAGATGATTCTTGATGGATCACAGAAGATGGTATATGATATACCTAGATTTAGAAGTTTTAGAAGTGATTCCTATACAATCCTCCCTTTTGGTTTCTGAAAGGCTTTGTCACATGATTCTGAGCAATGGACCATTACAAACTTCTTTGTAAGACTCATAATAGGTGAGTAAAGGTGATAGAATTCAGGTATGAAATGATTTTAATATCTATCCATCCCTAAGATACTTTTTATATCAAACATGTTCTTGAGCTGCTTCTACGAAACTAAAGTAGTAATATTTTTTGAGTCAACAGATACTTCTGATTCTAATATTATATGACCCATGAAGTGGTCTTTGTTGTGCAAAAGTGGCACATAGAACGATTGGTATAAACCATAAGCTCTTTCAGTGTACTTTGAATTCTCTCAAGAAGTTTGGCACTGTCTCTATAGGTGTGATAATACACCAAGATGCTATCTACAAAGACCACAAAAAAAAGAGTCCAAATAGGGGTGGAACAACCTATTCATCAAATCCATGAAAAGGGAAGTCACGTTCGAAAGACCGAACAACTTATCAAGGTACTCATACATACCATACATTATATAGAAAGTTATATGAGGTATGAATGGCGTCCTTACATGAACCTGATGATAATCCATCCTCAGGTTGATCTTGGAGAAGACCTTTTCTTCTTGTAGATGGTCTAAGAGATCATCTATATAAAGCAGTGGATACGATTTTGTGACTATAAGCTAGTTAAACCTTCTTTAACCCACACATAGGTATAAGGTTATATCCATCTTTTTAGAAAAAAGAACAGGTGTACCCCAAGAGGCTTTACTAGTCCATATATAATGTTTGGCCTCTAAATACACTAACATCCACATGATATCCTAAATCCCTATAGGTGTCATCCTGTAAGTAGGAATAGAGACTGAAGATGAACCTTAAATAAGATCAATTTTAAATTCTACCTCTTTCCCAGGAGGTATGCTAGAAAAATCATTGGGAGAGACATCCCTAAAAATATCCACTACAAGTGGGAAATCATCTAGTCAAAAACCAAGATACTTCATGAAGAGATTTGAAATATGTGAGGTTACTCCACCTAGAACTTGATTCTATGGTCCCTCTCTACCTTCTTGAACATCCCACTCACTATTATATAGATAACTGCTTCTGTATGAGGATGTAAAACATACTCTCCAATGATAGCAGTCTATAAAATAATTATGATGAACCAACCAGTCCATCCAGGGTATGACGTTGAAGATCATCATCTCGAGAATAAATAGGTTCCATAATAATGGGTAACTATATAACTCAATCGGACAATCCTTACACTGGAATATGCCCTATTTTCGTACCCTTAAGCACATATATAGGGTCATTACACCATAGTGATATTATACCCCTGGTCTAAGACTCTCAAGGATAGATACAGAGATAGTGTTTTAAGCACTTTTATCAAATAAAGAAAATACTATAGTAGATGATACTAGAATGGCACCTCATACTATAGATGGTTCCATATCCGGATCCTCAGTCATTTATTGTAGTTCATTCAACTATCTTGATGCATAAAACTTTGCAATAAATGGACTACCATGGTTAAAATTGATCTGCTGGCGCTTCTTGTGATCAGTGGTCTACCTACCATGGCCATGACTTCCTCCTCATCCAAATATAACTGTGGTCCCACAATTCCCCTCCTGATGCGGCATAAAAGAACCCACTCTTGACGGTTTAGCTGATGTAGATAATTTTCCACTCAAATATGGTAGAAAATTCCTATAGAAATGATTGAGATTCCCTATACGTCCACAAGCCAAGAATTCTATTTAGTCTTTAAGCCATTGAGGATTCATGTACCTCCATCTTCCACACTAATGACACACCATGGAGATATGTGAACGAGCACTATAATTTTCATTTCCTTAATGAGAGACCCAACGAAAACATTTTCTACCACCAAAATTACTATTAGCCTACCTCGACATTGGTCCTCTATGCACAGTACTATTTCCATCCCTCGGGTTGTGCATAGTAATAATATCCTAATTGACTATTTTAGAAATGGTAGGCATGAAACTGAAATTTACCTACATATTGATGGAATAGTAGATCGCATTCTGAAAGTGTCTAGCAAGTGAATGCTCATCACCACATAGAAGAGGGGCAATGCACTGTAACTCTGTGAAACACGCTAGATATTCCATAACAAAATTAGAACCCAAAATGAGATTTATGAACTCTCTAGCTCTACCATCTCTCAACATATGATGAAAGAACTACTTATAGAAGGTAGTCTAGAAATTAACCCATAACATTCCCTGATGAAGAACAGTCTGGGTAATCACATCCTAACCGCACCTAGTAGAATCTCGAAGAATCATTGTGGAAATCCTGACTCTCTTCTCTAATAGAATTTCTAGATTCTCAAAGATTGACATTGTGACTTCAAAACAAGTCTCTGAAGCTTATGTAATTTCATCCCCAGAATAAGTATGAGGTTTCTTCCATTGTAACTCATGAGTTAGATCATCCATCGTACATGAAATATGTGGAGGAACCTTCATAGACTGAATCTGACATAGAAAACTAGCAAAAAACGTGGGCATCAGTTCTTAGATCAGGTAAAATATGGGGTACCGCAAATGGAACTCCTAGAGGTAATACTACCAGCTTAAGTCCCACCACATATGAAGCATGGTCTTCACCACCTTCATTGAATACATCATGAAGACGTCATGGGAGAATTGATCTACAATTTCCCAATGCAGACCTCAAATCAATCTTAGAAGAAGAAAGATATCATCCCTGGTGAAAGATGAATTCTAGAAAACTCACTACACAAGACAAACTACCCCATCAACCCTCTTAGACAACAAAGTATTAGTAAGTTCTCGAGAACATGATTCATTTAATATTACAATTAATATATAAGTTCACTCATTTAACTTTATTAAACATGACATGACATGATATGGGTGTGCTACCAATTCATTATAGAATTCATGATTCACTTTATAATGGATATCAATTTCCAGTTAATCAGTGACGATACACCAATCTCTAAAAATGACACCAATTTATTAATAGCATAATGTGTCGAATCAGTAAATCATTCATCATAATAAATGACGGACCATACACCTCATGAATTGAGACAAGAAATCACAAAATCACAGCCAAGAATAATACAACCATTCGCTTACTATCACAAAATCACTCAACAATCACAGTCATATCAAGCAATAAAATGAATTGAAATTCACCTATATGGAATGAAAATATTCATGACATGTGAAATATTGGTGCCTATAATTATGCATGTAAAAATGGTCCTCTCCCTCATATCATTGGGCCATGGATGCAAAATTATCATCAATAATATTAATAATCAAAAACACCACACAACATGTAAATCACCCAAAAGTTGAACTAATGTCAATTGTAATAAGAAAATGCATAACAAAAATTATATTTTTGGATAACATGGATTTTACCCAAGACACGGGTTCCCGATGCCCATTCACAACTTATGTCCAAGTCCAAAGCACAATTAATCTCTAAACAGTTGTCTATATATTGTAAAAAAAGAAAAGAAAAATCCTTTAATACCACTTTGTGATGAACTGGACCCAAATTCCACTTAATGGGTACCTTGAGTCTAATGGGCCACATGGCCTCAAGTGCATCTCCTCGAATTCTAGATGCTGTTAAATAGAAGTGAGGGCCTAAGGTGTGTCTGTGGGGAGACTATGCCCTCATTACAAAAGTGTAGTGAAACAAGTGAATGTAAACAATGCGATAAATATTAGAAGCAATATATGTTAATGGAAGGTACAATGGAAAATTGAGACAACCATAATAATAAATGAAACAACTGTAATAGTATTAACCAATAGATGATGATATGTCATGAACATGAAAGCCAGAAAACATGGATACAATCAACATGTATAACATGTTCCAAAAAGTAAAAAATGAAATAAAAGACAATCCCAAGCATCTTGAGCTCTGACTTGGTCTTCTTCTAACATGATACATATTAAAAACAATTAATCAAGTGTTTGAAGTTGTATTCTTACATTTGTTAACACCTACCACCATGTAATCTTCCTTAGGTACCAAACAACAAACTAAGAGGGTGAAAGATAGATCTCGGTGGGCCACCACCAATGGTGTCTATAAAATCTATCCTGTGTAATGGAAATATAACAGACTGCAATAATGCATATATATAGTATTGAATTACAATGTAATTAATTACCCATATACCTACTTCATACCTCATCTGTTGTTTAAACATGTCACGAATTCATTATTTTATTATTACCAATTAATAAATAAGTCACATGTTTTCAATTGCAATGGTTCAAATATGAAACAAGGAATCCTATAATGATATTTAATAGCATAGTCCCAAGGTAATAAACAAGGTGAAATAGACCTCAAGGGTTTCCAACTCCGTAATAATTGTTTCTCGGCATGTGTAAGAGTGTAATAAAGAAGTATAGTCCAAGGAATTGCACAATGAGGTTTCTACCATATTCAAGGTGATCATCAAAGGTAAAATGGGGCTATTCAATGAGATGGCCCTATGGGTTGTAACCATGGAACCTACTTGTCAATGGTGGATCCAAAGTGTGTATCCATGGAATCCTATAGGGACATTAATGGGATCCCACAGTGTCATAAAGGACATCCATAGAATAGGAAAGGATTAGAATCATAGTGGTTCTCAACCTAACAATGATTCATACTTTAATTGTAATTTGGTTCCTTAACACCCCATGGTTTAATAGTACATTATCTCTTTAAAGTAATTCAATAGCTTGCACCTCACACCACACCGAGTTCGAGCACATGACGACTTACCAAACTAGCCGTTCAAAAGCAGTTATGAATATTATTCACTGAATTTTGAATTTTATATATTCCATATAATTTTAAAATTCATATTATGTGTTTCTTAAACATAATATATGAACAAATTCATTTTTCAGATAACTGCTGTATTTTTCAAAAAATGCAATTTTACAACCATTTAATAGAGAACCCTTTTTAAATCCACTATTTGAAACATTTATATATTAAATTTGACAAAATATACTTCTTATTTATAATAGAGACATAAAAATTTAGTTCTGATAAATATTTGGTCGTTTTCTGATAACCATTATATTTCGGTGAATAGTGAAAAATACTAAAATTTAATTGAAAACAACTTTTTTAATCAAAATAATTTATAGTGTTCAATTATAAATTTGAATGTTTTAGAATTATAATTAGATTATATTTTTACCATTTAATCAAATGTGGGTCATTGGAATTAATTTCACTTTGAAATTATACATAAACAAGTTTGAATCTTTTGATAGTTATTGTTTCTTAATGAAATGGTATTTATTTTGACAACGATAATTAATTTTAAATTAATTAATGAAAATTATATATTATTAATTTGTTAAAATAGTTATCATTTTTGAATTTGGAATATCAAATATATCTTAGGCAGAATTGTTTGAAATTTTATGAAAACCCTCAATTTTTGATTAATTGTTAAACCACTTAGTAGTAGTTAAAAAACTGACTTTTTTAATTAACGGAAATTTTACTGCTTCTGGGAATTGAATTTCAAAAATAAAAAATGCATGGTTTTTATTATTAAGTAAAATTTGTTACAATAATATTACAATAATTTTTGGTGAATATCAACTTTTGACTTTTCTTTACCACGATTAAAGGTAAATAGGGTAATTTATTGTACAAATAATACTATAATAATAATAAAATTACCTTAACACTTGTCCTAACCTTATTGGATGAGTCATGACCCACCGTGGTCATCCTTGGGAATATTTGGGGACCCCATGGAGCCACTTAAGAGTTATAATGACACTTAATTTTAATTAACTAAATGTAAAGTCAAAAATGACATTAAAAAATATTTTTAGTATATCAATTTTTACATGGAGTTATATAAGTCATATTTTTTACTATGAATATTAATTGAAAATATAAAAATACTTCCTACATTATTGTATTTTTTTATAATTTTTAGACATCAAAAAAATTAAATTAATTATGAGACAATAATGATGCAGTATTCACCTCATTAATAAATGATTTAAATAAATAAGATTATTAATATTAAAACAATATCCAAACCCTATCCAATTCTTATTAGATAATTTTATTTCGAACATGAGTCATCTTATCTTCCAATTCAATGATTTTTTGACCTTTTGAAACCGATGATAGGTTTACAATAAAATAACATTTGCAAACATTCCTAAAAGCCCCTCCTCTCCCTTATAAAAGGGCACCACTTCTAACCCATTCCTCACACCAGTCAAGACACTTGGAACCTCCAAACCCTGAACATATAATCTCAAAATATCCATATCTTCCTCCTACAATCCTTACCTTAAGAATAAGTCATTTGAAGAAGTCCATTTGGTTCAAACCAAAGGGAGTTACCCAAATTAAAGGTAATGGTTTCTCTTAACTTTTTTTCATTAATTTTACTTCTCCAAACTCTAAAATCTTTTTATTACTTTATTTAAAAAAAACAATAGTATCCTAAATATACTATGATGTTTTATGTTAAGTTTTAATACTAAACTTACACACAACTCCATCTATTGGAAAAAGAACATACTGTTTTTGTGGATGGAAAACTAACGACTCACTAAATGATGATTGTTCAATTATATCCTACCACATCTCATGGTGGCTGTTAAGAATGAAAAGTATTTATATATGATATATATTATGTTTATTTTTTCTTTATGCTTATTTATTTTGTATTTATAGTATACCTTAATGGATTCATTATGGGTAAACGTGATAACTTAATTTGAGGAAGTGCAGACTACTGCCCCTCAAAGTGATATGACTCGTTAATGCATTATGTAGGAAGTATAAAGGGTGGAGTTAATTACATTATATATTATATAATACTGGAATTATAAAATACCTATGTATAATTACGTTTTAATTCTATTAAAATACAAAATAGAAATTAAAGTAGCATTCATGCGTACGTACGACTTACTGTCTCCATGAACGGTGCATTTCATTTCTAATCTTCAAATGTTATGTCCTATTCTAAATAAATATATATAATGGATATATAATATATATATTATATATAAATCATGTATATAATTCTTTAGATAATGTTATTTTGACCACATGGACAAATTTTAATTATAACAAGTTCATTTTGGACTCAAGTTCTAAACATCGATATAATATCCAATATGGACTCCAATAATTAACTAATTGTTATAGAAAGGTAAAAAGTGATATAATAGGAATAATAAACATAAAAAATGTTCTTAATCAAGTATAAATTAACTTAATTTTATTATTCAGGAAGAACATGGAACATACAAGACAAGTCGGACTAGAGGTAAGGGGTTCTTATCTCACTAGTAATTCCGTGAGATTTCCATTGTTCACCACTTATTTATTGTATGTGGTGTATTGTTTACATACATTTATATATTATCATGATTCGCTTTAAATTTATTGTATTCTATGATTCATTTTGTGGTTATTAACTTTTATTTACATGACTCGATTGATTACGACGTGATAAAGGTTTTTCATCTCACTTTTTATTCCCACGAGATTCATGCTATATTAGCCACTATTTCTTATTGTGAGGTGTATTTAATACCCATAATAGTATTATTGGTTTAATATACTTTGATTTATCAGTATTTACTTCTTCATTTTATGATCCTTCTTTCATTGGGTGTATGTTTCGTGAGTTACCAAATTGTTATGGGAATTTCCAGTTTCAATTTCCATTCATTGGGCTTTTCGCATACTTCATTGATTATTTTACTCCATGATTATGTATGGAATCACTATTTATTATTTGTGTAGTATTTTTAGCAACCATTTATCTGTATATAAATTGGATACACATAATCACTCCATTGATAAATTCTCAAGTCATCGATATGAACTTGATAAGATTAATCTGAACTCAATTTTCATTCGTTGAGTAAAATATCCATGTCATTGATGTTGTTGTTACAATAATATGTGTGAACATACTCTGGTTGTTTTACAATGAATTTCAAATCATATTTCGTGTATTTATATAATTCACACATAATTATTTCATTGAATTATCCTTAACCTAAGGATACGATCATTTTAAGGTATTTCATCTCAACATACATTCCATTGAGACTTCTTTGTTGTTATATAGCAATTCACTTTTTTGTTTGTATATACTATAATTTGACATAATATATCTTGAATCCATTTATTCTCATGATTTAATTAAGTTTTTATTTCCTCAATTATTTTTATTTAAGTTTATCTCGTTTGGTTAGGGACTCTAACTAAAATATAATTTTAAATGTTTTAAAATTTTATTTTTCTAAATCTTTCCCGTTATTTAAATGTTTTAAAAAAGGTTTTAAGGATTTATTTATGTGGAAATTAATGTTTTAAAATTAAAATTCCTTTAAAACGTTTCATAGGGGAATGTGACACTTTGATTCAAAAATATATTTTATACAACTTCTTGACAAATTGTGATACTTTTGAATGTTTTTTAGAAAAAGGGGGATAATTCTATCAAATAGTTTTGTTGATTAATTTCATCTATGTGAATATCCTTCATTATTCTTGATTGAGGTTAATTTATTATAATACAATATTTTCTATTGTATTGAATGATTTATGTTTCACTATGGACGTGCTATTTTTATACTATTCAAGGTTTATGGTTACTGTATTGACATTTCATATGCTAGATTAATACAAATGTTTATGTTATGTTTAAACTTTTTCATATGAGGAATGAATTGGACTTAGTAAGTGACAGGTTGAGCTTGCTATATCTACTCGATGCATCGGTAGGTATCATGAGATAAACTAGTGTCTTGGCACAAGGATTTGAAAAAATCTTATTTGTAGTCTTGGAACGAGGCCTTGATAATGTGGTTATGATGTACGGCATTATGCATTCCATCATTATGAGATTATTTATTGATATTTCAAGTGGTTATTTAACTAGTAGAATAACCACGACTATGTTTTATTATGGTATTATTTACCCAACTGAATATTCCTGCCATAAAATTTTCCTGTTAATTATTTGTAAAGGCATGTGTTTTCAATTATTCACCATGACTAATGTTTATATTATCTTACTGTTTATTTCTTACTCTTACTGAGCATTTGAGCTCACCCATTTCTTATGTTTCATTTTCCCAGGATATGAAGAAGTTAGTTATGAGTGACTTTCTGGAATAATCTAGGAAGATTTTATGTTTTTAACTGAATAATTTAGTGTTGTTTTTCTTTTCATGTTATAATGTTGTAGTTATGTATTTATCTTGTGTCCAAGACAACTAAATTGATCAGTAATTTGGGACATGATTACTTATAATCATGAAAATGTATTAAAATAATGCACCGGTTCTTGGATTCTAGGGTCAGGGCGTTATAGTTGGTATTAGAGGAATTTTAGTACAAACCTTGGAAACTAGATTTAGATAACACTGATAAGAGCACATTACCCCAAGATAGGCATTGAGGATTATTATAGAAAATCTTCCTAGAATTATGTTAATGTAGATATTTTGTGTATTTTCCAAGAAATACATCCATGTCTAGATATGAGCAGGTAGAGGCAGCTTTGGCACAAATGTACCTAGAAGTGAAAACTTCGACTTAGAGTTTCAGGCATGACCCGGATGTCCTGGTACACGACAATGGGCTTCGCTACACTATTGGTTACGACACCCCCAGGGGATATGATAAGGATAATTTAAATTTTCTTTACAAACTGATTTGAAGTATTTTAATATAATATGAGAATAAATGACCTTGGTTAATCCTAAGGTTTTTTAGATTGAAGATAAGGTGTCACAATATTCTATAAATGAGTTTATGACTGTTGTTACTCACACAATGATTTCTTGTTTTAGTCAATGGCGTGATTCCAAGGAATTCATGGTAACTTTGACCATGATGTACAAGGTTGGAACAGTGGTGGAAATGAGCAACAAAATGAAATGCTGATAGGTGTAAATGATATAGTGTTAATGCTGAATCATTTTTCCAAAAAGATGATGATGAAAATTATATTAACCAACTCCTAGACTCAATAAAGAATAGAAAGGTGATAAATGTGAAGATCTCAAACAGTGGAGACCATAAAGAAAAGAAATGTCAATTTCTATCATGTAGGAAATGTGGAAGGAGAAACCTAGGAAGGTGTCCCAATGCAATAAAGAAATTCCTTATATGTGGAAAAAAAGGACATAAAGTAATGAATTGTCGAGGAAAATTGAAGTGTACTATGGTTGAAAATAAAAATGGTCTCAGGAATCAATTTACAGTCATTTTCCATAAATATAGGGTACCTAGCCATTACCTGAGTGAATGCCCTATTCTATATGATATTTTCTTGGTCAAAGAAGAAGCTATGTGGAAATAAATGGTTGGTGAAATGTTTAAAATAATTAGTGCTCTTTTTTGATGGGATTACATTGGAATAATTTTCTCTTGTATGTGAAACCCTGTAGATTTTCATTTGAAAACGATATTTGAGGAATAATTATATTTTCTCTTGTGGATTTAGTTATAAATAACAAGTTGGTTTTATATTATCCTTGAATTTTAGGCAAGTACATGTTATTAAATTTTGTGATGAAAATGCGAGGCATGGGATAAAATTTGTGGTTAAATTATGTTTTGGTTATTTTGAGTAATTTATCTCATTTTTTGAATGTAATAAAATATAGTTTTTTAGAAAGGATAATACATAGACCGTGTGACCACCCATCACATCAGAAAAATCTATTGGAATCGATCCCACAACCAGCGTGTGATTGGGATTTATCGCCTACCACAGGACTATGTGAAGTCCTGGGTTGGTGTGACTAATTATTTTTAGTTAAATGATTTTATTAAGTTGATTTTGGACATTATGTATTATAAAATGGACATCATTAGTTTAGGAAAATGATTTGGCGATTAAGCAATAAATGTTATTTTGTAATACATTCGCTCTTTTGGGAACATTATATGTTTAAGAAAAATAAAATACTATGGGACTTCATTTGAGGAGTAATGGTGGATATTTTTCCATGTTTTTATTGTATATTTATAGAAATTTGGGTTATTTATGGAAATTATTAACCTATCATAGAAAATATTTTATTAGGTTAAATACTTTTAAGTATGTTATTTTAAGAGTAGTCGATGTTATTTGGGAATACAATTTTACGTGGAAGACTACGTAATCAAATTAATCTGAGTTTTGGGTTTCAATCTTAGTTTGGATTATATTGAAGGATTTTAAGGAAAATTGTTCCTTGAAGGGTATTTGTTAAACTTTGTATTGGTTAATTTTTAATGACAATAGAAATATATAGTTCAACATTTTTTGATTATGTGATTCTTTATTAGTTGATTGTAGAGCTTCAGGTGTAACCAAGTCATCTTGAATACTCATCATTTGGAGAAAAGATGCGTTTGTGGTAGAAATTTATTATTGGATGAAACACTACATGTAAGGTTAGTATATCTTCTTATACTCTTGTTCATTCTCATTAATTCAATAACATTATGAATTACGTAAAAAAATGTTGTTCGTTTACTTTTCCCACTAGGTAATCAAAGACCTTTCAACCAATCACATGTTTATGGATTTCTGATCGTTAACGTTATCCTAATAATATTATCTATCACTCTCCATCAGAACTTGATGATTAGTTTTCTCTTCCATATCCATGTTTTGTTAAATGGAACCCTAGTATGTTTTATGTTCAGTCACCTTCATACATGCCTGTATTTATTTTAAAATAGAGGCCTCGTTAATCCATAATCGATGTGGGATTTCAACTAAGATATTTTGAAATGTCAAAAACCATGTTTTCAATCCCGAGCATAAATTGTGAGGACTCCATTTATTGAAGGAGGGGAGAATGTAACACCCTAAGGTTTCATAGTACATTATCTCTTTAAAATAATTCCATAGCTTGCACCTCACACAACAGCGAGTTCGGGTGCAGGTAGACTTACCAAACTAGCCGTTCAAATGCAGTTATGAGCATTATTAACTGAATTTTGAATTTTATATATTCCATATAATTTTATCATTCATATTATGTGTTTCATTGACATAATCTAAGAACAAAATCATTTTTTCAGATAAAGGAGTATTTTTTAAGAAATGTTATTTTACCACCTTTTAATGGAGAACACTTTGCAAATAAAATATTTGGAACTTTTATATAAAAAATTTGACAAAATGAACTTCTTATTTAAAATTGAAACATAAAAAATCTGTTTCAATAAATTTTTGGTGTTTTTCTGATAACTTTCATATTTTGGTAAATAATGAATAATACTAAATTTTAATTGAAACCAACTTTTTAAATAAAAATTATTTATAGTGTTCAATTATATATTTTAATGGTTTGGAAGTATAATTAGATTATAGTTTTCCCATTTAATCCAATTTGTTCATTGGAATTAATTTTACATTGAATTATACTTAAACAACTGTCAATCTTTTGATAGTTATTGTTTCATAAAAACACTCTATTTGTTTTGACAACTAGAATTAATACAAATTAATTAATGAAACTTAAATTTTTTGAATTTTGTAAAATAGGAATCATTTTTGAATTCAGAATATCAATCATAGAATTGGAAGATTTTTTTTAAATTTTTCTGAAAAACATCAATTTTTGATAAATAGTAAAACCACTTAGTAGTAGTTAAAAAACTGACTTTTTAATTTAAATTAAATTTTAACACTTTTGAGATTTTAATTTAAAAAATCTGACATATATGGTTATTATTAGTAAGTAAAATGGGGTACAATAAGATGAAAATAATTTTTGGTGAATTGTAACTTTTGATTTTAATTTACCGCGATTAAAGGTAAATAAGACGATTCAAGTTAAAAAGAATATTTTAATAATAATGAATTACCTTATATCTTTTCATAAACTTTTTGTATGTGTCATGAAAGACCATGGTCATCCTTTGGTTGATGTTGGGACCCCATGGAGCCACTGAAGTGTGATAATGACTCTTTATTTTAATTAACATAGAGTAAAGACAAAAAAGACATTAACAAATATCTTTTAGTATATCAATTTTTACTTGGGGATATATATAAGTAATATATTGGAATATTAATATTAATTATAAATATAAAAATATTTCCTATATAATGGTATTTTTATTATAATTTTTAGACATCAAATAATATATATTATTTAGGACACAATAATGATGCAGTATTCAACCCATTAATAAATTATTTATATAAATAGGATTATTTATATTAAAAAAATATCCAAAATTTCTCCAATTATTATTGGAAGACTTTATTTCGAACAATATTAATCATATCTTTGACTTTAATGACTTTTGGACCTTTTAAAACCGGTGATATGTTTATAATAATAAAACATTTTCAAACGTTCCTAAAGAGCCCCTCCTCTCCCTTATATAAGGGAACCACTTCAAAACCCATTCCTCACACCTCTCAATCTCCATGTATTGTCCCACCTTAGTCTAAATAGTCTCTCATGATTCCTATCTTCCACCTAGAATCCTTACCTTAGGCATAAGTCACTTCTACAAGTCATTTTTGTTCAAACCAAAGAGAGTTACACAAATTAAAGGTAATGGTTTCTCGTAACTTCTTTTCTTTTATTTTATTTCTCCAAAACCAAAAATATTTTTATTCCTTTATTTAATGACAACACCAGTATCCTCAATATATTGATATTTTATTATTTTATGGATTCAAACTACATGTACACACACCTCCATCTATTGGGTAATGAACACACTGTTTCTGTGGATTGAAAACTAACACCTCACGGAACTATGATTGTTCAATTGTCTCTTACCACCTCTAATGGTGGCCATTAAAATGGAAGAATATTTATATATGATATATATTATATTTATGTTTTTTTTATTCTTCTGTATTTTCCATTTATAGCATACTTATATGGTTTCCATTATGGTTAAATGTGATAACTTCATTTGGGGAAATGCAGACTACCGCCCCTTCAAAGTGATATGACTTTTTAATTCCTTATGAGAGACGTATAAAGGATGGAGTTAATTATATTATATATGATATTGTACTGGAACTATAATATACCTTTGTATCATTATTTTTTAATTCCATTTAAATACAAAATATAAATGAAAGTAGCGTTAATGTGTACGTACAGCTTAACGTCTCCATGATCGGTGCATTTCGTTTCTTATCTTCAAATGTTATGTACTATTATAAAAATATATATATACTAGATTTATAATATATATATTTGATATCTAAATTATTTATATCATTTTGGATATAATTTACTTTTTACCACATGGATAAATTGTAATTATAACAAGTTCATTTTTGACTCATGTTCGAACATCGATAAAATATCCAATATGAACTCAAAAAATTAACTAATTTTTTTTGCAAGGTAATAAGTGATGTAAAAGGAATAATAAACATGAAAATTTTTCTTAATCAAGTATATATTAAATTAAGTTTATTATTCAGTAAGAATATGGAACATACAAGACAAGCCAGACTTGAGGTATGGGGTTTCGTATATCACTTTTAATTCCATGACATTTCCTTTATTCGCCACTTATTTATTGTATGTGGTGTATTTTATAATTCCATGTATATATTATCATGATTTTCTTTACATTCATTGTATTATTTGATTCATTTGGTTGTTAATAACTATTTTCTATATGACTAGATTGATTACAATGTGATAAGGGTTTTTCATCTCACTTTTTATTCCTGTGAGATTCAAGCTATATTAGACACCATTTCCGATTGTGGAGTGTATTCAATACACATGATAGTATTCTTGGTGTAATATAATTTAATTTATTGGTATTTATATCTTAATTGTATGATCTTTCTTTCATGGGGTTCATGTTTCGTGAGTTACCTAATCTGTAGGGGAATTTCAAATTTCAATTTCTACTCATTGTCTTTACGCATACATCATCGATTATTTTACTACATGATTATGTGTGGAATCACTATTTATTGTTTTTTTAGTAATTTAAAATCCCGTTTCTATGGATATAATTTGGTACACATAATCACTCCGTTGAAAAATTCTCAAGTCATTGATATGAACTTGATAAGTATTATCTTAACCCATTTTTTATTCATTGAGTTAAAAATCCAAGTTATTAGTGTTTTTGTTACAAGAATATATGTGAATGTACTCTAATTGTTTTACAATGAATATCCAATCATATTTAGTGTATTTATATTTTCCTTACATAATTATGTCATTTATTTATACTTAACTTAAGGATACGATCATTATAAGGTATTTCATCTCAACTGACATTCCATTAAGACTTATTTGTTGTTATGCCCCAATTCACATTTATTTGGTGTTTATACTATAATTTTACATAATATATCATGAATAACTTTATTCTCATGATATTATTAAGTTTTTATTACCTTAATTATTTGTATTTAATTGTCTCTCATTTGGTTGGGGACTCTAAATAAAATAAAATTTTAAATGTTTTAAAAATTCATTTTTCAAAATCATTCTCATTATTGTACCAGTTTTAAAAATGGTTTTAAGGATATATTTATATGGAAATTAATGTTTTAAAATTAAAATTACTTTTAAAAGTTTCATGGTGGTATGGGACACTTTGATTCAATAATAAATTTTAAACAGCTTCTTGATAAATAGTGATACTTTTGAATGTTTTTAAGAAAAAGGGGGATAATTCTATCCAATAGTTTTGATTATTATTTTCATCTATGTAAATATACTTCATTACTCTAGATTGAGGTTAATTTATTATAATACAATCTACTATATTTTATTGAATGAGTTATGTTTGACTGAGGATGTGCTATTTTTATACCATTAATGGATTATGGTTAAAGTATTGACATTTCGTATTCTAGTTTATTATGCATGATTATGTTATGTTTAAACCTTTTCATATGAGGAATGAATTGGACTTAGTACGTGATGGGTGGAGCATGATATAGCTCCTCGATGCATTAGTAGGTCTCATGAGACAAATTAGTGTCTTGGCAGAAGGCCCAGATAAAATTTTATTTGTAGTCTTGGCACTAGTCCTTGACTATATGCTTATGATGTTTGGCATTATGCATTAAATCATTATGAGATTAGCTATTGACATTTCATGTGGTTATTTGACTAGTATAATACCCCTGAATATGATTTATTATGGTATTATTTACTCAACTCATATTCTGTCTGTAAAATGCTCAATTTATTTATTTTTATGGGCATGTGTTTTCAATTATTCACCATCTCTATTGTTTATGTTATCTTACACTATATTTCTTAATCTAACTGAGTATTTTATCTCACCCCTTCTTATTTTTCATTTTCCCAGGATTTGAAGAAGTTAGTTATGAGTGACTTGCAGGCATAATCTAGGAAGCTTGGATGTTTCTAATGGAATAATTTAGTGTTGTTTTTCTTTTCAATTTGGACTCTTGAACTAATGTATTTATCTTGTTTCCAATATTTCTAAACTGATCGGTTCCTTTGGGACTTGATTCCTTGTAATCATGCTAATTTATTAATATAATGCACTAGTTCCTGGATTTTGGGGTCAGGGCATTACAGTTCCATTGTTCTAAGGGCATTCTCCAATTAGAATCCAAGGAGAGCTCATATCAGGACATTTTTGTAATATTATAAAGTCATGTAATATCTCCTTCGGTTCAAGCCTTTCATTTCATTAGTGTAATAAGTTCATGTAGTAAAGAATATTTTTAAAATGTAATTTGGTTAATTCCTTGACTTTCATTAGTGTGGAAAGGCCATATATCATAAAACCATTTATTTAATTCAATTGATTCATATTCCATATTCTTGGATCATTCCACTACCATCCATTAATTTCTTTAGGGTTGCTATAGATATGTAACCAATTAATCATTCAAATTTAATTATCAATTTAAAGAATATACCATAGGGGAGTCAGGTGGTATGCATAAATGGTATTTTCTATTATACAGTATTCATTATAAAAAATCCATTTAATATAGAAATTATTAAACTAAAAGTGGCCAAGCCAAGGCACACATTAATGGGGACGTAAATGGGTCAATACACTAAACAAAAACTATTCCATAAACTTTAACAAGGATGTGATGAAGTTGTGGTCATAATCACAAAAATATAATCACATATACAGAAAGTGCATATCGATATTTTTCTAATTATTATAGTAATGGAATATAAATTCCATGAATGACACCCGATGAAATCGGTGGTCCCTACACCATAAATTCAAAACCCATGAACATTAGGGATGATTTATAGGCAACCCTCCTTATTCTTGTAAGACTCTCCTCCTCCGGTATTGGTATTTGATATGTCTCATATCGGAGTATATCTATGAAATGGAGAATAATACTCATACCTTGATTACTCGGTCGAAAGAAATAGATAATGATAATGGCTCAAGAGGACTCGAGTACTTACAGTTTTGCATCCAATGTGATGAATGGAAGCTCGATCATATTCTTGATGAAGTTGATCTATTTATTTTTACCATGGATCTTCAAAGGGATTCAAAATGAGATCAATTTTGGTTAATCTAGATAGAATATTGTATTATGGTAGAAGAGGAGTCCTAATTTAACATTAAGAGAAATTTTTACATTTTACCCAAAAAAATGGCATGTGAAAGGTTTGTTAACATGGTTTAATAAACTGTGCACAAATAGTTATAGTTTTTTGGAAGAGGGGGACATTTCACAGTTAGGATATAGAGCTATGTGAAAACAGTGTGAAGTGGTTCTATCTGGAAATTTCAATCTAAAAAGTAAGCCAAACCATGCCCCAACCAAGCAATAATCAGGCGAATTATCCAATTATCCCAAAAAGGTGGGATTTGGCCTCCGAACATGCCCCAAAAACCCCTATAAACATTGATAACCTATTGGGAATCCATATTATTTCTAATTTAAAGATGTAAATCTAATATAAATGGGTTCACATGGGAGTGAAAAATTGATTTCATACATAAAATAACTATGTTGGTCTCTAGTAATAAATTAAGTTGTCCCACTAGGTTTATTAAAATACTCTGTCTGTAATATGGTTCTCAAACCTTTAAAAGTGTCGTTTCTAGTGGGTACCTATCTCCACGAGGAGTAGAAGAGGTTTATTAGTGGATTAGAATGTTTTTGATCTGAACCACTGTAATTCAATGTGTTATTTCATTTTGTTTACAATAGAACTCTTTCCAAGAACACGTCACATACTAAAAATCTTAATTTTATTCACTTGAAAGGTTTTTGTCATTAATTTATAAAATAAATATTCACCACCATTCTGCTAATATTTTCAATCAATTATGATTCAAAACATTCTTGTTAAACATTAAAAATTGAATATAGAGAAATAATAAATAATTATCATGGTCAATTCATTATTAGTAGGTATTTTCTCAAAATATACAAGAAAATCATAAAAATCCATGGAGGTAATATTTCTATAGAGTTTAGAGATGAGAAACTAATATTCAACATTTTGGATGCCATGAAGTACCCCTCTAATGACCATTACATTTTTATAATCTCGTATTATTGTACATCTGGAATAAATTCTTAATTTTCCATATTTTCTAAATAAATATTATTCAATTATTTAACTTATGTTGAGTATTGAGAAATAGTAAATATCTAAAAAAACACATATATTTGTTATAGTCAAACCAATATTTCATTTGATTCCTCTATGGAATATTATTTTTATTATCAATATATATTTTTTGAATATGAAATGAATATTATATTTTTAGATGAATTTTATATATTATTCATAGATTTTTATTATTCATGTTATAGAAATATTTTTATTATATTGACATTTTTATTAGTAGATAACATACCCAATTAAGAACTCCATCAATTTCCCATAAATTAGAGATATTTATGCCAGTTTAATGATGAAAAATTTTCTATATTTACTCGAAAAAATATACATGTTTAATAATAAAAATAATTTTTTATTCTTCTGAGGGATAATATTAGGGAAATTAGATTGACATTAGCATGAATACTGGTTATTTTCACCTTTATTTTCATGCACAAGATTCTTTTTTAGGAAAGAGAAAAATAGGATTGACCACCACAAAGAAAAATTAATAGAAAATTATTCAATGTTGGAAGTGTGTTATCCCTTTCATTTATGTACTAATGAAAATAGGCTTTACTATAGTACAAAATGGAAATGAAGATGTTTTTTTTCAGTTAAGAGCGTAAAACTGTTGGTTTATGTATATGAATTATTGGAAAATGAAGGAATCCCCTTATAAATTTCATTTCCATTTCTCATTATTTACTTGATGGGTGATAATATTTTCAATAAAAACATTATTGTTTATTGGATATTTTATCTGGATATTTTTATGTTCCAATTTATGTAATGGATAATTATAATATAAAATTAACCTAAATGTTTGGTAATCTTTCTTGCCAAATAATTTTATATGGACATTCTAATTACCTATATACCATCATGATATGTATTTTGATTATATTACTAAATTTAATTTCGATATTCATGGTGGAAATTATGGAGGTATTTATTCTACATGTATCTTCATTTGATTAGTGTCTATATTTATTGGGAAATTATTTTCATCGATTTGTAAAAAAAAGTAGGTTTAAAAATTTAAAATATTATGTTTTATGGTAGATTAATATTATATTCCCAGGTTATTTAGTGTAAAAAAATTAAATTTTGGTTAATATATAAGGATTATTTCATTTTAATTTTTACATATCCTACATTTGATTATAGTGTTCAATCATTCCTACTACATATTGGTTTGTATTGACACTTCATCAAAAATTTCAATAAGATCATACTACCCATATCCTAATTTATTCAAAGTATATTATAGTCATTATTCATGATTGTTTAAATTTGTTATTTGATTATCTAAATAAATGTATCACTAACCCATTGATAATACTCCCCCATGGTGGGAGTTTTCATTCAACCAAATGTGTGATGCTTCAAAAATCACAGTTGTAGAGGTGTTATCAAATAGGGTCGATGGATTTAAAAATAATATTTAATAATCATCAAGTAAATTAGATTCATAAAAAATGTAATTCATAATATTTGAAAAATAGTTTATTTCTATAATATTTAATTAGGTTATATTAATCTTGTCTTCTTTATTCTCTAATGAAATTGTTGTTTTAGTCATATATCTTTTAGGAACCTCTAACATATTCCATATTCAAAGATCAAGATTCTTTGTTGATTTTTCATTATACAAGTGTTTGAAATTGAGGTAATGGAAATGAATGGATCAATGAACATGGTTTTGGTCAACAATAGTAAGATCACAATCATAACAATTGAAGAATTCCTGCACTAGGCACTAGTTAATGATTCATGACCCAATCGGAACCCTTATAAATTATAAGTTATAAAACATTGGTATTCTAATATAGAGTACTATGTAAACACCTTTAAAATAAATTTATATATACAGAGGATCCATATAGTGAAATTGAAGATTGTTTGTAGGTTTTATGTGTCGGATAATCACTAACTATAACACTTCTAATGCAGCCATGTTATTAAAAGGTGGGTTCCTAATCCTGACATTCAGTGGGTTTTGAGTTAAATTAATATACACACTTTCTATAGATACATGGGACCCAATAAAATACCTAGTAATGTATTTAACTCAATATTATAATATCATAAATTTTTCCATTGTTCCCATTATCTTTTTAGTTGCTTTACACATTACTGACACAATTGAATCATTTATCAGAGACAATAGATGTTAAAATATATGATATTATTGTATGATATTTTTTATGTGTATCAGATTGAATTTTTTGGACTTATTTATGAGATAAATGTGTTTATTTAGTAATCTATTTTTTAAAAAAAATTCTATAAAATTTGTGGAGGAATAGTCAACCATGACTTATGATTCTAATGTTTTGGTGTAAATTTTCAATTGTATATTTTTAATGGTTTTTAATACTATAGGTGATTCTAAATAACCATGAAATACAATTTTAAAACCAATATATTTCTTATATTCTCTAAAAATATGTGGGAATACATAAAACATATAATGTACACCACTTGCAAAAAAATTTAAGGTTTAGGTTTCAAGTATGGAGTTCAGTATATATTATTCAAAATTTTTTAAATGGATCAAAAGTATTAGATCTAGAACTGGGATAAGGATGCATTTTATTATAGGATATTATAATAGAGTCTCAAATTTAGGTCCTCATTTTTAATAATTTTTAATAATTACCAATATCTCCCCATGATGGTTGAGAAAAATTAATTTTTGGGGATAAATAAATGAAAAAGATATTTAGAAGAATAATGAAATCAAATGAAGTTAAATCATCTAGAACATGGGGATATACCATTATTATCATATGTTAACACAATGATATAAAAGGATTAAGAAAAAATAACACATTATAAGATGATCTTGAAAAGGGACTTCCATGAAATAAATAAATCCCTTTTATAAATTTAATCACTGATTCTGATACATATTGAGATAAAAAAGAGTCCATAATAAGGAGCTTTATGTTATATAGAAAGTGGTGGACAAAATACATGATGTAATTACTCATATTTAGTAATATTTCATCCCACTAAATGACCATATCATTTCATGTGAATCGAAAGATGTCCCTAACCCTCTCACTTTTATATTATTTATATTATTTAATTTTCCATGTTTCATGAGAATATTACATTTAATTGGATAAAATTGAGGAAATATATCATTTTATGTGGGGGGGGGACAATATTTTAGACGCTGTGTTTTTCCCATTTTCATGAAAAAGATAAAGTAAAAATTATGAAACTAGTATTTATTTTTAGAGTTTTTTATTTCTTCCTAAATATTAAAATGATAAAAGAATATATATAAAACTGATGATGATATTATTTTATCATGTAGGGTCACAACTAAGGGTATTAAAGCCATAGGTACGATTATTCTTATCCCTCTCAACATTAAAGTTTTTTCATTTAAACATCACAACATGAATTTCTTATTTTATTAAATGTTTGTATATATTTTTGAAAAAATAAAAATGTCCATCATTTCATTTACCCATTTAAATGTGGAGCTTTTAAGAATCCATGTTTTTTAAAAATTAATAAGTATCATGCTTATAGTGAGTAATATTTCTTCATAAATGTTAATTTTTTTATAAAATAATTGCACGTTTTCAACGATATCATCGATTGTGTCATTAGAAATCTATTTATATATTGAAATAATTAATTGTGATATTGGTTAATGGGAATTTTTTACATTATTTCTACACACAACATCACACTTGACCATGAATTGTTAAATTTTTTCTATTAAATTTTATGTAAAATATGGAAAAATAAATTCCCATAACGTACAAGAATATTCTTTCTAAATGTTTGATTCTATTCTACTAAATTTTATCTCAATACGAAATTAAACTATATGTTGGTACCAGATGTAAAACTTTTGTAAACCCGTAGAGAAAATAAAATCCAAATAAAAAATTTAAATTAAAAAAAGTGGTGAGTGATAAAATTTATAAAATATGGGTTTATCTTTGTAGATATATTAATGTATAACTTTATAGAGCAACAACTAAGTGAGTTTTTATATTTAAATAAAAATTATGTAGAATATGTTTTGTGGAACCAAACCAATTTTAAAAGTCTAAATTGACATGAAAATATTTAATAAGGGATTTAAAGACAAGAATAAAATATTTCGTACACTTGTATGTGGAGAATCAGTGGGATAATAGACCCATAACATGCTTCACCTTGACTAGGTTCATAAATATGTCGTGATTTTATTTTGAAACAATTTATGTTACAATGAAGTTAATATATTTTGGATTAACTTATAAATGTAATTATTTTATTTCTCCTAATATTATTATAGATTATACAATTTCAACTTTTAATATATTATCTTAATTTATTTATAAAACATGATATATAACTCTTCCTTATGTTGTAAAGTGTGCATTTGGGAGAGTTGATAAGAAACATTTTTATTGAATATTTTGTTCATATTATGTTATAAATTTTATCTATATTGAATTAAATTTTATTTATTTATGGAAATTATGGGATTGGATCATGTTTTTGAAAATTTGATGAAAATTATTGTATAAAAAAATTAAAGTAAACTATAGAAATTTTCATATCAATATATTTAAAAAAATTACCTACACATTAAATTTCATAATTGTTTTCTTCAATCAATGGGACAAATTATTTTGTTATACCATTCTAAATGAATACCAAATTTCATGGGGGAAAATAATCCATCAAATAATATATAGAGAGGACACATCATCATGTACACCGACTATCTTTTTGAGAAATAAACTCCAAATTTTGTATTTGAATACGGTCAATTATATATGGTTGATAATGTACACAATTATTCACAAATAATATTTATTTAAATATAGAATGTTCTTTTTTATATGTCAATAATGTTGTGCAATATGTATTAAAGTAGTTAGATTATTTTTTAATTCAAAAATGTATAATCTTATTGCCCTAGCCTCTCAACACTCTATATAGTAAAGATTTTTATCAATTTTAGGGTGTCTTCCATTAATTAATATATTTAGGAAAATTAAAAAGATAGTTACCTCTTATTATCATATAAAAGGTAAGGGTATAACTCTTTTTAACAAAATCCCTTCTATGATGGGATTTCATTCTTCCTCATGCTGTAAAAATAATTTAAGGTAATAAAAATATACATTAAACATCAGATTATTCTATTAATCTATTTTCATTCATAATCAGTAATTTCATAAAGCTGGAATTAAAAGTTAAAATGATATTAGGATATACAATTTCATGACCTTTTCTTGTGAAAATCATTATTAAGTTGGCAAGTTCACCCATGGAAGAGAATTATTTTAGTATTAAATCTGATTATCACTAACATTAATGAGTAATATTAATTTCAAACATCAATATAATTAATGTAATTATAATATATGTTATTGGACTTGACAAAAAGAATCATTGAAATGATAAAAAAATTACATTTTAGGCCAAGAAATTTTTGAATAGTAATACCATAATCATGAAAGATAAAATCCAATCAATAAAGATTCATTTTTTAGGATAATGTATAATCCATAAATCCAATTAATGCATATTTTTAGTGTGTATTTTCTTCCTATTTAACTACTAACCATTAGATGTACTTAGAGAGATAATCCAGACTAGATGCTATGATTTCAAATTCTGATATATCATATTATTAAATTCATTTAATTTCATTGATTATTTCAATAAACATAGGGTTTGTATGTTGATCTATTGGGGTACTTTAATTTAGTTGATTTGAATTGGAATTATATTTATTGATATATCATTTATGTGGTATAATTTGATTTATTATTTTAGAAAAGTGTTTTAAAAAAAACATATCCTCGATATATTTTGTGAAAATAAATAAAAAAATAACCATCTTATTCCAACATGAATCTTTTTATGATATAAAAATAAAAAAACATCAATCCATTTTGTTATTTGATTTATATTATTTTGTTTTGATAGTAACTTTGATGTGTTTTTTTAGGAACTTCCTCTTTGAGAGAATTTCCTTTGAAAACCACTCTTGTTCAATGAAGTACTAAAAACTACACATAATTTCCAAGAACTAATAAAAATTATATACACATAAACATAAATAAATGGGAAACATCACATGTAATGGATTGGAAAAAAGAACTTAAATATATAATAAATTAGGATAAACTTTTTCCCCTTTTTTAATAGGAATGGGCTAACCACCCATGTTCCTTTTGCCTTGTGTTAGCTACTCGTGTACCCTTGGGATTTGGAAATCTGCATATGTACAATTTTGAGCTAATGAGATATAAAATAATTTAAAATTAATAAAGGGATATAATGGGTGATCACATCACATAAATACAAACTATAAATATATATTCAATAAGAACATAAGAGAAATAAACCTTGAATTATATCATAATTAATCTGTGGAAAAATAAATGGGTTTCATGATTATTTCCTTCAAATAACAATATAATCAATCAAGATAAATAAGGTAGGTGGTATAATTTGATTATTTACCTAGTTAAACATTAATATAATTAATTGATATTGAGATATATACAAAATACATCGAAAAAAGCATTGGAAATATTCTTAGTAAAATAAGAACATATATCCATTTATTTTGGATTCTTTATAAAAATAAATAAATCGTAAAGCTATGTGAATTGAATTTTCCTTGAAATTGAATGGGAAAATTATAATTAATATAAATAATAAATAATTTTCATGATGTTGGGAAAAATATGTCAAATTGTAATCATTAAAATACAGTTTTTTTTCACATTTAAAGAGAAATTTAATGTCACGACCCGTCCTCGGGGCCCGTGCTGTGACTACCCCAAGCCCGCCTTCCATAGGCCAGGGGCTGGCGACTAGCACCAAGGCGTAAATTCCCGGTAAACAGGGAAGGCATTGCCTTTATAAGTAACAACCACCACAGAGTCAGCAAGCGGAAAGTAACTACAAAGTGCAGAAAAGTAAAGGGGGCCGGAAATACAAGCCCAACTGTAAAGTACAACTGAAAAGTAAAGTACAGCAACTGAAGAAAAGACGGCGGCCTCGTGTCGTCCACTGGCAATCCCACCTGAATGGTGGGTACAGATAGCCTCCAGGCTCCTCGGGTCCCACGTCCGCTCCGAGCACGTCCAGCCCAGTGGTCCACCTCCAGGTACCGTCCTACTCCACGCCCCAACCGAGATCAGCGCTGTCCGTCGTCTGCATCCAACACAACATGGTGCGGGCATAGCCCGTGAAGGGGTGAGTATAAGCTACTCAGTAAGGACCCCGAGACCCCCGAAGGTCTCCCGAAATCCACAAAGGATATAGCACAAAGAAAGATGCAATCACGAAGTAACATCTGACTCGACTTAGGTATATGCCCATACATATACCTAAGTCCCCAATTATAGCTCTGCTCACGAGCTCAAGAACAACTCAATCCACAAAGGAAAGCAAGACTCAAATCCACAAGGAGAGTAGACAGTAAATCCATAAAGGATAGTTCAACACAATCCACAAAGGAGAGTAACATAAGATTCAGCTCAACCAGGTATACTTTTTCAGATGACGTCAAAGATGATCACTGATCCATCTAAGTCGTCGGACCCACGAAGGATTGATAGGTACTAACCCCCGCAAAAGACCCACGTAGGATCGGGCTCACACAGAACTTGTAGGCAGTGGCTCACACAGAACCGGTAGGCAGTGGCTCACACAGAACCGGTAGTAAGGACCCACATAGGATCGGGCTCACACAGAACCTGTAGCACTGATCCACGTGGGATCACTGAGTGCAGTAGTCGACGCAGTCCACTGAGGATCTCTGCACAGTCGTCGCCGCAGTCCACGAAGGATCTCTGCTCTGCTGTCGTCGCAGTCCACGGAGGATCTCTGCTCTGCCGTCGTCGCAGTCCACGGAGGATCTCTGCTCTGTCGTCGAAGTCACAGCCAGCGCTAGGGTTCCCGCACATAGCGAGCTCGTTTAGGAGGGTCCGCTCCACGAGCCGAGAGGCTGATACATCAACTGACATGTAGTCCGAAGTTGCGGTATCCAAAAGTTCCGTATCAACAACAGGATCTCAACGCAACAGACGGCGCGTCAATCGGACGCCCGGTCTGAGAGTTATTGGCATTTTCGTCCCAGGGGCCCGGTTGGTTTTTAGGGCAAAACCAACCCGACCGTACTCCGCCTGTATCCGATCCTCGGGCGGAGTATGCCAAAAGTTCCGTCTCACTTAGAGGAAACTACCACAGCTGACGGTACGTCGTTCGGACGTCCGTAGCTCAAGTTATGAACGTTTCCGCTCCGAGGGCCCGGTTGGTTTCGTGTACGAACCAACCCGGCCGAACCCAAAGTCTTCCGAAACCTTGAGTATAATATACCGAAACGACCGTCTCGATCCAAGGATCGCGTAGCCGCTGACGGTTCGTCAATCGGAGGTTTCAGGCCCAAGATATGGGCGAAAGACTGAAGAGGGCCCGAAACGGGGGTTCTGGGCCCGGGGCGACCCGGCCCGAACCCCCCCTGGGGTCGGCCGCACCCGGTCGGCCCGACCCGGCCCGCCCCGGCTGGGCCGGGTCCGGTCCGGCCTGGGCGCGGCCCGGCCGACCGGACCAGCCGGCTCGGCTTCGGCCGAGCGGCCGAATGAGCCGCCGCGGGTTTGACCCGCGGCTTTGGAGAAACGCGGCCCGCGCGGGCCGCGTGCTGGGTGGCCGGACCGCGGACGCGGTCCGGCGGTTCTCCGCCGCCGCGGCTCGGCCGCGGCGGACTCCTCCGGCGGCGCGCCGGGCGCCGCCGCCTCCGGTCGCCGGTGCCGCCGCGCCGGCGACCCGCGCCGCCGCCACCTTCCGCGGGCCGCCGGAGTTGCTCCGGTGGCCCGTTTTGCCTCCTGTCTGCGCCGTTGCTCCTCCCGGGGGCCGACCTTCACTGCGGGATCAACAGATCGCCCCTGCCGCGCGGTTCGTCGTCGTCCGCCCAATCCGCACAAAAAAGGGAAGATCGGCGGAGGGTTGCCGGATCTTGTTTGTTAGATCCGCACCCTCCGCGTTAGTCTTAAACAACGGGAGGAAACCAAGTAACCAATCAACAATTTTAAATAATTTAAAATTGTTCCGAGATCAGGTTCTTTATTTCAAAAGAATAAACATGGGATTTAAAAAGAATTCCAACAACCCTTACCTCGCAGCTGTCGTTGCCGAACGAGGGATCGTCGCGGGATTGCTCGTCGCGGAAGAAGGGGGGATCGTCGCGTCGTCGCGGTATCTGGCGTCGCGTCGCCAATCTCCGGATCAAGATCAAACGGATTTAATTAATTTAAATCCGTTGATATCGAAATTAAAAAGGGGGAATTCAAACGATTCGATTCTCACCTTAGTTGCCGAACGAGGATCGGCTGCGGAAGAAGAGGCGTCGCCGAAGAACGTCGCGGGTAAAGCTCGTCGACGTCGCAGATCTCGGTGTGCGTCGTCGAATTCCGGTCGCCGGCGTTCTTCGCGTTCTTCGCGTTCTTCGCGTTCTTCACGGGGAGATGAAGAAACAAAGATTCTCTCAAATCTTTTCAAAGGATTTTTAGGTTGGTCTTATTTTATAAACATGCCAACAAACGCAAAAGCGTAAGTAACGACCCATCAGTTCGTTGAATTAATTCAACGAGCGAAACAACCCATTTAATTCACGAAAGAAACAGCCCATTTAATTCACGAAATAAACCGCCCAATTAAATGGTCTGTTAAGAATTAAAGAAAACGCGTCGGTTGACTTTTCAGTTACTTTGACGGGTTTTCGCGGGTGCGTTACTTAGCGAAAGACACGGCGGGGCTCGTGCGGGCCCCACCGCACAAATATCCTACCAAGGGGGTAGGATATTTCTGGATAGCCTCCTATCCAGTTCAACTCAGTTCAAGCCGCCCTTAAGTTGCTTCAAGTGGCTTCCAAGCAGCTTAAGTGAAATAAAATAAAGTTGTCGCAAATTTTATTTTATTTCTGACTTAAAGCCGCAAAATTTAAAAACCACGTCTGAGCAAACGCAACTCCGGAAGAGGCGTTTCTAAGCAAATACCGGCGCTGCGATTTCATCGGTACCCTCAGAATTTGATTCCGGGCACCGGTTCAAATGATAGAAAAACCCGCTCGTCCGTTCACTGAACGTACCCGAGCCAAACTTCGGAAATTGATTCCGGGCACACCGGGCCTTGGAATTAGGTGCCGTCTGAAGCTGCGCTCTTGTAAAATTCCAAAGAAAATTAAGAAAAACATTTCCTTGAAATTTGCGGGTCTTTACATTACTCCCACCTCAGGGCTTTACGTCCCCGTAAAGATACATAAAAAACTAGGGGAACAAATGGGGGTACTGAGCACGCATCTGAGCCTCCCGCTCCCAAGTGCTCTCCTGGAGGTTCCCGTGCTGCCATCTGATGCGCACAAGAGGAATCGACTGCCCACGTAGGACCCGCTCTTGTCGATCCTCGATCTCCACTGGGACCTCCGCAAAAGTTGCCCCATCATCCACGTCCAGCTCCCCAAAGTCGATGATGTGCGTCGGGTCGTGCACGTATCTCCTCAGCTGAGACACGTGAAAGACGTCGTGCACCCGGTGCAACTGAGGTGGTAGAGCCAGGCGATAAGCCACCTCTCCTATCCTGCTGAGGACCTGGAAAGGCCCGATGAAGCGTGGAGACAACTTTCCGCCTCGGCCAAATCTCCGTAAACCACGTCGAGGTGAGACACGCAAAAAGACGTGGTCGCAATCCTCGAACTCCAGTGGCCTCCGCCTCCTGTCAGCATATGACTTCTGCCGGCTCTGAGCTTTTCTCATCCTCTCCTGGATGATCTGGACCTTCTCTGTCGTGGCTCGGACCATCTCTGGTCCCACGAGTGCTGACTCCCCAGGGTCTGTCCAGCACAACGGTGATCTGCAGGGTCTGCCGTACAACGCCTCGTATGGTGCCATCCCGATGGTGGAGTGGTAGCTGTTGTTGTACGCGAACTCCACCAAGGGTAGGTGGTCCTCCCAGCTGCGACCAAAGTCGAGAACACATGCACGGAGCATGTCCTCGAGTGTCTGTATGGTCCTCTCCGTCTGACCATCCGTCTGAGGGTGGAAGGCTGTGCTCAGATGGAGCCGCGTCCCGAACGCCTCCTGCAACCCCTTCCAAAGCCGGGAAGTGAAACGAGCATCTCGATCGGAGACGATAGACGATGGCACACCGTGAAGCCGTACGATCTCCTGGACGTAAAGACGTCCCAAGCTCTCCACTGAGCCCTGCTCTCTGATGGGTAAGAAGTGTGCCGACTTGGTGAGTCGGTCGACAATCACCCAAATGGAGTCGTGACCTCTGGAAGTGCATGGAAGTCCAGTCACGAAGTCCATAGATATGCCATCCCACTTCCACTCCGGGACCTCCAAGGGCTGTACCAAGCCTGCTGGTACCTGATGCTCTGTCTTCACCTGCTGGCAGGTGAGGCATCGTGAAACGAACTCAGCCACAGCTTTCTTCATTCCCGGCCACCAGTGCTGTCGCCTGAGATCCTGGTACATCTTCGCCACTCCGGGATGCACCGCCAAGGGAGAAGTGTGAAACTCTCTTAACACCTCCTCTCGTAAAGGGACTGGTACGAAGGTACGTCCTCTGAAAAGGATGTCGTGCTCTGCTCCAAGGGAGAAACCATCAGGCGCCTGACCTGAGGATATCAGTGCACGCCGGGTCTCACAGTCAGCGTCCTCACGCTGAGCCTCTCTGACCCGCTGTAGAAGTGGAGGAGAGACTGTGAGTGACTGAAGAAAGGCTGCTCCGTCTCTATCCACAAAGGATATCTGTAAGGAGGCTAGCTGCTCCGTCGCCTCCTCAAGTAGCTGAATGCCCGTCCTCCTGTTGAGGGCATCGGCTACCACGTTCCCCTTCCCAGGAGTATAGACTATCTCAAAGTCATAGTCCTGGAGGAACTCAAGCCATCTCCGCTGTCTCAGGTTCAGGTCCTTCTGAGAGAAGATATACCTGAGACTCTAGTGGTCAGAAAAGACTGTGAAGCGCTCTCCCATCAGATAGTGCCGCCAAGTCTTCAGAGCGAAGACCACTGCTGCCAACTCCAGGTCATGAGTGGCGTAGTTCTGCTCATGCGGCCTCAACTGACGTGATCCGTAGGCGATCACGGCCCACTCCTGCATCAGGACGCACCCGAGTCCAGTCCCTGATGCGTCGCAGTAAACTACGTATCCAACTCCCTCCTCAGGCAACCTCAAGATAGGTGCGCTGGTCAACCCCTGCCTCAGCTCCTAGAAGCTCTGCTGACATCTGTCTGACCACACGAAGGGTTTCCCCTTCTTCGTCAACGCTGAGAGTGGTGCCGCAACTCTGGAGAAGTCTGGCACGAATCTCCGATAGTATCCGGCTAGGCCCAAGAAGCTCCGCACCTCTGTCACGCTCTTGGGTGGCTCCCAAGCTAGCACTGCCTCGATCTTCGTGGGATCCACTGCAACTCCCGCCTCAGAAATGACGTGCCCCAAGAAATGGACCTCACGTAACCAGAACTGGCACTTTGAGAGCTTGCCATAAAGCTGGTGCTCTCGGAGCGTGTCTAGCACAACTCGCAGGTGGTAGGCATGCTCCTCCTCAGTCGTCGAGTATACCAAAATGTCGTCAATGAAGACCACGACAAATCGGTCGAGGTATGGCTGGAAGATCCTGTTCATGAGGCTCATGAACACTGCTGGAGCATTGGTTACGCCGAACGGCATAACCAAGAACTCATAATGGCCATACCGACACCTTAAGGCCGTCTTCTTCACGTCCTCGTCTCGAACTCTGAGCTGATGATAGCCTGACCGGAGGTCTATCTTCGAGAACCACCGCGCTCCCTTGAGCTGATCGAAGAGGTCATCAATCCGTGGCAGTGGATACTTGTTCCTCACTGTCACCTGGTTCAGGCGACGATAGTCGACACACAGTCGCAAGCTCCCGTCCGCCTTCTTGGCGAACAAAATCGGGGAAGCCCAGGGTGAAACACTGGGTCGGATAAACCCCTTGCTCTGCAAGTCCTCCAACTGTACCCGCAGCTCCCGAAGCTCGGCGGGGGCCATCCGATATGCTGGAGTAGATATCGGGGCTGTCCCGGGGTACAAGTCGATGTAAAAGTCTACCTCTCTACGAGGAGGTAGCCCTGGAACGTCGTCGGGAAAGACGTCCACGTACTGGTCCACCACTGCAGGAAAAGCTGGACTCCACACGTCCACTGCTCCTAGGATGAGGCTAGCCAACTGATGAGAGATGGGCTGCACTCTCCTCCGCGAAAGTCCATCCTGTGCTGCAAAGGTTCCCTTCTCGCCGGTGAAGGTAAACCTTCTCCCGTCGGTGCGAACACATCGCACCTTGCGCCTAAAACAGTCGATCTGGGCATGAACCGTGGATAGCCAATCCATGCCCAAGATGACGTCGTAAGGCCTCGACGCCGCTACAAGGAGATCCCAGCCGAAGCTCTCGCCTCCTAGAGTAAACTCACACTGCCGGCACCAGTGCGTAATCGTCGAGTCTGCTCCCGTAGGAGTCTCTAGCCGTAAGGATCGAGCCAACGGCTCAGTCGGAATCTCCGAGCTCCGAACAAGGGCAGAGGCTATGAAAGAGAGACTCGCTCCTGTGTCTATAAGTACTGCAGCAAGGGTGGAATAGACACAGATCGTACCTCGAATCATCTCTGGCATGTCGGGGTCGTAGGCATCCACTGCCTGGAGCTGGGCCTGCCCCTGCCCACCATCTCCCTGTGGTCGAGGTGGCCCTCCTGGTGGTGGTGGGGGTAGAGCCTGGAAGCGTCGCCCACCACCCGCTGCTCGGCCAGCTCCTCTGCCTCGTCCGCCTCCTCCCTGCGGGCCGCCACGGTCGACCCTCTGCCTCTGCCTGGGTGGCCCCTCCACCGTCTGCTGCTCCTCTGGTCGGCGGGTCGGGCAGTCACGAGCCATGTGACCCTGCCCGCCGCAGGAGTAGCACAGCCTGCCTCTCGGAAGGCTGGCACTCCGCTGTGTGCCCCGCACCGCTGAGCCGGTGTCCTGAGGCCGTCTACGTGGGGGTCTGGTCTGCCTGGACCCCAGAGTCATCCGTCGGCTACCTGCTGCCGAAGACTCAGCTACCTGCCGCCCTGCGCTAGGTCTCGCCGCTGAAGAAGGCTCTGCCAGGAAGCTCTCGATCAGGAGGGCTCGCTCCAGCACTCCCGCCTGGGTCGGAATGCTGAGGGAGATCAGCGACGCCCGAATCTCCTGTCGCAAGCCCTGCTCGAAGGTCCGGGCCCGGAAGAAGGGGTCCCGTACCATGTCGGTCGAGTAGCGAGATAGGTCAGTGAACCTCGCCGCGTACTGAGCGACCGTCATGCTGCCCTGGCGCAGCTGGAGAAGCTCCTGGATGCGCACCGCTCGGAGGGTGGCCGGGATGAACTCAGAGCGGAAGAGGCTCTCGAAGTCCATCCAGAGCAAGGATGCCTCATCGTGAACCAGGAGCATCAAGCTCCACCATCGTCCTGCCGCTGCCTGCAGGAGGCTCGCCGCGAGAATCACCATGAGATCCGCTGGTGTCCTCACTAGCCTAAAGATCCGTACCACCGCCTCTAGCCAGTCCTCGGCGGCCTGGGGGTCCGCCTCACCGCGAAACCTGGGCGGTCGCTGGCTCTGAAACTCATGCAGTGCCCTGAGGCGACGTGCATCGTCAGCGTCTGGTACTGGTAGCATCGGTGGCTCGGCGGGTAAGGCTACCGCCGGTGCCACTGCTGGCAAAGGGCCCTGCACCGAGGCCTCGTCGCTCGGTGGGCTGCCGTCGCGCCCTACACTCGGAACCCTAGCTGGTTGTCGTCGCGGGGCCATCCTGAAAAGGAGAACAAGAGCACCACAGTCAGAACAGTATACCTGGTGAGCTGGCACAAGTAATCACAAGGAAAACTTGAGACTTTCATAAAGCAGATCAGTATACCCGGTGAGCTGACACAAGTAATCACAAAGAAGACTTGAAACACACACGCAATCAATGTTTTCATGCATTAAGTCGGAAATCAGGAGTCAGGGTCCTGGTGTACGGATACGTCGGCCGCCGCACCAACACTGGGCTCCCTGAACTGATAACCACACTCAATACACTAAACACTATTGCTTCACATAGAAAGAAAAGACGATCAGAGTCTGTGGTAGAACCGACCACCTTTGATACCAATTTGTCACGACCCGTCCTCGGGGCCCGTGCCGTGACTACCCCAAGCCCGCCTTCCATAGGCCAGGGGCTGGCGACTAGCACCAAGGCGTAAATTCCCGGTAAACAGGGAAGGCATTGCCTTTATAAGTAACAACCACCACAGAGTCAGCAAGCGGAAAGTAACTACAAAGTGCAGAAAAGTAAAGGGGGCCGGAAATACAAGCCCAACTGTAAAGTACAACTGAAAAGTAAAGTACAGCAACTGAAGAAAAGACGGCGGCCTCGTGTCGTCCACTGGCAATCCCACCTGAAGGGTGGGTACAGATAGCCTCCAGGCTCCTCGGGTCCCACGTCCGCTCCGAGCACGTCCAGCCCAGTGGTCCACCTCCAGGTACCGTCCTGCTCCACGCCCCAACCGAGATTAGTGCTGTCCGTCGTCTGCATCCAACACAACAAGGTGCGGGCATAGCCCGTGCAGGGGTGAGTATAAGCTACTCAGTAAGGACCCCGAGACCCCCGAAGGTCTCCCGAAATCCACAAAGGATATAGCACAAAGAAAGATGCAATCACGAAGTAACATCTGACTCGACTTAGGTATATGCCCATACATATACCTAAGTCCCCAATTCTAGCTCTCCTCACGAGCTCAAGAACAACTCAATCCACAAAGGAAAGCAAGACTCAAATCCACAAGGAGAGTAGACAGTAAATCCACAAAGGATAGTTCAACACAATCCACAAAGGAGAGTAACATAAGATTCAGCTCAACCAGGTATACTTTTTCAGATGACGTCAAAGATGATCACTGATCCATCTAAGTCGTCGGACCCACGAAGGATCGATAGGTACTAACCCCCGCAAAAGACCCACGTAGGATCGGGCTCACACAGAACCTGTAGGCAGTGGCTCACACAGAACCGGTAGGCAGTGGCTCACACAGAACCGGTAGTAAGGACCCACATAGGATCGGGCTCACACAGAACCTGTAGCACTGATCCACGTGGGATCGCTGAGTGCAGTAGTCGACGCAGTCCACTGAGGATCTTTTCACAGTCGTCGCCGCAGTCCACGAAGGATCTCTGCTCTGCCGTCGTCGCAGTCCACGGAGGATCTCTGCTCTGCCGTCGTCGCAGTCCACGGAGGATCTCTGCTCTGTCGTCGAAGTCACAGCCAGCGCTAGGGTTCCCGCACATAGCGAGCTCGTTTAGGAGGGTCCGCTCCACGAGCCGAGAGGCTGATACATCAACTGACACGTAGTCCAAAGTTGATGTATCCAAAAGTTCCGTATCGACAACAGGATCTCAACGCAACAGACGGCGCGTCAATCGGACGCCCGGTCTGAAAGTTATTGGCATTTTCGTCCCAGGGGCCCGGTTGGTTTTTAGGGAAAAACCAACCTGACCGTACTCCACCTGTATCCGATCCTCGGGCGGAGTATGCCAAAAGTTCCGTCTCACTTAGAGGAAACTACCACAGCTGATGGTACGTCGTTCGGACGTCCGTAGCTCAAGTTATGAACGTTTCCGCTCCGAGGGCCCGGTTGGATTCGTGTACGAACCAACCCGGCCGAACCCAAAGTCTTCCGAAACCTTGAGTATAATATACCGAAACGACCGTCTCGATCCAAGGATCGCGTAGCCGCTGACGGTTCGTCAATCGGAGGTCTCAGGCCCAGGATATGGGCGAAAGACTGAAGAGGGCCCGAAACGGGGGTTCTGGGCCCGGGGCGACCCGGCCCGAACCCCCCCTGGGGTCGGCCGAACCGGGTCGGCCCGACCCGGCCCGACCCGGCGAGGCCGGGTCCGGTCCGGCCTGGGCGCGGCCCGGCCGACCGGACCGGCCGGCTCGGCTTCGGCCGAGCGGCCGAATGAGCCGCCGCGGGTTTGACCCGCGGCTTTGGAGAAACGCGGCCCGCGCGGGCCGCGTGCTGGGTGGCCGGACCGCGGACGCGGTCCGGCGGTTCGCCGCCGCCGCGGCTCGGCCGCGGCAGACTCCTCCGGCGGCGCGCCGGGCGCCGCCGCCTCCGGTCGCCGGTGCCGCCGCGCCGGCGACCCGCGCCGCCGCCACCTTCCGCGGGCCGCCGGAGTTGTTCCGGTGGCCCGTTTTGCCTCCCGTCTGCGCCGTTGCTCCTCTCGGGGGCCGACCTTCACTGCGGGATCAACAGATCGCCCCTGCCGCGTGGTTCGTCGTCGTCCGCCCAATCCGCAGAAAAAAGGGAAGATCGGCGGAGGGTTGTCGGATCTTGTTTGTTAGATCCGCACCCTCCGCATTAGTCTTAAACAACGGGAGGAAACCAAGTAACCAATCAACAATTTTAAATAATTTAAAATTGTTCCGAGATCAGGTTCTTTATTTCAAAAGAATAAACACGGGATTTAAAAAGAATTCCAACAACCCTTACCTCACAGCTGTCGTTGCCGAACGAGTGATCGTCGCGGGATTGCTCGTCGCGGAAGAAGGGGGGATCGTCGCGTCGTCGCGGTATCTGGCGTCGCGTCGCCAATCTCCGGATCAAGATCAAACGGATTTAATTAATTTAAATCCGTTGATATCGAAATTAAAAAGGGGGAATTCAAACGATTCGATTCTCACCTTAGTTGCCGAACGAGGATCGGCTGCGGAAGAAGAGGCGTCGCCGAAGAACGTCGCGGGTAATGCTCGTCGACGTCGCAGATCTCGGTGTGCGTCGTCGAATTCCGGTCGCCGGCGTTCTTCGCGTTCTTCGCGTTCTTCGCGTTCTTCACGGGGAGATGAAGAAACAAAGATTCTCTCAAATCCTTTCAAAGGATTTTTAGATTGGTCTTATTTTATAAACATGCCAACAAACGCAAAAGCGTAAGTAACGACCCATCAGTTCGTTGAATTAATTCAACGAGCGAAACAACCCATTTAATTCACGCAAGAAACAGCCCATTTAATTCACGAAATAAACCGCCCAATTAAATGGTCTGTTAAGAATTAAAGAAAACGCGTCGGTTGACTTTTCAGTTACTTTGACGGGTTTTCGCGGGTGCGTTACTTAGCGAAAGAAACGGCGGGGCTCGTGCGGGCCCCACCGCACAAATATCCTACCAAGGGGGTAGGATATTTCTGGGTAGCCTCCTATCCAGTTCAACTCAGTTCAAGCCGCCCTTAAGTGGCTTCAAGTGGCTTCCAAGCAGCTTAAGTGAAATAAAATAAAGTTGTCGCAAATTTTATTTTATTTCTGACTTAAAGCCGCAAAATTTAAAAACCATGTCTGAGCAAACGCAACTCCGGAAGAGGCGTTTCTAAGCAAATACCGGCGCTGCGATTTCATCGGTACCCTCAGAATTTGATTCCGGGCACCGGTTCAAAAGATAGAAAAACCCGCTCGTCCGTTCACTGAACATACACGAGCCAAACTTCGGAAATTGATTCCGGGCACACCGGGCCTCGGAATCATGTGCCGTCTGAAGCTGCGCTCTTGTAAAATTCCAAAGAAAATTAAGAAAAAAATTTCCTTGAAATTTGCGGGTCTTTACATTTAATACATTCCTATACATAAACAGTGGAAAAATCATTTTTAATGTAATTTAATGAATGCAAAATATAGATAAAAATGACCATAAAAACAATTGAGGTATTGAAAATATAAGCCTCAAATTAATATTAATTATTTTGATACAGAATAAAAATATTTTAGTAAGTTATTCTAAAACATTGAAGGTTGTGATATTAATTAAAAATCTGTTATGTTTATAGTTACCTTTGAATGAAGATCTCATGAATGACTCAGACATATATGAATATTTAAAACATATAATTTTAATGAAATATTTTTTGAATTCATTCTATAAATAGAATATACTCTACGAAAAAGTGGAAGTGGGTGAATATAAAACATATCACAATGAATGGAAACTATGATGAGAAATACAGTAACCTTTGAATTATGCTTGGACCAACAATATCAAAACTCATATTTAGTAATTTATATTTATTTATATATATATATTATAACCATATTGTTCATTTTATTACTATATGACATTCAAATTTAATTTATTAATACCCATTAATCAATAATTCATTGTTAAAATCCATATGGTTGTTTTAACTATTAATATTTCCATGGTTGTTCTAATTTTTCAACTATGATCATTAGAATTATATCATGGTTTCATCATCTAAAAAACGTTCAAGCTGATTTATTGTCTATTTTCGATATTTTTTTGGTGTCACATAGACATTTAATTGAAGTTGTTATGATGATTTCAATAAAAATTGTAAAAATATCCCTATTATGGAAATTTGGACTCCCAAAAAAAGAATTAATTTTATTAGTGTATTTAAAAATGTATACAACAAAAAAAGAATAATTAAAAAGTATAATATGAATTAATGTTGCATAATATTACAGGTATATGACATTCCATAATAATTAATTATATAAAAAATTTAGGAACAATCATGTAGGTAGTAAAACTGACCCAAAAAATAGTGTGTTATGAAAATTGAATGTGTAGGAGAATGGTATTTCCTAATGATAATATCTATTATATTGGAGAATAATCAAGTAATTTTTTTAGGAAAATGGTAAATTCGATACCAGAACAGATAGATTAAAATGATATTATTAAATAATGAAAAGGAATATATCACATACATTGAGAGTGTGGAAATCTAATTTTTAAACAACATTGAAATGTGAGGATTAAAGCATCTTCGTGGGACTAGAAGTTCAAATATATGTGATAGTGTTCTTTAGAAATAAAATATGGCATATTATTAAGGTGTTTTTTATTTTTCATAGTTTCAATACTTAGTGGTGGAGGAGGGATCCATCTATAAATGATGGGAGGGTCACTTTTGAAAATAAAACTGATTATAAAAATAAAAGGGGAATCATTATCAAGTAAAGTGCATACAGATTAGAAAATATTTTAGGATACAATATTTTAAATCATGAATAAATTCATGAAATTAATGTGTGGGATATATTTGTGATAATTGTTGTCATATCTCTTAATTTAACCCATACTTCTCTACATAAATCTCTACTATGGTGACTAATTTTTAACATCATAACTTCTGTTTTTAATAAATAATAAAATTGACCTAATTTAATAATTTTAAAATGATGATACCAAATTGAAAACCCATTTTAAAATAGATAAAATGTATATTTGGTGAAAAACATTTTTTAATATAGGTACACATGAGGCGGAAAAACTTTTTTTAAATTCCATTTCTAGGTACAAAAAAGAATTTACACCAAATTCATGTATATTATTGATTGAAAAGACAAATATTGGTTTATTATTAAAATAATAGAAATTTTATGATTTTAAAATCAATCAAATATGTATTGTATCAATATTAATATTTAATTAACTAATAATTATAATAATATTTTTTGTTAGAAAAAAATATAATATGGGTTAAAAATTGTCAACGATGGGTTTTCAAATTCAACATAATATATTTAAATGATTTATATTACACTTAAATTAGATATTTTTTCTAATTATATATTTTTATGTTATTTTGAGATCATTTTGAAAACAAAAAATTTATAATATTTTTAAATAATAAATTATTCATTATTCAAATAAAAGTATGAAATTTGAAATAAATCCTTAAAAATAATCCTAATGACAATTTTATGTTATGAATCCAATATTAATTTAATTTTATTAAATTAAAATTCAATAATTTATTAATTCATATTTTAAATATAACCGTATTAATAAACAAAAAAATTGTGTTTTTAATTAAAATAATTTTGTTTTTCCATTAATAATTAAAGTATCGCTTTATATAATTACATAATAGTGAATTTGATTTTAGATAATAATTTTATTAATCATTTAATGAATTTCACTAAAAAACTAAAGATATAGTTTCATTAAACTACTAAATTAAATAATAAATCCCAATTCAAAAAAAGTGTATCTTTAAAATTAATTGTATTTTATAATTTAAATGAATTATTTTAACTAAAATATAATAATTCAGTTTTATAGTTAGGGTATATCAAAATATCTTGAAATTAATTTTATTTTTTATGTTATAATGATTTATTCTCTTTAGTTCAACGTTTTGTTCACTATAAGATATCATACCTGGTGAATTTAAAAGGTAGGTCTATTATTACATTTTATCTTTTTAAAAGAACATCGCCATTGAAATTACTTTGTGATAAAGAAAAAATGAGGACAAATTTACCTTTACTAGAAGAAAATTGGGTTTTAACATCAAAATATTAATGTATGTTACATATAATCTGATGTATATTAGGTTTGTGGAGACTTTTAGGCATCAGTATTTCTATAAAATGATATAAAAATGAAAATAACATATTTTGGGTTTGGGTTTTTTTAAAAACAGACTGAAAAAATTTAAAAAGAAAATATTTTTTTCATCGGTTTTTAAAATAACCTATGACAATAATTACATATTTTTACTATGATTTATATTGTTTATTATACATCAATTTTACTGGTTTTGGAGATAAAATAGAGTTATAGATTAAATTTTATGGATGATGGAAGTTTATCTTCTCTAAGAGAAGTCTTTAAAATGTCCAGATTTTAAAGGCCATAACATTTAATTTGTAAATCTTTCTGAGTTCCATAAACAACATATCAAAGTGTAATAAATGTTCAAAAACTTTATAAAAAAATTTACTTTTTGGAATCAGTTTTTCTGAAAACAGACACAAAAAATATTTTATGATTTTCATTATTTTTTTAAAACAATCACCAAAACATTTGTTTTTATTTTTTCATCATTTAAAAAAACCTATGTGAAAAATATATTTTTTAAAAAAATTGGTTTCATTTTATTTGAAAACTGACATGAAAAATAATTTTTTTAACTTTTAGGAATCATTTTATTTAAAAATTGATTCAAAAAATGATATTCATTTGCATTTTGGCATCTTTTTAGTAAAAAGGTTATTCCAAAATACCAATTAATTCATCCTTTTCCTTGGTTTTAAACAAAACTGTTTCCAAACATTATTTGTCAGTACGTGGGATCAGTATTTTAGTTTTTCACTGGGCACATATAACTTTTTAAAATCTCACCTATATTTTCATACAAAAAAATTAATAATATTTTTTTACTATATATAAATAAATAATCTCCTTCATTCATTAGTTTCAACCTCTTGGATTCAATCAAGATTTCAATGCGACTTCAATCATTGATTTGAACATTGTATATATTCTTATCATTTATTTTCTGTATTCTTATTTTCCCCCATTTCTAAACAACATGATTATATTTCCTATAACTATGATTTAATCACTTGATGACATAACAGATATAAAACATCCGGATGATATTTAACAACTGTGGTGTAAATTCATTATCAATCACTGTTTTCATTATTGCATGTGTTCTACCCTAAATATAAGAGATTTGATGAAAAATAAAGTATTATTTTGAATAAAACACCTAATACTATTTAAATATGTTTTAAATATTATGTTTATTTTATTTCATTAGGTGTATGTGATTTAAATTCATGTTTATCATGTTCTCATTGAAATCAATTGTATCAATCAAAACATTGAAAAGTTCATCTTCCAATGGACATAACATTTGATCCGCAACTCCATTTTATCTCTACAACTAGTCAAATAGAATCTTATGAAATTCACTAAAACATAAGAAAAAACACGGTATACTTTTATTTAGAAACTGAGGCCAAAAATATATTGTCTATCTCTTTTGGGTATATTTTTAAGGAAATCAAGGAAAAGAATGATACTGATGGGTATTTATGGCATCCGTTTTTTAAAAAACAGATTCTAAATAAATATTATTCCGTTTTGGAATTTGTTTTTATAATCCAAAGTAAAAAATAAATATGTTTTACATCAACGACATCAATGTTGGTTAAAAAAATGTAAAAAAACTGACATTAAAGACCATTTTTCTACTATTTGTCATTGTATATTTAGGTTCCAACACTACATTCTCAATAATATGATTCCTTCAATGAAAAATAACTAGATTAGTGGTTATGTTTCTATTTACTATAACAAAAAATATCTATCGACTTCAACTTATATAAAAGTATATGATCTAGTTGTACAACTTTGGAGTATAGTTTGTATTCAAGGTAAGGTTTTAAATTCCTCAAAATAGATACCCATGAGACATTATGTGCATGGGGGAGGTTCGATGGATTTCAAATATGATAAGATACTTATCTCACATCATAAATAATTTTATAAGGGATAATGAACCTAATGATCAATATTCCCACATTTACAAATCTCATAACCCTATATCAGGGAGATATTGAAATGAATACATATTCATTGAATTCAATATCAAAATTTCATTAATGACTATTAAAAGAGATTTAATTTAAATTTATGATTTATTAATATTACATTGAATGGTTTGGATCATATACATAATATCATGAGTTAGATCCAATCCTAGCCGCCCCACACTCTCTATCATCTTCCTAATATATTTGAGTTCTACAATAATGTTTATACAGAGTTCAATATTGTTACATCTAAATTCTATAATAAAACCAATTTTTATATTATACTTTACTAAGGGAAAGAGATTATCCTTTATAACTTTTAAATCCATATAATAATATCTCAAATTATTTTCAAGGGTTTGAATTTTCCTCTTAGACAGAATATATTAATAAGGATAACACATAGTGAAAAACCTTAACTATTGATATCAATCCAATATGATTCATTATCTTGAACTTTATGACAAACCTCAAATATAAATAAAAAAAAATTGGTACTCAATGTAGTCTTACAACATTTATAATGTATATATTGATATATTCCTTTGGATGGAATTCTTCTCTAATAGAAACAATATTATTCAAAATCATATAGTGATTGACAATATGACAAATTGAATTTTGTCCATTATATGTCTGGTGGTCTTATGAAAAAATCAATGGTGACACATCCCTGTTTATATATTTGTATAGATAAATTATTAATAATCAATTTATTATTATTAATTTTCTCATTAACTTTATAGAATACAAATCATCATGTTACAAACTCGAAAATATTAATTTTATTGTCGTACAACTAAAATTTATTCTTGAGAAATTTATATATCTCTATTATTATGGGATCGATATAGAATATAAAGATAATGACTTCATACAAAATAAACATACTAATTTATTATTAAAGGAATAAAAATTTAGCTCTTAAAACATATTATTCAATCACTATCAATGGTAAACTCATAAAAATGCATTACCTTTAAATTCTTATTTGTACCATCCTTTACATACAATTTTAATTTTTAAACAAGGATGTATGGTTGAGGGTACACTTGATAAATAAAATATTTCTCCCTATTCCCTAATATTTTATGGTATATACATTATAAATCCATTATAATTGAATATTTTTCAATCCTCAATATAAAAATGGATGTATGATTTTTTCAACTCAGAGCAACGACCACAACGTTTTCCTTTTTATAGTGTTAATTTGTTAAGAATTAATAGTAAATGATCAACTCCAACCATATCCTTTGGTTCATATTCAAATATTTTGTGTTGATATTCTTTATGATTTTATAGTCAGTATAAATATAATACATTTCACTATATATATAATATCATCATTTTTAAGGAAAAAATTACTAGGTGATGCTTCAAATCAAGAGTTAGGTAGTTTTTTTCGTCAAATTTAAATTATATGAATTCTTATTATACCCCCATGTCATTTTTCAAGAGGAAACACCATAATAACAAATATTATGCATCATTATATATATCAGAAACCATTATCCACTATATAATAATATGGGGAAAATCATATTAATGAACCTTATATTAATATATTTTAAATTTAATTAATATTAATCAGGTTAAAGGAACATGACTTCTATAGAAGTTAACATGGGTGTTGGATTTATTATGGATTAGAAATATTTCCTAGATAAATGAAAGTATCCCACCAATCTACGAAAAATATGGATCTCAGTCACAACTTTTAGAATAAGTCATTATTCAATATCATTAATATTTAATGGATTTACTACCCAGACTTTTTTATACGTGTCCTAATAATGAGACATTATATAAGTATGTTGTACACATAGTAAATTCGGAAAAAATCCAGGCCTTGATCAGAGACATCAACACAATGGTCATATGATATTCATGTTCTTACTCTCTCTTTTAATTTATAAGTATATCATCTCTAAATACGGACACAAATTTGTTAGGTATTATATAAATACATTACTCATTATAACCATTTTAATATCTAGGGAATTTGTATTTCAAATTTGAATTTCTATAAATTTGATTTTTCATGCCTCGTATGGGTGGCTTACATGGGTATATGATCCCATTTTAACACTTAGTTCATTTATACTGATTGTATTTCTGTCATTGAAGAGTATTGGTCCCCTCATAGTTAATTTAACAATTCATCAATATTATCTAGATGATATATTTTATTATAATGATATTCTTACGTGCATAATAATCAATTTAGAGACACCTTATCACATTTTCATCATAATAAAATCAACTTGGGTACCCTATTGTGAATTAATAGGGTGTATGGATCCCTTATTAAACATATCTTGAAGATTATTTTTCATTTTCAATTACTCAATCAGATCTATTCTATAAAGATTATTTGAAAAAGGTGTATCACCAGGTATGAGATATTTTGAATACTCAACATCATCATTTGGGGAAAGACCATGTATCTCTTCTATAAATATGTCTATAAACTCACACAAAAGAATAATATCATCAATATTGATTTTACCCTCATGTATTTGAGATAAATACCACAATTGATATAGTATTTATAACCATATAATGGAATTGATTTCTATTTAGTGTTCATAGTAATAATTTTTCCTATAAATGATCAATATGTTTTTATAGATATGAAATTATAATTAGATCTGTTGGGAATTGATGTGGGATATATATTGAAGGTGTCAATCATTGACCAAAATTAAATTAAATTTGACTATGGGAAGAATACAAAAATTTACTGGAAGAAAATTCATAAAAACATTCAATGAAGAGGAGTTATATGCCTGAGATTCAATCAATATAACATTTGGAGTATACATTAATAATTTTGTACTTAATCATTTTGGTAGTAATTTGATACCCATAAAAAATCATCCATATATAAAAATATGGGTAAAACTAGAATCTAATAAGACATTAAATGTTATTTATTGGATGATACATGTACATTTCCCTAATTATATCTCATGATCAATTAAGTAGTTATTCTTGCATCATATTTCCCTCTTTTCCCTTTCTGTTTAGAGGCAACAAGTGTTATTTTTCATCCTTGTCTCTTGGTTTTGTGATTTGTTTTTCAAATAATTCCTTACATCATTTAATTAAAACTACTGTATTGTGTGTGGTTCCTTATATTGATATTTATTTTCACCATTTTGATTAGTTTTCCAATTCCTATTAACAAATTATTCATGTTCTTAATGACCTTACCTTTCCCAATTGAAGAAATTAATTAATCCTTTGAGGTATTTCCACCAACAATTTTTTCCACATTTTTCATACATAATAATTCAAATATTTTCCTTGTGTTTTCTTTGTTATTGATTTATTTTTAGATGAAATAAATACTTCTTCGCACTAAAGCTGATAAAGTGTTGGGGGTATCTAATATCCATTTCTAAATTGACATCACATCAAGAATAATCATTTAATATTCTAATTATCCTTATATCCATTACCTTTCAGAGGATTAGAATGAAGACACTAAATAAGATATTGATTTTTATTTGATTATCTATGATAAAACCATATTTTTTTGTGTCTCGTAATTATTAAATATTTGGTACTAATATATTTTCACCCATTTTACTTCAGCTCCAAAAAAATCACTTAAACATAGAGAATTTGTTTGGGACAATGTATTTATTAAAACATACCATTTCGAACTCATCCAATTGCATCTATTGAATTTCATCCCCATTACTTATATTATTAGTAATATTACACCACTGATCTACTTAATAATATAAATAATACATGGATAATACCATCATCTCATGATATTTTTACTAGTTAATGGAAACTAAATTTTCCACCACATTTAACCACTACTCAAAAATTATTGGATTTGAAGAATCGCTAAAGGAGGTTGGACGTTTCCATTTGATAGACTCAATGATGAGTTATTATTTCTTTTGTAATTTAGATGTTCACCATGGTTTACATTGTTAATTATATCATGAGAGAGTTGGGTTAGAATATCCAAATTATTTCTTATTACAGATCCAATTTAATTTAGTTTCTTAGGAGGATAGTAATTTCATTTCCAATCACATTCATTGTTTACTTGATTATTTCAAGTTATATTCACTAACTAACACTAAAAGGACTATATGAATATCAATAAATAATTAGAGAATTACAAAAAAAATTAATCATACCATTTCTTATTTTATGAAACATTCCTTTAACCCTTTGATATTTTCAATTAATCATGAATTTCATACGTTTTTTTAGGTTATTTCAATTTTCCTCAATAATATAATGAAAAAAATAACTAAACCCAACTCTGATATCAATTGAGATTCTCTGGACCTTTACACCCATATATGATACTAAAAAATCAACATACATAATCAATTTTATACCAATTATGTTGATAAAATAAAAACATATCTGTATATTACATCATTTCATTTTAATACTCAATATATATCAAAATAATCCAAACCCTAGAACAGAAATGATTAGTATCTCCTCTCATAAGGAATATAAATAAAATATTATTTATATTTAGTCAACATTTATCTAAGGTAATCATCATAAGGGACATCATTTATAAGAATATCATAGTTAATATTCTTCTTCAGTTTCTAGGGAATGGAAGCATTAGAAAAGGCTGAGCTTATATTCCTAGTTTGTTTTAATGTTACAGATACCAATTAAAGAAAATAAGTTAGGATCAAATAAGAATATGGGTTCGAGAATATTATATGGTAGAAATAATAAATCATAGTATAATCATACAAAATAATTCAAAATCCTTAAATCATCAAATCATTGGAAAACGATTTTTGTGCAAACATGAGTCATAAGTAACTAATAACATGCCCTAATAACACTGGTATTATGATGTGTCCTAAATGCCTCTAAAAAAATGTTCAAAGGAACCATAACATGTTTTGCGTAAAACATCCATGTCATTCTTCAGATAATGGTATCGAAAATTATATTAGGCATGTGTTAACAACACCTACACATTTTTGACATGGATTGACAACCTGTATGCCATTTAGCTTAGGATAACCACCTATATAATCTTAGGGGAGGTATAAATACACATGTATTATTGTAATTTTATGACATAAAAAAAATACCTAATGTAATAAATGGATTTTTTTACACACCTATAATATAAAAATAAACCATTCATATATATTCCCCATGTACATAATACCTTTCATCATTTCATCATTAGTTAATTAACCCATGGAAAAATAATTATGTTTCTTGATAACATACATAAAATATCATCATGAACAATTCTTATAAATAAGGGGGTTGGTTCCATTATTTATTATCCATAATAAATCAAAACTATCATTAAATTATATAAACATATATGGTAAATAAATTAAAAAATCATTAGAAGTCATATTGGAAAAAGAAGAACAAATATCCATTTATTTTTGTATTTATTTTAAAAAGTATTGAAATAATGGAGCAATAATATTAACTGAAAAATATAGAAACATGTAAATGATGATTATTAACAGAGAACAATATTGACAATGGGAAAAGTAAGACACATGTTTAACAATAAAAAATACTTATTACAAATTTATTAAAAAATCAAAAAAGACCATTATGAAAAAACATAAATATATTTCTATTTAAACCATTGTCTTGAAAGAAAATGATACATAGAAATTTCATTTAAAATTAAATATTTATAGAGAATAATATTCATGAAATAATATAAAAAATACAGATATATAGGGAAAATAGTTTTTTAAAAGGCATCAAAAAATTTATGTGAGTGAATTTAAATAAAACCACTTCATGAAATTATTATCATTTGAATGGAGATATCATGGAAAAAAATAAATCTAGATTGATGTGTAAGTACTAAAAATTCAAATGAACATTTTTATATAAAAATTTATAAGTAGTATAGACACCAGACAGTAGAAGAGGTTAGTTAATATCCAACATATCTTAATGAAGAAAAATTATGATGGGAAAAATTATTATCACAAACTTTAACTTGTTGGAAACAATCTAACCACATATATAATAAAATTCTATTTATTATAAATATATATAAATAACATATCTACTATTTTATTATAATATATAATTATCTTATAATTTATTAATACCCATTTAGTAATAATTCTTTGATAAAATCTATATTTATTGTTACCAATTATGGTTTTTACACAAGTTTAGGTTTACTATAATTATTCATTATACCTTGGTCAGGATTTCATCATCACATAAATTTTAAATGGATTTTAAATTATTTTGATATATTTATGCAGTCCCATGTAAATTTCAATGAATATATTGAGACCATTTTCTTTTAAATTTTAAAATTTAAATTTTAAATAAATTTTGTATTAGTTAAATATAAATGATTTTATCAATGAATTGAAATATTTATATTAAATCTAATGACTTAATTAAAAAAAATTATTTATTTACACTTTGTAATATTAATAGTATATTACATTCATTAATTATTCTTGGACCAAATATTGTAATAGAATTTATGTTTGTAGTAAAAAACAAAAATAGAGAGAGAGAATATTATAATGATTGAATGAATAAGAATATGATACATCATAATAATAATATAAATTTGACTGAAACATAAAAATTTCAAAAAAAAAATTTATGGAAGTGATAAATTAGAATTATGAAGAGTTATATTATTATTATATTGAATAAAAATCAATAAGAATATGTTTTATGTTGAGATATTTAGTTTCCATTTAAAGGGACTCTTGGAAATGTGATGTTATAGACATCTACATGGTTCTAGAAAGTCATGATTATGTGAGAGGATTATTATGGAAGGAAATGCGGTGAATTTTTTTAGACTTAATGGTCTGGGGGAGGGATCCATTTATAATATTATGGAGTGTAAAATTTTCTAATATATTTGTTTATTAAAATAAATTGGGGGTTGTTCTCAATGATAATTGATCCAAATATAGAAAATTTAAATATGATTTTGGAAAGGTCAATACAACACTCATATAATCAATTTTAGATATATTTTTTTATATTTGTGGACTAATTTCATAAATTAATCCCTTTATATCCATTAATCCCCCATATTGTTGACTAACTTTTACCATAATAACTTATGTTATGACTCATCCTAGAGGGGCCTATGTTATGACTACCCGAAGCCCGTGTCTGACATACATAAGAATGGTGATTAGAACCATTTAAGCATATCCCCCAAATGATAGGCATTAGTCTAATTACAATTACAAACACATACACAAATATACAAGCCACACAATGCTAAAAAATAAAAAACTAAAAAATTTAATTCATAAAACTAAGAACCCACAACTAGAATATGACATAAAGTAATGGGAAAGTAAACAGGGCCAAATACATTCCCTCCACAAGGATTCTATATCAAAAAGTCAACAAAAACTATAAAGAATCCAATATTCTACAAGGGTGGGGTCTATGTCAAAGGTAATCTCTAGGTAAACACCATAGTAAATCAAGATCCAGATATGATCCACTCAATCCCTTTCCTTCTTGGACTCCGTCAAAGGATTTTTCATCTGCAAAAGACTTGACACATGTGAGAAAATCCAATGCATGGGTGGGTATAAAAATATATAAAAGAAATTCAATAAAAAATAAGCATGAAGAACTAATTATAATCACATAAATATATGATATAAAAATCTATGTATTATAAAAACTTAAAAATCGAGATACTGAAGAGAGACACCATGCCATCAAATGGTCATCACCAACTTCCAGCAGGAGGATTTTTATCAAAGAACAATCATTCTATAATATCCCACTCCAAATCCATTCAATCATCTGTGATTATAGACGATTAAGTATATCTCATTTGTGCCCCACCCTAAAGAGAGAAAATTGGTCTAAGAAGACTATGATACACAGATCAGGGTACCCTCAGAACCACTGGGGGACACCACGAACCCAATCTGGATCAACCAGCTACATAGTGGATCGTATTCCAATGATTCCAAAAACCCTATTGATGTGGGCCGCTAGATGAAGGATCAAATCCCCACGCATGCATGACACACCGATTCCAAAATCTCAAACTAGTGATGATAGAGGATCGTAATCTAGTCTCATGGAGGGACTCTAAAATTCAACATGAGACTCAACATTTAAATGGAATAAACATCTCGTTTTTTGGATGAAATTATACAATGTACCATTGGGAAATGACAATGGGACTTTTCTCTACCTATACTGCTCCAAAATATGAAAATGAAGAGCATAAATCACTCTTGATGAGAAGACACGATGTGTTTGAGGGAGTATGTGACCTGATCATCTATCCTGTGTTTTTTCTATGTTGAAGATCCTCACTAAACATGTAGTCTCTATATACATGATGTGTAATATTATTACATAGTGTATAGAGACACATGATATCCTACTTCTATCACCTAAACATATCTATATGCTGAAGATGTGTCTGTGTACTAGTCTGTTTATGCTAGCTGTGTCAATGTGGGAGTATGTGGCATGTCTATTCTAGTGTACTCCATCATACATTTATATAATCACAATGTACCTACCAAGTCAACCGAGAGGGGTAACATGATGGGTGATATGAGTCACATGTCTCGTGATCATCACTTTCTCCCAAAACCCCTGTAGCTACTAACTGTGGCCTACCCACCATGTAATCTCGGATTCAATATTGCCTTTTATGGGATTTTTAGAATCCTAGATTTGTGGTCACATTCCTGCTCCACCACTCTAGTGATCATTTTCTGGCATTTCCTCACTGGCACTCGTGTGATCTGGGGTCATCCTAGAATTTTCATCACCAAGAAACCTATGTCATCACCAAAACCTATCACAAATAAAATCAAAACACTAGAATTTATTTCACACCGTATAATGCCAAAGAATGTGATTTCAAGAATCATTATTCAATTTATTGGATTCTTTAACCTTTAACACATTATTTTGATCATTTATCTACATTATTGGATAATTTCACTATGAAATGGGTGTGCAATGATCGATTTATTGGAAATATTTGATCCTAAGTCCAATAAAAAAATGTGTGAGGTGAAATACATAATTGGGTGAGAAAAGAATAATCTATCAAAAGAAAAAAACATGAACAATGGTCATGTTGATCATTTTTAATTTACATTAAAATGGTAAACTAATCTATCAAAAAATGAAATCAATGAATTTATCCCAATAAAATCCCCAAAAAATCCGATCTAACAATATGCATGATCTGTGAATCAATCCATTCGTTGATTGATTCATGTTCATCATAGAAATTAGGAAAATTAATTAAACAATTGAAATACACACCCTAATTTTATTTTTATTTCTCAATAATGAAGAATGATGTTGTATTTTGTTCATTGGTTAGATCCTTCAAGTTCAATGTCTGTCAATCGTAGATCTATGATCCTTTTTTATTCTCTAAGAAAGATTCTCTACATATGTCTCCAAAAAATCTCCAGAGGATTATAGACTTATACAGTTGACCCTAAAATTCTAAAATAATAGTCTATTTATAGATTATCAATTCACTACATCAAGACAAATAAATTAAAATATTTTATCTAAATTATTTTATTCATTTTTGGTACATGGCTGTATTTCACAAATTACCCATTTTGAATAATGTTGGGCTGCATTGAGGGTAAAATTGGTATTATAAATTTAATGTAACCTTGATATTTTTGATTTGGGATACTATTATGAAGTTATTACACCTTTTCCATAAATGTATTCACATTTCCCATTTAGTATTTTAATATATTTCATTATTTTCTTTTGGGAACACTTGGCCTCAAAATATCACAACATTTCAGTGCCTAGTCTCAAAAATTCAATATAATTTTTAAAAACAATATAAAAATAAACTAAGATTTTACATTCTCTCCTACTTTGGGATTTATATACCCATAAATATTAAACAAGGGCTACTAAAAAGTTGAGGGCATTGAGAATGAATCTGAGCCTCCCGCTCCTTTTTTCACTCTTTGAGATTCTCTTAATGCCACTGAACTCATACCAAAGGAATCAGTCACCCAAGAAGGATCTCATCCTATTAATCCAGAATCCATACTAGTTGCACTAAAATATTCAGCCCATCCTCGATGTACAGCTCTCCCTAGTCTATAAGGTGTGATGTCTCATGCACGTACCTCCTCGGTTGCAACACATGGAAGATGTCTTGTACCCGGTTTAACAATGGAGGTAGAGAAAAGTTGTACTCCACAACGCCAACTATTTGTAGTTTCTAAAAAGGGCCAATGAACCATATAGATAGATTTATGCCTTGTCCTAATATCTATAATCTACATCATGGTGTAACCCCTATTATTACATGGTCCCCTTACTGAAACTGCAAAGGCCTCCACGACATTATAATATAATACTTCTAACGACATTCTATAGTATTCATATTATCCTAGTTGATCTAGACCATCTCTATAGTAGATCAAACTATATTCAGGATCATGAGTGTCATCTATCTTAGGCCAGTGCAATAATTTTGTGGCCTCAAGGGTTACTCACAAGAAGCCGCAAATGGTTCCATACCAATGCTGGAATGGTAGCTGTTATTGTATGCAAAATCTAACAGTAGTCGGTGATCCTCCCAACTATAACCAATGCCTATAGAAATATTTTCCAATATTTCCTACAGATCCTTAATGGTAATCTTAGTCTGGCCATTAATTTTTGGGTGAAATGTTGTACTCAACTATAACTAGGTCCCAAACGGCTCCTATAATATCATCCACAACAAGTATGTAAAGAAAGAATAACGATCATAAAAACTAATAGATGGGACTCCATAGAGTTTTACTATATCTTTAATGTAGAGGTTTTTCAATATTCCTACTAAACTCTGCCCTCAAATAGCTAGGAAGTGGGCAGACAAGGTGAGTTTGTCAATGACCACCCAGATTGAATTGTGTCTCTTGGATGTATGTGGTAATACCATCATTAGGTATATATATATATATATATATATTTATATATATATATATATATATATATATATATATATATATATATCCCATTACACTTCCATTATGGAATCTCGAGGGGTTGATCTAAACCATTTGGAACTTGGTTCTTATACTTCACATGTTAACAAGTAAAGCATCGAGAGAAAAACTCAACAACTCTTTTCTTCATCCCTGGCCACCAAAATTGGAATCATAGGTCCCGATACAACATTTAAACACCTGAATGTATGTCTAATGGAGAAATATGAAACTCCCTCAAAACCTCCTCCCACAGCATCACTGGTACTATCATGCGTCCTCTTAAAAGAACAATATGCAACCCACATTTAGAAAATTCATCAAGAGCCTGGCCTGTAGGAATGTGAGAATGTAGAGTCTTTCAGTCGGTATCCCCAATCTGGGCCTCTATAATACCCTATAATAGTGGTGGGGTAACGACCATCAACATAAGGTATGTTTCTCTATGACTATACATAAATGATAATTGCATCATTTCCAACTACACTATTAACTCATTCTACAACTGCAAACTTGATCTCTTTCTTAGAGAATTTTCCACCATCTTCCCCTTTTTACGAGTATAGACAATATCAATGTCATATTCCAAGAGAAAATCCTTCCATTTCCTCTTTCTTAAGTTATGATCATTCTAGGAGAAGATATACTTGAGACTCGTGTGGTCGAAGTACAGAATAAATCGATCAAAAATCATTCTGTGCCACTAGATCGTAAATGAAAAATCTACATCTACTAACTCAAGGTCATGTTTCATGTAGTAATAGTCATGTGGTTTAAATTTTTGTGAACCATTTGAAATAATTTACTTCCTAATAATTAGAAAAAAACTAATCATTGTTCATGATTCATTGCATAATAATACACACTCGATACCCTCCTCTGGTATCCTCAAAATGAGAGTGGTCTTCAACCACTGCCTCAACCTCTAAAAGAACTAATGGATCATTTCTATCCACAAAAATGGATTACCCTTTTTATTCAATGTTTTCATTTGTTTTGATATCCTAGAGAAACCATGTATGAATGTCTAATAATAGCCTACCAACCAAAGGAAGCTCCACAACTCTGTCACCCTCTTTGGTAGCTGACATTATAGCAGAGCCAAGACCATGTTGGGGTCCACATCCACTGCATTATCTTTGATAACATATCCCGAAAAGTGGAACTCCTAAATCCAGATTGGGAAAGTCGAGATATTTTTTTGAAGATGGTGGTCTCGAAGTACACTCAGAACTATACATAAGTGTCTTGCATGCTACTCCTTTAACACAATGTATATAAGGATATCATCAAGTAATACAACCCTTAATTAGTCTATGTAAGACGGAATGATATGATTCATGAGTCCCATGAACACTTCTATGAATAATTCATGCCAACAGGAATAACCATGTACTCATTGTGACCCTTGTGACATGTGAATGTTGTTTTTTATATATCCTCATCCCATAATCACAACTCGCGATAACCTTATTGGTGGTTAGCCTTTGAGAACCATTATACCCATCAGAATGAATCAAAGAGGTTATTGATACTAAATAGTGGATACTTATTCTTTATGCTCACCTAGTTTAAATGAATGTAGTCCACACAAAACCTCAAGAAACTTTCTATCGTCTTGGAAACAAAATTATGGTTGGATAGGGAAAAACAATTGGGTCTCATGAATCACTACCTCTGAAGGTCCCCTGATTTCACCCTCATTTCACAAAGCTATACAAGATCTGTATGATATTCAGGTGTAGATTTTGGTGTAATCTTGTAGTGTATATCAATGAAAAATTTTATCTCTTAGTAGGGAGGAAAATCTAGAACATATTTAAGAAGTACATCCCTATACTATGCCACCATTGCAGGAAACTGAGGACTCATAATATCCACTGCTCTAATGGTCAGGCTACCAAATTTATGAGTAATTGTTTGCACTCTCTTGTGCATGAGTCCCTCAAGTGCTGCATGGATTTCCATTTCAACAAAAAAGGAAAACACAATTCCTTCATTGCATAGAAACCACACTAATCACCTAAAATAGTAAATTTGATGATAAACTATGAATAACAATTCCATACTGAGAACGAATTCATAAGGACTTGATGTATCTACCAAGATATCTCAACCATAACTATCACCTCCAAGAGTCAAGTTACTTTATTGACACCACTGAGTGATGATTAACTATCATCCCGTAAGATTTTCCAACCCTAATGGATGATTCAACGATTCAACAAAATATTCTATTCTCACACATGATTTTTAGCATGATAAGAATAAATAGGACCTATGTACATCAATAATACAAATAATGTAGAAAAACATATTGTACTTCAAATCATCCCTTGAGCCTCGTTGTTATCAGCCTCTATATCCTATATCTAGAATTGTTCCTACCCACCAAATCCCAAAACATTGAATGGACCACCAATGGGTGGTGTTGGTAATACGTTGATCCTATAACCACCTCCAACGACCCAACTGACCTCTCTACAATGTCAGTTATCCGGAAGACCACCTTAATCCTACGATTGTCTCTGTATCAGTGGTCCCTAGACCATATCCCAATATGTTTTATGATGTGTCAGTCAATCCCATTCCAGATGTCCCTAACCATCAAAAGAGAAACACCGTCTATCCCTATGACAATTCAAGCCATCCAAAGTACTCTGAACCACTAAACATGAGTCTTGAGGTCACCTCATAAAGCATCTGACCTACTTGGATCCCTAATAATATCCTTGGATAACAATTTCCATGGTCTTAGATACTTGGTTACCATATATAGATCCCACTACTGGGGTATTCTCTTCCAAAGAAATTTCTATATATAGGGCTCATTCAACTAACCCAGCATAGGTGGAATTATTAAGGTATACCGCTGATTACATGATGTCTTGGTGAAATACCTGCTCTAATGTATGAGACATGAAGAACTAGTACCATACAATATCCAAGAGTATCAAGAGATAACAATAAATATTTTTGAATTTTCCACCATGCTCATAGTGCCCTGCTGTAGATGTAGTAGCTTTTATATGCATATTGATTTCAACATGGCTAGATATAACTATTCTATGAAGGGATGATAAAAGTCTATCTAGGGGTGGTTTTCTTCTTTACATGACTATGTCACCAAGATCAAATATTTTCCCCAAAATCCCAAAAGAAGACTTAGGGAAACGACTGATATATGATCGGTAGGCATCCTCACATGGTGGATAATGAATGTGACTTCCTCTCGGTAGTCCTCAACCACCTAGGGGTATAGTTCACCCTGAAACCAGAGATTTTGATTCCTATGAAACATTTGAAGTAGAATCATCCTGTGTGTATCCTCATTTTAAAGTACTGGTACTAGATTCTACTCAACATATGGTGGTATAGTTGGTAATCCACCCATAGGTTCTATCTCTAGTATAGGCCCATGTACTGATGCCTCGTCACTAGGTGGATTTTCATCATCATCACATGGGGGAATCTTGGTTGTATTCGTATGTTGAGGCAACCTAAAATAAAACAAGATATAATACTGTCAATAGTGTATATTTGAGGAGTTGATTCAAGAAGGAAATGGACGACACAATCATTTTTATGTGATGTATATTGCATTATTTTCATTGCAACTGATGATCTCATATACAGAGTCAGAAAGTAGGTGACCAATGTCCTGATGTATGGATACATTATCCACCACCCCAAACCTACTGTCTACATCTTGAAAAGATAACTCAAAGCACTTAACACTATTTTCCAAAAAAAATATCATAGACTCTTCATCATAAACTATAAACAACATCCTCTGATACCACTCTATCACAACCCATCCCAGAGGGTTCTATGCCACGACTACCCAAACCCCCCCTCTGATAGGCCAAGTATAGCAACTATCACCATGTTAAAATAGCCAAAAAAAATGAGAGGCATTAGCCTTTGTACAGGTATAGATACACACATATCCAAGACACATAATAATGAAATGGAAAACAACGGAATGAATTCATGGATACAACTAAGGTCTTACAACCAGCTTATAAAATAATGAAAAGGAAAATTTAATAGGGATAAATACAATCCCACCATAAAGAGTCTATATAACAAGACCAATTGGAATTATAAAATATCTAACCTACTCCAAGGGTGAGTAATAATTCAATGGTATTATCCCAGAAAAATCCAAGGTCTGTCAAGCACTCCCTATGCTCATCCCACTCAATGTTCTCTTAGGACATTATCAAAAGGGCGATCATCTACACAAGACACGACACATGTGGGAAAATCTTGTGCCTGTGGGAGTATAAAACTAATCAGTAGGACACCCAAAAACACTAAACAAGAAGCACCATTTTGGTTAGCTCAATAAAGGATATAAAAATCAATGTGAAATAGAAATGGAAAAACTCCTACACTCAAGAGAGTCCCCACACCATTTAGAGTTCATAACCAACTTCCAGAAACATGATTCAACTCGAATCATGATCATTCCTGTATATCCCAGTCCAAGACCCATTATATCATAGGAGAGACTAGATAAATAGTTCAAGATCATTTGGGACTAACCCCTAAGAGAACACATTAGTCTAAGTATAATATGATACAAAGATAGGGGGTCACCCACATAACTACATGGGGACACCTGAACCCAATCTGGATCAACCTTTTACATGGGGGAACAATGACAATGATTCCACAGACCATACCGATGAAACCTAGTGCATGTATGATCAACACTCTTCTCAGGGTGGTCATGAAAATTTCACAATCTCTAACTTGGGATGATAGAAGATCAAACTACTGCATCACGAAGGGACACCATAACTCTATCTGATACATTTCTTTTAGAAGGGTTCAAAATACAGTGATGTGGACGTAATTTCACATTGTACCAATGATTAAAGGACCATGGGAAGACAACAAACATATACTAGTCCAAACAAGGAAAATTAAGATCCTCAAGAGCAATTGATCGGAGTAAACGATGTGTTCCAGTGGTTCCATGATGTGTACGGCTACACCAAGCTTTTCCAATGTCATAGAGTCTCACATAAAATTTATTCTCCATAAACATGGTGTGTGGAATATGTAAATGAAATATAGAGACACATGTTATCCTGACTATGTTTCCGGACTGTGCATGCGTATAGATGTCATGTCTTTGCACTGGTTTGGGTTCACAAAGCCATGTCATGTGGGAGTAAACAACACGTTCATTCCTTTGTAAGCTAACCTATGTAAGTGAACTTCTAAATTACAAACCCATTAAACCCGGAGGGGTCACATTTCATGTCATAGAGGTCACGTTTTGTTTGATCGTCATCTTCCTAACAAAACTATAGCCATCACTAATAGTTCCTGACACGCCATGTAATCCTAGATTTCATGTCACGTGTTATAGAATTATCTAGAATGTTATATTTGTGGTCACGTTCCCTATTGACCTCTCCACCCTTCAGTTTATGACCATTCTTCCTAGAAAAACATGATATCCAAGTCCTTACAAGCCTTCCCATCATTGATAAATGTGTTTCATCACTAGATATGGTTAAAAATAGGATAAAATATCCATTCTTTTATTTATGTCGACAAACAAAATTTCGGGAATTGTTTGTCATTCAATTATCTGCCGCAGCCACTGTCACACCTTCATCTCATTGTACAGATAATAGATCATTGATATCAGATCATTATAAAATGAAACACGTGCATAATGATCAATTCATAGGGAATAGTCTAACCCCAAACTAATGAAGAATGCATGTTGTGAAACATGGTATAGGGGAGAAAAGCACAATCATCAAGAGGAATGAATAACTATAAATTTTTAGGTTGATATAGGATAATTTCTATTAGAATGGTAAACTAATCCATCATCATATTAAATCCAATAACTTCTCATGATAAAATCCATACAAAATAAATCCCATCCCAAAAAATGCACGATTCGTGAATCAATCTATTGGCTAATTGATTCACATTCATTGTAGAAATTAGGAATGAGAATTAAATAATTGTAACACATTCCCTGCATAAATTTGGATTAGTCATTGATTAAGAATGAAGATACGTTAAATTCATTGGTGAGATTTTTAAAAATCATTGGGCGTCGATCCACGATTTATCACTATTCTTCATGAATGATTCTCTAGATCTATCTTCAATGAATCTCTAGAGGATTCAAGGCTTATGCATCTAACACTAGAATTCTGAAATAAAAATCTATTTAAATATTTTCAATCAGTTTCTTCTATAGAAATTAAATAAAATATTATATTTTAATTATTTAATTAATTTTAAAACTATCAGGGATTTTTCACTAACGATCTGCACCTTACAATGGTAGGTCGCTCTGAGGGTAAAAACGCCATTTTAAAGTCAATTGTAACCTAATATTTCAGATCTGAACATCCATTTATAAGTTATTACAATTTTTCTTGAAAACCCTGTTTTACTGAAATTTAATACGTTATTATATTTCAAACATTAATTTTAGGCACACTAGGCCTCAAAATCATACATCGTCTCAGTGCGTTGTCATGAAAATAATCTATACAATATTGAAAATTAATACACAAAAAATATAAGATTTTAAAACTTATTTTTTATAGTAAATATAAAATGGTTCTTATTTCCTAATTTAATAATTATAATTCCAAATTTTAAAAGTAATTTACAATATTCATCTTAATCATGGCGTAAAAATTAATTTCAATAGAACTGCATATTAAACTACAAAAAATGTTCTTAGAAAAATTCATTTCTTAAGAAGATAACTTAATTTACATTAAAATCCCATTTAATAATGATTCCCATGAAATATACTAGTTTATGACTAAATATTATGTGATAAATAACATTAAAATCAACTGAAACCCATATTGATACTTTTTAATACTTAATTTCATAAATGCACCAAAATTGTTTTTTATTTTAGTATAATATTACTTATGTTCCAAAAAGGACTTCCATGAATTTCCAAATTCCCTAGAATATATTCAAATGATTTATTTTACCCCATAAATACATGTTTGATTGATTCAAATTGATTAAAAAAAATTTGTTTATTTTTTTAAATTATGTTTTAATGAATGTAACGCTATTTAGAAAATTGGTATTTATCACTATTGAACTAAAAATAAACCATTTAAAGGAAACAATAAAAATCACTCTAAGATAATTTAAATATATTTATTAAAAATTGAAGATTTTTTTAAAAAAAATTAATTACTTAAATTTCTTAATATATCATTTAATAATATTTATATATACATAACATGCAGTGAATCCAACATTTACAAAAAAAATTATTTTGGCCATGAAAACTCAATACAATAATTCATATAGTTACCTAATTATATTATAGATGTTAATTATTAATTTTTATAGTCATTCAGTGAATAAAATTAATATATTTTTTATATAATTTTTAAATTTTTTAACAAGTAATAAAAAATACATATTCATACAAACAGTTTCTTGAAAATAAATTTTATTCACTAAGCGAATTATAGACTTCTTATATGAAATATACAATTTTTTTATCTAATTATGTACTTTCTAAATAACATGTAATGAATTTAATTTTTAATATTCTAATTTATTATATAATTTAGTTTCGTATTGAGTTAACTAGAATCTATCGATCATGTTTAATTTATTCAGAATTAAAATACATACTAAACCGTTGTGTGTTACAAAACTAGTTCTAGTAGATTACACATAACCATTAGTAAATTATTTAGCATGGAATAAATAAATAATAAAATATATAAGATTTATTTTAAAAATGTTTAATTTTTTTAAAAAAATCACAATAATTGAACTAATTATTTACATTAGAGAAATACACTTGTTAATATAAAAAGGAATCATAATAGATGGTAGTGATTACCACTTATCCTTTTTGGATCAAAAACAACAAGTTATTCCCATATTAAAAATTCCCTATCACACCAATACCATTCCTCTTAGGCCCAATCATTATGGAACATATATCCCATCAGTTTTACAATATCACTAAAAAAATCTACATTATATGTTTCAGGTCTAACTATGGATGAGAATCACTTTAATTAGTAGGATTTCCCAAAACCATTCACACATGTTCCCACAGAAGTCATATTTGATCTAATATGACAATTTTTTTTTGGAATAAAATTGAAATGAAATTTTAGGAAATTATTTTTCCTTTAAATTAGTCAAATGAATTTCTATATGTTCGTATTAGAGTATCCACACATATAATGACATCCAATTTATATACGATTATTTATTAAACTACAGTTACATGATTTTGATCACCATAAGAAATGTATAAGTAATATAATATCCATTTACAAGTAGTTTAATACATTTATGACCCTGTTACACTTAAAATTAATAATCACCAACCTAGAAAACCCAATATGCATATTTCTACCCCAACCATGTTTATTTCCATCCACAAAACATCATTATCATCATGTGAGTGTTTTTAATTTTCATTCCATTAGACGAATATTAGATTATGAAATTGTATTCATCAATAATTTATCAATATAATATTAATTTAATAAAAATTCCATATATCAAAATCTTATTTATGATAACATCATTTTTTGATAAATAAACACCATGTTTTGAAAACATAGTAATCATATATTTACTAAAAAATCCCATTTTACCCTTTCATAAATCCCAATAAACTGTGGTTTTATCAAATTATTTTCATTTAAATATTTGGAAAATATCAATCAATAAATCAGGATATTTAAAATAACATTAATGAATAGAAATTAAATATTACCAAAAAATAGATCAAATGAGAACCATCTATAATAACTTTTTTCCAAAGTATTTTTCTTAAGATCTCATGTTTATTAATTTAAAGATTCAATATACATTTCCATGTCATCAAAATTATCCTTTGAATATAGTTCCAAAACACATGGATCTAAACATCACATTTAATAATTGATAGTGTGGCTTGTTAAAATTTTGCAACACCCCTTGCTGAATTAGTATGACCCATGTCACCATTTTAATGACACTACTATAACTCTTGGGTTCATAGTACATTTTTACCAAATAGTGTTATTACCCTCATTCCATTGTATATATCCCTATGTAACTCATTTCACCCAAGTAGTGAAATAAAAAACATTATCATGAGAATATAATAGTGTAGAATATCCCCATGAAAAATGTGATAAATATATTATTTTCTCCATTTATAGAAAGAATGGTTGAAATAAAAGTTATATGTATTTTGGATGTCTTATATAGGAATTATAAATTTTATATTATTTTATGAATTTATTAAGGACATTTATATCAAAAATATATTCATGAGTTATATACCTCACCATCATTAGGTCACAATATACCCAAGTCTTACTACCACTATTAATGAATATATATATAGGGAAGAGAATAACAATAAAAGAAAACTATATATTTATAAGTATTATTCCAAAATTTTAAGGAATTCATCCTCAATTAAATACTCGCTATATAATAGATAAATATTTATAAAATTAGATTTCTTAAAAAGATCCCTCTTCACTCCCATCCTATTTTTTGGTCGGAGTGGATACTCAAGAGGGGGGTGAATTGAGTTCCAATTAAAATTTCTCTTTTAAAACATTGTCTTAAAAACCACCAAATAAAATACTGAATTAAACTATAGTGAATTTTATCAAAGTAAGGGTTCGGTTGGGTTCTCAAGGGATTGATTATTTCCCAGTTAATCAAAAAATAAAGGTTGATTAACTTTTGAAACAAACTTACTGATTTACAACTAATATGAACCCTTGCGAATTTAATTATCAAAGTTACTTTAAAATAGTTTTGGTTTTAAAGAAATTAGAAGCGTATTAAAAGAATAACATTGACAGATATAGCACAGCAGATATAACCAAGAGGTTCAGTCTCAAGCCAAAACATAGTACTCTCACCAATTTGTATAAATTTGATCCACACCCTGGATCGGGGTTCACAACAGTTTACACCTGTCTAGGTCTAAGACCTCTACCACTATTATTTGTGGGAAACAGAACAACAACAACCAGCTGTCCAGGTCACACACGACCTCTACCACTATCTCAGTGGGAAATAGAAGATGTAAGAGTTTGAGTGAGGATTTACAGATCCTCCAGTTAAAGTATAAGAGATAGTGTGTGTGTTAAATGCAGGAGATAACACACACTGCTAGAAATGTAAAATAATGAATCACAGAGTAGAGATGTAGAGTTTTGAAGTGGCTCTAGTGATTTCAATGAAGCTTTGGACTCCTTGAGTTTGATCAGAGATGATTCTGAGTCCTCGTCTAGTTTTTGTCTAAAAAACTGAGTGTCATCTGCTTGGTATCCAGATTCAGAGATAGTGAGAAATGTAGTGAATGAAGTTCTTCAATGGCCTCATGGAAGTATAGAACTCTTCTTGAGTAAGCATGAGTGTGTATGAGGTTCTGTGTTTTTCTACGACTATCTCATTCACCACTCATTGCACTCTACTGTCTTATCATTGTTATTCCCCGTATCTCGATGCACCAGCTATGGCTTCTTGTATTTATGGCATGAGCTCTAGTAAAAGAAATGATTTATTTTTGTGGGTATGAGGTACGGTTCCCTGACACGAAAAAACCTTCATTAAATAAATGACAGAGCATTAAAATATTCCTAATATGATCGTTGGTTAGATTAAATAAAGATAAAGAAATTCAAATAGTTGTTTATGACTATCGGTGTGTCAAGTGATCGGTAGGTCATCAGCATCAGCATTAGTGTGTCATGATCAGTGACTCATTTGATCAGCATCGGTGAGACATCGTTGGTGACTCAGATGATTAGCATCGGTGAGACATCTTCGGTGAATCATATGATCAGCATCAGTGTGTCATGATCGGTTACTCATGTGATCAGCATCGGTGAGACATCTTTGGTGACTCAGATGATCAGCATCGGTGAGACATCTTCGGTGAGTCAGATGATCAGCATCTGTGTGTCATGATCAGTGACTCATTTGATCAGCATTGGTGAGACATCTTTGGTGACTCAGATGATCAGCATCGGTGAGACATCTTCGGTTACTCAGATGATTAGCATCGGTGTGTCATGATCAGTGACTCATTTGATCTACATCGGTGTGTCATGATCGGTGAATCATTTGATATGCATCGGTGTGTCATGATCGGTGACTCATTTTATCTGCATCGGTGTGACCATTGTCCTTTGATATGGATCGGTGCGACCGTTGTCCTTTGATATCGATCGGTGTGACCGTTGTCCTTTGATATGAATCAGTGCGACTGTTGTCCTTTGATATGGATCGGTGTGACCGTTGTCCATTGATATGGATCAGTACGACCATTGTCCATTGATATGGATCGGTGTGACTGTTGTCATTTGATATGGATCGGTGTGACCGTTGTCCTTTTATATGGATCGGTGCGTCCATTGTCATTTGATATGGATCGGTGCGACCGTTGTCCTTTGATAGGGATCAGTGCGACCTTTGTCCTATGATATGGATTGATGCGACCGTTGTCCTTTGATCCAGAGGACTTACAAAATACTTGTAAATCAATAACAAAGGGATAAAAACATGATCCGGCCAATATACACAGATTCACTAAGAGATTGTGATTATGTATATTAGAAATCCAACCGGATTAAGTAATTGATGATTTTTGATTATTAAAACAGAAATCATAGGAAGAATTTCAACAATATTCCAGAGGACTCAAAAATCTCCCCCTTTTTGATAATCATTAATCATAGCCAATCACAAAGCATAGCCATAAAAAATATAATATTTCATCAATAATAAGGCACAATAAGAATAAAAACATAATGAGATATAAATCTCCCCCTGAATATATTCCTTTAAATACTTATGCAAGCATTTCCATAAAAAGATATAAATCACCACCTTGAGAGATGCATCTCCCCCATATCCCCATAGATCCATAGATATACAGATTTCTCCCCCTTTGGGCTAATCAAAAAGGAGGGAAAACAGATAATGAAGAGATTAAAAGAATACATCAGTGAGAATAAAAAGAAAAGAGAATAACATTTTTATGACATCACAGTACAATCACAACAGGGTTCACCCAATCAACAACAACGCACAACTATATCTGGGGATGTAACGTGGATTTTCCCTTGTCAGAAGGATCAATTGTTGGTAAGTTGTAAGGCTTGGAGGCAGGTTGAACTGGGTGAATTTGAAATGGTGGTAAGATGACTCAAGAGGTTGGAGGAGAGGATGCCACTAGGATTTGCTGTGGAGCTGTAGGAGCTGGTTGAGAAGATTTTTCAGGAACTGGTCGGAGTTGAGATAGAGCTTGAGCAACAGAGATCTGATTTGGAGCAACATCAGAGGCACTAAGAGGGTCAGTAGTAAGAAGCACAATGATAGTGGCTTGTGCATTCAGATAAGGCTTTAAAAGATTTATGAAATTATGAATAACTTCTCTACTATACTGCATAGCCTTCTCAAAATCATCCTTATTCTCCAGGAATCATTCCATGGTTGGAGTAATATCTTACAACTGTCGAACATGAGTCTTGAAAGCTTTAGTAACTGGAGGTAGTCTCAGATTGTCATCTAACACTTTGAAATTCACCGTCATCTCATGCTTGGTATAGATTTTTGAAAAGTAGTGATCAACATTTTCCTTGATCTCTCTCTTTGAGCTTTAGTGGCATTTACTGAATATAATTCTACCATCTTATGAATGTGATCATTGTGCTCCTTCATCTTCCTCAACAAGTCCAAATCAAGAACATTCCTAAAGTCGGCCAATTCATCATGCACAATATGCCTTAGAGCCTCTAGCTCTCGAGTAGTTATCTTGGTTACTTTGGTTGTACTGGCTTGAGCAACTATCTGTGTTATCTCAGCTTTCAACTTTCTCAGATCAGACTTCTTAAGATGTTCAATTAGATTTATTAACACTTCCATCATACCAGAGATGGTGGATCTAAATTCGTTGGATAAAGAAACTAAGCCAGATTGTAGATCCTTGAAAATCTGATTTAGAGAGGCTATGTGCCTGCCAATAAACTCACTAGTATTGGCCAGGTCTGGTTTAATAGCATTTGAAATCTCTTCTTTGACTGTATCTCTCATAGTAGTAAGCAACTCACTTTTGAACTTATCAAAATTAGACTGAGAGAAAGTAGAACTAGGTAGATGAGCACCTGTAGCATCAACACCATGAGAAGACCTTGCCTCAATTGGTTGGCTTTCCATCATAACCGCAGTAGATTCTGATTCTTCTTCTTCTTCAGAATACTCTAAACCCAAAACAGTAAAACCAGGGTAATAATCCCAGATAGCAGCACACAGAGTGTATTTCGGTTTATCATAACTTTCGTTTCCATTGATTTCAAGATATTCTCTCTTTCCATTGACATTTGTTTCTAGTACAGTTTGATGTGTTTCTGTTGGAGGTACAGAAAGAACATCCACTGGTCGGTTATCACCATCACCATCATCATTATCATCATCATCATCATCATCTCCATTCTCATTTCCATTCTTCACAGAAACGTCATTGTCAGAAACTTCAGTGTCACTAGCTTCTTCATCACCAAGAACAGGTTCTGATTCAGGTAAGGGTAAAGGTGGACTGGAAGATCCAAATTCTATTCTTCTCTTAGGGCTCACAGTATCAGGATCAATCCTATAATCAGGAGGGGACATACTTCCTTCTTCTGTTTCAGCTTCTTCCATCCCTTGTTTACTAGACTCTTCAGTGTCTTTATTCCTTTCAACATCTACTTCTTCCTCATCATCAGAAAAAATTGGCTCCTCATCTGATTTCAAACCAGGGTCTCTCAGACCCTTCGAACTCTTTCCATGATCAGTGGGGTTTTAAGATTCATAAAACATGTCCTCATCAGCAACCCAGCATTTCTTCCATGGGTTCCAGTTTATTTTCATCTGTTAAAAAATTTCATTATTAACACAATAAGCACTGTCAAATTCGGCTATTTCATCAGCTTCATCAACACATTCCAGATTCTTTAACATAGCAGAGATCATTTTGGAATAGAACATGGCAGTAGAATTATTAGAAGTTTTCACCATTCTAGATATGTGAACCATTATATATTTACACAAATTTATCTTCTCATGGGTCTTTCGTAAAAACAATAGAAAAACATCTTAGTATCTTTCACCGGAAAAATATCCTTTCCTGGGGCAAATTTAGTGCTGAATAAACTTAAAGAGAAGTCTACATTCACCATCCAGCTCTGAGGCTATGATTCTCCTTGACTCTCTGTTTCCAGTCAAAAGCTACAAAGCTAACTCATAAGAGAAGTATTCAGTGGTTGGAGGAATGTTTCCATCATAATCCTCATACCGAACCTCATGGGGTACATTCAAACATTCAGCCCATTGTTTAGAAGAAAAAGATATTTTCATTCCATTCACTACAGAAGAAATTCTGGAAGCCTCGACACCATCTAAATTAACTTGCATATTTATATAAAACTCATACATTAGATTTGGGTATTATACACAAGTGTTATCTGAGAACCAGGATTTCCATCCTTGTGAATCTATAACTTGTAACAACAACGACTTACTTGTCAAAAGCCAGGAGGAGCTGAATTCCTTTTCTATGGCAACAATCCGAGTTTCCAGGTTCGGATTTACTGATCTTTGAGTGGTACTACTCGACTCGCCTCGAGCACGCTTTGAAGGTACAAGACATTCTGATCCTTTTCTCGGTCTCTTCTGCTTAGCCATTTGACAATTCTGGGGAAATCAGGAGTTTGAATGTTCGAAGTAGAGGAAAAGAGAGGAAATAATGTTTGGCAGGAAAAAAAATGAAAGGTCAACGGTTTGGGGAATAGAAATAGTCGCGTATCATTTATTTCATCATTTAGGGTTCCCATAATAAAGATAAAAGTAGTTAATTAATCACAACAGAATAAAAAGTAATATAAAGAAAGATCGGTTTCACAGATCGGTTTCACAGATCGGTTTCACATATCGGTTTCACAGATCGGTTTCACAGATCGGTTTCACAGATCGGTTTCACATATCGGTTTCACAGATCGGTTTCACAGATTGGTTTCACAGATCGGTTTCACAGATCGGTTTCATAGATCCGTTTCACATATCAGTTTCACAGATCTGTTTCACAGATCAGTTTTACATATCAGTTTCACAGATCGGTTTCACATATCTATCATACACAAATCTTGATTAATAAAATTCATTCTTTCAAAATATAAAGGCTTTGTAAAAATATCAGCTAATTGATGTTTAGAACTAAAAAATTCTAGAGAAATATCACCTTTCTGATAATAATCTCTTAGAAAGTGATGTCTGATATTAATGTGCTTAGTCCTAGAGTGAGACACAAGATTTTTAGATATGTTGATCCCACTAGTATTGTCACAGTTAATTTAAACCTGTTTAAAATCAAATCCATAGTCCAATAAAGTGTGTTTCATCCACAAAATCTGTGCACAGCAACTACCAGTAACAATATATTCTGCTTCAGCAATAGACAATGCAACTGAGTTCTGTTTCTTACTACACCATGATACTAGGGACTTTCCAAGTAAATGACATGTTCCAGATGTTCTTTTCCTATCTAACTTACATCCAGCAAAGTCAGCATCTGAATAACTAGTTAGGTCAAATTATTTTCCTTTTGGATAAAAGAAACATAAATTCACAGTATACTTATGATATTTAAAAATCCTTTTAACACCCAGTAAGTGTGATTCTTTAGGATTAGCTTGAAATCTAGCACACATACACACACTAAACATAATATCTTGTCGACTAGCAGTAAGATAAATTAAACTCCCAATCATGCCTCTGTAATAGGTTTGATCAACTGGTTTCCCAGTTTCATCAACATCCAACTTATAGGTATTACTCATAGGTATATCAATTTCCTTAATACTCTCTAAACCAAAACGTTTCAATAAATCCTTATTATATGTACTTTGATTTAGAATAATACCATCTTTAGTTTGAAAGATTTGAAATCCAAGAAAATACTTAAGCTCTCCCATTAAGCTCATTTCAAACTCATTTTGCATAACCTTTGAAAAATAAGTACATAAAGAATCTTTCAAAGATCCCAAAATAATATCATCAACATATATTTGTACTATTAACACATCTTTTGAAATCCTTTTTATAAAAAGAGTGGGATCAGCTATTTCTTTTGTAAATCCTTTTGAAATAAGAATGTTTGAAAGTCTTTCATACCATGCTCTTGGATCTTGTTTTAAACCATATAAAGCTTTATAAATTTTGAAGACATGACTTTGAAAATGAGGATTTGTGAAACCAGGTTGTTGTTCTATAAAAACATCTTCAGCAATAAAACCATTTAAAAAAGAACTTTTCACATGCATTTGATATAACATGAAATTTAGATGTGGTGCATAGCCAAGTAAGATCCTAATAGACTCTAATGTAGCTACAGGTGAAAAGGATTCCTCATAGTCAATTCCTACTTCTTGATTTTAAACTTGTGCAACTAGCCTAGATTTGTTTCTAATGATGTTTCCAGATTCGTCAACTTTGTTTCTAAACACCCATTTTGTGCCTATTGTTATAATGTCCTTAGGTCTTTCTACTAATTTCTAGACTTTGATTCTTTCAAATTGATTTAGTTCTTCTTGTATATCCATTACGCAAAATTCATCATTGATATCATCATTGATATTTTTAGGTTCTAGCTATGACAAGAAGGCTTGATGTTCAACCTGATTTCTAAGAGAAGCTCTAGTCTGTGTCCCCCTTTCAATATTTCCTACAACATCTTCTAAAGTATGATTCTTCAGAATTCTAGTTGATCTAGAAAAGGTTGGGCTCAAGATTTTTGGTTCATCTACAGGTTGAGGTTCAACAGAAGTAGGGTCTGGAAAATTTCCAAAACTGGATGTTTTAACTACAGGTCCACTGTCTTTATCATTAATGTTCAAAACAGACAGATTATCTTCAAGATTTTCAAGAGAGGTATTAGGTTCATGTGGAGCAGTTTCATCAAATTTTATGTGAACGGATTCTTCCACACATTTGGTTCTCTTATTGAAAACTATATAGGCTTTACTATAAGTTGAGTAACCTTGAAAAAATCCTTCATTACTCTTGGATACAAATTTTTCGAGATTTTCTTTAGTAATAAGAATAAAGAATTTGTATCCAAAAACTTTTAAGTAGTTAGCCTTAGGTTTCCTATGGTTCCACAACTCATATGGGGTCCTATTAAGAATAGGTCTGATCATGACTCTATTGATTACATAACAAGCTATATATACAACTTCAGCCCAAAAATAAATAGGTAGGTCATACTCATTAAGCATAGTACTAGCAATTTAAAGCAGGGTTCTATTCCTCCTTTATACTACACCATTCTGTTGAGGTGTCCTAGGGGCAGATAAATTGTGACTATACCCATTGCGTGAGCAGTAAGATTCAAACTCATGATTTTCAAACTCACGGCCATGATCAGTTCTCAGAGTTTTAATCATAAGTCCACTAAGGTTTTCTACAGACTTGGAGTATTTTACGAAGCAAGAACAAGCTTCACTTTTGTGAGCTAGAAAATATACACAAGTATATCTAGAAAAGTCATCTACAAGAATATAGACATAATGTTTCCCTTTTAAACTAGAAACTCTAGAAGGTCCAAATAAATCCATGTGAACCAACTCGAGAGGTTGAGAAGTTGAAACTTATTTCTTTGTTTTAAAATAAACTTTATGTTGCTTTCCCTTTTGACAGGGATTACAAACATTATCTGCTGGAAATTCAAGATTGGGTAGATCTCTAACTATGTTTTTCCAAGCAAGTTTTCTAAGTGAATTCACATTGAAATGTCCTAATATTCTGTGCCAAAGCCAGGACTCTTTATAAAATGCATTTAAACAAGTAACATTTTTCTTAGCTAAAGAATTTAAATCAACAACATAAACATTTTCATTTCTCAAAGCAATAAGCATTAAAACATTTTTAGAATTAAAAACATTTCCAGAATAATTTTCAAATTTAACATAAAAACCATCATCACATAATTGAGGAATACTTAACAATTTGTATTTATGTCCATCAACAAATAAAACTTTAGAAATTAATACTAAGTCAGTGTTACCAATTTGGCCTAAGCCGATGATTTTCCCTTTAGAATTATCACCAAAGGTGAAAAAACCTCCATCAATTCTGACAAAGCTTTTAAAGCATGAGAAATCTCCAGACATATGTCTTGAACATCCACTGTCCAAATACCAAGGCTTTCTACTGGAGCTCTTTAAGTAGGTTACCTCAGAGGTTTTTGTCATAAAACACATGTTTGCCTTATTTCTATGCTCAGTTTCAGAAACTTCAGATTCAGTGGAGCTATCCTCAGAAGCACTCCAAGTAGCCTTTATAGCCTTTTTGTACTTACTGTCCTTGTAATCATACCTCTACTTGTATTTCATCTTTGGACAGTCTGCTTTTATGTGTGCCTTTCTTTTGCCCTCATAGAAGACAACTTCATCTGATTTTTCAGATTTCTTCCAATTCTTTTTCCAATGTCCCTTGCTATCATACTTACCATTATAATTTGATTTTCTGAAAAACTTCTTCTTCCTATACAACTTTTAAAATATTCTGGAAATGTGAGCCATCTCAACATCACAATCAGAAGCACTTTCACTGTCTTCATAGCTTGAACTCTCATTTATATCATGAAGCATCTCTTTATCCTTGTTCTTTGAAGTTGAAGTCTTGAAATCAACTGACTTCCTTCTAGGTTCATCATCATCTTCTTTTTTAACATTGAGTTCCTCTTCATACATCATCAACATGCCAATTAGTTCCTTGACTGGTAGTTCACCAATATCACATGATTCTCTAATTTAGACAGATGTTCCCCTCTATCTTTCAGGTAGACATCTAATAATTCTCATAATTTGTTCCTTCGATGGAACATCCTTTCCCAGAGAAGTCCTTGTGTGGACAATTTCATTAAACCTGAGATACATGTCAGAAATGGGTTCATCAGGCTTCATCTTAAAATTATAATACTTAATAATATAAGTGTTCAATCTCATTTCCTTGACATTAGTTGTTCCTTCAGGACAAACAGCTAAGGTATCCCAAATTTCATAAGTAGTTTTATAAGCAGATTTTCTATTAAATTCCTCATCTCTTAAAGCACCGTACACAGAATTCATAACTTTGCGGTTATTATTGTAGGCAGCCATAGTAGCTTCATTCCAAGTAGTTCTAACAGTAGTAGGAATTTTATATTCTGATTCTATAGTAGTCCAAATATCAAAACCCATGCTTTCTAAATGAATTTTCATCTTGATTTTCCACTGAGCATAGTTAGTTCCATTGAAAAATGGTGGTCTATTGGTAGCAACACCTTCATGTCTATTATCTATGATAGCTTACTTAATGCAAAAATTTTAAAGTGATAAAAATTTAGAAATAATAAAAATTTTAAGAACATTATAATACAACAAAAATCACATTTGAAAAACAGAGTACTTTTACAAAATATTTAAATCTTCCTCTGATACCAATTGTTGGTCAGAGTGGATACTCAAGAGGGGGGTGAATTGAGTTCCAATTAAAATTTTTGTTTTAAAACAATTTCTTAAAAACCCCTAAATAAAATACTGAATTAAACTATAGTGAATTTATATCAAAGTAAGGGTTCGGTTGGGTTCTCAAGGGATTGATTATTTCCCAGCTAATCAAAATAGAAAGGTTGATTAACTTTTGAAACCTACTTACTTTATTACAACTAATATAAACACTTTCAAATTTAATTATCAAAGTGACTTTAAAAAATTTTTGGTTTTAAAGAAATTAGCAGCGGGATAAAAGAATAACTTTGATAGATATATCACAGTAGATATAAACAAGAGGTTCAGTCTCAAGCCGAGATTTAATCCTCTCAACAATTTGTATAAATTTGATCCACACCCTGGATCGGGGTTCACAATAGTTTACACCTGTCCAGGTCCAAGACCTCTACCACTGTTATTCGTGGAAAACAGAACAACAACATCCAGCTGTCCCGGTCACACACGACCTCTACCAATATCTCAGTGTAAAATAGAAGATGTAAGAGTTTGAGTGAGGATTTACAGATCCACCTATTGAATTATAGGAGACAGTGTGTGTGTTAAATGCAGGAGATAACACACACTGCTCAAAATGTTAAATAATGAATCACAGAGTAGAGATGTAGAGTTCTGAAGTGTCTCTAGTGATTGCAATGAAGATTTGGACTCCTTGAGTTTGATCAGAGATGTGTCTGAGTCCTCGTCTAGTTTTTGTCTAAAAAATAGAGTGTCATCTACTTGGTATCTAGATTCAGAGATAGTGAGAAATGTAGTTAATGATGTTCTTCAATGTCCTCGTAGAAGTACAAAACTCTTCATGAGTAATCTTGAGTGTGTATGAGGTTCTGTGTTTTTCTACGACTATCTCATTCACCACTCTTTGCGCTTTACTTCTTGTTGTTGTTATTCCCCGTATCTCTGTGCACCAGTAGGGGCTTCTTGTATTTATGGCATGAGCTCCAGTAAATGAAATGATTTAATTTTGCGGGTATGAGGTAATGTTCCCTGACATCCAACAACCTTCATTAAATAAATGACAGAGCATTAAAATATTCTTAATATGACCGTTGGTTATATTAAATAATGATAAAGAAATTCAAACACCTGTTTATGACTATAGGTGTGTCAAGTGATCCGTAGGTCATCAGCATCAGCATCGGTGTGTCATGATAGGTGACTCATTTGATCAACATCGGTGATACATCTTTGGTGACTCAGATGATCAGCATCAGTGAGACATCTTCGGTGACTCAGATGATCAACATCAGTGTGTCATGATCAGTGACTCATTTGATCAGAATCGGTGAGACATCTTTGGTGACTCAAATCATCATCATCGGTGAGACATCTTCGGTCACTCATATGATCAACATCGGTGTGTCATGATCGGTGACTCATTTGATCAGCATCGGTGAGACATCTTCGGTGACTCATATGATCAGCTTCGGTGAGACATCTTCGGTGACTCAGATGATCAGCATCGGTGTGTCATGATAGGTGACTCATTTGATCTGCATCGGTGTGTCATGATCAGTGACTCATTTGATCTGCATCACTGTGTCATGATCGAAGACTCATTTGATCTGCATCGGTGTGACCGTTGTCCTTTGATATGGATCGGTGCGACCGTTTTCCTCTGATATGGATTGGTGCGACCCTTTTCCTTCGATATGGATCGGTACGACCATTGTCCTTTGATATGGATCGGTGCGACCGTTGTCATTTGATATGGATCGGTGCAACCGTTGTCCTTTGGTATGGATCGGTGCGACTGGTGTCCTTTGATATGGATCAGTGCAACCGCTGTCCTTTGATATGGATCGGTGCGACCGTTGTCCTTTGATATGGATCTGTGCGACCGTTGTCCTTTGATATGGATTGGTGCAACTCTTGTCCTTTGATATAGATCGATGCGACCATTGTCCTTTGATCCAGAGGACTTCCAAAATACTTCTAAATCAATAACAATGAGATAAAAACATGATCCATCCAATATACATAGATTCACTATGAGATTGTGATTATGTACATGAGAAATCCAACCGGATTAAGTAATTGATGATTTCTGATTATTAAAACAGCAATCATAGGAAGAATTTCAACAATCTTCTAGAGGGCTCAACACTATTTTAACTCCAAATTCAATCAATAGATTCCCAAATATTTACATTGGACTATCGTTCCTAAAAAAATAACTATGTTCATAATAATAAATACTATAAAACCGTTTTGAAAAATAAATATTATTAGATAACTATCTAATAATCCATTTTAATCTTATTTGTTTATATATGATAAAACCCATTCAAACCACATAATTATACCTATATATAATAATTCCACTTGTCTCAAAAAATTAATCAAGAACATATCAAAAATTAATTCTTTTGAAACCACTTAGTTTCAAATATTTTCATCCATCACATGAAAAATAATATTATTTCCTTAATTAAATAAATAATTTCTATGAAACTATATTCATTATGGAAAGGAATTTATTAAATCTACTAACTAATCATAGCCAGATTAATTAATTAACTCATAAAAATATATATGATAATTACCCACACCAAAGGAATTATTATCAAAAAAATGAACAATAATAATGCTTTATCAAAATTATTGGGATATTTTTATCACATTTTAGGATCACTTTCAAAATTTTCATCCAGGAAATTTATGTTTTCTTTAATAATCTTATGAAAATGAAATTTTATTCACAATTAATATTTTTTTTGGATGTTAAAAATAGTCACTAGAGTCTAGAAAAATATCACATATAGTTACAGTTACATATATTCCCACTAGAAAATTAAGATATGGGTCTACCAAATGCATCCACAACAGTGAAATATGAATGTTAACATTTATAAAATCACAATAATTTGGAATTTATTCTAGAAATAAATAATATCTACTAACCTAAGTATTTCAAATGGACCAAAATTTTATGGTTTCATCTATCCAAGTTTCTTCTTCCTTCAATGCCCCAAAATATAATAAAGATAAAAATGGGATTGATCACTAACCATAAAATCCAATAGTTATCACCAATAACCCATTCAATATTTTTTCCAATCCTAAAAGTCATTAATACCATTCATGTTAAATTAAAATGATATTTCTTCTCTTTCCATATTGATAATACCAAGAAAATCATTACTCCCATATAAATCAAATATAATTATCCTCAATTTATTAATCCATATGATGTGTCAAAATTATTCATTCATACTAATTATTAATAAATAATGTTGTAATAAAATTGTATAAAAGGACTGTAATATTCAAATTTTCTTCTGAAATCAATCTCAAATCCCAATTAATTCCATTTAATGTCTTTATAGATCATTTCTACTATCAATATGACTAAGAGTTATATAATGTTTCCTTTTTTCCAAACAACAATTACCAATGTATTCTTGACTAAAATCATAGATAGAAATATGGTTTCGCATGTGGTATAATTTTTTAATAAATTCCATGAAACATAACTATTATATATATATATATATGATACTCATGTATTATATTAGGAATTTATTCCAAATATGTATGGAATGATATCATTTTATTTATTCGTGTACAATGACCCAAACATCATATTTCATCCTCAGTGCTCAAGGCTAGCTGACCAAAATATCCATTACAATATTTTCCTATAATAATGCATTAGTAGGTAATGATTTAAAAAGTCTCATAAGTCTTTAATTTTAAAATTTCATCTATTGAAAAAAATTAAGATATAAAAAATGATATAAATTTTTTTATTTCCTTCCACTGAATATACTATCTGGTGTTGTAGAATAATGTCATAATCTCATGATGAAGTATCCATCATGTTTTATAAAATGACATTAGAACCCCTTATTTCAATCATGATTTGATAACCATTCAATCAATTAAATAGAATATCAAGTATTTTAACATTTATCACCCATTAATGGTATCTGTAGTATTTAGGGCATCACATATTCTCAAATTATTTTCTCCAATGTCTTTTTACACATTTAAATAATCCATATGGAAGATTTTACATCAATATGATATAATTTAATATGACCCCTTACTCACATGAAATAAAATTCTTATCATCCATTAATATAATTATATTCTTAATTTTCTAATACAATCCTTTAATGAAATGTAACTACTATTGCATTACCCATTTATTGCATATAACTCATGTAGAGACCCATTTTTTTCTTGACATGGACTTTTTCCATTTGTCAGTTTTTATATCTTGACATCCTATGTGGCATAAAAAAGGAATACTAGTATAGTAAATTATATTTGAAAATAATTTGGATTCTTCCATTCATCTAAGTATATTACTTTCACCCTTAAGATAAATATTGGTAAACTTATAAGATATAAAAAATTAGTGGAATAATTAAAATTAATTAATAAAAAAATATTTTTTCACACATCGTAATAATAACAATATCTCTAAAATTATATCCTTTATAAATATAATGAAACCATTGTTTTTTATGAAAACATATATTTTCTATACTTTAGATATAAGATTTATTATTCGGTGTCAAGCCAATAAATAACCTTTTTAAAGTGATTTATTTAAAATCAACATAATATCTAAATAAATATAAGTTATTTTAATATTTGAGAGAAGTTACATGGATATCACTAACAATTGTATTATTCAAGTCTCAAATTAAAAGACCCCTGTAAATTTTATGATTTCTAGTGTTTACATGGAAATCCTCAAGGTAGTAGTGAAATCAATGAACTTCATCTATGGATTTAATTTTTTTTGTAAAAATGATTTACCATTTAGGTAGGTAGTTATTTTTATTTACATTCACCTCATTTTAAACTTTTTGATCTCTACCTCTATGATGAAATGATATAAAGGTAATTTTAATGTAAATATGTTATTGCAAAGGAATATTAAATGTAATAACCCTTAAAAATGTAATTATATTAATAATGCTAGATTTTTACAAATCTAATTCTAATGACATGAAATAAAAATATCTGATTGATATTATAATGGATAAATAATTACTATAGATAATTAGAATAATTAATTATGTATCTGTAGTATTAGAAATATTAAGGTTAGTTTTTTATAATTCTCATCGAATAATTGAGTATATAATAATAACAATTTATATTCTATTATTATTAGAAATTTGGTTCTCATATTAATCTTTTTATAAATTTGTTATTTTATAAATGATGTAATCTAGTGAAAATTTTGATATATATTATTACAAAATAATTTATTTTGATCATGTGGAGAGAATGATTTTATTAATGAGATAGCCAGTTGTATAAAACATCAGGAAAGTCAATATAATAAAGATTTTTTTGTTTCTATGTGTTCCCGATTACCCACATGTCATATAAAGATAAACATATCTAGTTTCATAAAAAATAAAATATTAGGAATAAACAATTTTATATGTGAAGCTAGATTTTTTTTGTGAATATTTGAGTTGGATTCATTCTTATTTATGTTATTTAACATTGCATTAACATGTGGCATTAATTTATAGAATTTTATTCTAATAAATTTTTCTTATGATTTGGAAAATATTACCATCAATCAAACTTTTTTAAAAATTATCAACATATAATCATTTTGTCTTATAATTGATAATTTTTTTATGGCCATCCATCCCACTAACCATCAATGCTTGAATATTTTCATCATTGTTTCCATTAATTGATTTGATTATGTTCTCATAGACCCGCAATGTGGTGAAGCTAGAGAAATGTATGAATAAATGTGTGGAAGTGAAGACACAATAGGTGTAGAAATTGTGTGATTAATGGTTGGATGAAAATGGTTAAGATAAAGAAGGTTTTCTATAAATAACTCATCTGAGGTGAGATTTAGGTTCAAATGGAAAGACACTCATATGTTATTGATGGTGTGAGTAGAGAAGTACATGACAACTATGTTCATTATTTATTGAATTTTAAACATTTCCAAAATATGGGGGCGTGTAGTATTTAGTAAAATGATGTGTAAGAGATTAATTATAATAAATTTATCACAACTAATGTCATTAATTATATATCTATATGATCATTTTTTGTGACAATATTTGTAACTCATACTCAACAACTTTACTGTTATGCGATTTTGTAAATATCACACAAAATGTAACACTAGTTTACATGAAATGTAATTTTTAATTGAATATCATAGAATATAACCCAAATATAGACATGGTTAATATGTTGAATCCAAAATCAATGTGTGATATTATCCATTACATGTATTTTTGGATTGGTATATTGATTTATAGAGGCTATACATACCTAGTAGAGAAATAAGAATAACAAATAGAGTATCAAATTTGTAATTCATATAGAAAGATAAGATGTCATGTATTATGTTACATGGCCATGAATGTATATAATACACATTCATGTGTTATAAATATACCTCAAATAATGTGATTCTCTATTGATATGTCATTTATGTTGGAGTTGCATGAGTTTGTTGACCACCTTCATGCCCATCATTCTCTAGTGGGTCACACATCATTTAACCTGTAGGGATACACCATATGTTATGTAGTTTACATTATTAAAAATATATTTAGGGCTAATTGTTAATCAAGATCATGTGAGTAGTCCATCATATGAAACATTCATTGTTTAAAGGGTGGTATATATATCACTGTCATATTAGTTTTGTATTCATTTCATTCAAGAATATATATTTTCATAATATCATAGAGTTGATGATAATGGTTATGAGTGAATTATGATAACAGCCACATGGTCAGTAAAACTCTTGGAGAGTATTACACTATATAGGACTAGTCCTCCCAAAATATATTGAAGTAGGTAACCCCTCATAGGGTTGAAAAATGGGACATAAACCCCTGGAGATAATAAAACATTTAGAAAATGAAAATCCCTTGTCAAGGAATGAGTCCTCCAGAGGAGTAAATACTCTCCCAAATTATGTGTATTATAGTGACACATCAGTACCATATTTTATATAATACTTTGGGTTGTTAAAAAGGAGACATATATTTAATTAATTGGGTTTAATATGTTTTACAATACTCTGGGTAGTCAGTTTTCCTTTTTCTGCGAGAGGGATCAATATAGTCATACTGTATCGACCAATATAATTTGGTATAACATGTCACAATCCAACTAATAGTAAAATAGTATCAATGTGAGGTTATTTTATTTTAGTTTTTTCTTAATTCTCTGGATTGTATAATAATCATAGTTTCTATTAGTGAATGTTCTTCGAAGAGTTCAACTCTAGTTATTTGAAGACTCTCACCATTATAGTTCTTCATCACTATGGTGTAACTTATAATTGGGCTCCAAACATGGGATAAAAGTGGTATTGAAATAAATTATAAATCCTTAAAAATTAATCTAATATGATTAATTATAGAGTTAGCCTATTTTATGGTTTCTTTGGACTCCCCCAAATACTTTTACTTAATATTATCATAAATGGGGTTTTTCTAATTTCGTTTCATTCATGTTTCTTACTAGTATCATGGGTTTTCGGATAAAATATTCATTCACCATTAATTTTATATTTTTACGTGTCTTATAAGTTTATTTATTATCATCAATACTTGGAATTCTTTCTCACACATTTTGTGTTTGTGAAATTTATGCACAATTTAGATATCAACTTGATGGTCATGGACCTAGAGTAGTATATGAGGAAAACATTTTTGGTGATACATGGAAGTACTTGGTGATTTAATTTTTTACTGCTAATCTCTTTATAAGATTACATATCATATTTTTGTATAAGGTATCGCTTCTCAAGACTACCTACTATTTGAATAATGTGTTCACTTTGTGAATTTATTTTGTATAGTGTAGTGTTATCTTATGTTCGTGTATCCTTTCAAGGATTCCCATCATGTGTGGCATTGTATATTAAATTTTATACATTCAATTATTTTAAATTATTGTTATTAAGTTATTTTTAGTTTATTTAATGATTATATTTGATGTTTTTTTACAAATTTATTTCTGTCATTATAGTTTAATCCCTCATATATATTTTGTGCAATCATGTTACAATAATTTTAACCCTAGCATATTAAAGGAAGAATTTGGAAACATAGTAAGCTATTAAAATAGATAGTAAGGGTCCCTATTTGTTATATGATTGAATAATTGTATCAATTTAGTTCAAGACCAAGATAATTATTTTTGAGTTGTTAGGTTATTTTGAATTAATTTTAAAATTTAAGGAAATTAGGTTAATGGGGTTTTAGTTAAATTAGTAGATCTGGGGCCCACTATTGGGTGATAACTATCATATACATTCCCTATGCCTCTAATAACCTATTAATCAACTCAAAACGCTAAGGAGATAGTTTTGGTTTAAAATCAAAATTGGTTTTGTGTCATATATTGAACATTAAGTGTCTTCATTTATGTTATATATTCAATCACGAAGATATATTTTAATCATTATAGGGTTATCCCATTTAATGATGGATGTCACCAATGATAGATACAACATATTTTTTGGTAGGTTTATGATGAGCTTGTGTAGGTGTTTTATCCTCTCTAACTATATCTATTGAGTGATTATACATTTATTCAAAGACTCAATTGAAAGATATACAAAAAAACATTTGAAGATTATTCTCATTTAATTTTCCCAAGTGAATATCATTATATAGAAATGATGGGGTTTCCCATAATGTTAGATTATAACACCCATATAATGTTTATGTTATGGGACTTCCATTTGTTATAGTTTCCTAAACTCTGATACAACCATAATTTTACACCAGTAGAGGGGTTTTTGACTAACTGGATCATTCATTCAATCTAGATTAGACTTCTATTTAATTGATGTCGATTGATGATTAGGTCAATTACTTATTACAATTAAAAATTAATAAGTAATATTTTCATCGACCTCATGCCATGTAATTTTGATTATTTTTCTATAGTTTTGGACCTTCTTCAATATGTGTTTCCATTATGAAACATTGATAATGATTTGAGTTATTGAGATTCATAACCCATCAAGGGTCACATGATCATGTTAAAGTAATCATTAAGAACTACATAATTTGTAATGAACATCCTATATATGATTCTATTTTTATTTTTTGATGCATTGTAATTCATGTGAATCTTTTTGAAAGAGGAATTAGGCTAGGCTTTGGCTGCTATGTATACCCACATAAGCTAAAGTCAATGGGTGATCATTGGTCATAGTGATTTTGAATAAAGTGGTATATCGTAGTTTTGAGAATGGGTTTATAAATACATGAAAAAATAGATTTAGTTTCATTTTTCAAAACTACCGTTAAATGTGGTTTTAATTTTATTTATTTATTTCTGATTTTATTTATTTATTTTTCATGGTGTTTTTTTAGAAACTGCCGCTAAATATATGAAGTTTATAAAAAATGTGACTAAGAATAGAAAGGAAAAATTAAAAAATTAAAAAATAACTATTTAATTATTATTTATCATTTATAATTTTCAATAATTATATTTTTTAAATAATAAATATTAATAAATATTATTTAATTGAAATTTTTTGTTGAAAATAAACAGTGGATAAATTGAAAATCAGACTTTGGCATTAAATAAACATAACATTTGATCCATGAGTCTATATTAGCTCCACAACTAATCTAATCAAACATTATGAAAATAAATAAAACCATTTTAAATAATAATTTTTAATAAATTAAAGAATAAACATTATTATTGTTTTATGAAAAGATAGAAATCAGATATCAAAATGAAATGATCATAAATTTAGAACTGTGTGGCCCTTTGGACTCTACCAAATATCAAATCGATGTCTATGAATCAATCTACGCAGTAATTACATACTCTATATGCTATCACATTCTCCGTAGCTAAAAAACACCAATAAGGCCTCGAAAAATGAGTTTTTAGCCAGGGTATCCCAATTTATTAACATTCAATGGAATTTTATCCTAATTTAAGGGGGGTTTTATTGTATTTTATTGATGTGAATTGAATTTATACCTAGGGATTACATACATATAATATTATGGTATTTATGATTTATCATTATTTCACAATGTAGTTTTATTTTCAATTAATCATTTACATATTTATTATATTTTGTTATAAAAAATAAAATGTATAAGTACATAATTAAATAAAAATATATTTCTAAGCATAAAAATAATATGGTGATAAATATTTATTATTAATTTCATTTAAAATAAATATTTATCGATTTTGTTTCCCTTATAAATATGCATTAATATATTTTTATATACCAATACAAGTAATGTTTATATATAAACGTGTCTGCCTCAATGTATATATACACACACATACACATATATATAATGTATATATATGTGGGTGTTTTTATTAATAAACATATATATATTTATATTTATAATCTAATATATGAAAATAAATATTAATATTTAATATATTTAAATAAATTTAGGTATATATATATATATGATAAACATTCAAAGAGATTTCATATTCATTTCAGAGAGTCATTATATACATTTTATATTGATTATGATTTTATTTCATTTTTAACATTCGTATATAGTTGATGGTGTCACAATTATTGTGGACTCTCGTCTTTTGGTGTTTTTTAGCAATTATATATATATATATTTTATATGTATTTATGTCTCTTTCATTAAATTTATAAACATTTATATATATATATATAATATCAATATCATATATTTTTATATATTTACATATGTTTGTATTTATATTTATATTACTATATATTTATATTTATACGTAATAATATATCTCATTGTGCTGATTTATTTTTATGAAACATAAATGTGTGTTTATATGTATTTATATAAATTTACTTATATGTATATATAGTCACATGTATTTATATCCATATACTATTTCTTACTTATTATTAATTATTTATTAGATTACTATTGATTAGATTATTATTTATTAAATTATTATTTATTATTTATTATTTATTAAATATTAAACATTAAATATTAAACATTAAATATTATTTATTCTTTTAGTATTTATTTATTACTTATATATTATATATTGATTAGTTTTTATTATACAAATATCATTAAAAAAATATATAATGTTTATTTATTATTTATTATTTAATATTTATTTATTATTAATTTATAATTGATATTTTATTTATTATTTATTTATGAGTTCTTATTTATTTATTCATATTTTATTTTTTCAGTATTTATTATTTAGTAATCATTATTTATTTATTATTATTTATATATTATATATTATATATTATATATTATTTAATTATTTTTAATACGTTAATTATTACTTAATTTTTAAATTAATATAATGTTTTTATTATTAATTTATTAATTTATTATTAATTTATTAATAACGAGTAATTTATTTTTAAATTATTTTTCATTATTATTTTATTATTGGTTTATTAATTATTTCATTATTATGTCTTTATCATTTATATATTATGTAAAAAAAATTATTTGCCATGTAATTGTTTTTTTATTTTTAATGTATTATTTGTTACATATTTATAATAAATTCTTTATATATTTATTATTTATTTTTTGATAACTTATTATTTAGTATCCATTATTTGTTATATAATATTTATTAATTCATTATTAATTTATCATATATTAATTTATTTTCTAATTAATTTATTATATATACATTACTTATATATTATATATTATATATTATATATTTACGATTTATTATTTTTTATTTTTTAGTTTTTATTTATTATTTACTATTTAACCTTTCTTACTATATATATATGTGTGTGTATTTATCGTTCATTTATATTTTATTTTATATTTTTTAAATATTAAATATTAAATATTAAATATTAAATATTTAGTTCTTATCCATTTAGTATGTATTATGTGTTTTTTCTATCAATATATATATATATATATATATTAAATTTTATATACTCATCATAGGAAAAGTCCATTGAAGTGGAAATGTCTTTGTAGAATTACCAAGAGGATAGGGGTTCAAATGTAACCCAATGCAGAATTTCTAAATGACGTATATGGCAGGTGAATGAAAATGGTAATAAATAAATAATAAATAATATTTAATATTTAATATTTAATATTTAATATATAACAAATAATTGTCAATAAATAAAAAAATATTTAATAATTAATAAATAAAAAATAATAATGATAAAATATAAAAAAAAATCACTACTGAACACTTATTTAGACGTAGTGAATATTGCTCTTGAAAATATCAAAACATATTCCAAGGTAAGAACTCTATAGTGAGCCTCATTATTATAGAAATAGTAAGCTATGTGAGAATGTAATTTTTATTGAGGATCATGTGGTGATAGATTTGTTAGAGATGGATGAAATTTTATCCCCTCAATCCTATAACACCTTAAGATATTTCTTGTTGGACCTAGAATTGTAATATTCATAACGACATATTTTGGAAAAAATGAATGGTTAGTAATAAATATTATATTGTTCAGCAGGGGTTATGATTTTTCCATCTCTATACTGATTGTTTTTTATTGATGAATATGAATACCATTCACTTATCCCCACTTATTGTGCGTATATCGATTCAAATAGAGCTCCTTTCTAGATGAAAATCAGCCATTGAATCAATAATAATGTAAATGGTATGGTAGTGACACCTTTTATTAAATTGGTTTTTTCATTGATATAGCAGGATATCATTCAGGAGATTCAATTTTAGTGGTGATTAACCATAGTGTTTTCATGTTTATAATAGATTGAATACATGTCAATATCATTGCAATGTTATGTTCTATTGAGCATATGAGGTGATATCCACTATAGTGGTGAGTTAGACCAATAAATAAGCAAGGAGGACATCATCATCATAATGTTATAATAAATTAGCCATCATGTGATTTATAGTGTTTATTTACACTAAATATACATTGGATTATTCACATCCTATTATTATATACAAATTAATAGATTCCATTTAGAGGGTAAAAAATGGTTTTCCCTCGATGAGGGACTAAATTATGCCACCTTATCTTTTTAAGGGTATCAATTGAGGCATCCTGGATGACCATATATTTCTTATCGATGGAATAAAAGTATAACATACAATGAATTTTTTTTATGAATATAATTTTCGAATATAATTATAATTTATTTATAAAAATGTTTCCCCTAAATAAAGGGAATCCCATAATAAAGGGTGAAAACCCATCATGTCTGGAAAGTGCATGAGTCTCAAAAACAACATTGAATGAAGAAAAGGACACTAATCCTATCAATATCCTATGGGTTATCTTATTTATATCCTTTTACATGTATTATAATTAATATCAAGAAATGTACTCATCATATATTTAAAATTACCAATCTTACTCCACGAATGAATATATGTTTAAATTAATGGACATATATTTTCAATTTTATAGTTTATATTTTGAACTTTGTAAAGAATTTTATAATTTTTGGATATTTTATAAAAATGAAAATTTATGATACCTATATGGATTTATGTTTCATAAATAATGTCATCGTTAAAAATAATTTCTATATTGAAAAATTGAAATAATTTTTATTTTCACTAAATTGTATTTCAAAGATTCATATTTCATTATTTTAAAGTTAAATTTATAAATTTCTAAATTTTAATTTGATAAAAATTTGTCCTTTTTTTATTTCCACAAATATAATGTTTCTTATGGAAATTTTTCATAATATTAAATTTATCTTTTGGTAATTTTATTCTAAAATTGATGACTTTTCAGTGAATAATGAAAATAAGGATATTCCAAAATAGTTTAACTTTTATAAAATTACTTTGATACAAGAATGATTTATAATATTTTAATACATTTTGTTGAAAAAATAAGGGTTTTGGCATTTAAATATATTATTTAAAAAAAATTTATTTTAGAACTAAATCATGACACTTGTGAACACAGGTTATATTTTATTCAAATTAGAAATTATTATCAGGTTTTTAAATATAGTGATATGTTTTATAAGATTCAATAGTTTTTTTAAGAATCCAAAATTCTAAAGAAATCATAATTTTTTATATTAAAAAACTAACAAAATCATGTAATTTTTTTACCTGATTTCAATGTAATTTATTTTATTCTTTAATTAAGTATTTTATAGAAAACTGTTTTTCATGCATTTTATATTGTTATATAAAAAATAATTGATGATACCAATTTAATAATAATATGATAAAATAAATACAATAATAAGAATCATTGTTTCTACATTTATTTATAATTTGCCTTTTATTTTTTGTTACAAAAATTTGTTACCCTGATAAAAATGTTCTGTTATTGCTATTAAGATTCAATTCGTTTTAAGGGGGTAAAACATGATGATAAGACATCAAAGGTATCTTTAACATGTCTAAATGTTATTGGTTGAGTTTTTATCAACTATCACATCTTATCTATATATTTGTTGTACCTCAGTGTAGCATCTACTCGAAAGAGACCTATTAATTTTTTATAACATTGAAAAATTACAAGAGTGTCACTCCCAACAATAATAAAAGAAAACCACTTATCCTATCCTTATCGAACCTCATGAGACCCTTAATTTAAAAAGTAATATATTTAATCCTTTATAAAACTTCTTCATCCCAGCCAAGTGTCTTTGGTCTCATCAAAATACTAACCTATAAGGCTTAATGTGTAAGCTAACAGTGGTTTTCTAAAGAAGAGATATAACTCTTAATCGAACGTTTTAATTTTATTTATAACTAAACCCCTTTTAAATAACCACTAACCATGATCACATAAAAAAAATAAGAATGTTTTATATACTAAATTGAGATTATAATAGAATCACAACCCACATTTATATCCTTTTCCATCCAATGACTAATGAAATCATTATTCATGTGCATGTGTGGACTACCACCTTCAAAAGGTAATATGTTTCATTTCTCCACACCACCATTAATTAGTGGTTATAAAGTATTATTTTATTTTTCAAATATCATATTAATTTATTAATTATAATTTTCAAATAATAATATATAATATGTTTTCATGTGTTTCTATCTGTTGATAAATGATGGTGTTATTCATCCTCAGGTGTGTACTACCACCTCCAAAAAGTAATGTGATTAACCATTCATCACTCCCTCTCATGGATGATATTATGGATGAAATTAATTATTTAATTATATAATTAAATGTAACATTTTATTCTATAATGAAACAAATTAATTTAACATTATTTTAATTTAACCAAGAGTAGATGATATCAATGATCATGTTTATATAGTCACTGTAATCTATATTAACAATGTATTTTATTTTTCAATTAATACCTTTCATATATAGTTATTGAAATGTATGTAATGTGTAAATATGACATTTTAATACTGTATTTTATTTTATTTTTGATGAAAAAACCATGAACTCTTTCACCATAGTCAATTTACTGATGATTACATTAGATTATAAACTGAACATCCTCAAAACGTAAATCATGAACATAACCACTTATTTAATTATAAGTGGAATAACAATAATTGAAATAAAAAGGAAAATTATAAGGGAAGAAATGTTTGAAATGTTTTTAAATAAGTAAATAATAATAATTGATTCTATATATTGGAGCTAAAGAATGTATGTGTAAAGTCCAACTCAACATAAGGGGAATTCCTTAAAAAATATTATTTTAATGTATTCCTTACCACACATTTTATTCTCTGTCCTGGATAATTTTAATATTTCAGTAATTTTCTTTTTTATTCTTAAATGGTTTATAATGTTTTATTTACATTATTTTGGAAAATGTTTTAATGGAGTTGGATGGAATATGTCCAATATTTTTCTTAAGGGTTATTTTTTTTCTATTTGTAGAAATGAAGAATGAATATTTTTTAACATATGAGGGTTGACCTCACATTCCCACCATTATAACTATTATCCATTATCATAATTAATTTAAAAGTTTCCAATTTTTTAATTAATATCCTTATCTTAATACTCTTTGAATTTTTAGTTCCAAAATGAATTAATAAGGAAACCAAAATGTTTTCTGATCTTTATGAGAAAACTAAAAGTGTTATGGGTTATCAGATAGAATACCAATTGAAATGGGTTTTATGATTAAATATTAACCTATATGTGTTTTATTCATTCTATGGTTCATTGTCACTACCCATCCTCGGGGCCCGTGTCGTGACTACCCCAAGCCCAACTTTCATAGGCCAGGGGCTGAAGACTAGCACCAAATGCGTAATTCCTAATAAAAGGGAAGGCATTGCCTTTATATAAGAAAACAAACACCATAGAGTATTCAAGATGAAGTAAACACAAAGTAAACTGAGTACAAAAGTATGTGCTAGAAAGTAAATGGGTCATTATACAAACCCACCTGAAAGTACAGTAAAACTGAGAATAGAAAGTGCAATAGCTGAAAAGTAAGCAGAAACCACCAAGTCGTCCTCCGGAATTCCCACATGAAGGGTGGGTACAGATAGTCTCGTCACCTCCTCGGGTCCAGTCGTCCACTCTGAGTACGTCCCGCCTGATAGTCCACCTCTGGATTTCATCCCGCTCCACAAGACTCAACTATGATCAGCGACGTCCATCGTCTACATCCAAAACAACGTAGTGCAGGCATAGCCCGTGCAGGAGTGTATATATGATACTCAGTAGGGACCATGAGACCCCCGAAGGTCTCTCGAAATCCACAAAGGTTAAATCAAAGGAAAGATACAAACACGATGTATCAACTGTCTCTACTTAGTTATATGCCCATACATATACCTAAGTCATTAATTCCAGTTCGGCTCCAACTCACGTGCCCATGTACAAGCCAGTCCACATAGGAAAGCACAACCCAGTCCACACAGTAATGTAAGAAAAAAGATTCGAAGATAATAATTGAAAATCAAGGCTCAGCTCACACAGATAACTACTCATGAAGAGGGGTGGAGATGATAGATGTAGCCTCGGAATCATCTCACCTACCGAACCCACGTAGGATCCAAGTACAGAAGTCAACCCTGAAGAACCCACATAAGATCCAATTACAGTAACCATCACTGTCGAACCCACGTAGTATCCACTTACATTCATCATCATTGTCGTCCCATGGAGGATCCAAGTACATTCGTCCTCGCTGACGAACCCACGTTGGATCCAAGTACTGTCGTCATTGTCATCGCAGTCGCAGCAAGCTCTAGGGTTCCTGCACACAACATGCTCTATTACAGCAGGGTCCACTCTATGAGCCAAGAGGGTTGATACATCAACTTTCACGAAGTCCAGAGTTGATGTATCGAAAAGTTCTGTCTCATCAAATTGAACTTAATGCGATAGAAGACACGTCAATCGGACACCCGGTCTGAGAGTTATTGGCTTTTCCGTCCCTGGGGACTGATTCGATATTAAGCTAAAACAACATGACCGTACTCTAGCAGCATCCCAACCCCAAGTAGAGCAAGCCAATAGAACCTTATCACTAAGAGGAATTCAACGTAACTGACGGCATGTCATTCAGACGTCCAGTTGTTAAGTGATAAGTGTTTCTGCTCCAAGGGCCTGGTTGGTTTCATGTTCGAACCAACCCGACCATACCCAAAATTCTCCAAAAACCTCGAGTTTAATATACTGAAATGACTGCCACGATCCAAGGATCCCTACACAACTGACGGTGAATCGATCGGGGGTCCGTAGCCCATGATATGGACGTTTGAATGAACCTGGTCCGAAAATAGGGGGTCTGGGCCCGGTCCGACCCTGCCCAAGACCCCCTGGGTCAGCCTGAATTGGGTCGACCCGACCCAGGTCTGGGTCCTGCCTGATTGGGCGTGGCCCGGCCCGGCTGGCGTGGCCTGGCAGGGCTGGCGTGGCCCGGCCCGGCTGGGAGTGGCCTACCCAGACCGTACGGCCTGCGGCCCGTCTTGGAAGCCGGTTGTGGCTCGGCTGTCTGCCGAGCAGGGTGCAATGGGGGGCGCCTCCCCCATGTTTCCAAAATAGCTAGCCATAATGGCAGGCGTTGGTGTAACAACATGACCCCCTTGAGTCCCACCTCCAGGTGGCGCCGACGGCCGGTTCAGCCTGCCGCCCCTTTGAAGACCGCCGCCGCCTTAGTCCGCGGCTCCTGTCTGACCGGCACGGCGCGACGACGTCGTGCCCCTCTGCCACGACCTGCTCTTAGCCGCATCCTTATTCGGCCTCACGGGTGCGGTGCAACGGCGCCGCGCTCCACTACCATGGCCCACTCTGGTCGCGGTCCTCTTCATCCTCCTGCGGTGCAACGACACCACACCGCCTTCACCACAATCCTCAATGAAGATCAACAAGAAAAAGGGGAGGAGAAATCAGTCGTGTCTGTGTCGTCCGATCTCCTCCCATTACGACGATAACATTTGGCCAAAGTATATGAGATACTCAACAACAAAACAAAGCACAATTTTAATTCATTAAAATTGAAATTAACCCATTCCTCAAAAAATGATGACGAACATCAACATCGCGGTTGATGGCCTCATGTGGTGAGGATTCATAGACGTCGACGGAGAGTGTCTAATGAGGATGCATTGTCTCCTCTTTTTATCATGGAGAGAACAAAACATGACATTGTTGGCGAATTCCCGCATTGTTTTTTCATTCCTTGCGGTGGTGGAGGAAAAGTAAGAAGAATTTAGGGTCGCTGAGTCGACGTTCTTCATCAGAGTCTTGGCATTATTACACAAAATAGATGAAGTTATTAATGTCTCAAAAGATCTCTCCCCTTTCTCTCAACACAACAAGCCCACCAAACAAAATAAAATAAGTCTTCTCCTTATTTTATTAATCCATGCCATGCATTTCAAATTACAGAAATTCGAAAATCCCATTAACTTAATCAATTAAACCATGAGTCGTCTAATTAAATAAGTGATACGTAGGCAAGATTAATGAGAGATAGAGAGGAGAGGAAGAGGATATGTTTCACAAGTTATGAATAGTTTCAAAATTTAGGAGGGGTTATAGGAGTTTTAAGGAATGTAAAGGGGTGGGGATCATCTGGGCCCCAGCTCACAAATATCCTCACATGGGTAGTTAGGGGCTTGTGGGTCCCATCCCAACTATCCCATGTAGGATATAACCACATGGATAAGAATTAAAATTGTTCCACATTTTTTATTCAATTCCTTATTAATCCACAATTTTTAACAACTCCTCCCAAGAAAACTCATCTTCGGAAATGGTCCCCTTAAGTACTTACTAATGTTGCGGTTTCATCGTTGACCTCTGATTTCAATTCCGATCAACGGTTCAAATGATAGAGAAACTTGCTAATTCGTTCAATGACCGTATCCGAGCTAATCTTTGGAAATTGTTTCCGAGCACACTGGCCCTCGGAATCTGGTGTCGTCCGAAACTGTGTACTCGTAAAATCCCAACGAATTTAAGAAAAAAAAATTCCATGAAATTTACGGGTCTTTACATTACTCCCACCTAAGGGCTTTACGTCCCCGTAAAGAAACATCATAAACTAGGGGGGAAATGAGGGTACTATGCTTGTATCTGAGCCTCTCGCTCCCATGTGCTCACTTTGAGGATCCCATGCTTCCACCAGATGCACACTAGAGGAATAGACAATCCACGTATGACCTGCTCTTGTTGATCCTCGATCTCCACTGGGACCTCTGCAAATGTCGCCCCTTCATCGATGTCCATCTCCATGTGATCAATGATATGTGTTGGGTGATGCATGTACCTCCTCAGCTGAGATACGTGGAAGACATTGTGCACTTTTTGAAACTGAAGTGGAAGAACCAGGTGATAAGCCGCCTAGCCTATCCTGATGAGTACCTAGAATGGTTCGATGATGTGAGGAGATATCTTGCCACCCCGGCCAAATCTTTGTAATCTACTTCGAGGTGAGACCCATAAGAAAATGTGGCCACCATTCTCGAAATCTAGTGGTCTCTGCCTCCTATCAGCAAAGGATTTCTATCAGCTCTGAGTAGTCCTCATCCACTCCTGGATGATCTGAACCTTCTCTGTCATTTCCTGGACTATATCTGGTCCTACGAGTGCTGACTCCCCAGGGTATGTCATGCACCGAGGTGATATACAAGGTCGGCCATACAATGCATTGTATGGTGTCATCCTGATGGTGGAGTGGTAGCTCTTGTTGTACAAAAATTTCACTAAAGGTAGGTGATCCTCCCAACTATGAACAAAGTCGAGGAAACAAGCATGAGGAATGTCCTCGAGAGTCAGAATGGTCCTCTCCATCTGGCCATCTGTCTGAGGGTGAAAGGCAGTGCTCAGGCGTATATGCGTCGCAAATTCCTCCTGCGACCCCTTCCAAAGCCAGGAAGTAAATCAGGCATCTCGATCGGAGACGATAGACGATGGCACACCATGAAGCCATACGATCTCCTAAATGTAGAGGCGTCCCAAGCTCTCCACCGATCCCTGCTCTCTGATAGGTAGAAAGCGGTCCGACTTGGTGAGTCAGTCCAAGATCACCCAAATGGAGTCGTGTCCTCTAAAAGTACATGGAAGTCCCGTCACGAAATCTCTAGATATCCTGTCCCACTTCCACTACGGGACCTATAAGGGTCGTACCAAGCCTGCTGGTACCTGGTGCTCTGCCTTCACCTGCTGGCAGGTGAGGCATCGTGAAACGAACTCTACCACAACCTTCTTCATACCTGGCCACCAGTGCTGCCGTCTGAGATCCTGGTACATCATATCTACTTCTGGATGTACCGCTAATGGGGAAGTGTGAAACTCTCTCAACACCACCTCCTGTAATTCAACTGGTACCATGGTACGTCCCCTGAAGAGGATGACGTGCTCCCCGCCATCAGAAAATCTATCGGGTGCCATCCCTGAAGATATCCGAGCATGACACACCTCACAGTCATCGTACCAACATTGTGCCTCTCTAACCCACTGTAGTAGTGGAGGTGTGACTGTGAGAGACTATATAAAGGCTAATCTATCCTTATCCACAAAGGATATACACAACACGGCTAGCTGCTCCGTCGCCTCTCCATGTAGCTGAATGACCGACCTCCTACTGAGAGAATCAGCTACTATGTTCCCCTTCCCAGGAGTATAGACTATCTCAAATTGATAGTCCTGGAGGAACTCGGGCCATCTTCACTGTCTCAGGTTCAGGTACTTCTGTGAGAAGATGTACCTGAGACTCTGGTTGTCAGAGTAGACTATAAAGTGCTCGCCCATCAGATAGTTCCGCCACATATTCAAGGCGAATACCACTACTGCTAAATCCAGGTCATGGGTAGCTAGTTCTACTCGTGATGCCTCAACTGTCGTGAACCATATGAAATCATTGCCTGCTCCTACATCAATACACACCTGATTGCTGTCCCTGATGCATCCCAGTAAACTACGTACCCTACACCCTCCTCCAGTAGCTTCAAGATGGGTTCACTGGTCAATATCTGCCTCAGCTCCTGGAAGATTTGCTGACATCTATCTGACCATATGAAGAGTTTCTCCTTCTTCATCAAAGCTGAAAGTGGTGCTGCAACTCTGGAGAAGTCTGGAACAAATCTCTGATAGTACCCTGCCAGACCTAGGAAAATCCGCACCTTAGTCACACTCATGGGTGGATCCCAAGCTAGTACTGCCTTGATCTTTAAAGGATCCACTGAAACTCCCGCCTCAGAGATGACATGCCCCAAGAAGTGGAACTCTCGAGTCCAGAACTAAAACCTCTAGAGCTTACCATAAATATGGTGATCTCAGAGTGTATCTAGGACAACCCGCAAGTGGTATGCGTGCTCCTCCTCAGTAGTCGAGTAAATCAATATATCGTTGATGAAGAATACGAAAAATAGATCAAGGTATGGCTGGAAGATCCTATTCATGAGACTCAAGAACACTTCTGGAGCATTGGTTACGCCAAAAAGCATATCTAAGAACTCATTGTGGCCATACCGACACCTGAAGGCCATCTTTTGCACATCCTCGTCTTGAACTCTGAGCTGATGATAGCCCGCCGACCTGAGGTCTATCTTCAAGAACCATCGTGCTCCCTTGAGCTGATCGAAGAGGTTTTCAGTCCTTGGATATGGATACATGTTCTTCACAGTAACCTCATTCAGGCGACGGTAGTGGACACACAGTCACAAGCTCCCATGTGCCTTCTTGGAGAACAAAATTGGGGAAGCCCAGGGTGAAACACTGGGTTGAAATAATCCCTTCCCCTGCAAGTCCTCCAGCTGTACTCGTAGCTCTTGAAGCTCAGTAGGAGCCATCCGATATGCTGTAGTAGATATCGGGGATGTCCCATGGTACAGGTAAATATAGATGTCTACCTCTCTGTGAGATGGTAGTCCTGGAACATCGTCAGGAAAAACATCCGCATACTGATCCACCACAACAGGAAAACTCAGACTCTACACATCAACTGCTCCTATGATGATACTATCCAACTGATCGATGATCGGCTTTCCTCTCCTCTATGTGAGTTCATACTGTGCTGCAAAGGCTCCCTTCTCGTAGGTGAAGGTGGACCTACTCCCATCTGTGCGGGCACACCACACTTTGCGCCTAATACAGTCGATCTGATCATGGATCATAGATAACCAATCCTTACTTAAGATGATTATGTAAGGCCTCGACGCCGCTACAAGTAGATCCCAGCCGAAGCTCTCTCCTCCTAGAGTAAGCTCACACTACCGGCACCAGTGCGTAATCATCGAGTCTACTCCCGTAGTAGTCTATAGCCATAATGATCTAGCCAATGGCTCCATCGGAATCTCTGAGCTCCAAACAAGGGAAGTGGCAATTAAAGAATGAATTTTTTCAGTGTTTATAAGAACTGTATTAAGGGTGGTGTAGACATAGATAGTACCTCGAATAATCTTAGGTGCGCCGTGGTCATAGGACTATACTTCTTGAAGCTGAGTCTACCTCTGCCCGCCAGCTCCTTGTGGTGAGGGTGGACCTCTTGGTGCTAGTGGTGGTAGAGTCCTGAAGCGTTGTCCACCACCTGCTGCCTGGACAGCTCCTCTGCCTCGTCCACCTTCTCCCTAATCACCACCATGGTCGAACCTCTACCTCTTCCTGGGTGGTCCCCCAACCATCTGCTGCTCCTCTGTATGGTGGGTTGGGTAGTCACGAGCCATGTGGCCATGCCCACCGCATGCATAGCACTATCTGCCTCTCATATGATTGGATCTGCTACGTGTGCCCCACACATCCAAACCAGTATCCTGAGGTCTGCCACCTGATGGTTTGGTCTGCTTGGACCTCTGCAGCATCTGTCTACTGCCAGCTGCAGGGGACTTCGCTATGTGTCACCCCGTGGTAGTTCTCACTACTGGTGTAGGTTCAGCAAGAAAGACCTCCATAATAAGGGTTTACTCTAGTACTTCTCCCTGTTTCAGAATGCTTAGGGAGATCATCGAAGATCTGATCTCATGCCGCAGTCCCTGCTCAAAGGTATGATCCTGGAAGAATGGGTCCTGTATCTTGTCTGTGGAGTAGGGAGAGAGATCAGTAAATATAGTCAAGTACTGGGCTACTGTCATGTTGCCATGCCACAGCTATAGTAACCCTTGGATGAACACCGCACGGAGGGTAGCTGGATTGAACTCTGAGCGGAAGAGGCTCTCGAAGTCCATATGCCTCGCCGTGCACCTGGAGCATCAGGCTCCACCATCTATCTGCTGCTGCATGAAGGAGACTCACCTCAAGGATCACTATGAGGTCAGTTGGTGTCCCTAATAATCTGAATACTCGGACAACAGCCTCCAGCCAATCCTCGGCCGCTTGAGGGCCCATCTCTCTGCGGAACCTGGGCATCCACTAATGCTGAAACTCAGGCAGTGCACTCAGGAGACGTGCACACTCAGCTGCTGGGGCTTGTGGCATTGGTGGCATGACGGGTAGGGGTACAGCCGGTGCCTCCACTATAATGGGGCCCTACACCGAGGCCTCGTCGCTCGGTGGGCTTCCATATTGCACAAAGCTCAGAACCCTAGCTGGCTTCCGTTGTGGGGCATCATGAAAAGAAATAGGTGCGCCACTGTAAACACAGTATACCTGGTGAGCTGACACAAAGTAATCACAAAGAAAAAAAATTTAAATCACAGATGCAATCAATGTTTTCGTGCACTGAGTTGGAAATCAGAAGTCAGGGTCCTGTTGTATGGATACGTCGGCCGCCGCACCAACATTGGACTCCCTAGACTAAAAACCACACTCAATACTCCAAACATTATTACTTCACAGAGAAATTATCAGAGTCCTATGTTTTGCGGTAGAACTGACTCCTCTAATACCAACTTGTCACGACCCATCCTCGGGGCCCATGTCGTGACTACTCCAAGCCCGCCTTACATAGTCCAGGGGCTGGCGACTGGCACTAAAGGTGTAATTCCAGATAAAAGGGAATTCATTTCCTTTATACAAGAAAAAAACACTACAGAGTACACAATACAAAGTGACCACTAAGTAAATTGAGTACAAAAGTAAGTGCTGGAAATTAAATGGGCCAGTATACAAACCCAACTGAAAGTACAATAAAACTGAGAAAAGAAAGTATAATAGCTGAAAAGTAAGAAGCAACCACCATGTCGTCCTCCAGAATTCCCACCTGAAGGGTGGGTACAGATAATCCTGTCGACTCCTTGGGTCCGGCCATCTGCTCTGAGTACGTCCCACCTGATATTCCACCTCTGGATCCCATCCCGCTCTACATGCCTCAACTACGATCTGCGTTGTCCATCATCTGCATCCAACACAACGTAGTGCAGGCATAGCCCATGCATGGGTGTGAATAGGATACTCAGTAGGGACCCTGAGACCCCCGAAGGTCTCCCGAAATCCACAAAGGCTAATCCAAAGAAAAGATACAAACATAAAGTATCAACAGTCTCTACTAAGGTATATGCCCATACATATACCTAAGTCATTAATTCCAGTTCGGCTCCAACTCATGAGCCCAAGTAAAACCTTGTCCACATAGGAAAGCACAATCCAATCCACATAGGAAAGCATGAAAATCACATCGAAGATAATTATTGAAAGACAACACTCAGCTACCACATGTATACTACTCACGAAGTGGGGTGGTGATGATTGATGTAGCCTCTTAATCATCTCACCTGCCGAACCCACATAGGATTCAAGTACAGAAGTTGTTGCTGCCGAACCCATATAGGATCCAGGTATAATAACCATCGCTATCGAACCCACGTATGATCCACGTACAGTCTTCATCGCTGCCGAACCCATAGAGGATCCAAGTACTGTCGTCCTCACTGCCGAACCCAGGTCGGGTCAAAGTACAGTCTCCATCATCGTCGCAATTGCAGCCAGCTATAGGGTTCCCGCACACAGCAAACTCGATTCCGGGAGGGTCCACTCCATGAGCCAAGAGGGTTGATAATTCAACCATAACGAAGTCCAGAGTTGATGTATCACAAAGTTCTGTCTCGTCAAAATGAATTCAACGTGACAGACGACACGTCAATCGGACGCCCAGTTTGAGAGTTATTGGCTTTTCCGTCCCATGGGACCTGTTGGTTTTAAGCTAAAACAACCTAACCATACTCAAACTACGTCCAAATCTCATGTGGAGTAATCCAAGATAACTGTCTCTCTAAGAGGAATTCAACGTAAATGACGTCACGTCATTCGGACGTCTGGTAGTTAAGTTATAAGCGTTTCCACTCCAAGGGTCTGGTTGGTTTTGGGTTCGAACCAACCTGGCCATACCCAAAATTTTCCAAAACGTCGAGTTTAATATAAAAAAATTAACATCATGATCCAAGGATCCCTATGCAACTGATGGTGCATTGATCGGAGGTCTGTATCCCATAATATGGGTGTTTGAAGGAACCTAGTCCGAAAAGAGGGGGTCCGGGCCCGGTCTGACCCAGACCAATAACCCCTGGGTCGGCCCGAACCGGGTCTAGCCGCCCTGGGTCCAGGTATGTCCTGATTCAGTGCGGCCCGACCCGACGGGGCGCGGCCCGCCCCGGCTGGGCACAACCTACCAAGCCCTTGCGGCCTGCGGCCCGGCTCGAAAGCCGCCCGCGACTCTGCTGTCAACCGAGCAGGGTGCGAAGGGGGGAACCGCCCCCTTTTTTCCAAAATGGCCGGCCATAATGGTCGGCCTTGGTGTAATAGAGGGACCCCCGTGGGTCCCGCCGCCTGGTGGCGCCGGCGGCCAGCTCAACCGGCCAGCCCTTTGAAGACCGTCGTGGCCTTATGCCGCGACTCCTGTCCGACCGACGCGGGGCGACGTCGCGGCGCCCCTCCAGCGCATCCCACTCTTAGTCGCGCCCTCCATCGGCCTCGCCGGAATGGAACCCCCACTCCGGCCGCGGTCCTCTTCGTCCCCGCGTGGAGCAACGACACTACACCACCTTCACCACAATCCTCAACGAAGAGCAACAAGAAAAAGAGGAGGAGAAATCGGTCATGTTTGTGTGTTCTGATCTCCTCCCATTACGATGATAACATCTGGCCAAAGTATAAGAGATACTCAATGACAAACCAAAGCACAATTTTAATTCATTAAAATTGAACATAACCCCTACCTCAAAAAATGATGACGAACGTCAGTGTCACAGATGACAGCGTCACGTGGTGAGGTTTCGTAGACGTCGACGAAGAGCGTCCGAGGAGGAAGCAACATCTCCTCTTTTTATCATGGAGAGAAAAAAGAATCACGTTGTTGGTGAATTACCACGTCATTTTTTTCATCATTGACACAGAGGAGGAAAGGGAAGAAGAATCCGTGGTCCCCGAGTCGATGTTCTTCGTCGAAGTCTTGGCGTTCATCAACAAAGGAGATGAAGTTCTTCAAGTGTCAAGATCTCTCTCCCCTTTCTCTCAACACAACAATCCCACCAAACAAAATAAAATATGGCTTCAACTTATTTTATTAATCCATGCCATGCATTTCAAATTACAAAAAAATCAAAAATCCAATTCACTTAATTAATTAAACAATGAGTTATCTAATTAATTAATTGATATGTATGCAAGATTAATGAGGGGGAGAGAGGAGAGGAAGGGGATAGGTTTCACAAGGTAAGATGAATTAAAAAATTTGAGAGGGGTTAGAGGAGTTTTAAGGAATGTGAAGGGTGGGGCTTATGTGGGACCCACATCACAAATAACCTCACATGGGTAGTTAGGGGATTATGGGTCCCACCCCAACTACCAAATGTGAGATATAACCACTTGAATAAGAATTAAAATTGTCCGACAATTTTTATTCAATTCTTTATTAATCCAAAAATTTTAACAACTCCTCCCGAGTAAACACATCTTCAATAAAGGTCCTCTAAAGAAATTACTCATGTTTCGGTTTCATCAGTGCCCTCAGATTTCAATTCCGAGCACCAGTTCAAAAGATAGAGAAACCCGCTCATTCGTTCACTGAACGTACCCGAGCTACACTTCATAAATTGATTCTGGGCACACTGGGCATCGGAATCAGGTACCGTCAGAAACTGCGTACTCATAAAATACCAAAGAATTTAAGAAAAAAACTTAGTTGAATCTTATAGATATTTACATTCATTGATTATTTATTTGAACTTTGGGTGAGCTTATTATTTCTCGGATGATGGTTGAGCTCTATATAGCATCCCAATGCATTGGGTTAAGTGATAAAGGCGTAATGCCAGATAAAAGGGATGCCATTTCCATTATACAAGAAAAAAACACTACAGAGTAAGCAATACGAAGTAAACACTAAGTAAATTGAGTACAAAATTAAGTGCTGGAAAGTAAATGGGTCAGTATACAAACCCAAATGAAAGTACAATACAACTGAGAAAATAAAGTACAATAGCTGAAAAGTAAGAAGCAACAACCAAGTCATCCTCCGGAATTCCCACCTGAAGGGTGGGTACAGATAGTCCCGTCGACTCTGTGGGTCCGGCCATCTGCTCTTAGTACGTTACACCTGATAGTCGACCTCTGGATTCCATCCTGCTCCACAAGCCTCAACTACGATCTGTGATGTCCGTCGTCTGCATCCAACACAACGTAGTGCATGCATAGCCCGTGCATGGGTGTGAATAAGATACTCAGTAGGGACCCTGAGACCCCCGAAGGTCTCCCAAAATCCACAAAGGCAAATCCAAAGAAAAGATACAAACACGACGTACCAACCGTCTCTACTGAGGTATATGCCCATACATATACCTAAGTCATTAATTCCAGTTCGGCTCCAACTCACGAGCCCAAGTACAACCCTGTCCACACAGGAAAGCACAATCTACTCCAGATAGGAAAGAATGAAAATCACATCGAAGATAATTATTGAAAGACAATACTCAGCTACCACATGTATACTACTCACGAAGTGGGGTGGTGATGATAGATGTAGCCTTTTAATCATCTCCCCTGCAGAACCCACATAGGATTCAAGTACAAAAGTCATTGCTACCGAACCCATATAGGATCCAAGTACAATAACAATCGGTGTCGAACCCACATAGGATCCACGTACAGTCTTCATCGCTTCCGAACCCACAAAGGATCCAAGTAATGCCTTCCTCACTGCCGAACCCAGGTAGGATCAAAGTAAAGTCGCCATCATCTTCGCAATCACATCCATCTCTAGGGTTCCCACACACAGCACACTCGATTCCAGGAGGGTCCACTCCACGAGCCAAGAGGGTTGATAATTCAACTATAACGAAGTCCAGAGTTGATGTATCAAAAAGTTTTGTCTCGTCAAAAGGATCTCAATGTGACAGATGACACGTCAATTGGACTCCCAGTTTGAGAGTTATTGGATTTTCCGTCCCATGGGCCCGGTTGGTTTTAAGATAAAACAACCTGACCATACTCCAACTATGTCAAAATCTCATGTGGAGTAAGCCAAAATAACTGTCTCACTAAGAGGAATTCAATTTAAATGATGGCACGTCATTCGTACGTCCAGTAGTTAAGTTGAAAGCATTTCCACTCCAAGGGCCTGGTTGGTTTTGGGTTCGAGCCAACCCATCCATACCCAAAATATTCCAAAAGGTCGAGTTTAATATAAAAAATGACTGTATCTATCCAAGGATCCCTACGCAACTGATGGTGCATCGATCGGGGGTGTGTAGCCCATAATATTGGCGTTTGAAGGAACCTAGTCTGAAAAGTGGGGGTCCGGGCCCGGTCCGATCCAACCCAATAACCCCTGGTTCGGCCCGAACCGTGTCGACCCGCCCCGGGTCCAGGTATGTCCCGATTCGGTGCGGCACAACCTGGCTGGGTGCGTCCCTCCCTGGCTGGGCATGACCTACCTGGCCCGTGCGGTCTGCGGCCCGACTCGAAAGCCGGTCGCGGCTCTCCTGTCGGCCGAGCGTGGAGCGAAGGGGGGCGTCGCCCCATTTTTTCCAAAATGGCCAGCCATAATGGTTGGCCTTGGTTTAATAGTGGGACCCCGCGGGTCCCGCCGCCTGGTGGCACCGGTGGCCGGCTCAGCCGGCCAGCCCTTTAAAGACCGCTGCGGCCTTAGGCCACAACTCCTGTCCAACCGACGCGGGGCGACGGCATTGCGCCCCTCCTACGCGGCCCACTCTTAGTCGCGCCCTCCATCGGCCTCGCCGGCACGACACCCCCGCTCTGGCCGCAGTCCTCTTCATCCACGCGTGGAGCAACGACACTGCGCCGCCTTCGCCACAATCCTCAACGAAGAGCAACAAGAAAAAGAAGAGGAGAAATCGGTCATGTTTGTGCAGTCCAATCTCCTCCCATTATGATGCTAACATTTGGCCAATGTATAAGAGATAATCAATGACAAACCAAAGCACAATTTTAATTCATTAAAATTGAACATAACCCCTACCTCAACAAATGATGACGAATGTCAACGTCACGGTTGACGGCATCACGTGGTGAGGTTTCGTAGACGTCGACAGAGAGTGTCCAAGGAGGAAGCGACATCTCCTCTTTTTATCATGGAGAGAACAAAGAATCACGTCATTGGTGAATTACCACGTCATTTTTTTCATCGTTGACGTGGAGGAGGAAAGGGGAGAAGAATTTGTGGCCCCCCGAGTCGATGTTCTTCATCGAAGTCTTGGCCTTCATCAACAAAGGAGATGAAGTTCTTCAAGTCTCAATATCTCTCTCCCATTTCTCTCAACACAACATGCCCACCACATAAAATAAAATATGGATTCTCCTTATTTTATTAATCCATACAATGCATTTCAAATTACAAAAAATTCATAAATCCAATTCACTTAATTAATTAAACAATGAGTTGTCTAATTAATTAAGTGATATGTATGCATGATTAATGAGGGAGAGAGAGGAGAGGAAGTGGACAGGTTTCACAAGTTAAGATGAATTAAAAAATTTAAGAGGGGTTAGAGGAGTTTTAAGGAATGTGAAGGGGTGGGGTTTATGTGGGCCCCACTTCACAAATATCCTCACATTGGTAGTTAGGGGATTTTGGGTCCCACCCCAACTACCCAATGTGGGATATAACCACATGGATAAGAATAAAAATTGTTCCAAAATTTTTATTCAATTCTTTATTAATCACAAATTTTTAACAACTCCTCCCGAGTAAATGCATCTTCATTAAAGTTCCTCTTAAGCAATTACTGATGCTGCTGTTTCATCAGTGCCCTCAGATTTCAATTCTGAGCACTGGTTCAAAATATTGAGAAACCCGCTCATTCGTTCACTGAACGTACCCGAGCTACACTTCTGAAATTGATTATGGGCCACTGGGCATCGGAATCAGGTGCCTTCAGAAACTGCGTACTCATAAAATACCAAAGAATTTAAGAAAAAAATTTCCTTGAATCATATGGATATTTATATTCATTGAGTATATATTTGAACTTTGAGTGAGCTTATTATTTCTCGGATGACGGTTGAGCTCTATATAGCATCCCAAAGTTTTGGGTTAAGTGATAAGGCATAGAAATGACAGGTTACACCAAAGGTATTAGGAAATTATATAGTTTTTTGATTCAATTTTGAATATTTTTATAATGATAAATTCAAGGATAATGTCTTAATGTACAAACATGATACACTTCCAATGGTTTAAAAAAATATTTTATTTCAAAAGTTAAGTAAATGATCTTAGGTTTTTAATGAAAGTTAACAGTGCTTTTTTAAATGTTTTTCAACGAATTGATTTTAAAGGAATGTTATTCATATTGTTTCATGTTTTCCAAGAAAACCATGCAACATCCAAATTAAGTAATGAATAATAGATATTTTTATCTATGACTTTTAGTGAATTAGATAGTTTTTTAGAGGCCTAAAATGAGAATAAATCCAATCTTAAGCATTAAATACACTAATATTTTTAAAAGATTGTTTTACATCCTTTTGATGGAAAAACATTTTTAAATATATCTTATGACAATTTTATAAGAATTTTTTTTCAAAATAAACTTATTCTTTATGATTGGGACATCAAAATTTACTTTGTGTGAATTTTTGGTATTTTTCCAATAAATTTCATTTTTAATGAATAGTGAAAAATATTGTATTTTAAGTCAAAACCTTTTTTTAATCTAATTTATTTATATGATTAGATTATATTTTTATTTTTTTTGAAGTTAAATTAGAATATATTTTTACCATTTAATCCAATGGTTGTCATTGGAATCAATTTCACTTTGAAATTGGACTTAAACTGGTGTCAATCTTTTGATACTTATCGTTTCATAAATACACTCTATTAGTCATGACAGTGGGAATTAATTATTAAATTAATTAATGTAACTTATATGATTTGAATTCTGTAAAATAGAAATCATTTTTGAATTCAGAATATCAAATATAGCTTAGGGTGATGTTTTGGTATTTTTCTGAAAAACATCAATTTTTGATGAATAGTGAAACGACTTAGTGGTAGTTAAAGAAACTGATTTTTCTTTTAAATGAAACTTTTCCACTTCTGTGATTTGAATTTCTAAAATCTGACACACATGGTTGTCATTAAGAAGTAAAATGCGGTTCAATGAGATTAAAATAATTTTTTGGTGAATAGTAACTTTTAAGTTTTTAATCGCGATTAGAGGTAATTAGTGCAATTTAAGGCAAAAATGATATTATAATAAAATGAAAATACCTAGACACATGTCCAACCCTTATTGGATGTGCCATGGCCGACCAAGAAAATCCATGGGTCAACTTGGGGACTCCATGGTGCCACTTCGGTTGGGAAATGACATAAATAACTTTTTATTTAATGTTAACATTAAAATGACACAAACATGAGTTGTTTTACTAAAACAATTTTTAAATGGGGTTATACAAGTCAGATTTTTGACTATACATATTTATTAGAAATATAAAAATATTTACTAAATCATTGTAATTTTTATATAATTTTTAGACATTAAATAAATTAAATTATCTATTACATCATGATGATGCAGCGATTACCTCATTAATAAAGGATTTAAATAAAATGAAAATATAATGTAACATCTATGACCTAAACATGTCCAAAACCTATTGGATTTGTGGATTTAGAACCCTTATCACCTTAACCTCTAATTATATCAATGTGGGACCTTTTGAATCCGAAACTCATTTTAAAATAAAGTAACATTTCTTTACTTTCCAAGAGTGACCCTCATCTCCTCTTATAAAAGGCCCCCACCTCTACCTCCTTACCCACACTTCCAAAGCCTTTGGCTCAGCCAACCCCTGCCCATTTTGTCTCTCCACTTCCCCCTCTTACTCCTTGAAGCCTCACTTTGGGAAGAAGTCTTACCAAGGAAGCCTTTGATCTCAAACCAAAGGGAGTTACCCGATTTTAAGGTAATCTTTTCACTTGAGTCATTTTGTTTTATTTTGCTTCTCCATCCCACAAAACACTTTTTATTCATTTCTTTTGTAAAAAATTAAGTATCTTCAATATAATAGGATTTTGTTATAATAAGTATTCAAGCTAAAATTACACACACCTACATCTAGTGGTTAAAGAATATACAGTTTCCGTGGATGGAGAATTTCTGCCTCACGAAACGATGATTGTTCAATATTCTTCTAACACCTTCAAAGGTGAACATTAAGAAGTAACTATATTTATATATGATATATAATATGTTTATGTTTTCCTTAAGCTTCTGTATTTTTCATTTATGACATACCTTTATGGCTTCCATTATGGGTATACGCGATATATTCATTTTAGGAAGCGCGGACTACCGCCCCCTCAAAGTGATTTAATTCATTAATACCATATGTGGTACATATAAAGGATATATTTAATGATATTATATATGATACCATACTATAATTAAAATACTATTATGTATCATTATGTTTTAATTCCATTAAATATGAAATAGAAATGGAAGCAGCGTTCATGCGTACGTACGACTTACCGTCTCCATGAACGGTGCATTTCATTTCTTACCTCTAAATGTTATGTAATATTATAAATCCATGCATGTAGTGGATATATATTATATATATGATATCTAAATCATGAATAAAATTCTAGATATAATGGATACATGAACAACATGTAATTATAAAGGGTTTTTTTACTCAGGTACCAATGATCGTTAAAACGACCGTTATTAACTTAAAAAATTACATAGTGTTCATGAAATGGCAATAAGTGATATAAAAGGAATAATGAACATGAAAAATGCTCTTAAACAAGTAGAAATTAACTCAATTTTATTATTCAGGAGATTAAAGAATGACCGAGTCAAGTCGGACCTGATGTATGGGACTTCGTCTCAATCTCCGTTCATTGAGGCATATTTTGTTTTATGCACAACCTTCTTTTATACGGTGTATAAACCCCTTTGAATTTTAAGTTTATTAAAAAGGAATCTTTTTTATATGAAGCATTTACTAAATGAAAAAAGGGAATGTTTTTGTCGTACGTATGCGGCAACAACGACTTCTCCGCTGCCATGACCATTATTTGAGTTTCGGCTTCCTCTACAAGCCATACCTTTTTTAAAAGAAAAATAAATACCATGTTTTACTTTTATTTTATTTTGATATTGAAAATGGTTTTCATAATGTTTTTATATCAATGTGTTGTATTGATATCTTGTGATTGGAAGGTTGAAATGTTATGTTTCCTTTATGAATGTCTTATGTGATATGATTATGTTGAGGATCTTGGGAATTATTACAATGATGGGTGGTTTTGTGATAAACTAAGGGCGGGTGAGCCCGATATAGCTCTCCAATGCATTGGGTAATGCGAAGGAGTGAAACATTATGGTTTCTCTGAAGAGATTTAGGGAATATACTGTGATGGGTATTCCAAACATAACCAAGAGGGTTACTCCAAACGTAAGAATGTTATGAATGCCTCAAGTTACATTTATGTCTTAGGATTTCTATGATTTATTCATGATTTGATGAGGTATGTTATAGTGCTTATGTTTTATGGTTAAAGTATGATTTCATTCTTATGTATATATGTACCCATGTTTCCTCTCCATATTTTTATATCCTTTATTGAGATTTTTATGCTCATCCCATGTTTTTGAAATGTTTATCACAGGTCAAGGGAAAGTTACATGATAAGATGATAGTGTCAAGAATGTGTCAAGAAAAAATCCATGTTTTATTTTAAATATGATTCCATTGATGGAAAAAATGAATACTATCTTTTATGTAACCACTTTGTTTAAATGTGGAATGTAATGCATGTTTTATGATCTAATTCTCTAAAACTCTAAACCTTAAAAGATCCTCATGGTGTAATTTTGCAATAACACAATATTAAGTAATGTTTAAGGCCGGGTCCATATAGTTGGTATCAGAGGTCGGTTTAGATAACATTAGGAGTTAGAATTCTATTAAATGATTATCCAAAAATATTTTTTTATGGTCAAATTGATGTGATATAGCATTTGAAGATTACCATGTTGCTTCATCTAAGACATGTTTGTTCAGAATGGCTTTCCACAGAGGAAACAGGGAAGCAGTGCTAGGAAGGCATACAGAAGGAAATGACCTTCCGAATCAGCATCCTGAGATGGTCGGAATTGGAACTGAACAGTTTTTTGTGTTAATGGAGCAGTTGAATCAAGTGATAAATGGTGATGGTATCCATGCAGGAGATCAGCCAGATCAACCATAGAGGAACATTTAAATGGTTGAACATTTCATGAGGCAACATCCCCCATCATTCAGAGGATCATCTGACCATGTGTTAGCTTAAGGGTGGATTAAAGCACTGGAGAATATTTTCGATGTCATGGGGTGTTCAGACAATCAAAAGGTTAGTCTTTCTATTTACCGTTTGGAGGGTGATGCAGATCAGTGGTGGTCGATGGTTAAAAATATCAGGGACGCTGTTGAGATTGATGCTCTTGATTGGGATGAATTCAAAGGTTTGTTTATTGAGAAGTATTTTCCTAAGGCTGTTCGACTTAGGATGGAAAAAAAATTCTTGGAATTGAGGCAAGAAGAAGACTCAATGGATTCCTATGAAGAAAGGTTCACTCGATTGGCAAGGTATGATCCAAATTTTATCCGAGGCCTTGATAGTAAAATAAATCGTTTTAACTTAGGATTAAAACCAAAATATCAAAGGGCTTTATATTCTTGTGAGTTAAAATGTTATGAAAAGCTTGTTCGATGTGCTGAGAAGGTGGAAATGGAGTTTACTGATGATCATGTGTTCTATAACAACCAACAGAAGAAGAGACCGAGGTGGCAGGAGAATGGAAAGAATTCTTTAAAAATGTCTAATGGTAAGAAAACTATGTTTCCAGCTTGTGATAAATTTGGTAAAAGGCATGCTGGGGAATGTCTTCTGAATTCTGTAAAGTGCTGCCGATGTTGTAAGATGAGACATAAGGCTCATGATTACACTGAAAAAGATCAAGGTGATGGTAAGTTGAAATTCGATTTATAGTTAGTGAAATGTTTTAAGTGCAATGAGATGGGTCACTATGAAAACGTGTGTCTGACAAAGAGCTTGAGTGATGGGAAGGAGTTAGAATACAAGCAGAAAGGGGTGGTGAAATCCTTTGCAACTACTTCAGCAGATGTTGGGCCATAAAATGAAGTTGTATCAGGTACTTTGTTTATTTTTTCAGATTATTCTAGTGTGTTGTTTGATTTGGGGTCTACACGTTATTTCATCTCTAAAACCTTTTCTAGTAAAATGGGAATACCATCTCAAGAAATGACTTCTGAACTTGTGGTAAAAACACTTGGGGGAAATGTTGAGGCACAAAGAATTTATAAGAATCTTACAATCCTTATCTATGGAAAGAACCTACTTGAAAACCTAATTGTTCTACCTCTAGTAGAGTTTGATGTTATCCTGGGTATGGATTGGATCTCTATTTACCATGATAAGATTGACTGTAGAGATAAAGAAGTTTCTTTTCAGAATGACTTTCAGTTTGTGTACAAGAATGAACCCTTACTGTTGATAACATATCAAGAGGCTGAGAAACTTTTAAAATATGGAAATGAATGTTACCTTGCACATATTGTTGAAAACAAAGGAACTGTTTAGATTAATGATGTGCCAGTGGTAAATGAGTATCCTGATGTTTTTCCTGATGAGTTTCCTGGAATAATACCAGATCAGGAAGTTGAATTTACTGTTGACATAGTTCATGATGCTAAGCCAAATTTAAAACCCCCTTATCGAATGGCTCAAATTGAACTTTTAGAGATGAAGGATAAAGTGCAAGATTTATTAGAGAAAGGTTTCATTCGACCTAGAACATCACCATGGGGTTCTCTGGTTTTATTTGTTAAAAAGAAATATGGTTCAATGAGACTTTTCATTGATTATAGAGCCTTGAATAACATCACTGTTAAGAACAAATATCATTTGCCTCATATCGATGATTTGTTTGATTAGCTCCAGGGAGCTCAGTTTTTTTTTTCAAAGAATGACCTGAGATCGGGGTACCATCAGCTGAAGGTAAAGGAGGAAGATGTTCCGAAGACTATGTTTCATATAAGATATGGCCATTATGAAGTTGTAGTAATGCCTTCTGGGCTAACCAATTCACCTGTTGTATTCATAGACTTAATGAATAGAATTTTACATGAGTTCTTGGATAAGTTTGTTGTGGTTTTCATTGATGATATTTTAGTGTTTTCTAAAATTAAAGAGGAGCATGAAAGACATTTAAGGGTTATTTTTCAAACCTTAAAAGAAAATAAATTGTATGGGATGTTCAGAAAGTGTGGGTTTTGGTTGCAACAAATTTCTTTCCTTGGTCACATTGTTTCTAAAGATGGGATAACCATTGATCCTGAAAAAACAAAGGATGTTGAAGAATGTACAATAGCCACAAATGTAACAAAGATTCACTATTTCCTTGGTTTGGAAGGCTATTAACGAAGGTTTATTAGAAATTTTTCACGGCTTTCTAGTCCAATGACTAAGCTAACTCGGAAGGGTGTTAAGTTTATCTGGACAAAAGAATGTGATGATTTTTTTTAGTAATTGAAAAGAAGATTGGTGAATGCTCTAGTTTTGGCACTACCCTCCAGGAATGGGGAGTTTTTTATCTACAGTGATGATTCATTGAAAGGACTTGGTTGTGTCCTAATGCAGAATGATCAGGTAATTTCTTATGCTTCACGACAGTTGAAAACTCATGAGATAAATTACCATACACATGATTTGGAATTAGCTGCTGTAGTTTTTGCATTAAAAATTTGGAGGCATCATTTGTATGCAGTAAAGTGTGAAATATATACCGATCACAAAAGTTTAAAGTATATATTCACTCAGAAAGAAATGAACATGAGACAGAGGAGATGGATAGAATTAATCAAGGATTATGATTGTACAATTCATTACTATCCGGGAAAAGACAATATAGTGGCTGATGCTTGGAGTCGAAAAAATAATGCTTCATTAGAAATGTTGTGTTTGGAACGTGATACATTGGTTAAGGATTTGATGAAATTTGGCATAGAAGTTGTTGGTGCAGGATGTTCGTCTATTTTGTTTCAGGTATCAGTGAAATCTTCTCTATCAGATAGAATCAAGAAAGCACAGAAGCAAGACTGTGAGTTGTAGGAAATGGTAGAACTGCTTCAGAAGGGTAAGTTGCCTGAATTCAACATTCATAATGATTGCGTTTTGAGATTTGGGAAGAGATTGTGTGTGCCTTGTGACTCACAGTTGAAGATAGAGTTGTTATGTGAAGCTCATAGTTCTCCGTTTTCAGTTCATCCTGGCAGTACTAATATGTACAGAGATCTGCGGGAGTATTACTGGTGAGATGGATTGAAAAGAGATATTACTGATTTTATTGTGAAGTGTTTGACATGTCAACAGGTTAAAGTAGAGCGGCAGTTACCAAAAGGGATGCTTCAACCTTTACCATTACCAGAATGGAAATGGGAGAATATATCCATGGACTTCATTGTGGGATTGCTAAAGACACTTCGAGGTAATAATGCAATCTGGGTTAATGTTGATCGCTTGACCAAATCTGCTCATTTCCTTGCTATACGAGATAATTTTTTCCTAGATCAACTTTCAAGTTTGTATATTAAAGAGATAGTCTGGTTACATGGATTTACCCTCTCCATTGTATCTTACTGTGATCCCAGGATCACTTTTAACTTTTGGAAAGGCCTTCAGAAGTCGTTGGGTACTGAATTAAATTTTAGTACATCTTTTCATCCCCAATCAGATGGGTAGTCAGAACGAACAATTTAGACATTGGAGGATATGCTACATTCTTTATATATGGATTATTAGGGAAGTTGGGACCAACATCTTTCATTGGTTAAATTTTCATATAATAATAGTTTTCATTCCAGTATACAGATGACACCATTTGAGGCGTTATATGGGAAGTGTTGTCCAACTCCAACTTCTTGGGATGAAGTGGGTGAAAGGAAGCTGATGAGACCAGAATTGGTAGAAGAGTTGGCAAAAAAAGGTCAACTGATATAGAAACACATGAGAACAGCTCAGAGCAGGAAGAAGAGTTATGCGGAAAACAGGATGAAGGATCTATCTTTTGAGGTAGGTGATCATGTTTTTCTCAAAGTATCACCATGGAAAAGTGTGTTACGATTTGGTAAGAAAAGAATGCTGAGTCCAAGGTTCATTGGACCATATTAAATTCTGGATAGAGTTGGATCAATTTCTTACCGAGTGGATTTACCTCCGATTTTATCTCAGGTACACAATGTTTTTCATGTTTCGATGCTGAGAAAGTACATGCCAGATCCATCTCATGTTTTGAGTCCAGAGGTAGTTCAGCTGGAAGGGAACCTATCTTATGAGGAACAACCAGTCCAGATACTTGACCACAGGGAGAAAGTGTTACGGAATAAAGTGATTCATCAGGTAAAGGTTTTGTGGAAAAGCCACATGATTGAAGAGGAAACATGGGAATCTGAAAATGCAATGAGGGGAAAATACCCCCACTTATTCGATAAGTAAATAAATTGCGGGGACGCAATTTTCTAAAGGGGTAAGGATGTAACATCCCAAGTAAGTAAGGAATAATAGTGATTTTTATCTATGTCTATTATTGAATTAGATAGTGTTTTAGAGGCTTAAAATGAGAATAAATCAAATCTTAAGCATTTAATATACTAATATTTTTAAAAGATAGTTTTACTGCCTTTTGATGGAAAACCATTTTTAAATCTATATTTTGACAATTTTATATGCTATGTTTGTCAAAATAAACTTATTATATATGATTGGTACATCAAAATTTACTTTGTGTAAATTTTTGGTATTTTTCCGATAAAGTTCATTTTTTAATGAATAGTGAAAAATGTTGTATTTTAATTGAAAACCACTTTTTAATCTAATTTATTTATATGATTATATTATCTTTTGAATTGGGTTTGAAGTGAAATTAGAGTATATTTTTACAATTTAATCCAATGGTGGTCATTGGAATCAATTTCTCTTTGAAATTGGACTTAAACTGGTGTCAATCTTTTGATAATTATTGTTTCATAAAAACACGCTATTTGTCATGACAGCGGTAATTAATTATTAAATTAATTAATGTAACATATATAATTTGAATTTTGTAAAATAGGAATAATTTTTGAATTTATAATATCAAATATATCTTAGGGTGAAGTTTTTGTATTTTTCTGAAAAACATCAATTTTTGATGAATAGTGAAACCACTAAGTGGTAGTTAAAGAAACTGATTTTTTGTTTAAATGAAACTTTTCCACTTCTGTGATTTGATTTTCAAAAATCCGACATACATGGTTGTCATTAATAATTATAATGTGGTTCAATGAGATTAAAATAATTTTTTGGTGAATAGTACCTTTTAAGTTTTTAATCACGATTAGAGGTAATTAGTGAAATTTAAGGCAAAAATGATATTATAATAAAATGAAAATACCTTGACACATGTCCTACCTTTATTGGATGTGTCATGGCCGACCAAGAAAAGACATGGCTCAAATTGGGGACCCCATGGAGCCACTTTGGTTGGGAAATGATATAAATAACTTTTTATTTAATGTTAAAATTAAAATGACACAAACAAGAGTTATTTTACTAAAACAATTTTTAATTTGGGTTATACAATTCAGAGTATTTACTATAAATATTCATATAAATATAAAAATATTTCATGCATCATTCTATTTTTTATATAATTTTTAGACATTAAATAAATTAAATTATTTATGACATCATGATGATGCAGCCATTACCTCATTAATAAAGGCTTTAAATAAAATAAAAAGATAAAGTAAAATATATGACCTACACAAGTCCCAAACCTATTGTATGGGTGGATTTAGAACCCTTATCACCTTACCCTAGAATTATATCAATTTGGGTCCTTTTTAATCCAAAAATCATTTTAAAATAAAGTAACATTTTTTACTTTCCAAGAGTGCCCCTCCTCTCCTCTTATAAAAGGCCCCCACCTCTACCTCCTTAAACACACATAAAAAGCCTTTGCCTCAGCCAACCCCTGCCCATTTTGTCTCTCCACATCCCCCTATTACTCCTTGAAGCCTCACATTGGGAAGAAGTATTCCCAAGGAAGCCTTTGAGCTCAAACCAAAGGGAGTTACCCGATTTTAAGGTAATGTCTTCACTTGAGTCCTTTTGTTTAATTTTGCTTCTCTATCCCCCTAAAATATTTTTATTAATTTCTTTTGTAACAAATCCAGTATCTTAAATATACTAGGATGTTGTTATAAGAAGTATTCAAGCTACACTTACACACACCTATATTCAATGGTTAAAGAACATACTGTTTCCGTGGATGGAGAATTTCTGCCTCACGAAACGATGATTGTTCAATATTCTTCTAGCACCTTCAAAGGTGGCCATTTAGATGTCACAATATTGATATATGATATATAATATGTTTATTTTTTCCTTAAGATTATGTATTTTTCATTTATGGCATACCTTTATGGCTTCCATTATGTGTATATGCGATATCTTCATTTTAGGAAGTGCAGACTACCACCCCCTCAAAGTGATTTGATTCGTTAATACAATATGTGGTACATATAAAGGATATATTTAAGGATATTATATATGATACCATACTGGAAATAAAATACTATTATGTATCATTAATTCCATTAAATATGAAATAAAAATGGAAGCATCGTTCATGCGTACGTACGGCTTACCGTCTACATGAACGGTGCAATTCATTTCTTACCTCTAAATGTTATGTAATATTATAAATGCATGCATGTACTGGATATATATGATATATATCATATCTAAATCATGAATAAAATTCTGGATATAATGGATACATGAAAAACTTGTAATTATAAAGGGTTTATTTTTGACTCAATTACCAATGATCGTTAAAACAACCGTTATTAACTTAAATAATTACATAGTGTTCATGACATGGCAATAAGTGATATAAAAGGAATAATGAAAATGAAAAAGGGTCTTAAACAAGTAGAAATTAACTCAACTTTATTATTCAAGAGATTAAAGAACGACCGAGTCAAGTCAGACCCGAGGAATGGGACTTCGTCTCAATCTCCTTTCATTGAGGCATATTTTGTTTTATACACAACCTTCTTTTATATGGTGTATAAACCCATTTGACTTTTACGTTTATTCAAAAGGAATCTATTTTATATGATGAATTTACTAAAGGACAAAAGGGAATGTTTTTGTCGTACGTATGTGGTGACAATGAATTCTCCGCCGCCGTGACCATTATTTGAGTTTCGGTTTCCTCTACAAGCCATACGTTTTTTTAAAGAAAAATAAATACCATGTTATAATTTTATTTTATTTTGGTATTGAAAATGGTTTTCATAATGTTTTTATATCATTGTGTTGTATTGATATCTTTTGATTGAAAGGTGGAAATGTTATGTTTCCTTTATGCAGGTTTTATGTGATACGATTATGTTGAGGTTCATGGTCATTATTATAAAGATGGGTGGTTCCGTGATAAACTAAGGGCGGGTGAACCCGATATAGCTCTCCAATGCATTGGGTAATGCGAAGGAGTGAATCATTAAGGTTTCTCGAAGATATTTAGGGAATATACTGTGATGGGTATTCCAAACGTAACCAAGAGGGTTACTCCCTACGTAAGAATGTTATGAATGCCTCATGTTACCTTTATGTCTTATGATTTCTATGATTTATTCCTGATTTGATGAGGTATGTTAAAGTGATTATGTTTTATGGGTAAAGTATGATTTCATTCTTATGTATATATGTACCCATGTTTCCTTTCCATATTTTTATATCCATTACTGTGCTTTTTATGCTCTTCCCATGTTTTTGAAATGTTTTTCACAGGTCAAGGGAAAGGTACATGATATAATGACAGTGTCAAGTAAGTGTCAAGAAAAAATTCATGTTTTATTTTAAATATGTTTCCATTGATGGGAAAAATGAATACTATCTTTTATGTAACCACTTTGTTTAAATGTGGAATTTAATTCATGTTTTATGATCTAATTCTCTAAAACTCTAAACCTGAAAAGATCCTCAAGGTGTAATCTTGTAATAACACAAGATTAAGTAATGTTCAAGGCCGGGGCCTTATAAACCATATGACTATATTTTCATTTTTTATTACAAATAAAATATTTTACAAATTTTTTTATTTAATTATGTTATTTTTAAAGAATAGAATATTGATATTTTAGGTTAAATGTTTATTTCAAAAAAGGAAAATTTTAAATTATTTTTTCAATTTTACAAATGGGATAAAATTTTACATTAATTATTTATTCCTTACTAAGATTTTTTTCTCATCTCATGTTTTATAAATAATTATCATAGGGATTAATGATTATCATACAGATTAAATATGATAAAGATATAGATATATGAGTTACAATGAATAAAAAATAAATGGCTATATAAAGAATTTTTTTGTAGAAAAAAAACCTTTTATGGGGAAAATCCATTTCTTTTTAATATTTTACCAAAATACGTAAATCATTAAAATGAAATGAACTAATAAATGTTAAAAATAAAACCCTTATTATAATTCATATATTTATGGGTTAGAGAGAATATTATTCATCATTGTTGGTATCATAGAAATGGTTTAAATGAAATTATAGTACTGTATAGTTATAGTAATTATATTTTGAGACTTATATATACCTTATTGGGTTAATATATATAAGGATGAAACTATAATTACCTTCATAGATTCCCTTTTGAGGTTTGACGTGATGGAAATTTAATGTGTGTGATGATATTCTAGGAGGTAGAGAATTAAGGTAAATTTCACCCATAGGTTCAAACATGTTCATTAAATAGGTTATTATATAGTTATAATGTAACTACATTCGGGATAAATTAAAATTTCGTACGTTAATAATAAAATTTACGGTTTATATTATCTTTGATGTTGATGTATTATGGTTAATTAGTATAAATATTTTGTTATGTTTGTGGTTGGCTCTTGAGTGGAGAATCATGTAATACTAAATCCAAATTACGATGGTCTAAATATTTCCATGCCTATTAGGGGGGATTTATGATGTATGGAGTGATTTATGCATACTTTGATGAAAGGATAAAACTAAATTGGCCTTTGAGATAGTAATTTAGGCCACTTTTCCTCAGTCCAATGAGCTATGTAATGGGTCTCCATCTACCATGATAGAAAGGGGTACATTCATTTATAATAAAAAGTGACATAAAGCCCACCTTTTTTTAAAATATATATTTCTATAGTTTTACTGAATTTTATGTTACATATATAAAATACTATTAAATTTTATAAGATATATTATTTGGGAATATTCATTTTTTGTTCGCCACTTTGTGTGTAATTCATGATACTTGGTGACTAATGTTAAATTGAGTTTTTAAGAAAATGTGATCAAATCATTATAATAATTGGGATTCCACTTAGTTAGGAATATTTTTTATAGTGTTATAGTTACTTATTTTTGGAATAATTTAAATTTAAATTTTCTTATTATTTTTGAAATTTTGGAGACATATGATGGTTTTTTAAAATTTGATATTATATTATATTATATTAATAATTTTTTTATTAGTATAGACTAATGAAACATATCAGTAGTCCTTTTTGTATCTAATAATATATTAGTAGATTAATTTTATTTGAATGAATCATCTGAGATAATCTTTTTATGGTGTATGGGATTAAATAGAGCTAAAAACTCATTCAAAGACACAAAAAAGGATGTGATTTCATTTTTGTATTTTAATTAATTATGTATGTATATTTTATCATACTACTTATCTCATTGATAATAGAATTTATCTACTTTATAAAAAATCACACAAATGATAATATTATCCCATTACTGTAATTTTTAATGAATTTATGGTCTCTTCTCTCTTTGTAAAAAATGTTATTTTATATTTGAAGCATATTATTTGAGGAATATTTTCTCTTAACTGTATAATATTATCCAAAATAATTCTTATACCTTTTTAATGAATATTTTCCTACATATCCATATTTCTACCTCAAAATATTTTTATATTTATTGTTTGGGAATCATATTATGTGTTATTCTACATTCCCTTCATATTTTCGTTTTTAATATTTTTAGAAGGAATCTTTATTATTACTTTTTACGATGTTTGTTTTCAATGATATTATTTTTTTTCATTTCATGATCATATAATTATATATAAATTAAAATTTCTTTTTTATTAAATTTATGTCAATTTAAAGGCTCTAATATTGTATTTTATATTGAAAATTTTTACATCAAATGGATTCATTCACCTACTAAAATATATTTTTTAAATGTTTTAAATAACTTTTTTTTCTAAGTTAAAGTAAAATATCAAATAAATTATTTCATTAAGAGTGGGATAAAGTAAAATAACAACATTTTTTTCAACACACATATTTTTCTATGAATAAAGAAATTTTATTTATAATTTTTTTCATCCAAATTAAATTGTATCTTGAAGGACATGGTGATAATCCACTACATTGTACAACGCTGCGGTGATTGAATCCATAACCATAGGGTGGAAAGGGAACAATACGTACCTCAAGACTATGTTTTATCTTATTTTATTAAATTATACATGTATTGGGAAAATTATATCATGGAATATACTCATTATACAGTCAAAACTATCATTCTTACATCATGATTGAAAGTATTTTCTGTTTAAAAGTTATACATTTTAACTTCTCATGGTGTTCATTTTTAACATTATGAAGGATTATGAAATTATTAGATATTTTATTTAAATTTTTTTTTTTAAATTTATGGAATTATTTTTCATAAATAAATATTTAAGTGAAGATAAACAAATTATGGTTTTACATTCAATAATGAATTAGTTTCTTCTTTAATTGAACTTATTTTTAATTAATTGCTTGATGTTAATTAAAATTTAAATTTCTAAATTTTAGTATTTTAATTTGATAAAAAATAATCATGTTTTTTATTAATTTTGAGTTTATATTATGGTGAGTTTTTTTGTAAATTTTTTAAAACAATTATTTTAGTGTGAATAGTAAAAATACAGATTTATTAAAATACTTTTATTTTAATGATAATATTAGGATTGAGAATGACTTAAAAAAATTTAAATACTTTTAATAAACAAATATCATTTGATGGTTTGAAATATAGTATTTTAAAACTATATTCTGAATTCAAGAACTCAAAATTAAATTTTGTTAACATAGGTAATATTTTATTCAATGTTCAAAATATTTTTGGGTCATTTCATTTAATGGTATCATTGGATGGTTAAATTTAATGTATTCTAAATAAAAAGTATATAAAAAATAAATTTTTATTAAATAAAAAGAACTTGGAAACCAACTTGTTTACATGAATTTATTCTGAAATAAATATTATGGTTAAATTAGTATTTTCCCTAAAAACCTTTACAAATGAAATAAATGGTATGATATAATCAAAATACCATCCTATAAGGATTAATTTGTAATTAAAATACTTTTTTTGAAGAATAAGTATAACTATTAACCAAGTGTTTTCATTTTATATCTTATTCTATATCTTTCAAATAATTAAAATTCATAAAAATATAACAAAATTATTGTATAACATATACTATATTGATATTATTATTTTGGGAGAACCGTTATTCATATCCTTTTCCATCCTTTAGACAATGATATCATTATTCAAGCTTATGTGTGGACTACCACCTCCATGAAGAGATGTGTTTCCATTTCCATCACTGCATTTTATGGATGGTTATAATGGTTGATTTAATATATAAATATAATATATAGGACATAATTAGATTTGTGAAAAGATTAGATATATATTTTTTAATTTTCATCTATTTATGAATGAAAATGTATTTCTTACTTATATGTGGACTACAACCACCATGAAGTGAAGTGATTCATTTTTCATCGCCAACTATCACGGAAAATATTAAGGATGAAATTATTTAATTACTAAAATACTTATAAAATATATATGATTCTATAATGATAAAATCTTTTTTACCTTTATTAATGTTTTTCAATTGGTAAATAATAATCACATTCTTGTGTAAATAATAACTAACATCTCAATGATTGGTGAATTTTTTGTTCTTATTACCACCTACCATGGCTATTTATAAAATGAATATAATTGAACAAAATAAAATAATTTAATAAATATTATTATTTTATGATTGTGAAACCATGGAATATTTGACCAAAACCATCACATGAACGTTGTTTTGTGAATGTAACTTGAACACCATGAAATTGACCATCATGAACATAATCGATTTAGAATCAATAAAAGAAATAAAAATAATTATATAAAAGGGATCATTTTAAATAAATAAAAAATTAAACATCTACAAGAATATAATTAACTAAAATAGGATTAATATATTGGATTTAATGAATGTATATGGCATGTAGGATTCAATGTATGGTACTTTCTTTAAAAAATAATATTTTAATTTATTCCTTATATATATTATATTCCATGTTGAAGTAATTTTAAATTATTAAATATTGTTATTATTTATAACTAAAAGGATCATAATTTTTTTTCAAATATTAAAAAAATCATGAAAGAAAAAAGGGGATGATTTCAATATTTTCTATACGGGTTATTTTTAACATTATGTTGAAGTGAATTTTTTTTAAATATATGATGTGAATACTATTTTATATCTTCAAATCCATTATTAATTGTGAATATAAATTTATAATATAAATTTTTTATTATTAATGTATAAATATTAATAAATATTTTTTAAATTATTATTTTAGAAAAATTATAATGAAATGGAAACTTTTTCTCATCATTATGTGATAACATGAAGTGTTATTGGTTATGGTGTGGATGAAAATTATAATGGTTTTAATGATTTAATTGAATGATATATTCTTTTTACTCATGGTATGGTTATTGGAAATTTTATATAATATACGGGTGAGCCCAATATACCTCTAATTTTGTGTGAACATTGTACAAAAATCCAATGGAATGGGGTAAGTGATGAATTTTTTCAGTTATAGGTTACTTTAAAGAGATATGATAATTTTACAGTTAGGTTATTCCATTATACTATGTCTTAAATGTATGAATCTATGGAAAATATCCAAATGTAACTATATTATATACTTGAAATGGTATAAAAAGGATATCATTGATTCTAAAAGTCAAGAAAATTTGTTTTTTGAAGGATTGTATATAACATTATCGTTAAAAATAAATGTGAATAGATTGATTTTCAGGTAATGTTACTAAATTTTTTTCATATTTTATAATAAAACATTATGATTTTTAATTTTCCACTATAGTTGTATATGAATGGTATTATGAAATTTCTAAAACTATAAATGCTATATTCAAGGAAATGTAAATGTATATTTGAAGTCATTTGTTTATTATGAAAATTGAATAGTTTCTTATCGATTTATCATGTTTTCATATTTAATAATGGTACTATTTCCATTTATATATGTTAATGATTTTTTTTATTAAAAATTTTCAAATAATATTTCATAGGGATTATGGATTTCATGAAAAATTAGTAAATTTAGTGATCCAGACATGAGAAATACATTGAAAAAATCAAGATTGTCTTTATAAAGAATTTGTTTTGTGGTAAAAATAAATGTTGTGTGTAAATATCCATCTTTAAATGTTTTTTAACTATTACATTAAAATTATATAATATCATGACCTTATAAATATATGTAAATGAAACCCAAATTATAAATTATGGATTTAGTTGTTGAATAAGGTATAAGTTGTTATAAATATTATTATTCAATAAGGAAAGAATCACATCTACCCCATTCTATAATATAGGATTGAAATCCAATGTTTCCCATCTTGGATGTATGAATAAAAATTTCGATTGAGGATTAACCCAGTTGACTGTGGTACTCAATAAGAGAATGTATAAAAGGTAAATTGGTAGTTTCCAATTTTTATTGATTCTATATTTATGATGGAGGTTGTTTCCACTAAGGTTGTTTCATTAGTCACTAATGTTATAAGATAATATCCTAAGATAAATACTCAACAGAGAATAATTTTCTAAATTTTCCAAATAATGTTTCAAAACTTGTCAAATAATGGGTACTAAAAGAGTAGTTTTACTTTTTAGTCACCCAAGGATTTTGGTTATTGTTTCTTGATGTTATAATTGTTAGATTCTAAAAAGAAGTGAAAATAGTGAAACTAGTTATTTCAATGTATAATCCTTATTAGGACGAGATGACGAAAAGAAGATATAAAATCATAGAAAATGTATATCCTAGAAACACATGGAAAATTGGTGTGAAATATCCAAGTTATGTTCAGTGGATATGTGTGATTATGAGTGATTATCATAAGGTGATATTCATCTAGATTACAATATGATGGTGGAAACTATAATTCTTTATTTTAATCCATGTCCACTTGTTGAGACATAAACTATTGATGATTTACAGTAGAAATCCAATAAATAGTAATTAATATAGTCTCAGTACTGGGAATAGATTCAATCGCCTAATCAATCTTATACTTTGGTGGAAATATTTTCAAATATTCAAGAGACACATCATGGAATTGAATGATGAGAGGTGGAAGTACATCCTAACTTGTATCATTATAAAATAAGTAGAAACTATCCAAATAGGTTATTAACAACACTATATTCTAATGAATAGGTTCAAAATAGTTTTTCATTAGATCCAACTCACTAATAAAGGTATTAATGTCCCCCTATATAGAAATGAAAATCACTTAATTATGGTAGAAATTAATGTGTGATCGATAAGAAGCTTGTAAATCAAATCCAATGATATGATAAAATCTATGGATCTGAAAAAATAATAATTCTCATATATATAGAGCATTAAAAATTTCTCTATATAACTCTATATATGTTTTGATTATAACCATGTTTTTATATTGATAGATAATTATCAATATAAATACTACACAATATTCCATGTATCCATAAATATATGATACGAAATGAATGAGTGTTTTACATCAATATCAAAATATAGAATAATACATGAATGATGCCTCAAGAATAATACCTTAAACTGTCAATGGATCCTTTATCATTTTAATAGGTTTATAATCGATGTAGTGACGTTATCTAGATCCCTTACCATGAACTCTCATTGTATAATTCCATTGTAGGAAATCTATGTATATGTGTTACAAACCTATAATCTTAGTACCTTAACATCTTATATTCCCTAAATGTATGGAGGATACCCATCTTGGTAAATTCTATTGTAATCCAAAGCCAAACCATGATCCATAGTCCCTATTATATCCAACCATTTCATCTAGTCATGGTGGATTTCATAAAAACCTATAATGATTAAAAAAATTATCCTTTTTTGTGGAACACCATTAGATTCCTATCATAATCATGTACTATATAAACCTATTATAAATAATTATAATATTGAATCATGAGTTTTCCAATTGGATTAATCATTATAACAATTACCTAAATGATATTCATACTTCTACCCTTTTGAGACTACCCAAACCACGAATTTCTTGCAGGAGAACCAACATATGGCCCCACTAGTGGGAGTGTGTGTCCTCAATAAAATACCTTCTATTTAGTTAGACATCATGACAAAATAATGATTCATTACAACCAAGAATTACATCAATAAAATGATATTGACTTGTGACAAAAATTTATTCCTTAATACATTAAAAAAATTATGGTCTATGGAGGTTTCATCACACTTTAGTATAAGTGTGAATCCAAATTTTTTAGTAATGAATATGGAATAATCCATTACCAAATTGACCTCATGAAAAAAAATCACGAACTCCCTATCCATGTCATCACATTAGGGATTTGAGATGATTTACTCAATGAATCCTGAATCGAAATAATTTACAAAAAAAACACATGCTTATCTTCTCAAACATGAACATTATACTAGTAAATTTGTTATCCTAAAATAATTTACTATGTTAGATTCACCCCATGTCAGCTAGCTCCTTGATATAGTTAAACACTATTTTTACAGACCAAATCTAAGTCACAACAACTAGTGATCTCGTTTTTATTATAAAAGTGTGATTGTTATTTTAGATGAATGTCATGAGTCTAGTATAACAAGCCTTGAATGGATCTCTGTTCCCCAAAACATATAAACTATAAAAGCTAAAGTTGAATATCATTAAGATACTTCTCAATAAGAGTTATTGTTAAAATAAGAATCTCTAATTCATCTACTATGGGGAATATTAATCCTCCCGATTTTGGGAATTAATTGAAATTGATCATAGTGGAATATAAGTATTATTTATATCACATTAATTGTAATATTGTTATATAAATAACATAATATCACAATTGATTAGAAGAAATATTAGGTTAATACCTCTATTCCCAAAAAACATGTTTTGTGATACATGGATATCAAGGATAATGACTCAATTGTCACCTAAAAATCCACCCTTGGTTCAAGTATAATGATAAAATGGTAACATAATAGTCATTTCATATCATATCAATAATAAGTTACTATGAATTTTTCATTGTGTGTGTAAGAGAGAAGCTACATAAATACAATATATGTTCTTTTTGACAATTAAAATGATCTAAAACAATATATAAACCATAAGTTCAATTATAACAACCTTTTTTAAAATCCATGGAAACTTTTTGGAAATTATTTAAAATTTTCTAATGGTGGATCATTAATATTGAAATTCAGGAATTGATGAGAGGTTTTGATGGTTTTATCATTTATAAATATTTTTTCCATACACGATTTTTTATTTAGTGGACGTCGTGGGGTTTGTGAAAACACCATCAGATGTGAAGATGATCGAGCCGCTAAAAATAGACCTAGCCAAAAATTCAAGTCATGTATTCAATACAATACGTGAACCTAGTTCATGAGTTGTGGCCAGTGTTTGCTGGACATGAAATATAGGGGGGCGAGGTGTTCACCTCAAGGAATTAACGATGTGTACTTGGTACACATTGTTAACTTGGTGCATGTAATGTAAAATGTTAATCACTTCAGTTATCCATGAAAATTTTAAAAAGGGGAAACATGGGCTTGACCCCTCATTTCATCATTCATAAGAGGGTGAATGGATTGATAGAATCTTCTCACCCTCTCCTAGGGTCTCAAATATATCTTAAATCTGGTGTCTGAATCGAGCAGCCTCTAGAGCATTGGTATACTCCCAGTATGTGATTCAACCCTCTATATTCTATTATTTATCTCACAATTTTTATTGTATATCCATGTCAGATAATATTCCATATTGTTAAAGTTTTTTCCAAATACTTTTATTTCTCTAGTTCCAGCCCTTGTCAATGGTTGGTAATGGATTAGTGGAACATCATTAATATAAGGTATGTGTTTTATGGATTTTCCTGAAATATTTATTGATTTATATTTTATGATAATATGTCAAATTATGGATTCTCTAGGGATTTATCATAAAATGTGAAGTTAATTATATAGAACACAATATCCTAATTCATGTAACCCTTGAATATAAATTGAACCATATGAGGTTGTTCACCTCAACCTAAACCATATGCATAGGGTATTTTGTTTATATATTGTGAATTATGTTTTTTTACCTTTTAGTTTATTAGATTGAATCACATATAAGATATTTTTTTAATTTCAGTAAATTATATGGTATTTAAACAAGGGATTGAGTTTTGATAAAATCCATTTTGAAGTCCACTTATATAAATAATAAAAAAGGGTAAATTAAATAGTTATGTTCGAAATGATTAATTCAATGCTTAAGTTATAAGGCCCAACCTTAAAACATTACTTATTATTTATTTAAATCAAGAATTAACATATAGAATCTTTTCAGGTTTTGAGTTTTAGAGAATTAGGCCATAACGGTTACATTACATCTCAAATATTAAAAGTAGACACTTTTACTCAGTATCCATTTTTTCATATAATAAAAACTATTAATGAATAAAAATAATTATCGTCAGGATATAAATTTTCTTTGAATTATTCCTTTCTCTTACTGTTCCTTATACCCTATGAAAAACATTTCAAAACATGGAATGAGCATAAAAAGGTCACTAAGGAATATAAAAAAACAAACAACATTAGAACATCAATACATACAAAAAATAATCTCATTAAAATACCTCATGAAATAATAATATTTATGAATAACACATAGAAATCATAAATCACGAAGGTACCTTATGAAATCCATATCATACTTATATTGTAGCTTTCACAGATACATAGGGATTTACGTTTGGAATACCCATCATAGTATATTACTAAAATATCTTAGGAGATATATTAATTTCTACCTCCATCACGTTAACCAATGCATTTTAGATCTATATAAGAATGACACACCCTATGTATATCATAGAACCACACGTATGCATAAACAATTCCCAAGAACCATAATATAATCATGACACATGAACAAGCATAAAATAATGATAAAATTACCACATTTCTATCACAATATAAAATTTCAAAATATTGAAATATTCAATCATTTCTAACAACCATTTCCAATACCAAAATACATAAAAAGAGTATATGGTATTTATTTTTATTTTAAACACAATACAGCTTGTAAGGGAATCCAAATATCAAAAAATGCTTGCGGTGGCGGAAAGGACGTTGTCACCGCTTACGTTTAAAAAAATTATTTTTTTAAATTAATAAAATGATTTATAGAAAAATATTCACATTGAATGAAATGAAAATTAAAAGGGTTTTATACATCGAATAAAATAATATCATGTATAAATCAAAATATGCCTCAATGAAAGGAGATTGAGACGATGTCCCTTACAATGATAATATAATTGACATAAGAATTTATCAATGGGATGATTATGTGTAGTAACATTATATACACATAAAGGGAAGTATAAATATAAAAATAAATAAATAAATAGTGATTCCACACATAATCATAGTATAATATAATAAAATATATATGTGTAAAACCCATCGAGTCGAAATTTAGTCATGAAATTCACCAACAAAAATTCGGCAGCCTAACGACGTCACATTAAAATTCAAAAAATGATTTGATTAGAGGTAAAAGGGTATCCTGAAACATGGACAGAAAATTTACAGAAATAAATACATAGATTAACATATTCCAACATAAAAAAATAGAAATTATAGACATAACATAAAATAATTCTTTCTCTAAAAGATAAAGGTGAAAGATTCCCTTAAAAAAATCATTTTGTAAAAAAATAGATCGATTATGTGTATTCACTATAATTACAAATAAATATAGTATAAATTCAAGATATGATGACAAAATATATTTATCACATAATCATAGAATAACATAATCAATAATTGGAAATTTTTTCCCAAGAATGGAAATTGGGATAAGGTGTTCCCATACCTCGAGTCCGACATATCTCATATGTTCCTTGTTCATTAGGAATAAAAAAAATAAGTTAATTTATACTTGACTCAAAAAATTTTAAAATTATATTATTTCATTTACATAACTTATTACCATTATACAACAATTATTTGATTATTTTAGTTCATATCATACATTTTTTCTATGTTCAGAACATGAGTAAAAAATGAATTTGTTATAAATATAAATTGTTCATCTGTCCAAAATTCAATTATCCCCAGAATAATATTAATACTATAGATATCCAATATATCATATATATCTAGTATATATATATATATTTATAATATTACATAACATTTGAAGATGATAAATGAAATGCACCATTCATGGAGATAGTAAGTCGTACGTACGAATGAACGCTACTTTAATTTCTATTTCATATTTAATGGAATGAAAAAATACTTATAAATAAGTATATTATATTTTAAATATAATATCATTTTTATATATGTTACATTTTTTCATTAATTAAATTATTTTTATAATCCGTGTATATCATGAATGAGTCATATCACTTTGAGAAGGCGGTAGTCCGCTCTTCCTCAAATGAAATTATAATATTTATAAAACCCGAAAAGAATATTGTTATTTTATAAATGTGAATTAATAAAGAATATAGGCAATATAAATATGATATGAAACATATATAAATATAGTTCTATAGTAATGGCCACCATGAGATGTGGTAGGAGATATACGAACAATCTTCATTTCGTGAGGTAGTAGTTCATCATCCACAAAAACTATATGTTGTAAATCCATTAGATGAATGTGTGTGTGAGTGTAGTTAAAATACATCTCATAGAAACAACCTAGCATATTTAGGATTTTTTTGTTATGAAAACAATTAATAAAAAGAGCATAGGGAGTTGAGAAGGAATATAAAAGAAAATAACTTGAGAGAAGACGATACCTTTAAATCTGGTAACTCACTTATGATTAATCCAAAATGATTTCATGAATTTCCTTCCTAGTAGGGGAAGGCAATTAAAGGGAGTATAAAGATTTTAAGAGCTTATTGTAACATTGTTTGGATGAGAAAATAGGCTTGAGAATGGCGATTAATGGGTTAGAGGTGGTGGCCTTTTATAATTGGGAGGAGGGTCTCTTTAGAAAAATTTGAAAAATATATTTTCTTATAAACTAAATTTCTATTTAAAAAGGTCCCAAAAATAATTAATTTCAATATAAGATGAGTCTTGTTCTAAATATTATCATATAATGGGTTCTATATAAGTTTAGGGTATAAAAGTAACCTTATCTGTAAGCTTTAATCATTAGTTATCTAATTTTACTTTTTCCATGTCCTGTTGAGTATACATACCATTGAATTAATATATTTACAATAAAATGAAAAGAGACCCAAAATGGAACAGTAATGTAAATTTTAACATCATATATATTAGTTGGACAAATATGGGATTTTTAGAATTATTTTATCATTTAATATAATATTAATATTTTCAGAAACTCATTTATGTCAATTTGTAAACTATTCATATCAAGATTTTAAAAAAATTATAAACATATCATTATTTTGAAAAACCATCATTAATTCAAACATAAAAAGTAATTTTTATCCCTAAAATTTGTGGATCCCATAAAACATTTCAAAATAAAGTTATTTAAATATTTATATTCTCATTTATTTAAAACATTCATTTAAAAATTAATAACTACATCATCATTATGTCATATAATTTTTTTTATTTGACGTATAAAAATTATAAATAAAATACAATTATTTATAAAATATTTTTATCTTTCTAATTTTAATTTATAGTTGAAAATATCACTTATAAAATTCCATATAAATAATCATTTACTAACAGATATATGTTTATATAACATTTTCCTAAACAATAAATTATTTTTTATTGTGTCATTTAAACAAAAAAGTGGCTCTATTGGGATCCAAAAATCGACCCAAGGATGCCCATGGTTGGAAATGGATCATTCAATTGGATTATCAGACAGGTTAAAGTAATATAATATCAATATAATATTATTTTTTTACCCATATTTACTATATTTACCCAATAACCATGGTAAATTAAATATTTATTAAACTTACTATTCACAATGCCTAAAATAAGTTACCTATTTACACAATTTAGAACTCCTATTTAAAAATATAGAATACATTTTTCCAAATTCTTTACACAGAAGTAAAAGAAACTAATTTAAAATTAAATCATGTTTTCAAAACCAAAAAGAGTGTTTTTATGAAATAAAAAAATCAAACATTTGACACATGTTTATGTCCGATTTGAACATGAAATTATTTAAAATTACCAAAATTGGATTAAATGATAAAAATATAATCTAAATAAACATTATAACCAATTAAAAGAAAACTCTAGCCGTATAAGTAAATAAAATTTAAATTCAGTTTGGAATTAAAAACCCGTATTTTCACTACTAAATAAAAAAAATTTATCAGAAATATTCCTAAATTTTAACCAAAGTAAATTTTTAGGTCTCGCTTCTAAATAATATTTTTATTTGGTAAAATAGAACATATAAATGCCAAAAAAAATATATTTAAAAAAGTTTCTCCAGTAAAAGGTGGTAAATCGACCTTTAAATGAATATTAGAGTATTTCATGATTACAATCTGATTCAATATTAATTTAAGATTCTATAATTTATTTGACAAAAGTAAAATCATTTAACCAACATGTGTAATCATATTGTCGTTAGTACTTTTCATTCCCTCTAATATAATTTCCAGGTGTTAATTACCATTTAAATAATTATATAATTAAATTATTTTTCTGTATAACTCAATGTTGTGGGCGAAGTAAGATTTCAAAAAACTCATTGTTTCATGTTAATTATGATATTGGGCCTAGAATCCACTTGAAATGAATATTAATATTTAATTCACAAATATTATTAAATATGAAAATCTCAAATTCTTTATTTACATAGGATGTTACATCCTTTCCTCCTTTTAGGAATTGCATCCTGGCAATTTTATAATTAGGCTCGGTAACTTTATTTAAAGTCCCACATCAGAAAAAGAGTCAATAAAACTATCACATTAAAAGAAAGAAATTGGAGTAAAAAAGGTCACCTGGGATAACCCATACTAGGATTCCTTGTAGGAAAACATTGATATGAATGAGAAACTAACTATCTAGTTATGATTGAGAGTGACATAAAACATGATAAGGGAAAACTTATCCACAAGAAAACCACAAAATTATGATTGGTTAAACAGTCTTTGATTCACCAGTAGAAAAGTATAAAGGCTACATTTTTTTATGTTCCATTTCATAAAGTTGGAGAATTTATTTATGAGATTGACTAAGGACTTAAATAAATATACTGATATTTCATGTAGAATTTCATATTTTTATAATTTTCTACCAAAAACTCATCTTTTCTCCCAATCATGAGTATTCAAGATGACTTCGTCAGACCAGAAGCACTAGAAGTCACTTCTAGAGAATCACATAATCCAAAAAAAGATAAACATCATATTTCCCATATCATTAGACATTAACCGAAACCGAAATGGTTAGTATGAGATCAGAAAATCCTAAAAAGGATAATAATTTAATAAAAATACTACTCTTATTCTAAAAATTCATCAAATCATACCTAAATATCAACAATGAAAAATAAATACACAATTTTCCTTAAAATTATTTGAAAATAATCTAAACAAAATGCGAAACCTAAAATCTAGAAGGATTTGATAACATAGTCTTCCAGAAAAATCTTCACATTTATCTCCAAATGATATTGGATACTCTTAAAGTCTCATAATAAAAAGTAATTATACTAATTACATATTTTCTATGATAGGATAATAATTTCAATATGAAATTTTTTTTTTCATATTTCAACAATAAAAACATAGATTTTTCTAATATAAAATTTCAATCATTAAACCTAAAATGAAATCCCATAGTATTTCATTTTCCTTATGAATATAGTATTCCCAATAGAGAAAGCATATTCCCAAATAAACTTTATCACTTAATCAAAAAATCATTTTCTTAAATTAAGCATATCCATTTCATAAAACCTAATATCAAAAACCAAATTACTGTTGATCAATAAAAAAATCTTACTAAAAAGAATATGACATACTAACCAGTGGCTTCACGTATGTGAATGGTAGGTGATGCACCCTTGTTTCCCTTTTGTTGTCATTTCGCTTCATATGGCCTTTCCTAAGGTGATGGGTTGTCACTCATCTTCCATGTTGACTCCTTTTATAAAACTAAAATGTAACAGTAAAATGATTTAATGTCAATGATTTTCTTACCCCTCTATTTTTCATCCCAACTCATAATAACCTCAATATCTTCAATCATGAAGTCTTATATATATTGAATTTTTTCCTCTATAAAATAACCTTGTTCCCAAAAATGGACATCATACCTTGATCATGGTATCCAACTGGTTTCATTGTCATCTTGTTCACGTAGATAGATAGTCCATACATTGCAATAACTATTTATATATCCTTAAAAATCATATGCATACTTTATCCAAATACACCTCGTAAAACATTGGTTATATGTGTGTACATAGAAAAATATTTTTGGAAAATAATTATGTATAACATATAATGTTTAAACATCTGAAAAAACATTCTTTTTATAAAATATTCAGACCAAGTTTCAGTTGAAACATTCAATCAATGGTCTTTTTAAAGTACCATAAGTATGTGTTGGAATAATATAATTTAAAAGTAAATATAAATAGGTTGCGTAAGGGTCTCCTTCATTAGCACCATTTTATAAATCGTAATATGCTTCAAAATCTTTTAATAAGGTAAAGTATTTGACAAAAACTTGAAAATATTTACCTTTCTTGAAAATATGAGAATATTTAGAAAATAGTATATGATTAAATACAACCGATGATCAACAATTGTATCGAGGTATAACAGAGGTGTTTGATATCTCAAAAAATTTATTTCAAGATATTTGTATGTTAGAAATTATTTCAGAGTCATATAGACATGAATTTTGAATAATTATTCCAAGCAAGTAATCCTAAAGAGGTAGGAATTTCGTTTTATATCCTCCTCATTCGATTTAAAACAGACATTCCTTTATATAAAAAAGTTGCAAAAAAGGTTTATCTTAAGAATTAGACATAGAGAATGACCATGTTTCTAAAAAAACTCCAAATACATAAAGTCATCTAAACTGACCCTTGATACAAATTGTAAGGCCCAGCCTAAAAACCTTACTTTATCTTGAGTTAAATTATGAATTAGTATTGAGGATCTTTTCAGGTTTAGAGTTTTATAGAATTAAGCCATAACTATTACATTACATCTCAAAGAGTACGAAGTGGACACTTATACTCAATATGATTTTTTTTCATAAAATAAAATCTCTTAAAAGAAATCAAAATTCTTTTCTTGATATAAATATTCTTGAATTCTTCTTTTATCTTACCCCTCCTTATACCCTTTGGAAAAGATTTCAAAAAAACGGGATGAGCATAAAAAGATCAATAAGTTTTATAAAATAATGAAACAAAAAATTAGTCCATAAATACATACAAAACCTAATATCTTAAATAGTACTCATGAAATCATAAGATTTATGAATAATATAAAGAAATAAAAAATAATAAAGGTTACTTGTGAAATCCATACCATATTACATTGTACCTTTCATAGCTTCAAATAGAGTTACTTTTGGAATACCTATCAAAGTATATTACCTAAATAACATAGAAGAAACATTAATTTTTATGTCTCTCACATTACCCAATGAATTGGAGAGATATCTTGGGCTCACCTACACAAGGTTTACCAATGAACCACCCATATGCTTAAACATTTCCAAAGAACCATAACATAATCGTAACATATGAATAAGAATTAAATAAAGATGACCTTTCCAAATTTCAATCACAATATAATATTTAAATATATTAACATAATAAATCCATTAACAAAAGCATTATTTATAAAAAAAATACTTAAAAAGAGTATATGGTATTTATTTTCTTTTTAAAAACACAACATATTGTTTAGGAAACCAAATATACAATAATTCTCGCAGCTATGGAAAGGTTGTTGCCGCCATTTATATTAAATAGAAACATTAATTTTTTCATTTTGTAAGACACTTCATAGAAAATATTCCTTTAGAATTAAATGAAACGTCAAAGGGTTTTATACACCATATAAAATAAAGTCATGTATAAATCAAAATATGCCTCAATGAAAGGAAATAGAGATGAAGTCCCTTACAAAGATCATATAAATAACATAATAATTTATCAATGTGGTGATTATGTGTAGCAATAGTATATCCACACAAAGGTAAGTGTAAATTACAACACAAATAAATAAATATTGATTTACCACATAAACATGGTATTATATAACTAACAAAGTATTCATAAAACCCAATGAGTTGAAATTGAGTTAGGAAATTCCCTTACGAAAATTTGGCAACATAACTGCGTCACATAAAAATTCAGAAAATGATTTGTTGAGGGAGAAAAGGGCCTCTCATCACTAGGAAATAAAAATTTATGAAATAAAGATATATAATTACATACTCCAAAATAAGAAAATGGAAATTAAAAGACATAACATAAAATAAGTATGACTAAAAGAGGAGGGTTAAAGGTTCCCTTCGAAAGATGTTTTTGTAAATAAAATAGATCTATTATGTATATTCACTATAATGACACATAAATCACGTATAATTTGAAGATATGATAAAAATAATTATTTCTCACATATTAACAGAATGACATAATCATGGAGTAGAAATTTAACCTAATGAATGGATATTGGGTTAAAGAGTTCACATACCTCAAGTTTGACTTATCTTGTATGTTCCTTGTTATTCCTGAATAATAAAATTAATTTAATTTATACTTTATTAAACAATAAATTAATGTTTATTACAACTTTTATATCACTTATCCTCTTACTTCACCAATTATTTTATTATTTGAGTTCATATCTGACATTTTGTCACTGTTCAGAACCTAAGTAAAAAATGAACTTGTTATGATTATATATTTTCCATGTGGCCAAAATTTCTTTATCCCCATAATGATATTCATAATGATATTCATTATTTATATATCATATATATCAAATATATCATATATATCATATATATAATGTATTTATGTATTTATAAAATACCATAAAATTTGGAGATAAGATATTAAATGCACTATTAATGGAGAGGGTAAGCCGTACGTACGCATGAACGCTCCTCCATTTCTATTTCATATTTAAAGGAATGAAGACATAATTATACAAAGGTATATTATAATTTAATTAAAATATAATTTTTTATATATGATATATAATTTAATTAATTCAATATTTTATACATTCCATTTATAGCATGAATGAGTCCTATCACTTTCAGGGGCTGGTAGTCCGTACTTCCTCAAATGAAATTATTTTATTTATATAACATGAAAAGAATATAGGTATGTTCTAAATAAGAATTAAATAACCATAGAGAAAATTTAATTATTTTATATACCATATATAAATATATTGTTCTTTATAATGGAAAACATGTGAGGCAATAGAATTTAATTTAACAAAGATTATTTCGTGAGGTAGTAGTTCGCCATCCACAGATTCAGTGTGTTATAAATCCATTTAGATGGATGTGTGTGTTAGTGAATTCTAAATAAATATCAAAGAAAGATCATTTATATTGAGGACAATAGTTTTGTTCTGTAAATAAATAATAAAAATATTCTAGGGAGAGGAGAAAGAAAATAAAAGAAAGGAACTTGATAGAAGACATTAACATTAAATCAGGTAAATCCCTTTGGTTTGAACCAAATGGATTTCTAGAATTTTTTTATACCTAGTGTAATGATTCTAGGAGGAATATAGGGATGTTGGGAGATTATTTAAGTAGAGTTTAGATGTACCAAGGGGCGTGAGAGTGGTGAGTAAGGGGTTAGAGGTGATGGCATTTTAAAATGGTAAGGAGGGGCTCTTTATGAATGTTTGAAAATATATTATAATTTTAAAGTGAATTTCACATTACAAAGCTCTCCAAATAATTTAATTGCATGTTAAGATGATTATTGTTCTAATTATTCTTATATAATAGGATTTATACATGTTTAGGGCCTAAATATAACCTTATCATTTAGTATTAACCATTAGTTAACTAATTTAACTATTACCATATCCTATTTATTCATACTATATGGTTAATATTTTTTTAGTAAAATTCCAAGAGACCAAAAATGGGTCATTAATGAAATTTTAAAAATCATAAATGTCTATTGGCTGAGTCTTAGATTTTTTGTATTATTTTATAATTTAATAAAATATTAATTGTTTTAAAAATACAATTATGTCAATTTATAAACTATTTATATCAAGATTTTTAATAAACCTATATCAACTTGATTATATAAAAAAACAACATTAATTTAATTATAACAAGTCATATTATACCTAAAATATGTGTATGTCCTATGAAGTACCGAAATAAATTAATTTTAGTATTAATAGTCGAATTTATTTGAAACATTCATTAAAAGCATAATAACTACATCATCATTGTGTCATAAATAAATTTATTTATTTGCTATCTAAAAATTATAAATAAAATAACATGATTTAGAAAATATTATTTTCTTTATAATACAATTTAAATTATAAAATATAACTTATATAACATCATATAAATATTTTTTACTAAAATATATATGTTTATGCTACATTTTCCTTACTGTTAAAATAATTTTTATAATGTTTCATTTTCACTTAAAAGTGGCTGCATGGGGTCCCAAAATTGACATAAGTATTCCCATGGTAACAAAATAATTAGAAAATAAGATAAGACTATGTGTTAGTGTAACTTAATATTATTATAATATTATTTTTTTACCCTTATTTACCTGATTTACCCTTTATCCATGGTAAATAAAATATTTACTAAAGTTATTATTCCTAATGTCTAAAAATAAACATTACCAATTTACATAATTTAGACCTCATGAATCCAAATATTGAATCTATTTTTCCAAATTTAAAATAGATAAGTTTGAGAAATTAATTTAAAATTAATTCTCATTTTTAAAACCAAAAATCGTGTCTTTTAGAAATAATAACTACAAATGATTGACTTGTGCTTATTTCAAATTTCAATGTGAAATTACATTGAATGTATAACATTGGATTAAATGATTAAAATATACTGTAATTAGGCATTAAAAAAATGAAATTGATGGTCTAATCATATAAGTAAATTGAATAATATGGTAGTTTGGAATTAAGATGCAGTACTTTTCACTATTAATCAAAAAATGAACATTATCAAAAAAATATCAAAATTTTAAAAATAGTAATTTTTGACGTACATATTATAAATAAGAAGTTAATTTTCTCAAAAGGAACAATAAAAGTTAAAAAAACTAGATTTAAATGGGTTTTACAATCAAAAGGTGATAAATCAAACTTTTAGAGAATATTAGAGTATTTCATGCGTAAATTCGGATTCATTATTATTTTAATCCACTAAAATTTAATGGATAAAAGTAAAAAAATTTAACAAACGTGTGTAATCATATTGTAGTAAGTTATATTCATTCACAACAATACAATGTCTTGGTGTTAACAACCATTTGAATAATATTATTATTATATTATTTTTTGGTATAAATCAATGTTGTGTGTAGTGTAATATTTCAAAGAAACATGTTGTTGCGTGTTGAGTACATTATTGAGAATATCATCCCCTTGAAAGTAAAATTAATATTCAATTCATAAATAGTAATAAATATAAATATTCCATATTCTTTATTTACTTGTGTTGCTAAATAAGTACACTTCCTTTTTTATAATTATGATGATAAATGGGAATGACCCTTTTAAAATATACACAACTTGCATTGTGATTTTTTTTACATTAACTCTTGTATTTTTTGAATTTTGAAGATTAAATGAATTCTATTACACATTTAGTGATACATTAGTTTCTTTTTTTATAGAATACATTGGATGGTATCATAGTCTATTAAATATTGTATATACCTTGGGAGATACAGGGGTTTCCACTTCACAAAATTACAAGGAAGGGCTCACAAGATAATTTTAATATATTACACTGAGAAAGATACCTAGATCACTAGTGGTATACATTGTGTGGGCTCCCTGGGTAGACGAAATAACATACTCATGCGTGATACATGGATCTCTGGTGGATTACCTTGGATGGGCTTGGATGGTAGAGGCTTAGATTTTATTCCATGACCAATAATTAGTTATCTACTATTTATGCATGGACGAGCTCAGTGGGACCATAATTTATGCCAAAACATGAGTGATACTTTGATTGTTGTGTAGGAATTTACTGGAAATAATTATAGGGAGGGTCATTTATACACAACTATATTTAAACCTGTATTTATATGTTATAATACCTTGGATAGACTATTTAGGAGAGTTGTTCGTATATTCCTTGGCTGATACATGGATTCCCATGAAGGAATTCCTTGGATGGATTCATATGAAAAATGAAACAACATTGTTGTAGTCTTGCCTATTATAATATGATTAGTGGTGTCTCCTATAATTGTCAATATGCTAGTATTCCTTGGCTATGTTTTTAGGGTCCCAGACCATATAGTTGTCTTATGTAAAAAAAATGTGACTACTAAAAACATATGACTCACTAGAATTACTCGATGGTTTTAGTGACTCTCTTTTATGGATTATAATGATTATATCTAAAGGTCCATAGACTATACTATCAGTATTTCCTAAACTTCTATGAATACCATGATTTCTGACTGGTGTATGTATATTCATACATATACCTATTTTCATATATAGTTATATATATTTGGTGACATTAGATCATAGATAATTTTACATTGGAAGAATTAGGTTTGGTCACCTGGGTTTCCATGAGGAATCAGATCCAATGCTGTCAACATTTATATATATATATATATATGTTTATTTACTTCTTAATTTTTTATACCTACACACTACTATATTTTATAATCACTGACTGATTTAGACTATTAGTGTTGCAATGTAAAGTATATATCACTCCTTTTTAAGGCCGCCATTAGATTAGGGTACTTAAAAATACCTCATGGTTGAATTTTTTTCATTGGATAATGGTGTATGGGGTTTTTTGTTCCTGGGTTTCATATGCCAAAGACAATGATGGATCTCAGTATTCACATGGAGAAAACCTCTTGGATTTTTTTATTTTTTATGCATCTATAGTGTTGTGTCAACTACTGTATGTTTAATACTTTAATAATGTATCCTCCTCTTTACATGCATGAAGAGTTGCGTATTTTTAATTATCCACTTTATCGAACATTTTTATCTTCCATGGATCTGTCCTTTATTTATATTTCTTCCTCTGTTGATTATTTTTTTCCTATTTTAATGTTGTTATTCTATGATCATGAGGCTATAGTCTACCCCATGGTAATATCATTGGAATTTTGCTACTAGTCAGCAACCTCTGGTATATGGGGAGGCGCACTAGTGACCATGTGATTAACCCGATCAAGGCACTACTTGAATTGATCTTCTACTTGGATGTTACAATGTGGTTTCAAAGATGTTTCTTTTCCTTTGTATTACCATTATGGGTAGGTATACCTAATACATCGAATATTTTAACACTACATAAATAGTCTTTCCTATGAGTGATCCCCAAATTCATGGGGAAAAGACCACGTGTCCTAAGATGGGATTGTTGTTCATTTTATTCATTGTCATAGTTGATAATAATATCACCTTATATTATTGGTAAAATTTCAATTATATAACGATTTAGGTGATTTATTTTATTATAAAATTGTCCTAAAATGGAATGGAATTATCATTACATGATTCATTATAGGAACATAGAGATTAAGACTTAATGAATATTTCATTCCCTGTAGGCTTCTTTCTTGGAATATCTAATATGGTGATATGTTTCTTGAGTGTTTAGACATGCTTCTGGGAGTTATTTAGAATGCATAAATGTACAACTTGTTTCTATGATTATTATCACATATTTAGTATGTTTACCTATATATCAATTTTTGGTGATTATCTTGCATGTTTTACTTATATAATATAATCAAGTGGTGTCTTTATTCTACAGTGGTTTATCAAGATTGGGTATTTATTTTCTATGTCACCATTATTTACGGTTTCTTATATGATGAGTTCTTATAAAGGCAAAACATGGTTGGTCAAAAAATATATGCATCAACATAAATTGTGATTTATTTAACATTTTAGTGGCATAATTCTATTTGACTAACTGATTATGAAATGTTTGATCCATGAACCGTTGGTTGAATGTGCTCAAACATAATTGTTATGATTACGTAGGAGCCAATTTTCAATATATATAGTCTGTGGATGTTATATAAATAAAAAATATAAAACCCTATAATGAAATCATCATACAAGAGATTTATTTAACTAGATACCGTTTTATAAATATTAATGCATTTAAAATTTTTCATTAAATTAATTGGTTTCTTATGGAACTTTTACTTGACTCAACCCATGTAAGATGTTTTAGAACTATTAATGTTATGATATAGGCTTAAATCGACCCAAATAGGCCAGTCATGGTGATATTTTGAAATGACATAATCCTATTAAGGGTGTTATTGATTCTCTGAATAACTGATGGGACCCTCAATAGTTAGTTTTATTTTAGTATGCCTTAGTACGTAACCCCATTAGGTTATATTTATATTATATAGGGATTGTTATTAAAAGTGTCTGATGATTCTTACAGACTCAAATATCGACATATGGTGTCATCTTAATTCACTACTACCTTCTTTAATTAACAATAAACAATATTTATTCTATCTATATTTACTATTATATGGATTTTCTTATTTAAAATTCCAATTACAACCAAATGGGTGTTTCTTATATATATTAAATCTTAAATTTTCTTCTACTAATCCCAATTGTGAGAACCTTATGGGTAAATAAAATTGATAAAAGTAATTTTTTTGATAAATTTTATCATTATGGTAGGATTATATAAAAATAAATAACATTGTAATAGAATTTTGATAAAAAATGACAGTTTCCCTTGTGGATTTTACTAAATAAGTTACCAAACCATTTCTTTATCACTATAACTAAATGATATTTAAAAATAATAATTGGAAGGATCAAAGAATGAAATTTGAATAAATTAAATTCATTAAAATAAAACCATTAATTGGTGTTCTTAGTATTGAAACTCCTTTATTTTTACTATATGACTTTTCCTTGAGTTATTCCTTTAAAGTAGAACATGAGAGGTACACGTAAGAATTTTCTTCAACAACAAGAATGAAATGGATAAGATTTATAACATAGTGAAATTTTTCAAGAGTTCCCTCCTTGAAAGAAAAAAACTTTATGTTATGTAAGGGGATAACCCTAGGTATGTAGTGCTCTCACAACATTGAAAACCTTAAAAAATTCTATACACAGTTTTAAATTAATGGTGTGGTTCGAGTACCACATGTGCTGAGTAGAGATCATTGTTCTAAAGAGAGACATGGATTTTGGGGGTGGTTGTGTGATGAATTAACTATTTTAAGTGTGTGATCGTAATGTCATTCTCTATATCATTGGGTTATAAATGCCTAGTGAAAGGTTGTCAACATTTTAAATATTGTTTTCTAATCCCCTTTTAGAGATTTATAGTTCCTTTGGATTTAAAAATAACACAATTATTAATGTTCTAGGTACACTATTGTGAAAAATTGGGTTAGTATGAGTCGATGCATGCAGAAACAATAAATCAGATAACTAAATGGTCTAATGACCCGAATAAATTCGATGGTTTTTTTTAAATACTGGTGTTTTTACATTGCGTTCATTGGTCATTTGGGGAATAGAGGGACCTATATGTCTGAGGATATCAATTATGTTCCAATTATTGGGATGAAGTTGTCAAATGATCATGTTTTTTGAAACATCGGTCGGTTGGTTTGAGATTTTATTCTTAATGCAATGGATTATATAGATGTAACTCCAAAGAAGTGTCACGTGTATGCCTAAAGTGACTGTAACATATCATGCTTCTTTGTGGCTTGTATATCAATTAATTCCAATTAAAACATGCTAAATCATGTTGTCCTCTTATAAGACTTATTTCCAATTGTCGATAGAGCATGTGGTACAGAATAACATATAGTTATCAGAAAATATGAAGACAAGAAAATTCCCAATGTGTTGAGCATCATGTACATCATGGAAAACATGTGTCCTTCAATATATATATAAGAAAACAAAGGGTGAACATTTGAAAATGGTCAATACTATTTTTTGGAAGCTCATAGACTGATAAATTTAAGAAATTGGTTAATGTTTGTGAGGTCTCATCCCGATGATATGGTTGTATGTGTACACATACATTGAAAACACCAATAACTATGGATTGAATCCAGTTTTTATGCTTAATTAATCTAAAAATAACTATGTAGTGAGGGATTTGTGACCAATTAGGGATGAAGAATCAGAAGGAGTTCCTGACCTCTTTTAAATAAATTGACCAAAGGTGGAGATGTAGTCCATTAACTTCATAATTGGGGAATATTTTTTTGAAACGGTACTGAGAACATCATATTTGATGTTGCAGGAATGTCTTAGGTCCTTTTTTGGAATTTTCTAAATACTTTTAGAGTTTGGATGGCTCCGAAATGATCATATACCCTTCCATGAAATCATTTGTGTATACTGATAAGGATTCAGTTATACACAGAGCTAAATAAGTGAATCTATATTCCTTTACTCTTGGTTAATATATCCATGGGAGTACTGCTACTACAACATGGTAACTTTTAGAGGAATGGTTATACTAAGTGATACATGGGTTCCTGAGTGGAGGATTGTCTAATGGACAAATGGAATCTAATTGTTTCTTCTGACTTGATAGATAGGGAAATTTCCCCTTTATCTCAGTCGATTTTTTTGATGCATGGATGTTGTAGATGTCTACAAACATCTCACTTGATAATTTGGAGTGTTTAATATTTTGGATGAGATCACTAAATGATAGTTTCTGATTCTAAGGGTACATTTCAATTTTAGTCAGGCTCAATTGTTTAAATTAAGGGGTGATGATATGTAGGCACTAGATTGGGAAGGATTCCATGATCGTGGTAGGCCATGATAATAGAGAGAAGTGGGAAATTTTTAGGATTGGATATGTTATTGGAAGATATATATTGGATTTATTGTATTTTCTCTAGGTAAATATGTGGTTCCTTAAATGAAGGCATCACGATTCATGATTCGATATGCCGAAAATATAAGCAAATCATTTTTGGGAATTGACAGCCAGAAGTAGGTCTACTTGTTTTGATATTGTTTTATTAAATTTGATACATGGGAAAACATTTATATCACATCATTGGGATGAGGTGAGTGTAGTGTGATTCAGACTACAATTTTATGGAAATCCATCACGGCTATGCTAATGGGGTTTATTGGAAGTAGACTATTCGATCCAGCTATAGATCTTACCTAGAATATCGTTGAAATTCTATATGCTTATTTTACTAGACAATTGTGATAGTGGGGAGTAATATGGATTGGAATTGGATATAAAATGGTAAAGCCCATGGTGGTAAGTTACATGGGTTTATTGATGTTCAAATAGATGATGATGTGATTTTGTATTAGGTAATAATGGATCGAGTAAGAATTATATCAACATATTATTTCGGAATATGTTCATTGGATCAAAATTAAATGATTTATATATTATGTGTTAAAATGGATGATTGGGAGTTCATTGTTTATGTTGAAATGGAATGTTTATATTTGATAGAAACGTCATGACTCAAGTAGGCCGGTTGAGGTGTTCATTTTACCAAAGGCTTCTTAGGGATGATAATTTCTAAGGAAAGGATGTTATTATTTCCTACGTTTTGAACCATGGAATATTTTCCCATGTAAATTAAAATTTTCAACATATATATGGGCCCTTTTGAATTTCTAGAATCAGAGTGAGGATTAGTGGTTTTGAATACCCTTAAATAGTGTTTTTAGTCATGGTTTGTGATTCGGTTGAGATCTCAGGGTTTCGGGAAAACAAAATATGAAAAAAGTCATTGAATGATACAGAAAATAGCTACATTATGAAATTCACATCACATAATCAAAACATGATGTGAACCCATTTCATAGGTAGTGATCATTATTTCTAGGATGTGAAATCCATGGGGGGTCACCCTATGAAATCTACAACATGTACTTATTACACATCATGAATTTGGATCACATCATGTAATATGTTCCTAATGTCAATTATCTGGGTAAGCTAATTAGAAAGGGATGACAAGGCTTGACCCATCATTTCTTTATACATAGGAGGGTGTCAAGATGGGTAGTAGCTCCTCTACCTCTCCTAGTGTCTGATGGATCTCTTCAATCAATTATTAGAATTGAATATCGTCTAGTGCATTGGAAGAATCTTAGTAAGTGATTCACTCCTCCAGATTCCTACATTCATTAATCTAAATATCATTGATACCATCTTTATTAATTCTAATTAAAACTATTTTTAAGGGGTTTGTAAAATCATCTTATTTCAATCGCTTTGGCTCAAGTTAAGGGACAATAATGGTTATGTTGAAGTTAATTGTAATAAGATATTTGGGCTATGAATATCAATATATTGTTTCAACAATCGATAAAATACATCATTATGAAGAACACATTATTTTCTATTCATTTCCCATAAAATTTGAAATTATTTTTGTAGAACCTATTGCCTAAGATATAGTATCCCTTACATATAAATTAACCAATAGGAGGTTGTTCATGTTGACTCGAACCATCCATGTGGGTTGTTTCGTTTAATTGTAATGACATGTGTGTTTGTTACCATAGAGGTACACTAAATTAACTCTCATGTAAGATATTTTGAAATTGTATTAAATGATAGTGTATTCTAATTATGCCCCACTTTATAATAAAGACACCATTTTAGGTGAGATGTCTTCTATAATAAAAATTGGTCAATTAAATATTAATACATGAAATAATGAATGGGGTTCTTAAGTACATGGGAATTTTTATACAGGAGATAATAATTGTGAATAGACCTATTTAGTATAAATTATTTTTATTATCAAATGTTTATTGACATGGAGTTTTGTATTTTTTGAATTTAGAAAATTAAAAGAATTATATTACACCTTGATTGATAATTGAGTTTCATTTTTTTGAATTCCATGGAATGTACAATAGGCTATTAGATATTTTATATTCCATGAGTGATACTTGTGTTTCCATTTTCTGGAATTCCAATGATGGGATCATAGGTTACATGTATAATATTACACATGGAGTGATAATTTGTTCCAAAATCATATACATTGGATGGGCTGTCTAGGTGGATGAATATATTTTGTGTTGAGAAATACATGGTTCCATATTGGATTAACTTGGATAGTGTTAGTGGGTGGAGGATTATGTGATATGACATTAGTGATAATTGGTTCCTTGTTGGTTTATAATGGACATAATTAATGGGTTATTCCTTTTTGTCACACCCTATATGATACATGTATTCCTATATAGGAATTACATAGACAGAGTCATAGGGTGAGTTGATTAGATACACATTTAGTGATACAGGGATTATCATGTAGCAATTACATGGATTTCATCATATAGAGATTCGTTCATATATTCCTTGGGTGAAACATGGATTACATTGTAGTAATTCCTTAGATGGACTAATATTCGTAATGAAATAACATTATTACATATATATTTATTATTATAGGATTAGTGGTATCTCTTGGGATACTCATTATTATAGGATTCCATGGATGTGTACCTAGTGTCCCTATCTAGCTAGTGGTCTTATGTCCAGATACAAGTGACTACCCAAAACATCTCTATGGTTTTAAGTACTCTCTTTTATTGATATCTTAGATTATAGCCATGTGTCCTTGGATTGTGTTACCACTATCACCTCACCTTATGTGGCTAATATTAGTGCTTTATTGGGTGTGTATATCCTTTTTTATGTAAGTTAACTTATATGATTATATATAGAGAGGTTGGAATTAGTTTCGATATATTATTTATTAGCCCATAGTAGGTATAGTCATTCATGTATCCTTGAGGAACCTAAGACTAACTTGTTTACTATTAATAATTAATTAATAAATCAATCAATTAATTAACCTATTATACATGCACATTGAAATATTTTATATTCTTGTACTATGTTATATAATAGAAAACATTATGGTTGACCTAGTAAGTATATCTCACACGCAGTTCAGGACACCATTACACTATGATATCAGAATAGACCTCGTAGTTTCATGTTAAGGTTCGCTGGATTATGTTATGAAATTATTGTTTTACCTACAAGTTAAGAGTACAAGGCCAAATCATAAAATATTAATCTCATAGGGATCGCAATATAATCCTAATATTTTTAAAATGAAATAATATTTTCAATATCATATAAGATATGCCACAACAAACATTAAAAACCAAATATTATTATTTAAATGTGATAGTTATCACTTAATTGTTAAAATGAAGATAATGAATGAAGGGAAATAATTTATGAAAAAATAGTTTACAATTTTTAATAAAATTAATTCCTTTCTTACTGATTGAAAGTAAATGTAAATAAAAACCAACTGAATATAAAGGATCTGATTTTATTAAAAAACATTATGCCCACATTGAAATTTTATCTTAATAAATTAAATTAATCACTATTAGTGAAAGATACTAATGAAATTTGAAATTTATATAAAATATATAATTTTCATAAATTCATAAATAAATTTATAGGCTTAGGATAAGAAGAAATCCAATTTTTAGTGTAAAGAACCAATATTTTTCTAAAACTAAATTTTTCCACCTTTTAATGGTGCACCTAATTTTAAACAAAATTTTGAAACTTTTAAAAATTTAATTTGATAAAATATACTTTATTATTGATAGTGTAATATCAAAATTATCTTTGGGTGAATTTTTTCTATTTTTATGAGATGTTTCTTTTCATAATGAATAGTGAAAACACTAAATTTTATTTATAAACTAAATTTTTATCTAAAATATTTATAAAGATAAATTATAATTATAAATTTTTAAAAAATAAAATTGGATCAATTATAAATTTAATATTCAAATTTATGTCATCTGGATCATTCTTTTATTGAATTTAGATATAAAAACTCATTAAGGATTTGAACATTTTCACTTTAAAAACCCATTTTATAATCTAGTCTGCTTGATTAATTTTAAATATAATTTCTCCAATTATATGAATATAATTTTATTAAATGGATTATTTATTTTTAATAAGAAGGACCATATTATGTAATAAGTTATATTTATGTTTTATTCAAAAAACAATTACCATGGAAAAAAAATATTTCACATAGTATATGTCATATATTGAAACAAGTTAAAGATAAAAGGAAAAAAGCGTTAAATTTATAAAAAATGAAATATTAAATGGGTTTTTAAACATTAATAGAACCTAAAAATTAATACCTTCCTTAATAATCATCCAAATATTTTGGAAATTATTCCACTAAAATTTGGTTGGCTTAAAACATAAAATAGTCATTAGTTAATAACTTAAAAACACCCATCCTAAAGTTGAAATACCACCCCTCACCACCCCATTTCTCATAAGAGGCTTTGAATATCATATAATAGCATCCAAAACATCTCTTAATTACTATACCCATTAAAAATTTCTTCTATTATCACCAAAAGAAAAAATTCAATGTCCTCTATGGGTCCTTCAAGGATGTGATAGTCAAGATATAAGTTTCTCATAATACCTCTATTAATTTGATTTCATATTCTAATTTCTCAAAAAACCATTCATACATCATTAAATGATAACTATAAAATCATATATATAATATAAGTTTATTTCAATACTTTATTATGTAACATATATCCCGTTTATTACCTCCCATTATTTAAAGAATCAAATCTATTGTCCAAATTACACCGGTTAATCGCCTATGTGGATAATGATTTTGTTCATTTTCAATTAATGCATTAATGTTTCTTAATAAAATTATTAATATGGATAAATAATATTTTAATAAGTATATTATAACTTATTTCATGTTTTTTAACTAATATATTGACCGAATATTAAAAAAACTACACTAGTTCATTGTTTTCTGAAAAATCGCCAAAAAATGGACTAATCAGTTATCATTAAAATTATATGAAACAAATAATACTCATGAAATAAATAACACTAATTTAAGAGACCACTTATAATTTTTAAATTAAATTAATAGTTTTTTATTAATATTATGAAGTTTTAATCCCATCTTAGAAGAACATCTATAATTATGCACAGATGAACTGATAACAAAACCACGAAACAAACACACACAAAACCCTAAAAATGAAATGTTTTTAATGAATGGGTCATAATATGTCATGAAATAACAAAATAAGGTATTATAAATATGGATATAATTTTTAAAATTTTTTAATAAAAATATCTAAACCAATATATATAATGATAAATTACGTGAATCCAAAGGGAAACATGAGGTAAGGGTTTCTCATCTCACTTCTAATTTTGTGAGATTTATTAACGATTCACCACTTAGTTATTGTGTGTTGTGGATATACATAAATATTAAAATTATTATCACAAATACAATTATATTCATGGTATTAAATGTTTCAATTGATAATTATTACATTTTGGGAGTATATGATTCAATTTATTTCAAGTGTTAAGGGATTTTCCATCTCAATTTTCATTCACTAGGTAAAACAAATATTTAAGTTATTATATAATGATAAGGTTGTGTGAAAAATTAATTTTTTTTATATTTTATTTTATTTCCACTTATTTTATGTGGATTTATTCTTAATACTCAAATTAATAAATTTTTTAATGATATAATATTTGTAAGGGGATCCAACTAAATTTCACATCATTGAGGAATATAGTAATATTATACACCTAATTTATTTTATATGATGTAGATAGTTCACATTTTGTTTATTTATGATCACCATTCCTTGAATATTTAATATCCCTCAAATATCAATATTTCTTGTATCATGGAAACAACTATTTCCTAAGGCATATTCCATTTTTATATATGTGTTTACATAGAATTTTTTTGATTAAAAAGGTAAATGACGTTAAATATTCATATTTTTCGTAATATGGATATTGTTGATAAGGAATATTGATATATGAAATAAATTTACAATTAAATATATAATAAATTCTTTGACCTAAAATAATGGGTGGAGACCATATATAAAAAAATCCTTTCGATGCAATGGTAGTCTCATGACAAAAATAATTTCACTAAATCAAATGGGTTTTTACACATAATGATTATAAAATCTTGTGGAATGATTTCAAGTTAAATTTTTTATGTTACCTATAAACATAGAATCCAATAATTAATAATTCAACTAATATTTCTCTTATTTGATGATATTTTCAGAATGATATTATCAGTGGATTTAGATTATTAAAAAGTTTATTAATTAAATGACTTGTGTGAGTTCAGTTACCTTATGTTTCCATATTGATTATTAATTATTGGTTTATGTTATCTTCTTCTTTACTTAAATCATATTGAATATTTTATATCACTAGTATCTTATTTCCATTCTCCATCTTATGAGGAATATATCCTTGACTGAATATTAAGGGATATAGTTTATTAGATTTTGTATTGTTTTATTTTCTATTCCCAATGTAAAATAGTTATCCTTCATGTAATATAGTATTAATAAATTACTAAAATATTCTATCATTTGGTATTTCAATCTTGTGTCTTCTTCAATATAATAAACTAATGAACTTGCTTTGGGATATTGGGGTTAGGGTCTTTAAAATTGTATAGAGGTTTTTATTTATTCTTAATATAAATGTATTTTATTTTATCACTATCTTTACGTTTATTTTGTTATTTAGGTATCCTCATGTGGACATGCATGTATAGTTTTATATTTTGTGCTGGCCACTTTATCAATTCATGTTATCTTTGACTAATCCTTCCTTTTTCATACTGCTTCAATAGTATATTTTTTTATTACCTCTTCTATTGTTGTTCTACTCTGGAAATGAGGGTATTGTCTCCATATAATACCATCATTGGACCATAACTTCTAGTAAAAAACCTCTAGCATGAGGGTGATTGAGGCCATGTGACTAACCGTCTTATGGAACAGTTATAGTGGCTCATAGGTTAGGACGTTACATCAGTCATAGGTAATAATATAAATTTTAATATGATCTCAACATGTTGAGAAAAATACATGGGAAAACCCCACCTTACATATTTAGAATTGTTTAAAAAAAATAATAAATCAATAATCAAAATGAAAATTTATTTTTATTAGCATTGTAAAAGAAATTGAAAATAAATATTTACTCACCCATTTAGGTTAACATTGGTGTAGCTCATTTTTAGGTTAGTAAAACTAAGGTAGAATATTTATTTCATGATTTGTAATAGTAATATCTCAGGTCGATCATATTCCCCAAAGCCTGGAAAAAATAAAAACATGGTTCATATATGAGTTTATAGAACCATAGGTCTTGTTCACCTCCAATTTAGTAAAACCTAATGTTTCCTATTTTAAGCACGAATCCCCATATGCCAAGGGAAACAGAACAGTGGTGAGGATTGATGTATAATATTTATTGTGATTATACACTTCGATATAGATAAATATTATACCTAATCAAATAAATAATGTGGAATAATTATACATAATAATTAGTAGTAGAAGATAGAAACACATTTAAATTACAGTAACAGGTAATAACAACATCACACTATTTACACATAAACATTTTTTAGGACATAAATGATAGAAAACCATATAATGAATATATTAAAGGAATATCATATGAAAAAGGATCCAAAATTTGTTAAAAATAAATGGAAGTAACTATGGATGATCTTAAATCCAATATTTTGCATATACTAGGACCCCAATAAACATTTACTATCTTATCCATTTATATATACTGGGAAATATTTCATTCCCAGGTCACAAAATAGATATCATACATGGGTACTAAAGCATCAAGGAATGTAGTGTGTACAACTCAGTAAGATACCACAAATGGTTTCCCCTAAAATTTGATTAAAAATTGTTCGTTGTTGAATATATAACTCTCATAAAGTAATCAATAATTAATAAATAACATGTTACCCCTGAAGTATTCATCCTAAACCAAGTTTTTTCATATGTTATTTGGCCAATGAAATAGTTGGAGGATATGACCATAGTCTAAACACAAATCGAGGATGAATGATATATCAATCCTCGTATAATAAAATGATGATATATCTATGACAATCATATATTCTGGGTGATTGATGCATCGCCATCAAATATAATAAAAATGAATGGTCCATCCCCAATATAGTTTTAAAGTAAAATGATCCATAATTTAAAAAAAGCATCACCAATATCTGAAACATCACAAATAATATATTCAATAATTTTGTGGATTATATACCATTGTTTTATATCTCGGGTCGATGGTAAATGATGATAATTTCCCATATATGTGGAAGATGAAGCACTGATATTTCTCCCAATGTGGATGAAATATAACCATCACATATCACATGGAAGATAATAGACCACTAAGAAATTATATAGAGGTATATAGATAACTACAAATTCCATCCTCCAGATGGTAGATGTACAACTAGTATTTAATCTCTTGTTTTGGGTACACCATAGACCTAAAATAAAATAATGATGGTATATTACCAGAATCAGTTCAAAAGTGGATGATACAAAACTAGGTAATCTCTCACATGATGATAATTATACACTAATAATAAATTTATAGTGTACTATATATAACTCAAAAAATCTTAAATAATGTTAGAGCTTATAAATTTATGTTTCCCCATGATGAATAATTTATTATTGGCCCTATTTTAGGTGTATTTTTTAGAACCTTCCAATAGACATAAGTGGATGAGCCACCACCATAAACCTAGAATCTATTTACATGAATGGATTATAATAAAAATTGAATTTAATGAATCTATAATTATCAATAAAATATCGTTGATTTTTTATTTAAACCACCACACCATTTCAAAGGAAAGTGTTTATGATATCTCATGAATATCCTTTCATTCACTCAAGACAAAACAAAAAAAATACTTATACTACGGTACTGCACATGGATCATAGTGAATATTAATATTCAAAATCACCAATACCTATTCTATGATCTTGGTTTTATAATAATTACATGTGAAAAGTGGTTATCATGTGACTAACGATGTCAACACACAATTCACATAGGCTATAAAAGGCCTTTTTGCATCTAACTTCACCTTAGGTAATAATTGAAAACAAATAATATTAGTCTTAGGGAATAATAAATATATAATTTTTTCCCAAATTTTATATTTTTCTTTAAAATAAATAAACATCCTTAAGAAATCAAGTGAACATAGACCCGAATCTAGAAGGGTCATGCACTTGTGAAAACAACTGGTTTATTCATTTTCCAACAGAAAAAATAAAGATACATATAAAAATAGATGGATATAGTCTTATAGATGTTATATGTAGAATGTTTAATACAAAAAATGAATGAAGATAAGAAAATTAATATCCATCATAGTGATTTCCTCTTAAAATGAAAATTATTTTAATTTTATAATGAATAAATAATGTCTTACTTGGATGGAAACGAAATAAGGATGATGTGAGGGTGAGATGTAATTATGATATTATAAGAAAAATGTAAGAATTACCTTTTTATAAAAATTCTAAAAACATATTTATCTAATAAAATTTGTTAAAAAGAAACACACAAGTACCCATAGGGTCCTCGCTGGACATCCCCAAGGTACCCAGTGGGCATCAGGTGTTGCAAGAAAACCACTGGGTACTGTGTGGAAGCAGTATCCTAACACAAGTCATACTGGACCCCTTTTTATTCTCCTAGAGGTGTTTCTTCCACTACATAACCAACTACATACCTGATATAATTCAATTTTGCACGGGTGTCAACATTTAAATGGTCTATTTTGTAATATCCAATTTATTTTCCTAGATCAAATAAAAACTAAATAAAAATAATTATACAAAATATTTCTTATTTTGAAAAATTAAATAGAAAATAGTAAACACCTAGATCGTTGAAGGTATAAAAATTTATCAAATAATATAATAGTATCCATCCTTATTTCAAACACAATATAGATCATATGATCCCATTAATCCCATGATGATTCATTAAGAATCATTCTTTTTGGATAAAGAACACATTGATACTCCATTCAACCATTTCACTCTTAATTGATGAAAAATAATAGTTTAGTATTTTAATTTGAAGATATTTTTTACATGGATATTGGTTTCTATTATAAATGGGTATTGTGAAAATATACATTATACATTAACAATTTCTTCCTAAATAAGTTTTATATTAATGTAAATTATTACCCAAATACAACCCCATGAATTGGAAATCTATGATAATGAAATGTTGTCATTTGGATCTGGAATGGGTCCATCATGATGGTGAATGGATTTATATAAATTGTTCCACTATATAAAGGACAATTGAGATGTTTATTGATAAAATTTATAAAATTTACTTAAATATTGGTTAAAATAAACTATTATTTTTTATCACCATTAATTTTAACCATATAGGTCCTTATCTATTCAGTTTCTTTAGGAATGAAATGATAATTTTTCAGAGTTTTCATCTTTTTGGGATGGTAATTAATAAAAATATCAACGTGCTAGATACAATTACATCAAAAAATGAATGAAAAATTGAATAGAATAGTGAAATAATATTTATTTAAAATTTCATAATCCATTTATTTATTCCTTTTACACATACATAAATTTACCAATGACTCGAACAGGAAGTGAATTCACCAAATTAACATGTGGTGTAGTTTTAATGCTCGTGAAACAATAATTATAATATATAACATATCATCAATTTTTTTCCAAAGTTATTATAGTGACCTATCATGGATATAACATTTTTTTAGAAAACCTATAATGATTCACTTTCCATAATTTTACTAGAATAAATTTTTTCCATGTTTTAAATTAGAAAACAATCCTTCCCCATGTGTATCATAAAACCATTACAAGATAGAGATCATTTTGATATAAGTATTTAAATATATTCACATGTCATTGATATCGTTATAATTTTGTACCATTCATCACAAAAGGACCATTATTTTAATTAAGGAGTTTAAAAATAACCTAATATTGAACAAAACACTAATATGATGTTTAATAACTAAATATTATGTTTTTTGATAAATAGAATCCAATTTCTTTTGAAAAATTTATTTTAGAAGTAAATGGGAGGATATAAAAAATTATATATTCATATCTCACAGGAACACTATAATCCAATAAGAGATCACACTTATTTCTATGATATAGTTCTTATGGTTCCATCTATATAGTGTAACAACCCTGACTCTATCTTGATATATTGACCAATTTCCACTTTAAACTTGTTCTCTATATAGTCTTTTGTCTATGTAAAGGTTCTACTCACACTCATTCTTCAATTATAATCAGAGTAAAATGTTTTTCAATAATAAATTATTTCCAAGTAATTTTCATTATAAATTGATCACTTATTATGGTGATCCATAATTTTTATATATAAATAATACATATTATTATAAGAATTTCAATTTAATTACATTATGTTCGATTCCACAACTATAGTGGTTTAGTTTTTATAGTTAATTGATACAGAATTATAATATTTCATAAAATAACTTCAACATATCCAATAAAAATCTTCCCACATAGAACACTTAATAAACATAAATTGCTTATAACCATTCTTCATAACCTAGGAAAATAAAGCATAAAAATTGGAAAGATCAAAATTTTAGTAAGGCTTAATATGAGATATATAAATCAATGATATTATGTGAAAATACGAAATTCCTATGGTTATGAGAATCTGATCATAAAATAAAATAATTATACCAAATATGTTATTGATCATTAGTCTTATATCATTGCATTATAAATTTTCATAATATATGGCATATGTTATATGTGTTAAAAATCATAAATTTTCAATCATGATCCATGAGAAAATATCATAGTCATAATATTAAATTCACTCTAAAACACATAAAAATAATTTCCTTATCCAATACCACATTCCAAGATTATAATAGTTTATTAGGTTTACTCCCCTTTTCATAATATCCGTAGATAAGGTTTTCTCCCAGGAATATAATATTGGACAAGGTGACATATTGAACTGGGTCGACACACCATTATAGTACTTATTATTTCATGATATATACATCAATACGAAATGAATTTTAGGGATATATAATTAAATTTCTTTTATTCACATAATGATAATCACATATATGTGTCCACAAGGTCATAAAACCACAATTACATAATCATATCATAACCTATGTAATGGAAATGTGTTTTATAAATATTTCGTCATTTTTTCATAGCATAATCCACTAAAATGAAGTGGGATTCATAGAAATATCATCATTATAATCATAAACCATCTACAGAAAAAAATAATGATAGTATCATTGGATCGAATCACCATTAAATTATAATTAATATAAAATGATGTTAGCCTAGATGAAAAATACCATTAAATGATCCTTATAATTGTTCTTGAGAAAAATACCATTTTAATTTTGGAATCAACTATTTAAAACATAAAAATTTCAAAATATTATATAAAAATACTTTCCCTAAAATGAACTATGAGAACCTATAAAGAAGGTTTGAAACCATTAAATGGTCAATATTATGAAAAATTTTGTTTATTATATAATCATAGAAACATTTTATAGTCAGTATTTCAGTAAAAATAAAAATCGATCCAAAATAAAGTATAATCCATTTTAATTTTTTTTAAATTATATAATTTTAGTTAAATTGGTTTTAAAATATAAATGAATAATATTTAAAAAAATTCTTGAATACATTTTAGAAACCGTGGATATGGAAGAAAATATTTTTTTACTGAATATGTCCAAATATGTTTGAATTTTCCTTAAAATATTTCCAACCATGTAAAGTAATAAAGAGATAAAAATGGATCTAAAACATTAAAAATACATGAATAAATATGGGATATTAAAAAATAAATGGTTTCATCAAATTAGGATAAAATAATGTTTATAATGGAAATTCTTGTATAAACAATCATTATTAAATTAATATTGAATCATTAATCTCTTAATCAATGGTGAATTTTGAATCATATTACCAATTAATTAGTAACATCAAATAAAACATTAAGTAGAAATAAAATAAAAAATTTCATGATAGAATATATCAATGGGGTATTATAAAAACCTCATAAACCTAAATTTTTCCAAAACATCAAATCTGCCTCAAAAACAATTTGAGATGAAGGAACCATACGTATTTAAAATATATTAAAAAACACATCAATAAGGATTTTGTAATTCCAATAATTTCCTTGAAAAAATCATAAAATTAATTTATGGGCAGTATATACATCAGAAAAATGAAATATGTGGTGAATATGACACTTGCATCACATTAGTTAATGTGACACAAGATACCCAAGCAACATTGGAATTCTAAAGATAAAATCATCATTAAAGAGGTATAATTAGGAGAATTTCTAAATCACATTTATATTCATGAATAGTATCATAAAATAAATTCTTTAGTAGTATATAGACCCATAAAAATGAAATATGTGGTGAATATGAAATGTACCTCCCAATAAAAAAAAGTGATATGAGAAACCCTTACATCTAGTATAATATTATTTCAAATATGTTCGGACATTTTATATATGAAATATAAATTAATTATAAAAATAATATAATAGTTATCATATATATAAAACCACAAATGGTTTAACTATAATATCTTATAAACTGTTTATTTTCAATTCTTTATTAACGATCATTGTTTCTGGTGATAACTACTTCATTTTTCAAGCATGGTTCTGTTAAGTAGTCATGATACATTCAATTTGATCTTGGTTCAATAACAATTATAATTTTAATCATGACATTATTATGATACGAAATTACTATATATACTTTCATAAAAATTTATATCATTTGGTGATGAAAAATGAATTACATCACTTCATAGAGATGAGAGTGTGTATGTTTTCCAGAGTGATGTTTCCTTTTTAAGATGGATAGAAAGTTATAAAAATAAATAAAAACATTATATATCCATAATAATAACAAAAATATCATATATATTTTTTAAATCCATCATTATAACCATTAATTATAAGTGGCGATGAAAAACAAAATGCATCACTTTGTGGAAGTAGTCCACATATTTGTAGGAGTGGTGTTTTATTTTTCCTAAAGGTTGTAAAGTAGGTGAATAATTGATGATCCAGAATAAAAATAAAAATTTAGTTTATTTATGATATAAAAATTATTAGTTTATTATTTATTACTTTTATTAATAGCTGTAAGTGAAATAAGTATATCTAAAATTATTCAGTTAATAGTTGTACCTCTTTGTTGAGAAATCACTTTTTGATTTCACCTTAATAATTAAAAGGAATGTATTTTGGAAGGAATATAATTTATTGGACATGGGATGGGATGGTATTAAGGTAATATGGTGGGTTTTGGGTGATATATAAAGCCCCAAATTTTTTTATAAGAGAGGAAAAATTTTATCATGTTAAAAGTAAGGCGAGGAGAACCTTAGGAATTACTGGAAGTATTAAATTAATATAAATTAATAATCAAATTACAATGCATAAAAATTGATATATTTAAAATATATGATTATAATAAGTTTAAATACTATAATTAAATAATATTTAGACAAGTTCATGTGATTATTTAAACCCTATCTCTTAATTTTAACCCAAGCTAACCCTTTTATCAATTACCATGATATCAATGTTTTTACTCTTTTAGGGTCATGGATATTTCTATAAATGTAAAAGTGAAGCATAAGTGTTAAATGGTTGATAGTATAGAACAATATAAATTCATTAATCTAATTATAATATTTATATAAATCTAAATTAATTTAAAAAATATTTTTAACAAAAGATTCAATTGAATTAATTTAATGAGCTATTCACAATGTATGACTTTAAAGACAAATTAATTGAAATGGACATAAAATAAAAATATTTAAATAATAAATATTATTTTATATTTATCCCAAAAAAATTTCCAACATAATAATCCAACAATATTTCAGCACAATTAATGTTTGTAAAAACAAATATTTTTTTCTACTGCTTGAACACATATTGTGTCGGTGCTGCATAATAATTTAGTGTGTTTATTCCATCATTAAAAAATAAAAAATAAATTTATATCACAAAAATAATTTATTTATAGTTTCAAAATGTTATTTAACCTAATATAGAAAAAAATTTCCTCAAGAGAAAATATTATAGATATTAAATTCAAGAGAGTTACATTTTAAATTTATTCTTTAATAAAATAATATAAAGGCCATAATCAGAGAAAAATGGTACCATGTTACCATATTTTAGAAACATGGTTGATAATATAAATATGTTAAACTCATACAATAGAATAAAATATTATGTTAAATATTTTTAAAACCATATCCACATTATTTAATCCAGTTTGACATGTTTTACACTTACAAAGGTGATAAGGATTTACAAAGGGTAAAATTTAAAATGACCAAAAATCAAAAAGACATATTTTCTAAATTTGATCCCCCAAATTAAATTTTTTTAATATACATTCAATATTCAATTAATTTAATTTTTATAATTCCATTTTAAAATAATTTTTCAAAATTCAATGTTAAATGTTTTTAAGAAGTATGTTTTCAGTATATAATTGGATTTATAATTATTCCATGCCTCGTAAAAAATAAAATGAATGAATATTTTTTTTGAATTTATATTATATATATTTCATTTATATAATTAATATATAGTAATTTATTTAATTAATAAATAAAGATTTTCATTGAAAACAAACATATTTTTTCTAGTGAAAACGTCTTTTTAAGTCCAAAACTATAATAATTCCAAAATACTATATAATGATGATTCTTATTAACATAATAGTATTTTATCAAACTAAATTTCACTCATATTAATTTAAATTTAAATTCAAATAAAAATGGTACTTTTCAATTTCATTATTTTATACCATATTTTTAATTATTCACCCAAAAATAAACTATTTTAGAAAAATACGAAAAATTAAATCTAATATAAATTTTATATTTTGAATTATAAAAATTTTATACATTTATTTTAATAAGTATTATTAGGTGTTATGAAATAATTATAATATTCTTGTGCAATGATCATTGAAAACAATTTTTCAATAAAATTTATTTTTGAACCATAAAATTACATTACTAAAAATTTAGAACCTTTATATTATTAAATAACATATAAATTTTAATTAATCACATATTTCATAATTATGTTAATCCTATTTTTATTCATCAATTTAATTGTAATGTAATAATATATCAGGTTTTTTTAAGCTCAGTGTTTTGTTTCAAAATGGTGAATGAACACCTATAATTTATTTTAAGGTAGATATATTATAAAATCATGGAGTTTCAAAATTGACCTCTACTAAATTAATTTTTTTATCATGATTTTTTTGGTAATTTTTTTTTGAAAATTTGTAAATATTTTTTAACCCCAAGTCAAAAAATAGATACTACAACTTTCTTTAAAAATGGGATGTTAGAATCATAAAGGATATCTAATATAACACATAATAAGTTCCAAGATAAGGAGAATATTTGGTGAATGATAAAATATATAAATGGAGGATAAAAATAATGTTTGTGGACTAATATAAGGTAATAGAATACATGGTCCTGAAAAAGTTAATGAGAACAAAACCATAAATCATTATGGTTACAAAAGTTGATCAATATTTCATAAATGAGGGTAAAGTAAAAATATTTTTATTTAAATATCCTTCTTATGAGGCTGAAGTATTATTTTTTTATCATGAATTAAAAAATGGGAAAACATACTTATGTTATTTTATTAAATTTAATATGAACAATATATTAATCATTTTTACTTCTACCAATTTCTACTTTGTCCCCATTCTAGTAAATTAATAATCAAGATGAATGTTTCACGTATGAAGTTAAAAAATTAATATTTAACTAATCGTAAAACTCATAAAATAATAAAAATTAGTTCATTCCATCTCTAAAAATTTAAATGAACTAAAATGGTTAGAACATGATATTCATTGTGGATATATATAATAAATTAATATCTAAATCCTCATCAATGAAACCCAATGTTAATCTTAATCTATTCCATAAATAGTTAACCTTATGATTCATTAAAATTATTTTTACCAAAATTAAATTCCAAAACTTCTAGTATATTTTATCTTATATGTTTTTCCATGATTGAATTTAATATTTATCCCCAAACAACATAAAGTATCACTTAATGTCTCATACCAAATATATTAATACCATAATCAATTATTATTCCAAAATGATTATAATAAAAACTCAAAAAATAAAATGAGTAACCATTAAACCTAAATGAAATAATATTTAATTCAAAAAAGTAACTATAACCATATTCGTAAAATAAAAACATAGACTTGCATATGTTTCATAAATCACAAAATAAAATAATCTTCATCACAAATCACTTTTTCCTGAAATCACTAATAATTTTTTGGGTCAAAAATACTATATAATTACATTAACTCTATCAAAAAACACATTATCCCAACTATAAATTATTATATTAACATGAGGAACTTATTATATATTATTTATCCATCAATCATATGTTTTCGAAAAAAACACCTTACCATTAAGTCAAATTTTTAGTTAATCACTACCATTCATCATATAATTTGAAATCCATAAAAGAACATACTACATGAAATTACATAGATGGATAATGAATCTTATAACCATAAAATCATTGATAAAAAAACATAAACCAAACTCTTGATTCCCTACATGTAAAAAAATCAGTAATTATAATTCAATGATTAACATATCATAGGACATTCCTTTATATATGATTTAGTCATTCGATTAGTGCATTGAATCTAGTGATTCCGTTATTACCTACACATAAGATAGTAAACTATAACTGTTCCATTATAATGTAAATTATTTGTATCTATTAAATATATTTTTTTTGAAATTTAATGTATCTATACCCTTATTTTCAAGACGTACCACATATTCTCATTCATCTAATACATTTTCAAAAGTGATTCATTACAAAGACTTGACCTGTAGGAAGCTAAATCCCTAATCCTCCATGATAATCACCAATTGAGTTACCATAAAACACATTTTTATATTATTGTATGGGTTATTAATCTCAACTAATTTGAGGTTGTTGATCATAAAATATCTTAAATGATTAGGAATAATATTAAGGTATTCCAATCTATATCTCATTTCATTTGGTTTCTCCTGAGGAAGATCATTCCATTGTCCCTTATGTTCAGTAATAAAATGATTCATCCTGGTTAAATCCACTATTAAAACCCAAGAATAATAGTTTTAGAAATAATTATCATAGTGATAAATCATATAATTATTTAAAACTATTCATAGGACAAAAAAACACTAACACCATCTTTTCAATCTATGAAATTTTAGGTTATCACTGGTCATCCCTGGTCATTATATTTTCAAAAGATTTATATTGGTTCAAAAAAGATTGAATTATCCTAATAATATCCCATAATAGTGTCACTATATATATATATATATAGTCTTAGGCCCTCTCATTGTGCACCGGTGATGACCGAGTTTTTACATAATAAAGCACTTTGAGAGTTGTTAATCCTAGGTACAATTATGCCACAATGACATCCACTTTCCAATTTCTTGATATATATGTATTTTCATATAAAAAAAATTATACATTACCAAAATTATATAATGATATCCCATACATAGAATTATACTATGGTATTTCAAAAATTCTTTTTAATTTTAATATCCAAATATTTACTTAACCGTGCTATAATACCTACTGAGGTGAGCTATTCATGAAATACATAAATAATTCATCTTATTAGTGGAATATATATTATAATAAATTATGATCCAATACATAATAATGATAGTTTTGTGAAATTAGATACTAAATAAACAATTTGTTTTCATAAAAGATAATCAATATTTCCCACAAAAAACATATCACATAGAACACTTCTTAGATATACCCTACAAAAGATATTTATTTATAACACAGGGAAAGGAAACATAATAATGGGTGATATACGATACTCAAAAAGTGAAAATATAAGAGATATTAATAAATTATCATTGGTGGGAATACTATAATTATTGATATTTGATAACATGATCATAACTTACAATAATCATACGCAATAATTCGATGATCATTAATCATAAATCTTGGAATAAGACATTGTATTATCAAATGATATATATAATAACAAATCAAATTACATTTGATAATAATAATTTATATTTATTTGGAATACATATAACTAATATTTTTCTTAGTCAAAGTCCATTTGAAAGAACATTATAGTGGTTTGGATTCACTACCAATTATAACATATTGGAGATAACATTCACTCTCAAGACGATCAAAGAGGACTGAGTCCCTTACCGAACTAGTTACTCATGCCATTAAAATTCATATTATCTCAAGAGATATCCATTATTAACAAATAAATGAGTGGAATATATAATTCTAGGAACAAATATGAAATAATGAAAATCTTATGTATGTTTTCTAGAATATCATAAATCATTCATTATAGAAACATATTATAACCCATAGAAATGAAAATAATTTCATAAAAATTTTATAATTTCATCAAATCATAACTAGAAGAAAAAATTAGGAGTCTTAAATAGATCACCATTATAATACTAAAACAACCATAGAAATATTATATAATGTATCATTGGATAATAACAGTAGAAAATCATTATTTACAAGAAAGGATGTTATCATAGAATATTTTTTTAAAAGATCCTTGGACTATTTTTTGAGGGAAACACTCTTTTCATATTGAAATCAAATATTCAAAAAAAATCACAAAATATTGTAGAAAAAAATTCTCTAAAAATGACAATGGAAACATGTAAAGAAGATTCCAAGCATTGAGTTGTCATGGTGATGGGAAATTTTTTTCATGTAGTAATTACTAAAACAAATATTATATTCTCTCTATCGGTAAAAAGAGGGTTATTAAAAAAATTAATAGTGGTTTATTTTTTATATTTTTTTTAAATTAAAATATATTATAATTTGACATTAAAAAACCATTTATTAATAGTAAGGTTATTTGAAAAAAAATTATAAAACATGGACGTGGAAAAAAATTATTTTTTGACTAAAACAGGAGAAGTAATGTCATGTCTTCATAAAACCACTTTTCAATCCATTCTTACTTTTAACAAAATAAAAACAGTACTAAAAATAATAAATGTATAATTTACATGATGAAATTTAAAATTATGTGGGTTTAATAAATTAATATTAAATAATTTCCTTAATATAAATTATGGATGAAAAATTCTATATTAAAAAGGGATTGGATGATAAATCCCTTACCAGATTATTAGAAATAAAATCATAATCCCCAATAAAGAGTAACATTGAATGAAAGTTTAAATATAATTAGTATAATTATATTCCTGATACAAAATATAAATACGGTATTATACGCATCTTATAAACATCAATCAGTGTATAAAATTAATTATGTATCAATGAAATAAAATTGAGACGAAGAAAAAAAATACAATTTTGGTAATATCCGAATCAAAACCCCATGAATGTAAAAAAAATATTATAGACCATTAATTCCCAGTAATTGTATAGACACTGAGATTTCAGGGAAATTATTTTCTTAATTTCTTTGGAATTTTACGAGTGTGTGGTTTCTTACGGCACATGATTCCGAGGCTCGGTGTGCCCGGAATCAATTTCCAAAGTTCAGCTCGGGTACGTTCAGTAAACAGATAAGCGAGATGTTTATATCTTTTGAACCGGTGCTCGGAATTGAAATTTGAGGGCATTGTTGAACTCATAGCTCCCATAACTTCTTAGGGGGACCTTTCACGTTGTTGCGTTCTGGGCGGGATGAGGTTTAATAAATCGGGATTTTGAATAATTTAAATAAAGTTTGTTCTATATAAATTTTATTTAAGGATAGTAGTTTTATCCTACAAAGGGGGAGTTAGAGGTGGGGCCCATACCCAACTAACCTCCCAAAGGAGGGTTTAGTGTGGTGGGGACCACACAAGACCCTAAATCCTCACCTCCCCATAACCCCTTTGAATTCCCTTTTATCACCCCTTAAATTAATTTGTAAACATCCCTTTCATTATGTGAACTCCTCGCCTCCTTCTCTCTCTCCCAAAAGTTTTCCAACTTGATTTCAATTAAGGAATTGGCTCCTCTTAGTTTTGAATGGATTGGCATTATTAAATTAAGAGGAAACCTTTCATTTTATTGTTGGGGAAAATAATATGTGGAGAAGCTTTGGAGGATTTGAAGGAAAATCTTTCTTTACAAGAAGAACGCAATCTTCCTCTTGGCTAAGGGAATATCCTTCAACTGAGGAAAGACCGTGAGGTGATGCCACGAGGAGAACCGTTGTTCTGCGACGCCCGACCACCACGACACTTGCCTCTTTCGCAGTTCGACGACGTGCGATGTCTTTTCAAGGTAGGGGAATTTTCGTATTTAGTGTATAAGTGATTTATACCTCATGCATGGGTTTTTAATTTGCAGGGTGTTGGTAGAATTTATTCTTGAATAAATTAAACCCATGACGTTGATAAATTTTCGATTCAGCCTCTAATGCGGAGGGCACGAGCTAACGAACAAACTCGGACCCTCCGCTGATTGTTCATTTGTGTGAGAATTTACGGGTGATGGTTAAAGAGACCGCATCGGAGTTTGGAAGCCATCGCGGTAATGGGTGGATCCCAGGAGAGCCGCAGGCACAAGCGATGGGCGAATCGGACCACCGAAGCACGTCCAGTTTTCCGTGGAAGGAGCTGCCGATGCTCCATGCTGGAACGGCGGCGCTGGAAACCGAAGGCGGCGTCCGGAGCCCTATGACGGCCTGGAGGTGGCGGCGCCCCAGCGCACCACCGGAGAAGACCCGCCACGGCTTGCCGCGGCAGTACGACGCTATGGATCTCGCAGCTGTGTGGGATCCTGGTACGACGGCGGTGGGGAGCGGCGTGACGCCGTGCCTGTCGAACAGAGCAGTGACCTAAGGCCGTAGCAGAACTCAAGGGCAGCCGGCTGTGTCGGCCGCCGGTGCCATCAAAAGGTGGGACCCATTGGTGGTCCCGCAGTCATCCAAATGTCCGGGCATTAAGGCGGGACCTTTGTAGAAACCAGGGGGTGTGACACACCCCCCATACCGTAGCTACGGTGGACCCCAGGGCACCGCCACTCTGCTGGTCGTCCAGCCACGCTGCCAAACGCGTGGGCTGGCTAGGCCGGGCCACGCCCAACCAGGCCGGACCCGGACCCGGGTCGGGTCAACCTGGTTCGGGCAGACACAGGGGATATGGGGCCAGGTCGGAACGTGCCCGGACCCCCTATTTTTAGACCAGGTACGTTCAAATGCCCATATCATGGGCTACGGACCTCTGATCGACGCACCGTCAATTACGTAGGGATCCTTGGACCGAGACAGTCGTTTTGGTATATTAAACACAAGCTTTTGGTAATATTTGTGTATGGCCGGTTTGGTTCGAACCTGAAACGAACCGGGCCCTCGGAGCAGAAATGCTTATAACTTACGAACTGGACGTCCGATTAACATGCCATCAACTACATTGGTTTCCTTTTAATCAGATAGATATTTTGGAATACTTCACATGTGGCTTATATGTAGTTAGATTATGGACGGGTTGGATTATACCTGAAATCCAATAGGGTCCCAGGAACGGAAAAGCCAATAACTTTCATACCGGACATCCGTTTGACAAACCCTCAGTGGCATTGCTAGTCTCGTTGAGAAATGGTCCCTTTTTGTATAACCTTTTAGTGTTAGGGGTACAGTTGTGATACGGACCAGTTGGTTTGTATACAAAACCAACCAGGCCCTCGGGACTAAAAGGCTAATAAATCACAGACCGGGCGTCCGATTGACATGTCGTCTATTGCATTGAGACCCCTAGGATGAGGCAGTTCTTAAGATATTTCTTCATGGTACTTTGAGAAAATTGTTTGTCGACTAGTGGCTCATGGAGATGATCCTTCCGGAGAAGCGCATACAGAGTTCGGTGACCTTGTAGCTCGCTGAGATATGATGACTGCTTGTCTGATTCGATTCGGAGTGACTAGTATAGCCTAGTGGGGACCACAACTTTTTGAGGAGGAAGACCCATGGTAGAAGAGAAATACTTTTTGAGGTGGCAGACCCACGGTACTCGATAGGAGGAGTACCTCTGTAGGCTATGAGGGTGAGCACTACTGTGTGAGGTGGTAGACCCATGGAGGGGAGCACTACTTGTGAGGTGGCAGACCCACGGTACTCGACCAGAGAAGTACCTCAGTAGTCTAAGGTTAGTGAGTATCAACTCGGAGTCGTGACAAGACTAATGTGCTCGACATTAGAGGATTTCTCCACCATGCGTGTTATCGTCATTGTGAATAACAATCATAGTTTGAGCTGAGTCAATGACCTTTGTGATTATACTTGATAACATAGGTATATGAATGTGTATATACCTATGTAGTGGTTATCCGTTGATTTCATAACTGTGTGATACCTCATTATTGAGATGGCTTACTAGGTATATTAGGTGTAAATATGGGCATATACTTAAGTAATGGTTATCTGATGAGACCCTTATTTGTGGTTAACCTTGTTGGATTTTATGAGACCTTGGGGTCTCGGGGTCCCTACTGAGTATCTTTATACTCACCCCTACATGGGCTATGCCCGCACCTCGTTGTGTTGGAAGAAGATGACTGACATCGCTGACTGAGATCAAGTGTACAAGGACTAGATGGTACCCAGAGGTGTACCTCATGATGATTCAGTATTCGGAGGTGGACCTCATGACGAGTCAGTACTCGAAGGTGGACTTCACGACGAGACGGTAATCGGAGGAGGTTGGCGGGCGAGAGCATTGAGGAGGCTATCTGTACCTACCCTTTAAGTAGGATCCGAGGTGGAAAACCTAAGAGCTACTTTTATATTCTAGTTGTTTGTCTTTCTGTTGTAAATTCATTCAGTTGTAGCTGTACTTCGTAGTTGGGTTTTTATTCTGGCCCATTTAATTTTCAGCACTTTCTTTTGTAGTTAGTGTATTACTTATGATTGTACTCTGGTTGGATGTGTTTATGTTTTACAAAGTAAATGCATTCCCAGATACTGGGATTTACTTCTTTGGTGCTAGTCTCCCGCCCCAGTCCTAAGGAATGCGGTTTTGGGGTAGTCACGGCTTGGGCCTCGAGGATGGGTCGTGACAAATTGGTATCACAGGACGTCGATTCTACCACATAACATAGGACTCTGATATTTTCAGTTTGGTAAAGCAATAGTGTTAAGGGTACTAAGTGTGGTCTTCAGTTTAGGGAGTCCAGTGTTTATACAGGCGGCCGACATATCCATATACCAGGACCCTGACATCTGATTTCTGACTCAGTGCAAGAAAACATTGATTGCGTGTGTGTTTTAAAAAGTTCCTTTTATGTCAGGTCAAACCAGGTCAGCTCACCAGGTATAGTATTTTGATCATGACGCATTTTTTCTATCAGGATCCCTCCCCGTGGACGACTAGCTAGTGCCTTGATAGTTGGTTGTACTGACTGACCACTAAGTGATGAGGCCTCAGTACAGGGCTCTCATACAGTTGAGGTACCAGTGGAGGCACTAGTGGTACTACCACACGTTGGGCCACCGATTCGACCAGCCCTAGAAGCAGGCGATGCACACCGCTTGAGCGCACTGCACGAGTTCCAATGACAGAGGCCACTGAGGTTTCGGGGAGGGACGGACCCATAGGCGGCTGAGGATCGGCTGGAGGCTGTGGTGAGAGTCTTAAGGCTAGTAGGTACACCAGCAGACTTCATGGTGATCCTTACTGCCGGCCTCCTTCAGGCAGTAGTAGGCAGATGGTGGAGCCTGATTCTCTAGATGCATGATGAGACGTCTCTCGTATGGGAAGATATCGAGAGCCTGTTCCGGGCAGAGATTGTACCAGCCACCATTCGAGCGATGTAGATACATGAGCTACTTCATCTGCAGTAGGGAAACATGAATGTAACTCAGTACTCAGCGAGGTTCACAGACCTCACGTTCTACTCTACAGACAAGGTATGAGAACTATTTTTTAGGGCATGGACCTTCGATCAGGGACTAAGGCACGAGATCAGATCTTCGACGATCCCTCTCAGCATCCCGACTCAGGCGGTGGTGTTAGAGAAAGCCATTTAATCGATTGTTTCCTTGCTGAGAAGTCTCCAGCAGCGGGACCCACCAGTAGTAGACTTACAGCGGAGTCTTCTGCAGCCGGAAGTAGACAGATGATACAGAGGTCTAGGAGGGCCAGACCTACAGGTGGTCGACCGCACGATTCAGGATCGGTAGTTCGAGGAGCCAAGGGTAGAGATTGATCCGGACCTGCCATGTTGTGTTACACATGCATCGGACAGGGTCACATGGCTCATGACTGTCCGACCTACTGCACAGACAATCAGAAAATAGACGAAGAACCTCCCTAGAAGAGGTAGTGGTTCGATCCTGACAGACCACAAGGAGTAGGAGGCAGAGGCAGAGGAGTTGTCCGTGCAGATGGAGGTGGATGAAACTTCGAGGTGTTTCCACCACCACCACCCGGAGGACCACCACGACCGCAGGGAATGGGTGGATATGGGAGAGCTCATCTTCTGGTAGCTGAAGCATAGGACTATGAGGCTCCGGAAGCAAGTGGACAAGAGAGGGTCTAGGCTTGGAGGCCCTTGTTGTTGGTGTTTTTAGTTTCCATGTTGGCACTATAGTGTTTTATTTGTGTCTTTGTACTATGTTTTGTAGTAATAGAAGACACTTATCATTGTGATTATTACTTTCCTGTCCACTTTTTTTGGTTGATAGTAAGAGTTTCCGATTAAAAACTGTTGACTTGTTCCTCACTTTCGAGATACCTACTAGAGGAGACCCAGTGACGACACACTTCTGCTGACAGTGTGACTCGACCCTTGGAGGCGAGAGTAATAGTTGGATCTCTTGGTAGTAGCGTCGAGGCATTGTGATGTCGTCCATGTCATGAAATAATACCATTCATGTCACGATTGACTGTATTAGGCATAGAACATGGTCCATCTAGGGGATGAGACCAGATTTCTATTTTTGGTAGAGAAGAAATCACAGTAGCTCTTTGATGGAACGTAGATGAAGAAAGGTGGAGATGAGTTCTTACAATTGGCTAGTCTCACCCATTGTTCGTTGAGCGAACGGTTTATGGTTCTCTACATCTCAATAATCCCAGGTGTATCTTCTCTCAGAAGGACATTAACCTAAAACAATGGTGATGGCTTGAATTCCTCCAGAACTATGACTTTGAGAAAGTTTATACTTTTGGAGATGGGGATGTTGAAGTAGATTCTCTTAGTAGGAGAACGAGCATTCACCTATAAGGAGTGGAGAGACTGTTGCAGAATGCATTTCAAATATGCTTTGTGGATAGTGATGGAGTCAGCATGTGTAGAACCAGAGATGGTTTAGGTTATGATGTAAAAGGTGCAGATCATCCAAGAGTAGATGAATACTACACTGAGCAGAATGAAGTCTTATGCAGATGTGAGATGGAGACCACTGGAGTTCGAGGATGGAGACCACGTCTTCTTATGAGTCTCACCTCGATGAGGTCTGTGGAGATTTGGCCGAGGCGGCAATTAATCTTCAAGGTTCATCAGACGTTTCCAGGTCCTCTGTAGGTTAGGCGAGGTGGCTTACCATCTGCCCCTTCCACCGCAGATGCACTAGGTGAACAACGACGTTCCTTTATCTCATCTGAGGAGATGTGAGCATGACCTATCCGTCATTATCGTCCCTGGAGATCTAGACATCGATGACGGGTAGACTTTCACAGGGATCTAGTAGAGGTTGAGGATCGACAAGAGTGGGTCCTATGGGGATGGTCGATTCCTCATGTGCGGTTTCGTTGGCATCACAGGAACCTCTAGGAGAGAACATGGGAGCGGGAGGCTCATATGCATGCTCGATACCTACTTTAGTATCCCTAGTTTATGTTGTAGCATTACAGGGACGTAATGCCTTGAGGAGGGAGTAATATAAATACCCATAAATTTCAGGGAAATTTTTTCATAATTTCTTTGGAATTTTACGAGTGTGCAGGTTCTGACGGCAACTAATTCTGGGCCTGGTGTGCCCGGAAGCAATTTCCAAAGTTGAACTCGTGTTCATTCAGTAAACGGACGAGTGAGATTTTTCTATCTTTTGAAACGGTTCCCAAAATTAAAATCTGGGGGCACCGATGAACTCCTAATTCTGTTAATTGCTTAGGGGGACCTTTCACGTTGTTGCGCTCTGATCGGGTTGAGGTTTAATAAATGGTGATTTTGAATAATTTAAATAAAATTTGTTGTATAGAAATTTTATTTAAGGAAGTATGTTTTATCCTACAAAGGGGGAGTTAGAGGTGGGGCCCACACCCACCAAACCTCCCAAAGGAGGGTTTAGTGTGGTGCGGCGCACACAAGACCCTTACTCCTCACCTCCACATAACACCTTTGAATTCCCTTTATCACCCATTAAATTAATTAGTAAACTTCCCTTTCATTATGTGAACTCCTCACCTCCTTCTCTCTCTCCCATAAGTTTGGCAACTTGATTTCAATTAATGAATTGGCTCCTCTTAGTTTTGAATGGCATGGTATTATTAAATTAAGAGGAAAACTTTCATTTTATTGTTGGGGAAAATAATCTGTGGAGAATATTTTAAGTATTTGAAGGAAAAACATTATTTCCAAGAATAATGCAATATTCCCCTCAGCGAAGGGCTTCTCCTTCAACCTAGGAAAGAAAGTGAGGTGACGCCACAAGGAGCACCGTTCTTCCGCGTCGCCTGACCGCTGTGATGCTTGCCTTTTTCCGCAGTTCGACGATGTACGCCGTCTTTTCGAGGTAGGGGGATTTTGGTATTTAGTGTATAAGTGATTTATACCTCGTGCCTGGGTTTTTAATTTGTAGGGTATTGGTTTAATTTATTCTTGAATAAATTAAACCCATGATGTTGATAAATTTTGTTTTGAGCCTCTAATGTGGAGGTAAAGGGCTAACAAAAAAGCCTGGACCCTCCACTGATTGATGTTTTGTGTGCTAATATACGGGTGACAGTGAAAGGGACCAAAATAGCATTTGGAAGCCATCTCCATAAAGGGTGAATCCCGGGAGTGCCGTAGGCACAAGCGATGGGCGAATCGGACCACCAGAGTGATCCCGGTAATACGTGGAAGGAGCTAATGGCGCGCACACTGGAACGTCGGCGCCGACAACCGAAGGCGGCGGCCGGAGCCATCCGGCCGCCTGGTGGCGGCGGTGCCCCGGCGCGCCCCTAGAGAAAACCTGCCGCGGTGGATCCCACAGTCGAATGGGATCCCGGGACGACGGCGGTGGGGCGCGGCGCAATGCCACGCCGGTCGAACACATCGGCGACCTAAGGTCGCGGTAGAACTCAAGGGCAGTCTTCTGTGCCGACCACCAGTGCCATCAAGGGGCTGGATACATGGGGGGTCCCACATTCAACCAAAGAACTGGTCATTAAGGCCGACTGTTCATAGAAACCGGGGGTGTAACACACCCACCATACCGTGGCTAGGGCGAGCCCTAGGGCACCGCCACTCCACTGGTCGGCCAACCACGCGGACAAACGCGTGGGCCGGCTGGGCCAGGCCGGGCCACGCTAGCCAGGCCGGGCCGTTCCCAACCAGGCTGGACCCAGACTCAAGTCGGGTCGACACGGTTCGGGCCGACACAGGGGGTATGGGGCCGGGTCGGACTAAGCCTGAACCCCCTATTTTCAGACCAGGTTCATTCAAATTCCTATATCTTGGTATACAAACATCCGATCGACACATAATCTATTGGTTAGGGATCCTTGGATTGAGGTGGTCGTTTTGGTATATTACACTCAGCTTTTGGTAATGTTTGGGTATGTTCGAGTTTGTTCGAACCTGAAACCAACCGGGCCCTCGAAGCGGAAATGCTTATAACTTAAGAACCGGACGTCCGATTGACATGTCATCAACTAAGTTGGTTTAATTTTGATGAGACAGATCTTTTGGCATACTTCACCTGAGGATTGGATGTAGTTGGAGTATGGCATGTTTGGATTGTACCCAAAATCCAACCGGACCCCTGGAACAGAAAAGCCGATAACTTTCAGACCGAACGTCCGTTTGACGAACCGTCAGTGGCATTGGTAATCTTGTTGAGTAATGGTACCTTTGTGTCTACCCTATGAGAGTACAGGGTACAGTTGAGATACGACCGGTTTGGTTGGTACACAAAACCAACCTGGCCCCTAGGTCTAAAAGGCTAATAACTCACAGACCAAGCATCTGATTGACGCGCTGTCTGTTGTGTTGAGACCCCTAGGACATGGCGGTTATTGAGATATTTTTTCATGGGAATTTTGAGACAATTAGAGTTTCTACTAATGGCCCATGGAGAAGATCCTCTCAGATACAAGTATATGGAGTTCAGTGACCTTGTAGCTGGTTGAGATCTGATGACTGCTTGTTCGATTCAATTCGGAGTGACTGGTATAGCCCAGTGGGGAGCACTACTTTGTGAGGTGGAAGAACCATGGTGGAGGAGCACTACTTTGTGAGGTGGCAAACCCACGTTACTCGACAGGAGGAGTACCTCTGTAGGCTATGAGGGGGAACACTATTGTGTGATGTGGCAGACCCATAGTGGGGAGTACTACTTTTGAGGTGGCAGACACGTGGTACTCAATTGGAGGAGTACCTCAGCTGTCTAAGTTTAGTGAGTATCACATCGGAGTTGTGATAGGACTACTGCACTCGACAGAGGAGGAGTTCTCCCAAATTCGTGTTATCGTCATCGTGAATAAAAATCCGGGTTTGAGCTGAGTCAATGACCTTTGTGATTACATCATGATTGAGATGGGTTACTTGATAACATAGGTATATGTATGGGAATATACTTAAGTAGTGGTTATCCGTTGATTTCATTACTGTGTGATACCTCATGATTGAGATGGCTTACTTGGTAACTTAGTTATAAGTATGGGCTTATACCTAAGTAAGAGTTATCTGTTGAGAACCTTCGTTGTGGTTAACCTTGTTGGATTTTGTGAGACCTTGAGGGTCTTGGGGTCCCTAATGAGTATCGTTATACTCACCCCTGCATGGGCAATGCCCGCACATCGTTGTGTTGGATGCAGATGACAGACATCGCTGATTGAGATAGAGTGTATGGGGACTGTATGGTACCCAAAGGTGGACCTCACAATGAGTCAGTATCCAGAGGTGGACCCCACGAGGGGTCAATACCTGAAGGTGGACTTCACAATGAGATGGTACTTCGAGGAGGTTGGAGGGCGAGGGCGTTAAGGAGGCTATCTGTACCTACCCTTTTGGTATGATATGAGGTGGATGACATATGATCTGCTTCTATCTTCTAGCGGTTTAGCTTTCTGTTGTACTTTCGTTCAGTTGTAGCTGTACTTCTCAGTTGGGTTTGTATTATGGGCCATTTAAATTTCAGAACTTTCTTTTTTTACTTAGTGTATTACTTATCTGGTACTCTGGTTGGATGTGTTTATGTTTTATAAAGTCAATTATTTACCAGATACTAGGATTTATGCCTTTGGTGCTAGTATCCAGCCCCTGGCATATGGAAGGAAGGCTCGGGGTAGTCATAGCACGGGCCCCGAGGACGGGTCGTGACAATAATATAAATTTAAATGATAAAATAATTCATTCATGGGTTGTATATAATCCACATAAATGAAATAACTAGTTAATATTGAATGCGTCTCATATAATTTTAAGTGATATGAGAAACCCTTACAACTTTGTCAATATTTGAATGAAAATCTCATGAAAGGTACAAAATTATATAGATTGAAAATGCATATTTTTTAAGGAATAAAATATTTAAATAAAATCATGGGTAGTATATAGACCACAAAAAATAATCCATTGGTAATATCTCATGGGTTTTATAATGGTTAAAGTTAGATGAGAAGCCCTTACGTCAAGTATTGTCTTCCCTCAACTTTATTGCAACATCCCTTATAATGAATATATATTTATTGAAAATATATTATCTATTTATTATAAAATTTATAACATGATATATAATTTACTTATAACTTCTTATCTCCTATATTATAACAATTATTTATTAAAAATCACTGCTTCAGGTGAAAATTGAATAGTTTTTCATACATATTTCAATATGATAGTCCTAGTATATTTACATTGATAATTATTAAAAAGTGTTAATAATGTTAACAATACCATTATTACTATAATGTAATTATTATATTAAAATTTCAAACTATTTATATAAATCAATGATGAAAATTTAATTATATTACTTCTTTGCGATTGTAGTCTTTACATATGCACAAGTGATGTTTCCATTTTCAGATGGATTAAATGAAAGAAAATAAGATATTAATTTTACTTTTAGAAACAATTATAATATCATTAATGTTATATATATTTAGTAAATAGGTCATTACCACCATCAATTTGAAATGTTGATTGAACATGAAACACATATCCCTATGGACCCAAATTAGTACATTTCAAATTTAGGCTGATTATATATAGTAATAATATTGTCAAAATATATTTATATAAGTTTACGTGATTTTAAACCTTGTCTCTTATTTTAAACCCCTCATTAACCATTTGGTATTTTATCATGATATTTATACATTTACAGTTTAAGAGTCAAAAATGTTACTATAAAGGGAAAATTGACCCATAGATAGAAAATAATTGATATCATAGAGTATAACCCATTCAAAAATCTGATGATAATAATTCAATTTATTTTACTTCAGTTTATCATATATTATTTAACATAAGATATCTTAAATGATATTATTATATCTATTGAAAATACCTGGCTTTAATGAAAATATTATTTAAATTGGATTCAAATAAAAACATTTAAATGATTAATATAATGTTACATTTATCCACGAAAAATTATATTAAAAAAATAATTCATGAAAATTATGTTACATTTAATATTTCTTAAAAAAATTATTTTATGTTTCTATTACTTGAATCAACAGTGTGATGGCGCATCATAAGACTTTAAGGTTATTATTCGATCACTAAAAATTTAAGTTAAATTAAAATGTAAAAAACTCATATTTGAAATAACCATTTATATCTCCACATAATCTATTTTTATCTTCATAAAACAATATGTGACATATTAAAGTCAAGAGAATTCCATTTGGTATTTATCCATTTTATTAAAATAATATAAAGAACATAATCCTAGAAAAATGGAAAAAATGAACCATATTATCAAATATAATATTTAAATTAATGTGATATAATCATTATGTAACATCCCAAGTAAGTAATGAATAATAGATATTTTTATCTATGTCTATTAATGATTAAGATAGTGTTGTAGAGGCTTAAAATGAAAATAAATACAATCTTATGCATGGAATACACTAATATTCTTAAAAGATTGTTTTACTGCCTTTTGATGGAAAACCATTTTTGAATCTATATTTTGACAATTTTATAAACTATGTTTGTCAAAATAAACTTATTCTTTATTATTGGGACATCAAAATTTACCTTGTGTGAATTTTTGGTATTTTTCTGACAATATTCATTTTTTAATGAATAGTGAAAAATACTGCATTTTACATCAAAACTGCTTTTTAATCTAATTTATTTATATGATTATATTATCTTTTGAATTGGTCTTAATGTGTAATATGAATATATTTTTACCATTTTATACAATGGTGGTCATTGGAATCAATTTCACTTTGAAATTAGACTTAAACTGGTGTCAATCTTTTGATACTTATTGTTTTGTAAAAACACGCTATTTGCTCTGGCAGCGGAAATTAATTATTAAATTAATTAATGTGACTTATATGATTTTAATTTTGTAAAATAGACTTCATTTTTGATTTTGGAATATCAAATATTTCTTCGGGTGAATTTTTGGTAATTTTCTGAAAAACTTCAATTTTGGATGAATAGTGAAACCACTAAGTGGTAATCAAGCAAACTGATTTTTCAGTTAAATGAAAGTTTACCACTAATGTGTATTGAATTTTGAAAATCCGACATACATGGTTGTCATTAAGAAGTAAAATGTGGTTCAATGAGATTAAAATATTTTTTGGTGAATAGTAACTTATTAAGTTTTTAATCGCGATTAGTGGTAATTAGTGTAGTTTAAGGTATAAATAATGCTTTAATAATATGAAATGACCTAGACACATGTCCCAACCTTATTGGTTGTGTCATGGCCGACCATGACAAGCCATGGGTCAACTTGGGGACCCCATGGAGACACTTTGGTTTGGAAATGACATAAATAACTTTTTATTAAATGTTAAAGTAAAAATGACACCAACAAGAGATGTTCTACAAAAACAATTTTTACATGGGGTTATAAAGATCAGATTTTTGATTATAAATAGTCATTGGAAAGATAAAAATATTTCCTACATCATAGTATTTGTTTTATGATTTTTATACATTAAATAAATTAAATTATTTATGACATAATAATGATGCAGCGATGACATCATTATTTGACGATTTAAATAAAATGGAAAGATAATATAAAATCTATGAACTACACATGTCCAAAACCAATTGGATGAGTGGATTTAGAACCCTTATCACATTATCCACGAATTATATCAATGTGGGACCTTTTGAAACCGAACCACATTTTCAAATAAAGTAATATTTCTTTACTTTCCAAAAGTGCCCCTCCTCTCCTCTTATAAAAGGCCCCCACCTCTACCTCATTTCACACACTCCTCAAGCCTTTGGCTCGGCCAAACCCTGCCCATTTACTCTCTCCACATCCCTCTCCTCATCCTAGAGGATTCCCTTTGGCCATAATCCTTTCAAAGGAAGCCTTTAGGCTCAAATCAAAAGGAGTTACACTTTTTAAAGGTAATTCATTCTCTCATGTTCATTTGTTTTATTTTGCTTCTCCAACCCCCTAAAATCTTTTTATTTACTTATTTTGTAACAACACCAGTATATTAAATATACAAGGATGTTGTTATAATATTTATTTGAGCTACACTCTCACACAAATACATCAAATGGTTAAAGAACATACAGTTTCCGTGGATGGCGAAATTCTGCCTCCCGAAACGATGATTGTTCAACACTCATTTAACACCTTCAAAGGTGGCCATTATGATGTCACTATTTTTATATATGATATATAATATGTTTATGTTTTCATTAAGCTTCTGTTTTTTTTCATTTTGGGCATACCTTTATGGTTTCAATTATGGGTAAACACGATATCTTCATTTTAGGAAGTGCGGACTACCGCCCCCTCAAAGTGATTTGATTCGTTAAATAATATAAAGGATGGAACTATGATATTATATATGATATTATACTGGAATTATAATATACCTTTATATCATTATGATTCCATTCTATAAAATACGAAATAGAAATGAAAGTAGCGTTCATGCGTACGTACGGCTTACCGTCTCCATGAACGGTGCATTTCATTTCTTACCTCTAAATGATTATGTAATATTATAAATGCATGTATGTACTGGATATATATGACATATATGATATCTACATCATGAATACCATTCTGGATATAATGAACCTTTGACCAAATTAACATCATGTAAGTGTGAGAAGTCTATTTTTGACTTAAGAACCAAATACCGACAAAATGAACATTATTAACTTAACTGATTACATGATGTTCATAAAATGGTATAAAAGGAATAATGAACTTGAAAAATATTCATAAGCAAGTAATGATTAACTCAAGTTTATTATTCAGGAGATTAAAGAACGGTCGGGTCAAGTCGGATACGAGGTATGGGACTTCGTCTCAATCTCCTTCCATTGTGGCATATTTTATTTTATACACAACTTTCTTTTATAAGGTGTATAAACCCCTTTGACTTTTATGTTTATTCAAAAGGAATATTTTTTATACGAAGCGTTTACTAAACGACAAAAGGGAATGTTTTTGTCGTACGTATGCGGCGACAACGACTTCTCCGCCGTCGTGACCGTTATTTGAGTTTCGGCTTCCTCTACAACCCATACCTTCTTTTTAAAAGAAAAATAAATACCATGTTTTACCTTTCATTTACTTTGGTATTGAAAATGGTTTTCATAATGTTTTTATTATATCAATGTGTTGTATTGATATCTCGTGATTGAAATGTGGAAATGTTATGTTTCCTTTATGCATGTTTTATGTGATATGATTATGTTATGGTTCTTGGGCATTATTATGAAGACGGGTGGTTCCGTGATAAACTAAGGGCGGGTGAGCCCGTTATAGCTCTCCAATGCATTGGGTAACACGAAGGAGTGAAACGTTAAGGTTTATCCGAAGAGATTTTAGGGAATATACTGTGATGGGTATTCCAAACGTAACCAAGAGGGTTACTCCCTACGTAAGAATGTTATGAATGCCTCAAGTTACCTTTATGTCTTATGATTTCTCTGATTTATTCACAATTTTATGAGGTATGTTAAAGTGCCTATGTTTTATGGGTAAAGTATGATTTCATTCTTATGTATATATGAACTCATGTTTCCTTTCCATGTTTTTTTTATAACCCATTCTGAGTTTTTATGCTCATCCCAAGTGTTTGAAATGTTTTTCACAGGTCAAGGGAAAGGTACATGATAAGATGATAGAGTCAAGGATGTGTCAAGAAATAATCCATGTTTTATTTTAAATGTGTTTCCATTGATGGGAATGAAGAATACTATCTTTATGTAACCACTTTGTTTATATGTGGAATGTAATACATGTTTTATGATCTAATTCTCTAAAACTCTAAACCCGAAAAGATCCTCAATGTGTAATCTTGTAATAACTCAAGATTAAGTAAGGTTTAAGGCTGGGGCCTTATAGTTGGTATCAATGGTCGGTTTAGATAACTTTAGGAGTTAGAATTCTATTAAATGATTATCCAAAAATATTTTTTTTCGAAATGATATAGCATTTAAAGATTACCATGTTGCTTCATCTAAGACATGTTTGTTCAGAATGGTTTTCCGCAGAGGAAACAGGGAAGCAGTTCTAGGAAGGCATACAGAAGGAAATAACCTTCCGAATCAGCATCCAGAAATGGTCGGAATTGGAACTGAATAGTTTGTTGCAGTTATGGCGCAGTTTACTCAAGCGATAAATGGCGGTGGTATCCATGCACGAGATAAACCAGATTAACCACAGAGGAACATGTCAGTGGTGGAACATTTCATGAGGCAACATCCACCATAATTCAGAGGATCATCTAACCCTGTGCTAGCTGAAGGGTGGATTAAAGCATTGGAGAAGATTTTTGATGTCATGGGGTGTTCAGACAATCAGAAGGTTAGTCTTGCTATTTACCGTTTGGAGGGTGAAGCAGATCAATGGTGGTCTATGGTTAAAAATATCAGGGACGCTGATGAGATTGATGCTCTTGACTGGGATGAATTCAAAGGTATGTTTCTTGAGAAGTATTTTCCTAAGGCTGTTCGACTTAGGATGGAAAATCAAATTTTGGAATTGAGGCAAGAAGAAGACTCAGTGGCTGCCTATGAAGAAAGGTTCGCTCGATTGGCAAGGTATGCTCCAAATTTTATCCGGGACCTTGATAGTAAAATCAATCGTTTCTACTCAGGATTAAAGCCAAAGTATCGGAGGGAATTAGCTTCTCGTGAGTTTAAATGTTATGAAAAGCTTGTTCGATGTGCTGAGAAGGTGGAAATGGAGTTTGCCGATGACCAAGATTTCTATAACAACCAGCAGAAGAAGAGACCGAGGTGGCAGGAGAAAGGTAAGAATTCTTCAAAAAAGTCTGATGGTAAGAGAACTAAGTTTCCAGTTTGTGATAAATGTGGCAAAAGGCATGCTGGGGAATGTCTTCTGAATTCTGGGAAGTGCTACCGATGTGGTAAGATGGGACATAAGGCTCGTGATTGCACTGAAAAGGATCAAGGTGAAGGTAAGAACAAATTTGATTTACAGTTAGTGAAATGTTATAAGTGCAATGAGATGGGTCAATATGAAAATGAGTGTCCGACAAGGAGCTTGAGTGATGGGAAGCAGTTAGACTACAAGCAGAAAGGGGTGGTGAAATCCTTTGCAACTACTTCAGCAGATGTCGGGCCATCAAATGAAGTGGTATCAGGTACTTTGTTTGTTTTTTCAGATTATGACAGTGTGTTGTTTGATTCGGGGTCTACACATTCTTTCATCTCTGAAACCTTTTCTAGTAAAATGGGAATACCATCTCAAGAAATGACTCCTGAACTTTTGGTAAAAACACCTGGGGGAAATTTTGAGGCAAAAGGAATTTATAATAATCTTCCTATCCTTATCTGTGGAAAGAACCTACTTGAAAACCTTATTGTTCTACCTCTAGTAGAGTTTGACGTTATCCTGGGTATGGATTGGTTCTCTATCTACCATGCTAAGATTGACTGTAGAGCTAAAGAAGTTTCTTTTCAGAAAGACTTTCAGTTTGTTTACAAGAATGAACCCTTAATTTTGATAACATATCAAGAGGCTGAGAAACATGTAAAAGATGGAAATGAATGTTACCTTGCACACGTCGTTGAAAATAAAGGAACTGTTCAGATTAATGACGTGCCAGTGGTAAATGAGTATCCTGATGTTTTTCCTGATGAGTTGCCTGGAATAATACCAGATCGGGAAGTTGAGTTTACTGTTGACTTAGTTCCTGATGCTAAGCCAATTTCAAAACCCCCTTATCGAATGGCACAAATTGAACTTTTAGAGTTGAAGGAGCAATTGCAAGATTTATTAGAGAATGGTTTCATTAGACCTAGCACATCACCATGGGGTGCTCCTGTTTTATTTGTTAAAAAGAAAGATGGTTCTATGAGACTTTGCATTGATTATAAAGCCTTGAATAATATCACTGTTAAGAACAAATATCCTTTGCCTCATATCGATGATTTGTTTGATCAGCTCCAGGGAGCTCAGTTTTTTTCAAAGATTGACTTGAGATCGGGGTACCATCAGCTGAAGGTAAAGGAGGCAGATATTCCGAAGACAGCGTTCCGTACGAGATATGGCCATTATGAATTTGTAGTAATTCCTTTTGGGCTAACCAATGCACCTGCTATATTCATGGACTTAATGAATAGAATTTTCCATGAGTTCTTGGATAAGTTTGTGGTGGTTTTCATTGATGATATTTTGGTGTTTTTTAAAATTAAAGAGGAGCATGAAAAACATTTAAGAGTTATCTTGCAAACCTTAAAAGAAAAGAAACTGTATGGGAAATTCAGCAAGTGTGGGTTTTGGTTGCAACAAATTTCTTTCCTTAGTCACATTGTTTCTAAAGATTGAATAACTGTTGATCCTGCAAAAACAAAAGTTGTGGAAGAATGGACAAGACCAACAAATGTAACCGAGATTCGTAGCTTCCTTAGTTTGGCGGGCTATTACCGAAGGTTTGTTAGAAATTTTTCACGGTTATCTAGTCCAATGACTAAGCTAACTCGGAAGGGTGTTAAGTTTATCTGGACAAAAGAATGTGATGATTGTTTTTAGGAATTGAAAAGAAGATTGGTGAATGCTCCAGTTTTGGCACTACCTTCCAGGAATGGAGAGTTTGTTATATACAGTGATGCTTCATTGAAAGGACTTGGTTGCGTCCTAATGCATAATGATCAGGTAATTGCTTATGCTTCACGACAGTTGAAAACTCATGAGGTAAATTACCCTACACATGATTTGGAATTAGCTGCTGTTGTTTTTTCTTTAAAAATTTGGAGGCATCATTTGTATGGAGTAAAGTGTGAAATATATACCGATCACAAAAGTTTAAAGTATATATTCACTCAGAAAGAGTTAAACATGAGACAAAGGAGATGGATGGAATTAATCAAGGATTATTATTGTACAATTCATTACCATCCAGGAAAAGCAAATAAAGTGGCTGATGCTTTGAGTCGAAAAAGTAATGCTTCATTAACAATGTTGTGGTTGGAACGTGATCCTTTGGTTAACGATTCGATGAAATTTTGCATAGAAGTTGTTGGTGCAGGAATTCCTTCTGTTTTGTTTCAGGTATCAGTGAGATCATCTCTATCAGATAGAATCAAGCAAGCACAGAAGCAAGACAGTGAGTTGCAGAAAAAGGTAGAGCTGGTTCAGAAAGGTAAGTCGCCTGAATTCAACATTGATAATGATTGCATTTTGAGATTTGGGAAGAGATTGTGTGTGCCTTGTGATTCACAGTTGAAGAGAGAGTTGTTATGTGAAGCTCATAGTTCTCCATTTTCAGTTCATCCGGGCAGTACTAAGATGTATAGAGATCTGCGAGAGTATTACTGGTTGGATGGAATGAAAAGAGATATTGCTGATTTTACTGTGAAGTGTTTGACTTGTCAGCAGGTTAAAGCAGAGCGGCAGTTACTGAAAGGGATGCTTCAGCCTTTACCAGTGCCAGAGTGGAAATGGGAGAATATATCAATGGACTTTATTGTTGGATTACCGAAGACATCTCGAGGTAATATTGCAATCTGGGTTATTGTTGATCGCTTGACCAAATCTGCTCATTTCCTTGCTATACGAGATACTTTCTCTCTTGATCAACTTTACCGTTTGTATCTTAAAGAGATAGTCAGGTTACATGGAGTTCCTCTCTCCATTGTATCGGATCGTTATCCCAGGTTTACTTCTAACTTTTGGAAAGGCCTTTAGAAGTCGTTGGGTACTGAATTAAATTTTAGTACAGCTTTTCATCCTCAATCAGATGGGCAGTCAGAACGAACAATTCAGACCTTGGAGGATATGCTACGAGCATGTTCTATGGATTATCAGGGAAGTTGGGACCAACATCTTTCTTTGGTTGAATTTACATATAATAACAGTTTCCATTCTAGTATACAGATGGCACCATTTCAGGCATTACATGGGAAGCGGTGTCGAACTCCAGCTTTCTGGGATGAAGTGGGTGAAAGGAAGTTGATGGGACCAGAATTGGTAGAAGAGATGGCAGAAAAAGTTCAGCTGATTCAGAAACACATGAGAATAGCTCAGAGCAGGCAGAAGAGTTATGCGGATAACCGGAGGAAGGATCTATCTTTCGAGGTAGGTGATCATGTTTTTCTCAAGGTTTCTCCTTGGAAAAGTGTGGTGAGATTTGGTAAGAAAGGAAAGCTGAGTCCAAAGTTTATTGGACCATATGAAATTCTGGAGAGAGTTGGATCAGTTGCATACCGAGTGGCTTTACCTCTGAGTTTATCGCAGGTACACAATGTTTTTCACGTTTCGATGTTGAGAAAGTATATGCCAGATCCATCTCATGTTTTGAGTCCAGAGGTAGTTCAGCTGGAAGAGAACCAATCTTATGGGGAACAACCGGTCCAGATTCTTGGCCACAGGGAGCATGTGTTACGGAATAAGGTGATTAAGCAGGTAAAGGTTTTGTGGAAAAACCACAAGATTGAAGAGGCAACATGGGAATCTGAAAATGCAATGAGGGATAAGTACCCCCATTTATTCGATAAGTAAATAAATTGCGGGGACGCAGTTTTCTAAAGGGGGGAAGGATGTAACATCCCAAGTAAGTAATGAATAATAGATATTTTTATATATGTCTATTAATGATTAATATAGTGTTTTAGAGGCTTAAAATGAAAATAAATACAATCTTATGCATGGAATACACTAATATTCTTAAAAGATTGTTTTACTGCCTTTTGATGGCAAACCATTTTTGAATCTATATTTTGACAATTTTATAAACTATGTTAGTCAAAATAAACTTATTCTTTATGATTGGGACATCAAAATTTACCTTGTGTGAATTTTTGGTATTTTTCTGACAATATTCATTTTTTAATGAATAGTGAAAAATACTGCATTTTACATCAAAACTGCTTTTTAATCCAATTTATTTATATGATTATATTATCTTTTGAATTGGTCTTAATGTGTAATATGAATATATTTTTACCATTTTATCCAATGGTGGTCATTGGAATCAATTTCACTTTGAAATTAGACTTAAACTGGTGTCAATCTTTTGATACTTATTGTTTTGTAAAAACACGTTATTTGCTCTGGCAGCGGGAATTAATTATTAAATTAATTAATGTGACTTATATGATTTTACTTTTGTAAAATAGACTTCATTTTTGAATTAGGAATATCAAATATAGCTTAGGGTGAATTTTTGGTAATTTTCTGAAAAACTTCAATTTTTGATGAATAGTGAAACCACTAAGTGGTAATCAAGCAAACTGATTTTTCAGTAAAATGAAAGTTTACCACTAATGTGTATTGAATTTTGAAAATCCGACATACATGGTTGTCATTAAGAAGTAAAATGTGGTTCAATGAGATTAAAATAATTTTTTGGTGAATAGTAACTTATTAAGTTTTTAATAGCGATTAGTGGTAATTAGTGTAGTTTAAGGTATAAATAATGCTTTAATAATATGAAATGACATAGACACATGTCCCAAACTTATTGGTTGTGTCATGGCCGACCAAGAAAATCCATGGGTCAACTTGGGGACCCCATGGAGACACTTTGGTTTGGAAATGACATAAATAACTTTTTATTAAATGTTAAAGTAAAAATGACACAAACAAGAGATGTTTTACGAAAACAATTTTTACATGGGGTTATAAAGATCAGATTTTTGATTATAAATAGTAATTGGAAAGCTAAAAATATTTCCTACATCATAGTATTTTTTTATGATTTTTAGACATTAAATAAATTAAATTATTTATGACATATTTATGATGCAGCGATGACATCATTATTTGACGATTTAAATAAAATGGAAAGATAATATAAAATCTATGAACTACACATGTCCAAAACCAATTGGATGAGTGGATTCCGAACCCTTATCACCTTATCCACGAATTATATCAATGTGGGACCTTTTGAAACCGAAACACATTTTCAAATAAAGTAATATTTCTTTACTTTCCAAAAGTGCCCCTCCTCTCCTCTTATAAAAGGCCCCACCTCTACCTCATTTCACACACTCCTGAAGCCTTTGGCTCGGCCAACCCCTGACCATTTACTCTCTCCACATCCCTCTCCTCATCCTAGAGGATTCCCTTTGGGCATAATCCTTTCATAGGAAGCCATTAGGCTCAAATCAAAAGGAGTTACACTTTTTAAAGGTAATTCATTCTCTCATGCTCATTTGTTTTATTTTGCTTCTCCAACCCCCTAAAATCTTTTTATTTAATTATTTTGTAACAACAACAGTATATTAAATTTACAAGGATGTTGTTATAATATTTATTTGCGCTAAAATCTCACACAAATACATCAAATGGTTAAAGAACATACGGTTTCCGTGGATGGTGAAATTCTGCCTCCCGAAACGATGATTGTTCAACACTCATTTAACACCTTCAAAGGTGGCCATTATGATGTCACTATTTTTATATATGATATATAATATGTTTATGTTTTCATTAAGCTTCTGTTTTTTTCATTTTGGGCATACCTTTATGGTTTCCATTATGGGTAAACACAATATCTTCATTTTAGGAAGTGCGGACTACCGCCCCCTCAAAGTGATTTGATTCGTTAAATACCATATGTGGGACATATAAAGGATGGAACTATGATATTATATATGATATTATACTGGAATTATAATATACCTTTATATCATTATGATTCCATTCTATAAAATACAAAATAGAAATGAAAGTAGCGTTCATGCGTACGTACGGCTTACCGTCTCCATGAACGGTGCATTTCATTTCTTACCTCTAAATGATTATGTAATATTATAAATGCATGTATGTACTGGATATATATGACATATATGATATCTACATCATGAATACCATTCTGGATATAATGAACCTTTGACCAAATTAACAACATGTAAGTGTAAGAAGTCTATTTTTGACTTAAGAACCAAATACTGACAAAATGAACATTATTAACTTAACTGATTACATGATGTTCATAACATGGTATAAAAGGAATAATTAACTTGAAAAAGATTCATATGCAAGTAGAGATTAACTCAAGTTTATTATTCAGGAGATTAAAGAACGGTCGGGTCAAGTCGGATACGAGGTATGGGACTTCGTCTCAATCTCCTTTCATTGAGGCATATTTTATTTTATACACAACTTTCTTTTATACAGTGTATAAACCCCTTTGACTTTTACGTTTATTCAAAAGGAATATTTTTTATATGAAGCATTTACTAAACGAAAAAAGGGAATGTTTTTCTCGTACATATGCGGCGACAACGACTTCTCCGCCGTCGTGACCGTTATTTGAGTTTCTGCTTCCTCAACAAGCCATACCTTCTTTTAAAAAGAAAAATAAATACCATGTTTTACTTTTCTTTTACTTTGGTATTGAAAATGGTTTTCATAATGTTTTTATTATATCAATGTGTTGTATTTATATCTCGTGATTGAAATGTGGAAATGTTATGTTTCCTTTATGCATGTTTTATGTGATATGATTATGTTATGGTTCTTGGGCATTATTATGAAGACGGGTGGTTCCGTGATAAACTAAGGGCGGGTGAGACCGTTATAGCTCTCCAATGAATTTGGTAACACGAAGGATTGAAACGTTAAGGTTTCTCCGAAGAGATTTTAGGGAATATACTGTGATGGGTATTCCAAACGTAACCAAGAGGGTTAATCCCTACGTAAGAATGTTATGAATGCCTCAAGTTACCTTTATGTTTTATGATTTCTATGATTTATTCATGATTTTATGAGGTATGTTAAAGTGCCTATGTTTTATGGGTAAAGTATGATTTCATTCTTCTGTATATATGAACTCATGTTTCCTTTCCATGTTTTTTTTATAACCCATACTGAGTTTTTATGCTCATCCCAAGTGTTTGAAATGTTTTTCACAGGTCAAGGGAAAGGTACATGATAAGATGATAGAGTCAAGGATGTGTCAAGAAATAATCCATGTTTTATTTTAAATGTGTTTCCATTGATGGAAATGAAGAATACTATCTTTATGTAACCACTTTGTTTATATGTGGAATGTAATGCATGTTTTATGATCTAATTCTCTAAAACTCTAAACCCGAAAAGATCCTCAATGTGTAATCTTGTAATAACTCAAGATTAAGTAAGGTTTAAGGCTGGGGCCTCATACATTAAATAGGATATGGAAAAGATTTAATGAAACATTAAAGCCATATCCCATGGTTTTTCCTTGTTTTTGCAATTTTATCTTTACCAAGGTGATAAAAATTTACCAAGGGTATTATTCATAAGGACAAAAAATAATACAGGAATATTTGAAAATTTTGATCCTCGTAATTAAAAATGTATAATACTTTTTTAATTATTAAATTCAAAAAATTGGAATAATTCCATTTCTAAATAAGCCTGTAGAACACAATGAAAATCATTTTTAATAAATTACATTTTAAGAATACAATTGGATTTATTCTCGTTCTATTTCTTCTGAAAATTGTAAAATTAATGTAGAATTATTTTATTTAATTATATTTATATATATCCTTAAAATAAATAATCAATATTTTTATTTAATTAATTAGTATAATAAAACATTAAACACATAAATACATATATTAGGAAAAAAATGTGTTATAAGACAAAAAATGATCGTTTTCCAAAATTTTGAATAATACTAATTAATATGTAATTATTTAAATTATATAAAATTAACGGAGGACTATATTAATTTACATTCTAATTCAAAACATAAATAATATGTTAAATTACTTTATTTAATGAAAATAAATAATAAATATAAAAAATATGTATTTTCATCATTCTCTAAAAAATCAAATATATTAAACAAATCCCAAAATTCAATATTATATAAATCTGATATGTGGAATCTAAAAAACATATCCATTTTTTATAATAAATTAAATAATATTTCTATAAATGAATTATAGAATTTGAGTAAAAAATAATGGAATTCATTTTTCAAAAATGCATATTTTTTAATCAAGAAATGGAATTTGTAAAAAATTAGAACATATTGGTTATGAATTAATAAATAAATTTTAATTAAGTATATAATTAATGATTTGGTTTATTCTATACATACCCATCAATATAAAAACTATATAATAATATATAATGATTCCATTTAGGCTCAAGGGTGTATGTCAAGCAAGCTATTGAACACCTACAATTTATTAAAAGAGAGATATATTCTAAAATATCAAAGTGTTACATTATATCTACATTCAATAATGAACACCCTCATAGTTTCTATTATCATGGAAATCAAATGAAAAAAATATGAAAATAACTTTTTTTAAAGGCTTCATTGTATAAAGTTAAAATAAAGCGTCCTCTAAAAAGGTGAAGTGAGAAACCCAATCATTTCTAGAAATAACTCATAATTAATTTCCTACATAATAGTAATGTTTATGGGAAGTTAAAATATTGACATGGGGAGTGTAATAATTTTTAAGTAATAATAGTTAGTGATATATAACATTCCCATGAGACCATTTATCACTAAAAATATATATAAGTGAGTGGTGAAAAGACCATCAATTCATTAGAAATGAAGGTTGAATTATAACATATCTATTTTAATATCATTTTCCTTGATTAATGGGATTTTTTAATATAATGATATTAGACATGAGAAATTATACTCAAATAATTTATTTCTACTTCATAAGAACAATTTCATCCCTTGGTTTCAGTTTTATAAATTTCCACTTAATCACCTATTCCATGAAATTAATATTCAATATAACTTTTTCATTCATGAAATAGTAAAATTAACTATTAATGGATCCTAATATCAATAAAAATTATAATTCATTCCATATATCTAAAAATGCTTACCTAAACAAAATTTTTATCACAATATATCCAATATAATTAATTATTATACATTAATCACTAAAACCTCAACAATGACACAAAAAGTTCATCTTATTATATTACATAAATAGTTAACCATAATACTCATCCAAAATATGTCTGAAATTTTTGAAAATGAAAAAATTTATAATATTTCCTTACATATTTTTTTCAATTATCAACTTTAACATTTATACCTAAACAAAATAATGTAAATAATAAAATATCCCAACAAAAATTTGAAAACAATGAACATATATTATCTTAAAATATGTTAATAAATATTTTTAAATAACATAATTCACTTTAAAACATCAATGAAAATAGATATGATTCCAAAAAGTAACTCCATCCTTATTACTCAAATAAAATCATTGGGATATTTAATATATTCCATTAATATTAAAATTATATTAAATTCTTCATAAATTACTTTTTCATAATATCAATCATAGTTTTAAGGTCTCAAACACTATGAAATTTAATTTATCAATATCAATTAACACATTATCCCAACTAAACCCTATTATCTATATATTAGGTACATATTAAGGATTTTCTACTCTCAATCATGTTTTTTCAAAAAATGTCACCATACCACTAAATATGTTTTATAGTTAATCAGTACCACTCATCATATGATTGAAATTAATTATCAAAAAACTACAGTAGAATAATCTTTAGATATTTTTTTATTATTATAACTGTAATACCATTGATAAAATAGATATATGAAATAATTTACAATTCAAAATAAACTAAAACTTTAATCATTCTAAATAAATTAATTAAATAGAATATAATCTTCATTGGTTTATGATATAGTACTTTTATTAGGCCCTTAACTCTGATAATGACCATGTTCTCTATACAGAGGACATTTAACTATAAATGGTACCTTAATATCTACATTATTTCTATCCATCAAAAACATCATTTAATCATGGAAATTAAATGATAAATGCCCTTAATTTATATATAAAAAATATATTATCATTCCTCTGAGACGTTTTCATTAATCATTCATTCTATATTCATGACATTTATGAATTAAAATTATCATTCCATAAATTTAATCCTCAAATGATCTCCCATTACAAACCATTTTTCCTTGATTAGGTGTGTTGGGAATCTCACAAAAGATCAGGTTGTTTATAAAATAAAAAGATATATTATTGGAAATAATTAAAATAATTAATATTACAACTCCCAATAAAATTGGTTTCTTAGGTGGATAATTCTTCCATTGTCAATCATATTCACATTAAAAGACTCCTCCTAATTCTAGAAATTTTCTTAAAAGAAAATGTACAGTGTGAAAAAAAATTATCATATATATAAATCAAATAATGGTAATATATTATTTATAAGATGTATGAACAATGAAACATTATATTCAATATTTGAAACATTTTTTTAAGATATGTTATCTATGGTCATTATATATTTAAATACTTTATAATGAATCAAATATAAAATGAGAATTATCCCTGGAATATCCTACTGGAGGGTCTATATATTTTGAATTGGTAGGCCTACTCATCATGCACTAGTGATGAATAATTTAATACCCAATTCTTCCATTTCTATAGATATTACCCCTCTGTTCATTTATTCCATAGTCGCTTCCACGTTCGAGTATCTAAACATGGTTTTATTTCCTTGGAAAACAAAAAATATCTATTTTAAAATGATATTTAGATTTTATCCTATACTTTAAAATATCCCTCAGTTTTAACAAAAAATTTCTACTCCTAATCATAAAATTCTAACTAAATTTTTATTTTATATTAAATGAGGCTCCCATGCCTCAAATTCATAGATATCACATCTATTTAAACAAATATCAACCATATATTGTTATGATCGACATCAGAACCTTAAAAGATTAATGTATTTGAATATTAAATACATAATCAACTTATATAATAAAATATCTTCAATGAAACAAAAAATATATATTCTCATGTTTAAAACATCATATGCATGTCAAAGTTTAAACCCATATTTATAACATTGGTAATGACAACATAATATAGTGGAAGCTCAGATACTCATTCAGATTAAACATAATATATATCAATCAATGATCATAAGTGAAAATAAGGTAAATATAATTGTATAAGAACATGATCATTACTTATAATTTTATTATCCAATATGTCAAAGATCATTAATAATAAATCATGGTATAAATATTTATCATAATAAAATTCATAATTAATAAGAATACATAATCATAAATAATGAATCATGATCTATAATAACATATCATAATCATAAGACATAAGATTTTGGAATACAATAAATAATAATTTATTTAGTAATGTATTACTACCAAGACAATCATAGAGTAATGATTTTACTCCATATTCCATTATATCCTAAGTCAATTTTCTCTCCCAAGACTGTTATAGTAGACATAGTCCCCAATTTAAATTGGATAACATTATAATATAGTTCTAATTATCTCCTCAGATATCCATAATTAACAAATGAGTTGAACGAATTTATCATCCTGTCCCCCTGTCACACAATAAAAATATCACATAAATGATCCAAAATATCATAATTCATTGATTATAACATCATATCATAACTCCATGAAAGGAAACAAGTTTCATAATCCTTTCATCAATTCATTATAGAAGAAACTATATAAGATAAATGAGTTTAAAAAAATCATAATCATAATAATTTATCCATATATTGAATAAGTATTGTATCACTTTTTAATATCCCTGAATCATTCCTATTTTCGGTCGTGGGGAGTGAAAATTATTTTTCTAATATAGACTAGAAGATAACCAGTCTCGTGTCACTTGAGGAGTATTGTTGTATGTCGAATCACTAATTCTAATTCAATTGATCAAATTGTTCTTGCTATTTTTAATATAATTTTTTTGTGAAAAAATGGTGTTGGTTTTGGAAGCAATTATATTAAACTAATTCAATGCTGAATTTAAATCTAAATTCTGATGTAGACAAAATTCAGATTAAAAAGAAAGGTTGATAACATAAATTCATTTATTATTTATTTGTTGTTTAAATTATATTATATAATTCATTTCATTTATTCTCATTAATGAATTACTTCTCATTAATTTATTATTGTGTGATTTTATCATGAATCCGGAACACCCAATGACACCTCCTCTAGTAGTCAAATTTGACAAAACCTCATCTGAGAATGTTATTCTTAAAAGAATCATCTCCAGCGTATGACATTTCATCCATTCAAGAAACACCAACAGAATCATATGAAAGTCTTCTATGAGAGAAGGGATGGAAAAAGAATGAATCAAAGGTATGTAAAGGATTTGGAAATAGGTTTGTGGTGGAATACCACCGCACATGTGTAATAATCCAGTATCCACCACAATTAGAATAAAAACATTTTGAATTGAAGAAGATTATTAAAGAACACCCTGAAATCTTCCCCAAATCCAATCATCATTATACTAACATTCCATTGTGATGTGAGTAGAGAACATGATGGAATATTGGAAGAGATAAGAATAATTAGAGATAAAAGATAATGAAGGAAAGAATAATGAATGAGAAACACTTTAATATAAGAAAGATTTATTAATTTATTGAGAAACGGAAACTATAAATAAAAAAAATAAAAAAACTTTAAATCCTACATGGCCCTTGGACTCATATTTTGGGTTCCCTATATGGTATGGGGATATAATGGAATATATTGAGAGGTATAAGCTCCATATTTATCATAGGATGAATTTTTACTCAACATGTTTTCACACTTTATCCCTAATTAAAGATAGAATCACTTGGTGGATCCTTCCTAAATGTTCTTCCAAAATAGGCATCACTCCCACACTAATAATTATATATTATGATTCTATCAGATGTAGGATTTATTTATTTTTATGTTCTTTTATTTTCTCCAAATGAAGATTCCATAAAGATTTCTTCAATATATTTTGTTCATGGGGAATATATATGTGCTCATAAGTCTATAAAATTTATTTCAAAAAATATCCTATGATTCCTCATTACATTACTAGAAGAATAACCTCAATTGGATGTGTTTAATACATATTGTGCTTCTATTTTGGTGGTGGGGTATAAGTTGTTCATTTGGAAAATTTCCTAAATTAAATGAACTTATCAAGCCTAAAAATGTTCTAATCACCCAAGGTTCCAGAAGAAAAACATTATGGAAATAAATGAAAAATTAAAAAAACACAAATAACTCAAATTGGGAATATTGTTTTAAGAAATTACTATATGAAAATAGTGTATAAAATCAATCTATAATCCAAAATTAAGATATTTTCAAAAAATTTCTCAGAACACATCATAAATCTAGAATTGAACTACATAAGCTCGAATTGATAATTAAGTAGGGTTAAAACCATATAAATTCATGTAAAAAATTTGTATAATATTATCCCTATCAATTCCCCCATATATAAACCATTATTATCCTCAAGTATAAAATCTCATCAAGGAATTATAAGGACACCAATGACACCAATATTAAAATTTGAATGTAATAAAATAAAATAATTTTCAATATCAAATAAAACATCAAAATATAAACATAAAATATCAATTTTATTACTCATATTTCATATAAATAATTAATTCATATATTTTAGTTTTCCCCTTTTTTGAAATGATTTATCTTTTCCTTTAATTCATTCATACTCCTTAATTTATTTTTATTACACATGAAAAAACATGTTTTACCACACAAGAATATTTTCTCTCATCTCTCATGATTCAATTGAAGTGGATTTATGATCATACTATGAAGCCATTCTATATAACCATAGATGTGTAATGTTACCTCTTTTCCCACTTTGTAGTGGTAAAATGAATATAAAGTCATGAGGACTTGCAAGAAAGGCCTAATAGTCTCTAAGTCATAAATTGGTAGGATTTTAGTCCTCAAAAATTAAGGTTCTAGGTGGAGGTTTCTCTATTAAGTACATTGCATGATATTAGAAATTGTACTGATATTATGCCCTTCAATTTAGAAAATCCAATTTCCCCATAACTCAATGTATGGTCATGATTAAATTATTCATGCTGAATTATTTTGGAACCCTTTTGAATTTTATTATTTTTATAATTTTTTTTTATTTTTCAATGATCCTATTTTTTTTTACTTTTTTAGAAATATATAACTAGAATAATCCTATAATATTCCTAACCACGTATGATAAAAATCATATGTCTAGTAATTTTTATTTTTGGTTTCCCAAAATAACAATGTTTTTTTATTTTTCCTTGGTTTTTATTTCATTTATATTTTTTTATATTCAAGAGGGGAAAAATAGTGTACAATGAATCCTTCCATAATATTTTTGAATTCCCACAGTAGTACACCAACCGATTCTCTTTACAATATATAACATCCATTCTACCCTGATTCATATTTCTCCTACTCTTCAACATTAAAATATAATTCATATACTACGATTAGTTTTGGAATGGTTAAAAATAGATGGAAACATGGACCATCCCTTACAAGATCATTCATGTTATCTATGGGATAATATAAGGAATGATGTAAGGGTGGTATTTAAATGAAATTTGATTTATCAAAAGTTGTATCAATCATTTCAAATGTTTTTTCAATATTCATTGCTTTGAAAAGTTCAAATTCATGTTATAGAAGGAGGAGTTTCCAAAGGCCACTCATGAAATATGATCAAGAATAAAATATGACGTGCAAGGCCTAGAAGTTTTCTATAGATTGAGATATATGATTTGGAAGAACAATCAATGCATTCTTAATAATAACATATATATTCATATTAATTTTAAAAAAAAAATCAAAGAATGAAAAAATTGTAGGGAAATTTTATTTAAATGAATCATTTAATTCCTTAAAATCTTGTGTCCTTATATTAATATCTATGATTTTGTTTTAAAAATCAAATTCTAAATTTTACTTATTTAATTTCACTAAAATTGAATATAGAACCCAGAATCACTAGATTCTTCAGAAACTCATGTTTGCAAATTAGTATTGTAAAGAATAATTTACATATGTGCATACAATTTTATCATAAAACATCAAAAGATGACATGGAAAAAATGTATGTACTTTAAATGTTTAAATAATAACAATGAACTTCCTTTTCCATGATGATTAGTCCTTCTCTTCCACTATTTGTGGCTTCCTTTTCCTATTTAAGAACCTATAAAATAGAATAACTCAATTATGAATAAGTATAATGTGATTAATGATCAAAACTATAAAGAGTACAAGCATACCTTTTAGATAACGTAATATGAAATGAAATAGAAATCAAAATTCCTAGAAATCATGTAATGATAAATCATTGTACGATCCCCTAGGTGGGCCCTGAATTAGTACTACCATCATAGGGAAGTACCAGCTATTATCCAATGTCTGATGGTGGTTGGGGATTCATTGACATAAACCACCATGGGTGAATTTTACCATCATCCACTTATTTTTTATTGTTGAGGATAATTCCATATATAGAGTACACTAGATATTCCCCTTGAAAAGGATGTATATCGTTCTTGGTGGGGGTAGGATGGAGTATAGAGCCTACTATCCCTTCATTTATACTGCTAAAACAACCTATTTTTTTTGTAATACCTCTATTAAATATAAAATATCTTATGGAAGATTCAGGTGTACCTTAGAAGGTGAAATTTAGTTTTCATCGCCATCCTCAATGGCATAATAAGATTTATAAAATTCTGAAAATTCGAAATTCTTGGGAGTAATAGTCAAAGTTTGTCCAATAAAATTAAATGAGTTTGAGTTTAAGAAATTATCATATCCATTAGTTGGATCATATTGAATACATTTTTTAATTTAACGTTCCTATTGGAGTAGATTATTAGAGGATAATGGTAGGTAGACAGGCTCCTCCTCCACATGTTTGGCCTCAACTTCTTGAATTTATTTAGTAAAATATGGAAAGACCAGGGGTACTTCCTTCTTTTCCTTGAATCTATTCATGTAAATCTATATTTCATTGATCAAGATCATCAAAACTTGTGTTGAGATCCATGTATCATGGCATCTTTGAAACTATTTGAACATTATCATTAGAGAATAAAACCATTTTAGAGTTACATCTTTGAATAATCTATTTCATTCCCTTGCACCAATGAGTAATTGTTCCCAAGATTGAAAAATTGGTCATCAAAAAAATCATGGGAATAGAATTTTTTAGTCATTATTAAATTAAGAAAATGATGAAAATTAGATACAAAAATGAGGTTTTTCAATAAGTGATCAAAATAACTGTTTCACGCCCCAGAAACACTGCCAGTTTTGATGCACTCATGTCATAGGGAGTGGTGAAAGAAAATTATTTTTCTATTGCAACATAGTGGCTGACTAGGGTAATTTCACTTTTAGAGCATTACAACCGGTTCAATAAGTAATTATAATTACCCTAATATATTTTTCTATTTTTTAATATTTACTAAAACCAATGGTGTTGGTTTTGGAAAACATGAAATTAAAATAATGAAATGCTGAATTTAAATCTAAATAGAGATGTAGTCACAATACAGATTAGAATGAAAGGTCTTTGTCCATGGATTGATCACATAGGTTCATTCATTATTTAATTTTTGATTAAATTTGATTTAATAATTAATTTCATGATACCTCTATAATGATTTAAATTCCATTGATTTAGTAGTGTGTTATTTTTTCATGAATCTGACACACCAAACCACACCTCTTTCAATAGTCAAATTGGGTAACAAAAAAATAAGAATGTTATTTCCAAAAGTCCTGACTCAACTGTATACCTTTTTCATCCCTTTCAGAAACCCCTACTCTACTGTATGAAGGGTATTTCTGAAAGAATTGAGGGAAAAGGAATAAAAATTTATGGAACCGATTTTGAAATAGTTTCGGGGTGGATGACTTCCACACCCGTGCAATAATCCTCCATCCAGCATAAATAGAATAAAAACACTTTGAATTGAAGCGAAATAATAAAGAAAAACACAAAAACTTCCCCCATGGAAAATCCTCAGGATAGTCATTTTATATTGCAATGTGAATAGATACAATGACGAAAAGATGAAATAGGGTAGGATACAGTTAGTATGAATAGAATTAATAATGGGAGATGGAAAGAGAAACACATTAATATAAAAAAGTTCAATGCATTACAAGAGAAAGGAAAACTAAATGAAATGAAAACCAAAATCCAAAATGGAATTTGGCCTCCGTTATTTAGTGGTATAGATTGTGTGTGGATGTAATGGAATTTTTTGAAAGGTCAGATCTCCCATTATTATATATTAATAATTTTTACTATGAATGTTTATGCATTGTAACCACAATAAATGATAGGATTACATAGTTCATCCTTCATTAATGTTGTTACAAAACATGTTTCATGCCCACCATAAAAATATCATCTTAATTATGAATTGGATGTAAAAGTTATAAAATTTTTACTGATGGTAACATTCAGTTGATGAAGGTTCGAAGAATATTCCTTGAAAATATTTAGTTCAAAGGCCACCATGTTGAGCTCATAACATAATTAAATTTATTTAAATAACAATCATATATGTCCATATTCTATTCATGGATGAATCATTTCAATTTGAGGTGTTTAGGCTATGTTGTGGTTTTTTTAATAATGTGGTGTCCACACTATCCGGTCAGAACATTTCCCAACATTAATTAATTTTTTGGGTCTCTTAATGATCGATTCATCGCCTAGTTTAGTAGACATTATTAGTAAAATAAATAAATTCTTTCAAAAAAACACTAAATTTGGAATTATATTATTAATGAAGTGAAAAAAATTCCATTATTTTAAAAATATATTTAAATTATAAAATTATGTACTTTACACAATATTTTTCAAAACACATCATAAATCCAAAATTGATTCATATAAGCTCAAATTGATAATTCAAGAGTGTAAAAAAATTGAAACGGATATAAAAAATATAGAAAATGTTATCTATATAAATCCCCAATAATGAATAGTTGAAAACATAGGGTGTCATAATGGAGGAATTGTTTTTAAATGATCATTGTAATACTTCTTGGGGAAAATACCATTTTATTTTTTAAAATAATTATTTAATATAGTAAAATTAAAATGAAATATTACAGAGAAATCGTTGGATTAAAATAATCATTAAAAATTTTAATGGGATATTCAATGTATTGAGTGGTCATAATTATTGTAAAGATCATTTACATGACAATATTAAAGATATATTATTCACTCACACATCGATAACATTTACCATCTTTAGAGAATAAAAATAGGATTCGTCTTATTTTTTTTTTAAAAAAAAAAAGGGGTAAAAATTACATTAATCAATCATTCAATGATATTAAAAAGATATATTTGAATCATTTTATAAACCGTAGATATTGAAGAGAATTTTTTCCCAAAAGAAAGTGGAGAAATAAGGTTGAATTTTGTTAAATAAAATGTCCCAAGCAATTTATATAACATAAAGTTAATAATAGTAATAATAGTTAAAAATTCATGAAATAACCACCAGAGAAAAAACATAACGGGGATTATAAAAAAATAAATTAATTTCTATAATCGAATTTCAATTAAATAAAATCTAGATTAAAATGGGATTTATACATAAATTCTTTGACAATTTTGAAACATAAAAATCATAATCCATATAAAATAATATCTTCAATTGAATCATTAAATATTATGAACATAGGGATATTATTTATATAACATGAATAAGGGGAATAATACATACCTTCAAAACATAAATAGTTTTATAATATCAAAAATTTACTAACAAAACAAAATTGATATGAAGAACCTTTATAAATTTAGTAATCTATTAGTAAAATATAGATGAATGAAAAAAAATGATAAGGATTTTAAAACACCCAAAATATCATGAAAATAATCATAAATTAAATTCACAAATAAGATATACAACATGAAAAGGAAACAAGTGGGGAATAAGGTCTATGTCTCATTGAATTTATTATGAGTTGAGAAACCCTTAAAACATTGGTAATATTTTAATAATTAATTCACAAAAAACGTATATGGAGCTATAATTACAAATAATATTCATGAAAATATTAATAAAATGTTTTCATGGGATTTATATAAAAGAGGAATAAAAATATAAATAAATAATGTGTATCATGAAAATTAATGTGAGACGAGAAAACCTTATATTAAGTTTTTTCATGCATTATTTTTTCCCAAAAATAATGTATAATATGTATATATTTGTTATAAATATATTCATGTACCATTATTATATATATCATACCATATATTATTTAAATATAACATCTCACAACATATTTACAAATAATTATTTATTAAAAATGACTCTTTCGGGCGATAACTACTTTAATTTTCCACATCTTTCGGTTTGGCAATCCATGTCCTTGTAATTTAATCATTATTAAATCATATTTATATTTGTAATCATAGCTGGAGTATCATATTTAATTATTATTTAATATTTTATAACTACTCATATAAATTAGTGATGAAAAATTAATTTCATCAGTTAATTGATATGGAAGTTCGTACGCATGTATGACTGGTGATTGCATTTTTTGTGGATAAATGGAATAAAATTTAAAAAATAATTCACCTTTATAAAAACATACTAATATATATATAATATATTTATTAAATCCATAATTATAATAATCAATGTGAAATGGTGATGAAAAATGAAATGCATTGCTTCATAGAGGTAATATACCACACATACGAATGAGCAATGTTTTTTTTTTCATATGATGGAAATCATGGTTATAATGGTAATTTCATTATAATATTAACAATAAAAAATATTTAATATAAGGAATTCTCTATTTTATAATTGAGACCATATATTTATATTTGGTAGAAAAAATAAAATTGAATTAAAAGTACTTGGTTAAGAGTTATACATCTCCACTAGGAACCCTCTTTTGGATTACACCTTATGCCTCAAAAGGATGGTCTTTGGAAAAGAGTTAAATCTTTAGTAAATGTGAATAGAATCTAATAAGGTATTATATAGGATATAAGGATTACATTTTTTGAATAGGATATGATACGATGATCGATTTTATAAGTGAGGGGAGGGGAACCAATGGAATTACATAAACTCATAAATTAATAAAAATTAATTGGAATGTTTAAGTGGATTTAAATTGATATATATAGAATATAGGATTTGGATAGGTAAAAATACTTTGGTCCTATTTTTTAATAAATATTTAGTAGATGTTTTAACAAATAACTAGTAGTTTTAACCTCTGATTAAACCATTTAGCAAGTACTATGATAAAAAATTCCCCTGTGTGGAGGGTTTGAAAAGGCCACAGAGGGGAATTGCCTTTTTATAAAAAGGATGTACTGTGATAAAAATTATTATAGTCATTAAAGGAAAAGAATGATACTATAAAGGAAATATGGAAAATAAGTGGAAATTTTTACTATTAGAAATAATTTCCAATTAACTTGACCCAGTATAATATTTTTATGAATTTTATCACATTTAGAAAAATATTATTTTACATAATTCTTCATTAAAGTCAGTTTTTGAGACTATTCAAAATATTTGGCATTATGGAAAATTTGAATGAAATTTAATTCGTATAAAACATTAAAAACATAAATATTATGTTATTTTAATCAAAAAAATAAATTAACATAATAATTCATCCAAATTGTATTACTTTCAATATTTTTTAAAACATTTATTTTTTAAAATTACATAAATTAATAGTTTATCATCATTTCATAGAAAATTTAAGGTAAGAATCCCCTTAATAGAAATGAAAAATAAATTACCATTATAAGCAAAATTTATTTATATCTAAAATAATATCTATAACTAAACATAACCTCATATTATTCTTATGGCGAAATATTGAAGATATTAAACTCAAGAGAGTTTCATTTTGAATTTATAAACTTCTCAAAATAATATAAAAGTCATAATGAACAAAAAATAGAAAAATGATTCCATATTAAAGAAATTTGTATGATCATTTCTATACTCCAGTCCTACTACAAAATAAATATATGTGTCAAATAAATTTTAATGCCTTATCCCAATGTTTTAACCTTGTGTTACATGTTTAACCCATAATGGGTGACAAACGATTACCAAGGATACTTATCATATTAAAGAAATGTAGAAGGTAAATTTTACCATATTTCATTCTACAAATTAAATATAATAAATAAATTTATTTATATTCAATTTTAGTAAATTTTATATGTCATTTTCAAAATAACCATTAAAAATTTAATGAATATCATTTTTATAAAAAAAATCGTTTGTAAGCATAAAAATTGATTTATCCTTTATCCATGGATAGTAAAAACAACAAATTGAATGTAATTTTTTTAATTGAATATATAATCTATATATTACATGGAAAAATTTGATAAATTGTTATTTATATAATTATTTGAGATAAAAATAATAGTTCACATAGTAAATGTTTTTAAAAAAATAAGTTTTTAAGCCAAAAATATATCTTATACAGAAAAAAACTATAATGATGACTACAATGATATTAATTAAATTATATAAAATTAAAGTATTACTATTTTTATCTTATATGAAATTAAAAACATAATGGAAATTTTGAATTTACTAATTTATTGAAAATTAATATCATTTTTTTAAAAAATTTGTACTTTTCATTATTCACCCAAAAATCAACTAATTTAGAAAAATTCCCAAAAATTGACACTAGTATACATTTGATATTATGAGTCAAACAATGATATTAATATCTCCAAATTAAAAATTTTAAATCAGGGGAAATTAATGACAATATTCATGCACCAAATGAAATAAATCCATTTTCACATGAGAATATATTGTGGATGCATAAAATGGGTATTATAATAATTGATTTTTTATATATTATATATAATAAATGTACTATATTTATGAATTTATTTCATAATGTGGTTAATAAAATTCATTCACCTAATTTTAATGGTCGTGTTATAATATATAACTATTCATTTTAAGATTAGTGTTTCATGTAAAGAAAGATATCAAATACCTAAAATTTATTTATAGAAATCTATATTCTAAATTCTTGATGTGTTACACATTAATTCCACATGTGACACACTGATACAACATGATGAAGTAGTAAATTTAGTACTATTAGATTCCATGAACTCCTGTGTGATATTTTCAAATAAAATAATAATGGAATGATATGAGGAAAGGGGTTATTTGATTTATCTAAGGGTTCCATTCAAAGAACTATTACAAATGTACTCATATTGCAATATATTATATATCAACGTGAATGATCAAAATTTGATTTTTTTTAAAAAAAAATTAGTTTAGGTATTTCTTAAACAACCCCCTTTATTCCAAGATTACTTTTCAAGGCCTTTATACATTACCTTAGGATTATAACACTCGCGGTACATATAAATTGGTGAAGTGCTAGTATTTTTAAAAATATGTTTTTTTGAATCATAGTGTCATAATTCCACCAATTACCAAACCATAATGGGTTATATTCACACATCCTTAATTAATGAACTGTAAGAAACCAAACCTTATTTTCAGGTATGTTTTTATTTTTTCTGGAGTTCTTGAGAAAAGTGTTGTTTCTGGAAATTTTTGAAGTACATGTCGTGCACATTATGAGTACACGTTGTGTACTCCCTTACCGTGCGAGGTCGTGTGCTAGATGTGTCTAGGCCACACACACGGCCATGTTCGGGTGATGTGGAGTCCTCTTAAAGCGGAGTACGGAAAGGCCTAGTACACATAGTGTACTCCAAAAGTACACGCCATGTACTATCTTTTTATATTCATTAAACGGAACGGGGTCACATCTTAACCCCAGAACTGTCTTCTTCCCCAGCTTTATCGACCGAGAGAATCCCATATAGCCACAAATCTCCTTTGAGCCCCCGTGCCTCTGTACGATCTCTGAATCAACCATTGTCAAATGCATTGGAACCATAGCTGTAAGCTCTTCCTTATCCTAGAGCTTTGTTTTCCAATTCCTCCTCCTTCTCATGTTATCAGGGGTTGAGAGTTTTGGACATTTTCATAGATCTACAGCGTTCTAAAGAGAGTCAAGCCTTGTGGTTCAAGTATATCTATCTCCTAGCATCAAGGTAGGTGGTTTTTGCTTTTCCGTTCAATGTCTTTGAGGATTATGTGTAATTTCTACTAATACATGTGAACGGGGTATTACATGTTTACTATTTTACCTTTATTTTTTCCTGCCTTGCTTCCATGACTTTGTAAAGGTAATTTGGTTCGGTATAGGGATAATTTCTATGCTTGTATGTTTTTCCCATTCCTTGTTCGGTATAAAACCTTTTGGTCTTGTTCTTCTTTTGGTCATTATGCCTGTTTTCCATGCCTTGTGACCATAGGATATCGCGTTGTTTCATGACATGCCTGTTATGTTGTAGACTAGTTATCAAAGTAGTTTTGTAGGTTTACATTGGCCTTATAGAATTATTGTGCACTGAATGGAATTGGTCCATAAGAACCTAGTGTTATAGACTATTGGGTATAGACCAAGTGAGCTTCCCAGAGAGTCTTGGATATTATAGACTAGAGGAGGATAGGCCGAGTTATCTTCCTCGGAGAGTCTTGATCTTTATAGAATACAGAGGGCTAGACTGAGTGAGATTACTTAGAGATTCTTTGTTTTATTTCAATTTCCTTAAACCACTCTAGGATATATGAGGAATTGACCAAGTGAGATTCCTCAAAGTGTCTGTGATATAACTAAGGTTATAGGAGGAATTGACTGAGTGAGATTCCTAAGAGAATCTCTAGACCATGAGGCTATAAGGGGATTAGACCGCGTGATCTTCCTTAGAGAGTCCATCACTACCCAAGACTATAAGGGGAATTTACTAAGTGTGTTTCTTCAAAGTGTATTATAATTTCATATGATCAAACCGGAGGGGTTAGGCAGAGTGTACTGCGTATAGGGTTGTTGTTACTTCTTGGATAGGACAAGAGGGGATGGTTGTGAGTACTTCCCAGAGGGATACCAATTTGTGGTTAGATCTTTGCTTCAATGATACTTATTGATACGTTGTTTTTTAACTATTATGTATCATCTTATTTACTAGTTATTGTTTACTGCTTACTGTACTATTACCTGCCATATGCTCACTGACGGTTAGGCACAAATCTTCAGGTGGTTTCTTAATGGGATATAGTCTCACACCCTATTTGGGTCATTCTTTTGGGCATAAACAGATTATAATTCTACATTTATAGACAAGGGCAAGCGCCCTTCAACTTCAGGTACTTGACTTTAATTTGAGAAGGAGACCACGAGACCAAGTCGTGGTGTGCGATGATGAGGAGTTTCTTATCTTTTTTCTTTTTTACTTTGGCTTAGTATATAATTCAGCATTGTTACATGTTTGGCTACTTTTCTAGACATATGTATCATGAATCATTTCATATATATATGTTGGAGTTGGTGGCCTAGAACCAAATACTTTGTACTTTATACATTAATAAAATCCTTATCACAACTTTATTGTTCTTCTGCGTGACAATTCATTTGATAATGTCCAATGAACAGCTATTGCATTAATGGGTCATAGCGGATACCTACTATGATGAGAACCCATAAGTTCCATAACAATTGTTCTTTAATATATTTTCTATGGCCGGATGATATTATTTGAGGGACACAAATAATACAGGTCATTAGGGATGATGACTCATAAACCATTGAGGCACCTTCTCATGGTGTGCTCCATTGGTAATATCCAGGAGGATATTATGAGAACAATACCCGCTAGTAGGAAATCTGCATTTCATAGTGTCATTGGATGTTCCTATCTGTTGGCGGGTGTATTGGTTCTTAGACATTAAGATTGTTATTAATGGGTAATACAACTCACGCACATATATGTATTGATGAAAACTGTGACGACAAACTATTCACAGTGAGGTATGATATGTTGGGTGCGTCACAAGAAATAATGCATTAATAGATCATGCAAGAAAATATTTGTCCCTTCTATTCCATAATGAAAGTAAATATCTCAGGACCATTGATGGAATTGATATAGCCTAAATAAATCCAAGTCCATGGTAAGGTATGGGCGTGTTCAATTCTAGGAAGTCAATGAAATAATAATCAAGCACATGGGTTGATGGCACTTGCATGCAACCCGCTTGACTAGAGACATTGAGACAAATGGATTATATTACATGATAAGCATTCATAGGAGGTGACACATCATTGCTACATTAACTTCTTTCTCTATGGGTGCCTTGGCGTGTTGCTAGACTCTAACCTTGGACTTTAGGCAGGCTCTTCCTAATGCCACTGAGAAAGAGGACTAGAGGGTCACACACTAAGTGTGTCCATGTATCTCAGTTAAATATTAATTTTACAAGTCAAATAAATATTATTCCCAACTATGGTTTAATAATTATTTAAGGATTTCTGATCACATTTATTTCAACACTAGTTATTCGAGAGATTATATTACGGGCGAAACAATATATTTATTAGTGAGAAATGTAGTTACATTTATTTAAGAAATATATATCCATTACTGAAGGTCTAATAAATATGGTGGTGAAAAATGGAAAATAAAAGTATATGCTTTGTATATTAAATATACACGCTGTGTAGTTTAATGGAAAACAAGTACATGCCATGTATTACTTATTACATGCTGTGTAGTTTTCCGGTCGGGATTTTAAGGATATAATATTGTTTTATTAAATGATATTAATTATAATCATCATGGGCGCATTCCAAGGAATTAATAATTTGACATGGGGTTTCAATAAGAGTTAATGAAATAAATAAAACACGTAACACATTTATTTATTGTCACAACTCTATTAACCTCAATCTCGATTATAAATATACTCAAACCCCAACATTTTTTCAAGAGCCATTGTTGTGCACAACATATTTGGAAATACTCTCAAGCCAAGAGAGAATTTCCTTTCCACCAAGAACACCCTTATGTTACGAGAGCGAGATCCTCCACCGGATCAAGACGGTCGAAGGCAGACATCGTAATCAAAGGTTATTCTGCGCTAGCACCCGGTGATCCCATCAGCGACGTCCAGAGATACGTGGAGCGCATGTGGATCACTACTAGAGGAAACCTATACTTGGATTATACAATGCAACAACGGATCACAGGATTGTGACCGAAGACATCAACGAAGAAATAATTCCACCAAGGTAATTATTGTGAATTAATTAAATTAATTATAACCAACATATGATGATCCTATCTCAATGGTTCTGGGACTCCTCTTTTATTTTTCGTTCTTCGTTCCATTCCGAAGATCTGGTGTTTTATATCGTGATAGATCTCAGATTGAACGTTGTTTAACGCTAAAATTAATGATGGGAAAACCCACCAATGCACTTCCTCTGCGCCCAAAACCTAAAAGTGGTATCAGAGGGGTCATATCGTTGATTATAATTATTTATTTTTTCATTTGTGATTTACGTATTTAATAATTTAGTTATTTCAATTCATGTTTAATCGTTCTGGAAATTTGAATCCTGATATCTGTTCCTCCTCCATCATTTCTCGTACACCCAACAGAAATTAATTTTTCATTAAATTTTGATGAAAATAAAATAGGGGAACTGATCTGGATGAGCCAAACGTTTCTGGCCATACAACTCCAGAATACACGACGTGTATTCGGAATTACACGTAGTGTAGTCTAGGTTAAATGTATTGACTGATACTTAAAATCAGGCCATGTATTGGATTTTTTCTAAGAATTTAAGACACCATGTGTTGACCAGAAAGAGGTGGCACACAGTTTTCGGATTACACACCGTGTGGTCCATGAACATGGCGTATAGTCCCTTTGGGTTAGGGTTCGGCCGTGTACCCCGTACAGGGCTTGCCCGGCTAGAAACCGTGTAACGCGGAAACTACATGGTGTGTGTCCCATATATCCCGCCGTGTACTATGAAAATTTCTGAAGTACTTTAACACGCCCAGTCCCCGGGGGTGTACTTCGAATGGACGTTGAAGAAAAGTACACACTGTGTAGTCGGAACTACACGCCATGTACTCACCCAAAATAAGTAGATTTATTAAAATTTATTATTATATTATACAAACTCTTCAAACATGTACCATGGTACAGGCATAAAGCTGAGGCACAACAAGTGATAGTTGTTTTATATATGTGTGTTTAATTTAACATCTGCGTAATGAACAAGAATTCACTGGGTTGCCTCCAAGGTACAAGTTACGTACAAGGATAATTTTAAATGAATCTATTTGTTTAAAATTATGATGTATGAGAATCTCAAGGATATTCGGAAAAGGGTTTAAGATAAAAAGGATTTATTAATTAAAGATAACTAATTAATTCGAGCTTGATTTATCATAAACAAGAATGATTAATGAATTTAATGATAGTTTTATTTATGCGTAAATATCATTGCATGTATGGATGACCATGATCTTGACCGACACCTTGGTCTGTGAAAGGGTTTTTTAATTTATTTATTTAAATTAAATTTTTTGTCCTGTGAGCCATCTCCTCATTAATATGTAGGGTCTGCACGCCCAAGGATTATTTTATGTAAAAACCTTTTTTACCCCTCACCTGCATGTGAGATAAATGCATATTTAATTGATGGAGCTCCCAATCTAGTGGAGGCGGATTATGTCAGTATCCAAGGTGAAAACAATCTAAGGAGATACCAAGGTGGACAGGTGGAAAGTTGTAAACATGAAACTAAAAGGTTCAAGGTGTTTCTCCCCTATGTCTTAGGTTAGTTTATCAACCACTAGATAAACTAACAAATAGAAAAATCTCATGATCATACCATTTATTTTATTTCTTTCAGTTGCATGTCTTATTTATTGTGGGTGTGTTGTCATGGTCACACAATTAATGAATTAAACGAGCACACAAGATGGAACTAAAATAAAACCGGCTTATACGTAAATATTATCTTAGACATGGTTAATCACATAAGTATATCCCACTTAATATTAACAAGATTTTAAATCAAGGATAATAAAATGAAAATTTAAGTATAAGGATAAAATCCCTCAAATGAAATATTAAGTTGGTATAGCCTTCCAAAATCATGGTTTCAATCGAACCATAGTTCAATGTGCTTGACCAACCCTAGTTTGGGTGAATTCAATTATCGGGGAATTATAATTCAAGGTCTTGGGTTGACTTCACATGGTTCGCATCAATGGTTTACTGCTACAGTAGGACTTGGAGTGACCAAGAGGCAAAGGTTGAGGAAATCCAAAATAAATGGATTTTAGGATTGGGGAGTCCACTCATCGGATCATGGAGCTACGAGTTAATGCAGTTGGAATTTGGAATGCCTACCTAAACCCTTCAATTTTCTTAACCAACCCTTTTTGGGGTAATGTGAAGGGCAATATTGATCATTTCCACTAAAATATTCAAGAAACATAATATTCTGAAATGAATAGTGAGGGCTATTGGGTTTCGATAAAATAGTGGGAGACTAATAAGTATTAATTTATTTATTTGTCTCAGTTTTGTAGTAAATTAATAAACCTTTGCTCATCTTAATATATAGAAAAGACATGAAAATTACTTCAAACATATCATTGCGAACCATCCTTGAGAAGGAAAACATTCTCACAGGCACCAATTTCAGTGAGTGGTAGAGGCCTTTACGCGTCATCCTTCGCCACGAAAGGAAATTGTATGTGCTGGAAGATCCTATTCTAGTTGCGCCTGGGAAAGAGGCCCGTGATGAGGAATTATCTCTCTATATGAAACACATGGATGATACCACAGTTTCCAGTGTTTCATTCTATCATCTATGTTCAATGAGCTCTTGAAGCAACATGAAAACATAAACTTGTATAACATGATGTCTCTCCTTAAGGATATCTACTAATAGAAGGCGAGACAGGAGATATATGAGATCTCCAATGCATTGTTTACAACTAATCTTGGAGAGTCTGCGCCAGCTGTGCCTCATGTAGTCAAGCTTATTAGCTACATCGAACGCCTGGACATCATAGGGATTAAATTCCCATATGAGTTGTGTACAGATCTCATCCTGTCATCACTTCCCAAGACCTTCTATAGATTCATTGTCAACTATAATATGAGTGGAAATGAGAAGAGTCTATTGGATATTCTTACCTTGATTCTCCACGGAGATAAGGACATGGGGAATGATAATCACACAATCCTTATGGTGAATAAGAAAAGGAAGGACAAGGTAAAGGGGCCAAAGACTTATAAACGGTCCGAAGCCCCCGAGCACCATCCCTCCAAGAAGGGGATGATCCAAAGGTAGGGCAAGGAATGGGAGGCAGTGTGTTTTGCATTAGGCAATCACAACCACTAGAAGAGGAACTCCACCCAGAAGCGTGGGGACATTAAAGGTGTGTTTGTTATCGCGTGAAATCTTTCTATTTCTACACATTGGGTATTAGATACAGCTGGTGGGGCTCACATCTGTATTCAAATGCTGGAACCAAGTAGATTTAGAATGATCGTCAGAGGAGAGGTGGATCTTCGAGCTGCCAATAGCGTAAGGATGGCTGCATTGACTATTGGCAACTATCACCTCTCATTTCCAACAATCATGATTTTGGTATTACAATACTGTTATTTTGTGCCTAGTGTTACCAATAACATAATTTCTGTATCTTTTTTGGATATGGATAGATTTTTTTCACCTTTGGAAATAAGGATTGTCTATTTTATAAGAACAACATATGTTATGGTATGGGACATTTAAATAATGGTTTGAATGTATTAAATTATGAAAAACAAGTGTTGGAAATCAATAATGAAACAAACTCACATGACTCATACATCACCCAGTTGTGGGATCAATGTCTCGATCATGTAAACGAGAAGCGCTTGACAAAGCTCTGCCAAGAGGGCTCTTTAGACTCTACTAAGCTAAAACCACTTGATATAAGTCATTCTTGTTTACAAGGTAAAATGACCAAGCCACCATTCGGTGTACATGGTGAAAGGGCCATAGATCTTCTCGTATTGGTACACACTGATGTATGTGGACCATTTCCAGTAGAAGCTAGTGGTGGATATTCTTACTTCATTACTATTACTGATGATTTGAGTATATACAGAACTATCTACATAATGAGGTATAAGTCAGAAGCCTTAAAGAAATTTAAGGAATTCAAGAATGAAGTAGAAAATCATCTTGGTAAGAAGATAAAGAATCTTTGATCCGGTTGAGGTGGATAATATCTGAACCAAGAATTCTTTGATCTTCTACGGGAGTCTGGGATTCTATCTCATCTCACCCCTCCTTATATACCATAGTGGAATAGTGTTAGTGAAAGGAGGAACCACACATTTTTGGACATAGTGAGGTCAATGATGAGTCATGCGGATATTTCATTATCCTTTTGGGGATATGCATTACAAACTACAACATACGCATTAAAATGAGTACCAACTAAGGCCGCAAATGGAATTCCCTCCGAGTTATAGAATGGAAAGAAACCCATTTTTTCGCATACAAATGTATGGGGATGCGAGGCATTTATTAAGGCCTTTTTTGGCAACAAACTAGCACCCCGGGGCATGAATTGTATCTTTATAGGATATTTTAAGGAAAAGAAAGGATATTACCTATATAACCCTCAGGACAAGAAAGTGACCATCTCCAGACAAGCCTTATTTCTTGAGAGGGAGAAAATCCTCAAAAAGGATAGTGGGAGAAAGATTGACTTCGAAAATGTTTATTCTCAACATACAAAGGAGTTGGTATAGGAACAAGGTCCATAGGTCCCCGTGGAAGACGTTCTAGAAACACAAGTACTACATAGGAGCTCAAGAGAGGTAAAGGAACCAGAGAGATTTGGTTTCCTAGTTACTAAGGACAGTGAATAATTATTGATGGACAATGATGAACCTCTCTCCTATAAGAAAGTAGTAGAAAGCTCAGAAGCTGCAAGATGCCTAGAAGCTATGAATTCTGAGATGGATTCCATGTATCAAAATAAATTCTAGGTTCTGGACGATGATCCAATTTATGGAAAGCCTATTGGATGCAAATGGTTATTCAAGAGAAAACATGACATGGAAGGTCATGTTAGCACTTATAAATCAAGGATAGTGGCTAAAGGATTAAGACAGTGTCAAGGAATTGACTATGATGAAACCTTCTCAGCAGTTTCCATGTTTAAATCCATAAGAATCATATTTACCATAGCAGCATACCATGACTACGAGATTTGGAAAATGGATGTCAAAACAAAATTCCTTAACGGGAAACTTTAGGTAGATGTATATACGACACAACCAGAAGGGTTTGTGACACCAGGTGAAGCCAAACGGGTTTTGAAGTTGCACAAATCCATTTATGGATTGAAGAAAGAATCCAGGTCAAGGAAAATTCGATTTGATGAAGCCATAACAGAATTTGGTTTCATTAAGAAAGAACGTGAGCCATGTGTTTATAAGCAGTTTAATGGGAATGCGATCATTATCCTAGTAGTATATGTTGATGACATATTACTTATTGGAAATTATGTACCAGTCTTATAGTCAGTTAAGGACTAGTTTCTCCATGAAGGACTTAGGAGAAGCAGCCTACATTTTACGGATCAAGATCTTTCATGATATATCCAAGATGCTTCTTGGACTATGTCAGGTTATATACATGGACCAGATACTAATGAGATTTAGTACGGAACAATCCAAGAGGGGATTGGTTCTAGTGTCACATGGCCTACATCATACTAAGAAAATGTGTCCTCAGACACAACAATAGAAAGATATAATGAGTAAGATCCCATACACTTCGGCTATAGGATCCATCATGTATGCCATGTTATGTACCAGGGTTGATGTTGCCTATGCACTGAGCATGGTAGGAAAATATCAAGAAGATCCAGTAGAACAACATTGGACTGCTGTAAAGACTATACTTAAGTATATGAGAGGAACTACGGATATGTTCCTAGTGTATGGAATTATTCATAGGATTTTTACTATAACTAATTGTAAATAAATTATTAACACTGATTTAGATAGGACCCTTCACATATGTACAATTTCATTAATCTTTTGTTTCATATATAACATCTATGTGTTTCAATAAGTGGTTGTATAATGTTTATCCTCTTTAGTTCTCTGTGAACTACATTAATTATTCTTCCTAATAAAAGAAATGAAAAATCATCCAAGAATAAAGGAAGTACCTAATTTTTATTTTATTTTATCTATTGAACCATTAATATTATTTTAAATATAAACCAATAACTCAATTTATGATGTTTGATTGTAAAAAATACTAAAATAAATAGTTCATTTGATATACGATGGTATTATTTTCACCCTAAAAAGTGGATTTATACTTTCATATGTTGGTGTGGTGATACTAGAGACATTAAAAAATCAATATCAGGTCATTTAATTTTTAAATACACAATGATTATATTAATATATATGTATTATTAACACTTACCGATTTTTCTTCTTATTCCTAATAAAACTAGATTTTTGTAGAAATCAGTGCATTAATAACCTTGGAACCCACCATATGTTTTTTAAAATAACCTGAAATTCATGTATTGAGAGATTAATGTGATAATAAATTTATGTATTACATGAAAGCCATGAAAAAATATCAATATAAAATGTATACGAATCAAATACTCACACATTATTAATTCTAAAAACTTAATAAACCATTCTTCCTTTGATCCACTACATATTTTTTATTAACATACATTAGGACCATAATATGTTCTAAAATGTCATTATATTTATATATATATATATATATTTATTTATCAACTCTATAATAAAAAAAATTTATTTTCCTTAAATATTGATCTATTCTTGAATACCATGATATTGGTTCCTAATTTAATCTATAATGCAATTTCTCAAGATGAAAAACGTTTTTATTCTCTTCTGAGGAAAGAGAAACCTGTGTCTTTTAACGGTATACTTCCTCTTAAAAAAATCCATTAAATATTATATCTTGAAATACCTATTTAAAACTATGAATCTAATTTTACTATATTGGTCTAGAATAATTAGAATGTTTCTAGTATTTTCAGAGGATCTAATATATCATTAACATTGAGAAACTCTATCTAGGTTTGCCCTTTATACACTAGTCATTCATTATTTCAAATTACCTTTTTTACCTCATTGAGTTTTTATAGGAAAACCATATTTTCACTAAAACATTATTATTAGCTGCCTCAAAAGGTTCTCCCAAGTCAAATTATTTTTTTATTTTTTTCAAGCTAATCATTCATCGCATCAACCCAATATTTATCTCTAGATTATTATTCAAAACAAATTCTCTTAACATATGATAAAAGTGAAGTTTTAGATAGAAAATTTATTCTCCAAGTTTCTAGTAATATATTTTGATCACAAATTATATTATACTCCATAATATTTCTCATCTCATGGAATTATATAAATATACAAGCCTATAATCATGATGTTCATCATCAATATCATCATATATATTTTCCACACCCCTTATGCTACCCCAATGCTTCTAAATTTTTTTATCTTTAATATATAACCTACTAACTATTTCGATGATGATTTTTTTCATACCTGATTATAGGGAAATAATTTATTTTATTAATCTTCTCAAGATGATTATTTAAAAAAAATTTGGTTTTCCTCTTGTATGAGTATCAAAAAAATATATTCAGACATAATAGAATAAAAAATAATCTATTTAATCATAATGAGAATAAATAATTTACTTTTTAATATTTTAATATAATTCACTATCGAATTAATTATAAAACAAATCTTATATTGATTTTCATTCTATTATATTTAGTAATGAACTGTTGAAAATGTTTACTGACTTCATAACAGCTTCCTTCAAAAATCCTTCTTATACTTCACTATAAATAAAGATTATTTAGAACATTTAATTTATGATTTGTTTTCTCCTCTCATGTACATATGTTTATTTAATGGTTATAATTTCAAATAAATAGTTTCAAATTATATATTTTTTAAAATAATCCTCCATATATCTATTTGTAATCTACATTCTATTTCTGGAACTAAATTCACCATTCTCTATCCATGTGTCTTTTCATCCATATTATGATATAAATTAATGATCATAAACACAATGGAATAATGAGTTATGACTATCATCGACAACCTTCTATAAAAATAATAATTAGTAGTAACTTAAAATCACTTCCAATATATAAATATTGGTGGTATAGTCTCACACTAATCAATCTTCTTCAATTAATGCATCATTTTTGACTACTGATTCATTACCATATATTTCTATTTTATTTGATTCCATATGGGAGATATTTTTGGTATCTAAAACACACAAAAACCATCACATCTTTGAAATAGGACCTCATTGAGGATTTTATTTCCAAGGATAGATGGTACATAGGTTTCTTGAAAAGGGATGCATCAAAATTATTATTTGTTGTGATGATTTTTATTTAGGATAATTACACATTTTAGGGAGAATTATCATATATTTATGGTGTCTAATATATATATTGAATAAATTTATGAATCCTTAACAAATTACCCTGATGAAAACTAGGTTCCACTTTCATTGAAAACTAGTATTCCACATGCATGGATATTAACATCTATATATACATAGGTTTTCTATATTTATTCATTACTATGTGATGTTGAATGGTAATGCGTTAGGGGTTTTTTTCAATATATATATATATATGTGATCTAATGTTATTTTCAAGCTATAATGTTAATGATGTTTTGGAGTTTCAAATAAACATAAAAAATGAGCCATTATATCTTATGAGAACAAGATTAAATGTCCACATAGTTCGAGTTTCAATTTTTAAGGACATTTTAGAATTCAATATTAATCTAATTTAATGTTAGGTGGGAAGTAAGATTATGTGCTTCATGGAAGTCAGTTTTATAGTACATATGCATAATCTAACCTTTACTTTTATCCTCAATGGGAATATGTCTTGATTAGGGGGAATTTTAGTGATTAATTATTAAAAATGTGGAATTCTATTAAGAGTATAGTCACAATAATAATATAGAGTAGTCATAATGATGTCACAATTCATAGAGATAATATCTATCTCTATAAAATTGATGGTTTCATTTGGAATTTAACATAGTGAGGTGAGTTCCCATGAGAAATAGCATTGAGAAAAGAATGTCCAGGCTAGTAGGAATATAGGCAAGTAGGAGAACGATGTAGATGATCCAATTAATATTATTTACTAATGTGGATTTAAAAAAATGATGGATTATGTCAGTTTTGAACCTTGTACATATTCCCTACGTATCCTTATGGATTTAAATCAAAGAACATGTAGTTCACGGTGCACAATTTAAATTCATCTGGAAATAATTTTACATATAGTTAAATGTCATGTTGTAATGACATTGGCTACATAGTTTAAAAAATTATGGTGGAAATAAATGTTTCTTGAAATGGGTAAAAAAGTACTATGTGTGTATTATACATATGTAGATAACATAAGAGTAAATGTGGAGGATTTCACCTAATTGTAGGACAATTTTTGATGCCTTTTAATTATATCAAGGACATAATTAACCTAGATATCTAATCCCGTGTGATTCATCAATATTTTTTGAAAAAATAAATAGTGGGGGATCTAGAATTTTATAGGATAGTGAATAAAGGATTTTTAATGGGTCTTATACAATTATCCTTCCCTTCACAATTGGTCATGGTCAGTGTGGGACATCACCGATGATAATAAAAATTCTTCTTATAAATAAAGAGGAAGAAGATCCTCTATTTTTGATTTTCGATAGACATAATAGGACAGGGGGATAATATGGAATCCTATTAGAAATATTAGGGTCTGAATCTGGGAGGGATTCCCATTCTTTTATGGCTCATTGAATTTAGAATAAATCCATCATCAATCTAAAAAATTTCGTACCACTATCACCATTATCAGGGATATAATTTTAATAAGGATTCAAAATTTAATACCCCCTAATTGTCCTTATTTTTAGGGATTATAAATTAGATAAACATCTTATCAAAGGAATACAAGATCTAAGTGTCCCACAATTCTTTGAAACAATCAATATTATATATATGGATTCCCTGGAGGAGGATTTAGGTTGGAATTTTCTATTTTTTACATTGGTGGGAGAAAACCATAATGGAAATTCAAATTTTATTAATAATTTGGGGTAATGAATAATAGACAATGTTTAATAATTAGAATAACACTTTGTTGAAAGAACAAAGAGTTCAAAGAGTGGGTACTGTGAGGTTTACTATGAATTTAGGCATTGGAATGTTCAACTAGACCCTCACCATAAAGGAATACCTTTGATGATGTGGGTTAACCTCTCCTACATAGCCTATGTATGGTCATACATGAGATAAATTTATTATGTGGGGATTAAATCCCTATGGTTTGCATCATTTTAATGGCCTCTATTTGTCTAGACTCATGATTTTTCACACTTTATGGCTGAACTGAAGTACTTGACCTTCATTAAATGGGTCTAGTAAATTTGCATGTGCTTTTTTGTTCTTTAGGAGGGTTTCCCTTTTTTCATGCTGATTTATTATTCAAGTGTAATTTACATAAGTAAGTAGTTTTCTCTAAAAGATCATAATTATTTGTGTTTCAGTAGAATGATATTTGAATGTCCCACTTTTCAAGGGGTATGGGGTATTTATAAGCATTCATGTGTGGTGGTTTACATCATTTAATGGAAACTAGATGATTTAATTTGTCACATTGTTAACAAAACTCAAATATCATGTTTTCTCAAAAAAAACCATTATTTCATGTAATTAGAACATGTTCTATGATAATGAACATCACAAATCATCATTTAATGACCCTATAAAACTATATGGTTGGACCACATAGAAAATTCCAAAATGATTCCTCAAAATAGTGAGATCAGACCATGCGATACTTCCACCATCAGGATCAACCCCACTTTTAATTATGTCACATAGTCAAACTCATACTTCGGCATTCAATGGACTCCCTTACATGATATGTAATACCTTGTGGTCATTCTCACATATTATCATTAATAAAATTTTTCAATAAAATTTATTGACATTTATTATCTTCATGAGTATTTTTTCAAATAATGGTATTGTGGATTTGTAGGCCTCAAAAAACTTATCATTCTAGGAATTAGTCACATTTATAATGGTAATTAATATATATGAAGTTTTTCGAAAATCATGTGTAGTATCCACGACAACCAATTATTCGTTTTTCACTATAAATATTTGGATTAGGCTCCATTTTTTTCACCATTTACCAACGAAAGCTTCTAAAATAGTTTGGAAAACACATCTCAAACCACAAAAATGATCCCGTATATAAAAACATAAGGAAAACCTTATGAATTATCCTTCCCACAGCTAACATATCAGAACACATGAAGATATCTCAGTTTTTAAAGTCCATCATGCCTCTCTTGTTCACAATCAATGTAATTACAATCCCTCACTAGGATCATTTTGCAGTCAGTGTGGTCAACATAATGGTCTACATGGTCAACAATGTGGTTCACATGGTTACCTCAAGATTTTTCCCCTATGAGCTTTTATTGTATTAAAATAGATTAAAATTTTAAAATAACATAGATTATTACTCTTGGTATTGATAAAACAATATCTCTTGAAAATTTCACCAATGATAGCAATATGACGAGAAATGAGGTGGTAATGGAAATTGATACCTCGATGTATCACCTAGTTCTCCAAAAAAATACCCTTATACTAGAATTGATCCTGACGACCATATGAGATTATCAGGAGTCATATATCCTACGTTTTTATAATTTTGGAATATTATTTTATATTTCCTTTTTGGCATTACAAACTAAGAAATTTATAATCAGATGAATTACCTAAAACCGATTTATACCTTCATAAAAACTCATTATATTTTGTTATCTAGGAAGAGGAATTTGAAGAATATAATATGATGTAAAATCCTATTTCTTTAGAAGAGTAAAGACGTGATTTAGATGAAGACACATATAAATTTTTATCAATATTTAATAGTTGTATATTGGATAATATATTTGGTTAGGAATCAAATATTTAATTTCGATCTAGATAATCATTTCGCATGGACTGTTTTTATCCCTTCTGGGTGCATTATAATTATAAAAATTTTGAGAAGAAACTTGAGGATGACATATTATATGAAGTAATTTGGGTCTCAAAATCATTATTATATTAAAATAGTTTCCTCATGATAGATTTTTGTAGCTATTAGAGTCTAGACATGAACACATTAAACATGATCCATAAATAGGTTTGGATTAAATATTGTGACATATGAATGATTAGTGGATCTCTAATTTTAGAGAAATTTATGTTTATTTTATCCCTCTGCTGGAAGCATGGGATAAATCTAAAAGAAGTCATATATTTTAAATATAGCCTATGATGTTGAAAGATGAATTTTATTAAAAAAACTACCAACAAAGGAAACAAATAATATTCAATGACAATGTGAAAAAATATTAATCTCAATGGGAATGATATCACGAAAGAAAAATAAGTAACTTCCCATACCATGAGTCTCATGATAACCTAGGTGCATTCTCTCCAAAACAAGATGAATAGATTTATAGGAAATTGGAATAGGATGTTATCATTTATTAGAATTTTCTTATTTATTTGGATACATTTCTTTACATGATAATTAGTGGTAATATACATTCAACGATGGAGTGAAGGGATGAAGTCAAAATTGAACGGATAATTATCTGAACACTATTGTACAAAGGAAAGAAGGATTAATTGGTTGTGGAATTGTTTTTCAATTAAAACAATATTCCTTAACATGTTCATAATGAGTTGGACTTATTCATGATTTCCGGACCTTACCAAATTATTTGAGGATAAATTATAGCTCATATAGGGGGATCATAGGTATATAATATCCAATTAATTACAAATATATATTTTGGGGCCAGTCATTTCTCTTTGGGTGAGGTAATGAATTTTTATGATTAAGGGATAAAATAAGAATGGAGAAAAAATGTATCCTGAAAAGTTTTAATTCAATCCCTAACTTTAATGTATAAACTCTATCATTGATTATACAAAAAATCACGAAGAGATGTATTATCTGATATCCCTGTGGAACTGACTTTGTTTCTATGATAATTGATGGGGAAATGGTTTATGGTGGTAATTATATTTTTAGATTCAATGAACAATTTAAATGTATCTAGATGTCGGTCCATTTCATCTATGCAGCATTTGTGAATAGAAACATCTTATGGATGCTCATGAATTTTAGATAATTCACATTCATGTGGAAATAGAAATTTGTGTTGTTATATTTCCTACTAATTTAGGCATTATTCTTGTTCTATTCTATGCATAAATGTTCTCAATACTACCATTATGGGTAGCCAGCTTTATTTATTCCCCCTCAAAATAGATCTTCAGTAATCGGTGTCGAGGAAGAGATTGAGAGAGAGAGAAACCAATAATAGTTGAATATCCAATATAATTTTAGAATCTATCCATATGGGGGAGGATGATAACAATGAATATTTAGGTCACAGAAATGTGTCTTATATTTGATGTGGTCATGTGGATTCCCATTTATGCCTTTATTCCTAGGAAACATTTCAAACTTTTGTGCCCTACCAATTCAATAACAATGGATCAACTAAAGTTAAGGGTAATTCCAAAAATGCATGTTTTTTCTAAATCAACCACCCTTTTATCTTAATGGGTGTGGGATTCTTTAAAAGGTGATAGTTTTGATTATGAGTGGTGGACCTCTATTTAAATAAGACAATAGCAACCTCATAGGGATTAGGATTATATATACTCCCAAGAATATCCCTTGGGAAGAATATCATGATGGTGTAAAAAGTGATGTTATAGACATCATAGTTCACCAGTTAGAATAAATTTCTGTGATGATGAGACCTCTAGTGGGTTTGAACAAAGAGGTGGGAAGAAGATAGAATACCTGATATGAGGTGAGAAAAACCATTAAATTCATTTTCTATGCAATATTTTTTTATTAAACATCATAATCATTCATCGAGGATACCAAAGAGAAACATTTATTAATCTATTCTCAGGAATACTCGACAGGAGGCATGTAGATAGTTTCCAAAATTGGATTATATTACAGTGTTTGGGAGGAAATGACTCTAAATGTATTAGAGCTGATTCAAGCACTAACAAACAATGTTATGACAGAATTAGTTCCCCTATTGATTAAACTAACTATAAACCTATACATATAGGGAATTAGGAATGTGAATAATGAGGATACTATAGTGACCAATATTCATTTAAGGATGATCATTAGTACTATCTATTCATTCAAATCTTAAATATGTTTTTAGCTTAGTGTTAAATTATTGATTTTTCCTAAGATTGGTCATGGTCACACAAGAATAGAAACATAACATGATAAGATGTATTTTTCCTTTTCATCAACATGATTAATATCTAAAGGTATGATGACTATTGAATATTAGAGCCAACCTCCTCTCGGGAAATATCTCCCACTACTTCCATCAACATAAGGAAAACCAATTTCCTCATTGAAGACTCTTAAAATTTTCCACCAAACCAAAGACTAGTTAAGGATATCATAGTGATCTAAAACTTTTATAAACCCACTATTCAATATTTTTCAATATCTTGCCTATATATGGGGGATGATGTGGAAGTAGAACCTACAGGAGTTGAAGGATGTGAGGCTCCAAAGGGTATAATTTTTCTCTTCAATATTGACCTTTTCACTGTTATCTCTAAACATTAGTTGATATTGGATAATGTAATAGATATTACAGTTAATGTTTTACACAACAGGGAATAACATACTACCCTAGGAATGTTTCTTCTAGAAGGAATGATGCTATAAAATGAAAAAAATTTATTTTTATCACAATAATCACCATTTATCTTTTACCAATGCTTAGGTAAATTTATCCCAATTGAATAGAAGGTTCACTATCCTGATCAATGGATCTAAAAGAGGATGTGGTTTTACTAAAATACTATCATATCATCACTCTTATTGATGTAATGATGGATGATTATGATGGTATAGCCATATCAAATTTTGAACATCTTTCCAAATTAGGATTTATTTTCAAATTATATGACAATATATTATTAAATATTTGACATAATTAACATCATTATGATTTTATGATATCCAAGACATGATCATATAAACTTCTCATCCATTGAATGATGTTACAGAATTATCATTCTATACTCTAGTTAAAGAAGGGAGTTTAACGGCTAAAAATTCAATAGCTGATAAGGTGTCAGATTATATTCCCCCATTAAAGAACATTATATGCCTAAATATGAGGTTGTTGATGCTTGTATGGTATTTAAGAAATCCATCATGAATAATTTATTTAAGATCATTTCCAAACTAATCTTGATGAACTATTAGTTGTGATATCTAAAATTAGTCCCCTTTTCACTAATCTATGACATCAAGGGTTTGATTATTAACTCATCTATAATTCCATAAAGACATAATTCAAATATGGGATCTTGAAAAATAAAATGTGATGATTCTATAAGAAATGTTTCTTGTAACTACTATGAGAATTAGGGCATATGTGTTTCAAAAAGCCTCCCAATATTTGTTGGCCGTAGTGATGTGGAAATACCACATCATAAAAAACAGTATATAGTTGACCAGATTACCCAATTATTTGATATCTTTTCTGAGGTAATTACTATTATAGATTTTTTAATTTTTATTACCAACAATTAGTTAAAGATGTTGAGATGGAAATTTTAGATACTTCCGCAATGATAGAGATATTTCTTCCTCGCATAGAGGAAAAACCATAAGGCTGGTCGAAACCATTGGCCCAGAAAACTGATTTCAAAAATCAGTGGTAAAAATTATTGTTTATATAGAACATTTCTTATAAAAATCCCTTTTATTTTATTGTAATAATAAAGGAGAGAGTACAAAATATGTCATCTACTCCTTTTATTGAAAAATTTATTGGTTTTTTTCTTCTAATTTTTTTCAAAATTCATTTACTCATTATTCATATTTTTCAATTCAATGTTGTCATAAAATAAATTCAATGGTAAATACTATTATTTAATAAATCCACATTTAAATAGAACATCAGTGAATAAGGTCAATACTAAATACAAGGAACCTATGTTTGATGGATCTTAATAAGGAAATAGTTCATGGAATAATATAGGTATAAATACCATAAAAACTCTAGATACGGAAAATTTAGATGAATGATTTTCACCTAGTTATATTTCACGTATGGATATAAGAAGAATTACAACCACTATAAATTGTCGTCAAGATATTTAGTTGTATATTTATCTCTGTGGAACTGATAATAGATGGATATGGGAAGAAATATGATCATCATACACTATAATTGGTCTTTTTGGATGAATGGGTTCCTTTTAGTCATGGATCATAGATGGATATAGGTATAAATATCATCACTTTAACACTATATTTCGTTAATTTGGATGAATTATGTGAAACAAAGTCACAATGATCATTAATGGAATATTTGATATAAGGATACCATTTTTCAAGAGGTTTAAATCATGTTATTAAATTACTCGAATATGTCTAGAGCGGTATAGTGATATAAATATTTTCCCAACCTCGAGACCTAGTGAGCAAAAATTAATTTTTTTTGGGTCCATATTATGGGACCCAAAATCCTTGAGAATTTTTTTATTTCAATTAAATTTTTTCCATTGATTTAGAGTAGGGGACATAGTTTGTATGGTATTAGATTTATTATATGATTCATTTTAAATGTTTTCATTCTCACTAACTTTTTACCCTTTCAAAAAATGAATTCTAATTACGAATTGAATCATGTGAGAAATTGTTCCATCTCAAGAAGACTTGGATTTTTTGTAGGATTACGTTTTTGGGTTTTCAAACTGATGATTCATGTGTCTCTTTTAATTGGAAATTTAATTTCATGAATGTTTCAAAATTATAGCTGATGTTTAGGATCGGATATTTTTGACTTCACATCGAAAATTTTTATATTTTTTTTACTTTGACCACTGTATGTATTACAGTTCATCGATAAACGGAAGAAAAATAATAAATGTGAATATATTTTTTTGTATGTAATCATAAATAAAATCAGAAATTGGGTTTTAAGTATATTTTTATGAACCTTTGGATTTTTATGTTTTGTGCTCTCAGGTAAAAAGTTTTCAACATTAAGGTGTCAATTCCTTGATTTGGAAAATGAAATAATGCCAATATGTTTATCATCATGGATATTGAATTCCAGTGAATAATTTTATTTTTAATTGGTTGAATCATATAATCATAAATATGTAATTTGATACTGATATAGGGATTTTATGTCATGGATGACCACTGAAAACATTCAAATGATGAGTTTTTCTACACTAGTTTAATAGTGTATAGAGACAATAGTGACTTCTTTTTATGATGAAAATTAGCCTCTTGAGGGATTGTACGATTGTGGGACCATATACTGGATAAAAAATTGCGCAATGTTTTTATAAAAGGTAATATGTTTCCCTTTAAAGGTGAATAAACTCATTTTTTATATCCAGGCTAGATTTTTAGAGATTTAGATGCTTGAGAAATTATGTGTAGTTATGAAAAGGGAGAATTATTATAAGTTTCTATCTCTAAAAATGTTATGTAAAAATGTATTAAAAACATTATCCATGTAGAAATATATGATATTTCATTTCTCAAATTTTTTCTAGAATGAGGGGTTCAATGAGAAATGAATGGATTTATATTGGGGACACGTAGTTTCTCTATAAGATTTGGGGGGTTTTCGGATTAAAATATAAATCATTCCTAATCCTTGAACAGTGAAATACCAGAGAATATGAACATCGTATTTGATATGGTTCTCTTTTTTGGGATTTCAATATCACATGATTTATTTCACATTCACATGATGTTTATAATTTCTTGATTTGGACCCAAAACATTAATACTTTATGGTCACATAATTTTAACCTTAAAAAGAGATAGTCTATCTAAAATATGAATCTTAAAAGAAAATTAAAATCAATGAAAATCCCAATGCTAGTGATTAAAATATAAAATTGGTTATAATGTTTAAATTTAGGATTCCTGTATAAAAAAATTTTAAGATGATAAATCCTACATAACAATGGTGAAGAGAATCTCAATGTGAATAGAGAGCCCAATGCAAGAATTTATTATACCGTGGGCAGTGTACTTAGTTTAAGGCCACAATTTTTGGCCAAACACATGAAGTAGGTAATATAAAACCAAAACACAATTAGATATCAATGATTAAGAATGCTATAATTTCTTTTGGAAATAGGATAGGGATATTGGAAATTTCGGTTTGAGGTTCTATGATTTAGAGTAATGATAATGAATTTACACAGAAGGGATGATTCATAAGTATATTCAAGAGAAGGGTTCCACTATGAAATTATCTATGTGTAATCATATTAATGATGATTATTATTAGGAAGATAATTATTTAAATAATGGTAAGCTATATTGGGGTTGTATATATGGTAAATAGATTGGTTCATGAATACAAAGACCAAATGGGTGTCCTTTGTAACTAGATATGCTTATTACAAAAGAACTATAAACTATTTTGGATAATATGGGATACATTAGAAATGAGGTTTTACTTAAGTGAATGGATATTCAAAAAGTGGATAGAGGCATTCCAGACCTTAGTTAACCAATGGTTGGCGATTGCAGTCCACTGAAAATGAGGGAAATGGGTGATGGATTGAGATTAGGCCAAGAATATTTCTTTTAAAAAACAATATGTAACTATAAATATAAATAATCAAGCCTTACATATCATTTATTATATTGTAAATATCTAAAAATTACGATATTACATAAATAAATTGGAGTTTTATCAATTTTTCTAAAAAAATAAGGCTATTGTTAAGGTCCCATAAAAGGATCTGGAATGTGAGGAAATTGGGATGTGTAAACACACCACATTAATTGTATTATGTTAATGTAATATACATCATATTTCATTTATTTTAACATCTTGAGGGAGTGACTTAGGTTTCTAAATAGGTCCCCTATAAAATAATTTCCATCACATTACATATAGGTTGGAGACAAAAATCAAGCTATAAGTAATTTTTATATGATTCATAGTCCCTAAAATAGCCAGATTCAAATTCAATATAGGGATAGCCACAATTATGATATAATGATAGATAATGAAGATGATATACTAAATTATGAACAACATTGGAGGTGGGGGGAAACAAATATGCTTAGTTTTTAGTGTCATAACAATCATTTTTTATATTTATAGGATCACCCAAGAAATGATCTCTAATTTGGATCTAGATTATATATTGGGATGTCAGATAACATGACATCAATTTATTTATGTAAATTCTAGTAAATCCAGGTTTGATTGATTTCATTATGTTAAACATTATGTTATAGATTCTTCGATAATATAGTTTACCATCATATTGATGGGAAATATATAAATTTAACCTAACATAGGATGAAGTCATGTGTTAAATCCCAGTATGAGAATGAAACATTTAAAAATATGAATCAATTTATCATTTCATATGTGTAAAAAAAATAGTCGGTATCCTTTAATTTTGATCACCCAAATAGGGGATAATGACCATACATAGACACAATATAATGAATGAAACTAAAAAATACATTACTATGATGAGATGAGGTTTTAGTTGAACTTATGGTTATACCTCATATATAGTATCCAAGTGTAAATATATATCATGTATGTGTAAGGATCTAGCCACATATAGTTATGATATATCCTCTTCCATATAGATCAAAATCGTCCACATTATGAAAGAGTTGGGATCCACGCTACTATTGTGCCATTATGAAATATAGATGTATATGGGGGGACCCATCATCAATGTGAAATAGGATTTTTTTTAATCATTTACACATCATTTGGGAATATATAATCCTTTTCACAAGGTGTGATGTATTGGGATGTCGTCATATATAATTGGCATGTTCATTTGGCCAGTTGGCCTCAAGTGTGCCACCCATTACACCTGAGGATACTGAATAACATTGGGGTTCTATAATCATATGTTTGGTTAATTATACCTTATTTATCAAAGTGTAAATCAATGGTCAAATATATGAGGAAACTAAAATAATCAACAATAATGTTATAAAAATAAGTTACAATCCAAATAATTGTAAACCGAGATAAATAATACACAGTGTTATACAAATAATAATAGAGAACATTATGATATTCCAATCATGGGGAATAAATGTGAAATATTGAAGTAGTAATACAGAACACCAGCTTTAGAAAATTGAAAAAAGGCCAATAGAAATCCAAATCACATCACAAGCCTGAGATCATTCTTATGCTCCTTTGCTTCTTCATTTTTTTAAATCTTTTGTATATGGAGGGATGATTCCCTAATACACTAAATAAATAAAAAATGTCTATCTAGGTTCCAAATAGTGTCCCAAACATGGTTTGAGTTAAAAAAATGTTGGCCACCAAGAACAATGTTTAGTATTATCAGGTCCCAAAATGCATTATTAATTAGTGTGAAATTATTAATTACAAAAGCAGTAAATGAACTAAATAAAACTTATGTCTCTCAGGATCCTCATAGGATACTAGTATGAAAAATCGTTCTTTGGACTAATCCAAAATTTCTCTGAATAATTATAATTTTTTTATAATAGTACATACCATTTTCAATGAGTAGGTATAAAAATACTAAACATAATGTACTTAACGTCCAATTAGACTATATAAAAAACAATTCCCATTGATTCTATATAAAAATCAATGAAAATCATGTCTAGTAATTTTAGACAAATATATATGACATCATGTTCATAAATTCCATATAATTATAATAAATATCGTGTAAAAAAATTCTAAAAAAATAAATAATATGTTTTCCATTATGAGAGGTAAGTAATATTTAATCATATCCACACCACATTGTAATCAATATTGTAGATCATCACCCATTCCATGTATAAATTAATTTCATCATTTAATCTATATAATTTATAATTATGAAGAGGAGGGAAAGGGAAAAACAATACTAGTATTCATTAGGGAATGGGTCGAGCGATCTTTCTATGATGACCTAGCTGGCTGATGTTAGTCGTGACAGCCCCTGCCCCGATGGGGGAGATGGGTTATACTGCTGCTCAGTTCCGTCACCCTGATCAGAATCAGTGCTCAGAGATTCAGGCCATCATTGTAGGGTCAAATGTTCTTGGTTTCTCGGAGGATATTCAAGTAGTGGAAATCTCCTCAATGGATTTTTCCCCCACCTCAGATAAACTTGACTTGGCATTGGTTGCTCTCTCTAAGTGAAGACATCTATCTTTTTCATGAATTTTAAATACATGTCAAGTCATCCTGGGGTCTGAAGAGCTTTGTCTCGATTGGTCTTCTAGATTCAAAATGTTTTCTGCTACTGTTTTAAGAGGAGGAAGATTATCTGGGGGCCAGATCACGCGAATGCCAATTTTTTGGTTCGTTTTGATTCCTTCTGTTTTGATGGTCGATTGACTACCACATGAGTCAGGATTCTTCTACTGCTATGGTGTGGGTTCCCCTTCTAGGTTTACCCCTCCCCCTTTTTCAATTCTGCAATTTAACGCATGGTAGGGAATGTTTGTGGTATAATCTTGTGCTTGAATATATGTTCAACATCACTACAACATCCTTCTTATGCCCCTTGTGTGTGGAAGATGACCTATCCAAACGTCTCCAAAATTTTATTTGGATCAGTATTTCAGGGTAAAATCATTTCAAACAAATGGTGATACATTAAGAGTATCCTCCTTTATGGGAACTCTATTGCTAGCAAGGAAACAATTTTTTCGTGTGACGCAAATCGGTTTGCAGTAATCCCTAGGCCGCATAATAAATGGAGGAAGTGCAGGGAGGTTTACCTGCCAGTGAGGTTGGGGATGTCTTGGGTGATTCCAAACTGAATACACATCTCCCTATAGCTGAAATTTATCCTGATTTCCATTTTGGTTTGTGAGGAGACCCCTACCCTCTAGTGAGTAGTGATCTCCAAGATAGTGTAGTGGTGATTTGAAGGACAACGATTCCAATAGATGGGTAGGAAACAGACATTGGTAGAAAATATGTGTTGTCTAAGAACAATAATTCTGAAGTGAGGACTACATATATGGATGGTGGGCCAATAGTTAGGGGTGAGATAAGCAACTCCCAAGGAGAGGTGTTAAGCCCTCCCAACAAATAGTGAAACATGGAAAAAGAAAATATATGTCCGAATGTACAACCTGGAGTAGAGGGGACCGAAGTGGCCCAATTAAACCAATTTGGTCCTCTATGAGAGGTTGTCCCTAACTACAACGAAGACAATGGTTGGATATCAGTGAGATCCAAAAAGAAGACGAAGAAAGTTGGAGGTGTTGAATCAAGTCAGGTGATGGAAAATATTTCTTCTCCTGAAATGTTTTTTATTAATGGCGGAGAGATTGATGAAGTTTATACTTCGGCTTCTGACTGGGATGGAGATGTCCTTGTTGAAGGTTTCTTTTTCTTAGGTAGGAATAAAGGGAAAAAAGACTATCAGGATTCTGGGGACTTTCCAACACCTGCAAAGAAGATGGCCAAGAAAAGGAAAGACTATTCCTAACTTCCCAAACCAATGGTGACAAGAGAAGCAGGAGGGGAGGGAAATTCCTAGGGATCCATGAGCCAATGTTTTGAGGGAACATTTTCAAAATATATCTCAGATTATATCCCCTCGGAGGTGGGTGTATCTTTGGTCAATCAGAAGGGAGATACAGTGAGACCCCTGGTTTTTGATGGCAAGATGACAGCAGAATTCTGTATGTTCGAGAAGGCTAAAAAAGAAGAGATTAGTAGGTCAAGAATTGGGGATGATTCCTTGATATCGAAGGACTGGGAGAGACTTGAGTAGGGTAAGTATTTAGATTATTTCATCCTAGAATATATGGTGTGGTACACATCTCAACATGATGTCTTGTTCCTGGATTTTGTCTCTCCGTCTGATATTGACTCATTCCTGGAGTTTATGGATTCTATTGCAATCATGATAGAGGGTTTTTTTGCCTCACAACAAGATACCTACATCAAAGACTTAGTGTGGAAGTACTGGGATAGTGCAGTTGGGAAACCTGTCCAGTGTGGTATGCTTTTGTTATTGGTATTTTGGTTGTTTTCTGCTACAGTGGCTTGTTTCTTTTGTGAGGTCTAACAATTTACCCCAAGTTGGCTCTATTTAAAATGAAATAAAAAAATTACTTTGGAGGAGGATGAGGGAAATGTGTATTATTTATTCCATTTAAATAATTCATTCCATCATTTAACATGGTAATTTGAAATGGTATATACATTAATTTTTTTTTAAATTTATCTTTGAGTGATCACATGGTCAATGGGTATGTTCATTTTGTATATAGTTTATTTTCCCAATTTACAAAACATTAATGGCCAACACCAAGAAAAATCAACACATTCGGTTTTATAGTCATATGAAAATCACGAGTCATTAAAAAACACAATGATGTCCACACAAGTAGTGGTTTAGGTTGTGTTTGTCACCCTATAATCAACTATAATGGTTGCCTAGAATATTCAAATCAATATATGAAAAATTAATTTAAGGGTATAAATTTTTTTCGGATCGAAACCTGAAAATTATATCAGGATACACAAAAATATATAATATAATATCCCAAACATATATAGAGTAGTACTAGACAGTCTATTTTATAATGATATAAGAATAATCATCTAATATCAACATCCAATTCTGAATATAATTAGAGAAACTTTAATCTACACAAACTCCCTTGAAATTTGGAATATTATATCACATGAATTTCTCATTCAATAAGGAAAGGTAAACAAATAAATGAGGTTAGAGGACTCACAGTCTTACAGAGAGAGATCGAATGATATAATGAAAACATGAATTAGAATCTTGATAGAGGAGTTATGAAAAATATTATGTGGAGGAGAAATGGAGGGCTCAACAAGTGTACATATATGTAATAGGAAAAGGAGAAAAGAGTTTTAGATTTAAAAATAATTAGTGAAATAATTCACATTTCACCCTTTTAAAAAGTGTCACATAGTTTGGATGCATTGATGGAATAATAAAATTCCAACTGTGTGTACATACTACCTATGGTGAAACCCCCTCATATGAATATTTGGACTATTTGACAAAACCCAATACAACACATGGTTTCACCCTATCTAACTCCTCCATCCCTCACATGACTAGGTGCACAGATATGAGCGACATTGAACTAACCATGTTACCAATAACAATAAATTATTTTATGTATTTAATGCTCATGCGCATCCTCTTACATGATAATGTAAACCATGGATCACCCTTATGGCCTTCATGGTTGAACATCACATTTAGTACTAATGTTGCGTTAAACATGATCATTATAATTTCCCACAAAAATTTATAATAGTAGGCTCAGAATGACATTGAAATAATTTGAAACATTCCATACACTCCTTGGAATTTTTATTTAGATAAAATAATATATTTATATAAAATTTATATAGAACTATACCTTTCAAAAAATCTGTGATTTTAGAACCACCACTCTATAGAAAAACTCATCCCCATGTTCTCTTCTAAGGGTAGTTCAACGTTATCTAAAAATAACTATATCCACTATGAATGCACATCAACCACTCACTCATATGTTTCATCCCATATACGAATGTGCTTCCAAAACACATGTACAAGTGGAATTGGCCTATCATGTATATCTTTAATTCTATTATAAAAATATGAAATAGGTATTCATGAAAAAAACATTAACATCTTACTCAACCACATTTTGATGAAGGATATGATATAATTCTGAATGAGTTTTCTTTAACTATGAATGATGGAAATATAATGTATATTACTATATGTATGAGGGAAAACTATCCAATAAAATTGTTCCAACCATCTCTCGAATCTAAAATGTTCTGATGAATATAGGAAATAGCTTACCATAGTTCATAAAATATTGATTCAAAAGTGTAGTTGAAACATGAATGAGGATTCAATACCTAACATTTAACACTATAAGTCATATAAAATTTCTATATGACTTTTTCCCAAACTAATATGTAGGAATTCTATTTTTAATCAGTTTTAACTTCTCACAAGTCTCATGAATAAGATGATGTTCTAGTGTCACTACATATCATATCATTAACCAGAATAATGTTGAATGGATCAACCTACCATATAAGGCCTCATAAGGATCCATCTGTTTAGATTTTGGAAGATATTATTATTTCAAAATTCATTAATAATAATATTTTTCTCCCAAGGACCCCAAAAAACAATGAAACAAGATCTGATCATGTACCCTAAACCTATATCAAATGTATTGAATGACCGTCAATCTTAGGGGGATAATATGTACTCATAAGGACCTGTGAAACCAAATAATTTTATAATATGTTTGAGATATACGACATAAAATGATAATCCATATCAGATACAATTGTATGTGGAAATCTGTGAAGGTATATAATCTCAATGATATAGGGCCTCCTAAGATCATCCACTTATATGGTTTCCTGAATAGGTAGAAAGTGGGAAAGCTTCATTAGTATATCCTTAATAACACATAGAACATCACAACCATGAGGCTACTTTGGAAATTCAGAACCAAAATAAACAGTGAAATCATTCCATTTCCACTATTAAATGGGTTGCAACATTAAAAGACCATATCACGACTAGTGTTATTTCATCACCTACTACATGATGAAACACTGAGTAAAGAAACCCCTTATTCCATTTTTCATCCAAAACCACCAATACTTTTATCAGAAGTCATAGTACATCATGATGAGTCTAGTATGTACTGCCAAAGTAGGGGCCAAATATTGTCACATAAACACCTACCATATTTTAACATGAACTAAAAAACAACCATGAATATGAATGATCAAACTCTCATCAATAACCCAACATATTGGAGTGTCCTAACCTCATATGATTTAACTTTGGACTAAGACGTTAGGATCAAAATGAGGCTATCTCTTTACTTAATCCAAAAGAAAATAAGTTACTATCACATCCATAAGAACATGATTCCTTTGATAGTCATAAATCTTATGAGACCTATCAAAAAATATCCATAAAATTCAACTGTCAAATAGATTCTAATACATCTTGGGTCTATGTCTTCTGATTCAGAGCATCTTCTACAGAATTTTCTTTCCTATGCATATAGGCAAGATCAAAATTGATGTAATGACACTATTCTACCCATATACACAATATAAGTTTCAAATCATAGCGAGGGAAAATATATTTGAGTATATTTTGGTTCCTTTATACAATGAACTATTCTCAAGATAAATAATGACTCTAGAAACATAATACATGAATCACATATTTTAGGTAAAGGTATGGTGTTTCATAATTGTTCTCATGAAGGAAAACAATGTGAGACCAATACACTATTACTTGATCATCCTTCATTAACAAAATTCACAAATCCATAAATGATACATAACAATAATTGATATTTCATATTCTATTATCAATAAAATCCTGGATCAGTGCTGAGTTAAGTGTTCCCCTAATCTCATGAATGGTTTTTTTCACAATCTTGAGAATATGATAATTTAATTCCCTTAATTTTCATGCAAGTAGGTGATGTGGAATGCTGTGAGAAATCCTGAATAAAACACCTATAATATCTATCAAGCCATAATATACTCTTAATGTCATATATTTTCTTAGTTTATTCCTAAGAAATTATAACTGTCACTATTTATGGGTTCAAAACACACCCAACTCTAAGACAATATGACCTAGTATATGAGATTTATTAATAAATAAGTGGAATTTTGTGATCTTGATATATAATCGATTCTCTATAAATATATTAAAAATTATTTCATGGATTTTGACATTATCATGTTGGTTTTGACAATACACTATCATGTCTTCTATAAAACACTACCAAACAAACTATATATGGGTGGAAAACACTACTCATCAAAGATATGAAAAATTATATCACATTTGTTAGACCAAAAATCATTACCAAATACTCATACAATATATATATAATATGTCATGATGTACATGGTAAATATAATAATCTAAACCATACATAATTATTACCTTATATGCAACTAATATTTGATAATACATCAGTCCCTCAAATAATATTAAGAAGGGTATATATATATATGGTATTATATTCGAGTTCTTTAACATATACTGATTCAACTATCTGTAACCCATATAGATCTGGAGGGCACCATCAACCTTCTTTTAAAAAATTATGGATCAAGCATAAGGAGAAGTACTAGAAAATATAATACAATTGGATTCTAATCCCTTTTAATATATTTTGATCTCCAAAATATCATTAGGTACCATCCTAGTAGGAAGAATACATACCAGTTCCACTATTGGCACTAGTTAAAAAGTAAACCCTACCTCTCTCAAGGAAGTTAACCGAAAAAACAATGTTAAAGATGTTGAACCTGAAACAATCCACAATAGTAAGTAATTGTTTTTTACATTTTTCCTAATCACACATAGAATCCAAGAAATATGGGATGACACTTTTTCCCACCCATGATTCATATGTGTTTTTAACTAGCATAAGCATCCCATTACCCATTATGAACATAACTATCACCCTTTAATGATATAAAAGATTATATAGGAAGATAAAAATCAATAAGGATGTGATATAGAATCAACTAATCTATCTCATGTATGATATCCAAGCCTGTTATCTACAGAATGAAAAAGATCAATAATAAATGCTAACTGCCAATCTCGAGAGGGAAGACCTTACATTGGCATTCACATTCTAACTAGAATCTCAACATATATTAAATATTCCAAACTCTATAAAAGTACTCAACTTGAATCCTAAAAATTTAAATGATAGAAACAAATATATAAGAGTGTTATGTTCACATTCTAAATAAAGAAGACACTAAATTCAATGTTAATAATATTATTCGTCTCATTGTAGAATGTAGAAAACTCAACACCACTGGTATAGGATGAAATGAATTTAACTGGACTAATCAAAAACCAAGAGTCCCAACATGAACTCCTTGAGTATGTACACACTACTATTTCAACATCTTATAAGTCTGGATCCCTCGTCCATGATCACTAGCACCTCAAATTGAATGATATATTTTACTTCATCTCCCAACTTGATGTGGAGAAACTTCTTCAACTGTAGATCTTGGGGTCAGATCACATCATATATCTCCATGAAATAGAATATTGGTCCTACAAAAATTGTATTGACGACTCATCTTTTAGAAAATACTAATCATACTAGATCCCAGCTAAACTACAACTTCATGTGACATGGCTTTCTAGACTGGTTTCCCGACACCCAGTTACCATGGTTCATGCTCTAACCACTATATCTCACTTGAGAAATATAAAAAAGATTCTTTTGACTACATTTCAAATTGTATCCCTACCCTAGAAATGAATCAATATATCCCACACCATATCTTACCCTTATTTTTTTAGAGATGAGGAACTGGATGTAATAACCCCAACTCTAGTAACCTGAATTTGATGTCAACATTTCTATAATGATATATTATTCAAGGAATCACATCATTAAGGACCAAATATTTTCGTAGACTTAGTAAAAATGATACATATATGATTCCCATATTTAATTAGATTAAAAAAACATAATTATTTTTCTGGAATATCTTTTTTCCATCTAGAATACTTTTTCATGTCATTCATAATACACTTACAAGATTCCTGGGAAAGGAAAACATGTAAGGGTTTTCTCAAATTATTTGTAATAGTTATGTAAGGGGGAATTTATCAAGAGTAAATGAAGAATAATCAATACTAAATAATCAATATGAAAAGGTATATATATAGACACACGTTATATTTAATCTATAACTTGATTATCATTATTAGATATGGAACAATAAACATATAAAAGTAATAAAATAAAAAAGAAATTCTTTTTAAATAACCTAACAATAATGAATAGAAAAAGTGTAATAAATATGGAAATATAAATATCTACACACACATGCCATTTAAATAACATAACTATCATTACTAGAGAAGGTATAATCAATATAGAATGGTAAATAAATTAAAAAACATTTCATTTTAGAAATAAATTATAACGAAAAGAATTCATATATAATATATTTGAGAAAATATCATTGATTGTACTAAATAAATTATTAGTTAATGATTTATTTAATTATTTTACATCATCATCAAAAGTATCATGATACCTCTACCATCATGACCGTTCACAAGACACATTAAAACGATAGGTAGAAACCAATATAATGAAATATTAGGGAATCAACTCTTGAGTCGATCAACACATTAAGGGGATATATAATTCTGGGGAACACCCATCATTTCATGTCAATATTATTCATTATATATATAATAATAAATTCAAATTATGAAAAATAAAAATTATCATCCAATATTTATGTTGATTTAAGAATATTTATTTCTCATTATTTTTGACAGATAAGAAAATAACATTCAATGTATAACACAGAGTGTAGAAATGATATACAATTAAATAAATAATCATATCCATGATAAGTAATATAAATATTTTGGCAAATTCAATGTCCAATGATCCTTGGAATGTGAATATTTCATGGGAATGTGAATGAATAAAATATTAATAATGAAAATGAAAGCCAATAATATCATTGGTCAAAATGTACATAAACCATCAATGAATTTATATGTATGATATAAATAAAAGATATCTCCCTGGGGATCATAAGTAGAACAAGGGTTATTATCATTGATGAATAGAAATTCAAATAAAGGATCTTTTACAATATTATTGTGGAAAATGACCATTACACTTGAAAAATATCTTTTCAAAATAAAAATTTACAAAAAATGTGACAATAGTTTTCTTTGAATATAACCTGTGAAACATATAAAGTATGATTTAAAATATTGAGTTGTCGTGAATTTGACATCTCGTCCGAACTAACCACAAGAACGGTAGCTAGAAAAGTCTCCAAAATGCCTCAAGCATACCCCTCTGAATGATAGAGGCTTCCTACAAGTGGTAAGGGACTAATGATGGTGCATATGGGATTCTATACCCTCAGGTTCAGAGTCTTAATGTGGAATAACATGTGTAAATAAATAAAATACAACAGTGAAGGAAAATATCATAAAATGGAGAGCATCAAATCATAAAAGTAATATCAAATGAATAAGAAATATGGACAAAACATATTTAAAAAAATTCATGTATGTCCAAGATAAGATTCAAGTATAAGAATAGGGAAATAAAATAAACAATATAATGTAATAAAAGAATAAAATACCAAAAACTCGTTGCATGAACTACTAAAAAAACGAGCTTTATCAGCAATAAACAAGCGCTATAAAGCTCAGTGCTGATAGGGGGGTTCCCTTTATCAGTGCTCAACAAGTTCTGATAAAGGGATACAGTTTAAGTGCTAAAAATCACTGATAAAGGAACCATTTATCATGGCTAAAAACGGAAATGATAAATGACCCATTTATCACCACTAAAAAATCGCGGATAAATATGTTTTTATCAGTGCTCTTTTAGTGCTGATAAACTAACCCTTTATCAGAACTTTTTAGTGCTTATAAAGGCTACCTTTATCATCCCTAAAAAAGCTTCGATAAATGCCATGTCTGCTACAACAAAAAATTATTCAGTAGCAGACCAAAACAACACCTGCAAAAAATTCAGCATCTCAACAAGTATACCCATACAAAATTAACATATGATTCATAAGGTAATTACAAAAGGTATACACATACAACAAGTATACCCATACACCATTAACACATAATTCATAGGTGAATTAAATACATAAATAATTCAATTCAGAATTCTGGCAGTTGGGGGCTGGTCAGGGGTTTGGGGTGGCTGTCCAAGGTGGGGTAGGGGTGTCCGGGGGGATGGGGTGTCTAGGGGGATAGAGGGTGTCCAAAGGATTGGGGGTGGTTGAGTAGGTTGGGGGCTATCCAACGGGGGTGGAGTGGTGTCAATTGGGTGGTGGGGGATGTCCATGAGGGTGGGGGTGTCCAGGTGGTGGGGGTGTCTAGGTGGAAGAGTGGTGTCTAGGAGGGGGGTGTCCAGGTGGGGGGAGTCCATGGGGTGGTGGGGGTGTCTAGGGGTGGTGGGTGGGGGGGGATGTCCAGGGGGCGGGCTGGTGTCGAGGGTGACAGGGAGGATTTCCAGGGGTGGGGGTGTTTGGGGGTGGGGGCAGTCCAGGGGGTTGGTGGGGATATCCAAGGGGGTGGGGTGGAGTCCAGGAGGGTGGGGGTGGTCGTCCATGGGTGGGGGTGTCCAGGGGGTGGTCTAGGTGGTGGGGTGAGGTCTAGGAGGGGTGGGGGTGCCGTCTAGGGGGTTGGTGGTTGTCCAGGGGGTGGTGGTGTCCAGGGGGCGCTGTCTAGGGTGGGGGGGAGGGGGGGCTGTCCATGGGCATGTTCAGGGGGGTTGGGTTGTTCAGGGGGTAGGGGGATTTCCATGGGTGGGGTTGTCCAGAGGGGTGGGGGGCTTTCCAGGGGTGGGGGTGTCCAGAGGGGTGGGGGTGTACAGGGGGTGGTGTGGTTTCCAGGGGTTGGGGGTGTTCTAGGGGTTGGTGGGGCTATCCATGGAGGGTGGGGTTGTTCCCAAGGGGGTGGGGGTGGCTCTCCATGGGGGTGGGGTTGTCCAGGGGGTGGGGGAGGTGTCCAAGTTGTGGGGAAGTGTCTAGGGGTGGTGGGAGTCCAGGGGGTGGGGGCCATCCATGGAGATGGGGGGCCATCCATCGATTGTTCTTATAAAGGAGAAACTCAATCCAAATGCGTTTTTCCAGATTTATGTAGGTCAGTTGTTGTTTTCACATAAAATTCTTTCCATTTTAAACTGAAGAGAGACACTTTGAGTGATACTAGCCACAAAATGCCTCCGATTGAGGCGGGGTTGACTCTTACATGTCCCAAATGACCCATGTATCTTTCTCATAATTGATCAACACAATACAAAAGAGTTTGGTTGGATTTCCATACTCCAGTTGTTGTTTTCACTTAAAATTCTGTCCATTTTAAATAATAGAGAGACCCTTTGAGTGATATCGGCCACACCGTGACTCGGATGGAGGTGGGGATGACTTTTACACATCACCAATGCACCCATGGATCATTATAATAAAGGATAAACACAATAATAATGCTTTGGTAGGATTTACGTTGGTCCGTTGTTGTATTCACTTAAAATTCTGACCATTTTAAACAAAAGAATGACATTTGAGTGATGCCGGCCACACCGTGCCTCGGATTGAGGCGAGGATGACACGTACACATAAAAAATGACCCATAGATCTTTCTCCAAATGTATCAACAAAATACGAATGTGTTTGGTCATATTTTCTTTGGTCAGTTGTTGTTTTCACTTAAAATTCATTCAGTTTTAAAACAAAGAGAGACCCTTTGAGATATACCGGCCACATTGTGCCATGGATTGAGGCAGGGTTGACTCATACATGTAAACAATGACCCATTTATCATTATACTAAAATATCAACACAACTCAAATACGTTTGGATGGATTTGCATACGTCATTTGTGGTTTTCACTTAAATTTCTGTACATTTTAAACAAAAGAGAGACCCTTTGAGTGATAATGGACACAATGTTCCTCAGATTGAGGATGGGTTGACACTTACAAATCACCAATGTACCCATGGATCATTCCCTTAATGGATCAACACATCATAATGCATTGGTAGGATTTCCTTTGGTTAGGTTTTTGTTTTCACATAATAATCTGTCCATTTTAAACAAAAGAGAGACACTTTGAGTGATACCGGCCACACCATTCCTCATATTGAGGCTGAGATGACTCATACATGTCATAGATTACCCATGGATCATTCTAATAATGAATCAACACAATATGAATAATTTTTTTTTGATTTTAATACAATAGTTGTAGTTTTGACTTAAAATTATGTCCATTATAAACAAAAGAGAGACCCTTTGACTAATACCGTCCACACCGTACCTCGGATTGAGGAGGGTTTGACTCTTACAAGTCACCAATGCACCCAGGGATCATTATCCAAAAGTATCAACACAATAATAATGCGTTTGGTTGGATTTACTTATGTTAGTTTTTTGTTTTCACTTAAAATTTTGTCCATTTTAAAGAAAAGAGAGACACTTTGAGTGATACAGGCCACACAGTGCTACGGATTGAAGCAGGGTTGCCTCGTAAATGTCCCAAATAACCCATAAATCATTATTCTAAAGTATCAACACAATAACAATTAATTTGTTTTTATTTTCATACGTCAATTTTTGTTTTCCCTTAAAATTCTATCCATTTTAAACAAAAGAGAGACCCATTGAGTGATACCAGCCACACCGTTCCTCTAATGTGGAGGATTTCACTAGTACACACCATTAATGCAGCCACAGATCGATATAATAAAGGATAAACACATTCTTAATTCTTTTGGTCAGATTTCCATAGGTTAGTTGTTGTTTTCAATTAAAATTCTATCCATATTAAACCAAAGAGGGACACTTTGAGTGATACCGGCCACACCGTGCCTCGGATTGAGGCGGGGTGGACTTGTACACATCACCAACATGCCCATGAATTTTTATTTTGATGGATCGACACAATATTAATGTGTTTGATCGGAATTCCATAGTACAGTTGAGGTTTTCAATTAAAATTTTGTCCATTTTAAACAATAGAGAGTAACTTTGAGTGATACCTGTAACATTGTGCCTCATATTTAGGAAAGGTAGACTGATAAACGTTGAAAAAGTCCCATGGATTGTTATACTAAAGGATTAACACAATAAAAATGTGTTTGGTCATATATTCATATGTCAGTTTTTGTTTTCACATAAAATTCTGTCAATTTTTAACAAAAGATAGACCCTTTGAGTGATACCGGCCACACTGTGCCTCAGATTGAGGCGGGGTTGACTCGTACATGTCCCCAATGCACCAATGTATTTTTCTGATAATGTATCAACATAATACGAATGCATTTTGTAAAATATTTCTAGGTCAATTTTTGTTTTCACTTAAAATTATGTCCATTTAAAAAAAAGAGAGACACTTTGAGTGATACCGGACACACCGGGTCTCAGATTGAGGCAAGGTTGACTCGTAAATGTCCCAAATTACCAATAGATCGTTATCCTGAATCATCAACTCAATATGAATGTGTTTGGTCAGGTTTATGTATGATAGTTGTCATTTTTATTTAAAATTCTGTCCATTTTAAATAATAGAGAGACCCTTTGAGTGATACCGGCCACACCATGCCTTGTATTGATGCAGGGTTGACTTGTACACATCACCAATGAACCCATGGATCATTATCCCAAATTATCAACAAAATATTTGTAACTCCCTGACCATAGTTACCCAGAGTAGGTGCATTATTACGTAACATTGGCATGATCACAAAAGATCAAGTCTCGAAAGACCCATTAGTTTAGTATCCTTGTAAACACTAGATACATACATAAATGTTACATTATGTCGTAATGTAAAAAACTACAATAACATAGTCTCCATTTTCCACACTCATATCCCATTTAGACTACCCTACAGGTTATTCATAAAATATTTCTTCACAACCTGGAAAAATTAAAACATTGATATGGGTGAGCTCTGATGCTCAGTAAGGATAATAATATAGCGAAAGCTTTCATAAATAAAAATAAACATTTAAGACAATGTATAACTAAAACAAAAGCCTTTTAAACATGAACTTCAGCATAATATGGAAAAAGTAAAATGAAATAATGCCATTTACTTATTCACATGGATATTCTACTAGTCAAATAATCACATGCAATATCAATAACCACTTTCATAATGATGGAATGCATAATTCTAGACTATCATAACCACGTAGCCAAGGCCTCGTGCCAAGACTACAAATAAGATTTTGTCAAGGCCTCGTTCCAAGACACTAGATTGTCTCATGAGACCTGCCGACGCATCGTGGAGCAGTAGCAGGCTCCACCTGTCACTTATTAAGTCCAATGAATTTCTTATATGAAAAGGATTAAACATATCATAAACCAAAACATAATCGTATCACATAAAACATGCATAAAGGAAACATAACATTTATTCATTTCAATCACAAGATATCAATACAACACATTGATATAATAAAAACACATTCAAAACAATTTTCAATACCGAAATAAAAGAATAGAAAAACATGGTATTTATTTTTCATTTAAAAAAACTATGGCTTGTAGAGGAAGTCGAAACTAAAATAATGGTCACGGCGGCGGAGAAGTCGTTGTCGCCACATACATTTGACAAAAAAACATTCCCTTTTTTTGTTTAGTAAAACGCGTTGTATAAAAAATATTCCTTTTGAATAATAGTAATATTCAAAAGGGGTTTATACACCGTATAAAATAAAGTTGTGTATAAAACCAAATATGCCTCAATGAAAGGAGATTGAGACGAAGTCCCTTAAAAAGATCATTTTTTTAAATAAAATAGATCTATTATGTGTATTCACTATAAGTACACATAATGAAAGTAAAAATACAAGATTGGACATAATAATATCATGGCATATTTTGAAAGTAGAATATTAACCCAAAGAATAGAAATTGGGATATGAAGTTCCCTTACATCGTGTTCGACTTGACTAGATCGTTGTTTAAACTCCTGAATAATAATATAGAGTTAATTTATACTTGCTTAAGAACCGTTTTCAAGTTCATTATTCATTTTATTTCGATTTTTACCATGTTATGAACATTATGTATTTTTTTAAGTTAATAGTGGTCGTTTTGTCGATCTTTGGTACTTGAGTTAAAAAAAAACTTATTTTAATTACATGTTGTTCATGTGGTAAAATATCCATTATATTCAGAATTATATTAATGATTTAGATATAATATATATCATATATATACATTATATACAAGCTTTTATAATATTACATAACATTTAGAGGTAAGAAATGAAATGCATCATTCATGGAGACTGTAAGCCGTACGTACGCATGGACGCTACTTTCATTTACATTTCGTATTTAATGGGATAAAATAATAATGATATAAAGTTATATTATAATTACAGAATAATATCATATATAATATAATTTACTCCATCCTTTATACATCCCACATATGGCATTAACGATTCAAATCACTTGGAGGGGGCGGTAGTCCGCACTTCCTAAAATGAAATTATCGCGTTTACCCATAATGGAAATCATAAAGGTATACCATAAATGAGAAATACAGAAGCATAAAGAAACCATAACCATAATATATATCATATATAAATATAGTTACACCATAATGGCCACCATGAGAGGTGTTAAAATAAGTTTGAACAATCATCTTTTTGTGAGGCAGGAATTTTCCAACCAAAAACAAAGTATGTTCTTTAACCATTAGACAAAGGTGTGTGTAATTGTAAATCAAATACATATCATAACAACATCCTAGTATATTAATGATATTGGTTTTGTTACAAAATAAGGAAATATAAATAGTTTAAGGGGTTGGAGAAGTAAAATAAAACAAAATAACTTAAGAGAAGACATTACCTTGAAATCGGGTAACTCTTTTTGATTTCAGCCAAAGGCTTCCTTGGGAAGAATTATGCCCAAAGTGAGGATTCTAGGAATAATAGAGGGAAGTGGAGAGGGAATTTTGGTAGAGGTTTTCTGAGCCAAATGGCTTGGAAGGTGTGAATAAGGTGGTAGTGGTGGGGGCCGTTTATAAGAGGAGAGGAGGGGCACTCTTGGAATGTCAAGAAATGTTACATTATTATATAATGAGTTTTGGATTTTAAAGGTCCCACACTTATATATTTCAAGGATATGGTGATAAAGGTCCGAAATATACTCATACAATAGGTTTTTACAAGTGTAAGTCTTAGATTTTACATTATCTGTTCATTTTATTTAAATCGTTAAATTAATGAGTAAACCGCTGCATAATTGTGGTGTCATAAATAATTTAAATTATTTAATGTCTAAAAATTATAAAAAATAAATCATGATATAGGAAATATTTTTAGCTTTACAATGAATATTTATAGTTGAAAATTAATCTAATATAACACCATGTAATAATTTTTTTAGTAAAACAACACATGTTTGTTACAATTTTATTTTTACTTTAAATAAAAAGTTATTAATGTCATTTTCTTACCCAAGTGGCTCCATGGGGTCCCCAAGTTGACCCATGGATTGTCTTGGTCGGACATGACTCATCCAATAATGGTAGGACAAGTGTCAAGATATTTTCATATTTTTATAATATCATTTTTTCCTTAAATTTTCACTAATTACCTTTAATCGTGATTAATTAAACTTAAAAGTTACTATTCACCGAAAAATTATTTTAATCCCATTGAACCACATTTTACTTCCTAATGAAAACCATGTATGTTGGATTTTTGAAAATAAATTCACAGAAGTGGTAATGTTTCATTTAAATGAAAAATCAGTTTTTTAACTACCACTTAGTGGTTTCACTATTCAACAAAAATTGAAGTTTTTCAGAACAATGCCAAAATTTCACCCTAAGATATTATTGATATTCTGAATTCAAAAATGATGTCTATTTTAAAAAATTACAAACATATAAGTTTCATTAATTAATTTTATAATTAATTCCCGCTGTGACAAAATATAGTGTGTTTTTAAAAACAATATATATCAAAAGATTGACAACTATTTATGTCCAATTTCAAAGTGAAATTAATTCTAATGACAGCCATTGGATAAAATGGTACAAATATATTCTAATTATACTTTAAAACCACTCAACAGTATAACTTATCACTATAAATTATATTGATTAAAAAACTTGTTTTTAAGTATTTTTCACTACTCATAAAAAATTGGATGTTCTCAGAAAAATACCAAAAATTCATCATAGGCGAATTTCGATATTCCGAATCCAAAAATGAAGTCGATTTTGAAATATAAAATATATATAATTTCAGAAATGGGTATTACTATTAATAATGGATATTTTTACTGGTCGCGGTGTGTTAGAATCTCGAACTTGCGTACAATGCATGCTATTGCATTATTGAAAGAGAAGCGAATCGTGGAGGCTTGGGGTGTTACAATATTAATGTGTTTGGTCAGATTTCCATACACAGTTGTTGTTTTCACTAAAACTTTTGTCCATTTTAAAGAAAATAGAGACACTTTGAGTGATATCGGCCACACCGTTCCTTGGATTGCGGTGGGGTTGACTCATACAAGTCATAAATGATGCATGGATCATTCTCTTAAAGGATCAACACAATCTGAATGTGTTTTGTTAGATTTGCATACATCAGTTGTTTTTTACACATAAAATTCTATCCATTTTAAACAAAAGAGAGACCCTTTGAGTGACACCGGCCACACCGTGCCTCATATTGAGGCAGGGTTGACTCATACACATCACCAATGCACCCATGGATCATTCTACTAAAATATCAATACAATCCAAATTCATTTGGTGGGATTTCGATAGGTTATTTTTTGTTTTCACTTAAAATTCTGTCCATTTTAAACAAAATAGAGACACTTTGAGTGATACCAGCCACATTGTGCCTCAGATTGATGTGGAGTTGACTCGTACACATAAAGAATTACCCATGCATCATTCTCCTAATGGATCAACAGAATCCAAATGTGTTTGGTTTGATTTTTGTATGTCAGTTGTTGTTTTCACTTAAAATTTTGTCCATTTTATACAAAAGAGAGACCATTTGAGTGATATCGGCCACACCATGCCTCAGATAGAGGTGGGGTTGACTCGTACACAACACCAACACACCCATAGATCGTTCTCCTAAAAGATCAACAATATCCGAATGAATTTGGGTGGATTTCCACAGGTCAGTTGTTGATTTGTCTTAAAATTCTGTCCATTTAAAACAAAAGATAGACACTATGAGTGGTTCATCATTCTTGCATGTTGCTAGTGCATTTCATCTGTTAAAATTGGAAAATGACTCATTGAAGAAAGTATGTTTTATTTAATAATAATTAAAATCTTCCTATGAATAGTTACATACAACAATGTTTCATTTTTCATCACCTTAACCCCTCTCAAAAATGAACTCCAATTGTACACGTCCCCAAGTCAGATTTTAATGATATTTTTGTACAATCCGCCATCAGGTAAGTAGCCCACTCATTTCAAAACAAATCCATATCATCTGGTAAGTTTGAGGCTTTTTGGCAATCAGAGTAGTACGGAAAAATATAAAAATAATGAATTAATAAATTAATTAAAAGATATAGTAGTTTTTTTAAAATACATCTTTAGGGATGCAAGCTTGTTGATAAAAATGATCTATTTAGTAAATTTAAAAACAAAATAACCATGATCACTATCGCTTGATTCTTTTGGACACTGCAAAAAAATTGGTCATTAGGAGAATAAGTAATTTTCGTTGATATGTTTTTGGATTGTGAAATTTTATTATATATACCCTGATATTAGTCCAAACGTTGTACTTTCTCACCTCTTTATGATTATCCCCGGTCCACATTCCCTTTTTTAGATGATAATGACACACCGACCTATCATAACTGAATCCTCTGTAAAAGAAAATATAAATTATATTACATTATGTTTAGTCCTAAAATGTAGGATATAGTGTCTTACTGATTCAAAAACTACATCTTGTGTGGTTGGTTTTATGGATATCTTTTCTTTGAATACAGAAAATAAATCTTTGGACTATACAAGTTCACTGCAATTAGAATCCAATGTTGCCTAAAAACAAAAAAAGGAATAAGTAATAATAGAAGTGAAAATATAATTGATATGATTTAATCGTAGATTTTTACCCTTGCATGGTTGGTATTAGGAAAAGTATGTCATCTGTAATCTTCATTCCAAATGTTTTCAGCAAGACATTCACTATTTACTTCTTTTTTTATGGCTCTAACTTAGTGAGATGTGTTGATGTGGTATGAGGACTAACGAGTCTGAATTTTGGCTCCTGGGAAAATTCCTTCAATTGTTTTTCATTTATACATCTGTCAAAAATATAAAATGCATTTATTCATTATGTTGAAATTAGATCATCTTTTATAAAATTATTTCATTAAAACATAACTCATATATATATATTTATAACTGTGATGCCTAGCCAACTGTTTTTAAGGATCTCATTTACATTTACAATAGAAACGTATTCTTGAATTTCCTCTCTGTATATATTCTTTTCGAAAACCACTATATGACTACTACCACTTATTAGCTTCGTATCCACATGAGTATTCAATGCTAGTAAATGTGGATAGAGAACAGGTGGTGTTATTGTGATTTCAGTAACACTTTGGGATCGGTTGGTTGATCCTTTATATGGCTTTGAGCTGACATTTGTCACCCCCTTCCATTTTTACGCATTTACTCTTACAAGTTGTGATGGCCAAGAAATGAATGTCCCAATAGCCTTTTCGACCATATGAATATCATCTTCATTATGTGGAATAGGTAGCTCTGCATTTGGATCATGATCTATAGTAATTGTCACTTTCATATGATCATTCAGATGTGGTCTATTATGTAGCTTTCCATCTGCGATGTTGAACACGGTGGTCCTCACTACAAGGTGATAGGTGGGTGTTGAAAGACATAAATTACATTAATTTTCACCCTATAGAAGATTAGTACATGAATGTATCAGTATTTATCTGATTCACATTTCGTGGGAACAATTATTAAAATGTTGATTACCGCAGCTAAGACAGCTCTTTGAGGAGAATAGCTCACCTCAAAGCTGGTGGGGAAGTCAAAATAGGTGGCATTCATGTCTTTGAAGAATCTCACCAATGAATATTATTTTGATGAAGAAGAGGCAGATGTGGTGATGTGATTTTTATCCTCATACATTCAAAGAAGAAAAGGAATGTTTAATGGGAAACATTCACTGGCTTGTTTTCGCTATGGAAAGGATGAACATCTTTCTTCATAGTGACCCAAAAATATCCATGAGGATGATGATCTCGATTACATTGAAATTCCCAAAATGAAGTATGTAGCCTATGGGAAAGGAAAAATAAAGTTCAAGAGAAAATTCATTAATAAGAAGATCCTTCTTTCAAAAGAATGTGACAATTCAAACTAGTATGAGGTTGAGGACTTAGAAGAGATAGATTACTATCAAGATAATAGAGAAAATTTTATGGTGGCAGTTATTGGTTTTTATCAGAAGAATAATGAAACAAAAGCAGATGAAGAAGAAGAAAAAGTTGTGGGAAGAGTTGATATGCAAGCTAAGTTAGAGACTACTGTTGAGGAGATAGATGTTTGGAGAGAAAAAAAAGAAAGCCAACAATGTTGTTTGTAACTCCAAACTCTATATGAATCAACATGAAGAAGAGAAGTTTGAGTTGATGGAAGAAATTGAGAAACTCAGGTAATCAACACGAGAGGACTCAGAATCAGTTAGTGAGTATAAAATAAAGATTAATGAATGGAAAAGGAAGATCAATGGCTTGGATAACAAAATGAAACCTCAAATCAAGAATACTGATGAACTTTAAGGAGAAGTTGTTGGTTTGATGAAAATTTTTATGGATAAGGAAAAACTCTTGACTCTAGTCGGGACATCAGGAAAGCAGATCCATCAGAAAAATGAGAAGCTAAATGTGGAGAATAGTGGTTTAGTAGAAATGAAGAATCAATTTTATTTAGATACTATGGCCGGTGGGGGGCACGATCAAAAACAAAAAGCTGTGAAAATTATAGTCAGAACACAAGCACCCATTCCAAGATTGATGTTTGATTAGGGAAAATAGAATAATTAGAATATTCAAGGATTCCAAAGGGAAAATAGTTGTACAGAAGTGACATGATGGAATTCACCTTATATTAGGTGTTATTGATGTGAAAATATGGGACATTCATATGATGGGTGTTCCATAGACAACATATATCAAAGGGCACAAGAATAGATGTGGCAGCCAAACAGAGAATGGTTCTCTATAACATATTTTGAAAGAAACTATTTTTGGTGTGGAGTATTTGGGAAGATGGCTAGGTATTGTACTTTGATCATACCGAGGAATGTAACAATGGAGAATTAAAATGTTTGCAAGTTGTAGATCAATGAGACAATAGGTGAGTTGAAAATGAAAAATAGATTTATAGCTTTGAAAGATGAAGCTGGTAAATCATATTTCGAGATTGATCAAAAGACTCAATCCATGCAGAGTGTGATGGAAAAAATATAGAAGAAGAAGAAAAAGGATGTGAAGGTAGTGGTGGTAGAAATTTCCATTAAAGCATTAGACATCTCTAGTATATGGATCCTTAATAGAAGATCCACATCTCACATGACAGGTAAAAATGATCTTGTTACAGGCATAAAATATGACAAAATAGAAGTTTTCGTGTTTGGAAACTGATGAAGTCCTGGTGATTATTGGTTCAGAAAATGCCATGTTTGGGGGGGGGAAGATGAGACGTGCTAATGACTTAGTAGTAGAAGGCCCCAGTCATAATTACCTCTGTGTAAGTCAACTATGTGACTGAAGTCATTCAATTAGGTTTACTGAGAATATGTGTATTGTTAATGGAAGAGATGGGACAATGGTTCTATATGGAAAAATAACAAAGGGAAATCTCAACCTGGTGAGTGGAGAAAAAGATACGTGATTTTTATCAAGAGAGGATGAAAACTGGTTGATGCATAAACGACTTGGTCATCAATGCCAACAATCCCTGGATGTTCTGGTAAAGTGTGATACTGAAAGAGTCCTCCCTAATCTATCATGTGATCGTACACACATGTGTGATGCATTCCAACAAGGGAAGCTCATCATAAATACATATAAGGAAAATGAAAAGAAGTCAACAATAGTGCTTGAATTAGTGCATGATGATATTTGTGGGCCTATCAATCCAAGAGCTACTGAAGAAAAGAGGTGCAATGTTATTTTCATTAACAACTACAGCAGAATGGAATGGGTATTTATTATTCCTCATAAGTATGATGTGTTCAATAGCTTAAAATAGTACTAGAGGGAGTGTGAAAGGATTCCTGAACATAAAATTCGGATTTTTTGTACTTACAATGGTACGGAATTCACACATAGTATAGTGGAAGACTATCTCAAGAAACACCAGACGAAGCATTAACTTTGTTCAGTAAAAACCCCCCAATAGAATGGAGTAGTTGAAAGGATAAATTGAATCATCAACAACCTCACTAGAATAATGATTACAGAAAAATACATACAAGAGAAATTTTGGAAGGAAGCTTTATGGACATTGGTCTACATTTATAATAGTTCTCTATTGTATTTGAATGAATGATAAACTCCATATGAGATGTGGTGCAGGAAATAGCCAATAGTGAAGTAATTTTGTTTCTTTGGATGTAAGATATGTATAATCAACAAAGAAAATCATATGATATTTGAGTCACACAGAGATGAGGGAATATTAAATGGCTACTTAGAAAAATCCAAGCTAATAAATTCTTTAATAAAAGGCTGGTAAAAGTAGTTGAGGGAATTGATGTGAATGGTGTGGAAAATGATGAGAACATTCAAAAGAACTGTGAACAATTTCTTGATGAATGTGATAAATTGGAAAGCCACCCAAGAGGAGTAGAAGTGGTTGATACTGATTCAGAAGATGATACTGATGATGTTCCTGAAGAAGAGAAATTTGTATCTGCACTATAGACAAAGAGTCAAACTGAAATTAATAGGAAAAATATAATTGATGATCAATCAGATCCAGTTCAGACAAGATGAATGAAATCACTAAAATAGACATATTTCTTATCTTAGGTATAGCCTAAATGATTTTCTGATGTAGCTAATGATGAATACTGGATTCATGCTATGAATGTAGAGCTAGATCATATTGATAAGAATCAAATATGGGATAATGTTTCACACTACGGGAAAAATGGGTATTTGCGACGGGTTATTTGCGACGGGGATAAATCCCGTCACAAATAGTCCCGTTAGAAACTTATTTGCGACGGGGGAAATTGCCCGTCGCAAATAAGTAGTTATTTGCAACGGGGAAAGCTAAACCATCGCAAAAGGACTGGCGCACCTTGCTGGAAAATCGTGGGAAAGTAATTTGTGACGGGAATATACCCCCGTCACAAATAGTATGTCGGCAGGTTATTATTTGCGACGGGTCCCGTCACAAATAACTATTTAACTGTTGACCGTAATAAATGTGGCCAAAGTTATTTGCGACGGGTACCGTCGCAAATAATACTACTTGCGATGGGTATCCCGTCGCAAATATTCCCGTTGCAAATAAGCTAACCTATAAATACCCCCATCCGTTTTTTTCATTCATTCTCAAACTCTATCTTCTACTTCTCTCAAAACTCTATTTTTAGAGTTTAGCGTTTCTTAAGTTTAATTTTTTTTCCAGAGTTGATATTGAAGTTTTCAACAACGATCAGAGATCAACCTTAGATCAATTTTAAAGGTATTTATGTTCATTTCAATTTAATATTTATTTTAAATTTTTTATTAGTTTCAATTATTCTTAATTAGTTTCAATTTAATTATGTTTACATTGTTTTGTTATTTAATAAATTTAAATTATTAGTATTCATTGTTTATAGTTAATGATAATTAGGAATAATTAGTAATAATTACCAATAATTAAGAATAAATTCTAATAATTAGTAATAAATACCAATAATTAGGAATAATTAGTAATAATTACCAATAATTACCAATAATTATTAATAATTAGTCATAATTACTAATAATTAGTAATAATTACCAATATTTAGTAATAATTTCCAATAATTACCAATAATTAGTAATAATTTCAAATAATTAGTAATAATTACCAATATTTAGTACTAAATAGTAATAATTAGTAATAATTACCAATAATTAGGAATAATTAGTAATAATTACCAATAATTACCAATAATTAGTAATATTTAATAATATTTAACAATAATTATCAATAATTAGTAATAATTACCAATAATTAGCAATAATTAGTAATAATTACCAATAATTAGTAATAATTGGTAATAATTCCCATTAATTAGTAATAATTAACAATAATTATCCATAATTAGTAATAATTACCAATAATTATCCATAATTAGTAATAATTACCAATAATTATCAATAATTAGAAATAATTACCAATAATTACCTAGAATTAACAATAATTAGTAATAATTTACTAATTACGAATAATTATCCGTAATTAGTAATAATTTACTAATTACCAATAATTATCCCTAATTAGTAATAATTACCCATAATTCGTAATAATTACCAATTATTAGTAATAATTAGAAATAATTACCAATAATTACCATTAGTTAGAAATAATTACCAATAATTACCATTAATTAGTAATAATTACCAATAATTATCCATAATTAGTAATAATTACCAATAATTACCAATAATTACCAATAATTAGTAATAATTGGTAATAATTAGTAATAATTACCAATAATTAGTAATAATTAGAAATAATTACAAATAATTACCACTAATTAGTAATTATTAATAATAATTACCAATAGTTAGTAATAATTAGTAATAATTACCATTAATTAGTAATAATTAGTAATAATTACCAATAATTAGTAATAATTACCAATAATTAGTAATAATTAGTAATAATTAGTAATAATTAGAAATAATTAGTAATAATTAGTAATAATTACCAATAATTAGTAATAATTACCAATAATTAGTAATAATTACCAATAATTAGTAATAATTACCAATAATTTGTAATAATTACCAATAATTAGTAATAATTAGTAATAATTAGTAATAATTACCAATAATTACCAATAATTAGTAATAATTACCAATAATTACTAATAATTACCAATAATTAGTAATAATTACAAATAATTATAATAATTAGTAATAATTAGTAATAATTAGTAATAATTAGTAATAATTAGTAATAATTTGTAATAATTACCAATAATTAGTAATAATTACCAATAAGTAGTAATAATTACCAATAATTAGTTATAATTACCAATAATTAGTAATAATTCCCAATAATTAGTAATAATTAAAAATAATTCGTAATAATTACCAATAATTAGTAATAATTACCAATAATTAGTAATAATTAGTAATAATTACCAATAATTTGTAATAATTACCAATAATTCGTAATAATTACCAATAATTAGTAATAATTACCAATAATAAGTAATAATTACCAATAATTCGTAATAATTACCAATATTTAGTAATAATTACCAATAATTAGTAATAATTAGTAATAATTAGTAATAATTAGTAATAATTAGTAACAATTAGTAACAATTAGTAATAATTACCAACAATTAGTAATAATTACCAACAATTAGTAATAATTACCAATAATTAGTAATAATTACCAATAATTAGTAATAATTAGTAATAATTACCAATAATTAGTAATAATTACTAATAATTAGTAATAATTACCAATAATTAGTAATAATTACCAATAATTAGTTATAATTACCAATAATTAGTAATAATTACCAATAATTAGCATTAATTACCAATAATTCGTAATAATTACCAATAATTAGTAATAATTACCAATAATTAGTAATAATTACCAATAATTAGTAATAATTACCCATAATTAGTAATAATTACCAATAATTAGTAATAATTACCAATAATTAGTAATAATTCGTAATAATTACCAATAGTTAGTAATAATTACCAATAATTAGTAATAATTACCAATAATTAGTAATAATTAGTAATAATTAGTAATAATTAGTAATAATTACAAATAATTATTAATAATTACCAATAATTAGTAATAATTACCAATAATTAGTAATAATTACCAATAATTAGTAATAATTAGTAATAATTAGTAATAATTAGTAATAATTTGCAATAATTAGTAATAATTAGCAATAATTAGTAATAATTAGCAACAGTTAGAAATAATTAGCAATAGTTATCAATAATTAGCAATAATTAGTAATAATTAGCAATAATTAGTAATAATTACCAATAATTACCAATAATTACCAATAATTACCATTAATTACCAAAATTTACCAAAATTTACCAATAATTAGTAATAATTATTAATAGTTACCAATAATTAGTAATAATTACCATTAATTAGTAACAATTACCAATAATTAGTAATAATTAGTAATAATTAGTAATAATTAGTAATAATTAGTAATAATTATTAATAATTATCCATAATTACCAATATTTTCCAATATTTTCCAATATTTACCAATATTTACTAATATTTACCAATATTTTCCAATATTTTCCAATATTTACCAATATTTACCAATATGTACCAATATTTACAAATATTTACCAATATTTACCAATATTTACTAATATTTACCAATAAATACCAATAATTAGGAATAATTACCAATAATTTGGAATAATTACCAATAATTTGGAATAATTACCAATAATTAGGAATAATTACATTATTAAATTATTTGTATATTTTATTATTAATATTAAAATAATATAATTTTCTTTATTATATACAATTCTATTTTCATCTGTGTGTTTTCTGTCTCCATATGTAATATTTTCATTCTTTTTCAAAATTATCATCCTACTCGCCAATGGAGAGGTAAAAGTGAATGCAAATATTACTTGTGGAGACAAAATTTTAAAAACACAGATTAAAGGAGAATTGTATATAATATAGAAAATCATATTATTTTAATATTAATAATAAAATATACTAATAATGTAATAATGTTATTATTATATAATTAATATTTATGAAAAAATTATATTAGTATTATTAAAATAATAAAAAATCAATATAATATTATAATTATCAATATTAGTAACATGTTTTTCTTTATTCTAAACATATTCAATCCTTGCTTGAGTGTTTTTTCTAAAAAATTATTCAAAACCAGTAATGCTTTTATATTTTATAGAAAAATATGGAACAACGAGGTCGTCAACAATCATTATTTGATGACCGCATATGGATAAATTAACGTAGAAATCCAAATGGTTCTAGTTTAAATCCAGTATATATAGAGGGTGTGGATACTTTTTTATCATTTGCGGCATCAAATCCCGAATTTGTTTCAGAAGGAAAAATAAAATTCCCTTGTAGAAAATGTGCATTGAGAACGTTTGACACGTTTGACAAAGTGGGGGGATATCTCTTCCGTTTTGGTTTTCAACCAGATTAGGTTTTTTGGTATCAACACGGTGAATGCAGTTCCAGAGTAGGTGATACCAACTTGATTCCGGATCCATCCCAATTTCAAGATATAGTACATGATGTTGCAGGTTCATCTGTTCAATATACAGAAACTCCGACTGATATAGATTCAAATCCTGAGTTGGCACCGTCCGAATTTTATGAGTTGTTGAGGTCTGCTGAAGATGCATTATATCCTGGCTGCAAGATTAGAAAATTAGAAGCAGTTGCAAAATTTATGGCTATCAAATCAGATAACAGAATGTCAATCACCTGTTTTGACCAGATATTTTCTTTGCTTAAAACACTGTTACCCGAAAGAAATGTTTTGCCTGCAAATTACTATGAGAGTAAGAGGATGGTTCGAAATTTGGGGCTTGTCAGAATATTCATGCATGTTCAAATGACTGCATTTTATATTCTGGGGAAAATGAGTCATTGGATAGTTGTCCCACATGTGGGAAACTGAGATATAAAGAAGGGAAACATGGGATGTCTGGTTTGATTCCTGTAAAACAGTTGAGATATTTTCCGCTTACATCCAGACTTCAGCATTTATTCATGTCTAAGAATACAGAAACAATGATGTCATGGCATAAAGAAAATATTTCAACCAATAAAAGCATGAATCATCCAGCCGATGGTGATTCATGGAGACATTTTGATAGAGTGCATCCATCCTTTGCTTTAGAAGCTATAAATGTTCGACTGGGCCTTTCCACTGATGGTTTCTGTCAGTTCGGATCTTATGGTAGTCAATATTCATGTTGTCCTGTTTTTTTAACTCCGTACAATTTACCTCCATGGATGTTGATGAAGGAGCCATATATCTTTTTGACTTTACTAATTCCAGGACATCCAAAGAAAAATATTGATGTTTATTTGAAACCATTGATTGATGAATTAAGTTTATTGTGGAGTACTGGTGTTAGTATATATGATGTTGCTACGAAATAGAATTTCATACTGAGAGCAGGATTGATGTGGACAATTAGTGACTTCCTGGCTTGTGGGATGTTATTTGGCTGGAGTACACATGGTCAGAAATCATGTCCTTACTATATGGGAGAGAACAAGGCATATATTCTCATTCGTGGATAGAAACCTTGCTATTTTTACTGTCATTGCAGATTTCGTCCAGCTGATCATCCTTTTTGCAGAAATAGATCTCATTTCAGAAAAATAAATTTGAATTAGATGGACCTCGAAAAATGCTCTCAGGTTCGGAGTTAGAATTAGTTGTATTTTCATTACCTCCCATCACTTTTGATCCCACAATAAACCAACTGAAAATTTCTGGTTTTGGGAAAGAACACAATTGGATTAAACCTAGCATATTTTGGGATTTTCCATATTGGTCTGATTTGATGGTCCTCCACATGTTGGATGTCATGCATATTGAGAAGAACTATTTTGATAATTTGTTTCATAAATTTTTGGATATGCCAGGAAAGAGCAAAGACAATGTTAATACATGTTTAGATCCTGCCCAAATTTGTAGGCGTCCAGAACTGGAACTGTTTGAGAATGTCAGAACAGAAAGGTTACTCAAACCAAAAGCATCTTATACACTTTCTAAAGAAAACCGTTTGTTATTTTGTCAGTGGATTGCAGATTTGAGACTTCCAGATGGTTGTGCTTCCAATTTGGGTAGATGTGTAAAGAATGGTCATATTACTGGATTAAAATGTCATGATTGTCATGTTATAATGGAAATACTTCTACCCATTGGGTTAAGAGGTCTATTGAATTCTATGATTTGGGATTCCATAATAGACATGTCTCATTTTTTTGAGAAATTTGTACGGCTACAGCAGATTATGACGCTCTATGAAAACATGAAGAAGATGTTGTTGTAATTATACGTAAACTGGAAAAAATATTTCCACCGTCTTTCATCGAATCAATGTAACATTTGATGTTACATTTGCCATATGAAGCCAAATGTGGAGGTCCAGTACAGTTTCGATGGATGTCCTCATTTGAAAGATGCATGCAATAATTGAAAATAAAAGTATGTAACAAAGAATCTGTTGAATGATCTTTTGCAGAAGCTTATTTGTAAGAGGAAATATCTTTTTTCTGCTACCATTATTTTGAATCTGAGTATCCTTCAAAACACAACCGAATGGGATAGAACGAGAGGAATATTGATGAAATTGACAATCAATAATTTGTTTTCAACTAGCCAGAGCTTGGTTTTGGTGGAGTTTATGAACGCTGGCTTTCGGATGATGAACATCACAGAGCTCATATGTATTTTCTGATCAACTGTGAAGAGATGACATCAGTTGTACTGTATGTGTTTATATCAACCATTCAATCATTTATGTTACAGTAAATAACTTTGTTTTTTATAGGTTGTATGATAATCATATCATGAAACAAATTCCACAGATTACAGAAGCTGCTCTCGAAGAACGCCGACAGAAAAATTTCTCTCAGTGGTTTCAAAAACTGGTAACATAAATTCTTTATCTTTTATCAACTCATTCAATGTATAGTTTACTATATTGATAATTATTTCACAAATTTTCAGGTGTCTCGACATGCTGATAAAATTGACAAATGGTTGTGTATATTGAGTAACCCACCTTCCAAACTTGTTAAAAGTTATAATGTATATGTGTTGAATGGATTTCGATTTCACAAACATGTATATAGGGAATCAAAAAAAACAATGAACAGTGGAGTTAGCTTGAGAGGATCTCATCATCGAGAAAAATGATGTTGACTTTTATGGAATACTTGATGAAATCATTGAACTCTATTATCTTGTACAATATTACATAACCATGTTCAAATGTCGGTGGTTGGATACAGAGAGAGGCGTGCATGTTCATCTGACTCATGGAATCATCAATATTAAATGTAAAAGTGTTCTCGCAGTAAATGAACCATTCTTATTGGCTCAACAAGCAAATCTAGTTTATTATGCAAAGTAATGTGCTACATCAAGAGACTTGAATGATTGGTGGAGTGTAATAAAAATAAAAATTTGAGACAATCACTTTAGTCAAAGTGAATGTGCTTTCACTGATGTGCAAAGAATTGATGTTTTTCAAGAGAGTACTCAAAATCAATCTTTTTTACAAAGAGACATGAGTATTGATGACGACACCCCACATTTATGAGTCGTTGATGACGATGATGTTAATGATGTCACATATGAATTTGAAATGGTAAGAGATGAAGCAACTGGAACTCGAATAGATATCGATGATGTTGAGGAGGAATATGAAGATGACATTGACATATATGAAGATGATGATGAAGATGAACACTGATAGAATTCAATGGTAGTTATATACAATCATAAAATATATATATGTATATATAATAGTAATTATCAATTATTTGCTAACAACATTAACATTTTCTGTTTTAGATGGACGACGGCACATTTCGTGAGTTGGCGGATGCTGACCTGCCTTTCGATGCGAATGAGTTGCTGGCAGATGACCCTCAGCCTACAGGCGCTCCAGGGAGTACGCGGAGGGGGCACAGTCTTGCACGATTGATGATTCCTGACCTCGTCCCCAAGCGACGTCCACGTCTTGGGTTTGATCCACGCACACAGAGGTGTGATAACCTGTGGATTTGACTAAGATTTCATTAATATATTCACATAATAAATGTTTTTTTATAGTTTTCCGCATATAGCAGTCGGACAGGGCAGCGCTATTTTGCGCAAATATTCCTCTCAGCCGTGGACCACATGAGAGAAGATTCCCATTGATGTGCAGTAGGCCATGTTCGGCCTTTGGTTGGTACGTACGTAAATAAATAATTTTTATTTTGAAAATTATTTCATTTCTAACTTGATATTTTGATTTATTTGTAGGGTTTATGGTATCTGATCGAGGATACCATGCGTGACGTCATCCACGAGGAATGGGAGGTGGCCATGCGTGATCACTTTCGTCAGTTTTGGCACAATTTAAGAAAAGCTACCACGAAGAAAGCAGGAGTGTCAGATTTTGACTAGTCATGTAGAGCACACCGACCAGAGTAAATTTCATCACATGTATGGGATGGATTATGTGAGCACTGGTTGAGTGGTGCCTTTCAGAGGAGATAATCGATGGGGAGGTAGAATCAGGGGAGACAGGAGGTGACTCAGCGAGCTGGGAGTCGTTCTTTCAGTACTTATAGACAACATCTGGTACGTACATTATTTATAAATATTTTATATAACTATAAATATTAACAGTTTATTTTTTATTCTTATAGGCTGTCGAGCACCCCGATATTACGGAGTACGACGTATATCAGAGGATGTATAGTGATACTACTACTGGGGAGCTCAGAGGCGATCGTCAGCATCACATCGTGGTCAGTATTATTTGTTTTCAAGTTTAAAAATTAAGTTCATATAATATATTCACAATTTTAATTTTAAATTGCAACTATAAGAGTCATATGAGGCCACAATGTCACAGACCCGGCATGAGAGTCAGGCCGAGTCATCAGATCAGACCACTGGCCGTCAGTTTGATGAGGCGGCATGGATGTAGGACACCCAGTATGCCTTCGAGAATGGCCAGGTAGTTGGTATCAGCTCTTGACTGACTCCTTGAGATTATTATGGAAGTGCTACGATGTCGGCGTCCAGCTCGAGAGGAGCTCGTGCATCTTCTTCTGCTACACAGTATGAGGATCAGTTGCGATCTCAGACTGCACTGATAGAGAGTCTCGGATAGGAGCAGGAGCAGATGCGTCAGCAGCAGCAGCAGCAACATGAGGTGGAGCGTCGATGCCAGCAGCAGCTGTACGAGGAGCAGATGAGTCAGTGGCAGCAGCAGCAGCAGGAGCAGATGGAGTAAATGTGCTGACTCACTCATGCTTTAGGGATGGAGTTTCTTCCACCAGCATCTTCAGATCCCCCCTCCCCCCTCCTTCAGATTAGAGTTTGTTTTTATGTTATAAAGTTTGTTAAATCAAAATATGATTTTTTTTCTATTCGTAGTTTCTATCTCATTATAAAAAATTATTAATATTATATTTTGAAATAACAATATTAATATGAATAATAATATTATTTATATTTTATAATATTAAATTATATATATATATTAAAATTTTATAATATTATAATTTAATTATATTTTTTTTATAATATTTGAATTATTTAAATATTTGAATGTAAAATAATTCTATTATTTTTATATTAATTAAAATAACTTATTAATATTTTTTTATTTATGAATTATAATTCAAATATTATTATATTAATTAAATCATTTATTAATATTCTATTATTTTTTATTTTTAAATTATAATTCTATTATTATTATATTAATTAAAATAATTTATTAATAATTTATTATTTTTATTTGTGAATTATAATTCTATTATTATATTAATTAAAATCACTTATTAATATTTTATTATATTTTATTTTTGAATTATAATTGGATTATTATTATATTAATTAAAATAATTTATTAAGAATTTATTTTTTTTATTTTTTTATAGTATTTGTGACAGGATATTATGCCCATCGCAAATAGTATTATTATTATATTCATTAAAATAATTTATTAATAGTTTTTATTTTTTAAAAAAATTGTATTTGCGACGGTGCCCGTCGCAAATAGTAGTTGCGACGTGCCCCATCACAAATTCTATTTTTAAATGTTTTTACAAATATAGGGAGTAATATTTGCGATGGGAAGGATCCCCATCGCAAATAACGTGTTTAGCGACGGGCCCGTCAAAAATAATTTTTGTTGCGACGCCGTTTTTCGGGATGGGTCATTTGCGACGGGATCCCGTCGCAAATGACCCGTCGCAAATACATGTTTTTCTAGTAGTGTCAAGGCCATGTGATAAGAATGTAATCAGGACTAAATTGGTTTTTCGCAACAAGATGAATGCATATGGAATAGTGATTCGAAAAAATCACGACTAGTGTGTAAGGGATGCTCCCAGATAGAGGGAATTGATGTTGATGGGAAATTTGGCCTAGTTGCAAGGCTAGAGACAATTAGATTATTCCTAGCCATTGCAGCACAATGGTAGATCAATGTGTTCCCCATGGATGTCAAACCTGCATTTTTGAATGAGATTCTAGAGGACGAAGTTTACATCGAGTAGCCAGACTGTTTTCTCATTCATGAGGATGACAACAAGGTTTTTGGATAAAGAAGGCATTATATAGGCTGAAACAAGCACCATTATCATGGTACACAAGGCTGGATCAGTTTTTGAAGGAACATGGAATCTTGTGTGGTGGTGTTAAATACAATATCTATTTCAACACCCAAAATAATTGTTGGATGTTGGGGCTAGTTTATGTCGAAGACATAATATTTGGAAGATTGGATGAAGCATATTGCACATAGTTTTATAAATTATTGAACTATGAGTTCTAAATGTCTATGAATGTAGAGCTGACATTTTCCCTTGGTTTAAAGGTGACATAAGGAATGAATTGAACATTCATTTGTCAATAAAAATATTCCATGGAGGGTTTAAGAATATTTGTAATGGAAATTCCACATATTTGAAGACTCTGGTTGCAACGCAGATGAAATTATATAAAGATGATAATTGAAAGGTAGTTAATATCACTAAATACTAAAAGATTATTGGGAGTTTACTTTACATGAATGTTGCAAGACCTGATATTGTTTTCGCTACATGCCAAGAAGTGTGATATCAAAGTAATCCCAAGGGAATCGACATGATTTTGGTGAAAATAATACTTCAGTATATTAAGGGCATGGTATATTTTAGCTTGATATATAGTAAAAAATCTCAGTCAGAGTTATTGGGATATACTGATGCGGATTGGGCTGTTTTAGCGGATGATAGGAAATCAACGATAGGAGGTGCTTTCATTCATGGTGGTTTTTATATTTCTTGGCTAAGTATGAAGCATGATTTCATTTCATTGAGCACCACATAAGTAGAGTATATTGAGGCCACTCAAGCTCGAACAAAGTTATAATGGATGGAGCTTCAACTTGATGACATAGGAGTTGTACTGAAGTCTCCGATAGGAATTCATTATGATAACTGAAGTTATATAAATCTCAAAAAAATCTCTCCCACCATTCACGGATGATGAACATTGAGATAATGTATCATTTTATCAAGGAGAAGGTTGAGCAGGGAATCGAAAATTTGGAGTATAGGCCAAAATAACTACAGGTTTCATACATTCTAATGAATGCCTTACCTAAGGAATATTTTGAGATGCATCTACTATCTCTGGGTGTTCAGTCGAATCCCCGCACTTGAAATGGTGTGGATACGGGATAGCCCCCCCCCCCCCCCCTCCATGTGGTATGGTGTGTTTTTCCTTAATTTGCTAATATGTCTTCTTTCCAATGTCTTAGACTTTGGGTTCATTGAAAATGGGGTAGAAATAGTGACTCATAAAAGGGTACAAACTATGGCTAATGATGGGATAAAATTTTATTGTCAATGACATGTGGATAAGCTGACAGTTAGAGAAAAAAGATATAGGGAGAGCAATGAGATATGTGGATAGTTTTGAATCAGAAGATGCTAGAAGTAATCAATCTAATAATATATATCACGACAGTTGAGGATCGTGATAAAAACAGAAGAGTTGTGTTGGAATCATGGGAGAAGGTTATTATTGATCAGCAATTGGTATCATCTTATCAATTGGTCTCAGTTTGGTGTCAATAGTTTGTGTCAGAAATGAAGTGATTCATTGATAATGATTTTATACTACCCATTTTTCTCATGTCGAGCATTTCTCATTTGGGCTAAGGGTATGTGGTTAGTGAATCTTTGGTCGCTATCCCAATCTCAAGAGGTGAAGGTTGTTAGTTGATGGAAGGAGACTTAGTGAGGTATCATAGTGTAGAAAATCATTCTGAGTTGAGTTGTTAACAAACCCATATAGGGAGATTGTTGGTAAAAAATCGATCCAGGTAACATTGCATAATTTTTGAGTTGATTGATATTGTTTACAAAGAAGGCTTCCATGATGGATTGTCATGTTAAAGAGTTGTTGAAAATCAATGTTTTCAAATAACCATGAAAAATGAGTGGGAGATCTGGAGGCGGTACAAAAAGAACAGATATAATGTGATGTCATTTTCCAGTATTTTCCCAATTTTTGGGGTCCAAAATATTGATTTTTGTGTGCATCGCAAAATATTGATTTCCTTTAGTATCTCATCAAAATATGGAAAATGAATGATTTTATGGATGATGGGAATATGGTTGTAGATTTCTCAATGATATGATGAAAGTTAACAGTGTTCTTCACAATTATGACGAGTGTGGAAAATATTAGATTTGAAGATCATTACAGCAATGAATAGAATTATGAGAGGTTCTTCATTGAAAAAACATAAAGGAATTGAAAGAATACTCCGTGATAATGATGAGCTCCATGATCTAAAAACTTCCCTAGTACATTGTGATATAGAGTGAAATTCAGTGGAAATTTTGGAGCATCACAATTTGAGATGACGTGGTGTTGATTTCATGTGGAAGGTTCAAGGGTCGGTGGAATTGACTATAAATAGACCTCAACCCCCTCGAGAGATGAAGAGAGTTTTTCAAGAATAATTTTTTTCTCTCAACTCGCAATGGAAGTTAGTGAAGGTAGTGTGATTTACGAAGTAAAGAGATTCGTAATGGCTAATTTAGCTCTACGAAATTAGTGTGTTCTATATTGGCTTAGTGAGCTTCGTGAAGGAAGTCTCTCTGTGATGGATTGAGCTCTGCAACATTCGAATCATTGAGAAGGATTGAGATTTCAAAGGTCTGTGCTTCGTGAAGCTGTGTGCTCCTCGATGTAGTGAGCTCTACGAAGGTGTGTGCTTCGCAAAGAGGTATGATCATCATGAAGGATTGTTTGAGATTCGTAAAATTGGGAGCTTCGCGAAGTAGGGTGCTTTGCGAAGGTAATTCCAAAGTGTGTTCCCTAGTGATCATTGGAAAAGGGGTATTCATCGGTGGATGAAGTTTTTAATTAAATAGAGCATCTACCCACAGTGGAGGATGCATTCATTAGTGATAATGAAGATACCTACAGGTCTATAAATTCTGAGTGGATCTCTTGAAGAAGCAGTGATCTCACATCAGTTGAGAGAGCAGAGTGCTCTCAATTTGTGATTAGTTGTAAACAATGAGGGACATTGAGTCTTTATCGAACATGGAAAACAGATTCGCACATACAATGTATTTGGTACACTGGCATGTCGTCGGTGTGTGCTCATTGGACTTATCCTGGTGAGGGTGAACCACATAAAATTTATATTTCTTGTGCATGCTTTAATATTCATTCCAACTCTGCAATGAGAAGAAGAGAGAGAAGAGGGTTTTCTCTAGAAAAAAAACAAGATCAATTGGGGCAGTCATTTTATATTGTCATACAAGGATTCACCCCCCCCCCCCTCTATGGTTATCTAGCCTTTTGGAACTGAAACAATTAATTTAATATGATTAATCTATATGGATAACCATACCTAATTTCTAAAAGTACATGATTTATTTATTATAATTGGTTTCCATTTAATTGTAATAAACTAATGATGAACCCCATGCAACCAATTGTATATGGATTAAACATTATCTAATTGTATAGTTACCATGATATCATAATGATGTCCGGGAAACCATAGTTTAAGTTTATGTGGATGCCTTAAATAACTTATAATTTATTAATTTAACTACAAGAAACGTTATTACACTTAGTAGATATAGAAATTAAGGCCCTAAAAATGCTTTAGGTTGTGCACATAATAAATTATAAATGGAATTCGATATGCATTCCATATAAATCCGAATGTACCTATAATGATCTATGGAATACTAATTACTTTCAATATCGGTACAAAGATAAATTAAAATTCATAATATTGTTAAATGAAAAAAAATCATGTGCATCGCAAAAATGGTATAATCAATACAACTATAATAGTTGAAAACCGAAACAATAAGCCCTATCATCAAGAACATGTTTTTTTATATATTGGTTCCCACTTCCCAAGAACATGCTTATTAAAATTTTTTGACACATTTATAGTTATGTTTATTTGACCTCAGAATAGAATGATTAATGCTAAACGATGATTTGATACAAATTATGACATAAAAAACTAGTTTCATTGATAAATAACAAGTTTGGATGGACAATGAACTCAAGAGTGCCTCATTATATTTGATAGGCTACCAAATATAGTCATTGGTGTATGATGGTTTGGTGCAGAAAATAATAATCTATTTATCATTGTACAAAATAACATTGAAATATATAAATAAAAAAGTAGAATTTGAAAAAATGAATGTAGTCTAAGTAAATATCCAAACAAAATGAAACTGAGATAAATAATACTGAATTTATATAAAAAATAATTTAAAACATGATGCTATACTAAAAATAGAGAATATGAGGGGAATATGGTAGATGTAAGACACAATAAAAGAATTAAAATTTAAAAAAATACAAAAATATGTCCCAAAAGAATCATGAGATCTAGATCGGCTGTCTACCCCTATGCTATTTCCTTGTATAGAAAATTAGGCATCCATTAATGTGTGATTCCTTTTGTCCCTACATGTATTCATGTAGTTTTTCTGGGTAAGAAACAATAACACAAACTAGGTGTGAGAAACAAATTGTAGGCCACCACAAATGGTCTCTATAAATATTTAGTATATGAATAAATTATAAAGAAGTGTATAGGTAATAATAAAAATAATTATTATATTAACTGATTAGAACCCTTGTTGAATCGTGTTCCTCATGCGAAACCTATCTAAAATGTCATACAACAGACTAATCCTCAATTTCTCTAAACAATTTTTATTTTATAAAAATATGGAAATTCTTATCAAATGAGTAGGTATATAAAATATTCAAAATTATTTCCCTTAACTATGATTAGAAAATATGGAACACCAAGTAAAAAGATTCTAAATATACCATAATGAATACTATTTCCATCAAAAATTTTTAAATATAGAATTCTAAGTCCACCAATTACAAATAACAATGAGGAACGTTATTCCCCCAAACTCTCAATAAAATTAATGGATTCATTGTTATTAATAGTATGTAAGAATGATGTAATCCCATATACATCATATTATAATAAAATATATAGAACATCACTATCTCCATGTACCAATACATTTAATCATTTAATATATGTAACAAATATTAAATAAAAATATGATAAGGAGTATAATCTGTTCAAATTTTATTAATTTATAAAATCATTTAATAAGTGTCATTCAACATGGTATTACAATTTAACGTATTATTTAAATCAATTATGAGTTATCACATGTTCCATGGGAATTTCCATTGATTGTATCCATAATTTGATCAACTTATAACAATTCAATGTCCAACACCAAAAAAAAACACATTAGTAGTGTTTTTGTCACAAGGGAAACCAGAATCATTAAAGAATATGATCCAAACCACACAAGGGGAGGTTTGAAATGAGGCTATCACATTTTATCCATGTACAAGGGTGTCCTAGTATATTCATATTAATATTTGAGCACTTATTGTAAGGGTTTAACAATTATTAGAGTGGAACATAGAATGTATAGAATACAACACAATAATGATATAATATAAAAAAATTATACATCTTTTGAAAAGTAAAAGAGCCTATACCTTTTATCGATAGTATACTTCTCATAAGATATCAGATTTATAATTAGGATAGATCTAGAGAAACCAAAATAGTAGAAATGTTATATGGAAATATGTAATATTAGCCCAAACAGATAGAGTTTTTGATACTGAAAGGTAAATGAATAAATTAGGTAAAAGGAATCATATTTTCAGGGAGGGGACTGATGATATGAATGATACTTGAATTTGAAAACAGATAGTGGAGTTATCACAATGAAAATGAAGAGTAGAAATGGAGATCTCAACATGTGATCCATTTTTCAATATGGAAGGCAGAAGAGAGTTTTATATTTAAGAGGAAGGAAGGAAAAATTGAAATTTAATCCTTCAATAAAGTGCCTCATGGTTGGGATGCATGGTGTAGAAAATGTTCACTAACCATGCACACCTAAATCCAAAGGTGAAACCCACTTAAATGGATTTGTAGATTGTTTTAAAAAACTTTGTTCATCCCATGCATCCTCATTATCCATGTACACCCCCCACACACTGGTATTAAATTAGTTAGTAGAAACTATGAACCAACAATGTTTCACACACTTATAATTTATTTCAATTTTTACATGTCCATGAACCTACTCTAAAAAGTTTAATAAAACCAAGCATCAATATTATAGAATACATGGTTGAGAAAATTTGTTAACACTAAAATGAAATGACCCTGAACCTCATCTTGACCCTCAAAAAATCAAAACTTCTGCCTTCAAATGAGATCAAACTCCTCTAAACACATCCATACGGTCTCAGGAATTTCTATTTAGAAAATATAAGATATTTTTTTTTATAATTTTAGAAGATCTTTAACTATATGAAAATCTAGTATCTCACACTATATAACCAACAACATATGATTCAAGATAGAAATATTTCTTGATGAATAATTCGGAATGATATTGATACTAGTGGGAGAATAACTGATCACCTGAGGGTGATAGTAATAAGTATTAATATCATATGAAACTGAGGAAGTGTTATATTGATTAAATTCAATCATTTAGGAAATCCCAATAGAGTTTAACATATTTTTTCAAGAAAAATGTTCTTTGAATTTAAATGTCACACAATTATGAATTTTTATTAGTGTTGTATTTATCTGATTTTCTCATGAAATTGAAGGATATTTTACTATTTATGAGTTAGCAGTAGAAAAAATGTGAACAATGGATAAGAAACACATCATGAAATTTTTGTGGTATTTTTGATCATTATGGATGGATCTTGTGTTGTAATTCATCTAATTACAACATATTTTAAATGTATATGAATAAAACCAAAAATTATTTCTAATTATTGTATCCCATATATATCCTTCTCACATATGATTATAAAATACTATAATATTTTAATAAGGTATGAAAACAAGGTGAGTGATCCAATGTTCCATCATTCCCAAGATCATTATATTTTAATATAGATAGATAGTCCAAGAAGCTCTCATATAGATTAATCTCTCATACTAAAGAATGTTTCACAAAAATTATCCACTCTTAGTGTTTAGAGGGTCTATGTATAGTGGATCATATGTTTTGTAGTTTAATTTAATGTGACTAATACTTGATTCAATTCCCCTGAATATATCTCATGTTGAATTATTTTATCTTAATAATAAATTTGAGGGCCTATAAGATCATTTGGGTTATGATATGATTGTGAAATAAGATATTACAATGATGTTTTCTTAAGCTCATGTGTGTGAATGATATGGAACATATTTTGGGATATTTTTCAAATTATCCAAAAGGTGATATATGTTTTTAACTATCATGCAGATAAGAAAGGTCAAGAATGGTAAAAATTAATTTAAGGAAGTATGTTATAAGTGTAACACCCGATATTTTTATGAGTAATATTTTGTTTTTATATATAATCAAAGGAATCTTTCACTACATACTAGCTTGGCTTACTTTACACGCAATCGCGACCTTCCTCGATAGCTTGCGTCGTACGCAATACTGAGTTTCACTAAACAACAATATGCTATTAAAATATTATTAAAACTAGGCGTAATGAATAGTAATAACCACTTTTTGAAATTTTATATATTTTATCATTCAAAATGGACTTCATTTTTGGATTCGGAATACCAAAATTAGCCTAGGGTAAAATTTTGGTATTTTTCTGAAAACTTTCAATTTTTGATGAATAGTGGAACCACTAAGTGGTAGGTTAAAAACTGAATTTTGCATAAAACTTAATTTTACCGCTTCTGTGAATGGAATTTCGAAAATCCGACAGACATTGTTGATATCAGTAAGTAAAATGTGGTTCAATGAGATAAAAATAATTTTTTGGTGAATAGTAACTTTTTACTTTTTTTACCACGGTTAATAGTAAATAGGGGTAAATATGATATTACTATTACCCTAACACATGTCCTAATTATATTGGATAAGTTTAATTCGACCAAAATCAAAATTAGGAATAACATATGACCATTTAGGCCCACTTGGGTAAGATTAGGACATTTATTATTAATTTATTTAAAGAAGGGTTAAAATAGTTAAAATCAAAGTTTAATAAGTAAATCATTTTTAATATGGGGTTATACATAAGATAAATTCGACTATAAATATTCATTAGAAATCTAAAACGATTTCCTACATGATGGTATTTTATTTATAATTTTTAGACATTAAATAAGTTAATTTATTTACGACACAATGATGATGCAGTAATTATCTTATTTATGAAATATTGACATAAATGATGTTATAAACACCAAAATAAATGTAATTTGAGATTTTTTATGAATTACACTAATTTTCTAGGTTACTATGACATATTAGTGTTGATTTAATTAACTTGGTTCGAACATATAATTCTGTTATGACTTTCACAAAAATCATATATCAAATAGTGTCAAAATTGACACAAAATAGTTTTTAAATAAAATATTATATTATTAATTGTTATTTTATTCCTAAAAATCTAAGGTTTGGCCAAATGACTTAGATAAGGATATATATACTAATAATAAACAATTTGGGGTTCGTTTGGCATGTTATAGTAAGTGTATTAACCATATAGTGTAAGAAAACAAAAAGACACGGTAAAAGTTAAATTATTTAACTTAGAGTTAAAACAAATTTATAAAGTTAAAATAATAACCTAAACTTGTCTAAATCCTATTGGTGGATAGGATTTCTACCCATACCCACTTTATCTTCGAAATAAGACCCTTTGGAACCATTATAAACCGATTTTGACTTTAATATAAAATAATATTTTGAGATATTCCTAAGGTGCCCCTCTCCTCCCTTATAAAAGGGCACCTCCTCCCCCTCCTCCTCACACCAATTTGAGCACTCAATCTCGTCCAACCCCTGCCATTTTCTCCTCTCCACTTCCCTAGAATAATCCTAGAGGTCCTGGTATTCTTCAAAGACCAATCTTAGTTCCCTAAGTGGAGGATTCAAAGAAGCGTTCCAAAGAAGAGGTAATATCCATTACCGATCTTTTCAATTTCTTTCTTCTTCAACTTCTTCTTCATTAGTTGTTAAATGATAAAGTAATAACATAAGTATTAATTACATACTGATATGTTATTATAAATATGAAACAACTCTAATTCACCTTCTATCCATCCTACGGAAAAATGAAATCACCGCGCGTGAGTACGTACGGAATACCGTCTCCACGCCGTGGTGTAATATATTTTCCACCATCACCTTACAAGGATGGGTATAATGGTGTAATGAGTAACTATTTATGACTATTATAAAGTAATATTGATACAGAAATAATATATATACACTCCAATACAATTCCCCAATCATAGGAACGATATCATCACTCGTGTGTACGTACGGAATACCGTCTCCACGATGTGATGCGACTCGTTCTACATGATCATCATTACATAGTAATGATATAAATGAATTGAATGAATAAATATGATATATGTTACAGAAATACCATTCTGGATATAAGGTATCTATAACCTTAAAATAATAATAAGAATTTATTCGGCAAAAAACGCATAAGAACAAAAGGCAATAAAGACCCGAGTAACAAGTAACAATGAAATATTACTAACAAGAAGCTAATAATATGACCATATATGATATCATATCAATATGTATGATTCTGTAATAAGTCAATAAAATTATTTAAACCATTATAAAGGAGATTCAGACATGTACAAAGCAAATCAGACCTAAGGTAAGGGAAATATCACAATCTCACTTTTATCCGAGATTGTTTTTACTTTGGTAATTACTGGGGTGTATTTTATCATCCACATCCATGTTCCCTCAATATGTAATATTATTTCTATCCTTCTACAATAGTTTATATCCAATTTTACACTTCGGTAAGTTTTTTGTAAAGGATATGAAAGGAATCTTTTGTCGTTTTTTCATACGAGGTACTTTTTGACTTTTCCGACAAAAGTACGAAGAATGTTTTTTTTAACTTATACGGCATAAATGGATTCTTAAAACATTATTTCCAAGAAGCGTCCTTTACAAGTATTCAAGTTTATTTTTAATAAACTTATTTTAGTTTAAAATTGAATGACATGTTAAGAAAGGAAAAGTGTTTTTGAAGTAGAAAGGATATTTTCCTCAAGAATGAAGTTCAAGTATTTTATCAAAATTATTTTCCATCTAAGATAATAAAAGGGTTCTGTTTTTATCCCTATTATTAAATGGATTTGATTATGTTGTGATGGAAATATTTTTATGAATTCCATTATCCTATATGAATTGTTTTATGATGTCATGTTGTTTAAGAATCCCATTTTTATTACATGGGTTATGCTATGATGTATGGTTTATGATTTTGTGGCACACATAAGAAATGATTCATTATAAGATGGGTGGGACCTATATCTCCCTCCAATGCATTGGGTAACGATTTATATCTCATGAGATAGACATGGCTGGAACGGAAGGTTATTTCGGTTCAGTGATACAGGACTAAAACGAGGAGTGAACTCGGTTCAGAAAGGGACTTTGTCCACTAAGATAGTCTTGGCAATTAGTCATGACTAACAAGAAATGATTTTCCATGATTATGTGTGCATGCAACAATGTTTCAAGTTTCATGTTATGATTATGGGGATCTCATTTTTTCTTCTATTATTTGTTCCATGATAAGATATTATGATCTCTTTTGCAGGTTATGATTTCCAAAAAGATATGATATGATTTTTATTTCCTTTATTTGCCCTTGCTGAGCATTTGAGCTCACCCTTTTATGTTTTCTTTTCCCCAGGTCAGGAAGATGGATATTAAGTAGAATATGCTAAAAGGGACCCTAGATATGATGAAATAAATGGGAGACACTGTAGAAGATTTATGAAACAGTTGTTTGTGTTTCCCAGTTTCTAAAGACACTATACCTATACGGTCCTTTGTGGTTTTGTCATATGTTGTAATAAGTGTGCTTCAAATTTGAAGTATTAACAATGTATGTAAAGTATGGGTCGTTATAGTTGGTATCAGAGGGAGGTTATAGTCAACCTTTGGAAACTAGGATGTGAAAGCCTTAGTAAGAACCCTAAGGATAAGTCTAAGCATAGAGCACAATATTAGTGTTTTAGAAATATCCATGAATAACCTAGGATAAGACCTTAAGTGTGAAATTTTATTCTTAATTATGTGGTTTTCCTATTATAATTAGTGTTGCTCACACTGTTCTTCTTGGTTTTAGTCAATGGCTGGAACCCGAAGGAATCGTGTTAATGCGGAATGCAACGGGCAATGCAATGATTGTCGCCCTGAGAAACCAATCGATATGGGGGCTGGAATACAAAATCTTGTAGCCATGCTCACACAACTTTCTCAAGCTATGAATCATGCAGGACTTCCAAACGATCAATGGAAGGAGCAACATTCTGTTGAATCCTTCATGAGGCAGCGCCCACCTTCTTTCAGGGGGTTTACTGATCCATTAGTTGCTGAACAATGGATTAGTACTACTGAAAATATATTTTCAGTTCTTCAATTTTCTGAACATGATAAAGTCATCCTAGCAGTGTATCGTTTGGAAGGAGATGCTGATCAATGGTGGAATCTTATTAAGAATACGAGGCAAAGGGATGAAATTGAGTCTATGGAATGGGACGAGTTCAAGAACTTATTTTTCAATAAGTACTTCCCTCGTATTCTCCGAACAAATATGGAGAAAGAGTTTCTTGAACTGAAGCAAAGGGATGATGAATCTGTTGGTACCTATGAAGAAAATTTTACAAGACTTGCAAGGTACGCTTCTGGTATTATTATCCAACCTGAGAGTAAGATCGATCGATTCTTAATGGCTTAAAACCAAATCTTCGAAGGGCGTTAGCCATAAGGGACTTCAATAGCTATGAGGAAATCGTTCGATGTGCTCTCAAAGTCGAGATGGAGATTGGAGTAACCCATCAGTCACATGGGTTTTTATAAGAAGAGGAAGATGGAATTCAAAGGAAAATCTAAAGAGCACACTGAAAAGAAGATGAGCTTTCCCTTAGGCTCAAAGTGTGGAAAGAAACATGGAGGGAGTTGTCTTAAATGGACAAGTAAATGTTTCAAATGTGGAAAGGAAGGTCATCGGGCATTTGAATGTCGCGATAATAGGAAGAAGATGTCTAATGATGCAAACAAAGGAAGGGATACACAGAATGAACCTACTACACTTCAATGTTTCAAGTGCAAGGAGATGGGGCATTATGCCAATCAATGCCCAAATCCAAGGGTTGATGATGATGGTCGACGTCAACAAAATATTAAGGCTAAAGACAATGGAAAGTCACATGCAATTTCTATCAGCGATGTGGAGTACGATAATGAAGTGGTGAAAGGTACACTTACCATCCACTCTAAAGTAGAAAATGTTTTATTTGATTCTAGATCCTCTCACTCTTTTATTTCTGAAAAATTTTCTAAGGGTATCACCATATTACCTCAACAATTAGATGTTGAGTTAGCTGTGACGACACCTAATGGCACATCAATCGAATCAAAAGTTTATAATTCTTCTCTGATCGAAGTTTGTGGGAAAGTGCTTCCTTCAAATCTTGTGATCCTTCATATAGTGGAATTTGATGTGATTCTTGGCATGGATTGGATTTCTTTATACGGAGCTCATATGAATTTCCAAAGAAGGGAAGTCACATTTCATATTACAGATCAATCTACGATCGTCTCTCGATGCAAGGATGAATATAACCTTCCAGTGGAAGATTCTTCCATCTTATGGGTATTGATTCCACTAAATGAAGGTTATTTATCTCGAATGGTTGGTGAGAAACTTACGAATAAGAATATGCCCATCGTACGGGAGTTTGATGATGTCTTTCCGGAGGAATTACCGGGTCTACCACCAAATCGTGAAGTTGAGTTTTCAATAGAACTCGTACCGGGTGCTTTGCCTATTTCAAAGACACCTTATAGAATGGCCCCAATTGAGTTGCAGGAATTGAAGAAGCAACTCCAAGAGAATCTTGATAAGGGATTCATATGCCCTAGTGCGTCACCTTGGGGAGCACCTGTTCTTTTTGTTAAGTAGAAAGATGGATCAATGAGACTATGCATTGATTATCGAGAACTTAACAAGATCACTATCAAGAACAAATATCCTCTCCCACGCATTGATGACTTATTTGACCAACTACGCGGAGCTCAATACTTTTCCAAGATTTATCTTCGTTCAGGGTATCATCAATTAAGGGTCAAAAGGGAGGATATACCAAAGACGGCTTTCCGTACAAGGTATGGACACTATGAATTTATAGTGATGCCATTTGGTCTTACTAATGCCCCTGCTATCTTCATGGATCTAATGAATAGAGTCTTTAAAGAATATCTTGATCAATTTGTGGTAGTCTATTCAAAGAGCAAGGAAGATCATGAAGATCACTTGAGAATTATATTGAAGACCCTGAGAAAGGAGAAGCTTTATGCCAAATTTAACAAGTGTGAATTTTGGCTTCAAAAAGTTGCATTTTTGGGTCACATAATCTCAAAAGAGGGGATATCTGTGGATCCAGCAAAAACAGAGGTTATCGAAACATGGTCGAGACCAACAACAGTAACTGAGATCCGACGTTTTCTTGGTTTGGCTGGATATTATCGACGTTTTGTAAAAGATTTTTCATGATTATCTAATCCACTCAGCAAGTTGACTCAGAAAGGAGTTAAGTTTGTTTGGACAGAGGAATGTGAAGTGAATTTCAAGGAGTTGAAAAAAAGGTTATCCAGTGCACCTGTGCTCACACTGCCTTGTAGTGGAGAAAGGTTTGTGATCTACAGTGATGCATCCAAGAAGGGATTGGGGTGTGTTCTTATGCAAAATGATATGGTGATAGCTTATGCCTCACGACAGTTGAAAATCCATGAGCAAAATTACCCAACACATGATTTGGAGTTGGCTGTGGTAATCTTTGCATTAAAGATTTTGAGGCATTACCTTTATGGTGAAAGGTGTGATATTTATACTGATCATAAAAGTTTAAAGTATATTTTCACACAAAAGGAGCTGAATATGCGTCAAAGAAGATGGTTGGAGCTGATTAAAGATTATGACTGCTCAATGCATTACCACCCTGGGAAAGCAAACAAGGTGGCAGATGCATTAAGTCGACAAGACCATGCTGGTTTATCCATGATGAGGATCACAAAAGATCCAATATTTATGGATTTACAAAGGATGGATCTTGGAATTATAATGGAAGGGGAAAAATCTTATCTTTCTCAAATGAATGTTCAACCATCTATACATGTGAAGATTAAAGAGGCACAGAAAGAAGATGTTGAGTTACAAAAGAAAGTGAGAAATGTTCCTGAATTCAACCTTGATTGTAATGGGATAATAAAATTCAGGAATCGGGTTTGTGTCCCTACCATCCCCGAATTAAAGAAGGAGCTGCTGGATGAGCCTCATAGTTCTTCATTCTCTATTCATCCTGGAAGCACGAAGATGTATAGGGAACTGAAAGAATACTTCTGGTGGGATGGCATGAAAAGAGATGTTGGTGAATATGTCTCTCGATTCTTGGTTTGTCAACAAGTTAAAGCTGAGAGATAGAAGTCTAAGGGGATGTTACAACCATTACCCATACCTGAATGGAAATGGGAAAACATCACTATGGACTTTGTCACAGGACTTCCTAAAACATCCAAAGACAATAATGCTATCTGGGTCATAGTTGATCATCTTAAAACGTCTTCACACTTCATTGCTATTAGAGAGGATTTCTCTCTAGATCAGCTTGCCAGGATATATGTAAAGGAAGTGGTAAGATTGCATAGAGTACCACTTTCTATTATATCTGATCGGGATCCGAGATTTACCTCGAAGTTCCGGCGAAGTCTTCAGCATACTCTAGATACAGAGTTGAGTTTCAGCACTGCTTATCATCCTCAGACAGACAGTCAGTCTGAGAGAGAAATTCAAACCCTAGAAGATATGTTGAGAGCTTGCTCTATGGATTTCAAAGGAGGTTGGGATCAACACCTACCTTTGGTGGAATTTTCTTATAATAATAGCTTTCACTCCAGTATTCAGATGGCTCCTTATGAAGCTCTCTATGGAAAGAAATGCAGGACTCCAACTTGTTGGGATGAAGTTGGGGAAAGAAAGCTATTAGGACCTGATCTTGTTGATGAAATGACAGAAAATGTCAGATCTATTCAACAACACATAAGGGAAGCTCAGAGTCGACAGAAAAGTTATGCCGACAACCGAAGAAAAGACCTAGAGTTTGATGTGGGTGATAAAGTGTTCTTACGAATATCTCCATGGAAGAGGGTTATGAGATTTGGAAAGAAGGGGAAGTAGATCCCTAGGTATATCGGTCCTTTTGATATACTGGATCGTGTTGGAAAGGTAGCTTACCGATTGGCGATTCCACCGAATCTCTCTCAAGTTCACGATGTGTTCCATGTATCTCTCCTGAGAAAGTACATACCTGATCCTTCACATGTACTCAGCTCAGAAGTTGTACCGCTGGAGCAAGATCTTTCTTATGAAGAATTGCCGATAGAGATTCTGGATCGTCGCGAAAAAGTCCTACGAAACAAGACCACTCGATTGGTGAACGTTTTATGGAGGAACCACCAATTAGAAGAAGCTACATGGGAGATTGAGGATATGATGAGGGAGAAGTATCCTCATCTGTTTGTTACAAAGTGACGAATTTCGAGGGAGAAATTATTTTTAAGGGGGGTAGAATGTAACACCCAAGATTTTTATGAGTAATATTTTGTTTTTATATATCATCAAAGGAATCTTTCACTACATACTAGCTTGGCTTACTTTACACGCAATCACGACCTTCCTCGATAGCTTGCGTCGTACGCAATACTGAGTTTCACTAAACAACGATATGCTATTAAAATATTATTAAAACTAGCCGTTATGAATATTAATAACCACTTTTTGAAATTTTATAAATTTTATCTTTCAAAATGGACTTCATTTTTGGATTCGGAATACCGAAATTAGCCTAGGGTGAAATTTTGGTATTTTTCTGAAAACATTCAATTTTTGATGAATAGTGAAACCACTAAGTGGTAGGTTAAAAACTGAATTTTGCATAAAACTTAATTTTACCGCTTCTGTGAATGAAATTTCGAAAATCCGACAGACACGATTGATATCAGTATGTAAAATGTGGTTCAATGAGATAAAAATAATTTTTTTGGTGAATAGTAACTTTTTACTATTTTTACCGCGGTTAATAGTAAATAGGGGTAAATATGATATTACTATTACCCTAAAACATGTCCTAATTCTATTGGATAAGTTTAATTCGACCAAAAACAAACTTAGGAATAAAAAATGACCATTTAGGCCCACTTGGGTTAGATTAGGACATTTATTATTAATTTATTTAAAGAAGGGTTAAAATAGTTAAAATCAAAGTTTAATAAGTAAATCATTTTTAATATGGGGTTATACATAAGATAAATTCGACTATAAATATTCATTAGAAATCTAAAAAGATTTCCTACATGATGGTATTTTATTTATAATTTTTAGACATTAAAGAATTTAATTTATTTATGACACAATTATGATGCAGTAATTATCTTATTTATGAAATATTGACATAATTGATGTTATAAACACGAAAATAAATGTAATTTTAGCCTTTTTATGAATTCCACTAATTTTCTAGGTTACTATGATATATTAGTGTTGATTTAATCAACTTGGTTCGAACATATAATTCTGTTATGACTTTCACAAAAATAATATATCAAATAGTGTCAAAATTGACACAAAATGGTTTTTAAATCAAATATTATATTATTAATTGTTATTTTATTCCTAAAAATCTAAGGTTCTGCAAAATGACTTAGATAAGGATATATATATTAATAATAAACAATTTGGGGTTCGTTTATCATGTTATAGTAAGTGTATTAACCATATAGTGTAAGAAAGCAAAAAGACACGGTAAAAGTTAAATTATTTAACTCAGAGATAAATCTAATTGATAATTTTAAAATAATTACCTAAACTTGTCTAAATCCTATTGGTTGATAGAATTGCGACCCATACCCACTTTAGCTTCGAAATAAGACCCTTTGGAACCATTATAAACCGATTTTGACTTTAATATTAAATAATATTTTGAGATATTCCTAAGGTGCCCCTCTCCTCCCTTATAAAAGGGCACCTCCTCCCCCTCCTCCTCACACCAATTTGAGCACTCAAGCTCGGCCAACCCCTGCCATTTTCTCCTCTCCACTTCCCTAGAATAATCCTAGAGGTCCTGGTCTTCTTCAAAGACCAATCTTAGTTCCCTAAGTGGAGGATTCAAAGAAGCGTTCCAAAGAAGAGGTAATATCCATTACCGATTTTTTCAATTTATTTTTTCTTCAACTTCTTCTTCTTTAGTTGTTTCATGATAAAGTAATAACATCAGTATTACTTACATACTGATATGTTATTATAAATATGAAACAACCCTAATTCACCTTATATCCATCCTACGGAAAAATGAAATCACTGCGTGTGCGTATGTACAGAATACCGTCTCCACGCCGTGGTGTAATCTATTTTCCATCATCTCCTTACAAGGATGGGTATAATGGTGTAATGAGTAACTATTTATGACTATTATAAAGTAATATTGATACTGAAATAATATATATATACTCCAATATAATTCCACGATCATAGGAACGATATCATCACTCGTGCGTTCGTACGGAATACCGTCTCCACGATGTGATGCGACTCGTTCTACATGATCATCATTACATAGTAATTATATAAATGAATTGAATGAATAAATATGATATTTTTTACACTAATACCATTCTGGATATAAGTTATCTATAACCTTAAAATAAGAATAAGAATTTATTCGGCAAAACACGCATAAGAACAAAAGGCAATAAAGACCCGAGTAACAAGTAACAATGAAATATTACTAACAAGAAGCTAAGAATATGACCATATATTATATCATATCAATATGTATGATTCTGGAATAAGTCAATAACATTATTTAAACCATTATACAGGAGCTTCGGACACGTACAAAGCAAATCGGACCTAAGGTAAGGGAAATATCACAATCTAACTTTTATCCGAGATTGTTTTTACTTTGGTAATTACTAGGGTGTATTTTATCATCCACATCCATGTTCCCTCAATATGTAATATTATTTCCATCCTTATACAATAGTTTATATCCAATTTTACCCTTCGGTATGTTTTTTGTAAAGGATATGAAAGGAATCTTTTGTCGTTTTTTCATACGAGGTACTTTTTGACTTTTCCGACAAAAGTACGAAGAATGTTTTTTTAACTTATACAGCATAAATGGATTCTTAAAACATTATTTCCAAGAAGCTTCCTTTACAAGTATTCAAGTTTATTTTTAATCAACTTCTTTTAGTTTAAAATTGTATGACATGTTAAGAAAGGAAAAGTGTTTTTGAAGTAGAAAGGATATTTTCCTCAATAATGAAGTTCAAGTATTTTATCAAAATTATTTTCCATATAAGATAATAAAAGGGTTCTGTTTTTATCCATATTATTACATGGATTTGATTATGTTGTGATGGAAATATTTTTATGAATTCCTTTATCCTATATGAATTGTTTTATGATGTCATGTTGTTTAAGAATCCCATTTTTATTACATGGGTTATGCTATGATGTATGGTTTATGATTTTGTGGCACACATAAGAAAGGATTCATTATAAGATGGGTGGGACCTATATCTCCCTACATGCATTGGGTAAAGATTTATATCTCATGAGATACACATGGCTGGAACGGAAGGTTATTTCGGTTCAGTGATACAGGACTGAAACGAGGAGTGAACTCGGTTCAGAAAAGGACTTTGTCCACTAAGATAGTCTTGGCAATGAGTCACGACTAACAAGAAATGATTTTCCATGATTATGTGTGCCTGCCACAAAGTTTCAAGTTTCATGTTATGATTATGGGGATCTCATTTTCACTTCTATGATTTGTTCCATGTTAAGATAGTATGATCTCTTTTGCAGGTGATGATTTTCAAAAAGATATGATATGATTTTTATTTTCATTATTTGCCCTTGCTGAGCATTTGAGCTCACCATTTTATGTTTTCTTTTCCTCAGGTCAGGAAGATGGATATTAAGTAGAATATGCTAAAAGGGACCCTAGATATGATGAAATAAATGGGAGACACTGTAGAAGATTTATGAACCAGTTGTTTATGTTTCCCAGTTTCTAAAGACACTATACCTATACGGTCCTTTGTGTTTTTGTCATATGTTGTAATAAGTGTGCTTCAATTTTGAAGTATTAACAATGTATGTAAAGTAGGGGTCATTATAATAAGATACATATATCACTATGTATCCAATAGAAAGTAATCATGGAACACGTAGTACATAAATATGGTGTTATTTTTGTTTTTTACATTAGTTTATGATAATATAATTTGAGAGGTAGACACATTGGATCCTTACATGGCTCTTGATCTTATGTAATAGAGATGATCCACACTAGATGGCCAACACTCACTTTTATATGATCATTCAACATTAAACCTTATGCCATGAAGATTAAGTTCATATGATAAGGATGAATTTCGATAACTTTTCCCATGACCCGAAAATGATAAAATTAAAGGAAATATTCATTATGAATACCACATGGTTCTAGTTCTCATGTGGGGGAAAATAAATTACGATGTGATATAGGTCAGTGAAATGGAATCATTCCCTAAAAATGGTACACTCTAATATATTAAGATTTGTATAGGATGTATCTAATGTCACACAATATAATTTTATACGAAATGGACAAAATATAGTAAATTATTACAAAGAAGACTATACAATGTCATTTTACATCATGCGGTACGGATGAGATATCAAATATTAAAATTCCACTAGCAATGAAAAATATTCTCTGAAATTCATTATTTTTTGTTTTCATTCATTTTTCACCATTCTGGTTCATATATTGTAGGTTTATTTGAACAATTAATCCATAAAATGGAATAGTATTACCGAAAACCCTTTTCTAGGTCCTAGATATATAATCATTGATTTCACTATTTGTCCTAGGTAAAATGGAATCAATCTATACATAGTTATTTAAAGTGAGGAGAAAATGTGATACTCTGTCATAGTGTATTTTTAGGAGAGGTAACCCTTCATTTATAATATAATGGTTAAATTAACAAGGAGGAGGGGGATATTTGGGACAAATATCGTAGTTGGGTTTGGTTATACAAACATAAAAATATATCATTTAATTAATGAAATATATCCACACGTAATTCGTATTCCTAGTAATAATCTACATCATGTGAATGAGAATAGAGGTGTGTCCCTCCTCAATTAACACTATTGGGAATATGATATATTGATGAAAAGAACCAATGCATTAATTTGGGAGATATAATTTTTTTCGGCCTCATCAGTAGGCCTATGATAAGATATCCAAGCATCACTACACATCCTTTAGTTACATTAATCATCCACACATCATTGTTGAAACATCAATGCATTGATTTTGGTTATATACAAGGGATACCAAGTTTTTTCCAATCATAGGGACATGGATAAAGATTATTACACTAAATGATCTTATTTATATTCAGATAAAAAGCATGTGAGGGGAAAGTATAGGTTTTGGGAACACACAAGAAAATGGATCAAGACCATAAAGAGATTCAATGGTATCCATATGATTCAAAAAATTTTGAAATTGTTGTTAATCCCATTGTAACATCTTCCATGATGTTACAACGTATTCCATGAGAATAAGAATCACTATTTACATAGTTAATTGATGTTTTTCCATATAAAAAAACTATTTTATGTGAATGTTTAGATTCTTCATCATGGGTTATAAGAGATCTGATAACTAGGTTGGTTGAAACATCCATAATCTTTTAATATAATAGAAATAGATAAAGGTACACTATGTAGATCATTTTTTTACACAAAAAAGACACATTTCATCCTCATTTCATGGATGAGGGATTTTATAAGGAAAAAATTTACTACGATCTAGCTTTTATATAGGATATTGCAATATAATTAATATATTTTAAATATGAATATGTACTATATATTTATATTCAAATCTATCTTGTATGTTAAATGGGGAATTTTTATCATGTAGATCAAAAAAATAATGATATATTTTTCTTTATTGGAAGTCATAACAATTCCCAAAATTGGTTATCCTAGAATTACTATATACAATTATGATTTATGAATCATGAAACACCCAGTTATTATAAAATACTATTGAATGAGGCCATTATAAAAGGCACAATGTTAGTGGATATGGAAAAAAACAAGTATGGTGGGATTTTTATTCTATTTTTTTTACAAAATATATTAACTATGACAAGTAGGTGGTAAAATGAATCTATAGTGATAGAATTATCAGAAAATGAACATCATGGTGGGATAAGATCTTATCTTTATGGTGATTTTTATAATAAGAGGATCATGGAAAAACCTTCATGGGTTGTTCACACATAGATATCACTCATACAAAGGATGTATGCTTCATTAATTCACTATGGAACTATAGATATAGATCCATTTGTCATCTAAGATCATACATATATCAACTTTTCATGCAATAGTATTAGGTATTTATTGGAATCTCACTCAAATAATTTTATTGAAATGAATTGTGGGCCTATTGGTTGTCAAATTTGACATGATAAAAAAATAATTCAAGATTCACATAGTTTGAGGACATATGATATTGAGATTTATATCCTATGTATTTGTAAATATTTGGATCATAAAATAAAGTGTATAATGTCATTGTAGTGTTGAATCCATTGAGGGAAATCCATCATACACGAAGAGGTCAAACATCAGGGAGAAGTTTATTCTTCATTGGAATCTATCTATAATCTAGTATTAGCAGATCTGGACATCACTATGTATCATGTGATGTTTGCAATCAAACCAACCATAGTTTTTATATAGTGTATGATTTACATTGATCCAAATTTAAAAAATGCAGTGTGTATATTATGTAGAGTTCTAGATGGGCCCACGAAAGGGGACATGAGCATCACTGTATATCCTGGATTATCAATAAATAATAAAAACATTATTTATATAAGGAAAATTTTTAATATATATCTAGTTTTAGGGTAGAGAAACATGAATTTTTTATGATTAATGGTCGGTCCTTCGATTGGAGATCCAAATATATGTGTGTAACATATTTTTCAAGAATCAAGACACATATATTTCTTTAACGGAAATTCTTTAAATAGATATTTCTCATATGCAAGGGAAAGGGTGATTTAGATTGGTACAATAATATGAAAGGGATATACCATACCCCAATAATTCATGTATATATAATACTATTTCATTGGGGAATGTGGTGAAAAAAGTGGGCCGCTCTGATTAGTTTAGAGTCATGTAGGATGGAATTATTTGTACATTTAGTTTAGGGTCATAATGATTAGACCAATGTGTGATTTCATTTATGGTCTTGTAACAATGACCTTTTCCATTTATTTTAATTTTATGTGGTTGGGATTTTATTCCATTCTATTTATGTTCAATTTATATAGACTAAGACTATATAGTTTAACAACAGACAAATAAGTAATTTTATACCATCATAAAACTATTAAAATTAATTTTTTTATAAATATCTCATTATTCATTATCCATCCATTATGGTAATAGAGTATGATTCATTTTAATAGGCCTTGTTTATAATATAAGTCTCTTTATATTATTTTTCAAACATTGGTGGAATATTTTCTGAGACCATAGTGCTTATTAAGTATATAACCAAATTGCCCTAGAGGAATTATGGGTGGCGCCTTTCTTATTGAAGGATTGTACAATATGATTCTTATTAATAATGATGTTCTGAACTGTTCGATACCTATTCTCATTGTTCATCTATAACACATTGAGTCACTTTTGGTATTTCATGTATTCTACGAGTTTTCCATCGGAAACAAAGTAGAGTGAGTGAAATTTTACATTTATGTGTTGTAATATCTCTATTCCATAGAAAATAGCTTATGGGGTCCCTTTCATTGTGTTATTAGTTATTAAGTGGTAATTCCACAAGTAATATAGAGGAATATCCAACTATGATCTCTAGTATTTATCCATTGTCATCTGTTTCATATTTGATAAATTCATATTAAAGGACTCAATATGTCAACTCATAACTACTTGAAAGAGAGATCAGTGATTGGATTCAATGTAATGACCCAGAAATTTCAAGGAAAATTTTTGCGTATTTTTTTTTTTGGGATTTTACAAGAGCGCAGTTTCTGACGGCACCTGATTCCATGGCCCGGTGTGCCCGGAATCATTTTCCGAAATTGGCTCAAGTACGTTCAGTGAACGGACGAGCGTGTTTTTCTATCATTTGAACCGGTGCTCAGAATCAAATTCTGAGGGCACCGATGGAATCGTAGAGCCAGTAATTGCTTAGAAACACCTTTTCCAGAGTTGTGTTTGCTCGGGTGTGGTTTTTTAATTTTTGGGGATAAGTTAAAGAATAAAATAAAAGTGGTGCGACTTTTATTTTTTATTTTATTTTACTTAAAGCAGGCTTATCCTATGTTAAGCAGATAATATGGGACCCACAATATCCTACCCACTTGTTAGGATATTTTTCAGGTGGGGCCCGCATGAGCCCCACCATTTCTTTCCCTCTATGTAATGCACCTGCACCCCCCCTTTTTAATGAGGTCAACCATGCGTTTTTTTGTTAAGAAAGGCCTCATTAATTTGGGCGGGTAATCATTACAATTAATTCATCGAATTAATTGTTTGTTTCATTTCCTTTTTTAATTTTAAAGGGTTGGCTTGTGCGTCATTAAAATAAGTCTACCCTTATTTTATTTCTGGGAGAACTTGTTGCATGGAGAGGATTTGGAGGAAAGCGTTCTTCTTCGACGAAGAACGCGAAGAACATGAAGAACACACCGATCTCTGACGAAGAATGCCAAATCCTAGGAGGTTGACTACACAACGCAATGTTCCACGACGACAATGATGCTTCTTCCGTGATGCCCCTTCGGCGACGTGACGATCCTCTTATTCCGAAACGGTTATTTCCGCGACGAACTCACGTTCGACGAAAATGATGAGGTTGGGGTTTATTGATTCTTGTTCGTGAAACATCCTTTGTCGTTCCTCACCTTATTTTTGGGCCGCTTGTTATCAACTTAACGGGAGGAGGTTGGACCGCACGAACACGACTGACCCTCCTCCCCCTTTGTTGTCGTGTTGTTGCGGTTCGGAAGATGGTGGCACGGTGCGACGGCACCGCGCGGGAACCTGGAGGTATGCGGCAAGGATACGCGGCGCCATCGCGCCGTGCCATTGGGGTCGAACCCTAGTGTGGTGGTAGTCGGGGCCACATAGGCGAACCAAAGACTCCGCAATTTGTGCTTTTGACATGCGGATCGATGGGCATTGATGGAACGGGTTGCAGAGACGATTTGATGATTCCGCAGTGAATAACGGGACCCAGGATGAGTATCGGCGCAGACGGAATTGAAAATGAACCACCGAAGAAACTACGGTGGCCCGCAGAAACCAACGGTGGCACGGGTGGCCGGAGGCGGCGGTCGGCCGCCCAGAGGCGGCGGCGCCCTAGCAGGCCGCTTGGAGAAACTGCCGCTGCAGCGAGCGTGTGGATCTCGTGGCCGCGCGGGATCCAGGGGGACGTGGCGTGCGCCGTGTCCGCGGAGCACCAGCTCGCTGGACGATCTAGCGAGTCACCCGGCCGAGCCAGCGAGTCACTCGGCCGAGCCGGGCAGCGCCCTTCCGGGTCAGACCCGGACTCGGGTCGGGTCGACTGTGTTCGGGCTGACCCGGGGGGTTGAGCCGGGTCAGACCGGGCCCAGACCCCCCATTTTCGGATCACTTTCCGTATTTTGCCCACATCATGGGCTACAGACCTATGATCGATGAACCTTCAGTTTTGTAGCGATCTTTTGATCGAGACGGTCGTTTCGGTATATTACACTCAATGCTTTGGAGAACTTTGGGTTCGGACGGGTTTCTTAGGATACGAAACCAACCAGGCCCTCGAAGCGGGAACGCCTATATCTTGAGCTCCGGATGTCCGATTGACGTGCCGTCGACTTCGTTGAATTCCTATTGATGAGACAGAACTTTTGTCTTACTCCGCTCGAGGTTTGGATGCCATCAGAGTGTGGTCGGGTTGGTTCTATAATGAAACCAACAGGGCCCCTAGAACGAAAAAGCCAATAACTCACAGACTGGGAGTCCAATTGACGCGTCGTCTGTCTCGTTGAATTCCTATGGATGAGACGGAAATTTTGGCATACTTAGCTGGAGGTTTGGATGTAGTTTGCTAATGGTCGGGTTGGATTGTTCCTGAAAACCAACTGGGCCCCTGGAACGAAAAAGCCAATAACTCACAGACCGGGCGTCTGATTGACGCGTCGTCTGTCTCGTTGAATTCCTCTTGATGAGATTAAAATTTTGGCGTAATTATCCAGAGGTTTGGATGTAGTTGGATAATGGCCGGGTTGGATTGTACCCGAAACCCAACTGGGCCCCTAGAACAGAAAGGCTTTTAACTTTCAGAACAGACGTCTGTTTAACGAACCGTCAGCGGCGTTGGTGATCACGTTGATAAACAGTTAATATGAGAATACCCTATGAGAGTTCAGGGTATAGTAGAGATACGGCTGGGTTGGATCACACACGAAACCAACTGGGCCCCTGGGACGAAAAGGCTAATAACACACAGACTGAGCGTCTGATTGACGGGTCGTCTATTGTGTTGAGACCCCTATGACGAGGCAGTACTTTTAGATACTTCTTTGAGGATCCTTGTGATACTTGGAGTATCTACCTATAGCTCATGGTGCAGACCCTCCCGGTGACGAGGTAGCCGAGTGCGGAGACTGTGTAGCCGGCTGAGACCTGACGACTGCTTGACTGATCGACTCGGTGTGTTTTTGATTGCCCAGTGGGGAGCGCTTGGCTGTAGGATCAGACCTACGGTACTCAACAGAAGGAGTACCTATGAAGGCTATGAGGGGGAGCGCTTGGTTTTAGCAGCAGACCCACAGCGGAGGAGCGCTTGGTTGTAGCTGTAGACCTGCAGTACTCAACAGAAGGAGTGCCTCTGGAGGCTATGAGGGGGAGCGCTTGGTTGTAGCGGCAGACCCATGGTGGGAAGCACTTTGTTGTAGCATCAAGCCCACTGTACTCGATAGGAGGGGTACCTAAGCAGTCTTAGGTTAGTGAGCAGTACCTCCGAGTCGTGACAAGACCACTGTACACTCCAGAGACGGGGCTCTTCCGTAGTTACGGTTTTGATAATGAAAATCCTGGTTTGAGCTGAGTCTATGACCTTTGTGTTTACCTCTTGATTGAGATGGGTTAGTTGATAACTTAGGTATATGTATGGGCATATACCTGGATAGTGGTTATCCGTTGATTTCATAATCTTGGTTTTCCTCATGATTGTGATGGGTTACTTGATAACTTTGGTATATGTATGGGCATATACCTAAGTAGAGGTTATCTATTGATATCTTCGTTTTGGTTATCCTTGTTGGTTTTAGTTAGAGCATGAGGTTCTCGGGGTCCCAACTGAGTATCATTATACTCACCCCAACACGGGCTATGCCTGAACCTCGTTGTGTTGGTTGCAGATGACGGGCAGTGCTGACAGAGGTCGAGTGTTCGAGGACTGGACGGTACCCGGAGGTGGACCACTCGACGAGTCAGTATCTGGAGGTGGACTTAACGGTGAGATGACACACAGAGATGGTTGACGTGTGAGAGCATTGAAGAGCTGCACAATATGTACCTACCCTTCAGGTAGGATCCGTGGTGGATGATCCAGGAGCTGTGCTATCTGTACCTACCCTTCAGGTAGGATCTGAGGAGGACGAACCAGGAGCCGCTTTCGTTCTTCCAACTATTGTCTTTTTCTGTTGTACTTTTGTTCAGTTGTAGCTGTACTTTCAGTTGGGTTTGTATTCTATCCCATCTACTTTTCAGCATTTTCATTTGTACATATTGTTTTACTTCGGCTCGTACTCTGTGGTGTTTTGTTTACTTTTATAAAGGCAATGCCTTCCCAGTTATTTGGAATTACGCCTTTTGTGCTAGTCTTCAGCCCCTGGCCTATGGAAGGTGGGATTGGGTTAGTCCCGAAACGGGCCCCGAGGACGGGTCATGACAAATTGGTATCAAAGGAGTCGGTTCTACCGCATCACTTATAACTCTGATATTTTCTTTCTGTGAAGCAATAGTGTTAAGTTTACTGAGTGTGGTATTCAGTTCTGGGAGTCCAGTGTTGGGGCGGGCGGCCGACATATCCATACACCAGGACCCTGACAACTGATTTCTGAATTTGTGCACGAAAACACTTATTGTGTGTGTCTTTCCAGAAGTTTTATTTAAATATCAGCTCAAACCAGGTCAGCTCACCAGGTATAAATCATTTTTCCATGTCACGTTGTTTCTTTCTGGATTACTTTTCACGGACGACCAGCTAGAGCCCAGAGGGATGTGCGTACTGACCACCTGTCGAGCGAGAAGGCTTCGGTACAGGGCCCCCTTGTAGTTGAGGCACTAGCGGAGGCAATAGCGGTACTACCATACATTGGGCCACCGATGCCACTAGCCCCAGTAGTAGGCGTTGCATGCCACTTGATCGCGCTACACGAGTTCCAGAGCCAGAGGCCACCCAGGTTCTGGGGTGAGACGGACCCGCAGGCAGCTGAGGATTGGCTGGAGGCTATGGTGAGAGTCTTCAGGCTAGTGGGGACGCTAGTAGACTTCATGGTGATCTTTGCTTCCAGCCTTCTTCAGGCAGCAGCAGGCATGTGGTAGAGCCACTTTTTCCAGTTTTGTGATGGGATGACCTTCACATGGGAAGACTTCGAGACCTTCTTCGGGGTGGAGTTTGTGCCAGTAGCTTTACACCCCGAGCGTGTTCAAGAGATGCTGCCTTTGCCGCAAGATTTTCGATCAGTAGACGAGTCATATGTGGGAAGTAGATAGATGATGCAGAGGTCTAAGAGGACCATAGCCAGCCGTATGAGGACAAGAAGTTTTATGAATGCGGCGGGAAGGGTCACTTGACACGTGACTGTCTGACTCCTCGTACAGTTGACCCGAATGCTTTGGAGAAGCCACCGAGGCAGAAGTAGTGACGAGTGCTTGAGCAACAGACGAGCAGTGGAAAAGGTAGTAGAGCTCTTGGAGCAGGTGGATAGGAGAGGAACTAGTGGATATTTCCCTTGTACTTCTAGTTCCATGTTGCTGTTGTATTCTTGTCTTTTCACTATGAGCTGCAATAACAAAAAGACACTTATCTTTGTGATGTTTCCTTTCCTGTCATTTTTTTGGGTTGATACTGAGTTGACCCGATTAAAACTGTTTAATTGACCCTCACTTTTGATATTTCTACTGGAGGAGACCCAGTGACCTCTCACGGATGCCGACAGTGTGACTCGACCCTTGGAGGCGAGAGTGACAGTTGGATCTTTTGGTTGTTACGTCGAGGCCTTACGACGTCATCCGTGGCATGAATGCATCATTAATGTCAGGATTGACTGTATTAGGCAATGGGAATGGTTCATCCAGGGGATGAGACCGAGATTCTCTTTTCGGAAAAGGAGAAATTTTAGCAGCTCTTTCAGATCATAGGAAAGGAAGGTGCATATCATCCAAGAGCAGATGATGACTGCACTGTGCAGTAAGTAATAGAAAACAGACACTAGTCTTAGAGGCTCGAGCATGATAAATGTTTCAAGAAGTGGAAGCCTTATGGAGAGATGAGTCTGTGAAGAAGCAGACATGGAGGTAGATCTAGGAGAGCAGCATGTGGTGGTGTACATTTTAACATGCTACAACCACCCATCTTAGTTGTCCCCGCCAGGCTCTGGGAGATGGAGGGTGGAGGAAGAGTGTGGCTACATGTAGTCAAGGATTGTGGCCCAATGGCTCTAAAAATGATTCAAGGGATAGTCTGTGTCCACTAATAACTCCTGTAGTAAGAGACATTGATATGAATCATTCCTTCCTTCCACAAATCTTGTCCCAGACCTAGAGTTTCCGGTAGCCGTAGACTTGACCCTCACGTCTGGAGATGCCTTGGGAGAAGAATCGATAATCACACTTATGCTGACAGTGTGGTCAAACCCACGAGGCTAGAGTTTCTGTTGGAATCTCTTGGTGGAAGCGTAGAGGCCTTATGACGTTGGTTTGAATATGGACTGGGAAATCACAGTTCATACACAAATTAACGGTATTTGGCAAAAAGGTTGTGGTTTAACTACAACATCGGGATGGGTTTATCCTCGGTCAGCGAAAAGGAAACCCCAGGAAGCACATGATAAACTCATGCACAACAGGGTGCTACCGATCACTCTTGAGTCGGTCAAACTTACCCTCGTGGTAGCAGTCGTTTTGAGTTTTAGTTATAACAGGAATTGGAGACCTCTAGAGTTCGAGGATGACGATCACGTCTTTATACGGGGTCTCACCTCGACGATGTCTACGGAGATGTGGCCATGGCAGAAAGTTATATCTGAGTTTCAGTGGACCTTTTCAGGTCCTCAGTAGGGTAGGTGAGGTGGCTTACCGTCTGACCATCCACCTCATTTTCACCTGGTGCACGACGGCTTCCATGTATCTCAACTAAGGAGACATGTTCTTGACCCGACGCATATCATCGGCCATGAGGAGCTAGACTTTGGCGATGAGGTGACTTTTTAAGGGTTCCAGTAGGAGTTGAGGGTCAACAGGAGCGGTCCTACAAGGGCAGTCGATTCCTCTTGTGCACATTCATTTGTAGCACAGGAACCTCTAGGTGATCACATGGGAGCAGAAGGCTCAGAAGCATGCTCAGTACCACTTTTGTAACCCTAGTTTGTGTTAAAGTTTTACGAGGACGTAAAGCCCTGAGGTGGGGGTAATGTAAATACCTGAAAATTTCATTGAAATTTTTTTCTTAATTTTTTTTTGGGATTTTACAAGAGCGCAGTTTTTGATGGCACCTGATTCCGACACGCGGTTTGCCCGGAATCATTTTCCGAAGTTTGGCTCGGGTACTTTCAGTGAACGGATGAGCGGGTTATCCTAACATTAAAACCGGTGCTCGGAATCAAATTCTGAGGGTACCAATGGAATCGAAGTGCCGGTAATTTCTTAGAGACACCTTTTCCAGAGATGCGTTTTCTCGGGTGTGGTTTTTAATATTTAGGGATAAGTTAAAGAATAAAATAATAGTGGTGAAACTTTTATTTTTTATTTTATTTTACATAAAGCAGGCTTAACCTATGTTAAACTGATAAGATGGGACCAACAATATCCTACCCACATGGTAGGATATTTGTGAGGTGGGGCCCGCATGATCCCCACCATTTCTTTCCCTATAAGTAACGCACCTGCACCCCCCTTTTTTAATGAGGTCAACCATGCGTTTATTTTGGTTAAGAAACGCCTCATTAATTTGGGCGGTTAAATCGTTACAATTAGTTAATTGAATTAATTGTTCATTTCATTTCCTTTTTGAATTTTAAAGGGTTGGCTTCTACATCAATAAAATAAGTCTACTCTTATTTTATTTCTGGGAGAACTTGTTGCGTGGAGGGGATTTGGAGGAAAGCGTTCTTCTTCGACGAAGAACGTGAAGAATGTGAAGAACGCGAAGAACGCGAAGAATGCACTGATCTCCGATGAAGAATGCCAAATCCTCAGAGGTTGACTAAGCAACGCCATGTTCCGTGATGACGACACATCTTCCGCAACACCCCTTCCGCGACGCGACGATCCTCTTCTTCCGTGACGGTTTTTTCCGTGACGAACTCACGTTCGACGACAATGCTGAGGTAGGGGTTTATTGCATCTTGTTTGTGAAACATCCTTTGTCGTTCCTCGGCTTATTTTCAGGCCGCTTGTTATCAACTTAACGGGAGGAGGTCAGACTACACAAACACGGCCGACCCTACTCCCCCATTGTTATTGTATTGTTGCGGTTAGGAAGATGGTGGCACGGTGCGACAACACCGTGCGGGAACCTGGAGGGATGTGGCAAGGATGCGCGGCGCCGTCGCGCCGCGCCGTTGGGGCCGAACGAAAGTGTGGTGGTAGTCGGGGCCACGTAGACGAACCGAAGACTCCTCAATTTTTGCTTTTGACGTGCCGATCCACGGGCATTGACGGAACGGGCCCCAGAGAAGATCTGATGATTCCGTAGTGAATAACGGGACCCGGGATGAGTATCAGCGCAGACAGAATTGAAAACGGACCACCGGAGCAACTCTGGTGGCCCGCGGACACCACATGCAGCGCCAGAGGCTGGTGGCGGCGGCGCCCCAGCATGCCGCCTAGAGAAACTGTCGTGGCTGAAGCCGCGGCGGTGAGCGTGTGGATCCCGCGGCCGCGCGGGATCCAGGGGGACGCAGCGCGCGCCGCGTCCGCGGAGCGCTAACTCGCTGGCCGAGCCAGCGAGTCACCCAGCTAAGCTGGGCCGCGCCTAGTCAGGCTGGGCTGCGCCCTACTGGGTCGGACCCGGACCCGGGTCGGGTCTACCTTGTTCTGGCCGACCTAGGGGGTGTAGGGCTGGGTCAGACCAGGCCCAGACCCCCTATTTTCGTATCACTTTCGGTCTTTTTCCCATATCATGGGCTACGGACCTCCAATCGATGCACTGTCAGTTGCGTAGCGATCCTTGGATCGAGACGGTAGATTTGGTATATGAAACTCAAGGTTTTGGATAACTTTGGGTTCAGCCGGGTTGGTTCGGATACGAAACCAACTGGGCCCTCGGAGCGGAAGCGCCTATATCATGAGCTCCGGACGTCTGATTGATGTGCCGTCGAATTCATTGAATTCCTCATGATGAGTTGGAACTTTTGGATTACTCCGCTCGAGGTTTGGATGCTGTCGGAGTGCGGTCGTGTTGGTTCGCTCACGATACCAACTAGGCCCCTGGAATGAAAAAGCCAATAACTCGCAGACCGGGTGTCCTATTGACGTGCCATCTGCCTCGTTGTATTCCTCTTGATGAGATGGAACATTTGGCATACTTCGCCGGAGGTTTGGATGTAGTTGGATAATGGTCAGGTTGGATTGTACCCGAAAACCAACCGGGACCCTAGAATAAAAAAGCCAATAACTCACAGACCGGGTGTCTGATTGACACGTCGTCTGTCTCGTTGAATTTCTCTTGATGAGGCAGAACTTTTGGCATACTTCGCCGGAGGTTTGGATGTAGTTGGATAATGGACGGGTTGGATTGTACCCAAACCCAACCGGGCCCCTGGAACGGAAAGCCTGATAACTTTCAGACCAGACGTCCGTTTAACGAACCATCAGCGGCGTTGGTGATCACATTGAGAAACGGTTCATATGAGAATACCCTATGAGAGTTCGGGGTACAGTAGAGATACGGCCCGGTTGTTTCACACACGAATCCAACCGGACCCCTGGGACGAAAAGGCTAATAACACACAGACCGGGCATCCGATTGACGCGTCGTCGGTTGTGTTGAGACCACTATAATGAGGTAGTACTTTTAGATACTTCTTTGAGGAACCTTGTGATACATGGAGTATCGACCTGTAGCTCGTGGAGCAGACCCTCCCGGTGACGAGGTAGCTGAGTGCGGAGACCATGTAGCTGGCTTAGACCTGACGACTGCTTGACCGATCGACTCAGTGCGTTTCGGATAGCCCAGTGGGGAGCCCTTGGTTGTAGCGGCAGAACCAAGGCGGAGGAGCGCTTGGTTGTTGCAGAAGACCCACGGTACTCTATAGAAGGACTACCTCTGGAGTCTATGAGGGAGAGCACTTGGTTGGAACGGAAGACCCACGGCGGAGGAGCGCTTGGTTGTAGCGGGAGACCCACGGTACTCAATAGAAGGAGTACCTCTAGAGGCTATGAGGGGGAGCGCTTGGTTGTAGTGGCAGAAAAATGGTGGGAAGCACTTGGTTGTAGTAGCAGGCCCACAGTACTCGACAGGAGGTGTATCTCAGTAGTCTTAGGTTACTGAGGAGTACCTCGGAGTCGTGACAGGACCACTATACACTCTAGAGACGGGGCTCTTCAGCAGTTACATTTTCGATAATGAAAATCCTGGTTTGAGCTGAGTCTATGACCTTTGGGTTTACCTCTTGATTGAGATGGGTCAATTGATAACTTAGGTATATGTATGGGCATATACCTGGGTAGTGGTTATCCGTTGATTTCATAATCTTGTGTTTCCTCATGATTGAGATGGGTTACTTGATAACTTAGGTACATGTATGGGCATATACCTAAGTAGAGGTTATCTGTTGAGATCTTCTTTGTGATTATCCTTGTTGGTTTTAGTGATACCTTGAGGGTCTCGGGGTCCCTACTGAGTATCGTTATAATCACACCTACACGGGCTATGCCCGCACCTCGTTGTGTTGGTTGTAGATGACAGACAGTGCTAACAGAGGCCGAGTGTTCAAGGACTAAACGGTACCTGGAGGTGGACCACCCGACGAGTTAGTATCTAGAGGTGGACTTCACAGTGAGATGACACACGGAGGAGGTTGACGGGCGAGAGCATTGAGGAGATACGCTATCTGTACCTACCCTTCTGGTAGGATTCATGGTGGAAGATCCAGGAGCTGCGCTATCTGTACCTACCCTTCAGGTAGGATCCGTGGTGGACGATCCAGGAGCTGTGATATCTGTACCTACCCTTCAGGTAGAATCCGAGGAGGATGACCCAGGAGATGCTTCCATTCTTCCAGCTGTTGTCTTTTTCTATTGTACTTTTTTTCATCTGTAGTTGTACATTCAGTTGGTTTTGTATTCTGGCTCATCCACTTTTCAGCACTTTCTTTTGTACTTAGTGTTTTACTTCCGCTTGTACTATGTGATGTTTTGTTTACTTTTATAAAGGCAATGCCTTCCTAGTTATCGGGAATTGTGCATCTAGAGCTAGTCGCCTGCCCCTAAACTATAGATGGTGGTCTTGGGGTAGTCACAGCACGGGCCTCGAGGACAGGTCATGACATTCAATTTTATACTCCTAATATAGAATTTTCAACTCATAAGAGCATAAATTGAACATTTGGTTCATTAATATTATTTTATGGGCATAAATCTTCAAATAATATTATACTTCTCAAAGATGATGATTTTTTTGTGTTTAATTCCATGAGGGATATAGACTTTTTCCATTATTTATTAAATCTTGTGGTAGTAAGGATTTAATTGAACTTTCCAGCTATAAAATGGGGATATGGGCCTGGGACATCCAATACCAATATGGTGAATGTCCATGAATAAATATTTAGTTTGAAATAACTCATGTGTATAATAAATAAAGTTGGAATATATTTTATAAGAACGATACATCTAGGTGAATTACAAACAATATTGTGTCATTATTGATAAGAAATGGAAAATTCTCCAAATTTTAAAGGAGAACATGGTCTTTAATAGTGGACCACCACACAATCCTACTAAAATTTATAACATGATGGAGAGTGATTCTCATACAGAAATGCATCTACTTTAGACTCTAGAAAAACTCATTTATATAATAATTTATATACATTTGATCAATCAAAAAGGACGGGGCATGTTTCTTGATCTCAAATCCATCCATTCTAAGCTCAGTTTGATGGGAGGATCCCAATATGAGGTAGTCTAGTATGGGGATAATCCACCCAGTAATTGAATCAATTAATGAGGATATATTCTCATCCTGATCTGGGATAGTGTACATTTAATTGATCATATCAATATAATAATTGTTTATTTAAGAGACTACCATAGGGTGCATGATATGGAAAACTTTATCATTAGGATCATTATAAAATATCATTTGGGACACATTAACCAACAAACTAACATGGTAATTTTGTGAGTTGGGGACTAGAATAAAAAGTTCATTTATGGGGAAATTCTAACATCATTTTAACTAAATGAACACAAGGGGGGGAGGGACTCATCCTTTTTAATGGAATATTAACTATTAATATACAAAATATCAAAAAAACGAGTCAGATTTAACATTCAAAGGGTAAATGTATAGTTTCATTGAAAACTCGAAGCCTACAAAGAGAGAATGATAGTATTTCACTTTTTATGAAAAATTTAGATAGTTGTAAAGAATATGGAAGAACTCCTTGACTGGGGTGAGAAGTAAAACCTCTACACCAAATACATTGATATTATGGATTTCCATTATTCTCTCAGTCAGATGTTGGGATGCTTTATCAAAGTACATTTCAAATGACATGGGAGTGTCATGGATAAATAATTCAAATTCATATGGATGACTTGTATTAACCTATTTTATTTCATTGGCAGGGTGAACTGTGAGAAAATAAATGATCGTACACTCTTTTATTTCCTACTATAATAATAACAGAATTTCAAAATGATTCATTATAACTACCTATTAATCCATATCCCATAAAAATATTGAATAATTTAGGATATAATTGACCGGATCAATGTGAGAGATTAGGAATACCTCTTGATGATTTATGTAATGAAAAATATTTTGAAAAATGAAAATATATTTATGGTAGTTATTATTGATATAAAAAATATCAAATCATAGTATTTAACATTTCCCAATAGAGATAATAAAAAATTCTACCATTTTCTAATTTTTATGTACATGAAGGGAATCAATATATCAATTCATAGTGAAAACTTATAAGAGTGGAATCCATTATACCAATGGAATTATGATCTATGAGTGCAACAAATATTTTTTGAGATTATTAAATGCATATTGAGTGTCTTCATCTAATTTGTATGAAACTCCTTTAATTTTTAACATCATGATGGAGAGGTATTTTATGATAATTTTTTCTGTGAAATTCATAATGTAGCTGAGGCATCCCTAAATCAATCTCAACTATTTGAGTTTTTATGTAGGTGATAGTTAATGGATCACACTATTCATCTAATGATAGAAAATGATTTGATGACGATGTACCATGATTCCAAGGAAATTTCAAAAAGTATCCCCTAGCACACACTTCGTGGGGTTAATGTTCTATATATACTAATTTTTTTAAAATTTCTAGAAGATATGATATGTTATCACATCACTACTAAAATTCAGTCACCGGGTAATCGATATTTCGTTTCAAAAACCTTCCGAGATAGTGTTTAATGATCTAATTCATTGAATGTTTATTGGAGGATCAAAAATTCATCAAATCAATGCGAATGAACATAAAACAGAAAATCCATTTAGATTCTCAGAAGGCGGTATCATTCTCATCCTCATGGCTAATTATTATTTAATTTTTTCTTATATAACCATATATGATGTAAAGAGATAATAAGTTAATGATCAGATATATGATATGTTTTATTATTAGTATAAGGAAACAATCCTTCAAAAAATAACGATTGTTGTCCATGAAATCAACGAACACCCTTATCTTCTCATTAAATTTAACAATTTGGAAAATGTTGATTAACAATTTTGAGTACAACACATCTTGGTTGATGTTGTATTTTATAATTATATCCACTTTGTATTTATCCTCAGTAGTGTTGGATATATTAATCCACCTTGATTACCTCTTTAAACCTTTATGATCATATTGAAATCCAGGATTATGGGTGACCACATCATATTCTTGTGTTGGAATATTTTTACAATTCCCTGTGAGTACATAAAATAAATAATTCGAGGAAGAAATATATATTTCCATCTACTTTGAAAAAATGGCTAGAATAATTAATATGATTATAGGGGAGATGATTTAATCAAATATAGGAGAGGAATTTTTTATTTCACCCTATTTTTCTTCATCGACTACGCTATCATGAGAATTGGGGAATTAAGTAACATAATGGTATATAGAATGAAAAATGTAGTAATTTTCCAATCTTATTTATTATGAGGTGACATAAATATATCCAAATAGAGTTTACATAGGGGAAATATATAAAGTGATATCATATATTTATAATCATATCTCTATATATTATTTAATGGAGTTGCATGTGATGATATTGAAATATTAAAGAGAAGATATATGGATAATATTTGCATATATTGATGCTGATAAGGTTTATTTGGATCCTTGAAATGTATCAGTATGGGAGTATTTGGATTCGGATGATAATATGGAACTATATTTTAAACCTGGTGAGGATGGGAGAATCATCATTGGAATTTTAAATTATGAGGGAGCATGTTTGACTGGTGCATTTTCATCTATAGTCTCAATCTCACTGGGTTTATCATAATTTCCCATTGATAGGATCATATTAGTTATCAAATAGATTACTATATAAAAAGGGTATCGTTATATAATTAAACAGATATGGCATCGTGGAATTGGGTTATTTTATCAATTAGATTCATAGATGATACATAATCATTTAGAAGTATGATCCAAGGGTTTACCTTGGTTGTTCGAAAACAGTTCGGTGAGTCAACCTTCATGATGTATTCCCTCATCAGTTTTCTTCCATGTATCTTATAAAACCCCAATTTAGTTGTCTATTATTCACAAGATTCAATGGTGTAACCATCACTATATAGTACACCAATCATTATTTTGATAGAAAAAATTATAAATTTACTATAAAATGACTTTAATATCATACGAACATGAAACCAACGTCTTCCTATGAAAATAAAGAATACAATATCATAATATATTACAATAAAATCATTGTGGAATATACTATATTTGAATTGGTATATTAATTTGATTCCCTATAGATAATTTTACTAACTATTCTCAATATGTTGGATGGGAAAAATTGATGTTAATATTTCATTATAGCCATAACACAAATTCCAGAGTCTCAAGACTTTTATAATATTGATACATGAACTTTTTTCAATCATAGATCAATGAATTTTGACATTTCAAATCATTCAAGAGACATACAAGGGTCTAAAATATCCATGTAAAATGAAATATTGACCTTTCTATATGATTGAATTTGTATAATGACACATTACATAGGTATTGTTCACAAAATGCACCTCATTCATAGTGAATTTTGTCTAGAAATATAAGGCAAAATGAAGAGACTCAATTTTTAATTCCCTAAGATCTTTTGAGAAGAAAATAGAATTTAAAAGTTAATATTATGATTGGACAACAATAGAATATTTCATGATGTCAGACATCTAATGGAAATTTTTGTGATACAAAATATGGAGTTGTTCATTAGATGTAGACTTTATGGTCATGTAATTTAGCACTTATTATCCATTCATCTGTTATGAACTCGATGGAATGTTTTCCACTAGAATGTCGGTGGATATTATTTTACAATGTTCCTAGTATATCCAATAATTTTCCTTCATTAATATCAATCATCAAAAAAAAATCTATTTTGATAACTAATGAATGATTTAGAAATTTATCCATGCTTCTACTTAACTCACTAATGTAATTTTGTAAGGGTTTTTCCTAGATATATAGATTCAAATGGAACATGGTAATAATAAGAAACATTACCAAGATTTTTACTTCTATATATTATTGTACAATGTGACATATTCCTCCAGCTCCATGTTTATATGCAGTGAACTCATGTGAATATTAAAAATAATTTTTAAAGAAGGAATCATGTTGGTGGATAAAATTAATAGGGTCGAAAAGTAATTCTTTATATAATGTGGATTACATTTTTGGTGGTGGTATCAATTATTTAAATGATGTGGGAATGTAGGTCTTGAATGTTTTAGGAGTGGGTCCAGACTTTTCTTCAAACACCATATTTTACTACTTTTTAGTTGTTATTGGCTCTAATGGATAGATTCAAATTCATTTCCGTGGATAGTGAAATTGTAATTGGGGATAGAACTTATTGACTGTGTGGTTCCATATGGGTGTAATGATCCTAATAAACTCTATGTCAAATAATATAATTACCAAAATTTCGTTGCATATGGTTAAGAGTTCATATAATTCTACTTCTACCTATGTTTGGATAATGTCCATGTGGTACACTTGGTCAACAAGGTTTCCCAGTTTCACCTATTAGGAATCTACCATTTTTTAGAGGATATTACTAAAGTATAAGCTGACTTGGATGGTGTGGTCAAACATCTAATGAAAAGGGGGAATATTTGGGAAGATTAATAAGGTGAATTTAATCAAGTTTCCTATATATGGGAATGAAAAGGATACTACTATCCAAGGTAGATATAATTTATACCTGAAATGTATCTTTTAAATGCAGTATGTTTTTATTCTTTAGTCCTCATATAGTGGGAAACCCTAGTATATAATTTTATATGGATGAGTTTTATTTTTCAGTTGTTTTCCATATGTAGGAGTCAGCAGGAAATATAGTTATTCCCTGGGTTCCAAAATAGTATTTTATACTAATTTAATCATGACATTAGATGTTTTTTCTTTGGAATAACGTTTTTTATATTCACTGGGAATAAGAAAATATTAATCCCTAGATCACCAAATAACATTTTCTAGAGGTTGTGTAATGCCTATAATGTTATAAAATCAACTTAGGTTGTTGAAGAAGATTAACGATGACTATGGATCATTATATGGATTATGCATGAACGTATCTAATTGATTTTTAGATGGAATTTTCATATTTATCATGTATTTTAGGTATCTCCATATATCAATGAAATTGGATCCACTTTCATTTTAACATTGCTGTAAATTTTAGGGTTCCCTAAATGAAATATTTCATAATGTATCTTTGAACAGGTCAATTAATTAGAAACAAAGGTATTTCGAATCCATGATTTATCAAAAAATAAAACCCTTGTACCAAGAAAATTTTGTTCCCTTCAATGAGTGGAAATAAATTTTAACCGTATTTATGTTCGATTTTTCCAATCATAGATCCACATCGACATAAAAAATTTGTTAAATCATACTCCAAATATCCTGTAACATTTATGGTTAGAAAATTAGGGTTCCAAATATTGGGTGGAGTTGTAATAGTGTGCATTCAATCAGGATATGGTTTCTATTAAGGATACATTAGTTTTCACTACCATTATATGGCTCTCATTTGAGTGTTAGGTTACATGATGGAGTTGAGAATGTTTGGTTGAAAGAATATTTGAGATGATCAGATGATACATATAGATAATTAATATAAATATATTCTCCCTATAAAAATTATCTACTGACTGCCAATCTGATTTAGTCTTGTGTGTCTTTCACAGATTAAGGGGTGATCAATTAACAGTTTGGGTGATCCTTGTTCTTCTTTGGTCAATGGGTTAATATACACTAAAATCATAGAATCAGATCTAAATGGATTCTATGGATCGATATTCATTGGTTGAGTTGCCCCTAATTTTTTAGTTGGATTATAATCGTTATATTTTTATTGTATATTATACTCCCTGGGAATTTTATCCCCAAGTAATATGATATTGATTAATTTCAAATGGAAGATACCAGACATGAATTTCACATTTTTTTTATTCTATAGAGTGGAATTGAACATCATTAGGTTATGGATAAGATATAGAAAAAACATTAACATTAAATTTAACATATTGAAAATTGGTTTTTAATAGATGATCATTTGGAGGTTCTATGTTTTAGTTTTACCTTTTATTTCTTAAATAATCACCAATCCCATTTGTTTCTATTTGAAAAATATTTCAAATGATTATTTCTTCATAACATGCATTGGAATCTATTTCATAACCATCATACACTTCTAGATAAACAATGGAGATGTTAATCCAGAAATACCTGGAAGTGGGGATCATTCTATACCCTTACGATTAATGTGATGAATATTTATTCCATATTACTTGTTCATAACTCTAATCAAGGGAATCATTCGAGTATTCATTTTAGTAATACATTTATACTTACTATATCTGTAGTGATTGTTATTATTTTTAATTGATTTTCCCATAACATTGATATTAGAAGAGTATCCTTATGAATCCTCTATCCATCCACATGGATCATGCCCTGATTGATATAGTTGTGTCCCAAAATTAAAGAAATGTTGGGGGAAAATGAATGTTTGAGATCAATACCTTTCTTTAAAAAGATATAATTCCTACATAATGGTGATAATATTGGCCAAAATCATTTGGGATGGGTAATAATTTATTCCGATACTAGAAAATCAGGTATACATTAGTGGTTTGGTGAATCATGTTGTGGTTTTGGTGGTGAAAATTCCCCATCCATGTGGGATTAGGTCGCTCCATGACATTTTCTATATAAGCATCCAATGGAATTCGTTTTAGATCAGTTGATTTTAATGGTGATTGAGAAAGGTGAAATTAAAATTCATAATGTGAACTACCAACCACCATAGGCTATCATAAGGTTATGGTCTTCTCTTATATTAACTTATATTCATTCACATCCTTATAGACAGGTTTACGTAAAACCATATAAATGGATCATTCCCTTCAGTCAAACCGTATTTGTTTTTTAGAGATGACATAGTATTGTTTGATTGATTATCTAGAATTCACCAAATTTATCTATATAACCTATCATTTAGTAATGAAATATTAGGAAACCATCATTGAGTCATTTTCTATCATTGGAGTGGGATAAAATATATTTCCCCAATTTTTCCCATCCCAAAATATGTACATCAGATGGATTGTTTGTGATTATGTGAAAAATTACCATTAAATAATGGGGAAAACCTCAATTCATGTTCTCACAAAGTTTATTGGATGTCAAATTCCAAACTATATGGAAATAATCAAAGGTTATATAATATGTGAGATGTTTCATCTATTGAAGATGGATTTCATACCCATGATATGTGAGGTTCTTATGTGTTTTTTAAAAGGGTCACACATATGTTCTGACATAGGTATTTTATGTAGTCCTCCTTTACCACATCATGACTTTTATAATTGGATGTGAAAATGGGTCCAAATGTAGTTTGGAGGCTATTCACTAGTAGTTCGTTCCATATGTACATTCCATTTTCATTATATATTAAGGTAAACTCATCATCCTAATCTAACCATTGTGGCTTCTACCCTAGTGATTTATCAAAAATTTGAGTGTTTCTATATACTGGTGTAAATGAAGTATCATTAGAGGTAGATGAGTCCATGAAATAATAGAACTTGATCCACTGGTCACTGCTAAATGTGAAGGAATTATTGAAGTGAGTTCAATTATGGGAGGCCCATCTTATTGTGTATTTTGTGGTGGACCTCTAGAACTATTGATCAAAATATCAGTGGTGGAACCATTGTGGCTAAAGTTACTATTACTTTTGGGGAGGGGTTATCAGGATCATGAACTTCCATAGAATGGTTTTTAGGGCCTCAAATGTATCACTACTGATCAATGTACTAATAGAGGATTTATCTAGGTTCATTTCCTACATTAGGTGCGATTTACATTAGATACTCTTCTTTTGGGACAGACTAGTAATATATTCAGATGAGATTCTGGTATTACCCTCACACTATTTACTGAGAAAGTAGAGAAATCTCATATCATTGAATAGTAATTTGGGAATGGGATTTATTTTAAACAAGAATATAACAATGGGTCCCTTCAGATATTGATTGAATATTTTCCACTTCTCTAGTAGTCCTCAATCCTTGTCAATGGGCATATTCCTTCGGAAATGGAGGGGGGATGCATACATGATTCTTGGATGCCACTAGGATATACTAACATGCATCTTGGATGGATTATATAATTTGATCCTTGTTCTATGAATCCATAAAAGTATACATACCTTCCACTAGGAGGGGAGTGTGGGTATGTGACATGTCACGAGTAGTTGTTAACATGGCCAATGAGAATCATTAGAATTTGTAGGAGGAGGAATATGAGCCTTCTCTTGGGAGATCATTAAGATATGATGAGTCCCAATTTATAATGGAATTATCAATTACTATTGATTTCATTGTAATATTTAGACAAGAATATAGTTCTATCTATCCATTTTCACTATGTTATATTTTCACAACTCTATAACGGTGACAAGATATGTTATTTTTTCACAATGGTAGTGGAAATATATTCCTTCTTATACCGTAGTTGTATTTTTACGACGTTTTGATGTGCTATATTTGGAGGGTCAGGAATATATTTCTTCCACATGGTTATTATCATGATTAACTGACACACATTCATTGTTCCAGTCAACGTATGATGGTGGGTTTGTTCAGTGAGAACATGGATAGGGGATGGATAACTGGTTTCCACAAATGTTTGTTAGCCCGATTCATCAAAATATATGGGGGATATTCACATAATCCCTAGGGTTTATAGCTTCTTATACATGATGAGATCTATTAAATGCCCATGTCTAAGGAATCAGGGGACGAATATTCTAAGAGGTATCATTAGTAGGATGTTAAAGATAGGTGTTCATAAAATGTTAAGGAAAACAATAATTTTCTAAAACCAACCACGGAAACCCTTTCATAGAGTATAGGTTATTATTGTCCTTCTGATAAAACATCCAAAAATAATTAAGGTGATTATTATTTAAATATTGATAATATCTCTTAAATTGGTTTTAGTTCATAACAGGTGTCGCGACCTTCATCCAAATGTTCCTCTTGAAGGATAGTTTATAAGGAATCAGTTCTTGGAGACTCACATGTAGAAACCTCCATGGTTGTAATGGTATTGTGTTAATGGATCTCCTCCACCATCATATTCAATGAATGGTACTATAGGTTTTTTTATTAGATAAGTATTACATTGGATCATGGTGGTTATGTCTATTGATGCACATGATGTATGAGAGTTATTCAATGAAAACGATTCCACCACATTAGAAGGGATCACTGAAACAGTTCTTGGGAATTTATAACACAAAAAAGTGAATGTATATCAATTAAATTTTAAAATAATGTACATTATATACCATTCGACATCAAAGGTAAAATATTCACATCCAGTTCACCATCTTTATGTTCCTAATAAATATTAAACAAAATATCCAAACTAGTGGGAAACCTGATTATTTTTTATAATGATTTATTCACACTAGATTAATCTATTTTATTTTAATTGGTTTCTCATGAGTATAGGTTTTCAAACCATAAATACATAACTATACCAAAATCCATGAAAATATATGACACTAAAGAACTTTTTTTCAATGTCATGTGGTCCCTAGGGATTCTTAAAAAGGATGCTTCAGAATGTTCATTAATTGATATAATGGTAGGTCAACCATACTAAACCCTTTATATTTAAGTATTTCATACATTGGGTCTCTCTTACATAGTTAATACTTATACTAAATCATTTTAAAATTAGCATTATGGGACTAGGTTCTCTTTGAATTGATTATTGATCATCAACATGTATGGACAAGAACTTCTTTATGTAAAAGGATATTCATCTTTTATATTTTCTAGGTGGTGTTAAATGTAATGGTGTTATGGTTTACCACCATATAAATAATCATTAAAAAAATTATTTTCATATAGGACTGTTTATGATATTACATAATTCAGATTTATCCTCAAAAAGAGTCTTACGTATCATTCAATATGATGAAAAAACCCCCATTTAGATAAAATAGAATTTTTTATGTTTGTGTGGGAAATAATGATCCTTATTGATAAATGTCTTATGATATGTCTGGTTTGATTAAATTTTCATAGAAATTGGTTCTATTGGACATATTCATAAGAATCCACTTTTGTTTATCCTCAATAAGAATATATCCAATAGATGATGGTTTTTTTCTTAGAAAAAAAGAATACAATATAATAGATATTTATATCCTCATTGAGAGTATATCCCAATAAGATTGATATGATTTTTTAGAGAAAATTTTACTATCCAAACAGATGATCGTTTAATCAATAATATGACATAATGAGGAGAGTTCCTAGGGGATATATACCTAGAGAAAGGAATTTATATGATAATAAGGATAAATCCATATAAGAGTAGGACATTAATAATATAATAATTAATATTTCCCAATGAGGATTGAAGTTAATTATTTATGACTTTGAGTGTGATCATCGTAGATTCATCCAATGTATCCTAGTTTATAACAATCAAATAAAACATAATATGATTCACACCCTTTAAAGTCATATGGAATGACCATACCATACAATTTAATGAGTTTATTCAAGGATGATCCCCATGTAGATTTTCTATATTATATTCGGATATCTATGTTATGAAAGTGTCAATAATAGTGGATTGAGAGGGGATTAGAAATTTGAAAATTAAATGGGAGGATTGATTGGGGCTTATAATTTTTAGGATGACAATGTGGGTGTAATTTCAATTTTTTCCTCAAAAAGAATATTTTAGATATATAATCCAACAAGAATATATCACTATTTGATGAAAAAGTGATATTATATGATTATGAACACTGTATGAGAGTTCAATATTAGTTTCTAATGAAGATTATTCATGGAGGATACACATCATAAGTGTCTCTAGCTAGTTATTAATACCACCAATATGATCCATCGTAGGTCATATATCCATACCAGAATCCCATCCTCTCATCTTATTACCAATTATTATAATTGGGAGAATATGAAGGAAGGATAAGTATAGAATTCTACATGATTGAATTGGGGATTAATCTAGGATAAATTATATTTTTATAAAGACTTGTTGAATATAAAATAAATTTATCCTCAACCTGGGAAATATCCCATTACTATCCAAATATTTAGGTCATATTTTATCAAGGAAATGTGTAATTTAACACCCCTAGGGGCCCTGATCGACAATGTGGATGAAGGGGATATATTATTTGTTGATATAATTTAATATAAATTGGGGAAACACTATTGTGAATTCCCTAATTATATTCATCATGATGTCTAGAATAATGATTTATGATTGTCATTTTTTGTGTTTTGAACATGGAGAGAGAGTTCTATGAAGTAATACAAAATTGTAATATTTGGATGAAAAAATGTTGAGGAAATAAGGTTTTTGAAATGACATTCATTCTCTCGTGTCCATTCAAAAGTAATGGTTATTTCATGTCTTCACAAAATTTTTACATTCAATGTCATAACCAGATATATATTAAATGGTGGGTTTGGTTCTTGCCTATTGGGGTCTATATGCACTTCCTTAGGCATCCAATGAAGTCCCTTACATGGTTTATTCATTATGATTTTTGATTTAATTCAGTTGACAATCCTTTGAGATTCAAATTTTATTTTATAATATTATTGATATAATTAATTAATGTAATTCCAAGAGTCAAGTGTCACTCTTGATCCACCATTTTCATTATTACCTAATAATTTCATCATCAATCTCTTCAATTCACACGAATCAAACTTTCACTATGGTAGGTAGTCCATCATAAATCATATTATTCTCTTTGATATTTATCTTTCACATAAAAGCCTAAATTAAATTTTATTTCATTACAAATTAAATATTTTCAACATCTTCTTTTAATTTCACCATTTTATCTTCCTCTTACTACATATACAATTTTGAATCCCGAACAACAATAGTGAGTTTATTATATTTTTCAATCAAAACATCATAATCTTCAAGAGAATCCTCTAATTCAACTTTGAGACAAGTACATTATTATAATTATCTATTATCATATTCACTTTCTTCTCTAATCGAGGAACATATTAAAATATACATGAGTGATTCATGTTTTTTTTATATTTCTAGTCCACAATTTACTTCTACTCTCTTTCCTCAAAAATGAAATTATCCTATGAAACAAGGTTCATATTCTTAATGATGTTTCACTTAGTAATTCTCTAAACAATTATAATGGATAAAAATAGATTCCATAGAACATCATCCCCCAAATCACCATCATGAATATTCATGGGAGTCGTTGATGCAAGGTCCCAGAGATTTCCACATCCAATGCTTGTGATTAAAATTTCCCCTATGAATCTCTACTTATTATTTACATATTTGAATAATATTTTATAATCACACAACATGGTAATATTATTTAAATATTTATGTTCCAAAACCTTATACATTCAAATTTCTATGAATTTTCACCAAAATTGTTTATCTCATATATAACTAGATTTATATAAAGACTATCCAATGTCATCCCTTTTTGATATTTATTATCATTAATAGAAGAATTTGGATTGAATTAGGGTGGATATAATATCATTATACACTATAAAAGTCAACTTCATAGAAATAAATTATATTTTAATTCATTATATGTGGTAATTTTCATGTCATCTCCTTTGGTTTTGATTGGGGTAGATAAGGATCCACGCAAATCATTGATTACTATATAATCGATATCAAATTCTTCATAATTTCCACTAGATAAACACATATTCCCTATATTGAATCAAATTACATGTATAGAACCAATATAAAAAACCATTCCTAATGCTTGGAATTTGCGATGCATCTGAATATTCAAAATTTAAATGTTATGTAACAAGGTGATCTAAAGATCTCTATGATTTACTTCATTCATTGGATCCACTAATATAGATTCACATATGCTAGCGTTTATCATAAATAAAAAATTCCCCCATTAGGTTAAACACCCATAGATGAGGGTAGTGAATCAAGGTGTGATAAATAATATAATCCCCTTATCCATAATAAATCATCATAAAAAAGACACTCCGCCCTTTTTATTGAATCAATATATATTGAAATGAAAGTATGAAACTGACTTGGTAGATTAATTGGTTCTCCCAAACTATCAAAGGTGGATACAAAAAAATGTGACAATGTACAAAAATCAATATTGTTCTCTATTTTCAATATTTTTTGAGTGAAATCCACCTACTTCTATTTCAATACAAATCACTTATTAATATACAATTTCCCTATATTTTTATTTGTACTCACCATTCTACATTTTGATGTTATTTATGAGTTGAATAGTCAATTATTATAAAAACATTATAGTTTCATGAATATCATCTTTAATAGAGTTGATGAAATAAAATTTAATATATGTATTCATTTAATATACCATAATTTTCACACAACTGTAAATGCTCACACAAATCCCTTCAATTAAATTCAAATTATCCTTGAAAAGAGTTTGGTAAATTTTGGTTTTCAAGACAATGTCCACGAAAACACCAATATTTTTACTTCATGTAAATAATTTAAAAAAAAATTCTTTATGCAATAAATATGATCACATAACTGATATATGATAATAGATAACTGGGGGTTTTCATAATCCTTTTCCTCTTTTAATTTATGGAATAAAAACCAATTTATATGCATGGAAAAAAATTTCACAACATATTCGGGGCCATATATCATATCACCAGTATTAATTATAATCATGTAGAATTATATATTACTTACACATTAAAAAAAATATATTTCATGATTCTACATAACGTTTTTGGGAATCATTACTCTACTTTAACATGCATTGGCCATGAGTAACCATATTCTTGTAACTCTACTATTTCATAAAAGTACAAAATTTTGTTAAATTTTATATGAAACATCCTGACCACCATATATCATTTCCACAAATATTTCATCATCATTGTTAAAAGTCATTATTGTTGAAAAATCATGTCAAGTAACATTTTGAAAAAAATAATTTGAGATTTTTAACTGCAATTGACAACAATCACAACCATCCAAAAATCATGGCAAAATATCTTGTGGTATTTTTAACCAAGATCACATTTATCAAAAGAGTCATCAATATTTTTTCTTGAATGATTTTATAAATAAGTAAATATCAAATATTATTGCCTCATACAAGAAAAAAATTTGAATCATCAAACGTGTAAACATTGCATCCTCTCATTTTTGGCCTGTAACTCATAAAAATAAAATAAATATTATATTACAGCAAAAATAACAAATATAAGGATTCTAACATCTTGAAATAAATTATTTGTACCCTTATATCACTATTAATCTACTTTCACCCATTAAAATCATCGTATTCATATTAATTATAAATTTAATCTTCAGTATTGTACTACAAGGAAACTATATGAAATATTTTATTTATAATTATTTTTATTGAATTTAAGATTATGAAATTGTTAAGAAATTTTATATTTTATTTCTATAAATTTAATAATTTATTACATACCTTGGAACAGATATTACCATCACTAAAACTATTTATTCTTAATAAGTTTTTATGATTTTAGTTTAATTTTTCATGTGGAAGTTAATAAGTGATATAAAATTAATACACCAGAAAAGTAATAATTAAATAACCCAATGATGAGGCTTTAATCATAATTTTTTTCTCAAAATATCTAAAACATTCTAAACAAATCCCTCTATATATAAATAATAAGTGACCTAAAAAGTAAATAATTTTTACATAATAATTTTTCATCTAAAAAAACCATAACCACAACTTTTAAATTGTTAAAAGAACTATGGTATCATTAATTCCATTCCACAACCAAGATAGACACCATATGCATTGGAGAGTTCACCATTTTTATTTCTCAACTATTCAGCATTCCATTTTATACTAGAACCATGATGTGGTCAATATTATACCTGGATATAAATGATTTTTAGACAATTAAATTACAAAATTCTATTCATTTCGATTTATCCATCACAATTAGTGATTTTTATAAATATACCAAAATGTGTCTTCATTGAATTCAATATTCATTTCGACTAGATTCACAAATAATAGCTTCGAGATTCAAAATCGATCTTTAACATCATTCAATAACAACCATATTTGTAACTGAACTTTAACATACCTAATAAACCCTATTTCATATATTTGTAAATGTGAATCATATGTCAGTGATAGAAAATATAGAAAACATTGACACTTTTTTTTATAAAAACAAAATTCATAAAATTTATTCAATAGTATACTCATTTGAAGATTGTTATCAACTATTCCGAAAATATATCCTTAATAATAGATCATTTCATTATGATAATAATAGATTTTATATAATAAATATAAATACAACATGAATATACTATATATAGACGACAATAATAGTTAAATAATATTCATAATTTTGTCTACTTTATATTCATATAAACATTCATATCCACATTCAAATCTAATAACATATATTTTTCAATAATTTTTATAATTTTTAATATATATATTTAAAATAAAAAATATATTATAAAAACCCAAAAAAATTAAAATTGTTCAAACACACTAAAAAATACTTCTTAAAATCAGTGATTCACACAAAAAACAACAGAATTACAGTTATCTCACAACATTCCCCCTTTTGAAAAATCTATGTTAATACATTCCCCAATCAAGGACTCCTCCAATTGAAGGAAAATATTATCATTTTGGTTTTTTTTATTATATCCTAATTCGAAAATAACAATACAATTAATAGATAAAGTGTTCAAAAAATAACATAACCTAGAGAATAGATAGGTTGAACTCCCATTACAAAACATAGAATTCAAAAAACAACCTAATATAATGTATTATATTTTTTTCAACTTATTCATTTATTGAAAGATAAAAATTCTTTGAAAACCCTTCTTCCATATTTACCATGATAAAATCTAACATGTAACAAATTTTTTTTAAAAGAGAATATTGAATTAGGCATGTCAAAAGTTTGTTGTTACAAGGATTATCAAAAACCAAAAACAATAGTAACCATACATTTACCTTGATATAATTATCTAAGGGCTTAATGTATAGAAATTAATTAATATCAGTGGTAGTAAAAACACATTTAACATTATATATGCAATAAAACAAAATTTACTTTCTTTGTGTGTTATGAAACAATTTTTTATACTAAGAAAAAATAGAATATACACCTCATTATTATTACATACCATTAAAAATTCTACTAATATATTTATATATTTTTTATTTATGTTGACTATTACAAAATCTGCATCTATAATCACAATTGTAAACCTATCACACAATGAAATTCAAAAAAACTCATTAATGATAAAAGTTATTTTGTTGATTAAACCTTAGAAATGTTTTCTAAACTAGTTCCAATTAAATTATTTTATATCAATGTAATTTTAATTCTTCAATCCAAGAGATGTTGTTGTCTATTCATTACTATAATCCTTCATTATAAAATATTATAGAAATTATGATTCATAACACTCTTGGTAAAGAAACATATTTTTTTTTTTGATAAATTTGAAATCCAGAAACATACTTAATCTATCAAATAATAAATATCTGAATAAAAAATATTATTTTAAATTAATATTCACTAATTATTCAATAATTATTTTATGAAAACATTGTATTATAATGATATATCGTAATAATGATGGATTACAATTTTTTTGTGTAAAAATAAATCATCTATTATTCCATTATTAAAATTCAAATACATCATGTATTAGACCATATTTCAATTCCATGACCTCAAATATTCTTTTAATCCATGAAACACACTATTTAAACTAAAAAACTATCATATTTATAATAAAAAGAAGCTATCTATTTACTCAATGTACACTACCAATGTAATTTCCCTATTGAGATTCATTGAGTTGATTTTCATTTTAAAAATCATGTATTCCATTTAAATTGAAATAAGTATTAATAAACACATTGTTTTCAGCAATGAAAAATGAAAAATAACTCATTGATGTTAATAGAATTGATATTAAAATACCATCCACATATCGTCTTTAATTTTTTTCCTTATCAATTAATTTTTCTTATTTATGTTGTGACAAAACAATCACTCATTTTTAAATAAAATATTAGTTTTCTATATTTGGAAAAAACACCCAAGAGGTTTTAATCCTAATTTTGGACAATTCCTTATTCTTATTAGGAATAAAATATTCATTATTTAATTTGTTATCCATTATCCATGTTTTAACATTGTTTATAAATGATTCATGATATCAAATTCTCAAGGTCAACCATGTTATAACTGATTATCAATGATCTCCCATGTGGTATGAGTCCACTGTCTAATTTTTCAACTATGGATTATATGAATTTATTAATTTATCATCATTTTGTAGGGATAAATGAAAAGATTATTTATACTCATCACTTAACATGTAATCCATGTTATGTTTCCCTACAAGTGGTTAAATATATTTTAAATAATATTCTTGGTGGTTTTAGGTTTCATTGCAAACTCTCGATATTTTTATTTTTTCATATTAAATTCATCTAAACAAAAACTATCATCCATTTCTTTATTGATACAATGAAATAATAATTTTAGTTATATAATAATATTATATTAAATTAATTCATAAATTTTAAAATATGTTTATATCAATACACATCACCTTTACAACACATAAAAAAACATTGAAATGTTTTTTGGGTATTGAGTCTTATTATAAATAATGTCATATGAAAATATATAAATATTATGATAAAATAAATTTAATTTTTTATTGTGAACAATTTTTATAAATACCTTGAATCCCTTGAAAATTAATCAAACCATGGTCAACTAATATTATTTTATACACATCTCCAAAACTATGAAATTTGTCTATCTGAGAAAATTTGTCTATGTAGTATATGACGAACATATATCATGTTTAAAACTATCATACACCATATAAAACTTGAATCATTCATTAGTGTACTCATATTTATTGTAACTTCAAAATATATTCTTGGAACATCCAATTCATTTGTCTTACATATTGAGAAACTATTAAGTACATTAAAATGATCAAATTTTTGTTTTATAAAAATAATATACCTCACATGTTTGTTTCTTAAAAAACATTGATGGTTTTAACAAGGATCGATTATAGATAGTTCAGTGCGATTTGAAATTAAATTGTGACAAGATTATCATTTGTGTCTCTAGTTGAATCATTAAATGGTTCAAATAACCATGATGAGGATTGAAAATATTTTCAAAAGGTAGTAAAACATTTGGGGTTATAAAACTAATTTACTAAGGAAATACAATTTGTTTAAATAAAGGGAGGTCGAGATTATCACCCCCTTTTAAAGGTAAATATTTCCTACCCCAAGACTCCCGTATAGATTTTAGATATATTCATGAATTCCTCCCGTACTTACACATGGGGAAATTTACCCTTATTCTAATGACTATACCAAGACTATGTGTTTGATGAAAACTAATTTTTTAATTAAAATTTTTACATTAATCTCTTATCATTTTTTGATGCTTTTAGTTTTCTGCCATAGTTGGGATCTATGGAGTTTTTCATCATACAGGGAGGTGATTGGTGTCTTGGTTATGGGATTGAACCTCCAAAAGTAATCCTACATATCCTATAAGAATAGAAATAAAAACCCACATAGTACATTTGACATAGTTTATGATCATATAATAAGATTACCCAATAAATTTTAACTAATTGTGTTACGGATGTCAATATTGGGATTGATCATTGAGGAGTGATCCTGTGTAACTTCTAACGACTGGAATTAGAGTCCTGATAATTTTTGTTATGGGTGTTTATGTTATAATATATACAATAATAATGACTTTCAGTAGGACATATTAAAGTAAGGATCCAATGATCTGCATCAATGGGAGTATGACCCTTTGAGTAAAAATGGGATGTAATTGAACTCAGATTCAATTGAAGGTCCCACTATTGGTGCATCCATATAATTATATTCATACAATATTCACTCAACTATATTCCCATGGGAGTCATTATTGGTGTGATAAACATGAGATAGTAGGATATTAGACACATCTTAGGAGGGAAATTTTTTTCTGGTGCATTCACATTAATGTTTCCTGATATTTTTTCTAATAGTCTCATAGAGAATCCATTATGGATATCTGGCCATAGGAAGTCATCCATGATATCTGGTTTATAATATGCATTAGAGTTATTATAATTCATATTTTCACTAACATGCTGATGGGTTTAAAGTACATGAAGGTATGGCCAGGGTTTAAACATATGAAGGTTCCCACGTAAAATATAATTACACATATGCTGTTAAAAAAAGGTTGGGAGACACATAAGGTAAATTGGTCCCATGAGTTAGAGATTTTGTGATTTGGTGGTTCTTAAACCATGCTAGATTACCTTTAGATATCATGCCTCTAGAATACATTCTACATAACTTTCTTATAATAGGAATCAAATTCTTTATAGTTCATTATCTCATAATATAAGGCCCTAGCCTTAAACCTTACTTAATATTGAATTAAATGAATAATTCACATTGAGGATTTTTTAGGTTTAGAGTTTTAGAGAATTAGAACATAACTATTACATCTTAAAAGATTACAAAGTAGACACTTCTACTAAGTCTACATAAAATAAAAACTCTTAAAAAGAAATATGTCTAGATTCCATGTTTTAGATAGCATGAAATTCCCTTGATCCCATCCTTGACCTTATTCCACTTTAAGTCCTGTGAAAAACATTTCGAAAAACTTGGGGTGAGCATAAAAAGCTCAGTAAGGGATACAAAAATAATGAAGACTGTTAGTTTTTCAAACATCAAGTAAACCATGTATACTATATCAAAGTAATACCTTCACCTTCATGAAGTAGTAAAACTCTCACTGAATAAAGTATCATTACTTACCTTTTTGTAACCAAAGTATAACCATAAAACCCATATAGAGAACACATAACATATATAAAGGTAACTTGGGACATAAACATACTTAAGTGGAATAACCATACGGTTGACTTCCACACATATCACTTAATGGAATAGCCATACGGCCAATTTCCATACATACTTAATGGAATAGCCATACGGCTGACTTCCATACCCAATGCATTGGAGGTTATAACATAACCACCCATCCTGGTATTCACGGAACCACCCGTCATATGGTTTATAACGCAACCACCCGTTAAAATGTCCAAGTACCAATATAAAATCATAAAACATAAAACCAATATAAAGGAATGATAACATTTCCACATTTCAATCACAATATATCATAAATATATTGACATAATAGAATCCTTTTTCAAAACCATTTTCAATACCAAAATACATAAAAGATTATATGGTATTTATTTTATTCTAAAAACATTACGGCTTGTTGAGGAAGCCAAAGACCAAATAATACTCACGGCGGCGGAAAAAGTCGTTGTCACCGCGTATGTTAAAAAAACATTCCTTTTTTGTCGTTTAGTAAAACACTTCGTAGAAAAAGATTCCTTTTTTTTATAAAAGTAAGAGTAAAAGGGGTTTATACACCGTATAAAATAAAGTTGTGTATAAAACGAAATATGCCTCAATGAAAGGAGATTGAGACGAAGTCCCTTACCTTGGGTCCGACTTGACTCGATCGTTCATTAACATCCTGAATAATAAACTTGAGTTAATTTATACTTGATTAAGAACCTTTTTAAAGTTCATTATTCTATTTATATCACTTATTGCCATGTTATAAACATTATGTAACCATTTAAGTTAATAATGTTTGTTTTGTCAATATTTGGTTCTTAAGTCGAAAGTTGACTTCTTACAATTACATGTTGTTCATGTGGTCAAAAGTTCTTTATATCCAGAATGAAATTCCCGATTTTGATATAATATGTATCATATATATCCAGCATATACATGTATTTATAATATTACATAATCATTTAGAGGTATGAAATTAAATGCACCGTTCATAGAGACGGTAAGCCGTACGTACGCATGAACGCTACTTTCATTTCTTTGTCATATTAATGGAATTAAAACTAAATGAGAGGTATGTATATTTTAATTCCAAAATTATATTCATAATTTAGATATATCATTAATTATGTATATACATTATATACATGTAATTTTAATAGTACATTACATTTGGGGATAAGAAATGAAATGCACCGTTCATGGAGACGGTAAGCCGTACGTACGCATGAACGCTACTTTCATTTCTATATCCTAATTTAATGAAAAGAAATAATAATGATATATAGGTATATTATAATTCCAGTATAAAATCATATATAATAACTTTAAATCCATCCTTTACACGTCCCACATATGGCATTAACGAATCACATCACTTTTAGGGGGCGGTAGTCCGCACTTCCTTAAATGAAGATATTGTGTTTACCCATAATGGAAACCATAAAGGTATGTCAAAAATGAAAAATACAGAAGCTTAAAGAAAACATAAAAATATTATATATCATGTATAAAAATAGTGACATCATAATGGCCACCCTTGAAGGTGTTAAATGAGTATTGAACAATCATCGTTTCGGGAGGCAGAATTTCGCCATCCACGGAAACCGTATGTTCTTTAACCATTTGATGTAGTTGTGTGAGAGTGTAGCTCAAATAAATATTATAAAAACATCCTAGTATATTGAAGATACTGGTGTTGTTACAAAATAATTAAATAAAAAGAGTATAGAGGGTTGGAGAAGCAAAATAAAACAAATGAACAAGAGAGAATGAATTACCTTTAAAAGTGTAACTACCTTTTGATTTGAGCTTAAAGGCTTCCTTTGAAAGGATTCTTCCCAAAGGAAATCCTCTAGGATGAGGAGAGGGATGTGGAGAGATTAATTGGGCAGGGGTTGGCCGAGCCAAAGGCTTGAGAAGTGTGTGAAATGAGGTAGAGGTGGGGGCCTTTTATAAGAGGATAGGAGGGGCACTTTTGGAAAGTAAAGAAATATTACTTTATTTGAAAATGTGTTTCGGTTTTAAAAGGTCCCAAATTGATATAATTCGTGGATATGGTGATAAGGGTTAGAAATCCACTCATCCAATTGTTTTTCTCCATGTGTAGGTTTTATATTTTTCATTATCTTTCCATTTTATTTAAATCGTCAAATAATGATGTCATCGCTGCATCATTATTATGTCATAAATAATTTAATTTATTTAATGTCTAAAAATTATAAAAAAGACTATGATGTATGAAATCTTTTTATCTTTCCAATGACTATTTATAATCAAAATTTGGACTTGTATAACCCCACTAAAAAATTATTTTAGTAAAACAATTTATGTTAGTATCATTTTCACTTTAACATCAAATAAAAATATATTAATGTCATTTTCCAACTAAAGTGGCTCCATGGGGTCCCCAAGTTGGCCCATGGCTTGTCTTGGTCGGCCATGACTCACCCAATAGGTGTAGGACAAGTTTCATGGTGTTTTCACATTCTTATAATACAATTTTTACCTTAAACTACACTAATTACCTCTAATCGCGATTAATGAAAAAAAGTTACTATTCACCAAAAAAATATTATAATCTCATTGAACCACATTTTACATCTTAATGACAACCATGTATGTTGGATTTTCAAAATTCAATACACATTAGTGGTAAACTTTCATTTAACTGAAAAATCAGTTTGCTTGATTACCAATTAGTGGTTTCACTATTCATCAAAAATTGAAGTTTTTCAGAAAATTACCAAAAATTCACCCTAAGCTATATTTGATATTCCGAATTCAAAAATGAAGTCCATTTTACAAAATTCAAAACATATAAGTCAAATTAATTAATTTAATAATTAATTCCTGCTGTCATGAGAAATAGCGTGTTTTTGTGAAACAATAAGTATCAAAAGATTGACACCAGTTTAAGTCCAATTTCAAAGTGAAATTGATTCCAATGACCACCATTGGATTAACTGGTAAAAATATTTTCTAATTTCATTTTAAAACCAATTCAAAAGATAATCTAATAATATAAATAAATTAGATTAAAAAGAGGTTTTGAATTAAAATACAACATTTTACACTATTCATTAAAAAATGAACTTTATCAGAAAGGTACCAAAAATTTACACAATGTAAATTTTGATGTCCCGATTCTAAAGAAGAGTTATATTTGGTCCAAAATAAAGTATAAGAGTGATCAAAACTATATTTAATGACGGTTAACCATTAAAAGGTGATAAGTGAACCTTTAGTGAAAATTAGAGTATATATGCCCTAAAATTGAACTCTTTCCGTATTTTAAGCCTTTATCTTTTATTGGGTAAATGTATAAACATTTAAAAACATATCTAATCATATTTTTGTTATTTCTATCCATTCCCGCCAGTACAACGGCTACTTGTTAACTAACATTTAAAATAATATTATTTTATTACTAGTGTGCAACGAAAGTTTTCAAAGAAACTCATCGTTGCGTATCGGGTACGCTATCGAACATAGAAACCCCTTTAAATTAAAATTAATATTTAATTCGTAAATATGAAAATTCATTATTCTTTATTTACCTGGGATGTTACATCCTTCCCCCCTTTTGGGAATTGTGTCCTCGCAATTTTATTCACTTATCAAAATAAGTGGGGGTATTTATCCCTCATAGCATTTTCAGATTCCCACGTTGCCTCTTCAATCACATGGTTCTCCACAAAACCTTTACCTGATGAATCACCTTATTCTGTAACACTTGCTCCCTGTGGTCAAGAATCTGGACCGATTGTTCCTCATAAGATAGGTTCTCTTCCAGCTGAACTACCTCTGGACTCAAAACATGAGATGGATCTGGCATATACTTTCCCAACATTGAAACATGAAAAACATTGTGTACCTGAGATAAACTCGGAGGTAAAGCCACCCGGTATGCAACTGATCCAACTCTTTCCAGAATTTCGTATGGTCCAACCCACCATGGACTCAACTTTCCTTTCTTACCAAATCTCATCACACTTTTCCAAGGAGAAACCTTGAGAAAAGCATGATCACCTACCTCAAAAGATAGATCCTTCCTCCGGTTATCCGCATAACTCTTCTGCCTGCTCTGAGCTGTTCTCATGTGTTTTCTGAATCAACTGAACTTTTTCTCCCATCTCTTCTACCAATTCTGGTCCCATCAGCTTCCTTTCACCCACTTCATCCAAAAATGCTGGAGTTCGACACTGCTTCCCATATAATGCCTCAAATGGTGCCATATGTATACTGGAATGAAAACTGTTATTATAAGAAAACTCAACCAAAGAAAGATGTTGGTCCCATCTTCCCTGATAATCCATAGAACACGCTCGTAGCATATCCTCCAATGTCTGAATTGTTCGTTCTGACTGCCCATCTGATTGAGGATGAAAAGCTGTACTAAAATTTAATTCAGTACCCAACGACTTCTGAAGGCCTTTCCAAAAGTTAGAAGTAATCCTGGGATCACGATCCGATACAATGGAGATAGGAACTCCATGTAACCTGACTATCTCTTTAAGATACAGACGAGAATGTTGATCAAGAGAGAAAGTATCTCGTATAGAAAAGAAATGAGCATATTTGGTCAAGCGATCAACAATAACCCAGATTGCATTATTACCTCGAGATGTCCTCGGTAATCCCACAACAAAGTCCATGGATATGTTTTCCCATTTCCAATCTGGCACTGGTAAAGGCTGAAGCATCCATTTCGGTAACTGCCGCTCTGCTTTAACCTGTTGACATGTCAAACACTTCACAGTAAAATCAGCAATGTCTCTTTTCATTCCATCCCACCAGTAATACTCCCGCAGATCTCTATATATCTTAGTACTGCCCGGATGAACTCAAAACAGAGAACTATGAACCTCACATAACAACTCATTCCTCAACTGTGAATCACAAGGCACACATAATCTCTTCCCAAACCATAGAACACAAACACAAACTTATCCAAGAACTCATGGAAAATTTTATTCAAAAGGTCCATGAATACAGCAGGTGCATTGGTTAACCCAAAAGGAATAACTACAAATTCATAATGGCCATATCTAGTACGGAACGCAGTCTTCGGAACGTCTGCTTCTTTTACTCTCAACTGATGGTACCCCGACCTCAAGTCAATCTTCGAAAAATACTGAGCTCCCTGGAACTGATACCACTTCATTCGATCACCCAACATCTGCTGATGTTGTTGCAAATGATTTTACCACCCCTTTCTGCTTGTAGTCTAACTGCTTCCCATCAATCATGCTCCTTGTCGGACACTCGACTGCATAATGACCCATTTCATTACACTTAAAACATCTTACCGTTGGCTTTTCATTTCCTGCTTGATCATCTTCCTTACAGTTACAAGCAATATGACCAGACTTACCACACCGAAAGCACTTACCAGACCTGGATAAACATTCTCAAGGATGCATTTTATCACACTTCTCACAGGATGGATATTTGGTTTTCCTACCTCCTTGCTTCTTTGATGAATTCTTCCCCTTTTCCTACCAACTAGATCTCTTATTCTGTTGTTTGTCATAGAACACCTGATCATCGGCAAACTCCATTTCCACCTTCTCCGTACATCAAACACATTTTTCATAACTTTTGAACTCACGAGAAGCTAAAGCCCTTCGATACTTTGGCTTTAACCCTGAGTAAAAACGGTTTATTTTACTATCAAGATCACATATGAAGTTTGGAGCATACCTTGCCAATCGAGTGAACTTTTCTTCATAAGCAGCCACTGAATCATCCTCCTGCCTCAATTCTAGCAACTGTTTTTCCATCCTAAGACGAACCACCTTAGGAAAATATTTCTCAAGAAACATACCTTTGAATTTGTCCCAGTGAAGATCCTCAATCTCATCACTATCCCTTATATTTTTCACCATCGACCACCACTGATCAGCTTCACCTTCAAAACAGTAAACAACAAGACAAACCTTTTGATGTTCTGAACACCCCATGACATCAAAAATCTTCTCCAGTTCTTTAATCCACCCTTCAGCTTGCACAGGGTCAGATGATCCTCTGAATGATGGGGGATGTTGCCTCATGAAGTGTTCCACCACTGACATGTTCCTCTGTGGTTGATCTGGCTGATCTCGTGCATGTATACCACCACCATTTATAGCCTGAGTCAACTGTGCCATCACTACAACAAACTGTTCAGTTCTGATTCCGACCATCTCAGGTTGCTGATTTGGAAGGTTATCTTCCTCCTGATGTCGTCCCAACATAGCTTCTTTGTTTCCTCTACGGAAAACCATTCTGAACACAGAAATATCTTAGGTGAAGCAACATGGTAATCCGTAAATGCAATATCATTTCAATCATATTATAATTTAACACTTTTCTAACTCCTAAAGTTGTCTAAACCGTCCTCTGATACCAACTATAAGGCCCCAGTCTTAAACCTTACTTAATATTGAATTAAATGAATAATTCACATTGAAGATCTTTTCAGGTTTAGAGTATTAGAGAATTAGAACATAACTATTACATCTTAAAAGATTACAAAGTAGACACTTCTACTAAGTCTCCATAAAATAAAAACTCTTAAAAAGAAAGATGTCTAGATTCCATGTTTTAGATAGCATGAAATTCCCTTGATCCCATCCTTGACCTTATTCCACTTTAAGTCCTGTGAAAAACATTTCGAAAAACTTGGGGTGAGCATAAAAAGCTCAGTAAGGGATACAAAAAGAATGAAGACTGTTAGTTTTTCAAACATCAAGTAAACCATGTATACTATATCAAAGTAATACCTTCACCTTCATGAAGTAGTAAAACTCTTCACTGAATAAAGTATCATTACTTACCTTTTTGTAACCAAAGTATAACCATAAAACCCATATAAAGAACACATAACATATATAAAGGTAACTTGGGACATAAACATACTTAAGTTGAATAACCATACGGTTGACTTCAACACATATCACTTAATGGAATAGCCATACGGCCAATTTCCATACATACTTAATGGAATAGCCATACGGCCGACTTCCATACCCAATGCATTGGAGGTTATAACGTAACCACCCGTCCTGGTATTCACGGCACCACCCGTCATATGGTTTATAACGTAACCACCCGTTAAAATGTCCAAGTACCAATATAAAATCATAAAACATAAAACCAATATAAAGGAATGTTAACATTTCCCCATTTCAATCACAATATATCATAAATATATTGAAATAATAGATTCCTTTTTCAAAACCATTTTCAATACCAAAATACATAAAAGAGTATATGGTATTTATTTTATTCTAAAAACATTACGGCTTGTTGAGGAAGCCAAAGACCAAATAATACTCGCGGCGGCGGAAAAAGTCGTTGTCACCGCGTACGTTAAAAAAACATTCCTTTTTGTCGTTTAGCAAAACTCTTCGTAGAAAAAGATTCCTTTTTTTATAAAAGTAAGAGTAAAGGGGTTTATACACCGTATAAAATAAAGTTGTGTATAAAATGAAATATGCCTCAATGAAAGGAGATTGAGACGAAGTCCCTTACTTTGGGTCCGACTTGACTCGATCGTTCTTCAACATCCTGAATAATAAACTTGAGTTAATTTATACTTGATTAAGAACCTTTTTAAAGTTCATTATTCTTTTTATATCACTTATTGCCATGTTATAAACATTATGTAACCATTTAAGTTAATAATGTTTGTTTTTTCAATATTTGGTTCTTAAGTCGAAAGTTGACTTCTTACAATTACATGTTGTTCATGTGGTCAAAAGTTATTTATATCCAGAATGAAATTCCCGATTTGGATATAATATGCATCATATATATCCAGAATATACATGTATTTATAATATTACATAATCATTTAGAGGTAAGAAATGAAATGCACCGTTCATGGAGACGGTAAGCCGTACGTACGCATGAACGCTACTTTCATTTCTTTGTCATATTAATGAAATTAAAACTAAATGAGAGGTATGTATATTTTAATTCCAGAATTATATTCATCATTTAGATATATCATTAATTATATATAGACATTATATACATGTAATTTTAATAGTACATTACATTTGGGGATAAGAAATGAAATGCACCGTTCATGGAGACGGTAAGCCGTACGTACGCATGAACACTACTTTCATTTCTATCTCATACTTTAATGGAAAGAAATAATAATGATATAGAGGTATATTATAATTCCAGTATAACATCATATATAATAACTTTAAATCCATCCTTTACACATCCCACATATGGCACTAACGAATCACATCACTTTTAGGGGGCGGTAGTCCGCACTTCCTTAAATGATGATATCGTGTTTACCCATAATGGAAACCATAAAGGTATTCCAAAAATTAAAAATACAGAAGCTTAAAGAAAACATAAACATATTATATATCATGTATAAAAATAGTGACATCATAATGGCCACCCTTGAAGATGTTAAATGAGTATTGAACAATCATTGTTTCGGGAGGCATAATTTCGCCATCCACGGAAACCGTATGTTCTTTAACCATTTGATGTAGTTGTGTGAGAGTGTAGCTCAAATAAATTTTATAACAACATCCTATTATATTGAAGATACTGGTGTTGTTACAAAATAAGTAAATAAAAAGAGTTTATAGGGTTGGAGAAGAAAAATAAAACAAATGAACAAGAGAGAATGAATTACCTTTAAAAGTGTAACTCCCTTTTGATTTGAGCCTAAAGGCTTCCTTTGAAAGGATTCTGCCCAAAGGTAATCCTCTAGGAAGAGGAGAGGGATGTGGAGAGAGTAATTTGGCAGGGGTTGGCCGAGCCAAAGGCTTGATAAGTGTGTGAAATGAGGTAGAGGTGGGGGCCTTTTATAAGAGGAGAGGAGGGGCACTTTTGGAAAGTAAAGAAATATTACTTTATTTGAAAATGTGTTTCGGTTTTAAAAGGTGACACATTGATATAATTCGTGGATAAGGTGATAAGGGTTCTAAATCCACTCATCCAATTGTTTTTGGCCATGTGTAGGTTTTATATTTTTCATTATCTTTCTATTTTATTTAAATCATCAAATAATGATGTCATCGCTCCATCATTATTATGTCATAAATAATTTAATATATTTAATGTCTAAAAATTATAAAAAAATACTATGATGTAGGAAATCTTTTTATCTTTCCAATGACTATTTATAATCAAAATTTGGACTTGTATAACCCCACTCAAAAATTATTTTAGTAAAACAATTTATGTTAGTGTCATTTTTCACTTTAACATTAAATAAAAATATATTAATGTCATTTTCCAACTAAAGTGGCTCCATGGGGTCCCCAAGTTGGCCCATGGCTTGTCATGGTCGGAACTGACTCACCTAATAGGTGTAAGACAAGTGTCATGGTGTTTTCACATTCTTATAATACCATTTTTACCTTAAACTACACTAATTACCTCTAATCACGATTAATGAAAAAAAGTAACTATTCATCAAAAAATATTATAATCTCATTGAACCACATTTTACATCTTAATAAAAACCATGTATGTCGTATTTTCAAAATTCAATAGACATTAGTGGTAAACTTTCATTTAACTGAAAAATCAGTTTGCTTGATTACCACTTAGTGGTTTCACTATTCATCAAAAATTGAAGTTTTTCAGAAAATTATCAAAAATTCACCCTAAGCTATATTTGATATTCTGAATTCAAAAATGAAGTCCATTTTACAAAATTCAAAACATATAAGTCAAATTAATTAATTTAATAATTAATTCCCACTGTCATGACAAATAGCGTGTTTTTGTGAAACAATAAGTATCAAAAGATTGACACCAGTTTAAGTCCAATTTCAAAGTGAAATTGATTCCAATGACCACCATTGGATTCACTGGTAAAAATATTTTCTAATTTCATTTTAAAACCAATTCAAAAGATAATCTAATAATATAAATAATTTAGATTAAAAAGAGGTTTTGAATTAAAATACAACATTTTACACTATTCATTAAAAAAATGAACTTTATTAGAAAGGTACGAAAAATTTACACAATGTAAATTTTGATGTCCCGATTCTAAAGAAGAGTTATATTTGGTCCAAAATAAAGTATAAGAGTGATCAAAACTATATTTAATGACGGGTCACCATTAAAAGGTGATAAGTGAACCTTTAGTGAAAATTAGAGTATATATGCCCTAAAATTGAACTCTTTCCGTATTTTAAGCCTTTATATTTTATTGGGTAAATGTATAAACATTTAAAAACATATCTAATCATATTTTAGTTATTTCTATCCATTCCCGCCAGTAAAACGGCTACTTGTTAACTAACATTTAAAATAATATTATTTTATTACTAGTGTGCAACGTAAGTTTTCAAAGAAACTCATCGTTGCGTATCGGGTACACTATCGAACATAGCAACCCCTTTAAAATAAAATTAATATTTAATTCGTAAATATGAAAATTCATTATTCTTTATTTACCTGGGATGTTACACATAATCCTTTAATGGTTTGGAATAGTAAAATTCCATCAAATGGATTATTATTATCCCTAAGAATTAAGATAAAAATTGAATTATAATAGGATAGAATTCCTTGTTACATATTTATTCTCTTTAGTCTGGCATATAATGATATATGATAACAATGAATTGTTTATTGAACATGCTTTGTATATAAAGGAGTAATTCCTCAGAGTGTGGCATGAATAGGGTTGCATGAGTTCACAAACCTAACAAACTAAGGTCACCCCAATAGAAAACTGGGTACTGCACTGATGGTTCATGGATTAGGGTTTACATGGTATATGTCCAAATGTGCCTACGTCAAAATGATGACATGTCCGAAGGTGTCTACTTGAAAAGGCAAACATTTACTAGGGTGTCTTCATTAAATATATATGGTGCCTACATAACATTTATTGGGTTTCTTACTAATATTTATTCGGTGCTTCTCATGATTAAATATGAGATGCCTAAGGTGATTCTAATGAATAATTAAAATGTTTAAAAGGTTTATTTCATGAAAAAAGAATACATGTCAATGGTATTTCATACAATAAAGGGTGACTTATCCAAGGTGTTTGACATGATCGAAGTGAATATGCCTAGGTCCTTCTCATGATCAAGGATAAGATATATAGATCCATTAATATAATCAATGATGAATAGTATCATGACTTTCAAAAGATCTAAAATGATATGTACAATGTGTGTCGCGTGATCGATCTTGACAAGTCCAAGGCCCCTCATGTGATCTTGGAATAAATTTCTTAGTATTTCTTCATGATTATTGATGCCATGTCCATGGAAACACGAGGGAATCATGTGAATGGTGAGAAGTCATTGGATACAATGTTATTTATAGATATATTTTATGGGATTGTTTGTCACATATCTATGATCTTACAGATGACAAGGATCACACATCCAGTGGATGGTGTTTTATGACTAAGGAGATTCTTCCATGGTCTCATGATAAATGATTTCTATGTAAGTACGAGTTCATTCCCTAGGGTTCCTGTCAAGGGGAAACATTATATGTATTACAATAACGATAAAGGAATGAAATTAGATTCACATGTGTGTAGAGGCCGCAGGTCGATGGGTGTTCACATGAAAATGGTGCGTATAATCATGTGTTCCTAATGGAGTTATGCAATAGGGTTAAGAGAACATATCCATCGGATTGATATCAAACCATCATGAAAACTCCAATCAATAGTGGATAAAATGATATCATTCCGTGAAAATAATATCATCATTTGATCTTTTATAATTAAAGGGGTAACAATTGGGGTTCTCATAGCGGGGTCTTACAATTGGTTGGAGGATTTCTATGTGTGCAGCAACCCTCTAATCTCCTATAATTAGATCCTACTAACATATTAATATCAATATCAATCACTTATGTTCCCCATTTTTAATGGGTAAAATGTTTTTTTATATGAAAACGAAATCTATATTTCTTCAAATTTTAATAGTGAAGGTTTTTCTCTCTCCAACATGAGTTGGTTGAGGGTTTCGTTTGAAAAAATGATAGATAGTTATCCCAAGGAGATGTGACGTTATTTCTTATGTGGATCCCAATTATTTCATTATTGATTTACATAATCATAATTACTTCATCATATTATCCATTGGTCTTCTTCCTATAGACTCTCACCATTGAATATTAAGTTTCATGTGTAGGCTCAATTTTTTGAACATTAGATGTATGCAAGGAAATATTTGGAGTCCGATCTTTGGATTGTCTATAATTAATGTGATGGAGTGTCTAGACAAAAACTTGTTTCCACGCATAATTTCTTCATAGATTTTTTTATAAGTTCACGATCTCATGCTTTCAGATTCAGTGCTAAAACATGTTGTATAATTTTTTAAAAAACAAAACTGAAAAATTACACAACATATTACAAAAATGTGAAGCAATTCCAGTCTATGTTATGAAGAATCACAAAAAAATAAATTCTTACCAAAGTTGTACAAGAAAAAAATAAAACAAAAAAATGACACCACATGATCTAACTCTGCATGTAAGCGAACACCATCGACAAACTTTGATGAACCTGTGAAAACAATTTTTTAAAAAGGGGTGAGCCTTAAATATGTCCACTCAGGGGTTTTAAAATCATTAAGAGATCCTTTTAAAAAAACTCTTTTTAAATTACTTTTGAAAATTAATTTATAAATTCCCTTTGAAAACATCATTGGAAATTACATACAGGTTAGAAATACCTCATCACTTAAGAATATACTTATATTAACAAATTTCATTAAACACATACCAGTGTTTTTCTGAAAACAAAAAAAATATTTATGAATACAAAACACTATTATGTGTCTACATGAAATGTAGAAGGCTATCTTGGGCCAACCCACTTAGTGATGGATGGCTTAACTCTCTAATAACCTTCAATATTTAACATTTTTTAGTACTGCATTTGCTGATAGAATTTTAATCATTATTTTAATATATATATATATACATATTCACTGGATTTTTTATTTTTTAAAACATTTCACTACATTAAAATTATTCTTATTATATATATTAATGTACATGAAAAAATATTAGACCTTAATTTCATTTCAATTCGAGTTTGGTTACACCCACAACTTATGCCATACGCCATTTCATTTATTGTCCATACATTCAGAAATTATTTCCTATAATTTATTTTCTATTGTAATATATATTTTATCATTTTAAAATAATCATAAATATTAATTATGTTCAACACATAAAATTAATAAATAAACATTTAAAATTAAAGACATTAAGTAAAATCAATGGAATTATTAATTTCATAATTAAACATTAAAATTTAAATAAAAACCATGAATTTATCATAAATGCAACAGATTTTGACTTTATGCATAATACATGGCTTTGATTTTATGGAGATACAAAAAAATTAATTTTAAAATAACCTGATTACAAGATATGTGATTTTTATGAGACATGAAAATAAAAATTATAACATATCAATAAACATTTTATCCATTATATATAACATGAATTTAAATTCAAAATAAAATAACATAATTTATCCCATATATATATATATTTGTAAATATACATGACATAGAATTTACAATACTCAAACCGCATAATAAATTCTTGATTAATGAAAACATTGATAAATATTAATATTAATATTTACCAAGAGTTAAAACATAGTTTTGATACACATAAATAAAATAATTTTCATAAGAACATAACTGACTTCATGTTAAATATATATATATATATATATATATCAGTCATAAAGTAATAAAAATATATATGAGAGCATATAAAAATTAATATGTTGCATGATAATTTTAATGAAACATAATATAAAATATTAAATTTCCCCTAAGAAAACATATCATTGATTAATACAATTCCTTTCTAAATCGGAAATCAAAAACTAAAATTTGAAAAATATAATTTTCCCCTTACATGTATTTTGTTTTAAAAAAACATAGTATTGATATTCAAATATTTCTACACACATATGAACAAATAATTTTGTATATATATAATAAGGAAAATATTTTTTTTTCAATTACATAAATTAATTAAAATCTAGAAGGGAAAGTAATTTTAATATATCCTTACATGATTTGAATCCACTTTCAGAATAACTTATTCTACTATGGAATTTTTTCACACACTAACTAGAATGACAGAATGATGTTTTTGAATTACATTTTCACACTATTAAAAATTCCTTTATAGAAACAAAAAATACTAATTATACAACACCCAAAAGAAGATTTCCCATATTTCTTAAAATTGAATCCAATAGAATTTTTTTTGTATTTTGTATTTATTCATTTGAATAATTTTCTGATACATTATGAAATAGAAAACATTTAGAGGAAAACAAAAATTTACAAAATTGACAGATTCAACATAAAATCAATTAATGTGGACAACTGAAATGGACATCTTCAAACAATAAGTCACAAAAAAATTCGTTTTTCTAAAATGAAATAGGCATACGTGACAAATCAAATGGAAAACATATAATATTCAAATCAGAAAAACAATACAAACATAATTAAATCAATGAACTAGGATGACATATAATGGAGAAGAAGAAGAAGAAGAACATGTAATCATTGAGAAAGATTCATTCACCTCAAAAATTAAAACAAAAACCTATATGATTGGGTTGATGAAATACCAAATATAAGCCCTATCATACATTGATCCACCCTTGATGACCTCCGAACCACACATATCATACTCACTGGTGACAAAGAACCTTATTAGTATAATGAATCCTGACATCATCGCTCAGTCATTCTCTGATGGATTCTTGGAAAAGCGATGAGATATCCACCCACAGTCAGCCACCTGCATCTGCAACCACGGTTTCCGTCGAACCCCCTACGAGTACTCAGACCAGCATCAACCTCACCAAAATTGAGGCTATCCCATCTACACTCCCTACTTGTGAAACCCTACTCCATGATTGACTGAAATGTCCCTATTTTCATTTTACAATAATGAAAATCCCTCCCTTTTTATCCTCTTTTCATTTTCATTTTTTTAAATTCATTTTTGGTTTCACATTTTTTCTAGCTTTTATAATTCTTTCAACATTTTTAATAACTTTATCTCTCTCCAACATTTACAAATCATTAATATATTTCATTTATAATATAATAAAAATATATACTTTTATTTAATGTTTTAATTTGACGCAAATCAAATTTTTAACAAATAAAAACATATCAATTTTTTTAAAAAACATTTTATAATTCAAGTTTCATTTTAATATATAAATAAATTAGATTTTTATTATGTTAATTATATATTTTTTAAACAAAACATGCATCATTTTATATATGAATAAATAATATATATATATATATATATCATTCTAGAATTTTTAAATATATATATGTATATATATAATTCATTTTTTGAATAAATAAATAAAATAACATTTTTTAAACAAATATATAATAGTAATTTTTTTAGTAAAATAATTACATACATTTAATAATTTTATAAAACTATAACAGAATATATTTTTATATAAAAAATATATATAAAAAATAATATTATTATTCTAAATATAATGTTTTCCATTATTTATTATTATTAATATTACTATCATGACAGAAGTTCATCAAATGCCCTTTTTGATGAAAATAAATTCTATTTAACCAAAATAATACAAAATACTTATTTTGACATATTCTTTAAAAAAAATTTGTTTCTTATAAATTTTAAAACAAAAAAAGACATCTAAATAATTATATGTATTGTAATTAACATGTAATTTAATTAAAACACAAATTTTAAATTTTTATTTTTAAAGAAAATCACCTCAAATATATCATCATTTGTTTTAATTATAAATTATTTATTTTTATATATTATTTTTATATTAAAAATAGGCTTGAAAATTGTAGGATGTTTCACTTTTCATTGTCATATATCATGTTAATGGAGATAAATTATGTAATACATTAAAGATTCGTAAAATAAATTTAATAAAAATTAAATAGGGGGAAGCATCTTGAAATTTTTTTATGAGAACCTACATGATGTTGTCTAATATTCACACAAGTGTCGTCATTTGATTGCCTGAAAATTAATAATTCTTGTGATAAATTCAAGAAATCCATGGGATTAGATTCAATTGATCACATGATGGTTTGTTTGATCATCCAATGTAAGTATCAACACCCTCTTTATGCTCACATTAATCAAGACCCTTCAATACATAAGGTAAAAGAAGATATCCATGTGGAATATAAGATAACATAGTGAACATATGACTCATGTGATCCACAATGCTTCAAACTAAAACATCATATGATTGCACATAGTCAGGTAATTCATAAATATTATGTGACTAAAGTCATTCAAGTTATGGGTACTAATCTTTGAAAAATGGCATGCATGTGAGATGAAGTCACATGCATGGAACATATCATCTGTGGACTAGCATGGGATAAAAAACTGAATGTCGTCATCATGGGGTACATTGAGCACTAGAGTGAACTTCGAGGGTCTCAGGAACAAAAAGACATCATCAAAGGTTGTTGTATTTAGAATGTTGGAATTGGTATTGAGAGGATTTTTGGTGTGGATCAAGACATCAAACTAGGGGTGTTGTTGTGGAACAAGGAATTAAACCTGTATGTATTCATTTTTTGATGATGAGTAGAGGATGGATACAGTGTGGGGGGAAGGATTGGATTAGACAGATCATATTGATTAGGCATCTAAGGTTATTTCTATACAGTTTAGGGTGGGGGAAAATACAACATAGATTTTCAATCATTTATAGGACTGTGGTTGGTATGGACTGGCTTAATTACTTATTACAGACCCTCATACATCCATAAGTGAGTACTGGATTTCACTCTAGATAATCGATAAACATAAAGCATGACTCATTTATCTTCCACTATGCTGCAAACCTAGGACACAGTTCTTCTCCTCTATCGTGGCACATGTGGATGCACCCACACCTATTCCACAAAAGCTCGCCTACCATATTGGCTCCTTGCGAATGATTGAGGAAACTCCCATATACACCTGGGTTTAGATAGATGGCTTGCTAACCATGGAAATCTGTATTTTTTTCTCAAGTCACTCATTAATACATACTATATTTATAGAAAAATTATCTAAATAAATTTTTGATAGAAAATTTTCCATTATAAAGAAATTATTATCAAACATCATCAAATTCCATTTACACACTATCATGTGAAATGTAAACTATATTTATATAATAATAATAGTTATCAATTCTATGAGGGAAAGGTTTTTGGTGCATAATTATGTGTGTCAATAAAATGTGACTATATATTTGGATTCATTTGGACTAATATGAATTAAATTCGAATGTTAACATAGATCTGTATCATATTTATTTGAAAATATAATTGGGTTATAAGTACCACTAAGTTGAGAAAGTTGACTCAAGGATTCTATGGATGAAATAGATAAACTCGAGATTTCAGAGAAGGGTAATCTTCTAAAGGTAGTGGGTTTTTCAAAGAAATAATACATTATTGGTGTGGCTACTGTAAATTGGAGAATAGTAATATATTATATGATGTAAAATGGATTGTCATGGAGTGAAAATTATGATTAGATCATGGAAAATGACATATATGTTTCGGTGTATCCCAAATGAATTAGAATCCAGTCATATGTAGTTTTGAGAAGTTGGAATCCTATAAAGACCTAACTTATGCCAAAGGGACATTTATTTATGGATTAAGTACTATATGATTAAATCTAAAATGTATATCATTATCATATATGGGGAAGGGGATTTAATGAGTTTTTGAGGGAATCATGGTAAGGGACCCATGTTCTAGTGGAAATATTGCACAAATCAAGCTATCATGCAATATTCCTGACCACATAGAGTAGAAAAATCTATACAGATTATGGAAATATTGGATGGACTAATTTCTCATTTAGTTTTATGAAATTATAGGACTAGATAACCTCCGATTGGTTTTAGGAAATAGAGATGCACTCTGATTTTTTCCTTAGCCAGTGGACCTACTGAGCATATCATGATTTTTTCTGAGGCCAAAAAATAGTCCTTGCATGATTTTTAAATATTTATTTAATCACTACACTTTTCCTAATATATTAAATGAGGGTATTATTTGGTATGTAATTATCTTATTTATCATTTGAATATTTATATGTTTTCACCTAACATGTTTTATTTCTCTTCCATTTTCACGAGTGGTCAATGTTTTCTGGATCACTTATTGTGTGTGTCTAGTGAATATATACATGAATTTTTTTCACTAGGATCTATTTTTAGGTTTTCATCCTAGAAATAATTATATCCCTTTAAATTTTATTTTAGGGCCTTACTATCAAGATCATTATTTTAGTTTGGGGTCTTCTATCTTGGACTGTCGATCGATATAACTTAGGGTCTTCTAGGTTAGACCATCTTTTGTTATGTTTTATGGTATCTAGATTGGACAATATATTGACCCCCTATGTGTAGATTTATTTTATGCATGTGATTCTAGAAACCTACATTTTGTGGTTCTGGGTCACGTGGTCAGGTCCATCAAAAGGATGAAGAAGAGAGTACCATATTACTTCTTCGATAAGGGGTAAAATACATGCTGACATAATGTTAAAGATTTCGAAACCAATATAATAATATATCCTTGAGAATTTAAAATCATGGAATAGAAATATGTTATTCAGCTAATAATGGGATCATGAGGATATAGTTTTACCATCACTAAAAGTGGAACTCTATATCACAGCTACTCAGGGAAATAACTACTGGATTTAGGAGGGGGACCTTTCCATCATGACCAAAACACCCACTAGGAACAATATCAATGACATTGTGTTATTCATAAGAGAATCCTATTGGGGTCTATTAAAAGTAGTAAAAACCTATTACTAATACCCTATAGGTAAGATCTAGGTGAAATTAAGTAAGGATATGGGGTTATTGAAAAATGTATAAACTTATGAAGTTTATTTTGTGGGCTCAGAATTCAAATAAATTATAGTGGTTTATGGAAAATGTAATATTCAAGAAGGAATAGAGTGATTTAAAAGTTTTTTTACCATGTAATTAACAATTTATTACATAATGCTGATTTGGAGAATCCTCGATATAACATTTTGCAAAACCAATGCTCTAGCAAGCATAAATAATCTTTTACAAGGGCTATAAGAAGGTCCATAGGAGCATTGTTTCTATTTTATTTATGCTCACAATATTTTCTGAACTAGAGGGATATAAATATTGATTATATGTGACATGAATTTGTATTACACCAACCTTTTATGGTTATCAACTTGGGTGGTTTTATTTTTATTCCCCTAGTAGTTTAAGGTGTTTTCATTTCAATCATCAATGGATAAAATTTAATGTCATATATCTTTGAACAAAGTACATAAAGATTAATGTCATAATGTATGTGGAACTTTTATAATGTGAGTGTTAAAAAATTCCCAAAATAGGATTCCTATCATTGATATTAGTCCCACATTCTTTTTAGAGGATGATGTTAATGTAGTAAATCATGTATTAGGCTTCTCAGGACACGAGTAATGGTTTGGGACAATCATGCCTTAGATGATCCCAAATCCCTATATGGTGAAGAAATCCACTTTAATGATATTAATTATAACAAGGATCATTTTACCCTTCTTTTAGGGGAAATATTCATATTGTTTATGGGTCTATGGGGCTCATGAAGATGCATATCTTACTTAGTGAAACAAATGGGATCTTTTCTAATTTACCTGGGCCATGGAATGTTTGTGGAAACCTAAGGTGATCATGACATGGAAAGTTATTTATATATTGAGGTGATTAAAATATGATGATTGTATATCGAAAAAGTGTTGAATAGGTTCGAGATGATGTTTTCCATTCAAAAGGAGTGCAAATGGTTGATTGTATAAGCAGTTTAGTGACATGAATTGGGGTGGATTTTGTCATGCTGCTTAACATCATGTGACGAGGATGTCTTCCTTGTAGTTTCACATTATGAGACAAGGAAGTCGGAAGCACAAACAAATTGTCCTAGGTACCGTTAATTATGCATTACACTAGTATGGGAAAATTAGATGTCGAACACATTCATGTTAATTGGCAGGGTTTCTCATTGTAAACAATATGTTGGATCATTTTCTACACAGATCTATCTGGTACACAAGAAAGTCAAATCTATATATGATTCATAAGCCACAAGGAGAGCATATATGAATTATCCACCCATATGAAACGCAATGTCAAGAAATGTGGAAAAGTGATTTGGGTAATATGCAATTTTTTGGATGGGATTTTTTTGGGGTTTTTATGCATCTTATAAGCGAGTGAATCATGACACAACATGATCCTTTAATGATATAACATTGAATATATCATAATTGTATATAAGGGATAACAGAATCATTCCCCCAAATAGAGGTCATCCATTATCATTCAGTTTCATGATCAATTATTGCTGATTGTAAATTTTAGGCGAAGGTCTCTCAAATTTTGAGAGACTTTCATTAGATGGGGTATTTGTATAGGGTTATTACCAACCAAGGTTCACCAGTTTCAATATTTACCATGAATATGTGAAGGTTGTGATAATGGTAATCCTGTGACTGTGTCTAATAAATATTTAACTGAGAATCACTACATATCCTAGTATATCATGAATCATGAGACACATAGTTATTATAAAAAACTACATATGAAGATCTAGATTATACACTATGGGGATGAATTTTTATTATCTTCCCTTTCTGAGCCGCAACATCATAGTCAGCTATGGAGCCCTCTATATAGATTTGGATCATATAAATAGAAATGGAATTTCAATATTACATTATTTTATGGGATGAAAAATTAATCTTCTGCATAGATTTATTGATTGGATAGACCAATATATAAAATTATTGGTCTTACAGAATGAACCTTATGTCATGTAGTTTAACACCATCCAACTAGGACATTATCATACAGTTTAATGTCATGTAAATATCATATTTCCATGCTGTTTAATGATATGTATCTAAGATGATGTTGCACAGTTTATTGTCACGTGACTTGTACATTTTCCTTAATTTTAGTTTCCTAATACTAGGACCTTGTAATGTAGTTTGATATCATATAAAATGGAAATTTTCATGTAATTTAGCAACAAGTGACTAGGAAGTTGTTTTCTAGTATGACATAAAGAGACTCGGGTGTATCATTGGGGGGAATGAATAACTAAGGGAAATTTTTTCTTCAAATGATATCCATAACCAATGATGAATTTATACATGAATTTTACATTATAATCCTACATTAAGTTTGGGTATGATGCATATATGTGTAACATTGAGGGTATCCAAAAATTCATGAATAATTTGGTTATGGGAAGTGTAAATCATAACCCAATAATGTTTGAGTCAATGGGATGTGGAGAATGGTGGGTATAGGATAACCATTAGTAATGGTGGAGATCTAGTATACCATGTAGTAATTATAATGAATACTATATTTAAGTTAGACAAATCCTATGGGAACAAAAAAACCACTTGGAATAAATCCCAAGGTGTTGAATTATTCACTAAGGATTACTAGTGATGTACCTTTTTATTAACTAGTCCATATGACTAGTTTATTATAGGTGAGAACTAGGATCATGGGATATTATAGTCCATGGATTTATAATATAAGGATATCATCTTGAGGAATTATTTGGAATCTACTTAGATATCATGGATATGAAGATGGGTAATTTAAATAATAAGATTCAAAATGGGTTAGAGAATCCCAATAGAATATATAGCTTTTATTGAACCCATGAGGAGGTGAATGGATAAAAAATGTGATTCTTGAATACATAACCATAAAGGGGGAGGTTATTTTCAAATTGAAGACCACTTTTCATGACATTTAACATAATGTGTCATGGATTTTTTCATGTTGTTTTATGTTATTAAACTACAACATGGTCATATAGATTAATTTAATATGACTAGGATTCCATCCTTATCTTTTGATGAGACAAACTTCAATCATGCTGGTTATTGACTCTTGATAGTTTCTCTAATATCACATGAGTGATTCTAAAAATGCAAAATTGGATACAATAAGATAATATTTTGAACCTTTCAAGAGTGCCAGATTCTGAATACATTGTGGTATTCATACCTTTCTATAAGAGGTATTCCCCAAAAAAATTGTTCTCATATAGGGACATATTTTGGTGTGATAATATATCAGTAAAAATCATGAGATGGAGAATTCATATGTCACTATATATCTAAAAGAATCGGATCCAAGAGAAATATAGTTCATATTAGAGAACTCCCACATAGATTTGACCAATACGCATGGGAAGGTGTATTGATTTCACAACAAGACTGGAAAATGGATTAGAGACTCAAGTTCCACTATGTATCCTATGATAATAAGAATAAAGAGATATTTAGTTCTTCAAATGAATTTTCTGAAACACATTAGGATATTTTGTAGGAAAAGGGGCATTATTACTCTTGGGTACAAGTTTCTCATGTGACAATGGAATGTACACTGATCTATTTCTTGTCCTGGGAATAATTTATGGTTGAACCTAATAATGATATTTCTGCATTACTATGTCTCTCAAAGGGATGATAATTAATCTATATGTAATTATTTCATTGGCTCTCCAAATAGATAAAACTCATATATAGGAAACAATTATTTTATTATTGAACTATAGAAATACCCATGATTAGAGCCCTAGGAATCACTAAATATCATCTGGTAAAAGGAACCAATCTAAATGGAGTATTTATTGAAATTTAATAAAATTTTGAGTCCTACTTCTTGTACATGGACTATGAAGGAACAATCCACTTAGTCATTCTTGATCCCTATTGGATGTCATAAAATGGGTCCCTTTAAGATGGAGTAGATCTGACCATGAATATACCATAAGATATATCTATGATGATGTGAGGTCAAGGCCCATTAAATTATAGGTGAGTAGTTGTTCGATGTTTCTAGGGACTTAGAAATAATAAAGAAAAATTTAGCTAATATAGTTGAAAAATGGGGTGTCCAAATGGATTTTAATGAACAGGGTTGCTAGGACATCATCTAATATATCTACAAAACAATTGTTGGGTACTAGAATATTCTATTAAAATGTTTCTTTAATGGGTATGATTCATAGATGAGTAACCTCGAGGGTATCCAAATATTCTTGAATAATTACATTACCATAAATGTAAATAATAACCTTAGAATATCTAAGTCAATTTGAGATGAGGACCAATGGGTATAGGTCAATCATTAATAATGGTAAAGATCCCATATACCAACTAGTATGGATAATAGCTCCTTAATTTATGGTGACCTCTTCCAATGGACCAAAACATCATGTAGCCACAAACCCTGAGGCATTTCATTATTCAATAGTGAATCCTAGTTGTGTCACATTTGATTAACATGTTCATATTTGATGTTTTCTAATGGTGGAACCTAGTGCACAGGATCTCATGGTATATGTGGCTCTAAGATATGGTTGTCAATTCAAGGATTATGTTGTTATCTATTCATGTAAAAATGATAATAATTTTGAAATAGGATAATGTAATATTAAAGTGTTTGAGAACCCATAAGGTTACACTAGTGCATATTGAACACATTTTTAAGGGTATGGGATAAAACATGAAATTATTCAATAAATAGTCATTTGGTGGATTATTTATTCTTCATGAAGTCCTTTTTCCATGAATTTTATCAACATAAAACATCGACATTGTCGTGATGTTTAACATCTTGTTACTAGTATTTGTTTTGTGTAGTATAACTTCATGAGACTCTGATGTTATCGTTCGGTTTAATACAATTATTCTAGGACGTGATTACCTATATATGGATAGGAAGAACTGAATAATATGGTTTAAAGAAAAGTTGTCAGTTCCCAAATCTCACAGGATTCATGAATAATGTGAGAAATAAGAGAAAACTGGATAGTTGATTGGGCCATGCGTGAGAGTGTGATAGTGAATTTGTGTGGGTTTTCAAAATTTAATGTCTATTGGAGCCTTCATTTAGAAAAAACAACAATGGAATGAAATAACTATAAGTGATTAAAACACCCAAATTTGAGAAGAATATAAGATCCATGAATCTATATGTATCCTATTGTAACACAAATCAATCCACACATAGTTCTACAGAAATATTACTACCCAGTTTTGACCCATACCCAGTGGGAGAAAAATTCATTCTCTCTTCCCAATTCATATTGTAGATGGAAACATGTCTAGAGATATGTGTACCAATAAATATCATGTGATGATATGCATCAATATATACATCATTCATTCATGGGAAATTATATACACTACTTGAGTTCTGATATGTGGAGATTTAATTTTTATCATGTTTTAGCCGAGGCCAATATTCTGGATCTTGGTATCACTATGTATCGTGTTATTATAAGAATTATGCCACATGTAGTTCATATATATAAATTTACTATTAATATATGACTTATACACGGAGAGGGGTATTCATAAATTCATATTATGGATAGATCCATGAATAGAGATATGGACATCAATATATATTCAGTGAAAATAAGAATAAATACTAACACAGTTTTTGAGAAAGTGACCATAAAAATTCCAACCCATATATAGAGAGGGATATATTTTGATATGTGTTGTGGATGAGCCCAACATTTTGGATCCAAGTATTACTAAGTATCATTTTAGGATTTCAATGAATCCACACGAAGTTATTGAAAGGAAAATTCCCAACTTATTCTTGAACCATATAGAGAGAGGAAACATTTTTTCCAATAATATTATTGATAGAACAATTATTGGAGATCTCAAAAGTACAATTTATATTGTAGAATATGGAATGAATCCACACATTGTTCTTGAATGGAAAATTCCATGTATTGGTATGATCCATACATAGAGGGAGGTTTTTTAAATTTAAATTATAGTTAGACACAATATTAGTTGTCTGAGAATCACTATATATCTAAGTGAAATAAGAATCATGCCAAACCATGTTCATTAATTGAAAATTACAAGCATAGTTCTGACCCATAATCATTGAGGGGGATATTTTTTCAATTTAAATTGTGACAGCACACAATATTGGAGATCTTAACATCACAACATATCATGTGGAAACATGAATCCGGACACAAGAAATTATTCAATTGAAATTTTCTTATATAGGTCTCATCCATACATAAGGGGTAATTTTAAATTTATATTGTCAAAGGAAAAAATATTCGAGATCAAGGAATCACTACATATCCTAAGGAACATGGAATCATTCCATACATTGTTATTGAATGAAAAATTCCTTATGTAGGTATGATCCATATACCGAGTGAAGATTTTACAATTTATATTATGAATAGACATAGGATTTCGGATCAAGATCTTACTACATAAATTTAGTTAACATTAATCAAGTCGTACGTGGTTCTAGAATGAAAAATTCCATATGTGGGTCTAGTCCATTCATAGAGGGGAATCCTTTTCCATTTATTTTTGTAATGGACCCATGATTTGAGATATAAGGATCACTATATATACTATGGTAATTGGAATCCATCCACATGTAGTTCATGAATTGAGTATTCCATTATGGGGATTTGAAACAGACATAGGGATGTAAATATTTAATTATTTTTAACAAATCAAGTTCATGTATGGTTAATATACAGTTGAGTAACATATCTGATCCGGAATGGGGGAAAGCTATCAACAATTTTGTTATGAAACTAGACTCTAGAGGGACATACTTACATCTATTCCGGAATATTATGGTTGATTTAGAGTCGTTGTTGATTTAATATGTACCCTCTTTGGGATTTATAGCCTTGGGTGTGGAGGTGAAAAAATATTACCCAATCCATATGGGATTGGTTCACTCATAGAAGGATTCCATAATGGCTTATATTGCAATTAAAAATATTTGATGTAGTCTCATTAAGGCATTTTCAGGTGCAATGGATGCGTATGAAAAGAGTCACTTTTTATAAAAATCTATCTAAAAATTCATGACATCTACTTCTATTTTTTTAATGATGGTACCTTGGTCCAAAAATAACCAAGCACAAATATTATAAAATAATGATTTTACATGAGTCTAAAATATGAAATCATATTAATATCATTCTCATGAAACGAAAGAATATCAGGACGAAGATTATCGAACCTCGTAATGCCTTGTTTTAAACCTGTTTTATCCATACCATATACAACCATGCTTTCTTCACGGTAAGAATGTGTGATGGTGTAGTTGATATCGATAATAAGACGGGTGCATTCCATCCAAATGGAAGTAATCGGCCACGTAAGATTTGTTAAACCATTCCAAATCATGTGCATTATGGTAGTAAAATCATTTTAAATCCCTAGATAGTTCCAACCAAAAATCATGGTGAATGAAATTGCATGTATCAAACTCATCATTTCAGCCTCAAGAGTGGAAGAAATACCACTGATAACCATGATGCATTGATGGATCTGAACAAGAATATTTTTAAAGATTTCACCACATCCCATAGGAACTACATTGGGTTTTTAGGCACTATATAAATTTACTATAATCCATCTAGGAATTGGAGCTCTCTAGATCAATTCTAAAGTGAAACGAGGCTGCCAAAAATTCCCATTAATCCGAAGATGTCACAGGATTCCAAAGTAATGCACACTGTTGTTTCAATTTCCCTTTTTCATTGAAGAATCATCAAATATGTAATTATGGATCCACATCTAATGTAAATTTTGATTTAATGTGTAATTGTTAGGAATAATTGAATTGTTGTCATACCACATCACATGGTGGAGCTCAACAATTTTATAAAGAAATGTTATTACATTGTTGAGAACCTTCCATTTCATTACATTCTCTTATTTGACATTTGACGGTGTCAAGAACTAACTATCTTCTGTAAAAAAAATTCAATAATATATTTCCAAAGAAAAGTAGCATTAGCACAAGAAAGATGAATAGGGATATCATATTCTCTATGTTGGTTGTAAAGATTGTATTTCAAAGAGAGTTGGATTATAAAATACTGAAGGAAACTATCCGTTAGGACTCTCCTATGATCAAGATTATAGATAATATTGAATCATGAAGGATTTATCCAAATCTTGTTAAAATATTTTATTCAACTAAAATCACATTCAGAATTACAAAAATTCTGATTAAAATAATTATTTTGAGGTACGAATTCCATTTTGAGGAGGCTCCATAATTAAAAAATCACCATTGGTCAAGAAGGAGTTGTTGTCAATGACATACATAATAGTTTCAGGGAGGTTCTCATGTTGAGTGTGTATAATATGACTAATTGAGAATTTGGAAGTCATGTAGGTTTGATAGAGAGGGATCATTGAAATTAAGGTTGTTCCAGTCTAGTTATCCGACCATAAATTCATGGAGGAATCCCTTGAAACCTTCTATATGGAATTATTCATAGTATTAGAGAAATAATGTTTGATGGATGGCTAGATAGATGAGTTAATGAAATTTTAATTTTCCTTGATATGTTTATTAAGTCATATATTTTTGAGGAAACCAATAGAATTAGAAGTTTTATGATGAATGTTATTAGTGAGTCTAGCTTGAAGGGCTTCATTAAAGTAATTAATATTTTTAATAATGATATCGCCTTTATCAATAGGATTGAAATAAATTGACCAGGGGATAATCAAATGTTTTCTTTCTAGAGTTATATTAGTCCAAATAATTTTTTTGAGGCTTTAATTTTTTTATAAGATCAACTAGTCATTTATAGACCATCATGGATTAAACCATCTCGGAAACATTAGTGGATTTGACCCGACATGTCATGAATTCTATAGAGAGTGATTTTCCTTAAAAAGAATAATGATGGTTAATAACTTGGACAATTATGGTAGAAAAGTGGAAACATTTTGTTCTACCCAAAAAAATGGTAACACCAGGATGCGTAAAATTGAGAGAGCCTTCTATCAGACTTTAGTCACTAAAAATGTTACATTTCATACTAGGATAAAAGTTCATACCAAAGTTGATATGGTATTTATTCCATGTAATGGTTTGAACATAAACTTATTCATAGTTAGAGAGAGTATTTTTATGTTTATAATGTTTATTTATCATCGTGAAGGAAAATGATAATGTCTTCATCATATAATGGGTGGGTGGGAGCATTCAATTTACTAGAAACATGAACGTGCTTCCATTTATTATTAACCACTAGATGGGTGAGCAGGAGACTAAGATAATATTCCATAATCGAGAAGAAAATGTTAGATAGGGGGTCACCAGGACTAACACCATTGGTGAATTTTAAATAGCCCATGGGAGAAGCATCAACCAATATAGAAATAGACTCCAAATTTATCAGGTTCTGATTTTAGGGATAAACCAATCCATAAAACCAAAACCATGATGAACCGTGAAGATAAAGCACCAGTCCATGGTATCAAAAGGTTATCTAATCTCATGTTTAATAGAAATATTACTTCCTCTGTTATGTTATTGAAACATTAATAGGCATGAGAGAAATAATATTGAATGGATCTACCCATAATAAATAAAAATTGGATCCATGAGTCAATTTTTTTGATAGTTTAATGTCTATTAGAAATGATTAATGATGATTTTATAAAGAGTGTTAATGAGAGAAATGGGTCTAAACAAATTAATCTAAGTGGATTTATCTACTGTTTCACTGAATTAAAAAAATGAGCTTTAAGAGGATGAAGAAGGACACCATTGGTGAAAAAAGATTTTACAATAATGCAAACAACGACATGAATGAAATCCCAATAATGATGTAACCATCAATTATAGAAACCATCAGGGCCTAGAGCACTATGTATATTCAAACTAAATTAAATGTAAATGGTTTCTTTATCTAGAGGAGTTTTGAGAATGGAAGTGTTTTCCTCATCGATTACCACCATCAGAATGGCCTTATGAAGGAGGCCTTTACTATTATAAGTACCATTGAAGATGGATTCATATTAATAGACAATATGATCAGCAATGTCACATTAATTTTCTATAATATTGTCCCCATATTTTAAAAAGGTTAGAATTATAAAGTTTTTCTTGATTCATTAAAGTTAATTATAGAACATAGTATTTCTATCACCATCTGATAACCATTTAAATTTAAAAGCTTGGTCCCACATTTTTTATTTAAAAGTGATCAAATTGTTGAGTTTTATTGCATGTTTTATTTCTTGAATCAGATCCATCCATCAAGATTCAATTTTTTTTAAAATAGATATGACATCAACACCCCAAACTAAGGTGGCATGAAATAGGGATGGTCGAAGGAATCCCATCTGACCAAGTTCACAGCATCAGGATTAAATTAGTTAAGGGAGATGATCTAATAGAACTCTGGTCTTCTAAAGAAGCCAAATGATCTGTAGCTTTTTCCCTCATCCCACACCCCTACCTCTTATAGCACCGATAACACATGACCCATACAAATTAAATTTTAAACATGTAGATGATGGGTTCCAAAAAAGCCAATTCCCTTGTGGCTTTTCCAAGCAAGGAAGTGGAGCAAGGGTCGTCACCTAAAAAAGCCACCAAGAGGGAAACCACTGCCAATTCGAAGTAGTGTTATTGTTTTGTAGATCATGGAGATATTAATCAAGAAGAAGTATGTCATTGTTAAATGGTTTGTCTTTGGAGCTACACTAATCTTTGAGATTCTTTTTAAGGTATTTAATTGTTATAGTATAGGAAAATTAATCATTATTGTGAGACATATAAGTCCAGTTGTTCTTGATGATATTAGTGATATTAACATTATAAAACTGCGTAATGTTAAATATTAAATGTAATTAGGGGTTCATGTATTTGATGTATACATTGACTAGAATGGGATGATGGTCAGATTTTTTCTTGTGAAGGGTGTTGCTGGGGATAGTGTCTCATTTATCTAATGAATTGACATTCATGAAGGCTCTATCCAACTTGGAGGCAACCACCTTATTCTGATGCCTTCTATACCAAGTATATTTTTCACTACTAAGACTAATTTTAATTAGGGTTCTCTCTTCAAAAAAATTTTAAATTCTCTCATGGAAATAGTAGCAAGGTACGAAAATTTTTTTTATCATGAACTTAGTACATAATTGAAGCCTATAATAATAAACCACATAGCATGAATATTGGAACCTAGATATGAAAAGTCCTTCTATAGAGACCTCCTTTCTTGGTATCAATTATTTTCATAAAAAGAGTCTATAATAATCATGTGCCATCAATACTAATGTTGCATGTAAATATTGTCTTAAAAGAATTGAAAATACTAACATTATGTAAAGAAGATTGTGAAAAAATATTGAGAGATTCAACATTGGAGTTATTTTTGATTGCAACTATAAAAGAGTAACTATAATGGAATAAATGAAAGTACATGGAAATAAATTAATTTTTATCTCAAAAATAGAAAACAACATAGGGTTATGTGTGTTAACCATCATTTATAGAATAGTAAACATTTCAAAAAGGGATATACCTTGAAAATTTGAAAAAATAATCTTCATTTAAACCATAATTTAGAGTTATATCTTTTTTTTATACCTAATACATTATTTATAGAAGATCGTTTAACTCATTGGGCATTTTTGTTGTTAGTGATCTATTCAATATTACATTCAGAGATGTTAGAAGCGTTGTTTGGATATCCTACGTTAGCCTTGTCATTGGGATAATCATTCCAATATAAATTTTTATTATTATTATGCAAAAGACAGTTTTATGGTATAAATGGGAAACCCCAAGAGAAAACTAAATTATTAGAAGACAACTTGAACCCATTAGAATTCTTATTATTTAAGAGATTCTCTGAGAGACATGTTACCGGTGTTTCTATATTATCATGTATAAGGCCTTCAAAGAAGCATTCCAAACTATCCCTCACTTGCATGAAATCCTCTATGTAGATTTTCCCCATGTTAAAGCCTCTAACTAAGATTTGATTATGTTTTTTAATCCAATCATGTTGTTCCCTATTAGTGGCCACCCGAATGGTTCTTAACATAATATTTTCTGCATATTATATTTAATCATTAGGAACAAGGGATTCCTCATCCATTACTTCTCTAGAATACAGAAGAAACACTAGTGGTTGTACAGCTAGCATTCCAGTCTCTTGCAAGACATTCCTATCAGGATTAGGCCCAGATACCTTAGCCTTTGCACAAACATCATTTCCATTAATGTTGGGAGTACCTTATATCACATGGGACTTCAAATTCTCGTATTGTCATTTATTCATAGGGGAAGGTCGATAATAATAGCCCATTCGGCCTTTCCTTCCTACTCAACATCCCTTCCTCCTCTTCAGAGTGTAGATATCACTACCTTGGAATTATTGAGCACTAAATCCTAAAACATCACCCCGTAATTCATCCCCAAAATCATTCAATGAAATAACATACACCTTATATAATATATTCATTCTTTCTTCCTCCTACACATGCCCTTTATTCCCCAGACTCTCAAAACATTTACTCAGTTTCATAGTGGACACCGCTCTTTCTTAGTCGTCAAATGGTCATTGGAATTGGCACAACTTGGGATTCATTACAACTAGTTTCATCAATATCTACACATACAGACACCACATAAGAGGATGTATTATGGAATACACCTTCCACTTCTATCCTTCGAGTAACCACTCCCCTGATTATTACCAGGGGCATGACCAGTTGCAACAACATTTGTCATTCCAGGTTTAGAATGTCCCAATGGACCTTGGAAAACTAGTGATAGGTTATCTAAATCATCCCTCAAGCCATTGAAGACATCACAAACCAATGTATTAATCCCTGGGGGATTGTGTTGAACGACCTTTTCCTAGGCTGAGATAGATCCTACATCAAAACCATTTAAATGTGTGATAACAGAAGCAACAACATCTAGCTTCCCAATTATAACAGTAGAGGAGAAATAGGCTCCTCCTCCATCATGGATCAATTTACATATGATCTCGGATGAAACGGTCGTGCCTCCATCCAAAGTGGTAAAACACTACCTGATGAGTTACCAGCAGAGACACATGACTTATCTGAGAAACATGGTGAATGGAAAGTATATTTAAGGTGTCTGAGATGAAAGCAAGAACTGAAAAAATCAATTCAATTTTCGAAGACCACTGATTATTGATAACGACGTTCTTCACTAACCTCAATCCAAACAATGACCACTGGATGCTTTGACATATCCATTTTCACATAGATGCATGGAGAAATCGGGTTACATAGGGAGAGAGAGAGTACACATCGAAGGCTTGTAACATCCCAAAAAATGTTACCAAGCTTCTGTAAAATAGTGAGATTTTGAAATGGAAGAGGGAGATACAATAATCTTTCAAAAAACTCTATGAGTGGGGTGCCACAATTTTAGTGGAACTCATAACTCCATCTAAACATGATGAATTGGGAGCCATCACAAGAGAGAGTACCTTTGGACCACGTGGAATCCAGATCATTAGCACATTCAATGAGAAGGAGAATGTGGCGAGAATCCAGGAGTCCATCCACAATGCAGTTTTCACAAGGCCAAGAATTGTCAAAGAACCCTTCAAAGCATTCAATGGATGGCCCTCATCTACCAAATCAGGCGAAAAGGGACTACCCATTAAGAGACAAAGCCTCTGATAACTCTTGGTGAGAGATCGAAAGTCAAGGTGCACCATTGTAGAGGGAATGGTCTTTCAGGATAAGGAAAATGAGAAAAAAATGGGAACATTGATGGATTAGTTAAAGGGGAGAACACTGGATGAGGGTGGGTGACGAGCGAGATGACCATCGCTGCCACCTGAAGGGCGAGACCTTGGATAGGGTTCCATGAAGAGAACACTGAGTGAATGATATGTCTCATTTTGAGAGTTATTAATTGAGGGGTTCAGATTTGTATCCATAGGTTTATTATAACTAACATCCATAGTATTATCATTATTTGTTAGTTAATAGATTTCCAGGATACTCAGAACTAACAATGCTGTCAATAATTTGAGTACCATCTATATAATGGTTTATAGATATAAGGGAAGATGTACTTAATCCATTTGGAGAATCCTAGTCATGGAACCGTAGAACTGCTATGTTTTGGAAGAAATCATTATATAGGAATTTTCTATTCTCTATCATTCCTACATCTCATCCTATAGTGAACACAGCCATGTGTAGATAACAACATAATGTATTTTTAATCTATAGGTGACCCCCATATCTTTGATAAGAGTTATTTATATAATTTAATCATTTATTGGACACCCATATATTATGGTGTATATAAGGAATATAGTCCTCCTATGATCCATCTAAGACCTCAAAAAATGGTATATACTAGAAAATCCATTATTGAGAGATTTTTCTGGACAAATCCTTCCATATATTAAGGTCAGAACCTTATTCGTCATGTTTATATGACTCAACCAAGTCAAACCATAGAAGTTGCTTCTCTTGGTTGCTTGTTAACCATGGGGGCTGATAGTTGATGGGAAACTATATATTGTTAACCCTCGTGTTTTTCTCACCTCTCTATACGATGGATCATATAAAGGTGGGGGATTGCTTTTACATGAAATATATTACCATGGGAAGGTATTACAAGGAGAGTGTCTGGAATAAGGATACCATGGTCCATATCTACCCCATCGTGAGGAGGATTATCATGTCAGTTATCATCTTCAAATTCAGTTGAATAGAATATAGACGCTTGATATATTTTTGATATGCTTGTATAACTTCATGAAAACTAATTGTGAGAATAGTAGGAACATGCGCCTCAATATGTGTCAAGACTGGAATATGTTGACATGCCTTTTAAGATTGAGCTGGAATTTGACCCTACTGTATCATAGTTTTGTGAACATGTGGATGACCACATAGTACATTACAGATATGATCCCAATGAAGAAAAGATTCTAAATTTTGTTGTTGTTCTTTTTTTGGTGGTAATGTGAAACTTTATTTGTTGGTTGCCAAATTATTTCACTAATCATCAATTTATGATTGTGTTTAGGCCCAATTCAAATGTCAATTCCATGTAGGTATATACCAATGGAACTCTAGAATGAGTGAAGAGGTATGGCCCTCATCCTATATAGTCATTTAAGATTAATGATCCTATCATTCAGAAGCAAGAACAAGTATGCAATAATTGTCTTATATGTTCTAGGAATAATTCAGGTAGTTTATTAGAATGGATTGTTAGCCTTACTTAAGGTAATATTCAAATTAATTTTTCAAACCTCGATTAGAGTGGGGGTAAGATCCCAGTCATGTTACTTTTGATTATGTCAATAAATTTATTTGATTGAAATGTGATCTGATTTACATACAAATTGTGAGGCACCCTAGTCCCAAAAGGTATTATCCTAGTCACATTCTTCTCACTTTACAGGAAAATTCTTCAAGTCCTCTTCGATGATAGAAGGAATATGTGATTTCACTGGAGTGTCCACCCAATAAAGTTAACCATGTTGATAGGATTCTCTAAATGTTAAGATATGAATGTGTTCTTATCCCTATACCATCACCATTATATATAAGTGGAGCTCATTATTTACAGGAAAATGTTATTTTCACTTTATAAGGTTCTTCAAAGGGATATATACCTACAGGCTCTCAGTTTCAAGGATATTCCAGTTGGTGTCATGGAATGAAGTGGGTATGTGTGCCCACTCTTATCCTCCTTCCATTAGGATATGGTCATTCAAATTATTAATGGGAGCTTAGATTTATTCTTTTCACATTCTTAAAACATATATATGATATCAGACCTTATTTTCCGGAGCAAGGATATGATTATGCCCACTGGTTTCTGCTATAATTCTCATACATGATTTTTTATTGGAGTTTAGGATATGATCCATCTACCTATGGTATGCTAATTTCTGCATCTAGTGAGATGTGCTTAATATGTAGATCTATGTGTCTAGGGGATGACATATTGGGTAACACCCTTACCGAGCGAATGATGATTATTGTAATATTGTGATATTACTAGGATTTGTTTTGTACAATATCAATGGTGTATATTTGCCACTACTTTTTCCTCATGAAACTAGTTATATTTCTGAGATATTAAGATGTCATATAGTTATAATTCAGTGATAGGGATGTGTTGTATGAAATTATATGTCCTAAAAATGGGTGTTATCATACAGTTTATAAACATGAGACAAGGAAGATGACATGCAGTTCAACATCATGTGACAAAAAAAATTTCAATCAGTTTTCCATCATATCATATTTATTTTTTTTTCATGTAGTGAAGTTCAACATCATGTGATGAGGAAATTTTCATGTAGTATACCATCATGTGAATAGGACTTGGTAATTACACAAACTATTTAGAGGGACATTTTTTTATGGATCATGGATGAATATTATGCTTGTTAATTAAGATTTAAGTTCCTTTAACTATATAAAACCTTCATTTAACAATTTTTCTCAACAATTCAATAAGTAAAACCATCCTTCAATAATATGACATAAAATATCATGTTAAAGAAAATAATTGAGATGGTAATTCTAGGATTATTCTTATTGTCTATTAAATCATGAGGGATAAAAAAGGCCATGTTCAATTTATCATGAAAATTATATGGACGTGAAATTAGTAATGAACAAGAAAAATAATTTCATCTTGAATTTAGAGATGGGAATCCATAATTGGGAGATATGGTGACCATGTTCTGTTGAAAAACTTGTGTGTTCTGTTGAAAGCTATTACATGACAAGATTGGGGACTTAGGGGTTGGCGGTTCCAACGTCCACACATCAATATTTTATGAAAATACATCCGATAAAGATAATGAAACTATATAATGTATGCATGAGATTTCAGTGATAGGGGACGTGTTTATCAATGCTTTTAATCTATGCCTAAGCTAGCTTCCTAATTATTGGGAATTCAATATAATAATTCTTTGTGACATAGTAAAATTACATAGTAAGATGTTTTGTTATGATGGAATATACATTTTGATTCCTATAATCAAGAGATTGGTGACCACACTACATTCCCTGAGTTTAACATTTGCATTATAATCATTATTTCACTGATGAGTTTGGATATTGGGACGTGGTGGCCCGATCCCTATCGGTTTGGGGAACATGATGATGAATTTGAGGCTTTAGATGATGTTGATAATTCCCACTAATTGGATAAACCAAAATATTCTATAGGATTTATGGAAACTGATGAGGTTAGATGGTTTCCAGAGTACCACCAATGTGGGGGGGGGGGAATATAGACAAACTTCCACCTTGTAGGATGGGGTTAAGTGGAACAATTTAAGGATTTAATTTCCATGTCAATTGAGAAATATAAAAATACCCTCATCCTTGTGGTATGGGGGAATTCCATATATGGATAGTCTCTTTATGGAGCATGTAATACATCATTAAGAAATGATCCCAAAATCATTCCCACAATTATTTAATGGAGTACAATGGTCTCTTGTTGTGGTTGAGTGATCTTCAAATCCACGAAAATTGTATTTTCCTCTTAAAGGGGTTGACTGGAAAGATTCATGAAAACACCCTTTCCTCTATCAATAGTACAGTAAGAGGATATTGATTTAGTAACAACAAGGACGCCAAATTCAAAATCTTCCTCCTCCATTGGCTATATATCCATTGAAATTTCACAATAAAATAGCAACATGTCGGATAATATATTTTATAGATTCTTGAAAAATACAATTGATCCCTTCTATTCCAGTTCGTGGGCTGGTATGTGGGCCAACCTGTTTTGACATGGATGAATGTAGAAGTGTAAAATTATGGTCATTAGATGTGTGATCATATGGATCAAATGAGATGTCCTTAGGTTTAGTTGATATCATATTGATTGGTACAAATGGAGGATATATATCCAATTCTATGGTGTATCTTATTTGATGGGTTAGTGCCCGATGTTCCATTTTGTGGGATGGTGCCATTGTACATCTTGTTTAATACCAAGAGATGTTGTGAAATATATTGTTTCAAATATATTTAATACTTTTAAAATTTTACAATTAAACCACACTAGTTTTTTTGAATATAAACAACAATATTATTTTTTTATTTTACACAAAATCCCGAATTTAGTTTCTGTTACATGTAATAACAAGTTTAAATGAAATTTGACATAATATTAAATTATAACTATTTAATATTATAGTTATCATTTCACCATTGTAATGTAGGTTATTAAAAGAATTAACTAAATTATGGAAATATGTTCTTCACAAGTATATATAATTATTTCATTGGAAACCAGTTATTTATATATTAAAATGAAAACAATTAGAATATAAAGGAAATCATTTTTTGAAAAACTATTTTTTTATGAACATACGTGTTCTAACTAAATAGAATTAAAAATACAATTTTAATAAATGATTTTATTGAAATTAAAATACTCAATATTCAATAAAAAAATTTCAACATTCATCTTATGTGTCTTAAATACTTGTTATATGAATAAAACCAATCATTTACTTTAAAATGTTATTGTTTTAAAAAAATTATTCCCATTTTTATGGTGAAATTATATAACAAAAAATTGTGAAAAATTATAAAATATTTATTAGAAAGTAAAAAATAATTTTTGAAATAACCAAAAAAAATTATCTTATTGTAAATGTTTTAGTTTTTTCTAAAATGATTTATTTTTTGATGAATTTTGAAAAATACCCAGTTTTAAATTGAAAAACATCTTTTCATTAAACAATTTATAAACATAAATTATACTTTGAATTGGATTTAAAGTAAAAATATTTAAATTTTATGTAAATTAAGACAAATTAGGTCATTTTAATCATTTAAATATTTAATTTATATATAATAGAATTGAAAATTTTTAACATTTTCACTTTAAAAACCCACATTCTCGACACGACTGTGTGATTAATTTCAAATTTTAATTTTCCACTTATATGAATGTAATTTATAAATAAGAATTCCATATTTGAAATCATAATATGTTATATTATATAATATGTTAAACTTTATTTTTTTCTAAAATTAATAGTGAATGCATTAAAACACAATTACCATTGTTAAGGAAAAATGGATTTACCATGTGGTTAAGTTATGAATATAGGGGTTAAAATGACTTAAAAACTAAAATAAATCATAATTTTCTAGAAATATTTCCACATTATACTTCCCATTTTCTAAGCTATGGTCTTTGGAATATTTTTTATTATAATTAATTTATTATTTGTTAGTCTTTTGTGAAATTAACAAGTAATTTCCAAGTGTGTTCCTTTCCCCCACTTATAAAACACTTCCCCACAATTCACTTATTCACAACTACCAAGCCACATTGTGTAAACAAAACCATAATAAATTATCCCTCATAATTCATAATTACATTCTAGAGAAACAGTTCCTCCGAAAAGGCCAACACTAGGGTTCTTAAGACGAGATCCAATGGTGGTTTCTATTAGGGAATGTAATTATCTTAACAAACTATATCGTTTTCATTTTTCATTTTCAACATTCATTTATTTAATGACACATAATTTTTTTTAAAACCACCATATATAAAATAAATTAATGATATTATGTTTATGTTATAATATTTATCCATCTTCACTTCTATCAAATGAGTTATGAAATCATCGTTTAGGTGTATGGAAGTCTATTTCCTCATGAACCGATGTCATTTATTTTTACAGTGAAATCCTAAAGGATGGTTCTAATGATGTATTTATTATTTATAGGTGTCATTTATGAATATTTTATTATTATTTAATAATATATCATAGATAACTTTATACTATCTATTTTTTGGGAATACTATAATATCACTCATGTGTAAGGTGGACTACCACCTCATGAGGTGAGGTGATTCATTCATGACTTACATGTAATTTATTAAGAATAGTTTAAGACATATTTTAAATATATGAGAATCAATAATTATTCTTGAATTATATTATATCATTTTCCATTCTTTCCTATATTATAAAAAGGAAATAGAAACAACATCTTGTGTACGTACAACATATCTTCTCCAGGAACAATGTTTTCCTTTTTATATCTATAAATATATTTATTATTATAAATAATTATATATTTAATATAAATTATATTTATATCATGGTTAAAATTATGTATATTATGAAACCATGATCAACGTAATATAACACAAAATAACTAATCAAAACATGTACGAAAAAAACAGATATTATCTAAGACATAACATTAACATGGAATTCATAATAAATGGGTAATGAATGCTCATAATAAAATTATATAAGGAATGATATAGATGAATATGTTTCATTAAAAAATTTATAATAAACAAAGATTTATTATATAGGATGTTTGAATTATTGTGATATAATTTAAAACTTATGGTAAGGGATCTCTCTCTCTCTCTTTTTTACATCTACAAGACACATTCCATTTTCACCGCCTATTTATTTTATGATGTGTGTATAATACCCATGAATGTATATCATAATTCCTAAAAAAATAATTATATTTATTTAAATATCTATTTAAGGATCTATCTTTCTAGACTTTTTTGTTTAAAAGGTTACCAAAAAATCAATTGAATTTTGAATCAAATTTCCCTTTTTGAGACATGTGTCTTGTTATGAACCTATACAATTTTAAGAGGTTTTTATATATAAATATTGACGTGTAATATCATGAATTTATTTATTCACATGTAATTTTAAATTATATTTTATATTATTCTTTAATGGGGATAATTATTGGATGTTACCAAAATTGAAATATTTTTATGATAAATTCTCATCGTTTATCGAGATTGTTTGGGATTATGCTTCCAAAAACGAAATATTATAATATATCAATGAATAAACATATGAATTTTTGTATCCTATGTTAATTTCATTAGAATATATTTATTAAATCCATATTTTATATTAATTGTATTTTAAATATAAGCTTTTTGGTTGAAAACTCTTTTCCTTCCAAAACCATGTTTTCCAAAAAAAAACAAAATAATGTTCTAAAAAAATTTATTTCAATGAATAATTGATATTTTATTGATGATATGTTTTAAATGATATTAAAATATTCATTTATATTATTTTATTTTCATTTTAAAAATATTTTATATTTTAACATTTTCTTCAAATATGTATGGTTATTTTCCTCATGAAATAGTCCAAGTGTCCTTTAAATTTTATTTTACATATAAAATTGCATCCTCTAATGTCACATATGATTTACTGGGGAGAAAATTGAATGATACCATTCGTATTATTTCTACGTATGGTTAATGTTTATATTGATTAAATATTTATGAAACATGTTTATTTTTTATGGGTTATGCGATGGTAAATTGATGAAATGTTTATGAAACAAATTTCTCGGAAGTAAGTTTTGATCTTATGAAATGTGGAATTTAATATGATATTGTGGGAAATATATGTATAGTTTTCATTATGAGATGAGTTGGACATATATCCTACAAATGAATTGGGTAAAAATTTATATCTCATGATACACTGATGAGATACAAGTTGAAGGAGTTGATCCACTATGGTAAACATGTGTGTCCTAGTCCACTATGGGAAATATGCCAATCTTGATCTAATATGGGAAACATGCAATTAGTCATAAACCAAAATGGGAAACAAGTGACATGTTATGATCTGTAATGGGAAACATTTGTGTCATGATTTATAATGGAAAATAGATGATATGTCCCGACCCTCTATATTGATGGTATTGGTAGTTTACATTGACATATGAAATGGTTTTACATATTTATGATGTTTCAACTATATAATAACATGAGATTACATTTTAGGAATTATTTATGGAGATTTTTAAATATTATTGACTTTTTTTAAAATGATATTGTTTTATTCTCTGAATCTTGTTTACAATCTAGGACCAATTGAGAATGATCATGGTTTATTATGTTCACCATCACAAACCCTTATGGTTATCGTAGAATTTCTTCTGATCTTAGATCATTATATCTTATATTTATCCTTAATATGCATCCAAGATCACCCTTTTTCATGTTTCTATTCCAAGGATATTGGAAAATGGTTTTATGTAGGGTATTTCTATGAAGAGTACTTAACGAGAAGTTCTTTCTTGGATACATTTAAGATATTTTAGAATTTAAGTGCAATTTTTTCAATGATTCCAAAGTCCTTAAAAAAAATAAAATTCTCATGAATATTTTAATGTAATTTAATGAATATTCATATAAAAATACGTAATATACATGTATAAGAAGGCTAGGTTTCTATAGTTTGATTCTTATAATACCATTATACAATTTGGTGGGTCAATTAGCATATTGAATACGATTAACGGGTTAAAAAAGAAAAAAATGTTTTGTAACATATGAGATGAGGTTTCTATTAGGATCAATAGGGGAATATATACCTTGAGAGGGGTGGGGGTGATTTTTGGTATGGATATTATTTTTCTAAATTATTCCCACCCCACTAGATATTGACCCACTTTTCACAAGGGTCACATTGTTTGAAATTCTGTGTTTATTATGATCCCTTCATTTCTTCTTTGCGTGATGATAATTCTTTGGATGCAATTCTATGAAGCAAGCAGGAAAACCAATAGATTTTTACATGGTTCTCCCTCACTAGGCTATGTCCAAGGAGCATACAACAATTATGTGTAGTTGTACCAAATCCACTAAATCTAACTACCAATAATATTCAAGCTAGATCACTTATATGACATGGCTCAATACCTTTACAATGTTTAGGGTCAACTCACTGATTAATCAAGGGTCACTCACCATTTCTCTCTTTCTGGATCACTGCCAGTAGAATAGATAACCATCTTTCTATTCCTCTACTCACTGTACTTGGAAGCGATCCACTCATAGTTTATGGAATTGTAGGTCCATTCATTATCACAAATGAATGAATCCTCCATTGCAAGTAGATGCTCCATTGATGTCCAACATTCATCCATAGGTTAATACCCCTTTTCCACTATTCACTAAGAAACAACCTTATGAAATACCTTCACAATGTACCTAATTTCACGAATCTCCCAATTTTGAAAAACACAAACAAGCCTTAGAGAGGTCCCTACCTCTACGGAAAGATCACACCTTAGTAGAGCTCCCTGCTTCCTAGAGAACAATAATTCACAGAGCCCAAGAGCTTGCAAATATCAATCCTTCACAAAGCTTATGTTATCATAGAGTTCAAGCCTTCACAAAGTGACTTCCATCGCGAAGCTCACTAAGACAATGCAGAACACACCTCTTTCGCGGAGCTAGATTACCCACCAGAAATAACATATCATTCACGAGGCATAGTTCCTCTGAAAACCCCCATTTCCATTTTTGAGAGAAAACATTTTTCTTGCAAAATTATATACTTCTCTCGAGGGGGTTAAGGCCTAGTTTTAGGTGATTACATAGACTCGATAACCTTCTTTGTGATGTCAGCTTCAAATCATCTCAAATTAAAATGATTTGAAATTTCCACCAGAAATATCTCCATATCACGAAGCACCACATACATTTTTGGATAATGGAGCTCATCATAATTGCAGATAATTCCATCAATTCATTTGGTCCCCTCTGCAAATCTTCACTTCAAACCTCTTCACCTCTACTATTTGCAAAGCTCGTCATAATCATGAAAAACACCATCAACATTATTCATGAATTTGCGAAATCTACATCAATAATCCAATCCTTATGAAACTAAATAATTTTCATATATTAATGGAATCTTCAATAAAATCCCCATTTTATGATGCTCACCAAAACCCATATTTTTTACCACAAACATTTGGAAAACACTAGAATATTGCGACACCATGTATCTATTCTTATTTATCACCTCCAGATATTCTCTTCCATTATCATGGTTCTTTGGGAACATGTATTGTCAACAAAATCTTTTGAACCTGACTATATACTATAAAAACATCATTGTCAACAAACACATCCAACCCAATAATGCTGCAATGATACCTTGAGGGATTTTGGCCTAACTGTTCCCCATGGGATTTTTTAGTAACCATGGATAGCAATTATGAAATTAGAGGCTCATAACATGTGATGATATAAAATTAATTGTAGACAATTTTAAAGATATTTCAATGGGATACAAATAATTTATGAATTCAAGGATACTATAATTACCTTTAGTATCTCAGTTTGGATATCCTGGGATATATCTTTTATTAGATTCCATTATTTAGATGGTTGGGATAGAAATAAATCCTCTTCCTCTCCTTATGGAATTAGGGGGATACGATAATAATAATGGCTGTAATGAATAATATCACTCATAGATAAATCATAAGTGGTTGAGTTGACTTAGTTAATTTTCACATCCACATCCCTAAGGTAGGGAAGGTTTTTGTTATTGCGCTATATTGATAAGATCCCAAAGATTTCAAATGTTGAAATAAAGGATATTTCCTCTCATAGAGATCATCGTAGGAAATACGACATATGGGTATTCATCCTCTGGATGTTTTTCCGATTTTCTTTTAATGTAGTGATGGATCCACATAGTTGGAAATCCGAGTGCATGTCATTCAACATCTTGTACTATATTTTTTTTGTTTTTGGAAATGTATGTCGGTGTCTCAAGGCCATTTTCCAGGAATGACAATGCATATGATCACATTAACAAATATTTTTTCAATGTATATTGAGGCGTTAATAATGAATTTCTATATTTTTCATTGATCTATAATTTTATTGGCATATTTGATGATTCTATTTAGATTATAAGTAATATATAATTTCATGGAGAGGGAAACAAGACACCATATTTATGTATCATAATCTATATAAGAGTACATGTTCAATTAATTTCTCCCTTAGTTTAATAATTATGAGGTGGTCCCTTTTTTAATGAAAGGTTCATTAAATCTCAAAGATTTCATAATGGGTTTACAATTTTATTTCCCAAAAATGTTGAATCAAAATGGAATGATGGTAAAAAGGAAATATATCCTTTTAAATCCATCAAATGGGTGAAACTATTATTGACTTTCAAGATAGGTTCACTATTTTTGTTTCCCAACAAACGTGGATAGTTTTACCCAACACTCTATTGTATGGGTTTGAGAGTGGTTTCATAATAATTTGAATATGGTTTTATTTTTTTCCACAATGTAATAATATAATGGTTATAACCACTATTATGAGGCACGCAAATTCTTTCTATAGGCTGGTGATCATTTGGGTGTTCAAACACTACAATACTTAGGAACTGACATTTGTTGAGACGATGTGAGGTTGCTCTCACTCTCTTGGTGGGCATTACTGCATACACTGAGAGACTCATTTAGATTTATGGTATGTTTTTTTAATCCTTCTAAATCCCTACTATGGTATTGGATATCCAAATATAAACAACTTGTTCAAGATCATGTGTTTTGTGATAACTACCATGTGAATTACAGGTTCTCGAATATTCTCTTTTTAATTTTTCATAATTTTAGTTTTAACCATTATCACAAAACTCTTGATTATATCTTCATCCCTTGAGGAGGTTGGTGTCTTTGAGATTTGAATGAACTTATATGAGGAATCCTACATATCCTTGGAAATAAGAACTAAAGGACACCTAGTTTATTTGAAATAGTTTAATATCGTATGACTAGAATACATGGTGCATTTTAACATTATGCGGTCAGGAAAAATATATCAAACTCAAGAACTATAGAAGAAAAATACGTATCTTATTGGGATAGGAATTAGATACAACATAGTTCATTTTAAGGGAATCTATTTTGTATATTGTGTATCAACAGAGGCCTTGATAGGGACTTATTCATGAAATGATTCCCTGATCTGCCTCACAAGTAGTGTAAACCATTCAGTGATGATAGGATGTGACCGAGATAACATTTCACTGAATAGTCCACATTGGATTCAGATTAATTATTTTATTGGTAAAATAATTATTATCATCTAGGTGCACATGAATCATGCTCATCGTGAGAAAACCAATATAATCTGAGACTACACACATCACATTAGATGAAATTTGTACAAGGATTACTTTTTAATGTTTCCTTAATATTTTATTACCATTCTTGTGGAGAATCAAATGTGAATATTGGGAATTAGGCATGTGCACTAGATATCCTAGTTTTAATTGGAATAAGATATCTCGTAGTTCTGTTCATTCCTTACCAACTTATGGGTTTAAGTAGTTTAGGTAATGGTTGGGGCTTACAATTAAGTGGATACCCATGTGTAAGCCCATTTCATGTTCACTGATGGGAGTAGAATTATGATAGAACCAAAATATAATTTTTTCCCATGAAGTAGAGATTTTTTGGATGAGGTATGACATACTATAACACCCCAGGTAAATAATGAATATGACATTTTCACATTTATCCATATGTGTGAATAAAATTTTAATATAACTTTAAAGGGGACGCTATGCTCGATGGTGTACCCAATACACAACAACGAGTTTCTTGGGAATCTTACATTGCACTCTAATAATAAAATAATATTATTATAAATTATAGTTAATGCCTAGCCGTTGTAATGGCAGGAATGAACATAAATAACTAAAAAATTATTGTATATGTTGGTCAAATATTTTTACTATTTAAAATAAATGTTAGAGGATTAAAAATGCGAATGAATCCAATTTTAAGCGTAAACATTCTAATATTTTTTAAAAGGTCGATTAACTCCCTTTTGGTGACGAACCTCTTTTAAATCCACTTTTTTACAATTTTATGTGTTATATTTTACAAAATAAAATTCTTGTTTATAATCGGGACATCAACATTTACTTTGTTTAAATTTTTGGTATTTTTCCTATAATGTTCATTTTTTAATTTATAGTGAAAAATGTTGTATTTTAATTCAAAACCTATTTTTAATCTAATTTATTTATATGATTATATTATATTTTTAATTGGATTTAAAGTGGAATTATAATATATTTTTACCATTTAATCCAATATTGGTTGTTGGAAATAATTTCATCTTGAAATTGTTCTTAAACTACTGTCAATCTTTTGATACTTATTGTTTTATAAAAACACACTATTTACTCTAACAGTGGGAATTAATTAATAAATTAATTAATGTAAATTATATGTTTTTAATTTTTTTAAAATAGAAATCATTTTTGAATTCAGAATATCAAATATATCTTTGGGTGAATATTTGGTATTTTTCTGAAAAACTTCAATTTTTGATGAGTAGTGAAACCACTAAGTGGTACATAAAAAACTAATTTTTCATTTACATGAAAATTTACCACCTCTGTGTTTTGAATTTCAAAAATACGACATACATGGTTGTCATTAAGATGTACAATGTGGTTCAATGGGATTAAAATAATTTTGTTTGTGAATAGTAACTTTTAAGTTTTAATCGCGATTAGAGGTAATTAGTGTAGTTTAAGGTAAATATAATGTTTTAATAATATGAAATTTCCTAGAAACATGTCCTACCTTCATTGGATGATTCATGTACGACCATGAAAATACATGGGTCAACATGGGGATCCAATGGAGCCACTTTTCTTGGAAAATGACATTAATACCTTTTTATTTAAAGTTAAAATAAAAATGTCACAAACATGTCTTGTTTTACAAAAACAATTTTCACATGGGGTTATAGAAGTCATATTTTTTACTATAAATATTAACTACAAATATAAAAATATTTCCTACATCATGATATTTTTTTTATAATTTTTAGATATTAAAGAAATTAATTTATATATGACACCGTGATGATGTAGTGATTACCTCCAAAATGAACGATTTAAATAAAATGAGAAGATAGGGTGAAATCTAAGTCTTACACTTGTCACGAACCTATTAGATGGGTGGATTTCGAAACTTTATCACCTTATCCTAGAAATATATCATTTTGTGACCTTTTAAATCTTAAAATCATTTTATAATAAGGTAATATTTTATAACTTTCCAAGTGTGCCCCTTCTATCCTCTTATAAAAGGCCCCCACCTCTACCACCTTACGCACACCTCTCAAGCCTTTGGATTGGCTAAACCCTTCCCATTTCATCTTTACACATCCCTCTATTCATCATTGAAGCCTCACTTTGGGCAGAATCCTTTACAAGGAAGCCTTGTAGCTCAAATCAGTGAGAGTTACCCGATTTAAAGATAATGTCTTCCGTTGTGTTCTTTTATTTTATTTTTCTTCTCCAAACCCCTAAACTATTTTTATTATTATATTTTGTAACAACACCAGTATCTTAAATATACTAGTATGTTTTTATAATAAGGATTCTAGCTACACTTTCACACACCTCCATCTAATGGTTAAAGAACATACTGTTTCTGTGGATGGAGAATTACTGCCTCAAGAAATGATGATTATTCAATATTATTTTAACACCTTCAAAGGTGGAAATTAAGATTAACTATATTTATATATGATATATAATATGTTTATTTTTTCCTTAATCTTCTGTATTTTTCATTTATGGCAAACCTTTGTGGTTTCCATTATTGGTAAACGCGATATCTTAATTTTATGAAGTGCAGACTACCGCCCCCTCAAAGTGATTTGATTCGTTAATGCCATATGTGGGACGTATAAAGGATGTAATTAATGGTATTACTTATGATATCATACTGTAATTATAATATACCATTATATCATTATTATTTAATTCAATTGAATACAAAAAAAATGAAAGTAGCGTTCATGCATACGTACGACTTACCATCTCCATGAATGGTACAATTCATTTCTTATCTCCAAATGTTATGTGATATTATAAGTACATATATATAATGGATATATATGTAATATATTACATCTAAATGATGGATATACTTCTGGAATTATAATATATATATCTCTCAATTTTTTAATTCCATTAATATGACAAAAAATGAAAGTAGCGTTCATGCGTACGTACGGTGTAACATCCCAAGTAAGTAATGAATAATAGATATTTTTATCTAGGTCTATTAATGAATTAGATAGTTTTTTAGAGGCTTAAAAATAAAATAAATCCAATCTTAAGAATGGAATACATTAATATTCTTAAAAGATTGTTTTACTACATTTTGATGGCAAACCCTTTTTAAATCAATCATTTGAAAATTTTATAATCTATATTTGTCAAAATAATCATATTCATTATGATTGGGACATTGAAATTGACATTGGATAAATTTTTGGTATTTTTATGACAATGTTCATTTTTTAATGAACAGTTAAAAATACTGCATTATACATCAAAATTGCTTTTGCATTGAATTTAATTATATGGTTATATTATATTTTTAATTGGTCTTAAAGTGTAACATGAATATATTTTTACCATTTAATCCAATGGTGGTTATTAGGATTAATTTCACTTTGAAATTGGTCATAAACTAATGCCAAACTTTTCATAGATATTGTTTAAAAAAACCCGCTATTTGTTTTGACAACGAGAATTATTTTTAAATCAATTATTGAAAATTATGTGTTTGTAATATGGTAAAATTGATTAAATATTTGGAATCAGAAGGTCCAAATTATGTAATCAAGACTCTTTTGTTTTTGGAAATTATGAATAGTAACGATGGTAATTATATTTAATTATCTTGATTAATGAGTAATCGAGTAGTTAAGGATAATAAAATAATATCATACCAAATGACACCAAAATGTGTCCTAAGGCTACTAGTTCTCTCATTGCCGACCGTGGGATTCCTTGTGCCAATCTTGGGGCCCCATGAAATCACTTTTGTGAGAAAGTGACTTTTTATCTTTTTATTTTTTAAAGAATGTTAAATGTAACAAAGAATGTGTCACCTAAGTAAAATATTTTTAATTTTGTCTACATAAATGATCCTTTGAACTATAAATAGTCATTGAAAAGCTAAAAAGATTTTCTACATCATAGTATTTTTTTATAAATTTTAGTCATTAAATCAATTAAATTATTTATGACATCATAATGATCCAGCGATGACCTCATTATTTGATGATTTAAATAAAATGGAAAGATAATGTAAACTCTAAGACCTTCACATGTATAAAACCTATTGTGTGGGTATATTTCTAACCCTTATCACCTTATCCTCGAATTATATCAATTTGGTACCTTTAAAATCCGAAACCCATTTGAAAATAAAGTAACATTTTTTTAATTTCCAAGAGTTCCCCTCCTCTCCGCTTATAAAAGGCCCCCACCTCTACCTCCTTACCCACACTTCAAAAGCCTTTGGCTCGGCCAACCCAGGCCAATTTTGTCTCTCCACTTCCCTCTCTTACTCCTTGAAGCCTCACTTTGTAACGAAGTCTTCCCAAGTAAGCCTTTGTGCTCAAACCAAAGGGAGTTACCCGATTTTAAGGTAATGTATTCACTAGAGCCCTTTTTTTATTTTTCTTTTCCAACCCCCTAAACTCTTTTTATTAATTTATTTTGTAACAAATACAGTATGTTCAATATACTAGGATGTTTTTATAAGAAATATTCTAGCTACACATACACACACCTACATCTAATGGTTAAATAACATACTGTTTCCGTGGATGGTGAATTTCTGCCTCCCGAAACGATGATTGTTCAACATTCTTTTAACACCTTAAAAGTTGGACATTAAGATGACAATATATTTATATATGATATATAATATGTTTATGTTTTCCTTAATCTTCTGTATTTTTCATTTTGGGCATACCTTTATGGTTTCCATTATGGGTAAATGCGATATCTTCATTTAAGGAAGTGCCGACTACCGCCCCCTCAAAGTGATTTGATTCGTTAAATACCATATGTGGGACGTATAAAGGATGGAGTTATGATATTATATATTATATTACACTGGAATTATAATATACCTTTATATCATTATGATTCCATTCTATAAAATACGAAATAGAAATGAAAGTAGCGTTCATGTGTACGTACGGCTTACCGTCTCCATGAACGGTGCATTTCATTTCTTACCCCTAAATGATTATGTAATATTATAAATGCATGCATTTACTGGATATATATGACATTTATGATATCTACATCATGAATACCATTCTAGATATAATTGATACATGAAAAATTTGTAATTATAAAGGGCTTATTTTTGACTCAAGTACCAATGATCATTAAAACGACCCTTATTAACTTAAATAATTACATAGTGTTCATGACATGGAAATAAGTGATATAAAAGGAATAATGAACTTGAAAAAGGTTCTTAAACAAGTAGAAATTAACTCAAGTTTATTATTCAGGATATTAAAGAAGAACCGAGTCATGTCGGACATGAGGTATGGGACATCGTCTCAATCTCCTTTCATTGAGGCATATTTTTTTTATACTCAACCTTATTTTATACGGTGTATAAACACCTTTGACTTTTACATTTATCAAAAAGGAATATTTTTTATACGAAGCGTTTTACTAAATGAAAAAAGGGAATTTTTTGTCGTACGTATGTGGCGACAACGACTTCTCTGCCGCCGTGACCATTATTTGAGTTTTGGCTTCCTCTACAAGCCATACATTCTTTTTAAAAGAAAAATAAATACCATGTTTTACTTTTCTTTTATTTTGGTATTGAAAATGGTTTTCATAATTTTTTCATATCAATGTGTTGTATTGATATCTTGTGATTGAAAGGTGGAAATGTTATGTTTCCATTATACATTTTTTATGTGATACGATTATGTTGAGGTTCTTGGGAATTATTATGAAGACGGGTGGTTCCGTGATAAAATAAGGGCGGGTGATCCCGATATAGCTCTCCAAGGAATTGGGTAACGCGAAGGAGTGAAACGTTAAGGTTTCTCCGAAGAGATTTAGGGAATATACTGTGATGGGTATTCCAAATGTAACCAAGAGGGTTACTCCCTACGTAAGAATGTTATGAATGCCTCAAGTTACATTTATGTCTTTTGATTTCTATGATTTATTCATGATTTGATGAGGTATGTTTTATGGGTAAAGTATGATTTCATTCTTATGTATATATAAACTCATGTTTCCTTTCCATATTTTTTTTATATAACCCATACTGAGCTTTTTATGCTCATCCCATGTCTTTTTTGAAATGTTTTTCACAGGTCAAGGGAAAGGTACATGATATGATGATAGTGTCAAGGAAGTGTCAAGAAAGAATCCATGTTTTATTATAAATATGTTCCATTGATGGGAAAAATGAATACTATCTTTATGTAACCACGTTGTTTAAATGTGGAATGTAATGCAAGTTTTATGATCTAATTCTCTAAAACTCTAACCCTGAAAAGATCCTCAATGTGTAATCTTGTAATAACTCATGATTAAGTAAGGTTTAAGGCTGGGGCCTTATAGTTGGTATCAAAGGTCAGTTTAGATAACATTAGGAGTTATAATTATATTAAATGATTATCCAAAAATATTTTTTTATGGTCAAATTGAAGTGATATAGTATTTGAAGATTACCATGTTGCTTCATCTAAGACATGTTTGTTCAGAATGGTTTTCTGCAGAGGAAACAGGGAAGCAGTGCTAGGAAGGCTTGCAGAAGGAAATAACCTTCCAAATCAACATCCTGAGATGGTCAGAATTGGAACTGAACAGTTTGTTGCAGTAATGGCGCAGTTGACTCAAGCGATAAACAGCGGTGGTATCCATGCATGAGATCAGCCAGATCAACCACATAAGAACATGTCAGTGGTGGAACATTTCATGAGGAAACAACCCCCATCATTCAGAGGATCATCTGACCCAGTGTTAGCTGAAGGGTGGATTAAAGTACTGGAGAATATTTTCGATGTCATGGGGTGTTCAGACAATCAAAAGGTTAGTCTTGCTATTTACCGTTTGAAGGGTGAGGCAAATAAGTGGTGGTATATGGTTAAAAATATCAGGGACGCTGATGAGATTGATGCTCTTGACTGGGATGAATTCAAAGGTATGTTTCTTGAGAAGTATTTTCCTAAGGATGTTCAACATAGGATGGAAAAGTAAATCTCGGAATTGAGGCAAGAGGAAGACTCAATGGATGCCTATTAAGAAAGGTTTACTTGATTGGCAAGGTATGCTCCAAATTTTATCTGAGACCTTGATTGTAAAATCAATCGTTTTTACTCAGGATTAAAGCCAAAATATCGAAGGGAATTAGCTTCTCATGAGTTTAAAAGTTATGAAAATCTTGTTCGATGTGCTGAGAAGGTGGAAATGGAGTTTTCCGATGATCAAGTGTTCTATAACAACCAACAGAAGAAGAGACCGAGGTGGCAGGATAAAGGTAAGAATTCTTCAAAAAAGTCTGATGGTAAGAAAACTATGTTTCCAGTTTTTGATAAATGTGGCAAAAGTCATGCTGGGGAATGTCTTTTGAATTCTGGAAAGTGCTACCGATGTGGTAAGATGGGACATAAGGCTCGTGATTGCACTGAAAAATATCAAGTTGAAGGTAAGACCAAATTTTATTTACAGTTAGTGAAATGTTTTAAGTGCAATGTGATGGGTCACTATGCAAATGAGTTTCCGAAAAAGAGCTTGAGTGATGGGAAGCAGTTAGACTACAAGAATAAAGGGGTGGTGAAATCCTTTGCAACTACTTCAGCAGATTTCGGGCCATCAAATGAAGTTGTATCAGGTACTTTGTTTGTTTTTTCAGATTATTCCAGGGTGTTGTTTGATTCGGGGTCTTCACATTCTTTCATCTCTGAAACCTTTTCTAGTAAAATGGGAATACCATCTCAAGAAATGACTCCTGAAGTTTTGGTAAAAACACCTGGGGGAAATTTTGAGGCAAAAAGAATTAATAAGAATCTTCCTATCCTTATCTGTGGAATGAACCTACTTGAAAATATTATTATTCTACCTCTAGTAGAGTTTGATGTTATCCTGGGTATGGATTGGCTCTCTATTTACCATGCTAAGATTGACTGTAGAGCTAATGAAGTTTATTTTTAGAAAGACTTTCAGTTTGTGTACAAGAATGAACCCTTACTGTTGATAACTTATCAAGTGGCCAAGAAACTTGTGAAAGATAGAAATGAATGTTACCTTGCACACATCATTGAAAATAAAGGAACTATTCAGATTAATGATGTGCCAGTGGTAAATGAGTATCCTGATGTTTTTCCTGATGAGTTTCCGGGAATAATACCATATCAGGAAGTTGAGTTTACTTTTGACTTAGTTCCCGATGCTAAGCCAATTTCAAAAACCCCCTTATCAAATGGCTCAAATTGAACTTTTAGAGTTGAAGGAGAAATTGTAAGATTTATTAGAGAAAGGTTTCATTCGACCTAGCACATCACCATGGGGTGCTCTGGTCTTGTTTGTTAAAAAGAATGATGGCACAATGAGACTTTTAATTGATTATAGGGCCTTGAATAATATCACTGTTAAGAACAATTATCCTTCGCCTCATGTCGATGATTTGTTTGATCAGCTCCAGGGAGCTCAGTATTTTTCAAAGATTGACCTGAGATCGGGGTACCATCAGGTAAAGGTAAAGGAAGCAGATGTTCAGAAGACTGTGTTTCGTACAAGATATGGCCATTATGAATTTGTAGTAATGCCTTTTGGGCTAACCAATGCACCCTCTGTATTCATGGACTTAATGAATAGAATTTTCCATGAGTTCTTGGTTAAGATTGTGGTGGTTTTCATTGATGATATTTTGGTGCTTTCTAAAAGTAAAGAGGAGAATGAAAGACATTTATGTTTTATCTTGCAACCCATAAAAGAAAAGAAACTATGTGGAAAATTCAGAAAGTGCAAGTTTTGGTTGCAACAAATTTCTTTCCTTGGTCACATTGTTTCTAAAGATGGGATAACCATTGATCCTATAAAAACAAAGGTTGTTGAAGAATGGCCAAGACCCGCAAATGTAACAGAGATTCATAGTTTCCTTGGTTAGGCAGGCTTTTACCGAAGGTTTGTTAGAAATTTTTCACGGTTATCTAGTCCAATGACTAAGCTAACTCGGAAGGGAGTTCGGTTTATCTGGACAAAATAATGTGATGATTGTTTTCAGGAATTGAAAAGAAGATTGGTGAATGATCATGTTTTGGAACTACCTTTCAGGAATGGTGAGTTTGTTATATACAGTGATGCTTCATTGAAAGGACTTGGTTGCGTCCTAATGCAGAATGATGATGTAATTTCTTATTCTTCACGACAGTTGAAAACTCATGAGGTAAATTACCCTACACATGATTTGGAATTAGCTGCTGTTGTTTTCGATTTAATAATTTGGAGGCATCATTTGTATGGAGTAAAGTGTGAAATATATACCGATCACAAATGTTTAATGTATATATTCACTCAGAAAGAGTTAAACATGAGACAGAGGAGATGGCTGGAATTAATCAAGGATTATGACTGTATAATTCATTACCATCCAGGAAAAGAAAATGAAGTGGCTGATGCTTTGAGTCAAAAAAGTAATGCTTCATTAGAAATGTTGTGTTTGGAACGTGATCCTTTGGTTAAGGATTTGATGAACTTTTGCATAGAAGTTGTTGGTGCAGGAAGTTCTTCTGTTTTGTTTTAGGTATCAGTGAGATCATCTCTGTTAGATAGAATCAAGAAAGTACAAAAGCAAGACAGTGAGTTGCAGAAAAAGGTAGAGCTTGTTCAAAAAGGTAAGTTGCCTGAATTCAACATTTATAATGATTGCATTTTGAGATTTGGTAAGAGATTGTGTGTGCCTTGTGATTCATATTTGATGAGAGAGTTGTTATGTGAAGCTCATAGTTCTCCATTTTCAGTTCATCTAGGTAGTACTAAGATGTATAGAGAACTTTGGGAGTATTACTGGTGGGATGGAATGAAAATAGATATTGCTGATTTTACTGTGAAGTGTTTGAATTTTCACGAGGTTAAAGAAGAGCAGCAGTTACCGAAAGGGATTCTTCAGCCTTTACCAGTGCCAGAGTGGAAATGGGAGAATATATCCATAGACTTTGTTGTGGGATTACCGAAGACATATCGAGGTAATAATGCTATCTGGGTTATTGTTGATTGCTTGACCAAATCTGCTCATTTCCTTGCTATACGAGATACTTTTTCCCTAGATCAACTTTCCCGTTTGTATCTTACAGAGATAGTTAGGTTACACGGAGTTCCTTTCTCTATTGTATCTGACCGTGATCCCAGGTTCACTTCTAACTTTTGGAAAGGCCTTCAGAAGTTGTTGGGTACTGAATTAAATTTTAGTACAGCTTTTCATCCTCAATCAGATGGGCAGTCGAAATGATCAATTCAGACCTTGGAGGATATGCTACGAGTTTGTTCGATGGATTATCAGGGTAGTTGGGACCAACATCTTTCTTTGGTTGAATTTTCATATAATAACTGTTTTCATTCTAGTATACAGATCACACCATTTCAGGCAATATATGGGATGCGGTGTCAAACTCCAACTTTCTGGGATGAAGTGGGTGAAAGGAAGTTGATGGGACTAGAATTGGTAGAAGAGATGGCATAAAAAGTTCAGCTGATTCAGAAACACATGAGCACAGCTCAGAGTATGCAGAAGAGTTATGCAGACAACAGGAGGAAGGAGCTAACTTTTGAGGTAGGTGATCATGTTTTTCACAAAGCCTCACCATGGAAAAGTGTGATGAGATTTGGTAAGAAAGGAAAGCTGAGTCCAAGGTTCATTGGACCATATGAAATTATGAAGAGAGTTAGATAAGTTCCATATAGGGTGGCGTTACCTCCGAGTTTATCTCAGGTACACAATGTTTTTCACGTTTCAATGTTGAGAAAGTATATGCCAGATCCATCTCATGTTTGGAGTCCAGAGGTAGTTCAGCTGGAAGAGAACCAATCTTATGAGGAAAAACCGGTCCAGATTCTTGACAACAGGGTGCAAGTGTTACGGAATAAGGTGATTAATCAGTTAAAGGTTTTGTGGAAAAACCACATGATGGAAGAGGCAACATGGGAATCTGAAAATGCAATGAGGGATAAGTACCCCCATTTATTTGATAAGTAAATAAATTGCTGGGACGCAATTTTCTAAAGGGGGGAAGGATGTAACATCCCAAGTAAGTAATGAATAATAGATATTTCTATCTATGTCTATTAATGAATTACATAGTGTTTTAGAGGCTTAAAATTAAAATAAATCCAATCTTAAGCATGAAATACACTAATATTCTTAAAAGATTGTTTTACTGCCTTTTGATGGAAAACCCTTTTTAAATCAAACTTTTGACAATTTTATAATCTATATTTTTCAAAATAAACATATTCATTATGATTTGGACATTGAAATTTACATTGGATAATTTTTTGGTATTTTTCTGACAATGTTCATTTTTTAATGAATAGTGAAAAATACTGCATTTTACTTCAAAACTGCTTTTTCATTTAATTTAGTTATATGGTTAGATTATATTTTTAATTTGTATTAAAGTTTAATATGAATATATTTTTACCATTTAATCCAATGGTGGTCATTAGTATTAATTTAACTTTGAAATTGGTCATAATCTAATGCCAAACTTTTCATAGATATTGTTTCAAAAAACCCGCTATTTATTTTGACAACGGGAATTATTTTTAAATAAATTATTCCAATTTATGTGTTTGGAATTTTGTGAAGTCGATTACATATTTTTAATTAGAAGGTCCAAATTATGTAATTAAGACTCTTTTGTTATTGGACATTATGAATAGTAACGACGGTAATTATATTTAATTACCTTGATTAATGAGTAATCTGGTAGTTAAGGATAATAAAATAATATCATACAAAATTTCACCAAAATGTGTCCTAAGGATACTGGTTGTCTCATGTCCGACCATGGGATGCCTTGTGCCAATCTTGGGGGTCCCATGAAATCACTTTTGTGAGAAAGTGACTTTTTAACCTTTTATTATTTATAGAATGTTAAATGTAACAAAGAATGTATCACCTATGTAAAATATTTTTAATTTTGTCTACATAAATGATCATTTGGAATATAAATAGACATTGGAACGCTAAATAGATTTTATACATCATAGTAGTTTTTTTATAATTTGTAGACATTAAATAAATTAAATTATTTATTTCATCATAATGATGCTGCGATGACCTCATTATTTGACGATTTAAATAAAATGGAAAGATAATGTAAAATATAAGACCTAAACATGTCCAAAACCTATTGGGTGGGTATATTTAGAACCCTTATCACCTTATCCTTGAATTATATCAATGTGGGACCTTTAAAATCCGAAACCCATTTGAAAATAAAGTAACATTTTTTTACTTTCCAAGAGTGCCCCTCCTCTCCTCTTATAAAAGGCCCCCACCTCTACCTCCTTACCCACACTTCCAAAGCCTTTGGCTCGGACAAAACTGGCCCATTTTTTCTCTCCACTTCCCTCTCTTACTCCTTGATGCCTCAATTTTGGCAGAAGTCTTCCCAAGGAAGCCATTGAGCTCAAACCAAAGGGAGTTACCCGATTTTAAGGTAATGTATTCACTTGAGTCCTTTTGTTTTATTTTGCTTCTCCAACCCCCTAAACTCTTTTTATTAATTTTTTTTGTAACAAATCCAGTATCTCCAATATACTAGGATGTTTTTATAAGAAGGATTCGAGATACACTTACACAAACCTACATCTAATGGTTAAAGAACATACTGTTTCCGTGGATGGCGAATTTCTGCCTCCCAAAATGATGATTGTTCACCATTATTTTAACACCTTAAAAGGTGGCCATTAAGATGACACTATATTTATATATGATATATAATATGTTTATGTTTTCCTTAAGCATCTGTATTTTTCATTTTGGGCATACCTTTATGGTTTCTATTATGGGTAAACGCGATATCTTCATTTAAGGAAGTGCGGACTACTGCCCCCTCAAAGTGATTTGATTCGTTAAATACCATATGTGGGACGTATAAAGGATGGAGTTATAATATTATATATGATATTACACTGGAATTATAATATACCTTTACTTCATTATGATTCCATTCTATAAAATATGAAATAGAAATGTAAGTAGCGTTCATGCGTACGTACGGCTTACCGTCTCCATGAACGGTGCATTTCATTTCTTACCTCTAAATGATTATGTAATATTATAAATTCAAGAATGTACTGGATATATATTACATATATGATATCTACATCATGAATACCATTATGGATATAATGGATACATGAAGAACTTGTAATTATAAAGGGATTATTTTTTAGTCAAGTACCAATGATCGTTAAAACGACCGTTATTAACATAAATAATTACATAGTGTTCATAAAAAGGAAATAAGTGATATAAAAGGAATAATGAACTTGAAAAAGGTTCTTAAACAAGTATAAATTAACTCATGTTTATTATTCATGAGATTAAAGAACGACCGAGTCAAGTCGGACCCGAGGTATGGGACTTCGTCTCAATCTCCTTTCATTGAGGCATATTTTATTTTATACTCAACTTTCTTTTATACGGTGTATAAACCCCTCTGACTTTTACATTTATCCAAAAGGAATCTATTTTATATGAAGCGTTTTACGAAACGAAAAAAGGGAATGTTTTGTCATACGTATGCGGCGACAACGACTTGTCCGCTGCCGTGACCATTATCTGAGTTTCGGCTTACTCTACAAGCCATACCTTCTTTTTAAAAGAAAAATAAATACCATGATTTACTTTTCTTTTATTTTGGTATTGAAAATGGTTTTCATAATTTTTTCATATCAATGTGTTGTATTGATATCTTGTGATTGAAAGGTGGACATTTTATGTTTCCTTTATGCATGTTTTATGTGATACGATTATGTTGAGGTTCTTGGGCATTATTATGAAGATGGGTGGTTCCGTGATAAACTAAGGGCGGGTGAGCCCGATATAGATCTCCAATGCATTGGGTAACACGAAAGAGTGAAACGTTAAGGTTTCTCTGAATAGATTTAGGGAATATACTTTGATGGGTATTCCAAACGTAACCAAGAGGGTTACTCCCTACGTAAGAATGTTATGAATGCCTCAAGTTACCTTTATGTCTTATGATTTCTATGATTTATTCATGATTTGATGAGGTATGTTTTATGGGTATAATATGATTTCATTCTTATGTATATATGTACTCATGTTTCCTTTCTATTTTTTTTATATAACCCATAATGAGCTTTTTATGCTCATCCCAAGTCTTTTTTGAAATGTTTTTCACAGGTCAAGGGAAAGGTATAAGATATGACGATAGTGTCAAGGATGTGTCAAGAAAGAATCCATGTTTTATTTTGAATATGTTCCATTGATGGGAAAAAATGAATACTATCTTTATGTAACCACTTTGATTATATGTGGAATGTAATGCATGTTTTATTATATAATTCTCTAAAACTCTAAACCTGAAAAGATCCTCAATGTGTAATCTTATAAAAACTCAAGATTAAGTAAGGTTTAAGGCTGTGGCCTTATATACGGCCTACCATCTCCATTAACGGTGCTTTTAATTTTTTATCTCCAAATCCTATGGAATAGTATAAAATGAATATATATGGATATATATTACATTTAAAACATCAATACTATTATTTATATGATGTACCTATAACTACATGGAATTTTTTTCCATGAAGTTCGATTTTTACTCATGTACCGAACATCGATAAAAACATATGATATGAACTCACTTTATTAACCAATTATTATAAAATTATAATATGTGATTTTAAATGAATAATAATCTTTAAATTAGGTCTTTAGGAAATTATAAATTAACCAAATTTTATTATTCAGGAGATTAAAGAACGATCGAGTCATGTTGGACATGAGGTAAGGGATCCTACCCCTCTCTTTCTTTTTAAGTACACTCTTTTATGTCATTAATTTTATGATCATCTTTATTATGATTGGGATGTTCTTTTATATTAATCCTACAATACTTTTTATGTTAATATTATTAGATACCATGTTTTCTCTCATCAATCCATTTTGGATGTTTTGAGTGGCGCCGTTAGGCTGCCGAATTTTCATAAGAGATCTAACCTCTCTCTTTCTTTTTAAGTACTCTCCTTTATGTCAGTTCTTCTAAGCTCATATTTGTTCTAATGGGGGATGTTATTTTATATTACTACTGATTTAAATTTTATTGTAATATTATGAGAGACCCTATTTGATCTCATAAATCCATTTTTGGAAGTTTCAAGTCGTGCCGTTAGGCTGCCGAGTTTTCTTAAGGGATTTTTTCATCTCACTTTTAGTCCCGTGAGATTTATGATACATTTTCCACCATTTCCATTGAGTGGTGTATGTACTTCCCATTATTATACTCTTTGTGTAATATAATTTCATTTATGGGTATTTACATATTCATTGTATGAGTCTTCTTCAATGGGGTGTACGTTTCGAAAGTTACCCAAGTCGATAAGGGAACCTTTCACCCTCCTCTTTTTAAAAGACTTCTTTTGTTATGTCTTTTAATTCACATAATATTATATTGGGATATGTTATTCTATATCCTTATTGATGTAAATTTTATTTCCAAGTGATCAGATACCGTTTTTATCTCTCATCAACGTTTTTCTGAATTTTGAAGTGACGTCGTTAGGCTGTCGAATTTTTGCAGCGGAACTTCTTAACCCAATTTTGATTCTTTGGGATAAACTTGTAATCCTTGAATATGTCATTATATGAATATGTGTTAATGTACACTGATTTTGTTACACTTAATATCCACTTATATTTGGTGTATTCGTTTGTCACACATAATTATGTAATTGATTTATCCTTAATCCAAGGATACCATCTTTGTATGGGACTTCGTCTCAATTTCCTATCATTGAGGCATATTTTGTTTTATACACAACCTACTATTATATGGTTTATAAACCCCATTGAATTTTATGTTTATCCAAAAGGAATCTTTTTATATGAAAAGTTTTACTAAACGACAAAAGGGAATGCTTTTGTCGTACGTATGCAGCGACAACAACTTCTCCACCGTCGTGACCATTATTTGAGTTTTGGCTTCCTTTACAAGACATAACATTTTTTAAAGTAAAATAAATAACATGTTATACTTTTATTTTATTTTGGTATTGAAAATGGTTTTCATAATGTTTTTATATCATTGTGTTGTATTGATATATTGTGATTGAAAAGTGAAAATGTTATGTTTCCTTTATGCATGTTTTATGTGATACGATTATGTTATGGTTCTTTGGCATTATTTTGAAGATGGGTGGTTTTGTGATAAACTAAGGGAGGGTGATCCCGGTACAGCTCTCCAATGAATTGGTTAACGCGAAGGGGTTAATCTTTGAGGTTCCTCCGAAGAGATTTAGGGAATATACTATGATGGGTATTCCAAACATAACTAAAAGGGTTACTCCCTACATAATAATGTTATGAATGCCTCAAGTTACCATTATGTCTTATTATTTCTATGATTTATTCATGATCTGATGAGGTATGTTAAAATTCGTATGTTTTCTGAGTAAAGTATATTTTCATACATGGACTAATGTTTTCTTTTCATACTTTTATATCCCTTACTGAGCTTTTTATGCTCATCCCATGTTTTTGAAATTTTTTTCATAGGTCAAGGGAATGGTGCATGATATGATGATAGTGTCAAGGAAGTGTAAAGAAAGAATCCATTTTTATTTTAAATATGTTTCCATAGATGGGAAAAAACGAATACTATCTTTTATGTAACCACTTTTTTTAAATGTGGAATTTAATTAATGATTTATGATCTAATTCTATAAAACTCTAAACCTGAAAAGATCCTCAATTTGAATTATTTAATTAATTCAATATTAAGTAAGGTTTAAGGCTGGGGCCTTATAGTTGGTATCATAGGTCAGTTTAGATAACTTTAGAGGTTAGGGTATTCTCTAGGCATATGTGACATTGCAATAATGGTTAGGATTTCCGAAAGAGTCCTAGTTTTAGATAAAGTGAATGAGTAAGTATATCTTACTATTTATCTTCCACTTTAGTACATGATGGTTTTTTTGATATAATCACACTGACATTTCTATTTTTAGTGAATAGATGGATCTAGCAGGAACAAAAGTGACAATAGGTTTGAAGGAAACTGTGGTGGTTCTCTGATTAAAAGACTATATGAAATGGGGGATTCAATGATGAATATCATGGTTGTTCTAAACCAACTATCAAGGAGTCATGATCAACCACTTGAACCTTGGTGAGTTATCTATTGCATCATGTACGAGATGACCAACTCGATGTGGAAGTTCAGGTAATAATTATAAATTTAACCATTAGGGTTTATATGATCCTTACTTTTTAGGTAATTATGGGTTACTCTATGATACGATGGAATATGAAAGGAATGAGATAAAATTGAGGTTAAAATATGTTATGGTTATTTTTGAATATTTTATCTTGTTTTGGGTAAAGTTTTAATAATTATATAGTTTTGGAAAATGAAAAGACGCAGACCTTGTTACAACCCGTCTCGTCGGACAAAGCTGCGGGAATCGAACCCACAACCAAAGTGTGACTGGTATTTATTGCCTACCACTGGACTATGTGAAGTCCCTGGTTATTTTGACTGATTCTTTTTAGTTAGATGACTTTAGGAATCAAGAGTAAGATTATTTTGGGTTATCTATGGAAATTATTAACCTATCATAGCAGATATTTTTTCAGGTTAATTACTTTTTAGTATGAGACTTTAAGAGAAACTAATGTTATTTGGAGATAAATGTTAATTTTGTACCTTGGAAGACTATGTGATTAAATACTTCAAATATTTGGGTTTCAATATTAGTTTGTTTTACTTTGAATAATTTTATGGATAGATGTTTATTGAATGGTCTTTGTTGAACATTGGGTATTGTTTAACAAATTTTGGTGATTATGAATAGATATTTTTTATAAAGAATTATAATTTTTGGGTATTATCTGATATCATACTAACCTTTTTGGTTTTAGTGTTGGTTAAGGTCTAAAAACATGGGAAGTATATAGTAATAATTTGGGGAATAAGGGATTCTCTAGGAGTTGATTATATCTCTCTTAATGTGAACAAGTCAACCTAAATACTCATCTTTTGGAAAAAATATGAGTTCCTGTAAGAAATCTAGTAGAAGTTGAAAGTCAACATGACAAGTAAGAATGTTTCCTTGAGATAAAAAATAAATTCCTCAATGAAGAGTAACTTAAAACAAAAATGTTGTCTGTTAACTTTTCTTACTGGGGAATCAAATACCATTTATCCCATCACAAGTTTGTGATTTTATTTTGGTTAACTTTCTCCTAGACATGTTTACTATCACTCTCCCTCAGAAAATTAACCTTTGTTTTTTCCTCCATATCCATGATTTCCATCATGGAATCCTAGTATGTCTTAACTCGAGTGACCTTTGTACTTCTCTTTTTTTATTTTAAAGTGATTGTTTTACTGACTCTTGTTCTGATGTGGGATTTTCAATGAAGTTTCCAAGCCCAATTTTAAAATTGCGAGGATGCAATACTTAAAAGGGGGAAGGATGTAACACCCCAGGTAAATAAAGAATATTAAATTTTCACATTTATCCATATTTGTGAATAAAATATTAATATAACTTTAATGGGGACTCTATGCTCGATGGCGTACCCAATACACAACAACGAGTTTCATGGGAATCTTACTTTGCACTCTAATAATAAAATAATATTATTTTAAATTGTAGTTAACGCCTAGCCATTGTAATGGCGGGAATGAATGGAAATTACTACAAAATTATTATATATATTGGTCAAATATTTTTACTTTTTAAGATAAATGTTTGAGGATTAAAAATGCGAATGAATCCAATTTTAAGCGTAAAAATTCTAATATTCTTTAAATGGTCGATTAACCGCCTTTTGATGACGAACATCTTTTAAATCCACTTTTTGACAATTTATTTGTTATATTTTACAAAATACAATTCTTCTTTAGAATCGGGACATCAAAATTTACTTTGTGTAAATATTTAGTATTTTTCCGATAAAGTTCATTTTTAATGAATAGTTAAAAATATTGTATTTTAAATCAAAACCTCTTTTTAATCTAGTTTATTTATATTATTAGATTATCTTTTGAATTGGTTTTAAAGTGGAATTAGAATATATTTTTTCCATTTAATCCAATAGTGGTCGTTTGAATTAATTTCATCTTGAAATTGGACTTAAAACTAGTGTCAATCTTTTGATACTTATTGTTTCATAAAAACACACTATTTTCTCTAACTGTTGGAATTAATTATTAAATTAATTAATGTAACTTATATGTTTTTAATTTTGTAAAATAGAAATCATTTTTGAATTCCGAATATCAAATATATCTTAGGGTGAATTTTTTGTATTTTTCTGGAAAACATCAATTTTTGATGAATAGTGAAACCACTATATGGTACTTAAAAAACTGATTTCTCATTTAAATAAAATTGTACCACATCTGCATTTTGAATTGAAAAAATCTGATACACATGGTTTTCATTAATAAGTAAAATTTGGTTCAATGGGATTAAAATATTTTTTTGGTGAATAGTAACTTTTAAGTTTTAATCGCTATTAGAGGTAATTAGTGTAGTTTAAGGTAAAAATAATGTTTTAATAATATGAAATGACCAAGACACATGTCCTACCCTCATTGTATGAGTCATGGTCGACCATGAGAATACATGGGTCATCCTGGGGACCACTTAGAGCCACTTTTCTTGGAAAATGACATTAATACCTTTGTATTTAATGTTAAAATGAAAATGTCACAAACATGTGTTGTTTTACTAAAACAATTTTTATATGGGGTTATACAAGTCATATTTTTTACTATAAATATTAATTAGAAATCTAAAAATATTTCCTACATCATGATATTTTTTTATAATTTTTAGATATTAAATAAATTAATTTATTTATGACGCTGTGAGGATGGAGTGATTACCTCATAAATGAATGCTTTAAATAAAATGAGAATCTAGGTTGAAATATAAGTCTTACACCTGTCACAAACCTATTGGATGGGTTTATTTTGAAACCTTATCACCTTATCCTAGAAATAAATTCTTTTGGGACCTTTTAAATTTGAAAATCATTTTGTAATAAAGTAATATTTTATAACGTTCCAAGAGTGCCCCTCCTCTCCTCTTATAAAAGGCCCCCACCTCTACCACCTTACACACACCACTCAAGACTTTTGGTCGGCCAACCCCAGCCCATTTCATCTCTCCACATCCCTATCTTCATCATTGAAGCCTCACATTGGGAAAAATTCTTTCCAAGCAAGCCTTTGGGCTCAAATCAAAGAGAGTTACCCGATTTAAAGGTAATGTCTTCCCTTGTGTTCTTTTGTTTTATTTTTCTTCTCCAAACCCCTAAACTATTTTTATTATTTTTTTTGTAAAAACAACAATATATTAAATATAATAGTAAGTTTTTATAAGAATTATTCTAGCTACACTTTCACACACCTCCGTCTAATGGTTAAAGAACATAATGTTTCTGTGGATGGAGAATTACTGCCTCATGAAACGATTATTGTTCAATATTATTTTAACACCATCAAAGGTCGAAATTAAGATGTAACTATATTTATATATGATATATAATATGTTTATGTTTTCCTTAAGCTTCTGTATTTTTCATTTATGGCATACCTTTATGGTTTCCATTATGGGTAAAGGCGATATCTTCAATTTAAGAAGTGCGGACTACCGCCCCATCAAAGTGATTTGATTCGTTAATGCCATATATGGGACGTATAAAGGATGTAATTAATGGTATTACTTATGATATCCTACTGGAATTATAATATACCTTTATATAATTATTATTTAATTCCATTGAATACAAAAAAAATGAAAGTAGCGTTCATGCGTACGGACGACTTACCGTCTCAATGAACGGTACATTTCATTTCTTATCTCCAAATGTTTTGTGCTATTATAAGTACATATATATAATGGATATATATGTAATATATTACATCTAAATGATTTATATCATTCTATAATTATAATATATATATATATATATCATTTTTATTTAATTCCATTAATATTACAAAAAATGAATGTAGCGTTCATGCGTACGTACGGCCTACCGTCTCCATGAACGGTGCTTTTAATTTTTTATCTTGAAATGCTATGGAATAGTATAAAATGAATATATACTGAATATATATGATATTTAAATCATAAATACTATTATGGATATGATGTCCCTATAACTACATGGAAAATACTTTTCCAACAAGTTTGATTTTTACTCATGTACCGAACATCGACAAAAACATATGATATGAACTCACTTTATTAACCAATTATTAAAACATTATAATATTGATATTAACTGAATAATAATATTTAACGTAAGTCTTTAAGAAATTATAAATTAACCAAATTTTATTATTCAGGAGATTAAAGAATGATCGAGTCATGTCGGACACGAGGTAAGAGATCCTACCCCTCTCTTTCTTTTTAAGTACACTATTTTATGTCATTCCTTTTAAGCTCGTATTTCATATTATTGGGATGTTATTTTATATTAATCCTACTGTACGTTTTATGTTCATATGATTAGAGACCTGATTTTCTCTCATCAATCCATTTTGGAAGTTTTGAGTGGCGCTGTTAGGCTGCCGAATTTTCGTAAGAGATCTAAACATTCTCTTTCTTTTTAAGTACTCTCCTTTATGTAACTTCATTTAAGCTCCTCTTTGTTATGATGGTGGATGTTATTTTATATTCCTCTTTCTATAAATTTTATTTTAATATAATTAGATACCCTATTTGATGTCATCAATCCATTTTTGGAAGTTTTAAGTGGCGATGTTAGGCTGCCGAGTATTCGTAAGGGATTGTTTCATCTCACTTTTAGTCCCGTGTGATTTATGCTACATTTTCCACCATTTACTTTGAGTGGTGTATGTACTTCCCATTATTATACTCTTTGTGTAATATAATTTCATTTATGGGTATTTACATATTCATTGTATGACCCTTCTTTAATGGGGTGTACGTTTCGAAAGTTACCCATGTTGGTAAGGGAACCTTTCACCCTCCTCTTTTTAAAAGACTTCTTTTGTTATGTCTTTTAATTCAAATACTATTATGTTGGGATATGTTATTCCATATCCTTATTGATGTAAATTTTATGTCCAAGTGATGAGTTACCCTTTTTATCTCTCATCAACTCTTTTTCTGAATTTTGAAGTGACACCGTTAGGCTGTCAAATTTTTGCAAGGGAACTTCTTAACCCAATTTTAATTCATTGGGATAAACTTGTACTCCATGAATATGTAGTTCTATGAATATGTGTGAATGTCCTCTGATTGTTTTAAACTTAATATCCACTTATATTTGGTGTATTCATTTGTCACACATAATTATGTAATTGATTTATCCTTAATCCAAGGATACTGTCTTTGTATGGGACTTCGTCTCAATCTCCTTTCATTGAGGAATATTTTGTTTTATATAGAACCTACTTTTATACGGTGTATAAACCCTTTTTACATTTATGTGTATCCAAAAGGAATCTTTTTATATGAATAGTTTTACTAAACGACAAAAGGGAATGTTTTTGTCGTACGTATGCGGCAACAACGACTTCTCCACCGCTGTGACCATTATTTGAGTTTCGGCTTCCTCTACAAGCCATAACATTTTTTTAAAATGAAAAATAAATACCATGTTTTACTTTTATTTTATTTTGGTATTGAAAATTGTTTTCATAATGTTTTTATATCAATGTGTTGTATTGATAACTTGTTATTGAAAAGTGGAAATTTTATGTTTCCTTTATGCATGTTTTGTGTGATACGATTATGTTAAGGTTCTTGGGAATTATTATGAAGACCGGTGGTTCCATGATAAACTAAGGGCGGGTGAGCCCGATATAGCTCTCTAATGAATTGGGTCACATGAAGTGGTTAAACATTGAGGTTTCTCCAAAGATATTTAGGTAATATACTGTGATGGGTATTCCAAACGTAACCAAGAGGGTTACTCCATACGTAAGAATGTTTTGAATGCCTAAAGTTACATTTATGTCTTATGTTTTCTATGATTTATTCATGATTTAATGAGGTATGTTAAAATTCTTATGTTTTATGAGTAAAGTATGTTTTCATACATGGACTAATGTTTTTTTTCATACTTTTATATCCCTTACTGAGATTTTTATGCTCATCCCATGTTTTTGAAATGTTTTTCACAGGTCAAGGGAAAGGTGTATGATATGATGATAGTGTCAAAGAAGTGTCAAGAAAGAATCCATGTTTTATTTTAAATATGTTTCCGTTGATGGGAAAAAACGAATACTATATTTTATGTAACAACTTTGTTTAAAAGTGGAATGCAATTCATGATTTATGATCTAATTCTCTAAACCTCTAAAACTGAAAAGATCCCCAATTTGAATTATTCATTTAATTAAATATTAAGTAATGTTTAAGGATGGGGCCTTATACATACAACAAAGTATAATTACTCTAAATCTTGTACCAAAGGAAGGCATCCATCATATCCCAAAGGTAATAGGAATCAATGTCGTCTTACTTCATTAAATCCCAAACATTCTGATGGTTTAAAATGTGTGAATACCCCAAAAAGTGTTATCATTATCTGAAATATTTATGATAGTTATGTACATATATCTAGAAGGGTTTCCATGTTACATATTTATTCTATTTTCTATGAGATATAATGATAGATGATGACCATGAAATGTATGTCAAATATATTGGGAATGACCAAGAGGATTTCTTGAGAGCATGAATAAAATATGGGTTCATGAGTGAATGAACCTAACCCATTATGGAATCAACCCTTGTAAAGGGTAATTGGACAGTGTTTCATTTCCAAGGGTTTATATGGTATATTCCAATGTGTACCTACTTGAAAAGGCTGACTTGTCCCAAGGTTTTTACATGGCTAGGATGACATGTCCTAGGTTGTCTTCATGAAATGTATTTGGTGTCTTCCTAACATGTCTTGGGTGTCTACATAACTTGTCCTAGGTGCTTCATATGACCAAAGATGACATGTACAATGTTATTAACATGATTAATACTAACATGTCCAATTTTCATTGCATGATCAATGCATACATGTCCAAGGTAATTCATGTGATCAAACCAGATATGCCCAAGGTGATTCACATAATAAAAGTTTACATGTCCAGGGTCATTTACATGATCATGGTCTACATTTCCAGGTCGTTTAATGTGTTCAATGATGGAATATATGGGTTCATTCACATGATCCAGGCCAACATGTCCATGGTTCATTGTGTGATCGAATTTGACATGTCCAATACCATTTTTAAGATCAAGTTCAATATATCCAATGAATTTTTCATGGTCGATTCCAACATTTATATGTCCTTATAAGGACATGAGGAGTCTAGTTAGGTGTCATTATATCAGGTGATATTAACAAATTCATGTGGTGGGGTCTCATAGACATGTACAAGATTATATTCTTGATAATATGATCAGATGAAATTGTTTATGTTTCGTTTCTATAGGGATTATTACATGCCCACATGGGAAATAATTTTCAGGTTATGAGAATTTCATTCATGGGGATTCATGTTGAGGGTGGACATCCAAGGTTTTATGTGGGATGTGAATGAAATTTCCATGCGTTCACCTAGATATAAATACCACATGATGATTGGTGTTCATGTGACAAAGGTTGAAGAGATAACATGATGCTAAGAAAGTCACATAGTGGTGTTATGATAACTAGTCCTAGCCTTACATATCAAAGATTCAAAGACACACACACACAAATAAATAGAGGCTTGAATTAGATCAATACATTATATACTTATATTCGTGAAATTACATATCCCTAAAGGGATTATATGAGGAGTTCTCATAGAGGGGTCACATGATAACATAGAGGATTCAACCAAAGGTAGTAGTCTACTCTCCTCCTTTACTCATCTCTTAAATTTATCATTTCCTACCTCTTGCTCTTTTTTCCACAATTTATTTTAAATTAGTTAATGATTTCTATAATAAATTGTGTCTTGTATTGAATTAATATTTAAAAAATGAAGGTCCCACACACACTGTCTTGGGGTGCCTGAGGATTTCTCCCAAAAAATGACAGAGGGTTCTCATAAAGGAATGTTATGCTACATTTTATATGAATCTATTTGATATTTGTATGGATTTACATGATCTTCATTACATGATCATGTGATTCATTGTTCTTCTTGTGATGGCTTCTAATGAATATATTATTTGTTACATAGGGAGGCTCTATTCATTGAACATCACATGTTTGTAAGGTAAATATTGTTGGACTGTATTTATCATGTCTACAATTTATCTGAATGAGTGTCCAAAATACCACTAGAGTCCTTGGGGGATTGTATCAGAGGCTTCAAGTGATACTATATAATGTTATTTAATATCCATAACACAATTTTAGAAGGCTTCACGTGAGAAAAAAATTACAAAACGAGGAAGCTTCTCATGAGGAAAACATATGTTGTTTTTCATAAGAACCCACTTGATGTTAGTAAAGCTTCACACATTCATCATATATTGATATAGTATACATAATAAATTATTTAGATGTATCCATGCAGTTCATATGATTGGATTCCCTTGACCATGAAATGGGTTGGTAGATAATCACATGGAAGTATCAAATCCCACATTATGATCATACACATCAATCCCATTGAATAATGAAGGTAGAAGAAAATATTACTCTTGAAGATGAAGTGTATTATTTATCATGTGATTCACACGATCCATAGTGATTCAACTAACAAATTTATATGATAGAAAATTATAACAAAAATAATAAGAAATCATGCAACTGAAGCTATTCATGTGATGGGTGCTGCTCTTCAAATAATGGAATGCATTCCAGATGGAGCATATGCATGGAATTGAGAATGATTTGAATTGCAAGGGCTCAATCACTTGATAGGAACTTCAAAAAAGAAATCAAGTTATAGGGTTGATAGTCGTTTCATTGGGATCATGAATATATCATTGAAGGAAATTTTTTATGAAGAGTGGCACTGGTGTTGAGAATACCTCAGCTGTGGCTCATGACATAGAACCCAGGGAATCAGTGTTTCACACATAATCAAACTAGGTGTTTGGTTGATATGGAGGATGATCGGAGTTTGAATGAGGTGTATAAGGAGTGATTTAATGGTTTAAACCATCATGAATTTACAACTCTGGTTATTTATATATGTTTTATGGATAATGAATAACATTGAGTGTGCTACCATCAAATTTCATATTTGTAGATGGTACGGCTCCACTTAATAACATAGCACAGACCCTCAAACATCAAAAATTAGTTACCATGGTCCTCTATAGAAAATTGTTAGCATTGACCCAAGTTGGTTTACTCTTATTCAATGTTTTCCACTAGTGACGAAGGCCATTTAAACTCTAGTGTGTCTTGTATGTGAACCCATGCATATACTTCTTGTGCTAGTTTTCGAGATAGCTCCATTTTCATGGTTGAGGAAACTCCCATAAGCAATTTGGATGCGCATTCTATATATGAATCCATGGGTGGCCATAATTTTTACATTAGGCACTCTAAAATAAAAAGAATAATTATAGAATAACAATCCACATAAAATGAGCAATAAAAAATTTTCAATCATATATAAATACCAATCTAGTTTCTTCAAATTCCATTTCCACACCATGATGTGATATGTGAACTATATATATAATATAAAAAGATACAAATTCATGGATGGAAAAGATTTTTCTTAACAATCATGGGTTTAACAATGTGTAAAATCATAAATAAATTTGCTAAAAATATTTTCACTATTCATAGGCCTCCTAAATATTTGTTCTAAAATATCAAAATGAGTAATATTTGATGGATAAAAACATTGAATGGACACTAATTTGATAATATTGTGATTTCCAATGTCAAAAAAATTAAATCCATTTCCATAAAAAAATTATAAATTTATTATCATATTCTATTTAAGATGTAATTTCTCTCATCCAATGTGATCAATTAATCTTGGACACAATTCATTTCCATCACTTTATTATTTGGTAAAATTATTTTTTACATTTTAACAATATAAATTAGATTTCATTAGGAAACTGTCCTCATTTCATGAACCATCAATCCTTTTGTATATTAACTGATTGTTTATATTTTAAAATAACACAATATTCCTTTAATCTAATTGTTAATAAACTCTCAAAAGGATATTATTCAAACAATCCTCAAAGGGGGAACTCGTTGACATCAACCTCTTTTTTTCAATATAAATGGGCTCAGGTCCTATAACTTTGATAGATTCATCAAAAGAAAATATATCTATGAATTTTTTTTCATTTTTTAAAAACCATGAGATTCATTATATCTATAATCATAAAAGATAAAAATCCAATATCCCTAATACATAATTTCCCATTTCGATAATTGTTTGATTTAATTTCCATCGCAACCACTATATTTATTCTTATTTCTGCATTATTCGTGAAACAATTAGTAATTTTTGTACTCAAATATGTTTTGACAATGTATAATCAGTTCCTGTCCATGTCATGTAGAACATCACATCTCTTATATAAAATACTGAAATCTTGAAACTGATTCATCACTAGAAATCATGAATTTTAATCCGTATCAAAAAATTTCTTATTTGATTGAATACTTTCTCCAATAGATTCTATATTTAACTGTTGATAAACCTATTTAAATATATTATTTTAATTAAAAAACATCATTATATACTCTCATTCACATCATTAATCCAATTACATAAAATAAATTCCAATCAAAGAGAAAACACTGATGAAATCTAAATTCATATATCAATATTACTTCAGATGTTTCCATTGACCATGATTATATTTTTCAAGACAAAATTATATTTTTTATTGAAATTTTCATTTATATTTTAATATTATTATTTAATTTTATCACTTTTTCATTTATTGTATATTTTATCTGAAATCATAATTATATATATATATATATATATATTTCTATTTATTTTCCATTATTAAGAATCACTAATTTTATTCTAATCATTTTTATATATATTATCCTTATTCTCCACACCTCTATGATTATATGAATTCTTAGTATAATCCTATTGGTTATTGGATGGATAAATAACATCATTTATTATTCTATATTTAATCACAATTAACTTTGTTTGATCATTTACTTTTCAAACATATTTCTCAAAATTTAACACGGTCTAATTAATTTGATCTATAGTATTAAAAAAATTATTAAATTCTTTATATTCATTTCATTTTATGTTAATTTTATCATTAATTAAAACATTAGACACATTTTACTTGATATGTGAGACATTTAATATATCTAAATATTTTACCAACTACAACTACCTTAATCATTAGTTTTATTAAAATAACATCATACATGAGTTTCCATTCTAATATTTTATATATACATAATATTTATAGATATATTTGAGTGAATGTCCATAAACATTAAATTCAATAAGAACATAATTTCAATGTCTTAATCCATTTTATCCACACAATCGACATCACATGTGAATACATCATAACTAACACTAACAATCCATATCTTGTATTTCATATCACATGATGTTTTAAATTTATTTACACCATAAAAAATTTATTCATTGTTTATCATTGATAATAATCTCCAATTTTCAAATTTTTATTAATTTAAACAATTTCCATTTGATAGTAAAAATACATGAAGTTTGATGTTATAATATTATTAACAATTCATCATGTCTCATCTTTAGCATAGAAATTTTATTCATAGTAAATTATAAAATAACTATAAAATGATTAATAAGAACATAATTAACCAATAATATTATTATATTAATGAATAAAATTTCTTTCACCCATTCAAATTCTCAATATTATAAATGATATCAACATGAAAAATTCTATATTTTCATTTTCACCATCATATGTATCATTATTTTCTCTATATATTTCATAACGAACATTCTTATTTATGAAGGATTAATTGAAATTTCATTTTCAATATTAATCATATTATTCACGACCCTATTTTTCATCTCATAAACAATTAAAATGTTATTCATCCAAATGAAATAAATCATGTTTTCTATCTTGATGCATCAATACCTTGGCACAAAACATGTATCGCATTATACAAAGAAATTTATTAAAAATCATTGAATCATTAAGTGTGTCTTAATATAAATTAATGTTTTATCCCATTTTTATTCATTTAAATATCTCTATAATGTGTTCATTTTAAACATAAATTAATGTCATAGAATATTGTTTTGAAAATTTATAATTTCTATTCACAGACATTGGCAAGCCCTTTATTGATGATCTCCCACTTATCAAAAATAATCTTCAATGTCATAATTCTTATGCCCATAATTAATTAACTATAAGAATTATGTTAATATATCTCATTATAACTTTGAAAATAGTTTTTAGGATTCATTACATTAAAATTATTTGGTTATATCTTGTTAATCAAAAGAATATGTATTTATTCTACCTTCAGGTACATCCGAACAAATAAAAAACTAATATAAAAGAATCATATCAAGTAATAAATTATTATTTAGTTTTTCAATTTATGGAAGACAATTTTTATTTACTATATTAATAATATCAATAATTTATTTTAAAAAATAGACATAATTTCATATTCATATAAAAATTTCCTAACTCATTGTTTACGTTGATGAAAAACGGTGAAATATATTAATGATAAGTTAAAAGACAAAAACAATATAAGAGATTGTTGTGTTTGTGGGGGGGGTTATGAGATAATACCTTTCAAGATTTAATTTTAGATTATTTGAGGATCATAAAACATCACATAATAAAGTAAAAAAATTTCTTATTATGATATACAGACACTGAGAAAAATAAATAATTAATGGATGTAATGATGTCTAAGGGTCAACATTCATTAAAAATTACTAATTAATTAGAATATTATTAGAAAACATTGATATAATGATCCATATGAAATAATCAAATTAATATAATGACTATGTTTTATTGGTGATATGGTTATTAAAAAAGTTCTCTAGATATTCTTTAGTGATCCATCCATTTCTTGATTTTTATAATAGATGTGAAATCTATAAAATTATCAATAAATATGTGATTATTCAATCATCATGAACAAAAAAATCTCAGGTATTATTTAAAAAGTATTATTATTCTTTTATTTCATCTCTAATTCTTCTTTTTTATCTCTACTTATACAATATTTTTAAGAAAGAACACACATATGAACACATATTGTTACACTTATTTTTTTATTCCTGTATATAAAATTTTATATCCATATTAACAAGAGACATAAAATAAAATTATATTTAATGTAATCTATTTTATCTATTATGAATATATTTATAATTTTGTAAAATTTAATTCATGTTAAAGAAATTTTCATGGTGGAAAATGTGCCATGTACCACGCCTCATCTTTGCGAAACTAATAAACATATTATTTTAAATGACCATGGTGTTTTTATACCATTTAAAAGGTATATTTGGGTTAATCAAATAATTTAATATTATTTATATCACTCTATATCAATGAAATATACAATTATACAAATACACATCCTTCGTTGTTTTTTTATTTCTTAAAAACCAAGACAACCACATCAATGTGAACCAAGGAATCCTAAATATGAATCCTTGATAATGGATGATACAACAAGAAGTGTTGGGATTTTTTTTCTATTACTTTACAATTGACCATGAATTATAATGAAATGAAATTGATGTAAATTATATTTTTCATGATGATCATGGATTATAAAACATACCGCAATCATAGTTTGAAATATTTATCGTATAGTGATGTATAAATAATAAATTGAATTATTAGGGAAACATGATTATGTATGTTTATATAAAATGTTTGATATGTTAGAATATGGTGAATATTAAATATTTAAGACATTATATAAATGAATTTAATTTATATTTTGGTGAAACATTGTATCATGTATGGGGTGGCATGCGACCAGGTAAGTTATGGAATAACAAGAGGAGGGGGAATCCCATTGTGGGTCACAATCCTAATAGTAGTAAAAGGAAGGGAACCTAGTATGGTAATATGTACACATTGTTAAATTAATGGATACCTAGTTTCCTATAATTTTTTATTTCATAAAAATATTTTTTTATATATTAAATTTTTCTGTATATGTCAAACCGTACTCTCTTATGGGATGCTCAACTAGACAACCACACATCTGGTTGCTCAATTCCATGAAATATCTATTTTATAATTTATAGTTCATCTATATTAGTGGATTTATAGTGGTATTTATTATATTTCACACTTCACTATTCTTATTTTCTTTCACAACATCAACACACCCCATTTAAAGAAAATTAAATGAGTGGTTATTCTAAATATAATAAATATTTTTGACCGAATATGATTAATTTGAATATTATTTATGAGTGGGATTATAAATATATTATTTAGGTGGTTCCTAATATCATTTTAAATTTTATATTATTTTCACGTATCTAATGTAATACAATTTTAATATGGAGAGAATGAATGCACATAAAAAATTGAATTTTATTTTTATTTTTGTTGGTTGATAACTATAAAATATTTATCATTTGACTGGTCAAATAAATGATTTGTACTGATTTTTTTTATCGATATGTATCATTATGAAAAGATTCATTGAACCTAATAATTGAAACTGTTAATAGTGTTGTTTTATATAAATTCATTTAATAATCCCTGAATAACATCAATGATAATTCCTTAATGATGGGATACTTTTGTATGACTAGTTTAGTTAAGAATTAACCTTTTATATTACTCTAGAATTTTTAGTGGTTAATTTTCATTAACCCTTTTGTATGTAATTATTTTCTGTAATCAAAATTCATACTATTGAGGTTGGGATAATTTAAATGTAATGATTGTTTAACACATTAGTTTTGGTATCCTGCTGTGAAATTAATTTATAGGGGAATGGTTAAGAATAAAAGATTTCTTCATGAAGGATGTTCATGATAATATTTTTACATGGTATTGGTAAATAATTATTCCCAAAACAATCAATCAATATTAATATTTTTGATTTATCATTCATTTTAAATATTATCATTTTCGTATATCATATACACATGGATTTTAGTTTATGATATATCGTCAACTATAAGATATAGTTCGATGACCCATCATTAATCTATTTTTATTGGCATAGTGATACCCTATTTATCAATTTATTTTAGTGGTAATTAATAATTCACTTTTTATATGTCTATGATATATCAAACATTGTGCATAGAATTCTGGTGGAGAATAATCTACCCTTTTATGAAATTTTTGATCTACCATACAAATAGGTAGAAATTTAAATTGTTAAATATCATTATCAATTTTGATTATAATGGGGATGTATTATTAAACATCATCAATGATAATAACTATCATTCAACATATATAGTTTTGTTTTTAATGTATTTATCACCTTCTTTGTCATTCCAATGACATATAATTCACAATGAATGATGTGTTGGTGATAAATCATTCACCCATGATTATTATTATAGTGATGTAATATTTAATTTTTATATCATATTCATGATATATGGTAAACATCAAGAATAGTTAGTGATGCATTTTTCACCATTCAGTTGCAACATGTGAATTATCATTCACCCTCATTTATTGAAAACAGTTAAATCATTTCCTTCAATTATTATTTTCGACAATTCTATGTTTACCCAAAATGGTTATTTAGTGATGGATCATCAAATATAATATTATTTGGGGTTAAGAATCTATTTTCATCTTCCATATGTTATTAAAATTTTGTAAAATGAATCTGATCTATCAATGGTAAAGAATGTATTCTTATACAAATAAGTGGGTATTTAATTCCCTATAATTTTATATTAGTAAACTAGTTTTTATTTTTATTTAAATAATAATTTTCACAAACTAATGAATTTTAATATTTATTTAATGACACCATAAGTCATTTCCTAATGAATATACTCATCACAGCCTACAAGCGCAAATTTTTATTGTGATTGTAGAAATTATAATTGGAGAAAAATATTTGGGAAATGTATTTTGGATTAATTGTTGGTATTTTATCCATGGTGAGATAGGAAAATGGGATTGGTCATATACATTGAGCTATACAGTGAAGTCATAATTGTCGTTTATTTTTGTGCTTTATATCCATTATTTATGACCATCCAATAAGGAAATAATTCTCTTGATGTATTTTGTACATAAAATTATAGTTATTTATTATATAATATGATTGAAATTAATTCTAAATAGATTATCACTGTGATATCAATATTAGGTGGTTCATTATGAATGATGGTTTACAATTATTGACACTAATGTTTTACATAATTTTATATTTGATATAGTATCCCAACTATATATAATATCTTTATAGATTATCATCAACCTCAGGAATACAGGTATCCATCGCTTAGTTATGTAGTGACCCAGTTCGACTCCACATTAGGTAGACCAAGATGAAATATTATTTTGGGTAATCAGAGTATTGTTTTTATTTTTTTCTCTATCTTGTATAGAGTAAATAGAGAAAAGGATTATCATAACATATGATAGACTATATTCTTGATCTTATATTTTACAACTGTACATAATGATCAAGTTACTAGTGAATGGGATTGTTGTTTGTATTTTTTGAATGTCATTGGTTTTTAGTTTATATATAGAATATGATTTTGGAATTATGGATTTTCATTTTAATATGCCTCTATGGTGGGAGGAGGGAATATGTCAATGTGACATATTATTTAAGTAATATTAAAATGAAATTTGTATTCATATATGTGAATAATTACCATGTTTCAAAAACGGGACTTATTAGTTTAAATATTAAAAAAATATTATGTAACATCTTTCTATGTATGTTATTTTTGGAACTCATATAAAATAAACAACAACTGTTTTTATATTTTTTTACATTATAAGTTAACTATTGTATTGATCTAATATTAATTTAATACCGATCCTCAAGTATGAATAGGTGGGTCTTGAGTCAGTCAGGCATTTATTGCGACCCTTGTATCATAGGTGGTTTTTTTGAATTTATATGACATACTCCCCATCACTACTTCTCCAAATGTGTGATAACATAGGTTTAGTGATACAACACATTGATGGTATTCAACTTTGTTAAAGGTTATAAAGGATGATCATACACTTCTATAGGTTTAGTGATACAACACATTCATGAAAAAAACCACCCGAGTAGAATACCAACACACAAAATCATGTTGAAAATTCATTTGCATTCCAAATCTATTTTTAATTATGGAACTAGTTTACATTAGATATTTTGAAACACTATTAACCTAGTGATATATTGACCATTCATGGACAGGTATCACCTCAATCATTTTTCTAAAACCCAGTACATTCTATCATGACTGATACAATTCACCACGCAATAGGTGTATCACTAATATCATAAAAAAACCAACAACATAAACTACTTGAACTGTGTATCATAAATCATCCATGAAATAAATTGTTAGGCCTAATTTCACTTTAATGATAACCAATGAAAAAAACTGAACACCACCCATTCCTATTTCACCAAGAACATCATTCATTACATCCTTTTATAATTCAAACAATAATGATATTTTAACATTCCAATTATCAACTAGTGTGATCCCCACCCTATGGATTCCCTTATACCACTCCACAAACACTGACACTAACTAGGTCGTCACTCTTCATGTACCACACATTCACCTACCAAAATTATTTTAGCGAGGATCATGCTCTGAATAATAACACCACTATACTTCTATCCTTCACTAACATCACCTTTCACCACCTAGAGAAGTCACTGACTTCTCACCAATTGGTCATTACTTTTCTTCATGTATGTGTTTCACAAAATGCACCACTCACCTTACATTGATAGTAATAATAACACAAAACCACCAATTTTATACCACTATAGTACTGTTCCATATCATCTACAACATGGACCATTCTAAATGGACCCACACATAACTGGTTTCACCAATTCATGAACCAATCATCATCTCATGTCTCCTAGTGTGAACAATTCTCTGACCCTAAAACGTTCTCCCAAATGTCTCCACAAAGATCATCCTATTTTAAGGTTAATGTATCTTTTTGATTACCCACTCATTGGTTCCATCCTATGATTCTAGCCAATATCACTCAATCCCAATGAATGCACACACTCTTATAACTAGATCATTCCACTAGACTCAAACTCACAAAAATCAAATATAATCTAACTGACCCCCACATGCCTAAACCACCAAATAATCCCTATATGTATATAAGTCACATCCAAACTAAATTACCCTCATTACAATAATTAAAACATAGGGAATATCTATTGCCTAGTCATCACTCTCGAAGACCCTCCACACATGAGTCAACCTAGAATTATGAGATTCCAGATACAATCTAATTTTTCTGGCCAAAATGGCAATTGAAGCCACCATAACATGCACCCAACATGCTGTTCCCTCTTAGTCATGCATAAATACTAATCACAATGCATTCCAAAAGACTTTTCACTACCAAATATTGGTTTCAACACTGATAGAAAAATCAATTCCCTTACTCAAACCACCTCTCAGGAATATCGACCCTCATCAAGAAATCAATAGGGTTACAATTGCGTAAACAGACCTAGAAAGAGTATCCATGAATTCATTTCCAAAAGGAATGTATTTCCACTACCATTACCCTCCCTATATAAGATCCATTGGACCTAACATCCAAATAAAATGCACTATAGTCACGTGGTGTATAATTTAGGAAATTACTTATAATGTAAAATGGTTAATAATTTTTTGTGAAAACATTAAATAGTGGACCTCTCAATAGAAAAAAACCACAAAAAATCACACAATTTTGGGAGTCCTATGTGCTTTCCAGGATGCATGTACAAGACCTCATGCTAATGGGACAAGATCTAAACAAGAACTTCTATCCAATAAGGTATGAAAAAAATTCCAAAAAACTCAAAATCTGTATATATTAAAAAATATGAATTCATAGAAATATGACATGGAAAAATAGGAATAACATTTCCATAACCCTTCTAACATATACCTCATGCATGAAAATTTTTCTTGATTCACTATACTAGTTTTCACAACAGGTCCCGATAAGTCCATATATCATCATTCTAAAAATTTACCAAATTACGAAACAAAAAAGTCACTGATATTATTTTGAAACACCACCTAGGTCCACTTATCAGTTCATAGTGTTAGGGTCACTACATTTTCTCAACCTTGCCTTCCCATATTCTAGTGGATGTCAACTAGCGATGAATGGATAATGGATAATGAGGGGAGGGTATTCCTCAAAATAAAATTTCTAAAATATTAGAAAAAAAATAAATTCACCATACTTGGGTGTGCAACATAAATAAACATCTTCAATAAGATAAATGATGTTTTCATATAATATATTCAACTGATTATCCAATTGGAAGATCCCAAATAAAAAATGAAAAAAATTTCAACATACACACAATGGACCTACTAACATTCATGGTCTAAAAAAACGATGTCTTCATAACATGTAAAGATAAGATATCCTGATACACTACATGTTCGATGCTCTGACAATAAATCTTAACATTTGTTTTACACTTGCACAAATATGGTTGTGTAGTGTGTGGTCATATAACTCAGAATTTTCTCACCATTAAAAACTAATATACACCATCATATATGTGTGAATTCCTGAAGAAGAAATGTAATAGAATTATCATTTGGTCTTCATGCACTAACAAGGATACTATGATACTCGATATGGTACACACATCTGTAAAGTAATATGGTTCTAACTTGAATGCCATGTTTAAAATTTCCTTTGTCTATTGTAGGAATACATGAGCTTTTTCATTAAATCACACTGATTCCCATCCCATATATAAATTATTATGGTTGGATAATGTCCTACACATGAACCCATTTCCTATTTAAACTGGTCATCATCCAACATCCTAAGCCTCAACCCATACATAATCACTCTAGGGTGGTTTATCAGTTTACCTTGATACTATGTCCCATCCCCCACAGTGGAATCAAATAATGCCTCTATAAGGGATGTTACGATACATGCTTGTTGACTCAATCCCTATCCAGTAAGGACCTCACCATGATTCCCAAGTTCCCAAGAAAAAACATCCACTAATGTATCCCCAATGACACTGGGGAGGTCTATCACACCTGTCTATCTCCATAGAGATGGGGGAGGCCATCCCGCTAAACAAATACCAAATGGAAGAAAGAAAATCCATCCACCTACCCAAGAATCCATGAAATGGTCTCCAAACACACTGAATAATCCCCAATTAAACTAGTTAGATCCATAATTGATATTCCCCATCCCTAAATAATCTAGGGTTTTCACCTCAAGCTCCGTGAAAAATGAGTCCTCAAGAAATGGTCCCTCACACATAATAACAATGTTTCGCATGCCAAAACTAATCATTTCAGGTGATACTAGGATTATAGTCACATGATACTTATATACTCATAAAAAATGTCTTGACTTTCCCAACATGGAATACAATAGGTCCTACCAAACCACAAAATCACTACTCGATTATACCACCAATGGCCATCACCTTCTTGTGAAATTGTTGACTAAAGGATCACAATGACCTTGACCACACAGCCAAGTCTGACCTTGCTATATTCCCTTAACACTCTAAATCCTCATACCAAAAGAACGACCTAATCCAAAACATCCCATCAAACCATGGACACATACGTGATGTGAAATTAAAATTAAAATATCCCTTGGAAATTAGATGCCACATACAAAAGTACTCATGAGACCCCAACATGGGACTCGTATCACATCTACTAATGGAGTTCACTAATGTCCTCACCCATATAAAACCCACTATTTTATCCTACAATAATACCTAAAGGGAAAATTATGCCCACCTCATAAAAAAATATTCAACTCCATGATCAGGGTGTAGATCCCAATATTATAGACACATCTGACTATCCCACCCATTATGATTTGGGACCAAATGAACCATGAATACAAAAATCAGCCCAAAGAAACAACTGAGGATAATACAAAAACTCAAATAACACCCCCAGAACATTCCAATGACTCTTGTTAACCTAACATTTGCAATCTCCCCTTGGGAAAACTTTATGCGGTGATCTGAAAAAATCCAATCCATCAATATAATTTATTCGAAGAATACATGGCCTAGAGTCACTATATATCCTTTACCATGGAACTTATAGTCCATAAAACCTATCCATGAACCCATATAAATATATAAACATGAATAATTGTGTGTATAAATACAAATAAAATTGTATTAAAGGGGCCACCTACCATGAACATGGATTGAGCATATAGCTGATGTCCACTCAGACTCATCTAGGAACCCTCCAAGACCATGAATGACTCCTCCATGCTTTTCCACACAAACCAATAACATTATATTCTATATAGAATCTATTACATGCTATGAGTACACCCAAAAACCATTATAAACAATTTTAACTAAATTTAAAATAATAGTTTCGATGAAGAAATTTTTTGGAGACCCCACCTCACACAACCACCACACTGAAACCACTACAAATTTTTAGTGGAAAACCATCAATCATATATTTATACCACCACACATGGAATCCCCATCATCATTAGTCAATTATTGTGGAATCATAAACCCTAATCACATATTTATTCATGATATATAACATATTTTCCCAATAAAAAATACAAGGATCCACGGTACTGGTGTATTTGGATGATTTCTCAAATAAATTAATAACAAAAAATAAAAAACACATCAATTTATATTAAATACACATAGTTCTTAGAAACACCATAGATCTTCTACAACAACATTGGATACTCTTGAAAAAAATACATAAGGGAAAGGGTGAGCTTGAATGCCCGATATGAGAATAATTATTTATAACAAGAATGTATAAATGTGTTATGTGGCCTAAAATTAGATCATAATGTGGATAATAAAAATAATTGAAATATGGAACAATTAAATGACATCAAAGAACCATTTAATCATATCACATTTCCATATCCTAAGATGTGAAATCCAATTCACATGTCAACACTAACTACCGTGAAAACATAACATAGACTAACCACTATCATAATCATCATATAATATGGTTAAAACCCATCATAATATTATGTTCTTAGACTAATAACCAATTATCCACACATAGTGTTCTTAGGATAACATAAAATTCCCCATATATAGTGTGATTAGGATAACTGCTCATCCACTATGCATTATGTCCTTAGGAAAACCATTTGTGAACTATACATGGAGTCTCATGAGACACTAACATTGCCAACTGTATTATAGGTTTGAAATATTATTATCCATAAATAATTTGGATAAATTATATCTTGATATTTATAAGATTTTTTTACTCAAAAATGATAAATACACTATACATAAATCATAATCTGGATAAACCCATGATAATTAAGAAAATATCATAATTCATATTGTAGTCTTAATCGAATGATAAATCAAAAGGACTCCCAGTATCAGAAGGAATCAAATGATTTTGGACATTAATAATTTAAGAATAGAATATCATTATCTTTAAAATTCAATAATTTTAGAATATAATTATGAATAAAATTATAATAATTAAGAATAAATAGAACTTTTTAGGTGATACATTCGACATATGAGTGAATGAAATTTTAAAGAATAAAAATGAAAAATATTTTTTTGAAACCATAATGGATATTAATTTTTTTTCAATTAAATAAATATTGTTTTTCAAAAAAATCTTTGTTAAATCATTTGATGTGGGTGGCACATGACCTGATTGTAGGAATAATTATTCCCTTAAAAATCTAGTTTATATAAGAGAAATAATTGTGAAGTAAAATAAAACAAGTATTGGCCCAAAAAAAGAGGTATGAATATATATATATATATATATGTATATGAAATATAAATAAATATTATGGAATTAATTCAATGAAAAGATATATATTATATGGGACAAAATGACAGAGAACATGCAACCATGAGGTAAGGAAAGAGGCTTAGTGGACCCCTTCCCTCATTTTAGAAAGTGTTATTCATTTTCACTAAAAATCCTGAATAACAAAACACAGTATTTTAATAATTATACAATAATCCTTATTTATATATATATATTTAATTTTATATGCTTTATATATAATCTTTTTTCACTATATTCTTAAATTTTTTTATGATGGTTATATGACGTTGTTTAGAAAATTTGTTGGAAACTTTAATGATGCGTTAACTGATGTGAAAATAATTAATATTCATAATTTAAGGTTATTATGTACTATAATATTCTACTATGACATAATTCATTTTAGTTAAATTAGTTCTCCATGAATGGAATCAATTAAAAATGGTTATATTAATATGTCATGTTTTGTGGTTTAGTTTACTATAATCATTTTTTGTAGCATTACTTCAAGAATGTATAGGTTTTATTATATAATATTGTTGGTTTATAAAATAACATCTTTATATGTTATATACATGTTTAGGTCCTTTCATGAACTTGGACATAGAAAACTAATGAGAAATGTCACCTCTTGGAGGCTTTATTTCATATGTACACATGGATGATGCTACTATTTTCATTGAATATAGAGATAGTAAAAAAATAATATATATTAGAAATTTAGAATAATTAAATCATTATAAATATTATATAATATTGTTAAATAACCTTTTTTATCAAACCATGAATGATAGAGATGAAAAATGGAACACATTGTTCATGAATGTGGTTGTTTTCACATACTCAAGATTAATTTCTTCAATAGGTTTTCAGGGAAAGTATAACATCACATTAACATTATTATAACAACATAATAGCATATTATTAATACTCATATTATCATACTATAATGTGTAGGATATATTTGGGTTGGTATATGTAGAATGGAATAACGGTGGTGTGGTGGGAAATATTTTGTGATCTCCTTTGGTTTCAACTTCGTGGAAAAATTACATAGTCTTTTGGAAAGACCAGAGATTTTGGGAAATTATAATAAGGATGAATAGTGATTATGGCCACTTTAGGGTCAATACAACTTTTATTTTCATGTGTCTATAGTTGAAAGGGTGATGGTTTTTTTATAAGTGTAGAAAAGGTTAGTTTTATAAATACCCTTTAACTTCTCAATAATCCAACGTTTCAATGTCTAGGTAAATGAATAAGAAATTGAAAATATAGGAGTGTGGGTTATGTTTGTGTTGATATTGCTGTAAAAACAAATTACCCACATCTTTTAACCATTTTATAAAAATTTTACTCATAAAATCATTATTTTATATTTTTTAAATTTTTCACTCAGGTATCCAATTTTCACCTCAGTAATTCACATTTAATTCATAAAAATAAAACTTTTTTATTAGATAAGATTAAAAAAAGGATTATAAATAATAAATAATGTTTTTCAAATAAAAAATCTATTTTTATTTAAAATTATTCTGAACAAAAGCACGTTGAATAGATGAAAGATATTATTTTTTGAAAACGTACATTTTTTTACAAATGGATTTAGGGTTCAGATAGAATTATCAATGACATTGGTTAAAATAAATTTAAAATAATTTTTAAAATTCATAAATTATATATTAAATAATAAAATAAATCCAAAAATTTATTTCATTATGTTATAAATAATTACAACAAAATATTAAAAAAAATTAGTAAAAAACTACATAAATTTGGACAATATAAAGAATAAATTTAAAAATTAGAATTAATAATTTAAAATGATTAATTAAAATTTATAAAATAAATTGTTTTAAAAATAATTTAAATTCATTTGTATAATATAATAATTTCTAAAATGTTACTTTATTAATAGAATTAGTATTTTTACTATTCAACTTAAAAATAATTATATTCAAAAATACTCAAAAAGTTATCTTTAGAGAATAATTAAATTGTAAATACAAAAGTGATTTTATTTTTCTAAAATTAAAATTATATACGTTATAAATTCATTTTTAATTTAAAATCATAAATTATTGTGAAAATAAATTTTTATAAGAAATCAACTTTTAGTATAACATGAATTATTTTCCTTGAATTTTAGGAATTAGTCAGGTGTTAAATAAAAACTAATTTAATAATTATATCTTATTATTATCTAATCAATATAAACTACTTTCATTTAAATAAAAAATAAGATTTTCATAATTGATTTTACTAGTTGTTTTATAGAAATATATTTATTTAAAAGCTTAAAGAATTCAAGAAATATATATGCTTAGAAATATTTTACAACATGAAGACATAATTAAATTTCCACTTATATAAAATCTTATGATCTCCTTGTATTATGAAAGAATATAATAATGTATATTCAAAATATCCTGTGGATGTTTCACTAGCATGGATCTTATGGTGATCTCTCCGAGCTTGGACAACTTTTGTATATGGTTTCTCTCAAACCATAATTTAGAGTGTTCATATTTGTATTGGACTACAGAAAACCCTAGAGAAGATACTTTATTTCCAAGCTCAAAAAATGGAATTCATATGGAAGAGACATACTTCTTGATGCAATTTCGTTTATGTCCTATTTTGAATTTGCAATTGGGTTACATTAATTTTATAAATTAAATTTTAATGATAATATATTAAAGGTCATACTCATTATTCTATATAATTCAATATTTGTTGTATTATTTTGTTTTATAATTTGACACACACTATTATATATATTATTTATTTACATAGGATATAAAGTGTAATCTCAAGAAATTACATTCTCTCCCATAAATTAATTGCATCCTCTAAATATAAATTTTCAATTACAAATGAAGTTAGTTTATGGTATCCATAAGATAGATTGATATTTGACAATATATTGATGTATAAATACTATTTATTCGCATATGAATATAACGTTTTCTATACTATGATTATTCCAAAAAATTTGAGTTAAATATGTCTAATATTTTTTTGTTTTGACCTATTTTATTTTTCATTCATTTTTTAGTAACAATTTAAATGAAAAAATATAATAAATTGGTATATTTATGGATTGTGATTATTTATTTTCATAATGGATAAACCACAAGCTCCAATCACTGATCCCTCAATGTGCATCTACATAGTCATACAGGAGTAAGTTTAACATAAAATAATGAAGTCGATCAAGAATGGTCACTTTATAAGAATCATTGAGATCCACATTCATACCCCTACCGACCATTACCATAATATCTACCTCTATCACACCATCATATAAATTTTATGTATTCTCTATCACCTACACCACTAGATTCAATAGATATCCACCAATCTATTTTGCAACTTATTTCACTAGTCCTTATGTTTCCTACTCTATGTAAACTAATTAGATAATTGTTGGGAAGGGATGGATGGACAACCATGTTTATTCATGGTGGATTTTTAAATTTCTAAACCAGCCCTTCCATGAACTAAAATGTTTCACACACATTCTATATACACTCAAATTCTCTAGGTATTGATCAAAATTCCCGAGTGACTCCCACCTTCATGTTCACATGGAGTCCTCCTACTTTTTCTCTTAGAAACCATGTAATGTTTCACATATGATAATAGTGGAGGATAATATTCTAAATCCTATATTGTAATGTATATATTAACCCCTAAAAATACTTTACGACCTCCTAATGGAAGTGGTTCAATGGTATATAATGTAGAAGATGATTCGTTGTAATCATGTGATGTTGTACTAATGATAAAATCACCATGTGGTGGCTACGAGTTGATTTTCAACAAAATATTTTTTTTATTTGTGAGGATGTTGTGGGTGATCCAACCATGATTAGTGAATACGAATTCCATGTCTATCTAATTAATAAAATATTTCATAACCATATAAAGGACCGATATTATGATTTATATTCTAAAAATAATAATTTTTAGAATCCAACCATCCTAAAAAAAATATATTTTAAAAAATATCAGGTGGTTTTAATAGAAACTGATTTAGGAAATATATAGTTGATAAAGAGGAAAATATAATGAATTTTAAAGTACATAATTTATTTACCAAATTCCATCTCATCCATAGTATTTATACATAATGGGTCTTTTTCACTTGGTTCTAGTGTTGTTTCACACCTATCATAATTATAATTATTTGTATTATGGCACTAAATTGGATAATGACCATGATTTCAAAACGTGGGGCACTTGACTGTTAGTGGTTTATTATATACATTGATTATAAACTGATTTTTTTAACTTGAATATTTATTTTCTGAATAACTTTTGATGCTTAATGATCATATTTCTTATAAGTAGAGTATCTTCTGGTTCAAATTCGTTAATCCCTATGGTGCTTCATTCAATTTTTTTACATATTTTTAATAAAAAATTATTTACATCATAATATTTATCAATTGATCATTCATAAAACACTATGTTTCTCTTATTCAGTGTGTTTGGTAATTTAAATATGGTCCCAGTATTAATAAAATTCCATGTTTGTTTTTTTATAATAATCAAAAGTTTTCTCCATCCAGATCCCATTAAAATGGGTTATTCATTGAGGTAATGTTTCAATTTTAAATCAAACTTTTGGTACCTTCTAGTTCCATCCATTACTAAATCCAAAAGTGTTAACATGAGTGTCATAAATTTAAATTCACAGTGATATTGTAAAATTATATAGATAAAATAGATAAAAATAAATAACGAAAATTTTGAACTAGAAGAAAGACAAAATTAGTTAGGATTCATAATATGATATCACAATTGGATAATCATAAAAATGTAAAGATGTCATAATTGAATTAAATAATAAAATAATAAAATAATAATAATTTTGAATCATCATAAAGAATAAAATGAAATGTATATGTAATGTTAGGCTACCATGATAATAGATTATAAGCTAACCGAAATCATGCAATGCTCCAACTGACCTCCATCTTAACATAGTCGGATTTGGATAATCACTCATTCGCCATACATTTTTTTTTATTATAAATACCCATAAACTATACATTTTTTTTCTTATGTTAACCACCCAAGAACCATACATAGTGTTATTCAGATAATTTCATATTCACTATGCACCAATTCTTATAAGAAATTAACATTAAACAATGCATTATCGGTATATAACCAAACAAAAAAATTTAAAAAATTTCTAAAAAACATCATAGTAGGTAAAAGATTATATTTTCCCAAAATGTAAAATGAAAGCATATATAAATAATAATTATGATAAACACATGAGAAGAATATGGGTTCTGTAATTCTACTATAATGCAACCCAAAAGTCTAAATCCTAACTATATCCAATAGAAAAATGAATTAAATAATTTTTATGATTTATAATTTAAGAAAGGAACATTAGTATTGGTCAATGGTAGATAGTAAATAAAATAATTTTTGAAAATATTCAAAGAGGTAATAAATAAATAAACAATCTAGTTGATGCTGTTACGAAATGAGAAATGGGAAATATAAATAAGGAAACAGAAATTGTATTATATTAAAAATAGAATTTAAAAAGGATATCAGGAAAAATTTATGTTTTATAGAATATAATTTAAGGTTAAAACAATACATGAGGTTGATACTTTAAATTATTGTAGAAAATGGTAAATTCCTTTAAAAATGCGGTTTAGATGAGAGATGTAATTGTGAAGGAACATGAAACATGTATTATCACCAAAAAATGATTTTTGATATAAAATGGATATATATGTATAGAATTTATGTAATATTTAATTCATTATGGTAAATAATATGGAGTATAAGGGAGAAAAATAAAGAACACATGTAACCAATAGGTAGCAAAAGAGGTTTAGTTGACCCCTAACCTCATGTGAAAAAGTGATATGTAAAGACACATTCCTTCTATATTAATAAAACTGTATTTAACTAAACATTAATATAAGAATAATCCCTCAACATTCCATTTTATATGTTATATCAACCATTATTTTCACTATTGTTTTCAACATTTATTCATTGGATGATGACATGTTGCTCTTCAGAAAATACCATGTAAAATTTCTGGATGTGTTGACTATGGATAAAGGTGTAATAAAATGGTGCCATAATCACATAATTTTAATTTTATTAGGTACTTCACTATAAATTTGGACCATTATTTATAAATTTATATATATGTTATCTGTGAATTTAGTCAATTTTAAAAAAGGTAGAATAATATGTAATTTATAGTGTCTATAATTACTATAACTATTTATTTATAATACTACATATGGAATGTATAAGTTATCAATTATAAATATATCTTTTTTAATATATTTTTTCATTATATGAATGTATAAGTGCCTTCATTTTAATTGATATGAAAAATTATATAGAAACAACATCTTATGGAGATGGTAGTTCACACGTACACATGGGAGATGCTCCCATTTTTGTAGAAAGGAGAGAAAGTAAAAAATAAAATTACCAATGTCATCATAATTAATAAAATTTTATAAATATTATATTATTTTATTAAATAACTTATTTTAAAAATTCATTAATTGTTATGATTACAAATAGAACATTTCATTTATGTACGGGGCATAACATAAATAAGCATGACATTGTCTTAATTTTTACAATTGTTTTTGGGGGTGTTTGAAATAGATAATTCCTAATTTTACGAGAATATAAATAATATTTATTAATATTTTTTTATCATAATATAATTTATTATTAATTTATTGCTTTTATAAGAAATAATACATGAAGAAGTTGCAGTGGAAAATTTTATCTCTCACTTTGGGTGACCTCCATTGTTTTCCACCTCAAAAAAATTTCATTGTCTTATGGGATGACCAAGATTTCTAGGAAAATGGGATATGGACTAAGAAATAAAATTTACGTGTTTTAAATGATCTTATGTGCAATTTAATGTGTGGAGAGGTATATGGGAGATGGTTCCTTTTATAATTGGAGAGACGAGTTGTTATGGAAACACCCTACAATTTTTCAATAAATGAAGGTTATTATTTAAAATAAAATGTACAAAAATTTAAAAACACAAGATTTTTGGGGTATATATGGTATATAATGGATCAAAAAAAATTTCAATAGTTTTTTTAAACAATTTGGGAAGCAGTTACTTGTTAAATTTTTCTTTTATCTTTTTTGTGGTTTTCAGAAATGTAATGAATTTTCACCTAGTATATTCAATTTTTATGAATAAAAATAAAATAATATTTTTTATATTTTTTTTATAATATATTATGAATATAAAATCCTCTTTATCTAAAAATCATATGTGTTGGGAAAATTTATTTTAACACAAGCGCAGGTAGTGTTCAAAAAGTCTTTAAATAAAATTTATTTTATGAAATCATAATTATGAATATGACTGAATTATAAGTGAAAATTATTTTAATGAATTTAAAATAATTATTAATATTAAAATTTTATATGTTTTGAAATAAAAAAAATTCACATGCTTCATTTTATACTGTTATAATGAATTAATCAAATCATTTGAAAAATATTTCTCATTACAAAGCTACATAAATTTTGAAAAGGTTGAGATTTAGTTTATAAATTCATTATTGTAATTTGAAATGATTTAAATAATTCAATATAATAATATAATAAATTAATTTAATTAAATTGGTTATGTTAATTAAATTTTCTTTTTCACTATTCACATATAAATTAACTATTTCCACAAAATGTTTAGACCCTGACCCTAGAATCCTGGATTTAATTCCTACAACAATCGTATTGGTATAAATTATATGGAAAACATATCCCAATGTAATGAATATTTTTTTTTCTTGGTAAAAAATATATATACATGTCTGTTCTATTATAAATTAATAAATAGATTAAAATATAATTAGAAACCTTATTAGATATAGTGAAATATTGCACATCTGGCTTCCCAACAACATGATACATTTACTTCCATAATGTAATATATATATAGTTTTAAAAAAACATGGTGAAACTCCTTTATATGTGTATATCCAACATATTATTCCATTGAGATGATTGATGCATCGTGGAGTCAGCATTAGTTGGTACCCAAACTGCACCCTATAGGTCCAAATCCTACCTCAGAAATGGAATAATTAGTTTAATTTAGAAATAATGTGCCTAATCAAATATCCATATTAAATAAAGTATAAGGATTGGTCAATATTTATTTTTTAATCAAATAACATTCATTGAAAAAACCCATATATATTAATGGTATACAGTTTAGGCAATAATAATATCCTTGATAATTAATATGGCCATTTTGGTGAAATTTAATGTTCAATGATCGTTGAAATGTGAACATCTCATTGGGATGTTATTGATATTGAAAATGATTCAATAATGTGACCATCAATATTATCCTCGTTAAAAATAATCATAATCCATCTAGATGAAGAAGAAGGATTGTATCAATACACCGTATACTAGTTAAAGTTATAATAATGTTTATTATTATTAATGAAACAAAAAAGACCATTTAAAACAATTTGAAAAAAATATATATTTCATTATGGGAATAATTTTAAAAAACATTATTTTTAAATATCATAAAAACATTTTACATAAATATTTCATTGTGATATTACAAAGTAATATTTTGAGAAATGATGGTGTGTGATTTCAAACAAGGAAAAAAACAAAATTCCTTTTACACAATAAAAATGATAGAAAGATCCTAGTTCAGAAAGTGACTTGATGAATCATATAAAAAAATTAAAATTGAATAATGGTAAAAAAATAAATTTGTAAATAATTTTTATTCTTATAAGTAATTTTTTTTATATTAATTATAAAAAATGATCCTGTAAAAAATGGATTTTTGACTAAAGAGAGAAAGGATTCTAGATTTTATTAAAACATTTTCGGTCATGACTCGACCCAAGTCGGACCTTATACCACAACTACCAAAAGAATAGATACATAGTGTAGGGGGTGGTGATATGTTTCAAAGGATAACAAAAACGGAGAGGACATTTCCTAAGAGATTATATACAAACAAAAAAAAACACATGCTAAAGTGAAGCGGAATGTGAGTAAAACATGCAACACCGCTATAAAGTAAACCAAGCATTCATGAACCAATAAACAATACAATGTTGCAGTATTATAATATAAATATTAATGTGGTAATATACACACCTAACTAGAAATTTGTCCCAATCTGAATAATCAAGAATATTAAATAGCTGAGAAAGACTAGCTCATGAATTCCAAGATATGACCACTATATACCGTCCACAAACCCACTATCCATAAGCATGGTGGTAGTCACAGTTGACCTATATATCATCTCCATAAGACATAATATGTATGGGAATACCCCATGTCAGTGTGAGTATAAACATATACAGTTGGACTCCCTAATAGATGATGGGGAAGTAAAATATACAACAAAAGAGGATGATAGTAGATACAGAAGGTAAAATTTAGGGGTTTAGCTCCACCCAACAAAGAGTGATAGTAAGCTCAACCAAGCATAAGGGGATAAAAACAGTGATTAGATGAACTACCCTTGGAGTATTCATATCATATATCTATATATTAGACTCGTCCAACCCCAAGAATATAAACACAAAAAGCATGTGGAATACCACATAAGTCATCACCTCTCATTAAAAATGTGTAATCAGATCCAAGGAGTGGATTCATAAGAATGACATAGTTATTGTTAGGGGATCTAAAAATCATATCTAAGGACAAAAAGATGAGTACCCAAAATTTTCATTATTTCTTCAACGAAAACCAAAATCCCATGCATTATTCCCAAAAACAAAAGTTTAAGGTATTATTTCATAAAACCATGATATTATGCACATTAGGTGATGATACCTCTCCCACATGGTATTGGTTGTGTCACAAAAATATGTCTCAATGGGAAATATATCCCTCTTTATTGTGAGTCCAATGTCTTGTAAAACCACGTCTCACCATTTTGCTTAAAATACTAGGTAGATGACCCATGCCCTAGAAAAACATTAGGGTTCAACTCCGAGAGCTGATGGAGGACCCATTCCCTACCATATAAGAGGGTTGAACTCAGATGGTATAGGATCCATGCCTATACAATCTAGAGTGTTCCACTCACAATATCATTAGAGGACCGATGCCCAATACCCATTTGAGGGTTCAACTCCGAATTTCATTGAGGCCCCTTGACCATAACAGACTGAGGGTTCCACATAGGATATTGAGGACCCGTGCACATGTAGAAGAAAAATATTTTTTTTGGAAAACGCACATTTTTTTACAAAAGGATTTATGATTTTGTTAGAATTATCAATGAAATTAATTAAAATAAATTTTATTTAATTGTTAAATTTCATAGATTATTTATTTAACAATAAAATAAATCAAAAAATTTATTTCATTATATTATAAATAATTAACCCAAATAGTAAAAAAATAATTTTCATTAAAAAGCTATATAAATTTTCACAATATGAAGAAAGAATATAAAAATTAGAAATAATATTTTCAAATGATTAATTTAAATTTATAAAATATATATTTTTTAAAATACATTCAATTTATTTGTATAATATAAAAATTTCCAAAATGTTACAATATTAATATTACATGTATTTTTACTATTCACATAAAAATAATTATATTCAAAAAATCACAAAAAATTATCTTTAGATAATAAATAAATTTTAAATTCAAAAAAGATTTTATTTTAGTAAAATTAATATTTTTAACGTTATAAATTTTTTTTATTTAAAATCATAAATTATTTTGAAAAGCTATTTTTATAAGAAAACAACTTTTAGTATAAGATGTATTATTTTTCTTTATAGGTTTGGAATTAGTCAAGTGTTTAATAATAGATAATTTAATAATTATATCATATTGTTATTCAATCAAAATAAACATTATTCCTTGAAAAAAACATAATATCTTCTTAAATTCATTTAGTAATGCTTTTGTAGAAATCTATTTTTTGAAAAGCGTAAGGAATTCAAGAAATATATATGTTCTGAAACAGTTTACTACATGAATACATAATCTAAATTTCATCATACATAAAATCTTATGATCTGCTTGTATTACGAAATAATCTAATAATATATATTCATAGTATTGTGTGGCGGTTTCACTAGCATGGATCGTAGGGTGATCTCTGTGAGCTTGAACAACTTTTGTATATGTTTACTCTAAAACCATAATTTATAGGGTTAATATTTGGATTAGACTACGGAAAATCCAAGAGAAGATACCTTATTTCCATGCTCAAAAAAATGGAATTCATATGGAAGAGGTATACTTATTGATGCAATTTCATCGATGTCCTTTTTTGACTTCGCAATAGGACTAAATTAATTTTATTCATCAAATTTAAATGACAATTTATTGAAGGACATATTCATTATTTAATATTATTTAATGTTTCTTGTATTATTGTGTATTATAATTTGACACAAAGTGTTATATATATTATTTATTTATGGATTATATAAAGTGCAATCTCATGAAATTGAATCTCCCCCTTAAATGAATTGCATCCTCTAAATTTAAATTTTCAATCAGAAATGAAGTTATTTTATGGTACTCATAAGATAGATTGATATTTAACAATACATTAAAGTAACAATCATATTTATTCACATATAATAATAATGTTTTCTATACTGTGATTCTTTCAAAAAAAAGAGTTAAATACATATAATAGTTTTGTGTTTTGAATTATTATATTTTTCCTTCATTTTATAGTCAGAATTGAAATGAAAAAATATAATAAATTGGTATATTATATTGAATGTGTTTATTAATTTTTACAAAGGATAAACCACACAATCATATCTTTAATACCTCAAGGATCGTCTATATAGCGGTACTAGGGGAATTTTAACATCATACAATGAATTTGACGAAGAATGATCACTTTATAAAAATCATTGAGATCCACATTCAGACCCCTACCGACCATTTAAATAATATATACCTTTATAAAACCATCATGTAATATTTATATATTCTCTATCACAAACATCACCAGATTCAATAGATATCCATGCATCTCTTTTACCACTTATTTCACTTGTCATTATGCTTCCTACACTATGTAAACTAATCAGATAACTATTGGCGAGGGATGAATGGACCACCGTGTTCACTAATGGTGGATTTTCAAATTTTCAAACTGGTCCTTCCATGAAATAAAATGTTTCACACACATGTTGCATACTCTCACATTCTCAAGGGTATAGAACTAAATTCTTGAGTTACTCCCACCATCATGCTTACAAGGATTCCTCCTACTATTTCTCATTGAAACCATGTCTTGTTTCACTAATTATAGTGGGGGAGGATTATATTCAAAATACTATAATTTAATAGTTATTTTAGCCCATACAATAATATTATGGCCTCCTCATGGATGTTATTCCATGGTATATAATGTAGAAGATGATTCCTTGTTTTCATCTGATGTTTTATTGATGATAAAATCACCATGTGGTGGCTACTGGTTGTTTTTCAACCCCATAATTTTTTTAAATTGTGAGGATGTTGTGGGTGATCTAACCATGATTAGTGAATATGAAATCCATGTTGAACTAATTAATAAAATATTTCAGACCCATATAAAGGACCAATGATATGATTTATATTCTAAAAAAATAATTTTTATAATCCGACTATCCAAAAACAGGATATTTAAAACAAATATGGTGGTTTGAATAGAAAATGATATAGAAAAATATATATTTGATAAAAAAACCAATATAATTAATTCTAATGTAGAGAATTTATTTACCAAAATCCATCTCATTGGTAGTAATTATATATACTCAGCATTTTTCACTTGGTTCGGTTGGTTGTTCACACCTATCCTCCAATGGCTCGAAGGCCTTCAATTTTTATTGATTATTGATAATACACATTTCAATGGGTGAGATGGAACCCTTACATGGCCTGTAGGCGTAAGTATTATATGCCCCATAGGAAAGAGAGGAATTAATTTCTCATAGGTTTCAAACATTACATACAACCCAGACTATCTTCTTGGAACTGCTCCTCCCCAGCATCTTCATAGTGAAATCAACTCTCCACCTTTGCATGGCTGTTCGGATAGGCATTAACATGCATGCACAGGCTTTTCCCGATGGTAGGTGCCATATCCTCTCATCACAATCATCTTTATCATTCTTTGTATTAGGACACATAATTGCATAATGTCCATGATTTCAAAACATAGGGCACTAGACTGTTAGTTTTTCTTTATATAAATACATTATAATTTGTTTATGTTAACAAGAATATTTATCTTCCTACTAAATTTTTATGCTCAATAATCATATTTCCCATAAGTAAATAAACTTTTGGTACCATTTAGTTAATCTCTATGTTGCTTCATTCAATTTTTTAACATATTATAAATAACAAATTATTTACATCATCATATTTATCAATTGATCATTTTTGACACACTACGTTTCTCTTATTTAGAGTGTTTTGTAATTCAACTATTTTCACAGTATTAACAAAATTCCATGGTAGTTTTTAGAACAATTATAAGGTTTCTCCTTCCTGATCCCATTCTAATTTTTTATTTATTGATGTAATGTTTTGACTTTCAATCATACCCATTGTCCCATTTAGATCCATCCATTAATAAATCCAAAAGTATTAACATGAGTGTAATAAATTTAAATTCACTCTGATATTGTAAAACTATATAGGATAACAAAGATAAAAATACATAAAAATAAGTTTGAACTAGGAGAAAGAATGAATTAAATAGGATTCATAATACGATATCAAAATAGGATAATCATAATAATGTAATGATGTAATAATGGAATTAATCCATAAAATAATATAATAATAGGATTTAGGAAGCATCATAAACCATAAAATAATATGTATATGTTATGTTACGCTACCACAATAATAGAATATAAGCCAAACGAAATCATGGAATGCTCCAACTAACCTCTATTATAACATAGTGGGATTAAGATAACAAATCATTCATCATACATTTTTTTATTATAAGTACCCATGAACTATAAATTTTTTCTTATGTTAACCACCCAAGAACCATACATTGTGTTCTTCAGCTAATTGCATATGAACTACGCACAACTTCTCATAAGAAATTAACAGTTAACAATGCATTAGAGGTATATAACAGAACAAAAAAATATAAAAATTTTCTAAAATTAATCATAATATGTAACAGATTAGTTTTCCACAAAAATAAAATGAAACCATATATAAATAATAATAATGATAAACACAAGAGAAGAATATGGATTCCATAATTCTACTTTAATGCATCACAAAAGGCTAAATCCTAAGTATATCCAATAAAAAATGAAATTCAATCATTTTTAAGATTAATAATTTTAGAAATGAACATTATTATTGATCAATGGTAGAATGTTTAGAAAGTAATTCGTGAATCTATTCAAATAGGTAATAATTAAATAAACCATCTAGTTGATGTTGTGGAGAAATGAGCGAAGGGAAATTTAAATAGGGAAATAGAAATTTTATTCTATTAAAACTAGAATTAAAAAAATGGATTTCAGGAAAAATTTATGGTTTATAGAAAATAATTTATGGTTAAAAAAATACATGGGGGTGATACTTTACATGATTTTAGATAGTGGTTAATTCCATTAAAAATATGGTTTAGATGAGAGAGATAATTGAGAAAAAAAATAAATGTGTATTATCAGAAAAAAGATCTGTGATATAAAATCGGTATATATGTATAGAATTTATATAATATTTAATTCATAATTGTAAATAATATAGAGTATAAGGGAGAAAAATAAAGACCACATATAACAAATAGGTAGTAAAAGAGGTTTAGTGGACCCCTTACCTTGTGTGAAATAGTGATATGTACAAACAGATCCCTTCTTGATTGATAATATTCTATTTAACTAAGCATTTTTATAATAATAATCCCTAAATATTTCCTTTTATATCGTATATTAACCATCTTTATTCACTATTTTTTACAACATTTCTTCATATGATGGTGCCATGTTGCTGTTATGAAAATTCCATGTAAATTTTCAGGATATGTTGACTATGGATAAAGGTGTATTAAAATGGTTCGATAATCACCGAAATTTAATGTTATTAGGTATATAAATATTAATTTATAACTTAATTAAAAATTTATATATTTATTCTCCATGAATTTATTCAGTCTGAAATAGGGTAGATTAATATATACATTATACTGTCTAACGTTACTATAATGGATTATTTATTACACTAAATGTGGAATGTATAAGTTATCATTAAAAAAATCATGTTTCTTTAATTTTTTTTCATTATATGAGTTTATGAGTGCATTAGTTTTAGTTGATATGAATAATGATATAGAAACATCATCTTGAGGAGATGGTTGTTCAAACATACACACATGCGATGCTTCCATTTTTTGTAGAATGAATTGAAGGTAGAAAATAAAATTACCTATATTATGATAATTAATAAAATTTTATAAATATTATATAGTTTTTTTAAATAAATTTTTAAAAAATCTAAAAAATGTTATGATTAGAAATATAATATTTCATTTATAGAGGTGGTAGTATGCACATAGGCCTGAAGTTGTCTAAATTTATTCAATGGTTTTGGGGGGTGTATGAAATAGATATTACCGTAGTATACAATAATATGAATAATATTTATTATGATTTTTTTATCATAACATAATTTATGGATAGTTTATTGGTTGTAAATGTATAAATACATTAAGAAGTTGCAAAGGAAAATATTATCTCTCACTTTGGGTGACCTCATTTGTTTACCACCTCAAGAAACCGTTTCATGGTCTTATAGGATGACCAAGATTTCTAGGACATAGGGAGATGGACTAGGAAGGAAATTCTATGGGGTTTGTTTAATCATATGTGGAATTTAATGCGTAGAGATTTATATGGGTTATGGTTCCTTTTATAAGTGGAGAGACAAGTAGTTTTGGAAACACCCTTTAATTTTATAACAAATTAAGGTTATTGTTTAAGAGACAGTGTATCAAAATTTAAAAACACAGGATTATGGGGTTTTCTATGGTATATATTGGATCAAAATATATTTCCACACATTTTTTTAAACAATTTGGGAACCACTTAATCTTTAAATTTTACTTTTATATTTATTTGTTTTTCACAAAGGTAATGAATTCTCACCTTGTAAATTCAATTTTGAAGAATAAAAATAAAATTATTCTTTTTAGATATTTCTTATAATATATTATTAATATAAAATCCTATTTATCTAAAAAATTCATATGTGTTTGGAAAATTAATTTTAACACATGCGCTTGTAGTGTTCAAAAAGTTTTTTTAACTATATTTTATGAAAACATATTTATGATTAAGATAGAATTAAAAATGAAAATTATTTTAATGAATATAAAATAATTACTAAAATTCAAATTTTATATATTTAAAAAAAAGAATACGCTTCTTTCAATAAAGTTATAATGAATTAATCTAATAGTCTAAAAAATAGTTCTCATAAAAATGCTACTTAAATATTCCAAAGGTTGAGATTGAGTTTATAAATTTATCATAGTATTTTGAAATGATTTAAATAATACAATATATTGATATACTAAATTAATTTAATAAAATTGGTTGTGTTAATTAAACTTGTATTTTTAGTAATCACCTGTAAATTAGCTATTTCCAAATAATTTAGTGACCTTGACCCTAGAATCCTAGAGTCCAGGCCTACTACAATGATATTGGTATACATTATAAGGAAAACATTTCCCAAGGTAATGAATATTTTAGTAGTCTTGGTAAAAAATATATACATGAGTGTTCAATTATAAATGAACATAAAAATTAAAATATAATTAAAAACCTTATTCAATATAGTGAAACCATACCAAACAGTCATGGTAAACATCATGGATTTTTGGGGAAAGGAAATATTAAACGGTTGACATCCAATTATTATTAACTATTAAGTACAACAGATGAAATAATTAATCAATAAACATAATAAATATTGAAAGTAAAGTAACTGAACATGCGATCCATGTAAAAAATAAGATGTGAGGGAATTGTGTAAACAATATGGAAAGGTAAATCATAGAAAACACAAGATATTTAAATAACATGACTATCAGGATTTGATAATGAATAGTCAATATATCATGGTAAATGGATGGAAACACATGACATGTAATCAATAAACTGATAATGAAATTCATCTATAGATTATTTTATAGTGAAAATGTTTTGGATAGTAATTATTGACTTCTGAATGAAGGCAATGTATAATTATTTCATATCAGGCTTCCCAACCACATAATATCCTTACTTCCAAGATCTAATATATATATATATATATATATATATATATAATTTTGAAAAAAATGTTGTGAAACTCTTTTATATGAGGCTATCCAACTGATTCTTCCCGTGAGACAACAGATGCATCATGGGGCTTCCATTAACCGGTACCCAAACTGCATCCTATATGACCAAATCTTTCCTCATAAATTGAATAATTAATTTAATTCACAAATAATGTGCCTAATCAAATATCCATATTGTGTAAAGGAAATTGATTTATAAATATTTCTTTATTTAATCAAATCATATTCATTTAAAAATCATTATATAATAATGGTATATATTTTAGGCAGTAATAATAACCATGATAATTGATTTGGATATTTTTGGGAAATTAAATGTTCAAAGATCATTGAAAAGTGAATAACTCTATGGGAAGATAATGATAGGGAAAATGATTCAATAAAGTGAACATTAATATTATCCTTGTTCAAAAAGATGATAATCCATATAGATGAAGAATAAGGATAGTATCAATACACTGTATACCCATTAAAGTAAAAATAAGGTTTATTATTATTGATGATGTGAGAAAGTCCATTAAAACAATTTTTGGAAAATATACATTTTATTTTGGGAATAATTTTTAGAAAACATTCATTTTAAAATCACATTAAACACATTTTCATTAAATATAACTTTGTAAAATTACAACGGAATATTTTGAGAAGTGATGGTGGGTTATTTCAAACAATGTAAAAAACAACATTTCCTTTACACTATTAAAATGATAGAAAGATCCTTGTTCATAAACACACTGGATGATTCATTTTAAAAAAACATTAAAATTAAAAAATGGTTAAAAAGTATTTTTGTATATAATTTTCATACATATAATGAAAAAATGTTTGAATTTTATTTAGAAAACATGATCTTGTAAAAATGGATTTTTTTACTATAGCGAGAAATGATCCAAGATTTTATTAAAACATTTTCTATCATGACTCGACCCAAGTCACGTCCTATGCTACAACTACCCCATGGAAACCTATATAGGCTAGGGGTGGCGATTTGTTTCAATGGCTAACAATCATGGGGAGGGCATTTCATAAGAGACTATATACATGCACACAAAAAACCCATGCTAAAGTGAAGAGGAAAATGAGAAAAACGTGAAAAAACACTATAAAGTAAACCAAGCATTTATGAACCACTAGAAAATACAATGATTCAGTAGTATAAAATAAATTGTAAAGTTGTAATATACATTCTTACCTAGAAATGTGTCCCAATATGAAGAAACTAGAAAAGTAAATAGCTGAGGGAGACCAGCTCATGAATTCCTAGATACGACCACTATATACAGTCCATGCACCCACTATCCATAAGCACGTTGATAGTCACAGTTTACCTATCTATCATCTTTATTAGAAATAATATGTATGTGAATAACCCATGTAAGTGTGAGATTAAACCTATATAAAGTAGGACGCCCTAAAAGATGATGGGGGAAGTAAAAGATACAATAGAAGAGGATGGTAGTAGATATAGAATGTAAAATAAAATTGTATAGCTCTACCCAATAAGGAGTGAAAGTAATATCGTCCAAGAATAAGGGGATAAAAAAGTGAGTAGATGAACTACACATTGAGTCTTACCCTCATATACATAGATAGTAGACTCATCCATCCATAAGAATATAAACATGAAAAGAATGTTGAATACCCCATCAGTCATCACTTCACATTGAACATGAGTAACTATATCCAAGGATTTGATTCATAATAAAGATATACCTATTCTTAGTCATTAAAATCTGAAATGAGAGATTTAGTGAATCTAATAATCATAACTAAGGCCAAAAAGATGATTTCCCAAAAATTTCATAATTCCATCAATGACAAAAAAAATCTCATGCATTATTCCCAAAGGCACAAGTCTAAAGAATTATTTCTCAAAACCATGATATTATACAATTTAGGTGACATTACCTCTCCCACATGGTTTTTGTTGCATCTCAAAAATATTTCTCATTGGGGAATGGTCCCCTCATTATTGTGGGTCCAATGTTCTGTAAACCCCCACCACATCATTATGCTAAAAATACAATTTAGATGACCCATGCCCTAGTTCAACATCAGGGTTCCACTCTCAGAGCTGATGGATGGAACATTCGCAACCCAATAAGAGGGTTCCACATAGATGGTAGAGGATTGATGACAAAACTAGCTGGAGTATTCAACACTCAATATCATTAGAGGACCGATGCCCAGTACCTATTTGATTGTTCAACTCTGAATGTCTTTGAGGCCCCTTGTCTAGAACATACATTGGGTTCCACTCAAGAAGTTGAGGACTCATGCCCATATAGATGGAGGATTTCTACTCTATAAAATTTATTAAACTAATTTAAATATGTTATAGAAGATCATATAAAGGTCGTAATAGTATGTAGATAGAATATATAATAATGATATAATCAATTAATTTAAATATATCAGAGGAAGGCCACATATAATGAGTCCTAACTCATTTATGGATCCGTCATTAATGATGACCACATTTTATAAAAATATTATATGATATTATATGTTCATTATGTCTTAATTTTATATGATCTAGTGTTTCGTCATCATTCGTCGAGATATTCCAATTGATAAGGAAGAGAGACCTCACTATCAATTTCATGATTCTAATTCAAATCCTCACATGGCCTCTATAATTGTGAAATAATAATATTTAATTGAATTAAAAATGGGGTTAAATAGTTAATTTAAAAATTAATTAATCCACTTAAATGAACCACCAATGAGAGAGGGTCTGAACGTCCTGCATTGAATCATTTTATGGCATACATAGGGTAAACTCCATCTTAAAGACTCAACTGTGGTATCAAATTTCATATATGACCCATCATTTAACTGTTATCCCATATTCATTAAAATGCTACATGAAAAGAATATAAAATATAATAAATATATTTAAGAAATTAATATAGGGAATATTGGGCCACAGAATCGCACTATGTATCTGATCCAAGCTAGGGAAATATATATATATATATATATATATTTTTATGTATTACAATTAAAAAAAATCTCCATACATCATTCTGTCCTTTAATATATTCATACTTGAAAAGAAATCCTTTGAATAAAAATTGGGATATGAAGCTCATACTAGACTCTAACGCTCAAAAAAATATCCTATAAGTTTCTTTGGTGCCACTGCACAAGAACAAAAGGGATAGTCCTTGACAAGTTTCCTCCTACCAATCCTTGATCACCACTAGGTTCTCTGCCAAGGATTTTCCATCCATGATGTCTAGATCACCCCAATTGATGACATGTGTGAATTCATGTGCGTATCTATGAAGTTTTAATTCGTGGAAGATATAATTCACCAAATCTAGCTATGTGGGTAGGCTGTTCTAGTAAACAACCTCATAACAGATAAGTGTGATCTTGAATTGCCTAATGAACCATGAGGATAAATTGCCTTCCTGGGTGAACTTCCACAATCTATATCAGGGGGAGACAACGAAAAACATGGTATCCCTGGTCAAACCCTTTGAGACTAAAACAATGATCTGTGTAATATTTATATAAACTCAAGGTTGTCCTCGCCCATTCATAGATGACCTGGAATTTTTCTGTTAACACATAAACCAACTTTGGGGCCACAAGAGATGAATTGAAAATATTTTCCAAAATAATGGATGACATGTAAGGTCACCTATATAAGGAATCAGAATGTTCTTTTGGAAAGGAATTTTGGTAGCTGTTATTGTACATAGATACTACCATGGTCAGGTGATCCCCTTAGCTTAGGTCGAAGTCTCTCACGTATGCCCTCATTAAATCCTCTAGCACCAGGATAGTGCACTAGGTCCTCCAATTAGTATTGGGGTGAATGGTTGTAACCATCCACATCTAGGTCCTGAACTAATCCTACATGCCTCTCCATTATCGTGACATAAACTAAAAATCATGATCATATAGTATCATTAAGGGTACCTCTTGAAGTCGAATGATCTCAAATATGTATATCTACTCCAAACTCTCTCTCAAACTCTACTCTCTGATAGAAAGTAAGCATGAAGTCTTTGTGAGTCAGTTTACTATCATCCTCTGGGAATAATAAGTTCATTGTTGTTAATTTAATCCCTATACTGAAGTCGTTGGATATGGCATCCCACATACACTCAAGGATCTTAATGGGTTGCAAAAAACACACCAAAACATGTTTTTTTATTGAATTGATGAAAATTGTGGCACCACGAGACAAACCATATATGATAAATATCCTTTAACCCAAAACAATATTCTACTAAATATGTATTTAAATCTATCACACACTATGATGTAATTATATGGGTTCATTGTGGAACTCTCTCATCACCACCGTCCCCAATGTGACATCAATCAATATTATCCCATGGAATAAGTTGGTGTGATACCCTCATTTAGAATATCCATCAGTTGAGTCACATGTTGGTATATGATCACATAATACCACATCATAGATGTCTCGAGGATGGAATTCTCTCACACCCTAATGAAGCAACTAATTGTTTACCAACAACTGTAAAAAAAATTCACCCTCCTACTACACGAGGGTCAGATGTAGGGAAGCTCACTGCTCAGAATCTTCTAGCAGTAATTGATCCTAGTAATTATTTCTAGGAGTATCTACTAAAAAATTTATTTTCAAAAGAGAATATACTATCTCAATGTTTTTTCCCTTCAAAAATTTCAACATGCGTCACTACCTTAGGGTTGGGTCTCGCTATTTGAAGACTTACCTGAGACTCTTTTAGCCTTAGTAAACCACAAATCACTCCCCCAGAAGATAGTGCATCCACATCCATCGGGTGAAGATTATCGCTACCATATCAATGTAGTGAGTTTCATAGTTGTTCTCTTGGGGATTCCTCTACTTCCACCCATTTATAATAGGTGCATGTTGATGCATCAACACAAACACAATCCATACTCATATGGAATAAAAATACACAAAGAACTCCATACCCTCCCATGGTTGTCTCAATATTGGGGAACATGCCAGCCTCTACCTCAAATCCTAAATGTACATTCATAACAACTCAGACCAGGAAAACGACAACCCCTTCCATGTCATAGAGGTAAATGGGGCTACAATTATTGATATTTCTACCATAATCCTCATCTTGTACCCTTACATGACTAGAATGTTTCACACATAAGAATAATTTTTAGGTAGATCCCAAGCAAGCATAGATTCTATATTTTCTTGATCCATGACTAAACCATGCATAATAAGGACATGACCTAGGAAGTGATGCACAATAATCCAAAAATAGAACTTTGAGTGATTTCTATAAATCTAGTACTCTCAACGAAAAAACATAACCATCGTCAATTACTTTGTATGGTCCTTCTCTAATAGAGAGTAGATGAGATTGTTTTCAACGAAGATAACAAAAAACTGGTCCACATTTGGCTGGTAAAAATGGTTTGTCAAATCCACGAACATGGTGGGGGAATTTGTTACACCAAAGTAAATCACTAATAACTGATATTATCCATAGAAAAATCAAACCAATAACATAGGAATATCAACCTCATAAATAGATAACTAGTGGAAAAAAGAACTACATTTAACCATTGAGAATCATCTATAACCTAATAACTTGTCAAAGTGTTACTCAATCATCATTAATGGGAACTTGTTATTTATTATTGTCCGATTCAGTTTATGATAATACACACAAATCCATATTCTCTCATCCCCATTTTTCATGAATAATATTGGTGTTTCCTAGGGAGAAACACTAGGTATGATTAAACCTTTCTAATGAAGGTCCTCTAGTTACAACTATATCTCCCGAATCTCGATAGATGAAGATGAAATTCTGAAAATGATATTGGAGTGATATCATGATGTAAGTAAATGAAAATCCTCATTTCCCACCTCAGATGTAATCTTGTAACTTCTTCTTGGAAGACATTCATATAATCCTCCCCAACTCAGGGAACTCATATTCCTAAAAATCCTTTTTCACGAAGGGATTTGATTTCTAACTGATAGGTGATGGTATTCATCCTCCTACCCAAGAACCCACTTTCCCAACTATGATATCATTTTGTTAAAGATGGATAATCTCTTCCCCTAAATGCATAGACATCTAACTTGTATGCATTCACAGTTGGTCTAGAATCGCACAATTGATTTCAAATCCACACCCAAGGTGACGTCATAGTGTTCTGTTGTGATGAAAAAACATCCTAGGTGAACTTCTCCCAATCAAGAAATAACTCTCACTACCAGAAGATGAATGATTCAAAATTACAGTACCATGAAATAACCTCAAGATACAGATCATGTGATTGAACCACAACTGGGAGTTCCGGTTCACAAAACAAGAGTATATAAATAATTTAATGAATAGAAAATATTTCTACCATTACGAAAGCATGAGTTTAATAAACATAGTTTGTACTTCATTTCATCTGGAGCATTATGGGATGATAGACATCCAAAGCATGCAGCTATCTACAGCCCTAATTACTAGCTACCTAGGCATGATGTGGGTCGTCTAGTGGTGGTGGTGGAAGGATCTCTGGATGGTGTCCACCACATGTTGCTAATCATACTTATGTAACAGATTTGCCTCCCTGGGGAAAACCCAGTCCATGCATTGGAGACCCCTTATCACTACACTTCCTATACCATGGTAGTCAAGTAGCTACCTACATATACAGATCAACACATCTGGTCAATCAGTATAACGACCCAAATTTTTTCAATGGAAATTAAATTCTTATAAATATGTCATAAAATAACATTAAAATAAAAAATAATGAACTATTAACTTCTATCTATTATTTAAACATAAGTTGGTCAATTTTGGGTTTCGAATTTTGAAAATCCAATATACACGGTTCTGTTGAAGATAATTTTTGGAGTCTAATAAAACCCACATAATTTTAGGTTTATAGAAACATACCCTTATGAATAGAAACCTACCCTTGGTAATACTAATCTGACCCTTATTAATAATAAATTGAAAAAAAATAAATTAAACCTCAGCCATGAATAATTAAATAAAATTTTAGCATCTTATAAGCAATGGTATTTTTGTACGCCATAAATAATTAATTAAAATTATTTAATTAATTTAAAATAAATCGTGTTTTCTTAAAAAGTGTTCATAAATTAATATATCTATTTATTCTTGATTAAATATAATTTTATAAGACCTCATGTAATTTCTGAAAGCATTATAAAATCAGTTTTAATTGTAAAAACTGTTTTTTTCATGTAAATTAAAATTATAAGTTTATATTAAATTAATAATATTTAGAAATTTATTTAGGGAAAATGGAAATCATTTTTGGATTATAGACATTAAAAAATTATTTGGGTGAATTTTTGGGATTTTTATGAAATACATGAATTTTTATGAATAGTGAAATACCATAATTTACAAAATAAGCTAAAAAAACTCATTATAGAGTCATGTATGATGTTCTGTTGATGTAAGCCCAATTTATATGGGATAAAATTATAAAATTACTATTCCTGGTCATGGAAGAATCACTATTTCTTGTCTTTTGGAGAAATTATAAATTAATGAATTTTATATTGTGAAATACCCTATCCCCTCCACTATAAATTCCACCCTTCACACCGTCATTTCCTAACACCTCTCAAGTTTCTAGCCTTGTCTAAACTCTACCCAATAATCTATCCTAGCCCCTCCCCCAAGTACATGATTTTTTGGTATCATCAAAATACCAAGCCAATGCCCTTTAATGAGGATCTTAAGAGGAGGATTAAAGAGGTAATTTCTCTCCCTCTTTTCCTTTAATTCCCTTTCCATTTCATGTTCTTTTCTTATTCTCTCCCCACCTATCTTTGTCCAAATGGTACTATATCTCTGGTATCATACTTATAATGTAATGTTATGATACCAATAGGATATTATAATATCCAACCCCCTTCTCCACTTCCTTTTATTTTATAAAAGATAAAATTGTTCGTGAGGTGTTAATCTATCAGCTTCAAGAATGACATGTTTTCTTTTTTTTCATTTCTACATTAATATCTGGTCATGAAAACATTTTTATGGTTGAACCAAAATATTGTAAATGTATTAAGTCATATTTATTGTTATAGATCTAACTTATATACAAATTACTAAATGATTAATCAACACAAGTTCTTTGTGGTCGGAAAACCACCCAAATTAGCTCAAACAATCATCATTTAGTTATTATCTAATGATTCATCCACAGGGAATATTGTCTAATTCATTATAAGATCATTATAACTTCTAGAATGTCATTAATAAAATAGAATATATGTTCTGGATGTTTATCTCCATTCTACACGAACTTCAAATCAGGAATACATGTAAAACCTTCAAGAAAACCATAAAAACGAACATTCATGAACTATGTTTCTAAACTCTATAACCCATAAAAACGCCCATTAAATTACATAATGAAACCAAAATGACCACTATTAATGTATTAATGGTTCTCAAATTTCTAATTAATGAATATAATGTCATTATATTGGACATTAAAGTGAAGGAAGCATTCAGATATAAGGTAAGGGGAAATTCTCAAACCCAAGTTTCATCCTTCGGGTTCACCCTCTTTCACTCATTTTTTGATATGGTTACTCCAAAAAATAATTTTTTCAACTTCTCCTCACCTTTCCTAGGTTATTAATGTTTTTCACTGGTATTTATGTCAATCAAAATGTTTCCCAAAAGAACTCTTCTTTTAAGAACATGCCTTTTACTTCTCATTCAAGGTTAATAATTCTCGTAACATGTATGTTATTCCCTCTTTATTTTGGGAACAGAATCATTATGAATGAATTCTTATAAGATGAAACAAATTCTTATTCATGGGTTAGTTATGTAAATTTTTCTATATGTTCATCATCGAATGCATGATAAATGATAATATTATTATGTGATGGGTGCCCCTGAAATTATATAGCGAAATATGAATGCTTCAATGTGATTTTTGTACCCGGAATTATACAGTGCTCCAATGAATTGGGTAAAGTGATGGATCACATGAGTTAATGTGAAATTATGTGTAAAAAACATTCTATCTTTGTTTAAAAGTATGTGTGGTAGTTAACCACCAATACATGATGTTTCATTTTTATGAATTGCCACATTTCAAGACTTTTATTAATGATTCCCCGCACATTCATGATCTTTTCCCTACATTATGATTATTCTCAACCATTGTTATATTGTTCTTATATATCCTATTACTAGGATTTTCTCTCTCCACTTTTGATTTATATCCTCATATGACTTCATGTACTAAGTAGGGGTCAAGTGATAATAAGAAGCTAGAGTAGAAGAAATTTAAAAATGTTTTTTTGCTCGATGTTGTAATTTGTTAGCTAGGGTCCTAGATTTCAAAAGACACTAAACTATGGGATATTTTATGTGTAATAATATTATGGTGTTTATATTTAAAATAATTTAATATTAATTTATGAAATGGTTGGGTCACTACTGTTGGTATTAGAGGGAGGTTTAGTTAATTTGGGAATTAGGATTAGTGATCCCTAGAGAAAACCTCATGTATGAGACTGAGTACAAATATGCATACAAGAAGCTTTACATAAGGATAACATATGTTAAGATTTTATAATAAATTTTGTAAATTAATATGTTATTCATGACTTACTGACTTATGTTTTATTCTATAATTATATATTTTACAATATGGTGGGAACGGGGTGATACTAGGCCAACAACTCTTGCGAGGGCCAATGCAATGATTTCCCAAAAGACATCCCCAATGTTTTGGGAGGTGGAGTTCAGAAAATCATGGAAATGATTAACCAACTATCATAGGTTATTAACAATAACCAAAATAATGGTTAACACTATCCTTCACCAAAGAGGGAGCAATGAGCTATCGAATGTTTTATGTGGCAACGACCACTGATGTTTAGTGGATCTTCTGATCCACTGGTTGAGGAACAGTAGGTCAACTCCATGGAGAATATCTTTTCTGCTCTTCATTGTTCAATGATAGAGAAGGAGACACTAGCCGTTTATAATCAGGATGGAGGGGCTGATCAATGGTCGGCTTTGATTAAGAACACCCAGCCAAGGGAGTAAATTGAAGAGATGGAATGGGAATACTTTAATATAATGTTTCATAAATAGTATTTCCCAGGAAATCATTGCACGAATATGGAGAGAGAATTTATATATCTCTTGAAAAAGAAATAAGAATCGGTCACAAACTATGAAGTAAATTTCACAAGGCATTAACGATATTCTTTGGGTTTTTTGTCAACAATAATAGAAAATTGATATATTCTTTAGTGGATTAAAAACAATCCTTAGAAAGGGTCTTGAAATTTGCGACATTGAAAGTTAGGAAGAATTTTTTGGATGTGATATCAAAGTAGATATGGAATTTGGAGAATGGTCCCATATCTATGGTGATTAGAAACAATAGATGGTGTTTCATGCAGGTGGATCTAATGAAAAAGGTGCGAAGAAAACTTAACAACCCACATGCTAGAAATGTGGGAAGTTTCACCATGGGAAATGCCTCAAAGGGATGGGGAAATGCTTCGTGTGTTTGAATGAAGGAAACTATGCTCAAGAGTGTCAAAAATACATAAAAAAGAAGGAGAATGTGGTAGACGAAAGGAAATAACCACCGATGGTTCAATGCTTCAACTGTAGGGATCTATAGCACTACGAAATCCAGAGAAATAAACCTCGAGTTATCGAGGGTAATCAATGTTAACATCCACAAAAGCCAAAGTAACAAGGGAAGGCATATTCCATCACTGCTGCATAAGTGTATCAAGATAATCATGTCGTACAAGGTACACTTCCCATTCACTCATGAATAGAGAAAGTGTTATTTGATTCTGGTTCTACACATTCCTTTATATCATGAATGTTTCCTCGAATTATAGAATCAAAAACATGAAAACGTGAAGTAGATATATCTATAAAAACACTATGTGGTGAAATTATTATAACCACATGTTTGAATATTCTCTTATTGGATTATGTGGAAATATTCATCCAACGAATCTTGTAATATTTCCCTTGGTAGAATTTGATGTTGTAATGGGAATGGATTAACGCACATTATATAGAGCACATATCAACTGTCCAGAAAAGGAAATTTTATTTCATATTTCAAACCATCCCATGTTCCTCTACAAGTGCAAGGAAGATCATGAATCACATTTGGAAAATCCTTCCATCTTGTGTGTGTTTATTCCTTATGAAGAAGCATACCTCACCCAAATGGTTGAGTCAATGGAAAGTTTCATCCTTGAGGAAATTCCCATAATGAGAGAATATGGAGTTGTATTTCTAGAAGAATTACTCGAAATTCCCCTATATCTTGTTGTAGAGTTCTCAATAGGACTCGTAACCAGAGCTACACCGATCACAAAGTGTCCCTTTAGGATGGCTCCAATCGAACTGGAGGAGTTAAAGAAGTAGCATCAGGAGAATATAGACAAAGGGTTCACATGCCCTAGTACATCACCATGGGGTGTTCCATTTCTCTTTGTGAAGAAGAAGGATAGAACAATGCAGTTGTGTATCGACTATCTATAACTCAACAATATCACAATAAATAAAATGATCATCTTCCAAGGATAGATGACTTGTTCAATCAGTTAAGTGGAGCTTAATACTTCTCAAAGGTTGATATCCATTCTAGATATCATCTGCTATATGTGAATATAAAGTATATTCAAGAATACTGCCTTTTGTACACTGTATGGGCACTATGAGTTTGTGTTGATGCCCTTTGAAATTACTAATTCCCCTACAATCACTAGGGATTTGATGAATAGAGTCTTTAGACATTATGTTGACAAATTTTTGGTAGTGTATATTGATGATATTCTCATCTACTCCAACATCATGGATGAACATGATGAACATTTACGACAAGTATTGGAGACATTGAGAAATGAGGAGTTTTATTCCAAGTTCAGAAAATGTGGCTTTTGTATGAAGCAAGTCACATTCTTGGGACATGTGATCACAAGTGAGGGTATTTCTGTGGACCCTTCAAAAACAAAGGCAACTCAGAGATGGAGCAGGCCCTCTACTCTCACAGAAATACATAGTTTTATTGGATTAGCTGGGTACTATCAACGTTTTCTGAGAAATTTCTCATCAATTCCAAGCCCGCTAACTATGTTAAAAATGAAAGGGGTAATGTGTGTCTGGATGAAAGAATGTGAGCGAAGCTTCATGGATCTAAATAGAAGGTTGATCACTACACCTGTACTCACAATACTAAAAAGTGGATAATGTTTTGTGATATATAGTGATTCTTCAAAGAATGTCTTGGTTTTAGTAAACATTCAAAATGAAAATGTGATAGCCTATGCCTCACAGAAGTTTAAGATGCATGTGTAGAATTACATGATGCATGATATATTGCTTGTAGCCCTGATTTTTTCCGTGAAAATACGGTGGCACTACCTTTATAGTGAGAAGTGTGACATATATACTGACCACAAGAGAATAAATTATATATTCAGGGAAAAGGAGCTCAACATGCATCAAAAGAGATAGTTAGATATAATCAAGGATTACGATTGATCTATTCACTATAAACCTGAAAAGGCGATCAATGTAGCATATTCTCTAAGTAGAAAGGAACCATATACTCTATCCATGTTACAGATTGAGAAAGACCCTATATTCTTGGATATGATAAGAATGTATTTTGAATTCATAAGGGAAGGGGATACGTCCTACCTTTCCCAAATGATTGCACAACCATCCATCCATGAGAATATTAAGGAAACATAGAGGGATGATGTTGAGATTAAAAAGAGGGAGAATATCGTAATGGAAGGGAAGCTGCAAGAGTTCTATATCGACGATGATGGTATGATTTGGTTTGGAATGCGACTTTGGGTGCCTTAATTACCCGGGAAAAAGAAGGAGCTATTGAACAATGCACATAACTCAACATTCTCTATCCATTCTTGGAGTACCAAGATGTATTTTGATCTCCGAGAACATTTCTGTTGGGATAACATGAAGAAATAGATTGTCGAATATATCTCAACATGCTTAGGATGCCATAATGTTAAATAAGAGTGAACAGGTCCAAAAAGTTAATGCATCCATATCCATACCCATGTGGGAATGGGAAATGTTATTATGGACTTTTTCATGGGTATCTCGAAGACGTTGAATGGAAATAATGTGATATGGGTTGTGGTTGACAGACTCACCAAGACTTCCCATTAGATCACTATTCATGGAGATCCCTCACTTGAACAAAATTCTAGGATATATTTTAAGGATGTGGTGATACTGCATGGTGTTCCACTTCCAATTTCTGATGGCCATGATCCAAGGATCACATCTAAATTCTGGAGGAGGCTTCAACATGTATTGAGTGTTTAATTAAATTTCAGCACAACCTATCACCCCAACCTATGGCCAAACTGAAAGGAATATTTAGACACTTGAAGATAATCTATGTTCATGCTCTCTAGAATTCAATGTTGGATGAGATCATTATCGCCTCCCATTGGTTTAGATCACATATAACAAAAGCTTCCACATGAGTATTTAGATGGCTCCAAATTGGGCTTTGTATGTAAAGAGATGTAGAACTCCAACCTATTAGGATGAAGTAGGAGAAAGAAAGATACTTGGACCTGATCATGTGGAAGAGATGATAGAGAAGGTTCATGTCATCCAGAAACACATCGATGTTTCTCAGAGTCAGCAGAAGAGCTACAATGACAACCGTCGAAGGGACATGGAGTTCGACGTTGGAGATAAAGCCTTCATTAGAATATCACCATTGAAGAGAGTCATCCAATTTAGAAACAAAGGGAAGCTAATCCCAGGGAACATTGACCCCTTTTAAATCCTTGACCTCATAGGAGTCGTGACCTATCATCTTTCACTTCCACTGAATATGGTTCATGTTCATGAAGTGTTTCACTTATCACTCATGAGGTAGTCTATACATAATACCCCACATGTACTGAACTCAGAGGAAGTACAACTAGATGATGACCACTCCTATGAGGAATAGCCGGTAGAGGTTCTGGACCAAAGAGATAAGGTTATATACCACAAGACAACCCACCTTTTCCGGGTGTTTTTGAGGATCCTTAAGTTTGAAGAAGCTAAATGGGAACTAGAAGAGGTGATGAAGGAGATGCACCCTCCCCTATTTGTGTAAAACAAAATTTCCATGGGGAAATTTAACAACGAGGGAAGAATGAAACGACCCTAATTTTGTCAATGGAAAATACCTTCTTATAAATATGGCATAATATCACATGAAAACTCAATATAATGAACTAATAAATGCTAAGTGACCTTTAAACATAAGTTTGTGACTTTTGGGTTTGGAATTTCGAAAATCTGACTTACACAGTTGTGTTCAAGATGATTTTTGGAGTCTAATAAAACCTACATAATTTTTGGTGAATAGAAACATTCCCTTATTAATAGAAACCTACCCTAATGAATTGTAATATGTCCCTTATGAATATTAAATCACAAAAAATAATAGTAACCTCACCCATGAATAATTAAATAAAATTTAGGAATCATATAAGAAATGGTATTTTCTAAGCCATAAAAAAATAAATATAAATAATTTATTAGTTTAAAAGAAAATTTGTTTTTAAAAAATTGTTCATACGTTAACATATCTATGTATTTATGGTTTAATATAATTGTATATGACCACATGTAAATTTTGAAAGCATTATAAAATCAGTTTTAATTTTTGAAAAAAAGTTTTTTCAACTAAATTATGATTTTAATTAAATATTAAATTAATAATGTTTAGAAATAAATTTTGGAATAATGGAAATCATTTTTATATTATACACATCAAAAAATGATTGGGGTGAAATTTTTGGATTTTTTTGAAATACCTGAATTTTTTGATGAATAGTGAAATACCCTAATTTACAAAATAAGATAAATAACCAATTTATAGAGTCATGTTTGATGTTTTGCTGATTTAAGCCTACATGGATTAGGATCGCATTATAAAATAACATTTCTGGGTCATGGAAGAGTCATTATTCCTTCTCTTCTGGGGAAATAATAAATTAATGAATATTATATTTAGAAACCCCCTATCCCCTCTACTATAAATACCACCCTTCACACCCTCATTTCCTCACACCTCTCAAGCATCAATCCTTGATTAAACACTATATAAAAATTTTCCATATCCCTTCCCCCATATCCAAGATCTTCTGGTCTAATCAAAAGACCATGCCTAGGCTCCTTAAAGAGGATCTGAAGAGGAGGATTCAAGAGGTAATTTCTCCCCCTATTTTCCTTTAATTCCATTTCAATTTCGAGGTCTTTTCTTATTCTCTCCCCACCTATCATTGTCCAAATAGTATGGAAAATCCATTATCAGACATATAATTGAATGATATGATTCTAATATGATATTATACTATCCAACCCACTTCTCCAATTCCTGTTATTTTAGAAAAGAAAACGTTGTTCGTCGGGTGCTAATCAATCAATTTCATGAACAACATGTTTTCTTATTTTTTCATTTATACCATCAAATATAGTCATGAATCCAATTTTATGGTGGAAATAGATTATTTTATATGTATTAAGTCCTATTTAATGTTCTGGAACTATCTTATGGAGATATTAATAAATGATTAATCAAAACAAATTCGTTGTGGTCCAAAACCCGCCCAAATTAACTCAAACAGTCATCGTTTAATACTTATCTAATTATTCATCCACATGGAATAAAATTTAATTCATTATAAGATCATTTTAAATTCTATAATATAATTAATAACATGTAATATATATTCTATATGTTCATCCATGTTATACACGAACTTCAATTCATGAATACATGTGAAACGCTCAAGAAAACCACAAAAACGAACATTCCCGAACAATGTTTTTAAACACTATAATTCATAAAAAGACCAATAAAATAACATAATGAAACCAATATGAACCCTGTTAATGTAAAAAATGTTCTTTATTTTTTAATTAATGTATATAATGTAATTATACTGGACATTAATGCAAAGGAAGCATTCATATATAAGGTAATGTGAAATTCTCAAACCAAACATTCATCCTTTAGGTTCTCCCTCTTTCACTTATTTTTTGATACAGTTACTCCTTATAATTTATTTTTTCATATTTTTATCACCTTTCCTATGATATAAAATTTTTTCACCCATTTTTATGTCAATCAAAATTTTTTCCAAAAGAACTCTTATTTTAAGAACAAACATTTTACTTTCCATTCAAGGTTAATGGTTCTTGTAACATGTATGTCATTCCCTCTTTTATTTGGGAACCCAATGTTAATGAATGCGTTCTTATGATATGAAACACATTCATTTCCATGGGTTATTTGTTTTTATTTTTTATATATGTCCATTTTGGCTTGAATGATAAATGATAATGTTATGATGTGACAGGTGCTCCCCAAATTATATAGCGCAATATGACTGTTTCTATGTGACGGGTGGGCCCAAATTCAAGTATGCTCAAATGAATATGATAAAGTGATGAATATTATGAGTTTATGTGAAATTATGTGTGAAAAATATGATATCTGTTTTCACAATTATGTGTTGTAGTTAACCAATAAGACATGATGTTTCATTTTTTATTCATTGCCACATTTCAAGTCTTTTATAAATGATTCCCATCACCTTCAGGATCTTTTTCCTATGTTATAATTGTGATCACCCTTAGTTATATTGTTCTTATATATACTCTTACTTGGATTTTATCTCACCACTTTTTATGTATATCATCATGTGATTACATGTATTACGGAGCGGTCAAGTTCCAATAAGAAGACAGAGAAGAAGAAATAAAAAATTGTGTTTTTCCTCGATGTTGTAATTTTTTATGTATGGTCCTAGTTTTCCCAAGACGCTAAACTATTCGATCCTCTATGAGTAATACTGTTAAGAATTTTACCTTTAACATGATGTATTATTAATGTAAGGAATGGATGTGTCGTCAAAATCAATGTCACTCCATGTGACATTTCCCATCTAAAGTAATGAACTTCCCCTCTCTAGGATGATCTGGTTGTCTAGATGTCCTCTGACTATGCACCTAAGTCTGATCTTGGAATGATATCTAGTGTTGAGATCTTTGTGCATGGTGTCAACTAGATATTAATGATGACTCAGATCTATGGACCCCACTACTGTCTCCAGCAATTTGGCATCCAATCAATAGAATGATTTTGGTCACCAATTCCATCAATAACATCGCATCACAGGTGGGTATGCACAAGGATAATGCACCACTATTAATATCTCTGCAGATTCCTCACTAAAACTTATGTTCTCAGATGTATCCCTCCTAGATATTTTTAATTTAGTTTATATTAAAGACTATAAACGTTTCCCCATACTCACCCAATATAATTCCTCCTTATTTCATCTCTCGAATATCCTGGAACAGAACTAAGTACAACCAAGAGGGGTATTAATCATTATAAAATAGATCCTTGAGGATTGTCTATGAGTTTGTTATCTCATCATTAATTTTAATAATAATGCTTCACTAAGATCCAACTGATCCATGTAAGAGGATATATTCTTTCATAACCACATAGTCTATAGGGTTTTAAAAATTACAGAAGTTACATGCCACTGACTCTAGCCAATCCTCTAATACTTGAGGATCTAGATCTCTATGAAACCCCAATGATCTTTGTTGTTGGAACTAACTGAGTGCACCAATCCTCTGTGAATCTAAAGATTAATCTAATTGAATTATATAATGACTGACAAGGGGAGGTTCTACTACCGTTATACATGGAGTATGGATATCATGGGATGGAACATGAACTTAGGACTGATTTATCATAGGGTAATTTTCAAAAATCAGATTTCATATCCTCACTAGCTATCTCTACAGAGGCATCTTAAAAATTATCGAGGTGTACCACAATCAGATGAGCGTATATATTTTTATCTAAAAAGGGGATATGAATCCAAAATAAAAATAGACTCAATCATATATTATTAATGTATCATTTAACCCTTAAAAAATGTTCCATAATTTTCTGTCGACAATCATGTAGTCATGTTCTAGATGAATGGATATATCTACCACCATACCATCACTGGACTCCCTTCTCTATGGTCCATGATTGATACACTTTGGAAATATTTCCCTAAACCAAAAAAATACTCTTAAGTGGATATATCTTAACAATAACCAAAGGAATGAAATTTCATTGATACCAATCTTCATGACCCAACAAAAGTAGGGCCTTCATCCTCAATTACCCCAATCCTTTCATTTATATGCTAGGGGTGGTGACAAGTGCAGAAGTAATAACTAACATTTGTCTTCCTTTTCCTAAAAACCAATACAAATGCAAAAAACAATCTAATGAAAAATTATAGTGGAAATAAAGAAAAATATGAAACACAAATTTAAATTATTCCAAGATAGCAAGAATGTCTTGACAACGGAAATTAATGGTAGTGTAAAATGAAAAGTAATTTGAAAAAAGACACGTCTAACCAAACATGTGTCTCAACCAGACAAAACTAGAAAAGTGAAAAACAAAGAGATACCATATAATGAATCCCAATCCATGAATTCCTTACTTGTTATAATAAAATATTATTCCTAAGATTCCCTATAATCATGGTCAACTAGTCTGCTGACAACAGAATACAAAATATGTGTGGGAAAAACCCATGTATGCGTATGTATAAACATACCCATTGGGACACCTAAATGATAATGGGTGAGCAGTAAGAGATACAATAGATGATAAAGATAGTGTATACATAAGGTTTAGTGAAATACCACATCTCAAACCAATAAATATTGAATGTAATCTCAAACAAGACCACTGAAAAAACACAATGAGTAGATGAACTTCCCATCATGTTTTCTCCACATATAGAAAGAGATAAGATTCATCCAAACTTGAGACGATAAACATAGAAAGTGCAAGGAATACCCCACGTGTCATCACCACTCATGGAAATAGTGTAACCAAATCCGTGGAGTTGATTAAAATAAGGATATATACTTATGCTTGGTCATAAGTGTCCCAAATGAGATAGTATGGGGATTTCCATCTCACAGGTCTTTCCAAGAAGAAGTGTAGATGACTGTTCCAAAAGTGAATCAACCATTTCCATCATCTCTCTAATCTTCATTGAACACAAATGTATAAGGGACTCATTTACCATAGATTGTCACTATCAGCATTAGGTAGAACAATATTTCCCACACACTTCTATTAAAATATTAAAAAATAATCCTTGTGGGGAAAGAGTCGCTCATTATTGTGACTCCAAAGATACATCAAGCCATATCTCATCCCTATACCTCAAATTACATGTATAGAACCCTTTATCTCTTGAAACAAGAGGGTTCGACTCAAATAGTCAATGGAGAAACCATACCCTTCCACGATGAAGTGTTCCACTCCATTGGTAGGTGACCCATTCGTAGCCCAACTGAAGGGTTACAGTCTAGAAGTCTATAGAGGACCCATTACCTACACTGATAACAGGTTTACACACAAAAATTCATCCAGAACTAATACTCTGCCCAGCTAGAGGGTTCCTGTCGGAAAGTTGAAGACCCATTAAAAACCAGACTGGACTGTTTCACACTATGTCATTGAGGACCCATTCCCTTCTCCAGAAGAGGGTTCCACTCAAAAAGTAACCTCAGCTTCTCTCTCATGATCACCATTCTCAACGTGTGTGGAAGAAAATGGTTCCATTCCATTAACATTCCACATCAAATATCGAAATCTATAACAAAGTGTGACATCATGTTCTATGTGAAAAAACACTTACGATAGGCTACTCAGGGGACAAAATCCAATTTCAAAAGAAGGAGATACCAACTTATGAAAATTTCATAGAAGATATAAAGGAGTAAATGTCGTTTGAGGGGTCCCACATGGCTTGTGGTCCCTCTCCATATCCTATAAGTTCCCTTATCCAGTAAAAATGTCCATCCCATCTAGTATTATATGTATTGTTGGTGGAATACAGGGAATATTCTAGGAAACTGGCACTGGGGCTGTGTCCGACTAAACGTGTCCATGTACCTGACCCTGTGTTTGTGTACTTTAGTGAACAATGTATCGATCCACATAAGGTACCACCCATGTAATATTACCATGGCATGTACCTGGAACATGTTGTGATAATGGTTGTATGATCCATCACATGGCACACTCATATTGGATGGCGATACACAATGTGTTGGGTATGTAGAAACCCTTCCATCTTTATGGGTTTACCAAAACATAAACGATGTTTCTAAAACGATACATGCTATATGATTATCATGGAACACGATTTAGAATCCAGATTCTGATATAAATAAAATATTCTTAGATAAATTTCCCTTTCTTAAAATCTATCGAAATGACTTCAAATATGTTACTATCTAAGGGATAAAAAGGTAGATCTACCATGAAATCGCAGTTTCGGACCACTGTTCATCAAAAAACAGATACATTTATCTAGAAAGATTTATTTATTTGTTCCTCAATCATCCATGGATTCTATGCTTGAATTCATGATCTTACAAAGATAATCTGATCATTTTCATCCCACAAGATACCCATATCTATGATTTTCTCATCTAACCATTCTCATTTCGTCCATCTAAATAGAATTTGGGGGATCCATTAAGGCTCAATGCCTCCTATAAAATTCCATCCGTGGCCTTATGGATCAAACCACAATATTACTTGATTAAAAAAGGGATAAAATCACCAAAACCATTGTTAAACCAGCGTTCGACAAGAATTTTAGGACAATGATCAATAAAAGGAATACTGGGGTAAGAGAATTGATAAAAAATATTGAAATTTGATTCAAAGTCTAATGAAAATGACATAACAGGTTGTCTATCAAAAAATAAGGAATTATATACCTAATAACTTTAATTATGAGGTATAAAAACCATATATAATGAGTCCATCCACAATTATAGACCAATCATTGATAAAAAGAACGTATTTCTACAATATGGTAGGAGTTACTCCATTCACCGCATCCTGATCTGATCTGATCTGGAGTTCCGTAATCATTTATTGAGATCCACCAACATAGGAAGAAGAAAGCTCTCACTAGAGATTTCATTATTATGGGGCCAACCCCAGAATGGTATCCATAATAGTCAATTTATAATATTTCATTTGTTTTATATTGTAATTAATTAATTAATTTAACAATTAATTAATCCACTTAAACATATCGCAAATGAGAAAGGGGTCTGAGCATCACATGCTGGATCATTTTACATTGGGACTAGTGTAAACACTATGTTTGAGACTCAAACATTGTCTCATATTTCTAATCTGAAAATCATTTATTATTTTCCAATTTACCTTAATAATTTGTGCATGTACAATATAAAATATAATTATTCTTTTTATTGCCTAGATCTGAAAATATATATTGAAAATTTTCAAAGACTTAAAATAAAAAAACCTTGTATCTACACCATAGCTAATTTTATAATGATGAAATACATAATTTCGGACATCATAACCACATATTTTATGCCTCAATACAAGACTAAAAAAATGATATTGTCATGGAATTATTCCAAGACACATGTTTGTCTCATGATATGTAACGATGCATCGATGGGATATATCAGGCCCCACCCATCACTTACTACATTCAATGCATTCCTTAGATGAAAAGGCTGAAACATAACATAAACATTCATATTAAAATTAGGATATGAAATGTTAATACATTAACCCTAAACAATGAATGTTATAAAAATTACACATCCACAGTCAAACATATAACAAATCCTTCAATACAATAAAAAATATTGTATCATAATAAATTGACTTCAAACAAACGTAAAATCCAACAAAGGATGATGACATAGATGAAATCAATCCATGAACTACTTGAGAGAAATATCTCTATCTAATTTGAAATCATATAAAAGTTTCATAATTATTAAATAAAAAATTTCTTTTGAAAATATTAATATAATCTTTCAATTTTTGCTTCGTAGGTGTTATAATGTTGGAAAATAGCCTCACCATTCCTATATGTTAAAAGAACATTCTTTTCTCAATTTTTTGAAAAAGTCATAAACTACCAGGTTTGGAAAAGGACTGAATGATTCCATTAAAAAATTTTATAAAAAATAAAACCACTGTTTAATTGACATTAAAATATAATATAGGAAATAATATAAAAGTTTGGAATTTCATTTTTATGAATCACAGATGTTGATAATAAATAAGACCTAGTTGATACTTTCGTATAAACCACCTTGGATAGTAAAGAGAATGCAAAAATAACCCTTACATTGTACTTTTCTTTAAATTAGTGTACAATAAACTTCTTTATAATGATAAAATCATTGTAATTAAATTATACAATAACCACGTACATAAATATGATATCATATATGATCCTATAATATAGGATTGCTAATAAAAGTTTAGTATTATTATTTTTTCGATTATTAACTGACTCGTTTTCATTTATCTGTTTTATTACGTAATTTATATTTGTTATGGACAGGTTGTATTTGATTCATATCGAGAATAATATTATTTTCTTAAAAATTATTTTTTAATCATGAAATAAAAATTATTCTTGAATGGTTACAATGGGGGATGAAATCTCACCGCGATGAGGACAAGATCAGCCATACGAACAAACGAGAAACAAGATAATTATTTTCATGGTGATATAATATGTAGTTGGATGGTATATAATACATATAAAGAATCATTAAAATGTTATTATAATTATTTACATCAATTATACTCATTATTATACCCATCCAAATAATGAAGTGTTGAATAAAAAACTACACCACGACGTGGAGAAGGTAAGACATACATACACACATATGGCGACTTTTTCATTCATATGATGGATAAAAAAATTAATATGGGTTTACCTATTTATAATAACATCACATCATGTATATGGTTCTGGATTTATTATTTTGGTATTGCAGAAACAAAGAAAGGGGATGTGGAAGAAGAAAACACCTTTGAAAGAGGTGATGAAATAATTACCTCTTCTTCCAGATCATGCTATTGATTTGAACCAAAGGGATCCATTGGTTGGATTTATGATTCAAGTAAGTACACTAAAACAAAGTGAGTTTATTTGGGAGGAGAATTTGGTAGGGTTTGGACGACTCAGAAGGCTTTGGAGGTGTGAATTTGAGAGAAGGGTATGATCCCTTTTTTAAGAGTGGCGAGGGGCCTTTAGGAAAATATTTGAATATTAATTTAATATAAAATTATTTTCGGTTTCTAATAGCTCTAAATGGATTTATTTCGACGTTATGGTGCTTATAGGTCAAAATATTCTCATACAATATGTTTTATTCGTGTTTATATCCCCATATTATCCTTATCTTTTGGATATAACTATTGGTTAAATAGTTTTACATTTACCATGTATTCTTGTATTTTTAAATTAAATTGTAAATAAACATACTATAAAATTCCAATAGAACCTTAATTTATTAAATAATGAAATATATAGAATTATCTATGTTATCTAGTCTGATATTAGAATTTTAGCTATATTATACCATTAAATAAAATATTATTTTTTGTAAAACTCATTTTTGTCAAATTTGACACCATTTAGTATTTGTTTTTTTTGAAAGTCACAAAAAAATTATTACTTAAAAAAATACATTAAATCCACCCTAACGTGTCATATTTAACTAGGAAATTTGTGAATAGCATCAAAGATTCAACTAAAATCTATTTTAATATTTATAATATCAATTATTTTAATCTTTCACTAATATGGTAATTACTGCGTCTTCATTGTGTCATGAATTAATTTAAATATTAAATTTCCAAAAATTATAAATTAAATAAAATGATGTAGAAATTATTTTATCATTCTAAGTAATATTTATAATCGAATTTATATTATGTATAACTCTATATTAATAATGCATTAGTTATTAAAATTTGAATTTTACACTTTTAACTCTCCTTTAAATAAAATATAATAAATTTCTTAATCTAATCCATGTTGATCAAAATGATCAAATTTTATTCTTAAGGTTGATTTTCTTGAAATAAAATTATCAAATATAATTCATACATGTGTTTGGGTAATTGTAATATAATTTTTCCTTTAAATAACATATTTACTTTTAAACGTGGTAAATAAAATTCAAATGTTACTATTTAAAAAAAATTATTTTCATCCTATTGAACTAAATTTTACATATGGAGGACAATCATGTCAATCATATTTTTTAAATTCAATTCACATAAGTGGTAAAATTGTGTTTATTGAAATTTTCATATGTTCCTAAAAGGTTGGAAAACTACGTTAAATAATTAAATAAAATTTTATAAACTGCTAGTTTGATAAGTCATGGTCTTCTAGAAGGAGTGAAAAAAGTAGGTATTATTATTCACAACTTCTTTTGAAATGGTTAGTTTGATTAGTCGTCTATGCTTGAACTTGAATCTCTGTACAATTCAAGCTATTGTATTATTCAAAGTGAAATGTATCGTGGAAGGTTGGGGTGTTACATTATTCTCTCCTTCAAATAATTTATTCCATGAAATTTCTATAATATTACAGTATAAAACGATTTGTAAGGTTCTTTATCACAATTTCATCATGTTCCCATGTTGCCTATTTCATTTTATGGTTTCTCCAAAGATATTTTACCAGACAAGTTGTCCGGTTTCTCTATAGTAGTTCTCTGGTATCAAGAATCTTGACAGACTATTCACAATAAGACAAATCAGTTTCTAGTACTTTTTCTTCATAGGTGAGTACATGCATTAGGACATGAATGTATTTTCTCAACAGTGATACATTAATTACATCATGAACATTGGAGGGACTTGAAGGACATTCCAAATAGTATGCTACCACTCCAATTTGTTCCAGGATTTTCGAAAGATCTGATGTACCTGGGACTTAATTTACCCTTCTCACTGAAACGTATAACACCCTTCAATGGTGATACATTCAAGAAAACATGATCTCCTTTATGAAATTCCAAATAATTATTTTAGTTATCTATATAGAAATTTTTCTTACTTTTATATGATTTGATGATAGTGTGGATAATCATTACCTTTTCCATTCTTTCGTCAACATGTTCTGGGCCTATGGGTTTTCAATCACCAAAATCATCCCAAAAAGTTTGTGTGAGACATCTATTTCCATATAAGTCTTCATATGGTTCCATATGGATACTTTAATTGAATCTATTATTATAGGAAAATTTTACCACAGGTAATATGAGGTCCCATCCTTAAGACTTTACATAATCTTGAATTAAATGTATAATTCACATTGAGAATATGTTCAGGATTAGTGTTTTAGAGAATTAGGCTATAACTATTACATTACACCTCAAAAATTACAATGAATAAACTTCTACTCAGATTCTATTTATTCCTAAAATAAAAACACTTAAAAAAAGTTTCATGTCTAGTTCCATGTTTTAGACAACTTGAATTTTCCTTAATACCAACCTTGTCCCTATTAATTTTTATGTCCTGTGAAAAACATTTCATAACAAGGGATGAGAATAAAACGATTAGTAAGGGTTATAAAACAATGAAATAAATCATTATTTCATCAATACATACATAAAATAAGAAATTTATCATACCTCATGAAATCATATGATTTAGGAATAACACATAAAAATCCTACATCATAACGGTGATTTGTGGCTTCCATCACAAACTTACATTGTAGCTTTCACATACATGTATGGAGTTATATTTGGAATACCGATCGTATTATATTCCATAAATCTATTAGGGTAAACATTCACATTTACCCCCATCATGTTACCCAATTCATTGGAGAGTTATCTTGGGCTCACCTGCCCTAAGATTATCATGGAACCAACCATATATGTAAATAATTCCCCTGAACCATAACATACGCATAACACATAATACAAACATAATGTAAAGATACAATTTTGACATTTCAATCACAATATTCCATTTAAATATATTGAAATAACAAATCCATTATAAAAATAAATTTCAATAACAAAATATGTAAAATAGTATATGTTTTTTATTTTCTGTTTAAATGCATTACATCTTTTTAAGAAAGCCATAGATCAAATAATTCATGCGGTGGTGGAAAAGGTCATTGTCACCACATTTGTTAATAATAAACATTATTTTTTATCATTTAGTAAAATTCATCATAGAAAAATATTCACTTTTAGTGAAATTAAAGGTCAAAGTTGTTTGTAAACCATATAAGAAACTCATGTATAAAACAAAATATGCCTCAATGAAAGGAGATTGAGACGAAGTCCATTAACTCATGTCCGACTTGAACTGTTTTCTCATTAATCTCTTGAATAAAAATATAATGTTAATTTATACTTGATTATGAACATTTTACAAGTTTATTATTATTTTTATACCACTTATTCCAACGTCATAAACATTATGTTATCATTTAAGTTAATAAATGTCTTATTGTCGATATTTGGTACTAGAGTCAAAAATAAACATTTTAAATTTACAAGTTGTACATGTGGTCAAAATTTCATTATCTTCATAATGAAAATAATTATTTAGATATCATATATCTCGTATATATCCTTATATATATGTATTCATAATAGTATATAACATTTTGTGGTTAGAAATAAAAATGCACCGTTCATGGAGACGGTAAGCTGTACGTACGCATTATCACTACTTTCATTTCTATTTCTTATTTTTAATTGAATAAAAAATTAATTATAAATAGGTATATTATAATTATATTATAATTTCATATATAATTTCATTAACTCAATCTGTTATACATTCCACGTATGGAATGAATGAGTAATATCATTTTGAGGGGGCTGTAGCCCGCGCTTCCTCAGGTTAAATTCTTGTATTTACCATCCATGGAAACCATAATGGTATTATATAAATGAAAAATACAGAAGCCTAGAAAATATATATATATATATATATAATATATCACATATTAATATAGTTCCATCTTAATGGCCACCATAATAAGTGGTAAGAGTATTGAACCGTTATCTTTTCGTGAGGTAGTACTTCGCCGTCCACAGAAATAATATGTTCTTCACCCATTTAATAGAGGTGTGTGTTAGTTTATTTCAAATACATCTAATTAAAACAACCTATTATATTTAGGATACTGGTTTTGTTATAAAATAAATGAATAAAAATAGTTTAAGGGGTGGAGATGTAAAATAAAAGAAAAAACAAAAAAGAAGATGATACCTTTAAATTAGGTAACTCCATTTGGTTTGAACCCAAAGGATTTCATGAAGTGCCTTATACCAATGGTATGAATTATAGGTGGTAGAAATGGATTGTTAGAGCTTATTTAGTCAGAGTTTGGATTATCCGATGGGCTTGAGAGATATGTGTAATGGGTTAGCGGTTAGGTTTTTTTATAAGGGGAAGGAGAAGCTCATTTGGAATGTTTGAAAATATAATTTTATTATTTAATGATTTTCATTTTCTAATAGTCAAAAACTTATTAAAGTCAAAGATAAGATAAAATTTTTTGAATTAAAATCATCAAATAATAATTGGACAGGTTATGGATAATGTTTTAATCTTTATAATCTTATTAATTTAAATTATTTATTAATGAGGTAAACGTTGCATCATTATTGTGTAATAAATATTTTTATTTATATGATGTATAAAAATTATAAATAAAATACCATGATGTAGGAAATATTTTTATCTTTATAATGAATATTTATAGTCAAATATATCAATTATATAATCCTACATTAAAATTCTTGTAGAAAAACATTACATGTTTATGATATTTTTATTTTTACATTAAATAAAAAATTATAAATATCATTATCATAACAAAGTGGCATTAAAAGGCCAAAATTCTCACCCAAGGATTTTCTTGGTCAGACATTACTCATCCAATAATGCTAGGACAAGTGTTAAGGTAATTTTATATTATTATTATAATGTTTTGCATTAAATTAGTCTATTTAACTTTAACCACGGTAAATAAAAGTCAAAATTTACTATTCATAAAAAACATTTTTTTAACCACATTTAACATACTAATAACAAACATGTATGTTGGATTTCAGAAATTCAATCAACAGAGCCGTAAAAGATCATTTAAATGAAAAATTCAGTTTTTAACTACCAATTAGTGTCTTCACTATTCATAAGAAAATGACATTTTTCAGAAAAATACCAAAAAATCAGCATCAGTTATATTTGATATTCCAAATTCAGAAATTATGTCAACATTAAAAAATGAAAAAAATATAGAAGATGGATTAATTAATTTAAAATTAATTTTTGTTGTCAAAACAAAAAGCTTATTTTTAAGAAATAAGAACTATAAAAAATTGACATTTCTTTATGTCCAATTCCAAATTGAAATTATTTTCAATAACAAAAATTGTATTAAATGGTAAAAATATAATCTAATTAGACTTTAAAACAAATTGATTGTATAATATGAAAATATAAATAAATTAGATTAAGAGGTAGTTTTGAATTAAAATACATTAAATTTCACTATTTAATAAAAAATGAATTTTATCAGAAAAATAAAAAAATATACCCAACATAAATTTTAACGTCCTGATTCTAAAGAGGAATTTTATTTTGTCAAATAGAAAATATTGAAATGTCTAAAGCATGATCTTAAGAGAGTTCGCCATGACAAGGTGGTAAATTGACCTTTTAAAGAATATTAGATTATTTATGCTTAAAATTAGATTCTTTCACATTTTAGGCCTCATAAATTTATTAGATAAATGTATAAACATTTAACAAACACATATAATAATATTTTAGTTAGTTATATTCATTTCCGCCAATAAAATTTCTAGGCATTAACTACTATTTAAAATAATATTATTTTATTTTTTTCAATGTGACTAAACATTTTTTTTGACATTAGACTTCAAATAAACCTATTTGTGGGTATCATGTACGCCATCAAACATAGAATCCCCTTTAAATTACTATTAATAATTAATTAACAAATATTAAAAAATATGAAAATTTATTATTCTTTATTTACTTGCAATGTTACATCCTTCCCCCCTTTTATAAATTACCTCCCCCAATTTTTATTCCCTTATCAAATAAGTGGGGGTATTTGTACCTCATAGAATTTTCAGATTCCCACTTTGCCTCTTCAAACATATGGGTTTTCCAAAAAAACTTTATCAGATGAATTACCTTATTTTGAAACACTGGATCTCTTCGGTCAAGAATCCAGACGGGTTGTTCCTCATAGAAGAGATTCTCTTACAACTGAACTACCTTTTGGCTCAAAAATGTGATGGATATGGAAAATAATTTCTCATCATTGAAAATTGAAAAACATTGTGTACATCGGATAAACATATATGTAAAGCCACTCTGTATGCAACTGGTCAATCGTTCTCTAGTATTTCATAAGTTCCAATGAACCTCAGACTCAAATTTCCTTTCTTACCAAAACACATCACACTTTTCCCAGGAGAATTTTTAAGAAATATATGATCACCTACCTTAAAAAAATATCCTTCCTCCAGTTATCTGCATAAGTTTCTTTTTCTGCTTTGAGCTGTTCTCATTTGCTTCTAAATCAACTCATCCTTTTCATACATCTCTTCTGCCAATTTTGGACCCATCATCTTCCTTTCACCTACTTCATCCCAAAAACCAGGAGTTTAACACTTCTTCACATATAATGCCTCAAATGGAGAAATCTGTATACTAGAAAGAAAACAATTATTATAAGAAAATTCAACCAATGAAATACATTGGTCCCAACTTCCCTGGTAATCCAGTGAACATGCACGTAGCATATCCTCCAAGGTCTAAATTGTTCATTCTGACTTCCAATCATATTGAGGATGAAAATCTATACTAAATTTTAATCGAGTACCCAATGACTTCTGATGGAATTTCAAAAATGTATAATTAATCATGGGACCATGATCAAATATAATGGAGAGGGGAACTCCATGCAATCTGACTATCTCTTTAACATACTACCAAGAAATTTTATCTAGAGACAAAATATCTCGGATAGGAAGGAAATGAGCGGATTCAGTCAGTCGATCAACAAAAACCCAAATTGCATCATTATCTCAAGATGTCTTTGGTAATCCTATAATGAAGTACATAGATTTATTTTTACATTTCCACTATGGCACTAGTAAATACTGAAGCATACCTTTCTGTAACTTCTACTCTACTTTAACCTATTGACAAGTCAAAGACTTCACTATAAAGTCAGCAATATATTTTTGTATTCCAATTTACCAGTAATACTCCAAAAGATCTCTAAACATCTTATTACTGTCTAGATGAACATAAAACAGAGAACTATGAGCTTCACCTAACAACTCATTCTTCAACTCTAAATCACAAGACACACATATTCTCTTCCAAATCATTAGAATACAATCATTATCATCGTTAAAATCAAGAAAATTACCCTTCTGAACTAACTCTAAATTTTTTTAACACTCACTGTCTTCCATATTCACTTTCTTAGTTCAGTTTGATAGAAATTATTTCCCTGACACCTGAAACAAAACATAGACATTTCTTACACCAACCACTCTTATTCCAAAGTTCATAAAAAACCAAAGGATCTCATTCAAAACATAGTATGGTTAATTAAGCATTACTTTTTTGAATCAAAACATCATCCAATTTATTTTAATTTCCAGGATGGTATTAGATCATGAAATTATAATCCTTAATTAATTCATACCATCTCATCATTCTCATGATTAATTATTTCTGAGTGAATATATTTTTTAAACTTTTGTGGTCAGTATATATATATCACAGTTTACTCCATAAAAATTATGCGTCCAAGATTTTAAATAAAAAAAAAGAGAAACAATTTCTAAATCATGTTTTGGTTAATTTAACACATGTGGTTTCAACTAACATGAAGCATATACCCTTACTTGATCATTCTACATAATGAAACTACCATGTCCTTTAAATGAAGCGTCATTATAGATAATAAAATCAACATTTATAGAACGTAATTTCAAAAAATGAGCATTCACCAATATTATTTTCAATTCCTAAAAATGATCATTGCATTTTTTTGTAGAAACGAAATTAACACCTATTCATGTTAACTTAGTCAGTGGGGTAGATAACCATGAAAAAATATCAACAACATCTAGTAATGACTTATTCAACCAAGAAAACTATGAATATTTGTGATATTGGCAGGTCTTAGACATTCTTCATCAACTTTTTTATTATCAGTATCAATATTTATTCCATTTGTTAAAAAAAAACAAGACCAAGGAATGAAATTATTTATAACCCAAACTCACACATGCGGAATTTCCCAAACCATTTATTTTCTTTAAAGGATTGAAAGACAACCATTAAATGACTTTCATTCTCCTCTTTGATTTTATATGAAACAAAAATATCATCTATAAACACAAACACCATTTATCAGCTGATTCAACTAAGCCATCACTGCAACAAACTATTCAATTCCTATTTTGACCATATCAGGTTGCCGATTTCGAATGTTGTCTTCCTCCTGATGTTTCCCCATCATTTCTGTCCTATTCTTTTTTGTGGAAAACCATTTTGAACAGAAAAAATATCATAGAAAGCAACATGGTAATCTTTAAATGAAATATGAATTTAATCTTAATAGTAATTAATTTTGGGATATTAATTTAACAATATTCTAACTCCTTATGTTGTCTAACCCAACCTCTGATACCAACTATAAGGACCTAGCCTTAAAACATTACAAAATCATGAATTAAATGTATAATTCATATTGAGGCTCTTTTCAGATTTAGAGCTTTATGGAATTAGGGCATAAAAATTACATTACATCTCAAAAATTAAAGAGTACAAACATCAAATTTGTTTCCAATTTTTCATAAAATAAAAACCCTCAAAAAAAGAGTCATGTCTTGGTCCATGTTTTAAAAATCACGACTTTTCATTGATCCCATACTTGACCTTATTCATCTTTATGTCCTATGAAAAAGCATTTCAAAACATGGGGTGAGCATAAAAAGCTCAATATGGGTTACAAAAGAAATAACGAAAACATTAGTTGTAACACCCTGACCCCAGAATCCAGGAGTTGGTGTATTATTTTAATACATTGGCATGGTTAAATGGAATAATGTCCTGAAGGACCTATCATTTTCGTAGTATTGGAAAGAAGATACATACATAAGTTCAACATTACAACTTGAAAATAAAAACAACACTAATTTATTCCCTTAAAATCATCCATGCTTCCTAGATTATTCAGGTGATTCAATCATAACTAACTTCTTCATATCCTGGTAAAATGAATCATGGGAAAGGGGTGAGCTCAAATTCCTAGTAAGAGTAAGAAATATAGCCGAAGATAACATAAAAATTAAAAATGATGAATAATTGAATACACATGTCATTAAAAATAATATACATGAACGCTTTATAGAAGGAATATGAGCTGAGTAAATAATTCCATAATAAAACATAGTCATGGGTATTCTAATAGTTGAATAACCACATGAAATATCAATAGCTAATCTCAAAATGATGGAATTCATAATGTCATACATCATAGCCACATAGTCAAGGCCTTGGGCCAAGACTACAAATAATATTTTGTCAAGGCCTTATGCCAAGACACTAGTTTGTCTCATGAGACCTACCGATCTATCGAGGAGCTATAGAGGGCTCCACCCGTCACTTACTAAGTCCAATGTAGTCTTCATATTAAATGGTTGAAACATGACATAAACATTTGTATGAAAACATTCATATGAAATGTCAATACTTTATCCATAAACCATGAATGGTACAAAAATAAAACATCCACTATCAAAAATTACTCATTAAATACAATATGGGAGATTGTATTATAATAGATTAACCTAAATCAAGTATAATGAAGGATATTGATATAAATGAAAACAGTAATCAAAACTATTTCAAAGAAATATCCCCCCATTTTTCATGAAAACATTTAAAATTCTCACAATTTATCAAGATGTCGTTTAAAATAGATTTTTTAAATCAAAGTGTCCCATGACACTTTTAAACTTTTAAAAGGGATATAAATTTTAAAAAATTAATGTCCATATAAATAAATCCTAAAAAACATTTTTAAAACATGGACAATAATGATAAAGGACTAGAAGAATAAATTATTAAAAAATTTAAAAATGATATTTTAGTTAGAGTTTCTAACCAAGTAAGAGACGCTTGAATAAAAATAATTTAGGTGATAAAAACAATATAATATCATGATAATAAAGGATTTCATGACATAATATTTCTAAGGACAATATATACAAAATATAAAAGTTAATTGGTGCATGACAATGAAGAGGTCTCAATAGAATTTAAATTGAGATAAAGTCCCTTATAAATATTGTATACTTAGGTTAAGGATAAATCAATGAAATAATTATGTGTGAAAAATATAAATACACTCGATATGATTGGATATTATGTGTAAATAAATCAGAGGACATTCACACATATTCTTGTAAAAACAACACAAATTACTTGGATGTTTTACTCAATAAATGGAAATTGAGTTAAGATTACTCTTATAAAGTTCATATCAATGACTTGAGAATTTATAAATTGAGTGATTATGTATGTCAAAAGTATATACACAAATAGGGGAGTGGAAATTATGATATAAGTAAATGAATAGTGATTCCACACATAATCTTGGTGTAAAATAATTAACGAATTATCTGTAAAGTCGAATGAGTGGAAATTGAAATTTGAAATTCCCTTATCGATTTGGTATCTTACAAAACATAAACCCCATGAAAGATGGATCATTAAATAAATATGTAAATACCCATTAATTAAAGTATATTACAAAAATAATAATATCTTAGGGTAGTCAATGCACCACACAAAAAGAAATATTGGCCATATAGAAGAATCTCATGGGAATAAGAAATGAGATGAAAACTCCTTACGACGTTGTAATCAATCGGTTCATCTGAAAAATGGATAATAACCATCAAATAAATTAAACAATTCCATGAATATAAGGAGAATAATTAATATATATATCAAATTGTAGTACATAATACACCACATTCAATAAATAAGTGGCGAACAATGGAAATCTCACAAAATTAAGAATGAGATAAGAAACCCATTACCTCAAGTCCGACTTGTCTTGTATGTTCCTTCTTATTAATGAATAATAAAGTTAAGTTAATTTATACATTACTAAGAACAATTTTCAAATTTATTATTCCTTTTATATCACTTATTACCTTGTTATAAAAATTATTAAATTATTTGAGTTCATATTGGATATTTTATCGATTTTCGGAACTTCAGTCAAAAATGAACTTGTTATAATTAAAATTTTTCCATGTTGTCAAAAGTCCATTATATAAAGAATGATATAAATGATTTATATTTAATATATATATTCTATATTCTATATATATATGTATTTATTAGAGTATATAACATTTTGAGGTAAGAAATGAAATGTATCATTCACGGAGACGGTAAGCCGTACGTATGCATGAACGGTACTTTCATTTCTATTTTGTATTTTAAATGAATTAAATCATAATGATACATAGGTATATTATAATTAAAGTATAATATAATATATAATATCATTAATTTTATCCTTTATATGTCCCACATAAATCATTAACGAGTCATATCATGTTAAGGGGGTGGTAGTCCGCAATTCCTTAAATGAAATTATCACATTTTACCCATAATGGAAACCATAAAATAATGATATAAATGGAAAATTAAGAAGCATAATGAAATAATAAACATAATATATATATATTATATAAATATAGTTCCAACTTAATGACCACCATGAGAGTCGGTAGGATATAATCAAACAATCATCGTTTCGTGAGACATTAGTTTTCCATCCATAGAAACAGTATGTTCTACACCCATTTGATGGAGGTGTGTGTAATTGTAGTACTAATAATTCTCATAAAAACATGCTAGTATATTGATAATAATTTTTTTGTTATACAATAATGTAGTAAAAATAGTTTATGGGGTTGGAGAAGAAAAATAAAACAAAATAAAGAAAAAGAATTTAAGAGAAAGTGTTACCTTTAATTTGGGTAACTTCCTTTGGTTTTCATCAAAAGGTCTTCTTGAAGTTACTTATGCCTAAGGTAAGGATTGTAGGAGGAATATGGGGATATTGAGAGATTATTTGGGAAGGGGTTGGATGAGCCAAGGAGCTCGAGATGTGTGTGGAATGGGTTAGAAGTGGTGTCCTTTTATAAGGGCGAGGAGGGGCTCTTTTGGAATGTGTGATAATATTATTTTATTATATAGTGATATTTGGTTTCTAAAGGTCAAAAAATAATTACAGTCTATGATTAGATGACTAATGGTCCAAGTAAAATCATCCAATAACAATTAGACATGTTATTAATATAGTTTTAATATTAATAATCTTATTTATTTAAATAATTTATTAATGAGGTAAATACTACATCACTATGATGTCATAAATAATTTAATTTATTTGATGTCTAAAATTTAAATTTTTTTTACCATAACTTAGTAAATCCTTGTATAATTTAAATGATTTTTTATAGTTGAAAAGATGGCTTAAATAACCTCAATTAAAATTGATATACTAAAAGATAATTGTTAATGTCATTTTTGCCTTTATTTTAATTTAATTAAAATAAAGTGTCATTATCATTCATAAGTGGCTCAATGGGGTCCAAAAATCGACCCAAGGATTCCCATGGTCGGCCATCACTTATCCAATAAGGGTAGGACAAGTGTTAATGTAATTTTTTATTATTAAAATATTATTTTTACCTTGAATTACCATATTTACCATTAATTGTGGTTAATAAAAGTCAAAATTTACTATTCACAAATAATTATTTTAATATTATTGAAACACATTTTAATTTCTAATAACAAATATATATCTCAGATTTTCAAAATTCAAATCACTAAAGAAGTAAAATTTTATTAAAACGTAAATGTTTTATTTTTAACTATTACTTAGTGGTTTCACGATTCATCAAAAAATAACGTTTTTCAGAAAAATACCAGTAATTCAGCCTAAGCTATATTTGATATTCCAAATTACACAAAGATGTATATTGTACAAAATTAGAAAAATAGAATTTGGATTTATTAATTTAAAATTTATTTCCATTGTCGAAACAAATTGCGTGTTTTTAAAAAAACAATAACTATAAAAAGATTGACATTTGTTTTTGTATAATTTCAATGTGAAATTAATTCCAATGGCCACCATTGGATTAAAGGGTAAAAATATAATATAATTCTATTTCAAAACCAATTTAAAATATAATATAACTAAATAAATATATTATATTATAACGTAGGTTGGAATCAAAATACATTATTTCTCACTATTCATAAAAAATGAATATGAATATAAATACACAAAAATTTCATCCAAAGTAAATTTTAATGTCCCGATTCAAAAGAAAAATTTTATTTTACCTAAATGGATATGTAAAAGGGTAAACTATTGGGTTTAAAAAGGGTTCACCATTAAAAAGTGGTAAAATTGATTTTTTTTTGAAAAATACAATTTTTTTTTTCTGAAAAACTGAATTTGTTCTTATAATATGTCAATTAAAAACATATTACATAAGCTGAAAATATATGGAAGATATATAATTCAAAATAAATTTAATAATATTCATAAACATTTTTGAACGGCTAGTTTGGTAAGTCGTGGTGCGCTCGAACTCAGCGTTGCATGTAGCACAACCTATTGAATATAAATAAAACAACTTACTATGAAATATTGGTGTGTTACATTCTCAACCCATTCAATAAATTGCATCCTTGCAATTTGAAATTGTTCTTCAAAAATAAAAGATTAAAAATATAAAAATACCTTTCTTGAAAACCCACATTAGAAATAGGATTAATAAAATTTAGTCTTAATAAGAGGGAAAAGTAGATGAAAAGCCACCACTAAATTATGATCTCAATTAGAAGAAAATTGGTGGAAATTAAACACACCTAATTGGAGGAAAAACCTAAAAATATATAGGGATTGCTTGAGATCATCAATCATAAACAAGTATAAAATTTAGGGCCTCAAAGCCATCCATCCATGGTGATTTAAAATATCATTGGTTTAACAAAACATAAAGTATTAGGATAACAAATTTTTGGTTTTAAGATCCCTTCCCTAAAGATTAATAATAATTTTATTAATATAATAAGAAAAAAAATATACTTGACAAGTATAGTATCAGCCTTCATCTAATTCTTACCAAAAACGCATCTTTCACTCCAAATGATGAGTATTAAAGATGACTTGGTCACACCTGAATCACTAGAATCAACTTATAGAGAATCACATAATACATAATGGATGAACTATATATTTCCATTTTATTTATAGATTATCCAAATAATGGTTAGTTAAAGATCATATGATCCCAAAAATTGATAATACATTATAGAAATAAATACTGATCTAAATTTCCAAAATTAAACCAAAAATACCCAAAGTTAAATAAATACCATTCAATAAACAATTGTCTATAAAATCATTAAATATAATCCAAAATAATATTGAAACCCAAAACATATAAGAAATTTCTTATGTAGTTTTATACATTAAATTGTATCTCCAAATAATATCAACTTCTCTTAAAGTCACACACTTAAAAGTAATTAAACTAATCCCATATTTTCTATAATAGGTTAATTATTTCCATAAATAACACAAATCGCTATAAATCCACAATAAAAAAAGGTAAAAACCCTTTACTCTTCAAATTAAATCCCATAGTATTCTATTTTCCTTAAGTATATAGTATTTTCAATAGAGCGAACGTCGACCAAAATAACATTTATCACAAAATCTCCAAATCATTTTCCTATACTAAGGATATCTATTTGATAAGACATAATATCCTAAATCAACGTATTATTGATAAATAAAATCACTTAACTAAAAATAATTAGTCACACTAACTAGGGACTTCACCTAGTCTAGAGGTAGGCAATACATCCCAATCGTTGTATGGTTGTGGGTTCGATTCCCGCATCATTGTCCGATGTGATGGGTTATCACACAGTTTACATGTATTCCTTTTTCAATAACTATATTATTTTATAATATTCCAAAAAATTAGATAGATTCTAAAAAATAACTATAACATAATTTCATCACAAATATTATCTCATTCCTTGCATTTTCATTCCAAAATTTAATAACTCGTACATGCCTCAAACTCAATGATCATGTAAAGACAAATGATTATTTATAACTATATCCACATGAAAAAAGATAATTTTTCCTCAAATATCATTTCCACTTGACAAACTATAGGGTTAAAAATACAAGAGAAAAGTCTTCCAATGTAATCCCATCAACAAAGAGCACAAACACTTTTTAATCATTTCGTCATCCATTTATTTCAACATATCTTCTCCCTTGACCAAGAGGATATCTTATAGAATAAGGAATTCACTCAAGTAATGGTCATTTTCCCTATATTTATGACAAATTAATGTAAATGGATTCTTAGGACCATTTTTATTATCTTCCATATTACTCTTTATTTTTCTTCGTGAATTCCTTACATTATGTCCTAATTTCTCACACATAAAGCATTTATTTGTTCCAGTAAGACACCTTCCTAGGTGTCTCCTTCCACATTTCTTGCATGATGGAAATGAGGTTTCATTTCTCCATGGTCTTCACTACTGGAGCACTAATGATTCACTACTTTTCTCTTCCTAGTTGAGTACTAGAGCTGGTCAATATATATGTTGTTGATCATAATTTTTGAAAACTTATTCGTCATGAACATGATAGCTTTTACGCCTATCAATATTACATTGTATTTCTCATTTCCACCACCCTTCAAACCTTTTACATCATGCTCAATATTGTTGTGACTTCCTTGGAATCCAGCCTTTGACTAAAACTAGAAAGCATTATGTGTATAATAATTGTCATAAAATCAGTTACAGAATATCATGACACCTAATTTTCAATTTCAAACACCTTAGGATTAACCAAGGTCATTTATTATCATCTTATATTAATATCCTTCAAATATTTTTGTAAAGAGAATTTACATTTTATGAATCTCATCCCTCGGGGTGTCATATCCAAGAGTGCAACAAGGCTCATTCTTGTGTACCAGGATACCCCGAGCCAAGGCCAAAACACCTTGCCTAATTTTTCACCCCTAGGTACATCTGTGCCAGATCCGCCTCTACCTGCTCGTATCCAGATAGGGATTTACTGTATTGAAAATAAACAAAATATGTACATTACCAAAATTCTAGGAATTTCTTCTATACTAATCCTTGAAGTCTATCTTAGGGTAATGTGCTCTAATAAGAGTTTATCTAAATATAGTTTCCATTGTTTGTAGTAAACATTATATGATACCAACTGTAACTCCCCAAACCCAGAATCCAGGAGCTGGTGCATTACTTTAATACATATTCATTATTACAAGGAATTATGTCCCGAAGTACCGATCAGTTTAGTAGTCTTGGAAACAAGATACATACATAAGTTCAACATTACAACTTGAAAAGAAAAACAACATTAATTTATTCAATTAAAAACATCCAAGCATCCAAGATTATTCATGTGAGTCACTCATAACTAACTTCTTCGTATGCTAGGAAAATGAAACTTGAGAAATTGGTGAGCACAATCTCTCAGTAATAGTATGAAATATAATGGTAGATAACATAAAAATTTGACACAATGAATAATTGAAAAAACATGCCTTTAAAAATAATAAACATGAACACTTTATGACAGGAATATGAGCTGAGTAAATAATTCCATAATAAAACATATTCATGGGTATTCTAATAGTCAAAGAACCACATGAAATATCAATAGTTAATCCCATAATGATGGAATGCATTATGTCATACATCATAACCAGATTGTGAAGGCCTCATGCCAAGACTACGAATATGATTTTATCAAGGCCTTGTGCCAAGACACTAGTTTATCTCATGAGACCTACTCATGCATTAAGGAGTTGTAGCTGGCTCCCCCATCACATACTAATTCCAATGCATTACTCATATGAAATGGATGAAACATAAAATAAACATTCGTATTAGAACTGGTAAACGAAATGTCAATACTTTATCCATAAACCATGAATGGTACAAAAATAGCACATCCATAGTACAAAATAACTCATTAAATACAATAAGGAAGATTGTATTAGAATAAAATTAACCTCAATCGTGAGTAATGATGGATACTTACATAGATGAAAATAATCATCAAAACTGATTGAGAGAAATATCCCCGCTTTTTTCTTGAAATCATTTAAAAGTCTCACTATTTATCAAGAAGTTGTTTAAAATATATTTTTTTGAATCAAAGTATCCCATAACACTATGAAACTTTTAAAAGGAATTTTAATTTTAAAACATAAATTTATATATAAACAAATCCTTAAAACAATTTTCAATACTTGGACATTAATGAGAAAGATTTAGAAGAATAAATCTTTAAAACATTTAAAAATGATATTTTAGTTAGAGTTTCTAACCAAATGAGAGATACTTGAATAAAAATAATTGAGGTAATAAACACCTTCTAATATCTTGAGAATAAAGGATTTCATGATATACTATGTCAAAGGACAATATATAAACCATAAAAAAGTATATTGGCACATAACAATGAAGTGGTATCAATAGAATGTAAATTGAGATAAAGCCCATTATAAAGATTGTATCCCTAGGTTAAGGATAAATCAATGACATACTTATGTGTGAAAAATATAAATACACTTGATATGATTGGATATTAAGTATAAATAAATCAAAGTATATTCACACATATTCTTGTAAAAGCAACACCAATGTCTTCGATGTTTGACTCAATGATTGGAAATTTAGTTAAGATCGCTCTTATAAAGTTCATATCAATGGATTGAGAATTTATAAATGGTGTGATTATGTGTATAAAAATTATATAAATAAAAAAGAGAGTGTTAATTATGACATAAGTAAATGAATAGTGATTTCAGAAATAATCCTGGCGAAAAATAATCAATGAAGTATGATTAAAGTTGAATGAGAGGAAATTGAAATTTGAAATTCCCTTATTGATTCAGTAAGTTACAAAACATTCACCCCATGATTGATGGATCGCAAAATGAAGATGTATATAACCATGAATTAAAGTATATTAAAAAACAATACAATCATGGGGAAGCACATACACCACACAAAAAAGAAATAGTGTAAATATAGAATGAATCTCATGGGAATAAGAAGCGAGTTGAAAACTCCTTACCGTGTTGTAATCAATCGAGTCGTATGGAAAAAAGATAATAACCAACAAATTAATCATTGAATTCCGAGAATATAAAGATAATCATGATAATATATAACAATTGTCAGTACACAATACACCACATTAAATAAATAAGTGGTGAACAATGGAAATCTCACGAAATTAAGAGTGAGATAAGAAACCCTTACCTCAAGTCTGGCTTGTCTTGTATGTTCCTTGTTCTTCTTGAATAGTAAACATAAGTTAATTTCTACATGATAAAGAACATTTTTCAGGTTTATTATTCCTTTTATATCACTTATTATCTTTCTAAAAAAATTATTATATTATTGGATTTCATATTGGATATTCTATCGACGTTCAGAACTCGAGTAAAAAATGAACTTGTTATAATTACAATTTTTCCATGTGGTCAAAAATCCATTATCTCCATAATGATATAAATGATTTAGATTTCATATATATATTTTATATATCAATTATATTTATGAATTTATAACAGTACACAACATTGGGAGACAATAAATGAAATGTACCATTCATGGAGATGGTAAGCCCTATGTACGCATGAACTCTACTTTCCTTTCTATTTTGTATTTTAAAGGAATAAAAACATAATGATACATAGGTATATTATAACTACAGTATAATATCATATATAATATCATTATTTCCATCCGTTATACATCCCATATAAGGCATTAACTAGTCATATCATTTTGAGGGGGCTGTAGTCCAGACTTCCTAAAATGAAATTATGGCTTTTTACTCATAATGGAAACCATAAAATAATGATATAAATTGAAAATAAAGAAGCACAAATAAGTAAATAAAAATAATATTTATCTTATATAACTAAATTTCCATCTTAATTCCCACCATGAGAGTCTATAAAAGATAATCGATCAATCATCATTTCGTGAGGTGTTAGTTTTCCATCCACAGAAACAATATGTTTTTCACCCATTAGTTGGAGTTGTGTGTAAGTGTGGTTCTAATAATTCTAATAGAAATATATTAGTATATGGAGGATACATAAGTTTTCATAAAATAAAGTAATATAAAATGTTTTAGGGGTTGGAGAAGTAAAATAAAACAAAATAAAACAAAATAAAACAAAATAATTTAAGAGAAAGCTTTACATTTAATTTGGGTAACTTCCTTTGGTTTGAACCAGAAGGACTTATTGGAGTTACATATGTAAAAGGTAAGGCTTCTAGGAGGAATATGGGGATCATGGAAGATTATTTGGGTAGTGTTTGTATGAGCCAAAGGGATTCAGAGGTGTGTGGAATGGGTAAGAAATGGCGTCCTTTCATATGGGGGATGAGGGGCTCTTTAGGAAAGTGTGAAAATATTATTTTATTATATAGTGATATTAGGTTTCTAAAGGTCCAAAACTAATTGAAGTTGAATATAAGATGACTCATGGTCGGAATAAAATCATCCAATAAGAATTGGATTGGTTTTGAATATAGTTTTAATATTAATAATCTTATTTATTTAAATCATTTATTAATGAGGTAAATACTACATCACATTGGTGTCATATATAATATAATTTATTTGATGTCTACAAAATATAAAAGAAATACCATAATGTAAGAAATATATTTAGGTTTCCAATGATTATTTATAGTCGAAATGATGGCTAATATAACCCCATGAAAAAATTGATATACTAAAATATATTTGTTAATGTCATTTTTGAATTTAATTTATATTAATTATAATAAAGCATCGTTATCATTCTTGTGTGGATACATGGGGCCCACAAATCGATTCAAGAATGCCCATGGTCGGCCATTACTCATCCAATTAGGTTTGGACAAGTGTTAAGGAAATTTTGTATTATTATAATATTCATTTTACCTTGAATTACCCTATTTACCTTTAACCGTAGTAAATAAAAGTCAATATTTACTGTTCACCAATAATTATTTTTATCTTATTGAACCTCCATTTAATTATTAATAACAACCATGTATCTTGGAGTTTTGTAATTCAATTCACAAAAGTGGTAAAATATTATTTAAATGAAAAAGTCGGATTTTTTACTACTACTCAGTGGTTTCACTATTCATCAAAAATTGATGTTTTTCATAAAAATAACAAAAATTCTGCCTAATCTATATTTGATAATACGAATTGAAATTTTTTTTCTATTTTACCAAATTAAGAAAATAAAAGATGGATTAATTAATTTAATATTAATTGCCGTTGTGAAAACAAATTGCGTGTTTTTAATAAACAACAACTATTAAAAGATAGACATTTGTTTATGAATAATTTCAAAGTGAAATTAATTCAAATGACCAACATTGGATTAAAGTGTAAAAATATAATATATTTAAACTTCAAAAAGAATTTAAAATATTATCTAACCATAAAAATATACTAGCTTAAAAAGCAGTTTTGAATTAATATACATTTTTCTCACTATTCATAAAAAATGAATATTGTTAGAAAAATAAAAAAATTATATCCAAAGTAAATATTGATGTCTTGATTGTAAAGAAGAATTTAATTTTGTCAAAATGGATATTTCTAACGGTCATATATTATAATTAAAATGGGTTTGCCAATAAAAGGTGGTAAAATTGAATTTTTTTTAAAGACATTTTTTAATGAAAAATTGGATTTGTTCTTATAATATGTCTATGAAACACATATTACATAATTTAAAATTATATGGACTATATAAAATTAAAAATACAGTTAATACTATTCGTAACCGCTTTTGAACAGCTACTTTGATAAGTCGTGTTGCGCTCGATCTCGGGGTTGTGTGTAGCACAAGCTATTGAATATAAAAAAATAACTTACTCTGAAATCATAGGGTGTTAAATTAGTTCATTAATTCATTTATAACATAATCTCTTTATAATACCTCAGGAAATAATAATATTTATGAATAACCCATAGATCATCAGAAATCATAATGGTAACTTGTTGCATCCATAAAATACTTACGTTGTAGCTTTAACAGCCATGTAAGGAGTTACACTTGAAATACCCATCAATGTATATTCCCTAAATCTCTTAGGAAAAATATTGAAATTTACCTCTGTCATGTTACGCAGTTCATTGGAGAGCTATCTCGGGCTCACCCTCCCAAGGTTTATCATGAAACCACCAGTATACATAAACAATGCCAAGAACCATAACATACATATAACAAATAAAACAAACCTAAATGAAAGATAAAATTTCCATATTTCAATCACAATATACCATTTAAATATATTTACATAAAAAATATATTATCAAAATAATTTTCAATACAAAAATACATAAAAGTTTATATGGTTTTTTATTTTCCTTTTTAAAAACATTACTGCTTGTTAAGGATGCAATAGATCAAATAATACTTGCGGCGATAGAAAATGTTGTTGTCACTGCTTACGTTAAAAATAAACATTATTTTGTTTTGTTTAGTAAAACGCCTAGGAGAAATATATTATATTTTAATTAAATGGATAACAAAAGGTTTTTATACACCATATAAAATAATGTCATGTATAAAATAAAATATGCTTCAATGAAAGGATATTGAAACAATATCTCTTACCGTGTGTTCGAATTGAACCATTCATACATTAATCTCTTGAATAAATATATAATATTAATTTATACATTATTAAGACTCCTTTTCACGTTTATTTTTCTTTTAATATCATTTATTTCATTGTTGTAAACATTATGTATTCATTTAAGTTAATAATAGTCAGTTTGTCGATATTTGGTACTTGAGTCAAAAATGAACTTCTCATATTTACATGTTGTCCATGTGGTCAATAGTTCAGTATCTCTATAAATATATTCACGATTTTGATATTTTATATATCATATATATCTAGTATATATATGTATTTATAATAGTACATAACATTTGGAGGTAAAAATGAAATGCTCTGTTCATGGAGATGGTAAGTCGTACGTACTCATGAATGCTACTTTCATTTCTATTTCTTATTTTTAATGGAATAAAAACTTAAAGATAAATAGAAATATTATTATTACAGTATAATATGGTATATTATTTCATTAAATTCATCCCTTATATTTTCCATGAATGGCATGAATGAGTCATATCGCTTTGAGGGGGTGGTAGTTCGCACTTCATCAACTAAAATTATCATATTTACCCACTATGGAAACCATAAAGGTATTCTATAAATGAAAAAAAAGAAGAAAAGAAAAAATATAAATATAATATATATCACATATAAATACATTTCCATCTTAATGGCCACCATAGGAGGTTGTAGGAGAAGATTTAATAATAATCCGTTGGTGAGGCAGTAGTACGCCTTCCTTAGAATCAATGTGTTCTTTACCCCTTAAGTGGAGGTGTGTATAGGTGTAGTTAGAATCCTTTTCATAAAAACAAACAAGTATATTGAGGATACTGGTGTTATTATAAAATTAAGGAATAAAAATATTTTTGGGAGATTGGAGAAGTAAAATAAAATTTAATAACTTAAAAGAAGACGTTTCCATTAAATCTGGTAACTCCATTTGGTTTGAAAAAAAAAGGATTTCTAAAAGTGCATTCTGTATAAGGTAATGCTTCTAGGTGGAATAGAGTGATCTTGAGAGCTTATTTTGGTAGATGTTGTAAGATCCAAGGGGCTTGAGAGGTGTGAGTATTGGGATAGATGTGAGGGCTTTCTATAAGGGGTCGAGACTCTTTAGGAATGTTTGAAAATATTAATTTATTATATATTGATTTTCTATTTCTATTAGTCCCTAACATATTAAAGTCAAATATAATATGATTATTTTTCGAAATAAAATCATCTAATAAGAATTTTACATGTTTTGGATAATTTTTTAGTCATTTTAATCTTATTATTTAAATAATTAATTAATGAGGTAAACACTACATTATTATTGTGTCATAAATAATTAAATCATTTGAGGTACAAAAATTACAAATAAAATAAAAAGATGTAGGAAATATTTTTATCCATTTATTTAATATTTATAGTCAAATATTTAAATTATATTACCCCATATTATTTTTTTAGCAAAACAATACATTTTTATGATATTTTTAGTTTTACTTCAAATAAAAAGTTATTAATATCATTATCTTAACCAATTGGATTTCAAAGGCCAAAAGTCTCACCCAATGATTTTCTTGATGACCATTATTTATCAAATATGGCTATGACAAGTCTTAAAGTAATTTTATATTATTATAAAATTGTGTTTAATGTGAATTACCCTATTTACATTTAACCTTGGTAAATAAAAGTCAAAAGTTACTATTCAGCAAAAAATATTTTCATCTTATTGATCCAAATTTTACTTACTAATAAAAAACAGGTATGTTAGATTTTCCAAATTTAATTCACTAAAGTGGTAAAATTTAATTTAAAAGAAAAAGGTAGTTTTTTAACTAATACTTAGTACTTTCACTATTCATCAAAAATTGATGTTTTTTCAGAAAAATACAAAAAAAAATTAATACTATTCTATATTTGATATTCTTAATTACAAAATGATGTCAAGTTTAACAACTTAAAAACATATAAGTTCGATTAATTAACTTAAAATTAATTCATGTTGTCAAAACAAAAAGCACAGTTTTATGAAATAATAACTATCAAAAGATCGACACTTGTTTATGTCTAATTTCAAAGTGCACATAAATCAAATGAACAACATTGGAATAAATGGTAAAAATAAAATCAAATTAAAATTTAAAACCAATTAAAAATATAATCTTACCATATAAATAAATTAGATTGAGAGGCAATTTTGAATTAATATACAGTTTTTTACTATTCATTAAAATATCAATTTAACAGAAAAATAACAAAAAATGACCAAATATAAATATTGAGTTTATGATTCTAAAGAATAATTTTATTTTGTAAAATATATCTTTTTAATGCGACCAAAACTAGATATAAAGAGGGTACTCCACTAAAATGTAGTAAATCGACCTTTTAAAGAATATGAGAGAATTTATGCTTGAAATTAGATTCATTCTCATTTTAGGCCTCTAAATTTTATTGGATAAATGTAAAAACATTACACAAACATGTATAATCATATTTTAGTTTGTTCCAGTATAATGCCCCAGCCTTAAACCTTACTTAATTTTGAGTTAATAAAAGATTACACATTGAGGATCTTTTCAGGTTTAGAGTTTTGGAGAATTAGATCATAAAACTTTCATTACATTCAACATTTAATCAACGTGGTTACATAAAGATAGTATTAATTTTTTCCCATCAACAGAAGCATATTTAAAATAAAACATGGATTCTATCTTGACACTTCCTTGACACTATCATCATATCATGTACCTTTCCCTTGACCAGTGAAAAACATTTCAAAAAAAATTGGGATGAGCATAAAAATCTCAGTAAGGGATATAGAAATTTGGAAAGGAAACATGAGTTCATATATATATAAGAATGAAATCATAATTTACCCATAAAACATAGGCACATTAACATACCTCATCAAATCATGACTAAATCTTAGAATTCATAAGACATAAAAGGTAACTTGAAGCATTCATAAAATTCTTACGTAGGGAGTAACCCTCTTGGTTAAGTTTGGAATACCCACCACAATATATTCCCTAAATCTCTTCGGAGAAACCTTAACGTTTCACTCCTTCACATTACCCAATGCATTGAAGAGCTATATCAGGCTCACCCGCCCTTATTTTATCACGAAATATGCCTCAATGAAAGGAGATTGAGACGAAGTCCCACACAAAGACGGTATCCTTGGATTAAGGATAAATCAATTACATAATTATGTGTGACAAAAAAATACACGAAATATAAGTGGGTATTAAGTGTAATAAAATCAGAGGACATTCACACATAATCATAGAACATCATATTCAAGGAGTACAAGTTTATCCCAAAGAATCAAAATAGGGTTAAGAAGTTCCCTTGCAAAAATTCGACAGCCTAACAACGTCACTTCAAAATTCAGAAAAAAAAGTTGATGAGAGATAAAAAGGGTATATCATCACTTGGTCATAAAATTTATATCAATAAGGTTATATAAGAACATATCCCAACATAATAGTATGTGAATTAAAAGATATAACAAAATAAGTCTTTTAAAAAAAGAGGGTGAAAGGTTTCCTTACGGACTTGGGTAACTTTCAAAACATACACCCCATGAAAGAAGGACAATAAAACATTGATGTAAATACTCATAAATGAAATTATATTACAAAATGAGTAAAATAATGGACAGTACATACACCAATAAAAGTAAATTGTGGCAAATGTAGCATAAATATCACGGGAATAAAAGTGAGATGAGAAATCCCTTACGAAAAATCGGCAGCCTAACGGTGCCACTTTAAACGTACAAAAATGGATTGATGAGATCAAATAGGTTCTATAATCATATTAACATAAAGTTTACAGCAAGAGGAATATAAAATAACATCCCCCAACATAACAAAGATGAGCTTAAAAAAGTGACATAAAGGAGAGTACTTAAAAAAAATGTGAGAGGTTAGATCTCTTATGAAAATTCAGCAGCCTAACGGTGCCACTCAAAACATCAAAATGGATTGATGAGAGAGAATAGGGTCTCTCATCGTATGAAAATAAAAATTAATGTAATAGAAATATAAAATAACATCCCAATAACAAGAAATACGAGCATTGAAAGGAATGACATAAAAGAGTGTACTTAAAAAGAAAGAGAGGAGTAGGATCCCTTACCTCAAGTCCGACTTCTCTTGTTCATTTCTTTATATTCCTGAATAATAAACTTTGGTCAATTTATAATTTCCTAAGGAAATCCTTTATATATTATTATTCAGTTCATATCATATATTATATAGTTATAGTAATTTTTTAATAATGTTAGTTCAGATGAGACGTTTTTGCCGATATTTGGTACATAAGTCAAAAATGAACATGTTTGAAAAATGATTGTCCATGTAGTTATAAGTAAATAATATCCAGAATAGTATTAATGAATAAAATATCATATATCCCTTAAATATTAATTTTTTAATATTCCATATCATTTGGAGATAAAAAACGAAAATCATAGTTCATGGAGACGGTAGGCCGTACATACGCATGAACACTACTTTCATTTTTTCTTTGTCATATTAATGGAATTAAAAATAAATGATATATATATGTATATATTATAATTCCAGTTTAATATATATGTTATATAGGTCACATATGTTCATTAATTTCATTCTTTATGCATTCCATGTATTGCATGTACGAGTCACATCACTTGAGGGGGCGGTAGTCCGCACTTCCTCATATGAAATTATCTCATTTACACAACATGAAAAGAATAAAGGTATGTTTTAAATATAAAATACAGTAGAATATAGTAAACATAAATACCATATATATCATATATAAAATACAGTGATATCATAATGTCCACCTTTAAAGGTGTTAAAAGAATATTGAACCATCATCGTTTCGTGAGGCAGAAAATCACCAACCACAGAAACAGTATGTTCTTTAACCATTAGACGAAGGTGTGTGTAAGTGTAGCTCAAATACTTCTTGTAAAAACATCCTAGTATATTGAAGATACTGTAGTTGTTACAAAATAAATGAATAAAAAGAGTTTAGAGGGTTGGAGAAGCAAAATAAAACAAAATGACTCAAGTGAAGACATTACCTTAAATCGGGTAACTCCCTTTGGTTTGAGCTCAAAGGCTTCCTTGGGAAGACTTATGCCCAAAGTGAGGCTTCAAGGAGTTAGATATGGATGTGGACAGACAAAATGGGTAGGGGTTGGCCGAGACAAAGTCTTTGGAAGTGTGGGTAAGGAGGTAGAGGTGGGGCCTTTTATAAATGGAGAGGAGGAGCACTCTTGGAAAGTAAAGAAATGTTCCTTTATTTTAAAATGAGTTTCGGATTTAAAAGGTCCCACATCGAATTAATTCGAAGATAAGGTGATAAGGGTTCGAAATATACCCATACAATAGGTTTTTCACATGTGTAGGTCACAGATTGTATATTATATTTTCATTTTATTTAAATCCTTTATTAATGAGGTAATCACTACATCATCATGATGTCATAAATAATATAATTTATTTAATGTCTAAAAAATATAAAAAATATACTATGATGTAGGAAATATTTTTAGCTTTCTAATGAATATATTTATAGTCAAAAATATGATTTTTATAACTCCATGTAAAAATTGTTTTACTAAAACAACCCATGTTTGTGTCATTTTTACTTTTACATTAAATAAAAAGTTATTAATGTCATTTCCCAACCAATGTGGCTCCATGGGGTCCCCAAGTTGACCCGTGGATGGTCTTGGTCAGCCATGACACATCCAATGAGGGTATGAAATGTTTCATGCTCATCTCATATTATTAAAACATTATTTTTACCTTAAACTACACTAATTACCACTAATCGCGATTAAAAACATAAAAGTTACTATTCACCAAAAACTTATTTTAATACCATTGAACCACATTTTACTTCTTAATGACAACCATGCATGTCGGATTTTTGAAATTCAAAACATAGAGGTGGTAAAATTTCATTTAAACGAAAAATCAGTTTTTTATGTACCACTTAGTGGTTTCACTATTCATCAAAAATTGATGTTTTTCAGAAAAATACCAAAAATTCACCCTATGCTATATTTGATATTCAGAATTAAAAAATGAATTCCATTTTAAAAAATAAAAAACATATAATTTTCATTAATTAATTTAATAATTAATTCCCGCTGTCAGAGCAAATAGCTTGTTTTTATGAAACAATAAGTATCAAAAAATTGACACTAGTTTAAGTCCGATTTCAAAGTGAAATTAATTCCAACGAACACTATTGGATTTAATGGTAAAAATATATTATAATTTCACTATAAAACCAATTAAAAAGATAATCTAATTATATAAATAAATTATATTAAAAAGAGGTTTTGAATTAAAATACAACATTTTACACTATTCATTAAAAATTGTACTTTTTCGGAAAAATTCCAAAAATTCACAAAAAGTAAATTTTGATGTCCCGCTTCTAACGAAGAATTTTATTTTTTAAAATATAACGCATAAAATTATCAAAAAGTGGATTTAAAATAGGATCCCCATTAAAAGGCAGTTAATCTACCTTTTAAAGAATATTAGAATGTTTACGCTTAAAATTGGATTCATTCGCATTTTTAATCCTCTAACATTTATTGTAAAAAGTAAAAATATTTGAAAAACTTATATAATAATTTTTTAGTTAGTTCTATTCATTCCCGCCATCACAACAGCTAGGCGTTAACTACCATTTAAAATAATATTATTTTATTATTACAGTGAAATGTAAGATTCCCAAGAAACTCGTTGTTGCGTGTTGGGAATGCCATCGAGCATAACATCCCATTTAAAGGAATATTAATATTTTATTCAAAAATATGGATAAATATAAAAATTTCGTATTATTTATTTACCTGGGGTGTTACATCCTTCCCCACTTTTGGGAATTGCGTCCTCTCAATTTTAAAATTGAGGTTGGAAACATCCTTGAAAGTCCCACATCGGAACAAGAGTCGGTAAAACAATCACTTTAAAATAAATAAAGATAAGTATAGAGGTCACCCAAGATAACCCATACTAGGAATCCATATAATAAAACATGGACATGGAGGAGAAAACATAGGGTCATGTTCTGAGGGAGGGTGATAGTAAACCTGTCTAGGAGAAAGTTAACCATAAAAAAATCACAAACTTGTGATGGGTTAACCGGTATTTGATTCCCTAGAAGGAAAAGATAACAGACAAAATTTTTGTTTTAAGTTACTTTTTATTGAGGAATTTATTCCTAGGGAAACATAAACACTTATAATGTTGACTTTCAACTTTTATTAGATTCCTTACACAAACTCATATTTTCTCCAAAAGAAGAGCATTTAGGAAGACTTGTTCACATTAAGAGTACTATAATCAACTTCTAGAGAATCACCTAATCTACAAAAGAGAACTATATACTTCCCATGTATTTAAGCATTAACCAAAACCAAAAGCAAAAATTTTAGTATGAGGTCAGATAATCCAGAAAAGGATAACCCTTTATAAAAAGAAAATCCATTCTTAATCTCGAAAATTTGTCCAACAAAACCCAAAGTTCAATGAGGACTATTCGATAAACAATTTTTCAAAAAAATGGTTCAAATTAAAACAAACTAAGATTGAAACCCAAATATGAGAAGGATTTATTCACATAGTCTTCCATGTTAAATCGTAACATTTATCTCCAAAAAACATCAGTTGCTCTTAATGTCTCGTATTGAAAAGTAATTAACCTAATAACATATCCTCCATGATAGGTTAATAAATTTCCATAGATAACCCAAAATCAACTTACTATTAATTCATAAAATCATCTAACTAAAAAGAATTAGTCAAACTAACCAGGGACTTCACATAGTCCAGTGGTAGGCAATAAATACCGGTCGCACTTTGGTTGTGGGTTCGATTCCCACAGCTTTGTCCGACATGACTGGTTGTCACAGGGTCTGTATGTTGTCCTTTTTCCAAAACTACATAATTCTTAAAAATTCCACAATACGAGATAAAATCATCAAAAATTATCATAACATAGTTTAACCTCATGTTTATCTCATTCCTTTAATTTTCCATCATATCATTGAGTAACCCATAATTACCTAAAAATTAAGGATCATATAAACCCTAATGGTTACCTTAATAATTATTACCTGAACTTCCACATCGGGTTGGCCATCTCGTACATGATGCATTAGAGAACTCACCAAGGTTGAAGTGGTTGATCATGACTCCTCGATAGTTGGTTTAGAAAAACCATGAGATTCCTCATTGAATCCCCCATTTCATCCAGTCTCTTAATCAGAGAACCACCACAATTTCCTTCAAATCCATTGTCACTTTGGTGCATGCTAGATCCAACCATTTACTAAAAACAATAAGGTAAATGTGAGTATATCAACAAAACCATCATGTACTAATGAGGAAGATAAACACTAAGATATACATACTCATTCACTTTATCTAAAACTTGGACTCTTTCAGAAATCCTAACCATTATGGTAATGTCACTTATGATTAAAGAATATCCAAACCTCTAAAGTTATCTAAACCGACCTTTGATTCCAACTATAAGGCCCCAGCCTTAAACCTTACTTAATCTTGAGTTAATACAAGATTACATAATGAGGATCTTTTCAGGTTTTTAGTTTTAGAAAATTAGATCATAAAACTTTCATTACATTCCACATTTAATCAAAGTGGTTACACAAAGATAGTATTCATTTTTCCCATCAATGGAAACAGAGTTAATATAAAACATAGATTCTTTCTTGACACTTCCTTGACACTATCATCATATCATGTACCTTTCCCTTGTCCTATGAAAAACATTTCAAAAAAACTTGGGATGAGCATAAAAAGCTCAGTATGGGATATTAAAATATGGAAAGGAAACATGAGTTCATATATACATAAGAATGAAATCATACTTTACCCATAAAACATAGGAACTTTTACATAACTCATCTAATCATGAATAAATCATAGAATTCATAAGACAGAAAAGGTAACTTGAGGCATTCATAACATTCTTACGTAGGGAGTAACCCTCTTGGTTACGTTTGGAATACCCACCATAGTATATTCCCTAAATCTATTCGGACAAACCTTAATGTTTCACTCCTTCGCATTACCCAATGCATTGGAGAGCTATATCGGGCTCACCTTCCCTTAGTTTATCACGGAACCACCCGTCTTCATAATAATGCCCAAGAACCACAACATAATCGTATCACATAAAACATGCATAAAGGAAACATAAAATTTCCACATTTCAATCACAACATATCAATACAACACATTGATATAATAAAAAAATTATGAAAACCATTTTCAATACAAAAATAAAAGAAAGGTATAACATGGTTTTTATGTTTTCTTTTAAAAATAATGTATGTCTTGTAGAGGAAGCCGAAACTCAAATAATGGTCACAGCGGCGGAGAAGTCGTTGTCGCCGCATACATACGACAAAAACTTTATCTTTTGTCTTTTAGTAAACGCTTCGTATAAAAAAGATCCCTTTTGAATAAACGTAAAATTAAAGGGTTTTATACACTGTATAAAAGAATTTTGTGTATAAAACAAAATATGCCTCAATGAAAGGAGATTGAGACGAAGTCACATACAAAGACAGTATCCTTGGATTAAGGATAAAACAATTACATAATTATGTGTGACGAATAGAAACATGAAATATAAGTGGGTATTAAGTGTAATACAATCAAATGATATTTACACATAATCATAGAATGAAATATTCAAGGAGTACATGTTTATCCCAAAGAATCAAAATTGGGTTAAGAAGTTCCCTTGCAAAAATTTGACAGCCTAATGACATCACTTCAAAATTCAGAAAAAGATTTGATGAGAGATAAAAAGAGTATCTCATCACTTGGTCATAAAATTTACATCAATAAGGATATATAACAACATATCCCAACATAATATTTTGTGAATTAAAATTCATATCAAAATAAGTCTTTTAAAAAAAGGAGGGTGAAAGGTTCCCTTACCGACTTGGGTAACATTTTGAAACATACACCCCGTGAAAGAAGGAAAATAAAACATTGATGTAAATACTCATAAATGAAATTATATTACACAATGAGTAAAATAATAGACAGTAAATACACCACTCAAAGAAAATTGTGGCAAATGTAGCATAGATCTCACGGGAATAAAAGTGAGATGAAAAATCACTTACGAAAACTCGGCAGCCTAACGACGCCACTTAAAACTTACAAAAATGGATTGATGAGATCAAATTGGATCTCTAATAATATTAACATGATGTTTAAAGAAAGAGGAATATAACATAACATCCCACAACATAACAAATATGAGGTTAAAATAAGTGACATAAAGGAGAGTACTTAAAAATAAAGAGAGAGGTTAGTTCTCTTACAAAAATTCGGCAGCCTAACGGCGCCACTCAAAACTTCCAAAATGGATTGATGAGATAGAATAGGGTATCTAATCATATGAAAATAAAAATTACAGTATTATTAATATAAAATAACATCCCAATAACAAGAAAGATGAGCTTTGAAAGGAATGACATAAAAGAGTGTACTTAAAAAGAAAGAGAGGAGTATGATCCATTTCCTCAAGTCTGACTTGTCTTGTTTGTTTCTTTATATTCCTGAATAATAAACTTTGGTCAATTTATAATTTACTAAGGACCTCATGTAGAGATTATTATTCAAATCATATCACATATTATAATGTTATAATAATTGTTTAAGAATGTTAGTTCATATCAGACGTTTTTGCCTATATTTGGTACATGAGTCAAAAATGAACTTGTTTGAAAAATGATTTTCCATGTAGTTATAAGTAAATAATTTCCAGAATAGTATTAATGATTAAAATATCATATATCCATTACATATTCATTTTATACTATTCCATATCATTTGGATATAAAAAACAAAAAGCACCGTTCATGGAGATGGTAGGCCGTACGTACGCAGGAACGCTACTTTCATTTTTTTCTTTATCATATTAATGGAATTAAAAATAAATGATATATATATGTATATATTATAATTCCAGTATAATATATATGTTATATAGGTCACATATGTTCATTAATTTTATTCTTTATACATTCCATGTATTGCATGTACGAGTCACATCACTTGAGGGGGCGGTAGTCCGCACTTACTCATATGAAATTATCACAATTACACAACCTGAAAAGAATAATGTTATGTTTTAAATATAAAATATAGAAGCACATAGTAAACATAAATACCATATATATCATATATAAAATATAGTGACATCATAATGACCACCTTTAAAGGTGTTAAAAGAATATTGAACAATCATCGTTTCGTGAGGCAGAAAATCACAAACCACAGAAACAGTATGTTCTTTAACCCTTAGACGAAGGTGTGTGTAAGTGTAGCTCGAATACATCTTGTTACAAAATCCAAGTATATTGATTATAATGGAGTTGTTACAAAATAAATGAATAAAAAGTGTTTATATGGTTGGAGAAGCAAAATAAAACAAAAGGACTCAAGTGAAGACATTACCTTAAAATCCGGTAACTCACTTTGGTTTGAGCTCAACGGCTTCCTTGGGAAGACTTATGCCCAAATTGAGGCTTCATTAAGTTATAGAGGGATGTGGGGAGACAAAATGGTCATGGGATGGCCGAGACAAAGGCTTTGGAAGTGTGGGTATGGAGGTAGAGGTGGGGTCCTTTTATAAGAGGAGAGGAGGGGCACTCTTGGAAAGTAAAGAAATGTGCCTTTATATTAAAATGCGTTTTGGATTTAAAAGGTCCAAAATTGATATAATTCTATAATAAGATGATAAGTGTTCGAAGTATACCCATCCAATGGGTTTTGGACATGTTTAGGTTATATATTGTACATTATCTTTTCATTTTATTTAAATCCCTTATTAATGAGGTAATCGCTGCATCATCATGATGTCATAAATAATATAATTTATTTAATTCCTAAAAATTATAAAAAAATACTATGATGTATGAAATATTTTTATATATCTAATGAATATTTATAGTCAAAAATCTGATTTTTATATCCCCATGTAAAAATTGTTTTAGTAAAACAACTCATGTTTGTGTCATTTTTACTTTTAAATTAAATTAAAAGTTATTTATGTCATTTCCCAACCAAAGTGGCTCCATGGGGTCCCCAAGTTGACCCATGGATTGTATTGGTCTACCATGACACATACAATGAGGGTATGACATGTTTCAATCTCATCTCATATTATTAAAACATTATTTTTACCTTAAACTACACTAATTACCACAAATCGCGATTAAAAACATAAAAGTTACTATTCACCATAAAATTGTTTTAATCCCATTGAAACAAATTTTATTTCTCAATGACAACCATGTATGTCAGATTTTTTAAATTCAAAACATAGAGGTGGTAAAATTTCATTTAAACGAAAAATCAGTTTTTTAAGTACCACTTAGTGGTTTCACTATTCATCAAAATTGAAGTTTTTCAGAAAAATACCAAAAATTCACCCTAAGCTATATTTGATATTCCGAACTCAAAAATTAAGTCCATTTTACAAAATTAAAAACATATAAGTTTCATTAATTAATTTAATAATTAATTCCTGCTGTCAGAGCAAATAGTGTGTTTTTATGAAACAATAAGTATCAAAAGATTGACACTAGTTTAAGTCCGATTTCAAAGTGAATTAATTCCAAAGACCACTATTGGATTTAATGGTAAAAATATATTATAATTTCAATATAAAACCAATTCAAAAGATAATATAATAATATAAATAAATTAGATTAAAAAGAGTTTTTGAATTAAAATACAACATTTTACACTATTCATTAAAATTGAACTTTTTCGGAAAAATACAAAAAATTCACACAAAGTAAATTTTGATGTCCTGATTCTAATGAAAAATTTTATTTTGTCAAATATAACACATAAAATTATCAAAAAGTGGATTTATAAGAGGTTCACCATCAAAAGGCGGTTAATCGACTTTTTAAAGAATATTAGAATGTTTACGCTTAAAATTGGATTCATTCACATTTTTTATCCTCTAGCATTTATTGTAAAAATTAAAAATATTTGACAAACATATATAATAATTTTGTAGTTATTTCTATTCATTCCCGCCATCACAACAGCTAGGCGTTAACTTCCATTTAAAATAATATTATTTTATTATTAGAGTGAAACGTAAGATTCCCAAGAGACTTATTGTTGCGTGTTGGGTACGCCATCGAGCATAGCATCACCTTTAAAATAATATTAATATTTTATTCACAAATATGGATAAATATAAATATGTCGTATTCTTTATTTACCCGGGGTTTTACATCTAGTCATTCCAGCTAATACAACAACTAGGCATTAAATACCATTTAAAATAATATTATATTTCTATTTTTCACTATGACATAGCATTGTGTGTAACATTAGACTTCAAAGAACCCTGTCGTTGCGTATCAGGTACGCCATCGAAAAAAGAATCCCATTTATTATAACATTAATACTTATTTCCCAAATATTAGTAAATATGAAAATATATTATTCTTTATTTAATTGGGTTGTTACATGTAAATATTCATCCCACATACCTTGAATGTAATGTTAAAAAAATTTAAATGTGTCATCTCGGGTATGAATAGTCCATTCTGATTGTCAATCAGTTTGAAGGTGGTAGGAAGTGCTCAAGTGAAGTTTAGTATCTCTGGATTTCTGAATACTATTCAATAATCCTAATGTAAAATGGGGATCATGGTCAGAATCAATCGATATGGGAACAATATGAAGTATTACTAAATCATTAATATATGGCCATTCAATATAGTCAAGTGGTAAATATTATCTTATAGAAAGAAAATATTCTGACTCTGTAAGGTGATCAACAATGAACTTTATTGCATCATTCCTTATAGGAGTCTTTGGTAGCCAAATGGAAATTTCTTTCATTGTATCATCCAATTTCAATATAGGTATGAGATTAGGTTTCATGAGTTCTTCAGGATATTGTCTTCTAGTCATTACCTGTTGAAAAATAGTACATCATGACACATTATCTACAATCTCCTTCTTCATGTTGTCCCACCAAAAATATTCCATTAAATCTCAGTACATCATTGTGATACAAGGGTGAATAGGGAAATTGGAGATATGAAATACATCCAACAATTTTCATTTTAGATCAGGTATATGAGGAACAAAATTACTCTTCCCAAATTTCAAAATTCCATCTTCATATACAATATCAATCAATCTCCCATCATTCATGTCTTTAATTTTCTTTTGATACTCCTCATCATCGGTCTAAGAAAATTTTATCCTTTCCGAGAAAGATTTTTTTGGAAACCATTTGAAAAAGTATAGATGTTTCACCTTCCATGATTATTCCCATATCCATATTTACTATATCTGTGGTCATATGATCCCTTTAAACGCTCATCTTATCCAGAACACCATGATCATTTCTCCTCAAAGCATCCTCCACCTTATTTTCCATCCCGATGTGGGAGTGTAGTGTGAAATCATAATCCATGAGTAGATCAAGCCATTTTCTATGCTTTATGTTGAACTCTTTCTATGAGAAAATATACTTAAAACTCTTGTTATCAGTATATATCACAAATATTTTACCATAGTGATAATATCGCCATATATTTTTATAAATGATTATTACTTATAACACAAGATCATAGGTAGGATTGCTTTTTTCATGAATTTTTATCTGCCATGACTCATAGGAAATTACTATGTTATTCTGCATAAGGACACAACAAGGTCATTAATTTGAAAAATAAATATAAAAAACTAACCCATAATACCCCCTAGGGTAGAGTAAAGATACAAGCATTGTCTAATCTTATATTAAATTCTGGAAAAAATTATTCACAGTCATTTGTAAAATCAAATTTAACCCCTTTATGTGGGAGTGTGGTTAATGGTTTATCTAATTGGGAAACATTCTTGATGAAATGCCGATAATAAAATGCTAAACTGATAAAACTTTGTACAGCGTTTTTATCCATTGGTGCTACAGATTCTTAGATGGCCCTTTTCATTGATGGATCCATAGAGATTCCTTCCTTAGAGTCAATATGGCCATGAAAAGGATTTTCCTAAAGCTATAATTCACACTTGTTAAATTTCCAATATAATTCATCGCATCTATGTGTTTTTAGAAGAGTACGCAAGTAATTTTCATGAACTTCATAGATTTTGGATTATACCAAGATACAATAAATAAATACCTCAACAATTTCCACAAGATATTCCTTTAAAACACTATTCATTAGATCAATGAAAATAGTGGGCGAATTAGTCTATCCAAAAGGCATTACTTTAAACTCATAATGCCCATACCTAGTTTGAAATGCAATATTCAGAATGTCTTCTTTATTCATACACAACTTATGGTATCCAGGTCTAAGGTCAATATTTGAAAAATATTTATCTCCAAGAAGTAGATCAAATAAATAATCAATGCAAGGTTTGTGATACTTGTTCTTTTTTGTTATAGCATTGATCTCCCTATAGTCAATGAACAACTACATAGATCCATCTTTATTTTTAACAAAATGTATATGGGATCCCAACAGAAAAATAGTAGGAGGAATAAATTATTTATTTCTCAATTCCCCTGGTTTTTTCTTTAGTTCCACAAATTCCACCGTGTCCATTTTATAAGAGTTCTTTAATATGTGCCTTGAGTTAGAAATAATGTCAATAAAAAATTAAATTACTCATCATGGATGATGTCGAGATAAATACTCTGGAAATACATCAAAATATTCATGAACTATAGGTACATCCTCTATTTGAAGATTCCTTTCATTGCCCATAGTTATTTCACTCCATTACTAACCAACAATTGAATTTAGTAGAGCTATTGGGCATAGAACTATATGAGAATTATATGGTGATGTTTCTTCTCTAAAGATATGATATTCCCTATCATCATCCAAAATATTAACCTCATTATACTTAAAATAAATTTTCACATCACGATCCGAAGTCCAGTCCATACTAAGGATTTTATCAAATTCAGTCATGGGTAAGCCAATGAGATCAGCAGATAAAGCATTTTTATATGCCATGATGTTAACTGAATAACAAAACACTGTAGCTATGATAATTTTATTAGGAGATCGACTCAAAACTCCCTAGTTAAGTCAAATGGGAAATAATTAATTTTCATCAAAAATTGGGAAGATATGAAAGAATGTGATGATCTAGAATCAACTAATGATCATGATAATTTTGGGGAACCAATTAAAGTAACTACCACCACAACATTGGGATCTTCAATCTCAACAGTTTTGATAACATAACCTTGTCCTTGATCCATAAGATTTTTCTATGGATTGTTTCCATAATGATTAGGAAATTAATTTTCATAATTCCCCATTTCATTACAATTGAAGAATTCAACATTGAAAACCTTTTTCATTCCCTTGAAATCACATGTTTGGTGGGATTTTCTCCAAACATGTATCAAACTCTCTTACCTTTTAGTCATGTAATGGGATGTTTTTTCCAAAATTACTACAGTGTATAAATTCAACATTTCCCTTCTTCCCCTTATTTAATTTTTCAAAGTGTTCATCATGTCTCTTCTTATCTTGCTTCGCTTTAAAGTCATAAGAATTAGAGCATTCCTTTTCTGTTTTCACAGAACATGAGACTATATCTTCATATGATGAGAAGTTTTGAGAGAATAATTCTCTGTAGAGAACTGGTTTTAACCCATAAATGAATCAACCTATCTTATTCCCAGGTTATGTAAAAAATTCACAACATTCCTTACTAACCTTGTAATGTTAGCCTTATACTTTGCGACATTATCAACCACCATTTTCCTCAGACATAGAAATTTCCTTTCCATATCCACTCAATGTTCAAGAGGAAATTACTATTGTAATAAAAGATCTTTAAATGCCAGAAATTCCATATTTGATACTTATTCATCTTCTGTTGTGTTTTGAACTAATAAAAAAATTATTTTCATATCCTGTGAGGCGATAAACTGTCATGTGAAAATTTTCCCTTTCGCAACTCCCCAAGCATGAAATATTTTCTTTATGGAATTTATCCATTTCTCAGCTACAAATAGAATTTTAGTCCCATTGAATGTTGGTGGTTTCATCCTCATGAAGCGGTTTATCATTGATTCTCCACATTTTGGATCAGAGTTCTACATACAGGTAAGGATATTATTGATAATGAGAGTGAGTTATCATTGTACAGATATAAGCAGTTCAGTACCAGTTTCATCACCAACTCTACTATAATTATCATGAGTTGGTGAGAAATATTTACTAGGATTACATTCATTAATATGTGTTCCATTATTTTTACTAGTCTCCATTTCAAGACAATGGAATACAATAGATTAGTTTATGAATCGTTATGTATAATTCAAAAATAGTGAAATACTTATCAAAAATTTGACTATTTATGCATATAATCAATAATCATAAAAAATATTTCTTTTGGGATGTATTTAATCATAAATTATTCATAATGGTTTGTCAATAAAATTTGAATTTTTCTAAAAATATCACCCATTACTGTTAGACTAGGTGCGCATAAAGGCACATTGTTGTGTAACAGGATACCCCGGGTCAAGCACAAAAATCCTTGTCTGTGAATTTTCACTCCTAGGTAAAAATATTCTAGAATCATGTCCAATTTTAGTATCTAGATAGGGATATTTTTATTATAAACCCTGAATAATATCTATATTATAATTTTTTGATATTCTTCTATAATAATCCTTAAAGTATATCTTACGGTAATGTTCTCTAATTAGAGTTTATCTAAAACTAGTTTCCATTGTTTTTACTGAACTTTCTATGATACCAACTGTAACATCGTCACCCTATTTACCTAGATTCAGTGCATTATTACAAAACACTAGCATGATAACAAAAGGTTATCTCCCACATGATTGATCAGTTTAGTAGCTTTAGAAGTAATAGATACATAAATATGTTTTACAATACATTATAAAATTAAGAAAACCCAATGTTTTGTCTCCTTGGAAAACACTCATATTCCTTATCCTATTTATCCAGGTAAATAATAATATATTTCTTTGCATTCTAGGAAAAATAAAACATATGAAAGGTGTGAGCTCAAGTGCTTAGTAAGTATTACAATATAGCAGAAATAATCGTAAATAACCATAAACATACAAGGAAATGTATAAGGCTAAAACACAACCCTTGTTAAACAAAAAATATGGCATTATATTGTAGAGATAAATCCAATAATTCTGTTTACTTTTTCCAATAGATATTCTACTAATCTAATAGTCACATTTATTGTCAATAACAAATTTCATAACGATGTATTGCATAATTCCTGACATTATATCCTTATAGTGAAGGACTCGTGGCAAGACTACGAATAAATTTATTTTCAATGCCCTGTGTAAAGAAACTAGTTCATCTCATGAGACCTACCGATGCATCGAGGGGCTATTGAAGGCCTAACTCGTCACTTACTATTTCCAATGCATTACTCATATGAAAAGGTTGAAACATAACACAAACTATTGTACTAAAATTAGCATACAAAATGTTAATACTTGGACCATAAACCATGAATGGTATAAAAATTCCACCAACACATTAAAACCTATCACAAAACAATCAAAAAATGGGAGATTGTGTCATAATAAATCAAATTCAATCAACCATAGATTCCAACAAAGGATGTTGACCAAGATGAAGTCAATCCAAAAACTATTTGAGAGAAATATCTCTTTCACTATTGAAATCATTTAAAAGATTCATAATCATAAAATAAAATTTTTATTTTTATAATATTCATATAATCTTGTAAGGGAATCTTCAAAGGTTTAAGAACCTAGGAAAATAGCCACACCCACCATATAGGTTAAAAACATTCTTTCTATAATTGGATAAAAATGACATAAAGTACCTTGTTTGGAAAACTATGGAATGATTCCTTTAAAAAAATTTATAAAAAGTAAAAAAGGGTATAAATTACATTAAACCGTAATATAGGAAATAGTAAAAATGTTTTGAAATTCATTTTTAAGTGACACAGGTGTGGATGATAATGAAGCCCCAGTATATACTTAAGTATAATCAACCTCAGATAATAAAGAGATTCTATAATAAACCCTTACCTTGTACATTTCATTCGTTGAGCTACAATAACCTCTTATATAGTGGTTAAATAATTTTTATTTTATTATACTAAAATCACTTACGTAAATTGTGATATCATATATGATCCTCTAATACTTCTTTGTTATAATATTTTAGTAGTATCGATGTTTCGATTATTAAATGATTCATTTTCATTTATAAGTTTTGTTCCATAAAACATGTTAGTTATGGATAAGATGTATTTGAATCATATACAGAGTGATATTATTTTCTTAAAAATTATTTTTTAATCATAAGTTTTTTTTTCTTGAATAGTATATATAGGGAATGAAATCACATCGCGTTTTGTAGATGCTAAGTCATATGAACTCGTGAGCGACAATATAATTCTATTGATGGTGAAATCATATGTATTTCGATGTTATATTCTATATAAACAGATGAATTAACATGTTATATATATTTTTTACATAAATAATACTCATTATTATAGCCATCAAAATAATGAAGTGTTTAATAACAAACTACACAATGACGTGGAGATGGTAAGCCGTGCGTACACACGTTTGGTGATAGTGTCATTCATAGGTTGGATTTAATAATGAATATGGTTGTACCATATTTTTAATAACAACACCGTATGTTTCTAGAATTGGAGTTAATATGTTTTATGGATGAAAAGAAGAAATAGGAAGTGGATGATGAAAATAACGTTGAAAGGTGATGAAATAATTATATCTTCTTCTCGTGCTTCCTTTTAATTTGAATATATGTTCTCCTTATGTTGGATTTATAATAAATATAAGGACACTAAGATGAATTTATGATATTTGGGAGAAGCTATTAGTATCTTTTTTCATAGACAAATTAATTTCAAGGTGTGAATTAAAGAGAAGGGGATGTTCCCATTTATAAGAGGGTTGAGAGCTATATTAGAAAATGATTGAAATATTAATTTATTATATAATTATTTTATGTTTATAATAGATCCAAATGAATTTATTCATAGGATAATGTGGGGATGGGTATAAATACTCACATACAACAGGTTTTATACTGGTTTATGTCACCATATTAACCTTATCATTTAGATTTAACTCTTTATTAAATAGTTTATCATTTACCATGTGTTCTTTTATTTTTATATTACATGGTTAAAAAACATAATATATAATTCTAAGAGAATATAAAGAGTTTCATTGATGCAATATATATCCTTATCTATGTCCTTTGGCATAATCTTTAAATTTTATGAGTATGATATCATTTAATAAATTATAATTTAATTTAAAAACTCATTTATGCCAATTTTTATACTATTTATTATTTGTTGTTTTGAAAGTCATAAAAACATTATTACTATGAAACAAATACATTTAATCTACCCTATAATGTCTTATTAAACTTTAAAATTCTTGTATGGTATAATATGTTTCAATTTACATTTATTTTAATATTTATAATATCAATTATTTTAATATTTCATTAATAAGGTAATTAATTCATCATCATTGTGTCATAAATAAATTTAAATATTTAATATATAAAAATTAAAAAATAAATTCCATGGGGTTGGAAATATTTTTATCTTTCTAATGAATATTTATATATGAACTTATCTTAGGTATAACACTATATAAAAATGTTTTAGTTATTAAAATTTGAATTTATCACTTTTAATTCTTCTTTAAATAAAATATAATAAATTTCCTAATCCAATCCTTTTGGATCAAAAGGATAAAATTTTTTTTCCGAAGGATGAACTTGGTCAAAATAAACTTATTATATATAATTAGGAAATATTATTTGGAATTAAAAATTAATTGTTACCTTTAATTACCTTATTTAATTTTAACAATGGTAAATAAAATTCAAAAGACACTATTCACAAATAATTATTTTCATCCTATTAATCCACATTATATATATTGATGACAAATTTTTCTATCAGATATTTGTAATTAAATACACAAAAAAGGTAAAATTATATTTTAAGCAAATTTGAAAATATTCTTAGAAGGTAGGTAACATACATTAAATAGTTCAATAAAATTATATATATAAGATAATTAAAAAATTTCTTTAATGAATTTCATTGAACAAAAATAAGTAAAATGTATCTATTTTTACATTAAAAAAATTAAAATTCCAAAACATATTATTTAAATAATTTTTTTAAAACAATAACGTTGTGTTTTTCACAATTCATCAAAATTTGATTGTTTTCAAAAAAACACCCAAAATTCACCCAAATCATATTTCGATATTCTAAAACAAATAAAATACCATTTCGAAAAATAAAATTTATAGAATTTAAAAAATAGGGTGTTACTATTGATAACTGTTATTTAAATGGCTATTTTGATATGTGGTGGTGTGCTAGAACTCGAAGTTGTGTAAATAGAAGCAATTATATTTTTCAAAGAGAAACATACTTTGGAGTCTTGGTGTGTAACACCATCCTTATATATTATCATCATTCAGAATGAAAAAATTTGAAAAAACCCATGGATATAAAGACTATACTTGGATATCCTGATCCTAAGAACTCTCATACATGTTTTTATACTATCAATGAAATTATTACAAAAAGGATGGTCCATTAACTTAGAGTATTATACTTATGATCTTTCATCACCATAATATGCTTTGAAATGGTGGTTCCATTTTCAATGTCTAGCTTTCCCTAGTCGATGACATGTGTAGGGTCATGCATGTATCTCCTCATCTGTTACACGTGGAAGTCATTTTTCATGCACTCCTGCTATGGGGGAATAGAAAGGTGGTAAAAACCACACCAACCATCTATATAATCTCTAATTTCCCGATGAACTACATGGTTAGTTTTCCTCCCTGGATAAACCTCCACGGTACTCCTTAGGGAGAGACTCTAAGAAAAAGAGGGTCCCCCTCCTTGAACCTGAGGGTACTATAAAGATGATTTGTATAATATTTAATTATATTTTGGGTGATCCTCATCTTTTCATTTAGGAACTAGACTATCTATATTGTCACCTACACCAAGTCAGGGCCATTGGAGATAACTGACCAATATCATTCCAACACAAGGTTAACCTATAGGGTTTCACATATATGGCCTCAAAAGGTTCCATGTCAATGGTAGAGTGGAATCTATTTTTTTAGAAAGTATACCATGGTATGCTGGTCCTCCCAGCTTTAACAAAAGTATTGTAAGAAATCCCTCTTCATATCCCCTAGCACATGGATCATGAACTCATCCTTCCCATCAGAATGGGGGGAAAGCTATTACTCATCCGCCTTTGGATCCTGACTGCCTCTTTCAAGCCTATCCACATTAATTAAAAAAATCATGAATCATGATCAATGATAATAATAAAGTCTACCACATGAAGCTGAATGTTATATCATATGTACATCTACCACAACATTCCACTAAACTGTTCTCCCTGATATAAAGGAAGTGCTTCGACATTATGAATCATTGAACTATCACCCAGATAAAGTTTATTTTATTTGTTGTGTGTGGAAGACCTCTGTTGAATTATATGTATATGTCATCCAACTTCCTCTTTTGTATATCAATGGGATACAAATAACCTACTAGAAATTGCGTGTTTCCTTCAATTGTTGACATGTGAGGCCCCAAGAGATGAAATCAACTATAGTTCGTCTCATACGGGACCACTGAAACTGCCATTGATGATCATTGTTCAAATTTCAAACATCAGGATGTATAAATCAGGGAGATGTGTAGAACTCATTCATCACCTCCTCCTACAACATGACTAGAACCACTGTTCTCCCTTGGAATAAGATGACGTGATTTACTCCTTAATATTAATCAGCTTAGTCATGCATGGATATATGATAAAAAATCTTCTTGAATTCAATGTATATATGGTGGGTCTCTCTCACATGATCAAGATGAAAAGGATTCTACACTATTTAATGAAGATGTTTTGTACTATCCTCCTCCACTAGGGTCATCTTTAGGGATGGTTAGTTCTCTTAAGATTTCTATAATAAATTTTCATTGGAATTCCTTATAATGGAATTTTATACTATGTTTCCCTTTACTAATGTATAGAGTATATGGATGCATTACTCCTGCATAAATCCTAATCCGAGTCACTACCTTAGGCTCAAGTCTCCCTATACTAAAATATACCTGAGACTGCTGTGGTATTAATAAACAAAAAAGTGCTCCCCTAGAAGATAGTGCCTCTAAATCATCAGGGAGAAGAATACCTCTATCTTTATAAGGTCATGAGTTTCATAGTTATACTAATAGGGCCTAAAATATCTCATGCTGTATGTTATAATTGTGTGTTTCTATATCCACACACAACCTCTCCCCACTTCTGAGTCATCAAAACACACCATCAACTCTATGAAATCTTCTGGTAGTCTCAACACTGGATCTCTCATTGACCTATGCCTCAAGTCCAAAAAGGATATACATAACTACTATAACATGGTAAACAATTACCCTTTCAATGTCATATTGGGAAAAGGTATTTTGATTCTATATAATTATTCTACAAATCTATTATAGTACCCTCCCAAGAGAAGATTTCTTTACACCACTCACACATTCTTTGGTGAATCCCATGCAATAAAATCTAGGATATTTTCTGGATCCTAGACCAAACCATTTTAAGTAAGGAAATACCCTAGGGAGTGAACCTCATGAATATTGAACTAGATCTTTCAGATATTTCTATAAAGATGATTCTCTCAACACCAACCTAGAACCATCATCATGTGCTCTACACACTCCTCCTTTGAAAGAGAGTAGAAAATTATGTTTTCAATAAATACAAAAACAATCTAGTAAATTTACAATTAAGAAACACAGTCCCTAAAATATATAAATAGAGAGGTGGAATTCATTATACTAAATGGCATCACTAAGAACTCATAGTGTTCAAAGTGTCATCAGAGTGAAAATTTTGGAATATCATCCTAGTTGACACTCAACTACTGGTAGATAGACCTGAAAACGATCATAGAGAACCATCTAACACCTCACATATGGTCAAAGTGGTCATCAATCCAATTAAATTGGTACCTATTACCTATCATATCCTGATTCAGGTGATGATAATCCACACATCATCATAAGCTTTTGTCTTCTTTTTTCAGAAATTGTATTTGATCTTTCCATAAGACTCATTGGGTAGGAAGAAACGTTTATCAAAATGGTCTTCTGACAGAAAAAATAACTTCTTATGCATAGTAGGATCCATTAAATATTCAAAAAAGGATACCAAAGAGGTATGGGGATGTAATTCAATGATAAAATCCATCTCCTACATCAGAGTAGTCACATAATGTCTTAGGGGAAGATGCCCATATAATCCTCCACAACTGATGGAACCTAGATTCTGGAAGGGCATGATGCACCAAGGGATATACTTACTAACATATGGGTGATGGGATGGATCCTCATTCTCATAGAACTTCTTTTCCCCTGCCATGAAATCTCATTTTTTAGAGAAGGAGAATCTATTCCCATCAGCTTATAGAAATATAACTTGTCTATGATGATAGTCGATTTTGGCTCAAGTAATGGATAGAGAATCCTTACCCATGATGAAATCATAGGGTTCCATCATGATGAGAAAAATGGTCTCATGTGAACCTATCTCCACTAAGTGATAGATCATACAATCAAAATAATAAAGACATATATGAAGAATTACCTATAGAAACCTCAAGATGAAGCAGTTGTTCTAGTTCCTCATCATGGAGCTCTAGTTATTGAACTAGGATTATATAGATGCATGAATTATTGTATCCTATTTCTACTAGTACTAAATAAACTTTTGAATAAAAAAAAGGTAAAACAACGTATCAAACACTTACGATGTGTGATCATAGACATCCAAAGCATGAATATATCTATAGACCTGAATGCTAGCTCCTGATGCCTCACCTGGTCTACCATGTGGTGGTGGTAGAATAATTTCAGGACTACGTCCACCAACCATAGGTCTTAATACTCCTCTTACATCTCCACCTCCCTTGGGACTACCCTATCCATTCCTAGGATATCTATGATCACTATACGAATTCTATCACAATGGTCCATCATCTATTAGCATGTGATACGTAGAACATATTATTAGGTAGTCTTGGGCCATGTTACATGTGATATCACAAGTTATGAAACCCCAATCACTGGTATTTTCTGGATTATTGTGCTACCTTTGACCACATATCGCAGATAAATCCTGGACAGATCTCCTACAATAATATCTTGGCGCCTCGTGTCTGTTAGCTGCTATAGATGACTCGACTCTGTGGAACTGCTACATGCTATAAATATATTGATTCATGTTGAAAGAAATATTTTAGTAACTAGTTTCTTATACATCAACCCTGAATTGGTCAAGATGCATAAGGGTACTACGCTATCTTTAATATCTCTAAGGAGTCCCTACTCAAACATCCTTGTTCAGAAGTAGCTGTCACTAATCATGTGAAGGGAGTTGTGCATAAGGAATGTAAAACATCATGTGTATTTAGAAACTATCATCCCTCCCAGCTGCAAACCAAGATAATTTTAGATATATAATTATTACAAGAAGGATGGTTAGTACATGTAATTAAATAGATACATGAAGTCTTCCCATGACATCGTCGAATAAGATTTAATTTCTGTAACAAGGCTCCAATAGTGCCCATATCCACTGAGGAGGACAATAGAAACCATACCAAAAACCTTCTCTATCATGGAATAAACCAGAATGATTATACGATCCATCGAATTTAGGAAATCATTTGTTTTATGAATATATTGTATGTCATGGAACCTCTGTTATCTCGGAAGCTGGAACTCATAGAGTTCTATAAGCATGTGCTTCTCCTCAGTGTTCTTTTTTGGATGTATCTTCTACTCAAAAGGGGGAGGTTCCAATACCTACCCACCTAATGTAAGTTGTTTGCGGGATGGACCCTACACTGAAGCTTCATCACTCATAGGTTCATCGTTAGGAACCAGAGTTGGTATACTAGATGAAAATCATCACAAATGCATTTTTAATGTTATCATGCAATAACATGGTCGTATGAGCATATATATATATATATTAATATATCTATATACAAAAATTTGGATCTTAATAAAAAATATAGACAAATAATTAATAAAATATGATGTCATTTCCATTTTAAGCTCCAATAAATGTCTTGGAAAGAATTTTGGAATGACAAGAAGTCAACATCCTAGTAAATGGATATTGTGCTACTATACCATCACCAGAATCCATATCTTGAGATCCACAATGGAGAAACATTGATACTATTACCCTAAACCCCAAAAGATCCTCCAAACATCCCATGTAATGCTCTTTATCTTAATCCAATCTGTCACAAACTGACTTTAGAAAATTCTTGATACCTAACATCACCAATCCTACTTCCATAGGCCAGGGGTGGAGACATGAGCCGAATGAATAACTAACTCAGGGAGGGCGTTTCCTAAGAAAAATTACACACACATAAAATAAACTCATTAAAAAGACTATAGGAAAAAAGATAAATTTGAAACACTACTATATAGTAAACCAATAATTCATGATATTCTAGACTGTAAAATGGTGTCATAGTTTAAAATAAAAAGTAAAGTACAAAAATAAAATTCCAAAAATAAAACTGTCCCATCCAAAAAAATAAAACTAAATTTTTGAGAGAGCCTAGATCTTGAATACCATGATACAACCTCCTTATACGGACAAAGCAACAATTATCCCAAGTGCCTCTGTAGTAACGTTCGACTTGTTCATTTTCTAAGTAAGACACAATACATGTAGGAAAATCCCATGCAGGTGTGTGTATAATCATAACCAGAAGGATTCCCCAAAAGATGAAGTGGGGAGTAAGAGATAAACTATATGAGGAAGATATTAGATACACAATGTATAATGAAACAGTTTTACTCAACCATACAAAGAGTGAATGTATGATCATCCAAGAACATGGGGATGTACATGCTAAATAGATGAACTATTCATTGAGTCTTCACTGCATATAATATGATATTATACTTATCCAACCATGAGAAGCTAAAAAAATAAACCATGGGGAATACACTAGAGGAATTAACCTCTATGAAAAGGAATTTTACAAAATCCAGTGAGTGGATATAAAAGAAGTATATAAACATATTCTCAATAAAAATAATTCAAAATGATCGAGTAGGGGGTTCTCCACCTCAAAACACCACTAAATAAGAATAATATAAATCATTTCAAAAATTACCTCAATGATACCATGTATCAGTCATATATTCCAATAACACACAAGTTTAATGGAGTTGTTCACCACTTTTTGGATACCATCTACATTGGGCAGAACAGACTCTCCCATATAGTTTTTGTCAAGTATCAAAAATAAAATATGTCGTGAAAGTGCCTCCCATTATTTTGAGTCCAAATATACATAAAACATAATAACTTCCCTGTGCTGAAAATTAAATTTAATGGAACCAATTCATAATACAATAAGAGGGTTTTACTCTTAGAGTATATGGAGGACCCATTCCATTAATAGTATCAGGGTTCCACTTTTATGGTAGGGGATCCATTCACATTTTTATCAGAGGGTTCCACTATAGAAGTCTGTAGGGGATCCATTCCCTATTCCAACCAGAGGGTCCCACTATGAATGAAATTTATAACCAATTCCCATTCCAACTGGAGTTTTTGACTTGAGATATTGAGATCTCATGGCCATCCTGGTTAGAGTGTTCCACTCTTAGCCATTAAGGACCCATGACCAACCCTGCAGAAGATTCCCAATTATAATTTAATGTTGGGTTATATTGCCTAATCACCACCATCAGCGAGAATTTCATTAAATGATTCTATACCAAGAATATTCCACATTATATCTTGATGGCTGCAAATGTGGGAAGTACCACATTCTACATGGAATAGAATTCGGGATAGACTACTCTTAGGAAAAAATCCATGTTCAACATAATGAGATACATACATTTGATGTTTTTATAGAATATTTAATTGGGTACACAGCCTGAAAGGGGGACCACATGAATTTTGGTCCCAATACATAGCATATTCTAGTCCCTAGTTGGACATGGGTACATCCCTTGTAGTATTACATGTTGTCTGGTTTGACTACATGACATTTCCTTCCTACCTATGATCAGGGAAGTGTCTTGCTCACCGTTTCCATGTAAGAGACCTTGTTTCCTTGTACTCTGGTACACGGTTGGTCGGTCCACACATGGCACTACACCTGTGATATTCCCATGTCATGTACTCAACATGAGGCGTGTGCCTGGAAATGTGATATTTAACATGACTAGTCCAATATGAAGGTGGTACATAGTGTGTTGGTGATGTAAATAATGTACCATCCTTATGATTTTAAAAAACCCTAAATGTCACCATTGGAGGGATAAAAACCATGTGTTATTCATGGAACATAGATTGTAGTAGTGGTTTTGAAAGAAGTATTAAATTACATGATTTTAATATTCTACTTTAAATTCATTCACACTAGTTCTTATTTAGTAATATCTAAGGCTAAATAATGTGGATATAATCAGAAATTGCGTTTTTAGGCTATCATTCAATGAAATTATGATCCATTCTCTAAAAGGGTTTTCATAATTCATTTGGGATACCTCTATGGATTCTAGTCTTGATTTTATGATCTTAAACCACCAAATCGATCATCATTATCACACAAGACACCCAGATCTACGCTTCAGTCATGGAATGGTTCTTGTTTTGTCAATCCTCCATGAATCCGAGGGAATTATTGAGCTCGGTACCTCTCGAAAAAGATGATCCAATACCAAGGGGATCCAATAAGATAATTATGTGAAGAAATATGTGATAAAATCTCAAAAAACAATTGTTTAAATAACATTGTACAAGAATTTTGGAAAATGTTCAAGAATGGGCCTAGTGGGGTTATAAAATTTACTACAAAAAAACCTAAATCTTTAATATAAGATAGCGAAAATTCCCTAGAAGGGAATGATCGAAGAACGATGATTGATCTACTCAACAAATTTAATTATAAGGGATGAAGACCACATATAATGGGCCATATATTCATTAAATATTGATGACGGATGGAGAAAACGTCTTAAAAGAATTTGATATGAGATGCCACTTTTGCTACATCCTAATTTGATCGGATTTGGAGTTCTGTCATCATTCATTACTATTTACCAATGGGGGAGTCATAAGGATCTTACTGAAAATTTCATGATTATGAGTCCAGCCCTCAAATTGTATCGATAAATGTGAAATTGTAATATGTTTTCTGGTAAAATTGTAATTAAATAATTAATTTAAGAATCAGTTAATCCATGTAAATGCAATTCCAATGAGAGAGGGTTCCTGACACCCCACTATGACTCATTTTATATTACACCTTGGGTAAACAACAAATTCCAAAGTCATCCACGGTATCAAATTTATGAATCAACAAAATACTTTATATTTATCAAATTTTTATTAAGAAGATTTTTCCAGACAATGTAAAATATAATTTAAATTTTTATAAAATAAATCCTGGGCAGACTAGGCCTTGGAATCGCATGTCTTCTCTACACCTAGGTCTATAAATATATATATAAAGACATAAAATTCCTATTAGGAGAAACCAAGGTCTCTATATTTTCTAAACAATTTTAGGTACCAAAGAGTGTAAAAATTGTAATATAATTTGAAAATATTAATTAGTAACCATATTAGAATGAAATATATTTTATTATCAATAATTATCACATCATTTAAATTTATATAATTTATATTATAAGAAATATACATTTGAATGAAATTGTGTAATAAACCCTTAATATGATCATGACATTGATGTTTAAATTAATCAATAAATAGTATCTTTGTATCTAATTTTTATCAACATAAAATAATTTACATAGAAATTTTTTTATTAAAGGTCATTATGCAGATAAAAATACAAAATGGGTGAAAAAATAAAAGTAATATATACTAACTAAAAGAAATTGAGTCAGGAAATTTCATTACAACATTGTAACATTTTTTTAAAATATAATTAGAAGACGTAATTAAAATTGAAACTTAAGATACTATGAATAATGACTTATTAATGACATTAAATGTAAAATGTAATGTATATACACTATATAAATAAACTACATGTATAGTATTACAATATGCCTCAATGAAATGAAATTGAGACAAATCCCTTACCTCAAGTTTTAATTATGGTCAAACATGATTTAACCTCCATTATAGTGGTTTTAATCATTTTATTAACTTCTACCAAAACTATATTAAAATTTAGGTTATATTATATAATATTTTTATAACATATTATTTCCAATTAATAAAGTTTGATTATTTTAATCGTTTAATGTAATAACAATATTTGCATTTGACTAGGTTTTAATATGTTATTTTGGAGTTCTTTTTACATTGATCAATATTTCATCATCTCTACGATTTAAAACATTATTTAACAATCATAAAACATTATTATATTTTTTTATATTTATCTATAATAATTTTTCATTGGAAAATAAGTACATCGCTCATGGAGATAGTAGGTCATACATATGCATGAATGTTGTTTCCAATTTTTAATCATATGGAACGAAATAAAATTCATATATATATATATATTATAATTTTTGTATAATTTAATGTTAATATATGTCACATATGATTATTAAACAATACTTAATAAATTACATGAAAATCATGGATAAATCACCTCACTTCAGGATGTAGTATTCTTCTGTACACCCGAAGGATGTTATCGTATTCCCAAAAATAGAAATCATAGAGGTATGTGTTAGATAATAATCATAGAAGTATAAATAAATCTTATATATCCTATGTATAATATATAAATATTATTTATATCATTATTCCCCACTTTTAAATTTGGTAATGGAAAAACAATCATTGGTTCATGAGGCAGTATTCCACCATACACATGATCGATGATTTTAAAACACATTTTATGGAAGTGTATGTTTGATCAGGTTATAAACATAAAAAAATAAAAAACAATAATATTTAGGATAATTTTTATTTTATATAATATTTTTATAATAATAATTTAAGGGGGTGCAGTTAGAAATAAAACAATGATTCATGTTAATGAACATTTCCTTTTTTGGGAAAGATATTACAGGTTTTCACAAATGGACTCGTTTGGTTGAATTTATATCAAAATTATGGATGATAGCATTAGCTTATGGATTTTTTATGTTAATTTGGTTGTATTTAGTGAGCTAAATGTCTTTTTAGTTTTGATTTGTTTTTGGGGGTGAGATAACTTTTATAGTAGAGATGGAGCAGAATTCAGGTAAATGTGAAAATAAATCACAATTGGGAGGTATCCATTAACTCATAAGACTCCAATAATGATTATTTTATAAAATAGGGTATTTGGTAATTTTATTTAAATCCAATTTGATTTAATTTTATTAGGTTCATTTGAAAAAATTATTTTTAAGATTAACTAAAAAGTAATCTCAATTTTACATTAATCATTGTGATTAACATTAACAGTTTTCACTAATTTAATTGGTAAAAATATATTCCCAAGGTATTAGAAATTATAAATTATGATTATATGAATTTGGAATCCATTTATACGAATTAAACTCACAAATTTGGTTGAATTTAATTTTAAAATTATTCTGAAGACATGGAAATAAAACTGATTTTAGTAATGAAACTGACCAAAAGTTCAATAAGATTTTACTTTTAAATTCAATATAAATGTTATTAAAATTAATTAAATTATAATAATAGATGTATAAATTATTTAATTTAACAATGAAAAATTTTTTAATGAAAAATTATCATTAAAAATTATTTATATGAAAATTCAATTTTCAAACAAATCCAGTACTTTCATTGTCATCATAAAATGAAACTGTTTGGAAAAACAAAAAAAAATATCACTAATAAAATTTTGAAGTTATGATTTAAAAAATAAATTTTACTTGAATAAATAAAATTTATAAAAGTTTGAAAATTTAGTTTTAAAACAATTGCTTCATTAAAATTTGAAAAAACCAATTTTAGAAAAAACCACTTATATGAGTAAATATTGATTTGTTATATTCTTATTCAAAAAAAAAATCTATTGGTTGAATATAATTTTTTTTATTTAATATTAAAATTTCATTAATATCATAAAATAATAGCCTATTTTTTAATTTATTGTGATAAAACTCCATTTGTACATAATTGTTTTTATAAAAAATATTTCCTTTATAATCAGTTATTCCATAAATTATATTCTAACTGATTGGTAACCAATGAATTCAATAATATATATTCATAAATTAATAAAAATATTGATAACAGAAAATAAAATTTATATGAGATAATTTAAATTTTAAATACTAATACAAATTATTTATAGTTTTTTAGTAAACCCAGTCTAGTGTGTAACACATGCTTTTGAAGAAACTTGTTGCTACATGCATCACAAGCTCATCTCAGTGATATGTTCGTTGTAAGATAAATAATAAAAATTATTTATTTAAAATAATAATTATATCATAATTTAGTGTTTTGTTGTATTCTTTTCCAATCTTGGTGTTACATGTCCTACATGATGTCGAATATTATGTTCATTATTTGAAATTTTAGGGTGTTACACATAACCAAATTAAATAAATTGAATCCTATAAATTTAATCATGATATTGGTAATATAGGTATTGAAATTTATACATATTATTATTTATAAAAACCAACATTTTAAATTATTTATCAAAATAACTTCTCCATAAGATAGATTCTTAGGAACAATGGCTACATGAAATTTTATAGAAATAGGTTTCTATGTAGGAGAAAATTAGTGAAGAGTATCATTATGGACTTAGAGGGAAATTGTAAATAGATATAGGAATTTATTATGGTCATTGATCAAATGAATATGAATGATCTAAATAAATTTAACAGCCATAACAAAAATAATTGTTGATGATATAATAGATAGTTTTATTCATTATTTGTGAATGTAAAAGGCTAAAATATTTCTTTTCTGTTCATTTTCATAGTGCTGGGTAAATAGTTTTCTGCCAAATAATAGAAGGACATATAATTACAGGATATATTTATATCACATAAACAAAATTACATCCTTTGGCTATAATTTTCTAAATTATACATTTAATTCTCGTTACATGAAATAAATATCCAAAAATTATTTTATATTCCAAAGGCACTAAAATTAACATTTAAGATATCATACAGTCAATAAATGTGTAAAATTCCTTTCCTCATGTCATTTTTTTTAAAAAACCCATATGTTTATAAAATTAAACTATTAACATAGAAATTATTACCACTAGTTCATCAGTTATATATATTCATCAAATGGTTTAGCTATAACCATGACACATTTACCATGACATCACATAGGCTAGTTATAGGCGTGAAACCCTTATCATCTTCGGTCATCAGTTAAAAAATTATCACATTTTAAGATAAAATATTGTGTCACACTTAATTTAGGATTTCCTTTTTATAAACTAAATTATTATAATACCAATAAAAATATGAAAAATTAACGGACATCTTTGAAATAAATTTATTCATTAAATAAACATTATCTATGGTTTTCAAAATATTCCATTTTTAAAAAGAAAAATAAAATTATTTGGTAATTATTAAATTTTCTTTAATGAAAATGTTAACAATGTTGTCCATCAATATATTTAATTGTATTTCTATAAAATTCAAAATCATTATTCTTCAAATAAAATTTCTACTAAAATAAAAACTTGAAAAAAAATTCTCTAATATATTCATAATCATTGTTGATTATCATCTCATAAAAAAAAAGTGATGTTTTGGTAAATGAACATATTTTAAATAATAATCTCATTACCCAATGTTGGTATCCATAACTCTTATGTTGATGAATACACAATTTATACTACAATTTAACATTATTATTATACATTTCATGAATCTTATAACCAAAATACTATTAGTAAAACACATTAGTAATTTAACTATTGAATAAATATACGTAAATAAATCATCCATTTTATTTCAATGTAGGTCATTTCATGGTCTAAGGCTTAACTGTGGTTACTCATTTCAATTATATATTCAAAACTGTTATAATGATTTTTATTGAAAACTTGAAATACCCTAGTAAAATGTCATTGGAGTGTCAAACTAGGTGTATAGTTAGGCCCATTTTCATGCACCAAGATACACTCATGCCGAGTATAATATGCTATTTTTAAAGTTATTACCTCTATGTAAATGTCATCTTTAATCAAATCCACTTATAGTATCTATATGTGGATGTATTGTAAGGGAAAATATTATAATATCTATCTTAACAAAACTTATTTAGTTCCTATATACTTATCTTCAAATTATAACATTAGATTATATTACATTATATATTTTTTCCTAAATCACGTTCCCAAGGTTGCAACTAAAATTTTTCTAATACCATCTATAGTGACCCTAACCCCAGAAGCCTATATCCAATCGCTACTACCAATACAATGGCATAATATACAGGTAAATCACAACCAAAAGGGTTGAATAGTTTAGTGGTTTTTGGAAAACATGATACATACATAACTGTTGTATTATAAATGAATACACAAAGTGTAATATATATATTTTTGAAAAACAATTTATTTTATCTAGAGAATATCTACATTAAATACATGGTAAACTTCATGGACTGCTTGAGAAAATAAGAATATAAGGGTGGGATCAAATGACCAGTAAGGGTTATGTATAATGGAATAAATAATGAATCAACAACCATAATCAGTATGGAAAGGTAAATTAATGAACACACATTCCATGTAATCAATAAAGATAGTCTGAAGTGTGAAAACAAAATTTAATGGTAAGTAACTAAATAAAAATTTCATTTAAATAGATTTATTTGCATGATATATTAAGTTAGAATCAATATTTGAAGGTAAATAACTGAAAACAAATTCTACATAACAAATAAAATGAGAATGAAATTCATACATAGATTTGTTCATAATGAAAACTGATTGGATTATATTAATTAAATACCAAATGAAAAAAAATGATTACATATCAGATATCAGGATTCCTAGGTATATGATACCATTACCATCAAGATATAATATTGATAATGTTTCAAATATCCAGGGTGAAAATACATTATCTAAACCTAACCAACTGAATATTCTTGATCAGACTAACGATGACTTAAGGGCCTTGTATTACATAGTCCACAAACTATATCTTTTATTTCCAATGAATTCCTAATTTATTATACAATAGATTTTATTTATAATCAATGTTCATTATAAAATATTTTTATTGAGTAAAGGATGCAGATTTATCAATATTTCTCTAATAAATAAAAGAACATGATAAATTAAAACCATATTTAAAAATGGAATATGGTTTGGGAAAAAAGTATACCCATGATAAATGATATGGATTTTTAGGGAAAATATAATTTAAAATGAAAATAGATATGTGCATAACCTATTTGGAAGTAAATGATAATGATAATTATTCACTGAAGTGAATATCCATACAATACTTGGTTGAAATAATCATAATCCATCTAGAGGAACTGTAATGATTGTATCCATATCCAGGGGAAGTGTAATGATAGTATAAATTCTAATTATACACAATTAAGTATTAAATATGGTTATTGTCATTTATTAAATAAGAAAGATCTTTAAAAAAAATTATTTCATAAACTAACATTTTAATTTTCAAAATAATTTTAAAAATAATTTCAATGGAAAAGCAATTTTTTTTAAAATAATTGCCTTTATAAATTAATAATGGAAACATCCATGAAATAATGTTTAAAAATTATATATAAGGTAATAATAATAAAAAAATTTATTATAAAATTGATATAATAGTGGATTGTTCAGAAAGGGACTATATAATTATTTTTATACTATTTTTAAAAACAAAATGGAACAAAATTTAATTTTTAAATCAATTTTTAAAAGTATAAATAAAATATTTTTGAAATAATTTTTCGAAAACATTATTTTGAATAACATCATATTTCTGAGGAAAGGGAGAAATGAAGCCAAATTTTATAAGAATAATCAATAATTAATTTTAATTTCTAAAGTGTGGAAAATGGAATTGTGAGTTGAAAAGTAACAAGCTTAACTAGGGGCTAATAAAATTGTAGGGTTTATCAAAAAATTTCATTTAATGTAATTTCCAGAATAAAAAATCTTGATCAGAATTAAAGTATGAAATAAATTGTTAAAATGGTCATATTGTTGAAGTAAGAGGTAATAAATTAATATATTTTGTGTATTAATGTTAAATCCATGTAAAACATGTTGAAATACACAAATATGTATTCCAAATCATTCTACACATTATCATATAATATCTATTACATTGAAAAAGTAATATAACCTAATTAAAAAATTGATTGATGAAATTTAATCAAAACAATGTAAATTTTTGTTCAAATACACTTAAATGAAAAAAATTCAGAACACAAAACAAAATAACATGAATAATATAGTATTAATTATATTACATATCAAAGGGGAAGAATATACACCATATAGAAAACTAGTTTCATAACATTATATTATGCCTCAATGAAATGATATTGACACAGAATCCCAATCCACAAACTTTCCTTTTAGTTTCACATGATTTATCTTAATTTATAGTGGATTTAAATATTATATTAACATATAAAATAAATATATTAAGAATTATCTTAGAATTTATCCTGATCAAACCCTATATAGATTAAAACCCTTCATTGATCAAAACCTTGGATTTCTAGGAATGAATTCTAATTCGGAAATCCATTTCTTTTTACATTGATTGTTAATATTTCAGTAGGGTTAATTGAATTTTATATTATATTTTTTTAATGACTAGTTTTAATTGTGAATATTCAATATTTAAAATATATCATGGTTTTTTATTAAATTGTGATTACAATGTAGAATCCACTATTATATATATATATATATATATATATATATATATATATTATTTTGGAGGATATACAATTAAATATCATGTCATCACATTCTATCCCCTAAATAATTTCATCCTATAAATCTATTTTATTATTATATTTTGAAGTATGTAATTTACTTCTATAAGAGTTCTCTATATTTATCATTATAAAGAGGTTAAAAACATATTAAATTATGATAAGCATAATCCCTATATTTTCTTTCATTATAACAATTTTATTTATATACATCTCTGGATATAGGGTTAAATCATATTTTATTTCACATTGAGTTCATGACCAATATCCCAGTTATAGATTATCATAAATTGTTCATTTGTGTGAAATATAATTCCCCATTTTTTAAATCATACCCAAACACACACATCTCTCACACCTAATCATCCATAAGAATTGTAGTGTTATTGGAATATTAAATTTCAATGATGAGATCAATGAAAAATGCTCCTCTTCATAAGGATTTTTGAGATATAGACCCAGTATATGACTTTTCATAGTATTCACCTCCACCACATCATCTGTCACCCTCAACATATCATTTCCTACTGATGTCACATGCTTCATCAGATAACCACCCATTTCCATGCCTACTTAATTCATAAGTTCTTTTTATTCCCACTCTATGAATCCCACTCTGTTAAACTATGGATGGGGATGTATGACTCACCATGTTCACCTCAGGTTTCTCTTTTTAGGCCAAAATAGGGCCTTCTATGTCCAATACTATTTATAAGACATGATTCCTCATATCAAATGCTATCGGTGATCAAATATTATCCTTAAACTTGTCCATGCCATGAGGTATCTAGGTGGAATCCCCCTTTTCATCGATATACTATTACATCATTCACTATTGCTGATGTTGGAGGGTTTTATTCGACATGATCCATTGAATTATTATTTCAACCTATCCTGAAAAATTAGAAAACACTCATGGTGGTAATTCATAGATAGATTTTAGATAATTTGATTTATTACTATCATATAATGTAGTAGTGATTTTATGATCTATCTGTTGTGGTTTATAGTCCTCATTTGTATCCCTATAAATTTATCAAATTGTGAGAATGTTTTGGGTTCCCAAAAAATGATTTCTGAATGGAGAATAAAATTTCAAACTGTTAATACATTTTTAAATGGTTTATTAATGACTAATAATATGATTTATTTTCTCAAAATAAAATATTTTTATTACATACCATCACTTAATAAGTTATTTTATAAAAATGGGGTGGTATTTATAGAAAAAGATCTTGGTAAATTAGTGTCTGGACAATAATTTCTCATATACACAATATTGAAGTTGATGATTCTTTTTTCAAAATACATATCCTCATAATTCATTAAATAGACTCCTCCTTATTCCCTTGTTTTTGGTGGTTGTTCATGCCTATCATCATTATTGTCATTGGGATTATAAAAGAGATATGGGTAATTTCCATGTCTTCTTGAATAGAGGCATCATACCATGTGTGGTGAATTTAGATACACTATTTCTTCAAAAATCATGTTATCCTACTAAATAATCTTAAAGTACCATTAACTCAACCCCATGGTCATTTGTTCCACATTTTAAACTCATATGAAAAATGAAAATTATTTTCTTCATCATATTCCTCAATTGATCATTCCTAAGACTATATCTTTCCACTTTAGCATATTTTTTACATAAACTATAGTCATATTATTAATTATATTATGTGATAGTTGGTTTGTCATAAACACTAGTTTTATCATTCCATATATCATTCTGATTGGTTGTTTATCTAGGTAATCTTCCCATTTTCGGTAATAAAAATTATTCTTTATACTTTCAGCCCTTATAAAAACCAAAAGGAGTAAATAAGTGTTGAAAATTTAACGTTGTATAGGGATTATTATAATCAATTACATAAAACATATTCAACTATGAATCATTTAACATTATTTTTTCATAATCAGTTATACCATAATTGTTTTTCAAACTATATAAATTCTTATTTATCCTACGATAATTTATTTAGGGTTATTTTATAACTCTCAAAAAATTCCCTAAAAGAAACTAGGAGGAAAATACTTCATTATTGTTTATAAAGACATTGTAATAATTCAATGAATATCCCTTAGATGTAGCCAGTCATTAGTGATGTTATTCCTCTTTATCCTGAACCAATTCATGGTTGAGTTAATACCCAACACTCGCACATTTGGGTTATTAACCCTTGTAAATATTGTGCATGTACCTACTTCAAAATTCCAGTATACATACAAGGATATAATTTGAATAAAAACCAAAGAATCTTAATATTATCAAATTTGTAGGATGTAATCATATACATAAACATATAGTTATAATTTTCTATATGGGTTTCACTAGTGTAATATTATTATAATCTAGAAACAGTTATTATGAATTTCCATAATATCAAATATGGAAACCAAGGTATAAACACACATTAATTGTAGTTTTATATGATACAATCTAAATAATACAAGAAAAGTATATATAGGAATAGTGTCTTTAGATGAATAGATGAATAAATAAATATTAATTAATAAAAATACTCATTATTTAATCTCAAAATGTCTCTCCTAAATCATATTTATACTCTATAACAACAAATAATACCATGTGGAAAAATAAATTAGGAAAAGAGTGAGACAAAAGGCCATGTTTGTGAATAATCTAGTAAAACATGAATGAATAAGTGGGTTAGGAAAAATAACATGATATTATATTTAGGATATTCATAATAAAGAAAACATATAAAAATATTGATATAAAAATTTTATGGAATCATATTATTGTGGCTACATTACAAATCATGGAATAATAAGAATATGATATGTACAACTTGCAAGATAGAATATTATTGGATAAGCACAATTATAATCATAGAATTATTTTTTTAACAAACTTCATAACATAGTGTGTTTGGTCCTAATTTTCATACATGATACCTAGTGGGTTTTGGATAAATTCTATTTCCCTATAAATTGTTTTTTTAACTAACCGAACAAGAACCATGCATAATGTTTCTAGGCTAACTACCCTTGAACCATACATAAAATATCAAGAGAAAATTAAAGTACCTAATGCATAAGATAGAAATAGTAGACTCACCCATCAAAACGTAAGATAACTACCATTCTAATATGTATGCCTATATTTGTTTCACAAAATGGAAAAGAAACCATAAAAGAAACATTATAATAATAATCCCATGAGAAGAAGTTCGGTTACATTATTATTATTTAATGCATAATTGATGAATAAATTAAAAGGATTTCCATGTGGATAGATAATTAAATCATTTTAATCATTTATAATAGTAGATAATAATGTAAGTCTTTAAGAAGGTCTTTAATTTTAGAAAATTTCTATTAAAAAAATCTATTATGTATGAATTGAAAGAACCTCTTAAGTGATTTTATTTCAAAATTAGTGAATAAAATTTTAATGTACAATAAGGTAATGTGATTAATATTAATTCCCAAATTAGAACAAAATGTTTTTTCATGAAATAAGTAATGGATATTTGGAAACAAATTATAATTAAAACTTTTAATGGGGGAGATATTTGACATGATTTATGTGAAAGGGAAATCCCCCTAAAATCTATTTTACATGAAAGAGGATAATGTGAAGGAATATAAAACGTGTATTATCAGCAAAAATGATAGGTAAGGTAAACTAGGTATATATGTTGTTCCTATATATATATGTGTAATATTTAAGATGTAACACCTCAAGGTTATACTGATAAAATTAATTAAATACATGAAACACTAAGCCTCTACATAATGACAATTTTTTTAAGAAGATAGATTGAATCTAGACATTAAACATAATTTTTCTACATCTGTGTTTTGAATTTCAAAAAAATAACATAGAGAGTTGCGATAAATATGTTATATAGTGTCTTATAGGACCAAAAAAATTCAGTAAATTGTAAAAACCCCTTATGAATAGTAAAAATACTCTTACGAATAGTAATTAAGAAAAATGTATAATAGCCTCGCCCATGAATGAATAATACAAAGCATCTTATAAGTGAAAATATGATCAATGTATTAGTTTAGGTATTTGTGTTAGTAATAAATATTTAATTACAATTTTATTATTAATTAAGTAATTTAAATAAAAATTTATTTTCATTAAATGTTATCATAAATTATTATCTTATGTTTATAAGAGAATTTTATGATTCATTCAAGGTATTATAAAAGTAGTTATATTTTTTGAAATTATTATTTTTAAAATAAATAATGATTTTAATTAAAAATAAAATTTATCATATTTTGATAAATTTTTCATAAAAGGGAGTATATTTATTAATTCTATATTTTGAATAAATGTTCATGTGAATTTTTGTACTTTTTCTGAAATACATGAATTTTGGTGAATAGTAAAATTTGATAATTCATGAAATATGAAAAATAAATGAACTTCATCATACACGAGTCATGGGTGATGTAAATGGAATTTTTTGTAACTAACATGCTCTTATTAATTTTTTTGGTCAAAATAATAAACATTATTCATAGTCTTGAAAAAAATAGTAACCTAATGATTAAAATAATGGAAAACCCCCTCCTCTCCTCCACTATAAATACCACCCTCACCCCCTCTTCCTCTCTCACCTCTATGGATTTTAGAATTGTCCAAATTACACCCAATATTTATCCTATGTTTCTTCCCCATGTCATAGTCTTACTGGACTAACCAAAAGGCCAACACCAAAGGCCTTAAGGAAGATCTCATGAAAAAGAGATTTATGATTAAAAATTCTATTTAATTTTCTTTTATTTTAAATTAAATACTTTTTCTCTTCTAATACTATCTTCCCATAACCTTATCCAATATGCATGAATGGTATAGTATCTTATATATAACATAATAATATAATGTTTATGGAATATTCATCAACATAATTCTTCTCCCGTCAATCTTATTCTCAAAATAAAAACATCATCTCTGAAGTGTCGATTAACCGACATTGTGGGCGATGTTTCTTCAATTTCAATTACATCCTTCATCTCTGGTCATAATACTATTAATTTGGGTCAATAATATTATATTCTTCATATTATTTGATATATTATGTTATAGAACCACTATTTATGCATACATTTAATTAATAAAACAAAAGAGGTTTATAATGATCAAAATTCAACAAAAGAAAATTACGATTATCAATAATGATTTATCTAATGTTTCATCCTCAGACCAAATAACCAAAATGATTTACGAAATTATTTCACATTATAGAATATTTTAATAAAATCTCATATCACTTTTGTATTTTCTATTCCATTCGATAAGGAAATCCTTTATAAACTAAACATGTAAATCCTTGAAATAATGTACACAAAACGATGGAAAGATCAAAATATTATAAATTAATAGGCATAGTAATGTAATAAAATTATCAGATATGGGGTTATAAAAATATTTATTAATACTTATGTAAAGTATTAATAATTATTTTTAACCATTATACAGGAGGTTTAATAATGTTCAACTAAGATGAACCTGAGGTAAGCGAATTCTTAAACAAATTTTCATTCTTTGTGTTAAACATCTATATTATTCATTTTGTGTTATTGAAATTATTTGTGTGATGAAATTTTTATATCATGTTGTATTATATTTATTTATAGTGTATACACATATCAATTACATTCAATTAATTAAAAATACAATAATATTGGAAAGTTTCTTTCCTTTAAAAATCATTTTAAAAGTCATTCATTTTAAAATTTAAAAAGATTGTTTGTAACACCCGAAACTTCCACAATATTTTACCCTTTGAATAATGGAAAAGCTTGCATTGTATGAAACAACTAGATTTTAACACACCATGACCAATCAAACTAGTAATTATGAATTGTAATACCCAGTTTTTAATATTTTATAAATTTTATTTTTCAAAATTGATTCCATTTTTGAATTTGGAATATTGAAATTATCTTAGGGTAAATTTTGGGAATTTTTCTGAAAATGTTCCATTTTTTGGTGAATAGTGAAAACACTACGTTATTGGTTAAAAACAAAATTTAATGTAAATAATTATTTATTTTATTTTAGGTAAAAATATATACATAATACATATATATGTCCAATGTAATTCATTTTATTCATTTAATAATACGATTAGATATATGAAACTTTTATTGAACTTCTTTCTATCTTTTACCCACCTCCTAGAAGCATTTGAAAATTGGCATAAAACATAATTTTACCACTTCTTTGAATTGAATTTTAAAAATACAAGAGACATGGTTAATATCAGTAAATAAAATGTAGTTCAATAAGACGAAAATAATTTTCTTGTGAATCGTAACTTTTATCTTTCGTTTATTAGGGTTAAATGTAAATAGGGTAATTAACGGTAAAAATGATATCATAATCACCCTAACACATGTCCTAATAATATTTTATATGTATAATTCGACCAAAAACAACCTTATGAATAAAATATGATCCTCTTTCACCCAATTGGATTAAATTTGAATATTTATTATTATTTAATTTAAAGAATACTTAAAATAGTAAAATTCAATGTTTAATAACTAAACCATTTTATATATAGGGTTACAGACAATATGAACTCAACTATAAATATTCATTAGAAAGATAAAATAATTTCTTTCATAATGGTAATTTATTTATAATTTTTAGACATTAAATAATTTAATTTATTTATATCAAAATGATGATACGGTGATTACCTTATTAATAAAAAATTAAAATAATTGATAATTTAAATATTCCAATGAATGTAAATTGAGACTTCTAATGAATTAAAATTATTTTATATGTTAATATTACATGTAATTATTGTCTAAATAATTTTTATTCGAAGTTATAATGTTTTTATGGCTTTCAAAATGAATCAAATGCTAAATAGTGTCAAAATTTACATAATTGAGTTTTTTAAAAAAATAATCTAGTATAAATTGATATAATTTTCCTAAAAATATGAGTTTCCTAAAAAAGACATATAAAATGTTATATATATTAATAATTAACCAAATGGAGTTCTCTTGGCTTGTTTTACTATGTTTACTAACCATATATTATAAAAATATAAAGTGACGTGGTAAATGTCAAACTATTTAACTAAGAGTCAAATCTAAACAATAAGGTTAATTTGATGACCTACCCCTATCTAAAACCAACTAGTTGATATTTTTAAGACCCATACACATATTATTAAAGAAATAATACATTTTTGGATCCATTATAAACTGACAATGATTTTATTCTAAAATAATATTTCATGATTTTCCTAAAGTGACCCTCAGCTCTCTTATAAAAGGCCACATCACCTTATATTAATTTCACATAACCAAATCCTTTTGTCTCAGACAATCACAGCCTAGATATCCTCTGAACTATCATCCCTTTAAGAAAAAGGCCTTAATTTGATAAAAAAGCTGACCTATGGGTCCCTTTTGATCAAATCAAAAGGAAGAACCTGAAAAAGATGTAAATATTTCATCCCATCTTTCAAGTTCTTTTCTTATTCCACATCCTCTTCCATTGTTGTTTCAATTATAAAATAATAACTCCAGTATCATCTATAAAAAGTGATTTTATAAATATTTTACAACCATATTCATTATTCTATCCATCATATGAATGAAAAATTCACCAAACGTGTGTACATATGGCTTACCGTCTCCACGTCGTGGTGTAGTTTGTTATTCAAACACCTCATATTTTGGATGGGTATAGAAATGAGTATAACTGATGTAAATAATAAATATATCATGTTAATGATTATTTATATATGATATACCATCGAAGTAGATACGATTTCACCATCAATCTTATGATATTGTCGCTCGTGCATACATACAGATTACCGTCTCCACGAATGCGATGAGATTTATTCTCTATCGTAACCATTCAAGAATAATTTTCATTTTATGATTAAAAATAATTTCAGATAACTTAATATATTTCTAGATATGAATTAAATACATCCTATCCATAACAAAAATGGCTTACATAACCTAGAATATAAAGGAAAACAGATTAGTTAACACCTAAAAAGATGATACTACTAAAATATTATTAAAAAAGAAATACTAGAGGATCATATATGATATTAAATTTATGTATATAGATCATTTATAATGTAATAACAATAATTTAACTATTATACATGAAATTCATATACCCTCTTCCAAGGAAAAGCACCAGGTAAGGGTTAATTCTACAATCTCGTTATTATCCAAGGTTGTTTTATGTAAGTATCTATTGGGAACTCTTTATCATCCACATACGTTTTTTCTTAAAAATATATTTCCAAATTTTTTTTACTATATTCAATAAAATGGTTTTATGTAATTTATACCCTTATTTTACCTCATATGTTTTGAAAAGAATATTTCCGTCATTTTCTAAACAAGGTACTTCATGACCTTTTCCTCAAAATTAATGTAAAAATGTTTTTTTATCTTATACGGTGAGTGCGGCTATTTTCTACTATTATTAAATCATCTAAGATTCCCTTACAAACTTATAAGAATATTTCAAAATAAATGTTTTCTTTTATAATTATATGACTTTTAAATTATTTCAAAATAGAAAGAGATATTTCTCTAAATTTTTTTATTTCATCTATGTCAACATCCTTATGTTGGATTTTATGCTTGTTTAAAGTTGATTTCTTATGATATAAGTCTTCTATATTTTATTGAATATTTTTTGACATGTTTTAATGCGGATGTGTTATTATTATACCATTCATGGTTTATGGATAAAGTACTAACATTTCATATGATGGTTTTAATTCAAATTTTTATGATACATTTAATCCTTTTAATATGATTAATGCATTGGACTTAGTAAGTGACAGGTGGAGCCCTTTATAGATCCTCGATGAATCATTAGGTCCCATGAAGAAATCTAGTTTCTTGGCCCAAGTCTAGGAGAAAATCCTATTTTTATTCTTGGATCAAGGCCTTGACTATATGGTTATGAAGTCTATCATTATGAATTCCATCATTATGAAAGTTGCTATTGATATTGCATATAATTAATCGACTTGTAGAATATCCATGTGAATATGTGAATGGAATTATTTGATTTTATCTTTTCCATATAATCCTTATGTTTATGTTTAAATGGATTTTTCTTTAGTCTAATACATTGCCTTAAATGTCTATGCCTATTTATGAAAGTTTCCACAATTCTTTTATTCTTAATGAGAAACTAAGATCACCCATTTGTATGTTTCATTTTTTCCAATATGTGAAGAAGTATTTGGTAGTTTCCCTGTAGGGTTATGCTAAGGATATACGTGTGTTCAAAAGGGGAAAAATGTTGTTGATGTTTTTATTTCTTGATGTTATGTAAAAATTATGAATGTATCTAGAACTTCCAAGGATACTAAAATGATCGGTCTTTCGGGACATGATTCCTTATATCATGTTAGTGTTATGTAATATTGCACAAACTCTTGGTAACTTGGGTCAGGGTGTTAGAGTTGGTATTAGAGGAAGTTTAGTACAGACCATTGAAACTAGATTTATAAAATCTCTGATTAGAGAACACTACCCTAAGATAGTCTTTTGGTATTATTATAGAAGAACATCCTAGAATTTTGTTACTTTATAGTTTTTGTGAGTTTTACATGCAATAAATGCCTGTTTGGATATATGCAGGTAGATGCGGATCTGGCACTGATGTACCTAGGGGTAAAACCCAAAATCACCGATTTGAGCTAGACTCGAATGGGAACTAGTCAATGACAACTTTCCTTGATGCACAGTAGGTTACAACACTCTCAGGGGATATGCTTAGGATAATTCTCATTATCTTTACAAACCATTATGAAGGGTTTATGAGTATATACCTCCTTAATGAAAATATTTTTATGATTAAGGATTATATCCATAAATTGTTCAATTTATGTTATGTGTTTTAAAAGTTCAGAATTATGTATTATGATTCATAAACTAACCTACTTTATGCCATTGTTTAGAAATGGCTCCAGGTGGAAGGAATAACAACCATATCAATGGACATAATCCATGTAGGTATTTTACTTCTACTCAAGATAATTACAGTGGAGATGGTGATGCAATTGGTGCAGATTAGATTATCACTATACTGGGACAACTGACTCAGTTTATGAATAATAACCTTACCTGTATGGATCACCCTGATCCATAATGCATAGGATCAATGATATAATGATTCATAAGGAAAAAACCACCAAAATTGAATGGGAGTACAAATCTGTTAGTAGCTGAGAAATGGATAAGTTCCTTAGAAAACATATTTCAACCATTGTGGAGTAGAAAAAGGGAAAAACTTGACTTGGCATGTTATCGCCTCATGGGATATGCAGATCAATGGTGGTCATTGATTCAAAACACCAAGAAATATGATGAAGTATCAAGCATGGAATTGAGGGATTTTAAAGATATTTTCTTGTAAAAATACTTTCCTTGTGACCATCAATAAGATATGGAAATACAATTTTTGAGTCTCAGGAAAAAGGAGGATGAGAATGTTGCAAAGTATTACTCTAACATTACTAGGTTAGCAGGAAATGGTGAAAATTATATACATAACCCATGGAGTATAAATGATCTATTCTTTTATGGGCTAAAACCATTTCACTGGAGATAATTAGTCTCAAAACCCTTCTTATCATACAAGTATATTATCTCACGTTCTATCAAGAAAGAAAAAGAGTTCTCTATCTCTAAAAACTTTAAAGCAATGTAGGGGAAGAAGGGATCTACTGAACACTCTGGAAATGAAAATAATGCGAAGAAGGGAAAAGTGGAATATCCATCCTATAGTAAATATGGGAAAAAACCCCCTGTTAATTTACTAAATTGAATGTTAGTCTGTTACAATTGTGGTTAAAAATGCCACTATGCTCATGATTGCAAGGGAAAGAAAGAGGTTGTCAATGTTGAATGATACAATAGTAGAGAAATGGGTCCTTATTCAATTGAATGCCTTAAGCTCCTACGGAACATACCTCAAAAAGTCCGTAGGAGTATGGAAAAGCTTCTGTGATCACTACACTAAGGTTGAAGCACCTAAAGACTTGGGGGCAGGTAATTTAAGGGTTTCCTCAAGTTTAGAAAATGCTTTATTGGATTCTGGATCATGTCATTCTTTTATATTTTCCCAATTTTCGAAGAAAATTAGATATTTCCAATTTGATTGAAAATTAGATATTTCTAATTTGATTTAAAAAGGTATTTGTCAGTCAAAACTCATAAGGGAGGTATCATTACAACAATGTTTTGGGAATCAATTCCAATGTAGGGCATATAATGTTTCATTATCTGCTGATCGCATCGTCATACCCCTGATTGAATTTGATATAATCCTTAGTATGGATTGGATTTCAGAACAGGATGCGAAAATTTATTGTAAGAACAAGGAGGTTACAATTCTCGATGATGATAAGGAGTACCTTATCATTACAGTAGAAACGTCCCCATCTGATTCTTTTCTAGATCCACCCCCCGTAGCTCTAATAAATTCAATTATTGGGGAAGATTAGAATGAAATAATCATGGGTGAGGAAAAGAATGTTTGAATAGAGGATGTACCTATTGTACAAGAATATGTTGAAGTGTTTCTACAGGATTTACTTGGACATCACACAGAACGAGAATTTGAGTTTTCCATTGGTGTAATTCCTTATTCAAGGCCCATATCAAAGAACGCTTATAGAATGGCCACAGTAAAATTAGTGGAACTAAATAAAAAACTAGATGAATTGAGAAATAAAGGATTTATTTTACCTAGTGTTTTTCCATGGGGAGCCACTCTCCCTTTTGTAAAGAAGAAAGATGAATCTATGAGGTTGTGCATTGACTGTAGGGAGATCAATGCTATAACAATAAGGAACAAGTCTCCCCTACTACGCATTGAAGATTTATTCCAAAAACATCATGGATCTAAATATTTTTTGAAGAATTAACTTTGATATAGATATAATTAGTTGTGTGTGAAGAAGTAAAACATTCTAAAAATAGAATTTCAAACTACATATGAGCATTAAGAGATTACAGTAATGCCTTTTTGATTGAAAAATGCACCCTCCATCCTCATGGATCTGTGGAATATTGTATTCAAGGAATATCTTGAGGACATTATAGTGGTATTTATTGATGATATCTTGGTATAATCCAAAATCTATCAAGATCATGAAAATCACTTGCGCATTATTCTAATGTCTCTTAGAAGAAATGAATTATATGGGAAGTTAAGCAAGTTTGAATTATGGATTAAAAAGATTTCATTTCATGGACATATTTTCTCTACGGATGGAATCTCTATTGATCGCAATTCACAAATGGCTAGCACCAACAATTAAAACTGATGTAAGTAGTTTTATTGGTTTAGAATTTTGTTTTGGGCATTTCTTCCATATTTTTTCCCGATTGGAAAAACCATTAACCAAGATCACTCTTAAAGGGGTTAAATTTGTTTGGAAAAAAGAGTGTAAAGAATGTTTTGATGAACTGAACATAAGATTCTTTAATGATGTTATCTTGAATCTACTGTCACGGAATGATGGGTATGTTATTTAGAGTGATTCTTCAAAGAAAGGACATGGTTTTATCCTTATTAAGAATGATAGAATTAATGCATATGTATCACGGAAGATAAAAATTAATGACCAAAAGTATCCCACTCAAAATATTTAGTTAGCAGCTATAATATTTGCATTGAGAATATGAAGACATTATCACTATGGTGAAAAATTTTAGATTTATACTAATCAAAAGATTTAGAATGATATTTTCTAACAAAAATAACTAAACATGAGGCAATAGAGATGGGTTGATCTACTCTAGGATTAGTATTTCACAACAAACTACCACCTAGGGAAGGAAAATATGGTGGGAGATGCTTTTTGGAGAATGTATCATTGAGTTTTAAACAAGATGAGAGTTCAAATGGATCATATTTTCATGGATCATGTAATGATGGAAATGAGAATTAACATGGAAGGTGAAACATCAATTATTTTTCAAATGATTTCCAAACCATATTCACTAGAAAGGATAATAAGTTCATAGACTGAGAATGATTAATTTCAAAAGAAATTCAAAGGCTTGAACGATGGGAGATTGATCAACTTCGTATATAAGGAGGGAATTTTGAAATTTTGGAAGAGACTTTGTGTTCCTGATATACCAAATATAAAAAGGTAATTGTTGAATGATTCACATTACTCCAATTTCTCTATACCCCCAGGTAGCACTATGATATATACAGATTTGAAGGAACATTTTTTGTGGGACAACATGAATAGAGTAATTGTTGATTTTATGTCAAGATGTATGGTTTTTCAATAAGTGAAGGCTTGAAGGAAACAACATAGAGGATTCTTGCAACCTCTTTCCATACTTGAGTTGGAATGGGATAATATTATGATGGACTTTGTTATGGGGCTACCGAAGACTCTGTGAAGGAATGAAGCAACATGGGTCATTGTTGACCGCCTTACCAAGTCATCACATTTTCATTCTATAAGAGAATATTCACCACTTGATCGTTTGGAAAGACATGATATTATGGAAGTTGTAAGACTCTATGGTGTACCCCTATTGATTGTTTCTGGTCGTGATCCACATTTTACGTTAAGATTATAGAAAAGCATTTAGAAGGCCCTGGATACTGAACATCGTTTGGGCACTGCCTACCACATTCAAATCGATGGTCAATCAAAATGGAATAATCAAACCATAGAATACATGTTGAGATCTTCCTCACTTGACGTTCAAGATACGTGAGATCAATATTTACCTCTGCTAGAATTTTCTTATAATAATAGCTTCTATTAAGGTATTTAGATGGCACCATATGAAGCGTTATATGGAATGAGATGTCGCACACCAACTAGTTGGGATGATGTTGGTGAAAGAAAGATTGTATCCCAAATCTTGTTGAGAAAATGATGTAAAGGGTGAAGGTTATCCAAACCCACATCAAAGAATCTCAAAGTGGGAAAAAGAGCTATGCCGATAACCGATTGAAGTATTTGGAATTTTAGGTAGTAGAGCATGTTTTCTTGATGGTATCTCCATGGAATAGTGTTATACATTTCGGTAAAATGGGTAAATTGAGTCCCATGTACGTCAGACCTTTTGAAAATATAGATCGAATTGGAGTTGTAGATTATCATTTGGAAATGATTCCATGTCTCTCCAAAGTTAATTATGTGTTCGAAGTATCGCAATTGAGAAAATACAGGTCTGACCCAAACGCATGTACTCACCTATGGGGAAATTGAACTATAACCGGATCAGTCATATTTTGAAGAGTTTGTCAAAATTCAATACACAAGAGAAAATGTTTTGAGAAACTGGACAATTCCTCTAATAAAAGTTATAAAGAGAAATAATATGATTGAAGAGGCGACGTGGGAACCAGAGGAATATTTGATGAAGAACCAGCTGAATCTTTTTTTTGTGGTAGTGTTATTAATGTTTCAAGGATGAAATTATTTGAAGGACGGAAGAATGTAAGACCCCAAGCTTCCACGATATGTTTCCCTTTGAATAATGGAATAGCTTGCATTGTACGTAACTTTGAGATTCAAAGACACCACGACCAATCAAACTAGTCATTATGAATATCAATACCCACTTTTTAAAATTTTTTATAATTTATTTTACAAAATGGGCTTCATTTTTGAATTCACAATATTTAAATTAGCTTAGGGTGAATTTTTGGTATTTTTCGGAAAACATTTAATTTTTGTTGAATAGTGAAAAATACTTCGTCAATGGTAAAAACCGACTTTTTATTTAAATAATTATTTATTTTATTTAAATTTATCTTAGGTAAAAATTTAAAAATAATACATATATATGTTCAATGTAATTAATTTGAGTAAATTTTATAATATGTTTAGATATATTAAAATTTTATTTGAACTTTTTACCGTCTTTTACACGCTTTCTAGGACCATTTGCAAATTTGCATAGAACATAAATTTAAAACTTCTTTACATGAATTTAAAAAATCTAAGAGACACAGTTAATATCATTATGTAAAATGTGGGTCAATAATTTGAAAATAATTATTGTTGAACAGTAACTTTTGACTTTTATTTACCAAAGTTGAAATTAAATAGGGTAATTAAGGGTAAAAATGATATCAAAATTACCTTAACACATGTCCTAATTCTATTGGATAAGTATAATTCGACTAAAAACAAATATAGGAATAATATATGATCCTCTTTGGTCCACTTGGATTATATCATGACCTTTATTATTATTTTTTTAAAAAAATTGTTAAATGAGTAAAATTCAAAGATTAATAAGTAAACAATTTTTACTATAGGGATAAACACAATATAAATTCAACATTAAATTTTATTTAAAGATAAAATAATTTCATACATAATTATTTTTTAGTTATAATTTTTAGACATTAAATTATTTATCTTATTTATGACACAATAATGATGCAATAATTACCTTATTAATGAAATATTAAAATAATTGATATTATAAATAATCAAAAAAATGTAAATTGAGACTTTAGATGAATTACACTAATTTTCTAGGTTAACATGACATGTTAGGATGGGTTAAATAAATTTAATTTGAAGTGATAAAGGGTTTATGGATTCAAAAAAATCAAATGAAAAATAGTGTCAAAAATGACATAGTTGAGTTTTTAAAACAAATACTATATTATTAATTGATATAATATTTCTAAAACTATAAGGATTACAAAGGATATAGATAAGGTTATATATATTAATAATTAACCACATGGGGGTTTCTAGGCTTGTTATAGTATTTTTATTAACCATATAATATACAAATACAAAGAGACATGGTAAATGTCAATAGAAAACCCCATGTGGTTTGATATCACTGGACTGAGGATATCATTATTTATATCCATTACTATGATTTTTGTTCTCTACCCTTGCCTTTTAAATTTTTTCCAAATTTTATATGGATTTTTATGGGAAATAATTTAGTTATGTTAAATTTAATGAATATTTGAAAAGAAATCATGTTTTATTTAAAAGTTTTTACATTTTGGATGAAAAGGGTAATGTTTTAGTGTCATCCTAATGTAAGATTCTGGGATGTTATGAATGTTTTATATACTAATTCTATAAAAATGTAAACCTAAAAATATCATCTATGTGTAATAAATTTTTGTGTCTAATACTCAATAATATGTAATGGTTTAAACCTTGGTCATTATAGATTTTATCCGAGGATGGCTTATATAACTTCTGGGGTTAGGATGATGTTAATATAATAACAAAAATGATTTTTAATTTATGTTTGATTTGAAATGATATAAAATTTAAATATTACCTTGTTTCATTATCTATGATATGTCTGTCGATAATGGGTTTCTCTATAAGAAACGGTGAAGCTGAAGTAGGAAGGCAACAAGATGCTTATATCTACCTGAATATGTAGCATTGAATGTTTGGAATCCGAACCATGCATTTTGTGATAGAAATGGATCAGTTGAATCATGTGATAAATATTTTTTGTATCCATTCTAGATAGGAACTTGACCTACCACAACAAAACAAATATTTTGTGGATCATTTTATGAGGAAATTTCCTGCATCATTTAGTGGAACCATAGATCAAGTGATAGAAAAAAATATGGATCCATGATCTAAAGATGATATTTGAATTCATGGGATGCTCAAAACATAAAAAGATAATTCTATCCATTAATATTATTAAAGGTGAAGGTGATCAATAGTGATATCTAGTTAAGACTACGATAGAAATAGATGGTCTTGATAGTATATAATGGGATGATTTTTTTAGTATTTTCCCTCGAAAAATATTTTCCTAAACTATTCTACATAGAATAGATTAAAATCATGGAACTGAATCAGAAAGACGGTGATTCTATGGTAGCATATGAAGATAATTTTACAAGACTAGACAATTACTTGCTAGATTTTACTTCGGATTTTGACATTAAAATTTATAGAATTTACTCTCTTTTGAAAACAAATTATAAAGTGATTTAGCTTCAAGAGAATTTAAAATATTTGAGAATTATTTTTTGTGATAAAAAATGGGATATAGTGTTTTCTGAAACGTATATTCCTCTTAAAGACAATAATAAGAAGCATTTACGTTGGTAGGAATGGGGGAAGAGTTAACCAAATAAATATGGACGTACCAAAATCAATCCCCCTTCTTATGAAATGTGTGCAAAAAATAATCCTTGTTAATATATTGTAAATTCAAGGAAATCATCCAGATGGGTAATGTTTGGGTAAATTCCATGTGGCTGAATGAAAAATTATTCAAAAACTATTGATAATATAAAGGTGGGATGCTTTAAATATAGGGTATTGGGTCATTTTGAAAATGAGTGTCTGAAGCTATTTACACATACCTGAAATCAGTTAGATCAGAAGAAGAACAATGTCTAAAATTCATTTTTAACCACTTTAATAGATATTGATATGTTAAATGATGTGATATTAGGTACATTTCTAGTTTTAACATATTTTTAATAAGTGGTTTTTGATTCTAGTTCTACATATTTCATTATTTATATGAAAAATTGTAAAATTTTTGGAATTTTACCTCATGTAATGAAACCATAATTCTTGGTAAAAACACAAGGAAAAAATATTGCGAAAAAAATTAAATTACAATAATCTACCTATCTTTTTCTATGGAAAGATTTTACTTGAAGGCCTTGTTTTATTGCCACTAATGGTGTTTAATGTTAATCTGGGTATAAACTAGATTTGTTTTTATCATGATAAGGTAGATTGTAGAGAAATCAATATTTTTTAATAAATATTTTCAGTTTCTTTAAACGAACTAACCCATACCATTGATAACATATCAGGAAGCTACAAAAATGATAAAATATGGATATGAATATTATCTTTCACATATTTTTGTGGAAAATGGAACTATCTAGATTAATTAGGTGTTAGGGATTAATGAATATGTGTATGTTTATCCAGATGATTTTAGTCATGTTATTCATGATCGAGAGGTTTAGTTAACTATTGTCGTTGTTCTAAATGCTAATCAAATTTAAAAATACCTTTATCGAATGACTCAAATGGAACTTCTCGAATTAAAAAAGTAGTTACATGAATTATTAGATACGGGATTAATTCAACCCAGCACATCACCATGGGGTGCACATATCTTGTTTATTAAAAGGGAGGATGATTCAATGATAGTTTTCAATGATTATATATTCTTAAATAACATCACTATTATAATTGTATCCTTTTCCTTATAGAAATGATTTGTTTGATTTTTTCTTGGGAGAATAGTATGTTTTGATGTTTGATATGAGGTCGTGCTACCATTAGTTGAATGTAAAGGATAGAGACACCCCGAAGACATCATTTTGTACTACATATAGTCATAATGAATTTGTAGTTATTCCCTTTTGGATAATTAATAGACCTTTTTAATTCATGGGTATCAGGAATCAAATATCTAAGGAGTTATTGGATATTTTTTGGGTTTTTTATATTGATTAAATCATTGTATATTTTAAAAGTAAAGACGAGAATAAAAACATCTCATGGTTCTTTTGAATACTATAAAACAAAATAAATTGTATGAAAAAATCAGCATGTGTGAATTTTGGTTGCAACAAATTTCTTTCCTCGGTCACATTGTTTCCAAAGCTGGATTAACTATTTATCCGTCTACCAAAAGTTGTTGAAGAAAGGACCAGACCCACAAATATAACTGAGATATGAAGATTTATTAGTTTGGAAGGTAATTATCAGAGTATTTATGAGAACATTTCATTTGTGTGTAGCCTAAAAGATAATTTAAATATAAAATGATTTAAATTCATCTGGAAAATAGATTATGATGATTGTTTTTAGGAATTGAATATAATATTGGTGAGTGCCCCAGTTCTGAACAAACCTTCTAGAAGTAAAAATTATTTCATATATAGAGATGATTCTTTGAATGGAGTTGGTTATGTTTTTATTTAGAATGATCAGTTAATTTCATATGAATCATGTTAGTTGAACCATCCTGAGTTATGTTTCCATAAAAATTATTTGGAATTAGATTTTGTTGTTTTTGAATTAAACTTTTTGGAGGCATAATTTAAATGGAGTATAATGTAAAATATATAATGGACATAAATGTTTAAGGAAGATAAATTTACTCAAAAGGAATGAAACATGGCATAGAGATGATGGATGGAATTAATCAAGTATTATTATAGAATAATTCATTACCATCCTGGAAATGCAAATATAGTGGATGAGGAATCGAGTTAGAAAAGTAATGTTATATTAACTATGATATGTTTAGATCATGAACGTTTTGTGAATGATTTGATTAACTTTTTCTTGGATGAGGTTGGTGCATGAAATTACTCTATTTTGTTTAAAGTTTCAATGAAGTCATCCTTGTCATACATAATAATTCTAGAGTTGAAATAAGATGATGAGCTACAAAAAAAAGGATGAATTGGTTAAAATGGGTATGTTTCTAGAATTTAGACATGAAATGAATTGTTTTTTGAGGATTTGGAGGTGATTGTGTGTTTCCTATTATTCTCAGTTGATGTAATAATTTTTTTATGAATTTCACAATTCTCCATTTTAATATCATCCTAGCAGCACAAACAAGAACAAAAATATTTGGTGGGTATTACAAGTGGGATGGAATGAAATGGGATATTTCAAATTTTACCATTTAATTTTTGACATGCCAAAAATTTAATGCATTGCGGTAGCAACTGAAGGGGGTGTTTCAACCATTACTAAGGAAATATTGGGAATGGCAAATTATATCCATGGAATTCATTGTGGGACTACCAAAGAAATTTCAAGGTAATAATAATAGTAGGGTTATTGTTTATCGTCTGACTAAAACATCACTTTTTCTTCCTATATGATATACTATGTATTTGGATCAGATTTCAATATTGTACCTCAAATATATTTTCATGTTACATGGAGTTCCTCTTTCCATTATATTTGACCATGATCTTAAGTTAACATATTACTTTTTGAAAGGTCCTCAAAAGACATAGGTCACATAATTAAATTTTAGAAATTATTTTCATCCTCAATATGATGGACATAATGATAGAAAAAACTAGACATTGGGGGATAAAATTCAAGAATATTTAATGTACTACCTGGGAAGTTGGGAAAAACATTTTCTTTATTTGAGTTTCATTATAATAATAGAATTAAATCTTGTATACATATAAAAACTTTTGAGGTATTTTATGGAAAGTGGTGTCGATGTAGAGACCTGAAGCCTGACGTACATTGACATTACATTACATTTGCAAAATACATAGTACATAACAAAAACACACACACAAGGATCGTAATAGTTTAGTGTCATTGGAAACTCGGAATATAATCTTCTAATCCTGGTGAAAGATCTTCAACATCTCCCATGAAGATCTTCCTTTTTTTTATACTTAAAACCTTTCTTTATATCCTGGGGAAAAGAAAACATAAAAGGGTGAGCTCAAATGCTCAGTAAGGGTAAACAAATGAAATATCAATCACATCATATACATAAGCACATAACATTGGAAATCTTAACCAGTAAAAGAGTGCATAATTTCATAACATGGGATAAATCATGACAGTGAAATGTAATCACAATAATCATAACTTAAAACATTGAACTTTGTGGCATACACACATAATCATAGAGAATAATTTCTTGTTAGTCAAGACTCATTTCCAAGACTATCTTAGTGAACAAAGTCCCTTTCTGAACCGAGTCACCCTCATTTCAGTCCTGTTTCACTGAACCCGTATAACCTACCGTTCCAGCCATGTCTATCTCATGAGATATAAAATCTTTACCCAATGCATTGGAGGGAGATATAGGTCCCACCCATCTCATAATGATACCATTATTATGTGTTCCACAAAATCATAAAGCATACATCATTGCATAACCCATGTAATAAAAATGGGAATCTTAAACATCGTGACATCATAAAACAATTCATATAAGATTAAAGAATTCATAAAAATAATTCCCTCACAATACAATCAAATCAATGTAATAATAGGGATATAAACAGAACCCTTTATTATCGTAGATGGAAAATAATTTTGATAAAACACTTGAACTCCATTCTTGAGGAAAATATCATTTCTTCTTCAAAAAAACTTTTCCTTTAATAACATGTCATACAATTCTAAACTAAAAGAAGTTGATTAAATATAAACTTGAAAACTTGTAATGTAAGATTCTTGGAAATAATTTTTTAAAAATCCATTCATGCCGTATAAGTTAAAAAAACATTCTTCTTGTACTTTTGTCGAAAAAGTTAAAAAATGTACCTCGTACAAAAAACAACAAAAGATTCCTTTCTTATCTATTACTAAAACTTACCGAAGGGTAAAATTGGATTTAAACAATTGTAGGTGGATGGAAATAATATTACATATTGAGGAAACATGGATGTGGATGATAAAATACACCCCAGTAAATACCAAAGTATAAACAATCTCAGATAAAAATGAGATTGTGATATTTCCCATACCTTAGGTCCGAATTGCTTTGTAAGTGTTCGAACCTCATGTATAATGATTTAAATAATGTTATTGACTTATTCCAGAATCATACTTATTTTTATGATATCATATATGGTCATATTCTTTGCTACTTAGTAGTAATATTTCATTGCTACTTGTTATTCAGGTGTTTATAACTTTTTGTTCTTATGTGTGTTTTGTCGAATTAATTCTTATTCTTATCTTTGGGTTATAGATACCTCATTTCCAGAATGGTATTAGTGTAATATATATATCATATTCATTCAATTCAATTCATTTATATAATCATTATGAAAGGATGATCATGTAGAACGAGTCGCATCACATCGTGGAGACGGTATTCCGTACGTACGCACGAGTGATGATATCGTTCCTAAGATCGTGGAATTGTATTGGAGTATATGTATACTATTTCAGAATCAATATCACATTATAATAGTCATATATAGTCATTATTTACACCATTATACCCATCCAAGTAAGGTGGTGGTGGAAAACAGATTACACCACGGCGTGGAGACGGTATTCCGTACGTACGCACGCGTGGTGATTTCTTTTTCCGTAGGATGGATAGATGGTGAAATAGGGTTGTTTCATACTTATAATAACATATCAGTATATGAGTGATACTGTTTTTATTAGTTAATAATGAAACATCTAAAGAAGAAGAAGTGGAAGAAGAAATAAAGATGAAAGAATTGGTAACTGACATTACCTCTTCTTTGAAGTGCTTCTTTGAGACCTTTTTTAGGGCACTAAAATTGGTCTTTGAGGAAGACCAGAACCTCTAGGATGTTTCTAGGGAAGTGTAGAGGATAATTGGGCAGGGGTTGGCCGAGCATGAAGGCTCAAAGTTGTGTGAGGAAGAGAGGGAGGAGGTGCCCTTTTATAAGGGAGGAGAGGGGCACCTTTGGAATAACTAAAAATATTATTTTATTATAAAGTCATGTTCGGTTTTAAATAGCTCCAAATTTATTTATTTCTAGGATAAGGTGGGGATGGGTCGAAATCCTCTCATCCAATAGAATTTAGACAAGTTTAGGTTCCTATTTTAACCTTATCATTTTGATTTAACATAAAGTTAAATAATTGTACTTTTATCGTGTCTTCTTGTGTTCTTACACTATAAGGTTAATAAACATACTATAAGAAGCCAAACGAACCCCAAGTTGTTTATTATTAATATATATAACCTTATCTAAGTCATTTGGCTGAACCGTAGATTTTTAGGAATAAAATAACAATTAATAATATAATATTTGTTTTAAAAACTATTTTATGTCAATTTTGTCACTATTTAGTAATTGATTTTTGTGAAAATCATAACAGAATGATAAGTTCTAAAATAGTTAATTAAATAAATACTAACATGTCATATTAACCTAGAAAATTAGTTTAATTCATAAAAAGTCTCAAATTATATTTATTTGGGTATTTATAACATCAATTATGTCAATATTTCAATAATAAGATAATTACTACATCATCGTTGTGTCATCAATAAATTAAATTATATAATGTCTAAAAATTAGAAATAAAATACCATTATGTAGGAAATTTCTTTAGCTTTCTAATTAATATTTATAGTCGAATTTATCTTATGTATAACCCCATATTAAAAATTATTTACTTATTAAACTTTGATTATAACTATTTTAACCCTTCTTTAAATAAATTAATAATAAATGTCCTAATCTAATCCAAATGGGCCTAAATGGTCATATTTTATTCCTATGTTTTTTTGGTCGAATTAAAAATGTTAAATAGAATTAAGACATGTGTTAGGGTAATAATAATATCATTTCTACCCTTAATTACCCTATTTACTTTTTACCGTGGTAAAAAAAAGTAAAAAGTTACTATTCACCAAAAATTATTTTCATCTCATTTAACCACATTTTATTTACTGACATCAACCGTGTCTCTCGGATTTTTGAAATTCCACTCACAGAAGCGGTAAAATTAAGTTTTATGAATAATTCAGTTTTATTAACTACCACTTAGTGGTTTCACTATTCATCAAAAATTGAAAGTTTTCAGAAAAATACCAAAAATTAGGCCTAAGCTATATTTTATATTATGAACTCAAAAATGATTTCTATTTTACCAAATTCAAAACCTATCAGTTGCATTAATTAATTTAAAAATTAATTCTCGTCGTCAAAAAAAAATAGCGTGTTCTTAAGAGATAATAACTATCAAAAGATTGACACTTGTTTATGTCTCGTTTAAATGTGAAATTACATCCAATGACCATCATTGTATTAAATTGTAAAAATATATTCTAAATATAATTTAAAACCACTCAAATTAATAATATATCACTATTAATTATTTTGATTAGAAATGTTGTTTTTAATTAAAATTTAGTAATTTTCACTCTTCATCAAAATATGAAAGTTATCCGAAAATCACCAAAATTTCACCCTAAGTTAATTTTGATATTCCGAATCCAAAAACGAAGTCCATTTTGAAAAATAAAATTTACAAAATTTCAAAAATTGGTTATTACTATTCATAACGGTTAGTTTTAATAATATTTTAATAGCATATCGTTGTTTAAGGAAACTTGGTGTTGCGTACAACACACGCTATCGTGGAAGGTCACGATTGCGTGTAATTCAAGGAAAGTCAAGGATGCGTGTTGTGAAAGTTCCTTTTGGTGTAGCGTACAACACAAGACATTAATGAAATTAAAAATAATATTTTTCATAAAATCTCGGGGTGTTACATTCTACCCCCCTTAAAATGAATTTCTCCCTCGAAATTCATCGGGGTTATAAATGGTTTACTATTCGAAAGTTTATTTAATCGAAACCTACATCGTAAAGAGGAATACCAAAACCAATTTTTAAAAACAAAAGTATGAAACGTAACAGTTTCCCAAATAAACTAATCACTCGGTTTTCACATAGGTGAAAATATGGATATGGATGAGAAATCTAACCATCATGTTCTGATGGATAGTGGTAGAGAACATGGCTATGGAAAAGCTAGAAATCACAAATCCATAAATCTGTGATGATCTACGGTACCATCTGATTAATCAGATATAAGAGCACTAGGACAACATTTTTGGTTTTCAAGATCGTTTCCCTAAAGTTGAAGAGTTTGAATTAGAATAAATACTTACTTTATTTTGCTACAATCTCACTGTTGTTCGTGCCATGAACAATTTCTACTTCATATCTTAAATAAATGAAGTTGAATTTTTTATTCGTGAAGTGTTAGCAGATCATGTGATAGAATGACGGGTCATTCCATCTGTCTCAAACAAAAGGATAGAAAAAGTTATTAAATATACATAAGTCATTCTATAGTGAGATTAATCATATATGGTTCCTAAAATGGACTTATACTTCATATATCATATTGCTTAATATAATAAAACTAGTTTCTACTAAACAGGGGCTTCTTGTAGGCCAGTGGTAGGCGATAAAGGCCAGTCGCACTTCGGTTGTGGGTTCGATTCCCACAGCCTTGTCCGACGCGATGGGTTGTCGCCCGTCCTGCAGGTTGTCCTTTTTCTAAAGCTATATTACTATAACATCCCATCAATAATATCAAAAAACGTTTTATCCTAACTTATGTCCAACATAATCCATTCTAATCTTTAGGATTATCTAAATTACTTCGGTCCAAGATCATAGTATAAAGAAAATGATTACTTGAAATGTCACAGAAAATCACCTGAATTCCATCATTTATCCCCCATATATCATAAGATATATCTTGTTGGTAAAATGTGAATACCTTAATCATGTATTCACTTGAAGAATGAAAACCCATTGAACCTTTTTGAAAACATGAATGTAGTTAAAAATTAACACTTTCCACATACCAAAATCCAAAAATTCTATATACTCAAACAATGATATAACCTTCTCCTTATATCAGTCATGAGCTCATGAATACTATCAAACATTTAATTTTCTCCTTCTCCCTTCATTATGTGCATATCATCTACATTCCAAAAATATCTGAATAACCATTCATGGATACTGGTAACATTAATCATACACTTTCAAAACTCAAGGAAAGGAAACAGTGTAACAATCCTTAGATGTCTCTTTATTTCATAGTACCATGAGATTACTTATAAAACATTACACATGATAAACATGTAATCATTCCACTACCTATTGACCGAGCTTCAACAATTCTTTCATCTCACATATCATTTGTAGTCTCTTCATCATCATTCATATAAATACTACCCATACGACCATACTGATTCTCTTCATGAGACTTTCCCTTAGGGCATTGGTTTTCATAATGCTCGTACATTCCACATTTAAAACATTTAACCATTTTTGATGTCGTAGCAAGACCATTATCCTCATCCCTGGTGTTAACTGAACATTTTCCTTTCCACTTACTGGCTTTGTGTCCTTCTTTTCCACACCCAAAGCATCTTCCAGTTCCTTTGAAACATTCTCCTTAATTCCTCTTTCCACATGATTTACATTGGGGAAATTGAACTTTCTTTCCTCTATGATCATCTTGAAACTCCATCTTTCTCTTATTAGCCGAGTCAGGAAACTTACCAAATTTTACTTTATTGATCATATTATGAGATTTCTGATTCGGCATAATAATGATGTTTAGACCTCCAAATACCATTTCATTTGGATTCTCATGAAGAATATCATTCCATTTTCCATCATATCCTCCATTATTGTGAATCATCTTGTTTCCAGCCATTTTCTAAAACCCAAAAAGAATAGTGTGAGAGGCAAAAATCATAATAAAGGGGGAGTAACTTCAATATCTAACATCCCTGGTATAATCTAATATCTTTACCATAGTTCTAGGACTATATTCTATACGTATACTTATCTTTAGGGACATCCCTAGACATACCTTAGAAATATCTCTAGGGATCTCAGTAACGTTTTCACATCCTAGTTTCCAAAGGTTGACTAAACCTTTCCTATGATACCAACTGTAGAGACCCGAAGCCTGACGTACATTGACATTACATTACATTTGCGGAATACTTAGTACATAACAAAAGCACACACACAAGGATCGTAATAGTTTAGTGTCTTTGGAAAATCGGAATATAATCTTCTAATCCTGGTGAAAGATCTTCAACATCTCCCATAAAGATCTTCCTTTTCTTATACCTAAAAACTTTCTTTATATCCTGGGGAAAAGAAAACATAAAAGGGTGAGCACAAATACTCAGTAAGGGTAAACAAAAGAAATATCAATCACATCATATACATAAGCACATAACTTTTGGAAATCTTAACCAGTAAAAGAGAGAATAATTTCATAACATGGGATAAATCATGGCAGTGAAATGTAATCACAATAATCATAACATAAAACATTGATCTTTGTGGCATACACACATAATCATAATGAATAATTTCTTGTTAGTCCAGACTCATTGCCAAGACTATCTTAGTGGACAAAGTCCCTTTCTGAACCGAGTCACCCTCGTTTCAGTCCTGTTTCACTGAACCAGTATAACCTACCGTTCCAGCCATGTCTATCTCATGAGATATAAAATCTTTACCCAATGCATTGGAGGGAGATATAGGTCCCACCCATCTCATAATGATACCATTCTTATGTCTGCCACAAAATCAGAAATCATACATCATTGCATAACCCATGTAATAAAAATGGGAATATTAAACATCGTGACATCATAAAACAATTCATATAAGATTAAAGAATTCATAAAAATGATTCCATCACAATACAATCAAATCAATATAATAATAGAGATAGAAACAGAACCCTTTATTATCTTAGATGGAAAATAATTTTGATAAAACACTTGAACTCCATTCATGAGGAAAATATCATTTCTTCATCAAAAACACTTTTCCTTTCATAACATGTCATACAATTTTAAACTAAAAGAAGTTGATTAAAAATATACTTGAAAACTTGTAAACGAAGTTTCCTGGAAATAATGTTTTAAAAATCCATTCATGTCGTATAAGTTAAAAAAACATTCTTCTCGTACTTTTGTCGAAAAAGTCAAAAAAGTACCTCGTACAAAAAATGACAAAAGATTCCTTTCATATCTTTTACTAAAACATACCGAAGGGTAAAATTGGGTCTAAACAATTGTAGGTGGATGGAAATAATATTACATATTGAGGAAACATGGATGTGGATGATAAAATACACCCCAGTAAATACCAAAGTATAAACAATCTCAGATAAAAATGAGATTGTGATATTTCCCTTACCGTAGGTCCGACTTGCTTTGTAAGTGTCCGAACCTCATGTATAATGATTTAAATAATGTTATTGACTTATTCTATAATCATACTTATTTTTATGATATCATATATGGTCATATTCTTAGCTTCTTAGTAGTAATATTTCATTGCTACTTGTTATTCGGGTGTTTATAACTTTTTGTTCTTATGCGTGTTTTGTCGAATAAATTCTTATTCTGATCTTTAGGTTATAGATACCTCATTTACAGAATGGTATTAGTGTAATATATATATATTATTCATTCAATTCAATTCATTTTATAATCATTATGAAATGAAGATCATGTAGAACGAGTCGCATCACATCGTGGAGACGGTATTCCGTACGTACGCACGAGTGATGATATCATTCCTAGGATCTTGGAATTGTATTGGAGTATATGTATACTATTTCAGAATAAATATCACTTTATAATAGTCATATATAGTCATTATTTACACCATTATACCCATCCAAGTAAGGTGGTGGTGGAAAACAGATTACACCACGGCGTGGAGACGGTATTCCGTACGTACGCACGCGCGGTGATTTCTTTTTCCGTAGGATGGATAGATGGTGAAATAAGATTGTTTCATACATATAATAACATATCAGTATATGAGTGATACTGATGTTATTACTTCATAATTAAACAACTAAAGAAGAGGAAGTGGAAGAAGAAATAAAGATGAATGAATTGGTAACAGACATTACCTCTTCTTTGAAGTGCTTCTTTGAGACCTTCTTTTAGGGAACTAAAATTGGTCTTTGAGGAAGAACAGAAACTCTACTATGTTTATATGGAAGTGGAGAGGAGAATTGGGCAGGGGTTGGCCGAGCTTGGAGGCTCAATGTTGTGTGAGGAAGAGAGGGGGGAGGTGCCCTTTTATAAGGGAGGAGAGAGGCACCTTTGGAATAACTGAAAATATTATTTTATTATAGAGTCATGTTCGGTTTTAAATAGCTCCAAATTGATTTATTTTGAAGCTAAGGTGGGTATGGGTCGAAATTCTATCATCCAATAGAATTTATACAAGTTTAGGTTCCTATTTTAACCTTATCATTTAGATTTAACATTTTGTTAAATAATTGTACTTTTATCGTGTCTTCTTGTGTTCTTACACTATAAGGTTAATAAACATACTATAAGAAGCCAAACGAACCCCAAGATGTTTATTATTAATATATATAACCTTTTCTATGTCATTTGGACAAACCTTAGATTTTTAAGAATAAAATAACAATTAATAATATAATATTTGTTTTAAAAACTATTTTATGTCAATTTTGACACTATTTAGTAATTGATTTTTGTGAAAATCATAACAGAATGATAAGTCCTATGAAATTTAATTATATCAATACTAAAATGTCATATTAACCTAGAAAATTAGTGGAATTCATAAAAAGTTTCAAATTAGATTTATTTGGGTATTTATAACATCAATTATGTCAATATTTCATTAATAAGATAATTACTGCATCATTGTTGTGTCATAAATAAATTAAAATATTTAATGTCTAAAAATTAAAAATAAAATACCATTATGTAGGAAATATTTTTAGATTACTAATGAATATTTATAGTCTAATTTATGTTATGTATAACCACTTATTAAAAATTATTTACTTATTAAACATTGATTTTAACTATTTTAACCCTTCTTTAAATAAATTAATAATAAATGTCCTAATCTAATCCAAGTGGGCCTGAATGGTCATATTTTATTCCTATGTTTGTTTTTGTTCGAATTACACTTGTCCAATAGAATTAGGAAATGTTTTAGGGTAATAATAATATCATTTCTACCCTTAATTACCCTATTTACTTTTTACCTTGGTAAAAAAAAGTAAAAAGTTACTATTCACCAAAAATTATTTTCATCTCATTGAACCACATATTACTTACTGAAATCAACCGTGTCTCTCGGATATTTGAAATTCCACTCACAAAAGCAGTAAAATTAAGTTTTATGAACAATTCAGTTTTTTTAACTACCACTTAGTGGTTTCACTATTCATCGAAAATTGAAAGTTTTCAGAAAAATACCAAAAATTAGGCTTAGGCTATATTTGATATTATGAACTCAAAAATGATTTCTATTTTACCAAATTAAAAACATATCAGTTGCATTAATTAATTTAAAAATTAATTCCCATCGTCAAAACAAATAGCATGTTATTAAGAGATAATAATTATCAAAAGATTGACAGTTGTTTATGTCTGGTTTAAATGTGAAATTACATCCAATGACCATCATTTTATTAAATTGTAAAAATATATTCTTAATATAATTTAAAACCACTCAAATTAATAATTTATCACTATTAATTATTTTTATTAAAAAATTTGTTTTTAATTAAAATTTAGTAATTTTCACTATTCATCAAAATATGAAAGTTATCCGAAAATCACCAAAATTTCACAATTTTGACATTCCGAATCCAAAAATGAAGTCCATTTTGAAAAATAAAATTTACAAAATTTCAAAAAGTGGTTATTACTATTCATAACGGCTAGTTATAATAATATTCTAATAGCATATCGTTGTTTAGTGAAACTTGGTGTTGCGTACAACACACGCTATCGTGGAAGGTCGCGACTGCGTGTAATTCAAGGCAAGTCAAGGAAGCGTGTTGTGCAAGCTCCTTTTGGTGTAGCGTACAACACAAGACGTTTATGAAATTAAAGAGAATATTTTTCATAAAATCTTGGGGTGTTACAGTCGAACTCCAGTATTTTCATATAATGTCAGGGAAAGGAAGTTGATGGAACCATAATTAGTAAAGGAAGTGACAGAAAAAGATCATATGATTTAGAAAGTCATGATGAAATCATAGGGATTGATGAAAAGTTATACAAATAATAAGAGTAGATATATCTCATTTGAGGTAGGTGATGATGTTTTTTTATAATATGTCCTTGGAAAGGTGTTATGCGTTTTGGTAAAAAAGTAATGCCTTATCCCCAATTCATTGAACCTCAATAAATATTAGATAATGTTGGTCCAGTTGTTGATAGAGTAGCTTTGCCTCCATTTTTATCTCAGGTACACAATATTTTTCATGTTTTGATGTTCAGAAAGTATGATCCAGATTTGTCTCATGTTTTGATCCCAAAAGTAGTTCATCTGGAAGAGAACCTTTCTTAAAAATAGAGACCTATTCAGATTCATGATAGTAGGGAGAACTTGTTGTGGAATATTGAAATCCTCCGGGTAAAGGTTTTTTAGAGAAACCACATGGTTGAAGAAAAAGCATGGTAATATGAAAATGTTATGTGTGGAAGGTACCATCACTTGTTTAATATGTAAATAACAATTGTGAGGATGAAACTTCTAGAAGTTGGAGAGAATCTAACACCCTAATGTTTTACAAATAAGTTTAACATAATGTTTAAAACTATAATTCTTTATATAATGAAACTTAGTTTAATGGAGATGGTCATAATCTAGTTGTTAAACATAATTTTTCTATTTATCTATTTTGAATTTCAAAAAGCAAACATACACGGTTGCGATAAAAATGTTATTTGGAATTTGATACGACCTACCAAATTTTTGGTTAATAGTAACACACCCTTATGAATATTAACTTACCCTTATGAATCGTAATATGACACCTTTGAGTTGTAAATCAACCAAATGTATAGTAACCTCACCCATGAATGTATAATAATAATGAAATCTCATATTTCCCGATATTATAATTATATATGTATTGTTATTTTTGTAAGTCATAAATATTTAACTTAAATTTTCTTATTAATCATACAATTTAAATGAAAACTTATTTTCATAAAATTTAATCATAAATTATTATATTAGTGTTATAATATAATTTTATGATACCTAAATTAATATTTCATGATTTTATAAAATAAGTTATAGTTTCTAAAATTGGTAACATTAAAATAAAATATCATTTTAAATAAGAATTAAATTTCTCATATTTAGAAATTTATTTTGATAAAATATATTTTATTTTTTAATTATAAAAATCGATAAACAATTGAGGTTATTATTTGGTATTTTTATGAAATTCTTGAATTTTGGTTAATAGCGAAATTCGAAAATTTAAGAAACATGCAAAATAAATGAATTTATGCATCATTATTGATTTATGGATGATTTAAATGGAACATTTTTAGAACTCGCATTCCCTTATTAATATTTTTCGTCATTGGAATCATGGATAATCATAGTTTTAAGCTAATACATTAATCATGTGATTGAAATAATGGAAAACCCCTCCTCTCTACCTCTATAAATATCATCCTGTCCCACTTTTCCTCTCATATATCTCAAGATTTAACATTGCCTAAATTATACCCAATCATATACAAATGGCCCTTCCACACTTCCATGTCTAGTTTGACTCACTAAAAGGAAAATACCAAATTCATTAAGGAGGATCCCATGGAGGGTATATCAAAAGGTTAAAATCATCTTTCCATTTTTTTATTTTTGTTACAATTCTTAATATTTTTTTATACTTTGTCCCTCTCCCCTAATCCAATAAGAATGAAAGCTATAGTATCATATATATACTATAATTTATTAATTCATAAGGAAAATTCAAAAACATAATTATTCTATTCTCCATATTTTCCTAATAGTAAATGCACCGTCTGTGATGTTGTTATTTATCAACATCGTGTATGATGTGTCTTTAATATCATTTACTTCCATAAAATCTTTTCATAAAACCATTAATATGGATAAATAATATTTTATTATACATATTATATGATATATTATTTTTTGGAACCATAGATGATGGTATTAATAAAATAAAAAGTGGTTTGTAATGATAAAAATCCATAAAATAAACTAACGATTATCAATATTGATTTATCAAATGATTCATCATCATATAAAATAACCGTAATGATTTATGGAATCATTTAATATTCATGGGAATGTTAATCACATATCATTATACTAATGGTGTTTCAAATCCATTAGATCGGGGAATCATTTATGATCTAACCATGGAGATTAAGGAAAAACACACCAGAAACAATGGAAAGAACATAATATTATAATTTAATGGGTGGAATGTTGTTATAAAATGATCATATATGGTCATATAAAAATTATTATTCTTTTTTAAAGTACTAATAACAATATTTCAACCATTATACACAAGGTTAACTATAATTTTAAATAATATAAACCTAAGGTTGGGTAATTCTTATCCCAATTTCCATTCGTTGGGTTAACATTCTTAATTATTCCTTATATTGTATTGAGATTATTTGTGTGGTGATATTTATAAATTATGTTATATTATTCTTATTTATATTGTATACATATATATTTGATTATATTAATTCATATTTCATTTATATTTTCAAGATACTTTCCTTTCAAAATCCATGAAATAGTCTCTTTAATAAAATTCAAAAAGATTGTTTAAATGGAATGAGTGGTATCTCATGATTTTATGAAGCTTTATTACTACGATATTTTCCCCAGATAGATTTATGTTATGTTGATCCAATTATAGATTATGATATGTTAGGGTGATCCTAATATATATCAAGATATGTTTTGTTGTGGCCATTATAGCACACGATATTTTGGGTTGAGCCCGTTATAGCCCATGATATGATGAGCGACCCCCATTATATCTCTCAAATGAATTTGGTATTCAAGATATGTAAGTGGAACAAATGGTTATTCCATATGTAAGGGATATTGAAAGAGTGATATGTTAAATGTTTCATAAAGAAAACTACATGATATTTATATGCATGCTAACATGTTTTTTTTTCTGAAATTGGTTTTATTGGGTTTTATGTTATCATACGAAAAACGATATCATTATTTATATCCCTAATGGAGTTTTTTGTTCTCATCCACAATCATATAAATATTTTCTAAAGTTTTTAAGGTTGTTTAAGGAGAATAATGATGTAATATTAATTGTTAGGAATATTTGTCAAAGAAATCAGATTTTATATAAAAAGTTATATAATTTTGAAGAAATGGATACTATTTTAGTGGTATCAACATGTATGGTTCTGGGATTTCACATATTTTTTATGTCCTAATTCTATTAAAATATATACTAGAAAAGATCCTTCTTGTGTCAGAATATATGTTTTTGTTTAAAACTCAAGAATATGTAATGTTTTATGGTTGGGTCCTCATATAAGACAAACGAGTGTGTAATATATAGTATATTGGAGGATGAAAAAGAACATGTAACTGAGAGGTAACAAAAGATGTTTGGTGGATCCCATACCTTGTGTCTGAATGCTCTATGGACTTGGAAATAACTTCACGAATAATAAAATTATTATATTTAAAATCTTTACATAGAGATTTATGTTTCAAAATATATTATATTATATGTTCTAAATATCATTTTCTTTAATAATTCTAGTACTTAGGTTCTTCTGATTGTGGTTTTGTAATGTCATTCAGAAAATTACATGGAATAATTCACGATTTTTTGATGTGGGAAAAAGTGATGTAAAATGCTTTAATAATCTAATGAATTTAATGTAATAGTTTCCTATAATATAAAATTTTCACATAATTTATACATTTTAATTAGTTTCAAGGAATATAATCAATTTAGAAAAGGATATGATAATATTTCATTTTAGGTGTTTAAATATATTCTAATAATATATTACTATTATTAATTATGGAATGTATATATAAATATTATTTAATTTTTATAATGCATAATAATTTTATACATTGTTTTTGTTTTTATGTTTTTTCATGTTATTTGATATGGATAACAGAAGAGAAATGTTATCTTTTGGATGTGGTAGTCTACACAAACACAGGAATGACACACCTTTTATCAACGAGTTAAGAGAAATTTGAAAAAAAAAATTTCATACCCTTTAAGAAACATTTCTATGTACCAAATATTATATTTCATTTGTAATTAAACTAATTTAATATGTCATTAATGGTTTTGAGGAAAAATAGAACACATTAATCATGAATGTGTTAGACCACACCTATACATGGCGACATCTTCATTATTCGAATTTTTTTAGGGAAAGTGAAAAATAGATATTCCCATAGTTTTAAAACTTAGAATTACTATAATAATTTTGTAATAATACAGTGATATATAAAAGATGTTTGGGGTAGTATATATATAATGTAATTAGGAATGTGTGTATGAATATAATTCCTCTCAATTCGGGTGATCTCATTTATTTACCACCCCAAGTAACACTTTCTTGGACTTTTATAAGGAAATGGGTATCTAGGAAATGGGAAAAAATATTTAGGATATACTAGGTAATAATATTATTTGAGACTAATGGGATATGGATTTTTGGGGAGGTTGAATGGCGAGTGTACCTTTTATCAATGCAGAGATGAGTAGTTTTGGAAACACAATTTACATAATCAATAATTTAATGTTACTATTTATTGTTAAAGTGATCAAAAATGTAAAAATAGGAATGATAGGGATTTGTTTTGGATACTAAATTCGCAAACAATAATTTCACTCATTTTTCTAAAAAATTGAAACCATTTACTCAATTTTTGTAACATTTACAATATTGTTTTTAAAAATGTATCCAATAATCCCCCATGTAATAGAATTTTATATCCTAAACAACAAACTGACACTTATAATATAATTTGGACTCAATAATTATATATTTGACATAAAATTTACCAAAAATTAATGTTATTTGTATAACAAATTATTTTTAACACAAGCTCATGTAACGCCCAAGAACCCATATTTTTGAAAAAAGTATATTTTTAAGCTTAAACTTTTATGAAATTTATTGATATATTAAATTAATTAACTAAAACGAGTTTAAAATAATTATTCTCATTCAAATTATATTTATTTAAAAAAATAAAAAAATTTATTTTATCATTTAATAATTAATTGAAAATAGTTAATAATAGTTTTCATTAAAACTGTAAAATAATTTTTAGAATGAAAAGAATTTATTTCTAAATATATGAAATTATTTAAAAATTATTTAATTTAATTTATAATGTAAAAAATATTTCAAAATATTTCAATGTATTGTAATAGTAATTTTTTTTATAAAAGTGGGAATATTAATAATATATATATTTTCAATAATTTTCTAAATATTTTTTATTTTTTGAAAAATACAAAAAAAATATTTTAATATATTATTTCTATTATAAATTAAAAATTTATACTATTTTTTTCAAATTAAAATATTATAAATTATAAATAAGTGTTTTATTTTAAAACTAAAATTTTTATAAAAAAATGTTTTATAGGAAAAATATTTTCAGTATATCAATTTTTCATTTCCCTATAAAAACTAATCAGTATTGTGTAAATTAATAATTAATTAAACTAAACTAACTTTTCATATTTATTCTTAATAATCTTATTTCACTACAAAAAATAAATTTCAAAGAAAATCGTCTTTTAGTATTGAGAAATAATTATTTTTTTGAAAACCATAAAAACATCATGATATATTTGTATATAAAAATATTGTATTACATGATGATATAATCATAATATAAACATAAACAACACCTTATAATATAATTATAATTCTTAAACATCACATAATCTCAAATTGTAGTTTCTGGAAGTGGTTAAGCTGTCATAGATCTTGTGGAAATCTCTAAGAGCTTGAACTTCTCTCATATACTATTGCACTCCAACCAGAATTTCTATAGTTCGGCATGGGATTAGTCTATTTATAACCGTATATAAGATACTACCTTCCCAGCTCGAAAATTTTTATTCATATTGAATGCATATACTTCTAGATTTCATTTCATCCTATATTCTTTTTTGATTTTATGATAGTTTTATTTTAATTTTATGCTAGGTAATTTAACAAATATGTTTTTACAGTCATATTAAATATTCAAAATATATCAGGTTTTTTGTTTTAGTTTGGTTATTTATAAAAAAATGATATTATATAAATATTTGGTTGACGACATGTTGTAAAGCCATGGGTTATTAAAATTACCACATTCTTTCCAAAAATCGACCCCAAAAACTTAACTAAAAATGAAGGTCGTTAGAAGGTAGTGAATATGAGAAAACATATCATGAAAATACAATATTTAATGATCTTTTACATTAAAATAAATGTAATAAAACACAATAAGAATATGAACACCAATGACTTTGGGTAATTAGCTACAAAACATAATATCATGAAAAATAAATACAAGTACAATATTTAGAAACTCCTTTCAATGCCCTTATATTCCATATATCATCCAAAAATGAACAAGATAACATGCGAAGAAAGAAAATAATGATGAGGGATATAAATAATAGTAAAGGAATAAGAAAATAATGACATGATAAATTGAAAAAAATCAAAAAATATGAATTTTAAAGTGACAAAAAATGTTTTATAATCATAATCTTGAACAAAGAGGCATTATATACCTTGATAACATTTAGGAAACATAAGAATTCGGTAACAATATAAACATGAAATCAAAAACATATGTCAATGATAACATTCAAGGAGTCATGAATCATTTTTCCTAGGGTAAAATCTCATTAAACATACATGGAATCTCATGTATTAATTACATTACCAAATACATTAGCAGGGCATATAATATTAAGCCCACCCATCACATTCGATTCAATTAAATCCATAAATGTTACAAACATAACATGAAAAATAATTTTTTATTTCATTACTTATAACCTAATGATTAATAAGTGTGGGTTACATATATTGAAATCCCTAATTGATTAAGGATATGAACAACTAGGTGAATAACCTTGAGTGGAAATGGTGACAGACACTCAATATATAAATATTTAACATGAACCATTATTGGTTAATTTCACCTTCATAATATTATACATAATGTTTTATAGAAGGGTGAATGATTTTAAATGAGGTATATCATAACCTGTGATCGTAATTAAAATAATAGGGATTTGTATTTATATAACACAACATGAAGAATTAGAAATAAAAATTAATAATAAAATGAAGGAGCTAGAATAAAGGGGATAAAGAAAGAATGACTTAACTTGAGAGGTCACATATAAATGAATTGAAGTATATTGTTTATATAATTTTGGAAAAATAGAATTCAATACAAAAGGAAGGTTAGAGTAAAATCATTCTCAATCAGTTTTGACTGAAGAGTAATGAGATGTTAAGTGTGATTTTATGGAAAAAGTTTGGGAAATTCTCCCTTAATTACTAAACATAGGTTTGGGACACTATATGATATATTAATATAAATAAATACCATAGTTGTTCCCATGATTTCTAAATATGTTTAGTGGTTTTAGTTATTTTATATTTATATGTATCTAATTTCTTAAAATAATTTATATAGTGATGTCTACGTAAGTGATTTTTATAAATAATTGATTTTAAATCCATAAAATTTAATTTAGGTTTTGGAGGAACCACTATGGATTTACAAAATTAATAATATAACGTTAAAAAATAGTATTTTTAGTGGAAAAATAATTTTGGTTGGGGATTCCATTTTTCGAGTATGTTAAGAATCATTAATGATTATATGATGTCATCATATATAAAATATATTTGTACTATATTTAAATTTTTCCAAAAAATAGATTGTCTTAAAAATTAATGAAAATTAAGAATTGGATATTTTACAAATGATGATCTAAAAAAATATTTATTTTATCAAAATATTTCTCAAAATATATGAACTTACAATTTTAAATAAAAAAGATAAATATATTTAGTAAAAAATAAATAAATTCATACTACTAGATTATAGATACATACCCATTATTTCACTATGGAATGAACTAAGGGAATGACGTGATATGGTGATATTTTTTTGGGAGATTTGATGAAATTGGTTTGGGTCGTGATCTCCTGATCTGGAATTTATCCCAAAATTTGTTTTTCTCATGATTTAGTAATTGAATCTTGGATTGGTCTTGGTAATGGTAAAATAATATTTATTAAATATCCCTTTTACGCTTTGATAAATGAGCTCAATGATATAAAATCCTACAAGTCTACAACATCACTTCATTAATACTTTCCAAGTGGACTCTACCATAACCCATAATATACTTATCCCAATGCTCACTATATTATAGATATATTATCAACAGTTATGATTCTTAATTAGTCTTTTATATCAAATAGTATATAATATATAACTATTCAGAATGACCAAAATAGTCATTGCAAGTTCTAAAATTACAACGATTAATATTGATTTTTTAATTGAAAAAGGGATTTCTTTTTTTGAATGATTGGTTCATTGCATTCTTCCCCATAGATAAGTTTTACCGTCAAAAAATTTTAGTACAAAAATCAACACAGATGAGGGTACTTTTGTAACATCCCCACTTTCAGTTCCCATGTCCCTTCCTCAAGATATTATTCCACCACCATAACATAACAAGGTGTGTTTTCTTGTTTCAGAGAATATTGTCTTTATGATCTATGATCATCAATAGACACTCTTTTTTATAGATCCTTCAGAAATGGTATCACCATTGGATTTAGTGAAAGTGAGGGTCCTCATACATACATCATTTGAACAGATACATGGAACAAATTATGTAATTGATAAAGGTTTTCTGATAGTAATAATCAATATTACACAATTCTAATGAGATCATGGATAAAAAAGGATCCAATGTTTCTTGGAATAAATTTACAGTCTTCACAAACCACATAGTAATTTTCCACAGTGACATATAAAAGAAAAATATAACTCAAACCTTAAACTCTTGGTATGGTTGATGATTGTTTTATAGATTTTATGTCATCAGCCTGTGGTTTTCATATGAAATTGAATTATTTAAACTTTCTCCATCATCTTTGGGACAATATCAAGTCTTATAATATTATTTATATCAAATTAATCCTAGTATGTGTGATTATGAAACATGTTCCTATGTAGAGCCTCATAAGAGTCCATTTGAATGATTTAATGGAATGTTTTTTTATGAGGACTCCACTGAGGGAACATGTTAATCCTAGCACTTTTAGAAATCCATTGAATAAGATATCATGATATCTTTAGTGGTTCAATTGTTATTTCTTATAATAAATATTTATAAGGGTGATATATAGTGATGAAGCTCTGTCATATATCTAAAATAGGGTAAACGCTTCTCTATAACCTCAATGTAAACCTAAGATCTCAACTATATAAAATTGAATGTGGATCTCAATGTTGTAATACCACATATATTATGTAATTTTTGGAAAGATGGTTAAGAGAAAAATATCAAATGATGGCATTGAAATGTCATGACTATGAATGGTGAAAAAATACCACCCAGATATTGTTCATTACAGTTGGTTTCCTGGGGATTCCTATGATGAAATCCATGGTTATATTTTTCATATTTCTTTACTGGTATAGATAATGGTTTCATCATACCCTTTTTATTTTTTCATTCATCATGGATATGTTAGACTTCCAATCATTAATATACATATTATATAATATTCCCCCTCATGATATCCCACCTAATGTTTTCCTTTATATATATATATACATCTTAGTTATTCATTGAAAAATAGATAAGGATAAAATATGTGAAAATTCTAAAAGATCCCTTTTAATCTCATGTTTTAATGGGACACATATATTTGTTTCAAACATTGTAACCATATCGTTATAAAACTAGAACATTGTAATATTCACTACTTTTTTGTCTTCCACCTCATCTTATTTTAGAGCCTTATTGGTCTTATCATGGATTAAATGTTGAGAATTAATTTGATCAGTGTAGGATAATGACCCTTTAATTATTACCATGGTTAACCTATGTATGCCCAATAATATTAGATCCCTTGAAATTATCGTCATGGATATGCTTGTAGGATATTTTATAATCAAAGGCCCTTCCTTAATTTTTACTTCCCATGATATTAATGGATTGAACAATCAGGATCCTCGATAAACTACATCCAATATTATTGGAACATATTGAGATCATTTGGTGCAACTATATACTTTTCGATCTTGTGATCTATATACATGTAACGCTTCCCTTTATGGAGATAATATCTTCCAATATTTTGCATGACGATCATTGTAGCAAACTCTAGATCGTATATTCGATTGTTCTACTGATGGATATTTATTTTGTTTTAGACATAAAATTTGAGATTTTAATCATTCATTAGTGCATAAATGATTTTTTTGGACTCATAATTATAGAACAAGAATTCATCACCAATAGTGGGTACTGTGAGAATAACTATAGTCATTAAACTATTTTTAGCTCTTTAAATATTAAATTTTATTCAACATTCAAGAATAAATTCACCCCCTTATGAGTAGTCTTGGTTATATTTCTTGAAAATCATGATAAGATTATCACAACTCGATCGTAGTACCTTTCTAGTCTCTGAAAACTATATATTTTGGTCCTAGATGTTGGTCAGGTCTATCATTCAATTTACACTGTTTTTGAAGAAACTATATATATCCTTTTATTGTTGATAACATTCCATAGGATTGTAACATGCTCTATCCAATACAGTAATTTACTATAATGGACATATATAATTATTTGCTGATATTTTTTCAGTATAAAATTCAAAATAACCACATAATCCTCATTATTTTTGGCGTGGATAAGAATACCATCTATAAACACTTCAACAGTTTTATCAATGGAATCCATAAAAATATAAGTATTAAATCAATGAAGATTTATAGAGCATTAATCATTCTAAATGGAATCACTATGAAAATATAACACCAATATAATTTTATAAAATTAATTATTTGGGATATCCTCTATCTTAACAGTTACTTGATAACATCCCAACAAATCTGACACCTTAGAGAAGTATTAGTCTCCACGTAGTTGATTTAAAAATTAATGAGTCAATGTAATAGGATACATATTCTCTATCATGATCTTACTGAGTTTATGAAAATTATTATAGAGGAACATTTCCCCAACCTTTTCCAGATGAAGAGGATTGGAGCAACCTATATGAAGAACTTAGATATATAAAACCTCTATATTTATTATTTAGTAGTTTTGTCTTTAGTCAATCATGTTAAACAATGACTATTATATATACAACTAGGGATATTAGAAAATATTTGGGTATGATATTGATTAAGAACTCAACCTCAGACATAGAAGGAAAATGAGTAAATTATTCTGGAAACATATTATTGAATTCTATTTCAAAAAGTATTTTATAAAATATGATATTTTCATTAATCATAATAATTTTATATAGACATATTTTCCCCAAGGGAATCAATATCCATTCTTCTAATGGTGATTCAAAATATGATTCACCCTCATTAAATTTTATAGAATCAGGTGATAACTAGTGATATAGAAGGTGATTTTCCTCTCCAATTAATTCTTATTAGATCAAAAAATGGAAAGACAATACATTGTCACAATAGAATCTAATTCAACTAAATTGAGCATCACAAGGTTATAAAGTAAATTTAGCTCAAAACTTTGGATAGGGGAGGAGTTATATAATAGATATACAATAATTTCTCCACTTGTTATTTTCACAAATATATATAAATAATTATTTTAAGTTGTATTTTAATAGATATTCCAAACTTGAGTGATTTGAATGAATGTGTAGAACCATAGTCATATTAGAAATTTTAAGTTCATCCATAGATGATAAGCATAACTTTTACAATTTTATTTTTTCCTAGTCATTTATATAAACCAAATTAGTTACGTGGAAGATAATTTTAAACTACTAAAAATGTAGAAGGAAATCTATGGAAATTAATGTGATAACTCATAAATGATATATATTACTTAACATTAGTATTTTTTTTCAATATAAGTTTCAAATGATCAATTTACAAACATAAAGGCTTATGTAAATTTACATCCCATTAATTATAATCTATGTTGAGATTAAAATTTACCAAACCATATTGAAGGGAGAGTTAAAATAGTTTTGTATTAAGGATGGTTTTCATGAACCACGTGATGATTGAGTCCAACTCAATGCACACATTTATGTGGTTTTACCCCTAGGTACAACTATTCCAAAGAAAAAACCACCTGTAGTATTTGGACAAGGATTCATTTTATTGGAAAAAACATGCACTATAATTTCCCAATAGTTATTTATTTTTTCATATGCATATTATTATCACTATGAATTCTAATATGGTTTAATAATGTAATCCCCAAAAATATCAATACTTATCTCTGATACCAAAACTAACAACATATATCATTAAAAAAATTATTTCAATATTTATTACATAATGATAAATTTAATTCAACACAAAAATATAATTAGTCGTAGATTGTTTTGGTAATTAGGTACATGTTATAACAAAATGTAAAAATAAATAATATAACACAGTCTAAAAACTCCCTAACATGCACATATATTCCATGGATCTTCTAAATGAACAAGTGATATCCCAAGAATATACATCAGATAGGGGTGAGCTTTAAAGCCTAGCAAGGGAATAATTAAATATTAATATTATGAATCTAACACACATGATTAAATAATTATATAAAATTTATATAAAAGGGGAGATAATCATAATATAGAACAATAATCCATGATATAACATGATAATATCCATGAAATATATGAATTTTTCTACTATATAAAACATGACATCTTAAAGATATATCAAGGCTAATCACAATGGCATCATAACATGATGTTCTTAGAATATTATCAGATGCACCATATATGTAATATCTTTGGATACGAATATTATCCAATGCATTGGATGGATATATAATTATGAGCCCACATGTTACTTCCATATCCTGAACATGCATAATTGTTCCACATATATCATACAACATGAGGATGAATTTCATCACTTTTAACCACAAAATTAAGGTGTGTGGGATATATAAATAGAAATTCACAATCAATTAATGATGTTTCAAACTCACTGAATACACTGGATCTGAACAGTGGATGGGTATTAACTACCACAATGTTTGGTATAGAAAATCCTAGGTTAATTTTAGTTTCATAATAGGTGTATATAATGGTTCATTGGAGGGGTTAATGAGAGTTAATGAGATATACCATCACTTTTAAATCATTAGGAAATCCAGAGAGATATTAAAATACATAACCTAACATGAAAAATTTGAAATAATAAGGCATAATATAATAAAGTTTCTTGATTAAATAGGAGTCATACTAGATCCCATAACTTTATATTTTTTTCCCTAAAAGAATTAGAGGAGATTATTAAGTGGTATAGTGAACCATTAGAGGGATATATGGAGGGAATGAAATATTAAGTCATTATAAAAGAGTATTATTTGACTAAGAATATGATATTGGGAGAGTTTTTACCGTGATAGATAATTAAATTATTTATTAATTCCTAAACAATGATTTTGGACTATATATGATAAATTAATCCAAGAAAAACATTCCCATGGATTTTTCTTATTATTTTTTCTAATGTAGAGTGTATTTTGTTTCTTTATATGGATAATAATCAAAATAATTAAAATAATACCCTTGTTTGGATGGTATGATATCACACTAAGGCTAATAAATTTTTGAATAAAACCCACTTTATTACTTTGTAAGGAAATAAAGTGGTCGAAGTTTTATAAATAATAGTTATTTTATGAATATGTTTATAATAATTATTCATTTTAAATTTAAAATATGATATCGTAAAATGATTTCATAATGTAATATTATGTTTCATTGTAGTGATAATAATTTTTGAGATAGTAATAAATATTAAAAGTTTTAAAAATGTTCATAATATATTAATCGGTTTTTTTAAAATAAATAAGGATTATATTAAAGAAATTAATTTTCATATATTTAGCATGAAAATCTTAATACAATTTTTAGGTTTGGATTCATCAAATCAATAAAACTATATGGAGAGTTTTTTATTCTTCAAAACTAATTGTTTTTTGTTGAATACTATCATATAGAAAAATAATACAATTTTCACTATTGAAAAAATACATGATGAAATGCACAATGGATGATGTAATATACTATTATTTTAGACTTAGATGAAGTAATTGCTATATCTAGACATACGATTCATAATAATTGGTATTCATGAAGAAAAATAATTATATAATCAATATTATATTTAGAAGGACCACTTTCATCCCCTTATAAACAAAACCATTCAAACACCCTTATCCCCATACATTAGTACTTTTTTTTGCCATTACTAAATCCTTATCAGTTAATATTGCCATCTCTCATAATATTCTATAGACGACTTGGCCACATAAAATGTCATATTCTATGTTCCTTAAGTGGAATCCTAATATGAGATATCAAATGGGGAAGGTAACACTCTGAACAAATCGTTTTTATTTTTATTTCTCCTAATGCTGTAAAAAAATTCATCAAATATGAAATGATGACTCTATTATCAATAATTTATATTAATATTATCACATTAATGGAACATTAATCTCTCAACCTCTTATTTTTTCATTTCTAATTATAATGTTTTGAAAAATAAGGTTGGTTCACCACATTCATAAAAAACTTAGTTCATTTTTCTCCACATCCATCAAGATATGTTCTGAAATATTATTATTGTTAATATTTTTCATAATAAGTTTATAATTTTTTTAATGTTTCATAATGTATAAATTTAATTAATTGAATATAGTTCTTAATAGTTGGTATAAAAGACTATGTGAACTAACTATATAATGATAATATTTATACTGAACAAGTTACACCTAGGTTAGAGGAAAATTGTAAATTTTGGACCATTTAAAAATATTAATGTATAACAATATAATTTAATTTCGAATTTTTATTTTTAGTCACTTTTCATAAAAAAAATATATATAATTACCCTTAATTGATATGAATTTCAAACCACATAACTAACACCCCTAGAAAAAAATTAACCTTTATATCTTATTTAAATGGTTGTAGAAGAATATAATATCATTATTTTGAATAAAATATAGTTTGAAATGGTTCTAATATAATTTTTTTAATTACTAAAAATATATTATTTAGGATGTCATGTGAAACTGTAAATGATTCTAGACTTGAGGTAAGGGATCTATCTGACCACACTATTTTCATTAGGTTATGATTTCATTCTATTTTCCTCACATTTTCTATATATTATTATTATCTATTTAATAAAAATTATTTATATATATTCCACATATATATATACCTAATTTACACAATCATTTAATAGTGTTGATAGATATGTTTTAAATGTTTTTTTCAAATATTCCATCGCAGAGATGATTAAAATTGAATAAATCAACTTCTTTTACTCATTTCAAGTATCACGTATTGAAATCTTTTTAACATTGAATGGTTTATGAAAACAATAATTTTATTATGGAAAACTATTTGGGTTTTATAGAAATTATTATTCCCTTACCACTATAATAATTCTTCAACCTTTTTCCTAGACCCCCCATAAAATTAAAATTTCATAAAGATATCAAAATTAGTTTTTATGTGCTTAATTCACATGGGCTTCTTTTACAAGTCCTCTAATTAATTTTATATTTATGAATATTGTTGAATATTTTAATTTATTCTTTCATGTTATTCATTATGATATATGATTTTCTTTGTTAAAAGGTGCGAAAATGTAACCCCATCCCTCCACATGTATTTTTTTGACAATTATTCCAAATGTATGAATTCCAAACATGGAAAAAATATTATTATTCATGTTTTAATCGGTGATCGTAGATAGATCTTTAATGGAATGATTAATTTCTATTTATCAATTGAATATTTTAATGGTATTAGAGAGTAACTTATGTCACGATGGAACTTTTTTCACATTGTGATATTATCTTGGAGGTTATCATTGACTTGTGATTGTGTCATGATTTATGATGTAACCACATTAATATGTCTCCATTATATTAATAATCCATATTTATTATGTGATTTTTCAAAATTATTAATCATTATTTTTTCCTATTATTTTATCATGTTATTCATTGGAATCACTTGTTAGTTTTCTTATTCAGGGGTATTCCCTTTTTATGGTTCTATAGATCAAGTAATGTTTAACCTAGGTTATTGAATGCAATCTTAGTTGATCAAACTGATTTTGGATAACATTATGGAGAAAATTGTGAAGATTTTTTTATTTAACTCAAATTATACAATATTATGAAATGTGTATCCCAAAGACACTAGAATACAAGACCCTTGAGTTTTTCTAATTTGATATTTATGATTAAATTTATATAACAATACGTGTAAAAGATGTGGGTCTCTATAGTTTGTAATAGAGAAATCTCTAGTTATTTTTTCTTATTCAGACAAGAATATATTATTATAAACCCATGGGATATGTCTAATAGTTGGAAAATATCAATATTTTTTTGGTAATGTATAAATATATTTGTTTTATTGAAATTAAATCCATCTCTAAATACAACATGTGAATTTTTTAGTGGAATAGATTTATATAAGACTAATAATCCCAAAGTGGAATATTTGTTATTATCCTGATATGTATCTGGTTCTTAGAAATGTTACCTTATAATACACATGGTTTTTCACTCCCATGAGATATGATTTGAATAATTAATAAAATATTTATGAAGCCTTATGAAGGACATCACTATACTAATACGTTAGATAATATAAGTGGAAAATTATCATTGATATCCTATATTGAAACCAATATACACATATATTAAAATATGTATTCCATTAATATGTTATTCAATTTTTTCCAATATTTTACCCCTTATATGATAATTAGTTTTATTATTCTCATCCTTAATTTGATTTCCACTATTTTTCATAATTGTGGGAAATACGATGAACTATAAAAACAAATGTGATAACAAGTGTGATTATTCCACTAATGATATGATTGAAATGTTATGGGTACGATCTATGAACATAATCTAATTACTAGATCAACTAAAAAAATAATTAATAATAACTTGATTTGTGTACGAGGCCCAAATTCTCTTAAAAATGGAATGTCAGGGTTGAGTGTGCTATATGTTATAATCATCATACTATTAGTGAATATCAAGATACCCACCTCAGGGAATAATGGACTATATCCCTTGGGAATATATTCTATATCCATAAATTCAATAATATGAAAATGTCATACTATTCGTTTATCACCTGGAAGAGGAATCAGATTAGTGGTGGAAACTAATCATGAACACATATCTTAATGAGGAATGTTTTTTGATTTAATGGGAAGGATTCATGAAAATATTAATCAATAAACATTTTTATTGAAAAAACCTTCAAAAATGGATATTTAAATCCAAATAATTATTCATAATTAAAATTATTCTATTAAATCATATTAAGATAAATTCACAAAGATTTCATTGTACGCCTATAATTTTTTCATTGATTCTGAATGAAATTAACCATATATATTAATAGATTACACGAGATTCTATAAATCTCTATGGTGATCCGAGACCATAAAATATATGAAGTGATTTTACATTTTCCTTTTAGGTCCTTATAGATATTGGTGACTCTCATTGGTCTCAAGTGGCAAGAGATAAACAAATAGTGTATTATATAGGAGGATAAATGGATAAATCACAAGGTGGAATGGAAAACCAACTTCCCACATATAAAAATTTTTGGATGAAATATCCACTAAATAATCTCAATTGAATAGGGAGGTTGTTCAATTATATAAAATAAGTTAAAATGGATGATAATTTATCAATAAGGAAGGAGAATGCATCGAATATAGAGGAATAATATAAGGATATAAACAATACTCTTCATGTAATATTTTTACGTAAATATATAGTACATAGATATTATTCTATCTAGTGACAAATTATAATTGCTACATGAGATAATCAATGAAAACCACCTCCATGGAATAGAGAGAATATAAGGGAGTAATCCATAACTATTGATGAGGTGATCCATAGAATTATGTTGAAATAGGTATGGTGGTTAATTGTTAATGAATAGGAAAAATACTATTTCATTATTGTTCAACACATACTTCTATATCTAGCATGCATTCTATAACAATAAATAATAAATAATAAAAAATTTAATGAGTTATATCTGTGAAGAAGAAATGAATAAATTATTTAATTAAATGTTTATGACTACACCCCACACATTGTTTGTGTACTGAACCTCCAATCAGATTATTCAATAAAATTTGAGTCGAATTTTATGAAATGTTGGGCATGGATTGATTCCCTAGATATAAAGGGAACATTAGTTATAAAGAAATATAGGTAACTCATTCCATCATGTGTTATCCTATAATTAATTATAACTGTAAGTAGGTTGATGAATCATCATTGAAATATTTTTCAAAAACATGAATATTATTTACTAATTAAAAATCAGGTCTTACTCTAATGATTGAGGACAAACTAGTAATTCATGATCGATAACATTTCCATTTTGAGTGGTATATATTTATTTATTCTTTTAAGTGTGGCATTGTAATCCTATTGAGGTTGAGGTTGTGTTATAAATTTAAATTATACCTAATTATCTACTCATATCCGAAACTCTCTATAAAATATACACTTTAGAGTTAGAATAGCTGGAGAAGAAAATAAAAGGTATTTTTTCCAATTTTTCTATACATATATGTTATTGACCTTGGGTTTCACAACTTATGTATTTCAAAAATAATGATGGAATTTTTTTTATATATTTAAAATCATGTACTCAACTAGATCACTATAAAGAACAAGTATCCCATGACAAATATTGAATACTTGTGTGACAAACCTTTTTTCCTTGGTACATTTCTAAGGTGGACCTTCAGTCAAAGTATCCCCAATTAATGGAGAATAAAGAATATATTCTTAAGAAAGATTTATATTATGGAATTTATACTTTGAGTTCATAGTGATTCCCATTGGAGTCACTATATATCAAGAAAATTTCAAGGACATTATAAATGTATTTTTCATAGATTATGTCAACATATTTTTTTATTATTTATTGATTATATCATGAAACAATTCAAAATAAAGAGGATCACATGGGGGTGTTTCAACACAATTTCAAAGACACTGTAAAAGGAAAATATATATGAAAATTACAATAAATGTGGTTTCTGGATTGAGTACCTAACATTAATGGGGAATGTTATCACCATTAAACAGATATCATTAGAACTTTATAACAAAATTTAATTTGAATAGTGCCCCAAACCATCATATGTAATAAATATATATGAATTACTCAGAATAACTATGTATTTTATATTATTTTCGAGAAACATATCACAATTTTCAGACCCATACAACCAAAAAACATTTAATGGAGTAACTATTATCTGGAACAATGAATATTAATAAAGCCTTGTTGAATAGAAAAATGGCTTATCAAAACACTCGAACTAGAAATAATATATATTGGGGAACTTTTCTTTGTAAAAATGATGGTTCATGAAATTTATTTTTATTATTAATGAATATGCAAATGTGATATCCTATAAATTAGGTTAGTTGAATATTATTGGATAAAACAATCAAATGCATTATATGATGTTTTTTACAGTTATATATTTGTTGATGATTTATTTGTATTATCTCTATTGTGAGAAGTGTGAAATATATATGGAACATAAGAGTCTAAAACATATATTCACCTAGAAAGAGATTTATATGCACCAAGAAATAATTTTAGAGCTAATAAAGTACTTGAAATTTTCAATAAAATACAATCTGGTGAGGGTTAATAAAGATTCAGTTTTAATATGTTTAATGGATACTGAAAAATTGTCCATGATGGAGATTTTTGATGATATGATCTTTTTATAAATGTAGTGGATAGACCTGGAATTCATAATTTAAGGAACACCATCATTAATTTCACTAATAATTGTCAAACTATCCCTTTAGGAGAAGTTAGGGGTTTCAAAATGGGATGATGTCAAAATATAGATGAATGTGGATTCTATAAAAAATTATAAATCATATCCGTTCCATATAGATGAATAAGAAGTTGTAATATTTGTGTGAAGACTATTATTACAATCAAATAGCTAGATAAAGAAAAATATGAAAAAAATTTACACATAGAAAAATATTATCCATCCACAACGAGAAAAAAATACATATCATGATATTTGATAAAATAATTGGTGGAAAAAAATGAATATGGAAATTGTAAACTACATATCAATGTTTCTAGTACGTCAAAATGTGATGTTTGGATGGAAAATTTCTAATGGGGTGATGAAACCAGTACCCACACCCACATGAAAATGGAACAACATCAATATTGATTTTTTTTTCACAGAACCAAAAATAAAATCATAGGGGATTAATTCTATATGGGTTTCAGTATACCATATTACTATGATTTATCATTTTATCTATTTTTTATATTACATGCCACCTGATTAAAATTCATGGATACAAAATATGAATTTTTTTAGGATTCATGGAACACCACATTATGTTTTATTCAATAAAGTTCCATGGATTTACTTAAAAATTTATAAAATTATATAATATAATCTAAACACAATGTTGAAAATAACTATGAATTAATATCCCCAAACTTATGTCTAAACTTAGTGAGATATCTAGACACTTGATGATATGATTAGTGGACTCTCAATGGACTCAAAAAATAGGTTGTAAACAACATATTCCTCTAGTCAAGTTATCATAAAATGATATATTCCGTTCAATCATCCAAATGGATCCATATTAATCCCATTATGGGTTTAAGATATATGGAAAATTCCCACTTTGATGAAGATGCGGAATGTATGTTATAAGAACCTAAAATGGGCACAGAAATGGTAGATAACGTTAAGACCCTTTAGTTGTAGATCAGGGATGCTGAAATCATATAGACTCACTATACTAAAAATTATTTTGAGACCTAGGGTTTAAGGATAGTGATAAACTATTCCTCTACATATCAACATTGAAAAAATTCTATAGATTTGGGAATAATTGGTAATTATTCCCTAGGAGCATTGTCCACTTTATGAAGCTTGATTGCATTGGATGTTTACACTATCAACTAAGAGTACATAATACCTTGAATCAAGTGTATGATATGTTGAATGCATCATTGTTTTTGAATAATATACCAAATCCCTTATATATAATAAATTAATATTTGTTATATTTGTATCATGATAATTCTTATGTTGACAAACTGGTGAAAAATATTGGACTATAGAGTGAATTATTTCAGTAAATTAACTAACATATTTAATGTTTTTTGGGAGAAAATTATGTATATGGAAGCAACATGGGAATAATATGATGTAATTAAGTTGATTAAACCTCAAATATTTTTCTCATAATTAAGTGAAAAATGTTCAAATGGTGGATTTTTTAAGGGGGGAAGACAATAAAATCCCCAAAAATTTATCCATAAAATTTCACATCTCATTATTTTATTATTTAATACATTGTATTTTAGTATTATAAAATGAAGATTAAAATTATAGTGAAAAGTAGAAACATTTTCTTAGAATGAAAAAGTCCTTTTATTTAGAGAACCAGTATAGTTGTAAGAATTCAAAATATTTCATTTGGGAAAAAATAAGACAAATACAATATCATTATTTTGATATAATCGATCCCCCCAGAATGATGGCACTCTTGAAATGGATAATCAAAAAATGATGAATATTAGTAAAATAATATTAAATTTCTTATATAATAGATATATCTTGGGATAAAATATGTGTGAATGATGATATAATGAAATATTATGTATTTTTAAATGTTTTAGAACCCATATGACCATTTCCAATCTGATTGTTCTCATAGTAATATGGCCATTGGAATAGTAATCAAAATATTATGAATAATAACCTAACCATTATAAATGTAACCTCTCCAATTTAATTATAAATAATATTTAGGTACGTTATAAAATGTAAACGTTACATATTTATATCATGATACAAATAAATAAATTTTTTAAAAATTATAAAATTTATTGTTGAGTTTTTTGAAAAAATATATGTTTTATTTTAATATTTTATAAGAAATATAAAAAACATAAAATAAAATAATTGTAAAAAAATATCGTTATAAAATAATTTTAGTTTTCATTATAATGTTAGTATTATATTATAACAATATACGTTAATTTTACACGGGTAGTAAAAATGATCTTAATATTAAAGTTTGAATTTTTTAAATAAGATATTTATTTAAAAGTTATTTTTCTAATATTTAATATTTATTTCATGTAATGTATTTAATTATTATATTCTCAAAATATATAAAAAATTATAGTGAATTTCATTCTACAATAATTGATTTGTAACTGAATAGCGAAATACAAAAAACAAGGTAATTTAAATTATAAAATAATATATTAACAAATGAGTCGAGGATGATATAAGTTTCTATTTTATCACCTTAACATATAATGGTTTCTTTATAGAGTAACATTATGAATAATAATTTGTATTCTAGATGAAAATTAATATACTATTGTATACAATATCTAAGACACCACTCTCATATCCTTATAAATTCGACCCCCCATAACCCCTTAACCTAAAAAATTATAACTTCATTAACATACGAATTATTTGAAATATTCTCCTTCCTTCATCCTGCCATGCCACTAGAATCATTGATATCATTAAAAGGACAATCCATGTTTCCTTATATGGATGCATAAGGGGAGTAATTCAAAGGATAAGTTAAAACTCTAAACTGATCTGTTTAATTTTTATTCATATAAATACTGACAACATATTATATTCAACATCAAATAATGAACATATTTTCATCAATATACTATAAATTTTACAATTTTGATGGAATATCTATGTTTAATCATCTTCTCATCTAATTTACAAAATAATGAATTGATCCAAATAATCTTCGACACCACCTTAATAAATAACACATTTGTTTCTCCACCTCCTTCATGGAAGGTTATAGGTTTATTATAATTGTTATATACTATGATAATAAATTCTATATAACCTATGTTTTTTTCTTGAATTTATTAAATAAATAAAATTAATATATATCATGGGGGTTAGAAAAACCTCATAAATGAACTAACCCTATAACGACAATTTTTATAATAAAAGAATAATATCTATGTAAAAATACATATAGATCATTGGGAATATATAAATTTATTAAATAAAATGAATATCATTTCATTTCACATATTTATCTGTAATACCATTTGATATGTTCTTCAACAATTATCCATAATTGTTTTGACCTTAGAACCATGAAAAAAATACCCTAAAAGTACTGAAATTAAAACTTATATCTCATTGAAATGGTTGTAAATAAATATAATATAGTTATATAAAATTCAATATGAGTAGAAATTATTATTAATCAATTAATTATTATGATAATTTTTATTATGAAAAACATTACTTCGTGTGTAGAATGATTTCGGGCCAATGGAAAGGGATCTTTATAAACCACCCTATTTTCATTGGGTTGTTATTTCTATCTCATTACCTCATTTATTGCTCTATTTTTATTAATATTTAATTATTTTGTATTTTTATATATTTATCACGTTAATATATCTAGTTAATTCATTGAACCTTGATGGATATATAAGAGGTTTAAAGGATCGCTTTTAAATTTATTTCAAATCACTGATTTAATATAACTACCCTATTTCCATGAATCATTTCATGTAGAGGTCAAGGATTTTTTAAACATTACATGGTTTCTAGAATAATAAATTTATTAGCATTTTTTTGGTTTACTATTTGTTTAATTGAAATTATATTACCTTTAATCACATAAATTATTCTATACACTTTTTTCAAAATCCTCACTTAAGAAGGAATATTCCCAAAACTATTTATCAACCTTGTATTATATCATAAATTCACTTGTACATCATTTCCTGGTCATATGATTTATTATTTTACTATTAACTTCCAAAAATTTTATATTCCATTATTTCCCATGATTCATTATAACATTCCTTATAACTATGTAATAAGACATTATTATGTAACCCATTTTCTTGGCATGGTGTTTTATGATTCTTATTACTTATATATGAGTTCTTTTGGTGGTACAAATATTCATTTAAATTCAATAATTTTTTCCTCATATATTTCTCTATATTATGTTCTATTTATGTCTAATCAAAAAATATGTATGGGAATAGAGAGTAAACCTATTACATGACGGGACACTATCCACCATGTAATATAGTATTAGTGTTATCCTTATCTTATTAATATGTCATGTTTTATGTTATTGAAACATTCATATATTTCCATGATCTTACATTTAAAAATTATTTACTTCATTCTCCCATAAGAATATTCAATACCATTGTCTTTTACTATATCATCTTATGAATTTCACTCAAATGTTATAATTCTTCATCATGTTTATTCCATTAGTAGGAATTTTAGATCACCATTTTTTGTATTCCCTAGGTGATCCAATTTATTTTTAGGCACTACAAGAGACTTAGAATCTTATGATGTAGAATAAAATATGGTTGTTTTATTTTAGTCAATTATCTATATATTTGAACATAGTATCCCGATGAAATTACTAATCTATATAATTTGGTTGTGTTTGTTTTATATTTATGTTAAATTTTATTCAATAATATATGTAAAAGATTTTGGTAAATTTAGGGGAATATCATGGAATAAATAAGGATATAATATTAAGTACACTAATTGAGTAATAAAATTATTATATTCCATTAATATTTTACTACATGATCATATGGATGGGCTTCATAATAGTTGTGATATCTATAGAATGAGTGTTAACTGAACATTTGAATGTTGATACTGTAGATTCATTTTAGTGAACCAATAAATTATTTAGTATAAATATATTTTTATGGTTAAATGTTTACTACAAAAGATATATTCTACACATCCCTTGATTATCATTATCGATGGTCGGCCTGATAACAATTGGAGAAATTTTATGTCTTTTTATCCCTGGGAGAGAGACTTCATGGAACTAATTAGATGATTTATGAATGCACTAAAAATAATTATACCTGAGGTAGTTTAGAGTTGTTACCTTAAATTCATTTGAATGATGTTTCACTATTGTACAAGGTAAAAGGGTGGATGAAAAAAATAAATAGTTGATGTTTTATAATGGAATCAGACTAACAAATTTTATAGAGTTGGTGGATGATTTTACCGTTTTAATGTACTAGAGTATCTAAATTTAGGAATATTTATTTATGGACTATAATAATAATTAAATAAAATGGTGCAGTTTTTTAAAACATTAAATTAGGCTTTCAAAAATTCATTAGGTCACGTACCATCAATATTATTAATAATATAAACCAAAAAAAGAGGAACATTGGGGATAATCCATATTGTATGAAGACATTGTCCCATGCATTGTTTGAGGCTATTAGATATTTTTAACTTACGTTCCTCTTTACTAAGATAATTCTAGTTGATCAGTTTTATTGATAATGGTAATACTTCATATGTCTAAATATTACCACCTGAATCAATAAGCTAATGCAACCATATAATTTCATCCTCAAATTTATTTTATGCTTTATATTACTATTATAATTTAATATGACATGAAACAAGACTTATTCGTATATATTGGTGGATACAGGGACATAAATCTTCTCTTCGTTGATTTCTCTAATAAATTGTTTTATTATGAACTACAATAGATAGTACCATTTACCTGGTTATATAGATAACATTATCAAACTTTTTTTTACTGACTAGTGGTAGAGGTATCTTATATTATCAGTCAATGTCTCTTTTAGGAGACATTAAATATTATTAATCCAATTTTTATATTTTTAGAGACCATAAAAATCCAACTGTGGAGTAAAGAATCCTTGTGAAAACCTCATTTGTAGTTTGACATAGATAACACATTATTTACAATTTTTTCAACTTGATTGAGTCATGAGATGATTAATAGGTAGAGGTAGATGGGTTCTAGAATAATATGGCTATTGAATAATGTCATGATACTAATTAGTAAAACATAATAATAAGTTATTACTTGTTGATATTGTTATATTCATTATGTATTCCATATATCTTTTATTTAGTGATATAATAATGACCATTATCATTTCATAATCAACAAGGACAACATGTTATATATAGATATATTTTTAGGGAATAAATAGTGTGAATTGTGGGTTATAAAAATAATGTTAATTAAATCCATGGATAACGACATTGTATTATTCATAAATAAGTAATGATATAAATAAGTGTTTATCTTTGAAAGTGATTTTAGGATAATGTATCCAAACATGTTATATTTAGCTTAGATAATTCTCAATATATTTATATTATAATATTATGAAGATAAGTAACAGTAAATAAGAAGATTAATCATATTATATGAGGTTTTCTATTTAATATCAATTAATGTTTGTGATCTATAATGTTTGGAGATTTATAATCATTATGTTTATATATAGAATATGGGCACAATAATTGGATTAGAAGAGATTGAGGCTAATTTTTAATTTTAGTGTGCGTAAATCATTAGGTTTTGAATAAAAAAATTCACTAGTAAGTGAATATTTACATACATAACGACATATAATTATGTATATATTTCTTAAGTAATTGGTAGAGAGATGAACAAGATAAAGAGTTATTAGATAATGTTTATGATATTGGAACTAGGTTGAAGGGTTTTGTAGTGGGATAATTATTTTATAATGTTATTTGATGTGTTTAGTGATGATATAATGTGGATGTAGTAGTCTTAGAATGATTTCATAGTTGATATAAGATATATATAGTTCATTAATAATATCCTAGTGTGAGTAGAGAAATTGAAATAAATTTTTTTATTAACTCTTGGATTCATATGAAATTTAAGAGTTAAATTTTGAAAATTATTGAGATACATAAATATAAGACTTAGTATATATAATTATAAATAATTGTAATCCAATGAATATATGAAGAAAATTTAATTCCATGAATGAGTTACACAAATATTTCAAATATTATATATGATTAATTTATGTGATACTTAAAAGAAACATATTGTTTTATGGACTATACATGATCATTCAGGAATTCCAAAATGATTAAATGGGTTTTATCAAGTTAAATTTATGATAAAATTGGATGGTTCTATGATTTTATTTATGAAATAAACTATAATATTTTGAATAATTATGAATTGTTTTAGGATTAGGACTATGATTCTGTGATTTAAGGGAAGTAATACACATTGAGTATAAATATTAAATCATAGTTAAGGTTCTGTGTTTTCATAAAGAATATGAATTGTTTTGATGAATTTTTTAGAATAAAGGAAAGAGATATTGTTTTATTATAATTAAATGAGAAAATCATGAATATTTATTGATTATAATTAAATTATAATCAATGAGATTCAAAAATATGATTTAAAATACATTTATGAAGATATAAAAAAAAAAATTTTCTACCATTTAATATTAATATGTATCAAATAATAGAACATAATGATGCATCATATTTCATAATGGTTCTATTTTTTAATTTTTGGAAATATCGTTATGAAAAAAAAAATTCTAGAAATGAATTATTTGATTAGATAGAATAAAAGTACACATAGCAATAAATAGGTGAGACAAAAATCCTATTAATGAATATCTTGCTCATTATATAAAACTAAAAGTAAATAATTTGGGGATATTCTATTGTGTGTATAATCAGTTGATGAATATAATTGAAATTGATGTTTCAAAAAAAGTTATATATAGGAATTAATCACGTGGTTTATCCAACAAAGGAATATTATATGATTGATTTAGTATTTGAGGGGATTAAGTCAATTATTTTTTATAGTTTGTAATTAAGATATTTTTTAAGATTTTCATAATTTCTATGTGGTATATAAAATTCCATGAAATCGATTATTTATCGCTGTTTGGACTCATTATTTGAATTAAGGATATTTCCATTCCCACAATTGATTTTGATAATAAAATATCATCCATGTTTATGTGGGATAACAACCCCCAATTGGAATAGCTAACATAATCTGGGTGAATATCATAAAAAAATATATGTTGTGTCCGTTAATATTTCCTTCCATCATTCAATAATATGGAGAATGTTTAAAACGAAATACTAATATTTATTCACTCTAACCCCTTAAAGATAAATTATTAGGTTATTTTATTTAAAATAAAAAAACATTGTACTCCCATTTTAATATATTTGAAAAAATCATATAGAGGATAAAAATCTATATTAGATAATAATATTATACCACAAATTGGATTCTATTTTATAGAAATATCTATTCATTGAGTTTTATTTTTAGAATGAATTATAAATTTGACATATAGAGTTTGTGTATATTGTGGAATAAATAACACCTCTTTGGTGACACTAAATAAAAAAAGGAATATGTTTTTTATTAATTGGAAGAAGGTATCCACCAAGTAAAAAATAGGAATTTCCCTTATGTTTTTCTTATTTTAATGTAATAAAATTAGTTCTAGTAGTTATAGTGTTGTTATGGTGGTCAAATACAAAAAAAAATATGGAAAACTGTTATAAGATGCTGTTTATGGAGGTTAACAAGGCCCACAATGTGTGCTGATCATTCAGTCAACTAATAGTTATTCCTTATCAGGATAATTCAGATGAATCGTTTTTAAACCAGTGATATAAAGGAATAGAGAACAATAACTTGTAAATTTAGCCAAAAGGTTGTATATTTGTTGTTTGATGTTGGGGTATCTAGGAGTCCATAAGTAAGGCTAGCTATGCTGGAGTTACAAGTGATGAAATTTTCATGGTTTTTAGAACTAGATTCTTAATACTTTATTTTCCATGTAACATTTCAAATTGAATGGAGGCCCTCTAGTTTGACTTTTGATGCCAACCAGGTAACCCTAATTCCTCCAAACACTCCTTCGGTTTGGGGGATCTTATAATACCCCAACATTCATTGTAAAAAACATAACATAGATTGATCTTATTATACGGTCTTGATGTGAGTGGGTGGGGTTGTTCATGAACAAATGGGATCCATTGTTCTAACCTTTAATACCTCACTTGAACTTGGAAATTCTCTACAATTTGTAGATTGGGTGATAATTACGGATCAAAATATGTGCTTCTAGTGTAATATTGACATGAAAATCGTCTAAAATGACTCAAAAATACATTAGTAACTGCTTCATAGAAATTATAGTTTCCTATGGAATGTCACCAACTAAATTAATATATTAAAGAGGATTATCCACAATGTAATAGACGTTATCCATATTTGGAATGAGGATAATAATGTCAAGGAAATCCATTATTCTAGGGAACCTAAAAATGTGATGGTCACATGTTTTTATAACATGTGATCATTCCCTTATTAATGTGTTGATCTTGTCTGAGGGGATGACCTCTAGATTCATCATTTCAGACCCCTTCAACTGTCATATTGTTTATTTATACCAGGCTAATTACTTCATTCTCTGTGAATAAAAATGTAAAATGGATAAGAGTATAAAATGATTTTTAATAACATTAAAAAATTGGGAAAGTAATATAATGTAAATTATAAAATAGAAATATAATTTCACTTATAAAATGATTATAAGATATCAAAACTGAAAAATATGGATGTATTTTCAATTTAATATTAATATAAAAAATAAATAATTGATTTTTTATAATATATTTATGACGTGGATTATAATGAAAAAAGATATCGATCCATTTTATAAATGATAGCAAATTATATTGAGTTATATGTTTTATAGGATCATTGAAAAGTGAGTTAAAACAAACTATAAGAATTGTTTTTTGATATTTCTTTTCTCCATGTACAATATATGGAATAATATAGAGCTGTTGTTTGAGTCAATTTTTAAATCCACAATACTATAAAAAATTACTTATGAAATCATTTTTTAGTTTCTCCCAAAACAATATTAAAATGATGGTATTTTTTTATAATAATAAAAAATTCAAATGATGGATAATATATTTTAAAATGAAATGATTAATATTTATTGACCATTATTTTTGTTTTAAATTATTGTTTTATATATGTATTACATGTTCACATAATATATAAATTAATGAAAGATAAAATTTTATATAGGTTCCAGAGCTCCCCATAATTCAATAGAAGTGTATGGCGAATATTTTATCTAAATGCCAAGTTTTATATTATGACCCACATGTGTGGTATTGTTACACTATATCCCAAGTACCACATTAGTATAGGGGTAGTAACATGCTCTCATATATATAAAATATGGGAACTATTTTCATATATGAGTCAATTTCCTATGCTGGGAAGTGAGCCTTATGGGATATCAAATTTTCATATACAAGAAAAATGTTAAATATTCCATCATTAAGAAGGAAAGATATGTTCTAATTATTCCATCATATGTAGGGGAACATTCGATCAACATAGTTAATACATAAGTGTATATTATTCTATTTTACCAAGTGAACAAGTGGGTTATCAGGGTCCTGGTGAATGGATACGTTTTCCGCCACACCATCATTGGATTCTCTAGCTTGAGAGCTACTCTCGTGACACATTGAAACAATTTCCCCAAAACTCAACCAATTACTTTTTAGGGACATCTGAACAACACCCTAAGGAATAAACCACCTCTGATTCCACTTTTTCATGACCCTACCCTACCAGTCTCGAGTCGCAACTACCCCAAGCCCACCTTCATAGGACATGGGCTGGAAATAGGTACCTAAGACATAATGATCTCAGGGAGGCGTTCTCCTAAGTAACTGTACCCACACACAGCCCAGTCAATGCAGAAGTGCAACGTGAAAACAAAACCAAAGTACAAACAACTATAACCCAAATAGAGTCATGCATCAACTTCTAAATAGTACAAGTAATGAGTTGAAAAGCAATGACAATATAACTGAATAGAAAAAGGGGAAAACACACGCCAAACTAGAAAGGTGCCACAACCCGGCAACAAGAAAAGGAAAATAAACAGAGGGTGAGTGTCACACCTGAAAACCATACAATGACCACTGAATGCAACCCAAGCTCTGGTGTCCTCTACGCTCCTTTGTAGTCTCGATCGATCTGTCTATCGTCTACAAGGGCACACCAAGTGCGGGAAAATCCCATGAAGGGGTGAGTATAAAGATACTAAGTAGGATGCCCCATAATCTCAAGGTAGAATCAACAGAGGTACTAAATGGTGAGCAGTGGGAAGAACAAAGACTAGTGTAAGATTACAATAAAGAGATTTTAGCTCAACCCAACGAAAGAAATTAAGTAGACTCGTCCAATCTAAGAGGAGAAAGACATAGAAATCATGTGGCATACCATGTGTGTCTTCACCCCTCGTAGAAGGAGAGTAACTAAACCCAAGGAGTGGGAACAAAATTAGGGTATATATATATAAATGCTTAACAAGAAATGCGAACGAGTGTGTAAGGGGATATCCATCTCCATGATCAGCCCACAAAATGCCGCTAATAGTTCTATGGGTAGCCATCACTGATGCCCAACAATCCTGCACATCAAGCAGCCTCATTTCTAAACCATACACCCAAGGATACCGCTCCGATTATCACGGAGAAAAGTCACCGACTATCCTCATAGAAATAGATGAGTCTGAAAGAAGTATTCGGGTAACCCACTACCTAGCCTAGCAGAAGGGTAAACCCCAAGAGGTTGTTGGGTAACCCACTGCAGAACCCCACTAGTGGGTAAACCCTAAAGTCAACAGGTAACCCACTTCCCAACCCCGCTCGAGTGTAAACCCTAAGGTCATCAGGTAACCCACTTCCTAGCCCCGCTGTTTGGTATACCCTACGGTCAACGGGTATCCCACTTCCCAGCCCCACTGGAGGGTAAACCCCAATGTCAACGGGTAACACACTACCCAACCCCACTGGAGGGTAAACCATAAGGTCAACATGTAACCCACTACCCGGCCCCACTGGAAGGTAAACCCAGAATTGGTATGATAACTATGCACTTCTCGTGCCATCACTGAGTGTCACTAACACCACTAACGTGCGTAGGATCGTAGTGTGTCAAAGGATACTCCGACCAAAACCCTTTTATGTTTCCACATTTAATGTGTTCTCGAAAGTGGCTCCGCTCGCCCAAATTGATTAAACCATTTAACATATGGCTTGGATCCTCCCAATCATCATGCCGCATGCCACGACCTCCACCTGGCCTCGCCGTGCGGCACCGCCAGTCACTGCCGCCTGAGCTGTCGGCTCTGCTGAAGCCCCACACTCCTCTGCGCCACTCAACAACACTTCCCTGCTTCACCATTCTCACCACACGTCACTCCAAATCCCCCCACGGCTCTCCTCCAATCCCTTCTATGCCACACCACAACCACCGCCACCCGACCGCACTTGATTCCACTGCTCCAACCACACCTGAAGCCGCTACTCCTGCCACACCTGACGCCGCTATGCTTCAGCCTCCTCTCATCAGCCTGTGATCCAACAACACCACTTTCTAGAGCCTGACCTTCCATCAGTCACCAAAACTACTATGGTGACCCAATTTTAATTCCTAAGGTATATTTGGGACACTCTGAATGAGGCGTTCACAACGCCTACCACCGATCGACGATCCATCAAGGTTTTAGCGCATCTGAAAATTTGGACGACAAATGATGAAGAACGCGTCGAATATTGGATTTAGATCGGGGCTCATAAAATGGTCGTGCTCATTTTTCCATCTTCCTAATTATAGAATTTTAGAATTTAAATGATGTAATTGAAAAAAATGAAAAAAATCGATGAAGGTGTAAAAATTAACCAAAAACCCTTCCTCGAAGAGGTCGCGCGTCGTTGGTGGCATGTCCACAATCCTCCAGCTTCGATCCGCTAAGGTTCTAATGGTGGTCGCTCCTCGATTCGGTGGAGAACGATGAAGAACATCGAAGAACAAGAGAGAGATAGAGAGAGAGAGAAGAGAAGTGGAAAACCCTAACACCAAACTTCTATTTTACTATTTATAGAAAAATCATCTTATCTTGGAATCTGAAATTATTGTGCCCTCTCATTTTATATCATGCCTAAGAAAAACGCCCCATTTTGAATTCAATAGTAGTCTCGGATTTCCATTCCGAGCCTTTGTCTGGAAGCTATTTGAAAAGAATGTCAGTGATTAATATCACTAAGTCATTATTTCAAAATGCATATTTTTCCCCTAGGTGACATCTCTCACAGTAGGCCTGCACCCCTAACTTTTACACCCTACCTAGGGTAAACGACATGCTCTAGACACAACTGCGCCCTCATATTTCCGATACGAACTACCGTTTAGGATGAATCACAACCCCTCCAAGTGTATAGTATAAAACCACTTAATATTTTTATAAAATTTATTCCGAGAACACTGAGCCTCGGAATCACACACCGTCTCTGCTCCTAGCTATGGAAATATTTTTTAGAAATATTAAAAAGTAAAACGAGTAAAAAACTAGGTCTTTAAACTATTAATTTTTTTAATAAAATAAAAAATAATGTTTTTTTATGTAGCCTTTTAGTGTCATTCTACTTAGCGATACTAGGTTCTTGGATAATGATGTTATAAATATGTGATTCTATGTGTATATTTCATATATAGTTCTAATTCTGATATGAGTGTGTCAGAATAATAAAATATTTTAATCCATTCAATGTTTCAATAAAAAGGTAAACAACAATTCACCCATATACTTTTGATGGAATTCTAATCAGAAAGCCCATGCTTGGGGTTCATGATGAGATCAGTATGTGAAGATATCCATATATGGTATATATTTTCCTAACTCTAATATGGGTCTGAAGGATAATGTTATGTTTTGTGTCAGTTTATGTGTTAAAAAAGACAAACATCCTTTTCAGGCATAGTGCATTGGTGGAATTATTCTCAGCCATCCAAGATGGATGATATCTGATATGAAATAATTATGAAAATGGAATCTAATATGGGATGATAAGGGGTTATAAGGCCATATGATATGTGATATGAGTATGGTACATAACCTTAGGGGTGGTGATATTCATTTCCTATTTCCTCTTTCCATATTTGAAAAATATATTATTGTTATTTTTGTACTGACATTGTTGATTGGTCTACAACATGATGCAACCTAGATATGCTATAGTGAAGCATCAAGTGGGAGGATATGTGGTTTATATTCTAAATTCATGGAATCATTCCCTTTAAGATCAGTATGAGTCCAATAAAATGTTTTTATGATCACAACCCATTGATATAATCTCTAATTTAGGTGGGGAAGCTGTAATAGATTGAATATTTAGGTCCATGAATAGATGAGAAACATAGGTAGAGAATGGTGTTAGTCATATAAAGTACTGATAGGGGAGATTATAGAGCTGATCTATCCATGGATTGTTTAACTAGGGGTATCTAGTCTCACCACCCACCATCATTTCTAGGTGAAGGTAGACTGCATGAAGTGAAGAAATGGATTGAATCTATACATATTATATTTGACTAGTTCGAGAAACCGCAAAGGTATAGGGTGAAAATATCTACTTATATACATAGAGAAATGAAAAACAACATGTGAGATATATTGTCATAGGCTATTATACATGAGGGGCTAGCCTGGAATGATTTTGTGTCTAATTTCTTTTATCACTTTTACACTGAGATGTTGAGGGACGATTGAGCCCATGAGTCCATGAACCTATAGAGTGTAAATAAATTCATTATGGATTACCTAGAATGGTTTATTAAGAATTCATGATTTTAACCTTCTTTGGATTGATATAAAATCCCAAGGGTGATAATGTTTTTGGATGTATTACAACATTTAATAAGGGTGTAGGTAAATATCTTCAGGTTGACCTTGTTCTCAGAGGAATAAAACTAGTCTTTAATTGATGTGGTAAATCTGATAGACGCATATTATTTAAGATGGGTGTTAATTCCATGTAAGATTGGAAGTAATGATTTGTGTATTTAGATGAGATTATTTGTGGGTACCTAGCAAGAAATATTGTCCATATATTTGAACAGACCACTGTACTAGAGTGGGTCATTAGTAGTTTCCTTGTATGTTGATAATCAGGTCATTTTTAGAACCAATGAGAGAGAAAATATATAGAGTTCCATGGGTGTTGATAGATGAGGAATAATGACACTGTTTGTAGGAAGACTTATCAGGAAGCTATGATTTAGTGATCACGTAAAAATCTGGGATATGTGGTGGGACCAAAAGTAATACAAGGATCTAGTATCTAAGATACTATAGTGTATACAGTTCTTATAGGAGAGGGATAGGGACCTAGTAGTGGTGTCAGTAATCTATAACTGGTGAAGAACCATATGAACATTAGGCCTTTTTTATTCATGATTTATGAATGTTAAACTCCATTGAACTGGTAGGGTCAAAATAGGATATGGAGATGTCAACGGATAGAGGTACACCTTGAATGTAACATGTCCTTTTATTTTTAGGCACAACTAATATGGTTGTATGCGGTGATTGTATTGTAGTAGAACTAAGAATGCACTAGTTATTATGTTGGAATAAAGTATGATGCATGATCTGGATGAGATGCATATAGAATATACCTTTTTGGTCATGAATATATATATATATATATGTATGTATGTATGTATGTATATATCATGTATGTATTTTGGGATGTAGTGTTATTATGTAATTTTGAGCTTCTATTTGTGATGTTGGATCTTGTGGGAGTCATGGATGATGTTAGAAAGACTAAGGATTATATGGGATGTATTAATTCTTTGGAATCACCTCTGATGTAGAAATATGGGTGTTGTGTATGACATAAGTATAGAATGACAACCTGATGAGGTGCAAGAATTGAAGCATGTCATATGGGGATTTGTATATCTGGGATATGGTCAGGTTTGACCATAAAAATGTTGTCTTGGGTTAGTATGTGACCAGATTTTTAATTTATATGTTGGGTAACACCACAAGGGGTATTATCCCCTGAATGAGTAACCATTGTAGACTAGGGTAATGTTTTTTAGATGGGCATGTTTTATCAAATAATAGAATAAATCCTCATATTATAGAGAAGATATTTTGTATGGTTGGGATACTGTAGTGTCACATGATTTTTAATGTGTCAAATTTTCTTAAGGGGTTTCAATTTTATTGATGTTGGATGATAGAAATTCTAAATTGGGATTTGAAGGATAATATCATGAATTAAAACATGTTAGTGGATTGTGTCTACATGTTGATTAATTCATAGTGATTTCCTTAGGGTATTAAACATGTTTCGAGAGTCTTGGGACTCAAAAATTTACATATCAAAAAGTGCAGGAAGAGGTGAATGGTTTGTTTAAAACATGTGGTCCATAATGGGAAACAATGAGGTCAAGATTTCAATTGAATCATATTTAGGAAAACCGTGTGAGGTGGGGTTCACGAATGTGGGATATATCTTTAGTTTTCAAAAGAGGCTGCAGACAAGATGCCCACATTTTTACAAACTGTTTGGCCAAGACTGAATGCTTAGTTCCACATAGTCTTTGAATATGATGATTATCTCTGGGTCTTGACAAAATATGAACCCATATATTGAAAAATATTTTAAATTGGGTGGTCATAAGATATTGGGACCATATGGTTCGATTAGGGTTGGCCAATCCATGTGATATAACATTGAAATAATTATAATTTGGTGAAATTTGGAATCATTCCCTCCATTCTATTTCATTATTCCCAATTTTGAACTCTCAGTCGTGTGACTCTCTCTATTCATAGAGCTCCACTTCTCCAACTTCTTTGTTATAATGGAAATCCTTTGTTCAAGCTCTGATTTTAATTATTCTAGGTGCATTGGATACATATTTTTATGCCCTTGATTCCTTTTACATCCTTTTTTATTTTACATAGATGTTTGAAATTATATTTCAATATGACATCATTTTTCATATTTCTATATCATTTCCATGAATCAAGATTTCACTCAACTCATATTGGGTTAGAGGATGTTATCTGACAAGTGGGAACCCCTGCTCATATGATTGGAAATTTTTAAATGTATCCACTTTAATATGTGTTATATGGGATTCAGGACAAAATAGGAATGTGTGCGTTGTCTAATAGAAATAGTTAATAAATTAATGGTTGTATTTAAACCATAATTAATTTCATTTATGAGATAATGATGGAAATTCTCTAGTATATTTATGTATTATTTGAAGGGTATAAGGCTTGTGGTAGGTTTTTCATGTTATACCGATTATTATTATTTATTAAATTAATGAAATTGTAATATAAGTACATGAGTTCCATGGTAATGTGATTTTCACGGTCCAACGTATTAAGGTGATTTTGAGCAATGTGACAGAGAATACGTGGTCAATTAGGATGAGGGTTTGGACCGATATATGTGTGGTGGTGTTTACCATCATGTTTGAGGTGATGTGATTTTAATGATTAATTGGATGATGAAACAATGTCATATATGAATGATGAGGATTTAATATACAAAATAGATTGTTGAATGGTCTTAATTAGGTAATTTTGTTGATTTCTTCTCACCGCTAGTTTCCAACATTATCATGGGGGTTGTGTGAACACTGTTTAGACTCTATGATGTTGTTGTGGCTACTTGTTGTGGGTGGAAGCCTCTATTGTTATAGTGGAAAAGGTGATGGAGTTGATTATCAGTTATAGAAGAGTTTCACACTATAGATATCTATGTGAAATTGTTGTTGAGACCATCAGTTGGGGGAGGAGGATTCCCATTTATACTTTTGGACGATGGTCTATGATTATTGAAAAAGGGATCTCATCATGACTTTGACATTGGGTTCTTGACATGAAAATGATTTAACATATATTGTAGATTTTATATTGCCATACCATAGGATGTAGGGATGTTGATAATATAATGCCTTTTTGAATGGAGGTTTGAGGGACTTGGTACATGATTATGGTCTTATTGATAGGATTTTGGTTAATCAATCGGTAGCATATGTGTCATTATATGACATGACGTTCTGATGATATGTTCATAGAAGGAGCCAGAGGGTTCTCTAGATATGATTTCCTTATGTGGACACGTGGACATTAAAAATGTGGTCATCACCCCTACAGATATATGTTTTCAAACATGTAATATATGAAAAAAAATATTTTATGGAATGTATTAATATATATATCGGTGTTGTACAATGTAGGTAGACACTCGCTTGTGGTTATTGAGCACAAGTGGATTGATTTTTTATGGGTTATTTTATTATATTTGTTTTTATAGAATAAACTATATTATTTTTTTATGTAAAATAGGAATATGATGGTGGTGTCCTACTGAGTTCATACTCGCATTCTCTATAGGCCCATGGAACATTTATAGACTTTATGTCTCTCGGATCCGGTAAGTTACAAGGCTTGTTTCCAGGATATTAGGGACCAGTTACTTATGTTGGCTAGCAGTGGAATATGTTGTTCTATTGCATCTAGTGAGATTTCAGTTTTTAATTTCTTCATTATTGTGTTATGTAACCATATATTTGGCCAATTTTGACCTTGCATGTTGTCTTTTTAAATGGTCTATACTGGTATTTTTATTTATAAATGAAATAATTCCCAAGTCTTTTATTGTCACTATGATTTAATTTTTCTTCTGATGAGTCTTGATTATTATTTCAACTATTTAGGTTTATTTTTATACTTTCTTTTATCCATTTATATTTATACCATAATTTATATCATCACTAGTGGGTATAGTCTTCCTAATATCACCTAAAGAGACCTCACTTCATGTTATCAGGCTTTGGCCTATTGTGAGTAAAGCATAAGGCATTACAGCCTTCAGAAGGGAGCACATATTTTTTTATGTCTCATGGGTCGGGGAGCTTGGCACTAATTGGCCTCATTCACACAAAATTATATTCTACATGATTATAACTATCAATAATGTCTTATAATATTTTCGTACAGACTATTCACTCTAATATATGTCTATAGGTTCATTCATGGATCTGCAGACTGTTTGGCGTCACTCATCCATATAAAAGAGATTTTAACAAAACAATAGTGATTTTAAAAGACCTTATAGTGTATAATAGAAAGGATTAAATAATAATATATGATGAATAATCCATAACATAGTATCAATAAAAGATAAAACAAAATTATACAACATATATAAAATAACATAGTGCTGTGTTGTTTAGTAAATGCTAATCACTAACAAAAATAAAAAAAATTTATGGCCCCACTCACTTGATTTGCCCTACCAAGTCAACGATCACCACAATATTCTATAATTGTATAGTTTTTCTAGATCCATGTGATAGAAATTCAATGATATAAGTCAGTATGACATAGCCACATACATCGAAACTATATTTTGTATGTTAGTAGGGGTCATTATAATAACCCATTATCAATCCAAAAATTCATAAAAATACTAAGTGAAACTGTGATCAATTTGATGAGAATTAATATAAATAATAGGTTAAATCATTATCTTGAAACATACCCAACATAAAATAATTAATATTATATGATATATCATTCATGTTGAGTCATCAGGTGCATGGTAGGATACCTATAGCCAATACCATACCTTCTTCTTCCATTTTTAGAGTGTCTGTTTTTTATGCCATGTTACCATACCAACCAATACCAAGAAAATGAAAAATTTGAAAGAGTTTGTTCTAGGATTTCCTAATAACTAATGAAAAATTTAAAATTACTAATTTAATGTTATCGAAAATATAAATCAATCTTGAATTCCACCTCAGAGGGACACATCCCCAACCCTGATTCCAAAGAAGATGTCTATGGAAATAAAAATCATATCACAAATAAATTAATGGATAATTTCAATGGAATCCAAAATTACATGAACCACATCTTAGGAAATCCAATCGACATAACACAGTCAATTTAATTGGGAATTTTAAAAAGAATTAAATTATAGTATCAAGAAAGAATGAAAGATACAAAGAGATAGCCCAAGACATCCCTTGTTTCCACATATATCATAGTGGTCAGTTATTACTAGGGAGAGAATCTCATTATTTCATATCTCATAAGGTTTTTATATCTCCTCATGCTGTCTCCCAAACACATGGTTCACCTCTTCACCACCCATGAAATAATCATTACATCAAAAATACAAGGCTTACAACCAAGGATCATGTCTAAGGAAACCATTTTTTTCAACTATATGCATATCTCAAAAGTACCCTACTTAAGGTTTAACATAATAATGGGGAACCCAATTGGTTTATCATGGCTATAACACTACATGAATACTTTACTGGGGATCCACAACATTTCTCCCTTAATTCTGACATATGATTATTGTTTAAACTTTTTTCAATGACAACAAAACCCTCCAAACAAATACATACCCTGTTAATTGTCTATCAAGTACATCTAAATCCATTAACCACATTGATACCAAGATAAAACATTACCTATGAAAATAAATTACATGTATCTTCATGAAACATGATGTACAAAATGTAATGATCACAAAAGGGCACCCAGATTGGCAATCAATATTTTTCCATCAGAAGATACACTTGAACCAACCCGTTATATTGAAAAAAATTATAAAATATAAAACATGTTTACATTAAAAAATCAACACACCCCTTTAACATGTCCATATAGGGTCAAACTAGAACACTTTCTATCATGGATCCACCATCAAACAACTTTTCATTCTATGTGTACCATCATAACTATTTGGACAACATGTGTTCTTCCCAATCTATAGTAGTTTCAAAAAATTCATACAATATGAATGTAGATAATTTATAATTTAAAATCAACAGAAATTAACCATATACAAAAGTGACGTAAAAAATACATGGCTACAAAGTGAAAATATGTCTTTTCCCATTTAATTATAGTAATGAAGCTTCTTCATTTTCCCATTAAATCTCATCTAGTCTCTAGCATACCATAAGAGATTATAACTAAATACACAAAATTTTAATAAACAAGTTATTAAAAAGTATATTTTATATTGTTGGCGCCAAAAATGTGGCCCGAAACAAAGGAACGAAAAAGGGCCGGCGCGCTGCCTCGCGAAGCTCCGCCGCGAAGCTCCGGCGCGAAGCCTCGCCGCAAAGCGCCCCAACCATGGCGACGCCGCGAAGCTCCAGAGGCGGTGATCCTCCGCGAGCCCGTTTGATGTTCGCGAGCCGCCGCGATGCTCCAGAGGAGGTGATCCTCCTCAAGCTCGTTTGACGTTCACGAGCCGCCGCGAAGCTCAAGAGGCGGTGATCCTCCGCGAGCCTGTTTGACGTCCGCCCCGAAGGCGGCGCGCGAGCCCTGCTTCGCGGCGCCCCTTCCCTATAAATACTCGACTCCCCCAGAGTCCCGAGGATGGACAACCGACCTTTCGGCTTCTCCTCTCCCTAATCGCGAAGCACGCTTTGCCCCGGGAATCATGAGCTCCGCGAGGTATTTCTACTTCGCGAGATGACCCTGATTTGTTTCGTTTTGAGCCCTTCTTCCGAGAGGGACACCCTTCGCAAAGCTCAAGGGCTTTCACAAAGGAAGGGGATTCCCAAGGGAACCCGGGCAGCCGCGGAGCACTTGTGCTTCGCGAAACACCCAACCCATACGAGTAATCCCTATGCTAAGGCGGGATCGCTCCACTTCGCGAAGCACATTGCTTGGCAGGACCCTTCTTCGCGAGACACTCCTTCTTCGCGAGGCAGTGCTCTGCAAACACTGCTCCACTTCGTGAAGACCTCCCACTCCCACCTATTCCCCATGCTAAGGCCAAGGCACCCCACTTCGCAAAGCACACTCCTCTGCTTAGCGATTCCTCTTTCCGTGCGACCCTCCAGGTTTGCACGATGTGATTTCAAAGTCCCATGGACAACACCTCTCGTAGCGTTGCTTCGCCTAATGCTTCTTCGCATAGGCACGCTAATGGCTATTGCTTCTTCGCATAGCCACGCTAACGTGGACCCCTCGATGGTTCCTCCCTCGACCCCCCTTTACTATGGCCTTACCGGCGCCTTCCCTTCCCCAAGGACCAGAGGGTACCGGTTATGTAAGCCCTAGGGGTGTGGAGTGAACCCACCTCGTCCGAGCTGCAGGACGTTAAACTGCCATGCACCACGTCCTCAACACATGACGTTAAACTGTGACCCAACCTCGTCTCCCTCACGAAGGGTCCCCCCAGCTCGAGCATTCATTACACCACTCGTCTCCACGGGAATGGAACTCTTCCGCACATGGAATGAGATCCTCCTTGTCGGAGCGGTGTATGTTCACAGGGGAAGGGCCGCCTCAGAGCGTAAGCCCCTAACCTTTGGTACGGATGATTTCACCCGTGCATCTCTGTACTTCCCCACTACCAAGGTCAGTGGAGGATGTGATAGGGAACGACGCACCCCCCCCCCCTATGGGCCTCCATCCTGGAGTAAGTCCCAACACCATGGGCCGCTCAACGCGTAAGCCCCTCTTCGCTTCTCACGGACGCACCCTTCGCGACGTGATCGTCAGGTCCTTGCAACCTCTTGTTTCTCACACCGATCATGACTCACGTGGGCTTAGAGTGAGCACCGACCCTGAAAAAACATCTGAACTATGAGGTCTTTGATCCATGTCAAGGCATCGTACGTAGGAAGCCTCTATGAGGTTCAAGCCCACCCGTCTTTCACGTCGGGTTTCACTCCTTCCAGCATGACGTTAAACTGCACCCCGGTCCAGCGGTAAGCCGTTGTGACCCACCTGAACTACGAGGTCTTTGATCTGTGTCAAGGCATGGTACGTAGGAAGCCTCTATGAGGTTCAAGCCCACCCGTCTTTCACGTCGGGTTTCACTCCGTCCAGCACGACGTTAAACTGCACCCCGGTCCAACGGTAAGCCGTTGTGACCCACCTGAACTACGAGGTCTTTGATCCGTGTCAAGGAATGGTACGTAGGAAGCCTCTATGAGGTTCAAGCCCACCCGTCTTTCACGTCGGGTTTCACTCCGTCCAGCACGACGTTAAACTGCACCCCGGTCCAGTGGTAAGCAATTTCGATCCACAAACCCCACCTGAACTACGAGGTCTTTGATCCATGTTAAGGCATGGTACGTAGGAAGCCTCCACGAGGATCAAGCCCACCACCCAGTGGACCAAGGTCTACTTTCACATCGGTTCACCGGCGAATTCCCTTTTGAACTACGAGGTCTTTGATCCGTGTCAAGGCATGGTACGTAGGAAGCCTCCACGAGGTTCAAGCCCACCAATAGTGGACCAAGGTCTACTTTCACGTCGGTTCACCGACACACCCACCTGTCGTTTATTCACGTCAGGGTTCACTGCCATCCAGCATGACGTTAAACTGCACACTTACGTCCGGCATGACGTTAAACTACAATCTAGTCCAGTGGTAATCCATTGCGACCCAATCATTTGAACTACGAGGACTTTGATCCATGTCAAGGCATGGTACGTAGGAATCCTCCCAGAGGTTCAAGCCCAACTCCCCTCGGACCAAGGTCCAGCTTCACGTCGGTTTACCGGCACCATCCCGAACTACGCGTACTTTGATTCCCTGCCACGGGGATACGTAGGAAGCCTCTCCAAGGCTCAAGACCAACTTCACTGTCGCCCCCCTGCGATGGTCCCATTTCACTCTCATCCGTCTCCGCTAGACGTTAAACTCACGGCATACCCTGTGTTGAAACGGGAAGCTGAGGAAAACCTCAGATACGTGTCTATGACATGTAATTCCCCGCGCTCGATGTGGGATGCCTCGGGCTTCCATGCCCTCGAGAAGCCTTGTGATCAAGGATAACAGACAGACATGACAGGTACCCCAGCATCCAGACACGCTACTGATGTCTCAACGTGACTACTCCCCTGACCGAATGTTGCTGCCCGGATTGGACCCTTTGGAATGTCCCGACAGAAGCAGCGTAATTAACCGGTGTCCATGGAAACATGGCGCTGGGAAGAGTTTCACGAACTACGTATTAAATCTATAAGGGAGACCCGGACTAGGTGATGAGTTCTGAGAAGGAATCCACGGAAGGAAGAACTGACATCCCATCATCCCGTTTCGATCAAGGAGCAGACGTACCTGAACAAGGAACGAATGCCGCCCGCCTTTGGAAAGCGGGAATGCGGGGCAACAAAGCCGCGCGTCCCCCCCCCTGACGGACGGATGCGCGCGCGCCCCGGCGAAAGCGTCGGAAACAGAAATGGTGAACCCGACATGAAATTCATCTCCTCAGCATGGGGATTAGTAGCGTTCGAGACACCAGTAGATTGACGTGTCACCGGATCCAGGTATCCGGTGCCTGGTCCCGCCAAGCAAATAGCGGGCCTGTCGTGGAACTCACCGGATGTCGGGATAGTAGAGCATGGGGCACTCCGCTCTACAGCGTGTTGGCGTGGATCCTTCTCACAGATATGGAGAATGGAAGAACGCTGGGGCACTGGCTGTCAATAATTTTCCTCTCAGTACTGATGAGTTGATCACTTCGTTTTCCAGGAACCAGGTTGCTATTTCAGAGATGCAGTCACCATCCGCTCCTCGCCCGCGCAGGGGCAGGGGCAACACCACTACGACCACTCCACATGGCGCCACTACCGCCACGATGGCTGCCACGTCACGGGATGTGGGACATCCACTTTCCCCATCAGAGGTCATCCAACGAAGGGTGATCAACAGCCTCGTGCGCAGGTATGAGGATGAAGGGGTCATCCCGACCAGGGATATGGCCCGCTTGGACCTGGAAGCCTCTAGGCCCCGCCGTCAACGCCGCCCTAACAGGCCGTGTAGGGATCCCCTGCTCCCCACCTCGACATTCAACCGTTTCGGGAGCCTATCCCCGGAATGCCTTGATGACTCTTCGCCTTACGCTGAAGAGGCAGGCGCTGTCCGGCTCAGTCCGCTCAGGGCCCCGACCCGGGGCCCCCAGGCGAGAGCTCCCGTCCGGCCACGTCAGCGCCACCGTCCGACCCCACAGGAAGAGCAGGCAGACTACGTCCCTGCACCACCTACACCGGCCCGCCTGACCCGACGTCAGCGCCAGGCCCGGGCTGAGGACGCTCGCCTAGGCGCGTCCACGTCGACAGCTACAGTGGCCCGAGCCACCGCCGACGTACGTTATGAAGCCCTCGCGTACATTGAGCAGGGGAACCCCTTGGCCCAACCAGGATCGAGACCCCAACCGCCCCATGGGCAGGCTGGGTTAACTCTCCGGGTTGCAGGCCCAAGTAGTGATCGCCGCGAGCTAACCCGCGATGATGCCACCCCGTACGGAGGTCCTCCCCGTACCACTACTCCATAGAGTGTGGGCCTTCCCCGCTCTGAGGTTCGTCATGGAGGCATGCCTCGTGCTGCCCCCATCCTGCAGGATGACCTGCCCCGTGGCAGTGATGCTCAGCGCGGAAACATTTCCCGCGCCCGCTGTATAGGGTGTGGAGTCCATCCTTCTGAAGGCACCGTCCATCCGGTCCTTCTTCAACGTGGGGGTCCCCCCTACGTCCTCTCTGCGACTGGCGAAGGTCCTCCTCGCCCCAGAAACTCAAGGAGTGAAGGTCAGCCTCGCTCCACTCGCATCGACCATAGAGGCCTTCCCCATGCTCCTGGCAGTTCCAACAGAGGCCCCGCCCACGTGGGTACTGTTCATGGAGGTCCTCCCCATGTACCCTTTGACATTTTCCCTGGTGCCCCTCGCACCCCGGCTGTCTCGAGTGGGGGCCCTCTCCGCCATGGCGCCAGCGCCGCCCCAAGGCTGCCTGCCTGTCCCGAAGAGCCACCCAGGGGCAGAAGAGCGGGTCGTCGCCGCCACAAGAAGAATCATGGGAAGACCCAGGGGGAGATCAAACCTGCCCGCTTCTCCGATTCGGAAGCGGAATGCGATTCAGCGATGGAACCTTCTCCCAGCTCCTCCGTATCAAGGACTGGGGCAGGAACCAGACGCGTCAGCCTCGTTCTCCAGGAATTTGAGGTCCACCGGATTCCCGTCTCTCTCCGTAGGTACATCCAAGAGGAAGAAATCCTTGGAATTCCACAGGTTTCGACCGCGCAGTCACCGCCATCGTCACCCGAAGCGCCCTCTACCTCTACTCGGGATCACGAGGAGCTGTTTTGGGGGTCAACGGTGGTAAAGACACGACATGAACGGACACCGGTAACGGCGATTCCCGTACCCGAAGCAGTGGCTGTTAGCCCGTCCTATCGTGACATTGTGGTCAGGTCACCTCGCTCTTCAGAGGAAGGCCCAGAATTCGGTGGCTAGTCTGCTCGCTCGCTGTATTCTCCACCGCCGAGTTTGCTATCCCAGAGGTCCGCCTCGGTACCGCTATCGGTCCCTCAGCCGCCCCTGGTTGATGAGTGGGGAAATGTAGGGCCGAACCCCGAGGACGAACCCAGGAGCTTCTGGAGTATTCTTGTAGCGGACTACTTCCCAGAGAAGTTCTGGCCCGCGGCGGCACTGAATTTCCGCGTACCCGAGTCGCTTACCCCTGAAGAAGTGGGATGCTTTTGTCGAACCCTGTGGGCGACGCACTTCCGCCTCCGCTGGGAACGGGTAGTGTACCCCAGGAGTCGAGAGCACTTCGAGGAGATTGGCAAACAGTTCCGCCTGATTGATGCAGCGGCGCTCCTTGTGGCCCAGCGCCCCGAGTCGCCCGATCACCAGAGTGCCCTCCAACGAAAATGCGTTCAGAGTTTCAAGGCACTCCGCAAGATCGTCAGGGAAGCCACCCCCAATGTGCAATTCCGTGGTTGGGGACACTATGCCTCTCTCCTCTTCGACCCTATCCGACGACAGCCCGATTCGCTATGCGACATTGAGGATATGCCCTCAAGAGGGGTCACAGTCCACATGGCCGACGTTGTGGATAAGGAAGATGAGCATCAGTTCCTTGATGGGGACTTACCATCCGAGGGCGTACCGCCGCTTCTTGACCCATCAGGGAGAGTTACCCGTCATCAGAGGAACTTGCTAGGCCTCCCCGTACCCACCGAGTCGCTGACACTCGGTCGAAGCACTGGCAAGGGTAAGGAGCACGTTGGAATAGTCAGGAACTCCGACCCGTCCGCCTCTGTGCAGAAAACGGACGAAGATCCTGAGAAGGCCACGTTACGCCAGCAGCTTGCTGAGCAGAAGAGGCTGGTTGATGAACTCTTGGCTGAGCGCGCCACAGAGCGACGACCCGACTATGGTAATCCCAGGCCGGGGCAGCAGGGGAATGAACAACTTACCCCCGGCGAGATGCCTCCGGGCAACCCTGATCATGTTACTGCCGCGGACAGGGCGGAAGCCGGAACATACGGCAAGAGGGCGCGATATGTTTCGCCAAACCCCCCTGAGTGACGGGGCAATCTGAAGAATCCAACCCGGGTTCCCCCAGTCGACCCGCGAGCAGCCGAAGCCGTCTACCGTGTTGAAGAACCTGGCAATGCGCTTGTGGTTAGGGATCCCCGTCAAGACAGGGACCCCCACCCGGAGGACCTTTTTGCGGCACTCACAGCCCGCCTCGAGGCGTTGGAAACACGGCAGGTGGCGGTCCCACCGGATGGCAAACCTTATCCCGCGTGGGTGGATGATATGCTCGCGCCTCCGGGTTTTGGGAATCCCACTTTCTCGCCTTTTAATGGGACAGGGGACCCACCCCAGCACTTGGCTCATTTCTCTTCCAGGTGTGGCCCCATGCTGGGGACCCCGACTCAGCAAGAAGCCGCTAAGCTCCGATGTTTTGTACAGACATTGGAAGGTCCGACATTCGTCTGGTATAGCCAGCTCCCTATCGGATCGGTGACCGGTTGGGAGGATCTTCGCTGGCAGTTCTTATACCAGTTCAGCTCTACCACGCGAAAGACCAGCATTGCAGACCTCTTCAAGTGAAAATAGAGGCCTGATGAGCGGGTTGCGGACTTCATCGCCCGGTGGAAAGGACTTACGTATTCCCTCGATATGCCACTGACTCAGGAACAATAACTGACGATGTGTGTGTGGAACGTAAATACAGAACTGGTACCCTCCTTGATTACCCAGAACTACCCTGGAGGGTTCAGAGATTTCTCGGATAAGGTCTAGCGCCTCGAGGAGGCCCTGCAACAGGCTAGTCAGGCGTGTTTGGTTCCCCCTATGATCCCAGCCAGGAGGGCCGCCAGGGCTGAACCTGCCGCAGTGGCTCAAATAGAAGCCCCGAGGTAGCTGGAATTGCTACCGGCGGCACCACCCCCGCAACCCCGCAGAGGTCCTCCACCTCAAGCACAGGCTCCTGCCCAGCAGCGACCGCCTCAGAACCGACAGGTTCCCCCGCGTAATGCGCCACCGCCACCTAGGCGAGACAACCAGGCACCGCCTCCTTGGCAGGCCCCTCCGGTCCCTCGACAGGACCAGGCCCCCAGGGCTCCTTATCCGGAAAGAAAGTACCATACCTATTCTTTCAACGAAAATCAGGTCTCTGGTTACTTCCAAAGTGCTCTAGAGCAAGGGATTGTGCGTCTGCCTGAATGCAGAAGGCCAGCAGAGGCGCATCTCACCGATCACCCCAACTACTGCCCTTATCATCGGATCCCGGGGCACACCCTCAAACGATGCTATGTGTTTAAAGACTGGCTTCAAGACCAGGTCAACAAAAACATAGTCAAGTTGGGCCCAGCGCCAGCGCAAGTGGCAGGCATCTTTGCGGGATCATAAATCGGCAGCGACAGCGAATGTGAGTGGCAGCAGGTCCCTAGCCGCGGGTCCCAGAAATACGACAACTGGATGGCTCGAAAAACCGTCTTCCGTGCCCAGGGTATCATCCGGGCACGCCTGAAGCAGCCGGAACCTTCAGAAGAAGTAGTCGGTGCCTCAGCATCGTCTTCATAGTCGACCTCTGCCCAAAAGGGCAAGCAGCGGCGACGCAAGAATAAGCAACGTGCACCGCCAGTGCCGTCGTCATCCCGCACTCTCGGCGACTTTATGCCTCCTGAAATGGGCATTCCTCCCAGAATCCGCCCAGCGGTGGATGACTCTTCGAGCGACAGTCAAGGGTACGCTTCGGTTAACACTGTGGAGCTGGTAAAGCCCTATATGACCCCCGACGAGGGGGAACCCCAGGCAGACCTCCCCAACGTTTCCAGCCGACGTCAACGTCGGCGGAATCGCAATCGCGCCGGTCACCGAGGTATGTCAGCAGGCACTTGTGATCAAGCCGTGCACGCTACCGAGACCAGGCAGCAGGCTCAGCGCAGATCTCAGCACGCGCAGACCCATCCAGCACCCTCGACTCTACCTCCGCCGCCGTTTGTGTTGCTGGATCGGGGAGAGCCGCCTCGTTCATATCACAGCCAGTCTTCCCCGGCGACAGGCCAGCCTCCGCTGTCCGATCTTAGTCCGGTGACTACTCTCCAGGCTTCTACTAGCAGGCAGCAGGATGTACCCAGTGCTAGCCGACCGCCGGTTCAGCCAGCAGGACCCGCTATGCCTCCAAATGCCGACAAACCCCCTGTAAGCAGAGGTTCGCGTTTGGCACGCAAGTATGATGTCCTAAAGCACCTGGCCGGAATTCCGGCAAGGCTTTCCATCCTTGAGGCCTTGCGCCTATCATCTGAGATGCGCGAGGCACTTTCCGAGGCCCTGAGGAGTCCCCTCCAGTTCGAGACGGAAGTGGCAGCCGCGGAAGCCTTCCATACTGAGACGATTGAAAACGCCGAATTTCAGGCGGTTATCTCGTTCTCTGGTGAAGACGAAGACCCTCCTATACAGGGGCACATTCGCCCACTGTATATCACCAGCCACTTCAACGGTGTGGAAGTCCGCCGATGCCTCGTTGACACGGGTTCTGGAATCAACCTAATTCCGACCCGGACGTTGCGAAAGCTGGGTCTATCCGAAGCTGATTTGACTCCCTCTGACCTCAGGATCCAGGGGTACGACAGGACAGAGCAAACCCCAGTCGGAAAGATCCGCCTAAAGGCTCAGTTCGGTGGCTTAATTGCCAGCACCGAGTTCATTGTAGTTTCTCAGGACACCGCCTACAACGCATTGATGGGTAGGCCATGGCTCCATCTGCATGCAGCGGTCCCCTCGTCGTATCACCAGTGCCTTACGTACTCGCTCAACGGTCGAGTAGGCGTCCTCCAAGGAGACGCGTCCCCTTTCACTTCTTGTGAGGCCCGCTATCTGGATGCGGGTTATTACAAAAGTAAGGACAAGAAAATCCTGGTAAGCGAGGATGAACCCGCCCCGATCAAAAGTGATCCCTGGGCGAGTATGGACGACGCCTACGTTCTCCCGATCCACCGGTTGGAGGCCATGACCCCCGACATGGGACAATGTTTCGTTGTTTCGGGTACGCAAGGAAGGCATGTTCCCGTGTCCAAGCGACGGTGGAAAATCACCTCGTACTCCTACAGCAACCAGGCTCGGGTCATCCCGGAATCTCCTACCCCTGTACGGTACCGGGACGTCAAGATCATGACAACGGCGGTGCGCCATACGTGTCTATTTCGCCGGGCTGGAATTAACCGACTCAGGCCGACACGTCACCACTGCTTTGATATCACCAAGTGTTGCCCCTTTGGCCGAAGGCCGAATGGGATAGGATCAAATGCATTCATTGCTATGGTCTCGACGACAAGTGAGTCTCCTGATGTGATGACCGCTGCTGCCCAAGCCGGCACCAGCTTCCCCTCGGGTTTTGAGAGCCCAGAAGTATCTTCCGTCGCGGGAAATCCCCCCACGGCTGGGCAGGAAGACTTGCAGGATGCTCCCCCAGCCTTTGAAGAAGGCGTCTCTACCACGGTTGATGAACTGGTACAAGTGAACCTTGGTAGCAAGACGGATCCAAGACCAACATTGATCAGTGCAGCCATGTCCCTCGAGGAGCGGCAGCAGTATGTAGACTTCCTCAAACAACACCGCGATGTGTTTGCCTGGAGTTACGATGAGATGCCGGGGCTGGATCCCCAAGTGGTCGTCCACCGTCTGGGCCTCCCAGTAAAACATCGTGGGTTCAAGCAGCCCCCCAGGAAGATGCACCCTTCCCATGGCGCTATGGTTGAGGCCGAAGTTGATAAGCTAATCAAAGCCAACTTCGTCAAGGAGGTCCAGTACCCCAAATGGCTCGCCAACATTGTGCCAGTCAGGAAGAAGAATGGGAAGATCAGAGTCTGCATCGACTTCCGCGATCTCAATCGCCACTGCCCAAAGGTTGACTTCCCACTCCCAGGGACGGAGCTGTTGATTGACGCCACGGCTGGGTTCCAAGACCTCTCTTTCATGGATGGGTATTCCGGGTATAACCAGATCTGGATGGCCCCCGAAGACGAGAAGTCCACTGCCGTCAGGGCTCCCCAGGGTACCTTTTGCTATCGGGTAATGCCATTCGGTTTGAAAAATGCAGGTGCCACTTATCAGAGGGCCATGCATCGCATATTCAAACCGATCCTCGGGACATTGGTGGAATGCTACGTGGATGACCTTGTAGTAAAATCATGCCAGCGCCAGGACCATCTCAAAGACCTTGAGAAAGTGTTCGGTTTCCTCCATTCCCGTTACCCGAAGATGAACCCGCTGAAGTGTGCCTTCGGAGTCACCTCCGGGAAGTTTCTGGGCTTCGTTGTCAGATACCGAGGTATCGAGATCGACCTGGAGAAGATCAAGGCCATCAGCCAAATGCCTCCCCCGAGCAACATTCGAGAGCTCCGAGGCCTCCAAGGCCACTTAGCCTATATACGCCGATTCATTGTGAATCTGGCCGGCAAGTGTAAGCCCTTTTCCCGTCTCATGAAGAAAGGCGCTGCCTACGAATGGGATGAGGAGTGTCGGATCGCCTTCGAGGAAATCAAGAAGTATCTGCTCCAACCTCCGGTCTTGATGCCACCCGTCTCTGGAAAGCCGCTGGTCCTTTACGTGACCGCCCTGGAGAGATCCCTCGGTGCGCTGCTCGCCCAGAAGAATAACGAGGGCACTGAGAACAGTCTCTACTATCTCAGTCGCATGCTTCTCGATACGGAGGTCAGATATTCCCCTATAGAAAAGAGCTGCCTTGCGCTCGTCTTCGCCGTGCAGAAGTTGCGACACTACCTGCAACACCACGAGGTGCAATTAGTCTCTCGGGTGGATCCACTGACGTACATCCTGAACCGCCCCATGCTGACTGGCCGACTAGCACGGTGGGCGGTGATTCTCCAGCAGTTTGACATCAGGTTTGTGCTTCAGAAGGTCGTTAAGGGATAGGCGTTGGCAGACTTTTTAGCTGCCCATCCAACCTCCGCGGATCAATCCATGGACCTGGATTTCCCCGACGAGACGATCCTCTCGGTCGATCATGCTGTCCCGTGTTGGCAAATGCATTTCGACGGCGCCTCCCAGAGCCCCACCGGTAGAAGGCTCAACGACCCCAAGCTCAACAGAGTGGGTCTGGGTATTGTTTTCATTACCCCGGTGCAAGTCGTCCTGCCGTACTCGTTCCTGTTGTCAGAAGGTTGTATGAACAATGAAGCGGAGTACCAAGCTCTCATCACCGGCCACGAGTTGGCCCTTGAGATCCATGTACCCCATCTACATGTGAAGGGAGATTCCGAGCTGGTAGTCAAACAGGTTAATGGAGACTACGTCATCAGGAAGCCAGAGCTTGCACCGTTGCTGGAGTACACCCTCCTCTTAATGGCCCAGTTCTCTTCTCGGCCAGAGGTTACCCATGTCCCGCGGTCGCAGATCGGCCAAGCGGACGCCCTAGCTGGCTTAGCCGCATCGCTCGCAGAACTCGAGCCAGATGATTTGGTCATACACGTGGCCCACCGGAGAGTCATTGCTCCCGTCACCCAAGAGGACCGTGATATCCTGCGGGGGAGTCATCTCACCGCCGGACCCTCCATATCGGGAGTCCCGGGTTCGTCAGACGCAGTGGTTGAAACCACCCCTGATTGGAGAGCACCTTTTGTCGAGTATCTCCAAAATGGTCAGCTCCCGGACGACCGGGCCGAGCGCGAGCGAATCCGACGTCACGCACTTCAATTTACCCTCCAGAGTGGCCCCAGTCTTGAGCAGACCCTCTATAAACGGAGCTTCGATTGTATCCTCCTCCATTGAATCCAAGGAGTAGAGATACCTCAAGTTATGCAAGAGGTTCACGCTGGTTCCTGTGGCGCCCATCAAGCTGGGCCGAAGCTGTCCCAGCAAATCCGGAGGTTAGGGTACTTCTGGCCCTCCATGATCCACGATTTCACTGGATACACCAAGAGATGCCACGCGTGCCAAGTACACGCCAACTTCTTGCATCGGTCGCCAGAACCCCTCCACCCCACCAAGTATTCTTGGCCATTTGCGGTATGGGGACTTGATGTAGTGGGACCGTATCCACCGGCAATAGCCCGCCAGTGTAGGTTCATCCTGACTGCTATAGATTTCTTCTCCAAGTGGGCAGAAGCAGTTCCGCTCAAAGAGGTCAAGGCCCGTTCCGTCGTTGACTTTGTGAGCTCCAACATTATCCACCGGTTTGGAGTCCCTCACGCCGTCCTCACTGACAACGGCACCAACTTCCGAGCAGTTTAATTGAAGAAATTGTACGCTAAGTACGACATCCGGTCAAACCATACCTCCCGCTACCACGCACAGGCGAATGGACAGATCGAGGAGTTCAACAAGACCCTCTCTAACATTCTGCAGAAGATGGTTGGTCAGAACAAGAAGAGTTGGCCGGACAAGCTCCCCAACGCCCTCTGGGATTACCGGATGACGACTCGCAACTCTACCCAGGTGACCCCATATTCCCTGGTGTATGGAGCTGAGGCCGTCCTACCCATTGAGATCCAGCTGCCGTCGCTACGCACTGCAGTTTATGATCACCAGACATCAGATGAGGTAGCCGAGATCCGTCTAGCTGAGTTAGAGGCACTGGACGAGAACCGGCTTCGTGCCCTGCACAATCTGGAAAGGCATCAGGACAAGATAGCGAGAGATTTTGACAAGAAGGTTCGTCTCCGATCTTTTCTACAGGGTGACCTGGTACTGGCCCTTCGAGCGCCAATGATTCCCGGTAGGAAACCACCCAAGTTAGAACCCAAATGGGAAGGGCCTTATATCATCCATAAGGTTTACCCCAACAGAGCATACTCCTTGGTGACCACAGATGGAGAGCGTGTAACCCCTCCCACCAATGCCAGATACCTCAAGCGATACTTTTCCTAGGGAAAAAAAGTGGTCCTGCATGACCCTAAACTGCGAGAGGGTCCTGCACGACCCTAAACTGCGACGTGGTCCCGCATGACCTTAAACTGCATCTCTGTCCTGACTGCAAGACGTTAAACTGCAAGTTAGTCAGGTCTTCCTGACTGAGGCTCAGCCTCAGGCCCCTCGGCCTCTTTGGGCCCCTGGCCCCATCTCCACCGCGGTCTGGCCCCAGGCCCCCTCGTTTCTCTCCGACTTACCCTCTTACGGGATCGTACGGTACGGTGTAGGACTATGTCCTCACGTTGGGATCATGTACCATACCGTACACATCCCCGAATGAGACGCCCCTCATCCCGCATGACGTTAAACTACATGTCAAGAACTAAGTACGGCTTGATTCTCATCCTTATGAGATACGTAGGAACGCTCCGACGCCTCGTCTTGAGCCCAGCCCCAAGCTTTTCCCTTCCGCTATTCCCCCTGGGGATAGTCTCCTTGGAGGATCTTTGTGTAGAAGGGAGTGGGTTTTCTTGGCCCCACTCATGCAACCCCACTCGCGCAAAGATTGTAAAGGTCGTACCATGCGCCCGCTCCCGTTCTTCTACCATCCCACGTCCTCACCGCATGACGCTAAACTGCATGGCCTTCAAGAACTACGTATGGCTTGATTCTCATCCTTGTGAGATACGTAGGAACTCCCGGACATTTTGTCCGTTGGCCCACCCCAAAGCCAAAATCTTCCCCTCGGGTCAAGACATGGCAGGGTGCACACTTTTGCCCCGACCCACGTCGAGCAAGCCTCGACCCGGCTGCACATTCCCGCCTGGAGGTGTTTTCCCCTTTCGTGGATGAACGCAAATGAGCTTCACCCACTCCTTGACTGGGATTCTGTCACCTTTCACACCCGTAGGGACCCCCGATAACGGCCTGGATACAATGCCCAAGGGCTCTCCTACCGATACGGGCCGACGCCCCCGAGGGTTTTCAAGAAAAAAATCGATTCAAGTCCCGCATTACGAATTTGGTCAGCGGTCGACGCTCATTTGTTGCCCCCATACGGGCCACCATAGGAACATTGTGTTTCGAATATGGGCAACAGTGTCCTGGATCTTCGGGTCCACCTCGAGATGCCCCAGGAATCAAGAACAGTGTTCCCCTCTGCCCCATCCCAAGGTGACAAACTTCCCCCAGGTGGTGCTAGCTATCGGGCCCACGGCCCCGATTCCTCATAGGAGTGTACGGTGTGATGTAGGACTACGTCCTCATTCACGTCGGGATCATGTACCATGCCGTACGACTCCCCTTACGAGGCCCAGCCTCAGGCCCCTTGGCCTCCTTGGGCCCCTGGCCCCTCGTCCTCGTGTAAGACGTTAAACTACAAACCAGTCAGGCCTTTCTGACTGATAACTTCCCCTTTTCTCCGGGCCACGGCCCAGGATTCCTCACCTGGAGTGTACTGTGTGATGTGGGACTACGTCTTCATTCACGTCGGGATCATGTACCATGCCGTACGAATCCCCCTACGAGGATCAGCCTCAGGCCCCTTGGCCTCCTTGGGCCCCTGGCCCCCCGTCCTCATGTAAGACGTTTAACTACAAACCAGTCAGGTCTTCCTGACCGAGGCTCATCCCCAGGCCCCTTGGCCTTTCCGGGCTGCGGCCCAGGACCTATCTTATAGGATCGTATGGTGTGACGTAGGACTATGTCTTTATTCACGAAGGCTTCTTTACCATTCCATACACCTCCCTTGTTTAGGGGTACATTACTCCCCTCCTCGTCCAGTATGACGTTAAACTGCATTTCAAGAACTACGTGTGGCTTGATTCCCATCCTACTGGGATACGTAGGACCACCTGAACGTCTAGGCTTCGGGTCCAGCCCCATCTCTCGGGAATCCTCATCCCATCTTGGCCCCTTGGCCCGTCCTTCCTCCATGAGGGGATCATATGGTGCGGTGTGGGATTATGTCCTCATTCAAGACGGTCTCATGATGACCACGCCATGCTCCCACCCCCTACTGAGTTGTTTCGTCGATCCCTCTTTTTCGGCGGTTCACCAATGTACTTAAGAGTACTCTGGTTCATTACCTGGAATGCCAAGCTTTACTCGGACACGTCCGCACCCGCTTTCCAGGCTTTGCGTATCCCCGCAAAAGGGCTTTCACCATCTTTCACACCCGGGGGGACCCCCAAGAACGGCCTGGATACAATGCCCAAGGGCTATCCTACCGATACGGGCCAACGCCCCCCCAGGGTTTCGGACGACAAATCGATAAAATTCCACGTTGCGAATATGGTCAGCAGTCGATGCTCGTTTATTGTTCCCACCTCAGGCTAACGCGATACAGACGCTGTGTTTCTGTCATGGATAACAGTTGTCCTCTGTCGTCACGCCAACCCATAAGCCCGAATACCGGGTACACGATTCACACCCTTCTTCATTTCACCATGTCCGAGTAGAGTCTCGGGACTCTTGGTACTTTTCCCCCGTGCACGCCCGCGCATTGGGAGGACAAGCTACATCAAAGGTGTCCTTCGAAACTCTCTGCTGACTCCCCTTTGATGGACGCCCCAAGTATTGCAATGAGGATCCCCCCTTATTTCCCACACCGAGTTTATCTCACGTGGGCTTAGGGATTGGGTTGACATCTGTGCTTACTCGGGAGTTGTCACCACCCACGGTCCGAGCTCTATGACCATAAACTAAGACTCTCATCTGGAACTACGTTCAAGACCCCTTGTCTCCGGACCCAGCTTGAGTTCAGCAAATTTACCTCTCTAATCATGCCTTCAGGACCCTGATCACAGGGCTGCGTGGCGCAGTGTAGGACTACGTCCTCATTCACGTCGGGTTTGCAATAGCTGCACCACACACGCCCCCATTCTGAGGTTCAGCACTTCTATTCCCTGTCCTGCATGACGTTAAAAGGCACCTTTCAAAACTATGTGTGGCTTGATTCCCATCCCCATGGGATACGTAGGACCACCTGGATGTTTAAGATTCGGGTCCATCCCCACCTCCTGGTGATCTCCTGATCCCCCGGTCACCTAGGCCACTTGGTCCATCCCTCTCCAGTGGGGGGTGTGTAGGTATGATACAAGGTTTTGGGCACCATGCCCCCTTCCCCCGGGAATCTGCCATCTCTCGATCACCTTCAAGGTTGAGTCCCTTGACTCCCTGCAGTGGTTCGCCCATGTATTAAGAGTACTCTGGTCTAGGACCAAGAGTGTCAGATTCAACTTGGTCAAGTTCCTTCCACTTGTCAAGCTTCGTGTTCCCCTCTATTCGGACTTCCATCATCTTTCACACCTGGAGGGACCCCCAAGAATGGCCTGGATACTACGCCCAAGGGCTCTCCTACCGATATGGGCCAATGCCCTCCAGAGTTTCGGACAACAAATCGATAAAATCCCGTGTTGCGAATATGGTCCGCGGTCGATGCTCGTTTTGTTAGTCCTCATTTCAGGCTAATGCGACAGGATGCTGTGTTGCGAACATGGTCAGTAGTAATCCTCCGTCGTCACGCCAGCCCCTTCAGTCCTTGAATGTTGGTTGCATGATTCACATCATTTTCCACCCCATCATGTCCAGGTGGAATCTCGACACTTTTGGCGCTATCCCTCAGTGCACCTTTGCATGCTAAGGGGACAAGGCTGCAATCTGGCGTCCTTTGGGACTCCCATGGTCCGAGCTCTAAGACCATAAACTAAGACCCATTCGGGACTACGTTCAAATTCCCATCCTCATGGGATACGTAGGACCGCCCAGACGCCCTGTCTCCGGGTACAAACCATTCAGGAAGCCAGTCTCTCTCCCTGTTTCACCTCCGGATGGCGTACAATTTGATGTGGGATCATGTCTCCGTCAATCATGTTTTATAACACTGCGCACACTTCCCGCCTAGCATCGTCTCTGCTACGTCTGCGCTGCATGATGATAAAATGCATTCTTGGTCCTATCATACGACCCTAAACTGTGACATTATCGTCCTGGCCGCACGACGAAAAACGGCACCGCATTGTGGTGACCTCGCTGTAGAGGACATCACGTTGGGTATTGGTCATGTGCCATGCCATTTGTCAACGCCCATCACGGCTTGATTCTTGTGGCGACATCGCGACCTACTGTTCTAGGCCTGTCGCTTCACAAAAAAAAACCATTCACCTTAAAGAACAAACAAGATACATCAAATTCTGCTTCTTTAGTGCAAGGGCCACGTCCGCACTCCCCTTTTCCCCTGGCACTGGTACCTTACCGTGCCACCTTCCAGAACTACATATGGCTTGATTCTAATCCTTATGATATACGTAGGAGCGCCCAGGTACTTCCCCTCGTGCCCAGCCTAACCCTGGTGTTCGGACCCTCGACTCGAGCATTTCCTCGGAGAACGCATAGTAAGCAGGACTATGCCCTCATTCACGTCAGGTTTTGATGTCATGCGTCCCTTGATCCCTTTTCCATCCATGGTCCGAATTCTATGACCGTAAACTAAGATCTCCCCAAGGGAAAGGAATCTTCTCCCTCTCTATAATACGTTTCGTTGACGTATTCAGGTGTGTTCTAAAAAAGAGCCCGAAGCGTGGGATTTTCACAGGGACAATCCCCTCATCCCATGACCAAGCTTCGTGAGCTCGCTATTTGGATCCTCATCCTCTTCCACATCCAAAAGGAACCTCGGACGACGTGGACACTATGCTTAAGGGCTCTCCATGAATGCTGGACCTAAGGGCCCTTCAATCGTTTCGGGCCGACGTCCTTACGGATATCTGACAACATTTGTGACATGGTCCCGTGTTTCGAACATGGTCAACGGTCGACCCTCATTTGTTTGTCCCCATTTTAGGCTAACGCGATAGGATGCTGTGTTGCGAACATGGTCAGCAGTAATCCTCCATCGCCACGCCGCCATCATCGTGATCCGAATCTCGAGCATCATGAATCACACATTTCCACTCCCTCATGTTCAAGTGGAACTCCATCATACTCGGCTCTTTCTCTTCGCGCATCTAGGTGCGCTGAATGATCGTGTTAGTGTCATCGGGCCTGTAGTCACCGAGCATCCCTTTGCCCTAATCTGCCCCTCTCTGCGTCGGGAAATTCCCACCACTACTTCTTGTTTCCCACACCGAGCACGACTCACGTGGGCTTAGTAGTTTTGGCTGGATGCATACCGACACGGTCAGGCTGCTCCTCGTCCAGTATGACGTTAAACTGCGCTTCAAGAACTACGTGCGGCTTGATTCCCATCATCATGTGGGATACATAGACACACCGAGGCATTTCACCTAGGCTTCAGCCCCTGGAATCACCAAATCTTGTTCCTCCCCATTTCCAGCCCTCGCCAGAGGCCCTGTCTGAAAGAAAGAATGATCCATGATCAGGCCGATGCGCCCATCTGACGTACTCCCACCACGGTGGTGCAACTACCGAAGTGTTGGATTCTGTTTGAGCAAACCACCACTCCATGTTCCACGCTTTGCATGTCCCTTATTCGGACCCTCGTCCTCTTTCATGTCTGAAGGAACCCCCTAACGGCCTGGTCTTATGCCGCATCAGCTCACCTACCGTCCTGGGCCAACGTTCCGGAAGACTGGTCATGTCTGGAAGGACCCCCTAACAGTATGGATGTCTGACCTATGGTCCACCAACTGTCCTGGGCCAACGTCCTGGAAGATTGATCGACAACAAATTGATAAAATCCCGCGTTGTGAATATGGTCAGCGGTCGATGCTCATTTGTTGTCCCCATTTCAGGCTAACGCAGTAAGGATACCGTTTGTCCTCCACGGTTAGCGGTTGTCCTTTATTGTCACGCCATCCCCACAGTGTTCTGAATTTGGGCATCGTGATTCACACTTCCCATTTTCATCTGTTTGAACCGATTTCAGCACCCCTGGCATTGCCCCGTTCGTGCATAAGAGCACGTTGAAGAAACGGTAATTCGGCTATCCTGGAAGTTCCTCCTCCGATCAAGCCTTCCCCATCTTTCGGGAATCTGGACTGGTTTGAGGGAATTGTCATCAAGCGTCCCGCAAACATTGTAGGGATATAACAAGGCAATTCAACAGTGGAAATCGTGCGTGCCATGGAACTCAAAACAAAGGAGAAGGAAAGAGTTGAAGCACAAAAGTGTTAATAAAAGTTTCTTTCGGGTTCGCTACAATACTTGGGGGTTGACTTGCCCCATGGACGGGTTGACTCCGTCGAAATAGTGTTGCAGCTCCGCCACCTGCTGACTTGCAGCGTCCAAAGCCTGTTGCTGCTGATTCAACTCCCGCTCCTCTTCAGCAGCGATGGGGCGTAATTCATCAACCCTGGCCCTGGCCCTTTCTACCTCGGCCCGAACGGCATCCATCCTTCCAGAGGTTTTCCCCATATGTTCCTCAGCCTCCGCTAGCTGGGCCTTCAATCGTGAGACCAGCCCAGACTGCGCATCGAGAGTGGATGAAAGCTCGTTGGCCCGGATCTGCATCTGTTGGACCTCGCCTTCAGCCTCCTGGAGCTTCTTCATGTTGGTCGCCTTCCTCCGCTGCCATCCCACGCTCAGTCCACGATCATGATCCCGGATCTTCTCATCCATGAGGTCTCGGATGAGCGCGTGAGGGCGTTGGGCATCAACTCCCCCGGCACACAGTTCGCGCAACCGCGAGCGGAGCCTATCCATTTCGGCCAGCCATTGCGCTTGGGGAGTGTCCCTGATAAAGCGCGTGATCAGCTTCCATGACCGGCGGCAGACTATGCTGCTGTCTTCCTCATCATAGGCCGTTTCATCCCAATCCGCGCGGTCGGCAGGCTCGTACGCATGATATGCCTGTAGGAATTCCTCAGCAGGATCTGCATCTGGTGTTGAGTCTGGTACGACACCTGACGCCGACGCAGGCAGGACTGGACTGGGACCGGCCGGTTGATCCTCTTCTTCAGAGTCCACCTCGATGACTTCAGGCATGGCCCTGCTGGTGATCCCGCCAGTGATGGTGTGCGCCGCAGCTTGAGGAGGTGAAGGGACTATCGTCACCATCACCAGCATGCCCCTGGGAGGGACTCCGCCAGACATCCCGACCAGCCTCACTGCAGCAGCCCACGCCAGTCGGAGAACTGTATGACAGAAGGAGACATAAATGTTAGTTGGCATGGCCCACGTGTGGCAACGAGGAGACCGGTGGAGGAGACTTACGAAGATCGACTTCCGAGCGCTGCTCCTGGGCCGGTACTGATGGGACTCCGAGACGAGGCCCCCGTATACTGTTGGAAGGCCTGAAGATTCCAAAGGAGCCGCCTCAGACCCCCTGGTCCCACCAGACGCAGAACTAGACGCAGCCATAGGCACAGATTCTGAAGGTCCCGTGTCGTCACCCGTCAAGGAGCGAGAACGAGGCCTACGAACAAGTTCCTCCTGCATGGCTCTAACATTGGTGAGAAGTCCATAGGGATTCAAGAAAAGATCGTAAGAAGGGAAGTTCGGAATGCTACCTCGAGATCCTCCGCGAAGTCGTCGGATTCTGAGCTTCGGTCTCCGACCTCGCCCTCCTCCAACGGGCTCCCTCCTCCAGCCTCGTCCCCCTGAGAAGAGTCCCCTGATTCCTCTGGCAAGGGGAAGCCCTCCCTCAGATCGCCAGCCGATAACTGTGGGGGCACCGTCTGATTCAACAGTACCCTCACCCGATCTGTCATTGGGCGAGGAACACCGCTGGAGTGGACGTAATCCTCCAGCTCGTTCAAGTATTGCTCCGCCTCCGCCGGAGACACCATGAATCCAGCCCGAACTGGGCCTATGCCCGGCAGTATCATCCCGAGGCGATTCAGGTGGGCCCACATCTCGGGTGGGCTGAGGAATTGCCGGTTAATATCCCAAATGTCCCAAGCTTCCGGAAAGACAGCATCTTCTGCCATGTCGATGTGACGCAGACGCTTCCCCGGAGCCTGAGCGGATATCCGACGGAATCCCCTCGGTGGCCGCCCCTCCGGATGACCCTGCTCTCCCGGAACCCCCGGATCCGCCGCTGCTGCCGAACCCTCGGCCGGTGCTGGTCTCGCCGCCATGGCAGCCCCACTGCCGCGAGCGGCCCTAGCTGCCCTCCGACCCCGACCTCGAGATAAAGGAGGCCCACCGTCACCAACCCGGATCGTTGGCTGCTTCAGCATCTCCCCCGGGTAAGCGGCCTCCAAGCTGATGGTGTACTCCTTCACTAAGCCGAAGGCGGCGGTGGACGGAGGCAATGTGATCGGCATCTTCCCATCCTCACGTGTGAACATGAGCCACAACTGCCTCATCACACACGGGTGCTCCTCGTGACGCACCTCCCAGTATACCTGTGGGGTCAGCCGCTAGAGGCACCGGAACTGCCTCGCAAAACGATGCAGGGTGTACGGTTCACAGATTGGCTCACGATCTATCCGAGCCACCAAAACTCCACCTCGGAAGGCCAGGAGGTAAGCCCGATGTTCTTCCGTTCCCCGTCCATCATCAGTAAGCCTCCCCGTCGGTAGTGGGAAGGGATAAAAGTTGAACTCGTTCGCCCTCCACACCCTATTCAACACCATCGGAACGGCCAGTTTGAATGGGAAGCTCCCAACTGCGTTCAGAATGGAGGGGCGAAAGTCTGATCCCGGCGGCGAAATGGGGTTTGGATACTCGTAAATCCCCCTGATATGCGCCGCGATCCACCCATACAGGAGGTGGAAGGGCCCGCATATTCTTGGCGGCTTCTTGCCCTCGCTAATACGCCGCATCATTCTGTATAGTTTGGCGAGCATCGGGATCCCCAGGTTGATCCGCTACCCCATGGCCAACATCGATGCCATGATGAACGAGCTGGGCCGTACCCCCATGCTTGTATCTCTCACTGGTAGGATCCACCCACAGATGAGAGCCGTGATGAACGCCGCCAGCCTGACTATTGGCTGTTGTTCGGTGATGACGCTGAAACCCCAAGTCTTCCATTGGCTGTCCTCCAAAACCCGCCAATACGAGTGTCCCTTGCCCCGCTGGGCTGCTCTCGGACAAGTTCGAGGCCTTGGAGGGAACTCTCGATCTTCTGGGAAGTTCAGGAAGCGTTTGAACCATCTTCTGAAGTGGACATCCCTCAATGCTTCCTTGTCCTCTCCTGGGACAAGCGCCATCAGCGCTGACGCCAGTCGCGGCATTTTCTCAGCATCTCCCCATACACTGGCAACGGGGAGGAACTCGTCATACATGGCCCCCAAGATTGGGACCCCGGAAATCTGGTGGACATCCCACAGACTGATGCCCACCTCCCCATGATGCAGGTGAAAAGTGTTGGTTCTGGACGACCATCTACTCAACAGTTCCGACATCAGCTGCTTTGGTTGGTAAATGTGGAACTGGGAGGCCCATGCCGCCTCATACAATCCCACTCTCCTCAGCTCGGCCTCGAACTCCTCGCATTAGGCGCCTACCCAGTAGGCCTAGGCCCAGTCATTGGTAAAGTTGCCGCCCTGGCGCAGGTCCCACTCATCGGACCATCCCTTCTTGGGATCCTGCAGAGCAGCTTTCAGCATGGTGCGGTAAAGAGGAGGGGACGTCTCCGGTTGCAGTGGCCTCCCGTCAATGTCGTTCACATGATTGTAGAGGCAATCAGCGGTGACGGGTGTGAAATCCTCCTGTGAATGACCATCGGCCGCCCTGAACCATTGGTGCTGGCATGGTGTGCTCCTGAACCAGCGAGCTGGTTCGTCCCTTCTTGCCTCGGGGATGAAGACGTCATCCCTCAGCCCGAAGCCGTACAACGGAAGTTTCTTGCACTGCGGATAATCCCTCTGACCTTCCGACAGTAGGTCTGTCAAGGAAGTGTGGTCCGAGTGGCTCCGAACCATTTCCCCCAAGCCTGGACGGTTGGCCATCTCATCTCGACGAGCAGCATCTGCGAGGTCCCCCAAGACAGCTTCTTGATGGGCCATTATAACTCTGGCCCTCAGAAAATGATTCTTCCGGATGGATCGCGAAGCGCGATCGCGAAGCTCGATCATGAAGCCGGATCGCGAAGGTCGGTCGCAAGATCAAACCGCGAAGTCCGGCCAAGGCAGACAAGCGAAGGTTCGCTTAGCGCGGACGCGGAGTCGGAGACCCGCAGTTCGCCGCGAAGCTCGATTCGCGGAGGGCTGTCGCGGAGTACGCGGAGCTTCACGAAATCGAGAGCGCACAAAAAGACAAGGCACGTGAAGACAAAGAAGGGCGGACCCCCTATTTATAGGCGACGACCCCGGAGCATCGCGGCGCGCCTCACCCACGCGAAGCAACGCGGTGCGTCCGGATCCGCGGCCCGGCGAGCATCGCGGGCCCCCTTCGCGGTGCTGCATCGCGAACCACCGACAGTTTTGGCGATTGTCCCTCAGACTTCGACCCTTCGCCCTCCGCGTCTCTAAGTCTGAGGGGGGGCATTTTTTGGTGCCAAAAATGTGGCCCGAAACAAAGGAAAGAAAAAGGGCCGGCGCGCTGCCTCGCGAAGCTCCGCCGCGAAGCTCCGGCGCGGAGCCTCGCCGCGAAGCGCCCCAACCATGGCGACGCCGAAAAGCTCCAGAGTTGGTGATCCTCCGCGAGCCCGTTTGATGTTCGCGAGCCGCCGTGAAACTCCAGAGGAGGTGATCCTCCGCGAGCCCGTTTGACGTTCGCGAGCCGCCGCGAAGCTCCAGAGGCGGTGATCCTCCGTGATCCCGTTTGACGTTCGCGAGCCGCCGCGAATCCCCGAAGGCGGCGCGCGAGCCCTGCTTCGCGGCGCCCCTTCCCTATAAATACTCGACTCCCCCTGAGTCCCGAGGACGGACAACCGACCTTTCGGCGTCTCCTCTCCCGAATCGTGAAGCACGCTTTGCCCCGGGAATCATGAGCTCCGGGAGGTATTTCTACTTCGCGAGACGACTCTGATTTGTTTCGTTTTGAGCCCCTCTTCCGAGAGGGACGCCCTTCGCGAAGCTCAAGGGCTTTAGCAAAGGAAGGGGATTCCCAAGGGAACCCGGGCAGCCGCGGAGCACTTGTGCTTCGCGAAACACCCAACCCATACGAGTAATCCCTATGCTAAGGCGGGATCGCTCCACTTTGCGAGGCACAATGCTTGGCAGGACCCTGATTCGCGAGACACTCCTTCTTCGCGAGGCAGTGCTCCGCGAACACTACTCCACTTCGCGAAGCACCTCCCACTCCCACCTATGCCCCATGCTAAGGCCAAGGCACCCCACTTCGCAAAGAACACTCCTCTGCTTAGTGATTCCTCTTTCCGTGCGACCCTCCAGGTTTGCACGATGTGATTTCAAAGTCCCATGGACAACACCTCCGGTAGCGTTGCTTCGCCTAATGCTTCTTCGCATAGGAACGCTAGTGGCTATTGCTTCTTCGCATAGCCACGCTAACGTGGACCCCTCGATGGTTCCTCCCTCGACCCCCCTTTACTATGGACTTACCAGCGCCTTCCCTTCCCCAAGGACCAGAGGGTACCGGTTATGTAAGCCCTAGGGGTGTGGAGTGAACCCACCTCGTCCGAGCTGCAGGATGTTAAACTGCCAAGCACCACGTCCTCAACACATGACGTTAAACTGTGACCCAACCTCGTCTCCCTCACGAAGGGTCCCCCCAGCTCGAGCATTCATTACACCACTCATCTCCACGGGAATGGAACTCTTCCGCACATGGAATGAGATCCTCCTTGTCGGAGTGGTGTATGTTCGCAGGGGAAGGGCCGCCTCAGAGCGTAAGCCCCTAACCTTTGGTACGGATGATTGCACCCGTGCATCTCTGTACTTCCCCACTACCAAGGTCAGTGGAGGACGTGATAGGGAACGAGGCACCCCCCCTATGGGCCTCCATCCTGGAGTAAGTCCCAACACCATGGGCCGCTCAACACGTAATCCCCTCTTCGATTCTCACGGATGCACCCTTCGCGACGTGATCGTCAGGTCCTTGCAACCTCTTGTTTCTCACACCTAGCATGACTCACGTGGGCTTAGAGTGAGCACCGACCCTGACAAACCTTCTGAACTACGAGGTCTTTGATCCATGTCAAGGCATGGTACGTAGGAAGCCTCTATGATGTTCAAGCCCACCCGTCTTTCACGTCGGGTTTCACTCCGTCCAGCACGACGTTAAACTGCACCCCGGTCCAGCGGTAAGCCATTGTGACCCACCTGAACTACGAGGTCTTTGATCCGTGTCAAGGCATGGTACATAGGAAGCCTCTATGAGGTTCAAGCCCACCCGTCTTTCACGTCGGGTTTCACTCAGTCCAGCACGATGTTAAACTGCACCCTGGTCCAGCGGTAAGCCGTTGTGACCCACCTGAACTATGAGGTCTTTGATCTGTGTCAAGGCATGGTACGTAGGAAGCCTCTATGAGGTTCAAGCCCACCCGTCTTTCACGTCGGGTTTCACTCCGTCCAGCACGACGTTAAACTGCACCCCGGTCCAGTGGTAAGCCATTGCGATCCACAAACCCCACCTGAACTACGAGGTCTTTGATCCATGTCAAGGCATGGTACGTAGGAAGCCTCCACGAGGTTCAATCCCACCACCCAGTGGACCAATGTCTACTTTCACGTCGGTTCACTGGCGAATTCCCTTTTGAACTATGAGGTCTTTGATCCGTGTCAAGGCATGGTACGTAGGAAGCCTCCACGAGGTTCAAGCCCACCAATAGTGGACCAAGGTCTACTTTCACGTCGGTTCACCGACACACCCACCCGTGGTTTATTCAGGTCAGGGTTCACTGCCGTCCAGCATGACGTTAAACTGCACACTTACGTCCGGCATGACGTTAAACTACAATCTGGTCCAGTGGTAAGCCATTGCGACCCAATCATTTCAACTACGAGGACTTTGATCCATGTCAAGGCATGGTACGTAGGAATACTCCCAGAGGTTCAAGCCCAACTCCCCTCGGACCAAGGTCCAGCTTCACGTCGGTTTACCGGCACCATCCCAAACTACGCGGACTTTGATTCCCTGCCACGGGGATACGTAGGAAGCCTCTTCAAGGCTCAAGCCCAACTTCACTGTCGCCCCCCTGTGATGGTCCCATTTCACTCTCATCCGTCTCCGCTAGATGTTAAACTCGCGGCATACCCTGTGTTGAACACGGGAAGCTGAGGAAAACCTCAGATACGTGTCTATGACATGTAATTCCCCGCGCTCGATGTGGGATGCCTCAGGCTTCCACGCCCTCGAGAAGCCTTGTGATCAAGGATAACAGACAGACATGCCAGGTACCCCAGCATCCAGACACGCTACTGATGTCTCAACGTGACTACTCCCCTGACCGAAGGTTGCTGCCCTTATTGGAACCTTTGGAATGTACCGACAGAAGCAGCGTAATTAACCGGTGTCCATGGAAACATGGCGCTGGGAAGAGTTTCACGAACTACATATTAAATCTATAAGGGAGACCCGGACTAGGTGATGAGTTCTGAGGAGGAATCCATAGAAGGAAGAACCGACATCCCATCATCCCGTTTCGATCAAGGAGCAGACGTACCTGAACAAGGAACGAATGCCGCCCGCCTTTGGAAAGCGGGAATGCGGGGCAACAAAGCCGCGCGTCCCCCCCCCCTGACAGATGGATGCGCGCGCGCCCCGGCGAAAGCGTTGGAAACATATATAAAAACTTATTATATATAATCCACATACATTCAATTATAATATTTAATTTAATGAAATATAATTTTCTAATAATTTACATAGATCCTTCTTCCTAATAAATCATTGAAAAAAACCACTTGCATAAGACATAAGGAATAATCTTATCACTATCTAGAGGAGAATTCATATCACCCAAAATATATTTAATATATAAATTTAATTAAATATAAATTTGGACTGTTGAAAATACCAACAGGTGATCAAAATAAATATAAACAGTGATTGATGGACACTCATCTTAACAGTGAGTGATGAGACACATTTTTTCACATGAGACATCCTTTAGGATGTCCATTTGAAAAATACATCATTACATGAATATTCAACTATAATTAATATGAATGTTTTCCAATAAACCTATAAAAAGATCCCAAATTATAGAAAATAGTAATGGTAAGGATTAAAAAATATAATTACGGAGGCCACTCCATGAATCCCTACTAAAATAAAACTATAATACATCCAATATCAAGAAAAAAACAAGATTGTAGAAGATGGGGAAATCTGGCCATGAAAAGTCCCACATGTAAGATCAACACAAAAAGTGGGGATTTGAGTTCTAAAAGGGCACCCCTAATGGGGGGATGAATATTTCACACTCGTACTTAGCTAAAATGTGACAACCTCGTCACATGAAATCCTAAATAGTCATTGAGGTCACACCGCCACTTGGATGGGCTTGACTATTTTGGATAGTGTGGTTGGGACACAATGATAGATGAATGTATTTAAAGAGTGTAGTGACCAAAAATTTTCAATGTACTATTTTTATAAATATTATATGGAATTATTTCGATTCCATGAATAATGAAAATATGAGATATCGAGGCCCAGTGTGCCTGGAAAAAATGTTTGAAATATATTAAATATTTAAAGTATCACACAAAAGTGATTTTTCTAAAATAGTGGAATAACACATAAATAGGTTCCCAAAATAAAAATATGAAGGAACATTTTCATTCAAAGGTGCTACCTTACCATATGTGATTACTGAAATCATCCAAGAATGGATCGTCTATGAATGTTAGTTTCTGTACATTTAAAGATAAAATAAATTACAAATTTATTATCTTATTTTTGTTATAGGAATAAAGAAAAGTGTTTCATATTAAAAAAAAATATTTCTAGGGACCTAGGGTTAGAATTCATAATCCCAGAGTAATCCTAGTATGTTATGGAGAATATTCTAGGAAAAACCTCTTAACGGAGGCTGAAGAGACCACAAATCATGATTATTCATGACAGATCTTAGATCATATATCGATGGGTACTGTTCTAGAAAAATCTCACCTAAGATAATGATGTAGTGATCCAACATCATTAGTGAACGATCCAAAACACAAGTATAGAATTCTGTTTCAATTATTTCTTTTCCCTATTATTGGATTTAATAATGAACAGGGATCGACCCTTGAACATGTGGACTCATGGTTCGATCACTCTTACTAGAGGGTTTTGATTGTGGGTATTTTTTTGGGGATGATTATCTTATTATTTTATTATCTAGATCATTTTTATAGAATGGACTGAGAATGTAAATGGAAAAGGAATGAGGTTATATCATGGTGTTTTTCAATTTTATATTTCCCATATGTTCTTTGTGTTCATCATGGAATATGAATGGTTGATAGTTGATCCTCTGTTTCATGGATCCACAATTCGAAATAAAATATCTAACCCTATGATGGACTAGAATAGTTGCGACTATTATAAAGATTTACAGATCGATGTATTTCTTACGATACCATTCGTTCATCGACTTTCAAATGAATGACCAGAATCAGTATTATGAGCCGATCGAAAGCTCGAAACCCACTGATTCGGTGTCTCCATGGTGTGATAAAACAAGATCATCAGTTTCGAGGTTATTTTGTCAACAAACTAATCACAGGAGAATCAACTGAGGCATGTGGAGGTTATACCATGGTTCTGGAAAATCCCAATAGACACGATGTGTATATCAGTATACACATCGTGTGGGAACCATTCTGCAATGGATAGGGTTTTGGGTAGTTGAGAAGTGTGACATGTCATGTGACACATGTCTCACCATGTGTGGGCCCTTCCTCGATCCTCCAAATGTATCTATGGAGTTACAAAGACATGGGGCTGAGAACATGTCCTGCCTACAGGGCGTGTACCCCACCACATGGCCAAACCCAATGTAGAAACACGGCTTTCCCAATGTACCGGTACACATACAGGAGAACATGGGCTGACACCATGTTCTAGAAAATGGCCAGAGTATATGGGTGGACCCCAGATAGAAGGAAACTACATTTGAGATTTTATACACAATGTGTATACCTATTCTAAATGACGTGTTCTAATAACACATGCCATTGAACCTAGGTAGTACTGGTGGTCAAGGGAAATGATGTGTGACCCTACTACATGTTTTGTACCCATTTCCACAAGGAATTAATCTCTTATCTACTATATCTCAAACATGTTTCATTTGGGTTGGTACACTTTTTTGTTCTTTTTAAGGTTATTTGGTATCATTTTATTCACTATTTTATGGTCCGTTTAGTAGGATTTTTCTGAATATACTCAGGAATACCCTCAAAGTGGCTTAAAGGATGATCATTTATCCATTCTTTTACCCTCTTTATAGTATTGTTATCTATGTTACCAATCCTACCGAACATTGATCTTCTACTTAGTAGGTGAATATGGATGAGTCGTGATATCACCCTATGTCCCTGGACGTGATTATAATTGGTGTATCATGATCTTCCCCAATAGCATAGTGTTTATTCCCAGAGTGAGTGTATCGTATCTATCTTCTGATTGAAAATTGTTTTTCTCTCATGATTGTTCTAAATTATCATCACATCTCAGGATGACGTCATCAGTGCGATCGGACTCAAGAGTCTGTGCTCCCAAATGAGATTCCTTGTTGATTCTTCATGCTTAATCTCTATCATCATTATGTGGTACATGTGACTACCTCTATTCTCTAGTTTGAGGTTTGAGTATATTTGGATATGTTGTTTTCATATGTTCTATTAAAATATACTGTGTAGATTTGACTATACCATTACTTTGAGTTTTTCATTGTGGATTTGGGGTGTCCGACTATGTATTATTATACTCACCCCTACATGGGATTTTCTCACTATTGTTGTGTCTTATGATGATTGGTGACCTTTTGATGAAGGCCAGGGAGGACTAGGAATAGAAAAAGCTGTGTGAGTTTAATTATGCAGAGGTGTTTCTGTAACTTTGACAAATAGTCCTAGTACATTTTATTTACAGGTTGGACATTGGTTTTTTAGACTCATTCTTTTGTGGGCATGTATTCTGGATCAGTTTAAATTTCTTCACATTCATGTCTTGTCATACTCTATCATTTGGGTTTAGTGGTATGAATGAATTTGGTTCCTTAATATATCATACTTTTCAGAATTAGAGTCTTGATGACATTTGAGCATGTAGAGTTACTTATGTAATGCCTCCCATGTCAATGACATTCTAACTCAGTGCTAGTAAATATCTCTTACCTTATTGGAGGCGGGATTGGGGAGTCGCACAATGGGCCACACTAGTATGTGTTTTGAAATATTGGTATAATAGGAATTTGGTTCTACCTTTGGACAAGGAGTCTATGAGATAGGTTTTTTGCGATAGTTTTAAGTGTTTTAAATCCGGATTGCAGGACAGGGACTCCAATGGTGGTACAGGCGACTGACATATCCATACACCAGAACCATGATAACATTCTTTTCAACTAGGTACATGAAAAAACTTGTATTAGTGAAAATAATGAAACATTAATAACATTAGAATGTATTGTATTTCCATGCCTTTTTTGAGTCACCATTCCAGATATACTCCTTGATAGCGGTACATCCTACCTTCTTACAGGATGCCACTGAGTTTCATACATGCTTGGATTTTATAGCTTGATCATGAATACGTCACCCTCAGTGATGAGGATTCAATATAGGGACTGATGTCAATGATTTTTCATCAAGGTGGTGCACCAGCTATACAACCACTAGAAGAGAAGCATGTGTTATATGTAGTATAAGAAGACGAAGAGCGCAGGTTATTTGCGATCCATGAGTTTCATAGAACGATACCCATCCAATTTTGAGGTGGTGCAGACCCATATGTGGATGAAGACTCGATTGAGGAAGTGACTATATTTTTCCATCATGTGAGCATAGAAGTAGAACAAATGGTGATCCTAACGATGAGCATTCTTTAGGGATCGACAAGGTGATGATGGAGTTTGACCACGCATACTCTTGAAAAGGTGACTATTTGAGGGATGAATTTGAAGCATATATTTTGAGAGGAGTTATCTAGTGTTACTATAACAGAAGTGGTCATACATGATCTTCTTCATCTCCATTAGGATTTCTTGAGGGTATATGACAATTCATCAAGGTTCATGAACCTTTCTAGGTACATGATGGATATTGTGATCGATCCATAATTAAGGGATCATACCAAAGAGAGATGTCTATATTTGGACATCTAATCCATAATTATACCTCTATGAACTCAGAAATATTCTAGAGTTCTCAAGAGATCATTGGTGGTCGATAGCTTCTTGGCTGAGCAGAGGTAGCTTGTGATAGCCGGCAGTAGGAAAATAGGTGCAGAGACTTCAATAGTGAGGAGCTAACATCATACACATGGATCTAGATGTGGGATTCACTATAGGAGGTCAAATGACATGGAATACATGGTTTATGGAACTCATGGTAGATACATTCTTCCTATGGGAGAGGTGATGCAACATGTGCGACAATAGGGGACTTCTTTATAGAGATTCCCCAATCCGTCGAACTACTAAAAGGGGTAAGATGGATGGACGACCGAGGTAGAGCCAATGAGTGCAGCAATTAGATCCCATATAAGACAAACAAGGAATTGGATATGGGAGATATAAAAGAGGTTATATACATTTTGACATAACAAAAATACCCCTAGGAGGTTTACACCGGGATCAGGGAGTTAGGGGAGAAAGGCACAGTTAGGTACACAAGGTCAGGGTGCAAGACCCATGGACTTTACAAATGGTCTGAGGATCAATCAATGTATTTTATTCTATTGCATCCATACTTGTTGACATAGATCCCATTAATTCTATACTCACCACATACCTTGTATGATACCTTGGTATTCAATAAAACCATTGTCCCGACCTGTACGGTTGGAAATACATACAATAGGAGACTCAGTGTTCAAAAACTTGTGATGACAGTGTGATCTGCCCCTAGGAGGTGAGTGTTTTGGTTTGAACCATTTGGTGGTATCATCAGGGACTTAAAATGACATTCTTGGAATGGATTATCTATCCTTGATCCATTCCTTGATTGAATTTATTAGGTGAAAGGTTAGGTGTCTCAGTAGCGATGGGACATAGTTTTCCTTTGTTAACGAAATGGAAATCAAGACGGCACATGATGAGATCATTCATTAGAGGGTGAAACCAATCACTCATAAGTTTTCTAGCATTACCCTTGGAGCATATACTACTATGATCCTTCAGTTCCAAGTCGTAGTGGTGGACTACGGGGTCGTCTTCCCAGGATAAGATTCAAGGATACCTCCATATCAGGGGATTGACCATTGCATTTAATAACACCCAAAGACATCACGATTAACCTCACCATAATATAAGATATTTATCACAATACTTCATGAGAAGAGGGTGGAACTGTTGGAATTTCAAAGGATGTCCTTTGAGAGGCCTAGTGTTTCACCCTAGGTGGCCCCAGTTTTTCATGCTAAGGAGAAAAAGAGCATGATTTCATGTGTGGATATACCGAGCTTGAACTAAGTGACCATGAATAATAAGTATCCATTACTGATGATCGATAACCTCTTCAACCAACTGAGAGGGGAACAATGGTTCTCCAAGGTTGACCTTTGATCAAGCTACCACTAGATACGAGTACGGGATGAGGATATACTGATGATGACATACAGATGCTTCTACAATCATTATGAGTACCTGGTGATTCCCATTGGCATGAATAACACCCCAGTAGTGTTCATGGGACTCATAAAATTGATCATTCATCCATACATTGATAGGTTCATTGTAGTCTTAATCGACGATATCCTTTCTTTAAAAGGTTGTGGTCGAAGCCTCAATTTATTAGTAAAGGAAAGACCCATTTTTAGACTAGGTAGAGGGAGACCCATTACATAGCCTAAAGGCCCAAGTCCTAGTGGCCTGAATACATGGCTTAAAATACTGTTTTTTGTCCCAATGGACATCTCGGTGAAGAGTACTGCTACAGTACCCACTTTACTACAGTTCCACCTATGCTACGGATCAACTATAGTACCCTCAAAAATCTTCCCCTACCCAGATTTGATCTTGGATATTTTGGATGCAATGCAAGAGCATGTACCACTACGGTGCATGCTCGTCAGAAATATATCCTTGTGTATATGGAATCAGAGGACTCATATGTGAGACACCTATGAATGGTTCTTGATATACTCTGAGAGCACCATAATTATGGGTATATCTCTAAGTGGTAGTTCTTGATTCAGGAGGTGAACATTCTGCGACATGGTATCTACGAAGATGGAGTGGTAGTGGACCTATCAAGGTGGACACAGTGATGTATGGGAGCCACATAGATGCATGATAGGGGTTTGAAGCTTCCTTGGTATTGAAGGATATTATAGGTTATTCATACAATATTTATCCAGGATATGGGCACCCGTGATATATTTGGCCCTAAAAAGGAATCCATTTAAAATAGTAGATAATTTGAAACAGACTTTTTAGTAGTTGGGGAAGATTTTGACAAGCGCTCTGATATAGAGATTAATAGATGTTGGTGTTCAGTATGTGGTGTTCTTCAATGCATCCTAGACCATACTAGGTTTTTTCTGATGTAGAGGCAAGAAGTGATTGCCTTAGGATCATACCAGTTGAGACCACATGAGCATAAAAATGTGACCCAATATCTTGAGATAACAGTAGTAGTTCCTAAAAGATTATGAATTTTCGATGAAGAAACATTCCTCCAATCAGGATATTGGGTCACATTGTCATGCTCAGATCAATGTGACCCATCCCCTTTGTCTCAAGAGTCAAATTTATATCATATCTCAAAATTATAAAAACATGAGATAGAGGATATGGATAGAGTTCCTCTAAGATTATGACTTATATATTTTTTATACCCATTGGAATGGGAACATGATGTCAGCTGCTCTTAGATAGAGATCTATATTGTAGTTGCTGAACAAGGCATCATATCAGTTTTCCTTGTTTTAGATATCTATCGTGGATGGGGATGAATCCCCATTCCACCAGTCAATATTATTCACCCCTCTACCCTTATTGAAAAGTTTAGGCACATATTTGAGATACCAATTGTGTGACTACATATACTCAGATTTCCACAGGGAATGCGCCAAATGAATATTTACATGGTGTGGAGCACATCACATTTTTAGAGGATCCACCGTTGTACTATTGGTGTTGTTGGAGGATGTTCTGATGGAGTTATATACAACCCCTTTATTAGCACACCCTAGTGTAGAAAAGATGTACCTGGACCTATGATGATAGTTTTTCTCGATAGAGATTAAGAAGGCATATGCATTTTTTATTTCTTGATTCCTTATGTGTCTGTAGATGAAGGCTGGGTACCATATTCTAGTGGGTTTGAATAAACCCCTTTGTGTCTCGGAATGGATGTGGGATGGGGTATTGATGGAATTTGTGATAGGATTACCATGAATATCTAGGGGACATGATACCATAAAGGTGATTGTTTACTGACTAACCAAGTCATCCCACTTCATATCTATCTGAGAATAGAGTTCAGTAGAGAGCTTGGGATGGCTCAACATTCGGGAGATATTTCGACTATGTGGAGTCCAATCGACAATAGCTTATGATTGTGATGCATGGTTCACATATTGGTTGTGGAATATATTATTGGTGTCATTTAAGACCTATTTGCACACAAACATGACATTTCATCTAAAGAGGGATGTCCAAACAGAGAGAATAATTTATGTTTGGGAGGACATGTTGCAGGAATGCATCAGAGACATCAGCCGAAGTTGGGAGGACTACCTACCACTGTTGGAGTTTGCGTACAAAAATTTATACCACTCCACCATAGTTATGGAATCGTTTTGGGATATTTACATGCAACCTTATAGGTCACCCCTCTACTGGACTGACCCTAGTGATTCCACACTCATGGGCCTGAAATTGGGGTTAGATACTAGCGAAAAGATGTAGATCATCAAAGTGCGGATGAAGATTGCACATAGATTTCATAAATCTAATGTTGGTAGATGATGGAGGCCTTTAGAGTTTGAGGAAGGAGGCCACATCATCCATTGGGTACCACCTCAATGAGGGTTTGGGAGAATTGGCCGGGGTAACGAGTTATCTTTGAGTTTTATGGGCACTTTTTAGATACTGTGTAGAGTGAGCAAGGTGCCATATCTCTTAACTATGCCCCTATAGTTAGACCATATACATTTTGCCTTCCACATATCATAACTGAGGAGGTACGTGACCCATCACACGTCAACGATGGGTGCAGGTTGGGCATCAATGATGAAATGATATTTTCTAAGTGCCATGTGAAGGTGGAGGATATGTAAAAGATGGTACTTTATAGGTGAGAGATCCCTTTAGTGTGTGTCGGGTGGCAGCACATGAGTCTCCAAGAGAGCACATTTGAGAGGGAGGCTCATACTCATTCTAAATACCAACATAGTTTTATTTATCCTGATTTTTTGTATTTTTTTGGACATAAATCCCTATGGTGGGGAGAATTTAATGTCCCATATTTTTTGGAATAATATTTTCAATATTATGTGGAATTAATTCAAGACATGGAGAGAAGATGTAGTGTGATTATAAGGCCCGGAATAAATTTTTGGAATGTATTATATATTTCCAATATCCCATGTGAGATGTTTTCAGGTAAGATTAGAATAAATTATTAATGGGTGCTTGGATTAGAAATTCAAGGGCACAGTTGTCTTCATAGCAGTAACTTTATCTTATGTAGGTCCTAACGTTGGACTATGTGGGTCTGCTGGGAATGTTATTTTTTTGGATGTCTAAAGCGTAATACAAATTAATGATTTATTTTATATGAACATTATGATGGCATAGTGATGTGCTTCCTATTAATAAAAATCATAGTAGGGACACATGATTATAATTAATAACCCTAGAGAAAACAAATTTAATCTCTAGAGAAAAGTCTTGGAGAATCCTCTCAACATAGTATGATGAGATAGAAGTTCATGATCCTTCTTGATAGATCTGGGATAATAGATCGACATGTGCATTTATTTGATGAATCTCTCAAAAGGTTTTGATGTAGTGATCATACTTGTTTATAAAATGATCTGACCCCTATGTAAGTAATGTTTTTTCAATTATTGTCTTTCCCAGTTCTTGGATTCAATGATTAATGTGGATCAACCCATGAAATGGTTAAACCATGGATCAATTGTTCTTTTTGGGGGGTTTTGTTTGTAGGTATATTTTTAGGATGTTTTTTTATTGTTTTATTGTCTTGATCATTCATACGGAATTGTTTTAGGCCCTAATCAAAACTTGAATGAGGTTTGGGCCTTTCGTTGTTCAGTTATGCTTTTCTCACCTATGTTCTTCGTGTTCATTGTGTTCGTTGTGGAATATGAACGGATAATCGTTGCACCTCTGTTTCTTGGTGTAGTGTTCTAAAAATGAATATCATACCTTCTCTCGACCTAGTGGATGTTTGATAATGATGGTGGTAGACATGTCGATGCATTTTAGGAGATAGCATTCTTCAACCGACTTTTGACCAGACAATCAGAATCGGTTTTCGGAGCTAATCGATTTCGCAAAACCCTCCGATTCAATGTTTTCATGGCGAGACGACCTCAAATCATCAATTTTTTGGTTAATGGATCATCTAATCAAACATTGTAGAATCAATCAAGGCATGAAAATGAAGGACCAACATTATATAAAATCCAAATGAACACATCGTGTATCATGGAATACATGGCATGTGGGACCCATTCATTGGTGGTTAGGGTTTCTGGTAGTAGGGATGTGTCACACGACATGTGGACCCTTCCCCGAGTCTTGTCATGTATATCGGGAGATACATGGAACGGGGGTGGATTACATGGATTGCATACATGGAGTGTACCTCCCCACATGGCCAAACCCAGACCAAACACATGGGTAACCCCATGAACTAGTACCTAAGCAGGGGGACACAAGTTTACACTGTGTACTAGAACATGACTTGAGTACATAGGATGATCCTTTATAGTAGGTAACAACATTAAAGACTTTATACATTCCATATATTCATCTTTCATGTGACATGTTCTAATGATAGGGGCTGTTGAACAGGGGAAATACCTGGTGTTAGGGGACACGATGTGTGACCTTACTACACGTTGTTTAACCATTCATTCATGGCATGAACCATATCTTGGACATGTTTCCTTAGGGGTGGTTCCCTATCTTGTTCATATATATGTTATTTGGTATCATTTAATCTTCCTAAGAATGTGGTCCCTTCAGAGTAATTTTACCAGATATCACTACAAATACAATCTAAGAGGACCGGAGGAGGATCCTATTGTCATTATTTGACCTTAAGGGGAGTCATGGTATCAATGAGACTAATCCTATTGAGCTTTGATCCTCTACATGGTAGGTGAATCTAGACGAGTCATGGTATCTCCCATTGAGAATGGAAGTGATCCTCATCTTTGTATCATGATCTTCCCCACTTGTGAAGTGAGTACTCTCAGAGTGAGTGTGGCATATCTCACTTCATATTGATCAGTATCTCTCTCTCACAATGGTTCCCAGTGAATAATATATAATTGATGGAAATCATTCATGCTATTAGTCTCAGTAGTTTGTGCTCCCAGATCGGTTGCTTTGTGGAATCTTTAGACTGAATCGCTATCATTGTTATGCAGTAGTTGTGACATATCTCTATACTACGATGTAAGGTTTGATTTTATCTCTTTATGTTATTTTTATATTTACTATAGACATATAATCTATAGATATTTTTATATAATTACATTGTGTTTTGATTTGTGGTTTAAGGGTGTACTGATGAGTATTGTTATACTCACATCTACACAGGCTTTCCCACCAATATCATTTTTTGGACAAGAAACCTTTTGACAAAGTTGATGGTGGACTAGGACCAGACATATTTTTTTGACTTTATACTGGCTGAGGTGTACCTACGGATTTGAGAAGCAGTCCTAGTACCTTTTTTTCTTAGAAGTTGGAATTTGATGTTCTAAGAATCTTTCTTTTAGTGGGCTTGTATTATTTCCTAGTTTAATATATTTCACTTTACATTTCTATTGTGCTCTATTGAATGATATTAGTGTTATGCATGCATTTTGTCCCTTAGTGGTTTCTACTTTTAATTTTTTTTCATGAAGCTGTGTATATGTGAACAATTACTTAGGCAATGCCACCAATTTTATTGGTATACATCCTTGGTTCTAGTCATAAGAACCTGGCCTATAGGAGGCGTGCTTGGGGAGTTGCGGTCTAGGCCCCACATGGACAGGTCGTGATAAAGGGTCTCACCACATAGTGTTGTTATTTGAAAATTTAAGATGGTTATGTTGCTCAACATGACATAAAAATTGATTATGGAATTTTTTTCCCCATCGATTCATTTCTCCCTCAACCACAATAAGCTCTAGGTGATTAGGTTCAGCATTATGGAGCATCATTACCTAAAAATTATAATGTTCAACCCAACCTAATTTCATCTTTAATTGAATGACCCACGACACCTTCCATGACATAAAAAAAATCTTTATTAAATATTCAAATTCTCATAATCTGGATCTAAATAGTAGTTCTAGAAATATTATTTGATTAAAAAAAAAATTAATATACCCCAAAAATATCATAACCTATAAGGACATGTGGTTTACCTAGCTCCCAAACAATGAATTATTATCATAGAAAAGCTATAATGGCCTTATGTTACATGTATCTGATTTTTTTAAGTAGTAATTTATTGATAAAAATACTATGTTCTATGTTGGAATTCATTACCCTTGTCCACTAAGAAACCATAACTACTAGACCTGGATACCTCATCTCTTCCTCACAAAAGCCTCATATTATACCAATGTAACCTCAACTAATTATTGACAAAGGATCCAAGTGTAGTTTCTATCTCACCACATATATACCATAATGATCAAGATTCAGACCATATTAGGATAAATATTCTTATAAAAATTCTGGACTCACCCATCTATGCATCAACATAGCATCAGACCATTAGTCAATTATAAAAGAATACATATTTGAGATAATAGAACACTCACAATAGTGTGATAAATTGAACCCTATTTTAATATCATGATTGGATCCTCAATAAAATATTACAACCATGAGTTTATTTTACAATCATTAATACACATTTGATCCAACTAACATTTATATCATTCTATAATAATGCTTATTTTTTCACTAACATAAGATCTATTTAAAATATTTCACCCAGACATTCCAATTTTTTCTAACTACTAACAATCATCATATGGATATCATGACTATCCACAATTCCATTTCATAATGATCATTATTGTTCACACATAAGGGTCATATAAGACCAACAGATATTGTAGTCTTCACAATGGAGTATTCATATCATCCCTGAATTATAACGATACTTTTTATCAATAAAAAAACTCATAATCTCTATTATTAAGGATAAAAACTATATGGTTAATCAATTATGAAACCTGAGAACCAAACAGAAAACATCGATCACTGATTAATTTCAATATAGTTCCATACCACATCCACTAACCCTAAACACTAATGTATCAAAAACAGATTCATGTAAACATTTATAGTGAACCCCACCATAATTCGCTACTACTAATGGAAAATTATTAATAATGGAGTTACCCACTATAGGAACGACAAATTGAAAACCCACACTATGTGATGTAGATTGTAAAATCATCAAATTACATAATAAGGGGTCTAATCTTGGGACCTAAAAGCTTAAATTTGGATACTCCAGAACAAAAAATATCAACCATATCATGAGATATCAATATTAATGTCTCTCACATTATTTCCATGGTACATCCCCCAAGTACATTGGCTATCACCTGAGTCATCCCACTCTATCCAAAAAACATAATAAAACATAGTCAATGTATACACCAATTTCATTCCAATCATTCAGCCAAAATGGATGCACTCTTTAATATCATTTATGGAGATCCCCAAAAACATCCATTAAGTTTTTAATATAATTTATTCATCAATTAATTCAAAATGAAAAAACATAAAAATAAATTATAACATCGTTTACACAGGATACCATTTATTCTTTTAAAAAATATCAAATTGCATGTAATGTTCAAAAAATAACATGAGACACAAAAACACACGTTAGAATCTAATTTTTTTATCAAAACAATAATCTCAATATCCCCTTCACATCATTTCATTTTTTCAAAATCTAATCCCACTTTAATAAATTAAATTTTTAATTCAATTGAAAAAAACAATCTCATTTTCATCTTCTCAAAGATATTTCACACATTTTCTATTGATATAATAATACAAAACATTTATAATGTCAGTAGATAGATTTTTTATTTCAATAAAATAAAATTTCTAATTTATTTTATGATAACCTAGTTCAACAAAAAGTGTTATTACTTTCATAAAATAAGGTTTTCTCGAAAAACCATTTCCCTATGGGTGACAATTATTCTAAATCCCAATAATTACAAAAAAACCTCAAATCATTTTTGATATAATATACCCATATAATATATGTAAGGATATATAATTTTAATTATATGTTTATTTAATAAAAATTGTATCCTAATTAAGATATAGGAATGTGAATTTTTTAATTTTTTGTCACTATAGTGATGCACAAATAACTCATTAGATCTAGTATGATCACTATGATTCATCATGAGTCTCATCTAACAAAAAATGGTAATATATGATCAATCTAGCACCTCAATCATCTGAATGTACCATTTAAAAAAAATATGCATCCATTGAAAACATGGGATTCCACTGATTTCATATTAGATTGGAATGAAATCAGTTTATCACAATAGTCCTAACGACCTATATTCTCATCTATCTTAGACCTCCATTTTCCAAGAAATTCCAGGATACATGTTTTAATTCCCTATGTAGGGGTAAAGAAAAAAAGTTCCTGGGTAGGAATGCTAGTTGAACACAAAAATTCCTCCCCATATGATTGAGGCTACTAATAAATAGAAAGGTACTAGAATATTTTTTAGGAGACTACTCCATCTAAAATATTTCCTGATATTCATGTTCAAATAAACGAAAAATTTGGCATTACTATTCTCTATAATTATTATCCAAAAAACATGTACACATAAAATAGTGGGAAAATAGATTTCCCATTTTTCAGAATAGATATTAATAAAATAGTATATATAATTTATACACCATTAGAAGATATAAAAAATTTATAAAAAATATTCCTTCACCATAACAAAATAAAATAATTGTGTAATGATGTCTACATGGTGAACAATTAAAAAAAACTAGCCTCAAAACTATATTAGAAATCCAAAATTGAAAATCTCATACCTCCATAACCTAAAAAACATATAATTTCAATAGTACATAAACTAGTTTTCATGTCGGTTTTTTATGATTTTTGAAATCTGTTTTTAAGGGATGTTATTGAAGGGGATGCAGTAAATAATTTGATCATGTCAGTTAATTGAAATAGGTGTTATAAATAATATCTGAATTTCATTTTCATGTTAGTTATTGGATAATTGATGTGGAAAATCATTTATCACATCAGATCTAAAATAACCAATAGGAAAATAGAGAAACATTTATTTTTTATGTTGGTTATTTGATAACCTAGGTGGAAAAATTACACACCCTTTATGAAGTTGGTTATTTAAAATAACTGATGTGATAAATTATTTTTGACATATATTATTTAATTACGGATGTGAAAATGAGTGTGTAATATGTTTTTCAAAACAATTATCCAATAATAGACGAAAAAAATATACCAAAAATTTATCACATCTATTATTTAAAATAAATAATGTGATAAATGGGGTTTCTTGTTGGTTATTCGAGAAACGACATGAAAAAATACGCAATTTGGATTCCACATAGGTTATCTAGTAACGAATGAGAAAATAACTTTTCTATTGAAAACCCAATACATTAATTAAGAATCCACCACACCTAAAGCCATATCAATATCGAAAAGTTAGCAGAAAAAGCATTAACAGACCCTAAAAAGAGACATACAATTTATATTTCAATTAAACTAAAAAACAATCAAACCTATAAAATGATATTCACATTAAATTTGTAAATATATCATCTCCTCTGTTGTATAAGATCACTCTTCACTAAAAATATATTAAAATAATATTGATATAATTTAACTATAATTTTAAATAAATAACATTGAATATTACAAAAATATTTATAATGAAATATAACCTTGTGAATCTTTGTAACTGTCCAAGTTTAAATTAATTTGTACCTAATTATTAAAATAGAATATCCAAATTTAGTTCAACCTTCTTGTTTATGAAACACTTTCAAAGAGATTATAATTCAAAATAACATTTCTAATTTATATATCTATAATTTAGCGACGTTAAATTAAAATTCAGCTTACCATTTAAAAATTTTATCTTGTAGAATATTTTCAATCTCTCTAAATAAACTACATTTCCATTTTGAAATAAATATGAATATAATAAATTTTATTCACTATAATATAAAAAATTAATTAAAAAATAACACTTATATGTTCAATGCATTATTATAATTTCCACTCGCTTAACTAAAGAAGGAGCATAGCCAATACAATGTCTTCACTCTTAGAGAAAATTACCCAACATCCAATGACCTCTAATATAAAAGAAAATTTAATATGATTTTTTAATATGTTTAATGATATATAACACATTGTGGGAAAAATATTTAATACCTTTCAAGATATGGAAACATTGAACACTGAATGATGACACTGTTCATAACTCTTTTAACTAGATAAATTGTTCTTTCATCATCATTTATTGTAAAAGCTATAGGAGAAATAAATTGTGGGTTTATAAATCCATATAAATTTTTTGTTTTGTTCTCTTTATACATTTTATATAGATACACAATAAAAAGTAGAAATAATAATAAATTTTCAATAAGTTAATGGAATGAATTTTTTTAATCGACAAAATAGTAAAAAATAAAGCATTGTATTGATTCCAAATTGATCTGAAGTTTGATATAAGGCTATAATATTTATTATAAATTTTTTCAAAATCCCCAAACTAATTTAACACCTACAAAAATAAACCTAATTTGAAATGTCATATACCCCCAATAACATATTTGATTATGTTGACAATAAATCAAGACTAGGAAAATGTGTATATTAATTTACGGAACCTTGAATATTTTTTGTTTATATAGTATTTAATTACATTTAAAGTATTCCTATATAAAATTATATAAATATATATGGTTTAAATTTAGAAAAAATAACTAACCAAACAAATGAAATTAAATACAGCATATATACATATCACTATGGTAATAGGTCTATTTATTCTAGATGGCCAAAATAAAAAATGAACGATACATTGTCTAAATGTATTCACATCATCTATAGGACATTGTATTTTGGATTATCTATCTATGATATCCAATATAGTGACCCTATGATGCTCTATCTCAATATGGAAATGATAAATGGAATTGCTAATATAATATATAAATCCAATATGCAACAATATAAAGAGGATGGGGAACATATAACTCACAGAAACACGAATGCTATGGATCTGGTGGTGTTATGGTAGGATAAGAAGGAGTGGGATCTAGAAGAAAAAATGGGTGAGAAGGATAATTAGTAGGAATAGGATCTACTAGAGGTGGTGGTGGAGATGGATCAATAAGTGAAAATTATATGTACATGTATGAATACATTGCATATACCTAAGCTCGGATTTTCTCCTCCATCGTCACATGAATATCCTGAACAATCACTTCTAAAGATTCTATTTTTTATAGACATGATTAATTTAAGAGGTTTCCAAATGTGAAAGCACTTTTTGTACCAGTACACCTGTTAGGTATCCTCGTAGATGACTTAGAGAGTTTTGGATTTCCCAATGCTGTAGCTAAATGGTCCTATGTACCCTAATTAATAAATGATCTTAATGTGCCCTCCTCCTCAATATAATTCTCTAGGGAATATTTTAAAAAATATATATTTTTTCCTAATATATTAAGTGATTATTTTACTTCAATAAAGAAAAAATCATTTTAAATTCCTACCAGCAACAACACTAGACTCTTTCGCAAGAAATTGTCCTCTTTTCCCATTTGATCCGTCGTCTAATTTTCATGTCTAGTGGGGGGAGGAGAGGGGAAACCTCTCCAGATCCTAATAACTCACCTCTCATAATATTATGTTTTCCTTCTAGCATATTTTCATTCAATAAAATATAACCACCCTACAATAATGTATGAGGGTATACAATTCTAACATGAATATTATGACGATATATCCATGATTTATGTAAATGAATAATTAAGAATAAAGAAATCATTAACATGGTCATTAATATTAAAAACATATAAAACGTTAACATTTCACTTACTATTAACTCTTCTCATCATCAACATTCAATAAAAAATAACCATTTATCTTTATCAATAAATTTAAATACTTCATAAGGATTTTCATGCTATCTATTCAAAAAATGAGTTGTGATGTGATGGATGATTTAAAATCCCTCCATCTATTAGATGATAATGCTAAACATTTCCCCCTACCTTCTCCACTTTCAGGTATATCATATGTCATCTGATAATAAGGGGAAAATTTATTTTTATTTTTATTTTAAAATATGTAAAATCATAATAAACATGATTACCAAAATGGTCTCCCAAAAAGTGAGAAGTTTCTTTTCAACATAACACCAATCATCAAAAAATTACTAATATTACTTTTATCCTATATTGAGACAAAATTCATGAATTATTTTGATTTTGGACCTATTGGAATATCATTATCATGCATTAATAATGGTATCCTCTATTCCTAGGTATGAGGAACAAGTAATTTAGGAAAATTTATGGTTCCACACTTACTAACGCTTGAATTCATTTTTCTACTGTGGAAGTTGAAGTCTCTAGTAATGAAGGATGAGGAGGCTCATCAATGTGAGCATGTGTATGTTCCTTCCAAGAGGTATAAGTATGAAAATATCTATAAATATGTAGTGGATTCTAGGAAGAATATGTTATTATCCTACTAATCAAATAAACAACAGTTAGTACATAAATATAAAAATGAAACAATTATATACAAATGTACATAAAAATTAAACACTCATCAAACAAAATTAATAGTATACTAAACGACAAATTTTTTTTTCTTATTTGTTATTTCTAAATAAAATTATAACAATAGTAATGAGAGATGAAAAAACATAAATGATATGAAACTACACAAGATTAATGATTGATGAAATGAAAGTAAAAAACACAAACTTGAAAAATATTTTTTACAAAAAAGTAAATCTTTTATATTGTATTATTAAAATATCTAATTTTTTATTTAAAATTTTTAATTTATAATTATTTATTTTTCTAAAAATCAATTAATTTATAAGTTAATTAAGGGTAATCATGGAATACTAGGGAAAACTAAAATAAAATAAAAATAATTATTTTATTAATTATAATATGTATTTTAATAAATAAAATCAAATTAAAATATCTAACTTTTGAAATTTTAAAACATAATCCATCATTAAACACATATTACCTATAATAATAGTAATGTAGTTATTTTTTTTACCAAACTCCTTCAACATGATCATTCTTTATAGAAAAAACCATGTCTTTGATGCGTTTATCAATATTATTTGATAATTGTTCCATGTATGAACTGATATAACATAAATTACCATCTTCACCGAGTTTTTCATCACTAACATACTGATTTTTTCTTGTAAAAAATATCCCACTGCATATCAGATTAATAAAGATCATAGAAAATTTCTTTTGTATGATTTTTCAAGATAAAAGGATCATTTTTGTATTCCAATTTATTCAAATTTACCAGTGACAATAGAAATTCATCATGTCAAACTATTTTTTAATGAAATAACATTTACACCTAAATAATGGAAGGTGAAATTAAATGTAATCATCATCCCATATTTCATCAATGTCTCCAAAATTTGTTGTTGATGAAAAAATTGGGTTATTTCATTTGGGATCTAAATAATACTTTCCTCCTCTGAACACTGACACTCTACTATTCTAAAAAGTACTTTTGTTATTTTGATCTTTCATATGAAAAGTATAGTTGTTAATGTAAAATGCAGACTATGTTTTAAAATTTAAACATGGAATTCCCACAAAAAAACTCAATTTTTATGATTGATATAATTTCACGATCTGTTTATACAATGGAAAAACGTTTTTTTAATGATCAATTAAAATCCAGATATCATTATTATTTAGATAACTCTATTTCAACTACATAATATGCCAATGTTATATATGGTGGAACATTATATATGTTATTCATGATGTACAACTGTACGTTCTTTATCTATTAATCTGTCAAAAATTTGACTTGAAATCCACAAATCCCATTTCCCCCAAAATAAACACTTTCATGGAATGATGTTGGCAATGAAATGTGCTCCATGTCGGTCAAATATAATGTACAAAACGTAATAATGTCCTCAAAAATATAATTCTCATAAATGGATTCTTCAGGTCGACATGGATTCATAGAAAACCACTGCAATAGCTTCATATACCATTCAAAAAGATATATCCAACGTAGATATAGAAGTCTGTAATTCATTATTTTTCACGAGAAATAAACCATTAAATTCAAAATGATATCAAAAAAATATGGAGTAAAATAAATTTTTAATCTAAAATTATAGAAACCATTTTGATCTCCAAAATTTTAAAAGGATTCAAATATCACACCTTTTTATAAATTGAAATAAAAAATATCACACTGTTGTTGTTTTCATTCTTACATTTGTTAGAAATATTCCATGCAATGTAATTGGTAGGCGATGTTACATTATGATGCGACCATAATGTGATTTAATACATGTTAACTATAAATCCATTAAACACACAAAATAATTATACATTTTATGAATAACCTTGTGTCACTTTGGTATCATGAAAAAATTAAAAAGTCTAATTTCTTCTCTATTGAATATGGTATGAAAATATAGTGGTAGGAATGTTTATCTTCAATTATCAGTGGGTGCCAACTCAAAAATTATTCCCCTTGAGAGTAAATCCATTATTACATTCAACCCATCTTTATTCCTTCCTTTAATATCTATCAATGTTCCAATAATACTTTCTGAGGTATTCTTCCCCACATGCATGAGACAAATGATATTTTCACCTTATGATATCTCAAATATCGTAACTCAAATAATATTGACTATTTCATCCAAATATTTCTATTATTACCAGATTTATGTGTCCTTTTGAAAGTCACAACAATGTTTTTCATCCTCTCAAAATAATGATCTATGCATTATTGTTTTGGTGTAATTTTTGAATTAAAGTTATCCGCTGAAAGAATTTTTCAATGTTTTATAAGATTTATCCATAAGAAAATACTTTCGATGATCCATGTTTTCTGTTTTTCTCCCATGACAAAATTGAAAATATGATATCTTTTGTTCAAAAATTTGTCTAGTTTTATGCTCCAGAACACTGTATCCCGATAAATTTCTATATGTTGAGAAGTAATTTATAGTCAAAATAATAATTGCATGAAATGGAAAATAATTCATTTTATATGAATCACACACCCTTATACCTTCCTCCCATAATAAATTAAAATCATTAATTAATAGTGAAAAAAATGTTGATATAATATTCTGGCTGTTTTGGTCCACTTAACATTAATCCCAACAGAACATATTTTTGCTTTATAAAAAATATAAGAGATAAGATGAAATTTACCCAAAAATAGGCTATGAACTGTGTGTGTTACTAAGGATTAAATACAGATTCATTCCATCCTAGTCCATGTATGATATTTCAAACATCACTAGTAAATGTATGAACTCAGGGTTAATTTTTCCACACTATGGACAGTCATCTGGATGCCATATTTTTCTATCACATATATTCTCATCAACATGCCATGTTAACCTTTTTTCAATATTTTAATTATAAAATATACATTTTAGATTATTATTTATAGGAATATCGAATAATGATTTGGAAGGGGTCTATGAATCTTCTATATCAACCTGTTATATTTCAATCAACTTATACTTTCATGTCCAACAAACTTGATTGTCTGACAAAAAATCATACTCATTCTAATGTAGAACATATTCATTCAAGAAAACATGTATTTTATTATGCCCCAATCCCCTTGGGAATAATTATTTATTGGCCTTATACTATAAATATAGAATATTTTTGTCTTTAAGAAGAATGTCTTCCAATAATTGTATCATCTCTATAAAACTTGTGTCTTTCCTTTCATGATTCCCCTTTAGGTTTATCAATCATATCACCATCAATAAAACTATATATTTCATACAATCGGGATATATGGGCTTTTTAGCATCACCATATAAAGGCTTAATTTTCAGTTGTTTCTTAGAATCCAGTACTTCAATATCAAAAATCATATCATCATGTTTATTAAATTTGTCATCACGCAATGCACCATCATCAATTGAACTATAACTATACCTGGTTTCACTATGACAATTAAATGGGAAATAAATCTAATAAAAACCATGGAAAATTAAATGATCCTTGATATCTATAATTTTCAAATTATTTAAATTTAGAAATTTTATGAATAGACTGAAATACATGTTGTTGTTCATAAATTTTTTTTAGAAAATTTCATAATTTTCTCGACACCATCCTCATATTCAACAAATATTTTAGGTTCATTAATCCAACATCAATTAATTATGTATAAAAAATATCAAAAAATGTAGTGATTATTTAAATATTGATACTAGAAATAACATCAAAAAAATATAAAAATCACAGAATTGAATCATTAGAATGAAAATAGAAAATTTGATTTAAAAATAAATTTATACAGAATGAATTAAAAAATAGATTCCATTAAAAAAATTATCAAGTAAAAATAAATGAATATTACCATATGAAATTATTAAAAATTATGTCCAATGATATCTATAATATAATTTCCATAATAAATAATGAGTGAGAACAAAAAATTCATTGATTATTATTTATAAGAATAGTGAAATTATTCTACATTATAATTAAGAATATAATTATATCATAAATTGAGTGTTAGTTTAAAAAAATGTCACATTAAATAAAATCATGAAACAATTAACAAATTATAAAATCATGAACATAATATAATGTCCAAATAATTCGACGCATGTACTATGAATTAAAATATAACATGTACAACAAGTAGCATATGAAAAAAATAGTTATCATGTTTTATGTTATTATTATGTTACGTTCATATAATTGAATATATTGTCCTAGAAAACAAAAAAGGGAATGAAAATTTAAAATATAATTTAAATTTCATGGTCATTAATTTAGGGGGAACACTATTATACTGAAACATTGAAGCTATCAGAAATAAAATGATTCTAATCCCAGAGTATGACACAAATTTTTCACCTAGTTATACTCACAAGGCATTATCATGTTTAATTTCGGAAATGAAAGAGTAAAAATATGGTAACTTATCTATAAGAACACAATTTGAAATTTTTTGTTATATTTGGTTAATAAAAAATGATTATCCATGAATAAAAATTATAGAGTGAACCAATGTCGAAGGTATTAACTCATTTATATTTTAAAATACAATGATCCCTGAAATAAATAATTCACCAGCCAAAAAAAGTAATCAATTCTATATTAAACAAAAAAATAATAATATTTTTCAACAATCATTAAAACAGAATCACAACCAAATGAAAACCCAATTATTAATTCTAAATTAAACATGCATGTGGAGGGTTTTGAAGAATTCATAGTCAATAGTAGTGAAATTGGTCTAAATTCAGAAACAATCAACTAAAAATAAATTATAAAGGAATGAAAGACAAGAAAGAACACCTAGTTGAATGTTCAATGATGAGAATGGAAAAACCTAAATGTTTGAAGATTGTAATGAGATAATGAATTACTCATGGTTGAATAATCATTAAATAAATATTTAATGCCAAATAATTTCCAAAAAAGATCAATGGAAATTTTTTAGTCTTACTTCAGATATATATATTATGTATAACCTAAGGATGATGAATCCCTACTGATTGAATTATATCATAAGGTGATATTTGGGCAACTAGATTGAAGAAAATCAAATGTTAGAGCATTAGAGAGAGGAAAATGAGAGGTCCATCATGATAATGGAATGCCTCTTAATAAAACCATCAGCTGGTACATTAAATTTTAATGGATTTTTATCGATTATATTATTACTGATGAAAAAATGGATTTCACATTGGTTATATTATAACGAATGAAAAAAATTATGTTTCACCATGGTTAAATTATATAACCAATGTGAAAGATAATATTCCCAGATTTTAACATGGGTTATAAATAACCTATGTCAAAATGTTTCCATCAAGAATATTTTTTCTACTACTGTGTATTTCAAAATCAATATGATATATTTTTCTTATGAGAAATTTGAATGACCTATTCATGTACATCAAAACTCAGGTCATTTTGGCAAGGAGTGGGTGAGTCAACCAACCATGTAAAAATACTTATTTCCACCCCAATACTGACTAATGTTGTAATGTGGTTTATGTACATGTTATACATATAAAATAGGATCATTCAAAATCATGAAGCACACCCAACCCATAAATATCTATTGAGCACACCTATAAACTTATCGAGTCTTTTGGGTTCTTCACATGCCGCCTAAAACCACACCAAAAACTTCTTCAGTTAGTGATTAAGTGTCTTCGGTCACATCATGTAACCATTATATCTAGGAGTAACCCTTTTCATTATTCCTATTGGATTTATCTCATAAATAATATAACATCATTATCAAGAGTGTATTAATATGAAAATTTTGTTTTAAATATAAATCATTTCTAAAGGTAACCACGGAGGGTCACATCATTTATCAAATAATCTAAATATAATTTCCTCGGATACCCAAAAAATATCACATTTGAATCCCATGTTTTTATTAATGGAATTTCAAAAAAAATCTCAATGGCCGTTTATGTGGTCAAATACCATATCATAGATTCCAAGGAGTAAATCCCAGGTAATCGATATCAATGGTCAAAAATAATCCACGATTGATTACACTATATAATTCCAGAATAGTAAGAAGCATGATGTCATAATCCACATAGTACGTCCAAGTCATCCCATGTATCTGTATATACACTAGTGGGATGTTTTTCTAACCCAAATCTTCTCACAACATCATGTCTCACAATGGTTTTCAAACTTCCTAATCCAATCAAAAATAACAGAGATTGGCATATCAAGAAAACATGGTAACAATCCCAAATTTTATTAATGAAAATTTATCTTGATCAATTTAATGGTATTATTGTGTAAAATGGTTATATAAAACATATGCACATCTATGGTTTTTAGTTTTTTCATTTTAAAATATAGTTAATTATGGTTACGATTGCAAATATAGCAATTGAGAATTGATCACATGATTTTTATAAATATAGGGTTTAAACAAATCCAATTTCCTCAGAAAAAGGATTCAATGAACTCATCCAGTAGAATTGCTCCATACGAAGCCCATTTTTCAAAGATCAGAAATAAGGTAGAAACATCGGGCTTTGCTCTTGTCCAATCACTGTATGAGATTCAACATGTTAATCTTGAACGAGAGTGTTTACCAGAGAAGTGGAAGTTAATAGATATTACCACCAAAGCAATGTTTTCTAAGATGCCACAAGAGTTTGTCACCATCCCACATATTACCATTTGGTCTTATGCGAGTGTTATAATGGATAATGTAACAAGATCATAGTACTATGATTATGTTTATTATTTTTGTATAAATAATATACATTCATTCTGTTATTTTTACACTATAAATGGTTTTTAAAGAACAAATTGTATTTTTAGATAATATTCCAATCCAATTAAGAAATCTATCTTGATAAATTAATGGATTTTTAATTTAATAATCTTTTATTAATATATTCTTTCTAAAATAATTTTTATCAAATATAATTTATCATTTAATTTATTGAATTCAATTGAAATTTTTATTATGGTTTAATAGTTATTTTTTACATAACCCATGAAGTTTCGATAAATAATCGTTCTTATTTTGAATGTAAATATTCACATATTTAGAAAAAAATAGACTAAATTAATATTGGGGTTTTAATTGGGTAGCTAAAATTATCCAATGGTGAATTTTTCATAATTTAATGAGACAGTGGAATTTTTTGGTAAAAATTAAATACCGTTTAAATATATTATGTGTTTTATGACATCAATATGTCCGAATAGTGATGTCATAAAATACAATAAAAGGATTATTCATAAAATATATGTTTTACCTTTAAAATAATGTGATTTTAGACTTCTTTGATTTATTTTATAATGCATTAGTGGACCCTTAGAGTCATATAAGACATTTTAAAATTTTAAAATGATTTTATTGATAGTGTGATTCACATCCACAGAAAAAATCCTAATAATTTATTATGTTCGTACATTTTAATTATATAATAATTTTTTCTACTACACTTTGGAAAAAACAATGGGAAACCATATTGCATGATTTTTGGTTTTGATAAGTTTAATTTTTAGTGTCCAAAACCTAAATAATAAAGAATTTTATCTCATTTCCTATATAAACCCACTCAATCTCTCATTCGTATTCACTCAAACGAAATGGAGCTTGACCAAACACTGCCCCTATCTCTAGAATCCTCCCGAGTTACCCCAATCTCTAAACAAGCCTCTCTCAATCCTCTCTAAGGCCATTGGGTTCACACTTCCATGTAAGGGATCCTCACATTCCTTCATTCCTTATTTATTTCCAAGTTTACATATATTTTTTTGACCAATTATTTTCAATTAAAAATTTTGGGGTAAGATTTACGACCTCTCCTATACATTCCTTGTTACGTTTTAATGATGATAGAATCCATTCTCTCTAATTAATGCCTCCCATGAACACCTGTTACCTTGTAAAAATTCCATAATAGACTTCTCTCTCATCATTTAAATTCATGAAATGTTTTTATATTATGCATATATATTCCATTACATATGCTGGGATATTATATTAAATGACTCCATAATATTCTATTTCATTTATAAATTATGTGATAAAAATTTATCTCTCATAAACCCATTTTATGTTTTCTATTTGATGTCGTTCTGCTACCGAAGATACAAGAGAATTTCCATGCCAAAATATTCATGTAAGTGAATACCAATCCCATTTCTCTACTAAGGCTATTCACCTCTATTCACATGTACCTATTGATTGAGGAGATAAATTTATGTATTTCAGATCGATTATTCATGGAATAAATTTTTATGTTTAATAAATCCATGTTGTATGATCTATACGGCACACTTATGCATGAAATGAAATAATTAAGAATGTTGTGCCAAAATAGTTCTCCAATGCATTGGGTAAATAATATTATCATGATACGTCATGTTCAATGAGTATTGATTCATCATAATTCATGTGTATTGAGTGTCTACTCAAGATAACTCAAGTGAAATGATGGTTTACTCATTATCCATGTTCAATGAGCCCTGGCTCATGCTAATATTATGTTAAATGTTTTTCCACATCTCCTTGTTATGATATTCTTGCTTTATCATCACTTTATCAAAATGTTTCTCTTAGGATACATTGATATTCATATTGCCTAAAATTTACTGTATTCTTCATGTTATTCTTTTTTTACTCCCTTACAAGGCTTTATAGCTTATCTGTTTCTTATGCAAATGATCGGGTTATCCCAAGCAATGCAAAAAGTATAAATGTGTGTTGTGGTAATGTACAAAAAGTATTCAACAAAGATGTTTTATATTGTGTAATAAGTGGTTATGTAATGTTCCTAATTTCCCATGACACTAGACATCTCAATCATCGATGTTTTCTTATGATCTTGTTTATGTAATAAATCATGTTTATGTGCTTAATAAAGAGATGGTAATTATAGTTGGAAACAGAGGATTGGTTTTGTTATTTTTGTGATTATGATAAGAAATCCATAGTGAAACATTTAGGGATAAAACAAAATATAATAAATACATTGATTTATTATGGTCAGTATAGATTAAGTGGTTAATCCATGAAAATACATCCCTCTCTGGATACAGAGAAGTAGAGGAGGGTCTGGCACATATGTAACTTGGTATAAAACCCAAAAACACTGCTTTGAGCGAGACTCGAATGGGAACTATTGCATGACAACATGCCATGATGCACTTCTAGTTCAAAACTCCTAGGAGATATGACTTATTAAATTCATAATCATATTATGTATCATAATTATGAAAATAAAAATTATTCTCCTAATAATATATATTGGAAAATTGATCACTGATAACCTATATTGAAACTTATAGTCTCCAATGTTATGATATACTATTCAATTAAAATTTTATCCTTCAATTTCTAATGTTTTAATAATTAGTTTCTTATAACAAATTATTCAAACTCTATAACTGTAGTTCTTTTTAATAGTTATAACATAGAATGAGGAAGATTATGAACAACTCTTCTCTATATTCTTAAATAACTAAATGCAATTATTATCAAGAAGTTATGCGCAGAGGACATTGATTCATTTTCAAATATCCATGTTACATGAAAACAACTTTATGAGGCATCCAATAAATCTATAATTTTCCAAGTATTTGAAGGATCAAGTACCATATATTGGATAATCATGCACTCTCAACATTTTTACCATGCTAAGTGTAGGAAGTACCATCAGGGACTTTTCAAATTCATTACATTATTTCTAAATAATGATGCACTAAATTATTTTCTAAATGGTGAAAAATAGGGAGACCTCCAAGATTCATATATGTATAATATTATAGATTTCTGTCTTTTGGAATATACATAAACTGATTTCCCAAAACACTACTTTGAAATATTTGAAGATGAATCACTATGCCTTTTTTTAAAAATCATATTCAAGATGGTGTCTAAAAATTATATATTGCAAATTCCTTTTTCATGACATATTTATTATTACATCGATACAATAAAAGATGGATACATAGATTTTGGGAAAATGATGTAGACAATTTTAAATAAATCACGAGGAATCATTTGGATGCTTAAACACATTCCACCTAGTGGAAATGCGAATAGAAAGGACTGAAGTCCTCGATGAAAAGATGACAGAGAAGTACCCTCACCCATTTTCAACCTAATATGTAAAATTAAATTTTGGAGATGAAATTTCTTAACGGGGGAAGATTTTAACTTCCCAGACTTTTATTAATGAAAATTATTCTTTATCAAATTAACTGTTTTGTCATGTCAAATGGTTATATAAAACATACTCAATTCCACGGTTTTATGTTTCCAGATTTTAAAATACCATTAAAATTTATTAATATTTCTAATATAGTTTTTGAAAAGTGATTACAATATTAGTATAAATATAGGGCTTTAGAAAATCTAAATTTCTCCGACAAATTCATCGATGATCTCATATAGTAGAATTTCTCCATTTGAAAACCATTTTCCGAAGCTCTGAATGGAGGTAGCATCACTGATATTTTCTCTTGACCAAGCCTAAGATGAACCTCAAAATGGCAATCTTGAAAAGAACCACATATGGGAGAATTGTATGTTAATAGATATTATGACGCGATCGATGTTATCAGAGCCACCCCAAGAGTCGATCCCCATATCAAACCTTACCCGTAGGTATTATGTATTTTTTATGTAATAATACAATAGAACAATTATTATGTAAAATATTTTTTTATAATTAATATACATTCATTTTTTTATTGTTACTTTGTAAATTTAGTTTAAATAAAAAATATTATTTTTAAATTATATTAAAATTCAATTAAAAAATAAAATTTGATAAATTGATGGATTTTTTAATTTAATATTATTATAATAAAATATTATTACAAAATTAAATTATGTTAAATATAAATGTTCACATACTTTTTCTGAATACAGTTGAAATTTTTATTTTGTACTCTTAGTTGATTTGGTCAAAACACATCAATTTTTGATAAATATTGGTTATTATTTTAAAATTAAAAATTCATATATATAAATAATTATGTAAATTAAATGAATATTATTATTGGAATCAAGATGTCGAAATTATCCATTGATTAATTTTTCATAATTTTCTAAGGTAATCAAATTTTTGGGGAAAAATATTTAATGTGGTTTATGACATCATAATTCCCAATAATGATTTAATAAATTGATATTAAAGTGATATTCGGCCAATATATGTTTGACCTTTAAAATAATGTGATTTTATATTTTTATTTATTTATTTTTAAATGCCTTATTAGACCCTCCAAGTGTTATAAAAAAATTTATCATTTTATAATGATTTCCTAGAGAGTATGACTGACCTCCACATATGCAGGCCAAATATTTTAATAAGTTAGGACATTTTCCCAATAAAATATATATTTTACACCACTTTGGTTAATTCCATGGGATGGTTTGTGGTTTTTATTAGTTTAATGTATAATGTCCAAAACCTAAATAATAATGAATTCACTCTCTTTTCCTATATAAACCCACTAAATCTCCCATTCATCATCACTCAACCCTGCTGGTTCAAAAAAAACCACTACCACACTCTCTCTATGATCCTCCCAAGTCTCTCAAATCTTCCAATTACCCTATATTAAGTCTCTCCCAAGCCTTTGTGATCACACTTCCATGTAAGGGATCCTCACATTCCTTCCTTACTTATTTATGTCTGTATTTCCTTATATTGCAATGCCCTTTTATTAGGAAGTAAAAATATTAGTGTATGACTTTACACCACCCATAAACATCTGTACTTATGTTTTAATGATGATTTCCCCCTTTCTATCTCATTAATGCCTACCATGAACACACGTTATCATGCCAAATTGTTATAAAGGATTTGTCTCTCCTCATTTACATTCAAACAATTCTTATATACTATGCATATAAATTCCATTATATATGTGGGGTTATTATATTCCATGACCCCATTACTTATCATTTCAATTATATATGATGATAAACCCATTTCTCTCTCAACCACACATTTTACGATTTCTATTTGACATTGTTATGCTGCCAAAGATACACAAAACATTCCATGCCAAAATCATCGTGTATGTGAATACCATACCCATTTCTCTGTAAAGGGTATTCAACATTATGAACGTGGACATGTTTATTTATTACTTAAATTTATGTATTAAACATCTCTTATTTGTGGAATTAATTTTTAGTTTTAATGAATCCATTTTGTATGATCTATGTGGTACACTTATGCATGAAATATAATGATTAAGAAGGGTGAATCCTGATAGCGCTCCAATGCATTGGGTAATGAATACTATCATGATAATTAATTTTAAACAATTATTGACTCATTATAATTCATGTGAAATGAGGTTTACTAAGGATAATTAAATTTTAATGAGGGTTTACTCATGTTATATGTGCAATGATCTTTTTCTCATGCTAATATCATGTTCAAAGTTAATGCCACCTATCCATGTTAATATAATCATGCTATATCATGACTTTATTTTCATGTTTGTTTTATGCTCCATTTATATTTCTATATTCTAAAATGTATTGTATTCATTAGTTTATGATTTTTTAACTCCCTTTATAGGCTTTATAGCTCACCCTTTTCCTATGAATGTCCTCAGGTTACCCCATGCAAATGCTCTGTACGAAGGAATGTTGTGGTCATTTAAAAAACGTTTTCCATAATGATTTTGTATTTTGGTTTCTATGTTATTATAAATTGTTCCCAATTACACAAGACCCTAGACCTCTTGATCCTCATAGTTACCTTAAGTGCATGTTTATGCAATAAATCATGTTTATCTGTGTAATAAAGAGCATGGTTTTTATAAACACCCTATCATCCCTACAAAAACAAAAATATGCTCACACTAATAATATGGGTCTATGTAAACACATGTAATAATTAATAAACATATCTTTCTCACACTCTCTTTAGTTTCATAATAATATAATGGAAACCTCTAGGGTCTCTAGGGTAACATTACTACATAGGCACATTTAATAATATTATGAACCTAATTTACATCGTTCAATCCCAGGACATCAATATTTTCTTAGTGTATCTCAATCACCTAAGGAACTTTTTACCCATACATGGCTTATTAAATATTAATCAAGAATATATAGATCAAACCTAAACATTGATATGATGAGATACCGAAATTAATAAACATGGAAAACATGAATTAATATGAATAATTTATGACATAGTGTAATGTTGACAATGTAGTGAGAATATTATTATTATGTCTTTTGAATATTCGGCACCATATAGATGAGTATAAATAGAAAAAAATGGGGAATGTAAAAACCTTTAAAATTCTCTTTAAAAACCATGTAAATGTCTTCTTTACAATTCATTTATAATAGTCAAAATATTACAGATTTTACTCATGTTAAGATCATTGAACAAATCACTCAAAAACATTCTTATGAAACCCATTATTTTTAAACATCCATTTTAATACATTCATGAAATCAACATTTTCCCTATAATTGTTAGATTTGAGACAATAGTATATTTAAAATAAAAATTTAATATAGAAAATCATTTAAAATTCACTATCCTACACACAACAATAGTCTATACATATAGTGGGACACTAACACATCTTCAAACAAGGTTCTGTTATAGAATCATTTAGAAAGAAATATAGACCACATTGAATTATAAGAAAGCATGTGTCTATCAAAATCAATGGATGTATCAATAAAGTCATAGAATAGAATGGTTGATAATAAATTATAGAAAACTGACATATAATTATTAACTGATCAAGATTATTATCAAATTGTAGTCCACCAACTTTAAATAAGTTCTTTTCTTTTTTATAATTGATGAGAAGCTCTTGAAAAAGGGAATCCAATCCCATCAAAATCCTATCACATGTTTTGGGTACCAAAATCAATCCATAATTTGTATATAAATTAAAAAATATTTATAATTAATATCTAAATAAAATAATATATAACATCTCCCATTAAATTATTAAATTAAATTTACATACAATCTATTTTTAAATAACTCACTATATGACCTTTTCACGTGAAAACATTTACCATAAAATTTTATAGGTTCCATGAAATATTATCGACATCATCTTGATAGAAAATAATAAAACAATTCATCTATTTAATAATAAATTTATTTTAATTTAAAAAACCAAAATAAAACACATAATGTTACATAACATCTAAAAAATAATTTGAGAAAATGTGAAATCATCATCTAAGGACAACGTTTATCTATGTCATTCCAATGATCCATCATAATATGACAATACAAAAATGATTATTTTGACTCGTCACTCACTACCCATGCCAAAAAGCCTAAATAAATGAAAAAAATAAAGATAATGAATAATGGAATATAAATAAAGATATATCACCTGGAATAATCTGTAAAATTTCACCAAAATCCACCCCAGATTGAGAGGAAACTATAGTGGAGGGGAGGTTGTGGGGTGAATGAGATATGCCTCCCAACACATTATCTCAACCCGTAGAATTTTTGGATCAATGTAAAAAATACAGACATACTCCAATAATAAGAAAAACTAGAAAGGAGATCAATTTTAAAAATATATATATATATCTTTCTATGGCGTTGTTTCATCATCAAGGGATAATTAAATTGGACACAAAGGTTACACCATGATGTAGTATTGGCCTGGCCATTTTGGAATGTGGGGGTACACATTCAAACTATTTGAAATAGTGACTAATCTCACACGATGGCTTGGAAAAACAAAAATATTGGAGTTATACAACCACCTCATCACACTATTTCCTTATATGAAGACATGATCTAACTCAATTATTAATTTCTCTCTCCACTATTATGAGACCCATGTTTTTGGTCTCTACCTGGTAATGAAATTATAGCTAAAGTGGTTTTAGGTCCACATAGCCTCACTCAATCCTCATCCAAAGAAGTACTATTTCCTTTCATTCCTCTAACAAAATCTGAAAAGTTATCATTGTATGATTAAAATATTAGAACATAGATCCAAAAATAAATTATCAAAATGAAATCCAAATTTGAAAAAATCATTAAATTTCCCTAAAAAGTTATTAACTCATTCGGACATATATTTTTACATAGAGTGTCTCTGATTTAATCTTATTGAGAAAAAATCATTGATAAGTATGTTTATCATATAATATATGTGTGTAAAAAACAAGGAATGATTCATAAAAAGGTCAATTAATCAATAAATATACATATTAGAAAAAAATTGTATCTTTTTACCACAAAGACATAGTGTACCTTCTCATTTTTAACATAAAAATTTGTAGTTATTTTCCAAAAGATGTTAAATAGAAAGAAAATAATTTTATTATGTTTTTATAAAACATATTTTTGATAGTTGTTTTGGTCATTTGGATAGGTTGAAGATAGTCAGAAGTTGAAATTTGATGAAATGGGATCGGCTTGGGAAAGTATTCATTTGGTGAAAGATATTACCACATACTCAATTGATCTATACCAGGTACTCAATATCTTAACCAAATGAAATGGAAGTACTAGGTGGGAATTTACCTCTATTTGGAATCTTGGTTTTCACCCAATGAGGTACACAGTACTTGGTTGTAGTGGACTTGGAACCTGGTGGATACAAATATGTTTTAACAGTTTTGTAAATTTATTTTTTTTAATTTGTAAATAAAAATAATCTTCTCCACTAACATGTTTGGACTTGATGGATATCACCCCCCTCTTTGTTTTTCTTACCCCAAAGAATGATGATAACTTAATTATGAAATGGTTTGTAGGTAATAAATCTAGTTTATATCTATATAGAAGAATAATTTTTTTCACACTCCTAATATTTTTCACCCATCGATCATACATCTCATTTTTAAATCCCTAAAATAATCATTGTCATCTAATTTATAGATTTTATTTGGTTGGGATTTATTCATAAGATGATTATAGAAAATTGTGTTTTTATATTTATGAGGTAAGATATAACTAAATTATGCCACAATTATATATGTGTATATATGTTCCATATTTTATTTGGGTGTTGGTGAGTTATTATGCGTATATTGAAATATAATAAAATTCATATTTTAATATTTTTGATCAATTTATCTAGAATATCTAAACCATGATATTTCCTCTAAACCTACTCTCTGATCACATGGCCAAAAATTTAATGTCATATATATAAATGTGTTATTGGGCCCGTATAATTAAATCATGAGATTTTGCTTGGAAAATAAATTATTCTAATTGTCCTTACATGGAACAATTGAGTATTAATTAATGAGGGGAAGCATATGTTTAATTTTGATAGTGATGAATTATCATAGTTGTGGAACCTTGTAATTATTATTGTTCTATTCTATTTGACCATTATGAAATGGATGATTGAATAGAAACATGTTTTGTTTCATTAGAGGTCTATATTGAAAAAATTTACTCAGTTAGTTAGAAATTGTTATGATTAAACTATAGAGTAATTATTTTAGGGAATTTGGATTATTAATAAAATGTTTTTCCAGGAGACAAGTTATTTATAGATCATTATCATTATAGTAAGATATTATGATGCCTCAATTTACATAATTCTTTTCGAGAAACTCAAATTCCCCATCATTTTTATTATGGATAAATATCATTCAACCATGATTTATATTTTATGTTCTATAATCCATGTTTTATTATAATTGGTATATCCATCCTTTACCCCTTGTTAAGGTTATCATGATACAAAATTAAACAGGTCAATTTCGCGGCTAAAATTTTTAGTATTTTTATTTTATATGTGAAAGATATATAATTCATTTTTTTGAATATTAGTGGGAAATCATACACACTTATTTTTTAAATGTTGATGAATCATTCACTTATTTTTAATGTGAAATGGTTATATTTAATCCACCTTAGGGATTATGATGATGATTCATCGTTCATATTTTTAAATAATATATGGTTGATCACGCAACATTATTGTGTTATTGGTGATTTTTCATTCACAAATGTTTGGTTCATTTTTTTGATGTACGATTCTCGTTGCATGGTTACATTAAAGTAGTATCATTCACCTAGTTTACTATTCTAGTGATGCATCTCCTATCTTGGTTATCCTTCCAATGATATATAATTTACTAGTTATGATCAGATAAAAATGTATCCATTAAATTTTATATCATTTCAGTGAAATATCAATCACAATAAGATTTATATTTGATGAATCATTTACAATTGAATAGCTATTAGGTGATATATAATTATACCTCGTTTTGGGATATGCTGACTTGTCATATACTCCGCTAAAAATCTGAATGATTAAAAATGGAACAGAATTTTTTTTTATTAATGACCCAGTCACTTGGATATATTTTTGGGACTGTTGAGAACACATCAATGATTAATTTTTATCATACATTGCAGAATGATTCCATTATAGAATTTGTTGAGTATAGTATTACAAATCAAGTGTATGATAAGATTTTAAAAAATAAGATTAAATATGATGTATTGAGATTTATTTAATTCATATTATATTATACACATACTGATATATTTTTGTATTTATTTTGGGAATCAATGCATGTTGGTTTGTTAATTATGTTTCCTCTACCTAGAATCTTCCCATTGGTATGCCTTTAGATTTAATAACCAGTGATATAAGTATGTTAGATAGACTTATAGGTATAGTTAATCTATGTTTTATGTCAATAATGGAATATTTTAGTATTAATTACATATAAGCAAAAAAATTAGTCATACAAACTGTTTTTTATATTTTCGGTCTTTTTAAATAACGGTTAGCCTAATGGGAAATCCTAATGAAGATATATATATATATATATTATATAATTAATTATGCTTCTTGTATTATAAAAATATTTTTTATATTTTTTGGGAATATATATTTTTAAACTAAAAAATATTTTTTTCATTATAGATCATGATTTAACATTATTTTGTTCCTTATTTTTGGTTTTAATAAAGGGTATACTGTCTAAATTGTATTTATAGGTCTTCACTAGAATTAAATAATATCTGGTGAATTATTAGGGACTCATATGGTCTGTAGTGGCCAAGATCAGTGACTATTTAGGTATATTGACTTGTGATATCATAGTAATTTAGAAAATTTGCTAGAATTTCTCCATGGAATATTTCATAAACATAAAAATATATTTGGTTGCGTTGACACAAACATTATTTTTTCATCCAAATTACCAAAAATAGATTATAACATCACTCAAAAACACTGAACCAATCTTGATTGCATTAATCACATTATATTTTCCCTAAATAACCTCATAATAAATCCTCATACTATCATAAACATCAAAAATTTCTTTAATAAAAATATAAACAATAACGTCAACACCTTTTGTAACTTAAAATAAATATATTAAATTATTATAAAACCATTTAGGAGGAGGTGTTTATATATTAAACCTAATTTTTATAAATAATAAAATGAATAAATATTTTTATAATAAATCACAACAAATAAATTTACAATCGACATAATATATGTAAAAATAAATATTTTTGTGATGTTAAATGATGTTAATGTTTGAAAAATGAACTTATAATAGTCCAATGGTAAAACATTTAATCACTATTGAATTGATATGAAGATATATTTATGTTAAAATGGAAAATTATTATTATTAATATTACCATATTATTCTTTCTGGATAATTCAAGATAATAACTGTTACAGAGTGATGAAAAATACCAACCCATTTTGTATATTCGAAGATCCAAAATTTCTAGACCCTAACATTTTATTTTTTGAATCTACATGACGTATTACATTAATAAATGTTTTTTTGAGTCTCAATTAATTCACTGAACATGTGGAAATATGTTCTGGTGCATGGGTCACCCCATTTAGTTAAACACCTGTGGAGGTATTTTTAGATGGGGAGACCACATGTGTGATACATGTAAGAAAAAATGATTATGGAACATTTTTCTTAGATTGTGAGAAAATAGTGAGTATGATCTTGTAAGTGGGGGATTTAAAAAATGGGACTATATGAAATGTTCTTCTATTGGGAATATTAAAAATACCATTTTCATTGTACTATGTTATGGAAGAGGCATTGGTTGAAGCCTTTTTTATTTTCTAATTCATGTAAAGGAAGAGTGGAGTCATGTAATTGTTTTAAACTATTTACATGGTCCATGTATGGGTAGTCCCTATATCTTTGTAAGGATCTACATGCAGTTATGTTTGATTGGGCACTGTGTGGGGATTTGATTCAAGCATTGTGTATATGTGTTATATAAAGGTAAAAATACCACACATTAGTTTAGTAGGGATAATGTAACAGTATCGTGGGAATAAAATTTTATTAATGGTTCATTATTTAATACTACTTTAGATATTGTTCCAAATACCCTTACATATAACATATGTTTCCATTTAAGGTAGGTATTTTAGATTGAAAATCTAATTTTTATTTCTAATTCAATAGGAAATTTATTTAAGGATATCAAAATGATTTTTTTCATTAATCATTGATTCAAAATCCATTTTATAGATGTTTAATTTGAACCAGAATTTTTAACTAAAAATTTGAAGACAAAATAGATAATAGAAAACTAAATTAATAAAAACTAGTTAAAATAGAATATATTATGGGATATTGATGATTATTTTTGTATTATCTACATTATATATATATATATATATTATCATTGGAGTTCCTAGAGTTATTCCTCTAGTTTTTTCACTCCATCCTGCTTCATTCATTATTTGGAAGCCTTCTTAGATCTTTTCTAGCTTCTTCATGAATTCTAGTCTAACTATTATTTCTCTCCATTATGTATTTTTTTGTTAACCATTTGGAAGCTCAGTATTCATGTATGGGAAAAAATACCATAAAAATTTTATTTTGATTAATTGGGAGACCATAATTTATTTATTCCACTTGCTTTTTATCATGAACCTAAATGAAAAATTAAAAAATTAATTGAATGATATAAAATAAATAAAGATATAATTTTTGAAATATTTTAATCATATTTCATTATTATTTATTATTTCTTTTCTATAGATATAATCATAAAAAATGAAACATAAAAAACTAAAGGAATATATGAAACTAAAGAGATGAAAACATTTATGGAAACATTATGATGAAAGAGTTTGTATAATTTCTTGTGACATTTATATCCGTTTACATAAATAGTTATTATTATTTTCCATTTTTATTTAGTGACAATTTTATGTTATAGATCGTATGAAAATAATAATATAAATTGTTAATTGGTTATTATATAGTAAACCCCACAAATAAAAAAATAATGATTACATCAGGTAGTGAAATGGTTTTTTTTAATAAAAAACATGAATAATATTGATTTTTTTGATATATTTTTTATACTAGAAATTATAAATGACTTTTTTTTATTTTGATTTATTTTAAATGAAAGGTGTTGTTATATGATGTGATATTTATTAATGATTCTTGTTATTATAGTAAAACATGGAATTAATAAATCTTACAACACTGTTGTGGGGAAAAAGGTAATGGTGTGTTTTCAGTTTAATTTAAATAGTGGGATAGACAGAATTAATTGATGTAAGATTTAATTGAAATAATAATTCTCAATTTGAACTAATTATGGAAGAAATAATTATTGGTGACTGTTGATAATTTTTATTTAATAATTGAAAATAAATGGATTATCAAATCCAATATTGGTTGGTGATGTAGAATCAAGAAATTGTTATGTTAAAGAATAAATGAGTCGATATGGATGATTATAAAGAATTTTTATGTTTATTATTTTGTTGGGTTTTAGATGAAGTGACAGTCTTGGATAAGATATTGTGATGAAATAGGGGAGTAGAGAATGTTTTTAATGAATTATGTTTGTTATTTTTCAAGAAATATTTTTGTGAGACTACATATTGATTTAATTTATTATAGTTTATATAAACACCCTTCCTAGGTGGATTATTTTTAATTGACTCGATATTTTTTGAGTTTTTGGTGAATTCCGTAAAATCATGGTTGGTGAGGATGGATGGGTAACTTCTCCTCATCCTCAGCCTCCATTTAATAAAATAATTTAAATGATCAGTAGAGGTTAGTAAAATCACACATGTAATGGGAGGGAATTGTGGTGTACCCAAGGACTTGGTAACTATGGGTTGATGAATATATGGTGGGGGATGTGCATCATTAGATGAGGGAATGAGGTTGATTCCATCCATGTTCATGATACTAAACTACTCCTACTATCAGAGGATAGACATGGATGATATAATGATATTATGTGATAATATGAGGTGTAGTTTTTATCTAATCCAATATGGTATGTTGGAACTTGTGAGAGATAGGGTAGGATTGATTACCACAAAACCCAAATCAATAAATTTGGGATCTAAGAACAAGAATTTTTTTTCGGACTTGAGAGTAGAAAACAAATGGTGAATTTTTTTTGGATATCCTATGATGATAAACATAGGATATTATTTTAATATACCATGAATTCGATAACTGGATAGGGTTCTTTTGTGTGACCATGAATGGTTATTTTACCCATTTATTTCATGTTAGTTCCAATATATACTCTCTCAAGCATTATTTGGAATCACTCCCATTTACACGAGAGGTCCTAAGAAGGATCCTACAATATATAAATTTTATTATAACCTTATATATATATATATTGAGATTTTATAGAGGTCTTTTAGTGATTGATATAAAATCGGATCTCATAGAGTAAGAGTATTTGTTTATAAATTCTTTATAGGATTACTTTGCCCATTTTATTTTTGATATTATTTCTGTATGACATAAAATTTATGGATATATTCATTTATATAGAATTTGGTTTTATATATATAATGGTGTGTTGATAATGTTTCCACATTTTTTAGTTTCTATAAAATATATTTTTTGATTGTAATACCTCCCATCATATGTTTTATTCCCTTTCCATTGGACAAAAAATATCGTTTTTCTATAGATAGGATTCATGGGTAATTATCCATTGCCTACTATTAAATAGTATTAAAATTGGAGGGGGTTATGATACTGATGTATAAAATATTATTGTTTAGAAATTTATCTGATTTGGTTTTTCAGAACTCGGATTATTTAATGGGTTGTTAGGGGAATAATGTCATTTGATTTTCGATAATAACATGTGCTAGATAGAGGTAATGGAAAAAGGGATTAAAATAACCTTGTGGTATAACATAATACATTGTTTCTTCTGAATGACAATTTTTTATGGCATAAAATTTAGAACAAATATGTTGAAATGATTCGTTAAACATATCTATTTGTGACTGTATTTGAATGGTGTGTTTTTTGGAAGTACATGAAACTAATTAAATTACTTTTACTAAATTTCATGTTACTATTATTACTTATTTTTCAGGTCCTAAAAAAATATTCATGTATTCAATCATATAATGTGTTTTAACACTTCTCCATTTTTGAAAAATAATATTCATGATGAATTTAAGGATGTATAAGTGAGTCAGTGCCACACAAAGTAGATGATATTATAATTTTATTAATGTGTTTCCTTGATCTGTTTGATAATGTCATCTCTATTTTTGGTAATGTGTGTTCTTATATTATTAATGAAATGTAATGTATTGTTTCACTAAAACTCTAAGTGATAATGAAATACAACAAATGTATATAGAAAATGTAATTCAAAATCATTATTTTGGTTACATGGTTGTCTTGATAGAAATATTAATTTGTTGATAACCCTAGTGGATCCATAGACATAAGAAAATAAATTGTTTTATAATCATTTTTTACGAATTTTATTGTGTATTATTTCGGATTCCATAGTTTTAATGTTATTAACATAGATATTAAATAGGCATATAGAATGATAGATATAAGTTGGAAGAATGAAAAAATAGTAATATAATGCTAATAAAATTTTCAATGAATTGATGGATGATATTTTAGAATTATATATTACAAGATAGGTTAAACATGAATGTATAATGAGTAGTTATGTTTTAAATATTGGTATGTACATATTCTTATTATTATATTTTCTGTTTGATTATGATTATTTTAGAATCTTAATCATTTTTATGTAATATAATTATATGTGAAGTTTTAATAAATTATATTACTAAATTTGGATCATAATTTTCCTTACTTCATAATTAGAGATATGTTTTATTTTAAGTATATTAAAAATTATTTGAAAATAATATTTTAACTTATTCAGAGTGTTTTATAAAAATTTTATTTAACCATGTCATTTAATTTAATTTTTATCAGTTTCTATTAAAAAAAATTTGATTGATGATATAAATGTTACCAATGAAAATGATTTCGGTTACTTAAAATGTTATTAATTTATATTTTTCATATAAAATATTTAAGGAATTAAATAATTTTGTTTATATTATAGCCCTCCCATGAAATCATATTATGAAAATATTTATATAATTTTATTCCGTTCAAATTTATTTATATTAGTTAAAAAACACTTCATTTATTATTATGAAATAATGAGAGGTTTTCCATTATTAAATAAAATTATATTATGTTTTAATATATTGAAAAAGTAATCATGTTAATTAAGAAACATGCAATATAATATTGTAAACTAGGAAACATTGTTTCAAATATAATATCAGTTGTATGTTACTATTTTTTATTTATTGAATAAATAGATCCTAATATATATGAACTTTTTTTATAAACGTTTTAATTGAATATGAATTTGATATTTAATTAATTATTTTAAATGAAATGTTTATAGAAAATGATTTATATTTTTATGTATCATATTATGTAATCTAATTATCATTTGATAACTTGAATTTGTAATTTTTCGATGTTCAGGAATGATGATTTCTCCGAAATAAATTTAACGAAATCATGAAATATCCATGAATAATTATTTTTTAAATATTTTCATTAAACTATTATTTTGTTTATTCTCAAAAATAAATTATTTAAGAAAAAAAATTTCAAACAGAAATAATTTTTAATATGAATATTTTTCATCATAAATTTTTTTCCCTAATGTTTTATGAAATTTGTATTGAATCAATTATAAGTGAAAGTATAAAAAAATTGTTCAATTTTATAATATTTATATTGTTTATATGATTATATTAATGATGTATCCTAAAAAAATATAATCATTTAAATATTGTTATAGAAATAGTACTTTGTTAGTCTAATATGGGTTTATAAAATTTTTAATGGACACAAAAAATTCCGGTGGGAATAATGACAATGAATTTTTTAATATGAATTGTGGGTTGGGTTCATCTGGGTAGTATGAGTAGACAATACAGTGGTTAGTGTATCAATAATAAAAATAATTGTGGTTTTGAAAAATCCATGAACATATTATATTCATTTAATTCATTTAAATCACTTTTAGTGTTTTCTTTTTATAGAGATAATTTATTAGGGAGAGTAACTTTGTCAGAAATTTTCAAAGGTTACAAGACCCCTGTCCCTCATAGAGGATGTTCATGCTTTTTTGTAATCAGAGTTCCTGATAAGTATATTTTGTGGTGGTTGTTCGAACCCCTTTTATATTCTTATTAGTTTTTTCTTTTAAATTCCCAATGAATTGAATATTTTGAGAGATATTTGGTATATGAGATAGAATTTTAGGATAAATTCTTTTTTCTATTTAGAGTTACAACACCACATATAATATATTGTTGTTATTGAAAATTTTAGCATTGTTTGAAGGCTTAGGGTTGGGGAATGCCATTTTTTGTTTCGTTCATCGCAAGCAGTGAAGTGATTGTTGTAGATATTGTTTTGAAAGGGGAGTAACCCTATCTGAAATGGGTGGGGGGAGAACCAAAATAATTGATTGTGTAAGTTTTTGAATACCTAAAGAGCATAACTATGTAATAAAAGTAGTAAAATAGAAACAAGGGGGTCTCTATGTTGTGGTCTTCATCATGGATGGTCGAAATGGCTAGGGTACTTTCACTATGCATTGATCGGGGTAGTGGTGGTAGCTGGGTGTGGTTTCAATTTTTTATAATGTTCAAGTAGATTCATGTAAGGGTCGGTGACTATATCTATTGTCCACATAAGGGTTGTAATTTTATTTACCTGATTGACTTCATTGAGATTATTCGTGTTTATCACATTGTGAGGGTCTAATTCAATAGATGAATATCCTTTTCATATTAAGGATTATTGCTCTATATAGGTAGTATTGAGGTGTAATTTGGGTACAATGAGAATGAAATTTATCACATATGTATCATCATTTAGAGTTATGTATGAACAGTTACAAAATACCCCAACACATACTTTATGTGCCTCTTGAGAGTAGAAAATTTAAAAAGATAAATTTATTTTTATATATATTTCAATATGTAAGGATTTTAAGGTAAATAAAATTGAATATATACTAAGAAGTATAGATTTAAAATCATGTATGCTGAATATGAATGTGAGATTTATTTTTTCCTAAAAAAATAAAAGATTTAAAAAAAATTAGAATAATATTAATGAAGACTATATAATAGAAAGTATATTTTGTGATTTTGAAGAGTACTTAAAGATTATATTTAACTTATATTTATTCAATTTTAAATTGGAGGGATTCCTCATTAGGGTTATAAGATTTATTATTTGATTTTGGAAAATGATAAATACTTCAATAAAGATATTATTTATTTTATGATCAATTTTTACCCTTTCATCATGTTATAGGGACACAATTTTTCCACCTTTTGTATTTTATACTGGATAATTATTAATCTACTTACACATATAGGAGATTCAATAAATTATCAATATTTTATTTGTTATTAGACTACCATTCCCTAATCTTCATTGGGTATTTTTCACAATCAATGTTAAATAAGATAAAAAATAGGAAGAAAAAATAATTAGTTAGACATTTTGTGTATGGATGTTTTTTATATTTCATCATCATTTCTTATGTTGTTTTTGATAATATTATTATTAGTAAAAAAATAAAGAATTAACTATTCCAAATTTGACTATATGGATATGGAATAATTTATTGATTTAACACAAAGAATGAGTCATGATATTTTTATGTGATATGTAATACCTTTTACCTGAAGAGATTATTTTGTTCCTTTTATTTATTATTATCTTTCTATTTAATGTTTTAAATTGACTGATTATGGAAAATGAATTGATATAAGTTTTTTTCTAGAAGCACATATTCTAAATTAATAATAATAATATTTTTACATTATATTAAATATTTTAATAATTAAAACAAGAATGATGTTTATGTTGGCCTGTTTATTGTGTAGGATTGGGAATATGAATGTTCCTTATTGTTTTCAGGGGTCTAAAATGTTAGGTGGTTGGTATATAATGAATTTGGATTAGTGAGTTCTGGTTTTATGTTATGTGATGGAATTTATAAATCAAAACCCATGTAAGTTGTTGGAATAGAGGTAATAGTGGACTTTAGTTTAACCTGTAAAGTTGTAGCAATGAAATAAATTGATACCATTTTTAATATCAATTTAAATCCTCTGAATGAATGAATAAAGGAAGAAATAAATTTTGGTGACATTAAATAGTGTTTTTATATTAATTAAAATAAATTAATGGAATAACAAATATAATATAGGTATATAATAGTGAATCTAAATGTTGATAAATGAACAAGAAAAATAGAAGTCAAAGTTGTTTGTAAGTCTGTTTTATTTGGTTTTTAGATTATTTGGGTTATAGGGGTTTTAATAAAAATGGATATGTGGAGGTGATTAAATGATGTAATAGATGAATTTTTTAAAGTATTTTGTTTGAATTACCCAGGATAGTATCTATGTGAAATGTTATATTTCAGTATTTAACGATGATTTCAATATGCATGCCACCTAATTTTTTTATTTTATTCTTACCCAAAATGTTTTGTTTCATGGTGTTTTATCTAAATTCAATCATATTGATGATATATGATAAAATTACAAATATTCCCTATCATTTGTTTAGAAATATAATGTATTTGAGAACCTAATATTTTTCTGATCATTCAGCCTATGTGTGTAGAATGTTGTTTAATTAATAATCTGGTGGTGGTGGGATGATGAACAGGTGGGGGGGGGTCATGCATGGTACTCTGTGGGTATGATGTTGATTTTCATTCATTTTCATGAAAACCTATTTATCATGTCTAATGGATATGGATATAAAATAAATGTGGTTATGATTTTAAGATATGATATGTGGCTTATACCTCAGTCTAATATGATATTTTAGACCTTGTGAGAGGTTGATTATGTAGGTTGGTGAGAAGAGCTATATAATATAGGATAGTATGGGTGTAAAAGACATTTTATGACGGGGATATAGTGTGAAAAAATAGAGGGGAAGTGGTATTTGGAAACCTATCATTATTTTCATGTGATATTATTTTGTTAAAAATTCTATATGTTACATGTTGAGAAATCCTTGGTGATGATTGGATTTGGTAACTATAATGATAAGTGCATGTAATTTCATCACATTACTCACTTGATAATTACTGTGAATTCCATAAAATTGCATTATTGTATTAGGGGAGGATGATACTGAGTATACACGTTATTCTACCCTTATATATATAAACTATTTTTTGGACTCCTTGGATGAGTTTTTTGTGGTGGATTTATATTTGGATTGGATAGATATAGATTTGATTCTTGGAGATACTGCTTATGAGTTGTATATGAATTTTTTGAGATATTAGTATTTTCATTTGATGATGTTTTTATCACTATGTATCCTCATATTTATTTTCCATAACAAACATTTTGAGAGTAATGTATCCCATTGTATGTTTTATTCCCTCAATTCTAGAATCCAAATATGACACCAACTAGAGTTGGGATGTTTGGTTTCATTACTTCTATATAATGTTGCCCAAGGAGGGGTACCATGGGAGGTGTTATGATATTTATATATAATAAAAAATAATTAACTACCACTAAGACAACTACATGTATCCATAAATAGTATTTAAGAGGAAAATATAATTATTTTATCATATATTGTTCTTTTAATTGTATATTAATTGATATATTGAAGCCCTATTAAATCAATAAAAAATAAAAATAAAATTATTTTTAAGAAATATTATATAAAAATTTAAAAAATGATTTTTTAATTATTTATATAATGAATCTCTTTTTTTAGAATAAATAATATAAATGTATTATGATATCAGTTGAACATTGTTCTTTTTAGAAAATATGTATGCAGTTAAATATCTTTACCAATTTCATATACTTATTTTTTGATTATTTTTTAAAATGAAATATTATAAATCAAAATATAGATTTCGAAATATTAATTAAATTTTATAATGTTCCTCTTAGACAGTAAAAAAAATAAAATTTAAATTTGATATATTTTATAAATAATTATTATAGATTTATATAACAAAAACTTGATTTTTTAAAATTCAAATAGAACGATATTAAATAAAATTTAATGAGATATAATTTTTTAAAATAAATCACATATGATAACATCATTTCATGATAATATGATTATAATCAAGGAACAATAACAAAATATTTTCCCCTAAAACTATGATTACATAGTCTCTATGTCAATAGAATTTTTAATGTTTTTATTGAATAAAAAAAATGGATTTTATAATGATTATATAAGTGAAATTAATTAATATACCTAACTATAGTTTAATATTATATGGGCGAAATAAAAATTATATAATAAATAATTTCAGGTACATATGTTGGAATGTAATGAATGCTTTATTTGACCCTTTATATTTAAATAATAATATATTCTACATATAATTTTAAATTTTATCTTGATTTAAAAATTTTAAAAAATAATATAGGACTATACTAATCATTTCACTCATAAAATTATTCAAAAACCATTATGTAACTATTTATACCTCTATAAAAATCCTTGGTATAGTAAATTTCATGGATATTTTTTCATATAAAATTAAATTTTTTAATTAATCATCACCTTACTGTTTTTTATATCACTATGATCTGAATGATATTTTTATAGACTCATTACTACCTAAATCATTGTTCTCATCTGTTGGTTCAGAATAGGTAAACAATCCCTTAGTCATATTTTTCATAATTATAAACAAAATATATGATATAAATAAAAAATTCAACCCTCAATTTTCATTAATAAAATATCATATTCTTCCCCAAGAAAAATTATATTTCTTTTTATAAAATATGTAGACCAAAACCTTGAAAAATAATGCTTAATGTCTTTAAATATAATAATTTTTTCGATTAAAAAAATAATATACCTTTTTAAAAAAATATTATGATTATAAATAATACTTTAATTATAATTATAATACTTTTTATTCAATTTAATGAATAAAAATTACATAGATACAACACTAATGCAGATAATTCTCATTAGTAATCCAATTTAAAAAATAGTACCCAAAATCATTAATTTTTTATCTATGTAAAAGATATTTCTATATGATTTTTTTGACTTTATTATAATATTTTAGTTCAAGAAACTTTTGAAAGATGTGTTTGAAGGTTATTTGAAAAACTAGTAATTTTCAGCACATCCATGATTATTTTTTTAAAAAAATTAAAATATTATTTACAAAAGCATTGTTATACAACAATACCAAAAACATGAAATATTTTATATAATTATATGATATCATAAATATGAAAATTATTATATCCCAATAATAAATTCTTAACAAATGTTAACCATTCATAAAATCTTACTTCAAAAATGAGATTTTCATAATGAATATGTATGGACTTATGTCTAATAAAATTAGACAGAGGGGCTCATTTAAATATATATATATATATATATAAATATAAATATATATAGTTTTAATTTTATACATACGGAAAACACACACAGAAATAAATATTCAATGTATAATAATTAGTTCTTTGAATATTTTCATTCAAAATAATTAAAATACCTTAATGTTAATAAAAAATAGGACAAATGATTATACTATATAATAAAAAATAATATATAAATTATATATTGATATAATTGAATATATTAATCAAATTTATAGGTAAATTATTGTTACATATAAATGAATTAAATATATATGTATATAAAGTTTTCTAAATAACCTTTTAAGTAATTATAATGAATCATGCCAAAAAAATTGAAAAGATATATCAGACATTGGATTCCATTAAAAATGAATATGATTTAAATTTAGTATATTTTTTTAAAATTAAAGGATATGTATTCATTAATATTTATTGTTAAAATTTTTTTTATGGATATAGATTAATTTAACTAAAATCATAGGTCATAATATAAACTATATTGTGGAAGAAACTCAGTTTTATAGAATATAAAAAACACCAATAAATTCTTAGGTGGAACCCCTTTACGATTATTGTCAGCTAGGCTATAATTTAGTTCACCCAAACCTATAACATAAATCCAATTAGAAAATCATATTGTTAGTGGAATTATAATGATTGTCAACCATTAATCCTGAACACCACTTAATGTTGTGTTAATATTGGTGATTTACATTAATTATTTTATCCCTCTTTATTTATGGTTCTATATCATGTAAAATATATGGAGGATTCCCCCCTTCTCATTCCCCATCAATTATCTTAATCCCTATGGCCAATGGAAGCTACTATAGGATGGTTGGATTATAGTTGCCCAAAATTTTATTAATAAAAATTCTTCTTAATCTAATTTGATGCCTTATTATGTAAACTATTTATATAAAACATATTCACCTCCCGGTATTTTTGTTTTTGGATTTTAAAATACTATTACGAATTGTTACTATTGCTAATATAGCTGCTGAAAAATGACCACATGACCAATATAAAAATAGGTATTTAACAAATCAAATTTACATAGAAAAAGGAAGTAATGGCCTCATCAAGTTGAATTTCTCAATAAGAATCCGATTTTTTGGAGATCATAAAAGAGGTAGTTTCACTGAGATTTTCTCTTGACCAAGCCCAAGCCGAGCATCCAAACATTATGCATGAATGGAACTACCTACGAGAGATGTGGAAGTTATTGGAGATTACAACTCGAGCATTGTAATCAGAGCCGACCTAAGATTCTTCCACAATCACACACCTTACACATAGGTCTTATTCTAGTTATATAAGGGTTTCTGTACCAATACCATACAACTATTATTATTTTCTTTACTTTTTTTTTGTACAACATATATTCATTTCCTTATTTTAACTTTTTAAATTCTTTTAAAGCATAAATTCCATTTTTTTAACATTCAATTAAGAAATTTATTTTGATGAATTAATGTATTTTTTAATTAATTTTTTTAATAAAATATTATTTTCACTAAATTATATTATATTAAATATAATTGATCATATAATTTTTAGGAATACAACAGTAATTTTTATTAACGTTTGAATGATGATTTTATCAAAATACAATGAATTTTCGATAAATGTTAGTTTTTATTTTAAAATTATATATTCACATATTTAGAAAATTATTTAGTTAAAATTAAGATTATATTTTGGATTTAAGATTTAAAAATTTTCTAATTGTTAATTTTCCATAATTTTATGAGATAATTGATTTTTTGGGTAAAAATGAAATACCTTTTCAATATATAATGTGTTTCCTAACATCATAATGATCCAATAGTGATGTAATAAAATACAATAAACATTATTTTCGGCCAATATATTTTTAAATTTAAAATTATTGGATTTTATAATTTTTTGTTAATTTTTATGTTTCCATAGTGGACTCTCGAAGACTTAAAAAACATTTTAACATTTTAAAATAACATCCTTGATAGTGTGACCTCCCTCCAAATAAGAAAGCCAAATATTTTAATATGTTAAGACATTGGGCATATAAAATGATTTTTTACACTCCCCTGTAGAAAAAACATGGGAAAACTCATGGGATGGTTTTTGGTTTTGATTAGTTTAATGTGCGGTGTCCAAAACCTAATTAATAATGAATTCCCTATCCTTCCCTATATAAATCCACTCAATATCTTAATCCTCTTCACTAAATCCATTTTAAGCTCGACCAAAAAATTCCCTCCTCTTTCTAAAATACTCCCAAGGCTCCCCATGATCCCGATAATACTCTCTCACGCCTCTCCTAAGCATTTGGGACCACACTTCAATGTATGGGATTACTTCCTTTCCCATTTTAGTCCAAATTTCATTATGTTGTTATACCCTCTTATATTCATTTTCAAATGTTGGGGAATGTTTTTAACCTCCCAAATACGTTTCACCTTATTTTTTAATGATTATAAAACCATTTATATCTCATTAATTTCTCCCAATTAATCCCGTTACCATTCCGATATTTCGTAATGGATGTATCTCTCCTTATTTAAATTCAAGGAATTATTTTATATTATGCATCAAAATTCCATTATACGTGTCGTTATATTATGTTCCATGACCCCCTTATTGTCTATTTCATGTATAAATGATGATATAACCCTTTCTCTCTCGTTAACCCATTTTACGATTTCTATTAGAAGTCGTTATGTTTCTTAAGATACACCAAAATTACCATGCTAAAATGAACATGTTAATGAATACCTGAACCATTTATCTATATAGTGTATTATACTTTATAAATATATACGTATTGATTTAGGGAAAACATTTATGTATTCCTCATCTCTTATTCAGGGAATAAATAATGATGTTAAATGAATTTATGTTGTATGATCCATGTAGAACATTGGTGCACGAAATGGAATGTTTATGAAGGCTGCACCCTGATAGTGGTCCAATGCATTGGATAAATAATAATATCATGACACACCATGTTAATAAGTGTTTAATCCTTCTTATTCATGTGAAATGAGGGATTACTCAAGTTAATTCAAGTGGACTAAGGTTTTACTCATGGTCCATGTGGAATGATCCTTTGCTCACGCTAATATCATGTTAATCGTTGTTGCAACATTTTCACGTTATGGGTATCATGATATATAATGCCTTTATGTTCTTGTATCACTTATGATCCCTTGATATGCCTATTTTCTAACATTGATTTTATTTTTCATGTCCTTCGGTTATCCGATTAAATACCTAATACTAAAGAATAATGTTGGGGTCATATAAAAAAAGTTTTCAATAAACATGTTGTGTTTTATGTTCTATGTTGTAATGTAATGTTTCTAATTTTACAAGACACTAGACCTCTTGATCCAGATACATGTCCTAAATAAATTTTTATCTAATGAATAATTGTGTAATAAAGAGATGGGTTATTATAGTTGGTATCAATGGATAGTTTTAGTTATTTTTTGGATTATTATTAGAAATCCATAGTGAAATCCGTAGTGATAAGTCTATGTATAATAAAAACATTGATAAATTTTATTGAGTATATAGTAAGGGGTTTATCGAGAATATATATCCCTATCTGAGAAAAAACAAGTATAGGTGGATCTGGCACAACTGAATCTAGGGGTAAAACCTGAAAACATCGATTTGATCTAAATTCAAAAAGAAACTGGTGCACAAAAAGGGTCGTAAAACACTCTTGGTTATGAAACACCCATGGGATATGCATGGTTACATTAATGATCTTAGTATGAACCATTATTAGGGAAATAAAAACATTCCCCTAGGAATATATATTGCGATGTATATAATGGATAATATATATCAAAGCCTATATATCAATAAGATAAGTTAATAAATGTAATTTATAATTTATCACTTTTTGTCTTTGGTTTACCCTTTATGTGTTACCCCTAAAATTCTTTTTCTTCTAGCGAATGGAAGGTAATCAGAGGGCATAGATTAACAACTGATGTGAAGATCTATGTGATTACTATTCTAATGAGATTTCCAAATTGATGAGAGTGGGAATGAAAAAAAACCATCATGATACTCTCCCAATTAAATCATGTTTTGAAAAGAAACATGGTCCGAGGATAACATCCACCCCCCCAAGAAAGAACAAGCCTCAATTGAGAGCATCCTGAGACAAATCCCTCTTAGTTTTAATGGATCATATGATCCCTCAATCTTCGAACAGTGGATCATCTCTATTGTAATGGTATTCTCCATCATTTTATTATCCGAACAAGAGAATGTTCTTCTAGATTCTTATCATATGGATGGTGAAGCAGATAAATGGCTGAAATTGATAAAAAATACAAATCCTGAGGAATATATCGATGCATTAGAAAGGAAGGATTTCCATAAAGTGTTTTTCAGTCAATATTTTATTCTCACAACCTCTAACTTTATATGGAATGGGACATCCATTCCATCCAGTAAAAATATTGTGTACCAATTAAATACTATAAGGAAAACATCAAAATGCTTGGGTGATATTTCACTGGCTTTTTCAATACCCCCAAATGAAAAGATAACCGCATCCTTGGTGGCATAAAACCTAGCCTACGAAAATCCTTGGGAATCCGTATATTTGATATATAGAAGGAAATTGTTTGATGTTCCATTAAAGTTGAAATGGATATCAGATCATCTTAGTGGTATCATAGGGATAAGACGTAGAAAATGTAATTTAATTTAGGTGATCTAATTGATAATTCCAATAGGGCTAAGAGAATCTTGCAACCAACTTCCTAGAGGTGAAAAAAGTATCACCCATGAAATGGATCCAAAGGGATGAGGAAATGCATTAACTATCAAAGAAAATGGAACATGTCTATTAAATGTCATAAAAAACCCACTATTGCGATATAGGAGAGGAACACTCCGTTTGACCCTCAACACATTATTCATTTCTTCAACTACCTCTGAAGTAAAGCCTAATAGTAAAATGGAGGAACATAGACATGATATTAATTCATGAATAGAAAAAGTGATTTTTTATTTTGGTTCTACGAATTCTTTTATATCACAAACTATTAGTAGAATAATACCAAAACCACCATATATAATTGATGTAAATTTGTCAGAAAGAATTAAAATTGGTGAAATCATAACATATCATGAATATAACTCCCCACCTGTCATAATTTGTGGATTGAACTTCCCAACAAACCTCATCGTACTCCCTATTGGAATAATTTGATGCAATTCAAGAAATGGATTGGAATTCCCTATACATAGCCAACATAAAATACCATGAGAGGGAAATCACACTCAATTTGGAGAATCGACAACCGATTCTGTACAAAACCAAGGATGAGGATGAATATTCACAAGCACCATCATCTCAAGTAAGGATATTATGGCCGTATGATCATTAGAATATTGCTTAGATGTTTCAGTCTATGGAAGAGACAATCCATGATAACATGCCTATTGTGAGGGAATTTTCTGAATTGTTTCCTGAGGATTTGTGTGGTCTTCCTCATAAAAGAGATATTTAATTATTGATTTATCATACACCTGGGGTGTTTCGAATAACTAATATAATAAATATAATGGTTTTTTTGGAGCTTGAGGTGGTAAATAATCTACTACTGGAGAATCTTGATAAATTGTTTGTATACCCTTGTTCATCAACACGTGGTGAGCAAATCCTCTTTTTTTTAGAAGAATGATGGGTTAATGTGACTCTACATTGATTATCGTGAGGTCAACAAAATAACAATAAAAAACAGCTATCCTCTTCCATGAATTGATGACTTGTTCGATCAACTAAGTGGAGCACAATTCTTCTCCAAGGTGGATTTTCAGTCAAGATATTACCATGTAAGGGTGAAGAAGAAGTATATCCCCATGACTTCTTTTCGTACAAGATATGGGCACTATGAATTCATAGTAATTATTTCGGACTCAATAATTATCCAACAATACTCATGGATTTAATGAATAGTGATTTTTAGATTACAATGAAAAAATTGTGGTAGTCTTTATAGACGATATTCTAATATATTCCAAAACCAATTATGATCATGAGGAACATCTATTAAATGTACTAGAGACCATTATAAAGGAGTAGTGCCATGAAAAGCAACAAAAGTGTGTGGTCTGGATGAAAGAAGTCTCATTCATGGGTCATATCATCACAAGCAATGGCATATCTGTGGATCCCTCCTAGAAAGCTCTAATTTATGGATGAATGAGGCCAACATCGGTGATGGATATCTGTAGATTCATAGGGCTAGATAATATTATTGCCGATATGTGAGAAACTTCTCATGACTGTCCAACCCTCTTACCATGTTTACCCAGAAGGGAGTGTTGTTTTCTTGGAGTGATGAATTCTATGACAGCTTCAAGGAGTTGAAAAAGAGGCTTATCACTACTCCTATTCTCAAAATACCCATTTTTTGGAGAACTTTTTATGGTATTCTGTGATGCTTCGAAGAATATATGTGGTTGTGTGTTGATGATAAATGACCAATTCATTGCCTATGCATCATGAAAATTTAATGTTCATGAGAAAAACTGTCCAACACATGATCTATAGTTGGCTTCAGTAATATTTTAATTTAAAATTTGGAAGAATTTCCTATTTTTTTAGAAGTGTGAAATATATACAGATCACAAAAGCCTCTAGTATAATTCACACACAATGATATGAATATGATCTAGTGGAGATTAGTAGAGCTGATCAAAGACTATAACATATCAATTCATATCCTTCTTGGGAATGTGAACAAGGTGGAAGATTCTCTATGTAGAAAGGACATACAATTATATCATTTATGAGATTAGAAAAGGATCCAATCTTCTTATATTTGATGAATATGGACATGAGAATCATAAATAAGAGAAGATCAACAATCCTTTCAAAAATTATGGCTCATTAATATCTTTTTGAATGGTATAAGGATTCTCAAAAGGATGATGTGATTATTCATAAGAATGTGGAATCTATCAGAAAAGGGGAATCCTTGGATTTCAATATTAATGAAGATTTAATTGTGGGATTTGGGATCAATAATATGTGTTACTTCTAGTATGGTGTTAAAGAAAAACCTTTTGGATGATGTACATAGTTTGAATTTCTCCATTCACCCAGGGAAAAAAATATTTATCGACATATTCGAGATAATTATTGGTGGGATAACATGATGAAGGAGATTTCTGTGTATACATAAAAGTGCCTAATATATCATACAGTGAAGGATGATAGGTAGAACTAAAAGTGGATGGCGGAACCATTACCCGTACAAACATGGAAATGGGAAAACATCATGATTTAATTTGTCACCGGGCTTCCGATGACGTCAAAACGTAACATTTCTATTTGGGGTGTTGTGGATCATCTTAAAAAATCTTAACAATGCATTTAAATTCGATTGGATTTCATATTGGATCAACTGGAACAGAAATACATCAAAGAAGTGGTAAGGCTGCAAGGAGTTCCCCTATCGATTTTATCCGATTAAGTTCAATGATCCACCTCTATGTCCTGTTAGAGTCTTCAGCATGCTATGAATACTGTGATGAACATCATCACAACATAACATCTTCAAACAGATGTCCAATCTTAGTGGACAATAAAAACACACGAGGACATGATGATAACATGATCAATGGAATTTAATGGATGATGGGATCAACATCTTCCTATGGTTAATTTCCCTTACAATAATTGTTTTCACTCAGTCACCAAAATAGCTCTTTATAAACCCCTTTATTGAAAGAGGTAAATAAAATCATGTTGTTGTGATGAAGTTTAGGAGAAAAAAATACTAGTTCCGAAAATGGTTTAAGAAATGGTTGAGAAGGTCAAGACCATTCTGTAGCACATTAATGCTGCTCTGAGTTAACAAAAGAAAAATGTTGATAATCATCGATGAGACCTAGAATATGATGTTAAAGACATGGTATTCCTCTACATATCACTGTGGAAGAGGGTTGTGATATATGGGAAGAAGGGAAAGCTTAGTACATGGTACATCTGTCCTTTTGAGATCCTTGATTGCATTGAAGTAGTGGCCTATTGATTAGGACTCTCACAAAACCTATCTCAAGTACATGTTGTATTCCATGTATCACTCTGGAGGAATTACATACTTGACCGATTGCATGTACTCAATCCAGAGGTGGAACCATTGTTGAATGAAATCTTCTATAAATAAATTCTATTGAAGATCTTAGATGGCAGGGAAAATTTTCTATGAAATAAGACAATTCCACTCGTCATGTTTCTATGGAAAAACCACAAGTTTGATAGAGAAACCTGAGAATTACAGGAAGTGGTGAAGAAGAGTTACCCGCATCAATTTTATTGTGAGAATAGGAAACTTATAAGGTGAAATTTTTTAAGGGGATAGATTGTAACGAACAGAAATTTTATTAAAGAAAATTTTCCTTGATTTATTTAAATTAAATATTATGTAAAATGGGTATATAAAAAATAATCATTTTTTTGGTTTTATGATTTTTGATATTAAAATATTATTATGAATTATTACCATTTCTAATATAGACATTTAATAGTGACTACATAACTAGTATATATATAGGGCTTTTAAAAAACCCAATTTACTCAGACAAATGAAGAGATGACCTCATCCAGTAGAATTTCTCCCTACAAAGCCCATTTCTCCTTGATCAGAAAGGAGGTAGCATCACTGTGATTCACTCTTGACCAATCCCAAGCAAAGAATCAACACATTATTCTTGAATATAACTTCCTACAAAAGAAGTGTATGTTAGTAGAGATTACCACTCGAGCAACATTATCTGAGAAACCCCAAGAGTCTTACACTATCGCAAACCTTTGCCTTAGGAATTATGTGGGTATTATAAGGTGTTATGTGACAAGAACATAGAAATATGATTATGTTATTTATTTTTTCTATAATTAATATGCATTAATTTCATTATTGTTACTTGGTAGATTTTTTTTAAAGCCCAAGAACTTTTTTAAGTTGATATCCAAATAATAAAAATATTTTGATGAATTAATTTATTTTTTAATTACATATTATAATAATAAAATATTTTCATTACTAAATAAATTTTTATTAAATATAAATGTTTGTATAATATTTATTCATGAAATTGTATTTTTATTAATGTTTGAATGCTGTTTTTATCAAAATTAATGAATTTTTGATAAATGTCGTTTTTTATTTTAAAATCCAAAATTAAAATATTTAGAAAATAATTTTGATAAAATGAATATTATTTTTTGGATCCATGACTTCAAAATTATCTAACAGTGAATGTTTCATAATTTTATAAGACAGTCAAATTCGTGGTTAAAAATTTAATATTGTTTTCAAATATAATGTGTTTTGTGATAACATAATGAAACAATAGTGATGTAATAAAATACTATAAAAGGGATATTCAGACAATATATGTTATACAATATAAATAATGTAATATTATATTTTATTGATTACTTTGTTGGTGCCTTATTGAACCCCACAAGACTTTCAAAATGTTGTATCATTTTAAAATGATTTCCTTGAGAGTGTGACTCACATCTATATAAGAAAGCATTATATTTTCATAAATTCAACCATTGTACTTATAAAATAATGTTATCCACTCCCCTTTGGAAAAAACCATGGGCTATTTTGTGGTTTTAATTTGTTTAATGTGTAGTTTCTAAAACATAAATAATAAATAATTCCCTCTCCTTTTCTATTTAAAGCCACTCAATCTACCATTACTCTTCACTCAAATGATTTGGAGCATCACCAAACCAGGTTCCCCACTATCTAGAATCCTCCCAAGGGTCACTAGGATCCCAAGAGGCCTCTCTCAATCTTCTCCCAAGCCTTTGGGATCTCACATCCAAGTAAGTGATTACCTCATTCTTAATTTTTTCCAAATTTAATTTTGTTGTTTTACCCTTTTATATTCAACTAAAAATGTGTGTGTATGATTTTCCACTTCCATATACTAACATCTATATGATTTAATGATCAGAGATTGCTTTCTCTCTATTTAATTCTTCCCTTATATACCTATTACCATGCATAAATTTATAAATGTTTTATCTCTCATCATTTAAATTCAATAAATTCTTTTATATTATGAATCTAAATTATATTACACATGTTGGTATATTATGTTACATAAACCCCTTACATTAAATTTCATGTTTAAAGTATGATAGACCTCATTTTCAACCATCAACACATTTTACGATTTCTTTTTGACGTTGTTATATTACTGATGTTACACTGAAATTTCTCATACCAAAATCATCATGTAAGTGAATTCCATTACAATTTCTCTATCATGGGTATTCACCAATAAGAACATGTAATTTTTGATGATGAACATACATTAATGTATTCTCAATCTCTTATTCATGGAATAAATTACGATGTTTAATGAATCCATGTTGTATGATCCAGGTGGCATAGTTATGTATGAAATGAAATGGTTACAAAGGAGGATCCCTAATATCCCTCCAATACATTGGGTAAAGAATGGTATCATGATACACCTTGTGTAATAAGGGTTTAATAATGATAATTCATGCGAAAAGAGGGTTTTCTCATGATAATTCAAGTGCAATGAGGGTTTACTTATGCCCCATGTGTAATGATCCTTGGCTCATGCTAATATCATGTTATACATTGTCGCCACATTTATTTGTTATGATAATCATGTTGAATCATTCAATTATGTTCATGTTTCTTTTAGGATCCATTGATATTCATATTTCTTAACATGTATTGTATTCTCCTTGTTATTATTTGTTTACACCGTCTCTAACATTAATAGCTCACCCTTTTCTTATGCATGTTTTCATCTTATCTCATGCAATGCTAAGTACGACAGAATATTGTGGCCATGTAAATGATGTTTTCAATAAATATGTAGTGTTTTATGTTCTAAGTTGTTATGTAATGTTCCTAATTTCCTAATACACAAGACCTCTTGATCCTCAGAGTTTTCTTAAGTGAAATATTATGTAAAAAATCTTGTTAAAGTGTGTAATAAAGTGAAATGTTTTTATAGTTGGATGTTTTTTATTTCATTTCCTTCATTCATATTTCTTTCCCTTTCTACAGATCATTATATAATTTTTATGAAGGATTAATATATGAGAATTTTTTCGGTATACCTTGTGGAAATCAAGCCATTATGATGGGTGTTTTATGTGATATTGTATGAGATGGTCAAATGTAGATGAATAATCATCACTTAGTATTTTTTGTTTTATTTTAAAAAATTGGTAATATTTTTAATTTTTAATTATTTTTTTATAATGTGGACATATAACTCAGTATTGGATATTGGTCTTTCTATCATAATATAATTGCTTTCATTATATGTTTTCCTGAAACATCTTTAGTAGATATTCATATATCACTGTAAAACTTTTACTTCAAATAAATTATTTTTGGATTTAATTATAATGTTATTTTTTCATTTCATATAAAATGATAAATATTGGTATTGGTTGAGTAATGGGTTTAGGGAAATAAAATATAACTTTTATATATGTGGATTAATTATGTAAATTCCATGACAGAGATAGTATATATTATTTTATATTAATTAATATGTATGATAAATTTTTAATATGATATGAAAATGGATGTGTACATGTAAGGGTAGTCTTTAAATTGACCTATATATTCGATAAACTCTATAGTGTATAACTGAGTCCTATAGGTAACATAGATTATTTTTTAACATATTTAAAAAATTACTTTATTCATGAAGAATTTTTTAAATTATAACATTTTTCATTATATTAAAAGGGAACAGGAGGATGGTATCCCGCTGAATTTAATAACATGGGAAATCAATGGTGGCCTTATCTGATAAAATATCACTCAACGTAGAGAGTGGTGATTTTAATTATAGTTTAGTTGAAGTATTTCATGTGGATTGTTTTAAAAATTTCTGTTTTTTAAAGTAAACTAATGATATAGAACAAGGATAATCATGGCAGACCATGTATGGTATAATGCAGTAACTTTGGAGAGTATAAGGGGAATAAATTGAGGTGTGTACATTAATTTGATGTTTATCACGATTCCTAGGGAATAAATAATAATGAATCACATACTATTGGTTCAACAATATCTAAGAGGTGAATGCTCTAGGGGATGACTAGTTACAAGGATTGTTAGATAGTATCATTGTGTGCGGAAACCATGTTACTGGGGAGAATGAATTATATTAATGGAATTTGTTATCAATATAAATTTTTGAACATATATGAATTTTATGAGGTTTTTTTAATTCTTTACACTTATACTAAGGCAGGATGTAGGTCTATATACATGTATCATTTATCTTGTAAATTTTTATTACATGTTTATTACTATTAATAATTAAGATACTAATTAAAAATTATTTTTTATAATAAATAATTAGTTAATAAATTATTATATTTTTCTTAAATAAATTATCAATTGCTTATTAATTGAATGAAACCATTTTGGAATATTTTCTTTATATTTTTATTATTCAATTAATAGTGATCTATAATATATATATATATATATTGGGAACAAGACCACTAATACAAGTAATTTCATATGTGAATACCACTATATTAATGGGAATCCTTGAACAAGTGTATTTTATATATTCCATGAGTTATGTGAGAATAGAATCATGAATATATCATGGTTAACTATGAAATATATCATATATATATATATATATATTCTATAAGATACAAAATGGATCCTAGTCATTTAGAGAAATAACTCTATATTGTAAGAGTTTTGTGCCATTGTGGAGTTGTTGGTTGTACCATCTAGTTACATGTTATGATAAACTCTAGTTTCATGCATTTTAAATTATTTTGTTATGTTTATATTGGATGTGATAACTATTAAGTCTTCTTGTCCTATTCTCGGTATTGCCATATATATACACAAGAAAAAAGGAATTTATATTTCTTCAATGTAAATATTATTTTCATGAATAATATTCATCGTTCTCTAACTTGGCATGTGAGATACGAAATGATTGGACAAAACTAAAATATTTAATAGTGATTATTTATATATAGGTAAATCTAGATTATTGTCTAAATAAACGATAAATTTTAGTTGTTATTCATGATTTTTGTACACCATTTCCAATATTATTTATCAGGAACATTCTTAACAAGTTGATAAGAGAGTGGGTATTCATAGGACATGTACACCATGTTGGATGACATGACCATAGATATAATTGATTATTTTATGTTAGTTTATTTATGATAATTAATTATCATCAATAAATAACATTTGAATACATACTATCAGTAGATCATGATGTTCATCAATGAGAGAGAGTGTGTGTGTGAATTTTTCAAAACTTGTGACTTCTAAGGTGAAATATTGAGGTGTTTGGATGGGCATGTTATTATATGTTAATCCTTCTATATAGTTTATGAGAGGTTGGATTAGAATCTTTATGAGGGTTTCATGATAATTTCAATCCAGGTTACTACAAATGGTTTTCTGGAGGGGACATGAATGTTATAGCTTAACATGATGAAAATAAAGGAAGAGTGTTTTCAAATCAAAATGACAGTCTCGATTTCACCCAATTCATTGATATAAAGGGAATGATGGACATGAGATATATTAGATATAGATTCACCTAGTGTAATAATAAAATAGGGGGTAGAGGATCCTAAATTATTCTTGATAGTTGTCTGGATAATATTCATTCCATATTTTCCTATCTCAATTCCAAGGTAACTCATCTTGTCTGAGGAATTTTGGGTCACTTGACACTCCTGGTATCACATTCTACCAGGAATACATGATATTATTACTTCAAAATTTTTCATCAGTGGGATAATATTCTAGGATACCATCATGATATTAGTAATTCATAGATAAAACATACTCAAGGAGATGAATGGATAGGGAATTACAAAAAAATGAGTCGAACCATATTTGACATTCATGTTTGGGTTAATAAAAATACCCTCTGTCCTCGGGTACTCGACACAATCAATAGGGAGAGTGATCAAATAGAATGAAACATTAATTGTTACTAGATTTAGCAAAAATTAATGAACTCCCCAAAAATAAGGATATCAGAAAATAGATTCTAATATGACAAGAATGTTTGGCAAGACAGGAAATGGGAATCAAATTGGAGTGAATGTGATATGAACACTGCCAATTTACATTCTTGAATTATGTTGAAAATTAACCTCAGAAAAAAAATTGATGATGTAAGACCCCAATTATAATGACCATGATGTAGCTAATGATATGGACCTGTCTAATTTCCAAATCATGATTTCAGTTGCTAATCCTCTTATGAAATATTGGTACCCATGTATAAATGTTGAGTTCCTTGATGTGATCCCAAATAGTGTTTTCATCAAGGATAATGCACTCTAGGAAGTAGTCAATAAATAGAAATAAAATAATGAGTCCATGATGAGCTTAAAACCTAATAGTTCCCCATGACATATTAGATTTTTGGGTTTTTTTAATAGGTAATCCTGGAACATTGTTAGAAGTGACATGGTATGGGCTATCCAAGATTTTTTCAAGGTGGAAGACTACTGTGTGTCACCTATTAAATGACATTAGTGCTCATCCATGACACCATTGACCATCCTTTTACTAGTATAATAGTTCAGTGAGAATTTCTAAATTTCCCTAAACAAATTTGACTTGTGTCATAAATATTAGGTTATCCATACATCTTCATATTTTGGTTTCTATAGAGAATAAATGGTTATTCAAAGGCTGATCTATCCAAGGAGTTAAATCCCTTTCATCTTATGTGGTCATAGAAATTTACATCAAGGATCATGGAGAAAATAGGGATATCAAAGATGAGATGAATAAGGCCTATACCATAATTTAAAAGATCATTTTCAAAAATTTGTTATCGGTTATTTGTTTCACTTCCATATCCTCCAATCTCATTTTTAGATCATTTAGTTACTAATTTCTTACTATTTCATTTATTTAAACCAGCTGTCAATTCACTATGTCTATATGTGGTCTGAGAAAAGGGGATCCCATCTTATCAAGTATTTTTATCATCACCATGATATCCTTATTCTCCATATTAATAAGACCATTTTCATGGGAGATATATCTCCTCATAGAAGAAGGATGAATCGCCATTACATCTATCACCTTATATTTTTAGTTTACACATTTATCTTATTAAATTCTAGTAAGAGATAATTTAGAGTCATCAAAATGGTCCTAGAAGAGTAAATTCACTGGAGTGCTCAGATTATCAATATGAAAAAGAGTATCCTATATATCTCCAATAGATTACTAGAATGGAATACTCCCTCCTAATGAAAGAGCATGTATGTGAGACAAGGACACTTTTTGGGGGAGTATGTGGGAACCCCAATGTCATTTTATAGGCTTTACATTAATCCCTTCAACTCCATTGTGAGTATGATAATGAGACAACATCAAAATTGAAAAAAATAGAATATATACATTGTAGGTAGGATAGCGTTGATCAACGATGTCTTCTCGTCCATTCATATACATGCTCCTTCAGTGGTCAGAGTCTCAAAGCGTGTAATTAATATAATTTATAGGATCCTAGGAGATTTTATCATGGATGTTATCTCAGAGGTAAAAAATAATTGAGTTTCATTGGCTAGGATGGATAGTCTTATTCAAGAATATGGCTTCAATGTGAGTAACCTATAAGATACTATTCATTATATGTATACAACGATAGAGTTTGATTTATTTGAATATTAAATTATATTGGGAAAGTTATTGTCATGATGATGTAGATGGGATTTTTAAATGTAAACATGACACCTTTCACCCATAAGGTATGACATTTATACTCCCATACCCACCTTGTAACCTATTACATGATGGATTGTAGGGAAATGTGACATGCTCTTCTTGAACCACAATTGGGTAGGTGCATGAGGTCATTTCCTTGGGTGTTTAGCTCTACGTATATCCTTCAGAGAGGCTAGATGTAACCTATTATTTACATGGGATGTCATGGACATGGACCTGTAGGATTATTTTGATATCATTGAAATCAATAAAGAACATGATAAATGTGTTTTTATGGCATCAAACACGAAGGAATTATCTTTTTCGGACATCTAAAGGGAGATGATGACTCAGGTCCATGGTGATAGGTGGAACGAAATGCTTTGGTGAAAAATTATTCCCCAAAAATTCAACTTTATAACATATCGAATAAGAATTAATTTGATTTCTAAAAACAAAAATATAACAAAATGCGCATCTTCTATGTCTCCAATCGGTTGTGTTGAAAAGATAACATTGATGAAAGATTTAATCATTTATTACATGAAGAAGATTGGGAATGCTCAATATAGATCCCTATTAGGTGTTACCTTCCTAGATCAATGATCTCATGTATTAGATATACTAGTACTGAAATGGTGAATTGTCCGATTGTTATAATAGTAGGATGCTGGTGCATCTGGAAATCCATAAACAAGGGATGATATGAGGAGGTTCTTAATTTAGAGAGGGCTCTTATCCTCCTAAATAGGATCCTAATCATTGATGTGGTCATATTGTTCATGAAACAGTGAAATTCCCCCACTCATAGACCACAAAAAATGAGTAGTCCACCCACTTATGCCATGAAGACAGGTTCCCAGGTCCATGGGTATGTGGGATCCCTCCCCTCATGAGTCTCATGGGGAATAAATATGGATCGTGTATCGTTGGTGACATGATGGGAGGGGGTAGTGTGTGACCATAGGGTTTCAGTTATAATATCCATCACTACTCACATTGGCTATATCCAATCTCTACTAGAGGAGGACAAAGATATACTTCTAGGCCTAATACTATGAATTCAATGGAATATCAATCTTTCAAAAGTGGAATCAAACACCACCATTATACATAAATGTATACATTAATAAGGTTCTATCCCATGGTAGATCTAATATATTATAGAAAACTATAATATCCACTTCAACAACAATATCCAAGTACACCACAGCTGTCAAGAAGGAATCAAGGGTTCAGATGACCATGCATCCATGGATATCCGAGGTGAATGACTCATCTATATCCGAAACCCAAAAATCCTAATGCCAGAGGAGGAGAACCCTATAAGAGGGGATTCCCATGGTCTTTACTATTTTAGGCCCCTTAACATTGTTCCTTATTAGTTCTATCTACTCTTGAAATATTTTATATGAATAAATAAAATAATAAATATATTTATATAGTTGGGATGATATTAAAACAATTAGTAATGATAATTATATTTTGGTAATATAATTATATAAATAAATGAATCAAACTATTCATTATTGGTTAGATGATTCATCATACATGAAATATCTAAGAGTATTTAATTTTTTTTTGATATATACATGTTTCAAGTGATGTTGACGTCTATCAGATATATTTAAATAGGGTTTCAAGTTTAATTCATGTGATTTATTGGAGTAACACTTATATATTCCAAATCACAATTCAAAAATCATTATTGATGTTGTAGAAAATTTGATTTACCAACTTATTATATTAGAAATTTCATGGTATATATTATCTTTTTATAAAAACTTGTTTGGGGGTAATTTTTAGTAACATTTAAATTTAATGAATGATATTGTTAATCTATAAAACATAGAAAATTCATAATCCTTTTCATATACTGATCTCATATTTTCCATTTTTTCAGATGTAATTATAGTTGTTCATCATAGTGTATTCACTATAAAATGATTATATGACTAATGTGATACGTTTAGTTTCATTATTAATATTATTTCATATCATACATGGATGAAAATATATACTTGATCATCAGAACAAAAATTTTATTGGGTCCTATTGAGTTTTGTTCTCACGTAGAGCTTGTATACCACAAAGAAGGGTATGACTCATTTCTCCCCCAGAGCACTCTGCGAACCCTGCTCCTCCTCATAGGGTTTTCCCTTTTCTCGATTATGTATCCCTTGTTCTTGTTTTTGATCCTTCATCATTTTTAATGTCTCCCTTTCTCAATCCCACTACTCCCTATTTTCCTCATCACACAAATTTTCTCCAATGAATTCTTTCTCAGTTCCTTGACCTCAAAGTGGTGACATCATCACTAAGTCTTGCGATGTCACTGGTGCATCTTCTTCTTAGGGTGTGGTTTCAGGTCCATTAGTTGGTGGTGGTATGAGGTTTGGATGGCGCGAAGGCATGAAATCCTCCCTCAGATATAAACCCCCGAAATTTGATTGATGACTATTATATCTTAAGGTCCTTTCTTTGGAATCTATTTTGATTTCTTGAGGTAGACAGTTTACTATGAGGTGCGTTCTTTTTTGACATCATTCTAGAATCTTCTAGAACTATTATTATTGTTTGAGTGGACCATCTCCTTTCCATGGGTTTTTAACCTTTGATCATGAATCTTGGGTACTATTCTGACTATATCCACATTACTTGACTCCATTTTTTGATCTTTTTTTGTGTTATTCATGGTGTTTGGGTTGTTCTGGGGTTCGTGGTTGAGTTTCAACACTAAGGTATTTGCTGTCTGATTCATTATTTTATTCCATTTAGGGTATTTTCCTGCGATTTTTATATTTTTCATACTTTAGGTCAACATATTAATTTATTAATGGAATTTTTGCGTATTCGAAATTGTATATTTCACATATCCATTTCTATTCTTCTTTGAAATTATTTTTGAATTATTTTTATTGGTACATTTGATTCATGTTTTTTATTTTCTAGTGGGATGGATTTTTTGGAGTGACACCAATAACAGTTTCAATTATTGTGGTTCATGGTCTAGTAGAATGTTTACTCTCTTTGATTAAGAATTCCCTCGACAAACCCTACTGTGGATTATGATTCCTTATCACCAATACAGCTCAAGTGGGAGCATTGGATTTTGGTGAGGTTTTGGGATGGTGTTGTTTGAGCTGTGATGGGTGTTTCATGAGTTGTGTTCTGTTGGTGGTTTCTTGTTTATGTGATTTATTATGTTCATGGATCAGAAAAATTTGAAATTAGAGCATTTTCAGGTCCTAGGAGGTGATGGGAATTGATTGATATTGATGTTGATTGGTGCTTTGGTTGTGAAGCATGAGGTGGTATGCATTTCGTGAAGATGACAATGTGTGCTGACTTTTGTATATTTTGAATATTTTGTAGTATTATTTTCCTCTTATATTGATTTTGTTATGGTGTATATATCTTTTGTATGGTGTAATTTGTGAAGAAGAAAAAATTTATTTGGATGAGTATACCATAATGGATATATATATGTAATGTGAAAAATGAATTTTCGATCAAGGTTTATTTTATAATTATTATTATCTAAAATTATAAGAAAATATAAACATGGTTTTTCATTGATTCTTATAAAAAATTTCCCCTTTTTACATTTTTTATCTTATAATCTCTATGTATACATTCTTCCTATGTGGAAGATTATCGTTTTTATATGAATACATTAAATTAAATGGGATTTATTTTATTTGGAAAATTTCAGTTAATTTTGGTGGGTAAGAGGTCAACTGTGAGTTTTTATGTACATTAATATTTTTTATATACTGATTAAAATTATTTTTCAAAATAATTATTAATTTTATGGGACTATAGTTGATTGTATAGTCTACTCAACTTCAATTTCTAACAATCACCAACTTTTAAAAGCCTCAATTTTATGGGGAGGTGATCTTAGGGTCTAGTAGTGACCTAACTCATGCTAGCAGATATGTTCATCACTTTTTTAATTTCAAGTATAATAACTTTAAAATATATATTAGTTCCAAGATTAATTTATTATATTATTATAAATACTGATATAAAAATTTATTTAATATAAAATATAGCCATTTTAAATTATATATCGATATTTTATAATATTACTAAATACCAATATTACTTTTTAAATAATAATATTTCAAACCTTATATTATGATTTATCTAATAAATGTTAAATATATTATTTATTTATAATGTAATAGAATGAATGTTATTTAGTTATTCAATTTGAAAAATCTTTATATGGAGAAGGTTTTTAAGAAATAAACAGACTCTCTAATATATATCAATATTAATAATATCTAATGTAGTAGGTTATTGATAAAAATATAGTTATTCATAGTTCAATTTAAATATGTAAAAAGTTCATTTTAGGAAAAGAATTCATTTTGTTGATGATTTCATTAAAAAAATTGAGGATAAAAATATATTAGAAAGATATCTTCTATAAATATATGACCAACTATTTATTATAAAACAATTAATATTTTTATGTTAGTTTTTTTATTGATTGTGTTCATTTCAAATTCCTTTTTAATTTATTTTGAAAATCAACATAATTTTTTTTTATTTTATTATAAAAAAAATTCTATAAAAAATATATGTGTAATTTATTTAACCTTTTAGAAGAAAATTTTGAACAAATTTAGATGTTACATACCACTAATAAAATAATTTTTTTAATGCACCGACCCTAGTTACCCAGAGTTAGTCCATTATTACATAAAAATGGTATGATAGCAAGAGATCAACTCCTGAAAGACTGATTAGTTTAGTATCATTGGATGTACTAGATACATAAATAGTTTTTACATTAAATTATGAAAAAAAACATTGTGTCTCCATGGAAAACATTCATATCCCTTATCCTATTCTTGCAGGTCAATCATAATATACTTCTCCTCATTATTGAAAAAATGAAACATAAGAAGTCAGTGTTCTTAAATTATTAGTAAGGATACAATTATTGTAGAAAGAATCCTAAATAAGAAAAAACATTTAAGGCAATGTATAAGACTTAAACAAAAGGCTTTTAAACTTAAAAACATGTATAATATGGAAAAGATAAATCATATAATTGCATTTACTAATTCCCATCGATATTCTACTAGTCAAATAATCACATGTAATATCAATATTTAATTTCATAATGATTGAATTCATAATGTTGGACATCTTAACCACAAATTCAAGGCCCCAAGCCAGGACAATAAATAATTTTTTTTCAGGCCTTGTGATAAGAAAGTAGTTTGTCTAATGATACCTATCGATGCAACGTGGGGCTATAGCAAGCCCCACGTGTCACTTACTACATCCCATTCATTCCTCATATGAAAAAGTTGAAACATAATATAAACATTCGTATTAAAACTAGCATTTGAAATGTCAATACTTTAACTATAAACCATTAGTGGTATAAAAATAGAATATCTACATTCAAACATATCACAAAACATTCAATACAATATGAAGATTGTATCATATTAAATCAACATCAATTAATCGTAAAATCCAACAAAGGATGTTGACATTGATTAAATCATTACAAAAACTATTTGAGTAAAATATACATTTCTTCATTGAAATCATTTAAAATTAAATAAAACATTTATTTTTAAAATATTCTTATATACTTGTGAGGGAAGCTTCAATGGTGTTATAATAGAGTAAAATATCTACACCCACAATGTATGTTAAACAAGCATTCTTTCCTTAATTTGTTAAAAATGTCCTAAAGTATCTTTTTTGGAAAACCACAGAATGATTCCATTATTTGTTTATAAAAATAAAAAAATGGTATAAATGAATTTAACCCATAGTCTAGACAATATTAAAAATGTATTGAAATACATTTTTATGAAACAAGGTAGTAGATGATAAAGTGGTCCAAAATGATACTTAAGTATAAAAAACATTGAATAATAAAGAGATTTTAAAATTAACCTTTACCTTGTACTTTTCCTTAGTTGAGGGTACCTTATCATCTTTTATAATGGTTAAATTGTTTTTATGAAATTATTAAAGATCCAAATATATAAATATGATAACAAATATGACAGTCTAATATTTCATGGTTAAATAGAATTTATCAGTATCATTGTTTTGGGTGTTAATTGATTCACATTCCTTTATATGTTTTGTTATGTAAGTAATTTTTGATATGTATAGGATGTTTTTTATTCATATCCAGAATGATATTAATTTCATAAAAATTATTTTTAAAGTTCAAATGAAAATTATTCTTGAATGTTTATGATGGGGAATTAAATCTCATCGCGCCGTGGAGACGTTATGTCTTACGCATGTACGAGCAACAATATCATCCAATTGATGGTAAAATCGTATGTAAATGGATGGTAATTAAATACACAGAATTATTAACATGTTATATTTATTATGTACATAAATTATACTCATTATTATACCCATACAAATAATGAATTTTGTAAGAACAAACTACACCACAGAGTGGATACAATAAGTCGTACATAAAAATGTATGGGGACTCTGTCATTCATAAGATGGATTGAATAATGAATATGGTTGTACCATACTTATAATAAAATCTCAGAATGTAGAATGTACAAGAGTTATTATTTTTGTATGCAAACAACAATGATAGAGGAAGTGGAAGAAGGAAAGAACATTGAATGAGGTTATGAAATAATTACCTCATCATCTGGTGTTTCTTCTTGATTTGAACAAAAGGGCTCCATAGGCGAGTACAAGCATTGGGTCAGGCATGTATTTTCTCAACAGTGATACGTGGAAAAAATCGTGAACTTTGGAGAGACTTGGTGGCATTACCAAATGGTTAGCTACAACCCCAATTCGTTCTAGAATTTCGAAAGGTCCAATGTACCTAGGACTCAATTTACCATTATTACCGAAACGTATAACACCCTTCCATGGAGATACCTTCAGGAAAACATGATCTCCTACCCAAAATACCAAATCCCTTGTTTGGTTATTAGCATATCTCTTCTGCATACATTGAGCTGATTTTATGTGGTTTTGGATTACCATCAACTTTTCCATCATTTCCGCCACCATTTATGGGCCTATGAGTTTTATTTCACTAAAGCCATTTCAACAGGTTGGTGTGCGACATCTCTTTCCATATAATTCTTTATATGGTGTCATCCGAATACATGAATGGAAGCTATTGTTATAGGAAAATTCCCCCAGAGTTAAATATTGATCCCACATATCCTGAAAGTCATGTTAGAAAGATATCAACATGTCTTTTAAGGTTTGAATAGTCCGTTCTGATTGTCAATCAGTTTGGGGGTGGTAAGAAGTGCTCAAATAAAGCTCAATATCCAGGGCTTTCTGAAGAATTTTTCAGAATATTTAGTTCAAATTTGGATCATGATCAGAAATAATCGATTGGGGTACTCCATGAAGTCTTAAAACATCATTAATATACAGTCTTTCTAGACGTTCAAGTAGTAAATCTTCTCTTATAGAAAGAAAATGTGCTATCCTAGTAAAACGATCAAAAATGACCTATATTTCATCATTCCTTCTAGGAGTCTTTGGTAGCCCCCTGACAAAGTCCATCATAATATTATCCCATTTCCACTCAGGTATGGGAAGAGGATGCATGACACCTCCTGGCTGTTTCCTTCTAGCTTTCACTTGTTGACAAACCATACATCATGACATAGAATCAGCAGTATCCATCTTCATGTTGTCCCCCCAAAAATTTTCCTTCAAATATCTATACATCTCGGTGCTCCCATGGTGTATAGAGAAATTTGAACTATGAGAATCGTCCAATAATTCCCTTTTTAGATCAGGAATATCAAAAAAACAAAGTATCTTCCCAAATTTCAAAATTCCAACTTCATATACAATGTCACTCAATCTCCCATCATCCACATCTTTAAGAATCTTTTGGAACTCTTCATCTTTGGTCTGAGAACTCTTTATCCTTTCTAGTAAATATGGTTTGGAATCCATTTGAAAAATTATTGATGTTTCAACATCCATGGTGAATCCCATATCCATATTTACTAGATCCATGAAAATAGGATCCCTCTCAACTCTCATCTTGTTCAAAACTCCATGATCACTTCTACTCAAAGCATTTCCAACCATATTTGCCTTCCCCAGGAGAAGTGTATCGATAAATCATAATCCATTAGTTGTTCAAGCCATCTCATTTGCCTCATGTTGAGTTCATTCTTTGAGAAAATATACATCAAACTCTTATGATTAGTATAAATCTCACATTTCTAACCATAGAGATAGTGTCTCCAAATCATCAAAGCAAAGTTACAACTGCTAACTCAATATCATGAGTGGGATAGTTTTTCTCATGAATTTTTAGATGTTGTGATTCATAGGCCAAAACCCTATCATTTTTCAAAAGGACACAACCAGGCCCTTTCATCGATGAATCACTATAAATAACAAATCTATCATTCCCTGATGGTAGAGTCAATATAGAAGAATTGACTAAACTTTTTTTCAGTTCTTCAAATCATTCTTCACACAATTTTTTCCAGAAAAATTTAACCCCATTACGTGTGAGCTTTGTTAATGGGTTACCAACCAGGAAAAAATCTAGACAAAACATCGATAATAACCCACTAATCCAATAAAACTGCATACCTAAGATATACTTGTCGGTGCTGTCCATTCTTGGATTTCTCTTGCCTTGGAAGGATCAACAGAGATTACATCTTTAGAGACAATATGTACAAGAATATAAATCTCATGATGCCAGAATTCACACTTTCTAAACATCCCATATAAATCATGTATTCTCAGAGCCTTCAATATAATGCACAAGTGATTTTCTTGATCTTCATAGCTTTTGAATTATATCAAGATATCATCAATAAACACCACTACAAAGTCCTCATGATATTCATTGAAAACTCTATTCAATATATCCATGAAAACATAGGGTGTATTAGTCAGCCCAAAAAGCATTATTGTAAACTCGTAATGCCCAAACCTGATTCGAAATGTGGTATTCGGAATATATTCCATCTTCACACACAATTGATGATATCCAGATCGAAGGTCAATCATTGAAAAGTTTTTATCTCCATGCAGTTGGTCAAATAAATCATCAATATGAGGTAGGGGAAACATGTTCTTTATCGTTATAACATTGATCTAACTATAGTCGATACGTAACCTCATAGATCCATCTTTTTTCTTATCAAAAAGGAAAGGGGAACCCCATGGAGAAACAATATTGTGAACAAATACCTTATTACTCAATTCCTCTAGTTGTTTCTTTAGTTCCACTAATTCAACAATGGAAATTCTATAAGGGGTCTTCGATATGGGACTTGATCCAAAATTAAATCAATGGAAAACTCAATTTCTCATTCTGGAGGATGTCTAGATAAAACTTCTAGAAGCACATCATCATATTCTCTCACAAATGGTACTTCCCCTATTTAAACATTCATTTCCTCAGCCACAGTCATTTCATTCTCTTCCTCCCCAATAATTGATTTTAGTTTAGGAAGTAGGTGAGGATCTAGATAAGAATTAGGTGGTGATGATTCTGATCTAAAGATAAGGTGTTCCTTGTCATCATCATAAAAAATCTTAACCTCATTCTTCTTACAATTAATTTTTGCATCATAGTCCAAAAGACAATCCATACCGAGGATTATATCAAACTCAATCATAGGTATGGCGACGAGATAAGCCGATAAAGAAAATTTATATGCTCCAATGGGAACGGATTCACAAACAATTGTTGCGATGATACTTCCCTTAGTAGTTTTAACTGACAACTCCATTATTAAATAAAATTGGATTTTCAAAGAAAACTGGGAAGATATGAAACAATGCGATGATCCAGAATCAAATAAAGCAATGGATAATCTTGAGAAACCATTAAATTACATGCCACCATGTCTTTAGGAGCTTCTACCTCAGCAGTATGGATAACATAAGCTTGGACTTTATCCCTTGGCCTTTTCTGAGGTATGTTTTCCTGAATCTTAGGACATTCACTTGAATAATGTCCTGTCTCCATGAAAATTTAGTGTTGAACATGCATAGCTTATTTCTTCCCCTTGAATTTACAAGCTTGGTGGCCATTTTCACCACACTTGTAATATACTCACATTCCATTTAAGAAATTACCAGGGTGTTTCTTTCCACATTTACCAAAGGATTGATATTCAAATTTTCCCTTATTCCCCTTATTTCTATTTCCAGAGTGATCAGCAGATCTCTTCTTCTCTTGATTCTCTTTAAAGTCATAATACCTAATGAATTATTTTTTTGTCTTTATAGTACATGTGAAAATATATTAGTATTACGAGAAGGATTGTGAGACTAATGCTCGTCAGAGAAATGATTATAACCCATCAAAGATACGATAAATATTACTTCTTGGGTGATGTATATAATAAGAAACATGCCAGGATAACCTTATAAATTTAGACACATACTTTTCAACATTCTCGTCCTCATTTTTCCTCAGACTCAGAAATTTTCTTTCCATATCCGGTCGATGGTCATGAGGAAATTATTTTTCTATAAAAATTTGTTTAAACACCATCCATTCAATATTTGATACTTCATCATCTTCCTTCATGTTTTGAATCAATGAAAACCATTGATCAGTGTCTCCAACGAGGCGGTAAACTGCCATGACAACTTTTTCCCTTTCGCTACTCCAAAGGCATGGAATATTTTCTATAAGAAATTTATCCATTTCTCAGTTACTAGTGTATTTGTACCCCTATTGATTGTCGGTGGTTTTTGCCTCATGAAGCGATCTAACGTTGATCCTCCACGGTGCGGATCAGGGTGCCTCATACGGGTAAGGTTATTGTTTATAACCTGAGTGAGTTGTCCTAATATGGTGATTAGATGATCAGCAGTAGTTGCATCACCAACTCCACTATAATTATCTTGAGCATGAGAGAAATCCATACATGGAGGGAGTTAATTGATACGGTTTCCATTACTTCCACTACGTTCCATTTCTAAACAATGACATACACTATATTAGTTTATGAATTGCAATACATAAATCCAAACTTATAAAACACTTAACATAAATTCAACAGTTTATGGATATAATCCATAATCATAAAAATGTTTTCTTTGAGGAAGTATATAATCATAAACCCTTCATAATGTTTTATAAATAAAATTATAATTTTTCTAATTATATCCCCTAAGAGTGTCATGTCCAAGAGTGAAGAAAGGTCCGTTTTCATGCACCCGTTCTTATTCGATTCTAGCTCAACTCGGTGTTTTAGGGTTTTACCCCAAGGTACACCTGTTACATATCCACCTCTACCTGATCATATCTACACTGAGATGTATTGCTCAGAAAACTCACAAAATCTATACAATACCAAAATTTTAGTAAGTTCGTCTATACTAATCCTCAAAGTCTATCTTAGGGCTATGTTATCTAATCAGAGTTCATCTAAATGTAGCTTCAAAGGATTGTACTAAACTTCCTATGATACCAACTGTAACACCCCGACCCCAGTTACCCAGATTCATTGCATTATTAAATAATATTGGCATGATCACAAAATATCAGGTCTCGAAATAGTGTTTAGTTTAGTAGCATTAGAAATACGAGATATATTCTTACGTCTTACATTACATCATAATGTAAAAAAATACAACAAAATTTTGTCTTCATATCACCTCATACTATCCCTACAGGTCATTCATAAAATAATTCTTCACATCCTGGGAAAAATAAAACATTGAAAGGGGAGAGCTCAAATGCTCAGTAAGGATAACAATATAGCATAAACATTCATAAATAAACATAAACATTTAAGGAAATGTATAACTAAAAAATCCTTTTAAACATAAACTTCAGCATAATATGGAAATGATAAAATAAAATAATTCATTTTACATATACAGATGGATATTCTACTAGTCTAATAATCACATGAAATTATCAATAACCACTTCCATTATAATGGAATGCATAATTCCAGACTATCATAACCAGATAGTCAAGGTCTCGTGCTAGGACTAAAAATATGTTTTTGTTAAGGCTTTCTTCCAAGATACTAGTTTGTCTCATGAGAGCTACCTATGCATCGAGGATCTATAGAGGGCTCCACACATCACTTACTAAGTCCAATGCATTCCTCATATGAAAAGGTTTAAACATAACATAAACATTCGTATTGAAACTAGCATATCAAATGTGAACAATTTATCCATAAACCATGAATGGTATATAAATAACGCATCCATGGTCAAACATATCACAAATTCTTCAATACAATATGGAAGTTTTGTATGATAATAAATCAACATCAAATAAATAGAAAATTCATCAAAGGATGTTGACATAGATGAAATCAAAACTATTTGAGAGAAATATCATTTTTTTTTAAATCATTTAAATGTCACATTATTATAAAAGGAAGAATTTACTTTGAAAATATTCTTATAATCTTGTAAGGGAAGCATCGATGATTTTATAACGGCGTAAAATAGCCTCCCCGCCATATAAGTTAAAAAAGACAATCTTACCCTTATTCTGTCGAAAAGGTTAAAAGGACCTTGTTTGGAAAACAACAGAATTATTCCATTATAAATATATTATAAAATTCAAACAAGTGTTTAAATTTCTTTAACACATAGTCTATAAAATCATTATATTGTTTTGAAATACATTTTTATGAATCATGGATGTGGATGATAAAGGAGTCCCAGTAGATTATAAAATATAAAAAACCTTGGATAATGTAGAGATTGTGAAATAAACCCTTCCTTTGTAAATTTCCTTGGTCAAGGGTAGGTAACCTCCTGTATAATAGTTAAATAATTGTTATTAAATTATAAAAGAATCGTATACATAAGTATGATATCATATATGATCATTTAATAATGCTTTGTTAATAATATTTTACTATTATCATCGTTTTTGGTGTTCACTTACTCATTTTCTTTTATATGATTTGTTACATATATCATGTTTGTTATCCATTTTTTTATATTATTCATATCCATAATGATATTATGTCTTTAAACATTATTTTTGATCATAAAATGAAAATTAGTCTTGAATGGATACGATGGGGAATGAATCTCATCGTGTTCGTGGAGACGGTAGTCTGTACGTACGCACGAGTGAAAAAATCATTCTTTTGATATTAAAATAATATATAATTGGATGGTGTATCATATATAAAGAATAATTATAATGTTATATTTATTATTTACATTAATTACAAATAATTATTATACCCATCCAAATAATAATGTTTTGAATAACAATTACACCCCGACTTGGAGACGGTAATCGGTACGTACTCAGGTATGGTGACATGTCACCCAAGGGATGGATAGAATACTGAATATGGTTTTACCGTATTTATAATAACATCAAAATATATAGAATATATTGGAGTTATTATTTTAGAATAAAAATAAAAAATAAAGAAGATTTGGTATAAGAAAGAAACTTGAAACAGGGTGTTGAAAACATTACCTCTTCTTTGGGTTCTTCCTTATGATTTGATCAAAAGGGATCCATAGGTTGGATTTCTGATCAAACTAAGGCCTATAAGTTGAATTGAGGGATGTTGAGAGGATATTTGGGTAGGTGTTGGCCGAACCAAAAGCATTGAAGGTGTGAAATTGAGAGAAGGGGGAGTGCCCTTTTATAAGAGGGGAGAGGGGCACCTTATGAAAAGCTAGATATATTATTTAATAATCTATTCATTTTCGATTTCTAATGGCTCCAATGAGAGTTATTTCGAGTCTTGGGTGGGTATGCGTCGAAAACACCCAACCAATAGGTTTTTAATATTTTTTGGTCTCTATATAAACCTTATATTTTAGTTTTAACTCTTAGTTAATTAGTTTCACAATTACCATGTCTCTTTATATTTTTATATTATATGGTTAATAAACATACTCTAAACATACAAGTGAATCCCTAGTGGTTAATTAATGATAAAAATATCATTTTTATGTCTCTTGGCATAACCATATATTTTTAAGAATTGAATATCAATTAATTATATAATATTTGTTTTAAAAACTATTCTATGTCAATTTTCACAATATTGGGTATTTAATTTTTCCTAAATTCATAAAAGAATTATTACTAGGAAACTAATTCATTTAATCATCCCTAACCTGTCATATTAACCTATTAAATTCTTTTAATTCATTAGAAGTCTCAAATTATATTTATTTGGGTATTTAGAATATTAATTATTATAATATTTCACTAATATGGTAATTACTACATCATCATTGTGTCATAAATAAATTAAATTATTTAATGTGTAAAAATTATAAATAAAATACCATTATATAGTAAATCTTTTTATATTCTAATTAATATTTAAAATCAAATTTATCTTATGTATAACCCTATATTAAAAATGTTTTAGTTATTAAACATTTATTTTTTACTCTTTTAACTCTTCATTGAATTAAATAATAATAAATTCCCTAATATAATCCATGTGAACCAAAGATGTTCATATTTTATTACTACGGTTGTGTTTGGTGTAATTATATTTATCAAATTGAATTAGGACATGTGTTAGGGTAATAATAATATCATTTTTACCATTAATTGCCCAATTTAGATTTAACCGTGTTAAATAAAAGTAAAAAAGTTTCTATTCAAAACAAATTATTTTTTTTCTTATTGAACCCCATTTTACACCTTTATATTAACCATGTCTCTCAGATTTTCAAAATTCCACTCACATAAGTGGTAAAATTATGTTTTATGTGAATTTTCAAATTTTCCTAGGAGATGGGTAAAAGACGGTGAAAAGTTCAAAAAAAATTTATATATCTAAAATAATTATAAACTGACTCAAATGAATTAAATTGAACATATATAGGTATTATGTATCTATTTTTACCTAAAATAAATTTAAATAAAATAAATAATTATTTAAATAATAATTTGTTTTTAAACTATTACTCAATAATTTTCACTATTCATCAAAAAATTGAATATTTTCATAAAAATACCAAATATTCACACTAATATAACTTCGATATTACGAATCAAAAAATTAAGACCGTTTTGATTGATAAAATTTATAAAATTTCAAAAAGTGGGTATTACTATTCATAACGGCTAGTTTGATTGGTTGTGGTGTGTTAGAACTCAATATTGTTTACAACACACGCTACTGTATTATTCAAAAAGAAGCATACCGTGTATTCCTGGGGCATTACAGTTCGAGCCAATTGGCTTTGCTAGTGTGAGGTTTAGAGATGGGTAAATACCCTTTTGTAATATAGGTGAGGGGCAATTTAGGATGTGGTTGAAATATTAATTTATTATAAAATCATTTTCAGTTTTTAGTATCTCTAAATGGATTCATTTTTAGGATAAGGTGGGTATGGGTCATTATCCTTTAAAAAAATAGGTTTTAGACAAGTTTTGGTCACCATATTAACCTTATTTTTTTTATTTAACTCTTAGTAAAATAGTTTATCATATACCATGTTTTCATGTATTTTTATATTACATGGTTAATAAACATACTATATAATTCCACGTGAACCTAAAGTTTTCTATTAATGAAATATATAACCTCATATAAGTCCTTTGTCCAATTCTTATAATTTTAGGAGTAATATATCATTTAATAAAATAGTATTTTTTTTAAAAACTCAGTTTTGTCAATTTTGAAACTATTTAGTATTTTGTTTTTTTGAAAGATATAAAAACTTTATTACATAGAAAAAATACGTTGAATTTACAAAACAAATGTCATATTCACCTAGAACATTCTTATATGGCATCAAAAGATTAAATTTGAATTTATTTTAATATTATTAATACCAATAATTTTAATCTTTCATTAATACGGTAATTACTACATCATCATTGTGTCATAAATAAATTTAATTTCTCCAAATTATAAATAAAATACCATGATGTAGGAAATCATTTAATATTTCTAATGAATACTTATAAACAAATTTATCTTATGTATCACACTATATTTAAAATGGGTTAATTAATAAAACATGAATTTAACAATTTTAACTATTCTTTAAATAAATTATAATAAAGGTCCTAATATAATCCAAATGGATCAAAATGATCGTATTTAATTAAATATCATTTATTAAGTTGAAATACATTTATCAAATAGAATTTGTACATGTGTGAGGGTAATTAAAATATTATTTTTACCTTAAATTACCCAATTTATTTTTACTATGGTAAATAATATGAAAAAGTTACTATTCCAAATAAATTATTTTCATCATATTAAACAACATTTTACTAACCTATGACAGTTGTGTCTATCATATTTTTGAAATTCAATTCACAGTAGTGGTAATATTAATTTTTAAGCAAATTTATAAATGTTCCTAGAAGGCTGGTCAAAGATGTTAAAAAGTTCAATAAAATTTTATATATCTAGACTTAATAGAAAATTAACCTAATGAATTAAAATTTACTAATATATTAATTATGTTTCTATTGTGACATTAAAATTAATTTAAATAAAAAATAATTATTTAAATAAAAAATCATTTTTAAACAATAACAAATTGTTTTTAACTATTCATAAAAAATTGAATGATTTCCAAAAATATACTGAAAATTCACCTTAAAATAATTTTGATATTATGAATCCAATAACAAAGTCCATTTTGAAAAATAAAATTTATAAAATTTGAAAAAGTGGTTATTTCAATTAATAACTACCTTTGAAATGGCTAGTTTGATTGTTCGTGGTGTGAAAGAACTCGATGTTGCGTACTATGCAAGAGATTGTATTAATCAAAGAGAAGCGTACCATGGAGGCATAGGGTGTTACATTCTTCCATCAATTAATGAATTTAATCATCAACGTTTCTAAAATATTACAACATAAAATGATTCGGGTGGTTCTTTATCATATGTTCCTCAGGTTCCAACGTTTCAACATACATATTATGGTTTCTCCAATGAAAATTTACCAGATGAGTTGTCCGGTTTCTCCACACATGTTATGTGGTATCAGGAATCCAAATAGACTCTTCACAATAAGACATTTTGGGTTACAATTTTTTTTCTTCATTAGTGAGTATATGTGTTTGGTCAGACATGTTTTTTCTCAATAATTCTATGTGGAACACATCATGAACTCTGGAGACACTTTTCAGTTTTTCCAAATGTTAATCTATAACTCCAATTCATTATAGAATTTCAAAAGGTCTGATGTACCTGAGACTTAATTTACCCTTCTTACTAAAATGTATAACACCCTTACATGGAGATACATTCAAGAAAAAATGATCTCCTACATGGAAATCCTAATCCTTCCTTCAGTTATCAGCATAGCACTTTCCCCTACATTGACCTTATTTTAAGTGGGTTTGGATAATCTGAACCTTTTCCATTGTTTCCTAAAAATGTTTCAGGCCTACGAGTTTTATTTCACCAACATCTTCCCAACTACTTGGTTTGTGATATCTCTTTCCATATAACTCTTCATATGGTTATCCTTGAATACATGAATGGAGTCTATTTTTATAGGAAAAGTCTACCATAGGTAAATAATGATCCCACACACCTTGATAGTCGCATGAGAAATATCTCAACATGACTTTTATGGTTTGAATAGTCTGTTCTGATTGTCCATCAGTTTGAGGGTGTTAAGAAGTTCTCAAACAAAGTCCAGTATCTGGGGATTTTTAAAGACATTCTAGAATCATGATGTAAAATGGGGATCATGAATAGAAACAATTGATAAGGGCACACCATGAGGTCTTACAACTTCATAAATATATAGTATTTCTAAACATTCATGTGTTAAATATTCTCTTTTATCAAGAAAATTTGATGATTTGGTAATATGATCAACATTGATCCATACTTCATCATTCCTTCGAGGATTCATTCGTTGCCCCATGATAAATTCGATCATAATATCATCCCATTTCCAATCAAGTATGGGAATAGGTTGCATGAATGCTCTTAGGTGTTGTCTTCCAAACTTCACTTGTTAAAAATCCATACGTCTTGACACATAATCGTAAATCTCCCTCTTCATGTATTCATACAATTTTTTTTTAAATATCTATACATCATTGTGATACCAGGGTGTGTAGTGAAATTGGAGGTATGAGAATCATCCATCAATTCTCATTTTAGAACAAGTATATGAAGAAAATAAGACTCTTCCAAAATATCAAAATTCTATCTTCATATATGATATAAATCAATCTGCCATCATTCACAACATTAATTTTCTTTTGAAACTCATCATCATCAGTTTGAGAACATTTTATCCTTTATAATAAATATGTTTTTACAACCATTCAAAAATATATTTATGATTCTCCTTCCATGATTATTAACATATCCATTTTTACTAAACCCATGAATATAGTATCCCTTTAAACTATCATCATGTTCGGAACAATATTATCTATTATACTCAAAGCATTTTTCACCTTATTTTCCTTCCCCAGGAGGTAGTGTATTGTGAAATCCTAACCCTTGAGTTTTTTAAGTCATCAACTTGGACTCATGTTGAGTTATTTATGTGTGAAAATATATTTTAAACTATTTTTACTAATATATATCTCACATTTTTTCGCAATAGAGATAGTGTATCCATATTATCAGAGTAATGATTACAACTGGTAACTCAAATTCATGAGTTGGATATTTTTGTTCATGAATTTATAGCTATCATGATGCATAAGCAATAACTCTATCATTCTGCATAAAGACACAACCAATTCCATTATTGAAGCATCACAATAACTAACAAACTCATCATTCCCATATGGTAGAGTCAAGGTAATATCATTGAATAATATTCTCTTAAATTCATGAAAACATTCATCACACTCTTTTTTTCAGACAAATTTAACCCCTTTACGTGTGGGCTTGCTTACTAGGTCAGTCAATAAGAAACAATTATGGATGAAACACCGCTAATAACATGAAAACCCAATAAAACTACATACCTCAGTTATAATCATTGGTTCTAGCAATTCTTGGATTACCCATTTCTTTGAAGGGTCAGTATAGATTATCTCCATAGAGAAAATATGGCAATGAAAAGAAATTTCCTGATGCTAGAGTTCAAAATTTCTAAGCTTCCCACTTTATCCATTTCTCATAAGAGTTTTTATAATAGTACAAAAGCGATTTTCATTGACTACGTTGCTTTTGGAGTACAATAAGATATCATAAATAAAAAAAATTAAACAATCATCAAGATATTCCTTGAAAACTCTATTAATTATATCCATCATAATAGAGGGTGCGTTAGTCAGTCCAAAAGGAAATATTGTAAACTCATAATGGCCATACCTAGTTCCAAATTTTTGCTTTTGGAATGTCTTCCTTTATCATACCCAACAGATGGTATCAAGATTGAAGGATAATCATTAAAATGTTTTGGGATCCCTAATTGTGATCAAATAAATCATCAATGCAAGGTAGGGGATAATTTTTATTTTCTATTATATCATTGATCTCCCTGTAGTCAATGCACAACCTCATAGATTGATCTATGGTCATAAAAAAATGAACAGGGGCTCCTCATGGAGACACACTAGGGAGAATAATCCTTTATTTCTAAATTACTATAGTTGTTTCTTTAGTTCCACTAATTCCACAGTAAAAATTCTATGAGGAATCTTCTATATGATCTTTGAACCAGTAATTAAGTCAATGAAAAACTCAATTTCCCAATCTGGAGGATATCGAGGTAAATCCTCTGGAAACACATCAACATATTTTTGCACAATTGAAACATCATATATTTGAACATTCCTTTCCTCAATCATAGTTATATCACTCCATTCCTCCCCAATAATGAATTTTAGTAGAGCTATTAGGGTGAATCTAATAAGAATCAGATAGTGATGTTTCTGCTAAAAAAATAAGGAATTCTTTATCATCATGAAAAATTATAACCAAATTATTCTTACAATATTTTTTCTTATCGTGGTCTGAGATCCAATCCATACCAAGGATTATATCAAATTCAATAATCGGTATGATAATAAGATCAACAAATAAATCACATTTATATGCTATGATGGTAACTGATTGAGAAAACATTTTTTCTATGATAATTCTCTTAATAGTTTTGACCGATAACTCCCTTATTAAATAATATTGGATATATAGATTTTTTGTGGAAAACGGAGAAGATATGAAATAATTTGATGCTCCAGAATCAAATAAAGCATTGGTTAATTTTGAGGAAATGACTATAGTACCTGCCACTATGTCATTAGAAACATCAACTTCAATTGTACTGATCACATAAGCTTTTCCTTTGTGGTTTGGAATTATTTATGTATATTTACTTGATTCTTAAGGAATTTATTTCCATAATTACTAATTTATTTAAAATTGTATCATTCAACATTGATACAATTTTATTTGGAAATGTATCAACATAAAATTAGATGCTTTGGGTTTTTTATATCTAGATTTACTAACAAGATGAAAATTATGGAAAATAGGATACATGGAGTCCTCGACATGGCCAGGGTAAAATGATATTTTCCACAAGACTCTCATGGACTCTCACTGGCTGGATCATACTAATTCTTCTCTAATGTTTTGGACTGATAATTGGAACAATGGTCTGCTCATTAACTGGATTGACACCTCAAATAAAAATTATGATCATTTTATGATTATCAAAGAGAAAATGTACAGGCCTGAGACCCCACCTGCTGAGGTTTATAAATTAATCTCCAACTATGACTTCTCACTACATGAGGACTTTATTATATGGGAACCAACTTTGAATGGGAAGCACACATCCCAAGAATTTTACAAACATCACTCACAAGGCACTAGGAACTAGATTGTAGACTTCAACAGAAAATGGATCATGCCCTCCCGCTTAAATCTTCTATGGTGAATCTCATACAACAGGCTAATGGTTTAATGTATCCTCCTGAAAAATTGAATATCCCTATGCACGCATTGCCAACTCTTCCACCAACTTCTAGAGGAATTGGATCACATATTCCTCAGCTGCTACACCGTGGAGTCCCTCTAGCAGTAAGTCCTCAACCTGTTCGTGATACGGCCTCCAAATGCAGGTACACTCATGGACTTCATATCTGAAATCCTTGGATCATACAGGTCGAAGACGATTTTCATTCTTCTAAAGACAACATAAGCCGATTTAGTGTAGGTGAACTGGATGAATCACAACAAGTCGATGCACAAGGGATCTATCATCAATCATAAAAGTGAATGTTTCACAATATGAAATGATATCATGCATGCCAACATGAAACACTCAGAATTTGGAAATAACCCCATCAGTCACATCTTGGTGCTACGAAAACTTGAGGTGATCGATAGCTTCCCTCCTCCCCAATAAATGATGTATGTTCGTTGGTGTGCCTAACTTATTGGGTGTATCAAATGCTACAATGATGGAGCATCCAATGTGAACCCCATACTGGTTAGTCATGGATTCATCTTCAGAGATACTGCAGGGAAGGTCATATCTTATCAATATGGCCCAGGGGGGTAAGGCAACGACCCCTAATCAGAAATGTTAGGGATGATTTATGTTGTATTTTATGATATTAAAAGTGGCATTAATAACATTTGGTTTCAATGTGACTATTCTACCATGGTCAAGGGGGTATGAAATAGAAAAATCCATCTTTCCTAGAGGTTGACCGCAAAATGGGAGCACTTCCTCCAACAACTATCCTTCATGAACTACATCATTAAATAAACCTTTCATGAAGTGAATGAACTTGTAGATTCTCTTTCTAACAAAGGACCGCATGAAGGGGTCAGTCACTCCAATACCCTCATCTTGAGTGACCAGGTACACAGTAAGGCTTGTTTTCTTGTACCAGGATACCCCAGCTAATTCCTGAAACTCTTTGTCGGAGTTTTCACTCCATGGTACATCTATGCTAGAAACTTGTCCACTTCAAGTATCCAAACAGGAAGGTATTTCATAGAAAACCCTAAGAATATCTTCATTACAAAAATATTTGGATGTTCTGCATTACTAATTCTCAATGTCTATCTTAGGAAAATATTCTATAATCAATGTCATCCAAAATCTATTTTTTATGGTTTGTACTAAACATTCTCTAATACCAAATATAACTCCATGAACCAAGTCACCCAAAGTCGGTGAATTATTAAATTACATTGGCATGATCGCAAGAGATCAACTCTCGAAAGACCCATCTGCTTAGTAGTATGGGATATACTAGATAGATACATATGTTTTACATTACATTATTAAATAAAAAACAATGTTGTGTCTTCTTTGAACACACTCATATCCCTTAGAATCTTCCGAAGGGTCAATCATAATATACATCTTCGTATCTAGGGAAAAATAAAACATAATAAAAGGGGTGAGCTCGGATTCTTAGTAAGGATAAAAATGTAGCATAAACTATCATAAATAATAATAAAAATTTAAGGAAATGAATAAGATTAAAACACACCAATTTTGAACTAAAAATAAAGTATAATACGGAAATGATAAATCAAATAATTTCATTTAATTATTCGAATGGATATTCTTCTAGTGGAATAATCACATGTAATATTAATAGCTAATATCATAATGATGAAATGCATAATGTTGGACATCTTAACCACAATGTCATGGCCTCGTTCCAAGAAACTAAATATAAATTTTGTCAAGTACTTGTGAGAAGACACTAGTTTGTCTTATGAGACCTATTGATACCTCGAGGGGCTATAGTGGGCCCCCCTATCACTTACTATGTCCAATGCATTCTTTATATGAAAAGGATGAAAAATAATATAAAACATTGTATTAAAAGTAGAATATGAAATGTTAATACATTAAACATAAAATGTCAATGGTATTAAAATATCACATACATAGTCAAACATATCACAAAACATTAAATAAAATATAGATGAATGTATAATAATAATTCAACCTCAACCATGTGTCATATCTGACAAGGGATGTTGTTAGAGTTGAAATAAATCCAAAATATATTTAAGAGAAATATCGCTTTATAATTTGAAATAATTTAAAAATAAATAAAAAATTTATCATGAAAATATTCTTATATTATTGTAAGGGAATCTTCAAAGGTGTTATAATGGAAGAAAATAGTCTCAACCTCCTTTTAAGTTAGAAAACATTCCTTTATTAATTGTTTGAAAAGGTCATAAAGTTCCTTGTTTGGAAAACGACGAAATGATTCCTAACAAATTAAGTTATTAAAATTAAAAAACGGGTATAAATTACATAAAAAATAATATTGGAATTAGTAAAAATGTTTTTACATAAATTTATAAGATACATAGATGTAGAACATAAAGTGTTCCAAATAGATACTTACGTATAAACAACCTCTAATAATATATAGATTGTAAAATTAACCCTTACCTCGTCCTTCTCCTTGGTCGAGGGTACTTTAACCTAATGTATAATTTTTAAATCATTGTTACAAAATTATACAAGTACCACATAAATAAATATGATATCATTTATGATCATCTAATAATTCTTTGTTAAAAATATTTTAGAAGTATCATTGTTTCAGTTGTTAATTGATTAATTACCATTTATATGTTTTGTTATGTAAATCAGTTTTGTTATGAGAAGGATGTATTTTATTCATACCCAGAATGATATTATTTTCTATTTTTTCAATCCTCAAATAAAAATTATTCTTGAATGGTTATGATAGTGAATGAAATCTCATTGTGTTGTGGAGAATGTAATTCGTACATACACACGAGAGATTGTATCATTCTATTTATGGAGAAATCATATGTACATGGATGTTATACTATATGAAAATAATCATTAAGATTTTATATTTATAATTTAAATCAATTATACTCATTATTATACACATAGAAATAGTGAAGTGTTGAATAAAAAACTACACCATGACATAGAGATGATAATCATGACGTACGAACTTATGGGGACGTTGTAATTCATAGGATGGATAGGTTAATGACTATGGTTATACCGTATTTATAATAAAATATAATCTTTTAGAACGTAATTTAGATACTTTTTTTGTTTTGAAACAACAACTAAAGAAGAAGTGGAAGAGGAAAATAACTTTTAAAGATGTGATGAAATAATTACCTCATCTTCAGGTCCATTCTTTTGATTTGAACAAAAGGGCTCTTCAAGATTCATTTCAAATTGAATTAGGGCCTCTAAAATGAAGTGAGGTTTTTTAGAAGGATATTAGATTAGGGGTTTTATAATAAAAATGGCTTTGGGGGTGTGAAGTTAAGAGAAGGGGATGTATTATTTTATAAGAGAGGTTAGGGGCACTTTAGAAAGTTGTTGAAATATTATTTTATTATAAAATAATTTTTGGTTTCTAATATCTTCAAATGTAATTATTTCTAGGCTAATGTGGGGATGGGTCAAAATACATTTAACCAATAGGTTTTAGACAAGTTTATGTCATCATATTAACCATTTGTTTTAGATTTAACACTCAGTTAAATAGTTTAACATTTACCATGTCTTCTTTGATCTATATATTAAATTGTCCATAAAATTACTATAAAATGAAAAGAGAACCAAAAGTGGTTCAATAATGAAATATCTACCCTTATCTGAGTAATTTGGACGAATATTATATTGTTTAGAGTATTATATAATTTAATTAAATAGTATATGTTTTAAAAACTAATTTATTTCAATTTCTAAACAATTTAGAATTTTGTTTTTGTGAAATTAATAAAAACATTTATAAATCAATGAAAATACGTTGAATCAACCATAACATGTCATTTAACCTATAATATTCGTGGATGTCATCAAAAGTTTCAATTTACATTTATTTTATTATTTATAACAACAATTATTTTAATCGTTTATTGATAAGGTAATTGATGCATCATCATTTTTACATAAATAATGTTTTTTATTTTATATCTAAGAACTATAAATAAAATACAATGATTTTGGAAATATTTTTATCTATATAATGAAAAATTATAGTCGAATTTATCTTATATATAAATCTATAATAAAAATGGTTTTTTTAATAAAACATAAATTTAATAATTTCAACACTTTTTTAAATTAAATATAATAAAAGTATTATCTAATCAATGTAGATCAAAAGAATAATATTTTATTCCTACGATTTATTTTGTCCATTATACGCATATCCAATAGAATTAGGACATTATTTTTGGGGTAATTGTAATAAAATTTGGAAGTATAATTACCCTATTTAATTTTTACTACAGTAAATAAAATTTATAAGTAACTATTCACCAATTCTTATTTTCACCATATTAATCCACATTTTACATATTGATGACAAGAATTTCTATCCTATTTTTGAAATTCAATACATAGAAGAAGTAAAATTACGTTTTATGCAAATTTACAGATCTTCCTAGAAGGTAGGTAAAAGATGCACAAAATTACATTAAAATTTTGTATATCTGTTCTTATTGAAAAAATGAATGAATTGAATTGCATTAGACTAATATTAGTATTATGTATCTATTTTTAAATTAAAATAAGTTTAAATTAAACATAATTATTAAAATAAAAATTCGGTTTTAAACAATTACATTGTGTTTTTCTATATTCATTAAAAATCGAATGTTTTCAGAAAAATAAAAAAATCACCTTAACGCAATTATGATATTTTGAATCCAAAAACAAAGTCCATTTTGAAAAATATAAATTAAAAAATTTTAAAAAGTGTGTATCACTATTCATGACTTCTTTTTAAATGGCTAGTTTGATTGGTCATGGTGTGTTGTGACTCGATGTTCCAATCAACACAAGATATTGTATTAATCAAAGATAAGTGTATCATGGAAGCTTGGGGGGATTCAATTTTCTTGAAAAAATTATCAACCATGATATTACTTATAATATTTTGAATGTTAAAACAATTCCACAGAATGAATGAATATATTATTTGTAAAATAAAACCATGTTAAACTAAAATATTTTTTTAAAACACACTATTATTAATTTTCAAATATAGAAAAATAAATTTTATATCACTTTAAAATACTATATAATTCATATTATCTAAAATTAAAATAATCTGTGTTATAACATTAAATTTAGAAAGTAAAAAAATTTAAATCATATTCCAATTCCATTATTGAATCCATTTTTTAGAGGACTATCTTTATATTTTTAATAATCACTCATTATTTTTTAATATAAATTTTTTTAATTAATATATATTTATTGTCTCTAAAATAGATTTCATATTTCATTTCACCTCAATTATTTATGTTCTAATTTCATAGTTATGTCATAAGAGATTATGATAATAACTTATGTATAAATTTTTTGTTATATTTATAAAATTGATGTTCTTTTTTCTTATAGACATTTGTTTATACTTTTTTTGTATTTATTTATATACATCCATTATAATTGAATTATTTATATGATATATACTAGGAAATATTTTATTAATGAGAACTCTTCAAAGTTCATCAATTTTGGAAGACTAAAAATATAATTCATTATTATCATGATAAATTTTATGTTCATAATAGATTGAATATAATCACATCTATATTCATGTCCGGAATAAATTTTATATTTTTTTGTAATCCATTATAATAAAAACTCATTTAAGTAAAACTTTTAATAAAATTTTTACTTTTATTAAATACTTTAACACTTTAGTAACAGTTTATATTATATAAAGATATCTTCTTTATGTTAAAATATAATGGGTATTTTTAAAAAAGAATATATTTTTTTAGTCTTGTAATTGAGTTAATAATAAATTTCTCCTTAATATCTAATATCATTGGAATTTTTTTATCAATATAGCTCTATATATAATCATATATAACATATAGTAACATATTTTCTCAATATTATTCAATATATAGTTTCGATACCGTTGTACCATAAACTTGTTAATATAGATTTATACAATGAATGACTTATATTTATTGACAAATTAAATTGTCTATTATTTTTGAGATAATGAAAATTAAACATTATACCACAAATATATAATATTTTATCAAAATAATCATTTTAGAGGTACCCACAAAGACCATTATATATGTATATATATCATTAGAAAATGTTTTAATATTATACAACCTATCATTATTTTTAAAATAAATAGAATTCCCAATGGATTATTTTATAAACAATAGGGAAGACATCCTAAAAACTCAAAAAAAATTAAAGATACATGGTATTTAACCATGATGTACATTTTTATTCATTTAAAATATAAAATTCATAAAATATAATTGAAAGTAACTAAATGTATAATGTTTTATATATTTTAAATTATAACTAAGGAAACTAAAATACCATACTTTTCAATTATATAATTAATTTGGCTATTACTATTTTGGTTTGATTAAAAATATTCTAAATATAAATTATCTTAAATGATTTGAATTATAAAATATTTAAAATATTCAGTAAATATTATGGTAATAATAAATCACATGAGGAGTTGGATAATGTGGAAACTATTGTTACTAATGGAAAATTAGATTCCACTGTAATGAATAAAGAAATCATTAATGTTGATTTAATGATAAAATATGTTTTAGATGACTATTTCCATACCATATATATTTTACTTTATATTCTCTAATAAAAGATCAAAAATAAAAACAATAATATATGAATATTGATAATGTGGATACAAAAATTGAAATCTCTTGTTTTGATAAATTATGACTCATTATTTAATATCACTAATAATGGGTAAAAGATTCATATATAATGGATTTCAGTTTTTATAGGGAAATTGGTCCACATTTGTGATAAAAAGATAAATGAGGGATGCAATCATATTTCCTATAAATATTAACTAACATTTTTTTTTGAAATTATTAAAAAAACATGGACAACCATTTTCTAAAACCCTGACCTGATATTTCCAATGACAATAATCAATCTAGTTGATCTACAAGATTCAATCATGGATACACATAAAATAGAGGTTGATAAAAGCTCATAATACCATTACAGAAATTTAGGGAGACTATACTATCAACATGACAATATATAATAATATTAAAATAAAAAACATCACATATCATGTGGGAATGTATAATAAATTGTTTTTAAAGTCAATTCATCCAACGAAAGCTAGGATTAACATTCGTTCTGAATTATGGAACCTGTGAAGAATATATATAGACACATATGAAATTTATTCCATCATGTCTAATTAAATAATTAAAATAAAATTACAAATTTAATACTTAATGAAACATAACCATATACCTGATTCACTCAACATGAGCTTCTATCAACCGCGTAAAGCAATTCTAGCCTAATCTTATATCAAACCATTTAACTTATGACTATACATAGAGGCTTTCATGTTCACTATGGTTCCTATTACACTGGTAATCATAACAGTCACTACAAAACCAACAATAGGTTCTTAAACAAATTAAAATAATCTTATATATATTGATAATATGTAAATTTGAAACATATATAATAATAGAAATGCATTTGGATCACCCTGTGATATTTCAGCATCTACAAAACCCAACCACACTGATAGTGAAAAATATTAATATTCACTCATCTATCTTATATCATATTACATATTCATATGTTTCATATGCAACATAGATAAACCAACTAAAAGATAGAACATATGGGAAAGTCATGATATTTCCTAACAATGTTATATAAGCATCATTAAATTTTGTTAATTTAATCGATGATGGGGTAACATAGCCAAATCCTCATATTCATGTATCCTAGAATATTAGAATTTAATCTATGAAATAAAAGAAATTATTATACCAATATTCTTGATACATAATTGGTTAATGTAATAACATAGCTTGACCAAAGAATCAATGCCATATAATGAATATGCAGCCCCTTTCGAAACGTTTTTAAAACACAAGACTAACACATTATGATCCCATTAGGCACATGAATCCCATTTGGTAATGGTTTATCATCCTGAGTACTATGTGTACCTGCATATAGGTAGTGTATCCTGGAACCCTAAATCTCAAATCAATAGTATTCTTATACATTAGTAACATTGTTATAAACACACTACATCCACTTAGTGAAAACTGAAAAAAAAAGAAAATGGAATTCATAACCCATATCCTAGATCATGGTTACTAACACAGCTATCCTATTCAAATCAATAACGGCTGATAATAATTTCCTCTATCCAAACTAATATAAAAAAATTTGTTATCTCTTAATAACCATGGAACAATACATTTAGCAAAAAATATCCTAAATCCCTTACACTATCATCATTTCACCGACACTGAACCTACAATTTTACTTGGATAAACCAATCAATGATGATGGTTTCAAACCTGAATTCTGTAGGTACTTATAAATAAACATAAGGAGTATCCACTAATTTTTATTAAACATGAAGTCACTATTCAATGTTTATTTCACCTATTGGACACAATTCACACAATTCAATGATTTATTATGAGGGAAAAAATCTATAACTGACCACTCAACCTACCATATGATATAAAATTATTCATATTGGATAATCCGTATAAGGCTATAAGATAATGGTACATACCAAATTTACCTTAAAACCTCTCTCATAGGATAGTTAAATACCTATTTGATACCCTATTCCCTAATTATATTCTCTTTTCCACATGGATAAACCACAATTAGTGGCCACACTCTCAAACCACTCTATGAAACATAGAATCCCATTCAAACTAAGATTGTCAGTCGACTCATGGGAAAGAATTCAGTAAATTGGTAATCAATTAAATTTTTTATATTTCTTAGATCACGGTCCATGCTCACTATTGATTATATCAAACACCATGGGTACAACCTAACCAGAACTATTTCTGAAGGACATACCAACATAAGGATCCTTTATACTTACCATCAAGGCTCATGAAATCCTCATATCTCATTACATAAATGAAGATAAATTTTAAATTTATTATGAATAAATTGTAATTTTTCACAATAGTTAATCAGTCTAAAAACATTTATTGTGATCCTAAACCATTCAAATAAGTCCCATTTACTATAAATTCTCAACTCTTTCCCCATAAGTGAACGTACAGGTATGGTTCCTTCATGGACACATCAATCCGTGTTACCCATCTTCGAACATTGTTTGTCTCTACATATTTGATCTCTCAATACCCTATATCATACCATAATATATAATATAATAACAAATTTAACATGTAATTAATCACATAATTCACCCAAAGTAGTCCTAAGAAAAAAAACTAACCAAACAATTCCATTATTCTTAAACCATGTCTAATTGAAGGGGTGATGGACTTATCCACGTCTTTAGACCCCTATAAAAAACCAATTGAAATTATATGAAATTAATTTCATGTTAATAACCATTTATGTGAAATAATTATATAAATTCAATAGAATATTTTTAATTATCGAAAATTTGGGCAATAATGTGCATTTATCATCCATTAACATCCTCTAAATAATGAATAAATAACACACATAGTATGATATAGAATTAAATATTCTATTTTGAATTATATAATATATATACAACTAAAAAAAATTCTATGTGGAATCATTAATTTGAAAAATAGAGTTATAGGAGTATGGAAATCATGATAGTCAATCTCTCCAAGTCCCTTAGTGCAATAAACCAAACTCAAAAAAAATTAAATGATAAAAATACACTTAAAAATATTCTTAATACATATCTATGACACCAAATTAAATCCTCAAAATAAAAAATTATTTAGTTACATATATACCTTTGATATTTTTCTGTTTAAAACTTTAGAAGATTATGTAATAAAATACATATCATCACCCATATTTTTTGCAACAAAATGATAATAATTACACAAAAACAAAAATATTATTATTAAATAATTTATCATCAATATCATGTGGTAAATTATTCACATATGATACTATTCGATATATATGATATATATTACTCATCTAAAAATATGGGAATTTTGAAACATTACATGGGTGAGGTAAAATGCTCAATAATTGTAGCGTTCAGTGGAATTTATTATAGAGAATCAAAATCTAGTAATATTACTATGTAAGTAGTCAATAATTTATCAATTTTTTTAGTAAATTTATTATAGAAAATATCTGAAGATAACAAAATAATATAAATAATAATATTTAAAATAATTAATAATTTCTTTATGATAGAATTAAAAATCTCATAAATCATAAAATTACTATATGGGAATGATGAGAAGGAATCATTATAATTAGGTTTGAATACTCTAAATACTCAGTTTGGTATTTCCCTTAATACCTACCAATTCATTTAGGGAACATTTAATATTGGCCCCTACCCATCACATATTAACTCTAATTCATTTATAATGTGATTAAAATGATAAAAATACACCAAATAATCAACAATATATGAATATAAATATATATTCATATTGAATCAAGATTAATTAATTTCAATATTTCATAGTACATAATCATCATTCATTAGAAGAAAATAATAATTAATAAAGAATAAAAAATAATACTAACAAAAAAAATTCTCCATTCAGTAAATGATTTCTCTTTTTTGGTAAACCCACCCAATCAAATTTATTTTAAATAGGGAGTCTAAAAAAATAAAGTAATCAGTATACACCTATATCATCAATAGAAATTATTTATATTTAATCCATGATAATAAAGTACTTGGAAAAAATGATAAAATAAACGTATCATAAATAATGGTATTTGATGTAAAGTCTTTCAGAATATAGAGAGGAAAATAATAGAGAGGCCTTTAAAAGAACATTGATAAAAATCGTGTAACCTAGTTAATAATTTTTCTTAAATGTAACATCAAAATATAAACATATTATATTTAATTTATATTTATAAATAATTATTTTTAAAATAAATTACAATATATAAATTATGAAAATAATCAAATAAATGAATGAAACTATTTATTCAAAGATAAAACGATACGTAAGGTAATGAAACCCAATTTTATGTCATTTATGAATGTAAAATACATATCCTTTACAAAATTATTTGCACATTGTGAAGATATAATAATTTATAGAATCCATCAAAATATTAAATTAGCCTATCTACTGAATAATTTCCATGATTTTTGGAAAATCAATTCATATAAAAAATAATTAAAAAAAGATTATGATCATATTTTTTATAGAATGTAATGATGGAAATGTTTTGAAAACAATATAATTATTACTTGTAAAATAATAAATTGAATGTGAAATCAATATATATTAATCTCAAAAAATCCATTATAAATTGAAAACAATTTTCTAGAAATAAATAATGAATATCAATATGAAAGTGAATGGTGCATAAAAAGAGAGGAATAATTTCATATTTTATTAAAAACATTATTTCAGTTTTTATGAGTACCTAAGAGTGGGTAAATGGTTAGAATACTAGGAATGTATACAAATAGAAAAGGTATTGTAGAATATATGGTTTATTGGAAATAAAAACATACAATTCCCCCAATGGAAATTTTAACATAAACAATCCTGTTAAATGTTGAGATTGTATGTTAGAACTTATTGACCTATATAACATTATAATCAAATGAGAGTGCATATTATAAAATTATATGCCTATATAAATACCATGACTTAAGATAATGAGTATTTAAAAAATTTCAGGGGTTATTATGAACATCATATAAAATAATTCGCAGTGAACAACATTAAAAAAGTCTCAAGTAATCTGAATTAAGGATATTAATCCATTTTTATTTAAATATAGTTTAATAAAACCCTCTTAAGAGCGTGAACATGTAATGGTAACTTAATATGATGCCTCATAAATCAAACTTAAGAACATTATATTCAATAACATGTATGAAATGGAACACCAAGAATGTAAGTGAACAATATATCAAGAGAATATGTAATATATTTACTATTTTATAGAATTTGAGTATAATTTTTGTCAATCAATTCATGTGATGCCTATTTAACTTACATTTTAGAGAACAATTCATTTCTTCAATGGTCAATGATACATGCAGGACTATGTTTTTCCATGAATTAATATATTATTATTTAATGTAATATGTTATATACCAGCTAATATGAATAGTTTAGATAATATTTGAAAATAAAAGACTTAGAAAAATATAAAATGAATGTAATGGGTAAAAATTAATTAGAAATGAATATATGAACAAATTGAACCTAAAGGGAATGTTTTTATTGAAAATAATATTTCTGCTCACAAAAAAAAATTTATACTAAAAAATTAAATTAATTAAAATTAGTGAGTGATATTATTGTAATAAATAAATATATTATATATTCATCCAATTTTTTTTATATTCATCTAATATATTCTATAAATATAAGATATGTAGAACCTAATTTTATGCATAAAATATTAAATGATTATTAAGGAACTTTTATGGCCATTTAATGGAGAACCAATTTTAAATCCTACTTCTGTATCTTTTATAAATAATATATGTAAAAATAAAAATAATATTTTAATTTTAAATATTAAATTAATATATGGTAAATTTTAGGTACCTTGGAGTGAAGTATAATTTTATTAATGAATAATGAGAATACTAAATTTTAATTCAAAACATATTTTTCATCTTATTTAATTATATGGATATATTATATTTTTTATTTGTATTAAAATTAAATTAGATTCAATTTTATTACTTAAAGTATGTCATTTTAATCAATTTCACATTGAAATTGATTAAAAATCATTGCAAACTTTTTGTCATTTTTAAATTAAAACATGTATTGTCTTCATATCTGCAAGATTAAGTTGAAATTAATTTATTCCACTTTTATGATTGGAATTTAGAAATATTTATTAAATATTTGGAATCAATCAAATTTATAATTACTAATATTGTCAAAAAAAATTACAAAAAAAATTAGTGAAATTAACTAAAATTATTTACAATGTTTAAGGTGGAATTAACATTTACAGGAGGTTAAAATTTATTCTTAAGGGCCAAAATTACCTATAAACATTCCAAAATCAACATTCTAGATATATTGATTACATAACCACCCTTTTATATAATTGGGACTATTAGTGGACCCACTTTAAATTGGAAAAACATTTGTGGATTTGCCTTCCCAAAAATATACATTAGTGTCACTCTTTCCTCCAGTATAAAAGGCCTCATCTCCACCCATGTCCTCAAACATATCAAACTACCTTTTCAATACCATAATAGGACTAATTTGACAAAAAATATGCCTACTCTTATCATGTAAGCCTCTCCTTCTTTGGAAATAAATCCATTGAACGCCATGGGTAAAACCAAAAAGAGTTACACGAATAAGAGGTAACATCATTCCTAAAGTTCATTGTTTTATTTCCATTATTCATCCAATAATATATCATTAAACTGTGATTACGTATCAAAGTATTTATCCTAAATATACTATGATTTTTTAGAGTAATGGTTTTGACATATACTTATACAAACATCCATCTAATGAGTAAGAAACTCACCGTTTTGTGTACGGTGAACTACCACATCACAAAATGCTATTGTTCATTTTTTTCCATTACTATTTTTAATGGTTGGGTATAAATATAGAAAATTTGTTTATATATTATTTTAATGATATATATAATGTTTTTTATTCATTAATTCTGGTATAAAAAATTCCTTTATTCTTTCCATTTTGAGTAAATCTAATGACATCACTTGTGATAGTGTGGACTACCACCTTGTAAATGCGATATGATACATTCACTAAATATATGGAATATATATAGGAAGATTATAATTAAACATAGGAGAAAACAATTCTAAATTATTTTGAAGAAATATTTATCTTCTTGGAAATTAAATATATATATATTATTATTTATTAACATTTAATAAACTAAAAAAGGGACAAATCAATTCGTGGACTTGTGGACTACTATCTCCTAGACACAATGTGATTCATTTTACATCACTAGAATTAGATATATAACTATATAGGATTTAATAAAATGATACTTAGGATATAATGATGATTTTGAAATTATATAGTGTTACTTACCTTTTATCCATAACAATCATTAATAAATTCACAACTAAAAATATGGGTAAGGGAAGTGCTACCCTTTTATCAGTGCTAAGAAAAGCACTAATAAAGGGGTGATTTTATCAGTGCTAAAATGAACTGATAAAGGGGACCCCTTTATCAGTGTTTTTTAGATGCGCTGATAATGGGGGGGGATTTATCAGCAATTTTTTCTACCAGCGATAAATTTAATGTTTACAAAAATTCATGAAAAAAATTATTATTATATACTTATATTTATATTGATATAAATATAATATATACATTTAAAATATGTTTTAGATTCGTATAAATATACTATTAATTTAATATATAATAAATTTAGTGAAAATGGCTTCAAAATATTTATAAAATATTATTAATTTATAATTTTCTAATTATTATCGATTAAAAATCATTTAATAATAATTTGAAGACAAAAAAAATAAAAACAGTTAATAAAAGATCTAAATTAAGTTGAAAATGTAACTCTAACTTAAAACAGCCATATCTTTTGATCAGGGTGTCCATTTGAGCTCTATAGTATATCAAATCGAAGCATGCGATGAGCTCCATGCACTGGTGACACAAAGGAAGCTTCTGTCACATTTTTGAGGCCAAAAAGTCCAAAAAGGCCTCCCAAAATTCGTTTTTATTTGGGATACACCGATTTGTTAACATTGAAACTGGTATAACTTCTGATCCGGATGTCTATTATTCCTATACCACATATCATATCTAAGATAGTTTCATTTTCTTCGATTTGACTGGTTGTGGAGTTGAAACGAGCTTTTGTATTATATTTTATGATTGTTTTAACATTCTATAGCTTCACAAATAAACATATATATGTATTTATTCGTAATTATATATGTGTTTGTGTGTTTATGTATCTGTGTCTATGTGTATTGTATGTATGTATGTATATATTTATTTAGTTATAAACACAAATAAAAACATATTTTATAAATGTATTTAAAACCATTATTATAATTGTATAGTAATATAGAAATAAATATACGGAAAAAAATTATATCTAAAAATATATATATAAATAAATATATAAAAATATATATTAATATACGAATGAATATATATACTAATATATTAATAAATATATTTATATTAATATGAATTTATATCAATATACGAATAAATATTACTATACATATATAAATACATATATCATTAAATAGAGCAAAATGAGAAATATATTAGTGGTAAAGGTGTAGCCACGAAAGAGGGAGGTTGTAGGTTTGATTTCGGGTGGAATCAAAGTGGGGCGCGTGGTGCGCGCATGTGAGGATGCGCAGGAAGGGCAGTGCACTGGAGACCTCCAAGCACTAATAATGGGGGGGGGGACCTAAGCACTGTTAAAATATCTCCCTGAATTATTTAATTTGATTTTTTACGTTTATCCGCGATTTTCAAAAGCACTGATAAAAGGGACACCCTATATTAGTGTTGATCTCTACAGTGCTCTTTTAGCACGGTTAAAACCGTTTTGAGCGTCGATATAGACCATTTTTTCTGTAACGATGGTATTGTAATTCAAGCGCATGTACGACCGACCTCCTCCATGATTGTAACGATGTTTAATTTTTCATTAACATATTTAATAATTGTTATTATAAAAACATTTTAAGTACAATTGTTATAATTATTTCATAATAATTATTATGAATATGGTATATATTGACCCCTATGACCATATTTGACCTACCGATGTTATTTAATATCAGAGAAACCAAATTATGTCCAAACACACAACATAGACTTAATTGTTTAAATAGTTTTATAAAAAAAGGTAACATCTGAATTAAATGTTATAATAAACATTAAAAGGGTTCTTAATAAATTAAATAATTCATTTATTTTTTTATTCATGAATTTATAGACATGTAGGGAACATTTTATGTATGGTAAGGGATTTTTAATAATTTTACATTATCATGAGACTTATTTGTTTGTCTTCACCTAGTTTATTTTATATGGTGTCTATAACTCCCTTTGACAACCTATGTCATGAATGTCTTTATTCTCAGGATATTAGTAATTTAGTTTATTGATATTCCTTTCTGGATACAATGATAAAAATGTTTCAATGTGTTATAGGACAAATTTTAATGTTTAAATCTTATTCTCCTCATTAACCTTTTTGAAATATCACTTAATTTCATGATTGTTAACATTATGTTGACACAAATATCTTTATTTTTGTGAAATTAATTTCTTATATATGGTCACACACTTCCACTTTTACATATAATATCATTATTCATTCATTATTCAAGATATAATGAGTTTTATTTTGAATTAATTCCTTTAAATTGTTTTGAGTTAAATGTTACCAAGTGGAAAATAATTCATAACATGATAAATTTTCATTGGGTTATATTACTTCTTCATTGCTGTTAATATTCTAAGACAATGATTTTAATAACATTTCCCTATATTTTGTTGTATTTCTACTTGTTTTATGTGGATTCACTTTTGACACACATAATCTATTCAATGGTTGAGTTTCACATCAATTTTTGTTCTTTTCAAGTGATTACATTACAATCCCATTTTGTTCGGGATTATTTTAACATGAATTTCTATCAAAGGAAATAATTTTATAATTTTCTAATAAAACTATTAATTTTCCTCTCCTTGGGTTATTTCTAACCATTTTCATTTAATTATACCATTTCCAGTATTTTGTACGCAAAATTTTGTAGAAGGTTTTTTAAGAAAACCCAAATTCATTTCACTCTTTAGTTAGAGAACATATTTTTTTTATAAAAAATGTGTTCTGTTAAAATGTTTTTAATTTTATTAAACATTAAAAAATAAAATTTTAAAAAAAATTAAACCTTTTTTTCTTTTAACAATGATTTCAACAGAGTCTTCTTATCGCTTTACGAACAACGTATTATATAACCTTTCACCGGGGAAAAGGTATTTTATTTTTACCTCATGACATGTACGGATATACCCACTAAAATTTCATTGAATCTTCATTTTCATATTCGAATTATTACATGTTAATGATAATTTTTTCAAAAGTGGTTTTCAAATAAAACATTTTATAAAAAAATGATATATTCATCATGACTATTTTAAAAATAACATTTTATGGTATTCTATTCATCAATGAAAACTACCCTTTATTTTACTTAACATGGGATATATTTTATTGATACCATTATTATGGATTAACTGGATGGTTTATGATTTATTAGTCCAAGGATAATATTTACATTCACTTCCTTGACTCATTTGTTAGTCCCTTTAATATATTCAATCTCATATGATCAATGAACATTGAATATCCCCTAAATTATCCATTTGATTTACCATATATATTACTATTACATTAACATTATACCATTTTTCATACTCTGTCTACTTTGAATGCTATTTGATTATTTTTTTATATATTGATAATTTCTTATTATGTATTCAATAAAAATATTTGATAAGACTTATTTTTTATTAATTAAATTGATTAATGGATATAATGAATGATTTGATCATTAAAAGAAGGGTGGATCCCATACCTTATATAAATCCTCGATTCATTTATAGGCTATCATGAGACAAATAAGTTACAAGAATTAAATGGGTTTCTTCCTGATGTTTTAAACTATTTGGTGGATAGATCGTACGATTATAGGTTTTCATGTAATTAGAAGTGACATCCAATAACAAATTATTTCCTTAATTTTGATTCATTTATTATCTATCAATTATATTTTTCATCTTCATATATATGTATGTGTTTAATTCTAAGTGCATAGATTAAATTTAATGTGTTTTATGTTTCATAACATTCCATATTCTTTAGTAACTTACTTCTAATTTATTTATTACATGATATGTGTGTTATATTATTTACCATTTATTAATTATTATGATCATTGATTCATTATTTCTTCCACTATACTTTACTCATAATGAAATTTGGATCCCAACTGTAGTTTTATTCCTTTCCCCATGAATCAATGATGTATACTAGGAATGATATGCAAGGAAATTCAAAATGGATTACAGTAAACCTCAAATAAAAAAATATGTTGTAATTAGTGTATTCATTTTAAATGTAAATCTTATGTATGTATCAGCTATAAAAATATTATTAATATCTAATATCCTTAAATATTTGATTCCTTGTAATAATTCCAATGTATTGATAGAACACACTAGCTCTAAGCTTTCTAGGGACATGTTGTTAATGTTAGAATGAGAGGAAATTTAGTATCATCCTTGGGTAAAAGATTTTGGAAAAACAATTGATTAGAGAACATGTCCATATAGTATAATTTGTGTATATGTATATAATCAAAACCAATATTTTTGATAAAGTAGAGATTATGGGGTTCTTCCTAGTAATACATCCATATCTAGATACTACATGTGGAAATATTTTAGTCATATATGTATGTTGGAGAAATAACTCCCTCAAGGTGTGACATCCTTGACTCTGTATAACCAAGAACACAACAATGATCCTTACTACGCATCTGGTTTGACAGTCAAGGAGGATATGTATGATAAAATAAACTATTTCTATATAATACATTATAAAATATTTTGGTAGATAATGAAACTGAATGACCTAGGTTAAGACTACGGTGTTTTAGATTATAGATAAGTGATCATTGTTTATAAACCATATAAATGATATAATGAATACACACTAGACCACAGATGGTCATTTAAAGAAATAAAAGGACGAAGTATTTATGCAGTATGGACGAATTGAAATCATTTGTTAAAAGTATATTTATTGATTATCATAATTTCAAGAATTTTCATCATATTTATTTTGGATATTACACTAATATGTTTCTAGAAAAGGAAATCCATTATGTCCTGTGACAACCCATTGAATCTGGAATGACCATTGGACATGAACCCAATACTGGAGGATGATATGGGTTTGATGTCAACCAATGAACTACAAAAGGTCTTTGGTAATATTCCATTTTTTAAGATGAACTTTTTTATGAATATATACTAATGATTGAAGAGTATTTTCAATTTTTTTGGATTAGAAATTAATGTATTCTACAAACTAGATTTTGAAAATAATTAGAAACAAATAGTAAATATTTTCAAATTTATATAGGCATTATGATCCATTTGAAATGTATGTTAGTTATTTAGGATCAATTATTATTTTTGGATATCTATTTCTCAATGTAGGTGCTCAATTAGAAATTATTTCTAAGAATAAACAAATAATGGAATTAGGTATATATAAATATTTTAAGTATGTATATTTCCTTAAATTCATTTATAGTAAATGGATTTTTCTAGATAAGGAAAATGATCTTAAAAAATGTTTTCATAATATATTAATTTATGTTCTTCCATGGGAATTAAAAATCTGCACATATTTATGGATTTTTGGCCTTAAAATATCTATCAATCATTCACTTATTTGTGATTTATGAATTCAATCACGGCCTATAAAGAATTTTTCTTTTCGTTAAAGTACATATCTCTACATGCCACTAATGTTATCCTATTTAGAGACCCAGTTACTTGTTATTCCATATGAACTTTATGATTTTAAATTTTTAATTTCTAGGTGATTTTCTATGAACCCCTCTAGTGATGATTGATTTTAAACATCGTAAATATCAAATAAGCTATCACAAATATTGAGATTAAATTGCAAGGAGTCAATTTAATTATGGTTGGGTGAATTTTATTGTAACATCCAAAGTATTTGTAGTATAATAATATTCATATATACTAATAATTATGAATAAGATAATAATTTTATGTTAAATAAGAAACTTTTTATTTTAGCACACTCAACGTGCATTAACAAGTTTCTCTTAAATCTTACATTGAACTCATAATTGATTTATTTCGAAAAAATGATATAATAATAATATTATTATTTTAAATTATAGATAACACCTTTCCATTTTATTTCCATGAATTAATATAAGTAATTGAAATATGATTATACATGTGTTTTTAATGTTTTTACACATATTCAATATTTTTTTAGGCCTAAAATGAGAATGAATCCATTTTTAAGCATAAAGTACTCGTATATTTTTAAAATGATGTTTTACTGCCTTTTGAAGGAAAACCCTTTTTAAATTTATTTTCTCTCACATTTATATGTTATATTTTACAAAATAAACTTATCCTTTAGAAGCAGGACTTCAATATATTCATTGGTTGATATTTTCGTAATTTAATGATAATATTTATATTTTATGGAATTGTGAAAAATACTGAAATTTAATTCAAAACTGATTTTTCATATAACTTATTTACATAGATATATAGTCCATTTAATTGGTTTTAATTTGAAATTGGATTATGTTTTTATCATTAAATACAATTTTGGTAATTTTATATAATTTCTCATTGAAATTCTAAATAAACACATGTAATTATTTTGTGAGTTTTTACTTTTAAAAAACATACATTCTGGATTTCACAATTGATGTTATTTTTAATTTAATTAGGACAATAAAGTTGTATTGAATTTGGAAAAATGGATTCCATATTTGGAATCATAAGGTCTAAATATTTTTAATAGCTACATATTATTTTTTGGACAATATGAATAGTAACTTTAGTAATTATTTCCATTTACCGTTTTTAAAGGGTAAATTAGGTAAATAAGTGTGAAAAATATTATTATTATAATATAAAATTTCCCTAACATGTGTACTAATCATATTGGATGATATATTCACAATCATGAGCATCCTTGGGTCAATTTTAGGCCCCCATGGATGCCTCATGGATGGGATTTTGAAATGTTATAATAATTAATTTAATGTAAGGAGAAATATTACTAAAATATGTATATTTTACTAAAATATCTTTAATATAGGGTAATGTAAATGATTTATTTGACTATAAATAGTCATTATAATAATTAAAAATTTTAATTCAACATTTTATTTTATTTATAATTTTTATACATTTAATAAATGAATTTATTTATATTACAATAATGCTGCATTGATAATCTTATTAGTGAGATATACAAATTAATGATATTTTAAATATCAATATAAATATAATTTGAACACTCTAATAACCTAAATTAATTTTTAATGACTTCAACAATCTAAGGATGAGTTAATGTTTTTTTTTCGAATAAATAATGTTGTTATGAATTATATAAATCAGTTACAAAATAGTGTCAATATTGGAAGAAATGAGTTCTTAAAACAAATACGACTTTATTAAATGTTATAATAATTTTAAAAATAAAATATTCTACCAAATGATTTATATAATGTTACAAATTTTATTAACGACCCACTTTTTGTTCTCTAGTTATTTTATAGTGACTATAGTAACCATATAATACTAAAATATAAGAAGACATGGTGGCGGTTAATGTTTTTAACTTTGGGTTAATGCTAAAAGATAAGGTTTATTTTGTTAAATAATCTTATATAAAACCTATTGATTAAGTGGATTTAGTCCCATCCTAATATTATCCTTGAACTACATATATTTGAAACTATTATAATTCAATATTTAATTTATAATAATATAATATTTCAAGACTATCCAATAATACCCCTCCTCACATATATAAAAGGCCACCACCTCTACCCACATACTCACACCTATCAAACCCCTTTAACTTGGGTGGAAGGAAACTAATACAGACTTTTGGATAAAATAAAAAAAAATAACTAACTTGGAGGTAACATCATATCTCACACTCCTTTCATTTATTTTCTTCCTCCAACCCCCAACCTCTCTTTATTTCATTATTTTTTAAAAACACTACTATTAAAAATATACTAGTATGTTTTTATCCTATGGTTTTGAAATAAATATATTGAAAACTCAATCTAATCGATATAGAACATACTATCTTTGTGTGCGACGAACTATTGCCTCACGAAACGATTATTGTTACAATTTTTTCATAACAATACTTATAGTGGACAATATGAAAACCATGTATTTATATATGACATATATTTGATTTATATTGCATTCATTTTTATCTAATTATTTTTTATATAATGTATTCTTTCCATGTTGTGTAAATATGATAATTTCAGTTGTGGAAGTGTGGACTTCATCCCCATCAAAGCAATGTGACTCATTCCTACTATACAAGGAATGCAAAAAAGTATGATTTTATTAAACCTATGAAACATAATTGACATAAATATAATTATGGTATTATTAAATAAATTTATATCATTCGATTATTATTTGTTTAATTTTCCAAAGAAATGCATGTAGTTTTCATGCCTACAAGTGACCTATCGTCTCCATGAACGGTGAATTTAATTTCTCATATTCAAATTTATGGATATAATAGATACATATATACTGAATATATATGATATATAAACCATGAATAACATTCTAGAGATTTTTCACTTTTGATAACATGTAAAATGTACATAAAAAATAGTTCGTTTTAAACTCAGGTACCAAATATCGTCAAAATGACTGATAACAACATAAATAAAAATTTCATTTTCATAACATAATAATAATAAATATATTATGAATAATAAACATGGAAATATTTGGAAACACGTATAAATTAACCTAAATATATTATTCAGCAATATAAAGAATGAAATAGACATGTTGGATTTGAGGCAAGGGACTTCATCTCAATCTCCTTCAATCAAGGAATATTTTCATAATAAATACCATCTTCTTTTATAAAATGTATGAAAAACCCCTTTTACTTTTAATTAAAGTGGAATCATTTTTCTACAATTCATTTTACTAATTGAAAAAATGTAATTTTTTTAACCTATTCGGCGATAATGACTTCTCTGCCACAATACACGTTATTTGATATTTGAATTCCTATATAATCCATAATATTTTTAAAAGAAATATAAAACATAGTTACCTTTTGCGGTGATTTGTAATTGAAAATAGTTTTTATAGTTTATTTAAAATATCAATTTCTTGTAATTATCTCTTTTTATTGAAAATGAAATTTTATTATTTAAATATTGATATTTGAAATATTTTATGTTTTATGATTATACAATGGAACATGGAAATCTGAAAGGTGGTTATCTAATAAACCAAAGAAGAGTGGCTCCATGATAAACCAAGGATGGGTGGTTATGATATAACCACCAATACATTGGGTATGGAAGTCATCCATATAGAAATTCCATTTAGTGATATGTGTGGAAGTCAACTTTTTGGTAATTCCATTTAAATATTATTATTTCCCAAGTTACCTTAATTTTTTATATGTTGATTTAAATAGGATTTATGGTATCCATTTGATTACCAGAAATGAAATAAATTAGTTTATTTTTAGCGAAGAATATTTAGTAGCTCTTAATGGTGAAATTCCTTACTCTGTCATAAAGTATTCATGGATTACATGTTATCACAATACAAACAGTTTTCATTATTTCTATATTCATTACTATGATTTTTATTCACATCCTAGGTTTTGAAAGGTTCTCAATAGATTTAATGGAGAATAGAGTCGAGGATGGGATCACGGAAAAGTTGTGATGTTTAAGAGAGAAGCTAAACCATGTTCTTTTTAATAATTTTTGTTTTGTGATACTAAAATAGATAGTGGTTATATTTTTTTACTTGTAATATTTATGTTGTTATGTATGAGTCATTACCTATTTCTATAAATCTATAATCCTGAAATGATCCTCTATGTGATTAATAGCCAATTATTTTTTTACGCATGATTAAAAAATGTTTACAGCTTAGGCCTTATAGTTTGTATCAAAGGATAGTTTAGATAACCTTCGGAGTTAGAATATTTTTAATAAAATATCCCAAAAAAATATACATTATGGTCAAAATGAAATGATATAAATTCGTATGATTACCACGTTGGTTTATCTATGATTTTTTTCAGAATAGTTTTCTATAGAGGAAACTGGTCAACTTTGTAGTGAAGTAATACATAAGAAAATAACCTTCTGAATCAGTATCTTAAAGTGGTCAAAATTTGAACTAAATAATTTGATTGAGTTATGTCTTAGTTAACACATGTGATACACAGTGGTGGTGTTTATAGATGATATTTTGGTGTATTATATAATCTGATAAAAACATGAATGTCACATATGGATTTTTTTCCAACCATAAAAGAAAATAAACAATATGGAATGTTTCATAATAGTGAATTTTGGATGCAACAAAATTTGATCCTGGGTCATATTGTTTCTAAATGTGAAATAACTAATGATTCTTCTAAAACCAAAGTAGTTGAAGAGTGACGAAGACCAACCTATATCATATATGTTCATACTTTTCCTGGATTAGCAGATTATTACAGATGGTTTTTTTAAAATTTTCTCATTTATCTAGCCCACTAACAAATATTAACCATAAAAGAGTTATGTTATTCTTGCTAAGGAAATGTGATTATTGTTTTCTGGAACTGAAATAAAGATTGGTAAATGCTTCTTTTTTTCCTTGACTTCTCAGAATCATGAATATTTTATTTATAGTGATGCATCATTGAAAGGACTCTGTTGTTTCCTAATGCAGAATGATTAGGTAATTGTTTATGATTTAAGTCAGTTGAAACATCATTACATAAATTACTATACACCAGATTTTAAATTAAATATGGTTTCTTTTTCATTAACATTTTGGAGGCATCATTTATAAGGCCTAAATTATGAAATATATACTAATAAAAAAAGATATAAGAATACATTCACATAGAAATAATTAAATATGAGACAGAGGATATGGATGAAATTATTCAAGGATAATAATTTCTCAATTCACAACAATCTAGATCACTACATCATTCTTTCCATGGGGTATAAATGTTTTAAAAATGTTACATTCTTAATTCTTCCCGATAACCATCCCTGATTAAAGGGAACATTCAAATTTATTAACCATTTTCATGATCACTCCATAATTAGTTTTTAGCCACCATTATTTATCTAAAATCACCACTTTTAACATGAAAAACTATCTATGTTCTTCTTTGTGTTTGTACAGACAATTATTCCTTTTTCTATTTTAATGATTCTTGAAAATTTTCCCTTAAACGACAGTTACTGAAGATTAATTTTTCCTTTTCAAACACATTTGAGGAAAAAGTGAGAAACCATAAAATAACCCACACTACGCTTTTTTGATTAAAAAATTTAGTAAACAATATATTTACATTTTTTCAAATAATTTTGACATCACATTTCTTGTTCTATGCGTATTTTACCATAAAAATTTCCATGTATGATTTAATTACATTATTTCATGTACCCGATTACGATATTTTCATATTTTATGAATTTTGACATGACTATGACGCCAAATTCGTTCCATGGGTAACCATTATGCTTTTGTTTTATTCCATATGTAGGATTATTTTTATGGAAAACATATTCATGATCAAGTTATGATAGGCGAGACAAGATAGTTCTCTAATGAATTATGTAATGTTTTCTATCATGAGATTTCATGTGTAAGAGTATTCATGGTTATCCTTCACTCATGCTCCAAGTGTAACATTCATGGTGGTTATCCTTGACTCACGCTCATGTAAGTTAAATGAACCTTGAATCATGATTATTTCATGTTTTATGTTTTTGAAACACTACTATGATTCCATGATCCCATGTTCAATATGTTATATTTCTGTATGTTCATCCATGTTCCATTACTTTTAATGTGATCGTGTTTTCCATATAACACATGAACTATGATCTATTCCTAGGTTTATTCCCTTACTAAGAATTTTATCTCATCCATTTGTTCAAGTATTCCTATGGTTATGTTATGTATGTTTTAGGGCTCAATGGGTGTTATGAGAACATCAATAATATTAAATAAAATATGTTTTTATTTTGGATTCATGGTTTATAATTATTTATCTAATCATCCAAAGTGACTAGAATTCCTAATCCATTGTTAATATTTGAATTATATTTATGATTAAAATCAATTAATAATATTTGAAAAGGGATAAGGTCATTATAGTTGGAATCCAAGCATGATCTAGTTATTTTTATATATTATGACTAGAGAAATTCCATACAAACCCTTAGAATAATTCTACCACCATGGATAACCTAAATTAAATCATACGGATTAAAAATTCGGGATATAATTTTCATTTAAATGTTTCTTAGTATTAGTTGAAATTTTATTTTATTATATTTTTATTATCCAAATAATAAATACCAACTATTTATACATTATTTTTCTTAGTTAATAGTTGGATATATGAGAACCCATGACAACAATCAATGTGAAAAAAACATTCCCAAAGCAGGCCGAGAATCCATCCAAACAAACATCTGACCTGATTCATGAAAAGGTTCTAAGGGTGTATATGATCCCAACAGGCTTGACAACAGTGTCAGGCATCAAAAAATACACTTCATACTTATTTCAACCCAATAAATAACCCGTATCAAATATCCACCACTGAATAGTTAAATAAGTAAACAACTAAATAACAATAACCTTAAATAATAATCAATATATGAAAATTTATTGAAAAATAGAAACTACAAAATATCTAAAACTAGACCACTACAGAAAGATCCCCATGTTCCCTCTTGGTCTCAAATATCAAAAAAACCAACCCACTCAGAGAGAAACCATACTAGGGACATACACATGCAAAACGACATGGGTCTACCGACACCAAATGGTATAAGAAGGGTGTGAGATTAAATTACTCAGAAGGAAACCACCATAAAATCTATAAACATACATTCCTAAAGAATTCTGTAAATATTATTTTGGAATAAAACTATAAAAAATTATATTTTAAAATATCTAGGAAACAATTACCTCTTTACCTTTTTCCAAACAACGAATTCCACATTTCCATTTTCAAAATAGATAATCATTTTGAAATCTATATAATAAACTAATATCCCACAATGTCATATGAAGAAATGATAAAAATAAATTAATAAACAATACACACCACTAGGTTCATGAAAACACAAATAAGCACATATAGATAGTATACCATGGGAGTTTCCTAAATATCCCTAAAGAGACCCATGAATATACTTAGATAGGACTCACGTACCAGAATATTGATCCACACCATAGTCACTAACCAATATGCTTCTGTAAACTAGTCAATCTAGAGGAAAATTTCACCAAGACCTATCAAGTGAAGTGGTACCTACTTGTCCAATCAGTTTTGATATGAAACCATCACTCGTACCTCTATAATATGCCCAATGATTCTAGGTTAATAGTACACTATCTATGTATGAGGCCCTCTCACGTTTGACTCATATAACCAATAGCCACAGAACATGCCATTCCAATACAATAGAACAACCTATATGATAACCCATACACGGAAATCCAGCCATAGGGGTTCGTTTCATATTTACAATATTTAAAAATATCTAACTCTGTTGTCACATCACACAAGCATTCAAGAAATTTCACAAAATGTATTATAATTCCAAATTGTTTCACATTATACAAGTAAAAAAATCCAAATCCATGTCATGAACCAAATGATCATTTCATTTATAAAACAAAAATATATTAAAAATAATCCATCAAATAATTTTTCATAATGTACATGAATCGCCACTTTGAAATATATAATTCCAAATGGGATATTAAAAATTAAAGTTCATTTCCTTTTTCCTACACCATTTCAAACACATCAGGGAAACATAACATTCCTTAATGTGAAAATGAGATTATCCTTGATTCTTAAATTTGAAATTTCCTTTACAAATCACACCAAGGGACTGAAATACAACATAGAAACTAAGAAACCAGAGATAAATCGAGGTTCAATGAGAAAATTATTTTTGAAGTGCCATCTTCATTTGAATTCTCGTCCATATGGGGACCTACTGGATCAATGGATGTTCCAAAATTCAATGGCATATTATAAGTTAATACAAATACTGCCAAACCATTTTCATTAAATAAATAACTATTTTTTTCCAAACCAACACAAATACAACAATTTCTCATAATTTACGAAGGTGGAATCGAGCATTTATAAATCAATAGAGCCTTCCCAAAAAACATAAATACCATACTATAAAAGCTGACATGTTCCACATATAATTTCCATATCACCAAATAGAAATCATTATAAAATATTTTTAATGATAAAACCCCCAAAAACAATCCAATATATTATTTAATGCACTATTGACATTTTATAAAACACATTTGATTCATATACACCAAGGAATATATGAAGAAATATATTATTCCCCCATTATTACGAATCCTTACCAATAAAAAATCTGCATTATAAACTAAAAAATGTACCATAAGTGTGATATATATGATTATAAATTTGTTGAAGGAACCCAAGAATACATAGAACGCGCCATAATGTAAAATTATAGAGACACCTACCTTAATGGTTTGTTAATGAGTAACAACTATAAGATGAGGAATAATACCCCCTAAGACCAAACCGCACACCCTAATCATCAAATCAATGAATCCTCAAATCAAAACTAACATATAGGGATCGACCAATATAAATTCCACCAATGAAGTCCCATTAAATAGAGATATGATAATAAGAAGATTGGAAAAGAGGCATACACCCTAAAAATCACCTTAAAACATCGAGGATTCTACCATAGAGGAGTTTGAGAAATGGGAAGGGGGATTTTGGAACCCACCTATGTGCCAAAAATGACATAAGAATTGGAATACTTAATTGGGGATAAAAATACGTTATATAGAAATTACTGTTTTAGTATTTGAAATTATGAGGTTTCTCGTAGGGTTTGTTTCAACGGTTTACGAAACCATGCACCAAACGTGAGGTGCCCACTATCTAAGAGGAGAATGATAGGATGACCAACCCCCATGGGATTACTTACCATGATCAAACCATGCAGTAGCTCTTATCCAATGCCCAAACAATTATTACAGTTACCTAGAAACTCCACATAGTTTCCTCTAACCATGCACTATGCATGAACATGTCAAATTTCACCCAAAATTTCTATAAACTCTAATATTTTCCCTAGGAACTCAACCAGAACATCAAACTACGGATCCAGGAACAAGAAAAGATTAAAATAAAAAATTGTCCTTGTTGGGGGTGTGAAAATTATCTTCAATACATACAATTTCTCTCCCCAGAATATTAACCAGTTGATTTTTGACCAAAATATGAATCAGTACCTCATCAATATATAATGAAAACACAATCCACGATGCATTTTTTTCTACAGAAGTCACACTCAATCGATCAAGAAAAAACCAGAACCCATGAATTATTGGAGGACATGAGATGGTTCACTGCACAACAAGAACCCAACTAATATCAACAAGAAAACTTGGAACAAAAACAAGGTAACAAACAAAAACCCTCCACATTAAGTGAGAAACACCCCCACTGATATTGGGAAATCCCAACAAAAAAACCTATTTTTCATAGCATGGGAAATATAACATCATCACCGGAATTTAAAATTTCCCACACCAATGAAATCCCCATCATAAAGGGTTAATAATATTAAAATAACATGAAATCTATCAATGAAACTAGAACCCACATCCATCAATTTTACTAAACACAAGTACCTCCAAACAAGCACAACTAATAGAAAGACCCAACTATAGAAAGGATAACCACACTCATGAAGAACATTTGATTCAAATTACCACATTAAAATTAACACATGTACTTAGGTTATAGTATAATAAGTCCACTACACCAATAAAATGATTAATGGATATAAAACAATAGATAAAAATATAACAAGGAAGCATTAAATATCTCCACCCCAACACGGGAGACAAAAATTGAACCACGGTTCCTTGAACCAAAAATGATTCATGATTGTGCATAAGCTTCACACTAGGGTAGATGGATAAGGACCAGATTCTTCATGAATGTACTTACACACAACAATAATCCAACATATTCCTATAAAAAATATTATTCAAGAGATTATTCCTTGAAAAATTCTCCAGATGACCTAAAAAGCTTCAATATTGGCATGTATTTGGATGATTTCTATATGATTTATTTAAATGATGAAACCGACGACACTAGTGACATGCAAGCGAATGGTGTGAAAAATTAGAAGTTAGAACCAACATAGGATAGTCCCCAAATATAAGTACCTACAGAATACACTCTTCACCAGATGGGGAATCTTCATAAGCATTAGAAGATAACAGATTACCATCTTCTTGTGCTTCGGAAACCAATACAGCTAAAAAGTATTAATTCAACATCTTCTCAAAATGAAGATCTAATGATTAGAGGATGGACATCTTCATATGTAGATGATGACAACTGATGAAGAGAGTAACTATCAAGAGATCATACCACACTCCTATAGAGAAATGGAAACTATCTCTTTGGAGTGGTCAACATAGCCCTTCACTTTTCATTTCCCTCACACAATACACATGATATCATTAATTTTTCATCATCTTCACCTAATCACATATAACCAATCATAAAAAGATAAATATAAACACTTACCATGTCATCCAATCTTGTATTGATGGGGGAGAAACATCTCCCATTCATCCAAATATGGACCATCAGTCTAACCCAGAACAACATAAACTCCAAACGTTTTGGGAGATCAAAACAATATGAATACCTGCTCTCCTTCCATGAGACACTCCACTACCTCTAACGAACCTCGATGGCCATAAAATCTGGGAAATATTCGAGAAGATCCAACAATTATCCATGAATTGATGAAAACATTAGGAGACCATTCTAGGCAGCATATCTTGAACAACAAGAGAATCAAAAATCCACAATTAACATGAAACCAAATTTGAATTCTATAGAAGATATCAATCCAAAACAATAGGTTCAAATGAAAAACTCATAAAAAACTGAAAATCATCCACTCAAAAACCACCATTATCATTTTAATTTTCCGAAAAACCATTATTCCAATGACAATTTTAAAAAGAAAAATCAAGTTTCAAGAAATAAAACCACACATTTCAAGGAAATACAAAAATATAAAATAATTTACCCTTTATCAAAATCACTTTAGAAAATAATAAGGGAATTCCTTTGATTTCAATCCCCCAAGAGATGAAATCCCCCAAAATTTCCATATGTATCCACCCATTTACATCCACACATGCCAACAATTACTTTCTATTTATACCCAAACATATGAGAATGGCTATTATAAAAAACATGGGTTATTGGAAACATTAAATCACAAATACCAATAATTCTATCAATATTATACCCTGAATAAATTTTCATTTAAAACCCATTTTTTCAACCTGGAGCCATTTGAATGAAATAATTTTTATTTTAGATTAAATTTTTATTTCAATATATTATTTACATCATATAAGACCAATACAAAATACAAATCATGCCAAATTATAGGGATAAGGAATTAGTGTATATGTCTAACTTGATGAAATGGTAGTGGTCCTTGACCATTATAAGAATAAATACCTATGGGGTTTACGAATCTTGTACTTAGATTACACAAGTGCCACTATTCCATTTGAGATCACGATATAACAACATACCACTACTATTTTCGTTCCTAATCTAAACAAATTAATACCATGGAAAATACTCAAAACTCATTTTACCCATAGAATCTTATGGATTAGATGTGAAAGAGTACATGATTCTATTCACGTCCTAACATCATGACTCCTGACATTTATAATCTCTAATTACCAATCCTTGATACAATTTTATTCACAAACCAGACCAAGATACCATCCAACCCGACATTTGACCCCGTCTGAGAATAGGCCGAAAAGGATTTCATGATCCACATGGTATGGAAACTAGTTTTGACAATAAAATTATATAAGTGGGAATTATTTTAGATAAAAAAATTACAAGGAACAAATATCCGACATTAAATACCAAACAAGATAAAAAAACTGAACATCAATAATTTAAAAAACTGATCCTCATACAGAATGTGAGGAACAAAATAGAAAATTAATGAAAAACTAAAAAAGACAAAGAAAATAAGGTCTCTATGTGAACTCTTGTTCTCCACTATCCACAAAAAACCTTCTGAGAGAGAAACCAAACTAGAAACTGAAATTAGAGAAGTGATTCAGGTCTATTGAAATTGAATGGCATAAGTTGGCTGTGAACTTAAACCAACTAGTAGGAAATCACTAAATGGTTGATAAACTTCCATTACCGAAGTAGTCCATAAGAAATAGTTTAAATATAAAACTATATATGAATTAGTTTTTAACATTTTTAAGAAACGAGAATGAAATTCCCTTTTTTTTAAAATCCTTGCCACATATCGATTTTTAATATAGATTTTCATTATGAAACAATATCCCAAATTAAATTCCAAAAAATTGGTAGTAAGAAGTTATTAAAATTAATAAATAATACCTAAACACAACTAAGTGAAACAAAAAAAGAATAAGAACTTATAGATATTAAACCAATGGAATTTCTTAAACATCCTTAGAGCTATCAATGGACATACATGGATTAGACACACCTAATGTCATATTGTGTAGCTCCATAGTCACTAACCAACGGGCTACTCAAAAACCATCCAATTGAGTTATACATCACACTAATCCCTATCATGTCAAGGGGGTACCGGCCTATCTAATTGAGTATGATAAGAAACAATCACTCAACCGTCTAAAATATTTCTAGAAAACCCATGGTAATAGTAAAATTTATATGTTGGTGGACCTTTCACAATTGAGTCACCATATCTGGGACTACCACACTTTCCTAGTCTATAAATTGATACCACATATAAAATAAAACAAAAAGATAAATCCCTATATAGGGGTTCCTATCTTATAAAAAACCATTATCATGATCCAATAGGGCCATCACATCACACAATCCTTCAAAACATTTCACATAACATTTTATAATGCCAACTGGTTCCACAACATACATGTTTTAAAACCAAAACCCCAATGCATATCAAATGAAAAATATGTATTTTATTTGTAAAACAAAAATGTATTATAAATCAGGTTTCATGTCATTATCCAAAATCAACATGAAACAACAGATTGAAATACATAATTTCAAAAAAGCCTTTAATATTTCATGTTCAAATCCTATTAACCCACCATTTAAAAACCAATAGGGAATAGAACATGCTCAAAAGTGTAAAATTTGAATAGATTGGATGTTTATATTTATGGACACCATCCTAAATAAACCGAAGGTAGTAACATGACAATTAAATACAAAGGAATCACTAATAAATCAAGGTTGAATGCGAATTATTTTTAATGATCGATCATCATTTAGATACCAATCCATGTTTACACAATGGAACCTAGGGATGACTCAACATCCAATGGAATAGTCTAAATTCCCATAGAGACACCCAAACCATTTTTATTCACAAAATCACAACTTTTCTTGAAATCAACCCAAACCCAACAAATTTCCATTACTTACAATGGTGATATCAAGAATTCAAAAACCCATAGAGCCTTCAAAAGAAACATACAAACCACACAATATAAGTTACGTTGTTGCACATGTGTAGTAAAACTAACAATTAAACCAAAATTATAAATTATATATAATGGGAAGCACCACACAAAGAATCAAATTTAACCATTAATGGTATATTGGAATTTTATGAATTACATTTGGTGCCTATACACTAATGAAAATATGAATAATCACTTCATAACCAATATTTATCAAATTATACCAAGAAAAAAACACCATTATAACTAAAAAAGGTACCATTGATATGTTAATTATGTTTTAAATTAATTGAATGAACACATGTATTAATGGAATGAATTTGAATGGAAAACTATATGGAAACCTACCTCAATTGTGTGAGGGTGAGGTGAAACACTAAGAGGATGAAGAATACACCGTAAAGATAAAACCCCACACCCTAAACATCATGAAAATTGAACCACAAATCAACATTAACATCTTGGTTTAACTTCATAGAGATCCAATCAATGGAGAACAATGAAATTGATAGAGTAGAAGAACATTAGTTTAGAAATGGACCAAACCCATAAAAACTCACCATAGATCATTGATGATTCAACCATTAAGGAGGAGGATACAGGGGAGAAGAGGTTTTGGTAACCCTCTTGTTCATTATAAGTGTCCCACATAGAGGCATCATGAATTGGGGATAAAAACCATGGAAGAGAAATAATGCTTTTATTATTTAAAATTTCTGCATAGCAAGCGTTGTTTGGATGCACGGTTTACGAAACGATGATCTAACCATGTTGTATCTACTATCCCAGAGGATACCAATCAATATACCAACCTGAATGGTTTTACATACCATGATCAAACCATATGATATCCTCTATCTAACTCTAGGACCAACTGCATCGTTACCTAGGATGGGCTGTATGGTTTCCACTAATAATGTGATGCCCGTGAAAATTCCAAAATTCACTTGAAACTTTTAGAACCTCAAAGGATAAAATACCAAATCAACCTATAACTCAAACCAAAGTTCCAAGATATTGAAAAGAATAATACAATGAGGTATCCATGGTTGGGGTGGAATAAGAAATATGGACAATTCCCTGGTGAATTTATGAATATAATTGGAATGTATACTAAAAAGAAAATGATCATACTTTCTTGGGAGGATCAAGTTTTGAATAAAAACATCAACCCAATAGAACACCATATTTATCTTTAGAAATAGAATTTTGCAGTCCAATCCTAATGTGACAAATGACTCCCATGATTAGCAGATCATCAGATCCTCTCCAAGTGGATGTATGAACTATCTTCATTAAAAATAGATTTTCATTCCTTCATTGGTCAGAAGAAGAGAATGTTGTCTTGACAGTCTATAATTTTCATTGGGAAGCTGATTATTGGTGGAAAATGATCAGGAGAACAATGTATATGGTGTAAATTGATTCAACAGAAAGGTAAGATTTCAAGAAAATATTTGTAAATTAATATTTTTCCCTAACTCTCTATCATATGATGAAGAGGGAGTTTCTCAGTCTGAAGTAAAAGAAAGACGACTCTATTAGGACATAAGATGAAAACATAAAAACACTTACAGGATACTCCTCAGGATTTTTCATTAACACTGAATTCTAGGTCGATCGAATATTTAGTGGACTAGAGTCAATTCAATAAAAATTATGAGTGATTTTTGAATTTGACAACAATGAAGATATTGTATGTTTTTCCCTCATGGTTGAAATGGTTAATATAGACTCTCAGTGGTTTTGTGGGAACAATGATAAAAGGTGGAAAATGGAGTTCAATATGAATAGATCAACAAATAAATCCCTTGATTGGAAGAAAACTAAATATCCCATGTGTCATAATTATTGGAAGAAGTGTCTTGGGAAGTATCTTATGGGAACTATGGAATGCTTCATATATGGAATTATGGGGAATCTATATAACAACTACGAACAGGATATGACGAATCCCAGTAATTTAAAACAAAAAGGGACTATTCATATCCACAATCAACAAATATTTTAGTGTTTCAAATGCTGGGAACATTGTCATTATGTGAACTATTTACCTAAGCCATGGTTATTAGAGACAATCATCACCAACAACATACAATTAACTAAGGAAGGGAATATGTATTCACTGCTTCTATGGTGGAGCATGGAAATGATGTGGTGACAATTATGCTGGTAATTCATTCATGAATAGAAAAAGTACTATTCTATTCTAGTTATATACATTTTTTCATTTCATTCATTTTTAGTAGAACAATTCAAACACTAACTCAAAATATGGAGGTTGAGTTATATATTGGAACGAATAATGGAGAAATTAGTGCATCCAAATTATATAACTATTAACATGTTAATTTTTATGAACGGATACTACTAAAACATCTTTTTTACTTCCATTGGTATAGTTTTATGATATATTGGGAATGGATTTGATATAATTATAAAAATAAAACATTAACTGTTGGGAATGAGATATTACTCCTCACATATTAAGGCATCCAAAAATTTTGAACAAGTGTAATGAGGAGTATGAATCTTTCTCACAATCATTGTATTTGTTTTGGATGTTATTGAATTTTGATCAATAACTTGCTCAAATTATTGAGGAAAACGATAGAATCATTCTCAAAGACATTCTAATTTTTAAGGACTATACTAATGTGTTCTCTGAAAAGTTTCCTAGTCTTCCTCCAGATTGAGAGGTTGAGTTCCTAATTTCACATATTCATGGATATTTTCCAATATCAGAGACACTGTATATAATTTCCTTCATTGAACAAGAAGAACTGATGATGAAGTTATAGTATAACTTGTATAGGGGTCTTATATACCCATGTGAATCACCGTGGGGTGCAACAATCCTCTTCCTATTGAAAAAGGATGGATCAATGTGAATCATTATATATTATCAGTATATCGATTAAATCCATGATAAAGATCATGTATCCAATACTACAGATAGATAAATTGTTCGACAAACTATATGGGCCATGTATTTTTTTAATGTGGACCTTCTATCAAGATATCACTAATTAATGGTAATGAATGAAGAGATTAAAAATAATATCTTTGGATCAAGGTATGGAGACAATGAGTTCAGAGTTATTTCCTTTATGACTCAATAATGGTCCAAAAAATTTCAAAGGATTTATTGAATAGAGTATTTAGAGACTACATTGACAAATTTGTGGTGGACATTAGTAATGGTTTTATGATATACCGGAACAGTAAGGACGAACATGAGGATCATTTTTATAACATGATATTGAATTATTGAAGGGAGAAACTATATGAAAAGTATGGTAAATGATTGTTCTAAATGGAGTATGTATCACTCATGGGGCATGTAAATTTCCAAAAAAGTAGTTTTTATAGAACCTTTCAAGACAAAGAAAATCTAAGAAGTGACAAAAAACATCTATAGTAGAGACTCATATTTTCCTTGGTATAGGTGGGTATTAATAATGATTTTATAAGAACATATCAAGATTTTGAAACCCAATTACCAATCAAAATCAGATGTGAATGAACATTCTTTGGAGTAGTGAATCTGAATACTCTGTCAATGTTTTGAGATAGGGGTTTATCACTTCAGTATTTCTCACTCTACCGACAAGTGGATAACTCTTTATGGTGTACAATGATGATTAATATATGTATTTTCACTTTTTAATTATGAAAAATTACAATTTTATTTCTTAACCCTCAATGATGTTTAAAATTAATGATAAAATATATCACATGCTTCATCTAGAGTTGGCATCTGTGTTATTTTCATTGATAATTTGGTGTCATTATCTCTATTGGGTGAAGTCTGAGATAATTATTTATTATAAGAGCCAAATATATATATATTAAAATATGATGACATTAAAATATTCTAGTGATTATGGTTATATTAATCAAGGATTATGACTTATCAATCAACTACCAATATGGTGTGGATAATAATTTTGTATATGATCTAAGTAGAAATGATCCTTCAAAATAATCAATGATGTGTATTTATACAGATCCAATCTTATAATATTTTTTACCAATAAACATCATAATAATTAATGATGGAACATCATCAATACTTTCTCAAATTATTTCCCAACCATGCCTCATGGAGGAAATAATCAATCCCCCAAGAAATGATGTGTAAATTCAGTAAAAGGTGGGGATATCAAAAATTTTTATTCCTCAATCTTCTAAATATATGTGGAAGGAGCATTGTTATTTGGTTCATGAATATATGGACCATTCAATCTATAAGTAATGAAATAATTTCGGGATGTCTAACATAGCAGAAACATCTCTATTCACCCAATGATCACAAAGATGAATCGATATCACCAATAATAATATTAGTGGGACAATATAAAGAATGATATCACTATATATAATGGAGTACCACTATAATTTTTATCTGGTCATGATTTGAGATTCACCTCCATGTTCAAGAAAATTCATCAACATGCTCTACAAACTGAGTTGAACTTCAGTGTGGCATATCATCATCAAAATGATGTACAATCATATAGAACTATATATATACTAGAATAAATGTTTTAATAATGTTATATAGAATACAAGTGAGGATGGGACAAACATATTCTTATATTGAAGTTATCCTACAATAATTGTTTCAACTCAATCAACCAAATGGATCCATATGAATCCCTTTAGGGGAAAATATGTCGAACACAAACATGTTAAGAATATGTTGGTGAACAAGAGCTACTAGGTCTTAAAATGGTTAAAGAACATATAGGAAATTGAAAAACACTAAACATCATATCCATGAATCCCAATGATTATAGAATATCTTTGCAGATAATCAATGATGAGACTTGGAGTTTAAGGTTAGATACACTGTATTCTTCTACATATTTCAATAGAATAGAAAAATGATATTTGGGGGAAAAGGAAATATAATCCCCATATAAATTCTCCCCTTAGTTTTCTTGATTGAATTGAATATGGGTAATATCACCTAGAACATACACTAACAATGTCTCAAGTATATGATGTATTACACATATCCTTTTTGAGAAATTAAATATAGTATTCCTCATATCTACTAAATTTAGAGGTTGCATAGTTTGAGAGTGATCTATATTATGAGGAGCATCAGGGGAAGATATAGGAGAATAGAGATAATGATCAGAAAAAATACCACTCACTTGGTAAATGTACTATTGAAAAACCATAAGTATGAATAGGAAAAATAGGAACCAGAGGAAGAGTTGAAGGAGAATTAGTCTCAACTTTTTTCCTTATTGTTTGTAAAATTATATTCTTAGGGAAAATTTTCTAACGGGTTGAAAAATGTAAGAAATAAAATTTTATCAATGAAATTTACATTCTTATAATTATGTTATATAGCATAAATCTCAAAACAATGACATATAGAACATATAGAAATATTTATTGTGGAATAATTAATAAAATAAAGAGTATTTATAGAAATTATGTAACCTAAACCTATGGAATAGTAACAAGACAGATGAAATTTTAGTGTTACCCTGATGAATAGTAACCAAGACAATAGAATATTAAAATCATCTATAAAAGTACAAATAAATATTTAACATTATAAAATGAAAAATATGATGTAACATTTTTATTTTAAAATAAAAAAATGTTTTGAAATTGATTAATTAAGTGTTGGTATTCTTATAAAACATAAATCTTTTTTTTATTTTAAAATGAACATAATGATTTTATATAAAATTTATTTTCAAAATTTAAATTCCTAAATTTGTATATTGTTGTATTATTATTGTAACATAGTATTATGAGACATACATGAATTTCTCACAGTGTTATGAAATTACGTATAATTCTAAAATTAGTATTTTTTGTGTAAATGATTATTTTAATGAAAAAGTATTTCTTGTATTCTTTATTTTTTCATCAAATGGATTCTATTTCATAATTATTGACATCAAAAAATTCTTGTGTTGAATATATGTCATTTCTCATTAAATAGGGTAATTTTTTGTATAGTGAAATACGATAATTTACTATATGATGTAAAAAAATGAATTATTGAGTCATTGTTGATTTATAGATGATGTATGTTCCCATTTGTAAAAAATAACATGAATTACCTACAGTATTTAGTCATAAGAATCCACATTATTTATTTTTTTGAGAGAAAATAATACAATAGCGAATAACATAATAAAAAACATACCCCTCACATATACTATAAATACAACCCCACACCACATGTTTTATTTGTTTCTCAAAATCCTTGAAGCTTATCCAAATTACAACAAAAAAACATCCCAATTATCTCCCCCATGTCTAGGATACATGGGACTCGATAAAATTTTATTCCCAAGTACCTCATGGAGGTTCTCAAGGAGAATAAATCATCATTTAAATCCCCTTCCATTTTTCTAATTCCATTCCTTTTTTGATTTTGTTCTTCTCTCCTCAAATCTAATTATCTATGTGGTTTTGATAAAAAATTATTCAAAATATAATATTTCATTTTTATGTCAGTGAAATATATCATTATAATTTTATTCCCCTAACTATTGTGTTATAATAATGAAATTATCATCCATACCGTGTTAATTAATGTTATTCAAGGATGATGATGTTTTAATTTCAATTTCCCCATTAAAGGATGGTCATAAAATCCATTTCATGGATAAAAATATTATAATATAAGTATTAAATATTATTTAATGTTGTTGAACTAGTATATATACATACTATTAAATAATGTGACGAAATTGATTCATGTTGATGAAGAAACCATGGAATTAATCTAAATGAATGACATTAATGTTTTATCTTATGATTCATTCATATACCATAAAAAATGATTTGTAAGATGAACTAAACTAATTATTGTTAATTAATAATATATAATTTCAATTATCGAATTTTTTTCCAATTCTATACAATCTTTAATACATGTACAAAAATGAACTAATCAACAAATAAATGGAAACAAGAACTCTCGAATGATGAAATTGTTTCTTTATAACACATAAAAAAGACATAATTGAAAATAATTGATTTATAATATATAAAAAATGAAATAAATGATCTGCATTAATTAATAAATAAATTTAGTTAAATTATCCCAGACAATATGTTAAGGTGAAGAACATGATCAAAGTTAAGGTAATGGATTCTGACTAAACCTCCAATATTTCTTTCAGGTTTCACATTCTCTCACTTTAAACCATTGTAATTATTCATTATATTTATAACATTCATCAAAATAGATTATATATTTTCCATACTTGGGTATTTAGATATGTTCATTTTAACATTTTTGGGGGTATACATGTTTTAAAAATACCCCCTCCAAATTCTTCTCAATATGAAAGCCCAATTAAAGGGAACATCCCAATTTCATACCCATTTTCAATTAAAATACATAATATTTTTCAAGAAAATATTTAATTTATAAAATAAAATATTTTAACAAGAAAAATATTTTTTTAATTTATGGTTATATATATCTATTTTTGAGTTTTTTTAAATAATTTTGAAAATCATTCTATAAACTGCACTAAATAGTTTTATATATTAAGATTTATAAACACTTTTATTACATGATTTCACATCTATTTAACATAACATATCATTATATATGAATATTTTACATTATGAATGTTCATTTAGGATATGAATACATTCTTTCATGGAAATCATTAAGATATTCCCTTTTGATATGCCTTTTGAAATAATAATGATACACATTTCCTTCCCTGAGTAACGCTTATGTTTATGTTTGATTCCTTATATATGATTCTTTATATTGAAAATATATTCATGAGCATGGTATGATGGGTGAAAAATGACGTCACCTTAATGAATTTGGTAATTCTGATGGTCATGAGACCTCATTTTCCATGATCTTGGTGGTTAGCCTTGACTTGGGTTTCTTGTGCAACGGTCCTAGTGGATAGCCTTGACTCATGATCTTACATGTTCAATGAGACTTTAATCATACATATTTCATGTTTTATGTTTCTTCCACATTACTATGACTCAATGATTCCATGTTATATATGTTATACATAATATGTTCATTAATGTTCAATTCCTTTTTTATATCGTCATTTTATGCCTTCTAACCCATGTACTATGCTCTATTATTATGTATATTACCTGACTAGGATTTCTAGTTGATCAATATCTACTTGTATTACCCCTGGTTATCCTATGCATAAGTTTGGGCTAAATGGGAAATAGGAGGTCATTATGATTATTTAATAATTTTTTTGGTTTCATTCTTTATAATTATGCTTCTATTATTCCATATAAACAAGACATTACAATCATTGGGTTGAATTGGATTGATAATTGTGTCTAAAATCATGTGAAAATATGTTTACCAGGCTAGGGATTTTGTAATATTCATTTAGGATACCACCATTTGAAATGGAAAATTCACTTAAGTAATCATCATATGTGTAAGGAAATGAAATATCCTTTCTAGTTGTATGAAATGAAAATAATTATTTTAGTTTATGTGGTGAAATTTCTCAATTTTCAATAGTTAAAGGTTAAGAATTAATATCTAGATGGTATATTAAAATATATTCCAATACACAGCTTCAAATTTGAAAATATTTCTCTAAAAATGGTCACAAATTTACCATTGACATTTCAATTCAAGATGATATTTGTGTAATTGTGGATTGATTAATAATATCAGCACCCATTATCCCAATTCAATGGAAAAAATTGTAGAATATATAGAAATGTTTAACATTTTTTAAATAGTAATTTCTCATGATGTAATGGAATCCATTGTCTATGAAATGGATCCCCTTTTCACTTCTCTATTTTTTCACCCTATTCAATCGGATAATTAAACCCAATTGACATTGGGTGATATATATGATCCTTATATGAATAGTAAGTTAGAATGTATAGATTATGTGTTATAAAAGAATTGTACTGAATATTTTAAGGAAATTGTAATGTCATTGGAATATAATATGACTTTAGTAGAGTTTTATTAAAACAAATGTTTTCAATATATAATATTTATGCCTCTGTTAAAAAAATTGTGTAGTCGTCCTTGTTACACTCTTATTTTTTTGTAAATGAAGGAAACATCACTAATTAGACCTAGTGTTGTCTCAATGACTTTATAGATGTTTTCTTTTATTAAAATATAAATTAATAAATTTTTTATCCAAAAAATAATTTAAATTTCATCATTATAAACAATTATATTTATATATTGGCGACCATGTATTTCGGAATGTTTCATCACGAATTGTTCATTTATATATTGAAAAGAATGGAAAAATAGTTCATTTATTTGTGAGACTATATGAGATCTTAGAATATATCCGTAATGATTTATATTGATTAGATTTTCCCCCAAGATTCTGTGTTACCACAATTGTTTCTAGGACTCTAATGTGAAGATATATTATCTAGATACATGGGACATGACTTGTTGAGATTATGTCACTCTTGAAAACATTTCATCATTTAAATTTAAAATAATTCTTATATTTTATTAATAGAGAATAACATTGTGATGGATAATTAGGTATATTATAAAAATGTTATGGGATAATGTTAATATTCATGGAGATTCTTAGGAAAGATAGAAATTCATGGTGGAGAAATGGATGTAACACATAGAATAAAATAGTAATTTTAAACATTCTAAAGGTAGAATTCAAATAGGTGGGGGGGAATGTGAAACCCCTAGTATGAGTTAATTCCCTCTTAAATTATCTATATATATATACGTTATGTTATGGAATAATTTGTATATATCATAGGATGATTTGGGTTGATTTGGAAGGATTTTCAATCATTTTAAGGGTTAAAGGATTTATATGGTTATGATTACTATGCACCTTCTCAAGGAAACCATACAAGGTGAATTTTTGATTTAATGGAAATCACATGGTCAGTATATTGTTTTCCAATGCAAGAATCCCAATAATTGAAATTATTGGTTTTTAGGTAGTGGAAATTAAAATAGTTGGTAATACATATTTTAGACATGTTCTACCTAACCATATATTCGAGAAATTTATCGATAGTGGATTATTCAAAGGGTTAGTGAAGGTTTTTTTTAAATATGATACTTAGCCCTGAGAAATTATAAACCAATTCTACATATTTGTTATTAAAACTAAAATACATGAATAAAAATACTCACTCATCATCCCATAGATAGCGATCTAAACTTGTAGCCTTCCCTTAGATGATTTCTGATTATCTTTAGATTCAGGATTCCTTTATCGTAGATTATTAATGATTTTTTTCATGGAATACAAAATGTAACTTCATTTTTCATTAATTATAATATAGATCGAGTTTATTTATCTTTAAAACAAACATTATTAAATATTTATGGATGAATGAATGATATTTGAAATTTTTTGATCAAAATTTATTATAATATGATAGATTGATAATTGAAAGCTTCCAAGTTAAGGAGATCATGTGATAATTCTTTGTGTTCAATTTTTTCAAATTTGGTGGGTTTCCCTCCTTCAAATTTCTTAATAATGTGAAGTCTCTAAAATTTATAAATAAATTCATTCATTTTGGGAATAAAAAAATTGATAATCTTTTTGAAATTGTTTTTTTGATTGATCATTAAATAATAATTTATGGGTGATTCTAACAACTAGTTAGACAAAATGATTTAATTTTTTTAATTGAATAAAAATTTGGTTTTCTAGTAAGAAACTAGAAATATCATAGTTGTGGCATGCGTTTATCTTTTAATAGTATTAGAACTTTTGGGTATGTACATGTTACTTTGTGTCAGGCTTAAGGTATTTGATTGTATAACAAAATATGTTGAATTCATCAAGAAAATATTACCACTCATGAGTATAGTTATTACCATTTAGAATATATAGATGTGTGTGTGGGATAAAATGAATTATGGATTCCAGGTGGGCCTAAAAATATTATGTTTTTTTTTTAAATTAAATTTTGTTTTATACAATTATTTTATGTCTTATGTTATATTTTGTATAAAATCATTATAACTATTTTAACTTCCCAAATAAAATTTTACTACCTTAAAATAAATCTATGTGGTAACCATGTTTTTTTTGAGAAGATTTTTGTATCGTCTTAGGGTTTTCCTACTTGGTATGACTTCTCAACCGAACATATGTACTTTTATACGAATGAATACATTTTTTCCATTATAATGGAAAGGGAAATACACAATATTTAATGAGTGATTATTCTTGATGTTTCTGTATTCGGTTTCATGAGATGGTTCTATGGAGTTTTTCATCTAATGGGAGTTAGAATTAGCACATTCATTGTTGTTGCATGTGTGTGTATTCATGTATGTCAAAAAGGGTAAAATTTTCAACCATATTCGTGTAAATTAATTGAAATTTTATTTATCCTTTGGGGTCTTGGAAATGTCACCTAATGCTAGTGACAACTGATCTTTTTACAAAAAATTAGATAGTTTCAAGATGTTACATAATATATCCTTATAAGAAATACATCAGTGTTTCTAATAACGTATTTTAAAGAACATCGTATAATTTAGAAGGGAATTACATATTTAAATTTTTGGGTGTTACATTATCCTTAAAAAATATTGACTCAAATTTATTTTTTTACTAAATTGTCATGTGTATAATTATATAGTTGTAAAATATGATGTATATTTTATAATTATACCAATTTTACATGTCACTAATAGGAAACCTAGTATTTCATAATTAAGAATTTTGAAAAAACATGTATGTAACATTATAAGACTCATAGTTTTGAATTGATTTCCAAATACATACTGTGATACGAGAGAGGTATTTTACACATAAGATTTAATAGATATGTCATCTTATATATTGAGCAAAGGTGTTTCTTCACCATCATGGTTGGTAAAATCGGAAAATTAACATATTTTATTTATTTCCATTGCCTAATCAAAATTTTTTACCTTTTGTTATGTTTTTAAAATTTTTACACTCCTTTATCATCAATAATTCTAAATGAGAAATAAACCTGATGTTTTTTTGATGTCCAAGACTCTCACATAAATTATAATGCATCATATGATTCATATAATGTATGAAATATTTGACTATTTTTCTGTAGTAATATACAAAAATATGTATAGAATATGATATGATAATTCCCAATGAAATAAAAAAATTATTATATATTGAAATAAAATATTAATATCCAAACCAAGAAAATTAATAAAAAAGTTTAATCTAATATTATTCTATAAGTAATCAATAATAAAACATATCAAAATATTTATAATCAAATTAATGGACAAAAAAATTAGAAATATTTAAACACTTAATCATTAATGTGTAATCCTAAACTTTTAATTTGATATCCTTGTAATTAAATATTGATTAAAAATAATTGGAAATATATTTTATTGTATGATACTAGGAATATATAAATCCCAACAAAAATTACATGACACATCTTAACATAAAATTACTCTTCAATCATTAAATTTATTCATAAATTTCATGTTATACAAATAAAATAAATTATCAAATTATTAATGTTAATATAAATTACCCTTATTTAAAATTAATAACTACATATCCATTTTTTCAAAGTAGCTCACAGAGAGTGTGTTTTTACTTAAGCATACCCCAGTGAAGGTCAAACTAGGTGAGAATTTAGACCCTATTACTGTGAACTTAATAATGGTCAAGTTAATTCCCAACCATTATTTTAATGGTTATTTCAAGTATGTTTATATTTTCTAGTGTGTGCATCAAATATTTTATATCCATCCAAAGATATTATTTCTAGGAATCCACACACGCCTTAATTTAATTAAATTTTAGGTTCTCTCTCTGTAATTCAACATATTGATAGATTTTCAAAAATTGATTCTCAAACTAATCCCTATTTATCGAAAAATACAATGTCAATTAATATTAAAATTATATTAAATCATATTATAACCCAATTTGTTATCTATATATTTTTATAATCATTCATAATCCTAATAATAACGATAATATCTAGTAAAAAGTTTAAAATATTTTATTAATTTCATTGATCTTGTGAACATTCATTAAATTAGTAATCCATAATCATATCCAAAATATCTATATAATATTCATCTATTTTCTAAACTCTAATGTTATATAAAAACTCATTTATATAATCTATAATATCCTAGACTGGTAATCTTAGATCTAGTGCTAAAAAATTATTCTATAGAGATAGTATTAATAAAAATTTCTGATACCCAACTTCATCAATTTATAATCAAAAAATATTCATAGAATATAAATACTAATGAACATTTTAGGATTTAGGATTAATCTAATTAAGAAATAAATTACTTAACATTATAGATTCCATACTCCCCCAATATATATTTTTCCACTCTTTTTTGATTTTATTTCCCCATAATAAGCCATGAACATCTCCAAAAAAATATACACCAATTAAACAATTATATTCATATAATATTTATTAATCATATTCATAAACTATAGACACAAAGAAATAAAAATGATGAGATCAAACACATAATATAGTTAACATTCTATAGTATCTATCATGGAGATGAAAACATGAATAATATGACTTCTTAGATAATTAATAAATACATTATATAGTAAATAAGGTGATAAAAATATATCTATTAATGAAATAACAATTTTAAAAATAACATATAAATCAATATGTAATTTTATTATAACGGGATTTATAAAATCAGACTTTATAAATAAACATTCATGGCCTCATGCGAAGACATCATCATAATTGATTAGGTATAAACCAAATACTCAGTATAGTATGTCTCATAAGACCTCTAATTCTTCAAGGGGGTTTCTAATATTGGTTCCCACGCATTATATATAATGTTTAATGTATTCATTATATTATAAAAAATAATAACAACAATATACTTAATCAAGATTTCATTATAATCAATATATATTAATATATAATCACTTATATGAATTTCCAATATTCCTAATTACCTAATCAACATTCCTTAATAATAAATAATCACCAATATTTAACTAAATTTTTTATGGATTATCAATGTTTCCCAAGTCAATAAATGATTTTTTTTAAAATATATTGTATGATATATGGTAAAATATAAGAATGTAATTAAAATGTACATTCATAAAACATTTGTAAATTTTTTAAAAAAATAGTGTAAAAAGTAACAAGAAAAACAATATTTAAGATAATACAAAAAATAAAAATAAAAAAATATTTTAAAAATATTTTAAAATAATAGATCCTTATGAATAAATTATTATTATGTATAATTTATTGGTTGTTTGAAAGAAATATATATTTGTTTGATGAAATATATTTTAAAAAATATGTTGAAAATTATTTGCATTTAGTTTTAAAAATTCACATAATAATAGTAATAAATAGAAATTTGGAAGCACCCTCAAAACATGGAAATTAAGTAATGTAAATTTAATTGTCATGATGTAATGAAGAGTTTTTCTTGCTTAAAATGTAAAATAATGATATTATTTCTAGTTTTCAAATGAAACAAAAACATTACATGTTTTGGAAACATTAAAATGATTCCTTTTATAGTTTATAAATATATTAAATTTAAAGAGATGTTATTCTTAATAAATAATCATATTATAGAATCCTGATTGTCTTGAAAGACATAGAATATTAATATATAAAATAATTTTTACTAACCATAGATCCAAAATAAATTCACATTTTATAATAGATATTTTTTCAGTTATTTTCTATAACAATGGGTGTAAAAATAAAGAAAATAAATTACAAACCTATAAATACCGATGATATTACAATATATGAGGTGTTTATGAATGATATAATATAAAATTACCCAATTTAAAATTGAAGAATATACAATGCTAATTAAAAGAGTGGTTCTAAATTGTTCCCTCAGACCTTTGGTAAAAATATAATGAAAAAAATATGAATACTATAACAATATATGGTTTTATAAATCTAATTTATTAAAATAAATAATATTTAAAAGTTAATTCATGTGATATAAAACATATTGTTCAAACAAAATCATGGTTCACAATAAGAAAAATGTATTATGGAAACAAATTTGAGGCCACTAACCCTTGCACATTCTGTAACACATGAATAAAAGCGTTTTGAAATAGATAACAACAAGGGGAACACTATGTAATATAATTTAAGAGTGTATGATGATATAATATTTGATATAGGGATTTTATACTCTATATAATATAAATATTTGTGTAATTGGAAAAATGTATCAATGTTGGTTATTTCAAATGAAAAACCCTAACCATGGATTCCAGCTTTGGAAGACACATTCCATGACCATGAAAATTAAATTTATATATACTATTATTATATATCATATTAATATTTACATCTATATTTATATATTATATTTTTTCATAGCATCATTTTACAAATTGTATTATAATTATTTGTTGTAATCCATTAGTTTTGTTTCTACAAATCTATTTCTCATTCATTTTTTGATTCATTAGTTTCAACCCATTCCTAGTGGACTTGTATTCAATATCTATGTTGTTATAAAAATTATATATATTTATTTTTCTTTTATAATATACACTTTTATAACAACACAATTCTGTTATTTACATGAATTGAAATATTGCATCCCTTCAGTCGGTAGTCTGTAAGTACTCATTAACAATATTTTATTTTTTTCAAGGATGAAAATGTTTGAAGATATAAAAAGATACTTTTATGGAAAAATATTTATATCTTAAATATAATATTAATTAATTAATTAATTATATATCTACCAATTTTCAGGGGTGATGAAAAATAAATTACATTGCTTTGGTAGGTGTTGGTCTGTCAGTATAGATGACTTAAATTTCTATTTCTCAATGGAAGGTTATGTTGTAAGGTCAAAATTATTTTATTATTCATAAATCATAATTATGAAAAAAAATATAATATATAATCATTTAATTAATCTACCTAACCTAACCTGATTGGTGGTTATGGGAAAAGAATTATATCTCATCCTACAGGCCATTGTCAACATATACATATGAGTGGAAATTTATTTCCCGTTAGTTAAAAGGAATAAAAAAAATAGTTTTAAACTAAAATTTAAAAACATAAATAGTTTATATATAGTATTTATATTATCTTAATATGTTTATTTAATATTAGTAACATTATTATGAAGAAATAAACTTGAAAATTCTCTAAAATAACAAATACCTCTACCGTGGGTAACCTTTTTTGAAAAACATTAACGGATTCTAGTATGGATATATTGTTAATAAATTAACCTATATGTTATGTATCATTATTTATGGAAGGAATTTTGGTCGATACATGTTGATCTAATAGAGAATTGGGTATTGAATTGATGTGAGGACATGAGGCTCTCTTTATATGTTAGGGGACCATGATCATTGAAAATATAACGAAATTTTGAATATAATCAATTTAATTCTTATCAAAGGTGTGTCCAATTTAGTATAATTTATAATATATGAAATTTAATGGTTAAAATATCCCAAATTAGTTCATTTTGGAAACCTCTAATGCCCCGACCGTCTTAAATTTTTATTGATTTTTTGATAATCCACCTTTCAAGGGGTGAGGTGGAACCCTTACAAGGCCCGTAGGGGTATGTATTACATGGGCCATAGGCCTTAGAGGAATTCATTTCCCATAGGCTTCAAACATTGCATAGAAACCAGACTAACTACTTGGAACTGCTCCTCCCCAGCATCTTCATCATGAAATTATCTCTCCACCTTGGCATTTATTGTTCGGCTAGGCATTCCCATGAATGAAAAGGCTTGTCTCGATGGCAGGTTCAATACACTCTAATTCTTACAATAAATTTATCTTTTGCTGTGGTGAAATATCCTTCCTCATCCTCATTATAGATCATGTTTCTTGTAGGTTGTCTGGTTTTCATCTACACTTAAGGTGGCTCAAAGGCCTTGAGGTTTCCCTAATTCCTTACTGACCCGAAGGCCTGGGTGGCCCGAAAACCTTGAAGGACTGAGGGACCAAATCAGTGGCCCGAAAGCCCAAACAAGGGCATATTCCTGGATGCTATAGTTCCAAATAGTGTCTGCTACACTTCCCGCTACAGTACCTGCTACAATACTGAACAGTTCCCGCTATAGTGCCTACTACAGTAATGCTACAGTACTGCTACAGTACTTGAAATTCTTCCTCCGCCTGGATTTGATCCATGTTCAATTGGATTCACTTACAGAGTCCTTACCAACTGGGATAAGGCTCATGTGAAGTTCATTTTAGACTATTTCCAGTGTTTATTTATGCCTTAATGCATTGTTTAACCTACCATGTTATCCCATTTTAACTATTAACATAGTGAAATTTGTTTTTCATGGTAACATATTTCAATGCAAAAAAATTTAGAAGAAATAATTATATAATATTTTTAATACTGAAAAAACAAATTTAGTGATTTTTAAAATATAATATATTTATAGGTGATTAAAATTAATTTTAATATAAGTATGAAAGACATATTAAAATGTAGTTTTTGAAAAAATTACTTCATGAAATAAATGAATGTATACAAAAGTCATGTAGAAAATTAAATTTAATGAAAATAACTATGAAAATTTATAAAAATGATAATTTTTTTAGTTTAATAATAATATAAAATTTATCTTACCTTGTAAATACATGATTAATGAAAATATACAAAATAAAACTATTATTAGTAGAAAACAAAAAATAGGTTTTAAAATATCCTACATAGATTTCCCATTTATACATAATATCATAAATTTTAACTTTCTGTCCATAAACATATATATTTTATATAAAAATGTTTTCATAAATGATTAATTAATTCATTAATTCAGACGGTGTCATAATATTTACTTTTTTTCTAAATAAATTTAATTTTCACTATCACAAAAATATATAGAATTGGGAATATTACAAAAAAAAACTCATCCTAATATAAATTTAAATTTATGAATTTAAAAATATATTTCATAATTTCAAATTAATATTTTTTGGAATTTATAATTTTAATGAATACGTTAAATATAATGGAAAATAGGTTTTATGGAAAAATGACATTACAAAATTTCATGTGTTTTAAATCTCATTTTATATAAATTTATATTTAATTTAATGATAAATTTTTAGTTTATAGATTAAAATATTATAAAAGTGAACTATTTTTGGAAGTAAAAAACACTTTTAAAACAATTTTTTGGTAAATAATACTTTTTAAATTGATTTATTTTAATCTTATATGATAAATTAACCATATTATTATTATTAAATATCACTCGGGAAAATATAATAATTAATTATCTTTATAAAAAATTAATGATATATTAACATTTATTAAATTTTATATCTTGTGACTCATTTTAGATCTGTGTAGTCTGTAACATATTCTATATGAAATAGTATTATTTAATGAATAACTACATATTGAAATATTGGGGGGTTACACAACTATTTTATATGGACTAAAGAATTGATTAAGAAATAATATTGTTGTAGTGGACCACTAAAAATTTCCCACTCAAATTTCATTTACAATATATGATAATTTATTACAGAATTATTAATATATATTTATTCCATTATATATTATAATTTTATATTGATGTCATTCAAGGGAATAGTGGGGCTCATATGACTTCCTAATGCTCAATTGGGTACTAGGTGAGGAAAAATAGGGTACCTGGTTGCTCCAACTACCAATTTCAATTATTATTCATTTACTTATTTTTCTATGGTCAATTAAGGGTCTTTTTGATCAATATTTTCTACTCCAAAACTCCAAATTTATACTTCAAAAAGATGAAATAATTATATTTAACGAATCTTGACAATTTCATTTCATAGTCACTTAGATTTCAATACATGGATATCTATTTTCCAAAATTCTCACATACCCAAATTGGTATAACTTGTTTCACATATCTTATACAAGAATTTAAAATATGATTTTTTTTAGATTAGATACCATAATAAAAAATGTGTAAATATAGAATATAATTTTCATTAAAATTTTAGAAGATAAATAAATAAGAATCAAGGGCTCAAAATGATGATATTAGGTTTTATGATAACCAATATATAAATATAATCTAAAATGTGGTTCTACAATAATAAATAATCTACCCTTATTAATCATAATAACTCTCAGATAAATAAATATTACTAAAAATATCTTATTTATGTTGATCTATCATTGAAAAAAAATATTAGGTTTCATAGAAATTTTTTTTTATCATTCTTAAATTTTTATTTATATATATTGTAATTTTTCATAAATAAGTTAATTTAGTTTGACCATTTCGACTATGACTCAACATTGAATTAACAATATTAAATAGTTGATACAGAAGGGATGAGACCTTATACACAATTCGATACTTTTCCCTTAATTTATGTAATTTTCATTTATTTTTATTCTCGATTTTTTTAATTACAATACATTTACTATATAACTTCCATTCCCTATTTTAGAAGAAAAAATGGGTCTGGAATTTTTCTTGTTTTGAGTAAATGGTGAATAAATCCTATACATCACTCTAAAATGGGTAAAATTGAAATTTCATTTTTCCAGGGATAAATATTTTACCTTTTGTGGAAGGAAAAAAGAAAATTGGCATATCTAGTCATTATAATATATAAATTTCACAAAGGTTTTATTAGTTTTCTATAACCATTATTATAATGGTCCAGACCTCTCTAGTCCATCCCTTTGTGAAAATGTGTTGCTGTAGCTGTTCCGAAAGGTCAAGGTGACTTGGAAAGCATTTGGGTGGACTATTATGGAAATCTAAAGGGTTATGGCCTTCACACAGGAGGCGCACGGTTTGTCAAACAGTGCGTGCAAACCGTGCGAGGTTGGTGTTGGAGGCACTAGTCTCCACACGGGCAGCACATGGTGTGCCTACATAGTGTCATCAAACCCTGCAAGGTTAGTTTTGGAGGTAGTGGATAACACACTGTTAGCACACAGTTTGTCTAACCGTGCGTTCTAACCGTGTGAGGAGTGTTTGATGAGGAAGAAGCTAACGCACGGTTAGTGCACGGTTTTCCAAACCGTGCAGACTAACCTTGTGGGCAATTAAAGTTATATCCTGAAATTGTGGATCTGAAATATTTTTTTTCTAAATGGTTCTTCTAAGCCCCTAATTGGCCATACCTCAGGATTACCCTTCATTGTAGGAAGAAGAGCCTCTCCTAATCATTTTTTGAGGTGAACTAGAGGCTTCTCTTGGAGAATCGAATCTAGTTTCTTGACGTATGTGATCAATCTTGTTTGGTTTCATAGATCTTCTTAGATTTACTCCTCATCTCATCTTGGTTTCATAGATCTTCTCCCGTTATTGTTAGATCTAAGTGTGTGGATGTCGAAATTTATGAGCTTTTGTCTAGGTTGTGTTATGAGAGGAGATCTATAGAGGATTCATGGAGAATCGGCCCGGTTTCATGGGAGTTCTTCGACCGTTGTGGTTTTCCTTGAAAACCGTTGAGGTATGGTATTCTTGGATTCTCTAATTGTTTATGTGAAATCGTAGAGTTAGCATTATTTATACCTTTGGATCACAATGGAATTGACCTAATTAAATACTTGAACTGGATTAAAATATTTGGTTTGATCTCATGCTGTTGCTTTGTAATTTGATAACGATTCACCTCCTGATTTTCTTGATAGTGTGATATCTATGCCTTGCTTGTTAGCATGTTGTTTTTTATGAAATTTGTAAAGAACGTAAAGAAGGAATTAATTGATAATTAATTATCTAACGAGAAAGATCCATGTAAATGTATTCAGTTGTTTTTGTTGTGGTTGTTGATCCAAATTGATGTTAATGAAATTGATGCTGATGTAGGTGATTGCCGTAGTGGGTTGGTAAACCTGAAATCTGTTGGAGCATGTTGTTTGAAGGCTAGATGCCTTGTTAAAGGGCCAAGTTCGCAAATTTATGTTATTTTTTACTTTCTTGATGCTGGTGCTGTGATGTGATCCACTGTGGATGTTGTGATATGGGGGCATGCATGCCATGTGGTTGTTGCAGCAGATGATGCCTACAGTGGCAAGATGCATCGGTTTATGCATGTTAGTGTCATGGAGGACACCAAGGATGATGGAATGAGATGGATGTGATTTTTGGATGCTTGGTGCATTGTTTGGTTGTTTATCTTCTTTACTTTTTCCCCACTACGTAAGGAAGCAGGTCTTACATACCCTTCTTCCTAGGGAGGCGATGACACGGAATGTATGCCACATACTTTTTGTGTTTATCCACTCAAGGGAGAATGGGTATACGCATTTGATATAGGTGGAAAAGACTTGAGGGGTCATACATCTACTCACCGTGTTTAGCCCCTTGTCTTTATTAGCATAGGATGATTTTCTAGAATTCCTGGAAATATGGGAAGGTAATTATGTAATGAATGTTTGAATAAATGATGTTAACCCATGGGGTTGGAGTTGGTTGAATCTTAATGATGAGGTTGAGAACTTTTGATGGGACAATACTTCATGGATGTGATGTTAATGTAATTTTAATGTGTAATTGTTTGTGGATAATTAATGATAGAAGAATTAATTAACATACAGTGGAATTGATAAAAAGGTAATGATGTAATCTAATAAATCATTTAAATGGTTGTGTGCTTAAAGGATACTTAGTCATAGAAGTGGCAATCCAAAGTCCGAGAGATGTTTGCTGCAGTTGTGTCTATTACTAGGTTATTCCCAGAGTGTGGTAGTGAGTTATAGTATATTCTATACTTATTGTGTTTCTATATGCTACTCCACCATGTCAATAAGGGAAACTGGCACCCCAGGGATTCTGATCCCTGGGGGGTGTTTTCCCCAACATTCCACTGGGAGGATGAATGGCTGACTACCCCCTTTGACCCCACTCTCTTCACTTGGTAGATACTAGTTTCATTAGGCACAGAGGTAAGATATCCCTGTATAAGTGTGTAGAGGGCTGGAATGGCTTGTGTTTATTCACACAAATTTATTCTGGATAGAGTATCCTATGGACTAATATAGGTGTGATGTGTATATGTTGTGATGGCTTGAGGATCCTTAATCATTGTATGGGATGTAATGGATTGAGGAATAATACTTGACGTATGATACATGTTATGTGAGCTGTGGTGGCTCACGGAAACTACCTGGTTACTTTTTGTTGTGAGGATGGTGCATTACTTATCCCAGGTGTCTGCGGGAAAGCTTTTGTGGAGCACATGGTGCAGATTGTGGAGCTTAGCCCAGGTGTATACGGTCAAGACTTTGGAGAGAGATGCACAAGACGTATGTCGTTGGGGAAAAGAAGAAAATCAGTGGGGATGTAGTAGCGGGGTACCCTTGATATTCTTTACTATATGATATATTTTTGTATGCATTACTTAGTGAGAGTAGCCATGGTGAGGTTGGGAACATTGTATACCCGTTTAGGTGATGAGTTAGTTTTACTGTTGTTAACTGTGGTTTAGCATGCTCTGTTTACATTTTCACGAGAGGATTCGAGGAGGATCCAACTAATTATACTGTTATACTCACCCTACGTATATATAAACTGTTTTTCAGGTCACTCGGTGCAGGTTGGAGATCATGCTGGTTAATACTAGCTTGTGGTTGAAGGAGATGTTTGGACTTGTGGTCACTGCTTTTTTTGTACTCTTTGTGGTACATTCTGTAATTCCCTTCCAGTTGTAGTACTTTTCCATGACATTTTATATGTGTACTTGGGTTTCTTTTATATTCCAGTTATATGTTGGAGTTGATTGGTGTCTATCTTATCTCTCTCTTCCGCATGTGTTCTCTTAGAGGGTAATGCCTCCCATTTTTGTGTTTACTATACCCTCAGTGCTAGTCACCAACCCAGGGCCTACAGGAGGCAGGACTCGGGGGTCATTATCTCCCTTCTCACATTGTTGGCCTAGGAGTTTCACATTGTGGGGAGGGGGTCGTGACAGAGTTTTATCAGAGCTCTGGTTGAGGGATAGGATGGACTTTGGAGTTAGAAATGGGTGACGTTGCATGGGTAGGTAGGGAAAAAGTGTCATTCATGTTTAGAAAGTGAGGTAAACACTGGAGGCCGGCTGAGACATAGGAGATTAGGGCCCCCTATGATCTGATGTACATACCTTTATGTTTAAAATGGATACTAAACAAAGTAATACTAGTTGCATGGTAGATACCTAGGAAAGGATCATTCATCATTCTTCTTGTGCGTGGGTTTGAATGGGTAGACCATGGGAGATGTTAACCAAAAATGAATGAAAGAAATTTTTTTTATTAATCTTGAGTCTTATATATTACAGGATTAGGAGATCTAATGGTTTGTTATTTTATAGTTATGGCTCTAGGTTGAAGTCCTCGTCAGGTTTGTGCAGAAAATGTCCAGCAAGCTGTTCTAGTAGAACTCCATAGGGTAGAGGTTGATGACGACGACACTTAGAGGATGGCAGTCCTAGAGTTTTAGCGCCAGAGTCTATAGAAGAATGAGGGCTCTGTTTCAGATGCAGTCGCGAAAGACTTGTTGGAGGAGGTCGAGATATGCTTCAGTTCGATCCATGCTCAAGAGAAGCACTGGGTGTCGTTGGTTTCGATGATGCAGCGTGGAGCAGCAAGGCAGTGGTTGTTGTTGTTCCTCCGGTATCGTGAAAAGTTAGCGATCTCATGGGAGGAGTTACGAGACAAGTTTAGAGACGAGTTCCTTTCTTCGACTACGAAGGCATCTAGTCTCCAAGACCATCTTACCCTTCTACAGGGGAGCTACACTATTCGAGAGTTTGGAATTCGTTTCTGGAAACATTTACAATATGCTTCGGACCTATTACCAGATGTGGAGGCTAGGGCGAGGCATTTCGAGGAGGCTTTGCATCCAGAGATCCAGCGCCAGGTCCCCCCATTTATGTTAAACACATATATTGAGGTTCTGGGAAGGTAAGAGGTTGTTTAGAGGACCTTGTCCAGGACCATATCATCACCAGAGGGGGATCGACATGATTCTTCATGAAGCAAGGCTGTGGTCTGGGGTTCCTGGTTCTCAAGGAAGAAGATATTCTGTTCAGCTGGGGGTAGGTCCCTTCCCATCACATCTTATTTCTCCGGAGGAAGCAACTCTTAGGCCTATGCTAACGGATAAGGTTATTGTTTTTCTTGTGGGGGTTGTGGCCATCAGTAGTGGGGGAGCCCAACCTTTCAGAGTAGTCATCATGCACCAGGTGTTATGCTCCAGGATCCTCCATTGAGGCAGTTTTCGCAGAGGCATCAGCCGCAAGTTGCACCAGCTTTATATCAGTAGAGGGTAGATGGGACATGCATAGGACAACCCCATGATGATCCCCATCATCAGAGAGCAGAGCATGGCCATGTTGGTAGTCGTCATAAGGGTCAGAGAGGTCGTGGAGGTCGTGGTGAGCTTCACGCTCTAGCGTTGCCAGCACCAGGTGATCCATATGTCATTCGAGGTACCCTTTTCTTGTTTCTACCTTGATGTATGCCTTGATTGATTCAGGAGTGACACACTCCTTCATATAACCTACCCTTGTTCTTGCTTTGGGACATGAGGTAGAGAGGCTTCCAGTTCCCTTGGCATTGACTACGCTAGCTGGAGGTCGAGCTGACTTGTTTGAAGTATGTAAATACTGTGAGCTAGTGTTGGGGAAACACCACTCTTGGGGATATTTCATATGTTTACGAATATAACCATATGATTTCATCCTAAGCATGGATTGGTTGTATTCGGTTCATGCAATCGTGGATTGCTTTAGGAAGAATGTCATTTTCCTTGGTGCTGATGGAGAACAAGTGGTGTTTGTTGGTGAACGACATCCTTTGATGGGTCATAGGCGCGTTCCATTCATATCATCCATGGAGGCTGAGATGATTCTGAGTTCTTCGGAGGTCTAAAAGTTTGTGTTTCCAAGGGTCATAGAGGAGTACCCTCATGTCTTTCCAGAAGAAGCTATAACATTACCACCTCGACGGGAGATCGAGTTTGGGATCGAGCTACAGACATGAGTGTATTTTATCTCTGTGTCTCCATATAGGATGACCCCTTCTGAGTTACGAGAGATATGTATTTAGCATGATGGTCTATTGCAGTGCAGTTTTGATCAACCATTTGTGTCACTATTGGGTGCACCCATTCTGTCCGTGAAGAAGGTCGATGGTAGTTTGCGGTTGTGTGTAGATTATCTTCGCTTAAACAAGGTGGTAATAAAAAATCTCTATCCTCTTTTGCGGATGGATGAATTATTCAATCAACTGAAGGGTTCATGTTGGTTCTCAAATATTGACTTGCTGTCAGGATATCACTAGATGCGTGTGAAGGATGAGGATATGCCGAAGACATCTTTCCGCTGTCTTCCTGGGCATTATGAGCTTGTTGTAATGTCGTTTGGCGTGACGAATTCTCCAGCTGTATTCATGGGATTGATGAATGTTGTGTTCCGTGAGTTCTTGAACTATTTTTTGGTAGTTTTAATTAATGACATCCTTGTGTACTCCACATCTGAAGAGAAGCATGCATAGCATCTACGAGCCATTTTGGGTGTTCTGCTTCGACATCAGCAGTTCAGGAAGTTGTCAAAGTGTGAGTTTTGGGCTCGATAAGTCCATTTGATAGGCCTTGTTGTGTCCCAAAAGTGAGTAGATGTTTATGCATCGAAGATATAAGCAGTTGTGTCTTAGAAATCCCCCAAGATAGTGTCATAGGTGCGAAGTTTCCTTGGTCTCCCAGGCTAATATAGGAGGTTCATATCCAATTTATCCTGAGTTTCAAGTCCTCTAACAGCTTGACCAGGAAAAATCAGGCATTCATATGGACTGATCAGTGTCAAGAAGCTTTCGAGTATCAAAATGAGAAGTTAGTAAGTGCTCCATTCCTTTGTCTTCGAGCTGAGGGAGTTCAGTTTGATGTTTCCTGTGATACTTCACGTCTGGGGTTAGGCTTTATTCTTATGTAGCAGAGGTTAGATGTTTCTTATGGGTCTCGACAGTTACGTCCCCCCAAATGTAACTATGCCACCCATGATCTTGAGGTGGCTGCCGTGGTGTTTTTGCTAAAGTTTTGGAGACATTTCTTCCTTGGTGAGCGCTTTTTGGTTTTCGCTGATCATAAGAGTTTGAGGTATGTTTTCTCCCTGCAAGACTTGAACATAAGACATTGTCGGTGGATGGAGTTCTTATAGGAACACAACATTGAAATATCTTATACACTTGGAAAAGGGAATATTGTAGCTGATGCGTTGAGAAAAAAGTCACATAGCGTTTCTGTGCATGAATCTAGAGATTCATGGAGAGTAATGGAAGAACTGTCAGCATTGCATCTTTATATGGGAGAAGTTTGGGGTAGAGGTTGTATTTTTCAGATGATGTTATAGTCATCCTTGATTCGGAAGGAGGATGAGTCCCAGTTGGGGGATCTTGAGGTGGAGTTCTGGAGAGACTGAGTTGTTTGTGGTGAGCCCCAGATGCTTGGTTGGAGGACGAACAACACCGAGTGTTGTATCATGGAAGGCCTTTTGTTCCCTTGGATATGCATGTGATAGTTCTCAGAGAGTTCCATAGTTTTCCTTTAGTGGTACATCCTGCTGTGACAATGATGTAGCGATCTTTGAGGAGTCAGCTTTGGTGGCCCGGGTTGAAGCGTGTGGTTGCGGAGTTTCTGTCTTAATGTTTAGTCTGCCAGAAGTTGAAGGATAAACACTGTGTTCTTGGTGGTCTTCTCCAGCCATTATTGATTCCCCAGTGGAAGTGGGAGGTCATCTCAATGGAATTTGATACAGATTTACCTCGACCCCCGGGAGGACATGACATTATTTGGGTGGTAGTGGATCATTTAACAAAATCAACCAACTTCATAGCGATCATGGAGTAAATCATAGTGGAGGATTTGTTGAGGCAATATCTAGAGGAGGTGGTGAGACATCATGGAGTCCCAAGGACAATTATTTCTGATCAACATACTCATTTTACATCCATGGTGGGGAGAGGTCTCCAAAATGATTTTGGTTCTCAACTATGCCTTTGCACTGATTTCCATCCTCAAATAGATAGTCATACCGAGCGAACTATCCAAAAACTTGAAGACATGTTATGCTCTTGTGTTCAAAATTTTGGAGGGTCATGGATGAGGCATTTTCCCTTGGTGGAGTATTCTTATAATAATTTTTTTCACTCCAACATCGATATGACCCCATTTGAAGCCTTGTATGACCGGACATTCCGTTCTCCGTTGTGATGGACTAGGGTCGGAGTCAGCAATTCACGGAACAAAACTCGTGTATAATACATCGAAGATGGTTTAGGTAATTCGTGAGTGGTTGATGGTAGCCCAATATCGTCACAAATCAAAATCCAATCAATGAAGGATACCCTTAGAGTTTAATGTTGGGGATCATGTGTTCTTAAAGGTGACACCCTTTCATGGGCATTGAAGGTTTGTCCGTGGAATCAACCTTTATCCACGGTTTGGCGGGCCATTCACGTTGTTATCTTGTCTTAGAGTTGTGGCGTATCAAGAGGAACTTCCCCCTTAGATGAGTCATATACATGATGTTTTTCGTGTATCACAACTACATCGTTATATTTATGAAGACTCCCACATCATATATTGGGGAGAGATCGATGTTGATAATGATTCCACCTTTGAGGACTAACCTGTGGAGATCCAAGACCACAAGGAGAAGGTGTTGCATGGGTGTTCTATCCCCATAGTTCGTGTCTTGTGGCGACACAACAGCTTGGAAGAGATTACTTGGAAACGTGAGTCACAGATACATGCTCTGTACCCCGAGTTGTTTGATGTTTAACTTTTATCAGGTTTGATGTAACTTTTGTGGTTGTGAAACTTTCATGTTAATGAGATGTCTCCCTTTGTTGATTTTGTGGATTGTTCTCTTTTGAGAGGTATCTTGGTGGGTGGTTGATCAGACCCTGTTTCGTTTTCTTTTTTATGTGGATTTTGGATTCTCGAGGACGAGAATGTTTTAAGATGTATCTAATGTAATGGAACATACATCTCCGATCTATTCTTTTTTTAAAATGTGGTGCGAGCGGTATTCTGGAAGGTCAAGGTGACTTGGAGTGTATTTGGGTGGAATTTGATGGAAATTTAAAGGGTTATTTCTATCACATGGGAGGCACACAATTTGTCAAACCGTGTGTGAAAACCATGCGGGGTTGGTGTTGGAGGTAGTAGCCTTCACACAGGAGGCACAGAGTTTTCCTAAACCATGCAGCCAAACTGTGCAAGGTTATTTTTTGAGGTAGTGGCTAACGCATGGTTAGCACAAGATTTGACTAACCGTGCGGCCTAACCGTCCGATGAGTGTTTGACGAGGTAGAAGCTAACGCACAGTTAGCGCACTGTTTGCCTAACCGTGTGGACTAACTATGTGGGCACTTAAAGTTAGATCCTAAAATTCAGGATATGATCTCATTTTCTGATAAATGGTTTGTTTAATCCCCTAAGCGGCCATAACATAGGAGTACCCTTCCCTGGAGTTAGAATAACCTCTCACAAGATTACTGGAGGAGATACCGAGGCTTCTCTTGGTGAATCGATTCTGGTTTCTTGAGGTATGTGAATGTTCATGTTTGGTTTCTTAGATCTTCATAGATCTACTCCTCATCTCTCCTAGGTTTATTAGATATATTCCTTTTATTGGTATATCTAAGTGTGTGGATGTCGAAATTGATGATCTTCTGTCTTGGTTGTGTTAGGAGAGGCGATATATGGATGATTCATCGAGAATCGGCCCGATTTCTTGGGCGTTATTTGACCGTTGGGGTTTTCCTCAAAAACCACAGAGGTCGGGGATTTGTGGTTTCTCTAATTTTTTATGTGCAATTGTAGAGTTAGCATGATTTATCCATTTGGATCACACTAGAATTAAACTAATTAAATACTTGAACATGATTAAAATAATTGGCTTGATCACATGTTGTTTCTTTGTACTGTGATAATGGTTCGCCTATTGATATTCTAGGTAGTGTGATATCTATGCCTTTCTTGTTAGCATGTTTTTTTTGATAAAATAGATAAAGAACGTAAAGCCAGAATTACTTTATAATTAATTGGCTAAAGATAAAGAGTCATATTAACAAATTCAGTTGTTGTTGTAGTTGTTGTTGATCCAAATTGATGTTAATCAAATTGATACTGTTGTACGTGATTAACTTAGTTGGTTGGTAAACCTAAAATCTGTTGCTGACTGTTTTTTGAAGGCTAGATGCCTTGTTAAAGGTCCAAGAGCCCAAATTGATGTGATCTTGGATGGATTTTTTGATGTGGGGGCATGGATGCCTTGTGGTTGTGGTAGGAGATGATGGCTAGAGTGGAGAGATGCATATGTTTTTGCATGGGGGTGTCAGGGAGCACACGGGGGGGTCGATGGAATGTGATGGATGTGATTGCTTTATGATTGGCACTTTGTTTTGTTGTATATCTGCTTTACTTTTTCCCACTGCTCACGGAAGCTGGTCTTGCTTACCCTTCTTCTGAGGGAGGAAAAGACATGTGGGGTATGACACGTGCTTTCCATGTTTAGCCTCCTAATGGAGAATGGGTCTACACTCTTGCATATAGGTAGAAAAGAATCTACTGGTAGTACATCTACACACTATGTTGAGACCCTTGTGTTTAGTAGCATATTAAGCTTTTATAGAATGAATGGGAATATGGGACGGTAATTCTAGAATGAATTTTTGAAAAAATGATGTTAACCCATGGGGATGGAGTTGGTTGAAACTTAATGATGAGGTTGAGAATTTTTGAAGGGACAATGGTTCTTGGATATGATGTTAATGAAATTTTAATGTGGAATTTTTCATGGTTAATTATTTATTAAAGAATTAATATAACCTACAGTGGAATTGATAAAAAAGGAATGAAGTAATCTAATAAATTCTTGAGATGGTTGTGTACTTATATGATACATAGTCTTAGAAGTGGCATCCCAGAGTCCGAGCGCTGTTACTTAGAGTTGTGTCTAAGACTAGGTTATGCCCAAAGTGTGGTAGTGAGTTATAGTATATTATGTACTTTTTGTGTTTCTATATGCTACTCCACTCTGTCAGTAAGGGAAAATGGAACCCTTGGGATTCTGAGCCCTGGGGGTGAGTTTTCCACAACATTACGATGGGAGGATGAACGACTGACTACCCCCATTGACCCCACTCTCTTCCCTTGGTAAATACTACTTCTATTAGGCATAATGGTTAGATTTCCCCAAATATGTGTGTAGAGGGCTGTAATGTTTTGTGGTTATTCACACACATATATTCTGGATATAGTATCCTATGGTCTAATATAGGTGTGACATGTATAGGATGTGATGGATTGAGGATCCTTACTCGGTGTATGGACTATAATGGAAGGAGGTATAATACCAGACATATGTTACACGTTATATGAGCTGTGGTGGCTCCCCGAAACTACCTGGTGACTTTTTGTTGTGAGGATGGTGTGGTGCATACCCCAGGTGTCTGCGGGCAAGCCTTTGTTGTGCACGTGGTGCAGTTTGTGGAGCTTAGCCCAGGTGTATATAGGAAAGCCTTTGGAGAGATATACACAGGACGTATGTCATTGGGGAAAAGCGGCAAACTTGTGGGGAAGTAGTAGCAAGGTACCCTTGATATTATTTACTATATGATATATTCTTGTATGCGTTACTTGGTGAGAGTAGATATGGTGTGGTTGGGAACATAGTATACCTGTTTAGGTGATGAGTTAGTTTTAGTGTTGTTCACTGCGCTTTAGCATGATTTCTTTACTTTTCCACGAGAGGATTCGAGGAGGATCCTACATAGTATACTGTTATACTCACCCTACGTATATATAAACTGTTTTTCATGTCACTCAGAGCAGGTTGGAGACCTGGCTGGTTACTACTAGCTTATGGTTGTAGGAGATGTTCGGGCTTGTGGTCACTGTTGTTTTAGCTTTATTTTGGGTACTTGCAGTTTTTCCTTTCCAGTTGTAGTAATTTTCCATGACATTTCATATGTGTACTTGGGTTTCTTTTATATTCCAGTTCTGAGTTTGAGTTGATTGGTGTCTATATTATCTCTATCTTCTGCATGTGTTCTCTTAGAGTCTAATGCCTTCCATTTGTGTGTTTACTACACCTTCAGTGATAGTCACCAACCCGGGGCCTATTGGAGGCGGGACTCGGGGGGTTATTATCTCCCTTATCACATTTTCGGCCCAGGAGTGGAACACTTTGTGGGGAGGGGGTCATGACAATTATTACAATTTTATAAACAATTAAGGTGAGATATTTTTGTTTCATAGTATATCATTATGTTGTGTAATATATGTTATAGTTTCATGCCCACATTTTCCTATAATTTTTATATTATTAGATTAAATTTTTAGTTTTTCACCAACTCTTTCCATGTGAGTGATATTTTTAATATAAAACTACATTTGGAGTCCATTTATGATTTTGTTTGGGAATACCCTATTCATCATCCCATTGATTAGATACATTACCATGTTATATAATATATTTATCTAAAGTTCATTTAGTTAATTTTTTTGAAATTATTTAGTTTTATTTATTTATAGAAATATATTGGTTATTTGTAATGTGATTTTTGATATATAATTTACCAAATTGACAAAATTTTATTACATTATTTTCATTAAAAAATTAATTAATTTCAAATATTATTTTATAAAAAATGGGAAGATCCTATATAAATATTTATTCATTTATCAATATGAATGATGTTCTATAATTCACAATCTTTTTTAGATTACATTGTATAGATTATTTTGAGTCTTCATTTTATTCATTTTGGTGACCAAATCTGCGATAATTTAGGAAATCATTCATTGATTATCACTTTATCTATAATAATTTTATTTCCAATTATAATTTAATAAAACTAAAAGAATAATTTAAATGAGAATAATGTATTATAAATATTATGATGAATCATCAAAACTATATGTGTATTTTATCCTCAAAAAATATTTTGGGATGATGTTATGATTAATGTATGATATTATTTAATATGATTTAGGGTCTCTTTCTATTTACAATTTTTTAGGGTTTGAATTATTTTTCCCTCATTTATTAGTTCATATAAAATTATTAATACAATGAATTTATTCATGATCTCACAGAATATTTTTATGTATATGTGATACTTTTAATACATTAAATATGTTTAAATTTCATGGATAGGCATACCTCAAGGTAACTTTCTGATTTTTTTTGCGTAATTTGTATTTATTTACATTGTGGGTTTTCAGGGTGAAATTCCCAGTTCTAGAGATATTTTTTATAATCCATGTTGACAAATAAGAATTGAAAATTAATGAAATATCTAGATGTTATACAAAATGAATGGATACACGGTCACTCAATATTCCTATGATGGAAAAATCTTTGGATTCCAAAATTTGGAGTTTCCTTTTGCATTGTGAAAAGTGTATTTCCTTGAAGATATGATCAGTAGTTGAAAAATTAATGAGTTTCACAAAGATGTTATTCTTTAACTATATTCCAAAAAGACATGAATATTCTTATGGTGATCTCTGTGATTATGACAAGCTTCTTGAATGGCATAAGTGAAAAGTAATATGAGTGGTGCATTATGGTATCACAAAGGTTCTGATGGAAGAAATAAAATTATGAGAGTAAGAGCTTAGAAAAAGTTAAAAGTATTTGAATGAATTCCCCATAATTAATAATTTTATTGTGATCCTAAAAAAGTTGTGGTGATTTTTAAAAAAAAATAGAATTTCAGTTGGAAATTTGGAGCCCATTGAAATGGGATTACGTGTTGTTGATGTGGCCAGAATGGTTCTGGTGTTAGTGGGAAACTCTTATAAATTGACATCCACCACCGAGGGAACATTATATTGAATAAATGATAATCTTAAGGATCATTAATTGTGAAAGAGGATTATGAAGGCAATGATTTTCATGAATTTAAGGGAATTATCTAAGGATAATTGAGCATTGTGAAAGGATAGAACATCACAAGGTCTAGTTGATCTTTTCAAAAGAGGTGTGCTTCCTAGATGAAGGTTCGTCTCAATGTCTAGTTTGATCACTACAAAATAATTATCTTCAAAAAATGTCAGGATTTTCACAAAGGCTGGTTGTAGCTCTATGAAATAGTGATCTTCATGAAATGAGTTGTACTTTGTAAAGGCTGGTTCGAGGCTCGTGTATAAAAAAGATACGATAAGTAGTGACATATATGAAGGTTGTTCAAAACGGGATTTCCCAGTGCTCTATGTTAATGTGATAGTAATTAGAATATTAAATTGGGAAATCAATTGGTCATCTAAAAACAGTAGAGGATTCATTCATTAGTGATAATGAAGGGAACTACAAGTCCATTATTTTTTTGTTGGTAAATTCCATGAGTAGTGAGTGAAGGAAGAGGTAGATGGTGATCCTTCACCCCAATAATGATCCATAGGAAGATACATAGGAAGTGAATCCTGTGAATGTAGTGAGGATTCCTTAAATACTGTAAAGGTTGTGAGCCTAGGCATAGATGTGATTTAGCTGGAACCATGTGATTTGAAACAATGTTTAGTGGATTTGGTAATTCGGCAAATTGACGTTGAATGCCCTTGGGACATATCCCAATAAGTTTGAACCAAGTAAAACTAATTAGGTATCAATGCTTTCATTCAAGCATTACATTTAGTGAAATATCATAAGATAATGAAGAAAAGTATAGATAATCATAAACACACATGGTCAAACAATGTGAACTTTATAATAATGAGGTCAAGATCTATAGTTTTGTGATGAATTTAAAAAATAATATTCAAACCATGAATCACCCCACCCATAAATATAAGGGTATCTAGGACTCTATTAGACCTAACAATAGGTATTAGAGTGATATGAATATTTTTTAAGATGTGAATGATTCTATCTACTATTATCATTTTATGCCCTGGGAAATGGAAGAACATCACTGAAGAATAGAAAGTCAGTTGACATTCCTTAGAGTAGAAGTGTATATGGAAAGGTTGTGATTTGTTTGAAGAAGTCAAGTACTAAATAGAATAATGAATTGGATAAATCATATGTAAAAAAAATACTAATTTAATGACGTAAAAATAATGAGTGAAAATCCTAATATTCTATGTGATACTGGTAATACAGTTGATGGAGAATTTTTAAGAATCCCTGAAGTGAAAGATGGACACAAAACAAAGAAACTTGATCAAGAATTTGTTGGAAAAATTAAATATAATGATATTCAGATCCAATTACTGGATACTATGGTTAATAAACTATGAGGTTTAAATAAAAGGATTATCGTTGTGGCTACTGATCTATGGAGAATAATGATTCTCAAGAAGAATAACTAAAAAAGTTTTCTATACAGGGATAAAAACATAGAGATGATGAAAATGAATAGAATAAGAAGCCAGATGAAATTCGGAATATGAATGCCAGAAATGATGATATTGCTACACAGCAGTCTGAATTAATTCAAAAGAACTGAGGCTACAATAAGGTAATTCATGTTTCTTTATTCTACAGTTTAGGAAAAATTTAACATTAAACAGAAAAGTGACAAGGTGGATAAGCTCGAATGTGAATTTGAAGATGGCATGAGTAGAGGGAAAAATCTCAAGAGAGAAAATAATTCTAAAAATGAATAATTTTATATGAAGATTCAACAGTTGAGGGAAAATATATAATTAGTGATGAATAAAAATAATGAAATCTAATACCAATGGAAATCCCAAGTAAAAGGATGCTCTGTAATTACTATTTGATTATCATGTAGTAAGTAAAGATGAAATTAAAAAAAATATGATACTTCAAAGAATAATAATGAATGAATTGTATCATCCCACGTGCCTTCTAGTCTGTGTAAACTTGTATTGTATATAATGAACAATCTCCCATGAATGAGAGGAAAATATCCATGAACAGTTCCAGAAATAGGAAACATGTAGTAGATGAAAAAGAGATACCAAAAAAGGAATTTTAAAGAAGTATTTAAATCATGTTCTATTTCTGTGGGATGCATGGCCATACATCTGGGTATTATTTATTGGATTTGGAATATATTTCCAAAAATGAAGGTATAAATATTTATAAATCAGAGTATAAAAATATTCTTCATGAAAATTCTAAAAGGAACACCACTAAAAATAATGTATAAATTCTATACTGTTAATATAGAAGATAGAGACATAATATAAGTATGTGTCAAGAATCATAGGAGCTCAATATGAGAAGAAAAAATTTTGTTGCCTCAACATCTCACTTGTGAAATAATAAAATGTGGGTTTTTAATGGGAGTTTTTTATATGTTCTAATTATATCAATTCAACACGATATTGTAGAAAGAAGAATGTAGGGAAGGGGAAATAACTCAAAAGGATACCTCAAACTCATGAAGTGTAGAAAACAAATTCATATCTTGGAAGACCCCATGAAAAGTTGAAAATAGGCTTACCGTTTTGGGGAATCCTAAGGAGCACAAAAAAAGGTTGATCAATCGCATCCTTTAATACACTGACAACAACTCTATGGGAATGTATGTGAACTAACATAGATGAAAAAGGGTGGAACTACTCCAGTTGTAAGTAAGAAAAATATACGTTCAATGAAAAACCCACCACAGTGAAGAAATAATGTAGAGACCAAAATAACTAATAAAATAAATTAACGAAGTAAATGTTCACTATAGGGTTTAGATCCATAATTGTGAGAAAATCTAACCCTATAGATTATACTTATCAGAAAATGACTAATCATTTGGTAAAAGAATGTCTATTAATATGGATTGAACAATTGTGGTTGGCTGAGTAGTTGGACTAGTAACAAAAAGTGTATAATGATTTCAATGAAAGTATAAATGTGTTGATCCATTAGGATTGGCCATAATACACTTATTTTTGATTCTATAAATACTCATCTCCCTATCTGAATACATGATATTAACTGATGGTCAAGTATTTCAGGTTCAGGTAGAGATACGATCCAAGGGGAAGTCACATCAAATGATACAACGTAGTGAATTAATGTTCTCTAGAATGTTAAAAAATTCTAATATGTTACCATATTTTAAAAATAAATATGGATTAATTACATGAATGGAGTTAATGGCTTATGAAATCATTTGGAATATATAATTAATTGGGAAAAATGGATAATGGTGGTGATATTATCATTATCTCTTTTTTGATACAGTGTGTCCCAACATAGTAGGCTTATAGGTTCTATTGTTGGATCATTGCTAAGTGGTATGTTTATCCGATGGAAATGAAATTAAAAGAAGCTACAACCAGAATATGTTATTCAGATGAATATATTTTTTTTCAAATCTACAGTCTCTTGAGATGAAATGATGAGAGTCCATGTTTTAGATTACTGACTAGGGGACGAGTAGGATAATTATTTTATTTCATGATTATCTATTTTTTTCTAACAATATGGTATCTACTAACAGTTCTCAAGATACCAAGATATTGTAAGATAATGTAAACAATTATTTTACATGAGGCCACAAAACTAGTTGAAAGAAATGACGTCACTGTAGTAGAGAATGAACAGAATCATTAATAGAATAGTGAAGAGTATCCATTTCACAGAAACGTGGAGGTGAGATACCCAAGATGATAAAAATTGTATATTGAGGAACCATATGGAATTCTCATTCCGTAAGATGATAAAAGAGTGTGTTGGATGAATAATTCCTCATATTGGTTGAAGCATGCACCAAGAGTGTGATATATACGGCCTTTTCAGAAGGGGTTGGCTGTTATCTGCCTTAGAGGATATTGAGCCCTTTTGAGAACAAACATGTGAGGTAGTATACCAAATCAGACAATATTTTCATGAAACATGGCTTTCAATATTTTGGAGTTGATTACACTTTCAATGTATATAATGACAGTTATAAAAGAATGAAGGTGCTGATAACATAGGGATGGAATGGATTTTTTTTCTCAATCTAAATATGGCAATGATTATTTGATATGATTTGGAATGGATTATTTCACAAGGATAATAAATATGGTTTCCACCTAAATGAAACTATCAAATGATGATGTAGGAAAATATTTAAATATGAAGGAATACCAATATATCATTGGAATCCTATTGAACTTATGAGTGACATGATAATATATTGCTTTTTCTGTATGGGAAGTAGCGAGATATCAAAGAAACCCCAAGGAAATCCACATTCTTATAGAGAAAATAATACTCTGCTACATCAAGGGAACAATGGACTTCGGTTTGATGTACAATGGAAAATCTCAACATGAGTTTTTTAGATATAAAGATGCCTATTGGGACAGTTCAATATATGATAGAAAATCAACATCATAAGGTTCTTTCTATCTTTATGGATTGTTCATTTTTTGGATAATAATGAAAAATGATATCATTTCATTGAAAACAATATAATATGAATATATTATGGACACTCAATCATTCATGTAGTTATTTTTGATGTAGCAAAATCTTGATGATATGGGATTTGAAGTGAATTTTCCGGTCAGAAGCTCTTATAATACATTAAGTGTTATAAATCATAGTAGAAATCTAATCAAGCACTCAAGGAATAATCTCATTGAGATCAAATATATTTTTATCATGGATAAAGGGGAGGAAGGTTTTGTGAAGTTAGTGTTTCTCCCTAACGAACGATAGGTTGTAGAAATTCTGGAAAAGGACTTAACCATAGAAGCATTTGAGAGGCATCAACTAGATTTGGGAGCACATTTAACTCCCCGCATATGAATATGTTTTGATGTGGGAACCCCCTCTCCCTGAGGAATAATGTGTTTTTCCAAAATATACTATTTGTGGTTCCTTAATCTATTACATACCAAAATAGAGTGGCATTTGGGATCATCATAAAATGGGGAGAAAGTGTGTCTCTTTATGGGGGTAAATGATAGGAGACAATATCATTGTCAAATACATGGGGAGAAGTTGACATGTGGAGCTGTGAAATAGTAGGGGGCATTTTAAAGAGGGTGTATTAAATATAACTATGTGAGAATTGAATGATCATAGAGTACATATAATGACAGCAATGGTTCAAGATTAAATTTGTTTATTGGTATTATGAATTGATGTTATGAATTAAGTGACTCATTGATTAACTATTCATACTAATCTTGTTTCTCACAATGATCATACCTAATGTGGTCATAGAGTATGTGTATTCTAAATATTTGATATCTATCTGAATTAGAATAGGGTAATGATAGTATAGGAGATAAGTATCTACTTGGAGTAACCAAATAATGAAATATCCTTGATTAATCCCAAAGGGGGTGATTGTTGGGAAACAATACATCAAGATAACATTACACTATTTTTAGGTTGGTTGTGTTTGTTGAAATGGTGGGTTTTCATGGTGAATTGTCATGTTCCATAGATATTGTTGAAAATTCATATATATTTTTTATGATGAGCTTCACGAATGGAAGTGGTGAAGAGCATTGTGAGTGGAGCATTTTGACAATGCAAATGATTTCATGGAAGCTCTAAGATTATAAGAGAAGGGGAATCAATTAAGTGTAATGGATTTTATTGAACACTCTCTGATTATGATGAGCAATGAAATATGGAAAAGAGTCATGGATCATGGAAAAGAGGATCATTTCAGTAGAAAATTTAGAGATATGTTAAATGGAAATACATGGGGCTGACATGGCGGAGAAGGTTTTGGATTTGGTGGGAAACACCTATAAATTTTCCTCCACCCCCGAGAGAAGTGTAGGGAGTGAGAATGAAAATCCTGAGGCTCTATAATCATGAAGGTGGTTCACGAAGGTATTAGGCTTTACGAATGTAAGGTAATTACCGAAGGCTAATTGAGCTTTTTGAATGTAAAGAAAGTCATACATTTTAGTAGAAATTTGAGAAAGATGTGTGCTTCATGAAAGCAAGTGCTTCACAAAGGCTAGTAAGATCTTTGATAAATTTTTAGATCATGGAAAAGTCCTGAGACTTGTGAAGGATGGTTTGAGCTCTGAAAAATAACGACCTTCACAAAAGGTTGTTTACTTCACGAAGGATGTTTTGAGCTTCACATAATAAGGAGCCTCACCAGGAAGTGAGATCTGAGAATGTTGTTCAATAAAGAAAATCCATGGGTCCTACAATAATGTGATATTGTTTAGTAGTAGATTATGGGACATCAATAGAGAATCTACATACAGTGGATGATGTTTTCATTAGTGACAATGAAGGGACCTACAAGTCTATAAACTCTATGTGGATCACTTCCATGTGTAGTGAGTGAAGGAAGAGGAAGACAGTGATCCATCCCACTGATAGTGTGTCGGAAGAAGAGACCTAGGTAGTGACCCTTGGGAATGCAGTGGGCAGACCATAAACATTTTAATGTTAGGGAGGAAAGGAATTGACATTATTTAGCCCGAACCCTATGATTGACAGTACGCTGTAGTGGATTTGGTACACTGGCACATCACGATTGCATTCTCCTTGCACATAACCCAGTAATGGTGAACTAAGTAAAAAATGATGTGTTAGTTTTCCTTTATTACTACAATAATTCTACATCATCACAAAAAGATAAATAACAAAATTATAGATCATCATAAACCCAAAAGTGAAAACAACGTTACCCAAAAAATAAAGAGTCCATGATCTAGTTGGGAAGAAATAATTTCACAAAGAAAATCCATACCCTGATTCAAAAAACCATTCCGGGAATCTAAGACCCTTTTATACCTAAAAAATGGATATTTTTAATTCTAGTAGATGTGAAACACTAAGGATCAAATTGTATATTAACATATATAATGTAGTTATGCCTTTAAGGATTAGGAGGTCATATTATGGAATATATGTGTTACCAAATTTTGGATATAGATGTGATAAAATAATGAATTAAATAAGATGTATATAAAAATAAATATGATATAAATTAAGCTATTAATTAATATATAAAATTATCTTTTTAATTAATCTATGTGGTTAACTAGTAATTTATATTTGGCTAGAAAGAATATCATTGTAACTGTAAAAATTAATTTTATTGTTAATGTATTGAATAATGTTATATGTGGTTTGAGGGATGTATACAATATTTTATGAAGTGAAGTTATGTGTGATTAAATAGTTTTACATGGGATCTTGATAGGATATAATAAATTAATGGTGTTTTAAAAATATTTTATTTCATTTTCGGTTTCATTATTTCTAAAGACTGACACTATATTCGAGTTAGAAAATAGAATCACATAGTAGATTTTGTGTCAAACATGATCCCAAACCATAAGAGATATTATATATACATATTGTTTCTCAGTCCCACATTAATGACACACCTTATATATATATATATTTTGTTTTATTTTTGTTGTTATTTTTATTGTTTTACAATTTTGGTTCTGTGGTTTTAGTATGATTCAATATAATAAGGTTACACTTGATCTATTATATGGTATTTATTGTGGGTAATTATTAGAGTATAGATTTACTACCATTAGAACATGATGATTCCATGATTTATTGTTATGTGGGAGTTATATATCATATTTATAATATTTTTAGGATTTCATTGTACATGAACGGTGATATAATTTTACGACAATAATAATGGTGATATTGGGTTATAGATTTACCTGGTATGGGAATAACTGTGAGTTTCATTGTTTATTAATGGAATCCATAATATGTTTATTTTATCACTATATTAGATATTTTTTTATGTAACCTAATAATTATATATTTATTTTTACCCATACAAACATTCACAAACACACACACATATCTATATTATTTTTTATGATTTAGAATAAAATTGAGATCTAGTTGGATTTTAGTAATTTATAACATGGTGATTTTATTTAACTAGAGGATGGATTCCATTCCAAATGTTTTATTCAATTAATTGGTATTTAATATTGATTATTTAAAATTTTCAAGGTATTATGAATTGTAATTTTGTATACAACATTCTTTAGATGTTAAGATTTGTATCCTCAGTGGCGAAGATGTAAATAATTTGAAACCCATTATTTATTATTTAAAAATTGCGAAATTTATCCCATTTTCATTTTAATATACCATCAATAACTCTTATATACTAAGGATAATAAGACACAATACTTTGGGTTACACATGGTTTCACTGTTAAACTGTGAAGGGTACTAGAACAATATTTTTTTAATAATGTGGTATCAATTTGTTTTCTTCAATTAGAATCGACTTTTTATTATAAAGTAATAATTATTTATTTTTTTATTTGAGAAATAGTTTAATTTAATATTTGAATTTGATACTGGTATTGTAGATTGTCTTTGTCTTTGAAGGGACCTTAAGGCTGAACATGGGGATTTTTATAATGCACATTACATTTTTATGTAAGTGTTATTTTTTTAAAGGGATCAATATTATGATAAATTAATAATAAATGACATTGTTTGGGGTTGAAATTTTGAATTTTTTATTGGGGATAAATTAAATAAATTCAAATTAATTTAACATAAATATATTTATGTGTCTTAGGAGTATGTTTTTTAAGTTTACATAATTGTCGTATGATGAAAATTAATGGTTCATGTTAGGAGGGTATAAAAGGAATCATAGTAAATTCATTACTGTATCTATCAAGAGGATATTGATTTTAGGTAATGAACATTAATATGTTCTGGTATTATATTTGAACAAAATATAAGGGGTTTTTTATAATTGAGACAATATCAGGGTTAGAAAAGGTTGAGACTATGTTTATAATGATTCAAGTAATAGAAGAGAATTAAATTACATTAATATTTTTTGCGGTATAGATAATTATTTGTATATTATATGAATCCAATATCACTATACTATAGTTTTAATGGGGATGACATATATAATGTTGTTTTGGACATAATTTTTAGCATCCAATATTCACTAATTGTGGAAATTCTTATTAAATGTGGGAATTTGTTTGTGTTGATGTTTAAGGAAATATTTTTAAACATCCTATTAAATTTTAATAGCCTATTCCCATGAAAATTTTCTTGGGAAAAATATTTTTAGGGTCATATTCGAAACATCCAATTACATTATGATATTGATGTGTGGATATTTTCTTCAATAGTCATTTTTTCCTTTCATAGAAAATTGGTAAATTTATGGAGATTTGAGAGGGAGGTTTATGTTATCAATAGAATATTTGGAGGTCAAAACATCATATGATTAAACCTATATATAATGAAGAATATTATATTTTAATTATATTATTGGAAGTTAATGAGTAAAGAATGTTAGATTATCTCTCCTAGTAATAGGAGAACACAGATAGTCATAAGTAATGATGTAGAGTGAATATAATATTTCTGATGGATGAAAATAATCTTTATATACTATTTTTTATTAAATAAAATTCTATTATAAATGAATAATTTTGAGTTATACCTAACTGTTAACCCATTAAATGTGATTAATCTTGATGAAAGTACGTTAAATAGGATGTTATTTCTGGAGTTTAAGAGAATCCATCATTATGTTTACAAATAATGAATTTGAAGTTAATATATGAATGATGGTTAGTAAATAGAAATTATATTATTATGTGCCCAATATAAATTCATGATGGTGAAGGATTTATAATATTATAAGATGTTTTTGTATTCTATACTAATATTTCATAAATTATTAGTAACCTAAAAGATAATCTCACGGAATATATAAGATAATAAGGTATGTATTATAGAAGGTGATTCCATTGAATTTGAAAAATGAACATACAAAATTTGAGATATTAACATGATATTTTGGGAACCTAGAAGTTACAAGGCATAGTCGAGAACAAGTGACCACAAGTCAATGTGTCTGGATGATAAATGAATTTAGGTGAGAATTATAGAATGTAACAAAGGAATGCTAGGTGAAAATTATAAATGTTACTCTTATAAAAATGGTATGTAATAAAATTAGGAGTCATTGTTTTTTTATAAGATTAAATATCCAAATTTAAATGATTAATTATCCAAATGTGATATGTGGATATATGTAATTGTAAATATAGATGTTAAGTGTAATAGTACTTATCATGTGAACAGATGATAAAGAGTTTGGTACTTAAATGAATTGAGATGAGTATTTTGGAATGTAAAAAAGGAATTTGATGTAAAAATCACAGATGATACTCTTATGAATATATTTTTAATGAAATATAAGATTCATTGGATAGCTAAATTATTTAATGGGGTGATAGAAATTAATTCTTTTAGATAATGTGATGCAAAATCTATCTTATGATGGTATTAGACAATAAAGTCATTATTAGAAGTGTGAAGAATGAAACATGTAATTTATTGGTATAGAAAGTGAAAATATACAGGAAATTTATTTTAAGATAATGATAAATTAAACTTAAATGTAGATGATATGATTTTAATAAGATTTTCGTAATGAAATCGTTACCATTTTATCTACAACAAACCTTGGTATTTAAAAATTATTAAAATTAGAATAATAAAAATTACATTCAAAAAATTAAATTTATCAGAATATTTAAAAAATTCATGCTATTAAAAAATGTAAAATATTTATTCCAAAATTTCACATTTATTTAGTAAACTCCAAATCCACAAAAATAATTCCAAACATAAATCATGATATATTTTCTCCAAAAAACTAAATTTCCTAATTTAATATATAATTTTCTTATTTAAAGAAAAATCAATGTTTAAAAAATATAACGGAAAATCAATCATTCCCTATTATCTATATGATATAACAGTTTCCTAAAAATTCCACACAAAAAAAACATAACCATATATAATAAAAAAAATAAATTCTTGGTTGGTTTTCAATGTTGTGACTCTCCATGGACGTGGAAAAACATACTACACATTGTGTGTTATATTTGACCCTCTATTATCCCAACCATTTCCATATACAACAAATGATCTATATGTATCTATATAAATGGGATAAAAATTATAGGGTTTAACATTTATATTTTTAATGATTCACATTACACACTTACACCATATACATATGAAAATTGAATAAAATTTTGAAATGACATATAAAAAATTAATCCAATCAATCGACATGATATATTATGAAAACATCATTTCCATAGACACATTATTTTTTGAAACACCATTTATTTTTATCCATTAATTTCATATATATATATATATTATAAAAATATTCAAGAAAATGTTTTAGATCATCTCATATTAAAAAATTTATCATGTTTTCACTAATATATCAATTTATTTATAAACATTATTTTTAGAAAATCCCTAAATTTTTTAATACAAAATAACTGTAAAGATGTCATGATGTGAAAATCAGGGTGCACAAGTGATATAATATTGATAAATTTATTTCCAATAATTAGAAAAAAATATATAATAAACAAAAATAAACTAATGAAGGGATGTTTATATACCACTGATACCCCTTTAGTGTTCCGAAATAGTAATAAAAAATGGGAATAATAATTGAAAATTTATTAGGAATTTTTAAAATTTATGTGGAAATTATATCAATTAATTTAAATTTTGGGGTAATAATGCTTGGTTCTATAGTATGTATATATAATCATGTATTACACATTGTGAAATATGTTCCAAATAAATAGCACCCATATATATTCCATTTGATCGAACAAGAACATATGCAAATACCATCATATTGAAAATTTTCTTTATTACGTAGTCACCATGTATAGTCTATAAGATAATATAAGTCACCACACAATTCTAAATTAACCCTTGTAATATCATCTCCAAAACCTATATTCTTATAAAACATAAATTCCAAGGAGGAAACCAATGTATAGATAATATGATAGCTTCAATAATAAATTACGAGTTTCACAAAACACTAATATTTCTAAATGGCTATGAAATATATAACAATAATTAATTGAAGGAAATTAAAAAAAACATAAGAAATAAATTTTAAGAAATTCTTCCCCTGATATGACATTTCATCATAAAAAAATCATAAGGTACACTCACTGCCAACAATTTTTTCCATTAATATTGGATCTCAACAATTATATGAAAATTAACATCATGGACTAAACAATTCAACTATAAGTAACCTATCGAGTAAATACTCCATCCATAATGGATTATTTGAATATAGAGTATATCAAGAACAAGATTATATATATTAGAAGACTAATGTTCCATGTCAACCATCTCCACTTCATGTTCAAGGGAAATATTTTTTAAATATTTCACTTACTATCAATCACAAAAAATGTTATTGATGAAAAAACATACATTAAGAACACTCCAACAAATATAAACTTTTACAATATTCTTAATGAAATCAAAAGAAACATATATTTTTATAATAATTTAATTTACTTCCCAAGTAATTTTATGGGAAAACATATTGGTCACATATAGAAAAACATTACATCTAACATTGAATTAGAAGTTTCATCAACAATGATGAGTAAAAGAAGTATTTTTTATTTCATCCCAAAATAATGTTTCAAAATAAGTTCAACTTATAATATCAAATATATTCCTTAAATATGTCCCAATATATTTCTATAACATGTAATATAAAAACATGGAGTTCATCAATAAGTTTTACAATATATAGATTCAATCAGTTCCATACATGTAAATAAATTATTATTTTTAATAATATTCAACCAATAAGATATGATTTCAGATATTTCATAAACGTTACAAAATAATTCACAAGAATATCTTAAACATCATAAATACAATTAATATTTAACTATTATTATGAGGATAAAATGGGGTAGTAATCTTAAACAATTACGTTATATTATTCATGACACATCACCATAATCTTGAATTAAACTCATGGTCTATATCCAAGCCAATTGTATTTAGTTTCCCATAATGACTAATATTCAATGTTTATGACAAACAAAAATCATCAATTCAATATTTCCTCATATAATAATGGAATTCACATATTTCATAATATTTTCAATGATAACCTAAAAATCATTAATTTTTTTTCCTCAATATCCCAATTATGAAATCAATGAAAATATCCTCCAATTACAATGATGAGAATGGAAAAGGATGCAAAAACACCATTGGAGATCAATTTTTTTTATTATATACGATTATACATTTATAAATATGTTAATCAATATAATTTGTCACATTAACCAATGCATACATGTATCTAATATCATGATTCAATTTCCAATCTCTAGTTTATCTCAATAACTTGAATGGTTAATATATTTAAAAATAACCGACCACTGTTCTATGGATAAAATATCTACACACTAAAAAAATAGATTAAGTCTTTTTCAATGTTAACTTCACTGATATTCAATAAAAAAATTTTGGAATCATTCATTATCCTATAATAATCATCAAACAACTACAATTATCACAATTGGTCCATTAATCACAATGTAATATTGAGTATATTGAGAATCATGAAACATTTCACTCGCTTCACCCCAAAGGGAATGACTGAACCATCCCTTAACAATATTTAGTTCCTAGAATTGTTTTTTCATAAGATGGATATTTAAAACCCAAATAATTTTCAACATATATTCCCAAAATAAATATATTTATTTAAGCTCAAATATAAAATTTTAAGGGAATTACAACCTCCCAATTCATCATAAGATGAGATTGAAAAAGTAGAAAATATATTTCATAATCATATAAAATTTATAAATGATTAATTTTAGACTAAAAATTTAATTCCTCCAACTATCTATAGTGTAAAAAATAATATTTTTTTACTAATTCGTGAATATTTTAAGTTTTTTAGATACTCAGTTTCAAAGAACCTTAAATTTATTTTTTTCATCATTAGAAATACATATAGTGAGCACAAACTACTAGTTTGTAATAAAATTTTTAGGAAAAATAATAATTTATTTATAATCACACTTCGAGGATAAGTATATCTCATATTTAACTCCATAAATACTTCATAGAAAATCAAATTGCAGTCATCCTATATAGTTATTCAATTAATGGTTTTCGTAAAATATTCTAACATCATAAGGAATCATATTAATATTTCATAATATTTATCAATACCTTTAAGAATATATATAGAAACTATTTTCATTAATTTTTCAAAACAATTACTACCACATATTTTTAGGATCAACTAATATTCTTTCAACACACACAATTTTTCAAATATAACATCACAAATGAATTCATAAATTAAATTTAAACAATATAATTTATATCCAATTCCTATTTATTATGTCTAAATATAATTATCTTACTCAAAACCTGAATAAAAGAAGTTCTCATAAGAAATCATAAAAGATGAATCCAGATTCACATAGAAAATTTATTCATAAATTATATAAACACATTATTTGAGTTACTACTTCAAAATGTATACATAAAAACTCATTATGGTATTTTTTATATTATAAGTCATTTCTCAATATAGTCTTTACTAAATCTTATTGTATTTTACCTAAATAGAGGTATTATCATGAATATATAATAAGATATTTATAGTTTTTCATTAAAATCCTCAATTTTTGTTAATAAATACTTTTACATGACTGTATATTGGATCATACTTATATATTCAATATATATAATGATTTTTTTGTATTTATTACTAAAACAACAGTTTCCCTATGAGAAACTCTATATATAATACACTTTATACTCGATATTATCCAGTTTCACATGCAATGACTTGTACTCCTTGTGTCCCATGTGAGATGATGGATATGAAATATATATTATTCCATAGAACAATTCAATAGATAATAATATATCTCACAAAGGTGATAATATAATGAAATATTATTAAAATTAATTTAATTACCTACCTACCACATTATGAATTTTAATATGATCTTTTAGTTCCCTTAGTCCATGAATCAAACCCTTGAAACGATAATGATTTCATATGATCATTTACAAAATTATATCATCAGGAATTGATATATTATTATCACATAAATTTGTGTATATCCCCATATTCGGCTACAAAGAGATCCCATTTACTAGATTAGTAATTTTAAACATTACACTTAATCAAGAAATCCTAATTAATGATAAGACCAAATTATTTAATTTAATGAATTAAAAATTCAATTGATATTTCATTGTTTTGAATTATTGTTGAGTTAGATTTGAAAAAAACATTATTTGTGATTTTTTAAACCAATTAGAATTTCTATTCTCAATTTATATAGACACTACTCCATTATTCCCAATTAAACAAGAAATCATTCACAGAATTATGAATTTTATATTCCAATTTCAATAAAAGACTAAAATAATAATTGAATCTATACAAATGTGAATTTTATCTATAAGTTGTCTTGAATTTATTAAAGCCTATAATGATTCCTATAAGAAAATAAACAGTCTCACCTATAACATATTTTGTAACTAACCATCCTCAAAGAATGTCATATCTACTCTACCATGAGTACCTAACTCATATTTCATTGTGAACAAAATTAAAAATGTTGATCCATGTACTTTGTTATATGTATCAATGTTAGTAAAACAAGATAACCATAACCAAAAACATATTTAAATGGACACATTTCCATCACCAAAAAACATGTGTACAGATTATTTTAACTTTGTGACATTAAGTTACCCACTTCATAAGACAATATACACTGTTGTAGATGTTTAATATTGGAATCCTATAAATATATCTTTCTAGATTTTTCATTGAATGAAATATAATCCCTCTTTATAATAATAAATTATTTTCTTCTTCTTCTTGGCCAAATAGAGCAATAAATAACCTTATATGTTATTATAATATATCCTTATACTTTTATACTATAATAAGCTCTTAAACATGGATAATTTTCTTCAATAAAAAAAACAATCTAAAAATTATATAGCAATTACTTCATCTTACATCATCATTCCTTGTAATTTTATTCATTAGAATCATTAGATCATAAATTAATGAAATTTAATTATTTAACACATAATCCCTAGAAAACATAATACATAACTACTTGTTAATGAACATATGATCATTATTCCACATCAAATAATTCAAATAGTATTGATCATTAAAAATATTGAAAAAATATTTCTATCCAACATATTTATCATTACCTTTTTCTTTAATAAAATACCACCACATCTCATATAGTCGTTGAAGATGATATGATCCAAACTCAACATTTTTTTACTATGAATATACAATCTCATTAATATTTTTTTATAATTAGAAAATAAAATAATCATATATCACTAGAATACAATTTTTATTTAATTACATATATTTTTACATATTAGCATTTACAATTTATTCTAGCGTGATTGAAATGTTTGACTTATTATATCATCTAGTCACTTGGAATTGTTTTAAAACAATAATCCCTAATTGAATACACATCGGAAAACGATCCACCATACCATCCCTATACCCTCTATAAGCATAACATAAATTATGATTTCTCAATAATTATTTTATATACTATATCATTGTGGGAACTAATTTCATTGGTCAAAACCATTGGATAATTTTTTTTACAAAAAAACAATAATTTTAGTAAAAATACTTACTAAATGAATATTAAAAAACCAAAATCACCATGTCATTAAATAATAATTCTTAGTCATGTATGATCTTTTCTTAAACATATTGTCATCTATTGAATCATTAATTATATTTTTCTATTTCTTGAATTCTATTTTATTCAATCCCATAGAAGGATAATATGAAAAAATAACAATCCTAGGATTTCATTACCATTATTTCATTCTGTTATGACTTTAAAATAACATGGTATTATCTATAAAATTCCTATAATATAACTTTTATAGGATAATAATTATTATATATCTTATTCTCCATATATATAGAAAATAAAGTGTCTCAACTCCAAAATTATGATTTTAAATAATAATATAATAGTATAACATGAGAACTCCAATCTCAAGCCCTAATATTGGACACCAAATTTCATATTCAATGTTCCCCAGTCAGTGAGGTATATTAATTAGAGACTTGTGATATACAAAATTTTTTAAGGAAAAAATATATCGTTATAAAATTATTTTATAAAATTAGTAAAACTATAAATTTTTATTTATAAAATCCTAAAAACCAAATTTATTGTGAAAACCTGAATTTTCAAAAATAAAAAATTTTATAAATATTAATGGAATCATTTTAGATGAAAAAATGAGGCCATTCAATCATGTAAAACGAAATCATTTTCCATATATCAAACATGGATACATAACATCACACTAATTATTAATGAATTCATCACATTACCAACATAATTACAAATATTTCCACATTTATATTTTATTTTATTTTTAGTGGGTGAGTATAATCATAGAATGATTTCTAAAAAGGACACCAAAAATCTATGTGAACTCGCTGAGTTTAATGATAAAAATCATTAAAATATTTTTAATTTTTATTTAAATAAAACATTTTCTACTATAATATTGATTTACATCACCTTTACACACTATAAAGTACACACATGACATGAAAATTTAGTTTATATGGTTTAATACTCAAAACATGTTGCTATATTTTAGAAAAAATGTAGTCACCCAACATAACATAGTCAACTAATTTCATAAGCTGTAATATAAACTATCATTATTATTTATAATCTTTTGTAACATAATAGTGTATGGACACTATAATGTTCTATTTAATAGATCCAAATGTATAGATATTTACTTTAAAATTATGTTTTCTTTTAAAAATATTATATATTAATCGAGTTATATCATTGTTTCTCATTTTCACCTTATTTATTTCCTTTAAAATAAGGAATTCACCACATCTTATTAAATTATATATAGTGAATAATCTATATATTTTTAATTTCAATTAATTTCCCCATATTTAAACAGTAAATTATATTATATTTAAATGAGATAACACTAGAAATATTAAGAAATTTATTTAAATTTTATATTCAAATTTGAAGGAAAGTAGCTATCATTATCAGATCATAAACTTTTCACATTCTAGTCACTCTTCTTCTAGATTTATGTGAGTTTTCTAGGAATTAAATTGACTATAATATGAATTGAAAATTGAATGGTATTTTTCTTTAACTGAATGACCATTCATTTTGATGGAAACATATCCAAGGTGTGAAAAATAATTTTTCAAAACAATAATCTAAAATATAAATCACTGACATCTAATTATAAAATGAGGAAGCACGTTATTTCACCAAGATTTCATGAACATAGTGAAATTTTATCTCCATGGCATGACCCATTTTATCACTTCATGAATCCAAAATTATCAATTTAATATTAAAACAAAAAAAATATCATTTCCAATATCATTTCATCTAAACCATCATGAAATATCCTTTAGTTTCAAAAAAATTACCCTTTTAAATATTTCCTATTTATATCTTGAATATTACATTTTAATTTTTGAAACATAAAATTTTGATCTATATCAATGATCAAGTTAATCAAAAAAATATTAAATATTATGTAATATTCCAAAATATTATGTATGAATCTTGTGTTGTAGAATTCTTAAATTTTTATACTCAGTCAAAATATCTTATATCCTCTCATAGAAAAAATATACATTGGCTCAAAAATATTTATGGTTTTAAATAATACATATAAACATCATCACATGGAACCATATTTCAATTAATTTTAAAACACTCTATTCACAAAAAATAACGTATAATCTTAAAACATCACACATATCCTAAATATTTATTCAAAATTCAAAACAAATAATACAAATATTAGGAATAAATATTCTATTATTATATTTCTCAAAATGGATAATTTAATACGATTATATGTAAAAATATTCATTGGATTACTTTTGTGATTTTATGGGCATCTAAGAATAAAGACCATACACATGGATATAATTATTTATTTTTAGAACCAATAACAATTTCCTTCCATCTTATTAAAGGATATTTCCATTGAAAATATCATAGTTATTTAGTATGAAAATTATAGCCATGATATTCTTAGAATGATTTTTCAAAAAAAAATATTAATAATTATAAACTATACAATAATTTCAAATAAAACTATGAATTTTATAATTAACTCTAATATTTTTAAAATCATCCTCCTCCAATAATAATAAAGAATTTTAATTAGATAATGAAACATTATTTAATAAAAATATAATAAAAAATCACATAATATAATCTAATTTTAAATGATATTTGTAACCTCATTACAAAAAATCCCCATGGTTATATAAAACATCATCCAAGATCAAAATCAATTCAGATCTAAGAAAATAACTAAAACATGGCCCTAAAACTTTTTCACAATACATATTTTAAGAATAAATTGAACATATATAACATTAAACCTCTATATATTTATAAATTAGTGATTATTTGACACTTATTAATATACATTATTAAATTTTATATGGAATCTAGAATATTATATAATGACATCATTCTTTTTTTAAACAGTGACATACATGAATTCCTTCATTTCTCTTTACTCCTTCTGATATCACCAAGGAATCAATTATTTATCAACACAAAAATAAACTATTTGAACATATATATGAAAAACTCACCAAACATGTTATGCTGGTTTACATTAAAATTTTAAATAATATCCCAATCAATAACACTCCATAAATACATGATTACACATAAATATGTGAACTATCAAAAAAATATGTTAATCCCATATCATTGTATTCTATCTAAAATGGATTTCCACTTATTTATATGTAAATTTTTTAGATAGTTAATTTAAAAATAATAAATTGGATTTATTGTTTCCACACTCCCCATTTAATAATTTAATTTATATAATTTAAAAGATAGAGGCCTAAATCTCCATCACATATCCTTTAGGTAAAAAATGTTAAAAATTGATCTTTATCCTAAATAAATAAAATTAAACCATTGGAAGATGTTTTGTGAAAAATATTAAAATAACTTATTTATTGAAATATGTTCCATATTCAACACACATTCCTTCACATTTTCATTGATGAATATTCATTATCTATCGACACGATTTGACCATGACTGTTGAATTGGATTTCATGATATATTTAAATAATATTGATTATAACATCCCAAAAGAAATAAAAACTTATCTTCCATAATAAAAAAAATTAATTGATTCATCATCCACATAAATTAAGTAGTAGCTTAATTTTAGTCAATATATGCCCCTTTCACAGTATTGAAGTGGCTATAAATTTATTATTTATGTGCCATCATACACACCATTAATACTAAAAGAAGACTCAACCAAATTTTTTTATTCAATAATCTATATTTATAAAAACATTCAATGTTTTATAAAAATGTAGAAGATTATTTCAATTTTTATTAAATTTGATTTCATAGTCCATTGTCCTTTTAATATATCTAATAATTATATTTCAAAAAATAAATTACATTACATCAATAAATTTGGTTCCAAGACACATAATGTAACATAATAAATAATATATAGTTTAATTTTTTCCAATAAGGTATTGTCTTAATAAGATTAAAAATTTATTGTTTTTCAACATCTTTTAATTTTCATTATTATAAAAACACTTCCCCATAATATTTTATTAGAAATGGGTATTGAATCATCCATGATAATCATCATCAGAAGTTATCTAGATTATTGAAATTTTTACACTCCTATCGATAATCATGATCAGAAGTTATTAATGATAATATATTCAAAAAAATTCATAATAATTGAAAATTATTCATAAATAAATTTACATTTCCAAAAAAAGAAATCATCAACAGAGGTAATAATAATGAAATAAACATCTGCATCTTTTATGAAATATAGTCTTAAAACCACTCAATAATTCCCAAAATTTGACCTCAAAATAAACGTATTTAAAATTAAATAACATTATCATATGCCTTTATTAAACCCATTTAATGTATTTTATAATGTTAAAATAAAAAACTCAATTAAAAAAAACATGAAACCACAAATTTTCTCACTGAACACTTCTAATTCTAATTCATTATTAATGTATAGAGATTGGATACCCACTTTAAAATTCTGATATTTTATTTTTTAGAAAGTAAAAATATATATTTTTAAGGACCCTAGTTTAGATACCAAGGTAATTCAATTCTATTAACACATGAGTACCTTTTTCATGCATCTTACCCTAATTATTTAGACTTCTCATTCATCGTTAATTTTTTTTCAAAAACATTATTTTTTATCCCAATACATTTTATTTCTTGGATAGCTACTAAATCCCATGATTTATTCTTCCCTTTATAATACAATTATTCATTGAAACCATCAATCTTATTACAGTTATCCAAATCCTATATCACATATCATTGATCAACATGTGAAAATAGTGAGGGATGTGCTCTCATATTTAATTCTCTTCTAGTATAATCCCACATTACATTTTTACAACACTATCATAGATCTTCAAATAAATTATTAGGATTATATAAAATTAATGATATTTTTCTTAATCCCTTAATATTATTCAATCATCGTATTAAATTTTATCTTCATTTAAATTTTTATTTTTTTATGAACACTTTACATATTTCTCAAATTAAAAAACATCAACTTCATGTTTAGATAATTATTATTGATCTTTTATATTATTTATAATGGGAAATTTAACATTTAAATTAATATATTCAACAATCATACATGTATGACTATTATAATAGTGGTATCCACTTCAATTTATATGATAATCAAGGAAGAATCTTTCATGTTACCTCAATTGAAACATTACAATATTTTTCCCTTTAAATATGATAATATAAGGTCTTCTAATCCCAAAAAATATTTAAAACATGGTTAATAATTTAATTAAATATTCAATAGTGATGTATATGATCTAGGTTTATATAAAATTTTCATTTTGAAACACTTAAAGATTATCTTAGATATATAAATAATTAGACATATAATGATAGATGAAGAATGTTTAAGCCATATCTACCAAACATCTATTCATGTAATTAAGAAGAAAATTAATTTTTTTATTGTATATATCTTCGTTATGAATATAATGATTCCCATGATATTATTTAAATTTTACACTAGAATATTATGTAACCTAGTCTGTCTATGTTTTTTAAAAGGAAATCACAATCCATCTAAACATTCTTCAAAATTTTATAATAATTTTTTGAGACTATGTAATATGCTTAAAAAACATAGGTTGCATAATTAAACTATAATATATGATATTTTTAGATCTCATCATTGTTGTCTAGAAAATAAAAAACAGTAATTTTTGACATCTCGAGAAAATCGTATTTATTAATAACTTATAAATATTAATTTTATGAACATTATCCTCTATAGTAATCATTTTCATTGTCATCGGGATAATATGACATGGGAATTTATTTCACAATTGACATTCTTATTTTAAGAATGTTTGTCACGAATTTGCAAAATCAAGAACCTGAATTAATTTTCCCCTCGTTCATTGTAATCTATTAAATACCCATTAATCATTTAACATCATAATCCTAAAAAAATATTTCTATAAAACCACAACATTTCAATCAACCAACAATCAAGATATATGTAACAAATACTGTTTTAAGCCATTAATATACAATACTTTCTTAGACCAAAAATTATGATTCATAATAAATTATGATTCAACTAAATTTATTTTATGTTAATCATCATTTCAAATATTATATAAGGTTTTCATTACATTTTTATATCCTTAAAAAAATTTATTATCCTATCACTTTTGAAAAACTTTTACTATCTGGAATCAATTTATGTTCCCTTTTAGAATCGTTTTCAACAACTTCAAATACATAAGTGAGTCTGTTTCCCTTAACATTTCAATTAATTTACTTCTTCTATTTGAAAATCATAATTAATTTTTATAGTATGATTATGGAATAATCTTCCTCAATATGTACCAAAAGTTAATATATTCCACATATCTATTCTAAATTTTGAAAATTTCCTCAACCATTAGTATTAATTTTTCAATCATATAATGTGATATATATTTTTTGAGTCCACTAAATTCCCCGACAAAATATCCTCCAAACAATATTTGGCACATTATAATATTGGTAATAAAACCAAAAAAGCATTCTATCAACCTATTTTCTCCATAGTGTAAAAAATAACCGTTAAATTAATAATTATTTCATATAACATATTGTCTTAAAATTGATATCCCAAATTCCTATTCCATTTTTTGGCCATTAATATTGTCTCCCTTATTAATCACAAATTTTTTTAGAATCATAATAAATTATCACTTGATATTGTCTTACTTATATCATTTTTTATTAAAAAATTTTAATAGTTACTACCAATATTGTCAATGTTCTAAATTTTTTATAATTGTGGGAATTATCATATTTTAACACAAACATGATATTATTCACTCACGACTTTACCTTAACATTATTCTGAATAATTAAATGGTATTTTTTACCCTTTAATTTTGATAGTTGTAATTTAACTTGTTCCTCATAAATATATGGATCCTTAAATCATATACAACCTCTTTATTTAATTTTTTTTAAAATTTACAGAAAATATTTAATAATGGATTCGTCCTTGATCAATTACCTTTCATCATAGATTAAATTATTTGTAAAATATGAATATTATTATCCTTCATTTTATGTCACTATATAATTTGAAATCATTTAATGATCTCTTTATCAAGAATATTTTTTATGACATCAATAACATTTAATAACCACTATTAATTAACATATTTATTAAAAAAATTGTTTGATTAATTTTTTTGGTTATTTAAATTTCATGTCTCTATATTCAATTTTAGGATCCTTAAAATACATTCCATGAACCATTAATTCAAAAATAAATCCTTTTTTAATTATTACACCCACTGTAATTTACAATTTATTCACCTATTAATTATTAAAAATTAATGTTAGTAATCAATATATTTTCATCACTACAACTAGAAGTATCATCTTCCTGTTCTTAATCAAGAATAACAACGCCTTTATCAATTAATAACAAATTTCCCCATTTTTCATTTAACGAAATTAATACCATTCTCTTTGATGAAAACATTATTTTTTAAATATTATATTTCTCAAAAAAAGAATTGTTTTTTTCAACCTCAAATTCAAAATCATCATCACCTTTCTAAATATGATTATTTGCTTCAAAATATCAAATATCTCTATAATAGGAAAATTTTATACCATGTTTTTTCCTAAAAATTATTTTTCACATCCGATGTTTTCTAAAAATAAATGTAATTTTTTCATCATTTCTATGATATCATCTTATTATCTAGAATACATACATAGAAAATTGATTAATTTTTAATAATATATTGTTTTTTTGGATTTAAATAAATATTTTCTTTTTGATGTATTCTAATTTTTAATGAAAATTTTATTCCACATCACATATATAATAAAACAAATTTTTAAATCATATAATGGAAGTGTACCAATATCACAATTCTTTAGTGTCAATGATTTTTTATCAAACCTATTGGGATGAATTTGTGTCATATTCCAATTAACTATTGTTTATTTAAAAATATTTGTTAAACCTCTGGTACAAATCATTATTTAATTAACACTAGTAAACATTTTACTTACTATTTCATCTTATATAATTTAAGTATCTTCATATTTAAATCTATAACACAATATTGTAATTAGATTATCCTTTTAATTACCTTCATATATATATATATATATATTCAATCTTATCCCATACTTTAAATTTCCATATTTAATTTATTTTTATACATATTTATTTAATGTTATATGTGGGTTTGATAATAATAAGTAAATCAATATTTATAAACATCATTGAACAATAATTTATTTTAGTAAATAAATAAAATAAAATAATTATTCAAATAAATATTATTGAATATAAAATTATATTCTAAAAAGCAAAAAATTAGGATACACCATACCTTATTTATGAAAAATCCTTCAAATGATATCCTCCCTCTTGGGGTATCCATTACAAGATGCTTTTGTGTGGACTCCACCATCCATTCCACCCTCTCTCTCATAAGTGGAACTCCCTAACCCACCCCCCATAGTCAAGCACAATACCATCACCCATATTTCAATTAATAATTATGATTTTTGGGGTTATTCTCTTAGATTTATGTAGTCTGACCTTGTTTTAGTATATTCCTCCCAATTTTCCATTCTTACTTACTATTCCCCTTATTCTCCATTGTCGTTGTGATTCAGCCAAATCATAGGTGTGATGGGATTGATCTAGTTATTTGGGTTTTCTGATTTTATGTCCTGGAGAGTCATTCTTGTGGTTGTTGGTGATTCCAACCTCAAATTATACATTTTCCTGCTCAATACCCATTTTAGGTAGGATTTCCCATTTACTAAATTTAAATTAATAACCCATTGATGTATTTCTATTGTTATATGTCTTATTTAATTAATTATAACTTTTTATGATATAAATATTTGATTTTGGGATGTTTTCAAAGGGTTTTTCATTTATTATAATACATTTACTTGTAATTTCATGGGAAAAATAAAATTAGAATTATTTATAATGGTGTTAAAATAATATTATTAATTATGTTGAGTTGTTAAATTATTTTTAGAGTATTAAAATATTATTTTTAATGGTTTTACATGAAATTTCAAAATTTAATTTATATACTATTTATTGATAATAATTATTTGGTTTTTTATTAATTAAAATTAGTGGGTTTGATTTTGTTTGACCCTATTTGGTATCATGGAAAAAATTAATGAAGGGTGTTTTGAGACATAATGGACTTTAAATAATTAATTGGGTACATTTTATTTTTACTTAATGGTTGATTTAAAATAATTTGATCTATAAAATTTTATTTTAATTGGAATAATGTTTTTTTAAAAGAGAATAATTATAACTGTATGTCGAGAAGGACCTATTCACTTATTTAATGGGTAGTTTTGTTGTTTTCAATGACATGTGTTAACAATCAATTATTTGAATATAAGGATGGTTTTTCACATTATTTTGGTGATTATATGATATGGATTATTATTATTTATATAAAATTGTTTTTGTGGTGAGTTTGATATTTAATATACTTATGGTTATTTTTTATCTTATGGTTACTTTTTGTCCCCCACAGTTGTAAATTATGGGATCCCAATTAACTATATGGAATGTTTACAATACCATTTTACCAAATTGTCATATACTGCTAGTGTCCCCCATGATAGGGATATATCTATATGGGATGTGATATTATGATAAAGATGGAGGACGACTACTTAGATATCTTACCTTAATAAATGATGTATGAATAAATTTTGATCATTTTGAATAAATTAATAAATCATGTATATTTAGAGCCTCAGGTAGAACCTATTAAGATTATACCATTTTAAGTGGATTCTATCTGGGATGTTCCATCTAGCTTGATTGTCCTCTCATGCCTGCATATATTTAAGAAATCAATTTCAATCTCTATTTTATTATATTGACTTGATCTACGTATCCATTCAGTAATAATAATATTATTTTTTTGATTGATATGTTTTTTAATATTTCCTCAAATTATTTACATAGAATCTATTTCATGGTAATAACATTGATGGATTTTCAATGGTATTTTTCAAATGGGTGTTTTTTCTTCAAAATTACATATGTTGAGATTAAATATTTCTTTTGATTATTTGCATCTAAGAAAAATGAAATGGAAAACCTAGATTTGAATTATATTTGAAATTACTTGGTAGTGGATTTATAATTAGATGTCTGGTATTCAAAATAATTAGTGGTGTCCTATAATGTTATTAAATTATCATACCTATAACATATCCCAATTTCTTGTTCAAAATTGACTCCTAAAAAATCATTAATAATTGACTGATTTGGGTAATGAGGTTAGTTATATTTAATCAAATTATGCCTAGCGGTTAAATTTCATGACTTTAATGACTTGCATTAATTTTTATAGAATGTCCGATGTGTGGTCCATTAAATGATTAAAATTATCAATCTAGGATTTTTTTTACTTTTTATAATCGAATTTGTGCTCATATTATGGTGGTTGAGTATATGAATATACTAGAGGTTGTTTCTATAGTGGAGGTCCTTTAGAGAGTGAGATGAGAAAATATTTCACTAAATATATATATATTATTAGCTATTTTTGAATTTTTTTATGAATATTTAATTGATGTATACCATACTAGTGCGTTTGGATATATTATATGGTGAATATCTGTTAGGATTAAACTATAAATTAAGGGTTACATCAAATATAATTATTTTTCCTAATTCCAAGGGACTTGTCACCATACTGTGGGGGTTAAGAATGAACCTTTGGATAATGTCAGGTATATTTAGATTCAAATTTAGATGGAAACTAATGGAAGGTCATTAATTTTTTTTCTAATTCATATTAACTTATAATTATTTATTTGATGAAGACAATTTTATGGAATTATATAAATTTCAATCCTTTTACAGGTTAATTCTATCTACCCGTGTCTTAGATAAACACTGATTAAAGGGAAGAGATCTATTATTTAAACCCTCTATAATACCCGTAATAGTATATAATTTTTGGGAAATCATCGTTTCTTTCCATATATTATAGTTTTTCCATAGAAAGTAGGAATTGTATTTTTCACTTAACTAAGATTACCCATCTTAACAACAAATATTTTTTGACCAAATATATAGAGAATAAGGCCTTATTTTTCTTGAAACTAAAAAAACCATGTGTTCTCAATATGAAACTTCAATACTCTAATAACACATGATAATAAACATCATGATTAGTTTAATTTTACTATGTTTTGGGGTTTGTTATTTATTGAAATTACGTATATGTTTTTAAAATAACCTTCCTCATATATCAATGTAAATTTTGGACAACAATTAAATATTCTATTGAACATAGAAAATATGAATTGTAAATTTACATGGTTCACTAATTAAAATTATTGTCTAATCCTTGGAATTATTTTGATTCATAAGATCTTGGTAAATAAATGAGTTTTTCAATATAGAATACAAAAACAAAGTATTTGTTTGTTAATCCAATTACACAATAGTCTCCCAACTGTGTAATGTTTCATCACACTAATAAAAGACATATAAATGTATTTTAATACAAATTAACATCTAAAAAAACTAAGACATGGTTGAGTTTTATTTGTGATACAAATTATTCAACATATACTTCCACATAATAATTTGTTTGTTTCTATTTGGAAAGGATTATCAATTCACCCACCTAAACATATGAATTCAACTATCCTAAATATCACATTTTTAAGTGTTTTATAATTTTTGAAATAAACCAACTATAAATCCCCCATAACATTTTTTTACTAGTAGATGTGGTAAAAAAATCCCACATAGTAAAATAATCAATAGATATCATATACTCTTCCAATAAAATTTAAAAATAAATTAAATAAATAACAAAAAACAAATAAACTATTAGACATAGAATATTAAATTTTCTGGAATTTTTTAAAGCATTGTGATAGAAAAATGAAACACATATTGTACTGAATAATAGGTATTATAAAAAATACAATTTTATTGATGATAGAGGTAAAAAATTTATTTATTACATGATCAAATAGAAACTAGTTCAACCACTATGTTGTAGTTGTTCTTTATTTCTAGAATAGTATTACCATCAAACAAATGAATATGGACAACACTCTCTTGGAGTATGTTAACCATAGATTCATTGTATCTTCCTCCATGTTAATTATTAAATCTTGTAAACCTCTACTATGATTTAACAAAGAGTCGTCAAAATCTCTTAATATTCTTATAAATATATAGACACATTTAAGGTGGTAACTCTTACTACGCAAGCACTGTTGAATTGATCATATAGAGATTAACCATCCTGTAAGTTGGGTCCTATAACTGGTGGAAGCTTCATAATCCTAACAATATCTTACATGAATATTACATTAATAATTCCACCAACATCCTCCAATTTTTAGTTAAAGAATACCACAATCCTTAATTTTTAATATATTTTTCTCCAGTAAATTATGTTATCCCAAATAATAACTGAGGAACATTACTTCCTTGAAAATTCATTGAATAAAACCATTATGAAAATTTAAGCCATATTTTTAATCCAATTTATCTTCTGTATGTATAACACATTTTGTTCTATTATATTCTAGATGAAATGTAATTCCGTGTAAATGTGTATCATTATTTAGAGAAATAATACATTATTACTAAGTATAAGTGCACTATAGATATTGAATAATTACACCCCAAATTCTGGTTAGATTTTATGATCATTCAATATATATATTTACAATATTAAATCCTTTCTATATTTAATATCATCAATGTATTAATCATTTATTATTGATAAAGTATCATAATGTTATATGTGGGACATATTATTAATAGTTTCTCAAAAAAAATTAAAACATTAAACATATTTTTTGTATTCCATAAATCGAAATAACTTAAAAAATTTGCATCCTTAATCACTATAATGAATCATATTCCCCAATGTAGTGATATTAATCTTATAATCCTATCATTTATTGCATTATACACTTAATGGATTCCCAATACTCACTTTTTTGGATTGATATAATCCCACTTTTATCTTGGAATATAAATGAAATTTATTATTTTGTATAAATTATTAAATTAATCTATGTCTAATAATAGATAAATACTATTTATATTCCATATAGTGGGACTTATATTAATTTTCTTGTGATGGGGATTAAATAGAATAATTTTTCCGATATAGGTGAGTTTAAATATTTTTTTATCCCTTTATCCAAAATCTTCGAGTGATGTTCTAGATTATTTATCAGATAAAACCATCGTACAATATTTTCTATCTTTATTTTCAATATCCCAATTATTTTAATAGAGTGGGAAATATATTTCAATTTTAATCTTCCAGGAATCACACAATTCTACTCTTGAATTTTTGAAGTCTTATGACAAGATAGAAACATTTAATATAGATATACGAGTATTGTGATATATACAACCTTATTCAATTGTATGGTAATATAAATGATTAGTGTTGAATCACATGAAACCATACCCATTTAATAAATTATAAAATATATAAATCAACAGTCAATTTTCTTATTTCAAGTCATATAGACCTTTCGTCAACATAAGAACTAGAATATACTTCTGATCATATTCAAAACCCCTGAGTTTCTCCATATTTATATCCTCATCAAATTATTCAAGAATAAAATAATTATTTTTATCCATTGGATCCAGATGAAGAAATTAAAAAGCAACTACAATCAAAGCTATGCAAATTGTATAATTATTAACTAATGGTGAAAAAAATATTGATAAATTGATTCCTTATATCTTTTATAACTCTTTAAATATTTTCTATTACTTGTATCTTATTCTTCCATAAACTTTTCCATTGTATATAAAATATACGATTTCTCTTATTTTCACATTTCATATGATAGTTCAAATTCCAAACATGTTATATTGAACAACAATGAAATCATAATTTCCTCTATAGAAAAATACAATAGTTTTGACACACAAAACATCACTGACTACTCCAATCATTCATGTTCCACCATATTAGTGAGACATAAAATAATATAATCTATTTTATATCTATGTAGTTTGTATCCAACTCTAGAGGATATAATCAATTCTATTAGAGTTTAAATACATTATATTGAAACAAATGTTTTGGTTTATATCATTAATTAATAAAATTTATGATTATTTAGGTTATAAATGATACCCTTATACTTACGAAGACCATCATCATTATAAAATATTTATTGTTTCAAAAATTTAATTTGAACTAATGATGTTATCTAATATCATTAGATTATTTAATCTTATTATGAATTTTTCAAGATAAACTTGGTCATCATTAGTTGTGTTGTACCAATAATATTCTTATTTACCCATTTTCTGATCCTGAAAAATAATATAGTCCTTGTAGAGAATGTTTTAATTTTTGATTAAATAGATCATAACACAATCCCACTGTAAAAATAAATATTTATTACAAAATCCAATGATAATAAATGCCTATAATTTGGATCCATTTGGACTCTATCCATTATATCAGCAATAGTATGGGATATTCTTATGAAGACATTGAGGTTTAAACATTTAGGTAAACTATTGGACCAAAACCCTTCTGGTAGTCTTAGTACCATATAAGATGAATGGAATTTTGATTGATAAATATGAATAGGGATGATTTATTCCACCTAGATGGACTTGATCATTCTTGAATTCACACAAATGTATATTTTTTCTCTATCAATTTTTTCTTTATAATTTATTTCACAAAAGATTTAGCATTGTCATGAATAACTCCCATTTGAGTAAATTCCATTCTTTTGATAAATGTTTTACCTTATCATTGTTTAACAATCATGCTCATTTACTATCTTAAGACACATTAACTACCATCGAATTTACATTTCCTCCATATATGTTTCGAATAAAATTATAATAAAAACATTATTATTATTCATAAAGAAATAACCCCATACATTATTTTTCACATTTATATTTAATTGGATAAATTTTTGATATCATTAATGAGATATTAATGGGGATTATCTCCATAAATTAGATTGAAATAATTCTATATTTCTCATTATATAATTACATTCATTAAAATTTAATAAATACGTATTTTTTCCACTATTAAAAATGTCTATCAAAATATAATTCTTATTTGACTAAGAATCAATATGCATTTACCTTCTAGAACTTTTAATTTTCAAAAACTATATAGATTTACCATGTAATGAAACCAGTGTATGATTATAATTATTTAATTCCATTAAATAATGTTTCATCTAATTTTTCAACCATCTATCGTGTTATATCCATTACTAATAACACTACATACATAGACCCTTAGATCACTTTGTATACACCATTAATGGAGGTAGTATCAATCCAATTTTCATAAAAAAAGACCAATCAAAATGTGGACTTTCAGGATTCTAAGAATATGTCTCACAAGTTTAAATTAATGGAAATAATCATTATGCATATTGATGATAACATAAAATTTTATTATGTCATCAAAATCCACATCATCTAAATGTTTGACTTCTTGAAAAAATATGGGCCCATAGTTTTCAATGAATTTTTTAACATCCATATAGTACAATGAAGCTTTGGAGGAAAACAATAATGACTCTAGTAGATCATAAATTCTATGTAATATATTATATTCTCAATTTTATGTGATAATGTATTCCTATCAACCACAAGATATCATTATTTTGACTTATTATCATTCCCAAAAATCCTATGAATTGAAAAAAAAATCCTAAAACTCTTCCAGGTAGGTCAAAAGTGGTCACATTTCTATGACCATTCTACTATGAAATATCTCCTTGTAATTTTGGATTCCTTATATGTGATGAGTTTCCTCATCATTCAACATTTAGTGTATTACTACATGGTACACAAACCACTTTTCTCTAGAGTCCCTTTTGGCGAATAAATTTTTCAAATATGTTATATCTAGATCAATCTTTCTATAAGAAATATTTATAATTGTAACCATAAAACCCATGAAACCAGAAGAATTGAATTAGTTATAATTTTATAACCTTCATCTATGAATGTTGAATTTTCTACTTCAATCCAAATATTTATAATGTTAATATAATTTTCATGATCTTACACAAACTATTCCTTTGATAACATCATTGTAAATAAGAATGACATAACGATAACATTTTTTAACAAAAAAATTCATGTATTTATATTCTTGGGAAATAAATTATTTTATTTTTTGTCTCATTATCTATGTTGTTCGAGGAAAAATTTCATGCCAATGACACAATCACTAAACCATGTTATTTTTTTAAACATATCCCATTCATTTCTCCCAATATTTTATATTTTATATCCACCCAAATATTGTTAAAAATAATTAGTATGAGATAATGATCAGTATAATTCTACTCAAATTAATAAGAGTTTATGTCTAATTTAATGACTAAAACATTTACTTCTTCTTCTATAATGTATTTTTATAATGTTGGGGTCCAATAGTCTTTTTAATATTAAATCAATGAACACATTCAATCTATATAGAGGGAGGTGAATTACATAGCTCAAAGGATCAAGATTAAGTGGGAAATGATAATGGAATAAAGTCCCAAGGTCCTATAAGACCTAATATAAGGCATGAAATCCCATTTTTGGACTAAAGGGCCCTTCAGTGAACAATACTACTATATTACTCTAACAGATATAATACCTTGTATAATACCACTATCACTACACATCCAAATAATATATCTTCACCACTATAATTTTTTCTCTAGTTCATTACCCTTATATAGTACTGCAACAATTTTTCATGAATTCTCCCCTAGTAGGATATGATCAGGGGTTATCTAGATTCCCAGTATAATCATTTACCACTTTGAAAAATGGTTTTTTGAAATTGTCATCTTGTCATAAAATGTTAGTAGATCAAAAAATAAACTCAACATAAAAATTCAGAAACAGTGGATGATACATTAATTTCCTACTGATTATGAACAACTAAAATACAATACCAGTTCATTAGGATTTACCACACATGAAACAATCTGATGATTGAAATCCAATTCATTGAATGTTCATCCATGCGAAAGTGGTAATAATTTTTGAATAAAATAGTTATAAATTCACCTAGATCAAATTTTATTCTAATTTTGGAATATTATAAATAACACACATCATACTATGTCAATAATATCACATTACACCCAAAAAAACTCAAACCCAAAATATTTAACCATTGAAAAAACATTAATTATAATATGAATAGGTAAGATAATTATCTTTATAATTTAATTATGCATCCATATTTGTACAATGAATACACTTATATTTCATGAAATAAGTGATTAAAAATACCACAGGTAAAAAACATATGTTTAAGAATCTTTTTAGTAGTAAATAAAATAAAAAATACCCATATATCTATTTTTTTAGTTTTTCTATACCATTGAATCATATTTCATAACCAACCAAAGTTAATAATCAATAAATAATTAATATGGATAAAACATTTAATCTATATAGCTTCAACCCATTCAAAGATTTTGTTAAATTAATTTCAACTTAGTTTCACGAAACACTCACCAATAGTTCAATATCTTCATGAAATTATATATTCATACTAAAGAAATCATAAAAAACTTCCTTGAAAATTCCACCATTAACTCTGGGATTTAATCAATTATATACATTGAATCTTGTAAAATGATGATGCAACATAATGATATTTTAAAAGAAGAACACTATTTTCAATTTCTTAAAGAACATAAAACCTTGAATTTAAATAAACCATAATATAGTATACCATTATGAACTATATTTTATATTGGTGGGGTATTAATATAATTAATTAAATTATGAATACTATGGTTGTCAATTGATTAAAAATAAGATAATAATTATTATAAAAAAAATTTAAAAATGTTATTTCTTATAAAAGATGATTTAATCACGCATTTCACACATAATATCAAATTACTTTTTAAAAATTTAATTTTTTTTTAAAAAAAATCCATTTTCAAATCAACATATCAAAATTATCTAGGAGGGATTTTTTGGGATTTTTTTAAATGTTTATTTTTTGATGAATAGACAAACATAATGAATTTAAATTGAAAATATCGTATTCATTTAAATTATTTATAAAGATAAAATATATTAAAAATTTGATTAAAATTCGATTTTTTCAATTATATATCTATTAATTCAAGTTTTTTCATTGGAATCACCTTCATATTGAAATCCTATATAAACAGTTTGTAATCTATGGATCATTTCCTCTTTGAAACCCCGCTTTCTCATCACTTATATGGGACTGATTTTAAATAATAGTTCTCCAATTATATAAATAGAATTTATGAAATTGATTAAATTTTTTTTAATAATAATAATTTACAGTTTATAATAAATTAAACTTAATATTTTTACTAAAATGAATAGTAAAAATATTAAAAACCAATTATCATAGTTAAGGTAGAAACTAATTTATGGTGGTTTATGTAAAAAATAAAAGTGTTAAAATGACCTCAATGTTGTCAAAGAAATACTATCTAGACTTATTTAGAACTTTTAGGGTCTAATTGTCAAGAATAATTCATTTAAATCCCCTTTTCAATTTTAAAAACATGGGTAAACCTTTTTTGTTCCAAAAATTACAATTCTGCCACTCACCTCTGTAATAAAAGGCAACCACCTATCCTCTACTCTTCAGACCGTGAATACATTTTTCTTCATCAAGACCTACCAAACTATGTTTAAAAAATAAATTACTTCTATAAATATTCATTGGATTTGTTTTAATTTTATTCTAGGAATTATTTAGTTATAATTCTAAAGAGGTGGTCTAAGAAGAGGTAAAATGTTTAACAAACACTTTTTCTTTTACTACACATCCACCTCAATCAAATTATTATAATTTCAAATTTTATTATAATAACCTAATACTAATCATTACATTATATTGATTTTTATTCATGAAATTACATTCTTTCACATTTTGGATCTTTTCGGTTAAATGTTTTATTGAAATATTCCATAACTCAAACATAACAAAACCATAAAAATGTGAACTCTTATAAATAATATTGATTTTCCCAAAAGATAAAATGAATTAGATAAATCATGAATTATTATAATGTAAAATATCGATTAATTCCAACATCACTTCTTTATTTACCTTACCCATCATTAATTATTGTGAAAACATTATAAAAATATAGGATGTGCACATAATCTAAGTAAGGGATACAAAAATAAATGAAACTATTAGTTCATTAAAAACAAAAAAAATCATATAAAATTTTCCATTATCTACAAATTTAGTTTATTATATGAAAGAAAACAACATAAAATGAATAGTAGTCATTCATTTTTCTAATGAAATATTATCAAAACCCAAAAAAATCAACTAAACTTCTATTGTTGATTTAGAACATCATATACATAATACCCTCTCAAAACCATTTTAGTTGGAATAACTATAAGGTATGCATGAAAAATTACTAATACCCAATAAATTGAATATCTATAATTCGTATCATCCTTTCTATAATCTATAAATGGCTCACCTATGATCTATAATGAGTAATGAATAATAGAATAAGATATATCTGGATCATCCATTTCATATGGGGTATAGTGGGGTCTACCATTTGTAGGTGATATATCATCCACACACATGAGATATAATGGGGATCAAACAGCCTTATATGATATATAAATATCACCCATTTCATATAATTCTCATGTTCCATTTCAAGTGTAAAACACTTTCATTATAAAACCTAATAAAAACTCTTTAAATCCTTATGAAAACACATTCGGATAATAATATCCTATTCTTTAGAGGAACCATTTTCAAAAACCATAGATGATTATATTTGAAAAAAAATTCTATTAAAAAAACAAATCAAAATGATTTATTGTTTTTCCTTCAAGAATGATTCAAATTTTGCAGAGGCCAATATAAATCAAATAAAATACCCAACAATAATAATTTTCATTATTGATGTAATTTAAAAACAGGAAATTTAATTTTCTATTGAAAAAAGTTGATTTTAATACACATAAAAAGAATAATTTTTTTTAAAAACATAATGAAATTAAAAAATTTCAAAATTTTGAATTTATAATCCTTTTTAGTCTTTATAAATGAATATGTAAAATAATATCATGAATTTTGAAAGAAATTTGTTAAATTGTTAAACATTAAAAGAATCCCATACAACATTGTACATTTAAATCATAATAACAATGAGAGGGTAAAATTTTAATGGAAATTAACCCAATTTAAAATTATAATATATGGATATAAAATTTTTAAGGTTCATTACATACACCATATAAAAGAATAAATGTTCTTATCATCAAGAAATAAATTAGTGAAAGGAGATTAAGATAGATCTGTTACCTTGTGTCTGACCAGTCACATGTGTCCATATCATTATGAGTAACAATCAAATCTAAATTTATTACATTATTTAGAAAAATTTCAGGTTTATCTTAAATTATATTTTAATTTTTACCATTTTTTAAAAAATACTCGAATGATTAAATTGAAATTAGATGTTTTGACCATATTCAGTTTATTTTTCAAAAATGACCTCTGTACGCCATCTATAGTCATAGGGGCATTTATATAAACATATCTAGAAAAATAATTATGCTATAATTTTTTCGTTTATACAGAAGGTATAATTTTAAATCCAATCATGAAATATTTTTATGATAAATAAAAATACTTTAAAATCATGGAATGGGTAGGTCCAATATACGCACGAGTAACTTTCTCGGTTTTCAATTACTATTAAAGAATGATGGAATATAATATATATATTTCAATAATGATTATTATATAATATATTAAAAAATATTTTATCATATATAATTATATAGAGAATTTGTGGACTGTAAATGGAATAACGTCACATTGAGGAGGAGGTAGTCAATGGGTCAATAAACAATATAATAATTTTATGAATGTGTCAAATGGGAATAAAGAAAATGATATTTTATATTTATAGAAGTTAACTATTTCATGAATATAATATATATGTTATTTATTTAGAATATTCATAATTAAACCCATAATTACTACATTATATGTAATTGGTGAACATATCACATCGCTCTATGGAGGGGGTAGTCCACATATCAATAAATGACATTATCATATTTTCACAAAATGGAATGCATGAATGTATATGTGAATAAAAATTATATAATGTAAATAAATCATAAATAATATATATAAATATATATATTATATAAAATTACCGTTTCTATAATAATTCCCAACAAATTTTTTTTTAAATGAAAAATAAATGACATCGTTACGTGAGGTGGTAGTTTCCTGTTCAAGAAGAGTAATTTCGTTACCCATTTAATAGAAATGTGCATTGTTTTATGTTGAACCCAACATAAAAAACATATCTCTGTATTTAGGATAATTATTGTTTAATAAAATAATGAAATAATAATAAATAAATGAAGTGGATATGAAAACAAATTAAAAATTAACGTTTATTTTGTATCCTCTTATTCGAATAATTCATTTTTGTTTGGCACCAAAGAGATTATTTTTTGGATTTATGACCAAGGTGAGACTTAAAGGGTGAGTGGATCTACTTTGGGAGATTATTTTGGATGTCTTATTATCAAAAATATTAGTTGATAGTTGTGAATAAAATTGAAGGGTGAGTGCCTTTTTATAGTACAGACAGGGATGTATTATTATAATTTAATTAAAAAGAAATTCAAACCACATATTTCCCATGTGATGTGGCTCCAATAATTGTAAAAATTATATAGATTGAATTATTAGTTAAAACTTTGAATAAAAAATGTATTCTGAAAAATGTTATAGGTAATTTTAAATTTTTGGGTTAATGTTTAGTCCCTTATTAATTTAATTTCATTTATATTCACTTCAATTAATTACATTTGCTAATATTTTTGGTCGAAAAAATAAGATTGAATTTTTTTTAAAATATTAACTAATGATTATTCCACATATTTGATACATTTTTACAAATTCTAATGACAGAATTGGAGGAAATCAATTTAAAAATAATCTTGCATTCCCTAATAGAAAAAAAGTTTTTAAATTCAAAAGTTTAAAATTTGTCCAATGTTATTATATATAAATTCAATGTGAAATGTTTTCAAGATGACTTAATTCTTTTAATGAATTTTTTTTTTCTGATTATATTTTTAAATAATAAAAACATAATTTAACTATTCAAAAATATTATTTGGAAAGTGAGTTTTGAACAAAAGTTCAGTATTATTCATTATTCATCAAAATATTAATTTTCTCAAGAAAATACAAAAAATTCACCCAATTTAAATATTTGTATTTCTATTTAGAAAATTTTGTTATGATTTTCATAAAATGTTTTTAAAATGTTAAAAATTAGATTTAAAATTACATTTTCAATAAAAGGTTGTGAAACTTCTTTTAAAAAATATAGTCTTTTATGATTAAATTTGATTTATTCTAATTTTACGCCCATTAAATTTATTGGATAAATTTAAAATCATTTAATAATCAGGATTATATATATTCTACTTAGTCTAATACATTCCCATTGAGAAAATGGCTAGGTTAAAATTACAACTAAATATAATAATACTAATAATATTTTTTTGTATAACTCAGTCTTGTTGGAAATATAATATTTCAAAGAAATATATTGTCTCATTTCAAGTACACTATCAGTCATATCTTACCATTCAAGCATAAAGTGTTATCTAATTCAAAAATAATAAAAAAAGGAAAATACTTACTCTATAATTAACCAAGATAAAACAAATATCATAAATACCATATATTAAATATACCATATTTTTATTATTTTATGGGAATGACCTATATCCATCTTCTTATCCCTCAAATATGAAATAATAATGTCACTCATTTGTATAATAGTATACCTCATCCCTAACTAATGTGACATGTTTTCTATCAATACATATCACATTTTGGTATGATGATATATAATATATATATATATATATATATGATATTTATAATAGAAATAATTAATCTATAATAAGAATATCATATATAATTTTTTTTACTTTCCATTCCATAAGGGATATGATAATGTTTTTCATTTGTATAACAAACTACAACTTCGTGAAGTGATGTGATTAGTTTTTCAATAACGTATATCATGGAAGCTAATAAAGAAAAAAGATAATGAATATATGTGATATACATGACCTAATTAAGATATTAATGACATATATATCATGATGATGTCAATTTATATCACAATATTAATTATATTTTAGAACCAAAATATATTATAAAATTATTCATTGATGATTGGACTACCTCCTTCATGATGAGATGTGACACTTTTGTCATTACATCACCATAAGGTTGATATATATATATATGTAAATTTGGGGAAGTAATATCAATTTTATAAAACTATTATAAATATATATGATAAAATATTACTTACCTACTATCTATAATGGTCATTGAAAATTTTAAATTTTTCCAATGAATACATACGACATAACATCTCCATGATTGTATCATACCTCCTTTTTCAATACCATCATTAATAGATGGGATTAAGAGTGTAATTTATATATAAATATTATAATATATTCATGATTATTATTCATTGTATAACAAATCTATATAATGGGATCATGTATTGAAACATTCATTACAAATCACAAGTAAGAAATCAAGACAATTAACACTAGAAACAATTAAAATAACGAATTATTATTAACATATAGTTTATAAGATGTTATAAAAATTATATATGATATTATAAATATTAATGTGGATATATAATAATTTAATAACATGTTTATGGCCACTATACTAGAGTTTAAAGTATGTTTGACAAGAACAAAGTATAAGGTTTGGGTAATCATCTCAATTTCATTTCATTGAGGCATTATGTATTCTTAGGAAAATTATTTCATTTATATGATGTGTAAAATTCTTCAATAAAATGTAATATAATAATTACATAATAATTTTGGTTGATTTATGTTTAAATTGGAATTATTTTATCCAATGGTATTTGACATAATGCTTTCCATATATTAAATGATTTTATAATATAGTTTTTATAAATTGTGTTATATTACTTCTTCAATATTGTTGATATTATACGATAGTGTCTGTAATCAATTTTGATATTGTTATATTGTATATCAAATTGGTTCATGTGTATTTAATTTTGATACACAAAGTAAATTCATCAGTATATTCCCACTTCATCATATTTCCTTTGAAATATTTTTTTTTCGTAATCTCATTTTTATCGATATTGTTTAAATATGAATTTATATTAATAGAAATTATTTTATAATGTTTTAATAAACCGTTTAATTTTTTTATCCCCTTGTTATTCATGAAATTTTCATCTAATAATACCATTTTTTCCACTCTTTGGCACATATAGTTATTAAAGTGATATTATAAAAAATCATACTTTGTTGCTCCCTTCGGTCAAAAATCTATTTTATTAAATTTTTTAACCATTCCAAAAATTATTTATTGTATACTTTTTATAATATTTTTACTTTTTTAAAAATAAAATAATAAAATCTTCATATTTTTTAAAAATGTGGCATATTATGATTTTTAAAAATAATAAAAAGGATTCTTTATTTTAATGTAATCATCATGTACGAAATTTCCTTCCGTCGTGAACAATTCATGTTTTAAAATCTGATTTAAAATTATATAATATAATTTTTAAAAAAATTTGTTATAAAAATATTTTATGAAAATTTATTTTTAAATGGTGATTCTCAAAATGAAAATTATGATTTCATAATGAATTTTATTTTATATATTTTTTGGTATTTCTATTATTATATAATAATAACCGATTATTTTATGTAAACTCTTCTAGTGATATGATTTGTTGATGCCATATTTATTCTTCCATTGAATGTTTTATGAATATTTTTACCATGTATAGTATTGAATTTCACTTCACTAATTCAATATTGTAGTTATTAAATTTCCCTTCAATAAATCACAGTCCTGTGATCATTGTAAATTATATTTCCCCAAAATAACTATATTATTAATCATGGATATGTTTTTTCATTAATCCATATATCATTTATACATACAAAGTTATTAAATTAATGTCAACTTTTTATCTAAGGGAATAACTATAAATATATATTCATTACACAATTTAGATATTTGCAGATAAGACAATTTATTCATGAATAAAATTATTTAATCGATTTATAAGGATTGATTTCAATATAAAAATAATGGTTGTACATAGTTATAGATATCCCCTTGAAGAAATAATAGTCTTGTGAGACTAATAATTTAGATAGCATTAGATAAATAGATATTTTTTGTATACATTCAATTTTGGTTTAAATGGTCATGTGGAAAGATATTAATGGTAGTTGTATCATAATGTCTATAATCACAATATATAATAATTAAAATTTTACATCTGTAAGAATTAAATTATTGTATTCAGTATATTTCCACAATGACATTATCTTATAATGCATTTCATTATCAATTTATTGATTTAATGGCATGTGTTTTCAGTTATTCACCATACCATATTAATTATTCCTTTTCCTATAATATTATATAAATATAATGTGTTTTTATTTGTTTTATTTTGAATTTTATTTATTTTCTATCTTATCATGATAGTTATGTTAGTTCAATAGAACATGTGTTCTGTTATTCACCAATCTATACAATTTATTTTCATTGATTCATGATAACCTCCATTGTATATAAACCTTTTTGATCATTTGAGATCTCCCTTATATTGTATCATTTCCCATTAATATTTGATGTTTACTGCGATTTACATTCAATGATATGAAATATAAAATAATGATATTATTATGAAAATATGTTTAAATTTTCTTTTTAAATATAATTTTACGATACAATATGCGTCTACTTTACAAACCATGCTACACCATTAAGTCCATAGGGATGTGATTCCTTATATAATGTGACAATTTAATAAATAAAATAATGACATTAGCTTATTGTGGTTGGGGTCTCTTATTTTTAACCAAGGAAGTATAATAGTATCAGTGGGAACTAAAATTAAGAAAAAATAGATTATCAATCATAAACATTTGATATACATTAAGGATACATATAAAAGAAAATACCAAAGAGTGGTAATGTATAAATTAGGTGGTTTTTTTTTGAATAAATCAATATATAGATAGTAGAAGTGGATTTGGTTATGGTATATATGTACCGAGGGTTAATAAATCTAAAATTTGTTCATCAAACGTGATGTAATCATCACATAGAGCATGAAAATGGGTCTTAATAAACACCATATTTTAAAATCTCATGGTATATTCATTGGATTAATCACATTTTTATAAAAAAATATTTTTGAAGGATTTGAAAACAAAATGTAAATGAATGTCCTTACTGAATTTTAAGGATTATATTGATGAAAATAATGTGTCACAAAGGAATGTGAAAATGATTATGTGTGAAATCGATGGAAAATGAAAATAATGGATGAGAAATAATTAATAATATGATGGATGGAAATAAATTTCATCATAGGAATCTATTTATAGGTCATTGAAATAAATATGAATAAGAAACAAATCATAATAGTCAATTCACTATTTTAAGTATTAACCTCTATACCATAAAAAATATCATGTTGAAATAAAAAAGATGATGTATTTATGTATTATGATAGATGAATTAATTTTAAGTTGTGTTATATGTATGGTAATTTTTTATAAGAATAATAAATCAAATCTTGATGGTGTAAAATTTTAGAATCATGTATAACTTTATTAACTTAATTGTTATAGCTTTTATCAAGGGTTTATGTGAATAAGGTTGATCATAAGTAAACATAGTTTAATAACATTTTTGAAAATTTTTTATGGGAAAAACATGATTAAGGATACTTTTCAAAAAATTTTATGGGAACATAGACCATTATATCAGTATATGAATGATTTATTAAAGGAATATTTCTTTTAAATATTGGAATTAATATTATATTTATTTGTAACCATTATTTTTTCTTCATATAATTTATATTTTTGTAATAATGGGTCAATAAAATTTTGGAATGTTATTAGACTAATTATATTATATCATTATAAAAAATAATACTAGTATATGGGGTGAAAATTTATAATGTCGTGCAAGGAAATGGGGATTTAGCCACCAATAGAAAAATTATAAGGCATTAGTGGCTACTACTAGACAGGTTAATAATTTATTAATTTTATTTAAATTATTTGATGGATAAATATTACTATTGAACCAGTGGTGTTATACTTTAGGTTTTGAGATTACTGTATTTTATTCGATAACATGTGCTAACAATATTTATTTTTTAAAATAGTTAGATATAGTTGGAGAATATTTTTATTATATTATAGATCTTATGATTCATTAATAGGGAATTTTAGTGCTTCAATATAATAGAATTAAAATTAGTCAATTAATTTATTCGAGTTACTAATAAATTATAATTTGATCGAGGAACATCTGAAGGAATAAATTTTTATAATGAAATAGAAATATATAAATTGTCAGTAATAACATATTTTCATATATAGTAAAAGTATTCATTATCATCAGAGAAATGAACATGAATAAAAATTGTTATCATACTACTATCTTGTTTAATGAATAAAATTTTATTTTTAATCATAATAGATTTATGGGTTGGAATTTCTATAATTTCATTGATAATTTAAATTTTTGTGATAAATTATATATATCATTCTATATAATTATATTTAGTTTTATTTAATATACATATATTCAATTTCCCCCTGTTCTCGGCTACTAAGAGGAATTATTATTAACACTTTTATGATGTCAGATTGTAAAAAATGGTATTTTAAAATTTCAAATCCATTATCACAATGATAAATATTAAATTCTAGGGAAGAAATTTATTTATGGTGGGGAGGATGTACCATTCCTAGATTTTAAAATAATTTTTTTGTTTTTGATAGCTTATGGAATACACAACCCAATGTTTAAATGAATTGTAATATATTATAACATTATTTCCCATACATTTAATTTTTATGTATTAATAGTTCAAAATAACGTATCAAACTAATGAATATCTATTTTTTGTTATTAAAATAAGATTTATTTAAATTAAAAACAAATTTCTAAAAACTGTATTTTTTCCTAAAAGTTTATTTAGTTTAAATTTTCATATATAATTAAAAACTACATTTTTCCAAAATTATAAAATTTATAATAAAAATAAATTTAAATTTTTTAATAATCAAAGAACAATTATCATAGTTTTAATTGTTAGGGTTTTCATGATATTTTCATTTCCTTATAAATATTAAAAAATGAAAAATTTTAATTTAGAAAGAAAATTTCGTAATAATTATTTATACAGATAAATTTTATTTTAGAATTATATTAATGTATTATTATTTCAATTATTTATCAATAAATAACATATTTTTCCATTGGACTCATTTTCATATTTATATTTGATAAAAAAATATAGTAATCTTTTCAATATTTTCTCTCTGAAAATCCAATTTCTTTCCACATTAGAATGATAAATTATAAGTACAAGAACTTAAACATTACATAATCTTGATTTAAATGAATAATTCACATTGATGATATTTTCAGATTTAGAGTTTTATAGAATTAGGCCATAACTATTAAATTACATCCTTAATATTACAATGTAGACACTACTACTCAGTTTTCATTTTTTCATAATATAAAAACTCTATAAAAAAGATTCATGTTTATTTCCATGTTTTAAATAGAATGACTTTTCCTTGACCCCATCCTTGACCCTATTCATCTTTGTGACCTGTGAAATGCGTTACAAAACATGGGGTGTGCATAAAAAGCTTATTAAGGGTTATAAAATAAAAAAATGAAAAATTAAACCATCAATAAATAAAAATCAACGAAATCATACTTTTCAATAAAAACATACATCATGAAATCATAAGATATATGAATAACACATAGATATCAAAAATCATAAAGGTTACTTGTGGAATCCAAATCATACATAAATTATAGCTTTCACAGCTATGCCGTGAGTTAAATTTGGAATACCCATACCAATATATTCCCTAAATATCATAGGATAAACATTAATGTTTACCTCTGTCAAGTTACCCAATGCATTGGAGAGCTATCTCGGGCTCACCCACAATAGGTTTATCACGGAACCACCAGTATACGTAAAAAATGCCCAATAACCATAACATAATCATAACACATAAAAAAATCATAAAAGAAAGATAACATTTCCACATACCAATCACAATATATCTATTCAATATATTAAAATAAACAATACTTTATAAAACCATTATCCAAACCATTTACAACATTAAATAAAGTTATTTTTGAATCAATGTTTCTCATACCACAATAATGCTTTTAAATGAATTATCATTTGAAAACATTAATTTTTATAAAAATAAATCCATTTTTTTAAAACATGGACATTAATGAGAAATATTTAGAAGAATAAATCTTTTCAACATTTAAACTGATTTTTTAGTTAAAGATTTTTTAACAAAATGAGAGACGCTTAAATACAAATAATTGAGGAATAAAATTTAATCATAATGTTATAATATCATGAGAATAAAGGGATTCATGATATAATATTCCAAATTACAGTATATACAACACATAAAAGTAAATTGGTTCATAAAAACAATGATGTCGCAATGGAATATAATTTGAGATGAAATCCCTTATAAACTGTATCCTTAGATTAAGGATAAATCCATTACATAATAATTTTTGAAAAATAAGAATACACTCTATATAAGTGGATATTATGTGTGAAAAAATCATAGGTTATTCAAACATATTCATAGCACTACATAATCAAGAAGTAGATGTTTATCCCAAAGAATTGAAATTTGGTGAAGTAGTTCCCTTACAGAAATTTGACAGCCTAACATCGTCACATTAAAATTAATAAAATGATCATATGAGAGAGAAAAGGGAATCTCATAACATGGACATAAAATTTAATTCAATAAGGATATATAAGAACATATCCCAACATAAGAAGATGTAAATTAAAAGACATAACAAAAAAGATGACTTTTAAAAAGAGGAAAGTGAATGGTTCCCTAACCGCTTTGGTTACTTACGAAAAATATATCCCATTAATTATTCAAACAATGAAGATATAAATAGCAATAAATTTATGTATATTACACAATGAATTCAATCATAGTCTGTGCATAATCCTCACAAATTTTAATAGTGGCAATATATCATGAATCTCACGAGAATAAAAAGTTAGATGAAAACCCCTTACCACGTTGAAATCAATCAAGTCATATGACCAATAGTTAATAACCACCAAATGAATCATATAATACCACAAATATAAAGAGAATCATGATAATATATATCAAATGGTAGTACACAATACACCGCATCAAATTAATAAGTGGTGAACAATGGAAATCTCATGTAATTAAAAGTGAGATAAGAAACCCCTTACCTCGTGTCCGACATGACTTGTTTTTTCCTTGTTATTCCGGAATAATAAACATAAGTAAATTTATACATGATTAAAAAAGAATTTTAAGGTTTATTATTTCTTTTATATCATTTATTACCTTGTTATAAACATTATGTAATCATTTAAGTTAATAATGTTCATTTTGTCGATATTTGGTACTTGAGTCAAAAATGAATAACATATAAATAAAAGTTGCCCATGTGATCAAGAGTCCATTATCTCCATAATGATATTCGTCATTTAGATATAAAATATATAAAATATATCTATTATATATATGTATTTATAATAGGACAAATCATTTGGAGATATGAAATGAAATGCACAGTTCATGGAGACGGTTTATCGTACGAATGCATGAACACTACTTTAATTTCTATTTAATATTTTAATTGAATGATATTTTAATTATATATCATTATATTATAATGAAAGTATAATATCATATATAATTTCAATATCTCCATCCTTTATACATCCCATGTATGGTATGAACGAGTCATATCACTTTGAGGGGGTAGTAGTCCGCACTTTCTCAAATGAAATTATCATGTTTACTCATATTGGAAACCATAAAGTTATGTTATAAATTTAAAATAAAGAGCATAAAAACATAAAAATAATATATCTTTAGAAATAATAACTGTTAAAATATTTTTAAATGTTTTTGACTAATTTCAAAGTGAAATTCCATCTATTCACCAAAATTTGATTAAATGGTAAAACTATAATTTAATTACACTTGAAAAAAAGATAATTTAAATATATATATATAATAGATTAAAAGCTATTTTCGAATTAAAATACAGTATTTTTCACTTTTCATTAAAAATTGAATTTTATCCAAAAAATGCTTAAAATTTACTCAAAGTATATTTTGATGTCCCGATTCTAAAGAAGAATTTCATTTGGTAAAATAGAAGATATAAATGTCACCAAAACTAGATTTAAAGAGGGTTCTCCATTAAAATCCTTTTAATGTAAATTATTCTTAAAAATAAATTCATTCACATTTTAAGCCTCTAACAATTATTTGAATAAATGTAAAAAAATTTAAAAAACATGTTTAATCATTTTGTAGTCAGTTATGTTAATTTCCGCCATTACAACGGCTATGAATTAACATCCATTTAAAAAATATCATTATATTATTTTTCAGTACAACACAACATTGTGTGCAATGTATGATTTTAAAGAAACCAGTTGTTGTCTATTGGGCACGCCATTGAACATAGAATCTCCTTTAAAGTAAAATTAATAAATAATTTAAAAATAATAATTATTATTAAAATGTCATAATCTTTATTTACCTAGGATGTTACATTCTTCTCCCCTTTTGGGAATTTCTTACTCGTAATTATAAAATTGGGCTTGAAAACATCATTGAAAGTTCCACATCGAAAAAATAATCAATAAAAATATCACATTAAAAGAAAGAAATAGAAATACAAAGGTCACCCAAGATAGCCCAAACTCGGATTCCATGTAGGAAAAAAATGGATAAGAAAGACAAGAAAACCATCATGGTTTGATGGAGAGTGGTAGAAAACATGATAAAGAAAAATGTAACCACCAAAAAATCACAAACAACAGATGGGTTAAACGGTCATTGATTCCCCAGTAGGAATAGTTAACAGAAGGAGTTTTTTTAATTATGTTACTTTTCATAAAATTGAGGATTTTATTTAAGACCTTTACGAAAAACATAAGTATACTTAATTACATTTTTTGTAGACTCTATTCCTTTACTAAATTTCAACCAAAAACTCATCTTTTCCCCAAATGATGAGTATAAAACTGACTTGATCAAATTTAATGTGCTTGAATATACATCTAGAGTATCAAATAAACCAAAAAATATGAACTTATATTTATCCAATCTTTAGACATTATCAAAAACCAAAATTTTTAGTAAAAGATCAGAAAATCCCTAAAAACATAATAATTTATAAAAATAAATAGTACTCGTAATCCCCAAAATTTGACCAGAAATACACAAAGATCGAAAAAGACCATTCAATAAACGAATGTCCTTAAAATTATTTAAAGTATTCCAAACATAGATTGTAACCCAAGAATCAGATGGATTTAATCACATAGTCTTCCATTGTAAATCTCAACATTTATCTCCAAATAAAATAAACCACTCTTAAAGTCTCATACTGATGTCTAATTAACAAAATCACATATTCTCTATCATAGGTTTTTAATTTCCATAAATAAACCAAATTACCATATTTCTATAATAAAAACGTAGATTCTTCCAAAATAAAATCCCAACATTACTCGTAAATCAAAAGAAAATTATTCATGGATTAAAATTTTTATATTTCAAACTTTAGGGTTATATATACTATAAAAAGTCTTCCAATATAATCCCATTAACAATAAGTGCCTTAATACTTTCAATCATTTTATCATCTTAAAATATACCATAACTCATGAATCCTTTATATGTTGACTCCTTTCTTATTCAACATTATTCATGGTCTATTAACCATTCTATACCAACTTATTCGGAAATACTTCTTTCCTTCAAACATATCATTAATAATACCCTAAGATTACATAATTTAAATACTAATGTAAGATATAATCCATACCTTTCAGTGGTCATTCTTAGTTTCCTCATCCTCAATTGGAATGGCATTAGATATTGGTAAACATATAATTTTATGATCATCGTGATCCCATTCACGATCCTTCTACATAGGTTATCTGTTTTTACAACGACCATGCACTCCGCATTTGAATCATTCAATTGATCTCTAAAAAATAATGTCCTTCCCTTTCCTAGAGTCAACTGGATGATTCCATTTTCCATGGAAGGTTCTTGCTTTGTGACCTTCACTTCCACATCTATAACATCTCTCTGTCCCATTGATGAATTTCCCTAGGTGTTTCTTTCCACATCCTTGACACATAGGTTTTTGAAAAACAAACATTTATTATTATTACCTAAACATCAGTAGAGATTTTTTTCTTGCATATACGATGCCTATAAAAGTCACCATGGTTCAGGTGGTCAATCATGACTCCAGATAGTTGGTTGAGAATAACCATAAGAGTTCTCAATGCAGCACCCATTTCATATAGTTTCCTATTTAGAAAACAGTCACAGTTTTCTCACCACCCACTATTACTTTGGTTCCTGCTAGATCCATCCATTTACTAAAAAAATGTCATTGTTATTATATCACTAAAATCATCATATAATATCTCTGGATGAGGGTAAATATTAGGATAGACATATTCCTGTTATCTTAAATTGCTTCAAATTATCTAAAATAGCTACGCCTCTTTCTAATATGATAACAATTATGGTTATGTTACTTATGCTTAAATAACACCATAACCTCTAAAGTTATCTAAACTGAACTATGATACCAACTATATATACCCCACCTTAAAAATTACATAATCATTAATTAAACGAATAATTCACATTGAGTATCTTTTCAGGTTCAGAGTATTAGAGAATTAGGCCATAACTAATACATCGCATCTAATGGATTACAAGTTAGACACTTCTACTCGGTTTGTATTTTTTTCATAAAATAATAACTCTTGAAAAAAAAGACTCATGTTTATTTCAATGTTTTAGACAACTTGATTTCTCCATGATCCAATCCTTAACCCTATTCATCTTTAAGAACTATAAAACACATTTCAAATCATGGGGTGATCATAAAAAGCTCAGTAAGGGTTATAAAATAATTAAAAGAAACATTAACCCTTCAATAAATACAAATCAATGAAGACATACTTTTCAATAATAACATACCTCATGAAATCATAAAATTTATAAATAACACATAGAAATCATAAATAATAATGGTAACTTGTGGAATCCATATTATACATACATTATAACTTTCATATATATGTAGGGAGTTACATTTGGAATACATATCATAGTATTTTACAAAAATTTCTTAAGAGAAACATTAATGTTTACCTCATTCATGTTACCCAATGCATTTGAGAGCTCTCTCCAGCTCAGACGCCATTGGTTTATCATGGTACCACCCGTATATGTAAACAATTCCGAATAACCATATCATAATCATCACACATAACACAAGAATAAATGTAAGAGAACATTTCTAATTTCCAATCACAATATATCAAATCACGATATTTGAATAAACAATACTTTATCAATCAATTTTTAAATCCATTTTAAATATTAAATAAAGTTATTTTTTGAATCAGAGTGTCCCATACCACTTTAAAGCTTATAAATGAATTATCACTTGAAAAAATTAACGTCCTTGTAATTAATTCCTAAAAACCCTTTTGAAACCAAGGACATTAATGGGAAATATTTTTAAGAATGAATCCTTAAAACAATTAAAATGATGTTTTATTTATAGAGTTTTTATCCAAAAGAGAGAAGCTACCTAAAAAATAATTGAAGAATAACATTTTATCAGAAATTAATAATATCGTGTGAATAAATGGATTTGAGATATAATATGGCAAAGGATATTATATACACAACATAATAGTGAATTGGTTCATAACAAAAATGAAATCTCTATGCAATGTAAAGTGTGACGAAATACCTTATAAAAACATAATCTATAGAGTAAGGATAAATAAATAACATAATATTGTGTGACAAATAAGAATACACCCAATATAAGTGGATATTAAGTGTGAAATAGTTAGAGGTTATTAACTGATATTCATATCACTACATAATCATGAAGGTAATGTTTAACCAAAAGAATTGAAATTGGGCGAGGAAGTTCCCTTAAATAAATTTAAGAATCTAACATCGTCACTTTAAATTTATGAAAATGAATTGATGAGAATGAAAAAGGTATCTCCTAAAATGGAAATACAATTTACAACAATAAGGATGTGTAAGAACATATCCTAACATAATATGATGTAAATTAAAAGTCATAAGAAAAATATATCTTTTAAAAAGAGAAAGGTGAATAGTTCCCTTACCGATTTGGTAACATACAAAAAATTCACCCCATGAACGATGGATCATACAATGAAAATGTAAATACCAATTAATTTAATTATATTACACAATTAATTAAATCATGGGTAGTACAAGAACCACACAAAATTAAATAGTGTCAATATAGCGTGAATCTCATAGGAATAAAAAGTGAGATGAAAACACCTTAACACGGTGTAATTAATCGAGACATATGACCAAAAGTTAATGAACACCAAATGAATCATAGAATAACATGAATATAAAGCGAATCCTAATAATATATATCAAATGAAAGTACCCAATACACCTCATGGAATTAATAAGTGGTGAACAACTAAAATCTCATGAAATTAAATATGAGATAAGAAACCTCATACCTCATGTCTGACTTAACTTGTTTGTTCCTTGTTATTCCTGAATAATAAAAATAAGTTAATTTATACTAGATTAATAACCCATTTTAAAGATTATTTTTCCTTTTATATCCTTTATTACCATGTTATAAACATTATTTAATCATTTCTGTTAATAATGGTCATTTTGTCGATATTTCGTACATGAGTAAAAAATGATCACCTTATAATTACAAGTTGTCCATGTTGTCAAGAGTCCATTAACTATAGATTGATATTCATGATTTAGATATCAAATATTTCAAATATTTCTAGTGTGTGTATATATATATATATGTATTTATAAAAGTACATAACATTTGGATATATGAAAAGAAATGCATCGTTAATGGAGAAGGTAAGCTGTAAGTACGCATGAACGCTAAATTCATTTCTATTTTAATATTTTAATTGAATGAAAATTTAATGATACATATTTATATTATAATTACACTATAATATCATTTATAATTTCAATAACTACGTCCTTTATACATCACATTTATGGTATGAACGAGTCATATCACTTTGAGGGGGCAATAGTCTGCACATCCACAAATTAAATTATCGTGTTTACACATAATGGAAATCCTAAAGGTATTCTATAAATTCAAAATACATAAGAGTAAAGAAAATATGAACATATTATTTATTATATATAAATACAGTTCCATCATAATTTTTATAATAATATGTGGGAGAAGATAATTGAACAATCATCGTTTCGTGAGGCCTTAGTCTTCCATACATAGAAATAGTATGTTTGTTACCCATTAGATGGAGGTGTTTTTATGTGTGTTTAATATCATTCTCATAAAAAACCATGTATATTGAGGATACAATTATTGTTATAAAATAAAATAATAAAAAGTGTTTATGAGGTTGGAGTTTTAAAATAAAACAAAAGGACTTAAGAGAAGATGATACCTTTAAATTTGGTATCTCCCTTTGGTTTGAACCATAAGGATTACTTGAATTCAATTCTACCTAAAGTAGTGCCTCTATGAATAATATAGGGATCTTGAGAGCTTATTTCGGAAGGGGATGTATGATCCAAATGGATTGAGAAGTGATAGGAATGGGTTTGAAGTGAGGTCTTTTTATAAGTGGGAGGAGGGGCTCTTTAAGAATGTGTAAAAATATTATTTTATTATATAATGATTTTCTGATTCTAAAGATAAAAACTATATTAATGTATATTATAAGACCACAGATGGTCAAAGTAAAATCATCAAATAATAATTGGACAGTTTTTCGTTATTTTTTTAAACTTTATAATCTTATTTATTTAAACCATTTATTAATGAGGTAAACACTACATCATTATTATGTCATAAATAATTTTATTTATTCTTTGACTAAATATTATTAACAAACTACCATGATTTAGGAAATATTTTTATATTTCCAATTAATATTTATATTCTAACATATAACTTATAAAACTCCATGAATAAATTGATTTACTAAATGATATATGTTTATGTCATTTTTTTTCTTACTTTAAATAAATTAATATAAAGTTTCATTATCGCTCTTAAGTGGCTACATGGGGTCCCTAAATAGTACCATGGTTTCTAATGGATGGATATGTATCAAAAAATAGGATTAGGACACCTATTAAAGTAATTTTATATTATAATAATAATATTTTTATACCCTTATTTACCAGATTTACCCTTTAACTATTGTAAATAAAATATTTAATGATGTAAATATCCATAATGTCTAGAAATAAATATTTTCTATTTACACAATTTTTTAACTTTTGATTCCAAATATGGAATCCATTTTTCCAAATTCAAAACACATAATTAGCCGGAATTAATTTAAAATTAATTGTCACTGTCAAAACAAAAATGCGGGTCTTTAAGAAATAATTACTATCAAAAGATAGACACTTTTTTTGTCCAATTTCAAAGTAAAATAACGTCCAATGACCATAATTCGATTAAATGATAATAATATAATCTAATTACCATTAAAACCCAAAAAATATAATCTAAATATATATATATATAAATTAGATTAAAAAGCAGTTATGAATTAAAATACAGTATTTTTCATTTTTCAATAAAAATTGAATTTTATCACGAAAATACCAAAAATTTACCCAATGTAAATTTTGATGTCCTGATTATAAAGAAGAAATTTATTTGTTCAAATAGAACATATAAAAGTGACCAAAACTATATTTAAATAGGGTTCTCCCTTAAAAGGCGTTAAATCAATCTTTTAATGTAAAATATGCTTAAAATTAGAATCATTCACATTTTTAGCCTCTAACGTATATTGGATAAAAGTAAAAACATTTACCAAAACATGTATAATCATTTTTTAGTTAGTTCGGTTCATTACCGCCATTACAATAGCTATGGATTAAAAACCATTTTAAAAAATAATAATATATTATTTTTTTAGTACAACTCAACAATGTGTGCAACGTAAGATATAAAATAAACTTGTTGTTTTGTATCAGTTAATTCATCGAAAAAATCACCCATTTATATTAAAATTAATAATTAATTAAAAAATATTAATAAATATTAAAATGTCACGTTCTTTATTTACTTGGGAATCTTCATAAATATTAAATTATATTTTTTCACATATGTGAATGTAAGTTGAAAAAATAGTTTCCGTATATGAATCCATAATAATTTATATTATATAATAATTTCATCATAACATTTTTACCTAATAAATAGAAATAATATTTCAATTTATTTACCATTGGTAAGGTAAAAACTGATTTACTGGGGGGTTAAACTGAGAAGATAAGGATTAAAATGACCTACCAATTCTATAAAATATTTTATATAGGAATATATTGAACTTGTACTATATAAGATTCAAAAATAATCCATTTTGGTCACTTTTTGAATGTAATAATCATGGTTACACGTTTCAATTCATAGAAATTATAAGTTTTCCCCTCAATTCACTTATAAAATGCCACACCTCTCCCCTCTTTGTCACACATTCAAAACCCATTTGGATCAGAAAATAACAACTCATATAACATTGAAAAAATCAAAGCCTCATATTATAATAAATTTTTGTTGATAAATTCATTCAAGAAATATTGTAGGTATAATCCTAAATAAGTGGTCTGAGAAGAGGTAAAATTCCATACTCTGTATTTTTCTGTTATTATTTTTCCGCCTCCTTAAAATATTATTCATTTAAAACTATATAATTAATCCTGTATAAAAAGTATAATTGAATTTATTATTATTTGGAAATTACTTATATGAGTATCCTATTACAATAAATGTGAAATGATAACATTTATCATGTTTACGGTGGATTACTACATAATGATCAGATGTGAAAGATTTTCAATGAAAAACATTCATGGTTTTGTATGTTCATGGGCAAAAGTATATATATATATATATATATAAAAATTATTACATAATTATACATATAGAATCATTAATAAGAAATTTATTTTTTACTTTGTTTTCTATATGGGTTTTGATAACATCGCTCCTGTGTGCAGTGAACTACGAAATCACATTGTGATGTGATTACTTTTTCACTAACTCTTTTCATGAAATTTAATAAAGATAAATTTAGTGAATATATGTGATATATATGAAATAATTATTATATTAATGAAATATATAATATTAAAAAAATTTATAGAACACTTTTTTTCTTACTTGTCCAACCATATAATGATGATAACATCCTATATGTATGTGTGGACTACAGCCTTTAGGAAGTCATGTGAATATATTTTTGTAAAATTACCACATGAGTTGAAAATAAAAGTTATTTTAACTACAAAATATTTTATTTATGATATGATTATTATTATGTAATTAAATAATATTACTTACCGACTTTTTATAATGATTGATGAGAAATGAATATGTTACTCAATCATATGAATGGCCTACTCTCTCTATGGTAGTAACATAATTAGATTTTCAAAACCACCTATTATAATTGATATTTATAATTTATGTTTAAATATTATAATTATGGAATTAATTTTATCAGTATTCAGATTATGGAATAATATAATATTAATAATAATAGTAACTTTCATGACAAATCATGATTGAGAATACAAATAAATTAACACCATAAACAATAAAAATAATTAAATATTTTTAATGACAGGGTGATAAGATTTTATAAAAGTGTCATATTTGATATTATAAATATTAATATGGTTCCTTTATAAGTTAATAAAAAGTTTTTATCCACTATAAACAAAGATAAATGACATTCATCTAAATAAAAGTGTTGGTTATGGTACTACATCTAAATTACCCTTCATTAATAAATATTTAAATGTAATGAATCTAATTTTTATAATATTGTATATATAATTACCATATGTAAGGTAATATAATTATTCCATATTAATTAACATTATTTTTATTTTGAATTTAAATTATTTCATCCAATGGTATTTGACTTAAAAGTTTCAAAATAGTAAAAAAATTCATAACTCAATTGCTTTTCATTGAGTCATATTACTTTTTAATTTTCCATTAAATTTTAGGGTTATTTGAGTAATGAAATATGATTATTTTATTTTTCATTTAATCTTGATTCATGAGTTTTAAATAATTATACACATAATATATTTTTTGATTAATTCTCTTGATAACATTATAATTTTTTCAATGGTTTAGTTCAAATTCTCATTTTAGTCATGATTGATTATAGTTAAATTTACATTTCACTAATTTTTTTATCATTGTTTAGTAAAAAATTTCTTAATTCTGTTCTCTATTTACTTATCAAAATTATCTAGTAAAATTTACATTTTCCTCTCTTTATTATTTTAAATAATTTTTAAATTGTTTTAATAAAATCCAACTTCATTTCATTCTTCAGTTAGAAAACATTTTTCTCCAAAAAACATGTTTTCAAAAAAAATATTGGATATATGATTTTAACCATGTTATAAATTATTATATATAGCAATTTTTCCCATTTTTACTTTTCAGAATTATCTATAATGGAGTATCACTAATGTTTTCATAAGAAGGAATTTTTTTCTTTTTACTAAAAATGTTAATGAAATATTTGTTTTAACATACTAGGCATATAATGAATTTCCTAAATTAATTTCCACTAAATGTTTTAAAACACCCATAATGTGTTTCATGTTTTATTTTAAAATTTTTTTCTAATTGTTTTTTATCTTTTATTTTGAAAATTTTATTTTCAAAATCAATTGGATATTTTCAAAAGATTGTTTTTAAAAATATTTTCATTATATTTCTATTCATCAATGATAAAAAAACATTACTTCATATATAATAATATATGGATATTTTTTGTATTGATACCATTATTATTCATCTTCATGAACATTTATGATTATTTTTTTGAAGGATAGTATTGACAATCACTTCCTTGATTCATTTTTGTAGTCATTATTTTTCCCCTAAATTATTCACATTCCTATAATCATTGGTCTATAAATTTAGTCTAAATATCGATATTAATTATCGTTGAAATGATTATTTCTTAAACTATATATCAATTATATACATGGTTTTCTATTTTTAATGTTATTCGTTTATCTAGGGAACTATTTATAAATACATATTCTTTACTAAATTTAAATATTTGACGATAAGACAAATTTTTTGTAACTAAATGTATTTTTCAATATATGATGAAGGCTTTGGATATGTAGATATGGGTGGGGACCAGTAATAGACAGACCACTGATGCATTAGTAGTCTCAAGTGGTGAATCTACTGACTAGGCCTAGATAAATGGATTTTGTGAGTATACCATCCAATCGTTTATAAATAAACTTGATGAATGATCATGAAGGTAGATGTATCATGTTGTGTGACACGTTGTTATGATTTTAATGTAATATTTTATATTGGATTTGATTATTTTCCATTGTTTAGGATAATTTAAGGAATTATATGGGATTTGATCATTTTTTAGTTAAAAGGGCATAGTACGTAGGGATATATTTTTAATAATTAATTTAGTCTATGTATTAATGTGTTAATTTCTTTGAGGTGTCATCCCCATGTTCTAAGAACATCTGGGGTGATTTAGTATTTTTTTTACTGGAAAAGGGAATGTTTTCTTTCTTCTAGGAAATTACATTCCATATAAATAGATTTCTTGATGTGTAATGATCATTTTCTAGATATTGTGAATTTAATTTTAGGAAAATATTGTTTACAAACCAAATTATTTATCAACATCATGTAATGGATAATGTAATATTTTTATAAAAATATGTTGTGTTTTTAGGTTTTTCAACCTTCATGGAATTAAAAACCTCTAATGTAATCAAACACCAATGTAATCTCAAAAATTGGGGTTTTATGGCTCTTTATAAGATTTTATTTTTTTATTTACACATGTAGCCTACCTCTCAGGACCCATAGGTTACCCAAGGTGATTTTGAAGATCTATTATCTATCTAAATCATTCAATCGATTATCAATCATCAGGATTTTTATGGATAACCTATCCCAATAAGATAACATTCAGGTTCATTGTTTTTTTATCATTTATGTGTCTTGGCCAGGTTTATGGTATTTAATTCATGATTGAATGGTTATTTCTTTATTTCATTTTCATTTTCTCATCATGTATTTCCTTTTGATGTCTAATATCATATTTTCAAATCATTAATGTCAAATGGTGGATAGGTTAATACTATTTTGATGTTTGTGCTTCTATAAAATTGGTTAATACAATGAATTTATTATAATTCAGGGTAAATTCATTTTTCTTGTTCATTAAGTTGAATATTATTAATTTTTTCAATGGATTTCATGGATGTATTAATGGTTTTAAAATGATTTCTATATAAATTCATGTTATTGATTTGGAAATTGGTTTTCAAACATCATATATGAATCTCTTTGATTTAATTGTTAAAAAAAAATTATGATGGTGTTTTTAAAATGATTTTAACAATCACTAAGCTTTTTTAATGTTGGGTGCACTAGGAAATAGAAATAGGTAACCATAGTCTGTATGGAACAACTAGTGGTTATTTGGTTGATATAGATAGAATCAAGAAGGGCGCAATATCTGTTGGATCCAACATTTGTCTTGATTAGGAAATTTTATCTCTATAATGCTTATTCTAATATTCTAGATCATAAATGAAAATTTTCATGGAAATTTATATAATTTTGATGCATCATGGTTTCTATATTGGATTTTTTATCATGGGTCATTGTATGTGGTTGTATCACTTGACATCGCCTGATGGTATATCAAGTATATGTGCATTCTAAATTACATAATTATTCATTGAAAACCATTCATATTTTATCAATTATACTTTTTATATTTCTATTTTTGAGAATATATATGGTTTTTAGGTAGACCACAATGAAAATGATTTACAAATGGTTTTGGGGATTATGAATATTATTTTTAAAACCATTTTTTTCAAAGAAAAAACATTTTCATTCTTGATGAAAGGACTTTTATAGACATGATGGTGGTATCCAGGTGGGGTTTTTCCTCACAACCTAGTTAATAGGATGGGTGGTTTTATATTTTTTATATTAAGATACTAGTAATTTTAACGTAATATTGTATCTACTAGGAATCCCTCCAATGGAACAAAGCACTTAATTATTTATTGATTTTTATTATACACCATTGAAGGGGTGATATATAACGCTTACAAGGCTTTTCGGAAAAAGTAGTATAAGGACCATAGGCCTTAGAAGAATTCATTGCCTGTAGTATTCAATTATTACATTCAAACCAGACTAACTACTTGTAACTTCTCCACCCCAGAATCTTCATCGTGAAATCAGCTCTCCTCCATTACATGGCTATTCGGCTAGGATTTCTCGTGCATGCACAGGCTTGTCCTGATGGTAGGTTCCATACCTTTTGATTCATGAAATCTATTAAACTTATGCACTGTAGAATGATCCTTCATAATCCTCCTCCTGAAGAATTTTCCTTGTAGGTGGTATGGTTTTTATCTGCACCTACGATGACCCGAAGGCCTTGAGGTGGCCCAAAGGCCTAACTGAATGGAAGGACTGGGTGGCCCGAAGGCCTTAAAGGACTTGAGGACTAAATTGGTGGCCCGAAGGTCCAAACAGGGGAATATTTCCTACTGCTACAATGACAAACAGTGCCTGATACAGTTACCACCACAGTACCTACTACAGTACTGCACTGTTCCCTGTTACAGTACTACTACCGTACTGAAAATTATCCTCCACCAAGATTTGATCCTGGGTCTCTTGGATGCACCAAGGGAGTCCTTACCTTTGGGATGAGGCTCATGTGATATCTACTAAGAATCCAATTTTCTCCTTTTGTGTTTAATACAATAGTTTTTTTAGATTCTTTCTTTACCTAAAAATGTGATGCCTAGATTACATGTGTGGTTGTGTTGAGCTGTTTTTGTATGTTACAATTTTATTTTAGAGGGATGAATCAGCTTGATGTGTGAAAACACTACTTGAGTTTAGATCTATGTCATCTGCATAATGATGTCAGGATCATGGGAATTCATACTTTAATTCAAAAAAAGGGACTATCCACCTCACATCTATGACTGATCTCATGTTACCACTTGTGGTTAGAGAAGATTTACTAGGTTTGAGACTTGGGGGTTGAGGTTATTTGAATATAATATAGGGGAAGGTAACATAAATTTCATATTTCTATTTTAAGTAATGCCTTTCATTGGTGTAACAATTAATTTAATTAAAATATTATTCTTTTAATTATTTTATTCGAATTCTAAACTTAGTACTTTGATTTTGGAATGTACTCATGATATAATTAGTTATTGTATTGTGTTAATTAGAAAATCCATCCAAGCAGAGCTCCCCCAAATCTAAGGGAAGAAGATATGAGACAATATACATTGGAGAATCATCTAGTGTACCCTTATTTAGTTGAATTGGGTATCAAAAACATTCATACATTTTGACATGTGGGTGTCTAGAACCCATGATGTGTGGTAAATCATGGTATTGAGTTTACTAGAAGGAATCCACCCATCATATATATTGAAAATATAGATCAACAATCTATGGATTAAATTATAAATAATTTGATGATCAAAATATTTTTCAATAACTCTTCAGCACTCTAAGTCAGGGAATTCCATGTACATGATCGAGGGACTATGAAGGATATGATGGGAATCTATTTTGTAACTTCAGTTGCATGAGGACCCTACATTGGACACTTTTATGAAACTATTTAATCAACTTGTTTACCATAAAAAGAAATGTGTGGAAAATAACTATAAGTTTCTACAATTCAAGAATGCAGATCATTCCATTCAAAAATATTTCTCCTCTTTCACTGAATTGTTGCATTTAGTGCTGGATCATGTCACAAATGATAAACTAAATGAATTATGGTTTGAGTTTCAAATCTGTTATGATGTTTGGTTGATGTTTATTATCATGAGCCCTCTCAATATTATTTATGTGTTTGAAACATTATCTTTGGATAAGGAAGACATAGCTTGGATAAATGGTTTCAGTGGAGCTTTAGTTTGCAGAGTTATTATTTTGGATATATCTAGGAGATAGGAACGAATGTGAAAAGGTACAAGTATTCTAATGGACTAGATATTAGGGATTCATTAATATAGAGAAATATTTTTTTTATTTTAGTGTGGGTGGCTGGGCCATAGTTAGAGAAATATTCTGGTGTTTCCGAATAATATTAATCTTAGTAGTACATTTGAGAATTTGAATTGATTTTTTGATTGGATATCAGATGGAAATAAGGTATAATACACATTCATCAATGTTTAAATTGTTTATTAAAATACTTTTATGGGTTATGGATTATATCCTCATTCTATAGGGGATATTCATGTGGTTATGAATTCTTATGTATGGTATGTGACTAGATGTTTTTACGTAGTGAATTAATAACTATAATAATCTAAATTAGGGACCACTATAGTCTAATTTACAATGTTTATTTCATTTTTTATGGTGTTAGAATTGTTTATTATATGTTCAACTCATTTTTTATATCATCAATGCCTATTAAATTGTAGGGAATTTTTATAGAACTTATATCATACATGTTGGATATTTCCTCAATTTTGGGAAAGAGGGTTGATAAAGGTTTTGTATACCCCACATGTTGGGTGAATGTAGAAAAATTAGAGGTGGTAAGGGACTTTTTTTATATATAAAAATCAAGAAATTGATTTTCATCATTTGTTGGATGATTAGTGTTATGGCCTATATTGATATTTATCACCATTAGGTATTGTTCTTATTTTCTAGTGGTGTGGCATTTTTTTAGTGAGGCTCTAGATCTAGGGGAATGGTTTATTTTCAAATAATGGGATAATATTGCGCTATTTGTAATAGGTGTTTCTTGATGTATTTGAAACATGTTTCAGTTTTCTAATTCCTATAGTGTTATGTTCATACCTCTATGTTTTTCTAGATGATATTTCTTGTTTTCCGACACATCGAGAGATTGAGTTTACTATAATTAGTCTCTCAAGAAATATGACTACTTTTAGACTATAAAAACACATGAGACCTTCTTATTTGGTGGAAATTACATTCTAGATTGAGGACCGGGAAGCTAGAGTATTTTTCCCTTCCATAATATCACCATGGATTTCACTTATCATGTATATCAATATGGAAGACAATAGTCATATACATTCTGTTAACTATTAGAAGAAAATCGAGTGACGGTTATGAAAAAATATACATTTACTATGGAATGATGACATTTTTTAACTCTATAAAGGGGAATAAATTTAAATAAATATTGATCTCTAGTCAGGGAACCACTAGTTGAGTGCCCTATAAGAGGACACACCAAAATATAATTTAATAGATGATTGAAAAATTTTGAGTTTCTAGTTAATCTCATTACACTAATTATTAACCTCTCATATTTATGGATTTTTTGAACTATATATATCATATATTATTGGGATCATTTATTGTATTTCTCATGGTTGATATTTTTGTTTACAATATGTCAAGGTAAGATCATATTGAACATTCGCATATAATTCATTGTACAGTTAAAATATATGATCAATACGAAAATCTATCTAAATGTGAGACTAAGATCTAGAAAGCATTTTTTTGTGTAATATAATAATTTAAAAGTTCATAAATGTGGATCCATAATTGATATAGGTGGTTATGTCCTAGAAGCTGATAGAAAATGTGTTTGGGATAAAAATCTTCCTCAATATGGTTCATTACTATAGACCATTTGTTTGTGATTTTTCCAAGTTCTAAAATTTGGGGTTATCTTTAACATGTAATAATGTAATGTATTAATGGTGTGTAAATGGTAAAATATATTTTGATAAACATATGTTCTGGTCATGTTCAACAGTAGTTTCAATTTTTATTAAATAACGTTTTGGTTGTGATGTTTTCAACTATGATTCTATTATGGAATGGGATGTGTCTTGATGTAATGGAAATATGTAGTGGGATATGACTCTTTAAATTTATGAACTCATCAAAATAAATAACAATCCCATGATATCGAGTTTTTAGTAGTTACACATGAAATCAAAATTTAGAGACACTACCTATTTATAGTGTGGTTTATTGTTTATTCTTATCATTAAGGCCTAAAATATATTTTTAATCTGAGAGATATGAAAATGAAATAGAGACATCAGGTGGAGTACATTAAAAATTATAATTTGGATATTTTTTACACCCCTTGGAATGATAATTTCGTTTCTAATGTGTTGGGTAGGAATGTACTGAAACAATCTATAAATGAATCGGTTTAAGAGAGGTGTCAATGGGATTTTTTCTTATGATGATATTTTGAGTCTAAGAGGTTGCTAAAAATGTGTACTTGGATGCGATAAACGATAAATCATATTATTATTAGTGACATCACTTTATGAAAAGGAATGAAACTGATTGATAGTGATTGAGAAAAAACCTTTATTGTGGGCACACCACAGTTATGTGGTCTTGGTTACCCATTGGTGTTTTGTACTTTGGTGGTAGGTTGGTTGTTCAATTTTTTATACAGTAGTAGTTTTTGGACTATGGAAAATGGTCATCTTATTCTTTTCACCTTGGGGCCATCAACATGTATCATCACTTGAAACATCATTATTAGTTGTCATGGATGAGGTGTCATTTTTTAAATTTTTTATCTCATTTCTTACATATTACAAAATTATGGGTGAATAATTGACATATTGGTTTCTTGCATCCATTACACCTACAGTAGATTAAATGGGATTATATTTCTATTAGTTATTTCATTGATTTTCGATTGAGATATAATGGGAGAAATGTGATTTTATTGATCATTAGAGAATTCCTTAAATCAGCACATCTTATCCCATTTAAGGAGATGAAAAATGTGGAGAAGATTCAGGAATTATACCTCGGATACATTGTCAGACATCATGGGGATCCATTTTTGGTTGTATCTTATTAAGACCATAGGATGACATCTTGGTTCTAGGATGTTTTATTGGTGTTTTTTTATAACCAAATTGAGATAAAAATAGATTATAATTTGCCTAAGGATGAAAAAATATATTGAGATACCCATGTTCTTGATGATGTTCTTATAGAATATATACATGATCATGGGGGATCTTTGGAGAATAATTTTATTCTGGTTGATTTTCCATATAAAAATAGTTATCAATCAATATTTATGATAGAACCCACTTAGTTGTCGAATGGGAGGCCATATAGATATCACTTATAATTGGAAGAGATGGGAGGGAATTCTTTGGTTCAGAAAAGACTTGTTTAAAAGTCCATCAATATGGCTCCATTGATCTCGAGGAGATTTTTCATGGAACAAAGTCATCAAAAATATTATCTTAGCCATAATTACCATATTTTTGAGTTTGAGGTTGGGTATTGAGGTTTTCATTTATTTTCAACTCAGTTTGGCCATCCCTGGTTGGGTATGAAGAGTATTGTAGAAATGAGGATTGTAGGACCCTTTGATATCATTGGATTACTGTTAAAGGTGGTCTATCCAAAGGAAATTTCTTAGGGGGTTACTTTTGTACATGATTTTTTTCAGGATAAAAATCTAAGGAGGTGTATAATAGATCCATCCCTTGTTATTTTATTTTATGATATTGATCTTGATAATGATACCATTGTGGTTAAGGAGCCATTTCAGATTGTGGATCACTATGAGAAGGTACTATTCAGTAAATGTCTTCTTATAGTCCATGTAATATGAGAGTGAAAATGGGATAACCATGAGATATGTTAGAGGAAATGATTGATGAGGCAATAGTGGAATTCACTTTTTATGAGACCAAGAATCTAATGGATTTTTGGGGGTTGAAATATTTTTTTATGAGAAGATTGTAACAATATATTACAATTTTCATGAAAACTATCTTCCTGTAATATTTATTATCCTTGTTTGGGAACGTTTGTGGGATTCTCATTGATGAAGAACCTTTGATGGGGAAAATTAACTAATGTCCAAGGATGTATGTTTTTTTTGAATTGATGGGGTTAGCGTATATATTTTTTAATGACTTTGAGGGTTTCATTACATGTTTGAAGAACCTTCATAGTTCTTTGGTGTTTTCCTATTCAGAACTGGCTTGTTTCCTATATATGTAGAGATTAATCATAATGAAATTCTTTTTTACACCATGAAATGGTTCCCATGATGATGTTGTTAATATGGATTAGGACATGAATGGTCTATATATTGTGTAAATGTTGCATGTCATGTAATGGATAATGTTGGGTTCATATAAATAGGTTATGTATTTTTCAAGGATTCCAGTCTTCATAGACTCCACATATAATTGGAATTCACACAACCAAAATATAATGGATTTGGATTTTCGTGAAATGTACCTGTGATTTGTATTTTATTAGACATGTATCCTCCCACTCTCATCCCATATCTCAAACTATGTGATTTTGGTGATATTATTTCCATATAAATTTATTTTCAGAATTCAATAATCAAGGTTAAAGTTTTATACTTCTTCGGGTAAGCGTTCCTTTAGTATCATTGTTAATTTGGTCATAGACACTACGTTTGCTGCATTTATGATTCATATTCATGATTAGATATTGTTTTCTATTATTCCCTTGTAGTATCATGGCATTCCATGTATTTTTAATGAAACCCAACATGATTTTTTGAAATATATATATTTTTAATTATTTTAATCTTTTTGATATTTATAGTTTCAAATTATAATGAATATATATATATATTAAAACACTATGATTGAATTACGTTATATGAAACACCATGATGTGCTTATAGTACACACAAGACTAACTTTTCTTCCTTGGAATTTTATATTGAGGTTCAATAAAAAATCAATTTAGAGTAATAATTATTTAAATGATATAGTTTTAACCTAGATACTAAATATGTATCATGAATATTAAAAACTTCATTTCAAATATTTTTTATAATTATTTTCTATAAAGAGAACATACTAATAACAAAAAATATAATATTTTGTAAAGCCTTTATAAATTTAAACCAATTATTTTTTCAAATTAACTCTCATTGATGACCTCCAAAAATATAAATAAATTCATTTCTATAAACTATTAGAAATACAAATAGATTATATAATCATCATTTTTTAAATTGGAATGTAAAAATCATATTGTGATGAATATTTAGTATTTTTCTTATAGGTTTTGATTTTTTGTAGTTTAAAACATCCATTTTCTTTTAAATAGTTATTATTCATGAAATTTATTATTAAATTATTAATATATCAATAATACATATATTAATCAAATTTAGGTCATTTAAATCATTTGTGTTGATATAAAAGATAAAAACATTGTGAACATTAAATGTATCTTTTACTCGCATTCTCACCACATATGTGGTGTTGATGTTAAATTAAATTTTTCCACTTCTATGAATTTAATTTGTAAAATAGTAATAAATAATTGTAATTAGTTAGAAATTTTTGATCTAATAGGATCAACATTGTATTTTTTATTAAAAAGTGTACTATTTTCTTTTACCCCAGTTATGGGAAAAATAGGTAATTAACGTTAACAATAATATTATAATATTATAATATTAAACAAACTCTTATCCTAATTTAATTGGATATTTTATATTAAACTATCATCAATTTTAGGACAAAACAATAACCCTTTTAGGCCCATAGGGAACGTATATGACATTTATTATATTTAATATAATTACATGTTTAAAATGGAATATAAAAAATTTACATAATTAAATCATTTTTAATATTTGGTTATACAGAAGATATATAAGAAAATAAATTTTCATTTGAAATATAATAAATTTACCTTCATCTTTTTTAATTTATTTTTTATTTTTGAGGGATAAAATATGTAAATTTTTGGCTTTCAAAAATGATGATGTAATAATTATTTTGTTAATGGAAATATATAATAATATATATTAAAAATATTAAAATATAAATAATTTAACATAATGAATGTCATAAACAAATTTTATAGATACAATTAAATATTTTTTAGATATTATGTTTTTTTAATTTATCATCTAATTTTGATATTTTTAAGAATAAAAAAAATTAAAAGTATTCAAATAGACAAAAACGATACATTACAAAAATATAAATTCATTAAAAGAAAAAAATAATGAAAATATTGAAATCTTACAAATAACAATATTAATGTTAAAATTTTTATCAATGATCTGTTTGGGGTTTTTAATGTAATTTTATCGTAATTATATTAATCATAATGAGTAAAAATCCAAATAGACATGTTAAAAGTTAAAGGGTTTAACTAAGGGATAAATCCCATATATGGGGTTAATATTTTGGCATAGACATTAATTAAAATAATTTTCGATTAATATTTAGACCCATACTCATCATATCAGATAAATATCTCAATTTGGATCTATTTTTGATATAAAATAAATTTATATTAATTTATAATTCTTTGAGTTTCGTACGGTGCATGAAACCTCAATTATAAAGGAAAACCTCCTCTCTATCATATTAAAATTACATTAAGTCTCATATGGTGTTAATAACCTACCCATTTCAGTTATGAAATTTCCTAATAATATTTTATAGGTTGTTTTCTTCCCAAAATTCTAACTGTAGTGTACCCATGAGCAGACCTGTGGGGAGAATGTTGAAGAAGAGGCAATCTCCATTCCAAATCATTCAATATTGTTTCTTATTGAACATCCACTTCATGTGGTAATTATATTCTAAAGTAATTTATACAATACTAAGTATATTCAAGTATTTTATTATGATTATTTAACCACCATATTCCATATTCTATTCATCCGATGAGAAATGAATGTTCATCTCCGGGATACGTACAATTGAGCCTCACTATGTCGTGGTGTAATATGTTTTACATAACTAAAATATTTGGATGTTTATAATGATTGATATAATGTATATAAATAAAAAACGGTACATTTTATTTATTATTTCGCACTAATATACCATTTAACTCCTCACTATTTTCCAATTCTGTGAATGGTATCATCGGTCATGCATATGTACGACCTACCACCTCTAGGACGCGATGTGAATCATCTTCCACATTATCCATTTCAAAAATGATTATAAATATATATATATAATTAATAAATATGAAATATATGATATGACAAGTCTAATGGAGTTATATATATATATATTTTATTTAACTAGTTCTACTCATTTTGATATTAAAATGGAAACAATGTTCATTTCTATGTAAAAATTATCGTCTCCTTGAATAATCCGTTGAATTTCATATATCTATCTAATGTATATATTTAAATAAAATTTATATCTCATATATATCTCATTTTTTATATTTTTCCCGTATGTAAATAATTATTTATGTAATTGGATCATGAATAATAAGTCAAAACACATATGATAAACAAAGAAGTTATTAATTGAAACATTTCTTCAAATTTTAATTGTGAACAAATGGGTAATATATAGTTAGAAATGAATCATATATGATTTCAGAAATAATATTATTATTTAGGTATATGTTAAAAATATTTTTAATACCATTATACAAGTCTATCAGACACATACATTTGGAATCAAACCTATGGAAATATATTTTTGGCTCAACATTACATTTGTGAGACATGTGCCTCACACATAACTAGTTTATTCTATGTTGTATAAATACTACATATTTATGTATTTTATTAATTATCATGATAATATTATGGTATTTTTATACCCATATAATTTATTTTCATGCAAGGGAAAAAAGATTCTATTAATTATAATGTCATAAGTGTTAATTCTACAATCCCATTAGTATCGGGATTGTTTATACGTAAGTATCTGTTGGGAAATATTTATCTTTCCTAACCAAGATTTTTAAAAATGATTTCAAAAGTATATTTAAAATTTTTTATTGTAAATTTTACTTATTCATTATTTTTTATTAAATGGTTAAAATGAAATATTTTGTTGTTTTCCTACTAAGGTACTTATTGTAATTTCTTGAAAAAACAAGGGAATAAAGTTTTTTTAACTTAAACCACATGAATGTATTTTCACACATTATTGATACCTTATTTCGTTGAATATCCGAAAATAATATTACAAGGATTTTTTTAAATAAACATTTTTCTTTTAAAATTTCATTGTATTAAATTTTTTTCTCTAATATGAAATGATATTTTCATCATAAATAGTTTTAAATGATTTTTTTCATGATTCTTATATATCTATTGAAAGTGGTTTAAATGAAAATTTTTATGTAAATGTTTTATGTTTTTTTAGAAATTATTTTAAGGAAATATCAAGATCCTTGTGATCTTTCAAAATCCCACCCATATAAGATGATATACATTGTTAATGTTCAATAATGCCATTAATTCTATTTGTCAGAATAGTTTTCTGTTTTGATGAAATGTTTTTTAAGAATCCCTCTTCATTTTATAAGTTGTAGTTTTGATGAAATTATTATGAAACATATATTTTTTTCATATGTTAGGACATGATTACATGTTTATTACTTCCATTCCATTACATTAGTTATAATACGATGGTTTAAGATCATTTGAAACCTTGATGTTTAATTTCATTATGAGATGAGTGAGACCTATATCTACCTTTAATGAGTTGGGTAATGTTTTATATCACATGAGATATACATGAATTTCTTTGTCAACTAGGATGGTCATGGGAGTGAAACTTTACTACCATGATTGTAAGGGAATATAACTTATACTACCAAGATGGCCTTATTAGTGATACATTAACTGCTATGGAAATAATTATCATATGATTATGTTTCAACCATAGTTCCATGTTTTAGTTCTATGATATGCTTCAAGGGATCATGTTCATTATTTTCTTATTAGTCATTTTTTATGAACATCCAATATTTATTCCAATATTCTTATTAATTTTCTTCGATATTCTCAGTATTATATTCTATATTCATGATCAGGTTCTCAAACCCTTATAATAATTATTATGTTTACATGACTCCCTTATATAAACTTACTGAGTATATGAACACTTACTTTTTATTATGTTTTATTTTAATAGGGTCATAAATAAAATGTTTTGTTATGGTTACCAAATGGGATGATATTTATGAGAGATGATGAAGATCATTCCCAAAATTAGAATAATGTGTTAAAATATTCAAAGGGCACAAAACTAAGATGATCATGGGTAATTTTTGTGTATTTTATTACGTATTCGAAAAAAGTAATTTAATTTTCATGTATGTAAATCACGGTTCAATATAGCTGGTATAAATGAAAATTTTAATTAAACATTTTATACTAGGATTAGAATACATTACTGTGAAACCTAATGAAATTTTTAAGAATAAGTATAAGGATATGGAAAACTATAGGAAAATGTTATATAACTTTTGTAAAGTATAGAGTAAGTGGGTTCCTATCAATACATCACTATCTTGAAACTATAAGTGGATGTGGCACTGGAATAATAGTATATAAGTGTAACACCTTTAAAAAGGTGTGTTGGGCCTGACTCGATCATAACCTAGTACATGACAATGCGTATTGTTGCAAACCTGGTATGACACTCTCAAAGGTTATGCTTTTGATTTCACGAACTCATCATGAACAATTTTGAAGAATTTTATTAAATTTTGGCTATGAATAACCTAGAATTAATTTGAGGTGTCATAGATTATGGAATGTGTCATGATTTTGACATCCTATAGGAGGGTTTTTTAGATTATGTGGTTCCTCACTATGATAATTGTTTCATAATAAATGCATTTTGCTTATAGTCAATGGTGGGATCTTGAAGAATCTGGGTTTGTATTGGATTTGATAGAAAATTTTCTGATGAGAAGTCAAATGAGGTTGTCACTAGGGTAAAGGATGGTGTGTGTCACGACCTGACCTAGGGGCTTGTGTCGTGACTACCCCATGTCTGCCTTCAATAGGCTATGGGCTGGCTACTAGCAGCAAGGCGTAATTCCTGATTAAAGAAGGGAAGGCTTTTCCTTTGTAAAGTAAATAAACACCACAGAGTAAGCAAGAAGAAGTAAACACTAAGTAAAACTCGGTACAAATTAAGTGCAGAAAAGTAATTGGGCCAGAATACAAACCCAAACTGAATGTAAAGTAAAACTCGAAAGAAAGTACAACAACTGAATGTAAAGCCACAATGTCGATCCATCCACTAGATGTCCCACCTGAAGGGTGGGTACAAATATCCTCCATAGCACCTCGGGTCCAGCCGTCCGCTCCCAGTACGTCCAGCCCAGTGGTCCACCTCCAGGTACCGACCTGCTCCGCAAGCCTCAACCACGATCAGCGCTGTCCTTGGTCTGCAACCAACACAGTGTAGTGTGGGCATAGCCCGTGCAGGGGGTGAGTATACGCTACTCAGTAGGGACCCTGAAACCCCTGAAGGTCTCCCATAATCCACAAGGATAATCCACAAAGGAAAGATACAATCACGAAGTGACGTCTAACACTACTTAGGTATATGCCCATACATATATCTAAGTCTTCAATTATGGTTCGGCTCCAACATCCGAGCCCAAGTACAACCCAGTCCACACATGAAAACATAACCCAATCCACACAGGATGCATTATGTAATCCACACAGGATATAAATTCAATCTTATCGAAGATAAATATTTAATGTCAGACTCAGATCACCAAGGTATACTTCTTCGTAAGACGATAGAGATGATCAGATGTAGCCACTGATTCGTCTAAGCTGTCGAACCCACACAAGATTGTTAGGTACAAACCCCCGCAATGAACCATAAAGAATCGATAGGTACTAACCCCCGCAATGACCCACACAGGATCAGACCCACACAAGATCGGTAGCACTGATCCATGTAGGATCTCTGAGTGCAGTAGTGGTCACCGTCGAATCCACGGAGGATTTCTGTACAGTCGTCATCGTCGTCGTAGTCGCAACCAGCTCTAGGGTTTCTGCACACAGCACGCTCGTTTGGGATGGTCCGCTCCATGAGTCGAGGGGATGATACATCAACTGACACGAAGTCCAGATTTGATGTATCCAAATGTTTTGTATCGCCAACAGGAACTCAAAGTCACAGACAACACGTCAATCGGACGCCTGGTCTGAGAGTTATTGGATTTTTAGTCCCAGGGGCCCGGTTGGTTTTTAATTCAAAACCAACCTGACCTTACTCCAACTACGTCCAAACCTCAAGCGGAGTAAGCCAAAACATCCGTCTCATGAAGTGGAATCCAACAAAGTCGACGGCACGTCAATCAGACGTCTGGAGCTGAAGTTATAAGTGTTTCCACTCCGAGGGCCATGTTGGTTTCGTGTTCGAACCAACCCAGCCAAACCCCAAGTTCTCCTAAACCTTGAGTGTAATATACCTAATCGACCTTCTCGATCCAAGGATCGTATCACAACTAATGGTGCGTCAATCGGAGGTCCGTAGCCCATGTTATGGTCGTTTGAACGGTTCTGTCCGAAAAAACGGGGGCTTTGGGCCGGGACCGACCCGGCCCGAGACCCCCTGGGTCGGCCCGAGACCCACCGACCCGGCCTGGGCGCGGCCCGGACCGGCCTGGGTGGCTCGGCCCAGCGCGCGGGCGCGGTCCGCTGGCCAGCTCGGCGTGGCCGAGCTGAGCGGATAGGGGGGGGGGGCGCTACTCCCCTGTTTAATGAAATGCGGACCACACATGGGGGGCCACTCCTCCTTCCAGCCAGTGGTTATGAACCCCTGTTCTCCCTCCTGAATGGTCGGCCCACTCTAGCCAGGCGGTTGGTGCCGCCACGGGACCGGCACGATGGCGCTATGCCCCTCTGCCGCGGCCCCAATCCGGCCGCGGTCTCTTCCAGGTTCTCTAGGGCGGCGCGTCGGCACTGCAGCTTGTTTGACTTCACTGTCGCAGTGCGACGACACCGCGCTTCATCTCACATTCTCATAGTTTTCACATTGTGCAATTGCACTTATCCCCATTACACGTGCCACAAAAAAATCAAACAATCAAAGTCGGAGGACGGTCGGCCGTGTTCGTGCTGTCCGACCTCCTCCCGTTATTGCGATAACTGGCAGCCCAATTTGAAATGAAGAAAGGTGACAGAAGTAATCATGAACATATAAATAACCCCTACCTCGAGCGTTGTTGAATGAAGGATCATCACGGAATTGAATGTCGTGAAAGAAGTCATCGCGGAAGAAGGTTTCATACATGTTGACGGAGATCGTCCGAGGAGGAACGGTGTATCCCTTCCTTTGACGCAGGAAGATGGAATGAAGGAATGTGTGTCAGTGTTCTTTGCATTCTTCAAGGAATATTATGAACTTCAAGACACATATCTTCTTCCACCAATCCTCTCTCAATAAGCTAACAATAATAATAAAATAAATTTTTGTCTTATTTTACTACTCATGCCATATGTTTTTGAAATTGAAACATTCAAATTAAACTCACTTAATTAATTAAACTTATGTTGTCATATTAAATGGAGGGTTAAGGATGTTTCGGAATATTAAGGGGTAGGGTTCGTGTGGGCCCCACCCCAAAAATATCCTATATAGGTTAGTTCCCCAACTTCCACACAAAGAATAACAACTTAGTAAAAGGAAATAAAATTGTAGCTCAATTTTATTTCACATTCAACATTTTTTAAAAACTCCGCCCAAGAAAATGCAACCCCAGTAATGGTATTATTAAGCAATTACCGGCATCGTGGGTCCATCGGTGTCCTCGGATTTCGATTCCGAGCACCGGTTCAAATGTTAGGAAAACCCGCTCGTTCGTTCACTGAAGGTACCCGAGCTAATTTCGGAAAATGATTCTGGGCACACCGGGCCTCAGAATCAGGTGCCGTCAGAAATTGAGTTCTTGTAAAATCCCAAAGAAAATTAAGAAAAAATTCACCTTGAATATTACGGGTCTTTACATTATTCCCACCTCAGGGCTTTACGTCCCCGTAAATATATATCATAAACTTGGGAAACAAATGTGGGTACTGAGCACAAATCGGAGCCTCCCACTCCCAAGTGCTCTCTTAGAGGTTCACATGCTTCCATCTGATGCGCACTAGAGGAATCGACCGTCCACATAGGACCCACTCCTATCGATCCTCGATCTCCACTGGGACCTCCGTAAAAGTCACCCCATCATCAATGTCTATCTCCCCATGGTCGATGATATGTGTCGGGTCGTGCACGTATCTCCTAAGCTGAGATACGTGGAAGATGTTGTGCACCCAGTGCAATTGAGGTGGTAGATCCAGGCGATAAGCCAACTCGCCTATCCTGATGAGGACCTGGAATGGTCCGATGAAGCATGTAGGCAACTTGCAGCCTCGACCAAATCTCCATAATCCACGTCGTGGTGAGACCCATAAGAAGACGTGGTCACCATCCTCGAACTCTAGTGGTCTCCGCCTCCTGTCATCATAAGACATATGCCAGCTCTGAGCTATCCTCATCCACTCCTGGATGACCTGGACCTTCTCCATCATGGCCTTGGCCATATTTTGTCCCACAAGTGCTGACTCCCCAGGGTCTGTCCAGCATAGCGGCGATATACATGGTCTTCCGTACAATGCCTTGCGTGGTGCCATCCTGATGGTGGAGTGGTAGCTGTTGTTGTACGCGAACTCCACAAAGGGTAGGTGGTGCTCCCAGCTATGACCAAAATTTAGGAAACTAGCGCGGAGCCTGTCCTCGAGAGTATAAATGGCCTTATTCGTCTGACCATCTGTCTGAGGGTGAAAGGCGGTGCTTAGACGTAGCTGCATCCCAAGCACCTCCTGCAACCCCATCCAAAGCCGGGAAGTAAGGCAAGTATATCGATCAGAGATGATAGATGATGGTACACCATGAAGTCGTACAATCTCCTGAACGTAGAGGCATACCATGCTCTCCACTGAGCCCTACTCTCCGAGGGGTAAGAAGTGGGATGACTTTGTGACGCAGTCGATAATCACCCAAATGGATTCATGTCCTCTAGAAGTGTGAGGATTTCAAGTGATGATGTCCATAGATATCTCGTCCCACATACACTCTGGGACCTCCAAGGGCTATAACAGGCCTACTGGAAACTGGTGCTCCACCTTCACCTACTGGCAGGTGAGGCATCGAGAAACAAACTCTGCCATAAGCATCTTCATACCCGGCCACCAGTACTGTCATCTGAGATCCTGGTACATCTTCACCACTCCTAGATGTACCTCTAAAGGGGAAGTGTGAAACTCCCTTAGCTCCTCCTTTTGTAAAGTAGCTGGGACCATGGTACGTCCTCCGAAAAGGACGATGTTCTCTCCTCACACAGAGAATCCATCAAGTGCCTGCCCTGAGGATATCTGTGCACATTGTGTCTCACAGTCAATATCCCCACGTTGTGCCTCTCTAACCTGATGTAGTAGTGGAGGAGTGACTGTGAGTGACTATAGAAAGGCTGCTCCATCACTATCTACGAAAGATATCTGCAATGCGGATAGCTACTCTGTCGCCTCACCAAGTAGTTGGATGCCTGTCCTCCTACTGATGGAATCAGCTAATACGTTCCCCTTTCCAAGAGTATAGACTATCTCAAAGTCATAGTCCTAGACGTACTCTAGCCAATGCTATTGTCTCAGGTTCAGGTCCTTCTACGAGAAGATGTACCTAAGCCTCTGGTGGTCATAATATACTATAAAGTGCTCTCACATAAGAGAGTGTCTCCACATATTCAGAGCGAATACCACTACTTCAAAATCCAGGTCATGGGTAGCATAGTTATGCTCATGATGCCTCAACTGACATGATCCATTGGCGATCAATGCATGTTCCTGCATCAGGACACATTCAAGTCTGATCCCTGATGCATCGGAGTAAAATACGTACCCAACTCCCTCCTTCGGTAGCCTCAAGATAGGTGCACTAGTCAATCTCTGTCTCAGCTCCTGGAAGCTCTGCTAACATCTATATGAGCACACAAAGGGTTTCCCCTTCTTCTTCAAAGCTGAAAGTGGTGTCGCAAATCTGGATAAGTCTGGCACAAATCTCCGGTAGTACCTGGCTAGTCCCAAGAAACTCCGCACCTCCATCATGCTCCTGTGTGGCTCCCAAGCAGGAACTACCTCGATCATCGCAGGGTCCACCGCAACAACCATCTCAGAGATGACATGTCCGAAGAAGTGGACCTCAAGTATCCAGAACTGACACCTCGAGACTTTACCATATAGCTGGTGCTCTCGGAGTGTGTCCTGTACAACCCGAAAGTGGTAGGTGTGCTCCTCCTCAGTGGTCGAGTATATCAAAATGTTATCAATGAAGACCATGACATATCGATCGAGGTATGGCTGAAAGATCCTTTTCATGAGTCCCATTAACTCTTTTGAAGCATTGGTTACGCCGAATGACATATCCAAGAACTCATAGTGGCCCTACCGACATTTGAAGGTCGTCTTCTCCAAGTCCTCGTCCTGAAATCTGAGCTGATGATAGCCTGACCTGAGGTATATCTTCGAGAACCACTTTGCTCCCTTGAGATGATTGAAGAGGTCTCCAATCCTCGGTAATAGATACTTGTTCTTCACGGTCACATGGGTCAGGCGACGATAGTCGACACAAAGTCTCAAGCTCTCGTCCGCCTTCTTGGTGAAAAATATCGGGGAACCCTGGGGTGAAACACTGGGTCAGATGAATCCCTTTCTCTACAAGTCCTCCAGCTGTACCCATAGATCTCGAAGCTCGGTGAGAGTCATCCAATGTGATGGGGTGGATATCGGTGTTGTCCTGGGGTATAGGCCAATATAAAAGTCTAAATCTCTGCGAGGAGGTAGTCCGGGAACGTCATCAGGAAAAACATCCACATACTGATCTACCACTGGAGGTATGCTCGGACTCCGCACGTCAACTGCTCCTAGGATGAGGCTAGCCAACTGATGAGTGATGGTCCGTCCTCTCCTCTACGTGAGTCTATCCTGCACAGCAAAGCCTCCCTTCTCACAGGTGAAGGTGAACTTGCTCCCATCGGTGCGAACACGTCGCACGTTTCACCTAATGCAGTCAATCTAATCATGGACTGTAGATAACCAATCCATGCCCATGATGACATCGTAAGGCCTCGACGCCGCTACAAGAAGATCCTAGCTGAAGCTCTCACCTCCTAGAGTAAGCTCACACTAACGGCACTAGTGCGTAATCGTCGAGTCTGCTCTTGTAGGTGTCTCTAGCTGTATGGATCGAGCCAACGACTCCATCAGAATCTCCGAGCTCCAAACAAGGGTAGTGGCAGTGAAAGAATGTCTTGATCTTATGTCTATAAGAACTGCAGTAAGGGTGGAATAGACACAGATAGTATCTCGAATCATCTCGGGCGCACCGTGGTCATAGGCCTCCGCTTCTTGAAGCTCTTCCTGCCTCTACCCACCATCTCCCTGTGGTCGGGGTGTGCCTCCTGGTGGTGGTGGTGGTAATGCCTCGAAGCGTCAGCCACCACCTACTGCTCGGCCATCTCCTCTGCCTCGTCCGCCTTATCCCTGCGGACTGCCACTGTCGACCCTCTACCTCGGCATGGGTGGTCCCTCAATCGTCTACTGCTCCTCTACACGGTGGGTCCGGCAGTCATGAACCATGTGGCCCTGCCCGCCGCATGCGTAGCACTGTCTGCCTCTCGATAGACTGGATCTGCACTGTGTGTGCCACACCTCCAAGTCATTGTCCTAAGGTCATCCTCCTGAGGGTCTGGTCCACCTAGACCCATGTTCCATCCATTGACTGCCAGCTGTAGAACACTCTGCTACGTGCCGGCCTGCAGAAGGTCTCGCTGCTGATGTAGGCTCAGCAAGAAAGCTCTCAATGAGAATGGCTCGCTCCAGTACTCCTACCTGTGTCGGAATGCTGAGGGAGATCATCGGTGGCCTGATCTCATGCCTCAGTCCCTGCTCGAAGGTCCGGGCCCAGAAGAATGGGTCTCATACCATGTCTGTCGAATATCGTGAGAGATCGGTAAATCATGTTGAGAACTAGGGGACTGTCATGCTGCCCTGTCGTAGTTGTAGTAGCATCTAGATGCGCACATCATGGAGGTTGGGTAGGACGAACTCTGAGCAGAAGAGGCTCTCAAAGTACGTCCAGAGGAGAGATGCCTCATCGTGTACCTGGAAAATCAAGCTCCACCATATTCCTACTGCTACGTGCAGGAGACTCGCTGCAAGGATCACCAGGAGGTCTGCTGTTGTCCCTCCAAAACGGAAAACTCATACAACTGCCTCCAGCCAATCCTCGTCTGCATGAGAGTTCATCTCCCCACGTAACCTGGGCGGTTGCTGACGCTGAAACTCATGCAGTGCACCAAGGTGACGTGCACTCTCAGCGGCTGGGGCTAGTAGCATCAGTGGCTCGGCGGGTAGAGGTACCTCCGGTGCCTCTGCTGTCAAAGGGCCCTACACTGAGGCCACGTCGCTCAGTGGGCTGTCGTCACGTACAAAACTCGGAACCCTAGATGGCTGCCGTTGTGGGGCCATCCTGAAAAGAGACAGGAGTTCCATGGTCAAAACAATATACCTGGTGAGTTGATACAAAGTAATCACAATGAAAACTTGAAACACACATGCAATTAAAGTTTTCATGCACTATTTCAGAAATCAGAAGTCAGGGTCCTGATGTACGGATACATCAGCCTCTACACCAACTCTAGACTCCCTAGATTGATAAACACACTCAATAATCTTTAAATTATAGTTTCACATAGAATACGGTCAGAGTCCTGAGTTCTGCGGTAGAACCAACCTCCTCTAATACCAATTTTTCATGACCTGACCAACGTGCTCGTGCCGTGACTACCCCAAGCCCGCCTTATAGAGGCGAGGGCCTAGCGACTAGAAACAAGGTGTAATTCCCGATAAATGAATGGAAGGCATTGCCTTTGTAAAGTAAAAAACACCACAGAGTAAGCAAGAGGAAGTAAACACTAAGTAAAACTGGGTACAAAGTAAGCGTGGAAGAGTAAGTATGTCAAAATACAAACCCAAACTGAAAGTAAAGTACAACTGGAAAGAAAGTAAAACAACTGAAATTAAAGCCGCAATGTCGAGACGTCCACTGGATGTCCCACATAATGGGTGGGTACAGATAGTCTCCATTGCACCTCATGTCTAGCCGTCCGCTCCAATTATGTCCCACCCAGTGTTCCACCTCTAGGTACCGACATGCTCCGCAAGCCTCAACCACGATCAGCGCTGTCCGTCGTCTGCAACCAACACAACGTAGTGCGGGCATAGCCCATGTAGTGGTGAGTATATGCTACTCAGTAGGGACCCCGAGACCCCCGAAGGTCCCCGAAGGTCCCCGAGAATCCACAAGAATAATCCACAAAGGAAATATAGAATCACGAAGTAACATCTGACACTACTTAGGATTATTCCCATTCATATATCTAAGTCTTCAATTCCAGTTCGGCTCAAACATCTGAGACCAAGTACAACCCAGTCCACACAGGAAAACATAACTGAATCCACACAAGAAGAATTACGTAATCCACACAGGATATAAAGTAAATCTTATCGAAGATAATGATTGAATTTCAAGACTCATCTCACACAAGTATACTTCTTCGTAAGATGATAGGGATGATCAGATGTGGCCACTGATTTATCTAAGCCGTCGGACCCACACAGGATTGTTATGTACTAACCCTCGCAATGATCCACAAAGGATCAATAGGTACTAAACCCCACAATGACCCACATAGGATCTGACCCACACATGATTGGTAGCACTGATCCACGTAGGATCGCTAAGTGCTGTAGTCATTACCGTCGAATCCACGGAGGATTTCTGTACAACCGTCATCATCGTCGCAGTCGCAACCAGCTCTAGGGTTTCCGCACATGACAAGATCATTCGGGAGGGTCCTCTCCATGAGTCGAGGGGATGATACATAAATTGACATGAATTCTGGAGTTGATGTATCCAAAATTTCTGTATCACCAATAGGAACACAACGACACAGACGGAGCCTCAATCTGACGCTCAGTCTGAGAGTTATTGGCTTTTTCATCATAGGGTCCTGATTGGTTTTTAATTCAAAACCAACTCTACCGTACTCCAACTACATCCAAACCTCATGCGGAGTAAGAAAAAATGTATGTCTCACTAAGAGGAATCCAACAAAGTCAACGACACGTCAATCAGACATCCAGAGCTCAAGTTATAAGCGTTTCTGCTCCGAGGGCCCATTAGGTTTCATGTTCGAACCAATCCGGACGAACCCCATGTTCGCTGAAACCTTGATTTTAATATACCATATCGACCGTCTCGATCCAATGATCGTATTCTAACTGACGGTGCATCAATTGGAGGTCCATTGCTCATGTTATGGGAGTTCCAACGGTTTTGTCCAAAAAATGGGGGCTTTGGGGCCAGACCGACCCGGCCCGAGACCCCCTGGGTCGGCCCGAACTAGGTCGACCCGAACGGGGTCCGGATCCGGCCCGGCCGGCGCGGCCCGCCCCGGCCTGGCCCAGCACGCTAGCGCGGTCCGCTGGCCAGCTCAGTGTGGCCAAGCTGAGCGGATGGGGGGGGCCCTATTTAATGAAACTTGGCCCCCACGTGGGGGGCCACTCCTCCTTCCATCTGGGGGTTATGAACCCTCGGTATCCCCCATGAACGACTGCCCCGCTCTGGGCTGCCAGTTGCTGCCTCTATGGGATAGGCGTGGTCCCGCCCTCCTGCTCCGGTGGTGGGAAGCCGACCACCGCTCCCTGCTCCACCGTGGCCGAAGGTCGCGGCCTTGGTCCGTCCGGCGAGGCGCGACGGCGCCGGGGACCCTCCTCCATGGCCCCGCTCCGGCTGAGGTCTCTTCCAGGTTCTCCGGCACGGCGCGTCGGTGGCACGGCTTGGTTGACTTCAATGGCACGGCATGACGGCGCCGTGCTTCTTCTCCCATTCTCATAGTTTCTGCATGGTGCAACGGCACCACACCGCTTTACACGTGCCGCAACGAAATCAAGCAATCAAGGGGGGAGGAGGGTCGACAATGTTCGTGCGGTCCGACCTCCAACCATTATTGTGATAACCGGTGGCCCAATTTGAAACGAAGAAAGGCGACGAATGTAATCACGAACAAACAAATAACCCCTACCTCGAGCGTTGTTGAACGAAGGCTCGTCGCGGAATTGAACGTCACGGAATTGAACGTCGAGGAAGAAGGTGTCACAGAATAAGGTTCCGTAAATGTTGATAGAGATCGTCTGAGGAGGAAGGGTGTCTCCCTTCATTTGACATGGGAAGAAGGAACAAAAGAATGCGTGTTGGTGTTATTCCCGTTCTTCAAGGAAGATGAAGAACTTCAAGACACCGAGCTTCTTCCCCTAATCCTCTCTCAACAAGCTAAAAACAATAATTAAATAAGTGTTTGTCTTATTTTATTACTCAAGCCATAAGATTTTGAAATTGAAACATTCAAATTAAACTCACGTAATTAATTAAACTTATGTTGTCATATTAAATGGTGGGTTAAAGGAGTTAGGGAATATGAAGGGGTGGGGTTCGTGTGGGCCCAACCCCAAAAATATCAAATCTAGGTTAGTTCCCCAACATACACACAAAATATAACCACTCAGTGAAAAGAAATAAAATTTTAGCTTACTTTTATTTCACTTTCCACAATTTAAAAAAACTATTCCCGAGCAAACTCAACCCCAGTAAAGGTCTTCTTAAGCAATTACCAGCACTGTGGTTCCATCGGTGTCCTCAGATTTTGATTCCGAGAACCGGCTAAAAAGTTAGGAAAACCCACTCGTTCGTTCACTGAACGTACCCGAGCTAATCTTCGGAAAATTATTTCTGGCACACCAGGCCTCGGAATCAGGTGCCGTCAGAAACTGAGTTCCTGTAAAATCCCAAATAAAAATTAAGAAAAACATTTCCCTTGAATTTTCCGGGTCTTTACATTCTGATCATTGCTTCCTAATTTTCAATGTTCATAATTAAAAATGTGTACCTTAACCAACTATCTGACTCACCATAGAAGCGATAGAATATGTTCGCTAAGAGTTCTGGTAATGGAGACCATGGAAGAAAAAAATTGTTTACTTTATGTTAAAAATGTGGAAATAATCACCTAAGTTGATTCCAGAGAGGAAAAAGAATATGTTTTGTCTTTGGAAAATAATAACATAATGAATATAACATCAAATAAAAAATGAAGGGTTTAATTAGCAGAATAGATGGGAATATTGGCCTCCCTGAGACATCATCAAAGTTAAATTTCTTTAAGTTTGTAATTAATGATAATTATTAAAATATATTTCCTAAATTTAAAGCTCCCAAGGATAATCAAAAAGGGTTTATGGTTAATGTTATTATTATTGCTGATGATGAGACTACATATGATATTTCAAAGGAATGTGGTATCAAGTTATTATAAGGGGTCACATTCTTATAGATTAAGGATAAAGTGGAGTAATTTATGTTTTTTCTACTCATATTTAAGAATTATTATATATTAATGGTGAAATGTACAAGGATTTTTTTGTTTATGTTTTTCACTTTGGACTTATAGTCTTATGTTGAATGTTTCTGAAAGAAAGGAAAAGAAATTTACTGGAAATGTGATATTTTGACTAAGGGAAAGGTAACCCATAATACATTACATACATTTTGATATTGAATTTTGTATAAAGACCCATTGGATATGGATAACTAAATTTCAATGTAATAATTTCCTTGGATGTTAATATGGATGTATTCAAAAGTGGATTAAGCTGTACTGTATAAATTATACAACAATTTATGGATTAAGTATATATCTAATAATCACTAGAGTATGGAAATATATATGTATATAGGATGGAATAATAGTAATTCATGTTATTTTTATGAATCAATAGAATACTTGGTCAATGTATTTAAATTTTTGTAATGGTACATTAAATAGATGACTTATGATATTTTGTAGAAAAATTATAAGATGATTTAGTGAAATTATTTCATTGGTTTTTGATTTTCAGCTTTCAGAAAGATTTTTAGATTATCTATTTATTGAATTTTTATGTTAAAAATTAAATAAGATTTGAAGATAAATATATTATCTCATCTTATGCATATTTGTTAATTTTTTTATAACATTTTGAAACCATTTTGTTGAAGATAAGTAGAATGAGATATCATTTTTCTCATTATCTATTATCTCATTAGAAATTAAAAATTCAAATTCATTTCTTGGAATAAGGGATTAAGTGGAAATTTATAATAGAAAAAAAGGTGTGATGTTATTATAAAATCATGTAACTATAACTTGTACTGAATATTCTTCTCCATTAGAAATATAATCATGATATAATAGTATGTCCTATAATCATCATTATTGAAGATATCAGGGACCTCTTTCATGTTTATTTAGATTATCAATTTTTGATTGTTAAATTTACCTGGACCAACCACATTCATATGATAAATGATCTTTACCAATATCTATGATTATTTACTCCTTTTCCCTATGCTGAAATCCTCAACCATATTCTCACACATAGAGACGTAGTTATGATATACTTTGGGTAATTATTATTTTCCATTTTATAAAAATGTGTTTTTGGAATTAAATTTTACTATGTGTGTTTCTTTAAAGGTAAACTTCATGTATTAATCCATTGATAAATCAGATGAATTTCAAGAGAGAAATTCATTTTAAAGGGGATAAAATGTTACACTTCGATATTTTGTAAAATATATATTTTTCCTATTAATTTAATATTTTTAATAATTTTAATTTCAAACAATACAAAATATAGATTTTAATAGACCACTACATTTGGATTATGTTATATGCAACACCAAATAATCTTTCACTATAGGTAATCCTTACGTGGCTTGTGTTACATGAAACACCAAGTTTGTACAAAACATTGCTTAATTGAAATAGTTATTTAAAAGAGTTAGTTATAACCAAACCATTGAAAATATAATATAAATAGTAATAACTAATTTTAAAAAATTATTTATAAAAGTTTTATATAAATAGAACTTACTAATAATAGAAAATGTCATTTTTTAATGTCTTTAAATGTTTAAAAGTACTATTTTCTCAAATGATCAACTTTTAATGCCCTTATTTGAAAAACAGTAATATTAAATTTATACACTATTTGAAATTTAGGTTGATTATATACATATAATATTTTAATTTGGATTGTCAAAATTATCTTTGGGAGAGTTTTTAGAGTTTTTTTGATATGTTTTATTTTTGTAGGTAAAACTGACCTTTTTGTTTACAAAATTAGTATACATTAATGGGAATTTTTATTTCAAAATTGATAAATAATATATGTAAATATAAATAAATATATATATATACAATGTAGTTCATTGTAAGAATTTCAATATTAAAATTAGATATAAATCTTGTTGAACTTTTTATTGACTCTTGTACTCACTTTCTCACCACATTTAAAGTTAAACTAAATTCAGCCACATCTATGAATAAAATTTGGTTAAATGGAAATACACAGTTTCTGTCAGTATGAAATTTTTGGTCTAGTAGGATCAACATAATTATTTTTATATCTAATTTTTTTTATTTACCATAGTAATGGGTAGATATGATAACTAAAGGTAAATGTTTTTTATAATATTATCAAATTACAGTAACACTTTTCCTAGTTTCATTGGATATGTGTGATTTGATAAAAATTAGATATTTTAAGAAATTATATACTTTTTATACCATTTGGGTATGAATATGAGATTTGTTATATTTTATTAAAATATATGTTGAAAATTTCATAGTCATAATTTTCATAAATAATTATTTTTTAATATAGGGTTATACATAAGATAAATTAGACTATAAATAGTTGTTGGAAACATAATAAATCTTTCTATAACAGGATCATTTATTTTTTTATTTTTATAGATGAAATGATTTTATTAATGGATTGCGTAATGATTATTTGGTGATTATTTAATAATTTTATATATCATATAAATGATACAATATATTAAAAAAATATATAATTAATATCAATAATGATATAAAAGAATTTTATAGATAAATTTATCATTTTTTGATATATTATATGTGTTTTAGATGTTATCATGTCAATAAGATATTGGTTTAAAGACATATAATGAATAATATTAAAATAGTTATAAATGATACTTTAAAATAAATAATGTTTTATTAAATGAAATAAAAATCATAAAAATATATAACTCATCCAAATCACTAGAATAATGTTATAAATTTCATCAATGATATATTTCGAGTTGTTTTTTCATTTTTTAGTAACTATAATTATCATGAATTATAAAAATACAAATAGTCATGCAAAAAAGTTAAAAGGTTTACAATAGGGTTAAATCAAAAAAAATGTTAATATTGTGACATAAACATGTTTCAAAATAATTGGTTGATTTTATTTCATCCCATATTCATATTATCTGTTAAATTAATAACTTTTTATCTATTTAAAATCGAAAATCAATTTGTATTAATATAATATTTGAAGAGTTTACTAAACTACCTATCACCTAAATATAAAAATGGAACATCCTACCGAACTTATTAAAATAATTTTTATCCTATAATATCATCCATTACCTTTGAATATCAATTTTATAATTCCCTAGTATCATTTTAGAGGTTATTTTCTTCTCAAAACCACTAATCTGTTGTCCCTAAGAGGAGTTCTTGAGGGAGATCATCAAAGAAAATTTAATATCCTAGCTGACCCATTAAAAATTGTTTCTTATTATACTTCCACTGTATATTTTGATTAAATAATAATGTTAGACCTCTGGTGTCACATATATTATAAGATGTTATTTTTATTTTTTATCAAACATTCCTCCTTTTATTTATCCTATGAAAAATGAAAGTATCATGTGTGTTTATATAGGGCTTACCATCTCCATGACGTGGTGTACTTTTTTCATTAATATATTATTTGAACTGTTTAACCATGATTATAATGGATATGAATAATAAATATTACCTGATATTTATTCTTTAAAAATGTAGACCATCTAATTCTTCACCCTTTCGCAATAATGGTAATGATATCATCCATCAGTTGTACTTACGATCTACCATCTTCAATATGTGGTGAGCTTCATCACAATTTTTAAACATTTCATGAATGATTATAAATATGTATATAATGAATAAATATGGAATACATGACATAATAATTTTAATTTAATAATGTTTGTATATATATATATATATTTCATTTACAATCTTCTATTCATTATTGTAATAAAATAAAAATAGCGTTCAAGTTTACATACGAAGTAACATCTCCATGAATAGTGTATTCCATTTAAATTATCTATATTATATATATATATATATATATATAATATATGTCATACATAACTCATGTTTTTTATTGTTTAAATAATTAAATAATTATTTATGTAATATGGTCAATAATTACAAGTCAAAACAAGCACAATATACAAAGCAGTTTTTTCCTGAAACATTTCATTAACGTTGTATTATTAAAAAACGAGAAGTATAAAGTCATAAATGAAAAATAAATGATATATTAAATATTATATTTAATCTTTAATAACTAAAAAATATTTTCAAAACCACTAACCAAGAGTTTCATAAATGTATAGAGGGAATCATACCCAAGGTGTGATTTTTTTGTCTCACCATAACTTTTTTGATACACAGGCCTCATTATCTACTTGATAATTCCATGAGGTATATATATTTCCAATGAATGTAATTTATGTTTATTAAAAATTATAATATGGTATTTTCAAATCCAGATAATTTCTTCCCTTTCATGGTACATATGATCCTAATAATTTCAATGTTAAAAGGGTTAATTCCAAAACGACATTATTATATGGATTATTTATATATAAGAATATAATATGAAATATTTATATTCCATGACCATGTTTCATAAAATTTTTTACCTATTTAAATTTATTTTTACCCATATATTAATTTTTTTAAATGGTCTGAATGAAGTCTTCTGTGGTTTTCTTAATGAAGTGATTTTTTATTTTTAGAGGGAAATAATGAGAAGAATGTTTTTTAACTTATACATCATAAATGGATATTTAATCTTTATTTAAGACTTATTTAATTTATGATTTACTTGCATGAATATAATTTTTTTTACAAATAACAATTTTTTAAAAATTGGGCAGTATTTTATGAAAACAATTTCAGTTAAATAAATATATTTTCCTCAAGAAATATTATGAATTTTTTTTCATGATTACAATATATTATTTCTTAGTGTATTAAATGAAAAGGGTTATGAAAATATTTATTCGTTAAAAAAATTATTTATATGAAAATATAATGTCCCATGTGATATTTCAAAATCCATTTATAACACCCCGACCCCAGAATCCTAGAGCCGGTTCATTATTTTGATATATTGGAATGATTACAAGGAATCATGTCCTGAAGGACTGATCATTTTAGTAGTCTTGGAAACAAGATACGTACATAAATTCAACATTACATCTTAAAAAGAAAAACAACTCTAATTTATTCCATTAAAACATTGAGGCTTCCAAGATTATTCCTGTGAGTCACTCATAAATAACTCTTCATATCCTAGGAAAATGAAACATCAGAACGGGGTGAGCTCAAACGCTCAGTAAGAGTAAAAAATATAGATGAAGTTAACATAAACATTGTCAATGATGAATAATTAAATACACATGCTTTTAAAAATAATAAACATGAACACATTATGGATGGAATATGAGATGAGAAAATAATGACATAATAAAACATAGTCATGAGTGTTATAATAGTCAAATAACCACATGAAATTTCAATATCTAATCTCATAATTATGGAATGCATAATGAAAGACATCATAAAAACATAGTCAAGGCCTCTTGTTAAAACTAAAAATTAGATATTGTCAAGGCCTTGCGCCAAGATACTAGTTTGTCTCATGAGACCTACTGATGCATCGAGGAGATATAGCGGGATCCACCCTTCAATTAATATGTCCAATGCATTCCAAATATGAAAAGGATGAAACATAACATAAATATTCATTTTAAAACTAGCATACGAAATGAAGATACATTATCCATAAACCACGAATTGTACAAAAATAGGAAATAAATAGTAAAAAAATAACTCATTAAATACAAAATGGAATATTGTATTAAAATAAATTAACCTCAACCGATAATAATGAAATATATTTACATAGATGAAAATAACCATCAATACTATTTGAGAAAATATCCCGCTTTTTCATGAAAGTGTTTACAAGTATCACTATTTTTCAAGAAGTCATTTAAAATAGATTTTTAAAATCAAAGTGTCACATACCAATTTGGAACATTTAAAGGGAATTATAATTTTAAAACATTAATGTCCATATAAATAAATCCTTAAACCCATTTTTAAAACATGGACATTAACGAGAATTATTTAAAATAATAAATCTTTAAAACATTTAAAAATGTCATTTTAGATAGTGTTTCTAACCAAATGAGAGACGCTTGAATAAAAATAATTGATTTAATAAAAACATTATAATATCATGAAAATTAAGGATTTCATGATATACTATGTCAAAGGAAAATATATGCACTATATCAAAGTGAATTGGCACATAACAACGAAGAAGTCTTAATAGAATATAAATTAAGATAGAGTCCCTTATAAAGAATGTGTCCTTATGTTAAGAATAAATAAATGACATAATTATGTGTAAAAAAAATATAAATACACTTGATATGATTTTATATTCTATTTATATTAATCAGAGGAAATTCACAGACATTCTTGTAAAAACACCACCAATGACATGGATGTTTAACTCAATGAATGGAAATTGAGGTAAGATTACTCTTATAATGTTCATATTAATGACTTGAGAATTTAGAAATGGAGTGATTATGTGTATAAAAGGTTTATTCACACAAAGGGGAGTGGAAATTATGAAATATGTAAATTATTAGTGATTCCACAGATAATCTTGGAGTAAAATAATTATTGAAGTATTCGTAAAGTCGAATGAGTGGAATTTTAAATTCAAAATCCCAGTATCGATTTGGTAACTTACGAAACATATACCTAATGAACGATAAATCATAAAATGATGATGTGAATACCCATTAATTAAATTATATTACACAAATAATACAATCATGTGGCAGTACATACATCACACAAATAAATAGTGGCAATATAGAATGAATCTCATGGGAATAAGAAGTGAGATGAAAAATCCATACCACGTTGTAATCAATCGAGTCGAATTAAAAAAAGATTATAACCACCAAATGAATAATATAATACCATTAATATAAAATTAATTTTGTTAATATGTATCAAATGCCAGTACATAATACAACACATGAAATAAATAAGTGTCAAACAATGGAAATCTCATGAAATTAATAGTGAGATAAGAAACCCCTTACCTCAAGTCTGACATGTCTTATACGTTCCCTGTTATTCCTGAATAATACACTTAAGTTAATTTATAATTGATTAAGAACATTTTTAAAGTTTTTTATTCATTTTATATCACATATTACCTTGATATAACAATTATTTCATTATTTGAGTTCATATTGGATATTTTATCGATGTTCGGAACTTGAGTCAAAAATGTACTTGTTATAATTACAATTTTTCCATGTGGTCAAAAGTGAATTATCTCCAGAAAGATATAATTGATTTCAATTTATTATATATATAATATTTCCATTATATATATGTATTTATAACAGTACATAACATTTTGAGATAAGAAATGAAATGTACAGTTCATGGAGATGGTAAGTCGTACGGACTCATAAACACTACTCTCAATTCTATTTTGTATTTAAATTGAATTAAAACCTAATGATACATAGGTATATTATAATTCCATTATAATATAATATATAATATCATTTATTCCATACTTTATATGTCCCACATATGGAATTAACGAGTCAAATCATTTTGAGGGGGTCGTAGTCCACACTTTCTCAAATGAAATTATTGCGTTTTACCCATAATGGAAACCTTAAAATAATGACATAAATTGAAAATACAGAAGCATAAATAATATATAAACATAATATTTATATCTTATATAAATATAGTGCCATATTAATGTCCACCATGAGAGGCGATAGGAGATAATCGAACAATCATCATTTCCTGAGGTGTTAGTTTTCCATCCAGAGAAACAGTATGTTGTTCACCCAGTATATGGAGTTCTGTGAATGTGTATTTGGAATAATTCTCATAAAAAAATCCTAGTATATATTGATGATAATGGTTTTTTTATAAATTAAAGTAATAAAAAGAGTTTATGGGGTTGGAGAAGTAAAATTAAACAAAATAATACAAAATAATTTAAGAGAAAGTGTTACCTTTAATTTGGTAACTTCCATTGTTTTAAACCCAATGGAATTCTTGAAGTGACTTCTTCCTTAGGTATGGATTCTAGAAGAAACAGGGGGATCATGAGATATTATTTTGGAAGGGGTGGGATGATACATGGGGCTTGAGATTTGAGTGGAATGGGTTAGAATTGGTGTTCTTTTATAAGGGGGGAGGGGATCATTATAAAAGTGTGAAAATATTATTTTATTATATAGTGATATTAAGATTTTGAAGATCCAAAACTAATTAAAGTTGAAGATAAGATGACTCATGGTAAAAATAAAATCATCCAATAATAATTGGACAGGATTTTAATATTGTATTAATATTAATGAACTTATTTATTTAAATCATTTATTAATGAGGTGAATACTACATCACTATGCTGTCATAAATAATATAATTTATTTGATGTCTAAAGATTGTAAAAAAAATACCCTAATGTACGAAATAGATTTAAATTTCCAATGATTCTTTATAGCCAAAACTATGGTGTATATAACCCCATGTAAAATTGATATATTAAATGATATTTGTTAATTTCATTTTTGTCTTCACATTTGTTATTTAAAATAAAGTGTCATTATCATTATTAAGTGGCTCTATCGGATCCACAAATAGACCCAATGATTCCCATGGTCAGCCATTACTCATCCAATAATGTTAGGACAAGTGTTAAGGTAATTTTGTATTATTATAATATTCTTTTTACCTTGAATTACCATATTTAACATTAAACGCGGTAAATAAGAGTAAAAATTTACTATTTACCATAAATAATATTCATATTATAGAACCAAATTTTGCATACTAATAACAAAATTCTATCTCAAATTTTTAAAATTAAATTCACAGTAGTGGTAAAATTTCATTTAAATGAAAAAGTTGGATTTTTAACAACTACTTAGTAGTTTCAATATTCATCAAAAAATGATGTTTTTCAGAAAAATACGAAAACTTCAGCCTAAGATATATTTAATATAACAAATTCAAAAATGATTTCTATTTTACCAAATTCAAAAAATAGATTTTGGATTAATAATTTTAAAGTTAATTCCTTTTGTCAAAATCAATTGCTTGTTTTTAAGAAACAATAACTATCAAATGATTTACACTTGTTTATGTATAATTTCAAAGTGAAAATAATTACAATGACCAAAATTGGATTGAAGGGTAAGAATATAATCTAATTATACTTAAAAATTAATTTAAAATATTATCTAACAATATAAATTGATCAGATTAAAAGGATGTTTTGAATTAAAATACATTATTTCTCACTATTCATAAAAAATGAATATTATTAAAAAAATACAAAAACTTCATCCAAAGTAAATTTTGATGTCCTGATTCTAAAGAAGAATTTTATTTTGTCAAAATGGATATTAAAGGGGTAAAATATTGGATTAAAATAGGGTTCTCCACTAAAAGGTGGAAAAATTTATGTTTTTTTAAAAAATACATTTTTTTCAGAAAAATTGAATTTGTTCTTATAGTATGTCTAAGAAACACATATTACATAAGTTAACATTTTATGGATTATATAAAATTTACAATTTATTTAATACTATTCATAACCGTATTTGAACTGCGAGTTTGGTAAGTCGTGGTGCACTCAAACTCGATGTTTCATGTAGCGCAATATATTAAATTTAATTAAATAACAAACTATGAAATCTTGGGGTGTTACATTTTCCCCAACTTCAATAAATTTCATCCTCTCAATTTGAAATTTTTCTTCGGAAAAAAAATGTTAAAAATAGAAAAATAACTTTGTGGAAAACCAACATCGGAAATTTGGTTCATTAAATTTAGTCTAAATAAGAGGAAAAGGAGATGAAAAAGTCACCACTAAATTATGATCTCGATTAGGATAACAATGGTGAAAATTAGACACACCTAATTGGGTGAAATACGTAAATATAAATATGGAGTGATTGAGGTCATTAATGACAAACAAGTTTAAAATTAAGGGCCTCAAAGCCATTAATCTATGTCGATTTAAAATATCATCGGTTCAATAAAACATAAAGTATTAGGATAACACTTCTTTGGTTTTAAGTTAACTTTCCTAAAATTTTATAATTAATTTATTCATATAATTTGAAAAAAAAATATAATTGACAGGTAGAGTTTCATACTTCATCTAAATATAACCACAAACTCATCTTTCACCCCAAATGATGTGTATTAAAGATGACTTGGACACACCTGAAGCACTAGAATAAACTTATTGAGAATCACATAATCCACAATGGATAAACAATATATTTCCCTTTTCTTTATAGATTAAAAAAACCAAAATAGTTAGTAAAATATTAGATGATCCCTAAAATGGATAGTACATTAGAGAAAGAAATACTAATCTTAGTTTAAAATTTAAACCAACAATACCCAAAGTTCAATAAATACCATTCAACAAACTATTTCCCATAAAATCATTTGTTATAATCCACACTAATATTGTACCCCAAATCTCAGAATATTTTTTTACGTAGTTTTAAACGTTAAATTGTATCTATAAATAATATTTACTTCTCTTAAAGTCACACACATAATAATAATTAATCTAATCACATATTCTCTATGATAGGTTAAATATTTCCATAAATAGCCCAAATTTCTATAAATCTACAATAAAATCACAGGTAAAAAAACACATTTACTGTTCAAATGAAATCCCATAGTATTCTATTGTCCTTAAGAATATAGTATTCCCAATAGAGAAAACGTCTTCTAAAATAACAATTATCACTTAATCACCAAATCATTTTTTATACTATGTATATCCATTTTATAAGACTTAATATCCCAAGTCAAATTAATATTGATCAATAATATAATTTAACTAAAAATAATTAATCACACGTAGCAGGGAATTCATGTAGTCTAGTGGTAGGCGATAATCCCAAATCTCACTATGGTTGTGGGTTTGATTCCCGCATCTTTGTCTGATGCGATGGGTTGTCACACTGTCTGCGTGTTGTCCTTTATCAAAGACTATATAATTTTATAAAATTCCTCAACTGAGATAGTTTCCTCAAAATAACTATAACATAATTTCATCACAAATGTTATCGCATACATCTCATTTTTTTCCAAAATTTATTAACATGTACATTCCTCAAAATCAATGATAATATAAAACCAAATGGTTATTTATAACTATATCCACAAGGGAAAAGAAAATTCTTCCTGAAATATCATTTTCACCTGACAAACTACATGGTTAAAAATACAAGAGAAAAGTCTTCTAATGTAATCCCATCAACAGAGAGCGCTAACACTTTTTAATCATTTCGCCATCAATTTATTTCAACATAGCTTATTTCTTGACCAAGTGGATATCCTATAGAATAGATAATTCTCTCGGGTAATGGTCAGGTCCCCTAAATTTACAGAATATAACTGTAAATGGATTCATAGGACCATTTTATTTTCTTCCACAGTACTCTTCGTTTTTTCTCATAAATTCATTATATTTTATACTTCTTTCCCACACATAATGAATTTATTTTTCCCCTTAATAAAGCATCCTAGGTTTATCCTCCCACATTTCATTCATGATTGAAAAAGATCTTTATTTTCACCATGAACTTCACTACTGGATCTCTTATCATTCACCAATTTTCCCTTCCTTGTTGAGTCCATGATTTGGTTAATATATATGTTGTTGATCATAATTTTTGAAAACTGATTCGGCAAGAACCTGATATATTTTACGCTTTTCAACAATACATTTTATTGCTCATTTCAACCATCTTTCAAACCAAGTACATCATTCCTAGCTTTACTATGACATCCTTTGAATCCATCCATTGACTAAAACCATAAATCAATGTGTGAGTAATAATATTCATAAAATAATTTAGATAATATCAAGACACATTAATTTCAATTTAGAACACCTTAGGATTAACCATAGTCATTTATTCTCATCTTATATTAAAATATTTCAAATAGATTTGTAAAGATAATGTAAATTATCCTAAGACTATCCCTCGGGAGTGCCATAACCAAGAGTGTAACAAGGCCCATTTTTGTGTACCAGGATATCCCGAGTCGAGCTCGAAACTCCTTGTTGGAGTTTTGACTCCTTGGTATATTTGTGCCGGAGCTTCATCTACCTACTCGTATCCATACAGGGATGTACTACATGGAAAATTCACAAAATCTGTACATAACCAAGATTCAAGGAAGTTATTCTATACTAATACTCAAATTATATCTTAGCTTAATGTGTTGTAATATGAATCTATCTAAATCTAGTTTCCAAGGTTTCTAATAAACTTCCTCTAATACCAACTATAGTGCCATGAACCCAAAATATAGGAGTTGGTGCATTATTTTAATACATTGGAATGATTACAAGGAATCATGTTCTGAATGACCGATCATTTTAGTAGTCTTGGAGACAAGATACATACATAAGTTCAACATTACAACTTGAAAAAAAAAATATTTCATTAAACACATCCATGCTTCCTAGATTATTCGAGTGAGTCACTCATAACTAAATTCTTCATATCCTAGGAAAATGAGAAAGGAAAAATAGGTGATCTAAAATCCTGATTCAGTGTATGAAATATAGAAGATGATAATATTAACATTAGGCATGCTGAATAATTGAAAACACATGCCTTTAAAAAATAATAAACATGAACACTTTATGTCAGGAATATGGGATGAGTAAATAATTCCACAATTAAACATAGTCAGGGGTATTCTACTATTTGAATAAATACTTGTAATATCAATAGCTAATCTCGTAATGATGAAATGCATAATGTCGGAAATCATAACCACATTTACAAGGCCTTGTGGCAAGACTACAAATAAGATATTGTCGAGACTTTGTGCCAAGACATTAGTTTGTCTCTTGAGTCCTACCAATGCATTAGGGAGCTATAGTGGGATACAATCGTCACTTACTAAGTCCAATTCATTCCTCATAAGAAAATGTTGAAACATAACAAATACATTAATATTAAAACTAGTTTACGAAATGTCAATACTTTATCCATAAACCACAAATGGTACAAAAAAACACATCCATAGTCAAAAATAACACATTAAATATAATATCGAAGATTGTATTATAATAAATTAACCTCAATCATTAGTAATGAAGGATATTGACATAGATGAAAATAATCATCAAAACAATTTGAAAGAAATATCCCCCCTTTATTCTTGAAAACATTTAAAAGTCTCTCAATTTATAACGATATCATTTAAAATAGATTTTTTTGAATCAAAGTGTCCCATACCACATTCAAACCTTTAAAAGAAATTTTAATTTTAAAACATTATTTTCCATATAAATAAACCATTAAAACCATTTTTAAAACATTGACATTAATTACAATGATTTAGAAGGAAAAATATTTAAAACATTTAAAAATGATATTTTATTAGAGTTTTTAACCAAATGTGAGATGCATGAATAAAAATAATTGAGGTAGTAAAAACAATATAATATCATGAGAATAATGTATTTAATGACATACTTTTTCAAATGAAAATATATAAACCATATAAAATTGATTTGTCACATAACAATGAAGATGATTCAATAGAATGTAAATTGATATCAAGTCCCTTATAAAGATTGTATCCTTATGTTAAGGATAAATCAATGATATAATTATGTGTAAATAATATAAATACACTTGATATGATTGGATATTCAGTGTAAATCAATTGGAGGACATTCACATATATTCTTCTAAAAACAACACCAATGACTTGGATGTTTAACTCAATGAATAGAAATTGAGTTAAGATTATTCTTATAAAGTTCATATCAATGACATGAGAATTTATTAATGCAGTGATTTTTTGTATAAAAATTATATCCACACAAATTGGAGGGTACATTATGACAAAAGTAAATGAATAGTTATTCCACACATAATCTTGGAGTAAAATAATCAATGAGGTATGCGTAATGTCGAATGAGTGGAAATTGAAATTTGAAATTCCCTTATCGATTTGGTAACTTACGAAACATACAGCCCTTGAAAGATGGATCATAAAACAAAGATGTAAATACCCATGAATAAATGTATATTAAAAAAACAATACAATCATGATTCAATACATACACCACACAAAATGAAATAGAGGCAATATAGAATGAATCACATGGGAATAAGAAATGAGATGAAAACTCTTTACCACGCTGTAATCAATCGAGTCATATGAACAAAATATAATAACCACCAAATGAGTCACAAAATACAATGAATATAAATAAAATCATGATGATATATATAAAATGGATGTACACAACACAGCACATGCAAAAACTATGTGGCGAACAATGGAAATATCTCGAAATTACGATTTAGATAATAAACCCCTTACGTCAAGTCCGACATGTCCTGTACGTTCCTTGTTTTTCCTGAATAATAAACATAAGTTAATTTATGATTGATTAATAAAATTTTTTATTTTAATTATTCCTTTTATATCTCTTATTATCATTCTATAACAATTAGTTAATTATATGAGTTCATATTGGATATTTTATCGATGTTCGGAACATGAGTCAAAAATGAAATTGTTATAATTACAATTTTCTATGTGATCAAATGTCCATTATCTCCATCATGATATAGATGATTTATATTTCAAATATATATTATAAATCCAGTATATATATGTATTTATAATAGTAAATAGCATTTGAAGATAAGATATGAAATGTACCGTTCATCGAGACGGTAAGTCGTACATACACATGAACGCTACATTCATTTCTAGTTTGTATTTTAATTGAATTAAAACAAAATGATTATAGGTATATTATAAATCTAGTATAATATAATATATTATATCATTAATTTAATCCATTATAAGTCCCACATAAGTCATTAACGATTCATATCATTTTTAGGGGGTCGTAGGCAGCACTTCCTCAAATGAAATTATCGCGTTTTACCCATAATGGAAACCATAAAATAATGATATATATAGAAAAATAAAGAAGCATAAAGAAAAAATAATCCTTATATATATATATATATTATATAAATACTGTTCCATTTTAATGGCCCCCATGAGAAGCTGTAGGAGATAATCAGAAAATCATCATTTCGTGAGGCGTTAGTTTGCCATCCACATAAAAAGTATATTTTTCACCCCTTAGATAGAGGTGTGTGTAAGTGCAGTTCGAATAATTATCATAAAAGAATCTAAGTATAATAAGGATAGTTGTTTTGTTATAAAATAATGTAATAAAAAGACCACAGGGGTTGGATATGTAAAATAAAACAAAATAAAAAAAAGAATTTAAGAGGAAGTTTTGCCTTTAATTTGGGTAACATCCTTTGGTTTGAACCAAAAAGACTTCTTGAAGTGTCTTCTGCATAAGGTAAGGAATCTATGAGGAAGAGGAGTATCATGAGAGATTATTTTTCAAGGGTTTTGACGTGCCAAAGGGCTTGATAGGTGTGTGGAATGAGTTATAAGTGGTGTCCTTTGATAAGGGGGAGGAGGGGCTCTTTGGGAAAGTGTGAAAATATTATTTTATTATATAGTGATATTCTATTTATAAATGTCCAAAACTAATTAATGTAGAATATAACATTTACTCATGGACACAAAAGTCATCCAATAATAACTGGAGAGGTTTTGAATATTTTTTTAATATGAATAATCATATTAATTTAAATCATTTGTTAATGCTGTAAATACTACATCACTATGGTGTCATAAATAATTTAATTTATTTGATGTGTAAAAATTATAAAATAATTACCATAATGTAGGAAATGTATTTAAAATTTTAATGATTATTTACATTAAAAAATATGGCTTATATAACCCCATGTAAAAATTGATATACTAAAAGATATTTTTTAATGTAATTTTTGTCTTTACTTTATGTTAATTAAAATAAAGTGTAATTGTCGTTATTATGTGGCACAATGGGGCCCTAAAATCAACCCAATGATGAAAATGGTCGTACATTAAACATCCAATATGGTTAGGACAAGTGATAAGGTAATTTTGATTTATTATAATATTCTTTTTACCTTGATTTACCCTATTTAACATAAACCACGGTAAATAAAAGTCAAAATTGACTATTCACCAAAAATTAATTTCATATTATTGAACCACATATTACTTAACAAGAAAAACCATGTATCTTGGATTTTTGAAATTAAATTCAACGAAACAGTAAAGTTTCATTTAAAATAAAAAGTTTTATTTTTAACTACCACTTAAGGGTTTCACTAATCATCAAAAGTTGAAGATTTTCAGGAAAATACAAAAAATTTAGCCTAATCTATATTTGATATTCTGAATTAAAAAATGAAGTATATTTTACCAAATTTAAAGCATAGAAGTTGGATTAATTAAATTAAAATTAATTTCGGTTGTCAAAACAAATTGCTTGTTTTTAAGAAACAATAACTATCAAATGATTGACACTTGTTTATGTATAATTTGAAAATAAAATTAATTATAATGACCAAAATTGGATTAAATGGTAAATATATAATATAATTACACTTAAAAACCAATTTATAATATAATCTAAGCATATTAATAGATTATATGAAAAGGTAGTTTTGAGTTAAAATACATTTTTTTCACTATTCATAAAAAAGAATATTATTAGAACAATACAAAAAATTCCTCCAAATTAAATTTAGATGTCCCAATTCTGCAGAATAAATTTATTTTGTCGAAATATATATGTGAAATAGTGAAATATTGGATTTAAAATGGGTTCTCCATTAAATGGTGGTAAAATTGATTTTTTTTTGGAAGAATACATTTTTTCTGAAAAATTGAATTAGTTTTTATAATATGATTACGAATCAAATATTACATAATTTAAAATTATATAAAGTATATAAAATTCAAAATATAGTTAATACTATTCATAACCGCTTTTGAACGGCTAGTTTAGTAAGTCGTGGTGTGCTCGAACTCAGTGTTGTGTGTAGCGCATGATATTGAATTTAATGAAAATAACTTACTATGAAATCTTTGGGTGTTACACCATCCCCATCTAAGATGACATAATTATATATCATTCAATAATAAAATTAATTTCATTTTTTGAATGGTTTATGTCCGGATGGAATTATGTTAATGTAAATCAATTCTTTTCATCTATTAATATTTTCACAAAATGATTATGATACTAATATATTTTCCATTGGTTGTGATATGATAACATGTTTATGACATCTATTCCTTTACATTATTTATGAGATGATTTTTTTCTCATGTGGATCACTTTGTATCATTTCAATAGGGGAAGGTTAGGACCAATTTCACACTCTGTTGAATTGGTAAATGATTTATATCACATTAGATAGACATGAAGGACTTTGACCACAATGATAGTCATGGATTTAGCCGTTACTAACAATATGTTAAGGGAAATGAACTCATACTATCATGATGGCCTTGGAATCAATTCATTAACTACTATGGAAATCATTATTATATGTTTATTTTTCTTGAAAATTTCTAAGTGGTATTCTTATATTATCCTTCTAAAGTTCATGTGTGTTATTTCATTTATGATTCATGTTTTATGACCTCCCAATATTTATTCCATGATTCATGTTTATGATTATTGATATGTAGGGTATGATATATTATTTTCATACTCTTGTTTGCATACCCTTATGCTTATGATTATGTTTACAGGTCTCCCTGGTATACACTTAATCATTATCAAATCTAACAATTTGTCTAAAGTTTCCTTTTCTCTAGTTTATAAATAAATGTATTAGTTACAGGTAATAAAGGGGAATATCATTATAAGAGATGTCAAAGTTCATTCAAAAAATTAGAATAATTCATTACACGTTTCTGAATGGTCTAAACTAATACAGTCTTTAGGTGCATGATTTTGTAATGTATTAAGTATTCCATAAAATTAATGTAATTTCCATGTACAAAATGTGTGGGTAGCTATATTGAAGGATGGTATCTTATTTACCAATTACAATTATGAGAGAGAGTTAGGTTTATAACATTTTTATGAAGGTAGTTTAGTATAGTGGGTTAATTTGATTAACTTATGTAAGAACCCGTGTTTTTTCGGACAATCATTTTCATAAAAAATTTGAATTTTTGTTATTGCATGCTTGTGAGGGGTAAAAAGATCATTTTACCCTAACATCTGATCTCGGATAATTTTTTTGACAGCTTCGTTGGTCCCAAAATATGGAGTATACCCTAGGAAAAGAGTTTGGAGGAAATCCGAGTAGTTCGAATTTGGGCGAAATATTTAATATTTAATATTATTAAATTAAATATTAAATTATCTGCGTAGGTTCATTTGGAAATAAATTTTAAACAGTGTGTCAGATTGAGATTCTCTCTATGTCGTTGAGTCTGGAATGGAGAGTTTATCCTAGGGAAGGCATAAACTCACAACGGGTGCTAGGGCCGGCCTGAGCCCCTTTTTCTTCCTTTTCTTTTCTTCTTTCCATTTCTTTTCATCTCTCTTCATTCCTCCTCCTCCTTGTGAATGTCTTCTATGTCAATCCCCCTTTGGAGGTTTCCTATGGGAGCTACGTAGTTTGAGGAATAGGGATAGTTGGAATCTATGAAGGGAACCGATTCGAAGCTCTCGACGCGCTGAGTCGGCGTGCGGAAACCGGGAGCAATGAAATCAACCGAAGCTTCGGCGGTTTCTGCCCGAATGTAAGTCCATTAATGTTTTCTCCATAGATCCCCATCAAAAAAATTATGACTTTTAATCCTTATATTTCTTGTTTGTTTCCTCTTAAGGTCGGATCTAATGTTTCAAGGGCGAAACGGGTGTTTCACATGTTTTCAGGGTTTTCCAATCAGAAAACCTAGAATACACGGCGTGTATTCCAGGGGTACATGCTGTGTGTTCTTCCCATTTGGGGAAGACAAATTTTTCTTAAGTACACTTCGTGTAGTGGGTGGTCGTGTGGCTGGCCGTGTGGAGCAGAACACGGAAGTAGTGGGTTTTAAGGACGACACATTATGTACTTTGAGTACACGCTGTGTAGTGGTACATGGGAATGTGTTTGGGTGAAAATAGACATGGCATAACTTTTTTTGAATAGTAATCTCTGTGTATTGTAAATTACACACAGTGTACTATTACACAGGCAGGCCCATTGTGCTCTGGCCATGTACTGCTTCAGTTTAGTAATTTTGAGATATCTTGGGTTCTAGAAGACAGAATTGGGCGTGTGAGTAGTCGCTTTTGAGCGTTTTTTCATGTAGAGTGCAATGGTAGAATCCGTTTTACATTTATAGGTAATATAATGGGATTTTTGGGGGTTTTCATCTAAATGGAGGGGTTCTTCCTCCACTTATCGAGTTCAGTTGTCACCAGAGAGTGAGACTTGGGGTGGATGATAGGTTGGGTGTTTGTACCATATTTTTTGAGACCTTTAATAGAAGATTAGCTATGAGATATCTTCCGTAGCCCATTCTTTAGAGTAATTTTCCATTACAATATGTTCCCTTCTAGCCTATGAGGCTTTGAGACCATGTACTTCTAAAGATCCCCTGAGGGATGCCTTTGCTTGTGTGATGACCTAGGGAGACCCTTGTAGGATCTCTCTCTTGATCTTCCTTGACGGGAACCATGTTACGGAATGCCTATGTTGTCCTTCCTTAGAGGATCCCGTGTAGGATTCCTCCCTTACTCTTTTCTATGGATCCTGCGTAGGATTCCTTCACTCGTGTTTACCTTGAAAATTCCATGTATGATGCTTCCTTAGTGTTGGACTTGAGGGACCCAGTGGGTGCTTGTTGTTTGAACGACATAGATTTGTTATGTTGGGTTTGGGTAGAGATGGCGATCAGGTGTCACCTAGAACTTGTGTGAAACTGGTCATCCCGTTCAGAATTTGATGTGTTTTTGGGTTGGGCGATCGGGCCACCCACATTGTCTGTTTATATGTGATTTGGTTGCTGATGTTGTAGTGTTTAATAGAGGTGCTTTCTGGTTGGTGGCTGGTGAGCCTGATGCGAGACGTCTTTCTTGATTGTTGTTTTCCTTCCTTGATTTTATACTTGTGTAGAGGTAATTTGATCATGTTTGAGGATTATTGTTGTGCTTGGATGTTTTCCCCATGCATTGTTCTGTTTACGACCTTTGGGTCTTGTTAGCCATTGGCCGTTATACCTGTTTCCATGCCATGTGACCCTAGGAAAGAATGATTTTCTTGACATGTCTGTTTCTGTAGATGGGTTAGCCAAGTATCCCTATATGTGTACTTTGGCCTTATAGAATTATTATGCACTGACTGGCATGGGGTTGATATAACCTGGTGCCATAGACAATAAGGGATAGACCGAGTGTGCTTCCCAGAGAGTCTTAGACATTATTGACTATAGTGGATGGACCGAGTGAGATTTTAGAGAGTATTGAATATTATAGACTACGAGAGGGTAGACTGAGTGAGCTTCCTCAAAGAGTCTTACCCTGTTTGAATCTATATAAGATCCTTCCCATGCTAGAGGGGTAATTGACCGAGTGAGATTCTTCAGAAAGAATGTGGTATAGCAAAGGCTATATGAGTAATTGACCGATATAGTTTCCTCAGAGAGTCTCTAGACCTTAGGGATAAGAGGGTTAGACCGCGTGATCTTCCTCAAAGAGTCCCTAACATACCTTGACTATGAGGGGAATTGACCGAGTGTGCTTCCCCAGAGAGTCTTATAATTTCCTCTGACAAAACCAGAGGGGTTAGGCTGAGTGCACTGCACAGAGGGTTGTGGGTACTTCTTGGATAGGACCAGAGGGGTTGGTTTGGAGTACTTCCCAAAGGGTTACCTTTTGTGTTATCTTCTTGGTTGTATTTGGTTGGTTGAACTAGAGGATAGATTGTATTTGTTTACCTTGTTTAGAGGCATATCTACGGCATTGACCGAAGCAGGTACATGTCGACGGGATTACGGACCAAGGGATCGACTTATATGATATACGTCTTGAGTGGCACTACGTCCAGCTCAAATCCCTTGAATAGGATTTCCAAGAGATCAGGCTTATGGTTCCAAGGATCGATTTCTAATGTTGTTTATTGTTATTTGAGTCACTTCATCATGAATATTCATATTTATGTATATGTGTACATGTATGGGACTATACATATGTACATATATAGATATAGAAATCCATGGTGGCACATTCCCAGTTGAAATGGATTACATGCATGGAGTAAAACTTTCTTTGAATGCTTGGTTTACTTCCTTTTTTTGTGCTCCAGCTAGGCTAAGCACTTTGTTGTTGCATACAGTTTTAGCAGCACAGTTGTAGGTGTTTTGTCAGGGTTCCCTACTGAGATTATTTCTCACCTCTACACGTGCACCTCGGTGTACGTGTAGACCTCCTATCTTCTTTTCAGGTTGATCACAGGTTTCATGGTGGATAGGGATGAGGCCGAGTGTTTCATGACCGAGCGTAGTTGCTCGGGTGGTTCTACTGATCGGGCTGCTACAGTCAATAGTGTCTGGATATCAGGTACGTGGTTTGGCTCGGAGTTAGTAGCAAATGCATTTACTTTAACTTTAACTTTATTTTGTACTTTTATTTGTATGGTCGGCCTAGTGGGTGACCAATGTTGTTTCATATTGCATAGCTATTCAGGATTATACAACATTTTACTATTACACCTTGTTCTATTTCAGTTGTTTACTACTTCCACAGTCTTTTTACATTTTGTTGTGTATGATACTTGGTTATTTCCACTGGTTTCTTACTCTGGTATGAGGTAATAGTCTCCCCACTATCACACCCTAGGCCCTCGCTTCTAGTCTGTAGACTCTGGCATACACGGAGGCACACATGAGGTCTTGTGGAGAACCGGCTCAGAGCACCGGTTTAGTGGCTTTGGGTCGGGACGTTACAAAGTGCAATCAGTGGATTTTTTCCTTCTTGGCCTATACTATTTGAAATATGGTAGGCATGAGTATTAGGAGTGTGTCAAAACCTGTGATGGATATCGGGCTGGTGCGTCGCGAACAGTAGTTCTGGTAAGAAGTCCTGGTTGCCAGGGTTTGGGATTGTTGTTCTGATTTTTCGATGTTACGGGTGTATATGATTTTTACCTTGAGTCACTCACATGTTGTGTGGTGTTTTGATTTACTATGTATCTCGGGATCTTGTCCATTGGTACGATGCCAGGGATAGATTTTGACTCTTGGCTGGAAAAGGCAAGAGGCGTCTCATGCATCATACTAGTCACGTAGGATTCACAGCATATAGGCCTACTAGTATGTGTTTTTACTGATGACTGATACCTTGGGTCTACTTACACATACTTTTTACTCTAATGGCAGGTTACGTGGATCTACATTAAGGCATTTTTTATGGGGCTGATGACTCAGTCCTTTTGCATAGGTGGTGTAGTGACCCTAGTGGTCTATGTGGCAAATTATGCCTTTTTGATTAACCCCTTATAGGGTGTTGTTTCTCAGGTCTGTGGTTATATAATTAGATCATTGAGAACAATGCCGATAGATAACAAGGCTTTTCATATGAACTGGAACTCCTTGTGTTATTTCTGCATACAAATACCCAATGGGTGTTAGCTCAGCTTGTCACTTTTGTTTTGATTGTGACATCCATGGAGTCATTCCTTCCGAGGATGCTCGGAGAGGATCAAGGACCTTGTAGGTTGTTTTCCGGTTTCGAATTTCCTTATTTCATTATGATCTTTACCTTTTTCTTGAGATGTTTTTTATCTTTTGGGCTAGGTGGTTAGACCTTGTGACCCTGTTGAGAGGATTTTTCTATAGGGCTAGGTGGAAGACGTAGAGACCCTGGGTTTTGACTCAAACCCTTATCGATCGATGTCTGTTCCATTTTAGGGAAACCTAAGTGAGAAGGTTGGATAGAGTTTTCCAATGCCTTTTGGCGGTGTTTTTTTTCACGACTTGTTTCGACGACTAGGCCTGGTTGACCAGTGTTTCTGATGTTGCTGTTGTAGAGGTGACTTTCTGAAAATTCAGGTTACTATGAAATGGTAGACTATGCTTGAATCCTGGTCAGGTTTTGGCTGGATGTTAGCGTGGCTCAGAGGGAGATGGACACGCCTTCGGTGAAATCTTATTGTACACCTATAAGATACAATCATGCGCTATCTTGATTACTCTTGAGTGTGGTGAGAGAGAGCTTCGACCCTACGTCGAGCTCCTTATTCCATCCTAATGTTCATCCCTGTTGTGAATGGAACCTTTTTGGGTTTCAATCATGAAGCGGTGTAAGAAAATCCATATGGTGGGGAGTGCACCATTTGCCATTGAGGGTGGTTTTGTTTGTTTAGGTCAAGAATTGTTGTTTTCCAGTGTGCTTTTGAGCTCAGAGTTTTCTTTTAAAATGACTACATGGGTGTTCCTATGGTGGGGAGTACCGGTTTGGTCGTAGTTGAATGTCTTCTCTGTAGAAGGTGGCAGTTAATGATTTAATTTAGTTCATTGGATAGTCTAGATTTCTTTGTTGTGTTGATGCTCAGGTTATGAGCATGGTTGTTGTGTCCTTCACTGGGCTGCTCGGGAATGAGATGGTTTATGGTGGCGAGTTTGTAATAACCCGTGTTTTTCTGGACAGACGTTTTGAGCAGAAATTTGAAATTCTTTTTTTGTTGGATTCTCATGAGGGGTAAAACAGTCAATTTACCCTAAAAGATGATCTCCAATAATTTTTCTGACATCTCCATTGGTCCCAAAATAGGGAGTTTACCTTAGGATGGATGTTTGGAGGAAATCTGAGCAGTTCGAATTTGGGCAGTATATTTAATATTTAAAATTATTAAATTAAATATTATATTATTCGCATAGGTTCGTTTGGAAATAACTTTTAAACAGAGTGTTATAATGAGATTTTTTCTATTCCTTTTAGTCCAGAATGGGGTTTTTAGCCTATGGAAGGAATAAACTGATGTCGGGCATCGGGGCCGGCCCGGGCCCCTTTTCCTTCTTTTTCTTTTCTCTTTCCTTTTCTTTTCTTCTCTCTTCATTCCTCCTCCTCCTTGCGCATGTCTTCTATGCCACTATACCTTTTTCCGTGACCTATGGGATATATATATTTTTTGGAATAGGGAGTGTTGGAAGCCATGAAGGGTACCGATTCAAAGCCCTTGATGCGCTGAGTCAGCGTGCAGCAATCGGGAGCCGCGAAATCAACCGAAGCTTCGGCGGTTTCCTCCCAAAGGTAGGGATGTTTATGTTTTCACCTTATATCACAATTAAACATGTTTTTTAATGTCTTTTAAGACTTATATGTCTTTTTTAAACATGTTTATGTTTTTTTTAATGTCCTCTTAAGGTCAGATCTAATATTTTGGGGGCGAAACAGGTGTTTCGGGTGTTTTAAGGGTTTTCCCGTCGGAAAACCCAGAATACACGGCGTGTATTCCAGGGGTACACGTCATGTGTTCTTCCCATTTGGGGTGGATGAAGTTTTATTTATTAAAATCCATGTACTTTGAGTACACTCTGTGTAGTGGGTGGCCGTGTGGCTGGCCGTGGGGAGTAAAACACAGAAATATTGGTTTTTAAGGACTACACGTCGTGTACTTTGAGTACACGTCGTGTAGTGGTACATGGGCATGTGTTCGGTGAAAACGGACACAGAATAACTTTTTTTGAATAGTACACTCCATGTAAAGTAAATTACAGGCCGTGTACTATGACACATGCATGCCCATTGTGCTCTGGCAATATACTATGGCCATGTACTGCTTCAGTTTAGTAATATTGAGATATCTTGGGCTCTAGAAGTCGGAATTGTGCATGTGAGTAGTCGATTCTGAGCGTTTTCCCATGTTGATCGCAACTGTGGAATCCTTTTTACATTTATAGGTAATATAATGTGAGTTTTTGGGGTTTACATCTAAATGGAGGGGTTCTTCCTCCACTTATCAAGTTCAGTTGTCATCGGAAAGTGAGACTTAGGGTGGATGATAGGTCGGGTGTTCATACCAACATAGTTGAGACCATTAATAGGAGATTAGATATGAGATATCTTCCATAACCCATGATTTATAGGACGTTTCCCTTACATGACATTCCCTTCAAGTCTATGAGGCTTTGAGCCCATGTACTTCTAAGGATCTTGTAAGGGATGCCTTTACATGTGTGCTGATATAGGGAGTCCCTTTTAGGATATCTCTCTTCTACTTCCTTGACAAGATCCATGTTACAGAATGCCTATGTTGTCTTTCATTTGAGTATCGCATGTAGGATTCCACCCTTACTCATTTTTATGGATCCCGTGTAGGATGCCTTCAATCGTGTTTACCTAGAGAATTACAAGTATGATGCATCCTTAGTGTTGGACTTGAAGGACCCAGTGGGTGCTTGTTGTTTGAACGACCCAGAGTTGTTTTGTCGGGTTTGGGTAGAGATGGTGATTGGGTGCCATGTAGAACCCATGCCAAACTGGTGATCCATTTCGGCTTTTGATGTATTTTTGGGTTAGACATTTAGGCCACCCACATTGTTTGTTTATATCTGACTTGGTTGATGATGTTGTAGTGTTTACCAGAGGTGCTTTCTGGTTGGTGGCTAGTGAGACTGATGCAAGACATCATTCATTATTGTTGTTTTCCTACCTTTCATGTATGCTTTTGTAGAGGTAATTTGATCATGTTTGAGGATTATTGTTGTGCTTGGTTGTTTTTCCCATGCCTTGTTTTGTTTACGGCATTTGGTTCTTGTTAGCCTTTGGCTGTTATAACTGTTTCCATGCCTTGTGACCGTAGGATGGAATGATTTTCTTGACATGCCTTAGCCAAGTGGCCCTATAGGTGTACTTTGGCCTTATAGAATTATTATGCACTGAATGGGATGGGGCTGAGAGAACATGGTGCCATAAACTATATGGAATATACCGAGTGAGCATCCCAGAGATTCTTAGACATTATAGACTACAGAGGATGGACCGAGTGAGCTCCTAGAGTGTGTTCGATATTATAGGATAAAGGAGGGTAGACTGAGTGAGCTTCCTCAGATTGTATTACCTTTATTGAATCACTTTTCAATCCTTCACAGGCTAGAGGAGGAATTGATCGAGTGAGCTTCCTCAGAGAGTTTGTGGTATACCTGAGGCTATAGGAGGAATTGACTGAGATAGCATCCTTAGAGAGTCTCTAGACCTTGGGGATAAGAGGGTTAGACCACATGATCTTCCCCAGAGAGTCCCCGACTACCCTTTACTATGAGGGGAATAGACCGAGTGTGCTTCCTTAGAGATTTTTATAATTTCCTATGACCAAACCTGAGGGGATAAGCTGAGTGCACTTCCCAGAGGGTTGTTGGTACATCTTGGATAGGACCAGAGGGGTTGGATACGAGTACTTCCTAGAGGGTTGCCTTTTGTGTTATCTTCTTGCTTGTGTTTGGATGGTTAAACTATAGGATTTATTGTCCATGTTTATCTTGGTCAGAGGCATATCTCTGGATTTGGCCAAAGCAGGTACATGTCTAAGGGATTAATATCCTAGAGATCGACTTATTTGATATACGACTTGGGTGGCACTACGTCCAGCTCAATTCCCTTGAATAGGATTTCCAAGAGATTGGGATTATGGTTCCAAGGATCAATTTCTGATGTTGTTTCTTGTTATTTGAATCACTACATAATGAATATTCATATTTATGTATATGTGTATAGGTATGGGACTATACATGTGTACGTATATAGATATGGACATCCATGGCGGCACTTGCACAGTTGATGGGGATTACAGGCCCTGAGTACAAATGTGGTTTAACGCTTGGTTTACTTCCTTTTGTTGTGTTCCATCAAGGTTGAGCACTTTGTTGTTGCATACACTTTTAGCAACACAATTGTAGGTTGTTTTTCGGGGTGCCAAACTGAGTTTATTTCTCACCCCTTTATATGCACCTCAGTGTATGTGTAGACCTTCCGTTTACTTTTCAGGTTGATCACAGGTTGCATGGTGGATAGGACTGAGGCCCAGTGTTTCATGACCGAGTGGAGCTACTCAAGTGGTTATACTGATCGGGCTTCTGCAGTTCAACAGTTTCTGGAGATCAGGTATGTGGTTTGGCTTGGAGTTAGTAGCAGATCCATGTAATTTAACTTTTAGTTTCATTTGAACTTGTATTTTTATGGTCGGATCGGTGGGTGACTTTTGTTGTATTGTATTGCAAAGTTGTTTCGGATTTTACATCATTTTACTATTACATATTGTTCTATATTAGTTGTTTACTGCTTCACACTCTTTTTACTTTTTCTTGTGTATGATACTTGGTTATTTCCGCTGGTTGCTTACTCTGGTTTGAGGGAATAGTCTCCCCACTATCACACCCCAGGTCCTCGCTGCTAGTCGGCAGCCTCTGGCGTATGTGGAGGCACACTTGATTTCTTTTGGAAAACTATCTTAGAGCACCGGTTTAGTGTCTTTCGGGTTGATATGTTAAAACTTATTATAGTTTTTAATAAATTTTTTATCTTTTTAATTGAATATAAGTGATTTATGTTTTTAAATAATATCATGGAAAGATAAATATTTTTATTGTGGTTATCTTAAAAAATAATTTGTAATGTGTTTTCAAACATCAAACAATATATTTGATGATCAAAAAAATTTATAAATTGTGAGCATGGTTTTAAAATTTGTTTTTCAAGAATGACTCGGTGGGAATCTTGGGTTCATCAGTAAATAGACTTATACAACCATAGATTGTATTGAACCACCAGTGGTTGATCGGATGATATTGATAAACTATTTAAAGACTCGATATCAGTTAGATCTAACATTTATTCTAGTTTATGATATACAATTTATAATATTTATTTTTCCCATATGATTGTTCTGAAATTATAATGTTCTTTGTCCTTCATAGAATTTTATCAATATTTTTTTCATGGATAGTTTCTGAATGTTTTTTATTTTAGGTTTTATTATATGAAATTGCATGATGATATTTCATGGACATGTGTTTAATTTCACAGCATATGATCCAGGGATATTATTTATTGTATTATCACTTTTAATTTTCATTTTTTTGTTTTTGATAATATGAAATGATTTTATTGAATCCAAGGTAAAATTGATTTTTAAACAAAGTTGGGTGGTAGTTGATATTGTATTATTTAATATAGGTAAAGGGATGAGCATCTTGTAGTATGTCGACATCACCATTAGTCTATTCTAGTATAATGAGTTTGTTTAGATTTGACAGTTGGTCACATGATTATTTTTCATACATTGTTTTTTCTCCCATTTATGACAGGATTTTTGGTTATTTGTATTTTTTTCTTTTAAAATGTTATTTTTTAATATCTTGTTTCAATATATTACAGTCATGTTCAATTTTATTAATTCAACTCACCATGTGATTGATGACTTGGGTGTACATTTTCAATGACCTAGGATGACCTGTTATATGATTCATGAGACCATGAAATCTAATAAAAATAAAATATTTCATTGAGAATTATTTATTTTTTATCTTTGAGATTTTCAAAATGATATTTTCTATAGATGCATTTTATTTCAGTTAATAGATTTAATGGAATGTGTATTCAGTTATTTACCTTGCCAAATTGAGGTTCCTTATCTAGTCAAGTTATCTAAATGCAATTAGTTTTTAATTATATTTCATTACATATTGATTATACATTATCTTATCAAGATATAAATTTATTTAAATGGAATTTGTGATTAGTTATTAACCATTATCTGATGTTTATGCTTATTAATTCATGTTATCTTGAATTGTATATAACCCTTATTAAGCATTTGAGTTCACAATTATTATTTTCCATTCTTAATAATCCCTAATGTGTATTGTTATTTCCATTCAATGATATGTTATAGGGAATAATTTTATAAAAATAATAATTTTTTTATAAATAATTTTTTAAAATGTAATTTTGGAAACATTTATGTATCTGGTTTACAAAAGAATCTAAACTATTCTTTCCTCCAAGAAGAAATTCATTATATCGTATGATAATGTAAAAAATAATATATCGTCTTACGGTTACTATGGTAAGGTTCTCTACATTAGAGTCTCAAAATAAAAAACTATCCTCCACAAATTTCATTCGCTATACTAAAAAATATATGTATTTTTATTTTCACAAAGTATTTCTAAATATTAATTTTATTATTGAATATATGATTTCTAGATAGTATAAAAGATAGTAAAATTTATATTTAGATGTAAATTCTAATATTCAGATATATAATTGAAAACAAATATCCTTCTTGTTCTTATATTCCCTCCTCATATTCTTCTAAATATATAATTTTCATGTTCAGAACAATAATACAATAAGAATTGTGACATGAAAATGTTGTTATTTAAAATTCAATAACCCCTAAAATGAATAATTCACTTTTACATAACATACAACAACTTTTTTAAGAAAAAAAGTGGAACCTTAAATCCCATGTATGATCGTCCTTGCTGAATAAGGGTACTTATTTCATCAATAATTGAATGTTTTAACCCAACAATATGTTCATCGATGAATTATTTAATCATTACTTTAATCACAAATTCACATTGAGATATTCAAGAAATCATACAATCATATGAATCAACTAATTTATAACCATCAAATATTTCTTTTTATTTTATGAAAAACAACCCCTTTGAATCCATGTTTATTTTTTAAAATCTCCCTTTTTAATATTTAAAAAGTACATTATTTGTGAACGTTAAAATCATAAACGTCACAAAAAATGTTATTTATCGTATAATATTAATAATATAATATATATATGAATCCTATTATGATAACATTGTCCAAATATTTTCCATGAAAATTATTTATCATTTCTTTATAAAAAAACTTGTGAACATTGAAAAATTTATTATATATCATGTAACAAATATGTATCCAGATCCATTTTTTCTTATTCCCTAAAATCCACATTATTATCTTGTGGTAATCATAAATTTTCAATATCAAAAACATCAGACAACATTCAATCTCAAAATACACTGAACAAAATCAAAATTATTAAATATCACCCTAATTCAAAATTAAAATTAATTCTTTAAAATCAATGAGGACATAACCTATCAATTCTTACACCACAAACATCTTCGATCCATGAAATACTGTGAAATTATTCACCTTGAGAAATGAACCTTGACACTGAAACATAGTACATCATGGAAGATAATACACTGGCCATAATCCCAAAGAAAATAAAAGCCAGACCTTCATATCATGCCTTTCTCTAAGATGACAAACCACATGACATCACCAAGACAAAACACCCGCATGAAAACCATACATTTCTATCACTAGGGAGAAAAAGCAAACATCAAAGTTGTAAGAATAAAAAACAACACACCACCATTTCCCACTGTCACCATCTACACATAACCCAGCAGAACCAACACCCCATCATTTCCTGAATAGGAAATAGAACATCATCCACCACCATGTGAAAATGTTAAAACTATAATATAAAAATGATTTAGAAACATTAAAATGAAGATATTTCTCTGATATAACCCCAATAGTGAGGAATGTTTACTACATGTCAGACCTTTTGTAACACCTCACCACTACTGTAAAAAAATACCTAAACTTAATCGGGATCCTTCACACCCTGTTGACTAGGGAGGGGGAAAAGGACATTGAAGCTGGATCTGGGATAGAGAGAAAACATGACCTCCACAAAAAGTAGTGAGTGAGATGGAACCAAAATCCCTTCCCATAGGAATCATCTTATGGACATCAATAATGAAATAGAGAAAAATAATCCAACAAAAAACCAAAATCAAAAAATAATTTGGCTGAAAACACTAGTTGAGATGAGGCCTCGACACCGACTCATAACCACCAACACTATACCAAAAAACATGATATATACCCATGTACTGATCAAAATGTGACTGAGCATAGGAGGAAGGGTATTGAGAGAAATGGAGGATAAGTGAGACAAAAATGAAGCTGTTAAAAACCATACACAAAATTTACAAATCCCTAGAGTGCAGTTGTGATAAACGAATATATATTTCAGCACGAAGGACGAGGTTATAAGACAAGTGGATGGGGTGAATGGACACTACAATGTGATGGTGAACAACCAGAAAATTATTCAAATAGAACAATGAAATCATAAGAATTTGGGAAAGGGTGATAATTTTTTTAATGATTTAAAATAGAAAACTCCATGAAATAATAAATTATAGGTGAGGAATATGAGTAACAAAAATGGAGAATCATTATTCTGTGGAAAGAAAAAACCCCCATGTCGAAGAAGAGGAAATTCCAATCTATGAAGTAGATTCAAGAACATGAGAAACCTGGAGTGGGGAAGGGATGTAAAAAAATAAAAATAATCCATAGAAAAGAAATAAGAGAGTCCCTATGGGGAATCCCACACACTAGGGGGAGAACACCTAGATGTTGGAGAGTCATGTTTGATGGATTGAGTTGTGAGAGAAAGAATCATCCTCCGACCCTCACCCAGCCTGACCCAGACACACACATTTATATATATATAAATATATATATATGTGTGTGTGTGTGTGTGTGTGTACTGAAACAAAAATATATGTTTATTCTTATGCATCAAATCATGTGCTTATGAATTTTCAATTTCCATGGTCATAGATAAAAAATAATAATATGATATTAAAATAGCATGAATATAAATGCGAATGTAATAAAATTAAAGGAATAACATACACATATGAACAATAATTTTCCCTTCTTCGTAATTCCTTTCCAGGTTAATATATTAAACAATGTTTTTAAAAACATATTTTTTTGGAGGACCTTGTATATTATCTAGTCTTTTAAGAACAAAAAACAAACACATCAATTCAAGTGTCTATTTTTAGAAATTATTAATTCAAAAAACACATTCATTATATTAGGTTATACCCACATTATATTTTAATGTTAATTTTAATGAAATCCTTCCACATGGATAATAATGAATATTTCTGTCAAAATAAATCATGAAGACCAAAAGAAACCAAAATTTTTTTATAACACCTCCAAACATATTCTTATAACTTATAAATTAATTAACGACCTTCATCTCGCATTATTATCATTTTTACATGTGAGTTTGAATTTTTTGTATTAAAAATTGTACATTATTAAAATATTTTATTATTTTTTAAAATTTCACTTCTATATTAGCTTTTCTTCAGAAAAACTCTCCTTATGTATAAATAATCATATATAAGATCAAGTGAACACCCAATATTTTCAAATTCATAAACCATTATCTAAAAAATATCCCATATAACACTAATACATATATTTATATGATCAATATAAATATTCAATGGTAATAAATAAATATTAATTAAAATAGTTTTATCCTTTAAATTCAATGTAATTTCTTTTACAAATTTTATGTTCGTAAAAATATTATACTATTTATTCACAGATTACCAATTTTTCTAAATATATTAAATAAATACCATTGATTTAAAATATAAAAAATATATTTTACATTAAAATGTTATGATTTCTTTCATTATTTCAAAATTTAGTGAAAAAATTATAATTGTGATAAACTCATACTCATAAACCACAATACAAAACAAAAAACACATACATTACATTATAGATTAGATAGCAACTAAAGAGAATAAATTTAAACAATCCAAAATTATGAAATTAATAGTGAACATTGAGTCCCATAAAAAACTAGGACAATTTTTGTTTCATGTTTTTCATAATAAGGATCTAACATTACAAAACAACGTTTTACATATCATCAAATACAAATTTTCCCAATATGCATATATTTTGATGTTCTTTAACAAGACTTTTAGTCCTCTCTTAAAATTATACATACATTATATTCTTCTAATAATATAATATATAATATCATTATCTATAAATTGGGGACCTATAAACATTATAAAAGTGAGATATTAGTAGCTCAGTAAGGGTAAAATCCGGAGATATAAATGGATTTTCACGAGTAAGCACAAGATAAAAATATTAGTATGCGAAAATTTTCAGAAAATACAAATTTCAAACCCAAAAAATCAATGATCATTAACAATTAGTCATCACATAAGGGTTTTTCATAAACAATTACATGAGTTATAAGAGTGAAATGCAATAATATTCAATCCAGAACAATGATAACCCATTATTGGGAAACATATGATTTTCTAGAATATAAATATGTATAGAATTATATTTATATTTTCAAATATAACTATGTAAAATATAATAATGAATTGATTTCACTCCCCATTATATTATTAGCTCATTAAGGATCCCTACCAAGACTATCATAAAAGATTGGTTTCACTCAACATTACATAATTTCCTTAGTAGGAGTTATCATCCCAGACAATCATAGTTGTAATAGTACCTTAAAGAAATGCTTTTACTCTCAAATCAAATACATATTATCTCATTATATATCTATCATTACACAGTGTATTAGAGTTCTATATAATTTTATTCACACCTATCACATAATGAGCAATAAATATTTGTATGTCAAAATCTCCAAATATTTCATTATATAATTATATAGTAACCCATGGATTGTAAATGAGAATCGTAAACACCAAATGAACACATAACACTAATTCATATATATAAATGAATCATATTTTTTCATAACAGTTTTAATTATCTATTCGTAGCTTAACTAACCCATGATATTATAAGGTTTTTTTGAAAACCAAAATAAAACATAATCTTCCTAAACAATCCATAGAAAATAAGATAATGTAATCATAAGATAATATCATCAGTGAATAATATCTAGAGATCAAGGATGTTGATATATATTAAACATATATATTTAAAATAATTAAAAATATTCTTTGAAAATATAAATATAACAACATTTTTATTTTAGAAAACATTATGACCAAAATTCACAATATTATTGGGAAGATAATTTTCATTGTAAAACATTTAAAACAATTAATTGTAGAATCAGGGAGAATAAAAGACATGAGGGTGGAAAATAATTATATCTCCACATAATTTATATGAAAACATTCATTCCAAACTATTGTAAAAAGTAAATAGTTGTACATATGTAAACACCCAAAAAATAATACATTTAATTATTTGTAAAGGAAATTTAAAGTAGTAAAATAATTATAACAAATATTTATCTAAAAAATTGTTCATAAATACTTTCTATGAATGTGGAAATGGAAGAATAAAATTTTGATCAAAATGATAAAAAATAAGGTCACCTTTTATTAATAAAATTCATTCGATAATTTAAATTTCCAAAAAGAAGAAAATTGTAATACTCTATCAATATCCTATAAATATATATATGAGAATAAAATATATTTCTTTTAAATGATAATTTTCATATAAGTTGTATTAAATTATATTTAATATATACAATTATAAAAATATATAATATCTATAATGTAATCATTTTCCACATTAGTGACTTCTAAATCATATACCCTTTAAAATAAATAACATAAAATGGAAATTAAAATAGAAATGAATAAGAAGATATTAATTACATAATATATCATAGGGGTGTAATTTACCCCATATAAGTACAAAGAGTTTGATTATATGGAACATGTCTCAAAAAAACAATATTGAGATGAAAAATCCTTAGTGTATTACTAATATAAAATTAAAAACCTCAGAAAAAATAGATACATAGATGGTGTTCTTTAATATCATATTTTTCTTGAATTTCATCAAAAAAATAATTAAGGGAATAATATTCACCACAATGCACTAAACAGACGGTGAATATGACATATTCCACAACGAAATAAAAGTGGGAGAATAATAGTATTACCCAAGGTCATGAATATCTTCATATGTTCTATTTACCTTCTTTATAATAAAGGTAATTTCATTATACATATATACCAGAAAAATATTCCCTATAATCATTCCAAATTTGAGTCCCTTATAAAATATTATCACCCATCCAATAAAATTTGTAAATTAAATAAGTTTTATGGTTGTTTGTTGTTATGTTTTCATGTATTTTTTGGATCAGTTGTTGAAGTCCATCCCACATAGTTCATGTATGTGTCTATAAAAACGTTTCTATGTCTATGGAAGTATAGACTACATGTTGTTAGTTTTTTTAAATATTAATGACTTGGGATTTGTAAAATTTTAACTATAAACATAAACGTTAGGGCCTTGTTAAGGGAACGTTATATGGATGACAGAGCCTCATCTCAAAGGTAAGTCCACAGAGCTAGCTGATGGTATTAAGCATAGATGTAGTAATAGATTCCTCAATTTTTAGTTTATATTATGATTCAAGGATCAATGGTTCAATTACATATATATATTGTTTTAATGGTGTATTATATATTTTAGGTCTTCATATGATGATAATTGGATCCTTCTACAGGGAAATGGTTTTCATTTCTTCAGTTAATTTTGATACCTTATGTGATATAAGGGAACATATTTCTTTTATCTTTACCTGTTTCGTGCTTTATTCTGGGTCAATATTTGAGTTCTATTACAATAATTTTGTTTTTATATACATATTCTAATGATTCAAGACCACATTTTTGTGTTCATAATTTTTTTAGATTTTAGGAGTTATGATAATTTTTGTGATTTCCTTATTCTAGATATAAAATACTATGGTTCCATCATTTGGATGCAATGGTGTACAATCCTACTAGATAATATCTATGAACACTAGCTAAATGAATATTTTGAATTTATTATAATATTTTTGTACATTCTTCCGAGATAGTGGGATGTGGGGAATGATAGCGTGGTAGATGACCTCAATGAAATAGGTTGTATTGTAATGATTGTTATTGGTTTGGTTATCGCAATGGATAAGGTATTGATTACATCTACATTTCTTCTTATGGTGGAACATTTACAAGATGTTTTCATATTTTATATCCCTAGAATACTTCATCTTAGGGATATTATTATCATGATTGACCTTATAATAGATAAATATCGTGTATTAATACCATCTTATTAGATTGATCAATAAGATCACAAAGATAAGAATATGTAGCTCAATGAACATGATGTGAAGGGTTTTATTTACCATTGTACAAAACCTTTTGGTTCTCCATTCTTATTCAGTAATATGGATTATGGTATCCTAAAATAGTTTCAAGAAAATATAGGGTTCAATAACGGTACATTGACTAATAGGTTCCCATTTCCATGGTTATATGAAATACATTATTATATGATGATATCCCAATAGTTTTCTACTATTAAATAATGATCATGCTACAAAAAAATTCTTTCATGGTGGAAGATATAAAAAATTATGTGTCGTGATATACGTACGAGATATGGAAGTATCTTATAATAATATTCTATCTGAAGAACTACAAGAGTATAGAGTATATTTTCCCACAATAGAAAATGAACATGCAGTAGTGGTGTTGGGTCAAGTACTTGTATACCTTCGACATTAATATAGAATATTCCATAATAGTAAGTATTCCAATGAAAACAATATCAGTAAAAGGAATAAGGTAAAGGCAGTATAATTTTTCAGTTCGAATGGATGTTGGTTCGATTTCACTATTAATTGTATATCTAAGAGGAAGAGGGTTGAGTATATATGACTTATGCCAAATTTGGTATTATCTATTAACTAGTCTATAGTTAATAGTCCAAAAAGTGATTGATTTAATGGGTAGATAATCTATTTCTACATGATTATTTCAATTGTAGAGTGTTGTTGCACAATTCAATTATAGTGAAGTTATTCAGGGATTATTATGCTTTATATTGGGCGGTGAATCCATGGGTATCAAAGAAGTATAACTACATTTGGAATCATTTCGGGTTGTTGCCTATAAGGAAGGGTTTCATGTTGTTTGATAATTAATGACTTAATTATTAGAGGAATAATGTATATAAGGTTTGACCAAGTGGAAAATATTAACACATTTCAGTACTGGTATGAATGTTGGATGTGGTGACCCTCTAAAACAATAAGGGACAATCCCAGTCTATGAGGGTTCGCGATGATGAATGGGTTGTAGTTGACCAAATAATGTATATTGAAAGCTTATTAACAATTTTTTAGAAAGAATTTATGGGATCATAGGATAGTTATATATGTTATAGATAGTAAAAATTTATTAAGTCTCTAAGTGTAAAGTATTTGATCATGATGTGTGTTTATTGTAATGATTATGGAAGGGTCTATTGAATCCCATGACGTTCCAAATGAAGTTGAGTACAACAAACTAGCTCAAAAGAGAAAAGTAATATGAGGTGATGATATGAACAATGGAGGGAATGAGCATAGGGTGTCTAATAAATTTTAGTGAATTATAGGATAAATATCAATATTTAGAAGCGTTTTTATACAATAAAATATTCTATAATTTGATCTAGATGACCTTCTATATTGTACTATATAGTAGTACATGTAACACACCATTTTTAAAGTCAAAGGTAGAAGAGTCAAGAATGATTTATCCATTCATAGTGTATGAGACCACTGAGTGGGATTAGGTGATCTAAAAGAGGTTGGGGACCACTCCAATTATGATATACAATCATGTTAAATAGAGTTTGTGAACATTATAGTAATTCATGGGTGATCATGTTATCTTATGTGTGTCACCTCTATTAAGGAATAAATGTTTAAGTATCCTAATAAATTAGATGTTGTAGTTTTTCGGTTAATTTAGGTTATATATCATAATAGAGTGGTTTATTACCAATTGGGTCATCCATTATGACATCATGTAATAAATTCTGGGTTCCATGTTTCATATCCCCATAATTATCTACTAGACATTGTATAAATGATTTATAGTGATGATTTTTACCTATTACATTGTTCATCAATTTATGAGAACATAGTCTGTATTGGAGAAATGAGAAATATGGTTATATGATAAAATATATTTACTATAATCAATGTATTTATGTTTCATGGGTGTATCATTGAGTACACATGGGAGATAGAGTGAGATGTTTGGGGTAATGAGCTAGATTTGACTGATGAGGGGAAAAATAGATTCTTCACATGGATTTCAATCTCATCAAGGCATTTGTGAAGTAAATCAAATTTTTAAAAAAATTATTATAAATAATATTTGACCTTTTGTATCATGATTAGTTCTTATGATTTTGAGTGTTTGTGCTGTGAGGAAATTAGGATTAGGAGAGTTTGTCATAGATTGGGTTAATAAATAAGAAATATGTATAAGGACATATTATCATATAGGTTGTACTAGAATAATAGTCTGCAGTATGAAAATCCCTTATAATATCCATGTAGTATGAAACATGAGGCATTCATAAGGTGGGCCATCTTGGAGTGAGTCAAATGGTCACACCACCCCAACTCCCAAATGGGTGTCCAACCATGTATAAGGATGGGGTTTTCACCATAATTTTATGCTAAATAAGGTAACATAGGCGTAGTGGGTACATTATGCTCCCATGAAATCATAGTCACTGTATAACAAACCCATGATAATGTTTTCTTCTAAAAATTTAATATCCATAATTTCATTTAGGGCACCTTATTATCAATTTATCCTCCTCACTAGACACCTAATTCCACTTTTATCACTATGATATCATCAAATATATTATTAATCCCCCTAATCCCCATGATTGTTATATGTATATTTATTATGGGTGATATTATCAAAGTATTTATAATATCTCCAATTCCCATTACGTTACATTCAATCCATATTACTTTGATTTATATGGTCATTCATTAATTATAAATGTTTAGGGTTAATTTAAGTTATTTAGTGGTTCAATATTTAATTATATGTCATATCATGATGATATTTCCTCTTTATAGTTAACGTAGGATGTGTTTACCCCGTTATGGTCTTTATATATGGTTGTATAGTTTTAGGGTATTATTTTCATACATGTGTAATTTTCAATTTTAATGTTCTTCCTTCAGTATGAAAGTGGTCCGGTGGGACTAAATATGTACACTTTTTACATATTTGGTAGTTATGTGTATAGTATTTATGTTATGGTGACATGTATCCACATTCCATGGTTAGAGGTACGACTTCCAATTTGGGAAATCCATGCCTAGAGTGAGATATTTGAACTTTTTCAAGGCACGGTTGACCTAATAGGATGTATAATGGATTTGGGTGATGAATGGATCAATTGTGATGGTTTTGGGTTCTTGAAAATAGAATGTGTTTTAAATATGGAGGTGCTAGTTTGGAATAATCCTATTAGATATCAATGTATTTTAAACATGCTTGGGGTCATGAATTTGTAATGTGGTTGATTGTTTTACATTACATGATACTTTGAAATTTTAGCTATTTTTTAATTATATATTGACAATAATATTTGTGAGCACATCCAAATGAGTATATTATGGGTTTTTAAGTGATGAAAAAATCATGTATATTGATGATGATCTGTGTGAGAGTGTCTGACTCAAGATAATGATGAATTGTGACCTCCAAAACATGAGAGGGGAGAATTTATGACATATTGGAAGACCTACATTGAGTGAGAGAGGAAGGTCTATAATATGACGTGTAACCTCCCCATTGTGTGAGGGGATTAACAGTTTAATTATGTGGGATATGAAATGGTATATCATGTGAGACAACAACATGATTGAAATGGTACAGTCCACAGTACAAGATGAACATTTGAATTGAAGTGAATCTTCTATTTCGAATTGAGATTCTTATTCATTGTCATGGTTTGGGGTTGGTTAGTTACATAATCATGAGAGGGATTTGATATAATTTTTTTTATATATTTTATTGAAAATGAATACACAAACATATAATTTTTTCTCTAACACTAAATATATTTTAATTGATTTCCTATATGGTATTATACTCACACCCTACATGGAAAATCTAGTTCATGTGTAGATTTTATTGTTAGTAAAAAAATTCCACAATCTTATATCAGGAGGATTATCTTGCAGATTTTTTATGTTATTTGTGTCAATAATAGGATATAAATTTTAAAATTTATATTTATTGCATATGATATTCATTTTTTCTTTTACCCACTATAGTTTATAATACAAGACATGTGTGCAACTTCTGATGTTATTACATAAAAGTTTATGGATATTTTTAATACTATATGATATCTAATTAACTAATTGGATCGTTTTATTTTTCTCTTATTATAGTTAATTTCTAAAAAATCATTTATTTTTATAGCTAATAAAAGTCTAATAATTAGGTAATTGTATCCCATCTATATTAATATATCCCTTTCCACTAGTCGAAAACATTTTTTCTAATGAGAAGGCACATTTGTGTCCATATTTCACTCCAATTCAATTGCGGGTTTTAAATATGACTCATTAGTATTGTGGAATTTTATATCATATTCAAATTAAACATCATTGTTATTAATTTTATATTTTAATAATATTAATATAATCACTAATGTGTTTTCAATTCATAACCTAATAAAATAATCTATTGTGTTATTTTAAATTTTGATAACAAATGAAAAATAAATTACCATAATTCAGTTATAATTTATTTGATTAATTTCCATATACATTATTCAAGAAAATAATAATTAATCATATAGTTAAATTAATTGTACCAAAACTCATAGTTCAATTTTATTAACTTCATATTCCAGCATCCCTTAAAAATCATCCCCAAAACATGGTGTTTGAATCTATATCCCATAGTGACCACTCATCTAGTAATAGTGGAAAACAAAAATAGATATATTTTCCTATAGATAATTTCAACTTTATTTTAACTAAATGGTTGTCATACAATGGAAAATTTTCTTCTATTTTTTCATTCCAATATAATAAAAACAATCAACATGTTTTTATTTTGTTAAATTTCATTTCATGTTTTTTGGAAAATTTAATTATAAATATTTTATTTCATATTAAAAAAACACTCGATCTTCCAAACACTAAGATAAATAGACATCATATTGAGATTGATTTATAAAGTAATTTGTCTGAAAAATATTAATATATTCCTAATCAAACTAAAGTAGCACTCCAATCCAACTAAACATAATATTATCCACAAAAAATTTATAAAGCACATTGAATATGATGATATATATATAAATCACTTTTCTGATTAGTCTAAATTGGCTTTTTTAAAATATAATATCATTAAGAATACATAGTCAGGAAATATTGACATATATTTCCATAATATTTGTTTCCATCATCATATAATTGGTGCTCTTACAATGGTTTCTTAGTTATGTTTCACCAATAATAGGTTTCCTCAAAAGTATATTTATTAACCAAAACATTTATGTAATCCACCCTTATGACTTAGTAAAAAATATTTGAATAGAAAATTTACTTACATTCTATCCAAACTAAACCTCACATGTTCAACCATCCTTTTTATAATTTTTCAGTTTGTAAAAAATATATCACATATTTTAATACATGAAAGTGAACACCCGAATCCAACACCCATTTTTTAGGGGTAATGAGTAATTTAATGTTACACTCTAAAATTATTTGATACATTACCTTTAATGAAACATTTCACCAATTATCATTAAATATAATATAATATATCATTAATATATAATCAAATATTTAATATGACTGAAGCATATGTAATATTAATTTCCATAATAATATGTAAAAGAATGAAATGAATAACATGGAATAATAAAACATCATGAAATGATGTAATCCTGAATATGAATGATTAAAATATGTTGTTTATAATTAATTCTTTATATAATCTGTTATAATACATACAATTCACCTCAGCCTTCCAATGGTAAAAAACTATTTAAATTGAATGATCAACATTTTCACAGTATTTCACAATATATTCATGTGAATGAATGTGTATGAAATTTTACATAGTATTGTAATCTGAAGAAGAAAGCACAACTTTTAGAATGGATAGTTGCTACATTACTCAATAATACATAATACAGATAAAACCACAACAAAATCATATAATCATATATTATAATGGTATATATCATCAATTCTTATTGAGATACCCATAACAAAATTTCATCATTCTCCACAACTAAATGATATTAAATATTGGTTTATATTCATATGTCATAAAATGAAAATAATAAAGGAATCATGATCTATGTACCATGAGAGAACCACACATTCTATACAAAAACATTGATCTAAATATGATATGTAAATCATAACAATTTCACCATATAGGTAATTATCATAATACTCACACGATGAATTTCAAACAAATCCACCCTACTTGTAGTGGTAAATCATATAATATTGTATTATGTTATAAAATTATTTTATCTTATATCCTTTAATATATTCCGTTTACAATTATTTATACTAAGAGAACCATAATAAAATGATGTAGACATATCTACAAATAAATCTCATGAAAATTTCATATATAAATATTTGATTTCCCTTAAAATATAATATAATTTTGAAAAATAAATATGTTCATGGCACATTTTAATAGATCTTGATCCTAAGATATCAGAGAGAACTAGTGTAGAAACTTCTGATAACCATAGTTAATCACTAACCAAGGTCAATGATTGACATTATGTTCAATTACAAAACTATATAATTCATATCCTCAAATCCAAATCTATGGGTTAGAGTAATAATAGATTTATTTGTTTGTCATAGCTTACCTAAAACCTATAATACTGACTGATATGAGACTAAATACTCATATGATATTATTTTGCTAATATTGGTTAATAATAATGTGGTTAACCATTATAGTTCACATTTTATATCAATATATGTTAGTCATATGATTCCATTGAAATTTCATTATATCTAGATCAACAGGTGTAACCACAAAACATAATCATGATCTCCCTATTAGTTACAAAAATATTACATCATTATAGAACATTATTTCATTCATCAATATTCCATGAATATCAAGAATCATAGGATATTAGATTGTATTAAATATATGATAATAGGTATTATTATTTTTCATCATGTAATTTAATTAAAAATATAAATAATCATCTCATCTAAAGTGGTTTAATTTATATCTAAATTAATCCACCATAACAATTATTAATGTTTGTTTTATTATTCTGAATGATTAATCTAATAATCACCATAAAATAATTAAAATTTCCTTAATTCATCAGAGGGTCGTATAATATTTCATAAAATAATTATTTTAATTTTCAACATTTATTTATGTTTTATAATGCAGATTTTAAATTTTATTCTCCCTTTTATCATCCATTTTTATGATACAATGTAATTTATAATTGATACATACAAACCATTTCGTATTATTCATTTATTAAAAACATTAATTTCATAATTATATATTGATGAAATATTTAGTATATATAATTATGTTTCTAATTACCTGAAATTTTCCATATGTTATTCAAATATTATCCTGAATCACTAAATAGTTTTATTTTTCCAACTATCATTATGCATATACCCAATAGTTTTTTTAAAAATAATTTATATACATTCAATGTACAGAATTTCAATATAAAAAACACCATTCATAATAATAGAATTTTAATTAAATTTATTTTTATCAAAATTTCAAAATCACAGTCATTATTTAATTGTAGAGTTATCATAATCAAAATTTATCATTTAAAACCTGAATCAGATAATTTTGACATTGTTTAATGAATATTGTTATGTTGAGCTCAATAAATTTATAAAATATAAAAAAATTTAAAGGAAATAAAACCATTTGAACGTAGCAAATATATCAATGAGTATAGTTATAGTTAATCAAAATATTATATATTATAAAATTATAATTATTAACTATTATTTTCATTATTAAATTATGATTAAAGCCATAATAAGAGTAGATTAATTGTTTCATGAAATTGGATCTATAATAATGAAATCATTCATCAATGATCTACATGAGAGAGGGTCATCACAGTTCCAGAACTAATTATTAATGAAAAATAAATTAATTATTCCACCATACTTAATTAAATTATTCCAAACAAGTCTATATTTTGTATGATGTATAAATTATAGTCCTACAAAACTCTTGGAGTAAAAAATAAATTATCCATTTTTTGATATAAAATCTCCATAAACACTAAAATTCATGGAGATCCATTCCAAACCCCTATATGCTCATAGTTCTTCAAATAAGAATTTATCTATAAAACTCATCACAGAATCTATATAACCATTAGTTTAGTGCAATCCTTAAATCAACTAACTACATCCTTGAATCTCATATCAGTTATATGAACCCATGAGATCCCCTTTGGGGTTTATTACACATATTAGATGACCTTGTCGAACATGTCCCATATTGTAATTTTATATGTTCTCACTAGAGGGAAAAATTATTTTGCATTAAATTTTCTACCAGTTTTAGTGTCAATGGATTTATTAAAAATAATAATAATTAAATTATTTGATTCAGTGGAAAAATCCACATATGATTCTTAATAAAAACTATTAATTATTACTAAAAAAATATAAAATGGTAAATTCTTCTATAATAGTGTTTTTAATTGAAAAATGATTTTAATTTTTAGTATGAATGTTTTTTTCATTTAAGACAGTGTTGTGGAACATTTTAATTGGCATTAATTCAATTCTGTATTAGTGTCCTGCATTTTTAGTTTATTTTCTAAAATTAATAATATTCTCAGTATCTTATTTTAACTAAGGTATCAATATTTATATTTATATTTTATTATTAATTAGTGTTAATATTTGGATATAGAGGTTTCTAATTAAATTTGGTTTTTTATAAAATAGTGTTTCTTTATTGAAGATCATTGGACCATCAAGGAAAAGACTTTGATAGGATCTGATTTATTGTTTAGGTTAAAAAATTTCCACCCACTACAATATATTGATCAAAATTTGATATATAGAGAAATTATGTTGTTATAAAATATTAAATAATCATCTAATATTAATTTTCATGAAATAACATGCACATATTATTACAAATCAAAGAGAGAAATATTTAAATCTAAAAATATTCACAGCGTGATAGCTATTTTTTGAGACAATTATATAATAGTCCTTAATATACATAATATATGATATGATATTTATCTATTTCCTTTTTATTTTTATATACTAGATTCAATGATTATAAAATAATATAGTGATCAATTATTAGTAGTTTATTGACAGTCCTTTGATAACATTTTTTTGGTCTAAGTGGAAAACATGTGGGGTGGTGAATTGTATTTCCACTAAAAATATTTTTTTAACATAATTTTAAAATAAAATCCCCCAACTTATTAAATTCACCATTTTGTCATGATTTTTTGTATCACAAAATTTTATAATTGGAAATGTTTCACTAATTCTAAATAAGTGTTCTATTAATATACCTTTAACTACTTTAAATTTTAAAACTAATCTATCAGTATCAAAAAAACTATATAATAGAAAGCATAATGTTGACTATAAAATTATAGATTTGAAAATAGATAAGGGTTCGATAAAAATATTCCTAAAATAAAAATAAGAAGACACCTAATAGAATATTATTGTGGGGTTCAGTCTCAAAACAATACATAGTCTCGTACACATAGAAATGACAAACTGCCGAGTAGTTTATTATAAAATCATCATTATCTATATAATAGATCAGGATTTATTGAACTGTATAATGATGTTTTTCTATGATCAGATCCTCTTCCATAGTTATACATGGGATTAAATAATTACTTTTCATACATGAAAACTTCCATGGTTTTATGAGGGAATACAAATAATAATAATTGATGAAAAGTGTGTTAGTAACTCTTCTGTTTGGTGAATTTGAAAGTGTTTTATAGAAAAATGTAGTAAAAATATAGCTCTAAAGTATTCTAAAATGTAATGATAATGTAATGAGGGATGTAAAATTTCTTTATACACAGTCCAAATATATTCATTTTTAGACTGGTCATCGAATATATCTTTGAAGGTGACTTGAATGTGTGGAATTAAAAATGTCCTAAAATTGAGTGTTTTGTATTCCTAAAATAAACCCTTCATTCATAGTCATAAAATATAAAAATTTCTTCCCCAAACATTTCAAAAAAAAATTTCTATAAAATGATATTTTTATTTCTATATTCATGAAGGTTACTTACTAGGAAGAAGGATCTCTTCATATGTTATATCATTTATGAATGTAAAATTATCCATTTAAAAAATAGTAAAATAATCTGTATCCTACTATTAATTGGAAGATCTAAAAAAGTATAAACCTTTCATAAATTTGTCAATGGAGTTATATAAGAATAATAATTCTTAAATCAGTGCTCCTCTAATTACATTAAATAATTTAAACATTCCATTTGATAAATAATGTTTTAACTATTTCATGAAATATACAATAATTGATTTGGTTATTGAATATCCTAGTGGTAGCTCCTCTATGGAAGGCATATTAGGTGGTAGCATCACATAAGAATATATTCATAACACTATGAAATGGTAGTATATACTGACTATAGATATATATGGTAGTAGATATGTATGATGATATATCTTATTTTAAATTTATTTTTAAAATATTAGAAAATTTAATAGGTAGTATCATCACTTAATGGAAGTTCCACCATGTTATAGATCATTTCACTAACAGAATATGGTAGAGGTGAATGAAGAATTAGATAATTATTAAAATTCATCTAAAAAAATATCATCAATTCTATAACATATTTGGTAAATAATAAACATGATTTGATATCATGAAAAATAAGAGTTGTGGGATAAAGCCACTAATATACCACTTTTAATGATCATTAATAATGTAATTCATAATCAAGAATGATATATTTAATATATGAATTAATATTGGAATAAATAAAATAAAATTTTATTAAAAATCTTGTATAGGATTATATTTATCCTATTTTTGGATTATAAAAAAGGGGGAAGTAAAATAAAAATTTAGAATGAAAATCTATTAATAAAAATTTATAATATCTTTTAAACACTGAAAAAATATTTTATAATAGAAATATGATAAACAAAAAATATATTCCATATCAACCATAGATTATAATATAATGAATAATTGTTATCTCTATTAGATATTGCATCCCCTATCTTTTATACATTTCCAGAAAATGAGAATCATATGGGGATGATGGAGGTGCATGGGGATGCATACAACAATAATAATATGTCTCCAAATCAATACTTATGTATTTCCAAATGAACTAACTATAATATAGGTAGTTTTCAGGGGTGATAAAAATAGTGTAGTGATGGAGAGATTCATAGGTATATATTTGAAGGGTAAATGGTACTAGTCCTAATGGTATAAATGAATAGTTATATATTCTCAATATATCATGTAATAACATAGACCCCATACTCTAATGCCTTGAAAAAGTCTTCCTTATATTTCATGGATTACTTGAGTAGGAAATGAATCAACATAAATTGGGTAACCTTCACCTTGAATGCACTATTCATAAGAAGATTTCACATAATATTTAATGAAAACATTAAATAAAATTTTTTCTTCTGGTTGGTATAAATCCTAGAAGGATAGTACTAGAAAGATATAATGATTTTTTCACTATTACTACATCAATCAATAAATAATTATCCATAAAACTTTTAACTATTATCATCATGATATTTAATCTTGAGAAACTCATACAGATGATAAGTAGAGAACAAACCCATTACAACTTTCATAATATCCCTTAATTTGAATAATATCAACATAGCATTATGTGGAGTAGGAGGATAAAGAGGTGGATTTTAGTAAGAATAATTTTAGTGTGTAAATAAATTCTCCCTCATTTCTAAAAGTGTTATCTCCCTAATTTGGAAATTATCACTAATTTCCTCCATAGAATATTGAATAAACTCACTTAGTTCCACTAGCCACTTATTTTACTTGTCATTATTTCACACCATTTTTATAATTTTGTGTTAGAAATGAGAAATTAAAAAAGTAACAATAATTTGTGAACCCTATTCAATTAATGAGTAGTAGATTACATAGGAATCCAACTATGATCTATTATAAAGTCATTAAGATCATCTCAAGACAGATAACTGGAATTAAGAGGAGGAGGAGGTGGTGGTTAATACCACTCATTTATGTTTACTACATCCTCATTGTGATCATACTCTACAATAAGTCTTCTTTGGGTTTAATAATTTCCTTAAAATAGGGATATTTTTCTATATGATTCATAGATATATTATTATTATTATAATTTACATCCATATAGAAAATATTACCCAATAAATTTTGTAAAGAGGCCTTTGGTTCATGTGTATTAATATCATTAAAAATTACATGCATCGATTCTTCCACAATATAGATCTTTTAATTAAATAAGCTAGTTTCCAGACTAGATGTAGAATATCCAAGGAAAATATATTCCACAATATTGGATGATTTTTTTTATAAATTCTATTTTCTATTGTCTAAAATTTATTTCATCAAAAACACAAAAATATTTAAAAACATTTTGCAATTTTTTACATGTAAAAGGTTTTATTTAAAAGTTATTTAAGAAGAAATATATTACATACAAATCATTCTATGGTACCATCTCATTCCTATTAAAAAATATTTAAATCATACACATTTATTATAGACTTAGAAATCTCTTGAATGGTTATATTTCTTCTTAAGACATCACAATTCTTTCGTGTGACACTAGAAATAGAAAATTTGTTGTTATAATGATGTTCGGAGTATAATGACTCATACACAAGATTTTGAAACTCACAACCATGATAAATTCTCAAGGATCTAATTTTAAGACCACTAATATTTTCAATTTATTTATTATATTTAAAAAATGATTTATGATATTGAATTATATGTTCATGAAAAAACACCCATCTATATATTGTATAATCATTAATTATAATATAGAAATAATGATTTACTAAAAAACCAGAAACTATATATGCTCCAAAAAATTCCATGTCAACCTAACTTATGTGTTGAGAATGTGATTCTTCTTCCTTTGGTTTGAAATAGATTATTCACTACATTCATTTGAGACATGTGTCAAATATTTTTTCTATTAGAAACTCTAATTTAGGTAGATCATTGAATAATCACTTCTTATTTTTCATCTAAGTGAGTGTATATTTTGACAACCTAGTATCCACATCCTAATCAACGATGTATTATAAAATTCATATAAATAATAATATATTTTTTTTAAAAATAATTTTAATCAACATCATCAACAATGTCATATTTCATACCATCTAAACTTAAATCATGCCTTCAATGAAAAACATTATAGGATTTGTTTTCAGTTTTTCCACGGAAACAATCATTAAATAATTCTGATATAAATAGAAAATTATATTTAAATCCATTAACAAATAGAATATTAGAAATTGAAATAGTACTGTAGTTTCCAACATGACTATGTCCAATAATTTTTCCATTACCATTTTCACAAAAAGTTATATCTTCATCATAAATGTTGATGAGGCTCTTAATGTTCGAGTTATATAAAATTGCATGTGTTGAGCATGTATTATACTAATAGTGTAAATTATTTATAGAAACAACCAATTAGGTTCATTATAAAAAAACAATCTGATAATTATTTTGGAAGAAATTTTTTCTTTGGACCATAAATTTTCGTTAAAAAATCTTTATGTATCAATATCCATTCAACTAGTTTCCTATAATTAGTCATTACACATATTAAAAAAACATTTGTATTTCCATAGGTGAAAAATGTTTTTATATATATAGATGAAATAGAACATAGAAAAAATTTATTCTTATAAAAACTTCTACATCCATGTTGTTAACAAATTAATATATTGTAATTATGTGTGGTTTTGCTTCTATGTATTGTAGTGAGAGTTTCTCTCCCATTTGTGAATCTCTCCAGTCCATTATATAGTTTTTTATTATAAAATTAAATACATTTTTTTGATTAATTGTTTATAACTCCTATATTTTTCTAAATAAAATTAATTTTTTCTCTGGGAAGTCATAGGATAGTACATTTTTATACATTTATATTTATCTTTAAATTCATTAAAAATTTATTCAACCATTTTAAAGTATTCTAAAAAATTATCAGGTGGATATATTTTGATCACCATTTTAATTTTCATATAATCCTAAAATAAATCTATGAGACACATTAAAATATATATGTTTTTACATTAGATGAGTTTTTCCAAAAAAAAACTATATTTGTCTTTTATCCGTTCCCTATTCGAATATGAATCATATGAAATTCCATCCAAGAAACTCTATTAGGCTTCCAAAATCTTTTTAAATATTTTACCTTTTTAATTATTCATTTTATTATTCACTAACTTAGGAAAGTATTATTTAATGTGTTCTTTTATTTTAAACTCATACTAGGTCTCTTCATTGGTTGAATAATCCCTTTTCCAATATTTTATCTGATTACATTGATATTATACATTCATATGTAGTTTGTTTTCATAAATAATTATATTTTCATTTAAATTTGTATTCCTAATTTGGATGGATGATAAATTTATTCATTACATTATATAGGTCAATCTTTAAAACAGTAACTTTTATCATTGAAATTCTATTTCATTTATGAGTTTGTTGTCTTAAAGGATACTAAATTCTTATTCGATTAATCTACATCCTTTATGTATACATGTTTTTTACCCTAGTACATAAATATTTTTTCAATGAATTACTTTAAAATGGGTGTACAAATGCCACATGATTCACTAATATTAAACATATTTTCATCACCACATTTCAGGGAAGTAATTGATGATTCAGAAAACATGATATTTATTAGTAAATTTTTTATGAGTGCAATATTGGTGCTGAAAATATTATTAAACTTGAGAAATATTTATTTAATATAAAAACTATTATTCATCAATAAAATACCATATTTAATATTATAATTAATCAAATTCTTTAATTTGACATTAAAATTTATTTCAGGAGATATATAAATAGTATTCCAAATTTCAAAAGAAGCTGAACATATAGATATTCCCTTGAATTAATATTTTCCTATGAAAAAATATAATCCATTAATAGCTATTAAAATATAATCATGGAAATCCTTAGTGGAATCACAATATTCCAATCATGGAGCTTTAGGTTTCTCAAATTTATCCTCAATATTAGTGTAAATATCATATCACATTTATATATATGAATTTGGGTTTTAATCCTTTATTGATTATAGTTTGTTACTTTAAAAAAGTATTCAGATGTGTGGAGGTTCGATAAAGACAAGTAGTATCCAAAAATATATAATTTCAGATGAATTATCAATTTATGATCTTCCTAAAAATCTAGAATATAGTAAGAAATATTATAAATAGGTTTTGATATCAAAAGTTGGTCCGTGTAGAAAAATCAAGTAGGGTGGGTGAATTGAGTTTCCCATGAATTGATTTCTATCAATAGAAATAACTATAAATCCACAATTTTATAAAAAACATGAAATTATATATAACTGTATAATTCTATAATTTTATTTTTGGAAAATATTCTCAAAATATTGATAACTACACAATTAAAATAAACATTATACAAAATTAACATTTGAAACTAATATAATTCCACGAATCACTGTATGCAAATATTTATTAATGTTAAATATAAAAGTTATGTTTTGAAAATAGTTATTAGTTCATTTAAAACAGTATTCATTTCAAAACAAGAAAACAAATAGAATAATATAGAAATGGGTTTCGGTATAAAATTGAGTCTTATTCCCTTAGACTTGGAAATCACATGTTCCCATTTATTTTATTATACCATATTCATGATCGATAAAATAGATTTGGTTTTACAGAATCTAAAAAATTTATTTCCATGAATTAATCATATTCTATCATTATTCATGGGAAAAAACAAGTAATGGTCTGATCCATCCTCTTCAATGTTTTTACATATGAATAAAAATTATGTCAATTGAGAGAGTGTTTGTCAAGAAGTATCATGTTTTTTATTGGACAACGTTTTATTCATATTAATGGAGTAAAACAAAAAAAACAAATCCATAGTATGCTAAAATTCAATGTGAATTGAATGAGTGATGAGAAAATGATGAGGTAGACTATATTAACAGATCCAATTAATTTAGAGTCCTTGAATATTTCTTTAAAATTAGATCAAACAAGACTCACAACAAATTCATGATTACCATGTTTTGTGGATGTCTGTGTAGAATCCTTTGTTCTTAGTTATTAAATATACAATTTTATTCCACACACATGTGACCCATTTATTTATTATTCAATAGTATTATAAACTATATTTCTATATCCATTCATGTATCTTACAATCACAAGGGTTCCATTAAAAATTTATATTCTTTATATCAGTGTAATTATCTATAAGGGAAATTAATAGAAAAATATGGATCATCAGGCTGATAATGAAGTTGTGGAAAATTCAAAATTTTCATTAATATATAATTAAATTTGTTTATGAATAATCATTCATAAATTAAAATTCTTATGACTGAATTAAATGTTATAGACTGGGAATTACAGATTTAAGATGGAATATAATTATGGAAAACAGTATTTTTAGATGTAGTGGTAGCATTCCTAAGAGGTAACTCTTCTGAAGTATATACTTCAGTCAGTATCATCAAATGATGAAATTATTCCAGCACCATGAGATGTTTTCAAATACTAATTATAGACCTATATTGTAGTAGTTCATTATAGTAGAATATTTCTCTGAAAGATGATTATTTTTTGTTACGTCTATTTGGTTGTAGATCATTGAACTACCAATAACTTCACGTAGTTATTGTTCCACCTTGTGGTAGATAATTTTAACAAGTGATATAAATAGAAGGTAGATTAAGATATTACTAACATCCAAAATTGGTCAAGAAAATAATTTACATTAAAAAACATTTATCTTATTTGGAACATAATAAACATAATTTTGGATTATTTAAATAAATAGTTCCTTGAATAATCCAACACATTTCATTTAAATGATTAATGAATGAAACTATATATTTCTATAAATCACTCAATTACCGAAACAAAAAATGGAAATTAACCAATTTTATTTATATTACATAGTTTTTTAAACATATAATATTTATATATTAATAAATTATCTATTAATATTTAGGCACTATATCTATGAAATTTATTATAAATCCAGATATAATTTTTAGAGTGTTTATAAATAATAGAACATAATATTTGTAAAGAATTTGGATGGTCTCTCTCAATGGATATTTATCAAATGGTGTAATGGTGTCTTTTAGAGTAGTTTCAATGAATGATTGCAATCTAATATGTTGATCAGATTATGATCATCGGACAACATTAGTCTAAGCTGATGTAAAAAAACATGCTTGGATTGAGCACTTATGAATAGTTAATTTTACATTATTGTGATGAAAATTTGTCTGTATGGTCTTACGTGGCATAATAATCATCAATGGGTCATGATGAGTCTCGTTCATTTGATCATTAGTCTAGAAACATTCTATTAAGTGTGGGATGTATGGTGCATTGGCTTTGTATGTGGAAACCAGAATCACCCATTCAATTTTTGGATGATGGAGGTATATCCTAGTAGGATTCAGGGAATATGGAATCATTTATTTGAAGTTATCATATTTGTGTAATAATATTTCATCCCTGGATTTCCCAAGCATTATGTGGTGTGACATGTCACGAATGATGTTATTTTTAGACATTGAATGTTACAATTCGCTATTGTTGAAAAATAGATTCAAAACAAACCTTGTTTTCATAATATTGGATACATTTTATGGGTTAATTAAAAAAATGATAAAAAAATAAAAAAAAATATTTTGATCTAATATTTATACATCGATTAATTGAATTTTTTAATAATGAAACACATATCTCCATTATTGAGTATTGTGAATTAAACATACTCGGGGTTATGTGAAATGCTATATTGGGATTCCAAATTCACATATAAATTATTTATTAACAATTCATAATAATATTATTCAAATAATGAGATATTGTGTAATTAAAAATGAACATTAACTAATTATGTTTTTTAATTACTGTTAAATTAAATGGTGAAATTAATTTATCATATTAATTATTATATCTTGATAAATATTGGAGTCTAAAAAATTATGAAGGAAGGAAATTAATAAGATTTTATTAATGATTTACAGCACTAAAAAAGACAACATTGTTGTAGTTTGAAAATATTATTTCTAATAAGTAAAATTTCAAAACAATTATGAAAAGGATTATGATGGAAATGAGTAGATAAAAAATGACACATTTTGATTTAGGATATATGAGCGTATTATCTTAAAAACTATGATGAAGTTAAATAACGTGTTTCTATAGTCATCTAACTTGTTTAGTGAACATTTATTCATTTTGAGAACTTGTGATTTAGTTAAATAAATTATTTTTAGATAGGATTTAATCTTATTTAGTTATAAAATATTTATTATAACTAATAAATTTATATATCATACTTGAATTACAAATGATGTATATGGTGACTAATAATTTAATTATTTTAAAGTAATAATTTATTCGTGAAATTATATTAAAGGGTGTTTATAATGAACAATCATTGTATGTCACATTATTCAGAACCTATGGTAGCCTGCCATTAGGCCCAAATGGAAATCCCAAAGCTTAAGGGTTAGAATCTAGTTATTAACTATCAAATAACTCCTTATTGGGAAACATTACACACTTAAATCATGTTTTCCCAACAATGTATCATTTATATGTAATATTAGAGAGACCTTCGATTCAATGAATGTCAATGTGAAACATAATAAAAAAAGAATAAATAAATTGATGAACTTTATTCTTAACAAATAAAAGTAATATGACCCATATTTATAGAAATTTATCACAACATTCATAATATATTATGTTGATAAAATAGTAGAAATATTAAATTTACAATCTAATTAAGGTTTTCATGTTTGGTGCATCTATAACCAATGTTAAAATTGAACTTACAGTAAACTATCTAAGAACCTACATTTAACCCATGGTTTCTCACCTCATCCAATCAAACCGTCGACATCCATGAAATAGATATCCAAGAGAAAAATCATAACATTGAACCTGTATAAGATTTTGGAAATTTATAAACCCATAAAACATTAATTATTTTAGTTTAGAATACAATCTTAGTAGAAAAAAATAATTAATATATTCAATTTCATTCAATTTATAATTCAGAAGCACTAGTTTAAAATATAAATAGAAAATAGGTTATCTAAGTATAAACATTTGAAATTAAATATCATGTTCATGAATGGTTTGTAAACTGGTAGTGTTTTTATATTAAATTAAAATAATTACTTGTAAAATTTTCATCGGTCTAAGATGTCTTATCAAAATTTGTAATTTTAATACAACAAGGAAACATAGATTGAGAAGGTTTATTTAAAAATATTTTTCCCATCAATCTATGAATATATTTTAAAATTATGTAGTCCATAAATAAATGATATGATAGACCAAAAAATAAATAACTGTAAGAAAATGGAAAACATTGATTATAGAAACGATACTGGTTCCCCAACAATAAATGTAAGAGAAAAAAATAGATCAAATAAAAGTAATGAATCTCCAACATAAAATCCCAATTAAAGAGTATGAGACACGGGATAGACCAAATGTTCTTATATGTAATAATCTAGTTATTTCAATGCCATATAGGACTAACATCAGCCTATGTTATCTCTATCCAATACAATCCATTAGAATAACCCATTTAACATATAGCGAGATGACACACCCCAACCAAAAATATCCCAAACTATAGGGGACAATAGTATAATTAAATATAGTTAGTGTATATAAATTATTTATACACAACTTACTTACCGAGGATACCCTGACATAAAAAATTTAATATGTTGGTATAATTGGTCCATGGTCAAAAACTAAGACATAAATAATAACTCCCCCTCACCAATGAGGACCTTACATACAACATAGCCTTTAAACGTCATAAATATGCTATGAAATAACAAAAAATCATCCCCAAGTGGATAAATTGGTTAATAAATGGATAAAAATTATAAAATACCCTATTCACTTTAAAAAGTCTCAAATGGGCCTTTAGTCTCACCCTCAATACTATTTTTTTAAACAATTATTTATGATAACTTCAATTCTTTATTTGGATACCAAAACAATGTAAAATCCCATTAATTCAATTAATGAAAATTTAACAATCCATTTAGGAGATTTCATATGATTATTGGACTGATAACAAATATAATTTTAAGAGAAATATGAAATTATAAAAAGAACCAATTTTGGATAATAGAAAAATAATTTAATATGATTTAGGAACCCCATTTATATTTTATATATAACCATAATTATTATTTAAAAAATAGTTAATAAAGATCAAGAATACTTTTTTACTTATAGATAATGGAATTTAAAGGAACCACCAACCTTATAGAATTAGAAATAAATCTTTTATATGCTAAAACATGTCTTCTTTTGAAGATAAACACCCAAATAATGATAAAAATAATGTCTATAAGAACTAGAAATATAAATCCACCAATGTATTTTTAATAAAAAACCATAAAACAATTAATAATATTCCATGTTATCCAAATATAATTTGGAAGAAATGAAAATGGGTGATTAATGGTTTAAATAGATGCATAAAATAGATTTCATTGAGGATCAAGTTGATAAAATTCTATCTAGAGCATCCCTACCCTTATATCATTATATCTAAGAGCCATAAACAATCCACCAAATACCGCCAAAAAATTATATTATTACTCACCACCCTAAGTCCCATTTCAGGTTACAAGGCTTGGATAACTATTGTAATGAACTATCTCAGACTATCACTTTAACCAGTAACCAACCAAACCTGTTACATGGCTCAATGAACAATATAGATTACAGTAGGCCATCAACAAGTTTTTGGGAATCAAATAACACATCATAGATGCTATAGGACCACAATCCAAGATATGGTTCTAATAATACTTTCTTTAATAATTTGAATTCATTAATAACATTTCCACATATATTTTTTCAATATAATTTATATTCGTTCAAAATTACATCACACAATAATATATTTATTTCTATTATATAAGGCTTCTGTTCATTGGGTAGTAGGTATATAAGAAAAATAATTTATGATTTCTAGAAACATTTCTCAATTATTAAACCTTTCTAGAGACAAATATATATTCTTGACTGGTTATCAAGAAAATTATAACATGGGGAATGAAAATAAAATAAATTATTCCAATTAAATTCCAAATAAGGGAAACATTGTCATTTAGAGTAAGATCATAAGAATATGAGAAAAATTGATCCTGAAATAAATAACTTATTGAAAATAAAATGGGATGAAAAGATATTCCTTGATTTTATGATAGAATGATATTTAATATAAAATGAACAAAGATATACCACGGTATAAGAGTTTGGAAACATGAGATAATAAACAAGATCCATGGGTAATATTCAAAGGAAAAAAATTATGTAATGTTTTTTACACGTATTATTATATAAAGTATGGACCAAAAATATGAACAAAGTATCATTACATAGTGTATTATGTATACAGATCCTATATCAAATTATAGATTAATGTATACAAAAACCTATAACACATTAATGCCATATTCATCACAAACATAGGGCCCATTAGTTGCATATGTTTTTGAAACCAATGGACTATTAGTGTCTTAGAAATCATAAACCTAAAATCCACTAGATAAATATACATTAGAAACCTATGGCCTATTATAAGCTTATGAATCAAAATTTTCAAACTCTTTAGTGTCTTATAGGTATCAAATTTAAATCACATTAGTCAACTCACAATATATTTCCTATGTAACATTGATGTAGCATGAGATATAAAAATATAAAAAAGGCATTGTTAGGTGATTTTAAAACTCACCCATCAAAATCCATTCATAGGTGTGCCTTAATAAATAAATCATACATAATATAATTAAGAAATATCGTAATTAATATAGTTCTCAAATCATTTTCAATATTGTAATAATTAAAAATAATTCATGAAATAGAAAAAATGATAAGAAAATTAAATCAACAAGACAATATTTAGTAATATGATTTTATAGTTGATTAATAAAACATAAATCCAAATGAGATAGTTTGTTTGGAATTAATTAGAAAATATAATCTAAAAATAATATTTTATTTAACAAACATTATTTAAAATTTTCTCTAAAAGTTTTTTAATCACATTAAAAAATAATTCTTTGTAACATAACATGATTAATATTAATATACCACAATAAAAGAAATATAATTTATGGGGCATTTAATAATAATTATAATAGGATTTTATAATAATAATTATTAGAGAGCACAAGTACATTTTAAAGAGGAAAAAACATTTAAACATTTTATGAAAAATTTCATTTGAACTCTTATAAACAAGAGAGTGATAAATAATTCCACTAAAATTTTTTAATGTGAAATTTTATGATAAAACAATAAACCAAATTTTTTATCCAAAATAATAAAGGAGAATGCTAATAAGAATTCTAAACATCGATATGAAAAAAAAGTCACCATTCTGAGAAAACGAAAATAATTTTTACCATCCTAAAATATTATAAATAAGTTAGTCAAATAATTTACTTTCATATAAAATTTGGATAAAATTAACTATAATATCATCAAATAATTAATGAATAATACCTTATAAAACAATAGAAAAATATGAATTATTACGACCAAAGAAATTAACTTGAATCAAGAAAAAACAGGGTTCTTTTGGTAATATTCAAATAAAATATATTGGAATTAGGATTAAAAAAAATTTAAATTTAAATAAATAAAAATTAATTTTATTTGATAAAATAGTCCACCAAAAACTGATTACCCTAAATAAAATTATAATATATGTTCAATTTAAAAACAGGGTTTGGGGAAGGGAAATCAATATGGAAACCCCTAAAAATAATATATTATACAAAATATGAATCATTTTAAGTGGAGTTTATTAAATTTAAATGAATATCTATATTAAAAATAGAGATAATATATCATAATAAAATCATACAGAATATTTTCCAAAAATCAAAATATTATATTCATGAAGAGACAATATAACTCATTGAAATCATATTGAGGTAAGAAATACCATTATAGAATGTATTAAACAAAATAAAAATAAATTGAAAGAGAAAATAAAGATTGAATCTTTTGATACCACAAATGAAGTAAGAATTTTGATATAATACATATATATAGAAGCATATATGCAATATAAAAAAATATGTGTAAAATTCAGAAAATGTCTTGATGGAAGAAATTTAAAATTAAAACCATATAGATATATTATTCTTCAAAATAATGAAAATTTTAATGAAATATTATATGATATAATTTGAAATAAATAGAATATTACAAAATAAATAAATTATATTCCAATAAAATGTTAGAATCTACCAATATTATAGAAATGAATTTCCACAAGAAAACATTATCACTCAATGATATAGAACTGTGTTAAGAAACACCATTTTGGACATTAAAAAAATTGATTCAAAATACCATGAAAGAGATAACATGGAGTGAAAAATTAAATACAATGATTAATAATTGAATCATGAAAGAATACTTTTAATAATAATACAATACACCAAAAGAATAAAATGGTGCTTAAAAAATATATCTGTATGACTGAAATTAGATATGAAAGCCATACATACATCATAATTTTTAATAGGGAATCATATTGCAGGTATTTTATATAATTAATTTAAAAATAAATATATAAATAATCAATATATTATATTTTAGTATTAGGTAATAATATTCCAATCATATAGAAAATGTACAAGAAAAATATTATCACTAAATGAAAGAGTTTTGAGTTAAAAAATATAAATACCTATATATTCCATAAATTTTGTTTTAATTTTTTTTTGGGATTTTTATGAGTCTATGAAAATTGACGGTTCCTGATTCTGAGGCCCAGTATGTCTTGAATGAATTTCTAAAATTTTTTAAGGTTTATTTAGTAAATGTGTGGGTGGAGTTTTTTATCTTTTGAACTATTGCACGAGTTTGACATTCGGGGGAACCATTGAATCAACAGCGATGAGATTCTCTTAATGGAGGGTCCACTTTGACATTAGTGGTTCAGGAGAAAAACATAGTTTTTCATCATTTTTATATAATAATAAATTAACTTAAAACATATTATTTTATTTTTCTCCAATGGATAAATGGTGGTGGTGGGACCGCTAAGTTTTAATGACATTATAAGGTTTGACCCATTGTTTTTGTAACAACTAGGTTGAGATATGATATGTGAATTATTTAACATCATAATGAAAATCATTAAAGATATGTTGCGTTTAACTCTCATGCTCCATCTATTTAAATGGAGAAAGGGTAGGGGTTTCTGACATGACCTCATCATGCGAGGAACCACTGGTGAAGTGTTGGAGATACTTCAATCGACAGTGGATGAAATCCTGTCCAGAAACGATCCGAGAACGATGAATGTCGGTGGCTTTATCAAATGTGGAATCTTCTCCCACCATAGTGACATCTCCATCAAATCTCAATGTAGGAGGTTTTGCCTTGATTAATTTTATGAGTTTTTTTACTGACTAATTATATGTTTTTGATGAGGAATTAATCTCACCCATGTTATGATGCTAACAAGGAGGGAAATGGCCAAGAAAACAATGATCGGACCATCCACCGCTTGTTTTATCATTGGGTTCATCAGGTGAGGTTTTCTAAACATTAGAAAACATTGAAAATGAGAGGCACACAATGACAGTGGAATCCTAGGAGGACCGTTGGCCTATAAGAGAGTGAAAACGGAGCTTTGGAGTGTCGCTATATCCCTGCGGAAGGAGCATCGACGTGGTAATGACACTGGCCGATGAGGGCAGAGGCCTACAACCATCGGCCATAGTGGAAGAGAAGTGCATGCAGGTGCTATAGTGGGATGAGGGGGTGGATAGAATCAGTCGGCCGTATTGGCCAAGTAGGTGTCACACCATTGCGCACCGCATATGGTGGGCCATGTCATCATGCCACAGCAGAGGAGGGGGACCCACACCCGTGGGTCCTACTGGGAGGGGGCGACGCCCCGTATCAGCGCCGTTTTGTGTACCCGAATGGCTTGTGTCGTTTGAGAAGGGGACTGACCCCGTGCCACCCAGGCTTGCCGCCCAGCTGGTGGGCCACAACTAGCCCTAATGCTATGCTGGTTTTGTGGTCTGGTAGGCCAGGAATTGTCTGACCATGGTCATAACCAGACCGGGTCTGACCAGACACAAACCCCCTTTGACAGTGATTCAGAAAAAGGGTCATAACTAAGATAACAGAAGTCAGTTTGAAGAACCATATACATCGTTGTATTAATGGTATGAGATGGTCATTTTGAGATAATACACCTTTGTTTTTGGAAAATGAGGAGTATGGCTGGGATGGATCATACCTGAATCCAGCATGGTCCTCACCACAAAAATACATATAACTCTTAGGTCAGGCGTCCGATTGATGTGTTGTCTATTTCATTAAAACCCTTATTAAATGAGAGATTATTGGGTAAATTCCTCATGGGACTTAATGCCATATGATGTATGATTGACAGATTTAGGAATGGATCCTCCCAGAATCAAGCTTATTATTCACGGGAATCGAGTGGTTAGTTGAGACGTGATGAATGAATACCAATTTTGTGTGGATTAACACCTAGAAATCATGTTTGGATTAGTACCTAGAGATTCTATGTGAATCACGACAAATAAATCTTGGGTGGATCATATACTAGGTATCCTCTGTGGATCAGCACCTAATGATCATGTGTGGATCAACACCTAGTGATCCTCTGTGGATCACCACCTAGAAATCCTTTATGGATCAGCACCGAGCGATCATGTCTGGATCAGCCCCGAGTGATCTTGTATGGATAGGAAACTGAACCCATGACATAATAAGATGATATAGCTTTATGATTCATCATATTTACTTCTATAATTTTGTTATATATAGTTTGAGATGAGTCTTTTCTTTGTGCTTTGTGTGTGAGATCATGCTTTCTATTTTTCCTTTGAATTATGAGACACTTTTGGGGGTATCAGGGTCCCTGCTAGGTATTTTTATACTCATCGCTTCACAGGCATCGCCCACACCTGGTTGTGTTTTATGAAGATGACAAGCATCTTAGATTAGACTTTAGGAACCAGGACCCAAAATTACACAGAGGTGACCGGTTGACGTGGAGAGATGTAGAGACGAGATGTACCTACCCATTAGGTAGGATACATGCCAAATGATCTCAAGAGTTTTTTTTTATATTCTATTTGTAATTTTTAGTTGGGATTGTATTCCATCAACCTTTACTTTAAGAACACCCTTTTACTTCTATAGTTTTACATTGTGGTTGCATTTTGTTGTGTTCTTGGTCTATTTTTTTGTACAAGTTTAATGGAAATTCCTTCCCAATTTATGGATACAATTTTTTGATGCTAATAAGAAACCCCAGACTACGGAAGCGGGGATTAGGGTAATCACGACATTGGCCCTTGAAGACAGGTCATGACAAAGTGGTATCAGAGGAGTCGATTCTACCGAAGAACTAGGACTCTGATATTTCCAATGGACCAATAGTGTTAATTATTTTTATTGGGTATTTCGGTTCAAAGAGTCTAGTATTGGTGCGGCAGCTGATGTATCTATAAACTCGGACCCTGAATTCTGATTTCTGCCTCGGTGAATGAAAACAATGATTGCGTGAGTTTTGGAAATGTTTTAATTTTGAACTATTTTTAGTCGGCTCACTAGGTATAACTTATTTACCGTGGTGCACCTATATATTTTTATGATACCACCAATTAGACATCTAGCAAGGATTTCTGAAAGATTTCATGATGAAGGCCCACTGAGCTATGAGGCTTCGGTGCAAGGCCCTATTACTTTTTTGGTAAATTTGGGTGGTTTACTAGCAACACCACAACTCGCAGGGCTGCAATTTCCACCAGCCCCTTTAGTAGATGGTGCACCCTAACTGAGCATGTTGCATAAGTTTTAGAATCATAGGACTCAATGGTTTCAAAGCATGATAGATTCCCATGTAGTAGAGGACAAACTGGAGGATGTGGCTAGAGGTTTCTACCTAGTGTGGGCACTAGAAGAGCATATGGTTATCCTAGCTGTTAGCCTCTTCTAGGGAACATCATGGATATATGGTGAAGCCTGATGCTCGAGATTCATGAGGTGGAGACACTTTCCTCATTGGACTTAAAGACCCTCTTTAGGGTGGATTTCTTACTAGAGAGTTTATGCTCAGTGCATATCCAAGAGATGTTACACTTACTATTGGGCATCCTATCAGTGGCCCAGTACTCGGCTAGAATTACTGACATCTCATGCTACTCCACTGACATGGTATGAGACCCATTCTTTTGGACCCAAACTTTTGAGCAGGGTCTCTAGTGGGAGATCAGGGCATCGATGATATAACTAAATTTTCTGATGAATGTTGGAGTGCTCGAGCGAGCATTGTTGGTAGAGAGCTTCTTAGCTGAGCTGGAACTGATGGTGTGCACCACCACCAGTCGACAAGTTGCTGAGTCATCTACTTCTTTTAGTAGATAGATGATGTAGAGGCATAATCAGGTCAGATCTACAAGAGGATGACACCAATACATAGTGTCAGAGGTGAAGAGCTCATGAAGGAGAACATTCCATCAGAATATCATATTGTGCTTCACATGCGGCCGGCAGGGTCACATGGATTGCGATAGCCTTACCCACCATACCAATGATTAATAGATGACCAAGGGACCACTGAGGTAGTATCCGAGGTTCAAGAAGGGAGGTCTCTAGGGTGGAAGACGTGGAATATGAGAATTTGGTGATGCTTTTGGTGGATGATGGTTTTCGGTTCTACCACCACCACACCCAGGTGGTCCACCCCAACAATAGGAAGTAGATGGACGTGTGAGAGCTCACCTTCAGGTTGCCGAGAAATATAACCACAGTGCTCCAGAGATTATTATAGGTAAAATCTATGTCTATTACACCATATAAGAAGTTATTATAGATACCTGTGTAAGTCACTCTTTTATTTCCACGACACTCATTCGAAGCAAGGAGAATCAGATGGAGTCATCAGCATGATTTTTACAATTAGTGACTGTTATGGGAGAATATTGGACAATTACACACTGGTGTAGATAGTGAAATACCTCATTATGAGGTGATATCTTCATATGGGATTACTTAGTAGAAGCATCGAGGCATTACGATGTCATCTTGGGTATGGACTGGCCATACACAGCCCATGCACAGATTAACTATTTTAGGCACAAACTGTGGTGGGTACCTGGGGATGGGACCATGTTTTCCTTCATCGGCGAGAAGGGAAGCTTTGAAGCACATGATGGACATAATAATAGGAGTGAGTAGCCGATCAATAATTAGTTGGCCCGCATTACCATTGGAGTAATAGACATGAGGAGTATGAGTTATCCTGTAGTGGTGGACCATTATACTGATGTCTTTCCTGATGATGTTCCAGGAATGCCTCCTCATAGAGAGGTAGAATTCTACATCGATCCATACCCCCGAATGACACTGATAACTACACCAGAAAATCTGAGGCTCCCTTAGAGCTTCGTGAGTTGCAGGTACATTTGGGGGACTTTCATGGGAAGGGGTTCATAAAGCCTAGTGTTTCTGCATGGGAATCCCCAATTTTTTCCTAGAAGGAAGATGAAAGTATGAGGCTTTGAGTGGATTATTATTAACTTAACTCGGTGACTATGAAGAACATGTATCCCCTAATGAGGATTGATGATCTCTTAGGCCAGTTGAAGGGAGCTCGATGATTTTTGAAGATAGACCTCAGATCTGGCTATCAAAAGCTCAGGGTTTGGGATTAGTACGTGCCAAAGATATATTTTAGATGTCGGTATGTCCATTTCAAGTTCATTTTGATTCCCTTTGGTGTGACCAAATATCTGGAAGTGTTTTGGGGGTCAAGAACAATTTATTCTAACCTTCACTTGATCTCTTCACGGTGGTCTTAATTAAAAACATCTTGATATACTCACCATCATAGGAGGAGCATTACATGAATCTTCATATAGTTATGGATACAATCCTAGAGAACCATATTTATGGTATGCCCTCGAACTAATACTTCTAGTTACAGGATGTCCACTTCCTAGGGCACGTTATCTTTGTGGCTATAGTAACAGTGGATCTAGTGAAGATAAAGGAAGTTCTTTCCTTGGAGCCACCCAGGAGTGTGACCGAGGTACAATGATTCCTAGGATTTGTTGGGTACTACAAGTGATTCATACATTGTATTTCTTGATTTGTGACACACTTTTAAACTTTGAAAAAGAAGGGACAATGCTTTGTGCGAACAGAGAGATTAGAGGTGAGTTTTCAGGATCTAAGGTAGTGGATGATGAGTTCCTCCATTTTGTGGATACCAGAATAGGGAGTTGGGAATTTGTTCTACTGTGACGCATCAAAGTCCAGACAATGATTTTTCCTGATGATGGAGCAAGTAGTGATCACCCACGGGTCACAAAAGTTTTGAAAGCACTATAAAAATTACACTACCCATGACCTGGAGTAAGGAGCAGTGGTCATTGCACTGAATATGTGGAAACACTACTTTATGGGTGAATGGTTTACAATTTACTCAGATCAATGGAGTCTTAGGTATATCATCTCACAGAAGGACTGAAACCTAAGACAAAGGTGATGTGTGGTGTTCCACTAGAACTATGAATTCGAGATAGTCAACACTCATGGGATGGTGATCATAGTAGCATACGAACTTTGTAAGAGGTCTAAACAACAATTGCTGAGTGAGGGGATAGAGAAGCTATCCATGTTGTAGATATCCACTATAGATAGTGATGGAAAAGCTTACATCCAGTCTCTGACAGTCCGTTATCCACTTCTTCAGAAAATTTGTGAGGCTCAGCATGGGGATGTTGAATACGAGGCTCAATGTGATGTCATATAATCAAGAAAATATCTTGATAGATTTTATGAAGGTGGGGAGAACATTGTTATCTTTAGAGGACGCACCATTGAACCAGTGATGCTAGGAGATGTGGTGTTAAGGTAGTTCCACATATCCACTGTGGCGGTGCATCCAGGAGTGGAGAAGATGTAATAGTACCTCTGGAATCATAACTGGTGTCATGGTATGAAGAATGTAGTCTCGGAGTTTCTATCACGATGCCTCACATGTCAGCAAGTGAAGGATGAGCATCAGGTACCAACATGCATAGCTCAGCCACATTAGTTACTAGAGAGGAATTAATACGGTATATCCATGGACTTCGTGAGAGTGATACCACATACATCCAGGGACCACGATTCCATCTGGGTGATCATTGACCGACTCACCATGTCAGCCCACATCCTACCCTTTTGAGTTCATGGATAAGTATAGAGCTTGAGACGCCTCTACGAGCAAGAGATTATGCAACTTCCTGGGGATACATCAATAATCATCTCAGATCGCGATCCTCCTTTTACATCCCTCTTGTGGAAGGGATTATAGGAGGCGTTCGGGACTCAAAATCACATGACCACCACCTTTCAACCTCAAAAAGATGCTTAGGAAGAGCATATCATACAACCACTCGAGGACAAGCTTCCTACTTGTGTCCAAGATTTTGGAATAATTTTTGAGGACCACCTAACACTAGTGGAGTTCTCTTACAACAACAATTATCACTCCTCTATCAGCATGAATCTGTTTGGGACCATATGTGGGTGACCATTCAGGCCAACACTATGCAAGACAGACATAGGGGAGTCATCATTTATGGGTCTAGAGTTGATACAACCTACAAAAGAGAAGGTGAAAATCATCCAAGAGAGGATGAAGACTGCCGAGATGCGGCATAAGTCTTATGCCGACCGAAGATGGAGACCTTTAGATCTTGAAGAGGGAGACCATTTCTTCTGGTGGGTCTCACCTCGGTAATGATTATGGAGGATTGTACAGAGTTTAAAACTATCTTAGAGGTTCATCAAACCATTCCAGATTCTCAACTGAGTAGGTGAGGTGGCCTACCGTATAGCTCTTCCTCCACAGATGCACTGGGATCATAATGTTTTTCATGTGTCATAGCTGAGGAGGTATGTGAATGATCTATAAAACGTTATTGACAGGGTTGAGGTGGACATCGACGATGCAGAGAAGTTTTTATATTTCACAGTTGAGATAGATGATCGATATGAGTAGGTCCTTCATGGGTGTTTGATAACATTGGTGTGAGTTCGTTGGATGTAAGTGAATCTCTAGGGAAACACATTGAAGTGGGAGTCTCGGATATGTGGTTAGTACCCCCGAATTTTCTCCTATTTTTGTTGTTGTTTCCAAGGAAGAAAATAACTATGGTGGGGAGAATGTAAAGACTCAAAAATTTCATAATTTTTTTTAATAATTTAAGATTATTATGAGTCTGGAATAATTGAAGATGCTTAATTCTGAGGCACAGTGTGCCATAAATTGATTTTTGAACTCTTTTTATGGTACGTCAGTAAACACACTGGGAGTGTTTTTATCATTGGAATCGGTGCTCATATTAAACATCTGAGGGAACCATTGAATCTACAGCATCAGGATTTTCATAAGGGAGGATTTAATTCGACCTCAGTGGGTTGGGAGGAAAATGATTGTTTTTTGTATTTTTAATGAATAATAAAATAAAAAAAACTAGTTATTTTATTTTTCACCAATGGTTCAGCGGTGTTGGATGGTCCGTTGGGTTCTCAAGACATTTATTGTCTTGACCCTTTGTTATCGTAACCACACTATTGAGATATGAGAGGTGCATTAGTTAACTTTTTAATGAACCTTATTAATGATAAATTGTGTTAAACAATCATCCTCGGTCTAATTAAATGGATATCAGGTTGGGGTTTTGGACATAGCTTCATAAAGTGATGATCCTCTTGAAAAGTGTTGCGAAAGCTTCCACTGATAGAGGACAGAAGCCTGGGAGGCAATGATCTGGGATCAACAAACGCTAGCCACTTCATCAAAAGTGCAATCTTATTCCACCACCATGACGTCTCCAACAAATCTCAAGATATGGGGTTTTGTAGTTATTAATTATATGGGGTTTTAATGATTAATTATAAGTGTTTGAAGACGAATTAATCTCACCCATATTATAATGCTAATTTAGAGGGCACCCGCAAAACAAACAATGGCAAGATCTTTCACTACTTTTTTTATCATTGCGTTCACTGGGGGAGGTTTTCTCAACATGATAGAACCTTTAAACCAGTAGGAACAAAGTGAATGTGTCATATCAGGTGGCTCGTAGGTGGATATGGTATTGAGAATGGAGCTTCAGAATGTCGTTGGAGCCCCATGGAAAGAGCACTAGTGTGGCACCGACGCAACAACACGCCGACCGACACCGAGGATGACGGCAGCGGCCGGCAACCACCATTCAAGGTGTAAGAGTCGCACCTAGAGGCACCACAGCGGGATAAGGGGAAATCTACATCGACCAGCTATGTTTGTAGTGGTGGAGGAATTCCATTGCGCGCCTTGGAAGGCAGACCACGAGATCGTGCAACAGTGGAGGAGGAGGACCCACACCCGTGGGTCCAGGTGGAAGGGGCAGCGCCGCATGGCACCACAGTTTTTCTAACCGGAATGACATGTGCCATTTTGGATGGGGACTGACCCAGTGCCACCCAGGTGGGAATCCTAGCTGGCATGTCACGACCAACCAACGGGCCGGGCCGGTTCTGCAGCCTAGCGGGCTAGGTTGCTTCCCTGGCCCAGTGGGCAGTGCCCACATGGGCCAGACCAACCTGTTCAGGTAGGGCCAGGTGGGACCTGAATCAAAACTGTATAGGGTCAAGTGGGACTTGGATAGAGATAGGTGGGACCTGAATCAGACCTAGAGCGGGTCAAGTTGCCCCAGGTTGGGTCGGGTCGTTCCGGCTTGGTCGGACTGCACCCAGACCCACTTCGACACCATTCTAAAAAAGGGTTGTAACTAACAAACCAGATGTGCATTTGACGAACCATCTGTAGAACTGGAATTCTTTAGGTGGGACAGTCCTTTTGAGATTGAGTGTTTGATTGACACACCATGTATTGATTTGAACCCCTTATGAAATGAGATATAATTATCTTACTTCCTCATGGTACTACGTGCCTATTGAAATATGACCGATAGATTGAGGAGAAGATCCTCCCAGAATCAAGCTTTCTATGTATAGGAATCCAGTGGTTGTCTAAAATGTGAAAAGTGAATAGTGATCCTATGTGGATCAACACCTAGCAGTCATGTGTGGATCATCACCTAGAGATCATCTGTTGATCATCTCCTAACAATATTGTGTGGACTAGAACCAAGAGATCCTGTCTAGATCTACACCTAGAGATCCTGTGTAAATCAGCACCGAGCAATCCTATGTGGATTAGAACCGAGTGAACCAGTGTGGATTAGTAGTAGAACCCTTGATAGAATAAGATGATCTAGCTTTACGTATAATCATCTTTACTTTTATACTTATGTTATTCATGGTTTAAGTTGAGTCTTTGCTTTGTGATTTGTGGTTGGGAATACTCTTTGAGGTTATCATTTATTGAATTATAAGAGTCCTTCGACGGTCTCAGGGTCCCTACTAGGTATTTTTATAGTCACCCCTACACAGGCTTCATCGACACCTTGTTGTGTCTTGGGAAGATGATGAGAAGCTCAACTATGGTTTTAGGGGCGAGGACTAGGTGGTACACTAAGATGTCTGGTTGACCTAGATAAATGTGGAGACGATCTGTACCTATCACTCAGATAGGATCCTTGGTGGATGATAATAAGATTTTTTTTCTATTATAGTTGTACATTTCTGTTGAGATTATATTCTGGACCCCTTTACATTCAGTACACACTTTTACTACTGCAGTTTAACATCATGGTTTCATCTTGTTGTGTTCTTGGTCTATGTGTTTGTACAAATTTAAAGGCAATTCCATCCCATTTTAGGGATACTCTTTTCTGGTGCTAGTCTATAACCCCTGGCTTATAGAAGCCGGGTAAGGGGTAGTCATGGCATGAGCCCTGAGGGATGATTCGTGACAAATAACATCCCTAAGACACATATAAAATTTATTTCCGAATCTAATGATAGAGGATAAATTAATTTATTTATTAAATACAATGATTATATTTGATAATAGTGTTATAAATATGGAAATAAATAAATAATAATAATATAATTGTTAAATTTAACAATTTATAGACCATATAAAATATAGGAACTAAAAAAATCATGAATCAAATAAAGAGATTTTAGGCAAAACATTTACATTTTATTATAACTTAGATGAATACACTATAACTTCCTTTATAACAAAATTAAACAGCTAATCATTTATTTTACAACATAATTTATATCAATTACTTTATAAAATTAAATTATAATTATTTGTTTCACTTTTATTATAATTTTTATAGTCTGTATTTATCATAAAATGTTTGTAATTTTAAATCATTTCACATTCATTATAATGATGATGTGGATTCACATTCTCAGATACCAAGTTATTCATTTTAAGGGTATATAATTTATTTGAATATTTATTTTATTATAATTTATTTATTTTTAATTTAATTCACTGGGAGATTTAGTTTATATTCCAAATAATTGAGTTACAGAAACGTTTCATTCCATATGTTATTTAATAATCGATGGATAGTTTATGAAAAATATGTTAAAAATTAATAGAAAATTTCTTGAACCATAAATCAACATTATTTGATATATAATGGATAATTGATCTCATATTCTTGTTTCAATATTAAATAATTTTTTAAATTTATATGATTGTTTATTAAGTTGATAAACCAACCCAAATAAGGGCATGCCATAATCGATGAGTGAGTATCATCCAAAAAATTGATTCTTTTCTCATAATATAGTATTTTAAGAAGCATATTGATTATATTTTTATATTTTTAATATGTCAATTTTTATATTATGTGATTAATATAGAGAACAAAATATTATAAATATGTAAAATTAAATATGCCACATCGTGGAGGCAACAGCCTTCACATAAACACAAATGACGTTTTCATTTTCTCCATAATTGTAGTAGGGACGGGAAATATTTATCTTTATCGAGTAAAAAAATTTCATAAATATCGTATTAATTAATTAAATTTCATTTTATAAACATCCATGTTAATGGTTTGTGAATAATATATGTTGTTTCATTGAAAAGGTGACACAAACATACACAAAAACAATGTTCACATTTTCTATGAAAAAATGGTTAATATTGGTCTTACCATTAACATAATAAAAATTATTTTTATTGAAAATAATTATTTTATTATATTATAACGGAATAAGTACATGTTTGTGTGAAAAAAATTAGGGAAAAATGTTAAGAAGTTATTATTACTCACATCGTGAGTTTGAACCATCATTAAAAATAACTCTTATGATTAGAGGATTTTTTTCATAGATTATTAGGCTTAAAAATGTGGGATAAGATATAGGTAAATAAAAAATATTATAGTATAATGAGTATATTTTATTTAATTTTTATGTAACAGGTTCTGTTCAATTTACGTTTTATAATTGTAGAGAGCATTATTTTTTTAATAATTCAAAAAGGCAAGTCACGATATTAGGAATATTGATCCAGAAGAGAAAAATACCATATAGTGTTTGAATTAGATTATATAACCCTCTCACTCACTCATTTTGAGATAATTATTAAGTCACATTAGGTTTATTTCCATTGTTTATGTTTTTAAGAAAATTAAGTTTTATAATGCTAGCTATTTATTTTACTCATTAAATATTTTTATTAAAAAATAAAAATACATTTTTAACTAATTTGTATAATTTTATTAAATATTTGAAATAATTTTCATAATAATAAATTTCCAATGTGATAAAAATTAATTTTATTAAATTAAATTTTTAACACATAAAAACAATTTCTTACAAATTTTGAATTTGGTACTAAATATTTCATAATGTATTAGAAATTAAATTTTGTATTTTAAATTTATATTATAAATAATTAAGTAAAATTTATTTTGGAAAACTTTTTAAAGATTTGTATATTATTATTTTATCATAATTATTTTTTTAAAGTCATGATATTTTTAGAAACATTATTTTGTAATACTCACATACAAATCATTCTTTTGAGTAAAATAACAAACAATTATTCTATGAAGGAATTTTAATGCTGATTCCAAATATTATATTATTTTTAAAATTTTAAATTATAAATTTCAGAATTTTTCATTTAAATAGAAATGTATGGAACAACTAAAAAATTAATTTTTACTAGAAAATTAATTTTTAAAATATTCAATGTTTTCAATTATAATTTATATTGAATTAAAAATTATATCAATTTAAATAAATAATCTGTGTTACAAATATTCATTTTATCATTTAAAAATAGAATAATTCTATATTAAAAAGGCATACATAAAACATAATTTGGTTTTTTTTAATATGAATTTTCAAGAATAAGATTAGTTTATTCATATTACATGTCATCTAATAACCATTAGATGGATTCTAATTTATATCTGGTACATATCTCAAATAAATTAAATAAAAATATATATATATAGTCCAGGTATAAAATATAGATAAAAAATTTACAAATTATCTATAGGAACCAGATCATTTTTTATTAAATAATATTCACCAAATACCATTATAATTAATTAATTAATTTTAAGAAATTAATTCTACTAGTTAGTTGATATTAAAATATTTATATATATTTTATTTATGGTATAATCCCCAAATATTTTAACCTAGAGCTGGTGTCTACATTATATTATTGAAAGAATATACAATGGATCATGTCAATGTGGAATGGTTATCTTATTGTCTTGAAGTAATATATACAAAAATGATTTAAATATTACAATTAAAATATAAAAACATTGCATAAGAAAAATTCTAAAATCATTGAAATTATTCATAATGTCATTAAACATATCGAGGTGAAAGGGAAATAAATACATTATGTGACAAGATGATCAATTAGGGTAATATACATAAAAATTTATCATGATTAAATAAGGAATAATAAATATGGTAAGGTAAATAAATGAAAACACATGACATTTATTCAATATTATAATCTCAAAGTGAACATATAGACTATATAAATGCAATAATATCATGAATAAAAATAAATTTATTTTCAATAACTAAAATGACTAATATTTTTTATCATGATCTCAGACATCCTCATACATTTACAATAAGTCCTTATTCAAAGATAATTTAATTGATGATTTGGTATACCCCAATCATAAACATTTAAAAAAATTAGCCAATTACTTTGTCCCTCATGACCTGTCGACGCATGGAGGGTCAATTTATAATTAGACCCACACATCACATATCATCCAATGAAACTCTCATATACAAAATGATCAATTAAATTTATTAAAAACATTATTTATCATCAAATACCAACATTGACTAATACATATAACATATTATTACTTCCCAAGTCAATCAAATAACATTCAATGTAAAACATCGTATATAGATATTGTATATCATTTAGAAAATGTGCATATCTGTGTAATAATGAATATGGATATTTAAGTGAAATGTAATTTACAATGATAAATTATCCCAAGAAAGTGAATATTTCATGAGAAATTTATTTATTGCAAAATTAATAAGAGGTAAATGATGACAAAAAATTCAAAGGAAATATATGTTTCTAATGAAATCATGTACATATTATATATTAATGAAATTTAATAATAACTTTAAAAAACTATTTCTTAAATATGATTCCTTATAATACAATTGAAAAAAAATTGGAGAATCTAAATTGTATAGAAAAATTATAGTGACATGAAAATAATTTAACACCTTATATGTAAAAAAGAAAAATTCTCATTGGATTTCTATAAGAGGATGTAGAAAATAATCCTTTCAAAAAATGTGAAAATGTTTCATATTAAAAGTTATAATAATTTAATGTTAAAATAAAATTTCATTAATAAATAATTTTATTTAAGAGAATGAACGTTTTGAATTTTATTTCTGAAAAAAAATGATATTGATGAAAAATAGAATTGATAAAAATGAGAAATAATATAAACAATTATTTTAAAAAAATTTATACTTGATTCAAGTACCAAAGAGGGTAGGTTATAGAGGAAAAAATTTGAAATCCATAATATCCATAATATCACTAAATATATATAGTTTATTAATAATAAAATATAATATTTCATCAGTGAAAAATATAAGGAATCTATGATTATGAGATTGTTAAATAAATTATTGCCGTTTTATTAACTTTTTAATTATAACCCTTTGAAAAATTATAAAATAGCACAAAAAATCATAATGAATATAAATATATTTATATTAAGTATATTAACATTTCATATTATAATGTATATTAATATTAAATGATTTAATATACAAAATATGTCTTACTAGAGAGGAAATTGGCCTCAAATCCCTCACCTTAACATCGAATTTCATCATAACTGATTTTAACATCATATATAATAAAATGATATTTATTATAATTTCATACTAGGAAAATATAAATTTTCTTCATATATTATTCATTTATAACATATTATCACCTATTGGTTGATAATATATTTTAACTGTCATTATTTTGGGTGTTAACAGTTTCACTTCTCACCAGAATTTAGGTTCATATTATTTTGTCCTTGAACTATGATTATGATTACTTCATGATATGAATTATAATAATCATATATATATATAATATATTTTAGTCATATAATTATTTATATCATTCTAAAAAATGCAGATATAGAAAAATGCATTACATTGTTCAGGGATATGGTAGGCCCTATATATACATGAACACTATTTTCAGTTTTCATCTGATGGAATGAAGAAATTTAAAATTGAAAATTTTCATTATTAAATAATTATTATATCAAATATATCATAAATATTTATTTAATAAATATGTGTGATTACCAATGTAATGAATAATTTAAAATTGAATCACGTCACATTGTTATTGTTGTATTCCATACATAGGCATGATAGATGCTATCATTTTAAAAATATTAGAAACTAAGAAGGTGAATATTATAATATATTTTTATAAATATGAGTATATATTTTATAAAATATATAATAATTAGATTCATATTTATAACCAACATAAAAATGTTTTGATGGAAAATGAATTAACACACTATGTGGATATGTTAATCCATACATATTTTTGAGAAATGTTTTTACTTTTCATAGCATGAAAAGACGATTGAAAATGGTAATACCATAATAATAATTACATAATTTTATATTTTTGGTACTATAGTTATTATTTTTTGGTTTGTTAATGCATATTTATCTAATGTATGTCAAGAATTAAATTTGAAAGATATGGTAAAGATGAATACCTCTTCATCAGTAATAACACTTTATGATTCTTTATTAAGGACCCCTATAATTGTATTTTATGAAGAAAATAACCTATAATTCAAGTTTAGGAAGACCATAAGTTAAATTTTGATGAATTTATCGATAAATAATTTTCATTTAGTTGTAAATAAAATAGAGATATGGTTCTTTTTTATAATTGAGGGGATGTGAAATCTTTTAATATTATAAAATATTTAAATATAATATCGTCACAATCATGGTCATTTGGTTCCAAAATGACATGGATTAATGTATAAGGAGGATATGTTCGTAATATAATCATACAATTAAAATAATATATGTTTTTGTATCATTGTAAAAATAAAATTTTTTATTAACACATTCTTTAACTTTTTTTATCATTAATCACAATAACTACTCTTTAATTATTAAATGGATTTAATATTAAAAATAATGTAAAAATTAGACCATAAATTTACATGGGAAAACTGTTAGATGATAAAATATCCTTATTTTCATTGTTTAATAACATTATGATTTTTAAATAAATCAATACACTATTATTTTTTAAAAAATTAGAATAATTTCATTTTTTACAATATTTATTTAATTGGAAATTAATTACATATATAGAAATATTTTATTCTTTTATAAACCATGAAAATAACCATAATATTATATATATATATATATATATATTAATAAATAATGTTTTTAACAACAACTCTTGCAAAAAAATGTTAGTTTTTTTCATTTTAAAATCTTTTACATGATGTTTCTTCCGCATTTATAAACACAGTGTTGTTGTTGTATATAAATTTAATATAATTATTTGATGACTAAAAATTAAAAATAAATGACCATGATAAAAATAATTTAATTTTCAATTAAAGTAATCATATAGAGCAAAACATTTCCTCTTGTTTTCATTGTGTAAAAAAATATTGGACTCAAAGCCAAGAGAGTTTCATTTTTGAGATTTTTGTTACATTAAACCATATAAAGGTCCTTATGAAATAGTAAGGAAATATAAATTAAACTTATTTTAATTTAAATAGGATAATTTCAAAATAATCTCATGTAATTAAATAAATCCATGCATCGAACAATTATTTTATGCCTTTCTATATGATTTTAAACCTTAATTACTCGATTCACACATCACCAAGGTGATAATGTTTATGATGAGAACTTTTTACAACCCTAAATAATGGTCCTAATTTTTTAAATTTGAAAATAAAATTCCCAAATATGTAATTTATATTATAATATTAAATTCTTATATGTTTCATAATATACATAAAAGATAAACCCACAAAACACAATGATGAATTGTGTTTTGAAAAATTTGTTCTTTAACCCTAAAAGTTGACATACATCACCATAATATATATTGATGATAATAAATAAAATAAAATAAATATTATATCACATTAATTAAAATCCAAAATGTAATGATACTTTTAAATTACCATTTTTAAAGAATATAAGTTACTATTTTACAAAAAAATCATCTTTTCAATAATAAGTGAAAATAAATCATTTTAGAAATATCCCAAAAAAATCATGTTAACATAACACTGAAATAATAATATAAAAAATATTAAAAATAATTCATAATATTAATTCCATATGTTTTTTTGGTTAAAAAAGACATGGTGATTCCTTTAAGGAATGATATCTGTGAAGTTTTATTTATTTAAAGATGAATATATCATAAAATATTATGGTGTTACATTTTTCAAATGTTATATGGATTCAAACACTATAATTCATTAAGTATTCTAAAAAGAATTTAGGATAACTAATTATCATCCAATCCTTGGGATCACACATATAGTCCTCTATTTTGTGATATTTCTACAATACATTGATTTGAAGAGAGGTCTTGTTTCATAGTAATATTTAACTATGATCCAGAATAATCATTGGGTATTCCTCCAAATAAAGATCTTACCACATTTCTATGAGATTTGAGTTTAATACATATAAGGAATCTTGTATGTTCTTTATGAAGAGAGATACATAGAACACAATGTTAAATTTGGAGATATTTAGTGGAATCTCCTTGAAATAAGGTACCATCATGATATGATCATGAATTTCAATGTTTCTAATATATATGGAGATCAAAATCCCATTATTTTAAAATATCATAAGTTTATTCTTAGTATGTATTCATAGGAATAACATTTCCCTATGTTATAACTCCATATCTCATAGATGATTGTCACCATAAAATATTTTTGGACTCTGAGATGTCCTTATGTGATGTTGAATGGATCTGTACTTCTCTTCCATCATAAAATTTTCAGGTCCATATATATTTTGTTAATTAACTTCATCTTATATTGTTGACGTTCTACACTTCCATTAATATATGACTTCATAGTGAACCATTTGAATTCTATAATGAAATTTATATTTTTTTGAATATTCTACAATAGGATAGTGTTGTTGTCAACGACCTTTGAAATCAATGGAGAAGGTTATTTACGTTTTTTCTATTGTGTAAATGGACCCCCCAAGAATGACCAAATTTCTATGGATGACAGTATTTTTTTTAAAATAACTATTTAACCTTAACCCACTTAAAGCTTCTCAATATCATTGAGGTAAACATTGGATCATGATCATATATGATTGCAAGGGGTAACACATGAATGATTTAAACATCTATAATTTATTAATGAAGAAGTTGATCAGAAGATAAATCCTATGTAATAGAGATACTTTTTTTTATTTTCTATGTCAATTGACAATAACACATATAAAATTACTAAAATTAGATGTTTTGGGGACTCCAATACACTGTAATATTTTTCCATTCACATTCTAGTTTGGGAAATGGATGTAACATCTCATAATAATTTTTCCTCTCATGATTAAACTACAAAAAATAGTAGGTGTTGAGAGACATACTCTTCAATATAAATTTTCATGATATCCCAATAAAAATATTATTTTAAATATCTATACCTCATTATACATCCTAGGATGAATGAGGAATTATGGACTTCATGCTACATGAAATAGTTCATTCATCAACTCATGTATTAGACGATAAAATACTAGGTTTATTAAATTAATTATTCCAATATGATCTTGGCTGAACTCAGGGACATTCCTCACCTTCTTCTAAAAATATATATCTTATTTTTGTTCCTTCTTAATCATTTCACGGATAGATGGTTGTACAATATTTAAACATTGAAACGAACTATCCCTTTTTAAGATTTCATGATCAACCATATATAAATCCATAAATATGGGATATATTTCATAACTCATTGAATAATATTATGAATAATCTTCCCTACTAAAAGAATCAGGCACGTTGTTCTCCTTTATAGAGTGTTAATGTATAAGGCAGTCATACAATATGGTAATCTCTAGCCAAATTATATTCTATATATTCCAATATTTATATTTCAATATATACTCAATGATTTTATAATCAGTATATATATCACACAATTAACCAAACCAAAAATTCCTTTATATAGTAAAAAAATTACTACTACCAACACCAAATCCTTAGTTAAACAACTTTTCTTATGAATATTAATTTTTTGGAATGAAAATTACACAAATATAACATTATTTACAAGGATTCATACAATTACCATCCTTGATGAAATAATATATATCAAAAAGCATTCTTTAATGAATGGTATTGTTATTAGAACAACACTAACCAACATTCTTTTAATATATCATATACTCACCACACATCCATCTTTCCGCATGATCTAGACCCTTCTGATTCAATATTTTGAGAGGGTGAGAGAGTATTGGTAAATCTATCACACAACCTCAGTGGTATCAACATATATTAATAATACTATAAATATGTATTATAATGGTTTGTATAAAATATATCTACATATGTTCCATCTTTAAAGGGCCCATTTAGATACATGATTTTTAATTTATATAACTCAAAATTATACATTTTGTTTTAAAAAGTCAGAGTTGGTAAATTGGACATACAACTTATTGTTTCAAAGATTCATCATCACAATCCTAGAATGTTATTATTTCCCTTACATTATTTTTTAATATACAATAATATCATCTAAAAAGACAACAAAAAACTAATAAGGGTAATATAAAAAGACTCTACGGATTGAATAAATGAATATATTAGGTAATAGGTATTTCCAAATAGAATTACAATCAAATCATAATGGCCATAAATTATATAGAAGGATATCACAGATATACCATTAATAATCACTCTAATTTATTGATAACCAAATAAAAAATAAATTTTGGAAATTATTTATCTCCATGAAATTGATAATTAATATTACTAATAAATGCTACTGGAAACACATTATTAATAAGTAATTTTTATATTCCTAATAATTAATGAAAATAAATATTGACCAATCCTTATTCTAAAAAAGACTGGTGATCTCCATGTTGATGTATTATGCTGAATTAATCCATTATCTTGATTATCCTAGAGTTTATTCTTTAATTATAACACCCCAATTGGTTCTATTCGAGATAGAGTCTATGTAATATTTGTAGCATAATGTATAACATGTATTGAAAAATCAACATCACGATTCAGGGGAAGACTAGGTAACACTTATGGAATAAAAATCTCCCCTATAATTGGATAAACTACAATATTTAGTTTTTTCTCAACCATTTTAGAAAAACATTCTTAATTATTATGTAGTTAAACCCATATTATGGATGTAATTTTTATTTGGAGTTCATCTTCATCATTTGACTGATATACTATAACAATTTTATTCAGAAAATAAAATATAACTCATTGTCAGTGAAAATTAATCTGTTATATATACTGATAGATCCACTCTAGTGATATAAATATATTAAATTTAAAAAATTGAAAAAAAAATATTTTTTGGTTTCACATTCCTACAAACTAAACTTAGTTAGGATTTATATACATGAGATGTGATCATCCAACCATTATGATTTTCGCTGCCAACATAATATCTAATATGTTATGTGGTGATGTGAAACCCTTATAAAACATCATAGATATGAATGATCATGTAGAATAAGAATCAAATAATAGTACTAAAAATTTATTATTATCAATCAGTAGGGGTTTAACATTTCTCGATGAAAACACAGATAAAACAGTCCTTCCTCATTGCTAGAATTAATTTAGTTAAAGGGGGTGTCTAATAGTAATTTTTAGAACTGTTAAAGGGGTAATTAATAGTTCTAAAAGATATATCTTTTAATGGTGGTAGAACATGTAAAAATATTTTTTAAAGGCCACCATATTTTTAGCGCAAGTATAAAATGCTGATATAATGGAAATTTATCAGCGGTTCAAAGAAAAGCATAGATATGGGTCTTTACCGGACCTTCTAAAAATGTACTGATAAATATTTAGTCTATATTTGCACTTTTTGAGAAGCACTGATAATGACCCCCAATTTATTATTCTTGCTAATTAGTGCTGAGAATGAGTATATTTACAGAATAAAAGTTCACTAATGGACACTTGTAGTAGAAGTTATGGTCATTTGGAGGCCTTATAAGACATTTTTGGATTAATAGTGGTGATTTAGTTTTATTTCAGGTCACTAAGACATAGATCTCATTATATTTTTCACATTGATACGCGGTATTGGAAAAACATTTACCTGCTGATGAATTTATGGCCGTTTGAACAGCCGTCAAATGTGAAATCACTTTAAAACCCTAAAATCCCTAAAACCCATAAAACCAATAAAACAATAAATGAATCATAACATTCAATCTAAAAAAAAATTAAATCACTAATACTAGTAAAATTGAAGCTCATGAAACAAGATAAAACAACGTTATAGTAATTTTGTTAGAAAACTAACGCAGTAAAATTTATTACTATTTAAAAAAATCAGAAATCGAACCCGATCATCAAAAAACCATAACGTTGATCCAGTTTTCCATTTGGGCTCTAATACATATAAAAACTAAGCATGTGATGAGACATATGCAATTATGGTCTGGGATTATGATATATAAAAATTTCCCTCTTTTTCCCCAAAAGGTCAAGAAGACCTTCAGAGTAGAGTATTTATTCACCGCAAACCAAATCTCATAAAATTCAAACATCAATAAAATCTGAACCAAGTGTCTAATCAATATGTACCACATATCATACTGAATACCATTTCATAGTATTATAATTAACTATTTGTGGAGTTGAAATGGACTCAAGGATAATAGGATATTAATGTTTTAGGGTTTGAAGGGATTCAGTGGATTTCGAGTTTATTAATGGTTTTATGTGTTTTAAGGGTTTTAGAGTTAGTATCCATTTAAAAATATATATATATATATATAATTATTTAATATTGATATATTATTATAGATATATCTATATACAAAAAAATAAATATATCTACAAATAAATAAATATATATTTATTTATTTATTTAAATAGAGATATATATAAACATATATATATATATTAGTACATATATATAAACATATATATAAATATATTGACAAAAATATAAAGAAAAATATATAAATATATATCATAAATTTTAATACAAAATAATATAGGGGAGCATAAAATGCATTGGTGTATTAGTTGAAGGTCCTAGGTTTGAATCATGCTGAAGGTAGGGGTACACTCTAAAGTGAAAATAATGGGGTGGGTGAAGTGCAGATAATGGGAATAGGGTGAGGATATGATGGGGGTGCAGATATGAGGGGGGTGAAAAAAATAATACCCATTATCAGTGGGGCCATTATTAGTGTTTTTTAAGATCACTATTAAATGTAATCCATTTACATATATTTCATTATCCGATCTTTTATAACACTGATAAAGCCATTTTACTGGGGCTATTAAAGTCATGATTTCTAGTAGTGTAAAATAGTTTCACTTATGTGTGGTTTATAAGTGAATCCTTCACCAGATCTCTTGGAACATCCACTTAAGTTGTAGTTATTACATATTTTACCATTCTCTTATTAGCTTCATCTATGGTAAGTTCATATGATGCTTGCAATGATGGTTTGAATAATGTCTCAAGTCTTTGTAGTTGAAGAACATGATATTTGGGGTATATTTATTTTACTTACATTCCTTATCCCGAGGATACCTATCATCTCTCTAGTTATAATGTCACACTACATTCAAGAATATTGTTATCAGATTCTCTCCATAGTTTTAACATGAAGAAAATTTATTCATTCCATTATTTTACTTTGACATGTTGAATTATTTTGTGCTCACACAAAACATTTTTATCTCTTCTACTCCATTGATTATATAGGAACCATAAAATTCCATCACAATCTTAATGAAAACTTCTAATATATTATCATATGATAAAATAATTTAAATATATAATACCCTTATGAGACTCATCATATTTTAATCCAAGAAACTCTCAATATATAATTTTGGATTAAATATTTCAATAAATTAATTATAAAAAAAATATTTCATGCTTTCCTTATAATTTAAAAAATTGTATTCGTCATTCTTATTTAATGTGAAGAATCTTCATAAAGTGTTTAGATTATTGTTTTTGAGGGAAGTGTTTTTCAAATAATTTCACATAAAATTTTATCCATTATATACATTATATTTCTACAACATCTTTATATTAATTAATTAATATGAACCAATGAGAAGTATTAATTTTAAAACCATACTTTAATAGAATAACCACATTACATTCATTACTTCCTAAATTTCCGAAAATATCTTCATGGGACACAATCAATCAATCCACTACCAATGTATTTTTAGTTCCAAATAAATATGGAGTCTCCTATCGGATGAAGTAATCCACTATAGGTTAATCACACTAACAAACTATTTTAATAAAAAAATATTATATATATTTATATAGGCATGTGTCTTAATATATGAATAAGAAGGGAATTAGTAACTATGTCTCCTGAAAGATCCACTTTTTCTATACCAAAAAATTGATCTCTATATGGTACGTCATGTCGTAACACGATGAATATCAAAAGAATGTTCACATTCCTCACCGTATTAATGTTCAAACCCATGCACCCTAGTTGTGGATGCCAATAATGTAAAAATTTAAAATGTTAAAACATTATATTATATTACATTACTTAATATATTCCCCTCCTAGTAATATATACTATGTAAACCATAATTTAATTCAGTAGAAATACCCCCAATGTAATGTCTTACTAATGTTACAAACATATATTTTGTTTTCCACAAAATACAAACTGTTTATGAAAAATAAATAACTACTTGATACATTTTGTTCCATCTTGATCATATATATTTGGGAGATAAGTACTGTAAACACAAGGGAGAATCACAATTAATCCCAAACAAATATATGTGAGTTAGATTACGTTCAATTACCCATGTGTAGCCATAATATCCTCATAATCAATGTTTTGAGTGAGGAGAATCCTATATACAGTTTTATTTCCTAACATATGTCTACACCATAATAGTGATTGATATGAGACTAATTACTCATCTGTCATTATCACACCGATGTTGGTGAATAATAACAAGGGTAATCCTGATGGACCATATTTTCTATCAATATCCATTTGTCAGTGGATTAGTATTAATATATCCAAATAAAATGTTGTAATCACAACACTTAATCGTTGTTTTCATATTAGTTAAATGAATTATTCAAAATTATATCAAAAAATACTCGAATATAAATTTCAACTAATATCTATAATCACAGGTCATTGGATTTCAATATATTATATATATCGGTTATTAGTGTATTTGGGTAATATCCTAATTTAATTATAAATATAAATATTCATTTCAGAATAAGTGATTTAATTTATATCTAACCTAATCCACTCTATATGTTATTAATTTTATTGTTATTATTCTTAATTACTACTCTACGAATAAGATTAAATATATTAAAATTTCATAACATCATCAATGGATTGGATTATATATTCTAAAACTGTAATTTCCAATAATTTGAGTATTTTTTATTTTAATTTGTATGGTATTATTTTGATACCTCATGCTTTGACGACATGTGATTCTATGGCCCCATGAGCCCGGAATGAGATTTTGAATTTTTTAATGTAAACATGCATGTAGATTTTACTAACTTTTAAAAAGGTTATAGGATAAAAAATATGATGGAACAGTTTAACTCAGAATGACCATATTTTATTAGACTGGGCATAACTTCGGCTGGTAATGGTTGATCAGAAAATATTGTTTTCGAACTTTTAGTAAAATAATAAAATAACCTAAAAAGTTATATTATTCTATCCCTACAACGTTAAGGAGAAAAAAACGGTGGTGTGGTGCAGAAAAATTGTTCATTAAATGAGTCTCTTTAATGGAATGTTTTTGTGTAGCATAAAGATCCATTAATTGAATCATAAAGGATATGTTGTTTTATAAATGAAATAGTGTTACAATGTGATGTCACAACATAATATAAACACTGTGACATGTTTTATTTTAATTAGGTATGAAATTGGGGAAATCAATTGGTGTAATTTACTCTGATGAACCTACCAAAAAAATCCTATCAAATGACTAATGATTAACACATACATGATGGCTAGCAACATTGACACACCTCAAAGAATGGGATGAGAGGATGATGAACACCGACAGCTTCGAACAGATTATGATTCCTAGTGGGTGGATTGATTTAGAGATGAATATCAATCGAGGTATGAGTTTGTTTTATTTTAATTATTATCCATTATTATTCAAAAATAATGTATATGGATCAACCCATGAATAGGTTCTTCCACAGATGGGGCGTTCATTAGGAGGGTGTTTTTCGTGGGATATCTACTGTGAGATTTTATTGTCATTTGAACTATGATCTCAATCCACAAATATTTCAAAATTCTAACATAGAGGGTTTGGGGAAACACAAAAAAGTACTAAGCCCCTTCTCTTGTGCATTATTTATTTAAAAGCATTAAAATTGGATGAATGGAAAATTTGAGGACTTCACAGGGAAGGACACACCCCAAAGAGGCAAGAGGTGCAGTCTATGTGATGAAAAAGCCTTAGGTACAAATTCGGTGGCCTGCAGAATGACCCATCTGTGCGCCATCGATGGTGGGGGCAGTGTGCCATGATGGTTCATCTGAGGTGGATACTCTTATCATCTCGACGTGAGCGAATCAAGAGGAGATACAGGATGGCGGCAGGGACATGGCCCCTTGGCTACGTCGGTGGAGCGGCCTACAGCTACGGGAAATGTTTCTCAGTAGTATGTAGACCAAAAAGTGTTTTAGGTCCGGATGACCAAGTGGTGGTAAGGCCACATTTATTTGACCACAAAAGATAAGGTAGCCCTGCAGACTACACATGGGGCACGGGGGCGGCAGATGCAGCTTCCAAAAGTGTCTCGGCTAGGCAGACCGAGAAGGGCGCTGGTCACCCAAACTACCCTCAGGCCGGAATGGGGCATACCCCTATTTTTCTAGGAATGATTCGGGTTATCAGAACCTAGATTGTTCAGTCCAATAGTGATGGACCAGAACTAGACCCATGAAACCCATTTTTTGGAAAAAAAAAATATCATTCAAACCGAGCATCTGACTGATGAGATGTTTGTGGCATTGGAACCCTCATAATGAGGATGATTTTTGGAATACTCTATGAATAATTTCACAGAAGTTGATATTTGATGAATTTTATGGGGAGTAGTTCTTCTAAGGTCAATAGTGTTACGTATGGAAACCATATAGTTGGTTGAGACCTAAAAACTGCTAACAAGAGACCATATGTGCATCAGATACTATGGCATGGTGAAAAGTGGATTACGTGTGACTGGTTTGGGCCACGGTGGGGATCATCTTCCTTGTGAACTCGCAAATCCATGGTACACAATTGGAGGAGTAACTTAGTATGGCATATTTGGGATGCATTTTTTTGTGACCCGACATGTCCATGGTGGGGAGAGACTTCTATGTGACCCAACATTCCCCTGGTACACATCAGATATTTGTACCACAACAATCCTAGGATAGTGGGTAAAAACGTTTGTGTATCCCTACAGACCCACAATACTCATTGAGGATGAGTTCTATAGTAGCCCCTAGTGTTCGACAATATGACTAATGGTCATACTTTCCTACTCATAAATATACCTGGTGTGACCTAACTTTCTTCGATATCATGCTACAAGATCATTATCGTTGGTTTTTTTTAGGATTTCATTGTGGTCTTTCCATGTTTTTTTGTGGTCCTTGGAGAGTATTTTTTTACTCACCCTTACACGGGCTTTTCCTACACATGTTGTGTCTACTGTAGATAGTCGAAGCCTTGACAGAAGACTTAGTATCGCCAGCCCCAGTGCTTCCCAGTGAGTCCAGGAAGGTGGGGCATAGTTATATTTCTTCCAGCAGCTACTCTACACTTACCGATGAGGTTGGGTTTCTAGCGGATGGATTTTTTATTTTTCCATGTATGTTCATTTTTCTAGTTTATCTTCTTTTGGGATTGTATTCAAGCCTAGTTGACCTACAGTATGTACTTATACTTAGTGGTTGTCTAGTGGAAGTAATTTTCTACATTCCCAACTTTTGGTATTGGTTGTGTGTGCATGCATATTGGTACTGAGAAAAATTCATCCCACTAGCTAGTTGACAGATTTCGCACTAGTCTCCAACCCCGGGCCTCCATGAGTTGGGTTTAGGGTATATCATGGGAATGCCTTGGGTTACATGTCAAGAAAAAGTGGTGTATGTGTTTTATAGTTCAAATTCAAAGGCTGAGAGTCATCTTTTTTCTATTTGAGAAATAGTGTTTAATTTTTTGAGTTCAAATTTCAGATTTGGGGAGTCCAGTGTGGGTGCGGTAGTTGACGTATCCAAACACCAAGACCCTGGATTCTACTTTTGGGAGATATACAAGGAAATAATTGTTGCATAAGGTTCTTATTATGATATTATTGAATAAAATTCATCCCAAAAGGTATAATCATGTGGCTATGGTACTTCTTAATCTATTTCAGGATGCCTCCACATAAACAGCTGGGTAGGATTCTGATTCATGATTTTGTATACATCCCTCCTAGAGAAGAGGTGTAAATTCAAGGACCAGTGCTTGAGATGACCTCGTTTGTTAGTGCACACGTGTTTCCACCACCTGTTGATTAGCAATTACGTCCGGTGTTACTGATAAAGAACATACACATGATCATATCATTGCATGAGTTTTAGAGACAAAGACCTCTCAAGTTCAAGGAAAAGATGTATCCTTAGGATGTTGAGGACTAGATAAAGGCAATGATGAAAGTCTTCTGCTTAGTGGTGACACTACCTGACCAGATGGAAATATTTGCTACGAGCCTTATTTAGGGTTCAATAGGGGGATGGTAGATCGTGACGATTCAAAATCAGGATGAGGCAACCCTAACCATGACAGACATCGAGCAGATTTTTTAGGAGGAGTTTTCCATTTGACTTTGCTCTGTGTGTGCATTTAGGATCTTCTTTACCTATAGCAGGGTATCATGATGCTGGCTGAGTACTCTATGAGGTTTACAGACCTCTCACTCCAATCCACATACAAGGATTGGGACCCATTGTTTAGGTCCTAGACCATTGAGAAATGAATCATATGGGGTATTACAGAATCTCTGTTGTCCCTTAGCATACCCACTCAGGATAGAGTGCTAGAGTGAGCCCCTATTGTGGAGAGATTCATACCAGAGCAGGAACAGGCACTCGGAGCCACCAGCAGACTTCATGTGACAAATTCATTAGGGGTGAGCAGCGTGCAGTTGATGAGGGGGCCCAAGGGGGTCAGATCTTTCTAGGGCTAACCTGAGGAGTATGGGTCAGTAGTATGGGTCCCCTAGAGTATAGAGAGTTAGTAGAGGACTAGGTTGTGCTTCATGGGCTGTGGGCATGGAAACAATTCTTGTGACTACTTGAACCACCACACATACAATCAGCATACAGTTGATTGAACTCCATGGAATAGGCATATGATCAAACAAGGAAGTTCACAGGGTGGTGGATGTGGTAGGGGAGTAGGTCGGGTGGCAGGTAGTGGACGACGGTTTTCATTTCTACAATAACCACGCCCAGGTGGTCCTCCATGGGCTAAAAGTGAGGGATGATAGTGGAAAGGCTAGCTTCAGTTGGTGGAGGCCAATTACCACAAAACTCTAGATATGATTATAGTTACGATATGTGTCTTATCCACCTTATCTAAAGATCTAATAGAATCATGTTCTAGTCACTCATTCCATGCCAAAATCTTCGTTCGAGGATCCGAGATTTTGGATGATCTTTTGGCCCGATCTTTATGTTTAGAAACTCAAAAAGGATGAGATTTGATGATTACATACTGGTGATAAATGTGTGAGATTTCACTATGAGGTGATAGCTTCGGATGGGATCTCCTAGTAGCGACATCAAGGACATACAACTTCATCTTTAGTATGGACTATTTATCTATAGTCCATGCTCAGATTGACTTTTTTAGGTGTGAAATTCGGTGTGTCCTCAAAGATGGGACCATGTTTTCCTTCACCAGTAAGATGGGAACTTTTTCAACATATGATGTACATTCTTGGAGGTGGGGGCGGATGATCACTCATCAGTTGGTTGTCCTCGCCCTCATTGTAGTGGACTAGAGGAGTCTAAGCTTTCTTGTAGTGGTAGAAGGGTATGAGGATGTCTTTCCAGAGGATGTTTGTGGAATACCTCCCCATAGGGAGGTATACTTACATATCGACATGTACCTCATGAAGACAATAATATCCACACTGACATATCAAATGTATCTTATGGATCATTTTGAATTGATGGTATAGTATGGGGTCTTTAAAGTGAAGGGCATTGTGAGATCCAGCATTTCACCATTAGAGGACCTATTATTTTCGTCCGAGAAGAAATACGGGAGCATGAGGCTATGTGTTTTATTCTGGTGATTGAACCAGGTGTACATGATGAAAAAGTATCCACTTTCATGGATTAATGACCTCTTCGATCTAAGGAAAGGATTGAGGTGGTTCTCGAAGATACACCTCAGCTTAGGCTATCACCAGATTTAGGTACAGGATGAGGGCGTTCTGAAGATAGCATTCTGATTCTGGTATAAATACTAAAGGTTCTTGGTGCTGCATTTCGACATGAACAACTCCCCAACAATGTTCATGGGACTCATGAACAGGATCTTTAGACATTACCTCGATCTTTTTTTGGTCATCTTCATTACTGAAATCTTAGTGCACTCAGTGTCAGAGGAGGACCATGCTAAAAACATGTAGATATTCCTAGATACACTTTTAGAGCATCATCTATGTGGTAGGCTCTCTATGTTATAGTTCTTGATTCAAGAGATCCACCTTATGGGACACGTCATCTCAGAGGATGGAGTTATAGTGGATCTTGTGATGATAGAGGAAATGCATACATGGGAGCTACCCAAAAGGGTGATTGAGGTGTAGAGTTTCACAGGTTGGATGGATACTACTGGGGGATCATTCCTGACATTTACAGAGTAGTGTAACCTTTACTAACCTTGAAATAGAAGGGACATCACTTCACATGGATGGATAAGTGCATGCATAGTTTCCAGGAGCTAAGGTGGAGACCGACGAATGCCCCCATCTTAAGACTACAAGAAGACGATGTTGGTTATGTTTTCTTCTGCGACTGATTAGGTAATGGACTCGGTTGTGTCAATATTTAAGATAGAGAAGTGATCACCTATGGCTCATGGTAGTTGAGGTAGCATGATCAGAACATTCTGAACCATGAACTAAAGTTAGCATATGTGGCCTCATATTTGATAATGTGGAGGAACTACATGATGGGTCAATAGTTTATCATATTCTCTGACCAGATTATTTATAGGTGTACCTTGTCAATGAAGGACATGACTATGATGAATCCATGATGGCTTAGGATCCTCAAGGAATATGAGTTTGAAATAGTCTATATTCCTGGGATGTGGAATGTGGTGGAAGACACACTCGACATTAGGTCTAGTTTCAAACTACAGCGTGAGGCGATGGAGTAGCTAGATACAATGCAAATATCCTTTGAGAATGATGATGGAGTAGCATTAATTCATTCAATTACTATCAATCCCCCTCTCTTACAATGAGTTATGGAGGCATATCGTGTTGATGTGGAATGTGACGACCGATGTGATTAGTTGTCCTCAAGACTAGCTCTTGATGGATTTTCGATATGTGTAGAGCACACCATCCTTTTCAGGGGGTGCACCACATTATCATTGATGATTCCAAGGGAGGTGATGGGGGTGTTCCAAACATCCCCTTTGAATGTATTACTAGAAATGGTGAAGATGTACCAGGACCTCCAACACCAGCACAATTGGCCCAGGATAAAAAAATTGGGGGGAGAGTTCATTCCAAAATGCCTCACTAGCCATAAATTGAAGGCCGAGAAATAGGTCCTAGTATGAATTAAAAAACCTATATAGGTACTTGAATTGAAGTGTTATGGAATCTCCATATACTTGGGGATGAGGTTCCCACACATGTCCAGGTGCCATGATTCCATTTGGGTGATCATTAACTGACTCACAAAGGCAGCTCACTAACATCCCACTATGGTGTAGGGATTGGTAGAGCGATTGGGACACCTATACATATTGGGGATAGTGAATCTACTAGGGGTTCCATATATGATCGTCTCAGACATTGATACACACATTATATCATGGTTTTGGAAGGGATTATAGGTGTCCCATGGGACTCAGCTGTGAATGAGCACATCTTTTCACCCACAGACTGATAGTCAGATGGAGCGGACTATAAAAACTATATAGGTCATTCTTTGATATTTCATCCTAGAAATTTTTCGTATTTGGATGAAAAAACTAGAACTATTATAGTTTTCATACAACAAAATCTATAAATCCACAATTTAAATTTCATTGTTAGAGGACTTGTACAGGTGGGTATGAAGATAACATCTATGTTGGAAAACCCCATGGGAGGAAACAATCATGGGTCTAGAGATGGTACGAGCTACCACTGGAAAGGTAAAAATCATATAGGAGTGGATGAAGACAACACAAAGTAGGTAGAAATTATATGATGATCAGATATGGAAACCCTTGGAGTCTGAGGAGGGAGACCATGTGTCCATACTTTTCTTACCATGACAGGGATTGATGTGATTTGGCCTGGGTGTAATGCTTTCTTTGAGGTTCATTGGACTTTTTTCATATTTTAAGAAGAGTTTGATAGGTGGCATATCTTCTAGATCTTCCCCCATAGATGCACCATGGGCACAATGTTTTTCACTTGTCACAGATGAGGAGGTACGTTCAAGATCCATCACATATCATTGACTTGGGAGAGCTTGACATTGGTGTTTGGGTGATGTCTGTGGAGTTCTCAGAGAAGATAGAGGACCGATAGAAGTGGGTCCTTTTTGGATGGTCAATTTATCTAGAGCACGTTCGGTGGTGTCATTAGAATCTCTACGAGAGCGTATGGGAGTAGGAGGATCAGATTCATTCTTATTACACCCATTTGTTTGATTATCACATGTTTTGGATTTCTGGGATGTAAATCCTTAAGTTGGGGAGATTGTAATGTAACGTAATTTTTATATATTTTTTAAATTGTATAGAATTATTTTGATACCATTCACTTTAATAGAATGTGATTTCAAGGCCTGGTATGCCTGGAACGGAATTTTAAAAAAAAATTTGTTCATTTATTTAAATGTGAAAAGGGGGGTTTTAACTATTAAATCAATGCTCAGATCAATAATATGATGGAATTTTTGAACATAGAACAACAAGATTCAACTAAAAAGGGCATAACATAGGAATACAAGGGTTGACTTGAACAGATGGTTTTATGATTTTTCTAAAAATAATAATATTATAATAAAAGTTATTTTATTTTCATCCCTCATTATTGAGCGGTGGACGGTGGCGTTGTGATGCGATGACAAGGTGCATTAAATGGGGCTCACTAATGGCTTGTTTTTTACAGTGTAATGTTGAATTAAATTAGGTGAAAAAACGCACCATCATAGATTAACAAAAACATTGTGACATTTTTTCATTAAATGAGTTAACGCATTGCGGAAATCAATTGGTGGAATTTTCTTTGAAAAACTATAGAAAAAATCATTTTCTATGACGAATGTGAAACAACAACGTGATCACTAAAAACATTGATGATCCTTAAATAATAGGACCAGAGGATGAAGAGTTCTAATATCTTCGAACGAAAGATGAATCTTGGCAAGATGGTGTCTTCTACCACAAACAACCATCAACATAGGGGTTTGCCTTTTTTTAATTTTACCCATTCTTATTCTAAAATAATGAATGTAGATAAACCCATGAACATGTCGATCTGCAGACTGATCATTCATTCAAGAATGTTTTGTCTTTGGGTTTCTATAGTAGGATTTAATTATTATTGATAGAACTATAATACCATGCTGATCCTATTTATAAACATCTAACACAGAGGGCACGGGATGACATGAAAAAGGCATGAGCCCATATGGTTGTGTGTTCTATAGGTCTGAGCATTCAAACTAACGAAAAGAAAAATTAAATGGCCTCATAGGGTAGGTGACTCCACAATGAGGTCAGAGGCCTATTCAGAGTGTAGAATAGACCACTGGTGAAGACTCAGTTGCCCACGGAAAGACCCACCAGCCCACCGACATCGACAATGGCCCGCAACAACGGGTTACAACCTTCCATGACGACACACTAGAGGAGTATGCAATGGATAGAACATTCACAGTAAATCAGGTGGAGTTGACAATGTGGAAGATGAATGGTAGTAAAGACATGACCCCACTGCGATGTCAGAGGAGTGACCTGTAGCCGGGATTGACATTTCTTAGAACCATGCGGTCCCTTGACAGTGTATGGGAGATCCGGCTGGCCACAGTCATTTAACCATGGAAGAGAATGCGACCTCGCTGACGTCTCACGCGGAAAGAGGGAGATTTAAATGTCTTCCATCTATGTCTTTTTCAGTCTAAAATGTTCCACCTACGACAGTTTGGTTGGGGTACGGGCCACCCAAGTGGGCTAGACCGGACACAGACCTAATCGACCCATTTTTGAAAAAACACCAATATCTTTCAAACCGGGTTCCCAATTGATGATTTATTTGTGGTGTTGGAATCCTCATGATGATGAGGATCATTTCAAAAACTATATGTAGACATTAATGGAATTTGTAATTCGATGAATGTATTGGGGATTAGTTCTCCTAAGATAAAGCATGGTACATGTGGAAACCCTATAATTGGTTAAGACCTAAATAATGCCGAAAAGCAACCATGTGTGTATCAGGTACTATATCCCAATGGGAAGCAGCTTCTATGTGACCCTACGGGAAAACTATATGGAGCAACTTCTGTGTGACTCAGAAGATCCACGATACTCAACAGGTGGAGTACCTTCGCATGGCCAATGTGGGAAGTGTATTATCTGTGACCCATCATGCCCACAGTGGGGAGAGACTTAAGTGTGACCCAAAAAACCTATGGTACTAATCAACCATGAGTACTATAGTAGTCCCAGGTTAGTTGCGAGCAACTTCTATGTATCCTTGTAGGCCCATTATACTCATTGAGGAGCAGTTATTTATCATTCTATGGTGTCCGACAATATGACTAATGGTCTCGAATTCTTACTCTAGAATATACCTATTGTGAGCTATCTTGATTCGTGATCATGCTTCATGGTCGGGTAATGTGGTATGTCCGTGGACTTCTTTGTGGTATTTCATTATTTTTCAGGGTCCCTAATCAGTATATTTTTACTCACCCATCCATGGGCTTCACCCACATGAGTTGTGTCTGGTGAAAAACAATGCCACCTTGACAAAAAAACTTGTTGGCCCTGTACTTGGCAGTGCCAAGAGAGACCAGGCAAGAGGGGTGTACTCTTATAGATTCCAGTATCCATTATGCACATACACATCATGTGCGGTTTCTAGGGGATGACATTAAATGTTTTCAGTATACTTTATTTTTCCTAGTTTATATTTTGTTGGGTTTGTATAATGGTCCATTTGACAAACATTTTTTACTTATACTCAGTGGTTGTTTAGTGGAATGAATGTTTACTTTACTATATTTGGGCATGGTTTTGTGTGCATTCATCCAGGTAATGAGTAAAATGCCTCCCACTTGGTGGTTTACACCTTCGGTGCTAGTCCCATATCCCTAGAATTTGGTAGGTAGGTTTTGGGTATGTCACAACATGAGCCCTGGGGGACTGGTCATGACCTAAACAATTGTGTTTATTTTCATCTTATTTTTATGATTTATAACACTTGTATTCAATTTTTCTCTATTAATTACCCATTAGTATAATATAAAATATATTTAGTGTTTATATATGCATAAATATATATTATTATGTATTATCCCTTTAATTTACACATTAATATAATATTTAAATTTCAATGACATCATAAATAATTATAATTACATGACTAATTTCTACACATTTTTCTTATATAATTCAAATATTATCATAAATCATAAGACAATTCTATATCATTATGGATTATTTTCTTATTATTTAAAAAAATTATTATTCATAATTCAATAGTCTAAATTTCATTATACATAACTCCGTTATTAATAATAACATTGTAATTAATATTATTGTTTCAAAACTACCATATATCACAATCTTTATTTATTTATTTATTTACAATCATTAAAATTTATAATTTACAACATGAATCAGATAAATTTTAAAAGATTTAATATAAATTATTATATTATGTCCATGAATAGTTTAAATATTCAAAAAGTCTAAAAAAATTAATTTATTACAATAACATAAATTTTCAATTGATAATAACAATGATAAATCTAGAAATAATATATAATACCATTATAAATAATAAAAATTATACTCATTATAAAATATTGATCATCATCACATTAAAATTTGAAACATTTTACCATGACATTTTAATGATAATAAAGAATGAGGTCATCAAAATTTTGGATAAAATAAACTCAATACAAAATTAGAGAGAATCATTAATATAATTACCATAATTTCTACACCATACTTATAAAATATTTTCCCAATAAACTTATATTTTCTATGGGGTTTTAATAAAAGAATATCACAACACTTAGAATAAGAATTAAATTCCCTAGTATTATCTATAAAATATACAAAAAAACTAAAATCCATGGGTTTCAATTTAGAACCCCCTACATGCTCATATTTTGTCAAATCAGAATGATTCTATAAACAGATGGGAATCTTCAGTATAACCATTTGGTCTATGGAATCCTCAAATCAAACAAACTATATCAATGAATCTCAAATCAACTATCCCAAATCAAGAGATACCATTTTGGCCTTTTGATTATATATATTATATTACCTTGTCAAATGTATCCAATATTGTAATAGTGTAGGTTCCCACTAGGGGATAATGATTACTATGTAATAAATTTTCCACTAATTTTAGTTTTAATGAAAATTTTGAAACTAAATATAATTAAATAATTTGATTCGGTGGATTTATTTAACTACACTTAATGTTGTAGTAATAACTATTATTTATTAATAGAAAATTGTACAGTGGTTGCTTACACTATAATAGTGTTTCGATATGAAAAATTATATTGATTTTCAACATGAATGTTATTAGGTTATTTGAAGATGGTATTTTCTATCATTTTAAATGGTTTTAAGTTGATTCACCACAATTTTCATGAATTTTATTAATTATTTTCTAAAGAATGAAAAATATTATTAAATGTTTTTAACGTATATATCGAAATATTAATTTATATTTCATAAGGAATGAGGGGATGTGTTTATTAAAACATGATTCCAACTCAATGGAGGTATTTTATGAAATATATTTTTTTCGTTGAAGATCATTAGATCTTCCGGGATAATGTGTGGTTTTTGATATAAATCATTAGTCACATTTTAAAATTTCCAATCCCCATATAACTTATTATTTAGAATTAGACATGTAATAAATTCTATTTTTCTAAACAATTATAAAAATTTACTATATTAAATTAATTTTACATAATATCCACATATTATGAGACACTATATAGATAAATATTTAAATCTAAATGTTTTCATTAATGTATAGAGGTTTTTTGTTAGAAATTTTAGAAAATATTTTATATACATATAATATTAGATGAGATGAATCTATTTCTTTTTTTAGGATGAAATACATGATTCATTAATTTTGAGATAAAACAAATTAAATTTTTAGGTACATTTTTATAATACATTGATAAATTTTTTTGGACAAATTGGGTAGGTAAAGCTAGTGGGGGTGCGAATTGAGTTTCCATGAAAATATTTTGTAATGAAAAAATTAAAATTAAATCACCTATTTTATTAATTGCACCCAATTATCATGTACTGTAGAATTATTTAATATTACCTTTTAAAAAGATTCTTGAATGTTCATTAATATATTAGTTTATATGACTATAAATACTTCTAATTTTGAATCTAATATATTAGTATCAAACATAGTAAATAAAAAACATCATAAGGATTACAATCTCAAACCATTTGTAAAGGTAGATACTAGTTTTTTAATTATTATAAAATGAAAATAGTCAAACACACATTAAAATTTTAACAAGTGTTTCAGTATCAATCCAAGAATTATTCCCTTCTAATTTGAAATCACCAACTTAAAAGCAGTTTATTATATGAATAAATGCATCCATAAACTACATCTGGTGTCACATATGCACACCAACCGTTATATAGGCACCAAGCCTCTTCCATATTATGACATGGGATAAAATAGTCTTTGTTTGTACCAAAAATCATCCTTAATTATATAGGGGAATAAAAATGAAAAAATTGAGGAAGAGTGTATCAATCACTATCAAGCATAGTGCTGGAGATAATGATCTATAGATAAATATAGTAAAATAAAAATAATGTTCAATGTTATGATAAAATAGAAAAATAATGTAATGATAGATTATAAAATTTAGTGCTCCTCATTATGAATTGATTCAGTTCTTTGGAAATCATTGAATATTTATTGGAATCTAATTTGAAAACGTTTCATAGAAAATGAATAAAAATAGAGTGTTATGGATTTTTGTAAAGAATACATTATTCATATTTATCAATTTTCTAGTTTTATTCCACACACTTGTTTATCAATGATTTTTTTGGTCTACAATAGGAGAGTATGTATTTATATAATTATGTGTGTGTCTTATATTCATAAGGAAAATATTATGTATAAATATCATTCATGATACTCCATTTTCCATTTGAAAAAACAATAGAACAATGAAAATCATCATAATAAAATTTTTATATAAAAATTTATATCATTTTATTAAATACATTCATAATTTTTTTTAAGAATAATAATTCTTAAATCAATATGACTTTTACTAAATAAAATTTTGTAATGTATCTGTTAGATAAATAATGTTGAAAATAATTTTTGTTGGATACTATAGAAAATGTGGAAGTTGAGTGCCCTTTTGGTATCTACATGATTGTTTGTATATCAGCCGGTAAAATCACTTAGTGAACAAGAAAATTCACTGAGAGTTGGTAGTATCTACTAATGGTATATTTTTTTGTGGAAGATATTTCTTATAGTAGACCATTCTGGATATAGAGTTATCTGATGGTGTATATATGAATTGTAGATAGCATCACATAATGGTTGTTACACCTATTAATAGCTCATTTAAACTAACGGTGGAAGGGTACTATGTATCAATACATATATAATTTTCAAAATTTATCAATGTATCACAAAAAATTACAAACTTACTAAAAATGTTTTGGGGACCATAAAATTAGAAGGGGTGAGACTAAATCAACACTATCTCAATTTTTGATGTTAAAAAACAATGGAATCCTTAATAAAAAATAACATATTAATTATAAAATGAATAAATAAATACAATCTTCTCAAAAATCATGTTTAAGTTCATATTTCTCCCCGTTTATAGATTATCAAAAAGTGGTGAGTAATTTTAAATTGTATAAGTAAAAAAGATGATTAATAAATTATTATGTGTTGTAATTTTAAATAATTAATAAAATACTACATTAAGTGATATGTTAAATACACATTACCAAATGAAGAAAAATAATAGTAGAAAGAATCAACATTCACTCTACGAGAGGTAATATCCTCTATCTACTTTACATCTCTAATAACATGAGGAAAATATGAGGATGATGGAGGTACAACATGCTTGAATACATTTTTTACATGGGGTATCATAACCTCTTCTATTGTTAGTCTAAAATGAATAAATTTAAATGAGGCGTTCTTTAGGGATGTTAATAAAATTTCTGAGAGGGAGGATATCTTATGTAACGATGGTTTGGAAATGAAAATTGTCTTGATGGTATAGGGTAATGATTTGTTAGCTCCAAAAATTGGTTATGATCATGAAAGCCTTATTTAATAGCCTTGAAAAAATTATCATTATCTCCCATGAATAACACGATAATGGGATATAAATTCATCAACAAGGTCATTTTTCCCTTCCAATCCTTGGTTATTGGAGTAATTCTAAAATTATTAGAAAAGACAATTAAATTAGATTTAGGTTAGGCTTGGCATTAATCCTATAGATATATTAATTGATACCTTTAGTGATTTTTCCTTATCACTTATAACATAATTCAATAAATCCATAAACAAACAGTAGATGTTCACAATATGTTATTTAATCTTGAAATTATTAACATGATGATTTGTATTGAAAAACCCTTTACAACATGTACATCAGTCCTCATATTATATCAGATAGACTTTACATCAAATGATGTCGGAGGGGAAGGTGGTGGAGTCCTAGATAAATATATTATAGGAGTTAGAAATAGATCTAATATTTCTAGATGAGATATCACTCCCCTTTTGAAACTAATACTCTAGCCTTCCTTCGAGGATTTAATATACTCCTTACTTTTCCCTGGAATATTATTATACATATAATTTTTTTTCATCTATAGGGTCATTTTGGGTTGGATATGTGAAATGTATAAAGAAAAAATCATCACGGTTCCATGTTAACATAGATTTGTCTCTTGACATAGGAGGACTAAATAATCCCACTATGTTATGATAGAACATCTTTTATGAAGACATTAGGATTAAATTGAGGTAAATATCTAGAATTATGAGGATAAGTAAGGGGATAATGTGAATATATATCCTATAAATGTACTATATCATCCTTTAAAACACACTCTACAACAATTTAAATATAATATAAATGATATAATAATTCACATTCGTTTATTATCTCAAAAAATGTTCCTTTGTATCTCTCAATTTATCTTATAAAGAAGGTATACCATTCTCTGGTAGTCTACCTTGATCAATATCTTCATTTGATTAAGAATAATAGAACTGTTCCTTAGTAGATAAAAGGTATTTCTCCCCCATATATTGTTATATCGTTATACCTATATAAGGGAAAAGGTCCATCATCGAATCTCAAAGACATCCCTTATAATTCACAAGGTTCACCTATATCAATAGAAATTTGACTAAGTAATGAATATATAGATATTATTTCTAGTCCCCTCTGGAATTCCTGATATACTCACCAATTTTATAAAAGTTGGTAAACTTTTAAACATTGTCTTCCCCATCAATATCCTGCTCTAAATACTCAAAAATCATAACCACAAACTGTGGACTCTCTGATAAAGATCTCTCACACAACTATCCTTTAGATTCATTGGAATTTTTTTTATCAAAATCATTTATAATCCAATATCTAAGAAGTATGGGTTATAATAATTCTATAAGATCCAATAGAAATATTTGGAATGTTAAGAATAGTAGGATCACCCCATATTCAATTGAAACAATTATAGATTCATTGTATTTATTTTCAACTTTTTTCTTCTTTATCATTTTCACCAGCAATAACCTCACAATCTTTATTTGATGAACAATCTATAACATCAACAGGTTCCAATCCAGGGTCAACAATATCACTTATTCTATTATTATTCTCAAATTTTTTTGAAATTATTATTCATATTATCATTATCTACTATCCATTTTTATTCCAATGGTTTCTATTCACTTTTATTCTCATACATTTGAACTGGCTTTGGAAAAATCCATCATATATAGTCAATTATTCTTATTATTTTGGAATAATATCTATAGATTAAAACATATCATAGATAAACATTGGGTATAAAATTGAATCATTTATCAAGTAAGGCTTACAAAATTCTATCATATAGACCATTATATATATACAATGATTAATCATGACTCCTCTTTTTATAAGATAATAGAAGAAAATATCATTATAACTCATTGTTATAAATTCCCCCACTCAAGGGCATAACATATATTAGGTAAATTTGAATTGAAACTGCCATTAACCATTTAAATTTTCACTATTAGGTATTTAAAAAATTTATTCCATGGTGAGCTACGAAAGAGATTCCAATTTCAAAAAAAATATCATATATTATAGGAAATGATCATCGATATTCCACCTATATACCTCTGTGTGGAACCATCATCCATATAACTCATTTATTCAAATAATAAAAGTTATTTATCATCCTACAACATTTCTAAATCATCTTTTTTCTATTAATACTTATACTCAACACAAATTTCAAATTTTAAACCAATGAAGGGTAGAGTTTTCAATCTTTCTCCAAAAACTAGTCGTACAATTCTTATCCAAAATTTAATTCAACACTAGTCTATTTATTGATGAATAATACATGAAATAAATTACATTTTTTGTGATAACATTGTGAGATGCAAGATTTTATTTCATCATATCCAAAGTATTACTCAATTACCTACTTTATTTCCTCTAATGATGCATATCATTAGGTTATCTAGAAAGATGAGTCCCTAATTTTTTTTGAATGGGTAAAATGGTTGAATATAGAAGTATGTGGGTTAAAAGGTAGATGATTAAAATAGGGAACACATAAGAAATAATTCCCCAAAATATTGTATTTAGTAGATTTATCATTTTGGTACATGAATTTAGAAAAAATATTTTAAATAGATATTCAATTTATAATTAAATTTTATCAAAAAATTAGTTGTTAAAATAGAAACAGTTGTAATTGGAAATGTATCACTCAAGAAGTATATCCTATAGTATGTTCTACAATATAATCCAAATACTATCATGTCATGGTTTCAATTGAATGGTCGATTTATGTGATATATCATTAATTGGGGGTCAATCGTGATATTTTATCCTTTCACATTATCTATGGTATCATACTCATATTAGATTACGCAATAGTAGTATGATTAATGGGTTATCATCATGGTAGTATTTGTTTGGATATTTATTTCCATATGGATAGTAAATTTTATAATTATAGAATATTCAAAATTTATCATTCCAATATCAATTTAGGGATACTATATTCCCTCTATTTGAAAATATATGGGGAAATTTTGTAAGATGATGTTTTTTACTACTTAAATCAAGATTCATATCACCATTTAAAAATTGATTACATATAATGCGATGTCCAATATTATTAATAATTTTACTAGTGTAAGACATTGTATTCTTAGAAATATTTATTTGACTTTAATTATCACACTATATAAGGACATGTCGAAATTTTTATCCTTAGGCTTGAAATGTTTTTTTTCATCAATATAATCTATGCATATGAACTTCCTACAGATATATAGTCAACTATTGTATTGAATTCTGAAAAAAAATTCTATTCCATAATATACTATAAACTAGATACTTTCCCAAAAGTGAATTGTATTAAGAGTGATTTTTCTATCAAACTTTACACCAATAAAATATTCAATTAAATAACATATAAAAACCAATACATGTAATTTGGGGTAAAAAAGTCATAATTTTATTGTACTTTTGAGATATTAGGAAACACCCTTCATGTTCTGTAGATTTGAATATTTTTCTATTTTATTGAAAATTACGACACAAACTCCCAACAAACATTATATATGGCTGACTAGTACTTATGTACAATAAACTCTTAACTATATAGCTATAATGAGTTCAATAAAAGGGATTTCCAGTTTTAAGAAGATACAATTTAATTTTAATACTAATTATAGCAGCACTTCCTTTTGTACATTGCTTGAAAAACATTACAAGTTATTCAGTGTAGTTTTCTTAATTTAAAATAATTTCAAATTTTTTTATGAAAAATTTTAAAAACATGAAAATATTTATGTTAAACCATCAAAACCAATTTCAAATTCATTGTTCATAATTTTTGAAAATTCAATAAATATAAAACTATTTCAGATACAATGATAATAATATATTCATAGATATTAACTACTAAAATTTATTTCAAAATTTATTTAATAAATAAATGTGGATCATGTATTTCATTAGTAAAACGTTATGAAATCCAAAAAATGACCTATGCCTACCATAAAGATTTCTATGATATTTTTCTAAAACATATAATGATTTTGTTTGTTTATATTATATGAATTGAAATTTGGGTATTTTAACATATAGAGGCTTCATCATGTGAAACATCCTAAATTATATTACAATTTATGAATTCAATCCTGACATCTGCATCATATAATTTTAAATCAAAATGTTTCGTATATCTCTGAATCATTAATATGGATTCATGTCTAGATATTAGAGAATTTTTTTCTTATTTGTAAACACCATATTCTCAATTATACCCTTATGTAACTAATACATAATAATTTTTAATTATTGTTCATGAATCAACATCCTTTTTTCTAAACAATAATTTAGTGATAATGGTTATGTGGTACTTTTATATTTCTACAAGTTCACATACTCTACTTAGATGATACTTAATTAGCTATTATTGTATTTCCCGTAGAAAGAATTAACCTTCAATTGGTTCTATGATTTTATGATGTTCAATAAATGATAATAATTTATTTTTCAACCTTATTTATAAGGGAATATATTTTTAATGAGACTTTATGATTATAGCAAGAATATTTATCTAAAATTTAGTGTATATGAGTCCTAAAATCATTTGGAATAGAGGTTTGTGGAACATTATTTTCATCTATTTTTTCGAGTACAAAAAGATCCCATAAATAGGGATATTTTTTATAGGTATCACCAAAATATTAAAAGGTCTAGAATTGATATCCAAATTTTATATACAACTATTTATATTTTCTAAAGAGGTTTTAAGCTCATGTGGATCCCAGTCATCAAAATTTATATTTATAGATTCATCCACATTTTCATTTTTAATTAAATATAAAATATGATTTAATGGGTGTGGAATATCCAAGTAAACATCCATAAGAACACAAGGATGAATAAATTCAAAAATGCATGTTTGTATTTATTATAATGGAATTTCACCCAAAAACACTAAAGTAACTCATATTGTTTTGTACCATTATATAACAAAAATTTGACCTTCATTAATATAGTCTTGTAAAAAATATATTTTCTTTAAATCAAGCAGTCTTCATAAATTCTTCCTAAAAGAATTAGTAAATACTACTCAATGATCATATTATGGGAAATTTCATGAATGTATTTATTTCCCTTTCATACTACACCTTTCTATTGTGGGTACGACGGTGAATAAATTTATTGACTTTATCCACGTTTTCAAAGAATTTTGTTTCTCTTGATTTAAATCCCTAAAACATTATAAAATTTTATGGTCCAAATTATATGTCTGGTAATATTTTTTGTCAATATATTATATTTGGGAAAAAATATGAGATTCATTTTTATGAACAAGGAAAAACTCCAATATTTATCTTGAATAATCATCCTCTATATCATTGGCATAATTTGATCATACTAAACTAAAAATTCTACAAGGTCCAAAAAAATACATGTGAACCAACAGTAGGTGTTGGGAAGCTACAAATACTCTCTTTTGTTTGAAATATATTTCTTAAAGATTCTTCTTTTGATATGGGTCATAGGATTTTCCTATTGTGAATTCTAATTTTGGTTGGTCTTTGATATATCCTTCACTAGTTAGCTTTCTGGGTTACTGTACATTTCAATAGAATATTATCTTATTAAAAATTCGTGATTTATTATGAATGTTAGTTAAATAATATATTTTTTTAGAAAATGATGAATTTAAATCAACATCATAATCATTATCAATTCTCATAGTAGTGAAAAATTAATAATGATTAAAATAAAAATATATAGGTATTGTTATCAAATATAAGATTGTATTGATCATCAAAAAACAATGAGACTTTTTCGAAATAATATTTCAATGAATTAATAAAATTATACTCTAGAAATTAAAAAAGTAAATGTGTTACTTATTTGACTATGTATAATAATTTTTTCAATTAATTTGTCACCGAATGTGACATATACACCATCAACATTGATATGGTTCTTGAAGACCATGTATTCCCTATTCATGCTTCCAGAAAAACACATATCTAGATATGATAAATTCATTGCATTAAATTCAAAAAATGATTCCTACATAAATAGATAAAAACAAAATTATTTTTATAGTTATATTTTCATGGTTTCTTAAATGTTATATACAACATATTTTGGAATCAATAATTATTTAACTAGTTTCGTATAACCATTCCACAGAAATTCAAAAATAAAAACATTATTACGATTTTATTTGTAAGTGGTTCTGATATTATTGGAATAAAATGATCATATAATGAATTTATTCATTTTTATTCTACTTTTTCCAATTTTATAATGAATTACTATAGATTATTTGGGCGTGGTTATCATTAGAAAAATCAATGTATGAGATTCTCTAACATTTTTGAATCTCTTATGAATCATTTTAAGTATCATATTATAAAATTTATGTTCATTGTTTTCTAATAATTTTTTAAAAATCATGTATCTATATATAGTGAGATCAGTTTTAATGTGAGATGATAGAAAATGAAACTACTTTATACTTTTATATTTACCATTCCATTCATTAAATATATCTTGCTTCATATTACAATATTCAAAAAATAATCAATGGACATATTTTCTCTACTAATTATTTTTTATAATGAATTGAAATATGTCCAAGAGATGCCTGAAATATATTTCATACCATGGTTATGCTTCTCATGAAACACATATTAGATTGTTCATTCTTTTCTTCTTTGTTAGAATTTGATGAACATGGAAAATACATTTTGGTACAATATGCATCTTTTATAGATGTTTTATAATTTTTACCATTTTATTTATAAAATTTATTATACTTGAACATAGGAAAGTTTTCAATAACATTTACATTACCCTCATAGTAGGCCACATTATTGGTTAAATCACCCATTTTTTAATTTTTTTATCCAATTTCCCTTATAATATTACTTTCATTTATATATTTATTTGATTAATACATTACATTTCAAGTAAATTTTTATGAATCATCGATATAGTTGAGGATTTTAATCACCATTTTTAGTAGGTTATTCTTTTTCACATTAAATTTAAACATTGATATTCTATTTCAGTTTGGAGTCAGAAGTATTAAAGGCTACGATCATATTGTTTAGTTCATCTTCTTAATATTTTTTAAATGTAGTTCCTCCTTATACATAATTAGTTTTCAAATGATTTCCATCGCTTTTAGTGTAATAATTCCAAAAATTTATCTGAATGAAAAAGGTGATCATCTCCATATTTCAGGTTAGAATATAATTATACACCAAACAAGGGGTTTATCTGTTATTGTTTTTCCATTTGAATTAATGGCGTTGAAAATATCATTGAACCTAAAATATATATCATAAATAGATTCATCAGGAATGTAGTACAACTATTATCTAATATGTAACTCTTGCATTTTGATTTTATGTTTATAAAGTGAATGGGTGAAATATGGGAGAGTTTGGAGAATATTCAATTGGTTTTAGGGGACAAAGGAGAGGTACATGAGCTGTACACAAATTTGATCAAACCCTTTGGAGAGCCTAGTAAGAACCATGAAATGTTATAGATTACAGATAGTAGCTTCAACATGTTGTATGAACGGTTAGAGTGATTGTGTGAGGATTTTGTGAATGGTGATTTATAAATTAGTAGCTAACATACTATTAATTCAAACTTTACGTAACCGTGCGGACTAAACATGTGTGAGTTAAAAACCACTTCCATAAATATTGTATCGAGGTCGCCCTTGCCATTAATCCCCTCTTTTTCCCCCAAAATAACTCTAAAATTGTATTTTTATTCTTAGAAATCCAAATAAGATTCCCCAATAAATATATAGAAAATATAAAGGCTTCCCTTGTTGATTGGATGAATGATTCATGAGGCTTTTGATTTTTCTTCATCATTTTTGGTCAGATTTATAGATCTACTTCTCCACTATACTCAGATTCTTAGATATACATCCTTTATGGATAGATCTTGTATAGTGAATGAAAAAAATGGTTATATTAGGTCTTTATTATCATATGATATGATATATAACGTGGTTTCATGGAGCACTACTGCTAATATGATCTTTATGAGTGATATAAAAGGGCATTAAGAGCGCTATAAAAGAACTGTTATTTGAGGCAAAGATAGAGGTCCCCTTTATCAGTGCTCAAAAAATCACTGATAAAGGGGCCTTTAATCATCTCAAAAAAGTGCTAATTAAAGCGTCTTTTATCAGCACTTTTTCTAGTGCATATAAATGTTAACAAAAAATTAAAAACTATTTTTTTTTTGCAATTCGAGAGGGGCTTCAATAGTTCTTGAAGCCCCATTTAACAGTGCCACCACCCCATCCTGTATGCCCCCACCCACACGTTAACAACACCCCCTCTCTTTAAGAGCACAAGCCATTATTCCAGCTACATGCATGAAATGCCTCCCCTGGATTCGTACTCTGGACCAACTGCATGTGCACCTAAGCCTTTACCACTCCACCAAATTGCATTGCACTTATTTTTTTAATATATCTATTTGTATATATATAGTTATATTGACTCATATATTAATATATATTTATATTAACTTAATTATTTATATTTTTTTAATATATATATAATAATATATATATTTACATATATTACTATATATAAAGATATATTAATATATATATTTTGTTATATTGATATATATATATATATAGTTATATTTATATAAATATATATTTATTCATATATTAATATATATTTATATGATAAGTTTAAAATAAATTTATAAAATCTAGCTTTTTGTGTGTATATAAAGAAATATATACATATAAACAACACACACGCACACATTTAATATATGTATTTGTATGTACAATTATATATATTTATATATATTTACAAATATTAAATATTAATATGTATAGACATATATATGTTTAAAATATATAGATAATATATATCAGTTTGTCAATATAGATGCACAATATGTATATATATATACATACACACATCATATAGGTATATACATATTAATATCTTTGTATTTTAAATAAAAATGATATTAGTAGTTTATTTAGAAAAGGCTTATATATAGTGAAGAATACTTTATATGTAAATATGTTTTTTTTGTAAAATAAAATTTTTATGGGTGAATATTTAATAAATATGTATATATTGTTATAAAATTCATTATAAAGAACATTAAATTCTGAAAAATGAAAAAAAAATCAATTCCATGAAACCAATATTAATGTAACGCCTATGAATAAACTCATTCCCCAACAAAAAAAGTTAAAAAGTCCCCCTGAAACGTGGCTGAAATTCTGGCGAATGTTAAAATATTGGGGTATATTGACAAAAAACTCTATTTTGGAGTTCTTCTGGGAATTTTTTTCATAGAAAAATGGGAGATAAGGTTTCCTTGGGTCATTAGCGTATAGAGCTTGTCGCATGGTCTGATTTGATATATTGTATAGCTCCAACGGGCACTCGGATAAAAATTTATGGCAGTTTAATGTTTTTGTTACATTTTTAACTTATTTTAGATCATCTATTATTTTTTTGTGTATTGAAAATGTTATTAAATTATTATTATTCGATGATAATTAAGAAATTATTAACTTGTAATTTTTTAGATATTTTAAAAGCCATTTGGACTAATTATCTTATATATTAACTAGAAATTTTTATTTAATATTATATTATGCATATTTAAAACATATATATTATATTTATATCAGTATATATTTACTTATATATTTATATATCAATATATTATTTTTTATGAAATATTTATATTTTTGAAATATAATCATTATCACTGCTAGGGAAAAAGGCGTTTATAAAGCCCCCATTATCAGTGATATTAAAATGGCCGATAAAGGGGGCCCCTTTAACAATGATAAAAAATTCGCTGATAAAGGCAGCCCTTTTGTCGGTGCTTTTATTGGGCTCTTAAAGGTTGGCGTTGCTGAAACATCGCATTGTGGTAGTGGAGAATAAACCTAGTTTTCTATAGTGTTCTTAATCCAATTTTAGTTCTCATCAAAACGATTGAGGTGGTTGGATTGACTATTGAATCCCCGTAATAGAACTAAATGGAATGGTTTTAAATTTATTACTTCTTGTTGATTTGATTATGAACTGTCTGCTTGATTATTGTTAGAAACCATATTTAGTGATGGTTTTGGAAATTCTAGAAAATTAGTTCTTATGATTAATGTGTTTGACTCTTGATTTTAAAATCGTATTTATCAAGAATAATGGTGATTGGTTATGATAAAAATATTTTCATTAAAAGGAATAATTTTATTAAAATGTAACGGGTTATTAGAATTTTGGATTCTTAAATGGGTTTTAATAAAAGAATGATTTTATTTATAAGGTTTGAAATAGTTATAGGAAATGGTTATGGAAAAATAGTTGTGTGTTTATATATTTAATTTCAAGGTCTAGTTCAAAATATGAAAAAGTGGTCGGTGATAAAGGTGAGATTGAACATGGTGTATAATTATCATTAAAAGACATGGTAGATCGATAAGATACCGCTTCTGATTGTGAAACTGCCGTAATGTAACATGTGAAGTTATATTTGTGAATATGTGCAATGGAATGTATATGAAAAATCTTTTTTGAGAAATGGATTGAAGACCGGTATGGTTGATTTTATGGAATTGAGAATTGTTAGAAATTTTTTAAATATATAACTTGTTTACATTTGTTTTAAAATTGTTTGTGAATTGGTTATATTTAGTTAGAAACTATTTTAGGAAATTCTTTTATATAAAATGCTTTATATAAATGTTCGTAATCATTCTATCGTGGTTGAGTGATTAGGGAAGACATTGAGGAAAGCCTACATAGTTTTATACTCACCCCTGCAATGGACCACTGGTGGTTTTTTAGATTCATTCTTTCAGGACATGGGAAAAGGTAATGTATCACACATATTTTGAAAATCCACGTGATACTTCAGTTAGATGTTTCTGTTGGAGCATGGAGATTGGGTAGAATGTATTCATGTGGTCGTCTTGGATTTATTATAGTTATCTTCTATTGTTTACTTTGATAATTATGTTGTCTTACGTCTAATCATTTTTTGGATTGGTTTTGTTATGTAGATAATGGTTGATTGGCCTTATTTTTAGGACTCATAATATAATGGTTTCTTTGTTTGTGGTTAATTTCATAATTGCTAAATCATCCCCCACATTTAGTTGAAAATCATAAATATTTATTAAATGATTTTGTGTTTTAAGGTTATCTCTCACACCCTAGTAATGATTCATTGTATTTTCAAGGCAATGGGAAATAGTGGGTCTTTAAAAATGGTATCATTTTTTTCGATCCAAAATATTTTTTGAGAGAAACTGTATCATCTTTTTCCATACCCTATGGAACATGTATTCATCAGTTTTCTTGGTTTGGGTGATGCAATTTGTTCTTGTCTATTCATTGGGATGCTATATTAGAAAATAATAGAATTTGGGGGACATTAAATCTATAGCATAAAAAGATATATCTATCCTTTTTATGCTGAACTACATGTTACTAGGAAATTGGTAACATAAGTGTTTTGGAGACACATATAAGATAATTGAATTTTCATTATCATGGGCTTTTCCAATGATATAAGCATGAAATTTGATGTAGTGGAATAAATTCCCACTAGAATTTCATATTTCATTTGTATTAATGAATTATGTTTTGTGTAAAAGTGATGATTCTTTAAAAGAACTATATTAACATCAAATGAATGACATTGAAAATATTATGGTTGATGTATTTGGAAAGTGGATTTTTCTTCAAAAAGAACGTTTCATGTTTTAAAAATGGTTGATTTTGGTATTTAATGTTGTGATAGTTAATGTTCAAGAATTTTAAATGATAGGACATCTGTTTCTAGAGAGAGAGACTTATAGGGGTTGTTGTTTGTTTAGAAAATATCACGTGGTAGGTGTCATATATTACAATCGAAAGAAGCTTCGGATATTGTGGATGAACCAGACACACTTCTGAACTAATATATGTTTTAAAGAATAATTAAATCATGTTAAGGATATAGATATAGAGAATCAAGGGGATGAGACAAGGCATGTGGATCATTCAATCAAGTTCATGAAGTATAATCCGCCCATATATTGGGGTGATTCTGAAACTGAAAAGGTAGAGGTCTAGAAGAATAGGATGAATCATATCATTAATTTTATCATCACACCATCATATCTAAATATAAATATGGAAACTTATATGATCGAGGATCATGCATGCTAGAGGTGGGTTCTATCTGTAGAAACTGAACTGGATCAAATCCTTAAATGGTAATATTTTGAGGAATTTTTTAACAAACAATTATATCCTCACACATTTAATATCTATAGAATGATAGATTTATCTATCTGAATGCCGGAAAATATCTTTTTCATAGAAAATGAGGCTAAATTTATGAATTTAGTCTTCTTTTCACTAAAATCTGTAATGAGTGAGGCCTTGAAGAAACACATTTTAAAATCGGGGAATATAAAAGAGATTCACTTGACGATTATGGCACTCTGTATTACATATTATATAGAGATAGTGAACAAAGTTATAATTGTGGAATGTAATATCTCAAGAGAAATTGTTCGAGGAAGTACGATGATACCTCAAAGATATTTTGGGAACTCTAATGTTGGGAAAAGGTAGGGGATGTACACTTATTTTTCAGGTGGGGTGGGGATGTTGAATCAGATGGCCAGATCAGTAAACCTTCTTCCTTGACCATAGATCCACACGTAATGTTTCCAAGGTGGTTCCATTGACCACATGAAGTGAGAGTGTACAACCCAACTATGATCAATCCAAAATTAAACAAAATGGGAATTCATAAGCATTATTGCCATATTTTTCTGAGGAAAATTGTTCGAGAAACATCTCTAGTATCATATAAATCATATACATCGATTGGATAACGACAGAAAAACCACACTCATCAATAGATTAGAGTTATCCATGGTGATTATAGGAACACCATGACTCCGAGAGAAAGGTCAATATCATCAAGGAAAAAACACGAAGAGTGATACAATAAAAGAATTTTATGAAGACGAGTAGAGGTTTATAGATGATCAAGCTGGACCATGTATGTTGAGTGGTATTATTTATTTGAATTATGCCTTTAGGAAAGTGTTGTTCGATACTAGTGTGTCATATTCCTTCTGTTCATATCATTCTATTTATTTGTTAAATTTAAAACTCAAAATGACTCCTTCCATGTTGAAACATCAAAATCCTCTTAGGGAATGAGAATGTAGAGACATATTGTGTAGGTAAATTTATATTTCAATTCATGGAGTTATGCTGAAATGGGACATCTCAATTATAGAAATAAATGAATTTGATGTAATCCGGGGTATGGATTGGATGAAAACATTTCTGTCTCACGTCGATTGTTATAGAAGACGGGTTAGTTTCTAAACTAATAAAGATGTCGAGCTTCTATTTAGAGGACATGGAGTTTTAATCACATGTGAAATGATTTTGTTGGCAACTTTGTTTGAATGATCTCCTACCAGTTTTTGGTGTTGACTTTGGCCTCGATGTAAGAGATTGAGGATAATAGTTTTTCAGCAGTTGTGGATCAATTTCCTAATCTGTTTCCTTAAAACATCATAGTATTACCACTTATAAGGGATGTGTAGTTTATGAATGATCTCCCCCTTAAGGAACTTCCCTATATTCCTTCAATTATATTTGATGACACTAATAGATTCATGGTAAATGAAAGTCCTATCCTAAGAGCTATAGATTAAAGGTTTCCTTTGACCAATCTTGTTTTTGTGGAAAGCACAAGTCTTATTTATGGAGAACGTATATGTATACATATGGTTGTGTGTGAACTATCAAAATATTTACCTAGTTTGGATGAAGAATATGTTTCCACTTTCATGCATTGATGATCTAATTATCAATTGATGGGAGCTCAAAGGTTCTATAATTTTGACTTGTGATCTATATATCATCAATTATGAGTTCTGAAGGAGTATATCTTGAAGAATGCTTTCACAAGTAGATATGGACACTCTAAATATGTATTCATTCATCTCGGTCTTATGAAATGACCAATTATCATTATGTTATTAGTGAATAAAAATATTTTATAGATATCTAGATTCATTTCATGTTGTGTAAAAGGATGAAATATAAGTGTATTCATGGATAGAGGATAATTTTGAGAAATAGTTGACAATATTGTTGAAAATATTAAGATCTCATTGTTAGTATTAAAAATTATACAATTGTGAATTCTGGATACAAGAGGACTCTTTCCTCATCCATGTAAGTTTAAATAAAGGTGTATCTTGGGAACAAGAAATGATGTAAGCTGTTTTCTATTATAATTCCTCAAAGAATGTCATTGAGACATGATGTTTTCCAAGCCATTCTAGTTATTACTGATGCTTGGAGTGAGAATTCTCCTGACTAGACTCTAAAATGAATGAATTGAAAAAGACAAATTCTACATACCAGATAAATAAGGAATGGTAGATTACATTTCAAGATATTAAAGTTCATCTTACATCAGCAACAATCTAGAATTTTCCAGAATTTAGACGGGGTTATGTGGTGTATAATGATTCTTCAGGATCGTGGTTGGGATTTGTTTTCATGAAAGGAGACATATGGTTGCATATGGTTCAAGTTTGATGAGAGTGCATTACAATAATTAACGAACACATGATTTGGAGTTAGCTTCCATCGTACATGATTTGATTTCATAGTACAGTATCTATTTTGTGAGAAATTCATTGTGTTCATAAATTGAAAATGTTATAAACATATATTATCATAATGGGATTTAAATATAAGGAAAATAATATGGATGAATTATCTCCGTACCTTTGACTTTGAAATAATATATAAACTATGTAGAGGAAATACTATGGATGATGGATTAAGCCATAAGTCATATTCTCAGTTGGTAAAAGAAGATTTAGACGAGTGTAAGTTAATTTTGGTCCTAGCTGAAATTAATGTCAAATGTGAAGAATGAGGATATTTTATTATATTAATGTTAGTTTACATGATTTATCATTATGAAAATATTGTAAAGAAGGATGAAAAGTTTGATGCATAATGATTGGTTATGAGTGAAAAACTCAATGGTGGGGAGACCATTAAGGGCTAGAAATTTGATGGGGGATTTGTTTTGTCATATGGAAATCAGATGGGTGTACCATTCTCTTATTGGGAATAAATACTTCAGGAATACCACTATTCGAGATGGGATGATCATACAGGTATACATATAATACATAAGGTACGGATTGTGAAATTTTGGTTGAGTAGCCTAAAAAAGGAAAAGTGGTTGAGTGTGTTACAAGGTACTCAATTTTTTTCCATGTTAAGGTAGAGCATCAGTGACCAGTGGTTAGGTTACAGTATTTACCAATCCCAGTGTGGAAGTGGGAGTATTTAGAGATGTATTTTGTTACTGGTCTCCCTTGAATAATTTAGAAACACAATTACATGTGGCTGATAGTTTAATAAATTACTAATTCAACCTATTAAATTCCATTTATTGATCCTAATGTGGTGTGGTATCTGTGAAACAACTATATAAAAGAAGTGGTAAAGAGACATGGAGATCCAGATTCAATGACATACAATGATTTATTAGGATCACACATCATTTCTACAAATCCTTCTTGAAATCCCTTGGGTCTCTGTTGAGTATGAGTATGACGTATCATCCTCATACAGATAGGAAATTACAAAGGATGGGGAAAATAATGGAATACATGTTATGGGGTTCTGTAATAGATTTTGGGTGATCATGGGAAGATAATTTACTCTTAGTGGAGTTCTCGTATAATAATTTATATCATGACTCAATACATATGGATCATTTTGATGCAGTGTATGGTTGTTCTTATTGTTCTCCATTTTTATGGGTGGAAACAGTTGAGACATAACTAGTTGGGATAAGCCAAGTACAAAAACAATTGATAAGATTTAGTTGATAATATATAGTTTAAAGATAACATAGTGTCTTCAGAAATCATACACGGATCATCGATGAGCATTGTTGGCTTTCTAAGTGAGTGATAATGTGTTCTTCAGAATATATCTAATGCTTTAACATCATAGTTTTGCAAAGATGGACATAATATATCCTCAATATATTAACAATTTCAATATACTGGAACATGTTGGAGAGGAATAATATCAGTTTTCATTACCACCATGGTTTAGTTCGGGGAATAATGTCTTCTACAAATCTTAGTTGAAAAATTATAAGCCTGATCCTTACCACATGATCAAAGGGGATCACCTTGACCTAGAGCAAGATTATTCCTTGGTACATATCCCAGTGTGGATCATTGATAGGAATGAAAAATTATTTCCTGAGAAAATCATCATTTTAGTGATGTTTTTATATAAATATTTACTGATTCAAGAAGAGACATGTGAACTCAAGAATGAAATGAAAGAGCTACAGTCAGAACTATTTCAGGCCATGGATGGTTTTATAATTTCTGAGGACAGAATTTCCAATCATGGGGAGAGTTTAGTAGCTCCTATTTTGGGTATATAAATTTATGTTGTAATTTTATTTTTATAATTTGTACGGGTTATGGGGAGATATTCTTATTGACATTCAATAATATTTTTAGGCCAATGGAGAGGTTCATGTGCAATGCATAGTTTGTCCAAACTATACAGAGAGTTTAGTAGAAGCTATGAAATTATCTTAATTATGCATATTATATTTGTCATGGTGTGTGAAATATTAGGAAAACCATGTGAGGAGGTAGTTTGGTGTGATCTGTAAGGCAGTAGCTAAAGCATAATAAGTGTATCGGTTTCCTAAATGTGTGTGGGTTAATTACCTCCTCATTAAAAAGCGGATCTAGGTCGACCTTGCTTTTAATCATCTAATTATTTTCCCTAAACCATCTCTATCATAGTATTTTTATTCTCATAAGATATAATATGTTTATCATATCAATCTAGAGGAAATTCAATGAATTCCCAGGGTGATTCAAAGATATATTCTTTTGTTATGTGGTCTTTCTTCATTGTTCTTGATCAGTTTCTTATATCTAATTAGATATAAATCTCCTTTATTAATAATTTCATAGATATAAATACATCGGGGGTAGATATTTAATATTTAATTCAACATATTTTTTTATTCGGTCTTGATTATGATAGTATATGTGATCTAAGGCAGTTTTAGGGAGAATCAACCCGATTTCCTAGATTTTTCTTCATCCATTTTGCGGTTTCGTCTAAATATTTTAGATAAGTTGATTCACTCTTGAATATTATTTTTATAAATTAATGTAATGTTTTTCAATTGATTTATTAATGTGTATTTGATTATGAATTGGCTAGCTCTGGATTTCTAAAAACCCTATTTGGTGATGGTTGTGGAAAATCTAGAAAATAGATGCTTTTGATTATAGTGTTTTATTCTAGATTTTAAAATGTATATTTTAGAATAGTATTTCTCTAGAATAATGATGAATGGATTTTATAAAAATATTTTAAATAAAATTGAATAATTTATTGAAATTGAATGGGTGATGAGAATTTGGTTTTCTTAAATGGGTTTCAATAAAAGAAGAGCTTTATTGAAATGTGTTGAAATGGTTATTTGAAATGGTTTTGGAATAATAGTGGTGTGTGTGTATATTTAATTTTAAGGTATTGGTTTAAATATGAACTTGGTCACAATTTCAAAGGTGTAATGGATCATGGGGTATATAATAATTGGGTGATGACATTGTACATTGATGAGTGACCGATCATGAGTATTGAACTCTCATAATGAAGAATGCATAGTTGGATGTGCGAATAAGTGAAATGGAATGGATATAATAAAACCTTAATAATAAATTGTATTAAATTCATGTTTAGTTGTTTTAATGGATATTTAATTGCAATAAATTATATGAAAATTTAACTTGTGTATATTTGGGTTTAAATGGTTTGTGAATTTTATATTTAATTATAATTTTTTTGGAAAATTGGTTTATTTAAATTTCAATATATACAAGCTTATATACATTATATCATAGTTGAGTGAGTTGGGAAGTAATTGGGTAAGTCCTAATGGGTTTTATAATTACTCATATTTTAACACTTTTGAGATTTTTCAGATGTTATTTCCAGTATATGGGGCAGGGTAATGTATCACACGTATTTAACACCACCTTGGGATGCATTGGCTATTTGGGGATGATAGAGCATGGAGCATTTGGATAATTCTTTCTGGTGGTCCTTTTCAATTTCTAGAAGATATATTCCACTATTTAATTTGAAAGTTGCTTTATTTTCTGAGGCAGAATAATTTGGTGTTTTTTGTTTTAGATATGATGTTTTCGTTGCCTTATTTTTATAAAAAATAATATAATGGTTGTTTGGTTAGTTGTTTATCTATTAAAGGGTTACCTATCTTCCACATTCATTTGAAACTATTTGGAATTTAATACCATCCTTTGGTGTCTTGGGGTTGTTTCTTAAGGAAAAGTAATGATTAATTTAATTCTCATGACAATTGGAATATGTGGTTCATTATAAGGAGTGATCTAGAAAGTATCATATTTAACAGTATAAGTATCCAAAATCAATTCATTTAAATTTCAAATTACTTCATATGGTAAAGAAAGTGTGTTCAAAATTTAAAAATTAATTAAGCAACAACTTGTTATACTGAATTAAACATCTCTCAAGAAACAATATACAATATTCATAAGATTATAATTATAATATTATGAATCATTAATGTAATATTTCCAATAATTTATTGGAGATTTAGGTTTCATGTTTTTCCCAATAATGGTCTACATATCAAAACTCATGCTTTACATATGAAATTTGATTTTAATCATCCATTGGTAATGGATTGTTATAATAGAAAATGGAGTCTAGTTTGTTGTAGTTCCTTCCAGCATAGAATTATCCCTAATAATATAAATTTAAAATAAATATAAATTTAATATATTTAGGAAAAACAAGATCATAGTAAAATATGATTTAAAGATCCTTGAGATCTAATGAAGGTCAAAGTCGGAAACTCAAGACAAAATGTTTCTAAATTGTTTCTCTAATAAATAGTTCAATTAAAAATCAATTTTTACATAAATCATCAAAATAATTAATAACATTAATTTTAATTGAAGATTAGAATTATATAATTGGTTGTTTAGAAAATATTATAAAAATTTTGATCATATATCTTTTAAAATAACATTTCACCTACATTAAATTTTGATACTAATATAATAGTATCAATAATAGAAAAAAAACAAATCCTAGTGACCAATATAAATGTTATGGTTTTAAAAATATATATTTTTAAAAAATTGTAAATGAAAACCAAGAAAAAATGTAGATAAATTTAATCATGGCGTTTAGTCTCATGCTGAGGATTATTCCCATCCACTTTTATATCTCCTACTATAAGTTAATTTTTAAATAATAAACATGATCCAAGTCCTGAATTATATTTCTTAAAATAAATAAGTTCTTTCACACATAGATACTATTTTATAGTTGAACATGTTACAAAATTAGTATGTGTCACATTAGACAATTCTTAATATATAACACGGAATAAAAATGGAAATAATTATGTGATAGGTGTGTTAATAACTCTCTAGTTTTGTGTATGATATAGTGATAAATACATTAATGGTGTCAAATAAAAAAAATATCTCAATATAATAAAAAAATAAAAATAAATTAGATATGAAAATTTTTATGATGGGCAATTTAGAAATCAACATTTGTTTTGGAGTACTAAAATCTATCGTTGAAAGGAGATTGTAAAAGTTATACCAATAGTGTAGGAAAACTTGTTTTCATGGATGTGTTGAAATAATTCTTTGTTCGTAGTTAGTAATTATCTACTGATATTCCATTCACCATTATTACATTGGTTCATTTTTTTCCTACATATGAGTGTATATATTTATATATCTATGAATGTTTCTTATGCTCCTGAGGATTCTATTACAATTTTATTCCCTTCATGTAAGTATATTTAGACATTGATGAAAATAATAGAGTAACATTGATATTCATACTAAGTGGATGATATTGAAATTTCATACATTTCCTTTTAGTTATTTCAAGTGATATTAATATGTAATATTTCGTAAAATCAAAATTCCAATGAATCAATTAATAAAGATAAATTATCAGATGGATAATATTTATTGAAACTAATTTTGGACATCTAAATTATTAGGCATGGTGGAAGAAGTCATGTGAGATAACTCCTCAGTGTTAGGTACATCATACAGAAACACCACTCGGTGAAAGAGTGGTATAATAGAGAGAAGGTATCATATTCTTCATATTGATTTGAATAGTATTAGATCAATATAGTCATAGATATATTTAATGGAAGAAATGTTTTTTTGCATATATATTTGACAATAGACCATTGATAGTTATTAGCTTCACATAATGGTAACTACACTTAGGGGTAACTCCTTTCATCAAAAGGAGGATAGAGATGTTAGATTAAGAATGGGAAATTTTTTAATACTTATGAACAAAATATATTTACTATTATAAAAATTAAAAATAATTGAGAATAATAAAAGATGATTTGTGACCATTAATATTAGTTTCTGTTTGATTAAGCTAACATATTTCATTTGATGGATTCAGGAATTAAACCATATATTTTTGTTTACCACACATTGTGGGTAATAAAACCTCATTGTAATCCACCTATTTGGATTTATAAATATGTGGTTATTATATAGAGAATAAATGTAGATTTAAACATTCTCAATTATCTCTAAGTAACTATATCGATAAAATTCATAAAATGAGGAATTGATATGATTTTTTTGGGTTTGGGACAACCATATCATAATTTTTGTGATAAATATAGATGGTATCCTTATATTATAATTTCATGAATGAATCAAATGAGTATTTTAGTGTCTAGTAAATGAATGAGGGCATTCTAATCTATTTATCAGTGTATAAAAAGGTACCAATTTCTGTCCTAATTAATATAATAAACATTGTTGGATATACCACTGTGTACTTGTAAATAATTTTGATTATATAGTGATTTTTTTAATATATTATCTATATGGGAGATCAACCTTATGTAATCAATGATGAGACTTAATAATTTGATTATCAAACCAATCACATTCAATTGAGTAAGGGGTTCGTGGTTCACTAACATGGTATGAGTCCCCAAAATCATCCCACTAATGATTAGATGATCAAATTCCATCACAGTTGGATTGATGTCAAAGTGTAGTGGGTATTTGGATTTGGAAACTTTTGGGGGAACAGTTCGTCCCTTTCATTTGTGAGCATTATGTGGTGTCATAAGTCATGTGTGAGGTTAGATTTGTACATTGAATTCTATAATGAACTCTTAAAGACATCTCAATTCAAATGGAACAATGTATGTATAATTTTTTAGGAATTTACTTGGATAATTAATTTAATGAATATTAAAAATTATTAAAATTATTAGTACCTAATTAAAAACAAATATATTTATTTAAATTGAATTGATTCAAAAAAATATAGCATGTATGCCCTAAATAAATATTGAGAATGAAACAAACATGGGGTGATGTCAAATTATAGAATTGGATTCCAAGTTCACATATAAAATATATTATTTTCAATTCATAATAATATTTTTCTAATAATGAGAAATTATTTAATTAAATAATTTTTCCTAAAAATTTAATTTGTGGAATTAATAAAATAAATTATGAAATTAATTGAACATACTAAATTTATACATCAAAATAAATAAATTGTTTTAAAAAAAATAATGAATGAATTAAATAGAAAAAAAATTTATAAATTAATTACCATAATGATATATGAAGTCACTATTGATGGTGAAAAAAGCATTTTGATGAAATGAATTTTAAACATTGGTTTTATGGAAATGATTATGATAGAAATGATTAGATTTAATAAAAAAATTACATTTTAATTTTATATATATGATAGTATAATATTCAGAACATTGTTGATTTCAAATAAGGAGTTAATTAATTCATCTAACTAGTTAAGTGAGAATTTATTCATGAAGCAAACATGTTATTACAATAAATGAATTATTTAATTTTTTTATATAAATTGGTATATTTATGTAGAAACAAAACATTTTTTATAACAAAAAAATTAGATATATTTTTTAACCACAAAGGATGGATATGATGAACAATAATTTAATTCATTTAATGTAATAATATAATCATGATACCGTATTGAATGGTTACTATAATGAACATGACCTGAATTTCTCTTTATCAAGCACCTAACCCGACCCACCATTGTGCCCAAATAGAATTCCCAATCCCCATGAACTGAAATGGTGTTCCTAAAAATAAAATAAAACATATGTGGGAAATCTTACACACTCAAATCAAGGATATAACACAATTTATCCTCTCTATGGAATATTACGTGGACTATCAATTATACTGAATTCCATGTGAATAATAATAAAAAATTAATAAATAAACAATGGAAATTTAGTCAATATTAATAAATAGATAAGACCCGTTTCTATATATCTTCATAAAAAATCAATACATAATTGATGCAAAGAATTGTAAAATTCTACTGAGAACTAACTACTGATGATTATTAAGTCTCTTACATTTTCAATCTATAATAAAATTGAACATAAACTAAACATTCTAAGGACACACATAGAACCAATGGTTTCTCCCCTCTCCCTAGATCACCATTAGTTAAAAGGAAATATATAATTAATTGGGAAAGAAGAACTTGGTACTTTATTTGAAGTATGGGATTTATACACACACAAAAAGTGTCATAAAGGGGTAGATATAACAATCTTATCATGATTACAATAACAAATAAATGACAAGACATTCAATTTAGAATTCATAAACCCTTATATCTGATGAAATTAAATAATATTTTCTCTATGAATAAGAGTAGGAAAATATATATCACCATCAGGATCATTTTATAATGTACTCATTTTTTATATAAATGAAAATAACTATGTGGGAAAGGATTCATCGAACTAATCATTTTTATGAAAAAAAAATCATTTTAATACCACTTGGAAACCATGAATGAAAACCTATTATTGAATGTTGTTTCCCAGGAAAACCTTGAAATCTATTTAAAATAATATATTCCTCAAAAAATTGTAAGGAACACTATAATATAAATAACCATAAGTTAAAGGGTAATGCTGATTATAAAAAAGACAATTGTGCCACTATATTATAAACTATATAAAATAATGTAAAAAATATTAAGAATGATTCCCTAACATAAACTCCAAAACAAGGAGTATGTCTCATTTGAGCTAACATATGTTCTCATGTGAGATGATTTAATATTATCCTAACCAATGAAACATTAACTTCTAACTTTTTTATCTCCACCGAACATAAGAAACATGAATATACAACATCAAACTCATTTAGATGACACACCGCTCATATACATATATCATATTATGGTATAAAATATAATAATACATATAAATTTGGGTAAATAATTATATATATCCCACTAAGTTTCAAAGGTTACCCTTACTAAGAAAGGTGGTGACGAATGTATAATAAATATATTATTAAAAATTCATAAATATTAACTCCACATCAATAATTATTACCTTGAATAGAAAAACCCCTTTAAAATCATATATTCACCATATAATATTAAAAAATCCAACCAAAACACATTGAATGGGATAATTAATGGAAAAAACTAACAAAGTAACCTATTAATTTTACAAAGTTTTAGATGGGCCTTTAAGGTCACTCAAAAGAGATACATTTGAAACACCAATTTGGGAAAACCAATATTTATTCTTTTAATATTGAAACAAGGATATAATTCATTCATTTCCACTAATCTCACATTAATAATGAATTTTTTCATTTCCATACAATTCATGGAATGAGAAAAAAATTATTTTTATAGGAAATTTAAAATTTAAAAAAGCACACTGTTTTGGTAAGTAAAAATTGCAAGAAAATGATTTAGAGACACAACATACATATCCTAGAAAACCACAATTTTTTTAAAAATAATTATTTATAAATAAAATTTATCTTTTAATTTAAAAATAATGAAATTTCTTAGTAATATATACACTATAGAATGTAAAATTAAGCCACTATATGTTAAAACATTTATTATTCGTTGGTGAACATCCAACTAATGAGGAAACCAATGTCTTCCAAACCTAGACATCAAAATACCCATCTAGAGGTCCAATACCAAAACATATATTGAACAATAATATTCCATAGGTTTATAAGATATATTTGGAAGAAAATTAAAGTGTTATAAAAGGTATTAGAAGAGGAATAGAAGAGACAACCTTGATAAAAAGGCTCAAGAATTTATAAGATCCTCGATAAATTCCATGAAGGTGAATATTAGAAAATAGGAGGCATACAAAGTGTAGGATGAGACTTGTGAGAGGGGGATATGGATTTATTGTCAAAAATTATGATGATTGGTAACATTGGGAAATAAAAAATAAATATTCGTTAAAGAAAAAAATTTATTGTATTGTTAGGAGAAATCATATTCCAATCTTGAAGGCTCACCCTTATATATCAACTATGCCATAAAATCTTCTTTAACTCATCTCATGAGAGAAAAACTAAAAACTATAACATAAAAATACTAAGCTATCATTGTTGAATAATCTCATTCCATGTTTCTTCATGGTTACTCAATGTCCAAAAACCTAGCCATCTGACACAATGAAGAATTCAAAAACACCCATTTAGTAGCCAAAAGAATTACAAAAAATAATATAAATAAAATAAACTAATTTACTTTAGTATCATATGGTTGTTACAATTTCCTAACATGATAAATTCTTCCCACAAAAATGATCTCTAAGATAATTAACGACTTTGAAAAAATTAATATGAAATGAGACTTATCATAACATACAAGCTAGTTATAATTCCTCCAAAATAGTGAAACTAAAGGATAACATAGTGTGATAAATCCCAAAAAAATCCACACAAAAAAGTCAATTCAATGTTTTAGAAAAGCCAACCAAGAAATTTATATAATCCCAAAATCAAAATCAAAGAATAATATGCAGTCAGATGGGGATTGTATGTTGATCATAGAAATATGTAAAGGCTACATACCAAAATGTATGAGATATTCATTGTAGAAAAGACCATGAATTTCAACAAGGCAACCCTAGTTCTTATTAATTTTTTACCAGATAAAGTAGAAGTATATACCATACATTAAGTGAAAACAAAAAGTGGATCAAAATATCATCACTATATATAAAAATCAATCCAAATATATCAAAAATTTACACATCAATTCGTAATTAAAAAAACCAAATCTCTACAAACAGGCATACATGGATTATAAGAAGAAACAATGACTATGTACACCGATATATCTAAATTATTGAATTCAGTAAACTCTTACCCTGCATGAAATACCTCCAAAAACACAAGTGTTATTTGAGAATCTAAGGGCCCATTCCAGGAATAAGGACTTGATTTTATTTTTAATTAGCTACATTGGACTATCAGATGAACTAGATACCAACCCAACCAATCACTTGGAACAATGGTAATTCTAGATCCCTATAGTCTATCAACAATTTCATGGGTACCAAATAACACATTATTAGAAAAAAATTGAGATACTCCAGACCTACACTCAATGATATTGTGATAACTACACTTTCTCTAAACATATGATTTCATACATACCGATTCAAACTAAGAATTTTTTTATTTAACAAAATTTCTGTTATTTAAAAATTAAAACTCACAATAATGACTCTATCCTTATATTATAATGTTTTGGGTCTTTGTGTATTAGGTACCGAAGGAAAATATTATACAATATTTGTAAAAAATTATCCAATATTAATCCACACTAGAATCCATTCTATACTCCCAAATTTTTGTACTCAATATCATATCATGAGGAATAGAAATGTAAAAATTTTATGAGATCAAATTATCAATAAGGAAAAACATATCATTAATTATAATATCATTAAAATAAGGGATAAATTTATCATTTGAAAAAATATCTTATTGAAATGGACATGTGATAGTAAGAGTTTTCCACAAGCCAGGATATAAGGACATGAAATATCAATAGACAAAAAAATATACTGAGGAATATGAGTGTGGAAAGTGTATATAATAAACATGAAACAAGGAGAATATTTATAGGCATAAAGATATGTAATTTCAATGAAATATAGTATAAAATAAACTATAGAGTAAATGTAATAACTATGAATCATTACATAGTGGATTAGGTATCACTATCATATAGATTATTTAGGATATATGTATAAGAAACCTATGACCGATTACTGTTATAAAAACACAATCCAATGGACCAATAGTTTAATAGGGTTTTCAAGAACATATAATATTTGTGTATTGGGATTTACATTCCCATGACTCATTAGATATATTGGATTCAAAAACATATGACCCATTATAGTCTTATAAATCAAAAAAATATACCCCATTACATTATTTGAAATAAAAAATTAATATACCTTTGGTAACCAATGATTTATTATCCAATTTCCCATTATTATCTTGTGAAAATTATGACCTAGAATGACATGTTTTTTTTATTTATAACCCCACCAATCAACACACAAATATAAGTGTTCCGTATGTAATAATGGATATGTCATATAATAAGTAATCTAATGAAACAATTTAGGTTTTCTAAAATTCCACAAATGGTATCACATAAAAAATAATTCATGAATTGAATATCTTGATATAAAATATTCAACTACAAAAAGAAGTATTAAATAAAATATTTTAGGTGATTTTTAAAACATAACTCCAAAAAAGATATATCATTTCGATATAATTAGATAATTTTATTCCTTACATAGATTCTTATTTCGAAAAACAAATTATTAAAATATTTATAGGTAGAATAAATTTATAATAAAATTTGAAAATATTTTTAAACAATGTAAAATTATGAAATATTAAAATACTATTTAAAAATGAATATAAATAATATGACCTTGATAAAGAAAAATAAATTATTTTCTTAGGAATGTGCAATTGATTATAAAATGTTCATTTTTGAGAGGAAAACCCTTTTAAACATTTATTGAAAAATTTCATTTAAACTCTCATCATAAAGTGAGTGGTTGATAATTAGTGTATGAATATGTAAATAGATCTTTTAGGATCACAATAAATAAACCAAATTTTTGATTAAAATTAATTATGGAGATCATTAATGGTAGGGTTGAACATGGATATGAAAGTGAAATATATCATTACGAGGGAATGTGAATTATATTTAATAACATAAAATTTTATAAAGAAATAAACTTGTAAATTTAATTCCCTTTTGAAGATGGAATAAATTATCTATAATTTTAAAATAGAACTATAGAATTATTATTTTAAAACCAAATACAAATATTAATAATATTTACTCAAGAAATGAATATAAGTCATGAAGAAACACGATATGTTTAGTAAAATTTGAAAAATAATATATTAAAAGAAGGAATTCATATAAATAGTTTAAAATACATTATAATTAATTTAAGTATGTATATAAATCCAATATTAAATAATTATTCCCAATATTTTAAAGAATGTTGTATAATATGAAAATATACAAATATGAATGGAACTGTTTGTGAAAAACCATACAAATATCATATTTTTTAATATAAATCATTTTAAGGGGACTTTATAATATAGAAAAGAATATAAGTATTAAAAAGTGATATAGTAGAGCATAATTAAATCATAGGTATTAATTTAACCAACATATGATAATAATGATCAATAGGATTCATTATAAATCAATATAGTGATAATAATTTTTTAAATACCATTATATACATCATTAAATTAAATCAATATGTATTGAAAGATAAAACATGGAATTAATCATTATATTCCCAAAATAATTATATAATTGTTATATTATACATCATTGAGGACGCGTATAAAACATATAAATAAAAATACCTAATAAATAAAAAACATTCATTAATGGATGTAATCTTAGATGAAACCCTTAAAAATATTTTTTTAACAGAAAGGAATAACATTATATATTTTTATATATAATAAGTTCAAATTAATAGAATATAATGCCGTAATAAAATTTCTCCCAATTAATGTGTGTACTATTTATTAAATTAAAAAATTATATTTAGGAAAAAAATATAACTAAAGGATATGGTGTTGAGTTAAGGAACACCATTACATCCTTAATAGAATTTTATTGAAAATACTATGATAGAGAAAAAAATAAATGAGACATTAAATAAAATTATTAACGATTTAATCATGATATATTACATTATATTAAACTTATATACAACAGATGAATAATTTGGTGCATAAAACATTACACATCTCAGTGATGGAAATTTTAGATAAAACCCCTACAAACATTATATTTCTAAAGAAAGAAATATATAATATTCACATGATATGATAAACGTTAAAATATATATAAAAATTAGGATAAATTATATAATTTAATATTAATTAATATAATAATTAAATTATTAAAATAAATTATAAGAAAAATATTTATCAATCAATGATATAGTATTATCTTAAGAAAACTTTTTACAAATTTTTTTATAATTTGATTAAAATATTTTAGAAAAGTTAACATGAATTGAAAAATTAAATACAATAAAAAGTCTTCAAATTTTAATATATATATATATATATGATCATAAATATAGATTCATGATAATTTTTTAACATTCTCATTAAATGAAAAATATAAAAAATAATGGTTTTATTTTTTTCAATTTTAATAAATAGGGCTTTTGCATAACCATTACGTAAAAAATGTGTCAAAAAATGAGACTTGAGATAGAACCCTTACATATTATTATTACATAGTAGAATAAATACTAAGTTCATGTATGGTAAATAAAAACATATTAATAAATTATTTTATAACCTTAATCATATAAATTAATTTTATATTGAAAAATTATAATAATTCAATAATAATTTACATGATAATAATTGTTTTTTTCTTCATCAAATTTTTTTTATTTTAATTTTTTTCACATTAATTATAACTAAAATGTCGATACATAGTCTTAGATAAAATTTTATTCATTACTAGGTTACTTAAGGTACCTGAATATATATCTGGCAATTATATATAAATTTCTAAATTAGTTCTATAAAAGATTTTGTTTTTATTAAGTATAATTGAACTAATGAAATGCTTGTTTTCCTAAATTTTATAATTACTATGTGGTGGTATATTAATAATATGTTCAATATTAATATTAAATTACAAAAAACATATTTATTTTTAATAAAAGTTTCTACTAATAATTATAGTTATGTTTTCAAAGTCATCAATGAAAAAAAATTATATCATTGTTCGTGGAGGGGTTACACCGAACCAAAAAGGTGAAGGATATAATATATTGGTTAGTATGTTCAATAAAGTGATTATTTTATCATACAATCATTATTAATGACTTATAATGATTTTATGTTTATTTAAAAGTTTTTTCATTTATAATTTACGAGGGTTAGACAATGAATAAATTACTAAAAAGATGGAATATGAACTACATCACTTCGTGGAGGTGGTAGTATACACATACCCAAAAATTATATATTCATTTTATGTATTATGGGAAATGGTTAAGTAAAAAAGTATCTTTATAGACTCAAAAACATGTAACAAATTGATAATTTATTAATTAATTTTCCTTTATATGACCCTACATGTTATGTGGTTAAGAAAAAATATAAGTCCCTTCATGGTGAAAGTGTTTTGTATATACACATGAATAATTTTCAAATTTTTAAGGGAAAAGAGTTAATAATGGTCATAAAATTAACATAATGAAAATAATTAATATTAAAAAAAATATTTCCCTATATTATATTAGTAAAAGTAAATTTTTATTAGAATGAAAAAGATGATAAAATTTTACTAAGTGATTAGTAATCACACCGAGAGTTTGAGCCTTCTTTAAATTACCTCTTAGTAATGGAGAATTTTGGGGTATTTCATGGATCAATGGGATTGATAATTTTTAAAGTCTATGTAGAAATTAAAATAACATATTTCTATAGGGAAATTTAATTTTATATTGAATGTCATAGGGTTGTTTGATGTCTATTTTTATAATTCGGGAGAGTGGAATTTTTTTAATTATACAATAGACAAGTTAATATGGATGGAATGTTTCTCCAATAGAAGAAAATAAATTATAGAGGGTGAATTTATGTTCATAATCCTCTCATTCACTCATTGGGAGATAATATTTATTGACACTTTGGAATTTTATCCATAGTTTTTTTTTTGGAAAATTTTCTTTTTCCATAATAACTTTCATAAACATACTAATAATTTTTAATGGGAATGAATAAAATTATAATATTAAAAAATATTTATATTCTTATTATACACTTGATATTTTTTATAATATTAAAATTTTAAAGTATTAAAAAATAATTTTTAAATAATAAATCTATAACATATAAAATCCAATTTAAAAAAAAATATCAATTTGGTTCAAAATATTTTATCATGTGTCTATAAATTAAATGTAGTATTTAAAAGTGTTTGGATAATTATGAAATAACAACTTTTTAAGAAAATGGTTTCATGCATATCTATTAAAAAAATTATTCTATTGAGTTATAAAAAGTCATGATATATTTATCAACCTTATTTTGTTATACTTTCCTACAAATTACTTATTTTATAAAAATCATAAAAACTTATTTTGAAAAAATATTTTAATGATGAATCCCAATATATCATTATTTTTACTATTATAAAATGAAAATTTAATAATTTAACATTTAAACATAAATATTAAACATACTAGAAAATATATTTTAATAAGAAAATTAATATTTTAAAATTTTATTCCCTTATTATTTAAAATCAATTAAAAATTATTGTTTCAGTGCGGATGTGCGTCGGGTTTCTGTTCCGACGCTGTTCCGCAAGGACGCGTTCGCGCGTGTGCTCGTCGACCCGAGGGGATGGGAGCGCGGCTTGTGCTCCCGCAGTCCCGCTTTCCAAAGGCGGGCGGCATCCGCCACTTATTCAGGGACGTCTGCTCCTTGATCGAAACCGGGATGATGGGATGTCGGCTCCTCCTTCCGTGGACGTCTCCTCGGAACTCGTCGCCTAATCCGGGTCTCCATCATAGATTTAAGAATGTTCGTGAATCTCGTTCCCGGTGCCATATCTTCATGGACACCGGTTAATTACACGGCTTCCGCCCAGACGCTCCAAGGATTCCGGTCGGGGCAGCAACCTGCGGTGATGAGACCGGGTAGCTCTGGGTGTTGGGGGCGTGTCTTAACACTACGACTCTGCATGTCTCCCTTCCGTCCCTAATGGGGCTTCTCAAAGGCGTGATGGCCTGAGGCATCCCGCGCCGGGTGCGGGGAACTGCGTTACCTGAGGTTTTCCTCAGCTTCCCTTGTTTGACACGGGGTATGCCGCGAGTTTAACGTCCAGCGTGGACGGCATCAGACTGATCAACACGAGGAGTGGATCAGATGATAGAACCCCTTGCGGGGAACCTCCGACGCTGGGGCCAGCGCATGGGCGGCTTCCCGAGTGAAGTGGAGTGGAATGAAATGGCATGACCCCACTGAGATGTGGCGGCCCGGGTAAGGATCAGGATGGATGATGGAGTGAAGAGCTTGGACCCCGTAGAGGCTTCCTACGTACCGCGCGTTAGCGCGGATCAAAGTCAGCGTAGTTCGAATATACAGTTTAATGTCATGCTGGACGATGGCAAGCCGACTCACGAAGAGATCGAGGCCGCCGGGCGGAGGATTGAACCGAACCACCTCACACAGAGGGGGATGGAACGGCCGGGTGGATCACAGTTTCACGTCATGCTGGACGATGGTGTTTGGGGCTTACACTCTATGGAGGCCCATATGCATCAAAGCTCAGTTGGAGAGGGACTTGGGCCGAAGGTGAGAGACACCTCGATCCCTGTCACGCCCTCTACTGGCTTCAGCAGTGGGGAAGCACAATGGAGATACACACGTGCAGTCCCCCACAAGAAACTAGGGGTTTGTAATACCCTATCCCCGTGGGCGAAGGCCACTCCAATAAATCGTTCCTAAAGAGGGGCAATCCCGACATCCTTGCAGAGACGAGCGGGTGGGGGCCACATCCAAACCGGGGGGGACCCTGCAAGCGAGGCACGGGATCGGGTGATGCAGACGGTTTAACGTCTTTCCGGACGAAGTACAATTTAACGTCGTGTGTTGAGGACGAAGCGGACGGTTTAACGTCTTGCCGGACGAAGTACAGTTTAACGTCGTGTGTTGAGGACGAAGATGTTTGGCAGTTTAATGTCTTGCATCGCGGACGAATGCAGTTTAACGTCGTGCGGGACGAAGATGCTTGGCAGTTTAATGTCTTGCAGTGCGGACGAATGCAGTTTAACGTCGTGCGGGATGAAGATGCTTGGCAGTTTAATGTCTTGCAGCGCGGACGAATGCAGTTTAACGTCGTGCGGGATGAAGATGCTTGGCAGTTTAATGTCTTGCAGCACGGACGAATTCAGTTTAACGTCGTGCGGGGCGAAGTTGTCGCCGATGGGTCCGTGTCACTTCGCGCGAGCCTGGAGGGCCGCACGGGAAGACAACGTACAGTGCGGGCACCCGGAATGAAGATCATCGGGTGCCACGCAGGCGGGTACCCTCAGGGGGTCAAAGGGGGCGACCCTGGCGGTTTGCGCGCAAAAGAGGAGATTGGCGCGCAATACCATGTGTCGGTGCGCAATTGGGCCGGATGGCGCGCAATTGGGCCAGCGCTTTGCGCGCGGAAGACGAAGATTGCGCCCACCGGGCCTCTGATAGCGCGCGGGGGGAACAGCCCATTCTTTAACGAATGACCACGTAGGAAGGGGGTGCGCGCAATCGGGCTGGATTGCGCGCACCCGGGGGAAATTGCGCGCAAGAGGCTTCTTTTGCGCGCTAAAGCCTTCGGGTGAGAGATTGGTCAAAGGAAAGAAGCCAGAGGGGTTGCGCGCGAAGGCGAACCCCGGGGCTTACTTGCGTGGAATAAAGGAGGTTACCTGAAGATCGACATTGCGCATGGAGGGGGCAGGATTGTGCGCACGAGACCCTTCGAATTCTGTCAACCTCTAAAACGTTGGGGGTTGCCTTGTATTTATAAGCAAGCCCGGGCACTGAATCTCGCCGCCACCGCGCAATTCATGGCGCGGGAGCGAAATTTCCTTCTCGGGCGCGGAATCGGGGCCCCGACGCGCAAGGGAGCAGCGCGGGCCGCGGGCGGGCAAAATTGTGCGCCGGCCCGGCGCATTGCGCGTATCCCGGGAGGATTGCGCGCCTCACTTCAACTTTGCGCGCGGGCCTCCAAAATTCCGCGCAAGGCCTCCGGGCCTTCCGAAACGTGCTTCTGACTCCAAATATGACCTCGCTTTCCTCATCCGGAACGTCGTTTGAGGAGTAACGGACTTTTCCGGCATCTACAAAATCCCCCCCTCAGAATCTGATCGGCGAGAGGTCGCAGCGATCGGGTTCTAAGGGAGACACCGGAATGCCGAAATCCTGGGTGGCGCGGGACTTGGGCGCGCAAAAAGGGCGTCGGGCGCGAAATTCGCTGCCGTGGTCGCGCAAAGCGCTTTCCGCGCGGCGCGGAGACCCGGCCTCGCCTATAAATAGGGGCCCTGGGTCCCTCGTGCCGTACACAGGCTTTCCGCGTGATAAGCTTCCCAGCTCTCGTGCGCGAAATTGCCTTTGACGGCGCAAAATTCGCCCGTTCGGCGCGCAAACCCATCCAGATTTCGGCTTGATTTTGCGCGAACACCTGGGGTTTTACGCGACAGAATTCCTAATTGTGCGCCGTCCACTAGGATTGCGCACCAACTCCCAAATTTTTCTACCAGCCTCCTCCGATTCCGCACACCTCATCCCTTAACCCACACGACTCTCGGAGCTTCCGAGATGGCCGAAAATCAAGTGAATGAGGGGGATGCCGCCAGTCGCAGAGCTAAGATGGCGGCGAACGAGGAGGTCTACGGAGCCAAGGAGATTGTTTCCAACAATCAATCCTTGTTCGATTTGCTGACGCCGGCCCAGAAAGTGTATCCGCTGTCGGACAACTTGCCACTCTGGAACTACGGCATCCTGGATGAGGTTCCAGTGCCGGGGTTCGAGGTTGATGCGCCACTGACCTAGGTGACTCGGGAGGACGAGCTTCCCCGCTACAACATCACCAACAACGGGCATCCTGCCAGGGAGACCAGGCACTTAAATGTCTATGTCCTGAACCTGAGGACGCGAACCATTGCCAGGAGTGAGCCTGATGCGGAGAACTCTCCAGCCCTCTACTCGAGCACGTATCGCCAGAGCGTCACTGACGACACCAAGTGCTGGCTGAAGGATTGGGACTTGCGGTCTGGGGGAAACTTCACCAGTGAGTGGGCCTGGGTGTTCTGGGTACGCCATACCTGCGATCACTTCGCGGAGGAACTGCGGTGCATCGGCCTGTTTGAGGCGGTGTGGACTTCGCAGTTCCACTTCTACCAATAGCCTGAGCGTGGGCTGGAGCTGTTCACCCACTGGTCCCCGGATACTAACACCTTCCATCTTCATCATGGGGAGGTCAGCATCGGTCTCTGGGACATCCACTGCATCAGAGGTATCCCGCTGGAGGGTTACCAATATGATGAGTTCCTGCCTCCGAGGAACACCTGGGGCAACAGGTCGCGGACTCCCATCTTGTCGTGGCATCTACTGGACCTGGCTACGGAGCGGCTCGGGGTCAAGGACTTCCCCAAGGACATAGCCTACAAGGAGTGGTTCGGCCAGTTCTTGGATCATGAACCAGCGGTCAAGATGCCAGGCAGGGGGAAGCGGTGCCCAACCGCGGCTCAGAGGAGCCGGAACGGGTCGTACTGGCGGGTCCTGGAGACGGGAGACTACCGCTCATGGGGTTACCGCGTCATCGAGGCCCGGGACCCAAATGTCCGGTACGCGGCGTTCCTTGCCGCCTTTCTGAGTGGGCGGCTCCTTCCAGTGCGGGACGCGAGGATGGGCGTCCGCCCGGCGACACTGGTGATGGCGGGCGCCATGGCCGCCAACAAAAGATACAACCTCGGGGTCCCAGTGCTGGCTAAGCTATACACCATCCTGGGACGCATCTCGCGAGGGGGGTCGCCACGAAGGGTCTGTGGGCCCTTTCAATTCTTCCACGGCTGGGTGGCTCCTCACCTCGGTGGGTACACATTTCCAAACGCCGTCATTCCTCCGGGTGACAGCCTGCGACCCTCCCTGCTGAACATCGCGGGGGTCGCTCCGATGGCGCTAAATGAGGAGGGCGTGAGGATCCAGATTGGCAATCACGCCAATTTCAACTTCAGCCCGTTCCCCACTCCCGATGGCCAGATGATCGACAATGGGCAGCGTCTGTTGGAGCAGCACGAATACTTCCTGAGCATGCGGGGCGGGGTGCTCGTGGCTCGGATTGACGGGAAGGTGATCTGTGAGCCCTACGTGCCAACCCAGTTCGCCAGACATTTCGGGTGCCTTCAACGGATGCCGAAGAGGGTATTCACTGATGTATGAGAGGAGACGAACCCTTGCGTCCTTCGCCAGATGTGGCTAATGTTCGCCGCTTTCGGCTCTGGCGATGTCATCACTCTCCCATCTACCGGGGTCGACGCAGGCTTGGCAACCGAGTACGCCGAACACTGGGCCATCGCGTACCCCGAGGGGCTTCTACGGAAGCCAGTTCGGCGGCTCAAGGTCACCCGTGCGGAGACCGGGCGTCAAGGAAGGAGGCGAAGCGCCGTTACGCGGGGGAGAATGGATGCGCGCCAAGCAGTGGAGCCGGCGCGGGCAGGGACTTCGGCGGCAGGCACATCGCGGACTGCCGCCACGGCCTCAGCGCCCAGAGAGGGGGCACATGCGGTGGTCGGGGAGCGGCCCGGGAAGCAGATAAGGCGTCTACTCGAACCCTCCCACGATGCAGTCTTCCCAGCGTTGTGGTCGGCCTGGATGACCCTACGGCAGTCGCTGGGGACCGAAGCCATCTGGCGGAAGATACTCAGAGAAGGCATCCATCTGCCAGAGGTAGGGCGCCTTCAGGTCGCCGACAGGGTGAACTTCCACCGGCGGTATGCGTATCTGACGGCCATGGACGAGTACGCGCGCCAACTTGGTCAGCGTGCGGAGCCGTCCCTTCTGGTGAAGGTGATGCTCGGTCTAGATCCTGCTCCAGAACAGATGCCGCCGGAGGAAGGTGACAGTAATGATGACTCCGAGGAAGAGGAGGAGACATGGGAGGATGAAGGCTCTGAGGGAAGGTCCCATCCAGGGAGCCCACGGGAGAGCGGTGAGGTGGCCGACTCTGACAATATCGAGATCACTGAGCTCCTCGAGGTCCACTTCTATCCCTACTCAACCTGCTTCGTCCATTCTCTTATGCAGCTTCTAACCCATTTCTTCACCTTCCTCAGGAGTGCACGGATGCTGGTCAGGCATCCTCAGTAGGAGTAGGAGAGGCACCAGCAGGACAGGGCGGGGGCCAGACACCCATCATTGAATTGACAAGCGCTGAGTGGTCCCCTGCTGCAATTGCTCCTGCGGCGGCCGGGACAGCAGAAGATGACGCTCTGAACTCCCGTAAGTCTCCTTACTTTACTGCTGGTGCTTGCCATTGACGATCCGTGATTAACCGCGGCATGCCTTGCGCAGTGATCTCAATACTGGAGGCTCGTTGGGCTGTCGAACCCGGGCCATCCACGAGTGGACCAGTGGCAGACATGCCGCCTTCTCCAGAACGGACTTTTCACACCGAGTCGGCCCCACCAACTGCTGATCAGGGGGCAGTGGACGCCGGCAGTGCTGCCATCGGAGAGAGGTCGGGGGCTGATGAGGGTGTCAACGCCGCTGGGGCGAGAGAAGAAGGTCGCCCAGATGTTGGGGAACCTATCCCCTGTGAGGACATCCCAGGGGCGGACCCTACAGCAGAACTGCTGGCTGCCTTCCCTACCTACCGGCCTGCCGACCCCGAAGAGATGGACGACTCAGACTCAGAGGTGGTCGAGGAGAGCCGGATAACGCGCCACAGGGAGTGGAAGTGCATCCAGCGCTTCCTCAAGCGACCCCCATCGGAGTGGCTGGGGCGCATGGGATCGCTTCAAACCAGGCAGCGCTTCCTGTGTGCCGGGGGAGCTGATGCTCAACGCCTCCATCTGACGGTCCGTGATTTCATGGCCGAAAAGATGCGCGAGAGCCACCGGCGTGCCGACGTCGCACAATGTAGGGACATGTCTGAGAACACGCGGGCGCTCCTCGTGGCGGAGCAGGAAGTCCGGCGCCTAGAAGGGCAGGCGGCAGAGAAGGAGGCCTTCGTCGCAGCGTGCACTGAGCTTGTGGAGCAATTGACGGCCCAGATGGATGACGCCCAGGTACAGCTGACGGAGGCGGGCCACCAGATGGTCACACTTCAAGTCGAGCGGGAGCGTGCAGAAGCCAGGATCGACGAACTGCGCGCTGCGACCGTCGACAAAGAGAGGGCATGTAGAGAGCGAGAAGCAGCTCTGGAGGCCGCCGGCCAAAGGGTAGCGGCATTAGAAAGATTCATTCAGCATGCTAATCCCTATGGGATTTGTTTTTTCCATTCCAAGAATATTTTGCTTCCGCTACTCAATACTTCGATCCATTTGTATGAATCAACATATTTTTCTGCATCTTTTGGATTAACGTGCTCAACCACAATCCATTGTCTTGCGGGAGCGTTAACCAAGATTCAGGCATCCACATTTGGGTCTAGATTTCTAAGGAAAAGAGGGAGGTCATTCCTAGGAAAGGAGACCTCAGACTTAATCAATGTACCATCCCCCCAACTTGTTCTGACACACGAGCAGGACAACGCTAGGGGCGTTGAGATTTTATCCGAACATAGGGAGATGAAAAAGGGTGAATTGCGTGTTCCGAATTCAGAAATCCACGATGGTCAGTCTTCCAGGAAATGCCCAAGACGGCAAGCGGACAATGGATCAATCGACCATACTACTGCAATAGACGGACCGAAGGTCATCATTCATGTTGCAGGAGGCAGATCACATGTCATCACCAATACCATTTTGGGGGTTCCTTTAGACACAAGGGTGGAAATCCTGGACCAAAAGAGCATGTGAATCATGGGGCGAAGTGATGATTTGTTCGGACAGAATCTAACGCACCCAAAATTGCGCCACCGTGGGGAAATCGTATTAGGCGGATGCACTAATCTGGCCGTGAATCACCCCAATCCTTAGACAGAACCTCGTTGACGAGGAAACTGTCGCTTCCCATCATTGCAATGGGGCATCCCGAGCTGAATCAGGGAGAATATCACAACCGCACCACTCTACCAGAAGCCAGGCCAGACGACCGGTGATGACGAGGGGCGGGACTCAGCGATCCCTGAGGCTGGACCCGAGTCGAGATGCCCGGGCGTTCCTACGTACTCCATCAGGATGGAGATCAAGCCACACGTAGTTCTGAGAGTGCAGTTTTAACGTCATGCGGGACGTAGAACCCCGATTAGGGAGATCTTAGTTTAAAGTTGTAGAGCTCGGACCATGGGGGAAGATCTTAGTTTAAGGTCTTAGAGCTCGGACGATAAGAACCTCAATGTACGCCACATCGTGGTCCTATCCCCTGGATATGCGAAGATGCACTGAGGGATAGTGCCAAGAGTGCCGAGATTTTTCCTGGCTAGAATGGGAGGTGGAAAACGTAATGTGAATCATGCGGCCATTCACTCAAGGACTGGGGGCACCGGCGTAACGATATGGGAGTACTGCCGACCGTGGCGGAAATGCAGCATCAATATCGCACTGACCGTTGATGGAATGAGGCAGCAAACGACCATCAACCGCTCAAGCGCAGGATTCATATCGATTTGCTGCCCAAGGCCCTTGGGGGTACCAGCCCGGACCGGTGGGGGAGCACTGAGGCATTGTATCCAGACCGCTAACGGGGTTTCCACCCAGGGCGTAGGTGATGGGTCCGAATGAAGGGGAGCATGAAGCCTGAAAAGTGGAGGGAACCTGACCAAGCTGAACCTGACCCTCCTGGCAATAGACCAGAGTACACTTGACACCGGTGGACCACTGCAAGGGGTCGAAGGACATGCCTTGAGGGTGAACCGAAGGCGGCGGATTCCCCAGAGAAGGGGGAATCTTTAAGAGGTGGGGGGCTGGACCTGAAGTTTCAAACATCCGGGAATTCCTACGTATCTCATAAGGATGGGAATCAAGCCACACGTAGTTCTTGAAGCGCGGCGCAACACAATCGGGCACCAGCGCGGGGAGGGGTGCGGGTCTGGCCCTCGAACCCAAAAGAAGCGTTATTTGATATTTCTTGTTTGTCCTTAAAGGTGGATGGTTTTTCTTTGTGCAGCGACATGCCTGTGATTAAGAAATCCCTGGCGTCGCCACAATAATCAAGCCATGAAAGGAATTGATAAATGTCGTGGTTATTAACCAGCGCCCAACGTGAGTGTCCCCTGAGGAGAACATCACGATGCAGTGTCGTTTCTCGTCGGGCGGACAAGACGATCACAGTTTACGGTCGTGTGGTTAGACCAAGCAACACAGTTTAAGGTAGTGTTGTTCGGACCATGGAGGAATCCGCTTATTGCGATACGGCGGACCCAGCGGAGGTGGGGACACATCCCAGCCCTGCGGTCACGCACAATTCCAGGAGAAGGATCCTGGGATAGGGGCCTTCATATGTCTATCAACCGAGGGGTAGAGATGCTAGCCTCCAGCTATGTTGGGCCCAGAACACGATTGTTCGGGAGACTCCTTCATCCTCATGGGGACGAGGGTCTAGCTACACATGGCCCTTAGGGAGGACATTAGCATATCATTGGTGCTCATATCGTGGGAGCCTCAAATGGCACCATTACCCTGGTTGGCCTGCCTAACGTGTAGGGGTGTACTGAGGGTCAGTATGAAGAGAGAGTGTCGAGTTTCCAGTACAACGCACTGAGGCGGAGTGTGACAAGGACTGCGCAAACAATGTTCAGAGCCTGAAAGAGTTGACGTGGCGATCAAGGATGTCGCTGACCATATTCGCAACACAACATCCGATCGCGTCAGCCTAGGATGAGGGAAACAAACGAGCATCAACCGCTCAAGCGCAGGATTCATATCAATTTGCTACCCAGGAAGGCCCAAACAAGAGGAAGCGCAAGGCCCGACAAGTAACACAGGACTTTTCGGGATTGAATCCGACACTACAGGTCATAGAACGGAGTACCCCAAAACATGCTAACAGATCACCGAAAAGGGTAGGAGGACTCACCTTGAGGGCAACCAAAGGATGGCAGATCCCCGTGATCAACCAAGAGACGGGGATGGACTTGGAACACAAGCGTCCAGGCGGTCCTACGTATCCCATAAGTATGGGAATCAAGCCGTACGTAATTCTTGAGAGGCAGTTTAACGTCATGCGGGACGAAGTGCAGTTTAGCGTCATGCAGGACGAAATGCAGTTTAACGTCGTCCGGGACGAAGTGCAGTTTAACGTCATGCGGGACGAAGTGCAGTTTAATGTCATGCGGGACGAAGGCTGAACAGTTTAACGTCTTGTAGCTCGGACGTGGTGCAGTTTAGCGTCATGCAGGATGGAGTTCAGTTTAACGTCGTGCGGGATGAAGTACAGTTTAACGTCATGCGGGACGAAGTGCAGTTTAACGTCATGCGGGACGAATGCTGAACAGTTTAACGTCTTGTAGCTCGGACGTGGTGCAGTTTAGCGTCATGCAGGACGGAGTGAAGTTTAAAGTCGTGCGGGATGAAGTGCAGTTTAACGTCATGCGGGACGACGTGCAGTTTAACGTCATGCGGGACGAATGCTGAACAGTTTAACGTCTTGTATCTCGGACGTGGTGCAGTTTAGCGTCATGTAGGACGGAGTGCAGTTTAACATCATGCGGGACGAAGTGTAGTTTAACGTCATGCGGGACAAAGTGCAGTTTAACGTCATTCGGGACGAATGCTGAACAGTTTAACGTCTTGTAGCTCGGACGTGGTGCAGTTTAGCGTCATGCAGGACGGAGTGCAGTTTAACGTCGTGCGGGACGAAGTGCAGTTTAACATCATGCGGGACGAAGTGCAGTTTAACGTCTTGTGGGACGAATGCTGAACAATTTAACGTCTTGTAGCTCGGACGTGGTGCAGTTTAGTGTCATGTAGGATGGAGTGCAGTTTAACGTCATGCGGGACGCAGTGCAGTTTAACGTCATGCGGGACGAATGCTGAACAGTTTAACGTCTTGTAGCTCGGACGTGGTGTAGTTTAGCGTCATGCAGGATGGAGTACACTCAGGAAAAGTACTTCTTGAGGAACCTAGCGTTGGTGGGAGGAGTGACACGCTCACCATCCATAGTCGCTAGGGAGTACGCGCCATTGGGATAGACCTTGTGGATGACAAAAGGACCCTCCAACTTGGGCTCCAACTTGGGCGGCTTCCTGCAGGGGATCATTGGTGCTCTTAGGGCCAGTACTAGGTCACCCTGCAGGAAGGAGCGGAGGCGAACCTTCTTATTGAAAGCTCGAGCCATTCTTCTTTGATGCCTCTCCAAGTTGTGCAAAGCGTGAAGCCTATTCTCATCCAGTGCTTCCAACTCGACTAGACAGGCTTTAGCAGCTCTGTCCGACGCTTGCTGGTCGTAGACCGCAGTGCGCAAGGACGGTAACTGGATCTCGATGGGCAGGACGGCCTCAGCTCCATTAACCAGTGAATAAGGGGTCATCTGGGTGGAATTGCGATTCGTCATCCGATAAGCCCAGAGGGCGTTGGGGAGCTTGTCCGGCCAACTCTTCTTGTTCTGACCAACCATCTTTTGCAGAATGTTAGAGAGGGTCTTGTTAAACGCCTCAATCTGTCCATTCACCTACGCATGATAGCGAGATGTATGGTTCGAGCGAATGTTGTACTTGGCGTACAACTTCTCCAACTCGGCTGCTTGGAAATTGGCTCTGTTATCCGTGAGGATAGCGTGAGGCACTCCAAATCAATAAATGATGTTGGAGGTCACGAAGTCAGCGATAGAACATGATTTGACCTCTCTGAGCGGAATCACCTCTGCCTATTTGGAGAAGAACTCTGTGGCGGTTAGAATGAACCGGTACTGGTGAGCTGTCGCCGGCAGGTAAGGTCCCACAACGTCCAGCCCCCAGACTGCAAAGGGCCAAGAATACCTGGTGGTATGGAGAGGCTCCAGCGGCCGATGCACAAAGTTTGCATGAACCTGGCACGCATGGCACTTCCTGGCATACTCGATGCAGTCATGGATCATGGAGGGCCAGAAGTATCCCAACCTCCGAATCTGGTGGGACAGCTTCGGCCCAGTCTGGTGGGCACCACATGAACCAGCATGAACCTCTTGCATGACTCGTGGGATCTCAACTACCTGAAGGCAACGGAGGAGAACACCATCAAATCCGCCTCTATAGAGGATCTGCTCCAGGCCGGGACTGCTCTGGAGGACAAACTACGATGCGTGGCATCGAACTCGCTCACGCTCGGCCCGATCCGACGGGAGAATGCCATGTTGGAGGTACTCAACTAAAGGCATCCTCCAATCAGGGGCTGATTCGACTGCCATATCTGTGGTACTCGGTGCTCCAGGCACAGGGGAAACCGTGGTGAGATTACTTACTGATGGGCCATGATCTCCCTCCGGGATAACGGGAGAGATGAGCCTGCGGTGCGTTACGCGGATGATCAGGTTGTCCTGTTCAGGCTCTGCGAGTGACGCAGCAAGGCTGGCCAAAGCATCTGCTCGACCGTTCTGCGACCGGGGAATATGGAAAATTTCTGGTCGAGAAGGGAACTGGGCCATCAGGAGGAGGGTGCACTCCAGCAATGGCACAAGCTCCGGCTTCCTGACAACATAGTCTCCATTGATCTGCTTAACGAGCAGCTTGGAGTCCCCTTTCACACACATATGGGGCACGTCGATCTCGAGAGCTAACTCGAGGCCAGTGATGAGGGCATGGTATTCTGCCTCATTGTTGGTACAGCCCTCTGACAACAGGAAAGAGTATGGCAGCACGGCTTGCTCCGGGGTAATGAAGACGATACCCAAGCCCACTCTGTTGAGCTTAGGATTATCGAGTCTTCTAGTGGTGGGGCTCCGGGAGGCACCGTCAAAGTGCATCTTCCAGCATGGATTGGCACGATCGACCGAGAGAACGGCCTCATCAGGAAGGCCTAGATCCAGCGGCTGATCCGCGGAGGTTGGGTGAGCAGCCAGAAAGTCTACCAATGCTTGCCCTTTGATGGCCTTATGAGACACATACCTGATGTCGAACTGCTGGAGAATCACAGCCCACCGCGCTAGACGGCCAGTCAACATAGGCCGGCTCAGGATATATTTCAACGGGTCTACCCGAGAAACCAATTGTACCTCGTGGTGCTGCAAGTAGTGCCGTAATTTCTGTACGGCAAATACGAGCGCCAGGCATCTCTTCTCGATGGGGGAATACCTAACTTCTGCATCGAGGAGCATGCGACTGAGGTAATAGAGGCTATTCTCTGTTCCCTAGTTGTTCTTCTGGGCGAGAAGGGAACCATGGCACCGTTCCATGGCAGTCACATAAAGGACCAGTGGCTTCCCGGATACAGGCGGCATCAGAACCGGAGGTTGAAGCAGGTACTACTTGATTTCCTCGAAAGCGGTCTGACACTCCTTATCCCATACATAGGTGGCACCTTTCTTCATGAGCCGAGAAAAGGTCTTACACTTGCCGGCCAGATTCGCGATGAATCGGCGTATATAGGCTATGTGGCCTTGGAACCCTTGCAGTTCCCGGATGTTACCTAGGGGAGGCATCTGGCTAATCTCCCTGATCTTCTATGGGTCGATCTAAATACCCCGTTATCTTACCACAAAGCCAAGAAACTTCCCGGAGGTGACCCCGAAGGCACACTTCAACGGGTTCATCTTCAGGCAGCGAGACCGGAGGAAGCCGAACACTTTCTCAAGATCTTTGAGATGGTCCTGACACTGGCGTGATTTGACCACCAAGTCGTCGACGTATCATTCTACCAGTGTGCCGAGGATTGGCTTGAATATGCGGTGCATCGCCCGTTGATAGGTGGCACCTGCATTCTTCAGGCCAAAGGGCATGACCTGGTAACAAAAGATACCTTGGGGGTCCCTGAAGGCAGTGAACTCCTCATCATCAGGGGCCATCCAGATTTGGTTGTATCCGGAGTATCCATCCATGAAGGAGAGGGCTTGGAAACCTTCCGTGGCGTCAATCAACAGCTCTGTCACCGGAAGGGGAAAGTCATCCTTCGGACAGTGGCAGTTGAGGTCGTGGAAGTCGATACAGAATCTGATCTTCCTGTTCTTCTTCCTGACCGGCACGATGTTGGCAAGCCATCTGGGGTACTGAACTTCCCTCATGAAGTTGTCTTTGATAAGCTTGTCAACTTCGGCCTCAACCATGGCACCGTGGAATGGGTGAATCTTCCTGGGAGGCAGCTTGAACCCGCGATGGTTCGCCTGGAGACCAAGGCGGTGGACGGCTACCTGAGGATCTAGCCCCGGCATCTCGTCATAGCCCCAAGCGAACACATCACGGTGATGTCTGAGGAAGTCCACGTACTGCTGCCGCTCCTCAGAGGGCATGGCGGAACTGACCAATGTGGGTCTTGGATCTGCCTCGGTTCCAAGGTTCACCTGTACTAACTCATCGACCATGGAGGAGACGCCCTCCTCAATGGCTGGGGGTGCATCGTCCACGTCCTCTCCACTCAGCGAGGGATCGTCCACGGGAGAGACTGTGCTGGAAACTACATTGGGGCTACCAGATCCTGCTGGGACGCTGTTGCTGTCATGGGCGGTCGCGGTCATCTCATCAGGAGACTCACCGGCCGTCGAGACCATGGCTACGTCCAACCGATGGACCGGGAGGACGTAAGCGTCATCCAAACTTGCCCAGGGATCACTTCCAACAGCGACAGACTCAACCCCACCTGTCAGGATCTGCTTATCCTTGCTCTCGTAATAGTCCGCATCCAGATAGCGGGCTTCACATGAGGCAAAAGGAGAGGCATCTCCCTGAAGTACGCCTACTCGACCATTAAGGGAGTATTTAAGGCATTGGTGGTATGACGAGGGAACCGCCGCATGAAGGTGGAGCCATGTACTGCCCATCAATGCGTTATACGCAGTGTCCTGAGAGACTACCATGAATTCGGTGTTGGCAACCAGGTCACCGAACTGGGTCTTCAAACGTATCTTGCCAACCGGAGTTTGCTCGGTGCGGTCGTACCCCTGGATCCTGAGGTCAGAGGGAATCAATTAATCCTCAGACAACCCCAATCTCTGGAGCGTCCGAGTTGGAATCAGGTTAATCCCGGACCCCGTGTCGACGAGACAGCGCCGGACTTCAAGGACATTGAACTGGCCAGTAACATACAACGGACGAATGTGCCCCTGTATAGTATGGTCTTCATCCTTACCAGAGAACAAGATAACTGCCTGACATTCGGCGTCCTCAATCGCTTCGACGTGAAAGGCCTCTGTAGCCGCAACCTCCGTCTCAAACTGGAGGGGGCTCTTCAGGGCTTCAGCGAGCGCCTTGCGCATCTCAGGTGACAGGAACATAGCCTCAAGGATGGAGATCCTTGCTGGGATGTCGGCCAAGTGCTTCAGGAAATCATACTTTCTTTCCAAGCGCGAGCCCCTGGTTGCAGGGGGTTGCTCTGCGGTTGGAGGCATGACGGGCCTTGCCGGTTGGACCGGCGGCCGACTGGTGCTTGGTGCATCTCTCTGTTCACTGGTTGAAGCCCGGCAAGAAGTCACCGTACTGGGGCCAGGAGGCCAGGATGAACTCGTGGCAGGACGGAGCTGGTCGCGACGCGGCTGAGGCGGTTCTGCCTGGTCCCACACAACAAACAGTGGCGGAGGCGAATCCGTCATCCCTGGATGGGGGGGCTGCGCGCGCTGAGCTCGGTTTTGAGCCTGCTGCCTAGTCTCAGTGGCGTGCACGGCCTGGCTGGAGGTACTAACTGTTGTGCCCCAGCGACTCCTGTTGTTTCGTTTCCTCCGACGGTGGCGATGACTGGGGATACTAGGGAGGTCCACCCGGTGTTCTTCAACGTCGGGAACCGAAAAGGGATTTACCAGCTCGACGGTATTAACCGAAGCGTACCCAACACTGTCATCGGAAGAATCATTCATCACCGGGCGGATCCGAGGAGGGACCCCCATCTCCGGGGGCATGAAATCGCCGAGAGTGCGGGATAGTGGCGGAACTAGCAAGGCACGCTCTTCCTTCTTGCGCCGCCGCCGTTTGCTCTTCTCGGAAGAGGCAGGATGGGACGATGATGTCGGAGCAGCACCCGCAGATTCTGGGGGCTCAGACTGATTCAAGCGCGCACGGATGATTCCATGGGCGTGAATGATCGTCTTGCGGGCCATCCAGTCATTATACTTCTGGGATCCACGGTCGGAGACCAGCTGCCATTCGTCCTCGTCGCCACTATCGTCATCTGATCCCACGAACACACCTTCCACTTGTGCTGGAGCTGGACCCAACCTGATTACATTGTTTTTAATCTGGTCTTGGAGACAGTCTTTAAAGACGTAGCACCGCCGGATGGTGTGCCCCAGGGCCCAATGGTAAGGGCAGTAGCGGGGGTTATCCGTGAGATGTGCCTCCTCTGGCCTCCAACACTCAGGCAGTCGCACAATCCTCTGCTCCAGGGCGCTCCGGAAATAACCGGGGACCTGATCCTCATGAAATGAGTAAGTCAGGTATCGCGGGGCACTGGAAGCGTGGTCTTGACGAGGGGCTGGAGGGGCCTGCTGAGGAGGTGGACCCTGATTATCTCACCTGGGTTGTGGCGGTACATTGCGTGGAGGGGCCGGCCGGTTCTGGGGTTGCCGCTGCTGGGCCGGAAACTGAGCCCGTGGAGGCGGATTCCTGTGAGGCTGTGGAGCTGGCCTCACCGGCAGCAACTCCAACTGCCTGGGGGCCTCTATCTGGGCAACAGCAGCGGGCTCAGCCCTGCTGACTCTCCTTGCAGGGATCATAGGAGGCAGCGGGTGTGCCTGACTGGCCTGTTGCAGGGCTTCCTCAAGACGTCGAGCTTTGTCTGAGAAGTCTCTGAACCCTCCGGGGTAATTCTGAGTGATTAAGGAAGGGACCAGCTTGGTCTTGACGTTCCCGAAGCACATTGTTAGCAACTGCTTCCGAGTCAATGGCATGTCAAGGGAATACGTGAGACCCTTCCATCGGGCGACGAAATCCACGACTCGCTCATCAGGCCTTTGCTTGCACTTGAATAGGTCTGCGATACTCGTCTTCCGGGTCGTGGAACAGAACTGATAGAGGAACTGTCTATGAAGGTCCTCCCAGCTAGTTATCGACCCGACGGGGAGCTGGCTGTACCAGACAAATGCTGGCCCTTCCAGTGTCTGGACAAAGCAGCGAAGCTTAGCGGGCTCCTCCTGCGCCGGAGTTCCCAACATAGGCCCGCACCTCGAGATGAAATGGACCAAATGCTGTGGCGGGTCTCCAGTCCCGTTGAAGGGGGAAAAAGTGGGGTTCCCGAATCCCGGAGGTGCCGGCATGTCATCCACCCATGCTGGGTATGGCTTGCCGTCCGGTGGGATCGCCACTTGCTGAGTCTCCAAGGCTTCCAAGCGGGCGATGAGTGCCGCCATCGGATCGTCCGGACATGGGTTCCAGTCCTGGAGGGGATCTCTAACCACGAGTTCATTGCATGGATCTTCAATCGGGTCGTCGACTGGGTCGTCGAACTCGGCAGCTCGTGGGATGGCGGGCGGAGCGGCCGTTGGGGAAGCGGGAGGAATCCGAGCGGGGTCTCTCAGGTAGTCACGCCGCTCGGGAGGGTGTGGTGAAACATACCGCGCCCTCTTGCCATAGGCAATGGCCTCTCCCCTGTCGGCAAACACGACATAATCATGGTTTCCCGGGAGAGTCTCGTCGAGGAGTGGTTGTTCCTGTACCTGCTGTCCTGGCCTAGGATCACCGTAGTTGGGCTGCCGCTCTGCAGCGCGCTCGGCGAGGAGCTGGTCAACTAGCTTCTTCTGCTCGGCGAGCTGTTGACGTAGCGTGGCCTTTTTGGGATCCTCCTCTGCCCTCTGCATGGAGGTAGATGGGTCGGCGGGCTTTATAGCCCCGCCGTGCTCTTTACATTTGCTGACGTTTCGGCTCAACGTCAGTGCTTCAGTGGGTGCGGAGAGACCCAGGAGGCTCCTCTGGTGACATGTAACTCTCACTGATGGATCCAACGACAGCTTGTCTTCGGGGGAAGAGCCCCCGTCGAGAAGTTCCAAGTCGTTCCCCTCTCCCAACAGGTCAGCCATATTGACCGTTTCCGTCCCTGGGGATGTACCCTCAGGGCCACCCAGCGAATCGGGCTGTCGGCGAATCGCACTGAAGCGTAGGGAAGTGTACCACCCCCATCCACGGATATACACGTGGGGGGTGACTTCCTCGATAACCTTGCGGAGTACTTGAAAACACTCAACGCATAGTTGTTGGAGGGCCTCGTGGTGCCCAAATGACACGGGGAGCCGAACCGCGGGGAGCGTGGCCAGGTTAATCTGACGGCACTGCTCACCAATATCCTCCAGGTGCGCTTGACTCCCGGGATATGGCATTTGTAGGCGGTGAAGACGGGAGTGAGACTCCTGGAGAGTTCGGCAGAAGCATTCGAACTCATCCGGGGTGAGTGATTCTGGTGCATCAAAGTCCGGTCCTGTGACTGGCCAAAACTTCTCAGGGAAGTGGCCCTCTGCAAGGACGGTCCAGAAGCTCCACGACTCAAACTCGGGTTCACCATTTTCTGTTTCGGTGCGGATGTGCGTCGGGTTTCTGTTCTGATGCTGTTCCTCCGGGACGCGTTCGCACGTGCGCCCGTCGACCCGAGGGGATGGGAGCGCAGCTTGTGGCCCCGCAGTCCCGCTTTCCAAAGGCGGGCGGCATCCGTCCCTTATTCAGGGAGGTCTGCTCCTTGATCGAAACCAGGATGATGGGATGTCGGCTCCTCCTTCTGTGGACGTCTCCTCGGAACTCGTCGCCTAATCCGGGTCTCCCTCATAGATTTAAGAATGTTCGTGAATCTCGTTCCCAGTGCCATATCTTCATGGACACCTGTTAATTACACTGCTTCCGCCCAGACGCTCCAAGGAGTCCGGTCGGGGCAGCAACCTGCGGTGAGGAGACCGGGTAGCTCTGGGTGTTGGGGGCGTGTCTTAACACTGCGACTCTGCATGTCTGCCTTCCGTCCCTAATGGGGCTTCTCGAAGGCGTTATGGCCTGAGGCATCCCACGCTGGGTGCGGGGAACTGCGTTACCTGAGGTTTTCCTCAGCTTCCCATGTTTGACACGGGGTATTCCGCGAGTTTAATGTCCAGCGGGGACGGCATCGGACTGATCAACACGAGGAGTGGATCAGATGACAGAACCCATTGCGGGGATCCTCCGACGCTGGGGCCAGCGCATGGGCGGCTTCCCGAGTGAAGTGGAGTGGAATGAAATGCCATGACTCCACCGAGATGTGGCGGCCCGGGTAAGGATCAGGATGGATGATGGAGTGAAGAGCTTGGACCCCGTAGAGGCTTCCTACGTACCGCGCGTTAGCGCAGATCAAAGTCAGCGTAGTTCTAATATACAGTTTAACGTCATGTTGGACGATTGCAAGCCGACTCACGAAGAGATCGAGGCCGCCGTACGGAGGATTGAACCGAACCACCTCACACAGAGGGGGATGGAACGGCCGGGTGGATCACAGTTTCACGTCATGCTGGACGATGGTGTTTGGGGCTTACACTCTAAGGTGGCCCATATGCAGCAAAGTTCAGTTGGAGAGGGACTTGGGCCGAAGGTGAGAGACACCTCGATCCCTGTCATGCCCTCTACAGGCTTCGGCAGTGGGGAAGCACAATGGAGATACACACATGCAGTCCCCCACAAGGGCGGATTCATAGGTGAATCGAGGCAAATGTGAACCCGGGAGGGGTCCACTGATGGACGAACCAACGTAAATACGACCGAGACGACCAAGTGGTGGGCTTGGACCTCAGGGAGGCTTCCTACGTACCCTGTTTAGGAGGCAGGGATCAAAGTCCACGTAGTTCATTCTGTCAGGACTTACGCACTAAGGCAACCTGAGTGCGGCAACGCTCAGTTGGAGAGGGACTTGGGCAGAAGATGATGGACACCTCGATCCCTGTCATGCCCTCTACTGGCTTCGGAAGTGGGGAAGCACAATGGAGATACAAATGTGCAGTCCCCCACAAGAAACTAGGGTTTTGTAATACCCTGTCCCCTTGGGCGAAGGCCACTCCAATAAATCGTCCCTAAAGAGGGGCAATCCCGACATCCTTGCAGAGACGAGCAGGTGGGGGCCACATCCCAACCGGGGGGGACCCTGCGTGCGAGGCACGAGATCAGGTGATGCTGACGGTTTAACGTCTTGCCGGGCGAAGTACAGTTTAATGTCGTGTGTTGAGGACGAAGCGGACGGTTTAACGTCTTGCCGGACGAAGTACAGTTTAACGTCGTGTGTTGAGGACGAAGATGCTTGGCAGTTTAATGTCTTGCAGCGCGGAAGAATGCAGTTTAACGTCGTGCGGGACGAAGATGCTTGGCAGTTTAATGTCTTGCAGCGCGGACGAATGCAGTTTAACGTCGTGCGGGACGAAGATGCTTGACGATTTAATGTCTTGCAGCGCGGACGAATGCAGTTTAACGTCCTACGGGACGAAGATTCTTGGCAGTTTAATGTCTTGCAGCACAAAAGAATGCAGTTTAACGTCGTGCGGGACGAAGATGCCGCCGATGGGTCCGTGTCACTTCGCGCTATCCTGGAGGGCCGCACGGGAAGACAACGTATGGTGCGGGCACCCGGAATGAAGATCATCAGGTGCCACGCAGGCGGGTACCCTCAGGGGTTCAAAGGGGGCGACCCTGGTGGTTTGCACGCAAAAGAGGAGATTGGCACGCAATACAGCGGGTCGGCGCGCAATTGGGCCGGCTGGCGCGCAATTGGGCCAGCGCTTTGCGCGCGGAAGACGAAGATTGCGCGCACCGGACCTCTGATAGCGTGTGGGGGGGAACGACCCATTCTTTAACGAATGGCCACTTAGGAAGGGGGTGCGTGCAATCGGGCTGGATTGCGTGCACCCGGGGGCAATTGCGCGCAAGAGGATTCTTTTGCGCGCAAAAGCCTTCGGGTGAGAGATTGGTCAAAGGAAAGAAGCTAGAGGGGTTGCGCGCGAAGGCGAACCCCGGGGCTTACTTGCGTAGAATTATGAAGGTTACATGAAGATCGACATTGCGTGCAGAGAGGGCAGGATTGCGTGCATGAGACCCTTCGAATTCTGGAAACCTCTAAAACGTTGGGGGTCGCCTTGTATTTATAGGCATGCCCGGGCGCGGAATCTCGCCGCCGGCGCGTAATTCATGGAGCGGGCGCGAAATTTCCTTCTCGGGCGCGGAATCGGAGCCCCGGTGCGCAAGGGAGTCGCGCGGGCTGCGGGCGCGCAAAATTGTGCGCCGGCCCGGCGCATTGCGCGCATCCCAGGAGGATTGCGCGCCTCACTTCAACTTTGCGTGCGGGCCTCCAAAATTCCCCGCAAGGCATCCGGGCCTTCCGAAACGTGCTTCTGACTCCAAATATGACCTCGATTTCCTCATCTGGAACTTTGTTTGAGGAGTAACGGGCTTTTCCGGCGTCTACAAAAGCCCCCCCTCGGAATCTGATCGGCGAGAGGTCGCAACGATCGGGTTCCGAGGGAGATGCCGGAATGCCGAAATCCTGGGTGGCGCGGGACTTGGGTGCGCAAAAAGGGCGTCGGGCGCGAAATTCGCTACCGTGGTCGCGCAAAGCGCTTTCCGCGCGGCGCGGACACCCGGCCTCGCCTATAAATAGGGGCCCTGGGTCCCTCATGCCGTACACAGACTTTCCGCGCAATAAGCTTCCCAGCTCTCGTGCGCGAAATTGCCTTTGACGGCGAGAAATTCGCCCGTTCGGCGCGCAAACCCATCCAGATTTCGGCTTGATTTTGCGCGAACACCCGGGGTTTTACGCGACAGACTTCCCAATTGCGCGCCGTCCACTAGGATTGCGCGCCAACTCCCAAATTTTTCTACCAGCCTCCTCTGATTCCGCACGCCTCATCCCTTAACCCACACAACTCCCGGAGCTTCCGAGATGGCAGCGAATCAAGTGAATGAGGTGGATGCCGCCAGTCGCAGAGCTGAGATGGCGGCGAACGAGGAGGTCTACGGAGCCAAGGAGATTGTTTCCAACAATCAAACCTTGTTCGATTTGCTGACGCTGGCCCAGAAAGCGTATCCGCTGTCGGAAAACTTGCCACTCTTGAACTACGACATCCTGGATGAGGTTCCGGTGCCGGGGTTCGAGGTTGATGCGCCACGGACCTGGGTGACTCGGGAGAACGAGCTTCCCCCCTACAACATCACCAACAATGGGCATCCTGCCAGGGAGACCAGGCACTTAAATGTCTATGTCCTGAACCCGAGGACGCGAACCATTGCCGGGAGTGAGCCTGCTGTGGAGAACTCTCCAGCCCTCTACTCGAGCACGTATCGCAAGAGCGTCACTGACGACACCAAGGGCTGGCTGAAGGATTGGGACTTGCGGTCTGGGGGCAACTTCACCAGTGACTGGGCCTGGGCGTTCTGGGTATGCCATACCTGCGATCAATTCGTGGAGGAACTGCGGTACATCGGCCTGTTTGAGGCGGTGTGGACGTCGCAGTTCCACTTCTACCAGCAGCCTGAGCTCGGGCTGGAGCTGTTCACCCGCTGGTCCCCGGATACTAACACCTTCCATCTTCATCATGGGGAGGTCAACATCGGTCTTTGGGACATCCACTGCATCGGAGGTATCCCGCTGGAGGGTTACCAATACGATGAGTTCCTGCCTCCAAGGAACACCTGGGGCGACATGTCACAGACTCCCATCTTGTCGTGGCATCTACTGGACCTGGCTACGGAGCGACTCGGGGTCACGGACTTTCACAAGGACATAGCCTACAAGGAGTGGTTCGACCAGTTCTTGGAGCATGACCCAGCGGTCAAGATGCCAGGAAGGGGGAAGCGGTGCCCAACCGTGGCTCAGAGGAGCCGGAACGGGTCGTACTGGAGGGTCTTGGAGACGGGAGACTACCGCTCATGGGGTTACCGCGTCATCGAGGTCTGGGACCCAAATGTCCGGTACGCGGCGGTCCTGGCCGCCTTTCTGAGTGGGTGGCTCCTGCTAGTGCGGGACGCGAGGATGGGCGTCCGCCCGGCGACACTGGTGATGGCGGGCGCCATGGCCGCCAACAAAAGATACAACCTCGGGGTCCCAGTGCTGGCTAAGCTGTACGCCATCCCGGGATATGGCATTTGTAGGCGGTGAAGACGGGAGTGAGTCTCCCGGAGAGTTCGGCGGAAGCATTCGAACTCATCCGGGGTGAGTGATTCTGGTGCATCAATTTCTGGTCCTGCGACTGGCCAAAATTTCTCAGGGAAGTGGCCCTCTGCAAGGACGGTCCAGAAGCTCCACGACTCAAACTCGGGACCCAGGTCTTATTGGTCCCCTTCAGCAACTGGGAATGGACGGGGAACCGACAGTGGTGCCGAGGCGGGCCACTAGGCCGGCGGGCTGGCCGGCGGTGAATACGGCGAGCAGGCCGATTGGCCTCCATATCCCGGGCCGCCCTCTGAGGGTGGAGGTGCCCCAGCTACCACATCACGATAGAACGGGCCGGTGAGCGAACATCCTGCCGTAGCGTCGGTGCTCGCCGAGGGTGCACTAGTTCGTGGCTCGACCGTCAGTCCCCAGAAAAGGTCTCCGGATTCTCCGATCGAGGCAGAAGGCGCTTCCGGAGGGGCCGGTACCAACCGCAAGCTTGATCCTTGGGGGTCTACCAGGCCCTCGCTACTCCGGATATACCTTCGGAGAGAAGCGGGGATCATATCAATCTCGCTCTCGGGGAGTACGAGGCTGATGTGCCGCATTCCTACCCCTGCCCCTGACTGGCGGGATCGGGGGGAGGGCTCTGTCGCCGAATCATATTCCGCCTCTGTATCAGATAAACGAACCGGTCAGATATCTATCCGGAATTCCCCAACATTCCTCCCTCTACGTCGGCGGCTCGCCCTCCTGCCCTTGGGTGGTTCTTCGGGGCATGGCTGATCTCTGTCCTGGCGTCCTCTGGCCGCACCAGTGCTGGGGCCAAGAGGACTGGAAACCAAGGTGCGAGGGGCACCGGGGCAGATATCAAAGGGGACACGGGGAGAGATGATTCCGGGCAGGCCTCCGGGCCGGGAACGGAAGGTGGGATGACCCATGCCTCTTGGATCGGCCACACAGAGTAGACCCTGCTGGTGAATAGCGCTACCGCGAGGTGGTCCGCGGTGGCTATTTCCTGTACCAGCAACTCGGAGAGTCAACCCAACCTACCTTTGGGGCGGTCGGGGCCTCGATCCAGGTCGGGCATAGAAGTGCCCCTGCTCAAGATGCATAGGGGCCTGGTGACTGGAGCCAGTAGTGGCTTGGGCCAACGCAGCCGCTGTTGCTAGGGACCCAAGGTGGGCATCCTCTTCCGCTCGTGCCCGACGTTGGCATCGGGACAGACGAGTCGGGATTGGCAGCGCAGGCAGGTGGAGAGCCCGTTCTTCAACTCGAGAAGCATGGCAGCGGCGGCGACGTGGCCTGGCGGGAGCCCTTATCGCGGATCCCTGGAGCGAATCTCGGATAAGGTGGTCCCGGACGTCCTCCACCTCATCCGCATAGGGGAGGGAGCTGTCAGAGTGTTCCGGGGATAAACTCCCGAAGCGGTTGGATGTCGAGGTAGGCAGCGGTGCCTCCCCGCGCGGCCCTCGGGGGTGGCGTTGGTGGCGAGGTGCAGCTTCCTCGAGGTCTAGGCGAGCCATGTCCTTAGTGGGGATGACTCCCTCTTCCTCATATCTCCACACCAAGTTGTTGATCACCCTTCTCTGGATGACCTCCGAGGGGGAGAGAGGGCGTGGTTGTCCCGCAGTTGCGGCCGCTGGGACGAATGTGGAACGGGCGGGACCGCGCGGAGTAGCCGCGTCGGTGTTTCCCCTACCCCTGCGCCAGTGGGCGGGCGGCGATCGGGCACTGGATCGGGCGACCTGATTCCTGAAGATAGGGAGAAGATCCCATTATTACTAACAGGAAAAGGAATCGACAACCAATCATTAGTGCCACGACGCCTTCCGTGGGGGGAACCCAGGCCATCGACGTCGTGAGACGGAGTGCCCGATTTCCCTTCCCCAGCCCCTGGCGGGTTCCGTGCCCCGGTGCTGAATGCTCGGCCGGGAAACATGCTAGTCTTCCAACACCTCTGAAAGCTATCAGTCTTCATAATGAGGAGAAGAGATTCACGCCGGGTTCACCATTTTCTGTTTCGGTGCGGATGTGCGTCGGGTTTCGGTTCCAACGCTGTTCCGCCAGGACGCGTTCGCGCGTGCGCCCGTCGACCCGAGGGGATTGGAGCGCGGCTTGTGGTCCCGCAGTCCCACTTTCCAAAGGCGGGTGGCATCCACCCCTTATTTAGGGATGTCTTCTCCTTGATCGAAACCGGGATGATGGGATGTCATCTCCTCCTTCCGTGGACGTCTCCTCGGAACTCGTCGCCTAATCCGGGTCTCCCTCATAGATTTAAGAATGTTCGTAAATCTCATTACCGGTGCCATATCTTCATGGACACCGGTTAATTACACTGCTTTCGCCCAGACGCTTCAAGGAGTCCGGTCGGGGCAGCAACCTGTGGTGAGGAGACCAGGTAGCTCTGGGTGTTGGGGGCGTGTCATAACACTGCGGCTCTACATGTCTACCTTCCGTCCCTAATGGGGCTTCTCGAAGGCGTGATGGCCTGAGGCATCCCGCGCCGGGTGCGGGGAACTGCGTTACCTGAGGTTTTCCTCAGCTTCCCATGTTTGACACGGGGTATGCCGCGAGTTTAATTTCCAGCGGGGACGGCATTGGACTGATCAACACGAGGAGTGGATCAGATGACAGAACCCCTTGCGGGGAACTTCCGACGCTGGGGCCAGTGCATGGGTGGCTTCCCGAGTGAAGTGGAGTGGAATTAAATGGCATGAACCCACTGGGATGTGGCGGCCCGGGTAAGGATCAGGATGGATGATAGAGTGAAGAGCTTGGACCCCGTAGAGGCTTCCTACGTACTGCGCGTTAGCGCGGATCAAAGTCAGCGTAGTTCGAATATACAGTTTAACGTCATGGTGGACGATGGCAAGCCGACTCACGAAGAGATCGAGGCCGCCAGGCGGAGGATTGAACCGAAACACCTCACACAGAGGGGGATGGAACAGCCGGGTGGATAACAGTTTCACGTCATGCTGGACGATGGTGTTTGGGGCTTACACTCTAAGGAGGCCCATATGAAACAAAGCTCAGTTGGAGAGGGACTTGGGCCGAAGGTGAGAGACACCTCGATCCCTGTCACACCCTCTACTGGCTTCGGCAGTGGGGAAGCATAATGGAGATACACACGTGCAATCCCCCACAAAAAACTAGGGGTTTGTAATACCCTATCCCCGTGGGTGAAGGCCACTCCAATTAATCGTCCCTAAAGAGGGGCAATCCCGACATCCTTGCAGAGACGAGCGGGTGGGGGCCACATCCAAACCGGGGGGGACCTTGCGTGCGAGGCACGAGATCGGGTGATGCGGACGGTTTAACGTCTTGCCGGACGAAGTACAGTTTAACGTCGTGTGTTGAGGATGAAGCAGACGGTTTAATGTCTTGCCGGACGAAGTACAGTTTAACGTCGTGTGTTGAGGACGAAGATGCTTGGCATTTTAATGTCTTGCAGTGCAGACGAATGCAGTTTAACGTCATGCGGGACGAAGATGCTTGGCAGTTTAATGTCTTGCAGCGCAGACGAATGCAGTTTAACGTCGTGCGGGATGAAGATGCTTGACAGTTTAATGTCTTGCAGCGCGGACGAATGCAGTTTAACGTCGTGCGGGACGAAGATGCTTGGCAGTTTAATGTCTTGCAGCGCGGACGAATGCAGTTTAACATCGTGCGGGATGAAGATTCCGTCGATGGGTCCGTGTCACTTCGCGCGAGCCTGGAGGGCCGCACGGGAATACAACGTACGGTGCGGGCACCCGGAATGAAGATCATCGGGCGCCACACAGGTGGGTACCCTCAGGGGGTCAAAGGGGGCGACCCTGGCGGTTTGCGCGCAAAAGAGGAGATTGGCGCGCAATACCGCGGGTCGACGCGCAATTGGGCCAGCTGGCGCGCAATTGGGCTAGCGCTTTGCGCGCGGAAGATGAAGATTGCGCGCACCGGGCCTCTGATAGCGCGCGGGGGGAACGACCCATTCATTAACGAATGGCCACTTAGGAAGGGGGTGCGCGCAATCGGGCTGGATTGCGCGCACCCGGGCGCAATTGCATGCAAGAGGCTTCTTTTGCGTGCAAAAGCCTTCGGGTGAGAGATTGGTCAAAGGAAAGAAGCCAGAGGGGTTGTGCGCGAAGGCGAACCCCGGGGATTACTTGCACGGAATAAAGAAGGTTACCTGAAGATCGACATTGCGCGCGGAGGGGGTAGGATTGCGCGCACGAGACCCTTCGAATTCTGGAAACCTCCAAAACGTTGGGGGTCGCCTTGTATTTATAGGCAAGCCCGGGCGCGGAATCTTGCCGCCGGCGCGCAATTCATGGCGCGGGCGCGAAATTTCCTTCTCTGGCGCAGAATTGGGGCCCCGGCGTGCAAGGGAGTCGCGCAGGCCGCCGGCGCGCAAAATTGCATGCCGGCCTGGTGCATTGCGCGCATCCCAGGAGGATTGCGTGCCACACTTCAACTTTGCGCGCGAGCCTCCAAAATTCCATGCAAGGCCTCCGGGCCTTCCGAAATGTGCTTCTGACTCCAAATATGACCTCGCTTTCCTCATCCGGAATTCATTTGAGGAGTAACGGACTTTTGCGGCGTCTACAAGTATATTAATATTAATAATTAATATTGTTAATTATATACCTTATTATCACTTACAAATATCATGATTGTAAAATAATAATTTTTATCCCAAAATTTTGTACATTTGTATTTATATGTATTTTTAAGAATTAAATTAATTTATTCATATTAGATGTCCAGAATTAAATATTTGATGTGTGTTAATTTATTTATTATAAATATTATCCATACATTTTATATAAATCATTATATAGTCACGAAAAATATACACAACCCATTAAAATTATTTCTATAAAAAATAATTTTATATTAAATAATATTCAAAAAATTTCATTAAATATAATTATATAATAAAATGAAATACATTTTAGTTGTACATTTATATTAAAATATTTCATAATATTTTAATAATTGTACGTCACCCAACATAGAAACCATTAGATGGTTTATTATTTACAATATTGGAATAATATAAAAGGGATACTATCACCATGAATCTATCAGTTGATAGACATGTAATACAAGAAACATTTATTAATCACATGTTATATTGATTATATAAACTAAAATGCAGTAGAAATATAATTATATCTTCAATATTATTCATAATTCTATTTTAAAAATCTAGGGGAATGAAAAAAAAATAAATGTTGAGAGGTGATACTATTTATGGGTTATATACAACATATGTTATCATGAGTAAATAAGACATAATAAAATTGGTATGATTTTTTTTAATACACATGACATTTATTAAAAAACGGAGAACAATATGAATACATACAAAATATCAATGTAATAATTTCATGGATAATTATAAATTAATTTTTAATTACGGAAATGGTTAATATTTGATGTGATGATATTATAATTCATGATATCTTTACCATCAGACCATTTTACATGGTTCTTTTAGAGAGGGTGAGGTTTACCACAATAAAACCACAAAAAAAACTCACCATATGACGATATTTTTTTATAAAGTATCATTTTAAACCACCCCTATATAGTTCCTCTATGTTCTCAAAAAACCTCCACTAAAATTGGTGTTGGCAGCAAATAAATAGTGGTTTCTTCTATTTAGTGGTAGTTTCTAGAATGAGTTGTGGAAGACATCATCAGTGGAAATTTTCATTGTTTTAGTGACAATTTTCGCTTAAAAAATAACTAGAATTTAGTAGTTGCTTCACCTGCTTCTAAAATCCTATCCTATTTTTACTTAAACAAATCCAACACTAATATGGTTAAAACTACTTCTCAATATAATTGTTTCATATTTAGCATCATTTTTAACTCCCACCCTTAAAAATAGCATAATATAGTAATAGTTTAAAATGTCACGATAAAAACTATATCTACTTATCCTTCTATCTGCTGCTATAACATGAATTAAAAAAAAGCTATAGGTTTTGAAGCCCCAGAGCCTTCACCTAGAACAAAAAAATAGAGACATTCAATATTTTACTACATCATCAAATATATCATCAACGTACAAAAAACATGTTTAAAATAAATAATCAACATACATAGATTTACACCAAAACAAAAATAATTGATACTTTGACAAATAAAAATGGCTCATTTAAAATAATAATACAATTTTGAATAAATTGAATGAATAAAACAAAACACCAAACATTAAAAAATAAACTTCTTTGGAAATGAGGGTTGATAAAAAATACATAATATATATGATCAAATAGAAATTTCAATATCAATAATCCATTGAAACACAACATATAGATGCATGGTTATACAACTCATACATAGGAAACATTTTTCCCAAATTTTATCTAAAATATAAAAAAATTCCAAGAATAACAACATTTTATGAGTTGATAAATTAACAAACACACTCCAATAATCATTTCCAAATGGTGAACTCTTTTCATCACCCTCTTCACCTCAATCTATAATTCCTGATACCGACACATGAAATACAATAATATTTAAAATTAAATAGTGTTGTATATTTATATATAAATATAAAACCAATAAAATTTTGTGAAATAAAATATTTTGAAGATGGGTGATTTACCTTCTCACCACAGGTCATCACATGAAATTCCTTATTTTTATTACAAAGACCTCCGATGGTATTTCCCCAAACCCATCCGTGCACTTTTCTAGGATACTCCGTCCCAATGAATTTACCAAAATGGGTCATCCTGAGAGACTGAATAGGATCATGTGGGTTTGACGTCACAAAGATCTTTATTTTTTAGTAATAAATCAAATAACTGTCATCTTATATGAAATATATGATAACATAGTGATAACTGATAATAATTAATTGTTATGAAAAATGATTTCATACCCCATATTTGAAATCTCATTAACAATACTCCCATCAGATTTTTTTTATTTATATTCAACCATGATTCTGTTCAGGATACTAGTTGGCACAAATTTAGTGACTGCAATAAAAAATGATAAATAAAAAATTTATTATATTAAATATAAAACATTGTATAATACATATTTAAAATAATGAAATTATTACCAGAGTTGATTTTATTTTTTAAAAACTCTTTGAACCCATAGTGTGAGTATAATGCTTCCACTGCATTCCAGTCATTTAATCAAATAAAATTATATTCAAAACATATATTTCTAAAAATTTAGGAAGAAAATAAAATAGAAATTATAATATATTCACAATAGTAAAATATATACATAACAATTATAATGAATCACTACATAAATGACATACCCAATTGATATAAGAAGAGATAACTCTAAATAAAATCATTTTCTCCTTAAATCATGTTAGTTTCCAACTCCATCATTAAATAATCTAATTCATCCAATCTTTCAAGACTAATATTTATAATATTATTGTTGAAAAATATGTCTACTTATTACTGTTGTTGAGATTTAATTTTATAGGTCAAATCTTCCACTTCATCATCCATATCATATATGTCTCTTTTTTCACATGAGAAACAACACAATACAATGCATCAAAAAATCATTCACATAATATAGCAGTTTTTCATGAGATGATAAGATATACAAATCATGTAGTTCATGGTCACCAACATCCATCATGTGAGATATGATCAGAGAAGTAAATTGCATGAAATGTATTTTAACATCGTTGATATTATCCACCCAATTGAATTTGACTGAAACAACTTAAAATTATCCTTGGTAGTTTAATTTGATAATATCAGTCAATTTTCCACATTATTCAATATCAAAAAATGTAAATATGCCACTACTATGTGTTTTCAAACCCTCTTCTTGATCAATTTTATGGAATCTAAATCCATTCATGTTGTAATGATTGAACTCTTTATCTTGTTTTCAAACCCTCTTCCTAATCAATTTTATAAAATTAAATGATATTTAATTTCCCACGTATTTCAGATTGAGTGTCATGCCATCAACATGTCCAACTCGATGGAATCTTGTCTCAATATCATCCATTTATCTAGAATAAAAAGAAAGGCACTCCTCTACCAAATAGCCTTTGGAAATAGATCCTTAATTTTGAGGTTTATTTTTCACGTATGGTTTACAACCCCATGGTATATATGAAATAAAATAAAAAACATAATTATGTATTTAATGAAGTAACATGATTTTTTTTAGTAAAAGGAAAAAACATATAAATAAAGTACCTCATAATTGGATACATCCATAGATATTGTACAAGGCCTCTTAATTAATGTTATCAACAAAATACATATTTAAATTAATCACAGTAGTTAAAAACGACGATGGAATGATCATATACGTTGCACAAGGTGTCAATAAAAATCTATCCTGACGGTTTTCATAATTAAATGAATGTAGAGTTATCTCACATAGTTTTCTAAAAAATGTACCTATTTGGAAAACAATAGTAGTTTCTTTTTCAGTTAACAATGTACGAAATTCCAAAGGTCGTAACTACTGTACCAAAATATTTGAATCAAAGAATTTCAATACTTTTATCCTACGATTATATAATTTAACACAACTTGATATGTTACATGAATACTGATCTGATACATGAACATGTTTTAAAATTTTATGGAATGTATCATTATCCCTATTGTTCATTGAAGAAATTTTTTTATAATACATCACATTCTCATCTGTATAGTGATAACTATATATGTTCATTACATGCATGTCATTTCAATTATTGAGATAACCCTTATACATTCCATTCTCATTAAGCTACGTGAAGATAAAATTTCTACAGACATTCTCTTCAATATGTATTATATTCAGAATATGCCACATCATATTAAATTTCAAAAATATATGTTTTGAGAATATACTTCTTTTCATCCACTATTTCATTCTAGTTTCAATTGATGATTCCCTTCGAACAATTTTCCCACTATCATTCAAATGATGCACCTTATGCAATACTATTTCAACTTTTCCACATTTTTCAATATTTTAAAAGTTGTTAACAACATTGGAGGTGTTTTTGGATCCATGAAACCATAGAATTTAAACTTTTTTATTAAAATATATTATATGCATTTAAAAATCAATGATGAATCAAGATGAAAATTTTATACAGCGAGGTAGCCAGTTGGGCTCAAAAACAATTTTACAAAAAGGACATGCAATACATAGGAATATGTTCCATACAAATAAATTCTCAAGTCTAGGGAAGTCAATAATGGTCCACATTAGAGTGAAATTCATTTTGACCATTATTCAAGAAGATTCATCATATGTCTCAATGTCGTTGCTCTATAAATCCTAAAATTATTCAATTAAAGGCTCCTTGGATACATCAATATCATTTCAAACATTTTTTTCATGGAATAATAATCAAATTGATAAAAGATGTTCATTGCAACCACATACACAGAGGCAGATTGTAAGGGATCGAACAATCGACCAAATGTTATAATTAGTACTTAATGTACCAAATGGTTTGAATCCATCATCATCTAATCCTGATCAAACATTCCTATGATCAGTTGAGAAATCTGAAGGTAATGAATCGAATAAATTCCTTAATTTTGAATCTCTTGTATGTCCCAACAACACATTTTTGTTATTATCAACATAATGTCACTTCATGTGTTCGGTGGTTCTCAAGGACACAAATAATATTATCAATCTAGGATTTAAAGAAATGTAACAAAAAACCATATCATACATGCCCATTCATTTCTACATCATGGTAGGATGTTTATTCAGACTTCCAAAATCAACAATTGCCTACCATCTAGAGGAATAACATTCCTTTCACTCCTTCCTAATTGAATAATCTCCACAAGAAATCACAAATTCATTTGGCCACACTTGATTTTTTGAATAATTTATACCAAGATTGTTCAGATCTTTAATAATATCATAAAAAGCCTCATGGATATTTGATTCTAGAAATTCTTCTTCCAACAATTCCAATATCATAGACATAGCCTTATTTTTTATTCTAAAAATTCATTTGATATGGTATAACTTTAGAAGAAAAGAAATTTTGGGATATTTCAATCATAAACTTTATAACTTTTGATTTCCATGGCTAACTATACCATGAAATGAACCGGTCATTTTAGTGATGGTTTCATCAACATTTAAATTCGTTGAATCAAGAGGTGGATCCAATGATATGTTATAATCTTGATCTAGTTGTTCTACAGTCTAAAAAACATCACATTTCTTGTTACATTTTTTATCACCCTCAGTAGGTTGTTCTGATATGTTTTTGATGTTTTTGTTGGTGTCTTGCAATTTTGAATGAATCATTTATAAGTTTTTTCATTTCATTTTCCATTTTTGACGATTTTGGGTGCACATTATGTGGATTGACATCTATGTCCAATATTTATATAACGTACGATTATCCATGGAAAATACACCACAAATAATTATCAGCAATTTTCTTAAATATCATGTTTTCATAAACTTCAACTCTCTTCAACCATCTTCTAAATTTACATTTCATGCATGGAAATTTTATTCTCACATCAAAAGATCAACTGGAAATTTCAAAATAAAAAACTCTTCAAAACCTTCAGCATACTTTGATGTGTTCCTCTATAATTTCATCCATCTTTTTTTCATATATCCCACAATATGCCTAAATATTATGAAAAAATCTTATAAAACATAACTATTACAAAATAGGAAATGAAAATTAGATATTCATGATGAAAGAAACATGAATATGTTCTATAAAAAAACGACGCATTTTCAATGTACATATAACAATAGGTGAAAAATGAATTTCAGGCACCATAATAAAACAAATAAAACTATTTGGTCAATTAGAATACGTCGATAAAGAAACTGGTGTAGAGTAGTGAACTTCAATGCTTTCTTTAATTGGTATATAATAAGGAAATATAGGTCCACCATAAATGCCTCAAAAATAAGTATAATGAATCCCTAATTTTGAAAATGTCTTTGTTATTTTTCATCCACAAATTTATTTGATTCTATTTATAGACATAACAAAAATAGATAACATTCTTTAGAAATCCATTGAATTAACTACACATGGGTGTTTTCTAAATCATCATCATACTATTAAAACCCAAAAAATAATATCCAAATAATATACAAGAAATATAAAATTAATATCAAAATAAATAAATAAGGTTAATAATATATTTCCAAAAACCAATAACATATTTTTTAGGTCATTGAAATGTTTGAGCCTTGGAGTACCAACCATTGTAAATCAATTTAGTTGAAAACATCATATGTAAATCATTTATTTTCAATAACAAATCTCATTGAAATTTTATCATTCATGAAATATTCTTAAAATTAAATTTTATATTAAAGTATATTGTCATTATGAATTCCTTTGATTTTACCATTAGGAAGACATGTGAAATTAGTGTTTTTCATAATAAAACCATTACAAATATCATGTAAATTAGTTTTCTTGTTAATAAAAAATAGTTTTAAAGTATAACCATTTAAACAAACTCCAAATAAAATTATGATCATGGAGACACCTACCTCAATGAAAACAATCACATCACTTTCAATGAATAATTGAATATGATTTCACAGGTGGATATTCACAATCCAATGAAAAAAACATCTATTTAAGAAATCCATAGACTTGAGGATAATCAAACAAGGGTGATATGGTTTTAGAAGTGGTTAGAACCAAGGAAGAATTAAATAGAATAAGGATAATTGTGAAGAGACCACCACCTTATGATTTGAATGAGAAACCACTAATAAATCAACCAAATTAAACTATGGAAGGATATGTGAGGGAGAGATCTTGTAGGTGTAGGTCTCGTAAACATCGTATTCAACATTGGGAATGAAATTATGGAAAAAATAATAATAAATAAAGTTCCTTGTTTCGATATGGTCTCATTGATTAACTACCCAGTCTACTTTCATGGTTCACAAAACCATGTGGAGATCTTACATCATTTAAAAGTATCAAATTGATTATATTTTTCATCCCAAAACACATTAAACATAATAATATATTAAATAAAAAAATTAATACACATAAAAGATAGTAAGGCTTGTTACAACATGGGGTGTAATCTTATGGGTCCACTTATATTGACAATCTCTATCCACCCTTATGGTTTATATAGATTTTTTTTATGTTTTTACACAATTAATAGAAAGGATCCTCTCTAATGTAGTGGGTTTATTGTATATTTTTTGTGGTGTTTTGAGGTTGTGGTTATGGACAGATACCTCAAACTCACACAGTGAAGAGTTACAATGCTTCTTGTTTTGGTTATTTTTGGTCATTTATTTCGGTATCTCATGTATATTCATCCAAATAGCCTTATCGTAACATCGTTTCCTTTCGATTAGAATTATTTATGTACGTGTTATTTTATATTTGAATTGGACTTGTTGATTACATTTGGTCTTGAGTGTGTATGCAATGTTTGTTTCTATGTTATTTCAAAAGATCTTATCATGTATGAATGATCCAAAATTTAAAGGAAGGATTTTCTATGTTTGGGGGTGGAACCAACTTCTATTTAATTATATTTTATTCTATGGAATATTTCCCAATATATAATGTTTGATTATTAAGAACTAATTTTAATCTTTTGGTGATCAAGAATTCACTATAGGCCTTATAGTCGGATGAATCATGGATTTGGAAGGGGACACATGGGTAGGTTTATTACATTTGGAATACTAAAAATTCTTCCATTCCCCCAATATATTAGATGAACATCCAATATGGTTCTCCACATTAAAATTATTATCATAGACTCTATGATCATTTTATATTAAATAACACTATTTAAATCATTCCAGTATAAAATAAAATTCCATTATAAATATTCACCATCGAGATTTATAAAGTATTATAATGACTGGGATTTAATAAAATATAAAATCCATCATTATTACATTTTATATCAATGAAAACACCAAAATAATACCTTTCAAACTTTGTAAAGTTAACTTCATATATCATAGTGGATAAATTGTTCTTCTACATTTGTTCAAGGAATTTTCTTCATATCATGATTTTTACATTTTCATAGAAGTATTTCTCAAAGAACATCCAAATGATATAACTCCATAACATATATTAAATTTCTTAATCATTATTTATATTGTTTATTAAATCAGAAAATTGAAAAAAAAATTACATCAAGACCATAATTTTATTAAAAACATTTTATTGTTCATAGTGTTCCCCTATATTAAATATATTTTCCAATGATGATACCCACCATTAAACAATAAGTTGATCCTTGGGCCCACAAAATTGAAAAAGTCATTTTCTCAAGTCCATTCCATAATTAAGGTGTAGTTTCCATATGGATATGGTTATTATACATAACCTGATTCACTGTGTTAGTACAACCACTATGTTTTTAATATTTTCACCCATGATGTTTTTTGAATGTTAGGACAATCATCACTTTGATTTTTGTATCCACCATATCAGGAATTCTTATCAGCGCATGTATTTCTTCCATTTATCTTATAGATTTTTAAAAAAATTAAATAGGATGATGTTAATAAAAATAATTTTGAGTATAATATTATATCCTCAGACACTTATGTTAGCCCTATATAACTTAGTGTTTTATCCAACAGTTTTCATCTCAATTACCTAATGTTCTTAGGTGATCTAATATGTAACACTGTGAAGGGGATTGAATTGATATTACTATGTATTTATAATTTACACTATAAATAACCATATTTAATAGGTAAAATTCAAGAACCTTTTGACATTAGAAACTATCAGTTATATTTTAAAAAAAAAATCATGAATAGACGGAACCCATGCATTTTAAAAGGTTCGCCACCAATGTGATAGAATTTATCATTATTATTCCCATGATAATTAAAATACATAGATATATAAATAATGTAATAAAGTTATTACAATAGGGTATATATCATCCATTACCAAAATAAATTCCATAATAAAAAGTATCATACCTTTATTGATACAAGATCCATATGGTTTAGAGTGGTGTCGAAATTATAAATGAAAATACTTGGTCAAGGAAACTAAACTATTCACTATAATTCATTGACCACTTATTTGAATGAATATTATAGTATCAATAAATAATATATACCCCGACATAGAATTTTCCATAAAATATCATTCCATCACAGAAAATTCCACTTCTAGAACCTTGGTTTTGGTGTCACCACCTTTATTTGGTTTTGTATTGCAACATCTTGTCCTGAATGACCATTGAACCGGTGGCCGGACCGGTAGGTCACATGGCCTCAAGCGCGTCTCCCCTTACGCCAGAGGCTACTGACTACCAGTGAGGATCTAGAGAGGTGATAGAAGTGAGACTAACCCCTCAAATCAGAATAACACATTGGTATTATCAGAGTAAATAACATTCAATAGAGGAATCAGTAATAGATAAACAATGAACAAACAGCAGTAGAAGACAAATAGTTATCATTTTTATAAAAGGTGGCCAAATCCAGTTTACACGATACAGGGATGATGAATGATACAATGTGGATACAAGAAACAATAAAACATGCTTATAATACATTTTAAAAGAATAATGAAAAGATATCAAGGCCTGACAGGTGTTCTCCTGAGCATCCCGAGATCCCTCTCGGTCCTTTGCTCATATCCCCATATACAAGAAACACATCAACCAACCTAGGTCTTTCAAACATGAAAGGTCAACTCAGGTACCCTAGTGCAATGGTGGTCTGAGTAGCAAGTGAGATATAAATCTCAGTAGGCCGGAACCACCAGTCTCTTATCCAAACCAGACAGTGTGTGTTCAATTAAACAGTAAGCAGGTATAGCAGGAAAATTAAGCAGATCAACATAAAATAACAACACCCATCCAAGTGTCCCAAAGTGAACCTGATGGCTACACCAGCTTCGGCTCGTTTCCGGGATCTTAGTCTGATCATGCCACTATGGTTACATATGTAAATATTTGTAAATGATTGCAAGGGGTATGCATGTCTCCCACCCATCAGCTGAAGATAGCAGGCACAAGGTAAGAATTCCTCTCGTCCCTGGTATACTGATAAAGGGGTAAGAATTCCTCCCTTCCATACACATATCGAGATTAGAAAGCACGAGGTAAGGATGCCTCTCATCCGTAGTATACAATGACAATGAGGTAAGTATGCCTCTTGTTCCAAGAAGATACTTGTAAGGGGTAAGAATGCATCCCTTTCATCACATTTATAATACTGGCATGAGGTATAACTGCCTCCCATCCAAACACGTAAAACATCACAAGAAGTCATCTGGAATGGGGTATGAATACCTCCCTTCCAGACACGTACTGCACACTGGCATGGGGTATAACTACCTCCCATCCATAACATTTATCATATAGGTAGGGGTATGACTGCCTCCCAGTCAAGTACTGTTACACTGGAATGGGGTATAACTACCTCCCATCCATCACATTTATCATACTTTCATGGTGTATAACTGTCTCCCACCCAACCACGTAAATCATCACAAGAATTCAATTGGAAAGGGGTAAGAATGACTCCCTTCCAAACATTTACTCACCTTTATTATCATTCATTATGTGGCATCAACATGTGCACACTAACAACACAACCATGTCTATATTATCCTGCTTGTGGAATTACCTCATAAGCATTCAATGAAACATATCACAATAACAAAAAATCATTCAACCCATATCCATGTAAAATGGTTATAATCACATGTTCACACAAAAATATACCTAAGGAAAACCATCTCATGTATCATTATCACATCATTTATCATATTCATTATATTTATACTTCAGGAAACTCCTCTTAAGTATCCATTTCAAGACATTAACATGATCTGTGATTATTCCATTATCCTAAGGCATTGTCTTACCACCATAATCGATTTCATTCAAGATTAACCATTTCATAAAAAGAGCACAATTTTCATTCATTAACCATTTAGTACAATTCATAGGAAACATGAAATCAATCAATTATCATCCAAATCATAACAATAATTTACCAGGAAAGCATAAGAACCTACTTCCTACATATATTTTGATGACAGTGCACCTCTGATCGAGGGGTTTTATTATTAAATAATTTTTTTTTGTCTAAGCAACCATTTAAATCTTGTCCCAGTAATTCACACTCTTTTCATGGAATCATTTAGTTGAACATAAACTTTCATAATTAATATAGTGATGAAGTGAAAAAATAACTTATTAATACATCACTTTAAATTAAAGGAAAGGAGAGGGACCCTACCTCGAGGTGGATCCATCCATCGACTCTGGCTCATGGTGCTTTCTAACTAAAGCTGCCCCCTATGCTCTGGTAAACCAAAACTATTCAAACAGTATAACGCACAGGAAAAAACATACCATGAACTCTTTAATAACATAAGACTTTAATTTAGTGGATGCACAAAAAATAAACAAGTAAAACCCTTACCTTAGAAACAAATTGGCAGACCAAAAAAGACTGCAATCTGCCTCGTCTTAGGTAGCAGATATCGTATACACACCAACAAGATTCCGGGGGACCTTCCGCATAACCCTAGAACAAGAGTAATTAGAAGGAAACTGAAAAAAACACAACCCTAACCCTAGGGAGATTTGGCCGAACTAAAAATAGATCAAGGGGAAGCCTTAAAATTGGCCAAGAGGAGAGGAGGAAAGTGGGAGGAGACTTACCATGTATATTTTAAAGAAGAATCGCCAAGAACAGAGGAGAGGAGGTCCGACCGATAGAGGGATCACGTGTGGCCGTGGAGTCAAGGGAGGAGGGAGTTCATGCGGGTCTGACCAAGAGGAGTGAGGGAGAGTTAATTAGATTTTTATGTTTTCTTTTTAAATTTACACTACTGGAAAATGTACCTATCCCCACGGTTTTCAACAAAACAGTGGGGATAGACCCCCCCTAAACCCACGGTTTTGGAAAACCGTGGGTATAGGTGAATTTTCATGACCTATACCCTCGGTTTTCCAACACTGTGGGTATAGGGGGATCTATCCCCACGGTTTTGGAAAACCGTGGGGATAGGTCCTGAAAAGTCACCTATACCCACGGCTTCCCAAAACCGTGGGTATAGGTGGGGTCTAACCCCACGATTTTGGTGAAAACCATGGGGATAGGTCTGGGATAAAATACCTATACCCAAGGTTATGAAAAACCGTGGGTATAGGTCAATTTTGTGTGCACGGGAAATTTTTTTTCCCGCGGGAAGGATTTTTTTTTGGCGGGAACCCTATACCCACGGTTCTTCCCTCTATACCCACAGTTTTTATAACTATATTTAACTAAATATATATATATATACATATACATGAAGTTATGGTAGTGGTTAGACGCGGTGTTTACAGCGAAGAGGTTGCGGGATCGAAACTCAGCACCTGCATTTTTTTTAGGACCTATACCCACGGTTTTGAAACCATGGGTATAGGTCGTTGACACCGTGGAAATTGTCTATGTTTCGGTGACACGGTGGCAGGACACCTATACCCACGGTTTTCCAAAACTGTGGGTATAGGCTGGGGACCTATACCGACGGCGTTCCAGCCCACGGTTCCCAAAACCGTGGGTATAGCCTATACCCACGGTTTTGGGGGCTATAACCACGATTTTAAACCATGGGTATAGGCCGTTTTTCCAGTAGTGTTATTTTACATATTTTAAAAATCCAAAACTAGGAACCGCGCCCAACTAGGGCTGCACGGTTTGGAAAAGAGTGCGCCAACCGTGTCTCCCCCACTGGACACCCACAACACCCCGCACTAGCTGGCCACACTATTTGGGTAAACTGTGCGCAGGCTGTGCAGACACTTATGCCTCCTTAATTTAGGCTGCATGGCTTGGGCCACACTATTTTGGAAACCATGTGCCAACTGTGCGCCTTTAGCTGTTCATTAAAAACATGTCGTCTTCAGGTCTGATGCACCCAAAACACCTCGAGACCCTAGGGAAACTTCTAGGTCCTTAAACCAATCCCAAAAACATTAAAAATAAAGTTTAAAACCTTCAGAACCTCGTTCCAAAGCCTAATTCCAAAAACGACCGCTTAAGTAATTGAAAAACATCAATTTACCCCACTTTTAATCCCAGTTCAAATTGCATGTCAAAAAAACCTTCCCACCTTAGAACATCTTGTCCCCATGAATCCATTAGAAACAACACACACCTCATTCGACCAACAAGAGTCATGAAGCTTCATTTAACGATCGTGTTACATTTGCAAATATTCAACGCTCAACGATCATCCATTCAAGCACACGAAACTTATGTCGTCAACACCCGAGCCAACACTCATTTTCCCATCGAACCAATACTAAAACTCTTACCCGAGACCATTCCACAAGATACACGATCACATAGTTGTCTCATCACACAACCAATCAAAGATACTTCCCAGCTGATATTTTTCACATTAAATGGCCAAGACTCAAACCATATCTCCACCACCTTTTGAACTGTCTTTCAAAAGAACTCTCTAAGCATTCCAATAACGCACATAGAATGAGTTTGAAATGATCAAATGGTATATTTCCCCATCAAACTCTAAAACCAAGTCGAAAAGAGTCAAGCCACTCTGACTAACTATTCAAGAAGACACACGTCTCAGGCGGCCAACTCTTTACAAGCTGAACAACGTTGCCTTCTCCCAAGGCATCATGCATTCACCATGAGTACATTCACTGAAAATCTCATAACCGACTCTCGATGATGTCTCAAATATCAAACCATGAATGAAACCATGCATGTAGCGTGCAATGCCAAAAGGGAACAACCAACCAAGCTCAACAGCTTTTTTTTAACCTTTAGCGCTGCGTAAGACTTACACTCTCTTAGCGCATCCAGGACGAAAGCAAGATAGGGGAAAAGATCGTCGTGTATCAGAGTACACTAAGATGATTGACAATGGATTTTGGTTATTTAAACCCAATAAATGGAAAGGAGATCAGTCGAACCACCCATGGTCGACTATAAAGAAGAAACTCGGATTCACCTACCGACACATCAAGATTTCAACCGACCACGATGCCTCTTCCAGCACAAGGTATTCATCGATCAACATTACCACCATAACAAAAAATCATTAGAGAAAAACCTGAACACTTTCTAAGATGGTCATTCTTGGAATGTTACTTTTACCCAGAAAGACACGCTTTACTCAACTGGCATGATGCTTCCCACATTAGAAGGGTCAGCTTCATTGAAAAGAGAAAAAAAGTTTCCCATAAGCAGACTTGTTCATAATTAACTGAACGGATGTGTGTCACTCCTCCAAGCCATGATCAGCATGTCAAATATTGAAGGAATCCAAAGAAACATGACTGGTGTGTCAACCACCCGAGTCTTCTAAAAATCATCTCGAGCATTGGGACAACATGATTCTCAAACGCTCAGGTCACTCTACCACAGAGATGACCTGAGACCATACATAGCAGCGTAAGAGATACAACCAAACATTTTATTTCCACATATGACCATTCGCTTGGAAGATGACATGTCATTTCATCGATTACTTTGCAAAAAGAAAGGGTAAAATGACTAACAAGGCAACCGACCATGCCTGAGGCATGTCCAACCAACTGATAAAGAGTATTACCCGATGCTCAATCCCTTTACAAGATCAAAAGAAGCATGACCACCCATCCGAACAAGGGTGTAATTATAACTGGAAGTCCTACACAGGACAACGGTAACCGAACAGTACAAAACATCAGAAATTTCACTAAACAAGCCAAGCACATAAGCTCTAAGGGCGCTACTTACCACGGGCTAGCCCCTCACGAAAATAAATCATCGACCCAAGAACTTGGTCCCACGCAACAAAAGTCATCGGGCACAAATCCTAACATTTAATGTTATTGCTAAATGAAAACAGCCTACGGAAAACGCGTATGGTTCCGTTCCATGGCACTCACATGAAAGACTTAACCTACCCACACATGGCGTCTCAACAGAGGACACAACTACACGTTCCTTTTTCAAGCCCTTTAGATTTATTCACATTCATCATTTAATCACTTTAAAAGATTAAATTCAACACATAAAGTACCCCTTTACAAACAAAAATTCACTAGGCACATGATCATTTTATCAAATAGCTCAAAGCATAATAGAAAGGTTTTAACCAACTTCCTTTAAAAAACCAGGCGACCTACAAGGGTCCCAATAAGCAAAAACATTTCATATCAAAATCAAACTGATTTTTCAAATATAAACATCACACAAATCATCCTTCCATTACATTCATTATGGGTTGTTGTTTCCAACCCATGAAGCACCCATACACTCCATAAATTGAAAATTTTCTCCCATTAAACAAAATAGATCACATTTCAGAAATTAACATGATCAAATACAACGATCCAATCATAAGGGTGGGCACCTACCAATTTTCAAAGCACCCATACACCTTACAGTTTGTCATTTGGCTCCCAAAACCAACCTCATATTACATTTTTGACTTTAGAAGCCCCTTTTTCTAGAAAGATAATCACACAGGTTACCCTTTCCGCGCTATTAGGTGCCCATACACCCTACAACTGAAAATTGTCTCTCATCGTAATTTCAATCATTTAATTCAGAAAAAGCAACAAATTTAATAAGTCTACCTAAACCATTAATAAGTATTTTATTATGAAAATGAAGAAAATTTTATCCATTAAATAGTTTAAAATAATATATTTTCATATAACAAATTCATTTTTATTTGATCATATGTAGCATGGTTCTTTATTACAGTTTAATTTTTATCATTAAATTAATTAAATATATCATCATAAATATGAAAACATTAAACTAATTCATCTACTGGGAATTTTTTTTCACTATTTTCATTTTTAGATAGAGTTAAAATATTTATAAGAGATGCTTGAAAAGTATTTTGAAACATAGATATGTTTTTCATGAGACACCTATTCATTCTATCATTTATATCTTATTTGTGAGAATTTGAATCACATGAAATGTCTTATAAGAAACTCCTTGTGGGTTTCATTTATATTATATACATTTTATCTTTTTAATACTACATTTTATTATACTTTAAATTAGGATTACAATCATTAATGCACATTTTTCATTCACACTCATAGTTGGTCTCTTTAGTGGTGGAGTCATCAATTATTTCACTATTATATCTAATTATTCTTGTTATCATACATTAATTTGAATTAAAATTTCTTAAAATTTTCATTTTCATGTAAATTATTATGAGCCATCTGGATGGATTATTCATCTCTTCATCCCTATAAGTAGTTAATTTTTTACCACGTGAACATTCATATTTGATCCTCTCATTTTGTTTTGATTTATAATGATTAAATGTCACTAGATTTTTCTTCTATTCATATACATATTTTTTGTCTACATGTAGTTATTCATATTACATAAATATTTTTTCCAATGAGACCCTTCAGTGGTAGTGTACTAATTTAATTTGATTAACTCAAAGACATAGATGATATTCTTGACATTTTAGGTAAGCATGTGATGATTACCATGATTTGATATTTATGAGTAATTATTCATCCAACTGTATGTATGGTGTTTTGAATCTCATTTAATTTTAGATAAATATTAGAAATTGTTTTTTTGTGATTAATCTTGAAATTATCATATTTAGTAGTATTAATATTAATATTAATTTCTTTTATATTTTATGTTCTTTCATGTTATATAATAATAGTGTCCCAAATTTCATAAGTATTTGGACACGAATATACTCTAATGGATTCATCTAATCCTACCTAATCATGTAAATCATTCATAGATTCACATTAAGATCACAAGCATCCTTAGAAAAATTTTTAAAATATTTTCATTGAGATTTAGGTTTCTCATATATTTCCTTAGTGACAGTCCAGATATGAAATACTTTGTTTTATATATGAATTTTCATTTTATTAATAAATTGAGCATAATTATTCATAGAAAAAATGGAGTTAAATTGTTCATAGTAACATCAATCATAGTATTATATATAATTATATACATATAAATTGAATTTAAATATAATATATTTACTAAAAAATAATTCATTGCAAAAATTAATTTAACTACCATTTGATATCAAAAGTTGGTAGGAGGGGAATACTAATGGGGGGTGTGATAATTGATTTTATAATAAAATTAATGTTAATTTTCTCAAACATAAATACCATAATTTATTAAAAACATAAATTTGACAAAATGTATAGAATTTTATAACATGATATTTGGAAAATATTTTCAAAAGATTGATCAGATCTCAGTATAAATAATTATAACCTATACTATATTTTCAATACTATTCTAGTTGTATCAAATATTAAACACAAAAAAACGTTTATGTAAAATATTAATTTTCTATATTTAAAATATGTACTAGTTTTTCAAAATAAAAAACAATAAGATAAGAAAATACACAACCAAACCTAAATAAGTGGTTCCATCTCAAGGTGAGACCAATTCACCACCACATTGAAATTGCCTACATCTAATAATTTTATAATATAATAAACATTATACAAATATTGGAACAGGTTTTTCAATGAAACACATAATGATATCCACAACTTAATCCTCTTTAATATTTATACATGGGATAAAATAATTTTAGGTCCCACATGACTTTTTCCTTAGTTGTATAATGGAAAAATGATTATAATTTAGGGAATGTGTGTTGATCACTCACTAGTTTAATAAATGATACAATGGTATAAAAATAAAGAGTGAAAAACAATAAAACAAATCAATAAGATGCTAAAATATAAATAGAAATAAATGAAGGAGTTGAAAATATAGTGGTGTTAAATCTAAAAAGTTTTTTTTATTTTTGTTTCCTTTAATCTATAATTGAATGGATGTCAATCAATTTTCATAACAAATTCTGGAAAATTAAGTATCATGGAAGTATGGAAATAATCCCTTGTTCTTAGTTATAAATCATCTAGTACTATTCCACACACATGTTTATCATTTGATTATTTTTGTTCCAGCATATAAGAGTATATATTTCTATATCCATTTATGTGTGTTACATAAATGGGGAAACTCTTCCAAATTTATAAACATCCTGTAAGTCAAATTATATTTTGTGAGAATAAATGAATATTATGGATTCTTATAGTAATAAAAAGATCTTGAAAATTTTAAAACTTTTAAGAATATATTATTTTATTGGATTAAAAATAATCAATCATAAATATTTGTTTATCTTAATATATTTAATTTTTTAAATTAAATATTTGAGTATTAATGTTGAATGGCATTATAGACAACTACATTAGTCGATGTGGTGGTGGTAGGCACCAAGGATAACTCATCTTTGGTAGGTACATAAGATGGTAAAACCACTTGGTGAAATAGTGGTAGCACCTAGAGAATATATAATCTATTTAATGTAGTTCATTATGAAAGAATATATTACTAATAATATATCTATCTATTTGATGATCGGTTTGGTGGTAGATCATGGAACTATTTGTTTCTTCACTTAATCATAGTTCAACTAGGAAGAAACTCAATTCAATTAACAGTAGATGAAAACTGTATATCAATTCATTGCAAAATTTTACAATTTATCATGGAGAAAATTTACTATTATATAATGTGAATGTTTTTTTGAACATAATAGATTTGAATTTTGGATCATTAAGATTAGATGTTCAGGGACTAAACCAAAACATTTCATTTGATGGATTCATGAATCAAACAATAATTTTTTTAAATAACTCAATTTTGGAAATAATACCTCTTTAGAATCAAAGAATTTGTATTTATATTTTTTAAAAATGTTAGGGAGAAACTTCATGGATTTATACATTCTATATTAAAATCATGGCTCTATGTCACTAAAATTCAAAAAAATAAAGACCAAAATTTTCATTTTTTTTTGTGTTTAGTAATAGTAGATTATAATAGTTTTTATTAATAGTCATTGTATATGAATTTATTTTTGCATGAATTTTGAAATATTTTCTTTTTTAGAAGTGTCATTGAACACGGAAAATATAATCCATTGATCAGATTATGTTCACTTGACAACAAGAGTCTCTGCTAATGTAAGAAACATGTTTTTATCAACCATTGAATAATATTTAATATTTGTTATCTAATACTAACTGCATTCCCACATGGAATTATGCGGGAGATGTATATTCCATGATCCATGAAGAGTCTTGTTCATTCAATCATTAGAACAAACAAAATACATTGAGTAAAGGATGCATAGTGAACTATTTTGGTATGTGAATCCTAGAATCATCCCATGAATGATAAGATTGTAATAATCCATCCTAATATGCTTCATGACATTGGGAAGTGGGTCATTGATGTGGTAATATTTGGTTAACATCATTTCTCCCCCATATTTCATAGAATTATATTGTGTGAGAAGTTACGTGTGAGCATTGTTTTGGACTATAAATGTTATAATTCACACTTATTGAAAAATAAATGAAAATGGATATAATTTTAGATAAATTTATTGCATTATTAATGACAATTGTGATTAATTTTTTTTAAAATTTTAAAATTTATATCCAATCACATTGATAAATTTAAATACTTATAAAAATGCCCCCATTTTCAAGAAGAATTAATATTTATAATTAAATGAACTCTGGATGATGTGAAATTCGATATTGGGATGCCATATTTTCATATAAAATACAATATTATCAATTCAAAAAATAATTTTCTTGTAATGAAATATTATGGAATGAAATCATAAAATTTATATGATTATGTTGGTTAATTAAATCGAAAATGAATGTTGAAATTAATTTAACTTATGAAATTTATATATCTTGACAAATAGTGTAATAAAATATGATGATGGAATGAAATAAGTAATAACTTATTAATTATTTACACAAATTATAAATGAAAAAACAATTTATAGTTAAATAAATATTTTATGAAATGAATTTTAAAAATTGGATATACGAAATGGATTGTGATATAAATGATTAGATTATATAAATAAATATAAAATTTTAATTTAAGATATACGATATGATAAAATTAAAAACATTTTTTATTTTTAATAATGCATACATGTTATTATCTAAATACCTGAGTGAACATTTATTCAGAAATAGAACAAGTGATTTCCTAAAATGAATTATTCAATTATAATATATATATTAATTTAATTTTATTGATACATAAAATGTATTATTAGTAAAAAATGTTGATATATTCTATGAATAACCAATGATGGATATGATGAATATTAATTTAACACATTTATGATAATAACATAATCATAAAAAGTTATTATAGGGTTATTATAATAAACTATCATAGGATTTCACCTTAATCAAAATTTGAACTAGCCTACAATAGGGCCCAGATGGACATCCAAGTCCCCAAAGGAAGGATTTAAGTATTTAATAATCCATGAACACCTCATGGGAATGAACTCCACACTCAAATAATTGTTAACACACAATGTATACATTCTCTGGAATCATACATCGAACATCAATTCATTGTAATAACATATGAATCATAGTAAATATTATTAAATAAATTGTATATATTGATACATAATAAAAAATATTATACAAACCATTTTTATTGAAATTTATCACAACATATATGAACAATTAAAATGAATGTGTAGTAAAGAAAAATAGAATATCGAATGAAGGTCTTTAAGTTTGATAAATATATAACCATAATTAACATAGATCTTAATGCAAAAAATCTACGAAACACTATATTACACATCGTTTCTCAATTCAGTGACTGAGAAATAGATAACCAAGATAAAATGAAGAACATTTAACATATATAAGACATATAAGATATTTACACATTAAAAAATTTATATATTGGATCTGAGAAACAAATATCAGTATTTTAGGAATAATGAATCTAAATAATTTCATTCTATTTAGAATATATATAAACTAACTTCATATTAAATTAAATAGTAGATATTTTATGCATCTGAATATGAAAACAAATATCACACTCATTCACATTATAAATAATATTTTCTTTGTTACATTAAATGATAACAAATACATTATAACATTTACATTACTGGTATTCATTTTATCGAAAACAATCATATTAATTAGACTTGAAAAAATGAATGAGTATTTTTAATAGAAAATAATTATCATATACATCATTTAAAATTATATTAAAAAATTTATGCTAGTGATAAATTGAAGGGAATACCCCAAAATACAGAACCCTATGTAAAAGGTGAATATTGATTGAAGAGGAAATAAAAAAATCCTCTAAATAAAATATTGTGGAAAAATACAACCAATCATATGGAATGTATTGTTACATGACCTGATTTTCCACACGAACAATGATTTACTGCCAAGTTACATTAGACATAGGCACACTTCCCCATATACTAAAGGCTGTTGACTAATTGTGAGTGTGTAATGAATTGATAATGGGGAGACTATAACCTATGGTGATGACATAATAATGGTCTAAATATGTATAGAATATGATGAAAAAGACTAACCAAATCAAAAACAGTAACCCTCTTTTTCCAGAAGTACATCAATAATAGATTATAGTTGAAACATAATCAACAACTAAATTAGAATGAAATAAAAAATATTAACATAACATTACTACATACTAAGCATAAAATTCCTAAAAATCATGTTATACATTTCAATAAACTAATAAGGGTTAACCATGAAAAACCAACAATAAATACATGAGTAGCGTGTTGATAAAAGGTGGAAAAAAACTGAACATAGGTTAATAAAGTGCAAATGTTTCATTTCATTTCACCCCATTCCAACTACAACTACAATATAGCTCCTATACCCATGACATTACACGAACTAAAAAGAATAATGTCTACATGCATCCTGAATGACCTATATAGGGTGTGAAAATGAGTTTTAATAAGATGCTGCAAATGTGTTCATACCACACATTGGTGATTCAACTAGGGAGAACAAAAAATAAATAAATTAGTAGCACACTCATAATGTAAATGTAAGATTTCCTTGTGCTCAAAATCCACTAAGAAGCTATCACCTACAAAGACCATTTCCATTATAAATTTATAGTAGGATATATCCTAACAATGGCCCAAGGAATCCCATAATATAGAATATAAATAGGCTAAACCTCATGTTCAACCACCAAATTCACATGGAACATCATGCAATAATCCATGTAACCAACATCTTGATGGATTTCCCAATCTATAATGATCCTTGGCTCGACCCCTCATGTTGCAATGGAACATAGTAATGCATCAAAATAATTTCATATATATTCATACATGCATATAAATATATATTAATAATTAAATTTAAAAGAATTAGATAACTCAAATTCAAATTAATAATTAAATTAAAAAAATTCAATTTAATATAAAGGAATCATCCCCTACCTAACTTCCCAAGGTCCAGAGCATCTTATATGGAACAAAATATTATACCAAAAAGTCCAAATAGAAACTATGCATCGACATATTTATTAGATAGAAGAAAACAAGGCGGAGAAGATAGACATGGTTAAACAATGGGACATTCCCTCGTCTGTCAAAATACAAAGTTAAATGTCTTAATAAGACATATCATTCCCATAATCAGTGTCATCAGTAGTGTCTCATTCAGAGTGTGACCAACCCTGATTGAGGATCTTAAGAATATTATAATTAAACATACATGATATCTTAGAAGAACAAGTATAGACAATGCGAGGTGTATTAGTATAGTCCTTTCGTAGCCTACGCATCGAGAGAGAAGGAGTGTAGTCAATATCCCCCTTTCCAGAAATGAGCGCATCTACGAAAGAAGTAGGACCACTGCTACCCACTTCAGTTCCATCTACCTCCAAGATGTCACCCACTTCACAGATATCCCAGAGGAGTTTAAGAGATTCTAGATCTCCTAATGACAATCAACCTGTTGGGGAGACCCAATTTTAGAAGTCATATCATCAGTCTCATCACAAAGAACACTTGTACCAAGACTATCATTCATGTATATATTTCAGGGGTCAGTGCAAGCAATATATCCTGCAATAGAGAGAGGAGCACTTTTTCCAGTCTCAACTAATCTAGTGGGAGTAATCACGTGACCATCTATGGGTGTAATCTATTTTGAAAAATCTACCCGAGCAGCAGAGAGACCACTCATCTGGGATGTAGAGACAAATTAAATTTTAGAAGGACCACTGTGGGCTCTCAACAGTGATGAATCCCCCATCAATCCCTCCCCTTTCGAAGGATGTTGATGTTCTTCCACATAAACCAACACACCAACCGTATTGGACGATTTATTGATTCTATGATCAAGGGGTTGTGACATTCCACATCAATCCTCTTTGATTTTCTTCTAAAAAGGTTCGATGGATTACCCTTCATCCCACATTTCTAACAAGAGATCATTCTTTGACATAGTTTCAAAGAGTTTCCAATAGTCTTACATTCATTACAAAAAACTGGTTTTCTTTCATAATCAACATCAATTAGAATTACACCGTTGGAGTGGAAAGAGTATCCTTTTAAGTAAGGATGGAGCTAAGATCAATATCTACTAACAACCTATTGAAGAGTCCAAACCGAACATTCTCAGTCTACTCTTCATGTCGTATAAGAGTCCTAATTACCATACCAATATCATGCAGAATCATTGGATGCCAAAGGACCCAATTATGACCAAGAAGATGAACTCATACCTTAGAAAAATAATTCCTTTCACGCGAGGCATTAATGTCCAGGGACCATTCATGATGGTGGAGCCATCCAGGATTCATGTAAAAAGATTGTGTTCTTCACGCATGAATTTTAGAAGCATCTAAGGAAAATATACAATGAAAGAAACCATGTCTAAGAGATACACACCTCCAATAAGAGAATCCCCAAAAAAGGATATTTTTCATACCAATTCATCGAACCTCCAAGATTTCTGACCTTTGGCTAAAATAATATGTGCAATTAAAAAGGTTTTTCCTATTGAAATCTTTTCAGAAAAGGCATCAGGATTGGCCTCAACATTGGACGATGTCCCCTTGTGAAGAATTATTCCAGAACAGGAGTTACTGTAAGACAAAAATTCCAACTTCAACATATCATTTGGATTAATCCACCATGATCTAATAAAAAAAGTGGCAGAAGGAATCATTTGCAGCATACTATTTGTTGGATCCATTAACAACTTAATGAAAATATTTATTTGGTAGAAACATCGGATCGGACTTGGCATTCCGACCCTATGTGCCACCATCATATAAATAACCATCATCAACATCCATGGTCTTTGAATTAATGTAAAATCTGACACCCTTCTAGACAGAAGCACGATCCCGCAAACCACTATCAACCAAATGACCGAGAACAACCCGATCTCGCGAGTATCTATCCACTAGGGGTTCATAATCACTAGAACTCAACACATGGTCATTCCCGAAAACTGACCAGACAATATCATCCTGAACGGAATTAGACGGAGACATCGGTAGACCCACCATATGTGCATAACCATTAAGTCGTTGTGGACCTTCATTCCAGGTGGATCCTGTTTCGCCAGCCACTAGCACAATGCTGAGGAAATGTGGAACATACATCGAACCCTTTAAATCCTTAATGCCATAGTTGCGGAGCTCACACATACTTTGACACGCCATCGATCAAACAATTATATTATCATGTAAAAATTCCAATTTACATATCACAGGATTTAGTTTAATTAATTGATATAAATAAATTAAATTTTAGGGCCTCTCTCGATCCACACAAGAATACAGAAAAACTCATTCCCAAAAACACTCATGAAATCAAAAATAAATGTTAGAAACACCAAAAATTAATTCATACACATATAAAAGTATAATATTTTCATCTAACATGAATCAATTTGAAATAAATAAAGGTATCAAATGAACACCCTGAAAATAAAAAAATGATACATAACTTCAGTGGTCCATAAAGTGAGGTAACATAGAAATATATGTAAGGTAGGTGATAACCTTACAGAGACATTACCAATGCCATAAATTTATTGAATAATGTTACTCAGATAGATGATTTGGATCAAATATAAGGAGTAGGGGGAATGGGTCGAGCTTCCACTAGGTGTGACTGACCCACAATAAAGAAGGAGAATACAATTAGTTATTTGTATGAAAGGAAAAATTTCCATTTCAACACTTTAATGAGTCTAATGGTTTGCTCAGACCGTTTTCTAACTGTGTGGGAGATAATTAGCTCTATAGTCTTAGGAGTCATTCCCCATGGTTATACTAAAACATGTGTACTTAAAACAATTAAAACGTGCATGCTATAGTGTATGAATACAACCCCAATGCCCAAAGTGTCAAGATTGCTCACAATTTTCCTTAATCGCCTGAAAACAATGCAGAGTCCCTCTACTAAAAAATAAAACTTATCACATGGAATCACACATCATATAGTACAATTTACTAAATTTTTATTTTTTTTAAATATTGGGAACAAATTTTTCACTAAGAGGCAACAAAATTCGATCAAACCATGCACCACAACCTACAATTCTCCAAAACTGGTCCTTAGGGACTCTAATTCACCCAAAACTTTTCTCAACACCCATAAAACGTTCCAAAACTGAAACCCCCCCTAAATACAAGGTTTCTTATAAATGTTAACTCAAACTTAGTATCTTATAAATGTGAAAATATTTGGCATAACAATAAAATTAAAATATTTCAATAGTACTGATGAATTTGACCTGGTATAAAGTCCAAGATGTTAAATTCTCTCAAACATAACCTAGATTATATATCAGATATAAAAGTACCATAGATACTACCAAAAAATACACATCACATTAAAATTAACTTTAACTAACCTTGTCAAAATGGCATTGGAATAATTCCTAATGGGGAATCCCCACCAACAGAGTGACCTACCATTTCACATCCCACCCTAAAAATAAAATCCAACTGATAGTCCATTGAACATCTTGCGACCCATGTCATCCCACGATACAACGTCCCTGTTACACCTCATAATGTTCTTCAGGGCCAATCTCAAACCCCATCTAATACCCATACTTCTTTGGTTCCCTTCTCTTGTCCATTCAACACACAACAGCAATGAGGATCAACATCTCAACAGATTCTCATAAGTCATGGTGCCTCAAACCTTAGTTGGGTCTCACATCACAATGATTCCCATATTACAACACACCTCATGTAACCCGAATCTCTTTGATTCCCTAATTCATACACACCTTAATAATCATTCATCCAACTACGCTCACATATAATTCATCATGTCATTCACCTCTAATACAGATATAATACACCCATTATGATGTAACCGACTAAATAGCATTTGGTCAGACCATGGATACCACAAGTTTGCCCTGTACACAAAAAAATGGACATGCCATTAAAAATTCCTTACTAAATAAAAACAAAAGAAAAAGTCTACGACAATGGAATACCTATGACCATCATCATCTCACTGGCCTTCTATGACCCTAGGAGTACCCTGGGATATACATGGCATGAAGCCTGACTGCTTGAATCCTGACCACCCTATGGTGTTTCACCATCCACATACAAAGTAATCTAGTATAGGGACCCTCTATATTTACTATGAGATTTGTGTGTAGATGAAACTAGGTAACCAAAAACTAGTACCGATCCAGGAAAGATATTATAACATCGAGTTTTCCATATTACCTGATTGGCGGCAATCTGATAAAGATTACTATGGAACATCTCAAGATGAAAGATGTGTCCTAGATATACCCAGTCTTAAAATAAAAGGATTTTAACTCATTTTTTTCTATTTATTACAATATAAAAATAAATTCCATAATTCAAAAATTGCACTGTGTCTTTAGAAATAAGGAGAACATTCTACTAATTTTGTGAAATATCATCAACATCTACCTTAATTATATTCCCTTATAATACTTAAACATTGAACCATTCTTCATAAAATGAGGAAGATAAATATAAGTTATTGGTGACATCAAATTCTAAGTAAGGGTATGTAAATGAAATCTGAAATCATAACATGAACATAAGGATATGAGAACATTATCATAAAATTTAATGATCAAACCATGCGTAAAAAATATAAAAATGAGACATGGAATAGAGATTTGAAGTTCATATGAAATGTATCATAAGATAATGAAGAACACAATCTCGGTGAGGATATCAACATTTTAAAACATATAATTTCTAGATTATATAAAAATATGTAAGATCATTCCTTATATGTCATGTCCCTTCCAAAGAAACATGTTTGAGAACTTCATTGGGACTATACTGAGTGAGCGAGACCCACTACCATCCCCAAAATCATTCATTTCCTTGTAAGGGGTAATCTTTCCACATCATCCCATAGTTGATATGGGATCCACATATTCACATAGTAGATCTATTATAACCATGTTCCCATAGTTGATCTGGTATCTCCATCCTCTCATAGTGGTTCCAGAACCACCTGTATCTCATTTTTGATTATGCATGTTGACATGCTTCACATAGTTATCCCATCACATATAAATCATTTACCAAATCATTGGAAGGATATATTAGTCCCACAAATATCCTAATAAAATCATACACTCATAGTCTAGGACACAATAATAATTTCATCATATCATTACCTAACAAATATATATGCTTCATAAAAATCAGTTCATAACTCATGAAATGAAATCGGTATCATATCATTACATTTTGAAAATATATAGATATCATAATAATTTCATCAATACATCAACAGGGAAATGAATTTTTCTTCAAATGCATGTATTCTATGGAAAAGAAACATATGTCATATACATCACTTAATAAAAACATAAACAATACAAAAAAATTTTGAATTATTTTCGAGGATCATATCCATATTAATGAATAAACTCTATCAATGTATGTCATGTTATATGGAGAATGATTTTGAAATATCACAAGGATCATTTCATAAGTTAACTTACATAATGTTGAAAATAATTATAATAAAATCATTTCAAATATCCACTTACAATTTCAAAAGACTTACCATTTACATTAATAAATTCTTGAGGAAAACATCCATTAATGTTTTTTGAAATTTTATTTAAAACCTAGATCCTTTTAATCCCATTTTCATTGAAAAAAATCATAATAAAATATAATAGGGTATTAAAAAAATTTCAAAAACATTATCCCTTTGATACTTATAAATGAATCATGAAAAAAAATTAAAACCATGTTTTGTGAAATTTTTTAAAAGAATCATGAAAACATTTGAATAACAAATTTTCTTAAAATCTTATAGTATATAATTGAAAACATTTTTCAAAACAAAATTATTGGAAATCATTTAAAAAAGAAATAAAAACATGTCAAAAACCATTTTCTTTGAAAATATTATTAATACCAAAATATTATTCCTAATGTCATTTTGAATCCACTTTTATATAAAATTCCTCTGAACAAATATAACAAAACATTCAAATCATTGAAATAATTTTTATTGAGAATAACCTTTTTGAGAACATATAAATGATCCTTTTAAAATAATTCAAATCGCCTTTTATGCATAATTTTTTTTGATTATTTTTCATTTAAAACCATTTAAAAAAACAAGATTAATAATAAATAATTTTCATTACTGTAAATATACAATGGAAGCATTATGCAAATTATGGCCAGGAGGGAGGGTATGTCTGTTCATAATGAACATTCAATTTTCACCAATAAATATTATAAAATTTCCCTGATCTAAAAATGACAAGAATATTATTATTAAAACAACATTATATAAAGGTAATACATGAAAACATATTCAAATACAATGGGATAATATTAAAAAAACTTATTTTTTTAAAAACACAATTTATAAAGAATAAATAATTTATGATTTAAAAGAGAAACAAAACAATATTTTCATAAAAAAATTCATAATTATTTAAATTAATAATACGGTAAAAATGGTAATAATACATGTTTAAATTGGGACTAATATGATAATAATATAATGTGTGGGGATATCATGATATATTTATCATAATATTTCATCAATTTAAGAATAATCATAAATAATCTTGATAACTGATTATAGTGTACCAATAAATTCATACGAATTTAAAACATTGAATTATACAACCCATGTAAGAAAATAAAATAGAATTACCAATAAAATATCAAAAAAATATCTACGTTAATTATACAACATGTAAAATGGTATTATATACAATCATTTAAAAAATAGGTTCATTACATGGAATTTATCTCAAAGAAGGAAAATTTTGAAAAAATTACATTACTGATTTGGTAATATTTCAACCATAAAACCCATTAAATAAACATATTATAATGGATATTTAAATACTAATAAATATAAATATAATAATCATATAATAAATACATGGATATAATACACCAAAAATATATGAAATAGGTTATTAACATGGAATGTGTCCCACCAAAAATAGAAATGAAATTTAGAGAACACTAGCCATAAGTCGTGAATCTCATCGTACACATTCATAACTTCTATATACTAAATATAAGTGAATTATACTTCTATAAAATAACAAAATTCATATATATAATACCATATATGTTTTAATTATGGATATATATTACTCATTTATTAAAATAATAATCTTAATGTTATGTTTCAGGATGCGATCTCTTTTTTCCCCTTGTGTTTTGATTTGTTATATTTTGGGTTCATATATTAATATAATTATCTGAATAATTTAATAATTTATATTAAAATATTATTTATTTATTATATATATATTTATATTATTCTATAAATGATTCAATTATTTAATTAAATACACTGCTCATAGAGATGGTAGGTCATTTGTATGCATGAATGATGTTTTGATTTTTCGGACTTATTGAATAAAATAATGTAAATTAAAAATATGTATATATATATATATAATATAATTGCATTAAAATTACTATGTAATATATATAATATATTTTTACTAAAACCATCCTTAATAAAATATATGTAATTTTTGAATGAATCACATTTTTTTGAGAAGGCAATAGTCTAAACTTCAACCAATGAATGTACCCTATTTTCAAAAAATGGATGGCACAGAGGTTTGTGTTAAATAAAAATTAATTATGAATTATTACATCATATATGTCATATATATCATATGAAAACATATTTCACATCATAGTTCTCATTAATGGTTAGTGGTAATAGAAAAATGAACAATTTCATTTCGTGAGGCAATAGTTTAACATACAAAATAACGGTAAGTGCATTACCAATTTTAATGATGCTTGTTGTAAATTAATATAAAAACATTACAATAAAAGTATATTAATATTTTTATTAGAGTGGTTTTATTATAATTTTATTTAATAAAGATACTTTAAGGAGTGTGGAAACAAATAATACAAGTGTGATCATTGAAGAAGGAGACCTCTTTTTTGGGTAACTTGTTTTGGTTTTCACCAATGGAATTCCATGGATCTCTTAATGAAAATTTAAGTATTCTAGGTTGAAGTAAGGGATATTGGGTGATTATTTGTGTAGATTTTCAGTGATTTGAAAGGATTTAGATGTGTGAATTAGTTGCAGCGGTGATTTATTTTTTTCTATTAGAGGAGGAGTGACATTCTTGTATATTTTTGTAAATGGAATTAAATCTATGTTTTTCATATGATAATTGGCTAACAAAATGAATAAAATTATAAAGAAAGGGTGTTTGTGGTGAATGGTTATCAATAAAATTAATATTTAACAAGTTTTTATGTCATTGTGTCCCTTAAGTTTAATGTTTAGTCCATTATTATTCTTATTTCTCTCTTAATCGTTGTAATTAATTTTAATCGCATCCAATAATATTTTTTAAAAAAAACTAAGTATAACTTATTCATCTTTATAAATTAAACTGATCTGAAATTTTAATTTAATTTTCCCAATCCCAATCAATTATTCCTCGTAATTAAATTTTAATTTAATATCACGTATGATACAAAAAATCAAGTTTTAAAAATAAATATATTTAAATGGTTGTTATGTTTTTATATCCCATTACAAAGTGAAATTTATTCTAATAACCTGAATTGGATTAATTTAATTATAATTTAATTAATTTTACCTTAAAATAAATCTTAAAATTAATTTAAACTTGTTAATATTTTATATGAAAAAGAGGTTTTGTGTTAAAATTATGTATTATTCAGCATTCATCTAAAAATGATACATCAATGAAAAATTACATAAATTCACCCAAATGTATTTTTTATGTAACAATTACAAAAAAAATTATTTTTTCAAATAAAAATAATAAAATTTTCAAAAAATATATTTAATATGTGTTCACTATTAATTTGAGGTAAATGTACATTCTATAAAAATAGATAATTTTATTCATAAAAGTATACTACTTCTTATCCACTGTTAATAAAATTTGATATATGAGTATCCAAAATATTTTATAAATATGTAATATATAAACATTATTGAAAACATTAATGATATATTTTTAAAAAAAATTAGATAAAATTTTTTTCATACTTATAGAAATTTTTTTATATAATGTAATTACATAATTTAAAAATAGATCTTATATTCAATTCTAAAAATGTATAACCAAATGATACATTTTATATACTTCTTGAAATAATATTTTCAATTATTATTTAATATAATTAATAAGATCCATTCTAATGTCATGGTGGTAGATATAAAAATATTTTCATAATTATTTCAATTCTATTTTGTAGTTTGTAAAAACTAAACCTTTAGAATTACACAAACTATCGAAGGGACCCAGTATTGTGTGTAATATATAGGAAACACTACTACATGTACTAAAAGATAATCATAGTGTTGTATGAGGTGCATGATTTAATTCTTTTTTCATTTACCAATAGAAACATTTATTTCTTCCCTCTAACAAAATCTATATTTATCATCGTGTGAAATAAAAAATCTCAAATGACTAAATTAATTTGGAAAATATATTTCACAAAATCTAATGTTGTTACATTATACATCCCTTCAAATGAATTTTTCCATCAAAAAACATTTTGGTTTTCAAAGGATTAATACATCAATGTTTATTTCATAGAAACCCACATCCCAAAATTTAATACTAAATTTTATATTTAAATGGGAATGTTGGCGAAATGTGAAAATATTTACATTGAGGAAACGTGTAAATATATATATAATTTAATATTGAAGTCATCAATTTTCAACAGGTTAATGATAAAAGAAAATTTGAGTTTATCATATTCAAAAAACTTTGATGATCTAAATGCCCATCAGTTCAAAAAAATAAAGTACTAGGAAAAAAATTTTGTTTCTTGATATTTTTCCAAATGATGAATAATTTTCATGATAAGATATAAATTAATGATTATAGAAAAACCTAGCCCTTTATTTTTATATGATAAAATTACAATTCACATATTTTCCAAAATTGGATGGTTATTTTTCATCCTAAAGCACTATAAGACTATTTGATCAATGATAATTCATCCACCCTATCAGCAGATATCATCTATATAATATTGTTAGAAAAGGTTATAGGATATTCATAAATCCTCATGTGGGTGATAATACATTGATCTAACAATGTCCATCCAATATTTTACCTAATAATTCCATAAATGGTTTACCTTAAAACCCTTAAGAAATAATAAAACCCAAAACATCCAAAATAAGTTCACTATATCAACTTTACACTAATCCCACATATATCATAAAGTAACTCTTTGTGGTCCAATTACAAACATAGGAAAACCCACATTATATATTCTCTAGAAACATGGTAATAACATAAATTAATATATATACTATTTAATAACATGAATCCTTCCTTATTCTAGTTATTACATGATATATTCCTTAAATCCATGATATTTTTTTTTATCTTCCTTGATAACATAGTCCACTTTTTAAAAAGAAATTTTTTTATCAGTTTTAATGTCATATGTACTATCAAATTTACTATTTATATATATCATTACCAATTTATACATATATACTATAAATTTATCATCCATAGGGACTAGATAATGTTTACCTTCCAACAATGTATCACTTCAATTAAAATAATTTTCTACGTATTTAGTAACATTTAAAATAATTTTATAAAAATTAAAGAAAAAAAACATAAATTAGTCATTGTATACTTCCATATTCATATAACATAATCCATGAATTCATAAACATATAAAACTCAAACATTCATCTTTATTTTTAAACCAGTACTCGGGTTTCATCATGTTATTGTTTAATACAATTTTCTTATAATTCAACATATAAATTAGGTCTTAAGGTTCCTTAACCTTAATCCAATTTTTCATCTTTCTATAAAAGTAATAATTATTGGAGGAACACTCCATTCATTTGCATTTTTATTTCTAGTCTCCTAATCATTAAAATTATATCCAATACATATAATACCATCTCGATTTTCTTCATGAGGTTTTCATATAGGAGATGTATTTATATAATTCCTATAATTTACAAAGATTAATAAAACAATGTAATACTATTTTCTTCTAGTTCCATATATTTATTATCATAATAAATATACAGTGAGAAACACTTATCATTGAATAAACCCAGATAATCATGAAAAATAGCTTATAAAGTGACTAAATAATGACACATAGTTCTTTTTTATTTATGACACATTATGATTATCCTAGGCTATTAAATTTCTTTTTCTATTTAAAATTTTAAATATAGGTCAAAAGGAGTTTGTGAATTCCAAAAGAATATTCCCTAGTAGTTTCATAGAAGGTACACCATAAGGCCATTTTCATATACTATGTTACACTCTAGTTAGGCGTAATGTACCTTATTATAGTTGTTACACTAAGTAAATATTTTCCATAAAAACATCCACCTGTAGTATCTAGAGAATGATATATTTCAAAGAAACCACTTTTGAATATGATTTACCAATATTATATGATATTTTTCTAAACAATAACTCATCCTTAGACATATCCTTAGAGACAACCATAGGAATATCCTTAGACATACCAATATGGATATGAGTAAATTTTTCTCATCCTTGTTTCTAAATGATTACTAATACTTTAATTTGATTTAAATTATAGAGACACATTCTTAAAATACATGTCTATTACATAATTTTATATTAATATTCATCGCATTGAAAAAAATACCTGAATGTGGACCTTGGTAGTTTATTGTATATTGGAAGATGGATTAAATTAATCTAATTTACTAAATGATCATAAATATATTCCCTAATGACCTTCCATGTTAATAATCCTACACAAATCCTTTTTCATAACCTAGGGAATGTAATCATAAAAAGCGGTGATCTAACATTCTCATTTACAGTAAATAATTAAAAACATAAGCATTACATGATGATAACCATATTAGAATATAAGAATAATATTTTAAGATCATACTTGACATAGAATGATAATAATAATGATATATGGCATAAATATTGGTACTTAACAAGACCTGAATTATATTATTTTCAATAAGATGAACCATATGATCATATAATTGGAATAAGACCCAAATTTCTTGGAAGATACATTAACATGTAACATCATTACATACATACCAGGGATTATTTCCAAAAAAATATTATTGTACCTCATGGGGACTACAACTAATGGGTGGGAAAAACCATCATCCCTAGTAATAGTCCTTTCCTTGTTATTTATTGGGCTTCCTCATCTTCCAAATTGGATTAAGACACACCTATTTCCCTTTTTTGGTCAATCAAATCAACTTATTTCCTAACATTATATCATGAGAAATAAATCATTACACAATTAATATTATGGAGATTTATTTCCCACCCATCTCATAATAAAATCATATATACATGTTTCACATGATAATAAACATGAATCATATAACAACTGCTAATACTAGATTATTTTTAGAAACATCATATCATAATCGATAATAAGAAATATTTATCATATCAATACTTATTTAAAACAAATAAATCTCAAAATAATTTCATCAAAACATATCCTTTCATTAGATATTGGTTTTAAAATAATATAACACATGGAAGAGAAACAGTGTTCATAAACATCATTCTATCAAAAACATTAACCATTCAATAAAGAAAATGAATCATATTATAAAATCATATCACTTTTAAATAATAATCTATAAAAAATTATGTCATATTATATGGATAAGGATTCTAAAAGATCATATGGAATATTTTGTGACATAAATAGCCTTCATTTCAGAATATTATTCATAAAACGATTTAAAAAATTAATTTCTTATAAGAAAACCATTATCATTTAATTTAAAACCATTCTTGAGGAAAATGTACATTTTTGTTGAAAACATGTTTTTAAAAAAATATTTTGATAATTTTTATCATTGAAAATATACTTTAAATCATTTAAAAAAGGGTAGAAAAATTTTTGGAAAGCTTTTCCCTTGAAAACATATAAAATATGATTGAAATTTTTTTAAAAACCTTTTAATTTAAATTTTTTAAAAGATTCCTAAATATTTTTTAATCAAAATTCATCGAAATATTATAAATGAATCATTATAACATTATAAAATCCTTTTTCTATGAAAATATATAAAATAATATGGAATACATTTTGAAAACATTTTCTATTGAAAATATATTGAATATTTAAATAGAAGGATTGAAATTATTTTGAAATATCTTCATTAAAATTTATTTTAAAACATATAATCAAATCCTTAAATGATTTAAATAATTTTCTTTGAAAATAACCTTTTGAATGCATATAATGGTATCATTGAAAATCATTTAAAACACATTTAAATTATACAACAATTTTGATAACATTTTTCTTTGATAAAAAGTTTATATTTAATAATCAATATAATATAATGAAAATATATTATTTAATGTAAACACATGAGGGATGATTCATGGTATTGATAGTCTTGATAATGGGTATATCAGTACATTCCAAACATTCCTTTTTAAATATACATTTTTAAAAAAATTTGCTTATCATAAAATGAAAAGAATATTTATTTTAAAACCATTTTTAAATGTTTAAAACAATGGAAAAAATTCTATTATTCATAATAGTATAATATTAAAATGATTCTGTTTTTTTAGAACATTGTTTTTAAATTTCACATATTTTTGATTAAAAGGATAAGTAATGTAATATTCGCATTAAATCACTTTCATAATTATATTATGTAAAAAATATTTTAAAATAATAATAATACGTGAATAGATAATTTATAACTATATTATATGAAAATAAATGTGTTATCTTGATGAATGAATCACATGATTTCATCAATGGAAGCATAATCACAAACAATTGTGATAAATGATTATATTGATTCAATAAACTACTACCACGGGGTAATATGGTATTGTACACCCAATTTATGAAAATTAAATTACATAAGGATTAAAATATCATGAAATTAATGAGTTTAATTATATAAAAAATCAAAAGGACTAATATACACCCCAAAAAAACATTGTTTCATAACATGACGTCTATCTCAAAGAAAGGAAATTGGAACAAAATTACCATAACACATTTCGAACATTTAAACCATGAACCCCATGATATAAATATCATCAAATAGATTATAAAATTCTATTAAATTCAAGTATAATAATCATATAAAACATTATGATGAAATAAACATGACACATATAAGTAGTAGGCAATGAACAAGGCTTGTGTCTTAGATAAAATAAAAGTGAAATAAAAAAACCATTCCACAAGTCTTTCCTCTCTTCATACTCATTAAAAAATACTGTATAATATATAAATTTTTATTAAAAATATATAAAAGAAACTTATTATAATATCTAATAAGATATATTATTTTATTATGAATTTATAACACTAATTTATTAACAACTCAAGTGACTATTATGTTTTGGGTAATAATTTCTTTGTTTTTCTCTTGTAGTTTGATTTGTAATATGTTTGGTCCTCGTAGTTATATCATGATATTCATAATATAAAACATAATATAAATATTATATGCATTTACTATATATATTTATTTTTATATCAATCTATAAAATATATTACTAATAAATTAAATACACCATTCATGGAGACGGTAGGTCGAACGTATGCCTGAACGCTGATTCTGTTTTACAGATGTATTGGAAGATATAAAGTAAATGACATATATGTATATATAAATTATCATTATATCAGGGTTATTATTTCATTTATGTCATATAATTATACTTAATCCATCCTTTATTTATTCTATTTAAAAAGGGAACAAATCATATCGTTTTGGATGGCGGTAGTCCACGCTTCCATAGATGAAGTTATCTGAATTAAAAAAATGAAGAACATGAATGTTTCTTTTTAATAATAATTGAAAAATAATATAGAAATCATAAATTCTATATATATCATATAATAAAGTATTTTCCATCATAATTCTATTCCATTATAGTAGGTTATGTTAAAATTTCAAGATCATTTCATGAGGTAGTAGTTTTTCTTACATAAGAACTGTAAGTTCGTTAGCCGTTAAGTGGAGGTGCATGTATGTGAATGTATCACCCATAAAGTAAAAAAAATGTAAGCATATTTTTTATAATGCTGATATTATAGGAGTATTGAATAATGAAAATTTAATGATATTATAATGAAATAAAACTTAAGTTGATGTTGAAGAAGGTTTCCTCTTTTTCATGTAATCCTTTTGGTTTTCAATATAGGATTCCATTGGATCAATTTATACCCAATTTGTGGCTTATAAGATGAGGGTAGGTTTTATTAGATCTTATTTTGAGATTATTTTTGGATATAAAATGATCTTTAGAGGTTTGAATAAACATGAGGGGTGTGTTTCATTTTATAGTTGAGGCGTAGTGTTATTCATAAAACCCTTTAAAAGGGAATTGCACCCAAACTGTTTTTCTAAGAAATGTGGATCCAACAAAAAAATTCAATACAAGGGAGTATAAAGTAAATATATGGCTAGAAAATGTATTTTGGACAAGTTTATAGGTCATTTGGTCCTTTTAGTGTAAGGTATGTACCCTTCTATGCAAATTTTACTCTCAATCGTTGAAATTAATTTCAGTCACAATCAATAATGTTTTTTTGTAGAAAACTATATTAAAATTAATATAAATTTTATATTATTATGATTGAAAATAATTAATAGATTTTTTATAATTTTAATCACGGGAGTTGGATAAATTAATTTAAATTTAATCCCACCAACGGGGATGTCATAGAGGTTTTTTAATGTAAAAATGTTCCAATGTTTGCTATGTTTTTACATACTATTTAAAATTTAAATTGATTAAAATTACATAAATTGGAATAATTGAACTAAAATTAATCTAATTTTACGTTAAATAAAATAAAAAATAATAATTTAACTTTTTTGATAATTTAGTGAAAAATATATTTTCATTTAAAATTTAGTATTCCTCACAGTTAATAAAAAAAATTAAACATTACATTAAAATAAAAAAAACATCAACCAAATAAAATTTTATGTTATGATTTAAAGTTTTATTTTTAATTTTTAAAATAAAAATTATAATGGTTTCAGAAATTATATTTAAAATTGGTTCTCCATTAAAGGGACATAAAATTATGTTTAGAAAAAATACATCTTTTTATTCATAAATTTGGATTTATTCTTATCTTGTACACATAAAATCTATTTGATGATATTCGAAACTATTTAATGAGTATATAATATATAAATAATATTGAAAACATTAATCACATGTCCTTTTTATTAAAATATTGATATGAAGTTGTGTTTATACAAAGAAAATTAGATTTTTAGTAATGTAATTTATTTATTTTCAAATAGATCTTACATTTTCTCTATAAATTGATAACCAAATTATTTATTTTATTTACATATATATATATATATATTATATTCACAATTTAGATAATATTATTTTTAATCCCCATTCTGATGTCTTGGTAGTAGCTATATTAAAATGATGATAATATTATTAATAATATATTTTAGTCTGGTAAAAGTAGGCCTTACGTATAACACAATCTTTCAAAGGGACACAATATTGGGTATTATATAATAAAATAATAGTTTTTGTGTTGCAAATTCAATTCTAGCTACTATGTGTAGTGAAATATTGACTTGGGGAAATTTATTATTAAAGCAGGACTTCTTTATTTAATAAACAAAATCAATATACAACATTTTCATGAAATAAAAAATATCAAAAGATGATATTAATTAAAAAAATATTTTTAAAAATATCTTTTTGTTATATACCTACATTACTGAAGCAATTTTGGATCCGACATTCACTGATTACAGACATGTCCTGGCCACCAACACTAGAATCAACCTTAGAAGATCGAATCTGTGTGGGTCTGCTCAAGTCTTTGGCTAGACTAACCTGATGGAACTCATCTCGTCCTCACATCATAATATCTGAATCGTAACCACATAAATAACATGAACACATCACCATATTCGAGTACGACCAATCCATCAAATTTTACCCTATTGTAAGCACCTTTATTGCCTGTGAGAATGAGGCCAACCTGAAGATGTCTACCTATACCCAAATGGTGTTCTGTAAGCCGTCCTTGAAATTAGTAAACCCTGAGGTGTCTTCATTCACTATACTTGGAAGAAATCAAGAAAATTTGGTAAATTTTGTTTCATAATTCATGATGGACATGTCACCCATATGAATGCTCCAGAACCCCCAGTCTCTCTCTTCATTCAGTTCATTTAAGAAGAATTGATTGAGAAACCAAGCCTCAATGTACTTCAAGGACTTTCCCATATGTTTGTATACCTAGAGATTCACGTCCCACCAGTGAATTTCTAGTCATCTAAAAATATGTGTCACCAACTTCACCCTTTTCCAAAAAGCCATTTGTAGGTTCATAGAAACATTCTACGTGGACTCTACGAAGTTCTCAGCCTCCTGTAGTCCAATCTCACCCCAAAATAGTGGAGGTGAGGGTGTTGCGACTGGAACATAGGAATCAGTGTAAACGTCAAATGATTATCTATATTTACCTCCCCAATCAATACCCTAGATGACATACATGATGATCTATCTGTGACTTTTTTCAAGCCATGACCCAAAAGTTGGATGATCGAACGGCTAGCTCAACTAAACTTGTTCCTGCTCCTGATCCAATTCATATAAATTGTAACCTCTGTAATCCTTAGGGTTCTCAGATAGTGTCTACTCAATAGTAACCTTATCCTAACCTACATGATAATTTAGTGGATATTGTTCATGTGGAATTCTAATGAATAACATCAAATGGAATAACAAATTGGATAATATTTATATATATATAACCTAGAAAGGGAAATATGTAACATGCACTGTTAACTCACTACCCTTAACATACCCAATAATAACCATGAAACAAGAAATCCTAGCCTCAAGGAATATTTACCCACCCATAATAAATCAAGTTACCACATATTCCTTGTCCCATTCCCATCCTGATGAACCATGTCTCTTGAATCTGAGGACCACATCCCCCCACCTGGTGATCAAAAACACCCTATGAAATTATATATGCATGCTTTTATATGATCGAAGACCATATATAATGGAATCCAACATCAATTATAATACATAAACTCATATCACTAGAATATGAATATATAATTATCATACCTAAATAGTATAAATCCAAACAAGAATAACAACCATACACCACATTATATATCTGGTCAAGGGTCTAATATCTCCACCCTTACCATACCATGTCAAGGGTGACATATCAGAACAAATAAAACATACATATACATGTTCAACAATTGAGGTGAAAATAAAATAAATTACCAAATGAGAAAACAAGAACATTGATTCCAACCCCAAGAAACAAGGTCATTCCTCATGCTTGGGGTAGTAGGCACCCGTGCATGGGTCCTAACCCCAATTATGACAAAATAATAATCTCTAGTTCACCATAAAAAAAGTTTTAAACATTGAAAGAGGTAAAATAAATAGTTATTATACCATTTTTAGTACCCCGACTATATTATCCACTCGAACAATGCTTTAAAGATGAGTTCAAATAGCCTTAGGTTTGCCTCCCTAAACACCAAAGTCAACCAACATGCAGTGATAGTGTAAAGAGGTGATAGTGGGGAGAATATACAATATATTAATGATCTAATAATGATCTAAATAGATATTAAATTACACAAAAATAACTAACATACACAAAATAAATAACCCATAGTTACTGAAAGAACAAAAATACGATATAATAGAATATAAATAATCAACAACAATAAATGAAATAAATAAACAAGACAAAAATAAAATTTTGACATGCATAAAATAACAAACAACATATCAGTTGAAACATATCAATAAACAAATACTAGTGTCTTGTGGATAACAACAAGAATATACGTATGTTGAATGAAAATACAAAATGAAAAACCACACAACACTTCAATTGATGTAAGAACCAATGGATCCTTTCCTATCATCCCAATACAACTACTATAATTATCCAACTTCTAAACACGAGACTTTACATTAATTAAAAATCATAATGTCTATACATATCACAAACGGCCCTTGTGGGGTGTGGGAACGAGTCTCAATAGTACATCGCAATCAGGTTCCTACCTAACATGTATTATTTAGAGGGTTCAAAATAATAATAAATAATGTTATAAAATATCAAGAATATAAACACAGGATTCCCTAGTGATCATATCCACGAAGAACCAATGACCAAAAATTTCTAGTTCCAGATTACCTTTAGAGGATAGGATCCTTGGGAAATTACCTAATGAATCATTTGATGTCAACGAACCACATGTGAACCCTCAGGTTCGACCTCCCTAGTCACATGACACCTCATTAAATAAAACAAGTAAAAAATGTTTATTAGTCATGCCCTATCAATATATATATATATCCCATCATCCCACTTCTCAAAATCACCCATCAGTTAAAACCCCGATGTCCAGAGGCGTATAGATATCATTAGTACAAATATTATCCAAGTCGACTCATAGAAGGATTTCTTGAGGAATGATAACATCAACCATCTAATATATGTCTCGTTTCAATGACCTAACTTATGGAGAGCCTCATATCCCATCCAACTTCCTCATCATAGTCATTTAAAGGATCATTTCCATCATTGTGGATTTATACGATAGACACCCACAACCTTTTACCTAATCCACAGCTTCTAGGCCCTCATCCCAAACGAGTGGTCAATACCACCTCATATTATAACACAAATTGTTATAAAATAACTCCAAATGATGCATTGGGAAATATAGATGATGGGAAATCACTAATAAGAACCAATGCCACACCAAATATAGCTATTCATTCCCCTTTGAACATGGAACACAAATATGTTGTCCATGAAACCCATAAATCGCTAGCCATTCACATATCCTAACACAATTTCCACCTCAACTGATGAACGAGTTACCAATCTTATGATTTACAGTTCATAAAAGAAATATATAACACTAAATGCAGTGCCTAATAATCACATTCCCTAAAAATTTGGCCATCATTATTTCAATCCTTAGGTCGAGCCTTTCATGTTCAATTAGAACTATGTAGTACATCACAACCACTACATATATATATATCAAAGAATTTAACATAATTTGTTAAACCAATTTCAATGAAACTATTAAATTTAAACATACTATTCTATTTAATATAATGGAAACCTCACCATCCCGACATCATATATTCCAGAGCCTCTTACATGACTCAATCTATTATAGTATCCATAATCCCGCTGTCATCTCACTTGAATAATATCAATTAATTAATATGTACCTTTAAAATTATGGGTTTTTTTTGGTAAAATAATAAATAAATCCAAAATCGACACCCCAAACACTCACAAAATCACAATGAATTGGATACACCACATTCAACAAATTGGTAGACATAGGCACATCCAATAATAACCAATAAATCAAACTGAATTTTAAGAAATCCCAATTTTAGTTGAAATCCCTAAAAATATGTCAAAAAACTCGATAATATATAGCTTTCAATGAGGTGATTAAATAAGTAAAATATTAGATTTAGAGAAGAGATGCTTACCAAGACATATCCAACACCATAACCAGTATGAAGAATGGATCTCAGAAAAATCATTTTGATCAAATACAAGGATAAGAAGAAATGTATTAGCATTCCAATATTGTGTGTAACCCATGATGTAATAAGTAGAAGAAAAGTATCTTCAAATGAGGAAGGTAGAATTGGTAATTTCAAGAAATAAATGTGTTTCATGATATGCTTGCTCAGTTTTCCAAACCATAAAAAAACAATGTGTATCCATATTCTTAGTATCCATGACTACATGTTTAGGACACATGGTTATTCCTAACCATGTGAAATCCTTGTGTGATACACTGTAAGTGTACTTCCGAAATAGAACTAACCGTGTTATTTTCACTCACTTTTCCCTAACTATGAACAATCCATTTAACCTCCATCAAAATAAAATTATATAGGCCTCTCCAAGATGTTTTCCTCATCATTAAAGGTTTAAAAAAATTTCCCTAGTGAAAAATAGTGGACACACTATTTTCACTAAGATGATGTATCATTAGATCTTACCTCGTTCCACATCTTTCACTTCTCCAAAACTGTGCCTTTTGGCCTCCAACACACATGATACCATTCCAAACACTCATTAAACATTCTAATACTATATACCTATCTAAAACTAAGGTTTTGGGTTTTAGGGATGAATTTAATTCGAATTTTATAAAATATAAAATAGTTTTAATACCAACCAAACTCCAAAAAATATTAAGGGCTAAGAAATTCATCCTAATGCAAAAAAATTACTTGTTACAAAACTAATCTCTATTATAACCACCCAATAATATATTATATACTTGGGGATATACCAAATGTTCTCATGTGATATAATCTATAAAATTCTAAAAGAATATTGGAATAACATGTATCTTATTTTATATTAACTAATCACAAGCTAATAAAACAAAATATATTACAATCATCCACATGAAACACCCATCCTATCTCAATGTCACTCTAGAAGGGAAACTAGTATAATTTATACCATGAAATCTAGTATACACACACACACACATATATATATGTATATATACCACTTAGTTACCTAGGATATTAGGTATAATAATGTGGATGTGAGTGTACACTCTAGAAATGGTCAACAAATAAGGCATAAATAATAAATCTCTAACAACTATGATTCCAATGCATAAAACATACAATTTCAACATAATATATCAGCAATATATCAATAAATAACCTATCATGAGTTTATAAAAAAATTTATATCTATGAGGAACACATATAAAAAAAACAAGTAACTTTATAAAGTGTGAAATGAGCATTTAAGGTAACACAGTACATATATATGAAACTCATATTTTGAAAATCTATATTTCTTTCATTGGAAACTTAAACGAGGATAAAAATCTACCATTTACATCATTTTCATTGTCATTTTCAAATTAGTAATTTTATATTATTCTTTGCATGATAAAACATTTACTTTGAAGTGAAAATTGAAACTGAAAAAACAACCAATTTATATGAGGATAAACATTTATTGAACTTTTATAGAAACACAATGTACATATCATATGTATCCATAATTAAAAAAAAATTATTTTATAAATTACAAGTCTCCCTTTATTAAAAATAATAAAATTAAATAGAAACACATACCTAAATTAATTTTAAATCAAGATGATACATTATATAATTTGTCTTATTTAATAGTAAACATCAAAACATAGATGAAAATAATGTCAACAAAATTTAGATATCAAAATCTGAAACATTAGGTCAAATACCAAACCTTATACTTAATATTAATATTTCAAGGGTTTATAGTGGAGATGAAACAGAAAATTATAGTCAAAGAAGATATTACCCATAAAAAATATTCTTAAGAAAGGATGAGATCCTTCAATGATTCCATGGAGGTGAAGAGGACAAATTTGGAGTCTTACAAAATAATGTCTATATTTAGTGGGAAGTGGGGAGGGAATTATAGGAATAAAATAATGGAAGGGGTGATTTATGGATTCCAAAAAATTTAAAATTGGGTAATGCCTAATATGTATAGGAGTAATCATGTTCCAATCATTCAGTCTCACCCTTACATACCTACTATGCTACACAGTATTTTGGGAGAATTTTAATGTTAAAAAAACTATACATAGTCTATGAGAATCCCAACATGTCACCCCCATAATGGAACCCCACACATGTTTCGTCATGATTAATCAATGCAAGATGGAATAAGCATGAAACACCTTATATAATTCTAAAACTCCATATTTCATGCCCTCAAATTAATGAAACATAAGTTTACTCAAAAAAATATATAAACTAAAATATTATTAACAATAGTAATATATGTGTGTCATAATTCTCCCCACCATAATAGTTTCTTCCATGAAAAAATCAGAAGGATAATATAGGGATCTGAAAAACTAATATGAAAAAATACCTATCAGAACATCCCAACTATTTATAATTACTATAAAATTTTGGATCTAAAGGATAAACTAGTGTTATACATCAATAAAACAACATAAAAAAAATAAAAATAAAACCATCCTAAATGTATATGAACACCCAAACAATGTGTGTATAAAACCCCACAACCAATCTCATTGAATATTATGATGCTTGATTGGCCAAGGAAATTAAACATAGAGCACTATAAAAGCTTAAAACAAAATCATATGTTCTATACATGGTTGGAAATACCTCTCAAGATATCTATGTAGCTTTTGTCCTTATTCATTTTCACCCAAATATGAAATAAGTTCAACTATATTATCTAAATTCTCAAAATGGATCAAAACATATCATTAAACATCAAATTCCATCGAAAGTAAAATAAATTTAAAAAATGTAATTATATACGAGAATACTACTTGAAAATGGATGCTTATGTTAATTATGAGGTATCTAGAAATGAAAAACCCCTAAATCTCATTGATTGAAATCCCTAAACTATAGTTTTTCATGAGATGGTCAAAAAAATATAACTATTACTCGAGATCCTGAGGCCCCTTTCAGAAAACTAGGCTCTAACAACATTAGCAAAGAACTATCTCATACTATCACATTGATGAGTAACCTACCCAACCATTAACTAGAAAAAAATTTCAATATATATATTTATTGACACACAAAAAATCATTTGTATCCCAGAACACATCAATGGGAACAATTTGAGATCATTCAAACCAACATTTATTGATATGTTACAAAAAAAGAAATTCTTTAAAAATAATCTTTCATACATTATGATTCAACCCAATATAATTTTTTATATATATAATTCTTATTAAGTGAAATTTAAATCTCACAATAATTATGTAGTACTTAGAATATATTTTTTCTGTTATGGGATGATTAGGTACCTAAGAAAAATATTTAAGAATATATAGAATCATTTTTAATGATTAAACCATATTATATTTCATTCTATACTACTCATAGGATATACCAAAAATTATAATCTGGAGAATGAAAATATCAGAAATGTTTGAGATTCGATTATTAGTAATGGAAAACATGTCATCATGGGTAATATCATATGAATATAATCGATATGTGATGAAAAAAGTATAAAAAATAATAAGGGCTAATAATATATATTCATTAGTCATGAAAGAAGGGCATATAATATAAAGTGTATAGACATTTACCAAGGAATATGAGTGTGGAAACCTAAAATAATAAACATTATTTTTTGGGAATAATCTTAAGCAACAGAATATAAAATTTATTTAACAAAAACTATCATGTAAATATTTGCACAACTACAAGAACCGAGAATCAGGACATATTGTCCTAGTTTCATAATAATATATCCTATTCGGGATATAAGTAGAACAAACCTAACTCCCATTAGGGGAATATAAATCACAGACCAATTATCCCTTAGTTGAATAGGATATTCAAATATATAGACCATTATTGTCTTAGGAGTCATTAACACGTTCGTTATTAGAGACTTAGGCTTCAATACCCTAAGAGATATTAGATTCTTATGGATCAAAAACATATAACACATTAGTTAATTTTAAATCACAAATATAATGCCCATTAGTTACAATGTATCTAAAAACCTATGGCCAATATGTATCTCATTAGACATTGAACCTTAAAAATGAATTGGTATGTCATATAGAACCCACCCATCATTATAGACACATAATTGTGTTATAAGAAATAAAACATATATAATAATATTAAGAACCCATGTAAATAATATAGGACTCATAACATTTCCCAAATTGTATCACATAGAATTACATCATGAATTTGGTAATTTTATAAAATATTTCATTATCTAAAATAATTTTTTAATAAAATAATATTTACGGTGATTTATAAAACATAACTAAAATACATATATATTATTTGAATATGAAGTGGAAAATGGATGTTAAACATTAAATATTATACAAAATTAATTATTAAAATTTTTATAACGTTAAATTTTTTGGATCCCTTAAGAAAATAATTTTCAATGTGTTAACTTGAAGGTCTCTCCATATAACACATTAAAAAAAGATTAAAAAATGTTTCCTTGAAGTTTAAACATAAAATGTTTTAATAGAAATATAGATTGGATTATAAATTGTGAATTTGGTAGTGGAAAAATATTCTTTTCCTTTTCTCAAAATTTTATTTAAAATAATCATCATAATGAGCCTGATAAATAATTCATACAAATATGATTAAACTGAATTCGTTAGATCATAACAAATAAACTAAATTTTTGATTCAAAATAATAAAGGATATCATTAATATGAAATGAGAATATAGATATGATAGTGAAAGATATCATTCAGATAGAATGTTAATTAATTTCAAAATCATTACATCTTATTAATAAATAACTACATAAATATTGATTCCTTTAAAAGAAGGCTGAAATTATATACAATTTCAACATAGAAATATTAATAATTACTTGGTAAAAAAATATTGAGAAATATGAATAATTATGTTTCAAGAAATGAAATCGATCCCTCAAAAACCATGATAAGTTTAGTAATGATTACTAAAATATATTTGAAATGAATATTCATAAAAATATTTTTCAATCCAATAAATTCATTGAATTATATAAAAGAATACAAAAATAATTAATTACACTATATAAAATAAAAGTTTGTGTGTTGCAAGAATGCATGATTTAGTTAATGGAAATTGAGATAAAATCCCTTATAATGATCGTTTTCTATCTCAATAAGAATCATTTCAACGGGATATTATAAAATAAAAAATGTATGTATTATTAATAACATTTTTAAGACATCATAATAAATTCATAGTGAGTAATTATTCTACATATAATAATAATTTTCAAGAGGATTAATTAAATATCATTGAAATGATATTTTATTATGAAATACAAATATTACCTTTATTACACTTAATCAATATATGTTGAAAAAAATGGACTGAAAGTATATATTCCTTGAGTAAAGTTATAGTTTTCATATGATAATAAATATATGAATCATATACACAATATGAAAATAATGGTTGAAAATAAAAAACATGTCTCCAAGGATGAAAATTGAGTTGAAACCCTTATTAAGAATTCTTTTGAATGAAAAATTAATTTAAAATGTATTTTATATTATATAAGTTGAAATAAATGGAATGTAAAAAAGGATATAAAATATAATAAAATAAAAGGTATAATATTCCATTCTTATAAAAATTATGTTCAATAAGAAAAAACATTTTAACTCGATGAGAGGATGTTGAGTGAAGAAACACCGTTATGTCCATTATAAAAACTGATTTCAAAATACAATGAAAGGGAATAAAAGAAATGAAATATTAAATTAATTGAATACGGATTATATAATTATATAATAATTAAATTAAAATTCAAATATACCATATGAATTATTTTTTCATAAAAAACGCATCTCGATGATGGAAACATGATATAGAAACTAAACAAACATAATATTTTTCTAAATGAATAATATTATCAAGGTATTAAATGATAAAGTTTATCATGCATAAAAATGTATTATATTACTAAACAAATATATAAAAATAAACCAAAATTATTACAACATTGTGTAAAAATATATTCATTTCTAACTGAAAAGGTATTGACTTCAGAAAAATCATTACATTTTTTTAAAAAATTGATTCAATGTTATTAAAATGTATATTCAAGAATTGAAAAATGAATTATAGTTAATAAATATGATAATAGTGATAAAAATAATATAATAAGTATATAATAATGATATATTAATTGTTAAATGTTTTAGTATATACATCATATAAAACAATAGTGGATTAAAACAAAACATGTCTCAAGGAAGGAGATTTAAGTTTGAACCCATATCTTGTATTCCTATATATATGAGTGCACATAAACATCATGCTAAAAAAGAATATAACTATTTTTATATTATTATATATGAATATTCACATACTTTAGTTTTATATTTTTATATTATAAATATATTTTATTCGTTAACAAAAAAATAATTTTTTTCCTCATCAGACATTGGTAATTTTAATTATTGTTACGTGCTTTGTAATGATCATGTCATCCTATATTCTCAGATACAATGTTATTCATTCAAAATTTACAAAAGGTACATGTATATATGTTTCATAGTTATATATATATAATTAAATTCTATAAGAGATTTTGGTTTGAATTGAAATAAATAAATTTATGGAAAGCATGTTTTCAGGATTTCGTTAATGAAAAAGTGGTGGAATATGAATGATAAGTTAAATATTAATATAATTTTTCATAACTATAAAAGAAATTATTTTGTTAAAAATTTATAATAATACATATATTTATATTTCAATATTCATCAATGATATAAATTTATTTCACTATTCATTTAAGTGGTTAAACTGACCCAAACAAGGGAATTCAATAATTCGTTGGTGATCATGGTTAAGAAAGTGATTTTTTATCATAATATCAATATTAAATAAGTATAATTATTTTTATTTTATGTTTTTAACAAGTTTAGTTAAATTGTAATTGAGTTATAAAAAATAATAAAATACTAAAAAGACTGAAAATAAACTACATCACTTTATATAGTCCGTTGTCCCCATATACCCACAAATGTTGTTTTAAATTTTTATCGAATATGACATGTTTAATAAATAAATTATCTTTATTGATTCCCAAACATGTCCTAAATTGAATATTAACTAATTCAAAACTGTTTCATTTCATTCCATGGTAAGTGGTTATGAAAAATATAATACACCTCGTAGAAGAGGTATTGCGCACATACTCATGAATGATGTTCTCATTTTTCTATAGAATGGGAAATCGTAATTAATGGTCTTACCATTGAAATAATAAAAATTAATAAAATGAAAAATAATTATTTCATTATATTAAAATGAAGACCATATATTTATTTGATTTAAAAAAGTATTATATAATGGTAATATGTGATCAGTACACACACCATTATATTAAATCTCCCTAAAAGTACGACTATGAAATTGAGGATTTTTTGATTTCCCGTGGATCAAGGGGACTAAAAAACATAAGATATGGAAATAGGGGATGAAAAATAAAATATATTAATAAGTAATTTTAATTTTATATTTTATGTAATAGGTTTGGTGGAAGCCTCATTTTATTATTATAGAGAGTTTCATTTTTAAAAAATTAGAAAATGGAAATTCACTATATAGGGTAGGTGGTTGTAAATGTGGAAAATATTATGTAGATTATGAATATGGGAAGTAATCCTCTAAATCAATCTTATTGACATATTTTTTGAATTAAAATAGAATTTCTCTCCAATTTTTTATGCTTTTACAAAAATATTCATTTAATATAGTATAACATTTTTAACTATTGAACTTATTTTTAAAGAAATAAAATGAAATTAATATTTTGACATGTTTATATATTATTTGGGATTTTTTAAAAAGGTTTTTATTGAAATTTTAAAATTGATAAAATTTATTTTAAAATGATATATTTAAATCATATAAATACCCATATTTATAAAAATTTAATATTGTTCTAAATTTTATATCATGAGTTTAAAAATTAAAAATAATATTTTAAATTTATATTGTTAAATATGAAATAATTATTTATTAAAAATGGTTTCATAGATTTTTATGTTAGTATTTTAACCTAACATGTTCCTAAAATTCATTGTATTTTTAAAAACATTATTTCGTACTCCTCACCTATAAATCAATATTCTAAAACATTCGAACAAATTATTCAAATAAAATAATTTAATGTTATATCAAAATATGATCTTGATTTTAAAAATAATATATTCAAAATTTATTAATATAAAATTTAAATGTAATTAAAAAATATTATGAAAAAACACTTTCTATAGGAAAATGTGTTTTAATAATATTTTATGTTCATCTTTTTATTTAAATTCAATTGAAAATTCAATTTATGTAAATAAATTATTCATGTTAACTGTATTTATTATTGTTATATAAAAATAATATATCATTATAGAAATATAAACATAAATCAAATATAATAAATTAATATTTTATTAATAATAATTTTGAATGATAAAAATAATTTCTCCAAATTAAGTGTCATGTAATATGTATTTTATGTATTTTAATCTTATTATTGTAAAAATTGGAAATACATTTCATTAAAATCAGTACTTGGTCAATAAAAAATGAACAGAAAATGAAAAAATATTTAGATTGAAAAAATTATTTTTCTATTATGTTTTCATCTAAAAATACCATAAAACCCATTAATTAAATTATTCGAAATAAATTTATCGTGTTTTATAAATATCAAAATGCTTCATTGTATTTTATGAATGGTAGGAACCCAAAATTTAGTAACCTAGATCTCGTGTCTAATTTTTTACATTGACATAATATATAAGGATCACATCACAAAGGATCTATTGGTTTGAAGTCATAAAGAACCAGATACATACCGGATTCCCATATTAAATAGGAAATATAGAAAACACAGAATAAGAAAAATTCTCAAATCCTGGATATTATTAATGATACCATTATAAAAATCCTAATGAAAGAAAAATTATGAAATTGTGAGCAAAAATTATTAGTAATGGTAATATAGAGAATATTTTATCATTATTAAATATGTCACAATCAATATGGGAAGGTTAATAATTCAAAACACATTTCATTTATTCAATAAAATGTTCACAAAGAGATTCCACGGAAAATATCAATACAAAATTCTCATGGATTATAATAACTAAATTATAAATGATTGAAATGATTAATATTGAATGTCTTGATATCAGACATCATGATATATTTACCATCAGTCGTTGGGCCAAGATAGATTAAGAAATTTAATAAATTTTACCATCTTATTGTCTCAAAAGACACGTTGATAAATCAAGGGACTTTAAGTCACCAAAACCCACCCACCCCTTCATTTCCAATACATTATTTACATATTTAATGGTCAAATTATCTTCAACAAAAATTCATTACCAAATAATCAATATTGAATAAAAAATACTCAAATTAATATTTACAGAGTTAATAATATTACATTAAATGTATAACACAATATATATAAATGGTATATGGGTTAGGAAACAAGTATATCTAAGATACAAATAATATGGTTATTAAAGTGAAATATAATTTCCAATGAAAAATTATCATAAGAAAGTGAATATTTTGAGAGAAATTTAATGAACACAAAATTAATAAGAGACAATAGATGGCTGTTAGTTCATAAGAAATATATGTTTTGTAATAAAAACATATAATTTTATGAAATAAATAAAATATAATAAAAACATTATAAAAACATTTAATTAAATATTTTTATTTAGAGAATAATTGAAAAAATGTTCAAGAATCAAAATAGCATTAAACAGTTATGGTGGTGGTAAAATCCGATTTCAATATGTACGTTAAAAAGGAAAAATCAATTTAACATTTAGTAAATGAATGTAGAAAATGAGCCTCTAATAATAGAATAGAAAGATCCATATCAAAACATTTTACAAGTCAATGATAAAATAAAATTCACTTCATATTTTATTTGAAAAAATAAAATTGTTTTTTTTGTTTACTTGGAAAATATAGATATGGAAGAAAAATAGAAATGATGAAAATAATAAATAAGATATTATTTTATTTTTTACATTTCAGGACATGATTAAAGTCTCAATAAAAAGAATTTTTGGAATAAAACATGTCTAAAACTTAATGTATGAAGTATATAAAAATAGATATAGTTTACAATGTACAGAATATAACATAAATTATTACCTCTTTGTTAACTTTTATATTATAACCCCTTTAAATATTAACATAAAATGAAAATTTTATCATCATAAGTAAATATATATTCATGTTATATAAATGAAAGGTGAATATTATAAACCACATTAAATAATAATGTGCACAATATTAAATAAGTCTTAATAGAATCAAAATTGAGATTAAATCCCCGACTTAATGTTTTTCATGAGGAATAAGATATTTAAACGTCCAATACAATAAATTTAAATTTATTAAAATTATGTAATATTTCCATTGATATTTCAATTCATTTATTATCCTTTAATAACATTATATGACCTGTTTTTATCATTCATTAATTATTGTCATTGTTTTGGGTGTTAGATGCTTCGTTTTACATGACTGACTGAAAATTGCTTTTTATTATGAGATGAACGGGTGGCCTCAACATACCACCAAACCAAGAATTCAAAGTGGGAGAAAATCATGCAAACCAAGGGAATATCTTGGAACAAATTACCTACAATCCACTAGTATGGTGCTAATGCTATCGTAAACAATGAGCCTCTCCTCCCGCCTGCCAACCTAGGAAAGCGCATCAGCCGCAAAGTTAGCCTCCCTCTAACAGTGCATAATAATTCTCCCAAATTAATTTATAATCATCTTTAATATTTATACATTGGAAAAATGAATTGCATCATTCATTTAGAATGTATGACATATATATACATATATATGTACGTATGTTTGAATGTATGAACAATTTTTGTCAATTTTTGACTGATGGAATGATATAAAAGTACATAAAATTTACCCATTTAGAAATAATTATTATATAACATATATAATATATATTAATAATATATATCTTTATAACCAAAATTTTAAGGAGGGAAAACGAATCACATTACATTGTGGAGGTTGTATTCCACAAAAAAGAATGAGTGATGCTCTTATTTCACAACAAATTATAATTAGTGAAGGTAAAGAGGAAATAATATTTTCACCACCATAAATATATTAGAGATTAAATATATACTGAGTATATTCACCTTTATATCCAACAAAATAAATAAATTATCAAAATGGAATTACACCACAATGTGGAGACATTAGGTTATACGTACTCCTGAGAAATAATTTCACTATTCATATGATGAAAAAGATATATAAAATGGTGTTCCCATAATTATAATAAAATATTATTACATTTATGGAAATTGTTTTATTATTTTATAATTGGTAAAAAATATATATTTAGTATATATAATAAGAATTAAATTTGAAGGAGGCAGTAAAGAGGACAACCTATTCTTTTTGGGCTTCCATTGGGATTCATTCTTCAAGATCACTGGATGTGCATTTTAACAAGAATGTAACCTCTAATTCATATATCTAGATGATTAGAAGTGATTTTTTAATAGTTGGATGAACAAGATGGTAGTATTTAGAGTAAATTAATGAGATATGGTGTGCTTATTATTATGTGAGGGGAAGTTCACTATTATAACATTTCAAAATATTTAAATAAAATAATGTCTCATTCCTGGGAATAGGGTTCCAAAATTTATAGTAATAAATTTTAAGGAAGATATGGTACTAATATAATAATCTAATATTATTTATATTGGTTTTTATATAATTTTACACAATATATTTTTTATTATCCCATCGGTAATCCATTTAGAACATTTACTATAGAAACAACTATGTCATTATTAATGGGATATAATTTTATTTATATGGTGAAAATGGTCTAAAAAATTTCAATGTGATAAATTTTAGACAACAAATTACCCCACATTTCTCAGTTCATGATTTACAAGGATTTTTAATAATTTAATATTAAATTATTTTCATTTAATATCTATAATTTCATTTTTGAGATTATTCATTTAATTTTACATAAATAGAATCAATAAATACGTGGAATAAGAATATAATCCATTAAACCCACTTTAATATATTTATTTACCAACAAAATTTTCTGGTAACTATAAGTCACCAAAATGATAATTTTTATAAAAATCCTCATTATTAATATTCACTGAAAGTAATATTTTGGAAAAATATCCAAGAATTCATTCTAAGACAATTCAAATAGGATGATATAGAAATTGATTAAAATATCTCATATTAATATTTGAATTTGGGTTGTATAGTCTATGTAAACTCTTTTTTTCATGCAATGGAGTCAATCAATGAAAAAAGTTTTATATAAGAGAAATATATCATAAAATATCATGTTCCTTCATTTTACAACCCTTATAAAAATTTCACCCTATAAATTTCTTCACTATAATAAAAATAATTGAGGATTCCTCTACCTCATTATATAATTTCAGACTCCATCACTATGTCCTTTTAGTTCATTGCATGTAACACCTGAGTGTTTTTAGGAATTTTTTCATTAAATAATATTAATTATTTAATAGAATGCATTCAAATAAATCATGAGTTTAAATGGACCGCGAGACTCCCTTCATATAAAATGACAATTTTATGTTAGCTGTTAGTTTAGCGGGAATAAATATAATTATGATAAGAATATTTATGGTAGAGTCATTTACTACATATTATTTATGAAAAATAATTATTATTTATATATTTTAATATATGTATAATTTGAGTGAATTAAAATTTGAAAATGAATTTAATGAAATATATAAGTTTTATTCTTAATTAATTATTTTTTATACTGTTCCAATATATATTTTTGTCATAGGGTATGAATAAACCCTATTTGATGTATAAAAACCTATCTTTTTTAAAAGGGTAATCATTCACCATTAAAGGGAGAACCCCATTAAATAAATATATTTAAAAATTAGTAGTTTTTATATGAAAAAATATACATGTTCTTTGGAATCCAGATATAGAAATTTACTTTGGATGAAATTTAAATATTGTTCAAATAACATTCAACCTTTGATGAATAGTAACGAACACAAAATTTAAATATAAAACAACTTTATTCTTGTAAATATTTTATATTTTAAAATTTCAATATTCAATGGGCTTAAAGTATAAATAGAATATATTTTTAACATTCAATATAATGTATTTCATTAGCATTTATATTAATTTTATTTTATATATTTAAACAATTCAATCTTTTGTAATGTTTATCTTTTAAGACTCAATCACTATTTCCAAAAATGAGATTAATATTAATTTAATTACTAAAATTTTGATGTTTAGAGTTTTATAAAATAGACCCAATATTTGTACATATTTGGTCAAATTTATTTAAATATCATTTTATTTTTTTGGGAACTATGAATGGAAACTTCAGGAAATTATTATTAATATGTTAAAAGGATAAAACATGTAATTTGGGTAATAATACTATTATAAAACCACCATAACACTTGTCTTAAATATATCTCAAGTAAATTTTAATAACTAAATCGTTTTTTATATAATGTTTCACAGAAGATAAATTTGATTATAAAAAATAATTTGAAAGCCTGAATGTTTTTATTGATCATATTAATTTATTATTAAATTTTATGAAATAAATAATTACCATAATAACATAATCTTTGATGATGTAATAATTAATGAATTGACTGGAAACCAACAAAACAATTTTTATTAAAGTTAAAACAACCTTAAAAACTCCCAAATTATTGAGAAAATATCATCCATTGAGTATATCCCGACCATAAAAATTCAAGGGCTGATTTATTTACCATTTGTATCCTTATAGAATAAACTATGACACATAAATTATTTTCTTTAATGTGATGTTAAACATGTCAAATTCATAATTTAATAAGTATATCATTTTAAATATTGTATTTCCCTAATGATATACTTCATTAAAAATATTCTTTATAAATATAGTATATTTCAGTTCATCCGTGAATTTTTATTTATATTTTTATTGAATAAATTGTATATTAAATATTTATTGAACAATTTTGTAGTAATTATTTCAGTAAGATAGGTGACAAATAAATGTTATTAAAAATATTATAATAAATAAAATATAGAAAAATTAATATATGCAAGGAATTTTATAGATGAACATGACCTATTATGTTAATAATTTTGTAGTTGGTTCAATTTTATGTTTAAATAATATTTTTATAAATCAATTAATTGAATATTGTCAAAAGGGACTTTACTGATTTTTTATGAATATATTGTTTTATAAAAAAATTAGAAATAATTATTTTTTAAAATTTATAATAATTTTTATATTGTTGATAAAATTTCTAAGGTATTTATATATTTTATAATTCAATGAAATAAGTAAATATTTCACCATTTTAATATTGAAATATTTGTTACCCTTGTAAAAATTTTAATTGAATAACTAAGTGTTAATAAAAATGATAATATTTAAATTGAAAAAAACATGTATAATTTCTATTTGATGATGATATTACAACCCAATCTCATATCATATTCTAAATCAAAACATTTGGGTGGTTTAAGGATGGTTTTGATTTTATTATAAATATTTTTTTTACAAATCTTAAATTTGCCCCCACCTCAATTATAAAAGGGTACCCCCTCCCAAACCTATGTATATAAAATTGAGAATTCAATATCATCCAAAAACTTCCCTTTTCTATTATAAACTTCCCTTGTTACAGTATAGAGGTTATGGTCCTCTTCAAAGACCAACTCATATGCTCTAATATGAGATTTCTAGGAAGCATTTGGAAAATGGGGTAATCTCCTCTTCTGATTCTATCTATATTCATTATTCATATAAATAATATCCATTATTTTTCTAACTATAAATTAATAACTATAGTATCACATAAATACAAGGATGTCATTTGTATTATGGGTCTAATATATTCCACTTTCTATCCATCTAATGAAAAAGAAATCACCACGCGTGCATACATAAAATATACATTCTCCTCACCGTAGTGTAAATTTTTCTTGTCACCCACCTTAATTGGATGGGTATAATGTTGTAAATAATAACTATATATGATTATTATTTTATTATATTGATTTTTAATTATCACACACCATTTAATTTGATACCATTCATCAATTATGAGAATGATATTAACGCTTCTGCATACGTACGATCTACATTCATCACTATCTGATGTGATTCATTCTACATGATCCTCATAAAAGAATGACTATATAAATTTATATAATTAATAAATAGAATTTATAAAATATTAATATTTTTTTGTATGTTAAAATTATGAGCTATGAAGGAGAAATGGAACATATTCGAAAAATCATATATAAGAAATTGAAGTAGTTAATACCCAAATAATAGGTAATAATGTATTGTAGTTAACAAAATGATGATAATTTGATCATTTATTATATCATTAAAATTACTATGATTCTTAAATTATTCCATTAAATTATTTAAATAACTATACAAGAGGTTCATATACATTAAGAGATAACAATACCTTAACGGTAAAATATAATTTCGAAATATAATTATTATATGATATTTTTTATACGTGAGTATTTACTATGGTATATTTATCATCCACGTCCATGATTCAAAAAATGTAATATTATTTATATTCTTCTAAAAAAATATCCAATTTTACCCATTGATAAAATTTTATTAAACTGTATGAATGGAATCATTCTTCGTTATTCAATATAATGTACTTTTTTATTTTTCTGGAAAATGTTTGAGGAGAATGTATTTATAACTTATACAAGATTAATATATTTCAATGACTTCATAAACCCAATTTCCCTGAAAAATTATCTACAAAAAAATCAACATTATTTTTAAATAAATATATTCCTTTTAAAATTAAACATAATAATGAGTAATGAAAAAGTTTCAAAAGAAAAAAGTATATTATCCTCAAGAATTAATTTCATGTGTGTAATCAAAATTATTTTCTATAAAAAATGTAATTATTCCAATATGCTTATATTTCTATCCATATTATTACTATGATATTATTGTTTTTATAAGGGAATTATATTTATTAAGTCCACTTGTTTTATATGGATTATAATGGAACGATGTTTAATAACCCCCTATTTTTCTTTATGTTATTCTATGATAATTATTTTATGTTTATTTGGATTTCATAAGAATATATTAATTATTAGATGGGTGGGACCTATATCATCCTCCAATTAATTGGGTAAATATTAATATATCATGATATAGGCAAGGATCGAATAAGAAATGATCTTGGATTAATAATACAGGGCTGGAATGAGTAGTGAACATGGTTCAACAATGTACTTTTTCCACTACAATGGTATTTGAAATGAGGTTACAGAAATATAAAATGATTTTATATTCTTATTCATTATAAAAGAAATCATATCATTTGATATGAATTTTAGGATGATGATCATTGATTCTAGTAAACAATTATGATTCATCCCATGGAATGATATCATGATCATTCATATTTAGAATATGAATTACAAATGTTATGTTCTTCTGCATTATTATTATTATATGATTGATATTTCCCATTTTTCCTATTCTAATCATTTCAGATCACACATTCATATTTTTCCCTCAGATAAAAATAATTCCATTAAGTAAGATATGTCAAAAAGGGATCTACTTATAACGAAATATGTGGGAGGTAATGATGATGTCTTATTAACTAGCTATTAATGATTCCTAGTTTCTGAAGACGCTATACATATACAGTTATTTAGTGGATATCTTATATTATTTAATTAATATTAAACACCTTTTATATAAAATAAATATAATTAATGTATGGATCGTTATAGTTGGTAACAGTGTAAAGGTATAGTTATTATATGGAATCCAGTATGAGAAAACCATATTAATCACCCAAAGGATATGTCAAAGTATATATTACAATCCCACTATTTTAGAAATGATCAAGATTAACCTATGATAAATCCTAAGGTGTCCAAAATTTTAATTCTATTGTTGATTATATTGTTTCATATTATAATTTGTTTTTATCACACAATGCTTCATAGTTTTAGTCAATGGATGGAACCTGAAGGAACCATGTTACTGTTGAATGATACAAGAAATGTAATGATAGTTCTCATGAGAAACCTAATTCTATGATATATGGAATGAAATTTATTTTAGTTATGATCACACATATTTATCACGATATGAATCAAATATGAAATCCAAATTAGAAAAGGAGGGAAAAACATTTAGTTGGGTCCTTAATGAGGTAAATTTCACCATCTATCAGTGGGTCTTCTAATCAATTAGAGGCTGAACAATGTATCAATACCACGGAAAATATATTTTCAGTTCTCTAATGGTCAGAACATGATCATTTCATCGTAGTAGTCTATTTTATGGAAGGCTAAGATGATCAATGGTGGAGACATATCAAAAATATGAGGCAAAGTGGTGAAATTGAATAAATTTAATGGGATGAGTTCAAGAACATATATTTTAAGAAGTATATTCCTCGTATTTTTTGAATAATGATAATGGATGAGATCCTTGAAATACAGTAAAATAAGGATGAATATATTTGTACCTATGAATAAAATTTTACAAGACATGTAACATATTATTCTAGAATTATTAACCAACCTATGAGAAAAATTGATTGATTATTTTATGGCATAAAACCAAGTCCCAAAAGGGAATTATCCATAATAGACATCAATATCGATGAAAAAATCATTTTATTTTCCTTCATGGTTTATATGGAAATTGGATTAACCTATTAGTCATTTGGTTCTGATATTAAGATAAAAATATTATCAAGGGAAATCATAAAGACCACATAAAAAATTATATGATTTTTCCCTTATTATAGATGTTTCAAAAGAAACATAGAAGAAAATTGTCTAAAAGGGACCAGTAAAAGTTTTCAGTGTGTAAAATAATTTCATCAGGAAGTTTTATTTCAAAGTGATGGAAAAAAATATTTCTAATGATGTGAATAAAAAAATACAAATCAGGAAGCTCATACACATTAATGATACAAGTGCAGGGGAATGGGTCATTAATCAAATAAATTCCCGAATCCAAAGGTTATTAATGAGGATCGATGTCTAAAAAATCATAATTCCAAAGATAATGGAATAACACATACAATTACTATTCTAAATTTTTATTACAATAATGAATTGGTGAAAGGTACGATTAACATACACTATAAATTTTAAAATATTTCACTTGATTCTGCATCCAACCATTCTTTTATTTCTGAATAACTATCTAAGGTAATCATCGTATTACTTCAATAATAATTTATATATTTGCTGCAAAAACTCCAAATGAAATAGTGGTAGCATCAATATTTAATTTTTTTTCTCCGGTAGAATATTGTGGGAAAGTGTTTCCTATAAATCATTTGATCCATAAGGTTTTGTAATTTGATTTGAATCATTAAAGGTATTCGATTTATCAATATGTACCTAAAATTAATTTACAAATAAGGGAAGTCGCATTTCATGTTCTAGGTCAATATATCATACTCTTTCGGTGAAAGTATGAATATATCCCTATATTGCAAATTTTATTCCATCTTATGGGTCCTGAAACATATAAATGATGGTTATCTACCTCAAATGGTTTTGTAGAAACTCGCAATTATGAATACATCCAATGAACATGATTTTGATGATGTATTTTTAGAAGAATTCCCATGTCTTCCCCTATATCATGAAGTTTATTTTTCAATAAAACTCACATAGGGTGATATTCCTTTTACAAATACACCTTATATAATCGCCCCAATTGAGTTACATGAATTGATGAAGCAACAAAAAGTGAATCACGACAAGGGATTCATATGGACTAGTGTGTTTCTATGGGGAGAACTTATTCTATTTATTATGAATTATGATAGATCATGGAAACTATGCATTGATTATTGAGAAAATAACAAGATAACAATAGAAAACAAATATATTATTCCATGTATTAATGAATTATTCGACAAAAAATGTGTATATCATTAGTTTTCCAAGATTTATCTTTGTTCAAGAATTCATTTGTTAATGTTCAAGAGAGAGAATACACCAAATAAATAATTTTCTATAGCGTATGGACACTACGAATTTATATTCATGACTTTTGGTCTTACTAATTCCCCCTATATCATTATGGATCTAATGAATAGACTATTTAGTGACTATCTAGATTTGTTTGTGGTAGTATTTATAGATTATGTTATTTTTTTATAAAAGTAAGGAAGATCTTGAAGATCAATTAATAATTTTACTAAAGACCCTAAGAAAGAAAAAAAGTTATGAAAAAACTTCCACATGTGAATTATGTCTTAATAATGATTCATTTTTGGGTCACATAATCTCAAGAGAGGGGATATATATGGATCTTGAACAAAAAACGATGTCTCTCAATGATGTTCGAAACCAACCATGGTAATTGAGATGCAATGTTTTCCTACTTTTTTTTGGATATTATCAATGTTTTGTGAAATTTTTTTAATAATTAATTAATCAAATCAACACATTTACTTCTAAAAGAGTTTTTATTTTCATAGACAGAGTAATGTGAAGAGAATTTCAATGAGCTAAAATTAAGGTTATCCGGTGCACCTGTGCTAACATAAACTTTTAGTGGAGAATGATTACTGACCTATAGAAACACCTCCAAGAAGGTGTTAGGTTTTGTTCTGATGTAAAATTATATGGTGAAATGTAATGCGTCACGATAATTTAAAATACATGAGAAAAATTATCCAACTCATGAGTGTGAGTTGGAATTGGTAATCATTGGACTAAATATATTGATGAATTATCAATATTTTGAATGATGTGATATTTATAATGATCATAAATGCTTAAAGAATACATTCATGCAAAAGGATACAAATATGCTTCAAATAATATTGATGGAGTTGATTAAAGTTTACAACTGCTCAATACATTTCCAAACTAGTAATGAGAATAAAGTGGTAGATGATTAGAGCCAATGGGACCATGCTATCCTATACATGATAAAGATAACAAAAAATATAATATTTATAAATTTATATTGGATTAATCAAGAAATTTGAAAGGGGTAAAATAAATTATTTCTCAATTGAATTTTGAACAATCTATACAATTGAATATTAATAAAGTGTAGAAGGATGATATTGAGATATAAATTTAGGTGAGAAATGTTCCTAAATTCAACCTTGATTATTAAAGCATAATTAGGTTCCTGAACTGGTTTTTTATTCCTTGCATACAGTTATTAAAGAATGAGTTGTTGGATGAGTCTCATATATATTCATTATCTATTCATCCAAGAGGCAGAAAGAAGTATAGGGACCTGAAATAATATTTATATTCAGATGGAATAAAAATTTATTTTATGAATATGTCTCTCAGTGATTGGTTTTTCAGAATGTTAAAGTTGAGGGACGTAAGATTTAGGGGTTGATACAATCATCACACATACAAGAATGGAAATTGGAAAAAAACTATGGACTTTATAATCTGACATAAAAAACATCTAAAGGCAATAATTCTATATGGGTTTTATTTGTTTTAGTTATGATGTCAGAAAACTTTATTGCTATTAGAGAGGATTTCTATCATTACCACCTTTCTTGGATATATGTAAAAGAAATAGTAATATTTAATGGAGTACCACTTTTAATTATATTTTATTGGGATATGTGGTTTAACATAATGTTAAGGAAAATTCTATATTAAGATCTAGATAAAAAGTTATATTTCAATAGTTTTTTATCAACCTCATAAATACAATTAGATTGAGAGGACAATTAAAACTCTAGAAGAAATGTTTAGTTCTTGATGTATGGATTTCAAATAATGTTTGGATCAACACCTATGTTTGGAGGAATTTTAATACAATAATAGTTGTCACTCTAATATTATGATATATACTTATAAATCATTCTGTGGAATGATGAGAAGAAATCCAACTTGCTTTAATGATGATGGGGATATTAATCTATAAGGACCTTATCTTGTTTATGAAATGTAATAAAACATAAAATCTATTCAACAATACAAAAGAGAATCTTAGAGTTGAGAAAATATTTTGGGGACTACTAAAAAAATTCCTAGAGTTTGAAGTGGGTGAAAATATGTTTTGATGAAAATATCTCTAGAATAGATTAATGATATTTGTAATGTAGCCAAACTATGCCCTAGGTATAGATGTCCTTTTGAAATTATGGATCATGTTGTGAAGGTTTCTTACTTATTGGCACTTAAAACTGAATCTCTCTCAAGTCCATGATGTGTTACATGTATCACTCAGGAGAAATTTAATACATGATCCTTCAAAATCATTAAAATAGGAAGTCGTACCGCTAGTGAAATATCATTGTTAAGAAGAAAAACTGATATAAATTTTGGAACATATGAAAAATGTTATGCGAAACAATACAACTAGCTTGGTTATTGTTTTCTAGTGGAACCTCAAATTTCAAGAAACTATGTGGAAACACAATAATATAATGAGGGATATATATCCTCATCTTCTTGTATCCATTTGAAATGTTTTAAGGTTGATATTGAGTTAAAGTGTGGTAGAATGTAACACATGTATTTTTTATAATATATTTCCTTTAAATAATTTAAATTATTTCATAGCATGCATTGCATGAAATCGGGAGTTTAAATGAACCACGAGACTATATTAGTATAAAATGACCACTTTAACATATTTGTTCGGTTAACATGAATAAATATTAAAAACCTATGATAATGTTTGGTGTGGTCATTTGGTACCAAATATTTATGAAATATATACATTAATTATATATTTTTATTTTTGTACTACCAAACGGAGTGAGTTATTATTAATAAAGGATGTTAGTATATATTTTATATACTCAATACAATATTTTTGATATTCATTCAATATGTTCATTCATAGGGTATTAATAATCAAAATTTGATGTACAAAAACAGATATTTTTCAAAAGGGTAATTTTCCACATTAAAATAGAAAACCACTTTTAAATTATCATTTTAAAAAATTTATAATTTTTATTTGAAAAAAAAATCATTTTCTTTAGACACATGATATAAAAAATTACATTTGATGACCTTTTAATATTTATCAAATAACATTCAAATTTTGCTGACTAGTTAAAATACACTAAATTTAAAATAAAATCAATTTTTTCATCCAAAAGATTATCTAGATAAATTATAATATTTAATGGTATCAAGGTATATATATAATATATTTTTATCATTCACTATAATTTATTTCATTAGAATGAATTTACAATTGAATTCAAATGTAAAACCATTTCAATATTTTGCAATGTTTTAATTTATAAAACACATTCTATTTTCCAACAACAAGATTAATTTTAAATAAATTACAAAAGCCAATGTGTTTTTAAATTTGAAAAATGTAATAAAAATATTTAATTAGTGGGTAAAAATTATGTAAATAGATATATTTTATTTTTTTGAAGTATAAGTACTAGCATTGTTAATTTTTTATCAAAATGATTAAACGGTAAAACATGTAATAAAGGGTTAGAATAATATTATAAAATTTCCCTAACACTTGTATTAGTATCATTATATCAGTGTTTTTTAAAAAAATACTTGGAAATAAATTGTGTCATTTTTATTCCACTTGGATGAGAGTAGGATATTTAATTTATTTCATTTAATAAAATTTTAAATATATCTCACTCATATTTAAATAACTAAATAATTGTTTTATATAAATTTTCAAAGAAGATAAATTCAAGTATAATTACTCAATTTAAAGATAAAATGGTATTATTTATCATGTTAAATATTTATAATTTCATGGAAATAAATAATTAACTTAAAAACATATATTTTTATGATGTAAAACATTATTAGTTTATATGAATTCAATAAAAACAACATTTATTAATATGATAATAACCATCAAAAGAACCAACAATTTAACCAAATATTATTGGTCGAATATATCTCAGCCATAATCATCCAAGGATCGATTTAGAAACCATTTTTTCCATGTATAATAGATTTTGACACTTATATCATTTTATTTAAAGTGAAGTTAAAGTTGTCAAATTCATAATTTAATTAGAATAACATCTTAAATAATGGATTTCCTAATAGATAAATTCATCAAAAATATTTATTCATAAATCTCATTGATATATATTCATTAATGTATTTTATTTTCCTTTTTTATTAAAAAAATATGTATACTAAATAATAATATGAAATAGATATATTAATTATATAATTAATAGAGATAACATATAGTTGTTATTAAAATAATTATAATAAATATAATTTGGGGATAATTAAAATATATAATTAATTTCCTAGAATACCTTGACCTCTTATGATATAATAAAATCAATTTTTTTGAAGTTAACTTATTATAATTTTATTTTTAGTAATCCTTGTGTTGAAAAGATTAAAAATTGACACTATTAATTATTTATCAAAATAGATTTTTATTAAATTATTTAAAAATGATATTTTGTTTTTAGAATGATATAATAATTATTCTATGGTCTAAAAGGTTATAATTTATTTATATATAATTTAATTATCATCAAACATCTAAATATATAACACTTTTAATATTGTTTTTTTTACTAAAGTTAAATATTAAATAGAATATCAAAGTTTAAGTTAAATGATAAGGTTTATGTTGATAGTGAAACATCCCTAAAACCTATTTACTAATGAAATTAAAAACCTATATCATCTCTTCTTAGAAATTTTATATTTTCGGGGTTTCTAGATTGGGTTAGACTATATTATAAATTATTATTTATGTAGATCCCAAAAGTGGCCCTCACCTCATTTATAAAAGTGGACCTCCTCCCTCACCTTTTTTACTTCATAGTTATCCTTCATTATCATCCATACTCTGCAATTTTACTTTCTCAAATTACCTAATAGAATTCTACATTTGTTGGTATTCCTAAAATAACAATTATAGTTCTCTATGAGAAGATTTAGAGGAAGTATGTCGAAAGAGATGTAATATCCTCTATAGATTTTTTCATACATCATTATTCTTCTACATCATATTTATGAGTTGTCTAATTATAAATTAATAACTCAAGTACAACTTATATACTGATATGTTATTATTATTATATATTTATAATATCGTACTTTTTATCCATCATATTAAAAATGAAATCACGACATGTAAGTATGTATGACCTACTATCTCAACACCATGGTGTAATCTATTTTTACCATGAACTTATATGGATTGGTATAATGATGAAAATAATAACTGTATATTATTATTATAACATTATGTTGATTCATAAATTTTATTATCCATTCACTTCAATATCATTCAACAATTATAGGAATGATATATATACGACCTATAATCTCCAAGATGTGATATGATTCATTCTGCATGATCTTCATTAAATAATGATTATATAAATATATATAATGAATATATATGTTAATTTTACCCATTGGTGAATTATTTATTAGACGACATGAAAGGAAAATTTCCTTATTATTTGATACATTAAATTTTTTTATTTTTCCTGCAAATATACGAGGATAATGTTATTTTAACTTATATAGCATTAATATATTTATATATATTCATAAAGAATTATTTCCATGATTATTCCTCTAAATTATTTCTAGATAACATTCAAAAAAATTCTATTCTTTAAAAACATCATGACATTTTGAGAACATTTAATGTTTTTGAAGCAGAAAGCATATTTTCCTCAAGAATTAATTTATAGTGTTAATTCAACATTATTTTCCATCAAGAATGAAATTATTTATATATGTTTTTGTTTTATTCCATATAATTACAATTATTTGATTGTTTTTATGATGGAATTCTATTTATAAAATCCATTTGTTTTATATAGTTTATGATGGAACGATGTTTAAGAAACCCATTTTATTCACCGGGTTATGATATGATGAATGCTTTATGTTTGTGTGGGACACATAAGAATGATTTCATTATTTGATTGGTGGAACCTATATCTCGTTCCAATTCATTTGATAAATATTTATATATCTAATGTTATAGACATGTATGTAATGGTAAATGATAATGGTTCAATAATACAGTATAGGAATTTGGAGTGAACTTTGATTAGTAGTGAACTTTTTCTACTATGATGTTCTTATAAATGAGCCCTGACCAATATAAAATTATTTAATATACTTATGTCAACTCCAAGAAATTTCTTTTCATTTTTTATGACTATTGGTATTACATTCATTGAATATTATGAATGTTTCTAATTTATTCAATGGCATGTTATCCCAATATTTCATATTCATGATAATATTTTTAAATGATGTGTTCTTATATCATAGGATTATGATATGATTAATATCTCCATTTTTACCCTTACATAGAATCTGATCTCACAATTTCATATGTTTCTTATCCCCATGATATGTTGAAGGGTATTAAGTATGATATGTCAAAAGGGTTCCAGTTATGATGAAATAAGTTGGAGATAATGATGAAGTATTACAAAACATTTGTTTATGATTCACAGTTTACAAAGACACTATACAAATATAATCCTATGATGGATTTGTTATATTTTGTAACAAATATTCTTGAACATTGATTTAATATCAATGTATGTGAAATATGGTTCGTTATAGGACATTTTATAGACCAGATATGTACTTTATCAAGAGAGGTACAGTGAAAACAACATGAACATGAGAGATATTTAATGAATGTTTGAGTAAATAATATGGAATTCAGAATTGATCAATAATAAAAAATATACTGATTTATATATGAATAATAATCCACTTCATTACAAATTTTATAACCTTCATCAGTTGAGATATTAATAATAATACCTAGTGGCTAAATTCAAAATCTAGATCTCACCAATTATTTTTATCTTATGTTTTCTATCAACAATGAGATTAACAAATGAATTGTTGAGTGAATATATCCTTTTATTCCATTTACTTGATTGGATTAGGTCCCAATCTCGATTTATCTCAAACTTCAACCCAACTTTTTAGAGTTATACACTTCCTCCCATAAAGGGATTAGTAGTGACCCATATAAATAGAAACTGATATTTTCGAGGTAGACTATATTTGTAATTATTAATTCATGGTATTATAATTTACTTCCACTGTTTAAATGGTCCTCTTCGAATAAACATATATGCGATAAATATAAGAAGTACTAAAAAATAACTTTGTATCCTGAACATTCTAAGAGATTATATATAAATTCGAGTTCATCATTGGATATTGACCAAAAATGATTTAGAGTGGGACTCCATGAATAATCAAAACTCCATTAATCTATTTTTGATCTTATTTATCAATAGATAAATCGTCTTTTATGGTGGTAAAATTTGATATATTATATGTAAATTGACTATAACTCAAATAACATTACTACCTTTTGTAGGTTTGCAGAGTTTCATGATGAAATCCATTGTAATGTTTTACAATTCCAATTTTTGTATTGGTAATATATGTAACATCACATTATACTTTTTTCTCATATCCAAAACATTCCAACATATTTGGTATCGAGATACATGGTCTACAATGACCATTTTGATGATTTCCCACCAGACACACTCCTTCATATCCATATTTATATATGTACATCTGTGATAAATGAAGAATGTGGAACTATGAGCTTTATCCAGATATCTCTATATTCATATTTGTTATTGATGGAATACATACTCTATTTTAAAACATTATTATTCAAGTATTATCATTTTTATTCTCAAGTAAATTCATTTCCTTCTCCTATTATTCAATATCTACCTTTTGTTTTTTATTAATCTTTTATCTGATGGATGTCGGTAAATTAATAAGATAAATACATGAAATACCCCATTTCATCTAAATTTTAGGATAAAAATTATTTAAATCCATAAATATTTTTTCTATTTCAATAATCATATAGAAAATAATAATAGTTTTTCCAATGTAGGGAATCATCCACCAATTTCACCATCTTAGGGTGGTAATTCATTGAGTGTTCATAATCCTTTATAAACTCCAACAATCTACTCTATTTAATATTCCACTATTTATTTGTAAATATAAATATTGATATTTTATAACCATTATATATATCACACCATTCACCATACACAAAATGCATCCTTATCTTAAATGATAAATTTACTCTAGAGAAATCTAAAATAGGAGTTAAAAAATATATCTCAATAATTTTCAAATGGAAAAAGGAATAATCTATCACAAAAAATTATTTATAAGTATTCAACCCACTCCGTTCATTGATGAATCAATATATACTTAAAAAAATTATCCCCAATAATTTATTATATGAACAATCACACTAACTGTCATTCTTTTTAGATACTTGAAACTTTACCCAAATTTTTATGTTCAGATAAACATATCCCCCTTTAAGTATACAAGGTGAGGGGGTTAGATAGTCCTGAAAAACCTATTAAAATGAATAATTAGAATCTAAAAATCAAAGGAAAACAATGAAAATGGGATTCTATGTTTGATATGAGTAATTTCTCAATAACATCTATCTTTAAAGGCCCCACTACTATTCTTTATTTTGAAAATATATAATTCAATAATTAGAGTTATTGTATCCAAAAATAAATTTTTTGAAATTTTTCATATAATTATTGTTCCTTAGATTCATCATCATAATTCCCAAATGTTTATGTAGCTCTTATTTGATCATTTAATGTATAAGAAAATAATCAATAAATACATAAAAACCCTAATCATGGTAATATATAAAGACACTATAAATAAAATATATGAATATAGTAATAATTTGAATTTCCATATTGAATCACTATAAATTAATAATTAACATACCTCATATAGATGGATCTATAGGGTATAACCTCCTTCTTAGCCTTTAACTATTGATATCCATATCAAAGATGAATCATTAAAAAATATTGAGCATCTCAGAGTAGATCAAATAGATCATTGATATATGGAATACAATACATTTTCTTAAGAGTGATTTTCTATATTCGTGATAATCAATGTAAATATATCTATACCCAATATTTTTCTTAACTAAAATAGTAGGTTCACTCCATGGTGAATCACTGGGCTGAATTTATCCATTATCTATATTTTCCAAGATATTCTTATTCAGTGCCTGCAACTAAATCAATTTCACTCTATATGATGTACTTGTAAAAGTTATAGCACATGGTTTCTATTCAATTGAAAAGTAAAATTCATGATTAAGGGGATGACATGGTAAATCTTTTGAAAATATGTCAAAAAACATTGATAAAGTAGCTATATAAAAAATATGTAGCTTCTACCAACCCATCTATGAAAAATATTCCTAATGTTTGGATAATAAAACTCATATAATGGAATTAATTTAAATTATGATTAAATTTTTATCCAGGAATCGATGGGCAATTAACGTTTTCTTTAGAAAATAGTATGTAACTTGTATTCTTTTATAATTGATATGGTATAAAAAACAAGAGATCCAACCCATTTACAAAATTACATCAAAGTAAACTAGATGAATAATAAAAATATTTGTAGAAAACACATTCCCAGAGGCAAATATCGTATATTATTTATTTACTTGAGATAAAACAATACGACTATTATAATTTTTCATTACTCGCAGAAAATAATAAAATAGAGTTACTGATGTGATCCAATAAAAAATATTTAGATATGAAAGGATGTATTGAACCAAAATAATAAAAATAGTTGTTCTTCTAGTGTAGATAATAAATTCATATTTCACAATGTATCATGCAACATACAAATTAGGTATAATACTTTCTATATTATTGTACTCCTCCACTAATAATAATCTATGGTATGTAACCTTGATTCATTTGGTGTATTTTGAATAAATCATGATGTATTTATATTTTATCCAATGGACATCAGTGGTTTCTTAATTTTAATTACATTGATTATCTAGATTACCCTTATCTCCACTCAATTATTAAACTCAATTTCCATTTATTCATTTCATGGATAATTATATCCACATTTTTATTAATATAGAATTAACAATACTCATGTACTCATCTTTGATTTATTCTCTTTTTCTAGGTTTTCAACTGAAAACATATTCTATTGACCTTCATTTATGATAAAGGATTTACAAAATTAAAAATCTAAGGCAATGAAGCCAGATTCAATAGTATTATATAATGAAAACATTTGAAATAATATTCTCTTATATAAATGGCTCAATACCATCATAGAATCTCTTAATTATTATTTTTGGATTACTTATTTATTCCAAAGAAGTCATGCAATAATATTTTAATGTTATCCTCATAATCTAAACAAATTAATTTTTAATTATTATTTAATTTTATGAACTTACTATATATATTTTTCCGAATTATCTTAATGGATATATTTTTTAGGATAATTTAATTTTATGTTTTCTCTATTACATGATTTCTAATTATTTAACATCTTTAGTGTTCTGGATAATTGAAAACCATTGACCAGTATCCCATTTCCAACTATACACTAGTAGATTTACCATTTCCCATTTATTTATTCCTAAATCAATGAATAAATTACCAAGTGACATAATACCTTTTTTTACGACTAATGGACTTTTAGTTCTAATAAAATAAGAATGCTTTTATCCATGAGGTTATCCAATATAGGAGATTAAAGAATTGGAACATTTAGATTCTCATTATAGGAAATATTATTCGTCAAAAACTAATTTAGATATCCTAATATGGGCATGATCAATTCAATAACAAAAATAGATATACTATCTTTATCATTATAAAAATACCTATATCTTCTTCATATATTGATTCCCTTTCTTCAGGTTGAAAATTAAAAAAAAATAATTGAACAAATTGATTTATAACATAATCATCATGAATATTGAAAAATATAAAAATAACCCTTAGAATGGTAAAATTTTACCACATACTATAATTGATTAGGATTATTCATATGTAAACTATGTTCCTTTAAAGTCAGTTTACAAAGGTTTCTACTAAACAATCTCTAACATGAACTATATCAACCATGAATCTACTAACATATTATCTGTGTATACATTGTGATAGTGGAAAAATATACAAGGGATCACATTAAAATGGATATATTTCCATAGTATTCTTTAATCATTAGATACATATATTATTTTCATATTATGTAGGAAATATTAAATACATTGAATTAGAATCATCCTAACATCCTTGATATTATTCCTTATATACTTCTTCATATCATAGGGAAATTTAAAAAGAGAGAGATAATATGCTCTGTAAGAGGTGTGTACAATAGAAGAAATCAAGATTAAATATGAGATAATTAATATGATTATCTAGTTGACTAAAAAAATACCTTTCATCCATAAAGTGAGAACAAAGTGAATCCATTTGTAATATTAATATTTTAATCACATGGTTAATATTCACTAAATTATCAATGTAGGAAATGCATAATGTTGGACTCCATGATCTATGATATAATGAAATCATTATTATCAAGGAAAATTTTCAAGACAACATAATCAATGTGTAGGTAAACACCAAAATAAACGATTAAACATGATTGGATAACATGTTTATTTGACAAGACATTTGGATGAAATTATGGGACATCTATAATAAGGCCCCACCCACCACTATATATCAAAATCATTATTCATATATTTAATGATAAATTTATTTCACAAAAAATTGATGATAAAAAAATATTTTTATTGTGGAATGAATATGGAATAACAATATTTCCCCTGTAAATAAAATAAATTTTAAGGTTTAAATTCCTATATATATAAATGGTATCTGCTTAAGGAAATTAATTATCTCTGATAAAAATAATAAGAATATTTAATATAAATTTAATGTTAAATGAAACTTAAAAACCTGAATGTGAATGTTTCATGAAAAAGTTTAATATTCACAAAATCTATTTGAGATAAAATATTTCCAACAATTCATCAGAAATATAGGATTCATATTAAAATAACGTCCTTTGGTAAATAAATAAAATAGAATGGAGATATTAATAAAATATTTCATTAAATTTTTTTATTTACAAAAATAATTGAAATATTGTTGAATATGTAGCATACTATACAAAATTATTACAGTAGGAAAATCCATTAATGAAATATTTGTTTATTTGTATATTCCTTTCGAATTTTTATAAAAGAATATGAAAGATGGACCTATCATTAAATAGTATAAATATTCCTTGTGAAGTTTTTTTACATTTTCTGGAAATCACAAAACATACTTCTAATTTATTTTATAAATAAGAAATAAGTTTTTAAAATAATTTTGAAAAAAATAATTTCGTAGAAAAATATACCCAGTCAAAAAGACAAATAAGATAAACTTTTCATTAAAACTTTTATTTGATAAATTCATGTTATAATGAGTGTAATGTTTAGAATAAAACATCAATCCCCCTTATGTATATGTAATATTAGAAAATATATTGTTTTTTTGAATGTTATATTATAATATTCCAATAATTAGAAATATTATGAATCCAAATAATGAGATTGTAGAGTCAATTCGTAATTATTTGGAACTATTTAAATTATAACCACATAAAATAGTAAATTAAATTGAGAATCTATTCCTAATTAATCAATATATATTCCTCTTAAATATATAAATTTTTTATATATATAGCACATAAAAATAAACAGTTCTATAATACAAAATATGTTTCAATTGAGTGTTAAATAAGATGAAATACAAAACCATGGGAATGACATGCCTTGTATGTTCATTTAAACTCAAATATATTAATATTAAAATTATTATAATTAAATAATAAAGACATATAATAACCAATAATGTCATATATTATACATTAATAATACTTTATCACATAGTTATGAATATTTATTTATTACTATCATTGTTTCGAGTGTTAACTGCTATATTTATAATTAGAATTTCAGGTTGGTAATTCTAATAATTATAATAATAATATGGTTCCGCATTTATATTTTGTGATTCATGATATAAATTTCAAATATATTTATTATATATATATATATATTTATAGTTATCCATATATGGTACAGATCCAACTATGTATTACACCTCTCGTGAAGAATATATGTGATGCACACACATGACCTTGGTTTCCATTTTTTGATTGATGGAAAAAATTTATGCTAAATAATAATAAACCAATATAGATTCATTATTGTATAGTATATATTCATTAAAAATATACTTTATATCATCTACGTAAATCATAAATGAAAACTTAATGTCATGACTTTATGGAGGAGGTTCTCCACACGTACACAAGAGTGATGTTATTTTATTAAAAATGATTAGAATGTAATTTTGAAAATGAAATATAATATTTAAAAAACAATAATTATTTTTAAAATATTATATATACTAATTAGTTTCAACTTTATGACCATCAAATGTTATTAGTAATGAAAAATCAAATTACACCACTTTGTGGAGATGGAAAGTTGTATGTATGCATGAGTGATGTTTTTACTTCTCATAGGATTGAAGAAAATGTAAAATTGGTGTCCCATATTAGTGATTACATAGTTTTTTTATTTTTGATGCCGGAATTAATCTTTTAGCATGGTTAACACATATTCAGAGTAAGTATATTAATAAGGAACATGAAATATATGGTAAATATTATTCCATATGCTTTAGTAGACATATTTTATATTACTTATTATTGTCCATTGTAATGGTATTTTAATAATACGATAACCTGTATTTAATGGTTTTGGAGATATTACATGAATTTGATAGGGTCTGGTTGGGATAGATTGATCAATTTGGATTAAATTAAAGAGAGAGGGGTGTACTTTTATATGTGATAGAAGGGTAACTATTTTATTTTTCTCAGATATTAATGTATAGTAATGGTATAATCATGGAATATTGGTTACGAAATGAAATCTATAATATTAAAGTGAAAAAATGGTACAAATAAACTCATCCAATCAAATTTAGAAAGGTTTAGATAACATTTAAAATAATATATTTTCTATAAACTCATTCATTAAACATTTTTCAATTTTACCACTATAACAACTATTTAAATATTAATGGGAAATGATTTTACTTGTAAAGTCAAAATTTTCATATAACTGATAAATGGATAAAATTTTAGACAATATATTATTCCCCTTTCCTTGTTCATAACATTTATGTCCATAATGAAATCTAACAAAATATTAAATTAGAATATAAAACATTAAAATATTCTTAATAAGTTATATTTCTCCATAAAGTTCAAGTGGAAGATTCACATACCAATACAATATTACATTTATAATTTTTAAAATCATTTACATGATTGTTCTTCTTTATGAAATATAATTACATTAGAGTTTTATAATCATATATAGAAATTTATTTCTCATTATATATTAACAATATATTACATTAATTAAAAAATTATTCATCATTGAAATTAATATTTTTTACCTAAGTTATCATATTTTTATAAATTTTAAAAAGAATTAGAGATATTAAAATCAAGATGGTGATATTATGGGATTTTATTTACATAAAAACACAAAGGTAATTATCAATGGAAAATGAAATAAAAATTACATATATTTAAATTTATGATAGATATGTACTAATTACATTAATATATACATATAAGGAAAAGTGTTTTATATATATTTATAATTACATATAACATTATTCTTAACCTTAATCAATATATTTACCCATTATATGGTTAATAAAGCTTCCCATAGTCACCATTTATGATGCCTAAAAATAAAAAGATGTATTTAATAAATGTGAAATACTTCAATCACAATGGGGAATAAATTTAATTTCATTAGATTCATATATGTTTCAAAATATAATTTAAATATTAACAAGTAAAATTTGATGAAAATATGTTTAAATGCAAATCCATTTTTAATCCTAAAAAATTAATTTATTATAAAACGTATATAATTTTTGTAGCAATGAACATAAAATTAATATAATATCTATTTAGTTGAAAATAAAATGTATAGTGATCCTTTTAAAATATATTATTTAATGAAAATAAATTGTGTTTTAAAAAATAAATAACATTCACTATCTGAGAAAAAATATATTTTTTATAAATCACTAAAATAAACTTCTACTAATTCTAATATGAGTATTTAAAAATCCCATAAATATCACACAATAATATTTAAATTGGTTTTACAAGATCATTTAATATTGGTGTTTCTATTAAAGAAATATATCATTGAAAATTAGATTTATTAAATGAGTAATATATCATAAAATCTCGAGGAGTAACAATAATAATATATAGATATATTTTATATAAGAAAAAATATAACTTAAATATTTTTTTACACAATTACTTATCTTAATATATTTATTCTTATTTCTTATTATGTTATGTTATTATAAAATATATATATCCTGATTTGTTTTATTTCGATGTTTAATATAATATATTCTATTACAAACAGTACATAAATAATGAAAATTATATACTAACAACTCATGGAATTATAATTTACAAATTAAATAAAATTTTCTCTTATATTTTAAATATAATTAAACTAATTAGTTATATTGAGGGATATATAATAAATTATATAAATACTTTCAACCGAGAAATCAATGTCGCAATCTTATCTACAATTAAAAACCAATATTTCCTACCCAATAGTTATGTTTTTAGATTTCCCATTAAATCAACAAAAACCATTTGTTCTCCATTAGTTTTATATAGTTTTTATACCTCCATATTTTAAATTTTAATATTTTTGATTTCATATATGAAACATAACCTACAGATTTAAACACTTTGAAATTTTTTAATTTAAAAATAACTATTATACCACGCAATTAAATTGATGGGTAAAAATAAGAGTAACTAAATTATGAAAAATATATATATGTATATAATTTTTGTGCTAAATACAAAAAAATTATTAATTATATTTAAATAATTTCACAATTTTTAATTATTTTATTTTGTTCTTTATATATATATATTTTCTTTAAAAATATGTTTTAATGTTTTCATAAAAATTATTATTATTTATTAATTTATTCTATTTATGAAGTATTATTAGATAAAAATTATATCATATGTGAAATCATTATATCAAAATTAGATATGGGTTATTTTTTGTGAATTTGTTGGAAATAAATGATTTTTAGTGAATAGTGGTAAAAAATAATATTATAAAAAACTATTTTTTATTTCAAATTATTTAAAAATATCAATTTGGTATTGATTTTTGAAAAAAAAGTTGTTATATTAAATATTTTATAATTATTGATATTCGAATCGACAATATACAAAAAAAAATATAAAAAATATCCAATAAATGGATTTCTCTTCAAAAATGTTTCTATCGCGTTTTGTGTGATTATTTTAAAATTTTAGTCTTACACTTATGTGAATTGAATTTGATAAAATATATTTTATATTTTTAATGATTATTTAAAAATTGTTTAAATTACTCCACATTATTTTAATCATAATGAATATTTACCATAGTAAAAGGCATCACCACGGTAAATTATATACTAGGTTAACTACAGATAAACTTATTTTGAAGTGGATTTAAAATCACTATAGTAGTTTATTTTAATATTTTATATGATTCGAATTTAACAAAACAAATCTTATATTCAGAATCATATTAGTTTGGTTCCATTTTTTCATAGTAATGAAAATTATATTTTTTAAATTGATGAATATTTCAAAAAGGAAGCATTCTTGAATTATAGATATCTAATATTATTTAAAAGGGGTTAAAAATTCATGATTATTGCTAAATGATTTTTTTAATTGGAATATTTTTTTGATTATGATAATTTACTTATCAGTTTTTAGTGATTAAATAAATAAAATAAATACTTATAGAACAATGACACACTACTTGTTCATGAAATAGAAAAATAAATTAAATTATTTAAAAATTCAAAAAATAAAATATATTTTGTATTATTAATGTTGTTTCTTGAAATTAATAGATATATAGAGTGTATTATATTGTTTAAAAAATTTAATTAACGAAATTTCAATTTTAATATTTCTTAATGTAAACAATATAAATACCCCAAACCTATAATTAATTGTATATTATATTAAAATATTTATAATTAACTCATGAATGATTAGTAAAAACCATGAATTTTGAAAAGTGATGATATATTGTGGAGCATATACACACTTCCCATCTTATGGGTTATTTTTTCATTTATAATAACATTCATCACCCTTAATGATAAATAACATACGATATCGAGAAAATTTCTCATAGGGTTAATAGGGGTAAAAAATATGAGACATTGAAACAAATGATACTAAAATGACCCAACACCTATGTATAATTTATTAAAATGGAATAATTACAAGGGATCTAATTCCAAAGGATCAACATGTTTAGTAGTCTTAGAGAGCTGCATACATAAATTATACTAATTTTACATTGGGGAAAACTATAAACATAATAAAATTAAACATTCTACTTCATTAAGACATAAAAAATATTTATTCATTATAACCTAGGGAATGGTATAAAAATAATGGTGAAAAAAAATCCATATATGGGTCTTGTTGATTGGAATATATCATGCTTATATTAGATATAATCAATATGGTATGGTAAATAATTTAATTCTCATTCCATTTAATAAATAAATCGACTAAAATGAATATATGGATAATATAAATGGAGATGAGCTCGTAAGGGGCATAGCATCACTCTACTAGGGTTCGCGTGCCATCGTCCCCTTCCTAAATCAGTGCGCCCTCACCTTCCTAGTTTGGCTGGCCAGAGTGGTGGATCTCTGCTATTGTGGCCTTGTATTGACTCATCATGTGCGCACAGATGGATTTTTCTTCGGAACAATATTGATTCAGCGCCCGAGTTCCTGGCCTAGTGGTTCGAGACCTTCACTTCCTCCAGATCTGGGCATTAGAAGGTAGGGTGTTGTTTTTCTGGAGTTTTCAGATGGTGGCATCGAGATCTGGTTTTCCTTGTGCGGTTGAGGTACCTTGAACTCTTGGATAGCATTTGATCATTTGAGGCTGGTTTTTTCTTGAATCTGGTGATGTCCTTTGCTGCCTGATCTTTTTATCATCTCTGTTGGGTGATTTTTCGGATTTTGGTGATGTTCTACTTCTCGCTATATTCTTTGCGAGTGTTTTGTGAATTCACGGATGATTAGGGATGGTTTTATGGGTTCATATTTGGCTGTTCTTTGGCCATGTTTTTATTTCTTCCTCGGAGGCGATGAGACGATGCCGCTTGTGGTGTGACGTTTGTGATAGTTGTGAAGATGGTGGCGGAGCCAGAAATCTCTCCGGTGTCCTGAAGCATTTGGGTTGGTCCCCTTGTGATTGGTGTGCGGTTTTAGCGATCGCTCTGGCATCTTACCATTGTGCGGTGGCACATCGTGATCTGGTGTCTCTCCGATGATTGATACGCTCCTCAATATGGACTTGTGGATCGAGGTGGGGCATGTGGTTCCGTCGGTGGCATGTTGGCATCGTTGATCGGGGTTGTGCGGATCGAGGATAGATGTGAAGAGATCGCGTGATGATGGGAACTTGGTGTTGATTGAACATTTGGTTTTATTTCTGAATTTTGAGGGTCGCTAAAATCTGTATGAAGTTGGAACAGTTTGAACGGTTTCCGGTTTCCTTAAACCGGTTTGGGGTACTAGAAACCATAAAATGTCTTCTGATAATGGAAGAAAATGATTTCTAGGATGGATAATATAAATGATGAAAATGTCATTGATAATAATAACTGATTTCAAAATGAATAAATTTCAAACTACTGGATGACATGGTTTCAAACACCATAATATCACTACAATCAAGACCTTTTACCCAGATAATTTAAAAACAGTGTGTAAAGAACCCTATTATTTTTTAAACTAATTTGTCTCAAGAGAATTGTCAATTCCTTGAGGGAACATATATTTCAATGCCATTGATTTAAATCATGAACATTATTATTTTTAAACAAGTATGCATATTTTTTTAGTAATACATACTATGTAACACCCCAATCTTATAAGGTATGCTTTTCTTTGAATAATGCAATAGCGTGTGTTGTACGCAACATCGAGTTCTTACACACACCACAACCAATCAAACTAGCCGTTATGAATATTAATACCTAAATATTAAAATTTTAGAAATTTTATCTCTCAAAATGGACTTCATTTTTGGATTCTCAGTATCTAATTTAGCCTATGGTGAAATTTTGGTACTTTTCAGATAACTTTAATATTTTGATGAATAGTGAAAATTACTAAATTTTAATTAAGAACAACTTTCTTAATCAAAATAATTAATAGTGATAAATTATTAATTTGAGTGGTTTTAAAGTATATTTAGAATATACTTTTATCATTTAATACAATTTTGGTCATTGGACATAATTTCACAATTAAACCGGACATAAACAAGTATCAAACTTTTGATAGTTATTATATCTTAAAAGCACGCTTTTTGTTTTGACAGCTGGAATTAATTTTAAATTAATTTTTTCCACTTCTGTGTTATGAATTTGGAAAAATGGATTCCATATTTCAAATCAGGATGTCCAAATTTTTTAAATAGGTATCTTTTTTTAGACATTTTGAATAATTATTTCGGTAAATATTTTATTTACCATGGATAAATGGTAAATCCGGTAAATAAGGGTTAAAAAATAATATCGTAATAATAATAAATTACTCTAAAACGTGTCCTAACCTTATTTTTGGATAAATGTCCCACAATGGGCACATTTGGGTCGATTTTGGGACCCCATGGAGCCACTTGTATGTGATAGGGACACTTTATTTTAATTAAGTTAAAATAAATAAAAAATGGAATTAGCATATATTTTTTAGAGAAAAAATTTTTAAATAGGGATACATATGTTGGATTTTTGACTATAAATATTAATCATAAATCTAAAAATATTTCCTACATAATGGTATTTTATTTATAATTTTTAGACATTATATAATTTAATTTATTTATGACACAATAGTGATCCAGTAATTACCTAATTAATGAAAAATTAGAATAATTGATATTATAAATACCCAAATAAATGTAATTTGAGACTTTTTATAAATAAAAATAATTTCATGGATAATATGACATGTTATGAATTATTTAATTAATTTTTCTCTCGGTAATCATTATGTTGTTATTTTTACAAAAATCAATTATTGAATAGTGTCAATATTTTCATAAAAGAGTTTTTAAAACAAATATTATATTATTAATTGATATTAAATTCATAAAAATATAAGGATAGGCCATGAGACTTATATCATAATATTTTTATCATTAATGGACCAATTGGGGGACTCTTGGAGGTATATAGTATGTTTATTAACTATATATTATAAAAATACAAAGTGACATGGTAACTGTCAAACTAATTATCTAAGAGTTAAAACTAAAAGATAAGGTTAATATAATGACCCAAACCTGTCTAACATCTGTTTTTTGAGTGGTTTTCTACCCATCCCCACTTTAAAATTTAAATAATCCACTTTGGAGCCATTATAAACCGAATATGAATTTATTATAAAATAATATTTATAGATTTTCAAAAGGTGCCCCTCATCACCCTTATAAAAGGAGACAACTTCTATCCAATTCTTCACACTTGTAGAGCCTTTTGGATCAGAAAACCCCTCACCAAATACTCTCTAAACTTATCTCACTTCAATATAGAGGCATTAGTTTTATCAGAAAGGCAACCTATGGAGCCCTTTTGATCAAATCAAAAGGATGTACCAGAAGAAGAGGTAATGTTTTCACCACCCTCTTTCAAGATCCTTTTTTCTTCAACTTCTTCTTTATTTTTTATTCCCATTAAAAAATAATTAATCCATATCTTCTATATAATGTAATATTATTATAAATATGGTACAACCATATTCATTATTCTATCCATCCTTTGAATGGCATGTCACCATAGTGAATACGTACAGCTTACAGTCTCCACGTCGTGGTGTAATTGTTATTCAATATATTATTATTTGGATGGGTATAATAATGGTTTGTAATTCATGTAAATATTAAATATAACATAATAATTATTCATTATATATGATATACCATCCAATTATATATTTTTTTAATATCAAAAAAATGATATTGTCGCTCGTGCGTACGTACGGACTACCGTCTCCACGAACTCGAGGAGATTCATTCTCCATCGTATCCATTCAACTACAATTCTAATTTGAAGATTAATAATAATTTTTAAGGACTTAATATCATTATGGATATGAATAAGATACATCATATCCATATCAAACATGTCTTACATAACAAAACATATAAAAGAAAATGAGTAAGTTAACACCCGAAACGACGATAATTCTAAAATATTATTAACAAAGCAATGTTAAAAGATCATATATGATATCATATTAATATATATGATTCTTTTATAATATAATAACAATTATTTCACCATTATATAGGAGGTTAACCTACCCCAGCCAAGGAAAAGTACAAGGTATGGGGTTTTCATTTCATTTCTTATTCCAGTGAGATTCATGCCATATTGCCACTATTAACTTTTTTGTGGTGTATATACTACCAATAATTGTATTATTTATGTAATACACTTTAATTTATATGTATTTAAAATTCATTGTATGATACCTCTTTCATGGGGTGTATGATTCATAATTTACCAAATTGGTAATGGTTAATTTCACAATCTCTTTATTATCCGAGGTTGTTTTTACGTAAGTATCTACTGGGACATATTTATTATCCATGTACATGTTTTTTGAAAGAATTATCAAAGGGATTATTTGAAGGGAATTTTTAGTAAAACATCATTTCAAATGTTTAATATATTTATTCTTATAAATCATTCTCATTAATGTCCCTGTATTCAAAATGGGTTTTTAGGGATTTATTTATATGGACATGAATGTTTTTGAAATGATATTTCTTTTCAAAAGATTCAAAGTGGTATGGGGCACTTTTATTCAAAAATCTCTTTTAAATTACTTTCTTTATAAATGTGTGACTTTTTAATGATTTAAAAAATGAGATATTTCTATCAAATATATGAAAATCTAGTGAAAATGTATACGTATTTAACGCAATATTAAAAATGTTTTTAGAAAACCTGACTCTCGAGTGTGGTAGACAGGAAGGGATTGGGAGTGGACCCATTATGGCCTGTAATTAGTCGAGCAGTCTTAGAATTAGTTATTTTGTTTTCAGAAGCTTTCATAATGTTTTTAGAAAAACACTTCACTATATTTTAGAAATTTTAAACGTATGTATCTTCTAAAAAAATTTCATCTGTATGTCACATGAGAAAAACTAGTGTCTTGGCCTGAGGCCTAGAGAAAATCTTATTTTTAGTTCTAGAACGAGGCCTTGGATACGTGGTTATGATTGTCTGGCATTATGCATTCCATCATTATGAAAGTGGTTATTGATATTTCATGTGATTATTCGACCAGTAGAATATCCATGTGAATAAGTAAATGGCATTATTTCATTTTACTTTTTCCATATTATGCTGAAGTTCATGTTTAAAAGGCTTTTGTTTAGTTTTACATTGCTTTAAATGTTTATTCTTATTTATGAATTTTTCTGCTATATTGTTATCCTTACTGGGCATTTGAGCTCACCCCTTTTCTATGTTTTATTTTTCCCAGGATGTGAAGAAATAATTTATAAATGACCAGCAGGGATAGTGTGAGGGGATAAGAGTGTGGACTATGGAAACTATATTGTTGTAATTTTCATTTTATGATATAATTTAAACATGATTTATATATCTAGTTATTCCAAGGCTAGTAAACAAATCGGTCTTTTGAGACTTGATATTTCTTGTGATCATGCCAATGTTATGTAATAATTCACTGACTCTGGGTATCTAGGGTCAGGGTGTTACTACTGGTATCAGAGGATGTTTAGTACAATCCTTGGAAGCTAGATTTAGATAAACTCTGATTAGAGCACATAGTCCTAAGATGGAATTTCAGGACTAATATAGAAGAACTTCCTAGAATTTTTGTATTGTAGATATTTTGTGAGTTTTCTGAGCAATACATCCCTGACTGGATACGACCAGGTAAAGGTGGCTCTAGAATAGATGTACGTAGGGGTAAAACTCAAAAAAACTGCTTTGAGATGGACTCAAATGGGAATTGGTGCATGACAACGGGTCATGCTGCCCTCTTGGTTACGACACTCCCCGATGATATGCTTATGATAACTCTCATTTTCATTTCATATCATTATGAAGGGTTTATGAATATGTAATTCCTCAAAGAAAACATTTTCATGATTATGGATTATATACATAAATAGTTCAATTTATGTTAAGTGTTTTATAAGTATGAAATTATGTATTTTGATTCATAAACTGATCTAGTTTATGCCATTGTTTAGAAATGGAGCCTAGTAGTAGAAATGGGAACTGTATTAATACATGCACTCCATGTATGGATCTCCCTCCTGCTCAAGATAATTACAGTGGAGCTAGTGATGCAACTGGTGCCGATCAGATAATCACCATACTTGGACAAATCACTCAGGTTATGAATAATAACCTTACCCGTATGGAGCACCCTGATCCGCAATGTGGAGGATCAATTTTAGATCGCTTCATGAGGCCAAAACCACTTATGTTCAATGTGAGTACAAATACCTCAGTGGATGAGAAATGGATAAATTCCCTAAAGAAAAAATATTTCAGGCTTTGGGGAGTAGTGAAACGGAAAAAGTTATCATGGAATTTTACCGCCTCACTGGAGATGCTTATAAATGGTGGTAATTGATTCAAAACATGAAGGAAGATGATGAAGTATCAAATATGGAATGGAGGGAGTTCAGAGATCTATTTTTCAAAAAATACTTTCCTCGTGACCATCGAGCAGATATGGAAAGGCAATTTCCGAGTCTGAGACAAAATGAGGATGAGAATGTCGCAATGTATGAGGCTAACATTACAATGTTAGCAAGGTATGTTGAAGATTATATACACAAACCATGATGTAAGATTAATTGTTTCTTTGATGGGTTAAACCCATTTATCCATCATGCATTAGTCTCACAATCCTTCTCGTCATACGAAGACATTGTCTCATGTACTATCAAGACTGAGAAGGAACTCTCTAAGTCATATGACTTTAAAGAAAAGAAAGAGATGAAGAGATCTATTGATCAATATGGGAATGGAAATAAAGGGATGAAGGGAAAAGTTGAATATCCATCCTGCATTAAATTTGGGAAGAAACAACCATGTACTTTCTTAAATGGAACGTGAGTCTGTTATAAGTATGGTGAAAAACGCCAAAAAACTCATGATTTCACGGGGAAGAAGGAAGCAACCGATGTCCAATGCTACAATTTCATGGATATGTGACAATATGCAAATGAATTTCTTAAGCGTCAGGGGAAATTACCTTAGAAATGGCGAAGGGATCAAGGCCAAGGTTATGCTATCACTACTGCTGAGGTAGAATCTAAAAAAGATGTGGTGGCATGTAATTTAATGATTTCCTCAAGTTTAAAAAATGAATTATTTGATTCTGAATCATATCAATGTTTCATAACTTCCCAGTTTTCTATGAAAATTAGATATTTCCAATTTTATTTAACAAAGGAGCTGTCAGTTAAAACTCCTAAGGGACGTATCATTGCAACAAAGTTTTGTGAATCAGTCCCCATTAGAGCACATAAATGTTCTTTATCTCCTGATATCATCGCCATACCATTGATTGAGTTTGATATAATCCTTGGTATGGATTGGTTTTCGGACCATGATGCGAAAATTTATTTTAAGAAGAAGGAGGTTACAATTTTTGATGATGATGATAAGGAACACATTATCATTAGAGCAAAATCGTCACCACCTAATTATTATCTAGATCCACCACCATTAGCTCAAACTAAATTCAATTATTGTGGAGGAATATAATGAAATGATAGTGGGTGGGGAAAGGAATGTTCAAATAGTGGATGTACCTATTGTGAAAGAATATGTAGATGTGATTCCGAAAGATTTACCTGGACATCCTCTAGAACGAGAAGTTGAGTTTTCCATTTATTTAATTCCTGGATCAAGGCCTATATCAAAGACCGCTTATAGAATGGCCACTGTGGAATTAGTTGAACTAAAGAAACAATTAGAGGAATTGGTTAATAAAGGATTTAATCTCCCTAGTGTTTCTCTGTGGGGATCCCATGTTCTTTTTGTTAAAAAGAAAGATGGATCTACGAGGTTATGTATCGACTATAGGGATATCAATGCTATAACAATAAAGAACAAGTATATCCAAACTCACGTTGATGATTTATTTGACAAAATTCATGAAGGTAAATACTTTTCAATGATTGAACTTCGATCTAGATACCATCAGTTGTGTGTGAAGAAGGAAGACGTTCCAAAGACAACATTTTGAACCAGGTACGGGAATTATGAGTTTACAGTAATGCCTTTTTGATTGACTAACGCACCCTCTGTATTCATGGATCTGATGAATAGAGTTTTCAAGGAATATCTTGATGAATTTTTTGTTGTATTAATTGACGATATCCTGGTATACTCCAAAATCTACGAAGATCATGAAAATCACTTTCGCATTATCCTGAAGACTCTGAGAAGACAAGATTTATATGGGAAGTTTAGCAAGTGTGAATTCTGTCTTCATGAGATTACTTTTCATGGCCATATTTTCTCTAAAGATAGAATCTCTATTGATCATTAGAAGACCAAGGAAATCCAATAATGGCCATCACCTACGTGTATAACTGAGTTACGTAGTTTTATTGGTTTAGCAGGTTATGATCGACGTTTCGTCTAGAATTTTTCCCGATTGGCTAACCCATTAACGAAGCTCACACGTAAAGGGGTTAAATTTGTTTGTACAAAAGAGTGTGAATAATGTTTCGAAGAATTGAAGAGAAGATTAGTCAATGCTTCTATATTGACTCTATCATCGGGGAATGATGGGTTCGTTATTTATAGTGATCATTGAAGAAAGGACTTGGTTGTGTCCTTATACTGGATGACAGGGTTATTGCCTATGCATCAAGAAAATAGGAAATTCATGAACAAAACAATCCTACTAATGATCTTGAGTTAGCAGCTGTGATCTTTTCTTTAAAGATTTTTAGGCCCTACCTCTCTGGTGAAAAATTTGAGATTTATATTGATCACAAGAGTCTGAAGTATATTTTCTCACAAAAAAGAACTCAACATGAGGAAAAGGAGATGGCTTGAATTACTCAATGATTATGATTGTACGATACACTTCCACCCGGGGAAAGAAAACAAGGTGGCGGATGCTTTGAGCAAAAAAGATCATAGAGTTTAAAACAATATGAGAATTTATGGGGATCCAATTTTCATGGATCTAGTGATGATGGACATGGGAATAACCAGGGACGGTGAAACATAAATGCATTTTCAAATGGTTGCCAAACCACCTTTACTAGAAAGGATTAAGTGTACTTAGACCGATGATTAAGAATTTCAAAAGATGATTAAAGCTTTGAATGATGGAATATTGAGTTACATTGTGTATGAATAAGGAATTTTGAAATTCGGGGAGAGACTTTGTGTTCCCGATATACCTGATCTAAAAAGGGAATTCATGGATGATGCTCATAGTTCCAATTTCTCTATACACCCTGGGAGCACAAAAATGTATAGAGATTTGAAGGAACATTTTTGGTGGGACAACATGAAGAGGGAGATTGTTGATTTTGTGTCAAGATATATGGGTTTTCAACAAGTGAAAGCTAGATGGAAACAGCCTGGAGGAGTCATGGAACCTCTTCCCATACCTAAGTAGAAATGGGATAATATCATGATGGACTTTGTCATGGGACTACCAATGACTCCTAGAAGGAACGATGCAATATGGGTTATTATTGATCGTCTTACCAAGTCAGCACATTTTCTTTCTATAAGAGAAGATAATCCACTTGAATGTCTATCAAGTCTATATATTGATGAAGTTGTGTGACTTAAAGGAGTACCCCTATTGATTGTTTGTGATCGTGATCCCTGTTTTACTTCATGATTCTAGAAAAGTCTTCATAAAGCCTTGGAAAATGAACTTTATTTGAGTACTGCCTACCACCCTTAAACAAATGGACAATCAGAAAGAACTATTCAAACCATAGAATACATGTTGAGATCCTGCTCACTTTACTTTCATGGTATGTGGGATCAATATTTACCACTGGTAGAATTTTCCTATAACAATAGCATCCATTCGAGTATTTAGATGGCACCATATGAACCGTTATACAAAATAAGATGTCTCAAACCAACCTGTTGGGATGACGTTGGTGAAATAAAACTTGTAGTCCCAGAACTGGTCGAGGAAACAATGGAAAAGTTGAACGTAATCCAAAACCACATCAAGGCAGATCAAATTAGGTAAGAGAGCTTTGACGATAATCGAAAGATAGATTTGGAATTTCAAGCCGGTGATTATGTATTCGTGAAGGTATCTCCATGGAAGGGAGTAATACGTTTTGGTAAGAAAGGTAAATTAAGTCCCCGGTATATCTAACCTTTCGAAATTCTAGAACGAATTGGGGTTGTAGCTTACCGATTGGCAGTGTTGCCTAGTCTCTCCAAAGTTCATGATGTGTTCCACGTATCTCTGCTGTGGAAATACATGCCTGACCCAATGCATGTACTCACCTATGAAGAATTAGAACTGGAACACGATCTGTCTTATTACGAAGATCCCATCAGGATTCTTGATATAAGAGAACAAGTTCTGAAAAACCGGACGACTTGTCCGGTAAAATTTCTATGGAGAAACCATACGATGGAAGAGGCAACGTGGGAACCCGAGAAACATATGATGAAGAACCTCCCAAGTCTTTTATTGCAGTAGTATTCTAGAAATTTCAAGGACAAAATTAATTGAAGGAAGGGAGAATTTAACACCCCATGTTTCTATATACACTTCTCTTTGAATAATGCAATAGCGTGTGTTGTACGCAACATCGAGTTCTAACACACACCACAACCAATAAAACTAGCCGTTATGAATAGTAATAACTACTTTTTAATATTTTAGAAATTTTATCTCTCAAAATGGATTCATTTTTGGATTCGGAGTATCAAATTTAGCTTATGGTGAAATTTTGGTACTTTTCGGAGAACTTTAATATTTTGATGAATAGTGAAAATTTCCAAATTTTAATTAAAAACATCTTTTTAACCAAAATAATTAATAATGATAAATTATGAATTTGGGTGGTTTTAAAATTTTTTTAGAATATTTTTTACCATTTAATACAATGGTGGTCATTGGACATTATTTCACAATTAAATCGGACATAAACAAGTATCAATCATTTGATAGTTATTATATTTTAAAAACACGCTTTTTGTTTTGACAGTGGGAATTACTTTTAAATTAATTTCTGCCACTTATTTGTTTTGACTTTGGAAATATGGATTCCATATTTGTAATTAGGATGTCCAGATTTTGTAAATAGGTAACTTTTATTTTTAGACATTTTGAATTATTATTTCGATAAATATTTTATTTACCATGGTTAAAGGGTAAATCTGGTAAATAAGAATTAAAAAATAATATTATAATAATACTAAATTACCCTAAAACGTGTTTTAACCTTATTGGTGGATACAGGTCCGACTATTGGAATCTTTGGGTTAATTTTGGGACCTCATAGAGCCACTTGTAAGTGACAGGGACACATTATTTTAATTAAGTTAAAATAAATACAAAAATGACATTAGAATATATCTTTTAGAAAAACTATTTTTACATAGGGTTATGTATGTTCGATTTTCGAAAATAATTATTCATTATAACGAAAAAATGATTTCCTAAAAAATGGTATTTTATTTATAATTTTTAGACATTATATAATTTAATTTATTTATAACCCAATGGTGATCGGGTAATTACATATTTAATGAAATATTGAATAATCAATATTATAAATACAAAAATAAATGTAATTTGAGGTTTTTTATAAATACCAATAATTTTATAGCATAATATGACATGTTATTATTAATTTAATTAACTTTTTTTGAAGTAATCCTTCTATTGTGAGTTTTTTAAAAATCAATTATTGAATAGTGTCAAAATTGACATAAAAGAGTTTTTAAAAAACAATATTATATTATTAATTGATATTAAATTTCTAAAAATCTAAGGATCAGCCAAGAGACTTATATAATGATAGGTGTGTCGTTAATGGGCCACTTTGGTGTCTATTTGAGTTATATATTAAGTATATTAATTATATATAATAAAAATACAAAGTGACATGGTAAGTGTCAAACTAATTAACTAAGAGTTAAATCTAAAATAAAAGGTTAATATAATGACCCAAACCTATCTAAATTCTATTGGTTGAATGGTTTTAGAACCGTACCTGCCGTAACCTTTAAATAATATACTTTGGAGCCATTAGAAACCGAATATGAATTTATTATAAAATAATATTTTTAGTTGTTCCAAAGATGCCCCTTCTCCCCATATAAAAGGACACCAATTATAACCAATTATTCCCACCATCAAAGCCTTTTAGATCGTCCAAACTATTATCAAATACTCTCTCAAATTTTATCAATTTAACATAGAGGCCTTAGTTTGATCAGAAAGCCAACCTAAGGATCCCTTTTGATCAAATCAAAAAGAAGAACCCTAGGAAGAGGTAATGTTTTCACCGACCACTTTCAAGTTCCTTTCTTCTTCAACTTCTTCATTATTTGTTATTACAATTCTAAAATAATGAATCCAGTATCTTATATATACTGTAATATTATTTTAAATATGGTACAACCATATTCAGTATTCTATCAATCCTTTGAATGACATGTCACCATACGTGCGTATGTATGGCTTACCGTCTCCACGTCGTGGTGTAATTGTTATTCAATATATTATTATTTGGATGGGTATAATAATGATTTTAAATTCCTTTAAATAATAAATATAACATGATAATTATTCTATATATATGATATACCATCCAAATATATGTTATTTTAATATCAAAAGAATGATATTGTCGCTCGTGCGTACGTACGGACTACCGTATCCACGAACGCGATGAGATTCATTCTACATCGTATCCATTCAATAATAATTCCCATTTGAAGATTTATAATATTGTTTAAGGACTTAATATCATTCTGGATATGAATATTATACAACCTATCCATAACAAACATGGCTTACATAACAAAACATAAAAAAGAAAATGAGTAAGTTAACACCCGAAACGACCATAATTCTAAAATATTATTAACAATGCAATGTTAAATGATCATATATGATATCATATTAACATATATGATTCTGAAATAATTTAATAACAATTATTTCACCATTATACAGGAGGTTAACCTACCCCAACAAAGGATAAGTACATGGTAAGGGGTTTTCATCTCACTTCTTATTCCAGTGAGATTCATACCATATTGCCACTATTACCTTTCATGTGGTGTATGTACTACCCATAAATGTATTAATTATGTAATACACTATAATTTATGTGTATTTACATATTCATTGTATGATACCTCTTTCTTGGGCTGTATGTTTCTTAAGTGATCAAATTGGTATGGGTTAATTTCACCATCTCTTTATTATCTGAGGATGTTTTTAAGTAAGTATCTACTGGGACATATTTATTATCCATGTCCATATTTTATGAAAGAGTTTTAAAATGGATTATTTTTAGGGAAATTTTAATAAAATATTATTTCAAATGTTTAAAATATTTATTCTTCTAAATCTTTCTCATTAATGTCCCTGTCTTCAAAATGTTTTTTAAGGAGTTATTTATATGGACATGAATGTATTTGAAATGATATTTCTATCCAAAAGTTTCAAAGTAGTATGGGACACTTTGATTCAAAAATATATTTTAAATTAATTACTTTATAAATGTTTGACATTTAAATTATTTTAAAAAATAGATATTTCTATCAAATATATGAAAATCAATTGAAAATGTATACGTATTTAACGCAAGTTTAAAAATGTTTTCAGAAAACCTGAATCTCAAGTGTGGTAGACAGGAAGGGATTGGGCATGGACCCATCATGGAATGTAATTAGTCGACAAGTCTCATAATTTGTTATTTTGATTTCAAAAGCTTGCATAATGTTTTCAGAAAAACACTGGACTACATTTTAACAATTTTAAACTTAAGTATCTTCTAAAAAAATTGCACCGGTAGGTCTCATGAGAAAACTAGTGTCTTGGCACGAGGCCCTGACAGAATCTTATTTGTAGTCATGGCACGAGTCCTTGGCTACGAGGTTATGATAGTATAGAATTATGCATTCCATCATTACGAATGTGGTTATTGATATCGCATGTGATTATTCGACCAGTAGAATTTCCATGTGAATAAGTAAATGGCATTATTTCATTTTACTTTTTCTATTTTATGCTGATGTTCATATTTAAAAAGATTTTTTTAGTTATACATTGACATAAATGTTGATTGTTATTTATGAATGTTTCCACTATATTATTATCCATAATAGTCATTTGAGCTCACCTTTTTTCTATGTTTTATTTACCCCATGATTTGAAAAAGTAATTTTTGAATGACCTGCAGGGATAATATGAGGGGATAAGAGTGTGGAATATGAAGACTATATTGTTGTAGTTTTCATTTTATTATGTAATGTAAACTTTATTAATGTATATAGTTATTACATGGCTACTAAACTAATTAGTCATTCGAGACTTGATATTTCTTGTGATAATGCCAATGTTCTGTAATAATGCACCGACTCTGGGTATCAAGGGTCGGGGCGTTACATACTAAATATATTTCGTCAATCAATCAAAATTTTTTTGAAGTAAAATATAATATGTAGAAATTTTATACAAATTATGAAATTATCATATCCCATATGGATATTTAAGGGAAATCTATTATCCAAAGATTTTAAGAATTTTAATTTTTAATGGGAAATTTAATAACAATAATATTTAATAATATATACATTATGTCCTTCAATTCTTTCAAAATACAAGGATTAAAATAAATTCAATATTTTTTAAGAATAAATTTTATTTATAAAATAATTTCATGGGAAATTTAATTATATTACATTTTCATATTGTAGAAGAATAGAGATATTGTGAAATGGTTATCATGATGGAATGGCCCACCAACAAATTATATGTTAAAAAATTGTCCATGTTTACTTTTTTGTAAAAAAATATTAAAATGACTACTTTAAGGAAAATAGATGAAATATTACTTTAATTCCATGTAAAAAATCAAGGTTCTGTTAAGAAATATTTTATAAAAAAAATTGAAACTAAAAGAATTAATATAATTTTTTTGAAAAACAAGGATATGGAAGAAAATGATACCTGATGAAAAAGTTAATTGATATTAAATTTTCAATTAAACATTACTATTTAATGACTAAATAGAATTGAATCATTAATACTCATTAATAAAAATATATTCATGTTAAATAAATATAGGAGTATGTATATACAGAACATAAATGTAAATAGGTGTATATTACCAAATAAGTCTAATGTAGTGAAAATTGAGACTAAATCCATTTACTCATTTTTCATCATTGTTGAATATGATTTTAACACATTTATAATTATTTTAAACATGTTATTAATTTATATGAGAATCATATTGATATTTATAGTATCAAATATGATAATCATATATCATCGTTTCACCCATTTGAAAACAATCATTCACTATTATCATTGTTATAAGTTGTTAAATACAATATTCACAAATACGTGTTGGGTCATTAAAGTTATGGTAATTTTTATTAGATTATGGTTCCATAATATCAAAAGATCAAATAATGAAATAAATATCATATTTATCTCTTAGATATATGATTATTTTCTTTCATTTTATATTGGAAATGAAAACTGGATAGCATTGCTTCATAAATGTGGTAGTCAACCTGTACGCATGTGAAACATGATCATTATCAAATGGATTAGAAGATATGAAGATGTATATAATATTGAAATTATAAATTCATAAATTATATATATTTATATTATATATTAATTAGTTATATATTTATAAATATTAATGTATATTAGTAATGAAAAATGAATTACACCGCTATGTGGATACGATAATCCAAACGAATGCACAAGTGATGTTTTTGTTTTCTCTTAGATATAATGGAATTAGATAATGGTATTACCATAATAATAAAACCTTAAAAATGTTTTTATGATACTGTATTTGTTATTTTAATATGGTTAAAACTAATTTAGATTTTTTTTATGAAGATATAAATTTGAAAGATTCAAACAGGTGATTGTCTTTTATTTGAAAGAGAACAATTAGATATTCTATTAAGGGAAATAGGGAATATATTTTATAAATAAAATCACCTTAATGAGATAGTTATGTATTTTAAGAAAATATGTATGTATAGTTTTTTTGATCTTGATAGCCCAAATTGTTGTCAATATTTGAGAGAGAGGATGTCCATTTATATGTGAGGGGAGGGGCATTCTAGAAATTTCAAAAATTATTGAATTAATATAAATTAGTTTTTATGTGAAAAAGGACCCAATTTGATATAACTAGATTAAATAATGGGTATGAGTTGAAACTCTCTCATTTGATTATATATTGATATGTTATTTTTATTTTCCCACCATTATCTTTTTATTTTAACCCTCCAGTAACCCTTCTGAAAATTATAGTTCAATTAATGTTTTCTATACATATGTGTCAAGAATCATCCAATTAAATAAAATAATACCAGTAAATGGATGATGATTGATTTTTTAAATAAAAGAAAATTATTTATTAATAATATAATTTTTTTTTAATATTTATTATTGTTTATAAAATATTATCTATAATAAAATATAATTTATTTAAATTTTGAAATTATCCCTTTAATTTGACTTTAAATATAGCAATACAAAGAGGAAATTTGAATATAATCCATCAACACATCAGGAAATTGTAATAGAATTAAGAAAAATTCATATAAAGATAGTAATTCTTTCAAATAATATTACTTTTGTTTTTTTAATATTATTTACATTGTTTTATATTAATTAAATAATTGTTTTTTCATCATTGGGTTGAAATTTAATTTAATAATATCGTTGATATAAGATTAAAATAAATTACCAGGACACAAAATATTGAAAATTCATTTGATTATTTGGAACTAGACATGATTTGTACTTATCTATATATTAAATAATAATATTTATTTTAAAAATTTAATGTTTCCATTTTTTCTTTATTTCTCACTTAAATATTGGAAATATAAATGTCAAAGACAAATTGAATCAAGAAGTCTTATTCTCAGTAATTGAATTATTATACAAGGAATAAAAATCATAAAAACAAATTAACTCAAGTCTTTGGATTATTTTTCATTACTAATCACATTATTTTTTAACCTAATTTCAAATTATACCCTTACAATGATGATAATCTTTTACTTATGTTGATATTTATAATGACAAGAAATAAAGGGAGCAATTTAAAAAATCTATACCTCATTATTCAAAATCTAGAATCAAATTTTCATGATTCAATTTCAATAATTGGTATTGTAATGGCCCCCTCCCTCCAAAGATAACATAGTTAGTGGAGGGAGATAATTACCCCCCATTCCCGCCTCTATTATGCCTCGGGGTGGAGACTAGAACCAAGGGTGTACAAATTAAGAAAAATGTGAGGCATTACACATTATAAAAAACATTATCAAGAGATAAAATGAATCATACACAATAACTCCATGGCATAATATAGAATAGAAATCCAAAAACCATTCCATTGAATGTATAACGTGTAACTGTCATGACATGCCTTCTCCAAGGTGACGGAAGCGAAGAAAAATTAAAATTCCCTTCCTCCCTCAAGGTGAAGGAATGATAATGACCCCTGAGTCCTTCCTTCAATAGGCCCTGAAGTGTCAACTTGCACCAAGGGTATAGAATCTCATGGAAATGGAAGACATTTCCCTCTTAAAGATCAAGATAGGGAGACAAGATGGTAAACCTGAGCAACCCCAAAGAATAAAGGTAAAAATAATTACAATAATTCATTCCCACATGTATGTTTTAATGTAAAACTCATATAAAGAATAAATGAAATCCCAAGTAATGTACCAAAGAAAAGAAACATAACAGCAACACCAACTATCATGATGCCAGATCTAGTAAGGTGCAGTACAGTCCTTAATGTCCTCCTAGAAACATGAATATATTTTTATGTACATAGGGTGATCATTCAAGTATACTTAGATGGAAAACTAATTCCAATAATTAATGAGGGAGGGAACACACTAATGAACCAGTGAGAAAATACTATAGCCTCAAGAACCTTCCATGAAATACTAACCATTATAATCCCACCATGGCACACTCACCCAATTAACTCAAGTAGTATAATGTAAAAATATAAGCACTTCAACATTTGGTTACCCACACACCTCTTTCCCACTGGATAACTGCTCATTTCAAAAGATCTAAGGACTTGACGCTACTACTCTTCCCATATGCCGTCCCATTTCTATAACCTTCCTTCACAATACTAGGGCTCAAACCACACACAACCAGAGAATTAGGAACATATAAAACAACGTCCATCACCATGCCCAAAAACACCTGGGTATCATCCTGAAGATAATTGGGAAGATAAACATGGACTGTAGACACCTGGTCCCCTTGTCCAAAACAATCCCTAGACCAAATAATCTAGGACTATGGTAAGCCTCAATAAATTAAAACCATTTCGAATAAGACCATGTGAATAGATCCATAATTGTAAGCGAGGATGAAAATCAGTACCCATCCATCCATCATCCCACTAAGATAGTAGGAAAGAAACCCTCCCCGACAAAATTGAGGTGTTCAGCAAATAGTTCTCAACATTGTTGGGTTGTTTATTGAAAACACAAAGAACTAATATATATATATATACACAAAATATCATCCCCAATCGACTGGTTTCACACTAAAAAACAATAGGCCCACACAAACACTACTTTTTTTTCTACTCTTACATCCATACCAATAAAACAACCACTGAAAATCATAGACCCAACCCCATTTCTTCAATTTCAATTTATTTAATTTAAAGGTATTATTTTTAAATTATTATATCACTACCATGATACTGAAAACCCAATACACACCAAGAAATGAACAAAACCAAACTATAGGTCGACTGTATAACTATAGAAAACTAGACTTGGAGTCCCACCGCATATCCCAATTCAAAAATTACCATCTATCATTCTCTAAATTGATACCACCAATTCCTTCTCTCAGAACGCATCCATAAAGACCAGTTTTACAAAAAAACACCAATGATGTTCCACTATATAATGGGTCCATGACAACAATGTAGTCCCACTGATTGACTTTTCTTCTCAACCACAACACAACAAATTGGCAGTTCAGCTACCTAAAATATCCTCAATTACCCAATCCACCAATATCTCACATAGAGATACCAAAACAAAATAGATAGACCCAATTCTTATAAGTTTATCCATTCTACAATAAATCAATCTCTCAGACTGAGATACTAGTACATAAGGGACAGACCCTCTGCCTATAATTTTATACATTCTGTAGTCAATCAATCTTTTATACTAAGACACCAACACCCCCATATGTAATACCCCATATATGAATCCCACAAAAACCAGAAAAGGACACACAAATAATAACCACAACCATCAAACGATGATTATTCAAATTTAACAAACCATGGTTCTTTAATTTCAACTTTTATATAATTGGGGTGATCGGAAAATAGATTTGATCCTATAGAATGTCTTTTTATCTGATTGAATGTGATTAATCAGATTTTTTGTTGCATATGTACTTCAAAACATCCCAACTAAACAGATGACCACCAGTTTACAAGTAATGACCAGCAACAACCATGATTTTTGGAAGTATTATAGCCTCAACCACCATATAAGAATCGAATATAAAAATATAAAATAGGCAACCTTCATCAAACCATACCCCACCCATTATTTTATTTTCACGAGATACCTTTTGATCATTTTAAATCCTTGTTTAATTCTCATTTCGTGAAAAATATAAACCTTTTACTCACAATGAATCATTAATATACCCACCCCACAAGATATACAATTAAAGAGAAGAAAAATAATGTCCCTACATAGACTATCATTGATTCAAATTCCGTCTCAAACTAAGAAAATGGGATGTCATGACCCCCAAGAAGAACACATTGATGACTAAGTGGGAAGGGATCCAATACAGAAACACGACTCAACTTGGGAGGCATTATCTTGGTGAACCAAGAGAAATGAAAAGGCAGAATAAATAGATAATCTTGGCATATGAATAGGCTAGATCCAAAAAACATGGAGACCATTTCAGTGTACATAAAAGTAATGTCATTTCTTGATCATGTGTCTTTGAAGTATGACACAATGGAATTAATTGAGATTTATTAATTCCCCCTAGAAACGGATTGATAGACCAGTGGATGATTGTGTGTTCTTAGAATAACATTAAAAAGAGAAAAACATGTAATAATGGAAAAATTGGGAATATTGGGAAAAAACATAGAAACATTAAATGAGTCACTGATGGGTGAGTCAATGATGCTGATCAAAATATGGGTGAGCTAATGACGCGACATACTGACACCTAGACCTACCGACACCCTAACCTTCCGACGTATTGACATACTAACACCGAAACCCTCAACTCACCAATGCCCTGACCTACCGAAACCCTTGACTCCCTAATGTCGATGCCCCGATATCATCATTGTTGACACCTCCTTGACTCACTGAATTTGATGCCCCATGAATCACTAATACACTATCATGCCTATGTACTGACATGTCGATGCACTAACATGCCAATTCAGTTACATGCAGATGAAAAAAATAGAAATTTGGAAAACATCTTAAATAATCCACCGAGAACCCCTAGAACACCTCAACACAATATTTTCATAGGGAATGTCTTGGAGAAAACCCATGTTATTACATCAGATACATCTCAGAATGTTCTTATCCTGGATAATTGAAAACTATCCAAGAAGAAAAGAGGTTAGAAGAACCATCCCTTATGATACTTATTACGACTAAACCAACCTCTATAGAAAACTAGAGGGGAAACCTCATCAAACAAGAACACCTCTCTCATTTTTATCATTAAAAACTAGGGAGACACTAAAGATCTTTTACCTAATAAATCTTACAATCACTAAGGGTCACACTATCCAAATACATGGATTAGCGAGCTCCTTCCCATTGTCAACACACTATCTACTATGGATGAAACTAACGTTCCTGTACAGGTTTAATGAACTATAAATTAATTTGTATTGATTTGTGATCAGGTTTTACCTTAACCATAGTCAATACATTTTATGAAAAAATTGGGAATGGGTAAACAACTAATCTTATAGGATGTATGGTCAAATGTTACATCATAAGAAAGGCACAAAACAAAAACAAGATCCAAATTCACAACACCTATGGGTACTGGGCACACATCAATGTCTCGTTTTCCCAGGTACTCTTCTTGAAGCCACCATACCTCTATAACACACGAACCAAGGAAATGGTCCATTAATGAAGAACCTTCTCCTTATAATCCAATATTTTCACCAGGCATTCCACGAATGTCACATCATCCTAGATATCCAATTATCCCTTTCCTAGGACATGAGAGTCACCATGTAGATATGAATATAGCTAAGATTTAGGAATGCCTTTATAGATTCCCTCCAACTGTGGTGGTAACACCAGCTGATATGTCAACTCACTAACTCGTCCCAACACCTTGAAATCTCCAATGAACCCAGGAGAATGATTAATCCCCCTACCAAACCATCATTTTCCACATCAGGGTATACAATCAGGATCATGTGGTCCCAATCATAGAACTCCAAGGGCCTCCTCCTCTGATCGGAACTTGTCATATGTCGGTCATGAGTAGCCTCCATCCTTTCACGCACAAGATGAATGTTCTATGTTGTGCATTGAACCACCTATAGTCCATGAGCACCCACCTCCCCAACCTCTGTCTAGGATAAGGGTGAATGGCTTGATTTTTTGTACAAGTCTTCCAATGGTTCCATGCTAATGTTAGAGTGATAACAATTATTGTAGGAAAACTCCACCAGTGGCATGATTTATACCCACGATCTTCCTATGTCCATAACACATGGATGCATCATATCCGCCAACATCTAGATGGTCGTCTCTATATTTCCATCCATCTGATGGTGGAAAGCATTGCTAACACATAATTGGGTTCACAGAAACACTGCAATACATTATAGATTTGTGATGTAAATCATGTATCCCGATCTGGAATGATGGATCTGGGAACTCCATTCATCCACACCACTTCACTGACATATCCCTATGCAAAGGCATCCACTACGCTCATCTCCTTAATTGCTAATAATTATGGATATTTCATCAATTAGTCCACCACCAACAAGATGGCATCACATCCTCCCCTAGTTTTATGTAATCCTATGACTAAATATATCGATACGTCATCCCACTTCAACTCAGGAACATCTAAGGACTACAATAGACTGCCGAGAACATGGTGTTCAAACATCACCTACTGACACATGAGGAACCTTTCCACAAACTCCGCCACAACCCACTTCACTTAGATCCAGCAAAACTAACAACTCTAGCCCAATAACTTCTTGGGGGCACCTATATGTACCTCCATGGGTTAGTTATGGAACTCACCAATAACTCTTTCTCACATCACCACTAAGAAAAACAAATTCCCCTAGACCAACATGTGATTCAGACTATCCTATGACCATCCTTCAGGAGCATCTCCCTAGCTAACATAATCGGTCATCCCATCAACCACTAAGACTCCCCCCTGAGACTCCTCTGCTTGTTGTACGATAGAATATTGCACTATCATCTAAAATGGACATCCTCTATTGGCCTCCACTCTCAGACCAAAATGCAATGAATCTTACTCATTCATTTCCTTCCAAGAATCTAAAGACCCCCAAAAAACATCCTTATATAACTTCCTACACAATGAATAATCAAACATGTTCCCCTTTTCTAGGTTTTAGGAGATATCGATGTCTTAGTCTTAAAGAAACTTCATCCCCCGCCATTTCCTCAAGTTCTTCTGTCGCTGGAAGAAGATATAAATCAAGATCTTGTAATCCATGAAGACCATGAATCATTCCATGATGAGTTAATTTTTCCACAACATCAGTGTGAATACACCCACTGCATGTTCTAGGTCATGGGTGGCACAGTTACATTTGTGGGGGAATAATTGTCATATACCCGTAAGAGATCACTCCATGTGGCCGCATCAGCACACACCCCATGCCTTGAAAGGAAGCATCACATAACACCTCGAACGTCATTCCCTCCTATAGAAACCTCAATAGTGGGGCACAATCCATCTTCAATTTCTAATAACTGAAAGCCACATGGCACTGCACACATCACATGAAATCATTTTCCATTATGGTTAATGGCATCAATGGATCCCTAACTCAAGATATGTCAGGTATGAACCTCCAAAGTATCCTTCCAGAACCCTAAAACTATGAACCTTATCCATGTTCATGGGTACTACCCAAGAAACATCTTCATTGACCTTTTATGGGTCCACCTCTATTCTCTTCAAAGACACCACACGCCCAGGGAAGTACACCTCTTATTCCCATAACACTAACATGGAAAAATTCTCATATAGCGCGTGGTGTCGTATGACCTCCAAAATTATCCTTAGATTCCTAGTGTGATCCAACTCTAATAAGGAGTAGATCAGGACGTAATTCATGAACAAAATCATGAATAGGTCTAGATACAAGTTGAAAACAGATTTCATGATCCTCATTAACATAGTTGGTGCATTCATAACACCGAACGAAATGAAGATGAACTCAAAGTTCACATACCTTCACTTGAAAGAAATATTCAGGATGCCACCATCCTTCACCCTCTACTAGACATATCCAGACCATAGGTGAATCTTAGAGAACCAAAATTCTACCATTAACTAGTAAAAATGTTGTTAATCCATGGGGGGGTAACGGTTCATTTCCATCAACGGATTCTATATCTAGTAGTCCAGCCACAACTAGAGACCACCATCTACCTTCTATGCGAACAAGACTTGGGCACATAATGGTGACATTCTTTGTTGGATAAAACCCTTCTTCGTCAGTTCATCGACCTGAACCTGTATCTATCACAACTAAAAAGGCTCCATCCAATTGGGATTCATCAAAATAGGACAAGCACCGGGTTGTAAGTCTTTCCTGAACACAACATCGCGTCGAGGGGGTAGAGTCACAACCTCTAGGGAAAAGAGGTCATGAACACCCTAACAATCCCTAAATATTTCACAATATTTGAGTATACTGATTCCATTGACAGCTTGGATAGCAATGAAATAAGGGTCCCCAAAAACCGGTTACCCTCATAGAAACTACAATTTCCAATGAAATCAATATACTGGTCACCCATATCAGAGAACACAAATCTTCTTCAAAAGAAGTAGATAACATCGTTCAAGGAAAACAACCAGTGGAATCCAAGGATGACATTGAATGGGAACATTTGTAGTAGAAGGAGGTCAATGCTCGATTGATGCGGTCCCAAAATCAGTCAACATCCTCGACAAACATCAAACAGGTTGGTCTAACCTCTAATTATTGTACTCAACAACAGAGTAATTGAATGTCTCTCTAAACCTATACCCAATGAACATGTTATACTGGTTACAAAAATAGAGTGTGAAGATTCTAAATTATACAACAAATAGGAAAGATTACTAAACAAACTAATCATACCTCGAACAACTTCAAAACCCCCTGGAACTACTACCACTATGGAATGAAACATCCCATGCCCTTACCTCTTCCCCTTTGATATCGAGCGCAACCCAAACCATTCCCTGGTCGAGGTCCCTAGATAATTTCCTATATTCACCCTCATCTATCACTGACCATGCTCGATAGAGTGGGATCTCACTGGCACTACTATTGGAAGGTCCTGGATGACAGTTGTTGCAACTAAGGTGACCACTGAATCTTTCTACCACCACTATACTACACTCGGATAGACAAAAAATACTGAATATTCCCATGGATTATACTATTAGGTAATCTCAGTCCTCGTCCTGAGGAGAAAGGGATGGGACCAGGAGATAGGAAATGGAACTTTTAAGGCTTAATCCCACTATTAGTAACATGGAAGCACAGATGTTGGATACCTTCTAGTGATGGCCATTCCCTTTGGAAAACTTTGTAAGCTCCCCAATCATGGAACACCTCCCTTTTTTGCACCCTATCCACTTCTTCATACTTCTTCTAAACATTCATTTACATCAATAGAGTGATGGGAGAAACAACAAACTGTAGAGAAGGCTAGAGTTCCTCCTCCGGGCGTCTTGCCCAAGGATCCTCATCTGGAAGGATATATGAAGCAAAGGGAAGGAGATCACTGAACATAATCTCAAATTATCATACCGACATACTCCATTGAGGAAGGGGGATAATCTTCTACCTCTTCATTGCCTTCATCAAGGAAGAGAAAGGAATTCCTCCCATATCTCCTTCTCAATATCATCCCATAAAATCATTGTTTCCTTCCACTACCTGAGGGGAATCGTTCACCACCAACGCACCGCTCCACACATCTCAATAATTGCCATAGGACCATAGTACACTTTCATAAACTAAATCAAGTTGAAAGCAACCACGAGCTCCTTAAGAAATCTCTCAATCTCCATGTCGGAGATGCTACCATCGTACCTACTCAGTGTTTTCCACTAAAAGGCACAAAGAATCTTCTACCACATAACATAATCCATATCATGATCCGCCCCCACTGGTCAATCAGATCATCCTGCTGCCTCAAGTGCCCATACCACCCGTTGATGAGGTATGGGTAATTTAGCTGAAAATATTAACAAATAATCCTTACTCCTGAGTAGTGAAATTTATATTTTGATTGAAATTTATATTCATTTTAAATTCATAAAACACCCAAGAAACATAAAAATACATGTCATTATGAATAATTTAACTTTTCATTAGGTCTCTACTCTGCAATCAGGGTAACCTCACCTAGTATTTCAATAGGTCTAGACTCCATTCATCGAATCATGAGGGGGACCAAAAATATCGTTCCATAGCCTATCTCCCCTGGACTACTTCTAGCACAGATATTTCATAACATTAATTCCCAACCATCCTATGAAATCCAAATTTTTCCTAACCCCAAAATCCATCATGTCTCTCAACCATCATCATCTAATACCATTCTGTCCTGAACCTCTTCATCCAAGGTGATTGACGTGACAATTAAGTGACATTCTCTTCCTTCTTCAAGGTTAATAAGAGAGAATGACCCCCCCCCCCCCCCCCCGAGTCCCAACATTAGTATTACTGTAGTGGTTACTAGCCAGAATGGTATAGAATCTCACAAAAATGGAAGGGATTTCCCTTTTTTTAGAACATGATCGATAGATAATATTGTAAACCCTATCAACACAAATAAATAAAGGTAAATGTAAATCCAATAATTCATTTCAAAATGTATGTTAAAAAGTAAAACTAATACAAATAACGAAAAAAGTCCCATGTATTGTATCATTGAAAATAATATAAATAGTAACTACAAATATACAAACACCTCAGCTAGTAATGACTACCGTGGTACTAGAATACCTCCTGGAATCCAGAAAATAGTTTTACATATATAGGGTGAGCATAAAAGTATAATTAGTTGGGAAACTAAATATAATCGTGAAAAAAGTGAAGGAACAAACTAATACCCCTGGGAGAAAACAGTAGATCCCCATTAAACTACCCTAAAATAATAACCATACCAACTTCTCCAAGGAACACTTAACTATGTAACACAAGTCATGTAAAGTAATAATATAAGCACATCAACATTTGGGTACCCTGCACACTAGTTTTCAACTGGTTTAATGCACATTACTAACTATCTAATGTCTTGATGCTTCCACTCATCCCAAATGAAGTCCCACTGCCACAACCTTCCCGCAGATACTTGGGCCACAAACCTGAAAAAACCACACCGTCAGACACCTAGGCCACAATTACCACCACCATGCCCTAAAACACATAAGCCATAACAACCACTACTAGGCCCGGAGACACCCGAACCTAATCCTAAGTTGACATGGGTAGAAAAATGTGACACACAGAAACATGGTCCCTCTTCGAAGACAATCTCATTCCTGAAGAATCATAGTCTATGGTAATCCTCATGAAATTATATCCTACCAATATAGGCTCAAAAACATGATCCATAAGAGGGTGTGAGGAATAAAATTAATAACCATCCATCCATTCTCCCATCGAGATGTTGGGAAAGACACCATCCCCCATTAAATGGAGGTTTTCGACACATAATTATAAATAGGGGCGGGATGAATATAGAAAATATAAGAAACTAAAATATATATACATAGGTTAACAAAACTCATCCCCAACCTATGGGGTTCACACAAACATACAACAAGACCACACCAGCATCACCTTTTCAACTACTCCTACATGCCCAACCATACAATAACCACTGATAGCATAGAACGAACATCCTTTTTGTTCAATTATCATTTATTTATTTGAAGATGATTCACATTAATTTAATCAATCACTACTGGGAAACTTACAACCATAACCACACCAAAAAACTTACAAAACAAAGATATTGTCCCACTACACGACAACACAAAACTAGACTTTTATTCCCACTGCATTTCTGTTTTCAACACCTACCAACTATCATTATTCAATGTGATACCACACATTCCTTCTTTTAAAATGTAGACCAACTACCCTACTGCCCAAAAAAAACCTTTAATGTAGTCCCACTGTATAATGAGTCCATAGCCACACTATCGACTCACTACTCAACATCTCTTCATGACCAAAACACAACATATAGGGAGATTAACTTCATACAAGTTCATCCATTACATAATCGAAAAATGTCTCAGACTGAGATAAGATTACAAAAGAAAAAATCCAACATCCTGTAAGTTTATCCATTCCATAGTCATTCAATCTCTAAGACTGGGAAACCAACACAAAAGGGATTGTCACACTATCTACATGTTTATCCATTCCTCAATAAATCAATCTCTCATACTGAGACACCAACACCAAAAAATGTAAAACCAAAAATACCAAGCCCAAAAAAAATTATACTAGAACACTCGACCCATAACAAAAACAATCAAACCAATAATTTTTAAATTTATCTGACCGTTGTACTTTAATTTCCACTTTAATATGACTGGGGTGATCACAAAAGAGGATTGATCATGGGGGATCACATTACATAACTGAGTGTATATGATTAATAATATTTCATGTTACATATGTACGTCAAAACATCAGAAAAAAATAAATATCTACCATTACAAAAGAAAAAGATCACCAAAAGCCACGATTTTCAGAAATCATATAGCCACAATAGCCCCATACGAATTTGAGATAACAAAATAATATAGGTGACCAAGATCAAACCACAACCCCATTATTTTGATTGTGAGAATTATCTTTTGATCATATTAAATCTTGGTTTAATTATTATTTCAATAAGAGTATACAACCATTCCTTAAAAAGAATCATTAAAATACCCATCCAACATAAAGAAAAAATTAAAGGGAAACAAATGAGAGTCCTAACATGGAAGATCAAAAATTGGAGTTTATTCTCAGGAAAAGAACATGGGATGGAATGATATGTAGGATTAACTCCATGAAGGAAAAGCGGGATGGGATCCATCATGGGAACATGTCTATTATCGGGAGGATGTATTTTAGTGCACAAATATAAATTAAAAGGAATATGTAAGAGAGGATCTCGACTAAAGAAGAGGCCAGATCCTAAAAAATGTGAGACCATTTTGAAGTACTTACAAGTCGGATCGTGGGTTAACCATACAACATGGTAGTTTCACACATTAGAATATATTTAGATTTAATAATATCCTCAAAAATATTGGTGATAGACCAGCAGATGGTTGCGAGTTGACTTATTGACATTAAATGTAGAAATAAACATAATATAAGAGAAATTAAAAAAACTATCAAAAACCAGAAATGAGTCACCGATGGGTGAGTCACCAACGCTAAGCCACCGAAAGGTGAGATACCAACGCGACCTAATGACACTCTAACCTACTGATGCTCTGACCTATCGAAACTAGCTCCCTCAACTCAACAACCCCCATACCTACCGATGCCATGACCTACTGAAATCGACGCCCTCAACTCACTAATACAGGCACCACTGACTCACCGATGTTGAATTCCCCTTGAATCATTGATGTCAATTCCGCTGGAATCACTAAGGCACTATCATGCCAACACACTAACATGCTGATGTACTGACATGATGATGTACGGACATGCCGATGAGAATAAACTACAAATTTTGAAAACTCTTGAAATGAGTTACTGAGATCCCTTGGAACACCTTAACACTTGATTTTCACAAGGAAGGGCCTGTGGAAAATCAAGGTTATTAAAATAAATCATACAAAAACAAAATTATCCCTATAAAATAAACAATATTAACGTAAATCAGTGATGGAGACAATCATAATATCCAAGAAAAAACTCCAAACATGGTTCACGATATCCTCTTATTATCATGAAAGCTGTTTTATATATGTAGGGTGAGAATATGACTATACTCAGTAGGAAAACCATTGTCTCTCATTCACATGTGAATGAAGAATACTAATTCTCATGTAAGAAAAGAGTATAACTAAACCATACATAACTAGGTATACAACCCATCCCAACCTCACCAAGACACAATTAACATGTAATGCTGCCCAATTAATATAATATAATTTAAATCACATAGAAGATAGTGTAACCAAAACCAATTTCTCACAGGTGTGATTTTTTGACTAAAAAATATATATCCTAGTACTCCCATTCCTTCCATATAGTACATCAAATCCTACCCACACACACCAAGTATGCACAACACATCACGCCCTCACACACCAGGGCCGCACAACACATCCAGCATGAACATACCTATTCCTCACAACACATCCTATATAAATTCATATGTGCCCGACAACACTTCTTTTCCACACACACATGGTCTAAAAAACACATCACATCACATCTCATCCCCAAGACACCTTGGAAAGAGAAATATATTTCATCTCAAATACACCTATTAAACAAACCCCCTCGCGCACAATCACCTAGTCTATCACATCTCTCTGGAAGAACCCTAGGAAGAAAACTCCCATATGATGAACTAAAATATCTTTATCCATCACAACAATTCCATACCTACATAGTGTAGATGAGAGTGAATAAAAGGGCAGGTTCCCAGCCAACCGCACACCTTGTCTTATGTTGAAAAAAACCCATGTGGGAAAATTTGGGTGTTCAGAACACGGTGCTCAATAATGGTGGGGTGAATATTGAAATCATAAGAATATAAAATTTTATATATAGTATCAAATAATACAACCCATTGTATGGGTTAACAAGTAGAAAAAAAATCTCACAACAACGTCACTTTTGCAACAACCTCTAATTGCATAAATCCACACAAACAGAACACATGCCAAATGACCCAATTTACATTCCCAGCCAACATAGGTAAATCATTTAATTTAGTAAGATAAACTAACCCAATCTATAACACGATTTATAAAAAAAAATTTATTTCCTTCCAACACTATGTGGGAAACTACTAATCACGCAACACTATAGGAGAAACAATCATATTCATTTTATAAGATGAATATCTATGATAAATTAAGGTGGATTCAAATTAAAGACGCATCATACCATGACCTCTAAATACATGGTGTATCCTTCTACATGTTACTCATGGACATCCAATGGAAGGATTACAAAAACCAATAACTAATATCCTTTTTCAATGTAATTTGGACAAAATAGCCATACATCACAAAATAAACCCCAACTCACAAACACATCTAGAAACATAATACAACATAACTAATTCTACAGACCTAAGGCATAATCATATAATCCCATCATATCCCCACAATAAAACCACATTCTATCCACTTAGGACACATATAAAAACCAAACAAATTACACATGAAATCACAACAAAACTGTATACATCTTCACAAGAACATTTATCACATTCCAATCTTTTTTTTGGGAGTTATCACACAATCAAAAAACATGGGGAAAACATTAAATTATACAAATATAATTAATTAAAAAATTTTCATTTTGGATGATATGAAAAAAAATAATAACTTATGCAGTAGTGACATCATATATAACCAGTGAAATCAAAGTACCAAATGGCGATGATATTCAGTGAGGCATCAAGCCAGTATAATTCAGAATATCAAAAACATATAAATCCCATAAAAACATGTGATTCAAACCCCATTAAAATTTTCAATTCTATTAACCAATTTTTTATCATTTATTAATCCATAACATCCATATCCCCTTAACACACAAAATTAATCCCATACCACATGACAAAAAATAAGTTGAAACAAGGGAATCCCTTCCTCAAAGATGATTTCAAATGATGATCTCTGAAGGGAGAAAATAAAAGCTTGAAAAACACAACCACATAATGATAACTACTGATCAACCTATATCGAACCGAGGATCCATAAAAAAACCTAACACATACTATAAAAAAGGAAACACTACCAATGTGGATCCCAAAATGAGAATGGTAGAAATCCATCCCAGAAAGGGAGGGAACCCACCAAGGATAAATAACAAACACACACTAAGGTTTATGGATCGATGAGGGATAAATAATGACATTATTGACCCCTTGATGAACCTAGGGTTCAAAAAAAAATTATAAAAAAATGAAATCAAGAAAGAACAAATAAAATTTTGGATGAAAATAATTTATAAATATGCACATCATTAGGGTATTGGAAAATGTGTAATCCCCTTTCACGTTGTGTAATACCTGGGGATTAGTTTTTTCCAAAAATTACATCCCCTCTTAATTTTATTTTAATTTTTCAACCACAAAATAGTAAATAATGTTAACCAATTAATTAACATATGTAAAATAGCTCCACTTCTTGATAACCCCCAGAAAATCCACAAAACTAAATTTTACACCATATAATCTAGTTACACAATGTGTAATAACCCTACTTATAACCATTAACGGTCCCAAATCTGCAGAATCCCTCTGATCCACCTATGAATACCACTAATAACCAAAACTGAAAATGTAAAAGATCAGTAAGGCATGGACCCTTACATCAAATACCACTCAGACAGTTCTCACAATCAAGAATCCAAATACAAACTTGTGTGCAAATGTGTTGAAAAAACACCCTTTGGGATACCTCTAAAGGATATCGTCAAACCTTAGATGCTAAAATTAGCCCAACACTCTTTCCCAAATGGACAAAAAAATAGACTACACCACGACAAGTTGACACCTCTTACATGACCACATTGCCCTGCTGTCGCTACAAAACTATATCAACCCCACACAACCCAAACTAATAAATTCTACAACCAATGAACCACATTGTCTTGAACGCGTGAATGAATTTTTTTTGTCCCCCATGTAATGATATTATCTTCTTTCAGTAGCTCTGACTTACCCACATAGGTGTAATCGTATCATATTTAATGAATATCAATTATGAATCTTGTCCTCCCATATTACCATGTCCATAATTTAATCACATATACCAATACACATATAAAAAACTAAGGAAAACCACTCATATCATTAAAAAAACAAATCCAAACATCACATCCTTGATTAAAATAAAGCATATAAAAACCCAAACAAATCTGAGTTCTAGAAATGCATCTCTGTCTCTCTCTCCCAAGTACTCTCTAACTAGAAACAATTCCTCCATAACATATTAACTAAAGGAATAGTCCATTCATGTCGCTACATCTCCTAATGATCCCGTATCTCTATTGGTTTCACAAATCCACTGTCGCCTATGATAACCTTCTCTCATCATTCAATGACATGGGAGTAATTGTAAATATTCTAATGAAGCTGAGGAACATTGAAGACATCATAGATCTTCTCTAAAAATAGTGGTAATGCCAACTAATATTCCTCCTTGTCTAATCTGCCCAACTCCTCAAAGGTCCTAACAAACCTATGATAAATCATACTCTATCCTCCCAACATCCACATCCCACGCTGAGGATAAACCTTCATGAACACATGGTCTCCAACCATAAAATCTAGGGGACTCCTCCTATGATTTCACAAGATTCTATCAGTCATTTTCTTCTTTCCTACTCTCATGAATATGAAGAACATTTTCTAGTGGGCTTTTCACCACATGGGGACTAGGAATGGTTATCTCCCCAACCTCAATCTAGAGCAACATAGAACAAACAATTCTCCCATGAAAATCCACTAATAGAGCCATTCCATTAGAATAGTTATATATATTATTATAAAATATCTCTATAAAGGTATGATGTCATACCCAAGATCCAAAAAAGTCCATGACGCATGATCGAATCATACCATCCAATGTATGAATAGTTCATTCGGTTTGACCATCTGTTTGTCGGTGGATTGTAGTGTTGAAGCATAATTGGGATACAAAATCATTTTTCAATCCACTATAGACTTGTGAGGGAAACCATGATTCCCAATCTAAAATAATGGACCAAGAAACTCCCTATAATTTCAGCACCTCATCTATGTACCTCTTAACTAAGGCGCTCACTATGCTCAATTCCTTAGTCTCCATGAAGTGAGTTGATTTCATCAATAGATCAACTATCACCAAGATAACATCACAATATCCTTGATCTATAGGTAAACCAATAACAAAATCCATCTAGATGGATTCATATTTCCAATTGTGGACATCCAAGGGTGGCCACAAACCATAAGGAACCCAATGCTTGACCTTCACTTGTTTGAAATATAAGCACTTTTCAAAAAACCCTATAACTACGTGTTTCGAATCGGGCCACCAAACCTGCATCCTCAAGACATATTACATTTTGGGAATTATTGAGTGTACCTCCAAGGGTGATCTATGAAACTAATGAAGAAATCTATTTTACATCACTAAGGAACAAAAAAACTTCCACGAACCAACAAGTTCTTTTGACCCTATCCCAACCGTCCTTCCATAGCATTATTGTGGACAACACGATAGTGTATCACATATTCCCCTGAGTCTCCCCACTGAGACACATCCACATTATTTTTCAGTTATTAATACACTGTCATATGAAATAAAAATCCTCTATGAACCCACACTCTTGCATCAAAGTTGTAGGCAGTTAGCTCCACCTTTTCTCTCCATGAATTTGCAAATTCCATAACAGGATTTGTCCATGACATTCTATTAAAATCATAAACCCATGAATTTCCCTTTAATGAGGTTTTAGAGATATAAACTTCATTTCCCTTTAGAAACTCTATCCACCACCACTATCATATATTCGTTTCGTGCTAGAAAATTTTATACCTCAAACTATTGTGATTAGTGAATACCAAAAAGTGCTCCCCAATGAGGTAATGTCGCCACACCTTTAGTATGAAGACAATAACTGCTAGTTCTAGATCATGGGTGACATATTTAGGGCCACAAGGACATAAATTCATTCATCCATAATCAATCACTAAACACTACTGCAAGAGCACAAATCACAAAACATCTCAAACATCACCCCTTCATTTGGAAATTGAATCATTGGGGAACAACCCAAATTCCCCCTTAAGTAAACTGAATGCTTCATGAACCAAAAAAATCCAAGGAAAATCATAGTCCTTCCTAGTCAGATCAATCAACAGGGAAACAACTTGAGAGAAATCGTGTAAATAAAATTTACAATATCCTGTGATACCATGGAAAATATGAACCTATTCCATGTTCTTCGGTTCCACACACGAAACAACTCCATTGAAATTCGACATATCAATTACCAAACACTGATGACAAACCACATGAACAATGAAATGCACCTCTCATGTATAGAAAATACACTTAGACAACATTACATAGATCGTGTTCCATAAAATAACATATATAACAATTATAAGATGCTCAGTGTTCTCCTCTTCTATATTTGAGTAGATTAAAATATGTTCAGTTAATTCAATAATGAATCGGTCCAGTAACACAAAAAATATGTCTTTTATAAGTCCAATGAACATGGCTGGTGCATTCAAAACACTGAAAGTCATGGATATAAAATTAATGTTCCTATTCCTGCATTTGATGGTTTTAATTGGGATATCTACCACTTTTACCCTCAATAGGTGATATCTAGACCACATATTAATCAATGAAAACCAACTCGCCCCTCTCTATTGGTCAAAGTGATTGTCTATTTTTGGAAGAGGTTAGCAGGTTTAATAGTTAACTGATTCAACAACTAGTAGTATATACACATCCCCATATTAATATATTCTTTCTTGTAAAACAACACTGGTGTACCCCACTATGATTGGTTGGGCTAGATAAAACATGTATGCATCAAATCAACTCTATAAATCCTCAACTCATTTAAACTCAGATGGATATTTCTGATATGTATCTATCCAAATCATAGAATTAGAAGGCTGCAGGTCTATCTTGAACTCAACATCACGTTGAGGGTGTAGTGTCACAAAATCATTGAGAAAAACATCTAGGAACAACCCAAAGACCGTGAGATCCACTACCATGATAGAATCTAATGATTCCAATATGACCTAGATAAAAAGAAATGAAGGAGATCCACCCAACAATTTAACACATGACAACCCCTCTCACAAAAAAAAACACATTTCTCATTTATATCCAAAAACAATTCAATCCCCAACATGTAGTAGATAATTTCATTGACAGCATACAACCAATCAATAATGATGATGACATCATATGGATGAATTTATAGGATGAAAAGATTTTCATGGGACTTATGGGGTCCCATAATTTGTCTACACCCCTTGAACACATCAAACATACTATTTTGGCATTAGAATGGAATAATCAACACCAACAGAATTTGAGGCCATTCTGTTTTTCGTCCTAGAGCCTGGGATAGATCGGGTGTAACAATGGAGTGTGAATCTCATGAATCAATCAAGGCACAAAAAAGAGTTAAAAAATAATCATACCTCTGATGATCTATAGACACTCTAGAACTTCAACCTTCAATATGTGTATATATCCACACCCAGCTCATCTACCTCTCTACTGATGACCACATCTATCGAAATGCTCAGGTCAGGGTCTCTAAACTTGAGTAACATATTGAGGATAGCCTTTACATGCACCTTTTTTCTCAATGGAGAAAAACTTACTAGTCTTAGTGATGAAATTGTATCATCGGAAAATAATGCTGAGGCTAGTGTCGAATCATTCCAACTTTACCAAAGTAAGCTCAGGGAACTCCTGCGAACTCACTCTTGTGATGACAACAAACCTCAAAACCCAAAAAACCCATCATAAAGATCCCATGAAATTCAGAAAACCCACAAGATCCATAGTCCAAGAAGGAAACTGTTGAGGATGAATCTCTTCCAATCAAATCATCAATGGTACCAATGCCTTAAATCGTCCAATGGAAACTCTACCACTCAATGAACTCTACATGATCCATTCTCACAACAAACCTCTATGAGAGTGGCTCTATTGGGTCACCATAGACCTCTTCAGAAGCAATAGATATATTGGAAATTTAACAGATGTAAATTTATACTGGTAAGATGGATGAAGTGACTCTCCATGAATTATCATACGAGACTTATCATCAGAAAAAAAGGAATGTAGAGAGACACAAAATTCTCTTCAAATTGATTCATATATATCGTAGTTAAATAAACCACTATTGAATAGAAATAATCTCCTACATTTTTACAACATTGATGGATGAATAAATGATCTATTCGAAGAACTCCTTCTTGAATTTGACCCACAAAAAAATGATCTTCTTTCTGTTCTCCCAGATTTAGCATCTACCACTGGTGCGCAGCTCCACAAATCTGACTGACTACCAAAAGAATTAGAATACTTCATTAGTGAATGATCAAACAAAATATGATTCTTATATCTTATATCCAACTCTCATCCTCTCCATTTAATTCATTTACATCGAACTTTCCAAAACCAATCCACTGAGAACCACAAAATGTCATTTTCCACTGGTCATCCCCCTCAAAAAAAACATTCCAAAGAAGATTAACCAGATCGTCCTGTGGAACCTCAAATACCCGAGCCACATGAGGATGATGACCATGATCCATAACTGAAAGTTAATCAATGATTTTCTATGACCGGGTATTTTGAAATTATCATTAAAATTTATTTTTATTCGTTTTGATCATTTTATCCATTTTAACCTACCCAAAACAACCTAATTCAAACATGATCAAAATTTCTGATGATGAATTTATTTGTGCAAGGTGTCTTCTAACATGCAGGTCCACCTCACTTGTCCTTTCAAAAAGCTAATTGCATGTGCACTAGACCTTGTCGGTCCCTAATATCCAATGTCCTAGATGGTGTCCTTGGCCTATGTCATGCACAAATTTAAACTATAACTACTTCAATTCCATCCCATGAACTCCTCACTATTCCAAACTCCAAAAAGATATTATCTCTAAACCATCACCTATTATTCATCTTTGTCCCATCGCCTCATAAATAACCCAATGATGATAGAGAGATAATTACTCCTAGTGTCTTGCCTTTACTGTGCCATGGGTTATAGAATTGAACCAAGGGTGTACAAGTCTCACAATATGAGATGGATTTCCCTTTTTAAGAAACATGATCAGGAGATAGAATAAATCTTTGAAAACAACTCCAAGGAATTGTATAAAAGATAAATATAAAAACAACCCCACATTCAAGAATAATTATAATTGGTACAAAAACAAAAGTCTCTAATTAATATACACAAATGTAAATCTAGATCGACACACCATTTTTCAAGATCTCATCTAGTATTGCCCAACATGGTCCATTAGAACTTCCAGGAAATGTGAATTCTGTTTTATAAATGTAGGGTGAGCATATGACTATACTGAGTAAAAAAAGAAGAGTCTCTCATGAAAATGTGAAACAATCATAATAATGATCATGTTAGTAAACATTATAACCAAACAACCCCTGAAAAATTATAGTATAAATATGAAAATCACCAAGGAATGATCACCACGTAATGGAATCTAATTAATATAATATAAAGAAAATATCATCAATGATAGGGTAACCCGCCCCACTATCCCACTATATTTCCTCTCTCACTGAATTTCATATTTCTTGGCACTCACAGGCCTTCTGTATACTATATCACATCCCAGAAGCAAACACTTAGTCCTCACAACACATCCCACCAGCACACACCATGGCATCAAAACACATCTCACCAATACACACCTGGTTCTCACAACACCTCACATAATATATCATTCTACAGACACCTTGGAAAGGACATCACATCTCATCTCGAAGACACAAGGGAAACTAATCATCTTGCCCTAAGACACCAGGTTATCACACATTCCACAAATACACATGGGCTAAAAACCAACTAATAAATCACTAACAAACCTCCTACCATTACAGTCTATGAAATACCTTCCTGACCTAGAAGTGATAGCAGAATATAGAGGGTACACATAAATCTGTACTCTTCACAGGATGATGGGAAAACCATCCTCGTTGTGACGATGAAAGTGTTTCCGGAATGGTTCACTACATGGGTGGGTTTCTTATAGGTACCAAACTAATATAAATATGTATTTATTGTATCTAATAATACAACCCAACCTATTTGTTAACAAAATAACAAACCATCTCAAAACACTGTCACTTTTTCTGCCACCTTTAAATGTGTAACTAGAAAAAAATAGAAAACAAGTCACAAAACCCATTACCCATTCCCATATAATTTAGATAACCATTTCCATTCTCATATATAAACCAAACAAATAAATTATTTGATTTATTAATTAATTATCTTCTCATTCCATCACTAAATAAGAAACTACTAAGCACAATAAAAAAATAATAATAGTAAAAACCATTCCATAAGTTGATGAGAATTGAATATTTAAGGCAACTTCATATTTAAAACACATCATACCACAACCTCTCATTGTAGGGTGTATCTTTATACATGTTACACATTGAGATACACCAGGATAATTACACATACTAGTCACTATTATCCTAAGTGAAATTTATCCTACCCAAGACACCATACCATCCCAAAAGAAACCTCTAACACACAACCACATCTTGGAACATAATATATCACAACCAATTACGTAGCTCTACTTCATAATCATATCACATCCCTCATTGTCCTGGTATATAGCACCATTTTTTCACTTACTGAACACTTAAAAACAACATCAAATCACACATCACATCACAACAACAAAATTTATAGGTTCACTAGAAAATTTATCACATCACAGTACATTTATTTTGGGCGTTACCACAAAAAAAAATCATGGTGAAACCATTTCATTATCCATGTATTATTAAATATCAAATTTATAATTAGGGTGATATCACAAAAATAAAAAAAGATGCAATCACATCAGATATATCTAGTAAATACAAATCCCCCAATGGCACAAATTTTTATTAGGGAAACAAGTCCATACAATTTACAATATCACAAATATACCAATCCAATAAACACATATAAATCAATCACAATTGACCCTTTCAATTTGATAAAACAAATTAATTATATTTGATTAATATTTAACAATAATAACCCTTAGTTAAACTAATACAAACCCCTCCATTATGATTCCTAATAAAGAGAAATGATAGAATCCCTTCCTCATGGAAGATTTCCAATTACTATGAACCACATGGAAGAGAAGAATTCATGGGAACAACAATCGTACCATGAGAACTATTGATCAACCAATACCACACCAAGGATCCATAAAAACAAAACTATAAGAATAACATAAAAAAATAAACTACTACTACATTAGATCTTGGAATATTAATAGAATAAGAAAAACCAAGTAAAAGAGATAACTTACCACTGATCAACCACAAATCGCCAACAAAGACCCTCTAGGATAAACAAATAGAAGAGGAATGAATAATGGATTTAAGGACTCCTCAGTTACCATAGGGTTCAACCAAAATGAGAGGAAAAATAAATCCTAGAAAAATGAATAAAATTTCAAGTTAAATTATTTTCTTAAACTGCACAAGATTGGGGTATTTCATGACGTGTAACACCTTTAACATCTTGTAATACCCGAAAATTGATTTTCACTGAAAAAGATGTCACCTCTATAATTTTTTTTGTGATGAAATGTTACAAATGATGGGGCACTACTTCATTTCATGTATTATATATGTACTTAATGAAAAATCCATGTCTACCCATGAAACCAAATATCATGACTTATAATCCAGTAACACACTGTGTAATATCAATGCTTCCAGCCATTAAAAACTGACAATCGTTAGGCTCCCTTCGAGCCTCTTATAAATACCACCAACAATCAAAACTAGAAATGTAATAGACGAGGATGGCATGGACCATTTTAAGAATAAATCAATTTTTGGTCAAAATTAGGAAAGAAATAAAATATGATTTCGTAGAAATAATACATTTCTATGAATACATTTTTTATACTAAATTATTGTTTATATTTAATTAAGGAGATTATAATTTGATTGTTAATAATTTAACAGAGATAATTTTTGTTCTATACGACTTTAAAATAAAATTAATATTTGTAAATTCGCGAATATAAAATTCAGTTTTCTATAAAATTAATATTTTTTCACTATTTAATAATAAATAAATCTTTTTTGAATAATCCCTAATATTTCACCAAGGAAAATTTTCATATTCTTATTTAAATAGATGTTATTTTCATCAAATATATTATATAAATGTGGAAAATTTTAATTTTTATATTATTTTTAAAATAGATAATAATTTTTGTTGAAAACATCATTTTCAATAATAAAACGACTTTACCAAATAAATTTAGTGAATATTTCAAAATCCTAACTAAAATTTTATTGATTATAAACATCATAAATATTTTATAATGCGATTAAATATATTCATACCCACAAAATTAAATTTCTTGTTATTATGGGAATTTTAAAATAATCATATTTTCTAGTTTTTTAGCCATGATATTGCCTACGTTTAGGATAATGAACATGTTGTGGACCTAAAAACACGTGACATTGCATTCACCCCTCCCAAAATAAATAACATTGTTATTTTTAGGTGAATTTTCTATCATCAAATAAAATAGTTCCTTCATTATAATATCCTTAAATTATAACATTGTATCCACTTTTTTATTGTATATCTAATTTTTCTTTTACTAGTCAAGTTATCTGATTACTCAACAGTTGAAATATAGAATCAATATTTTAGATCCAATATTCATTTTATGATAGATAATGTTATAGTTATACATATTCATAGGTGGGACTGTTCGTTGGGTTTGGTATATAGTTCCTCAACAAATTGATGTGGAACACACTCTGCACTTTAGATAACTTCAATGGGATTAACATTTAGTGAGCCACAAATCTAATTATTTCACGATTATCAAATGTTCTAATGTTACTAGGGCATGGGTTTTACAAAAGAAAAAATCATATAAAACCATTATATGTTTTTAATTTTAATTAAATATTATCTCCTAAATGAAATACAAAATATTTCATTTGGATATCAACATAACACTTTTTTACTTGTTTTAGCTTCCATCACTTGTATCAGAATAACCTTTACCTGTTTTATTGTCTCCTAAAAAGGTTTGAAAATTCAAATTTTATTTCACCAACAATATTTTAAAAAAACATTGTATGAATTCACTTTTCATATAACGCATCATACAAAATCATTTCAATACTTTAATGGAACCTATTTCAATATTAACAAATGACTAGAGATAAATTAGGATATGATATACAATGAATTTCATATGAGTATGAACACAATAGGTCATAAAAATTATGAAATTTCCTTTCAGATTTTCCATCAGGATGACGATTATAGGTTGTTCCCAAATTATGTGTGTAATTCCCCGACCCATGATACCAAGAGTCGGTGCATTATTACATAACATTGGCATGATCACAAGAAATATCAAGTCTAGAAAGACTGATTAGTTTAGTTTCCGTGGAATAACTAGATACAGTAATAAAGTTTACATTAAATCCTAAAATGAAAACTACAACAATATAGTCTTCACAGTCCACACTCTTATCCCCTCATACTATCCCGACAGGTTATTCATAAATTACTTCTTCACATCATGGGAAAAATAAAACATAGAAAAGGGGTGAGCTCAAATGCCCAGTAAGGATAACAATATAGCAGATACTTTCATAAATAAGAATAAAAATTTTAGGAAATGTATAACTAAAACAAAATCTTTTTAATCTTGAACATCAACATAGTATGTAAAAAAATAAAATGAAATAATTCCATTTTCTTATTCACATGGATATTCTTCTAATCGAATATTCACATGCAATATCAATAACCACTTTCATAATGATGTAATACATAATTCCAGACTATCATAACCACATAGACAAGGCCTCGTGGAAAAACTAAAAATATGATTTTTTCAAGGCTTGTTCCAAGACACTAGTTTGTCTAATGGGACCTACCGATGCATCGAGGAGTTATAGCGGGCTCCACCAGTCACTTATTAAGTCCAATGCATTCCTCATATGAACATGTTTAAACATAACATAAACATTCGTATTAAAAATAGCATATGAAATGTCAATAAATACTTCATAACCCATGAATGGTATAAAAATAAAACATCCACAGTCAAACATATCACAAAACCTTCAATAATATATGGATGTTTTTATCATAATAAAGAAACATTAAATAAGCTTAAAATCCATCAAAGGATGTTGACATAGATGAAATCAAAATTATTTGAGAGAAATATCTATTTTTTTTAAATCATTTAAAAGTCACATAATTATAAAATAAAACATTTACTTTGAAAATTTTCTTATATTCTTGTAAGGTAAGATTCGATGATTTTATAATGGCGGAAAATAGCCACACCCACCGTATAAGTTAAAAAAACATTCTTAACTTAATTCTGTTGAAAAGGTTAAAAAGGAATTTGTTTTGAAAACGGCAGAAAGATTCCTTTATAAACATCGTATAAATAGTAAACAAGGGTATAAATGATTATATCCCATAGTTTTTAAAATAGTAATAATTATTTGAAATACATTTTTAAGAAACACGGATGTGGATGATAAAGAGGTCCCAGTAGATAATTACGTATAAACATCCTCAGATAATGAAGTGATTGTGAAATAAACCCTTACCTTGTACATTTCCTTGGTTGTGGGTAGGTTAACCTATTTTATAATGGTAAAATAATTTTTATTAAATTATAAAATAATCATATACATTAATTAGATATCATATATGAAATTTTAACATTACTTTGTTAATAATATATTAGAATTATCGTCATTTCGGGTGTTAACTTACTCGTTTTCTTTTATATGTTTTGTTACATAAGTCATGTTTGTTATCGATAGGTTGTATCTTATTCATATCCATAATTATATCAATTCCTTAAACATTATTTTTAATCATCAAATGAGAATTATACATGAATGGATACGATGGAGAATGAATCTCATCACGTTCGTGGAGGTGGTAGTCCGTACGTACGCACGAGCGACAATATCATTATTTTGATATTAAAATAATATACAATTGGATTGTATATCATATATAAATAATCATTAGCATGTTATATTTATAATTTACATTGATTAAACATCATTTTTACACCCATCCAAATAATAATTAATTTAATAACAATTACACCACGACGTGGAGACGGTAAGCCATACGTACGCACGTATGGTGACATGTCATTCAAAGGATGGATAGAACACTGAATATGGTCTTACCATATTTATAATAACATCACAGTATATATAAAATACTATAGTCATTTTTTTAGAATGGGAATAACAATGAAATAATAAGTTGAAGAATAAAGGAACTTGAAAGAGGGTGGTGAAAACATTACCCCTTCTTCGGGTTCTTCCTTTTGATTTGATCAAAAGGGATCCATAGGTTGGCTTTCTGATCAAACTAAGGACTCTATTTTGAATAGATGGATGTTTAGAGAGTATTTGGGTAGGATTTTTCTGAGCTAAAAGGCTTTGAATGTGTGAATTAGTGAGAAGGGGGGGGGGTTCCCTTTTATAAGAGGGGTGATGGTAACCTTTGAAAAAGCTAGAAATATTATTTTATAATAAATTCATATAAGGTTTATAATGGCTCCAAAGTTGATTATATAAAATTTAAGGTGGGGATGGGTCGAAAAAAACTCAACCAATAGAATTTAGGCAGGTTTGGGTCATTATATTAACTTTATCTTTTAGTTTTAACTCTTAGTTAATTAGTTTGACACTTACCATATCACTTTGTATTTTTATAATATATACTTAATAAACATACTATATACCTCCAATCGACCCCCCAAGTAGTCCATTAATGATACACCCATCATGATATAAGTGTATTGGCCGATCCTTAAATTTTTAGAAATTGAATATCAATTTATAATATAATATTTGTTTTAAAAACGCTTTTATATCAATTTTGACACTATTTGGAAAATTGATTTTTGTAAAAATCATAACAGAAGGATTACTTCGAAAAAAGTTAATTAAATCAATACTAACATGTCATATTAACCTATAAAATTATTTTAATTCATAAAAAGTCTCAAATTATATTTATTTGGGTATTTATAATATCAATTATTTTAATTATTCACTATTATGGTAATTACTGCATCATCATTGTGTCATTAATAAATTAAAATATTTAATCTAAAAATTATAAATAAAATACCATTTTGTAGGAAATATTTTTATATTTATAATTAATATTTACAATCGAATTTGTCTTATGTATAACCCTATAATAAAAATGTTCTAGTAAATACACATTGATTTTAACTCTTTTAACTCTTCTTTGAATTAAATAATAATAAATGTCCTATTTCAATCCAAGTTGACCTAAATGATAATATTTTATTCCTAAGGTTGTTTTTGGTCGAGATACACTTGTCCAATAGAATTAGGACATGTGTTAGGGCAATATTAATATAATTTTTACCCTTAATTACCCTATTTACTTTTAACCGTGGTAAATAAAAGAAAAAAGTTACTATTCACAAAAAATTATTTTCATCTCATTAAACCAAATTTTACTCCTTGAAATTATCCATGTCTCTCAGATTTTCGATATTCCACTCACAGAACAGGTAAATTTAAGTTTTATGAAAAATTCAGTTTTTTAACTACCACTTAGTGGTTTCACTATTCATCAAAAAATGATGTTTTTCAGAAAAATACCAAAAATTCACCCTAGGATAATTTCGATATTCCGAATCCAAAAATAAAGTCCATTTTGAAAAATAAAATTTATAAATTTAAAAAAAGTGAGTATTATATTCATAACGGCTAGTTTGATTGGTTGTGGGTTGTAGAACATGATGTTGCGTACAACACACGCAACTGCATTATTCAAAGAGAAGCATACCGTAGAAGCTTGGGGTGTTACATTATCCCCTCCTTAAAAAAATTTCACCCTCGAAATTTCTAGAATAATATCACATGAAAAGAATCTGGTGGTTCTTCATCATAAGTTCCTCGGGTTCCCACATTGCCTCTTCCATCATATGGTTTCTCCACAAGATTTTTACAAGACAACTCATCCGGTTTCACATTACTTGTTCTCTCATATCAAGAATCTTGACGGGATCATCACAATAAGATAGATCTGGTACTAGTTCTAATTCCTCAAAGGTGAGTACATGTATTGGGTCAGGCATATATTTCCTCAACAGAGATACATGGAACACATCGTGAACTTTGGAGAGAGTTGGCGTCATTGCCAATCAATAAGATACAACCCCAATTTTTTCTAGAATTTCGAAAGGTCTGATGTACCTGGGACTCAATTTACCTTTCATACCAAAATGTATGACTCTTTTCCATGGAGATACCTTTAGGAAAACATGTTCACCGGCTTTAAATTCCAAATTCTTCCTTTGATTATCGGCATAACTCTTCTACCTACTTTGAGATTCTTTGATGTGATTTTGGATTACCTTCACCTTTTCCATCGTTTCCTCCTCCAGTTTTGGACCTACAAGTTTTTTGTCACCAACACCATCCCAACAGATTGGTGTGCGACATCTCTTTCCATATAATGCTTTATATGGGGCCATCTGAATACTCTAATGGAAGCTATTGTTTTAGAAAAATTATACCAGAGGTAAATATTTATCCCACATACCTAGAAAGTCAAGTGAGCAGGATCTCAACAAGTCTTTTAAGGATTGAATAGTTCTTTCTGATTTTCCATCTGTCTGAGGGTAGTAGGCAGTTCTCAAATGAAGTTCAGTATCGAAGGCTTTCTGAAAACATTTCCAGAATCTTGATGTAAAACATGGATCACAATTAGAAACAATCGATAATGGTACTCCATGAAGTCTCACAACTTTATTAATATATAGTATTTCTAGCCGTTAATGTGGTAAATCTTCCCTTATAGCAAGAAAATGTGATGACTTGGTAATATGATCAACAATGACCCATATTGCATCATTCCTTCTAAGAGTCTTTGGTAGACCCATGACAAAGTCCATCATAATATTGTCTCATTTCCACTCTGATATGGGAAGAGGTTGCATGACTCTTCCAGGCTGTTCCCTTCCAGCTTTCACTTGTTGAGAAACCATACATCTTGACACAAAATCAACAATATCCCTCTTCATTTTTTCCCACCAAAAATGTTCCTTCAAATCTCTATACATTTTTATGCTCCCAGGGTGTATAGTGAAATTGAAAATATGAGCATCATCCGAAAATTCCTTTTTTAGATCAGGTATATCGGGAACACAAAGCCTCTCCCGAATTTCAAAATTACTTGTTCATACACAAAGTCACTCAATCTCCCATCATTCACAGCTTTAATCTTCTTTTTAAATTCTTCATCATCGGTCGGAGAACTCTTAATACTTTCTAGTAAAGATTGTTTGGAAACCATTTGAATAAGAATTGATGTTTCATCATCTATGGTTATTCCCATGTCCATCTTCACTAGATTCATGAAAATTGGATCACCTTCAATTGTCATATTGTTCAAAACTCCATGGTCTTTTCTGGTCAAAGCATCTTCCACCTTGTTTGATTTCCCCAGGTGATAGTGTATCGTACAGTCATAATCCTTGAGTAATTCATGCCATCGCCTTTTACTCATGTTGCGTTCTTTTTGTGAGAAAATATACTTCAAACTCTTGTGATCAGTATAAATCTCAAAGTTTTCACCATAGAGGTAGTGCCTCTGTATCTTCAAAGCAAATATCACAGCTTCTAACTCAAGATCATGAGTATTATATATTTTCTCATGAATTTTCAACTGTCGTGATTCATAGGCAATAACCCTTTCATTCTGCATAAAGACACAACCAAGTCCTTTTTTCGATGCATCACTCTAAACAATGAACCCATCATTCCCCAATGGTAGGGTAAATATAGGAGCATTGACTAATCTTCTCTTCAGTTCTTCGACACATTATTCACACTCTTTTGTCCAAACAAATTTAATCCCTTTACATGTGAGCTTCATTAATGGGTTATCCAATCAGGCAAAATTCTGGACGAAACATCGATAATAACCTTCTAAACCAATAAAAATGCGTACCTCAGTTATACACGTAGGATCTTTCCATTCGTGGATTGCCTTGGTCTTAGAAGGATCAACAAAGATTACATCTTTAGAGACAAATATGTCCAGGAAAAGAAATCTCCTGAAACCAGAATTCACACTTTCTAAACATCCCATATAATTCATGTCTTCTCAGAGTTTTCAGAATAATGCACAAGTGATTTTCATGATCTTCGTAGATTTTGGAGTATACCAAGATATCATCAATAAATACCACCACAGATTCATCTAGATATTCCTTGAAAACTCTATTCATCATATCAATAAATATATAGGGTGCATTCGTCAATCCAAAAGGCATTACTGTAAACTCATAATGCTCGTACCTGGTTTGAAATGATGTCTTAGGAATGTCTTCCTTCTTCACACACAACTGATGGTATCCAGATCGAAGGTCAATATTTGAAATGTATTGAGCTCCATGAAGTTGGTCAAATAAATCATCAATGTGAGGTAGGGTATTCTTGTTCTTTATTGTTATAGAATTGATATCCCCGTAGTCAATACATAACCTCATAGATCCATCTTTCTTTATAACAAAAAGAACAGGGGCTCCCCAAGGGGAAACACTAGGAGAATAAATCCTTTATTACTCAATTACTATAGTAGTTTCTTTAGTTCAAATAATTCCACAGTGGACATTATATAAGGGGTCTTTGATATAGGCCTTGATCCAGAAATTATATAAATGGAAAACTCAACTTCTCGTTCTGGAGGATTTCCAGGTAAATCTTCTGGAAACACATCTACATATTCTTTCACAATAGGTATATCCTCAATTTGAACATTACTTTACTCAACCACTGTCATTTCATTCTCTTACTCCCCAATAATTGAATTTAGTTGAGCTAATGGGGGTGGATCTAGATAAGAATTAGGTGGTAAATATTCTGCTCTAAAGATAAGGTGTTCTGTATCATAATCATCAAAAATTGAACCCTCCTTCTTCTTACAATAAATATTCACTTTATGGTCTGAATACTAATCCATACTGAGGATTATATCATACTTAATCATAGGTATGACAATTAGATCAGCAGACAAAGAACATTTATGTGCTCTAATTGGGACTGATTCACAAAACGTTGTTGCAATGATACTTCCCTTAGGAGTTTTAACTGACAACTCCCTTGTTAAATCAAATTGGAAATATCTAATTTTCATAGAAAACTGGGATGATATGAAACAATTTGATGATACAGAATCAACTAATTCATTTTCTAAACTTGAGGAAACCATTAAATTACCTTCCACCTCGTCTTTCAGAGCTTCTACCTCAGCTGTAGTGATAGCATAAGATTGGCCTTGATCCCTTGGATTTTTCAGAGGTAAGTTCCCTTGAATCATAGGAAATTCATTTGAATAATGTCCCATCTCCCTGAAATTTTAGCATTGGACATCAGTAGCTTCCTTTATCCCCTTGCTATCACGAGCTTGGTGGACTTTTTCATCACACTTGTAACAGACTCTCATTCCGTTTAAGCAAGTACCAGGGTGTTTCTTCTGACATTTACTTCAGGTTGGATATTCAACTTTTCCCTTCTTACCTTTATTTGTATTCCCAGATTAATCCGCAGATCTATTATTCTCTTGATTTTATTTAATGTCATATGACTTAGAGAATCCATTTTCTGTCTTCATAGCGCATAAGACAATGTCTTCATACTACTAGAAGCTTTGTGAGACTAATTCTTGAAGGAGAAATGGTTTTAACCCATCAAAGAAACAATCAATATTACTTCTTGGGTTACGTATATAATCTCCAGAATACCTTGCTAACCTTTTAATGTTATCCTCGTTCTTTGAGACATTCTCATCCACCTTTTGTCTCAGACTCAGAAATTGCATTTCCATATCTTCTCGATGGTCACAATAAAATAATTTCTCTAAAAACAGATATTTTAACTCCCTCCATTCCATATTTGACACTTCATCATCATCCTTCATGTTTTTAATTAACGACAACCATTGATCAACATCTCCATTGAGGCGGTAAACTGCCATGATAACATTTTCCCATTCACTACTTCCCAATGCCTGAAATATTTTGTCCATGGAACTTATCCATTGCCCATCTACTAATGGATTTGTAATCCCATTGAATATTGGTGGTTTCTACCATATGAAGAGATCTAACATTGATCCTCCACGCTGTGGATCGTGGTGCTTTATACGAGTAAGGTTATTATTCAAAACCGGAGTGAGTTTTCCCAGTATGGTGATTAGTTGATCAACACCAGTTTCATCGCTAGCTCCACTATAATTATCTTGAGCAGGAGGGAAATCCCTACATATATTGCGTGCATTGATATAGTTTCCATTTATTCCACTAGGTGCCACTTCTAAACAATGTCATATAGTAGATCAGTTTATGAATCAAAATACATAATTTCATACTTATAAAACACTTAAAATAAATTGAACTATTTATGGATATAATCCATAATCATAAAAATGTTTTCATTGAGGAAGTATATACTCATAAACCCTTAATAATGATTTTTAATGAAAATGAGAGTTATCCTAAGAATATCCCCCAGGAGTGTCGTAACCAATAGTGCAGCAAGGCCCATTGTCATGCACCAGTTCCCGTTCGAGTCTTGTTCAAAGCGGTGTTAATGGGTTTTACCCCTAGGTACATCTGTTCCAGAGCCGCCTCTAACTGGTCGAATCCAGACACAGATGTATTTATCAGAAAACACAAAAAATATCTACAATACCAAAATTCTAGGAAGTTATTCTATACTAATCCTTAAAGTCCATCTTAGGACTATGTGCTCTAATCAGAGTTTATCTAAATATAGCTTCCAAGGTTTCTACTAAACTTCCTCTGATACCAACTATAATGCCTCGACCCTAGATACCCAGATTTAGTGCATTATTAGATAACATTGGCATGATCACAAGAAATATCATGTCTCGAAAGACGAATTAGTTTAATAGCCTTGGAATAACTATATACATTAATAAAGTTTACATTACATCATAAAATGAAAACTACAACAATATAGTCTCCATAGTACACACTCTTATCCCCTCATACTATCCCTGCAGGTCATTCATAAATTACATCTTCACATCCTGGTAAAAATAAAACATAGAAAATGGGTGAGCTCAAATGTCCTGTAAAGATAAAAATATAGCGGAATCTTTCATAAATTATAATAAACATTTAAGGCAATGTATAACTAAATCAAAAGACTTTTAATCTTGAACTTCAACATAGTATGGAAAAAATAAAATGAAATAATTCCTTTTACTTATTCACATAGATATTCTACTAATCTAATATTCACATGCAATATCTATAACCACTTTCTTAATGATGGAATACATAATTCCAAACTATCATAACCACATAGCCATGGCATCGTGCCAAGACTACAAATACGATTTTGTCAAGGCCTTGTTCCAAGACACTAGTTTGTATCATGAGACATACCAGTGCATCGAGGAGCTATAGCGGGATCCACCCACAACTTATTAAGTCCAATGCATTCCTCATATGAACATGTTTAAACATAACATAATCATTCGTATTAAAACTATAATATGAAATGTCAATACTTCCTTCATAAACCATGAATCGTATAAAAATAACACATCCAAAGTCAAACATATCACCAAACCATCAAGAATATATGGAATCTTTTTATCATAACAAATAAACTTCATATAAGCATAAAATCCATCAAAGGGTGTTGACATAAATAAAATCAAAACTATTTGAGAGAAATAGCTCTTTTTTTTTAAATAATTTAAAAGTCAAATAATTATAAAATAAAACATTTAATTTTAAAATATTCTTATAATATTTTAAGGTAAGAATAGATGATTTTATAACGTCAAAAATTATTCGCACCCACCATATAAGTTAAAAAATCCTTCTTACCTTAATTCTATCAAAAGGGTTAAAAAGGACATTGTTTGGAAAACGACAGAAATATTCCTTTATAAGCTTCATATAAAAGTCAACAAGGGTATAAATGACTTTAACCCATAGTTTTTAAAATAGTAATAATGATTTGAAATACATTTTTAAGAAACATGGATGTGGATGATAAAGAGGTCCCAGTAGATAATTACGTATAAACAACCTCAGATAATGAAGAGATTGTGAAATAAACCATTACCTTGTACTTTTCCTTGGTTGAGGGTTGGTTAACCTCCTGTATAATGGTGAAATAATTGTTATTAAATTATAAATGAATCATATACGTTAATAAGATATCATATATGATCATTTAAGATTGCATTGTTAATAATATCTTAAAATTATCATTGTTTTGGGTGTTATCTTACTCGTTTTCTTTTATATGTTTTGGTACATAAGTCTTGTTTTTTATGGATAGGTTGTATCTTATTCATATCCAGAATTATATCAAGTCCATAAACATTATTTTTTATCATCAAATGAGTATTATACTTGAATTGATATGATGGAGAATGAATCTCATCACATTCGTGGAGGTGGTAGTCCGTACGTAAGCATGAGCGACAATATCATTCTTTTGATATTAAAATAATATATAAATGGATTTTTTATCATATATAAAGAATAATTATCATGTTATATTTATTTTTTACATGAATTACACATCATTATTGTACCCATCCAAATAAAATTTTATTGAATAACAATTACACCACGACGTGGAGACGGTAAGCTGTACGTACGCACGTATGGTGACATGTAATTCAAATGATGGATAGAATAATGAATATGGTTGTACCATATTTATAATAAAATCATATTATATATAAGATAATAGATTTATTATTTTAAAATGGGCATAACAAAGAAAGAATAAGTTGAAGAAGTAAGGAACTTGAAAGAGGGTGGTGAAAACATTACCTCTTCTTCGGGTTTTTTCCTTTTGATTTGATCAAAAGGGCTCCATAGGATGGATTTCTGATCAATCTAAGGCATATAGGATGAAGTGAGGGAAGTGTAGAGAGTATTTGGGAAGGGTTTGGCCGATCCAAAAGGAATTGAATGTGTGAATTAGTGAGAATTGTGAGTGCCCTTTTATAAGTGGGGTGAAGGGCACATTTGGAAAAGCTAGAAATATTATTTTATAATAAATTCATATTCAGTTTCTAAAGTCTACAAAGTAGATTATTTTATGGTTAATGTGGGTATGGTTCGAAAACAACTCAACCAATATAATTTAGATAGGTTTGGGTAATTATATTGACCTTATCCTTTTGTTTTAACTCTTAGTTAATTAGTTTGACCCTCACCATGTCACTTTGTATTTTTATAATATAAAGTTAATAAACGTACTATATACCTCCAAGAAACCCCAAGGGGTCCCTTAATGATACACCTACCATGATATAAGTCTTTTGGTAAATCCTTATATTTTTATGAATTGAATATAAAATAATAATATAATATTTGTTTTAAAAATACTTCTATGTCAATTTTAACACTATTTGGAAAATTGATTTTTGTAAAAATCATAATAGAATGATTACTTTGAAAAAAGTTAATTAAATAGAAACTAAAATTTCATATTAACCTATAAAATTAGTTTAATTCATAAAACGTCTCATATTATATTTAGTTGGGTATTTATAATATCAATTATTTTAATTTTTCACTATTATGGTAATTACTGCATCATCATTGTGTCATAAATAAATTAAATTATTTACTGTGTAAAAATTATAAATAAAATACCATTATGTAGGAAATAATTTTATCTTTCTAATGAATATTTACAATAGAATTTTTCTTATGTCTAACCCTATAATAAAAATGTTTTAGTAAATAAACATTGATTTTAACTCTTTTAACTCTTCTTTGAATTAAAAAATAATAAATGTCCTAATCTAATACAAGTGGACCTAAATGATAATATTTTATTTATAAGGTTGTTTTTGGTTGATATAAACTTTTCCAATATAATTAGAGATGTTTTAATGTAATATTAATATCATTTTTACCCATTATTACCCTATTTACTTTTAACAGTGGTAAATAAAAGTAAAAAGTTACTATTCACCAAAAATTATTTTAATCTCATTGAACCACATTTTACCTCTTCATATTAACCTTGTCACTCAAATTTTCAAAATTCCACTCACAGAAGAGGTAAAATTAAGTTTTATGAAAAATTCGGTTTTTAACTACCACTTAGTGGTTTCACTATTCATCAAAAAATGACGTTTTTCAGAAAAATACCAAAAATTCACCCTTGGAAAATTTAAATATTCGAAATCCAAAAACGAAGTCCATTTTGAAAAATAAAATTTATAAATTTAAAAAAAGTGGGTATTACTTTTCATAGCGGCTAGTTTGATTGGTTGTGGTGTGTCAGAATTCGATGTTGCGTACAACACACGCTACTACATTATTCAAAGAGAAGCATATCGTAGAAGCTTAGGGTGTTACAATGTGCTGTATATATAGCCTTCAAAATACTTTTCTAGAATTTCAATTTAAATTAAGTATCATAATTAAATAAAATTGAAATAATTGAACTATGAATTATTAAAAAATTAGTAATATATATAATTACAATATGCTAACATAATTCTCCTGTTATATCATGAAAATGAATCAATTTATTAATTCTTTCATTAAAAACCCATTTCTCATCTTTCTTTCGAGATAATTTTTTATTATGGTGACAATGTCTATAGTAATGTCATCATATTTCTACAAATGAATAAGTAAAAATCACATGTCTTCTACAGGTTGTTTTGTCAAAGCCCTTACATATTATGAAACCAAATTTCATAAGACATAATCATCAATTACATCCTAAATACATTCCACAAAAAATTTATCATCATATATTTATATATAATAGTGCTTCCAATGTATATTAAGAAATTTTAGTTATGAAAATTATCTAATAATTTCAATTTCAGCTCTGGTATAGATGATACACATATCCTCATTCTAAATTTCTAACGCTCATATTCAAATATTAATTATTCGAATTTCAAATCATTCACAGCTATGTTTTTCTTTTGAAAAACCACATCATCAGACTAATAAATTGTAATCATTACCAATAAATATAGTTTAGAATCCATTTTAAAAACTAGGGATTTTCTCCTTACATAATAAATTGCATATCTATATTTAATAAATTTTTTATCAAAGGATCTATATTGATCCTCATTACTTCCTAAACTCTATAATCCTTCCATCTCAATGCATATGTTTTATTATTTCCCCTCCCTTTATGGTATCATTTATTAAATCCTAATCTTTGACTATCTTGATCCATCTTCAATGCCTCATGTTGATCTATTTCTATGATAATATGTATTGTAGGATTTTATTATTTTTTTATATCTCACATATCTCACTATAGAGACACTACATCCATATGTTAAATGAAAATACTACAACCACCAACTCAATATGTTGTGTTAGATATTTTGATTCATATATATTTAACTATCATTATTAATTGATAACAATGTTAACATTATTTATATTTACATAACAAATTTCATTATTTGATGCATCACAACATTTCAAAAGTCCATATTTCCATGATGGTAGAGTGAAAATAAGAGCATTGACCTATTTTATATTTAATTATTCAATAAATTCATTACATTCTATTGTTCATTCATGAATAACCCAATAATATGTAAACATGGTTAATGTGATTGAGAATAAAGAAAACTCATGAACATTTCAACGATTGTAACCCACCCAACTAATGAAACTATGTACCTTGGTTACATTCCTTGGTGTAGTCGATTATTTGGCAACACATATCTTTGATGAATCCACTTAGATTCTATCCTTAGAGATAATATGAAAATTAAAAGAATCATTTGGAAACTAGATTTGACCTTTTTTGAATTTCCCATATAACTCATTTCATATAAGAGTCTTAATAATAATATACAAGTTATTCTCAAGATCCTCAGAGCTTCATAAGTATACAATGACATTATCTATATATAACACATAAAATTATTTATATATTTCATGAATAACCTATTCATTAAATCCCTAAAAATAGAGGGTGAATTAGTTAATCCAAAAAATCATTATAGTAAATTATTAATGTCTATACCTCATATGAAATGATTCCTTCAAAATATCTTCCTTATTTACATGAAATTTGTGATTCAAAAAATATTGGTTAACCATTGACAAGAATTGAGATCCATGGAGTTGACCATAAAAGTAATAATTGTGTTTTAAAATTTAATAATTTTTTTTCATAATATAATATATTTCCCTATAATCAATTAAAAACATCATATACCCATATTTCCTTATAGAAAAATGAATATATGATCCCTTAGGTGAAATAATATGCTGTATAAATACCATTTCAAACAACTCTTATAGTTATTTCATAAATTTAACTAATTCCATATTTTTATTCCATAGGTATTAATTGACAATTTTCATGCATCATGAAAAAAATAAATAGAAATCTAAACATCATGTAACATTGGTCTTTGAGGAAATTTATTTGGAATTACATCAATTTATTATTTTACAATAGATTTATTATCAATTAAAATATTTTAAATTATTTATCTATAGATTGTGTCTTTTATTGCACCGTAATAATGTCATTAAGTAAAACTAATGAAGGTGGATATTAACATGAATCATATTAACAAGTCTCCCCACAAATGACAAGGGATTCTAATTCATCATTTTCGATAATAATTTACCTCTCTTGGAAATAATTTTATTATTATATTTTGATCTCAATTTTTATGAATGATTAATTCAATATAAAAAAAGATTTAAAATATTCAAGTATGAAGATAGGATATTTTAATGGGCCATTATAGGAACTGACTAAAACATCCTTTTTAGGGTGAGATTTTCAATATGAGTTTTGACTAAAAACTACCTTTGTAGGGTTTAGCGGAAATATCAAACTTTTCTTTGAAAAAAAGGAAGAATGAAAAAATAGTGGTTATATAGTATAACATATTTTACTGGCTATATATGATTATATGATTTACATTCCTTCCACTAAAGAAATAGTTAATTAAACCTATGCTATAGTGATCACATAAGATTGGCCTTCTCCCATCAACGACTTCTATGGTATTTTCCTTTGTTGTTTGGGGAATTTCTGTGAATAAATTGATATTTCCCTATAGTCAAAGAACATAAATTCTGTAATTTATTTCTTTACTAATAATCATTATCCAAATTAACCTTATTTGAAAATATTTATAATATTCCCATTATCTTCATGAATTTTAAAGTGTATTTATTTAAAAAAAATTCACATTAATTGAAATGATTTATTCCCCTAATATTATTTTATGAATTTTATTTTTCAAGGTTCTCAAATAAAATATAATTATATTGATTTCACTTGAAGACACATGGAATATAATATTTCACCACTATTTTTATATAAAATAACATTATTTCATAATATGATGAGAATGCTTAAAAAACAGTTACCTATAGAGGAATTTAATTATACCTATAATTATAAAGTAATTTTTATATTCATATTGATTATATAATCCATATCATACCTAGATAGGCATAAAATTGTATTATCATACTTCACAAAACATTTTTACTCATTTTTCTTTATTTGTAATAACATTCTCTTCCTTTTAGGTCTTTGCTCACATGGAAAATATTTATCAATGAATATTACATTAATAGTTCTCCACTCCATATGTTATATTTATTTTTCCACCCTAGTATTTTGGACCAGATAACACGATTTAGCATTATAACTTATAAAAAAATACACTACCAATATAACCATTTCCCTTTCATTGTATCTGAAGGTGAAAAAAATCATTTCACGAGATTCTATACATTCATCAGTTTATATTTAATAAGCAGTCTCATTAGAGGTTGAATGCATCTATAATAATAAATGGTCCAATATGGATGTATTATTCCATGGAAGATCATTTTACTCCATATATTAATAGTTATTTAACATACCCTTGTTCAAAAATGATAATAATACAATGAATTTCTCTACTCCGACACCAAATGTATTGTCTTCATCGTAGGGGAAATCTATTTATTGAAAATCAGAATTGATTCAATTTATTCTATTAGGATCCATAAATAAATATAGGAACACATAAAGTTATATCATAACATTTTCATTATGAATATTGATCCAAAATAAAAATCACAATAATGGTAAATGATTTAAAATAAAAAAATGGATTACCATGATTATGATGTTAGATACGTTTTAAAATATCATTACAATGGATTGTACTAAACATTCTTGAATACCAAATGTAACAACCCTAAATTAAATAACCAAGATTTGGTATTTATATTATTACACTAACATATATATGTTGGATCTAAACACAAAGGATCGATAAGTTTATCAATCTTAGATAACTAGATACACACATGAAACTATTTTTAAATTTTGAATAAAATTTTAAAGACCCATAAAATTAAAGGGAAATTTTTTCTTAATTTTCTTTTAGATTTTACAAGAACGCAGTTTCTAAAGGCAACTGATTCCGAGGCCCGGTGTGCCCGGAATCATTTTTCGAAGTTTACCTCGGCTACATTCAGTGAACGAACGAACAGTTTTTCCTAACTTTTGAACTGGTGCTCGGAATCAAATTCCAAGGGCACCGATGGAATTGCAGCACCTGTAATTTCTTAAGAAGACCCTTTCAGGAGTTGCGTTTTCTTGGGGGGTGTTGTTTTTAAAAAAAGGGTGAGGAAGAAAAATATAATTGTTTTACAATTATATTTTCATTTCTTGTTAATAGATTTAAGTGATGTGTCACAACACTTTTCCCCTCTTATGTGGTTATAACCGAAGTAAGGGAGTTGGGGTGGGACCCACTTGTAGTTAACTACCTAGGAAGGATATTTGTGGGGTGGGGCCCACATGATCCCCACCTTTTCAACTTCCTTGAAACCCCCACCTTTATTTACATAACGCACCCACACCCCCCAATTAAATGAGTGTCAACTCTTGCGTTTTACATAATGTTTAAACGCCTCATTAATTGGGCATTTTAACCTTCTCAATTAATTAAAAAAATTGATTGATTCAAAATTTTAATTTCTTAATCATTTGGGTTTTGTGTTAATAAAATAAAACAAGTATTATTTTATTAAGGGGTTCGTTGTGAGAGAGGGCTTGGGAGAAATTACTCAAAGCCTTGGAGTACTCCTTCCTCGACGAAGAAAGCGAGTAATGTGAAGAACGCATACCTCTGACGATTGTCGAAAAGAACGCCGGATCCTCAGAGATCGACGACTCGATACCGACGAATCTTTTCTCCATGATGCGACGATCCTCCTTCCACGACACCTTCTTCCGCGACGTGCAATTCCGCGATGTGCCTTCGTTCAACTATGCTCGAGGTAGGGGGATTATTTTGTTTGTTCGTGATTACTTCCGCCACCATTATTCATTTCAAATTGGGCCACCTTTTTTCACAATAACGGGTGGAGGTCGGACCGCACGAACACAGCCGACCCCCTCTCCCCTTTTTTGTTTGATATTGATTGCACCATGCCCAAGGAAACACGGTGCTGAAGCACCACGCAGAAAATATTAAAGGAAGTTTGGAGAAGCGCGGCGTCGTCGCGCCGCCCCGTTGAAGAGGAACTAAACAATGTTGTCATTGTTCCGTGCCGAATAACCACAAAGGCACCGCGGCCGGAGCAGGGCCGTGGTGGAGGGGCGGGGCGCCGTCGCACTGCGCTGGAAGGACCAAGGCCGCGACCATATGCCACGGTGGTCGGTTTCCGGCCGCCGGCTTCGGAGCAGGGGGGAAGTGACTGCCTCGGTCCCATGGCGGAAGAAGCATGTCGGCCGGTGCGGGCTGGCCGGTCGGGGGTCGTAACCCCCGGCTGTCCAGCAGGAGCGGCCCCCCACATGGGGGCTGCGCTATCACGCAGGGGGGCAATGACCCCCCTTCTTCGCTCGGTCGTTACAGCCGAGCCGCCGGGTTCGCTGGCTAGACAGGGCCGCTCCAGGCCGGACCGGGCCTGGCCGGGACGTGCCCAAGCGGGCCGGACCCAGACTTGGGTCGGTCGACCCGGTTTGGGCCGACCCAGGGTGTATCTGGATGAGTCGAACCGGACCTGAACCCCCTATTCGCGGACGTCTTACAGTATTTTGCCCATATCATGGGCTACTGACCCCTGATCGATGCACCGTCAGCTGTGATGCGATCCTCGGATCGAGGAGGTCGTTTTGGTATATTACACTCAATGTTTTGGAAAACTTTGTGTATGACCGGGTTGGATCGAATACGAAACCAATCGGGCCCTCGGAGCGGAAACAATTATATCTTGAGATTCGGATGTCCAACTGACGTGCCATCGACATTCTTGGATTCCTCTTGATGAGACAGAACTTTTGGAATACTTCTCCTATGTTTTGGTTGGAGTTGGATAGTGGACTGGTTGTATTGTACCAGAAATCCAACCAGGACCCTCGAACGAAAAAGCTGATAACATTCAGACCGGACGTCCGTTTGACGAACCACCAGCGGTGTTGGTGATCATGTTGAGAAATAGTCCCTATGAGAATACCCTATGATATTTCGGGGTACAGTTTAGATACTTCCGGGTTGGTTCGCACACAAAACGAACTGAGCCCCTGGGACGAAATGATAGTAACTCATAGAATAGACGTATGATTGAAGCGTCGTCTGTTGCGTTGAGACCCCTAGGACGAGGTGGTTCTTTGAGATACTTCATAATGTGACTTGTGATACTTGGAGTATCGACCAGTAGCCCATGGAGCAGACCCTCCCAGAGACGAGCTAGCAGAGTGCAGAGACCTAGTAGCTGACTGAAACATGACGACTGCTGATCAATCAACTCGGTGTGATTCAGATAGACCAGTCCGGTGCGCTTGGTTGTAGCGGCAGACCCACGGCGGAGGTGCGCATGGTTATAACGGCAGACCCACACTAGTCGACAGAAGAAGTACCTCTGTAGGCTATGAGGGGGTGTGCATGGTTGTAGTGGCAGACCCATGGTGGGATGCGCTTGGTTGCAGCGGCAGGCCCACTGTACTCAACAAGTGGAATACTTCAGTAGTCCAAGGTTAGTGGGATGCGCTTGGCTGTAGCAGTAGGCCCACTATACTCGACAGAGGAAGAGTTCTACCACAACCATGGTTTCGATATCGTGAAAATACTAGTTTGAGCTAAGTTAATGACCTTTGTGTTTACCTCATGATTGAGATGGGTCACTTGATAACTTATGTATATGTATGGGAATATACCTAAGTAGTGGTTATCCATTAATTTCATAAAGTTTGTGTTTCCTCATGATTGAGATGGGTTACTTGATAACTTAGGTATAAGTATGGTCTTATACCTAAGTAAGGGTTATATGTTGATATCCTTCTTGTGGTTATCCTTGTTGGATTTAGTGAGACCTCGAGGGTCTCGGGGTCCCTAATGAGTATCGTATACTCACCCCTACACGGGCTATTCCTGCACCTCATTATGTTGGTTTTAGACGACAGGAATCACTGACAGAGGCCAGGTGTTCGAGGGCTGGACGGTACCCGGTGGTGGACTTCACGACGAGACAATACTCGGATGAGGTTGATAGGCGAGTGCGTTGAGGAGGATATCTGTACCTACCCTTCGGGTAGGATCTAAGGTGGACGAACCAGGAGCTACTACATTCCTTCCAGCTGTTTGTCTTTTCTGTTGTACTTCCTTTCAGTTGTAACTGCACATTTTAGATGAGTTTGTATTCTGGCCCACTTCTTTTCGTTACATCCTTTTGTACTTAGTGTTGTACTTCCACTTGTACTCTGTGGTGTTTTGTTTACCTTTATAAAGGAAATTCCTTCCCAGTTTATCGGTATTTACGCCTTTGGTGCTAGTCTCCATACCCTGACCTGTGGAAGGCGGGCTTGGGGTAGTCACGACACGGGCCCTGAGGACGGGTCGTGACAAATTTGTATCAGAGGAGTCAGTTCTACCGTAGAACTTATAAATCTGATTATTTTTCTTTTCTGTGAAGAAATTGTGATAAGGGTACTGAGTGTGGTTTTCAGTTCAGGGAGTCCAGTGTTGGTGCGGGCGGCCGACATATCCATACACCAGGACCCTGACAACTGATTTCCTACATTGTGCACGAAAACACGGATTGCATGTGTGTTTGAAAAAGTTTTAAAAGTTAGCTCAAACCAGGTAGAAATCGTTTGACTGTGTCATTTTGGTTTATTTCAGGATGCCTCCGCACAGACGACCAGCTAGAGCCCCGAGAGTTGTACGTACTGTCAGCCCACCGAGCGACGTGGATTCAGTACCGTGCCCTATCCCAGTTGAGGCAACAACGGTACTACTACACATTGAGCCACCGATGCCACCAGCCCTAGAAGCAGAGGGTGCACGTCGCTTGAGCGCATTTCACAAGTTCCAGCGCCAGAGGCCACCCAGGTTCAGGGGAGAGACGGACCCGCAGGCGGCTGAGGATTGGCTGGAGGCTGTGGTGAGATACTTCAGGCTAGTGGGGACGCCAGAAAACTTCATGGTGATCCTTGCTGCCAGCCTTCTTTAGGCAGCAGCAGGCATATGGTGGATCCTGATGCTCCAGATACCTGATGAGACGACACTTCTATGGGAAGACTTCGAGAGCCTCTTCTGGGAAGAGTTTTTACCAGCCACCCTTCGAGCGGTGCGTATAGAGGAGCTGCTGCATCTACAGTAGGGTAGCATTATGGTGACATAGTACTCAGCGAGGTTCATAGACCTCTCGCACTGCTCCACATATATGGTACGCGACTCGTTCTTCAGGGCCCGAACCTTCAAGCAGGGGCTCAGGCGATAAATTAGAGATTTTTTTGTTTCTCACAGCATCCCGACGCAAACAGGTGTTTTGGAGATAGCCCTCTTAGGGGAGAGTTTCCTTGCTGAGCAGTCTCCAGCAGTAGGACCCCCGACTATTCGGCATGCAGCAGATTCTTCTACAGCGGGCAGTAGGCAGCTGATGTAGAGGTCCAAGAATTCTAGACCTACAGGTGGTCGACCGCATGACATAGGATCGTGTATGCGAGGCACCTGGGGTGGAGAGCGACTTTCCATGAGCGGACATTGTAACTCCTATGCTGGGGTTGGTCACATGGCACGTGACTATCCGACCCGCCATACAGATGATCAGCAGATAAACGAAAGACCACCCAGACAGAGGCATTGGTTTGATCGAGGTGGACCGCAAGGAGAAGGATAGAGTGGTAGGGGAGCTGGACGTGCAGTTGGAGGTAGACGATGCTTCTAGGTGTTTCCAACACCACCACTAGGAGGTCCACCCCGACTACAGGGAATGGGTGGACAGGTGAGAGATTAGCTTCAGGCAGCTGAGGCCTACGATCATGGAGCTCCGGGAGTAGATGGATAGGAGTGAGACTAGATCCAGATATGGAGACTTTTGTTCAAGTTGCTTCTGGCTTTGTGGATGTTTGATTGTAGATGCTTTGTGTCTTTGTACTATGAGATGTAGTAATAAAAGAAACCTTTATTTGTTGTATTTACCTTCATATCCTATCTTTTTATTGTTACTAAGACGAACCGGTTCAAAAAATGTTGATTTGACCCTCCCTTTCAAGATTCCAACTGGAGGATACCCAGTTACCTCAAGCTGATGCCTAAAGTGTGACTCGACCCTTAGGGGAAAGAGTGACAGTTGGATCTCTTGGTAGTAACGTCGATGCCTTATGACGTCATCCATGGCATGAATACATCATTCATGTTTGGATTGACTGTATTAGGCAATGAATGTGGTTCATCCCGAGGATGATACCAGATTTCTCTTATTGGAAAAAGAAGAAATCATAGCAGCTCTTGTGGGACCGGAGATGGTCTAGGCCACGATAGAGTAGGTCCAGGTCATCTAAGAGTGGATGAGGACAGCTCAGAGACGATAGAATCCTTATGCTGATAAGAGGCAGAGACCACTACAGTTCGAGGATGGCGACCACATTTTCTTACGGGTCTCACCTCGACATGGAATTACGGATATTTGGATAAGTAAGAAGTTATCTCCGCACCTCATCCGACCCTTCAAGGTCCTCAGCATGGGTAGGAGAGGTGGTTTACCACTTGACCTTTCGACCATAGTTTCACAGGGTGCATGAAATCATCCACGTACCTCGGCTGAGGAGATACGTGCATGATCCTTCACACTTCATCAACCTTAGGTAGTTGGACGTCGATGATAGGGCGACATGCGCTGAAATTCCAGTGGAGATCGAGGATCGACAGGAGCGGTCCCTACGTGAATGACCGATTCCTCAGGTGCGCTTTCATTGGCAGTACGGGAACCTCCAGGTGAGCACATGGGAGAGGAAGGCTCAGATGTGTGCTCAGTACCACTTTTGTATCCCTAGTTTGTCTTAAAAGCATTACGAGGACGCAAATCCCAAATATGGGAGTAATGTAAAGACCTGTAAAATTCAAGGGATATTTTTTCTTAATTATCATTTGGATTTTACGAGAACACAGTTTCTGACGGAACCTGATTCCGAGGCCCGGTGTGCCCGGATTCATTTTTCGCAGTTTAGCTCAGGTACATTCAGTGAACGAACAAGCGGGTTTTCCTAAATTTTGAACCGGTGCTCGGAATCGAATTCCGAGGGAACCAATGGAATCGCAGCACCAGTAATTTCATAGGAAGACCATTTCTGAAGTTGTATTTTTTCGGTAGGTGTTGTTTTAATAAAAAGGGTGATGAATAAAAATATAATTATTTTACATTTATATTTTCATTTCTTGTTAATAGATTTAAGTGTTGTGTCACAACACGTTTCCCCTCTTATGTGGTTATAACCTAAGTAATGTAGTTGGGGTGGGGCCCACTTGTAGTTAACTACCTTGGTAGTATATTATTTTGGTGGGGCCCACATGAGCCCCACATTTTCAACTTCCTCGAAACCCCCACCTTTATATAGGTACGCACCTGCACCCCGCAATTAAATGAGAGTCACCTCTTGCATTTCAATTAATGTTTAAATGCCTCATTTATTGGACAGCTAAACCTTCTCAATTAATTCAAATAATTGATTGATTCAAATTTTGAATTTCATAAACATTTGGCTTGTGTGTTGATAAAATAAGACAAGTCTTATTTTATTAGGGGTTCGTTGTGCGAGAGGGATTTGGAGAAATTACTCAAAGCCTTGGAGCACTCCTTCCTCGACAAAGAATGTGAAGAACGCGAAGAACGCCAACCTTCAATGAAGGTCGACAAGATCGTCGGATCCTCAGATATCAACAACGCGACGCCAACGAATATTTTCTCCACGACGCGATGATCCTCATTTCGTGACGCCTTCTTCCGCGACGTGCAATTCCGCAACAAGCCTTCGTCCAACTATGATCGAGGTAGGGGGATTATTTTGTTTGTTCATGATTACTTCCTCCGCCATTCTTCATTTCAAATTGGGCAGCCTGTTATCGAAATAATGGGAGGAGGTTGGACTGCACGAACACGGCTGACTCCCCACTCCCCTTGATTGTTTGATATTGTTTTCGGAAAGAGCAAGGCAACGAGGTGGCGAAGCACCACTCAGGAAATATTAAATGAAGGGCGGAGAAGCGCGGTGCCGTCGCGCCACACAATTGAAGATGAACTAAACTGTGGCGCTATCGCACCGCGCCGGAGAACCACAAAGGTATCGTGGCTGGAGCGGGGCCGCGGCGGAGGGGCGCGGTGCCGTCGCGCCGCACCGGACGGACCAAGGCCGCAGCCATAGACCGCGACAGAGCAGGGAATGAAGGCCGGTTTCCGGCCGCCGGCGTCGGAGGAGTGGGACGGGACCTCCCCAGTCCCATGGAAGTAGCATCCGGCTGGCCGGTGCAGGCCGGCCTGTTGGGGGGAATTGTCGGGGGTCGTAACCCCTGGCTGGCCAGCAGGAGCGGCCCCCAACATGGGGGTCGCAGTTTCACATGGGGGGGCACCGCCCCCCCCCCCCCTCTTTTCTCGACCGTTACGGGAAATCCGTCTGGCTTGATGGCCATACCCGGCCGCGCCCAAGCGGTCCGGACCCAGACATGGATCGGGTCGACCTAGTTCGGGCCGACCCAGGGGGTATCGGGCCGGGTCAGACCGGGCCCGAAGCCCCTATTCGCGGATCTGTTACGGTATTTTGCCAATATCATGGTCTATGGACCTCTGATCGATGCATCGTCAGCTGTGATGTGATCCTTGGATCGAGACGGTCATTTCGTTATATTACACTCAAGGTTTCGGAAAACATTGAGTACGGCCGGGTTGGTTCGGATACGAAACCAACCGGGCCCTCGGACCGGAAACACATATATCATGAGATCCGGACGTCCGATTGACGTTCCGTAGACTTTGTTGGATTTATTTTGATGAGACAAAACTTTTCGCACACTTCACCTAAGTTTTTGTTGCAGTTGGAAAGTGGTTAGGTTGGATTGTACCCGAAATCCAACTGGGCCCCTCGAACGAAAAGGCTCATAACTTTCAGACCGGACGTCCGTTTGACGAATCGTCAGCGGCGTTGGTGATCAAGTTGAGAAAAAATCCCTATGAGAATACACTATGAGAGTTCAGGGTATAGTTGAGATACCTCCGGGTTGGTTGGCAGACGAAACCAACCGAGCCCCTAGGACGAAAAGGCCAGTAACTCACAGACCGGACGTATGATTGACGTGTCGTCTATTGCGTTGAGACCCCTTTGACGAGGCGGTCTTTTGAGATACTTTTTCATGGGACTTGTGATACCTGGAGTATCGACCAGAAACTCGTGGAGCGGACCCTCCCTAAGACAAGCTAGCAGAGTTCAAAGACCTAGTAGCTAACTGGGACTTGACGACTACTGATCGATCGACTCAGAGAGATTCAGATAGCCTAGTGGGGTGCGCTTGGTTGTAGAGGCAGACCCATGGCAGAAGTGTGCTTGGTTGTAGCGTCAGACCTACGGTACTCGACAGAAGGAGTACCTCTGTAGGCTATGAGGGGCTACACATGGTTGTAGTGGCAGACCCATGGTCGGAAGCACTTGGTTGCAGCGGCAGGGCCATAGTACTTGACAGGTGGAGTACTTCAACAGTCCAAGGATAGTGGGATGCGTTTGGTTGTAGTGGTAGTCCCACTGTACTCAACAGAGGAGGAGTTCTCCAGCAGTCGTGGTTTCGATATCGTGAAAATCCTAGTTTGAGCTGAGTCAATGACCTTAGTGTTTACCTCATGATTGATATGGGCCACTTGATAACATAGGTATATGTTTGGGCTATACCTAAGTAGTGGTTATTCGTTGATTTCATAACATTTTTGTTTACTCATGATTGAGATGGGTTACTTGATAACATAGGTATAAGTGTGGGATTATACCTAAGTAAGGGTTATCTGTTGAGATCCTTCTTGTGGTTATCCTTGTTGGATTTAGTGAGACCTTGAGGGTCTCGGGATCACTACTGAGTATCGTAGACTCACCCCTGAATGGGCTATGCCCGCACATCATTGTGTTGGTTGCAGAAGACGGGCAGCGCTGACGGAGGCCGAGTGTTCGAGGACTGGACAGTACCTGGTGGTGGACTTCACGACGAGATGATACTTGGAGGAGGTTGACGGGTGATAGTGTTGAGGAGGCTATCTGTACCTACACATCAGTTAGGATCCGTGGTGGATGATCCAGGAGATTCTCTATCTGTACCTACCCGTCAGGTAGGATCTGAGGTGGACGACCCATGAGCTGCTACTTTCCTTCTAGCTGTTTGTCTTTTCAATTGTACTTCCTTTCAGTTGTAGCTGCACTTTATAGATGGGTTTGTATTCTAGGCCACTTCTTTTCAATACATCCTTTTGTACGTAGTGTTTTACTTCCGCTTGTACTCTGTGGTATTTTATTTATCTTTATAAAGGCAATTCCTTCCTATTTTATCGGGATTTACGCCTTTGGTGCTAGTCTCCAGCCCCTGGCTTATGGAAGGCGGGCTTGGGGTAGTCACGGAACGGGCCCCGAGGACGGGTCGTGACAAAAATATAAACATAAAAGTTAAATGTTATATATCATTGATAATAATTAAATGATTTCAGTTTTTTTATCCATGTGAATGTGAAAATAATAAGGGAAAACATAAATGACCAATATAGGTTATATACAACAGAATGTATCTTGAGATATTAATGAATAATCAATATATCATGGTATATATTATAAATCACGTGGAATGTTATCAATTATTTTAGAATGAAATATATACACGATCAATATAAATGAATTAATATCATCGATTATAATAAATGAATTTTAAATAATGGAAATGCATTCTTTTGGAAATAATGATTTCATACATTATGACATCTTTTCCTTCAATACCCTATGCCAAATTTATTTAAAAACTATGGGCAATGACCCATTTAATTTAGACTATATAGTTTTATCCTGAGACTGATCAATGCATCTAGTGGATATATAATTTTGGGACCAACCAATAACTACATGTCCAATGAATTCCACATATATAGAAAAATATATTTATTTCATGAACAATATTCATTACTTATAAATACTATATTTAGTAAATAATGGGCAATATAAATATTTCTCATTACATCATATATCATTCAATTTAATACACCGTATGATGAAATGGTATCTTATTTATGAAATAATCATATCCATGATGGGAATTTAAGAGATGTGTAATTTTTAATGATCATAATAATATGAATTTTTTATGATGTTGTTAATTAAAAAAACTAATAGAAGATAAAATATGACACTATGTACATCTATAATAGATATGTTTCTAAATTAATTCATGTATTTTTAAAATAAATAATAATAAATGAGTTAAAAATTCTCAAAAAAAAAATTCCTTGTAATATTGTTAAATACTATTGGAAATTGTAAGGAGTGATAAAATTTTTTGGTGGATATAAGGTTTGTTAGCACCCTAATTTTTTTTTAAAAAATCCCATTAGGTGTATTTATAAAGAGTTTTGAAAATGAATTATTTCTGTTAAACATTATAATGTTTATTTTCATACAAGGTAAAATTTCATCGATGACCAAAAATATCCTATATAAATAATTTATGTATGTAAAAATGTCACTTTTTTCTTGAAAGTATCTATATGGAATAAAAATTTACATGATAAAAAATTTAAATAAGACCATATTTTATTTAAATCAATCATATTGAAATAGTATCATGAATCAAATAATTAAAACATATTAATAAATAGACATTCCTATTAAATGAATCAATGATGACAATACAAACACTATAAAAAATTAAACATCTTCATATTATAAAACATGTCTCAATAGTGGGGAAATTTAGATTAAATTTTTACCTCACTTTTCATCATAGTTGAAAATGATTCAGCCCCCTATATAATGGGGTTAGACATGTTATAAATTAATAAAATAGTAATATTAAAATTCATAATATAATATATGATCCTATAATAACATATAATCACCAGTTTTCTAACAAACCTTATTTTTTGTCATTGTTTTGGGTGATAATTTCATTATTTTCTCATCCATGTTTTATCATGGATGTTCTGATTCATGTAAATTGATCATGGTCCCATTATAATGAGAATTTTAATCATGATATAAGTATCATATATAACAATTAAATATATCCTTTTTACATTCCATATAAAGTGGAATTAAAGAGTGGATCAAATTGGTTGGTGGAGGTGATAGTTCACTTGTACGCATGAACAACACTATTTTTTAAAAAAATGTTTCAATATTAGACTTTGTACATGTTATTAACATTTAAAAGTTATTATTTATCATAAAAATGACATATATTCATTTGATTCATATTAGTTAATATTTAAATAAATTGGTGATGAAAATGTAAATACACCACTACTTGGATATGGTGAGTTGTACGTACGCATGAGTGATGATTATGATTTTAAAAGGATTCAAAATATATATAAAATGGTAATATAAAAATAATAATAACATAATATTATTTTAATTTTAATATATTAGTTATTTTATAATAGAATAATCTTATTTATAGAATGTTTATGAAGAAAATAATTGGATAGAATCTATAATGTGGATTACATTCTCTTCATAAGAGAACTGTAAGATATTAAATTATTGTACATAGGGTTGTTCTTATAAGAAGATAATAAACTCTAGACCATATCTTATGATTTTTAGAATATAATTAGGTGGATTTTTTTCATGCTAGATGGCTCAATATGTTGTAAATAAGAGGGAGAATGGATGTACTTTCATATGTTAGGGGAGTTCCATTCGCATAAAATTAAAAAAATTAAAAATTACTATACATTAAATTAAATGTAAAAATGGATCAAAATATTTATAATTAAAATAAATTATTTGATTAATTAAAAATAAAATTATTGAATAAAATTTGGCCATTTATTTTTAATGTGTCCACCATTAACATATAGTGTTATTACCCTATTATTCATTTTTACAATTACTGTAATATTATAGGATTCTTTCCACTAAGGTTCATGAATGTTACAATAAAATGAAAAACGACACACAAATGGTCCATGTTATATGTTTTAAATATTATCCAATTAATTTGGCTGAATCTAAATTTCTATGAACTGTGTGTCATTTAATAAAACAATATTTATTATAAAATATCAGTAATTCTATTTTGACCCTACCCATTAAATTGGAATTTAAATACATCCAGAAAAATATTTATTTTGAATATAATAAATTAAAATATAAGTAAAATGTTATAGTTATCAACCAAATACATAGAACATAATAATTGTTTAATATATTATCACATTTTTACTTATTTAATATCATTTATTTCATTTTGTTATTAATTATATAAATGTAATGTTATTAGTGAACATGAATTTAATTTAATTATTTAACTACATAAACTTATAAATAATTTATCTTGATATAATTTAATTAAACTTTTAAATTACAATTTTTAGCATAACATATGTCGTATTAATAACATTCCAAAAATATTAAAGATATTGAAATAAAAAAAGTGACTTTTTTGTTTTTTTCTCATTTAAATATGATAAAGGAAAACATGAAGGATAAATGGAATCAAAAGGTAATATCTTTTATTTTAATATTATTTTTTGAATAAATATAATCATCCAATAAAAATAATGAAATTTTTGGATGATTTTTAATGCTCTACCACATTATTGTTAACCCTAATTACCTAATCTACAACTATCACGGAAGAATTTAGTTTGTATGGTTAGTATTCTGAAAAATGAGAATTAAATGTGACCTATATTAAAAATTTGTTCCTCCAGATTCCCAATATGGATACTATTTTTCTGGATTCTACATAAATAATTTATTTAAATTATTTTATGTTCAAAACAAAAAAAAGCAATAGTAAACAAAATTCTTGAAAAATGTATTCATACGTATTAAAATGATTGTATAATAATATAAATTATAAAAATAATAAAAAAAATCAATATTTAGAATATTAATAATTTAATTTATGTAACGTTTCATTAAATCAATTTTAAAATAAAATGAAAAATTTTAAATACCTGTAAAAAAATAATTTTCTACAAAGAACAATATTTTTTACTATCCATAGAATAATCTTGTTTTTCAAAAAATTACCCACAAATTCACACCTAAGACAACTATAAAGGGTCTATTTCAAAAATGATGTCAATTTCATGAAATTTTTTTATATTTTTTTAAAATATTAAATGAAAATTATACTTTTCAAATGAAATAAAATATAATAATTGTATAGAGAACATTGATTTGAAGTATGAAATGACATTATTAAAAAAAGTTGTATTTTATTTCATAAGAATGTTTAATTTTTATCGAGTATGAACTTAATATATATTTAATAAATTAGTTAATATTATTCAAAACCTAAAATTTGATGGCTAGATTATAGTGACCATATTTTTTAATAGTAATATTTAGTTGATATTTTAGGTTAGGTGTTTCGAATTTAACATTTTATCAAACATAATTTTATTTTAAAAACCTACTATATTGTATATATGGGTAAAAACATCAGCTAATCTTGTCCAAATATTGTTTAATGAGTGTATTTTTTATTATTATTATTTTATATTTTGTAATATATTACAAACCTTCCATATAATCATTAAAATAAATTTATTTTAATTTAATATATTTTTGTAATTACATAGGATCACCTTTATTATCTTACAAAATTTAACCAAACCTTCTATATTCCTCACACTTCTGTAACTATATAAATCGATGAAGATCAATAGAAATCACTTCTTAACATACCTCCCCACTCTCTATAGGCAATTTCCCCTGAATAATCCATCGTATATGTTATATGGTGTGAGAGACAGGTGTTATTAAATGGGGATGAGTTAAATGACATGCATAACTAGTGTCAACATGAGGTAAGGGGTTTATAAACACAATTTCCATCCATTAGTTTATGAATCTTATTCCCTAAAATTTTTATTCCATTAACATGTATGAATATATATATATATATATTATTTTTTATTTCCACTTTTTTATATGCATTAACATATGTAAAGATAATCACTTCATGGATTAATTATCACATAAAATTTCATGATCTTTAAAAGGGTTATCTTTCTACCAATCTCATTTTCCAATGACATATATCATTTCATGATCCATCGTTTTTCTGTATTGACTAATTCCCCATGAATTAAATTTAACACTTATCTTATTTAATTCACGTGATTTTAAAATCCACACAGTATTCATTATTTAATTGAATTTTATTTTAAAAGTTACCAATATAATAAAGGTGTAATGATACAATCTCATTTATTTTCAGGATTTTTTACATTCACAATTTCTTGTGGGAAAATTTTGTAAAATAAATTTCTTAATTCATAAATATATTCATATCCTTTGGTTATTTATTAGGATTTCGAGGTTTCATTTAATGTTTTTATTTATGGTATATAAAAATAAAAAAATACGTGTTTAAAGGAAAACCCAAAATTATATTTGTTTTTTTCCATGAATAATTTCTCATCCATATCCATCGTCTCAAAAATTATTTCATCAATTTGATTTTTTAGGAAACAATTATTTCTAATGTCATTTTCAACATTATCTGAAATTCAGTCTTATTGTTTTAAATGTAAATTTTCATTATTTTATGAATATAGTACTTTTTTTACCTGAACTATGAAATGAATGTTTTTTAACATTATATAAATGGGATTTTCACTCATTTTCATATGTATTAGTTTATTTTATGGTTCCTTTATAGTTACCCATGGATAAATTAATAGAAAATATTATTCCCAATATCCATGTAATTTTAATTTAATTCATGATTGAATGAAGTTGATATTTTCACTTTTTTCAATGAAATGTCATAAATGTTCTTTAAAATGGATTATTAATCATTGGGAACATCCTTCATATTTCGAATATCCAATAATGGAGATATTTCACAATGATACCAAAATTATTAATTTACAAGATTTCCTACATATTTATTAAAAAGATAATAATGGAACACATTTCTTTTTCAAAGGATAATCATGATAAATGGAACAGTTGTTGTTTTCAAGGGTGTTATATTTAAAAGTTATAGAATCTAAAATTTTCATGCTATGGTACGTTGGAATATATATGAATTAATTAAGGTTATTTCCATTATAAACTAAGGATGTTTGGTTATAATATATACCAAGGATGAGTGGGGTACATTATAAACCATGGATGCGTTGTTCAATTAAATCCCTCTAATGAATTGGTTAAAGCGGTTCATACGACTAATTGAAAGAAACATATAATATATGAAATAGTTAACTACAATTAGTTTCTTTTAAGATAATATGATATTAATTTGTTCCTATTACACCAAATTGATATTAAAATCCTCAATGATTTTAGGATTCCTTTATAAATGTTAGATGTTTATAGATACCAACAATATATTTCAATTAAAAAATGGGTTTGAATATTTCCAATCTTTAATGATTATTGTAACATTTATTATGATTGGAAACTAAATTGACTCTTTCATTTGTTAGGTATTATCTTCCATGTCTAAGTATTTATGATCAAAAAAATTTGCACCTTAATATTAATATATAATTTCCATGATCAATGATCATGTAATGATAATATTATGTTCAAATTATTCTCACAAAATATATTTAATATATATTGTGTATATATACACATAATGATAATTTGAGGTCACACATATTATGTTACTATTAGCCATGTTATAGACAAATATTTTATGTGACATAAATCTATAAGGGTTTAATGTTGGCAATGATGCTGTCTTAATCTTGTATAAGAAAATATGGGTATAGTGAAAAAAAATATCAATTAACACAATGTGTATTTTTAAGTGTTATTGTTTTATAAATATTTAAAACTTTAAAAGAAAAATTAACTTTGATATGTAAGTTAAAAATTACAAAGTTTACAGTGTATATATTGGATATACTAGTTTTTGTCATGTTTATCAGTATCAACTATATAAATCTATTGATTATGTTTATAGAAACGGTTCTGAGTGTAAATATTTAGTACTATTATAGATCGTACCCGTGATTCATATAGAAAAGATTGGAGATTATGATATTTTATTTTGAGTTACCAATAAGAGTTATGGATACAATCACCAGTTAATAATTATAACATTGATAACAAATTCAATGTTGTAGAATGACATTAGAGATTTTATGTTATGGAAAATTAAGGGGAAAATGATATTTTTTCAGATGTTTTATTGGTATGTGGTTAGCGTCATAAATAGGATTAACAAGAATGATTTTTAGAAAAATATTATTACATTATGGAGGTTGTAAGATGAACGGTTTGACAGAACCATTGAGGATAAAACATGTTTTAATGTTTAGGTAATCAAGGATAATATTTCTATAGGGAAACTTCTCTATTGAATTATCTATGATTAAACATTATTATTATTGTGGAAATTAATGGAGTTAAATATATTATTTTACATATGAATGTTTATTCATTTTTTATATTATATTCTTAGTGAATGCCATTTTATATTTATTATATTCCATAGTATTATTATATTAACATTTTATAAATTATACAATATATTAAAAGTTGATTTACAAAGCAGAAGAATGATTCCCCTTGGATATTAATCCCTTGGAATATAGGACAAGATAGAAGTGGAAACTTTTTAAAACACTCAACCAATGAATAAAACTGAATTCATGTAATTGAAAAAAATAAAGTAATTATATTTTCTAAATGTCATAGAAATTTTAACAAAAGTATTCCACAAAAATTGAAAATGTTAATTTTTATAATTAATTATATTGAATTGAGGTTCTTCTTTCTCCCTTATCAATCATGATTTTTTGTAATGAATTTTTACCTGATCACATTTTCTACAACTATAAATAATTATTTGGACATTAATTTAATTTAAAATATACATATTTTCACTTATGATGAATTTCCAACAAGTTGGAATCCTATTTAAATATTATTCCTTATGAATGTTAGATATATCTTTTCCTTGATAAAAATATTGTTTATTTAAGTCTTTTTTTGACTTGGGTTGTCAACAAAGGGATTATCAAATATAAAACACATTATTTACCAAGAATGAGCTGAAATTGGGGGGGGGGGTAAAATTATTTAATGTAAAAATAAAGTAATTTCATATGGTTTTAAATTAAATTATGTTCGATAACCAATAGGATTCGAAGCATTGAGTTTTAATTTTCTTGGAATTATTTTATTAAAATAACATTATTATAACATAGCCTTTGAATTTGTAAAAATTATTTGAGTAACCACATTAGAATATATATGTGTGTATATATATATAATGATCACATTAAATAATTTTTTTTTTGCAAACGACTGGTAAATAGAAACATAAATTTTAAAATATTCGTTTTTTCATCAAAATTATGTTTTCTAAAAAATGATTTTTATTAATTTTTGTGAAAAATATTATATTAATTGATATAAAATATTTTATTTTTTTATAATATTGATATCATATTTTAAATCATTGCCCAAAAATTATTATATGATGACATTATTTATATTTTCAAAAATAATTAATTATTCAATGAATAATAAAAAATTACGTTTATTGATTTATGCCATTATTTTTATGTTTTTTATATTTATTTTTTATTCTTTTTTAAAATATTTTTAAATCCTTTTAATTAAAAAAAATATATTTAATATCATAGTTATAAAATTGATACTTAATTATGATAAAAATAGTTATACATAAATATATATTTTTTTGGAAAATGTTTTTTCATCACCAATCACGATATTATTTTAATGTTAAATTATAAAAATTATAGGAATTTAGTTTGATAAAATGGATTAAAAATAATTAATTATCAATTCCAAAAATTTCAAATAGTACATCAATATTAACAATCATAAGGAATTGTATCAATATTAAAATTCAATACCATAGTAAAGGGGAAATTGTGTTAATAAGACTTAAAACAAATGTGAAATGACTGAAAAATCATCAAAACAATTGATTATAATATTTTTAATATTTTTTGATAAACCAACAACTTTTTATTATTAAAAAAATGGAATTTTGGATTAATTTTTATTTGATAAAGAAAATTATTATATTTTAAGTATTGTATAATTCCAAAATGCCATATTATTAGTTTAAATATATGTAATATTTTTTCATATTGATAATAGAATGTTATGAATTTTTTTAAAAATATATTCATAATAATATATTTCATTATAATAATTTATATCACTCCATCTTAGAACATAAGACAGATAAAAATGATAATTTTATAGCTAATATACCTAGAACACATTATGTACTGATTTCGGTTATGGAAAAACTGATAAATGGTAAGATGCATTCCCCTTCCTACTCAACAACCCCCTAAGGTCACTCAAAATTTGGAGCAATATTACATTTCCTCGGTCCATCTATAACCGAAACAAGGTCAGACTTTCTATAACATCTGATCACCAAATGAAAACTCTAGTGCTCTATATCAATGATCCACATCTGATTTATTCCATATCTCTTCTATCATCATTCTTTGAAAAATCAACTGAATATTTTCTTTCATTTCTTTAACCAAGATTGGCCTCAATAATTGACATCCATTGATCTCTGACCACCACAATGGAGATATTCAAGGCCAACTATCTAAGGCCTTAAAAAGAATAATATGGTCACAAATTGGTAAATATGGTTATAGGTGAACTCAAAAAGTCCCAAATGGTCATCCCAAGATCCACCACAATCATGTATTAATTGAAAATTTATATTTTCAATAATATTTCGAACTCTATTTATCTGGACATCTATCTATGGATGGAATGTTGTACATAAAAGACAATGATATCCTAGTTCGCCTTGAAAGCCTCTAAAAAATAGATACATAGAAATGGGATCTCTCTCAGAGACTCTAAAATTTATAACTCCTTGAAAATAAATAATATCTTTCAAATATATATTTCCAAACACCTAAAAATTGTTTGAGTCAAGAATGGTTGACGAGTTAATTTGTTAAGCCCTCCGATTGATCATAAACCATACCACATTCTTCTTTTTTGGTTATTTGAAAAATGAACTAAAAAATTCATAAAGACCTCATCCAACTTCCATGTTGGAATTGGAAGTGGCTGAAACAAATTAAAAGGTCTCTGGTGTTTTACCTTGACCAATTAACACGTACAAAAATGAGACACAAAATCAGTTATAACTCATCTTATACTTGGACACTAGAATCATCACCACATATCATTAAACATATTTCTAGTTCCTAGGTGAAATTCCCACATTGAAATATATAAATCCCCCACAACATATTTTATCCTAGTAAAATGTACAACATATATGTATCAAAAACATAGAATACCCTTCATAGGGAATGACCACTAATCAACGACCTCCCTACCATAATGAGATTTTTTTGATGCAATAGAGATCCTCAACTAGCTATTATCCATGAAGAATAATCCCATAAAGAGAGGAGCTCATGTGATCATTAAACAAAGAAAATATCATCCATGAATTTCTAATCTCATATATGAACCCATAAAAATGATATATGGTGTTTCTCTATTCTGATAATTAATTCATGATGTGGATCAATCGTTTTTTTGGCGAAAAGAATCCGCGTTGACATTCCATTTCCCCTACGAATAAGAAATAACAATGTAAAATGGTTTCAAGTATTTCACACAATGCCGATAATAGAGATTCAAATATGTTTAAAATATGATCAAACACAAACTATTCTCTATAGAATGAGAAATAAACCATTATAAAAATGGTTATTACACCAACACTTAAGTTCATGCAACGTAGTTGTCAGTTCAAAGTCATGAGATAGAAATATTTTCTAATGTGGAAAATATTAGAGAGATACATCAACTTTATGTGATTACCTTATATAAGAACACAATCCAAACATGAAATATATGCATCCCAAAAGACCACATATTCATTCCTGGACTCTAGAAGAGTCAACAACCATAATGTCTTCTAAATACATTACATTTCAATAGTAAAACATTGAAATTTATCATCCCAAAAGATGTCACTCCCATCTGAGTTATAGAATTCATTAGAAAATCCAACATTGAGAAATCGAGTATAAAACATTCCTAGTTTCTAGGTAACCCCACGAATCTCTAAATGTAATATACTTTACATATATTCTCCCATGTCCTTAAAACATTCACAATTATATGATGAAAATAGATACCATGTTCAAATAGCATGTGTCCCAAGAACTTCTCCAATATAGAAATTATATTTCAATAACAAGGCATGAAATCAGTTATTTCTCAACAATTATAGAACTACACTTATATGATGATCATGATCTACCTAGGAAACAAATTAAAAAAGGATGTCATCCACAAAGGATACCATGAATGTATTTAGATACCCATTGAATATACTATTTATTAACCCCATTAAGACTGCATGATCATTGGATAAATCAAATAGTATGCAATTGTTCTTAAAATGGTCATACATTCTCTAAAATTTTGTTTTATGAATGTCTTATTTCTTTATTATAAACATATTATAATCATCTAAATGATAAATATTTAAAAAAACCACCTCTATAAAAAATCCTAATAGATAATCAATATGTTGAAATAGATACTTTTTTTAACATAACTTGATATATTTTTCGGTAATAAACAGAAACACGAAGATACCGAATATATTTCTAAGTAATGAGAACTAGAACTACCGAAGGTGACACACTTGGACTAATAAATCCATTATTAAAAATATCATCCCATTTATTTCTTAACTCTATCATTATAATGGGAACTATATGGTAAAATGGAATACATTCTCGATGAGTACAACATACTAAATAAATAGAAACCTAACCTCTCAAACTGGTGAAAGACTAGAGAAGTCATAAATACTTATATCAGGAAAACCAAACCTTACATGAGAGAGATCCTAACACAAATATTATTTCTCCCACTAAAACTCAAACATAGATATTACATTCCCCAAATCTGGATAATAAGGTCTTTCCCTACTCATCCTCACATCCCATTTTCCCAATATGATATGGAAATCCCCATCAAGAATGGTAATGGAGTCCTGATAAAGATAAATATCAATTTATACATTATTATAAATCGCGAATCTATCTAGAATATAATGTTACGAATTTTCATTTCAAAAATATGAAACCAAAAAGAAAGATCAATCTATAGTAAAGAGAAGACCCAATTAAGACAATCGTGACCATGCTACCTCATTGTTGTAGTGAGTGTATAAATATGTATTATAGAGAAAAAAATTACATATAATGATTTAATATAATGAAAATATAAGATGAAATGTACTAATGATATGCACTAGTGTAAAATAATAGAGTCACTAATGTTGAAGAAATAGTTATGCTGCCCCTAACAATCACATGACCTATATCGGTTACCATTGGAGACTCTTCCACTATGTGAAGAAGCGACATTTCAGATGCATCTATATAGACCCCCTTAGTTCATGGAGAATTTGTTTTCACTATATTGTTTTATGGGAAAGATGATCTTGTTCCACTCTAGTGAGTATAATACACATTAAAAATCATTTACAAGTTTCCCGAGAACATGTAGGAACAAAATACCTTTAGTTCCATAATAAAAACTTTTTTTAGTTCCAATGCTTTCGACAGTGGTATTAAATAAAATGGTATCTTTTAGGCACTAAAGGAGGTCTATATGAAACCTAAAATCTAGAAACTCTACGACAATAATCATTAATCTTCTTTAAATTGTGGGAACATACAGAACATCCATTGGGAGAGAAAAGAACTCCAATCAACCCTGAATTACCAGCTTGGCCCACCTCAACCGAGAAAGCTCTAAATAATAACACATCATAATAAGATAGATTCAAAATTAAAACATAATAGAGAATATCTAATTTATTACCCATATCAAATTATTGAGTCATTATATTATCATTTGACATTATCTCAGGTGAATAGTAAATATGCTCAATAAAAATAATTTCATATCCTGTCATGGTCCTGTCCCCCTACTCACATTTGAAAAAACACAAAACTTTTACAACACCAAATACTCATTATATAAATTGTAAGTAAAAATTGAATTAGATTCCTTCAAATATACACCATCTGGAATTTAATCTACTAAGATAGTGTCCACTGTCTCATTTTATCTCCCTCTATATTTAAGGTAATACATTTCACATTGTAAAAAATTAGATTTTCAATGATGTAAAATAAAACATCAACCCTTCTAAACAATTACTTATCCTATTGATGAAAATTGAATCCTTGGAATGTTAGTGGATTATGGATAAATAATTATGGGGTCAAAATCGTAAATTTTTTCTTCAGAGGTTCTATACTATTAGCTTGAATGTGAATATATGCATGTGTCTGTCCCAGATCCTAGATAGCACAAACAACCACCTCAAGCAGAGTTGAGTCCATGGTTTTATTTGATCACTCTGGTTCCCTAGTAGAATCCTCCTATAACCTATTAGCACCTATTCATGGAGGAATTATGTTAAAAAACATGAGAATAAAATATTAAAGAAATCAAAAATTATACTTTGATTGATAATTAACAAGATAAATAGGGGAAACTAATCCCATTAGATCAACAAAAGACATGGATTTTAAACCATCAAAATCAAAAGAAAAGAAAATACTACAACTAATCCTCAAAATTTCATTCCAAAACTACCCATGATGATATATGTCTAATTTCAATGAGAGAATACTTGACATTCAATTTAAACTACCTCATATTTTCAATCAAGATCTCAAACAAAACATAATAAAGTCAAGGAAATATTATTAACCTACATCTTTGATACCATTACTTCCCAAACAATCCAAGATATTGTGGAACCCATATACTCAACCAGGAACTGTCATGAACTGATGGGAATTTCAAATCTCCAAGGGTTGAAAACAAGATCCTTTATTCAAAAAGATAATTGTTTAATAGAATTTTCACACAATTAGTGGGAGAAATGATATAACATAGAATTCTAAAAAAACTAAATTTGGATAACAATAAAAGAAGACAAATTGGTTTATAAACCCATATTAGATCCACAATTTCATATAAACTGAAATATAAAAAACAAAAATCCCAACAGAAAAACACCCCAAGACCAAAGATAAACAACCACACATCAAAATAGTGATTTTTCGTTGCTCAAACAATGAAAAAATATCTACAAACATCCACCGGAACTCTTAAGGTGTGTGCTAAAATCCTAGAAGGTTATCACCAAGGATTTCATACTATGATACCAAAATAAATAACCAAACAAATATTTTTATTTTAAATAAAATGTTCATGAAAGTACAATGTAATATTTCATACAAAATATTATTTTCATTTAAATTGATGTAACCTTCAAAAAAATTTCTTTATATGAATTTTATATAGAAAAATTTATATAAATTCGAAACAAATATGTAATGATATTTTAAAAACAATTTCATATATAAAAAATAATCAAAAATAATAAACAAGGTAGTCAACCATGATTTGTGATAGTTCCATGTTATGGGATCCTAAAACACTTATAAGGTGATAACAACCTTTTGACCATTGATCCCAGTGACATTATCCCAATAGAAGAAAACATCTAATTGGAGATAAGATCTATCAATAATTTTATTTTAGAGTTATAAAGCGTTATTCTTATGCGTGGAAACAACAACCTATTGGGTTTTTTTATGATAACTCACTAACATCCTAGGATTGAATGATCTAAAATAATAATAAGTAGTGGTAAAATTATTCCAAAACATTTCAAAATAATTTTTCCCCATATTCCATCTCATTATTTTAATTTATCTTAAAAACCCAATATATGAGTTTTTAATCAACTCATTCATTTATGCATGACAAAACCAATGGGTTCCTATCAAAAAAATTTAACTTGTATTCTAAAAATCAATTTCGAAAAAAACATTTTACACATTAAAATCGAAAATTTCCATCAAATATAAATCACACCCCAATTTAATGGATTTGGGGGTTATTCCCCAGTTTCATTCTATTTAAATTTAACATACCAATTCCCTGTAAATTGTATTTTAAAATTTTAATTGAATTAAATTCAAATAATAAAACAATTATACATTAAATTAATCGGCCAATCGTAAATGAACCCACCTATTATATATCGTAGGATCATGTAAAACAATTTCCCCAACATGAAAGTCCAACAATGAATGTCACCATCAACGATATATGAATAAATCCAAGATTCAATATCTAAAATAATATATATTAGGCACTATAACAACATCGTGTTTTAAAACACATCAGTAAAAGAGAAAAAAATATCATGGTTGAATGAATGGTGGAAGAAATTGTACCGAAGATAGATCAAATAACTTCTTCCAAGTATTGATCCATATAAAAAAGGGTCTAGAGGAACCCAAATCTCCTCTAGGGAGAACCCAAGTCGTAATAAATTGTTTTAGGGTTTAATGGCTTCATCGAGTATATAAAACAAATGTTTAAAAAATTTCAAATATGTTTTCAAAATTTAAAATTATCATTCTCATAATTAGCAGGGTAAGGCTAAATGGTATCTCAATCCATTCTCCATAATATTGCACCCATCTAATGGGGTTCTTGGTTTCTACTAGGTGTTTTCATAGTTTATCAAATAGTTTCCCAAGCATCCAAGCCCATATATGATGTGTTTTCATAGTTTTCAATAGATTGGAACATGGTTTTGGGACACCATGCACAAACTGTGCACAATCTAAGAGACTTATAAAATTTTCAAAATTTTAATTGATACACCCCTAAATGAGACCAATGAAATGTAGGATTAAAAAGAAAGTAAAAGAGTACCTAGAAATATTACAAGTATATTATAATTGTTGGGGTTTTTTAGGTTAATCAAGATATATGGTTATCTATTTGTTGAGTGATCTAATTTTAAAATTTGGAGTGAATGTGGATACTTTGGAAATAAATGTATTATCAATTCCTTATTATGTTTATTAGTTTATGGAATTATCTTAGCATCTTCTAAGAGTATTGGAATTATTAAATATGAAAGGATTATACTTCTACTCTTTTTTGGACCCCTTGATATATTATTATTTAATGCTTTAGGGATAAGAATGATTCATCATTGATACCCATAACATGGAATATGAGATGATATATTAGTGGAAACATATTAAAACATTCCACCAAATATTGAAATTATATTTTTTATTTTATAAAAATCATTTATTACTATATTCAAATGTTGATAGTCAGTATAATTAAAGAATCCCTCAAAAATAAAAAATTATAACTTTTTAAAATTATTTCTATTGAATTAATTGTCTTAATTATCTTTTATTAATTCATTATTTTAGATACATTAAATTTTACATGATGAAATAATCTATGAATCCCCATTGTAATTTTGATGTTACATTTAACCCACTAGTCCTTATTTTCACATGCCAATAATGTTAGGTAATTTTTCAACCATGTTTTTTTATTCTAGATGAGCTTCATTTATCCATTTCCCTCTTTTTAAAACGGAATTTTATTAACAATTTTTATTATGAAGGTTTTCAAAAAAAGAATTTTTAAAATTAAACCCATGGATTACCAATCTCGAGATCAAATGCAAATAAAACCATTTATTTAAGGGGGAGAATGTAATACCGTAATACTTTAAAATAAATCTATGTCCAATAATGTATATAAGGAACATCAATGAGAATTAATTATCACAAGATATTTTTATTTATATATGAAAAATATTACTTAATTATTGAATTGGTTGTCATGAATTAGTGTAACATCCTAAGAATTCAGTATATATATTTCTTATTAATTTATTCTTAGATTAATCAAAATTTTAAAATGAATTGAAATAGAACACATGATACATTATTAAATTATTATATTCATCCATAAAAGAAAACATTGATAAAATATAATATATTGATATACGGTATAAAATAATTACATTTTATAAATTAAAAATATTATATTATATAATAACCTTTGAAATAGATGATGTTTCAAACAATCATTTTAAAATAAAAGTAATTTTTATTTATATTTCATATTTTCTATTAAATCGTATATATTTAAAATTTTGAAAAATAATTAGACAAAATTTAATGTTTTTCAATTTTAAAAAAATTACACAGTTCACATTTTTGTGAATTTTCAATAAATATATTTTGGTAGTCAAAATTTTTTTTAATGAAAACTATGATTTTTTATGAGTTTATTAATATTCATGAATTACCAAGAAGGTAAAAAAACATTTATGGGATAAAATATAATGTTTTGGAAAAACATTATATAGTTCAAGTTATTATTTTTTATATAGAAATCACATTTCCAATGTTTATAGAAATAAAGTAAAATATTAAATTTATAAACAAAAAATATTTTATGCGTATTATGTCAAATTAGTAATATTTTTTAAAATTTTATTAATTTGATTATTTTCATATGACCTAAAATAACCGTATTTATAATTAATCTATTTAGATCATAAAAATTATTTAAATTATTAATTTTAACTCACATTTAAATTATAATATTAAAAACTAAATTATATTATAAAATTGTTTTAAGAGTCAAGTATAATTATTGTAATAAATAACATTCCATAAATTAGAAAAATTAGAAATGATAAAATTAATATCATATATATTATTATAAAAATAAAATTATGTTTTTATATAAATATTAATAAAAAATATTTAAATTAATTTACATGGGGGAATTTAAAATTCACCATGGTAAAAAGTACACATGGGTAATATTTGATTTTAATGAACAATCCATTAAAAAAATGAAATGATTCTAAAAATTTGGTCCATGGGAGAAATTTTTACCTATAATTTCCCATAATCTATCATTTAATTTTATGGGGCCCTTGGACATTGAATTGATAAAATTATTAATTTAATAATATAAGATAAATACAAAAATATTTTTCAATTTCTTATAAACGTTCACATTTACAATCCTTATTTACACTCCCTTAATTTAGAATTATTTTTTAATAATTGTCTTATTTTTTAATCCTAGAACCATATATCACTATCTATTCCATTTAGATACCCAAAAATATTAATTCCCTTTATTTCAAAAGATAGTTCCAAGGAAAATCAATATTTGCAACATGAATATTACACCCCCCCTTATATTTCTCTTTTTAGATTTACTCTTCCCAATTTCTGCTATGATTGTTAATATAATTACCTAGGTATCATATATATAAATATTTTATTTTAAATTTTATATTTTTTGTTTAAAATTAAATATTTACTTACTTTTTAGGATCAAAAAAGTGAAAACACAAACGTCGATCATGTGTATGTTCGGATATTCACGTTCATGACATGATGTGGTTCTGTTTCCATTACCAAATACTATTATCACTATCAAGGATGGTTTTCATTTTTAATTATTTTTTTATTTCAGTATTGAATCTTTAAATGATGAACATTTTCATTGTCTATTATTCCATCTATTTAAAAAAGAATTGTACACTTAATCATGAATATGTGTGGACCACGTCATCAATAAATTAACTATCTAATTTCAATTATCCACTTATCATTGATGAAACTAAAAATGTAATTTGTAAGATATAATTATATGTAAAAAATTATAATAATTGTTAAATTATAATAATTGTTAAATTATAATTTTTCATATACCATCAAACTAGTCATTTATTGATAAATGGGTTAGTAAATCATGTTTACGTGTAGACTACAAGAAACATGAATGAAAAATTCTATTCGTTAACACTATTGAAAATTAATCATTCATTGAAACTATTTTATGATGATATTATATAAATATTAATTTTATAATGATCTTTAAATTTTATTTTAATATTATGAAATATAACATTCTTACTCACTACATTATTACGACAAACTATTCTTTTAGACGGTTTACCACATACATGAGAGAAGTTGAAATGTTTATATGGTGAATTATTAGGGAATGTAATATAATTATATTGAAATTGAATAATAAGGAATAAAATATATAATAATTGTTATGGAGTTAGAAAATAATTATATCTAATCATGTTATCAATATATCATCTTTGTTCTTAAAAAATAAATGAAAAAGGTTTTCCTCCATCATCATTTCATTAGTCATAAAAAAATATAATTGTGATAAAATTGAAACATTCTAAATAATGATTGTATTTATAGAGAAAAACCTTATTAATTAATGAATGTATTAACATTTTACCAATGAGCATAGATAAAAATTATCATTATAAGGAACCAAAATCAATAAAATGTTTTATCATTTGATGATAAAAATAATCTATAATGAACCAATATATTCATATAAAAAATACATGTGTATATTATAAAATTGTAGTAGTGAAAATAAAATTCATTAAATAGTTTATTAATATATTTATGGTTTCTTTATAGGAATTTATAGTGTAATCAAATAATAATAGAAATAATGTAATAGAATATCGTCTCAAACTGTCTTCATTGAGACACGTTTTACTTTATGCACCAATTAAATTTTATGTTTTTTATATTTTACCCAATTGAATTGTTATCATGGAATACCATTCATTATTTGCATGTGATGATTTTTTTCATGATATCCCTCATCACCATTTTTTTATTATAGTGTTACTAAAGTCATTATTTTGTTCTCATCTAATGTTGTTTTTAATGAGTTGGAAAATAAATTCATAGTTTTGATATTTAAATTATATTTTTCATTCCTATATCTATTAAAATAGTTTATTGACGTTTTATTTTGGATAATTAAATATCATCAATAATATCATACCCTTTTACGATAATATTCCTTAAAAATTCATGATATTGACTGGAATATCTATTATACATTCCAACAGATATTTCTATTCTCTATCCATATTTCACCAATTAATGGTGTTTTGTATAATGTTTCAAGTGATGTTAATACTAATCATCACGTCTTACAAATAATTGGTTTTATCATTAGATTTTATGAATTTTTTTTCCTTAAATATTTTAATATTATGTTACATATTTTTCAACATTATTTTGTTTTCAAAAATGTATCTTTCTAATGAAATGTTTTATAATATTTGGAAATGCATTATTTTGAATTATTTCAAAAAATGGAATTTCCATCAACATTTTATTTTAGGAAAATTGAAAGGAATAATTTAAAATGATTTTATATATGTCATCTTAAACAAATGGAATCTTTTTTACTTTTTCCATGTGAATATATATTTCCACCAAATTTTGAATTTTCTTTGCCATTTCCCCATTATGCATTAATGTTTTTGAAAAAAATGAAAATATTAATCTCATGGATTAATAAGATATACCTTTTGAAATTTTTTTAATGTAAATGGGAAATTAGTACTTTTATAGAAATTTTTCTGATAATTCTATGAGTATTCATAGTATCCATTTAATGCCTTATCAAGTGTATTCTTGATATAATACAATCCACCATATTAATCTCAATGGATTATGAAATTCTATTTCATAAATATGGTTTGATAAATATTTTATATTGTCTAATATAATCAACCAATTTAATGAGAATTATTTACATTAATTACATTCCTCCATTAATTAAAAATGTTACATTTATTAATAGAAGGTTGTTCACATTGATGTCCTATTAATCGATTTAATAGGCAGATTGTTATTTGAAATATATTTCAATTTACTATATAGTGTAAATATAATCTCTATAATGATATTTTTAAATTGTATTTACATATAACTTCACCTAAAATCATCGAATACACACTTATTTTCCATGGCTTTTTAATGTCTTATTTATCAATAAAATTATAAATACTTCCTTCGAGAACTACATGAAAAGTATATAAAACCCAATTTATTTTCTTTTGTTTTTATTATATATTGATTGAAACCATGTTTCAAACATTTGATGGATTTTCATTTTGTGATCGGTGTGTGTGAATATTTATTACCCCCACTCCATTTATTAATGTTACCATCTAAACAGATATTATAGTATGTGTGTAGTTATCATATCCAATTATGATGTTCAGGAAGCTAGCCTAGCCAACATTGTTTCATTAACGATGCAGTGAGCCGGGAATTATGCTTATAATTTTTTGTTTTAGTTTTCTACATATTTATGAGATTCCATGATATAAATTTAGGATCATTGTTTTATCCATGTATATATTATATCACATGAGTTTTTAATTCAACCAGTTAATGACCATCCTCCTCGTGATATCATATTATGCATCACATCTCTTAAATTATGCATTATAGGTTTTTTTACTCGTATTGAGCTTTCGGGATCACCCTTTCTTTTTTTCTATATTCTCACATTATTAAAGAAAACTATTACTTATGTTAATGAAATAATATTATCTTGTGTGGGGAATTATTGGGCGATGTTGAAGATTCATTCTGGATTTATAATATTATTATATAATGGAATAATAGATTATATTTGATGATAAGACATGGGATTCATTAGTTGCTGTTTATTTATAATTATCTACAAATATAAAATAAATGTTCCTGGGATTTAAAATTTGTAAAATATGTTTAAATCTTATATTTTATCTAATATTTTATTGTATATTATGTTTTTCAGAATTCGATAGGGATTGAAGATCAGGGGAAGTAAATTTGGTGTTGTTATAAATTTAGAAAACATTACATGTTATGACAATATCGTATAAAAATGATATAATATTTATGAATAATTTCCAGGCTTTAGGATTTATGTGTATTTAGGGTTTAAATGTTACATATAAACCGTTATGTTTTATATATTGAATATATTATGTGGTTATATAATTAAGATAAGATTAAATTATATGATTCCCTTTGTATAAGTCAAATTATAGGATGAACAACTATAGTAAATGAAATGTATTGTTAGTTTATTTTTCTTATAAATTAAATCCAATTTATAAAATTATTTAATGGATGTGGTTTTATCATATATTAATCTCGGGGAAACAACCCTAAAATTATTTGGTTTTATATATCTCATTCACCATTTTTTTGGTTGGTGGATGTGATGTAACTACACACCCTCCTAAAAACTCCAAGGGGAATGAAGGGGTAATATAAATTATCTTTATAAGCTATTATGAATGATTTGAACATATAATTTTATGAAATCTAGCAATATCATTTTCCCTTATATTAAAATGACCATAGAAAAAAATTGAAACTAAATAATCATAAGTTATCTTATTCACATTTCTTAAGAATCATTTATTCTAAAATATTTTATACCTATAATACATTTACTAATATAAGAAACCTCATCCATAAAAGTTATTTCCATGTAGTGGTTATAGAAATAATTAACTAATATTATGATGGATGAAATGGACAATGTAGTTATTTTCGAAGCTAAGAATCTATTGGGAGAAGAATATGGTTAAAAAATATAGTTTTTATTCAAAATAATTAATCACAAAATAAGAATAATGGTTTTAATATAGTATGTTTTGGAAAACTATATACAAAAATTGGGATGATGTATCCTAAATTATTGAGTGTTGATGATGATAAAGGTAAAATGATGAAATTTTCATCATGCCCAATATTTAGGTAGAAACAATCTGTCAAATGAATCCAATGAACTATACAATGTTCCATATCTGGGAAATGTGTATATAAATTATCTATCTCTGGAGAAAACATGATTTGTTTATTTTACTTGATAGAGGAAATAAAATCTTCTATTTTTTGATAATTTGTTAATTCATTCATTCAGTATAAATTTTATCTCGAGTTATGTGTATTATTTTTGCATCCATATGTATATTATTTCAAAAAAAAATAGTGAGGATGATATTTTTATAAAGGAAAGGTGATAAATTAGTATCTTGATATTATAGTATATATATTTTAAAATAAATAATAATATTTTCATTATAATTCTACTTACACACTAAAATAACTGTTGTAATACATCATAAAATAAAAAAAAATATTAAAATGACAATTATGAAAAAAAATATATCAATATATTGCATAAAAAATTTAAATAATTTAAATTTTAAAATTTTTATGAAATAAGATTTGATACACATAATGTATAAGAATTTCATTTGTAAATATAGTTGGTTTACATTTATATTCACAATTAAAATTAATATATCTGATTTTTATAAATATAATTATATTAATTTTGTTTAATTAAAAATATTATCATTTACTTAGTTAGAAATTTTGGGTAGTTTTGAAGATAATTTTTTTTTGTCAAAAATCCTATATATTTAGAAACATTATGATTTTATAATGTAATATTTATTATAATTACATATATGGTCACAAAAACCTTTAAGTGATAAAATGTACATAAAATTAATAACATTAAACATGTCAAAATATTATTTAATATTATATAATCAATGGATAAGTTTTAGTAATAATGTGATCAGTTGCCTTAATAATGAAAATAGTTTTATAAATTTACTCTAGATTAATAATTTTATTGTAAACATTTGTTATTTAAGGATTATAATGTCATGCAAGTATAATTTGATTTATAATAATTCAATTTAGGGACTAATAATTATTTACACTAATAATTTTAACTAACACCTAAATTTTATCATTTGAATCATAATTAACTAAAAAAGGTTTCTTTTGGTTAAGTGCATTTATTTTAAAAATAAAGTAGCATAATAATAATAAATTTAAAATAATAATACCATTTGACTCATAAGTAACTAAATTTTTTTGGTCATATAGCCACAAGCACACCTCTTTAGGTTCTAGTTGTTATCGACTAGCGATATAGGTGTGAGATGATATTGTGGGGTGACTATAACCACTTTATAATATTGTATCACAGTAGAGATATAAAGTAAAATAGTTGCAAAAAATATCATATTAATATCTATAATAAATCATATAAGAACAAATTTTTATATTTGATAAATATTATCCAGTGTCATATATAAAATGATGATTAGATGACGTTCTAAAAGATTTTAAATAAAATGGATAACATTAAACATGCATGAAATATTCCACGATATAAAAAATAGAAAAATTATGAATAAAATCATTAATATAAAAATGATATCCATAATGGTTCCTTTTTCCCTTACTCATTCCAAATATTGAAAATCAGACATCCATAGTTAGATGTTTCCAGTTTTCCCTACCTGGATCAATGAACTCTATTCATGTAACCAACGATGACCCCATTTGCGTGTGAGTAAAACATTGTATTCTACCCAAAAATAATTTAAGGATTTATGTTTATATAATTTAATTTGAAAATTTTACATTTATAATAATAATGAAATCACTATTAATAGAAAAACTAATTCATCTTGAGTTTCTCTGGGGAAGACCATCAACATTACATCGTTTGAACTAAAATATAATTTCTCTAAAAAGTTATGTTCTAATATATATATATATATATATGAAATGTTTTGTCCCATAGTGAATATATGAGGGGTCCATCTACAAAAATCATATAAGGGGATTTATTGGTTCCATGACATATATGAATCTAGTAGTCATATAAAACTATGAATGGTAATTAACATGGTAAATAACCATATCGTGTTCTACCCAATCCATAAAATCTTTTCAGAGGTGAAATTTTTCCGAACAATTATGATCCAAAATCCTGAAATTTTATTTTTTTTCCCATATTAGCATCACCACACCACATACAATGTTTTGGGTGGCAATATCCAATTTTTTTAAAGGAGAATGATCTTTATATCCAACATTATAAAACAACGAGGGGAAACCCTTTAACAAATATTTTTTGTGGGTATGAATGTCCATGAAAAATATTCAAAACCAAGTAGATTAAAAATCATCTCCAACAATGTCCCACCCTGTCCCAAAGGGGCCCAAGCTGTGACTCCCCAATCCCGCCTCCAATAGGCCAGCGGCTGGTGACTAGCACCGAGTAGTCATATTACATACATGGGAGGCATTGCCTATGTACATATACACACACACACACATCCACAATTCTGAAATGTAAAAACCACTAAGGAACAAAAATGCATGCATAAAACGAATCCCAACCAACAGAGTATGACGAAAGGTAGAGTACTAAAATGTAAACTGGGCCAAAATACAAGCCCACAAAAAAAAGTGTCTAAAAACTACAATGTCAAACCTATAAACACAGAAGGTACTGGGACTGCTGCTCATAGATGTAGGAATGCCTCGGCATATAGGGATCTCAGAAAGGTCGGTCCGGTCTTGGTCTACCCTGGACTCTGTCAAAATGGCTGCTCGTCTGTACAAGACACCAAAAGTGCGGGCAAAGCGCGTGCAGGGGTGATTATAATAATACTCTGTAGAGGACCCCAAAAACCAAAAAACAGTACACAAAGTAAAGGTACAGTCAGCTATGAACATTTTATGTCTATAGAACATATAGAACAAACCAGGTATACTAAAAACCCAAACCTATAATCTAGACACAAGTCGCACAATCGCATACCCCCGTTAGGGATTCAGTTCGATGATTCTGCGAAGCACTCATCCCGGGAGAACACACTCCATGAGTCTTACAGCTCTTTTGACGTCCATCCAAGAAGTACCATTCGTTGGGAACCATCACGATAGATATTCACACTCATTACATGAGACACTCTCCTCAGTGGGAATATTTCCAATAGAAAGAAGCACTCACTATGGGAGACACGCTCTTGAGAGGGAAAGATCATGATACACAGATGTGGTTCACTTCTAGGGCCATAGCAGATACCGCGACTCATCCGGATTCACCAGTTAAGTGATACACCATCTTAGTAGAGTATCAACTCCCAGTAGAGTTGGTTACATCGATGCCTAACTCTACCTAGGGTCACGAATGGATTCAGGATCTCGATCCGGGCCTCTCAGATGGATGCCTTAATATATAACAGAATGTCCTGCTGAAGGGATCATACTCTTGTGTGATGAAATGATGCATGATGTTCATGGGAATGAGAAGAAGTTACATTAATCCAAATAAAATATTTCCAAGATATGGTGAACAAGGGGACCATGCCGTTTTCCAAAAAGTACATGGCGAGTAAAAAAGTTACACGCCGTGTTGTCTGAACCCGGGTAGTGACCGTGTACAATGGCCCGTCTCGTAAGGTTGGTCGTGTTGAGAAACTGAGTACACGGCGTGTAGTGCGATGTATACGCTATTTCTATGTGACGGGGGTTGGCTTCGTGTCCCTAAACATGGGGCCGTACATGGTCATCAACCCGTGTACTACAACCCTTTTCTATGTACCCGCTAGATACTTGTCGAGTTCTGCATAGACGCCTCTTCCATGTTGCTCACGCTGTGTCACCTGACGCCGTGTAGATTATCCTGTGTCCGTGTATTTCCCATGATACACACTGAGCTTTGGGGAAATTACGACACGCCGTTTGACCAAGGTCACACGTCGTGTGATTCTTCTCTGACCCCCTAACTCTAGCCACCACCATCATTACTACAAGGCGTGTTCTTCGGAAGTACACGCCATTTATTCTGGAAATTTCAGAATGATGCACATCGCTGGAACGCCTCCCGAGCTGCTCTGATCGTTGATCCAGCTGTCTGATCAACATGAAACCTTTAGGTTTTGGTCTCCCCACCCCACGTAGCCTCCTAGGGTGTTTTAAAGCCTCCAATTTTCTCCGAAAATATGTTTTGATCTACTCACGTGAAGAACGCTCAAAGAACGGTCCTTCCCGATTCGGTCCGATTCATCATCCTCCGTTTTCGTCGAACCTCTGCATGGTCGATGCGGTGATGAAACATCAATTTGGGATCGTTTCATAGCAGAAAGGATGTGAAAAGATCCATTGTTCGTTTCCCCGTGAAGAACATGAAGAACACCCGAGAATGAAAAAGAGGGAAAGAAATCCAATAAAACAACATGAGGAATGAACCTCTATCATTGTTTGTCACGGCGTTAATCCGCTCCCATCAGTAGGCTTAAACGGAGCAGGACCAAACAATAAAATAAAACATGGATCAAATCCCCGAGATCAACCCAAATAAAAATACCTCCCGCAAGAATGTACAAATCCATGGATCAACTTGTTCAGGGTTGATCCATGTTCGTCGCATTAAATCAAGAATTGGGAAAGAGGAAATTAAATAACAAACCCCTACATCAACTGGGATCAATTGATGACAAAGGTGTCACGCGTCCGCCATCATCGGGATCCTTCAACATCGTTGGCATAACAATTCTCAATTCTGATCCGTTGTTGTTCGCCGTTGAAGGTTCGCTGCAGCGCTCTACGTATCCTCCATCGATTTCTCACAAAATATCTTCCAATGATCACCAATAACTTAACCCATTAAAAAGGGAAACATGATTGGAATTTAAGATATGATTTGGTATTAGTGACTCTATCATTCCATTCTTGAGTCATTATGACGCATCATTAAAAAAGGAAATAGACATCCCGTCGATGCACTGCAGCGGATATTTCCGTAAAATAAAATATACATTTAGAAATTTATTTTATTTTTATTTTACTAAAAACGTCTGAAGATAATCCTTTTCCCATGACCTACGTCGGTCGATGATAGAATCATTCTTGAGTAAAGTAATCGTTCTGGATGCAACAGTTCCCTCAGATTTTTAATTCGGGCATCCGTTTGGAATCTTCCACAACCACGCACAAGTGCTGACTCACTTAACTTAAAATTGCCAACCATCGATCTGGGCACACCAGTCCTCGTAATGACGTTCCTTTTTCTCACCCGGTCTTGAAATAATTCCATATAATATTTCAAAAATAATAATACATAGAAAATCTATGACATTACATTCTCCCCACCTTGGGGCTTTGCATCCCTGAAAATCCAAAACAATGGCTACCCACAAGGATGAGGGTACTGGGTAGGGATCTAGGCCTCTCTCTCCCACATGCACTTATGAAGATTCCAGTGCTGCTACTAGATGCACACAATGGTAATCGGTTTCCCACAGATTATTATCTCCTTCTGAACCTCTCTCTCCACTGGGTTCTCAGCAATGGTCACTCCATCCTCGATGTCTAGCTCGCCCCAGTAGATGACGTGCGATGGGTCGTGCACGTATGTCCTCAGCTGCGACACGTGGAAGACTTTATGTACCCGGTGAAACTGTGGCAGTAGAGCTTGGTGGTACGCCACCTCACCAACTCTGCACAGTACCTGGAAGGATCCAATGAACATCAGAGATAGCTTGTCGCCTTGAAAAAATCTCTGTAACCCTCATCGATGTGAGATCAGAAGAAAGATGTTGTATCCCTCTTAAAAATCAAGATGCCCCAGTCATCAGACATCAAAAGACTTCTACCAAATCTGTGTAGTCTTCATCCGCCCTCGGACAATCTTCACCTTCTCTGTGGTAGCTCGCACCATGTCTCGACCCATGAGTGCTGACTCTCTGGGGTCAGTCTCGCAAAGCAGTGAATGGCAGGGTCTCCCGTAAAAGGCCTCGAATGGTGCCATACCATTGGTGGAGTGGTAGCTGTTGTTGTTCTCAAACTCCACCAGTGGTAGGTGGTCCTCCCAGCTATGACCAATGTCCATGATAAAAGCTTGCAACATATCCTCCATAACTTGAATGGTCCTCCTCGTCTGGCCATCAGCCTGTGGATGAAAAGTTGTGCTCAATCGTAGCTGAGTCCCAAAAGCCTCTTGAAATCCCATCCATAACTAGTATTTAAAGCCGTCGTCTTGATCTGAGACTATAGTCGATGAGACACCATGAGGCCGAACTATCTCCGACATGTATAAGAGTCCCATGCTCTCTATGGAACTCTGCTCCCTAATAGCTAGGAAGTGGGCCGACTTGGTGAGTCGGGCAATGATCACCTAGATGTAATCATTCCCTTTGGATGTTCATGGTAAGCCTATCACAATTTCCATCAATATTCCCTCCCACTTCCACTCTGGATCTTCTAGGGGGTGAGCTAATCCCGCTAGAACCTGGAGCTCAGCATTCACCTGCTGGCATGTGAGGCATTGAGAAATGAACTCCGCTACTGCTTTCTTCATGCCTGACCACTACAACTGTCGTCAGAGATCCTGGTACATCTTTACCACCACAGGATGTACCACCAAATGGGATGTATGAAAATCCCTCAAGTCCTACTCATGCAACGCCACTGGTACAACAGTGCATCCTCTAAAAAAGGAGTATGTTCTCCCCACCTTGTGAATATCCATCAGGAGCATTCCCTATGGTGAGCATGTAAAGCCACAATGTCAACATCCCCAAGTCTTTCCTCCATAACTCTTTGTAAGAGTAGAGGGGTGACATCCATCTACTACAGGTAAGATGTATCCTCTCCATCCAAGAAGGATAACTACAACGTGGCTAACTGTTGTGACGTCTCACTCAACAACTGTGAGCTCAATATCCTGCTATGATCTTCTGCCACATTGTTACCCTTTCCAGGAGTATATATGATCACAAAATCATATTCCTGGTGGAACTCTATCTGTCTTCTATGTCGCAGATTCAGTTATTTCTATAAAATGATGTACCTGAGGCTCTTGTGGTCAGAGTAGATGATAAATCGCTCTACCATCAGGTAGTGTCACGACATGTTCAATGCAAAGACCACCACTACCAAATTGAGATCATGGTTCTCATAGTTCTTCTCATGTGGAATATACTAGCTCAAAGCATAAGCAATCACGGCATTCTACTACATCAGGACACATCCGAACCCAGTACCTAAAGCGTCTCAGAAAACTACAGACTTGACACCCTCCTTCAATAATCTCAATAACGGGGCGCTCGTAAAACTCTGTCTCAGCTGCTCAAAAGCATGATGGAACTTCCTCTTCCATATGAAAGGTTTCCCATTCCTGGTCAAGGCCATCATTGGTGCTGATATCTGGGAGAAATCAGGAATGAATCTCAGATAATATCCTTCCCACCCAAGGAAGCTCCGCAACTCCGTCACGCTCCGAGGCAGCTCCCATGCTAACACAGCATCCACCATGGAAGGGTACACAACTACTCCATTTGCTGAGATGAAATGTATCCGAAAGTGGACCTATTGAATATAGAACTGGCACATCGAGAGCATCTCATAGAGCTGGTGCTCCCGAAGTACATCCAGAACCTTCTGCAAGTGTCTCGTGTGCTCCTCCTCTGACACCGAGTACACAAGGATGTCATTGATGAAGACCACTACGAAAGAGTCCTAGTATGGATGGATGATCTGGTACATCAGTCCCATGAACACTGTGAGGGAGTTCGTCACACCCAAAGGAATCACCAATTATTCATAGTGACCGAAACATCATCTGAAATTTGACTTCAGTATTTCCTTGTCCCGTAATCATAGCTGTTGATATCCTGATTGAAGGTCAACCTTCGAGAACCACTGGGAACCCTTTATCTGATCGAAGAGGTCATCAATTCTCAGAAGTGGATACATTTTCTTCACCGTTACCTGGTTCAGGCATCGGTAATCCATGCACAACCTCAGACTCTCGACTTCCTTCTTGGCAAATAGGACCGGGGCCACCCAGGGTGAGACGGTTGGTCTCACGAAACCCCTACACTGTAAATCCTCCAAATACACTCTCAGATTAGGAAGCTCTGTAGGAGCCATCCGAAATGATGATGAGGAAATCGGTGTCGTCCTGATGTTTATGTCGATGCAAAAGTCGATCTCCCAACAGGGAGGTAATCCTGGAACATCTTCGGGAAAGACGTCCTCGTACTCTCCCACTACCACTGGTAACTAGGTTCTCACAACATCCACTGATCTGAGGGAAAGGCTAGCCAACTCATGAGAAATTGGTTACACACTCTTATGTATATGTCCATTCTATGCGGATTGGGATTCCTTTTCATTGACAATGGAAAACCTGATTCCATCACGGCGAACACACCGCACTCTTCACCTAAAACTGTCAATCTGGGCATGGAACAAAGATAACCAATCAATATCGAGAATGACGTCGTAATGCCTCGACACTACCACTAAGGGGATTTAACGGAAACTATCACCTTCAAGGGTAAGATCACACTATCCCCAAAGGTGAGTGATCGTCGAGTCTCCTCCTGTGGGTGTGTCCAAACGTAATGATCGAGTCAACGGTTCTACTGAAATATCGAGGTTTAGTGTAAGACATGTGGATATGAAGGAATGACTGGAACCTATGTCTATAAGCACGGAAGATAAGGTAGAGAAGACACAGATCGTACCTCGAATCATCGCTGGAGTCCCTGGGTCGTATGCCTCGACCGCATGCTGATGTCCCTACCCCTGTCCCCCAGTTCCCTGAGCCTACTGCGGACCTCCTGGGGATGGGGGTGGAAGTAAGTCGAAGAGTCTTCCACCACTTACAGCTCTCCCTACTCCTCTTCCATGTCCGCCACCTGGCGGGTCTGCCTGTTCCGTTCTCTACCTCTGCCTTGGTGGTCCGTCAACCGGTTCCCTGCCTGTAGCTCGACGGGTCGGGCAATCTCTAGCGAGATGTCCCCTATCATCACATGCGTAGCATCGCTTATCCCTAGTCTAACTGGATCCGGCCTGAGAGACCTGGACTGTCGATCCCATTTCCTGGATCCTCCTATGATTTTTCTCACATCCAGATCCCTATGCCTGATGTTGGCTTGCTGCTGCCGGGGTCTCTTCACCTGTCTGCCTGCTGCTGACTACCGGCGGCTATCTCTACTCCACTAAGAAGATCTCGATCACCAAGCCTCGCTTGAGCACTCCAGCAAAAGTCTATATGCATAGAGGAAAAATAGTAGCTCAGATGTCTCATCTTAGATCTTGCTCGAAGGTCCGAGATCTGAAGAAATGATCTGTGACCAAATCCATCGAGTAGCTGGCGAGGTTGGTGAACTGAGATGAATAGTCAGCTACTGTCATAATACCCTACTGGAGATGAAGAAGCTCCTGGATTTTTACAGCTGTCATCATAAATGGAGAGAACTCTTCCTTGAAGAGTCTCTCAAACTCCGTCCATCAAAGAGTATCCTCATTGTGAGTCTATGTGGTCAGAATCCACCATTATCCCGCTGAACCCTGAAGAATGTGTGCTCCTAGGATCGCCATCTGGTCTGCTAGTGTCCTCAATAGATAGAAAACTCTAGTCACCGTCTCAAGCCTGTCATCATCTGCCTCATGGTTGGACTCGCCTCGGAACCTGAGGGGTCTCTGTCTCTGGAACTTGGGGAGTGTGCAAAGCATGCGCTCCCCGCCGGTCAGTACTGCAGGTAGCTTTGGCTTCTCCACTGGTGGTGGCATAACTGGTGCACCGCCTGGAGGAAACACTTGGAGAACCGGTCCCTATATCGAAACCTCGTCACTGAGGGGGTTATCCTCATGATAATGCTACTGAATCCTAGATGGTATGCATCACGGAGGCATCCTGTAAGAAAACAAGATATACCATGATCAAAGAGTATTTATCGATAGCTGACACAAAGGACATGGAAACACAAACCATTCCTATATGATGCATGTACCTATTATTCCCCCGCAACCCATGTTTTTGTGTACCGAGTCGAGAAGTAATTTATCAGAGTCCTGGTGTATGGATATGTCTGCCGCTGCACCAACACTGGAGTCTCTGACCTAAAATATGAACCCAAAACAGACAACGTTGTTTCCCCAAACCTAACTCACAGACTCTTGTTCCTAAGGTAGAACCGACCACCTTTGATACCACCTTGTCTCGACCAATCAGTGTGGCCCACACCATGACTCCCCAATCCCACCTTCAATAGGCCAGGGGTTGTTAACTAGCACCGAGTAGGAATATTACTAACATGGGAGGAATTGCCTATGTACCTATACACAGACACACACATCCATAATGCTGAAATGTAAAAACCACTAAGGAATAAAAATGCATGCATACAACTAAACCCAACCAACAGAGTACGATTAAAGGTAGAGTACTAAAAAGTAAACTTGGCTTGAATAAAATCCCACCAAAAACAAGTTTCTAAAAACTGAAAAGTCCAACCTGTAAACAGAAAAGGTACTGGGACTGCTGATCGTAGCTATAGGAACACCTCGGCCTGTAGGGAACTCAGAAGGCTCGGTCCTATCCTGGTCCACCCATGACTATATAAAAAGTCTTCTCATCTGTACAAGACACCAGACGTGTGGGAAAAGCCTATGCAGGGGTGAGTACAACAATACTCAGTAGAGGAGCCCGAAAACCACAAAACAGTACACAAAGCAAAGGTACAGTAAAAAATGCACAGTGTATATCTACAGAACATATAGAACTAACCAGGTATACTAACAACCCATACCCGTATTATAAAGACATGTTGAAAAAACACATACCCCCATTAGGTATTCAGTTCGAAGATTCCACGAAGCACTCATCTCGAGAGAACACACCCCACGAGTCTTACAGCTCTGATGACGTCCGTCTGAGAAGTACCGTTTGTCAGGAACAATCACGAGAGATATTCACAATTATTATGGGAGACACACTCCTAAATGGTAATATTTCCGATAGATAGAAGCACTAATTAAGGGATACACACTATTGAGTGGGAAATATCACGATACACAAATGAGGATCACTGCCAGGGCCAGGGTGGATACCGTGACTCATTCGGATTCACCAGTTTGGTGATACACCAGCTAGGATGAGGATCAATTCCCGGTAGAGTTGTTCACATCAAATCCTAAATCTACCTAGGGTCAGGAATGGATAGAGGATCTCTATCCGGGCCTCTCAGATGGATGCCTGACTCTATCACAGAATGTCCTGCAAAAGGGATCATACTCTTGTTTGAGGGAATGATGCCTGACCTTCAGGGGAACAAGAAGAAGGGGAAATAAACGAAAAGAAATATTTCCAAGATACGGTGAACAAGAGGACAATTCCATTTTCCAAAATGTACACGGCGTGTATAAAAGTTACACGCCGTGTTGTCTGACCCCGGGTACTGCCCATATACAATGGCTCGGGTCGTAAGGCTGGCCGTTTAGAAACATTGATTACACGACGTGTAGTATGATGTACACGCCATGTACGAGTGACTGGGGTTGGACCCACGTCACTAACCATGGGTCCGTACATGGTCATCAACTTGTGTACTACAACCCGTGTCCATGTACCCCCTGGATACACGCCGACTTTCACATAGCCACCTCTGCCATGATGTACATGTCGTGTCGCCTGAAACCGTGTAGATCATCTCATGTACGTGTATTTCCCAAGATACACATCGAGCTTCTGGGAAAGTCTAACATGTCGTGTGACCAAGGTCACACGCTGTTTGATTCTTCTCTAACCCCCAAACCCTACCCATTTCCATTAGTACTACATGGCGTGTTCTTCAGAAGTACAAGATGTTTGTTCTAGAAATTTCCAGAATGACTCTCTTCACTGGCGCACCTCTTGAGCTATTCCGATCATCGATCCAGCCATTTGATCGCCACAAAACCTTCATTTTTTGGTAGCCATGACACCATCAAGATGCTTCCGATGTTTTCATACCTCCAATTAGCTCCGAAAACATGTTTTGATCTTCCCGCGTGAAGAAAACTCGAAGAACGGTCCTTCCCGATTCGGTCTGATTCATCGTCTGCAATTGTCACCCCTCCTCTTCAAGGTCGGTGCGGTGTTGAACCATTGATTTGGGATCTTTGAATCACATAACGGATATGCAACGATCCTTTTTTTGTCACCCCACGAAGAACATGAAGAACGCGCGAGAATGAAAAAGGGGGAAAGAAATCCAATAAAACAACATGAGGAACGAACCTCCGCCATCGTTCGTCACTGTGTTGATCCGCTCCCGACAGTAGGCTTAAACAGATCGGGATCAAAAAATAAAACAAGACATGGATAAAATCCTCAAGATCTTCCCAAAGAAAAATCTCTCCCACATGAACGTACGAATCCACAGATCATGTTGTTCATGGTTGATCCGTGTTCGTCGCTTTAAATCAGGAACGAGGAAATATGAAATTAAATGGCAAACCCCTACCTCAACTGGGATCGATCCATGTCGATGGTGTCACCCTATTATCATCGTCGAGATCCTTCAATGTCATTGGTTCAACGATTCTCAATTCTAAACCATCGTCATTCGCAATTGAGGGTTCACTCCAGTGCTCCGCGGATCCTCCAGCAATTTTCTCCCAAAAGATTCCTCAACGATCACCAATCACTTAACCCAATTAAGGGTTCGCTCCAGTGCTCCGCGGATCATCCCGTGTGAAAGGGTGAAATTAGAATTTTAATTCAGGAATCCATTTGGAAGCTTCCACAACTGTGCACAAGTGCCGACTCACTTAACTTAAAAGTGAAAAGCTTCGTTCCGGGCTCACCAGGCCTCAGAATGATGTACCGTTTTTGCGTCTGGTCTCGAAATAATTACATATAATATTTAAAAATAATAATACACAGAAAATCCAAGATATTAAAAAACAATTTTCAAAATGTGCATGAACATCATGTCCCACTGCATAATGTTTTTCAGGAAATGAATAATAATAAAAAATAGGCTTAAGATAATTCTATCATTAAATTACTCAATTAAATAAGCATTTCCTTTTTAAGATATATTCCATGAATGGTATCATATCATCCATAATATTTTTGAACATATATTTTATGTTATAGAATTTATCATACCCTACTGAGTGTTTTTAAATACATCACAAGACATTTAATTCAAATACATTTAAGTGAAAACACCCAAAATTGTGAGTTCTTGTTGAGGTAGAAACCCATTAATGATGAAAATGGGTAAAAAATACTATCAAATTTTAGGTTTTTGAAAATTTTTCACTTAATTTAACCTTTACGGTGATATACATGGAAGGTTTGATGCATAGGAAAACTACGTATACGATATTAAACATGAAAATTATGTTAATGAATTGAATCACCCACCTTAGATGGCTAGCAGAATCCTCATCCAATATCAACATGTAATTCTAGATATAATTTAAAAAATTAGTGACATAGTAAAATTCCAGGAAAATAGCTTATATTTTATTTCAAAAAATAATTTTAAGATAGATATAGAAAATAAAAAAAGATGTTAGAGGACTAATGAACATAAAATTATTGACTCATTGAGGCTGTTGTTGTTTCTTTCTAATGAAAAATGTTTGCGAAACATCAAAGAATAATAGTAGGTCAGGGAGACCTCATAAATATATATAGGTATTGTATATGGTAATGAAAAGAATAATGGAATTGATTAGTATAATAGTAAGAGGGGAACTATATATACACCCATTTTAATGGGTTCCGTTGTTTGACAATGTGGTTCATGAAAACCAATTCCAATGATGCACACCCAACAACTTAGGTGGATCCCCTATCATATTGATAAGAAAAATATTTCGTAAATCATAAACAAACCATGATTTCTCTATTTTCAACACCTTCAACCCGTGCACGGTTAGGTGCACTATTATAAAGACCATGCATTAACAATGCATCTTGGATATAAAGCATACTGATTCCATTTTTTATTGTCATGTAGCTTCTTTTTCATTGTTGAACTATACATGTGATATCCAAAGTGTCCTAAATAGCGAAGGATCATAGTTATCTTTAACCAAGTGAAAATCATGTGTCTCAATAAATCATTCTGAAAACTAGTGATCAGGGATCAAAAAAATCTCCAAAGACTCCAAAACACTACTAAATAATCTCAAGTACATTTTTTTGGGAAAAAAACTGATTTTAAAAAAATTTAAAAATAAAAACATTATATAAAAACATTGTTCTAATAAACTACCCTCAAAATTACTTATCCCAATGTTTCCCTTTTAAGGGGGCTGAGCATCATTTAAGAATAAATACTTCCAATGAGAATGTAAATCATCCACCCACTCCCACGCCTCAAAATATACATGTTTGGGATGAAAAAACACATAGACTTGAGTAAATATACTTTTATAGAGTGGCTATGTTCTCAGATCATTGTTTGGTAAATGATACTCATCAAATAAAGCTTCAACCTCCAAATCCACCACATTTGGATAAAGAATATATGATGGGACTGAATGATAAGATCCTAACTATGAAATGTTGAATAAATCATGCATATCCTTTTATATCATTGTAAGTGATATCATGTAAGAAAGTACTCTCACCCTCTTAAAAATATCAAAATATATGATGAACTTAGGTGATAGAATATGTTTTCACCTAAACCATCTATGTACACGTGTAGTAACAAAATTCATGAAGACATTATCCCCAACATTGAACACTAGATAAATTTACTAGAAATTAACATATGAGTAATTTTCATACAATGCTTTATCAACACACTAAATTATTTTCTAAATGTTATCAAAAGTTTCCAAAATGTGTTAAGGTTATTGTAGTACCACCACACTTACCTATAAACTTTGTAAGGGGGAATGACATATCTTATCATCTAAGGTATCATAAAGTTCCTATTCTATTGTCACTTGAAAGCTATTATTATTATAAAAGACAGTTAGTCTTATATGTTTCTCGTAAAAACCTTAAATATCATGTAATTTTACCAAATTACTTATTCCAACACCCATATAGTATTCATTGATTGTCCAAAGGTATAAAAGAGGTAGTTTGTTGTCAGAAAAGCCTATAGACCAAGTACATTCTAAAACCACTATCAGAAAAATGATATAAAAAATCCATATATGAGATACATTTAAATTTAAATCCTTGAAGTTGAATGATATTCCTAATATATTTTATTCATTGCTCATCCACAAAAAAGGTCTCCCATATAGGAATGACGTGGGTGAAATTTTTTTAGTCATCCAATGATTACCCATACAATGTCATTGCCACATTGTAATCCTTGTTTTCCAAACAAAAAATATAGAAGACTTTATCCAATTTCAATTTATAAATGGGTAATGGCTATAAATTACACTCATGGTTATGGTGTTCTTGTATTACCAACACATATGTGGAAAACCCAGTAACAAAAACTATAATATATCTTTTCATAATAGGATACCAATACTGGTGGCATGAATCATGGTACACAATCATGTGTCCAAGATATCATACCCATTTTGAAACATGATATTCTCATATCCAATCCTCTAGTATGACTACTGGTACCTAGAAACATCCAAAATATACCATATCTCATCCTTTTCACTGACCCAACTAGGTTGTGTATCCAAAAGTTAATCACTATTTGAAGGAAAAATACCATTGGGATCAAAATTTTATATCATCATCACTCATTCTATAATTGATTATGTCACCCATAATTCCACAAGAATAAGATTACTTTGACACTGATAAATTTCAAGATTCATCATAAATAATAGTTCCATAAATCTATGATTCAATTCTAGCTTCATAAATTTCTACAGTCAAATTCTACTTACTCATATCATCTACCACTACAATTCCCTTACCATGTGTATTGGAAATATGAAATATGAAATATTTTAGGTACTCAAACAAAATTAATAATTTTATATTCAAAAGAAACTAAATGATGATGTAGGAGTGGAATTTCTGTTTTGTATACACCTAAATCCACTCTCTAGGAAAATAATTACTCCTACTACAGAATACATGTATGCCTGTAGAATGATTGAGATCATGTGCATAGTTTTTATGCTCATGAATACTCTAGAGGATAGATATATAATACATGAAAAAACTCTACCTACATAAGAACTACCCGCAATGAGATTCCTATTATGTCAAAATATTCTATATGGATTCTTTCGGGCTCCAGAAGAATCAAGATCAGAATTGAATTAATTATTCTATTTAACACATTAAATATGTTTCTCACATTATTTAGACAATAAAACATTCACACTGTAATTTTTCAACCCCTTTAGACTTTATGAATTATCTGAGAAAACATAAATAAAATTCTTATAATATCCATATATCCCCTTTATTTTATAAATTTTAATGTTGTTATTGGGATGATCTAAGAAAACCTTAGATCTCACATTCTCGAGGTCCACCAACACTCCATCCACTGAGATGATGTGACTAAGGAAGTATAGTTTACTCAACAAGAAATAACATTCTACGACACATTAATAAGACCAATACTACCTAAATATACTCAATATTATGTAAATATGTTTGGGATGGTCATGTTTAGTATGAGAATACACCACATTATGGTCTAAGATAACCAAAATTTAATGAATACAGGTGCAGATAGCAAATATGGATCATTATATCAATAAAAATGGGGGGCACATCCATGAGACAGAACAACGTGACAAAATATTCACACAAGTCACATATTCTATAAAAATAAGGGCAAGGTATATTCAAAATATAAAGACATTGTATTATATCCATTAATATGTCATATTTTTTTTATGAATATTGAATACATTTCATAAACACATGCATGAGGAAAATAGTAATGTAGTTTCATAAGTGACAATAATAAAATATATTTATGTGATGAATTATATTCAATATCTCTCACAAATATCTTTTCGCATAGTAATCATAATAGTATTACGTTAAATAAACAATTCATCACACCCATGGGATGGAAACATAAGAATGGTTTACATCATATTATCATACCGGGTAAACATAGTATATATAAATATGTGATCTTTTGACAACATAGGAAATCATATGATAACAATAATAATGTTATGTGATCATGAAAATAACTTAAGAAGTTCATACCCTACAATTCATAGATCATAAACATGATTCAAGAATAAAATATTATCAGTTCAATAAACATGGTCCTTTAGAGTGAGAAATCATCATAAATAAATCATTTACCATAATCAAATTTTATAAAACTGTGTAACTATCATATATATAGGAAAAACCATTTTATATGTCGATGTTAACTACCAATTCCATCAGCATTGATGAATATATGTTACCAAATATTTTCCACTATGGATTAGGAGAAACCTAAATTCTATAGTGGTTTAGGATGCCCTGGTTTCTTAAACTAGATAATTCCCATTGAATATTTCCACTACTATGTCATGAGATATAAATACTCACCATTTTCTTATGATAGATTTATAGGTCCTACATGTCTCATAATTAAAACAATAATAATTTCTCCCACATTATCATAAAACATTGATCATATCATCACATCATTAACCATTTAATGAAACAATGATTACAAAATAACTCATCAATTCACAAAATCACATGAGATGAAAATTAAATGGTTTTATACACAATTAATCAACATAAAAATTAACAAAATAAAAATGAATAAGGATGGTATAAATTAATCATATCACCATAAATTAGTAAGTGACATAAAAATATGTCATCTTCCATAGAAAAGTATTTTGAATCATCACATGGAACACTTTTTTAATAACATTGACAGTACAATGTGAAAAAAACTTTATATAACATAAAACATTTTTAAAACCCTTTTCTATATAATTATATGTAGTATATAATTGTGTAATCAATAAACATAATTAAAATTATTCCTTGAGGAAAATATCTTTTTTATTTTGAAAATCACATTTTTTAAACTAAAATTTACTTTTTAAAAAATTTATTTCATTGGAAATATAATTTAAAACATATAAATGATTATTTTAAATAGTGATTTGGTGATAACAAAAAAAATACTAATCATATTGTACAAATGAAAAAACTGATTCCTTTCACTTTTTTCTAAAAATATAAACTATACTTTTTTTTGGAAAATGATATAATAATATCATCTAAAACATATTTTTAAAAATGGATATTATGTGTAAACATATATTTATTAACTCATTTTTTTTATTTAAAAAAGAATAAACTTAATGAAAACCTATTTTTGGGAAAAAAAAATTTGGCCGAAGCATGAAATTATGTTAGTTTTCCTTAGAAAAATAGTCTACTATACTCATCATTACTAAAATGATAGAAATTATTGGAAAAAAAATATTATCATGAAATAAATAAAGGGAAATAAATTAAATGGGTTTCTTTATAGATGGCTTATATGACTTCATCATAGAAAGCATAAACACAAATTATCTCTATAAACAATGAGATTGAATCCTATAACCCTTACCACATTGGTATCCAATACACTATAAACCATAGGAAACAAAGATAAAAATTGATATGGTAATCTAAAAATAATTTAGGATAATAAAAAAAATATGTTCATGGAATGTAAATATTCTAATTAAAAGTAACATTGTGTGAATATGACACGCGACTCCCTAAAAATAAAAATGACACAAATATCATTTAACATTAGTCTCAAATTCTGTTGTACACATTAAAACCAAACATATTTTAAATATAATTTAATTATACATTGTTCAAATAAACATACTTATATATATCATACCATATATTAATTTCAAATGTCATTTTTTAAGAATCAATTATCAATTCAATGATAATGTTACGGTTCATGGAATATGTGATTTGTTATTCATGAATATTTTGAGTTTATATTTTTGGACTTCTTAATTTGAACATATTTAAATAATATATATAATTTTAACCATGATATTAATATTATATATATTCATTATAAATACTTTTAGAGAACCTCATTGTATTTTGATATATAAAACGAAATACACCGCTCATGGAGAGTGTATTCTATATGTACGCACAAACGATGTTACCATTTTCAGAAAAAAAACGATGAATGAAAGGTAGTCATATAGTACAATGAAAGAATAATTTAAATTTTTTATATGTTACATATTTTCATTAAACTCATCATTATTAACTTTTATGTAAAGTGTGAGGGAATCATATTGATTCAAGAGACGGTAGTCAACTATACTCATTAATAACATTATTATATTCACATTGAGTAGAATATAAGAAGGAACATGTGATATCATTACAGTTGAAGCATAATAATATCATTAAAATCATATATAAATAATAAGTCCATCATCACATCTATCCATGAGAGGTGTCTACGGAACATGAATAACATCGATTCGCAAGGTGGTAGTTTGATGTACATAGAAGTGATGATTTTATGACCCATTTAATGAAAAAGAAAATGATATAACGTATATAATTGAAATAATCACATTCCAGTATAAGGATTCTAATTATTATATTATAAAATCTTGATTTAAAATTAATTTAAGGATGTTTATGAAGAAATTAAAATAAATGATAAGATAGGGATGTTATATCTTATTCTAAAACAACATTCGGTTTTCAAAAAATCGCTTCTAGGGTTGGATTTATGAACAAAATAAGTCTTATAATATGAGATGATGAAATTATGGAATTTTGTGGGTTTGGTATTGGCTATTCCGTGGGGTTATCAATGTTTAAATTAGGAGGAGAGCGGGTGTTCTTTTATAAGTGAGGTTCCTAGAACACTTGATAATTTCGAAAATAAAAAATGCTTAACCATGTTTAATACAGAACAAAAGAACCCAAAAATGGTCCCTGAATTAAATAGACAATAGAAGGGAGAATTATTTCCATCCAATTACATTTGGACATGTTTTGGGTCACTTTTAAAACTAATATTTTTAGTATTACCAGTTAGTAAATTAATTTTTACCGTAATAATGGTAAATATAGAATACATTTATTCAATATATGGTAACATATGGGGAAAAAATTAATGAATAATAAAACCAACATGCCAGATGAGAAAGATGGATTCAAAAATAAAATCATCAAATGATTCATTAAATTACGTCAAATTTATAAAATAATTTTATTAAAATGAAATAAATTGGGATACAGAATATATAATGGAACTAATATAACTTTTAAAAACATATTTAAACAATTTTTATGTTTTTAAATTCTTTAATGTAAATGAAAATTCTTTATAAAATATGTATTTTCCACAATTCATAGAAAGAATTATCTTATAAGAAAATTAATAAATATTACCCCGAATATAATTTGTGAATGACGATTTAAAAAATTAATATATTTTTTAAAAATAATTTTTCTATTATTGGCTAAATATTATTTTAAAATATGTTCACAATGTGAGATAATTTTTTTTTAAAAATGTAGTCATTAAGTATAAAATCGGATTTATTATTTGATAATTTAAAGGAAACTAATAAAATTAATTTAATAAAATTTATTGAATAATATATATATATATATATATAATTTTGATAATTAAAAAAATAATTTTTAAATTTATTAAGGTAAAACACGTTAGTGTGTATAAAAATTGAGTTTCAAAAAAAGTTTAATTTTATTTTTAAAAGGATATTTATTTTCGTTTTAAATTAATTGGTAAAAAATAAAAAAATAGTATAAAATATTTATACAATATATTTTTAAAATTTACATAATCCTATCCATACACTCCATTCTAAATGCAGTTTGATTACTATAATATTATATAATAATATTTTAACAGTATGTGGTGTTTCTTTAAATTAGTTTTTTTCTTATAACATAATAAATACAGAGTGTTTTGTGTGCTGTAAAATATAAAAATGATTGAATTTATTTGATGAAAATATAATAAATCCTGAGGTTGTTACATTTTACCACCATTAAAATTAATTTCAGCCCCTAAATTCATCACTTTGATATCAAAAATTTAGAATACTTATGCAAGATTTTATCCTCAAGTTCCCACACGACATCTTTATGTTGGTGGGTTTTTCGAGGAATAAATTTCATAGTGAGTGGTAATGTTTTATATGAATTTCTATATATGATCCATCATCTACAGTGATTATTCCTCATAAGAAAGATCATTATCTAACAATATGACCTATGATTTCATTACATGTGAGAAATTTTTTATGTACTTCATCAAGACAAATACAAATAACATATCATGGACCAGATAGAGGTTTGTAGGAAGCATCATGTGAAAATCGATGATCCGGATACAATCAAAAAGTTTAAAGGGATATATATAACTAGGGATTAGTTTTTCCTTCTTCTTTACTTGATCAATTTCATAGTAACATCTTTTCCCCAAATTTGAATTATTAATGTTGTCGATGATTATAAGAATAAAAATTCAATAAATTTGATCTTCCCTTACCAGTTATTGAATTTACCTTACCTTTTATTCCATATTACCAACATTATTGGGTCCTACAAGGTGTTTTTCAACAAAATTATTATAATAAATTGAATTTATAAACTTATTTCAATAAATAGATTCACAAGGATCCATCTGAATACTTGAGTGAAATAGATTAATTTTTTTAAAAACTAATCTATCGGAATGTGATTATCCAAATATAATTTTAGATACATAGAAAAATCTCATAACATATCAAATAGTCTTTGAATTCCACACTCAGATTAACGATCAATATCTGGATTGTACATAGTGATGGAACACAACTATATGTCCAGAAACATTTATAGAATCACCAAAAACATCATGTAAACATTAGATCCCGATAAAATACCATTAAATTTGGTACCCCAGGAAACTATAAAACATTATTATCATACATTCTTATACGATTATCTATGTAGATATTTTTTTTGATAGCATCAATTTGTGTTTACTTTGTAAGGTGGTCAATTATGATCCATATATACCTCAACATTGAAGATAAGATAAAACCTTAATGTTAAATTTTCAATTAATATGTGTCTACCAATTTTAATGTAATTATTCCTAAAATATATTTTCCAATAAAATATATACATAACAAAGGGATGTACTTCAAAACATGTCTCTAAAAATATCCTAAATCAAGATAAACATGAAATATGTAAAACCCCACATATGGGGTCATTGACTTTCAACATGTGATCAAATTTAAACTCCTAAAACAATGATGGTATCTTACTCTTAATGTAATCTTCCATAGAGTAATATGCTATAAAAAAGATAGTTAACTAATTATTCATTACATATGGTCAGATCTTATATGAAAACATTTTCATGGAAGCATGGTTTCATCATTTTACTGATTAAATATAAAATATGATATGAATATTTTTGGAATCAATGTAGTGGGAGAAAATAAAAAAATTTACATATTTATGAAAAATTATATTTATGAGGGCCCATTCCTATAAAATCAAACAACAAATTCAAAAATAAGGATTGGAGGATAATTGAGACTTATTTATCATAATTCAGTTCATCCATTGTGATTGTATAATATTTACCTTCTTTCATTTTTCTAAAGATATTGTTCTATCATATAATCCTAATTATACATTGTATATCGGAATTGATTCTCATAATTTTAAAACTCCATGCATTTGAAACCTAGGATTGTGGGAGGTCCACAATGTTGTCATTCCTCTATAATTTCATCATTATCTAACTTCCTCACATATTATTATTATTATATTTCTTGATGAACTACCATTACACAGTTCAATAAATTACCACTTCCTGTTAATAAAATTTCATATTTATTTCCATATATTCTTTGAGTTTAATGTACATTCCTTATTTTTCTCTACATCATTTAGTCATTTTTAATTGAATAATATATTTCTCATCATATGAAAACCCTATGATTAATGAATAACTCGAACATCCATTTACACCTTCTTAGATCCTATAACAATCTATTCATAGCTACAAAATTCTATTTTGGATAAATCCCATTATGTTCTTGTTATTAATCCACAAAACAATTGACCATCTTTAGTTTTAGGTTTGATGATAATAGCAGAGGCCTGACTAGAATGTCTTGTAAAAATTTAATTTTATGTACCATATTATTTATAATAACTTTTCATTAGATCAAGTTACTCCTTATCCATATTTTTTTGTTATAATATGATCTAATTACATATTGATAAATATACCCTAAGACTCTTCCTGTTATGTAGATTCAATTTATTTTTGTTACATCATGTTCTTAATAAGTGCCCACTACTGATATGTGTTTCCTTCCAAATAAAGAAAAATTACTTCTACATAGATTAAAGAATGGATAATAAATTTTCTTTGGTACTGATCCATTCCATATTAAATATTTGATCCATAAAACCATTAAAATAATTGGTAAATTTCTTTATGAAGGTCTCTAAAGAAATTTTTTTGTTCAATATATCAAATGTAAATTTCATCACGATTCATTGCATGGGAAAGGTAAGTGATAATGGAAATAATATTTTTAATTTTAATTCCCATAATTTCTTGTTTGTAAATAGGAAAATAATATAATTTTCAATCATAATAATCCTTATCATGATTAACTTAGGTTATATACGTGAAAAACCTACAAATCGAAGCATGAGAAACCCCAATCACTATTTAAAACCATATAATGCTATAAAATCATTTCATTGATTTCTAAATCATCAGAACTGATTTAAATTATTTGAACACATAGGTTACCTATGTCTTGTTTTTCATTATTTAAATTCTTCATAGTGGTTCATAATGTTTTTGTGACTTTCTAATGTATATCACTTAGAAGAGTCAAACCAAGATTTTAGCATGGATCATTTTGATGCACCAGGTGACTATCTATTATAATGAGTTTTTTATTTTTTAGATTTATTAGACATATATATCTCTATAAACGATCTTGGTCCACTTGTAGTTTCCAGCCCATGATATGACTACTTGGAAACCCATTCCTCTATCCTTCACCATAATTCTATTTTATTCTACTATACGTATAATTATATTTAGGCTTATCCTTATAGTTATCCCATGAAATATCCCTATAGATATACTTATTCAAATCTCCTGTCATCTCATTAATGTTTTCTAATCCTATTATAAAATTTTAATTAAATCAATTCAGTTGATACCAACTATTGAGAACCATGAAATTATATATAAATATCACAACTTTTTAGATTGATATTCAATACATCCCATTAACACATTCTCGATGACATTTATTTTTTAGTGTATTTCATTACAATAAACATGTTATCATTATTTAATGAATCATATTAAATTTCTACCACCTAAATATCCACACATAGTACTCCTATTTGTCATACCCTATCGAATATTGTATTCATAACCTAGGGATAGAAACAAAAAAAGAGAAAATGATCATGTGCTCAAATAGGGTAAAAATACTGGATATCAATCTATAATCATATAAAACCATAGGATTAGAACATAAGTATTTTATCATGAATATAAAATAATATGTTCACCCCAAACCTATAATAGATCATACGCATTATTCAAGGAGTAATGCATTGTCATTTAAAAAATTTCCAAAAAGAGTGAGAAATCGTCATAAATCAATGATTAATGATAATATCATATTATTAAATTATGTCACTAATATAAATATAGAAAAAAAAATTCAAATATAAATTTTAATGATTATGTCTATCAATATAGTCGATCATCACATTAACATGTTACCCATTTCCGATCAAGACACTTCATTTTCCCACAGTGGATAAGGATACACCACCTTCCCAAAGATGACCAATCCCATATACATGTTTCCCTTTTTTATTTCTTGATATATAAATATAAAACTATTGTATTGGAGAGAGATAGAGGTCCCACCCATCTAATAATTAAAACCATAATAATTTGTGCCACAATAGCATAAAACATTCATCTTATCTTCACATCAAAACCCACTTAAATAATATTAGTTTCATAAATATATCTTCAATTAACCATAGATAATCCAATGAATAATAATTCAATTTCATTAAAATTTCATCAACATAAATATTAACCCACTATATAAGTTAAAAGGATTATATAATTATATATTTTCACCATTAAATCTTAAGTCACATAAAAGGATGTCTTATTAGATGAAAATGATTTTAAAATATCATTTTGAACATTTATAGATGAAAAATCCTTTTCATATTAAGAAACTATTTTTAGTAAATAAAAAAATTTAAAACAATTTGTTCTCAAAACTACGATGTAATATAATAATGGAATCATTAAAATTAATTTAAATCATAGACTAGGAGAAATCTACATTATATTTAAAAATAATTTTTTCAATATTAAAAATTCATAAATCATTTTGAAAATTATTTCCACTGAAAGTTATATTTAAAAATTATAAATTAATATTTAGAACCATTATTTAGTTATAATGGTATAAAATACCATTAATTTCATACACATTAAAGCAAAGATTCGATTGACATTGTTTGTAAAAGAAAAAGATGTATTGTTTGAAAAAAAGTGTACTATACAAATATATTGTGGAAAGGTAAATAATGGGTAAAATATTATTTAATAAATCATTTGGAGAATTTAAATAAAATATAATAATAGTTTTAAAAAATATTATTTGAGAAGAAAACTGAATTTTATATGAAAAGGGAAATAAAGATAGTTTTACTTAAAAATATTATTTGTAATTCGTGAGTACATAAAGAGATTAAATTTAAGAGAAAATCAATTATTATATTTATGTAACACGAGGATAATAAATTTCATTAGTTTAATGATATATGGATCATGATACTTAATCATTGTAAGCAGAAGCATAAACAATGCTAATAAATGATGAGATTATATACTAAAATCCTTACCACTTTGAAAACATTCATACTATAGACCCCATGAAATAGATACACAATAAATTATATATAAATACAAAAAAACATCATGTGTATAATCATAACATTAATTCATGTGAATTATATAGAATACATAAAGGAAAAACATGGTGAATATGGCATGATCCCCATAGAAAATAAAAGTACGATGGAAATCCCTTACTATAAGACTTGTATTACTATTCACTCATTCAAACCTACTATGTAAAAAATATGTGTTTATTATAAATATATTAAATAGAAATGAATATATATATATATATCATGATTAATTTTATTTGACATTTTATTACACATCTATTAACAATTCTTTGATAACGTCTGATTTCGAACAAAAAAAGGTTTATTTTTTAATGTTTATTTTTATTTGTTATATTTTTTCCTCTAACATTGATCATTGTTACATCATTTCCAAAATATTATCAATGATATAAATATCATATATATTCATTCTATTTGTTAGAGTAATTCATAACATTTAGAGACAGAAAATAAACTACACCATTCAAGGAGATGGTTTGTCATAATTGCATAAGAACACTATTTCCATTTTCTCAAAGGATAGAAAAAGATAAATATAAAAAATATATTAACATTATATAATAATATTTCATTCATATTTATAAAATATATTTATTAAATACACCCTTACCACCTTTCATGTATAGTGTGAAAAAATCACATCACATAATGAGGTGGTTGTCCACTGAACACATGAACAATATTGTCATATTCACCCAAAACAGAAGGTAAGAAGGTACATTTGATATAATGATTTTAGAGAAATATTATTTTCATAAATATCATACCTATATACATATTTAATACATCCATAATTAAATCCATACATGATAGGTGGTAATATGAAATAAATAACATTGGTTAATACAAACATAATCCATTGTACACATGAATTATGGTTTGATAGAACATTTGAGGGAAAAAGAGAATGATTTACGTTATTCAATTAAAATAATAACCTCTCAGTATAGGTTATATACATGGGTTATTAAATAATATTTTTTTATAATAATTTAAGGAGGTCTAGTAGAAAATATAAAATGATCACTTTGGGATGTCACATCTCATTCGAACAACTTCTTTTGGATTGCCGCAAAAGGAATCATAGGATATCTTTTTGAAAACATAAGGCCTCTATAATGAGAGGAAGGATAAAAGAATCCTATTTGTTCATTTTTTTAATATAAATGTATTTGGAAGTGTAAATAGGATAGGATGGTGGACAACCTTTTGTATGTGATGTGAGGGGAACAATTGTAGTTTTTTATGTGAAAAACATGTGACCACATTTATGAAATCCCAAAATGATAGAAAATGGTACATTTTAGAACATATTAGAGAGAGTAAAAAATATGTCTAGATAATGTGTTCTAGACTATTTTTTGTCATTTTAACACATTTCATTTAATTTTAGCCATAGATAAACCGAGTTTTACCTTTACTATGGTAAATAATTCTTAATTTTTTAATATTAATTTTTGTAAAAAATTAATATGAACATATTATATAGTGTATGTTATTATAATTCAAATAATGTAATACATTTGTTAAAATTCTGTTGAATTGATTTGCAAAGATTAATTCAAGATTAAACAAACAAAGAAGATGGAATAATTTGTTTCCCAGAGAGAATATTTAGTAGTGTACAAAAATTTATTAAATAATTAATCATTTGTTCGAATAAAATGAACTAAATTGGATTAATAGATATATCATTATTCTAAAATTAATTTTACAACTATATTAATTTTTTTTAATGATTTTAAATGCATCTAATTAAAAAAATACTTTATGAAAACCCTTATTTTTCACTAATCATCGAAAAATTTATATTCTGAAAAATCCAAATAAATTCACCCGAAAAATAATTTCCTAATAAATTTATAAAAAATTAATTTATTTTTTCATATAAATTTCCTTAAGATATAAAAAAATTACATCAAAATAAGTAAAAAATGGAAAATTAAATATCAATTTAAAAAATATCATTTTTTAAGAATCAAGTTGAATTTATTTGTATATTTTTTATATATAACACATAATAATATTATTAAATTTTTTTGAATATATAATATATACATTTCACCAAATAATTATCAAAACTTATTTTCTAATATATATTGTAGAGACCCGAATCTTGACATACATGAACATTACATTACTTTTGCAGAATACTTAGTACATAACAAAAAATACACACACAAGGATCGTAATAGTTTAGTGTCTTTAGAAACTCGGAATGTAATCTTCTAATCGTGGTGAATGATCTCCAATATTACCATAATGATCTTCCCTTTTTTTACCTAAAACCTTTCTTTATATCCTGGGGAAAAGAAAACATAAAAGGGTGTGCTCAAATGCTCAGTAAGGGTAAACAAAAGAAATATAAATCTCATCGTATACACAAGCACGTAAATTTTGGAAATCTTAACCTGCAAAAGAGATCATAATTTCATAATATGGGATAAATCATTGAAGTGAAATGTAATCACAATAATCATAACGTAAAACATGAAACTTTGTGTCATACACACATAATCATAGAGAATCATTTCTTGTTAGTCAAGACTCATTGCCATTACTATCTTAGTGGACAAAGTCCCTTTCTGAACCGATTCACCCTCATTTTAGTCCTGTTTCACTGAACCTGTATAACCTTCCGTTCCAGCCCTGTCTATCTCATGAGATATAAAATCTTTACCCAATGCATTGGAGGGAGATATAGGTCCCACCCATCTCATAATGATACCATTCTTATGTGTGCCAAAAAATCATAAACCAAACATCATTGCATAACCCATGTAATACAAATGGGAATCTTAAACATCATGACATCATAAAAAAATTCATAAAGGAATTCATAAAAATATTTCCATCACAAAATAATCAAATCAATTTAATAATAGGGATAAAAACAGAACTATTTATTATATTAGATGGAAAATAATTTTGATAAAACACTTGAACTTCATTCTTGAGGAAAATATCCTTTCTACTTAAAAAACATTTTTCCTCTCTTAACATGTCATACGATTTTAAACTAAAAGAAGTTGATTAAAAATAAACTTGAAAACTTTTAAAGGAAGCTTCTTGTAAATAATGTTTTAAAAATCCATTCATGCCGTATAAGTTAAAAAAACATTCTTCGTACTTTTTTCGGAAAAGTCAAAAAGTACCTCGTACGAAAAACGACAAAAGATTCCTTTCATATCTTTTACGAAAAACTCACCGAAGGGTAAAATTGGATATAAACTATTGTAGAAGGATGGAAATAATATTACATATTTAGGGAACATGGATGTGGATGAAGAAATACACCCTAGTAATTACCAAAGTAAAAACAATCTCGGATAAAAGTGAGATTGTGATATTTCCCTTACCTTAGGTCCGATTTTCTTCGTATGTGTCCGAAACTCCTGTATAATGATTTAAATAATGTCATTTACTTATTACAGAATCATATTAATTGTTATTATATCATATATGGTTCACTTATGACTTTATATTACCCATTCTTTTGTAAATTCCATGTTAAAGAAGCGTTTTTGGTAAAATCGTTTCATTTATCGTAGGTGTTTTGACTTGTTGTTCATGACATTATTATTACTTATATCATGATTTACTTACTTCCAGAATATAAAATATGATTTATATATCATATATATTCGGTATATATATATATAATAGATAGATAAATGAAATGAAAAACACCGTTCATGGAGACGGTAGTCCGTATGTACGCATGAACGCTGTTTTCCTTTCCTTATGGTCTTGAATGGAAGTAAGTAGATGTCATACATATATATATATATATACATAAATCCAGTATCTTTATAATGTCATATATTTCATTAATATTTTTTATATATACTTTATAATCATTCTTAAATGGTTAACATGGAGAATGAATCTCATCGCGTCGTGGAGACGGTAGTCCGTACGTACGCACGAGCGATGATATCATTTCCATAAATATTGAATTGAATTGGAGTGGATTATAAAATATATCATAATCAATATGATGTTGTAATAACTATTTATAGTTATTCTTTACACCATTATACCCATCCATGTAAGGTGGTGGTGGAAAATAGATTACACCACGGCGTGGAGACGGTATTCCGTACGTACGCACGCGCGGTGATTTCTTTTTCTGTAGGATGGATAGATGGTGAAATAGGGTTGTTTCATACTTATAATAACATATCAGTATATTATTGATACTGATGTTATTACTTCATAATGAAAAAAACTAAGAAGAATAAGTGGAAGAATAAATAAAGATGAAAGAATTGGTAACGGTAATTACCTCTTCTTTGAAGAGCCTCTTTGAGACCTCCTCTTAGGGCACTAAAATTGGTCTTTGAGGAAGACCAGAACCTCTAGGATGTTTCTAGGGAAGTGGAGAAGAGATTTTGGCAGGGGTTGGCCGAGCTTGAGTGCTCAAATTGGTGGGAGGAGGAGAGGGAGGAGGTGCCCTTTTATAAGGGAGGAGAGGGGCACCTTTGGAATAACTAAAAATATTATTTTATTATAAAGTCAAGTTCGGTTTTAAATAGCTCCAAATTGATTTATTTCGAGGCTAAGGTGGAGATGGGTCTAAATCCTCTCATCCAATATAATTTATACAAGTTTAGGTTCCTATTTTAACCTTATCATTTAGATTTAACTCTAAGTTAAATAATTTAACTTTTACTGTGACATTTTGTTTTCTTACACTATATGGTTAATACACTTACTATAACATGCCAAACGAACCCCAAGTTGTTTATTATTAATATATATATCCTTATCTAAGTCATTTGGCCGAACCTCAGATTTTTAGGAATAATATACAATTAATAATATAATATTTGATTTAAAAACAATTTTGTGTCAATTTTGACACTATTTGATATATGATTTTTGTAAAAGTCATAACATAATTATATGTTCTAACAAAGTTGATTAAATCGACACAAATATATCATAGTAACCTAGAAAATTAGTGGAATTCATTAAAAGTCTCAAATTACATTTATTTGAGCATTTATAACATCAATTATGTTAACATTTCCTTAAAAGGGTAATTACTGCATCATCGTTGTGTCATAAATAAATTAATTTATTTAATGTCCAAAAATTATAAATAAAATATCATTATGTAGTAAATCTTTTTATCTTTCTAATTAATATTTATAGTCGAATTTATCTTGTGTATAAACCCATATTAAAAATGTTTTAGTTATTAAACTTTAATTTTAACTATTTTAACTATTCATTAAATAAAATAATATTAAATGTCATAATCTAATCCAAGTAGACCTAAATGGTCATATTATATTCATAAGGTTGTTTTTGGTCGAATTACACTTATCCAATAGAATTAGGACATGTTTTAGGGTAATAGTAATATCATATTTACCCTTAGTTACCCTATTCACTATTAACGGTGGTAAAAAAAGTAAAAAGTTACTATTCACCAAAAATTATTTTCGTCTCATTGAACCACATTTTAGTCCTTGATATTGACCGTGTCTGTCGGATTTTCGAAATTCCATTCACAGAAGCGGTAAAATTAAGTTTTATGCAAAATTCAGTTTTTAACCTACCACTTAGTGGTTTTACTATTCATCAAAAATTGAAAGTTTTCAGAAAAATACCAAAATTTCACCCTAGGATAATTTCGATATTCCGAATCCAAAAATGAAGTCCATTTTGAAAAATAAAATTTATAAAATTCTAAAAAGTGGTTTTTACTATTTATAACGGCTAGTTTTATTTTAATTGCATATCGTTGTTTAGTGAAACTCGGTATTGCGTACGACACACGCTATCGTGGAAGGTCGCGATTGCGTGTAATTCAAGCTAGGTCAGAGATGTGTGTTGTGAAAGCTCCTTTTGGTGTAGCGTATAACATAAGACATTAATGAAATTAAAAAGAATATTTTTCATAAAATATCAGGGTGTTACATTCTACCCCCCTTAAAATGAATTTCGCCCTCGAAATTCTTCGGGGTTATAAATGGTTTACTATTAGAAAGTTTCTTTAATCGAAACCCACATCATAAAAAGGAATACAAAAACCAATCTTTAAAAACAAATGTATGAAACGTAACGGTTACCCAAATAAACTAATCACTGGGTTTCCACATAGTTGAAAATATGAATATGGAAGAGAAATCTAACCATCATGTTCTGATGGAGAGTGGTAGAGAACATGGCTATGGAAAAGCTAGCAATCACAAATCCATAAATTTGTGACGATCTAAGGTACCATCTGATTAATCAGATATAAGAGCACTAGGACAACATTTTTGGTTTTCAAGATCATTTCCCTAAAGTTGATGAAATTGGAATTAGAAGAAATACTTTCGTGATTTTGGTATAGTCTCACTATTTGTCGTTCTTTGGACAATTTCTACATCATATCTTAAAGAAATGAAGTTGAATTTGTCATTCGTGATGTGTTAACAGATCATGTGATAGAATGATGGGTCATTCCATCTGTCTCAAAAGGTTAGAAAAGTTATCAAAAAAGACATAAGTCCATCTATAGTGAGATTAATGATATATGGTTCCTAAAATGAACTTATACTTCATATATCATACTGCTCAATATAATAAAACTAGTTTCTACTAAAAACATGGGCTTCCTGTAGGCCAGTGGTAGGCGATAAAGGCCAGTCGCACTTCGGTTGTGGGTTCGATTCCCACATCCTTGTCCAACACGATGGGTTGTCGCCCGTCCTGCAGGTTGTCCTTTTTCTAAAACTACATTACTATAACATCCCATTAATAATATCGAAAATCTTCTATCCTTAAACAATACTAACTTATGTCCAACATAATCCATTCTAATCTTTAGGATTATCCATAATACTGTAGTCCACTCTCATAATATAATGAAAATGATTACCAGATATTTAATACCATCGTTGATCCCCATATATCATAAGATATGTCTTGTTGGTCACATTCCAAACATTTGAAGGCCTTAATCATGTATTCTCTTGAAAAAATGAATACCTATTAAACCTTAGTGAAAACATGAATGCTGTCAAAAGTTAACTCTTACCACATAAAAAAATCCAAAAATTCTATATACTCAAACCATGATATAACCTTATCCTTATATTAGTCATGAGCTCATGAATACTATCAAACATTTAATTTTCTCCTTATCCCTTCATTATGCGCATATCATCTTCATTCCAAAAATATATGAATAACCATTCATGGATACTGGTAGCTTTAATCACACACTTTCAAAACTCAAGGAAAGGCAACAATGTAACAATCCTTAGATGTCTCTTTATTCCATAGTACCATGAGATTCTTTATACAACATTACACTTGATAAACATGTAATCATTCCACTACATTCTTAAACCATTGACCGAGCTTCAAAAATTCTTTCATCTCACATATAATTTTTAGTCTCTTCATCATCATCAACATAAATACTACCCATACGACCATACTGACTCTCTTCATGAGACTTTCCCTTAGGGCATTGGTTTGCATAATGCCCGTACATTCCACATTTAAAACATTTAACCATTGTTGTTGTCGTAGCAATACCATTATCCTCATCCCTGGTGGTAACTGAACCTTTTCCTTTACACTTACTAGCTTTGTGTCCTTCTTTTCCACACCCAAATCATCTTCCAGTTCCTTTGAAACATTCTCCTTGATGCCTCTTCCCACATGATTTACATTGGGGAAATTGAACTTTCTTTCCTCTATGATCATCATGAAACTCCATCTTTCTCTTATTAGCCGAGTCAGGAAACTTACCAAATTTTACTTTATTGATCATATTATGAGATTGCTGATTCAGAATAATAATGATGTTTGGACTTCCAAGTCCCATTTCATTTGGTTGCTCATGAAGAATATCATTCCATTGTCCATCATATCCTCCATTATCGTGAATCATCTTGTTTCCAGCCATTTTCTAAAACCCAAAAAGAATAGTGTGAGAGACAAAAATCATGCTAGGGAAAACAACATTATAAAGGGGGAGTATCCTCAATATCTAACTTCTTAGGTTAAATTCTAAGATCGTTACCGTAGTTATAGGACTGTATCCTATACGTATACTTATCCTTAGGGACATCACTAGACAAACCTTATAAATATCTCTAGGGATCTCACTAAAGTTCTCACATCCTAGTTTCCAAAGGTTGACTAAACCTTTCCTCTGATACCAACTGTAGAGACCCGAAGCTTGACGTACATGAACATTACATTACTTTTGCGGAATACTTTGTTTATAACAAAAAATACACACACAAGGATCGTAATAGTATAGTGTCTTTGGAAACTCGGAACGTAATCTTCTAATCGTGGTGAAAGATCTCCAATATATCCCATAAAGATCTTCCCTTTTTTTTTACCTAAAACCTTTCTTTATATCATGGGGAAAAGAAAACGTAAAAGGGTGAGCTCAGATGCTCAGTAAGGGTAAACAAAAGAAATATAAATCTCGTCGTATACACAAGCACATAACTTTTGGAAATCATAACCTGCAAAAGAGATCATAATTTCATAACATGGGATAAATCATGGAAGTGAAATGTAATCACAATAATCATAACTTAAAACATGAAACTTTGTGGCATACACACATAATCATAGAGAATCATTTCTTGTTAGTCAAAAATCATTTCCAAGACTATCTTAGTGGACAAAGTCCCTTTCTGAACCGAGTCACCCTCATTTCAGTCCTGTTTCACTGAACCGGTATAACCTTCCGTTCCAGCCCTGTCTATCTCATGAGATATAAAATCTTTACCCAATGCATTGGAGGGAGATATAGGTCCCACCCATCTCATAATGATACCATTCTTATGTGTGCCACAGAATCATAAACCATACATCATTGCATAACCCATGTAATACAAATGGGAATTTTAAACATCATGACATCATAAAACAATTCATAAAGAAATTCATAAAAATAATTCCATCACAACATAATCAAATCAATGTAATAATAGGGATAAAAACAGAACTATTTATTATCTTATATGGAAAATAATTTTGATAAAACACTTGAACATCATTCTTGAGGAAAATATCCTTTCTACTTAAAAAACATTTTTCCTTTCTTAACATGCCATACAATTTTAAACTAAAAGAAGTTGATTAAAAATAAACTTGAAAACTTTTAAAGGAAGCTTATTGGAAATAATGTTTTAATAATCCATTCATGTCGTATAAGTTAAACAAACATTCTTCGTACTTTTGTCGGAAAAGTCAAAAAGTACCTCGTACGAAAAACGACAAAAGATTCCTTTCATTTCTTTTACTAAAAACTCACCGAAGGGTAAAATTGGATATATAATATTGTAGAAGGATGGAAATAATATTACATATTGATGGAACATGGATGTGGATGAAGAAATACACCCCAGTAATTACCAAAGTAAAAACAATCTCGGATAAAAGTGAGATTGTGATATTTCCCTTACCTTAGGTCTGATTTGCTTCGTATGTGTCCGAACCTCCTGTATAATGATTTAAATACTGTCATTTACTTATTACAGAATCATATTAATTGTTATGATATCATATATGGTTCACTTATGACTTTATATTAACCGTTCTTTTGTAAATTCCATGTTAAAGAAGCGTTTTGCGTAAAATCGTTTCATTTATCGTAGGTGTTTTGACTTGTTGTTCTTGACATTATTATTACTTATATCATGATTTACTTACTTCCAGAATATAAAATATGATTTATATATCATATATATTCAGTATATATTTATATATAATAGATAGATAAATGAAATGAAAAACACCGTTCATGGAGACGGTAGTCTATACGTACGCATGAACGTTGTTTTCCTTTCCTTATTGTCTTGAATGGAAGTAAGTAGATGACATACATATATATATATATATACATAAATCCAGTATCTTTATAATGTCATATATTTCATTATTATTTCTTATATATACTTTATAATCATTCTTAAATGGTTAACATGGAGAATGAATCTCATCGCGTCGTGGAGACGGTTGTCCGTACGTACGCACGAGCGATGATATCATTTCCATAAATATTGAATTGAATTGGAGTGGGTTATACAATATATCAGAATCAATATGATTTTTTAATAACTATGTATAGTTATTATTTACACCATTATACCCTTCCATGTAAGGTGGTGGTGGAAAATAGATTACACCACGGCGTGGAGACGGTATTCCGTACGTACGCACGCGCAGTGATTTCTTTTTCTGTAGGATGGATAGATGGTGAAATAGGGTTGTTTAATACTTATAATAACATATCATTATATTAGTGATACTGATGTTATTACTTCATAATGAAACAACTTAAGAAGAAGAAGTGGAAGAATAAATAAAGATGAAAGAATTGGTAACGGTAATTACCTCTTCTTTGAAGCGCCTCTTTGAGACCTCCACTTAGGGCACTAAAATTGGTCTTTGAGGAAGACCAGAACCTCTAGGATGTTTCTAGGGAAGTGGAGAAGATATTTTGGCAGGGTTTGGCCGAGCTTGAGTTCTCAAATTGGTGGGAGGAGGAGGGGGAGGAGGTGCCCTTTTATAAGGGAGGAGAGGGGCACCTTTGGAATAACTAAAAATATTATTTTATTATAAAGTCAAGTTCAGTTTTAAATAGCTCCAAATTGATTTATTTCTAGGATAAGGTGGGGATGGCTCTAAATCCTCCCATCAAATAGAATTTAGACAAGTTTAGGTTCCTATTTTAACCTTATCATTTAGATTTAACTCTAAGTTAAATAATTTAACTTTTACCGTGACATTTTGTTTTCTTACACTATATGGTTAATACACTTACTATAACATGCCAAACGAACCCCAAGTTTTTTATTATTAATATATATATCCTTTTCTAAGTCATTTGGCCGAACCTTAGATTTTTAGGAATAAAATAACAATTAATAATATAATATTTGATTTAAAAACAATTTTGTGTCAATTTTGACACTATTTGATATATGATTTTTTTGAAAGTCATAACAGAATTATATGTTCTCACAAAGTTGATTAAATCAACACAAATATATCATAGTAACCTAGAAAATTAGTGGAATTCATAAAAAGTCTCAAATTACATTTATTTGAGCATTTATAACATCAATTATGTTAACATTTGCTTAAAAGGGTAATTACTGCATCATCGTTGTGTCATAAATAAATTAATTTATTTAATGTCTAAAAATTATAAATAAAATATCATTATGCAGTAAATATTTTTATCTTTCTAATGAATATTTATAGTCGAATTTATCTTATGTATAACCCCATATTAAAAATGTTTTAGTTATTAAACATTGATTTTAACTATTTTAACTATTCATTAAATAAAATAATATTAAATGTCATAATCTAATCCAAGTGGACCTAAATGGTCATATTATATTCATAAGGTTGTTTTTGGTCTAATTACACTTATCCAATATAATTAAAACATGTGTTAGGGTAATAGTAATATCATATTTACCCTTAGTTACCCTATTTACTATTAACCGTGGTAAAAAAAGTAAAAAGTTACTATTCACCAAAAATTATTTTGATCTCGTTGAACCACATTTTAGTCCTTGATATTAACCGTGTCTGTCGGATTTTCTAAATTCCATTCACAGAAGCGGTAAAATTACGTTTTATGCAAAATTCAGTTTTTTACCTACCACTTAGTGGTTTCACTATTCATCAAAAATTGAAAGTTTTCAGAAAAATACCAAAATTTCACCCTAGGCTAATTTCGATATTCCGAATCCAAAAATGAAGTCCATTTTGAAAAATAAAATTTATAAAATTTTAATAAGTGGTTTTTACTATTCATAACGTCTAGTTTTATTTTAATAGCATATCGTTGTTCAGTGAAACTCGGTATTGCGTACGACACACGCTATCGTGGAAGGTCGCGATTGCGTGTAATTCAAGCTAGGTCAGAGATGTGTGTTGTGAAAGCTCCTTTTGGTGTAGCGTATAACACAAGACATTAATGAAATTAAAAAGAATATTTTTCATAAAATCTCAGGGTGTTACATATATTATGTTAAAACACATTAGGGTGTATATGAATAGTTTTTTTTAAATACATTCTCTTTATTTTCAATTTGTTATTTATTTTCATTTCTAATTAATTGGTCCCCTAAGAAATTATTTAAATTAAATTTATAAAAAATATATTTCCATAATTTAGGTAATCATATTCATATAGACCATTCCAATGTTTATATGATTACGATCATGTTAAATAATAATATTCTAACACAATATTCTTTTATTTTAACAATTAGTGTTTTGTGTAACACAAGATAAACTGGTAGTTACTCATAAAAAAATTATCAAAAATATTAAATTTATTTGAAAAAAATCACAAAATTTCAGGGGTTACATGAATGATTGAAACTTACATCTTGATAGCTCGAGAAGAAATAAATCATTGATATGAATTTATCTACTTGGAAATGTTCAAAGGGATTTTATATAAGAGTGTTAAGGTAACATGTAGTATTAATAAGTTTTAATGATATAAAACTGTCTCTAATAATAATTTATGAGTTTTTTAATGTGAAAATGTAATTTTTATAGAAATATTAACTAAAAATTATATAATGTGTTTTTAATTGGGTAATGATAATGTTTATCCATAAAATATTTTTATGGAATATTTATGGATTTATGAACTTAATTAAAAATGAATTATGGGTCCCATATAGTGTTCACGATGAATGAATAAAAAAATTAAACAAATTATATCATAGGAATGTCATTTTTCTAAATTAATGTAATGTCACCCAAACGTTTTATCATATATTAAATCTGATACTACATATTTGTTTGAAATACAGGTTTTACCCTAATAATGTCATATACATGTGTCCATATTGTGTTTTGTTAAATCACATGTGAGGGTATTTATTTTATCATTTTTAAGATTTAAAATAATTATTAAAAGTAAAAAATATATGTTTTTATGTAATTTTAATATATATTTTACATTTTTATTGAACTAATGATATTATATATTATGTGAATAAAATTTGGGATGTTAATAATAATAATAATAGTAATATTATTTTTTATTATGTTAATGAAAAAACGGAAATATAAATATTTAATTTAAAATTTATGTAATGGTGGAGATGTGGGATGAGTGTATAATTTCAAATTTGTGACCTAGTAATTATACTCATATCATTTCATATAAAAAATAAAAGATTCTTTTGTCCAATAGATGTTGTTGGCGACTCTCTCTAACTATAAAGGATTAAATTATCTAAAATCATGTCATATATTAATAGATATCTTAATATATGATAGATCCTATATTATGAAAAAACAATATTTTGAATATTAGACCATTTCATTAATATAATTATTTATGTGTGACTTTTTCTATACAATATTTTAATTTATTATATATGTATAATTATGAGGATTAACAGTTTCTAAAATTGTTGAATTTCAAGTTATATCGATCATCTAAAATTTTCTATGTATGAGTCACTAACACAGACAGGCAGATGACTCACCGTTGTACATATGTTTTGCTGATAGGTAGATCAAAATAGAATATTTTCTAAGAAAGTGAAGCTGAAATTTTAAGAAATTTAATTTTTTTGGACATGGAACCGATATGAAAAAGAATCAGTGGTGCACCTGCTACCGACACAGACGACCTACAGTCAATTCAGGTGACATATTGTAACATGATGCTAAGGATGAAATGAATCACTATCAGTTAAAATGAGTCACAGTTGGCTCAACTATCTCACTGAAAGAATGAAGGACTCATCATTGATACGATTCACCCTTAGTTCATCTATATCACTAATGAAAGGAGTCATTGATACCCTGATTCACTGATACTGATGGATAGGACTCACTGTTGCATGGAGTCACTGATATCGATGAATATGAATCACTAATAAAAAGCTTCTCCAATGGTGATTGATAGAGGATGACATACTGATTTCAATGTGTCACTGATACATATGTCACACTAATAGTTATAAAATCTTTCTTTTATAAATTAATTCAAATTTATTTCTACAGGTCATATTTAGAAAAAAAATTTGTTTTAGACATTAATTTTTGTTGTTTTAATTACATTTAGTAGATAGTACGAGGTACATACATGTGGGGATATCTTCATGTCTACTGGACATCTAAGAATAAAAAAATTACAAGCTGGATCATTTGAGATATACTGAAAAGTTGAAAAAACAAAAGAACTACAAACTCCTTCAAATCTTAATCATTATTAAAAATCCCATGAAATCAAAGAAGGAACATACGAGGACATCAACATGATGAGAATGAAATACTAAGTAGAACTAAAATTCTTTCAAACAAGGAGAAAAAAAATTTATACTCCTCAAAACCAGACCACAAAGACTATGATACTTGGTTTTTGGATCAATCTTTTAGGAGAGGACTCAAACATAATTTTCACTACATCAATTGAGTCTAGTTCTTCACTGTGAAACCCAAAGAGACTTCTAAACCTTATTGTACATATTCATCTCTATTGTGTTCTTTAGGATACATTTTTATTAGTGTGTGTATCTTTCTATTACAGACACACAAACTGACTCTTATGCATAACTAGGGGATACTTGGTATCCTCAAACTCAATCTCTCTTTTAATCTCTATATCCCATGTAGAACAATGGGAGAGTTAAGGTGTGACCATTTTGTTATTTTTTCCCAAATAAATGTCGTAGATGTCTTGTGTTACATGGATGTCCATGTGTGTTGTTGTGATACCTGGTCTAGTGTTTGGATCAAACTATTTATTAATTTAAACTGCTTGGCGGAAGGTGACCAGGAAGTAGAGGGGACTAAGTCTTAGCTTTATACTAAATCTTATGTTTATTTCTACTGGTTTTTACACATTTGTTTTACTCTGTTTTATCACAATTTCATAAAACTAAATTTAACATTGAGTGTTAGTTTAGAAAATGTTTATGAATGTCTTGAACTAGTTTGTTTGTTTCAAAAGATGTATTAATTTTTTAATAATATAGCTGAGAATTAATCAACCTTTTGATAAATTAATTGAACATTCATGACTCTAATAAATTCACTAAAAACTAAATTAGATTATATTCTATATTCAGTAATTTTCAAAGAAATAGATTTTAATAGAATTTTATATAGATAATCAATTCACCCACCCTCTATATTAATCTACTTGGACCAAAATTTCGTATAAAAGGATTTTATTCTCTTTAAGGCTTGGTTTTTAAATTTTTCATTAAAAATTGATTTTAGTTGTACTTTAAAGATCTCTAAATTTATGTTAGTCCTAAATTTCATTCACATTAAAATTATTCATTTATTAGGGAAAATATATTATATGTTGCTTCTACCAAAAAAACTCCATTCATTAATGGAAGTAGTTATGCCAAATAAAAAATTAAAATGAAAATACATTTAGAAAGTATGAGATTTGAAATTTTTTCTTTAATGGATGATGTGTATAAGATTAATTCTAATACTAGAACTTCTTCGGATGACCCAAATAAGACTTCTTATAAAAATAACTTCAAATCCATGAATTCCTTATAATTCTCGTTAGGATATGATAAATTTAACAGAATTTCTACTTTTATAATAGCCCATGAAATTTGGGATGCTAAGTTTGTTTCAGATGAAGAAACAAATAGTGTTAAATAAAAGAGGCTTAACATAAATTCTATTAAATTTGATAAATTTATGATGAATCTAGATTAGCCTATTTTTGATATGTATCTCAGGTTCAATGAAATAGTGAACACTCTAATCTTTCTGGGAAGAGAAGTTATAGCCAAAGAACAAATCATGAGGATTCTCTGATGCATTTTTAATATTTAGAGTGGAACCTCTATATCAATTATAGAGTCATGTGATATCAGAAAAATACATGTCAATGAACACATTAGATAACTTATGATTTGTGCAGAATAGTTGAAAGTAAACAAGGTAGAAGCGGATGAACCAAACAGAAAATCTGTGGCATTTAATACTATTACATCTAAGAATAAGGGAAAAGTGAATGTCATAACCTCTGTTTAAATCTCTAGTACTCACGAATACACATCTTATAGTGATATACATACAGATTAGTGTTCCATAATATTAATGAAATTGTATATATAGGATGTTTTTCAAGAAGCCCATTTATAATGGAAGATATGACCGAATGGGATGTGGTAAGACGGTTTGGAAAAGAAATGAAAAATATGATGAGATAGTATGCTATGAATGAAAGAGGAGTATACATGTAAAAGATGAATGCCCCAAGTTCAAATAAAAACAGAAGATTGAAAATAAATATAAGATGTATACGAAAGCTATAAATTCCACCTGGAGTGCTTCTGAGAATAACTCCAGTGAATCGGTATCATATTATAATGAGAACGATGACATGGATAAAATGTGTTTTATGACAAACATATTTGTGGTAACCTTAGATTCACATGCACATAATTCATATTATTCTGAAAATGAATGTTAGTATGAGAACATAAAAAATGTTGAACTATTTGAATACTATAACATGATCTAAGAGATATTTAATGAACAAAAGTTAAAGAATAATTTTTTTAATAAAACAACATGATCTTACTGTAACTATTAAATCTAAACTTATTTCTAAAAAATAAAATAATTATAAACTATTTTAATAAAACAATGATTTAAAAATGTATAATGAGAAATTGAAGAATGATTTTGTAAATTTTACCAATATGAAAGGCACTCGTACTCCAATTCATTGTAAGAAGATAGCTCCTAACAACACTTTCAGTATTGGATATCAACCTTGATAGGGAAAATTATCTAAAAGACATTTTATAACTAAATTTGGAAAATCTATTCTTTTACCGAAAAATCAATTCTCTGATACTAGTACAAGTCTAGAAAAATCATTTAGTGCCTCTATTTTTTATTGACCAAATAGTGTTTATTTTTCAAATATGGTGCATAATGATTATATGAAACCCATAAAGAAAATGTGGGTGCCAATAGCATTGATTACTAATTTCATTGGACCAAAACTAGTTTGGGGTTAAAAATTTGTTTTTTTATTTTTCTGTATGAATGGAGTCTGAAGATATCTTACAAGAGTCAATGGGACTTATAAAGTGGATGTCTAACTGACATGAAAGGGGACTGACAAATATTCAACAATCTCAATAATATTGATGGTTGATATTACACTTTTAGTGACAATGCTAAAGGATAAATAGTTAGCCTAGGCCAGATTGGTAATTCTAACATAGTTTTAATTTCTAAAGTACTATATTAGGGAAAAAATAATATCAACTTAGTATTTCACAATTATTTGATGATTGATTTCATTTTCTATTTTTAAATGATGCTTGAAATGTTTTTAACTATAATGATGAATTAATATTTTCTTCTTTAAAAATTAAAATGTATATTTGATTAATTTAGATTCTTTATCCTATCAAAATGTTTCTTTTTTAGGTTCCTTTCCTATTGATTTTTGGCTCTGGAATTGGAGATTAGGACATTGTACTATACACTTTCTTTGAAATATTATTAATAAGGCATAATCAAGGATCTATCCAAACATGAGTTTAAAAATTAAAATATTTTTAATCCTTTTGAAGTGGGAAACATCAGAATAAATCATTCAAATCGAATAAATATGTTTCAACTTCTCAACCTTTAGAGTTATTGAACAAGGATTTGTTTTTTCTATAATGAGTTTCAAGTTTAAATGGAAATAATTATCTATATGTTCTTATATATTACTATTTTTGGTATACTTTGACTTATTTCATATCTCTAAAAAGTGAACCATGTACTTATTTCACTAAGTATGCTACAACATTAGAAATCATAATGGACAAATAATTATGTCTATATGATTTGATTCGGGCCTTGCGTATGAAAATCAGGACTTCAAATTGATTTCATAACACAATGTCTATAGTCATAAATTCTATACTCGTAAGACACCTCAACATAATGGATTTTTATATGGATGAAATAATACCCATAAAGAATTTCATGAATAATTATATATGAATATTATTTACATATTTAAATATAGGATGAGGCTATAAATATTGCTTGTTACATAATAAATAGAGTATTAATTAGACCTATCCTCAAGTAGAATATTTATGAGTTATGGAACAATAGAAAACCAAAAGTTAGTTATTTCAATGTGTTGGGTGGAGAAGAGTGATGGCAAGAGGGGGGGGTGAATTGCCTTTTAAAAAATAATTAACAATTTAAAATCAAAGTTAAAAGTGCAGCAGAAATAGAAGAGGCAAGACACAAAACTTGATAACGGAGTTCGGCTTAAACCAAAGCCTACGTCTCTGCTCCCAACTCAACCGTTGAGAGATTTACTACCGCTTTCTTTTTAATGGTTTTAGCGAGAAACCCACTAGACTTTAAGGTAGTCTAGAACCTATTACAGCTTGCTTTCATTGGTTGAGTAAGAACCCACTAGCCTTCTTACAGGTGAAGGCTAGCTCACCTATGACTCAAGCCTTTTAATGGGAAGGCTTGACTAACCTCTTCACACGTTGAAGGTGGTGTGAAAACCCGAACAAAGGGAAGAAGAGAGAAAGAGGGGTTTGTAGGTACAAACCCAAATTGATGCTCAAAAATGATAAAACAAGAAAAACTGTAATGTAGAGAAGTCTTGGGCACCAATGGATTGATTGGAGTTGATGAAGAGCGCTCCCAAGCTTCTATGGTGGTGCTCCTTGGATGTGGAAGTGAGTTGGAGAAATTGATGTTCCTTGGAGGAATCCGCCGGAGGTTCGCCAAATGATTGAAAAGTGTACCCGTGGGATTCCTTACGTTTCCGGGGCTTCCTAGTCCTTTATTTATAGAGGGGGAACCCGCAAATGGCCTTTGGGGGTCTTCAGAGCCGTTGGAGAGGCCTTCGGAGCCGTTGGGGGTCAAGTGGACAAGTCTGGTCAAAGCCCAACGACTAGTTTGACTGGCTCCACCGGCTGACCGGTGCTTGGCCACCGGTTGGCCGGTGGTTTGGAAAAGGGAGGGGCCTTCTGCCCAGGCACCACCGGCTGGCCGGTGAGGAGGCCACCGGTTGGCCGGTGAGGAGACAGTAGCCCTCCCTTCTGGCTGGGTTCCACCGGCCGGCCTGTGATGGGACATCGGTTGGCTGGTGGTCTGGACAGAAAGGATACCTTCTGCCAAGGAACCATCAGTTGGCCGGTGGTCATCCACCGGTTGGCCGGTGGACTGAAAATCGGTCCACTTTCAGTCCTTCGTGGCCCAATTCCTTGGCAACCTTTTGCCTATAAAAAAACACTTAAAACAATATTAGATAAATATGAGAGTGATTGTGATCATGAAAATTAAACCACGAGGGGTACGAGAGGTACAACAATCTCCCCCTATTTTGATGATCACAATCACTAAAAAAAGAAATGTAAAAGACTGAAATGAAAGGCATGCTTTAAAGAATAAAATGAAAAGTAAATAAAAGCATGAGAGAAAAATTTGTCCCCCAATCAACCAAGAATTTCTCCCCCTTTGTGATTGTCAAAATAGCACGGGGCATAAAACTTGATTGAGGGAAAAGATTGAAAACAAGATAGAGTTTTTTAAACCAATTGAAATTTTTGAAATTTGAATTGAAAGTTTTGAATTGAATGATTTGAAATTAATGTATTGAAATGAAAGTTTTGAAATTGAATGTTATGAAATTGAATGTTTTGAAAAAAAAACAAAAAGTCTTAAACGATCCTAACTCCCCCTAAATAGAGACAACAAATCGCCGGAGAGAGGATTTTAAAACCGAGACAAATTTTGGTCTGGTGAGACTTGATAAAAGTGATTTTTCAATCCATACTTGTCTAGTGGTGGGTCTTATCCTATAGAATTCATCGTTAAAGGAAATGGTTTAGGGCCTTCCATACCGGGCATTTTTGCAATCGCACTCATAAATTATGTTCCCGGTCTTTTTACAATAATTGCAAAATTTAAATTGAGAGCTCCCCCTTACAAAAATATTTGGAGCATGGGAAGAGGAAGCTTGCATGGAATATCCAAGACCTTGGGTAGTTCTAGATATGCATTGGGAACCTAGCAATTTGGTCAAATTTTGTTCACCTTTGGTGAACTTGGCAAGAGATTCCCTTAAATCCTTGATTGTTGATTCCATAGAATCAACATCGGGAAGATTTTGGATCTTGAGGGTCAACTCCTCCTTTTCTTTGAGAAGTTGTTCCTTTTCGGAAGAAAGTTTTTTGAAATTCTTTTTTAAAGCAATAAATTTGGAAGAGAGTTCGTGAAAACCTTCCTCCAATTGATCTCTAGCATGTTGGAGATCCTCATAAGATAAATGATTAAAAGAATTTGAAGAACTAGAGGAAGAGGAGTCGGAAGAGGATACCTCATGAAATACCATTAGGCATTTTTTACCGTTGTCACTTGAGGAGGAGGAGGAGGAGGATGTGGAGTTATCACTCCATTTGGCCTTGAATACCGTCTTCTTTTCCTTTTGCTTGGCCTTTTTCTTGTTGAGTGGACAATCGGGCTTGTAATGGCCTTTCTTGCCACACCCGTAACATGTTACCTCGGGCTCGGATTTTTCGTTGGGTTGAGCCTTGCGGGATTTCTTTTTCTTGTGCTTCTTCATGAATTTTTGCATTTTGCGGGCAAGGTTCTCCATTTCTGAATCGTCGCCTGAAGAGGAAGATGATGAGGAGGAGGATCTTTCTTCATTCTGAACTTTGAAGGCGATGTTCTTTGGAGTTTTGATGAGGTTGCCTTCCATTTCAGCTTGCCTCCTCATGGTAATTTCGTAGGTCATGAGGGATCCGATGAGCTCTTCGACTGGCATGTTCTTGATGTCTTTTTCTTCTTGAATTGCCGTGACTTTCGGTGCCCATGAGCTTGGTAGGATCCAAAGGATATTCTTGACCATCATTTCTGTAGACACATTATCACCAAGGGACTTTCTCCCATTGCAAACATCAGTAAAACGTGTAAACATTTCAGTAATTGATTCATGTGGGTGCATGGTGACACTTTCAAAATCTTGGCGATACATATCCAATCGAGTATCCTTAACTTTGTTGGTCCCTTCATGGGTAACCTCCAAAAGTTTCCAGATTTCATGTGATGAGGTGCATGTGGAAACTCGATTGAATTCATTACGATCAAGGCCGCAATGAAGAGCGTTCATGGCTTTTCCATCAAGCTCGAAATTTTTAATATCGGCTTGGGTCCATTTGGATTCATCGGGAGAAGAAAGAGAATAACCATGCATGACAATTTTATAAATTGGATAACCTATATTTCTAAGAAAAGTGGTCATGCGGGTTTTCCAATAAGTATAGTCGGTTCCATCAAAGAATGGAGCAAGACCCAATGAATAAACTTCGGCGGCGAAAGAAGTTGAAGCCATCACAAAGGATCTTGAATTTGAAACCGGTTAAGGTATTACTCAAATTTTCCTCTGATACCAATTGTTGGGCGGAGAAGAGTGATGGCAAGAGGGGGGGGGGGGGTGAATTTCCTTTTTAAAAATAATTAACAATTTAAAATCAAAGTTAAAAGTGCAGCGGAAATAAAAGAGGCAAGACACAAAACTTGATAACGGAGTTCGGCTTAAACCAAAGCCTACGTCTCCGCTCCCAACTCAACCGTTGAGAGATTTACTACCGCTTGCTTTTAAATGGTTTTAGCAAGAAACCCACTAGACATTAAGGTAGTCTAGAACCTATTATATCTTTCTTTTATTGGTTTAGCAAGAACCCACTAGCCTTCTTACAGGTGAAGGCTAGCTCACCTATGACTCAAGCCTTTTAACGGGAAGGCTTGACTAACCTCTTCACACCTTGAAGGTGGTGTGAAAACCCGAACAAAGGGAAGGAGAGAGAAAGAGGGGTTTGTAGGCACAAACCCAAATTGATGCTTAAAAATGATAAAATAAGAAAAACCATAATGTAGTGAAGTCTTGGGCGCCAATGGATTGATTGGAGTTGATGAAGAGCGCTCCCAAGCTTCTATGGTGGTGCTCCTTGGATGTGGAAGTGAGTTGGAGCAATTGAGGTTCCTTGGAGGAATCCGCCGGAGGTTCGCCAAATGATTGAAAAGTGTACCCGTGGGCTTCCATACATTTCTGGGGCTTCCTAGTCCTTTATTTATAGAGGGGGAACCCTCAAATGGCCTTTGGGGGTCTTCGGAGCCGCTGGAGAGGCCTTCGGAGCCGTTGGGGGTAATGTGGACAAGTCTGGTCAAAGCCCAACGGCTAGTTTGACTGGCTCCACCGGCTGACCGGTGCTTGGCCACCGGTTGGCCGGTGCATTGGAAAAGGGAGGGGCCTTCTGCCCAGGCACCACCGGCTGGCCGGTGAGGAGGCCACCGGTTGGCCGGTGAGGAGACAGTAGCTCTCCCTTCTGGCTGGGTTCCACCGGCTGGCCGGTGATGGGACACCGGTTGGCTGGTGGTCTGGACAGAAAGGATGCCTTCTGCCCAGGAACCACCGGCTGGCCGGTGGTCATCCACCGGTTGGCCGGTGGACTGAAAATCAGTCCACTTTCAGTCCTTCTTGGCCCAATTCCTTGGCAACCTTTTCCCTATCAAAAGAAAAAACTTAAAACAAGATTAGATAAATATGAGAGTGATTGTGATCATGAAAATTAAACCACGAGGGGTACGAGAGGTACAACACAATGTTTTGGGTTGGATAGTATATATTCCTTACAGAAAAGATAATCTTGACAAATTCTAATTTAAGAGTGATGAAGGAATCTTTCTTGGTTATTCAACCTCTAATTAATCCTACAATCTCTTTAATAAAAGAACCTATTGTGTGGAGGAATCTGTGCATATAGAATTTGATGAAACATATCTATATGAATCTAAGACCTCTCTAAACAACCTTGAATATGATATATCAGTTCTAGACATAAATGAAAAATAATCTAATCCATATGTCAATAACATTGTGAAATCTAAAAATTCAAAAAATTATTCTGAATCTGAACATGATGAATCTGAACCTATATATAAATGTAAAATAAGTAGCCATACCTTTAATAGAATATCTAGATCTCTCATGAACAATTATCTAACTATAGTTGTTCGAGACATAGATAAAATAACACAAACTCGATATTCTCATAGAAATCAGATCCAACATCATGTTTTCTTATCACAATTTAAACCTAAAAGCATCAATTATGAAATTAAAGATTAATTTTGGGTGATGTATATGAATAAAAAAATTTAATCAATTTGAAAGAAATAATTTTTGGATATTTGTGGATAGACCCAAAGACACCATGACCAAAAGAACTAATTGGGTGTTTGGAAATAATATAGATGAAGTTGGTAATATTGTTCAAAAAAATCTAGATTAGTTTCACAGGGTCATAGTCTAGAGGAAGTAATTTACTATGAAGAAACAATTGTACCTATAGGAAAACATGAATCCATCAAAATCCTTATTTCTTATACTGGCCATCATAATATAAAACCATATCAAATAGATTTTAAAAGTGCATTACTAAATGTGTTTATAGATGAGGATGTTTTTTGTTGAACAACCCATGGTTTTATAAAACCTCATTTTCAAAATCATGTTTTCAAATTGAGAAAAAGATTTGTATGGTTTAAAACCACCTCCAAGAGCTTGGAATGATAGATTAAGTAATTTTCTTATTTCAAAAGGTTTTACCAACGTAATTGTTGATCCTACAATTTTTATAAAGAGAACATTTAAATATATTTTAGTATTCTAATTCTAGGTTAATGATATTATTTTTGGATCAACAAGAAATTATTTATGTGTTGAATTTTATAAAATTATGCAATGTTATTTTTATATGTGATTAATAAGAGAACTGAAATTCTTTCTTGGAATTCAAATTATTCAAAATAAAGAAGGTATCATATTTAATCCAAGTAAGTATCTAATGAACATTTAAAATGTTTTGAATTTGATTGCATTAAAAGTAGTTACACTCCCATGAGTAATGCTCATATGTTGTATCTTGATAATGATGTTAAATCTATTGATCAAACCACATATAGATAAATGATTAGAAGAATTCTCTTCTAGACTCTTAGTATGCCAAATATAATGTTTAGTGTGTGTGTGCACGTGTTTTCATGATAATTCCTAATAATATCACTTGAATACTGTTAATATAATTTCCAAATACATCAATCAATCTATCAATTTAGGGTTTTTACCCCAAAGGAAAAACATTTGATATGCTGAGTTATTCTGATGCAAACATAGTAGATGCATGTTAGATAGAAAGAGAACCTATGGGATATTGCACTTGTGGGAAAATATTTAATTTCATGGTCTAGTGAGAAAAAAATTTATATTTAATTATCTACTAATGAAGTTGATTACATAGATGTTGGTAGCTTTTGTGGACAAATTTTGTGGATAAAGAACAAGACTATAGATAACAATTTAGACACGTACCTCTAAATTGTGACAATATAAGTTCAACTAACATTTCTTATTACCCAATTTATTACTCTAGAAAAAATCATATTGATGTAAGACATCCCTTTTTGAGATATAATTATCAAAAGGTTGATATTACTTTAGAATTTACTGGAAGATAATATCATCTGGCTGATATATTCCATATAACATTGAACTCTGAAAGAATAAATTACATCAGACATGAGTTAGAAAGGATCCACTAGAACGACCCTGTGTTTGACATTTGTTTAATCATTTTTTGTGATGTTTTATTACTGACACCATTAGTATTTAACAAAGTATGTTATGCTAATAGCGATGACTCATCACTATTAAACGTTTTATGTTTTTACTGAAACCAAATTGTTTCATTACTTCCAATGAAACTGATTCATGTTTTTTAGCTATAAAATATTAAAATTCTTAAATGATATAAATTTTAATTGATCCACTCTACTCCTTTTACTATAGCACTCTCTCTACAACCATTCTCTTTCTCTACTCACGATTGTTCACTATCTGAACTTCAAAATGAACTGGTAGGAATGGAATGAGTAAAGTAATGTCTAGAACAGGTCGAGTCTTGTGTATCCAAGAAACAAAAACGCCAATCATGAAAATCATCTAGTCAAGAAAATCATAATCTATAAAATCATATTTTTACTTCGGAGAAATATGTTTTGGATGAATTTCTCATAGAGAGAAATTTTTTAATGTTCTGAAATATCAAGGATGGCTTAAATGGTTCACAGATAAAAATAGAGTCTATTATCTCAAGTTGGTGTAAGAGTTTTATATTAATATGAATCTTTTTATGGATGGAAGTGATATTTCAGGGATGATGTCAATTGTTAAAGGGAAGAGATTATCATTCTATTCATGGAATAGGGTTTAATTTCTTAAACTACCTCATGAAGGAAGGTTTGATGATTTCCAAAGAAATTCTCCTCATAAAAGGGAATTCATCTCATATGAGACTTCATTAAAAGAGCTAACTAGAATTGGATATCACATGAGTCCCATCACATCATAATTTAATGGTGAATTCAGAATTCTTTTCATGTTTATTCATCATCGTATTTGACCTAGATAAGGGGACTTGGCTTCTCTCAAGTATCAAGATGTATAATTGGTTTATTTTTATTAGAAAGGAGTTAAATTTAATCTATGTAAATATCTGATGGTGCCCATCAATGAGATGATAAAACATGGGTGTAATTAAAATGCTATCCTATATTCAAAATGATATCAGAAATTATAAATGAGAATATTTGTGTAAATGATGTTTAGTATGTGGTAGTTAGTGAATGCAGTGGAATCTACATGAGCTCTCACATTTTTAAATTAATGAAAATAAATTAGAACCATTGGAGGAAAGAGTGGGTGGGTGATGAAGAAATATTATATGATATTTTCAATCCCATAGACCATCATATTTGGCCAGGGGATCTAGTGGATCTTAGTATCAGTCCAAATGAAAAAAGAATCATATTATTTAAATAAGGTAGAATAGCATGAAACCCCTATTAGAGATGTGGGATCACCAGTTGTTGATTGAAGTAACCCATACAGTACTGGACCATCAAAAATAGTTTCTATTGGACCTGAAATTCCACCTACAGATTTACCCTCAGATGAAGCTATTATAAATTTTTCGGGTCGTGATTAAACCAAATTTGAGGGCAATGTAGAGTATTTTAGTGAATCGAATTAAGATGAAGCTGAAGAAGAATAAGATGGTAGTGGTTAAAATGGTTTAGAATCAAGAAGGTAAAAAGAATATGAGCCTGTTGACAATGATTATAATGAAGATGGTAATAATGAAGAATGTTGTGAATGTGATAGTGACTCTAGTCACCCTGATAGAAATCCAGATGCAGTGACTATGGAATTTTCTGGAGCTAATTATATTCTCTCTATTGAGGTTGTTGTTCAAAAAGAGAAAGTGTTTTCAGATGAACCTATAGCTCATGTTTATTATACTAGGAAAAGAACTCTACTTTATTACAAGTAACCTATTTAAGAATCCATTATTGTGGGGTATTAATCCTCCAAAAAAAATACATTGAGGGGGATCCTCACGGACTAGTTTCTCAAGATGATGAAGAACATCTAACAAGAAGTGTAAGAATTGATACTATTGCTCCATTGGATTCTGATATTCATGCTAAATAGATATGGAATCCTTCTATTGTATCCTTGGTATTGGATTATAAAGATTCAAGTGATGAAATTAGTTCCCTTACCGCAATGGAACTTGTGGAAGAGGCCACTTCTAGTGACAATGTCACTAAAGCTAATTTTGAAACAATTAGAGGAAAATATATGTTCCTCTATAAGACACTAAGTGATATTTGCAATGAGTTATGATTTCAATGAAGACATGAGATATAATACTGAGGTGACTGAGAATTTGAAAGCTATATGATGTGTGGTTGATGGTGTAAAACATACTAGTGCTTCTAGTTCATCTACAGCCTTAACTAGTCTGTGTCAAGATGTTACTGCTTCTATTTCAAAGATGATGATACAAGTGATTCACATAGGTCTAATTATAACTGTAGTGTCAATTTTGAAAAGAAATTCCAAGATCTGAAATTCTATGATGAAAGTGACAACTAGGACCAATTCCTTGACCACTGAGTATATGAATATAATGAAAACTATCTTTAAAGGTCTTGAGAACCTTGTTTATAATTTTAAATCTCTTGAGATTTCCAAGATGAGAAAAGATGTTCTGGATCTCACCTCCTCTGCTCTAGATTAAAATTTTTCTATGCCTACTCAGTCCTCACAATCTGCAGATCACGCTACTATTAGTTCATTATTTAAAGAGTAATTAATTGTTTGGACTGAAAGCATAGGTAATGTTGAGGATACTTAAGATAAAGATCATGGTCATGAGATGTATTATATAAGGAGTGCTTCACAGTTTCCGGAAGGGATAACCAAGAGCATTAATGATTTTTCTCCGTACACATCACAAAGCACCAAATGTATTGTTTGTTTAAGTATTTGTACACAACTCATACTCTTCCTACAATGAAAAAGGCATTTAAGTAACAGATTCAAAAACTTAGAGAACTTACCCCATTGATGGATGGTTTTATAGAAAAAAAAAAGAATATTTTGAGAAAGATATGAAATATGGTGTAGATATCATTGAATAATTCATCATGTTTCTAAAACTATATCTTTATGTCCAATGTGAATCCATTTTAGTACCCCATACTCCAACACTTGTCCATGCTGGTTCAGTGCCAACTCAACCTCAAATGTCAGTTTCTCAGGAGTTATTTCACATCAGACTAGTCATCATAGAAACCTTTCAATATATGATTCTATCTCATCACATACCATCCCTTGATTCTATTGTTCTTGAAGGAGTGCCTCTACCTCCTCTCAAAATCTATTTAGACCCTCCATCTCTTCAGTCTATCCCTCCTAATAAACCTTGTATTGAATTTTTTTTATAAGGGGAATGAGCCCATTGATCATACCACATGAGCCTATCTTATAGCGTTGAATGATTTTAATTTGATTGGAATATTTCATTATGTGTTTTTTTATGTAATCAGTTTATGCATTCTATTTCATTGTTTCTACTTTAGTATTTTTCTTATTCTTTTGTCCTATCACTTTTTTTTAATCCTATAATGGGGAGAACATTCATTAAGATTTATTAATAATGAGCGTTCTTTAGGAGTTTCAATAATTACATGATATTTGATTATCACAAATCAGGAAATTGTTGAACCATAGATTATTTTGGCCACTATATCAAACTATAATAGTTTTAATTATAAAAAATCCTATCATATAATAACATAGAACTTATTTTATGTCAGATCATAAATTATGAAAAAAAAATTATCTTGTGTATCAAATAATTTAATTCATATAACTATTTATTTGTGATTATGTCTAAAAAATCTTTTAATTTATTACCAATGATTAATTATGAGGATTACCAGCTTCTAACATTCTTGAATTATAAGATAGATGGAACATCTAAAATTGTCTATGTATGAGCCACTGACCAAGACATGAAGATGGCTAACCATTTCACATATGTCTTATTAATAGACCGATCAAATAGGAATATTTTTTAATTATGTGAAGCTGACACCATTGGAAAAGTCTCACCATTGGGCATGTGATTCATGCTCAAATTTACCCAAGAGATGAAGGTAGAACGGTCCTTGTAGTTTAGTTTGGGTTATCGAATCCTCAGATACCTAAGAAGTAACCTACAAACACATACATTCTATAGGTAGTCTTTGGATATGAAGTGGACAACTTGGGAAGATTCAAGATGGTTTTAAAAGATCTCCAACAGATTTATGTGAATTTAATTTAAAATAATGATTTGATCAAAGGTTATCGCTCGGGGTGGATTGAATGAAATTCTTTATCAACGATTTTAATTTCTAATATTTGAGATGGGTTCATTTAAGAAGATCAAACAACATCCTCACTTACTGGTTTAGTACCTACAAAAATTAATACTAATCATTTATACACTTAAACGAAAATAGTTTTGAGCACTTCAAGGTAATTGTTCTTATTATCACTTGATGTGTGTGGCGTTAAATTAATCAAGGATGATGGAGTTTAAAAATCATCAAATAAAAATCTCAATTAAAATAATTGATTATAAATTAATGGGGTGATAAATAACATCCAATCCATCCCCTTGATACTATTTTGGATCAATCCATATGTGCGTTAGCCTTCCATTGATTCTATGGTTTCAATGGAAGTGGAATGTAGACTCATGAGAGAGGAAATGGAGAAGTAAATAAAATAATGAAAATAAAATGATCACTCCACCATTGTGTGAATAATTTCAAAAGATTTGGTGTGAATAAATTCAAAACATGAGGCAATGGTATCAATGTGTGATGGATAAAAAAAGAAAAATAGGATTAGAAGAACTTTTTTTTATGAAACTATAATGAATTAAAGCAACTTACATGTGAATGAAGAATGTCACAAAGACAAATTGGCAGCATAACATTAAGATTAAAACAAAGGTCAAAGATGATAAAATCTTCCACCACCACTTCCCTAAATAGGAATTTTGAAAGCCTTGGGTAGATCCTACAACATTAAAAATAACCTCCATTGATTATGGTAGGCCTAGTGTGGTGGAATTCTTGTGGAACTGGACTTTTCCACACTTGACCCTAGGTGGCAGCCATCTTTCATCCACCGAACAGATGCGCATTGAATACCTTATAGATGGCGGAATCATAGCAGGTCATAGAAGAAGAAAATGGATCCCCTGATGTCTTTAACCTCCTATAACATTTGGTCCCATTTGGAGTTGTGGATTCCGAGTTATGATCATATTGGAAGGATTTGTTTTGGGGCCACAGAATCTGGCCCAGAATATTATATTTAACTTGGGCATCCCAAATGACCACAATGGAGGCCGAATTAGCATTGGATCGTGAATATTTATTCCTTCATAAAATTTATTATAGAATTGAAAGAAATTTGAGATTCACCGGGCTTGTTTGATGGGTCCCACATTCCTATAAGTGGAATGGTGTCCAATCTGACTTCTCCAGAATTGTTTCCTTTCATCACAAAATATCCCCATATTCTTCCATGAATTATCCATATATATCTTAATAAAAAATGTTCATATTGAAGTTTAGATCAATTTAACAGAATAACAAAATAAAATATGTATAATTAAATTCCTTGAAATCAGATTAATCATTGGGTACTTTAAATGATGTAAACAAATGTACCACAAAATAGTGCATTTTAAGATAGAATTTCAATCATAATGTGAAATGATGTTCAAAGTGTAAAATCCACTAAACCTTTGTTTATGAATAATAAAGTACATGAATATTATATATATTAAAAATTAATATTATCCTCATTTAGTGGCTAATCACACCCCCCAACTTGAGTTTTTCTAGTCCTGATCAAAATATATCTCAACAATATGAAATTCGAATTCCCTTTTCCAAAAACATTTTAATAAACAATGATCACCATAAACTTCTTTATCAAACAATCATGAAACCCATAAATATATTTTCATACATGGAATTTTTATAAGAAGAGCCCAATCCCAAGGACATTACTTTGTTCAAATTCATTTCTTTATTTCATCCAATATCAATTTAGTATGAGGTTGTGTTGTGCATCACAATAGACATGGGGGGTTCATATTTATTCAAGGGGGGAAATGACGGAAGATCTAGGTGGAATCACATTTCAATATTAATATGAGTATTAAAAAAATTATTGTATAATTTTTTTGTGGTTTTTTTGCAAATTTTCCATGGTAATTGAAATTGCACTCAAATGAGTCAACCCCTGGAGCGAGACTTAGTCGATAACTCCAAGGCTCAAAGACCTTAGGGCACCAAGTGAAGCACAATACTCGGGAAACATCTTGAGTTAACTCTATAAAAAAATCGAATTACCAAAAATAGAGATAAAATCATTAACTTCTGGGCCAGACAACTATGGATTCATGATCCCCAAGTGTCGAAAGCCACTCATTATGTCATTTCATTTCTCTATGCACAAATTTAATGTTTTTTTTAATTTTTTTTATTTAATACACATATTAAAACTAAAATGATCTCCAAACCTATTCTTTTTATTTGGGGATGCCATTAACTAAAAATAATACCCCACTATCCAAAGGACGTGCATTGTGGACTTTTTTTTATTTGGATGAAAATATAAACGATGAAATATCACATTGGACAGCCACACTTTCCAAAATCTATACTCATGAAATTAAACAAGGATTAAAATTAGAATCAGGGCATGCTAAAATATTTTATATTCAGTTTCAATGTGTTCAATGTGTATAACCATGTTCAAAGTTAAATTAATTTTTCCATCCATTTACACATGTTTTTTTCAAATCATTCATTTATTTTGACACAAAATCATTTTTTATTTTATCTTCCCCCCCAACATAAAATTACAATATCTCCAATGTTTAATGAAAAGAAAATTTAGAAGGGGGTAGAGGTAGATAATTAATGTTCAATAAAGAAATTGAAAATGAGGATCATGGAATGAAGTCACCTAGTGGTTGAAGTTGAAATTCTTGTTTCTCCCTTTTAATCCTTTGATATCCATGTCACATACAGAGTTCCCTAAGAGAAAAAGGAAAAATAAAACAATCAAAACAAAAAAAACAATATATATATTTATGTAATAAATAAAGTGAAATATACGTATATATATAAAAATAATAGTACAAGGAAGCACAAAAAGTCGTAGGTCATTGGTAAGAACGCGCCCCAGTCTCCCTTCGGTCCCAGGTTCTAATCCTCGCGGCATCGCCGATTGTAATAAGGTTTGACCCACGACCTATGATGTGACCTTTTTTTTATTATTATATTATTTTTATTTTTATTTTAATTTATTTAACCTATAAACACATAATAATAAAATAAAATAAACTGATGATACATTTTCTTCTTATTACATTTTTGGGTAAGGTATTACTCTAGGATTATACCATGTGACACAGAAGAATATGGTTCTCCCCTTTCGTACCAATCCATACTCAAAATCGAAAAACATGTCAACAGTCTATTTTTTGAATAAATATCAAAATCATTAATTAATCCTATTTAAAATATAAATTTGATTAAAACCACAAAATGATTGTAAATGTGAAAACCATTGGTTGCCTCCCATGAAACGCTTTTGTTTAACATCGTTAGCTCGACATGAACCCAACAGCTTACCGAATACCAAATTACAACATTTTAAGGACCACATTGTTCACCAATTATTCAAGGTTGAGATTTATTCTATGTTTATAATTTGTTTCATGCACACACCTATGTCCTAAAATGAGTGGGTAAATCCATGGAATATCAGAAATGGTGGATCCAATTTCCTCTATAGTCTTTCTTAAGACATCAATGATCATTCCAACATTTTTGGTTTCAAGATAATTATGAATTCTAATTGATAGGTCATGATTATTCCTTATGAAGGGATTCTTTAGCAGGGTGGGAAGGACAATAATTTTGAGCTCAAGTTGGATAGAACATTCAAACATAGGTGAAGATTTTTAATCCAAATCTATTTCATTTTCCAAATTTCTCAAAAGAATTGGTTACTTTTTAATAGAAGATTCAACCAAAAAATTGGAAATTTCAGTGTTTAGAATGGATATAGACTCAAAGTTTGTGATTTATCCCAATGGTTCAGTAATTTTTTGTTCTGAAGAATCAATGGAGTGATATTCAGGACAGAAAATCCATGATGTCAAATTCTCCCCTTTTGAATCAAAAAAATAAATTTCTTCTTGATTGAAAGACCCTTCAACAATTTTGTGATTCTCTTCCCCTACCCCAAATCCAATGTTTGGTTCTTCAAAAAATTCATGAGAGGTTTTTGGGAAAATAGTCACTCCACATATTGTTTTGGAAGGTACAATTGGTGTATAGATGAGTTCCTCGCTAGTATTAATGCATTGTGGTTATAATCTCAAAGATGATACCTTGGAACACATTTTCTCTATTTCATTACACAATAGTTCAATCAGTTTTTGAGGATTAGGCTGGATAAGAGTTTGTAAATCATGACATTCATTATGTTTTATCACTTCAATCATCCTCGAGATGGCTGGATATTGATCCTTTAAACAATCATCATCCCACTAATTGTACATCTCACCAGTTGTGTGGTAATTAATCAAGGGTTGATCAAAGTAATTTTCAAATTTAGGGGCTTCCAAATATTGATATTCCATTTGATTCCATCATGTGTTTGTGCCATGATAATATGGAAGATACTCCATTATAGAAGAGAGAAAGTTAGATTCTAGATTCTCAGGACACGCACAAATAGAAAGGGCTGATAATAAGAGATATGGTGGTGAGAATAGAGATTGTGGGGTGAGAATAAGATGATAGTGTCTAATATACTTACTTGGGTCCCCGGAAACGGTGCCAAAATTTTATTCACTCTCAAATTTACCCAAGATACGCAGGTAGAATGGTCCTTGTAGTTTAGCTGGGGTTATCGAATCCATATAGACCTAAGAAGTAACCTACAGACACTTACATTCTATGGATTGTTTTTAGATATGTAGAGGCCAACTTAGGTTGGTTTGAGATGGTTTTAAAGGATCACTATTATATTTAAGTGAATTCAATTTAAAATAATGAGTTGATACTTGGTTATAGATCATGGTGGATTGGATGAAATTCTTTTTCAACTATTTTGATTTCTAATATTTGAGATGGGTTATTTTAAGATGATCAAACAACATCCTCACTTACTAGTTTAATACCTACACACATTAATACTACTCACCTATTCACTATATGGATCAATGTTTTGAGAACTTCAAGGTAAAGGTTAGTATTAGCACTTGAATTGTGTGGCCTTAAATTCAACATGGACGATGGAGTTTAAAAATCATCAAATTAAAATCTCAATTAAAATAAGTGATTAGACATTAATGGGGTGGTTAATAAAATCAAATCCATCCCCTTGATACTCCCTTGGATCAACCCATAAGTGGGATGGCCCTCCATTGATTCTATGGTTTCAATGGAAGAAGAAACTAGACTCATGAGGGAGGAAATTGAGAAGTAAAGAAAACAATAAAAATAAATTGATCACTCCACCATTGTGTGAATAATTTCACAAGATTTGTTGTGAATAAATTCACACATTGAGGCAATGGCATAAAAGTGATATGGATTAAAAAATAATAAGAGTATAAGAAGAACATTTATTATGAAACAATGATGAATTAAAACAACTTAGATGAGGATGAGGAACGTTACAAAGTCAAATTGGAAGCATAACATTCAGATTAAAACAAAGCTCAAAGGTGATAAACTCCTCCACCACCTATACCTTAAATAGGAATTTTTGATGCCTTGGGTCGATCCTCCAATAGTACAAATCATCCCACATGATTATGGTAGGCTTAGTATGGTGGAAAGCTTGTTGAACTTGGACTTTTCCAAACATGACCCCAGGTGGCATCCGACTTTCATTAACCGAACAGACGCGCTTGGAAGACATTCTATATGGCCGAATCAGAGTGGGTCATAGATGAAGAAAATGGAGCCCCGTATTTACTATAACAGGATAGATAATGTGGTCCCTTTTGGAGTTGTGGATTACTAGATATGATCATATTGGTAGGATTTTGTTCTGTGCCGCAAAATCTGACCCAGAATTTTATCTCTAACTTGGGTCACCTAAATGACCACAATGGAGGCCGAATTATCATTTGATCCTGGAGATTGATTTCTTTCTCTACATGTATTCTATCATCCCAAGAAATGTGGGATTCATAGGGATTTTATTTTGGTCCCCACATTCTCATCGGTGGAATTCTATCCAATCTGACTTCTCTAAAAAAAAAAATTGCTTTCATCACAAAATATCCCCATCTTCTGCCATGATTTATCCATTGATCTCTGAATAAAACATGTTCATATTGAAGTGTAGATAAATTAACCAAAATAAAAAATTAAAATATGTATAATTATATTCCTTGAAATCAGATGAATTACTAGGTACTTCAAATGATGTTAAAAAATGAACCACATAATAGTGCATTTTAAAAAAGAATTACAATCATAATGTGAAATGATGTTCAAAGTGTAAAATGAACTAAAGTGGTGTTTAAGAATAATAAATAACATTAATATTATATATATTAATAATGAATATTAGCCACATTTAGTTGCTAATCAACATGACACCAACAGACAAACGAATCAACATTACACATGCTACCAATGCAGACGACTTACTTTCAGTTCTTGTGACCTACCATTGCATGATTGTACTGATGAAAGGACTCACTGTCAGTTAACATGAGTCAATGTTTTATCAACTATATCACTGATAAAAGTATGTACTCACAGTTTATATGAGTCGCCATTAGTCCAACTATCTCACTAATGAAAGGGGTTATTGATACCCTGAATCATCGATACCGATGGAAAGATCTCAGTGATGCCCTAATTCACTGAAAACGATATAGAGGACTCACTAATAGAAAGAGTCCCTCATGCTGACAGATTGATGATGACATACCTATGATGAATGAAAAATTCCAATGAGTCACTGATACATATGACTCCATCATAGTTACAAAAATCGTCTTTAATTTATTAATTCAAATTTACTTCTAATGACCAAATTTTAAAAAATTAATGTTTATGAAATTAATTAAGGTTGACTATAGGACATCTAGTACACAGTATGAGGTAAATGCATGTGCGGAGATCTTTGTGTCTGATAGTCCTCAATGTATCTAATAATTACATGTTAGATCATTCGAGATACCCTGAGAGGTAGAAAGAATAGAAGACCTAAAAACTCCTACCACTCTCAAGAAATAATATAAATACCCAAAAAAAATTAAATCAAAAATATATACAGACATCTACAAGATGAGAAAAAATCTACTAAGCTAATAAGGATCAAAACATTTCATACTCCTCAAAACCAGACCACATAGACTACGAAACACTTTTTTGGATCCGACTTTAGAAGATGACTCCAACGTCATTTTCACTATATAAAATGAGTCCAGAACCTCACTGCATAACACACAAAGGCTTCAAAACATTACTCGACATCAATAGCTCTATTGGGTTCTTTTTTTTACATTTTTTATAACTGTGGGTATCTGTCTGTCACCCCCAGACACTAACACTTTTTCATAATTGGAGGATACATCATATCCTAAATCTGGCCCTTTTTCGTAATATTTTTATCCCACATAGAATTGTTTAATAGGTCAAGTGTGACCTGTTTTTTTACAACAAATAATGGTGGTAGAGGTCACATGTGACCTGGAAAGCCTTGTGGGATGTACAGATCCCCGATCCAGAGTGGGGATAAAACTATGTATTAATTTAAACATCTTGTGGCAGGAGATTACCTAGTGGAGAGAACTAAGTCTCAGATTGAGACATAACATCTTGTTTATTTCCACTATGTTATACTCTTTAGTTTTACTCTATTTTATAACAATTTCATAAAACTAAATAGAACATTGATAGTTAGTTTAGCAAGTGTTTATAACTTTTTTGAATGCGTTGGTTAGTTTCGAAAGATGTATTGATCTATAGAATAATATAACTAATAACTAATCAATCCTTCGATTTTTTTTTTAAAATTAAGGAATCATATAAATTCATTAAAACTGACATTGATTATATTTTTATTTTTCGGATTTTCAAATATCCAATTTTTAACCAAAATTTGTATAGATAAAATTTTTCCCCCCACCCTGTGAAAAATCTAGTTTGACCAAATTTTTTTTTTCATCAACACAATTTATTTATTATTATTAATATTTATGGGAATTTTTATTTCATATGATAATTGTAGAATAAACAAGAGATATTTGTTCATAATATTTTTTCTCTTATTAGTATTATTATTAATTTAGTAAATAATATTTTTGTGTGGAAAATTAATATGTCTATATATGTGGGATAAATATATATGTATATTAATACATATTCATGTGTATATGTGAATATGTGGGTGTGTGTACATATATTTTTTATATATACAAGTTATATATACATATATATAGCTTTATATATGTATATGTAGGTGTATTCGTATATATATGGAAGAATTATTAATATATATTAATTGGTTATTTCATATTTTTAAGTAGTGATGTTTAGAAAAAACACAATAATGGATCCTTGGTGTGGTGCATGTAATTGAAGTAGGGAGAGAAATAAATTAATTAATAACTGAAACAAACAATTAATTAAGTTTAATGGAAAAAATAATTTTTTTAGGGGAAAGTTGAGGCCCCTTATAATTTTCAAAAAGTAATTCTTCCCCTCATGCATATCATGTCCCACTCATGCATCTATCTCCCTCTACGCATACCTTATTGTTTTTATTATATTTTATTATTTTTTTCATACTTCTCTCTTCAATATATATGATGATAGGGATCATGTTGAAACACAATTGGTGCTACTGGGTTTTTCTTAATGAGAAGATTCAAATATCAATATTTAATTTTGAATGTAGTTTTTTATTTTTTGTATATTAGTTTTATTAATATTTTTCATTTTTAAAATGAATAATTTATAATAAATTCTAAAAAAAATATTCTTGAGTGTAAAATTTCTATTCCTTGGGTTAGAAGAGAGGATAATTTGAAAATTAGCTTAGAGATACAATCTATCATTAGATTTTATATTTTATTCCATATAGTAATAAAATAGAATTATTGGGATCGGAGAGTACTTCGTAATAGATCATATTATGGATGGTGTGAGTACACATTTTGAGAGATGTAACCTCATAAAAAATAATTATCATTTATAAAACTGATTTTTTTGGTTCCATAACCCTTTGGGATAACCTTTACAGATATTTCCATAGAGACTATATTCATTTTCATTTAATTTCTATTATTGATTATGATCACCTGACTGTGTTTTTTTAGATCTTGACGCCCGATGGTGTTTTTTGATTCTATGAGTTATACTAGTGTAGGTTATAACATTTTTTATTTCAGACTAATTATATTATATATATTTCTATATACATAAAATTATATAGTATATATTGTTATGTGCTCACACTTTATATGGGTTAGTATCCATTGTTGTTGTTAGTGGTTACATGAGAAAGTTGGACCACCGTGTTATATTTATAGTTGGGGGAGGATATTCTGTAACATTTCATGATATAAAGTATAGATATGAGCACTAGTTTGAAGAATGAGGTAGTTGTTGTATCTTGTTATTGATATACTCATGGTAGCCTTAATTTTCCATGTTCAGGCACATTGTGGAGACTGAGGGTATTTTAGTAAAAAATATTCTCAACTAGAGTAAAATGGGTTTCATGGTCCTCTTAAGCGATAGATGATGTTATATATCATGTAAAAAAATGAGGATGTATTATAAGGACATGTTTGTTTAATATTGAAAACTTCCATTATACTTCTGACATGAAGAGAAGGAAGACATGGATGTGGGTTTATGGAAGCTTAGTTATAACACAAACACATGTTTTTGTATTATTTTGTTCATTAATGAACATTCATTATCATTACAAAATACAATTTTTATAAATGATCACATCAGGTAAAAGATTCTTTAGTGGGTTCCTCTTGATTCATGTACTCACCCCATACTAATGAATTTATAGGTGATTGTATATTTTTTAGTCATCCATCACAGGGAAAGGACACTATAGTGGATGATAGATAATAGGTGCATAGAGAAAGTTTTGTACCATGAATGACTCCAGAGGATCACTATATTATTGTTTAATTATATATTTCCCACTTATTTTTTTAACAGTGAATTCTTTCAACATTAGGAGATGATTTTTCGAAATTATGTGTATGTTATTATTTATTTTCTATAAGTTTAATATATGTACTTTTATATTATTAATCCTTTTAACTGATACAAAGAGTAAATTCTCTGCACAAACAAACCAATAGTATTACTTATAATAATTAACCTCTTTCTTATAGAGAAGTACATATGAGGTCATCCTACATTTTAAAGTGGACTTGGTGGTTTATGTTTGGATATTAAATAATTTTCTTCCATAATATGATACAATTACACGTAATCCACACAATGTATTATGGTCCAATACATATTTTTTTAGAATAGTATAGGTAATACCTCAAAAAATGTAATATGTTGTATAAAACCCCTAGCTACCAGGTCCTCCAACTATCTGTTGAGTTCCAGATGCTCTATATGAGCCATCCTACAAGGAAGGCTAGATATTATTGCCTCTCCTAGAACAACCTCAATTATAATATTGACACCTCTCTTAAAAGATAACATAGAGATGTTCCTAGGAATGAATTCCTAGAATTGTCCTTGTAAAGGAGGGAAATAAGTTTGATGTGATCCCTAATAACATAGAAAAATAATGGAAATATGTGTTATCACATTACCAATCACATGATTCTCAGGTCCATACAACTCACTGAGACATCACTATCTCTTTTTTGAGTATAGTTATAACCCTATGGTGATGTTAAGGAGACCCTCTATGATTATAATCAACATTAGTTTCATATGGTATTGACCAATCCATCCAAATAATGATTTATAATATATCCTCTTGAGGATGAATAGATCTATAAGAATAGATAACCACCAATATCAGAGTGAAATTCCTATCATTGACAAAATAATTATGGAATTCTCGATTGTGTATCAATAGTCATCACTCAAAATAAATACATGACCAAATTTTTAATAGATTGTATTATATTTATTGATATTAATTAATGTGAAACACCAATATCAAATAAGGTACATACAAAGTTTATTCTTATAAAAATTTATTTTGAAAGGTAGAATGCCAAATAGATTTCCACTCAGGTGTTAGATACACAACATATATCTAGATATATACATGGTATTTAGATATCAAATGATAACCAAGATAATATTCATTCTACAATAATGGTATATCTTGTGCATAACCCCCTCATCCTTAAAAAAATATTCATTGTGAGAGACTAGTGGTACTCCAGCTACTCGCATGATGAGGGTATACAAACAATGATCCTGAATGTGGAGTCTGTGAAGAACATATTTAAATAAAAACTAAAGGAAAGGTTCTACAAAATCACATAATATTCCACATATTTCGTCAATATGGACACTCAACAAGGTCTATGTGATATTATGGATTTGTGTGACCCATGTTCCCAAACTGATGGCCTAATGACAAGCTACAGATGAAACTAATATAGATTCCGCCTCACTGTTGACAAACCTATAGGATCCATATCCTTCAAATAGTTTCAATAATTCTCTACATAAGAGAAAAAACTAGTATTTCCAACATATTCATCTTCCCTTAGATATTGTTCTGTGATGAGTGTTTGTTTCCCTATTCCAGGCATAATAGTCAACCTGAATACATTCACCTAGTATCAAATATAATTCCTAAGAATGTCCTCAAATTACATATCCCATAATAGCTTGTCCTCCAGAGGGAACATTATGAAGCACTAAATCTCAGCATTGTGAAATCAATTTTTTATAATGGAAAATGTTCCATGATAAAGTAACATCAACTCCCAAGATAAATCAGTTATAAAAGTCTCATAATATAAATATTAATTATATTAAATATGTAAATACATCCATACCATAACAAAATTTATATCATCATTCATGATAAATTTTTACCAAATCATGGATAATATATGAATCACATATCTAGTGAGATACACTCCCTATTCACGAGGTGTCTTATGAAGTTCAAATATAGATAGAAAGGATTTGATCCATGACTCAGAATCAAGGTGATTGTCTTCCACTAAATGTATTGAAGTGTTCAGTTGATAAAAATCCCTTGTCATTACTTCAATAAAAGGAGATTTTCATAACTCTACATGCATATAATACACTATTCCAAAGAAACCCTCTTGAAAATTTACATTCATTCCCATATCAGGAGTAGTAGGAGGTGTTGGAGGTGGCACTAATGGAGTTAAAATTGTTGTTTTGTGTCCCAAAACCTTCAAATAATGGCCTTCACCTACTTCTTTTAACTAGAACCCATGACATCATTGTGGAATATTAGTCTAATTCTAATCACACACCTCAAAATAAATATTCTCAACTGAATAGTTCAGAAATGAAAGAAATATGACATATATAAGACATTCAACAAAATATTCAACAACCTATTTCCTGAACCTAAATTTAATTGTTGGTTAAAAATAATATTATAAGGGGTATACGGGACACTCCCATTGCCTAGTACTAAGGCCAGGTCAAGGTCCAGTTCCCTATTTCATGTTAGAGGTTGAACTATATAGTGGTTTATTTTATATTATATTTGAAATCATTGTTTATGTATCATTTGGATTCCCCATTCAATTTCAAACACATAGTTGAAGAATTTTTGTTAAGTTGTTTTTTCCATTTATTTATATGTATATATCATAGTATTGTTAAATAAATATTTCATTTCCATGATAGAAATGTCTTATAATATTTACATTGTAATTGGTAATCCATGTTTGTACAACCAAAATTTTATATGTATTAATAATGTAGATCATTATACCTAATTTATTGATCTCAATAAAACATTATTAATTATAAGTACCATTAATTTATTTATATCCATTTACTATTTCATGTATTTTAACCACAGTTACATAGATCAAATGCATTATAATTAGTGAACTAAGGATCCACCATCAATCTATTATATAAAATTATTTTTAGGTTGATTAAGAGTCATTGAATAACAAATTTTTTATCCATTTACAGCAATTAATGTCATAACAATTTATTGGTATAATAATCAAATATTTAAAACAAGATGCATTCAATGAAAATAATAAAACGAGACATGACATTACATGTGCATGAAATTTAAATTCTCGGGTTTCTAAAATGATTTATTCTCCAATAATTCATTTTCATTCCAAGAAAAGGGTAAATAGAATCTAAATTAATTATGGACCCACAACCAATTTCCAACATCCAATTTTGAAATAAATACAACATTAATAAGAACAATCTAGGATAATAAGACACATCGTTAAAAACATGTATTTTTACTATACATGTGTCAGATACTCCTAGTAGTAGGATTATTATCAAATTATGTCACTTCCTAGTCTCTTGTTTACCAAATGAAATAGTATTTTAAAAGAAAAAGAGGCCTTGATTCTAGTTATAACATCCTAAACTGGGTTCCTAGACATGTATCGAAACCTGATTGGTCATATGGCCTCAAAAGGTCCACCCCATTTTGAATAGTAGCGAGGTGAGAGATTGTATAGTGGGTATACTGTACTATTTTTATCCTTGTGGTTCACTATAGAGATTTAATGTAAATCATAAATCCAGAAAATATAATGAAAAATAATAATCTACCATATATGAAGACTTTTAAAAATTCCATTAACATTGTCTTGTATCAAATAAAAATGATTATTTGAAGAAGATGTTTAAAATAGAAATACAAGGGGAACAATCCCTTGGAATACAAGTGTACATGAAATAATCAATATAAGAAATCATAAAATCTATCTCTTACTATATCACGAGAACTATCTAGGTCCTCTACTCCTATAGTAAATCATAGTTTAGAAAATTTGGTGCATATTGCTGGTTGAATTCATTTAAAGCTATGTTCATCCTCGAAGACTATTTGGGTAGCCAATGTTGGTATGAATAGGGTTTGAGTAAAACAATGTAGAATACTAAAAATAACATTTAATATTGTCTAGGTGCTGAATATAATATGAATAGTTTTATTGTACATTAATAAAAAAATATTTTGTATAAGTAAAACCATGTCTTAACGAGTTGTAAGGGGATAAACATTCATATATACCTACATCATACTAAGATGGAATTTCTGTGAATAACCGGAAAAATGATATTTTTATATATTTAATAAGGTTTATGTTTCATGGTACATAGCTCGGTAATACATGTGTATTAATCTAATAAGGGGATGATGTGATTCATTGAATCAGGTGAATTTATTAGTTGAGTTTAGAACATTTAGAAAATACCCTAAGCATATAACCCTAAGGAGTTTAACCCATATTATAGGATCACGTTATAGGTGGTTTCTATGATAAATATTTAAAACCAAAAACATATCATGTTATATGGTTCCTAAATCATCATAAATGAATTCTATTAACTGTTTTGGAACATAATTTCTAATGTAATCTTAATGGAAAAAGACCATCTTGTCAATTAATATAAGAAAATAATTGAAAATTAGTTTTCAAACATTATTTTAATGGTGAAAATCTCCATTACATATATTTGATAGTGATTAAAGGAAGATACATAGAAAAATACATTTTAAATATACCATGAATTTCAATCCCTACTTAGTAATGTTTTAATCACAATATGTAATAATAAACATATATATCACCCAATTAAAAAAGCATTTCATTTGTAAGGGATATTATTTACGCACCATAGGAGGTTGTACAATTCTATAAAAAAACCAATACTAGGCTTGGAATCATAAAATCCATTTTATTTTATTTAAACATATTATAAATACAGGACAATCCAAAACATGCCCGGAAGTATTTTAAAATATGATATAATACATAGAGTTAATGTACAATTAAGTTGATGAACCCAAATAGGGTGGTTCACATTGCGGTAGACAACATTCAATAAATAAATATGGAAACATGTACTATTAAACTTTATGTATTATATATTTATATAGATAATTTAACATTTAAGGGGAAACATGTTGAATATAATTTACACCTAAAAATGCATAATATATTCAACTGGAACATTATGGAAAAAAATTAAATCAGTTTCCTGAGAAGTGTAGTAAAATCCTCACCAAGTATCAACATATAATCTAGGAATAAATGCTACAAATCAATGAGATAGAAAATTTAACTGAAAATGATGAATATTATATTTTATGAAAATATAATTATAGATGGGGATAGAAAATAAAAAGGATGTAATAGCATTAATGAAATTAGTTGGATGAATTCAATATGACTGAAGGTTCTTAGATCAGATGTCATATGGTGGTGGAGGCTCATATCCTACATTTAGGTGGTGGAGTGCTCTCAATGAGTTAGAGTATTTGTGCAAGGGAATGAAAAAAATAAAATACGATATATTAAAAATAAAAGGAGGTGATAAAATGAAAACTCAAACATTTTTTATGGGGGAACAATATGGCTGCAAGATTGGACAAACTATGAACCAACCATGCACGCCCACTACCTATGGTGGAAAACAATATCATGGCTAGGGGAATTATTTGATAAACCATTCATAGACCATGAGTTCTCTCTAACTAAGACCTCCGCCCCCTTTCATGTTTAGTTTAATATAAGGATGATCCATGTGAAGTCCAAATTTTTTAGTTCTATAGAATTTTCACTTCATTTATCATGGTCAGATAGCCTCAATAGCATTGGTTAATTAACAATGTGGAACCCCCAAAGGCATATATGATTGAGAAATATAGTGAGAAATAAAATCAATTTAACCCTATAACTCACCCCATCATTCCAAATCAATATATTTGGGCTCCATAATTGCTATTAATGCTCATGATCTTTTTATCAAACCCATTGGATTATTTATAAGAAAAAAATCTAATATTTGACAATGAATTTAATGGATCTATATGACATGGGAAAAATTGGAATAATAGATTAATTTTTAATGATAAAATCAAAATCATATCTCAAAATATAATACTCAAATTAATTTTAAGGCAGAAAATTAGTAAATAAAATTTTAAATAATTAACATAGGTGACATTTAATGTTACACCTGTAAAAAGAACAATTAGGAAATATAAATTATTAATGAAAAATACCCCAAATCACTCTATATGGTCTCAAAAAGACTTTATTGGAATATTTTCCACCATATAATGTCCAATAATGCATAATATGTATGTATAGAATTCATTGAAATTATAAGTGTAAAAAATAAATTTAATATGTGAGGGTAAGTATAAAACTACCCTTCCCTTCACGAATATAAAGAAAAACATTATTCCCTTATTTACCAACCCATAAATTCAAAATTATTTTTAAAAAATAAGATACGTTTATATTCCTAGAACTCTATACCATGAACCATGTCTATTTACAAACCCAAAATATCATGTTTCTTTTATTTTGAAGGATAATTCCACAAAAAATCATAGTTCTCAACATGTGTATTAATTTCCAAATAGTTATTCTTTTATATTTTTTTTCTTGTAATCCCTAATTTTGATAAAATAATTTATTAAGAGTCATATATATTATATTACTTAATTGTATTTATATAAAATTGATTATTAATTCATTATATGTAATCTTAAATGTAAAAACCAACACATTTATCATGCATATGTGTGGCATACCGCCTTAATGAACATATGTGGTTTCATTTTCATCAGTTCTTATTAAGGTTTGTAGCAATGATGGTATTGATGAATAACTTGATTATGTATGATATATATTTATTAAATTATAAAAATTTATATATTCCATCCTTTTTTCTATTTATTATGAAATTAGATTATTAATTAGGTATTTGTGGGGACTGCAATCTCCATAAATGACCTGTCTCGTTTCTCTTAAACACAAAAATCATATGAAAATAATGTAAAATTAGTAAGGTAATATAATTATTATAACATTATTATAATTCTAAAATGATACATTTTCATATACCATTTGTATATTCATTCTTTAAAAATGGGTTCATTAATTGTGCATACATACAGACTAACACCTCCAAGAAAGTTGAATTTCATTTGTCAACACCATCCATAATAAACGTTTATATGAATGAATTATGAATGTATATGATATGTATGAAATTTTTATGTTTCTATTAAATTAATAGTACAATTATTTAATATTACAAAATTACTCATTCAATCAATATGAATTTTTTTTTTGGTTTGTTTAATACTTGAATTAGAGATGTTATAATGTTTTTATAGTCAATGATTATATGAAATTTATTGACTATTAATTACATGTGATAATAAGGTAATAAATATTTTATATTTTTAATGGTGTTATAAATATGAATAATTTTATTTAATATATTTACGAAATTGTTATGCTTTTTTACTTGAATATATACTTTTCTCAATAAATAAGGGAAATTAGGTACTTGATTTGTTTCTTAAAGCTCCCTTCATTAAGAATAATTTTAATTTATGAATAAATTTAATTTTATCTGTAATATATGATTAAAAAATTTTATTTAATCATGATTTATAATTTATTCATGGAATTTTAGATTCATTTTCAATCTCTTATTGGTTCAAGGGTCTGGATTTAAATGTTACTCAAGTATTAATTATTTTATCTACTAAATTATTTTCCCCAAGAGTCATAAAATAACATCTTTATATTTATCAGTTTTGTATATGTTCATATTATTATATTTTCAAATTGCATATTTAATTTTTCTCTAGGTATATTACTTCTCTTCATTAATAGCATATCCTTTGATGGAAATCTTCCTTATATAAAATCAAATTATTATTAAGAATAAATCATATTATTTTCGATGGGTATATTTTGAGAATATCCAAGTCTTAATAAGATTATGTATCTTCTATAATGTTTCATTTGACCAAAATAATTATCTTTATATTTTTTCAATAAATATGATTATAATACTTTTTAGGATGTGATTATTACTAAATTTATTTAATGAACATTTAAAATTTTTCTTATGATTAATATTTAAAAAATGTTTTATTGTAATGTATTTTTTTCAAATATTATTAAATTTCCTATTTCTGAATAATTTAAAAAATTAAATTTTTTATTACATTGAATTTACTTAATGGGGTGTTTGAAAGGAAATATTTTTAATTATTTAGTGGTATTTCTAATCTAAAAAAATTAATTTGGCACATTTTTCGGCAAACATATAAATTCATACCCATTATCATTTTCTAAGAGACATAATCTATATGAATTTAAGTAAAAATATATATATTATTATTTTCACGGATTAAATAAAAAAATTTAAAAAAAATTCAGTTGAATTTAGAAATTATTATTTTTAAATATATTTTCCAAATGCTTCTATGAGTGTAGTTCATCTATGTCATATTTTAGAATAATGGTATTATTTAATGCATATTATCAATGTTTTTATTTGGATGGAATGTAAAATTATACATTAGATATATGGTACAATCCATTTCCAAATTTTTAATTAATATTCATGAACTTATAAAATCATGATTACATCCATTAATCTTCCTTTTACATTCCATATGCTCCTTTACATGATTTAAGGTTGTTCACCTAGATGACCAATATAATGATTGATTGGGTAAATTTTTCTCTAAACAATATATCCATTTCATATTATGTTTAATTAAAATTTTTTTAATCATATTAATTGAGTTGTATTTACCTAGAATAACTCCAAAAGTAATTAGAATCCAATTTATTTTCCTTGGTTTTAACATGACATATTTTTAGTGAAATCGTGAATACTTCCTCAGTGAACCACCTAAAAGGATATACAATCCATTTTATTTACTTTGGTTTTTATGATATGTTGATTCAAACCATGTATAAAATATATTTTTTACATTAATTAGGTTATAGTTGGTCCAATAATTATATATCCCTCCAATACATTTGGAAATGACTCTACCACATGGGATATCATGGTGTGTGAGTAGTGAGGCTACCATATTATGATGTAGAGGAAATTATAATAGATAATAGTTTTATATTAAAGAGTAATTGATCCATGAAATATTATTAATATTTCATTTTTATTTTTTCTTCACATTCATATTATTCCATGCTTTTATTTTATGATCATTGTGAGTACAAATTATATCATCTATTTATTCCATGGTTCCATTCTTATGATCATCCCCTTCATGATTTCATTTCGTACCTGACGTCTCTCATGTTAAAATTTATTATTATTTCTCACACCCTTACAAAACATTTGGGGTCACACAAAATTTACCCTTATCATGAGGTTATGAAATATATTATTACGTATGCTAAGTACAGAAGAGTATATTGTGTGTAGAAATAATATGATATTGTGAGACTCATTATGAATTTATTAAATTCCTATATGGTGGAGAAAAAATATTTTATTTAATGAAATAATTAAGATATTTTATTTGATTATTTTACATAGTTCACTAAAACCTCGAACTAAAAGGTCTATGGGTTTTAAATGAGTGAAATATATTGTAATAATCGGTGCATATCAAATCCAGTATTGTAAGTTAAGTGTTTTGAAAATGTATTCAAGAGCATAGGTCTGGGGGACCTACAATATTATTAACTAAATTAATATATATATATATGTATTACTAAATGATTTTTTGATTAACTCTTATGTAAAAAGAACTCAATTTTGAATAATGTCATTTTATGCTTAAAAGTATGTTTTCTTCAAAAAAATAGTTTTTTATGAGAAAATATACGAATTAATATCCAGCAATTTTTAAAATTCATTTTATAAAAAAGATATACATGTTAACATTAGAATGTCAAAATTAGATTAGTGGAAAACATTATTAATTTATAGAAACAATATTTTTTCAATGAATAATAAAAACAATATTTCATAGAAAATAATATTTTATTTTATGGTTTTAAAAAGAATAATTATTTTTTAAATGATTCTATCATTTATTCTATTCATATTGATTAAAAATAATCTAATTAATTTCATAAAAAAACAAAATTATTTTTAAATTCTTAAAAAATATTTTTATACAAAAAATGATATTTTTGGAAAACAATTTTCACCACAATTAGTTGGTTCATTCAAAACAAATTCTGTCAGGAATAGAAATTAAATTTGATAAATTTTATTTTATATTTGTAATCCTCATGTGTAAATTTTTTAAATAGAAATACTTTATTTTTAGTCATAATGAATACTAACCATGTTAAATTTAATATCCACAATAATGTTAGAAACTTGATAACTATGGTTACAACTATTATTAGAAGGCATTAAAATCATCCTAACACTTTATTTTAATTTTTTGTATGAGATACGTTTGAAAACACACTTCATTATAAGGAACTATGTAATCTTGGTATCATTTTTCTTTAATAAAGACAATTATATTATTTTTAGTAATGAATAATTCTAAAATGTCATTGTCTTGATTTAATTAACTCTAATATTGTTTAAAATGTATAAAAAAGTCATTGAAAAGTAATAGTTATTATTTTTATGGTGAATAAAATTTTTAATGGTAATATATTATATATTTTTAGTTTTTAAATAATTACCATAAATGATTATAAAACACCAAAATAGTTCATGTGAAAACAGAATAATAATAAAGTAAATGATTATAAATACATATTTCATTATTTTTTTGGGTGATTTATGGCGTTCCCTAGAATTTTTAGAAAATAATAATGTACTAGTGATGTGATAAAGGTTTAAATAATAACAAAATTAATAAATTGACACTATGATAGAAGAAACTATTTAAATTTTCATGAAAATTACTTTAATTATATCATTTGTTATAAATTATTTTATTAAATTATTTATAATTCTTAAATATATTATCATTAGTCATGTGATTGGGATACATTTAAGGATATTAATTATTTTCCATATATTGATGACTTATCATTTTATTGTAACATTATATTGCATTAAGGACTGTGTAACGTTTATATTCACATAATCATATTAAGTGTTGACCTGGTGGTTTAAATTGAGAGATAAGGGTTAAAATATCACCAAAATAATTGATAATTTTATTATATCAGTGAATTTTGACATATCGTGATCCTAGAATTGAAATATATCAATGTAATGTATTATAAAAAAACATAATTTATATTTATTTCATACAGTAAATGATTCCTAGGGTCCCCTCATATCTTTTATTTATGGACATAGCCCCTCCTCTATTAATCTATCCTCATAAACCATTAAGCATGATCTAGCCATTCCAAAACCACTCCCATCATTCCGACCCCACTTCATTATGGCCCTCCTCTCAACAAAACATTTTCCCAGTATTATTAATTTGTAATCCAAATGACCTTCCTAATATAGGAGGAGTTAAATGAGATATATAGTAATTATGTACATTAGGTAATAATTTTATGAACTCAATTATTTTACATTAGGTTATCACACTTCTTCTTTGATATTTTCATTCCAAAATAATTTTGGAAATCATCTCTAAATTTAATTACATAATATATATATTTATATTTAGGTGTATTTATAAATTTTACAAAATAACTTCATGAATTAATTAATACATTATGTTTCTTAACCTTTCATAGAGTTTTCTCTTTTTGAATAAAATTCTATTAAGATATGATTCATAGAGTGCCCCATAATTTCATTATAAAGTGTACTTTCTTCCCCATGAATTAATTTTAACATATTTCATCATGTAATATATTTTAATTACAAATAAAAACTATATTCTATCATTCAATGATATTTACTCAAAATATATCTGAACATTAATGGAATTATGTTACAATCACATGTATTTGGAGGGAAATTTTTGTTCAATGTTCTATTGGTGGATATTATAGGATCTTAATTTCTTAATCCAAAAATCTATTTTTATCATTATAATATTTATATAATTTAAATGATTATATTCCATTTTCCACTATTCGGTACTTTAAAAGATAAAAATAACCTTTCAATGTAAAAAGTGGTCGACAATTTTTTTCTTTTTTTTTGGAATCCATTTTCTTCCATATCCATCACCATTAAAATGATTTAAATATTATTATTATTTTGAAAAAATGATTTCAAAATTCCATTTTAAAATATATTTGACATTGTATACAATTATTTAAAAATATAATTTTTTTTTTCAAAACAATGTATCATCAGTTTTTACAAGATGCGTTAATGTGATAATTGTTTTAACATTTACCAAATGAATTTATTTTCTCACTATATTAAATATTTATTTTTATAAATTAACCATTTCAAATTTTGACAATTATATTAACGAAATCATTTACTCAGTATAATAATAATTTCTCTTTAAAACATAACGAAAAAAATGTATATTTTCTCTATTATCAATGAAATATATTAAAAGTTAACATTAATGTATTTTTCTTGAATGGAAGTATCCATTTATGGTTTCCTCTATTATATTGAGGATATATTCCAATAACACCATCCATATTCTTTATTAGTATGTCAGGTAATTTTATAAATTATATTATCATGTCACCTATTTTTTCTATAGTACAATCCATATAAGACGGTATGATGGTTGTTTTCAAGTGTTTTATGCTGAGAATTTCATGCTTCAATTTTATTAATATATATACATAGACATATGAATGGTTGATTGATGGATGGGTCTCCTTGAATCCTAGTATATTTATCCACATGATAAATCAAAGAAGAGTGTTTATATTATAATCTCATGATAGGTGGGCCCATTATATCCCTCCCATGAACTGTGAAATGATCCAAATATAACATATTTTAAGTGAATCTTTAGAGGTGACAGATTTAACTATGGATGGTTTCTCCTATGATATTAAAGTGTTACCAATATTATGTCACTCTAAAGAGATATTTATAGTATCATATTTCTAGTGACCCTAGGATGAGTATTTGATTCTACTAGATACCAAAAATAATTTCAATACTTCTAAAGATTTCTAAAGATTAATTTTATAAGTGATTGATTTCACATATCTTGTTATTATTAACTCATATGATTATTTTATTTGTTAAAGAATTATTCCATTTCCCATGACTCGCAACTCGGTTATTTATGTTTTTAAAATATCATATGTAATAATACACAACATTGATTGTGTTGGCATAAGCTTTTACTAAAATTCAACTTACTAATGATATTCAAATTAAAATACTTATATTTTCACTTTCTATAAATTTGATCTCACCATTATTATATAAATATATTTAAGCAATTTTTAATAAAATATATTAATTAATATTTTTCTATATGTCTTTCATGTAGTCGATGATGAGGTGATAATGTTGAATAAGAAATGATGGGTAAAATAAAATAAAGTATAACATTAATACATGGGTATTGTTATAGAATATTTTTCCCTATTTCTAATAAACTACACTCCTATAATTACATTCAGTGTAAATGTATTGAAATATTTTTATTGATGTTATATGTTTTGGAAGGATAAATTTTTGAAATTTATATTATAATCAAATAAATCAATTAATTAATTTTTTTATCATCAGATACATTATGGTGAGTTTAGGGATATTATAATATGAGTTTCAAGGGATAAACCATTCCCAACCTCATTCTCATGATCTAATTATGAACCAAATTAAAAAATCAAAATGAATAAAACAATATCCAATAAAAAAATATTAAATTATTATATTAAAACAACTCTCTATATTGAGACATATTCTATAATGAAATCATTATTTCAAAATATGATACCATTATTTTTCCAAATATATAAATAGGTGAACCTTTAAATTCATCTGTTTATCCTAGATTATCCACTCTGATTTTCCATCAAGGTTATATGAAACAAGACATGATATATTTACATCATTAATTTTAATTTAAATATTTCATTATTTTTTTTAATGTGAATGTGAATCGGTATAGAAGATTCCCCAATATTTTGAAATTATGTGTACTATTAGGCTACTTTTTCACAAAATGGATGAATATTGAGTTACTACCCAATCGAACAGTGTTTGGATACTACAAAATTTCAAATTTAAAAATTTTCTAGATATTATTATATAAATGGACTTATATATATAATTTCATATAATTTTATCTATTTCTTATTCCACAAAAAATACTATTAAATGCCAAAATAAAACTACTCTTTTATTTGAGGCAAATTTACACACCCAAAACCTGCACTTCAGGTTTAAGTGTTAAAAAATATACTTACTTTATCCATATGATTTATTAAGTAGAGATTTTATCCATTCAAAAAAATTTATATTTAACATAATTTCTATAATTTTTAAATAACATCTCTCAAAAAACACAATGTCACAAAAGTGATAGATATATTTTATTTAAAGGACATATACTAAATAAACCTATATTATAATTACTGGGGAACATTTCACCATTATCAAACCACACTAATATATCTTATATATTCATATATAGTTTTACTCGTATTAATTATCTAGGTAATAGAAGAATTTGATGGGGATATCATAGCTTTCCAATAAGAACACACAAGTTATCATGGGTTTGAAATCAAGAGTATGAGAAAACATGAAAATGAGAGAGATATATTATTGTGAAGACCATTAGACTTTATATTATGTAATGATATGAGAAAAAAAAATCATGGCTGAATAAACATATAATATGACATAAGAATACATAAAAATGAGATAACAAACATGATCCTTGTGAATATAAATAGTCTTAATGATATGGAATTCCATTAAAATATATACAAAAATGATAATAAGTTTAACAACATTAAGAATAAAGAAATCATTTCATGATAACTAGTCTTGAATGTCTTTGGTTGATTAGTGATTTAGGTATCAAAATCTTATGTCCCATTACCAGGGTTTTCATAAAAAACATATGGACCAATAGTGACTCATAATCCAAAACCCTATTCCCCGTTAGTGGATTTTACGTCTCAAACCAATAACCCATTAGTGACATATATTTTGAAAACCAGTGACCCATCATTATCTTAGGCATCACAAAACTATGTTACATTAGTGTCTTATTCATCAAAAAACTATAACCCATTAGTAATGCATGTTTATCAAGCCTATAGACTTTTATTGTCTCATGAGATATAAAAACCATAACCAATTCCCTTGAGGTATATATAAGACCCATACCTTCCGCATCCATGCATAAGTGTACAATTAAACTTCAATCATATATAATTTCTTAAAGAAAAAAATTAAATTTAATCCAAATATTGTGGCCTAAAAATATAATTTTTTTATATTATATGTCTATAGGAAGACAAAAAAGAAAACCCATTTAAAATATTTTTGGAAAAATTTTAAACTGTCATTATAAATAGAGTGATATATCATTTATCCAGAAAGTGGTAAAGTATAATTTAATGATTAATGGAAAATTAAAAAAATTGGACTTCAATAAAAGATATAATAACATTTGTGGGAAGAGTGGACATAGATATGGATGAGAATGATCTCATTAAGAGTGAATTGATGTTTTCATTAAAAAAATATAATATTATTATGAATGAAATAAATAATTTTCATTCACTATAAAATAGAGGCAAATAACCGTAATATCAACCTATAAAATAAGATGACAATATTGAAAATTCACAATCGAATATGAATAATTATTACTCAATTACAGAATTTGAGTAATTAAAATAAAATAAAAAATTGATATCAATTTATTTAAAAGAATTATTGATGAAAATACTTTTAAATCGAATTAGAATCATTATAATATATCATAGAATATATTTAGGAGTATATAAACTATATAGTCTAAGGATCTGTGTTAAATATGAAAACATCAATCAATGATGGTAAATCGGGATAAAAACCTTAAAAATTAATTTTTTTGAAATAATAATCAATTTTATGTGATTTTGTAATTGAATATAGAAATAAATTGGGAGAAAATGGAATAAATCATAATACAATTAGAGGGAGTAATTCAATCCAAAAAATAGTAAATCTAAAGAAAAATAATTATATATCAATGAAATGATATTGAGATAACATATACCATTAATAAAATTATAACATTTCATTCAAATATTAATAAAATAGTAAACATGAGAAGAAATATAAAATATATGGAATAAATATAAAAATACAATATATCACTATATAGATGAATCAGATTAACAATATTACAAAAAAATTAATAATATAAAACAAGACTTGAAGAATTAAATTTTAGATTAAACCCTTAAAAAGATCAAATTATTTAAACAAGAATATTTTTAATATTATTTTATAATAATTAATTGAAATATAATGTTATATAATCAATGAAATACAATGTAATAAAAACATAGGGATAACTATTATATTAATTAAGTCTAAGAAAATCATATTAGATCTGAATGAAAGGGTACTGAGTTATGAAACATAGTTATGACCATTATAACATTTGATTCAAAATATCATATTATTGAAAGAAATAGATTATTCAAAAATATCATGAACTAGTATTTAATCATGATATAATTCATCAATTAATAAAAATATACACCATGTGAATAGATATTTGTTGAAGAAACAAAAAAATAATAAAGAACATAATTATCGATGAAACCTATACGAACATCATATTTCTGATGTAAGAATCATACTGAACAAATTTTATAATATAGAGGTAAAACTTATGTACAAAAATATTAAATAAAAAATAAAAACATTTAGGTTATTATTTATTAATATTAGAACAATGAATTTTAATAAAAACATTATAACTCAGTGAAATTGTTTTGAGTTAGGGAACACACTTATTACCTTTAAAATTTTTTATTTAAACAAATATTTCAATGGAAAACATTAAATAAAACATTGATTACAATTAAAATATGTATAATTGTTATATAATACTTAATTGATGATTCATATTACCCATATATACAAAAATAGGTTCATGATAAAAAACATGTCTCAAGGAAGAAACATATTAATTCCTGAGCAAGTATTCATTCATATTGGAATTCACTCTAACATCCTATATAAGAAAATTCATCTCTAAATCATTTATTTCCAAACATTATTCATAAAATTTTTTTATCATGCTATTAGATTAATGTTATTTTTGATACATTGAATTGTTATTTATGGTTTATTTTCATTATTGTATGTTTTTAATTTTATGTGTTTTTTGCCTGAATTATAACGTAGAATCGAATAAATGATTAATGATAACATGTTAATCATTATTATATTATTTATGTTACCAAAATATATAATTCGTAAATAATTTTAATGATACAATTTCATTTTATAAGATATTTTGTTGCAATTCATGTCATTGGAACCTGAGATGTGATTGTTTCGCAAATATTTTTAACAAAAAATCGGTGGTTTAATAATAATAAATTAAAAAGTAATCTAAAAAATATATAAACATAATCATAATATTATTTGACTGAAAAACTATAAAACAATACTAGAAGAAACATTTCTATTTCGATCAATGAAAATAATATATAGCATTGTTCACATCATTGATAAAACTGACCCAAGCAGGAGAATGCTATAATCCATGGGTGACTATGTCCAGGAATGTATTTTTTTGGATAAATATCATTATTGGTGAATTATATTTATATTTATAATTTATTATTGTTGTACATAACTTTATTTTAATATAGATTGATTATGAATAAAAAATAGAGAGATAGAAAATGAAAATTTTCTCTTTATAGAGGTTGTAATCCCCATATTCATATTAATGATGTCATCATTTTACATATAGTGTGAGAAGGGAATGAAAATTATTATCAATTAAAAAATATTTAAATGTATTAAATAAAATATGTTTTAATTAAATTACCCATTATAACATTATATGTAATACAATATTTAAAAACACAATATGTCATATCATGGAGGTGGAATTCAACATGTACATGGGAATTAAGTTCCAAATTTTCTAAGGGTTAAGGGTAGATATTGGTTATACAATAAGTATGTAAATATTTAAAATATATATATAAATAATTTCATTTTTTAATAATTTCTTATATATTAAATTTAGAGGAGAAATATTGAGAATGAAAAAATTAATAAGTTACTAGTACTCACATTGGGGTTTTGAACCACATCATAAGTACATATTAGAAATAGAGATTTAGGGGATTTTATATGGTTAATGGGATTCCATAATTGGTATAGAGCTTGAATAAATGTCAATTTTTTTTCAAGATGAAATAATTTTATTGTGTGTATATTAAACGGGTTGTGGATGTCTCATTTTATAAGCTAAGAGAGTGTAATTTGTGTAATAATATAAAAAAACATCAACATTCAATAAAAACTGACTCCAAATATGGAAAATAAATTATATAGGATTACTAAATGTTGATTCTCCTCTAAGGAACTCATTTTGAGATAAGCTTTTAGTTATTTTGGGAATTTTTTCTTTAGTTTGATATTTTTACCAATATTATCTTTTATGGGAGTAAATGTATTCCGGAAATTTGTTTTCTTTGGAAAAATAATATTAAAGATATTCTATAATTTTGATTTTATTATTAAAAATATTATAATTATATTATAATTTCTAATTTCTAATGTGAAAAAAATAAATTTAAAAATATATATTTAAAATACAAATAAAAAATTATCAATTAAATTTAATTAGGTTTCAAAATTTTAATCATATTTTTTAAAATTAAACATAATAATATAAATGAATAATTATTTATAATTAATAAATATATGGTTTTGAAACATGTTTGATAATTTTTTATATCATAATTATTTCATAAAATAATGAATATTTTTTTTATAATTAAATGTTTTACTATAAACTTTAAAATCACTTATTTCAATACAAAATAAAAAAACTAAACCCAAACTAATATTTTAATGATTAATGAAAATATAAATTTACCTTTTAAAATTAAATTTTCTACAGTATAAGAACATGAAATTTAAATGTAAATATAATGTTTAATGAATCATTATTATTACAGGAAAATGACTTTTTCAATATTAATATTTCGCCTTTCCATTACACATAATTTATAAAAATAAATTAATATTTATTTATTATTTATATTAACAAATATTTTATCATAATTGTACCATTATATATTGTGTTAATTAAAATAAGTATATTTAGCATATAAAAATGTATTTTTTAATAAAACATATTTTTTATCATTATATAAATTTATTATTTTTGATTACATACTAAAAAATATTATATAGAAATTAATTTATTCTATTATATATATTAATATATTTTAATAAATGTATTCTTTAATAATGAATTGATAAAAATACAAAACACTTTTAGAGAAATATTTCTACGAAAATAGATTGATTTTTTTAATTAATCTTCATGAAATAAAGTTTTTCATATATTATATTGTATGAAATTAATATTAACCAAAATATAAATTATATTATTTTTTGGATTATAATAATTATATATAAAATAAAATACATAAAATAAATATCCTCATTTTTTACAATTATATTCTCAATAAGTAATACTTTTTATCATTAATTGGAACAATTAATCCGAACAAAATGTATTATAGTATATTTTATTTTAGTTTTGATTGTGATAATTGCAATTAAAAGTAATGCCTATTAAAAGGAAAATATATACAATAATACTGGGGTGTTACTCGATTTCATCCCCAAATCCGTTTTAATGAAAAACATATCCTATCAATGGAATCTGACATGGACCATCTGTACCCAGGATAACACTTCAAATCATACAAAATTGTAATAAATAACAAAATAAATACAATTCATTATTAATAAAACTAATTTAACCAATTCATATATCCATGAATGAAAACACCCATATGAAATTAAATAGTATGAATAATAAAATGAATTTTTATATGGTAAGTTATGGTCATCAAGGTCATTACATCAACAAATTTGATAAAAACAAAATTAAAGAGGGATTACCCAAGAACATATATATAACCCAAGTTTTCTCACTACACCAAATCTCAATGTTGGTGAAAACATAAGTTTCTCATGGTCTATCCACCATTTTATATATTTTCAAAAAAACCATAGGCACCCGGAAATCATCCATCGAATGGTTGAAATTAACATTGTTTTCTTACTATGAGATACATAAAAAATAGACAAACACCAAAATTCAGGCATGAAAATTAATAAAACCAACAATAATTAAAAAAATATAGAATTTAAAAATTATCAAAAATAATAAAACACAGGTAATCAATTTATTTCCTAAATAAGAAAACTATATCATGATTGAGGTAAAAGTACATAAAAATTATACTAGGAATAATAGAAGTTGTAAGAGTAATAGTGTTGGAAACGTTATATATAAAGATAATGTAATGTTTTAGATGAATATTCAGGTGTGTTATGTCAATGATTGAGAAATATTGTGGATTTACAGTTAACTATATTAGATTTTAAATATATAACTAAAATTTCTGAATTTATATTGACCAATTATTATGGTTCCTTAAAAGACAATTTTATGAAAACAGTTTATTCATCATTGAATTATTACCACTAATGTGTAGTGATCTTTGAAGGTTTATACCATTTATAATGGCCGTTAATATTAATATTATCACTAGTAAACACTGCAATGACTTATATGTGGATACTAGAGAATTTTTTCAGTGGTTTTATGTATATATCTACAACCCGATATGAAATAGACATTGAGTAATAAATATCAATCGATGATGGGATACTACATTGGATTCATTTATACTCATCCTATGACCACGAATAGAGTGGGATGATAGTTCCATTACCCTTATCACTATGTAATGAAGTCATAGACTATTGAAAAATAAAAATTATATCATTCATACACACCCACCCATCTAGTTTAGGAAATTTTTTATATTTCATATAGATATGTATAAAATTAATTAATTTATCAAGTTTTACAAAAGAATTTAATATCTCTAGATTACCCAGTGTGAAAATATGAAGGATAATAAATCACCTGTGTTTTTATAATCATTATCTCATATATCTATAGGTTTTAGTTTTAAGATGATTTCACATACATTATTTATTTTCTTATCCACAACACAAGAAATTAACAGGGATACCAATTTAAATGCATTCCATGAGATGTGCATTTTATACATTACATTAATATTGATTTGTAGTCCTTGAAATTTGTTTAACCTCATACATATGGATATATTAATAACATTCTACTGTTGATATTTTTATTTTCTCCAACAATTTAAATATAGTTTGAGATACATATTCAATCCACCATCTCATAATTTGTGTATCAATAGTGAATTATCAACTGTAAAACCATAGATGCGATGTGAGATAAGATGATTAATTTACCCAAAATTATATGTTAATTATATTAGTTGTTAAGAATATTGATTTTTAGTAATTGGTATAATGAAAAGTATTTTTCATGAATATTTTTATGGATGATAAAAATTTTAGGTAATTTTGGATTATTTACACATTATATATTATTTACTGAAATAGAGAATAAATTTTCAGGAATTCATCTCACTACAAGAGAAAACTAGATTTTGTATTTTTGGACACTCATTAATGTAATAATTACTATTTTTTACTATGTGTGAATATATAGTAAAAATTTATTTTTTTTGATATATTACAAAGGATGGTTATTGGAAACAGATGTGGCAATTTTTGGCATAGGTTTCACTTTATAAAATATTCTTTTGTATAATCATTAATCATGGTTCCATCTATTCAAGACATGAAAGTTATATTTGGTTATTTCATTATTAATAAGTTACATTGTATAAAGTTGTCTGTATTATTTATTCACATATTATTATAAATTATTATGATGTTTTACCTCAATGTAGATCATGTATCTTGTAAAAATTTAATAATTTATATCATAATTTAATATGCCAAATTAATTTATATTGATACTTCATGGATGGTTTATATCTTTTATACTATTTTATGTGGTAATGGGGAGTTTAATAATTTGTATATCAAGATTTTATATGTATCTATAAGTTAATTAGGTTGAAATTTGGCATTATTAATATGTATGATTTGGTTACAATTGTTTAATCATTTTATTAACAAGGAAATTTAGAACATATTATTAAAATATAGTATATTGTGATGGTTGGAGTAGTATAAGTTTTACAGTGAATTAAACTATGTGACAATGAATGTATGATGCCATATTTCGTGGAATAAGATTATAAATATTGAGATCATGTACCACATAGTTTGAAGTCAAGATCAAAGATGTTATTATGTATCTAAATTAATTTATAATTTTTGTATATTGGATAAAAATGTCAGTGACGTCTTCATATCAACATTGATTTCAATTATATCATGGTAGTGCTATTTTTTGAGATAATGTGTTATTAATTTCATGCCAATATTTTTAATTTTAACTCAATTGATTTCATAATAAGTGGATATTTCTATATTAGATGAAATTATTTAGCCTGTCACTAGATATTTAATTTAGGAAGAGTTGAGATGAATTAGACAGATGTCCTATAATGTTGTGTTTTAGATTCCTCATATGATAATTGAGAAATTCAATGAATTTCATTGTTTTTTATCTTTTTCTATATGTTGACTGAAACTAGATTAAAAATGTAATAATATTTTATACTATATATAAATCTATAGGAATTCAAGTGTTTTACCCTTGAGTTTCGTCCATTTAGTGTTCAATCCACAGTTTACATTGATATTTTAAATATTAATTGATCAGAGTACAATTGAAGAAGTGATGTAGAATATTAGTTCCTTCTATTAATTATGGATTTAATTGTTATGAAATATTTTCAAAATAAAATTTATTATTTTGAAAAGAAATATGAGATTTTATGAGGTAAGATAAAAGTTAAGTAATTCTATTTTTCTAGATGAAGGGACTCCATTTCTTAATGATCTATGATGCCTAACATTCATGGGTACCCTATTTGATGGTTTGGGGTCTCTTTATATCATGAATTGACTATAGATATTTCTCTAGTGAACATACATGGGTGTATTTCTAATTTTTAATAGAAGTATTAGTATGAATTGAGACATCTTAACCTGTGTTCAATGATATAGATTCCGAAACACAGTTTTCTATATGGCCACAAGCATGCCTTCTCATACAATAGAGGGTTTCAAATAGAAGTTAGGGCCTATGTTTTGTATTTTGGGATAGTATTACCTCATTACCCTAATTTATCACATAAGATATATTATAACATGTAATCAATATAATAATTATAATACATAAACATTCTTTTGTGGAAGATAAGGATAAAAAATCAAAGAAAAAATAATCACGTAATTAAATTAAACCGAATCATACACATTATTATGGTGATACATGTTATGTATGTAGAAAAAAATAATTATACATGGAAATAGAAACTATATTCTCTAAGATAGAAGAAAAAGGAATACAAAAACTATTTGAGAATCTTGATCACTAGCCAATTCATCTACAACCATTCTCTATCCTGATGCATGAAATCACGACCAAATACCTAAAGTGGGAAACTTCCCCTAATCAAAGCCTTTATTCATATAATCAACATCGGTACCTTCAGTTTCCCTAGTAGTGTGTGTGATAAATCTTATCCGGACACTATCAATAATGTCTATCCCATCTATTCTACGAATATAAATAGAAATTGAGTTTATATATATATATGTGTGTGTGTGTGTGTAACAAAATATAATACATCAATGTAAATACACTATCACCCACATCATCGTCAACTAGTTTCCAAACATATAATAATTTAATTAATTTTGTTTTATTTTATATTAGGTAAGTCACATGAGGTATAAGCCGCTTTGACATGATATCATTATAATAATTTTAAAAATAATGGTTCCAAGGAATTACATGGAATCCTATGATACTAATAAGGATAATAGAGGATCTAAGGTAGTAACGAAGGTATCCATGGTGATGATAAAATTAATGAAAGGGGATCCAAGGTAATAACAAAGGAACCATTTACATTAGTGGTCGATCTAACTAATTAATTAGATTCTACCAGGATAAGGGTTCTTCGGGTAATCCAAAGGGATTCACCCAAGGAATTCCACTATTAAATATTTAACAGAGCCAAAGGACATCTTCCATGGTCAAAGGAGATAAACATGACAAGGACCAATAGATGTATCTAGTATTCCACATGTGTAAATACATAAAATTGCATCCGTTCAGTGTATCCAACAAATACTAATATCCAAATGATAGTCGAGGGATAATGGAAACCAGCATCCTTGAATGGAAACCAGCATCCTTGAATCAAAAGGACACCCCTTAAGTGATAATGGAATTCCCTATATATTTAATTCCGGACTCAAGTATAACTACCCTTATAAAGATATATGGTTCAATATTTTATAGAAATAGTATATATTATTCATTATTATATTATGTCTAAGTAATTCTCATTCCTTATTAATAAATCAGTTTGTGTATTCTATAGACTTTAATACTATGTGTTCCAGAAAAATAGACATGAATACACTAATTGGATTAATTAAATATTCAAATATTATGTTCATTCAATAATCATTAATAATAATTACAAAAAAGTATATGGACATTAAACCAATTACTATTTTATTTTATAATGATGTAATAGGTTCTTTCCATTTTTTTATGAGACAAAAAAATGAAAATTGATACAACCAACCCAATTTTATTTATATAAGTCATGAAATAATTATATCTATTGTATAATTTGATTTTATTAAATCATATATTATTTTATAACAATTAAATTATGTGTGTTATGTGAGATCACACTTCAATGGTGTAACCCATACTAATAACAATCCCCTATAAGCCTAACTAAATAAAATACCCTACTTGGACTGGTCGGTGTTAATGTTATAACCTCAAAGGATGTTATGAACATACATTAATGGACTGTTGAACACAATCATATAGATTAAAAGCATATTATATTAATATATTACAGACATGTGTGTGAAATTAATAATAAACACCTAAAGAAATCTGTTAGAACATAATATAGGCTGTTTTTAAAAAACGGCACTCGATGGATGAATAATTGATCACCTACCCTAACCCTCTATCAATTTACTCGTCCAATATAGGCCCTATGTTTTACCTAAAATAGCTGAAAAATAAAAATTGGATCAACACCTTAAAATATGGAATATGATTCTGCATTAAAATAGAGTTGCTGATACAAAGACAAATGTGGAATTGAACATAAGGATCGAAGCACTTGCTGGGGTTATATATCATGAGAGAAATATCTTAAATCAATTATATGATGATGAAACGGATGTAGAACATATATTTTGGATCCTTGGGAGGCTCGTATGTGAGTGATATGGGAGGATCGAGGTTCTTCCCAAAAAATAGTTTTCTCAGTCTCGTTTTCATAAAAACATGTCGTATAGTTACATGTCGAGTAAATAACATTCACATATAATAAAGATTAGGGTATTCCCCTCTAAAAATAATTTTCACAAATTTATATGATTTTCCAAAACCATAACACATTTTTTAATTAATGCATGTTATTTATTCGAATTACACAGCATTTAATTGTCCGGCAGTAGACCTTCAAGCCGCCTTAATTTTCCATTAAAAAAACTACCAAACCAGCCCATGGATGTACTCAAGTTCCAATCCAAAACAGAATGTAATAATAGTTTTTTAAAAGATATAATGAATACACAAATAAAAGAATTGGGTACTTATTTTCTTTCTCTTTAGAGGAACTAATCATATAGTTTACCATCCAAGGGTTGTGAAACTCTATCTATGAAAAAATTAGGCCACTACTGTAATGGACCGACCCCAGTTACCTAAAGCCAGTGCATTATTTTAATTCATTGGAATGATTACAAGGAATCATGTCCCGAAATACCGATCAGCTTAGATGTCTTGGAAAATTGATTTCATAAATGAACATTAAATTAAACTTTCTAACATAAAATACAAAAAAAATAGTTTTTTGAGATTTCCAATATTCCCTTTATCTTAACCCTGCATATCAATCATAATACACTTCTTGGAATCCTGGGAAAATAAAACACAAGAAAGGGGTGAGATCAGATGCCGAGTAAGGTAAAATATTTTAGCGGTAGCCATAAACTTTTAAAGAAAGATGTGTGTTAAAAACAACAGTCTTTTTAAACATAAACATTAACATAATATGCAAAAAATAAATCGAACATTACCATACAAACATGCACATGGATATTCTACTAGACGAACAATCACATGTAATAACAAATTTTATAATGAGGGAATTCCTAATGCCGGACATCATTACAACATAGTCATGGCCTCGTAACAAGACTACAAATAAATATTTTGTCAAGGCCTTGTTCCAAGACAATAGTTTGTCTCATGAGACCAACTGATGCATCGGGGAGTTGTAGAGGGCTCCACACATCACTTACTAAGTCCACTACATTCCTCATATGAAAAATTTGAAACATAACATAAACATTAGTTTTAAAACTAGCATAAAAAATGTCAAAACATTAACCATAAACCATGAATGGTATAAAAATAGAACATCGACATTCAAACATATCTTAACTCATTCAATACAATATAAAAGATTTTATTATAATAAATCAACCTCATTCAAAAATAATATCCTATAAAGTATGCTGACATAGTTGAAAATGATGAGTAAAACATTTTGAGAGAAATATTCTTTTTGTAAAAATCATTTAAAAATCACACATTTATAATGGAAGTAATTTAAAATAAATTTTGGAATCAAAGTGCCCCATAAAACTTTGAAACTTTTGAAAAAAGTTAACATTTCAATACCTTCATGTCCATATAAATAAATCCTTAAAATCATTTTGAAAACATGGACATAAATTAAAAATATTTAGAAAGATAAATCATTAAAACTATTAAAATTATTATTTTGATAAAGAGTACCTTTCATTAATCATTAAAATATTCATTTTGAAATCATTTTTATGAAAAATATACATGGATGATAAATATGTCCAAAAACAATACTTACACATAAACAATCTCGAATAATAATAAGATTGAGGAATTAACCCATACCTTGCACTTTCTTTTGGTCGAGGGTACATTTTACCTCATGTATAATGACTATAGTATGTTATTAAATTATTCTAGAACCATATTAATATTTATTATATCATACGTGATTCATTTAATACTTTTTACTACCCAATTTATAATGGTTTCCATGTTAAATTAAGATTTTGGGTAATAATCGCTTTCTTTATCGTACGTGTTTTAATTTGTAACACTTGATTGTATCATATAGATCAAGATTTAAATATTTCCAGAATATAAATCATGATTTATATAACATATATATTTAGAATATAAATATTAATAATAGACATATATATGAAATTAAAAACAACATTTATGGAGACGGTCGTCCGTGCGTATGCATAAACGTTGTTTCCGTTTTCAAATCGTATTGAACGAAAGTAAGTGAATAAGATATATGTAAGTACACACACACACACACAAACACACACACATATATATATATATCCAGAAGAATTATTATTTCATATATTACATACATATTAAAATTATATATTTATAATCAACGATGAATAGTGAACATGGAAATGAATCTCATCGTGTCGTGGAGACGGTAATCCGTACGTACGCATGAGCGGAAATATCATTTCCTTACTAATTAAAAGGGGAGTAATTGGATGGTATATTAATTTTATAAAGACATTATCATCTCATATTCATTATTTATATACATGTTACTCATCATTATATCCATCCAAATAACATACTGTTAAATAATAAATTACACCATGGAGTGGAGACGGTAAGCCGTACGTACGCACACATGGTGACATTATCATTCATTAGATGGATATAATAATGAATTTAGTTGTGCCATATTAATAATAACATGACAGTATATAGTATATACTGGAGTTATTTTTTAAGAATGGAAATAAAAAGAAAGAGTAAGTGGAAGAAGAAAATAACTTGAAAGAGGTGATGAAATATTTATCTCATCATCGTGTTCTTCATTTCGATTTGATCAAAATGGCTCCATAGGTTTGCTTTATGATCAAAATAATTCCTCTAGGTTAAATTTATGGATTTTGGGAGGATATTTTGGCAGGTTTTGGTCAAGACAAATGGCTTTGGAGGTGAAAATTTGAGATAAGGGGAAGTGCCCTTTTATATTAGGGGTGAGGGGCACCTTGGGAAAAACATAAAATATTATTTTATATTAAATTCATATTCGATTTATAATGGCTCCAAAGTGACTAATCTAAAGTCTAGGCTTCAGATGGGTCTAAATCCACTCATCTAATAGGTTTTAGACAACTTTATGTTACCATTTTAACCATATTATTTAGATTTAACACTAAGTTAAATAACTTATCTTTTACCATGTCTTCCTGTATTCTTAAACAATATGGTTACTAAACATACTATAAACTTCCAATAGAACCCCAAATGGTTCATTACTCTCATTTATATTATTATATAATTCTTTTTTCAAAAACATAGATTTTTAAGACCATTATATCAATTAATAATATAATATTTGTTTTAAAAACTCTTTTAAGTCAATTTTGTCACTATTTGGTATTTGTTTTTTGTTAAAATAATAAAATCCTGAGTACCAATAGAAAATATATTTAATAATTCCTAACATATCATATTATCCTAGAAAATTATTGGATGTCATAAAATATTTAAAATTATATTTATTTTAATATTTCAAATACCATTTATTTGATTCTTTCATTATTAAGGTTATTACTGCATCAACATTGTGTCACTAAAAAATATAATTATTTAATTTCTAAAAATTATAAATAAAATACCATTATGTAGGAAATATTTTTAAATTTCTAATAAATATTTATAGTCTCTTTTATCTTATATATATCCCTATATAAAAAATAATTTAGTTATTAAAATTTGATTTTATCTCTTTTAACTCCTCTTTAAATAAAATAATAATAAATTTATTAATCTAATCCATGTGGACCTAAAGGGTCATATTTTATTCCTATGGTTGTTTTTGGTCGAATTACACTTATCCAATAGAATTATTACATGTGTTAGGTTAATAATAATATCATTTTTACCCTTAATTACCCTATTTACTTTTAACTGTGGGAAATAAAATTAAAAAGTTACTATTCACCAAAAATTATATTTATCTTATTTATCCACATTTTACTCCTTTATATTAACCATGTATCTTTGATTTTTTAAATTCAACTCACATAAGTGGTAAAATTATGTTTTATGTGAGTTTACAAATTCTCCATGGAGGTGGGTAAAATACGGTGAAAAGTTCAATAAAATTTTTAAATATCTAAACTTATTTTAAACTGACTCCAATGAATTATATTGAATTTATATTGTTATTATGTATCTATTTTAACCTAAAATAAATTTAAATAAAATAAAAAATTATTTAAATAAAAATCCGGTTTTAAACTATAACTCAGTGTTTTTCATTATTCATCATAAAATAAAAGTTTTCAGAAAAATACAAAATATTCACCGAAATCTAATTTTGATATTCATAATTCAATAATGATGTCTATTTTACAAAATTAAAAACATAGAAGTTGAATTTATTAATTTAAAATTTATTCCTGATGTCAAAACCAAAAGGCCTGTTTTTAAGAAATAATAACTATCAAAAGATTGGAACTCTTTAATGTCCAATTTCAATGTAAAATTACTTACAATGACCAGAATTGGATTACATGGTAAAAATATAATATTTTTATATTTCCAAAAAATTAAAATTTATAATTTTACACTAAAAATTATTTTGATTAAAAAATTTGTTTTCAGATAAAATATAGTATGTTTCACTATTCACCCAAATATGAAAGTTATCAGAAAAACACCAAAAATTTATTGAAACTAAATTATTATGTCCCGATTCTAATGAAAAAGTTTATTTTTTTAAATTGAATATATAAAAGTTTCAAATAATAGATTTAAAAAGGGTTCATCATTAAAAGGCGGTAAAAGTATATATTTTTTTTGAGAAATACTTCTTTTATCTGAAAAAATGAATAATTTCTTACATTATGTATAAGAAACTCATAATATGAATTCTAATTTATAAGGATCATATATTGTTCAAAATTCAGTTAATACTACTCATAACCTCTTTTGAACGGCTAGTTTAGTAATATGTGGTGCGCTTGAACTCGATGTTGCGTGTAGTGTAAGTTATTGAATTATTTTGAAGAACTAACGTAATATGAAATCATGGGCTGTTACATTCTTCCCTCCTTCAATAAATTGTGTCCTCACAATTTGATAATTTTCATTGAAAATAAATGGTTGAAAATGTAATATACCTTTGTGGGAAAACCCACAACAAGAATTGGGTTAATAAAATTTAGTCTTAATAAGAGGAAAGAAATTATATATATATATACCTAACAAGTAGTGTTTAATCCTTCAAATAATTCATATGACAAACTCATCCTTCACTCCAAAACATTTCAAAAAAAATTATTTATCCAAATCGTATAGGGTTCCAAAAATAATTAATTTATAATTCATTTATCATACTATTTAAAAATATATATATTATACAAACCTGTACATCATGTATTCCAGTCGTAGGTGATGCACCCTTGTCGCTCATTGGTTGCGGGTTCAAGTCTCGTGGCCTTGCCGGACGTGACTATTAGTCGCCCGACCTCTAGGTTGTCCTTTTTATAACAATCAAAAACTATACTTAACAATAGCATCCAATTTCATACTTAATCCCTTCCAAACTTTAGACTTATCCAAAATATTTATATCCAAACTCTCTGTCCAAAATTTATAATGAAGTTAAAACACAATAAAGATCCTTTTTTCATGTAATAACATGTAAACTCCTTCATCAAGTATTCTTTTAAAAAACTGCAACATCTTGAATTAGCATAAAACCTAATTGATTATATTCATGTTCCCTTATTTCTTATAGAAAACTAGATATATTCATTCTATCCAAAAAATGTTGTAAACTCCAGCAATGATGGGATATACAAATCATTAATCTGTTTCAATGAAGTCAATAATATCCAATATAATTTATCCAGATCTACCATCTCTTATTCCAAAATCACTACCTCATTATCAGTATCATATTATGGATTACCTTTCCTCCAAATATGTGTAATCCAAAAACAATTCCTTACTATTAAGCCACTTTTCATAAAACCATATATTCTCAAATCCTCAAAAAAATAGTACTGTAGTATATTCCTTATTTATCTCCATAATTTATATAACCAGTATATTGTTGATACAACACTCAAATGAAATAAATCTATATTAAAGTCATAAGAACACTAGGCATTCCTCTTCACATGAGGTTGTATCATAACTTGATTATTTTCCAATAGCATCACTTAAGGTATACTCTGATGACTAATACATTGATTCACGTAGTGTCCCAATGCCTCGCAGATGAAGAATTGTAAATTTGAAATTTTTTCTTACCCTTTCAATCATGTGAATGGTTTATTTTTCTCCACCCTTATAACAAACTCCCATTCCCATCAATCATTTACCATAGTGATTATTTCCATAGTTATAACATATAGGTAAATCCTTCTTTTCCCTCTTTCCTTTATCCATCGTTCTCTTTTCGATCCTCTTCTTGTATTTCTTCCCTTCAAATACATAGGACTCAGATAATTCATTACTTATCTTATTATCACATGATATTATTTCTTAATATGTTTGGAATACATGGGAGACTATTTCCCTTCTCAATGTTGGCTTAATACTTTGAAAGATATGATACTTCTTACTCTTTGGATCATACATATTTCTGGAGTTCGCATTCCTTCTATTGGGTGCCATTTCTGTACAATTGCATATACTATGTCATTTTATGAATCCAAATTAATAACTCCAAACATGTAAAATACCTAAGGATAATTGAATAGTTTATGGATATAATCCATAATCAAAAAATTGTTTTCATTGAAGAGGTATATACTCTTAAACCCTTTATAGTGGTTTGTAATGAAAATGAGAATTATCTTAAGAATATCCACCGGGAGTATCGTAACTTAGAGTGCAGCAAAGCCCATTGTTGTGCACCAGTTCCTGTTCAATTCTAGCTCAATGCAGTGTTTTCAGGTTTTACCCCTAGGTACATCTGTGCCAGAGCCACCTCTACCTGCTCGTATCCAGACACAGAAGTATTTTCGTGGGAAAACTCACAAAATCATTACATTACCAAAATTCTAGGAAGTTTTTCTATACTAATCATCAAAGTCTATATCATGGTAATTTTCTCTAATCAAAGTTCATCTAAATCTAGTTTCTATGGTAATTTCTAAAAATCAAATGATACCAACTATAATGCCCCGACCCCAATTACCCAGAGTCGGTTCATTATTTTAATACATTGTCATGATTACAAGGAATCAAGTCCCAAAAGACTGATCAGTTTAGTAGTTTTTTATAATAGATTGCATACATGAACATTACATTACACTTTCTAACATATAATACAAAAAATAGTTATTTGAGAATGATATTATTCCCTTTATCTTAACATTTCATATTAATCATAATACACTTCTTGGAATCTTGGGCAAAAAAAAGGGGTGATCTCAGATGCCCAGTAAGTTTAAATAATTTAGCGGAAGCTATAAACTGTTAAGTCAATATTTGGGATAAAAACAATAGCCTTTTTAAACATAAACTTGTACATAATATGAAAAAATCAAAAAATAACATATAAACATGCACATGGATATTATACTAGACGAATAATCACATGTAATAACTAATTTCATAATGATGGAATGCCTAACGCCGGACATCATTACCATATAGTCAAGGATTCGTGCCAAGACTACAAATAGTTTTTTTCAAGGCCTTGTGCCAAGACACTAGTTTGTCTCATTAGACCTACCGATGCATCGAGGATCTCTAGCGGGCTCCACCTGTCACTTACTAAGTCCACTCCAGTCCTCATATGAAAAAGTTGAAACATAACATAAACATTCTTATTAAAAATTGCATAAAAATTTAAATACATTAACCATAAACCATGAATTGTATAAAAATAGAACATCCACATTTAAAAATATCTTAACTCATTCAATACAATATGTAAGATTGTATTATAATAAGTCAACATCAATAAAAAAATATCTAGTAAAGGATACTGACATAGTTGAAAATGATGAGTAAAACATTTTGAGTGAAATATCCTTTTTATAGAAATAATTTTAAAACCACGCATTTATAAAGGAATAAATTTAAAATATATTTTTGAATCAAAGTTACCCATACCACTTTGAAACTTTTTAAAATAATTATCATTTCAAAACATTCATTCCCATATAAATAAATCCTTGAAATCATTTTGAAAACAGGGACATTAATTAAAATAATTTAGAAAGATAAATCATTAAAACATTTAAAATTATGATTTTCATAAAGTGTACCTTTCATAAATCCTTAAAATATTCATTTTGTAATCATTTTTATTAAAAATGGACATGTATGATAAATATTTCCTAGAAAATACTTATACATAAACAATCTCGGATAATAACGAGATTGAGTAATTAACCCTCACCTTGCACTTTCCTTTGGTCGAGGGTACATTTAACCTCATGTATAATGACCATAGTATGATATTAAATTAATACATAACCATATTAATAGTTATTATATCATATATTATTCATTTATGACTTTATACTACCCATTTTATAATTATTTCCATTTTAAATTAACATTTCGGGTAATAATCGCTTTCTTTATCGTACGTGTTTTAACTTGTTACTCTTGATTGTATCACATAGATCAAAATATAAATAATTCCAGAATATAAAACATGATTTATATATTATATATATTTAGAATATAAATATGTATAGTAGAGATATATATGAAACGAAAAACTCCGTTTATGGAGAAGGTAGTCCGTACGTACGCATAAACGCTGTTTCTGTTTTCACATCGTAATGAATGGAAGTAATTAAATAAGATATATGTAAGTACATATATATATATATATATCCAGTAGCATTATTATGTCATATATTTCATACTTATTAATAATATATATTTTTATACTCATCGATGAATGATGAACGTGGAAATGAATCTCATCGCGTCATAGAGACGGTAATCCGTACATATGCATGAGCGACAATATCATTTCCTAAATGATTAAAAGGTTTGGAATTGGATGGTATATTAATTTTAAAATGAAATTATCATGTCATATTCATTATTAATATACATATTACTCATCATTATATCCATCCAAATAACTAAGTGTTAAATAATAAGTTACACCACAGCGTCGAGACGGTAAGCCGTACGTACGCACCCATGGTGACATTATCATTCATAAGATGGATTGAATAATGAATATAGTTGTGCCATACTTATAATAAAATCACAGTATATAGAAGATACTGGAGTTATTTTTTTATAATGGAAACAATAAATAAAGTGTATGTGGATCAGGAAAAGAACTTGAAAGAGGTGATGAAAGATTTACCTTTTCTTCGGGTTCTCCCTTTTGATTTGATGAAAAGGGATCCATAGGATGGGTTTATGATCATACTAAAGCCTCTAGAATCAAGTGAGAGAAGTTTGGAGGATATTTTGGAAGGTTTTGGCTGCGACAATTGGCTTTGGAGATGTTAATTTTAGAGAAGGGGAAGTGCCCTTTTCTAAGAGCGGTGAGGGGCACCTTATTAAAATCATAAAATATTATTTTTTAATAGATTCATATTCGTTTTATAATGGCCTTAAAGTGACTTATTTTGAGTCTATGTTGGGGATGGGTCTAAATCCACTCAACCAATATGTTTTAGACAAGTTTATGTTACCATTTAACCTTATCATTTAGATTTAACTCTAAGTTAAATAATTTAACTTTTACCATGTCTTAATGTATTATTATACTATATGGTTAATAAACTTACTATACACGTCCAATTGAACCCAAATTGGTTATTTAATTTCATATATATTATTACATAAGTCTTTTTTCCGAAACATAGATTTTTGGAACCATTATATTCATTAATAAAATAATATTTGTTTTAAAAACTATTTTATGTCAATTTTGACACTATTTGGTATTTGTTTTTTGTTAAAATAATTACATCCTGATTACATCAAGAAAATACATTTAATCATTACTAGCATGTCATATTCACCTATTAAATTAGTAGATGTCATAAAAAAATTTAAAATATATTTATTTTAATATTTATAATACCATTTATTTGATTCTTTCATTAATAAGGTAAGTACATCATCATCAATGTGTCATTTAGAAATTAAATTGTTTAATCTCTAAAAATTATAAATATACTACCATTATATAGGAAATATTTTGAGCATTCTAATGAAAATTTATAATCTAATTTATCTTATGTACACCCCTATATTAAAAATGGTTTAGTTATTAAACGTTGATTTTAACTCTTTTAACACTTCTTAAAATAAAATAATAATAAATGTCTTAATATAATACAAGTGGTCATAAAGGGTCATATTGTATTCCTAAGGTTGTTTTTTTTTCAAATTACACTTATCCAATAGAATTAGGACATGTTTTAGGATAATAATAATATCATTTTTACCCTTAATTACCCTATTTACATTTAACCGTGGTAAATAAAATTAAAAAGTTACTATACACCAAATATTATTTTTATCTAATTGAACCAAATTTTACTCCTTGATATTAACCATGTGTCTTGGATTTTGGAAATTCAATCACAGAAGCGGTAAAATTATGTTTTATATGAATTTAAAAATTCTCCTAGGAGGTGGGTAAAAGACGGTGAAAAGTTCAATAAACTTTTTATATATCTAAACTTATTATAAATTGACACCAATGAATTAAATTGAACATATATAGGTATTATGTATCTATTTTGACCTAAAATAAATTTATGTAAAATAAATCATTATTTAAAAAAAAATCAATTTTAAACTATAACTCAGTGTTTTTCACTATTTATCAAAAATTAAATGTCTTCAGAAAAATACCAAAAATTCACCCTAATCTAATTTTGATATTCCGAAGTCAATAATAAAGTATATTTTACCGAATTCAAAACATAGAAGTTTCATTTATTTATTTAAAATTAATTCCCGGTGTTAAAACAAAAGGCGTATTTTAAAGAAATAATAACTATCAAAACTTTGACACTTGTTTATATCCAATTTCAATGTGAAATTACATAAAATGACCAGGATTGGATTAAATGGTAAAAATATAATCTATTTATACTTCCAAACAATTAAAATTTATTATTTAACACTATAAATTAGTTTGATTAAAAAAGTTGTTTTTAGCTAAAATATAGTATATTTCACTATTAACCCAAATATAAAAGTTATCAGAAAAACACCAAAAATTTATTGAAACTAAATTATTTTGTCCCAATTATAAAGAATAAGTTTATTTTTTCAAATTTAATATATTAAACTTTCAAATATTGGAATTGAAAATGGTTCACCATTAAATGCAGGTAAATGTATATTTTTTTAAAAATACTTCTTTTATCTAATAAAATGATTTAGTTATTATATTATGTCTAAGAAACTCATAATATGAATTCTAAAATTATAAGGATTATATATAGTTCAAAATTCAGTTAATACTATTCATAATAACTTTTGAACGACTAGTTTGGTATGTCATGGTGCGCTTGAACTCGATGTTGTGTGTAGTGTATGTTTTGGAATTACATTGAAGAACTAAGGTAATGCTAAATCTTTTTGTGTTATAACTATCCATGTATGTCATCCATCGGGTCCCTAGTGTCATCTTGTACACAACCATAAATCTATAACACTATTGATAAAGGGACTAAATAGAATCATAGATACTTTAGTATCATATCCATGATGCTTATAAGATACCTCTAAAACATATAATCATCATCTAAATCTAACACACTAGGTTAATTATATGAGACAGTTCGACATGTTAATTGTGGATTTGTGGTACGTGGATGATTTCAAGCATGAAACATTAACAATTAAAAAATATAAACTGAAATTTTACTAATTATACCCTATCTAATATATAAAAATTAAAGAAAAAACACAAATATAGATCCACATTCATCTGTATCCCGCTAATCCCAACCCTTGGGGATACTTGTGACAAAAAATGGTCCTCATCCTCAACCTCCAAAGGTCATTGATGATAATTGAAATAAAATTTCTATCCAGATTTATTAGTATAAAAACAATTATTGATCATCTAAACCTGTTATGAAGTCTTATAGATGACACAATAAACTATTAAGACTTCCTCTCTAGCCTCTAACTAGAATAGGGTTTAATTCCAGAACACACCATACAAGGGCTCAAATGGAGTCATCTGAATCTTCACCTGAATGATATTGATATTGGTGAAATGTATGACAGGTTTATTATTCTCCCATGAACCAGAAAAATCAAGGAACCATGTTGAAATATTTTCCTTAGACAAATATATCATCCATAATAATTGGCCATTGGTCGGAGGGAGAATGCTTCTCCCAAGAATAATCCTTGTTCCCGTTGTTATTTGTAACCCCCCCCCCCAGAACAATAATGTGAATCAATAATACTTATATAAAATTATAATATGAGGGACCTTATGTAGAAAAATAATCTAATATATATACAATATTCCCAGCTCATCAACAAAGAAAGTCATCCTGATATGAAGGCATTGAGATACATAATCATTTGATCCATGACTACCTGAACAATGTCACTACCTTGAGTAAATATCAGTAAGAATACTACAAAATCCCTTAAAATCATTTACATTTCCATTTAAATATAGAATGTAGATTTAATAATCCATCACTTCACTGGTTCTCTATCTTTTTCTTCTTCTAGGTGGAACACCTAATGATAAAACCAATTATCTAATGTTTCATCTAAGGCCACCTATACCAGTGTTACATATCTAGATATGTCATGGGGATTCATTGATTTTATTCCTACTATGTGGTTTAGGAATTTTTAATCAATTAATCTATCATATCTATAGGATCTCAGATGTTCCCATGTATATATAGGATCTTATCTCCATCAATAGAATAATCTGGAGGTAATACCACATTATAGATACTCTCCCAGAGATCCAAGACATAAAAATATTCGATAACTACCTTCTCTTTAACCTCTCATGGTGTAAAGTGGTAACTATCACATATTATAGAGATATCAGATCATGGATGTATTAAAACATCATTTTTATCTCATAAAATAGCAAAATCAATTTTCATTCATCACTGGATTACCTATGATCTATCCTCAATATTCTGAATTTGGGATTCATCTGTCTCATATATATTTCCCAACATATTTGAATGATCATTGTTTAAGTAAATAATATATCTGACACATAATCCCTATTTCAAATCATTCCATCTTGTGTAATGATATATTTGAGTCTCTTGTTTTCCATATACATCATTATGCAATAACACAATACATAATTTCTCCATCATTGTAATGAATTGTCATCTACTGATAGCTCACGGTTGTGTGTCAAGTAGTTCATCTCATGTGTCGTCAAATATTGAGAAAAGCACACCAAATAATTTACCTCATGCATCGGTGCAACTCCCATGTTGATAAATGATGATTAACATAACATTGTATATCCTCTTAGAGTCTTGAGAAGAATAAAATTTGTAGGAGAAACGACTGCAACGACCCAAACATTTTTTAATTAAAGTTCATCTTGATCTAATTAAATGTCCTATTATGTAAAATGGTTATATAAAACATATTAACTTCCTTATTTTTATGATTTTTGGATTTTAAAATACCATTAAGAAATTTTAGCATTTCTAAAATAGTGGTTGATAGTGACCACATGATTTGTATAAATATCGGGTATTAATAAAATTAAATTTACTCAGAAAAATGATGTGATTACCTCATCTAGTGGAATTGCTCCATACAAAGCTCCTTTGTCAGATCTCGGAAAAGAGGTAGTGTCATTGGGCTTTGATCTTGATGAAGAAAAATATTAACATCAACATGCTAATCGTGAAAGGAATATATTATGGGATAAGTGGAAATTATTATATATTACCTCTCGATCGATGTTATCGGATCCACCCCAATAGTCTTTCAGTCTCACACACCTTACCATTAGGTATTATGTGGGTGTTTTATTCTAAAGAACCAAATCTGGTCGCCACTAAGACTAGCACCAAATCAAGTCCATGAAAAGGCCATAAGGATATTCATTATCCCCACCGACTATCACAAGTGCCCTGAGTAACAATAAATTGGTTTTGGGAAGGATTTACCTGAGTATAAAATCATAAAAAATTTAAAACAAACAATAATATATATCAGAAATTTTGAATCCAAACAATCCTTATCAGAAACCAGATCTAAATAAATGGTTATAAATAAATTTCAATATGTAAAAACATAAAAAAATAGCTACAATTCAGCCACAAATACTCCACACGACAGGGCGTCATCACCCTCGAGTCATCTCTAAATCATTGCTCCATAGGAGGGGACTAACAACCCAAACCGCCTTCACCCCAGGATTTTCCTTTAAGTGAGTCAATCTTAACCAAGTATACACACACCCAAGGGGTCTATGTAGGTTGTGAGTATAATCCCTATAGGATACCACCCAAATATTTTAAATGGTATGCAATACAAGTTAAAAATAAATAATTTTAATATGTAAAGAAAAGTGGTGATAAATTTCTTGAAATGAAACATTCAATCATAAACAATTTTCAATATAAAACATTCATCATGTTAACACATTTTAATAAGACATGTTAGAAACTATAATGTACAGGAAAACACATTCGAAAACACTGTTAATTACCACAAATCCAATGAGCACCAAAACTGGGAGCACCCCTTGGCATTAGATAGTCTCCGACCCTATGTACCGTGTACCACAGTGTAAAATATCCATGTGTCAATCCTTTCATGTGCATGATGCACTAGTAGGGAACATACCCATAACCGAGTGGTACCCAAAAATATCATCCACATTGTCTACCTAGAGTTTTCTATATCCAAAATTCTTTGTGAAATAAGGAAAAAACTCCTCTGGATCACTAGCATACTTGTACATATCCTCCCAACTAGGTGCCCATGATTCCCCCTCCAGTTCAAAAAATTTCAGCATGATAAATACATTTTTTCATATTAGAACACCACTACCAGTCACATAAAAACTATAAAATTTCTATACAAACATTATTCCACATAAAACACAGAACAAAACATTTTGATTTTCAAAAAAATAACTTCTAAAAATCTCACTTTATTTTGCACCCAAAACTCCATTAAATCCCCACATTTCACACCATGTGCTCACCTAAAAGTAACCAAAACAAAAATTTCACCCTTATAAATTTTCAACTAAAACAAATAAATAAGACATAGGGAACCTCCATAAGAACCTAGATGTGATATCATTTCAAAACCTATATTTTCACACAAAAAATGCACATAAAATTCATATAATTAAAAAAATCTCTAAAAAAACTTAATATCAATATCCAAAGTAGATAATCATTGAAAATCTTATTTTCAGACCTAATACATTTCAATAAAATCACCTAAGTAGTTATAAGGCTTCCCCAAATAAACCAATAACATATCACCATGACAAATCCCCAATTTCACATGAAAATTGCACTTAAAATACATTTTCTTTAAAAATACCACTAAAACAAATGTTTTCACAAACATTTAACGAGATGAAAATGAATATTTCATAAAAACATAATGCTGAGCCACTAGGATTTCATACACATGGAATCATCTACCAAGATTGTTAAACCATTGAATCCTTTTTGCAAAAATGCAATTTCACCACTGCCTTACCTCAAAGAAGGTAGAAAGAGCCTAAAATCAGAAGATTGGACCATGAAATGCCAATGAAAAAAACCTAGGTTTGAATCCCCACCCCATGGTCATTTTGGACTTCACGTAAATTGGATGGAACATTATGAAAAGGGGAGGAACAAAGAGGTACGAACACTTACTTGAGATTTTGTGATGTTCCACCACCAAATAAACACTCAAAATGATGTTCCAATAAGGGATTCAGTAGCTTTGTGGGATTCAATGGCTGAAATGGTCAAATTGGGTAATAAAAGATAGGGTTTGGATAAATCCCAAGAGGGAATAAAAGTCATTATCACACTTTTTAACAACCTGGACATGGGCGCACTGTTTGTGTGCATGGTTGGGAAAACCGTGCACCGAAACCCTGCCCCTCCATTCTCCACTAAAGACATCTCCAACAGACACACATATTTATATGGAATTAGGGGGGATTATATGGGGATGTTAGGGTAAAAATATAAGTAATATTAGTACCTTTATTGAAGAAAATTGGTTTGATAATTCTCCCCAACATGAAAACTTTTCGTCCTAGAAGTCAACTAGAGTATTAATCAAAATAAAATAATGGGTTCCGGTACTCAACCCATGAATTCTTATCCCAGGTCTCATGTGTATCAATACCATGATTCCAAAAAACTTATACTAGTAGAATAGAATTACATCATAGAATATTATTTTGGGATTATAAAATTTGCACTGGCTGCTAAAAAACTGACAAGTCAGGCTCTACTTCCAGTTATTTACAACTTGACACACTGGACGGATCTGAGTTGTGTTTATAAAACTGGGATACAAGGAAGACATCATGGATGAAAGTCAACTGAGAAGGTAAGTCCCACCTAAAATCCACCTTCCCAATATGCTCAATGATCTAAAAATGGCTGACATATCACTGCGTCATCTTTCCTTTCATCCCCAATCGACAATGCCCCAAACGAGGGGCCACCTCCAAGAATGCGTTGTCTCCCAAAAATAATCTATGTCTTAATGCCTCCAGTCATTATAAGATTTCTGGTGACTCTGATCATTCAATAAGAGTTCCCTGATCAACTTTTCCATCTCAGACATCTCTTTCCATTGACTCGTCCCTAGCCATGAGGTCTCAGCTACCTTAACCCAACACTTGGGGGACCAATAAGGATGACCATAGAGAACCTCAAAAGGATCCATTCAAGATGAAGATTCATAACTATTATAATAATAAATCTTGACCGATCCTAAATGACTATCTCAAGAACCTCTAATGTCCAAAACACATGCACAGAGCATGTAATCCACAATCTGGTTTGCTTGTTCTGTCTAACAATATGTTTGGGGATGGTATGCTTGTCTCATCATAATCCTATACCCCAAGCCCTTATGAAGGCCTTCCACAAACCGAGAAGTGAAAAAAAGGTCTCTATCCGTGATAAGTACCAACGACGCACTTCTTGGTAGGAATGATTAATTGATAGAGAAAACCATAGGGTCTTTAATTTTGTTTGGTCACCTACACGCATGTGTGGCATCTCAACAAGAAGTCTGTACTTTCTTATCTAATACCAGGTCATCAGAACTGCTAACACACTTCGTAAATCATCATGGAGGAACCTGGATAGGCATCCCACTATGACTGGTGTCTATCCTCCTCCACCACCTTCTATAGAGATAACGAAAGTACTGAACGACCCTTGAAACACAATATGACCATGGGAGACGATGGCCAATTAGAGGGAATCTCCCCAATAAAAGTAAACAACTTCAACCACTAACAATACTCATCAATAGGATGATCATTCTGAATTATCTCCACCAGAGATGGAGTCAAATGAATGCTGACCAGGAATTCCCCCCCCCCATTTTTTCATTAGTCTCCATATGCTTTTGCGAAAAAAGTGCCATAATATTCCACCCATCACCAGACTTCCTCAAGGATTCTACTATTATCTTTCAACTCAATGCTTCCTATACTAAATTTCCCTTTCCTTCGGTATAAACAATGTCAATGTAAGAAAACTGATATTACTTTATCCAACTACATTGCATCATATTGATATCCTCCTGTGAAAAAGATACAGGCCAATCATTTTTTATCAGAGTAGACCAAAAACTCCTCCCCAAAGAGTTAGTGAGACCAGGTTTACAAAGCATGCATCACCACTACCAACTCCAGGTTGTGGGTATTTTAATTCTTTTCATGTGTTCGTGTTGACGAGAGACTTACACCACCACATGATCATCTTACATAATCACATACCCAAGAACAAAACCTAAAGCATCACAATACACCACATACCCCTTTCCAGCGTCTGGAAAAATCTGTATGGTGGTGGTAGTCAACCTCCACTTCATCTCTTTGAAAGATTCCTAACCTTTTGGACCACATACTAAACTCAACCCTTTTTGGGTGAGTGTGGTCATCAGAGAAGTGTTCCGAGAGAAATCAGGAATGAATCACCTATAATAACCATTCAGTCTAAGGAAACAATTGATCTAGAACATATTCATCAGTTTCTCCCTTGACATGACCGCACTATTCTTCTCGGGGTCCGCTAAACCCCTCTTCTCTTAGATCACATGCCCCATAAATTTCACCTACCTATTATAGAAAGTGCATTTTGACAACACTGAATAGAGGCAATGTTCCCTCAAAGTGTACCAGATAATTCTCAAGTGATATTTGGGTTCCTCCTCATAGCCAATGTATACTTTATTTTCATCCACAAACACCAAAACGAAGGAATCAAGGTACTAATGGAACACACTATTCATGAGTTCCATAAAGAATGTTGGCGCATTGTTCAATTCGAATGGAATGAACAAATACTAAATGTTATTGTACCTTCTTCATATGGTTGTCTTCTAGATATCAGTCTCTTTCATCCTAAGATGTTTGTATCCCAAAGATAATTCTATTTTTGAGAACCACTTTTCACACTTCAACTGATCCAAAAAATCATATTTTCTTGGAAAATAATATTTTTTCTTAATTGATACCAATTTCATCTTGCATTATTCAATGAAAAATCTGAGGGATACTTCATCTTTTTTACAAACAATATAGTGTTGGCCTAAAGAGATACAATCAAGAGAATAAATCCATTGGATTTGAAATCTTCTTTCTATAACATTATTTCCCTAAGCATGGTAGGTTCCATATGATATGAGGGAGGAGATATCAGATATGTTCATGGTGAAATATCAATTGAGAACTCCACATCCCACATTGGGGTAAAACATGAAATATCATCCATGAATACCTCCAGAAAATTATTCACCGCATGAGTTAAAGAAACTTTAGGGGAGAGACCATTTTCCAATATAACGAGTGATGGTAATAAGAAGATAAAACATCCCAACTCTGGGAGTGGAGGTCATGTATAACCCGACCAAGGATCCCATTCACCACGAAAAACCTCACAACTCCCATCATTTTCATTGAAACTAACTCAAAACATATAGAAATCGATGTGTGTGTGGAATTTTACAACTGAATCCATGGCTAGTATCACGTCCCAAAGATCCATATCTAAGACCAAGATTTCCCCCTGCATCTCAATCTCGGACATATAGAGCGCACTTGATGGGAACATAAGACCCTACTCCTTCTACGTTCCTAGCGGCATCACCAACTCCATTGAAAAATACAAAAACACATTAGAAAAATTCTAAGTGTCCAAAAAATAGGAATACATGAATTAAATTGAGGCACCAGTATTAAATATTTCAGAAGATATAGAAGATGTGATCAATACAGTAACTAGAACTATCAACAGTCCCACCACTGATATTGCTGGTGCCTGATCGACCTCATGGAGATGTCTAGTGTCTTCCGGAGGAATGCATCTAGACTATGGTTTTGACCTAAACTGGCTCATCCTAGAATATTACCCATCTCTATCACCATGGCCACCTAATAATGATCCTCCCATCATCGACGAATAACAGTGTGCTGACACTCCTCTTGAGACCATTGACCCTATCCCATTTTTAAGTTCACATGCCACCCTGAAAAAGAACTGTATGTGACCCATACCTCCAAATTTGTAATAGAGATTCAGAAGAAGTGGGAATACTAGTGGGATCTTCCCCAGACTACCACATAGGTGGAAAACAACTGATCTTGCATCAGATTCCATAGATGAAAAATGTCTAGAAGAGTGGCATGAACTACCACCTCCCTTGTTCACATGTTCATACAGTTTACTTTTCATCTCTGAAGAGGTGACAAAACCTACTATTGATACTGACCCAGAGAAACCAACCCTATCTTTATGGTCAATCTCCACCATGCATGAACAATCAACCACCTCTACATAGGTCCTCAACTTAAACATGAAAACAAGGGTGTATAGCTATGCTCAGAATACTTTATCAAACCTATGGGCCTTCACTTTTTTATTTGAGACGATTTCAGGAGAATACCGAACTAGCTCAGAGAAAAAGTTGGATTACTCCATCAAAAACATATTCTCATAAACAATTTCCACGAACTCTTTGAACATAGAATATTCCATGAACTAGGGGCAATGCAGTTCATTGAAGACATCCTGGAATTCTCCACAACACATCTTCTCATTCATCCCAGTTTAAAGTAGTGATTCCCAACACCATTGGAAGGGACCCTACAATAAAAAGGAGTAACATTTCACCATGTGGTCCTCTAGTGTATCTAGGAACTCTAACATTAAATTGATCTTCTCGTGACATTCCTATGCTTCCTAGGGTTATTTGCTGCCTCAAAAAATTAGAGGCTTGTTTTTCATGGACTATTGAGATTTATATTTTCTTGGATCTATATATTCTTCACTAACATGAATGTTAACAGGATATGGTACTTGTCCCAGAGCGTGGAAAACACTAACAGTGACCTTGACTAGCCTATGATCAACTGGTGTAGGAGAACACTCTCCATCTTCCTCCGGTGGACAAAATAAGGAGCTTTCTAGGGTGGCATGTTTCTACAAAATGAAACAGTCGCAAATAAATAGTCAATAACAAAATTATGAAATTTATTATCAAATAAATCAAATATAAATAATTTAAACACATTACCGTTATAAAATAAAAAACTATTCAACCATCTTCAGATGTCCACATCTCACCTGGAAGTGACGTAAATCAGACAATTCCAATGTCCCCTAGTAACACATGGTCTGCCATGAGATGTGTGCAAAAGGAACCCTAATCATGACCAAACCCTGATCCCCGATAGTCTTACATCTTTTCTATCCTGACTCATCCCAAAATAGTATTATAAACCAATACATAAACATGCCTCTGATACAATTTTGTCACGAAATGAATCTGGCCGCCAATAATTACAGCACCAAATCCAACCCATGACAAGACCATTATGGTGTTACTTATCCTCATATTCTAGCACAAGTTCCCTAGAGTTAATTAATTTGGTCTGGGAATGATTTACTCGAGTATGAAAGCATAAAACATTAAAAACAAACTGCAATATAAATATGAAATGTTCATCCCAAAAACTCCATATCAGAAATGATATATGAATACCTGGTTTTAAGAAAATAAAAACAGGTCCAAAAATAAATAAAAAGTAGAATAAAATCATCCTCAAATACTCTATTTTATAATGTCTTATCACCAATGAGTCGTCTCCACAACACCGCAAAATAGGAGGGGACTAATAACCTGGACCGCCTTTACCCAAGGATTTGCCTTTATTGGAGTCAAACATATCCTCTTCCACTTACACTAAAGGGTGTATGTAGGGTGTGATCATATGACCATTATTTTTCCACCCAAATATTCCAATGGGTATCCAATATAAGGTGAAAATCATGCAGTTTTACTATGTAAAGAAATGCGGCAATAAATTACCTGAAATGTAGCTTTCATTCATAAATATTTTTCAAAATAAAACATTAGGAATGTTAGAACATTTTAATAATACATATTAGATAATTTAATTTACATCAAATCACACCCTATTACAATGGTTAATATCACAAATCCAATGAGCAACAAAACTGGGAACAACCATAGGTCGTAGATTGTCTTGGGCCCTATGTACCTCGTACCTCATTGTAAAATATCAATTTCACAATACTTTTGGATGCACGATACACTAGTAGATAACATAACCATAAATTAGTGGTCCCAAAACATCATCCTCATAGTATAGTTATAGTATTAAAACAAAACCCATCCGGATCACTAGCGTAATAGTATATATCCGCCCAACTATGTACCCGAGCTTCCCCCTTTCTGCTCAAACAATTTCAGTAGGCTACATACATCCTTCTGAATATAAAAACACAAATAATTGTAAAAAAAAGTATCTATAAAAACATTATAACACTTAAAATAACCAACAAAACATTTTTATTTTAAATAAAACAACTTCTCCAAATCTCACATTATTTTCCACCCAAAACTCATTGAAATCACCCCTTTGCACACCATTTTCACACATACAAATAACCAAATAATAATTGAAAGCCAAATACCCTTTCAATTAAACCAAAAAAACAGTCATAGGGAACCCCCGTATGAACCAAGAAGTGATATTTTGTAAAACCTCCAATTTCACACAAACAAGGCAGTTAAAATTCATATACTTCACAAACCCCGTTAAAAAAATTTATTTGCAACAACCAAAGGATATAAACCATGAAAAAAATATTTTCAATACTAATACATTTCAGTAAAATCAACAATGTAGTTATAGGACTTCCCCAAATTAACCAATAAAGTATTTATATGAAAAACCGTGAATTTAACATGAAAATGGAACTTAAAATTCATTTTCTTTACAAAAACCACGAAAACCAATTTTTGTATTAATAATAAAATGATATTAACATGAAAATATCATAATCACTTCTAGCTAAGTCACAATTATTTAATACATATTTAATCACCTACAAAAATTGTTAAACTGTTGAATGCTTTGTGAAAAAATGCAATCTCACCACCACAACAACTCAAGAATGGTAGATAGATCCTAAAATAAGAAGATTGGACCAACAAACCCAAAAGTAAACACCCAGTTTTGAAACCCTACCCCATTACTTTTGGTAATTCAAGTAAATTGGATGAGACTTCATGAAAAGTGGAGGCGGTAAGAGAGAAAAACACTTACATGAGATTGTGTGAAGTTCCTCCACCAAATCCCCCTTCAAAAAGGTGTTCAAAAGAGGGTTTGAGAGGAATTGATGTCTAATAAGTCTGAAATTGTTGAATGGGAGAAGAAAGGGGGAGTTTGGGTAAATCCCATTAGGGAAAATAATTCATTTAACACACATTTTATTGACTTAGACAATGGCAAATAGATTGTGTACATGGTTTGGAAAACCATGCACTTAATCTATGCACCCTCCTTCCTCCCCTCAAAACATCTCCAGAACCAGCATAATTTCAGAGGGGTTAGGGGGGACATATATGGGATATTACAAAAAAATTATAACAAATATAACTACCTTTAATGATGAATATAGGGGTGACATCTATGGGGTTATGTAACAATACCCAAGCACTGTGATTATTTTAAATTTTTTTGTATATAATAATGAATATACATTCATTTTATTATTGTTACTTTGTAAATGGTTTTTAAAGCAAAAATAGTATTTTAGTTAATATTTAAATTCAATTAAAAAATCTATATTGATAAATTAATGTATTTTTGAATTAAATATTATTTTAATAAAATATTATTAATAAATTTCATTTTATTTAATATAAATGATCATGTAATATTTATGAATACAACTGTATTTTTTTATTAAGGTTTGAAAGTGGTGTTTGTCAAAACCCATAAATTTTAGATAAATGGTTATTTTTATTTTAAAAGAATAAATTGACATATTTATAAACCTATTTAGAAAAAATCAATATCAATTTAGGATTTAGGACATTGAAATAATGTCAGGGATAATTTTTCAAATTATTTTTAGACATTTGAATTTTTTCTAGAAAATAAATACCCTTTAAATATATAATGTTATTAATTTCTCATAATGACCAAATAATGTTGTAATAAAATTATATTAAATGGGTGTTTGGAATATATATTTTATACCTTTAAAATAATGTGATTTAGGATTTGTTGGTTTCATTTTATGGTTCCTTAGTGGACCCTCTAGGACATATAAAATATTTTAACATTTTATTATGATTTCCTAGAGAGTAGGACTAAGATCCACATAATCAAGCCCAATATTTTCATAAATTTGAACATTTTTCATATCAAATAAAAATTTCCCATTCCATTAAAAAACATCGGAAAATACCGTGAGAAGGTTTGTGGTTTTGATTAGTTAAATGTGTTTTGTCCAAACCCTAACAAATAAAACCCCATCTACTTTCCTATATAATCCTACTCAATCTCCAATTCCTCTTCAATAAAACCTTTTAGATCTCGACCAAACTCTTTTATACCCTATCTAAAATCCACCCAATGTTCCCCAAGTTCCCAATAATCCTCTTTCAAACCTCTACCAGGCCTTTGGGATCACACATCCATGTAAGGGATCCTCACTTTCCTTTATTCCATAATTATTTCTTGAATTCCTTATATTGTTATTACCTATTATATTTATTTAAAAATGTTTATGTATTATTTTAAAACTAACTTATACTTCCCTCATTATGTTTTAGTTATTAGATACCCCTTTCTCTCTCATTAATTCCTCCCATGTACACATGTTACCATGATAAAATTTTGTGTGGGATTTCTCTCTCATCATTTACATTAAATAAATTCATTTATTTTATACATCTAAATTCCATTAAATATTTTGTTATATAATGGTCCATGATCCCCTTACTGTCTATTTCATTAATAAATGATTAGAGACCCCTTTCTCTCTCATAAACCAATTTTACGATTTCTATTTGACATCCTTATGTTGCTGAAAATACCCCAAAATTTCCCATTCTAAAATCATTGTGTATATGAATACCATAACCATTTTTAAATATATGGTATTCCCCTTTATCGACATTTACATGATTATTGAAGACTTAAATTTATGTATTCCACATCTTTTATACATGTAATAAACTTGGAAGATTAATAAATTCATGATTTATGATCCATGTGGCACAATTATGCATACAATGAAATTTTTTAAAGGGTGTTCCCTAATAGCGCTCCAATTTATTGGGTAAAGAATAGTATCACAATACATCATGTGGAATGAGTGTTTAATCTTGATGAATCATTTTAAATGAGGGTTTACTCCTTCTATTTACTTTTCTATGAGGATTTACTTATGATTCATTCGTAATAATCCTTGGATCATCCTAATATAATGTTAAAGGTTGTTGCCACATCTCCGTGTTTTAATAATCATGCCATATCATGTATTTATGTTCATGTTTCTATTATTCTCCCTTTATATTGATTTTTCATAACATATATTGTATTATTCATGTTATGCCTTTCTAACTCCCTTATAGGGATTTATAGATAACCTTTTTATAAGGTATCTCCACAGGTTATCCCATGAAATGGTAAATACAAAGGAATGTTCTTGTCATGTAAAAATGTTTTCCATAACGATATTGTTTTTTTGTCTTCAGTTGTCATGTAATGAACCTGATTTACCCATACAATAGACCTCTCGATCATCGAAGTTTTCTTAATTGAACATTTAAGTAATAAATAGTGTATAAGTGTGTATTAAAGATAATTGTCGTTTTAGTTTATATCAGATGATAGATTTTGTTATTTTTTTTTGATTATTATTAGAAAACCCTAGTCAAAGCCTTAGGTATACGACTATGTATAATAAAAAATAATTTAAAATTTTGGTTTGTATTGAGTATGTGGTTTATCATAAAAATACATCATGGTCTGGATACAAACACATAGAGGTGGCTTTGGAACATATGTATCTAGGGGTAAAACACAAAAACTCCACTTTGAGATAGACTCGAACATGAACTAAAACCTGAAATAGCCCTTTCTGCACTCTCTTTTGTGAAAATATTGGGGGATATCATTTATTAAATTAATAAGCTTGTAGGAACCATTATTAATGAGAAAAAAATCCCCTAAGAATATATGTTGGGAATTAGATCATGGATAACATAGATTGAAGCGTATAAACTCATAAGTTTTGGAAATAAAATTATTTTATGGGTTATTGGTTATTTGTCTTTGGATTTCCCTTTATGTTTTACACCTAACTTTTCTTTTATTCCATCCAATGGATAGTAATTGCAAGACTCTGGATAATAACTGATGCGATGATGAATGTGATGACTATTGTAATGAGATACCATGTGTGATGAGAGCAGGAATTTAAATATTTTTCACAATAGTATATCAGTTAACTCATTTTTTGAATAGAAACATGGGTCAAGATGAATTTTCAACCCCCCCATCCCCCATTGAATAATAATGCACAGTGATGATATTAATGAAATGAAGGCTTTATACTTTTAATGGATCATCAGATCCCCCAATCATCGAACAATGGATCAACTCAATTGAATAGATCTTATCCATCCTTCAATGTTCTAAACAAGAATGGGTTCTTCTAGATTCATATCGTATGGATGGTCAAGATGACAATTGGTTTACATTGATAAAAATAAGAATCTTGAGAAAGATATCAAGGTGTTGGAATGGAAGGATTTCCTAAAAATGTTATTCGATAAATATTTTCGGCACACCCAATGACTTAAGATGGAAAGGTAATTCATTTCCCTCAAACAAAATGATGACTAATAAATTAGATTTTATAAGGAGAAATTCAAAAAGTGTTAAAGATACTCCAATCGATTTTTGTCACCACTGAATGCAAGGATAACATCTTCTTTGATGGGATAAAACCTATCTTATGGAAATCCCAAGGAATCCATGAATTTGATAGCTATGAGGAAATTTTCTGATGTTACCTCAAAGACAAAATGGAGATCTAAAATCTGAAGGGTATCATGGGGATTAGAAGTGTTGTGTGGACATTAATTATAGCAGTCCAACAGATAAATCCAATGATGTAAATAAATTCCAGCACCCCACATGCAAATGATGTGGAAAGAAGCACCCTGGATATTTCATGAAGGGGACGAGGAAATGTTTTTGATTTGGAAGAGAAGGGAACAAGGACATTAATGCCTAATAATAAAAACCTACTATAACGAAAAGTAAGTGGAACGATCCCTTTGAACCTCATCACACTATTCATTGGTTCAACTGTAATGAAATAGGGCACTTTGCAGTCTAATTCCCTAATCCATCGGTTTTGGAAGTCATCCAACAACCTCCATGGTACCAAGGGAGAACATTTTTCATCTCTACCACTGAAGAAATCCAAAAAAAATTGGTGACATGTACACTAGTTATTTAGTAAATCATAGATAAAATAATATTTTATTCGGGTTCTACGAATTCTATTATATTACTTGTGTTTAGTAGAATAATCCCTACACCACCACAAATCATTGATGTAATGATTTCGGTGGGAATGGAAAATGGGGAAATCATTGAATTATCATGAATAAAACTCCACCCCTATCATAATTTTTTGATTGAACATCCTGGAAAACCTCACCACACACCCACATGTGGAATTTGATGAAATTCCTTGCATGGATTACCTTTATTTATATTGATCCAAAATAAATTTCTGTAAGAGGGAAATCACCCTCTATAATGAGAATCAACCCCCGATTTTGAATGAGTTCAAGGAGGAGGATGAATCTTCATTAGCCCCATCATCATAGGAGTGGATATTACTACCCTATGACCACTCACATAATTCGCTAATGATTGGATCTATGGAAGAAACCATCTTAGAATATAAGCCTATTTTGAAGGAATTCGGGGAAGTGTTTCCTGAGTAATTTCCCAGTCTTCCTCCTATAAATGATATTAATGTCTCACTTGATCTTATGCCTAGGGATTTTCTGATATGAATGACTCCATATAGAATTTCTATTGTGAAGATTAATGAGCTAATCAAACAACTATAGGAGTATCTTGATAAATGTTTTATATGCCCTAGTACTTCACCATGTGGTGCACCAGTCCTCTTAGTCAAGAAGAAGAATGGGTCAATGTCCCTTTTAATTGATTATTACGAGCTCAAAAAAATCATGGTAAATAAAAAGTATCATCTGCCATGAATTTTTGACAACTTAGATCAGCTACATAGATCTAAATACTTCTCCAATGTGGATATGTGGTCATGATATTATCAAGGGTGAAGAAAGAGGATATCCCCAAGAATACATTTCACACAAGATACATGATCTATGAATTAATATTAATACATTTAGAAATTACTAATGATTTGGAAATATTACTGGAATTAACAAGAAGAGTCGTTAGTGATTACCTCGAAAAATTATTAGTAGTATTTACAGTCCCTATTCTAATACACTCCAAAACAATGGAGGATCATGAATATAATCTAAACATTGTACTGGGGACCTTGTGAAAGGAGAAGCAATATTTAATGAACTTCAAGTGTAAGTTATTGTTGAAGGAGGTCTCATTCTTGGGACATATCATCCCAAGTAATGAGATTTATATAGTGCCCTCCAAGACAACTACAATGGATGGATGGCCAAGGCTAACATCAGTGATAGATATATGTATCCTCTTGGGGTTAGATGGATATTAATCCTGATTTTATAGAAACGTTCCATGATTTTACAACCCACATACCAAGATAAATCAGAATGGAGTAACGTTTTTTGGAGTTATGAATGTAAAGGTAACTTCAAGGAGTAGAAAAAAGGGATTATCACTACACTTATTCTCAGACTACCCACAACTGCAAGTCTTTTTTTCGTATTCGGAGTTATTTTTAAGATGGTCATGGGATGTGTGTTGATAAAAAACGACTAATTCATTGATTATGCTTCAAGGGAATAGAAAATTAATGAGAACAAAATCCCAAAAATGAATTGGAATTAGTGGCATTGATCTTTGGGTTGAAAATATGGGGAAATTATCTCTTTTTGGAGATGTGTAAAATATATAAAGATAACAAAATCCTCGGGTGTATATTCACATATAAATAGATAAATATAAACTAATGAAGATGGTTAGAGCTGATAAAATACTATGACTACTCAATCCATTACCACACTAGGAAAGTGAACAAGGTGGAAGATGATTACTGTAGAAAGGACCTAATAGCTCTATCATTGACGTTAATTAAAAAGGATCGAATCTGTTTAGATTTTATGGAGATGGACATGGGAATCATAAACAAGGGAACATCATAAATCCTTTTACAAGTTATTTATCCATCGCCTTTTTTGGAAAGGTTAATGAATTCTCAATAAGATGATGTTGGAATTTATAAGAAAGAGAAACTATCAAGAATGCGAAATTCTCGGGGTTCAATATTAATGGACAAGGAAATGTGAGATTTGGTACAAGACTATCTGTTCCATAAAATTTGGAGTTAATGAATGAACTTTTGGATGATGCGCATAGTTCAAATTTATCCATTCACCCAGGAAACACAATGATTTAACGGGATATCGTGGAGAATAATTCATGGGATAACATGAAGAAAGATATCACTGAGTATACATCAAAGTGCCTAGTATGTAAGAATGTGAGGGATGAGAGGCATAAGTATAAGGAGATGGTGTTAATATTAACCGTACCAACATGGAAATGTGATAACATCATCATGGAATTTGTCATCAGACAAATGAAGAAATCGAAAGGAAACAATGCTATCTGAGTTGTTGTGGATCGCCTTACAAATACTTCACACCTCATTGAAATTTGAGAGGATTTTCCATTGGATCAACTTGGATAGATATAATAAGAGAATTTGTAATGATGCATGCAGTAAAACTATCGATTGTATCTGATCTAGGTCCAAGATTCACCTCTTTGTTCAAGAAGAGTGTCTAACATGTTACAAATAATAATCTAAACATAATTAAGAATTATTATTGTCAAAATGATGGCCAATTTTAGTAGACTATCCAAATAGGTGAGGATAATTTTAGATCATGATTAATGGACTTAAAAGGAGTATGAGATCAACATCTTCCTATATTTTAGTTTTTTTACAATAATAGTTTCAACCCAAGCAACAAAATGGATCCTTGTGAATAACATTATGAGAACATGATCTGAACACCACAATGTTGGAATAATTTTGGGGAGAAAAAACCCCTAGGTCTCAAAATGGTCAAAGAAATTGTGGAGAAGGTTTAGACCATCCAGCAGAACATTAAAGATGCTTATTGTCAACAAAAGATCTATGTTGATTATCATCGATGAGGACTAGATTTTACGGTTGGAGACATGGTATTATTATGAATATCACTATGGAAGAGAGTTATGAGATTTTGGAAGAAGAGAAATCTTTTTCCTAGGTACATCAGTCCTTTTTAGATCCTTTATCACATTGGATAAATTGCCCATCAACTAACACTCCCACCCGACCTATCTCAAGTACTTGATGTATTCTATCTTTTACTCTTGAGGAAGTACATTATTGACCCATCGCTTATATTCAGTCCAATGGTGGTAACATTGGAGAATGACTTCTCTTATGAAGATAATACATTGAAGAGCTTTAAACTTAGGGAAAAGGTTATAAAAAAATACAATGTCTTCTATCAATGTCTTGTGGATAAACCACATGTTTGAAGAAGAAACATGGGAATCAGAGAAAGTGAGGAAGATGAATTACCCAAATTTGATGTATTGTGGGAAAATGAAATTTTGAGGGCGAAATTTTTTATGGAGGGATGATTGAAATGACCCAAATGTTAGTAATTAAAATGCCTCTTTATTTAATTAAATGTATCATTATGTTAAATTATTATATAAAAAATTTTCAATTCCTTAGTTTTATGTTTTTTGTATTTTAAAATAATGTTATGAATTTTTAAAATTACTAATATTGTCGTTGAATATTGATCATATGTTTTGTATCAATATTGGGCTTTAACAAATCCAATTTACTCAGACAAAGGAAGCGATGACCTCATCTAGTTGAATTGCTTCATACGAAGCCCATTTGTCGGAGCTCAGAAAGGATGTAGCGTGACTCAACTTCTCTTTTGACCAAGACCATGATTATTTTTAACACGTTATTCCTGAATGGAATCTTATATGGGTGATTTTGAATATAATAGGGATTACCACCCATGTGATGTTATAAGATCCACCCCAAGATTCTATCTCCATCAGACGCCCTACCATTAGTTCTTATGTGTGTGTTATTAGGGGATATGTAACAAGTCCCTATAACAATGATTATGTTCATTATTTTTTTTATATAAAAAAGAATATAAATTCATTTTATTGTTTTTACTATGTAAAAGTGGATTAAAGAACATATAGTATTTTTAGTTAATATTTAAATTCAATTAGGAAATATACTTTTCTGAAATAATGTACTTTTTATTTAAATAATATTTAAATAAAATTTTAATACTAAATTAATTTATGTTAATTATTAACTATAGTATAATTTTTATCAATACAATTTTAATTTTAATTAATGTTTGAAAACAGTTTGTTTCAAAACCCATGAATTTTTTATAAATATTTTTTGTTATTATAAAAGTATAAATTTACATATTTAGAAAATTATTTAGATAAAATGAATATAATTTTTTTATTTTGGATTCAAACATATCTTACAGTATATTTTTCATAATTTTTTCTGATAGTCAAATGGTTTGGGTTGAAAATAAATATAGTTCAAATATATAATTAGTTTTATGACATTATAATGACCCTATAGTGATGTAATAAAATACTATAAATTGGATATTCAGCCAATATATTTTTAACCATCAAAATAATGTGGATTCCAGTTTGTTTGACTATGTTTATGCTTCCATAGTGGTCCCTATGAGACATATTAAATATTTTATCATTTTAAAATGATTTCCTTGAGAGTGTAACTCCAATACACACAAGAAAGACAAATATTTTAAAATGATCGGAATTTGGTCATATAAAATATTTTTTTACACTCCACTTTTCTTTTAAAAAATAGGAAAACTACAAAATGGTTTGTGCTTTTGATTAGTTTAATGTGTAGGGTCTGAAACCTAAATAATAAATAATTTCCCTCTGCCTTCTTATATAAACCCAATAAATATCCCATTCCTCTTCACTCACACCATTTTCCGCTCATCCAACCTATACCTGTCTATCTTAATAATGCTAAAAATATGCCCCATGCTCCCAAGAATCCTCTTTCAATCCTCTCCCAAGATTTTGAGATCACATTTCCACGTAAGGGATCCTCACTTTCCTTCATTCCTTATTTATGTACATGTTTCCTTATATTGTTATTCACTTCTATTTCTAATTAAAAATGTTTTTATATGATTATAAACCTTCATTGTATTGTCATACTTATGTTTGAATAATGATACCCCCTTCCTCTTTCATTAATGCCTCCCAGTACACCCGTTACCATATTGAGATGCTATAATGTATTTCTCTCTCCTCATTTACATTCAAGAAATTATTTTATATTATGAATATAAATTCCATTAAATATGTTAGGATATTATTTTCCTTGACCCTCTTAATTTCCATTTAATTTATAAATGATGAGATACCCCTTTCCCTCTCAGAAACCTATTTTATGATTTCTATTTGATGTCGTAATGCTGCCAAAGTTACACCAAAATTTCCCTCGCCACAATCATCATGTAAGTAAATACCATACACATTTCTCTATAAAGTGTATTCACCATTATGATCATTTACTTGTTGATTTAGGAGTTAAATTTATGTATTAAACATCTCTTATACATGGAATAAATTAGTATTTTTATGGAACACATGTTGAATGATCCATCTAGCACACTTAATCAAAAATGAAATGTTTATACAGGTTTCACCCTGATAGCCCTCTGATGCATGCATAATGAATTGTATTAGGATACATCATGTGAAATTAATTTTGAATCATGTTAATTTATGGGCAAGGGTGTTTTACACATGCTAATTCATGTGAAATGAGGGTTTACTAATGCACTATGTGCAATGAACCTTGGCTCGTGATAATATCAAATTAAATTTCATTATCACATCTCCATGTTAAGAAAATCATGCTATATCATGCCTTATTTTCATGTTTATCTTATGCTCTATAGTTATTAAAAATTTATAAAATATATTTTATTCATTAAGTTATGCCTTGTTTACTTCGTTAGTGATATTTATAGCTCACTTTTTATTTATTTATGTCTCCAGGTTATCACATATTGTGCTATGTATGAAGGAATGTTGTGGTTACGTAAAAGAATGTTTTGATAAAGATGTTGTATTTTATGTCTTCTGATTCCCTATTATGTTGTTTATTTCTTAATACACTACACCTCTGGATCATTATAGTCATCTTATGTGCAATTTTATGTAATAAATCACATATAAGTGTGTATTAAATAGTAGGGTTTTATAACAACACTTATTTTTTTCACCCAGAAATGATTTCACACAATCCTCATAACAAATGAACTTCATACCCATCATTATAAGACTGGTTATATAAGGGAATGAATGGTACTATGTAAAATTCTGGTAATATTAAGATAGCATGAAGAAACTATATTTATCAAACACATTCAAGGGATTCTCCTAGGAAACCATAATACTCAACATCTATTTGTAAACTAATATTTTTATTTTGAAATAATATATCTAATGAAGTGAACATTATTGATTGAGATGCGACACATAGATATCTTAACATATAGATGGTTCTCTCTTAGTGTATTCCAAATGTAATCAATATATTGACATTGTTCACTATGAGTTTGAGAATACAATATGTTGTTTTCTATAAATAACCTGACAAAGAAGCTATATATGGATGAAAACCCATATTTATCAAAGCCATGAAAATGGAAGGTTCATTCCATATACCAAATGACATAACGAGATAATTATATAGATCGTACCTAATATGAAATTTTTATGAGTTATATCTAATTGTATGACTGACTCATGAGGTTAACCTAGCCACATTTTGATGTTTGAAAATACATTAACTCATCAGATATGGTAATGCGATCTTATATTTGATGTAGTGGATACTGATTATTACCTGTAAGTCCATTAAACAATCGGTAATTCAACAATAAACAAGGGATCCAGTATATATTCCTTGTGAAAAGAATGGGTTAACAATAAGAGGATTTTTTAGTCCATACGAAACCCTGAACCTCTAGATCCTCAAACTACCTCTTCAGCACATGGTGATCAGAAGGTTTCGTCCTGTTTATTTTAAATGAAATATAGAGATTCTCCATGAATATGATAGATCATAAACCCTATCTTTATATTATGAAGTAATCCACAATAATTTTTTGGGAAAAACTTTTATGTAAAATTATTCTATGGGAGGTAATTCAGCATAAATGAAACGCTTTTCCGATATGAAAATACATATAACATAGTCTATCACCCCACAAAGCCCATGTTTCCATAGTCCATCTCTATTAACCGATAAATCTCACTCAACCTTATAAATAAAACATATACCCACTTTTGATGTAAATGAAATCATACTATGATAGTATTACACATATTATTACATGGAAATAACCAATCCATTATTATAATGACATAGAAACCAATCAACTCTAGTACATAGTGTTTCCAAAATAAGGGATATAAAACTATCTCAAGGGGACAGTCCTTGAATTGGTGTATACACTTTGATCACACTTCTAACTGTGTATACTAAGTAATAACATAACATCAATACTGAATTTCCAAACTGAGACATCCTATGATTCATAAAGAGATTAATTAATGTGAAAACCTGATATTTAAAAAGGTAGATATAATAGTAGAGACAAAAAACTAGTACCTTGTATTATATTTGGTTTTGAACATTGATATATGGGTATTAGAAGATGTCATAAAATAATTTAAAATATATTTATTTTAATATTTATAATACCATTTATTTTATTCTTTCATTAATAAGGTAAGTATTGCATCATTAATGTGGAATTTAGAAATTTAATTGTTTAATATCTAAAAATTATAAACAAAGTACCGTTATATAGGAAATATTTTGAGCATTATAATGAAAATTTATAGTCTAATTTATCTTATGTATATCCCTATATTAAAAATGGTTTAGTTGTTAATCATTGATTTTAACTCTTTTAACTCTTCTTTAAATAAAATAATAATAAATGTCTTAATCTAATCCAAGTGGTCATAAAGGGTCATATTGTATTCCTAAGGTTGTTTTTTTGTCAAATTACACTTATCCAATAGAATTAGGACATGTTTTAGGATAATAATAATATCATTTTTACCCTTAATTACCCTATTTACTTTTAACCGTGGAAAATAAAATTAAAAAGTTACTATACAACAAAAATTATTTTTATCTAATTGAACCAAATTTTACTCCTTGATATTAACCATGTGTCTTGGATTTTGGAAATTCAACTCACAGAAGCGGTAAAATTAGGTTTTATGTGAATTTAAAAATTCTCCTAGGAGGTGGGTAAAAGACGGTGAAAAGTTCAATAAACTTTTTATATATCTAAAATTATTATAAACTGACACCAATGAATAAAATTGAACATATATAGGTATAATGTATTTATTTTGACCTAAAATAAATTTATGTAAAATAAATCATTATTTTTTAAAAAATAAATTTTAAACTATAACTCAGTGTTTTCAGTATTTATCAAAAATTAAATGTTTTCAGAAAAATACCAAAAATTCACCCCAACCTGATTTTGATATTCCGAATTCCATAATGAAGTCAATTTTACCGAATTCAAAACATAGAAGTTATATTTATTAATTTAAAATTAATTCCCGGTGTCAAAACAAAAGGTGTATTTTTAAGAAATAATAACTCTCAAAAGTTTGACACTTGTTTATATCCAATTTCAAAGTGAAATTACATACAATGACCAGGATCGAATTAAATGGTAAAAATATAATCTATTTATACTTCCAAACCATTAAAATTTATAATTTAACAGTATAAATTAGTTTGATTAAAAAAGTTGTTTTTAGTTAAAATATAGTATATTTCACTATTAACCCAAATATAAAAGTTATCAGAAAACACCAAAAATTTATTGAATCTAAATTCTTTTGTCCCAATTCTAATGAAAAAGTTTATTTTTTTCAAATTTTATATATTAAACTTTCAAATATTGGAATTGAAAAGGGTTCACCATTAAATGCAGGAAAATGTATATTTTTTGAAAAATACTTCTTTTATTTGATAAAATGATTTAGTTCTTATATTATGTCTAAGAAACTCATAATATGAATTCTAAAATTATAAGGATTATATATAGTTGGAAATTCATTTAATACTATTCATAATAACTTTTTAACAACTAGTTTTGTATGTTATGGTGTGTTTGAACTCGATGTTGTGTGTAGTGTATGTTTTGGAATTACTTTGAAGAACTAAGGTAATGCGAAATCTTGGTGTGTTATAACTAGCCATGTATGTCATCCTTCGGGTCCTTAGTGCCATCTTGTACACAACCATAAATCTATAACACTATTGATAAAGGGACTAAATAGAATCATAGATACTTTAGTATCATATCCATGATGCTTTTAAGATACCTCTAAAACATATAATCATCATCTAAATCTAACACACTGGTTTAATTATATGAGACAGTTTGACATGTTAATGTTGAATATTTGATACGTGGAGGATTTTAAGCATGAAAAAATAACGATGAATAAATATAAAATGAAATTTTACTGATTATACCCTATATAATATAAAAAAATTAAGGAAAAAACACAAATATAGATTCGCATTCATCTGTATCCCGCTACTCCCAACCCTTGGGGATACTTGTGACAAAAAAATGATCCTCATCCTCAACCTCCAAAGGTCATCGATGATAATGGAAATAATATTTCTATCAAGATTTATTAGTATAAAAACAATTATTGATCATCTAAACATGTTATGAAGTCTTATAGATGAGACAATAACCTAATAAGACTACCTCTCTAGCCTCTAACTAGAATAGGGTTTAATGCCAGAACACACCATACAAGGGCTCAAATGGAGTCATCTGAATATTCACCTGAATTATATTGATATTCGTGAAATTTATGAGAGGTTTATTATTCTCCCATGAACCAAATAAATCAAGGAACCATGTTCAAATCTTTTCCTTAGACAAATATATCATCCATAATAATTGGCCATTGGTCGGAGGGAGAATGCTTCTCCCAAGAAGAATCCTTGTTCCCATAGTTATTTGTAACCCCCCCAAGAACCATAATGTGAATCAATAATACTTATATAAAATTATAATATGAGGACTTTATGTAGAAAAATAATCTAATATATATACAATATTCCCAGCTCATCAATAAAGAATGTCATCTCGATATGAAGGCATTGAGATACATAATCATTTGATCCATGACTACATGAAAAATGTCAATACCTTGAGTAAATATCAGTAATAAGACTACAAAATCCCTTAAAATCTTTTACATTTCCATTTAAATATAGAATGTAGTTTTAATAATCCATCACTTCACTAGTTCTCTACCTTAATCTTCTTCTAGGTGGAACACCTAATGATAAAACCAATTATCTAATGTTTCATCAAAGGCCACCTATACCAGTGTTACATATCTAGATATATCATGGGGATTCATTTATTTTCTTCCTACTATGTGCTTTATTAATTTTTAATCAATTAATCTATCATATCTATAGGATCTCAGATGTTCCCATGTATATATAGGATCTTATCTCCATCAATAGAACAATATAGAGGTAAGACCTCAGTATATATACACTCCCAGAGATCCAAGACATAAAAAGATTCCATAAATACATTCTCTTTAACCTATAATGGTGTGAAGTGGTAACTATCACATATTACAGAGATATCGGATCATGGATGTGTTAAAAGATCATTTTTATCTCATAAAATAGAAAAATCAGTTTTCATTCATCACTGGATTACCCTATGATCTATCCTCAATATTCTGAATTAGGGATTCATCTATCTCATATATATTTCCCAACATATTTGAATTATCACTGTTTATGTAAATAATATATCTGACACATATTCACTTTTTTAAATCATGCCATCATGTGTAATGATATATTTGAGTCTCTTGTTTTCCATATAAATCATTATGCACTAACAAAATACATAATTTATCCATCATTGTAATGAATTGTCATCTACTGATAGCTCACGGTTGTGTGTCAATTAATTCATCTCATGTGTCGTCAAATATTGAGAAAATCACACCAAATAATTTACCTCATGCATCGGTGCGACTCCCATGTTGATAAATGATGATTAACATAACACTGTATATCCTCTTATAGTCTCGAGAAGAATAAAATTTGTAGGAGAAACGACTACAACGACCCAAACTTTTTTTAATGAAAGATCATCTTGATCTAATTAAATGTCCTATTATGTAAAATGGTTATATAAAACATATTAACTTCCTTGTTTTTATGATTTTTGGGTTTTAAAATACCGTTAATAAATTTTAGCATTTCTAAAATAGTGGTTGATAGTGACCACATGATTTTTATAATTATAGGGTATTACAAAAAAAATTTACTCAGAAAAATGATGTGATTGCCTCATCTAGTGGAATTGCTCCATACGAAGCTCCTTTGTCAGATCTTGGAAAAGAGGTAGTGTCATTGGTATTTGATCTTGATGAAGAAAAATATTAACATCAACATGTTAATCATTAAAGGAATATACTATGGGAGAAGTAGAAATTATTATATATTACCTCCCGATCGATGTTATCTAATCCACCCCAAGAGTCCTTCAGTATCACACACCTTACCCTTAGGTCTTATGTGGGTGTTTTATTCTAAAGAACCAAATTTGGTTTCCACTAATACCAGCACCAAATCCAGCCCATGACAGGGCCCTAAGGTTATTCATTATCCCCACCAACTATCACAAGTGCCCTGAGTTACAATAAATTGGGTTTGGGAAGGATTTACCTGAGTGTGAAATTATAAAAAATTTAAAACAAACAATAATATATATCTGAAATTTTGAAGCCAAAAAAACCTTAATAGAAACCAGATCTAAATAAATGATTATAAATAAGTTTGAATACGTAAAAACATAAAAAAAAAATAGCTACAATTCAGCCACAAATACTCCACACGACAGGGGGTCATCACCCTCGAGTCGTCTCCAAATCACTACGCCGTAGGAGGGGACTAACAACCCGAACTGCCTTCACCCCAGGATTTTCCATTAAGTGAGTCAATCTTAACTAAGGATACATACACCCAAGAGGTATATGTAGGTTTTGAGTATAATCCCAATATGATACCACCCAAATATTTTAAATGGTATGCAATACAAGTTAAAAGGAATGAATTTTAATATGTAAAGAAAAGTGGTAATAAATTTCGTGAAATGAAACATTCAATCATAAATAATTTTCAATATAAAACATTCGTCATGTTAACACATTTTAATAACACATGTTAGAATCTATAATGTACAGAAAAACACATTTGAAAACACTGTTAAATACCACAAATCCAATGAGCACCGAAACTGGGAGCACCCATAGGCATTAGATAGTCTTCGACTTTATGTACCGTGTACCATGGTGTAAAATATCCATGTGTCAATACTTTCCTTTGCATGATGCACTAGTAGGGAATATACCCCTAACTGAGTGGTACCCAAAAACATCATCCACATTTTCTACCTAGAGTTTTCTATATCCAAAATGCTCTGTGAAATAACGACAAAACTCATCTGGATCACTAGAATACTTGTACATATCCTCCCAACTAGGTGCCCATGATTCCCCCTCCAGCTCAAAAACTTTCAGCATCATAAATACATTTTTCTCATATTAGAACACCACTACTTGTCACATAAAAACTACAAAATTTCTATACAAACATTATTCCACATAAAACACAGAACACAAAATTTTGATTTTCAATAAAACAACTTCTAAAAATCTCACTTTATTTTTCACCCAAAACTCCTTGAAATCCCCACATTTCACACCATGTGCTCACCTAAAAGTAACCAAAACAAAAATTTCACCCCAATAAATTTTCAACTAAAACAAATAAATAAGACATAGGGAACCTCCATAGGAAACTAGATGTGATATCATTTCAAAACCACTATTTTCACACAAATAATGCACATAAAATTCATATAATTAAAAAAATCTCTAAAAAAATTTAATATCAATATCCAACGTAGATAATCATTGAAAAAATTATTTTCAGACCTAATACATTTCAATAAAATCACCTAAGTAGTTATAAGGATTCCCCAAATAATCCAATAACAGATTACCATGAAAAATCCCCAATTTCACATGAAAATTGGACTTAAAATTCATTTTCATTAAAATTGCCACTAAAACAAATGTTTTCACAAAACTTTAACGAGATGAAAAAGAAAATTTCATAAAAACATAATGCTGAGTTACTAGGATTTCATACAGATGGAATATTCTACCATGATTGTTAAACCATTTATTCCTTTTTGCAAAAATGCAATTGCACCACTACCTTACCTCAAGGAAGGTAGATAGAGCCTAAAATCCGAAGACCGGACCATGAAACAGCAATGAAAAAAACATAGGTTTGAATCCCCACCACATGGTCATTTTGGACGTCACGTAAATTGGATGGAACATCGTGATAAGGGGAGGAACTAAAAGGTACAGACACTTACTTGAGATTTTGTGAAGTTCCACCGCCAAATACACATTCAAAATGATGTTCCAATAAGGGATTCAGTAGCTTTGTGGGATTCAATGGCTGAAATGGTCATACTGAGTAATAAAGGATAGCATTTGGATAAATCCCAAGAGGGAATAAAAGTCATTTAACATACTTTTTAATGACCTGGACATGGGCGCACGGTTTGTGTGCATGGTTGGGAAAACCGTGCACTGAAACTGTGCCCCTCCATTCTCCACTAAATACATCTCCAACAGACACACATATTTGTAGGGAATTGGGGGGACTTATATGGGGATGTTTGTGTTAAAATATAAGTAATATTAGTACTTTTATTGAAGAAAATTGGTTTGATAATTCTCCCCAACATGAAAACTTTTCATCATAGAAAGTAGACTAGAGGATTAATCAAAATAAATTAATGGGTTCCTGTACTCAAACCATGACATCTTATCCCAGGTCTCATGTGTCTCAATACCATGATGCCAACAAACTTGTACCATTAGAATATAATTACCTCATAGAACATTATTTTGGGATTATACAATTTGCACTGGCTGCTAAAAAACAGACAAGTCAGGCTCTACGTCCAATTATTTACAACATAACACATTGGACGGATCTGAGTTGTATTTATAAAACTGGGATACATGGAAGACATCATGGATAAAAGTCAACTGATAAGTTAAGTCCAACCTAAAATCCACCTTCCCAATATGCACAATGATCTAAAAATGGCCGACATATCACTTCATCATCTTTCCTTGCACCCCCAATCGACAATGGCCCAAACGAGGGGCCACCTTCAAGAATACGCTGTCTCCCAAAAATAATCTATTTCTTAATGCCTCCAGTCATGATAAGATTTATGGTGACTCTAATCATTCAATAAGAGTTCCTTGATCAACTTGTCTATCTTAGACATCTCTTTCCATTGCCTCGTCCCTTGCCATGAGGTCTCAGCTACCTTAACCCAACACTGGGGGGACCAATAAGGATTACCATAGAGAACCTCAAAAGGATCCATTCGAGTTGAAGATTCATAACTATTATAATAAGAAAGCTCAACCTACACTAAATGACTATCTCAAGAACCTTTAATGTCCAAAACACATGCACAGAGCATGTTAATCCATAATCTGGTTCGCTTGTTCTGTCTAACCATATGTTTGGGGATGGTATGCTTGGCTCATCTTAATCCTAGACCCCAAGCCCTTATGAAGGCCTTCCACAAACCGAGAAGTGAAAAAAGGGTCTCTGCCCGTGATAAGTAACAACGACACACTTCCTGGTAGGAATGGTTAATTTATAGTGAAAACCATAGGGTCTTTAATGATATTTCGTCACCTACACGCTTGTGTGGCATCTCAACAAGAAGTCTGTACTTTCTTATCTCATACTAGGTCATCATAACTGCTAACACAATTCGTAATACATCATGGAGGAACCCGGATAGGCATCCCACTATGACTAGTGGCTATCCTCAACCACCACCTTCTGTAGAGATAATGAAAGTACTGAACGACCCTTGAAACACAATATAACCATGGGAGACGATGACCATTTAGAGGGAATCTCACCAATAAAAGGAAACAACTTCAACCACTAACAATACTCATCAATAGGATGATCATTCTGAATTAGCTCCCCCAGAGATGGAGTCAAATAAATGCTGACCAGGAATTCCCCCCCCCCCCATTTTTTCATTAGTCTCTATATTCTTTTGCGAAAAAAGTGCCATCAAATTCCACCCATCACTGGACTTCCTCAAGAATTCTACCAGTATCATTCAACTCAATTCTTCCTATACTAAATTTCCCTTTCCTGTGGTATAAACAATGTCAATGTAAAACCACTGATATTAATTTATCCAATGCCATTGCATCATATTGATATCCTCCTGTGAAAAAGATATAGGCCAATCATTTTTTATCAGAGTAGACCAAAAACTCCTCCCCAAAGAGTTAGTGAGACCAGGTTTACAAAGCATGCATCACCACTACCAACTACAGGTTGTGGGTATTTTAATTCTTTTCATGTGGTCTGAGTTGACGAGATACTTACGCCACCACATGATCTTCCTACATAAGAACACACCCAAGACCCAAACCTAAAGCATCAAAATACACCACATACCCCTTTCCAGCGTCTGGAAAAATTAGTATGGTGGTGGTAGTCAACCACCACTTCATCTCTTTGAAAGATTCCTAACATTTTGGGCCACATACTAAACTCAACCCTTTTTGTGTGATTGTGGTCATCGTTGAAGTGTGACGAGAGAAATCAGGAAAGAATCACCTATAATAACCATCCAGTCTATGGAAACAATTGATCTAGAACATATTCATCAGTTTCTCCCATGACATGACCGCACTATTCTTCTCGGGGTCCACTAAACCCCTCTTCTCTTAGATAACATGCCCCATAAATTTCACCTACCTATTATAGAAAGTGCATTTTGACAACACTGAATAGAGGCGGTGTTCCCTCAAAGTGTACCAGATAATCCTCAAGTGATATTTGGGTTCCTCCTCATAGCCAATGTATACATTATTTTCATCCACAAACACCAAAACAAAGGAATCAAGGTACTAATGGAACACACTATTCATGAGTTCCATAAAGACTGTTGGAGCATTGTTCAATTTGAATGGAATGAACAAATACTAAAAGTTATTGTACCTTCTTCAGAAGGCTATCTTCTGGATATCAGTCTCTTTCACCCTGGGATGTTTGTATCCCAAAAACAATTTAATTTTTGAGAACCACTTTTCACACTTCAACTGATCCAAAAATCATATATTCTTGGAAAATATTATTTTTTTCTTAATTGATACCAATTTCAGCTTGCATTATTCAATGCACAATCGGAGGGATACTTCAGCTTTTTTACAAACAATATAGTGTTAGCCTAAAGAGATACAATCAAGAGAATAAATCCATTGGATTCGAATTCGTCTATCTATAACTTTATTTCCCTTAGCTTGGTAGGGTCCATATGATATGAGTGAGGAGATATCAGATATGTTCATGGTGAAATATCAATTGAGAACTCCACATCCCACATTGGGGTAAAACCTGAAATATCATCCATGAATACCTCCGGAAAATTATTCACCGCATGAGTGAAAGAAACATTAGGGGAGAAACCATTTTTCAATCTAACGGGTGATGGTAATAGGATTATAAGACATCCCAACTCTGGGAGTGGAGGTCTTGTATAACTCGACCAAGGATCCCATTCACCACGAAAAACCTCACAAATCTCATCATTTTCATTGAAACTAACTCAAAACCTATAGAAATCGTTGTGTGTGTGGAATTTTAAAACCGAATCCATGCCCATTATCACATCCCAAAGATCCATATCTAAGACCAAGAGGTCCCCCTCCATCTCAATCTTGGACATATAGAGCGCACTTGATGGGAACATAAGACCCTGCTCCTTCTACTTTCCAAGCGGCATCACTAACTCCATTGAAAAATACAAAAACACATTTGAAAAATTATATGTGTCCAAAAAATAGGAATACATGAATTAAATTGAGGCACCAGTATTAAATATTTCAGCAGATATAGAATATGTGATCAATACAGTAACTTGTACTGTCAACGGTCCCGCCGCTGATAGTGCTGGTTCCTGATCGACCTCATGGAGATGTCTAGTCTCTGCTGGAGGAAAGCATCTAGACTAGGGTTTTGCCCTAAACAGGATCATCCTAGAATATTCCCCATCTCTATCACCATGGCCACCTAATAATGATCCTCCCATCCTCGACGAATAACACTGTGCTGACACTCCTCTCGAGACCATTGACCATGTCCCATTTTGAAGTTCACGTGCCACCCTGAAAAAGAACTGTTTGTGACCCATACCTCCAAATTTGTAATAGGGATTCAAAAGAAGTGGGAATACTAGTGGGATCTACCCCAGACTACCACATAGGTGGAAAACAACTGATCTTGCATCAGATTCCATAGATGAAAACTGTCTAGAAGAGTGGCATGAACTACCACCTCCCTTGTTCAAATGTTCATACAGTTTACTTTTCATCTCTGAAGAGCTGACACAACCTACTATTGATACTGACCCAGAGAAACCATCCCAACCTTTATGGTTAATCTCCACCATGCATTCCCAATCAACCACCTCTACATAGGTCCTCAACTTAAACATGAAAACAAGGGAGTATAGCTATGCTCAGAAGACTTTATCAAACCTATGGGCCTTTACTTGTTTATTTGAGATGATTTCAGGAGAATACCGAACTAGCTCAATGAAACGGTTGGATTACTCCATCAAAAAAATATTCTCCTAAACCAGGTCCACGAACTCTTTGAACCTAGAATATGCCAAGACCTAGGGGCAGTGCAGTTCATTGAATACATCCTTGAAATCTCCACAACACATCTTCTCATTCATCCAAGTATGAAGTAGTGATTCCCAACACCTTTGTAAGGGACCCTCCAATAAAAAGGAGGAACTTTTAACCATGTGGTCCTCCAGTGTATCTTGGAACTCTAACATAAACTTGATCTTCTCATGCCATTCCTTTGCTTCCTAGGGTTCTTTGCCACCTCAAAAAATTTGTGGCTTGTTTTTCAGAAACTATTGAGATTTATATTTTCTTGGATCTTAATATTCTTCACTAACATGAATGGTAACAGGAGATGGTACTTGTCCCAGAGTGTGGACAACACTAACCATGACCTTGACTATCCTCTGATCAACCGGTGTAGGAGAACTCTCTCCATCCTCCTCATGTGGACACTTGAGGAGCTTTCTGTGGTGGCATGTTTCTACAAAATGAAACAGTCGCAAATAAATAGTCAATAACAAAATTATGAAATTTATTATCAAATAAATCAAATATAAAAAATCTAAAAACATTACTGTTATAAAATAAACAACTATTCAACCATCTTTGGATGTCCACATCTCACCTGGAAGTGATGTAAATCAGACAATTCCAATATCCCCTAGTAACTCATGGTCTGCCCTGACATGTGTGGGAAAGGAACCCTAACCCTGACCAAACCCTGATCCTTGATAGTCCTACATCTTTTCTATCCCGACTCATCCCAAAATAGTATTATAAACCAAAACATTAACATGCCTCTGATACCATTTTGTCACGAAATGAATCTGGCCGCCAATAATAACAGCACCAAATACAACCCATGACAAGACCATTATGGTGTTACTTATCCTTATAGTCTAGCACAAGTTACCTATGAGTTAATTAATTTGGTTTCGTAATGATTTACTCGAGTATGAAAGCATAAAACATTAAAAAAACGGCAATATAAATATGAAATGTTCATCCCAAAAAATCCATATCAAAAATGATATATGAATACCTGGTTTTAAAAAAATTACAACAGGTCCAAAAATAAAAAAAAAGTAGAATAAAATCATCCTCAAAGACTCTATTGGATAAGGTCTTATCACCAATGAGTCGTCTCCACAACACCGCAAAATAAGAGGGGACTAATAACCTGGACCGCCTTCACCCAAGGATTTGCCTTTATTGGAGTCAAACATATCCTCTTCCACTTACACTAAAGGGTTTAAGTAGGGTGTGATCATATGACCATTATTTTTCCACCCAAATATTCCAAAGGGAATCCAATATAAGGTGAAAATCATGCAGTTTTAGTATGTAAAGAAAAGCGGCAATAAATTACATGAAATATAACATTCATTCATAAACATTTTTCAAAAGAAAACATTAGGAATGTTAGAAAATTTTAATAATACATTATAGATAATTTAATTTACATCCAATCACACCCTATTATAATGGTTAATATCACAAATCCAATGAGCAACAAAACTGGGAACAACCATAGGCCGTAGATTGTCTTGGGCCCTATGTACCTCGTACCTGAGTGTAAAATATCCATTTCACATTACTTTTGGATGTATGATACACTAGTAGGGAACATAACAATAAATTAGTGGTCCCAAAACATCATCCTCATAGTTTAGTTATAGTATTAAAACAAAACCCATCCGGATCACTAGCGTAATAGTACATATCCGCCCAACTATGTACCCGAGCTTCCCCCTTTCTGCTCAAACAATTTCATTAGGCTATATACATCCTTCTGAATATAAAAACACAAATAATTGTAAAATAAAAAACAAAGTATTTATAAAAACATTATAACACTTAAAAGAACCAACAAAACATTTTTATTTTCAATAAAACAACTTCTCCAAATCTCACATTTTTTCCACCCAAAACTCATTGAAATCGCCACATTGCACACCATTTTCACACTTACGAATAACCAAATAATAATTGAAAGAAAAATACCCTTTCAATTAAACCAAAAAATCATTCATAGGGAACCCCCATATGAACCAAGAAGTGATATTTTGTAAAACCTCCATTTTCACACAAACAAGGCACTTAAAATTCATATACTTCAAAAACACCGTTAAAAAATTTTATTTTCAACAACCAAAGGATATAAATGATGAAAAAAATATTTTCAGTACTAATAAATTTAACTAAAATCAACAATGTAGTTATAGGACTTACCCAAATTAACCAATAAAGTATTTATATGACAAACCGTGAATTTAACATGAAAATGGCACTTAAAATTCATTTTCTTTACAAAAACCACTAAAACCAATTTTTGTATTAATAGTAAAATGATATTAACATGAAAATATCATAATCACATTGATCTAAGTCACGATTATTTAATACACATGTAATCACCTACAAAAATTGTTAAACCGTTGAATGCTTTGTGCAAAAATTCAATCTCACCACCACAACAACTCAAGAATGGTAGATTGATCCTAAAATAAGAAGATTGGACCAAAAAACCCCAATGTAAAAACCCAGTTTTGAAACCCTACCCCTTTTCCATTTGGTAATTCAAGTAAATTGGATGAGACTTCATGAAAAGTAGAGGCAGTAAGAGAGAAAAACACTTACATGAGATTGTGTGAAGTTCCTCCACCAAATCCCCCTTCAAAAAGGTGTTCAAAAGAGGGTTTGAGAGGCATTGATGTCTAATAAGTCTGAAATTGTTGAATGGGAGAAGAAAGGGGGGAGTTTGGAGAAATCCCTTTAGGGAAAATAATTCATTTAACAAAAAATTTATTGACCTAGACAACGCCGAATAGATTGTGTACACGGTTTAGAAAACCATGCACTTAAACTATGCACCCTCCTTCCTCCCCTCAAAACATCTCCAGAACCACCATAATTTGTGATGGATTAGGGTGGACATATGGGGGATGTTACAAAAAAATTATAACAAATATAACTACCTTTAATGATGAATATGGGGGTGACATCTATGGGTTTATGTAACAATACCCAAGCACTGTGATTATTTTAAATTTTTTTGTATATAATAATGAATATACCTTCATTTTATTATTGTTACTTTGTAAATGGTTTTTAAAGAAAAAATAGTAATTTAGTTAATATTTAGATTCAATTAAAAAATCTATATTGATAAATTAATGGATTTTTGAATTAAATAATATTTTAATAAAATATCATAACTAAATTTCATTTTCTTAAATATAAATGATCATGTAATATTTATGAATAAAATTGTATTTTTTTATTAAGGTTTGAAAGTGGTGTTTGTCAAAACCCATAAATTTTAGATAAATGTTTATTTTTATTTTAAAAGAATAAATTGACATATTTAAAAATTTATTTAGATAAAATCAATATCAATTTAGGATTTAGGACATTGAAATAATGTCAGGGTTAATTTTTCAAATTATTTTCAGACATTTGAATTTTTTCTAGAAAATCAATGCCCTTTAAATATATACTGTTATTAATTTCTCATAATGACCAAATAATTTTGTTGTAAAAAAATATTAAATGGGTGTTTGGACTATATATTTTATACCTTTAAGATAATGTGATTTAGGATTTGTTGGTTTCATTTTATGGTTCCTTAGTGGACCCTCTAGGACATATAAAATATTTTAACATTTTATTATGATTTCCTAGAGAGTAGGACTAAGATCCACATAATCAAGCCCAATATTTTAATAAATTTGAACATTTTTCATATCAAATAAAAATTTCCCATTCCCTTAAAAAAACATCGGAAAATACAGTGAGATGGTTTGTGCTTTTGATTATTTAAATGTGTTTTGTCCAAACCCTAACTAATAAAACCCCATATACTTTCCTATATAATCCTACTCAATCTCCCATTCCGCTTCAATAAAACCTTTTAGATCTCGACCAAACTCTTCTATACACTATCTAAAATCCTCCCAATGGTCCCCAAGTTCCCAATAATCCTCTCTCAATCCTCTCTCAGGCCTTTGGGATCACACATCCATGTAAGGGATCCTCACTTTCCTTTCTTCCATAATTATTTCTTGGATTCCTTATATTGTTATTCCCTATTATATTCATTTAAAAATGTTTATGTATGATTTTAAAACTAACTTATTCTTCCCTCATTATGTTTTAGTTATTAGATACCCCTTTCTCTCTCATTAATTCCTCCCATGTACACAAGTTACCATGCTGAAATTTTGTGTGGGATTTCTCTCTCCTCATTTACATTAAAGAAATTCATTTATATTATACATCTAAATTCCATTAAATATGTTTTTATATAATGATCCATTATTCCCTTACTATCTATTTCATTAATAAATGATTATATACCCCTTTCTCTCTCATAAACCAATTTTACAATTTCTATTTGACATCTTTATGTTGCTGAAAATACCCCAAAATTTCCCATTCCAAAATCACTGTGTATATGAATACCATAACCATTTTTAAATCTATGGTATTCCCCTTTATCGACATTTACATAATTATTGAATAAATAAATTTATGTATTCCACATCTTTTATACATGTAATAAACTGGGAATATTAATAAATTCATGATTTATGATCCATGTGGCACAATTATGCATGCAATGAAATTTTTTAAACGGTGTCCCCTAATAGAGCTCCAATTTATTGGGTAAAGAATAGTATCACAATACATCATGTGGAATGAGTGTTAAATCTTGATGATTTATTTTAAATGAGGGTTTACTCCTTATATTTACTTTTCTATGAGGGTTTACTTATGATTCAGTCGTAATAATCCTTGGCTCATCCTAATATCATGTTAATGGTTGTTGCCACATCTCCGTGTTTTAATAATCATGCCATATCATGTATTTATGTTCATGTTTCTCTTAATCTCCATTTATATAGATTTTTCATAACATATATTTTATTATTCATGTTATTCCTTTCTTACTCCCTTATAGGGATTTATAGATAAGCTTTTTATAAGGTATGTCCTCAGGTTATCCCATGAAATGCTAAATACGAAGGAATGTTCTTGTCATGTAAAAATGATTTCCATAACGATATTGTTTTTTTGTCTTAAGTTTTCATGTAATGAACCTAATTTACCAATACAATAGACCTCTCGATCTTCGAAGTTTTCTTAATTGAACATTTCTGTAATAAATAGTGTATAAGTGTGTATTAAAGAGAATTGTCGTTATAGTTTATATCAGATGATAGTTTTTGTTATTTTTTTGGATTATTATTAGAAAAACCAAGTAAAAGCCTTAGGTATAAGACTATGTATAATAAAAAATAAATTAAAATTTTGGTTTGTATTGAGTATGTGGTTTATCATAAAAATAAATCTTGGTCTGGATACATACACATATAGGTGGCTTTGGAACATATGTATCTTGGGGTAAAACACAAAAACGACGCTTTGAGATAGACTCAAACATGAACTAAAACCTGAAATAGGACTTTCTACACACTTTTTTTGTGAAAATACAGGGGGATATCATTTAGTAAATTAACAAGCTTATAGGAAACATTATTAATGAGAAAAAAATTCCCCTAAGAATATATGTTGGGAATTAGATCATGGATAACATAGATTGAAGCCTATAAATTCATAAGTTTTGGAAATAAAATTAATTTATGGGTTATCAGTTATTTGTCTTTCGATTGCCCTTTATGTTTTACACCTAACTTTCCTTTTATTCCATCCAATGGATAGTAATTGCAGGACTCTGGCTAATAACTGATGCGATGATGAATGTGATGAATGTTGTAATGAGATACCCAGTGTGATGAGAGCAGGAATTTCAATATTTTTCACAACAGCATATCAGTTAACTCATGTTTTGAATAGAAACATGGGTCAAGATGAAATTTCTACCCCCCGTCCCCCATTAAATAACAATTCACAATGATGATATTAATGAAATGAAGGCTTCTTACTTTTAATGGATCATCATATCCCTCAATCACCGAACAATGGATCAACTCAATTGAATAGATCTTATCCATCCTTAAATGTTCTAAACAAGAATGGGTTCTTCTAGATTCACATCGTATGGATGGTCAAGATGATAATTAGTTTACATTGATAAAAATAAGAATCATGAGAAAGATATCAAGGTGTTGGAATGGATGGATTTCCCAAAAATGTTATTCGATAAATATTTTCAGCACACCCAACGACTTAATATGGAAAGGTAATTCATTTCCCTCAAACAAAATGAGGACGAATAAATTAGAGTGTATAAAGAGAAATTCACAGAGTGTTCAAGATACTCTAATGGATTTTCGTCACCACTGAATGCAAGGTTAACATCTTCTTTGACGGGATAAAACCTATCTTATGGAAATCCCAAGGAATCCGTGAATTTGATAGCTATGAGGAAATTTTCTGATGTTACCTCAAAGAAAAAATGGAGATCTAAAATCTCAAGGGTACCATGGGGATTATAAGTGTTGTGTGGACATTAATTATTGCAGTCCGACAGATAAATCCAATGATGCAAATAATTTACATCACGCCACATGAAAATGGTGTGGAAAGAAGCACCCTGGATATTTCATGAAGGGGACGAGGAAATGTTTTTGATTTGGAAGAGAAGGGAACATGGAAATTAACTCCTAATAATAAAAACCTACTATAACGAACCGGATGAGGAACGATCCCTTTGAACCTCATCACACTATTCATTAGTTCAACTGCAATGAAATAGGGCACTTTTCAGTCCAATTCCCTAATCCATCGGTTTTAGAAGTCATCCAACAACCTCCATGGTAGCAAGGGAGAACATTTTTCATCTCTACCACTGAAGAAATCCAAAAAAACAAATTGGTGACATGTAAACTAGTTATTTATTAAATCATAGAGAAAATAATATTTGATTCAGTTTCTACACATTCTTTTATATTACGTATGTTTAGTAGAATAATCCCAACACCACCACAAATCATGTATGTAATGATTTAGGTGGGAATGGAAAATGGCGAAATCATTGAATTTTAATGAATAAAACTCCACCCTATCATAATTTGTTGATTGAACATCATGAAAAACCTTACCACACACACTCATGTGGAATTTGATGAAATTCCTTGCATGGATTAACATTACTTATATTGATCCAAAATAAATTTCTGTAAGAGGGAAATTACTCTCTATCATGAGAATCAACCCCCGATTTTGTATGAGTTCATAGAGGCGGATGAATCTTCATTATCTCCATCATCATATGAGTGGATATTACTACCCTATGACCACTCACATAATTCTATGAGGATTGGATCTATGGAAGAAACCATTTTAGAATAAAAGCCCATTTTGAAGGAATTCGGGGACGTGTTTCCTGAGTAATTTTATAGTCTTCCTCCTAGAAACAGTATTAAAGTCTCACTTGATCTTATACCTAGGGATTTGCTGATATGAAACACTCCATATAGAATTTATATTTTGAAGATTAATGAGATAATAAAACAACTATAGGAGTATCTTGATAAATGTTTTATATGCCCCAGTACTTCACCATGTGGTGCACCGGTCCTCTTAGTCAAGAAGAAGAATTGGTCAATGTGCCTTTGCATTGATTATCATGAGCTCAAAAAAATCATGGTAAATAAAAAGTATCATCTGCCACGAATTTTTGACTACTTAGATCAGCTACATAGAGCTAAATACTTCTCCAATGTGGATATGTGGTCATGATATTATCTAGGGTGAAGAAGGAGGATATCCCCAAGAATACATTTCGTACAAGATACATGATATATGAATTAATATTAATACATTTAGAAATCACTAATGATCTGGAAATCATAATGGAATTGACAAGAAGAGTCGTTAGTGATTACCTCGAAAAATTATTGGTAGTATTTATAGTCCCTATTCTAATACACTCCAAAACAATGTAGGATCATGAATATAATCTAAACATTGTTATGGGGACCTTGTGAAAATAGAATCTCTTTTTAAAGAACTTCAACTGTCAGTTATGGTTGAAGGATGTCTCATTCTTGGGATATATCATCCCAAGTAATGAGATATCTATACAGCCCTCCAAGACAACTACAATGGATGGATGGCCAAGGCTAACATCAGTGATAGATATCTGTATCCTCTTGGGGTTAGATGGATATTATTGCTGATTTTATAGAAACTTCCCATGATTGTAAAACCCATATACCAAGATAAATCAGAACGGGGTAACGTTTTTTGGAGTGATGAATGTGAAGGTAGCTTCAAGGAGTAGAAAAAAGCGATTATCACTACACCTATTCTCAGACTACCCACAAGTGCAGATCTTTTTTTCGTATTCAGTGTTATTTTGAAGAAGGGCATGAGATGTTTGTTGATGAAAAACGACCAATTCATTGACTATGCTTCAAGGAAACATAAAATTAATGAGAAAAACAATCCCAAAAATGAATTGGAATTAGTGGCATTGATATTTGGGTTGAAAATAATGGGAAATTATCTCTTTTTGGAGATGTGTAAAATATATAAAGATAACAAAAGCCTTGGGTGTATATTCATATATAAACAAGAAAATATGCACTAATGAAGATGGTTAGAGCTGATAAAAGACTATGACTACTCAATCCATTACAACACTAGGAAATTGAACAAGGTGGAATATGATTACTGTATAAAGGACCTAACAGCTCTATCATTGACTTGAATTAAAAAGGATCCAATCTGCATAGATTTTATGGAGATGGACATGGGAGTCATAAACAAGGGAACATCATAAATCCTTTTACAAGTTATTTCTCTACCTCCTTTTTTGGAAAGGATAAAGAATTCTCAATAAGATGATGTTGGAATTTAGAAGAAAGAGGAAACTATCAAGAATGCGAAATTCTCAGGGTTCAATATTAATGTAGAAGGAAATGTGAGATTTGGTACAAGACTATCAGTTCCATAAAATTTGGAGTTAATGAATGACCTTTTGGATGATGCGCATAGTTCAAGTTTATCCATTCACCCAGGAAACACAATGATTTATCGAGATATCCTGGTGAATAATTCAGGGGATAACATGAAGAAGGATATCACTGAGTATACATCAAAGTGCCTAGTATGTAAGAATATGAGGGATGAGAGGCATAAGTATAAGGAGATGGTGTTAATATTAACCATACCAACATGGAAATGTGATAACATCATCATGGAATTTGTCACCAGAAAAATGAAGAAATTGAAAGGAAACAATGCTATCTGAGTTGTTGTGGATCGTCTTACAAATACTTAACGCTTCAATGAAATTTGAGATGATTTTCCATTGGATAAACTTGGATAGATATTCATCAGAGAATTTTTAATGATGCATGGAGTAAAACTATCGATTGTATCTGATCGAGGTCCAAGATTCACATCTTTGTTCAAGAAGAGTGTCTAACATGTTACAAATAATAATCTAAACATAATTACAAATTATTATTTTCAAAATGATAGCCGATTTTAGTAGACTATCCAAATAGGTGAGGATAATTTTAGATCATGATTAATGGACTTCAAAGGAGTATGAGATCAACATCTTCCTCTAGTTTAGTTTTTTTACAATAATAGTTTCAACTCAAGAATCTAAATGGATCCTTGTGAATACCATTATGGGAACAGGATCTGAACACCACAATGTTGGAATAATGTTGGGGAGAAAAAACTCCTAGGTCTCAAAATTGTCAAAGAAATTGTGGAGAAGGTTTAAGTCATCCAGAAGAATATTAAAGATGCTTATTGTCAACAAAAGAGCTATGTTGATTATCATCGATGAGGACTAGATTTTATGATTGGAGACATGGTATTATTATTAATATCACTGTGGAAGAGAGTTGTGAGATTTTGGAAGAAGGGAAATCTTTTTCCTAGGTACATCAGTCCTTTTTTGATCCTTTATCACATTGGAGAAATTTCTCATCGACTAACACTCCAACCAAACCTATCTCAATTACTTGATGTATTCTATCGTTTACTCTTGAGGAAGTACATTATTGACCCATCGCTTGTATTCAGTCCAATGGTGGTAACATTGGAGAATGAATTCTATTATGAAGATAATACATTGAAGTGCTTTAATCTTTGGGAAAAGGTTATAAAAAAATACAATGTCTCCCATCAATGTTTTGTGGATAAACCACATGTTTGAAGAAGAAACATGGGAATCAGAGAAAGTGAGGAAGATGAGTTACCCTAATTTGATTTATTGTGGGAAAATGAAATTTTGAGGGTGAAATTTTTTATGGAGGGATGATTGCAATGACCCAAATGTTAGTAATTAAAATTACACTTTATTTAATTAAATGTATTATTATGTAAAATTTTTATATAAAACATTTTCACTTCCTTAGTTTTATGTTTTTTAGATTTTAAAATAAGGTTATGAATTTTTAAAATTACTAATATTGTCGTTGAATATTGATCACATGTTTTGTATCAATATTGGGCTTTAAAAAATCCAATTTACTCAGACGAAGGAAGTGATGACCTCATCTAGTTGAATTGCTCCATACGAAGCCCATTTTTCAGAGCTCAGAAAGGATGTAGCATCACTCAACTTCTCTTTTGACCAAGACCATTATTATTTTTAACACGTTAAGCTTTAATGGAATCTTATATGGGTGAAGTTGAATATAATAGTGATTACCACCAATGCTATGTTATAAGATCCACCCCAAGAGTATATCACCATCACACGCCCTACCATTAGTTCTTATGTGTGTGTTATTAGGGGATATGTAACAAGTCCCTATCACAATGATTATGTTCCTTATTTTTTTTATATAAAAAAGAATATAAATTCATTTTATTGTTTTTACTATGTAAAATTGGTTTAAAGCACATATAGTATTTTTAGTTAATATTTAAATTCAATTAAGAAATATACTTTTATGAAATAATGGAATTTTTATTTAAATAATATTTTAATAAAATCTTATTACTATATTAATTTATGTCAATTATTAACTATAGTATAATTTTTCAATACAATTTTAATTTTAATTAATGTTTGAAAACACTTTGTTTCAAAACCCATGAATTTTTTATAAATATTTGTTTTTATTATAAAAGTATAAAATCACATATTTAGAAAATTATTTATATAAAATGAATAGAATTTTTGGATTTTGGATTCAAACATATCTTACTGTTTTTTTTTCATACTTGTTTCTGACAGTCAAATGGTTTGGGTTAAAAATAAATATATTTTAAATATATAATTAGTTTTATGACATTATAATGACCCTATAGTGATGTAATAAAATACTATAAAATGGATATTCGGCCAATATATGTTTAACCATCAAAATAATGTGGTTTCCAGTTTGTTTGACTAATTTTATGCATCCATAGTGGGCCCTACGAGACATATAAAATATTTTAGCATTTTAAATTGATTCGATTGAGAGTGTGACTCCACTACACAAAAGAAATACAAATACATTAAAATGATCGGAAATTGGACATATAAAATATTTTTTTACACTCCACTTTTCTTTTAAAAAAATGGGAAAACTATAAAATGGTTTGTGGTTTTGATTAGTTTAATGTGTAGGGTCTGAAACATAAATAATAAATAATTTCCTGCTGCCTTCTTATATAATCACAATAAATATCCCATTCCTCTTCACTCACACCATTTTTCGCTCATCCAACCTATACCCGCATATCTCAATAATGCTAAAAATATGCCCCATGCTCCCAAGAATCCTCTTTCAATCCTCTCCCATGATTTTGAGATCACAATTCCACGTAAGGGACCCTCACTTTCCTTCCTTCCTTATTTATGTACATGTTTCCTTATTTTGTTATTCACTTCTATTTTTAATTAAAAATGTTTTTCTATGATTCTAATCCTTATTTGTATTGTCATCCTTATATTTGAATAATGATACCCCCTTCCTCTTTCATTAATGCCTCCCAGTACAACCGTTACCATATTGAGATTCTATAATGTATTTCTCTCTCCTCATTTACATTCAAGCTATTATTTTATATTATGAATATAAATTCCATTACATATGTTAGGATATTATGTTCCTTTACCCTCTTAATTTCCATTTAATTTATAAATGATGAGATACCCCTTTCCCTGTCATAAACCTATTTTATGATTTCAATTTGATGTTGTAATGCTGCCGAAGTTACACCAAAATTTCCCTCACCATAATCATCATGTAAGTAAATACCATACACATTTCTCTATAAAGGGTATTCACCATTAGGATCATGTACTTTTTGATTTAGGAGTTAAATTTATGTATTACACATCTCTTATACATGTAATAAATTAGTATTTTTAAGGAACACATGTTGAATGATCCATCTAGCACACTTAATCAAAAATGAAATGTTTATAATGGTTTCACCCTGATAGCCCTCTGATGCATTGCATAATGAATAGTATCAGTATACATCATGTGAAATGCATTTTGAATCATGGTAATTCATGGGAAAGGGGGTTTTACACATGCTAATTCATGTGAAATGAGGGTTTACTAATGCACTCTATGCAATGAACCTTGGCTCGTGATAATATCAAATTAAATTTCAGTATCACATCTCCATGTTAAGAAAATCATGCTATATAATGCCTTATTTTCATGTTTATCTTATTCTCTATAGATATTAAAATTATCTAAAATACATTTTATTCATTAAGTTATGCCTTTTTTACTTCTTTAGTGATATTTATTACTCACTTTTTTCTTATTTATGTCTCCAGGTTATCACATATTGTGCTATGTATGAAGGAATGTTGTGGTTATGTAAAAGATTTTTTCGATAAAGATGTTGTATTTTATATCTTCCGATTTTCTATTATATTGTTTATTTCTGAATACAATACACCTCTGGATCATTATAGTCATCTTATGTGCTATTTTATGTAATAAATCACATATAAGTGTTTATTAAATTGTAGGGTTTTTATAACAACGCTTATTTTTGTCACCCATAATTGATTTCACACAATACTCATAGCATATGTACTTCATAACCATCATTATAAGAATAGTTATATAGAGTAATGAACTGTACTATGTAAAATTCTGGTAATATTAAGATAGCCTGAAGAAACTATATTTATGAAACACATTCAAGGGATTCTCCTAGGAAACCATAATACTCAACATATATATGTAAACTAATATTTTGATTTTGAGATAATATATCTAATGAAGTGATCATTATTGATTGAGATGCGGCACATAGATATCTTAACATATATATGGTTCTCTCTGAGTGTATTCCAAATGTAATCAATAAATTGACATTGTTCACTATGAGTTTGAAAATACAATAAGATGTTTTATATAAATAACCTGACAAAGAAGCTATATATGGATGAAAACCCATATTTATCAAAGTCATGAAATTGGAAGGTTCATTCCATATACCAAATGACATAACAAGATAATTATATAGACCATACCTAATATGAAATTTTTATGAGTTATATCTAATGGTATGACTGACTCATGAGGTTAACCTAGCATCATTTGGATGTTTGAAAATACATTAACTCATCAGATATGGTAATGCGATCTTATATTTGATGTAGTGGATACTGATTATTACTTGTAAGTCCATTAAAACATCAGTAATTCAACAATAAACAAGGGGTCCAGTATATCTTCCTTGTGAAAATAATGGGTTAACCATAAGAGGATTTTTTTAGGCCATACGAAACCCTGAACCTCTAAATCCTCAAACTACCTTTTCAGAACATGGTGATCAGTAGGTTCCGTCCATTTTATGGTAAATGAAATATAGAGATTCTCCATGAATATGATAGATCATAAACCCTATCTTTATATTATGAGGCAATCCATAATAATTTTTGGGAAAAAATTTATATGTAAAATTATACTATGGGAGGTAATTCAGCAGGAATGAAACGCTTTTCCAATATGAAAATACATATAACATAGTCTATCACCCCACCAAGCCCATATTTCCCTAGTCCATCTCTATTAACCGATAAATCTTACTCACCCTTATAAAGATAACATATACCCTCTTGTGATGTAAATGAATCCATCCTATGATAGTATTCCACATATTATTACCTGGAAACAACCAATCCATTATTATAATGACATAGAAACCTATCATCTCTAGTACATAGTGTTTCCAAAATAAGGGATATAAAACTATCTCAAGGGGTCAGTCCTTGAATTGGTGTATACACTTTGATCACACTTCTTACTGTGTATACTAAGTAATAACATAACATCAATACTGAATTTCCAAACTGAGACATCCTATGATTCATTAATAGATTAATTAATGTGAAAACCCTATATTTAAAAAGGTAGATACAATAGTAGAGACTACAAAAATAGTATCTTGTATTATATTTGGTTTTGAACATTGATATCCGAGTATTAATTGTAACGCATAAAACGGACCTGATCTATGGCTATGTGCTATAGCTCGAATACCCTGGAATGGTCTTCTCCGATAACACTGATAGTAAAAATTATGGCTACCCCAACCATGACTTCCTCCCCAGTGATTCCTTCTTATTCTACTATGACTCCTCACCTGATGTGCTATAAAAGATCAAAACCTTGAAGATTGAGATAGTGAAGACCCTGTTACACTCAATGTAGAAGTGAAGGTTTGACCAAATTTTTAAAGATCCCACATATGGATATAAGAACTACAGTAAATAGTATCTATATCACATCGAGGCATCAAACACCCTTGTCATCCACACCGATGACTTATAATGGAATTTCCAGTTCAGTTACTCTAACCCCCACTACTCTAACATAAAAACCTCAAGGGAACACTTCCAACTATTATAAGAACAACTACCCAGCATCATCACTAAAAAACATTGAAAAAAACTATCTCCTTCCCTTACATAAAATTTATTGATAAGTTCTTGGTAAATGATCTTAGAAAAAGTATGTAAGGAAAAGACACTCTCCAATGTATGGGTTGTATATTGGATCCCATCATTAAAACGTCTGGCTCACAATAGATCATCATTAGCTAAAAGTAGTTTACAGAACTGTAACATATTAAAAATAATGAATACCCCAGGATTGAAAAAACACGCTACACCAAATTCATGAAATATCTACCTCAGTAATCTCTTTGTATTTGAGGACAGTAGTGATCATAGTATAAAATGTGGAAGTCATCATAGAATATGACATGATAATCACCAGCTAGGGTTTTCAAATCCCTCTAGGTTTGTGGTGATCTATGAATAATATATGTAGAAAAATTGATCCTCCTACCAGGAGGCATATCCAGTTGATCAGATATTGAAAATATTGTCTCTATCCAATCCACAATATAAAATGGACCTCCATCCCATAAATATATGGGTGGATGATGTTGTTGGAACACACATTCTAGATCATCCATCATAGGGGCAGGTGATGGATCACCATGTAAAGTCAAACACAATTTAGTTAATACCTTGGATACTCTTTCATTGTTATCATCATCATGGATGCCATGGTAAGTACTATGGATCCTATTTTATCATTATATATATTATATGATTACTTTAATTACGTTGGATCCATTATTATTATTATTATCATTATTATTATTATTATAGTTATTATTATTATTTTTATCATGATGATATGGTGTTAGTGATGGTTATACCTCATGTGACATACATAATTTAATCAGGGATATAATTAATTAAAGTATTATATGTTCAAAAACCATGTATGGATAATAAAGGTATAATGTTAATTACATTACAGTACAATCTATACGTTAAAATATATAATAACACTATTTTAGTTTAAATTTAATGATTGAATATCATAGATACCCACGGTGGTGGAAAACTGAGTGTTATCTCACACCATGTCCAGCCCGCCAATGATACCAGGCAAGATTATATTTTTTTAGTTGTTGATATGCGGAAGCATCATTATTTGACCACCTAATCATGAATTATATCATAAATATGGAGCTTGTTTGCAGATGATTGTCCTTGTATTAGGGAAACTTGAATGGTTTTTTTAGGAAATTTCATTCTTTTTTATAGCATCTATTTCCTTATACCATGAGTACAAAATTTCTATTTTTTTTGAGAAACATGGAATTTAACCTAATATTTTTGTGTTTGATTTAGTTTCCAATAATTATTTGATTATTGTTTCTTAGTTGTTTATTATTTTCTTCCATTGAAAATTTTTTTGTTATACTTTTTTTAATTTAACATTTATTATATATACATTGTGTTATAATATAGTAATGGGGGCATAGTATTCCCATAGAACAACCTGAGGCCCTCATTTCTATTCAGTATCCTTTGGCATACAAGGAGGCGAACATTAACCCATGTGGTCGGCCGGGTTTAGGAAACCTCTACGTGTCACCCATGTTCGGAAATCACATGTATTTTCCCATGTTAGATGTTATTATTAATAATAGACTATGCCTTTTTGGGACATTTTTATGTTGATAGGAACAAAAAATTTATTCTTTATGATATAAGTCAAAATTATGTTTTCCTAGTTTATGCAATGCTTATAAGGGGAATGATGTGGATGTGAGGCTAATTGGATGTATCATCAATATTATGGTGGTGATAAAATCATTAATGATTTATCATTATTTTTGTCATATAAATACTTTTTGAATCATGTGTTTTAAAAATATAGTATCTTATGAGAACAGATGATGTGGAAGTGTGATTATATTTATAAACTATTTGATAAATGAAGGTGGGACAAATGTTTTTAGTGTTTTATAATTAAAAAAACTGATTTTTTAACCATATTTTTCATTTAGAGTTTTTATGTGAGTAGCTTATAGTATATTTTTTATTATGTTGTATGGTGAATTCATATTATGCCATATACCTATTCAAAAATGATGGATGTACATTATAAAGATATGAAAATACTAATGTGAAGATGTTATTTAGTGTATTTGGTGGATTTCGCTTGGGTATGACCTAGAAACATGGAGGTGTGTTACTTTTCATGGGAGAGAATCCATGATATATGGGGTAATAAAATGATATATAAGAGGAATAAAAGCAAAAAAAGGGCAGGCACTATTAGTTTATTATTGATCAATACCATCTTGTATTGAATTAATTAGATGTTTTGTTTAGCTTTTATTGATAGTACCACTAAAAACATATGTTATATCATTATTTTTTTCTTAGGATAACTAGTTGAGTTAATTTTTATTAAAATATATTTTATAAATATATCCTTATCAATAAAACTAAGATATTGATAAATTTTTATTTGGATCTGGATTAATTTCAACATGTGGTGAACTTTAGTAATAAAGCATGATTTGTTATTTTATATATTAGGGTTATCATATATGTTTTTATGTAGTTTTGAATATATGGACTCATTGAGTTATTCCTTATTATATATTTTTAACCCTAGATTTCTATTGAAAATTTAAAAAAATACGTGATTTGGTTGTTTATTATGGGAAATTGTTATTATGTATAATCCTTGTGGTTTTTTATGTGGTGAAATAATGTTTATTCCAACAAAGTACGAGAAATTACTATTACATATGAAATAATATTTTTATAAAAAATATCACATTCAATAAACGATATCATTCCTTCCATTTATTTTTTATAATATGATTGAATTTTATGTGAATTATATTAGATGGAAGTTTGATAATTTCGATATTTTTCCCCTTTTAAGGATTTATTTGATTATGAGAATGGTTTTTATGAATGTCATTATGACACTCATGTTCAATATAAAAACTAAATTATTTAAGGGATAAATTAATGTGTTGTGCAATTAATTCCTTGAAATGTTTATCTATTGTTTAGTTTTCTTACATGCATAAAAAAATTTATATTGGGAAGGATTTAATAGTAGGGTATCCAAATATTTCAAAAAATACACATGCTAAGAATTCAGTTCTCAATTGAATTTTACATTATTTTTAATTATTCATAATTATTAATTGATTTTTTAGTGTCTTATTTTATTCATAATGTAATTTTTAAGAAAAAATTTTAATTATTAATCAAACGTTTCAAATAGTCAATTATTTTTTAAGAGATTATTGGATTGAAAAAAACACTTTTCTAATGAGTCTATAATGGGGGTTTTCAGTATTATATTAATATGAAAATTGTTTGATTGAAAAATGTTCTCAAACCATTAGTGGTGAAAATTTTAAGTGTAAAATTAACATTATATAATAACATCGATAAATAATTTTCCCTAATTCATCCCATTTATAATCCTATTTTTTAAGGAATGATATATAGGCTACGATTTTGGGGGATCTCAATTTCATAGGGGTAGCTTCACAAATGATAATTAATAACTATAGATCATTAGATCATTATAGAAAATTTATTGTAAAAAATATAAATCAACTTTTGTGGGTAAAACATCATTCATATTTTTCAACTATATATTACTTTAGATTCTCACAAAACCTCAATTTTTCTATTCTATATAAAAAAATTAATATATTATCAATATTATTTTTTCAAACAAGCAAAATAATTTTTTGATTTATTAGATAGAGTTTTTGACATAAGTTTCTCCCATCTATTAGAATATATTTTTTTAAACCCTTTAATTTACATATCCTATGAGACAAAACCAGTGAAATTCATTTATATTCATTAAAATGAGATTAAATTATTTTAAATGGATAATAGATATTTTTTGGGAATATTTTTGTAATTATTTGTGTAAAATTTTTATTAGAGTGATTCAAAAATATTACTATATATAATTTGAAGTTTGGAAGTGGGATAAATGTAAAAAATATTGAACAAAACCTACTATAGATGGATTTCATGTTAAATCATACTGATATGTTTTATAGACATTAATATTCTATTTTTGAAAATTTTCAATTCATCTAAATATTAATTAAAAAATACATCATGGTAATTTTTATTGTATGAGATCTACTAGAGAATAATGTTTTGATAATTACAAAATTATCATAGTATTTTACTATGTGTAGTGTTATAGAGGTGAGAGTTATGATATATAAATAATGATATTGATTAACAAATACTATTTGATCCATTAATTATATGGATGAATTGTGGCTAACCAATGATTTCTAATATTGGAGGGATTGATAACTAAACACTGTGATCCATGTTATCACACGTTATCTATGTAAAAATGTTTCCATGAGGGGTAGAAAAAGTGGACAAAATCGACGAGAATCCTCAGTTTTTCATCATTACATTAGATGAGTGATGTTTCATCTTGGGTAACCACAATTACGCAGTTCAAACGTTTGATAATTGGTTTTGTAATGTGCTACCATCAAGATATAACGAAAAATAATATTTTTATTGATACAAAATCATTAATTAACCAATAATTTATCCTTTTCATGCATGAAATGATAGTAAAATTGATAGATATTGGATGAATGGATCCAGACCATCATACATGAAATACACAAAATAATGTTGTGGTTTCATAAAAAATCATGAAATTTTAAATCACTAGTTCTCAAAATGATTTGAGATCAAATAATTATTTTTTATACTAGGTGAAGGGTAAAATAGAATCAAAAAAGTAATGAACGCCACAAACTATGTCCATCAACCAATAATGAAATTAATGAACTCTAATAAGAATAATTTATAATAATAAGGCCCATCCAATGAGACATGGATTTTCACGATATATTGGTTAGATAATCCTTGGAATAGGATTTTTTGAAAATTAAAACACTTCCTAGATTCTGGTATAATAATAAAAATAGTATTCCAGAAGGAAAAAAGACTTTCAGACCACTTCAATGATATTGAACCTTTTTCATTCATAAGTAATCGAACCTGATTGTTAATATGGACTCAAGAGGTCCTCCCTATTCTTAATAGAATCATGGAGTGAGGTGGTATGTGAGAATTCTATACAAAATTTGTTAAAGTGATACACAATATTAGTTTAAAGAAAAATAGAAACTAAAAAGTATCATAAAAAACATACAATCAAACCTATAAGAATAAATTTCTAAAATCCATAAATATTATCTAGTATCATATACAAAATAATGATATGTTGTTTCCATAAAAAATTTAAATACCAGGGGGGAACATGCATCTTTCCAAAATGTTTACATTATATACATAATATATAATACCCTAAAAAATATCTCTAATAGAATCATGAGAACTACCTTGGACATATACTCCCATTCTCAATCCTTGTATAGAAAACTAGTTGTATGTGGCTGGCTACATTCCTTTTCCCCTATGTCCATCCATGATGTCTGTTTGGATACCCAACATCATCCTTAATATGGGTATAGTAAATATTACTAGTAAATACTAAAATCTTTTAATAATATAAATATTTGGAATATAATATGAATATTCCTTCAGTAAAATAGTAATATGTGATGTATTATAATGAAAACCATCATAGATTGAGTTCCTGGGTGGAGAACCCTTCTATATATTCCTACATCATGCTATGCTGGAATTTCATTGAATAACATAGAATATGATATATATATATATAGGATAAGTTATCATGTTTTATAATCGAGGCATCCACTTATAGTAGTCCAATATGTGGATGATGTGGTTCTATGAAATATGTGTCTATTTTCATTTGAGTTTAACTATACTTGGGCAGTACCCTCTGTATATCACCCTAAAATCTTTTACCCAATTCATAAGAACACTTCACATGTTGTATCAATGAGAACTGTAAATAACCCACATCAAATCAAGTTACATAGGTTCAGGATCATTAGGAATGACCCCAATGAAAGGTTTTTGTCACAATATATAATGTAAAATTAACAGAGAATGATCATCATGTATATTAAAATAATCTAGTGAGAGGAAATGGTATGTCCAACATCATTTTCAAGGTGATGATTTCCATGAAAATTATATGACACCAAATAGAATATACTCCATAGACAACTTCCATTTTAATGGACCTATAATTTTATGTACAACCACTTTATGTTTGAATAATTTTAAATAACAGTAATAATTATGTATATGATAATTCTATTTATATCTCACTAAATTCATTAATAATTTCATTTATAAGTTATATTCCTTACTAACCATAGGAGTTTATGAATTTCCATTGATAATATCCGGACAAGGTATGGAATCATACCGTCCATTTTATTTTATTAAAAAATCATGTTTATGAGGGACAATCCAAAAAACCACAAGATGGGTTTTAAAATATGCTACAATAAATAGTGTTCAGATATAATTATGTCGACACAACCAAATTGGAAGGCTATTATTTAGGTATTGAACCATAAATAATCTAATTATGTTACATGGATTGTAAAAATTTAGAAATTAGTGATTTACATAGTTAATTTATCTATTATGGAAAAACATACATAATATATAGCGTAAAGAATTTTTTTTAATATATTCAACACAAAAATTATGGAAATGAAATAAGCCCTCAAACATAGCTGGGTATTTTATTCCATAAACAATATTGACCTTTAATATGGGATAGAATGGGGAAAATCAAAGAGAAATAAAATTCCCTAAGAATATAGCATATATCATTCATGGAAATAGAATTCCAACAGGGGGTGAAACTATGCAAGGAAGTATGTGGGTTGAAGACCATATTAGGATGGATTAAATGGGACTAATGATGTTTGATTTGAATTTTAGATGGTGGAAATGACCCATAGCCTACTGTGAGGTGGTGGAGAGATATCAATATGTTTTCATTGATGTGATAGGTAATAAAAAATAATAATTTTTGATATAGGATAAATATATGGAGTAGAAAATATAAACTCACCCCATTTTTTGGTTCAAAATATGGATGCACAATTGCCCTAATTTTGTTCCAACCTTGCACACCCACTGGCTAAGGTGGAACCTATCACCTGGCTAGGAGAATGGATTGTTAAACCATGCAGATCCATGTCTTATCCCATACCTACACTTCCACCCCCAATCATGGGTAGTTTCATAGTTGGACAAACCATGTGTTAACTATAAGATGAAACATTACAAAATATCCACATTACTTGGCATAGCTGTGATGACCCCCCCCCCCATATGAGGCAATTAAACATTTGGAACCAAAAATTGATGCTATGGTTTAGCCACACGGTTAGCTCTCACTATATTCTAACAATTAGGATCACATTTTATTTTCAATAACTAGATATCTAGGCTACAAACAAGCCCTAGAGGCTCCTAAAATCTTCATAAAACCCCTAGGATAAATTATAAAAATAAAATTATAGATTAAAATATGAATTTAAAATATTTATAAATCAATGGGTAGATATTTATATTACAAAATATGGATAAGATCAATAAAATATTTACTATTTTAACACAAAATTAAATTGTGATGATTAATATTACTAAATAATATTTAAATAATTCTACAATTTGTGATTGTAGAAGTTACTTTTAAAAAAAGATGGGATTCTAATTGTGAAATTTGAATGTAAATCCCCAAAATCACTCAACAATATCTCTAAAAAAGTGTACTGGGATTTATTAATCCATAAAAGGGATCATAATACATAATTTTTATGTAAGATTTTATTTGAACATGATAGTGTAAATAAATAATTTCATAAGTTAATGGGTTGGGGACTTCACTGGAGGAGAGGCTGTCGAGATGGTAGAGGGGGCACATCACCAGAGGTGAGTTTTCCATGTGGGGCAGGGGCAGGGAGCCGGAGGCCGAGACATCGAGGTTGAGGGGGAGGTCGAGAGGTCGAGCTCATGAGAGGAGGCTGAGCGAAGAGGTGGAGGTAGAGGTGTAATATAGATTTCATGGAAGAAGTGGTTGTATGGATGGGAGGTGTAAGTCATATATGAGAGGAGAGGTACAAGAGGCGGAGGACAGATGGCCAGGAGATGGTGGTCAGGTCGGGGAGGAGAGGGATGTGAGGCAGATGTCGAGGAGCTGAGGGTTCAAGCAGGGGAGCCTGATGGATAATATGGGTTGAGAGGATAATCTCAATGGAATTTTTTTACGGGGTAATTTATTACCCATAGTTCTAAGTAAACCTTGATTATAGACTAGAAAAAAACATTTATACCCACAGTTTTACAAAACGATAGTTTTTTCATCTTGTAGAAAGACCCCTTTAATAGTAGTGTAATTATCATTAGTCAGGGATAGAAAATAAGGCATCATAATATAATATGATTAGTATAACCTCATGTGCACCATATTCATGGTGAAAATTTCATAAAAAAAACATCATGTGATTTGGATATCTGCATGTACACCATATCTAAGGAAACACTCCATAAAAACATAACATTGTGTTCTATAGAAAAATATCCCATGCACTATTAATGGTATCTCATGAGATGTAATAATTTACCCATTACATTGGGGTTGTATAATAGAACACAATTAATATTAAATTAATTTATTTCAAATGTGAATCTATAAGAGGAAATGAATCCCTAAATAAATATGAATCTATATAAAACCGACGATAAAGAAGTGGGTTTCAAAATATTATCTCAAGCAATTGATAAATGATATATCATAAGGATTTCCAAGAGAATAAGTAATTGAATTTTTTTGGATGTTCATACATGAAAATAATCCAATTCATTGATCATTCAGTTAAATTATCATTCTATATATAATATTTATTGAATTAGAAAATATAAATATGAGCCCCTTAGGTTATGCATTAATAAATTGAATAATGATTTTTAAAATTGGAATGAGTTTATTATTTTCAATTATATCATAATTTAACCAAGAGTTCATTCCATAAAAAATAAGTGTTTCTAGTTGTATCTAATGGATGAAATATTTTAATTTATATAGTATTTATAATTATATAACAAATTAGTATGTTCATTAAAATAAATTTACTTAAGAGAGATAATCATGTAGGGAATTCCAATAATGTATTTTCTTAAAATAAATAAATATAATGATAGAAAAATATTATATGTATGGAAAATATATAAGGAAATTTTGATAATTACATGTGAATAGTAATGGGGATGTATGATAAAGCTCTCCCCCTGCCTCTCACCCCATCTACGGTTTCCTCGTAAAACCTATGATGTGGGTTTTGGGTAGTGGTCGCACACTTTTATTCTCTTCCCTTCCCCTCTTACAGCTTTTTCATATCAATATCCATAATTATTCCATATTTGGAGGTTAGTTGACTGTGTTTCATTGGATTCAATGGCCTCTCAAATTCTCCAACCTATGCTTCCATTTCAGTTTTCTAGGTTGGATCAAAATTAGGGAAAATTTGAGGTTTTGGGACTGAGGGGTTTGGTGGTTATTGGTTCCCAATGCACACCAAACTTTGCCTTCATTGTTTTTTCATTTTAACCTAGTTATTATAGATTCATTTGAGACCTCATACTCTATATTCCCTTCTCTGTCCTCATGTATATTTTCGCCTATCCGAGGAGGATTGGGGGAAGGATTATGTTGAAGATTTGGGATTTGGGTTCAGTGGATTTCAGAGATCTATCCCCATATCCTTTGTCAGTGGTGAGTCTATATTTTTCTTCCACTATCCTATTAGTAATTTTTTGATGGGTTTTTATAATTTTTAAATGAGGATGAGATTTAGATAGTCCCTCTTGTTCTAGTGTGGCAATTTTAGTGGTAGTAGTGTATTTAGGCAATTGCATTTCTGACAAATAGGTATGACATAAGTATTTCAATGAATATGGGGTAGTTTTTATTATATGCAGTTGATGATAGTTTATTTTTCTGTGGAAAAGGGATACATCTTGAGGTTTTTTTGAGGTGGAGGGTTGTTTTTTTATTTTCAATTTTGTTTTTCTCAAAATATGTCTCGAAAATTAAAGGCGTTGATATTTTGATTTCGGTTTTTTCTATGAAGGAAAAAAAAATTTGGAATTATTTTTTATGTATTTATTTATATATTTAAATTTGAAAGAAACCATACACCTTATAATAACAATATCTAGATGAGGCTTAGTTTTGAATGATTTTACCAGAGCATAACAATTTATATTTGGATGGTTGAGAGGGTATGAAAATTTTCATCACTAACATGCTAGTGCTACCTTGCATGGGACACCTAGCTATGTGTCCATGTAAAGGTGGATGCTTTCCATGATTATGTCGATGATGGGTACAGTTTTTTTACATGTACTCTTGTTCAAAGACTAATATCTTTATTATGTTATTATTTGGATGAAAATATTGGGATTCACACATTACCCATTAATGTATAATTTTAAAATTAAAAAATGTATTTTATGAAAAGAGAGAATATGAAAATGAATGTTTAACTTAATAGTAATGGATGTTTTGATGATAAAACATATAACCATGAAAGTAAAAAACATTTACTACATTAATATAATATGCTTATAGAAGCCCACAAAATTAATTGCAAAATAAAAAATCCATTATAAATGAGTAATTACGAAATGTTATAATAACATGAAAGGGGATATTATTGTATTTTGAATTATAATGAATAAAATTGGGGGAATAAAAACAGAGACATTAAAGATAAAGATCAAAAATATTAAGACCTAGGATTAGGCTTATGAATTTTATAATTATATTTGTAAGAAGTTCATCTATGATGTATATTTTAATCAAAATAGTTATTTTCTATATAGGGAAAATGTTAGTTCAATATAAAATCCTAGAGTGGTCGAAATGAATAATATATGAAATAATTTCAATATGAAACATGTTTACTCAATGTAAGTCTGTTAGATTTTAAAAAGTCTCTAATGGCATTAAAATTACATGAATTTAACTAAAATTGAATTAGAAAATGCAATATATTTTTATATAACATATATTTTAAGAAAACTATTGTAAAAATACCACCAAGCTAAATATGTTTATCATAAAAGTGAGTACCTGGTGAATAATGTTTTTTCTCAATAATCAAATACTAAGATATGAAATCAGTTACCATAACTCCTTATATACATTTCACATTATCCTCACTAAAATAATTATCAAATCATGATAATTATATAATTTCCAAATAAATATTATCTAGTGTATTTAATTTGATATTGATTATTTATTATCATGTGATCATAATTAATTAATGTGCTTTTTCTCTTGATAGTTTAATGATGTGGTTCTTCAAATTTCGTTAAAAATACCAAAAAAATCTAAGTGTGGTAGAATTTTTTGTAAACTAGATTAATAATTTGTATAATGTTATATGTGTATATATTTTATTATTTCACAATCATAATTTTTATACAATTTATTAGTATTTCATAAAATAGAATAAAATTATGAAATGATCACTAATATGTTCTTTTTTTGAAGACTAGGATCACTATAATTTCATACTAATAATATAAATTTTAAATTGTCCATAAATTATCATTTGAAAATATCAAATGTTTCAAATAAATATTTATTATAAATATAATACATATTTATATTCATATAAGTTTTGAAATATTGCAAAACAAAACATTTTACTACATTGAGGTAGTAGTGCACACATACATGTAAACAAGAAATTCATTTTCTATAAAATGATATGGTGTAGAAAAATGAAATAATTAAATTTTTTTAATATTAATATTTTAATATATTATTTTTTTTAAAAAAATACCACTTTTTTACATCCTTGTAATGTAGTCATGAAAAATAAAATACACTAGTCATGGAGGAAGAAGTCTACACAAACACATAGTGATATCTTAATATTTTTGAATGGATTTGGAGGAAGTTAGAGAATTTGTATTAAATTATTATAATAATATTTATAGATATTAAGAAAAAAAATTGTAACAATTTCAGGGATAGATAATATTTTATGTGGTATAAGGATCAATGAATTGATAATGTTTGGTTGTGAAAATTACTTTTTCATTAGGGTGTTATCCCATGAGATACACATTAAGGAACCATAACAAGGAATTTTATCATGAAAAGTAGTCTAGGACATGAAATTATATTTTTGGAGATACTTTGGTGGCAGTTTTTTTAGATGCATCATATTCATGTGTGGGAAAATTGGTTGGAGAAGGGTTTTATTTATTGGGGAGAGGTGTGTATTTTTTGTAAATAATATAATAGATTATTCACAAATAAAGGCTCAAAATGATCAACTGATGAAAAATATGGGAGTGGGAAAATGGAATATATGTTATCACATTCATCAACTCATTTAATAAAATTTTCAAAACTTTTTTTTGGATTCTTACCCTTGGTTGAAGCCTCTATAACTCAATGTATGTTTACCATTGTAACTAATTTTTACCAAAGTAATTCACTCATTATACATGAAAAAATAATACATATTAGAATTTTTGTAAAATATTATTAAAATAAATAAATAAACACATTAAAATAAAATGTCTAAGTGTGATAAAATTTAATTTTAACATTATATTACTAAACACCAAAAAAACATGTTTTCACTCAAAATGGGTTTTAGGAAGAAAATTATTTAATCATAAAATTAACTTAATTATACATCCATAGAAGTAATAATATTTTTATTTAAATAATTAGAATAATGTTTATTATAAATAAATCAAAAATTGAATACTATATTCTGATATTAGAATTACTGAAAGTGAATAAAAATAGTAATTTAACTATAATAAATTATTTTCTAAATTTCATATTGTCGATTTTTGTTCAACATTCAACAAAATATTTATAAATGAATTATGTATATATTTATGTAAATTATTATCTGTGAAATGTGTTATCGTTTTTCTAATTCACTATTAGATCATGATAATGTTAGAAATGGTATGGTATTAATAACAATATTATTTTTTTGACTAGAAAGCTAAAAATTAATATATTTAGAAAAATACTAAAACATAATCACAAGATAATACTAAAATTAAAAACAAAAAAATCTTTTTATTTATAAAATTCAACTTCAAAAATTTAAGAAGATCGTTTTTTAATCAAAACATACAAATATAGTGTAAAATATTTTTATAGGAACATAAATATTTAAAAAATTAATTATTTTTTTCTTATTTCTAATAAATATTTAAAAAAATAGGTTCCAATATATTATATATATAAAACTATCGTTTTTTCAACATTAAATAATAATATATTTATTCCTCTTAAAAATGAAAAAACATTTCACTTGAAAATTAAGTTTTTATTAAAATTAATTGTAAGAAATATTTGATATTATTAGTTATCAAGATACCCTAATTTAATTAACAATATTAGTGGGATGTATTATTAATTCTATATTTCATAATTCAGTTTACTCTATTTATACAAACCAACTGCTTGGATACTTTTTAACACATATATTTGTCTTTGAGAAATGTTATAGCTTGTTGTTCTGTTAGATGTACGATATTCAACATTGTAGTGTTTTATGGAAAATATAATTTGAAATATCTGGGTGTTCTATTATTCCAAACATAAATACAAATCTTCTTCTCATTTCTTTATGACATACTAGTGAAATTAGATAATGGTTTATAAAATATATACATGAATCAAGATATAATGTATAGTGTAATACCGACATTAGAACAAAAGAAATTTATAATTTTTTCATCACAATAATTTAATCTTATTATTGATAATTTGATCTGAAAATTTTATCTAAAAATAATAGCAAAGAATATATCATGATTATGTAACCCTACTCTTAATTTATAATTACTTTTCTGAAAGGGATCATAGACATTGTTGTACTAATATATTATTTTTGGTTAGTTGAAAAATGGTAATTTTGTTTCCTTATTTTATTAATTAACATTGAACTTATGTGGATATAGGAAATAAAATTCCCAAAATCACATAAAATTAATTTTATGTGGGGATAATAATAAATCCATGGTTTATAATCCACATAACATTAACGATATTAATATAAAATTAATATAATAATTATTACACTAGATTTTTTGGATTGTAATTATATATTAAATAAATCACGCAAATTTATATAAACAATACATCCAAATATCTATAGTAATGAAGATAATAAATATCTTTTTTATCTCTATCCGTATAAATATTAGTCTTTTCATGGAATTTCCATGTAACCAAGGATGAGTTGGTTATTAGTGATTACATTCATATTAATCACTTGGATTAGTGCAATGGTTCGGTAACATTCATTGGTTTAGTAACATATTGAACTTTTTTCAGGATTTCAATTATTCATATTTAGTTAACAAATTATTTTATCATTTTCATTATATTTTAGGTTTTATATTTAAGAGGGTTAGGATTATTTTTTGAAGTACGTGGAATGTGGACATGAACCTATATCTAGTAGAGATATAGGTAGTCCACTAACATAATGGTGAGGACAATCGACCAACAAATTGTATTAGGCCTGGGTAATACAAATTCCTATAGCAACTATCTTGATGATCACCCTCTAATGGATTTACTATATCCACTTCATTTTTCTAGTAGTAAACAGAGAATGTGTAGAATCTAACCAGCTCACTAGTGGTATCAATCTAGCACTTCAAATTAATTGTATTGAGGTCTTGTTTACTAAAACCCACCATTTAAATTACTAATTCTCTTATTTTGATCATTATTTGATAAATTAAAACATAAAGGCTCCCTTTAATATATTTGAATCTTCCAACATAATTCCTCAATGGATCATGTTTCTAATCAAATACATGGTATTCCCTATTTGTATTTCATCATTTCATTTTTGGTTCTCATTATTCTTCGAATTACTCATCGTTATCTCTATGTATTGATCATTCTAGTAGTGGTATAATATTGTTTATATATTTTTATTCATGTTACCTTTAGATTAATCATTTAATTGAGGGGCCTCATCCTTGATATCCAATCACCTCGATGTGTAGTTTGGGAGTAGTAGTGGTCATATTTTTATTTTTGATTCCAACATTATTGAATGAAAGAATTTGAAAATTCACGATTGTAATTTTTTTCATAGTCTATCCCTAAATCCATGAATCACAAATTTTTATTTTATTATTAATCCTAATGTGTGTCTATGTTCAATGTGTTTCATGGTGGATGGTTTTATGAATTAGATTTGTTCTAAAATTGTCACGCACCATGCGAGGATGCCATCTAACCTGACACCTCACCCGGTCTGTGACATGATCTGATGGGCATTCCGGATCCCCACGGACTGGAAACTAGTTCCGGGAATCATATATAAAACAAGAGGGGATGATTTTTCCCAACAATAAATAGGATCAAAATATAAAACAATTAAAACGCAGAAGAGCTAACCACAACTAAATCTCCAAAAAAAAATGAACAATATGGTCCAATACTAATACATTTGAATTAAACTAACACTGAAAGAACCAAGAGCTATAATAAAATAAAACAACCAACTACTAACATAATCTATATGTGACCTCATGGTAACCTCAAACCACAATACCTCCCTACCCCAGGACATAAATCAAACCAGAAAAAGTAGATAAAAATTTGAACTTTCAAAACAGCTCGGGTCTACCGACAACGAGTGCTATATGTAGGGTGTGAGCTAACAGCTCAGTAGGTAATCACCGCAAATTCCAAGTGTTTCGTTTAACAATATAGTCCATTAAAACTAGTTTTAAATAAAATTATAAAAATAATTTTTTTCACATTTTATTAAACAACCATAACATTTCCATTTCAAAGGTCAACACATGCCACCATCCATTTTTTCAGCAAACTATCATTTTATAACAAAAACCCAACCCAAAAATTACAAGTAACAATTTTCAATGGGACATCATGAAATGTAAAACAATATCATAGAATGTAACTTTAAATAAAAAACACTTACATTTATAATTACCAATCCAACCTACTGTATGCCGACGAGATGTGAAATATAATCATTGAGCAATAGTAATGGGAAAACCCATAGGAACTAGCTAGCTGTGGGCCCGAGGTACCTCGTATCTTGGTGAAAAGTAACCATAATAATATCCTTTCTCATGCACGAGCCACTAGTAGGGAACATACCCAAAACCTTGTGGTCCCCAAAATCATCATCATCATACAAATTTATTTAGTGTTTTTATCATCAAACATGATACATGAAACAAAGGCCAAACCCCACATGATCACTAGAATACTAGTACAAGTCTGACCACCTAGATACCATTGTTTTCCCTTTGTGCTCAAACATGTTCTGAATCACATGATGCCACTTACACAATTAATCAACTAAACCAATAATCACATTTCAGAATACTCCACCATCACATCACATACCCATTCCTTATAAAATATGAACATCGAAACATTTGAAAATAACATAAAAAACCATGAGGAACACCACTTCCCCATGAATTTTGTAAACAAGACTTTCAACATTTTAGTAAGAACATGAAACTCTAGAAACATTCCAAACAGGACTTTATGTTTACACACATAAATACAATAACCAAAATATTTCCAAAACCTTTCTAAAACCATCTTCACGTTTAAAATGGCAAACAACCCCTCAAGACCATCATTTTCCAAAAACACACACACCAAAAGACAAATGAGCATAACCCCATGAGATTCCATTTTAAACCACATTTAGAAACCACTTTAAGGATGCAATTTTATTTGGAAAACACGAACCATTAAGGAAACAGATATTTTAAGGAAGACTGATTTAAATCACCATCTTCATCTGAGTGCACAATAGTGTGTGCACCTAGTGCACCCATGGATGTGCCGACACCTTATTGTGCACCAAAAATACTAGTGAACTCCCAAAAATACCTTTTCCAAAAAACCTACCAATTTATTTAAAACTACATTCGACCGTCCAATGTGTTTAGGGAACATAAAACAATCCACTTATAACCACAAAAACCCTTTTTAAAATATTTTGACCCATTTCACAAGATAAATAATTACCCAAACATACACACCAAATCAAAACCACAAACATTAAACAAATATCACACCATAATTATTGATAAACATTTCATAAAACCCCCAATATAACTTTAATGAACAATGATGTTTTAAACAATACCCCAAGGTGAAATAAACTTATTTATTTCACACAAATCCCTTTGAAAACATATTTTTAGTAAATTATAATAACATAAAAACATGAGTCACATCAATACATAGATATATTACAGGTTCAAATGATATTTAAAAATTAAATTAAAACACACAAGTTCTCGTGGAATGTTTTGGAAAGGAAAAATATTGAAACACCTTCCTCAACCATGTGTGGATGTGATGAAACATCAAGGGAGGAGAGATATAATCCCCATGGACCATTCACACACCGTAGATACAATGAATAAAGAACAAAACATAAACACTAGACATTAGGGTTATTCTATGGAAGAAAAACCCAAATAAAACCCTAGAACAAAGAGGGAAAGTGATGGAGAGAAGATTTGGTGAAGGAAACATGAATAATCAACAACCTTTCTTGATAAATACACCCAAAATCACCACAAATCGATGCAGGAATGAGGGGGAGGCTACTCTGGTCGATTTCGAACAAATATGGATTCATTTTTGAGGTATAATCACCCAAATCAGAGATCCACATCAAATGTTGTAAATCCCACAATTGGCTTCATGGTTTGGCTGCACGGTTTGTCAAACTGTGTGGAAACCATGTGAGGGCTACTGAAAACTCCTATAACTTCACCTGGCTAGGTTGCACGGTTTTCTCAGGCTGTGCTAAAACTGTGTCACCCCAAAAATTGGACGAAACACCATAAATTACACCCAAAACACAAGGGAATGTCACTCAAATATCTCTGAATGTTTTAAACACAATGTAGTGACACTGTGGGTGTCACAAACTCCCTAACATGAAACGTTATCTTAATCCGAAAAATAATAACTAATAATGTATATATAAGGAAACCCAAAAACACAAAAACACAAGGAATTTTGTTGGGAACTCAACCCAAACCTCAACCAAAAATCCAACTTGGATGAAAGAATAAAATAAAAAAAGTATCTATGGTCGGGGTGTGACATTTCTCCCCACCATAGACACTTTTTTCCCCCAGAAAGTTACCTAGCAAAAAGATAACAAAAGAGCAAGTCCCTAACCGAAAAAAAACCAAAGGGAAACCATGAACCCCAAGATAACTATTCACTCCATAAGGCACACTTGAAGGGAGAACATGAGAGGGTTCTCCCCACCAAAATATCTCAACTAATATGGAAAACATTTAAACCTCAAACAACATCCACACTGCAACCTAGAAAAAGATATTTCAACTTTTTAAATTTTTATATGAATCACAGGGTTTGGCCTAACAGTTTACCAAACCATGCACGAACTACTGGAAGGAAGGGGAACCCCGCACGACTAGGCCACACAATTTAAAAATTTTGTGTCAACTGTTCCAACGACTATGCACTAAAATGACACCAACCCCCATGGTTATGAGTCCTACCACACAGTCATGCACTGGCAGTGCAGTTGGTTCTATCCGCAGGGCTGGGGACACACAGTTTTGACTAATCATGTAGTAACCATGCTTCACATGTAAAAGTTCCCCGAAACTCCAGAAACAAAAATCATCGACTGGGGTCAAACTAGAACTTCCATATACAAGTTGGACACTACCAAAACTAGAAATGGGACCCTACCAAACAAACCAAACCAACAATAAAAAAATTCAAAAAAAAACTCAAGCATCTCCAAACATGAACTGCCGAATGTTAAAACTGAAAATGGCGTATGCAAAGACAAGACACCTTCAAAGGAGAATGAAAAAATTCAAAGGACACATTCACATAGACTCAAGTGTTGGGTTAAAAGATATCTAGTTAACCACATCATTACCATAAAATATTTAATTACAAAATCATGTTAATAATAACAAGGATATGTTAAAAATTTCCATCCCAACACAAAAAAAACTAGGTTGGGTTTCACACCACCTCCCTGTCACTCCTGACTTTGCACGAGCTTCACCTCGATTCCTGTGGTTGGGGCTCTGATGGCTGAAGCATCTCCTGCCTAACCTTCAAGCAACACATCCTCCGATCAAGATTACTTTTTAGAAAATACACCCTACATAACTTTTTCAAATGACCCCAATGGAAACAGTAATGGAAAGTCATCAGAGGAACACGACAAGACTACTTTGAGTTACCAAACTGGCCACACTGGAAACATACAAGCGAACAGTCCGACGAACTGAAAGTTGGAACCGACAGAGAAATTTTTTCAGAAACCGGTACCCCTAGAAAATCCTACTCAGCAGATGGGAAACCTAAATGAGAACCAACAACCAATGACTACACCCTAAAAACAGCTCATCTATGAAGGCCTCATCCACCAACTTCTCAAAAATGTTTTCACTGAATGAGATTAATTTCTATGAAATCTCATGATGATGAACCCCAAAAAAAGATTGATTTTTACATCAGATTTTGGCATTACCTCCATGTAATAGGGAATTGGCTCCTTAAAATTGTCAATGTATGACTTTACTGACCACTAGCCAAGCTGAACATCCCAAATATATGCCACTTTCCTCAAATTCACCTCCTCGGGTATGAACCTTTGGATGAAAGTGACCTTAAAAACATTCCATTTCATCCCAAATTCCAATGATGATGGGACAACCATATTCTATTGGTCTAAGGATGGACCCTCAAGAAACCCCGAGAAACATGAGCTCTCACGGCCTCGGGAGTTCCAAACAACTTTAAGTCTTGTACTACCTCTTCAATCCACTCTATAATTGCTAACAATCCTCAAAAACCACGAAAGATAGGTTACACTCATGAATAATCAGAAACAATGAATGACTCATTAGGAACATTGAGGAACATTCTGGGCGGCATTTCCTAAACAACATGAAAATCACAGACCAAATCCAATATCAAACTGAGGAACCAACAAATAGGAACACCTTAAACCAAAAACAAATAGCTTAGAAGCCATGTAATAACAAACCCCAGTAGAACATCCTTTTTTCAAAAACCATCATTTTCGTTTTAAAAATCAAAACTAACTTCTTCCAAGGATAATTCCCCAGTACTAATAACCCGTTTTTGAGTATTTGTTTTTTCAGTAATCATTTTTTCATTCAAATCCACTTTAAGAAAACTACGTTAAGGATTTAATTTCAAAACCCAACCCATGGTATACCATGAACTGTTACTTGTGCTTCTATCCATTCCCATCATCACGTCCAAACACGAACATCCCACACATACCCACACACATGTCAACGACTATAAGAAAAATAACGGAAACATTCTATTCAGATTCTCAAACCCAAAACCTCATCAATGTTTGAAAAAACACTTTATCAATTTAAAACCATTTCAAGGAAGCACATCTTTTTTTAAATCCAATTTTTTTCAAAATCCTCATTAATTTTCAAGATACACTTACACCAACTGAAACCAAAATGAAACCCAACCAATAATGGAACATCCGAATGAATGACTAGTGCCTATGCCTAGCCTGACAACATGGGGGTGAGCCATGTCCCAGGTATGGAATAACAATAGGAGGGTCTTGAACTAGGAACATAGACCTCACATGGGTCACCATCCCATGTAACGCCACAACATAACCAGATTCGCATCCATTATCATCCCTCAATTCCAAAACAACACATGACCTAAGACTCAATCCAAGATTATCCATGTTGACTTGAGGTTCAGAATGCGCAAGGGTTCATGACGCAATTCCCACACCTACATCGCGAATCCCGACAACCCTAGTCATCATTTACTGGACACCCCAAATATCCAAAACCTCCTCTAATTCCATTTTGTAACAAACCAAGCTAGGATTCCAGAAAACCTGAAACCTGACCCGGTCCGCTACATGATCCGAAGGGTGTTTCAGATCCTGACAGAATAGAAACTAGTGATGGAAATCATATATAAAACCAAAGGGAATGATTTGGCCCAATAATAAATATGATCGAAATATATAACATTGAAAATACAACAGATATAACCACAACTAAATCTCATAAAAATGAACAATCTGGTCCAATAAAAAAACTACTGAAAAAAACTAACACTGAAAGAACTAGGAGCTACAAAAAAATAAAACAACCAACTACTAACGCGATATCTATGTGACCTCATGGACACCTCTAACCACAAGACCTCCCAGCTCCATTAGATAACTCAAACAAGAAGAACTTGATCAAAACCTGAATGTGAAACACTGCTTGGGTCTACCGACACAGAGTGGTATAGGTAGGGTGTGATATAACATCCCATTAGGCAATCCCCACAGATTCCAAGTATTTCCTCTCACAAAATAGTCTATTAACACTGGTTTAAAATACAATTATAAAAATAGTTTTTTTTTCACATTTTATTAAACAACCATAACATTCCTACTTCAAAGGCCAACACTTTCCACCATCCATTTTTCAAGGAAACTATCATTTTATAACAAAAACCCGACCCATACAATATGAGTATTAATATTCAATGAACCAACATTAATAGGAAATTAATTTTAGAGAATGTAAATTTAAATAAAAATATCTTACATTGAAAATTACCAACCAATACCTACCATATGCCAACGGTTGGTGACATATAATCATTGAGCACTAGTAACGAGAACACCCCTAGGAACTATCTAGTTGTGGGCCCCAGGTACCTCGTATCTTGGTGAAAAGTTACCATAAAAATATCCTTTTTCATGCATGAGCCAGTAGTAGTAAACATATCCATAACCTAGTGGTACCCAACATCATCATCATTATCATAGTTTAGTTAGTGTTGTCATCATCAAATGTGGTATGTTAAACAAGGGTCAAACCCCACTGGATCACTAACATACTAATACTAATCTGACCACCTAGATACCCATGATTTCGCTTTGTACTCAAACAAGTTCTACATCACATGATTCCACTTACACAATTAATCATCCAAACCAAGAATCACATTTCATAATCCTCCTCTTTCACATCACAAACCCATTCTTGAAAACATATGCACATCGAAACATTTGAAAATCACATCAAAAACAATGAGGAACACCACTTCCCCAACAATTTTTTAAACAAGCCTTTCCACATTCTAGTAAGAACATGATACTATAGAAACATTTCAAACATGCCTTTATGTTTACACACCTAAATACATTTACCAAAACATTTCCAATACATTTTTTAAACCATCTTCAAGTGTCAAATTCCAAACAGCCACTCAAGACAATCATTTTCCCAAATAAACACATCAAAAGACAAATGAGCATAACCCCATTAGTTTCCATTTTAAAAAAAATTTAGAAACCACGCGAAGGACACAACATTATTTAGAAAACAAGAACCATATAGGAAACCAATATTTTAAAGACCACTAGTTTAAAGCACCATCATCATTTGAGGGCACAATCGTGTGTGCACCTAGTGCACCCATAGATGTGCCAATACCCGATGGTGCAAAAAAATCCTAGAGGACACCCATAAAAAACCTTTTCCAAAAAACATACCAATATCTTTAAAAGCTCATTCGACCATCCACACTGTTTAGAGAACATAAAACAATCCACTTATGACCACAAAACCCTTTCCAAAACATTTTAACACATTTCACAAGATAAATAATTACCAAAACATACACACCAAGTCTTGACCACAAACAATAAACAACTATCACATCATAATTATGGCTAAATATTTCATAAAAACCCCCAATTAAACTATAATGAACAATGAAATTTTAAACAATAACCCTAGGTGAAATAAACCTAATAATTTCACACAAATCCCTTTGAAAACATATTTTAAGTAAATTTTACAGATATGAAAACATGATTCTCAATAATGCATAGATATTTTAGAGGTTCAATGTACATTTAAAAATTACATGAAAACACACAAGTGCTTGTGGAGTGTTCCAGAAAGGAAAAAGTTGGAAATTCCTACCTCAACCACGTGGGGATGCGATGAAACATCATGGTTGGAGAGATATAATCCCCACAGACCATTCACACACCCTAGATCCAAGTAAAAACTAACCAAACATAAACCCTAGACATTAGGGTTTTTCCATGGAAGAAAACCCCAAGGAAACCCCTAGAACAAAGAGGGATAGATAAGGAGAGAAGTTTTGTTGAAGGAAACATAAAGAATCACCAAAATCAGAGATCCAAGTCAAAAGTTATAAATCTCGTAAGTATATACATGGTTTGGCTCCACGGTTTATCAAATCATGCGTAAACTATGTGAGGGCTACTGGAAACTCATACTACTTTGCATGGTTAGGTTGCACAGTTTTCACAGGTCGTGCTCAAACCGTGAAACCCCAAAAATTGGCCGAAAACTCAAAAATTACACCCCAAACACTAGAAATGTTAATTCAAACATACATGAATGATTTAAACACAAAGTAGTGACATTATGGGTTTCATAAACTCCCTGACATGAAACATTATCTTAACCCCAAAATGAATAACTACTAATAGAAATAAAAGGAATCCCAAAAGAAAAAAAAACACAAGGAAATTTGTTGGGAACTAAACCCAAACCTCATCGAAAAGATCCAATATTGAGGAAAGAATAAAATGAAAGAGTATCTATGGTCGGGGTGTGACAAAAATACTTTTTTTCTAATTGATATTTTTTTTAGAAATTATTTCAAATACTTTTTAATGAAATTATCTAGAAATCATATTTTTAAATGGTTTTAAAAATGTGACTTATTATTGGATCACCCTTTTTTCATGTTAGTTTTAAGTGTCGGTATGTGTATTCTTAATTAAAATATGATCCCAGTATTATTTCAGAATGCTCAACATTTTAAATTCTTAAAATTGGATCCTAAAATGGTTTTTTATATTATTGTTATTTCCCGAAATTTTGGGTCTTTATATTAGTTGTAATTGCTGATTTAAATTAATATGGATTCTTATGTGATTTCAAAAAAGGGAAATTCAAAGATTTGGTATGTTAGGAAAACTCTATGGGATTTAGTGTGAATTCAATGTAAAAGAGTGATTTTCATTCTTAAATGGGTTTCTTGTATTTTAGAATGGATTCAAGTTGTTATAAAATGTTAGATTCCTTTTTACTATATGGATTTTCAAATTGATTTAGAACATGAAAGTGTGGGGTGAGAATGTCTTCTATATAAATGTTATTCTTTTTGAAGTAATGAGTCTCATTTGAAATATTGAAAATGATTTTTGAATGTGATAAATTTTTCAAGAGGTATTACCCATAGTTTTAGGAACATTAGATGTATGTTAACTATGTGATTCGACGTATCAGGCCCAGTTCAGAGGCAGGTGATTTTTTTTGATGACATAGAAATTAGGATGCACTCATGAAGGTAGATCAGTGGTGAGAGGTTTTGTTTATTTTTTAGTAAAAATAATAATAAGATAATATATGTTTTCTTGATAAAAAATCACTATGACATGAAATAGAGTGCATGGGAAACATGGGTATTTAGGTGGGAGGGTGAGGACTAGTGCACTAGTGATAAAAAGATGGTATAACTGGTTTCGTTAGATGGATTGACGATTAAAACACTAACTAAACTATGATAATGATTAACATCTACTATAATATTGGATGCTTCACCTCTCTAGTGGCTCGCGTAAGAGTATGGTACTGATTGTCGTTAATATTCTATTTTCATCGAAATTAAAAGGCCTCTAGGGTCCCATTTGAGCTAGTTATCTACAGGGATTTCCAAAAGTTCTTGTTTATGAAACAATTCTAATTTGTGAAATGGTTCCTGTGATGCAATATTAATTTCATTTGTTCCATGCTTATTCCATATTTTTCAAAAACCATATTTTAATTTTAAATTGGGATCCTTTCATTTTAAATGATAATGCATGATTTGAACTTATTTTGAAATAAAGTGGAAGATAAATTCATTTCATGAAGATAAAAACTTGTTAAATAAATTTTAAAATAATCAAATAAATTATTTAATTATTCCATGTTATCAAAACTACATTTTTTGAGATTTCTTTTATAGGTAAGTGCATATGGTTTTGTATGTCCATGGCATTTCTATTATGCATCATGGTGCTCACACCAACTCTATCTGTTCAATTTCAGTTTCCACTAGTTTTTGAATGATCAAAGATCATGAATGGTTCTTTTATTTGTTTTTGACCCATGTGATCACTTTTTGGTATGTTTAGTTTTATAAATTTTTTCTATTTTCCTGTTCTAGGGATTTTTAATTTTTTTAAAATTTTATTTCTCACCTATCTTTTATTTTTGGTCGAAAACATTTCTCAACAATCTTATTTAGATGCTTGGTAGTAGTTTCTATCCTATTGGGATCAGGAATTCCCTTTGTGCCCTGTCGTGGTCCAACTTGGGTGATCGATATAATTTTGACCAATGTCGGATCGTGACATGTTTTACAATTGAAGTGATTAATGGATGTTTGAATCATTTTTTAATGTGAATTAGAATAAATTAAATTAAACATATTAAAATATAATATTATATTTATTGTGTATAAAAATTGAAAATAGAAAATATTTCATCTATTGTGTTTTACTTGTGTTATCAAATATATAATAATTGATTGTAGAATGATGATAAAAGGTTGTAGTGTTTATTTGTTAAAAAAATTAATAAATTGGATTTTTTTATTTGGATAAATAATATTATTGATTAATTAGAATTATAACATGAAAAATTATAATATTTCTTTATAGGAAGATTAATAATATTTTTATTATGTTGGAACTAAGATTGTGTGTATGTTTTTCCCTTATGGTTTCTGTAAAATAAAAATAGTTTTTGTTTATTTTCTGTTATAATTATAGATTTTATTTTAGTTCTTAGTCTATTTTTTATAATTGGTATTATAGTGGGAATTAGGCTTCTAATTCTAGTGAGGAATTGTAAGATACCTTAATATATATGGTTTCTAAATTAATTGAGCTTATAATTCAGTACTGTAATGTATTATGGGGAATATGATAGTTGAAATTAATTGTTTTCTAATTCTTTGATATTAATTTTCAAATAATTCAAAAATTTATTTTCATATATCATTTTTCATTCATTAATATAGAGAACACATGTGAATGGTTATAATTTTTAGCTTAGAAAATTGTTGAGAAATATGCATGATATGAAATATAATGAGTTTTGGGATTTAATAGAGACCTTAAGTGAAATAAAATGTTTTATGATGTTTTATGTCATTTAAATTATTATACGAAAAAATAAAAATAATTATATAGTAATAATTCTCAATTATTTAAATGTTTAAATTGTTGTAATTGTTCTTAATGGTGATAATGGGGTAAATAGTTTAATTAGTAATATTATATTATATTAATGAGTTGAAATTTTTTTAATAGTGTTGTTTTGTGTGGTGAGTGATTAATAATGAATTTTTAAAGTCATTAGGTGTCATGTTGACTATAAAAATGTATTTTATATGATGTAATTTATTTTCGGATGAATAACTTCTATTAACCACTATAATTTAAACAATACATGAGGATAAGAGTGCTATAGTTAACATAATCATGTGTTAGGTTTAAGAAAGATGTGGTGTTATCAAGGGTTAGGAAGAAGCCATCTAAATAATGGTTTAATATGGAAATTTATGAAACTTTTAATGATGGAATGTAATAAATTTAATCATACAATATTATACAAATTTCCTATGCCCACAATTGATTTACAAGGATGTTCTTATAAATTTATTCAACAGTTTATAAAAAACTGAAAATGCTATATATAATAATATATAATATCATTTCTCTGTTATTATCGTAGAATTATATTATTATGAATTATACAAATGAAATCCCAAATTAATTTTTTTTAATTAATGTATATCCAAGAATCTTTATTTTTTAAAACAAAACAGTTTTGAATATCTAAATAGTAATGTGATGTAATTATTTTGGTGATAGATTATTTATGGATTAAAGAAATCAACATTAAGGTTATATATATTTTGATAATTATTTTAAATTGAATATTTTCAAAATAATTGACTTAAATAATGGATGTATATATGTGTGAGGTATATGGAGCACGATAAATAATATATGAATATGATACACTACTCCTAAAAATGATACACCTGCTATGATTTTTCTGAATAAGTAGTTCGGAAAATAATTCCTAATTAAATACAAGGGCGAAACGTATTTGATATTAAGTATAGGGATTTATAGACATCTATTTAAGTAATTTCTTAGTATATAATAGAAAATATAAATTGGAAAGATTAAAAATATGTTCACAATATATAACAATAGTATATGGGGTTTACTAGTGTTACATAGTTAATTTTTTCATAAAATAAATATACATTAACTATGATATAAAAGCAGAAAATGAATGATATTACTTATAATTTTATAATATGATAAATCATTTATACCATGTTTCCTACTAATCTAAAAGTTTTTTTAAACTAATTTATTCTAATAAAATATATTTTATTGTCTCATGAGAATTATATAAAATATCTATCATCAATTAAGAATATTTAATTATGAATCCATACTAATTAGAGGTGAGTAAAAATTAACCGTAAATGGTAACATTGATAATATAATCTATATAAAATTATATAATTTATGATCTCCATAAAATTTTTTTCTTAAACTATTTATTAGTTTATTGAAATTCATATAAGGGTCTAACATTGAATGATTCTGTAAAAGAAATAGTGCCCATTATTTAATTGAATACTTTAAAGGGCTCTTTTTATATTATTATTTGTGATATGTATTCCTTGGGTTGATTTTTATTCAATATTAGGATATTTCTAGTAAATATTTTTAGTGATGTTAAATTTTTTAGTGGATAATTCATTAATTAATGAGTAATAAAATATGAATTTCCTTGATTCATTTGAATATATGAATAAAAAATAATGATTTCTATCAAATAAATCACTATGAATCTTGTTACTTCACATACTATATGTCAAGTACTAGAATACTAATGGGGTGAAATAATATTCTTCTAATATTTTTTAAATATATTAATATAGTTTTATCACCTTGTAAAAAAATTAATATATTGGTTACTTTTAACTGATCATTATCAACAATCCATGTTTAGGATTATTGGACAGAAGGTGTGTTGTATTTTCATCTTTATGTTTATATTATATCATTTTAAAATAATTTCATTATAATTAGTCTTATGATTCGTTTTTTTTTCTTTTTTGACATTATTGAAATCTATCATAACTATTCCAACCAACCACATTACAATTACCTCATAAGAGGCACCATACTCTTATTCCCATAGTATCGTATCTAACAAATATAACAAAACATGATCCATAACTACCACTTACCTTATTATAATTTTTTATTTTAATTTCCCACATGGTATTATAATAAATGGATTTAATGAAGATAGAGTTAATTTTTTAATTAATTATATCTTGAAAATTATATTAATTCACAAATTAAATTAATGGGTTTTAGTATATAGGTTATTTTTCACATCTAGATTCAACCAATATCTCTGTTTTTGAAATTATTAAGGGGATATATATGATTCCTAGAGAAATTATTATACATCAAACCCCATTTTCAAATTCCCTATAATAAATATAAATTTATCATATCTTAAACTATATAACCATTTAGTATAATTAATCTAAAAAAATTGAATTAATATATTTTATTTAAAATTGAATATATTTTATTTCAACAGTTTTTTCAAATAGAAATACTTTGAAAGAGTTTTTTTCGCACTTCATATCATGGTCTAAAGTCAAGGTCCACCCCTATGTATGGTGGTATTTCATGGAATCGTTTTTTTATTTCTTTATTATTATCTGTAAAAAAATCAACAATAAAAAAGAGTATTAATGTAAATCCGAATGATTTTTAATCAAGAAACTAAAATATGATAACTAAATTAAATTATGTAATCTTCCTGTGAGTTATCATTTCCCAGTAATGTGCTACCTTAGAATCATTCATGATAGTTATGGAGTCTAAATCCCTACCGAAACTATCCACTATATAGATCATGCTTATATGGTATTCAAAGGTCACATAATTTTATGACTCATGAAGTCCTCAAAGCCTTACCAATATGGAAAATATAACAATGTTGGAAGAAAAATATTAACGCATTTATTACAATAGTAAAAAAACATTAAATCTCATTTTATTTTGTCCCCATATTTGTTCCCATGCATTAGCATTTACATCACATTGATGGTGCCATTAAGATAGTGTCCTAATTGGAATGATGTAAGAGTATTTGGAAACCATCACAATAAAATTACAATATTCTCACCCAATTCTACAATTGTCATGTTATCCTCATTATACTCATCCATCAGCTGTTTGAAATGGTCTCACAACTCATGCAGTTTGTGTGTGCCCAAGCAATAGAATTAAAAATTTGTTTTCAAAGAAAAAAATTTTATATCATTAAATATTATATTGACAATAAATTATAGTTAAAAAATTAGTATGGTTCTATTAATATACCTGATTCAAACTGATCTATGGGTACCATTAGATCCTTAGGCATTAAAGGATTCTCAATCCATATAGTAGCAGTGGGATCCAATGCCTACTCTTATGGAACAAAATGTGTTGGATTAGAAATAAAATTACTATGAACATTTAATCATAAGGAGAATGAAATAGAATGATATTAAGTCGTAATTTATGTATAAAATAATGTATTAGAAGGATGTGGATAAGGATCTGCCATCAGATAAGGGAATGATATACGAGGAGGATTATATGTAAATTGGTCAAAAAATAATTGCATCCTAAATATACCAGATGGATCTAACAACACTATGGGATAATATATTTTGATATATGGTATATTTGATGATGGGATATGGTGTGATTGGGTAATATGGGTTATATATGTAGCACTAGTTTCTCACACTTTCATCGCCTTGAAAATCACTACACTCATTATGTTCAGTAGAGAATAATTATATCATAAGTGCTCAATCCTAATAAATAATAAAAAAACCACTCGAAATTATATGATATTCATATATATATATATATATATGAAATAATATTCTCCCAATAAAATCTATCAGAGGAATTATTATCTCTCTTATATAGCTATTATTGTATAAAATCCACTTTTTACATCAATTCAATGTTTTTCATCTATTACATTTGGAAAAAAATATTCAATTAATTATAAATTAATAACATCTATTTTTGAAATTAAAAGAAATAAGAAATGACATGAATTAATTTTGATATTTTAAAAAAATTGTCAAGACTACATAAAATATGTGTGTCATAAATATTGTGGGACTTAAAGATAAAGTTTTAATAATGAGTTGGGGAGATAAAATAGTGAGAATGCGAAAGAAATAATAACAACATGATTGAAATTAATAATATAATACAAGGGGTTACAATTTATTTGGGTTTTTAGAAATGTTTTATCAAACATATGTTTTTATTGTATGATAACTAATAATTTTATGATATATGTAGTTTTGATATAATTCCAGAATATATTAATTAATATCATTTGAAATTTTTTTTTTAAATTATTTTTACTTATATTAATATAGGTAGTATAGTTTAATACCAGATATTCTTATTAACCATGAATCAAGAAGTCATATTAGGCTTTCATAATAGTTTTATTTATCTAGTTCATCTAATGTACATGATGTAAAGTGATAAAAAATATTTTATAAGGATATTGAATAAAAAATACATATAAAGTATCATAATTATTTGATATTAATTGAGTGAGATTGGGTGTTTTAATGTTTAATTGGTGAACCATTCAAATAAAAAATTTCCGTTGGTTAGCAGGTTCATGACATCTTAGATTATACTAATACAGTTGGGTGTGTAGAATTTTTTGAGACATGAAATGAATAATTTAAATATTTATAATTAAACATTGAAATTAATAATTTCATAATACTTTAAAATTTTAACAAAAAAATTTGTACTTTAATAAATAATTACATATGTACTATATATATATATCACACAAAATAATGGGTTAATATTAGATTTATAATGAATTAGAGAGTAAATTAATTTAAAAATAATAATTATATTACAATTATATTAAATAAAAAATTAAAAATTAAATATTAATAAATGTTACCATCATTCAATGAAACTAGAATCGAGAATAAAAATATAGGTTATTCATTCATACCAAAAAATTAAATGAAAATAATGGTTGACATAAGGGATAAAGTATATGGAAATTACCGATTTGGAATTGTAGAATAATCAAATGATAAACCTAAGGTACTATATAATTTAATAGATAGAAAATAAAACATAATGTCATAGTTTCTAGATCATAATGGTAGTGAAATGGACTGAGGGACGACCAAAAAATGGGTAATAGTACTTTGGTATACTAATAGATGAAAAAATAGTTCGGTAAACCAATCTATACAAATGGTTTTAAAAAATTGTTGAAATAATAATTTCATTAGTATGCTATAACAATAGTTAAAACAATTTTTATAGAATTAACAAATTAGGTGATCCGAACTGTTTTTCCTATCCATGGGTATAACCCCATTGGCAGTTTCAAGTAGTGGGAAAATAAATCATTTTTGAAGAATCCAAAAAACACATATAATGATAATTTTGATACGATGATTTAAAAAATGACACCCTTTATTTTCATATTAAATATTCAAATGTTTACTAAGTTAATTATAATTATTTTCTTTCAAAAAAACTAACAAACATTATAATAAAAACATATTTTTGAAGAATAAAATTTATTTAATAAAAATTGAGTGATTATTTAATATGAATTAGTAATTATATTCCTATTTTTTATAACCATTATATGTATTTCATATATTAGTTTATCCTATTAATACCCTCTAATTTAATGGCTTTGTAATAATGTTAATAAGATAATATTTTGTTGATTTTTTTGACTCGATGGTGTGTGTTGTGCGTGGTATCTTACATGTAGTACTTTTAAAATATTTTATTATAATATATCATAATTAAAATATCATCACACAAGATACATGGAGTGTATAAGAGGTTCATTTGAGCTGGCACAGTGGAGGTTCTATATTGAACTTCCTAGTTACATTAGTCATTATGTGGTACGTGAAGGAACATGAGTGGTTGGTTTTGAGAATAAATGTTGTGTTGGACTCCACTCAAAATAAGAGAGGTAAAGGAGACATGTTGTTGTTATTTAAGGTAATTTTGATTGTAGAATTAATCTATATATAATTAAATAAATTTAAAATAATAATATTTTCAAATTAATAATAATAGAGATTTGATAGATTAAATTGGTTTTAAAAATAATTTATTAGACCCTGATATATTAATTTATAAGGTATAAAATATTTATAGTGAATTTCATGTATAGTATTTCAAATTAAATTATGTTAAATTTTATTACAAATTTATAATATTAATATTAAACAAAATATATATGATTTACATTAATAATGAAGAGGGATAAGTTAATTTGGGTAATTACATACTTATGGAATGGGGAAAATAATTTCACATTCTCAATTTATATAATATAATCAATAGTGGAATTAAAAAAGTCAGGCATGAATTTATTCATTAAGAATTTATTAGTTGTTTATATTTGTGACAGTTCTAAAATGTTGATGATATGAAATTCATTATGAATTAATAAATTTCAGATATTTTTTTTTAAAAGGGTTTTTGTGTAAATGATGTGGAATAAGTAAGAATATTACATTATGATTAATGAAATGGTTTAGGATTTTTTTGAAACCCTATATTATGTAAAAAATGCATGACTATATTATGATAACTACTACATTGAAAATTTTGGTCCATATAAAATGTAGTATAACATTATATTTTTCATTAAAAGGTACCCCAATAAAGAAATATATAAAATATAAATGTAATTTTTTGTGTTAGAGCATAACATTTATTAAAATAGAAAAATATTGTTTTTAAGACAAAATAGAAAATTATATATTTGATTACTGATGTTAGAATTTATTAAAACAAATGATTTAATAACACCATCTTGATTGAGTGAAATTATTCATATGGAAAAATAAAATCATTTTATTACGTTTTGGATGAATATTCTTCTATATTAAACAAATGAAATACATCTTTCTTGATTGGTAGAGAGATACCCAGACCATGGTTATGGCCTTGAGGAAAAAGGAACAATATAAACTTATCCCAAATGATCATTACATCGTCTACAGGAACAGTGGTGTAGAGACCCGAAGCTTATCGTACATGAACATTACATTACTTTTGCGGAATACTTAGTACATAACAAAAACACACACACAAGGATCGTAATAGTTTAGTGTCTTTGGAAACTCGGAACGTAATCTTCTAATCGTGGTGAAAGATCTTCAATATCTCCCATAAAGATCTTCCCTTTTTTTTCTACCTAAAGCCTTTCTTTATATCCTGGGGAAAAGAAAACATAAAAGGGTGAGCTCGAATGCTCAGTAAGGGTAAACAAAAGAAAAATCAATCACATCATATTCATAAGAACATAACTTTAAGAAATCTTAACCTGCAAAAGAGAGAATAATTTCATAACATGGGATAAATCATAGTAGTGAAATGAAATCCCAATAATCATAACTTAAAACATGAAACTTTATGGCATACACACATAATCATAGAGAATCATTTCTTGTTAGTCAAGACTCATTTCCAAGACTATCTTAGTGAACAAAGTCCCTTTCTGAATCGAGTAACCCTCGTTTCAGTACTGTTTCACTGAACTGGTATAACCTACCATTCCAGCCATGTCTATCTCATGAGATATAAAATCTTTACCCAATGCATTAGAGGGAGATATAGGTCCCACCCATCTTATAATGAATCCTTTCTTATGTGTGCCACATAATCATAAATCATACATCATCGCATAACACATGTAACAAAAATGGGATTCTTGAAACATCATGACATCATAAAACAATTCATATAAGATAAAAGAATTCATAAAAATATTTCCATCACAACATAATCAAATCCATTTAATAATGGGGATAAAATCAGAACCCTTTTATTATCTTAGATGGAAAATAATTTTGATACAATACTTGAACTCCATTCTTGAGGAAAATTTCCTTTCTACTTCAAAAACATTTTTCCTTTCATAACATGTCATACGACTTTAAAATAAAAGAATATTATTAAGAATAAACTTGAAAACTTGTAAAGGAAGTTTCTTGGAAATAATGTTTTAAAAATCCATTTATGTCGTATAAGTTAAAAAAAACATTTTTCGTACTTTTGTCGGAAAAGTCAAAAAGTACCTCGTACGAAAAACGACAAAAGATTCCTTTCATATCTTTTACTAAAAACTCACCAAAGGGTAAAATTGGATTTAAAAAATTGTAGGTGGATGGAAATAATATTACATATTGATGAAACATGGATGTGGATGATAAAATACACCCCAGTACATACTTACGAATAAACAATCTCGGATAAAAATGAGATTGTGATATTTTCCTTTACCTTAGGTTCGATTTGCTTCGTATGTGTCCGAACCTCCTGTATAATGATTTAAATAATGTCATTGACTTATTACAGAATCATATTCATTGTTATGATATCATATATGGTTCACTTATGACATTATATTACCCGTTCTTTTGTAAATTCCATGTTAAAGAAGCGTTTTGGGTAAAATCGTTTCATTTATCGTAGGTGTTTTGACTTGTTGTTCTTGACATCATTATTACTTATATCATGATTTACTTACTTCCAGAATATAAAATATGATTTATATATCATATATATTCAGTATATATATATATATATAATAGATAGATAAATAAAATGAAAAACACCGTTCATGGAGACGGTAGTCCGTACGTACGCATGAACGCTATTTTTCTTTCCTTATTGTCTTGAATGGAAGTAAGTAGATGACATACATATATATATATACATAAATCCAGTATCATTATTATGTCATATATTTAATTAGTACTTATTATATATACTTTATAATCATTCATGAGTAGTTAATCATTAAGAATGAATCTCATCGTGTCGTGGAGACGGCATTCCGTACGTACGCACGAGCGATGATATCATTTCCATAAATATTGAATTGAATTGGAGTGGATTATAAAATATATCAGAATCAATATGATGTTGTAATAACTATGTATAGTTATTATTTACACCATTATACCCATCCATGTAAGGTGGTGGTGGAAAATAGATTACACCACGGCGTGGAGACGGTATTCCGTACGTACGCACGCGCGGTGATTTCTTTTTCCGTAGGATGGATAGATGGTGAAATAGGGTTGTTTCATACTTATAATAACATATCAGTATATGATTGATACTTATGTTATTACTTCATAATGAAACAACCTAAGAAGAAGAAGTGGAAGAAGAAATAAAGATGAAAGAATTGGTAACGGTAATTACCTCTTCTTTGAAGCGCCTCTTTGAGACCTCCTCTTAGGGCACTAAAATTGTTCTTTGAGGAAGACCAGAACCTCTAGGATGTTTCTAGGGAAGTGGAGAAGAGATTTTTGCAGGGTTTGGCCGAGCTTGAGTGCTCAATTTGGTGTGAGGAGGAGGGGGAGGAGGTGCCCTTTTATAAGGGAGGAGAGGGGCACCTTAGGAATATCTCAAAATATTATTTTATATTAAACTCAAAATCGGTTTATAATGGTTCCAAAGGGTCTTATTTCGAAGCTAAAGTGGGTATGGGTCGAAATCCTATCATCCAATAGGATTTAGACAAGTTTAGGGTATTATTTTAACCTTATCAATTAGATTTAACGCTAAGTTAAATAATTTAACTTTTACCGTGTCTTTTTGTTTTCTTACACTATATGGTTAATACACTTACTATAACATGCCAAACGAACCCCAAATTGTTTATTATTAATATAGATATCCTTATCTAAGTCATTTGTCCGAACCTTAGATTTTTAGGAATAAAATAACAATTAATAATATAATATTTGATTTAAAAACTATTTTGTGTCAATTTTGACACTATTTGATATATGATTTTTGTGAAAGTCATAACAGAATTATATGTTCGAACCAAGTTTATTAAATCAACACTAATATATCATAGTAACCTATAAAATTAGTGGAATTCATAAAAAGTCTCAAATAACATTCAGTTTGGTGTTTATAACATCAATTATGTCAATATTTCATTAATAAGATAATTACTGCATCATCTTTGTGTCATAAATAAATTAAATTATTTGATGTCTAAAAATTACAAATAAAATACCATTATGTAGGAAATCGTTTTAGCTTTATAATGAATATTTAAAATCTAATTTATCTTATGTATAACCTTATATTAAAAATGTTTTAGTAAATAAACTTTTATTTTAACTCTTTTAACTCTTCTTTGAATTAAATAATAATAAATGTCCTAATCTAATCCAAGTGGGCCTAAATGGTCATATTTTATTCCTAAGCTTGTTTTTGGTCGAATTACACTTGTCCAATAGAATTAGGACATGTGTTAGGGTAATAGTAATATCATATTTACCCTTAGTTACCCTATTTACTATTAACTGTGGTAAAAAAAAGTAAAAAGTTACTATTCACCAAAAAATTATTATTATCTCATTGAACCACATTTTACTTACTGATATCAACCGTGTCTATCGGATTTTCGAAATTCCATTCACAGAAGCGGTAAAATTAAGTTTTATGCAAAATTCAGTTTTTAACCTACCACTTAGTGGTTTCACTATTCATCAAAAATTGAAGTTTTTCAGAAAAATGCCAAAATTTCACCCTAAGCAATAATTGATATTCCGAATTCAAAAATGATTTCTATTTTACAAAATTCACAACACATAAGTTTCATTAATTAAATTAATTTCCGCTGTTACAACAAATAGCGTGTTTTTAAGAGATAATAACTATCAAAAGATTGACACTTGTTTATAACTGTTTTAAATGTGAAATTACATCCAATGACCAACATTGTATTAAATTGTAAAAATATATTCTAAATATACTTTAAAACTACTCCAATTAATAATTTATCACTATTAATTATTTCGATTAAAAAAATTTGTTTTTTAATTATAATTTAGTAATTTTCACTATTCATCAGAATATGAAAGTTATCCGAAATGTACCAAAATTTCACCTTAGGCTAAATTCGATACTCCGAATCCAAAAATGAAGTTCATTTTGAAAAATAAGATTTAAAGAATTTTAAAAAGTGGTTATTACTATTCATACCGGCTAGTTTTAATAATATTTTAATAGCATATCGTTGTTTAGTGAAACTCGGTATTGCGTATTACACACGCTATCGAGGAAGGTCGCGATTGCGTATAATGCAAGGCAAGTCAAGGATGCGTGTTGTGCAATCTCCTTTTGGTGTAGCGTACAACACAAGACATTAAAATATATATATATATATATATATATATATTTTTATAAAATCATGGGCTGTTACATTCTACCCCCCTTAAAATGAATTTCGCCCTCGAAATTCGTCGGGGTTATAAATGGTTTACTATTTGAAAGTTTCTTTAATAGAAACCCACATCGTAAAAAGGAATATCAAAACCAATCTTTAAAAACAAAAGTATGAAACGTAACGGTTACCCAAATAAACTAATCATTGGGTTTCCACTTAGGTGAAAATATGGATATGGAAGAGAAATCTAACCATCATGTTCTGATGGAGAGTGGTAGATAACATGGCTATGGAAAATCCAATAATCACAAATCCATAAATTTGTGACGATCTAAGGTACCATTCGATTCATCAGGTATAAGATCACTAGGACAACATTTTTGGTTTTCAAGATCATTTCCCTAAAGTTGAGAATTGGAATAAATACTTTCTTTATTTTGGTACAATCTCACTATTCTTCGTGCCTAGAACAATTTCCACTTCATCTCTTAAATAAATGAAGTTGAATTTGTTATTCGTGAAGTGTTAGCAGATCATGTGATAGAATGACGGGTCATTCCATCTGTCTCAAACAAAAGGTTAGCAAAAATTATATACATAAGTCGATCTATAGTGAGATTAATAATATATAGTTCCTAAAATGGACTTATACTTCATATATCATACTGCTTAATATAATAAAACTAGTTTCTACTAAACAGGGACTTCCTGTAGGCCAGTGGTAGGCGATAAAGGCCAGTCGCACTTCGGTTGTGGGTTCGATTCCCACAGCCTTGTCCGAAGCGATGGGTTGTCGCCCGTCCTGCAGGTTGTCCTTTTTCCAAAACTATATAACATCCCATCAATAATATCGAAAAAACAAACAATACTAACTTATGTCCAACATAATCTATTCCAATCTTTAGTCCAATCCATAATACTGCAGTCCATTCTCATAACATAGTGAAAATGATTACCAGAGATTTAATACCATCGTTGATCCCCATATATCATAAGATATATCTTGTTGGACACATTCCAAACATTCAAAGGCCTTAATCTTGTACTCTCTTGAATACCCATTGAACCTTAGTGAAAACTTGAATGCAGTTAAAAGTTAACACTTTCCACATACCAAAATCCTCAAAATTCTATATACTCAAACCATGATATCACTTAGTCCTTATATCAATCATGAGCTCATGAATACTGTCAAACATTTTATTTTCCCCTTATCCCTTCATTATGCGCATATCATCTTCATTCCAAAAATATCTGAATAACCTTTCATGGATACTGGTAACATTAATCAGACAATAATGTTACAATCCTTACATGTCTCTTTATTCCATAGTACCATGAGATTACTTATACAACATTACACATGATAAACATGTAATCATTCCACTACATTCTTAAACCATTGACCGAGCTTCAACAATTCTTTCATCTCACATACCATTGGTAGTCTCTTCATCATCATCCACATAAATACTTCCCATATGACCATACTGAATCTCTTCATGAGTCTTTCCCTTAGGGCATTTGTTTGCATAATGCCCATACATTCCACATTTAAAACACTTAACCATTTTTGATGTCGTAGCAATACCATTATCCTCATCCCTGGTATTAACTGAACCTTTTCCTTTGCACTTACTGGCTTTGTGTCCTTCTTTTCCACACCCAAAGCATCTTCCAGTTCCTTTGAAACATTCTCCTTGATGCCTCTTCCCACATGATTTACATAGGGGAAATTGAAATTTCTTTCCTCTATGATCATCATGAAACTCCATCTTTCTCTTATTAGTCGAGTCAGGAAACTTACCAAATTTTACTTTATTGATCATATTATGAGATTGCTGATTCGGCATAATAATGATGTTTGGACTTCCAAATCCCATTTCATTTGGTTGCTTATAAAGAATATCATTCCATTGTCCATCATTTCCTCCATTATCGTGAATCACCTTGTTTCCATCCATTTTCTAAAACCCAAAAAGAATAGCGTGAGAGGCAAAAATCATGATAGGGAAAACAACATAATAAAGGGGGAGTACCTTGAACATCTAACATCTTAGGTTTAATTCTATGATCGTTAGCGTAGTTCTAGTACTATAACCTATACGTATACTTAACCTTAGGGACATCCCTAGACATACCTTAGAAATATCTCTAGGGATCTCACTAACGTTTTCGCATCCTAGTTTCCAAAGGTTGACTAAACCTTTCCTCTGATACCAACTGTAGAGACCCGTATCTTGACGTACATTGACATTACATTACTTTTTCGGAATACTTAGTACATAACAAAAACACACACACAAGGATCGTAATAGTTTAGTGTCTTTGGAAACTCGGAACGTAATCTTCTAATCGTGGTGAAAGATCTTCAATATCTCCCATAAAGATCTTCCCTATTTTTCTACCTAAAGCCTTTCTTTATATCCTGGGGAAAAGAAAACATAAAAGGGTGAGCTCGAATGCTCAGTAAGGGTAAACAAAAGAAAAATCAATCACATCATATTCATAAGAACATAACTTTAAGAAATCTTAACCTGCAAAAGAGAGAATAATTTCATAACATGGGATAAATCATAGTAGTGAAATGAAATCCCAATAATCATAACTTAAAACATGAAACTTTATGGCATACACACATAATCATAGAGAATCATTTATTGTTAGTCAAGACTCATTGCCAAGACTATCTTAGTGGACAAAGTCCCTTTCTGAATCGAGTAACCCTCGTTTCAGTCCTGTTTCACTGAACCGGTATAACCTACCATTCCAGCCATGTCTATCTCATGAGATATAAAATCTTTACCCAATGCATTGGAGGGAGATATAGGTCCCACCCATCTTATAATTAATCCTTTCTTATGTGTGCCACATAATCATAAATCATACATCATCGCATAACACATGTAACAAAAATGGGATTCTTGAAACATCATGACATCATAAAACAATTCATATAAGATAAAAGAATTCATAAAAATATTTCCATCACAACATAATCAAATCCATTTAATAATAGGGATAAAAACAGAACCCTTTTATTATCTTAGATGGAAAATAATTTTGATAAAATACTTGAACTCCATTCTTGAGGAAAATGTCCTTTCTACTTCAAAAACATTTTTCCTTTCATAACATGTCATACGACTTTAAAATAAAAGAATATGATTAAAAATAAACATGAAAACTTGTAAAGGAAGTTTCTTGGAAATAATGTTTTAAAAATCCATTTATGTCGTATAAGTTAAAAAAAACATTCTTCGTACTTTTGTCGGAAAAGTCAAAAAGTATCTCGTACGAAAAATGACAAAAGATTCCTTTCATATCTTTTACTAAAAACTCACCAAAGGGTAAAATTGGATTTAAACAATTTTAGGTGGATGGAAATAATATTACATATTGATGAAACGTGGATTTGGATGATAAAATACACCCCAGTAAATACTTACGAATAAACAATCTCGGATAAAAATGAGATTGTGATATTTTCCCTTACCTTAGGTCTGATTTGCTTCGTATGTGTCCGAACCTCCTGTATAATGATTTATATAATGTCATTGACTTATTACAGATTCATATTCATTGTTATGATATCATATATGGTTCACTTATGACATTATATTACCCGTTCTTTTGTAAATTCCATGTTAAAGAAGCGTTTTGGGTAAAATCGTTTCATTTATTGTAGGTGTTTTGACTTGTTGTTCTTGACATCATTATTACTTATATCATGATTTACTTACTTCCAGAATATAAAATATGATTTATATATCATATATATTCAGTATATATATATATATATAATAGATAGATAAATAAAATGAAAAACACCGTTCATGGAGACGGTAGTCCGTACGTACGCATGAACGCTGTTTTTCTTTCCTTATTGTCTTGAAGGGAAGTAAGTAGATGACATACATATATATATATATATATACATAAATCCAGTATCATTATTATGTCATATATTTCATTAGTACTTATTATATATACTTTATAATCATTCATGAATAGTTAATCATTAAGAATGAATCTCATCGCGTCGTGGAGACGGTATTCCGTACGTACGCACGAGCGATGATATCATTTCCATAAATATTGAATTGAATTGGAGTGGATTATACAATATATCAGAATCAATATGATGTTGTAATAACTATGTATAGTTATTCTTAACACCATTATACCCATCCATGTAAGGTGGTGGTGGAAAATAGATTACACCACGGCGTGGAGACGGTATTCTGTACGTACGCACGCACGGTGATTTCTTTTTCCGTAGGATGGATAGATGGTGGAATAGGGTTGTTTCATAATTATAATAACATATCATTATATGAGTGATACTGATGTTATTACTTCATAATGAAACAACCTAAGAAGAAGAAGTGGAAGAAGAAATAAAGATGAAAGAATTGGTAACGGTAATTACCTCTTCTTTGAAGCGCCTCTTTGAGACCTCCTCTTAGGGCACTAAAATTGGTCTTTGAGGAAGACCAGAACCTCTAGGATGTTTCTAGGGAAGTGGAGAAGAGATTTTGGCAGGGGTTGTCCGAGCTTGAGTGCTCAATTTGGTGTGAGGAGGAGGGGGAGGAGGTGCCCTTTTATAAGGGAGGAGAGGGGCACCTTAGGAATATCTCAAAATATTATTTTATATTAAACTCAAAATCGGTTTATAATGGTTCCAAAGGGTCTTATTTCGAAGCTAAAGTGGGGATGGGTCGAAATCCTATCATCCAATAGGATTTAGACAAGTTTAGGGTATTATTTTAACCTTATCAATTAGATTTAACCCTAAGTTAAATAATTTAACTTTTACCGTGTCTTTTTGTTTTCTTACACTATATGGTTAATACACTTACTATAACATGCCAAACGAACCCCAAATTGTTTATTATTAATATATATATCCTTATCTAAGTCATTTGTCCGAACCTTAGATTTTTATGAATAAAATAACAATTAATAATATAATATTTGATTTGAAAACTATTTTGTATCAATTTTGACACTATTTGATATATGATTTTTGTGAAAGTCATAACAGAATTATATGTTCGAACCAAGTTTATTAAATCAACACTAATATATCATAGTAACCTATAGAATTAGTGGAATTCATAAAAAGTCTCATATAACATTCAGTTTGGTGTTTATAACATCAATTATGTCAATATTTCATTAATAAGATAATTACTGCATCATCTTTGTGTCATAAATAAATTAAATTATTTGATGTCTATAAATTACAAATAAAATACCATTATGTAGGAAATCGTTTTAGCTTTCTAATGAATATTTAAAATCTAATTTATCTTATGTATAATCCTATATTAATAATGTTTTAGTAAATGAACTTTGATTTTAACTCTTTTAACTCTTCTTTGAATTAAATAATAATAAATGTCCTAATCTAATCCAAGTGGGCCTAAATGGTCATATTTTATTTCTAAGCTTGTTTTTGGTCGAATTACACTTGTCCAATAGAATTAGGACATGTGTTAGGGTAATAGTAATATCCTATTTACCCTTAGTTACCCTATTTACTATTAACAGTGGTAAAAAAAGTAAAAAGTTACTATTCACCGAAAAATTATTTTTATCTCATTGAACCACATTTTACTTACTGATATCAACCGTGTCTGTCGGATTTTCGAAATTCCATTCACAGAAGCGGTAAAATTAAGTTTAATGCAAAATTCAGTTTTTAACCTACCACTTAGTGGTTTCACTATTCATCAAAAATTGAAGTTTTTCAGAAAAATGCCAAAATTTCACCCTAAGCTATAATTGATATTCCGAATTCAAAAATGATTTCTATTTTACAAAATTCACAACACATAAGTTGCATTAATTAAATTAATTTCCACTGTTACAACAAATAGCGTGTTTTTAAGAGATAATAACTATCAAAAGATTGACACTTGTTTATAACTGCTTTAAATGTGAAATTACATCCAATGACCAACATTGTATTAAATTGTAAAAATATATTCTAAATATACTTTAAAACTACTCCAATTAATAATTTATCACTATTAATTATTTCGATTAAAAAAAGTTGTTTTTTAATTATAATTTAGTAATTTTCACTATTCATCAGAATATGAAAGTTATCCGAAATGTACCAAAATTTCACCTTAGGCTAAATTCGATACTCCGAATCCAAAAATGAAGTTTATTTTGAAAAATAAGATTTAAAGAATTTTAAAAAGTGGTTATTACTATTCATACCTGCTAGTTTTAATAATATTTTAATAGCATATCGTTGTTTAGTGAAACTCGGTATTGCGTATTACACATGCTATCGAGGAAGGTCGCGATTGCGTGTAATGCAAGGCAAGTCAAGGATGCGTGTTGTGCAATCTCCTTTTGGTGTAGCGTACAACACAAGACATTAAAATATATATATATATATATATATTTATAAAATCTTGGGCTGTTACAAGTGGACCATATCCCAAGAATAAGGCCACAATACCCTCACTTGAATGCCCTAATACTCACCCTAATGGGCCATTGGTTGCCCTGTACCCATTATACCCCACACCAACCAAGACCTTTACATGACACACATCCATCATTTCACCCTTATCTACCATACCCAACCTCATGATATCACGATTTCCCACTATTTTAGGCATACATCAAGCAATCAATTCGAAAATCCTCATAGCCTTCCCCCCATCCCATTGATGGTGGTGGATGCTAGAACTCACTATCACGTTATCCTAGTAATCCCCAAATAAATTACCATCAACAGGTTTTCAAAATCCCGTAGTTTGATTCATCTATGGATCACACACTATCCACCTTCCATTAACATTTCTAGAGTCCTATGACAGTCATCGTTCAACAAGATTTTTCACTCTCCTTCCATCTCCACACATGTAGGTAAAATCCAACCCCACAAAAATAGGGGCACAAATGTGATGAGGATTAAGTACATGTAAAAGTCATATGATTATTGTAATTATTTAGAGTAATGGTAATTGATTCCATAAATTCTATGTTAGATAAATAAATGTAATATTGACCCATAAAATTTTTTAGAATTAATTGACCTCATAGAGTATGTTACATTTGTGACATTAGATGAATATAAATTATGTCAATGTTAATAAAGTGATATTAAACATATTTTAGTGTACGTAAATGGATAGTTCAATAATAAAATGTTCATTATTATTGAGTTATTACTACTATAATTCACTAAGATTGGAATGTGTAAATAGTTGAGTATGTTATGATATATTTGTAAAATCAAAGAAAAATTATTTTCTGACCGATATAAAGGGATCTATGATAATAAGTGAGGTGCTTGTTTAAAGACATATCTTCATTAAAAAGAGATGAAGAATGTGATTTAAGGATATCCATAATAAATGGGATACAATGATGTTTTCTATGAACCATATTTTCAAAATAATAGTGAGTTGATTTGGACCATACCCCTCCCACCTATTGATTTGGATAGGGTCAAGGAACGATTAATATATAAATCCACTCTATGAAATCACATATCAAGGTTGAAATAGATCAAATACATTTATGAAATAGTATTTTTTGAGTAGTTCCTATTTCACATCTATTATAGGATGGTTATTTATTGGCAATTACTCCTATATCCCAGTTTTATGAATGGGATAGATATTATCATACCTATATGATTACATTCTTTCCCTCCCAAAACTCAAGAACAATGGGGTAGATGATGGTCAATATATTATCACTAATTCTAACTATACAAATAGAATTTACATAGATCACATATTCTACTATATCCTTGAAGATATTTATTTTATACTATCACCCTAATATATAATTTGAGCCCCATGGATTTGTATTTACCCCAGCGTGATGACATGTATAAATCTACCAAATTTAAATAAGCGTACATCTTCACACAATTTTGATATTTGTGGATATTTATATTTAATCGTACATCTCATCATCTCTATATCTATTGTTATTTTTTAATCAAGAATTGTATGATGTTCTGTGAGGTCATATTACTATTTTATAATAATCCTTACGCAAATATCATTATTTTATATGAATTAGAAAAGTGAGATGTGGGAATATCATTTTGAATTTACCATGATTACTATTATGTTAGATAATAACAAATTTGTGTAATTGTATTTCCTTTACATTAATTATTGTTGATGTATATAAACAATATATGTTAAGGGGGTCAATAAATTTCATGGGGAGATAAAACTGAGTATTATTTGTAACCCATATATACTCATATGTGTGTTTTAAGTCCATTTTCGTGAAAATAAATATATGTATTTTAGAGGATGTATATGAGTTGTAAATGATGTAGCTAATGGAATGGGGATAACTCATTTGAAATGTAATCATTTGTCATTATGGATCGATGTTTAATCTATTTACGTTGTGTTAATTGAATCTAATGATTTCATTTATATGATATTACATTAAATCATAAATATTGTAATTTTATATAAACTTGTTATTTCTCAATTTTTAACACATTAATCTCATTGTCTATAATTCATCAAGAGAGTAAGTCAGGCATTCTATTAATATTTAATTACTCACATCAGTTTTTCCTGATACATCTAACTTAGTTTATAGTTAGTTGTAAATGGGTGGTGTTATTGGGAATATTACTAATGAGCATGTTAGGATAAGACACATCAACCACGTATTTGATTAATTGTTGGATGAATAACTTTTTTGAACCACTAAATCTCATTATTGATAGAGAAGCCACTATCTTCCTTCACTGCCATAGATGGATGAAAATCTACAGACAAAATTGATGTTTCTAAATTTTTTTATATCATGTTTTCTGAATTAAAAGTATCTTAGAATTATAACACTATGTCATTTAAAGAACTTATAAATCAACGAATATTTATAGAGAATGTTAATATGATAAAACTTGAACTCTTATCTTATGGAAAGTTAGTTTATTAAATAATATAATTCTTATCTTAGTTCAGTTTATTTTAGTGGTTAAAAAAATGTAATAATTTTAAATAATATTCTACATTATTTTAATATTTATTCCAATTATCTAAAAAACATCTAAATATATACTTAGAATATCACATAAATCGAGAATCAAAATTTCAAAATCATTATTTCCTCATAATTTGGAGAAGATAAATAATAAATATATAAAAACCCTTCATCATATAATTATTATCTTAGATCTAAAATATTATATATACGTAATGGATAAAAATATTTCCCATTAATAATGACCTCAAATATTAATATTGACTAATTTTATGGAAATTTAATTATTTTATTCATTGTTTAATCCACATCATATAAGAATTTCATTTAATTAAACATTTAATATTGAAATATAAATTAATATCTGAATGAAAAGAATAATTCGCCAATAGTGGGATCCACATCATCTCCTATAAAATCCATTTTCATAGGTTTATTCCTTAACCTCATAGGTATCCATAATTTATATGAAACTTTATATCTCAATTTCATGGATATGAATCCAAAAAATGAATATATATTGGAATTTTTTTATCAAAATTATTTTTATATAATAAATTATAAATAATTTTTATATTATGATTCTAAAATAATCACCATCTCCACTAAAATGTTCAAATATCAAAAGAAAATTTCAAAAAAAAGTAGCTCAATCAAAAGTATCTAAAATAGATATCATGACAATGTATATTTCCATAATTTATGTCTTTATTAGGCAAGAAATTGTAATTTTTCAATTTTAATTCCAAATATAGAATTTATCACAATGACTTTTATGATATTTAACTGAACAACTAAATGATATATTTTAATTAATTCGATATAATATTAATTAATATAAGTGTAATATAGTTACTAATTTCCATATATATAAGAATTTTTTTCTATTAAAAATTTAGTTTTAAATGAATTAAATATGATTCAAAAGTTTATAGTATGATCTTGGTGTTTTTAGATTAATTATGAACACTTATAATATATTAGGGTTTTCATTTTACCACATTGGTTGGATTTACATAAATATCACTATATTTTTCCTTATATTTGATTGTGAAAATTAATTTTGATATTCATATATAATATGGTTCTTATGATATGATTCAATCACAGATTACTTATTTTATAAGGTTAAATAGAATTTATTTTAATATATTATAATATGATGTCTGGTATTAAGGGTAATAATTCCATATGTTATATTTATACACTTGGTCAATGTCTCCATCATAGGTTCAACTGAATTAATGAAAAATGAGCCACATATGATATTTTAACCAACCTAGGTAGAGTATTTTTTTTAATTAGCACACAAAAGTGTTGTATCTATCACATATGTGATTTTTTATGAGTTATTACCTTATTAATATTTAGACTTGTGCTTTCCCCATGGTTATTTTGAGTGTTTTAGGTGAAAAATGTTTTTTTAGTATTGGTAGTAGGTGGTTCATTGTTTCCACATAGATAGGGTAAACTATGCTCCAAACCTGGATAAATTATGAACACTAGATAGTGGCTCAATCCAAGCTGCACGATCATGTGGCATACCCTAGGAAAATATGTTGTTGTTATCCTATTGGGTAGAGGAGAACGTATGGTATTCACGTAGTTTGGATAACCATGTGGGATATCTTTATAGACCCTCCAGGTCATTAATGTTTAAATCATAACATTATATAGTAACCCAATATTAACCCCAATCCACCCATAATTCAAACCATATAGAATATCCAACCATCTGAGCTTTCTACTCTCCCCCAATGCCCCCTTAAACTCCAATTTTTGAGTTGTTTTCGCCTCGGGTCATCATGAGTCATCAAGTTAGCATCTTTATTCTTGATTTATTCCCACTCCCTAAGGATTAACTTCCCTATTTATAAGGTTATTAATTACATGTATGTCAGTTAACCAAATAATGTTTCAATGTTCAGTTTTTTGTAAAAATACCTGATGATTTTTGTTCAATCATTTCTTTTTAAGTTCTCTTGGGGGTGCAGTTGAGGTTTTCCACTATATATTGGATTTTTTTCAATGTAGGGAAGGTCGTACAATGTTTTATCATTATTATATAACATTTTCTTACTCACTTTTCTTTCAAAATGTGTACTATGGTTTTCATGAGAGGTGGTAAATGTGGTGTCAAATTTATTTTAAGATAGTATTAGATGAGATATAGTCATCCAATTGAAGTGGGTGGGGATTCAAGTGTTTTTTCCATTCATTTTTTTAACAAAAGTGTTTTATTGATTGTGAAAATAGAGTAATTTTTGTGATAAACATTTAATTATTGTGAATGTGTATTAAAATGGGGGTTTCATAGGTGAAATGGTGTTTTTCATGTGCATCTTTGGGTATGAGAATGTGGTGATATGAATTACATGTGAAATGGAAATTGATTAGAATGGGAATATTCGGTATCAAGGTGGGTGGAAAATAAGAAGTATTCTAGTTTGATTAATAGGGTCAATGCCTTGTTCCTTCCATTAGGATTGTTGATACAACACTAACTAAACATTGATCACTGCAACCATCTAGAACACGGGTATATCTTCCCCTCTAGTGGGTCGTGGATGAAGAAGTTGAGGTTTAGGATTTCTATACTGTGTTTTACTATGATACAAGGTTCCTAGTGGTACACTAGTGCTAGTACCTATATGAATTTACCACGACATGGTTCCCTCTTATGATGTGGTTTTTACCATCATCATAGGTCGATGATTGTGTTTTTGTTAACTGGAAAAGCGTGTTTTTACAAATTTTTTTCATAAAATGATGTATTATAAATCATTCAAAGTCTTTTTTTAAACCTAGAACATAGAATTTCCTTCTAATATTATAGCATAAAATATTTCCTTTGGGTGGATTCTTTTTAGGATTTTCCTGACACTCTATATACACCTTTGGGTGTATATACACTATGACGTGTTTGGATTAGGTAAGGGAATGATTTTTCATGTCATTAGTAGAGCTTCAGGATAGTGTTCCTCTAATATAGGTGTTGTTGGAAGTGTTCTGAATGTCTTGGAACTCTTATTTTATGGAGGTTTTTTGATTTTCACTCCTGTTGATTCTTCTCCCATTTTTGTTTTCACGAACCAACCCGGGTCAACCCTGAACCATTCACCCGATCCGGTCCACGACAAGTCCCGAGGGGCATTCTCAATCCCCCCGTGATGGAAACCAGTGTCGGGCATCAAAATTTAATTGTTGGGAATGATTTGGCCCATAAAGAGAAAATAAACACAGGGAACTAACCAAATACTGACAATACAACAATGACTAGTAGCAGAAAAGAAAACTAAACAGCTAAACATACCTCCATGTGACCTCTCAGGTCACCTCCCAACCAATGGCTGACCTTGCTCCAATAATGAGAAACTCATCCAAGAAAACCTTTCCAAAGGGAACCTGAAACTGAAATGATAAAATAGGCATGAGCATTAAAAATGCTCAGTAGGGTTTCCAAGGTAAACCACAAAATCCAAGTCTCCTTTCCCAACACAAACCTTTAACACTTTTTTGAAAAATACAAATATAAAATTAGTTTTTCCATAGTTTAAAAACAAGAAACATTCGTTTTCTATTAGAAAATCCAATGCATACTACAAAAAATTTTGGAAACATTTTCCATTTTATAAATAGAACCCAAACAATGTACACCAAGGATGTTCTATAAAGAAACAGACAACAGTGTATGTTGAAAACAAGTATGGAAAAAACTAAACAAGCAATGTGAATAATCTAGTAACCATGGGTGATCCTAAACATCCCTAGACAACCCCTGGACGTACTCGGTTTCAGAACAACCTGGCAGCTTATGGTGAAGCTCCTAAGTCTATAAAAAACTGTCCGCCCTACTGACCAATCCAGTGGCAAAGCCCGCCTGGCCTATCAATGAATCCAGGGGGTACCAACCTGTCTAATCGGGGTTTATCAGCAACTGTCACTCGATCATCTAAAAGACACCCAGGAACCCATGGTGGTTATAATAATACTGTGTAAGTAGGAAGGCCCTCGCACGTGTGACTCATCTCACCACAATTGCTTACCCCAAACACGGACACATCCTATGCGTTCACCCATAAAGGGTTCCCCTAGACAGGAGCAACCCCAAATAGACATTCAGCTATTTCATATTAAATAATGTGCCAACCGGGCCCTCATGTCTTACAATCATCAAAGCCATTTAAAACTATTTTCAATACCATAGAGTTGCCAAACATGCACATAGTTGTCAAAACACCATCCTTTCAAGGAATCAACACAACCATTATAGTAAAACTGAAACTGTCAAAAGGACCTTTAACTTGTCATGTCCAAAAGTATTACCTAAAACATCACACAAACTCCACTTTTTCTTTTACAAATCCAAACAGGCATATGCTCAAAGATTTCATTTCAATCCATTTTAGAACTCACACAGGAACTGAACGTCATTTAGAAAAACACGAATCATTTTCACAAAATTGTCATTCACTTTAAACTAATCCCAAATGCACACTGAAAAACAACCTTCACACATTTCAAAAACTAACTCAAACCACATGCGCAACCACATGAACTCTTTCCACAATTAATGAAGTCAGTTTCACTATTAAATAACCCACTATGAAAAATGGTTAAACAATTTGAAGATGTAAGCCATGGCCTAAAACACCAAACTCAGTCAAATCTAATATTGTGACTACATACACACCGATGTCACACCAAAACACAGTTCGTCATTCTTGCACAGTTAAATACACTTACTACACAATTCATAAAATACTAGAAAAGACACACTCTGGGTTTTCTTAAAAGAAAGCATTCCACGCTACAAAAGTATATTACGCATATTAAACAATCTTAAAAACTGTGTTTGCACCAAATAAATTAAATAAAGAACATGTAAAATTAATTGGATATGCAGAATAATCTATCAAGTAATGTTTACACACAAAACTACCTACACATAATGTGTTAATTTCTTCTAAATATATTTTAACAAACTTAAATAATATAAAAACCCTACAATGAGTTAACCACAGAAATTATGAATGTGTGAGTGGTATTTAAAAATTTATTTGAAGCATGCAAGTGTCATGAATTGTGTGGGAAAGGAAAAATTTGGAAAATGCCTACCTCGGTATAGGAACAACGTCACAAAATTCACTCTCTAAATGCACCGCGCTTCAATCGCACTGCAAACAACATAACTAGACCCTAAAAATCAAAACATGAAACTGTTCATACCCAAAATTTATCCAGAACAACATAAAACCCTAAGAAGGGGGAATGAAATTACTGGAGGGAGAGGTAAAGGGTGATCAGGTCACTGCATGGGGGGGGGGTGTCACCGCCGGGAGTAGGTCATGGCCGGAGCAGTTACGACCAGTGGAGGAGATGGCCGGAAGAGCGACGACCGACGAAGATATGACCGGAGGAGCTGCGGCCGGAGGAGCTACGGTCAGAGGAGGGAGTCGGTGAAGGGTCTTGCGGAGGGAGTGAGGTAGTGGGGCGAGGCCGTGACAGCATGGCCAGAGCGGGGAGGTGCGGGATGTGGAGAGGGGGAGAAGTAGGGAAGGGGGTGCGGCTGGCCTCACGCGGGTAAAGAAGAGGAGCAGGGGGGTTCTCTCGCGGGTAGATTAGGGTTACGCTGTTTTTTTCATTCTATTATTATAATAATAATAATAATATAATGAAAATTATAATACCATTAATATAATAATAATAATATCATAATTAATAACATTAATAATAATAATAATAATAATATCAATAATAATATCAACACAATATTATTATTATTATTATCGAACGTTCTTTTAAAAAATAAATATAATTTTAAACCATTGATTTATCTTATTCTGAAATTCGGGTCACCGCGCGCTCGTCGCACGACTTAATAAACCGTGCATAAGTCTCACGCCTCAATTGAGACTACTCGGGAATTCTTACAAGCACTTGGGGGAATCGTGCGGCTACCGCCCATCATGTGGTGACCGCGCACGGGTCTGAAACCTGCTAAAAATTTTAAACGTCAGAAATTTTAATCTAGGACCCAGCTCGGACCTTCGCATAAGAACCCGAAGCCAAAAATTAATAAAATAAAAATAAAGTAAAAATTCAGGGTGTGACAATTTTCCCCACCATAGACACTTTCTGCCCCCATAAAGTCACCCAGCCGAACAATAAACAAAACAAGAAACAATGCCTTACTGAAACAAAAATAAACCACAAAACAAGAGAATGGGAGAACACAAGAGGGATATCCCCACCAATAGAACTCAACAAGAGTAGAAATTTAACATCCAAACATAGCACCCCGGGAAGGGCGGAGGCCGATGCGGGAACTCACAACATACCCAAACTAACTTCCATAGCACGAGCGAACAACACCTCCAAGCAGTACAAAACCCAAGAAGTGAACCAGAGCATAACTACAACATCAAATCTTGCACATGCACTTACATCTCCAAACGAACACCGCTAAACTGAGATTAACTCCCAGAAGGTCCAAACACAATTTTACGAGAAGCGTTCAATTCAGAGAACCACGTCCATACAAAATGAACTTCATTGATTATAATAGGTCAAGTCCATCATAACTTCACAACGAAACAATGAACTCACAACAACGCCAAAACTTTAACCAATATAAAAACAAGAACAAAAAAATTTAAAAGTTTCACCTCCAACACAGAACCCAAAATCCGAACAGAGGCTGCACACCCCCGGCAACTTCTGACTATGCGCGAGTTTCACCCCGAGACCTATGGCCGGGGCTCTGATGGCAGAAGTATCTCCACCATCATAGTCAGGAACTGAAATTTCTCATGTCATAGCATCTTCTTCAGGTGACACTTCCTGCTGAACTTCTCTAGATAACCTAGACGGCTGCAACAATGACACGTCTTCTGAGGGGTGCGACATGACGATTTCACGTGCCTGAACCGACCACAATGGTTGCACACCACTGAATGGTCTGAAGGACTAAAACCCAGAAACACTGCAGAGGACTCTTTAATAACATGTCCCTCTGGCACACCCTGCTCTCCAATTGGGGAACCTTTATGAGAAAATGGATCTGCTAGATTTCCAACCATCTGTGCTCCAGAGACCAACTCATCCAGGTATGCCTCATCCACCAGCATCTCAAAACGATGGTCCTTAGAAGGGAGGACATTCTACCTGATCTCTGGACGAAGACCCCCGATGAAAAGAGAAGTCATCATCAAATCCTGTGATGTTTCCTCCAGAGGAAAACACACAAGCTCCTTGAAATGGTCTACATAAGTTGTCACTATCTATTTTTCTTGTTTAATGCACATAAGATCGTCCATTTTTATCGCCTTCACTACTTTGGGTATAATCCTTCAGACAAAAAAGAACTCAAAAACGTCCCAATTCATCCCAAATTGCATTGATGGAAGGGATAATAACTCCTATTCATCCAGGGATGGACCGTCGAACAGACCCAAAACAGTGAAAACTCTTATAGCTTCGGGAGTTCCCAATACCCTGAAGACACGATCGACCTCTTCAACCCACTTTGCTGCCTCTAACGGACCTCGATCACTGTGAAGGACATGCAACATCCGAGAAGGATGAAAATCCAGTAATGACTTATCAGAAACCTTGTGGATCTTTCTGGGTCGAATTTTTTAAACAACATATAAAACACAGGGCCAAAACCAATATCAAGTCGAAGCAATATCATTGAAAGCACTTTCATCAAAAAATAGCCATGTTAAAACCAAAAAAATACAAAAACAACACAAAGATCATTTTTTTCATTTTATATTTCAAAAACACTTTCATTCAAGGACACTTTCCAAATACCAAAACCACTTTTCACAATCCAAAATTCCAAGCCAAAAATCCACTCCTCAAAGAAAAAACCAATTTTCAAAACATTTATATTTCAAAAAGTACCCAAGGTATCCTATGAATCATAACATGTGTGTCCACCCATTTTCAACCACATCATCCATAAAAATGTTTCCACCATGCACTTCCTGTACACACCAACACACATGTGATCTTCCATAAAGAGTACCAAAGGTCACATCCTCTCCTCCTCGAAACCCAAGCACTTACCAAATTTCCAACCCAAAACACTTCAAAATTTAAAACTTGTTTTACCAATTTAAAATTTTTTTGTAGAAAACACTTTCATTTGAAAACCCACTTTTATTTCCAAAAGCACTATTTCACCACCCACAATCAAACAGAGGACAACTTACAATGATTAAGCGGAATGAGGAACTAGCAGTTACGCTTAACCCGACGTCATGGTAGTGAGTCACGCCCCAAGTGACCGTCTACAACTAGGAGAAACATAAACCACGCACTTGGACTCTACATGGGTCACTACTCCATGGGATTTCACGTCGTGACACCTGTTTTACTTCATTGTCATCCCTCGATCCAAAAAAAACACAGGACTCAAATCTCGGACTACCCCTGGTGACTCGAGGTTTGGACTGAGCGAGGGTTCATAACACCCTTATCCTACCTACCTCCCGAGTCCCGAAAGTCCTAATATCCATCTACCGAACACCCCACAAAACAAGGGTCTCCTCTAATACCATTTTGTCACGAACCAAATTGGGTCGAGCTTGAACCGGTCACCTGAGCTGGTCTGCGGCATGTCCCGAGGGGCGTTCCTAATCCCCCCAGAAAGGAAACCATTATCGGGCATAAAAATTTAATTGTTGGGAACGATTTGGCCCATAATGATAAAATAAGCATAAGAAACTAACCAAAGACTGACAATAAAACAATTAATTACAGTAGAAAGGAAAACTAAACAGCTAAACGTACCTCCATATTACCTCTCCGATCACTTCCCGACCAAAGGCCGACCTTGCTCCAATAATGAGCAACTCAACCAAAAAAACCTGTGCAACGGGAACCTGCAACTAGAATGATAAAATAGGCATGAGTAGTAAAAATTCTCAGTAGGGTTTCCTAGTTAAACCACAGTATCCATGTATCCTTTCACAACACAAACCGTTAACACTGGTTTGAAAAATACAAATATAAAAGTAGTTTCTCCACATTTTAAAAACAAATAAACATACTTTTTATATTTTAAAATCTAGTGCACACAACACAAAATTTCAGAAACATTTTCCATTTTATAAATAGAATCCAAACAAGGTACACCAAGGATGTTCTAAAAAGAAACAAACAACAGTTTATGTTGGAAACAAGTATGGCCGAAAGTTAACAAGCAGTGTGAATAATCCAGTAACCATTGGTGATACTAATCATCCCTAGACACTATTTGAAGTACTCAGTTTTGGAACCACCTTCCGGCGTATGGTGAATCTCCTAAGTATATAACCAACTGGTCGCCCTACTGACCCATCCAGTGGCAAAGCCCGCCAGGCCTAACAACAAATCCAGGGGTACCAACTCGTCTAATCAGGGTGGATCAGTAACCATCACTCGATCATTTAAAAGACACCCAGGAACCCATTGTGGTTATAATAATACTTTGTAAGTAGGAAGTCCCTCGCACACGTGACTCATATCACATCACTTGCCTACCCCATACACAGACACTTCTTATGCGTTCACCCATAAAGGTTTACCCTATACAGGAGCGCCCTCGAATAGACATTCAGTATCTTTATAATAAATAAAGTGAAAACCGGGCAGTCCCGTCATACAATCATCAAATCCATTTAATTTTTTTTCAAAACCATAGAGTTCCAAAAAGGGAAGATAGTTGTCAGAACACCAACCTTTCAAGGAATCAGCACAAGCATTACACTAAAACTGAAAGTGTCAAATGGACTATTAACTTGTCGTGTCCAAAAGTATTACCCAAAAAATCACACAAACTCCACTTTTTCTTTTACAAAGCCATATGGGCATATACTCAATGATTTCATTTCAGTCTATTTTAGAACTCTCATAATAACTCAACGACATTTAGAAAAATAGGAATCATTTTCACAAAATTGTCATTCACATTAAACCAAACCCAAATGCACACCGAAAAAATACCTTCGCACCTTTCAAAAACCAACTCACTCCACTTGTGCAACCATATGAACTCTTTCCACAATTAAAGAAGTCATTTTCACTATTAAATAAACAACTATGAAAATTTTTTAAACAATTTTAAGAAGTAACCCTTGGCCTAAAACACCAAACTTAGTCATATCTTCTTTTGTGAATAAATGCACATCGATGTCACAGCAAAACACAGATCACATTTCATGCACAGTTAAATACACTAATTGAACAGTTCATAAAAGACTAGAAACGACACACTATGGGTTTTCATAAAATAAAGCATTCCATGATACAAAACCATATTACGCATATTAAACACTCTTAAAAACTATGTTTCCACCAAACAAATTATCTAAAGAACTTGTTAAATTAATTGGATTGGCAGAATAATCTATCAAGTAATGTTTACACACAAAACTACCTACACATAATGAGTGAATTTATTCAAAGGTATTTTAACAAACATAAATAATATAAAACACTACCATGAGTTAACCGAAATAATTATGAAGGTTCGAGTGATATTTAAAAACTTATTTGAAGCACGCAAGTGTCATGAATTGTGCGTGAAATGAAAAATTCAGAAAACGCCTTTCTATGTATAGGAATGACTTCACAAAATTCGTGTGCAAAATCCACCACGCTTCTATCACACTGCAAACAACTTAACTAGACCCTAATGATCAAAGAATGAAACCGTTCATACCCAAAATTTAACAAAAAAACATAAAACCCTATTAATAGGGAATGAAATTACAGGAGGGAGTGTGAAAGGGAGATTGGGTCGCTGCAGGGGGGTTGCCGCTAGAAGGAGGTCACAGCTAGAGGAGGTGCGTCTGGTGGAGGAGGTGACTGGAGGAGTGATAACAGTAGAAGATACGGCCGGAGGAGCTGTGGCTCGAGGAGCTGTGGCCAGAGGAGGGTGCCGGTGAAGGGCAGTGCGGAGGGAGCGAGGCGGAAGGGTGAAGCCGTGACAGCATGGCCAGAGTGGGGATGTGCTGGATGCAGTGAGGGGGAGAATCAGGGAAGGGGGTGCGGCTGGCCTCATGCAGGTAGAGGAGAGGAGGAGGGGGGCGGGGTTCACCAACAGGTAGATTAGGGGTAGGCTCTTTTTTTCATTCTATTATCATAATAAAAATAAAAATAATAATAATAATATAATGACAATTATAGTACCATTAATATAATAATAATAATATCATCATTAATGACATTAATATCCTTAATAATAATAATAATAATATTAATATCAACACAATATTATAATTATTATTATTGAAATTTCTTAAAAAATATATTAAAATTTTAATCCATTTATTTTTTTGATTCTGAAAGCTGAGTCACCGCGTGCTCATCACACGGCTTAATAAACCATACGCAAGTAGTGCACCTTAACTCAGACCACTTGGGCACTCTCACAAGCACCTGGGGGAATCACGCAGCTACCGCCCACCATGAGGTGATCGCGCATGGGTCTAAAACCCACAAAAAATATTAAACCACAGGAATTTTAATATGAGTCCCAGCCCAGAACATGGGGTGAGAACCCAAAGCCTAAAATTAATAAAATAAAAATAAACTAAAAATTCAGGGTGTGACATAGGTATTTTGGTTTATTATTGTTGTTGGTGAAATTTTGTAAAGTAATTAACAACATTTTTTTATCTATTTTAGTTTTTGATATTGTTCTTAATGTGATGCTTTATTTTTTATAACTGTTTTTGGTTATTTATTATTGCATTAATCTTTCACAAAATGGTATTATTGATACCAAGCTAATAGTTTCCCATCTATTGGTATCAGGAATGTCCCTTGGGCCATGTCAGGATTGAGTTGGGTGTCATGTCAGATGGAATTCCTACTTGTTTTTCGAAAAAATGTTACCAGGGGGATTTTCCAATTATTTGTGTCTTATATTTTTATAACCTATCTATATAGTATAGTTCTATTATTTTTTGGGCTTAAAGTTCTATTTGGTATTGGGGTTACTTCCCAACAGACCTCATGACATAACATGAGATGCCATGGGATTTTTGGAATATGATTTGAATTCAACTCTATGTGATAAACAGAGGTTTTAGACTATGCATGGACACCGAGTGGTGGTGAAGTGGTTGGGATTATTATTGTAGTTAATGTGGTTTAGTTTTTTTCTAGGATTATTTCAAATTTGTTTTTGTTGATGAAAATTTTTAGAATGATGTATTGATCATTTTATCTCTTGGTTGATTCCTACTATAGCATCATGCCTCTATGAAGACCTCATCTGCAACAACATGAAGAAGATAGTGATAATTATCCCTCACTAATTGATCTGAGCCTAGAGGAATTCATGGTTTGATCTATATGTTCCTTAAGACAATATGTGGGCTCAGGTCCTGATCATGTTAGGGATGCTAAACATTTTCCTTGAAAGGAAAGGGATCAAGAGTTCCTAAAGACCAATGATAATTTTTTGGTGTCACAGACCTCCATGAAACATAAGAGTGTCTTGGGGTGGTAGAGAGTATTTTTGAGTTTCTTGATACTCCTGAGCTGAGAAATGTAAAATGTGATTCATTCTTGCTAGATGTTGTTAGTTAGAGGTGTGTGAATTTTGTGCAACAATCTAGGAGAACGATTTAATCTGATGGAAGGAGTTGATGGTCATGTTCGATAATTAGTGTTTCCATATCACATTGTATTATTCAAATACCCATGATTTATTAGACCTTCACTATGTGGATCAGACCGTGATGGAGTATCTTAACACCTTCATAGACTGGGATCACTTTGTCTCGAATTATTTTCAAATGAGTAATTGATGGAGGAAATTTTTAAAATGGTGCTAGGAAAAAATATTTCATATAATCACTTATTAAAAAAAATTGAAGACTTGTGAGGAGGACGTTTTCATTATTTTATGGTGGAGATCGATCATAGTGGAAATCCGGGCTTCTAAGGGGCAGAGTCAGTAGTATTCTATGTTAGAGGAAGTTCATCTTAAAATAAAATGAAGTGGGATGAGAAGGAGAAGAAGGGATATGGTAGTTCAGGACCCGCCTTCTATATTTTCATTATCCATGGTGTTGGTGCATGATTGGTTGTGTTCCATCAGCGTGGGACAACATTGCATATGCGGATGTTTTTTTACTCCAACACCGAACATGACATCATTGTAGTACTATGGTGAAATAGATATGGTTTTTTAAGGTATCACATCCATACTAGGGTAGAGCATGTTCTTTAGACTCTAGAGGTATATTAACTCAGTTAGAGCGATCTAGGATAGTGGGTTTTAGGTTGGGTGATCATGTTGAAAGTGTTGGATCCACTTCTAGGTAGAGTGACATCAAGGTAGAAAAATTAATTAGTGGATATTCACAAGCCTATGAAGAGAGAATGCATCTTCATGCACTGGATACAGAAACACATAAATATATAGTGGGAATTACGATAGTTTAGCATGCCATTATTGTTTCATTATCCATAATCATTTAATTGTGTTATAATAATGAATTTGTGTTGCTTATTTATTCTCATATTGTGGATTCATAGAAATTATCAAATGAGTGTACACATTATTTGATGCAGTTAGTGACCCCTCTTAGTAAGAAGTGGGATTGTGGTTTATGTTATCTATCATGTGCACTGATCATTTCCTAGGTAGATCTAGAATGGGATTTAATAGATATACAAATGTACCTCTTCGATGTGATTCATTGTATGAATTGGATGTTTCATTTCAATGTGAACATAGATTATAATTAGTGATGAGTTTGTTTCCTGGTACTTATTGGGATTACCTAGTGTATTCAAGGTGAAAGGGATCCTTATATAGGATGTTCTAGACAACCCCTTTAGGAATTGGGAAATCCAGTTCATTTGTTTCAATTGATAATGTTAGAGGATGTAGGGGGTGTTCTTGAGGGTGGATTACCGCTTATGATGGGGATTTGTTTCTAGTGGTATATCATGAAACATTATGGGTTTTACACTAGAAAAGAAAGTATAGGCCAAAATATATATGGATCTGGGAACATAGATTATAACTCTTACCACATACCATATTGACCCCATTGAGTTAAGGAAATTAAAGGAACAACTAGTCTATCTTGAATCTAATGGATTTCATTCTTCTGATCATCTTTCATTGGGATACCATAGTTATATTTTCATAAAAAAATTCAATGATCTCTTAGGTTGTGTGTTGATTACTGGAATCTAATTGTGGTGACTATTATAAAGAAATATCCATTTCCCCGTATTAATGACCATTATAGTCATATTACAGAATCATGGTATATTTCCATGATCAATGATTCATTCAGGGTACCACCAAGTCACATTTAGAGAGGAAAATTTATTGAAAATAGCCTTCCCCAGTAGTGATAGCCACAATGAGAATATTCTCATGCTTTTATGGTTAAATAATTCTCCATATGTCTTTATGGTCATTTTGAACATGGTTATTTTTCTATTATCTTGAATTCTTTACCATGGTATTTGTGCACGACATCCTTGTCTATTCTAGGACCGAGAAGGAGCATGAGAAGAATCTAATGACTATGTTGGGAATACATCAATTTCATATATTCAATGAATTTTTTTCAAGTGAACCTTTTATATTAGGGAGGAATTGTTTCTAGGTCAAGTGACAATAGAACAAGGGGTTTCAGTGTAACCTAATAAGATCAATGCAATGATTTAATGGGAGAAGCCGAAGAATGTTTTTGAAATCAAGATCAATTTATTCTGAGTAGGGTATTATTTGTTCTTTCTTTAGTATTTCTCTCACCTTTCTCCTCCCACAAAATTTCATTCCCAAAAAGGTGTATTGTTTGAGTGGATCCTAGTTTGTGTTGCGTCCTTTGATGATATTAAGAAGTAATTAACCACAAAAATTGTTTTGTTTTTTTTTTCAAATCTATAATGTATTATGGGGTATATTGTGATGATTCATGTATGGGTGTTTAGTGTTTGATATTTAAGGATTAGAATGGGGTTTCATATGGTTTTATCCAAAATTTACCACTTAAAAATAATTACCCAACCAATGAACAAGATTTTTAATCAATGAGCCATGCATTGAATTCATGCCATCATTATCATTTTGGGGGGAAATTTTTTAGTTTATTCAGATCATATTATTTTATAATATATATTCTCCTAAGAATATCTAATTTTATATTATCTTAATTAGTTTTAGTAGCTTCATGGGATCAATTTTGATATTGTGAATACTCTATGAAAAGGTAATGTAGTGGAAGATACTCTGTGTAGGATAGTCTTGGTGAAACCATTGAATATGCCCATTTATTTGTTGTATTTTATATGCACTTTTTGAAAAAAATGTGTATATAAGCTAAGGAGTATAACATAGGTGTGGTCAAGGATAGTTTTTAGCGGACACCTTCCCTTCTAGAGTTTATTTTCTAAGTTAATATGAATTACTGGTAGTGGAATTGTTCCATGTACTCTCTAAATGACGAGGAGGTTCTATGTGAGTGTTTTTTTCTCTAGGGAGGGTGTTTTCTAATTTAAGGTATGATTCATTCTACCATTTTCAATGAATAATGAGGAGATGAAAGAGAGAAAGTTGTAGCAGTGGCATATTGATCCTCGTACCACCATCCTTTTCATGTTGTGCATCGTTAGTTCTGTCTTCCTCATAGGAGATAAGACATATCTGATTTCATATCTAAGAGATATATGTGTCATAAGGTTGAAGAAGAGTTCTAGAGACCCTCCAGTTTTCCTTATCACCTTTCTATTACTACCTGGATGTGGGAATATGTCACCATGGATTGGATTTTAGGCATTCCTCATAAACATTGGGGTAGAATTATACTTGGGCAGTGATTGACCATCTAACCAAATCATTACATTTCATTCAAATCATAGATTCAAAAAAAAGTGGAAGATTTGGGATAGTTTTATATTCTATAAATATGGAGGATTAATGGTGTTTTATCTTCCATTTTTTAGACAGGAACCCTCATTTCACATCATGGTTTTGGGAAGATCTTCATAAAGAATTGGGGTCACATTTCAAGTTGAGTATGACAAATCATCATCAAACAAAGGGTCAACTAGAGTAGGTGAATGAGATCATGGAAGACATGACTATTGAATGTGTGTGTGATTTTCAAGCTTGTGGGTTAACCACTTGGGGTTGTTGGAGTTTTCATATTATAAGAGTTAAAAATCCCCAATAAGAGTTACACCCTTTGAGGATCCTTATGGCCGACTATGTCTCTCTCCATTATGATGTGATGATGTTGGTGAAACATCATTTTTGGGACCAATCATTGTGAAGGAAACATTTTCTATATTGGGGTCGATCAGGTAGATTTTTTGATGGCACACAATAACCACAAGTCTTATGCAGACCAAAGGTGATGAGATTTTGATATCATTGTGGGTGGTCAGGTGTTTCTAAAAGTGTATCGTCTCTTTGGTCACCATTATCCTAGTAATCATGGTATGAGAATGATGTGGTATTGTAGAATATTTTATATTACTACGTTATTTGTTAATATGACATACCTAGTGTATTTTTATTCATAGATGATGTCAATACATGAGGTGTTTCATGATTCACATTAGAAGAAGTATAATCTGGAACCATTTCAAGTATTTAATTGGGAATATACATAACTAAGATTAAATATTATTGTCTTGAGATGCCAATAAAAATTGTGGATTCCTCGGAGAAAGTACTTCATTAAATGTTTAACCCATCGGTCCTAGTCTTTTGACAACATGGTAATGATGATAATGTGACTTTGAAGAGTAAGATTTTGCTTGAGTAGCAATATCTCTTTTTTTGTATGATCGTACATCATGATTAGTATTGACAGATGAAAATTTTAATACTGAAGAGAATTTTCACCTACATAATTTTATTTTGAGGTATTCTCCTATTTATTTTTTGGATTGGTTCTTTACCTATGGTATTACTTATGGTTTTTGAATAAAAATAGAGTTTTGGGATCCATGATAGGATGTGTATGTCTATGGGGAACTGTGAATCTTGGAAAGTGATTGCGTCTAAGTCATATGATTAATGACACAGGCATGTGGCCTCCCCTTGGAAATTCTTATACTGATCTCTTATTGGATATAAGAGACCTCGTGGTTGTCATAATGTTTGGAAAACCATGTGGGATAACTATGTATCCTATCCAATTAATTAAAATTAGAAATTTAAAATTATATATTCCCCATATTTTAACCTCAAACCACCCCAAATTCGAAACAGATGGGATTTTCATCCATAAAATCGTCATCCTATACCTCTTTTCCCCCTTGAACTACAATTTTTGGGTGTTTCTAGACTTAGTAATTCAATAATAATCATATATGTATCTGATTTCTTGATTTCATTCATCTTTCAATAGTTATGCTTCCCTCTATCAAGGGTACTTATTTTCAATGGGATTTGTTTCAATAATAGGGGTTAAATCTAGAGTTTTTGGAACAATTCTTGAGGTTTTGGGTTTAATGATGCATTTAATTGGTTCTCATAGAGGAGAGGTCTAGATTTTCCCCCAGATTCTAGAAGATTCTATGGGTATGTTATTCGATGTTTTAGCATTTTTTGATTCCTTTGGAATGATTTCTTTTCACCCTAAAATGTTTTTAATAGTTTGTGAAAATATGGAAAACTGATAATTGAAAAGTATTTGTGTTTCTTATTTTTTGATAGATTGGTTTTAAAGGAAATAGGTTGTTTTTCATGTGTGAATCCTTACATTGTTCTTAATGGTATATTATTGATTGTGAAAATGGTGAGAAGTTTTTTTGATAAATTATTTGGTTGAATGTGTATTTAATCTGTATTTAATTATGTGTAATTGTGGGTTTTAAAGTGTTTCTATTTTTCTTGACGTGTGTATATGTAATTTTTGATATGTGTGACATGTGAAATAGAAAATATAAAAAAGGTAAATCCTTGGTATCAAGGTGGGATGGCTATAACTAGTTTGATATATAGAGCAGTGGGGCTGAGGCATGCTTCCTTCTATGAGTATTGAAGATAAAGAACTAAATATAAATTGATGATTGTAGATCACTAGTACATGGGATAAAATCCTCGATATTTTCTCGTGTAGAAGGAAATTATGGGTTGTTGTCTCTATACATGGTATCATAGATATATGAGGTTCCTAGTGTCCCAATAGTTCCAGTTCTTATAGGTATTTACCATGACTTGGTGCTCACTAGTGATTTGGTTCTAACAATTGACATATAATGAAACAAAATTTTATTTTTAACAGCAAATAATAATTTTATGAAAATATAATTCATAAGAATACTTATTATAAATGATTATTTATACATTATTAAAACATTAAAATTGATGTTTCATCAAATATTTTTTTGTGTAATCTTTAATTTGGGTGCAATCCAATTTTGATTTGGATAACACCTAACATAATTCTTAGGGTGTATGTATACTTTGTTATGTCTGACAGAGGTAAAGGTATGATGCTTTTGGGTGATGGTGGATCTCGTTTCTTATATTTCTCAATTTTAGGGGTTTCGGAGGTGGTTTGAGGGTGTTGGCCATTTCATTTCATAGAGGTTTTTGAGTTGTGGTCTAGCTGGATTCCCTACCATTTGGGTATTTTGGTTTCATTTTGGATATTTATTAAAAGTTGTAAAATGTTTAACTAGAATTTTTTGTTTACCTTTTGCCTTTAGATATTGGTCATAGTGTGATTATTTATTATAGAGAATTGTTAATGTTTAATAATAATGGAAGTAATAATACCCAAAAATATATTTTTGACACCCAAGATCTAGTTTCAAGACAGTGGGGAATGAGAAAAACCTTTTGGCCATGTCATGGTTGGGTTTGGTGTCAAGTCGGAAGGAATAACGGTTCAGTTTATAACAGCATCTAACAATCTGGATGATATATATATATATATATCTTCTATGTAAGTAAAAGAAATAACTATTTTTTGATAGATGAAGACATATATTACAAAACTTATGAAATTTATTTTGATAGTTATGATAGTTTCTTACAATGGTTACTGATGTATTCTTCTTCACAAAACCATTCTGTCACTAAATTCACCTCACATAGAAGTTTGTTCTTTATATATTTTTTAAATTGATTCCATTCATACATGAACTCTTGATTCCATTTTTAAAAAATATGAAATAATATCCTTTATAAAATGTTACCTTACATAATTTAAACATGCATATAATTCAAATAATTAACATAAAAAATGTTATGTCGTACAACTATAACAAAATCCCAATAATGGATGTTTTAGTGTCTTTGATGATTAACATCCATATATTTTTCATCCATAATGAAAATTTTCTACTCTAAAATAATATTTATTTCTTATTACATAAATATCTCCAACAGACCATCCCTATAAAACAATTTAACCTAAATATATTCATGTATGCAATTTCATTGGTAATGGAAAAAAAATATTTGTGATCAAACACTATATCAGGGAATTCCTGGTAGGATGGTTTTAATAATATGAATATTTTGAAACCTGATAATTGTAGATTTATCATTTTAATATAATATTTACAAATAAGTCTCCTCTATAATTTTTGATAATAGAAACTAAAATTTCGAATAGAAAAACATTAACCATATAATTAGTGTCTATGAAAATCATGGAAATATGTCAAAGGTGAATGATATTATATGTTCATTGAAATATAAATGTCGGGAACAAAACCATGGATAACAAGAAATCATAGTTCTGGATATGATTATTAGTTTCCTCTAAGTATTTAATTTAAATTTTGATCAAACTAATCATTAATAATTTGGTAAATATTATTTATTATGAGTCATGAATATACTATTATTTAATTATATTTATGTAAAATAAATTATTGAATCATTGAATATAATATTCTAAAAAAAGCACATAGATCCTACATATGTACGGATTACCATATTTATGACCATAGGTAGTTTCATGTTCATCAGTGCATCTTAAGGTTTACATTAATGGTAATATTGATGAATTATTTTACTCTTCATGTAAATTAAATATTTATTAAATTATAATTCATTACATTTATGATAATGTTTTCTATTCATTAGGGAATGAGATCATTAATCCAGTATATGTGCGGAATACTGTCTCCCTGAAAGACATATCTCATTTCCCATAAACACCTAAAAACTATTGGAATAAACAGTAATTTGTATGTTAGTATTATATTATAAAATTATTATAATTATAAAATGATATATTTTTATATACTATTACTGCATTCATTCATTCATTCATTTATAAATGGGTTTGTTAATCATGCATATATACAGACTACAACCACTATGATAGACAAATTTCATTTGTCAACCCTAGAGATAATTAATTGTTATATGAAAGTATTTTGTTAGCATATATGATATATAAGACATGTATATGATTCTAAATATTTTATAATAACATTATTTAGTAGAAAAATCGTACTCATTATATCATTATGAATTTTTTTGGTATGTTTAATGCTAACTTTAGAGAAGCTGTAATGTTTCTATAGTGAAAGATTGTTAAATGTTATATACTATTGATGAAATGTGATAATAATGTATTAAATATTTTATAAATTTTTATGTTTAATATAGATTATTAACATTATTTAATATATTTCCAAAATTGTTATGGTTGTTTTGTAGTAATATAGAGTGTGATCAAACTAATTAGGGAAACATGGTATGTAATTATTCCAACAATATCCCTTCATTAATACACCTTTTAATTTATGAATCAATTTAATATTATATTTATTATATGATTAACATATCATATTTTATCATGAAATATATTTTAATCATGTTATTTTATATTCTTATTCACTATAATCTTCATTAATGTGTCTTGACTTAAATTATACTCCAATTGAAAATGTTTTATGTACTGAAGTACTATTTTCTATGAGTCAAGAAATATCTTCTTTACTTTGATCATAAATTTATATTTTTCCTAAAATTATATTTTCAAATTTTATATATAATTTTTCTCTATTTATATTACATCTCTTCATTAATATCATTACCTTTAATGAAAGTATTCCTCAAATGAAATCACATTTTTGTTAAGAATAACTCTTATAATACCAAATGGAAATTTTTATTACATATCCACATCTGAACAATTATATATTAATTTTATAATGTTCATAGACTAACAAAAAAATATTGTACTAAATACATATGATACAAATAAGATATAAATTGAATAGAAAAATAAAAATGGCAGTTGATAATGGTGGCCATAAATGATAAACAACGAGTGGATGTTCTTATATAATGAAATTTCATTAAATTGGAAGGGACCATGAGATATTTTAAATAAAAAAAGTACCATCTACCAAAAAATCCATAAAAATCCCATATTTCACAAATTATACTTCTCTATAAATATTTCCAGAAAATTATATGGTGTATTTGTAGTCAGTAGTTTCTAAAAATATATGCCATTTTGAAAGGCAGAACCACTTTCCGTTAAGTATACAGACCAATGCCTGTATATCCAATTCAATAAAATCAACCAATATATTGAACATATTTCTCATTAAAAATATGAATGCATGGATTTTTTTTTCACCAATGGATCTACTACAAATATAGTATGTAATAATTCCCACAATAACTGAACATCTTTTTTCTCTCACCAACCCCCTGCCTCATCTCTCAATCGATGGATAATCCATCAACATATGGTTTAGAATCATGCATGGTAGATTCTAACTAATACATATTCCCTTATTAATGTGGCATGGGCCTATAGAACTGGGTCATAGAAATAATTTTCATAACATAGCAGAATTCCATGCTCCTTCGATGGTCAACACTAGTTCAATGACAAATGCCTTCATATATACTCAGAGAAAAGTGCATAAGTGTCTTACACCCTCTCATGACATGTATCAATCTTCCCACAAATTTCTATTAATAGATACTACGATTAAAACATATATTTTCTTATCTATTCCTTTGTTACCCAATCCTTAAAACAAACTAGAGAGGCGATCTAGAAAAGGGTTACTAACACAAACGATATTCACTATTTTCCACATGGAATCCCATAGACTTCTCTCGCACTCACCATCAAAAAATTGGTTCGTTACTTCTGAGTGTGGTCTATCACTAATAGTATCACCAATATTCTATACTCCAACCTTTATTTTTCACGTTCTCATCTGTTGGGAACTCCTCGTTCCCGATCTGTTATTGGATAAAGATCTTCTTGATTGGAATATCATTACCCCATAGATTAATTAACCACTCAACCACCCTTATTTGATTGTGAAAAAGGATCTCGATGTCATGGGTTTGGAATATTCCTAAGAGTTAATATGTAATGAAACGATGGTCATCAGCACAAACCAAACTAATGTTCTCAACAACAGGCCTTTATTTTAATAGGAATTAAAGATTTTTCATATGATTCATATTGAAAAATGATTTCTTCTAATTTAATATTTTAAAAAGTTACAAAATTCGTCATTTTAAAATAATTATAAAAAGTTCATTTTCTTATAAATTGAATTTATTAATATGTTTTTTAAAAGTAAAAACATTTTAATTTGTTTATGGCTCTTTCTGATGAAAATAAAATAACATTTTTTTGTTTTTCTAAAAACGTGTCATTCCATACCCATTTTCATTTTTAAGAGACATACTCTCTATTTATTCAAGTAATTAAAGGATATTATATTTTTCATGGATTAATAAAATATTCATTTTAAAAGAAAAATCAAAAAAATATTGATGTTGTTATTTTAAAATATATCTTCCTAATTCTTGTAAGATTATTTTTCATCCATGTAGTAGGCATGACCAAGTGTATTCATAAAATATTACCATCAAAATTATTTATATTGGTGGTTTATGAAATTCAATTTTACATATGTTGTATAATCCATCACAGCTTTGATTCATTCCTATTCATCCCCAGATAAAAGAATGATTTAAGTCCATTTATTTTCTATTGACAATCCATATGTTTCATTTCATGATTGACGAGAGTTAACAAAAATTACCTATACATCAGATGATTGGGGAAATAGTTTTATAAAACATTTATCCATTTATTATATAGTTATAATACGATATTTTTATTTGTATTAATTGAGTTCGTTTTTCCTAGGGTAATTCATATAGTAATTGTATAAAAATTTATTTTCCATTGTTTTAGAATCATATATTTATCGATGAAATCATGAATAATTCTTCTATGAAACACCTAAAACGGATATAAAACCAATTTTATTTCCATTGGTTTTTATGATATGTTGAATGAAATCATGTTGAATACATATATAGGTCATTAATAATGATATAGGTTCGCCCATTATTATATATCCTCTTAATTAATTGTGAAATTCTTCCACATCATGATATATCATTGTTTCGGGGATGTGATCCCAGCAAACAATGGTGCAAGGGAATTTATCCTATACAGTAGTTTTATGTTAATGAGTAAAAGATCCATTAAATCTAATTAATATTCCATGTTTGGGTTTTTTCCAAATTCTAATGATTCAATTTTATTATGTTATAAACCTATATTTACCTATGATATCATCTATTCATTTCATGCTTTCATTCATATGATCATCCCCATTTTTATTTCCCGTTATGTCTCATGTCTCCCATGATATACAGTAATATTATTATAGATAACCTTACTGAACATTAGAGATCACACCTTATTTATTCCTTCCACCAGGTTATTAAAGAGTGTATAATGTTTGTAATGCTTAGAATAATATCTTATTTGAAGAATTTATAGATGATGGTGAAGAGTTATTATGGATATATTAACTTCTTATATGGTGTAGAAAGATTTTTATATTTTATGAAATACTAGTGATATATTAATTTTTTATCATAATTCAATAAAACTATTATCGAAGAAGTATTTGGACTATAGAAATGTGAAAAATATAATAAACATATTTGTGTATCAAAAACCCTTTTGTATGTTATGTGTTTTGGCATCATATTTGGGAGCATAGTTTTGGGGAACTACAATATGATGAATTAAATAATGATATATATATATATATAATGTTCTTAATTAATACATATTTTTTTTACTATTTTCAAATATATAAGAACCCTATTTTAAAAAATATCATTTTATTATTCAATATTTGTTTTCATTAATAATGGGTTTTAATTAATTATTGTGATTTAATATTATAATTAATTTCCTCAAATCTTAGAAATTGATTATACTGTAAAAGAATAAATCTTTGATAAAATAAGCATTACCTAATTTGTATAGGGTGAAAGTTTAGGATCTTTCTAGAATGATTGATTTTTCAATGATATATAGAAATATAAATCTCATTAAATACTATATTTTATTATAATGTACTAAAATAATTTTAAAATATAATTAATATTAATTTAGTTAATGTTGAATAAAAATAATCTAAACAAATTTCATCCAAAATGATTTGTTTGTCACTTTTTCTAAAATAAATTTTATACATAAAATGAATTTTTCAAGAACATCGTTTTTCAACTCATTTTAAAGGTTATTTAGAACACAATTTCAATGACTTATAGGAATTTAATTTTAGAAAATTTATGCCATATTTGGAATAATCATGCGTGTTTTTGATAAATATATCAACAATATTTTTATTCATAATGAATAGTACACATGAAAAAAGTAATCCACACATTAATTGTTAAATATTGGTAACTTGGGTTAAAAATAATCTTAAAGGGATATAAATTTTCTTTAACACATTAATTAAATATTTTCGATTAGTGTAGTTTTGCCACAAAGATCATATATAATTAAAAATGTAAGATTTTTTTTGTTTGTTTACGCTAAAGACCATTATATTATTTAATGTAATAAATAATTACAAAATTTCATTATCATTATTTAAATATCAGTTATTTGTTTCTATATGTTTTAAAAAAAGTCACGAATAATTGTAAATGATAATTTATAATGTGACTAAAATATTTTTTCATAATATATTATTTACTTCTAGTTGATAAATAATTAACATAAATTCTAAATCAATGCCACAAAAGTTCTTGTTCAAGTATTATAAAAAAAAATTAAATGATACTAAAAACATAAAATGAAATAATATTTGATCATTTATGGAATTGCTTGTTATTTTTAGATAAGAAAATGAATTTTAAATTTGTTAAAGGTTTACATTCAGTGAAAATTATTTCCTTGATACTATTATAAATGAAACAATTTCTATAGTCTATAAAATATATTAATTATAATCTTTATTAACACTTATTTTATTAAATGATTAAAAATTCATGAATATCATATCATTGGTCATGTGGTTGGGGTATATTCAAGCTAATGAGAAATTTTTCACAAATGTGAAACTTATCCTTTTATAGTAACATTCATGACCCCCAAATAGTATGTAACATTCCTATAGTATGGATAATCAAATTTATTCACAAGTGGATCAAACATAATATAGAAGGCAAAAAACATGACTTATACAATTTAAAATTTTATTAGATGAGAAAACTTGGACATATACTTATATAAGAATTGAAATATACTAATTTCATGTAGAATAAAAAAAATTAGTTTTATTATTTTTTATAATTTAAATGATTTTAATGTTTCCCATATTCTCTCTTACATTTGTTCATTACCCGTCCTCTATTTCTCGCACTTCTCAAGCCATGTAGTCTGACTATATTATACTGAAATCATTCCCCATCATTCCAACCCCACTTAATGGATGTCCTCCTGTCACCAAAATACCAACCTAGTTTTGTTATTGTGTAATTCAATGGAGCTTCTTCAAAGAGTAGTATTTTACGTACATATAAAAAAATTGGACTATTGGTAAGAGGTATATTTAACAGAGTTCCATTTTTATTGGGTTATGAAACATATTATTGGATATTCTCATTCCATGATTTTGTTCGATTTAATATCTAGATTAAATTTTCTGTAATTTCTATTTTATATAGATTTTCATATATTCACGCAATCACTTAATGAAGTAATTAATACATTAAATTTCATTATATTTGGGAGGATTTTGTCTTGGCCAAAAAAAATTTATTGAAATAAGTGCATGAAATATTCATTTTATCATGTAAAAAATTATCCATGAATTTATTTTGATAAATTTCATCACATAAAAGATATTATTTACATCGAATTTTCATATTCTCTCTTTAAATGAAATTTTAATTTAATGTTAGATAATAATTAAAGGACATGAGTTAAAATCTCATTTATTTTTAGGAATAATTCTTTTTAAAATTAAATTATAGGAAACTATATGATTTTAATATATTGAACCAAGAATATATTTCTTTCTTTATATTATTTAGATTTAAATTATGAGCTTTAATTTTCCACTCCTTGATACATAACAAGATCAAAAGAAACATTTTGAGGAAAAAACGACCATTTTTTTCATTTTACCCAAGTATCCATTCTCTTATATATCAATGGACATTAAAATGATTTCAACATAATTAATTTTTAGAAACATATATTTTCTTAATTGTATTTTAAACTATAATTTATAGTATATATAAAGTTTTTAAAAAGTAATTGTTTTTTCAAAATAAGGTATTTTTAGTTTCTACATGAAGTTTGAAGAAGATATAAATATTTTTTACCTTTTACCAGTCATATTTATTTTCTCCCTGTCATTGATATACGTTTGAATGAATTCTACTTCACAAATATCCATTGTTATTTCAAATAAAAAAATTTCCCAATATTATTGTAATTATTATTTAAAACATCATCCAATGAATGTTGGTTTTTTGAAATTCTCAATGAAATATATAAAATGTTATCTATGATGTATTTTCACCAGAGGAAATATATTTTAATTTTTTTCCTATGATATAATTAGATAATTATACATTGATATTATCCTTTTCTTTTTTTGGATTTCATGTCATTTTTTAATAGATTATCATGCATCTAATTCATTTTCAATAGTATAATTAATATTAAATGAAATTATAGTTTTTTCAATGGTTTTATGTTAAAAAGAGTAAGATTCAAATTGTATATTTAATTTAATGGTACATAGATATACGATTGAATTATTTATATGCGGGCCACATAGAAACCAGGTATGGGTGGTCAAGTGATAAACCAAGGATGAGTATTTACATTATAATATATAGATAAGTATCTAATTATATGCCTCCAAGGCATTGGGTACTTTTCCAAAGTTAACTTATAGTAGGTAACTCCTAATAGATGATACAATTTAATATGTTAGGTTTCATTTATGACATTTCAGATTTAACAATACTAAGTTACTCCAAAAATATTTTGATATTATTATATATTGGGTGATCTGATGATGAATTATTGATGAAACCAGATAAAAAAAAATTTCACTACTTGTAATTATTTCAATTGAATACATATAATGGATTATTTTCACATGTCTCATTATTATTAATACATATATCCATTTATTTTTTTAAAAAATTAATTCCATTTCCATAGATTCACGATTCAGGTTTTTTGTGGTATTAATTATCTTATGACATAGTTGGAATCATTGAATATGTTAGAATACCCATATTCTCAACTTCTACGTACTGAAGATATTAAAATTTTAATGCTATTGATTGCACTAAATATTCAATTTCTCTCACCCTTATTATATTAGTTTCCAATAGATCTAAAGTAATATATTATGTAATAATTTTCTTTATGTATTTCATTTGGTTCATTATTATGTCAAATTTTAACAAATAAATTATTGGTATAGTAGAAAAAATGATCAAATAAAGACATGGGTAACGTTAGGAAAGAGTTTTTCCTAAATATAAAAAAATATATCCTAAACTATAATTTTTAATGAGAGAGTTAACATATTTTTATTGATGTTATATATTTTGAGGGATAAAATTCGGACTTTTATGTAAGAATAAAATATATAAATTTAATGATTTTTCTCTCTTTATCTCTGAGTGTTGATTCATGGAAATTATTGTTAGAATTTATAGGGAAAACCCATTAACAAGATTCATTTCCATGATCCAAATTTTTAACCAAATAAAACATTCAAATGGTTATCCAAATATACAATAAATATATATTATATTATAATATGAAAACAAAAAATCACTACTAAGACTTCTTCTATAATGGAACCCTCATTCCAACCAATGATATCCTTATTTTTATAACAATACAAATAGATAGACCTATAACGTAATCAATTTAACCTAGATTACGCTTTCAAATCTTCCTTTTAGGTTATATAAATAGAATTTGAAATATATTATATCCTAAAATTCAATTTATATATTTCATAATGTTTTTTAAATTGCATCTGGATCACTAAATAATTTCCCCTAGTAGTGACAAACTAGGCATACTATTATGATTATTTTTTGTGCATCAGATGATGTCAGAATTACTACATAACTGTCAATTTTTTAGAAAATACACACACTATTTTTTACAATAATACTTGGATATTATCATATAATTATACTTATATATATGGTTTTATCTAATTTTATCTACACATTAACACATAATATTTTTAATCACATCCAAAAATAATAACATTTTCTCTAATACGAGTTGATTCACCCCTGAATAGTACTTTAATGTGAAGTGTAAAAAACACATACTTTACATGTATAATTTAATATAAAGTGAGATGACATGTTCTAACACTATTTATATTTAACATAAATTCTTTTTTAAAAATCCCATCTCAAAACAATCATTGAATAAAAATATTGAGATGATTTTTTCCTTTGAAAAATAGATTCTAAAGAAACTTGTTTTATAATAAATGGGGAATATCTCACCTTTACGAACAACACTAAACTCTATTAGAGAATCCTCATAGGGTTTACTCGTATAAAACATATATGTAATGGAAACATATAAAACCTATGATAATAAATTATATGTAAGAGAAAACAAGTAATAATGGTTTTTAGAATAAGATTATAGTAGAACACAGGCATTAAAGATATATCTTAATAAGAATAAATTTAGATAATAATTTTATTTCATATGTCAAGATAGGAGAAAGAGTACATATAAAGGAATAAACTTATAATTTAACATAATAGTATATTAAAAGGAATAAAAAACATGTTCATTGGGAATAATCATAGGAATAATGATATGTAATTACATGGAAATATTTGAAAATAGTAATCTATAGAACAATATTAAGCACATGGAATCATGGCATGATGACTTATTCCACGAAAATATTATCTTTACTAGTGACTTTTGTATCAAAATCTTATCTCCCAATATATATTAGTTAGTAAAAATGAATGAACCAAAATTGATTTTTGATCTAGAAACCTATATCCCATTAGTGGATTTTATTCCTCAAACCAATAATCCATTATTGGTTATATTGTGAAAACCTATGACTCTTTTGTGTCTTAACCATCAATAAAATTAGACCCATTAGTGTCTTATTCATCACAAAACTAAAACCCATTAGTAATGAAGGTTTCTCAATAATATGGATTATAATTGTTTTATGAGAGGTAAAAACCATAATCAATGGACTTCAGGTATATATAACACCCCAAAAACATACTACTATTCATAGGTGAACCAAAAAAATCAATCTTATAACATATAATGAAGAAAAAAGGGAATTAATATGGGTTTCAAAAAACAACCAATGTTTTACAAAAAATAGTCAAAAATTATAAAGGTTGACATAATATATTAAAAAACACAAAAAATTATTTCAAAAGTGAATTTTGAGGGTGATTCAAAAATCGTATCTTGAAAGAGATAGACCATTTATAAAAAAATAAAAATATAATTCAAATTTATAAGTCATCCAAACACACTACAAATAAATTATTTTAATAAATAAAATTTGAAATCAACTTAAAAATGGATTTTAATGATGGAAACATGATTTCATTCTAAAATAACAAATTAAAATTAAAACAAATAATTAGGAATTGAATAAAAATATTGGTTTTACATAGGATCTGTGCAGTGGGAGATAGAATGATGATTCAGGAAAGGAAAACACTTTTTTTAATAAAAAATGGTGTAAATTATTTGAACCCTAATCATAAATAGAGTGAAAATCATTTTACAGAAATGAGGTAATGTGTAAATTCCTTATTAATAAAAAATTAACAAATATGGATTTTAAAAAAATAAATTAAATATCTGGTGGGAAGAGTGAGTATATATATTTAATGTAAAAAGATCACTAATAGTGTACTTAAGTTATTTCTAACCACATCAAATATTATAAATAAGGAAATAAATAAATGTTTTCCCTATAAAATAGAAGAAAATAACTATAATATCATTATATAATATAATAAAACCATCTTGTAAATCCCAATTCAAAGAAAAATAATTATTAATAAAGGAATAAAACTTTTAATTAAACCACATGTAAAATGTAAATAAATTATATATAAGAATAAAAAAGGATGTATTGATGGAAATAATTTTAAATCATTTAAAAATCGATAGAAAATATCATGTAATCCATCATGGTGTATATAAACTGTACAAATGATGAATATGTATTTAATATGAAGACATGCCTAAATGTTTTTAAATCATGATGAATACATTACAATCATCATAATTTTGAATTAATTAATTTTACTGTGAGTTTATAATTAATAAATGTAAATGATTGGAACAAAGAGGGAATAAATCATAATAATCTCATAGGGAGGAATAAACCCAATAAAAAGGATGTAATGCTAATGAAAAATCATTATATCTAAATGATAGGATATTGATCTAAAATATAACCTATATAATAATATAAAATTTCATTAAAAATCAATTGAAATATAAAACAAGAAAATAAACATAAATTTACATATATAAATATAGAATTACCATATAACACTTCAATGTATAATCATATTAACAATATAAAAAATGTACTATAACAGAAAGCAAGTATCAATGAATAATATTTGTAATAAAACTAATAAGAAATGATATTTTTTAATAAAGAATAAATTTAATATTATTTAAAAATATTTTTGTGAAAAATGATATAATATAATAGATTAAAAACAATTTAATTAAAACATAAGTATGAATCTTATATGTATGGTGTTCAATAAAAACATATTAGATCTGAATTAATGGTTACAATGTTAATGAAGAATCAAATGGCTATTATAATAATTCATTCAAAATAACCAAACAGTGAAAGATGGAAATGAACATTAAAAAGCATGAATAAGTATAAAATCGAGATATAATTCTTAAAAGATGAAAATATGGACCATAAATACAAAAATATGTACATAATACAAAACGAATAACAAATGATAAAATTGTAGATGAAACACTCATAGAAAACATATTTCTAAAGACAAATTGATAATGAATGGATTTTAATACATAGAAGTAAAAAATTAAAATAAAAAATAAATAAAAAATATCTCCATATATGGAATAATATATAAATCATAGGCCAAAAAATTTCTAAAAATATCATTATAACTCAATGAATGTGGTTTCAGTAATGAAATAAACTTATTTACCTTAAAAAAATTGAAAAAAAAATTATATTGAAATATAAAAAATTAAGGAACACAAAAAATATAATTAAAAAATGTATAATCATGATATAATACATAGTTTATGTTTCATAATACCTATATGTACAAAATTAAGTTCATAAAACAGAATAGGTATCATAGAAAAAAATTAATATGAAACCCTTACCATGCATTCACATATATTTTAATGCACACTAACATCCTATATACCATAGCAATATCTATAGATAATTTATCTTAGAGTCATATTCATATAAATTACTTTTTATACTCTTATATTACTGTAATTTTCTATACATTTACTTGTTAGTTATTTTTTATTTTCATCATCAGATGTTTGAAATTTTATTTTTTTAGCACCATTTTGAATGTATAAGTAAACAACCATTCATGGATACAAATTTCATCTATATTAGATTCTTTATTTCACGATAATATAGAATCAATAATTACATATAATGATATAATTCCATTATATAAGTTATTTTGTTTCTACTCATGTTAACGTAACATGAGATTATATTGTTTATATAACCCTTTTAACAAAAAAGTGTGGTTTATTAATAATAAATTAACATGTAATGTAATAATTATAGAAAGATAATAATAAAATTATATGACAAAAAAATTTATTATAAAAGTAGTAGTTATTTATACATTGTAATTTGTGACCGAAATATATAGCAATGTTTAAACCAATGATTAAACTAGCCCAAATAGATCATTAAATAATCGATGGGTGATAATGTTCTGGAAGGTGTTTTTAGATTAATATCATTGTTAATGAATAATAATTTTTTTTTTATGTTGATCAATATTTTATTATAATTTAACAGACATAGATAAAGAATAAAATACTTTATAGTTAGAAAAAGAAATACTTAACTTCACGGAGGCGGTATACCCCATGTACACATGAATGATGTCATCATTTTACATTCAGTAAGAGAAGGGTATAAAATGGATTATCATTAAAATAAATTACAATATAATAAATATAATTAATATCATTTATAATACATTTTATAACATTCCATGTAATTCAATTTTTAATACCATATTATGCCCCTTCTTGGAGGACTTTTCTGCAAGTTCAAAAAAACAACGCTTCCATTTTTCTCTAGGGTAAAAGTAGATAATGGAGATATCTTCATTATTTAAAAATTATAGAATATTGATAAAATTAATTTCAATAAATTATTATGGGAAAACAAATTTGGTGGTTAATGGTATAGATGAAATAATGCTAATAAGTGTTTAGTACTCACATTAAGAATTTGAACCTTCTCTTGGAGTACTTCTTCATAATAGAGAATTTAGGGATTTAAAATCGATCAATGAGATTAAATAAGTTATATAAAACTATATTTGATGTTTAATTTTTTTATTATATAAATAAAATCATTTTATTTGTGTAAGTTAAAATGGTTGTGAACTATCCTTTTATAAGGAAGGATAGTGGAATTTTTCTAATAATATAAAAGGACATATTATATTCATGGAAAGATGCTAAAAAGTAGAGAATAAATTATATAGGATTTTAGTAGGTTGATCATTTCAATGAAAATAACATTTATATAGGGTGTGAGTTATTTTATTAATTTGTTTCATAGTTTGATCTTTTTAAAAAAATTATATTTTAGAAGGGTAAATATTTTTTTTTCATAAATTAATTTAAGTCAGTAAAAATAAAATTTATATTATTTAATATTTTATGTATTCTAATTCCATATATGAGTATAATTTTATAACTACCAACTTCTATTATGAAAATAATAATATCAAAAAAATAGTTTTATAATGTAAGAAACGTTTTTATTCAAAAATTTAATTATGTTTAAAAATGATAAAAAAAATTTAATTGAACCTAATAATTAAAATGTAAAATTATTTTAATGAAATAAATAATTTTTTCTGAAACATATTTAATATGTTTTTATATTGTGATTTTAAAATAATTTTTCAAAAAGACATAGTATTTATTTATAATAAAATGTTGTACTATTCACCTAAAAATGAATGTGTTAAAATTATCCAAAAAACTAATGAAAAAATAATATTGTAATTGTTAATTCAAATATGAATTTTAATATTTTATGTTATATTTCAAAAATACTAGAAATTGAATTTGAAATAGAAATATAATATACAATTAAACACTGTTATTAATATTAAATGACTTATTAAAATAGTAAACTTTCACCTTTTTATTTACCATAAATTATCTTTCAATAGTATTCATATATTCCTTATTTTTAAAAAGTTTCTTATAATAATTTAAATAGAATAAGATATATTTATTAAGACTACTAAACATAGTTTATAAAAAATATTTCATTATAAAACATGTTTTCCATAAAATTATGTTTTTATTCACATTGATCGCATAGTAATAACTATAGGATGGATCTTAATTAATTTTCATATAAATATTATAAATATATTTCATTAAAATAATTATTTATTCAATATTTAATAATAATTCACAACATTTTTAGAAAAATAATTTTTTCAAAAAATATTTTTTTTTAAATATTCTTCACCTAATAAAATTAAAATCATTATAATATTCTTAAAAATTAAAATTAAAAAATCATTATTAAAAAAATTTTTTTTTATAATAATTATATATATTTTTATAAATATATATTATAATATACCTAAAATAAATATCATTTTTTTCTTTATTATTTTATTCTCATAAAGTAAAACATTTTTTCATTCATTGTAATATTTTATCCCATTAAAATGTATCATAATAATTTTTTAGGTCAATGTTATTTGGGATGAAATATATTCAATTTAATTCCTATTTATTGGAAAATATGTACTAAATTCTTTGGTTGTAACTCCATTTTACCCTGAAATCAGGGTTAATTCACAATAGATCCTTTCAATAGAAACTCACTTAAACCATCTGTATTGGGGATATACCTCCAAATCATAAAAAATTTCAATAAATAATGAAAGAAATAAGAGACATAATTTGTAAAATTGGTTCAACCAATTCCTATAATAACTAATGAAAATATTCACATTAAAATAAATTTCATAAAAAACAAAAGGAATCTCAAAAAATAAATTAATGTAGGTAATTATGGTCATTACATCAATATCTATGGTAAAAAAATACATGAAAAACTACCCAAACACCACTATATAGCCCATAATTTCATACATCACCACATCTCCCCATTGGTGAAAAAAGTAACGTCCTCATGGTCTATCCATCCTTTTGGAGAAAAATAAAAAACATGATTTTACTCTGAAAGAACCAATTAAACTATTGAAAATATATTGGTGTTCCAACCATGAGAAACCTAGAAAACAAACATAGACTATATTTGATCATGAAAATTACTAAAACATGAAATAACTAAAAACAATATACAATAAATAATAATAATAATAATAACATTTGGATAACGAATTTATTATATTAATAATAATATAATATCATGACAGAGGGTTAAGTATAAAAATTTCCAAAGAATAATAGAAATATTATAAGGAATATTATAAGTATAATTAATTGTAATGTTTGTTGAATGTTTTTAATAATTTTTTAGGCATTTAAAGTTAGTGATTGATTACTATTGTTGAGGTACAATTATATCCATTAAATTGTACCTAAATATCTCAATTTTTGGAATTCATATTGACCAATGTATAAGTTTCCTCAATAGATAATTCTATACAAAACATTTTATTCATTTTTGAATTGTTACCACTATTATGTAGTGAGATAAGAATAATAAAACAAATGATAATGGTCATAAATATTGAAAGTATCACTAGGATGGAATCCTTTGAATTATAGGGGTATCCTATATTATATTTTATGATTTTTGTTTATGTTAATATATAACATAAGATGTGATATAGAAAAAGAGTAATGCATATCAATAACTGATGGGATAAGACATTAGAATCATTTATAATGAACCTTCAACTTTGGATAGATTGACATAATATTTCCCTTACTCTTATCAATAAAATATGAAGTTAGAGACTAGTGATCAATAACCATTAAACATATCATTCACTACCCACCCACCCATTAAAGAGAATGAAATTTTTTCCCATTAAATAAGTCCAGATTAGTAATTTATTCATCATGTCACATATTAGATATTTTAATACATGTATTTTATATACCTTACCTAGTACATTAATATAAAGAACAATAATTCTCTTGAATGTTTCGGAATATTTATATCATCGAGCTATTGATTGAGTTTTATGACTATGGCCCATACATTATATCTTCTCTTACCACAACACTATGAATTAAGAGGAATAACAATTAAAATTTATCCAATGATGTGTTTATTTACTTTGTTACAATAATACTAGTTTATAGTCCCTAAAATGTGTATTTCATCATACATCTAGATATACTTATAACATCATGCTGTGAAAATATATATTTCCACTAAAAATTTAAAGATAATTGGAGATGAGTGGTGTCATTGAGGCAGTTGACCAAGCTGATCGAAGGGGATAGAAAAATTTATGCATTGAATGCGACTCTATGATTGTGGTTATGGATCTTCAAATAGGATCTCTTCATCTTTCATGTAAGTTGACTAATCGATGGACAAGGTGCTTTGATCTTATTTTTTCAAGGGAACATATTTTTACTCATCTTTATCAGGAGGCATCTCCTTGGAAGATGGTCTTGCTAGAAAATGTGTTAATGGAACTGATTCTCACTGAGTGGACCACAAACCGTATGTCCTATTTCATATTCTTAAGAAGGATCAATGTAATTTCCATACATTCAGACTGATGTAATATTTCTTTTTTCTAATAAATGGATCTTTCTTTTATTGGAAAGGTCTTAGTCTTCTTCAAAGAAAACATATTTCATCCTATATCTCATAATTGGTGCATCTATAGTGAATTATATGCTCTGAACCCGATGAAGGGATGCGAGATGAGTTTAATATTTTCCTTGAAATTAAAATTTAATATTAATATTTTGTGATCATAATTAATTTTCTTATCATACCATGTTATGGATTTCTCCTGAATATTTTTATTTCTAATTATGGGTTTGGGTGATTTTCCTTTACTACGTATTATGCTTTTTTTACTCAAATAAAGAATAAATGTTCAAACTATCATATCACTTTTTGAGATGACTATATTTAGTATTATTGGATGCCAATGAATTTGAATATTAATATTGTTAACATTGGGTTCATATAGGTAAAAATATGTTTTGTTTATGATTTATTTGAATGGTTGGATATATGAAAAATATGTGGTAGTTTTTTTCATATGGTTCTCTTTATAAAATCTACTTTTATGTAATGAATTATTGAGCTTCTATCTATTCTATACATGATATTTATATACGATTGTTTCATTATTAACATGTTACATTGTATCATGTGGGTTCTCTTATGTACTCACATAATATTAGTAAGTATTTTTACTATTTATATCATTGTGAATATTTATCTTGAAATAATTTGATAATTAATATCCAAAGGTAATCCCTCACATTATTTTTATTAATACCACAACACTGTTTGATATCCCATATATTGTTTTATGTGGTCATGTGAATTTCACTAAATTAAATATCATGATGTGATTTGTTAGTATTCGTTTATTAGGATTCAATTTGACATTATGATTATTTATGTTTTGGTTTGGATAGTTATAACAAGATTTCCAAGTAAATTTAGATCATGTTGTCAAAAAAGATAACATAGTGATGGTTAGGGTTGTAAGTGTATTATTAAGAATTTATCATATTGGTAATTAATTTAATAGTCCATAGTGTGTGAAATATGATTATAATTTTGGGATCATGATTCATTTTATTCAAATTACTAATTATTTATTTTATGAATTATTTATATGAATTTAGAAATTGTTTTCATTTGATAGACTAGTGAGGTACTTCTTCAAATCAACATTTATTTCTATGATATTGAGATTAAGATGTATTTTGTGAGATATTGTGTTATTAATATAAGAAAAATATATTCAATATTATATTAATGGATTTCATAATTACTGGATATTGAGATAATAGGTGATATTATTTTCCATATCTGAAGATATTGAATTTATGAAGAGATGAGAAGAATCAGATAGTAGTCCTATTATGAGGTATTTTTTATTCCATAAATGATGATAGGAAAATTTTAATATTTTTAACATTTTTATCTTCTATATATTTTTTATTGCAACATTGAAAATATTTTCTAATATTATTTAACAATCAATAAATTTTTTTAGTAATTAAAGAGTTTTACAACTGAGTTTCCACCATTTGGTGTTAAATATATGGTTAAAATTAATATGTTGAATATTCGATGATTAGAGTATCACAATAGATTAGTAGTATAATTATAGATCCTTATATTATATATTGATATTAATGTGTTAAATTATATTAAAAATAAATTTTTTTTTCTATAAGACAGGTGAAGTTTTCTAAAGGGAACAAAACTTAAAATTCATTCTATGTTTTTAGAGGAAGTGAATTTGGTTGTTGACATATTATGAGACATATAATTCAGTGGAACCCAATTTGATATTTTGGGTTCTCAATATATAATTAATAAACTATACTTTTTTTGTAGGGATCATTAGTTAGTGAATTCGTAGTTTTTAATAGAATTTTTATTATTGATTGTGAATTCCATACCATAGTGCCACTTAATGTATCCCCAATACTGATCGGATACATGTACTTAAGGGTGCCTTCCCATACAGTAGAAGTTTCCAGATAGTAGTGAAGGATATGGTGTATCTGTGGGGAGAATATTTCCATATTATCAGAGTGTAGAACATCAGATATATAATAACGCCTAAATAACAGAATAAGTAAATTAAATGAACACCATGATGTATAATATAAGGATAAACCTCCAAGATTGAATAATCAAATAAAAATAGAAAACAGAGTCATACAATGAAATATAGTGATACATGTAATGTATCTAGAAAATTAAAAAATAAGTGTACCTATTATAAGACACTACTTGCTATACAAAATAAGAAAAAAGAATCTAGTTACTATTTGAGAATACCATGTACTAGCATGATCATCTATTACAATATTTAATCTTAATGAATTAAATATTCATGATCTTGTTCAAAATTTGGGAAGCATCTCCTTATCAACACCTTCATACATATAATATGTCAGCGTACCTTCCGCATGCCTAATAGGGTGTGGGATAAATATTAGTATGACACCCCTACCAATGTATATACCATCCTGTATGTGAATATGAACAACCAAAATGTGCATCTATATATAAAATTAATGATAATACAATTGTGTAAATATCCCAATACATTCATCAGCCTTAGCTGGTGTATAAACATGTAATAACATTATATTTTATATTCTATCTCATATTAAGTAATTCAGTTGAGGTATAAACACAAATGAGGTCATAACATAATAATAATAATAATAATAATGGATCCAATGTATAATAAGAAATCATATAATATAGATAACGATAAAAGAGGATCCATGGTAGTAACCAACTCATTATTGATGATGATAATAATGAAAGATGATCTATGTTAATAAATAAGGAATCCGTCACTTCATGGGTTGAGTAAAATTGTTAATAATCTCCAACCTATGAATTGATTATTAGTGTAATCCAATTGGTGTAACCTAATTCATTCATCTATAAAACATCTAATCAAGTCCAAATACATCATCCAAGGTAAAACGGGAAATGTATGACATGGCTCAAAGGGTGTATCAATTGAACCACATTTCCAAAGATATAAATTTTGATCTGAGGAGGGTATCCAATGATTTCTACTATTTGAATTTTAATCCAGGAATCCAATGAATTCATTATGATCATAAAAAATTTTACATGTACCGGTTTTCAATGTGGGAATATCCCTTAGAAATGGATAAACGTGAATCATAGTATAATCCTTCAAGTGCAGATGAAATTATCGCTGAAATCAAAGGTTGGAAGAAGTCTAACCACTCCAATGAATATAAAAGGTTTCATATTCTATTGGAAACTTATATATAATTTATTAATTAATTAGGTCCATATAATACTCATTCCTTTTTAAGAAATCATTTGATGAATTCTATAGACTTACATACTATGCATTATAGAAAAATAATACATGCAGCATTTAATTAGATAAATTACATATTCCATTATTATATTCATTTCTTTACCATTCAAAATAATGAAAATATAGGATAAGGTCATGGAACAAAATACCATTTCAAATTTTAAACATTTAATAGGATCATTCAATTTTTTTATTAGGAACAACAATGAAAAACCATAAAAACAACAATTTACATTTATATAACTCGTGGTCATGTGATATCTATATTACAAATAATTTTTAATAATTAGTAAATTAATTTATAACACTTTCCATAGGTGGGTGAAGTTAAAGAACACTTTAATGGTGGCGGTGATCATCATGACAAACTACTACATGCCTAACTAAAGAAAGAACCCTTCATGGGGAGGTCAAAATTATTGCTATAACCTCTAATTATATAATGAAAATACTCAAGAGTTATTGAGAACATGATGATATTGATTACATGAATGGAATATAAATATATTACAAACATGTAATATGAATCAAATAAGATACATGTGATGATATTGGGGAACACACATTGGTTGCAGTTTATAAAAAAACAGGACTAGAGGGATGAGTCATTGAAAACCAGATGTATGCTTGTAGTATTGTATACATCCAATAACAATCCTTAGATTATCTTTAAATGGAATAAATCTTATGAATGTTTAATTGAACCGAAAATAGGACTTCTCAGCCTACATTATAATAGTGTCATTGAGTGGAAGAAAAAAAAATTGAGCTAAAGGACTTAATCAAATACGAGGGAATATATAATCTTGGATATGGATATTAAATTGTAAATTTGATGGTTAAATTATAATATAACTAAGCTTAGGGATCCATGGTAGGCTCATTTGGGAGATAGATGAGAGGGGTGATGTTCTCTCTAAAAAATAGGTGGTCTGACTATCATTATAATTAAACATGTTGTATATTTACATGTCTTGTAATTGATTTAAATCTTATGTAAATGTCAAGGACATACCCAAAAAAGACCCATTACATGAAATGAAAGGTTTATCCCAAACCATTACATAATATATCACTAACACATGTAATGTATTCTATTTACACAATTTGAAATTTCCTACAACAAAACTATAGACCTTCTTGAAACATACTTTATAAAAAACACCAACCGACACATGGCCATGTCATGGTCTAAGACAAAAATAATGTAAATAAGTGTTTTACCAATAGTAAAAATAAAATATACCAGAAGTAACAAAAACAAGGTTCCTATTGTCTTCACAAATAAAGTATTTGTAACAAATGGGCCCCAAGGAAATCACTGACACACTGCCTTAACAAGGTTGTTGGGTCCTTTCCCCCATTGTACCAATAGTTTTCCCACAGACATGTGGTCCTATCACTCGGGCCCACTGACATGACCATATGGGTCATCTGATTAATGGTAGTTCCCAGAATCCAACACACGTCGTTTCTAGTGTGCTTCATCCATAACCATTACACATCATGAAATTGATACATGCCATGTATCATATTTACATGGTTTTTAATTATAATGCAACCAAAAATATATCCATCATGCATCATTTATTATTAAAAACCCCAACCAACACATGACCCACCTCAAGGTTTAATGAAAAATATATGTTTACAATAGTTTTACCAAAATTAAAAATAACATATTCCTGAAGGAATACCTAGGTAATTAAATTCTTCCTCCATAACAGATCTATAAAAAATTGGCCCTGCTGACAACACAAACACACCCACCATAACATGGTCATCAATTCATGGACCACAAGGTACCACCAGTTGCACTATGAATATATTTTCACCACCCTAGGTACCACTTAAAAGCCCGAACAGAGCATCTAACTAATGGTAGTACCCTTAGGACAACACTTTTCCTTTCCAGTTTTTTTTGTCCTCACTTCCAAGAACCCTGTTAAACTTCCCAAAAGGCTAACCATAATGATCACTCCTCCCAGCCAATCACGTATAACTATAGAGTTCTAATCATCTAGGCTTATAAAAAGGAAGGTACACCTTGTTGACTTTAGTCCAATAATTTTGTCATTTTACCATTTACAATTCGAGAGTGTTACATACACCCCTTTTAGGGAACAACATCCTTGTTATAGTCTCTAGTTTCCAACATATGAAGTGCACCACACTTATGGATGGGTACCACCTCTAATACAAAATGTTACAACATCCCCCCCCCCCCATCGACATTAAAGACGCTCAACCTTAACATGGTTTTTCAGTTTTGACCCTCCAAGTACCACCAGTTGTCCAACAGAAACATGGTCCTCACCATAGGTCACACCCACCTATCCACATGAGTCATCTCTCTAATGAAATTCCCTACAAGACAACACATTTCCTTTTCATTTTTCTTTTATCTCACTCTATCAAACCTCTTGAAACCTCGTATATGTTCCCCCGTTATGATCAGTACCCTTTCCCAAGAATGCTTATTTATGGAGTTACAATCAGGTATGATCATGTAATGGGAAGTGAAGCTTATTGGAAAGAGTCATATAATTATTTATTTTAACCCTTTATCAATCTTGGTGTTATAGGAATTCATCATCTAGTTTAGAATCCATGGGAGACAAAACACTGTCCAAAACAACTTGGGACACAAGGCGTGTATTACATTCTTTGTCTCTTATGTCTAATACTTTACATGGATATTATATTATAAATTCCATACTAAAGGTATTCACTGGACTCAGAGATCATTCATTATCTTATACATAATGAATAATGATACGCTTTAAACGATGCATCAACGTCAAACTAAAACTCAATGGGTTAAGAAAATTGAGAGGATTCAGCATCAAAATAGAGAAGATATGATACATAGAAGATTTCATGCATGGAACAGTACCTCTGTGATAATAGATAAAACTTTTCTACTGAATTTTCCACAATTTTGATCTCAAAACAACCAAAATATAAAAAATATATCTTCCCTTTCCTCTGTATCCATCTACTCCCAATCAAGGGCGATATTCATGTTAAATAATGATCCTCATCCTTGAACTCTTTGGGATGCAAAAAATAATTGAAATTGTATTTTTTTTCTATAAAAATTAGTATAAAAACAATATATGATCATATAATCCTTCTTGTATATCATTTATACAAGGATAAGACCATGTAGCACTACCACTCCTGCCTCTTATTACCATTGTAGTTAACGACATGTAATATCGTTCAAGGGATCAAAATGATCGGTATAAATATTTCTATAAGTGGTATTATTTTGTAATATCTCAATGAGAGTGATTTGATTCTCCCAAGAACAACAAAAATCAAGGATCCATGCCTGGATAATTTCTTCTAACACATATATCACATGTTATGACTAGGCCGTAGTATGAGGGTGAAAGGTTGTTCTTGAAAGAAACTATTTACCAATATCTCTTTGTAACTCCAACCCAATCCTAGATGTAAAGCATGCGTCCCTATATGAACCATTAATATGATGGTACATGTATAGACATATAATACCATAAATATATAGTCTTCTAATCTCATCAATATATAATGAATCTCATATATTAAAGATGTGGGATTCTTTAATGAACTGAACTATGAATACCCAAACTTCATCATTACCTTGAAAAAAACATAGTAATCCAAAAAAATATTCATAACAAGATCCTTCCATTTCTGTTACAGTACTAAAATGTGTTGTATGATGTGAGCAGTTCACTAGTTATCTACCTTCACCCACTGGTATGTGGAAAACATAATGATAAAACATTTTATCTAAAATTTCATCCTAAGCCCCAATACTAGCATCACATATCTCAATACATAAAGGGGGTGCCTAGATAAACTATCCCATGAGAAGAGTGGGACTCTAAAATTAGTTCCTCTATCACATTTTTAGGAATCTAGACATTCCCATGTGCACTTTGGATTTCATAACCATCAATAGACCAATACATAAGTGGGTTATCACTAGAAATAATCTCTTATAGAACGCGACCTTTTTCATTCGAAAACATCCTTATCATTATCATCTTAATGATTGAAGAGGTAAATAACATGGATGAAAGGGAATTCTGATCATAATTTTTATGAAACAGAAGATTCAACTAAAAAAATAGGACAATAAACATATATTCATCACTTGATTCTCATAAGGTCTTTGCATTAGTTTCCTAACTCAAGACATCTACTATAACATTTCTCTTTCTAGGAATATCCATAATATTAATGCCAAAGGAGTGAAGATATTCGACCCATATTCACTATATAAGAGTCATGTCATGTTTTTTACAGATATATTTGAGGCTCTTGTGGTCTGTATACACCACTAAGAGCTCACCCAACAGATAATGTCTCCAACAACATAATCCATATAAAAATACTCATAGTTTGAGGTAGTGTGTCTGGTAATTTCTCTCGTGAATACTCAACTACTGAGATCCTTACACAAAGTCCTTTTTCTATATCATCATCACTTCTCATAGGTTTATTTTGGATGTTTCCATTAACACTATATAGATTCCCCTAGGATCAAATAAAATTTGAATAGGTCACAAAACAAGACATCCTTTCAGTAGCCTGAAAGTCATTTTCACACTCTTCTAACCAAAAGAACATATCACCATTAATTAAAAGTCTAGTAATAGGTGTATAAAGGTATCTAATGTCATCAATAAATTTCTTAAAAATATAAATCCATCCCCATGAAACCCTGCATATCAAAAAAGTTCATTTGATTCTCTTAGGAATCAACAATACTCACCTTCTCTGGGTCAAATGATACTTCTAATGATGAGATAATATGATATATGAAGTGATTGTTTTCAATTGAAAAATGGAACATAGAAATATTATAATACAAATGATGTTCTCTTGGTGTAGTATGAATTATATCAAGATGTTGATTATGCACACTATGGGTGTGAGAATACAATAAAATAGTGTCCCCAAAGTTAATGACAAAAGAATCGAGAGAGGGGTGGAAACACCTATTCCTCAATGTCATGAAAATAGTGGGTGATTTACTAAGAACGCTAAGTGTAATGAGATACTCATATATACCATACCGACTACGAAATGATGTATGCGATATGTATGATAGTCAGAATCACACATGATGATAGTTTGAACTAATTTCGATATACAAAAATACCCTAATTCATTAGAGCTTATAAAAGAGATAATATATTTTATTTGTTGGACACCAGTCCATAAACATATTTTGGTTCAACCATTGGCATTCCATGCCTAAAAAAAGGATCCCATGTGACGTGATGGAGAAATTAATGGGTAAACCCAAAGAGTAAGAAATATGATATACAAAACCCTTAACCTCTATATCTTCAAACATTTTTTTGAGATCCTAGATATCAGGAGGTTTCATCTCATATATAGGAATGGATAGTAGTGATAATCCTAGAACAAGATCAACTATAAAATATATCTCTCTTTAGGCAGGTATGTGATAAATATCATCATGAAAAAAATACCTAAATAATTTTAAAACTATAGGGAATTTAGACTGATGTAAAACTTGTTCCTCTGTCAAAATACAATCATTTTGGGAAGTGAATCCACCTATCCTCTGATTATAAAGTCCATCTCTACTAACATGGCCTTTCCAACCCCTCTAATAAATATAAATAATACCCAATGTCCATGTAAATGACACCATGTAGTGCTTTTATTACACATAAGTGTGATATAGAAATTGAAAATCCATTTCAAAAAATACATAGAAACATGTCATATTGATTATATAGAGGTCCCAAAAGAAGATATAATTTCCTACCTCAAGGGGGAGTCCCTTCATTTGTGTATACCCTTTGATCACACACCAAAAATTTATCCAATGTCATAACATTAAAACAATACTAAATTTCCAAATCAATAATGAATGTGGTTTATTAAAATATAAAGGACTATGAAGTACCAATGTTGAATAAGGAAGATAAAATAGTGGAGCCTTCCAAATTACTACCTTGTACTCTAGATTATCCTTCACGTTGATCATCAAGTATCAGTTATAATGCATGAATCCCACACGATCCAAGGGAATGCTCTATAGATGAATACCCTATGTAGGTACACTCTACTAACCCTAATAATAACAATTCTCACTACTATTGCAACGACATCTTATTTTGTGATTATTGTCAGTGGTACTCAAACTCCCCACAGAAACATTTTAAAAATATCATACCCCTAATGATAGAGTTGGTGAAAAATCCTCTTCTACTCCATGAATAAGAAAGGTCCAACCAAATCTATGTAAAATAACCATAAACCCACTATAAAAACATTCTAAAGGGTATCTATTATACTATGGATTCAGATACCCTTTTCATACATTCGGATGAAATATAACCAAAATGAATGTGTGGAAAATCTGACTGCCATTGAACTGATCAAGGACCTCAAGGGAATGATTCATGATACTATAAGAATTATCTCCTTACCTCACACTAAAACTATATACCCATTAATATCACCTTACATTAGGTCACCTTAGTGATAAGAGCATTCGTAATGATTTTAGAAAAAATGATTAGGGAAAATACATTCACATAAGAATGTATTTTATACTAGAGCCCATCCTCTAAATTCCAAGATGACACCATATCATCACCATCTAGAAGAGGTGAAAATAATGGTAACATAGTAAAACATTGTCAATAATACATTACATACATAACCCCTACTCAAAATTCACGATCTCTCTATGCTAGTCCTCCATTAGGGTTTGAGGATAGAAGTGATCATATAAGGAAGTCTAGAAGTCATCACTGATGATGGAATGATGACGACCAGCCTAGGAAATCACATACCATTAGTACTTGTATAATTCATGAAGAATATAGGTAACAATCATGAACCTATTATCTAGAGGGATATCTAGTAGCTCAAAGATAAATATGGTGTTCTCAAGCCAAAAATCAATTTCCTGTAGACAACCATCCCTTGAAAAGTATATAGTAAAATTATGCTGGAACTCACATTCCATATCATACAATGTAGGTGTTAGTTATAGAGAACCCTATAATGTTAGTTATTCCATGGTTATTACCATAGATCCTATATCATTACTATCACCATTAATGATTCCTTGGTCACTACCATGGAACATATGTTATCATTATCAGAATAATGTGATGTCTTGTTATACCATGGATCATTGATTATTACTACTATAATGATATAATTTCAATGTAGTTATACCTCACATGTTTTACTTAATATAATCTGGAGCATAATTACCTAAATTATCATATAATCCTACACCAGCTGAGGCCGAAGCATATATTAGTGTATTTACATTGTTGTACATTCATTTCTTTTATATATAATTGTAGACTATTTTAGATTAAATTCATTAATTGGAAGTCATATGAACCATTGGGTTTGGCTATTGATATTTGTCTCTCATCATTTCTAGGATGGATATGGTAACCAGGAAGATAATATGATTGTTGGTGTTGATAAGTTGAAGTATCCTATTTTTGAAACCTGGTCATGATAGATTTCATTAGGTTGCAGATTGGTTGTAGATTTCTAATCTAGTGTATAAGATGCTTTGATAGTTTTGGATTATTGTTACTTTTTTGTATATCATGTATTTCCTGCTTCCATTTATACATATTATCTATTTTTTTAGAGAATAAAATGAATCTTAATCATTTTATGACTGATTTTGTTTTGCATTATTAGTTAATTATTATTTACTGCATGTTATAATTTTATTCCACTACCAATTGTATATTTATTATAATATTTATTCTATTTGACATTTATTATATATAAATTTTCCTAAAATCTATTAATGAATGGATAGTCTTCCCATTGGAACACCCCGATCACCCTCTTCAAATCTATAGCCTTAGGAATATGAGCAGTTGTGCCTATGGAAATGCTAACAACTAGGTGCGGGGCCACTATGACTGACACCCAGGTGGGGAGGATAGATGGATTTTCCATATTTAGGTGACATTATTATTATTGTACTTGAAATTTTGGGTAATTTATTATTATTATAGGATCATCAAATTTAATTTTGATGATATGTGTCCTAATAAACATTTAACCAGTTTATAACATATTTATTAGAGGAAGAGGTGGATGTATGGATTTATGAATGTATCATCCACATTTGGTGGTTTTAAAATCATCAAAGACATCTCATTATATTAATTAGATATTGATTTTAAATTCATGTGTTCTGAAAATTTTATTGACAATCATATTGGAGGAAGTGATAGTATGATTATATACATATATTTTTCGTGCAATGATAGTGGAAAAATATATTTAGTGCTTTATCATTATGAAAAATTCAGATATGTTTTTTGACAATATTTTTAAACAACATTTTGGATGTGAGTAACATGGGGGATAATTTCTCATATTTTTTATTTTATTGTTCTATTATGACCTATAACTATTATCAAAAGATGTTTGTAAATTCTGGGGAGATGAAAATATTAATGTGATTAGGTTATTTAATATATTTAAGATTGTTCTCATGGGCATGACCTATATTAATGGAGGTGCATTCATTTTATTGAGATATAATCCATGTTATATAGGGTTAAATGATATAAAAGGGGAAGAAACAAAACAAAAAAGTCAGTTGTGTTTATTTTGTAATAGATCATTACCATATACTACTGAATAATTTCATGTTTTTTCTTTTATAGTTTATAACACTAAAATGTTATAGGATATAAATATTTTCATCATATGTTATCCTATTAAACGAATATAAAATGAAAAATCATTGTATAAATAAATCCTCTTGAAAAAAATATAATTCTGATAAATTATTATTAGGATATGGTAAAATTTTAATTGGTGGTCATCATCAATAAAAAAATATGATTTTAAGTGTTATTATGTGGTTAGCCTAGGTGTTTTTAAAATTATTATATTATATATATGCATTATGTTAGTACTTATTGAATACTTCTGACTGTAGGGTTCTATTGAAATTTTTTAACAACTGATGATTTTGACATTGATTATTGAAAAAAACTTGTAGAATCCTTGAGTTTATCTAAAGTGATGTGATTGAATTTAATTCCATTGAAGGATGGTAAATAAAAATTTCATAAGAAAGAATATTTTGATAAATAATTGAAAATTCAAGAAAGGAAAACATCATTTCCCCAAATGTTGATGTTTGGAAGGTTTTTTATGTAGATTATATTTGTTATTAGTTTGATAAAATAAATTAATTATTCATTTTTATGGATTTAGATAATTATGAAAATGGTTTTTAAAGATGTGATTATGAATCTCATGGTCAATGACAAAACTAGATTTTTTGAATGAAATCTATATTCTGGTCAATTAATGTATTGATATGAATATATATTATTTGGTTTTCATTCAATGATAACAAATTTGTTGTTGGTATGGATTTCGTAGTATTTGTTTTCAACTTTTATTGAAATTTAGAATTCATAGAACTCGGTTATTGACTAAATTTAATCGGAATATTTATCACTTAGTATAATTAATTACTATTGTTTTATGTCAAAATTGATTCATATTATATTTTTTAAGATAAAATAATAAATATTAATCAAATTTGTAAAATAGTTAATTCACAAATAAGAGAGTGTTTGATTGAAAAGGGGACTTTCCAATGAGTTTAAAATTTGGGGTTCCAAAATTATATTAAATGGACTCTTTGGTATGACCAACTGTTATAAAACCATCAGTGGAGTGAATTATATGTGGATATTTAAAATTTTATATTATTTTCATAAAATATTTTTCATATAAATCATTGTATTTATGTTAACATTTTATAATTATTGACATGTAGGCTATGGTTTTTGGATATTTTAATTTCATATAGGTAGCTATGGAAATGATGATTAATCAATAGACATCATTATATCATTATGGATAATGTATTGCACCTCAGTCTAACATGTATTTTATTGATAAAACGTCTATCTTCATTTTAATTTATAAACTACATGATTTTTTTAATAGAAATTCATGTATGTTATTCAAGAAGAATAAATTAATTTCTTTTACTTATATTTTTTCAAACTGGAAGACAAATTTTGAGATTTCATTGAGATTGTTTTTAACCTAATGTTCTTCCTTATATTGGAATATATGTATATTGAAATTTTTTCAAAACTTTTATTGTACATATTCATTGATATGATAAGAATCAAATTCTTTTTTAAATATGAAAATGAGATTCAATGATGTCATAGACAATTTTTTGATTCATTTTTAGAAGGATTTTTCAGTCTTGCAATTTGTTATTTCAATGTTTTCATTGATATAAATATAAAATATTAAAGAATAAACCCCTATAGAGTTTTTTTATGTAAAACATAATGATTTACATAATAGACATTAGTATAATAATTTATATTTATGTCAAATAGTCTCTAAATTATTTAAAACATAAAAAATGACTATATATTATTGGTTGAGATATACTACATCGTAATGTATAGAGAATAAAATATATGTCCTAGGTTTTCACTATGTAAAGTTATACATTAATGATAGTAAGAATATAGAAAATCTGATACTAATAAATAAGGACCATCAGATCCATTGATTATACAGAAGGATGGTGGATAATAAATTATATCTTACATGCGAGGATTGAGAACAGAAACATTATGATCCATGTTAGGACACATTAACAAATTAGAAATGATCACTTGAGGTGTATAAATTGTGGATAAAATCCATGGGAAATATTGTTGTTTTCATCATTACATTAGATGACTTCCAACATGAGGGGGAGTAATAGTGTGTTGGTGCCACATGATCCATCTGTAAGCATATGATCAATGATCAAATGTAACGTCACTAACCCATTATCACTGATCTAGTCGTTACTTCATTTATGTAGGGAAAATATATATGATATTGATACCAAAATAATAGAATAGATTAGTAGACTTGGAAAACTTGATACATACATGAATATCTTGTTATATTTAAAAACATAAAATAAAACATAATATTATTATCACATACATAATTATTTCCTCAGGAATTACCCTTAATATTAATTATATTACTCATATTATTATGATATGTGGAGTAAAATAAGAATGGGGTGAGTGTAAGAAATTATTATGGGTATTAATAAAGTAGAATATAAATAAATAATTAAAAATATGACATGAATAAACTGATAATCAAATAATTCCATATAAATAATCATATGTGATAGAAACATATCTACGAAAAAACTATTAAAATTATCTCATCGACATAAGTAAAAAAATTCATAATGATATAATTAATAATCTAATACATCATAAACATATAGTTCAGTCCTTATTCCAATCTATATATATTGTTAAGGCCTCATTTGAAGACAAAATTTTCATTAAGGGCTTTTTCCCAAACAACTTTAATAAATGGGAATTGCCTTGTCCAATATCCAAGTTAGTTTGTATCAGGATACATACCTATACATCAAGGGGATACGTAATTATTATAACCAACCATCACTAAATAATCCCATCAAATTCTTTAAATGATTAAATTTCACAATATAATCAACGATCATAAAAATGAATAACATTCTATATTGGATGTAATAGCATGTTGTATATCCTTACGTTCCCTCGTAAAAATGATCATAAACCATCCATAAAAATGAAGTGGGTGGTTAAATAATATAGTAACCATTGTAAATAATATTATTAAATATATGATATTTAAATAGATGAAAATAATTTAAAATGGTCATTGTAATTTTTTTAGGAAATTACCTTTTCAATTTGAAATTACCCATTTAATGAATTCTGAAATAAGAAGTGAAAAAAAAATTTGAAATGAAAATCGTAAAAATTTAAATGAATCTAAAAAGAAAAAATTATTACTAATAGTGGGAAAAATATATCCATGTTTTGTCAGTGAAAGAACATTCCTTTCATTCCTTTTGAAAATCATGAAAATTACATTTTTTGGAAAATGAAAAAATATTCATTTCAATAAGTTTTATAAAAATTCAACCATGTGAAATATGTAATGAATAATTTTTTTGGATAATTTATAACTCATAAATAAAATTTTATACTATTAAACCTGGAAATTGATTAAAAATATTCTTCCATGACAGTGTTAACCATAAAAAATCCTGATTAACAAATTGATTGTGAAATAAACATTTACCACATGGGTATATTTGGAATTATACTTCCCAAGAAAGAAAGAAATTCATATTAAACATTAAATATCATTGATAAAAATATATTCATGTTATAATATATTATATGGTTAGTATATACACTTCCAAAAAATGGTTAATATGGAATATGTTTCATTGAAGAAAAAAGTGAGATGAGAAACCCTTATATAAGGTTCGAACTCCATAGTATACATCGAAATTTCATGTAAAATAAATATATATTTATTAAAAATTAATTATAAATCCATACCCATATATACCATTCATGATATTAATTAATTATAATGTTTCGTCCCCAATTTATGAGTAATTATTTCTTAAAATCACTATTTTGGGTTCTAATAGCTTCCTTTTTCATTTATGTTTTGGTTCTATAGTTTACTAACCTCTACATTGATCATTGTTACATAACATTGATAATTTTAATCTGAAAATAAATATAATATATATTCATAAGAAAATAATTATTTTCATCCATAATATATATATATAAATATAATGAATTACACTATTCATGGAGATGGTGGACAGTATGTTCGGATAAACGATATTTTCATTTTTCATCAAATGGAATGAATGAAATGTAAATAATAATTCACACATAGACCATAATAATTAAATTATATAAATCATGTATATTTATCAAAACGAAATTACTAATATACATGTAAAATATAAATGAAAAAAATAATTAAATCGCTTCAAGAGGTTGTAGTCCTCACGTACGTAGAAAGGACATTATCGTTTGACAATTGATTAGAATGTAATAAGGTACATATGATATTATCATCTTAAAAATATAAACACTTTTATAAAAATAATATATAAACATTAAACACATCATAATTCGAATCCATAAATGATAGTGATGAAAATGAAATTGTAACGATATGTGGAGATAGTCTGTTATACGTACACACAAAAGATAATTTCACATCCCATTTGATCGGAAAGGGGTAGGATAAGGGAATTGTCATAATAATGACATGATTTTATTATATTGAGGATATTTATGTAACTATTTTATGATAAATACCATATATTTAGTGTAGGTAAAAGGAGATTTCAAAACAAATCGATATGTTAATGTGATTACCACTTATTAGGAAGAACCCTTTTGGATATCCACTTTAGGGTCATAGGGTTGGGATTTGGGATGAGAAAAAAATGTGAAATGTTTATAATGAATTCTATAAGGTATTTTTGTATGGTTTTTTTGATATAAAAGGCTAATTATGGTGTATGTAAGTAATGGAGGAGTTGACGGGTTATAGTTGAGGAGAGGATAAATATTTGAATTTCCTAAAATATTAAATTATAATAATGTAATTATCAAGATAATGATGTCTAATTGGGATGGTATTAAAAAATAAGAAAGGATACAGTTGAGAATCCAAATAAAATGTACTTTTTTTCTATTTTTAAACATACCTTTTGTTTTAACCCCTTATATATCATATTTTAACAACAACCTTGAAAACAACTTTTTCACTCATAAAAGTAAATAATTTTACATATATGATTAAAATTTACCAATAAATAGACAAGGGATAACTATTTAAAAAATATATTTACCCCCTTTTCAAATTTAAATATTTTTATAAATGTTAAGTTATTCATAAAATATTATTTTGATTATGTGTCATTAATGTAAATTTTATACTATTCATTGAATTTGAATTCAAATGTAACAAGAAAAGTTGTATTTTGAATATAATATATTCATAAATAAAAAATCGGAAATATTCATATATAAATTCATATAAAATAGAAAATCTATCAAAATATATATCATTAAATATTTCTAATATCAAATATTTTATTTTTCAATAAATTTTTTAATACTACAATTTATCTGTGCAAGAATTTAAGGTAATTGTATACCACTGAAAAATTAAAATTTATATATATAAATGAATATAATTTTATTAGGCCAAAATAATACATTTAGATGGTTTTATAACATTATTTTGACCTAATTTGGACACATGAAATTTAATTAAAACAAAGGGGTGAGATTTTTTAAGGTTATTTGATTTAAATAATATATTCGACTTTTTGAAAAAAAATGACCATAAATCATATAAATATTGAAATTATGGTGATAATAGTAGAATCTCCATCATCCAATAAAAATTACTATAGAATATTATTACTATATTACTTATATTTAACCTATATTCCCTAGATTTATCCTCTACCAAGTTGTTAATTTTTTCCATAGTTACTATTCATGTTGAAAAAAATAATTATAGTCTATTTTGAAAATTGGATCCTCTTAAATAAAAATACATAATCTTTTTTTAATAATTCAAATCCTATAACTGGATGAAATTAATTAGAAAATACTTTCAAAAATGGAGATATTTTTTTTGAAAAATTCCTTTTATGTGTAAAAATGTTTTTATACTAGATTAAATCAGGAATTTTATTCAAATGATCATAATTAAACATTAAATAATATATTAACACTAAATTTAGTTTTAAATATTTTTAAAATATATTGGAACTTTTAAAAATTTGTAAAAAATTACTGCTTTCAATAAAAATATATACTTTAACTATTCACAGGAAAATCCATTATCTCAAAAAAATATGATCTTTTCATCATAAATTAATTCAGATATGATTATTTTAAAAATTATACCAATTTTATCCAGTATAATTTCTAATAAATTTATTTATTAATTATTATTATTTTCCATAAAAAACAAATAAAAACCTTTTTTAAGAAAACTTGTTTTTTACAGGTAAAATGTCATTAATTAAAATTGGGTATTAATTTCGTAAGAATTGTAAATATATTAATATTTAATAAGAAAATTATATACATTTCATAATATATTTAATCCCATTCATAAACTTTAATTTAACCACACTATTATAATGGTCAAATAATATTATTTTCTGGTTTATTTTTTCATGGTGTTGTGTGTTGTGTACACAATCAAAGTGTTTTTTAAATATTGGATTGTTGAATTTTCTCAAATGCATCAATAAAAAATGTCCATGAAATGTGAACTTTTTCTCTAAAATCAAGGTTTTGTAATTTGATAATTCCACTATAGTATACCCACCTCATAAAAATTGTTAATAAAACATCCACTTATTAATAGGGAATGAGATAATTGAACGTCAACAAAAATATATGTTTTCAAATTTGAGAAAACTGTTGCTAGGTAAAAATATGAACATAACTGTGAAAAATAACTCATAATGATTTATATATAGTGATAGAGAAAAATTTTATGATAATGTTAAGCATAACAATAATGTAAATATGTTATTTGTTAAAACACCATTTGTAATTACCCACTTATTCTCATTGTTATGAGAACATAATGAATCATTACTATGTAATTAAAGACATCCCCAAGACACCAAAGGCGATAAAAAAATTCCAATGTGTTTCATATTCAAGTGGTGGATGATTAATCTTTCATTTAATAAACCACTAACCAAACCACTATAAGCAAACAACAACTATATGAAACCAGATATAAATAAGACAACCCAACCATCATCATTATTCCAAAACTAAACCATAGTATGTTATAGTGGAGGACAACCCAAAACAAGGTAAATAAAATAAGAACACCTAAAGACTCCATGATGGACAAATGACCCATGGATCTACATCTTCTGGCTCCAATATCACCAAACAACCCTAGTATCATGAGGTGGTGATAAATACATGTGATACTATACCTTTTCCCATTCCCTATAAGATATAATATGTGAAATCACCAAGTTCCAATGTTGGGGTGAGTATAAAACTCAATATTATTTCCCCAAAGACTTCCCCACTTACACCACATGGATTAAAAGAATAGAAATAGTTATGTAAAAAAGATTATATAAAACAATTTCTCAAAACAGATTATAAAAAAATATAAAAAAGTGCCAATTCCATTTATAACCAGGTGTAAAGAAGTTCTACATTCAACCAATTTTATAGAAATACACACATATAAAAAATTATATAAACAGGGCCTTAAAACCATTTCTCAATATCTATTTGGAACAACCATTTTATGGTTCACAACACACATACCCATGCATGCTTTATTTGACTGTACCGTACTCATGAGAGGTCTCCGATTCAATCTCCTTGTGTCACACTAACACAAACCCTTGATCTAAGGTAACTCACTATGTATCCCACTATTGCGCATCCTATATTTAGGGGAATGTCGAACATGAATGCACACAACCCATATATTCCAAAACCATTAAATTTAACCAATTCAAAGCATTTCAATAAAATCATTCTTTTATTGAAATCCATTAAACACACCAATTCCAAACACCCATTCCATTTCATTAAAACCATTACTTTTATTGAAAACCCATTAATAAAACCATTTTTCATAATTCCATCAAAATCCCACTTCAAAACATCATTTCAAAATCAAGAATAAAACACTTTATTAATAAGCACAAATTTTCAAGATTTCCACAAACATCATAAAAAAGGGTTTATTTCAATCATAAATTAGATAATACACAATTAAATACACAAAAAGAAATAAATATAAAACCATTTAATTCTTTTCTACTAAGAAGAAATGAGATTGAAACCACTGACCTCAAATGTTTTGACAAATACTGAAAACATATGAAGAGTGCTCATGAGACCAGGTCGATTCTCTAGGAACCCACCATAGATATCTGCCCCTAACGATTATGAGACCAAAAAAAATATTTTTCATGAAAAATCATATATATATATATATAATCATAATGAGTATAGATTTCTGAATTTGAGAAGATTGGATAAGTATATCAATGTAGATCTAGAAAAATGTGATAAGAATAGAGAAGAACGATGACATACCTCATGAATCTGCCTTTGAATCTCCAAAGGAAGCCTTCAGATTTTCCTTGGATAGATGGGGAACATTTATTGGCTATAAAATAATAAAAATCGCAATTTACAGCCATTTTTGTGTAAAAAATAGATAAATGGAAATGTCTACTATGATCCACTTTTTAAGGAGGTGGTTTTTAAATCTCACGTGGTTTAGTCACACAGTTTCACAAACTGTGTGCTAACTATACCTTAGCTACTACCTCAAGATCATCCTTATAAGACCTCATTGTATGGTATAACTAAGCATAAGAAAACCATTCCACATCTACTACCTCAAACAAGATAATATTTTAGCAGAGATATGTGGAACACAGTTGGTACTGAACTGAACTATTGTGAAAATTTCAACTGATATGCCACCTCTCCAACTCGTTCCAGTATCTCAAAAGGGATAATGAATTGAGGAAATAAAATTACATAAATTACAAAATTATGTTGTACAAGTCGTAGATAAATCCTTAAGAACACATGATCACTCAATACAAATTACAACGGTCTTCAATGATGATCCGCTTATGATTTTTGACGACTTTGAGTCATCTCTATCCATTTCCTAATCAATAGTATCTTCTCCATTTTTTCTTGGACAGGGTTCAGACATACTAAAGATTGGAAAGGGTAGGATAATGTATTTTTTAAAATCATGACATTTTTTTATTATATATATATTATTTATGTTACTACTTTTTAATTAATACCATATATTTCAGGTAGGTAAAAGAAGTCAAAATAAATCGATATGTTAATGAAATTACCACTTCTTTGGAAGAACCCATGTGGATATCCTCTTAAGGATCATAGGTTTGTTATTTTGGGATGATCATCACATATGTATTTTTTGGGGAATTTTATTTGGGATTTTGGAATGTTTTGTTTGAGATAAAAGGATCATTGTGGTGTAAATAAGTAAGGGTGGAAGTGATCATTTATAATTGAGGCGAGGAGAACCTGTCAAATTTAATTAAATTTTAAATATAAATAATTTAATTATGATGAATAATATGCCCAATTTTCTTGGTATTCTTAAATACTGTAGGATATGGTTGATAATCCTAAAAAATGGATTTTTTTGATACTTATCTTTTGGTTTAACCACTTAGGTGTCCTATTTTAGTAGCCTTGAAAAAAACATTTTCACTTATAAAAGTATATAATTATACATATTAGTTGAAATTTTCCCATAAATAGAAAAGGGATAACTGTTTATAAAATAAATTTTTTTCCATTTCAAATTAAAATATTTTAATAAATTTTACATTATTCATTAAATATTATTTTGGTAATGTATCATTAATGTCAATTTTACACTATTCATTGAATTTGACTTCCAATATATCAAGAAATGTATTAGTTTGAGTATAATATATTTATAAATTATAAATATGTTATATTCATCTACAAATTCATGTAAAACAAAATAAATAAAAAAATATATCATTAAATATTTCTAATATCACATATTTTATACTTCCATAAATTTAATTAATACTACAGTTGATCTATGCAAGAATTTAAGGTTATTATATAATAAATAAAAATTAGAGAAAAATATAAATATGAATATAATTTTAATATGCACATTAATTACATTTAGATCCATTTATAACATTCTTTTGACCAAATGTGGACCCATAATAGATAATTAAAACAAAGAGGGTGGTATTTCATAATGTTCATTGATTTAAATATTATATTGGACATTTTGATAGAAAAATGTCTGTAAATTATATAAATATTGATATTACGATGATGATAGTAGAATAAAAATCTACAAATAAAAAATAATACATATTATTATGACTTTATTACTTATATTTAACATATATTAACCTTATTTATCCAATACTAAGTCGTTAATATTTTAAATAGTTACAATTCATATTGACCAAAAAATAAATGGGGTCTATTTAATAAACTCGATCCTCATATATAAAAATTTTCAATCCTTTTTCGAATTATAATATTCGTATAACTATATGAAATTAATTTTAAAATACCTTCACAAAAGGTGACAAAAACATTTTTTTTGAAAATTCCTTTTTGTTTAAAAATATTTTTATACTAAATTAAATAATGAAAAAGATTAAAAAAATAAGAATTAAATTTATCCCTAATATAGTATGACAAAATTTAGTTTTAAATCAATATAAAACAAATTGGAACTTTGAAAAATTAGGATAAAATTACAGCATTCAATAACAAGATGTATTTTTTACTATTCACTAGAAAATCCATCATCTCAAAAAAATATGAAAATTTTATCATAATTTAATTTATATATGATTATTTTGAAAATTATATCCACTTCAACTTATAAAATTTCTAATAAATATATTTATTACTTATAATTACTTCATCTCATAATGAAATAAAATCCTTATTTGAAGAAAACATGTTTTTGAATTATAAAATGCCATTAATTACAATTGAGAATTAATATAGTAAGAATTATCAATATATTTATATTGAATAAGAAAATTATATATATTATAATATATTAAATTCCATGCAGACCAACTAATTTTACAACTCCATTATAATGGTCAAATAATAATATTTCTTGGTTTATTTAGGCTCAGTGTTTAGTGTTGTGTATTCTTTCAAACATAGTGTTTTTTAAATATCAGTGTGTTGCATTATCCCATATCAATAAATAAACTAAGTCCTTCAAATGTGAACTTTTCTACCATAATTAAGGGTTTGTAATTTTATAATTTTTTTGTGGTAATCCCATATTATAAAAATGGTTAATAAAAGATCCTATTAATAATAGGGGAAGGGATGTATGAAATTAAATACAAATATAAGATTCCAAGCAGATGAAAACTAGTGGGAAGTAAAAAATATGGACATGTATGTGAAACATAACTTATAATGATTGATAGTGATTTATATAGAAAATGTTCATTTTAATGTTAAACATAATAATAATTTAAATATGTGATATTTTGAAAAACATTTCAAATTACCCACTAATTCTCATTGTCTTGATAACACAATTAGTCATTACTAGGTCATTAGAGACATCCCCATGACACCAATGGATGTTAGTAAGTTCCAATGTGTTTCATATTCTAGTGATGGTGATTTATAATTTATTAAATAAACCACTAACTAAATAGCCGTAACTAAATAACCACTATATTATAAAGGATAAGTATATGACAACCCAATAATCATAATTATACCAAAACCACACCATAGTATGTTATAGAGGAAGCCAATCCAAAACAGAATAAATAGAATAAGAAAAAAATAAAGATTCCATGAAGGAAAAATGTATCATGGATCCTTATATCCATGCTCCAACATCACCAAACAACCCCGGTATCGCAAGGCAGTGCTAAATACATGTGATACATTACCTTTTCCCATGTTCTTGAAGATAGAATCTGAAAATTCCCAAATGTTCCAAAGCATGGGTGTGTATAAAACTGTATAGTATTTCCCCAATTACATCCCCACTCACACCATATGGATTAAAAGGATATAAATATTTATATAAATTATTTTATATAAATAAATTTCCTAGAACAAATTATAACTAAATATAAACAAGTTCCAAAACCATTTATAACCAAGAGTAAACAAGTTATAATTTCAGACAAATTTCTAGAAAGTACCTCTTTCATAAAATCAACAAAAAACACCATAAAATATTTTCTAATTATTAATTTCGCTCACCCATTTCATGGTTCACTACACACACCCATATATGATTTATCTGATAGTTCCAAAATCACGTGTAGTCTCTCATCCAATCACCTTGTGTCACACTAACACAAACCCTGATCTAAGGTCACTCGCCTTATACCCTAATGTTACATGTACCTTATTCAGGGGCATGTAGAATATGAACCCACATAACCCATATATGACAAATCCTTTCAATATAACAAATTCAAACCATATTAATAAAATTGTTCTTTTACTGAAAACCAATAAACAATCAAATTCCAAACACACATTACCATTCAATATAACCATTAATCACATTGAAAAACCTTTCATCAAATCCATTTTTTATAATACCAACAAAATCCCACTTCAAAACATCATTTTAAAATAAATAAGAAAACACTTTATTAACAAGCACAGATTTTCAAGATTTCCACAAAAATGATGAATAAGGGTTCCAATCAATCATAAAGTATCCAACAAAAAATTATATCCCCATAAATCCATAAATTTGAAACCATTATATTCAATTATTATATGATTAATCAATATTAAATCAACCTACCTCAACTATTTTTACAAAAATTGAACATGGATTAAGAGTTCTCATGAAACTGTGTTGGTTCTCCATGAAACCACATTAGATATCTTCCCCTAACAACAATGAAACCAAACCACAACATATTTCTCATCCAAAATCTAATATATACAAATACGTGGTGTATGTATGATAATTTGATAATAAATTATAAGATGATCATAGTATATCTAGGGAAATATGACAAGAATAGTTAAGAATTATGACATACCTCAAATCTCTGACTTTGAATCACCATGGGAATCCTTTGGATTTCCCCCAGATTGTAGGGGGAATATTAATTTTCCATAGAAGAAGAAAAATCCCATGTTAGATACATTTTGGGGGAAAATGAGTGGATTAATGGAACGGGCGACCATGATCTACTTTTGGAGGAGGTGGTTTTTAACCCATGCATGGTTTAGTCACATTGTTTGACTAACTATGTGCTAACTATACATTTGCAACTACTTCAAGAACATCCTCGAATGGCCTTATTGTAATTTATACCGAACCATGAGAAAACCATTCCATATCTTCTACCTCAAACATGACACTATTTCATCTGAGATACAAGAAACACATATAGTAAAGAACTGTACTATAGTGGAAATACCAACTTATATTCCGCCTTTCTAACTCATTGTAGTATCTCCAAAGGGATAATGTATCGAGGATATAACATTACCTACTTCCCAAAATTTTGATGTTTATACCTTGAATAAATCCTCATGAACACACGAGTAGTCAATACAAATGACAACAATCTTTGATGGTGGGCTGCATATGATTTCTGAAAACATTGAGTCATCTCCATCAATTTTTAGATCAATTGTATCTTCTCAATTTTTTCATTGAAAAGGCTCATCCCAACTACTGAAGACTCACCTGTTTCCACCCAAAAAATTGAATAAGGACACGTACGACTATACAATGCTTCAAAATGATCCATATGAATCGATTCCTTCTATATGTTATTATAATAGAACTCAAAAAAAGTATATTATCTTTTCATGAGCCGCCAAAATGAATTACACAAGCCGGAAACATGTCTTCCAACATCTATATCATCCTTTCAATTTTTCCTCCTCTCTGAGGATGATACGCTGGACTCATAGTCACATGAGTGCTAATGGATTTTTGCAAGGATTTTCATAAATGAGACCTGAATCACAGATCTGTGTCGGAGACCATCAAATATAGTAATCAATATATCTTCTTCACCTAATCAATATATATTTTGGAAATATCCTACCACACATGATTTTCACAAATATGAAAGAAATGGGATGACATGGTCACCCGATCCACTGTCACCCATGTGGAAAAGTGTTTTCAGACAAATCATGGGAGACCAGTAAGAAAATCCATGGCTATGTAATGCCATTTCCCCATTTTGATAGTTAGATACAACAACATAATTCTATTTGTTATGTTCTTCCTTAACTTGTTGACAATTTATGCACCATGAAATGACGTCATCCACTTTCGATTTCATAACAATCCACCAAAAGTATGCTTTAAAAGACTTATATTTTTTATGTATTCCCAGATGTGAAACTCATGTGTAATGGTTATATAAATGAAGAAGATGTTCATGATAACCCTTATGTACAACCATATAATATCTGAACCATAAAAATGAACTCTGATAAACATTCAATCTTTCAATGGTCCCCTCACCTTTTAGTTTTGAAATCATAACCTTGAAATCCACATCGTATATTTAGGCTTCTATAACCATATTTACAATATAAAGAACCATAGATATGGAAACGAAAACACTAACACCACCTTGGTCATCACATTCCACAAGCATGTAAGCTAGGACTGACATTAAATGCTAATCTTCTGAAACATCTTTCATCAAAGGCACAAATTACATTCTGTTTAATGCATGAGCCACCAAATTACCATTTCTTGGTGTATACATCATGTTGAAGTAAAACATCTAAATATACTCCATCCAAATCCTTTTCCTCAGATTAAAATATTGTTGTGTGAAAATGTGTTTGAAGCTATTATGATCCTCATGAACAAGAAATTTCTCTCCAATGCAATAATGATTCCAATTATTCAAGGCGTCGAAAACTGTAGAAAACTCCAAATCATTTGTTGGGAAATACTTCTCATTGACACTAAAATTCATCGAACCATATGTATCCCCATAGTCTCCATTCATGTGAACACATCCCAACCCATATCTTGAATCATCACATTACACTATGTACCACTATCTGGATTATGGAAAAATCATGATAGGTGTTAATGTAATACAGACATCTAGTTCTTGAAAGGAATTATATCACTCCTCTTTTAATCAAAATGGAACATTATTCTTTTTCATAGTTATCATATGTTAACCAAGTTATAATAAGTCAATCATAATTCTTTAGTAACAGTCATCTAGGCCAAGATAACAACATATTTTGAAGAAATTATTTTGGGGTTTCCAAGAGAAGACAAGTTTTTTATTATTAAGATCCACTAAAATATCTTTTTTATAAATTAAGTGTGCAAGAAAGAATACCTCTTATATCAAAAAATTACACTATCAGATTTTTGAATAAAAATAATGGTCTTACATGATTTATAAAACTATCATTGGGTTCCACATGCTTAGCGAATGTCGTTGAATAATCCAACTTATCACCCAAAAACACTGCAATAAAATAATCGTATAACTATAAAATATTGGATTCGTCAATTCTAAAATGACTACTGGTGAATTTGTATGACCAAAAGTCATGACTACATATTCATAGTGGCCATATCAATTTATAAAATTTTCCTTCAGAATATACTCATTCCATACATGAAATTGGTGTTATCCTAAACGCAATTCAATTTTATAAAACCATTGGGTGCCCCAAAATTTATCAAATAGATCATCGATGTGTGGATATGGATACCGATTTATTATCATAACATGTTTATGATTTTGGTAATCCATACACATCATTAGACTTTATATGCTCCCTTCATGAAAAGGCTAGTGTTTCCCATCGATATGTTCTCGACCGAATGAATCATTTTCTTTCCATATCTTCTAACTGCACATTCAATTTCCTTAATTATGTCTGTTCCATCCTATAAGACATAAGTGAAATAATACTGGTCCCCAAAAGGAGATTAATCATAAAATCCACTTCCCTTATAGGTGGTAACTATGACATGTTCTTAGGAATGAAATATTGAAATTTATCCACAACTGTTTGAAAAATACTATCCTATATCTCTTCCATGTATGCCAAATTCAACTCCACAAATTGGTAAGATATCATTCCCACTTTTAGTGACCAAAATTCCATTGAACATGTCTTTACAACCCTTTTTCCTCTAATGATATGCTCAACTATATCCTCATTTTCTGAAATTAACCATTTTACAATAATAGTTGATGTGACCCTTGAATGTTTTCAACCAATCGATTCCCCAAATTACATCAAGGACATCTATCTCTAACACTAAGAAGTCCAAATTCATCTTAGCTCCATCAACAGTTAATGAACATTCTATACACCCAAATTCTTGACATTATTATTCATTGAGTGTTTTTTAATGTTTTAATATGGAAAGAATAATCTCAAGTTTTAAACATAGAAATTCAATAACATGAGAAGAAATAAGATAATTTGATGCATCTGTTTAAAAAAAGTGCATAAGGGTCTGATTCAAAAGAATCATACCTATCAACATAGATGGTCCAACCTAATCATAAACAGTCACCTATTATTCTACATACTACTTAATTGATGAAATAACCTTCCCCTTCTTGACATGATGTGATTTACCTTGCTGATGAGTCATGGGGTTTCTAGAATCACTATGGTGTGCTTTGTTCTGATGATGAATCTAATTATTCTGGCCTCATCCTGACGAAGTATACAATGTTTGTGACACCTAAGAAGTGTCTCAAGCACCTGACATAAGAGAACTATGAAAATAGCATTGAAGATTCACCATCTTCTTGATGTTATGGAATTCCCCTGGTTGCACAGTACACTCCCTCTTCATGTGGTCAAGCGATCCACATTTGAAACAACCTTCTCTACTCTAGGGTTGTGGATGATGGTTCAGTGAACCAACTATCTATTTTTTTTTCCTACATAACCTAATGAAATAAGTTTCCCTATCCCTTTTTATCCAAACTATCTAGTTTCCACCATTTCCCATAGCTATCATCAAACATGCTCCACCCATAGATCCTAATTTATCATGTTCATCCATTGTCATTCTATTAACCATATTTGTAAAATCTGTTATATAGAGTTCCCTAATATTCTAGAGAATATCATATCTCATTTATGTATCAAATATGTGTGCCATCAAGGCTGATATATCTATAACTTAATGAGAAATTCACACTAAAACCATGAATTTAGCCACATAATCTATGAATGATAGATTTTAGAACTTCAATATAAATATGTATGTTATTATCTGGATCCTGAACGTGTGATAATATAATTTTTTATCCAAAAATTCATTAAAATCCTCCCAATTAAGGCCATTATCTATTTTACCCTACATCAGTAGATCCCAACACTATAATGTAAGATCATTGAGCATATATTTGGCCAATGTAACTTTGAAATTCACAGGTGTACTAATGAAATCAAATATATGATTCACCATGTTCATCCACACCTCAGTCTTTTCAGTTTTAGAATCACCGTAGAAGATGTGTGGGTTTAACTTCATGAACAAGATTAAATGATCAACATGCCTTGGATCATCCTGTTGGGTTCCATTATCTATAGATTATAATTCATGGATGTTACTCTAAAACAGATCTTAGTTCACCACTAGTTTAGGATCATCCACATTCTGATCTGCTTCTTAAGGTTTGTTTCTACACAATTTATTTGGGTCCATTTTCTAAATAGATTACCAACTCTGTAAGTATCACTCTCTAGAAATAGATAGAATATATTTCCAAATTCTATCACATAATCTATGAAATCAATTTTATCCAAAAAATAATTTCCATTCAGATGATTTTTATAAATTAGTTTCATTCTTTTGAAAATAAACTAATTTCCAAAATACATTTTTCATTTTTCTTTCAAATAATTTCACATGAATACAATTTCTGCATTTTTAAAATTTCAACAGAATGAAAAAAAACATACATATTTTGTATAAATTAAATATTCCATCATTGTGTAAGTAATACTTATACAATGCATGTCATGATCATCTCATTGTCTAAACTCATGACTATGATATTTCATTATTTCTATAATTGTCTTTGAAGAACATATGTACCCAACTATTTGGTAACATGTAGTTCAACAAAAAAAGTCAGTATCATCTATCCAGGCTCTACATTTCATGTCATAGAAATCCAAATCATATATAATATCACAACCCAAGGAATAGATAAGAATAAATTTCAACTCCAAGACCAAGATAATTGATGAATACATAATCCACAGTGAATGGAAGAAGCTAATACCCCTTATTTGAAACATGTTTTTAGATTGGACAAACTGATACCATTTGTAATGAGCCACTTATTCTGATTGGATTTATAACATAATGAATCATTACTAGGACTAATGTGACATCACCAATACAGAAAACGTTGGATATAAATTCCAAAGAGTTTCAAATGAATGTGGGGGATGCATATCCCTTTAACAAATAAACCACTAACCTAACAATCAAAACCAAAGAAAATCTATATGATTCATTATAAAAACCAGATAGATAAACCATCATCTTTGTACAAAAACCACGCCATAGAATGTTTTACTGGAAGATGAAATGAAAAAAGGTAAATAGTGGAAGAACAAAAAATTACTTCATGATGACCATATGACACCATTCTCTATATCCACAAGCTCCAACATCAAAAAATAGCCTATGTATCATGATTCGGGGCCAAATACATGTGATTCTTTTTCTTTTCCCATGTCCTAGATGATAACATCTGCAAAAACACTAATGTTCTTAGGTAAGGCTGAGTATAAAACTTAGTAGTCTTTCTCTAATGAAATCACTACTAATTCCCCTAGGAATGAATAGTCAGAAACATTTATATAAAACAATTTATAAAAAAATATCCCAAAATAGTTTATAACAAAATATAAACATGTTCCAAAATCATTTGTAACCTAGATTAAACAAGTACTATTTTGAACCAATTTTCTATAAATTCACACTTCCAGATGATCTACCAAACCAGACATTAAAACCCATTTCTCAATATCATTTTGGTATACACATTCCATGGTTCCCAAAAAACACACCCATGCTTTCTTTTTTTGAGAATTTCATACATATGAGCAGTCTCTCATGCAATAAACTTGCGTCTCATAGACAGATTCACCCAATCTACTGTGAAAAACCTTGAACCCCATAAGTACATATAATTTATTTAGGGGAACATTGAACATGAACCCATAAAACCCCTATATGCCAAAACCATCCAAAAAAATTCAATCCATTTCAATAAAATCCTTCTATTATTGATAACCATTAAACAACCTCATTACAAACACCCATTACAATTGAATATAACTATTCAATTAATTGAAAATCCCATTCATCAATTATATTTTTCAAAATTCTAGAAAAATCCAATTTCAAAACATCATTTGAAAATAAATAATTGAACATCCAAGGATCGGATAACTACTGAGAATGGGGTTGAATTAGTAGTTCAATTTTCATATGTTTCAAAACATTAAGTAACTTGACCCATACAAACTATTAATATTTCATTCATTTCCAACCTTTAACACTTACTTAAGTATGATAGAATATTAAAAAATGTTGGTAACACAAAATTTACATGTTTTGGCCTCTGTGAGAACATACGTCCTTGTCAAACCATTTCTCGTGGGTCTATGGAAATCCACATTAATGAGATTGTGACCAAAACATGAATAAAAACCTGTTAAACACCTTTTATCTCTCGAGATGAAATATTATACTATCTCCCCTATGTTGACAAATTTTTCTTAAAGAAAAATTGAACAAATAATAAGGATAAAATCATCTTTTAATCTACTTTAGAGATTCTTAGTCTAAATCCTCATTCCGATTTGGCTATCTCTAATATTCATAGTATGATAATTATGGTTCTAGTTGTTCCTTTCCTTAAGCACTCAATGAATACATCATCAATCTAGTGGGAACCTTTCATATTGAATAATCAAGAACTCTACATTTTATGCGTTTATACATTTTACAAATGAGTGAATGATATGAGAAAATATTTATAGGCAACCTAGAAATCAATGGATGGAATCTTGAAAATATTTACTACTAACTCAAATATCAAAGACACCAAAAATCATTCGCATTTAATCATCAATCATTCACTTCTTCAAACCTCCTTAAAATTCTATGAGATTTACGAAATTTTGAAATTCAGGTATTCCTTCTTGAAATCATCATGTCTTTCATAGAATGATAATGATTGATCATGGTTGTGGTTTTCTCACAAACATATTGAAAATTGTTGTTCAGTATTTCTCAAAAAAATGTTCATAAAAATAGATCCATTTTTCTCAAAAACATGCTTAGAAATGGGGTTCATTTTTCATCAGAAAATATGATCTCATTTTTACAGAAAATAGTTTCTGGATTGTGAAAAAAAAAATTTCAATGGTTTAAAAATTATTTTTTGGATTAATAAAAAATAATGTTCCTAATTATGAAGACATTAGGATTTGAATTTTTCAGAAATTAGATTCTAAATTTCACATCAGTCAGGTTCTAAATTATAATGCATTTAGTTTGATAATTGTTCAAAAATTATATTATGAATTTATCAAAAATAAAGATCCAAATTTTTAAAAATTCTGGTTTTGAATTAGTCAGAATTGATGTTCTGAACTTCTCAGAAATCAGGTTCCAAATTATTCAGATTCTAGGTTCCGAATTGTTTAGAAATATTGCTCCAAATCGTCTAAAAATTAGGTTCATAATTGTGCATAATTATGGATAAAAATTGGTCAAAAATATGGATTCGACTTTCGTAAACTCAGATTCTAAATTGTGCAGAATTCAGGTTACAAATTGCTCAGAAATCATGTTACAAATTTTGTATAATTAAGGTTCCGAATTTTTTAGAAATCAGGTTCCAAATTTCTCCAATATATGGATCCAAATTGGGTAGAATTTAGGTTCTGAATTGTTTGAAAATCATGTTCGGAATTTCTTATAAATCATGTTTTGAATTGTGCAGAATTAAGGATCCTAATTGTTCGGAAATCAGGTTCCTAATTTTCTAGAAATCAGGATTTTAATTTTTTTGAATTCACGTTCTCAGTTTTTTAGAAATCAGGTTCCAAATTTTTTGGAATTCAGGTTTTGAATTGTTCAAAAAACTTGTTTTTAATTGCTTAGAAATAAAGATCTAATTTTTTCTAGAATGATGGTTAGATTTATGAATCCTATTTTCCCAGAATGTTGCTCAGAATTAAAGATCCAATTCTTTCCAGAATGTTTCATGGAATTTTGGATCCAAATTTTCCTAGAATGTTTCTAATAATTAGGTATCCAATTTTTCTCAGAATGTTGCTCAGAATTCAAGACCTTATTTCCAATATAATGATTCGTAGAATGCTGGATCCGATTTTTTCTCAGAATCATGCTCATTGAATGTCTTCAGACTTATTCACTATTTATTTAATAACTTCTATCACGAAAAATTTCATTATTCATGAGAACATTAATATCACTAAAGTATCATTTTATTTTATTAGATTTTCTGAGAAAATTTATTTCATCTGACTAGTCAACAACATCCCTTTTCATGATTAATCAGCAAAATAAAAGACTTTAGAAACATATTTCAAACAATGCAAATTCATTCAAACACAGTAACTACTTTTCTTTCCTAGCAACATCCTTCAAACTTTTCAACACATTTCATTCTCAATAATCAAAGAAAACATATAGTAACCACCAACCTATTATTCGTGTATATCAAATACATTCCATAACAAAAAGTTTAGTTGTCATAAAGTACAAAACGCTGTTAAAAAGGCACCACAAAGATTCATCAATATCCCCATTTGGATTTATTGACAACCATTGTTAACATCTTTTCCAACCCTCAGATTTTTTCAACAAATCATGTTTTTGAATTTTATCAAAACATAGCCTTTCTGAAAAGATAGTTTCCTAACACCACATTACATGACAAATTAATATTTTTTTAGGATTTCCATCCCACTAAAGAAAGAAAATTTTGGGCCCACCTAAATATAAACTCTCCTTTCCTCAAAATGCCCCTATACATTTATCATTATCTTTCTCTCTTTTTTGGTTCTCTCTCATTTTTGTTTTTATATCCCCCATTATATGATTACCACAACATTAGATTCATAAAAGAATGCTATGTAATGACTTATTACAAAGTAAAAAATTGTTTCTTACTCTTCCCATTAGTCAACATAATCTAATGAAAAGTAGGGTAAACAAATGTATGAGGTTTATGAAGACATGGGATGTGGCTCAACATGGAGTTGTAGACTCAATTAAAAAACCCTTCCATCCAAAATTCTTTTTTAATGATATCAGTAATCAAATACATTGTTGATGGACATTCAAGAAAAACATCTATAGTAGAAACATTATCTTTTATTAAGTGAAATTTTAAATAATATTTTTATATTGAGTGATGGACATGATTAATAGAAATATTAATGGAAATTTTACTATCAAAAAGTATCTTTAATGGTTTAGAAACATTCATACATATAATTTATGTACTAAATTGAGTAGCTACAACAAATTCAGATTTGGTTATGCTCAATGTTACTAAACTTTGTTTCTTACATTTCCAACTCACATAACATTCACATAAGAAAACATTTACTCTTGAAATTCATTTTCTATCATTACAATCACCAGCCCAATCCACGTCATTGTAAAAATGAAACATTGACTCACTGATTCTTTTGTATAACAACCTATTTGAAGTTGTATATTTTACATACCCAGGAATCCCCTTTTATTCTAACTTATGTGATTCTTTCAGATTACATTTATACATGGCACATAATTTCACAAAAAAGACAATATCAAGTTGTGAAGTTGTAAGGTAAAGAAGACATTCTATCAATATACAAAAATATGTTTGATTCACAATAATTCTTGATTCAACATTGTCTAACGTTATTACTTATTTAAATAGATGTTGAATCTTATTTTGATTCTTCCATTACAAAATTCATTAAGTAATACTTGGAATACTTTTCCTGAGATTACCAAATGTATCGTTCTTTTTATTTATCTTATATTACAGGGATGAAATTTAATTCCTCTAACATTGTCATTTGAATGATCTTATTCATCTCTACAGAAAACTTATTAATAAAATTTTCTTCATCCATATAATAAATTCTATCATCTACAATAATAATATCATTTAGGGTTCTGATGTCAAACATTTTTCACATAGAAGATGCTATCAAAATTTCTTTAGAAATGTGCATCTTTTTTAATGAATTGTAATGATTTCAAATACCAAGCACACGGTGCTTATTTCTCCCCATTAAAAGATATATTGAATTTACAAACTTTGGTTTCATGATCATAATGTAAAAAACCACACACTTTTTCAATATAAACATCTTCCTCAATCTCACTATTTAAGATACATGACTTTACATCAAACTGATTAAATTATTAATTTCTATCATCAGCTACTGTAAGAGGCATTTGAATAGTTTCTAGCCTTCCAATGGGGGAAAATGTTTCATAAAAATCTACACCTTTCACCTATGAATATCATTTACAAACCATCATTCCTTGGTTTCTTGATACATTTTCATGGTCATTAAATTTAATTATGTAAACCAAATTGGTTCAGATAACATTATTATTTTTTGTCCTTGGAACAAGTTCCTGTGTTTCATTCTTCTTAATCTGATTCAACTCTTCATTCATAGAATCTACCCATTCTTTTTGTTTAATAGCCTCTAAAACTAATTTTAGTCTAAATTTTGATATAAGTGAAGTTTTATATTATAATCTAAACTATCATCTTATTTGAATTAGAGCCTTATGATTCCCAATAATGTTTTTATATTCATCTTACTTTCATATGGTAGGAAATCTTAGGGTTTGTCCCCAACACCACATTCTTCAACACATGACTAATCTGAATCATGATAAGGTTATTTTGTATAACATTCACCATTTATGGATTTCTCCAATGTATCATCCTCATCATTCTCAACATCTTTTTTTAATGAACTTTGACTTTCACGTAAATTCACATCATTTGAGTCTGCTTTCAATTGTAAATAATTTTTACAACTTTTATAACTTCTCTCATTTGGTAAATAACCCATGAATTATCCTTCACCTTCATTCTCATAAAACATTCCCAAATCTGTATTTATTACTTTTAGAATACATATAATTTCATAGACTTTCAAGTGTTTCAAGGAGGGTTTTTTGTTATACATCAATTTATAAAGAGTAATTTTGATTTCTAGTCTCAACAAGAATCTATTTTGATCATGTAAAGCGGAACAAACAACTTTTATCCTAAATAATTTAATTTTTTTTTCATATGCTAACATACTTCTTCCCATTTCTACCAAGATCCTATTATTCCTTTCACGTACTCTATTTTTTTATGGATTATAGAGAGGACTATACTGATGTTTGATACCATGCATTATTATATAGTATTATTATGCATTTTTTGTGAATTCAGTACTATTGTCCATTCCCAGCTTCATTATGGAAACCCCAAATTTTTTCTCACCATCATTTCTGAAGAATTTGAACATTTGAATAGTCTCTGACTTATGCTTCATGAACATAATGTTCGTTATCCGACTGAAATGATTAATAAAATTGATAAAGTATAAATCCCATTTTATTTAATGATGTCTCTTAACCCCACATAGATCAAAATGAATAAGCTCAAGTGGATTTATATATTGAATCTCAACTCTATTATGACATTTTTTAATCATATTTTCTTTGGGTAAAGTAATACAAAAATCCTTACCTATTATTTTCAATTATAGAAAATTCCAAACAACATCGGCATTAGATATCTTATTCAGGTTATTCGACCCAAGGTGGCCATATATTCAGTACAACAACGTGTTAGAATCACTAGCACTAAAATAAGAAGAGTTATTGGACTCTCCAATTTGAATGAGATTCCCACTGGTTCTTTCTCCTCTTGTAATGAATTTTCCATTTTTCATAGTTTGGATGATACAAGAACCCTTCATGATGATTACTTATATTAAATCATCAAAATTTTGACTTACACTATGTATGTTATGTTTTATCCCATAAACAAGAAATACTTTATTAGATTTTAGTTCTTTGATTCAGTCTCTATCTTTCCGAAACCTTTAATTTTTGAGTAACAATCATTCTCAAAAGTAATAGCTCCTCCATTCTAGTTTTCAACATGTTTCATGATTTTTACATCAGTATTCATATGTACAGAAAAATCAATACTAATAATCCATGATGTTTTTCTTCTTACATTCTTTTAATGTTTTATCAACAACTAAATCACTCTCGTCGACCTTCTTATTTTATGCTTTATTTTGTTTCTTATCATAATAAACTTGTTCTGGAAGAAGTGGAATACATCTTTCGAAAAGACAAAAAAACTTATCACACATTCAAAAAATATATAATACATATTTAAATTTATTTATTGTTGGAATGTTTGAGACATCTTGAGAATTTTCCTTTTCAACTTTATGCGAGTGAGGAAAGCTACTCATTCTTCATTCACTATTTCTTCACCTTTTCTAAAACCTGCTTCCAAATAGTGATAAATAGTGCCAAAAATTATGAGATCTATTCCCATAGTTTTCACAGCACCAATAATATCACTAAAATCATTATTTTATATAAAAGAATGATCTTTATCTATAGAGTAATTGTTGTGGTTGGAGACTTCTTTCATCCATAATATTCTCAGGATATATACCATATGTTCCTTTAAGCGAGGTTTCATATTTTTGTTCATTTGATAGGTTTTTCATAACCTTATTCCACCCAATCATTCCCAAAAATTCTTCCAAAACCTTAAATATTAGAAGAATCAAATGAAATATTATTTTTGTTAAGAGTAGATTCCACCCAATTCTCTTAAAGAGCCTTCACAACAATTTTAGTGGTCTAATATTTTACATTAGTAGATTTTATGAATTTTTCATTCATATTCATATGGGTATTTTTAGACACAATAAGTTTTGAGTGGAGCTTTTTATCTTATTCTTCTATAGATTACAACTTCTTTATAATATCTTTAATCACCTCACCCTGTTCAACATTTCTATGTTGGTATCTTAGAATCCTCTAATTTTTTTCATCCTCCTTCTTGATGACATCTTTTCATCCATCTATAATTTTTTCATGATCATTATTCATTATTATAATTTCATTATTCAGTGATTTATTTTTCTCATGACATGCAAGAATCTTAGTTCTGAGGTGATACTCTCTATAAGATTCTTAACCACATTCTTCACTCTCTGGGGAGTCTTTTGTTTTCCCATCATTTTCAATAAGGGTTATAGGATATTTATGAATAGTCATCATCAAATGAATTGTTTCCAATTTATTCTGATTCAACCATCTTTCTCAACATGCTTCTCTTATTTCCAAAAGACTTATTCTTGAATTTTCTAGAAGGATTATCTCCATTATCATGTATGTTCCACCTGTTCCATTATGGGTTTTCATCGGAATCCTCTTGGTATTAACCAACTTTCATTATAAGAAAATTCATAGAAAAGTGCCCGATTCCACCACAGTAAATAAATTTTAGATGATTTTCTCATATATACATTCAACTTATTCTTTTAATGTTCTTTGATATTAGAGATATGAATTTTCATTTAGCTCATCATCTTCCTTTTCATCAGATTCACAATGATCGCCTTCATCAACTTCATGCGTATACATCATTCTCATGGATTCCAAATCCATTTCATCTTTAATTTTCCTCTAAAATATTGTACCATTCATCATTTCATAATCAACAAGACTGTTATGAAATTCATCAAGAGTAAAATAATCCTTATCTTCTAAGGAATAAATTTTAGAATCGAACCAGTCTAGAATGTTTCTCACATGTTTCTTCACAATTATAGAAACTTCCAAGATATCTCTCAATTAAATGATGTTTCAAAAAATTTCCATAACTCTGGTTAAGTATTCATCAATTGTTTAATAATCTATCATTCTGATGTCTTCATACTTACTATGCGAGATTTGTATCTTGGCCTCCTAGAATTTTTTATTTTCTACGAAAATGCTCCCTTGATTTTCCAACAAATTTTCTGATGTTTTGAGACCCAAAAACTTATGATAAACATTTTCTTGATAAGTACAAGAGAAAAAAAAATTATTTCCTTTCCATAATGTACTATATTTTTAAGATCATCATACTTCATAGGAGAATCTTTATCAATATGTGGAAAACTGATTGTCACAGTATTATCAACTTCAAGGAATATAAATATATATATATATATATGAGATAAAGAACTATATTAATTTTCCTTCCATAATAATTATTTCAATCGAATGTATGAATTCTGAAATTGTTGTCAGAATTGATATTCTCCATGATAATGATTAAATAGGTGAACCCCTCTCTAATACCAAATGACATTCCATGGATTAAATAACAACTGAGTTTGGGGGGGGGGGTGAATTCGTTATTCAATTTTTATTCATTTCAAAACATTATGAAACATAATCCTTGCAACCTGTTATGATTTATTTACATATAAACTATTAACAAATACATAATCATGAAAGAATATAAATGAAATTAGGGCACACAGGATTTACATGGTTAGGCCTAAATGTTAGAACCTATATCATTTCCATAGCCACTCCCATGGGTCTATAGAAATCCACTATAATTAAAAGGTGAATACAACTTCTGTCAACTCCCATTTGAAACCTTCTATCTCATAAAATTAATGATTATAATTACTCTTTTCAGTTTACAATGTTTTCTTAAAGTAAAATTTCAATAAAAACAAGAATAAATGTTTTGTTGAATCTGCTCTACAAATTCTAAATCTGAATCCTCATTCCAATTTGGCTAAGTCTGATATTCTTAGTATGGCATGGATGGTTCTATTTTAACATTTATTAAACACTCAAATATGAATTCTTCAATCCTGTGGAAATCATTCACTTTGAATTCTCCAGAACGACTCCTTTTCAATTTGTGTGAATGTTACAAATGAGTAAATGACATGAGAACATATTTTTAGGCAACCTTTAAATCAACTATGGGAATCTTGAAAATCGTTTCCGCTTACTCAAATCACCATAACTATGATAATATCTCCCATTAAATATTCAATCTTTGACTTAATCAAACCTCCTTAAAATTATCTGATATTTATTCCATGTTGAAATTAAGGTTTTCCTTTTTCAAATATTCATAGACTACTCAGAAATATAATATTGGATCTTGGTTCAGATTTTCCCTAGAACATATTATGAAATTTTGTTCAGTTTTTCTCAGAAACATGTTCAGAAATGAGGTTCTGTTTTTCTCAGAAACATGCTTAGTTAAGTAGATCAATTTTAATTATAAAATAGGATCCTATATGTTCATAAATCAGTTTACTAAGTGTGTATAATTCATGTTATGAATTATTTAGAAACCAATTTCTGATACGCTCAAAAATCAGGTTCTGAAGTTTACAGAATTCAGGTTCTAAAACGTTCAGAAAACATGTTCTAAATTGCTCAAAAATAATGTTCCAAATTGTGATGAATTTAGGTTCTAAATTAATCATAAATCTTGTTATATGTTTCTCAAAAATTAGGATCCGAATAGGGAAGAATTTAGTTTCTGAATTGTTCAGAAGATAGGTTCTGAATTACTCATCGATCAAGTTCCGAATTGTGAAAAATTCATATTATTAATTGTTGAGAAAAAATGGTTCCGAATTGTTAAAAAATTATGTTATAATATTTGTAGAATTCAGGTTCAAAAATGATTATAAATCACCATCAAAATAGATCCTAAATCATGTTCTAAATTGTGAATAATTTAAACTACAAATTGTATAGAATTATGGTTTTGAATTTTTCAGAATTCAAGTTCTAAATTATTCCAAAATAAGGTTTTTAATTGATCATAAATCATGATCTGAATTGTATAGAATTAATTTATATAATTTTTTAGAAATCAGGTTCTCAGTTTCACCGAAATATGGTTCCAAATTGTCTAGAATTTAGGTTATGAATTGTCCATAAATCAATTTCCAAATTACTCGGAAATGTGGTTCTGAATTGTACAGAATTCATGTTCTGAATTGAGTTGGATTTGGGTTCTGTTTTTTTAAATCAAGTTCTAAATTGAACGAAGATTATTATCTGAATTTCCAGGAAATGTTACTCAGAATTCAAAATCCATTTTTTTTTGAATGTTTCCCAGAATTCTACATATGATTTTTCATTGAATGTGGATCATAATTCTAGATCCAATTTTCCCTAGAATGTTTCTCAAAATTATGAATAATATTTTTCTTATAATTTTTCTCATAAATTTTGATATTATTTTTCCATAAATTTATATTAGAAATAGTGATCTGAATTTTTTCAGAATACTTCTCATTGAAAGACTACAAACCTGTTCCGCATTTCATCAATATGTTTTATCATGAAACATTTAATTATTTTTGAGAACATTCCTATCATAAAATCATCATCTGGATTGTTATACATAATGGGAATCATTATAGATTATTACTCATCAACAACAGACTTTTTCATCATTCATGAGCAACAAAGATTACTTTAGAAACATCATTCAATCATAGAAAATTCTTTCAATATCAGAATCATTTTTATTTCTTATAACATCCTTAAAAGTCATAAACTTATTTTATTATTAGGAAAAATGATAAACATTAGATGACCACCATCATCATCCTCTATAATATTCAAAAAAAAATTTAACAAAAGGTTATTTTACAACAAATACAAAAGATTTTTAAAACAAAACACCACAAAGGTTTTTCAGGAATAAAATAGTTTATTCACGACCCTTAATTTTATTTATTTCCAAAAACATCACAAAAGGGTTTCAATAAATAATAAAATATATAATACAAAATAAAATATACAAAAATAAATAAATTTTAAACCATTCCATTTAGTAATACTGTGAGGAATTTAGAGTGAAGCCACCTACCTCAACTGTTTTGACCAAAACCGAAAACAGATGAAAATGCTCATCAAACTAGTTTAATTGTAAATGAAACAACTTAATATCTGTGTTTTTAACAACAACATGAAAAAAATTCAATATATTTGGAATTCATATTCTTATATATACCTATAACGGGCATATATATAACTATATGAGAAGAGGATAAGTGTATATCCATGTAGATCTAAGGGACATGATATGAGCGATGAAGAACGATGACATACCTCATGAATACATGTTTCAATAACCAATGGAACCCTTAAAGTATCCTCAAGATCAGTGGGAGAACCTTATTTGGCCTTATAAAAAGAAAAATCCCATGTTAGAGTTGATTTGGTGAGACAAAAATTAGAATAAATTAATGGCCTACCTAGATCCAAATTTTTCGGAGGTTGATTTTAACCCATGATTAGTTTAGTCACATAGTTAGGCAACCCTTATTCAAACATTGTTTAAATACTAACTCAAGTATAGAGTCACATGACCTCCTCTCATAGTCTCTATAACTGTACAACAACCTTGTACAAGCTACTACTTCAAACATGCTATTGCACACAATTTTTCCTAAGATTTCAGCATGGCTTCGACGAACAATGCGCATCCCATGCACCCTCCATTTATCCAACCAAAATATATAAAATATTCTCAAACTCATCAAAAATTCAACCATTAATAATATATATAAGAAAAATATAATAATGGTTTGTGGATATACTATTCATATAATTACCATGAGAAAATAAACATAAATTATTTCATTCCCTATCATTAGAACAATTTAATCCTTTGGTAGTGTTTTGATCAATTTACAATTCATCTATATGATGTTAAATAGATATTCGAGATGAATTTTTTTATTCCTATAGAACGAAAGTATTAGTTTAATAAAAAATAAGTTTCATTTGTAATTCATTCATCTTCAAAATATTTACCAAAACCAATATGGATATCCCACATTAACCAATATTATAAATCATATATTATCCTCAAATAAAAATACCTAAATTTATTCTTAATCAATTGAATATATATTAATCTTTAAGACTCCTCAAAAATATTTCCAACCAAACTGAAAACCCAAAAATTAAATATAAAATTTATCCCCAGTGAATATAACATTATACATAATTTCACAATCTCAACATGTGACTAACTTGCTCACATGTACTAATAATAATAATCATTTATAACATTATCCACATTCATTATATCCCTTGAATAAAAAAATTATATACTCCAAAATAATTTACATTTTCATCAAATCACTTACCACATTCATGGTTTCTAATAATACCTTATTGATATATTTAGTGTCAATATTCCCTTTATCAAAAATAAAAATAACTAAATCGTCATCAAGAAGACATTATGAATTCTATTTCCTTTATTCAAGAATTCTCCAAAAAAATATCACATTACCACTAATCCCATTTCCTGGTTACCATTTCCATTGAAAATGTTCTTTAAAATAATAATAGAAAAAATAATGTGGTATAATCCTTATACATTTAATGATTATAACAACCAGAATATCATTGATAAATTTTAATAAAAAACAAATAATTAATCCAAAGAGAAAAATACTTTAATCATTCCACTTCATTATTAGTAATAATATATTGTTGACATTGATCTCTTAGTTTCTCATGACGTATATTCCCTTTGATGATTGAGGAATATTTTTTATAGTACTCCATTAACTTTTTGTTAAATAAATGAATGATACAGGTTTTTTATTACAAGTTATTTCTCATGATTTATGTAATTTATCTCCACAAATAAAAAAATTTCATTCCCATAAAGTATTTAATAGGGTTTTTCTTTAAACAATTATCACATGTTGGAAAATACATAATTTTATTATTTCTCTTAGCTATTTTTTATCTTCCATATTCTTCCTCTTTATAATTCCTTAAGAACCATAATACCTGGAGAATTAATTATATGTCTTGAATGAACATGAGATTGTATCCTAATTTGGTGAGAATTTTTGGGTGAGTAGTTACCACAAATGTATTGGATTTGAACCACTAAATAAATTGTCAATATCAGTCTTTTGATTGCATTCATTTTCTAATACATTCCTTTTAAACCATTTATGATTATATGTAAATATAGGTATTTTTTATTTTTATTTTTTCATAGAATCATATATTTTTTGTCCAATATTCTCTCATATTTCATAGGTAAACCCATTTTACAGTAATACTTCAATAAAATAATTATATTCCTTTTTTTATATTTCCTCGTTATCCTTAGTATTTGAAATCAATGACCACCAATTATCTATAATCCTTTAGATATGATAAAATTCTATAACAACCTTCTCCTTTTAATTACATCCTAAATAAATAAATATGTTATTAATGGAGCTTAATCAATGATCAATTATAAATGGATTCATAGTTTTATTAAATGATTGGGGATACTAATGAATGATGTTATGTAACACTGTTACAACATGTTTTGGATTAGTATTCTCCTTCATAATGGAAATAATATTCCTCATAACATATGTTTGTTTCCCCAATATAGTAATAATTTTTTCACCTCAATATCAATCTTCTTTTCCATTATTATAAGGGAATTCCCTACATAGAATATGTGAAGTGATATAGTTTCTCTTCTTTATTGTAATTTTTTTTTGAGAAAATGAAATATACTTTATTAGATCATAAAAGTATTCATCATAATATATATTTTCAATAATAGTGAACCAGTCAACCTAAATTTAGTAATTTAATAATATATATTCTCAAAATCATAATTTTGGATTATTTACTAATATTCTAAATGTTTTTTATTGGGTTGCATTCTCTAATATATGATTCACTAAATCTAGTTCCCATGGTTTTTACAAAAAAATATATTATAAAAACTAAAATGACCCTAGCCCCACCATCATATAGCCAATGGTTACTTTATCAAATTTGAACAATAGACATGAGGCCTCATTCTAAATTTCCCAATATTTTAGTTGTCTTAAAAAAAGAATTACATACTTGAAATTCAAATTCCATATGAAGACCTGAAATAAAATATAATATTTTCTTAAATGAATAATTTTTTTCATATTTCATAACATGTTATATAAATCATGATACAAATATGAGTATCCTTTCTAATGAATAATAATAATGGGGTGAGTTAATATGATTAGTAAAGGTATGTAGAGAGTAGAAGGTAAATAAGGAATGTATAATATGACATTAAATATATGATAATAAAATAATTCAATATATATAATAAAATGAGATAAAAACATATCTATTGGTATAAAAACAATTCAAATAATCACATGGAGATATATAAATTTCACTATAATGATGTAATACATAATTTCAGGCATCAAAAACTAATACTACAAATAGTGATTTTAAAAGAGATAGTAAAATCATCATATGAGTGATTCAGAATCACTGATATTGTGAGTGATGTTATAAGAAGACCTTAAATAGTGCTAAAGAAAGTGATGTTAAATATTTTAGTTTAACATCACTAACAAAATCATTTTTTAAAAACTAAAGAAAACAATTTTTCTGTGCACCCTTAACACCACCCTTTTACACTTTTAAAACACCATTGCCAATGTTTTCCACTACCCGTATACCATGACATACCCTAGCCCCTCCTCATCTCTATAAGGGTACCCAAAATACCTTTGTGTTCCTAAATTTGTTTCCAGGACCTACATTATGTGGATGCATTCTCTTTACCAATAGGTCACATTTGTTTCATTGTATATTTAACAACTTTTATATTTATTTGTATATTTTTTAAAATGTTTTATATATATATATATATTCAATTATATATATTTAAATAATCTATATTAATATTATTTTATATATATTAGAATATATATATATATATTAACAAAAAATATATGTGAATAGAATAACTATATATATATATTACTTCATACTTATATGGTATATAAATATGATAATTTTTTACAGTAAAATAAATTAATATTAAATGATAAATTTATATATTTAAAAACATTATATAAATATGTTGATATATGTATTTATACATGTGATTTATTATAAGTAAATGTAAATATATTTAATTATAAATAAAACTAAATTGTGAAAACAACTCAAAACTACAATATCAATATCAATGTAATACCCTGTAATAAGTTCAATTCATAATAAAAACATGCACAAAGACCACCTTAAAAGAGGTTAAAATTTCATCAAATGTTAGAAAAATTTGTTCACCCAAAAAAATTCTATTTCGGTGTCCTTATAGGCCTTTTTATTTCACACAATGTCAATAGGGTTTTCACTCAGTGAGTAGGGAATATATATATTCACCTGATTCGATTTGATATGTGTTAGATCCCAAACAGAAACTGAGATTAATTGTGATGATCGATAGAAGTACAAGTGACCTTTTCATCTTATTTTGGAGAAATTTTTATTATTTTTCATTTAATTATCATCAAACTGGTATTAAATGAATACCGCTCAAAAATGAATTGAAAATTATTATTTAAAATTAATTTTTGATTTATCTCTATAAGACATCATCAATAAATATCATATATATTGATTATGAATTCCAATTTACCCATCTCTTAAACATATTTAAAATATATATTATCTTTATATACATTTTAATATATTAATCTATTAATATATCATTCTTAATGAAATATTAATTTTTAAATGTTCCCACTATCATTTCTTCTTTAAAAGATATTATAAAGGCTCCCTTTTATCAGCACATTATTAATAGCACTAGTTAAAAGATGATTTTTTACGAACATTTTTTGAAGCATTAATAAAGGTTCACTTTTAACCAATATTTTTTAGCACTGTTAAAGACCCGATTTTCACCTAAAAATTGTGTTGTTAAAGACCCCCTTTAAGAGTGCCTTTTATAGCTCTGACAAAGGTGGTTTTTAAAAGTGCTTCATGCTAGCATTGTTAATACCCAAGTACAATATAATCCAAATTTTGTAGTATTGAACATACCATTTAGGGCTCCTTCAATTAAATATATACTGTTAAGGCCTTGTGTCAGGATATATGTACTCTCAAAGCCTTATTCCAAGACATCTTACGTATATGGGGAAGGGCTAAGAAAAATATCACTGAAATTTTGTCTCATGAGACATAACAATAAATCAAGGGGATATTTCATTTATAGGCCCAGCATCCACAAAATAATTACCATTTATTCCTGAAATTAATAAACAATAGAACAGAGTCAATAGCCTCTAAAATCTATAATTTTCTGTACTGGATGGGAAAGAATGCATAATATAAATACTTTCCCTAGTCAAAATGAAGATAACCAATACATAAAACTATTTTGTATGGAAACATAAGGTAACAACCCAAGTAAAAAATAAAATTCAATAATGTATTATAAAATATATGAAAACACTATAAAAAAGATAATTGCAAAATTCAAATGAAAAATACAATTTTGACTTTGAAATAAATTATTTACAGACATTGAAAAAATGAGGGAAAAAATTTTCATTGAATGGATCCATAGTAAAATGTAACAAAACAATTAAAAAAATACTATTCATTTGTAAGGGAGAATATTTTCATTCCGTACAATTTAATAAAACATTCCATTAACACTTTTGTAAAATTTTCCAATAGTTAATCATTCAGAAAAAGACATAACGATTCATTTCTTATTATTTTCTAATAAGGAAAACATGGGTAAAATATTATTCAATATATAATTTGGATTATTTTGAAATAATTAATGATTATTTAATTTAAAATAGATATAGAACAAAAATATTCACTTTTTAAGGACATAATCATACAAAATCCTAAATAATGATGTCATTCTGAAATAAACATTGACCTTTTGGTTATCATTAGAAAAATAACCCTACTAAAATAAATAAATTCAGATGAAAATTTTAATATTATTAATAAGGACATATCCTTGATAAAATATTAATATCTACATATATACACACACACAAAAGCATTGAACTCATCATATGTCTCATAAAAGTAAATGTTTGATAAGAAACCATTACATCTGGTCAAACATCCTTCACATACAGTCGACCCTACTATATAATAAATAAATATTTTTTCTAAATATATTTTGAGAATTAAAATCATATATATTATTTCATAAAAGGTTTTTTTATAAAATATTATCACCCGTTTATTTACAATTCATTATTAAAATCATTTCTCTTGGAGGTAACAACTCTAATCTTCTTGTATATTTTGGTTCACTATTTTCATTTATTGTAGATCAGTCATGCTTTCATACTCTATAAATGTTAATAATTAATTAAATATAATATATATATATATTCAATATATTAAATTTTTAGTCTTCCATAGGAGAAATATATTGAATAATTAATTACAGTATTTAGGAAGACTGTGGGTTGTACGTACGCAAGGATGCTGGTTTCATTTTTCAACAAATTAAATGAAATAATGGTTAATAATAATTTAAATATAAAGAATCATAGTTAATTAAATATAAAAAATATATATTTACCAATCCCATATTTATTACCATCGATGAAAAATATAAATTAAAAATGGATCACATTGATTCAAGGACATGGTTGTCCACAAGTAAAAATCTCAATTATTGTTTCCCAATGGATCAGAAGGTTTAAAATTTGAAATGATATTTTCATTATAGATGTATAATTTTTTACAAATATATAATAAAAAATTAAACCAATCAAAATTATCATCCATAAAATATTGTAATGAATAAATACTTTTATCACTATGTGGAAACATAAAGTCGTACGTATGAAGGAGAAATAATTTCACATCCCATTATATCAGAAATTGGGGGTCTAATCATGTTATTATAATCATAATTAAATTTAAATATTTTTTTAATTATTTTAAATTTTAATGATAAGTACCATACATTTAGAGTTGATAAAATAATAATAAAATTAAACTGATCGGTTAAGGATACTCCCTCTTCTTTAGAAGAACACCCTTGGATCTCCTATTAAGACCCTTTGGGATGGTATTTAGGGATTAAAATAACCTCTATAAAGTTTCTGGGGATGTTTATAATTTACTTTTTTGGGGTTTGGTTATGATAATAAGAATAATTTCGTGTAAATAAGTGAGGTAGGGGGTTCCGTTTTATAATAGAGGTGAGGGAATATTTTGAATTATATAAAAGTTTAATATATAATAAAATCATTCACTAATGGAAAAATTACCTACACCAACGGTTTGGAACCATTTTTATAAGTCCCCAAACTGTTTGTATAGCCTATACCAACTGTTTGGTGAACCGTGGGGTTATTTTTCTTGGGGATATACCTATCCCAATGGTTTCTGCAAAACCATTGGGATAGGTCTTTCCCAAAGGTTTTCCCCAAACCATTGGGATAGTTTTATCTCCCTGCCAAATCACTCGACGGTTTCCCAAACCATTGATATAGGTATGTTAAAAAAATCTACAGCGATGTTTTGAACTAACAACCTCCCAGTTATATATCAATAACATTACCACTATCCTACAATTACCTTTGTGAATATATTTGGATAAATATATTTATATTTATTTATATTTATATTTATTTATATGTAATGTATATATTGATTTAATTGAAGATATTCGACATAATAATTCAAAACAAATAAGGGTACCAATCGAAACTGTTCTCTAAACCATTGGGATAGGCCTTTACCAATGGATTTGAGAATCGTTGGGATAGGTACCCACCGTTTCCCAACAGTTGAACTAAACCGTTGGGAAAAGTGGCCTCAAAGGGAGATTTACCCAAAGTATTAGCCATCCAATTGGTAATAGTGGCCACAAAGTTGGATTTTCCGAGAGGTTTGGCCAAACTGTTGGAAAATCCATACCCTTTCCCAACAGTTTGGCCAAACCATTTGGAAAAGTGGCCTCAAAGTGGCCATTTCCCAATGGTTTGGCCAAACCGTTGGGAAAGCGGACCTATACCAACGGTTTCTGTCAACCGTAGGTATAGATGCATTAGTGTAGGTCAGATTTCTAGTAGTGATTCTCAATAAACATGTATCCAAATGGAGAGGTATTATAAAACATGTTATTATATGGTTTAAATATCACCATCCAGTAAAATTTAGATTGGTTTTGTGGGGTTTAGACCATATATTTTGGGATAAAACCTTAGTTAACATATTTTATCAATAACAATGGTAACATCCTTTTCACACTCAAATGACTTTAATATTACATATATTGTGAAAATATATTATAAATGGACTAGGAATATCATTTTTAAAATTATATATTCCACAACTTCCCCTTCAATAAATTAAATATTTCTAAATGATTTATTAAATTATTATTTTGATGAATTATCATTTATATCCATTTTGATACTATGTTTTAATTTAACTTCAAATACATCAATATAACGTAGGATTTTGAATAAAATTCAATTAAAAACACTAATATCTCATTTTAGTATATAATAATAATTAAAAACTATAAATAACTCACTTATATTTACACTACATTAACCAAATTTACCCATTATTGAGGTGAAAAATTTTACAACAGATAATATTCATATAAAAAAAAATAAAAAGGAATTATTTCAAAGTTTTAAAAATCATAATTCCAAATTTGGAATGATTTTTCACAATTTAATTTCAATAATATGAGGAAATTAAATTTAAAATAATATTTGAAAAACTTAATGAAACACGATTTTAAGTTAATTTTATTTTTCTGTATAAATATATTTTCATACTAAATTCAATCATGATATTGATTATAATGTACATAAATAGATTATTAGTACCAAAATATATCTTATTTTAATATGACATATTTTTTTAAAATTAATTATCTTATAAAATTGTTGAATCCAAATTATAATTTTCAATTAAAATCTATATCATTCACAATTTATCAAACACTGACTGAAAATTGGGCTAGAAACCTAATTTTATAGCCAATACATATGTTTTTACTAGATTTTGGATATTTTACAAACTGTATAAGCTGATTCCAAAAGATTAGAGTAAACTGTTGTTATAGTCCCTCTGAAATCTCACATTACCAATTTTTCTCAGAAAACCATTGGTAGAGGTTAACACTAATGGCTTGAGAAATAGTTTCTATTTCAATATACAAATTGTTTTGAAACATTTGGAATAAAAAACATATTTGAATTCTATACTAGTGTTTTTATGATAAAATTTTTAAAAGTCTATAAATATAGTTTTCAAACCATTGGTATATACACAATGAACCTTTCTAAGAGAAACCACCCCACCTTTCCCAAACATACATCATAAATTATAAAACATCACCCCCTACTAGAAACGTTTATCCAAAAATCACCAAGAAAACAAACCAAACATTACCAATAATTATAAAAACAATGATAACACCTTAAAATAATAAATGGATTCAACCAGAGATGACACACATTTAAAACATCACATATATTCCTTCACAAACTAATTGTCTAATATTAAATGTCATAAAAATCAGTAAACAATGTAAAGGTTCAATATCCCTCTTATCAACATCACCAACAATATCATTATCTCAATATTATCAACCATCATCACTATTATCCGCACCAACATCCTCACCCTCATCCCCACCATCATGCTAACAATCAACCACACCATCACCATCGCCAGGAACATTATCATCCTAACCAACCATATTGAAATTTCCAAATGCATAATATAATGTAAACAACATTTAGATATATTTATCTCAATCCATAGTTGTATATGGTGGAAGTGATTAACATAATATATTCATTACTTTTATAAACTTATCAATTTCCATTTTAATTCATTCAAGCCTCCACATGATCATTTTATTGGCCTCTTATGCCTCATAATGAGCATGTACTACAACAATATGAGTTATTTAAATATTGGTTCTACCATAACTAATACTTGATGTAGGGATATGTTAAATTGAAAAAAATACACTTCTCTGTTCAACTACATATTCTAAAATGGTTCTCATCTCCTAATACCTGGTGTACATGATCAACTGGCACTTAGTTGTTAGCTTTCTACAAAGCATGTTCCTCTAAAGAACATGACTAAATATAAAAAAAAATATTTAAAAATATATATAAAAATTTTAAATAAATAATTAAAATATAAAATATTTTAATGTTTCTATTCATTTACCAGGATTTTATATCTCTCCTTTCTGTTTTAGAAAACTATTTTTCCCAGGGCACACATCCATTAATATCCAATACCACCATATAAAATTAAATTGAATATAGAAAAAAATAACTTTAATAGGTCATCAATAATCAATTTCATTAATAACATTAAATTAATACATTTGATGATGTAGTATTATTTATTATAATGATTTATTAATTTATTCAAGTCTTAAATGTGTTGGTTAAAAAAATAAAATTTAATTTATAAAAATGGATAGTTGAAAATATTATCAAATAATGATTTTATAAATTAATTTAATTTGTAATGTAAGTTATATTTTTTTAAAGATTATGTCCTTGAATATAAGGGAAACTTAATTATAGAGTAATTTAAATGTAATGCCTTTATTCAAAATAAACTTTCAATATGAAATATATGTATATTATTTTAAATTTTAATGGTGAAATATATGATATATGTGATATAAATTAGTTCTTTTGTTATTTTTATAATATAATTTGAATGTAGTTAAAATTGGAACAAGATGATAAATTTTTAACTGATTAATATTTTGGAAAGGATATAATAAATATGGATTTTATGTGTCTATTATTAGTTAGTTGAAAGAAAATAAATTTTTTGTTAGGTTAAAAATTAGTATGCTAATGAATATTTTCTACAAACCCCTATCTTAGATACACTTTTATATTATTCTTTTCATCATTTTGTAGATTTTGGTTGTGGATCAGGTTGAGAGCCGCTTTAAATTTTTAATGTTTGTAAATTTTGGTGGCCTTTAAGCTTGTGCACAGGAACCACACCGTTAGTGGAAACTATGTGGTAAGACCATGTGACCATGAAATTTTCTTGTATTCAAAATAAAGGATATTAAATGAAATATAAAAACATATTTATTAATATTTATTATAAAAATATTATTGTAATATTATTCGGTTTTTTCTTTTTTTTATGAGGAGAAAACCCCTGAGGGTCTCTTCTCCCCTCCCTTTCCCCTATCCAATGTGTGACACAAACACGTTCCCCTCTACCTCTTCACAACCCCCAGTAGTTCTCCCACCCTTCAACAGTTGTACCTCCCTCCAACAGTTGTTTATCCTCCTGTAGTGACTCCCCCTCCTCCCTCATGCGATCAGACCCCCCTTCCCCGTACTTGCTTGGGAATGATCCTACTAGGATGGAGCTTTCCCGCACACCTCCTCCCTCTCTGTTTAGAAATTCTATCAGATTCGTCAAGATATATCAGTTGGATCATCAAGGGAAATAGTTTTCCTTATCCTCTTCTCCATTTTTGACAGGTCTAAGGATTAATGTATCCCAAATTTCATTAGGCCAAAACCCTATCTTAGGGCTGGACATGATATTCAGTTTCTTCAGTTTTAGGGTTGTGTGAACGGCCACTATTGTGATGTTGATATGTGTTCTGGTAACTACAATCAAATTAATTTCATGATTGAGTCTCTTACAACAAATGTAGTCGGTTTTCCCTATTTTTCTTTTAAGGGTTCTTGATTCCATTCCATTGGTTTAATTTTAATAGGGTAAGTTGTGAAATTTAAGTTTTTGGAAATTATTTTATGTTCATGGGTCTTCTCTGTGGTGTTTTGAATTTGTTGTAATTTGTTTCTAGAGCGCATTGGTTCTAGTTGATGTGGTTTTGGAATTGGGGTATCCTGAAACCCTATATGTACATGAATAATATGTCATATATATGTATATATATATCCTTTTTGTACAAAACATCCCATGACATTGGGATTATGTAAAACTAAACTAGGGGTATTTATATATATATATATATTCAAATTACAATTTGAGTTAGAGTGAAGGGTGTGTTTGGTTGGTCGTTATCTAAGAGCATATTTTTTGAGGTAGGTCCCTGGTTCCTATTTAATTAAAAAGAATCCCTTAATTTCTTGATTTCATTAAAAAACATTTATATAAAATAGAATATGCGTGCAAGGAAAATTGACATATATGTTTTTTTTGGAGTTTCCATTATTTTTCATGTTTGATTTAATTGTTGAAATGTGTCTTCCCCATTAAAATATAATCCCAATATCTTTTTAAAATGATCAATATTTTAAATGATTAACATTTCTTTCTAAAATGGTTTGGGTTTATGGATACTGTTACCCAAAATATATGGAGTGTATAATAGTTGTGAAAGTTTATTTAAATGAATTTTGATTATTGTGTGATTTTAAAAAGGGCACATTCCACATTTTCATAAGTAATGCAATGTTAATGGGATTTGTTTTGAACTCCAGGTTAAATTTTGATTTTACAATCATAAAAGGGTTTCTTTGAATTAATAATGGGTTCAATTTCAATTAAAATGTGTGATGCCTTTTTTTATTAATTTAAATTTCATAAGGATTTAGAACAAGAATGTGTTGGGTGAGCATGTCTTCTAGAGAATGGTTATTCTTTATTATTTAGTGAGGCCCATTTGGAACTATAAAAGAAAATAGTGAATTTGAACACCCCCTCTTGTGGCATCCCACATTGTTTTAGAAACATGATGTGTATGTTTAATGTGTTATTTGTTGTATGATCCCTGTAAAGAAGCTTGTTCATTGTTGTGTGACATAGAACAGGGGATGCACTCCAGGTGGAAGATAATTCATGGGAGGTGGGATGTATTTTCTAAGGGAAAATATATTTTTATATATTTTTTCTTGATAAAAACTCACCCCCACCTGAAATTGAGAACATTGGATACCTTGTTATCTAGGTTAGAAGACTAAGACTAGTATACTAGTGATTCAGAAGGGGATAGTCCTGGTTTCACAAGATCGATTCAAAATTAAGAAAAAATAACTAAACTGTGAGGATGATTGATCACCACTAGAATTTTGGATTCTTCTTCTCTATAGTGACTCTTGTAGAAGAATACTAATGGTTGTGGTTACTATTCCACATTTCATTGAGATATGAGTTCCCTAGGGTCCCACATTTTTTAGTCACATATAAGGATTTCCAATGGTGCTCATTTTTGACATGGTTCTCATTTGTGACATAGTATTTATGATGTTATTGTAATTTGAGTTGTTTTATTCATGTTCCATCTTTTTTTGAAACCATATTATTAATCTCAATTTTATAAAAATCATTTTTAAATGTTGATTCATGGTGGGAAGCTATTTTGAAAATTTAGTGGAAGAGATATTATTTTCATGAATATTAAAACATGTTATATTATTTCGAGAATAATGAAAAACATTATTTTGTTATGTATTATTTTCAAACTATTATGTTCAGGGGTTTCTAATGGTAAGAGCATATGGAATTGTTTAACATTGGAATTTATAATGAGATTCTTACTACCCACCCATATCATTTCAGTTTTAGGTTCCTCTAGTTTTGGATTGAACTTGTAGTGATCATAGTGATGTGTTTTGTAGTTACTAATGAGGTTATATGGATGTGGGTTTAGTAGTGAAACATTATTCTATTTTACCACTTCTATAGTACATTTATTTCCTTTATTTTTTATTTTTCAAATGTCTTTTATTTATGGTCTATATCATTACCAAGTATCTTTTTTTAAACCCTGATACTAGTTTCCATTACATGGGGCTTAGGAATACTCTCTAGCCCTTGTCATGGGCTGAATCAGGTGGCTGCTCAGGGGTTGAAAATGGTTGGATCATGAAAAAATTGAATCAGAGGAGGTTCACTTATTTCAAGTGTTAGGTATTTGAAGATTACAATTTTTTAGAAATGAGTGTTAGGTGTGAGAAGGGAATCATGAACCCTCATTCAGTCTAAAATATGATTTATAAGTGGTTGTATTAGAATCAAGACTTTTTTCTTTGTTTTGGATTGATATATGACAACGATTGTGATCCGGTGTCACATTGTGGTCTTGCGTGGAGTAGTTACCCATATAGAGACCAAATGAATATTTCAACTCTATATTAGTGTTATTACACACATGATTAAATGGATCACTAATATGTCACTGTGTGAGGAATAGGAACTAGTTCCTCATTTCAGTGGTTTAGTGAATGTTTTTATTTATTGTATCATTGGTCTGTGTAAGGGTGTTCTGAAAATGAAAACAGTTTTTGAATGGTAGTGTTTTCCATTAAATTGAATTAAATTTTTCAATTGGGTTTTAAAATTAAAATAATATTGGATTTTAGAATTTACTAAATGTTTGGATTCGCTAAAAAATGGTTTTAGCATAACCTTGGTTTCACTTTATGAATTGTTTCGCTTTTGACAATGCATATGGAAAGGTCATGCCGGTGCATCTGGGATGGAAGTGGATGAACACATGTGAAACTATTCATGGGATTACATAGTCTGTATTTGAAATAAATAGCTTGGCATGGTTTTTCATAAGACGGTTTGTTAGATTAAAATATTTTATAAATTGACTTTGTTTTAAAGAGATGGTTTTGGTATTTGGAAAATGTCCTTGGAAGATGTTAGTTTTTAAATATAAATTAAAATGGTGGATTTTGAAAAGTTTTGTTTTGGTTATTCATATGTGTGTTTGACTTTTGAGCTAGTTGTTTTTTCAAATGATCTTCCTTTTTGTTTTTTTGTTTGATGTAGGTTTTGGTTACTGATTTCTATATTGTTTATAAAATGTCACCCATAGTATTCCCCAAATTTATTTACTAGTCATGCCCATATTTTGTTCTCCTTGAATTTTGCTCATTCTTCACGATGCTAGTTGTAAGTTAGAGGTAGTGGAGTGGATTTATGAACTTTATTGCATCTCTAGGATGATGTGAAGTCTCAAGGATATTAGAGTCTTATCTGTCATGGGGTTGTTTAATGGTCAATCTCTTAGAGGATGAGTGTTTTTCACCCACCCTCATTGCGGTTATTAAGTTCATCTGGAGATGTTTTATAGGATGTTTCATTAAAATATATAGATGTGAATATGTGATGTTAGTGCATAACTATGAGTCAGAAGATGCTTCAACAATTATATCCCCTAACACAGGTCTCAGGGGAGGGGGATCTCATTCATATTTAACAGTTTTTAGGGGTGTCTAAAACCGTGGCCTGGTTTTGTTCTTACCATTGGAATAAAAGTATCTATTGATTCCTTGTTTTGTTTTTGTTACCATTTAGAGTGTATAATATCATATTTATAATGTGTTTAACAATAAATTTTGAAATATAAATGGGTGTGTTTATCTAGATTTGTTCTTTTGAAATATTTGTTCTCTTTAATGTTTGATCAACCCTTGTGGGGTTGACTTCAGTTTTAGTGGTTTTCATCAGGCGATATGAGTTCTTGGGTTTTTATCATAGTTATAAATGGTTTATCTAGTTTTTCATTGTGTTATTCTCCGGGTTTTTTCAAATATTTGGGACTCAACTAGTGTAGGATACCTCTAGTTTATGAGGTGTTGTCCTATCTCTAGTGTCAAGGAAACTAGGTTAGTTAGTGTTGGGAATTCCCTAGATCCCAGTGGAACTGAGGGCGTTGTTCGGATTCCATTAATAAGATATGTTAGTTCTTATTATCTTGTTATATTGTGTTTCTTGTAGTGTGGTTTCCCATTTATGTCTTAGCGGTGTTGTTCATCTCATACAGAGAAGTTAGGTATGTTTGGGTTGGGATTTCCTGTGTTGGCCACCTCCCTAGAGTGGTGTGTTTGGGTTTTGATTTCCATGCTTGATGAGTCTCGATGGATTAGAGAAATATCTCTGGTTCAACTATTATTTTGCAGTATTTTGTATTCTAGATAGTTCATGTGTGACTTATATAGTGAATGGTTAGGTCATGGTTCATGGTTTCCCTCGGTTTTCACTACATATGCATTCGAGTTTTGGTTATCCTTAGACCTGGTGACTTTTTGAGGGAAGAAATTGTCTCTGTGGGGGGGGGGATTGTCTCACCCTGACTCATTATACTCTTTTATTTCATCTCTTTTTTGGTTTTAGACCTTTTTGTTGACGTTCGTGTTAATACTCAGTTCAAAAATTTTATGTTTGGAAATTTTGGTAGGTTTTAGGACCGTTGGATGGGCACCGCACGGTTAGTGGAAACCGTGCGATGGCCCCAGGAATTTTTTATTTTCCCTGTATTCAAAATAAGTAAAATTAAATGAAATATAATGATTTTTTTTTAAATTATAATAATGATAATATTATTATAATATTATTAGTATTATTAATTTTTTATTATTCTATTTTTCTGGTGAAACCCATAGAGGAGTATCCTCTCCCCCTCCCTTTCCCTATCCCTTATGCGACCCATCCCCCATTTCTAGCTCCCTACTCACAAACAATATTGACACTCCATCCCTCTAGTGGTCATACCTCTTTCTATTATGGCTCCCCTTACCCCCTTGTACAACATGCCCCCATTCCACCTGTCAAACCATGTTCAAACTACCTCTATCGAGGCCTTAATACGCAACACCTCCCTCTCCATCCAAAAAAGTCCACTGGATTCTTGATGGGTTTGTGGTCAAGTTTTCATGTCAACTAGATGCTTGTTTGAGGTTTTTATTCACTTTAATTTCATTTGTTTGAAATAGTAGCTTAGGATTTGACATGGTTTTCAGTTTTCATCATTTTAAGGGTTGTCTGAATGGCCTCATGGGTGATTTTGGTCAATGTTCTAAAAACCGTCACTGAAGGAAAGGAGGGATTGGGTCTCACATACCAAAGGTAGTGCATTTCTCATTGTTTTTCAGATAAGTTGTTTATTCAATTTTTCATATAATTTTAATTAATTAATTTCTGATATTTGAGTTTTCTATAATTTATTTTTGGTGTGTGAGTATTTTCTATGATGTTTTGAGTTGTTGGTAAATTTTTTAAAGGGTGTGTTGGGTCTCATAGATCTTGTTTCAAACTGTGGGTATTAAGAATACCTATTTGTACATGCATAGGTAAGTCATGTACATATTTATTCCCACAATGTACATATTCTCTCATGGCATAGGTAATATTTGATATGCAGCTATGGGTATATATGTGTGTGTGTGTGTTTGTGTCTGTGTATAATTTCTTATGGGTGTAGGTGAGAAGGGTTGATTCAGGTGGTCATCATAAATAAGTGGCATGTTTGAGGTATTTCACCTATGTTGATTTCTTTAAATTTAATTTTTTAACTACTATAGCTCTTTAAAAAAACTATTTAATATTAAATAATATATCCAAGCTATACAAAGTGATGGCGATGTGAGGTGTAAAAATTGTCCTTTATTTTTTATGATCATTTTAATTGTTGACATGTGTATTATTCATTTAAATATGGTCCCAATATTGTTTTATATTGCTCAACATTTTAAATTCTTTATGTGGTTTCTAAATTTTTTTGGGTGTATGAAAAATATTTCCCAATATATTTGGTGTGCATATTAGTTGTGGAAGTTTATTTAAATGAATATGGATTCATGTGTGATTTTAAAAAGGGGGATCCATGATTTGGTATATTTGGAATACTATATAAGATTTTATATGAATTAAAGGTTAAATGGTGAATTTATTTCTTAAATTGGGTTAATGGATTTAATAATAGTTTCATGTTTTTTAAATGTGTTATGGAATTTTTTTAATAGAACGTTCAAATGGATTTATAACTTGAATATTTTGGGTGATCATGTCTTTTATACAGAATTTATTCATTGTGAAGTAATGAGGTCCATTTGGCTCCTTCAAATTGATTATTGAATGTTAAAAAACCCATCTTGAGGCATGCCCCATTATTTTAGAACAATGATGTTTATATTAATATGTGATTTTTGATTTGTTTCAAGTGAAGAGGCTTCTTTTTTATTGTGTGACATATAAAGGGGGAGGCTCTCATGGATAGAGACTTGTGGTGAGATGTTGGATGTGTTTTTCAATAAAGAAAATTATAATATCATATATGATTCCTTGATAAAAACACACCACATCTTGAAATAGAGCACATGGGAAACTTGGGGATATAATTTGGTGGACTAGGACTAGTGCGCTGGAGGGACAAAAGTGGCCAGTCACAGTATCACTAAATAGAATATTGATTACAAGACTAACTAAACTGTGATGTTGATTCATCACCACTGGAATTTTGGATGCTTATTCAATCAATTTTCTCGTGGACAAGGATGGTGATGGATATGGTTAATATTCAGTGTTTCATTGAGGCACAAGTTCGATAGGTTCGCACTTATGGTAGTTACCTATAGATATTCCCAATGGTGATGGTTGGTGAAATGGTTCTCATTTTTGACGTGGTTCTTGTGATTTTATTATCATTACATTTATTTCATGCTCAATCCCTCTTTTTGTGAAAACCATATTTTTAATATTAACTGGTTTTATTTAATTTTTCATTATTTAGGCATTATTAAAACTTATTTATAAATTTTAGTGGAAGAAAAATTATTTTCCTGAAAAAGAAGACATGTTGCTTGAATTATAAATTTATCAAAAAAATTTGTTATTATATCTTGTTTTTGAAACTATAATGTTTTTTGTATTATAAGGTATGGTCTTAGGGTATTGTTTTCTGTTGGAATTTATACTAAGAATCCTAGTTCTCACTCATAATCAATCTTTTCAGTTTCAAGTTCCTATAGTTTTGGATTTCTCTTAGTGTTAGCATGGTTTTGTTTTTGTTGTTGACCCATGAGGTCACATGGAGGAAGTTTTAGCTATGAAACATTGTTATGTTTTCCAGATGTTAGTGTTAATTTATTTATTAGATTATATATTTTACATATATTTTATTTTTTGGCCAAAAAAATTCTTTATTATCTTATTTTGAGGCTTGGTACTCATTTATAGCCCATGGGGATTGGAAACGCCCTTTGGGAATTTTCACGGGTTGACATGGGTGACCGATTTGGGGTTGACCTGGGTTAGTTCATGATGGGTTTTACAATTGAGGTGATTAATAGAGGTTCGAATCTTTATTTATGTTAAATTATAATAAATTAGATGAAATTTATTCATATTGAATTTTCTATTTATTTTGTATAAAAATGTATAATGGAAAATAATTCTTCTATTAAATGATTTATTTAAATTATCAAATATATAATTGATGTTTTGAGAATGAGGATAAATGGTTATACTAATTGTTTTTGTTAAAAAGACTCATGAATGAATTTGATTTGTTTTTTCAATGGCTAATTCATTTCAATTTTTAGTTGGAATTATTGTATGAAAAATTAAAATTTTATGTCCGATGAAGATTTAAAATCATTTTATTATGTTCCAACTAAAATGAAGTGTATGTTTTTTCATCATAGTTTCTATAAAATACAAATATAATTAGTATCTTTTGTGTTATAATTATATATTTTATTTTTGTTTGTAGTGTATTGGTGATAATTGGATATTATAGTGGGAATTAATATTCTAAATATTTCGAAGAATTGTAATATACAATGATATAAGTGGTTAGTAAATTCGTTGATCTTATGATTTCATACTCTAGTTTATTATGTACAAACTCATTATTGAATTTAATTAATTTTATAAGATTATTTGAAAAAAATTACAATATATAAAATAGGGATTTTCAAATATTTTTTTTCATTGATCAATAATGATAACACATGTGAAATGCTATCATTTTTTTATTAGAAAAATGTGGGGAAATAATTATGAAATGGAATAAAATTGTTTGAGGGATTTAATAGAAACCTAAAGTGGAATAAAATGTTTTATGATGTTTTATGTAATATAATTTCTTATATGAAAATGTTATTATCAATTATATAGTAATAATTCTATTTTATTTAAATCGGTAAATTGATGTAATAGTTTTTAATGTTGATAAAGGTGTGAAATGTATAATTTGTAATAGTAAATGATATTAATGAGTAGTAATTATTTAGTAGTGTTGTTTTTAATGGTGAGTGATTAGTAATGATTTTTTAAAAATATCACGTGGCAAGTGGACATGAAATATGTATTTTACATGTTGTAATTTTCTATTTGGGTTGAAAAACTTGTGGAAACCACTTCAATTTAACTGAAACATGAGGTTAAGAGTGATTTTGTTAACTATATCATGTAACAGTTTTAAGGGAGATATTGAGTTATTAAATTTCAAGAATAAGTGGTTTGAAAAATGGTTTAATATGGATGTTTATGTAGTTTTCAATGATGGAAAGTAATAAATTTATTGTTATAATATTATTCATTTTTTTATGAATTACATTGATTTAAAAATATGTTCTTATTAAATTTTTCAGAGTTTTTAATTACAATTGGAAAGGCTTGAGATGATAAAATCTAATAGGATTTATTTGTTTTTATATAAGGGTGTTATTATTATGAAATATAAAAAAGAATGTAAAAAATTTAATTTTTTAATAAATGTATATCCATGCAGTTTCATATGATAAAACCAAAAGGGGTTGAATGATTAAATAGTGATATGGAGTATTTTTTATTGTGACAGTTTATTTATAAATTGATGAAATCAATTCAGAGTTGAATTATACATTTTAATAAATCTATTAAATGGAATATTTTAATAACACAGGACTTACATAATTTATATATTTGTGAGGTATAGGGAGTTCAATAAAAAATGTATGAATATGACACACTACTCATAAAAATGATTCCCATGTTATGAGGGTTCTTAAAAAGTAGTTGGAAAAATTATTCTCTATTAAATACATGGGTGAAACATCATAGATACTAAGTATAGAGATTTATAGACATTTATTTAAGTGGTTTCTTCATCATAGTTAAAGAATATATATTTATTATGTTTCAGATTGGTTTATCATATATAACTTTAGTATATGGGTTTTACTAGTATTATATTGTGTATTTTTTCATAAAATAAATATAAATTAATTATTAAATAACTGAGGTAAATTAATGATATTACATATTATTTTATAATATGATAAATCACATATACTTTGTTTCATACTAGTATTGAATTTTTATATTCTTTTGTTAAATTTTAATTATACTAATAAAATACTTTTAATAGTGTCATTAACTTTGTAAAAAAATATTTCAATACTTTATAGTAATAAAATATGTATCTTTAGTCACTATACGTGTGTAAAAAATTATTTTAAATGGTTACATTGATAATATACACTATATTAACAAGTATAATTTTGGATATCAATCCATAATTTCCCTCAAATATAGATCAATTAATTGAATTTTCTCAGCGGATACTGATTATGTACTTGAAACAGAGGAAACAATTGAATTGAATACTCTAAAGGAATTCGTTTATATTATTTTGTGTGATATGTATTTCTTAGAGTTAAATATATATTCTGTATTGGTATATTTCAAGCCCTCAATTTTTGATATGTTGAAATATTTTTGAGGAAAATTCATTAATTAATGAGGCTTATAGTAATAATTTCCATAATTCATTTAAATATATACATAAAAATAGGGATTCATATTAAATAAATCACAATGAATCATATTAAATCTTGTAAAAAATAATTATTAGTAGAATACTAATGGTGAGTCTGGTACTGTAATAGGTACTGTAGCGGGAGATGTAGCAGTGCTGTAGTAGATACAGTAGTGGGAGCTGTAGCAGTACTGTAGTAGGTACTATAGTGCAAACAGGTGCATGTACTATTGGATACTATAGCATCCTGGAATATACCATTGTTTGGGCCTTTGGGCCACCGATTTGGTCCATGGGTCCTTTATGTCCTTCGGGCACCAAGGCCATTGGGTCTGTAAGGCCTTCGGGCCACCTTAATGGCTTTGGGGCACCATAAGTGAAAATGAAAACTAGACAACCAACAATGTACATGCTCTAGAATGAGGATGACCAAAGAGCATTCCCTATTGAAGAAGCTAAAATGGATTTCAAAAATGAGAGGGTATGACACCTACCATCGGGACAAGCCTGTGCATGCAGAGGAATTACTAGCTGAACAGTCATGTGAAGCTGTACTGTTGTTTTCATGATGAAGATGCTGGGAGGAGTAGTTCAAAGTAGTTAGTCTTGATTTAATGTAATGTTTTAAACTTAAGGTCAACAAATTCCTCTATTTCCAATGTTCCAGGTAATACATACACCTACGGGCCTTTTAGGGGTTCCACATCACTCATTGAAAGGGGGATTATAAAATCAATAAAAAATGAATTCTTTCAGCCCATTGGAAAATACTAATAGTGATAAATAATATCCTTATAATTTTATTTAAATATAAAAATTTTGATTGATCTCCTAATAATGAAATAACATATTGGGTACTTTTAACTAATCATCATCAATCATCCATGTTAATGACTTTTCCATAGAAGGTATGTTTTATTTTTCTTCACTGCGTTTATTTTTTATTATTATGAGAAATTTTTAATCTAATTAGTATTATGTTTCTAAACTTTTATACATGTTTGATATTACTGGAATCTATCATAGTTATTCTGCACTAAACATGTTCTAATTACCTCAAAATAGGCACCCTGATCTTTTTTCCATTATATCCTAAATAATGAATATAACAACACATGATTCCTACCTACCACTAACCCCATTGCAATTATATCTTATTATCCACTTCATATTATATTCCAAGTATTTAAAAAAGATAGAGATGATTTTTTTAATAATATTAGGAGAATTGTTTTAATTAACCAACTAATCTCGGATCAACCAATATCTCCATTGTTGGAAAATATTAAGGGGTTTTATGTGATACCAAATAAATTATTATTGGTAAACTTAATTTTAAACTTCCCTATAATAAATATATATTTATAATATCCCTAAATTTATAATTATTTATTATTATTTTTATAAATAATTCAAATGAAAATATATTATTTGAAATTGAATACATATTATTTCAATAGTTTTTTTAATAGATTTATTATCAAAGACTATTTTTCTTTATCCTATTAGGTTCTGGTATTGAGGTCCACCCCCGAGTGTGTTCGTATATCCAAATTTGTATATTGTTTTAGTTTTATTATTTCTATACAAATTAAATAATACAAAATAGATTATTTATATGAATTGGCATGATTTTTATTCATAAAAATATAATAAGATAAATAACATAAACTTGGTACTCTACTTGTGACTGATCATTTTTCGATAATGTGCTATAAGAGAATCATTCCGGATAGTTATAGAGATTAAATTCCTACTGAATCATGGAACATATCCATTAAAAAACTTGTGATCATATTCTATCCATAGATCACATATTTCTATGATTCAGGAAGCCCTCATTGACCCACCAATAGGGAAATTATAACTGATTTAGAACCAATTTATTAATTCATATAATACAAAAACAATATAACATTAAATCAAATATAATTTCTCCCACATATTCATTCCCAAGAATTATCATTTACATAACATTCATGGTGTCTTAAGGAGTGTTGGTTGATGGGAATCATGTATGATTATATGGAAACTATTACCCTTAAACTCAAATAATCTAAAAATATTTTCCAATTCTTTGATTATCCTAATTATACTCATCCACTAGCTGTTTATAGAGGTCCCACACCTCATTCATTTGTGTACGCCCACATTGAAGAATGTAAAATATTTTTTTGAAAGGAATAAAAATATATATTATATCATTAAATGTTATAATGAAAATAAATTATAGATAAACCATTATTATGATTGTGTAAATATATATGATCAAGAATTATTTTTGGGTACCACTGGATCACTAGCCAAGGAAGATTCATCAACTTATATAGGATAAATGGGTTCCAACACAAACTCTTGAAGCACAAAATGTGTTTGATTAGGAATTGAAATTTCATGAACATAGAGTCAATGTGAGAATGAAGTAGAAGGAGGTGATGTGGTAATTGATATATAATGTAATTTATAATAAGGATGGGGAGGAGGATCCATCATCTGATTCGAAAAAGAAAGGAAAGGAGTATAAGATGTAAATGATCATGAAAATAACGGTGGCATAAATATACAATGTGGATCAAAAGACACTATGGGAAAAGAAAGTGTTATAGATGGTATATGTGATGTTGGGACATGGTGTGATCAGGTAAGTCATGTGGTATAAGTTTCACTAGTACCTCCCCTTTCTTCACATGGATAAGCACTGCTACCATGAGGATCAAAACAGAATAATTGTATCTGGAGTGATGGGTCCTAATTAAAGGATAAACTCAAAATTAATCATGCAAACTTATATCTTATTCATATATATATTTGAATGAAAATACTCGTAATAGAATCCAATGGACGAATTCCCATATCTATTATGCAGCTCTTATTGTCTAAAATATTATTCTTTATCATCTATTCAGTGATTTCCATTTCTTATGTTTGGAAAAAATATTTAATTTATTAGAAATTAAAAACTACTATGTAGGAAAAAAATAAAGATTACATGACCTGACATTTTTGTGAAATTTGTAAAAAAGTGTCAAAGACTATATAAAATGGTTGTATGATGAAAATTTTGGGAAGTAATGAGAAATTATGAATAATATGTGGTGGATATAAAATAGTGAGAAATTGAATGGTGTAATTACAACCTAATTGATATTAATAAAATAATATTAAGAGATATAATTTATTTGGGTCGCTGGAAATGTTTTTTCAAATATAAGTTTTTATTGTAGGATAACTAATAATTTTCTAATATAAGTATTTTTGAAAGTATATAAGAATATTTTAGTTAACATAAATTGAAATTTTATTTGGTAAATTATTTATAATTATGTTAATGTAGGTAGTATAGTTTATTACCTCATATTATTTTTTACCATGAATCTAGAATGCATGATAGGCTTTTGTAATAAATCATTTATCTAGTTCATTTAATATACATGATGTTGAGTTATAATTTTTTTTAAAAGTCTATTGAATATAAAATTATTTAAAAATATATTAATTATTTGATATTAATAGTGTGATAGGGGTTGTTTTCAGGTTTAATTAGTGAACCATTCAAATAAAATTTGTCTATATGAAAGCAGGTTCATCTAATCCCAGACGTACCACATAGAGATGGGCATGTTGTATTGTTTGAATCCTGAAATGAATAATTTAAATTTTTATAATTGAACATTGAAATAAATAATTTCATAACCCTATAATTTTATAACCAAAAAATTATCGTAATAAATTATTATAGACATACCTTATATATATCAGAAAAAAATAATGGGTTCATATTAAATTAATAAATAAGTAGGGAGAAAAATAATTTCAAACAAAAATACTTGGAATAAAATTATTTTTAATATGTAATTAAAAAATATTTATATAAATAAAGCTAACATTCATTCAATGAATCTGGAATCACAAAAAACAATCTACGTTATTATTTCAGACCCTGAAAATAAAATTAAAAAAATTATTGACATAATCGATGATGTATTTGGAACATAAATATTTGGTATTGACGAATAATTGAATGAAACCCATAAGAGAGGAAATATTTCAATGGATAGAAAATAAAATTTTTGGTTATAGTTTTTATATTTATATGGTTGTGAAATGGAATGATGGATGGTCGCATAGTGAGAAAATTTCTTTGGGTGTACTAATAGTTTTAAAAATAAGTTGTTATAACCAATCAATACAAATGTTTTTAAAAAATTGTTGGAAGAAACAATACATAAAGAGGCTATAATAATATATAGTTAAAATTTTTTTTTAAGGTTATCTAATTAGGCTATCCAAATAGTTTTACCGAATTGTGGCTATAGTCGCATTGGATATTTCTAGTATTAGGAAAATGAATCTTTTCAAGAGAAACCAAAAAACTCAACCAATGATACTATTGATATGGTGATTTAAAAAATGACACACTTTTTTATCATATTAAATTTTCTAATGTTTATGAAATTAATTATAATTATATATATAACAAATAACAATTTAACTCTTTTGATAAAAACATATTTTGAAAAATAAATTGTTTTAATAAAATTTGAGTGTTTATTTACTATGAATAAATAAATATATTTTTAATTTTAATGACCATTATGTATATATCATATATTAGTTTATCTTATTCATACCCTCTAATTTAATTCCTTTTTAATAATGTTAATATGATCATATTTTGTCTTTTTTTCAACTTGTCGGTGTGTGTTGTTCATGGTATCGAACATAGAGTTATTTTAAAATATCTTAGTGATACATAACATGGTAAAAAATCTAGTAGAGACTGGGTGTAGATAAGACGGCCATTAAAGGTAGATCATAGGTGATTCTATATTGAACTTCTTGGTTACCATAAGATTTATGTTGTACGTATAGTAACATGAGGTGTTAGATTTGAAAATCAATGTTCTGTTGGACTCCCATCAATATCAGATAGCTAAAGGAAACATGTTATTTTTATTTTAGGATAATTTGATTGTAGAATTAATCAATATATTATAAAATAAAATAAAATAAATAATATTTTTAAATTAATATTAATTGAGCTTTGATAAAATGAATTGTTTATCAAAATGATTTTTTTGAACTTGAGGAATTAATTTATATGGTGGAATATATTTACATTGAATTTCATATATTGGATTTGAAATTTAATTATGCGAACTATTTTTATGAATTTATAATAATATTATTAAAAATGAGATATTATCAGCATAAATAATAAATATAGATTAATTATTTAGGATACATACATACTAAAGGAATTTGGAAAATAATTTCCCATTAAAAATTTAAGTAATATAATAAATAGTGGACATAAAAAATTGATGTATGAATTAATTCATTAAGAGTTTATTAATTATTTATATTATTAATGCTTGAAAAAAAAAATTGAGTATATAAACTTAATTCAGAATAAATAAATTTTAAATTTTTTTTGAAAAGTTTTCTTGTATAAATGATGATGACAAGGTTTGAATATTACATTATGATTTATGAAATAGGTTATTATTTTATTTAACACATGTTTTATTTAAGATAATTCATGACTATTTTTTGATAACTACAAATCATGGAAATTTAGGTCCATATAAAATGAATTATTAAGATGAATTTTTCATTAAAAAGGAATCTAAAAGAGTAAAATTGATAATATAAATGTTTTGTTTTTTTATCAAGACAAAACATTAATGAAAAGAAAAAAATGTTTTCAGACAAAATATAATATTATATAATTTTTTACACATTTTATAATGTATTATATAAAATTATTTAGTCACATAATCTGGATAGACTGTTAACCATTTTATGGGATAATAAATTTTTTCAATATGTTGGGGATTTGGAGTCTTCTGTTTGAAACAAAGGAAAATGATCTTTCATGATGGGTAGAGGGAGACCCATAACATATGTCATAGCCCAGAAGTAAATTTCCCTAGAGAATCCTGTCGAAAATGATTTTAATGTCATGAAAAGGAACTGTGGACCATATTCCTAGAAGAAGGATATAAGACATCGACATGTATGCCCCCCAAAACTCACCTAAATGAGATCTTGGTTGATCTGAACCCGTTATGGTCCACACCACCCATCCCCTGCATGTGAAACACAACTAACAATGCACCCTTATCTACCATCTCGAACCTCATGATCTCGTGATGTACCACTATTTTAGGCCTACTATATCAATAAATTTGAAAACCATCCTAGCCATCTCCACATCCCATTATTGAAGGTGGTCGCTAGCACTAACACTCAGATGGTCCCATTCACCCCTTACAAAGGTCCATCACATGTTTTACAACATCAAGCAGTATGAATCCTCCATTGATCACCCACTATCCACCTTTCATGATCATCTCTATAGGCCTATGACACTCACAGTTTACCATTATTTTTCACTATCCTACCATCTCCACAAATGAAGGTAAAATCCACCACCCAAAAAATAGGGTCATAAATGTGATGAGAAGTAAGTACACAAAACATTCATATGATTATTGTAATGATATAGAGGAATGGTAATTGATTTATTAAATTCTATGGTAGATGAATAATTTTAATATTAACTAATATATGTTTCTATAATTAATTGACAACATAGTTCACATTAAATTTGTGGATTTCAATGAATCTAAAATTTTTCAAAGATAATAAAGTGAGTTTGACCTTGTTTTAGAGTACCTAAATGTATAATTTAATAATAAAATTTTCTTAATTGATGAGTTATTAAAACTATATTTTACTGATAAATAAATGAGGAAGTAATTGAGGATGTTAGGACATATTTGGAAAATCACCCAAAAATAATTTTGTTACATATATATAGGGATCTTGTATTATAAGTGGGGTGTTTTTTGCAAGCATATCTACATTGAGAATTAATGAAGAATGTGATAGATCTATATTGACAAAAAATGGGATACTGTGACGTTTTCCATGATCCTTTTATTCTAAATATGAGTATGATGATACTGATTATACCCCTCCCACCTATTGATTTGGTTAGGGACAAGAAACGATTCATATATAAATCCACCCTACTTAACCACATCTCAAGGATGAAATCAATCAACTACTATTATGAAGTAGTTTTTGATGAGTAGTTCCAATTTTATATCTATTATAATATTTTTATTGATTGGTAATTCTTCATTTATACTAGTTTTAAGAATCAGATAGATAATAATATACATAAATGTTTACATGATTTCCCTCCCAAAACACTTGGACCATGGGGGATGATGATCATTATATTATCACTTATTCTGATGGTAGGAATATAATTTACATAGATTAGATATTATTCAATATCCTTGGAGATTTTAATTATTTACTAGTACCAAAAATATACAGTTAGAGACTTAATTATATGTATTTACTCAAGGGTGATTATATGTATAAATCACCAAAAATTAAAAAAGTGTGTATCTTCAGGAACATAGGATATTCAAAGAGATTTATATTTACTCGTAAATATCATCATCTCAATATCTATGGTTAATTATTATTAAATAATTATATGATGTTTTGTTAGTTCATATTAATATTTATAAAAATCCATATATGAACATTGTTATTTTATAAGATTTATAAAAGATCTATGGAGGAATATTGCGTGGAATTTTTCTTAATTACTATTATGTTAGAAAATAACTTTTATTGAAATTGATTTTTCTATACATTAGTTATTTTTGATGTATTTAAACAATATATATTAATGTGATAAGTGTATTTCATGGGGAGGTAAAAATGAGTATTATTTGTAACCCAAATATACTCACATGTGTGTTGTTCACCCAATGTCTATGAAAACAAATATATGGATATTATAGGATATATAATAGTGGTAAATTTGGTATCTAATGGAATGGGATTCCATTTTTGAAAATTAATCTCGTGTCATTAGTGAAAAATATTTCACATATTTAGGTTTATTTAGTTGAATATAACGATTTCATTTATATGATATTATAATAAATCAGATGTTTGTAATTTTATATGAACATGTTATATCTCAATTTTTAACTCATTTATCTTATTGTGTGTAATGATTCAAGAAATTAAGTGACACATTATATCAATACTCAATTCCTTTTATTGACATCTCTACCTTAATTTATTATCAACTGTAAACGGGTAGTATTATTTGGAATTTTTCTAACTATTATGTTTGGAAAAGACACATTAACAAGCTATTCATTCAAATATTGGGCAATTCACATTTTTAACCACTACCTCCAATTGTTGTTAGAGAAGACATTACCTTCCTCTGCTTCAACAAATTTCCTAAATCCTAGATATAGAATTTTTACTCTAAATTTACTTATATGATGTATTTATCATAAAATTTAACAACTAAATATAACTTTAAATAATTTAATTAATCAATAAATCAATCAAAATTTAAAGAGAATATAAATATGATAAAAGCATAACTCTTATATAATATCTAATTATAAAATTGAATAATACAATTCTTAACCTACTTTAGATTATTTTTGTGATTATAAAATGTAATTATTTTAAAAAATATTTTACATGAATTTATGTTTTATTCCAATTAGCTAAAAAAAATTTAAATATGTCATTAGAATATCACCAATATCAATGATGAAATGTTGAAAAACCTTATTTCCTCATAATTTTTGTTAGATATATAATAAATATATAACAACCTTTTATCTTATTCTTTGTATCTTGAACATAAAATTTTATATATAATTATGGGATATTTAATCACACCAATAAGAATAACTTCAAATCATTACATTGATTGGTTTTATTGATATTTCATTATTTTATTGATTGTTTAATCCATATCATAAAATAACATCATTTAATTAAATATTTAATATTTAAATATAAATTAATATATGAATGAAATACTTAATTCAATAATAGTGGGAACCAAATCATATCCCATCAATTCAATTGTCTTTATAGTATTCTCTAACATCATAGGTATCCGTAAATTATATGAAACTTTTAAAATCAATTTCGTGGTTATGAATCCAAAAAATGAATATATATATATATATATATATATATATATATGAATTTTCTTTTGATAGTCATTATAAATAATAAATAATAAATAATATATATATTATGCTTCTAAATTTATCCCCACCATCACTAAAATGTAAAAATATAAAAAAACATGTTCATAATAAATCATCTCAATGAAAAGTATATGATATATATATCATCAAAATGTTATTCCAATTATTTTAACTCTTCAATTTACATGAAATTATAAATTTTCAATTTTAAATGAAAATATAAAATTTATCACCAATACTATTGTAATTTTTAACTACTGAACTAGAATACATTATCTAATTAAATTGATCCAAATATAAATTAATATATGTTATATATAGTTACTAATTCTCACATATATAATAATTTTTGTCTATTATAACATTAATTTTTAAATAATTACATTGTATTACAATGTGGATAGTATGATCATGGTGTTTTTAGATCATTTGATGAACAATTTTGGTATATGAAGGTTTTTTATATTCTATATTTATTTTGGACTTAGTTTATAATCATCATAGTTTTTCATTATCTTGGATTTTGAAAATAAATTTTCATATACATATATTATTAGTTTCATATAATATGATTTATTCATAGATTACTTATTTTATAATTTTAAATAGAATTTAACTTAATTGAATTTAATTAAATTTTCTGTATTATTTTTATGAATTCAAATTATTAGATTAATAATATTTTTTATTTTCTCCAACCTTTGGCCTACTGAATTTAAGAATCGTGTGATAGATATGGTTTTTTCAGCCTCCCAGGTGGAGTATATTGTGGAATATGACCCAAATGTGTCATATTTTTCACATATCTGATTTTATTATGAGGTATTAACTTGTTAATATTTGGAATTGTGATTTATCCAAGGTTCCCTAGATGGTAATTAGATAAAAATTGAGTTTTGGAGAACTACTGTAGGTGGTGCATTGATAGTGGAAACTATTCTCCCATCCATGAGAAACTGGGTTCCCTAGATAGTGACTCTATCCAAGCTACATGGGCATACGACCTACCCTATGAAATCATGCAATTGTTCTCCTCTTGGATAGGGGAGGACTCATGCTTTCCCTATAGTGTGGAAAACCATGCGGGATAACTCTATATCCAATATAGTTCATAAAAATTACAATCCTACCATTAAATACTCCACCAATTTTAACACCAAAACACCCCCTATTCAAACCATATTGAATATTCAGCATTATGAGCTTCCGCCTCTCCATCTGGGCCCCCATGAACTTCAATTTTTGGGGTTTTTTTACCTTAGGACATCAAGAATCAACAAGTCAATCTCTCTATTCTTGATTTCCCCATTTCTATGGTTCCACTTCCCTATTTCTGGGGTTATTATATTTTAGTATGTCAGTTGACCAAATAATGGTTCAATATTGATTTTTGGGGAAAATTAGGATGCTTGTGGTTCAATCATTATTTTTAATGGTCTTTTGAGGGTGTGGTTGCGGTTTTCCACCTGAGTTTTTATGTTTCCCAATGTGATGAAGGTGATACCATGTTTTATCATTATTATATAACATTAGAATGCATACTTTCCATATTTAATGAGATTTTTTTTGTGAGATGTGGATAATGTGGTGTCAAAAGTATTTGAGGTTATTATCAGATGAGAGATGGCCTTCCAATGAAAATGGATTGTGCTTCAGTTTTTTTCAAATAATTATTTAAAAAATGAGTTTTATTGATAGTGAAGGTGGTTTGAGGAATTTTATAAAACGGTATTTAGTGTTCTTGTGTAATTATATGAGTTTTTCCTAGGTGAAATGGTGTTCTTTCATGTGAATCTTTTATGCGTTACGTGTGTATGTGAATGTGCTGATATGGTTAACATGTGAAATATACACTGAGTATAATGGGATTCCTAGGTATCAAGGTGGGTTGACTATATCATGTATGCCAGTTGGATTGGAGGTTCCATTGTCCAGTTCCTTCCAGCATTATTTTTGATGCAACACTAACTAAACATTGATCATTGCATACCACTAGACCTTGTATTGTGTTCCCCTCTAGTGGGTCGTGGTTGAGTACATTGTGGTTTAGGGTTTCTATAACATTTTTTTACTAATATACAATGTTCTTAGGGTTCAAATAGTGCTAGTAGCTACATTTATTTTCCACAACAAGGTTCCCTCTTATGATGTGGTGTTTACCAGAATCATAAGGTGAACCTTACTTTTATGTTAAATTGCAAAGCATGTTTTTATGATTTTTTTCCATTAAATGATGTATTTAAAAAAATTCCACGCCCCTTTTTAAAACATTTATAAATAATTTTCTTTTAATGTTATAGCATGAAATATTTCATTTGGTAGGAATCATATGGGAATTTGGCACACACACTTTGAACACTTTTAGGTGTATATAGACATTGTTATATATGAATTTGGTAAAGGAAAGATGCTTCATAACATTTGTGGTTCCAGTTTATAGTGTTCAAATATTATAGGTGTTTTTGGAAGTTTTTTGATGGTGTTTGATCTCTTATTGGATGGAGGTTATTGTTTTGCGGTCAAGTTTATTCTCCTCCCATTTTGGTATTTTAGTTTACTATGGTTTTTGGTGAAATTTTGTAAAATGTTTTTCCTGTATTTTTTGTATCTCTTTTGGTTATGGATATTGTTCATGGTGTGATGATTTATTGTTGATAATTTTTTATAGTTATGTATTGATTCTATAATCATTATAAAAAGGTTTTTATTGATAACTAGGTACTAGTTTCCCACCCATAGGGATCATTAATTCCCTTAAAGACATATCCGCACCGAGTTAGGTGACATGTCAGACAGAATTCCATTTTAGATCATGATTAAATAGAATCAGGGGGGCTTCTATTATTTAACTCATTAATTTTTAGGAAGAGTCTTCATAATCTTGTTCTATTATTTTTGGGGCATAAGGTTATTATTGGTAGTGGGGTGACTTCCCAAAAAACCTCATGACATATCTTGAGTTGCCCTGAGATATCTGGAATCTGTTAGAAATTCCCTTTTAGGTGAAAAATATGGGCTATAGACTGTGCGTGGACACCATGTGGGGGGTGAAGTGGTTTGTATTGTTATTGTAATTAATGTAGTTTATTTCTTATTTCTGGGGGTGTTTGGAATTATTTGTTGTTTCTCAATATTTTTATAATGGTTTATTGGTCATTTTACTTGTGGTTGTATCTTTTTATAGCATCATACATTCATGGAGACCTCCTGTGAAATAACATGAATATGAATAAGAGATTTATTCCTCACTAATTAATCAGAAACTAGTGGAATATGTGGTAAAATATATCTATTCCTTGGGTCATGGAGTGGGCTCAGGTTTTTCTCATGTTAGGAAAGTTGAAACTAGTCCTTAAAAGGAAAAGGATTATGAGTTCCTCAATACCAATCCTCATTTCTTTTGTGGCATCATAGACCCCTATGAAACAGAAGAGTGTCTTGAGAATATATATAAGAATTTTGGGTTTCTAGATACTTCTAGGGTGATTAGTGTAAACTATGAGTCATTCTTTTGGATTTTCTTAGTAAGAGGTGGATGGATTTGGTGCTACAAGCTGGGAAGCATGATCTAATAAGATGGAAGTATTTTAAGGATGTATTAATTGAGATGAATTTTCTTTAGAAATTGGATTTCTCCAAGTCCCATGTGTTCTTTTATCTTCACCATGCATGTCATCCCATGATGAACTCTTCTATCCTCTTTACAGAGTGGGTTCATTTTGTACCAAACGTTGTTCTAATGAGTAACTGACGGTTGAAAAGATCAAAATGGGGATATAAAACATTTGATCTCATGTATTATTAAAAAAACATACAAATTATGATGATATGGTTTCATTCCTTTATGGTATAGAACAATCATAGTGAAATTCTATGTTTCTAGAGGGTAGTGTCAGTAGTTATCCATGTTAGTGTTAGTTCATCTGAAATGAAAATTAAGTGGGATGAGATGGAGAATACGGGTTATGGTAGTTCATGACATCCTTACCTATTTTCTTTATACAAGGTGTTGGGTACCAGATCAGTTTTATACCATCATTTTTGGAAGGAAATGGATATGTTGAATCCTATTTAGGCCAACCCTAAACTTGACATTAATGAGGAACTATGGGGCACTTGATATGGTTTTTAATGTAGAACATACATATGGGGGTATATCATGTTTTATATACTATAGAGTTATATCAAATTAGTTAGAGTCATCCCAGATTCTAGGTATTATATTTTGTGATCCTGATTCAAGGGTTGGAACCACTTTAGGGATGGTTAATTTCAAGGTAAAACCGCATATTAGTGGACATTCTCAAGTCCAGGTAGTGACAAGGCATTTTCTTGCTTCAGATCAAGCACCTGTGAAATCTGATGTGGGACCAATGATTGATTTAGGTACCATTGTTATTTTATTATCAATATTTGTTATATTTTTTGATATGAATTATTTTGTATTTTATTTATTCTCATCTTGGGGATGCATTGAAATTATAAACTAAACATATACATTATGCGATGGAGTTATTGATTCCAATTAATAAGATGTTAGACTGGGGTTTCATGTGTCTATCCCATGAACTGATCATTTTAGGGGTAGACCAAAAATTGTATTTCATAGTTATAGAAATGGACATATTTGACGTGATTCATGGTAATAATTGGATGGTGCATTTGCATAGGCACATTGACTGTTATTGGTGATGAATAAGTTTTTTTGTATCTGATGTGAGTATTCATTTTTTTTCATGGTGAATTGATTCAATAGTAGGGAAGTGCTAGACCACCACTTATGGAATTGAGAAATCCCATTCTATTGTTTCCTTTGATCTGGTTAAAGGATGTAGGTGGTGTTACTGAGGGTGAATTTTCTAATGTGATGGATGTGTTTCCAGTGGTATTTCCATGAGAATTTATGGGTTTTACACTGTAGCTGGAATTCAAGCTCACAATAGATTCAGATCTAGAAGCATAGATTATAAATCATACCACATTCAATATTGACCCAACTTAGATGAAGCAATTAATGGTAATACTACACAATTTAAAAATCTGAAGGATTCATTCTTCAAAGAATCTCTCTTCGGGCCACCATAGATCAATTTTCAAAAAAATACTAATATATCTATACTATTATGTATTGATTACATAAAGTTTATTATTGTAAAAATCTTTAAAAAATACCCAATTCCACATATTTATGACCATTTAAATAATCTTAACGAAGCGATGTAGATTTCCATAGTTGATTTTTTGTTACAGGTATCACCAATTCAATGTTAGATAGGTGAACATTTTGAACATAACATTCCAATGTAGGTATGGACACAATGTGAAATTTTTTTGCCTTTTGGGTTGAATAATTATCCAGTAGTCTTTATGGACCTTATGAACAAGGTTTTTGACCAGTGTCATGTCGTTTTTATCATTTTATTTTTTGGATGACGTCGTGGTCTATTCTAGGACCTAGTAGGAACATGAGAAGAATCTAAGAACTGCTTTGGGAACACATAAATACCATATATTCTATTCTTTGTTTTCTAAGATCACATTCTGGATCAAGGAGGTGATGTTTGTATGTCATGTGACATTAGAATGAGGGGTTTGAGTGTATCTCGATAAGATCAGTGCAGTGATCTCATGGGATTAGCTGAAGAATGTTATTGACATCAGGATCCTTTTGGGCCTATTAGGGTATTACCTATGGTTTGTTCGGGATTTCTCTCAAATTTCTTCACCCAAAAAATTTATTTCCCAAAAAGGTGTAATGTTTTTTGGGGATCCTAGTTTTTGATACATACATTGAGGAGATTATGTGTAAATTGAACACCACACATATTTTGATTTTTCTAAAATCTAGAAATGAATATGTGATATATTCTGATGCATCATGTATGGGTCTTGGGGTTGTGATAATATATATTCTCAAGGGGTGGCATGTGGTTCTCTGGAGCACTAACCACAAGAAAATAATTGTCAAACCCCTGCACATGATTTTATATTGGAGATGATTTCCTTAATTACCTTACATCATTATTTTTTATGGATAAGTTATTTTTTAATTCAAATCATATGATTTTAGCATGAATATTCTCCTAGAAATATCTCAATTTATGTTTTCTTAATTTTTTTGAGTAGCTTCATGTGTTCCATTTTGATATCAGGAATACTCTAGGAAAAGATTATGTAGTGGAACAGTCATTATGTTGGACAGTCCCGAAGAAACCTTTGATGAATTCTAGTAAATAGTGGGATTTTATATGATCTTATTGAAAATTGTATCTATAGCCCAAGGATTATATTATATGTGTTTTCTTGGTTAGTTTTTAGCTGGTAATTCCCTTCTAGATTTCATTCTTTATGATCATCCTAATGATTAGTATTGGTAGTGATCCATGTTTTTTCAACGTGGTGTGGAGGTTTTCTGTCAGTTGTCATTGTCTCATGAGAGAGTGTTGTTCTTTAAGGGATGATTCATGATACAATTTTCCATGATAAAGGAGGTTATGTAGGATAACAGCCATTCTTAGTGGGATATTCATCCGGGTACCACCATGTTTTCTTATTATGTGTGTCCTTAGTGATTTTTTTCCATGTATTAGATGAGTTATAGATGATTTTGTATCCTGGTGTTATATGTGTCTGAAGGTTAACGAAGAGTTCTAGAGACCCTCTATTTTTCTTAATCCCCATTCCATTCCTACCATGGGTGTTTTCTAAGGTCACCATGAATTTAATTGTTGGCTTTCCTCATACTAATCATGGGCACAATTCCATTTTTGTAGTGATTTACTATCCGAAAAAATATTTACATTTCATTCCAATCATAGATTAAGACATTGTGGATGATATGGGAGAGTTGTATTTTTTGTAAATAGTGATATTTCATGGTGTTGCATCTACCATTTTTTCAAAGAGAATCACCCATTTTACCTCGTGATTATGGGGTCACAATTCAAGTTGAGTATGGAATATCATCAATAAATGGATTGTCATATGGTGTATGTGAATGAGATATTTGATGTCATGACTCGATAATGTGTGTTTGATATTTTAGGTTTTTGGGATATCCACATGTGGTTGGTGGAGTTATCTTATTATAACAGTTAACAATCCTCAACAAGAATGTCACTATTTGAGGATCATTATGGATGATTATGTCTTTCTCCGTCATGTTGGGAAGAGGTGGGTGAAACCACATTTTTTGGATAGAGAATTCTGAAAGAAAAATTTAATATATTGGGTTTGATCAGGTAGATTTATTGATGGAACATATCCACCACATGACTTATGCGGACCAAATGCACTAAGCTTTGGATATCCATATGGGTGATCAGGTGTTTCTAAAATAGGTTCGTCCCTTTGGTCACCATTATCATAGTAATCATGGTATGTGAAGGATGCGGTATTTGTGAACTTTTGAAATTACTGATATATTTATAAAAGGTTCATAATTATTGTATTTTCTTACATAGTTGATTTCTATTAATGATTTGTTCCATGTTTCATAATAAAAGAAGTGTAATCTATATCAATATCATGTATGGAATTGGAAGGAAACATAATTGAAATCTGATTTTATTTGGGTTTGAGAGGATAGTACAGATTATGGATTCCCTGGAGAAAGTTCTTTATGAAAAGTATACACTATTTTTTCATGACCATTGATGGCATGGTAATGACGAGCATGAGACTTTTGAGCATTAGTCTTTGGTTGAGGTGCAGTATCAGTTTCAATTGTATGATCAGACATCCAGTTGACTATCTAAGTATGGATCATTTTAATGGTTGGGAGAATTTTCACAAACTTTATTTAATTTTTTGGTATTTCCTTGTTTCTTTATTGTACATATTCATTCCCCATCATTTCCATGGGAGTTTTTGTATAACAATTGAGTTTTTGAGCTCTACGGTAGGTGGTGTATGGCTAAGGGAAACCATGCACCTGAGAAATTGTCTGTGTACAAGACATAATGGTAGCCACATAATAATTTGGCTTCCCCTATAAAACCATGTGATTGGTCTCCTATTGGAGAGAAGAGATCGCATGATTGTCATACAATTTAGAATATCATGTTGGATAACCGTGAAATCTATCCAATTCATTAAAATTAAAAATTTAACATTATTCATTCACTCAATTTTAACCCCAAACCACCCCTAACATTAACCACATGGTATTTTCATCCCTATTATCATCATCCTCTACCTCTTAGCCCCCTTGAACTCCAAATTTGGGGTGTTTCATTCCTAATACATTATTGAATCATCATGTACGTTTCTCTTTTCTTGATTTTATAGATCTATCAAAGGTTCTTCTTCCATCTTTGTAGGATTCTTCATTTATAGTGGATTGGTTGATATAATAAGTGTTCAATATTGTGTGCTTGAAAATCATGAAATTTTTGGTTTAATGATTCCTTTAGTAGGGTCTCTAGGTGGTCAGGTTGACATTTTTCCCAAGATTCTAGACGTTTCTAGGTGTAGGATATAGTATGTTTTAGCATTATCAGTTGAATTCAAAATGATTTCATTTATTCCTAAATGTATTAAATGTTTTGTGGAAGTAATAAAAAATATTAATTAAAAATGTATTATGGTGATTATAAGTAGATAGATTGTATTGAAATGTAAATGGGTAGTTTTGCCTATGTGTATCCATGATTTGATTCTTAATGGTTTTTTATTGATTGTGAAAATGGTCGGATGTATGTATGGAAATTAATATAGTTTACATGTGTATTTAAAGAGGATTTACATTTGTGTTATGGTGGGTTTTAAATTGTATCTTTGATTCTTGATGTGATTATGGAATGTGGTGATATGTGTTATGTAACGCCCTGGCCCTAGTTACCCAGATTCGGTGCATTATTTTAATACATTGGAATGATTATAAGGAAATCACGTCCCGAAGGACCGATTAGTTTAGCAGACTTGGGAAATAGATTATATACATGAATGTTACATTTCACTTTAAGATATACGAAACAACATAAATAATTTTTATGAATTCAATTATTCCTTTAGCTTAAACATGCATATCAATCACAATACACTTCTTGGAATCCTGGGAAAAATAAAACATAGAAAGGGGTGAGCTCAAATGATGAGTAAGGGTAAGCAATACAACAGAAACATTCATAAATAAGAATAAACAATTAAGGCAATGTATAACTAAAACAAAAGGCTTTTAAACTTGAACTTAAGCATTATATAGAAAATATAAAATAAAATGATTCCATTTACTTATTCACATTGATATTATACAAGTCGAAAATCACATGGAATATCAACAACCACTTTCATAACGATGGAATCCATAATTCCAGACTATCATAACCACGTAGCCAATGCCTCGTGCCAAGACTACAAATAAGATTTTGTCAAGGCCCTATGCCAAGACACTAGTTTGTCTCATGAGACCTACCGATGCATCGAGTAGCTATAGCAGGATCCACCCATCACTTATTAAGTCCGATTCATTCCCATATGAAAATGTTTAAACATAACATAAACATTCGTGTTAAAACTAGCGTACGAAATGACAATACATTCTCCATAAACCATGAATGGTATAAAAATAACACATCCATAGTAAAACATATCACAAAACCTTCAATACAATACCAATGTTTTGTATCATAATAAATCAACTTCAAATATGCTTAAAATCCATCAAATGATGTTGACATAGAGGAAATCAAAACTATTTGAGGGAAATATCTCTTTTATCAAAATCATTGAAAATTCACACATTTTTAAAGGAAGTAATTTAAAAGAGATTTTTGAATCAAAGTGTCCCATACCAATTTAAAACTTTTTAAAAGAAATATCATTTCAAAACATTCATGTCCATATAAATAAATCCTTCAAATCATTTTAAAACGTTTACATTAATTAAAAATATTTAGAAAGATAAATCTTTAAAACATTTAAAATTATGATCTTGATAAAGAGTACCATTCACAAATTCATAAAATATTCATTTTGAAATCATTTAAAAGACACATAATTATAAAATAAAACATTTACTTTGAAAATATTTTTATAAGCGTATATGGTAAGCTTTAACGATTATATAACGACAGAAAATAACGGCACCCACTGTATAAGTTTAAAAATACATTCTTACCGTAAATTTGTTGAAAAGGATTAAAAGTACCTTGTTTGGAAAACAACAGAACGATACCTTTCAAAACACATAAGGGTAAAAATGACTTTATCCCATTGTCCTGTAAATAGTAAAAATGTTTTTATGTACATTTCTATGGAACATGGATGTGTATGATAAAGAGGTCCTAGTAGATAAATACGTATAAACAACCTCAGATAATGAAGAGATTGTGAAATAAACCCTTACCAATTTTGTAACATACGAAACATAAAACCCATGAAAGATGTATCATACAATGAATATGTAAATACCCAAAAATTAATGTGTATTACACAATGAATATAATTGTGGGTAGTACATACACCACACAAAGGTAATCGTGGCAATATGGCTTGAATCTCCCGGGAATTAGGAGTGAGATGAAAACCCCATACCTTTTAATTTTCCTTGGATGAGGTTAGGTTAACATCCTTTATAATGGTGGAATAATTGTTATTAAATTATACAAAAATCATATATATTAATATGATATCATATATGATCTTTTAACATTGCTTTGTTAAAAATATTTTAGAATTATCGTCGTTTCAGGTGTTATCTTACTCATTTTCTTTTATATGTTTTGATACATAAGCCACATTTTCCATGGATAGGTTGTATCTTATTCATATCCATAATGATATAAAGTCCTTAAAAATTATTTTTAAATCATCAAATGATAATTATACTTGAATGGATACGATGGAGAATGAATCTCATTGCGTTCGTGGAGACGGTAGTCCGTACGTAGGCACGAGCGACAATATCATTATTTTGATATTAAAATAATATATAATTGGATGTTATATCATATATAAAGAATTATTATCATGTTATATTTATTATTTACATGAATTAAAAATCATTATTATACTCATCCAAATGATAATATATTGAATAACAATTAAACCATGACATTGAGATGGTAAGTCGTACGTGCGCACGTATGGTGAAATGTCATTCAAAGAATGGATAGAATACTGAATATGGTCGTACCATATCTATAAAAATATTAAAGTATATAGGAGATACTGGATTCATTATTTTAGAATGGGAATAACAATTAAAGAAGAAGTGGAAGAAGAAAGGAACTTGAAAAATGGTGGTGAAATCATTGCATGTTCTTCGGGTTCTTCCCTTTGATTTGATAAAAAGGGCACTTTAGTTTCTCTTTATGGCTAAATTAAGGCCTCTAGGATGAATTGAGGGAATTTGAGAGATTATTTGGGCAGGGGTTGGCCGATCTAAAAGGCTTTGGAGGTGTGAATTAATGAGAAGGGGGAGTGCCCTTTTATAAGAGGGGTGAGGGGAACCTTTGGAAAATCTAGAAATATTATTTTATAATATATTCATATTGGGTTTATAATGGCTCAAAATTGGATTATTTAAAGTTTATGGTGGGGATAGGTTTAAAATACCTCAAAAAATAGGATATAGACAGGTTTGAGTTACTATATTAACCTTATCTTTAAGTATTAACTCTTAGATAATTAGTTTCACTTTTACAATGTCTCTTTGTATTTTTATATTATTTGGTTAATAAACTTACTATATAAATCCAAGAGACACCCAAGTGGTCCCTTAATGCTACACCAATCATGATATAAGTCTCCTGGAAGAACAATATATTTTTATGAATTTAATATCAATTAATAATATAATATTTGTTTTAAAAACTCTTTTATGTCAATTTTGACACTATTCAGTAGTTGATTTTTTGGAAAATCATAACAGAAATATTACTTCGAAAAAAGTTAATTATATCATTAAAAACATGTAATATTAACATATAAAATTAGTTTAATTCATAAAAAGTCTCAAATTATATTTATTTGGGTATTTATAATATTAATTATTTTATTTTTCACTATTATGGTAATTACTGCATCATCATTGTGTCATAAATACAATAAATTATTCAATGCCTAAAAATTATAAATAAACTATAATTATGTAGGAAATCATTTTATATTTCTAATGAATATTTATAGTCAACCATCCAACATATATAACCCTATGTAAAAATTGTTTTTCTAAAAGATATATGCTTTTGTCATTTTTGTATTTATTTTATCTTAATTAAATGAAAGTGTTTCTATCAATTACAAGTGGCTCCATGGGGTCACAAAATCGACCCAATGATGATCATGGTCGGAAATTTATAAACCATAATGTTAGGATACATTTTAGGGTAATTTAGTATTATTATAATATTATATTTTAACCCTTATTTACCGGATTTACCCTTTAACCATGGTAAATAAAATATTTACCTAAGTAATTATTCAAAATGTCTCAAAATAAATGTTACCTATTTACACAATTTGTAAATCCTGATTCTAAATATGGAATCAATTTTTCCAAATTCAAAACACAAAAGTGGCAGAAATTAATTTAAAATTAATTCCCGCTGTCAAAACAAAAAGGGTGTTTTTAAGATATAATAACTATCGAAAGATTGATACTTGTTTGTGTTTGGTTTAATTGTGAAATTATGTCCAATGAACAAAATTTTATTAAATGGTGAAATTATATTCTAAATATACTTTAAAACCACTCAAATTCATAATTTATCACTATTAATTATTTTGATTAAAAAGCTGTTTTTAATTAAAATTTAGCAATTTTCCCTATTCATCAAAATATTAAAGTTATCTGAAAAGTACGAAAATTTTACCTTAGTCTCAATTAGATACTCTGAATCCAAAACTGAAGTCCATTTTGAGAGTTAAAATATATATAATTTCAAAAATTAGGTATCACTATTCATAACGGCTAGTTTGATTGGTTGTGGTGTGTGTTAGAACTCGAAGTTGTGTACAACAAACGCTACTTTATTATTCAAAGTAAAGCGTACCGTGGAAGTTTGGGTTTTTACATTGTAAATTTTTTGATGTCCCCATTTTAAAGAATAAATTTATTAATTAAAATAAATAAATGTTTAAAATATTGGACTTAAAAAGTGTTCACTATTAAAAGTTGTTAAAAGTGCATTTTTGAAAAATACTTCTTTTATCTGAAAAATATGAATTTGTTCTTAAATTATGTCTATAAAACACATAATATGGATTCTAAAATTTTAAATATTATATAATATTCAAAATTTAGTTATTTCTATTCATAACCTCTTTTGAACGGCTTGATTGGTAAGTCATGGTGCACTTGAACTCGGTGTTGCGTGTAGTGCAAGTTATTGAATAGTTTTGAAGAAGTAAATACTAGGAAATCATTGGGTGTTACATTCTTCCCTCCTTCAATAAATTTCATCCTCACAATTTTGATATTGATCGTCGAAAATAATGGTTGAAAATAGAAAATATCTTTGTGGGAAAACCCACATTGGAAATTTGGTTAATAAAATTTAGTCTTAATAATAGGAAAAGCGAAATAAAAGGGTCACCGCCAAATTATGATCTTTATTAGGAGAACATTGGTGGAAATTAGACACATGTAATTAGAGTAAAAACGTAAATATTTACAGGTAGTGATTGAGGTCATCAATCAGAAACAAGTTTAAAATTGAGGTCCTTAAATTCATCAATCTATAATGACTTAAGATACCATCGGTTCAATAAAATATAAGGTATTAAGATAAAACATGTTTTGTTTTAAGATTCCTTCAATAAAGTATAATAATTAATTTCATTATATAATAATTGGAGAAGAGAAATATATACTTGACATGTAGAGTTCCATTCATTAACTAATTTCTACAACAAACTCATCATTCACTCTAAAAGATAATAGAACATAAAAAATATATTCTATTTATCCTATTCGTTGGGGGATAAAAAAATGAATTTATAATTTATCTACGAGACATTTTTAAAATAAACTATATTATATAATCCAGGACATCTCGTGGGACAGTGGTTGATGATAAACCCTTGTCTCCCTTCGGTTGCGAGTTGAAGTCTCGCGACCTTACTGGATGCGACAGGTTGTCGCCCGACCTTCGGGTTGTCCTTTTATGGAAATCCAAAATAATACAAACTAGAAATATCGAAAATACTTCAGTCCAAAATTTATAAGGAATGTAAACACAATGAAGATCAATTTTTCCACGTAGTAACATGTGATCTCCTTCATCATGTATTCTTTTAAAACACGGCAACATCATGAATTACCATAAAACCTTATTGATTACATTCATGATCCCATATTCCTTTAAAAATAATAGATATACTCCTTCAATCCAAAAATGATGTAATCCCCAACAATGATAGAATATAAAAATCATTAATCAGTCTTACGGTAGTCAAGAATATCCAATTTAATTTATCCAAATCAATCGTGTATTATTATAAAATCCCTACCTCGGTATCAAAACCATATTATGGTTTATCTTTCTCTCACCCATAAATTTTCCAAAAATTTAACCTGATATTGAGTCACTTTTCTTTGTTCCACACAATCTCAAGTTCTTAATGAAATAGTATTGTAGTACCATCCTTATATACTCTATAATTATTATAACAAGTACATTGTTGATACAACACTCAAACGACATAATAAACATAAAAACTCTAATCATTCATCTTCATTTGTGGTAGTATTATAACGTTATTATTATCCAATAGCATCATTTTTGGCATAGTCTGATGACTGGGACCTAGGTTTTTTTAGTGTCCAAACTCCTTATAAATGAAGCATTGTACATTTGAATACATTTTCTTACCCTTGTAGTCACATACTTTGTGCCCTTTTCCTCCATACTTTTAACAAACTCTCATTCCTTTCAGGAGAGTTCCAGGGTGTTTCTTCCCACAATTATCACATATTGGAAAATTCTTCTTTTCCCTCTTCCCTTTATCCATATTTCCCTCTTCCATCCTTTTCTTCTCGTGATTCCCTTCAAAGCCATATGACTCAATAAATTCTTTACTTGTCATATCAACACATGATATTATTTCATCATATGATGATAATACATTGGAGACTATTTCTCTAATAAATTATATCTTAAGACCATGAATGATATGATCCTTCTTTCTCTTTAGAACATGTTCATTTCTACAGTTCTCATTCCTTCTACTGGGCGCCATTTCTAAACAATGGCATATACTAGATTTGTTTATGAATAACAATACATAATCCCAAACTTTTAAAACACATAACATAAATTAAATAGTTTATAGATATAATCCATAATCATAAAAATGTCTCTTTGAGGAAGTATATACTCATAAACCCTTAATAATGGTTTGTAAAGAATATTATAATTATCCTAAGAATATCCCCCGGGAGTGTCGTAACCAAGAGTGCAGCAAGGCCCGTTGTCGTACACCAGTTCCCGTTCGAGTCTAGCTCAAAGAGTTGTTTTTGGGTTTTACCCCTAGGTACATATGTGCCAGAGCCGCCTCTACCTTCTCGTATCCAGACAGGGATGTATTGCTCGGAAAAGTCAAAAAATCTCTACAATACCAAAATTCTAGGAAGTTCTTCTATGCTAATTCTCAAAGTCTATCTTAGGGCTACGTGCTCTAATCAGAGTTTATCTAAATCTAGTCTCCAAGGTTATTGCTAAACTTCCTCTGATACCAACCGTAATGCCTCGACCCTAGTTACCCAGATTCAGTGCATTATTTTATTACATTGGCACGATTACAAGGAAATAAAGTCCCGAAGGACCGATTAGTTTAGCAGTCTTGAAAATTAGATTATATACATGAATGTTACATTGCACATTAATAAATACAAAAGAACATAAAAAATCTTTATGAACACCATTATTCCTTTAGCTTAACCCTGCATATCAATCACAATACACTTCTTGGAATCCTAGGGAAAATAAAACATATAAAGGGGTGAGCTTAAATGCTCAGTATGGGTAAGAAATAAAGCGAAATCATTCATAAATAAGCATAAACAATTAAGGCAATGTATAACTAAAACAAAATGATTTTAAACTTGAACTTAAGCATAATATGGAAATGATAAAATGAAATAATTTCATTTACTTATTCACATGGATATTCTACTAGTCAAATAATCACATGGAATATAAATAACCACTTTCATAACGATGGAATGCATAATGTCAGACTATCATAACCACGTAGCCAAGGCCTCGTGCCAAGACTACAAATAATATTCTGTCAAGGACTTGTTCCAAGACAATAGTTTGTCTCATGAGACCTACCGATGCATCGACGAGCTATATCGGGCTCCACTCGTCACTTATTAAGTCGAATGAATTTCCATATGAAAAGGTTTAATCATAACATAAACATTCGTATTAAAACTAACATACGAAATTTCAATACTTTCTCCATAAACCATGAATGGTATAAAAATAACACATACATAGTAAAACATATCACAAAACCTTAAATACAATAAAAAAGTTTTGTATCATAATAAATCAACTTCAAATATGCTTAAAATTAATCAAAGGATGTTGACATAGATGAAATCAAAACTATTTGAGAGAAATATATCTTTTCTCGAAATAATTGAAAAGTCACACATTTATAAAGGAAGTAATTTAAAAGTGATTTTTGAATCAAAGTGTCCCATACCACATTGAAACTTATGAAAAGAAATATCATTGCAAAACATTCATGTCAATATAAATAAATCCTTAAAATAATTTTGAAAACTTGGACATTAATTAAAAATATTTAGAATGATAAATATTAAAAACATTTAAAATTATGATCTTGATAAAGATTACCTTTCACAAATTCATATAATATTCTTTTTGAAATAATTTAAAAGTCACATAATTATAAAATAAAACATTAAATTTGAAAATATTCTTATAATTTTATAAGGGAAGCTTCAGGGATTTTATAATGGTAGAAAATAACTGCACCCGCCATATAAGTTTAAGAAGACATTCTTACATTAAATATGCTAAAAAGGTTTAAATGTACCATGTTTGGAAAATAATGGAAAGATTCCATTCAAAACAAATAAGGGTATAAATGACTTTAACCCACTGTCTAGTAAATAGTAAAAATGTTTTTAAGTACATTTTTATGGAACATGGATGTGGATGATAAAGAGGTCCCAGTGGATAAAAACGTATAAACAACCTCAGATAATGATGTGATTGTGAAATAAACCCTTACCAATTTGGTAACTTACGAAACATACAACCCATGAAAGAGTTATCATACAATGAATATGTAAATACACATAAATTAAAGTGTATAACACAAAGAATATAATTATGGGCAGTACATACACCACACAAAAGGTAATCGTGGCAATATGGAATGAATCACATGGGAATAACGAGTAAGATGAAAACCCCTTACCTTGTACTTTTACTTGGATGAGGGTAGGTTAACCTCATGTATAATCATGAAATAATTGTTATTAAATTATAAAATAATCATATATATTAATATGATATCATATATGATCTTTTAACATTACTTTGTTAATAATATTTTAGAATTATCGTCGTTTCGGGTGTTAACTTACTCGTTTTATATTATATGTTTTGTTACGTAAGGAATATTTTTCTTGGATAGGTTGTATCTTATTCATATCCAGAATGATATCATGTCCTTAAACATTATTTTTAAATCATAAAATGATATTTATACTTGAATGTATACGATGGAGAATGAATCTCATCGCGTTCGTGGAGACGGTAGTCCGTATGTACGCCTGAGAGACATTGTCATTATTTTGAAATTAAAATAATATATAATTGGATGGAATATCATATATAAAGAAACATTATCATGTTATATTTATTATTTACATGAATTACAAATCATTACTATACCAATCCAAATAATAATATATTGAATAACAATTACACCACGACGTGGAGACGGTAAGCCGTACGTACGCACGTATGGTGAGATGTCATTCAAAGGATGGATAGAATACTAAATATGTTTGTACCATATTTATAATAATATTACAGTATATATGAGATACTGGATTTATTATTTTAGAATGGTAATAACAAATAAAGAAGAAATAGAAGAAGAAAGGAACCTGAAAAAAGGTGGTGAAATCATTACCTCTTCTTCAGGTTCTTCCTTTTGATTTGATCAAAAGGTCTCCTTAGTTTTCCATTATGACTAATGGAAGGCCTCTAGGATGAAGTTAGTGATGTTGATTGAGTATTTGGGCAGAGTTTGGCCGAACCAAATGGCTTTGAAGGTGTGAATTAATGAGAAGGGGAGTGCCCTTTTATAAGAGGGGTGAGGGGCACCTTTGGAAAATCTAGAAATATTATTTTATAATATATTCATATTCAGATAATAATTTCTCCAAATTTTGTTATTTAAATTTTATGGTGGGTATAGGTCCAAAATAACTCAAGCAATATGATTTATATAGGTTTGGGTAACTATATTAACCTTATCTTTAAGTATTAACTCTTAGTTAAATTAGTTTCACTTTTACAATGTATCTTTGTATTTTTATATTATATGGTTAATAAACTTAATATATACATCCACGCGACCCCCAAGTTGTCCATTAATTCTAAAAATATCATTATATAAGTCTTTTGGCCGATCCTTAGAATTTTAGGAATTTAATATCAATTAATAATATAATATTTGTTTTAAAAACACTTTTATGTCAATTTTGACACTATTCAGTAGTTGATTTTTTTAAAGATCATAAAAGAATTATTACTTCGAAAAAAGTTAATTAAATCATTCCTAACATGTCTTATTAACCTATATAATTATTTTAATTCATAAAAAGTCTCAAATTATATTTATTTGGGTATTTATAATATCAATTATTTTAATTTTTCACTATTATGGTAATTACTGCATCATCATTGTGTAAAAAATAAATTAAGTTATTTAATGTCTAAAAATTATAAATAAACTATCATTATGTTGGAAATCTTTTTAGATTTATAATTAATATTTATAGTCTAAAATCCAATATATATAACCCTATGTAAAATTGTTTTACTAAAAGATATATGCTTATGTCATTTTTGTATTTATTTTAACTTAATTAAAATAAAGTGTCTCTATCACCTACAAGTGGCTCCATGGGGTCCCAAAATCGACCAGAATATGCCCATGGTCTGACATGTATCCACCAATAAGGTTAGGATATGTTTAATGGTAATTCAGTATTATTATAATATTATTTTTTATCCATTATTTACCGAATTTACCTTTTAACCATGGTAAATAAAATATTTACCGAAGTAATTATTCAAAATGTCTAAAAATAATAGTTACCTATTTACACAATTTGGACATCCTGATTCCAAATATGGAATCCATTTTTCCAAATTCAAAACACATAAGTGTCATAAATTAATTTAAAATTAATTCCCACTGTCAAAACAAAAACCGTGTTTATAAGATATAATAACTATCAAAAGATTGATACTTGTTTATATTCGGTTTAACTGTGAAATTATGTACTATGACCAACATTGTATTAAATGGTAAAATTATATTCAAAACATACTTTAAAACCACTCAAATTCTTAATTTATCACTACTAATTATTTTGATTAAAAAAGTGTTTTTTTATTAAAATTTAGCAATTTTCACTATTCAACAAAATATTAATGTTATCCAAAAAGTACGAAAATTTTACCTTAAGCTAAATTCAATACTCCAAATCCAAAAATGATTTCAAATTTGAGAGATAAAATTTATAAAATTTCAAAAAGTCGATATTACTATTCATAATGGCAAGTTTGATTGGTTGTGGTGTGTGTTAGAACTCAAATTTGCGTACAACACACGCTACTGTATTATTCAAAGGAAAGAGTACCATGGATGTTTGGGGTTTTAAATTGTAAATTTTTTGATTTCCCCATTTTAATGAATAAATTTATTGAGTCAAATATATAAATGTTTAAAATATTGGATTTAAAAAGGGTTTATTATTAAAAGTTGGTAAAAGTGCATTTTTGAAAAATACTTCTTTTATCTGAAAAAAATGAATTTGTTCTTACATTATGTCAATGAGACTAATAATATGCATTTTAAAATTATAATTATTATATAAATATCAAAATTTAGTTAATACTATTCATAACCTCTTTTGAACGGCTTTTTTGGTAAGTCATAGTGCGGTTAAACTCGGTGTTGTGAGTAGTGCAAGTTATTGAATTGTTTTGAAGAAGTACATACTATTAAATCATGGGGTGTTACATTCTTCCCTCCTTAAATAAATTCCGTCCTCGCAATTTTTATATTGTTCTTCTAAAATAAAGGTTGAAAATAGAAAATATCATTTTGGGAAATCCCACATCGGAAATTTGGTTAATAAAATTTAGTCTTAATAAGAGGAAAAGAGAAATTAAAGGGTCACCTCCAAATTATGATCTCTATTAGGAAAACATTGGTGGAAATTATAGACATCTAATTGGAGGAAAACATAAATATTTATAGGTAGTGATTGAGGTCATCAATCACAAACAAGTTTAAAATTTAGGTCTTTAAATTCATCAATCTATAATGAATTCAAATACCATCGGTTCAACAAAACATAAGGTATTAGGATAACACAATTTTGCTTTTAAGATTCCTTCAATAAAGTATAAGAATGAATTTCTGTATAGAATAAGTGGAGAAGAAAAATATATACTTGACAAGTAGAGTTCCATTCTTTAACTAATTTCTACAACAAACTCATCTTTCACTCTAAAAGATAATAGAACATAAAAAATATATTCTATTTATCCTATTCGTTTGGGGTTAAAAAATGAATTCATAATTCATCTACTAGACCTTCATAAAATAAACTAAATTATTTAATCCAGGACATCTCGTGGGCCAGTGGTAGGTGATACACCCTTGTCGCCCTTCGGTTGCGAGTTCAAGTCTCGCGACCTTGCCGGACGCGACGGGTTGTCGCCCGACCTCTGGGTTGTCCTTTTATGGAAATCCAAAATAATCCAAACTAGAAATATCCAAAATACATCAGTAAAAAAATTATAAGGAAGATAAACACAATGAAGATCCTTTTTTCCCCATAATAACATGTGATCACCTTCATCATGTCTTCTTTTAAAACACTTCAACATCCTGAATTACCAAAAAACCTTATTTATTACATTCATGATCCCTTATTCCTTAAAGAATAATAGATATACTCCTTCTATCCAATAATTTTGTAAACTCCAACAATGATGGAATATACAAATCATTAATCAGTCTCAAGGCAGTCAATAATATCCAATATAATTTACACAAATCTATCATGTATTATTCTAAAATCCCTACCTCGGTATCAGAACCATATTACGGTTTATATTTCTCTCAACTATATATTTTCCAAAATTTTGACCTGCTATTGAGTCACTTTTCTTTGTTCCACACAATCTCAAGTACTTAATGAAATAGTACTACAATAAAATCCTTATATACTCCATAATTATTATAACAAGTACATTGTTGATACAAAACTCAAACGACATAATCAACATAAGAACTCTAATCATTCCTCTTCATCTGTGGTAGTATCATAACTTGATTATTCTCCAATAGCATCATTTGCGGCATAGTCTGATGACTGGGACATATGTTCGCATAGTGTCCAAACTCCTTACAAATGTTGCATTGTACATTTTGAACAATTTTCTTACCCTTGTAGTCACGTACTGTGTGCCCTTTTCCTCCACACTTATAACAAACTCTCATTACTTTTAGGCAAGTTCCATGGTGTATCTTCACACAATTATCACATATGGAGAAATTATTATTTTTTCTCTTCCCTTAATCCATATTTCTCTCTTCCATCCTTTTCTTCTCTTGCTTCCCTTCAAAGCCATAGGACTCAATAAACTCTTTACTTAACTTATCAAAACATGATATTATTTCATCATATGATGATAAAACATGGGAGACTATTTCTCTTATAAATTCAATCTTAAGACCATGAATGATATGATCCTTCTTTCTCATTGGAACATGAGCATTGCTGGAGTTCTCATTCATTCTACTACGCACCATTTATAAACAATGGCATACACTAGATTAGTTTAAGATTAACAACACCTAATCCCTAACTTGTAAAACACATAACATAAATTAAATAGTTTATGGATATAATCCATAATCATAAAAATGTCTCCTTTGAGGAAGTATATACTCATAAACCCTTCATAATGGTTTCTAAAGAAGATGATAATTATCCTAAGCATATCCCCTGGGAGTGTCGTAACCAAAAGGGCAGCAAGGCCCGTTGTCATGCCCTAGTTCTCGTTCGAGTCTAGCTCAAAGAGGTGTTTTCGGGTTTTACCCCTTGGTACATCTGTGCCAGAGCCACCTCTACCTACTCATATTCAGATAAGGATGTATTGCTCGGAAAAATCACAAAATCTCTACAATACGAAAATTCTAGTAAGTTCTTCTATACTAATCATCAAGGTCTATCTTAGGGATATGTGCTCTAATCAGTGTTTATCTTAATCTAGTTTCCAAGGTAATTGTTGTACTTCCTCTGATACCAACTGTAATGCCCCTTCCCTAGTTACCCAGAGTCGGTGCATTATTTTAATACATTGGCATGATTACAAGGAAATAATGTTCTTAAGTACAGACTAGTTTAGGAGTCTTGGAAATTAGATTATATACATGAATGTTACATTTCACATTAATACATACAAAACAACATAAATAATATTTATGAACGCTATTATTCCTTTAGATTAACCCTGAATATCAATCACAATACACTTCTTGGAATCCTGGGAAAAATAAAACATAGAAAAGGGGTGAGCTCAAATGCTCAGTAAGGGTAATCAATACAGCGGAAACATTCATAAATAAGCATAAACAATTAAAGAAATGTGTAACTAAAACAAAAGGCTTTTAAACTTGAACTTAAGCATAATATGTAAAAGATAAAATGAAATAATTCCATTTACTTATTAACATGGATATTCTAATAGTCGAATAATCACATGTAATATCAATAACAACTTTCATAATGATGGAATGCATAATTCCAGACTAACATAACCATGTAGCCAAGGCCTCGTGCCAAGACTACAAATAAGATTTTGTCAAGGCCTTGTGCCAAGACACTAATTTGTCTCATGAGACCTACCAATGCATCGAGAATCTATAGCGGGCTCCACCCGTCACTTATTAAGTCCAATGCATTCGCATATGAAAAGGTTTAAACATAACATAAACATTCGTATTAGAACTATCATACGAAATGTCAATACTTTATCCATAAACCATAAATGGTATAAAAATTACACATCCACAGTAAAACATATCAAAAAAACCTTCAATCCAATACAAAAGTTTTTTATCATAATAAATCAACTTCAAATATGCTTAAAATCTATCAAAGGATGTCGACATAGATGATAGAAAAAATATTTGATGGAAATTCTCTTTTCTCGAAACCATTGAAAAGTCACACATTTATAAAGGAAGTAATTTAAAAGATATTTTTTAATCAAAGTGTCCCATACAAAATTGAAACTTTTGAAAATAAATATCATTTCAAAACATTCATGTCCATATAAATAAATCCTTAAAATAATTTTGAAAATAGGGACATTAATTAAAAAAATTTAGAAAGATAAATATTTAAAACATTTAAAATTATGATCCTGATAAAGAGTACCTTTCACAAATTCATATAATATTCATTTTGAAATCATTTAAAAGTCACATAATTATAAAATAAAACATTTACTTTGAAAACATTCTTATAATCTTGTAAGGGAAGCTTCAGCGATTTTATAATGGTAGAAAATAATTGCACCCGCTGTATAAGTTTAAAAATACATTCTTACATTAAATATGTTGAAAATGTTTAAATGTACCTTGTTTGGAAAATGACAGAAAGTTTCCATTCAAAACACATAACGGTATAAATGACTTTAACCCATTGTCTAGAAAATAGTTAAAAAAATTTAATACATTTTTATGGAAGATGGATGTGGATGATAAAGAGGTCCTAGTAGATAAAAACGTATAAACAACCTCAGATAATGAAGTGATTGCGAAATAAACCCTTACCAATTTGGTAACTTACGAAACATACAACCCATGAAAGATTTATCATACAATGAATATGTAGATACACATAAATTAAAGTGTATAACACAAAGAATATAATTATGGGCAGTACATACACCACACAAAAGGTAATCGTGGAAATATGGAATGAATCTCATGGGAATAAGGAGTGAGATGAAAACCACTTACCTTGTACTTTTCCTTGGATGAGGGTAGATTAACCTCTTGTATAATCATGAAATAATTGTTATTAAATTATAAAAGAATCATATATATTAATATGATATCATATGTGATCTTTTAACATTGCTTTGTTAATAATATTTTAGAATTATCATCATTTCGGGTGCTAACTTACTCGTTTTATATTATATGTTTTGTTACGTAAGCCATATTTTTCACAGATAGGTTGTATCTTATTTATATACATAATTATATCATGTCCTTAAACATTATTTTTAAATCATCAAATGATAATTATACTTGAATGGATACGATGGAGAATGAATCTCATCGCGTTCGTGGAGACGGTAGTCCGTATGTACGCACGAGAGACATTATCATTCTTTTGATATTAAAATAATATATAATTGGATGGAATATCATATATACAGAATCATTATCATGTTATATTTATTATTTACATGAATTCCAAATCATTATTATACCCATCCAAATAATAATATATTGAATAACAATTACACCACGACGTGGAGACGGTAAGTTGTACGTACGCACGTATGGTGACATGTCATTCAAAGGATGGATAGAATAATAAATATGTTTGTAACATATTTATAATAATATTACAGTATATAGGAGATACTGGATTTATTATTTTATAATGGTAATAACAAATAAAGAAGAAACGGAAGAAGAAAGGAACTTGAAAAAGGGTGGTGAAATCATTACCTCTTCTCCGGGTTCTTCATTTTGATTTGATCAAAAGGGATCCTTAGTTTTCCTTTATGACTAATGGAAGGCCTCTAGGATGAAGTTAGTGATGTTGATAGAGTATTTGGGCAGGGTTTGGCCGAACCAAACGGCTTTGAAGGTGTGAATTAATGAGATGGAGAGTGCCCTTTTATAAGAGGGGTGAGGTGCACCTTTGGAAAATCTAGAAATATTATTTTATAATATATTCATATTCTGTTTATAATGGCTCCAAATTTTATTATTTAAATTTTATGGTGGGTATAGGTCCAAAATCACTCAACCAATGTGATTTATACATGTTTGGGTTACAATATTAACCTTATCTTTAAGTATTAACTCTTAGTTAAATTAATTTCACTTTTACAATGTCTCTTTGTATTTTTATATTATATGGTTCATAAACTTAATATATACATCCACACGACCCCCAAGTTGTCCATTAATGCTAAAAATATCATTATATATGTATTTTGGCCGATCCATAGATTTTTAGGAATTTAATATCAATTAATAATATAATATTTGTTTTAAAAACCTTTTTATGTCAATTTTGACACTATTCAGTAGTTGATTTTTTTTAAAATCATAACAGAATTATTACTTAGAAAAAAGTTCGTTAAATCATTACTAACATGTCTTTTTAACCTATATAATTATTTTAATTCATAAAAAGTCTCAAATTCTATTTATTTGTGTATTTATAATATCAATTATTTTAATTTTTCACTATTATGGTAATTACTGCATCATCATTGTGTAATAAATAAATTAAATTATTTAATGTCTAAAAATTATAAACAAACTATCATTATGCAGGAAATCTTTTTAGATTTATAATTAATATTTGTAGTCTAAATTCCAATATATATAACACTATGTAAAAATTGTTTTACTAAAAGATATATTCTTATGTCATTTTTGTATATATTTTAACTTAATTAAAATAAAGTGTCTCTATCACCTACTAGTCGCTCCATGGGGTCCCAAAATCAACCCAAATATGCCCATGGTCTGATATGTATCCACAAATATGGTTAGGATACATTTAAGGGTAATTTAGTATTATTATAATATTATTTGTTATCCATTATTTAACGGATTTACCCTTTAACCATGGTAAATAAAAGATTTACCGAAATAATTATTCAAAATGTCTAAAAATAAAAGTTACCTATTTACCCAATTTGTACATCATGATTCCAAATATGGAATCCATTTTTCCAAATTCAAAACACAGAAGTGGCAGAAATTAATTTAAAATTAATTCCCGCTGTCAAAAAAAAAAGCGTGTTTTTAAGATATAATAGCTATCAAAAGATTGATACTTGTTTATGTTCGGTTTAATTGTAAAATTATGTATTATGAGCAAAATTGTATTAAATGGTAAAAATATATTCTAAATATACTTTAAAACCACTCAAATTCTTAATTTTTCACTATTAATTATTTTGATTAAAAAATGTTGTTTTTAATTAAAATTTAGCAATTTTCACTATTCATCAAAATATTAATGTTATCCGAAAAGTACGAAAATTTTAACTTAGGCTAAATTCGATACTCCAAATCCAAAAATGATGTCAATTTTGAGAGATAAAATTTATAATATTTCAAAAATTAGATATTACTATTCCTAACGGCTAGTTTGATTGGTTGTGGTGTGTGTTAGAACTCGAATTTGCGTACAACACACGCTACTGTATTATTCAAAGGAAAGCGTACCATGGATGTTTGGGGTTTTAAATTGTAAATTTTTTGATTTCCCCATTTTAATGAATAAATTTATTCAGTCAAATATATAAATGTTTAAAATATTGGATTTAAAAAGGGTTAATTATTAAAAGTTGGTAAAAGTGAATTTTTGAAAAATACTTCTTTTATCTGAAAAATAATGAATTGTTCTTACATTATGTCTTTGATACTAATAATATGGATTTTAAAATTATAATGATTATATAAAGTTTAAAATTTAGTTAATACTATTCATAACCTCTTTTGAACGGCTTTTTTGGTATGTTATGGTGCGGTTGAACTCAGTGTTGTGTGTAGTGAAAGTTATTGAATTGTTTTGAAGAAGTACATACTATGAAAACATGGAGGGTTAAATTCTTCCCTCCTTCAATAAATTTAATCCTCACAATTTTTATATTGTTCTTCGAAAATAAAGGTTGAAAATAGAAAATATCATTTTGGGAAATCCCACATCAGAAATTTGGTTAATAAAATGTAGTCTTAATAAAAGGAAAAGAGAAATGAAAGGGTCACCGCCAAATTATGATATCTATTAGGAAAACATTAGTGGAAATTATAGACATCTAATTGTAGGAAAAACGTAATTATTTATATGTAGTGATCGAGGTCATCAATCAAAAACAAATTTAAAATTGAGGTCCTTAAATTCATCAATCTATAATGACTTCAAATACTATTGGTTCAACAAAACATAAGGTATTAGGATAACACATTTTTGGTTTTATGATTCCTTCAATAAAGTATAAGAATGAATTTATTTATAGAATAAGTGGAGAAGAAAAATATATACATGACAAGTAGAGTTCCATTCTTTAAATAATTTCTACAACAAACTCATCTTTCACTATAAAAGATAATAGAACATAAAAAATATATTCTATTAATACTATTCGTTTGGGGTTAAAAAAATGAATTCATAATTCATCTACTAGACCTTATTAAAATAAACTAAATTATTAAATCCAGGACATCTCGTGGGCCAGTGGTAGGTGATACACCCTTGTCACCCTTCGGTTGCGAGTTCAAGTCTTGCGACCCTGCCGGACGCGACAGATTGTCGCCCGACCTCCGGGTTGTCCTTTTATTGAAATCTAAAATAATCCAAACTAGAAATATCCAAAATACATCAGTAAAAAATTTATAAGGAAGGTAAACACAATGAAGATCCTTTTTTCCACGTAATAACATGTGATCACCTTCATCATGTATTTTTTTAAAACACTTCAACATCCTGAATTACCATAAAACCTTTTTTATTACATTCATGATCCCTTATTCCTTAAAGAATAATAGATATACTCTTTCAATCCAAAAATTTTGTAAACTCCAACAATGATGGAATATACAAATCATTAATCAGTCTCAAGGTAGTCAATAATATCCAATATAATTTATCCAAATCCATCATATATTATTCTAAAATCCCTACCTTGGTATCAGAACCATATTAGAGTTTATCTTTCTCTCAAACATTTATTTTCCAAAAATTTAACCTCCTATTGAGTCACTTTTCTTTGTTCCACCCAATCTCAAGTACTTAATGAAATAGTACTACAATACAATCCTTATATACTCCATAATTATTATAACAAGTACATTATTGATACAACAATCAAATGTCATAATCAACATAAGAACTCTAATCATTCCTCTTCATCTGTGGTAGTATCATAACTTGATTATTCTCCAATAGCATCATTTGCGGCATAGTCTGATGACTGAGACATAAGTTCGCATAGTGTCCAAACTCCATACAAATGTAGGATTGTACATTTTAAACAATTTTCTTACCCTTTTAGTCACGTACATTGTTCCCTTTTCCTCCACACTTATAACAAACTCCCATTAATTTTGGGCAAGTTCCAGGGTGTTTCTTCACACAATTATTACATATGGATAAATTATTCCTTTTCCTCTTCCCTTAATCCATATTTCTCTCTTCCATCCTTTTCTTCTCTTGCTTCCCTTCAAAGCCATAGGACTCAATAAACTCTTTACATATCTTATCAACACATGATATTATTTCATCATATGATGATAAATCATGGGAAACTATTTATCTTATAAATTCAAGCTTAAGACCATGAATGATATGATCCTTCTTTCTCATTGTAACATGTGCATTGTTGGATTTCTCATTCCTTATACTAGGCGCCATTTATATAAAATGGAATACACTAGATTATTTTTTGAATAACAACACCTAATCCCAAACTTGTAAAACACATAACATAAATTAAATAGTTTATGGATATGATCCATAATCATAAAAATGTCTCCTTTGAGAAAGTATATACTCATAAACCCTTCATAATGGTTTGTAAAGAAGATGATAATTATCCAAAGCATATCCCACGGGAGTGTCGTAACCAAGAGGGCAACAAGGCCCATTGTCATGCACTAGTTCCCGTTCGAGTCTAGCTCAAAGTGGTGTTTTCGGGTTTTGCCCCTTAGTACATCTGTGCCAGAGCCGCCTCTACCTGCTCGTATTCAGATAGGGATGTATTGCTCGGAAAACTCACAAAATCTCTAAAATACCAAAATTCTATGAAGTTCTTCTATACTAATCCTCAAGGTATATCTTAGGGCTATGTGCTCTAATCAGAGTTTATCTTAATCTAGTTTCCAAGGTTATTGTTATACTTCCTCTGATACCAACTGTAATGCCCCTTCCCTAGTTACCCAGTTTCGATGAATTATTTTAATACATTAGCATGATTACAATGAAATCAAGTCCCGAAGTACCTATTAGTTTAGGAGTCTTGGAAATGAGATTATATACATGAATGTTACATTACACATTAAGACATACAAAACAACATAAATAATCTTTATGAACGTTATTATTCCTTTATCTTAACCATGAATATCAATCACAATACACTTCTTTGAATCCTGGGAAAAATAAAACATAGAAAGGGGTGAGCTCAAATGCTCAGTAAGGGTAAGAAATACAGCGGAAACATTCATAAATAAGCATAAACAATTAAAGAAATGTGTAACTAAAACAAAAGTCTTTTAAACATGAACTTAAGAATAATATGTAAAAGATAAAATGAAATAATTCCATTTACTTATTCACATGGATATTCTACTAGTCTAATAATCACATGGAATATCAATAACAACTTTCATAACGATGGAATGCATAATTCCAGACTATCATAACCATGTATCCAAGGCCTCGTGCTAAGACTACAAATAAGATTTTTTCAAGGCCTTGTGCGAAGACACTAATTTGTCTCATGAGACCTACCGATGCATCGAAGAGCTATAGCGGGCTCCACCCATCACTTATTAAGTCCAATGCATTCCCATATGAAAAGGTTTAAACAAAACATAAACATTCATATTAGAACTATCATACGAAATGTCAATACTTTCTCCATAAACCATAAATGGTATAAAAATTACACATCCACAGTAAAACATATCACAAAACCTTCAATACAATACAAACTCTTTGTATCATAATAAATCAACTTCAAATGTGCTTAAAATCTATCAAAGGATGTCGACATAGATGAAATCAAAAATATTTGAGGGAAATTCTCTTTTCTCAAAATCATTGAAATGTCACACATTTATAAAGGAAGTAATTTAAAAGTGATTTTTGAATCAAAGTGTCCCATACAACATTGAAACTTTTGAAAAGAAATATCATTTCAAAACATTCATCTCCATATAAATAAACCCTTAAACTCATTTTGAAAACATGGAAATTAATTAAAAATATTTAGAAAGATAAATCTTTAAAACATTTAAAATTATGATCTTGATAAATAGTACCTTTCACAAATTCTTAAAATATTCATTTTGAAATCATTTAAAAATCACATAATTATAAAATAAAATATTTACTTTGAAAATATTCTTATAAGCATGTAAGGGAAGCTTCAACGATTTTATAACAGCAGAAAATAATTGCACCAGCCGTATATGTTTAAAAAGACATTCATACCTTAAATTTGTCGAAAAGGTTTAAAAGTACCTTGTTTGGAAAATGATGGAAAGATTCCTTTCAAACCACATAAAGGTATAAATGACTTTAACCCATTGTCTAGTAAATAGTAAAAATGTTTTTAAGTACATTTTTAAGGAACATGGATGTGGATGATAAAGAGGTCCCAGTAGATAAATATGTATAAACAACCTCGGATAATGAAGAGATTGGGAAATAAACCCTTACCAATTTGGTAACATACGAAACATATAACCCATGAAATAGGTATCATACAATTAATATTTAAATACACATAAATTAAAGTGTATTAATTAAGGGGAGTATATACACCACACAAAAGGTAATTGTGGCAATATGGCATGAATCTCACGGGAATAAGGAGTGAGATGAACACCCCTTACCTTGTAATTTTCCTTGGTTGAAGGTAGGTTGACCTCCTTTATAATGGTGAAATAATTGTTATTAAATTATACAAGAATCATATATATTAATATTATATAATATATGATATTTTAACATTGCTTTGTTTTATAATATTTTAGAATTATTTTCGTTTCGGGTGTTAACTTACTCGTTTTCTTTTATATGTTTTGTTACGTAAGCCATTTTTGTCATGGATAGGTTGTATATTATTCATATCCATAATGATATCAAGTCCTTAAAAATTATTTTTAAATCATCAAATAATAATTATACTTGAATGGATACGATGGAGAATGAATCTCATCGCGTTTGTGGAGACGATAGTCCCTACGTACGCTCGAGCGACAATATCATTATTCTGATATTAAAATAATATATAATTGGATGGTATCTCATATATAAAGAATCATTATCATGATATATTTATGATTTACATGAATTAAAAATCATTATTATACCCATCCAAATAATAATATATTGAATAACAATTACACCACGACGTGGACACTGTAAGCCGTACGTACGCACGTATGATGACATGTCATTCAAAGGATGGATAGAATACTGAATATGGTTGTACCATATGTATAATAATATTACATTATATAGGAGAAAATTTATTCATTATTTTAAAATGGTAATAACAAAGAAAGAATAAGTGGAAGAAGAAAGGAACTTGAAAAAGGGTGGTGAAATCATTACCTCTTCTTCGGGTTCTTCCTTTTAATTTGATCAAAAGGGCTCCTTATTTTGGATTTCTGAATAAAAAAAGCCTCTAGGATGTATTGAGGGAAGTGTATAAATTATTTGGGTAGGGGTTGGACGAACCAAAAGGTCTTAAGGTGTGAATTAATGGGAAGGGGGAGTGGCATTTTATAAGAGGGGTTAGGGGAACCTTTGGAAAAGCTAGAAATATTATTTTATAATAAATTTGTATTCGGTTTATAATGTCTCCAAATAAGATTATTTAAAGTTTAAGGTGGGGATATGTCGAAAACCACTCAACCAATAGGATTTAGAAAGGTTTGTGTTACTATATTAACATTATCTTTATGTATTAACTCTTAGTTAATTAGTTTCACTTTTACAATGACTCTTTGTATTTTAATATTATATGGTTAATAAACGTACTATATATATCCATGCAAACCCCAAGTGGTCCATTAATGCTAAACCTATCATGATATAAGTCTCTTGGACGAATCATAGATTTTTAGGAATTTAATATCAATTAATAATATAATATTTGTTTTAAAAACACTTTTATGTCAATTTTGACACTATTCAGTAGATGATTTTTTAAAAACTCAAAACAGAATTATTACTTCGAAAAACTTATTTACATTATTCCTAACATGTCATATTAACCTATAAAATTAGTGTAATCCATAAAAAGTTACAAATTATATTTATTTAGGTATTTATAATATCCATTATTTTAGTTTTTCACTATTATCGTAATTACTGCATCATCATTGTGTCATAAATAAATTAAAATATTTTATGTCTAAAAATTATAAATAAAATATCATTATGTAGGTAATCTTTTTATCTTTCTAATGAATATTAATAGTCGAAATTCCAACATATATAACCCTATGTAAATTTTTTTTTCTAAAAGATATATGCTTATGTTATTTTTGTATTAATTTTAACTTAATTAAAATAGTGTCTCTATCACCTACATGTGGCTCCATTGTCACGACTCATCCATGGGGCCCATGCTGTGACTACCCCAATCCCACCTTTCATAGGCCAGGGGTTGGCGACTAGCACCAAAGGCGTAAATCCCGATAACTAGGAAGGCATTGCCTTTATAAATGTAAACAAAACACCACAGAGTACATGCGGAAGTAAAACACTATGTAAAAAGAGAAGTTTCGAAGGTAAATTTGCCAGAATACAAACACAAAAGAATTTACAACTACAACTGAACAAAGTACAACAGAAATAGACAACAGCTGGAAGGACAGAAGCGGCTCTTAGGTCGTCCTCCTCGGATCCTACCTGAAGGGTAGGTACAGATGGCGCAGCTCCCGGATCGTCCACCACGGATCCTACCTAAAGGGTAGGTATAGATAGCCTCCACAACGCTCTCGCTCGTCAACCTCCTCCGAGTGTCGTCTCATCATGAAGTCCACCTCCAGATACTGACTCGTCGTGTAGTCCACCTCCAGGTGTTGACTCGTCGTGTAGTCCACCTCCGGGTACCGTCCAATCTTCGAACACTCTGCCTCCGTCAGCACTGCCCATCATCTGAAACCAACACAACGATGTGTGGGCATAGCTTGTGCAGGGGTGAGTATAATGATACTCAGTAGTGACCCCGAGACCCTCAAGGTCTCACTATAAACAAACAAGGATAACCACAAAGAAGATCTCAACAAATAACCACTACACAGTTATATGCTCATACATATACCTAAGTTATCAAGTGACCCATTTCAATCATGAGGTAAACACAAAGGTCAAAAGTCTCATCTCAAACCAGGATTTTCATTATCAAAATCGTAACTGCTGAAGAGCCCTATCTCTGGAGTGTACAGTGGTCCTGCCATGACTCGGAGGTACTGCTCACTAACCTAAGACTGCTGAGGTACTCCTCATGTCGAGTACTGTGGGCCTGCTGCTACAACCAAGTGCTTCCCACCATCGGTCTACCACTACAAACAAGCTCGCCCCCTCATAGCCTCAAGAGGTACTTCTTCTCTTGAGTACCACGGGTATTCCGCTACAACCAAGCGCTCATCCGCCATGGGTCTGCTGCTACAACCAAGCGCTCCCCCTCATAGCCTCCAGAGGTACTCCTTCAGTTGAGTACCGCGGGTCTGCTGCTACAACCAAGTGCTCATCCGTCGTGGGTCTGTCGATACAACCAAGCGCTCCCCATTAGACTATCCGAAACACACCGAATCGATCGGTCAAGCAGTCGTCAGGTCTCTGCCAGCTACACGGTCTCCGTACTCCCCACGCTCGTCTCCATGAGGGTCCACTCCATGAGCTACTGTTCAATACCCCATGTATCACAATGTCCCACAAAGAGGTTTCTCAAAGGACCACCTCGTCACAGGGGTCACAACACAAGAGATGGTGCATCAATCGGACGCCCGGTCTGTGAGTTATTAGCCTTTTCGTCCCAGGGGCCCGGTTGGTCTCATATACGAACCAACTCATCCGTATCTCAATTGTACCCCAACACTCATAGGGTAAACGTACAGGGACCATTTCTTAATGTGATCACCAACGCCGCAGACGGTTCGTCAAACGGATGTCTGGTCTAAAAGATATCAGCATTTCTGTTCTAAGGGCCCGGTTGGATTTTGTGTACAACCCAACCCGGACACTATCCAATTGCAACCAAAACTCAGGCGAAGTATGTCAAAAGTTCCTTCTCATAATGAGGAAATCAACGAGACAGACAGTGCGTCAATCGGACGCCTGGTCTGTGAGTTATTGACTTTTTCGTTCCAGGGGAAAGGTTGGATTTCGTGAGAAAACCAACCCGACCGCACTCTGATGGCATCCAAACCTCAAGAGGAGTAAGCCAAAAGATCCTTCTCAATTAGAGGATTCCATCAAAGTCGACAGCACGTCAATCGGACGTCCGGAGCTCATGATATTAGTATTTCCGCTCCGACGGCCCGGTTGGTTTCGTATCCGAACCAACTCGGTCGAACCCAAAAATGTTCAGAAACATTGAGTGCGATATACCAAAGAGACTGTCTCGATCTAAAGATCACATCTCCGCTGACAGTGCATTGATCGGAGGTCTATAGCTCATGATATGGGTGAAAGACCGTGAGGGGTCCGAAAACGGGGGGTCTGGGCCCGGACCGACCCTGCTGGGCCCAGCCGGCTCGGTCCGGCCCGACTAGCCAGCCGCAGCTCGGACAGCATGGCCGAGCGGAAGCCACGGGCGGGGTGCACGGCTCCCCCACCCTCTCCACTAATTGAGGTCGGTGGCAACCGCCACCGCCAGCCCTCCGGCGGCGAGCTGCCACCGCCTTCCACGGACCACCAGACGCGCTCTGGAGGTCCGTTTCTCCTTCCGTCTTCGCCAACGGTCCTCTCGGGACCCAACCTTCACTGCGAAGGGTTTCAAACTCCTTAGAGGCCTGCTTTGTCGTCGTCCATTGATCCGCACTTCAATTAACAAAACGTACCGTCTTTGTGGTTTTCCGGCGCGACGTGATGGCGCCGCACCCCTTTGTCGCGGCCCGACTCCGGTCGTGGTTCCTTTGCGGTTCTTCGGCACAGCGCGACGGCTCCGCGGAATTGGTTCAAAATATTTGAATGCGCGGCGTGACGAAGTCGCGCATTTCTTGCCGCTCAATCCCACGCGATGCGACGACACCGCATCACTTTCATTCGATCCGCAATAACAAGAGAAACAATAGGGAGGGGGCGACAGTGTTTGTGCGGTCCGACCTCCTCCCGTTAACTGATATCATGTGGTTCAAATAAACGTGGATAAAAGACGGAAGATAATCACGTAAGGAAAAATCATGTAAACCCCCTACCTTGTCGTAGTCGTCGGATGAGTTCTTCGCGGAATTGACCGTCGTGGAAGAATATGATCGTCGCGTCGCGGAAGGGCGTCGCGTCGTCACGGTATACGGTGTCGCATCGACGGTCTCCAAGGATTAAAGAAAAATAAAAATATTTTTATTTCATGAATTAAGACTGTGTTAAGGATAAAATCCATAAAGGAAATTAAAAGTTCTGAAATCTCCTACCTCAAGCAGTCGATCGATGATTTGTCGCGGGAGGAGAAACATCACAGAAGAACGTCGCCGGAGAAGAATCGTCGGCGTCACGGAACACGGCATCGAGTCATCGATCTCCGAGGGTTCGGCGTTCTTCCCGTTCTTCTCGTTCTTCACGTTCATCGTGTTCTTCACGTTCTTCACGTACTTCGCGAAGGAGGATGAAGATCTCAATCCTCTCCCAACCCTCTCAAAAAGCAACCCTTAAGAGAAAACAAGCATTGGTCTTATTTTATTGACATCCAAAAAAATTGAAAAAAAAACTAAGTAACGACCCATTAATTCATAGAATTGATTTCACTGAATAAACTACACAATTAATAGGAGAATTTAAGAGTTTAAGAAAATGCACCAGTTGAATTCCATTAAATAAGAGTTTTCGCGGGTGCGTTACTTAGAGGAAAATAACGGTAGGGCTCGTACGGCCCCCACCAAACAAATATCCTACCAAGAGGGTAGGTTATTTTGGATTGAACACTATCCACTTTAACTTATCTCAAGTGGCTTTAAGTGGCTTTTAAGTGGCTATAAGTGAAATAAAAATAAATTTGCCGCACGACTTTATTTTATTTCTTAACTTCACCCAAAAAATTTAAAAACCACACCCGAGCAAATGAAACTCCAGAAAAGGCATTTCTAAGCAAATACCAGTGCTGCGATTCCATCGGTGCCCTCAGAATTTGATTCTGAGCACCGGTTCAAAAGTTAGAAAAACCTGCTCATTCGTTCACTGAACGTAACCGAGCCAAACTTCGGAAAATGATTCCGGGCACACCAGGCCTCAGAATCAGGTGCTGTCAGAAACTGCATTCTTGTAAAATTCAAAAAAAAATTAAGAAAAAACTTTCCTTCAAATTTACAGGTATTTACATCACTCCCACCTCAGGGCTTTGCGTCCTCGTAAAGCTTTAACACAAACTAGGGTTACAAAAGCGGTACTGAGCACGCATCTGAGCCTTCCGCTCCCATGTGCTCACAAGGAGGTTCCCATGCTGCCAAAGAAAGTGCACAAGAGGAATCGACCATCCTCCTAGGATCCGCTCCTGTCGACCCTCGATCCCCACAGGAACCTCCATGGATGTCACCTCATCGCCATCGTCCAGCTCCTCATGGTCGAGGATATGCGAAGGGTCGAGCACGTATCTCGTTAGTTGAGATACGTTGAAATCATTGTGCACCTGGTGCAACTGAGGTGGATGGGTCAAGTGTTAAACCACCCCACCTGCCCAGCTGAGGACCTAAGAAGGTCCGCTGAACATCGGAGATAACTTGCTTCCTTGGCCACATCTCCATAAAACTCGTCGAGGTGAGACCTGTATAAATATGTGATCATCATCCTCAAACTCTAGAGGTCTCCAATTCCTATTAAAACTCAAAACGACTGCTGCGATGAGGGTACGGTTGACCGACTCAAGAGTGATCGGTCGCACCCTCCTGTGCATGAGTTTATCCTGTGTTGCCTAGGGTTTCCTTTTCACCGACCAAGGAAAACCCATCCTGACGTCGTAGTTAAACCATAACCTTTTTGCCCAATACCATCAATTTGTGTATGAAATGTGATTGCCCAGTCCATACTCAAACCAACGTCGTAAGGCCTTGACGCTGCCACCAAGAGATTCCAACCGAAACTCTCGCCTCGAGGGTCTGACCACACCGTCAACGTAAGTGTGATTATCGAGTCTTCTCCCAAGGTATCTCCAGACGTGAGGGTCAAGTCTACGGCCTACCAGAAACTCTAGGTCTGGGACAAGATTTGTGGAAGGAAGGAATGATTCATATCAACTTCCGTTACTACAACAGCTAGTAGTGGACACAGACCATCCCTTGAATCATTCTTAGAGCCATCGGGTCACTCTCATTGACTGCATGCAGCTGCACTCTTCCTCCGCCCTCCAGCTCCCTGAGCCTGGCATGGATAACTAAGGCGGGTGGTTGTAGCATGTTAAGATGTACACCACCTCATGCTACTCTCCTAGCTCTGCCTCCATTTATGCTGCTTCGCAGACTCATCTCTCCTTTAAGATTCCTCTTATGGAAACTTTTAACATGCCCGAGTCTCCAAGACTGGTGCCAGTTTCCTGTTCCTTACCGCACTGTGCAGTCTTCATCCGCTCCTGGATGATCTTCACCTTCTTTGCCTACGATCTAAAAGTGATGCTAAAATTTCACCATTGATGAAAAGAGAAACTCGGTCTCATCCCCTGGATGAACCACAACCATTTCCTAATATAGTCAATCCTGACAGGAATGATGTATTCATGCCATGGATGACGTAGTAAGGCCTCGACGTAACTACCAAGAGATCCAACTGTCACTCTCACCTCCAAGGGTCGAGTCACACTATCGGCATCAGTGTGAGGTCACTGGGTCTCCTCCAGAAGAAATATTGAAAGTGAGGGTCTAGTCAACATTCTTAACCAGGACCACTCAGTATCAACCAAACAAAAGGACAGGAAAGAAAACATCACAAAGATAAGTGTCTTTTTATTATTGCAGCACATAGTACAAAGACACGAATAAAACAGCAACATGGAACTAGATGTACAAGGGATGTATCCACTAGTTCCTCTCCTGTCCACCTGCTCCCGGATCTCTACTGCCTTGTCCACTGCTTGGCTGTTTCTCAAGCACCCGCCACTGCTTCTACCTCGGTGGCTCCTCCAAAGCCTGCGGATCATCTGTATGAGGAGTCAGACATTCACGTGCCAGGTGACCCTTCCTACCACATTCATAACACTTCATACTCCTCGTACGGCTAGCTCTAGTACTCTAGGACCTCTTCATCATCTGCCTACTGCCCACAAATTCCTCGGCTACTGATCGAAAAACCTGCGGCAAAGGCAGATGCTCCTATACACGCTCGGGGTGTAGAGATACTGGCACAAACTCCACCCTGAAGAAGGACTCAAAGTCTTCCCATGTGAAGGTCAACCTGTCACAAAACTAGAACAAGTGGCCCCACCACATGCCTGCTGCTTCCTGAAGAAGGTTGGTAGCAAAGATCACCATTAAGTCTGCAGGCGTCCCCACAAGCCTAAAGACTCTCACCACTGCCTCCATCCAATCCTCAGCCGCCTGCGGGTCCGTCTCTCCCTGGAACCTGGGTGGCCTCTGGCGCTGGAACTCGTGCAGCGCGCTCAAGTGGCGGGCATTGCCTACTACAGGGGCTGGTGGAATCAGTGGCCCAACGTATGGTAGTACCGCTGGTTCCTCGGCTGGTGCCTCAACTACAAGAGGGCCATATACCAAAGCCTCATCACTCGGCAGGCTGTCAGTACGCACATCCCACTGGGCTCTAGCTGGTCGTCCGTGAAAAGGAATCCTTAATGAAACAATGTGACACGGTCAAACGATTATACCTGGTGATAAGACTTGGTTTGAGCTGACATTTAAAAACTTCTAGAAACACACACGCAATTAGTGTTTTCGTGCACAAAGTCGGAAATCAGTTGTCATGGTCCTAGTGTATGGATACATCGGCCACCTGCACCAACACTGGACTCCCTGAACTGAAAACCACACTCGGTACTCTTAACACTATTTCTTCACAGAAAGAAAATATCAGAGTTATAAGTTTTGCGGTAGAACCGACTCCTCTGATACCAATTTGTCACGACCCGTCCTCGGGGCCCGTTCCGTGACTAACCCAAGCCCGCCTTCCATAGGCCAGGGGATGGAGACTAACACCAAAGGCGTAAATCCCGATAACTGGGAAGGAATTGCCTTTATAAAACGAAACAAAACACCACAGAGTACAAGAGGAAGTAAAACAATTAGTACAAAAAGAAGTCATGAAGGTAAATGAGCCAGAATAGAAACCCAAAAGAAAGTACAACTACAACTAAACAATGTACAACAGAAAAAGACAACAGCTAGAAGGACGGAAGCGGCTCCTGGTTCGTCCTCCTCGGATCCTACCTAAAGGGTAGGTAAAGATGGTGCAGCTCCTGGATTTTCCACCACGGATCCAACCTGAAGGGTAGGTATAGATAACTTCCACAACGCTCTCTCCCGTCAACCTCCTCCGAGTGTCGTCTCACCGTGAAGTCCACCTACAGATACTGACTCGTCGTGTATTCCACCTCTGGGTACTGAATCGTCGTGTAGTCCACCTCCAGGTACCGTCCAATCCTCAAACACTCGGCCTCTGTCAGCACTGCCCTTCGTCTACAACCAACACAACGAGGTGCTGGCATAGCCCGTGCCGGGGTGAGTATAACGATACTCAGTAGGGACCCCGAGACCCTCAAGGTCTCACTAAAAACCAACAAGGATAACCACAAAGAAGATATCAATAGATAACCACTATCCAGGTATATTCCCATACATATACATATGTTATCAAGTGACCCATCTCAATCATGAGGTAAACACAAAGGTCAAAAGTCACAGCTCAAACCAGGATTTTCATTATCGAAACCGTAACTACTGGAGAGACCCATCTCTGGAGTGTACAGTGGTCCTGTCACGACTCCAAGGTACGGCTCACTAACCTAAGACTGCTGAGGTACTCCTCCTGTTGAGTACTTTGGGCCTACTGCTACAACTAAGCGCTTCCCACCATGGGTCTGCCGCTATAACCAAGCGCTTATCCACCATGGGTCTTCGCTACAACCAAGCGCTCCCCGTCATAGCCTCTAGAGGTTCTCCTTCAGTTGAGTACTGCGGGCCTGCCGCTACAACCAAGCGCTCATCCACCGTGGGTCTGCCGCTACAACCAAGCTCTCCCCACTGGGCTATCCGAAACACACTGAATCGATCGGTCAAGCAGTCTTCAGGTCTCAGCCGGCTACACGGTCTCCGTACTCCGCACACTCATCTCCAAGAGGGTCCACTCCACGAGCTACTGGTCGATACCGTAATAATCACCAAGTACCATGAAGAAGTGTCTCAAAGGACCGCCTCGTCACAGGGGTCTCAACACAATAGAGAGTGTGTCAATCGGACGCCCGGTCTGTGAGTTATTAGCCTTTTCGTCCTAGGGACCCGGTTGGTCTCATGTACGAACCAACTCGGCCGTATCTCAACTGTACCCCAACTCTCATAGGGTAAACATAAAGGGATCGTTTCTCAACGTGATCACCAACACCGCAGACGATTCGTCAAACGGGTGTCTAGTCTGAAAGAAATCAGCTTTTCCGTTCCAAGGGCCTGGTTGGATTTCAGGTACAATCCAATCCGGCCACTATCCAACAGCAACCAAAACTCAGGCGATGTATTCCAAAAGATCTGTCTCATCAATAGGAAATCAACGAAACAAACGGCGCGTCAATCGGACGCTCGTTCTGTGAGTGATTGGCTTTTTCGTTCCAGGGGCCCGGTTGGATTTCGTGGGCAAACCAACCCGACCGCACTTCGACGACATCCAAACCTCAAGCGGAGTAAGTCAAAAGATTCGTATCACTTTCTAGGAATCAATCAAAGTCGACGGCACGTCAATCGGACGTCCGGAGCTCAAGATAAGAGCGTTTCTGCTCCGAGGTCCCGGTTGGTATCGTATCCGAACCAACCCGGCCGAACCCAAAGTGTTCCGAAACATTGAGTGTGATATTCCGAAATGACTGTCTCGATCTAAGGATCGCATCACCGCTGACTTTTCGTCGATCAGAGGTCTACAGCTCAAGATATGGGTGAATGACTATGAGGGGTCCGAAAACGGGGGCTATGGGCCCGGATTGACCTGGACGGCTCGGTCTGGCCCGACCGGCCGCTGCGGCTCGGCCAGCACGGAAGCTGCGGGCAGGGTGCACGGCTCCCCCACCCTCGCTGCTAATTGAGGTCGGCGGCAACCGTCGCCGCCAGCCCTCTGGCGGTGACCCTCCACCGCCGGTCGCCGGCGCCGCCGCGCCGGCGGGGCGCGCCGCCACCGCCATCTGCGGACCACCGGACGCGCTCTGGTGGTCTGTTTCTCCTACCATCTTCAACAATGGTCCTCCCAGGACCCGACCTTCACTGCGAAGGGATTCAAATGCCATAGCGGCCTTCTTCTTCATTGTCCGTTGATCTGCACGTCAATTAAAAAAATGTATCGTCTTTGTGGTTTTCCGGCGTGACGCGATGGTGCTGCGCCCATTCTTCGCGGCCCGACTCCGGCCGCGGTTCCTTTGCGGTTCTTCGGCATGGCACGACGGCGCCGCAGAATTGGTTCAAAAAATTTGAATGTACGGCGTGACGATGTCGCGCATTTATTTCCTCTCAATCCCACGCGGTGCGACGGCACCGCGTCACTTCCATTTGATCCACAATAACAAGAAAAACAATAGGGAGGGGGGCCTTGTTTGTGTGGCCCGACCTCCTCCCATTAACTGATATCATGTGGTCCAAATAAACGCGGATAAAAGACAGAAGAGAATCACGTAAGGAAAAATCACGTAAACCCCCTACCTCGTCGTAGTCATCGGACTAGTTCTTCGTGGAATTGACCGTCGCGGAAGATCATGATCGTCACGTCGTGGAAGGGCTTCGCCGTATACGGAGCCGTGTCGACGATCTCCGAGGTTTAAAGAAAAAAACACAGATTTTTTTTCATCAATTAAATCTGTGTTAAGGATAAAATCCACAAAAGAAATTAAATGTTCTGAAATCTCCTACCTCAAGCAGTTGATCGGAGATTTCCCGCGGGAGGAGAAACGTCATAGAAAAACATTGTGGGAGAAGAATCGTCGGCGTCGTGGAACACGACGTCGCGTCGTCGATCTCCGAGGGTTCGACGTTCATCGCGTTCTTCGCGTTCTTCGTGTTCTTCGCGTTCTTCATGTTCTTCGCATTCTTCGTGAAGGAGGATGAAGAACTCAAGCCTCTCCCAACTCTCTCAACAAGCACCCCTTAAGGGAAAACAAGCATTGGTCTTATTTTATTAACATGCCAACAAATTGAAAAACAAACTATGTAACGACCCATTAATTCATAGAATTAATTTCAACGAATAAACCGCCCAATTAATAGGAGCGTTTAAGAGTTTAAGAAAACGCACCCATTAACTTTATTTAAAGAGAAGTTTTCACGGGTGCGTTACTTAGAGGAAAAAAATGATAGGGCTCGTGTGGGCCCCACCTCACAAATATCCTACCAAGAGGGTAGGATATTTCGGATTGCACCCTATCCGCTTTAACTTAGCTCAAGTGGATTTAAGTGGCTTTTAAGTGACTTTAAGAGAAATAAAAATAAATTTGTCGCACTACTTTATTTTATTTCTTAACTTAACCCCAAAAATTAAAAAACCACACCCGAGCAAACGCAACTCCGGAAAAGGCGTTTCTATGAAAATACCAGCTCTGTGATTCTATCGGTGCCCTCAGAATTTGATTCTGAGCACTGGTTCAAATGTTAGAAAACCCCGCTCATTTGTTCACTGAACGTACCCAAGACAAACTTCGGAAAATGATTCTGGGCACACCGGGCCTCAGAATTAGGTTCCGTCGGAAACTGCGTTCTTGTAAAATTCCAAAGAAAATTAAGAAAAACATTTCCTTGAAATTTACGGGTCTTTACATCCATGGGGTCCCAAAATCGACCCAAAGATGCCCATGGTCGGACATGTATCCACCAATATATTTAGGACACGTTTTAGGGTAATTTAGTATAATTATAATATTATTTTTTAACCCTTATTTACCGGATTTATCTTTTAACTTTGCTACATAAAATATTTACCGAAGTAATTATTAAAAATGTATAAAAATAAAAGTTACCTATTTACACAATTTGGAAATCCTGATTCCAAATATGGAATCCATTTTTCCAAATTCAAAACACAAAAGTGGAAGAAATTAATTTAAAATTTATTCCCGATGTCAAAATAAAAGGCGTGTTTTTAAGATATAATAACTATCAAAAGATTAATACTTGTTTATGTTTGGTTTAATTGTAAAATTATGTCCTATGACAAAAATTGTATTAAATGGTAGAAATATATTCTAAATATACTTTAAAACCACTCAAATTCATAATTTATCACTATTAATTATTTTGATTAAAAAAGTTGTTTTTAATTAAAAGTTAGCAATTTTTACTATTCATCAAAATATTAAAGTTATCCAAAATGTACCAAAATTTTTCCTTAGGATAAATTTGATACCATGAATCCAAAAATGAAGTCCATTTTGAAAGATAAAATTTATAAAATTTCAAAAACTAGGTTTTACTATTCATAATGGCTAGTTTGATTGGTTGTGGTGTGTGATAGAACTCGAAGTTGCGTACAACACATGCTACTGTATTATTCATAGAAAGTGTACCATGGAAGTTTGGGGTTTTACATTGTAAATTCTTTGATGTCCCCATTTTAAAGAATAAATTTATTTAGTCAAATAAATAAATGTTTAAAATATTGGATTTAAAAGGGTTCACTATTAAAAGTTGGTAAAAGTGCATTTTATAAAAATACTTCTTTTATCTGAAAAAAATGAATTTGTTCTTAAATTATGTCTATGAAACTCATAATATGGATTCTAAAATTATAAGGATTATATAAAGTTCAAAATTTTAGTTAATACTATTCATAACCTCTTTTGAACGGCTTGTTTGGTAAGTCATGGTGCGCTTGAACTTGGTGTTGCATGTAGTGCAAGTTATTGAACTGTTTTGAAGAAGTACATACTATGAAATCTTGGGGTGTTAAGTGTGATTTGTGAAATGGAAATCATAAAAAAGGGGAATCCTGAGTAACTATTTGTGAATATACGAACTAGTATGCCTGATGGAGCAGTACGGCTAAGGCATGCTTCCTTCAAGTATGTTTCAAGAAAAAAAACTAATAATAATTGATGATTTTAGATCACGAGACCTTGGAATAAAATCCCCTACAGTGGCTCATGCTTAATGAAAATGTGGTTTATGGTCTCTATACAATGTTTTATAGTTATTGAGGTTCCTAGTGTCCCACTAGTGCTAGTTCCTATAAGGATTTCTCATTATGTGGTGGTCTTTTATGATTTGGTTGTTACCATTGAAATACCGTGAAATTTTTTTTCATGTTTAATAGAAACAAACTTTATTATGAAAATATTTTCTTTAAAATTTCTTATTATAAATGACTTCGTGTCCCTTCTTAAAAAATGTAATGTTAATTTTATTAAAATTTTATTAAAATGAATATATTATTTGGATTTTATACTATTAGTAAATGGATCACTCTTAACATAAACCTTAGATTGTATGTATAATTTGGTTTTTTTGACCCATTTAATAATTAGATGTTTTTTAGTGATGTAAGATCTAGATTATAGTGTTCTTCTATTTTAGGTGTTCTGGGAGGTGTCATTTTGCTGCTGTCCCTCTCAATGCATGAATGTTTTTGAGTTATGGTCTAATTTTTTCCCTAACATATTTGTATTTTGGTTTGATTTGGATATTGATTAAATTTGGTAAAATGGTTAACTTGAAATTTTTGTTAATATTTTTTAACGAATTAATCTTCGTGTGATTTGTTATTATTAATAATTTTTAATGGTAATTTATAGTGGGAGTAATAATTCAAAAAAGTATATTTTTGACACCCATGTTCTACTTTCTAGCCTGTGGGGATTTAGAACACCACTTGTGCCATGTCATGATTGGGTTGGGTGTCAAGTCTGATGGCATTCAAGTAGGGTTTATGATAGTATCAGATCATTTGGTAAAGATTTATGTTTTTTTTCAATGTAATTACAAGAAATATCTATTTTATTCTTGTGATAGAGATATACAACATAACATATGCAATTTAATTGGTTACTTATACTAGACCTATAAAATGTTTATTGTTGTATTCTTATGCATAAAACAAATTTTTCACTAAACTCACCCCACATAGAAGTGTGTTTCATATATAGTTCATTACATGTGTCTATCCCAGTATGAACTCTTGATTATAATTATAAAAAATATAATAAATTATCCTTTATACAATGTCAGATAAGATAATTGAAATATACATATAATTCAAATCACTATCATAAAAATATATTACGTCTCAAACAAATTCGAAAATCCATTGAATGGATGTTTTAGTGTCTTTTAGGACTATCTCCAAAAATCTTTTTCATCCATAATATATATTTTCGGCACAATAATAATATTCCCTTTACATGAATTATACATCTCCAATAGAACAACTCTTTATACAAAATTCATCTCAATATTGTCATGAATGAAATTTCGTTGGGAAAGGAAACGAAATAAATATCTTATCACAAAAAACCTATCAGTGAATTTATGTCAACAAGGGTTGAATAGTAATATGTTGAAACATGATAATTGTAGACATATATTATTAATATTATATGAAAAAACAAGTGTTCTTCAAAATCCCTAATAAAAGAACCTATAATTTCATATTGAAGAACATTTACCATGTAATAAGTGTGTGGGATAGTCATGGAAATATGTCAAAAGAGAACGATATTATATGTTCAATGAATTATAAATGTCTATAAAAAACCATTGTAAACATAATTAATCATAGTTCATTACATGAGTATTTGTTTCCAGATAGTATTTAATTTAATTATTTATCTTACTAATTATCAATAATTTAGTTAATATTAGATATTAAGAGTCATAAATATACTATGGTTTCATTATAATTATTTAAAATCAATTATGCATTCATTTTATATAGTATTTAATGGAAAAATTCCAAGACATTGATTTTGCATATTTACAGACTACCACCTTAATGAGAAGGTGCAGTTTTAGTATCACGAGTCCCTCAAATGGTTTTTTTCAAGGATGGTTTTGATGAATTATTTTAGTCTTTATTACAATTATATTTTTTAAAATTATAACCCTTCACATTTAACATAATTTTTAATATTTATTAGGGAATGAGATCCTCAATCTGTCATAGGTGCAGACTAATGTCCCCACGAACAGACTATCTAATTACCAATAAACACCAAACAATAATGGTAATCAATAATAATTTTTATTTTATTATTATGTTATAAAATTATTATAATTCTTAAATGATAAATTTTTATATTCCATCATTTCATTTATTCATTCATAAATGGTTTTATTAATCTTGCATACATGTAGAATACAACCTCCACATCAGATGAATCACATTTTTCAACACCACCCATAATTAATGGCTAAATGAATGTATTTTATTAAAATATATGATATATAAGACATTTATATTCTTTTAAAAAATTTATATTATCATTTTTAAAAATAAAAATAATACTCATTCAATCATTTGAAATTTTTTTGTTCATTTAATGTCTACTTGAAAGATGTTGTAATGTTTTTATAGTGACTGATTAAAGAATGTTATATACTATTTATGACATATGATAATATTGTATTAAATATATTATAAATATTTAGGTTTTATATATATTAATAATATTAGTTAATATATTTAGAAAATATTTATTATTGTTTTGTTGGGATATAGAGTTTGATCAACTAATTTGGAAAACAAGTTATGTGATATTTTCCACTAGCTCCCTTCATTAATAAACAATTTAATTTATGAATAAATTTAATTTTATAGGGTGTAAATGATTAAAAATTTATATTTTATCATGAAATATATTTTATTCATTCTATTGTTTATTTCTTTTCAATCTGTTCATTCTTCAGAGGTCTTGAATTAAATATTACCCAAATAGAAATTGTTTTGTCTACTCAAGTAGTATTTCCAATAAGACATGAAATATCTTCTGTATATTTATCTTAAATTTATTTTATTCCTAAAAATATCTTTTTAGATTATATATATATTTTCTCTCTACTTATGTTCATTATCTTCAATAATATCTTCTGCTTCGAAGAAGTTATCCCTCCAATAAAATCACATTTTCTTAAGATTAACTTATATACTATCAAATGGGTATTTTTATTACATATCCATCTATTAAAAATTAAATATATACTATATAATGTTCCAAGACTAACTAAAAATTAATTTTTTTAATTAAATATGATTCAAAAATGATGTAAAATAAAGAGAAAAATAGAAAAGGCAGTGGACCATGGTGGAAAAAATGACGAACACTAAGTGTGTCTTCCTAGATAATGACTTTTCATTAATTTGGAAGGGACCACGATAAATTTTAAATGAAAATAATCAAATATAACCTTACTTTCATCACTATACCATCTTCCACAAAGTATCATTCTCTATAAATATATCCAAAAAATGATGCTATATTTTATTTTGATTTAGCAGTTTCTAACCAAATACGCCATGTTCCACGGAGGAACCACATTCCCATAAGGGTATGATCCAATACCTCAAATTCCAATTAAATCCCATTAACAAAAATATTATAAATATTTCAAATAGAAATAAATGAATGCATGGATTTGATTTCTGCACTAATGGATCTCCCAGAACCATAGTTTGAAATAATTCCAAATATTACTGAACTTATTTTGTCTCTCATCACCCCCAATCTCTCTATCCATGAATCATCCACCCATATTTATCTTTAGAATCATACATGTTGGATTCTAATGGATCCATTTTCCCATGTTTATGTGGCACGGTCCTATAGCATATAGTCTTTGGAAAAATTTGAATATTGTAGCATAATTCCATGCTCCTTTAAAGGTTGACCTCATTTCAATGACATGTGAAATCATCTATACATGGAGAATAGAGTAGAAGTGTCTTACACCCTATCTAACAGTGTTTCTAGATTCCCAAATATTCCAATAGATAGCCACAAAAATGAATCACTATATTTCATTTTCAATAAATTTATTCAATACTCTATAAAACCATCTAGAGAGGAGATCATGAAAATATCTACTAACACTAATGAATTTCATGATTTTTTCCAAGGAATACCCTAGACTAGTCACCCACAGAACAAGATAATATAGGTGTATCATTGATTTTGAGTGTCGTATATCAAAAATACTATCACCAATATTCATAGTCACTCCTCTACATTTCAAGTTCTCATCTGTTGGGAGCTGTTTGTTTCTAGTCTGCCACCTGATGAAGTTCATATTAATAAAAATCTATTTACGCCATTGTTGAATTAAATTCTCATCCTACCTAATCAGATTGTGAAAGAGGTTATTAAAGAAATTGTTGTGGAATATTCCTGAGACAAAACGAGTAAAGAGACATCGGTCATCGATGCAAACCAAGATGATGTTATAAACAGTCACCCTATATTTTAATAGGTATTAAACAATTTTTGTATTATTAGTATTCAAATATATTTTCTTCTAATTTAATATTTTAAATTGTTCCAAAATTATTGTTTTTCAAATTTGTTTTTTACATTTTCATTTTCTACCAAATTGAATTTATTAAAAGCAATTTTTTAATAGAATATTTTAAAAGTGTTTATGGGTCTTTCTCAACTAAAATGAATAAAATTTTTCACGATTCTACAATTGTGCATTTCCATAACCATTATCCTTTTCTAATAGACATACTCTAATCATTCATGTAATTAAAGCATATTATAATTATACCGGAATAATAAAATATTCCCTTCCAAATGTTTTCATATAAATATTGAAGATCTTCTTTTTATATATATTTTCCTAATTTTTATATGATTATTATTCATCCATATATTAGGCTGGATCAAGTGTATTCTCCACATAATACCATAAAACTTATTTATTTTGGTGGTTTATAAAATTATATTTTTTATATATTGTACAATCCATCATTACTTTTTTTCATTCCAATTCATCCACATATAAAAGAATTATTTACATCCATTGATTTTCCTTTGATAAGCCTTATACTCTATTACATGATTAAATGGGATTCACAAAAAATCCCACCACATAGATTTATTTGATGATTTTTTATAAACCATTTATCCATTTATTATGAAGATAAAATACCATATTTTTAATAATATTCACTGAGTTCAATTTTCCAAGAGTAATTCCTAATGTAATAGGATACAAATTTACTTTCCATGGTTTAAGCATGAAATATTTATTGATGAAGTCGTGAATTATTCCACATTAAACCACCTAAAAATCATATTAATTGCATTATATTTCCTTGTATTTTTATCATATGTTGATTGAAACCATGTTGAATATATATCTATGACATTCGCTATGTTATAGGTGGTCCCATAATTATATATCCATCCAATAAATTGGAAAATTCTTCCACTTCATGAGATATCATAATGTGTAGAAATTGATACTAGAGAACTACAGTGCAAGGGAATTTATCATAGATAATAGTTTTTTGTTTATGTGTAAGAGATCCATGAAATCTACTTATTATTACTTGTTTTGTTTATGTGCACATTATGATGATTCCATGATATTGTGATATGATCTTTGTATGTACATATTATATCATTTATTTATTCCATTATTTTATTCTTAAGATCATCCCCATTTTTATTTCTTTTTTTACCTCATGTCTCCCATTTTATATATTAATATTTTTATTATTCATACCCTTCCTAAACATTTGGAAACACACAATAATTTTTTTCCATTCATCGTTTTATGAAAAAGATTATTTTGTATTTTATTCATAGAAGTGTATCCTATGAGATGAGTTTTTGGCCGATGGGGAAGAATCATTATGAATTTCATATCATTCTATATAGTGGAGAAAAAAGATTATATTTAAAGAAATAAATGAGATTTATTAGTTTATTAATTTTCATAATTCCCAAAATCTATTAACAAAGAGGTATTAGGATCGTAAATGTTTGAAGAATATTATAATCATATATGTGTACCAAATGAAGTGTTGCAAGATAAGTTTTTTGGCATTGGATTTCGGAGCACATGTTTGGTTGAACAATAATTTTAGGTATTAAATAATGATATATAAATATGTAAATAAATTTCATATTGAATACATATTTCATTATAAATTCCTAATTAATAAGCACCCAATTTTAATAATTATCACTTTATGCTTAAATAAATATTTGTATCAAAAACATATTTTAATACTTTGTTGTGATATAATATTATATTTAATCTCATGCAATTTTTTAAATTTAATCTGAAAAAAATAAATCCATTTTAAAATAATAATTTCATAATTATATTACGGTGAAATATTTGTATTTTTCTAGAATTATTGATTTTTCAATGAATAATAGAAATACAAATATCATAAATGACTATATTTTATTTTAATGCACTCAAAAGTAAAATTATTTTCATATGGATTTAACATTTATTTTTCTTATTACTGAATAATAATAATGTAATTAAAATCATAAAAAATTATTTTTTCTCACATTTTTAAAAAGAAAATTTTACCTTAAATGAATTTTTCTAGAACATCATGTTTTCATTTCATTTTGTTGGTTATATCAAATAGAAATTTATCCAATTATAAAAATTGAATTTTAGAAAATTTATATCTTATTTGGAATAATAATGTTTGATATTGGTAAATATATCAACTATGGTATTATTCATATTTAATAGTAAACATGTAAGATGTAAACCCCACAGTAATGGTTAAATTTTTTTAATTAGTGATAAAACTAATGTTAAATTGACTTAAAATTTCATTAACACATAAATTTAATTTTTTTTATTAGTGTATTTTGACCACCAACGTCATATTTAATTAACAATGTAATATTGTTTTCATTTTTCTATGATAAAGACCACTATATTATTTTATGTATTAAATAATTCCAAAATTTGACATTCATGATTTAAATATTAGCAACCTGATTTCAGATTTATAAAAAAAGTCCAGAATAATTGTAAGTGACTATTTATAATGTGAGTAAAATATTTTTTTGGTAATATAGTCTCCATCATTAGGTATTATATTAGTAAATTAAATTCCTATGAAATTATAATATATTGGTTGTTCATGTAGTATAACAATTGGGTAAATGATCCAAAAAAATACGATGTAATATATTTTTGGATAATTTATTGAATTCCCAAAAACATTAGATTAAAAAATGTATTAGAAATTTTTTAACGGGATAAATTCAAAAAAAAAATTATTTCCTTGATAATATTATAAAATTAAATATTTCAATAGTCTTAAAAGTTCATTTAATTATATATTTTGTTAACACATATTTTTTTAAATGAATTAAAATTTTCGAATGTCTTATCATTGGTCATGTGATTGGGATATATTCGAGCATATAAAAAATTTATCACATATTGGTGTCTTATCCATTCATATTGACATTATTGACCCCAATAGTGTATTTAACATTGATATTTTGGTTGGTCATATAATTTTTCCCCTGGTGGATCAAACATAATATATAAGGATAAAAACATGACCTATAAATTTTAACAATTTATTAGATTCGATAATTTTTACATATCACCATCTGTGAATTGAAATATAAAAAATTCATGTAATTTGAAAATAAAAAATAATTTTTTAAATTTATACTTCAAATTATTCCTAGGGTTCCCCTCCTATCTATTTTATAAACACATCACCCCTCCTATCTACCCTGCACTTTTTAAGCCGTGTAAAATGACTAGACTCTACCGAAATCACTCCCCATCATTAAACATCAACTTAATAGTGGTCCTAATTTCACCAAAATACAAACATAGTAGTATTAATGTGTAATTAAATAATGGTTATTAAAAGTGGATTATATAAAATATATATATAAGAAGTTTAGACTACAAGTAAAAAATTAACTCAATTCCATTTCGTTGGGTTCTGACACATATTCTAGGATATGTTAATTCTATGATTTTGTTTGAATTGATATCTAGATTGACATATCTAAAATTTCTATTTTTATATGGATTTTCATATGTTCACACAATTACATATTTAAGTAATTAATACATTAAATGTCTTGATATTTTCAAGGATTTTATTTTTCCTAATAATATTTTATTGAGATATGTTCATTCACTACGCCACAATTTCATTTTATCGTGTACATGTATACCCATGAATGATTTTTGAAATATTTTTTTCATTTAACTATTGGTATTTTCATTGAAATTTCATAATACCACTTTTAATTAATATTGAATTAAAGGTTATCTTAAAATCAAAGGCATTGCGCCACAGTCTCATTTCATTTCAGGATTTATTATGTTTAAGCATCCTTAGGGAGAAATTGTATGCTCTTAATTTCATGAACCAATAAAATATTTTTGTAATTGCTTTATTTATATTTACATTATTATATTTAATTTTCCACTCCTTGGTACATAACAAGTTCTAAAGAACCTTTTCAAGGGAAAATGACTGACGGTTTTTTTCATTTTACATAGGTATCCATTCTCTTATATATTAATATATATTAAAATTATATCAACATAATTATTTTCTAGAAGTAAATGTTTTCTCAATTACATTTTAGTCTATATTTTTCTGTATATAATTTTTTTTAAAAATTTGAAATAATGTAATGTTCGTTTTAAAAATATTTATGAAAGAAATTTTTTTAATATTTACCATATGTATTAATTTTATCACCATTATTTATTCACTCGAATTAATTATCCATCAGAAATTTCTACCATTATTTTAAAATTTTCAAATTTAAAAATATTATTATAATTATTATATAAAACATCATATAATAAATGTTTATTTATTTATTTTCAAAGAAATATATATAAGTTGTCTCTAATAATTTCTTCACCGGTGGAAATATAATTTAATTTTTTCAAATGTTTTCATGAGATATTGATACAATTTAACCATCCTTTTATTTATAAGAATTTTATATAATTTTTATAAATATATAATCATTCCAAAATACCTTTTCAAGGGTATACTTAACATTAAAATATATGATGGTTGTTTTCACGGGTTTTAGGTTAAAAAGCATATGATTTGAAATGTTTTTTTAACTAAATGGTATAGATAAATACTAATGAATAATTTATGGGTGGGTAACATAGAAACCATGTATGGGTGGTCATGTGATATACCAAAGATGAGTATTTACTTTATAATCTAATGATTAGTGGTCACATTATATCCCTCCAGGGAATTGGGTAATGTTCCCATGTTAACTTATTGTATGTAACTCCTAATAGATTATAGATTTCTTTTGTCATATTTCTCCTATGATATTATGTAGTGAACTATATTTAGTTATTCTAAAGAGATATTGATATTATTCTATTTTTGGTGATCCCCTGATGAATTCTTGATGATACAAGTATAAAAAACTCTTTTAAATGCATGAAATTTATTCTAATATTTCCATCCATAAGGGATTATTTTCACATGTCCCTTTTTTATTAACACATATAATTATTTTCTTTTTTAATCCATAAATTCCAATTTCATAGAATCATGATTCTGGTTTTTAGTGGTATTTATTCTCTTATTTAATTTTTGGACACTTTGAATATGTTCTAATACCCATATTATCAACTCTTACATACTATATGTATTCAAATATTATGCAAGGATTTACACAGAATATAAATTTTCACTCACTCTTATTATAATTTTATTCCACAAGGTGTAATGTAATATATGATGTAATATTTTCTATATTTGTTTCATGTGTTTGATGATGAATCTAAATTTTGAAAAAGAAATTATGGGTATAGTAGAAAAAATATACATATAAGTACTATGGAATTGTTATGAATGTTTTTTCTTAATTCTAAAAAACATTATACCAAAAAGATCATTGGGTATGAAAGTGTTAAAATATTTTTCTTATTGTTATATGGTTTGGAGGGAAAACATTTGGTGAAGTATGTCAAAATAATATTCATAAATGTAATTTTTTTTAGCACCGAATCCATTAGTTTTGTTTCAAAGATATTATAATATGTGTTTCTAAAGGAAAAATATTCACAAATTCATTCCCATTATCCAATTTCTGACCAAATAAAACATTCAAATGGTTTTGTAAATGTCGAGTAAAACAATATTAAATGATATTATGAAAACAAAAAATCAATATTGAGAGGACTATATATCTCTGATACAAGTTAACACACACTAGAATATTACTTCTAGGTTATGTGTAAAAAAACCAACATTAAACATTGAATTTAATAAAAAGTGAGATGATATAAGCTAAAAATAATTATATTTAACAAAAGTTACTTAATTTTGAATCACATATAAAAGTAATTATAGAACCAAAATATTTAGAGGATTAGTTCTTTTGAAGAACAAATACTAAAGAAACATATTTTATAATAATTTTGGAATATTTCACCTTTACAAAGCATAGAAAACTCTCTAATAGAATCATCATAGGGTTTACTCTAATTAATAATATAAAAATGTAATCAATGGAAATAGGGTATATTAAATTATATTTTGATGAAAAAAATTAGTTATGTATTGAAAATAAGATTATAAGAAAACATTAAAGTTGAAGATATATCTTATTCTGAATAACATGGGATGATAATATTTTTCCAGAAGTCATGATAAAAGAAATTTTATCCAAACTGAGTAAACATATACTATGACATAAAAATATATAAACAGAAATAACAAATATCTTTTTGTGTAATAAGAATGGGTATAATGATGCGTAATTATATGAAAATATAAATAACATAATAATCTATAAAACAACTTTAAGCACAAGGAATCATGTCATGATGACTTTTTTGCCAAAATATTTTGGCTGATTAGTGAATTAGGTATCCATGAAATATGTCCTGATATTATATTATGCATAAAAAACCAATGAACCAATACTGTTTTTATCTGAAAACATATATCCTAGTAGTGTATTTTTTATCTAAAACCAATAATATATTAGTGACTTCTGGTTTGAAAACCTATAAGTTATTTTTATATTATATATCAAACAATATTATTCGTTAGTTTCATATTCATCAAAAACCTATGACCAATTAGCAATAATGGTTTCTCAATCCCATGGACCATTAATGTATCAAGAGATGTAATAAGCCCAACCAATTCACATCAGGTATATCAAACACCCCACCAATCCTCAACCATTCATATGTGAACAAAAAAAATATATGAAATATCTTATCATGATTAAAAAAGGTTACAAATATGGGGTCCAACACATTTCCCATATTCTATAAAAAGGATACCATAAATTACATAGGTTGACATAAAATTTTCAACAACCCAAAATTTGTATTTCAGATGAGAATATTTTGGGTTATTCGAAAAACGTATCTCGAAGGATATAGATAATATAATGATAAAAATTAAAATAGAATCCATATTTAAATTTCCTCAAAAAACACTTCAAATAAAATATTTAAACCAATGAAATTTAAAATGAAATTAAGAATGAATTTTAAATATGGAATCATGCATTCATTTCAAAATAACACAATAAAAATAATAAAAATAATAGGGCGTTGATGAAAAATAAAGCTTTTACATAGGATATGTGGAGTATATGATAAAATGATGAGTCTGGAAAAAAACCCTTTGAAAAACATTGGTATTATTTTATTAAACCCTAATCATAAACAGGTTGATATATCATTTTACAGAAAATTAGTAAAGTGAAATTTCATGATTAATAAAAAATTTACAAATTTGGATTTTAATATAATAAATTAGAACTATGGTAGGAAGAGTTGAAATTGTTAAGAAATGATAAATTTCATATAATTTGAAATAAAATTATATGAAATTTATTATAATATAATAGATTAAGTTAAATTTAATAAAAACATTGGGAATAATATTATTGTAATGATGTTCAATAAAAACATATTAGTTTTGAATAAATGGTTACTGAGTTAAGAAAACACATATGACCATTATAATATTTGATTCATACTATCCTAACATAGAAAGATCGAAATAAAAATTAAAAATCTTGAATATTTTTACTATCAAGATATAATTATAAAATGATGAAAATATACCCCATAAAAATACATGTGTATAATAAAAAACAAATAAATAAAGAACACAACTGTAGATAAAACCCATATAGGTAACATATATCTGTAAATAGAATGATATTGAATGGATGTTAATATAGAGAAGTTGAAATTCCCATAAATGGGAAATAGAAAAATTTCTCTATATAGGCTATGATCTAAAAATCATTGAACATTAAGGTTCGTGAACTATAATTATGACTCAGTTAATCTGTTTGAGTAATGAAACACCATTATTTTCCATAAAACTATTGATTCAAATTATATTAAAAGAGATTAAATGAATGAAAACATTAAATTCAATAAATAAATGTGTGATTATGATAAAACAATAACCATATATTTTATAATCACCATATATACAAAAGTAGGTTCATTCTACAAAACATGAATCATAGAAGAAAATTTTAGATGAAACCCTTACCATGCATTCATGATTATTTTGATTCACACTAATATCTTATATATAAAAAATAAATCTCTAAATAATTTATTTGAGAATAATATAAAAATAAATTACTTTTTATACTCTTAAATAATAGTTATTTGTTACAAATTGACTAGTTTGTTATAGTTTATTTTCATCATTGGATGTTTATAATTTTAATTCATTTTTTCATAATTTTTAATTTAGTTTCCAAAACCATTGTATTGATACCAATTTAATAAATATTAGAATATCTTTTTGTAAGCATAATATATGATTAATAATTATTTAAAAGGATACATTTTCCTAAAATAATAGATTTACTTTCCACTCATGTTAACAGAACCTGAGATGAGATTTCTTCAATAATATTTTTAACAAAAAACGAGTGGTTTATGAATAATAAATTAATGTATAATATAAAAATTATAGAAATATAATAATAAAATTATTTGACAATAAAATTATAATAATAACAGTAGTCACATATCTGTTGTAATATGTGACGGAAATATATAAAACTTTTCACATCAGTGATTGAAATATCCCAAATAGAAGTTTGTTATAATCCATGGGTGACTATGGTCTAGAAAGTGATTATTTTATATTAATGTAATTATTAATTATGAATAATGATAATATTTTTAAATATTTTTTTATATCTCTTTATAATTTAAAAGACATAGATAATGAATAAAATACTTGTGATATAGAAAATAAAATACTTCACTTCTGAGAGATGGTATTTCCTATGTATACATGAATGATGTCATAATTTTATATACAATAAGAGAAATGTAGTATATGGATTTTCTTTTAAAAATATTTAAAATGTATTAATTGTAATAAATATCAATTAAATTCCCCTTTATATCATTCTTGGTAAATCAATAATGGAAAAAACATATTATGCCCCTTCTTGGAGGTCGTTTCAAAAAGTACAGATGAACTAAGTTTCCATTTTTCTTAGGGGTAAGGGTAGATAATGGTTATATTATTATTATATAAAAAAATATAATAATAATAATATCAATTTCATTAAATTATTATAGGAAAAACTAAATTTGTAGGAGAATTATATAAATAAAAGAAAGTTAACAATTGATTATCACTCACATTAAGAATTTGAACCTTCCATTGGAGTAATTCTTCAAAATAGATAATTTAGGGATTTTAAATGGATCAATGAGATTAAATAAGTTGTATAAAGATTGATTAAATGTTTAATTTATATAGTATATATATTAAATAATATTTTTGTGTGTATGTTTAAAAGGTGTTGAATTCTCCTTTTATAAGCAATGAGAGTGGAATTTTTCTAATAATATAAGATAACCATCATATTCAAGGAAAGAGGCTCCAAAATTAAGAATAAATGATATAGGACTTGATTTAGGTTGGTCCTTTATAATACATTTATTTTTAGGTAAGTTATAATTTTTTATGAATTTTCTCCAATGTTTGATCTTTTTAACAAAAATATCTTTTAGAAGAGTAAAATTGTTTTTTGGAAATTATTTTTAGTTATTAAAAATTATATTAAACTTAGTCAGTATTTTTTATATTGTTAATCCAAATATGATAAATTTTTAACAATTTATAATTTCTAATATTATAAAATATAATATAAAAAAATGTATAATGCAAGAAAATAGTTTGTTAGAAAAATTAATTGGGTTTCAAAATGATATTCATTTTTTAACTAAATATAATAATTCAAATGTATAATTATTTATATGAAATAAATAATTTGTTAAGAAACATGTTGTATATGTTATATATAATTTTTATATCCTAATGATTTCATAAAAGACTTAATATTTTTTATAATCCAATGTTGAATTATTCACAAAAAAATAAATAACTTAAAAAATCAAAAGAAAATCACAATCTAATAATTTTTTGGTTAATCCAAATAAGAATTTACTTTTTTCATAATATATTTCAAAAAAACATGAACATGAAATTTAAATAAAGAAATATTGTATAATGAAACAAAATTATTACTATAAAAAATTATTAATATATATTTTTTTTATCTAATAATTTACCATAAATTATCAAATAGTGGAATTTATATATTAATTGTTTTAAAAAATAATCTTATAATAATTTAACCATTATATAATCAGTTAACTAAAATATGTATAAATTGTTTATAAAAATGAATTTTTTTAAACATATTTTCAACAAAAATATAATTTTATTCACATTGATCTTATAATAATAACTATTGTATTGATTTTAATTAATTTTATTGTAACTATTTTAAATATTTTTTTTAAACATTAATTATTTAGTCAATATTTAATTAAAATACCCAATTGTTTTTGAGAAATAATTGTTTTAAAAACTACTGATGTTTTAAATAATCTAAACAAAATAAAATTAACTTAATTTTTTTATTTTTAAAAATTAATATTATTGAAAATAGTTATTACAATATATATTTTGTTTATAATAAGTGTACACATATAAATATTTCACAATACCTAAAATAACTAAGACCATTTTGTTTCAGTATTTTATTTTAAAAAAGTAGTAGTTTTTATCATTCATTATAATATTGTATCCAAACAAAATGTATCATATAATGTTTTAGTTCAGTGTTATGTTTGATAAAATCTATTCAATGTAATGCCTATTTAATTGAAAATATAAAATAATTTATTGTGTTGGTACTCCATTACACCCACAAGTCAGAGAAAATGAACAATAGATCCTTTCTGTGGAATCTAACATGGACCTTCCCTACTATGGATATCCCTCCAAATCATAAAAATTTGGAATAAATAATTAATGGAATAAAATCCATAATTTGTAAAACAAGTTAAACCAATTCCTACAAAATTTTTTGAGAAAATCCACAAAAAAATATGGCATGAAATATAAAAGTAATCTAAATAAAAATTAACATAGATAATTGTGGTCATTACATCAATAACAATGGTAACCAAAAAACCATAATAAAAACTACCCCAACACCTCAGTACCTCCCATAGTTCCTCACCTCACCACATCTCACCATCAATGAAAAAATAAATTTCGTCATGGTCTACCCAACCTTGAAGAGATTATTAAAAACCCATTTTAGCCAAGAAATAACCCATCAATCTATTTATGTTAACCTGATGGACTCACGATGTGAAACTAAGAAAAACAAACAAACACAATATTTGAGGAATGAAAATTAATGAAACATTAAATAAATAAAAATAATATATAATTAGAAAATAAACAGAATAAGTATCATAGAGATACTAAATTTATTATATGAATTATAAAATAATATTATTGTGGAGGGTAATGTACAATAAAATTCCAAGGAATAATATATATATATTGATTAATAGTTTAAATACCATTAAATGTAATGATAATGGAATGTTTCTGATAATGATTTTGTTATGTAATTATAGTGATTTAGTAGTATTCATGATGTGCCATTATATTTATTAGATAATACATAAATCTCATATTTTGGAACTCATATTGACCAATATGTACAGTTCCACATTAGATAATTCTATGCAAAAATATTTATTCATTTTTTAATTATTACTAATGTTATGTAGTGAGGTAAGAATGTTAATACCATTGATAACTGTCAAAAATAATACAAGTATAATTGAGAGTGGTGCCCATAAATTATAAGTGGATAATATATTATTTTTTGGATTATTTCTTATGTAAATATATAACATGAGATGTTATATAGAAAATGGGTAATTCATATCAATTGATGATGGGATAATACATTGTATTCATTTATGCAGAACCTCCAACTAGGGATATAGTGAGATAATAGAACCCCTACCATTATCAATAATGTATCACATTAGATGCTAGTGATAAATAATAAATATATATTTCCTTATAATCCCACCCATCTAAGATAATACACAATTTATTTATCCAATAAATATGTCAAGATAAGAAATTCACTCATCATCTCGTGTATTAGATATGATAATACATGTAATTTCTCTACCTTCCTAGTATGTAAATTTGATGGATAATAATTCGCTTTTTAGGATATTTATATCATATATCTATAGGATTTAGATTTACTATGATGGATATTATATTATATATTCTCTTACAACAACACTAAGAATTAAGAGGACTACCAATAAAAAATCGTCCCCTGATATGTGTATTTCCTATGGTACGTTGATATTAATTTATATTCACTAAAATTTGTATTTAATACTAAATTTAGATATATTTTTAACTTCAAATTGTGTAAATTTTTATTTATTCCAGAAAAATAAATATATGTGGAAATAAATCTTTAATCTTGCTTCTCATCTTTGGTGCGTCTTTAGTGAATTATTCGCTCTGAAACAGATGAAGTGATGTGAGATAAGGTGATTATTTACCCCAAAATTATATGTAAATATTAATATTTGGAGAGAATGATGAATATTTGTTATCATACCATCACATGGATTAATCATGAATATTTATATGCCTAATGATGAATTTGTGGAATTTTTTTGTCTAAACATTATATTTGGAGTACTCAAATAGAGAAAAAATGTTCATACAACCATATCACTACTTTATATTATTAAATTATGTATTATTGGAACACTATGAATTTGTACATTCAAATTGTTAACTTTTTTTGAATTTAGATCAAAATATATGTTTTTAATATTGACTTGAATTGTTGGATATTGGAAATATATTTGGTTGTTTTTTATAGGGTTCACTTTATTAAATCTACTTTTATGTTATAAATGACTGAGAATCCATCTATTTGAGACTTGATATTTATAACTGGTTATTTTATTTTTAATATTTCGCATTATAGCATGAGGGTTCTGTTATGTACTTACATATAATTAGTAAGTATTTTTATTATTTATATTATTTTTGACATTTTACCCTATAAGAATTTGATAACTAATATCCAAAGGTAAGCCATCATTTTATTTGTTTTATTAATACCTCAATGATGGTGGATATCAACTATAATATTTAATGTGGTCATGTGAATTTCACTAAATGAAATATCAAGATGTGATAGGTTGGTATTAGTTCATTAGAATTCAATTTGACATTATGATTCGGTATGTTTTGGCTAGGATATATATAACATGTTTACAAATGAAATTTATATCATGTTGTCAAAATAGAGAACATTGTGATGGTTGGGGTAGTTAGTGTATTATTAAGAATTAATCGTGATGATAATGAATGAATGTCGCAATAGTGTGTGAAATAATATTATAATTTTGGAATCATCTTCAATATTCCCCCAAGTCCTGATTCTTTATTAAATGATTTATTAATATGAATTTACAAATATTTTATATTTGATAGTCTAGTCAAGTACTTTGTCATATCGACATTGATTTCTATGGTTTTATGATTAATATGTTTTTTTGAAATATTGGGGTATTAATATAAGAAACATATATTCAATATTACCATAGTGAATTTTATAATTAGTAGATATCAAGATATTAGTTGATATTTTTTGTCTTGTCTCAACATATCTAAATTCTTAAGAGATGTAGAAAATCAGATAGTAGACCTTTTATGTGCTATCTTCAATTCCTGTAAGGATGGAATATATTTTTATGCTATTTTTAATCATTTTTCAATATGTTGATTGAAACTATGGAAATATTTTGTAATAGTTTTTAACACTCAAATAATTATATAGAAATTTGGGAGTTTTAGAACTGAGTTTCTACCATTTAGTGTTAAATATATGGTTAACATTGATGCGTTATATCATTGGTTATCATAGAAGCGTTGTGGACATACAGTAAAATTTTGGATCCTTCTATTACTTATTAATAATCATGTGGTAATTTATTTTAAAAATATAATTTATTATGATTAAAATCCAAGTGTAATTTTATAAAGGGAAGTTACCTGTTAAATGATTATATATTTCTATAGGAAGGGACTTTATATGTTGATGTACTATGAGAGATGTCATTTAGGGGAACCCCATTTTATAGTTTCAGGTATATATATCCTGAATAATCAATAGTGATTTTTTTTGGATCATTATTTGGTGAATTCCTAGTTATTAATAAAAAAAATTATTATTTATTGTGATGTCCTGGCTGGAGTTCTACTCAAACGTTCCACAAACCCGATTATCCACATAGCCTCAAGGATTCCTACCCATATACCATAGGTTTCCAGATATCAATGAGAGACTATGGTGTGTCCATGGGGAGAATTTTCCCTAATTCCCATAGTGTATCACATTAGATATATAATAACATGTAAATAAGATAATAAGTAACATATACAAACAACTCGATGTAGAAGATTATGATAATGATCCAGGAAAGAATAATCAACTAATAATTGTAAACATTGTCATACACATAAAGATGATGATTCCTGTGTTGTGTCTCGAAAAAGCGAAAACAACAATACTTGTTAGTAGACATTATCTATTCTACAAATAAAAGAAAAAAATAAGTCAATATATATTCAATCATCACAAGCACTATCATTTTCATCTAATACCTTGTTTTATCCGAATAGATGAAATCAGAATCAGGTTACTAAAGTGGGAATATTCACTTTATTAGCCGCGTCATACATATAATCTTCTAGCGTACAATCATCATCCCTAATAGGGTGTGAGATAAATCTTAGTAGGACACACCTACAAACATTAATACCATCCAGTCTATGAATATAATCTGAATGAATGTCCATTAATAAATAAAATTAATGACAATAAAATAATATTAAAACCCAAATACCTTCATAAGCCTCAACCGGTGCCTAAACATGTAAAAACATAATATACTATATTCCATATCATATTAAGTAAGTCATGTGAGGTATAACGGACATTGAAATAATATCTTGATAATAATAATAAAAATTTATACATGTTTTAATAAGGAAACATATAATATTGATAATGATAATAGAGGATCTAGGATATTAACCAAGTCAATAATGATGATGATGATGATGAAATATGATCCAAGGAAATAACCAATGCACCCATGACCTCATGGGTTATGTAAGATGAGTAATAATCTACATCATGTCTATGGGTCTTAGTGTAATCCTTGGTTGATCACCCAATGCATTAAACTGTAAAACATCTGTTTGAGTCCAAATACCACCTACTAGGTAAAATTGGATAATCATGACTACAACCAAAGGGTGTATAAATGGAACTACATGTCCAAAGATGAAAAATTGGATCCATGGAGTTAATAAAAATGATTCCTACAATATGAATGGTAATGGAGGGGCACAATAAAGGGATACTGATCCTCCAAATTTATATGTGGACCAAGTACCATGGTGGGAATATCAATTGCAAATATACATACATGAATCAGAATGTAATACTTCTAGTACATAAGGAATTATTATTAGGAATCCAAGGATATAAAAATTCAAAACACTCCTATAAATATAAAATATTCCTTATTATATAGGAAGCGTATACATAATTCATCAATTAATTTGTTCCATGTAATACTCATTCTTTATTAATAAATAATTTGATTTATTCCATAGACTATCATACCATGTGTTAAAGAAAAATTAGAAATGAAACCCTTTTTTAAATTAATTAAATATTATAAAATTATTTTCATTTCTTCACCTTTCGTAATAAGGACAATATAGGATAATGGCATGCAACAAAATAACATTTCAATTTATAAACATTTAAAAGGATTGTTACTTTTCATTTAATTCGGAACAATTAGGAAAATCAATTAAAAAACCATTTAAATTTAAATAATTAAAGGAGCAGTTATATTTACATTATACATCACTTTTAATAATTATTAAAATAATTTATAACACTTACCTTAGGAGGGTGAAGTGAAAGAACAGCTGGATGGAGACACTAACCATCTTCACAAGCTACTATAGGCCTAACTAAGGAATACACAATACATGGGGAGGTAGAAATTGTGGTTATAACCTCTAATTATGTTATGAACATACTTAAGGGGGATCTAGATCATGATAATATTGATTAAAAGAATTGAATATGAGTAGATTACAAGAATGGAATATGAATTTCATAAGAAACATTTGATGAAATTAGGGGAAAACAATGGTGGAAATTTATAATACAACGTGACTTGAGGGACGAGCCATTTAACATCAACCATATGCATGTAGTACCTTCCCCATCCAATAACCCTCAGTTTGGATACAAATGAACGAAATATTATGAATGGGTAGGTTCCTTGAAAATAAAGCTTGTGATCTTGCATCAAAATAGTATCATTGATAGGAAGACAAATGAATAATTGAGCCGAATGACTTAATCACTAAATGGGAACATTTAATGTGGGATAGGGATCTTAAATCGTAGATTTTAGGGATAAATGATAGTAAAAATAAGATTTGGGCTCCATGGGAGGATCATATTTGAGAGAGATGAATTGGGTGATGGGTTTTTGAAAAAAAAGGTGGTCTAACCTTCGTTATAAAAAAAGTTGAATATTTACATGGATTGTAAATGACTTACATCTCATGTTATGGTCAAGGTCATCCCTAAGGAAAAAAAATTACATGACATGGCTGGTTCCGGCCACACCATTACACATCGTATATGTGGCACATGTCATGTATCCAATTTAAATGTTGTGTAATTTTCCTACAACCAACCTATTACCATCCTACCTCCTCCATTATAAAAAATCCGACCAACAGATGACCCAACTAAATGTCTAATAAAAAAATATTGTAAACAAGGGTTTTAGAAATAGAAAAAAAAATAATCTATACCTGAAGTAAAAAACTAGGTACTTATAGTATTCCAACTTAAAGGAACTGTTACAATTGGGGCCTGATGACAGCACAGACCCCCCGCCGTCACATGGTCATCAGGCCCTGACCCTCCACATACCACCAGTTTCCCCACAGACAAATGTCCCCAACCTATGGCCCACCCACATGGCCTAATGGGTTATCAATGTAATGGTAGTCCCCATAGGCCATCATTTTTCAATTCCAATGTGTTTCGGCCCAAACCATTACACATTTTAAATTGGTACATTTCATGTATCTTATTTACATGGTGTGTAATTTTACACAACAAACCGATATCCCTCATTACTCATCCATTATATAAAAAACCAACCTACACATGACCTAGATCGTGGTCTAAGAAAAAAATAATGTAAACAATAGTTTTACCAAATGTAAAAATAATTTTACTTGATGGAAAAAATTGGTACTTACAGTCTTCCCACATAAAGAAACTATACAACTAGGCACCACTAAAAGCATGGTCACCCCGCCTTAACATGGCCGTTTGGTCCTAGCTCACCAGGTACCACCAGTTTCTCTATAGACATGTGGTCTCTACCCTAGGCCCCTCCAACATGACTGAATGGGTCATCTAACAAATGGTAGTCCATGCAGGCCAACACATATCCTTTCTAGTGTGATTTTTCCTCACTCACAAACACCTTGGGACACATCTCAAAAGGTCACCCATCCCAATCACTATTCCAAGACAATCACACATAACTATGGAGTGATAATCAGGTAGGCTCCCTAAAAGGAAGTTGATCCATGATAATAGGAGTCATATCATTTAGTCGTTTAACCCTTTATCATTCTAGGGTGTTACATTCACCCCCACCCTTTAAAGCACAACATCCTCGTTATAGTCCCTACATCTCAACCCTGGCAGTGGACTTCTCTAAAGGCTGGGTACCACCTCTTATACAAAATGTAACAACTAGGCCCTGCTGAAGAAACAAACACCCCGCCTAAACATAGTCATTAGGTCCACACCCACCGGGTTCCACTAGTTTCCCCCGCAGACACATTCTCCATGCCCTAGGGCTCACTAACATGCACGTACGAGTCATATGTCTAATGACAATCCCCACAAGACAACACATGTTATTTTTAGTGTTATTTTTCCTCACTCACACACACCCCGAGAAACATCCCCGAAAGTCACCCATCCCGATCACTACTCCATCCCAAGCACGCATAATACTGAAGTTATAATCTGGTAGGATCTTTAAATGAGAGATGCACCTTGTAGACATGAGTCATATCATTTATTCATATAACCCTTTATCAAACTGGTGTGTTTTAGGAAATCTTCCTTGAGTTAACCTTCTAATAAAGACAAAACACTATATATAACAACTTGGGCCAGTAGGCATGTATGTCATTATTTGGCTCTTAGGTCTCATCCATTACATGGATATGCTACCATAACACCCATACTAAAGACACTGAATAGCCGTAGATATTCTTCATGCTCTTATCCATGATTCATATAGGGTACCCCTTAAACGAAGCATCAACATCAAATTTAAACTCATCGAGATATAAAATCTCATATGAGTCTTCAGGAAATCATAGAAGTTATCAAAACAGGAAAAACCATTATTTGCGAGTGGAATTGGCACCCTATCGCAAAAACATACGTGCTGATTGGTACAGATTGTGTGCCAAACCATGTGAAAGTGTATTTGCAACAGGTAGGCACCGCCCATCGCAAATGTCGGGAGGTGGTAAGACCTTGTTGCGACAGGGGATCCCTCGTCGCAACTACTTCGATCCGCAGAGGTTATTTGTGACAGGACCCATCACAAATAAATGGTGGCGGTAAAAACCTATTAGCGATGGGATGTTGGCATGTCGCAAATACTGTTTCGGTATGTTAATTTTTGCGACGGGTCCCGTCGCAAATAACCTTTTAACCACCGACCTTAATTAATGCGGCTCAAGGAATTTTCTACGGGACTGGTAACCAAAAATACTATTAGTGATTGGATTCCCGTCGCAAATACTATCGTCTCAACTAATCTAACCTATATATACCTGCATCCGTTTTTTTCTCTCCTCACAAATTCCTTCTTCCTCTACTTCTGTAAACACTAACTTTAGAGTGAAAATTTTATAGAGCTTGTTTTTTTACGAAGAAGTTGTGAAGCCGCCTACAATTATAAGAGATCAAGTATAAATGTATTTATGTTTTATTTAATTTTGAATTTATTTTATTTCTTTTTATTAATTTTAATTGTTGTTTATTAGTTGTAATTAAGTTATATATAAATTGTTTTGTCATCAGTATTTATTTGTAATAATAAAATTATATTATTAGTACAAATTATAAGTAATTAGAAATAATTAATAATTATTTACGATAATTAGTAATGTGTATAAATAATTAGTGATAATTAATAATTAGTAGAAATATTTTATAGTAATTAATAGCAATTTACCCTAATTAATAATAAGAAAAAATAAATAGTAATAATTAGAAAAAAAATTAATATACTCTAACAATTAGTAATAAATAGTATTAACAAGTAATAATTAGTAAAAAAATAAATACTAATAAAAAGTAATAAATAATAATAAATACTAAGAAATAGTTATAAATTCTAATAAATAGTTATAAATACTAATAATTAGTTATAAATACTAAAAATTAGTAATAAATAGTAATAATTACTAATAATTACTAATTTTTTTAATAAATAGTAATAAATACTACTAAATACTAATAAATAGTAATTAATATTAATAAATAGTAATAGATAGTAATAAATAGTGATTAGTAATAAATTATAATAAATTGTAATAAATAGTAATAAATAGTAAATAAAAAATTAAAAATAGTGATAAATACTAATAAATACTAATAAATAGTAACAAATACAAATAAACAGTAATAAATAGTAATAACTAGTAAAAAATAGTAAAAAATAGTTATAAATAGTAATATTTATTAATAGATACAAATAAATAGTAATAAATATTAATAAATATTAATAAATAGTAATAAATACTAATAACTACTAATAAATACTAATAAATATTAAAAATACTAATAAATTTTACTGAATAGAAATAAATAATAATAAATTGAAATAAATTATAATAGATAGTAACAAATAGAAATAAATAAATATAGATAGTAATAAATAACAATAAATAATATTAAATATAATAAATACATCTAAATAGTAATAAATAATAATAAATAGTAACAAATAGTAATAAATACATATAAATAGTAATAAATAGTAATAAATACTAATAAATTGTAATAAATACCCATAAAAGTAATAAATATTAATAATTAGTAATAAATAGTAATAATTAGAAATAATTAGAAATAAATAATAATAAATAGTAATAAATAATAATAAATAGTAATAAATAATAATAAATAGTAATAAATACTAATAAATAGTAATCATTACTAATAAATAGTAATAAATAATAATAAATACTAATAAATAATAGTAATTAGTAATTATTAGTAATAATTAGCAATAATTAGAAATAATTAGTAATAATTAGTAATAATTAGTAATAATTAGTAATAATTAGTAATAAATAATAACAATAAGTAACAATTAGTAATAATTAGTAATAATTAGTAATAAATAGTAATAAATAGTAATAATTAGTAATAATTAGTGATAATTAGTAATAAATAGCAATAAATAGTAATAATTAATAATAATTAGAAATAATTAGTAATAATTAGTAATAATTAGTAACAATTAGTAATAACTAGTAATAATTAGTAATAATTAGTAATAATTAGTAATAATTACTTATAAATTGTAATAAATAGTAATAATTAGTAATAATTAGTAATAATTAGTAATAATTACTAATAAATACTAATAAATACTGATAAATAGTAATAAATAGTAATAAATTGTAATAAATAGTAATAATTAGTAATACATAGTAATAAATACTAATAAATTGTAATAAATTCTAATAAACACAAAAATATAAAAAAATACTAATAAATCGTAATAAATTGTAATAAATAGAAATAAATAGTATTTAATAGTAGTAAATAGTAATAGATACTAATTAATACTAATAGAGACTAATAAATACAAATAAATAATAATAAATACTAATAAATATAAATAAATAGACAAAAAATAATAAATAGAAATAAATTGTAATAAATTTTAATAAATAGTAATATATACTAATAAATATAAATAAATAGAAATAAATAGTAATAAATACTAATAATTAGTAATAAATGCTAATAAATACTAATAAATAATTATAATTACTAATCAATACTAATAAAAACTAATAAAGAGTAATAAATACTAATAAATACTAATAAATACTAATAAATAGAAATAAATTGTAATGATTAGAAATAATTTGATAAAAATAGTAATAATTAGTAAAAAGTAGTAATAAAGAGTAATAAATAGTAATAATTTTTAAAAATCAGTGATAGGAAATAGTTGTAATTATTTATCTTATTTTTTTGATAATGTTTTTCTTATTTAAAATTATTCAAAAAGAGTACTGATTTTATATTTGTAGAAATATATGGAACAAGGAAGTTGACAATAGTCATTATTACATGACTGTGCTAGGATAAATCAGTAGAGAAATCTGAATGGTTCTCAAATAACTCTTTTATATATTAAGGGTGTTGATGCTTTTTTATCATTTACTCCATCAAAACCAGAATTAGTTTCAGAAGGCCCAATTATGTATCCATGTAAAATATGTGCTATGAGAACATTTGAAAATTTTGACAATGATGGGGGATATCTCTTTTTTTTTGTTTTTATCCGGATTATGTTTTTTGGTATCAATACGGTTAACACGGTTCCAAAGAAGATACTAATAACTTTATTATGGATCAATCATAGTTTCAAGATACTAATGCTTTATCACACAATTTTTTCATCAATTGCTGAAACTTATTTTCAATAGGAAATAGCTTTTTCCAGATCTCATTATATTCAATATTAATATCCCTCAAAACACAATCGCATTAGATGGAATGAGGGGAATGCTAATGATTAAATTAAAAATTAATTATTAGTTTTTAATTAGAAAGAGAATGGATTTGGTGGAGTTCATGAACAATTGCTTTTAAATGATGAACATCACAGAGCTCATACATATGTTTTTCTCAACTGTAAAGAAATGGCATCATTTGTACTGTGAGTGCTTCTATATCATATTCTATAATTTATGTTATAGAAAATAAACTTATTTTATTGGAAGGTTATATGATAATCCTATCAAGAAACAACTTCCACAAATTATTGTAGCTACTCTTGAAGAACACTGACAAATAATTTTTTCTCAATGGTTTCAAAAACTAAAAACATAAATTTTTGATGGTTTAATATATCAATTCACATTATTATTTATTAAATTTATAATAGTTTTAAAGAAAAATTTGGTATCTCAACATGCTGATAAAATTGATATGTGACTGTGTATATTTAGTAACCCACCATACAAAATGGTTAAATATTATAATGCATATTTTGTGAATGGTTTTTGATTTCATACATGTGCATATGGGAAATCGAAAAAACAATGAACATTGGAGTTTTCTTGAGAGTATTCCATCATAGAGAAAATAGAGTTTAATTTAACACCATATTGGATGAAATTATTTAATTTTGTTATCTAGGGAAATATTACATAATAATGTTTAAATGTCGGTGGTTGGATACTAAGAGAGGCTAGCGTGTTAATTAGATTCATGGAATTGCTGATATTAAATATAAAAGTATTCATACAGTAAATGAAAAATTTTTACTGGATCAACAGGCACATAAAATATATTATGAAATGTATTGTGCTACTTCAAATGACCTAAGTGATTGTTGGAGCATAATAAAAATGAAACCTCAAGAAAATCAGTTTACTCAAACAGAATGTGGTTCTGCTGAAGTATACTGAATTAAAATTTTTCTAGAGACTACTCAAAATACATATTTTTCACAAAGAGACAAAAATATCGATGATGACACCCCCACAATTAAGGGTCGATGGTGATGATGATGTTAATGAGGTTACAAAAAAGTTTGAAATGGAAAAATATGATGAAACTAAAACTCTTATGGATATTGATGACACTAATGATGAATATGAAGACATAGACATCGTCAGATATGAAGATGGTGATGAAGGTGAACTTTTATGTTTGTGCATATGCATATTTCCTTTACATTGATTTTATATGACATTGTTTGATTACTTTTCCTCTATATTTTGATGATATCATAATTTATGTTATTTTTATTTTTGTGATTATTTTCATGTTGGAAATATATGATATTTATCTATACTTTATTAATTAATGAGGATGTTCGAAAATGCTTATGTATTTGTCTAAAAATTCAATGATGTTTCTAATATGGTTCTAGATACTCTACAATTCACTTTATAAAAAATTTCTATAATTATTTTACTGAAACTTCTACATTTATCAAATTTGCATGAAAACTAATTATATCGAAATCAATGATGTTTTTATTGATTTCATTAGTTTAAATAAAATTATAAAAATATATTTTGAATTGTCTTTTAATTACATGAAGTGATGCAATGCTGTTTTTTAGACGTTGTCTATAATTTTTTTTCTTCTGTAATTTCATGACTATAGGATCTGTAGATGTCATTGTTAATTTAATTTTTGGGAAAGATAATATGTTTTTCTACAAATAATTAGATTTAAAAAAAGTATGAATCTACTTTTATGAGACCTTAAAAATTCAATGAAGTTGGTCAAAATATTTTGTCTAGATTTATTTACGAATGTATGGTTTACTGTTCATTCCGCAAAGTACAGTTTGGAAACCATATGTTATTGTTCATCAAACCTATGTTACTTTACTGTTCATACCCTACATGATATTATTGTACATTCCACAAATTATTTTTTGGAAACCATATGTTACTATTCATCAACCCAACGTTACATTATAGTTCATTCCACAATATATGTTTTGGAAACCATACGTTAGTGTTTATACACTACGTTACATTACTGTTTATACCCTATGTTACATTACAATTCATACCCTATGTTATGTAACTATTCATACCATACAATACGTTACTATTCTTACCATACATTACGCTACTATTCATACTCTACGTTGCATTACTGTTCATTTCCAAGTTACTATTCATTAGGAAGATATTGTTCATTCTGATGTTTATGTTCCTTATGATGATACTGTTCATTCTGTTTAATTTTTTTAAAATTGAATTTTTGCATATATATGGATAATTTTTCATAAATTTTTTTTAAAAAAGATTCTGATTAAATAAAAGGATCAAAATAAAAGAGTATTTTATTTTTTGGGTTTATATTTAGAGATAGAAATTAATAAAATTTTTCAAAGTCCTTTACAAATAAATTTGAATTTTTTAAACATGTTTAAATTCAAATGCTTTAATTTAATTTGAGAATATGCTTGTTGTTTTAAGAAACTATTTCGACTATGTTTAAAACATTTTAAATGGATTTAAAATGCTGTTTTAAATCATTCAGTTCTTTTATTATTTTGTAGATTTTATTGGAAAACTTATTCAAAATATTTGGATTTCATTTATTAGATATTTATTCTAAATGAATAAAGAAGAAGCAATGTTGATATTTTCATGGAGATATTTATGGGAGCTCTTGACTTAATCAATTTTTAATATCCAAAGTAATTGGAGTTTCTGCACCTCCTATATATTTTATTCTATATATATATCATTCTATCTTGAAGGTAACGAAATAAAATTGCAATACCACAAGAAAGTGTTTTGAGCTTTGAACCTACTATGCATTTGCAACGTCCTGTGACACTTTGCTTCACCATATTCTTGCTCACTCAAGTGCCAAAAAAATCATGCTTTGATTACAATTGCATTCACGAGATGTCCTGATATAAACCACATGAACCGGGAGTTGTGATTTAATTTTTATCTTCTCTTTCATCTGGTTCGTGTTCTGTAATAGTACATTCTATCTCTTGCACAATCTCTATTTTTCTATTTATGATTTTCCACACAAAGAATTATTTGTTATTCGTTTTCCTTGGTTTGTGACTCCCAGATTCTAATGTCATGTTCTTAGAGTCGTGACTCCCTATATCTAATATCAGGTCTGTTTGGGTTGTGGTTTCCATTGTCTAAAGTCAGGTTGTAAGGGTTGTGAGTCCCCACACAAAAGTCAGTGTTTTGGATATCCCTCCTCTAGAAAACCACTATGTATTTGGGTTATGATTCCGCTTTAAAAATCATTTTTAGTGCACATGTATCTCTCACCGAATAGAGAGGTATAATAGAAGAGTAGGACCACATTGGACTGAACTGCTATAATTATTATTTTTTATTTACTTTTATAATGCTAATTAACCTTAATAATTTACACTGATAATTAATTTAATTAATCAATTCATTTGATTGAAATTTTTTATTTGGTCTATTAACCACCACCTCCCCCCCCCTCATAGCCATATTCCATTACCTTGTCTGACCTAACAATTGGTATCAGAGGGTAACCTTCATACGAATATTATTTCTCTATTTCCATATTTCTAAATACCAAAGATTGGTACCATTGGTTATTTCTTCATGAATTTATCCAACCATTTTTTAGTCTTGTTTAATATTTTATTATGCTAACCTATTCCTAGACCTCACATTATAAGGATAACGATCTTATAAGATAGTAGGATTAAACGAGAATGATGCTTGGATTCCATAGAAGCCACCACATTATTATGGAAATGATTATGGATACTGTAGATCCTGAATGGAGGCATACATCAAACAGTTGATCATTGGGCATGGGTCTATCATGTACAAAAAATACACACTACCTGAAGATAACACAGATACTCTTACAGGAATTGATTCGACTAGATATGTCATAAATTATAGTGTTGTTAATATTTTATATTGTTCTATTAAAAGATGTGTTTTTAGTCATGTATCTGTATGCAAGATAGCTCATGAGATTTGGAAGAATCTACAAGTTACTCACCTTTGCTCTGAAAAATTGATTCGAACAATGCTAGGAATGATTCATGCTAAGTATCAATACATCAAGATGGGTGAATATGAAATTGTAAAACAAATGATCTATAGATTCCCAAATATTTTGAATCGAATGAATTCACTTAGAGAAGCTATGGAAATCCGTTTAATTATTGAAAGAGTCCTATAAGCATTACCAAAGAAGTGTAATGCAATAAAGGTTTCCATTGATGAAAGGTAGAACTTTATAGAGTACACACTTGATGAATTTATTCGACCACTACTCCAATAATAACTGGAACTGAAGAATATAGATGATGAGGAGACTACAAAAATAAAAGGTGTAGATTTTAAGTCTTAAATGTTATTTCAAATGAAACTTTAAATTTTGATCTACAAGATATTGAAAAGGAATACATGGCTCAGATTTTAATTGGACTCTACAAAGGAATGATAAAAAAACGATTCAAAAACTAGTTTAGATGAAACACTCAAAAAAATTTAAGTGAGATAAGAAAGGTTATACAAATTACTATTCTTCATAAGTCAATTTTTATGAGTGTATAAAGAAAGGACTTATCAAACATGTTTGCTTTAAACTAAAGAATACGAAAAAATACAAAAAGAGGGATAAATGGCATTGAAAACTAGCTGTAGCAGTACTGAAGAATATGATTGTAGTGACCATTATCAAAATTACAAAGAATCTATTAACTTGTGTTTTAGGGCATCACTAGATATGGTTAGTAATTTATTATATCATTCTGAATGTTCTGATTTTGAATATGAATCTGTAAACAGAAATGTTTTTTAATTAAATAAATAAATTTAAATATTAAAAAAATATATTTCTTAGGATACTTATTTATATAATAAACTTATAAAAGATAATGAAAAATTATTTCTGAAAATAAATTAATTTTGAAAGAAAAGAAAAAGTTGACAAACAATACTTCTACTTCTCATTCAATATTTTTTGATAATTTAAAAACTAGTCATGATTGGAATGAGAATTTGAAAAGGGAATTTTAATGTCTTAAACAAAATTTCTCTACCTTTAATCAAGGTTGTGAAAAATATCACTAGATGAAGTCTTTGACTGAAACTGATAAAAATAAATATGGTTTTTGTTATGATAAAATATTACCTCAAATGTATACAACCCAATTTTTAAAAATAAAAATGGATATACTTCAACTATTACTGGTTTTAAATGTGGCATGAATGGTCAGTATGCCAATGACAACTAAATTAGATTTAAAAAATCATTTGGATTTACATAAAATAATATTTCTAAATCCTTGTTATCGAGAGTACCTTACAGTACTTGTTTAAAATTTGTATGGGTACCTAAAAATTGTATTACTAATCCTATTGGTCCCAAATTAGCTTGGGTACCTAAACAGTCAATTAATTTATTTTTGTATAAAAAAAGCCTTCGATGTCTCAAGAATTACACATATTACATGGACAGTGGATTATCTAGGAATATGACCACAGACCCAACAAATTTTACAACATAAAACACAAGTGAAGGAGTCACTATTACTTTTGGAGACAATTCAGATGGGAATGTAACTGGTTTTGGAAAATTTGGAATTTCTAATTCAACATTTATTTCAATTGATTTATATGTAAATGTTTAAAAAAATATGTTATTCTATCAAAATAATTTGCTGATGGAATGGAAGTAAAATTTAAAAATGATAAATGATTAGTTTTTAAAGATGATTATTTATTATTTTATACTAATCGAAAAGTTAATATTTATACAATTAATTTTTCTGAACTAACTGTTCATAATGTAAAGTGTTTGAATGTTGTATAGAATGATAGCATATTTTGTAACAACATTTACGTTATGTTAATTTCATAAATTTGCATAAGCTCTCATAGAATAAGAATGTTTTACAACTTCATTCTTTGAAAAAAGAACCACTTCATGTTTGTGACGCCTATATGAAAGGGAAGCAACACATAGTTTCTTTTAGACCTATCAATAGGATAAGTACTAATATGAATTTATAGTTAGTACATATTAATTTATTTGGTCATACTCCAATTTCTATCCTTGGTGGAAGGAAATATACTTTAGTTATTTTTGATGATTATAGTATATTTACTTCGGTATATTTTATACCTCATAAAAATTATAACTTATTTAAATTCACTGCTTTCTATATATTACTTCAAAATGCAAAAAGTTTGTATGATTATTTATATTTTTAGTGATAATGGAGTTGAATTTCATAATTAATATTTTGAAATATTATGTGAAAAGAATGGTTATTTTCATAATTTCTCTTCACCAAGAACACCAAAACAAAAACATGTTGTAGAACCAAAAAATATATCTCTTATTGAAATGTCTCGAACTACGTTATGTGAATATAATCTTCCTAGATATTTTTTAGATGATATTTTTCTCACTAGATGATATATTTCAAATAGAATTATTATTAGTCCTTTTCTAAAGGAAACACATTATGAATTATTCAAAAAAACCTAATGTTAGTTTTTTTATGTTTTTTGTTGTAAATATATTATTTTAAATTAAAAGGGTAATTTATATAAACATAATGATAAAAGTGATGAAGCAATTTTTCATGGGTATTATATTAATTGTAAATATTATAGAGTTTATAATAAAATAACGACGGTTATTAATGATTCATTTCATGTTATGTTTGATGAAAACAAAATTAAAATAAATTCTTGTTCTAATGTTATTGATGATGAGTTTAGATATTTTAATTTTGGTTCATATATTACTCAAGATATGAATGAATTAATTGAGGGGGGGAATAATCCTTCTCAACCTGATCCAAAATCATGGAAGATTTATAAAGATTATTCTGTTGATAATGTAATTGGAAATTCAGATTCTGGCGTCGAAACAGAAAACTCTATTTTAAATTATTGTTGAAATTCTTCTTTTATTTTTGATTTTGTTCATGTTAATAATGTTGATTCTTTAAAATATGAAAACATTATTTTTAATGAAATATGAATTAAATAGTTTGTTATAAATAATTTTTTGAAATTTTTAGAATTTACTAAAGATAAGCAGGTAAATGGAACTAAGCGGATCTTTAAAAACAAGCTGGATGAATCTCGATAGATTTTCAAAAAAAATCTAGACTTGTTGCTCAAGTATAATCTCACAAAGAAGGTATAGACATTTAAGATTCATTTTAACTTGATTTCATGTTAGAGGAAATTATAATTTTTTTAGATTTTGTGTGTTTTCATGGTTTTAAATTATATCAAATGGATTTAAAATATTATTTCTTAAATGGTATTATTACTTAAAATGTTTATGATTCTTAGCACCCTGGATTTGAAAATGAAAAATTTCCCAACCATACATTTAAATTAATTTATACATTATACGGTCCTATAAATTCACCTAATGCTTGGTATAAAATAATTTATTTATTTTTATTAAAAAAATGGTTTCAAGAAAGGCAATGTTGATCCAATTCTTTTTGTTAAAAGATCTTCTGAAGATATTATAGTTGTTAAGATCTATGTGTATGATATATTTTTTGGATCATCTAGTGGAATAAATTGTTATGATTTTTCTACATTGATGTTTTTTGAATTAAGCATGAGATTAATGAGATAATTAATGTTCTTTCTTGTACTTCAAAGTTATCGAAGGAAATATGGATGTTTTCTTAATCAATATAAGTATGATAATGATTTAGGTAAACGATTTTTACTTGATTCTTATAAATCTATGAAAACGCATATGGGTACTTATTGTAAACTAGATAGTGATGCAACTGGTAAATAATTTGAGTTTTCATTTTATAGAGGTATTATAGGGAGCCTTCTATATTTAACTCTATCTAGACCCGAAATCATTTTTAGTGTTTGTTTATGATCTAGATTTCAAGCAGATCCTAATTAAAGACATATTAATGCTATGAAAATTAGAGTTAGATATGATAAAGGACCTATTGATTTTGGTTTATTTTATCCAAAATATAAATGTTTTAATTTAACAACTTAATTTGATTCTAATTTTGGAAGAATTAGAATTGATCGAAAAAGAAAATCATCTATGTATCATTTTCTGGGAAAATTTTTAATTTCTTGGTCATCTAAGAAACAATTATATGTTGATTTATCTACTGCAGAAGCTGAGTATATCTATTCTCCTTGTAGTTGCGTTCAAATTTTATGGATTAAGAAAACCTTATGTGATTTTTGTGTTTATCGTGATAAACTACTTATTTATTTTTATAATACATCAATAATTTCTATTTCGAAACACCCCTTAAATTATTCTATAACAAAAAATATTGATCTTAGATTTTATTTTATTAAAGATCATGTTATTAAGGGTGGTATTGTTTAATAATTTATCCCTTATAAAAATCAGATTGAAGATATTTTTACAAAGCCTTTAGACACTACTCAGTTTTAGAAAATTAAATTTTCTCTAGTTATTTTAATTTTATTACTACATTTGTTTAGGGGAGAATGTTTTCACTTTTTGATTATTTGAAAAAAGTGGGAGATGATTTCGGGAGAAGTTTAGTTGGTTTTGGTGGGAAAAAAATTGGTTTTAATCAATTTAAAAATTCATTTATGGTTTAAATTTTTTTTGTAATAAAACAAAAAGGGGGATATTGTTTGTGAATGTTCATATTTTCTTTAGTTTGATATCTTTTGATTTTTTGGATTAATTTGATTATGTATTTTGATGATATCATAAATTATTTCATTTGGATTTTTTTCATTCTTATCATGTTTGAAGGATAATATATTTATCTATAATTTATTAATTAATTAGTAATTTTGAAAATGATTATCTATTTCTCTAAAAATTTAGTGATGTTGATACTATGGTTTTAGAAACAATACATTTAACTATTTTAAAAAATATATGTATTTATTTTTTCTAAAACTTATACATTTATAAGATTTTCCTATAATCTAATAATTTGGAAATATAAGATGTCAAGCTTGATTTCATTAGTTTACATCAATGTATAAATATATATTTATAATGGGCCTTTAAATACATGAACATATAATATACTATTTTGTAGTAGTAGTTTTTCTAGATTCTAAGTGGATCATTTTTTTGATGATTTTGGGAACTGTAGATGTTGGTATTAAATGATTATTTATTTATGTAAATGAAATAAATTTTAATAGAATTCATTTTTTGACCAATTTTTTAATCTGCTTTTAAAACTGCTTAAAAATTAGATAAAGTGTGTCAAAACATTTTGTCCAGTTTTTTTACGAAGGTATGGTTTACTATTCATTTAGCAAAGTATGTTTTGGAAGCCATATGTTTCTATTCAAAAACCATACATTATGATACTGTTTATACCAACATTACATCATTGTTCATTTTGAAGTAACAGTTCATTCTGTGCAAATTTTTAAAAACATATTTTCTTCATATATATGGATTATTTTTTAAAAAAATTCTCAATAAATATAAGGATGATAATACAACATTTTTTAATTTTTTTTCTATATTCAGAGAGACAAATTAAAAGATTTCTAAAATGTCTTTTACAAATACATTTGGACATTTCGAAATTGTTTAAATTCAAATTTTTGAATATAATTTCATAATATGATGCCAGTTTTGAGGAACTGTTTTTACTGCGTTTAAATGAATTAAAATGGATTTAAAATTATTTATTAAATAATTCAAATATTTTATTATTATGTATATTTTATTTGAAGAATTATTCAAAATATTTTGAAATATTTTATTATATATTTATTATACATGGATAAATACGTAATAGTGATGCTATTTTCGTGGATATATTTATGGTAGCTCTTGACTTAATTAATATTGAATATCCAATAAAAGGAAAGTTTATGAACCTCCAATATATTTTATTCTATCTATAGATCATTCCATCTTAAAGATAAATAAATACAATTCCAATAAAAATAGAAAGTGTTGTGAACATTGAACCTGCTATGCATTTACAATGTCTTCTGATACTTTGCTTCACCATCTTCTCATTCTCTCAAGTGTGGAATTAATTATACTTAGACTATAATTGCATTGATAAGACTTTCTGATCTAAACTTCATGAACCAGTACCTATGCTTTAATTTTTAACTTCTATTTCATCTAGTTCTATGTCTGTAACACTACTTTCCATCTCTCACATGTTCTCTATTTTTCTATTTATGCATTTTCACACAAAATCATTATTTGTTAATATTTTTCCTCAGGTTGTGACTCCCATATTTTAATGTTAGAATATTATGGTATTGACTCTCTATTTCTAGTGTCAGGACTATTTGGGTTGTGACTCCAAGTGTCTAAAGGCAAGTAGTATAGGTTGTGACTCCCCACACAAAAGTCAGCTCATGGTTATCCCTCCACTGGAAGAGGATTTTGTAATTGGGGTATGATTCCCCATTAAAAATTATTTTTAGTACACACATATCTCTCTCCAAGTAGAGAGGTATAATAGTAGATTAGTCCCACATTGTACTGAACTACTACAAAAAATCCTTGCATTATTCACTTTATCTATTGCTAATTAACCAAAATAATTAACATTGATAATTAATTTATTTAATCAATTCATTTGATTAATATTTTTAATCTTGTCTATTCACCCCCCCATTTAGACCATCGTCCATTAACATGTCCAACATAAAAATTGGTACCAGAGGGTAGCTTTTATAAGAATAATTTTTCCCGATCATTATATTTATAAATAAAAAACATTGGTAACATTGGTTGTTCCTTCATAAATTTATCCAACCATTTTTTTGAGTCTGTATTTATATTTTATTGTGTTAACATATTCCAAGACATCATAGTCTAATGATAGAGATCTTATAAGATAGTAGGATTGAACCTGAATGATACTTGGATTCCTCAGAAGCCACCACATTTTGTTGGCAATGATTATGGATATGGGAGATCCCAAATAGAGGCATATATCAAATAGTTGAGCATTGAGAACTGTTCTATAATTTCCAAAAAATACACACCACCTATAGTCGACCCGTATACTCTTACAAGAATTGATTCTACTAGATATGTCTTAAATTAAAAAGTTGTTAATATTTTATATATTTATAAGAAGAGAAGTGTTTTTAGTCACATGTCAACACTCAAGACAGCTCATTACATTTGGCTGATTCAGCATGTTACTCACCATGGCTCTGAAAAATTGATTCGAACCAAGCTAGGAATGCTTCGTGCTTAGTATCATCACTTCAAGATGGATGAAGATGAAACTGTAAATCAAATTCTTCATAGATTCACAAGAATTGTAAATCTAATTAATTCAATTGGAGAAGCTATGGAAAACACTATACTTGTTGAAGGATTCCTACGAGATTTACCAAAGAAATGGAATGAAAAGATGGTTTCCATTGATGAAATAAAGTACATAAAAATATTACACAGTTCATGAATTTATTAGGCCACTACTCCAATATAAACATGAACTGAAGAACTTCACAGATGATGAGACAAGAAAAAGAGAGTTTATAGCTTTCATGTCTATAAATGTTATTTCTAATGACTCTTCTAATTATTATCTACATGATACTAGAAAGGAATACATGTCTCAGATTGTAACTTGGGTCTACAAAAGAATGAAAAAGAAATATTCAAAAACTAGTTTAGAAGAAACCATCGAAAAGAAAAATATAAGGGAGATATGAAATGTGATTAAAATTACAATTCTTCTGACATAACTTATCATGAGTGTAGTAAGAAAGGCCGTATAAAATCCCAGTTGTCCTAAACTAATGAATAATGACATATACAAAATGAAGGATTGAAATCCATTAACAACCAGCTGGTGGTTTACTGAAAAATATGATTCTAGTGAACAAATCTGGAAATGACAATGAATCAGCTAACTTATGTTTCATGGAATCAGCAGACAAGGATAGTAATTCTAGTTATTATTATGAATGTCCTAATTCTGAATATTAATCTGAGAACCCCAATGTTATCGATTTAAATATAGAAAATGAAAGAATAAGAAAAGATAGTTTCAATGATAATGATTTATATTATAAACATTAAGAATATAATGAAAAACTTATTTCTGAAAAAAAAATTAAATTTTTAATAAAATAAAATATTGAAAAACTCTAATTCTGCTTCTCAATCAATAGTTTATGATAATTTGAAAACTGATCAAGATTTGAATGAGAAATTGAAACAGGAAATTAAATGACATAAACAAAATTTATCTGCTTTTTTTCAAGGTCATGAAAAATATCACGAGATTTTGTATTTTTCTAAAATAGATAAAAATAAATATGGTTTTGGTTATGATAAAATATTACCTAAAATGTATAAATACTATTTGGTAAAAAGTATAAAAGTTTGTACTTAAAATGTTACTTGTTTAAAATGTGGCCTGAATGTTGACAATGGAAATGACATCCGACATAGATTTAAACAATCTTTGGGATTTACAAAAACAAATATTTCTAAATCATGTTATCGTTAGTACCTTAGAATAAATTTTTAAATTATATATGGGTACATAAATATTGTATTACTAATCCTATTGTACCTAATTAGCTTTGGTACCAAAATTGTCCATTAATTGTTCTTTGTATGAAAACATCACGGATGACTCAAGAACAACATATGGTACATGGAAAGTGGATGTTCTAGGAATATGATCATATAAAAATCAATCATTAACTCATTAAACACATGTGATGGAGGTACTGTTACTTTTGGATACAATTCCAATGAAAAAGTAAAAGGTTTTGGTAAATTTGGTATTTCAAATTCTACATTTATTTCATATGATTTATATGTTAATGGTTTAAAACATATTTTAATTAGTATATCACAATTATCTGATGATGTAATGGGTGTCAAATTTCAAAATGATAAATTTGAATTTCTGAAAGATTATTATTCTTAATTTTATGCTAATCGAAAAGATAATATTTATACTATTGATTTTGCTGAACTAACTACTCAACATGTAATGTGTTTGAATGCTGTACAGAATGAAAAAATCCTTTGGCACTGACATTTATGTCATGTTAATTTCGAAATGATACATAAGCTCTCAAGTCAAGGGAATGTTTTATAGATTCTTTCTTTCAAGAATGAACAACATCATGTTTGTGATGCCGATAGGAAAGGGAAGCAACACAAAATTTAATTTAAAACTATCATTCAGATAAGTACTAATAATCATTTACAATTAGTACATCTTGATTTAATTAGTCCAAATAAACATTCTAGACCTATTGGAATGAAATATTCTTTAGTTATTGTTGATTTTTATATTATATTAACGTGGGTATCTTTTATAGCTCAAAAAAATGATACGTTATCTAAATTCATTTCTTTTTGTAATTTAGTTCAAAATGAAAATGGTTGTATGACTATTTCTATTCTTAGTGGCAAAGGTGGTGAATTTAGTATTTTATATTATGAAATTTTTTGTGAAAATAATGGATATTTTCATAATTTATCTACTCCTAGATCTCCATGTCAAAATGGTGTTGTATAACAGAAAAATTGAACTCTTATTTAAATGACTCAAAATATGTTATGTGAATATAATCTTCCTAAATATTTTTTGGCTGAAAATATTTTTTGCATGTTATATATCAAATAGAATTCTTATTAGGCCTTTTCTTAAGAAAAATCATTATGAATCATTTATCAATAAAAATCTTATGTTTGGTTACTTATGAGTTTTTCACTGTAATGTTTTTATTTTAAATTCAATTGATATTTAAGATAAATTTTATACTGAAAGTGATGTAGGAATTTTTTTGGTTATTAAAATAATATTAATTCTTGTAGAGTTTATAATAAGAGAACAATGGTTATTGAGGAATCTGTTCATGTTATGTCCGATGAAAATAATGTTAAAATAAATTCTGATTATAATTTTATTGATGATGAGATTAGAGATTGTAATCTCGATGAAGATATTCCTCAATATAATAGTGAATTAATTGAGAGGGAGGATACTCCTTATCAACCTTATCCAAGATCATGGATGATTCATAAATATCTTCCTGTTGAAAATGTTATTGGAAATGTTTATTTTGGTGCCAATAACAGAAATTCTATTTTAAATTATTGTGTGAATTCATTTTTTATTTCTGATTTTGTTCCTGTTAATATTAATGATGATTTAAAAGATGAAAACTGAATTTTTTCTATGCTAGATGAATTAAATCATATTTTCATTAATAATATTTGTACAATAGTAAAATTGCATAAAGATAAGCAGGTTATTGGAACTTAGTGGATTTTTAGAAACATGTTAGATGAATATGGAAAGATTGACTAAAATTAATCTAGAATTGTTGCTCAAGGATTCTCTCAGGAAGATTGTATAGACTTTAAAGATTCATTTCCACCTTGTTGGCGCCAAAAATGTGGCCCGAAAGAATAGATCGAAGAAGGCCGGCGCGCTGCCTCGTGAAGCTCCGTCGCGAAGCGCCGCCGCGAAGCCCCGCCGCGAAGCACCCCGACCATTGCGGCCTCGCGAAGCTCCAGAGGCGGTGATGCTCCGCAAACGCATTTGACGTTCGCGAGCCGCCGCAAAGCTCCAGAGGCGGTAATGCTCCACAAACCCATTTGACGTTCGCGAGCCGCCACGAAGCTCCAGAGGCGGTAATGCTCCGCGAACCCATTTGACGTTCGCGAGCCGCCGCGAAGCTCCAGAGGCGGTAAGGCTCCGCGAACCCATTTGACGTTTGCGAGCCGCCGCGAAGCACCAGAGGCGGTAATGCTCCGTGAACCCATTTGACGTTCGCGAACGCGCCGCGAAGCACCGGAGGCGGCGCGTGAGCCCTGCTTCGCGGCACCCCTTCCCTATAAATACTGGACTCCCCCTGAGTCCCAAGGATGGACAATCCGGCCTTTCGGCTTCTCCTCTCCCGCATCGCGAAGCACGCTTTGACCCGGGAATCAAGAGCTCCGCGAGGTATTTCTACTTCGCCAGACGACTCTACTTTGTCTCGTTTTGAGCCCCTCTTCCGGGAAGGATGCCCTTCGCGAAGCTCAAGGGCATTCGCGGAGGAAGGGGATTCTCAAGGGAACCCGGACAGCCGCAGAGCTTTTATGCTTTGCGAAACACCCAACCCATGCTAGTAATCCCTATGCCAAGGCAGGATAACTATGCATCGCGAAGCACACTGCTTCGCAGGACCCTGCTTCGCGAGGTACCCCTTCTTCGCGAGACAGTGCTCCGCAAACACTGTTCCACTTCGCGAAGCACCTCCCACTCACACTTATGCCCCATGCTAAGGCCAAGGCACCCCACTTCGCGAAGCACACTCCTTCGCTTAGCGATTCCTCTTTCCGTGCGACCTTCCAGGTTTGCATGATGTGATTTCAAAGTCCCATGGACAATACCACCCGTAGAGTTGCTTCGCCTAATGCTTCTTCGCATAGGCACGCTAACGGCTATTGCTTCTTCTCATAGCCACGCTAACGTGGATCCCTCGATGGTTCGCCCCACTACCCCCCTTTTACCATGGCCTTACCGATACCTTCCCTTCCCCAAGGACTAGAGGGTACCGGTTATGTAAGTCCTAGGGGTGTGGAGTGAACCCACCTCGTCCGAGATGCAGGACGTTAAACTGTCAAGCACCACGTCCTCAACACATGACGTTAAACTGTGATCCAACCTCGTGCCCTTCGCGAAGGGTCCCCCCCAGTTCGAACATTCTTTACACCACTTGTCTCCACGGGAATGGAACTCTTCCTCACATGGAATGAGATCCTCCTTGTCGGAGTGGCGTTTGTTCGTTGGAGAAGGGCGACCCTAGTTCCCCAACGGATGGTTGCACCCCTGCATCTCCGTACTTCCCCACTACCAAAGTCTGTGGAGGGCGTGATATGGGATGAGGTACCTCCCATTATTGGACCAAGGTCCATCTTTCTCGCGCTTTGTCGCACCCTGGTCCGCCCTTGCTTAAGTCCCAACACCAACCATTTCTAGGCACCTTCTGCCTAATAGTCCTGCCTACATGACTCTAAACTGTAGTATTATACCTACCTAACAAATGATAGGATGCCTCTTGCCCTAAACAAGAGATGCCTTGTGCGCCAAGCATAAGATTCCTAACGCCATGATCACAGTGGCGTAACATCAAGAGCGTTGGAATCCGTTCAAACATTCCATCACTCCACCCCATGCTTTGCGTGTCCTTCGTTTGGATCGTCATTCACTTCCAAGTCTGGAGGGACCCCCTAACAGTACGGATGCTCGACCTATGGTCCGCCTGCTGTCCTGGGCCAACGCCCCGGAAGACTGATCACGTCTGGAGGGACCCCCTAACAGTATGGATGCTTGACCTATGGTCCGCCTGCTGTCCTGGGCCAACGTCCCGAAGGATCGATCGACAACACTTGTGACATGGTCCCGTGTTTCGAACATGGTCAACGGTCGACCCTCGTTTGTTTTCCTCATTTCCGGCTAACGTGATATGGATGCTGCATTGCGAACATGATCAGCAGTAATCCTCCATCACCATGCCAATCTCACGATGTTCTGAATATTGGGCATGTGATTCACACTTTTCAACTCCCTTTGTTGGGATAGATTCCAACGCCCTTGGCGTTATCCCGCTCGTGCACTTGCGCATTGGCAGATACCTCAACCCACTAGTGAGTTGGGATGCCCTCATGTCCATACATGTGGAAGACATTACGGGCAGCATGATGCACAACCCCCTTCACCAGTGTCACTCCTTAGTGGCACCCGGGCAGCTTCCTAGCGTAAGCCCCATTCACCATTGCCGCTCCATAGCGGCACCTGGGCCTCCATCCTGGAGTAAGTCCCAACACCATGGGCCGCTCAACACTTAATCCCCTCTTCGCTTCTCACGGACGCACCCTTCGCGACGTGATCGTCAGGTCCTTGCAACCTCTTGTTTCTCACACCAAGCATGACTCACGTGGGCTTAGAGTGAGCACCGACCCTGACCACCAACCACCTGAACTACGAGGTCTTTGATCCATGCCAAGTCATGGTACGTAGGAAGCCTTCACAAGGTTCAAGCCCACCACCAGTGGACCCACGGATCTACTTTCACGTCGGTTCACCGGCGAACCATTTGAACTACGAGGACTTTGATCCATGTCAAGGCGTGGTACGTAGGAAGCCTCCACGAGGTTCAAGCCCACCCATCATCCAATTCACGTCGTGTTCTACCTACGTCCAGCATGACGTTAAACTACATTCTGGTCCAGTGGTAAGCCATTGCGACCCATCCCATTTGAACTATGAGGTCTTTGATCCGTGTTAAGGCATGGTACGTAGAAAGCCTCCACGAGGTTCAAGCCCACAAATAGTGGACCAAGGTCTACTTTCACGTCGGTTCACCGACACACCCACCCGTCATTTCACGTCGGGTCCCATCCTGGTCCAGTGGTAATCCATTGCGATCATCACCTTTTGAACTACGAGGTCTTTGATCCATTCCAAGGCATGGTACGTAGGAAACCTTCCCAAGGTTCAAGCCCACCATTAGTGGACCCACGGGTCTACTTTCACATCGGTACGCCGAAGATTCCCATCGGACCAAGGTCCACATTCACGTCGGTTTACCGGCACCATTCCCTGAACTACGCGGACATTGATTCCCTGCCACGGGGATACGTAGGAAGCCCCATCAAGGCTCAAGCCCAACTTCACTGTCACCCCTCCCCTACGATGGTCCCATCTCACTCTCCTTCCACTCCACTCACCAATCGCCCACGGGCTGGCCCCGGTATCGATATCCTTTTAAGGAGAATCCCTCAAATCCGGTCTATCCTAGCTAATGCTCTGGTTGGGTTGATCCGTCCCCGCCGGACGTTAAACTTGCGACATACCCTATGTTGAACACGGGAAGCTGAGGAAAACCTCATATATGTGTCTATGATACATAATTCCCCGCGCTCGATGTGGGATGCCTCAGGCTTCCACGCCCTCGAGAAGCCTTGTGATCAAGGATAACATACAAACATGCCAGGTACCCCAGCATCCAGACACGCTACTGATGCCTAAAACGTGACTACTCCCCTGACCGAAGGTTTCTGCCCTGACTGGACCCTTTGGAATGTCCCGATAGAAGCAGTGTAATTAACCAGTGTCCATGGAAACATGGCACTGGGAAGAGTTTCACGAACTACGTATTAAATCTATAAGGGAGACCCGGACTAGGTGACGAGTTCCGAGGAGGAATCCACGGAAGGAAGAACCGACATCCCATCATCCCGTTTCGATCAAGGAGAAGACGTCCCTGAATAAGGAGCGAATGCCGCCCGCCTTTGGAAAGTGAGAATGCGGGACAACAAAGCCGCGCGTCCTCCACGGACGGGTGCGCGCGCCCTGGCGAAAGCGTCGGAAACAGAAATGGTGAACCCGACGTGAAATTCTTCTCCTCAATATGGAGATTAGTAGCGTTCGAGACACCAGTAGATTGACGTGTCACCGGATCCGGATATCTCGTGCCTGGTCCCGCCAAGCAAATAGCGGGCCTATCGTGAAACTCAACGGAAGTCGGGGTAGAAGAACGTGGGGCACTCCGCTCTGCAGCGTGTTTGCGTGGATCCTTCTCACAGACATGGAGAATGGAAGAACGCTGGGGCACCGACTATCAATCCTTTTCATCTCAGTACTGATGAGATGATCCCTTCGTTTCTCAGGAACCAGGTTGCTATTTCAGAGATGCGGTCACCATCCGCTCCTCGCCCACGCAGGGGCAGGGGAAACACCACGACGACCACTCCACATGGCACCACTACCGCCACGGTGGCTGCCACGTCACGGAATACGGGACGCCTACGTCCCCTTTCCCCATCAGAGGTCATCCAACGAAGGGTGATCAACAGCCTCGTACGCAGGTTTGAGGAAGAAGGGGTCATCCCAACCAGGGATATGGCCCGCCTGGACCTGGAGGCCTCCAGGCCCCGCCGTCAACACCGCCCTAACTGGCCGCGCATGGAGCCCCTGCTCCCCACCCCAGCATTCAACAGTTTCGGGAGCCTATCCCCGGAAAGCCTTGACGACTCCTCGCCTTACGCTGAAGAGGCAGGCGCTGTCCGGCTCAGTCCGCTCAGGGCCCCGACCCGGGGCCCCCAGGTGAGAGCTCCCGTCCGGCCGCGTCAGCGCCGCCATCCGGCCCCGCGGGAAGAGCAGGCAGACTACGTCCCTGCACCACCTGCACCGGCCCGCCTGACCCGACGTCAGCGCCGGACACGGGCTGAGGATGCTCGCTCAGGCGCGTCCACGTCGACAGCTACAGTGGCCCGATCCACCTCCGACGTGCATTATGAAGCCCCCACATACATTGAGTAGGGGCACTCCTTCACCCAACCAGGATTGAGACCCCAACCACCCCACGGGCAGGCCGGGTTGACTCTCCGGGTTGCAGGCCCAAGTGGCGATCGTCGCGAGCTAACCCGCGGTAATGCCACCCCGTACGGAGGCCCTCCCTGTACCACTACTCCACAGAGCGTGGGACTTCCCCGCTCCGAGGTTCTTCATGGAGGCATGCCTCGTGCTACCCCAATCGTGCAGGAAGAACTGCCCCGCGGCAGTGACGCTTAGCGCGGAAACATTTCCCGCGCCCACTTTACAGGGTATGGAGTCCATCCTCCTGCCCTTGACCGCCGACCTGAAGGCCCCGTCCATCTGGTCCCTCTCCAACGTGGGGGCCCTCCCTACGTCCTCTCCACAACCGGCGAAGGTCCACCTCGCCCCAACAACTCGAGGAGTGAAGGTCAGCCTCGCTCCACCAACAGCGGCCATGGAGGTCCTCCCCATGCTCCTGCTAGTTCCAACAGAGGTCCCACCCACATGGATACTGTTCATGGAGGTCCTCCCCGTGTAACCTTCGACATTTGCCTTGGTGCCCCACGCACCCTGGCTATCTCGAGTGGGGGCCTTCTCCGCCACGACGCCAGCACCGCCCTGAGGCTGCCTGATAGGGGTCAACCCTGTCCCAAAGAGCCACCTAGGGGCAGAAGGGCGGGTCGTCACCACCACAAGAAGAATCCTGGGAAGGTCCAGGTGGAAATCAAACCTGCCTGCTTCTCCGATTCGGAAGCGGAGTGCGATTCGGTGATGGAACCTTCTCCCCGCTCCTATGTATCAAGGGCTGGGGCAAGAACCAGACGCGTCATCCTCGTTCTCCCAGAATTCGAGGTCCACCGAATTCCCGTCTCTCTCCGCAGGTACATCCAGGAGGAAGAAATCCTGGAAATTCCACAGGTCTCGACCACGCAATCACCGCCTCTGTCACCAGAAGAGCCCTCTACCTCTACCAGAGATCACGTAGAGTTATTTTGGGGGCCAACGATGGTAGAGCAACGACACGACCTGTCGCCGGTAGCCGCGGGTCCTGTTCCGGAAGCTGCGATTATCAGCCCGTCATATCAGGACATCGTGGCCAGGTCACCTCACTCTTCGGAGGATGGCCCGGAATTCGGTGGCCAGTCTGCTCGTTTGCCGTATTCTCCACCGCCGAGCTTACTATCCCAAAGGTCAGCCTCGGTACCGCTTCCGGTTCCTCAGCCGCCCCCGGTTGACGAGTGGGGCAACACAAGACCAGACCCTGAGTCCGAGCCTAGGAGCTTCTGGAGTATCCTTGCAGCGGATTACTTCCCGGAGAAGTTCTGGCCGACGGCGGCACTTAATTTCCTCATACCAGAGTCTCTTACCCCTGAAGAAGTGGGATGCTTTTGTCGAACCCTGTGGGCGACACACTTCCGCCTCCATTTTGAACGGGTGGTGTACCCCAGAAGTCGTGAGCACTTCGAAGAAATCAGCGAGCAATGCCGCCTGATCGATGCAGCCGCACTTCTTGTGGCCCAGCACCCTGAGTCTCCAGGCCACCAGAGCGCCCTGCAACGAAATTGTGTTCAGAGTTTTAAAGCGCTCCACAGAATCGTCAGGGAAGCCACCCCCATGTGCAAGTCCGTGGTTGGGGACACCATGATTCTCTCCTCTTCGACCCTATCCGACGACAGCCCGATTCGCTGTGCGACATCAAGGATATGCCCTCAAGAGGCGTCGCAGTCCACATGGTCGACGTTGTGGATAAGAAAGATGAGCTTGAGTTCCTTGATGGAGACTTATCGCCCGAGGGTGTACCTCCGCTGCTCGACCCGTCAGGGAGAGTTACCCGTCAACAGAGAAACCTGCTAGGCCTCCCTGTACCCACCGAGTCGCTGGTACTCGGTCGAAGCGCTGGCAAGGGTAAGGAGCACGTTGGGATAGTCAAGCACTCCGACTCGTCCGCCTCTGTGCAGAAAATGGGCGAAGATCCTGAGAAGGCCACGTTACGCCAGCAGCTTGCTGAGCAGAAGAGGCTGGTTAACGAACTCTTGGCTGAACGCGCCGCAGAGCGACGACCCGACTATGGTAATCCCAGGCCGGGGCAGCAGGGGCAGGAACAGTTTCCCCCTGGTGAGATGCCTCCGGGAAACCCCGATCATGCTACTACCGCAGACATGGCGGAAGCCGGAACATACGGCAAGAGGGCGCAATACGTCTCGCCAAACCCCCCTGAGCGACGGGGCAATCTGAAGAATCCAATCTGGGTTCCCCCGGTTGCCCCGCAGGTCGTCCAGCCAGTTGACCCGCGGGCGGCCGAGGACGTCTACCGTGTTGAGGAACCTGGCAATGCACTTGTGGTTAGGGATCCCCACCAAGACAGGGACCCCCACCCGGAGGACCTTATTGCGGCACTCACAGCCCGCCTCGAGGCGTTGGAAACGCGGCAGGTGGCGGTCCCACCGGATGGCAAGCCTTATCCCGCGTGGGTGGATGATATGCCCACGCCTCCGGGTTTTGGGAACCCCACTTTCTCGCCTTTTAACGGGATAGGGGACCTGCCCCAGCACTTGGATCATTTCTCTTCCAGGTGTGGCCCCATGCTGGGGACCTCGGCTCCGCAAGAGGCCGCCATGCTCCGATGTTTTGTACAGACATTGGAAGGTCTGACATTCGTCTGGTACAGCAAGCTCCCTATCGGATCGGTGACCGGTTGGGAGGATCTTCGCCGGCAGTTCTTATACCAGTTCATCTCCACCGCGTGAAAGACCAGCATTGCGGACCTCCTCAAGTGCAAACAGAGGCCTGATGAGCGGGTTGCAGATTTCATCGCCCAGTGGAAAGGACTTACGTATTCCCTCGATATGCCACTGACTCAGGAGCAATTACTGATGATGTGTGTGGGGAACGTCAAGACAGAGTAGGTACCCTCCTTGATTACCCAGAACTACCCTAGAGGGTTCAGAGATTTCTCGGATAAGGCCCAGCGCCTCGAGGAGGCCCTACAACAGGCCAGTCAGGCACGTTTGCTGCCCCCTATGATCCCAGCCAAGAGGGCCGCCAGGACTGAACCCGCCGCGGTGGCTCAAATAGAAGCCCCAAGGCGGCTGGAATTGATGCCGGCAGCACAACCCCCGCAACCCCGCAGAGGTCCTCCACCTCAAGCACAGGCTCCCGCCCAGCAGCGACCGCCTCAGAACCGACAGGTTCCCCCGCGCAACGCGCCACCGCCACTGAGGCGAGACAATCAGGCGCCACCTCCTCGGCAGGCCCCTCCGGTCCCTCGACAGGACCAGACCCCCAGGGCCCCCTATCCGGAAAGAGGGTACCAGACCTATTAGTTCAACGAAAATCAGGTCCATGGCTACTTCCGAAGTGCTCTAGAGCAAGGAATTGTGCGTCTGCCTGAGTGCAAAAGGCTGGCAGAGGCGCATCTCACCGATCACCCCAACTACTGCCCTTATCATCGGATCCTAGGGCACACCCTCAAGCGATGCTATGTGTTTAAAGACTGGCTTCAGGACCAGGTCAACAACAACATAGTCAAGTTGGGCCCAGCACCATCGCAAGTGGCAGGCGTCTTTGCAGGATCAGAAATCGGCAGCGACAACGAAGGTGAGTGGCAGCAGGTCCCTAGCCGCGGATCCCAGAAATATGACGACTGGATGGCTCGAAAAACCGTCGCCCGTGCCCAGGGTATCATCCGGGCACGCCTGAAGCAGTCGGAACCTTCAGAAGAAGTAGCCGATGCCTCCGCGTCATCTTCACAGTCGACCTCCGCCCAAAAGGGCAAGCAGCGGCGACGCAAGAAGAAGCAGCGTGCACCGCCAGTGCCGTCGTCATCCCGCACTCTCGGCGACTTTATGCCCCCCGAAATGTGGATCCCTCCCAGAATCCGCCCAGCGGTGGATGACACCTCGAGCGATAGCCAAGGGTACGCTTCGGTTAACACCGTGGAGCTGGTGAAGCCCTATATGACCCCCGACGAGGGGGAACCCCAGGCAAACCTCCCCAACATTTCCAGCTGACGTCAACGTCAGCGGAATCGCAATCGCGCCGGTCATCGAGGCACGTTAGCAGGCACTGGTGGCCAAGCCGTGCACGCTACCGAGACCAGGCAGCAGGCTCAGTGTAGATCTCAGCACGCGCAGACCCATCCAACACCCTCGGCTCTACCTCCACCGCCGTTCGTGCTACTGGATCGGGGGGATCCGCCTCGTCCGTATCATAGACAGTCTTGCCTGGCTGCAGGCCAGCCTCCGCTGTCCGGTCCTAGTCCGGCGACTACTCTTCAGGACGCTACTGGTAGGCAACAAGATGTACCCAGTACTAGTCGATCGCTGGTTCAGCCAGCCGGACCCGCTGTTCCTCCAAGTGCCGAATGACCCCCTGTGAGCAGAGGTTCGCGTTTGGCACGAAAGTACGATGTTCTGAAGCACTTGGCCGGCATTCCGGCGAGGCTCTCCATCCATGAGGCCCTTCTCCTGTCATCCGAGATTCGCGAGGCACTTGCCGAGGCCCTAAGGAGCCCCCTCCAGTTCGAGATGGAGGTAGCAGCTGCAGAAGCCTTCAATACCGAGACGATTGATAACGCCGAATGTCAGGCGGTTATTTCGTTCTACGGTGAAGATGAGGACCCTCCCATACAGGGGCACATTCGCCCGTTGTATGTCACTGGCCACTTCAACGGTGTGGAAGTCCGCCTCTGCCTCATTGACACGGGTTCTGGAATCAATCTAATTCCGACCCGAACGCTGCGAAAGCTGGGTCTGTCCGAAGGTGATTGAACTCCCTCCGATCTCATGATCCAGGGGTACGACAGGACAGAGCAAACCCCAGTCGGCAAGATCCGCCTGAAGACTCAGTTTGGTGGCTTAATTACCAACACTGAGTTCATGGTTGTTTCTCAGGACACCGCCTACAACACATTGATGGGTAGGCCATGGCTCCATCTGCATGCAGCGGTCCCCTCGTCGTATCACCAGTGCCTCAAGTACTCGCTCAACGGTCGAGTAGGCATGCTCCAAGGAGATGCGTCCCCTTTCGCTTCTTTTGAGGCCCGCTATCTAGATGTGTGTTATTACAAAAGTAAGGACAAGCAAATCCTGGTAAGAGAGGATGAGCCTGCCCCGATCACAAGTGATCCCTGGGCAAGCATGGATGACGCCTATATCCTCCCGATCCACCGATTAGAGGCCACGACCCCGGACATGGGGCAATGTTTCGTTGTTTCGGGTACGCAAGGAAGGCATGTTCCCATGTCCAAGCGATGGCGGAAAATCACCTCGTACTCCTACATCAACCAGGCTCAGGTGATCCCAAAATCTCCTGCCCCTATATGGTACCGGGACGTCAAGCTGATGACAACGGCGGTGTGCCATACATGTCTCTTCCGCTGGGCTGGAATTAACCGACTCATGCCGACACGTCACCACTGCTTTGATATCATCAAACGTGGTCCCTCAGGCCGAAGGCCAGATGGGATAGGATCAAATGCATTCATTGCCATAGTCTCGGTGGCAAATGAGTCTCCTTATGTGATGACCGCTGCTGCCCAAGCCGGCGCCGACTGCCCCGTGGATTTTGATATACCAGAAGAATCTTCCGTCGCGGGAAGTCCCCCCACGGCTGGGGAGGAAGACTTGGAGGATGCTCCCCCAGCCTTTGAAGAAGGCGTGTCTGCCACGGTTGATGAACTGGTACAGGTGAACCATGGTAGCGAGGAATACCTGAGACCCACATTGATCGGTGCGGCCATGTCCCTCGAGGAGCGGCAGCAGTACGTGGACTTCCTCAAACAACACCGTGATGTGTTCGCCTGGATTTACGATGAGATGCCAGGGCTGGACCCCCAAGTGGCCGTCCACCGTCTGGGCCTCCCGGCAAAACATCGCGGGTTTATGCAGCCTCCCAGGAAGATGCACCCTTCCCATGGTGCTATGGTTGAGACCGAGGTTGATAAGCTAATCAAAGCCAACTTCGTCAAGGAGGTCCAGTACCCCAAATGGCTCGCCAACATTGTGCCGGTCAGGAAGAAGAATGGGCAGATTAGAGTCTGGATCGACTTCCGCGATCTCAATCGCCACTGCCCAAAGGATGACTTCCCACTCCCAGTGACGGAGCTGTTGATTGACGCCACGGCCGGGTTCCAAGCCCTCTCTTTCATGGATAAGTATTCCGGGTATAACCAGATCCGGATGGCCCCCGAAGACGAGGAGTCCACTGCTTTCAGGGCTCCCCAGGGTACCTTTTTCTACCGGGTAATTCCATTCGGTTTGAAAAATGCAGGTGCCACTTATCAGAGGGCCATGCATCGCATATTAAAACCGATTCTCGGGACATTGGTGGAATGCTACGTGGATGACCTTGTAGTCAAATCGTGCCAGCGCCAGGACCATCTCAAAGACCTTGAGAAAGTGTTCGGTTTCCTCCATTCCCGTCACCTGAAGATAAACCCGCTGAAGTGTGCCTTCAGAGTCACCTCTGGGAAGTTTCTGGGCTTTGTTGCCAGATACCTAGGTATTGAGATCAACCCAGAGATGATCAAGGCCATCAGCCAAATGCCTCCCCCGAGCAACATTCGAGAGCTCCGAGGCCTTCAAGGATACTTAGCCTATATACGCCGATTCATTGCGAATCTGGCTGGCATGTGTAAGCCCTATTCCCGGATCATGAAGAAAGGCGCTGCCTACGAATGGGATGAGGAGTGTCGGACCGCCTTCGAGGAAATCAAGCAGTATCTGCTCCAGCCCCCGGTCTTGATGCCACCCGTCTCCGGAAAGCCGCTGGTCCTTTATGTGACCGCCCTGGAGAGATCCCTCGGTGTGCTGCTCGCCCAGAAGAACAACGAGGGTACGGAGAATAGTCTCTACTATCTCAGCCACATGCTTCTCGATACGGAGATTCGATACTCCCCTGTCGAAAAGAGCTGCCTTGCGCTCGTCTTCGCCGTGAAGAAGTTGCGACACTACCTGCAACACCACGAGGTACAATTGATCTCTCGGGTAGATCCGCGGAAGTACATCCTGAACCGCCCCATGCTGATTGGCCGACTAGCACGGTGGGCGTTGATTCTCCAGCAGTTTGATATCAAGTTCGTGCCTTAGAAGGCCATTAAGGGACAGGCATTGGCAGACTTTTTAGCTTCCCATCCAACCCCCGCGGATCAATCCCTGGACTTGGATTTCCCCGGCGAGACGATCCTCTCAGTCGATCATGATGTCCCGTGTTGGCAAATGCATTTCGACGGCGCCTCCCGGAGCCCCACCGGTAGAAGGCTCAACGACCCCAAGCTCAATAGAGTGGGTCTGAGTATTGTTTTCATTACCCCGACGCAAGCCGTCCTGCCGGACTCGTTCCTGTTGTCAGAAGGTTGTACGAACAACGAGGCAGAGTACCAGGCTCTCATCACCGGCCTCGAGTTGGCCCTTGAGATCCATGTTCCCCATCTACATGTGAAGGGAGGTTCCGAGCTGGTAATCTGACATGTTAATGGAGACTATGTCGTCAGGAAGCCAGAGCTTGCACCGTTGCTGGAGTACACCCTCCTCCTAATGGCCCAGTTCTCTCCTCGGCCAGAGGTTACCCATGTCCCACGATCGCAGAACGGCCAAGCGGACGCCCTGGCTGGCTTAGCCACGTTGCTCGCATAACCCGAGAAAGATGATTTGGTCATACACGTGGCCCACCAGAGAGTCATTGCTCCCGTCGCCCAAGAGGACCGTGATAGCTTGCGGGTAAGTCATCTCACCGCCGGACCCTCCATATCAGGAATCCCGGGTTCGTCATACGCAGTGGTTGAAACCACCCCCAACTGGAGAGCACCTTTTGTCGAGTATCTCTAAAGTGGTCAGCTCCTGGAAGACCGAGCCGAGTGCGAGTGAATCCGACACCGTGCACTTCAATTTACCCTCCAGAGCGGCCCCAGTCTTGAGCAGATCCTCTCTAAACGGAGTTTGGATGGTGTCCTGCTCTTTTGCTCCAAGGAGGGGAGATACCTCAAGTCATGCAATAGGTTCACGCTGGTTCCTGTGGCGCCCATCAAGCTGGGCAAAGCTGTCCCATCAAATCCGGAGGTTAGGGTACTTCTGGCCATCCATGATCCATGATTGCATTGGGTATGCCAAGAGATGCCATGCGTGCCAAGTACACGCCAACTTCTTGCATCGGCCACCAGAACCCCTCCACCCCACCAAGTACTCTTGGCCATTTGCGGTATGGGGACTTGATGTAGTGGGACCGTATCCGCCGGCAAACAGCCCGCCAGTGTAGGTTCATCCTGACTGCTACAGATTTCTTCTCCAAGTGGGCAGAAGCAGTTCCGCTCAAAGAGGTCAAGGCCCATTCCATCGTTGACTTTGTGAGCTCCAACATTATCCACCGGTTTGGAGTCCCTCACGCTGTCCTCACCGATAACGGCACCAACTTCCGAGCAGCTGAATTGAAGAAATTGTACGCTAAGTACGATATCCGGTCGAACCATACCTCCCACTACCACGCGCAGGCGAATGGACAGATCGAGGCATTCAACGAGACCCTCTCTAACATTATGCAGAAGATGGTTGGTCAGAACAAGAAGATTTGGCCGGACAAGCTCCCCAACGCCATCTGGGCTTACAGGACGACGACTCGCAACTCTACCCAGGTGACCCCATATTCCCTGGTGTATGGAGCGGAGGCCGTCCTACCCATTGAGATCCAACTGCCGTCGCTACGCACTGCAGTTTATGATCACCAAACATCAGATGAGGTAGCCGAGATACGTCTAGCTGAATTGGAAGCACTGGACGAGAACCAGCTCCGTACCCTGCACAATCTGGAAAGGCATTAGGACAAGATAGCGAGAGCGTTTGACAAGAAGGTTCGTCTCTGCTCTTTTCTACAGGGTGACCTGGTATTGGCCCTTCGAGCGCCAATGATTCCCGGTAGGAAACCGCCCAAGTTAGAACCCAAATGGGAAGGGCCTTATATCATCCATAAGGTTTACCCCAATGGAGCATACTCCTTGGTGACCATGGATGGAGAGCGCATAACCCCTCCCACCAATGCCATGTTCCTCAAGCGATACTTTGCCTAGGGCAAAAGTGGTCCTGCACGACCCTAAACTGTGAGAGGGTCCTGCACGACTCTAAACTGCAACTTGGTCTTGCACGAACCTAAACTACGAGAGGGTCCTGTACGACTCTAAACTGCGACTTGGTCCTGCACGACCCTAAACTGCGAGAGGGTCCTGCACGACTCTAAACTGCGACTTGGTCCTGCACGACCCTAAACTGCGAGAAGGTCCTGCACGACCCTAAACTGCACAAAAGTCCTACACGACCATAAACTGCACCCCCGTCCTTAATGCAAGACGTTAAACTGCAAGCCAGTCAGGCCTTCCTGACCAAGGCTCGGCCTCAGGCCCCTTGGCCTCCTTGGGCCCCTGGCCCCGTCTCCACCGAGGTTTGGCCTCGGGTCCCCCCTTGGTCTTTCCCCGACTTACCCTCTTGCGGGATTGTACGACATGGTGTAGGACTATGTCCCCATTCACGTCAGATTACTTTTCGTACTGTTCATATCCTCAAATGAGGTCCTTCTCATCGTCCCGCACGACGTTAAACTGCATTGCCAGAACTACGTGTGGCTTGATTCCCATCTTCATGGGATACGTAGGAACGTTCGGACGCCTCATCTCGAGCCCAGCCCCAAGCTGTTCTCTTCCACTATTCCCCCTTGGAATAGTCTCCTTGGAGGATCTTTGTGTAGTAGGTAGTAGGCTTTCTTGGCCCCGCTCATGCAACCCCGCTCGTACAAAGATTGTAAGGGTCGCGCCATGCGCCCACTCCCGTTCTTCTATCCTCCCACGTCCTCACCGCACGACGCTAAACTGCATGGCCTTCAAGAACTATGTATGGCTTGATTCCCATCTTCATGGGATACGTAGGAATGACCGGACATTTCGTCTGTTGGCCCATCCCAAAAGCCAAAATCTTCCCCTCGGGTCAAGACATGGCAGGGTGCACACTTTTGCCCCAACTCACATCGAGCAAGCCCCGACCCGGCTGCACATTCCCCCCGGAGGTGTTTGCCCCTTTCATGGATGGACACAACTATGCTTCACCCACTCCTTGACTGGGATTCCATCATTTTTCACACCCAGAGGGACCCCCAAGAACGGCCTGGATACAATGCCCAAGGGCTCTCCTACCGATACGGGCCAACACCCTCTAGGGCTTTCAAGCAACAAATCGATACAAGTCCCGCGTTGCGAATTTGGTCAGCGGTCGACGCTCATTTGTTGCCCCCCATACGGGTCACCATAGGAACGCTGTGTTTCGAACATGGTCAACAGTGTCCTGGATCTTCGGGTCCACCTCGAGATGCCCCAGGCATCAAGAATAGTGATTCATTCTGCCTCATCCCGAGGTGACAAACTTTCCCCAGGTGGTGCTAGCGATCCGGGCCACGACCCAGGATTCCTCATAAGGGTGTATGGTGTGATGTGGGACTACATCCTCATTCACGTCCCATGCCGTACACCCTTCCTTTACGAGGCCCAGCCTCAGGCCCCTTGGCCTTTTCGGGTCCCCTGACCCCTCGTCCTCTTTGCAAGACGTTAAACTGCAAGCCAGTCAGGCCTTCCTGACCGAGGCTCAGCCTCAGGCCCCTTGGCCTTCCCGGGCCATAGGCCGGGTCCTCTCTTATAGGATTGTACGGTATGGTGTGGGACTATGTCCTCATTCACGTCTGCTTCTTCGCCATACTGTACTCCTTTCTTAGGAGTATATTACTCCCCACCCCAGTCCAGTATGACATTAAACTGCATTTCAAGAACTACGTATGGCTTGATTCCCATCCTTATGGGATACGTAGGATCGCCCGGATGTTTGAAACTTCGGGTCCAGCCCCCCACCTCTTAATGATTCCCCCTTCTCTTGGGAATCCGCCGCCTTCGGGTCACCCTCACGGCGTGTCCCTCGACCCCTTGCAGTGGTCCACCGGTGTCAAGAGTACTCTGGTCTATTGCCAGGAGGGTCAGGTTCAGCTTGGTCAGGTTCCTTCCATTTTTCGGGCTTCATGCCCCCATTCATTCGGACCCATCACCTACGCCCTGGGTGAAACCCCCGTGAGCAGTCTGGATACAACGCCCCAGTTCTCTCCCACCGATCCGGGCTGGTTCCCCCAAGGTCCTTGGGCAGCAAATCGATATGAATCCTGTTCTTGAGCAGTTGATGCTCGTTTGATGCCTCATTCCATCAACGGTCAGTGTGATATTGATGCTGCTTTTTCGCCACGGTCGGCAGTACTCCCATATCGTTACACCGGTGCCCCCAGTCCTTGAGTGAATGGCTGCATGATTCACATTACTTTTTCCACCCCCATTCTGACCAGGAAAAATCTCGGCACTCTTGACACTATCCCTCCGTGCATCTTCGCATATCCAGGGGATAGGACCACGATGTGGCGTACTTTGAGGTTCTTATGGTCTGAGCTCTAAGACCTTAAACTAAGATCTGCTCCTATGGTCTGAGCTCTACGACCTTAAACTAAGATCTCCCTAATTGGGGTTCCCGGTCCTGTATGACGTTAAACTACATTTCAAGAACTACGTGTGGCTTGATTCCCATCCTAATGGGATACGTAGGACCACCTGAATGTCCAAAATTCGGGTCCAGCCCCATTTCTTGGGAATCCTCATCCCATCCCGGCCCCATGGCCTATCCTTCATCCATGAGAGGATCGTATGGTGTGGTGTGGGATTATGTCCTCATTCTCGACGGTTTCTTAATGACCACGCCATGTTTCCCCACCCGCTGAGCTGTTTCGTCGATCCCTTTTTCGGCTGTTCACCAATGTGCTTAAGAGTACTCTGGTTTATTACCTGGAATGCCAATCTCTACTCGGACACGTCCGCACCCGCTTTCCAGGCTTTGCGTATCCCCGCATTAGGGCTTTCATCATCTTTCACACCCGGAGGGACCCCCATGAACGGCCTGGATACTACGCCCAAGGGCTCTCCTACCGATACGGGCCAACGCCCCCCGAGGGTGTTGGATGACAAATCGATAAAATCCCGCATTGCGAATACGGTCAGCGGTTGATGCTCGTTTGTTGTTCCCACCTCAGGCTAATGCGATATAGATGCTATGTTTCCTCCATGGATAGCAGTTTCCCTATTTCGCCACACCAACCCATTAAGCCCAAATGCCGGGTACACAATTCACACCCTTCATCACTTCATCATGTCCATGTAGAGTCTCGGAACTCTTGATACTTTTCCCCCGTGCACGTCTGCGCATTGGAGGAACAAGCTACGTCAGAAGTGCCCTTCGGAACTCTCTGCTGACTCCCCATCGGTGGACGCCCCAAGTATTGCGATGAGGATACCCCCCTTGTTTCCCATACCGAGTTTATCTCACGTGGGCTTAGGGATTGGGTTGACATATGTGCTTACTCGGGAGTTGTCACCACCCACGGTCCGAGCTCTAAGACCATAAACTAAGACTCTCATCTGGAACTACGTCCAAGACCCCTTGTCTTTGGGTCCAGCTTGAGTTCAGCTAGTTCACCTCTCTCGGGTCCTACCATTGGGACCCCGGCCACAGGGCTGCGTGGCGCAGTGAGGGACTACGTCCTCATTCACGTCGGGTTTGCAATAACTGCACCACGCACGCCCCCATTCTGAGGTTCAGTCCTCCTATTCCATGTCCTGCATGACATTAAAAGGCACCCTTCAGAACTACGTGCAGCTTGATTCCCATTCTCATGGGATACATAGGACCACCTGGATGTTTAAGATTCGGGCCCAGCCCCACCTCCTAGTGATCTCATGATCTCCTGATCACCTAGGCTATTTGGCCTATCGCTCTCCAGGAGGGGGAGGTGTAGGTATGATACAAGGTTTTGGGCACCGTGCCCCCTTCCCCCGGAAACCTTCCATCTCTCGACCACCCTCAAAGTTGAGTCCCATGACTCCTTATAGTGGTTCACCCTTGTATTAAGAGCACTCTAGTCTAGGACCAAGAGTTTTATATTCAACTTGATCAAGTTCCTTCCACTGGTCAAGCTTTGTTTTCCCCTCCATTCGGACTTCCATCACCTTTCACACCCAGAGGGACCCCCAAGAACGGCCTGGATACAATGCCCAAGGGCTCTCCTACCGATACGGGCCAATGCCCCCGAGGGTTTTTGGACAACAAATCAATAAAATCCCGCGTTGCGAATATGGCCAGCGGTCGATGCTCGTTTGTTAGTCCTCATTTCAGGCTAACGCGACAGGATGCTGTGTTGCGAACATGGTCAGCAGTAATCCTCTGTCGTCACGCCATCCCCTTCAGTCCTTGAATATTGGTTGCATGATTCACATTATTTTCCACCCCATCATGTCCAGGTGGAATCTCGACACTTTTGGCGCTATCCCTCAGTGCACCTTTGCATGCTAGGGGGACAAAGCTGCAATCTGGCGTCCTTTGGGACTCCCATGGTCCGAGCTCTAAGACCATAAACTAAGACCCATTCGGGACTACGTTCAACTTGATTCCCATCATCGTAAGATACGTAGGACCGCCCAGACGCCCTGTCTCCGGGTACAACCCATTCAGGAAGCCAGTCTCTCTCCCTGTTTCACTTCTGTATAGGCCCCTTGGCCTAATGTTTCCCTCCCCGAACGGCGTACAATTTGATGTGGGATCATGTCTCCGTCAATTGTGTTTTATAACACTGCGCACATTTCCCGCCTAGCATCGTCTCTGCTACGTCTGCGCTGCATGACGATAAAATGCATGCTTGGTCCTATCATACGACCCTAAACTGTGACACTATCGTCCTGGCCGCACGACGAAAAACGGCACCGCATTCTGGTAACCTCGTTGTAGAGGACATCACGTTGGGTACTGGCCACGCGCCATGCCATTTGTCAACACCCATCGCGGCTTGATCCTTGTGGCGATATCACGGCCTACTATTCTAGGCCTGTCGCTTCACAAAAAAAACCCATTCACCTTAAAGAACAAACAAGATACATCAAATTCCGCTTCTTTTAGTGCAAGGGCCACGTCCGCACTCCCCTTTTCCACTGGCACTGGTATCCTACCATGTCATATCCAGAACTACGTATGGCTTGATTCTAATCCTTATGAGATACGTTGGAGCGCCCGGGTACTTCCCCGTGGGCCCAGCCTAACCCTTTTGTTCGGTCCCTCGACTCGAGCATTTCCCCAGAGAGTGCATGGTAAGTAGGACCATGTCCTCGTTCACGTCAGGTTTTGATGTCATGCGTCCACTGATCCCTTTTCCTATCCATGGTCCGAATTTTATGACCCTAAACTAAGATCACCCCAAGGGAAAAGAATCTGCTCCCTCTCTCTAATACGTTTCGTTGCCGTATTCAGATGTGTTTTGACAAAGATCCCGAAGCGTGGGATTTTCACAGGGACGTTCCCCTCATCCCATTACCAAGCTTCGTGAGCTCGCTATTTGGATCCTCATCCTCTTCCACATCCAAAAGGACCCTCGGACGATGTGGATACTAAGCTTAAGGGCTCTCCATGAATGCTGGACCTAAGGGCCCTTCAGTCGTTTCGGGCCAACATCCCTACGGATATCTGACAACATTTGTGACATGGTCCCGTGTTTCGAACATGGTCAACGGTCGACCCTCATTTGTTTTTCCTCATTTCGGGCTAACGCGACAGGATGCTGTATTGCGAACATTGTCAGCAGTAATCCTCCATCGTCACGCCGCCATCGTCGTGATCCGAATCTCGAGCGTCATGATTCACACATTTCCACTCCCTCATGTTCAAGTGGAACTCCATCATACTCGGCTCTTCTTCATCGCGCATCTAGGTGCGCTAAATGATCGTGTTAGTGTCATCGGGCCGGTAGTCACCGAGTGCCCCTTTTCCCTAACCTTCCCCCTTTGTGTTGGGAAATTCCCACCACTACTGCTTGTTTCCCACACCGAGCACGACTCATGTGGGCTTAGTAGTTTTGGCGAGATGTGTACAAACGCGGGCAGGCTGTTCCCCGTCCCGCATGACGTTAAACTGCACTTTCAGAACTACGTACGGCTTGATTCCCATCATCACGTGGGATACGTGGAGACACCCGGGCATTTCACCTAGGGTCCAGCCCCTAGAATCACGAAATCTTGTTCCTCCCCATTTCCAGCCCTCACCAGAGAGGCCCTATCTGAAAGAAAGAATGATCCGTGATCAGGCCGATGCGCCCATCTGGCGTACTCCCACCACGGTGGTGAAACTACCAAAGTGTTGGATTCTGTTTGAACAAACCACCACTCCATATTCCACGCTTTGCGTGCCCCTTATTCGGACCCTCGTCCTCATTCATGTCTGAAGGGACCCCCTAACAGTATGGATGCTCGACCTATGGTCCGCCTTCTGTCCTGGGCCAACGTCCCGAAGGATTGATCAACAACACTTGTGACATGGTCCCGTGTTTCGAACATGGTCAACGGTCGACCCTCATTTGTTGTCCCCATTTTAGGCTAACGCAGTAAGGATACCGTTTGTCCGCCATGGTTAATGGTTGTCCTTTATTGTCACGCCATCCCCACAGTGTTCCGAATTTGGGTATCATGATTCACACTTCCGATTTTCATCTGTTTGAACCGATTTCATCGCCCCTGGCGTTGCCCCATTTGTGCATAAGAGCATGTTGAAGAAATGGTAATTCGGCCATCCTGGAAGTTCCTCCTCCGATCAAGCCTTCCCCATCTTTCGGGAATCTGGACTGGCTTGGGGAATTGTCGTCAAACGTCCCACAAACATTGTAGGGATTTAACAAGGCAATTCAACAGTGGAAATCGTGTGTGCCATGGCATTCAAATCAAAGGTAAAATTTGGAAGCACGAAAGTACCAATAAAAGGGTTTTGGATTTTTTACAATACTCGGGGGTTGACTTCCCCCACAGACGGGTTGACCCCGTCAAAAGAGCGTTTCATCTCCACCACCCGCTGACTTGCGGCGTCCAAAGCCTGTTGCTGCTGATTCAACTCCTGCTCCTCTTCAGCAGCGGCAGGGCGTAATTCGTCAACTCTGGTCCTGGCCCTTTCTACCTCGGCCTGGACGGCAGCCATCCTTCCGAGGTCTGCCCCATATGCTCCTCAGCCTCTGCCAGCTGGGCCTTCAATCGTGAGACCAGTTCAGACTGCGCATCAAGAGTGGCTGAAAGCTCGTTGGCCCGGATCTGCATCTGTTGGACATCGCCTTCAGCCTCCTGGAGCTTCCTAATGCTGGTCGCCTTCCTCCGCTGCCATCCCACGCTCAGCCCACGATCATACTCCCGGATCTTCTAAGCCGTGAGGTCTCGGATGAGCGCGTGAGGGCATTGGGCATCCACTCCCCCAGCACACAGTTCGCGCAGCCGCGAGCGGAGCCTATCCATTTCGGCTAGCCATTACTCTTGGGGAGTGTCCCTGATAAAGCGCGTGATTAGCTTCCACGAACGGCGACGGACTATGCAGCTCTCTTCCTCATTGGAGGCTGTTTCGTCCCAATCCGCGCGGCTGGCAGGCTCGTACGCAGAGTATGCCTGCAGGAATTCCTCAGCGGGATCTTCATCTGGTGTTGAATCTGGTACGACACCTGACGCCGATGCAGTCAGGACAGGACTGGGACCGACCTGTTGATCCTCTTCTTCAGAGTCCACCTCAATGACTTTGGATATGGCCCTGCTGGCGGACCCGCCAGTGATGATGTGCGTCGCATCTTGAGGAGATGGAGGGACTATCGCCACCATCACCGGAATGCCCCTAGGAGGGATGCCGCCAGACATCCCGACCAGCCTCGCCGCAGCGGCCCACGCCAGCTGAAGAACTGTACGACAGAGAGACATAAACTTTAGTTGGCATGGCCTACATGTGACAATGAGGAGACCGGTTGAGGAGACCTACGAAGATAGACCTCCGACCGCTGCTCCTGATCCGGTACTGAGGGAACCCCGAGACGAGGCCCCCCGTATACTTTTGGAAGATCTGGAGATTCCAGAGGAGCCGCCCCAGGCGCCCTGGTCCCACCAGGCGCAGAACTGGACGCAGCCATAGGCGCGGGTTCTGAAGGTCCCGAATCATCACCCACCGAAGAGCGATAACGAGGCCTACGAACAAGTTCCTCCTGCATGGCTCAAACATTGGTGAGAAGTCCATAGAGACCCAAAAACTGGTCTTAAGGAGAGAAGTTCGGAATGCTACCTCGAGAGCCTCCGCGAAGTCGTCGGATTCTGAGCTTCGGTCTCCGACCTCGCCCTCCTCCAACGGGCTCCCTCCGCAAGCCTCATCCTCCCGAGAAGAGTTCTCTGATTCATCTTGCAAGGGGAAATGCTCCCTCAGATCGGCAGCCTATGACTCTGGGGGCACCGTCTGATTCAACAGTACCCTCACCCGATCCGTCATTGGGCGAGGAACACCGCTGGAGTAGACGTAATCCTCCAGCTCGTCCAGGTATTGCTCTGCATCTGCCAGAGACACCATGAATCCAGCCCGAACTGGGCCTATTCCCGGCAATTCCATCCCGAGGCGATTCAGGTGGGCCCACATCTCAGGCGGGCTTAGGAATTGCCGGTTGACATCCCAAATGTCCCAAGCTTCCGGAAAGACAGCATCTTCTGCCATGTCAATGTGATGCAGCTGCTTCCCCGGAGCCTGAGTGGATATCCTACGGAATCCCCTCGGTGGCCGCCCCTCCGAATGGACCTGCTCTTCCGAAACCACCGGATCCACCGTTGCTGCCATACCCTCGGCCGGTGCAGGTCTCGCCGCCATGGCATCCCCGCTACCACGAGCAGCCCTAGCTTCCCTCCGACCTCGACCTCGAGATAGAGGAGGCCCACCGTCACCAACCCGGATCGTTGGCTGCTTCAGCATCTCCCCCGAATAAGCGGCCTCCCAACTGATGGCGTACTCCTTCACTAATCCGAAGGCGGTGGTGGATGGAGGCAATTCAATCCGCATCTTTCCATCTTCTCATGTGAACATGAGCGACAGCTACCTCATCACACACGGGTGCTCCTCGTGACGCACCTCCCAGTAGACCTGCGGGGTCAGCCGCTGGAGGCACCAGAACTGCCTCGCAAACCGATGCGGGGTGTACGGTTCACAGAGTGGCTCACGATCTATTCGTGCCACCAAAACTCCACCTCGGAAAGCCAGAAGGTAAGCCCGATGTTCTTCCATTCCCCGCCCGTCATCAGTGAGCATCCCCGTCGGCAACGGGTAGGGATGGAAATTGAACTCATCCGCCCTCCACACCCGATTCAGCACCATTGGAACGAACAGTTTGAACGGGAAGCTCCTGACCGCGTTCAGGATGGAGGGGAGAAAGTTCGATCCTGGCGGCGAAATGGGGTTTGGATACTCGTAAATCCCCCTGATGTGCGCTGTGATCCACCCATACAGGAGGTGGAAGGGCCCGCATATTCTTGGCGGCTTCTTGACCTCGCTAATATGCCGCAACATTCTGTACAATTTGGTGAGCATCGGAATCCCCAGGTTGATCCGCTGCCCCATGGCCAACATCGATGCCATGATGAACGACCTGGGCCGCACCCCCATGCTTGTATCCCTCACTGGTAGGATCCACCCACAGATGAGAGCCGCGATGAACGCCGCCAGCCTGACTATTGGCTGTTGTTCAGTGCTAACACTGAAACCCCAAGTCTTCCATTGGCTGTCCTCCAAGACCCGCCAATACGAGTGCCCCTTGCCCCGTTGGAATGCCCTTGGAAAAGTTCGAGGCCTCGGCGGGAACTCTCGATTATCTGTGAAATTCAGGAAGCATTTAAACCACCTCCTGAAGTGGACGTCCCTCACTGCCTCTTTATCCTCGCCAGGGACAAGTGCCATCAGTGCCGACTCCAGTCGCGACATTTGCTCTGGATCCCCCCACGCGCTGGAAACGGGGAGGAATTCGTCATACATGGCCCCCAAGATCGGGACCCCGGAAATCTGGTGGACATCCCACAGGCTGATGCCCACCTCCCCGTGATGAAGGTGAAAAGTGTTGGTCCTGGATGACCATCTACCCAGCAATTCCGGCATCAGCTGCTTCGGTTGGTAAATGTGGAATTGGGAGGCCCATGCCGCCTCATACAAACCCACTCTCCTCAAATCGGCCCCGAAATCCTCGCATGAGGCGCCTACCCAGCAGGCCGAGGCCCAGTCGTCGGTAAAGTTGCCGCCCTGATGCAGGTCCCACTCATCGGACCATCCCTCCTTCGGATCCTGCAGAGCCGCCTTCAGCATGGTGCGGTAGAGAGGAGGGGACGTCTCCGGTTGCAGTGGCTTCCTGTTGATATCATTCACATGGTTGTAGAGACAGTCAGTGGTGACGGGTGTGAAATCCTCCCGCGCATGACCATCGGACGCCCTGAACCATTGGTGCTAGAACGGCGTGCTCCTGAACCAGCAAGCTGGTTCATCCCTACTCGCCTCAGGGATGAAGACATCATCCCTCAGCCCGAAGCCGTACAACGGCAGTTTCTTGCATTGCGGATAATCTTTCTGACCCTCCGAGAGCAGATCTGTCAAAGAAGTGTGGTCCGAGTGGCTCCGAACCATCTCCCCCAAACCTGGACGGTTGGCCATCTCATCCCGACGAGCAGCATCCGCAAGGACCCCCAAGACAGCTTCTTGATGGGCCATTTTGATTCTGGCCCTCAGAAAAGGATTCTTTCGGATGGATCGTGAAGCCTGACCGCGAAGCTCGATCGCAAAGACGGATCGCGAAGATCGGTCGCGAGCCCAAGCCGCGAAGTCTGGTCAAGGCCGACAAGAAGTTCGCCTTGCGCGGACGCGGAGTTGGAGACCCGCGGTTCGCCGCGAAGCTCGATTCGCGAAGGACTGTCGCGGAGTACGCGGAGCTTCGCGAAGTCGAGAGCACAAAAGGACAAGGCACGTAAAGACAAAAGAGGGTGGACCCCCTATTTATAGGCGGCGACCCCGGAGCATCGTGACACGCCTCACTCGCGCGAAGCATCACGGCGCGTCCGGATCCGCGGCCTCGGCGAGCATCGCGGGTCCCATTCGCGATGCCGCACCGCGAACCACCGACTAATTTTGGCAATTTTCCCTCAGACTTCGACCCTTCGCCCTCCGCGGCTCCAAGTCTGAGGGGGGGCATTTGTTGGCGCCAAAAATCTGGCCCAAAAGAAAAGAACGAAGAAGGCCGGCGCGCTGCCTCGCGAAGCTCCATCGCGAAGCGCCGCCGCGAAGCACCCCGACCATCGCGGCCTCGCGAAGCTCCAGAGGCGGTGATGCTCCGCGAACGCATTTGACGTTCGTGAGCCGCCGCGAAGCTCCAGAGGCGGTATTGCTCCGCGAACCCATTTGACGTTCGCGAGCCGCCGCGAAGCTCCAGAGGCGGTAATGCTCCGCGAACCCATTTGACGTTCGTGAGCCGCCGCGAAGCTCCAGAGGCGGTAATGCTCCGCGAACCCATTTGACGTTCACGAGCCGCCGTGAAGCACCAGAGGCGGTAATGCTCCGCGAACCCATTTGACTTTCGCGAACGCGCCGCGAAGCATCGGAGGCAGCACGCGAGCCCTGCTTCGCGGAGCCCCTTCCCTATAAATACTCTACTCCCCCCTGAGTCCCAAGGACGGACAATCCGACCTTTCGGCTTCTCCTCTCCCACATCGCGAATCACGCTTTGCCCCGGGAATCATGAGCTCCGCGAGGTATTTCTACTTTGCGAGATGACTCTACTTTTTCTCGTTTTGAGCCCCTCTTCCGGGAGGGATGCCCTTCGCGAAGCTCAAAGGCGTTCGCGGAGGAAGGGGATTCCCAAGGGAACCCGGGAAGCCGTGGAGCGTTTATGCTTCGCGAAACACCCAACCCATGCTAGTAATCCCTATGCCAAGGCAGGATAACTATGCATCGCGAAGCACACTGCTTCGCAGGACCCTGCTTCGCGAGGTACCCCTTCTTCGCGAGACAGTGCTCCGCGAACACTGTTCCACTTCGCGAAGCACCTCCAACTCACACCTATTCCCCATGCTAAGGCCAAGGCACCCCACTTCGCGAAGCACACTCCTTCGCTTAGCGATTCCTCTTTCCGTGCGACCTTCCAGGTTTGTATGATGTGATTTCAAAGTCCCATGGACAATACCACCCGTAGCATTGCTTCGCCTAATTCTTCTTCGCATAGGCACGCTAACGGCTATTGCTTATTCGCATAGCCACGCTAACGTGGACCCCACGATGGTTCGCCCCACTACCCCCCTTTTACCATGGCCTTACAGATACCTTCCCTTCCCCAAGGACCAGAGGGTACCAGTTATGTAAGTCCTAGGGGTGTGGAGTGAACCCACCTCGTCCGAGCTGCAGGATGTTAAACTGCCAAGCACCACGTCCTCAACACATGACGTTAAACTATGATCCGACCTCGTGCCCCTCACGAAGGGTCCCCCCAGTTCGAACATTCTTTACACCACTCGTCTCCACGGGAATGGAACTCTTCCTCACATGGAATGAGATCCTCCTTGTCGGAGTGGCGTTTGTTCGTAGGAGAAGGGCGACCCTAGTTCCCCAACGGATGGCTGCACCCCTGCATCTCCGTACTTCCCCATTACCAAAGTCGGTGGAGGGCATGATATGGGACGAGGTACCTCCCATTATTGGACCAAGGTCCATATTTCTCGCGCTTTGTCGCACCTTGGGCCGCCCTTGCGTAAGTCCCAACACCAACCATTTCTAGGCACCTTCTGCCTAATAGTCCTACCTACATGACTCTAAACTATAGTATTATCCCTACCTAACAAATGATAGGATTCCTCTCCCCCTAAACAGGAGATGCCTTGTACGCCAAGCATAAGATGCCTAACGCCATGATCACAGTGGCGTAACATCAAGAGCGTTGGAATCCGTTCAAACATTCCAGCACTCCACCCCACGCTTCGCGTGTCCTTCATTTGGATCGTCATTCACTTCCAAGTCTGGAGGGACCCCCTAACAGTATGGATGCTCGACCTATGGTCCGCCTGCTGTCCTGGGCCAACGTCCCGAAGGATCGATCGACAACACTTGTGACATGGTCCCGTGTTTCGAACATGGTCAACGGTCGACCCTCGTTTGTTGTCCTCATTTCCGGCTAACGTGATATGGATGCTGCGTTGCGAACATGGTCAGCAGTAATCCTCCATCACCACGCCAATCTCACAACGTTCTGAATATTGGGCATGTGATTCACACTTTTCAACTCCCTTTGTTGGGATAGATTCCAATGCCCTTGGCGTTATCCCGCTCATGCACTTGCGCATAGGCACATACCTCAACCCACTAGTGAGTTGGGATTCCATCATGGCCATAGATGAGGAAGACATTACGGGCAGCTTCATGTACAAGCCCCCTTCACCAGTGTCACTCCTTAGTGGCACCCGTGCAGCTTCCTAGCGTAAGCCCCATTCACCATTACCGCTCCATAGTGGCACCTGGGCCTCCATCCTGGAGTAAGTCCCAACACCATGGGCCGCTCAACGCTTAAGCCCCTCTTCGCTTCTCACGGACGCACCCTTCGCGACGTGATCATCAGGTCCTTGCAACCTCTTGTTTCTCACACCAAGCATGACTCACGTGGGCTTAGAGTGAGCACCGACCCTTACCTCCAACCACCTGAACTATGAGGTCTTTGATCCATGCCAAGGTATGGTACGTAGGAAGCCTTCACATGGTTCAAGCCCACCACCAGTGGACCCACGGGTCTACTTTCACGTCGGTTCACCGGCGAACAATTTGAACTACGAGGACTTTGATCCATGTCATGGCGTGGTACGTAGGAAGCCTCCACGAGGTTCAAGCCCAACCATCATCCAATTCACGTCGTGTTCTACCTACGTCCAGAATGACGTTAAACTACATTCTGGTCCAGTGGTAAGCCATTGCGACCCATCCCATTTGAACTACGAGGTCTTTGATCCGTGTTAAGGAATGGTACGTAGGACGCCTCCACGAGTTTCAAGCCCACCAATAGTGGACCAAGGTCTACTTTCACGTCGGTTCACCGACACACCCACCCGTCATTTCACGTCGGGTCCCATCCTGGTCTAGTGGTAAGCCATTGCGATCATCACCTTTTGAACTACGAGGTCTTTGATCCATGCCAAGGCATGCTACATAGGAAACCTTCCCAAGGTTCAAGCCCACCATTAGTGGACCCACGGGTCTACTTTCACATCCGTACGCCGACAATTCCCATCGGACCAAGGTCCACATTCACGTCGGTTTACAGGCACCATTCTCCGAACTATGCGGACTTTGATTCCCTGCCACGGGGATACGTAGGAAGCCCCATCAAGGCTCAATCCCAACTTCACTGTCGCCCCTCCCCTGCGATGGTCCCATCTCACTCTCCTTCCACTCCAATCACCAATCGCCCACAGGCTGGCCCCGGTATAGATATCCTTTTAAGGAGAATCCCTCAAATCCGGTCTATCCTAGCTAATGCTCTGGTTGGGTTGATCCGTCCCCGCCGGACGTTAAACATGCGACATACCCTGTGTTGAACACGGGAAGCTGAGGAAAACCTCAGATATGTGTCTATGATACATAATTCCCCGCGCTCGATGTGGGATGCCTCAGGCTTACACGCCCTCTAGAAGCCTTGTGATCAAGGATAACAGACAAACATGCCAGGTACCCCAGCATCCAGACACGCTACTAATGCCTCAAACGTGACTACTCCCCTGACTGAAGGTTGCTGCCCTGACTGGACCCTTTGGAATGTCCCGACAGAAGCAGTGTAATTAACCGGTGTCCATGGAAACATGGCACTGGGAAGAGTTTCACGAACTACGTATTAAATCTATAAGGGAGACCCGGACTAGGTGACGAGTTCCGAGGAGGAATCCACGGAAGGAAGAACCGACATCCCATCATCCCGTTTCGATCAAGGAGCAGACGTCCCTGAATAAGGAGCGAATGCCGCCCGCCTTTGGAAAGCGGGAATGCGGGGCAACAAAGCCGCGCATCCTCCACGGACGGGTGCACGCGCCTCGGCGAAAGCGTCAGAAACACACCTATTTCCAGGTTTGAAGAAATTATATTTTTGTTTTTCATTTTCAAGTTTTTATTGATATAAATTATATCAAATTGATGTAAAATGTATGTTCTTAAAATGTTTTGTTACTGAAGAAGTTTATGTTTTTCAACCCTCTTTCTTTGAAAATGAAATTTTTTTCCAACCATTCTATTAAATTGTTTAACGCTTTATAAGATCTCAAACAAGCACCTCATTCTTTTTATGAATGAGGTTCTTTAATTTTATTAAAAAATGGTTTCAAGAAAGGAAATTTTTATCCAAATATTTTTATTAAAATACTTTCTGTTGATATTTTATTTGTTTAGATATATGTAGATGATATAGATTTTGGATCAGATTTTAAAATAATTTGTAATGATTTTTCTTCATTTATGTCTTTGTGAATTTTACATGAGTTTAATGGAAGAATTACAGTTCATTCTTGGACTTAAAATTTCACAAAGGAAATATGTAATTTTTATTAGTCAATATAAGTATTATGTAGACTTAGATAAAAAATTTGGTCGTGATTCCTATAAATCCCTGAAAAATACTATCTGTAATAATTGTAAATTAGATAGCGATGATTTGGGTAAATTAATTGATTTTACAGTTTATAGATGTATGATAGGTTACTTGCTATATTTAACTACATCTAGACCCAACATAATTTTTAGTGTTTTTTTATGTTCTAGAATTCATGCTAATACTAAAGAATGTTATTTTAATGCTGTAAAAAGAATAATTAGATATGTTAAAGGAACAATTTATTTCGGTTTATTTTATCCAAAATATAACTGTTTTGATATAACATCTTATTCTGATTTTGATTTTGAAGGCTGTATAATTGACCGAAAAAGAACATTAGGCTTGATTCATTTTCTGGGAAAATGTTTAATTTCATTGTCATCTAATAAACAATTATTTTTTTCATTATCTACTGCAAAAGATGAGTATAGATCTGCTACTAGTAGGTGTGCTCAAATAATATGTATTATGAAAACCTTATGTGATTTTGGTATTTATCTTGATAAACTACATACTTATTGTGATAATACATATGAAATTTATTTTTCTTAAAACCCCTTAAATCATTCCAAAACAAAACATACTGATCATAGATTTCATTTTCTTCGAGATCATGCGAATAAGGGTGATATTGTTTCAGAATTTATCCCTTCTATAAATCAACGTGAAGATATTTTTACAAAGCCTTTAGACTCTACTCAGTTTTAGAAAATTACATTTTCTCTTGCTCTATTTGAATTCAGATTTTCATTACTACATATGTTTAGTGGGAGCATGTTTTCACTTTTGTTTATTTATAAAATAGGGGAGAAGTTCTGGATAGTGGTTTACATGGTTTTAGGGATAAATATCTGGTTTTAATCATTCTAGAAATTCAATTATTGTTTAAATTCTTTGGTTTTGTAATAAAAATAAGGTGGGATATTGTTTGTACATGTGAATATTTTTGTTAATTTGATTTCATATGATTTTTTTTGATGACTTTTCCTCTGAATTTTGATGATATCATAAATTAATTTATTTGGATTTCTGTGATTCTTATCACATTGTATGGATATGATATTTATCTATACATTATTAGTTAATGAGGGTGTTTTAAAATTCTTATATATTTCTCTAAAAATTCATTGAAGTTGCTACAATGGATTTTGAAACTCTACATTTCATTATTTATAACATTTCAGTATTTATTTTACTGCATATTCTAAATTTATCAGAATTTCATAAAACATGATTGTATGTTAAGATATGAAGTTTATCATGATTTAATTTGTTTACATTAATGTATAAAAATATCTTTTTTATCAACTTTTAATTACATGGAGTTATTCTATGCTATTTTGTAGTAGAATTTTTTCCAGAATTGTTTTCTGTTAGTCCGAGTAGATTTACCAAGGGGGGAGGGTGAATTGAGTGACATTAAAAATTTATATAAAAAATATTTTAAAAAAATGTTTTCCCCCAAAGGATAGATACAACCTACTTAATCAATGCTATACTATTATAAGAGTTTTACTATTTAAATAACTCCATAAGAGATTGATTAATTCTCAGTAATTTTTATGTCAGTTACTAATGTTACTTTTGAATATGTTCTACAAAGACAATATAGTTATAACTTCATTCCAAGAGAAACTATCAAATTGAATTTAGTGATTTTTCAGTTTTATAGAAAAAGAAGTAAAACAGTGAAGACTTAATTAAGCGGCACAGTAGATATGAAACAAGTGGTTCAGTTTCAAGATGAGACGTAGTCCATTCTAGTTGGAGATCACTTACAACCAAGCAGTTTATATAAATAAACCTGATCCATACCCTGGAATGTAGTTAAAATAGTACAAAGTAATTTCCAAGTCACACAATGACCTCCTCCATAGTTTTTCGTGGGTAACAATAAGCAGGACACACAGGGACATCTTCCAAACTTATCTGTGGGTATGTACAAGTAACAAGAATATGTTTTAGTAAGGATATCTTGTATCATACAGTTAAATGAAAGAGACAGAGTGTGTTATTATAAATAAAAACAAACTTTTCAGAAGTTATTAAAAAGATATGCAACAGAGCAGAAATATTGATAAATGTTTAGAAGTTCTCTAGGTGTTAGTTTTTCCAGCTCTAGACTTCTGGGATGAAGCAGATGCAGGAACCAAGTACTCATATAGAAAACAGAGTGTCACAAGACAGCAATATTGGCATGTGTTCTTCATGATGTTTGACAGTCTGAAGAGTTCCTCTATTCTGTGATTCATGTATGCTTTATGTTTTCTTCGGAAATTTCACGTTGTATGCAATAATCATTTCTTAAAAATATTCTTAAGTGTGTTCCTCTTTTTCATGCTCATGCCCGCTTGGTTCTCCTTCTTTTGTTACCTTTTTTTATTTGTTTCTGGGCCACACTACTCTTTTATCTTGGAGTGAATGTGTTCGAGGAAATAGGATGCATGTGTTCTGGATCACATACCTCATACAATCAGGTGAAATGTCTAAAAAGAAGCATTAATTATGTCAGTTCATTTAAAATCATTAAACAATGACTTTAGTGATTAAATCGAAAATGAAAAAGCTGACTAGGAAACAGTGTCATAGTTTGTCATGGAAATGGTGTATCCTTCACACGGTATCTAGATTGGTCATGGTGTCTCGTGGTCACAATGTATGGATGCTCACGATGTCTTCTTGTTCACAGTGTCTTAATTTTCACAGTGTCTAAATGTTCAGGGTGTCTGAATGTTCATGGTGTATGCTTCAGGGTTTCTGCTTCACAATGTCTTCATCACGGTGTCTTCTACACATTGTCTACTTCACAGTGTCTACTTCATGGTGTCTCAGACATAGGAAAATATATATGTTCATACATATGCCATGAAACTTATGGAATGAATTAAACATAATCATTTTTCAAAGAAATCTTTATAATGCGAGTCAAATGATAGTCTATAGTACCCAAACTAACTGTATAGCCTTTAAGAGCATCAAATATCTTTTACTAAGCTACTTTACATTTTATGTGAGATAGATTACATAGAGTTAACATAGTTTATATACTAAATCGTATTTGGGATCATTAAAAAATGATTAATACATAAGGATTTCAAACATCTCCCCCTTTTTGAAAGTCACAAATCATATAAGGTAAAATTATATAAACGAACTAACAACATAGTTCTAATTTTCATGTAGCATATATAGTGTCAAGAAGTTATCTAATGTGTCTATAACATATCACAGACTTTTCATAGATTTTCCCCCTTTTGGGATTATCAAAAAGCAGCAATGAAAATAAGAACAAAAGAGACAATAAAAATGAATTTGTGTTAGATAAAGAGAGTGGAATTTCAGAGAGTAAATCAAATGAAACAGGATTCCCATCAAAATAGTGTAAACACATCCTTCTTCACTAAATATTCTTCTGATGGCCTTTATCAGCAGTAGTAAAAGTAGAATCCATAGGAGCTAGAGTGGAGGTAGAAGAAGGGAGTGACCGGGTAGATAGAGAATGTAAAGGAAGGCCTTCAAAAATAGAGGGATCCAGAGTAGGTGCATTAGAAGACTGAGTCAATTATTGATCGAGGATCACAAGGTTAATCTCACTTAGTCCTTGACTAAATGATATAGAATTGTAGGCTAGGGAAGAGGTGAATATAGGAAAACCATGTAGAGACCCGAAGCCTGACGTACATAGACATTACATTACTTTTGAGGAATACTTAGTACATAACAAAAACACACACACAAGGACCATAATAGTTTAGTGTATTTGGAAACTCGTAATATAATATTCTAATCGTGGTGAAAGATCTTCAACATCTCCCATAAAGATAATCTTTTTTTAAACCTAAATCCTTTATTTAGGTCCTGGGGAAAATAAAACATAAAAGGGTGATCTCAAATGATCATTAAGGGTAAACAAAATAAATTTCAATCACATCATATTCATAAGAACATAACTTTTGGAAATCTTAACCTGCAAAAGATAGCATAATTTCATAACATGGGATAAATCATAGTAGTGAAATGTAATCCCAATAATCATAACATAAAACATGAAACTTGGTGGCATACACACATAATCATAGAGAATCATTTCTTGTTAGTCAAGACTCATTTCCAAGACTATCTTAGTGGACAAAGTCCATTTCTGAACCGAGTTCACTCCTCATTTCAGTCCTGTTTCACTGAACCGGTATAACCTACTGTTCCAGCCATATCTATCTCATGAGATATAAAATCTTTACCCAATGAATTGGAGGGAGATATAGGTCCCACCCATCTCATAATTATACCATTCCTATGTGTTCCAAAAAATCAGAAACCATACATCATAGCATAACCCATGTAATAAAAATGGGAATCTTAAACATCGTGACATAATAAAAAAATTCATATAAGATAAAGGAATTCATAAAAATATAATTCCATCACAACATAATCAAATCAATGTAATAATAGGGATAGAAACAGAACCCTTTATTATCTTAGATGGAAAATAATTTTGAAAAAACACTTGAATTCCATTCTTGAGGAAAATATCCTTTCTGCTTCAAAAACACTTTTCCTTTCTTAACATGTCGTAAAATTCTAAACTAAAATAAGTTGATTAAAAATAAACTTGAAAACTTGTAAAGGAATATTCTTGGAAATTTTTTTTTAAAAATTCATTCATGCCGTATAAGTTAAAAAACATTCTTCGTACTTTTGTCGAAAAAGTCAAAAAGTACCTCGTACGAAAAACGACAAAAGATTCCTTTCATATCCTTTACTAAAAAATAGCCGAAGGGTAAAATATGATATAAAATATTGTATAAGGATATAAATATTAAATATTGAGGAAACATTGATGTGGATGATAAAATACACCCCAGTAAATATCAAAGAATAAACAATCTCGGATAAAAATGAGATTGTGATATTTCCCTTACCTTAGGTTCAATTTGCTTCGTAAGAGTACGAACCTCCTGTATAATGATTTGAATAATTTCATTGACTTATTAAAGAATCATATTAATTGTTATTATATCATATATGGTTCACTTATGACTTTATATTACCCATTCTTATGTAAATTAATGTTAAAGTAGTGTTTTGGGTAAAATCATCTTATTTATCCTACGTGTTTGGACTTGTTGTTCTTGATGTTATTATTAATTATATCATGATTTACTTACCTAAAAAATTTAAATCATGATTTATATATCATATAAATTCATTATATATCCATCATATACAAGCATTTATAATAGTACATAACATATGAAGGCAATAAATGTAACACACCGTTCATGGAGACGGTAAGCCGTACGTACGCATAAACGCTACTTTCATTTCAATTTCTTATTTTAATGGAATTAAAACATAATGATACATAGGTATATTATAATTCCAGTATTATATCATATATAATATCATTAACCACATCCTTTATACATCCCACATAAGGTATTAATGAATCACATCACTTTGAGGGGGCGATAGTCCGCACTTCCTCAAATGAGATTATCGTATTTACCAACTATGGAAACCGTAAAGGCTTGATATAATTGGGAAGTAAAGAAGCATAAAGAAATTATAAACATAATATATATTATATATAAATACATTTCCATCATAATGGCCACCATGAGATGTGGTAGGGGAAAATCGAACAATCATCGTTTTGTGAGGCGTTAGTTTGCCATCACAGAAACAGTAGGTTCTTCATCCATTAGATGGAAGTGTGTGTAAGTGTAGTTTGAATCCATCTCATAACAACATCCTAGTATATTCAGGATATTGTTTTTGTTACAAAACGAAGGATTAAAAAGAGTTTATGGGTTGTAGAAGTAGAATAAAAGAAAACAACTTAAGAAAAACTGTTACCTTTAATTTTGGTAACTTCCTTTGGTATGAACCAAAAGGACTTCTTGGAGAGTCTTCTGACTAATATAAGGATTATAGGGAGAGGATAGGGATGTAGGGAGAATAGTTGGGCAGATTTTGGATGAGAAAAAATGCTTGAGAGGTGTGAGGAATTGCATAGTTGTGGTCTCCTTTTATAAGGGAGTGGAGGGGCTCTTTAGGAAAGTGTGAAAACATTATTTTATTATAAACATATCTTCAGTTTCAAGAGGTCCAAAACACATTAATTCCAAAGATAAGATGACTCATATTATAAATAAAATCATCCAATAGAAATTGGACAGGTTTTGGATGATATTTTAATCATTTTAATCGTATTTATTTAAATCATTTATTAATGAGTTAAACACTACATCATTAATGTGTCATAAATAATTTAATTCATTTAATATCTAAAAATTATGAACAAAATACCATGTTGTAGGAAATCGTTTTAGTTTTCCAAAGAATATTTATAATCGAAAATATAACTTATATAACCCCTTCTAAAAATTAATTACTAAAAGAGTTTTGTTGAAGTCACTTTTGTCTTTACATTAAATTAAATAATCTAATGTGTCATTGTCTTTCATAAGTGGCTCCATGGGGTCCCAAAATCTACCCAAGGATTCCCATGGTCGGCCAATACTCATAAAATAAGGTTAGTACAAGTGTCAAGGTAATTATGAATTATTATAATAGTCTTTTAACCTTGAATTACCCTATTTACCTTTAACCGTAGTAAATAAAAAAAATTACCGTAGTTACTATTCATAAAATCAAAAAAATAAAAGTAACCTATTAACATATTTTAGAACCACTGATTCCAAATATGGAATCCATTTTTCAAAATTCAAAACACAGAAGTGGTAGTAATTAATTTAAAATTAATCTCGTTGTTTAAGCAAACATGTTTTAAAAGTTAAAACATTGCCACAGATTGAATTTATTTAACATATGAATTCAATGTAAAATCAAGGCTAATGACATAAATTATATTAAATTGAAAAAATATATTCTATTTATACTTTGAAACTATTCAATATTATTATTTAACCACCTAATTTATTAAGATTAAAAAAGTTGTTTTTAATTAAAATATAGCGTGTTTTTACTATTCATTAAATTATGAAAGTTATCAGAATAATATGAAAAATTTATCCAAAGTAAATTTTTATATCTTGATTCTAAAGAAGAATTTTATTTTGTCACATTGAACTTATAAACATTTCAAAAACTAGATTTAATGTGGGTGCGCCATCAAAAGGTGGCAAAACTGCATTTTTTGAAAAATACTTATTTTACCGGAATTTTTTTTTTTCGTATATCTTGTTTTAGAAAATGTGCATGACGAATAATAATGTTATAAGATTCAATGTTTAGTTAACACTATTAATAACGGCTAGTTTATACTAATATTATAATAATATATGGTTGTTTAGTAAAACCCGGTATTACGTACAACACACGCTATCGAGGAAGGTCGCGATTGCGTGTAATGAAGGCCAAGTCAGGGTTACGTGTTGTGAAAAAATCCTTCGTTGTTTCGTCTAACAGAATCCAACCATATTTCATTTATACATTGAATATATATATATATATATACTCAATATTATGTAGAATAACTAACATCAAAATTGTGTGTAACACGATCCAAGAATAGTGTTGCATATACTGCAAGCTAATACGGTGTTGCATATAGCGCAATGTAATCTTGGTGTAGCATACAACAGAAGACATTAATGAAATTAAAAGAATATTTTTCATAAAATCTTGGGGTGTTACATTCTACCCCTCTTAAAATGAATTTCGCCCTCGAAATTCTTTGAGGTTATAAATGGTTTACTATTCGAAAGTTTCTTTAATAGAAACCCACTTAGTAAAAAGGAATACAAAAATCAATCTTTAAAAACAAAAGTATGAAACGCAATGGTTACCCAAATAAACTAATCAATGGGTTTCCACATAGGTGAAAATATGGATATGGAAGAGAAATCTAACCATCATTTTCTGATGGAGAGTTGAAGAGAACATGGCTATGGATAATCGAGCAATCACAAAGCCAAAAATTTGTGACGATCTAAGGTACCGTCTGATTCATCAGATATAAGATCACTAGGACAACATTTTTGGTTTTGAAGATCATTTCCCTAATGTTGATGAAATTGGAATTAGAAGAAATACTTTCGTGATTTTTGTATAGTCACACCGTTTGTCATTCTTTGGACAATTTCCACTTCATCTTTTAAAGAAATGAAGTTGAATTTGTCATTCTTGATGTGTTAGCAGATCATGTGATAGAATTATGGGTCATTCCATCTGTCTCAAACAAAAGGTTAGGAAAGTTATCAAAAAATACATAAGTCCATCTATAGTGAGATTAATCATATATGGTTCTTAAAATGGTCTTATACTTCATATATCATACTTCTTAATATAATAAAACTAGTTTCTACTAAATAGGGACTTCCTGTGGGCCAGTGGAAGGCGATAAAGGCCAGTCGCACTTCGGTTGTGGGTTCGATTCCCACAGCCTTGTCCGACGCGATGGGTTATCGCCCGTCCTGCAGGTTATCCTTTTTCTAAATCTATATCACTATAACATCCCATCAACAGTATCAAAAAAGTTTTATTCTTAAACAATACTAAATTATGTCCAGCATAATCCATTCCAATCTTTAGGCTTATCTAAAATACTTCGGTCCAAGATCATAGTATAATGAAAATGATCACGTGAATGCCATCATTTATCCCCCATATATCATAAGATATATCTTTTTGGTTAAATTAAAAATATGTGAATACCTTAATCATGTATTCTCTTGAAAAATGGATATCCATTGAACCTTAGTGAAAACATGAATGCAGTTAAAAGTTAACACATTCCACATACCAAAATCCTCAAAATTCTATATACTCAAACCATGATATCACTTAGTCCTTATATCAATCATGATCCCATGAAGACTATCAAAAATACTAGATTCCCTTTATCCCATCATTATTTGCATATCATCTGATTGCCAAAAATATTTCAATCACTTTTCATGGTTACCGATGCCATAAAATTATTGAAAACCACAATAGACCAAAACATAAATATTCCAATATTCCACGATACTATATACAACATTATTATAGAATCCCATTACATATACACTTAATCATTCCACCACATCATTGTCATATTCAACATCGCCAATGGTGATCGCATGTGACTTCCCGTTGTCCTTTTCCTTAAGTGGTTTCTCACGTCGATCATCACTAACCCTTGGATTAGGCATTTATTTGCATAATGTCCCGTCTCCTTGCACTTGAAACATTGAAGTGTATTAGGATATTTATGTGTATCCCTTCCTATGTTTGCATCATTAGATATCTTCTTCACATCATTGTAGTATTCAAATGCCCTATGACCTTCCTTTCCACATTTGAAACATTTACTTTTCCTTTTAAGACAACTCCCTCCATGTTTCTTTCCACACTTTGAGCATAAGGGAAATCTCATCTTCTTTTCAGTGTTCTCTTTAGATTTTCCTTTGAATTCAATTTTCATCTTCTTATCAATACCATATGACTGATGGGTTACTCTAAACTCCATCTCGACTTTGAGAGCACATCGAACGATTTCCTCGTAGCTGTTGAAGTCCCTTATGGCTAAGGCCCATCGAAGACATGGTTTTAAGCCACTAAAGAATCGATCGATCTTACTCTCAGGTTAGATAATAATACCAGAAGCGTACCTTGCAATTCTTGTAAATTTTTCTTCATAGGTACCAATAGATTCATCATCATTTTGCTTCTGTTCAAGAAACTATTTCTCCATATTTGTTCGGAGAATACGAGGGAAGTACTTATTGAAAAATAATTTCTTGAACTCGTCCCATTCCATGTACTCAATTTCATCCCTTTGCCTAGAATTCTAAATCAGATTCCACCATTGATCAGGTTCACCTTCCAAACGATATACTACTAAGATGACTTTATTATGTTCAGAACATTGAAGAACTGAAAATATCTATTCAGTGGTACTGATCCATTGTTCAGCAACAAATGGATCAAAAGACCCACTAAAAGAAGGTGGATGTTGCCTCATGAAAGACTCAATAGAATTTTGTTCCCTTCTCTTCTCATTTGGAAGTCCAGAATGATTCATAGCTTGTGTAATTATAGCAATAAGATTTTGTAATACATCTCCCATAACATTTTTTTGTTCAGAAGGACAATCATTGCATTGTCCATTGCATTTATCAACACGGTTCTTTCGGGTTCCAGCCATCGTCTAAAACCCAAAAAGAATAGTGTGAGAGGAAAAAATCCTTCTAGGGAACACAACAATAATAAAGGTGGTGTATCCTCAATATCTAACTTCTTAGGTTAAATTCTATGATCGTTACCGTAGTTCTAGGACTCTATCCTATACTTATACTTATCCTTAGGGACATCCCTAGACATACCATAGAAATATCTCTAGGGATCTCAATAAAATTTTCACATCCTAGTTTCCAAAGGTTGACTAAACCTTTCCTCTGATACCAACTGTATAGACCCAAAGCCTAACGTACATGGACATTACATTAATTTTGTGGAATACATAGTAAATAATAAAAAAAACAAACAAGGACCGTAATAGTTTAGTGTCTTTGGAAACTCGGAATATAATCTTCTAATCATGGTGAAAGATCTTCAACATCTCCCATAATGATCTTATTTTTTAAAAACCTAAATCCTTTATTTAGGTCCTAGGGAAAATAAAACACAAAAGGGTGAGCTCAAATGCTCAGTAAGGGTAAACAAAAGAAATATCAATCACATCATATTCATAAGAACATAACTTTTGGAAATCTTAACCTGCAAAAGAGAGCATAATATCATAACATGGTATAAATCATAGTAGTGAAATGGAATCCCAATAATCATAACATAAAACATGAAACTTGGTGGCATACACACATAATCATAGTGAATCATTTCTTGTTAGTCAAGACTCTTTTCCAAGACTATCTTAGTGGACAATGTCCATTTCTGAACCGAGTTCACTCCTTGTTTCAGTCCTGTTTCACTGAACCGGTATAACCTTCCATTCCAGCAATGTCTATCTCATGAGATATAAAATCTTTACCCAATGCATTGGAGGGATATATGGGTCCCACCCATCTCATAATGATACCATTCTTATGTGTTCCACAAAATCAGAAACCATACATCATAGAATAACCCATGTAATAAAAATGGGAATCTTAAACATCGTGACATCATAAAACAATTCTTATAAGATAAAGGAATTCATAAATATATAATTCCATCACAGCATAATAAAATAAATGTAATAATAGGGATATAATCAGAACCCTTTATTATCTTAGATTGAAAATAATTTTGATAAAACACTTGAACTCCATTCTTGAGGAAAATATCCTTTCTGCTTCAAAAACACTTTTTCTTTCTTAACATGTCGTACGATTCTAAACTAAAACATGTTGATTAAAAATAAAAATGAAAACTTTTAAAGGAATCTTCTTGGAAATAATGTTTTAAAAATCAATTCATGCCGTATAAGTTAAAAAAATATTCTTCATACTTTTTTTGGAAAAGTCAAAAAGTACCTCGTATGAAAAACGACAAAAGATTCCTTTCATATCCTTTACTAAAAAATCATCGAAGGGTAAAATTTGATATAAACAATTGTATAAGGAAATAAATATTACATATTGAGGAAACATGGATGTGGATGATAAAATACACCCCAGTAAATACCAAAGAATAAACAATCTCGGAGAAAAATGAGATTGTGATATTTCCCTTACCTTAGGTCCAATTTGCTTCGTAAGAGTCCGAACCTCCTGTATAATGATTTAAATAATTTCATTGACTTATTACAGAATCATATTCATTGTTATGATATCATATATGGTTCAATTATGACTTTATATTACCCATTCTTATGTAAATTAATGTTAAAATAGTGTTTTTGGTAAAATCATCTTATTTATCGTACGTGTTTAGACTTGTTGTTCTTGATGTTATTACTACTTATATCATGATTTACTTACTTAGAAATTTTAAATAATTATTTATATATCATATACATTCATTATATATCCATCATATACAAGCATTTATAATAGTACATGACATATGAATGTAAGAAATGAAACACACCGTTCATTGAGACGGTAATCATTATGTACGCATGAACGCTACTTTCATTTCTATTTCTTATTTTAATGGAATTAAAACATAATGATACATAGGTATATTATAATTCCATTATAATATCATATATAATATCATTAACCAAATCCTTTATACATCCCACATAAGGTATTAACGAATCACATCACTTTGAGGGGGCGATAGTCCGCACTTCCTCAAATTAGATTATCATATTTACCGACTATGGAAACCATAAAGGCTTGATATAATTTGGATGTAAAGAAGAATAAAGAAATAATAAACATAATACATATTATATATAAATACATTTCCATCATAATGTCCACCATGAGAGGCGGTAGGGGAAAATCGAACAATCATCGTTTCGTGAGGCGTTAGTTTGCCAACACAGAAACATTATGTTTATCATCCATTAGATGGAGGTGTGTGTAATTTTAGTTTGAATACTTCTCATAACAACATCCTAGTATATTTAGGATATTTTTTTTGTTACAAAAGGAAGGATTAAAAAGTGTTTAGGGGTTGGAGAAGTAGAATAAAAGAAAACAACTTAAGAGAAACTGTTACCTTTAATTTTGGTAACTTCCTTTGGTTTGACCCAAAAAGACTTCTTGGAGAGTCTTATACCAAATTTAAGGCTTCAAGGGGGAGGAGGGGGATGTAGGGAGATTAGTTGGGCAGATTTTGGATGAGCCAAAAGGATTTAGAGGTGTGAGAAATTGCAGAGAAGTGGTCTCATTTTATAAGGGAGTGGAGGGGCTCTTTAGGAAAGTGTGAAAAAATTATTTTATTATAAACTTATCTTTGGTTTCAAGAGGTCCAAAACACATTAATTCCGATTATAAGATGATTCATATTCTAAATAAAATCATCCAATAGGAATTGGACTGGTTTGGATGATATTTTAATCATTTTAATCTTATTTATTTAAATCATTTATTAATGAGTTAAACACTAAATCATTATTGTGTCATAAATAATTTAAATAATTTGGGGACTAAAAATTATGAAGAAAATACCATGATGTAGGTAATATTTTTAGCTTTCCAAAGAATATTTATAGTCGAAAATATAACTTATATAACCCCTTAAAAATTAATTACTAAAAGTGTATTGTTAAAGTCAATTTTTTCTTAACATTAAATTAATTAATCTAATGTGTCATTGTCTTTCATAAGTGGCTCCATGGGGTCACAAAATCGACCCAAGAAGGCCCATGGTTGGGAACTACTCATCCAATAAGGTTAGGACAAGTTTCAAGGTAATTTTTTATTATTATAATATTCTTTTAACCGTGAATTACCATATTTACCTTTAACCATAGTAAATAAAAAAATTACCATTGTTACTATTCATAATATCAAAAAAAATAAAAGTAACCTATTAACATAATTTGGACCCACTGATTCCAAATATTGAATCCATTTTTAAAAATTCAAAACACAGAAGTTGCAGTAATTAATTTAGAATAAATCTCGTTGTTTAAGCAAACAGGTTTTAAAAGTTAAAACATTGCCAAAGATTGAATTTATTTAACCTACGAATTTAATGTAAAATCAAGGATAATGACATAAATTATATTAAATGGTAAAAATATATTCTATTTATAATTTTAAACCATTAAATATTATTATTTAACCACATAATTTATTACGATGAAAAAAGTTGTTTTTAATTGAAATATAGCGTGTTTTTACTATTCATTAAAAAATGAAAGTTATCAGAATAATATGAAAAATTTATCCAAAGTAAATTTTTATATTTTGATTCTAAACAAGAATTTTATTTTGTCAAATTGAACTTATAAACATGTCAAAAACTAGATTTAATGTGGGTGCGCCATTAAAAGGCGGCAAAACTGCATTTTTTGAAAAATAATTATTTTACCTGAATTTTTTTTTTGTTCTTATACCATATTTTAGAAAATGTGCAAGACTAATAATAATGTTATATGATTAAAAATTTAGTTAATACTATTCATAAAGGCTACTTCATACTAATATTATAATAATATGTCGTTGTTTAGTAAAACCGGGTATTTCGTACAACACACGCTATCGAGGAAAGTCGCGATTGCGTGTAATGCAAGCCAAGTCAGGGTTGCGTGTTGTGCAAGAATCCTTCATTGTTTCATATAACAGAATCCAAACATATTTCATTTATACATTGAATATATATATATATATACACTCAATATTACGTAGAATAACTATTATCAAAATTGTGTGTAACACGATCCAAGAATAGTGTTGTGTATACTACAAGCTAATACGGTGTTGCGTATAGTGCAAGATAATATTGGTGTAGTATACAACACAAGACATTAATGAAATTAAACGAATATTTTTCATAAAATCTCGGGGTGTTACAAACCAGGTCTCAGAGGTGCAGCTATAGGAGAAACAATGCTTGTACTCTAGACATGAAGATAGGGCCTTAGATTTTTGATAAAATCCTCAATGATCTCTCCACCATACCGCATGTCTTTCTCAAAATCATCCTTGTTCACCATAAAATTGTCCAGAAACTGAGTAAACTCTGTGAGCATTTGGAATTGGGTCTTGAAAGCATGAGCAATAGGAGGAATCCGAACTGAGTAAACTCTGTAAGCAGTCTGTTTTCAACTCACACTTCCGGAATCTCATGATGCATTTTAGGTAGAATCTGCGAAATTACATTTTCCAACAATAGTGATGAATCTCTATAACTTAGATTTGTCACAGGATTTTATTGGGTATTCCAGAGTTTTTCAACTCCATAAAAAGGGTTTCTCCAATATCTTTTAGATAATCCTTACTCACCGAGGATGGTTGGTCTGATGAAGGTTCCGAAATGAGGATTGATATGGTTTCATGTTCCTTTCCGGGTGCGATATTAGTGAAAATTTTCAACTAGAATAAAGAGGAAAGGTCAAGGCCTTTTCATGAGACTTACTGAGAGTCATCCACATCATCAAAACTGAGAAACATATATCGAGGGACTATAGGACGTGTAACAGTCGGGTTTTGTTCTTCAGAAAAATCCAGATTAGGGATTTGTTCCCCCACAACAGTTTCATCCTTCTCAGGAATGAGAGGCTTAGGGTATTGATAAATTTACACAAATTAATCTTGTATTTCTACACCCATTTCCAGTCTATACAACTGAAAATCTAGATCTTTCCTTTCTTCAGCCAAATGGATTCTCTTAGGAACATATTGTTCCGCTGGGAGATTATCAGGGTTAGCCTCTTGCATTACCGGTAGCTCGTCCATAATAGTTTCTCCCATAGAATTCAGTTCAGTTTCATGGGAAATAGATTTTGATTCATCATTGGGTTGATCTTCTAGATTAAAAACATCTTTAAAATCTAGGGCCTCTTCTTCAAGAACATCATGTGGAATAGTAGTAATGTCTTCTTGAATAGAAACAATTTCCATTAAAGGCACATATGCCTCTTCTTCTTCATCATAAGAGTACTCAACAACTTCATCTATTTACAAACTAGGATCTGAAATATCTTTTTGTCTTTATAGATGTTCCACTAGAATGAATTTCTCATAGATCATATCATTGTCTTCCACCCATTCCTTTTTCCAAGGGTTCTAATTAATCTCCATTCTCTTGATATCAGATTTTTAAAGGCATAACTCAATGTTCGTGTAACATCCTCAACTAGTCCAACTAATCCTTTGGCATGGAGAATGGCTAAGATAAGCCGAGAGTAAAAAATGGGGGTTGACTTGGATGTATCTTTAATTAGTTCACACATATGGTGTGTGATATACTTACAAAGGTTGATCTTATGTCCATTTTTCATCAGATGAATCAAAAAAACATCCTGATATTTTAGAACTGCAAAATCACCTTTTCTAGGGCTAATCACTTTCTGTATAAACATAAACAACAATATTTATTCTCCATCTTGTTTGGTAGCAATGGCTCATTCTTGGATCCATTTCCGGTTAGACTCTTTTGAGAATCTTCCAACACAAATAAGTCACTAGAGGGTGCAGGTCCTCTTTGATAGTCCTCACAGATGCCTTAATGAGGTATCCTAAGTCATGTAGCCCATAACCTTGAAGGGAATGCGCATATTTGGATATTTTTCATGATTTTAAAAACATACACATCTTCAAAATCTAAGTAGAAGTGAACATATTGATAAAACCAAGCCACTAACATAGGATAGATAGGACTATCTTCCGTCAAAAAATTATCTAGCTAGCCTTTAACTTTTAAAACATTTACAACCAGATACTTACTTGACAGAAGCCATTTGGAGAAAACCACATTCATAGTTATGACCACTCATTTTACCATATTTGGGTTTAGAGGACCTTCAGGTGCTAGATTCGGTGCAATTTTCTTCTTCTTTGTTCTACATTTCTCAAGAGTCGACGATGAAAGGAATTTCATCCTGGGAATCCATTGAAGGTTCGAGAGAGGGAGAAGGGTTATATGTTTGATGAGAGGTTATGAATAACTGAATAGAAGAATTCTCTCTTGAAGGAAAAATGATACTTCCTTTATTTTATCATTAAGTAATACCATGTGTCGCAAAAGTAAAAAACGCAGAAAAGTAAAGATGTGAAATAAATAAATACCGCTATACGGTTTTTAATTTCTAAAAAAACATTAAAAAATTACGGTGAGACTATATTGGGTATTTATGATGAGACGGTTAGCGAACATCATGGGAAGATAGTAACTGACTCTCACAGTGAGATAGTGAACATACATCAAAGTGAGACAGTGAACATGTACATTATGTTGAGACAGTGATTGTCAGACAGTAATCATGTAACACTTACCGTGAGACCATAAACATGAAACATAAAAATATAAAATAATAAGATATCGAATTGTAAGACATGAAACATTAAAAATTAAGATATATATTTTATATTTATCCTGGATAGTTCATGTATGATGTAGTCAATTCTCTCAAAATGTAATGGTATGGTAAATATATCAGCAAGCTGATATTCAGAACCAATAAATTCCAATGTGATATAACCTTTTTATAATGATCCCTCAAAAAGTGATGTCTAACAACATTATGCTTTGTCCTTGAATGTGAAATAGTACTTTTCAATATGTTAATATCACTTGAGTTGTCACAGTTTATATGTACATTCTTGAAATGATATCCATAATCTAGTAATGTATTTTTCATCCACAATATTTGTGCACAACAACATCCAATAGTTATGTATTCAACCTATGCAGAAGATAATGCAACAGAATATTGTTTCTTACTACACAATGATACTAGTTACTTGCCTAAAAAGTGGCATGATCTAGAGGTGATTTTTTATCTAACATACTTCCATCCAAGTCAGTATCATAATAACTCACTAATTCATATGATTGTTCTTTGGGATAGAACAGTCTTAGATTGGCTGTATTCTAGAGGTATATAAAAATTAAATTTATAGCGTTTAAATGTGATTCCAAATGACTTTCTTGCAATGAAGCACACATATACACGCTAAACATAATGTCATGAAGACTATCAATTAAGTAGAGTAAACATCCAATCATTCCTCTATTAGTGGTTTGATCAACAAATTTTCCATCTTACAAGTGGTACTCATGTGAGTGTCCATACTTTTAGTGTTATCCAATACTAAATGTTTTAGAAGATCTCTTGTATATTTAATTTGATTTAAAATAATTCCATCATTATTTTGATAGATTTTAAATCCAATAATGAATTTTAGTTCACCCATTAAAGTCATTTAAAATTTCTTTTGCATCATTTTAGAAAAATCAATACATAAATATTTTTTTGAAGATCCAAAAATATTGTCATCTACATATATTTGAACAACTAAAACATCATTAGAAATTCATTTTTAAATAGGATAGGATCATCCATCCCTTTTTTAAAACATTTGGAAATAAGAAAAGTACTCGGCCTATCATACCAGGCTCTTGGAGATTCTTTTAAACCATATAAAGCATTGGATAGTTTAAAAATGTCATTTGGAAAGTGAGGGTTTTTAAATTCAGGGGGTTGTTCAAGAAGTACATCCTCAGCTATATACCCATTTAAAAATGCACTTTTATCATCCATTTGATATAGTTTGAAATTAAGCGGTGCATCATAGGCAAGTAGGATTATGATGGCTTCAAGTCTAGCTACTGTTGCAAAAGTATCCTCATTGTCAATTCGTTCTTCATGACTATAGCCTTGAGAAACCCATTTATCCTTGATTCAAACTATTTTACCAGATTAGTCTACCATATTTATAAACACCCATTTTGTGCCTATGGTGAATGTGTTGTTGAGTGTTTCCACATGTTTCCACACATTGATCCTTTCAAACTGATTAATTTCTTCTTGCATATCCATCTCCCAAAATTAATCATTAATAGCATCATTAATGTTTTTAGGTTCAAGTTGTGGCAAGAAGACTTGATGTTCAACTTTATTTCGTAGATAAGACCTTGTTTGAGTTCCATTGTCTATGTCCCTTACAATAGCATCTAAATAATGGTTTTTAAAAGTTATAAAAACTCTAGAAAAGGAGGGACTAGTGATTTAAGGTTCATCCATAGGTCCAGGTTCATTGTGACATGATTCTAGAGAATTTCCAGAACATGAAGTTTTCACAGACAATTTCATATAAGTTTTTTAGGATTTTTAATTGATGTTCAGATTTGATACATCATCTTCCAGGTTTTCTATAGAGGATTTATGCTCATGTGGATCTGTTTCATGAAATTTGAAATGGAATGATTCTTCCATAGATTTAGTTCTTTTATGGACCTCTATATAGGCTTTAATAAAAATTGAATATCCTAAAAAAGTTACCTTCATCACTCTTGGATGCAAATTTTTCAATATAATCCTTAGTATTAAAAATATATATTTTTCAACCACAAAAATTAAAGTAGTTAACTTTGGGTTTTTGATTGTTCGATAACTCATAAGGATTCATCTTAAGAATAGGTCTAATCAATTATCTATTGATTATATAGCTGGTTGTATTGGAAAATTCAACCCAAAAATAAATAGGTAGGTCATATTCACTAAGAATTGTCCTAGAAATCCCTTGTATGGTTCTTTTTATTCTTTCTACAGCTCTAATTTGTTGAGGTGGTCCTGGGGTAGAGAAACTGTGACTATAACCATTTTGTGAGAAAAAGGATTCATACTCTGGATTTTAAAATTCACGACCTTCATACCTTAATGATTTAATTTTAAGTCCCCTAATATTTTATCTAGACATGGAATATTTAGTAAAATAAGAACAGGCTTCACTTTTGTGTGTCATAATGAAGGTCCAAGTATATGTTGAAAAGTCATCTAAAAGAACATAAACATAGTTCTTTCCATTTAAGTTAGAAACTCTTGATGGTCCAAATAAATCCACGTGAACTAGTTTGAGAGGTTGATAAGTTGACATTTACTTCATTGGTTTGTAGGAAATTTTATGTTTTTTTCCATTTTGAAAGATATTACAATCTTTATCATTTTGAAACTCTAGTTTGGGTAAATCTTTAACTAAGCATTTTTATAGTTATATTACTAAGGGAGTATGTATTACAGAGTCCTAGTCTCATATTTCAGAGCCAAGACCCTTTATGAAATACAATCAAACATGAAGCATTTTGAGAATCTAAATAATATAAATTAACAGAATTAACATTTTCATTTTTAGATGAAAAAACACTATTTCCTCTTTAGAATTTAAGATATTGAAATAATCATTTTTAAATATAACATGAAATCCAACATCACTTAATTTTAAGATAATAGGAAATTTATATTTTAATCCATAAACATACAATACTTTGGAAATCAATACAGAGTAAGATTTCTGATTTGGATGAGTCAAATTATCTTTCCTTTGGAATTTTCACCAGATATGACATGTCGTCCATCTATTTTTATTTGGTTATTGAAGAATGAGTAGTCTCCTATAATTTGTCTTGAAAATCCACTATCCAGGTACAATAATCATTTACAGGAACTCTTTAACAATAATTCTTATAGAATAATCAAGAAAAAATAGGTTCCTATACCCATACATATTCGGGTCCAGTGATATTAGTGATAAGTACATTGGGAACCAATATTTTCCACATAGGTTTCCTATGAGTATTATGTATAGTATTTGAAAAATAAACTCTATTTGGTCCACAAAAACTTGAAATAGTTTAAAGTGTATCATAACATGAACAAGTTGATTTGTGTCCAGAACTGGGACTATAACAATATTTCCTCGATTTAGAGACAAAATTTGTTCTACTATGTATTCTTTTTCTAGGTAGATATCCAATTATGGTGATGTATTTAGGGGAAATTTGTTTACATAGAATTTGGGTAAGAGTATTTTTCCCATTGGTAAATATTTTTATATCATTCTTTAATTACTCAGTAGACATTTTTAATTCATTTTTCTCTTTGAGAAGTTAATCATTTTTCCCTTTTTCAGTTGTGAGTTCAAATTTAATAGTCACAGTGATATCATGCTATTTCATTAATGACTTAAATTTTCCAATTTGTTCATTGCATGTTTCTTCATTAAAGTTATAGTATTCAAACATTTTTTCAATAGTCATGTTCTTAGAGTCACTCTCGTCTCCAATATAGTATGAATTATGTACAGTGGAGTCCAGTGTTACCTAAGATGTGTTTTTCATAAAACACATATTGGTGTTATTTTCCTGTTCATCATGTGATGTTTCTGAGTCGCTTGAACTGTCCTCAGAAGGAGTCTAGGTTTCTTTCATTGCCTTTTTATACTTCCTGACCATGTCCTCACATTTATTTTTGTAATTGAGCTTTGGATAGTCAGCCTTGGGATGACCATTGTGCTTAAATTCATAGTAGAAAATTTCATCAGTATTGTCACTTATTTTCCGATCCTTCTTCAAACATCCTTTTTAGTCATAATTTCCCTTGATGTTTGGTCTTCCAAATTCCTTTTTAGTCATAATTTCCCCTAATGTTAGGTTTTCTGAAAAGGTTCTTCTTATTTTAAAATCATTTAAATCATCCGGAAAATTGAGCCATCTCCTCATCACAGGAAGGTAATGATTGTTCACTGGTGTATCATTCTACAGAAGCTTCTAGTTTCCCTTTTTCTTTGTGTTTAGAGGTGGTGGTATTCAAAGTAACAGATTTCCTCTTAGGTTCATCCTCCTCTTCCTTGATGACTTTCAACTCTACTTCATATATCATTAGTTTCTTAATGAGTTCTTTTACGATTAGCATGCTGAAGTCGCCTAATTATCTAATAGAGACAGAGGATCCTCTCCATTTTTATGGGTAGTCATCTAAGACATCTTCATGATTAGTTCCTTGGCAGTGACATCTCTTCCATTAGGATCATTGTGTTGATAATCTCATTGTACATAAGATACATGTCAGAAATAGGCTCCTCAGGTTTCATTTTAAAATTTTCATATTTGATAGTATAAGTATTATGTCTCATTTCACTTAAACTAGATGTTCCTTCATATGAAACAGACAGGGTATCCCAAATATCATGTGAAGTTTTACAAGAAGAAATTTTAATTAATTCATCATCTCCTAAGGAGCAGTATAAAGCAGTCAGAGCTTTTCAATTGTTATTATAGGCAGTTTTAGTAAGTTCATCCCACGTGATTCTACCAGTAGAAATAAGCATATATTCACCTATAAAGGATGACCAAATTTCAAAACTCATACTCTATAAATGATTTTTAATTTTAATTTTACATTGAGCATAGTTGGTTCCATTAATGAATGGTGGTCTATTGGTTGGAGCACCTTACAATATATTATCCATAAAAATGTATTAATTTAAAATAGATTGAAATTAAGAATTAATAGAAATTTAAGATCATTAATGTACAACAATAATCACTGTGTGATATTATTAAACAGAGTCCTATTAAACAACCTCTAATACAAAATGTTTGTCAGAGTAGATTAATCAAGAGGGGAGGGGTGAATTGAGTAACAATAAAAATTTCTGTAAAATGTATTTCAAAAAAATGTTTTCTCCCAAAGGTTAGATACATCCCAGTTAATCAAGGATATACTGTTATAATAATTTGAATATTTAAATAACTTCTATGAAGATTAATTAATTCTTAGTAATAATAAATGCAGTAATTAAGGTTACATTTTAAGCTATTATACTAATACAAGACAGTTATAACATCTTTCCAAGACTTACTATCAAAGTGAATTTATGGATTTATGAGTTATATAAAAAGCATTAACATGGAGAAGACTAAATTAATCAGCACAATAGATGTGAAACAAGTGGTTCAGTCTCAAACTGAGACCTAATCCACTCCACTTGGTGACCACCTACCATCAAGCAGTTTATATGAATAAACATGATCCACACACTGGATCGGGGTTAACAACAGTACATAAGACGGTCTAGGTCACATAGAGACCTCATCCAATGTTCTTCATGGGTAAAAATAACCATGCCACATAGGGACCTCTTCCACACTTATCTATGGTCATACACAGGTAACGAGAATATTTTTGAGTTATGATATCTTGTATCCTTCAGGTAAATTCAAGAGACAGATTGTGTTATTATACAGAAAAACTCACTACTCGAAAGTTAATAAAAAGATACACAACAAAGAAGAATGATTGGGATAGGTTTAGAAGTGATCTCAGTGTTAGTCATTGCAGATGTAGACTTCTGGGATGATACATATATGAGAACCAAGACCTCGTATAGAAAACAGAGTGTCTCAAGACAACCGGATTGGCATGTGTTCTTCGTGATGTTTGACAGTGCGAAGATGTCCTATATTCTGGGATTCATGTATGCTTCATGTGTTCTTTAATAGTGTTGAGTTGTATGCAATAATACATTCTTTAAAAAATTTCTAAGTGCGTTCTTCGATGTCATGCTCATTCACGCTTGGTTCTCTTTCATTAGTTATTTCATATTATTTTATTTTTGGGCCGCACTACTCTTTTATCTTGGAGTGCATGTATTGGAGCTGATACGTTGCATGTATTCTGCACCTTGTACCTCGATCTGTGAGGTGGCATGTCTAAAAAGATGCATTAATTATGTCAGTTCATTTTAAATCTTCATATATGACTGTTAGAGATTAAATCGAAAATGAAAATGAAATTTAGGAAACTGTGTCACAGTATGTCATTGAAATGGTGTCTCCTTCACACGATGTCTAGATTGGTCGCGTTGTCTCGTTGTCAGGGTATCTGGATGTTCTTGGTGTCTGATTGTTCACAGTGTCTTAATGTTCATGGTGTCTGAATGTTCACGATGTCAGAATGTTCACAGTGTTTGCTTCACGGTTTTGGCTTCATGGTGTCTTCTTCAGGGTGTCTGCTTCACAGTGTCTGCTTCACGGTTTCTCAGAATTAGGGAAATATCTGTATTCAGACTTAAGTAGTGATTCTTATAGAATTAATTAAACATAATCATTTTTCAGAGAAATAATTATAAAGTGAGTCAATACATTGTATATCGTATCCAAACAAAGTTTGTAGTCCTTAAGATATTTGAATAGCTTTTATTAAGCAATTGTACATTTGAATGATTAATACATGAGGAGTCCAACATTGATCTTCTGTTTTTTGATGAATTTTTTATATGTAGTTGTTAGTTTTAATTGATTTTTTTTGAAAGATAATAAGTTTTCTGCAATTAATTTGATTTGGCCACAGTCTAAATCATCTTTTACGATCCATTAAAAATTCATTGATGTTTGTCAAAATATCATGTCCATATTTTTTATGAATGTACGGTTTATTATTCATTCTGCAAAGTATGGTTTGGAAACCATACATTACTATTTATCAAACCTAAGTTATAATATTTTTCATACCCTATATTATGTTATTGTACATTCCACAATGTATGGTTTGGAAACCGTATGTTACTATTCATCAACCCTAAGTTACATTACTATTCATTCCACAAAGTGTGGTTTCAAAACCATACATTAGTGATCATACCTTAGGCTACGTTATTGTTCATACCCTACGTTATGTTACTATTCATAACCTATGTTACGTTACTTTTCTTAACCTATGTTACGTTATTATTCATAACCGACGTTATGTTTCTATTCATTCCGAAGACATTATTCATCCTGAAGATACTGCTCATTCCGATGTTTCTATACATTCTGAAGATACTGTTCATTCCAAAGTTACTATTCATTCTAAAGTTACTATTCATTTTGAGGTTAATGTTATTTCCAATGTTTCATTTCTTTCTGATGTTAATGTTCATTCTGTGCAATTTTTATAAAATTAATTTTCTGCATATATATGGATTATTTTTTAACGATTTTGTTGAAAAAAATTCTCATTAAATATAAGGATCGTAAACAAAGTGTTTTTAATGTTTTTGGTGATATATTTAGTGAAAAAATGTAATAATTTTTTTCAACATCTTTTACAAATAAATTTGTATGTTTTAAAATTTTTTAGATTCAAATGTTTGAATTTAATTTCAGAATATGCAGCTAGTTTTCAAGAAATGTTTGTACTGTGTTTAAAACATTTTAAATCAATTTAAAATTCTATTATAAATGATTCGATTATTTTATTATTCATCATTTTTATTTTAAGACATAATCAAATTATTTTGAATTATTTTATTAGATATTTATTCTATAGGAATAATAAAGCAAATGTGCTACTATTTTCATAGAGATATTTATGGGAGCACCTGACTCAATTAACTTTGAATATCCAAAGGAAGAAGAGTTTTCTCACCTGCTATATATTTTATTCTCTATATATATCACTCTTTCTTGTAGGTAAATAAATAAAATCTCAATACAAATAGAATGTGCTATGAACTTTGACCCTCTTGTGAATTTGTAATGTCTTGTGAGATTTTTCTTCACAATCTTCTCATTATATCAAGTGCTGAATTAATTTTCTTTGACTAAAATTGCATTGACGAGACGTGCTGATCTAAACCACAAGAAGTAGTACATGTTATTTAATTTCTATATTCTCTTTCATATGGTTTTGAGTCTATAACACTACTTTCCATCTCTCACCTGGACTTTTTCTGTTTATGTTTTGTCACATAAAAGAAATATTGGTAATTATTTTTCCTTGGGTTGTGACTCCCAGATTTCAATGTCAGGATCTTAGGGTTGTGACTCCATGTATCTAAAGAAATTATTATATGGATTGTGACTCCTAGTTTCATAATTCAGGTTTTAAGGGTTGTGACTACCCACAAAAAAGTCAGTGTCGTGGTTATCCCTCCACTATGAATGATTTTTGTAATTGGGTTATGATTCCACAATAAAATTTATTTTTAGTGCACACATATCACTTGCCGAGTAGAGAGGTATAAGAGTAGAGTATGCCCATTTGGACTATACTATTATTAAAAAAACAATGTATTATTTAATTTTTCTACTGCTAATTATCCTTAATAATTATCTATGATATTTAATTGAATTAATAAATTCATTTGTTTAAATTTTTTAATCTAGTATATTCACACACCTCTAGACCATATGTCATTACCCTGTCTAACCTAAAAATTGACATTGTTAAATGATAGTTATAATCATAACTAATATATATCAATATGTAAAAGTTATTCTAAACTATATACTAAAAACAATAATTTAGTGTTTTAGATGGAACCTGATCTATTTCGTGAGTTGGAGGAGGCTGAGCTACCTTTTGATGATGAGTATTTGGGATCTTCTAACACTTAGCCTAATAGCAGTTCAGGGGGTTTGCAGAGGGGGTGCAGTCTTGCACGACTGATAATTCGTGACCCCATCCCTGAGCGGCCTCCACATCTTGGTTTCAATACATACACGTAGATGTATGATAACCTGTGTATTTTATTAATCATTCAATAATTTATTTATATACCAATTGTTTGATTATTTTTTCTTTTTCACAGTTTTTGGAATGTTGTTTTTGGACAGGGGAGGGCTATCATGCACAATTATTTTTCCCAGCCATGCAACACATTGGAACAGATTATAATTGATGTGTGGCATGGAATTTTCATTCACTTTTAGGCATTTAAATAAATAATATTTACTTATAATTTTATTTCATTAATAACTAGATATTATAATTTATTTTTAGGGCTTATGGGATCCAATCGATGATATCATGCGTGAGGCTATCCACAAGGTCTGGGAGGAGTCTATGGGTGAGGGTTTCCATCAGTTTTTCTCAATTTGGGAAGGAAAGACATTAAGAAATCAGTAATGATTGTATTTGATGAGTCATGTAGAGCCCACCGACAGAGTACATTTCATCTTACATTTGGGATGGATTATTTTCACACTGGTTGAGTGGTGGATTTCAAAAGAGATCATCATTGGGCTGGCAGAACCAGGGGAGAAGGGAGGTGACACATTGAGCTGGTAGCCATACATTTATTATGCGTAGAGAGCATCTGGTATGTATATATTTTAAATATTTTATACAACATTAAATAAAAACACATTATATTATATATGTTTTGGGAGTCGAGGAACCTAATATTATAGAGTACGACGTTTATCAGATAATGTATAGTGATCCTGCCACTGGATAGATTAGGGGTGATCACCATTGTCAGATTGTGGCCTATATTATTTTTTTTCAGGTAAAAAATTAATTACATATACTATTTTCACTAATTTAATTTCAAATTGAAACTAAAGGAGTCATATTAGCTCATGACCTCTCAAACATGGGTTGAGGGTCAGGCCATGATGGTTGATCAAACTAGTTCCAACCATTTCGATAAGATGGCTTCGATACATGTGACCGAGTATGCCTTCATGAATGGCCGAGTAGTTGGTATCCACACTCATTTGACTCTTGGGACTTATTATGGAACTATTTTGATGTCAGCGTCTAGCACGAGAGGTGCTCGTGGTGAGATATCATCTTCTAACTCACTATATCAGGAGCATTTTCAAGCTCAAACTAAGCTTACAGGGTGTTTGCAGAAGCTGCAGGAAGAGATGCATCTGCAACAGCAGCAGCAGCATGAGGAGGACAAGTGTCTTTGGCTACAAAAATAGCATGAGAAGATGGATTACATGCACCATCTGACTCGTATTTTAGGGGTAATGTTTTTTCTTCACCACCTCTACAGCTCCTCCAGCTCTTCCAAAAGTCTATCCACCTTGTGATTTTTGGATTCTATTAAAAACATCTGAATTACACATTTTTTAATAAAAACTATTTACAGTTTTTATCTTTTATATTGGTGCGAATATTGCATATTTTTTTTAATATTTTAAATTTTTTTGTTTGTTATTAGTTATATAATTTTTAATGTTTTTTTATTTAAATAATTAAAATAATAATAATAATAATAATAATTTTCTACTTTTTATATTTTTTTGAATATTGAGAAATTTAAATTGTTTTAATTTTTTTTATTATTTTAATAATATAAATATTAATATTTTCATTAATCAAAATTTTATAATTTTTTTATTTTATTACATATTTTCAAATACTGAGAATTTTAATATATTTTTTATTTTTGTTATTTTAATAATAATATTAGATTATCATTAAATATAATTATATTAATTTTTTTATTTTATTAAGTATTTATGATGCGGCCTTTTGTGAAGGGGTCTTGTCACAAATAGATTATATATATATAAATATATATTTAATTTTTTTTGTAAAGGGTTGCCTTACCGTTGAAATAACATTTTCACGATGGGCCCATAACAATAGGTTTAAATCAAATAATCTATTTGCGATGGGACACCGACTCGTCGAAAGTATTTTTTGTGATGGGAACATCATGATAGGTTCTTGTAAATATAATGTATTTAATCAGAGATCTATTTTCAATGGGGCTGCTTCCCATCGTATGTAGTATTTTTTGTGATGAGCCCATCACAAAAATACTAGTCGCAACGCCATTTTCTGCAATAGGCTATTTGCAATGGGACCCCATCATGAAAGAGTTTTTGCGACGGTATCCCGTCGCAAATAGCCCATCACAAATATCCAAAATTTTAGTAGTGTAGGATATGTAGAATATATCCTTCATTGAACAATACCACTGAGATAATAGAAACTTTTTTTCAACTAACATTTATCTCTCCATGATCTCAAAACAACTAAAAAGGAACAAATACAACTACCCATTCCTCTATATTTATCAACTCCCAATAGTAGGTGATACCCATATAAAAACAATTACCCTCAACATTGAACTCTAGGTGTCATTGAAAACACATGAGATTAGATTTATATCAAGAGAATGTAGTAGATGAAAAATGTTGGAACATCTAAACCGGCTATGAATAATCTTATATAGGGAGAATACCTAGTATCACTACCTATACTATCTCTTACTATCATACTAATGAATGTCATGTAATACCATTCACGGGAACAAAATGACGCTTTAAAATATTGTTATAAAAGGATCTATTTTAGTATAACTCAATGAGAAGGATATAATTCTATGAAGAACCAACAAAATTAATGATGCGTGCCCGAATAATTTCCTCTAACAAAAATATCACCTGTTATGACTGGGAATTGGAATGATGGTGAAAGGTTGTGCTCAAAAGAAAATATGTACCAATAGATCTTTGTCACCCCTACCTAATCCATGATGTATAACATGCCCCCATATGAACTGATAATAAGATAGACCCATATAGAAAAATAATTTCAGACATATAATTTCATCCCATCTCATTAACTTAGAAAGCCTCTCAGCTAAGAAAGAAGGGGATACTATACTGAACTTATCAATAATTACAGAAAATGTGTGACTACATTAAGAAAAAAATGGAAAGCCAAAAAACTAATACAAAATAAGATCATTCCATTTCTATTCCAGGTCTAAAGAGGCTATAAGTTGTGAGTAGTTAATTAGAGTTTAGACTTCAACCACTTATTGGTGGAACATGTTATGATAAAACATTCTATCGGAAATTTCATCCTTGGCCACCAATACGAGCATCACATATCTCGATACATCATAGGGATGCCAAGATGAACAACCAATTGAGAAGTGTGGGACTCTAAAATTAGTTCCATTGTCATATCTATGGGATCCTAGATGTGAACATGTACATGTATGATGTCATCACCATCGATAGAAAAATCCATAGGAAAGTCCTCACTAGAAATAGTCACCTAGAGAATGAAGCCTTTTGGATCCGAAAACAACCACATCTTTACCATCTCATGGAGGGAATAAGTAACTATAATTTGTGAAAGGGATGGATAATCCTGACTATCAAGAAACTTATGATACAACTAAAAAAGAGTAAAATCAACATATATTCATCCCTCGATTATTGTACACATTGTGCCTGAGTTTTCTGACTTTGGACATCTACTATCACATTGCACTTTTAAGGAATATAGGCATGATCAATGTCGAAGGGATGAAGATATTTGAGCTATGTTCACAATATAGGATTAATGTCACGTTTTTTAATGATACCTGTGAGTATCTTGTGTTCTTTATACTCCACAAATCACTCACCCAACAGATAGTTTCTCCAACAAAAAAAATCCATTGACAACTACTCCTTAATCATGTGTGTGGGTCAGGTAATCCCTCTCAAGAGTCCTCAACTACTGAGAAAAAGACACAATGTCATTTTCTTCAAGAAGCATCAATACTCCTAGGATGATTATTCATGAATATAATAACACTATATAGCCACCTCTAAAATCAGGTAGAATAAGGATATGTGACAATATAAGTCTTCCTTTTAGTAACTTGAAATTCTTTTTCACAATATTCTAACCCAAAAAACATCACATCATTATTTAAGAGACTAGTAATAAGTGTATAAAGGTGTTAAAGGTCCTCTATAAGTTTTCTAAGATACAAATATATCCCCAAGAAAATATAAATATCATAAAATATCTTTGGATTCTCTTTTGAATCAAGAATAATCACCTCCTCTATGCCAACTGATACTCCTGACTCTAAGATAATATGACCTATGAAGTGAAACTAATCTATTAAAAAGTGGAACATAGAAATATTATAATATATATGGTTCTCTATCGTTGTATTCCAAATAATCTCAAGATGTTGATCCCGCTCACAATGAGTGGGAAAATACTATAAGATGTTTTCCATAAAGATAGTGGAAAAAGTAACCAGATAAGAGTGGAAACCCCTATTCATAAAATTCATGAAAATAATTATTGCATTACAAATAATGAAAAATGTAATGAGATACTAATATTGAACATAACTATTATGAAAATTTGTATGAGGTATGTATAATGGTCTGTATCACACTTGATGATAGTCTGAACTTAGGTTGATCACCAAGAATACACTAACTCATAAGAGCGTATAAAATATATAATATATCCAATGTAGTGGATATAAGTTTCCATCCATAGTTTGGTTCTAACATTGGTAAACCACGTATAAAAAACTGTTTACATGCACCTTCATGGTGAAAATGGGGATCCCCAAGCGTAAGTGCTATGATATAAAAACACTTAGCCTCATGATCCTCAATCATTTTCTTGAGCTCTAGGATCTCAGTAGGTTCCATCATGTATAAAGGAATGGAATGTAGAGATACTCTTAGAACATGATTGATCGTAAAATCTATATCTTTTTTAGAAGGTAATTCATCTATGTAATCTTGAAAACATTCCCTAAAACATTTTAATATCAGAGGGAATTTAGACAAATGTAATCCTTGTTCCTCTATAAAAAGACATGTAGTATAGGAATTCACACAACATATCCCATGATTCCTTATTCTATATCTAATAACCTAGAATTTTCACTCACCCATATAAAAAAACTTCTACCCACTGTTCATGTAGACGATATCATGTAGCGATACCATCACACAAAAGAAATATTTTGAAAATTCCAATCCATTCTAGGAATGACATTGAAAACTATTATATTGTGTAAATTATGGTCCTAAAATAAGGGATAATTTCTTACATCATGTTAGTAGTGCTGACATTTGTTTATACCCTTTGATCTCACTACAATCATTTTATCCAATGTAATAATATAAAAACAATACTGAATTTCGAAATTGATCATTAATATTTCCTATTAAACGATAATGGAGTGTGAAGAAATGTTGTTTATTAAAGAAGATACAATATTGGATCCTACCAAATTTGTACCTGGTACTATATATTTTCCTTCACATTGATCATCGGGTAGTAGTTGTAATGCATGAAACAGACATTATCCAAGGCTACGTGTTATAGATGAATACCCTATGTAGGTCCAATATAATAACCCTTATAATAAAATGCCTCTCAACAAGGGCCATGAATTCCTCATCATCCAGTCCTGTCAGTGATACTCAAACTCCCCAATTGAACCTACATAATAGATCATACCCCTAATGATATATTTGGTGCATATCCTCTTCCACTCATGGAATATGGAAAGGTCCAACCAAAATTATGACTAATCTCCAAATTCCTACAAACACAAAAATATATAAGATCTCTATAATAATGAGGCTTCATATACCCTCGTTATACATTCTAATGGAATATAACCGAGATGATATTGCGGTAAATTTGACATCCACTGCTCTGATTGGGGACCTTGAGGGTACACTTCAAGATACTATAAGAACTACTTCCCTACCTTGGAACTGAAATTCTATGCCATGAAATATCCCCTTCCCTCAGGTCACACTCAGTGATAAGATAATTGTTAATAATAGCTGAAAATGTTTTTAGGGAAAATAAATTCACCTATGTATGGAATTTATACTATAGCCCATCCTCAAAATTCAAGGCCCCCAACATCTCATCATCAGCAATAAGGTGTGAAAATAAATGTAGCTCTGTAAAAAATGGTGAATAATACATGACATAGATAACACCATACTCAAAATGCACAAAATCACTAGGTTGGTTAGCATAGATGTGACCATGGATGGATGTTTGGAAGTCATATCAGATGATGGAATGATGGAGAACATCCTGGGTAATCACATCCCATTAGCACATGTCTAATTAAAGAAGCTTATAGGAAACAAGTATGACCCAACTATCTATAGGTGTATCTAACAACTCAATGATAAATAATGTGTTCTCTATCGCAAAATAAGTATCCTATGGTCAACCATCCCCTGAAATGATGAATGGACACTGATGCTGGAAATCACGTTCTAGATCATCCATTATAGGTGCGGGTAGTAGAGAACCTTGTAAGGTAAGGTTGAATATAGTAATTTCCATGGATCCTCAATACTTACTATCATCATTAATGATTCCATGGCTATTACCTTGGATCATATATTATGATTATTAGTATTATAAGATGTCATGTTATTCCATGGCTCCTTTATTATTATAAATATCATGATATGATGTCAATGTTATGTATAACCTAGATGGATGAGATAATATAATCAAGAACATGATTAATTAAATGATTATACGACCATACTCCATATGATGATGAAACATGTATTAGGTTATTTACATTTTAGTATAGCAGTTACTTCTATATATAGTTTCACATAATTGTAGTTTACATTCACATATTTAATGGAATTATCACCATTGGTGTTAGCCAATTGATATTTGTCACTCTTCATTTCGGAGATGATTATGGTTCCTATAAATATAATATGATTTTAGGTGTTTATAAGGGGAAGTATCCTACTTTGGAAACCAGATCATGATGGCTTGCATTAGGATACAGTTTTGTTGAAGATGTATAATATAGTTCTTGGGATGCTTGGATTATTTTTGGAATCTTGTTGCATCTTTTTTATGTTAGGTATTTCCTACATCCAATTATACCTTTTTCTAGTTTTAAGAGATATAAAATGTATCATAATCATATTTTTTATGAATTAGTTTCCTATTATTAGTTATTTATTATTTTCCAGATGTTAACCATTTTCATCCACTACCAATTGTTTATTTATTATACTATTTGTGGTATTTAACTTTTATTATATATAATTTTTTTACACTCTCTTAATGATTGAATAGTATCTCCATGGACACACGATGGTCACTCAATTAAAATCTACAACCTTGGACATTTGAGGATGTGTACCTACAGCATTGGGGACAACCTGGTTCAAGGAACCTCTGAGTGACACATGGGTGGGGTGTTGAGATGGATTTTACATGGTTATTTGACATTATTATTTCTAGACTAGACCTTTTGGTGGAATTATTATGTTTAGAGAATCATCAATTTTTTATTTAGATGATATGGGTACTAATAAACATTGAACCTAATTATAAAATGATTATAAGAGGAAGGAGGTGGATATGAGGCTTCTAGAATGTAACATCCAAATTATGGTGGTTTTAAACTCATCAAAGATTTATCATTATATTATTTATATACAAAATGTTCAATTCAAGTGTTTTTAAAATTATTTCAATAATAATAATGGATGAAGTGGTTGTATGATTTCATTTATATACTATTACATCAATGATGGTGGAAAAAATGTGGTCTGTGTTTTAACATTAATGAAAATTCAGATATATTTTTTGACTAAATTTTAAAATTGGATTTTGGATGCAAGTATCATGAAGGATAATTCTTCATATATTGTATGGTATTGTCATATTATGACCAGTAACTATTAACAAAAGAAGGAAGTGAATTATAGGGAGATGAAAATATTATTTTTATTATTTTATTTAATATATTTTTTGGATATACCATTGGTATGACCTAGAATCATAGAGGTGTATTCATTTTCATGAGACAGAATTCATGTTATAAGGGGCTGAATAATGATATATAATAGGATGAAAAGAAACAAAAAATCCATTTGTTGTCGATTTTTTTATTGATCATAACCTTCTTGTATTGAATTATTTGGATGTTTTTTACCTTTTACTGTTAGGTCCACAAAAATATTATAGAATATCAATATTTTCATCTTGTGTTAACCGACTAAATTAATATTAAATGTTCTGTCAGATTATAAATAAATACTTATGAATAAAACTATAATAGTTGTAAATATTTATTTTGATTTTGTACAATTTCAAATGGTGGTCAACTTTAATAAAAAATAAGATTTTTATGTGATATATTTGTGTTAGGATATGATTGTTTATAATGTTTATGTTATATGGATTCATTGAGTTAGTCCTTATTGTGAATTTATGACCATAGGATTCTGTTGATTTTTTTGAAAAAATAGGTGATGTGGACATTGATTATGGCCAAAACAATTACATAGAATACTTGAGTTTTTTCATAATGTGTTGAGATTGAATTTTTCCCCACTGAAGGATGGTAAATAACTGTTACTTAAATAATAATATTGTGATAAATCATCACAAATTCAAGAAAGGATAACTAGGATTCTTCAAATTTTGATTTTTGGATGATATTATAGGTGATTTATATTTATTGTTAGTTTGATAAAAGAATTTTTTATTCGTTATGATGGATTTAGATCATTAAGGAATTTTTTTTAAATAAGTGCTTATAACTATCTTGTTCAATGAGAAAACTATATTTTTTTAATGAAATCCATATTCTGCAGAATTAGTTTGGTGATATAGATATCTATTGTTTTTTATTCATTAAATAATAATAAAAATTGATGTTGTAGAGGTAACAATAGTAGTGGTTTCCAACTTTTTTTGAATTTTAACATTTACAGAATTATATTCATGAATGAATTTCATTAAACATATTATCACTCATTATATTTAATTTATGTTCATTTATGACTTAATTGATTCATATTGTTATTTTTAAGATAAAATAATATTTATTTGTAAAAAGTGTATAATATTTAATTCATCTATAAGTGAGTGTTGGATTGGAAAAGATACAGTACAATGATTTTATAATGGGGGGTTCCAATAATATGTTAATATGGTATGTTTTGTATTACAAAATATTATCAAACCATTAGTGGGTAAAATTAGTGAAGATAATTAAAATTTAAATATATATTCGTTATAAAAATTTTCGGTAAATCATCTCATTTCTATTAATATTTTATAATTAGGGAAATGGCTATAATTTTGGGATATTTTAATTTCATAGAGGTAGCTGTTGAAATGATGATTAATCACTAGAGATCATTAGATCAATATGTACACTTTATTATACATCAATCTAACATGTTTTTTTAATGAAAAAACATCTCTTTCCTTTATAATTTTTGTATTATGTTATTTTTTTAATAGAAATTCATGTATGTTATTATATAAGAATAAATTAATATATTTCCTTATATTTTTTCAAAATGGTAGATTTTTTTTTTGAATTCATAGAGATTATTTTTAAAATAATGTTCTCCCCCTATTATAATATATTTATGATGTAATTTTTTCCAACCTATTTTTATACATATCCTATGTTATGAAACAAAAATGATTCCTTCATAAATATTAAAATTATATTCAATGTTGTTTTTTTCAATTTTGTGATTAATTTTTTAGAATGACTTAAGAATCTTACCATGTCATTTGAAGGTTTTCAATGAGATAAATCTAAAATATTTTGAATAAAATCTAGTAGAGTTAAATTTATATCTAATATAGACAAATCAACTTTATATATATTAATATTATAATTTCAATTTGTGTCAAATAGTCTTTTAATTCTTTAAAATATCGAACATGACCATATTTTATTTTTTGAGATCTACCAGATCGTAATTATTAGATAATAAACAATATGGAATAGGTTTTCAATTTTTATAGTTTTATAATTATGATAGTAAGGATATAGAGAATTTGATATTGATAAACTAGGACTATCTGACCCATTTATTATACAAAAAGTATGGTGTTTAATAAATGATAACTTACTTATGAGGATTGATGAACACAAACAATTATAACAATGTTAGGACAAAATAAATATGTAGAAATGAGAACAAGAGGTGTATAAATTGTGGTTACAATCCCTGAGAAACCTCATTATTTCCATAATTATATCAGCTGACATCCATCATAAAGGGGATGAAGAGTTTTTTGGTGCCACATGATCCACTGATAATCATCTGATCAATGAAAAATTGCGAAGTGCTTAACCCTAATACTAAAATTTGGGTGGTCACATTTTTTATGTTGGCACAATAATGATTCAAAAATGAATGAGTAGTTCATTAGACATGTAAAAATAAATGCATACATTAATTTCATATTAAATTTTAAAACATAAAATAGAACATAATATTTTCATCACTGATATAATTATTTCTACTAGCATGGCCCTTCCTATCAATCAGAATACACAACTTGGTATACAGGGAAAAGAAACATAAGAATGGGTTGAGTTAAAAAGATAAATAAGGAATTAATGTAGTATAATATAATTAAGGAATGAAGAATATTACATGAATAAACTGATAATCAATTAATTATTTATAAATAATAACATGTGATGAAAACATATTTATGGATAAAAAACTATTAAAATAATCTCATTGACATAAGTAACTAAATTCATAATGATGGAATTCATAATTTGATACATCATAAACTTATCATAGTGTTCTTATTCCAAGTCATATATACTATTATGGCCTTATTCCATGACATCAATATCATCAAACTATTTTTCCAGTAAATCATAAATAGTTAGACAATTCCTAGAATAAATATCCAAGCTAGTTTCTATCCTGTTACATACCGATAAATAAAGGGTATATATAATTATAGGAACAAAGTATTTCATAATAAGTCCAATAATGTCGGTACATTAATAAATAACATAATATAATCAACTGACATTAATGGCAATAATTATATATATTGGAAGATATAGGATACACAATATCATTATGTTTCATAGTAAAAATTATCATAAACCATCCATAAAAATGTAGTGGATGGTAAAATAATATAGTAAACTATGTAATGAATATTATTCAACATAGGATTTTTAAATATATGAAATAAATTTAAAATGGTCATTGTAATTGTGTTTAGAGAAATTTATTTTTCAGTTTGAAGTCAATTATTTAAGGAATTGTGAAATATGAACCGAAAAATATTAATTGAAATGGACACCATATATATATATATAATGAAATATAAAAAAAATATTTGTAATTATAGTGAGTAAATATATGCATGTAATGTGACTTACAAATATCTTTCCATTCCATTTTAAAAATTTGAAATTACATTTTTTGGAAAATGAAAAAAAAGAATCATTTCAAACAGTTTTATAAAAATTCAATTGTGGGATAATGTTTTGAATTAATCATTGGGATAATGATTAAATAATTATTAAAAATTTATTCTAGAAGACGTGTATATGGATAAGAAATATTTCTCTATGAAATATTTAAACATAAATAACACCAAATATAAAAGAGATTGTGAAATAAATCCATACCACAATGTTATATTTTGAATTAGAAGCCCTGGGTAAGAAATAAATTCATATGAAACCCTAAATACCATGGATAAAAATATATTCATCTTATAATATTTTATATGTTTAGTATATACACCTCCCAAATAAAATAAGAGGTGAATATGGAATATGTGTCCATGATTTAATTGTGAGACGAGAAACCCTTATATAAGGTTTGATTTTCCTTAATATACATCCAAACCTCGTATATAAAAAATTTATATTTACAAATATAAATTATATATCAATAACCATATATATCATGCCTTATATTATTAAATTATATAGTTTTATTACCCATTTGTGAATAATAATTTACTAAATCAATGTTCTGAGTGGTAATATCTTCCCATTTCATGTATATTTATGTTCTTTAGTTCTATTCCTTCTACATTAATCATTGCCACATCATATCTATAATGTTAATCATGATATAAATATAATATATAATAATTAAATAAATATTTATTTTCATCCATAATATAAATATATATATATATATATATATACAAAAGGAATTACACTTATCATGGAGATAGTAAACTGTATGTATAGATGAATGATTATTTCAATATTCTACATATGGAATGAACAAAATTTAAACAATAATTCACCTATACACCATAATAAATAAATTATGTAAAAATTTATATTTATAAAACCCATCATTATTAATATCCTTCTAATATATAAATGAAAAAATAATTCCATCGCTTCATAGAGGTGGTAGTCCATATATATGGAGGTGGGACATTACCATTTCAAAAAGGTTTGTAATGATAGAAGGTAGATATGATTCTATCATTATATAAATATAATTATTTTTTAACTATAGTATATTAAAATTAAACCCATCATAATTCCCATCCATAAAATAAGGTAATGGAAAATCAATTGTGTCACTACGTGGAAATAGTTTGTCAAACGTACACACAAGTGATAATTTCACTTCCCATTTGATAGGAAAGGGGTATGTTAATGGTGTAATCATAATCCTGACACGATTTTATTATATCTAGGATATTTATGTAACTATTTTATGATAAATACCATATATTTTGATTAGGTCAAAGAAGAAGGGAAAAGAATGAGATATGTTAAGGTGATTACCACTTCTTTGAAAAAACCCTTTTGGATTTACTCAAAAGTATGATAGGGTTGGTATTTTTGGATGATAATCCCATATGTAATGTTTTGGAAGAATTTTATAATGGATTTTTCTAGGCTGTGTTTTAGATAAAAGGCTCAATGTGGTTTAAATGATAAATGGATGATGTGATCTTTTATAATTGAGGTGAGGCGATCTTTTAAAATATCATAAAATATTATATTATAATAAATTAATTATGAATAAAAAGATATCCAAATGTCTTAGTATTAAAAAATAAGGCATTATATGGTTTAAAAAAATAGATGGTTTTTATTCTTTTTTCACCTTATATTTTGGTTTAACCCTTTAAATATCATATTTTTACAAAAACCATTACAACACCTTTTTCACTCTTAAATGTAAATAATTTTACATATAAGGTGAATATTTTACCATAGATAGACAAGGGGAAACTATTTATAATATATATTTCCACCTTTTCAAATGTATATAATTTAATAAAATAAAAATTATTCATAAAATATTATTTTGATAAAGTTTTATTAATGTCGATTTTACACTATTCATTGATTTTAACTTCAAATATATCATCAAATGTTCTATTTTTGATATAATATATTTTAAAATCACAAATATGTATTATTCATCTATAAAATTCATCTAATACAAAAAATCCCTCAAAATATTTCTCTTTAAATATTTGTAATTTCATATATTTTTTTCTTTTAATTAAATTCAACTACACTTGAGTTGTGCCCAAATTTAACATAATTATAAAATCACTAGAAATTTGAAAAAATATAAATATGAATAAAATTTGATTGTGCTCAAAAATAACATTTACAAACTTTAATAACATTCTTTTGAGATAATGTCGAAACATAACATATATTTAATACAAAGACGATGATATTTCTTAATGCTCGTTGATTTTAATATTATATTGGATATTTTTATTGACACATGGCCATAAATCATAAAAATATTGAGATTAGGGTGATAAATTTAGAATTACTATTATCCAATATCAATTAATGTGGAATATTATTACCTTATCACTTATATTTAACCTATATTAACCTGATTTATCAAATACCATGTTGTTAATTTTTTCCATAGTTACTATTCATATAGAACAAAATTTAAATTGGTTCTATTTAATAAACAGGATCCTTTTAAATCCAAATATTTAATCCTTTTTTAATCATTAAATTTCTATAATTGGAATAATTAATTTCAGAATACACTCACAAAAGGTTAATGAAACATTGTTTTCAAAATTTTCATTTATGTATAATAATGATTTTATAATAAATTAAATCATAAAATATATTAAAATTATCATAATTATATTATCAATAATATATTAGGACTAATTTTATTTTCAAATCTTTTTGAAAAAAAATTGAACTATGAAAAATCTGGATAAAATTACAGCTTTCAATAAAAATATATAAATTCACTATTCACTATAAAATCCATCATCTTAGAAAAATAATAATATTTAATCATAAATTAATTTAGACATGATTATTTTAAAAATTATATACATTTTAACAAATTAATTTTATAAAAAATTGATATATTAATTATAATTATTTTCTATCAAATGAAATAAAAACCTTTTTAGACGAAAACATGTTTTTGAAGTGTAAAGTTTCATTAATTAAAATTTATTATTTATATATTAAGAATTATAATTATTTTAATATTGAATAGAAAATTTTTATATATTTCATAATATATTTAATCCCATTCATACCCTCTAAATTAATGACTATGATATAATGGACATAAGAAAATATTTTTTGGATTACTTTGGCATAGTATTGGGTGTAGTGTACATTATCCAACACATGGTTTTTAAATATGGGTTTGATTAATTATCCCTCATACATCAATAAATAATTCCCTTGAAATGTGAAATTTGTACTATAATCATTGTTTTCTAATTTGATTATTCTTTTATTGAAAACCCACATAATTAAAATGGATAATAAAACATCCTGTTAAAAATAGGGGATGAGAAGTATGAAAGTCATCACATATATAAGTATCCAAATAGAAGAAAACTAGTCGGTGGTAAAAATATTGACAGGGAAGTAGAAAATAAATCACAATAATTGATACCAAGTGTTATATAACAAGTTCATGATAATGTTAAGTGTAACAATTAAGTAAATCTTTGATATATTAAAAGACAATTTGTAATTACACACTTATTCCTATTGTCTTGAGAACACAACAAATCATTACTAAGCTATAAGATACACCCCAAGAGATTCCAAAGGCAATCAATAAATTTCAATGTGTAAAAAATGAATGTAAGGGATGATTTTTCTTTTTATAAATAAAAAACTGACCAACAAATCCTAACCAAACTACCACTATATGATTCATGATAAAAATATGACAACTCAACCATCGTATTTTTACCAAAACCACACAAAATAATGTTATAACAAAATCCAAAACAAAACAAGTTAAATATTGGATGGAAAAATAAGGACTCCAATATAACCAAAAGACTCATGTCTCCACAACTCCATGCTCCAACATCACTAAACAACCCATGTATCATGAGGTGGTTCTAAATAAATTTGATACTTTACCTTTTCCCATGTCCCAAAAGATAACATCGACAAAATCACTAAAGTGACAAAGCCATGGTGAGTATAAAACTCAGTAGGCTTTCCCCGATGATAGCCCCACTCATGCCACTTGGATTGAAGGTTTATCAACATTTAACAAAAGAAATTTATATAAAACTCATTCCATAAATAGTAGATAAATATTTATAAACATTTTCCAAAACCATTGGTGATAAAGTATAAAAAAGTTATATTTTCATCTAATTTATTAATATGACACACTTCCAGAAAATCAACTAATCAAGGATTTAAAACCATTTCTCATTATCAATTTTGAACACACAATCCATTGTTCAAAATATACACCTTGTGTCACACTAACAGAAACCCATGATCCAAGGTCAAACACATTTTACCATAATTTTATATGTCACATTTTTAGGGGGTTTTTGAACCTAAAGATACAAAACCCATATATGCCAAAACAATTCAATGAAACAAATTCAATTTTTTTTAATAAAACTAATATGTTATTGGAAAATGTTAACTAAAATAATTAAAAACACCCATTCCATTTCAATAAAACCATTAATTTCATTGAAAAAAATTTCATAAAATCATTTTTTCATAATTCCATTAAGATCCCACTTCAAAAATCATTATAAAATCATGAATAAAACACTTTAATCACCAAAACAGTTTTTCCATTTTTCTACCACCATCGCGAAAAAGGGATTAAAGAAATCTTAAACATTCCAATACACAATCAAATCATAACAAAGATATGAATTTTATACTATTATATTTAGTTCTACTAAGCGGAATCGAGTGTAAATCCAGCTACCATATCTTTTTTTCTGAAAACTGAAAATGGATGAAGAGCACTCAGGAAACTGGGTCGATTCTCCACGAAACCACCATAGATCATCCCCGAACAAAAAATTGACCAAATTTCAACATATTAAGCATCCATATTTTAATATATTCACATAACAGGAGAATATATTGTAATTTAGGAAGTTATGATAAATATATTTAAGAATATCTAGGGAAACGTGACAAGAACATTGATGAACAATGACATACCTCACGAATCTGGCTTTGAATAAAAAAGTGATTTCTATTTATTTATCCTAGAATAAAGGGGGAAACATCATTTTCCATTGGAGAATAAAATCATAATTTATAGAAAATTTGGGGTAAAACAAGTGGATTAATGGTATGGATGATTTTGATACTATTTTTAAGGAGGCTATTTTTAACCCGCACATGGTTTAGTTGCATAGTTTAAGAAAAATTGTGCTAACTATGTGTTAGATACTTACTCAAGAAAAGACTCATATGGCCTCCTCATGTGGTCTTCCTATCCTTTATCCAACCATGCCATATCTACTACCTCAAAATTATACTTTTTCAGGTGAGACACATTAAACATATTATTTAAAAAAATGAACTATGGTGGAAACACCAACATATATTCCACCTCTCTAACTCATTATAGTAACTCAAAATGGAACATGTATCGTGAAGATAAAAATATCTAATTTCCAAAATAGAAACTTCTATGACTTGACGAAATCCTCAACAATACCTGATCACTCAATTTAAATGACAACGGACTTTGATGATGATCATCATATGACTTCTGTGAACTCTGAGTCATCTCCATCCATTTCCAGATCAATTGTATCATCTCTATTGTTTCTTGGACATGGCCTGACTTAACTAATGATGCCTCACCTATTTCCACATTTAAAAGTGGAGAATTACATGGAGAACCATACAATGCTTCAAATAGAGCCATATGTTTTCAGGCCATATATCTATTATTATAAGGGAACTCAACAAAGGGTATATTCACTTTCCATGATCCCCCAAAATACCCAACATAAACCTAAAACATGTCTTCCAATGTATATATCATCATTTCATATTTCCCATTTATATGAGGATGATACGCGGTACTCATTGTCACCTTGGTGAAAATGACTTTCTATAAGGATTTCTAGAATCTTGTCATTAACCTTTGATATATGTTTGAGACTATCTAAACTAGTGCACAATGTCTCTTTATCAAATCATGGATATAGATTTTGAAAAAATCATCCACCTTATGATATTGACTAGTAGAAATGAAAGGGTTTGACTTGGTCAGACGATCTTCTATCACCGATATGGAATCATTTTTCTAGACCATTCATGGGAGACCTGTAACAAAATCCATGGCTATCTACTCCCATTTTCACACTAGGATAGGTAGATATAGAAACATAACATCTAGGTGTTGATGTTATTCCTTTAATAGTTGACAATTTATGCACCTTTAAACGAACTCAACCACTTTGAGTTTTATAACAATCTACCAAAACTACACATTCAATAACTTATACATATTGTGTATTCCTGGATCTACTACCCATATAGAATTTTGGTAAGCATGAGGAAGATGTTAATGACATGAAATAAGTAAAAATATATGATATCTGAACTAAAAAAAAGAATTCCAATAAGGTTTCCATCCATTAATGGTATCCTACCCGTTGAGTTTTGACCTCATAACCAAGAATTAGACATTATAATTTTAATCCTTTTTAAGCATATTTAAAAAATCAGAAACCATAAAGACTGAAAAAACCCAAAACCAACTTGTTATTAACATTCAATATACATGTCAGCTAGGACTAACATTAACAATTACTCTTCTAAATATTTTTCCACCAAATGCACATAAAACATTCCACTTAATGCATCAGCCACCAAATTACAGTTTCCTAGTGTATACATCATATTGAAGTAAAAAAATTGAAGAAACTCCACGCATATCATTTTTCTCATATTCAAATCATGTTGTTTGAAAATATGATTCAAGCTCATATGATTCGTAAGCATAGAAAATTTCTCACCAATGGTATAATGATGTCATCTCTTCAAGGCATGTAAAATTGTTGCTAACTCCAAATAGTTTGTTGGGTAATACTTTTCATGTGCTCTCAACGTCTCAGAACCATAATAAACCACATGGTTTCCTTGCATAAGAACACATCCCAACCTAGATTCCGAGGAATCCAAGTACACAATTTACCAATTTCCAAATTCAAGACAAATCAAGATAGGTTCTAAGGTAAGAAAAACATCAAGATCTTGAAAGGACATCTGAAATTACTCAGTCCATCAAAAATTAACATTCTACTTTGTAAAAGTTATCATAGTTTAATCTAGTTAGGATAATTCATGCACAAAACTATAGTAATAACCAGATGGACCAAGATAACATTGTATCTCAAATACATTCTTAAGGGGTATCCAATAGATAATAACTTCTATATTTTTAGGATCAATTAAAAAATATTTTTTTGAATTTATGTGTCCATGAATTTGTACCTATTGTATCCAAAAATAACACTTTTGGAGTTTGGAATACAAATGATGGTCTCTCAAGATCTCTGACATTATCACTATGTGTTCTCTATGCTTAACCATTGTCCATGAATACAAAAAAATTTATTCCACATACTTCACCAAAAAAAAGAATCATATATCTCTAAAATATCTAATTCATCAATGCTATAAAAGACCACTGGTGAACTTATAAGACCAAAAGGCATGACTACATATTTTTAGTGGCCATAAATTCTATTGAATTCTGGCTTTGGAATATCCTCCTTCCAAATATGCAACTAGTAATATCCAGATCGCAAGTAAATTTTATATAACCACTGGGATCCCCTCAATTGATCAAATAGACCATCAGTGCATTAATGTGGATACTGATTCATTATCATAACATGGTAAATATTTCTTTAATAAACTCTCATCATTATAGTTCCATCTTTTTTCTTCATGAACAAGACTGTTGTTTACCACAAAAATGTGATCAACCGAATGAAACCCTTTTCTCCATAAATTCCAACTACACATTAAATTCCCTTAATCCTATTTGGGACACCCTTCAATACATAAGGGTAATAAGACTTGTCCACATAAAGAGATCAATAATAAACTCCACATTCCTTATATGTGGAAACCATGAGATGTTCATGGGCAATAATTCTGGAAATTTATCCACAACCTATGGAAAAATACTATCCTCAATCACATCCATTAATTCCCGTGTTGACATCACCAACTAGTAAGAGATCCTTCCCACTATTGGGGCCAATAAATCTGTTGCACTTGTCATTACAACCCTTTGTCCTCTAAATAATTCCCTACTACATCCTCAGTTTTGAGAATAACTATTATTAAATTACATTCTAAGTGAGCCATATATATTTTCAACCACTCCATACCCAGGATAACATCATAAACATCTATCACCAAAACCAAAAAGTCTCATTTCATATCTGCTCCAGAAAGAGTTATAGAACATGTTATACACATAATGTCTCAGCATTCTATTTCAACATGAGGGGTTTGATGTTTTAACAGCAAAGAAATAATTTAATGTTGTTATTATTGAAAATGAACAACATATGAATAAATGAAGGATTTTGATACATCATTATAACACAAATTACTAACTGTAAAATTCAAAAAAATCATACATATCATCATAGATGGTCCAGCGTGATCATCAAAAATCACATTCTCAACTCCATAAAACTTCTTTGTTTCTATAATCATCTCCTTCTTAACTTCCTGAGATTTACCATACCGAGGAGTCATGGTGTTCTTGGAATCACCATGGAATGTTCTGTTCTAATGATGAGCCTGATTCTTCTTGACTCATTATTTCAAAACATATGATTATTGTGACACCTAAGAAGTGTCTCAAGCACCTAAACCTAGAGAACTGTTAAAATAGCACTAATGATTATACATATTCATGCAGTTATGACATTACCTCGGTTGTACAGTACAGTCTAACTTAATGTGGAAAAGAAAATCATGTTGGAAATATCATGATATGATCTTGGGTTGAGGATGATGGTTCACAGATCCAACTATATTATTTTGATTCTTATTCCCACCTTGGAAATAGGTTTCCCTATTCCACTTTTTCCTAGCATTCTAGTTCCCAACATTTCAGATAGGTGTCATAATACAACATACTCCCATAGATCATGAGATATCATGTTCAACCACTATCATTTTTTTTCACCATCATTGTATAATATATAATATAGTTTACCATATTCTTCGAGCGTATCTCATATATCATCCCCATTTCATATATTAGTGCCATTAAGGACATATTTTCATAAAAATTTGGAGAACAGAGCAATAAATTCATTAATTTAACCACATGCTATATGACAATGTGATTTTCTTACTTCAAGTTGATGATGTCTGTTGTACTCTAGTTCCTGAATGAATGAGGGTAAAATTGATTATCAAACAATTATTCGAAATCCTCTCAATAAAGTATTTTATCTCATTTATCATACACCACTAGATCCCACCATAGGTGTGAAAGATACTTGAGAAAATATTCTCCCATCTTTACATTAACATCTGCTGGTGTGCTGTTGAAATCAAAGATATGATAAATCATGTTCATCTACACCCTAATCTTTTTAGTTTCAAAATCACCCCAAAAGATTGGGGGATTCTACATCATGATCTGAATGGAAGGTTCCACATTCCTTAGATAATACCCATAGTTTCCTATGTCTATACCTTAAAATTATTGGATAATACTCTGAACCATTTCATGGTTTACCTATAGTTCTTGTCCAAACACATTCTCTGCAGATTCTTCTAGTTGGTTTCTAAAATTTCTTTCAGGTTCCATTTTCTGAAAATATTGTAAAATTTAAGAGTCACAATCTCTTTAAAATTATATATTAGAATTTAAAATTCAATCACATCAACTATTAATTTTTTTTCTTTCTAATAATAGGTTTTTCAAATTCAAATAATTTCTCAAAATCATATTTTTTCTCTTGAATATCAATTAAATTTAAAAATACCTTATTCATGCTGCTTTCAAATCATATAATTTGAAAAAAATGCGTATTTATAAATTGAAAAAAATCAAAAAAATCGTAAATCATTTTCATAAATGATATATTCAGTCCTAGTGGAAGTAATTCCACTACAATGCATGTTATACTCATCAAATTGGAAAAACCATTTACCATGATAATTTGAAAATTCATTAAGTGCCTCTAAAACACTTATGTACGCAACTCCCTAGTAACTTGAATTTTGACATAAATGGGTTAGCTATATATTTTTAGGATCTATATTTCATGTCTCGACAATCCAACTTCATTATAAGATCAAAACCTTAGGAATAGAAATAAATGAATTATAACTCCAATACCAATAAAAGTGTTTACTACATGTTCCACATGGAATGCCACAAGATGATAACACTTATCCCAAACTTGATTTCGGATCAAACAATTTGATGCTATTAGTAATGAACCACTTATTTCCATTGACATTATAACACAACAAATAATTATTAGGACGTATGTGACATCCCCAATATGCCAAAAGATTCCAATAAATTCCTAAAAGTTTCAAATGAATATGGGTGATTATATACACTTTATGAAATAAACAACTAACCCAACAACCATAATCAAATTACAACTATATAATCCATGATAAAAACAAGACAACTATACCATCATCATGGTACTAAAACCACACCAATGTATGTTTAAATAGAAGATGAACTAAAACACGATAAATAATATAAGAACAAATGAAGGATCCATGATGACCAAAAGACTCCATTCTCCACACCTCCATGCTAAAAAATCACTAAATAGCCAATGTATCATATGGTGGTTTGAAATACATGTGATAGATTAAATCATCCTAGGACCTAAATGATAGAATCTACAAATGCACCAACATTACAAATAAGGGGTGAGTAAAAAACATAGTAGGCTTTCCCCAATGACTTCCCTACTCATGCCACTAGGATAGTAAGATTATAAACATTTATATAAAATAGATTATATATCATAATTTACCAAAATAGATTATAACTACATGTAAAAAAGATACAAAACCAACACACCCATAAAATGAACAAAATTGGTCTTTAAAAACCATTTCTCAATATCATTTTGGAATACCCATTCTATGGTTCACAACACACATACCCATGCATGCATTGTTTGAAAATTCCACACTCATGAGTAGTCTATCATCCAATAACTTTGTTTCTAATAGACACACACCCATGATCTTAGGTAACAAACATTGTATCCCATTATTACACATTCCTAATTCATGGGCACATCAAACATGAACCCACACAACCCATATATTCCAAAACTATTCAAAAAGTCCAATTCCAACCATTTCAATAAAATCGTTCTTTTGCTGAAACCCATTAAAAAAACCAATTCCAATCACCCATTCCAGTTGAATAAAATAATTCCTTTAAATGAAACCACATTCATAAAATCAGTTTTTCTTCATTATAGAAAAAACCATTTCAAAACGTCATTTTAAAATCATGATTAAAACATGTTATTCACAAGCACCACTTTTCAAAATTTCCACAACCAACACGAAAAAGTTCAATAAATCACAACGTTTCCAATACACAATAAAATACACAACAATTAATCAATTTAAAACCATTACATTCAGTTCAAAATAGTTGAATTGAGAGTAAATCCCCCTACCTCAACAGTTTTGATGAAAACCAAAAACGAACGAAAAACGCTCATGAAACCGTGTAAATTGTCCATGAAACCAAATTAGATCTCTTCCCCTAACAACAAAAGAAAAAAATATCAAAATATTTGGAACCCAAAATGTTATATGTACCCATAATGGGAATATATATGAATAAAATAATATAATATAATTAGGTCTAAGTAGATCTAAGGAAATGTGATAGAAATGACGAAGAACGATGACATACCTCATGAATACATATTTTGTTCACCAAGGGAAGCCTTTGGATTTCCTCCGGATTGATGGGAGCACATTATTTTACTTAATAAGAAGAAAAATCATGAGTTAGATCTAGTTTGGGGAGAATACATGTAAATTAAATTAAATACCTACCTAGATACAAATTTTATGTATGGGGTTTTAATCCATGCACAATTTATCCACAAAGCTAGACAAACCATGTGTTAACTATGATTTAAATAATACATCATGAACTGCCTCGAACGACATCCTCCTACAATTTCCATAACTGTGATACAACAGTGATGAAGCTATAACCTAAAACCAGCTATTACAAACACTTTTTCATATGATTTCTGCATGGTTTTGAAAAACAATGTGCATTTCGTACACCTTCCCTTTAGCCCCCAAAACTCATTCAAAGATACCCAAACTCAACCAACCATCAACCATAAACATTAAATATAGTAAAACCATAAATAAATGGTCATATATCAGAATTACTGGGTAGTACGCCACTAATTTACCTACATCAAAAAAACATATATATATTTTATTTCATTTTGATTTTATTAATGTTGAGGGATTGTATTAATATTCATACAAATAACATGAGAAAACAAACAAACATTATCTATTTTCATGTCATTATCACATGTTAATACATTGGTTGTGTTTAAATTAATTTACAGTTCAACTATATGTCAACAAATGGATATTGAAGATGAATTTTTTTATTCCCAACGAACTAAAAGAATAGTTTAATAAATCATACAATATATTAGTCATTACTTCATCAAAGAAATATTTACCAAAGAAAATATAGCTATCACAATTTTTACAGTATTATAAATCATTAAGTTAACTGAAATAATTATATCCAAATTTCAATACATTCCATCCCTTAAATATTTATCATTAACACTCCTCAATAATATTTCCAACTATAATGAAAACAAAAAAATATAATTGAATATTTATCTCAGGAGAATGTAAAAATATTCATAATGTCAAAAATACAAACAAGTTAATAACTTGATCACATAGACAAATAATCAAAATCAATTATAATGTTATCATTATTCCATATATCCCAAGAATAAAAAAAATTATATACTCTATAATAATTTACAGTGTCATTAAATAAATAACCACATTCGAGGATTCCAATAATAATCCATTGTTATCTTTAATGTCATTATTCCATTTATCATAACTAAAAATTAAAAACTCAACATCAGGATCCCATTAAGGATTACCTTCTCCTTATTCAAGAATTCTCCAAATATATCATCGTACCACTAATCACTTTTCTTGGTCATCCATAGCATTCAAATTGATCATAAAAATTATTATAGTAAAACTATTGTAGTATAATCCATCTACCATTAATCAATATTATTACCAAAATATAGTTGATATTTTTTTATAAACTGTAGTTCTTGATTCCAAATGCAATAGTACATTAATCTATCCATTTCATTATTAGTAATAGAATAATCTTGACACTAATCCATTAGATTCTCATGATGTATATTCCCTTAATGCATAGTGAAATTGTTTTCACAGTTCCCCATTTCCTTATAGTTAAAAAAACCAATGTGAGAGGTTTTTCATTACCCATTCTTTCATAAGACCAATCGAATTTCTCTCTATAACAAAAAAAATCTATGATTCCCATCATGAGATTAATAATAGGTTTCTTTTAACAGTTTTCAAGTGTGGAAAATCCATGTTTCACTACTTTAAATTGTATATTTTTTATCATCTATAATTATAAACTCTTTAATTACTTGAGAACCATAAGACATGGATAATTCATTATCTATCTTGAATGAATTCATATTGATTCCCCATTTGGTGATAATTTTTGGTAGAGTAGCTACCCAAAATGGATTGGATTTGAACCACAAAATAAATGGTCAATATTATTCATTAAATTATATACAATTTATTCAACATTCCTTAAAAACCATTTAATATTATCTTTGAATATAGATATATTTTAGTTCTCTTTTTTCATATAATAAAAAATTTTCTTTCAATATTATATCATTTTTCACATGGAAAGCCTTTTTCCAATAATAGTATGATAAAATAATTCTATTATATGCTATCTATTTACTCATTATCCATACATTTCTGAATCAATGGACCCTATTGATCTACAACCCAAAATATATGATAAAATTCCACAACAACCTTCTCATTTTTATTACATCCTAAATAATTAAATATATTCTGTAAGGATCTTATTCAATTTTCAACTATAAATGGATTCATAGTTTAAATTAATGATAAATGTTCCTAATGAATGATGATGTTTAACTTTGTTACACCATGTTTTGAATTAGTATGATACTTTATATGGGAAATGATATTCATCATTACATGAATTATTTTCCTCAATATAGTTATAATTTGTTCGTCTTTATGTCCTTCTTCATTACCATTCCTAGAAGGGAATTCCATACAAAAATTATGTGCATTGATATAGTTTCTCTACCTTCTATTAGGAACCATTTCATTACAATTAAATATACATGATTATATCATAACTGTATTTATAATAATTTATTTTTTTAAAACTAGTGAAACACTCTACATCAATTGATTATCTTATGAATATCTAATATTAAAATCATAATTTTGGTTTATTTGTGAATATTCTCATTGTTTTCCATTGGGTTACATTTCCTAATATAAGCTTCCCTAAAAATAGATCCCTTGGTTTTTACTAAAAATTATATGATAAAAACTATAAAGACCCTAACACCATTAGGCTATATCCAATTCTTACATTATCACATTAGAACAACAAACACAAGACCTCATTCAAAAGTTTTAAATAGTTTAGTTGTCTTAAAAAAAGATACATACATGAAATTCAGTTTACTTATAAAGACATAAAATATATCATAATATTTTCTTCAAGGAAATAATTACTTCAGATTTAATAACATTGTATTTTGATCATGATATAAATCATTGTATCCTTAGCAAATATTCCTATGAATGGGGTGAGTTTAGAAGCTCAGTAAAGGTGTGAATAGTGTAAAAACCCAATAAGGAATGAATAATATGACATTAAATAAATTATAATCCAATATTTTTATTTAAATAATCACTTGAGAAATAAATTATCAATTGGTATAAAACCAAATAAAATATTCACATGGAAATTAATAAATTACATCATAATTATGGAATACATAAATCCATACATAAAAAACCAATACTAAAAATTGGGCCTTTAAAAGTTATAGTAAAATGTTTCCATTAGTGATTTAAAAACACTGATTTTGTGATTGATGATGGAAAATGACCTTCAACAGTACTAAATTTTTTTAAAGGTTTTCATTTAACTGTCCTAACACAATCACTTTTATAAAATATAAAAAAACAAATATCAATGCACCCAAAACCCCCTTTATCAATTATTATAACCCATTTTCTCAATGTTTTCCACTACCAATCTACCATTGTGTACCCTATTCCATCCTCATATCTATAAGGCTACCCAAAATAACTTTATATTCCAAAATTTGTTCCTAGTACATCCTTTATGCGACATCATGCAATTTTGTACTATTTGATGTGTTCTTCGTTGTATATTTAATAGCCTTTATATTTATTGGTATATATTTTTAACTGTGTTGTATATATATATATATATATTATATAATTAAATATTCAATATTAATATTATTTTATATATAATAGAATAAAAATATATATACCTATTTATTAATACACAAATATTTGTATATAATAAAATTATATATACATGTTATTTTATTCTCATAACATAATCAAAATGGATAATTTTTAACTAAATATAAAATAAATAATAAATTTATATATTATATATTTAAAAATACATTATTATGTAAATATGTTAACATCATTTTTATATAAGTTATTTTATATATGTAAATAGAAGAAAATATACATATATGTAATTGTAAATAAAACTAATTTGTGATAAAAATTTTAAACTAGTAATATCAATATGAACTTAATCCCTATTAATAAATTCAATTCCCACCAAAAACATAAAGAACACCATAAATGTGGATAAAATTTTATTAAATGAAAAAAACATGGGGAAAACCTGTATTTTATACAATTTTAGAGTCCTTATAGGGATTTAGGCTTCAAATTTTTTTACTGGGGTTTCCACTCGGAAAATAGGTCGTCGATCACATCACATGATTCAGTTTGATATGTGTTAGATTCCAAATGGTCAATCAAAGTAAATATTATGGTAAATTGATGTTCAAGTAAATTTTTCAACTTATTTCAGACTATTTATTATCATTCTTTTATTTTTTATGATCATATTATTATTACAAAAATACTAATCATTAACACATTGAAAATTAGTAATTAAAAATAATTTTTAATTTATTTTATAATCCATTTTCACTAAATATTTTTTAAATTACCTTTTAACAGTATAAAAAACAAATTTAAAATATATATATTATCTTTCTATCTATAAATATATTTTACAATATTAATATATAATTTTTAATGTAATATTATTTTTGATATATACCCTTTATTAGTGCTTCTTTAAAAGCATTAAAAAAGGCCACATTTTATCAGCACTATTTTCTGGAACTAATAATGGGAGAATATTTTGATAACTTTTTGAGAAGAATAGAAAAAGGGCCCCTTTTAACAATAATTTTCTTATCACTATTAAATACCCCTTTCACACATCTAAAAAAAGTGTTGTTATAGACCCCGTATAATAGTGGTTTTTATAATACTGACAAAGGGGGTCTTTAAAAGTGATTTTTTATCATTGTTAATTCCCAAATACAAAATAAACCTAGTTTTGTATTATTGAACCGAACCTTTAGTCTTCATTTAATGAAATATATACTATTAAAAACCCATTCAAGGAAATTTATATTCTTAAGTCCTCATGACAAGACATCTTACATAAATGTTGAAGGCCTTAGACAAATATCTATGAAATTTTATCTCATGAGACCTAATGATGAATCAAGCTAATATTTAATTCAGATCCCCACCCATCACATAATATGTCAAACAGATTTCTAATATGAATAAATAACACAACATAATCAGTTGCCTCATAAAAATAGAATTGTGTATATTGGAAGGGCTAGAATGAAAAGTATAAATACTTTCCATAGGAAAATTGAAATAAAATGTAGAAAAAACGATTGTGGATGGTATCATATGATAATAAACATAGTAAATAATAAGATTAAATAAATTAATTTTACATTTTTGAAAACATTTTAAAACGATAAATAGAAAATTAATGAGGAAAATAAAATTTTCACATTGAAATAAATTATTTAAAGACAATTAAAATAAGTGAGAAAAACTTTTCATTGAAAGGAAACTTATTAAAATGTACCAAAATATTAAAAAAATTAGTAATGGGTATGGGAGAATCTATTTAGGACATATAATTGAATAAAATATTCCATTCACACTTTTGTAAAATTTTCAGATAGTAAATCATTTGGAGAACGACATAAAGATCCATTTATATGTATTTTATAAAAAGGAAAACAAGGATAAAATTTATTTAATATATCATTTATAGGATTTTGAAAGCATTATTGATTTTTTTATTTTAAATCTATATGGAACAAAAATATTCCCTGATCTGGCAGATAATCATACAAAATTCAGAAAAATGAGGTCCTTTCAAAATTAATCACAACCAAATGTTTATCCCATGAAAAATAAGCCTCATGAAATTAAAAAATTCAAATGAAATCATAAATAGGATTAATAGTGATATATTATTGAAAAAATATATTAATGAATCATTGTATACACTAAAAAAGAAAAATAATAGTTGAATGTTTCATATGTCTCACAAAAGTTAATTTCTGATAAGAAACCATTACATCAGGTTATAAATCCTTCAGATACAGTATAACATACTATATAATAAGTAAATATTTATTATAAATAAATTTCATAACTAAAATAATTTTAATTATTCCTTAAATGATATATTTATAAAATTTTATCACCAATTTACTGACAATTATATATTAAAATCATTGATGTTGGTGGTAATAACTCTAATTCTAATGTCTATTTTCATTAAGTAGTTTCAAATATTACAAATTTTTCATGGTTTTATTATAATTAAATTTTTATTATTATGTAAATAATATATATATATATATTAATTATATACAAATTTTTAGTCATCCCTATAATTAATATATTTAATAATTAATTAATCTATTCAAAAAGATTGTAGGTCATACGTGCGTTTAAATGCTGGTTACTATTTTCAATATATTTAATGAATGAAGGTTAAATAATAATTTAATTATATATAATATTAATTAATTAAATATAAATAATGTTTAATTTTCAACCCCATATTTATTTCCATCCATGTAAAATATAAATGAAAAAACGGTTCACATTGATTCATAGATGTGGTAGTCCCCAAGTACAGGGTTCCATTATCTTTTTTCAAGGGTTTAACATATCTCAAATTAAAAATGATATTTTATTTATAGTAGTATAATGTTTTTATAAATATAAAATATTAATATTGAACCCATCATAATTAGATTCCATAAAATTTGGTAATAAAAAAATAATTTTATCACTATATAGAAACAATAAGTCATGCATACGTACGAGTGATAATTTCACATCACATTTGATCGAAGAGAGGGTTTATAATAATGTTCTTATTATCGTGATTAAATTTAAATAAAATTTATATTTATTTTAACACAATATGATATGTACCATACATTTAGAGATGATAAAATAACATGTGAAAAAAGTGATTAGTTAAGGGGGTTGCCTCATTTTTATAGAAACCCCTTTAGATATCCATATAAGACACATAGGGTTGGTATATAATGATGAAAATTACCTCTATAATATTTCTAGGGAAGTTTAGAGTTGATGTTTTTGTTGGTCATGATAACAGGCTTAATTTAATGTAAATAATAGAGGTATGAGGTTTCATTTTTTTAATTTAGGTGAGGGAAAATTTTTAATTTCTTAAAATATTAAAATATGGCCATGTGGGTGTGTGTATAGGGGCTAGGTGTCCTTTCATGTGTGTGAAGGTGTGTATACAAAGTGGATGAGCATTAGATTTTACATAGAAAGCTCCAAGAGCCGTATTGGACTACTTGGTTCCACTTTGAGGTAGAGTCCCTCTCGTAGCCTCTTTAATTTTAAAATTCTTTAAATTTAATTTAGCTTCTTTCTTAATTCTGCTTATTTATATTTAATGTATATCTTGAATATGTTTTCATTAATATAAATGTTTCATTTGATAAATAAAATCATGCTTTCAAAATAAAACACCTCCAACGGAGGTGCGATGTCTGCGAAAACTCACAGTGATAGTTTAGGCTTTATGATTCTTTTCCGTCATTTCATTTCCCTTTAGATGTTGCATCATTGTGCCACTCACTACATCCTTCTGACGATCCCTTGATATAACATATTAAATAGTTGATTTTTTCTATCATGTCCATTGTGAGCTTATATTATGGTGAAACCCGTTTCGAGTGTTTTCGTGGCCTCTTGGCCACCCCTTTGGGTGTTTACTCGAGCCTATATATCTAAAAACACTGATGGTGTCATTGTTTAACACCTGCCAGGGTTATGGTGATCCCCACCATATATGATGCCTTAGAGAAATCTCCAAGGTTTAGGTGGTCAATCATGACTCTAGATAGTTGGTTGAGGATAATCAAAAGAGTTCTCATTGCAGCTCCCATATCATTCAGTTGCTTGCTCAAAAAATTGTCATAGTTTCCTTCACATCCACTGTTACTTTGGTGCCTGCTAGATCGAGCCATTTACTAAAACCAAAAAGGTCAGTGTGAGTATAACAACAAAACCGTCATGTACTAATGAGTAAGATAAACACTAAGATATACTTACTCATTCAATTTATCTAAAACTGGGACTCTTTCTGAAATTCTAAATCAGAATTTTAAACACTGAAATATTTTGAAATAAAAAATGAAAGAAGAGAGGTAGAGACAGGTAATGAAAGGAGTGTAATGAGAAAAACTAATGGGACATATAATTCCAGGACCACTAGTTATATGTTCATTATCAATTCAAATGTCTGTCATGTGATTATGAAAATATGTATCATTCCATTATAAATTAACCCTAGAAAATAAAATGGGGTTCATTGATATTTCATCCTCATAAACATAAACTATTTAAAGATAGAATATAGATGGTATCGTAAATTCATATCCCTAGTGAAGAATAAATAACATCAAATGATTTTATTATATATTAAACATTCTTAAAAAATATCATACAAATATTTATTGAGGAAAATTTACATTTTATTTTGAAAGAAATAATTTAAAATATAAATATTTCCAAAATTTTATTGGAAAAATTTTCACTGAAAATAACAATGGAATCACGAAAAATATTCATTAAATCATGGAGTGGTCATCATGGTGGTAAATTTTGTTCAGGTAATGTATGTTAAAACAATGATTCTATTCACATTTTCATTAAAAACTGAAAACTATATCATTCAAAAAAATAACAAGAAGATACCATTTTAAAAAATTAATATAATTTAAAACATGGAGAAAATTTACCTTAAAAATTTATTTAATACTAATTAAAACATTCATGAAGTCATTTTAAATAAATATTGGACATGTAAGGAAAATATATTCCAACAAATATTTAAATAAAGTCTTTTTTCCTAAAGAACTCTTTTTGTGTATTGATTAATAATTTGTGGAAAATGAGAGGAAAACATATAATTCCCAGAAATATGAGTAAGATAATAAAATTAAAGAGGTTTATTATATAAGGACAATATAATTTACCTTAATATAAATTCATGAATAAACAATCTCTATTAAAATGAGAATGAAACATAAATCCATTACATCATGTATCTTTTTTATTCAAAAATGATTGAGGCTCTTTAATAATAAAAATATATGTATTATATTTTATATTATACAATATATTATTTATTTATAAAATCTTGTCATAAGTCTATTAACAAATCATTATAAAAACCACTGTTTAGGGTGATAACTGGTACATTTTTCATGAATGTATTGGTCAGATAGACCTATTGCTTACACTATAATAATGGTTCCATGATATCATAAATGTTAATCATTCCCTTTATATCATAATTAATCATTATACACTCTTTTATATCCAATCATATAAAGTGGTGATGAAAATTGAATTATATCTCTACATGGATATGATAGTCTGTACAAAATCAATGATGGAAAAAGAGAAAATTAAATAATAATTAAACATTAATGAACTATAATAATGTAGTAGATATCATATCTATTCAGTAAACCCATATTTATACCCATCAATGTGAAATGGTAAAGAAAAATGAAGCATAACATCACTAAGGTGGTAGTCCACATGTAACGTCCCTGACCTGGAAACACTAAACCGGTGCTCTGAGTCAGGTCATCACATGACCTCAAGTGTGCCTCCTAGTACACCAAAGGTTGCTGAATGGCGGTGAGGGTTTAATAAGCCAGGTGGGGATACAATACCCTCTTTACCAATGTTTTCCATGTTATTACATAATAAAAATAACATAACCAATATTAAACAACCTATAAACATGCATAACCAAGAATTTCCAAAATGGGGTACAACCACAATAAAATACAACAATTTCATTCCATACTAGTACTGAAAAGTGAAAGAAACCCAAAACAAAACAAATGTCTAGAAATTCATAATGGGTTCTTACTATATGTCTTGATCCTTATCCATGTATGTCTTGTGCCCAACTCAATATCTTAGTGTAGGGACTCTGCCCTTGTCCAGACCTGGAACCAAGAGATCTTCCCTGGTACCCAACGGATGCACGAGCAGGGTGTGAGTACAAAACATAGTATCCCACCAACAGTTATGTCTACAAAATATCCAGTCTAACAGATAGTGCATCCAAGTAAAAATAATTGGTAAGTAAATAAGGAACAGTCAGGCATCATTAGTTAACACGGGTTACTTAATTCATGACTATCATTAAACCCAATTCCATTTATTATACCATCTTCCTTACATAATCCATATTTGTCACATGTTCCATGGGTTATGCATAAATATCATCTACATAAGGGTCTAAGGCAATCAATCAAATCATAAAAGGGGAAACAAAGCAAGTCCCTATCTCACTAGGGATCCACATATCACATAAACACATTTTCCTCACCTGTACGCCTCAGCCATGGGGGAATGCATCCTTTAGGATAACAAAGCATCAATCCTCTTCCCTAACCCATGCATTAGGGGTGGATTTTAGAGTCTTAGTCCCACTTTACATGTTGTCATAAACCCAAAATTCAATACCTAACTCTACTATGCCATGTGCATAGGGTATATATATATATATATATGTATTTCCATCAACCATTCACAAAACATCACTACCATTTCCCAAGGCAAACATAAATCATAACAACAACCTGATATTAAATACCATGACTTAACCAATTAACAAATTTACCACATTTCACATCATTTATCCATTTATCCTCATTCCCTTTTATCGATTTTATCTAACTAATCCTTCATTTATTGTGCCTATCTTACATGGCTTCGTTCATTATGCCTAACTCACTATGCTTCATTACTGAGCTCATAATCCATTATGTTATGGACTATAATCATTTCCAAATGTTGAACCACTTATCCATTCATCGTTTTATAAGAATTTACCCACATATTCATTTCATGTACAATTCTCATATCACATTACACAATCCATTCATTATATTCTATCATTTAGGTATACCACCTAATTTTCAAGTATTAACCCATTCCAAAAATTCATCACTTCTTCCTATTTCCCATGCCTATCTCACTAAGCATAATCATTAATAAAGCCAATCCCATATCATTTCCCCTTATCTCATTTAACACCTTTTCAAACCAACCAAACACCCACATAGGTCACCACCTAACCAAGGTGGGTTTCTGGAACTCCCATTCACATCCTTCAATCTTAATATCATATTCACCATAGGCTCTCTGGTCTTACACAACGACCTGATATTTACTTAGCTAAACTCAATATCTTGGAACGTGGGAACACCCCATGAGAGGCCTTGACATAGGTAACATCATCAACAACGCATCCCATGATGATCATGAGGGTTTCATTGGGTTGTTTAGACTCCCTAACATCAGTTCCCAATAATGGCACGACGAACTCATCACGAGAGGGAAAGAATAAAAACCCTACATTCAAAAATATACATAATCCACAAAGGATGTAACTTTTAGACCACCAACCTCGAATTCCTTGATGAAAACCCTCTCAATCAAGGCGTTAGATCCCAATCCAACACCCCATTGAATCCTTAACCATGATCTCACCTAAAAATAAATGTTTGAGTTCTTTTAATTAAAATCACCCCAAATACAAGACCTAAACCAGAAAAGGGAGAGGAGGAAGATATTATACTCACACGGATCTTCGATTCTCATCCAATGAAACCACAAATGTTCAGTAAATGATGGATATTATTGCTCATAAGCTCTTGGTCCATTTTGTTTGTTTCTATGGCTACAAGGGATGCGGATGGGAAAAATCATAAGTGATCATAAAAATCCAAGAGTGGAAATTTTATAATTTTATAGATGTTTCTAGGCCACACATATTACCCGCACGATTTTTCAATCAATGTGAAAATAGTGTGTGGGACACTATTTAAAAAACACCCATTTTTTATGGATTCATAGGATTCGTACATTGTTTTGTTAACTTTGTGCCATCAATGTGTATGCCTCTCTCCATGGCTTCATGGTTACTTGGTATGCTCCTCACGGTTCTCACTAACCAAACAAAAATCATGAAACATGCTCTGGAACCCCCTTTTCTTCCTATATCATTTCCTTAACCGGCAAAAGACCCCTGATCCTTCACTTAAACATGTGGAAACACTTATCTATAAAAAAGAAGAGGCCAAACTTAAAGCATAAATAAAAAATTACCTTAAGATATTTTTGGATCTTATAACATCCCTACCATATAAAGAATACTCCTTGAGCCACTCTTCTGAGCATCATCGAACTTCTCTAACAAAGGATCAAGCCATAGGGTCTACCTATCCATACCCACTTCCCATGTTTCTAGTTACCCATCACATGGGCACCGAACACAGATCAAGGGAACAAACATTCCCTTCAAGGCTTCCTCACCACAATGCACAACATGAACTAGAAAAACACCTCAAGGATTCATCAACATCAACCATTTTCACGATGAGGTCTTCATGGGTGAAATTTGGGTGACAACACCTAACTCAAAACACAAAGAAAGATAACACAAAACATCACATCATCCTGGACGAACCAATAAACTTCTCATCGGCCTGATCCTCTATACAAACCTTGACCCAAATCACTTGGTGTCATTTCCTTGTTCCCCCAACTCTAACAGTGAACATACCCGGTATCACCCAAATGAAAAAACACTATCCATCCAACCAAATTTCCTGACGGTTTCACTCCAAAAATATACAACTAAATTCCACCTATAACTCTTAGGTACTCAACTAACAAACACGTGCCTAAACTTTCTACCATGGCTAACTCACCAAAATGGTGACCACTCAAGTCATTTCAACCCATAACTCCGGTCACGACCCCAACCAACCATTTATTCATTATGTCTCTCTCAACCATCTTTGGTTACTTGGAACCTCTTCCATCGACGAAGGGCCACAAGACCTCAACCTTACTTTCTCATCGCCTATCATGTTCCAACTGACAGTGCACAAGAATCCATATGATCATTACCCTACCTTAGCATCTTTCCGCATTGTCACAGCCATTGGGAAGACATCCCTAAACTATCCATTTATGTACTAAGTTCATACTGAGATCACTTAGGTGAAACATCATTTCAAAATGTTATTTTCATTATTACATCAAAATGGAGGTGGGTCACTCTCACCACACCCATTCAAGTTAACTATCTCAGGCTGGACTACACCTGATTTTCTTGTCCTAGAACACCCACCTTCCACTGATGGTACTCTAACCCTCTCTCACATTCCAATGGTGTTCACTGACTTGATTCCTAACTTTACCATCCCAAGAACCTACTGAGTTAAATCCCATAATTCCAATAGAATTCCAGCATAAGGTCATTCCCGCCCTAAGACAATCATCGGGATCCACCCTTAGTGTGACACCACATCACATGTACAAGGGTCACTCAAATACATGATGTTCCAAATCTAAATAAGGTAATATTATCTGATTCTAAACACAATTTTCATTGGTGTTATAGAACCCCAACTTATTTTTCCACAACTTGTGCCATATCCAACCACATCTTCCTATGACTTCAACACAAACCTTACAAGCTTCAAATGGAACAATCCTGAGTGGAAGCCAACACTTGCCTCATCAGACACCAAGTCCAAGGTCCACATGCCTCTCCTAGGAACCTGGCATGCTCCTCACAAGATCTTCATTGGCACCCCGATTCCACTATGTCGACTCCATGATCTCTTATCCACATCCAAGACTGACTTATCACTCCCCAACATAAGAGGGATGTTACCATTGCTCTCAATAGGGATTAAAAACACCACATCATATACCCAATCACAAAACGTACCCCAAACTCAGACATGTCCATCTATATTTTTCCCAAACAACAAATGGAACATAACCAAATTCCCATTCTCGGCTTCAATGAATAGAACCCATGGTGGTTTTTGGCATTCGGTCTATCTTGGGGACCCAACCCAAAGCCATGGAGGGTGTACATATCCTCATTAAGGTTCCACATATTCCATTTCCATGGAAAAAACATCATAATGTCGATCATCCAACCAAAAACCTTTATGTCTCTTGGCATGCTCTAGAGCTCCTCAACATACATTGGATAGTTTCACAATGTTTTCCATGATCTTCTCTAGATGAGGTAATCTAAGAAGTCATCAAAGAACAACACCACCCGTATATCCATTTTTTCTTTCATACTATAGTACACTATGACCTACCAATTATTTTTGGCATCCCTGCTAAAAGCATCTAATCTTCACTTTACCACCGCCATTCTGGTGTTACTACCAACCAATTTCAACCATCGCTCGAGGGTAAATCCACCGAGGTGTTGTGAACCAACGTTTTATATGGCACTACTTCCACCACACTGCTTGAGTTTTTATGATGCATCCCTAAAGGCTATCAACCGAATCACCAATGTATATCACACCAATCAAACCAATGATTTCTCACAAAAAACATTATATTGTGTATAGCTCGTCGTCCACTTACTTACCTAACCAGGTATCTTGTTTATTCAGCCTCATCATACCTAAGGTGGCCACTAGATCACACCCCACAACAAAACCATTCAAAGAAACAATTTCATCCATGTGACCATCGTCACTTTGGGTGCCACCATTGTGGAAAAGAATATACCCACACTTCTTCCAACCTTGTATCCTCTCTTCAAAACAAATTTACGACCAACATGAATCATCATCTGAACATGGGAGTTAGGAATCTATACTATACAACCCTATGAAACAAACCTTACATCTTCTCACCAACTCCTGGGTGCCAATACGAAATAATCGGGTATAACTATACCATTTAATAAGTCTTTGTGGTACTCAGTACGCATTAAAACCACCTTTGAATCATCTCCCATGATTTATATTACGAGGTACCTGCACCACATGGATAACCTCCCACGTGGTCAACCATTCATTATCAGAACTTTCTGTTCATAAAAACTACATGAGGGTAACCACCAACCGTCATCCTTCCCACATAGCCTATAAGGCCAATCCAGTATTATGGAAAACTCTGATTCCCACTATCAATGTTCAAAACATCCACATGTGCAGCAGAAACCAAAAAGCAATAGAAACCCTATACAACCTCTCTCATTGTTCAATGTATATCCAATCCCATGTGTGTGTAGGTAATGATGCATGCAACCTATATATTTAGGTTCCTAAAATTAGTCATGAATGAAGAACCCCATCCAATTATGACAATGAGAGAAATATCAAAAATCAATCAAATCACACCACATTTTCATCACCCAATAGGGAAATATCATTCAACTGTAACAACACATGTCAAGAAACACAATTCCCACCTAGGGTGACCTGGGTTTTCCCTCATACATGGGTTTGATACTCCTAAGAACGAGCTCATTACCAAGGCCCAAAAAATTTTATTCTCCTATCTATAATCCGAAAATAATATGAAAGTGAAAGGAACTCATCTGATAAAACTTTGTAACATCCTAGACTTGGAATCCACTAAACTGATGCTCTGAGATGGGCCATCACATGACCTTAAGTGCACATCCCCTTACACCATATGTGGATGACTAGAAACGTGGGTCTAATAAGCCACTTGGGGAGACTTTACCCTATTTACTAGAGTAAGCCACAACAAAACAAAATAAAAATAACTGAATCAATATAAAACTACCAATAAACATGCATAACCATTAATTTACCAAATGGGGTACAACCACAATCAAATAAAACAATTTAATTCTATACTAGTAGTGTAAAGTGGAAGAAACCCTAAATAAAACCATTGGTAAGAAACTCTCAATGGGTTCTGACTCTAAGTCAGTATCCTTCTCAATGTATATCTCGATCCCAACTCAATATCTTAGTGCAAGGCCTCTACCATTGTCCATAACTACAACCAAGATATCTAATCCACTACCCAATGGCTGCTAGAGTAAGGTGTGGGTACAAAACTCAGTAGGCAACCAAAAACGGTGTCAAAAAAATATACAGTCTAACAGATAGTGAATGCAAGTAAAAAATAATTGGTAAGTAAACAAAGAATAGTTAGGGGGCCATTGGTTAACAAGGTTTATTTATTTCATGACTATAAATTATCCAATTAAAATTTTGTATAATATCTTCCTTACATATTTCATATTTATTCCCCTATTCCATGGGTTAGGCATAAATATTATCTTCAAAAGGGTCTATGGAAATCATTCAAAACGTATTTTGGAAACAAAGAAAGTCCCTATCTCACTAGGGATATACATATCACATCAACACATTTTTCTCACCTCAAAGCCTCAATCTAGGTGGAATGAAACTGTTAGGGGAAAAGAGCCTCAGTCCTCTTACATAACCCATGCATTAGGGGTACAGTTTAGATCATCAGTCCTACTCGACCCGTGGGAGGAGAACCACATGTAAATACCGCATTATACCAATCCATGTGCACAGACTATATATATATATATATATGTATATCTATCAACCATTCACACAACATCACAATATTTTCCCAAGGAAAAAAATCATAACAATAACATGAGAGTTGATACCACGAATTAACCCATTAACACATTTATCAGATTCCACTACATTTATCCATTTATAACCATTCCATTTTATTATGCTTATTGAACTAAGAATTCATTCATTGTACCTATGTCACTAGGATTGGTTCATCATGCCTAACTCACTAGGATTAGTTCATCATGCCTAACTCACTTGGCTTTATTACCAGGCTCATGATTCATTCCATTATGGACTTTAATCATTTTTATATATTGATCCTTTTTTTTATCATCAGTTCACACAAATTTACCGACATATGCATTTCAAGTAAAATTCACATAACACAATACCTTCATTACAATCAATCATTTAGGTATACCAACTAATTTTCATGTATTAACCCATTCCACAAATGCATCCCCAATTCCTATTTCTCATGCTTCTCTCACTAAACATAAATATATATAAATCTAATATATTATCGTTTCTCCTTATCTCACTTAACCCTTTACTAGGACTCCCACTCACATCCTTCAAGATTAATAACATATTCCACCCTGGTCTCTATGTTCTTGCACAATGAACCTACATTTACTTAGTTAAACTCTATGTTCTTGAACGTGGGAACATCCCATGGGTGGCCCTATCATAGGTCACATCATCCACCATCCATCCCTATAGGATCATGAGGGCTCTATTAGGTATTTTAGACAACTTAACATCACCTCTAAATAATTTCACGATGAACTCATCACAACAGGTTAAGAATCAAAACCAAACATGCAAAAATATCTATAAAACTAAAGGGAAGTAACTTGTAGACCACCTACCTGGAATCCATTGATAAACTCCCTATCAACCAAGCCCTTAGATCCTGATCTGAAACCCCATTGATGCATCAACCTAGATATCACTAAAAAAATAGAGGTTAGAGATCTTCAGATGGAAATTGTCCATAATACAAGACATAAACCAGAAAAGAGTGAGGGGGAGATGATTATACTCACCCAAATCTTCGATTCGCATCCAATGGAACTCCAAAAGGTTAATAATCAAAGGAGATATATCCTTGGATGCTCTTGGTCCCTTTAGATCCTTCTATAGGTTTCTAGGGAGGAGGAAAGGGAAAATACTGAGTCAATAAAAAAACCTCAAAGTGGTAATTTTGTAATTTTTTAAAATTTTCTATGCCACACAGTTTATCCGCATGGTTTTTCAAATCATGCATGATCCACTATTCAAAAAACACTCATATCGCATGGTTGCCCCAGATTCCTGCATGGCGTTCATAATCAATTTCCAATAGTGTGTAATCCATTGTCAACAGCTTCACATTTACTTGGGATGCTCCTCATAGTTTTCATTAACCGTGCGCAAAACCATGCAACAAGCTAGGGAACCCCCTTTTGATTCTATTTCATCTCCCGAACCCCTAAAACAGCCCCTAGCCTTCACCTAAACATGGGTAAATACATATCTAGCCAAAAGAGGAGTCCAAAACTAAAACATAAACAATAAAATTCCTTAAGATGTTTTGGGATCTTACACCCCACAGAGACATGAGAAATGTTTTTCTTTACCAAAGGAGGGAAGTAGGGGGGTAATGGTTTATTCATCATTATAATAATAGTTATGCTTATTTTTTATTCATAATTCTTTATATTATGATGGATATCAAATATTTTTTTAAGTATAAGATGAAATAAAATTGAACACACTCAATTGAGCAATATAACATTTCATGGAGAATCACAATTTTTTTACACCTTAATCCTTGAAAAGGTGGTTATGATGAAATGAAAAAATATATAGTATGTGGGGAAGGATTTTAGTTTAATATTAGTATTTTGATTCACAATTATATTATTTCCAAACATTTCACATAATGTTGGAGAGGAGGTTCCCTTTTATAAGGGATAGGAGGGGAACCCTTAGAAATACTGAAATTATTAAATTAATATAAATTAATTTTTTAGTTTAAGTAGATAGAAATTTATTAATTTATAATTTATGATAATGATATGTCTAAATAAACAGATAAAATAATATTTAGATATTTTTAATTGATTTTTTACTAATTCATTCTTATTTGAACCCCCTAATAATCACTCATATAATTACTATGATATCAAATTTTTTTACAATTTATATGTGAAGATGGTGATTACAAAATTAAAAGATACCACTAAGTCTAAAATGGATGATATTATAGAATCTATCAAAATTACATGGAAGAATATAAGTTTTTTAGTAAATTAAATTTATATAATAAAATATTTTTTAACATAAGATATCATTAAAGTCATTTTTGGGACTATTCCCATAGTTTGAATTTAAAGAGAACAATATTTAAATGGAATACAAATCCAAAATATGAATAGATCACAATTTTTTTATATTTTTCAAAAAATTCCAAGAAATAAAATAATTCGTGAATATTTTTTGACTTTCTAAATTTTTAAATTATTTATTTCATTTATCTATTACATGATGTTGTTCTATGTTGTTGTTGCACAAAAATTTATGTAAATTATTTTATCACTAAAATTTAGAAAAAAATACCATGCTAAAAATAATTAATTAATATCTCAAATAAATATTTATATCCAAACATAATCACCTTTTATCCCTATGACTAATTCTTAGAGTTATTAAAAAAAGAGTGACATTCGAGATTAATTCTTTACAAAAAAGATAATGGTCACAATAGAAGGAAATTGGAACCACATTGAAATACTTTTAAAATTTTGATGAGAATGAAAAAACACTAATCAAATAGGATAAATAAATGTTATTTGGATGTTTCGAGGTTTTATCCAATAATTTTGACCTTATTATTCATGTTTTACCCCCTACTGAGGTTATAAACATTTTCAATGGGTAATATTAACAATTAATAAAATTAAAGGGACCAATTATAAAATTTTGATCATCCGGATTCTAATTATAGATTTAAATTTTCAATATTAAATTTTTGGAACAGTAACGAATATATATTAAAAATTATATTTAAAGAACAATTAAACAAATATTCATAGAAATATGTTTTGAAAAAAATGAACTTATTCCAAAATCATTTTTAATATTGATTCCTATGTAATTAATTATAATATATAAAATTAAAGGACATTTCACTTAAATTATAATCAAAATTTGAAAAATGGGATTCAAAAATTTCTTGATTTAAAGAAATTAAGTGGTGGTATGAAAAATATGGATTTTTTCACTTTTTACTAAATAATTATACCATAAAATAATCCAAAAAATACATAATGTTAGTTTGGATATAATAATTTGACATAATATAACTATTTTATTAAATAAATATTCTAAAAATGCAGGAAATAAATTGTAATATTTTCCTATAAAAAGAAATACATATCATTTTTTAGAAAAACAAGTTATGATGGACAAAATGTCTTTACTTAAAAATTTAGAGATTATTTCATAAGAAATAATTAATAAATTCTTATTATGTATTTCCTTAATAAATATATTTTAGTTTTTAGTTACTAATTTCCATACACACCAATTCAAAAGCTATGTTATAATGGTCATATATAAATAATAATATTTCTTCATTAAAATGTAATTTAATTTTAGCTCAGATAAAAATTTTAAGAATACTATCAAAGTCATCAATTTTTTTAGAAAATATAAAAAAAATATTGGGCTCTGAATGTATTCCCCTTATAATAATTTCTCACTTGAAACTTCATCACTATTACAAAAGTAAATTCAGATATCTTTATTTTTTCATATCCTCAGCATCTAATGTAGATTATTAAAATTTATGATTCATTATGTGCTCATTAAATATGTGAGAATTCATATGTTATATATTTTTTCCCAACGATCCATGATTTATAATAGTTCTTCACAAGAAATGTCATTTTTCAGGGGTATAATATCTAAGTTTAGTGTATGTGAAGGATCAGTTATGTACATTCTCTAGAGATATACATTGAACACATCAGGATCTTGAAAGTGATTTAGTTGATGTTTAAAAGTTTAAACTACCATATGAATGTGATCATTAATTTCAAAGGGTCATATATATCTTTAGATACACATTACCATTTCTCCAAATATCATAATCTTTTTTCCATGTAATGATATTTAGGAATACCATATCACCAAAATAGAACTCTGGATCTCAATACTAATTTCTTGGATTATTTTTTGGCCCTGAAATTCCAATTTGTGCTATTGACTAGATCTTCCTTTTTTGATATTTCATGAGCTATAACAGGGACAAAAAATTATCATTATCTAACTTCAGACCAACATTTTTTAGTTATTAACTTTATTCTATAGTGGAATTCATAAGATTACATATGAATGCCTGAGTGAAAGACTTCATTATAAGATAATTCAATATGAAAATTTTGTTCATCCCAACAAACTTTAAAATTTATAGAAAATGATTTCAATATAATCTCTATGGTTTTTATTGTTCCATCAGATTTTCCATCTATTTGAAGATGATAAGGAGTACTGAAATAAAACCCTATATCTAGAGATTTCTAAAAACCTTACCGGAACATTCTGATAATCCTTTGATATTTCCCAAACACAATATAATTCTATACTCTTTGAAACCACACCCCTTCATTATCAATATTCTCGAATACAATCTATAGAAAAATATTCCCTGATGGTAAGGAATTATCTCGATTTCAAAAGGTGATCGACTAAAACCCAAAGGGAATTATATCCTTTATATGTTTTCAGGTGCCTAATATTGAATCCATGAGGGTTTTATTCGAATTTCCAATCTAGTTTGGGTAATGTTTGTAACATCCACAAAGACTTATGCCTTTCATCATTAAATTTCTGACATATTATTCACTGTGATAAATACTCTCCAATATTTATTTTAAAGTTGTCCCACAAAAAAAATATATAAGACATATATATATACATATCATTTCAATTTTTGGATGAATCGATATTGATGAACTATTGGTCTCATACAAAAACACCTTATTCAGATCTGGTATTGATGAGACACATACCTAATTCCTAAAACCTATCATTCCATCCCAATCTTGTTTGAACTTGTAATAATTTTTTACCTTCTTCTATAGTTAAACATCCTTTTCATATTCCTCCTTAAACCACACATGGATGTATGTTTAGAAATATTTCTGTGAATGATATTATATGTTCCATTCCCTCATGATTTTAAGATCTATATTCTACATATAAATAATAATTAGATCACTTTCAATCTTTAACATAGATAACGTAGTTCGAGATTTCTCACTCAGAGCATCGAAAACATTGTTATGTTTTCCATCATTGTAATGTATTGATCAATTATAATTATTTATCAACTACAAAATAATTTTTATCACATATTGAACTTTTAATTAATGGATATATAATTCATGATATTTTGATCTATATATATATATATATCACACCATTTACTATAAATATAATGTCTCCATATTTTCAATTGAAAATATTCTTCCTCCATCCACACGTCTTCAGTCGGGCTATTTTACTGCTAAATATGAAATTGGTTCAAGGATTAATTTATCAAAATAGCATTATATATGAGGAAACATTAATGTCCAGTATTCAATAAATCACTATAGATAAAAAACCCATCCTACTATATGGTAGTGAGAACATTGGTGAAATGAACAACAATATTTTTATCTCCATTAATTTTTCCCAATTTAAATCTGTATAACGGATCTCGACACCATTAAAGGTTAACTTGTTTAGTTTCATAGGTAAATATTAGATATTTTCTATATGTAATCAATAAAATTAAACAAAAACAATAAAACTAATGATCCTAGTCATAGTTTTTATTCTCATCTAATAGCTGATTACATTTATATACAATTGATCTGTTGTTGAGATTATATAAGCTAAAAAATTAATCTTTATATTATAGAATCAGGGCTTTGTAAATTATAGAAATGGAATATCCAAACTTAGAGTTCTCAATACAATTATCATGTGATCTTCATGTTATTCCTAAATCATTAAATATAAAATAATATCATTTATAAGGACCACCATAAACTAATAATGGTATACTCAAAATAATATTTTCATAAAATCATTAAATATAATAGGTTAATTAGTAAGACAAAATGACATGAAAATAAATTTGTTGTTTTTACACTATGTATGGAATGTTTAATTAGTAATTCATCCATTTTGACACTGAATTTATAGTATCCAAATTGAATATCAATATGGGTAAAATATTGTTGTCTTTGTAATTTAACAATTAAATCATTTATATATGGAGTATGATACTTAATTTTTGTTGTAAAATTTTTAAGTTCCCAATAATCCATCCAAAGTTGTATTTATCCATCTTTATTTTTAACATAAAGAGTAGTTGAACCCCAAGGTGACTCACTAGGCCAAATGAAACCCTTATTAAGATTCTCCTAGTTATTCTTCTTCAATTATGGTGACTATATTGGGGTTAAAATATTTAGATTATTTGACATATGTGTGGAACCAGGTTTGAGTTTTATTGAGTACTCAAAATCTTAATTCAATGTAGGCCTTGATTTTTTTGGAAATATAGAAATAAATAGTAACAAAATTATAATATCTTCCTTGTTTTCCCCCCCAAAAAACTCTAATAAATTCCACTATTTAATAGGAATCAAGACCCATTAAATATATTTAACTTCCATTGGAAATTTATATTCTTCCTCAAATAGAAAGATGGTCACATGATTAGATAGAATATAAAATTTAAATTACCTTATGAATTAATTTATATGGGATCTATATAGAATTATCCAATAAATATAAAAAAAATCCAATTAATTTATCATAGATGGAGAATCAAGGGATTCTATGGTAGAACATTCACAAAAAACAGGGGCTCTCTATGGTGAAGTGCTGGGGAAAATGAACCCTTTATCAAGAAAATCCTGTAACTAATTTTTCAATTCAAGAAGTTCTATTTGATCCACATGATAATGGGGGTTTTAAATTGGCTTAGCATCAGGAATTAATTCAAATTTTAATTCAACTTCTTGATCAGGTATGACACCAGGTAACTCATCATGAAAAACATCATGGTATTCCTTTATCACTGGCACATCATTAAACGGAACAGTTCCCTTATTTTCAACAATAGGAGCAAGATATCATTCATTTCCATTTTTCAACAGTTTCTCAGATTCTTGATATGTTATCAATTTTATGGTTTCATTCATGAATAAAACCTCTAACTCTTTATGAAAAAACAACTTTTTTAGCTCTATAGTCAAGATTAGCATGATAAATAGAATCCTAATCAATTCCCACAATAACATCAAACTCGACTAAGGGTAAAACAACAAGGTTTGTAGGTAAAGTCTTTCCACATAACACAACAAAAAGATTATTATAATTCCTCTTGGATATAATATTTCCCCCTCATGTTTTAACAACTAGTTAAGGTCTGATTTATTGAAATGATATTTCCAAATTACCTAAAAATTTCTCAGAGATGAAGGAGTGTGTAAACCCTATATCAGACAAAACATTAGAAACATTTGAGTGAAAAATGTACTTGATACAACTTCATTGGATGGTATGACATCTGCTGATGTAATCACAAAGGATCTGACTACACCTTTGTTCTTATAGTCTAGCTTCTTTGCATCATTCAGATCTCTCTTTGGGCAGGCTTTTTCATAATGACCAATCTCACCACATATATAACACTTTACATTTTGCTTATCCGGATTAATCTTATGATCATTTTCATTACAATATCGGGCTATATGTCCCAAAATACGACATATAAAACTCATACCAATATTTCTAAGACATTCCTCGGGGTGTTTCTTTCCACACATTTCATAAAATGAAAACTGGATCTTCTTAGCATCAGATTTGTTTGGTTGATTCTTTGACATCTATTGCCAGCCAGAAATCTTCTTCTCCATCTTTCCAAAATTAACATGATTTTCAACAAACTCCATCTCTACCATCTCAGCACATCGTACATGTTTCTAATAACATTTTAATTAACAAGATGCTAATTCCCATCAAAACCTAGGCTTCAGTCCTGAGTAAAATAGGTTCAATTTTCTGTCAAGATCCAAAATAAGATTTGGAACATACCTCACTATTCCGGTGAAGTTATCTTCATACACATCCACTGATTCCTCCTCCTTTTGCTTTAATAAATGGATTTTATTCTCCATCCTACGCTGCACCAATATAGGAAAATATTTTTTATAGAAAATACATTTAAATTCATCCCACTCTAAGGCATCAAAATCCTCTCTACCCCCGATATTCATAACCATTGATCAGTACTGATATGCTTCACCATGAAAACGATATATGGAAAGACTTAACATTTGATTATTGGATCTTCCCATAACATCGAATATCTTTTCAAGGGATTTGATCCATCCTTCAGCTACTATTGGGTTAGAAGATCCATTTAATGAAGGAGGGTGTTGTCTCATAAAATGTTCCACTACTGTCATGTTCATTTTTGGTACATCCATTTGTTCTCTTTCATTGTTTCCTCCAAAATGTATTGCCTACATTAGCATACCCATTACTGTCACAAACTTCTCAGTTCCCATCCTTACCATTCTGGTTTATAGATCTGAAAGGATGTCGTTCTATCGGTACCCCTCCTCTTTAGCATCCCTATTCCTTATACGGAAAACCATTCTGAACAAAAATGTCTTAGATGAAGAAACATGGTAATATTTAAATTCTATAAAATTTCAAATTAATCATATAATAAAAATTATTTATGGTATTCTTTTAACATCATCCTAACAACTAAAGTTATCTAAACCATCCTCGGATACCAACTATAATGAACTAACCTTATTACATATATAATCTTTAATTTAGTCAAGAAAACACATAAATTTACATTGAGGTTCTTTTCATGTTTATAGCTTTATAAAATTTAGACATAATACATTCATAACATTACAAATTGTTACAAAGTGGATACCATAAAAATAGTTTACATTTTTTTTAAAATTTAAAACATTAAAACATAAAACATAATTCCTTGAAAATTATTCAACATATATCATGGCTTCATTCTTTGTCTTACACATCCATTAAACTATAAAAATCATTTAAAACATTGGTTGATCACAAAAAAACTCAGTAAGGGATATAAAGAGAAGAAACGAACACATTCGTCCATGAATACTTGTAACATATGAAATCATTTTGAAAAGACATAATTATCACCTGTATATATATATTTACTTTGTGAAACATGATATTTAAAAAATTAATAATACCATAAGTTTCACCCTAAATGTATATTGGGGAATTACTTACATAATATTTTAACCCACTTGGCTACCTTATAATTTGTTACCCTCAAGGCTACCTTACTATTTGTGTAACCATCGTAGTTACACTTGGAGTAACCATACAACCGACCACCAAATTATACATACCCAATGAATTTTAGGGAGTTATAGGTCCTACAATTTATCATAAAAATTCCTAATGACAATAACATAATCATCTAACATGAATATTACAATAAAAACATTTCTACTATGTTTTGTAAAAAAAATTAAAAGAATATTTTAAAAGAAAAGCCCCTTATAAATATCATACAATGGAAGAGAGACTTCATATAGTAGATGAAACATGATTATAAACTGTAATTAGACATAATTAAACATAATATAAATAAATACCACCACACAATAAATTTTAATACCACATAAATATTGAAGTAGAAGGTTAAACCAAAGGATGGAAATCGGGTTAAGGATTCCATTACCTTAGGCTTTTCTTACATCAAACTTGTTAAAAAAATTTGTATAATGGGTAAAATCGTGTTATTATTATTTTAAAGAAACATTTTAGTTTTTATAAAATCTTATATGATCATTTCATAACCTCATTTCACCACTCATTTGACAGTACTTTGTTCACTGCACAGTTTTGGGTGAGTTCCTTACATGATGTCCATGATTGGTTAATGATGGATGTTCTTGTCGATTGGAAGTGAAACACCATGATTGGAATGTAAAGGTATTTCCACATTAATATTACCATAATTTATACCATTTATCATTTTATATATGAATATGATTCATAAGTTAAAACATTAATGATGTTCGTTTAGATCATTTTAGTGGTTCTTTGATAATAACAACCTTATATTGTCTTATAATTAAAAACAAGCGTACAAAAGTATACCAGAACCATGGATGAGACATAATAGATATATTATAACCTGGTTCAACCATATAAATGGTTTAATGACCAGAATTGAAAGAATTAAATAAAATTAAAATCACATCGTCCAAGATGTCTGTAATTCGACACATCATAGACAATGTTTTTATTACTTGATTAAGTTGGAGAGGAGAAGAATAATGATTATGAATTTTCGATGAACATGGGAAAAATCCAGATTATACATGATTCCTAGAGAATTAATACCTCTTGGGTAATAAGAGACAACAAAATAATAACTAAATAACAGAACTCAAAATAATAGAATAATTGAAAAATCCCATACAAAAATTCGGTACCATAATGGCTATGCAACATGGTTTTTGAAAATATTAAAAGGATAGGGGTCAATTGTTACCCATAAATAAAAGAATCACAATGAATAATAGACCATGAATAATATGTAAATTAGAACATGGTATGGAAACTTCAAAGTTATACAACATAAAAGAGAACATGAATGAAAAAAGAAAGAAATTGAGAAATTTATCACCTTGTAGAGTAGCTCCTAGAACATGATGGTTGGTACATTGGGGGCTTGAAGAAAACATGGTGGGATAATAGGGAGGTAATGAGGCCATATCGTAGTTGATGAGGAATTTGGAATGAAGTTAATAATGTAATGGGTTGGTATTTATAGCAAAAGTGATGGATTATTTTAATAATTTCCAAGGGACACCTCATTAGTGGTATTTGAAAAACCATGGGCTTGCTCATAGTATAAGCAACATGGGACACCTCGTAACATATTTTACAGTAGAAAATTCTACCAGATTTATTACATCATCATTACATAAATAACGATGTCATTAACACACCGAAACTCAAAACTGTATTTTTTACTATTCACTCAAAAACAACAGTTTTTGAAAAATCCCAAAAATTCACCCTAACCATTTAAGGATGTTTATAATTCAAAAATGAATTCCATTTTTTGAAAATAATTTTCTATATATTTTAAAATTTTTTTATTAAAAACATACTTAATTAAAAAATTAATTATTTAAAAACTACAACTGCATTTATATCACATTTAAGAATTAATTAAGATGTCATTAACATAATGCCTTAAGAAAATAAAATAATAATACAATTTTTTATTCATCAGGGTCATATTACTATTCATATTACTATTCATAAGGGTATTTTTCTATTCACCAAAAAACAAGTTGGTTAAAACAGACTCCAAATAACACATTGAACACAATTATATATGAACTCTTTTCAAAATTCAAAATATAGAGGCACTAAAATTACATTTAAAGGCTACATAAAAAACTACATTAAACAAAATTTCAAGTACTTAAATATATTTTCAGAAAACCTTTGGGTGGTACATGATAGCTTCATGTCCTTGCCATTTTGGGTATCAATGTTGTGGGGAATATGTTTGAGGAAGAGGTGGTTTCAAGTAGTATAGTTATATTCCATTAGGAATAGTTGTATAAAATTATACATCCATTATTTGAATGGATATTATAATGATATGTGTTATGATCTTCAATGGAATGTTAAATTCAACCCCAATGCAACATAGCATAGAAGGATACAAAAAATTCTAATAAAAAACCATCGTTTTGTGGTGTGGATGCACATTGTTCCATGAGTTTCTTTTTAATAACATGGATATAATATATATATTTCCCCTAGATTCAATCCTTTCACCATTATTTCCCTTTACCCTTCGGTGATTCTATAATGATTTTAGGAGACCCACTACTTGAAATTAATTTATTTACGATGAGTAATTAATGATGGGATCACATTGTAAAAATGAAATTATGATGGGATCTAATATCTATTTACCGGTGGATATAAATGTATTATCAAAATATTTCACCCAAATATAATATAACATTATTTTTAAAAAATATAATGATTAAGTGAGTGTACCAATAATAGTATAAATCATTTAATATCTTTACAAGTAAGAAAAACAAATGTGGGAGCCTTGTGGATTTAATAATCTAAAATCCATTGTTCATGATTTCTAAAAAACCCATGTTCATGATACTTAAATTTTAATAATTGATTATTAATTACATAATCTTTATTTTCATCATTATTTCCCAATCAATTATTTCTAGAAGGATATCTAGGCACAAAATAATGATAGTAAGAAAAAAATATGAATTTCCTATTCAAAATACTCTCTTACAATTAAACCTCAAATGAATTATTTTTTAGATACATTTTTCTTCATTTTATACATGCATTTGTCATATGGGTAAATCAATCAAAACTATACTATCCTTATCCAATTTTCTTCATGTAGAAATAGTTATATTAAATGTTCCATTGAATCAAAGAAATATAGTAAAAAAATTATAGCTATCATAAAATTTAAACCACGTATTCTTACAACCTACTCAGTGCATCATCGTCATATATATCAACAAAAATGTCTCAGAAAGATATTATATTTATTTTATTAAATCAAAAATTAGAGAGGTCAACAGACCCTTAAATCCAATTGATAAACTTTTTCCAATTATAACTTGCTTATCATGTCTTTTTAATTTATAAATATAGAAATATAAGACACAAATATCAAAATTAAAAACATAACCATTTGGTATACACAAATATGAAATACAAAAACAGAATAATAAATGATTTTATTTAGAAACTATATAAACTAATTTAGGCTTCATTAAATTAATTGATCTTTCATTATCAAATTACACTATTTCTAGATGACTTCAAATATTTTGAATGATTTAATTATTCTATTAAAGTATATTGATTCTTACTAGATATTTACAAAACTATATAAATTATATTATTAAAATAGATATTCTCAATGTTAATGACATATAAAATCTTCCAAAAAAAATAAAACTAATATAAAAGATCCCATAAATAACTCAATTTTATCAAAATGTTATCTTTCACAAATCCATATATTTTATATTTGTTTATAGATGGATAATAGGTAATGGGAGGTAATAAATTTGTATCATATTTTAAATTAATACCAGATATAATTATTGTAAGTCAATATATTTCAACTGTATCATTTATTAAATAATTTTTTTCCCTTAGAATATAATGGCAAGAATGATTAAATTTTCATTAATAGTTGAAAAAACAAAGTCTTCATGCATTGGGGAGAATAATATATTTGTTTTCACTCATACAATATAGATAATATTTTATACTTTTTGTACTCTAACTAGATAATATTCTATATTCTAGGATGTCATTAATTTTCCATAATAGTTAATCCTTTGTTAGAACATTCTATTTCACAAGAAATAAATATTTACTGAAACCATTACTCCATAATAAATTTAACTTATAAATTAATTTATTTAAAAAAGAAATATTTTCTTTTTGTTGTCCGGGAATTAATATTGACAATAATATACAATTTTCATTCATCAACATCGAAATATGTAAGTTGTAAGGAGTTATAAATAAGGGACAACAAAAGTATTGTCTCCCATATGAACCAAATGTATAATAACCATAATTAGAATAACCTTGTGACTTGTTATGAAAATATAAAGAAAAATAAGGACCAACCAGATCAGAATGATTCCAGGAATCACCATCACAAGGATGGCTTCACATTTTATTGGTTCAAAATTTGTTTTTTTCATGACGTGAATGGTGTTGTCTCCCAATACATAAAAACACTACAATCATGCTGTAAGTGAGAAATATCTCAACTGAGTAATTAGAACCAATATGGACTTCCCTTGTTTTTCCACTTCTTACCTTTATTTTCCCCATGAAGGGAAACTTACTAATGAATCATTATCACCAAAATAGGTGATCTAATAATTATAATAGCCATGAATCCTCTATTAACATAGACAGAAATTAAGGATCAACTTCTTTCTATATAATAAATTTACAGGAAACACATTTCCTTTGGGTAATAGTAATTTATACAAAAATAATGTTTCATTAAAATAGTCAATTAGCATTCCATTATCTATATTTAATATCCATACATTTAGTAAAATATTTAAATTTACTTATCCTTCATCCATGACATTAAGGAATCCTAAATAAATCTTACTAATTTGTAAAATCAAGATGGTTGTAACTCATGTGTTTAAAAAACCTTCTCATATTATTTTTTTAAAGACAAGAGAGAAACCACTAGTACTAATGTTTAAAACCACGATGGATTTGGAACCAATTTATTTATAAAATCCCCAAAACTATGTTCCCTATGTGGACACAAAAAAAAATTATTAGAAGAAAAATTAAATATTTGAACCCCAATACTATCAAATGTTTCGTATCACCTCAAATCACATTTCTTAAGTATTCATTAACTTGTCCCTTCTAAAAAAATCTTCTTTTGATGATTTAAATTGTAAAATACTCCAACACCCCGAATTTATACAATATTTATACTTGAATCAATTAGATTCAAATGATGATTTATCTAATCACATTATTATAATAGAAATTGTTTTCAACTTTATTGTTCAATAATTATCTAAAAAATATAAATAATATTTTATGTAATATGATTCATGGAAAATATGATCTTAAAAAATCAAAAAAATCAAAAAATTTAAAATTACTTGAAAATTTTAACAAATATTGATATTTAGTTTTATATACAACTAATTATTAGGAATTAAATCTATAGTTTTTTTACTAATTACTACTAATTTTACAAATTACAGCTGATTATTACTAATTAGTGCTAATATGTAGTATTTATATCTAATATTATTATTTTTGAAAAAATTTTAATAATTAATGTAAATTTTCACTAAATACTAAAAATTTTACCCCAAATAATTAATACAAAATTTTCAAATTTATAGATATTTTTTACTAATTAATTAATTTTTTACTAATTACCGCAATTCATTACTGCAAATTTTACTAACTATTATAAAATTTTACAAACATCATCAAGTTTCAACTAAATACTACAAAAAAATTCTTCGAAGAATATTTATTTACAACAATTTTTAACTATTTACCATGAATTTTTATGTTTATCGCTAATAAATTGTATTTAACACTAATAGTTTCAATTTATAGATAATTATACATATTTACCAATATTTTATCCAATTAATTGGGTTTTTTTCAAATTGTTTCTAATATTTTTTAATTACAAATAATTTTTCTAATTAAATCAAATTCATTCTAATTGTCAATAATTATTATTATTTACCTCTAATTTTTACAAACTACTGCTAATTTTATTTAATTACCACTATTTTTTCTAATTACATGTGATCTATACTATTCTCGATTAATTTATACTAATTACCACTTTTTTTCCAAATTTCGGCTATTTTATCAAATTACTATTAATTTTATCATGCTAAAAATAATTTTATCTGATTACAGATAACTTTATCTAATCACTACTAATTTTTTTTAATTATCACTAATTTTTACCACATAATAGAAATAGTTTATATTTAGAGATAATATTTTCTAATTACCACTAATTTTTTCAAATTTCATCTAATTTATAACAAAAATTATTTTTATTTTTAATGATGACCAATTTTTACTAATAACTAAAAATATTTACTAATTACCACTACTTTTTTAAATTCCATCTAATTTATAACAATTTTTTTAATTTTTTATTATGACCAATTTTTACTAATAATTAAAAATATTTACTAATTACCACATTATTTTCACCTAGTAATCAATACTAACCATTAATTATTACTAATTATCATTAATTTCTCATAACTATATAAAATTATTTTGATATTGCTTTCATCAATTCTAATTCATCCAACGGCCCGAAGGCCTTCAAATTTTTATTATATGATAAGTCTCCCTTTTGATAAATGAATGGGTGGAAACCAAAATACATCATCGACATAGGAAAATCACACTCGATGGATAGAAAGAGTAAAAGAAGAATGACAACATTGAACTACTCCTCCCTTGCAATTGATCATGAAGAAGCTCTCCGTCTTTGCAAGGCTAATCGGCACGCATGTGTCCTGTGTCAAAGCATAGGCTCAATCCGATAGCAGACTCCATATCCACTCAAACAACCAAATCCAAAAAAACATTGCAAAGATGAATTATCAGCCCTATACCCTCTTTAGAAATATATTCATGAAGTCATCCGGATCACAAACTTCCCACCTATGAACAACAAACCACTGAAATACACATAACCATCTTGTTGTAACACTCAAAAGACCAGATGCATAGAAAATCACCGTGAAAAATATCAGCAAACCAGGAGACCATTAGCACCATTTCCTTCACAACATTGCCTTTCAAAGACAGAATCACAAAACAGGTCACCGTCCTATATATCAAACACAAAAGTCCTCAGCGGTCCACCCCAAAAGTGGTCCATCAGCGCAAAACAGATTGCTGCCCCTATCTCAGATCTGAGGCCCTATCCCTATGAATTGGCTTTAAATATGTGCATTTTCTAGATCATATAGGGATCTGTGATAGTTTAGAGAACACCGACTCCTAAAACAATCCACAGAAACTGGAGCCGCTACGGAGAGGCTTCTCCGCCCGATGTGACCGAGACCAAAATGAAGGAGCAATAAGAGGCCACCACACATCCAATCTTGAAGAGATACAATTTCGTGAATAAGAACCATTGTCAAACCTATGCTGAAACTGGAGAGGTAGTGATGATAACCCTACCTCGCACAGTTCCCCTTACAGGACGATCTTTTCCTTGATCATCATTATTAATTATTTATCAATTTTTCATTAAAAATTTCAATTACATATAATTAATTAGAATTACTAAAAATTATTGTTAATTACTCCTAATAATTATAATAAAAAATTATATTATATAATTAACAATTAAATATATTAAAATTAAAAAATAAAAAATTATGCTATAGAATAATTAAACAATGATTTGGTGATGAATTTGATATATCCTTGAATAATAGATTTTTATAAGAGGGATACTAGAGAGACCAAAGATAAGAGTGGAATATTTATGCCAGAAAATTTATCAAGAAATTGTATATATTAGTTAGATTATTTCCAAATAGACTATTTGTGATGGAATCCATTGAAAATAGTTCCCATAATATATATTTTTGGAGGAGATATAAAACGATTTCTGATTAAACCTGTTGTAAATGCTTTCATGTCGACATACTATTTGCGACTGGTTTCATTATAAATAGTGGTGGCATAAATAAAAAAATTTGAGATTGTTTCTTTCACAATTAGTGGAGATGGTAATTATCATTTGTGATGGGACCCATCCTAAATTCCAATTTAGTGGAATATTATTTGTGATGGAAAAATAGTTCCCATCATAAAAATATTTCCTACCATAAGGCATGTATTTGCAACAATGTAGGTTCAATGGGTAATAAATCCTCCTCACAAATAACCAAGAAAATATTTATCACTGGAAATTCTTCCCATTGATCATAAGTCATTTAATGGGGAAATTTTCTATGGGATCCCATCCCATCACAAATAACCTTTTTTCGCGTAGTTTTATTTCATCCCCTCATCATTGGGCTTGATCCTTGGCTTCCAGATATCGAGTTTAGGAGATCCATGGTCACACCTTCTATCTTTCTTAATTGTTTTCTCTATATTCATTTTATAGATAATTTAATGCAATTAATAATTGGTTAGAATTAATGAGGATGAAATAAATATTTTATGATGTATGTCATGATTTAGGTTATTGGGGGTTTTCTTTTTGTGATCTTGATTAGGAGATCATCTCTTCCTTTCCTTATATTTTTGCAGTGGATTTTAAAGAACTAGTTAAGCTAATGGTTTCAATAATTTCCAATTTTTTAAAAACAATTGAGTCATTATTATCCATTATTATATCATTTATGATAATTACATATTAGCTTGATAATTATAATAAACCAAACCATGATTTTTTTGAGTAGGATGATGTGATTCACATGAATTTTTTTTTGTTAAAGATATGTCTATCTCACATGGTTCTTTTTTTAGTTGATCAAAATCCATAACATTTTTGGGACATGTGTGTCCATCCAATTGATATTTTGTATTCAGTGTTAATAGAAGGATAATAACATAAATATGGTAATGAATCGATTGTGTGGATGAAAATAACTGACATGAAAATTTATGTGAATATAAATTTATATGGTAGTATGTGATTAGGAAATTATATAAGTTTATTTTGGGGAAGGTTTTTGCTTTGTCTATGTTTGTCTGATTATATTGCGGTTGTTAATGTGGTTGGGCAGCAGGTGTTACGACAAATTCCATGGGAGGAATAATGGTTTACTGTCAAGGTAATAGATTATACATTGGGATTTAAGCTACCATTTCTTGTATTAAAATATAGAATGAGTGGATTATTGAGGGATATAAATTAGCTTGTTGACTTGGGAACATTTGGAAGTTTCTTGGAGGCACATAATATTGTTTGTAATGATGAAATTGAAATAGGGTTTGTTAGTATTGAATTACATTATGGATTAATAATTGAAAATGATTTTTAAAATTCTAATTATTGAAAAGGAACCATATTTGATTATAGGGGACTTCATTAATTATTATGGTGATTGTTTCTTGAAGGTGGGTGGGATGTTTTGTAATATCATAGTCAGTGGTGCTGGTGATGTGAAGAAATTATAGTATAGTGATGTTGATGGATATAAAATATTTTTTAAACCATCTATATTTTAGATTGATTGTGGATATATCTATAAATGTATTTTTCCTATGATTTATATTCTCACTGTAGTTAGGTAGGATAACCTTACCAACATCCACCACAATTTTTTTTACTAATAGTTCCACTAACATCTATGTTTGGGATAGAATGAATGCCTAACTCTTCTATCTTCCTTGCTCCCCCATCCATGTGTGACTATAGTTTTGATGGATTAAGGGAGAGGTGATCATACTACCCTAGTATGTGATGTACTGGAACACCCTATAGGGTATATGTGTGATGATATGTACATGATGTATTGTCAAAACCTTTTTGGAATTGGAAGATATTATATAACATTTTGGGGTCACACATTGTAGGATAATCAAATGAGGGTGATCTACATTATAATATCATTTAACTATTATACCCTATATCCATCAGATGATATAAGATGATGAGTAAGATATTATTTTTATAAGGTATGGTTTTTATACGATATCTGGTGTATTGTAACATAGTTTCTAAAGGGGATTGAAGAATATGGAATTTAGTATTATTGTGCAAGTGTGATAAATATATGGGAAATTCGTTACATGGATCCTATTTTTAAATTCATAAAACAATGTCTGTACACATGAATGTATGACCTCGTGAGTGAGCCTTTGTGTGGTGGAGTAATAGTTGAAACTTTTTTTTTCTTGTTGTTTGTATTGATGGTTCCCTAGTTTATTAGAATAGTTTATCAATAATTTCACAATATATTTTTTATGGTCCTACTTAGTACTCAAGTTATGTTCAAAATTATATATTTAAAAACTATTTATAATAATTCAACGGAATTTTTTTGGTCAATATTTACCATGCTAGAATGGTTATTAGGGTTGACAAAGGAGTTGTGGCACCAGAATTTATTATTCTTTTATTTCATTATTATTAGTTTTCATTTATTATACATTAATTATGGAATTATTGTGCATATTTGATTATTTATAGTATATTGTGGCTCATAGATTTGTTTCTGTATTCATGTGTTATGTGAGGGTCATACCTCCCATTACATGTTATATATTTTTTATGCAAGTCTCTAACATGGGGCTATTGGTGAGGAGAATTGGGGTCACTCTCATCTTCACTTATGGCCTAGGAGGGTTGAAATTTTGTGTGGAAAAAATATTTTCTCTATATTCACCTCTCTAACCTATGAAACGTGTAGAAATTAGAGGGAGAGTTTTAGAAAACTTCACCCAACCATATATTTATCTGACTACCTATTACCATATTCATTTTTCAATTCATTAAATGCTTTAAAGATCATATAATTATCCTCTATTTTATTTTTTTCATAGATTTAATTTTTCTAGTCTAATAATTTATAACAGTGTTTGTTATTTCATTAGTAGTGTAGTCATAAGGGTCTGTATCATCATGCATGGAGATAATTTTCATCCAATTAATCAAGTAAAATTCTCATTTAAATTTTCGTATTTGTGGAATTTTCAATAATTTCTCCACACACCTAAATGGTGTTGATAGTTACATTCACACTAGTAAAGAATTAATCAATAGTTTATTCTTCATAAGTTATGAAATAATTAATATTTTTTCTATAGATTAATTATTTTTCTTCTTTTAAATTTTAATTTCGTATATAAATATTATATATTGCTTTCCATATAGTATAATATGTTTCGAATCCCTCAAATGTTTGATACATCATTATCATACAGAAAATATAATATTCAATTCCTTTCTTTAACGTAATATTCAATATTTTTCATGTAATATAATGACTACTATATGGTTTTGGATGGTATTGTGAAACCATATTTAATAGACTCAAGCATATAATTACCAAGAATGGAATGGTATAAAACCATTCACTCTTTACCAGATTAAAAGCCTATACTTTCAAACATTGGGATCCATTTTTTATAAATAGACTTGTGTTCATCAATATCAGAAGATTTATAGAAACACTATATTGTGAACCTTTTTATGATACCAATTATTGGATCACATAAAGTGTGATACACACTAGTATGTGGTGAGTCCTTATTTATATCCATTTCAAACCCGTTGGGACTCATGTTCTTATTAGAAACTTTCTCCCAAGATAACTCACTAATTATAAAAAGAGAATGACACATAACATTTTTTATTAAGGTTCCCCACTGTTAATTGACTAAGACTCCCATGTCTCATGGAAATTATCTAAAAAAATGCCTCCCTTTTTGTCATACAAAGGAACTTGAGATAGGGTATCACTTAAAATCATTAATATTGGTGAATTCAACAAGTTATAGTATCACATAAATAGAATAAAATTATTCTTCCTAGAAAATAATAACTACTTTAAATTAGATCCTCCTCATGGGCTCCAAATATAGACTTATTCCTTATAATAATTTTTTTCTGTAGCTGTTTATGTCTAATATCAATATATTTGGATCTGAGATATCTCAATAATTCATATATTCATTTTTTATGATGTTATATTCAGATGATATATTAGTGAATGTTATTTCCATTTGTAATAATAAAATATTCCATAATTTCCTATAGTATCTTTCTCAATTAAATTCTTATTCATTATCCAAGATGAGGTCAAAATTTGTCCTTCCATATTTCTATCCTCTTCAAACACCATGCAATATTCAAATATCATGATCTAGAAAACGTCAATTATACGACATGATTTAATTTTTTAAATAAATGAATTCACATTATTTCAAAATGACATGGATCCTCATCATGTACTATAGAACTCATCTCACAACTATCATTTTCCAAACCTAATCCTCCAACTACATAATATTATATGACATTCATTTATTATGATTATGGTATTTGAAAACTTGAAGATCACTAATGGAATTTTCTGATGTATTTTCATAGAATATTTATTTTGGAATCTCAATATCAATGTTATGATAAACAATCCCTTCATGTGAATCTCCATTGGTAAATCAATTTGAAATGAACCCCCTAACATAAACGATTGTTTAATAGATCAATGTGAATTCATATAAATTGTTCTCTTGGTTTTAAATCACCTAATGAGATATTTCATATGCCAAATACCATTATATATATTCCATTAAATTATTCTAATTCCAATGAAATTCATAAAAGGATCTCTTTATATTATTATTCAATGATCAATCCACTTATGTGGTTCAGTCTCTATATGGCCCCTTTACCTGGATCTTTTTTTTACAAATTTAAATATTACTACACCAAATGAGGTTTGAAATATTCAAATCCATGTCCATGTATTCATATTCAAATCATATTAACTTTTATCTTCTTTAAAATATTATTTTCTCTTTTAGATTCTATATCCACATTCATTAACTATTATGCTATCATTCATGACAAATGATTCTTACTATTTGGAACTATTTCCCAAGATAAAACATCATTGTGTATTATATTACATGTATTTTTATTTAATTTTTATTTAATAAAATCCAAAAAATTGATTTATTATTATAACAAATTACATTGATGAGAGAATGTATTTTAAATTTATTTAACGTTGATAAATTCAAAGAAGTTATCCACTATGATGAGAGATTTTAAGTGCTATGATGATATTCTTAATTATAGTTAGAAGGTAAAATATAATTAAAGATAAGAAAAAATTTAGTTTAATTTATGGTTTGTCATTATAGCATGTGGAAGATACATCTTCTCATATTTTATTCACTTGGTAATCTCTACTTTGGGTGATTATGGGAACAGAACTTCTAGTAAGAATTCCATATGAAATTTTTCATTAAATATTTCTAACTATTGTCATTTTAATGATAATTAGACTTAATATTACTATTAATATATGTAATTAGTTGTGGAATTTATTGTATTGAAATAAACCATTTTTCAATATGTTCTATTGATGATGGGTTCATTGGGTGCATCACGAATGGTATATAATTAATGAATAAGTCAAGAAAGGGTTTGTACATTCCTTATTCATGGTAGTTGACATCTCATCCCTTTGACTAGAACGTAATAGTGATACTAAAATTAGTAGACATGGATTATAGATCATTTCATTTTAGATAGTCAATGAATAATTTTATCAAAAATATAGTTTGATGACATGAGTTTGTAAACTAGATCATGAGGTACTGACACAATGGGATTTTATTATACAATGATCGTTAAGATGGGGTTGTCATTTTTAATACATTAATTATTTATTTTGGGTTGATTTATCCGTATTATAGATATTAATATTATTCTTTTTTCAAGACCCCTAATGACACCGAGGAAGAAGTCTTGAGGTTCACATACTTTGTGTTGTCTATGATCATAGTAAAATATTAAAGGTATTTAATATTTTTTTATTTTATATTTACTGAAAAATAATATTTGTTTGGGGTTTAGTGATCATATATATTTTTTTACAATATAATAAATAATATTTATAATTTAATAAATATTTATTCATAAGGAAGTGAATATAATGTTTATTTATTTATAGAATAAATAATAAAGTTATTATTTGGCGTTCAACAAATACAAAGGAAGGATGACCATCCAAGATCGGTCAGGTGAAGGAAATTATGTGTGGGTTAAATATCATCAAATTATTATTATTGAGTTTCTTAATAAAAAGTTATTTCAAAATTATGGGGCCTAGTAGATAACTTGTGATAATAATAATAATTATATTATTATATTATTGTGGAATATACACAGTTAAAAATTTGTTGAGGAAAAAATGTTTGATTGTAAAATTTTTAACTATGGCTCGATATGTTCATCCCATAAATCATTTCAAGGAAATGTCAATTATTAGTTATCACAATTTTTCCCATCGCTAAATTATCCACCATAAAAAGAACTCTCTAGAAATATTCTCCCAAGATAGTGAGAGTTCCTCTAATTCTTCCTCCTTCCCATTGAGAATGATATATTATAGATACAAGTTTAAAATAATATTGAATTTAGAAACAATTTTTTATTAATATGAAATTGATTTATTGGGTTCAGATTAATGGGAAACCATACCAGAAGACCAATTCATCCACACTAACACCCGAATATTCTATAGTGATGTTATATCATCAAAGGTTCAAATGTGTATTAACTCTATATGAGATCAACAAGAGGACCACCATGTGAAATAAATATATTCCTCATATTGGGTGAAACAATCAATAATTTCTTCAATGAAATAAATCCAATGAACTTGGTAATTATTTATTTAATATAATTTTGAATTTAATTGAAAAAATAATCTATTCTAAAGGTTGGGTTGTATCTATTAATTTCATTTTGGTTTTCTGTAATGGGTCGGGGTATTGGGGACTATTAATTGGTGAAAATATGATGTTGGGTGTTCTGGGAATGTTATTAGGCTTCTCGGTGAAGCATAAGACTAACAGTAGCCTCAGCCTACCCGTAGCAGGCCTACCAGTAGCTCAGGATACCAGTAGCAGGCCTACCGGTAGCCCGGCCTACCGGTAGCCACAGCCTATCGGTGGATCGGCCTATCGGTATCCACATCCTACCAGTAGCTCCGCATATCGGTAGCTCGGTCTATCGGTAAACGCCGCCTACCGGTAGCCGCGGCCTCCCAGTAGCTCAGTCTACCGGTAGCCGACGCCTACAGGTAGTCGCGGCCTACCGGTAGCTCAGTCTACCGGTAGCCGCGTCCTACCGGTAGCTCGGTCTACAGGTAGCCACCGCCTACCGGTAGCTCGGTCTATGGGTAGCCGAAGCCTACCAGTAGCTCTGCCTACCGGTAGCTCAGCCCACCGGTAGCCTCGGCTAACCGGTAGACCTAGCCTACTGGTGACCCCCATAGGTTTTTCCAGTATCGCCTCCTTTTGCACAAATTATTTTTTTAAACCCTGTTTTAACCCCCATAAATCCCATTAATGGTGCTTAAATCAAATGTTTGGTATGATACCGTCCTTAAATGAAAAACCATGCATTTTCATCATGCCTTTAACCGCATTTTTTAAAGTCCTTGGTTAAGGGGGATGTGTATCTAATTTAACCACTCCGAAGGGCGGGGATCTTTTATGTTGCACGTGTGGGGTGGCCCAACCGCATGGTCAACCCATGATCCTGCTCCTTACGTAGTTTCAAGTTTTTCTCTCTGTATCCTAACCATCCCGGAGATGATGTATCTCAACCCTTATCAGCATTTATAACCTAAAGGCTTCTCCCTACATTTATTTTTCTCAATTACCCTATGCTCAGAATAAACTTCCTCCTGGAGAGTCATACCTCACACGGTGAAGTTTTCCTTGATCGTGTTCTGTGGACCTCCAGCTACTCACGCGGGGACTTAACGTCGATCCTTGATTAGTAAGGTAGGGGTTTCACCATCTTCTCTCGTTTCTATGTATCTTTAGGGGTGGGTACGTTACTATTTCTATATAATTGGATGACCCAAACATTAATGAAGATAATAAATGGATTCAAAAGAATGAAGGGGAGCGGTGTGATCAATGATGCAGGTTTTTTTCTCATCTTTCATGATTAATGATTTCTGAATTGAGTGGGATTACACCTACTGAAAATCATGGTTGTTGGTGGTCTTTCTATGTGCACTAATAAACCCTTACCTCTTGTGATGTTTAAATGGATTGTATTTTGGTTGTGAACCTTTTTCTGTGTAATGTAAATCGGTTAAATACGTATATTCGGTTAAATAAATTGAAAGCACCAGGATGAACTCCTTTTGGATGATAAACCCAGTTTAATCCCAGTGGAATTTAAATTGTGGAGTGTGTGAAATCTTTTGAATCTGGAAATACCTGTTGAGTCTGCCTTGTGTTGGTAGTATTGGATTTGGTGTTTCCTCCACGGGCTAAGTACGGGTGACCTTATGATTTTCTTAGATAGGGGCTAAGATTGCTGGGGTGATGTGGGTGAGGATGGGATCCTCTGTTTGTATCAAGAATGGGGGTGGGATCCTCTTCTATTATGAAACCTTCTTATTCATAGTTCTGGGAATTTGGGAATGTATCTCACCTTGACCTTATTTGGTTCCAATACTTGGAGGGGTCTCACATGATGTGATTTTACAAGAGAACCGAGTGTGAATGTTTAAATTGTTGTTGGGTGTACTCTTTCCTTGGCTTGTGCTCATGCTCACTAGATTCCCAAGTAGGTGTAGACCCATATTTAAACATTATTACTGAACATGAAATCAAGGATGTGATAAATGGGGATTTGGTTTTGTGTGAGTTGTGACATGGGCCTAGGTGATGTTCTCTTCTCTTACAAATGAATAGTTAGGAAATTGTTCTTTAGGCTGGCTGAAGAAAAACCTAAATTGGTTGAGTGCTTGTTACCTATACATATACTTGTAGTTTTTGTGTTTCTTATTCGCGCCCCACCCAAGTTGAGAATGTAGTGTTGAACACCCCCATTTCATGGGGGAGGGTGTTTTTCCCAACACTCCTATGAGTGGCGGGTTATTGGCTCCTTTTCTGCTCTATTTCCGGAATAGACCAAGACACTACGAGCATTATGTGATGGCCCAAAATCCATTATTATACCAAGAATCTTCAGTCAGTGGAAGTTTGGTGGTTGACCCAATTGTGTGTGGGCAGGTGGTTTCCCAAGTATCTTCTAGATGAGGCCCAGGTGTCTTCAGGCGTGTCAGTAGTTCTTATAGTCTAGGTGTCTTCGGGAATGCCACTGGTTGTTCTGGCCTAGGTGTTTGCAGGTGTGGTTATGTGTGACAGTTGTGGCCCAGGTTTCTGTGGTCGGGTTACTGGTTGTGGCCTAGGTGTTTGCAGGTGGGATTTGTGGTTGTGGCCCAGGTGTGTGCGGGTGGGGTATGGCAGTAATACTGCAATGAGAATGTCGGTATTTGTTCGATGCATAGGATTTCTTAAATAACAAGTGGGAAAGTGGTGTGGGGTACCCAAACATCGATGTGCTATTACTATACATTACATGACTTGCGTTATTTTGGGATAGTGCCTTGGTTATTCTTGGGTGGTCAGTTTCCTTGAAAGGTGCCTGTTTATCTCTTTTCTCACAGGGCATTAGTATGCCTCCCCACTTGTGCATGAGAGGATTTGGTTTTTCACTATTGAGTATACTTGTATGCACACCCTATGTATATAAAACTTCTTTCAGGTTTCCAGGAGGACTTTAGGGATCATGCTGGACTGTACTAGCTCAGACCTTGTTACAGATCATTGAAGTTGTTGTTATTCTTTATTTTGGTATTTTTTCTTTGTAGTCTCCTTATACACTGTGGATTTTACTTTTTTAACATGCATTGGGAATGGTTCTTGGCTTTACATTTACATTCAGTTTGGTGTTGTGGGGTTCACTATCTTATCTCCCGATCCTATTAAAAGAAAAAAGGGTAATACCTTCCATTTAGTGTGTGATTTCATTCCCTTGGTTCTGGTCACCACTGCGGGAACTATTGAAGGTGGGTTTCGGGGGTCATTATCTCTCCTTCAACTTAAGGAAGGAAGGGCCTGGCAGTCTACTGACCCTTCCCTCCTTTTGGTGAAGGCGGGTCGTGACAGAATGGTATCAGAGGAGAGGCTGAGAGATAGGATGGAGTCTGGAGTTAGGCACAATGATGATTGCATGGGATGGTAGGGCAACGGTTTTGGGTGACCTTGGTGCGTGACTTAGGCTAGGGAAGACCGGCTAGGACATAGGATTTTGGGGCCCCCCTGATCCAGTGCAAGGACACTAGACCTATCGAAAGACCAAGTGAGGACACACTGATTGACGGGAAGAGACCCAAGGAAACGTACATGCATCATTAATGATTTGTGTTATTGTTTTTATGGGGTGTTTTGGGAATTTAAAATAAATATCAAGTTTAAAGAGTTTTAAGAACAATATTTTTCACTACATGGGCTTAGGAATTCTTTGTTTACGTTACAGCTATGGCAACCGGGAGATGACCACGAGTTGTAAGGGCGATCGAGGACCAAGATGTTGACTTGGTCGATCAGTCGAGGGGTGATCGAGAGGAGGACGACAACCAGTGGAAGAAGATGCTTCGAGCCTTCCAGCGACATACCCTAGAGTAGTACGAGGGCAGCACCTCTGACACGAAGACGGAGGGCTGGCTAGAGGAGCTGGTGATAGCCTTCGCCATGATCCAGGATCTAAATGAGGACTGGGTTCCTCTGGCCGTCAACCAGATGCAGGGAGTAGTGCATCAGTATTGGACGCTCTACGTAGGGGAGAGGATAAAGGCTGAGGTGGCATGAGATGATTTTGAGAAGGAGATCTGGGCAGAATTCATCTCTTATACGATGAAGGCAGAGAAACGACATGAGCTTCTCTCCCTCTAGTAGGGGAGTATGTCAGTAAGGAATCTGGGACTCAAGTACAAGGACCTCCTTTGTTTTGCTCTGTACCAATTTCCAGATTAGGAGTCTCGGGCGAGAAGTTTAGAGGAGGCGCTCTGACCCTCCCTCCAATACGATGTTACCCCCTTCACCTTGCCGACATACTTGGAGGTCCAGAAGAATACCGAAGTGGTGTAGAGGATCCATGCACGAGGAGGTGTGTCACGAGAGGGGATTCAGCTAGGACCGTCAAAGGGAAAGGCAGTCAGCACCAGACCTACAGCATTAGGACCCTCTAGGATCCAACCAGCTGGAAGGAGGCTGCAGTAGTTCCAGTTTCGATCCCCCAATCCTCACCCTTTCCCTTTGGGCCTGGGACTGAGGTTCTTCGTCTGTGGGTGCCATGGACAACTCTGGAATCTGTGCCTGGACTGAGTTCAGTACGGAAGTGGCGAACATGCCCAGCACCCGCCCCAGCAGCAGCCTCTATATAGGCCCTTCCAGTAGCATCAAAAGGGGAAGCGAGCTCTTTCTCCTCTAAGGGAAGGCGGAGCAGGGGGAGGCCGACCTTAGGGCTCTCCTCAGCGACGTCAACTAAGGCTTGGTCAGAGAGGCGGCCGAGAGCCGAGAGGCAGAGGATCTGGGCGTCGGCAGTTTCACACTTCGGAGGCAGCAGTTCCAGCAGGACCATAGGTCGATTGAGGTACGATAAGTTTTTTTAGTACCCTTTCTTAAACCTTGTTCGATAATGGAGCTTTGAACTCCTTTGTTGCACCCGGTCTAGCCCGTGCTTCGGGTCAAGATGTTGAGAGACTTCCAGTGCCCCGGGTGTTGAGAATAGCAGTCAGAGGTCAGACCGAATTGTTATATGTTGGTAGAGGATGTAGACTGATGATAGGGCCCCATCAGTCAGTCAGGGATCTACTGATGCTACAGATACATCCATACGATTTCATCCTATTCATCGACTGGATGTTAACTATGTGTTACATCATCGACTATTTCCGAGTAAGGGTTGTGTTCTCAGACATGGGTGGACGAGGTGTTACTTTCACCAGCGAGAAGAGTGGCTAGAAGTGCAGTAAGCGAGAGAAACCCCTCCACTCCTTGTTAGCCAAGTTTCCAGTAGAGTTAGTGGATTATGAGATGGTGGAGGTACGAGGGATCGTCAGTGAGTTTATGGATGTCTTCCCAGAGGAGGCGATGACTCTACCCCCTCAACATGATGTCGAGTTTGGGATATACTTACAGCCTGGTGCTCTTTCGATTTCAATGGCTCCCTACCGGATGGCGTCTTCAGATCTACGAGAGTTGCAGATTCAGATCAACGATCTGATGGAGAAGGGTTTTTTTGGCCGAGTGCATCACCTTGGGGTGCTCTAGTCTTGTTCGCAAAGAAGGCAGATAGTGGTCTCGGGTTGTGCATAGACTACATGAGGCTGAATCAGGTAATGATCAAGTATCCCTACCCAATTCCGAGGATAGACGATCTTTTCGAATAGCTGAAGGGGGCAGTATGGTTCTCAATGATCGACCTGCAGTCTAGGTATCACCATTTGAGGGTGAGGGAGGGTGACATCTCTAAGACAGCCTTCAGGTGCAGATATGGGAAATTTGATTTTTTAGTCTTGCCTTTCGGCATTACAAATGCTCTGGCTATGTTCATTGGTCTTATGAACTCCATCTTCCAGGAATATCTGGATCGGTTCGTAGTCGTGTTCATTGATGACATCCTGATCTATTCAAGATCATAGGAGGACCACGCAGAGAATCTGAGGATGGTTTTGGAGGTCCTCCGATAGCACCAGCTCTATGGGAAGTTGTCAAAATGCATGTTCTAGATGCCAGAAGTACACTTCCTTGGGCACGTAGTGTCTAAAATGGGGTAGCAGTGGACCTATCAAAGGTCGAGGTGGTTGTTTCTTGGGCAGCACCCAATAATGTGGTAGAGCTTCGCAGTTTCCTCGAGCTGGCATGTTACTATCAGAGGTCTGTACCCAACATCTCCTGAGTTGCAGCCCCTATGACATCCTTGACCAAGAAGGACTAGGTTTTCATGTGGAGTGAGTAGTGCGAGGCAGCCTTCAACTATCTGAAGGAGATGTTGTTTAGTTCCCTAGTGCTGAGACTACCAGAAGAAGGGGCGACATATGAGGTGTTTTGTGATGCTTCAAGGCAAGGCCTTAGATGTGTGTTGATTCGGTGACAAGGGGATATATTTTATGGGTATAGGCATCTACACCCTCATGGGCGTAATTATGCCACCCAGGATCTGGAACTTGCAGCGGTCGTTTTCGCACTGATGTTATGGCGGGATTACATCATCGGAGAATGCTTTGTGGTCTTCATGGATCACAAACGCTTGAGGTATGTCTTCTCCAAGCGGGACCTAAACTTACAACAGCGAAGGTGGAAGGAGTTCCTATAGGATTACAACTTGGATATTTCCTACACTTTGGGAAAAGGGAATGTAGTAGCCGCTGCTTTGAGCAGGAGGTTGCAGAAGGATGTAGTCCGAGAGTCGGCAGACGCCTGGAAGGCAATGGAGGAGTTTGCTTCCTTGCACCTGGATGCGAGGATGGATAGCGGTGGAGGTTTCCTGTATCAGATGATAGTAAAATATTCTATTTTTCGTCAAGTGGAAGATCCTCAGTGGGGAGACCCAGAGTGCAAAGCAATGTGCGACCGATTTGACCAGGGTGATGCTCCAGAAGGGTGGACGGAGGATGGTCAGAATCTGATGCTTTTCTGAGGAATTTTATTTGTTCCCGAGGAGATGCGTGGAAAGGTTCTTAGTGAGTTCCACAACTCACCCCTAACGGTATGCCCACGAGTTTCCCCGATGTACCTGGGTCTGAGGAGACAGATTTGGTGGTCCGGAGTAAAGAGAGAAGTGGCAGAGTTTATGGACAAGTGCCTATCATTTCAGCAGGTAAAGGCTGAACACCATGTTCCAGGCGGGTTGTTGCAACCATTAGACGTTCTCGAGTGGAAGTGGGACTACATCTCGATGGATTTCATCCTGGGACTACCCATGGTGCAAGGGGGCTGCAACGCCATCTGGGTAGTGGTGGACCGCTTGACAAAGTCGGATCACATTCTGGCGATTAAGGTGGTCAGTGTAGTGGATGCTCTAGCACAGAAGTATGTGGACGAGGTAGTGTGGTTGCATGGAGTTTCGAGTTCCATAGTCTCAGACATGGATGCACGTTTTACCTCACCAGTCTGGAGGGGATTGCAACATGATTTTGGAACCCAGCTACGTCTTAACTCTGCTTTCTACCCCCACACAGATGGGAAGACAGAGCGCAGCATCTAGACCTTGGAGGATATGCTACGGGCTTGTATTCTGGACTTTGTGGGATCATGGGTGAGACACTTTCCTATGGGAGATTTCACATACAATAATATCCATCACTATACAATTGGCATGTCTCTATTCAAATCCCTATATGGAAGGCCGTGTCTCTCACCCGTGTGTTGGACTAAGGTTGGGGAAGCAGGTGTTCTTGGCCCGGAGGTGGTGCAGAGCACGACAGAGAAGGTTCATCTTATACGATAAAGGATGAAGGCGTCTCAGTACCGGAAAAAGACATACACCTATAGTAGGTGGAGACCCTTGGAGTTCAAGGTCGGGGAAAACATGTTCTTAAAGGTCTCCCCTTGGCGTGTACAGTGGATGTTCGGCAAGGGAAATAAGCTTTCTCTCGGATTCATCAGACCTTTCGAGGTGTTGGGATGAGTTGGTGTGGTGGCGTATCAGCTGGAGCTGCCACCTTAGTTGGAGAAAGTTCACAATGTATTTCATGTCTCCCAACTTCGTTGATATCTACACAATTACTCCCACCTCATCGACTGGGGAGAGTTAGATGTGGAAGAGGATGTGACCTTCATAGAAAGACCGATAAAGTTCGAGGATCATTAGGAGAATGTTCTTTGTGGACGAACCATCCCCTTGGTTTGTGTGTTGTGGAGGAATGGTGGCCTGGAAGAGAGCACTTGGGAGTGGGAGGCCCAGTTACACGTTTAGTACCCAGAGCTGTTTTGACTTGTTATTCTGTTCTAACCTTGTTGAGATGTTTAACCTGATGATTTAATGTATGTGAAATGATGTTTCTATTAACCATGAGACGATATGTTCCTTGTTCTCTCTGTGTGTGTCCGGATGTGTGATGATGGGAAAACCTGACTGCTTATCAGGATGCATTAATGTGGATACGATTAAACCTGTGCGGGCGAGTCAGTGCTGCCCAAATCTGATAATAACCTGACATGTAGGAAGGGACTCCCATACTCAGGTGTTGGGTTGTGTAAATCATTGTGATTTTTGTCAATGTTGTGGTTAATAACTATTGGGCGGGTATTCATGTATGTAGGGGGCAGGGTTATGTTCCAGCTTTGGAACAACTCAGGGGTTTTCCCCTGAGAAGTATCTTAAAAGGGTAGTTGTTCAGACCCCACTCTTCTCCATTCTTGCTTGTTCTTATATTCTAGGGGACGAGAATAGTTTGAGAAGTATCTGATGTAATGGAATGGGGTTTTGGTGTCCATTACTTGGTGTAAATATAATGTTGGGTGTTCTGGTAATGTTATCGAGGCTTCTATGTGAAGCTTAAGACTAATGGTAGCCTTTTCCTACTAGTAGCAGGCCTACCGGTAGGGGAAGAAACTTATTTAAACAATATTTCTGAACATGACAACAATGATGAGACAAATGGGGATTTGGTTTGGTATGTTTTGTGACTTGGGCAAGGGTGTTGTTCTCTTCTCTTACGAATGAATGGTAAGGATAGTGTTTTCTAGGCTGGCTGATGAAAAACCTAGATCGGGTGAGTGCTTGTCACCTATACATATACTTGTAGTTTTTGTGATTCTTATTTGCACCCCACCCAAGTTGATCACTTAGTGCCGAACACCCCCATTTCATTGGGGATGGAGTTTTTCCCAACACTCCAATGAGTGGATGGTTATTGGTTCCTTTTCTGCTCCATTTCCCGAATAGCCCAAGACACTACGGGCTGGCTGTGATATCTTGAAGCTCATTATTAGCCAAAGAATCTTCAGGCATTGGAAGTCTGTTGGTTTTCCCAAGTGTGTGCGGGCATGTGGTTTCCCAAGTATCTTCCGGATGAGGCCAAGGTGTCTTCGAGCGTGGCAGTAGTTTGTCTAGCCTAGGTGTTTTCGGGCATGGCAATGGTTGTTCTGGCCTAGGTGTTTGCAAGCGTGGTTACATGTGACAGTTGTGGCCCAGGTGTGTGCGGGTGGGGTATGGTAGTTGGACTATGATGAGAATGGCAGGATTAGATCGATGTGTAGAGTCTCTTAAATAACTAGTGGGAAAGTGGCGCGGGTTACCCAAACATCAATGTTCTATTACTATACATTACTTGAATTTCATTATTTGGGGAGTGTGCCTTGGTGAGGCTTGGGTGGTTAGTTTCCTTTCTAGGTGCTTGGTTATCTCTTTTCTCACAGGGAATTTGTATGTATCCTCACTTGTGCATGAGAGTATTAGGTTTTTCCCTACTAATTATACTTGTATGCTCGGCCTTCACATATAAAACTACTTTCAGGTTTCCAGGAGGACTTCGGGGATCGTGATGGACCATACTAGCTCAGACCTTGTGACAGATCATTTTAGTTGTTGTTGTTATTTATTTTTGTATTTTTACTTTGTAGTCTCCTTATACATTGTTGATTTTACTTTTGTAAAATGCATTGAGAGTGGTTCTTGGCATTACACTAACTTTCAGTTTGGTGTTGTGGGATTCACAATCATATCTCCTGATCCTATAAAAAGAAAAAGGTTAATGCCTTCCATTTAGTGTGTGATTTCATGCAATTGGTGTTGGTCTCCACTCCGGGACCAATTGAAGGCGGGTTTCGGGGGTCATTATCTCTCCTTGATCTTAATGAAGGAAGGGCCTGGCAATCTGCTGACCCTTACCTCCTTTTGGTGAAGGCGGGTCATGACATTTTTTCACTGGTCATGATAGTTTCAATCATGTATATTGTGAATAAGTCATTGATTTTGAAAAAAATAATACATGTCCATATGAATAATTGCAAATTATATTTCATTCAACATTTTAAAATTGGACAATAGTAGTTTTATAAAATTTATAATTAATTATTCAGTATTTATCATTTTATTTATTTTTGGAAAATTTAGTGATCTATTTTTTATTAATTAAAAATTATATATAACACACTCATTTTTATTTCATATGATATTATAATGGTGAAGTAAAATTGTAGAATGATTAGATATGCCTTCAGAATGATATAATATTTATAGAGGAATGGCATAAAAGCTTGGTGTATACTAAAAATATTTATTCCGGGTACCAAGACACATTGAATCTAAATGGGATATAGGTTATAAAACTAAAACCATGAATAATCACTTGTTTTATTAATTTCAAATTGTTTTTACTAGATATACTATTACATCGTTTAAACAAATTGATGATATTTAGATGTTTTATACACCATGTTGTCTACATTGTTTCATTGAGATGTTCAGAGAACGATGTGGTCATAAACACATCATTTGATTTTTTCATGATTTATGGTAAATTCAATTATTCAACATAGAGGTCACATGAAAAGTAGTAGGAATATATTTGATATACCTCATTACTATCCTTCATTTAAAAACACACCATGTCCACAAGTATATGTCATGAAATCTGTTATATGACATGTAGTTGGTTGTACATGATATATAACACATACAAATTTATGTTGGGTATACATAATCTTGGATTGAACTATTCTGATTAATTATATGGGTGGAAATTAATTATGGTTTTAAATTTAATTACATGGAAGGTAACTAATGTTCATGCAATGAAATTAACTTTAAAACGAACTAAACCTCTTGTTAATTATTATGTAATATAATATATATACCATATTGGGTTATCACATGCACTATATTTAATGAAATTAGCAATGTTATACATGTCGTATAAATTGTAAATGTAGCATTTCTGAAATATTCTTAATTTATTTGTATTGAAGTGATACACAAAAATTAATACATGAGTAGTTTTTAGTCTACATTACATGTTAAATACATAACCAAATACCATTTAAGGATTCACATTGTTATGGAAGGTATTTTTTTGTTTTCACACATAATATATGATTGATGCAAAATTAAAAAAAATTAGATCAATTATCATGGAAATTTACAATATGATTTGGACGGTCAAATTAATATAAGTTAATATATAAATATGAAATTTAATTCAAGAACCTTAATTATAATTTATGAAAAAATTGAAATGTATGATATTTTTATTTGTATTTGTTTCATGTTTATAATTGATAATGAGCATTGAATAACCTATGTCTGATTGAATTTTATATTATTACTATGATTTTATTATGTAATAATGTTTTATTAAATTAATTAGGATGGAATGTGATTCGTACCTTCCCTTCAGTATGTTATACCTTTGTATCAATGGTTTAATTCCTATAAATCACAATTCACTATGCCAATGGTTCCCTTGACTAGTGTGTGAGTAAAATCATGTATAATAATGAATCCTTAAGGAGTGGAGATGGTTCAAAACCTATTTCAATGTGAAAAAAATCTGGAATATTCATAATTTGAATATAGAAAATACAATTTTTGTAAATCCCATATCATCATGTTATTTCACATGGGGTCGTAGGTTAATATATTTGAGAATCAATAAATAAACCATTATAAAATTAATAATAAATTTAGATATTAATTATATTTTTTATGATTCATAATTAATTTTCGGGAAGACTAATTATAGTAAAATAATTATAGAAATTAACAAGCATGCATGATGGTACAAAAATAAATGGATTATTTATAAATTTTCTATTAATTCATAGATACTAATTGAACTAAAATCCGTATAATTTTAACAATTATTCAAAGGGGATAATATTTTAGAATTTAAGCACAATAATAATATTTATCAAGGAAGTATTATGTCAATTATCCTTCCAATTTCTATTATATGACTATTCCACAATTAAATCTTCTATTCACACCATCATCAGGTGGAAATATTAGATATCTAAATATATAATCAAATATTGTGGTTAGACACAACATATAATGTTTTGGACATAATTTCCTTTTTATATAAAATATAATTTTAGAAGAAAGTGTTGATGAAATACATGTTAGGATTTCTGGATTGGGAAGGACACTAAATGTATCGAGGAGCTACATACCCCAAATTAGAAAGATGTCCTACATAAATTCCACCTTATAATTTAAATGGACATTGTATTGTTTATAATAAGTTAAATATATATCTTTATCACAAGAATTTACACACTATTATTTTCTAATTTTGACTATGAGGGTTGTTGGGAGTTGAAAAAATAGTGGGAGACTAATTGAGATTTAATTGGTTTGTCTGAGATAATAGTGTAATCACATAATTTTGTAATGATATAATTTTATATTATTAGAGTAAAATGAATAATTCATTAAAAAACTTTTCCAATTGTGAAATTATAGTGAAATAATATTTCATCTATTGTACTAACATCATGGAATTGTATAAGAGATTGAACATTACATTGTGCCATGAATGGATATTTTACATACAATAAAACCAAAATCATAAACCGTCTTCTAAATAGTTGAGTGAGGAATATGACACTATCTATGAAAAACACTTAAATGATGTTCCAGGTATTTAGTGTCTAATGTAATCACATATGTAGATTGAACACATGAAGTCGCAGGTCACTATGTATATAAATTGAATGCCCAATAATCTCTTTGATATTTATAAGGTGGGATATATATATGAAATTATTGAAAAATATAATCTGATCCTTATGAGAATAAATTCAGTGTTTATTCCTTTTAGGATCCATGTAGTTTAGATTTTTTTTGAATTTGTGGGTATATATATTCTAGGGTTTAGTTACCAATATTAATTTTCCTTTAATCACATACATATATTACTCCCTTCATATAAGGTCATAATATCTAAATATTCGAGCCTCTTGTTTTGATTCTAAAAATAATGTATATTTTTTAAATATAAAATTATGTAAAAAAAGTCATTTTCACATCAATGGATTATTTCAGTTTTGGTTTTTCAGGATTAGAAAAAATATCTTGACATTATTGCTAAATTTATTAGAAAAATTCTACGAAAAGATATTCAATTTCAATGGATATCACACATTATGAGAAACAAAACATATTTAGAACTTATAATACGACTTTGAAAATAATTTGAAAACATTGGGTGAGCATTAAATTATATATTCTGGGGTTTTAAAACTAGGAGTGAAGCCTTTTTTATAAATTTTATTAAAAATATATTTTTAAAAATATAGTAACCCATAAACTAGTATAATGGAGCTTGTGTTAAAATTATTATATTAGAAAAAGATACATACAATCACATCTCAAAGGACCAAATTGTTTAATAGTCTTAGAAAACTAGATACATACGTGAATCTTTTATTGCATTATAAAAAACTAATTACAACATTTTTTTTGAATAAAATTTTTCTATTTGGGTTGTCCTTTCATATAATTCAAATTACTCTCCCTTAATTCTATGGAAATGAAAAAAAATGAGGCTGATATAAAATTATTAGTATGGGTTAAATATATTGGAATCTGTCATGAATCAATATGAATAATCAACATTGTAAGGTGAATAAATGAACATAGAATCCATTTAATCAAAAAATTATAATGAATTTCATCTGCTGATAATTCCATTGTGAAAATATAATGGATAATATGATAAGTAATAACCAATGATGTGGTAAAATATTGAAAAAAATAATAAATTTATTAGACAAATTGATAATTAAATGAATATCGTAATAATATAATTCCAAAAATCAAATGGATATTAATAGTTGAATTATTAATTAATTAAATACATAATTATTTGACATTATGATTATATATATCATAAAAACCTCTAGTATCAATAAATTATTCAATACATTTTAAAACGAACATTTTAGTATGTAACTGAATCCCATTTATGTAAAGATACCAAACTAATTAATCTCACGAGACTTTTGATGCTTCGAGGGGATATCTTTAATAGTCCCCAAATGAAACTAGATGTCTAAATCAATCTATATATGTTGAATAATAAATTTAAATCATGAAAAATATTTAGAACCACTAAATTTACTTATTGAGGAAAAAAAACGTGTTATATGTTTTTTCCCAACAAATCATATAACATTCAATGGAATAAACTATATGTAGAAATGAGTTATAGTTTATGAAATAAGAATATCCATGACAAATTATATGGATTTACGAGAGAAATGTAATGACCAATGATCAAAGGAAGGTGAATAATTCAATTGAATGTGAATGAATAGAAAAATTAACCACGGAATTGAATTTCAATAGTATCCTTGGTTAAAATAATCAAAATTACCATCTTGAAAATGAATAAGTGGAATATCAATACATTATATACCCATAGAAGTAAGAGTAATGGTTTATTATCATTGATGAATATAAATACCATAAAAACATTAAAAATATTCTTGAGGAAAATATCCTTTCCAATTTTAAAATAACACCGAAAAATTAATTTTCACAAAAAGTATTGAAAATAATTTTCTTTGAATATTATATTTGAAACATATAAAAAAATATTTAAACCATTTATTGGTCAAAATCAGAGGAAATTTCATACATCTATATTATATTAAAACAAATATTTTTTGAGAATTTTAGTAAAATCCAACGAGACCATGTTTTGAATTTCACATGAAGATTTCATTCAATAATTTTATTAAATGGTCAAAATTTAAAAAAATATCTTTAATAAATATTTAGTGAAATTTAAATTTTAATTTAATTTTTTTCTAGAGAACATGTTTTTTAAAGAAAAAGGTCATCTGACTGAAGAGATAAATGATTTATGATTTTTATAAAATCAGTTTTCAATTATCAAATAGTGGAAAATGGTATTGTAACTTGAAAAATTCATGAATGACTAGAGGATAAAAAAATAGGGTTTACGTTCCAATGATCAATTAATTTCCTTCAATATAAATTTAATTATAAATAATTATATTTAAAATAAAATTGTGAAAAAAACCCTTACAAATATCATAATGTTTAAGTGGTATTTGACCAATAAATCAGTTATGTGTGTAAAAATTTTATACCAATAAGATAAATGGATACAAAATAATATATATTCATAATTAAATAAAAACATAATCATATAATATCAAATTCAATTAATAAGTAATATAATCCAATGAAAAGAAATTGATGTCTGAAATTTTTACCACTTGGTGATTTTAAATTAAAATCAATGGTGAAGAAATAATTAAAATTGAAACACAAAATACCATGAATTCTTAATTAATCATGATATTACATGTAAAGTGGAAATTATCTACAACATATAAAATAATTTAGTCTCATAACAATACAATATGACTTAATAAAGTGAAATTGAGGTGAATCCCCAAACCTTGAGTTTGACTCATCATGTACGTTCAGTATATTCCTAAATAAGATACTTTTTTTAATGATTTACATTATTAATTTTTTTCAGAGTTTATTATTTCATTTATTTCAATGATTACCATGTTATATATGATTACATAATAAAAAATGTTCACATTTTAGGTTTCAATGATCTTTGGATTATGTGTAAAAATAGACTTTTCTAGATTAACTATGGTCAAAGAGGTCATTATTTCAACATAACCATAATAAAAACATTGAATTATAATAATATTTATACATCCATTATAATTTTATGACCAATCCTTCAATATGGTTATGATAATTAAAGCATGTTACGATCAAAGAGATGGTAGGTTGTATGTACGCATGAGTAATGTTTCCATTTTTCAACGATCATTATGGAAAGGTGGTATGTAATATTTTATCCTTATAGAGTGATCACAATATATTAAATAAAATATTACTTATTTAAATATAACATCATATATCATCCATGTTGTGTGGTTATAAAAAGTGAGTTGCATCACTTCATGAAGGATGTTGTTCACGTGCACATGATCGATTTTATTATCATTTAGTGGGTGAAAAGGAAAGAAAGAAAAATATATATTTCCTTTTGATAATTATAAATATGTGATGAATATCATAATTATATAATATATATCATGTATATTTTTAAAATATATCCATTATGCCTTCTATGTCTAGTGTTAGTGAAAAAAAATTAGATCGCTTGCCGAGGCGGTAGTCCATAATACTCACAAGTGACATTATCATATCCCATACGAAATGGAAAGAAAAAATTTTTTATATGATATAATTAATATTGTGGTATAAATATTATATAAATATCATATATATATATATATCATTTTATCCATCATCAAACCCAACCATGAGAGGAGTTGATAGAAAACGTGACACTTCATTTCATGAGGTTGTAGTCATCCATACACATGAGCGACATTATCGATTCTCATTTTAGAGAAAATGAGACATGAATAGTTCATTACACTAATATATATAATCTTCTAATATGAAAGATACTTATTTTATTATATGTAAACAAACGAAGAGGGTTTTAAAGAGGAGGAAAAATAAATATAATAAAAACACATAGTTATAAATTTTATATCTTCACGGACCGCCACATTATAATTATACACGAAGTATACATATAATGGATTTTGGGTCCAAAATAGGCTTTTATTATATTTGGGATGGATTTTGGGAAGTGATTTGGGAAGGACTTCGTAGACCTAAAAGGGTTTGATGCTGTGAATAAAAGAAGAGATATTATGGACTTTTATAATTGAAGTAAGGGGAACATTTATAATTTTAAAAAATAAAAAAGTGTATCCATGGTTTTAAATTGCTAAAAGGTTCCAAAATTGTAATTTACTAGTTCTAGAAGCTGCCTAGAGGCACCCCATACCCGGTTGATAACATGGCCTCAACCGCATTTACTCGAATGATAGAGGTTGTTGACAAGCAATGAGGGCCTTGAGTGTGATAGTGGAGAAACTATGCCTTAATCGGCAGAGTAAAACAGTGGAAGTAAAATAGATAGCAATTGAAAAAGAATTAATAACACTATACAACAGTAATCAATAGAAGACTGGAAGTAATAACTAGAGCAAATATATATAAATGATGCATGATACATATGTCTCAGAAAGAATCCATACAAATCACAATGCTGGATTACAGTACTAAATCCATTAACAATAGAAAAGAAAGTAAATAGCTCCACAACAATGCAAACCTCAGCATGGTCTCATGCTCCCCAGCTCCACCACAATAAAGTACCTGAAGTAGAAGTCAGCTTTCCTCTATCAAGACCTGCAAAAATATAATCTGTTTGGGACCAAAATCAGGACCAAACAGGGTGTGAGTTGAATCCCAGTAGGCAACCACCCAATAATATCTTCATAACTATAAGTGAATATATATAAAATTAAATAAACAAAATGAATCAGTAAACAAGGAAGCACACATAGTAACAATCCTACAAATTCAATTGCATTCATTTTCTTATATCAATTAAGAAGCCAATAAAAACCATGTAAACCTTTAGGAAGTACTCACACCCTCACCGATTTGGTTTACCAAACCAATAAAAGAAACCCTCTATGAAGTACACATAGTCTAACCCCTATGGTTTATCTTTATCAAAGGAACTCTGAGGAAGGACCCACCATCAATTCCCCTTATGGCCTCGTATCGGTAACTAATAGGCACTATGAGGAAGGACTCAATGTCCAATTCCTCCTATGACCTGTATTTAGAAAACTACAGACACTCTGAGGGAGTACAAAGTCCATCCCCACTATAATCTCACAACATAACAGTAAATAGACACTCTGGAGAAGCCCTCAACATCCATTCTCCCTATCATCTACTACGCTAGGTTCTCACAGCCCTGTGTAAGTCATCAGTGCAAAATTGATTTGTGGAAGCCAAAGTAAACCTCAAGAACTACTTGGAAAATCAATTTACAACATATCCCAGCATGTCAGATAATAATCAATCCATCCTAACAATACTAGGAAAGATAATCAGGCAACAGCCTAACAGGCAGGGTCAGACCAAATGGTCAAAAACTAGAAAAACATGGGAAAATCATCCATAGCATAGCATAGATAACCCTATTCTGAAAAAATTAACCTCTATCCAATCAAAAAAGAAAAAATAGAAAAATAAAAGTGGTAAAACCATAAACACACAATACCCCTAAAGAGGGTATTAAGAACTTTTTCACCTATAACTCAAAGACTAACTGTAGAAAGGCACAAACCACCTACCTAGGTGGTATACTGACAATATACGTGAACCTAAAGCCTTGAATTTCCCTATAACGCCGTATATCTACAAAAATGGTAAAACCATTTAACCACAGACAACTCGCGAGATACGAGAAATCATGAGATGATGTTCAAGAAGAAAGGAGAACTCACTGATGCGATTTCTATGCAATCGATAGCCATCGATTTAGAGAACAGATGGCAATTCGGGGGAACAGAGAAGAACTGTAGCCATACAGATGACCTCGAATGAGACTGGCTATGTAGTAGAATGATATGTTAATTAGATGAAACCTCGTTCTGTTTAATGAAAAAATAGAAAGTGCACAGCATGTTCTCTAAAAGTAAATGTTGTGTACTTTCCTTTTCTGGTCCCTGGTTTAGGTAGTCTCCAGGTCACCACACATGACCCTGTGTTCGGCCATTACATGTCCATCACATGATCACCAGTGAAAACTGGGTACACGGTGTGTACATAAAAGGACATTATGTGTATTTCTTAAAATTTCAAAAACTCCGATTTTTAACAAAAACAACCAGAAAAAAAACATACCTGAAAAAGCAGATCCGTGTTCTTATAAAATTTCCCTCTTAAAAAAATTCGCCTCTGAATTTCCCAAGAAAGGTGGTGTAGATGAATAATCCTAAAAAATCTCCGTCCACTCCGATCTTACATCACCCTCCCTCCCCCCAAGTCTCTTCTTATACTCGCCTGTGCTTCCATAGAAATCGTAATAGTGGAACAGACTAGCCACGGAGATCCTTCACACATCGATTATTAATCCAGATAGGATGCACATTAAACGATGTGTCCACCTCGTGCTCAACCTCCTTGGGATGGAAAGCATGAGATGGGTCTGAGAAGTAATGTCTAAGTGTGAAACCTGGAAGATGTCAGGTATAGCCCAGAACCTCTGAGGTAACTACAGTCGATAAGCAACGAGTATGACTTCTCCAAAATATAAAATGGCCTGAAATATCTCAGTGAATGTTTACCATGTATCATTATACACTTTTGTCCCAAACATGGTGTGTCATGTAGGAAAACCTGATCTCTGAACATGAACTCTAGAGGTCATCTCCATCGTTCAGTATAAGACTTCTGTAATGACTGTACAGTAGCCATTGTCTTCCGAATCAACACTACCTGCTCTATGGTCTCTTTGACAAGTTAAGGTCCTTGAATAGGTGCATCTCCTGCCTCTAGCCAGCATAAGGTTTATCGGCATGGCCTACCATTGAAATCCACATATGGTGCAATCTGAATAGTGTCTTGAAAACAATTATTATAGGCAAACTCAACCAGAGGTATGTGCTTCTCCCAATAACCTCTAAAATCTAAGATGCATGATCAGGGTATTTCCTCATGAACCTCAATCGTATTCTCGGACTAGCTATCTATCTGTGGGTGATAATATGTAATCAGAAGTACCTATATACCCAAACCACTCTGAAGTTTCTGCCAGACCTAGGAAGTAAAACCTGCATCCCCCTCTAAAACAATGGAGTGTGGAACCCCTTGTATATATACAATATCACAAATTTACAAACATCCCAGATCATCATCACTGAAGTTCTCCTTAGGAGAAAGAAGTGAGAAACCATCATGATTCTGTCAGTGACAACCCAAATTGCATCCTTTCCTCGAGGCACCTTGGAAAACCTATCATGAAATGCCTCACGATATCTTTACATTTCCACTCGGGAATGGGTAACTACTGCAAAATCCATGCTAATCGTTGTTGCTCTACCTTCACCAACTGACAGGTGGAAGACCTCATGAAGAAAATAGCAACATCTCTCTTCATACCTGGCCACCAATACTGTCAGTGTAGATCTCGATACATTTTGGTGACACCAGGATGAACTGCACAAACTGTGGAATGAAAGATTTGTATCGGATCCTCACGTATGTCTATGGGAACCCACATGCATGCATGAAAATGAAAGATCTAATCCTCTCCTACTATCCATACAGGAATAGTGTCCTCTTCGGACACACTCTCCCGTAGGACTATGCCTTATAAATCTGATAGCTTCCTCATTCGCACTCGATCAAGATGTGTAGAGGTAATAGCTACAGAAGATAGAAACGTCTTCATCTCTCTTTCATGCACCTCCAAATTCATTTTAGAGAAAAGTTCCATAAGATGCCACTAAATGTTGTCCTCCTTAACTGCATGTATCTGAGTTCTCCTTCTCAATACTTCAGCCACTTTGTTTCCCTTCCCAGGCATGTGGGGAAGCTCAAAGTCAAAGAACTCAAGGAACTTAACCGACCATTGCTATCTCAGATTCAGATTATGGTTTGTGAAGATATACTTGAGACTTTTTTGGTAAGTGAAAATAAAAAAATTCTCTTCCCGAAGATAATTTCTCAAATAGTGTAAAACATGAACAACTGCAGCCATCTTGAGGTTGTACGTTGGGTAATTTCTCTCATGTGGACTCAACTGCTGAGACCCATATGCAACAACTCCTCCCTACATAATAACTAATCCCAGCAAGATACTTGATGCATCACAGTAAACAGTATAGCTCTTTCCGAACTCTGAAAAAAATGGTATCGACATTGAAGACAACCTCCCATTTAGCTCATGAATGGATGACTGGCCAGATTCAGACCACAAGTACATCGCACCATTCTTAGTCCGGCTCGTCAGTGGCACTACTATGTGTGAAAAGTCATGTATGAAATGCCTATACTGACCATCCAACCCTAGAGAACTTCATACCTCAATGAAGTTCTTTGGCTACTCCCTTGAAACTACTTCTCTCACTTTCTCTTGATCTACTAATACTCTTGTATCTAAGATAACTTGACCCAAAAGTGCATCTCATCTATCCCAAAGTGGAATTTAGAGAGCTTATCATATAACTAATTCTTTCTTAGTTTACTCAAAATGATCTCAATATGTGTTGAATATTTTTTTCAAGTGTGATAGTACACTAATATATCATCCAGAAAGGCCACCATGAAAGAATCCAAATATGGATAGAACACTCGGTTCATTAGTTCCATGAATACTGTAGGCGTGTTTCTGAGACTAAACGGAATAACCACATACTTGTATAGACCAGACCTACTATGGAAGGTTGTACATGGTACATATGATGGTCTAACATGAAATTGATGGTAATCTTACCTCAAGTAAATGTTCTAGAATACCTAGGATCTGCAATTCTAATCAAAGAGATCGTTAATCCTTGGAAAGGGATATTGATTCTTGACCATTAACTGGTTTATCTTCTTATAATCTACACAAAGTCTAAGTGTACAGTAAAACTTCATCGCAAATAGGATAGCCAAACCCCGTGGAGTAGTACTGGGTTAGATGAAACCCTTTTCCTAAAAATCCTCCAACTACTTCTTGAGTTCCTACAACATAGGTGTTTCCATCCTATAAGGAGTGATGGGAACCAATGCCGCTCCTGGAAAAAGATGAATAGAAAAGTCCACCTCTCACTCCAAAGGAAAACATGAAAAGTCCTCTGGAAATACATCCTTGAATTGATCCACAACTAAAGGAATGGCTATCTGTGAAGTCCCCTGGTCATCCTGATATAGATTAGAGATCTGGGTTGTAACTCCTCATATCCCATGATGCTCGGGTCCTGATCCTCACACCTAGACATCCCACTTACCCTTTTGGAGAAACGATCCACCCTCGGGTGATGCGAAACACACCCTACGATGATAGAAATCAACAACTACCTGGAAGGGAAATAACCAATCCATTCAGATATTTACATCATAGCATGTCATCTATAGGACATCTAGGTCCCATATGAAGTGGCTCCCACAAAAATTGAGATGGCACTCCCTGAACTAACATATACTAGATGTTCTTCTCCCTAACTGAGTGTCTAACATCAAGATATTAATAGAAGAAAAGATATAGATACCAAGACTCTCCACAACTACAAAAAATATAAAGCTATGGGAAGCCCCTATATGTAAATGAGCAGAATCTGCAACTGAGGCAATTAGGATCGTACCTCGAACTATAGAGGGTCCTAGATCCTACTCCTACTAGGTCTGATCCACTACAAATGTATGACCAACATTTCCACCCTGGGACACTATCTCTCTACCCTAAGAAAATCCACCCTATTTTCGCTGAAGGCCTACTAACTAGCTACAATGTCCGAGTCCACCTCCTCGGAATGAACGACCAGAAGAGCTCCAATTATTTGACTAATGAGAAACTAGTTTGGATATTCCTAAACGAGGAGTCATAGAAGAACCCATATCACCATCTCATGATGAGAAGATCAGATAGAAGCATTGAAGATGACCCATATTGCCACATGATCAGCACTCCACTAGGTCTCTCGGGAAATTTGGCTTTGTATTCCCACTCTTCCCGCACTGGTAGCACACAACATGGATACCATAAGATTTTTCTTGTCTCCTCTGATCTCTGCACGTAGACTCCCTGTGGCACTTCCTGCGGTTAGTAGGAGGGATACTAACTCCGGATGTCAAGCCGCCTAGGCTCACAACTCTAGAATCCCTCATATTTCTCTTCGTGATTAGTTCTTGGTTTACTATAGATTTGATGGATGTTATCCTAAAGATTTTCTCCTGAGATCAGATGTCATGCCTAAGTCCATCCTCAAACGTCCTTTCTAGAAATAAACCATAAACTCCTAGAAAAGGGATGAAGCACTATAGCTCCGTGAAGCGAGAAGAACACTCCATAGAATAAATTGTACCCTTCTCCAGACTCATGAGCTCTCGTGCTCAATCGGCCCATAATCTATCCAAGTAGATGTAGTTATAAAAAGGCACAAAGAACTCATCCCAAACCATAACCTACTGGCATCACTCATGTGAGATCACATCCAACCATCTTTTGGAAAAATCATGAAGCATATATGTAGTGAGCTTGACCCTCCTCTCTGGAGGCATCTCTAGATGCTCGAAGATAGAAATATGAGCTTATAACCATGAATATATACCCTAATGTCCTCCTTCCCAATGAAGTGGGAGGGTGCTACTGTAGGAAAACCCACTTCCACTCTACCATATAAAGGGATGGATGTGGTAATCCTCAGAAGGTCTATATAAACCTCATAAATAACTCTCAGAACTATGCGTCAGCACCTGTGTCCAAAATTATGGTTGGTTCCATGACTGTCCAAAAAAAGGATCTACTAGTAGTCCTTAATCAGCCATTTTTTGGTGCATGTTCACTACTAGGTAACTAGAGGACAACCAGATGATGTCTCGGTGGCATGAATTTTCAATGTCAAGCACACACCTTAGACCTAGATTAACATGGACTAAAATATAGAAGTTTAAGATGGGAACAAGAGAAACAAAGCATTCATGTTCTTCAGAACATGGATACATGGCGTGTAAAATTCCTACACATCATGTAACCTTAAGACTTCACATGATCATGTACATTTTCCATCACAGGTTGTGTAACAACCCAAACACACGATGAGTTGTCCTAGCACATGGTGTGTACTTAAATCCTTTTTCCCTGCCCGAGTTCTTAAAAAGGGATAGTACACATAGTTTCTCTATAACAAGACTACACGACATTTTAGTTCCATAAACGGCATGTTCTATATGAACTTCAACAATCTGTGTTGTTCATCACACAGTCGGGTACACAGTTCACACTACACGGCCTGTTCTAGATGGAAATGACGTGTACTAGAAGGATTTCACTAACCCATGTTGTTCGATACACGACCAGATACACTAATCACTATACATATAATTTTATAGATGGAAACATCATGTACTAGAATGATTTCACTGACCCAGGTTGTTCGCTACATGACTAGAAACATGGGTTACACTACATGGTGTGTTCAAGCATGACACGGTGTGTTTAACTTATGTTTTATACATCAATGTCGTTGGTCACACAGGTAGAAACACTATCTACACAACTTGGCGTGCACTTTTAGGTACACAGCGTGTCTCGCAATGTTTTCCCAACCCTGTGTCTCTGCCCGCATAGCTCGTTACACTGTTAGAAACTACACGGAGGGTACATACAACATAGGGCATGTATTCATCATTACATGTCTTCTATTCTTGTTTCTCCTGGAAAGTAAGCCCTGGAAACAACTCCGGAACACAAAAAACACTGAAACAAACATTAAGGTCCCAAATTATGATTTCTGAGGGCCTATACTCCCTGCAAATCTAGTCTTGGCATCTTATACATGTCACATTCAAGGAAAAACAGTACAATGATCCACCAAATTCTGATCTATGAGGGCCCATAACACCTTATGAACCAAATATTGGAATCCATCCAAAAAAACCTTATAGAAACCAATACCGTATCAATAAAAAGTTATTTTATCAAGGCATTTATCACAACAACATGCATATCTTGCACAAAATCTTTCACAACAATATGCAATCACTAATGCACCCTAAATGGAATGGTAGGAATGAATGACATGTGATCTCTAGGAAGTGCCTATATGATGTATGGTATTGCATACCCTCATCCCATCAGGTTGAAACAAAAATAGAACCTCAATAACTTCAACAGTAAGAGCACAAATCATTTGAATCACCAGATGGTGAAATTAAATCAATTGAAAAATTGAAAAACATTAAAAATCGCAATAATGAGGTAAATAGACTTTTCCCTATACACAGGTTTGCTACTCCAATGAACATCTTACTACAATGTACTGATTCCTTCATATCACTAGATATAGGATCTAAATAGTATGTCAAGATGAGAAGAATCCTCCGATACCACTTTTTAATGTCCCGGTTCTGGATGCTGCTCAGAGGCGCCCTGTAACCGGTTGGTCACATGGCCTCAAGCGCATTTTCCCAAACTCCATTGGGTACCAACTAGCAGTGAGGACCTTAGGTCTGATAGTGTGGAAACTATTCCCTAATTGGAAGAGTAAAACTGTGGAATTAAAATATATAGCAGTAGCTGAAGTAGTAATAACACCATAAAATAGTAATCAGCGGATGTCTAGATGTAATAACTGGAGCACACAAATATAAATGATGCATGATACATATGTCTTGGAAAGAATTCAAACAAATCACAATGTTGGAGTACATTACTAAACCCATGTAAAAACGAAAATATTGTAAATATCTCCAGAGCATCGCAAGACTCAACTTGGTCCCATGCTCCTCATCTTCACAGCAATCAAGTACCTATTGTAGAAGGGTGCTTTCCCTTATCTATATCTGCAACAATATAATCTATTTTGTCCCACAAGCGTGACCCAAATAAGGTATGAGACAAAACCAACAGGAAACCACAAAAAGATCTATACCTAACATTCAGTGAATATACATAGCAAGAAATAAACAAAATGAAGCAGTAAACAACGAAGTACACATAGTAAATATACTACACATTTAATTGCATTCATTTTCAAATATCATGTAAGAAGGTAATAAAAAGTAGGAAACCCTCTGGGAAGTACTCATAGCCTCGCCCCTTTGGTTCAATCAACCAAACACAAGCAACCCTCAAGGATGTACACATAGCCTTACCCCTATGGTTCAGCTTTAGAAAATACACTTCGAGGAAGCACTCACCATCAATTCCCCTTGTGGTCTCATATCGGTAACTAATAGGAACTCTGAAGAATCACACAAAATCCAATTCCTATTGGGGACCATATATAGGAAACTACAGACTCTCAAAAAGAGAAAAATGTCTACCCCCCTATGGAATCACAACTTATCAATAAACATGCACTCTGGAGAAGCCCTCAATGTCTATTCACCCTATGGTCTACTACACCAGGTTCTCACGGCCTTGTGAAAGTCAATACTGTAAAAATGATATGGGGTATCCAATGTAAACCTATAGAACTACTTGGATAATTAATCTATAGTATATCAAATAATTTCAGATAATAATCACTCCATCATAACAATACTAGGCATGGAAAGAAGGAAACAACCTAACAGGCAAGGCAAGACCAAATGGTCAAAACCAGAAAACATGGAAAAACAACCATATCTTGGCAAAGACTACCCTCTTCTCAAACAATTAACCGCTATCAAATAAAACAAGGAATAGAAAGAAAATAAATGGTGTAAAACCATAAACACAGAATACCTTGAATAAGGTATTCGACACTATTTCAAATATAACAGAAATACTAACTATATAATGGCACAAACCACCTACCTCGGCGTTGTACAAATAATATAAGTGATCCTATGGCCTGGAATTACCCTATAATGTTTTTGTTCTACAAAAAACAATAAAAATATTAAAACGAGGAAAACTCGTGAGAAATGAAAAATCAAGTGATGATGTCCAAGAAGAAATGAGAGATCACATATGTGATTCCAATGAAATCGTCGACGGTCTATTCATAGAATGATTAGAAGTTTGGAGATCAGAGAAGAAATATAGTCGTATGAACACTCTCTAACAAGATGAGTGATGAAGAAGAACATTATTTAAATTAGACGTGACCCTGTTCCATTTAATGGGAAAATTTAATGTACCCGACGTGTTCTATAGAATTACAATGTGTTTACTTGCCTTTTCTAGCCTCCACTTTAGGTAGTCTCCAGGTGACCACACATGACCATGGGCTCAACCATCACATGGCTTGCACACAGTCACTAGCGTAAACTGGTTAAATGGCATTTAGATAAATTTACATGACGTATACTCCTGAAATATCAAGAAACTCCTCTATTTATCAAAAGCTACCCGAAAATAAAAACATACCTGAAAAGAAAATCTGGGTTCCTAACGAAATGTTTTATTAAATAGAAATAAATATTATAATTTATAAATATGTCAATAAAATATATTTTAGTAAATTAATTTTTTAATTTTTACATTTATCTCTTTAGTTTAATCACTAGTAAACACATTTTTTACCATAAAAATGGTAATTAATTTTTACAGTTTTCATAAATTTTTTTGGTCAAAAATTACATTTAAATTATTATATAATATAAATTATGTTTAATCCAATTATGTAATATAATTTTAAGAATTCAATTCATCAAATAAGAAATTTATATTTTTAAAAAACTCATATATGTGGCAAAAAAACTGGGTTTTAGTAAGAAAATTATCATATATAAGGAAGGTTTTAATATAAAAACTCATTATAAAATTTGTTACAAAGACATAAATTAGTAAAGTATTAATATAATTTGAAAAATTTTAATTTTTAATAAATTTATATTATAATTTATACTATCTATTTATTTAAACAAAAAGGGACTTTTTAATACAAATTAATATTTTTTATTATTCATCGAAAAATAAATCATTTCATAAAATTAACAGAAATTCACTATAAGATAATTTAAATATTTAAAAAAAAATATTAATTTCAGTATTTTATTGAATTTTTTAAAATTTTATATTAAATTATGTGTGTAATGTTCAACAAAAATCATATTTTTCAAGATAAATAGTTTTTTTAGAAAAGTTGACTTTTTTATATTAAAAGATTCTTTTTTGGTTTATAATGAATAGATATATAGTATTATGTTAATTGATTTCGTAAAATTAACTCCCACCAATTTAAATCTTATGTTATTATTCTATACAATATTATGGATCATTTCAACTCATGGTGGCATGTTTAGTAAGCTATCAGAAAGATTCAATTTAATAAAATAAATTTTTTAGCTTATTTGATCTTGGTGTTGCATTTTATATATGATATAAGAAAACATCAATTAAAATAATTGGGGGTTAGAAAAAAAATTTATTTTATATTATTTATTAAATATTTGATAATTACATTTCCAAAAGAAAATTTGGGTTTTCAAATTATATAACAATAGAAAATAATTTTCAAAACCAATAAAACTAAATATCACATTGGGATAAAAATAATTTCAAATCAAAACATCCTTATAAATATACACAGAGATTTCTCCATTAAATTATAATAAATTCCATTAATTAAAATATCATTCTTATGGAATACATTGATATAAGTAAAAAATTATTAAATCCAGAAGGCCACTAGAGTTATCACTTTTATGACAACATCCCTTTAAGGTTAGATGTTCACTCCCCATTCATCATCTTCAGCTTCAATAAAAAATGAATTTTTTTATTAAAAAACGTTTTTACAATGAAAACCATTGCCATTATAATTCAATTAAAACATCCTAAAACAAATTTCATATCATTAATATATTTTCAAAAAGAAAATATATACAAAACAATTAAATTTCATTTACTTTAAATGATTAAATCCACATTTCAAATTGAAATTTAAACACTATATCATATTATTATTATTGAATATAGAAACTATTCTAACCATCGATGGAAGAATAATGACATACATACTTCCGGGGTATAATTATACATATGTGAAACATCCAAAAATTTTAATGTGAATTGTGTGAATGAAATGATAACTTTAATAACCCCCATGAAATTTGAATATAAAATTCTTTAAATATTAATATCTAATAATGTATTTAAAAATATAATAAATAATTTATAACAATATTTTTTATTTGAGAAAACAATCAAATACTTCCCCTCAAAACAAGTGTTTTGAAAGGCTATGGAAATTAAAATAAAATTGCTTCTTTTCCAAAAGGGTTATGAAAAGAATCTTGGATTATATTTTTATAAAATTGGATTGTCCCTTAACATAATGGTATTAAAAAATTAATATATTTATGAGAAAATTTATATTTTCCCTCATTAGAATAGAAGTTTGAAATTAAATTACCCTTACATATAATTTGTTTTGGAAATAGAATACATTGACATGAAATATAAAATTCCCTTAAAATTTAATTTTAAAAATATAATTCACCTTTCTGAAATCAGAAAATTATTAAATTAATAATTTTTTTGTAAAATATACTTCAATGTAAAATTAATCCCCTTACATAAATTATAAAACCAAAACAATATTGGCTGGCCTCCACTACAATGGCATGGAAATGACGGTTTATAATTAAGAATGAGGGAACATGGGTTGGGATTTTCTAGTGGGTGGAGATGAGGTATGCGTGTATATATATATATGTATGTGTTTGTGTGCATATAATGCAATTTTTACATTAATAAATTAATTATTTTCATAGAATTCATATTCATGGATAAATCTTAAGGAATATTTTTGGACGCATAAGGGGACAAATGTGGAAGATGAAGAGATACACCACCTTATCTATAAATATTTAGTCTTAATGATTCATGGTTCATGGTTATTTACCTTGTGGTGGATTTTTGGAACTATAATCAAAATTCAATTATTTGTACTATCATACTGATATATTTATATATATAATTCATTTTCAATTTCTAATATATATACAACTAAATGAAAATATGGGTTAAAATGTTAAGACATATATTTAAAAGGTAATACATTGGTTGAAATTTAATTCTTTATATATATATATATATATTTATAATTATTTCAAACATTCAATGATTTTTCATGTTGATTAAAAATGAAAAATAACTCTTTATGATATTGAAAACGATGGATGTTGTAGATATAAATTCAGAGGTCTGGTATTTTTTTGGTAGTTTGATGGTCATAAACCTATCATTTATTGAAAATGAACATGATGGAATAGGGTATCAAAATAAACTATTTTTATGTCTTTTAGAAATATGATTCCTTGTATCATAAATCAACAGAAGATGATGTTGTTCAAATATATAATTATCAGTAATGGTAGGAAACAATATGTGTTTGGGATATGAGGAAGACAATGATCAAAGGTATTGGATGGTTGGGATTGATTAGATCTGATGGCCTAAAATATTAGTGAATGTTTTTAAGTCAGTGAATAGTAATCTAAATTCTTTGTCCCACATTAATGTTTGGATGGATTATGGTGTACAATATATTAAAAATGATATCATTAAACTTATGTTCCATGGAAGATGCATCTATATATGTATTCCCTTAAACACTACTATAGATCACGGGCCACACCAAACATTGTTTCTCACACCCAGGTACTAACTCAAGAGTGTCCCAGTTGGTGATTTGTTCTCACAATTCTTTACTTAGGAACTCTCAACTAATCCATCATGCGACTACTTGAGTTACACCTAGTTGGTTAAGCATTATCCCCACAAAATTGTAGAAGGTCTTTTCCCTTCTGTATGGCACAATTGACTTGTTTTTTTATATACTTGTTTTAAATTCATAAAAGGATATTAAATATATTCAAAAATAATTTTAAATATATATATCTGTGGATCTAAAAATATTATTCCTTTCTATTTTTAAAATTTATTTATTACATTACTTAATGTTTTATATCAAAAAGTTTACATTCACCTATTGATATTTTATTATCCATAATTTATTAAGGTTTAAAATATATTCAAACAAATTAAAATTATTTTATTATTCATTTATTATTAATGTTCATTTGAAATATTATCTTCAATTAAAATTTAACTAATTATATAAGTATTTATATTCTGTAAACATTTTTAATACTATTTATTATTAAACAATAATAAATACTACACTTTTTTGATCGTGTTATAAAATAAAATTACCATCAATCTAATGTTTTTAATAGTCATTATATCGGTGTTGAATTCGGAACAAATCCACAAAATTCAATTTTGGGTAAACTGAAGGCATCATTCAAATCAACATAACATTCAAGGATCGCCAAGAAAGGTGCATTAATGTTTCATTGTGTGTACTTAAGATTGGAATCTTCACTTGAGAGCCTTTCATGCTGAATGTGATGTATCTCAGGCCCCTTCCCCACATAACACTCAAACAGATCAATGCTCTTTTACACAAGAGGGTGAAATTTCACAATGACATGGGTCACACAAATAACTCTTCTGTGCACAATGAGATTTTAAAATGACCCCTTGCATGCTCTATAAAGCTATAGTTGTATGAAATTCCACATCCTATACTTAATCCTTGCATTCTATCACTGAGCGATTTATCTATACATTTATTTCCACCATTCTTCTTAAGCGTGATCCTCAGAAATTCAAACGGTCACACTATTGTGCATAAGAATTATCTTCCATGACATCGTGAATGCCATGTAACCCTCAATGTAGAGATCTTTCACAATATGTTCCATGTGGTTCCTCCCATTGGTGGGACCAAATTTATATAATCCTTATCCAACCAATTTCATCCTATGTCTACTGCGTGGAATGGATTCTCTTGAATGCAACCATGAACTTGTGTGCCACACTCAAAAGTATATTGCAGACATGGCCTTACATGCATGCATCCTACCTTGTTCACACCACCTCTTTGATACTCCATTGAATACCTTTTTGTAAGACCACCAAGTCCAAGACCCTCTTGCACGCAACCCTCATGTGTAGCACACACCTATTCTATGAATCCCTCTAGAATTTCATGTCGAAACTCCATGGTCCCTTGTAATTCATCCCATATGCCTCTAATTCACGTGTTTTTTACCTTTTCCTTCTCTACCCAGGTATGCTAATCCACTTTTCCTCTTAGTATAGGGATGATACCATGGGCCATGGGACTAACCACTCATCCACACCATTAAAACCTGGAGTTGTTGACTCCGTCACCCTCCCAATGGTAGAGGACCTGCTGTTATGTATGCCCAAGGGTTAATAATGAGTTCTCCCTCTCCATGTTGCATGATGTAAAACATCCTCAAACAAATGTCCTTATTATATGATATTAAATTTTAGTCTTATTTTTTACAATGAATATGAGATTCTCAATGTAAGATAATCATGGGATTCCACCTCATCCAACCATGGAAAACATGACCACTCTCACAACCTCCATCACGGGTGACTTGACCACTACGATGACCAACATCCATGCCACCCCCATCCACCATGGGGGATATGAAAACTATCACAGGTAGCTTCCAGGATTACAAACCACACACCCTTAAAATTATGATCAATGTATGGGTGATTGAGAGTTAGGTCTTCCTCACAAATAATCAGATCCTCCCCAATTCATGAAATGATATTCAGGTCTACATCTTCAACTTTTTTCACACACCACTCATGAATCACATGTAATTATATTTCAATTAGTACCATGAAAATCATGCATCTCCTCCTTAAGTGAATCCCCCCATGAATAAGTCCTAGTCCCACTTTCTCCCTAGTATCTCTCATGTGTAATCACATACCGCATGATCCATTTCCATGGGCTTCCTCTTCATCGGAAATCCACAAATCCCATCCAATACTATGAGGATATTGATTTCCAACAACATGGGATATGTGGGAAGCCACTATGAGGTTGAAGCCCCACATTTCAACACCCCATCACTTAATCCACTCCATCCACTACATTTACTCGACCCATAATCCCTCATGGGTTTTACCCAGGATTCTATATCCTTATGGTGTCAGGCCACCCTCATGTAAAAATCCTATTCAAATGCCCAAATTTTCCAATCCAATCAAAATAAATTCTCTTTAATAGGGAAGTTTCCATGAATGATCCCCGTAACATCCCTTGCTGAAGCTCTTTTCATGGAATGATCATCGTTATCAAATGAAGTTAAACTGCATAGATATGTCCTATCACATGTCCATAAACTATGAAATAAAACTATATGTGTTTTCATCCATATTTAATAAATAGGGTACATAGGAGGACTCATTAATGTTTAATCCTGACCAATGTAAATATTTTTGGAGTCCCTCCAAGGGATGAACCTCCTTGATCCACCTACAGGGGTGTCCATATCAACCATAATAGTGTGAAATATTCACTTTTGGGGATACAGATCCTAGATCTTCCTCTATATTATTTCCACTCTATCCATTTGTAAACCTTCTAGGTCATCCCTCATAGGGCTGTACCACCCTGATCCACCTCCACGGGGTGTTCTGAACAGTATCACTTTGTCTCTTCAAGATGTTAAAATCGTGACCTAAATCATATTACTAATTCATTAAATCATTTGATTAATGATGTTAAATTCATGTAAGATACACCTTTGCACTACATACCTCATGATTGACATGGGATACCATGGGTTCCGTACATGATATTCATCCATGATGATCCCTTATATGAGGTAGAATATAGGTGACTGATGTTCCCAGTGTCAAGATATGCTAGAGATTCCCAAAATCACTACCCTCCAAACAAAAGTATTCTTCCATATCAAAACCCATAGGAATGTGTTAAAAATAATCATAATTAAAAAGCTTCCCCAAAAACATTTCACATGTAATGAGTTCCACAGACATACTTATCTTATAAGGGAGACTAAGTCTATGGGGAAATTATAAGGAGGAATCCATGGAATAAGAAACAAAAATACCATCATCTCATTTAAATCAATGAAAATACATTTCCAATGATTGTGATTAATGCCTCTTAGTTATCCAGGATCTCTTCCATACTCCTTTGGCTTCACCTAGGGTTTTCTCCCAAAACCATAAGCTTTGTGTTGGCGGAGTATTCGAACATCGTTCCTCTTATCTCCATTATTCCTAATTTTTTCCTCCATGTCATCTCTATTAAGGGTTGTCTGTATTGAATCTTGTGTCCTCTTCTCCCCTCTCTATCCTCGATTTCCCCAATTCTATCCAGGTTGGGTCTGGTGCAGCAACTTTGAAATGGTTTTGGGTTTGGTGGTTCAGCTATCAGAGGCTTCTTTAGGTGCTCTGATGTTGATCACCCTTTGATTTACTTCTCCATTGTCCAGTTTTTAGTCATCCATATCTATGCCATGGATTCATGTACCCCAGCTCCAATCCAAGTCATAGTTGAAGCGATGTGTCTTTTATGGTTTTGGGAGGTGGGATATGACAGCCGAGTAACCTACATGGTCTTATTCTTTGATTATTATTCTTTTTCATTGATTCATATTTCTACTTGTGCTCGACATTTGGGGAGGCTATTGGTGCCCTAGTCTATTCAAAGAACATACTTGACCGCTAATCCCTCCATTCCCTCCCTGTCGAATCTATAGTGGTGGGTTCAAAGGGGCTTTGGGATGTGAGTTTTGGCGGATTAAGTGCTTCGATTTTATGATGGTGATTATTTGGTTATTCTTCTTACCGAGGGTGATTTTATAAGATTTTGGTTGGTGGTGATGGTGTTTTTTGATGGTTTCAATTCCATCAATTAGGGTTTTTTTGTTTTATGTATAGTTTTTTCATCTTGTTTGGAGGATATTTTTTATTGAGGCACTTTTTTTTGCAGTTGCTTTCTGGTTTTTCTAGTCGATTTGATTCGACGGTGGGACTCATCCAGTGTGGGGTTGATGGGGAGGAAAAGGGACAAGATGTTCGATGTGTTTGGAGTGTGACTCGAGCCATACAGATGACTTGTGATTCACGGGAACAAAAATTTGTGATGATGACTTTGAATGTTGTATTATGAATTTTAATTTTGTGAATTATGGCGCTACTAAAATGTACAGTTTCCTACATACCCTTAAAGAGGCTTTTTGAAAATGTGGGAAAGTTTGATTTGGAGGAGGAATAATGCCTACCTGCTTTGGAAAGCAGGAATGCAGGGTTACAAGAGTTTCCATTACACAACCATGTGTGGAAAAAATGGGCGCACCCCGATGAAATCATTTTAAATAGAAATGGTGAACCCAATTTAAAATTATACTCCATGACATGGGGACTAGTAACATTAGATAAATCAATTGATTAGTATGTCACCAGATTGAGCTATCTAGCATTAGGGCCCACCAATAAAATAGGGGGGCCAACATGAAACTCACCATAAATTGGGATGTAAATTTTTGGGATTTATAGACTATGACATCATCATTATAGATCCCTCTATCCATCAATAATAGACTGGACAACTCTTTGGAATTGGTAATTTCTATATGTGTATCTATAATGATTGCATAATCATCATTTTTTATAGGTCCCTTGATTTATTTAATCAATCACCAAACACTTGTAGGCACAGGGGACAGAGAAACGTAATCATAGAATTATTACAGAACACCTCATCCTTCAGAAATTAAGAAATTACTACAAGTACTTGTCACTTATGCCCCATATCACAAATAAATATTATTCAATGGAGGGAAACATATGCCTTTTATGATTATATGTGATGTAGGGGTTCATTACCAAGGGGATCATGGCCAGCCAGAACCTGAAGGCCTCTTCACCACAATGACACCAACACCCACAAGGGCTGAACATGGTACCAATCCTCCAAACTCCAACGACGAATCGTTTCGGTATCCTCTCCTAAGAGTGATCCCCTGACTCAATTCACTACACCGAGGTGGTAGGATATTCTTGAGTCATCAAAGCTATGACTACAAGCTAAGAGACACTAATGAGGGATCCCACCATGCCCCATAAATGCCAATGATTAATGGTCCCCTAGGAAAAGGAGTAGGTGGACTATACCACAGTTTTTCAAACCCCAATCCAAATGAGCCAATTCCAACATCGAAACCAAGATTATGAGGATCACCGAAAAGGGGTATCATCACCCACAACTCTATTGGAATTTTCCACCCCATGCCTATCCCATAAAATCTATGATACTATAGATAATGGACCCATAAACTACTAGTTGGGACATGGACTCAGTCATCCAATAAGAAGGATGGGTAGACTCTATCTACTATAGACATGTCGAACAATTGTTATGGATCATTCCATGATGATGATATTCAGTATGTAGGTCTTCCTCATATAGTCACTAACCAGGGTAGAGGTCCTCCCCACTCTCACAATTAACATAGTGGTCCTCTCTATGGCCCAAAATCAATTGAAGAGGACTTCCTCCTCTCTTTGTTGACATACAATATGGAATTCCTCCCTAGACATATGGTCCTAATAGGGAGCTCCTCCACAAGTCATAGATCATCAGTATGATGTTTTTCCATGCATCATTTGTAGCTCAATTAAAGTCCCACCCCACTCCCACACCAGCCAACATGGTGGTCCTCTCTATATAACAACAAACCAGGGTGTGGGTCCTACCCACTCCTTCAATGTTCAATATGGAGGCCCTCCCCATTCATCCACCAGATCAAGTAGAGGTCCACCCCACTCCAATAGCGATCTAAGTGGAGGTTCTCTAAACATACCCAGAAATAGTTACAATGTCCCTCCATATACCTCCACAACCCAACAAAGAGGTCCTCCCCATGCAATTGCTAATTAGTTTGGGGTCCCTCACCATGTTTCCACCATTCATGGAGGAGGTAATCTCTTACCGTTCAAAACCAAGTATGAAGGTCCTCCCATTATATCAATCACTCAACACGGAGGTCATCCCCATGTATAGTTTTAATAGTGTATAGGCCCTCATCGCACCTCAATCCACCCAATCTAAGGCCCTCCCCACCATTACAATTAATAATGAGGTCCTCCCCAAGTCCTCGTTTAATAATTTAGAAGTCATCTCTGCTATTTAAAAGCCTAGATTATAGGTCATCCCTGCTCTAATAAAAACGAATATGAAGCCCCTTTCCATTTCCAAATAAATCAAAGTGGTAGTCCTCCCTATAACATCTTTTAAAAGCATGAATGTCCTCCCCATGCTAAATATATCCCCATCATAATGAACATTCTTGAGGTAGAAGGGTGTGTCATCGTCACCAAAGGAAAAAACTCTAAAAAACATCAAGTCGTTTTCAATCTCATTTTATTCTCAAATTCTAAAGAACGATTGGAATCAGTGATGAAACATTCACCCCAATAATATATATCGGAGTCTAGGGAATGGGCCAGCAAAGTGAGATTATTCATCCTTGAAGGTGGGATGGAAAAAATCCTTGAATCTCATTGTATGTTCATCTAGGTGGAGGATGATTTGGTTCCCTTACCAGGTCTCATGGTGTATTCACCTTTTTAATAATGATATTCATTATCTACCTCTACTCGATAACACTAAGAGTTATTCGAGGATTTGATAGAAAATGAGAATTTGATAAAAACATATATTAATTTCTTTACACTCATACATGAGGATGTGGTAATCACCCATTCCTACAGGGTTGTGATGATGCATCTAGTGCCTACCCCGAGAGATGACCAACCATGCATCGAACCATTAGCCCATATAGCGCCTCTTCAACCAACCAAACCACCACCACACCAATCCACACTAGTTACAACACCAATATACTAGTGAGAACTAATAAAATAATGGGATATTGATGATCTATGTATTACTTTTGATAATGGAATCATGTGGGATACTCTGGATGCTAATCTATTATTGACAGTGTTTTGGATGAATCTAGTTCCCAAAATAGACATCTCAGTGTCCCTCACCATGTACCAGGTCACATTCATCCATCAGACCATCTAGGTTACACATTTTCAACTCTTTGACCTTGAGTTGGTATACCTAAGGATTGAAGATCATTTTGAAGACATCAATCATAAATTCTATATGGATGAGTTAGAATAACTCCCAGTGGCTCATCATCCTACATCAATACACTACAATAAGACCCTCCAATAGATATGATGTTATATATTTGTAGGTATACACATAATTATTCAATAGGAATCCCTCCATGTGCATATTACCTAATGAGGATAGTATTCTTCTCTCCACACAAGTCTCACCCCACATTTTCCTGGCCTGCATGGTGATATCATGGATATGAATATGGGATCCGTTAGGATGAACAAGTTTTGACCTTAAATTTATTAAAAAACTGTGACATTATTTTAGGATTTGAGAAAGATAACCCATACACTGGGGTAGCACAGTTTCAAGTGGTGTATCATAAGGGTGTTCGAACTCACCTGCAAAGGAATATTCTCAGCCTCACTGAACCCTCTACATCAATAACCTCCAGTCAGAACCTCATCAAGGTTAATGGACCTCTCAATCCATCTGATTTGTTTGAGGATGCCCAAAAAATATATTATGGTTTTGATAATTCCCCCCTATGTAATTAGATTGCATATCTAAATATGATATTTGTAGATATCCTTCTTGAGAAGCACTTGGATTATGGTGTTTCCAGATAGTATCATGTTCCTCCTTCGGTAAGACAGTTGGGACAAACCCAGGCACCTCTTGTCTAGATTCTCTTTACTTATCACGATGATCCCACATATCCCAGTAGGGTATAAATCAGAGTTTGTAGAGAATTATAGTTGTATGTGTTGCAAAATATGATAATGGAACATGATAATCTTCCTCAGGACTCGGGTCAGGCCACTCCACAAGACACTTCATGATCCACCTATCCTATATATAGTTTTTATTATCCCCTAAATGTACTGTTGATCAGGGATCCTCATAAATACAAGAAATCTACCATGAATATCTAGTCGATTCTATTACTTATTGCCTCGATGAACTTGTGAATTGAAAGGTGATAATATCACCTAAATAAAATCCATATCTAGCATCAGTGGATGATTTGTGAGTACCCCCACTTTTTTGGTATCTTATCTTCTCCCCCCATAAATGGAATGGGAGACCATCTGGAGCATCTCAACCACTTTATCTCATGCTGTGGACCCTTTTTTGGAACATCAAAGTAGTAGTAAGGTGTCAAGATTCAACATTTTGTTCATCCATTGGAAGGTCCCATGTTTATGTGGTACAACCACATACTTATTGGGAAAATCCCCTGTTGGAAAGACCTCCATAGAAATAGTATTTTATAGTTTAGTTCCACCACCTACAAGACAATTATTTGTAGAATCATCATGTGAAAGTAACTATGAGAATAATGTATGAAATTGTTTTCCCTGGAGGAAAGGCATCATGTATTTACTAAATATTTCAATGTCCCAAGAACATAAAATGTCAATGCGAATGTGGAAGTTAAAGATTGATATGGTCACCCCCATCATCATTCCGGACTTCCCTAGTGTATTTTAGTATTTCTCTAATGAGGCCCAATGCCGGGAGGAATAAATATAGTATTCCAAACTGGTAAATTCATTACCTATTCCATATCTTGTTAGAAGATCCAAAAAGGAACTGAATAGAACCACCGTATAGTTGGAGGCCCTACAGTAGTCATAGTTATAATCGATATAGTCTCTCCAATCACTGTGTCACTATGTTCAGCTGCCTTAGAAATCTCAGCCTCACCTGGTGCAGAATCAGAAGGTACATCGATGCCATGTGTAACCCCTAGATGGGATAATATGGCTCTAACCCCTTGTATGGATCCAGCCCCTTGAGAAGTCCATGATCTTAGATCTCCCTCACTAGATAAGAGAAAATTATCCTACTACTTCAAGGAGTCACATGTTCTTAATTGTTTATATAGTGAATTGGAATTGGGGGTTTAGAAGATGCTAAAATTTTGGAAGCCACATGAGGCTGATCTCACATATCTCTTTGAATACTTCCCCTACCACATGATTCATTTAGAAACCATTATGAAATTATATGTGTTCAAGGATTATCTCTAGGGCCAAGTGGAAAATGGTGTGGTGTGGTTTGACCGTGTTCCAGAACAAGTGACATGTGTCTCCACCAATCCTGATAGATACAATGAGAGTGAATGAAAATATTTTTCAAACAATGAGACCCATAATTATGAGGACAAGTTTATTAAAAGGGAAATAGATCCTGACCATGGTGTCATTTGCTCCCATTTAAGCTGATCTAAAACTCCCATAGTTATTGATCATTCTCCAGGATACAGTTCTACATCAACTTTGCTGCATTTGGATTTTGTAAGAGAGAAATCCAATGACACAAGGGAAAAAAATTCCCCACCATTGTCAAATCCATGTTCGACTCACAGAGATTTCATGACTCTATAAATGGGATTTACTCCCATAGAAAATCTATATTTAGAAGACTCAAATGATTATGGTTAATACAAAACCTTTGTAAATAACATAGTATATATAGATCCCTATATGTTTCCCAATGATGATGAATATCAGGATATCCCTCAGGGCGTCTCTGATCAATATCACCAAATAACGAGTGGAGGAGAAAAACCACCAAAATGTTCTGTCCAGTGCTCCAAGTCATTCCTTGAATGTTACCAAGACTTGAAAGTATATTCTGAGTAGAGATCAGTAGTCAATGTTCTCCCCATCCATTATGTTAAACAAACCACCACTACTGATCATGCTTCTCAACGAATAAGAAAAGCTGTGATGACACAACGATCATCCAGGTCCTACAAATTCCTAGCCTCATCTAACCATCAATCAGCCTCTAGTGGTATTTACCAAGTTCACTGATTACAATCAAGACATTACTAGCAACAAAAAAATAGAGGGATTCAGCTGATAGTGACCAATGTTCCTTCTACCAAGGAGCAACCCCATGCTGGTAGAAATGCAGGTTTGGCATGAAATTATGACATTTTTAAGCACTCCTCTAGCATTCTAATAAATATCTCAATCCTTAATGCACTCATCCTATAAAAATAAATTATCAACCCTCTCGTAGAATCATTGAAAACTACACCTAGTTTGAAATAGGAGTTACAACCGTAGAGACCTTCCATGATGAGGATGCTAAAAAAGAAGTGTGAAGAGCCGTCATCCCATTTTGTAGATAATACTAGGTGATCCCTTGTGATATGGAACATCCATCCATTGTACATCACCAACCAGTTCAATAGTGTCGCGGTTTTTCAATGTATAGTTGATAGAAGTGCAATAAGAATTCTCATCCCAACCCATATTCTCCATAGTCTAGGACTGACTGAAGCATATCGAAGTACCACTAACCTGATGATTTTAGGTTAAGATAAGATTGAGTAGAGACCATTGGTAGTATCAATTTAAATATTTAGTTCGTGGGTTTGTAGGAAACCACTGAATTCCTAGTTGTCTCATAGGAATCCACTTATAACACTTTGATGGGTAGGAACTGCCTCAATTTCCTTGCAGTAGTTCCATCCTCATATCACCAATGACTCAAGTACTCAATCAATGGTATACTAAGAATTTTTAAAGGTGATTCATCTACCTTCATCTATTTTGAAGCCCACTATATGGATTCTTTATATTACAAGATCAAGGGGATATAGGTTTAGACAAGTGTGGTTGAGCACACCATAGTTGTGGCCAACTTGTGGATGGATTTGGATTATGTATTCATCATCCGGATTCACCGGTTGGAGGCCATGACCCCAAAATATTGGAAATTTTCATCATCTCGTGACGGAATGGCATCTATGTCCTGATATACAAATAAGGATTGAAGATTACCTCACTCTAAAACATGAGTCATGTTCGGGTGATACCAGAACCCAAAACCCCTATTTTTATTGGGATATTATCCAAACGGATATAACTGTACACCACCAACAATTGTTCCACTGATCTAGGTTTAACTAACTCAAACCGACCTATCATTATTTTCATGACATCAGGCATGGACACCATAGTCGAATGCCAGATGGAATTGAAAGATCATTCTCTATTTCCTTGGATTTAGCAGAGTAGTAGTCTCTTACTGAGGATTCCACATATACATAAGTGGGAATCGATGTGGACCCAAAATAAATTGGATTGGAAGAACCATCTCCTCTTCCTAGTCCACCTATATTAGATGATGAATATGATTTGGACTAAACTCATCCCATATTTTAATAGGATTTATCCGCAACCATTGATGAGTTGATTTTGGTGAACCTTTGTACCGAGGTAGATCTGAGGCTGATGATAATCAGTAAACCTATACCACTATAGGAACAATAACATCATGTGGATTTACTAGAGAAGTGTTGTTATGTATTTTCCTAGTTTTATGATGAGATACTAGTACTAAACCGTCATGTCACTGTAGAAAGTCTTGGAATCCCAATTATTCATTATGGGTTCAAGAAGCCTCCAAGGAAAATGGTCCCATCTCTCAATTCTATAGTCAAGGCCAATGCTGATACGATCATTGGAGTCAATTTCGTCAAGAAGTTTTAGTACCCCATGTGGCTACCCAATATTATTCCTACTAGGAAGAATAAAGAGTAGAACATGGTCTATATCAACTTATGTGATCTCAACCACCATTATACAAAAAATTATTTTCCTATTTTACGGTCAGATAAATTTATTGAATCCATTGCTAGATTCTAGGATATCTCCGTCATTGAAGGATACTATGGATATAACCAAATTTGATGTCCCCTAATGATGAGGACTCTAAAAATTTACGATCATTTTAATGTAATTTTTATTATATTGTAATTCCATTCAGTGTAAATAATGCATGGGACACTTATCAAAGAGCCACACACTACATTTGAAAACAAATCCTTAGGACTCTAGTAGAATTCCACATGTATGATTTTGTTGTCATATCCCACCAGTGTTAGGACCACCTCCAAGATATTGAGAAGTGTTCAACATCCTCTACTCCTAGTTTCATAAGATAAACCCCTTGCTTTGTGAGTTTAGGGTTACCTATAGATAATTTAATGGTTTCATTATTAGATATATAGGCATAAAAATTGACCCATAAAATATCAATGACATTAGAAACATGATTACTATAAGTAATCTCTATGAGATCTGAGGCCTTCCAGGAAAATTAGCTTAGATACAATTATTTACCGGTGAATGTGACTGGTATGTGTAATCCATTTTCCAAACCCATGAATAAAGGCACCATATACCAATTGGATGAAGATTTGTTGGTCCAATTTGAGGAAATAAATTAGTACCTATTGTGTCCTCAGGTTCTGAATCCACCCATCACAGGGAAGACTTTGGTCTTATATGTGACCACCTTGGAATGAACCCTCGAATCCCTTATCACTCAATAGAAAAAATAAGGGACATAAAATAGTTTATACTATATTTTTCACATGATCCTTGATTGGGATAACATATATTCTCCTATCAAAAAGTGTTTCCTCACCCTGATTTTCATAGTGAAAAAGTTAAAAAATTGTTTGTATCATTAAGTGATACAACTAGTGTCATGTGTGGATGCAGTAATGTATATATTAAATCATATTATTTTGAAAAGATTAATATCATTTTGGTAGACGGTCCTTAGGTAGTTTGAAATCTAGAATATTCATCATAAACCTGTTATGGGTAATGCTCTAGTAGACTTTCTTGCCAACCATCTAGCCTCTAATGAATTTCCAATGGATGTTGATTTTTCCGATAAGGCCATCCTTTCAATGGATCGTGAAATTCTATCCTAGAAGATCCATTTCAATTGTGCCTCTTGGATCCTAGCCCGTAGATGACTAAATTATCCCAAGATCAAAAGAACTGGAATGGGGATCATATTCATCACCCTGTTATATGTTTTCCTTCTTTATTTATTCCTATAATTAGAAGATTAAAACAAAAATGAGGTAGAGTATATGGCTCAAATTTTGGGCCTCGATCTAGCCCATTAAATTTATGTTGAATATATTAATTATATGGGAGAATCCTAGTTAGTATTAAATCAAATTAATGCTAATTACACTATAAGAAAGCCCAAACAAGTATATATAGTAGAGAGCACTCACCAGCTAATGGCCTAGTTCCCCTCTTAGCCAGAGGTGACTCATGTCCCCTGATCATAGAATGGCTGAGATGATTCTTTAGCATGTCTATCCACTTCTCTATTAAATCCTGATAAATATTATTTATTCAATTATTTAGTTCATCAAAGGGTAATTTCTCTCATCATTATGGATGACTATGATGACCATCAGGTAAACCTCATGACCACTAATGCTTCATCATTAGAACCTCCGAACCCCCCACAGATGAAGAAATGTTTAAATGGAAAAATAATTTCTTTGAGTAGGTCCATAAATGCACTCTACCATCATAATGTTAAGAACATGGGTGAATCTTTCAGCACATATCATATTTAACCCTCCATAGTGTTCCCAAACATTACCAGAATCTCTACAATCAAGGTCCTGATTGACATATCTTATGTTGGGATCAAGGGGACAAAATCCCCTAAGTTATACATGAGGTTCATGTCAAGTATTGTGGTTCTCATCACATAGGTCTGTAACTATCTCACCTGATTTGACGACATGAATACTTCTATCCAACCATGGTCTATGACTATATTGTGTTTCCTAAGAGATTCAATGCATGCCACATTCATTCCAACATAGTGAATCGACTATCAGATCCCCTCCATAGTACCAAGTATTCATTCCAATTTATAGTATGAGAACGTGATGATGTGAGACCATATAGCCTATAAATAACTCTATAATTTTGGATCATTATTCCTGTGAAAGATTTTTTCCATGTTGGAATAATTGATTCCTCTCATAGAATTCAAGACCCAATTAATTTCTGAATTTTTGAGCTCTAATATCATCTATCGATTTGGAGTCCCCCAAGATATTCTAACATAAAATAGAACCCACATCCCAGAAACAACACTAAATAATTTATACTCTAAGTACACCACCTGATTTAACCAAGCTTCTTGGTACCATGCGTAGGAAAATAGAAAATTTGAGGAATTCACCAAAACCACCACTATAATAATATAAACGATCATGGGTAAGAATAATAAAACATAGATATACATGATATATATTGATCTCATGTCCTATCAGATGACGACTTGAAATTCCAAATAGGTGAATCCATATTCTCAGATGTACATAACATAGGTAGTCCTACACATCAAGATTATTTTCCATCGCTCTAAACTGTAGTCCATGATTAGAATACACTAGATAAAATTAAAAAATTATATCTATCTAAGTTGGAATCCATCATAGAGAATAGGCCTCATTCAATGAATGGTCTAGAGAGGCACCATAAAAATATAGAGTGGTTGTTCAATAATATTGTTTTTCTCCACACCTTTCTACATCGTGACACCATTCTAGAACATTGAATAACAATTATACCAAGCAGGAGGCTTCCAAAGTTATAGAAAAAGTTGGGAGGAACAGAGATTATTCAAAAAATATATCCCAATGGTACACACTCATGGATCACTATGGATGGAAGGAGCATCACTCCTCCCTCAAAAACTAGGTTATTTAAAAGATACATCCCATAAGTATCTCACTCATCTCCACACCATGACATTATAATTTGTCGTATTGTCCTAGTTGAAATATGATAAACTAAATAACATATATCATCTGTATTATATGGAATTAAAAAATGTGTCATAATACATGCAACATGACATTAAATTGTGCTTCTATAGTCTGAGTTGTATGACATTAAACTATATATACTATGTCCCAGAATCATGTCTTATAACAGTTTCCAATATTTATTCAGAATATTCCACGTGGAGGCAGGCTTTTTTGGACCTGATTCACATAGATTTTTTAACTCACCATACTATATATAACCACTTTTTAATCACTCCCCAATGTTCCAAACTATATGACCTTAAACATAGAGACCATGGTCCGAGCAATACATGATTAAATTATTTTCATCATTGGGGTCCTTTACCCAGAGTACAAATGGGTCCATCCTCTAACATGATCAGATACACTAGGGAATGAATCCTAGTGTGTTTTGTTCAAAATAGACACTTCCCCAATATAACACCGTACACTAACTCTTTATTGGTTTAGATTCTTACAGTCATCCAAGTCAAAATGGGTCCTCTCATGGAATTGGTGCCTCGCCAAAAGGACTCACCTCCTGTCATGGGAAGCCCCTACACTTACCATTTGCAATGAATAGAGGCAAATGTGAATTATTCATGTTTGGTCAAGATATAACCTTTTTACATTCATTTTGTTGATGAATCAATTCCATTGGATACGTGAGTTGATTCTAGGGCCTTCATTGTCGTGGTTTTTTTCTTCTTCTTTTTGGATCTCTATGTGGCCATGTACAACCGCATGTATGAGGTATGTGGATCCATCATTAGACTATGTAGGTGAACTACATGGATATTTTTTGGATAAATTTTTTATAAATGGAATTATTGATTTATTTTATTTATTTTTGTTGAAATGGGTTTTTGATAAAATATGGATTTCCAATGGTTTTAGTAAGTGAAAATATTTCATCCCATCATTTTGAAATTTTTCTTATTAACTAGATTTCATAGGATGGTGATTATCAACATTTATTGGAAAAATGGTATATAAAATAGAGCACATGTGAATCCTAGGGTATGTAGGGGGGAGATGTAGTAATAGGCCTCATTCACTACCAGGGGTTCACTCATGGGGTGTTTCTCCACTCTATATGTATGTTGTTCTTTGTACTTGTTATACGTATTAGAGGTTTCCCATAATGGGGTATTACACATACCACTATATTTATCTCATATTTCTATGCATGCATGATTTCCAATGTTAGGTATGAGGTTTATAGCTTTCATGACCAAGTGCGATCCTTGGCACGATGTTACATGTTCATCGTCCGATTTAGGCTATTTTGGACTGTAAAATTTTAGTTTCTACTACCAAGGATTTGATGTGAAAATTGGTGAGTGCTTTGGTTTCATTAAATAAATATTCTTTAACATATTTATATAAAATTTATTTAATATTACTCAGCTAATTTATTTTAATTTGTAGAAAAAGGGTAAATTAAATACTTTTTCTAGGATTTTGATATAAGACTATTGAACTATATATAATGACCTTTTTCTATAAAGGATAGAATACATGGATTTTTCTAAAGTGTCTTTTTGTGTAACACATTGATTGGATCATATTAGGCCTATTAGATCATACCCTCAATGCTGATTTAAAATTTCCTTGACCTTGTTATCTTTTTCAATGCAAGGAATGGAAAGGCCCCATATTGAGGTGGTGACATTTTTTGTTAGGTGGGTTTGGGTAGCTAGATGGTGAGTGTTAAATCAAAATGGATATGAGATGTCACTAATATATGAGGGGGTGAATTTTATATTTAATTTTTTTATTAAAACCATTAAGGAAGGTTCTTAGTTTACTATAACATAAATTATAACAATTAAAAAAATCCTATTATAAATCAAATGATCGGACTGACTCTCAATACAATGAGACTCTCAATATGATTATAGTGTTATCATCCAACAAGTTATGAAAAAAATTGTATTATGATTGAATTAAAATATATGATTAATACAAAATGTAAATGCTTCAACCATATATCGTATTGAATAAATATTAAAAGGGTAAGTTGTTATTATAAAAAATACAAATGAATACAAATAGAAAGAAAAAATTATTTGATTCTATTTCTATTACAATATGCATCGGAAATATAAAAGGTATTATAATTATTTTTACTCAAAGAGTAGGGTATCTTTTCACTTGGGATAATTGGCCTATCACATCATCATTGGTAAGCCCTCGATGTGATGATTAACACGTCTATCTTTCTATCCTTAAAATCCCATGATTTTACAGGTATTCAGAACATCAGTCATTCATACACTTGAATGCCATTGTTACGATGATCGGTTTCATCGTTTACCTATCCCTGGCATCCGTTGATTGTAATCACCTGATCAGGTGCCCAAAGAATAACAAAGTACATATTCAAATAGAAAAACTAAGAACAATACATTCATGTTTTTTAATTTCAAGGCTTTCACACAATGTAGATAGAAGTCACACGATCTCTATCTAGAACATAGAATAAGTTAAATATGATAAATGTTTTTTATGTCTTCTTCAAATGACCTCATATTTATAGTCCCAAGGTTCCAACAGTCATATTTTCTCCAATGATCATATTTCTCTGAAAAACACAGAGGGACTGGGACACTTGGAATTATAACGGTCATATTGAAATAGAAAACAAGACATCGTTTCGATTAGTTCATAACTAACTCCATGACATTGTTTTGGATAGATTAATAGGTATATAAAAATGATAAAATGAGTACAATATTTATTAAACATGTGTTTTGTTGAATGAATGAAAGCATGCATATTATAAAAGTAAGACATGAGTATGCAATGTGTTAATATGATACAATGTGAGTACGATACACAAGGGGGGTGTGATGAACATAGATAGTACGATAGATAGATCCAGTATGATAGACAATGTCAATATGATAGATAGAGTATATATGATTGACATAGATTGTATGATTGAAATAGTTAGTGTGATTGTCAAAGTCACTACGATTGACAAAGTAAGTATGATTTATAGAGTTAGTACGATTGATAGAGTAATCATATTAAAAGAAATTACTTAAGGAGAATAAATAGATTTTTTATTTCCAAAACAAAGGACATAAAAGTAAAAAAGAATACTTTTGACTTAATAATCTCCCCATTTTTCGAAAGCACGAAACAGAAAGTAAAACAACAAATAAATACTTATCTCCCCTTAAGTTATATAAAAAATTATTAATATAAAATTGAATAAAAATTACTCCTCCTTAGATATACACATTCTTAAGGATTGTATTCATTGAATTTCATTGATTTAGATGTATTACAATTGCGTATGACATTAACAAATCTTCACTTTTTGAAACTTTCTCTCATTTTATAAAAAATTATACCAATTTTATAAAACATTCTCTCCATTAGTGATTTACAGAAAATGGGGGTAATATTGAGTTTCCTAAAAAGGATATAGAGAAACAATAATAAAAATAATTCAAATAAAAACATACAGTTCATTGATTTTTAAAAGATCAACGATTGGCAGTCAAGGAAAGGTACAACAAAATATTCATTTGTTTGCTCCTTCTTTCTCTTTCTTGATCAACTCACAAAGAACAACGTTCCTCTTCTTTATTTAATTACTGCCATCTGAGATAGAATCATCCTGGTATTTGGGAATCTCTTGTTGTTCTTCCAAAATTTGATCATAGTTTTTGGTTGTCAATTATTGATCTTTAATCACTTCATCAAGAGTAACAATTATTTTAAGAGATTCTATTATCTAGTGTCAACATAGTATATTGTTTCTTCGACAAAACTATTTCATCAATTAAAGATGAAACCTTTGAAAAATAAGAATGGAAAGCATTCATCGTTTCTTGAAACTCTTTTACGGAAGAAACATCTTCTCCAAGGGTTTTTGAAATCATGTTCAACCTATCAATAGTTTATTTGTAAATCATATTAAAAGCAACGGATAGATCAATTGAAAGTCTCCTGAAGTATTCCGTTGATTCCTCTTGTTTATTCACTGAGATTTTTATTTTATATGATCATTTATCCATCTTGTTGAAATCCATCTTATGAGAAATATAATTATCACTCAAAACATTTAGATCGGCCCCTATTGTCTTTACTCATTTTATTAATATCTCTTACTGAACCAAAAATTAACCTTTCTTTATCTATAATTAAATCAATCATTTCATTATTATGGAAGATTAGGGAATAGTATTATCACTTATTCATAAATCAAGAACAATGTAATCTCTTTTTATCAAAGAAATTATATGTTCTGAATCATTATCATGATTGTACGATTCATGTTCATTTGATCAGTTCAAGTAATTAACATGCTATTTTCCTTTTCCTTTCAATTTTTCATTTACAACCTATAAATTATTTTAGATATTTCTTCTTCCACTTTGTCACTAATGACAATTACTTTCATGGTATGAGAAAATTGATCTCCTTTCTTGATAGTAGATGAAATTCTCACTGAATTTGTTTCTAAGGATTGAAGTGGTACTTGATCGGCATGAAGATTCTACTGAATTCCTTCAATATTTTTGATGAGAAAATTATTCTCTACTCTTCTTTGAACACTGAAGATACTCCAAATGAATGTCATTTTTTTCTTCCTCTTCTTCCCGTTGTGAGGCCGATTTCATAATATTTTTTTCTATTTCATTCCTCTTTAATTTATTTGGAAATATATGAATGATTTGTTCTTGTTAAACTTCATCTGTTAGTTGGTATCTTTCTAAATCAACTCTTTTTATGATTTTTTGTTACATAAAAATCATGAGATTTTATTTTCAATAGATTTTTTTCTTCTTCTCAACATTTAGATAATCTTGTATTCTTATCTTCACGGCTAGGGCTTCAGTTTGATCAAGGACAAATATAAGATCACTTAATTTTCTTAGTTCCTTCTCTTTTTTCCACTTAGATACAAAATCTTTACTATATTAGGTTTTCTTCTTCAAATTTTCACTGATTTGAGGATATGACTTTTGAAGAGAAACAACTGTTGGAGTTGATTATATTAGAATAGGTACTGATTGATTTGGCTCGAATTGATTTGGTCCCAATTCTGCTTCCACATATTTGAAAATGATTTTATGATTCCTCAAAATGAAAAACATTCAATTTCTTCAATGTATCCTTACTTATCTAAGAAGGCTTCAACTCATTCAATTTTTTTCCATAGGAATGTTATGAAATTTTGAACTTCTAAGAATGAACATTGTGAGAATTGATGGATACATGATATGATGAGACTTGATCACTCCAGACTTCACATTCTTGATTGTTTCAAATATTTTACCCACGATATCTACCTGTCTCATGTTTACAATATTTTCTTGCACAAAAATGACAAAAACCATAAGAGTTTCTATATCCCCTTTCCTTGGAATTAGGAAACCTTGCCTCTAAAGGACAATAATCTGGTGGTCTAGAGATAGATGGGATACTTTTCTTTTCTATTCATTTATAAGAAATTAAATTTTTACCTCTCAATCCTTATTAAATGTACCAAAATCCTTATGTAGGTTATGATAAGGACAAAAAGAGTCACCTTCAGTAGGAACATTGAGGAAGTGTGTTACTTGTTTTATAGACAATTAAAGTTTTATATCATACACAGTAATGTTAATCATAATATTCTTAACAAAAGACACCATATTTTAGAATTTTCTAACCTCTTTATCATGAATCAGATATTAAGATATGGATTTCTTAAACAAAAAGTTGTTCCCATCCTTGGAATAAAATAATCATCTTGATTATTGAGTCATAACTGTCAAAAAATATTGAGAATTTTACATTTCTCAAAAGAAATCCTTTTATGAGAACTTCATTGAAGACATATCTATTGGAGTGTTGGTAGATGAACATGGCATAAAGATGTTTTGAAAAAGAAAAGATCAAAGAAAGCCTTAAGAAGAGCATCAGATCTTTGTTGAGATATCTGAAGAACCAATGTGGGTTAAAAGAAGGGAGTCCACTATTTATAAGTGAATTTTGGATGGCCATTGGTCTTTTATGGTTGATATTAGATGATAGAGAATCCAACTATTAAAAATAAAATATTTTTTAGAAAAAAATTGTAAGAATTTTAAAAAAATTGAGAAACATTAACACAAAAGAAAAGCAATCCAAAAATAATGAATGTACCAATTGGATATTTCATGTAAGTTTTTGGTTTCATAGTATTATGAATATAGAAACCTAAAAAAATATAGAAATAAAATAGTTGAAGTATTGAAAATACAATACAATAAAACATAAAACCGATGAAAAATAAATCGAATACAATTAGTTATCAGACCGATGGAAGACAAAATCAATACCATTTTTTGTCAAGCAGATGGAAAACAAAGTAATTACCTTTGGTTGACAAGCCAATGGAAAACAATGTAATTACTATAGGTTTTCAAGATGATAGAAAACAAAGTAATTACAATAGGTTTCCAATCCAATGGAAACCAAATTCAATACCAATGGTTATCAAGAAGATGGAAAAAAGTCATTACCATATGTTTTCAAGTAGATAGAAAACAATTTCATTACTATAGGTCGTCAAGCTGATAGAAAACAATTTCATTACCATAGGTTGTCTAGTCAATGAAAACAAATCATTACCACTGGGTGTCAAGATGATGGAAACAAACTCATTAACATACATTGTCAGGACGATGGAAAACAAATTCATTTCCATAGGTTTTCAAGCCGATAGAAAACAAAGTCATTACCAAAGGATGTCAAGACGATGGAAAAGACTATGTCAAACTGATTAAAAAAATGTCAAAACAATATAAATATGACAAAATAATAAACATAATGTTAAAATAATAAACAGAATTTCAAGACAATAAACAATAAACTGAATGTCAAAACAGTAAGGAGAATAAAAAAATCTATACTAGATAAAACTTTGAATAAAATAGTAATGTTATCCCTCTATGAAATGGAGTGTTCTTATGTAAGGAGAATTGTAAAAAAAGTATATGTGAATGATTATTTTAGTTTAATCATTCCTAGCATCTGTTTAATAAATTCAAATCTATCAGAATGTAAAAGTTTTTTAAAAATGTTAACAAGTTGTTCTTGTGTTCTGATGAATTGTAAAATAATATATCTTTTTTTGTGTATAATCCCTATGAATGTGATTCCAAATATATTTTTGTTTTGCACGAGAGTGATATGAATGGTTTTTTTGTATAGAAATGGAACTTTTGTTAACACACACTATTTGAGTTTTAGTAAAACACATGCCATAGTCTGTGAGTGTGTGTTGCAGCCACAACAATTGAGTACAACAACTTCCAACAGCTACATATTAAACATCAGTACTGGAGAGTGAAACTAAGTGTTGTTTTTTCCATGACCATGAAACTAATGAATCTCCTAGAAAATGAAAATCTCTAGATGTTCTCTTTCCATCCATTCAACAACCACCAACGTAAGAATCCAAAAAACTTTTTATAACAAAATCTTTTCCTTAAGAATAAGAAAGGCCTCAATCAAAAGATTCATTTAAATAACAAAAAATCATTTTCTATGCTTTTAAATGAGATTGTTTTGGATTTTATTGATATTTAGAACATAAGCATAGTGAAAACATTATGTATGGTTGACTAGATATTATTTATAGTAGACGTCCAATCATACATTTAAATGTTTTTAAATCAACTCGTTGTTCATCCTAATAAATATCAACAGTTATTGAGGTTCAAATGGGTGTACTAGTAATTTTTGTATTGTTATATCCATATTTTTTATGTAATTATTTGATATATTTATGTTGGGATATTTAAGTACCTTTTAGTTTTTCAAAAATTTAAAAACCAAGAAATAATGTTTACTAACCCATCACACTCATTTCAATCTCAAAAAGCATTAAATTCACAAAAGAACCTATTAAAGACTTTTGAGTTGATTTGAAAATGATGTCATCATCATAAATTTGAACAATCCTATGATTTTTGTTTTTATTCACTATAAAAGGAGTTGGATCAACATTTCATTTAATGAAATTATTTTAAAACAAAAATTATGTTAATCTATCATACCAATCTCTAGGGGCTTTTTTAATTCCATAAAGGCCCTTGGTAAGCTTGTGAACATATTCATGATGTTTTATATTTTCAAAACTTGGGGGTTAGTCTACATAGGCTTCCTCTTGAACATGTCCATTAAGGAAAGAAAACATGACATCTATTTGAAATAGTTTGAAATTAATGAATGCTGCAAAGGCTAGTAGAGTTATAATACATTAGAGTCTTGTTATATGAGAATATGTTTTTTCCTAGTATATGTCTTCTTGTTGATTATATCCTTTAGCAACAAGTATAGCTTTATTGCTTACCCTGATACAATTTTCATTTCATTTGTTTCTGAAAATCCATTTTACTCAAATAATAGATTTATCCTTATGTTATTCAACCAAGTTCACGACCTTATTCCTTTCGAATTCATTTAGTTCATCTTGAATTTACTTAATCCAATCATTATCACCTGAGGCATCACTTTCATTTTTAGGATCAAATTGAGATAGAAAAGAAATATGATCTATTTCATTTCTTAAAGAGTTTCATGTCTTTACAGGTTGATTGACATCAAATATAATGTTATCATTGGGATTATTCCAAATTAAAAATTGATTTAGATTTTGAAAAACATTCTCATAAACATAAGGTATAATGTATCCGTTGTAAATGTCTCTGAAAAAATTTCATGAGTATTTAAAATAATTGAAGAATCTTCTATCAATTTATAATCCGTTGTGGTAAACACTTCAGAATTAATATTTTTTGAATTTTTGAAAACCAAAGGATCTGTTTCATCAATCTAACATGTATTGTTTCTTCAACAACACATGTGTTTTTATAAAAAAACTCTATAAATCATATATGTTGTGGAATAACACAAAAATATTCGTTCATCATATTTGGGTGAAATCTTATGTGAGTAATATTTCGTATTTAAAATAATTACATTGAGACCACATACTTTAAAGTATGAAACTTTGGGTTTTTGTCCTATCCAAAACTTATAAGGGGTATTATTAAGAAAATTTGGAATTAAAACTCGATTTATAGTATTAAAATTAGTATTTACCACTTATTCTAAGAAATTCATTGAAATGAAGTATTCAGTTAACATGATTATTTTTATATCCTTAAGAATAATATTTATTTTCTTAACAAAACAATTTTTCTGAGGTGTTCATGGTGTGGAAATTTTTGGAGTAAGACATTTTTTACAATAAAAATATTCAAAATCATAATTTACAAATTCTCCATCATGATCACTTTATATAGTAATCAATGGTATGTTTTTCTCATTTTTAACTTTAGAGTAAAAATACATAAAGAAACTAAAGGCTTCTGATTTTGAATAGAGAAAATATACCCATGTAAATATAGTATAAACATCAACCTATAAAAATACAAAATAATTTCCTCAAATAGTTTTAGTTTGTGTTGGAATAAAAATATCCATGTGCAGTAACTATAATGAATCAGTAGTTGTGAATTCACTGATTGATTTAATACATGACTTGTGTTTTTTTCTATATTGACAAGAATCACAAACTATATAATAGACAAACATAAGCTCATGTAGATATTTAACAAGTCCTTTATTAGAGTGTTTATATAAATTTATATAATTAATGTATCCTAGTATTCTATGCCAAAATTATGATAAGACTTCCATTGTGATTAAAGAATGTAATTCTTGGCTTGTATGGTCTTCTAAGTTAAAATTAAAAACATTATCATGCCTTTGGTAAGATAAAATGAATTCATCCATGGGATTGTGAACTAAAAATTTATCATTACTATAATTTACAAGGTAACCTTCATCACATAATTGACTTATACTAATGAGGTTGTAGTTAAGACCATAAACAAACAAAAAATTATAAATCATTTTTTTCCATGGAAAACTATATTACCTATACCAAAATATTTCCTTGTGCATTATCTCCAATGGTAACTATTACTACTTTCATCAGGATTACGTTTTCAAAGATGTTTCAGTTTCCAGTCATGTGGTTGGAACATCGACTATCCATGTACCATTTATGGTTATTTTTTATTTTTTTCCCTAATAAAAAATAACGAAACATTTCAAATCCAAACCTATTTGGGTCTAGAATGATTAAAATGAAAAAATTTGGGAATCCACATTTGTTTTTAAATGTGATCTTTAAGGAAACCCAATGATTTTGTTTTATTTAAAGAACAACTTCTTTCCCAATGTCCACCGCATTGACATTTGGTGCAGAATATAGAACTTTGAGGAACGAAATAGTTATTATTAAAAACTGGTTTTAAATAGGTATAACCAATTCGAGAACTATTTCTTAAAGGATGAATATGGGAATAAAATTTATCAATCTTCTTCCTCCCAGTAGTAAATTTTGATAAAATATTCTTAAGAGAAAAAATCATAGATTTTAGTGTAATGAAAAAATTCTTATCACCATTTTTATTAGTTTTATAATTGATTTTTTCATCCAAAATAGTTTTCTCAGAATTCATATAACTAAAATCTTGAGAAAGTTTGTTATTTACAAAATTTATTTTCTCATGATTTTTTGAAAGACTTTCAATCTGAATAGTTTTAAAATAATGATCTTTAGAAAGATATGATACTTCTCTTGTTAAAATATAAATAATAATATTTTATTTTTCATGTTTTCTAGAAACATTACAATTCTTATTATCTAAAAGAATTGAAAATATAGAAACATCTTCAAAAGAAGGTAAAGTATTTTCATTCTCTAATGAGGATGTTTGTTCATCAAAAAAATAATCTTTATTAGAATAATTTTTACTGAATGAAATATTTTAAAGTGATTAAAAATAGTTTACCTTGTCCATTAAGCACTAAAAAAGAGTTTAGGAAAAAGACCAATATTCTTATGATTGCGGTATCAGTATTAAAAGAATCATCAAAAGAATCACCTCCAATGGGTCTCCTGAAATCATTAACATTCAAGAATTTCTTTCCCTTGGACTTACAGTATTTCATCTTATTCTTCTCAAAATTTCTTTCCTTTTTATCTTTTCTTTTTATTATAGGAAAATCATGTTGAATGTGTCCATTTCTGTTACATTGAATGCAAATGTCATCAGAATATTTCATATCCTTGTTACCTTTTGAGGTATTTTGATATCAATATTTGAAATCCCTATTTCAAAAAAAATTATTCATTCCTCTAGAAATATTTGCAAGATCCTTCTATGATTTTTTATTATCATTAGAATCTAATAATATTTCAACCATCCTTTTCTCGATATCTTTTTCCTAGAAGATGGAGACTTAGTAGAATTTGATGTAGTAGTGAATCCTACTCCACCATTATTATTTTTCACTTTATCTACATATCTATTAACTCTTACTTCATATTGCAATAGAGTTCCAAAAAGATCATCATGAGTAAGATTAGTAATCCTTCAAGGTTCATCAACTGCGGTCATCTTGGATTCTCCTTCATTTGGAATAATTTCTATGATCTTCTCAACTAAAACTTCAGCTTCTAAATTTTTCTCTCGCGTATATTGAAGACTATTGACAATTTTCATAAATTATTGTCGGACCTTATCTTTTGCTTCACTATTAGAAAATTGAAAAGATTGATAGTTAACTCTTAGAATAGATCCTTTTGTTTCAACAACTTTGGAAGTACCAAAATGTTTAATCTCCAACTTCATCCATAATATAATTGAGGATTCACATGAAGATATTTGGCTGTAAATGTTTCTGGTCATAGAACACAACAATGTATTGTGTACCTTGTAGTTTAGCTGATATTGATGTTTTTCTTGGGATGTAAATGTTCCGAATTCTTGATGGGGAATCTTATATTCACCAGTTACCATAACAATGTTATATATACTAGAATTTATGATTAACGTATTCATTCAATATCTCCTATATTCAAAATAATTACCATAAAAATATGTAATCTTATATGGTTAAGATTATCAATTGAACTGAAATTCATCATTCCTACCATCATAAAGAAACAAAATTATTTTTATACAAATACAGGTTAGTGTATTTAGAAAGAAATATAAATTAAATATATAAAGTAGTAGAACGACCTCCTTTGATACCAATTGTTGGATCGAAATGAATATGTGATGCAAAAAATACAAGAGGTGGGGAATTGTATATTTAAAAAAATTATATTAAAAACATTAAGTAATTTTCTTAGTTTACGACAACATAAAATAAAACGATTCACAAAGCCTCTGGTAAAAAAATTATCGGACTGAATCTCATTACGATGAGACACTCAATATGATGAAATTGTTATTATAAAACATGTTTTGAAAATAATTATATTTTCATTGAATACAAATACCAGAGTAATACAAAATTTAAAAGAATATACCATATAGAATATAGAATCAATACTATAAGTGTAAGTTGTAATTTTAATAATTACAATGTAATACAAATAAAATGATAAAATAAAATGATTCCATTTCTATTACAATATATAGTGTAAAAGTAAAAGTTATTACAATTCTTTTGTCCAAAAGAGTAGGGTATCCTTTCACCTTAGATAATAGGTTTATCTAACCAATAATGGTAAGACCTCAATACGAAGATCATCATGTCTCTCTTGCTATCCCCTCAAGCCATCGATCTATAGGTAATATGAACCTCTATCTTTGAAACACTTGAAAGACAAATATAAAATGATTGGTGGCAAGATTTAACTATCCCTATAATCCCATGATCAGATTCACCTGATCAGATGCACAAATAAATAAAATCACCCATTGAAATATAAAATCTAAGAACAAGTCATTCACGTTTTGTAATTTAAAATCATTCACATGATGAATAGAGAAGTCACACAATCTCTCTATAGAACTTGGAAGAAACTGATGTTGATCAATGTTTTTTATCTCTGCTTCATATAACCTCATATATATAGGCCTCAATTTACAATGGTCATATTATCTCCAACCGTCATATTTCATTGAAAAACTTGGAGGGACTTGGACACCTGGAATTTTAATGGTCTTATTGAAATAGAAAACACGACATTTGTTTTGATTAGTTTTCTACTAACTCCATAACATCATTTTATTTAGAAAAATAGGTATATGAAAATGATAACATGAGTACGATTGATATGAAACAAGTGTTTTGATGATTTAATGAGATCATGCATGTGATAAAATTAAGACACGAGTTTGCAATGTATTAATATTAAAAAATTATGTATGATGCACAATGTGGGTATGATGAACATAGTCAGTAGGATAGATAGAGTCAGTATCATAGACAGAGTTAGTACGATAGACATATTCAGTACTATAGACTGTGTCAGTATGATTGATAATGTCAGTACAAGTGACAAAGGCAATGTAATTGACAAAGTCAGTATGATAGATAGAGTCAGTATGATTGACCGAGTAATCTTATTCAAGGAAAGTCCATAACAAGAATAAATAGATTTGTGGTTTCCATTCCAAAATATGTAAAATTCAAAAGAAGTATTTTTAATTAATAGTGAAATGGTGGTAGTTTGAAAAAACTATCACACAGAGACAATTGGAGTAGATATTTTGGTTTTGACTGTCATGACCCTTCCTTGGGACCTGCGCTGTGACTACACCAAACCCGCCTTCATTAGACCAAGGGTTGGCGACTAGCACCGAAGGCATAAATCCATAAGCTGGAAAGGCATTGACTTTATAAAAAGTAACACACAAAATCAGAGTACAAAACTAGAAACAAAGCACTAATCAATACTTAATATAGAAGAGGCAATGAAAAGTAAAAAGGGGATGGAAATACCAGGCCAATAGTATTGTAAAGGAAAAGACAAAACATGTACAACTTAAATACAAACAGCAGGAAGGTGTCTAGAAGCTCCGAAATCGTCCACCACAGATCCTATCGGATGGGTAGGTATATATAGCCTCCTCAGTGCTCCAAGTCCGACCGTCTCCTCCGGGTACCGTCTGGTTGTGGGGTCCACCTCTGGGTACCGTCCAGTCCTAGAACTCTCGGCCTCCGTCGTTGCTGTCCATCTTCTACATCCAACACAACAAGGTGCGGGCATAACCCGTGCAGGGGTGAGTATAACGATACTCAGTAGGGACCCCAAGACCCTCAATGACTCACAAAATCCAACAAGGATAAACCACAGAGTATGATTTCAATGGATAACCATTACATAGGTATATTCCCTTACATATACCAAAGTTATCATGTAACCCATCTCAATCATGAGGAAAACACAAAGGTCATTGACTCAGATAAAACAAGTATTTTCATTATCAAAACCACGGCTGTTGGAAGAATCCTCCATAATTGGGAATAGTGGGTCTTTCGTGACACCGAGACGCTTCTCACTAACCTTGGATAGCTGAGGCAATCCTCTTGTCGAGTATTGTGGGTCTACTGCCAAATACCGGGTGCTCCGTCCCCTATGGCTCTACCGCCAAATATCGGGCACTCCCCCTATAGCCTACATAGGATCTCCTCTTGTCGAGTACCGTGGGTCTACTACCAACTACCATGCGCTTCGTCCACTGTGGGTCTGCAACCAAATACCGGGCACTTCGTCCTCCGGGCTAGTTGAATCACACCGAGTCGAATCGGTCAAGCAGTCATCAGGTCTGTCAGCTACTAGGTCTCTCCACTTTGTACGCTCATCTCTCGGAGGATCTGCTCCACGAGCTACTGGTCGATACTCCATGTTTAATGAATTCTCACTTTGAACTATCTTAAAGAACTGTCACATCATAGGGGTCTCAACGCAATATACAACGTGTCTGTTAGATGCCCGTTCTATGAGTTTTTAGCTTTTTATTCCCGGGGGCCCGGTTGGTTTCATGTACGAACCAACCAGACTGTATCTTAACTATACCCAGAACTCCAGTGGGGTAATATCAAAGGGAAGAATTCAATCCAATAATATTGGTGTTGCTGACGGTTCGTCAAACGGTCGCCCGCAACCTGAGTTATGGGTGAATATGTGTATTCGGGTCTGACAGGTCTGGGTATGGTGCGACCAAGTCGATCTGACCCGACCTGACCCTGGTCTGGGCTGAGGTCCGACCTGGTCTGAAGGGGTGGCCCGACCCCAAGGGGCAACCCGACCTGAAGGCACGACCCGCCTCGAAGGCGCGGCCCGGCCCGAAGGGGTTCCCGGCCTGAAGGAGCAGCCCGACCCATTTGGATGGCCATGTGTCATGGCCCACCTGGTCGTGTGGATCGGCCCGGCTAGCCATGTGGCATAGCCCGACTAGGTGTGTGGCACCCGACTGGTCGTGTGGCCCGGGCCGGATGGCCGTGTGGCGCTCGACTAGCCGTGTGGCTCCCGGATGGCCATGTGTCATGGCCCGGCTGGCTAGCTCAGGTGGCCAGCTGGCCACGTAAAGGGGGGTGTTACATCACCCGGGCTCCCAAAATGACTAGTGCGAGGCACCGACCCTTGTAACCGCAGGACGCGATGTGTCCCCCCTGGAACGCACCGATGGTCGGCTCAGCCGACCGCCCTCTCCTGTCTGCTGCAGCCTAAGGCTGCGATCTTGCTTCACTGGCACAACGCGACGGGGCTATGCCCATCTGCTACTAACCACCCTGGCCACGACTCTCTATTACTCCGCACGGTGTGACGACGTTGCGCCAACATCCGACCGGCGCTTCCCTCTGACACCTCCACAGCCCACCTGGCCACAACACAGTTTACTACATGGCACTGCGGTGTAGCGCCCATGTGGCGACCCAGCGGCCTTGCGCCACCGGATTTCTTTGCAGCCAGCTCGTTGTCGGTTGTCACGTGTACCACCTCCGTCGTCATCAAACAATCTCCAAAAAAGGGAGGTTCGGGCCGTGTTCATGCGGTCTGAACCCTCCTTGTTACAGTGATATCATTCAGTTCTCAAAGAAACAACATATGATGGGGTACAAAGGGTAATAATCAATCGTAAAATAACCAATAACCCCTACGTCAAAATCGGTGATCGACGACAGAGTCACAGAAGGTGGTCGTCGTTCCGTCAAAGTCGGAGGAGGAAGAGCTTGAAGAAGACGAGTCGAGATGACGTCGTCAGCGTTCTTCATGGGTGACGGTTTTTTGTTGGAGGAATAATTCTCCAAGGGTTGGGCGTCACGTCTCTTTCCTAGTTTTTTGCCACTTGAAGAAGTGGTCCCAAAACCTTCCCACAAGCTTCCATTATATTGTAGAGGGAGGGTTTGTCTAAAATTACGTTGGCACGTAATTCAAATTTGTTGAATTAAAAGAGTGGGCCCCACCAAATTTAATTTTTGAGAGATGTCACATTTAATTAAGTGGATTGGCAAGAGGATCTCCCTCATTAAAGAGAGAGAGGTGGGAGGTTTTACCCTCCTCCACTAATAGGTGTCAGGTGGTCCCCACCCCTATCATTTAATAGAGTGGTTATGGTTCTCGGGTGGTACCCACTTCGTAACCTCTTGTGGTAGACTAAGTGTGGGTGGGACCCACCATCCAAATCTCCCATGGGAGGTTAGCGTATGGTGGCCCCCTCCTCCAATCTCCCCTTGGAGGTTTTGACCACCCAAATAAAATAAAGTTAATACTTTATTTTATTCAATTTAATTTAAAACCCCCAAAAACAATCTTCCAAAGTCTTCAGAATGTAACTATAGTGATAGTCTTACTAAGAAATTACTGACGATGGGAGTTCAATGGTGCCCTCAGATTTCAATTCTGAGCACCGGTTTAAATGTTATAAAATCTGAAATGTACGTTTAATGAATGTACCCAAAAAAAACACCAGAAAATTAATATCAGCCACCCTCAACCCGCACCGGTTGAGGATAGGCTCTACATAGGTGAATCACTCCCCCAACGAACCCAACGATACCCTCGGATATCCAATCTGAGTTTCTGTTTATAAGTTATGAATGTTACAATAAAATAATTGCAATTTATTTATTTTATTTGCGACCAAGAACAAACTTTATCTGGTGGCCCTCAACGACCCAAGTTAGCATCTACTTAAAAAAAGACTACCCCCACGAGTAAGTGGTGGTCTTGGATTTTTAATTCGAGTTACCATTTGTGAGTTATAAGCATTGGAAAAATAAAATAACTTTATTTAATTATTTTATTTACAGTTTTTCCATTTTCGGGTTTTCCATAAGAGGCCTGCACTGACTAAACATAAGTCATGCCTAGGGTAAACCCGCTATCCTGAGTGCAACAGTGGCCTCGGATTTCTGATCCAAGTAGTTGTTTAAGAGTTATTCCATTTTTTCAGGAAAACTGCTTATGCACGTTAATTTAAGCATGACAAAAATTCGATGGATCATTTCGGGCACTCTGGGCCTTGGAATCGGGCACCGTCAGAAACTGCAGACTCATAAAATTCCCATGTATTAGAAAAAATTAAACAGGAATCCCAGGTCTTTACATTCTCCCCTCCTCAGGGCCTTATGTCCCTATAAGATACAACTCGATCTAAGGGAACAAAAGGGGGTACTGAGCACGCATCTGATCCTCCCACTCCCATGTGCTCTCCTAGAGGTTCTCGTGCTTCCAATGAACATGCATAATAGGTATAGACCATCCATGTAGTACCCACTCCTATTGATCCCCAATCTCCACTAGAACCTCCCTAAAATTCGCCCCATCATCGATGTCTAGCTCCCAGTGGTCGATGATGTTGGATTAGTCGTGCACGTATCTCCTCAGATGAGATACGTGGAAGATGTCTTCCACCTGGTGCAACTGAGGTGGAAGAGCTAAGAGTTAATCCACCTAACCTAATCTATTGAGGACATGGAATGGTCCTATGAACTGTAGAGATAACATGCCGCCTCGGACAAATCTCTGTAGACCTCATCGAGATGAGACCCGTAGGAAGTCGTGGTCGCTATCCTCGAACTCCAAAGGTCTCTATCACCTGTCAGCATATGACTAATGCCAGCTCTATGTATTCTTCATCCGCTCTTGGATGATCTGCACCTTCTTCGTGGTAGCCCGTACCATATTTGGTCCCACTAGTGCTAACTCCCCTAGATCTGTCCAACACAGTGGTGATCCGCAAGGTCGACCATACAAGGCCTCAAAGGGTGCCATACCTATGGTGGAGTGAAATATTTTGTTGTAGGCAAACTCCACCGAAGGCAAGTGATCCTCCATGCTGCGACCGAAGTCGAGGAAACATGCACGTAGCATGTCCTCGAGGGTCTGGATGGTCCTCTCGGTCTGAACATCTGTCTGAGGATTAATAAAGTGCTCAAGCGAGGATGTGCCCCGAAAGCTTCTTTCATCCCCTTCCATAGTCGGGAAGTAAACCGTGTGTCACAATTAGAGACAATCGAAGAAGGTACTTCATGAAATCACACTAAATCCTGCACATATAGGCGTCCTAAGCTCTCTACTAAACCCTGCTCCCAGATTGGTAGGAAGTGGGCCAACATGGGGAGTCGTTAGATGATCACCCAAATCATGTCGTGACTCTTAGATGTACGTGGAAGACCCGTAATGAAGTCCATGGAAATCCCATCCCACTTCCACTCTATGAACTATAAGGGCTGAACCAAGCCTGCTGGTACCTATTGCTCTACCTTCAATTGCTGACAATAAAGGCATCGTGAGAAAAACTCGAAAACCGCCTTCTTTACACCTGGCCACCAGTGCTGTCGTCAAAGGTCCTGGTACATTTTTTCCACACTTGGATGTACTGCTTGAGGGGATGTGTGGAACTCCCTTAACACCTCCTCCTGAAGTTAAACCGGTACAAAGTTACGTCCTCTGAAGAGGCTGACGTGCTCCCCACCTTCCAAAAATCCATCATGTGCCTGTCTTGTGGATATCTGAGCAGGTTGCGTCTCGCAGTCAATGTCCCCATGTTGCGCCTCCCTGAATCCCTAACTAAGTGGGCGACTGACTGTAAGAGACTGTAGATTGTCTGCTCCATTTCAATCCACAAAGTATATATATAAGTAATCCAGCTACTTTGTTCCCTCTCCTAGCAGTTTTATACCAGTCTTCCTATTGAGCGCATCTGCAATAACATTCCCCTTCCCAGGAGTATAAACTATGTCGAAGTCATATTCCTGGAGGAACTCAAGCAATCATCACTATCTCAAGATCCGGTCTTTCTGAGAGAAGATTTACCTGAGACTATTGTGATCATAATACACCGTAAAACGTTTTCCCATCAGATATAGTCACCACATCTTCAAGGTGAAGAGCACTGCTTCTAACTCCAAGTCATGGGTAGTGTAGTTATGCTCAAGCTATCTCAACTACCGAGAAACATATGCAATCACTACTCGCTCATACATCAGGACACACCCGTGTATTGTCCCTGATTCATCGCAGTAGACTACGTAATCAACACCTTCCTCTGGAAGCCTCAAGATGGTGGAACTAGTCAGACTCTACTTCATCTCTTGAAAGCTCTGTTGGCATCTCTCCGACCACACAAAGGGTTTCCCCTTCTTTTTCGAGGCTGAGAGTGGTGCTGCAACTCTAGAGAAGTCTGGAACAAACCTCTAATAGTATCCATCCAAAGCAGACTTCCATTCCCCCTTTGGGGGTAATCATAGAAACATCTTTTGAAAAAAATTCCCCATGTTCCATCACTCATATTTCGAACTAAAACCTCAGAACTCCTGCTGCCACAAGGGTAAGGCTGGCTGACTGATGAGTGATCTTCTACACCCTCCTATGCATGATTTTAACATGTGCTACCTGGGTTACCTTTTTCGATGACTAAGGAGAACCTCATCCCAACATTATAGATAACCACAACCTTATTTCCTAATACTGTCAATCTGTGTAGGAAATGTGGTTTCCCAGACCATACCGAATCTAACGTTGTAAGCCATCGATGATTCCACTAGGTGGTTGCAACAGAAACTCTCACCTCAAGGGTCATATTACACCGTCGTCATATGTGTGATTATCGAGTATCCTTCCAAAGGTATCTCTAGACATGAGGGTCAAGTCAATGGGTTAATTGGAAACTCTAGGTCTGGGACAAGATTCGTGGAATAAAGGATTGGTACCTATGTCTATTGATACGAATGGCCATGTGGCCTAGTTCGGGTGGCCGTGTGGATCCTGGATGGCTATGTGCCCCGACTCGGGTGGTCGTGTGGCGCCCCACTAGGCATGTGCCCTGGCTCGGCAGGTTGGCCTGGGTGGCCAGCTATCCACGAAAAGGGGGGTGTTACACCTCCCAGGCTCCCGAATTGGCCCATGCAAGGCACCGGCCCATGTAACCACGGGACCCGACGGGTCCCGCATGGCGCTCATCTGAGGCCAGCTCAGCCGGCCTCCCTCTACTATCTGCTGTGGCCTAAGGCCGCAGTCCTGCTCCACCGGCGTGGCGCGATGGCACCACACCCCTCCACCGTGGACCACCCTAGCCACGACTCCTGGATGCTCTGCACTACGTGACGGTGCCACGCCACTGTCCGAACGACGCATCCCTCCTGGCCGTTGTCCCTTTCTAATAGCGTGGTGTGTCGACACAGCGCCCCTCCGGAACAGCCACAGCCCGCCTGGCCATGGCTCGGTTTACTACATGACACTCTGGTGCCGCACCCCTGTGGCAACCCAGGGTCCTTGCGCTGCTGGCTTTCTTTGCGGCTGGCTCATTTTCGGTCTCCACGTGTACCGCCTCTATCGTCATCAAACATGAACTAAAAAAAGGTAGGGTCGGTCCATCTTCGTGCGGTCCTAACCCTCCTTATTACGGTGATATTATTCAGTGCTCAAAGTAACAACATATTATGGGGTACAGAGTGTAATATTCAAACGTAAAATAACTAATAACCCCTCCCTCAAAATCGGTGATCGACAGTGGAGTCGTAAAACGCGGTCGTCTTTCCATCAAAGTCGGAGGAAGAAGAGCTCGAAAAATATGAGTTGAGATGATGTCTTCAATGTTCTTCGAGGGTGAATATTCTTCGTTGGAGGAATAATTCACCAAGGGTTGGGCGTCGCGTCTCTTTGTCAGCGTTTCTCTGCTTGAAGAAGCCATCCCATAACAATCCCCCAAGTTTCCATTATATAGGAGAGGGAGGGTTTGTCTAAAATTACATTGGAACATAATTCAAATTTGGTGAATTAAAAGAGTGGGCCCCACATAATTAAATTTTTGAGATGTGTCACATTTAATTAGGTGGATTGGCAAGAGGCTCTCCATCATTAATGAGGGAGAGGAGGGAGGTTTTATCCTCCACCATTAATAGCGGTCGGGTGGTCCCCACCCCTTTAATTTAATAAAGAGGTTATGCATCTCGGGTGGTCCCCATTGCATAACATATTGCGGAAGGTTTTGTGCAGGAGGGACCCACCCCCATAACGTCTCATGGGAGGTTAGGGTGTGGTGGCCCCCACCTCCAACCTCACCTTGGAGGTTTTAACCAACCAAATAAAATAAAGGTAAAACTTTATTTTATTCAATTTAATTAAAAACCCCCAAAAACTAACATCCAATCTCATCAGAACAGAACTACATTGAAGGTCTTGCTAACAAATTTCTGACACTGCGAGTTCAACGTTGCCCTCAGATTTCAATTCTGAGCACCAGTTCAAATGTTATAAAATATCGAACATATGTTTACTGAACGTACCTGAATAAATCTTCAGAAAATTAATATCAGCCACCCTCGACCCATGCCAGTTGAGATTTGGCTCTGCCTCGGTGAATCACGCCCCAATGATCCCAACGGTACATTTGGATTTCCAATCCAAGTTATCGTTTAAAAGTTATGAATTTTAGAATAAAATAATTGCCACATAATTATTTTCTTTTCTGCCAAAAACTAACATTCTATGGTGGCCCTCGCCGACCCATGTTTGTATCTGCTTAAATAAATACTACTCTCATGAGTTCAGCAAGGGTCTTGGATTTTTAATCCGAGTTACTGTTTGTCAGTTATAAGCATTTGGAAAATAAAATAACATTATTTAATTATTTTATTTATAGTTTTTCCATTTTTGGGTTTTCCCACAGGAGGCCCGTGCCGACTAAACTTAATTCATTCCTAGGATAACCCACTAACCTGAGCGCAATAGTGGCCTCAGATTTTTTTATCCGAGTAAACATTTAACAGTTATTCCACTTTTTCAGTAAAACTGCTTATGCATGTTAATTTAAGCTTAACAAAACTTTGATGGATCATTCTGGGCACTCCGGGCCTCAAAATCGCGCGCCGTTAGAAAATGCAGACTCGTAAAATTTTGATGTATTAAAAAAATTTCCACAGGAATTCGGGGTCTTTACATTGAAATTATTTTATCTCGGATTTGTATCTTTGAGATTGTTTTTCTTCCATTTTGCTTTATTTATTTTTCTTTTATCATATCTGTTACGCCAGATATATTCTTCTTTTAATATGTTATTTCTTATGTTTATATGCCATGTTTTTGGAATCAAGATGTACAAAATAATTCTCTCTATTTTTTATTGATGCCTAGGTACAACACACAATCCCATGGTGATCTAGATCACCCTTTGCATATGTATAAATTTTGGTTTGGTACAAATTTTTGAGAGTATCTAGGTCAGGTTCATCATAGTTTGTTATCAATGTATGTATATCCTTAGGAGTATTTGTGTTTGACATCCAGTACATCAGATATAGGATTTTTTTGGGAATTGAGAGGAATATTACGGTGAGCGCTTGTCCCTCTCTTTCCATGATGAGTCTTAAGTTACATTGGGATGTTGGGATTTTATGTTTCTCTTTTGAGTTTTTGATCTTTATCTCAGTTAATTACTAATGGTTTTCCTATTTTAACTGAGATAAAACTATTTTTAATCCGTTTATTTGGTTTTTGTTTACATCAATATATCTCTAAGTTGTGATCTTGATGTTCTTCGGGAAGATGTATCAGATTCCACTCAGTATTATACACTTATATATTAAAATTTTATCAAGGTTATCATTATGTAAATTTGATTCACTTATCTAAATGTACATCAAGTTCAAAAAATAGTTATGGAGGTATAACCTAGAGTGCTATGTGATAAGAACTGATCAGGGAGTTCCTTCATGAGAAGACACCATAATTTAAGGGGCATGAATGATCCTCAATAGGTGGATAACTATTTTTATAAGATTAATCATATTTTTGACTTCCTGGATTCACTTTATAGTATCAAGGTGAATATATTGGTGTTCATACTTAAGCAACCTAGCAAGTGATGGAGTGATTCATTAGAACATGATCATATAAATTTGGACTCGGATTGGATGTGTTTCAAGACCCTCATCTTTAAAAATAATTTTCTAGAGTCACTAATTATGGTAATTTCACTTAAATTAGTCTCTTTCTAGTAGGGTTGCGTTTGGGGTTATAATACATAGATTTTTTTGTGAGGAATGTTTTTTTCACAAAGATGTGGTAAATAATTACCAACAAGATGATCAGAAGCACTTTTAGGTTTTGTTACTAGATATCAGATCATAGTTATTTGTGCTAAATCTTTCATATTATGTGGAGATAGTGGATTTTGAAATGATCAATAAGAATAATATGGATGTAAAGGATGCATATTCTTCCCATTATCCTAAACCTAGTGGCAGATATAGTAGTTCACTATGGAAAACAATTAAGTGGATCAATCATCGAATGAGTTGTGGAGGTGGTTCTTAGTAGAAGGATTATTTAGCACCTCCAATTATAGTTATTGATTTTCATTTTACTATCTATCATAGTGGAAACGTTAAAAAACATGTTTTTCTGCTCCTTAACATTAAATGTATTAAAATATTGTGGATGTTATGTTCATCTCAAGTGTATATGTCTTATTATATAAACACATAGATATGGTGATGGATCTTCAACTCCAATGAATATTTCAGGGTAGTCATATGCTTCATGGACTATAGTGATCTAGCTAAAATCTTTAATAGTTAAAAACCATCATGTAGTTGATGTGTTCCCAACATCGGTAGATGTAGGTATAGTGATATTTAGTGGTACCATATTTATTTCATCTTCAGTAGAAATCAGTTTATTTAATAATTGTGATTCCCACTCATTTATATCTTTCCATATTATTAATATGATTAAACATCCATTAATGATCATTTCCTTTATTATGGAGTCCATGAAACCTCTTGGTAAAAGGAATGGTTTAGGTTTTCAATTTATTTATTATGCCCTATTAATAGCTTATGCAGAGTTAGTATTCTTGATTTGATTTTTTTATTTCATCATTATGATGGATTGAATAGTTTCTCATCATGCTGTGGTTGATTATTAATATCATCTTGTTTTGTTTTATGTGGATGAAGGGAGATCATGGGTGTGTTACGGAGGGTGGTATCTAAGGCCTGTAAGTTAAAAAATTACTTTACAAAGGCTAGGAGTTTGTTTTCTATAATAACAGTTGTTCCTGATGATTTTTTTATATTTTTTACCTTAACAATGTTTCTATAGTTTTTTTATGTTTTCAAATATGAATTATCTAATTTCTTCTAAAGAGGGAGGGAGATTTTCAAATTTTCATTGTGTAGGTATGAAACATGTTTTGATTCCTTCATATCATATAGAATTAGTAGAACCAAAAGAGAGAAACAGTTAGTTGGATGATCTGATTGTGAAGGATTTTTTCACCATGGAATTATACCATTGGTATCTTAACATCCCTTTTCCATGAATGAAGATGATTCACTCTGATTTTTGGTGGACTATTAGAACATTAAATGGGTGTGGATTAAGAAATTTTTTTTTACCTCATATGGATTTGTTTTATTATTATTTCATTGGGTGAAGGTAGTTTTAAAAAGATTTATTTTGGTTAGTTTCATTAATTTGGTGTTCGAGACTCTCAAATAATGAATAATTCTTGTAAGATCCTGTATGGAAATTATGATTATGATTTGATAATGTTTTTTCAAACAAAATCTCATATAGTTCTTATGGATCTGTTGAATCATATATTTCATTAGCATTTCAATACTTTTCTGATAGTGTTCATTGATGATATATTGTTATATTTGATATCTGGGCATGAGAATATTAATATTTGTGTTTGGTGTTAGAAATTGTGAAGATTTATAATTTTGAGGAATAATTTTGAAATGTAGTAACTAGATCTAATAAGTAATGTTTTGGGGGATAATGTTTTCAGGGCATGAATTACAGTTGATAACGAGATGGAAATAAATATCTTATCACGGGAAGACCCACATAATGTCATCGAGATTAATTGTTTCCTTAATCCTACTATATATTATAAACGTTTCCTCATTGATTTCTCAAATTTGGTGTCTCCATTGATTACTCTAACTATAAATGGGGAAAATTCCTATTGGATAAAAAATTTTAGTCTTATTTCAGCATGATAACATGAATTTTTACATTAGATCTAATTTTAAACATACCTAGTTTTACTTTGGGGTGTGTGGTTTTTTTATGATGGTTTTAGTGCTAGACTTGGTTATGTTCTAATGAAAGATAATTATGTGGTGGATTAAGACTCTCATCAGGTTTGGATTCTTGCAAATAATTACCCCACTCATAATTCAGACAATTCTGAAGTTATGCATGTACTTCTGTTTTGGTAATGCAATATATTTTTTAGATAGATTTACAAAATTTTCGGACAATAATAATTTGAGGTATATCATCTCCCCAAAAGACCTAAATCTCATATTGACTGAAATATTAGGTAGAGACATTGGGTGGAATACCTTTAGATGTTTGACATTTAGATCACATACACCCCATATAAGGGGATTGTTTTTACTGATACTATTGTTAGGAATGTATTTTAACCAGATATTTTATAATTTAAGGAAGAGTTGATCCTTTTTATGATTCTTGATAAGTTACATGTGGATGAAATACATGATTTTTCATGTATGGTTCTGATCAATTTTCAAGTATCATTATCTCCCATTGAGTCTATTTTTTAGAGCCAACACTGTGATGATGAGTAAATAATAATTCTAGGAACACTATATATAAGGGATACCATTTCTAAATAGTCTATCTCATTAAATGGTATTCTCCATTGTTGGAATTATTTTTTAATCCCACCATCATTGTATAACTCAGTTTTGAATGAATGTGATATTTCATTATGGGTTATTCTTCCTAGAACATTGATAATTAATTTTGAAGTGAGATGAAAATTATGGTGGCTATGAATATAGTGTGTCATTTATAATTATGTTTCCTGTTGTATCACTGACTAGTAGATAAATCCAATGCATCTAAAACCTTTTCGTTGACCTCATCCTCATCTAGTGCCAGCTTTAAAATGGGATGGGATATCTATGGACTTTTATTTATGACAAAAAAACACTCTAAGGTAGGAATTATATATAGGTGGTGATTGATTGGTTGAAAAAAATATCTCACATAATTCCAATTGGGGAAACCACAAATTTTGATGATCTGGGTAAGATATATGTGTCAAAAAATTGAGTTTACATGGTATTCCATATTCCATTGCTCTATATAGTGATCCTAGGTTTAATGTGAGGTTCTATAGGAGTCTCTAAGGGGTGATGGGGATTGATGTCATGTTGAGTATTGCTTAGAATCCATAAAAAATGGGTAAATGAAGTGTGATATCTAGATTTTGGAGGATATTCTCCATGTTATAGGCTTGGATATTTGTGGATCTTGTGGTATAAATTTGGGATGGATTGATTTTTCATATAATAAATGTTATCAGTATTCAATCATAATGAATCATTTCATGGATATGTATGTTATCCATTGAAGAAAATGCTTTTTCTAATTAGATTTGGGTGAAAAATTATTGGTGGGATTGAGTTTTTATCAAGATATGTCTATGAAAATTCAAGATATAAATTGATAATTGGTTGTAGGATTGAGACGACAAAAATATTATGAATATCAACAGTTTCTTCCTATGGATTTTTCGATAGGTGACCAAATTTTCTTAAAAAGTTTTTTCTTTGTTGGGTCACCATCAGCTTCAAAAACATGGAATGTTGGATCTGAGACATATTAGACTATTTATTGTCATTGAGTTGCTTCAACAACTTTCTTATTGGTTGGAATTACTAGTTTTGTTGATATGAATTCATGATGTGTTCTGCATATCAACACTTAGGAAATTTTATCCTGACCCCTCTAACATTATGTTATTTTAATAGATTGGGATATAGATAGATGATTTTATTGTGGAAAATCTAGTAAAGATGATTTACTCTCATTTGAATTTCATTCATCAGAATTCAGTTCCTTTGGTCCAAGTTTTATGGTGGCAGGAAGTTTCCATGATATTTGGGAGATTGAATAATTGTGGAGGGAGTAGTGGTATTACCTCTACAATGGACTCAATTCTTTTACACGACTTCCCAGGGAAGGAATGACTTATTGTGGGGAGTTTTTAACACCCCATTACATTTTTTTAATAATTTACATCTATTTATTTGTATTTCACTTTTTAGGAAATTCTTTGGACTTTAGATTATTGAGAACATATTATTGGGAAAATGACATAATGTTTAGTGACTTCTGTTTTTATGAGTTAATGGATTCTGGTTATAAACATGTAATGAATTATTGGGGTTCCCACACTAGATTAGAGAATCTTTGGGGAAACTTACTACTTTCTCATGAAAACTAAGATCTCTGCGGTATGTTTGAGAAATACATGCTGTGAAATGTGATTATAGCTGTGTAATTGTTATAGAGAAGATGTGGTAAACTTGGCACACAACAAGAAATGAGTACACTATGTGTAAACGTTACACACCTTCTAATGGTAGAATTCTTGGTTTTATAAAAATATGATAAGTTTTTAACCTATATGAGTCCCTTGGATTACACAATGTTTAAAGAGATTATATTACATGAGTGTCTTGTGTCTTGGTATTTTAGGGAACATGATGGATGATTAATCATGAATTCATCTGCATCCACATTTCTCTCGACCTAGAGCTCTTCCATTGATATTTTGGGAACCCCTACTCCTTTCAGATCAATTCACTCAAAATTTGATCATTAGGGTTGCGTACTCTCTCTTTCTAGGTAAAATAATCTTTATTATTCATCATTTCCATAGATCATAGAATCAACATTGTGTCATGTAAATATATTTTTTAATATGAGATTGTAATTATCTTATTTTCTTCTATTTCTATTTTTTGATCTTGTTTTGGGGGAAGATATATTATTCATTGCAGTGTGGTGGATGTGTTTTCCATTGGTTTTGTTATCAAATATATTCTAAGGAATGTGAGGATTGATTTTATGGTATTTATTATATTTTTTGCATTCTTCTTATTAGAGTATTCCCTTTTGGGCATGAGTGACCATGAGTTTGAGTTTGTTGGTTCCTCCTCTAGCCTATATTGGTGAATCACATTGCACTAGTTTTTATAAATTGTTTTATAGATGGAATGGAATAATTTATCAATTTTATATCTATGTGTAGATATGTGTTTTTGATAAAATATGTTCTCCCCATGTTTTTGTAAATTAAAAAATGTTTTCAACAAATTGTGAATTTTTTTTCTAAAATTATATTTAAGTCAACATTTTGATAGAAATTTATTGATGAAATACTTTATAAAATTTAGAACATGGGAATACTCCGTTTCTAATGTAGATGGTGTATTAATTGGCCTAATGTACTATCAATAGGTTCTCTAATTGGGTCATTATTTGATCCCTAAACTTTTTTTCTAGTGAGACGATAACGTTATTGGGGGCTTTACATGCAGGGGTTCTAATTACCTCATGATTTGATGAATATATTGAAGGCATAATATGGGGGTGATTTTATATTCTAGTTATAAGTTTCCTAGATATCCTGGCCAATTTTGATCCTTGGAAGTATTTTACCAACACTTTGGATGATTTGGACTATTTTGGATTGTTTTATTTAGTAGTACTACCATGGATTTTATATGATATGTAATGCATGATTTTATTGATGTGATATATCTGATTTGATATATGTAAATGATATTATTTGAAAAAATATCAACTAAATTATTTGAATATTTGGATAATGGGGATGTGAAATTATTTTTCAATGATTTTGATACGAAACTAATAAACTTTATATCATGATTATTTTTCTTTAAATTAGAGAATTCATAGATTATTGTAAAGAGACTTGTTAATGAACACCATGGTGGGATCATAAAAATCATGTTAGATAACACACTATGAAACCCTTGGAGGTTTTTATACATTATTATATCATTAAATATAGGGAAATATCAGGCACCACAATGATGATGTGCTGTTTTTATCAACTGGGTTTAGGTAGCTTCCTGGTGAGATGGAGGGAGTTTTCCCAACATATCACATAGAGACTATCGTAGTAGCTACTTTGGTTATGTTATCATTTACAGCTGGAATTGTCTATTTGATGGTGTTTTACTACCATTCTCTTGTATCATTTCCATTGTTCATTACCTATTTTAACATATATATATTCATGTTTTCATCCACTATTTCATCTATATATATTTAATTTTTGTATCATTTTGGATGGGAAAATTCATTCCCTTTGTTTTTATAATTCATGAGGGTATGACAGTAGACCATAGGGATTGGGAACTCCCTTTGGGTATGTGGAAATTCGAACTAGGTAAAGGTTTGTGAGGGTATCTTGGTCTTGTTCATGACAAGTTATTCCAATTATAGAGACACCATCTAACTCATGTTCATCCCCTTAATATTATCTCATTCAAAGAGACTCTAAAACTATCCCAATAAACATCATCTCCCTCATTGTTTTCATTAGAATCACACACACACATTCATATATATGTATATATATCAAGGAATCCAAATCACCAAGCAAATCTCACAGGTGTCATCTAAATCATAGTGGGGAAGGGCCGCATTTTTTAACCCAAACAAGGAGATATATTTCCTAATACATCACACCAACAAAATTAATAAAAACATGTATGAAATTTATCACACACATCACTGGCTCATCAAAATTTTCATGGAGTTCATGAAACCCTATACCAACAAAATCATCTAGATAAAACCTCATCATCCATGTTAGGGAACTAAATATCGTCTTTTTTGATCCATCCATGCCTCTTCAAAATGTTACTACCTCACATCCATCACCCATAAATGACATCGTTGCTCGTAGGATTATATCATCCAATACCTCAAGGCCTAGTCCAAAACCCATCAAAACCCCTCTCCACTCTAATTCCTTCTTACCCATGGGCTATCCAAATCCATACCTCTATATGAACCCTTTAAATCCTCATTCCAAGTCCAAGATAAATTACCATGACCCTCAACTATGTATTTTATCATGTGTCTTAAGGGAGATAACTCACGCCATTACTTGGAGGAAATTTTTTTGCATCAAATATTCCCAGACCCTGTATGATTTCACTATATAAAACACAGACCATGATATTGTTTTATCTAAGTGAGGGGATAGTCACTAAGGCTGAGAGGCTTGACCATCCATCATATAATCATTATTCTTAAGCCTCTCAAAACTAACCATCAAGAATTTGGGAAAAAATAAAAGGATATACAGGTCAGTTATCATATCATAAGGCCTATTATGGTCTCTTGTTAGATCAAACAACAACTTCATACCTTGGAAACATAGTTTCGAGAAAATCCTAATCATCACAACTGATTAGGATTATATATCCTGGTTAAAGGACTCCAGATTTCATCTTACCTCTCCTTACCAAAACCCTTTTAATCCCAATCCATTTAGACAATCCCATGTAATGTAAGAAGGAAATTAAATCCATGAACGAATAATAATAGGACTATTTTAATGTTACCAATTAACTTTACTAATGCTTTACCACCCAAAGAAATATCTATATCACCTTGACCAATCTTGTCCATACCATTTCCAAACATGTATCACCATTCATGTTCATTTTCATTCCATTAGATTTAGAAATTTAATTATAAATAATATAATCAGTTATTTGAAAAAATTCAAAAGGTGTATTCATATAAAAACATACCTCACATACCCATCACACTAAAAACGCTTTAAAATTTGTGTGATCAATGTTTATGGTTTATTTTATTATTAATCTACATGGAATCATTATCATGATTAAATTTTTGGACCATTATCTTGTAAAATAATCTCCAAAACGTTCCCTAAATCATAATAAAATTCTATGTTTAGAAATGGTGACTTATATAGGGGAAAATAGAAGATATTACATTTATTAACCATTGAAATAAAACTAGTTCATATCATCTCAATGGGGTTCATAGAAGGTATTAATGAGGGGATAATCATCCATGAAATACCCTTTCCCAATATCCCAAACCCCTTAAATACGGGAATATATTTTCCAAAAAAATATATGATATTTCCCTCAATTAAATACACTCTCCTATGATTCATTCATTTCATAAGTAGTAATGTTTCACAAATAAAACCTTTTCACCATGTGTAAGCACATCCTGAGTAGCCTAAGAAATAGGGTTACTCCCATGATTGATCCTCATTCATGGAATGATCAGGGGTTATATTGTGAGAAAATATAGATATGAAAACATACCCTATACCACCTTAATTTATATCCTAAAATTCACAACCATGAAATCCATTCATAGTATTGATGGAACTTTGTAAACAACATTCGTAGTGTGGATGGGTTTGTCTCACCAGGAATAACATGTTTTTTCAATTTTCAACATCTAGACCACCTTACCACTACTCCATTATCAACATGATCGCATATAACCCAATACATACCACAATCTATTTTTAAAAACACATTTTCAAGATTCCCAAACACTTATATTCTAAATACAAGTGATAGATCGTAAAATGAACCCATCACAAAACAAAAAATCACATTCCCTCTCAAAAAGTATGGAAGAAAAATTCACGGGGTATTGCAAAATATCTTCCATAATAAATCTTATCTCTAAGATAATATCATATTCGTTGAACCACATATTCTAAAATATCATAATCACATAATACAGCAAGAACATTCCATGTTACAACTCTTAATTTCAAGCATGCGTCCAATATTCAAATCTAATGAAAAAGCCTGGATCCACTATTCTATTTCCAAAAATATATAGTCTAGTTCATGGACTATCTCACATGCACCAAAAAAAATATCTCAATGTGAGTCCAACAACACAAATTACATACTCATGTAATAAAATTCTTCAAAACCTTGAGTTTATTTTTTAGAAAATGTCTGACCACAGTCACCAACACATTACCTCAGCACCAGACCATTATGCCTTATCTCTCATTGTATGGAAATGATTTTCAAAACTAAAAATAGTAGAGAAAACATAAATCACTATGTAATTACACTATTATACCACTAACGACCTTCTCTATATTTCATTCTCTCTATTCAAACACTATCATATATCTCAACCGATTTCGCTCAAATAACAACAATATTATCATCTTCCAAATCCCTGTTCACTAACTCCACAAGACACTACATCTATGATAATTTTTATATTAACCACAAAACTATATAACGGTGACTTTTACTTCACACTACAATCCCAGTGTTACCCCATCTGGCCATTGAATAGTCTCACCATCTCCCTTACCCATCCCAAATGGGGGTTATTCAACTCTGACCAATAAAATGATCCCCACAAAAGGAGTATCTTTTTCATCACCTAATGAACCCAAAAAGAAATATGTATGGCCTAAAATCATTCTAATACTATAAGAAAAATATTATAAATGATTATCTTACTCATATGCCATTATGTGAATAAAACGTAAATGATTCCCATCCCAAAACTTCAAGGAAATACATCCTCTAACAACCAATTGTGTACTCCCCACCACATAGATTATCTTTTGCTACTCCTGAAGAAGCAGCCTAAACAGGTCCCATAACTACACCTCCCAAAAAACACCCGTATCATGATACAAAACCCTTAACCATCTCACTTTAGATCATTTTAAAATTGAACTACTATCTTAAAAGCACTCAATTTTTTCAACACCTAAACCATTTGCATCTAACCCACACACAAACCATTCACCAGTCCAGAAATAAAATCAGCACTATACATACCTATCCCGCATCTACCCTCACACAAAAAAAAATTCATTCAAATAATAATAAATAATAATTATAATACTCAAAATACATAGTGATCCACTAAAAAATCCCCCACATGTTCTTGCTCATTAGCTTACTTGATCTTGATAAAACCCAGCAACCTACATTCCCATTTACCCTATTGTAAACTAAAAATCACATTCCTTTTATTTTCACCTCAATGAAACAATGATTACATGGCTAACCACCAATCATTCCCCATAAAAATATCCATTGAGAAAAATATCCCACAACATATCAATCATTCCATTATTTACCACATGACCACCCATCACATTTGTGTGAGCCCAAAAACATAATTTTTTACCCATTGCTCCCCTAATGCCAGTGACTGTGAATTAGTGATAATAGGGATTATAATATCACTGATACTACCCTAAAAAAATATCCCTAATTATAATAGGAATACATATATTTTATGTCAAATCCCATTTTATATCGCTCATTTTTTCATCTAATATTGATCTGGGTTTCTATATCCAAACGGAAAACCATAAATTTTCTTATTTTCATCTCTCATGCATTTTGTGCCTATAAAAAACCCACTTGGGATCCATTAACAATGAAGGAAATAATAAAACCAAAACAATAAGGGTCCTTATACATCCATCACATGAGTGACCATATCAATGTCAAAGGGGACATCCAAAAATTGGATACCCATGAATTATCATTAGAGAAAATACCATGGTTTAGATGAGAATAATTCCACAAACAAATTATATGAGAATTGAAAAGATTAGTTATTTTGGATCTTTAAACAATAGAAACCCATAGGAAAATAAAATTACATATAGAAAACATATATCATGTGAGATTTACATTTAAAATGTGATTCATGCATAAGGACCTCATTATAATGAGATAAGAGACAAATTCATAAATAAGATATCCAACTAACACATAATATTTTAATAATTTACGACATTATGTTTTTATGTATAATTTTTTATAATAAATTTAATTTAATTGATAGCTTGAATTATATGAAACACAATGTTATTTTTTCATTACAGATAATACCATATTATTCTTTCATTATATACAACAATGAGTTAGCTTGTGTTACACACAACACCTAGTTTTAACAAAACCATGGTATGTTATTAACATTATTCAAATAATTTAGTTATAAAATATCCCTTAAACATAATGATATGAATATTAATAGATAATTTTTAAACACTATATATACTTTTTTGTATAATTAAAATGTATTCATAAAGAATTACCAAATATTTTGGCAATGCCACTATATTTTTTGAAAATAATGTTTTCTCAAAAAATAATTTTAATTGTTTTTTGAAAAATAATAAATTAAATTTTGAAAAATTTATGAAATGAATTTTCTTAAATAAACATAATTTTTACATCATCATGTTAAATTTATCTTATGGTTGATTTTTTAGAAATTTATAAAAATTATTATTTTTTAATTGATAGTGAATATTACAAAATTTTATTTGAAAACTATACTTAATTTTAAATTATTAATAAGTTAAATTATATTTTTCATAGAATACAATGTAAAATTATTTTAACTATATATATTTTAATGAAATTTAAGTTATTGGAATCAATTCCATGTTGAAATTATATGAAAAAACATTGTAAACACTTTAACAGTTTCATTTTGAAAACAAGCTTTCTCATTGAATTTGTGACATTAATTGTAAATTAAATAATTAACATTTTGTTTGGACCAATAAGGGCCTATATACCTAGAGGGGGGGGGGGTGAATCAAGGTATGGATATTATTTTTCCAAATTCTTCTTGCCCCATTAGATCTTGACCTATTTATTAAAAGGGTCACTTTTTTTATCTTTTGTGTTCATTATGATCACTTCTTTTATTCTTTATCTAATGATGACTCTTTGAATGTAATGCATGAATGAAACTAGGCAGAAAGAATTATTTTTACTTGGTTCACCCTCACTGGGATACATCCAAGGAGCATACAATGGAGATGTGCCACTGTACCAAATCCACTAAAGCTCACTCCCAATAATGTTCGGGCTAGATCACTTATATGCCCAAGCTCACTACCTTTACAATATTTAGGGTCAGATCACTGCTTTCCCAAGGGTCACTCCCTGTTTCTCTCCCACTAGATCATTGCTAGTTGAAAGGATTACCTTCTTCCTCTTCCTTTGCTCACTGTAGTTGGAAGGGATCCACTCATAGTTTATAGACCAGTAGGCCTCTTCAGTAGCATGAATGAAAGAATCCTTAACTATTGATAGATGCTCTGTTGATGTCCAACTATCATCCACTGATTAATACCAATTTTCCTCTGAACACATGGCAATTACTTTGAAAAAACCTTCGCAAAGCACCTTATTACATGATGCTCCCAATTTTGAGAAGCTCATACAAGCCTTCGTGAAGCTCATGCCTTTTCACGAAGCACTCTTGCAATGCACTCTCGTGTAGCTCAATTAGTCACAGAGCGTCTTCCCTTGTGAAGGTCACACACCCAACATGGAGAACGCAACCTTCACAGAGCTAGATGAGCCGCCGTGAAGCTCTTCTTTCACGAAGCACACTGCCTTTGTGAACCATCGTCGCGAGCCGAGAGCAAATAATTTTCATTGAAAACTACCTACTTCTCCCGAGGGGGTCGAGGCCTATTTATAGGCGATTCCACCGACCCTCAAACTTTCCGCATGAAGTCAACACCACGTCATCTCAAATCGTGAAGCTCCGAAGTTCCCGCCGAAATTCTCTCAAAATTGAGAAACACCACGAAAATTTTCCAATTACGGTCCTTGATGTAATCATGAAGCATCACCATCAATCCCTTCAAGCCTTCTCCATGAAGCTCATTCAAAAATCCCTTCACCGCCGTGATGCGCTTCAACCTCTGCTATTCGCAAAGCTCGTCGTAATCGCGAAGAAACACCACCATCATTTTTAGGCTCTTCACGAATTCCAATCCATGAATACTATCTTCTCAAAACTCATGCATTTTACATATTTAAATAATATCGTCAAGGATATAAACTTTTCACAATGCTCACCAAACTCCAAATTTTGGACCCCCAAAATTTGGCGAACACTAGAAATCGGTGCACACCTTGTATCTGTTCTTTTGTACCACCTCCAAATCGTCTGTTCCTTTTTCATGGTTCTTTGTCAACATGGATTTTCAACAACATATATGGAACTCGACAGTTCACCATTGAAATTTTCTTTGTCATTAAACAAAATCAACCCAAAAATACTGCAATATTACCTTGAGGTATTTTTTCCCAACACATTTTGTGAGTATTATTTGGATAAATCGAATAAATATTTTTAATCTACATAATATATATTATCTAATAGGTTTAACGTATTTTTTTCCAAAATTAATAGTGGAAATAATAAAAATTAATTATTGTGTTTAAGGTAAAAATTGTTTTCTTGTGTTGTTAAAATAAAAAGACAAGGGTTAAAGTGACATAAACCTTTTATAAAATATATTTTATAGCCATATTTAAATACTATAATATATATGACTCAATAATTTTAATATCATGATATCTGGGAAGGTAATATTATATATTATAGTGTACGAGATATGTAACACTGAGGTTAATCAAATAATGAAATATAATTATGTGAACATAATAACCAGTCAGATAAATTAACAATAACGAATATTATTTATGGCTTATTGAATATATAATTCCCATACTCATTGATAATTTTTTAATTAATTCTTCTTAATTAAGTACTGAATTCTTAGTAATGTCATTTTATTCCTCAAAAATATATTTTATTAATAATTAATTTGTTTTACTTTTGATGTAAATAATAATAATAATAATAATAATAAAATGATTTATTTAAAGATATTTTATAAAATTTAATTGGTAAATGAACATTATTTTTAAAATCATTGCATAGAAATTTACCGATGGAAATGTTTTGGAATTTTTTAGAAAAGTTTTATTTTTCAATGAATAATAAAAATATTGATTTCTATTATATTTTGAATGTATTTAAATTGTAAAATTATATTTTTAATCACTTATAAATCTATATTTGTAAAATTATTTTTATAATATTTTATGTATAATTTTTTTAAATGGAATTTATACTTTAATTCAATATAAAAATAGTTTCTATCTTAAAAGGGCAATTTTTCTGAAAAAATAATGATTTTTTTCAGTTTAATTTTAAAATAAATTCTTAAAAATTTGTGTATAAAAATTGAAAAAATTAGTTTCATATTTGGATTTAGATTGAAAAAATTTATTAAATATGAACCCTTCATTTTTTGTTAATATGAATACATACCTTTGTAAATATATTTTTCATGGTAAAGGGTAAATTGTGTAATTAAGTGCAAAAAAAATGATATGTACTCAAAAAAAGACCCTAAAAAAACCAAAAATTTTGAGTAATTTTTTACCATAATTAACTAAGGGTTTAAATTCTATACATTTTTATTTATTTGGATGAGATGATAAAATTTATAATATTTAATTTAAAGAAAAGTCAAAAAAGGAATACTCATATTTTTGATAACTATAAAATGTTTAATATAAGGTTATCTAGAATAAATATTTGTCTATAAATATTAATTTTAAATATAAATATTTTCATAAATTAAGGTAATTTTAATATAATTATTAAAGAACAAATAACCACCTTAAATTCTCACACAATGTTCATCCTGTATTTCTTTTATTAATGAAAATACCAAATAAATGATTTCAATAATTTTAATAAATAGGAAATATTAGAAAATTAATTTGAACGTATATTTTTAATACATTGATTTTATAGGGATATAATAAAATATTTGGATCATATTATTTGTATTATCTAGATATTATAAACATCAAATTGATGAATAATCCTTTAAATCCACATGATTAATATTTAATTATAAATAATATCTTATTAAATGATATAAAATTCATTAAAATTTTAAATTCCTTCCAAATTGTTGGTATAGGGTCTAAAATTTCATTAATTATTTATTTATGGGTCTTTTTCCACATTATAGTAACTATTTGAACCGATAAAGTGTGAAAATATGTGTTGTCAGAGTAAAAGATAACGATATTAGATAAAGGATAACAGAAAATGATAATAGTATAACCATCACCTGAAATTTACCAAAAACTATACTAAGTCAATAAATTATAACATTACCACATCGGGCACTAATTTTTTTGGTTTAATGGAAACATTTCCAAGAAAATGACTTATAGATTAATTCAAATGTAGTTACAAAATGTCACTCCCATTGCATTTAATAACATTAATTTGCCCACATAAAGAAAAAATGAATATATAAATGAAAAATTGTCTTTTTTATCTTTATTTAATGTTTTGGATTTTAAAAATTATTTTCTATTTTTATAAATTATATAATTACATTAATCTTGTGTTGAATGCTAATACAATATTTATTCAATTAGATGAAAATATGATAAATTACCATGAAAATATAATTTTTTAGAATTTTAATGATATAATTTTTGAAATGAATTTTAATTAACTATATAAAAAATTTAGAGTGTTTTTATATCATTATATTATAATTTTCTCTTTTTCACGATATATTTGATGTCAAAGAAAATGAATAGTATCAAATTTGACATTAATGATAATTTATCAAAATAATAATTTATTAAATTATTTAAAACTATTAAATTTAATTACGAAATAAAAAATTATCATTTTAAGGTCTAAAATATCATAAAGTGTTCATTGACATGAAATTTATTTGATATAATTAAAAAATTAAAAACATTTTATATTATTTTTTCTCACAGTCTATACAATTAAATTGGGTTAACTATGTGTTAATCAAAATGATGTTGTTTTCAATTAAAACAATGTTGGTCTACATTTTATTGGATGATGATATTGCAACCTTTTAATATATTATATTATAAATATTGGAATTTTGGAAGGTTTTTAAAAAAATATAAATTATTATTAATTAATATTTTTCAAAATTCTAAAGGTTCCCTCACCTCAATTATAAAAGGGAACCTCCTCCCTCACTTAGTCACCTCACATTGAGCTCTATAACACGAACGTACCCTAAAAATATCCATTATAAACATCCCTAGACACCTTATAGGGGCTTTGTTCTTCTTAGAAGACCAAACCTGGATCCATTTAGAGGAAATCCCTATGAGATGTTTCAAAGAAGAGGTAATCTCTCTAACTGGTCACTATCTTTTTCAAATCTACTTACCTTTTAAAAATGTTTTATTTTGATCATTAAAAAATAAATTAACTTTAATAATTTTTAATAAATTTTATTTCTATTAGGATATAACCATTATATACCCCTTTCCCATAAAATATTAAGTTAAAGTATCTCTTGTGTGTATGTACGGCTTACCATATATACATAGGTATAAAATTTATTTTTCGACACCATTTTTTATGTGAAATATGATGTGTTTATTGATTATATATGATATATATGAAATATTTATACTTATTAAGAAGATAATATTATATATACAATAACATCATCTAATATTTTTAGAAACGATAATGTCACTCATGCGTATAATTGGACAACCATCCCCACGATAAGATATGATTCGTTTGTAACTAAAATTTTACAAGGATGGAAATATGAAAGATTTTATGAACATATATGACATATTAAAAATAATAATGATTCTATAATGGTGTATTATTATTTATATTTCTTTAAATTTATTATATGTAAAATGGAAGCATCATTCATGAATATGTACGACCTACTGTCTCCATGAACGATGTAGTTTATTTTACAATCTATATTTTTAATGAATGACTATAAATATTTATATAATGAATATATATTATGTTTAAGACATTATTAAAATTTTGGATGTTGTGGAACCTCAATCAATGTATAAGGACCTAGACTACCAAACCAAAACATGTTTGGAAAACAATCTAGTTATCACTGAGAACAATGATTTTAATATCAAATTATTAATAGACATGTGATAATACGTTATAAATAAATAATAAAAGGTATACCAACTATATTTTTATTTAATTATTTCTCATTAAGTTATTATATTTATATTATTCTAAAGGTTTTGAGATGAAAAAATAAATTTGAGAGTTGAGGTAAAGTAATTTTTAATACAATTTCAATTCATTAGGATACATAATTATATTAATATGTGTGAATTAAATTTTTATTATATAATGATGTATATAACATTATTTTATGTTGATGTATAGAAATTACACATAAGCAAATCATTTGATTATTCTCACTTCAGTGATATGATAATTTCAAGGGAATTTGTCGTCTGGATTTTATTTCTGTAAGACTTATGCCATATCAAACACCCGATTCATTTTTGTGTTTAATATATCCCATTAATATAATATAAGATCATATTATTTAAATTTATGGGTTTTTATATATATCCATTTAATGATATCTATTTCTTGGGATTTACACTTCACAAGATAAAAAATCTATAAAGGAATTTTGTATCAATTTACCTTCTTTGAGACCGAAGATATGTTATAAACATGTATTCTTTAATGAGGTATATATAAATCAATTTGAATTGATCTATAATAATTATAATTCTATTTAGGATTGTATATATTTCATTTAATATTATTATATCATTATTAGAAAACATTTGTTCCTTCAAAACAAATTTTCCTAAAAATGTTTTAAAAGTGTTTTAAATGATATATATTTAGTTCCAAAGGAAAATGATTTCAATGATATTTAAAATGGTTTCCAAATATTCCTTTTTAAGATTTAATGATAAATTTAAATGAAAATATTTTCAAAATGTTTTATTATTTAAAAAATTTATTTCAATGTGGAATGTATATTTTCTCAAACAATTATTTCTAATGATCTTTCAAAATCATTTCCCATTTAAGATAGCATCATTTGATGTTACATGTTCTTTAAATGGGAGATAATTGATAGATTGTATCCTTATTACTTTTATATAAATTTTAATTTTTTGGTGAATGATTTATGTTGTTTTGGGACACATATTTATAGTATTTATTATTTGATAGGTGGGTCCAATAACTCCATCCAATGCATTAGGTAATGATTTGTATCTAATAAGATTGATATAAATGTAACAAGGTGTGATCTCAGTGAAGTATTGGTCTTTTTCCACCATGATAGTCTTGGGAGTGAATGTTGACAACTAAAATGGTATTTATTGTGATGCACCTCCACTATTATTCTCTTGGTAAAGATATGTGACAACTAATGATATGATTTTCTATTCATATAAGTTTTCCAAAATTCCATGTTTTACGAAAATGATATTTTATAATGTCTTATGTTCCCATATGATTTATTTTTTTATGAAGATGCATGATTTATTCCATCACTCAAGATCACAAATTTTGATAGACGTGGTATAATTTTTAATTGTTAGGTTTATGTTTTTCCCTTATGATCATTTTATTTATACCTAATCTTTCATATATACTATATTTACCTTTACCGAGCATTCGAGCTCCCCCATTATTATATTTTAATTTTCTTGGGTTATGAATAATTGTTTTATGTATGATATATCTAATAAAGGTTCTATAAGTGATGAAATATTGGGAGATATTGTAGTTTTTTAGTGTAAACAAGTTTATTTATCTAAGTTTTGTAAGATTTATTCCTAATTCTATAACACTATAATCCATAGAGGTCATTTGCTATATATCTTAAATATTAAAAAATTATTTTTTATTTTGTGATCAAATAATTTGGTCACATGTGTAAATTTTATGTATTTAGCCCTGAATTTAGAAGTACAGATTCTAGGCTATTACATGTTGAATCAGATTTGGGTTTAGATAAATTTTGAGATAAGGATGTTTCCAAGAGAAGTTATCTTAAAATTTATAGAAACCATAATGGATATATAATACCATAAGCTCAGAGTCTTGGAAACCCCTTTTGAGTTATTAAGATATGAAATTTTAAGCTGACGAACGAAATCCGACCATAACTTCTATCCCACAACATCATCCCATCCCAATGGTTCCAATAGTTCCAATCCTAAAAAAGGCGGCAATCCTCAACTTTTTTAACATTCAGAAATTGGTACCAACATGTCAGGATAAAACAAGATCTCTTCAAATATACCACTTGATTAAAATTTCAGGATATATATGAAATAAAATTGAAAAAACTAGCTTAGATTTCACAATCCATTCCAACTAATGATCTCATAACCCTCACACATGATTCTCATCTCACAACCCAACCTGTTGGAGGATTCTGAATCCAATCCTTAGAGAAATCTTCATAAGAAATTATTTTAGTCCAAAACACCATAAAGACCAAATTCATACACATAAAGTATATCACCATGGAAATATATAAGAAAAATTGATCAGAATATAATACTCATAAGTCAAATTTTGACTCGAGGGTTAAAATAGGGTAAACCCACCAAGGAGAAAAAAGTACTGGACCTGTACATTATGTACATGATATGTAACCAAAAATGTCCCCTCGTTCCATGTGACATAGACTGCTCAGTGTGTACATTTCCAAAGAACACATCATGTGTTCTGGTGTATGATTTTTACCCCCACCTGGGTACTTTCCCATACAAGGCCCCACATAGCATTAAAAATTCCCTACTACGTGGAATTTATCACCTCATACACAATATTTACCCCACATATGGTTCCCATGTATGTTCCTATCCATATATCCCCCCCACACAAGGTATACCCACGCACAATGCCTATCCTTGTACCTCACACTATATATAGCATTATACCCTACATGGGCATCTTCCACTAGCACACCCTGAGTCACCACTACATTGAATGTAACCTATCCCCTTGTATTAATATTTTAGTTCCCAAAACCCTTATTTCCCAAGTACGAAGAACACATGATGTGAGTTCTCTAAACTACACATCATGTACATGAGTTCTCCCAAACTAAACCCCCCAAAAATATCCCAAAACACCTAATTTCTCAAATGTATCCATAGATTGAATTCTGAATGGGTCACCAAAAACCCAAAAAATACGATTAAAATTTAAAATCAACTTCCCAATGGGAATTTGGGGGGGGAGGTGGGGGTTCTTGGCGGGGGTGAGGTGTGGAGGTGGGGGTATGTGTAGGGGGTTTGGTGGGGAGGGGGCGGGATGGGCAGGGGGAGGGGGGGTTGTGCAGGTGTGGGGGGTGGCTGTGTAGGGGGGGTGGGTAGATCGGGATGGGGGATGGGCAGGGGGGTTGTGCAGGTGGGGTGGTGGCTATGAATGTGGGGGAGGGGGTGGGATGTGCAGGGGGTTAGGCTAGGCCGGGGGAGGGGGTTGGGCAGGGGGTTGTGCAGGTGCGGTAGTGGTGGGATTTGGTAGGTGGATGAGTATGGAGATAAACTTGAGTTACTTGAACCCAATTAGGGAACTACATAACGATTTCTTAGGACCCGAATATATCGGATAAGACACATTCGTGGAAGAATCTATCATTCTAGCAATGTCCCTACTCAGACTATTAATGTTGTAGAACTGTGGAAGACTCATTTAGTGAGTCTAGTATTAGAAGGAAAATCCCCATGCATAATCCAACTAGGTACTATTTCTATGGAATGTAATAATGTTATATCCATTATAGATCAAGATTAATACGTCATTATGTTGAGAAACATCAAACCCTTGTACTTGTATTTAATGATAAATGTTATCAATATTTGAAAATATGACATTGACTATGATTTTTGATTTATTATCATTCCAATGTTGACACATTCTCATATGTGATATGATGAGGACAATATAAATACATCTAAATAGATAGTACTACTCCGTGTCCAATGCAAGAAATGTTCATAACTCCAATTCATGCTCGGGGATCAAATTTGAGACGTAATTTATGAATCATAATTTATAGTAATTCAGTAGGATCAAAACATCATTGAATTTTTATGAAGGCCTCTTTAAACTTTTCTGACCCCTCAAACATAACTACATTCTGAGAAATCCTAGTCATAGGCACTTCTAAAGGGGAAATGATTTAAATGAACCACATGTAAAACCCAAATAAATAATGGAAACCCACAATCTCAAACATGTTTTGTATGCCTTCTCATGACATACAAACCTATAATATCTTTGGGTCAATAAATTCCCACATTATAGATTGCGTGCCTAAGAAAACATACTTTATGGAAGCATAAGTGACACTTTGAGATATTATAAAACATATAATGTGGTCAAAGTGTACAAAAAAAATCTATAGGTGTCCACTGTGTATATCAATGGTCGGTGAGTATATATGGATATCATCAATAATCACCACAATGAATGAGTTGAGATATGTATGGAACATCTCATTCATGAGATCCATGAATAGCATTGGATTAATTTTAAACATGAAAGGAATGTCAAGATATGTATGGAAGATGACTTAATTATATTCACACCATTTGTAATAAGAATATATATATATATATACATTCATTCAACTAATCAATTCATGTCCTTAAAAAATATCCACATGTCTCACTACTTCTAAGTAAAAAATGGAAAGGATCAATATTTTCCCTCATGTACCTCTTTATTACCTCTTTATTACCTCTACACAAGTAGTAAATTACCGCTTTCAAAATAGTAAATTATCTTCACACTTGTCTTTTCTAGACCAACGTATTTATATGTATCCACTACTCTTACCCTTATCAAAGCCCTAGACTAATAATTCTCACTCAATTTAGCTCATCACTCAACTCCCATCATCTTCCATACTAATAAAGGTAGTGTCTCACACAACTATATATCACATACCAACCTTCTCACTCAACAAACATCCATGTTAATACATTATGATCAATGTAAATCCATTTTATGAAATAATACCATGTTAACCATGGTAGGTATAATATCACATTTCAAACGCTCCATTATCACTCATGGTTTGGTTTATCTAGAACCTTATCACTCAAGGTGAGGCCATTATATTGACCACTACCTTATCAATCATGGTAGGGTTAGATATCATGTTATATGATGGTAAATTAATTATCACTCAAGCAAGGGTCATTATAGAACCTTATCACTCAAGGTGTCGTCATTCATTATTATATATCACTATACTTGTTAGAATTTCTCACCCAACATGGGTATGAAATAACAACAAGGGAATTTGGTCTATATCATAGATGAGCAGATAGGTACAAGGTTCCAGTCACCCGGGACCTATTCCCCCTACCTTATCAATCATGTTAGTGTTAGATGTCAGCTTATAATATGATAGAATCATTATCACTCAAGTACGGGTCTTTCCAACACCTAATCACTCAAGGTGTTGTCATTCCTTAAGATATTTCACTATACTTGTTAGAATTTGTCACACAACATGTGTATGAAATAACAAGGGCATTTGGTTCATATCATAGCTCACCAGCTAGTGTACCAACATGAGGAGCATGATCCCATGTGATAAATGGTTAATTTTTATGATTCTCCATATGGATCGTCATTCAAATTTCAATGGATACAAAAATCATCTAAGGAAGGTATATACTAAAATTCATGTAGTAATCTACTGGATTGTCATGGAGGATTATCTGAATGTTTTCATTACATATTGGGGATAAAATATTACCTTGTAATATTATCCTATAAGAATATGATAGAAAATTTGGCATGTGATATCTCTCATGAATGAAGTAAATATCTATCACCATAGAATATATGTGTCATAAAAGCGTGACCAATATCCCTCTCTTAAACCGAAACCAATACCTTGATAAATTCAATAATATAACTAAATCTCTTGACATTATAGAAGTCATTAACTTATATTATATGATTTCCCCATCATTATACTCTAGGAACAAAAGGGTTATAATGGTCTTAGTGTAAATATCCTTATAGGTTAGTATATTGAATGGTTAAATTCATCGAAAAAATATCAAATTTTTCCTGGAGTAATCAACACCAATAATTCTAATTCGATAGATCAGGATTGAGGTAGGGGATTCTTCATATTTGAGTTATAAACTTTATTTTCTAATATCCCCCTCCCTATTTGATCAACAAGACAACATTTTGTTGGTTCTTGGTCTCTCTAACACATCAATATGTGAACCATACAAGGGTAATGGATGTGAGTAAGACTTCAAAAATGAGATGATTTTTTCTATGTGTTTATTTTGTGTTTTTTTGTGTGATTGTAGGTGATTTTATGTGGTTGAAGTGATTTTTTGTGAGTTTTTTATGTGTGAATTGGTGTGTTTTATTCGTTTTTAGGTTTTAGTGTTACTAAACACATAGAATGCGTTTTTGGGATTTCAGTGTATTTTTGTGAGATGGCATGTTTTTTACAGAGTTTTTATTACAGCCTATAGTTGATTGTAGCCTGCAGTTGATTCCAGGTAGCCTACAGTTGGTTGCAGGCTGTTTCATTTTAAATTAATGGGGGTATAACCCAACGGTTTCAAACCAGTTGGGTTATACCTGTGTGTTGCTACTGCATTTCCCAGCTGTTCAAAACCATTGTGGTATACCTTTACTGCTGCATTTCTCAACGGTTCAAAACCGTTGGGTTATACTCCATGCTCCTGCATTTCCCAATGGTTCAAAACCATTGGGTTATACCCTGCTGCAGCATTTCCCAACAGTTCAAAACCGTTGGGGTATATCCCCTATATTTTTATTCCAACATTTTTAAAACCGTTTGCATACCCCTGTGCGCTGATTTTTCCAACAGTTCAACTGAACCATTCATATAAAATAAATCTAAACAGTCTTTCCCAACAGTTAAGGGTGAACCGTTGGTATAAGGATTTCCCAACGCCACACGGCCCAATGGATTCTAAGACTGTTGGGATATGTATTCCCAACAGTTTGGGGGCCATTCCCAGTGTTTTAGAACTGTTGGGAAAATTTGGATTCCCAGTAGTGTTTAGAGTTATTTTAATCCAATTGGTTCTTAATGGAAGAGAGATTCACCTTTGGCCTTGTTGAAATTTATTCTCTTATAAATTAGTTCTGGTTGTTTTCAAATGGTGGGTAATCATTTTGGGCCTACCTGTGTTCATATTGTAGTTTAGTATCTAGTGTTTTTTTGGCAGTGGTTAGTCTAATTTGGATGTATACAATTTCAAGTTCCTCCCTTCAATAAATTTTGGTGTTCGAGTGTGACCAATGATTTTGTGTAATCATGGTTGTGAGAGTAATTTTTGAGAAGTTTCTTGGGATTGATGGTTTATGTATGGTAATAGATCTATGTTTCATTTTGATGTTAAGGTATTATTTATTTGAGAGGTTGGATCTTGTGGTTGGGTTAATCTATAGTCTTTGATCAATCAATTAGAGATGATGAAGCTTTATAGGGATAGAAAGAGTTATTGGTGGGGATAACATTCATGCTTGGTTTTTCATTTTCATCCATTTTCCCAATTTATCTTTAGATCATGTGGTTTATCTTGGGTTATGGTTGTGTCAGGTTTGATTTTTCATGTGATTTTTTTGTATCTTTGATTTAGGAATCATCTCTAAGTTTCCTCTAGGAGTTTCTAGGTAGAAGGATGAGTTTCGAGCTTGGATGTACCCTGCACATGGCTGGATCATACTTAAAGAAACCATGAATCATTCACTAGGTAACATATGTATTAAGTATTGGACAAAGAGGCATGGTGAATAGCTTGCACAAGGTTTTTAATACCATGAAGAAAGAATGAGAGGAGGTTCTGTCTCGAGAAGGGGGAATTTGGAATGGTTGGAATATGATTTAGAAATCGTGCAGCCAAAATTTGTAGGTACATTATTGTGTCTTGTAAGGGGTGTATAGTTGGTTTATGGTTTTGTAAAATGTATAGCTAAACCATAAGGGCCATCCATAACAAAAAATAATTAAATTCATAAACATCACATATAGTATTTAGACCCAAAATCCACCCATTTCTCCACCACCTAGTTCATGTAACCCCAAGAGGGCTCCTCCTTGTTTATTTTAGCCACTTCCTTACTCTGTTGGTGTAGATATAATGAGATATTTAATATTTTGGTACAGAAGTTCAATATATTATTCTTTTTCACGCTTTTTCTTCATCATTCCTCTATTTTCTTTAGTGATTTAATTTTGTCATAGTCACGTGGATATAGGAATCATGTTTCCCTTCATTTATGTTGTGGGTTTTTCTTATTCTAAATTATTCGAGGTAAATATTATCTTTTGGGTCATTTGTGGTGTGATTTTTGGTCTGGAACATTGAAGAAACTTGGGATAGAGATAGTTTTCCCTTTTCATATGACATTATAATTTAAGATTTATTATTTTATTTTCAAACTTGAAAATTGAATTAAATAGTGTTGTTTTATATTTGGACTAATTTGTTTTGGTTTTAAATTTGATGAATTATACCTTTTTTAGTGTTAAATATCATTGTTTTGTTATATTGTCAACACAATGTGTTTTATAAAATTCTTAGTGGGCCTTGTGAGTATTTTTTGATATCTAATGCATGGTTTGGATTTGTAAATAAATTTTTGTCATTTCAAATTATGGGTTGGATTTCCTGAAAAGGATTTCTATATCGTGTTGAGTTAAAAATAAGTGTGTATTTGGATTTCTAATGTTTTTTCACATGTGATGGGGGATTGTGAATCATTGTAATTTTTATTAAAAGTGGATTTGACTGGTAAATGTGATGTGAATGTTTTAAAGGAACTGTTTTATAAATGACCATGAAATGAAAATAGGTGTCTTTGGATGATTTTTTGGAAAGGTGGTTTTGGTTTTTTGAAAAATTATTGTTTTTTATAAAGGATATTGAGGACTATTTAGAAATTTTGGGATAATTGTGAATGTGTTTATCCATATTTCTTTCCCTGTATAATTTTCCTACAATATTTTTCATTAATTAGGTTAGATTCTCTTACTGTGGAATCCTAATGATCCATTAATTAGTGAAAAAATGGGTGATCCTCACTGTGGACTCCATTATGATAAATATGTGTAAAGAAATAGATTGATCCTTGGGTTTTCATGGTTGATGGATTTTGTGTAAATTATTATATATGTTTTGGGATTGGATTCTCATTTGGAATCTGCTGGCTCAGCCTCACTTATACTCTGTATATGAAGAACATAACATGGCTATTGAATTTTTTGATAATGATTATTCTACATGATTGATTATGAACTATTTAGTGGCCCATATCACATTGATATATTGAATTTTATTTATATGGGTATGTTCCCCTAGGTATATACAATGTCTGGGATGGGCGATCATGTTATAGAGTTTTGATTTTATCGAAGGATGCATGCTTTTTGGGATGACTCAAATGTATTAGTATGTTCTGGATTATTCCTGAGCTCCTAGGATCGTCTCATTCCTATCATCATATAGTTACTTATGATGGGTTTTTGTGAGGCATTATTTTTTGTTACTCTAATTTGATATTTTCCATTTCACATGTTATATAATTTTTTTCATTGTTTCTTTGAGAGTCGTGGATCCTTAAAAAATGATAAATTTATTTTATTGGATTTAAGTGAAAATTATTTGTAAATTTTTTTCACATTATCTCATCGTTTCTCTAGGGATACTCATGGCACATTCATGAAAAATGTGGGTTTAATGTATATGGGTAATGGGTCATGACATATTTTAAAGTGGAATAATTTTTGGGAAAGATAAATATTATATAATGTATTTGAAACATGATGTTAATGTTTCTTTTATTTTACTAGAAGTGCATTAATAATGGATGGTTTGGGCATTCCTACTGAGTTATAATACTCATTCCTATAGTTATCTATTTTTTTAGAACATGTCGTAGGATTCGTCATGGTTTCTATCACCGCGGGCAATGGTTGTTCTTGGAATCAGAGAGTGCCCCTCAAGGTCACAGGGAGAGGAGGTGGTCCATAGGTATAGTTTGGTTTTTTTGGTGTAGTTATTGTATATTAAAATTGTTTAAAAGATGTTAAGTTTGGATATTTTTACATTATATGGGATTATTTTAATTCATTACAATGTTCAGTTAAATTATCTATTTTCGAAGAAATAAGTCACTGGTCTCTATGTTGATGCCCTGGACTGGTTTCATGCATATGGGGATTAGGAACCCCTTTCCGGACATATCTTGGATTGGTTTAGATGTCTGGTTTAGGGTTGACCTGGGTTCATTTGTGAAAATATAAATGTTTTAAAAAAATATCATTTTCATAATTAATTAAGACATAATTATTCAATGTATGACGGTATAAATAAAATCATAAGATTCAATCAATACATCAAAAAATGATATAACCATGATCATTGTTAACACCAAAGATGTTTTTATAAATCGAAGGACACTCCAACTACTACCACATTTGTGGACTATCTATATACTTGGAATCCATCCCCCAAATATCATATATTTATCTTCATGGATGTGGGGTCTAAAATACACAATGGAGATTATAGGGGTGATAAATAAAACATATTATAGTTTTCCCATTTAATGGAACGAACCCATTGACTTATTATATATATATATATCAATAATTAGTTAATTATATGAAAATAATTGTCATCAGAATTTATTATCTGACATAATAGTATTCAGGTTCAATCATTATCATGGTTCACATTACAAAAACTTATCATCAATAGAATGTAAAACTATACAAATATTTTATTAGAAAATATTAATATAACCCCATAATGATTTAAGAATTTCATAACTAATAATTCAACAATTATGCATATACATTGAGATGTTTTGGGAATGTTATATTCCATGCATCTATGAATTATAATATTATATAAATGTTTATAATGTTGTCAGATAATTACATATCTATATACTGGAGGAAATAAATATTTATAATTTTATAATTATATATTAGGGAAATAGTTAAAATACACATCACAAGGGTTATAATAGAATATATGATATTATTATTTACTAGTGAGGCATATATAAAACGTTATAATATATGATCAGTCATCATCCACAATGATCCCTGAGTTATGGTAGAGAAAGCATGTGATCATATTGGATAATTATCATTTATCTCATTCTCATATCATGTATGATATATGGATTTCCTATTTGTATTTATCCCATAATATATATTCTATAAATATTAATCATCTCCTTTTTTCTCCATGATGTATTTGAAATATCTCACCCTAGAACTATGGTTGATTAGGTGAATTTTTATCTTTGAATCTATAATTATCCCTACCCAAATCAATATAATAGGAGGGTAAGTTCACTATCATATATCTCCATCCCTTGTAATAGGTTAAGGGGAAAATAAAATATCACAGTATCCCATCTCATTTTAAAATATAGATATTATTGGATTCATCACATACCAATGTAGACATTGTCACCACAAACACCTCATATATAATAATTGATTACAATAGCCGTAAAAAAACATTCTAAGTGATTCCACGGGGATAAAATAAATTTCTAAACATTTTTCACATTAACAAATCAGTGCAATATAGTATTAAAATTTAAATAATAAATATTTTTTTCTTACTAAATTATCCAAGGTGTCACTAAAAATAATGTTCAATATAACATTCGATATATTGTGTTACATTTGTCTCATCTAAAGCTCGCAGAATCACATACGCCATGTTTTCAAATCATTCTATGAATTTTTTATAATATATTTCATAAATATTGATATATATTATCAGCTGATGCCTAGATCATTGACCCTCATTATGTTTTATAATAATAACACAGAACATGTTAAGTAATTCTTCAATATTTGTGAATGAATTTTACTAATTGAGGAATAAACCATTATCATCATTTTCCCATTAATTAATTATATTTAATCACTAATAATATTACTAAACATATCCTAATGTCATGAATCTCCCCAAATACATAATTTTATTAGATTCAATAAATGATAGGTCATTACATAAATGAGAATGCTTATATTATTCATGTTACTCCTGGGATTTAATATAGGCTCTCATTATTTATGGAACTAAATTTTAACATTATTATTTATCATAAAACAATAAAACCTTATTTATGTTGATGATTTTACTAAAGAAATATTCATACATTTAAATCAACAAAGTGTTTCCACGAATCAATAATAATATCATTAAAAAAATTAATTTCTTATTTTTTACTTCATTTTTATGATTCCAATTTTAAATTGATTATTCAAATCAAGAATTTGAAATTAATTTCACCATTCCTTGAATATATAGCTAACAATCATAGTTATTAGTTTTTTATGTCAATAAAATATCAGAACATTATTAATATTATAAAATAATAAAAATATTTAGAACAAGTAAATTTTACATTCGATTATAGAATTTAATTTAAAACAATTCCCCCCCTCCAAAAAATTCTAATAGTGAACCAATTATTTGTTTGATGATAAAAATTACAATAAAAGTTTATAATATTTTTATTTTTTATAATAAATCTGAAAATAATTGAACAATCCCAGAATGTAAGGGTTTATTGTCTTAGTGATTAGCTATATAAACATGAAATTTTTCCAAATATATAGACATATCCATATAATCACACTCTTATAGAACCTTTTCTAGAAATATAAAATTATATAATCATGTTCCTAAATATTGTAATGGAAATATATGTTAGTGTTGATCCTAGACGCTCTATAAGTAATTATTGTATTCATATTTTATATCATAAACATGAATGGGAACATGAAGAGGGGATAAGTATATTATTAAAAAATCCTGATAGCATATATGATAATAATAAAAACAATATATAGAAGTAGTAGATAATAAAAATATCAATAGGAAAGCATAAATATTTTTAAATGGCTAAAAAATATTCCCACTAATTATAAAACATTTTATCTTGACAAAATAGTATGTAATATATGTAAATAAGGCCTAAATTGAATCACAATCAATCATGAAAATGTTAAAGAATCATTTCAGAGTGTAATAACTTGAAAACAACTTAGAAGTGTGAAAAAACTAAAATTATAGTATTACCATTGTGGTAAAATAAATAATTACCATGCATATGGGAATAGACACATTTTTTATATGCTAAAAAATATGATAAAAATCATTATGCTCGCGCTTATGTGAACAATATGATTATGCCCATGACTAGTTGTATAATTATATTAAATTGGAAACAATGAATTATATGGGGATATAGGAACCAAACCATCACCATATTTACACATGTATGCCCTTGAAAATCAATCTAAATTATATCATAAAAAACCATTGTAAAAGTTATGAGTATTTTATTTTTCTAACAAAAGATCATATGAATGTAAGAAATCATATTATATCAAAAATAAACATTTAAGAAAGTGTACAGATCATAATAACATATATGGTTTGATCAAAGAATCATTTGCTAATAGATAAAACATGTAGGAAAAATACATGTGAAAGTAAAAACGTTTCAATAATGTTGTTTAATCATTAATATAAAAGATGAAATTATAATTACATTAAGAAAATTTTTTGATTAGGGAAGTAGAAGACATTTGATGGCCATATTATGAAAAGTAATAAATAATGGATACTTTAAAATAAACAAAAATAAATCTAATAAATGCATTTTCTCAAATAATGTAAGGAAATGAATTTATTAAACATTTTAGAATTCATTAAAATACCCACATCTATGAGTGACTAAAAGAAAACAATTTCATATAAGTGATAAATGAATATATTTGGAATAAAAATTTAAAAACAAATTTTAATTTCATTAATGAAAAAAAGGAAAAAACTAGACATGGAGTAAATGATATATATTAGTAAGAATAAATGTTATTATTTCCAATGTTTTTCTTTTATTTTGGAAAAAAAATTATCAGATATGTTATTCTTGATAGGGAAAAGTAATTTATCTTTATAACAAGGGAAAATATAAAAATTTATGGTTATTCTAGGAATAATTAAATAATGAAAATTTATATTCATGAAATAAAATCTATGAAGGAATGAATCTGAAATTGGATAGATTAAACCCTTACATTAAACCCGTACATAGTTAATTTCAGTTTACACGCCTATATAAAAATTGAAATGTTTAGGTAATTAATTTAATATCCTTATTCATATCCCTAAAGTTTATATATTTTATTTTCAAAAATTCTCTACATGTATATTATTAATTTATTTTCAATTTTACATATCGCATGTGTGTAATCTTGATCATTTTGACCTAGTTTTGTAATAATGGTTTCATTATTTATTCTTTTCCAAAATAGATTAAATATAATATATTATAAATAGTTGGAAGTCTTTATAATCAATTTTTAATATTTCATTGCTTATCAGTTTGGTATTGACGCTAAAATTTTAGTATGACGGTGATCATGTTTCAGTGAATTTTAACGATTGAAAGTTGGTGTATTAATTAATGAGATCAATATTAATAATATTATTATAGAAAAAAAATTAAGTCATTATTAAATTATTTATGTATTAAATTATTAGTAATTATGTTCTCATGGTTATCTGTTAAATTGTTTTCTGTTACTATTCAAGTGGTTTATTATACCAACATAAACATGAACCTACAGTATATAATGGATTATTATGATAATGAAAGTGGTTTCTTTTAGAATAATTTCAATGTTAAAAAAATTACCTGTGAATTTTTAAAATGTTAAATCATATATGAATATATTTTAATAAATCTGAATGAAAATATAATAAAAATGAGTCGTGTTACTTCACAGATGAGGTTGTCTATAAAACACATAATTATGGTTTTTATATCTAGAATAACCATTAGCAAAGGAAGGGGACTACTCCTTTATTTTTTATAGTCACAATTATATTATATATTTCAAATTAATTTTTAATTTTTACATTTATAATATGGATAAATTAGTTGTTTTGATAAACCGGAGGTCGTCGCTTCATGGAGGCGATGGTCCCCACAACATAAGAAGTATAGTTTTGATCATATTTGTAAAAATTGGGAAATATTGGAAACTATTATTCAATTATAATAATAAAATTAACTATATTAAAATTATAATGGTGATATATCATGATTGAAAAATTATATTAGGGAATTTGCGATTGAAATGAAATGAAGATTTTGTAATGAGAATTCATGTTTCAATAAATACGTTTTCCTTAGAATATTTCTATAAAATGGAGATCATAAAACAATATATTTGGAAATAGTTTAAAAGGAATAGAATAGGATTAAAAATGAAATATATTTGGAATATATTTTACTATAAACATAATTGATTGAGTGGACATGAATGAGTAGCAATAGGATGAGTTTATATATGGTGATAATGATTGTTTTAAAAATATTTTATCATCATATAAATAGAGAACATGTTTCACCTATCAAGGAGAATATAAAATGAATAATAATGGATTAGAAAATGATATAAGATATATTATCTCTCAAATGACTATTTTATCACTATTTATAAACATGTTTTTAATTCATATAAACGTATAATTTTTACTTTTTTGATTTTTGGTTTTTCAATGGTATCTATTTTGTATCTAAATAATTTATTTTAAATTTTTAAAATTAACATGGAAATTATTAAATAATTTTTATCTTGTTGATTAAAAATTTGAAATCAAACATTTTTTAGAAAATATATATGTGTAAGAAAAATAAATTTTAACCATAGCACCCATAATATGTAGAAACCTATACATAGAATTGGAAAATTTTAGGCATAAAAATTATTTGTATAATATGGTATTAAATGAATTTTAATTTCATTATAAATTTTTTTATTATAAAAAAACTAATTATATGTTGATTTTTGTGTATGTAAAAAAATTATTTTTCTTAATTAATATTCACATAAAATGAGATACCAAATTTTTTTCTTTTATTTGAAAACATTATCTACGTATATAAAAATATAAACATATGCTTTATAAATTCAATATAGTTTTTTTGTAAATATTTATTTTCACAAAAGAATAAATATTTCATTAATTAAATGGTATTATGAACTTCTATGACTTAGTTATATAATGATAAGGCTTCTTTTAATGGATGGGGCTTAAGCCTCATTTATTTTTAAAGAAATGAAAAAAAATCATTACCTAGGTATTCGGAGGCCCATTCCATAGCCCAAAGTACTAGTTAGCATTTAGCACCTTACATGTCCTGTAGGCCCAAATTTTGGGCCCAAGGCCCATTCTGTTAAGAGTACTACTACAGTGCCCACCTGTTACCATACGACACAATACACGCTGCTAATATAGGGCCTGTCATTGCTATAGTATGCTACAATACTATGCCCAATGAGTGTTTGAACCCCTATTTTGGGTAAAAAAATGTATTGTAACTATTTACATAAAAATCACATTTTCTCAGAAAAAACACATAATAAGATAATATTGTCATCGTAATATAAAAACTAATCATATTATTATATAATTAAAATTTAATAATTTTTAGTTTTTCTTTTTAAATGAAAAAAAATCATAGATAATATAAAATTATTTTATTAAAAACCGGTCTATTTGAGATTTAAGTACTCTTAATCTTATATTTTAGGAATTTCATGATGAATATGATCATTTTATCCAAATTAGGTTTTATTAGTGTTTTAATTTTATTATAAAAAATATCTTGAATCTACTTAGTTCATTTTTTTAATAAAAGAAACCCCACTCAAAAGAAATTAAATTAATAAAGTGTATTTATGAGAATGAGGGTTAATTACATTCTATGCCCATAAAATGAAATTTTCATTTTAAATTTTGTTACATGATGGGAAACATGCAATGTTACTCTTCCCCCATAAAATCCATATGTTCCCATGTAGCCCCCCCCCAAATTATGAATAATTGACCAAATATTAACTAGATGAGAAGCCTTATTTCACATAACATGTCACCTCTATGCATTACTTCCATATATTTTTTTCTGATAAGAAATGACATGATAAAATTATATTTCTTATGAGTTGAGTATATATAATGGGTCAATTATTCACTTCCAAAAATTTTATATGTGTAATGCAACATGCAGTTAACAAATTTATCGAGGGAGTGTTAAGTTATTTTCTATGATAATAATATGATTAATGATTTGGAAGGGATCGATGTATCTATATGTCAACTACATTTTCATTCCAAATCTCATATACAATATCAAATGGGATATTAAAAATAAATTATTTCCCCCAATTTCAAATTTCACTTATTTTCAGTTATTATATTTATAACTCTTTTATAAACATTATTTCCATTTCATAAGAAGTTAAATGGTCTTAACCTTCAATTTCATTTCTTGAACAAGGACATGACCTATAATATTCCCCTCTCCAACATTATCCCAACATTACAGATTCACATATCTCTTCCCATATATTGCCTCATATGCTACCATCTGAATGATATAATAAAAGGTGTTTCTAAATACTTACTCTACCAGGTTTTGTTATTATACACAATACACAGGTAAATTTATCGAATAAGATAACATCATATACATTATAGTTAGAATGCTCATATAAGAATAACCATTTATTTATGGATGTTACATAGTGTTAAATCTTGTTTCTTTCTCCAACAAATTCATATAAATTCTAATAAACCCCATGGTAAAACATGAATACTGATCAGATACATTGTTGATTTACACTCCATGAAGCCTTATAACAAACCTAATTTTTTATCATGGTGAGATTATAAAGAGATAAATCTTCATTTAAGTACATTTAATTTTAAAGATTCAAAAATACATATAATTTTTATTAAATATAATTATTAACTTCATCATTTTTTGGTTTTCTATAATGAAATCAATGTTGACATCTTCCAATTTACATATTAGTATAGGAGATGTTTTTGACATTCCATATGAAATTCTCTTTTTCCATTACTTTTTTGAATACTAAACTTTGAGATATATAATATGAAATTTCACTCTTCATGTTATCCTAATAGAATATTGTTATAACACCTTGATATTTTGTAAATTATTCTTTTTCAAATATATTTAACATGTAAGTTATTTTTAATTATTCATAACACTGAAAATTGTTTATTTTTTATTGAAGACATATATTTGGCTTGAGTTTTAATAATCAATAAGTTAATATATCACAATGCATGACATAAATTTTAGAATCACTACATAAAACACTGAGGTTAGCATGCGACATGGCGTACGTTATGTGCAACCCCAATATAACATAAACAACACACAACATAGAGATTCTACGAAATTCGTTTTTATTGTTAAAATTATTAAAATTATATAACTCAAATATTTCCATTATAATTAGTAATATTTACAGTTATAACTTTTTTTCAAATATTTTTTAAAGATTTTTTTTAAATAAGTCGCAATTAGGGTGAAAGATATAATTTTTTTGGAAACTTCTTATATGTTTAAAAACATTATTTCTCAAATGAACTGATTTTAATGTCCTTCTATTTAAAATAATAAAATTAAATTTAAACAAATATTAAAATTTAATATTATAAAATAACATCATTTTTCAATTTATAATGTCGTAATTATATTTGGGATAATTTTTCAATTTCTTTTTGAAATTTCATTTTTAGATGAATAATGAAAATATAATATTTTAATTAAAAAATTAGATATCTTATAATTTTTTTATAAGGATAAATTATATTTAAAATTGGTTTCAAATTTTAATTAGATAATATTTTATTAATTAATAATATTATGCAACTAGAATCAATATCACTTTGAAATTGTGTATAAAAACATTGCAAATGTTTGGATGTTTTTACTTTAAAAACCCACTGTGTCATCCCATTAGTGGGATTAATTTTAAATTAATTTCTTGTAACACTCCGACCCTAGTTGCCCAGAGTCGGTGCATTATTACATAACATTGTCATGATCACAAGAAAGATCAAATCTCGAAAGACCGATTGGTTTAGTAGCCTTGGAAACACTAGATATATTCATAAGTCTTAAATTACATCATAAAATGAAAAACTACAACAACAACATATTGTATCCATAATCCACACTCATATCCCCACATAATATCCCTGCAGGTCATTCATAATTTACTTCTTCACTTCCTGGGAAAAATAAAACATAGAAAAGGGGTGAGCTCAAATGCCCAGTAAGGATAACAATATAGCAAAAACTTTAATAATAAGCATAAACATTTAAGGAAATTCATTACTAAAACAAAAGCCTTTCAATCTTGAAATTTTAACATAGTATGGAATAAATAAAATGAAATAATGCCATTTACTTATTCACATGGATATTCTACTAATCGAATAATCAGATGCAAAATAAATAACCACTTTCATAATGATGCAATGCATAATGCTGAACTTTAATTTCTTTGTCAAGGCCTTGTCCCAAGACCTTGGGGCTAACTTTAATCGGAACCCAACCCGGAGTGCCTCTAATAACCGGACAGCAACCCGGAGTTCCTCTAATAACCGGAGACCAAACCGGAGTGCCTCTAATAACCGGAGACCAAACCTGAGTGCCTCTAATAACCGAAGACCAAACCAGAGGGCTTACTTTTACCAATCCCCAACTCGGAGGGCTTACTTTTACCGGTCCCCAACCTGGAACATACTTGTCTAACACATTCCTCTGAATGAAAGGTTGAAATATAACATAAACATTCCGATTAAAAATAACTTATGAAATGTCAATACTTTAAACAAAAACCATGAGTGACATAAGAATAACTTATCTACAGTGAAAAATATCACAAAACCTTCAATAAAATATGGATGTCTTGTATCATAATAAATCAACTTCAAATAAGCTTAAAATCCATCAAAGGATGTTGACATAGATGAAATCAAGACTATTTTAGAGAAATATCTCTTTTTTTAAATCATTTTATAAATAACACATTTATAAAGGAAGTAATTAAAAAGAGATTTTTGATTCAAAGTGTCCCATACCACTTTGAAACTTTTGAAAGGAATTAACATTTTAAAAACATTAATTTCCATATAAATAAATTCTTAAAAACCATTTTAAAAACATGGACATTAATTAAAAAGATTTAGAAAGATAAATCTTTAAAACATTTAAAATTCTGATTTTGATAGAGTTTCCTTCCGAAATTCTTAAAATATTCATTTTGGAATCATTTAAAAGTCTCATAATTATAAAATAAAACATTTAATTTGAAAATATCTTTGTATGCTTTTAAGGGAAGCTTTGACAATTTTATAACGGCGGTAATTAGCCGCACCCTCCGTATAAGTTAAAAAAACATTATTACCTTAATTTTGTCGAAAAGGTTAAAAAGCACCTTGTTTGGAAAACGACAGAAAGATTCCTTTATAAACCTCTTATAAAAAGTAAAACATGGGTATAAATGAATTTAACCCATATTCTTGTAAATAGTAAAAAAAAATTTGAAATATATTTTTAAGAAACATGGATGTGGATGATAAAGAGATCCCAATAAGTTATTATGTATAAACAACCTCGGATAATGAAGAGATTGCGAAATAACCCTTAACAATTTGGTAACTTATGAAACATACAACCCATGAAAGAGGTATCATACAATTAATATGTAAATACACATAAATAAGAGTTTATTACACAAATAATATAATTATGGGCAGTACATACACCACACAAAAGGTGATGGTGGCAATATGGCATGAATCTCACGGGAATAAGGAGTGAGATGAAAAACCCTTACCTTGTACTTTTCCTTGGTTGGGGTAGGTTAACCTCCTGTATAATGGTGAAATAATTGTTATTAGATTATACAATAATCATATATATTAATATGATATCATATATGATCTTTTAATATTGATTTGATAATAATATCTTAGTATTATCGTTGTTTCGGGTGTTAACTTACTTGTTTTCTTTTATATGTTTTGTTATATAAGACATGTTTGTAATGGATAGGTTGTATATTATTCATATCCAGAATGATATCAAGTCCATAAACATCATTTTTAAATCATCAAATGATAATTATACTTTAATGGATACGATGGAGAATGAATCTCATCGCGTTCGTGGAGACGGTAGTCCGTACGTACGCACGAGCGACAATAACATTCTTTTGATCTTAAAATAATAAATAAATGTTTGTTATATCATATATACAGAATAATTAACATGTTTTATTTATTATTTACATGAGTTACATATCATTATTATACCCATCCAAATAATAATATATTGAATAACAATTACACCACGACGTGGAGACGGTAAGCCGTACGTACGCACGTATGGTGACATGTTATTCAAAGGGTGGATAGAATACTGAATATGGTTGTACCATATTTATTATAACATCACAGTATATATAAGATACTGGATTTATTATTTTATAATGGTAATAACAAAGAAAGAAGAAGTCGAAGAAGAAAGGAACTTGAAAAGGGGTGGTGAAAACATTACATGTTCATCGGGTTCTTCCTTTTGATTTGATCAAAAGGGCTCCATAGGTTGGCTTTCTGATCAAACTAAGGACTCTAGGTTGTATTGAGGGAAGTTGGGAGTGTATTTGGGCAGAGTGTGGGCGAACCAAAAGGCTTTGAAGGTGTGAAGAAATGAGAAGGAGGAGTGCCCTTTTATAAGAGGGGTGAGGGGCACCTTTGAAAAAGCTAGAAATGTTAATTTATAATAAATTCATATTCGGTTTCTAATGGCTCCAAAGTTGATTATTTAAATTTTAAGGTTGGTATAGGTAGAATACAACTCAACCAATAGAATTTAGACAGGTTAGGGTACTTATATTAACCTTATATTTAAGTATTAACTCTAAGTTAATTAGTTTCACTTTTAAAATGTCTCTTTGTATTTTTATATAATATGGTTAATAAACATACTATATACATCCAAGAGACCCCCAAGTGGTCCATTAATGAAGAAACTATCATGATATAAGTCTCTTGGACGAACCTTAGATTTTTAAGAAATTAATATCAATTAATAATATAATATTTGTTTTTAGAACTGTTTTATGTCAATTTTGACACTATTCAATAGTTGATTTTTGTGAAACTCGTAAAAGATTGATTACTTCGAAAAAAGTCCATTTAATAAATCCTAATATATCATATTATCCTATAAAATTAGTTTAATTCATTAAAAGTTTCATATTATATTTATTTGGGTATTTATAATATCAATTATTTTAATTTTTCACTATTATAGTAATTAATTCATCATCATTGTGTCATAAATAAATTAAATTATTTAATGTATAAAAATTATAAATAAAATACCATTATGTAGGAAATCTTTTTATATTTCTAATTAATATTTATAATCTAAAATCCAACATATATAACACTATGTAAAAAATTCGTTTTCTAAAAGATATATGCTTGTGTCATTTTTGTATTCATTTTAACTTAATTAAAATAAAGTGTCCCTATCACCTACAAGTGGCACCATGGGGTCTCCAAATCGACCCAAAGATGACTATGGTCGAACATGTATCAACAAATAATTCTAGGACACGTTTTAGGGAAATTTAATATTATTATAATATTATTTTTTAACCATTATTTACCGGATTTACCCTTAACCATGGTAAATAAAATATTTACAGCAGTAATTATTCAAAATGTCTAAAAATAAAAGTTACCTATTTACACAATTTGAACATTCTGATTCCAAATATGGAATCCATTTTTCTAAATTCAAAACACAAAATTGGAAGAAATTAATTTAAAATTAATTCCCGTTGTCAAAACAAAAAGCGCGTTTTTAAGAGATAATAACTATCAAAAGATTGACACTTGTTTATGTTCAGTTTAATTGTAAAATTATGTCCAATGACCAAAATAATATTAAACGGTAAAACTATATTCTAAATATACTTTAAATCCACTCAAATTCATAATTTATCACTATTAATTATTTTGATTAAAAAAGTTGTTTTTAATTAAAATTTAGTAATTTTCACTATTCATCAAAATATTAAAGTTATCCGAAAAGTACCAAAATTTCACCTTAGGCTAAATTTGATATTTCGAATCCAAAAATGAATTCCATTTTTAAATATAAATTATATATAATTTCAAAAAGTAGGTATTACTATTCATAATAGCTAGTTTGATTAGTTGTAGTGTGTGTTAGAACTCGAAGTTGCGTACAACACACGCTACTGTATTATTCAAAGGAAAGCGTACCGTGGAAGCTTGAGATTTTCATTTTAAATTTTTGATGTCCCCATTTAGTCAAAAAGTATAAAATATTGTATTTAGAAAGGGTTCACTATTAAAGTTGGCAAAAGTGCAATACTGAAAATGAGTTTGTTCTTACATTATGTCTAAAAATTAATAATATGGATTCTAAAATTATAGGGATTATAAAAAGTTTAAAATTTAGTTAATACTATTCATAATCCTTTTTGAACATCTTGTTTGGTAAGTCAGGGTGCGCTTGAACTCGGTGTTTCGTGTTGTGCAAGTTATTGAATTATTTTGAAGAAATAACACACTATGAAATCTTAGGGTGTTACATTCTCCCCTCCTTCAATAAATTGCGTCCTCGCAATTTGAAATTGTTCTTAGAAAATAAAAGGTTTAAAATTGAAAATATCTTTGTTTCAAAACCCACATCAGAAATTAGGTTACTAAAATCTAGTCTTAATATGAGGAAAAGAGAAATGAAAGGGTCACCACCAAATTATGATCTCGGTTAGGAGAACATTGGTGGTAATTAGAGACATATAATTAGAGGAAAAACGTAAATATTTATAGGTAGTGATTGAGGTCATCAATCAAAAACAAGTATAAAATTGAGGTCCTTAAATTCATCAATCTATGATGATTTGAAATACCAACGGTTCAACAAAACATAGGGTATTGGGATAACCCATTTTTGACGTTTCAAAATATCTTAGTTGAAATCCCACATCGAAAAATGAATTAATGAGGCCTCTACTTAAAATAAAGAGTGGAAAGTGTGAAGATTACCGAAAATAACAAATACTAGGGTTCAATATTGGAAAATATAGATATGGAAGAGAAATATAACCATCATTTATCTGATGGAGAGTGGTAGAGAACATGGCTATGAAAAGGCCAACAATCCCAAATCCATAAATTATTGATGATTTAAGGTACCATCTAGGACAACATTTTTATTCTAAGTTCCTTTCCATAATGTTGAGGAATTTATTTATGATATTGGCTAAGATCATAAGGAGATATACTTTACTTTATAATTAGAGTTTTATCCATTAATAAATTTCTACCACAAACTCATCTTTCACTATAAAAGATAATAGAACGTAAAAAAAATATATTCTATTTATCCTATTCGTATAGGGTTAAAAACACGAATTTATAATTCATCTACCAGATCCTTTTAAAAAAACTACATTATTTAATCTTGGACATCACGTGGGTCAGTGGTAGGTGATACACCCTTGTCGCCCTTCGGTTGCGGGTTCAAGTCTCGCGGCCTTGCCGAACGCGACGGGTTGCCGCCCGACCTCTGGGTTGTCCTTTTATGGAAATCCAAAATAATCCAAACTAGAACTATCCAAAATACTTCTGTCCAAACTCATAGTCCAACATTTATAAGGAAGGTAAAAATAATGTAGATTCTTTTTACCCCGTAATAGCATATGAATACCCTCATCATGTATTCTTTTAATACAATGAAACATCCTGAATTACCATATAACCTTATTGATTACATTCATGATCCCTTATTCCTTAAAGAATAATAGATATACTCCTTCAATCCAAAATTTTTTTTAAACCCCAAAAATGATGGAATATATAAATCATTAATCAGTTTCAAGGTAGTCAAGAATATCCAATATAATTTATCCAAATCAATCATGTATTATTCCAAAATCACTACCTCGGTATCAGAACTATATTATGGTTTATCATTCTCTCAACCATATATTTTCCAAAAATTTATCCTGCTATTGAGTCACTTTTCTTTGTTCCACACAATCTCAAGTCCTTAATGAAACAGTACTGCAGTACAATCTTTATATACTCCATAATTATTATAACAAGTTCATTGTTGATACAACACTCAAATGACATAATAACTCTAATCATTCCTCTTCATCTGTGGTAGTATCATAACTTGATTATTATCCAATAGAATCATTTGCGGCACAGTCTGATGACTGGGACATAGGTTCGCGTAGTGTCCAAACTCCTTGGAAATGAATCATTGTACATTTAAAACCATTTTCTTACCCTTGCAGTCACGTACATTGTGCCCTTTTCCTCCACACTTATAACAAACTCACATTCCTTTCAGGCAAGTTCCAGGGTGTTTCTTCCCACATTTATCACATATGAAAAAATTCATCTTTTTCCTCTTCCCTTTACCCATCTTTCTCTCTTCCATCCTTTTCTTCTCTTGCTTCCCTTCAAATCCATAGAACTCAGTAAACTCTTTACTTATATTATCAACATGTGATATTATTTCTTCATATGATGATAATACATGCGAGACTATTTCTCTTATAAATTCTAGCTTAAGACCATGAAATATATGATCCTTCTTTCTCTTTGTATCATGTGCATTGCTGGAGTTCTCATTCCTTCTACTAGGCGCCATTTCTAAACAATGGAATACACTAGATTAGTTTATGAATAACAATACCTAATCCCAATCTTGTGAAACACATATCATAAATTAAATAGTTTATGGATATAATCCATAATCATAAAAATGTCTCTTTTGAGGAAGTATATACTCATAAACCCTTCATAATGATTTGTAAATAAAATGAGAGTTATCCTAAGCATACCCCCCGAGAGTGTCGTAACAAAGAGTGCAGCAAGGCCCGTTGTCGTGCACCAATTCCCGTTACAGTCTAGATCAAAGCGGTGTTTTCGGGTTTTACCTCTAGGTACATCTGTGCCAGAGCCGCCTCTACCTGCTCATATCCAGACAGGGATTTATTTCTCAGAAAACTCACAAAATATCTACAATACCAAAATTATAGGAAGTTCTTCTATACTAATCCTCAAATTTAAAATCTAGCTTCCAAGGTTTGTACTAAACTTCCTCTGATACCAACTGTAACGCCCCAACCCTAGTTGCCCAGAGTCGGTGCATTATTACATAACATTGTCATGATCACAAGAAAGATCAAATCTCGAAAGACCGATTGGTTTAGTAGCCTTGGAAACACTAGATATTTTCTTAAGTCTTACATTACATCATAAAATAAAAAAAAATACTATAACAACATATTGTCTCCATAATCCACACTCATATCCCCACATAATATCCCGGTAGGTCATTCATAATTTACTTCTTCACTTCCTGGGAAAAATAAAACATAGAAAAGGGGTGAGCTCAAATGCCCAGTAAGGATAACAATATAGCAAAAACTTTCATAATAAGCATAAACATTTAAGGCAATGCATTACTAAAATAAAATCCTTTCAATCTTGAACTTTTAACATAGTATGGCATAAATAAAATGAAATAATTCCATTTACTTATTCACATGGATATTCTACAAATCGAATAATCACATGCAAAATCAATAACCACTTTCATAATTATGCAATGCATAATGCTGAACTTTAATTTCTTTGTCAAGGCCTCATCCCAAGACCTTGGGGCTAACTCTAACCGGAACCCAACCCGGAGTTCCTCTAATAATCGGACACCAACCCGGAGTTCCTCTAATAACCGGAGACCAAACCTGAGTGCCTCTATTAACCGGAGACCAAACCGGAGTGCCTCTAATAACCGGAGACCAAACCGGAGGGCTTACTTTTACCGGTCCCCAACCTGGAGGGCATACTTTTACCGGTCCCCAACCCGGAACATACTTGTCTAACAAATTCATCTGAATGAAAGGTTGAAATATAACATAAACATTCGGATTAAAAATAACTTATGAAATGTCAATACTTTAAACAAAAACCATGAGTGAGATAAGAATAACTTATCTACAGTGAAAAATATCACAAAACCTTCAATAAAATATGGATGTCTTGTATCATAATAAATCGACTTCAAATAAGCTTAAAATCCATCAAGGGATGAGGACATAGATGAAATCAAGACTATTTTAGAGAAATATCTCTTTTTTTAAATCATTTTAAAAGTAACACATTTATAAAGGAAGTAATTAAAAAGAGATTTTGGAATCAAAGTGTCCCATACCACTTTGAAACTTTTGAAAGGAATTAACATTTTAAAAACATTAATTTCCATATAAATAAATTCTTAAAAACCATTCAAAAAACATGGACATTAATTAAAAAGATTTAGAAAGATAAATCTTTAAAACATTTAAAATTCTGATTTTGATAGAGTACCCTTCCGAAATTCTTAAAATATTCATTTTGGAATCATTTAAAAGTCTCATAATTATAAAATAAAACATTTAATTTGAAAATATCTTTTTATTCTTGTAATGGAAGCATTGAAAATTTTATAATGGTGGTAATTAGCTGCACCCGCCGTATAAGTTAAAAAAACATTCTTACCTTAATTTTGTCGAAAAGGTAAAAAAGCACCTTGTTTGGAAAACGACAGAAAGATTCCTTTATAAACCTCTTATAAAAAGTCAAAAAATGGTATAAATGACTTTAACCCATATTCTTGTAAATAGTAAAAATGTTTTGAAATACATTTTTAAGAAACATGGATGTGGATGATAAAGAGATCCCAGTAGATTATTACGTATAAACAACCTCGGATAATGAAGAGATTGGGAAATAACCCTTAACAATTTGGTAACTTATGAAACATACAACCCATGAAAGAGGTATCATACAATGAATATGTAAATACACATAAATAAGAGTGTATTACACAAATAATATAATTATGGGCAGTACATACACCACACAAAAGGTGATGGTGGCAATATGACATGAATCTCACGGGAATAAGGAGTGAGATGAGAACCCCTTAACTTGAACTTTTCCTTGGTTGGGGTAGGTTAATCTCCATTATAATGGTGAAATAATTGTTATTAAATTATACAAGAATCATATATATTAATATGATATCATATATGATCTTTTAATATTGATTTGATAATAATATCTTAGTATTATCGTTGTTTCGGGTGTTAACTTACTTGTTTTCTTTTATATGTTTTGTTACGTAAGCCATGTTCGTAATGGATAGGTTGTATATTATTCATATCCATAATGATATAAAGTACATAAAAATCATTTTTAAATCATCAAATGATAATTATACTTTAATGGATACGATGGAGAATGAATCTCATCACGTTCGTGGAGACAATAGTCCATACCTACGCACGAGCGACAATAACATACTTTTGATATTAAAATAATATATAAATGGTTGTTATATAATATATAAAGAATAATTAACATGTTTTATTTATTATTTACATGAGTTACATATCATTATTATACCCATCCAAATAATAATATATTGAATAACAATTACACCACGACGTGGAGACGGTAAGCCGTACGTACGCACGTATGGTGACATGTTATTCAAAGGGTGGATAGAATACTGAATATGGTTGTACCATATTTATAATAACATCACAGTATATATAAGATACTGGATTTATTATTTTATAATGGTAATAACAAAGAAAGAAGAAGTGGAAGAAGAAAGGAACTTGAAAAGGGGTGGTGAAAACATTACCTCTTCTTCGGGTTCTTCCTTTTGATTTGATCAAAAGGGCTCATTAGGATGGATTTCTCATCAAACTAAGGCCTCTAGGTTGTATTGAGGGAAGTTGGGAGAGTATTTTGGGAGAGTTTGGGCGAACCAAAAGGCTTTGAAGGTGTGAAAAAATGAGAAGGAGGAGTGCCCTTTTATAAGAGGGGTGAGGGGCACCTTTGGAAAAGCTAGAAATATTAATTTATAATAAATTCATATTCGGTTTCTAATGGATCCAAAGTTTATTATTTAAATTTTAAGGTGGTTATAGGTAGAAAACAACTCAACCAAAAGAATTTAGACAGGTTTGGGTACTTATATTAACCTTATCATTAAGTATTAACTCTAAGTTAATTAGTTTCACTTTTAAAATGTCTCTTTGTATTTTTATATAATATGGTTAATAAACTTACTATATACATCCAAGCGACCCCCAAGTGGTCCATTAATAAAGAACTTATCATGATATAAGTCTCTTGGATGAACCTTAGATTTTGAGAAATTTAATATCAATTAATAATATGATATTTGTTTTAAGAACTCTTTTATGTCAATTTTGACACTATTCAATTGTTGATTTTTGTGAAACTCATAACAGATTGAGTACTTCGAAAAAAGTCAATTAAATCAATCCTAATATATCATATTATCCTATAAAATTAGTTTAATTCATTAAAAGTTCATATTATATTTATTTGGGTATTTATAATATCAATTATTTTAAATTTTCACTATTATAGTAATTAATTCATCATCATTGTGTCATAAATAAATTAAATTATTTAATGTCTAAAAATTATAAATAAAATATAATTATGTAGGAAATATTTTTAGATTTATAATGAATATTTATAATATAAAATCTAACATATATAACCCTATGTAAAAATTGTTTTTCTAAAAGATATATGCTTGTGTCATTTTTGTATTCATTTTAACTTAATTAAAATAATGTGTCCCTATCACCTACAAGTGGCAACATGGGGTCCCAAAATCTACCCAAAGATTCCTACAGTCGAACATGTATCAACCAATAAGGCTGGGACACGTTTTAGGGTAATTTAATATTATTATAATATTATTTGTTAACCCTTATTTACCGGATTTACCCTTAACCATGGTAAATAAAATATATACCGCAGTAATTATTCAAAATGTCTAAAAATAAAAGTTACCTATTTACACAATTTGAACATTCTGATTCCAAATATGGAATCAATTTTTCTAAATTCAAAACACCGAAGTGGCAGAAATTAATTTAAAATTAATTCCCGCTGTCAAAACAAAAAGCGTGTTTTTAAGAGATAATAACTATCAAAAGATTGACACTTGTTTATGTTCAGTTTAATTTTAAAATTATGTCCAATGACCAAAATTATATTAAATGGTAAAAATATATTCTAAATATACTTTAAAACCACTCAAATTCATAATTTATGACAATTAATTATTTTGATTAAAAAAGTTGTTTTTAATTAAAATTTAGTAATTTTCACTATTCATCAAAATATTAAAGTTATCCGAAAAGTACCAAAATTTCACCTTAGGATAAATTTGATATTACGAATCCAAAAATGAAGCCCATTTTAAATTATAAAATATATATAATTTCAAAAAGTAGGTATTACTATTCATAACGGCTAGTTTGATTGGTTGTAGTATGTGTTAGAACTCGAAGTTGCGTACAACACACGCTACTGTATTATTCAAAGGAAAACGTACCGTGGAAGCTTGGGATGTTTCATTTTAAATTTTTGATGTCCCCATTTAGTCAAAAAGTATAAAATATTGTATTTAAAAAGGTTTCACTATTAAAGTTGGCAAAAGTGCAATACTGAAAATGAATTTGTTCTTACATTATGTCTACAAAATTCATAATATGGATTCTAAAATTATAGGGATTATATAAAGTTTAAAATTTAGTTAATACTATTCATAATCCTTTTTGAACATCTTGTTTGGTATGTCAGGGTGCGCTTGAACTCGGTGTTGCGTGTTTTGCAAGTTATTGAATTATTTTGAAGAAATAACACACTATGAAATCTTGGGGTGTTACATTTGGACCCCTCTTGTGATTATAAATTGGAAAAATAGTTTCCTTATTTTTATTAATAATAATATATAATTTTTACATTTTTTTACCAAAAAATTTTAGTGAATGTAATTAAAATTAATTACAATGTTTAAGAGGAAATTTAGGTTAATAAGGTACTAAATATTAAATTTAATACCTAAAATGATCAATAAGATTTTCCAAAACCCATTTTCTAGACAGTAATCATCCTTTAAACTTTAATTATTTATCTGTTTATGGTTTTTATTAATTTTTTTGTGAAAAATTTGGGTAAACCTTACTTGTTTCCAAAAATTCCAAGTGTTTCCTTTCCCTTTCATATATAGGCCACCAAATCTCCCTCTCCTTGATGCCACTAAAAAAATAGGTTGGGGAAATATAAGACCATTAGACTTCCCAAAATATCTCCCATTATCTTTGAATCATTCCATTGGGATGAAAAAAATCCAAGGAATCTTTTTTTCAAAAACCAAAATGAGCTACCTAATTAAGAGGAAATGTCTTCTATCAAACTCCTTTATTTTATTTTTATTCTCTACCCATCTAATCTCTCTATTCATTGATTTAAAAAAATAGTACATTAAATATAATAGGATTTTTTATATACTTGGTTTTACCTAAAATTAAACATACATCCATTTAATGGTTAACATACATACTATTTACATTTATGGAGAACTATCTCCTCAGGAAATGATGATGGTTTATTTTTCCATTACCATCGATCATAGTAGAAATTATGATGGAAAATATAATTATATATATTATATATTATATTAATTATTTTTTATATCTTATTTAATTCTTTTACAACACAAGTTTTAATATATTATATTTTCAGTTAATACGATAATTTCGTTTGAGGAAGTATGGACAACTGCCCCTTAAAGCGGTTTGATTCATTCCTACACATCATAGAATGTATTAAGGATGGGTTCTATGAAATTATATTATATAAATGATATAATATTTAATATTTAATAATTATATATATATATATATATACATATGTGTCATTTAATTTCCTTCTTCCAATACAATAATAAAAACAGAAACAATATTCAAGCGTATATAGGACTTACTTTTTCCATGAACAGTGTAATCTATTTAATACATATATGTTCTATAGATTATTTTCATAAAAATATTCTATATATACATGATATTTATATCATTTTTTAAATTATTTAAATATTTATATAAGTATAAAGGCCAATGATATAACAAATTATGACGCATGCATAAAATAAATTGAATATTACCCGAATATAATCAATAACAACGAATTGATAACAAGAGGGTAATAAATTGTAAAATTTAAAAAATATCTGTTATTATATATATATATGGTTCTTTAAGATTAGAATTATAAAATTATATTTATTATAAATGTTTTTTTAATGTACAATGTAATTCAAGAAACATGGTAATGAGATTTCATCTCACATCTTATTTCAGTGAGTTACATGCTTTATTCACTACACATTCCTTTTGTATGGTGTGTATAATGTCAATGGATGTACTAAATTATTCTTATATTTAAATTTATGGATATTTACATATCCATTTTATGAACTTCATTCCACGAGGGTTGAAATTTCAAAAGATACCAAATCTGAAAAATAGTTTTGTTTCAATTTCACTTCTCCGAGACTCATGTTTTCTATGAACTTAAATTAGTTTTAAGCTGAATATACATCAATTTTACTTATTATATCATGTATATATATATTTTCAAGATATTTTATGTTTAATTTAATTTCTTTTTCTGACATGGATAATATTATCTCAAGTTACCAATTGATATGTGTTTATTGAAATAATCACATTTCTTTTCAAGATTGTTTATGTTTATTATTATTGTGATGAAATATTATGATCCAACTAGAATGAAAAATCATGTATTTTATTCTAATATATATATTCATGTTATATTCATGTTTTTGTACCATTTTCCATATCTTTGGTAAATTATATAGTTAGGAATATATTTTTATGAAATCCCAATGTTACCCTCTCTTCAGTCAGAAATATAGGTTTTGTAAAAAGGGGTTCCAAGAATATTGTACCGCTATCCTATAATATTTAAAATTCATTTTTTAATTTTTTTTATATTACATATACATTCAATGGGACAATGTTTTTTATTTTTATGCAAGTAATTTTTCTGACCTTTTTCTGAGAAAACAAAATGTTGTTTTTACCTCATACATCATGTAAGAATATAAACTCAGTTATTTCATTGAAGCTTACGTTGTATTTTTAAATGGACAGTTTTAGAGGAAATTTTTTTCAAAGTAATTTAGAAGGAATTTTTTTATAATTGTTTTCATGCATATTTTATAAGTTTCAAGGAAAACTATGTTTAAAATGTTTTCAAGCCATATTTATAAATTTAAAAATTATTATCAATGAAATGGGTTTAAAATGATTTTGATGCCTATTTCATATTTTTTCAAGTAAATAGGTTTCCAAACCATTTTCATGATAAAATTATATTTTTTCAATGTTTTTTCATTGAAAAATGTTTTTAAAATACTTTCAATCTTATTTTAATTGTTTTTATTGAAAATTGATTTCAATTAGAAAGAATTTCCAAAATATTTGTAGCAATAATTTTATGAATTCAAGGTAATTTCTAAGAAAATGATTTTCAAACAATTTTATGTATTAAAAATACTTTTTCATGTTATAAATGAAATCTTTCTCATAAAACGTTTTTGAAAGTTATTTCAACATTATTATCGATATAGGAATATATAAGTTGATATTACTCATTCCCTTAAATGAAAAGATCTAATGTGACAATTCATATTATTTCTAAGAATCAGTTGTGTTTATTTCATGTAACTTTGGAAACCTATTTCTCTTTCATAGGTCATATGTCTTGAAAATCCATTTCACAATCATGGTTATGATTTTGATGAAATGATATTGAAAATTTTATCTTTTTCCATTGTATAAAATATTTTTATATTTTTATGATACCAATTTTATTTTATGTAATAAGATATAATTGTTTATGATTTTGTGGAATATCTATGTATGATTTCACTATGAGGTGGGTGTGACCTATATTTCCCTTAAATTAATTTTGTAATGATTTATATATCATGAGTCAGAAATGTATTTAATTATAAATGAATGTTGTTCAGTATTACAAGGCTGGAATGGGAAATAAACTTGGATCAGTAACAAAGGGAAAAAATGAGGGGTAAACACAATTCGGTAATATAGGGATGAAACAATGAGTGAACTTAGTTTAACAAAACAGAGCTAGAATGGGGTGTAAACACTATTCATTAATGGAATTTGACCAGTAAGATAGAATTGGATGTGCTTCCTAGAATACTATAGAAATCATTATATATTCTTATGTTTCATCCACAATTCCATGTTTAATTCCAATGTTATTTTTTCATGGATTATGTTATTTATTTCATTATGATTCATGTATTGGTATCATCCTTAATTTATTCAATGATTCATGTAAATGATATTTGATATAGTGGTTATTATCATTCAATTCCAGGATAATGTTCTCATACTTTTATTATTGTAATTACAGTTATATATCTTCATTATTGACCCTTAATTGTCTTTTTAGCTCACCCATTTTATTTTTCCTTCAATAGGTTATGAAGATATGTATTATGTTTGATGTTTCCATGAAGGTCTATAGTCATGAAGAACCTAGTTCAGGATAATGCAGCTCAGTTATCTTTCAGTGTTTATATTTCTATGTTTCTAAAGGCAGTAGACTAATACATATTTTCAGAAGATATTAGTATAATGTTTTAGGTATTACTCCAAATTAATGTAATGTATATGTATTGAAAGATGTGTTCACTATAGTTAGTATTAGAAAAATGGTTTAGTTAACCATTGGATGATAGGATTAGAAAACCATATTGACGACCCATAGGACATGTCTAAGGAAATGTCTATAGATATGAAATAGAATATGAAATTGTCTTATAATGTTTCTAATTGATATAGGGAGTCCTTCTTAGGAATACTTATTTTTCTTGATACTACAAGACATTCTGGCCCTGAAATTGATTTACCTTGGATTAAAAACATTGAAAAGATGTTCTAGAACTGACTCGGGTAAATCTGGTACACGACAATGGGCCAGCTACACACCTGATTTGACACTCTCATGGTATATTGTTTTGGAATTCCAAAACACTTCGTGAACCATTTTGATTGATTTAAATGTATTTTTTCTATTAATAACCTAGTATAAAACATGGTTGTCATATATTAATGATGGTGTCATAATTTATACATTCTATAAGTAATTATATTCATGATTATGTGGTTTTCTTCATTGAAGATTAATGCTAAATCTATGCTTCTTTTTTTAGTTAGGGGCATGGATCAGAAGGAACTAGATTAAAATTGAATGTGATGGAAATTTTCTTGTTGATAATTCAATTGGAATGATTAATGGAGTGAAAGACATTGTGATCATTCCTAATATGTTTTCATAGAGGATGATTAAAACTGGGTATTGTAACCAACTCTCAGACTCACCACGAAAGAGAATGAATATTTTCCCCTGGATATTAGGGAATGAAGAACATGGGAACAAAAATGATTTTGTTAACTTTTTTTAGAAAATTTTGATAGAATCACATATTTGAATTTCATAGATGAAAAAGAAGATGTTTATAATATGGAATAAAAGAACACAAAACATGAAACTGTAAAGAAAAATGATGAGTTTGGTGAATGAAATGGATGAGAATATTCACCTCTATAAGACATGATAGAAGAGTAAGCGTTTAATGTTTTTAATAAATGATCATTATGCAACTCAATTCCCAAAAATCCAATCTCTTGAGGAGGATCAACATGGTAGTATGAGTAATGGTTATATTGTGGATAACGATGAGTCGATATTAATGTTAATTTTTATGTTTAGAGTTTAATTTATTAACCATATGGGTGTTTAAGAATATATATAAATAAATAGTTATACATTTAATTATTTTATGGTACTTAATTTCTTCTAAATGTTTATTTTAGTGTTCAGGAATCATGTTATTTTATAGATATCCAATTCATGAAGTAATAGATGAAATATAAATTGTTTGAGTATTAACTATGTAGTGAATTATTTTGATTGGAATATATCAAGAATATATATTTCCTTATATTGTTGTTCATAAAATTCATTACTCAAAGATAATATAATGATAAAAAATGTCTTCCAAATACCTTATTTTTTGTTGAACTGATTGTCTTATAAATCATTATTGATTTATGACATTGAGGCCCTCATATATTCTTTGATAATTCATCTCTTTGTGGTTGATGATCATAGTATATCACTATAAATTTTTATCCATTTCCCCCATTTCCATTCTTCACTCCCAACCAATGTTATCCTCTGTTGAATCCTATTATATGTTATATTTGGTAACCATTCGGGTTGTAGTTTTCCCTTTTAAAGGGATGTTTTTATATCCATTTTCATGATGATGTAATTTATGAAGGAAAAATTAAAGTATAAATCCTTTAAAAACCCAAAAAAATTTGAGGGTGAAATTAATTTTAGGGTGGTAGAATATAACACCTCATGATTTTTTTTGAATTTATTTAACCTTAAATATATTTTTCATTTCACATAATGATTATAATAGTTTATTTTATATTAAATAATTGTGCATGTCTTTAATTATATAGAAACCCTAGTTAATCATGCCCTAAATACAACAGAACTTTTACCTTCACTACATTGAACCCCGATATTAGCATCTGACATGGCGTGTGTTACACGTAACACCGACAAGGCTTATACAAGAATTACCACCCAGTTTCTATGTAAATTAAATTTATGAATATAATTATTTAAAGGAAATAATTTTAATCTAGAAAATAAACATAGTAATATGTATAGTTAAAACTACTCTTCAAATATTTTTATTATTTATATAAAAACTACATATTGTCAATGAATGATATATATTTTTCTGTAAAATACATATTTGTTTTAAACTACTATTTTCTAAATTGAACTGTATATAATGTCCTTCAATGAAAAATAATAGATTTAATGTCAGTCCAAATTAGAAACAAAATTTTATAAAATTAACAAAATTTTTGAATTTATAATGTCTAAATTATCTTTGGTAATTTTTTTTTCATTTTTATGAGGAACATGATTTTTTGATTAATATTGAAAATACCATATATTAATTAAATGTTTATTTTTCATATAATTTCATTATAATGAAATATTGTATTTTAAATTGTTTCCAATGTTTATTTATATAATATTTTTATAAATTAATCCAATTTAGGTCATTGGATTCAATTTTACATTAAAATTGGGTAAAAAACACAACAAAGGTCGCAATGTCTTAACATTAAACTCTCGATGTAATGTCCCATCAACAAGATTAACTTTAGACTAATTTCTAAAAAATTGTTAATTTTAATTTTTAAGAATTTATTCCATATATATATGAGAAATAATTTATAATTTCAACAATAATGTTTTCAAAAAATTTACTGAAATTGATTAAAATTAGTTACAATGGTTTAGAGAAAAGTTATTTTTAAAAGTTATAAACCATAAATTTATGACCTATATAAATCTATAAACCTGTGAAAAAAATTTATAACCATTAATATATCATTTATATTACAGTAGTGATTCAGTTTTTTCTGTATGGCTTTGGATAGGTAAAAATGTTGGTAAAATTAATTTTTTTTCCAAAATGTGATGTGTGTCCTTTCCCTTCCCTATAAAAGGACACCGCAATATCCTATTCTTAAATCCTCTGAAACCACATAGGATACTACATAATCTACCCAATAATTCTACCAAAATGCAAATATTTCTCTTAGAAGCCTCTTATTTAACGTAAATCAATCCATGGATGTCTTTTTGCACAAACCAAAAGGACTTACCTAATTAAGAGGTAACATATTATCTCAAGCTCTTATCTTTTATTTCCATTATCCACCACTTACACTCTATTTATTACATAATTATAAAACAAAAACATTATCATAGATATACTATTATGTTTTAGTACTATCTGTTTTACATGAACTTACACACAAATCTATCTAATTGGTAACGAAAATACATTTTACATGTACGATGAATTACTGTCTCAATAAGTAAAGATAGTTCATTTTTCATTTACCACCTCTCATGGAAGAGAATATAATAGAAAATTTATTTATATATGTTATATAAAATATTTATTCTTTATTTATTCTTTTTATTATTTTATAAAAAAAGTTTTATACTTTCCATTTTTTGTTAGCATGATAATTTTATTTGAGAAAGTGCTAACTACCGCCCCATCAATGCGATGTGATTCATTCATACACTACATAGAATTTATTAAGTATTAGTTTAGGGAACATATATTATATATATAGTATAATAAATATAATTTAATAATGTTAATATAAATATATAGATACTTATATTTAATTTTATATCATCTTTTCTATTCAAAATAAAAAAATAAAGAACGTTCATGAGTACCTACAACTTACCATCTCTATCAATGATGTATTCCATTTAATACATATATATAATATAGATAATTATAATAAACATATAATTTATATACATTATATTCATATCAAATTTGCATTCTAGAAATAACTATATATGTATAAGTACCAAATACACAACAAATTAAGACACATGTATTAAATAAATGGAATAATACCCGAATTGAATCCTTGACCTAAGACAATTTACAATAGGGTAACATAAAGTCACAATAAAAAAATATGTTGTATTTTAATTTATAATAAGGTTATTTAAAATATCTATACTAAATGTTATGTTTATTATACTGGTGTTGTTTTACAAGTATAAAGAGAGTCAGCAATTTATTTAGGGGATTTCATCTCACTTTTTATTTTTTATGAGATACATGCTTCATTCAACACACATTCATTTTTTGTAGTGTTTATAATACCATTGTATGTAATAATTGATTATTATTGTTAAATTTATTGGTGTTTATAGATATATTCTATGACTTTTATTTCACGGGGTCAATAATGTAGGTGTTTCAATGTTGGTAAAATAGTTTTGTCTCAAAGTTCCATCTTGTAGACTCAAGTATAGTTTTGAACCTAAATTATTTTTGAGATGTATATACATCCATTTTACATGATATATCATAAATATACATATTTTTTTTCAAATTATAAGCATCATTTAATTTCTCTGTAATACATAGAGAGTATAATCCCATGTTACCAAGGGATAAGATATTATTGATACAATCTCATCATTTTTCAAGATTCTATATATTTATGATTCATTTGATGAAATATTATGATCAACATCTCATAATAATTCATGAATTTTTTTGTTATCAAGATATTAATGATATATTCATGTATTGGTACCATATATATACTATTTGTTACATAATATAGTAAAGAAACTGTTTTTTATGAAATGTTAACATTATCATCCATTTGGTCAGAAATCTACTCGAAAGGGATTCTAGGAATATTGTATCATTATCCAAGAAAATTTAAAAGATATTTTTACCCTTCTGTTTTTTAAAAATATCATCCATTGAATATTCTTTTCCCTTTCCAAAAATGGAATTTTTTTTATATTTTTACCGTAAATAGGGAATGCATTTTTTACATCGTATGACAAGAATGGATTTACCCAACGTCAATTATTTTAATATTATTTTAAATTTTTAAATAAATAATTTTTAAGAAAATGTTTTTAATGAATTATTGAATGAATTATTTTCAATGATTTTTCAAGATTGATTTATAAGTTCACATGGAAAATTATTATTAAAATTTTATGAATCATTATTTATATGTTTTCAATGTATTTTCAAAGAAAGGGTATTCCAAAAATTTCTGGGTTTTTTCCGATGTTTTCAAATAATTTTTTTTTTCGAAAAAATTTCATGATATCTTTGTTATTTTTATTTTTTTCAAATAAGAATGATAATGATATATTTTAATCTTATATTATATGATTTCACAAATTAATGTTTTCAAAATGAGTTAATGTAATCATCATAAGACTTCTGGATATTTAGTATGAAAATGATTTTAATGTGATTTTATATAATAAAAACAATTTTTCAAAGAAGAAATGGCATTCTCCTTAAGGAATATTTTGGGACGATATTTAAAAATTATTTTCCATATAATATGACATCCATTGATGTTACTCATTCCCTTTTAATAAGTGATTTAATATTTCCATTAAAAAACTTTATATGAATTATTAAGGATAATTTCATTGTATTTATAAAAACATTACTATATCATGAGTTAAATGTTTATGAAATCCATTTCAATTTCTGGGATTTTTCTTTTGAATAAATGATTATTAAACTAGTATATTTTTTCATAAGTTATTATATTTTTATATATTTATGATACCCAATTAATTTCATGGATTAATATATGATTTTTTATGATTTTTTTCACATGTATATATGAATTCACTATGATATGGGTGGGACCAATATCTCTCTCCAATGAATTGGGTAAATATTTATATCCCACAATATTTAAATGGATATAATATGGAATAATATAGGTTTTCATTATTGTGAATGAGTGAGAAATGAACTCATTTTTGTGATACAGTTTTGCAAGGAAGAGAGAACATGGTTCATTAATATAGGGCTGAAACAATTTCCAAAATCGGTTTAATAATATAGGGGTAGAAGGGAGGTCTGAACCAAGTTTTATAAAGTAATGTTTCCACTAATTGGACATTGGTTACATTTCCATGACTACTACAAAATTAATTATATATTCTCACACAACTCCATGATTTATTCATATGTTATGATTTCATGGCTTATGTTATTTATTTCCATATAATTAAAGTCTTATGAATTACCAGGCATTGTGATTTGATGCAGGTGTATGATCTCTGATATGATAGGTGTGATCTGTTATTTCCATGATCATGTTTTTATACCCTTATACTCATAATTATTCTTACATATCTCCCTTATTTACCCAAAATTTCAATTTGAGATATCCCCATTTTCTATTTCCTTCCCCAGGTCTTAAAGATATGTATTATGTTTGATGGTTCTTTGAAGTTTGACAGTCAAGAAGAACCCAATGGGCGATAATTTAGTTCACTTATGTATCTGTTTTTATGTTTCCACATTTACAATGTCACTAAACTAATATGGCCTTTGGGTGTCTGTTTGTATTTTGTTTTCTGTATTCTATAAAAGTGATGTAATTTCAATGTATTACAAGACTGGGTATCTATATTTTTTATATCTATACATATTTTTAGTTGTTGGATAAATATTGAAGGATGATCTATGTGAATGATATAAATGTTTATTTTTTTATTTTGTCTTCTATGGGAAAAATATAAATTTTATAAATTTTATTAATCCATCTTTATCAAAGATGAACATGATAATATGACCAAATTTTTAAGATATCACTAACAACATTAATTGATTCATTGATATCCTTGTGGAAAAAATGTAGAGTTATCAGTTGGTTAAGATAGGATTTATATCCTCTTATTATGAATTCAAAATCTATATTTTTTAAATACATCATTATTTGGTGTTTTTCAGTCCTCATTATGGATATAGTATCATTGCCTTGTTTCTTTGGGAAACATCCTCAATATTTTACTTTCTTAGTTTGTAATATATCGACCAGTCATAATCTATTGTAAATTAAAACTATCTCTAGTAGTATATATTCAAATAATTTAGTATGGATATATATTTGAAGCTCTTGGGATTAATATATATCACACTTCTCCCCATATAGAAAATGACATGAAATAATTCGTTATAGAATCACTACCACCATCTACAAATTCATTTTTTTGTTAATTTTAACCCGGATTCATTAATTATAATGATGAAAAAGATGTCATCATTTCTTTTTTACATGAGGACACAACCTATTCCCTTTTATAAATTATAAATAAATATTAAAAACCCATCCCAATTTTAGGGTAATATTTATAGGTTCATTAAAAAACAACATTTTTAGTTCCATAAATCGTTATTCCCAGTAGTCTTTCAAAAAGAAAAAATAATCTAATGTGTGTTAACAAGGATTGTATATTTTATTGACCCGATATATTTCACAAAACATGCTAATAATACCCTTATAACCTATGAAAAACATAGTTATCATTTATAGTGGTTATTCTTGGATATTCGTAGACAACATAAATCATTGAAGTATGTACAAATATTCCCCATTTTCAGATTGCATTCCCCAAGATCCATAATTTTTCTGGGGGAATTTTAACATTCTAAATATGGAATATTGTTTATTAATTTTCATGGTCATTAATTGAATATAAAAATAATATTTATTCCATTTAAACCAATTTTAATATATAAGATGATCATAAATAAATATAACAAAAAATATATTAATGCATTCACCAAAGACTCTATAGATTTGATCTATCATCATAGTAAGAAAATTTTAATGAGAATAGGTTATCAATATTTTCTCATAGTGTCCATACCTCATACAGAAAGTTTTCTTGGAAATATTTTCCATATTAAAACATTATTTATGGTATCCACATAGAAATAAAATCTTCATGATGTATTGGGCCCCAATATGTTGATCGAGAAGATCATTGATGCATAATACATTATACATTTTAATGATCATGTATTTATTAAGCTCATGTTAATCAACGAAAAGACATATCAATGCATCCTAAAATAAGAAAAAGGTGACATGTTCGACCCATTTTAAAATTATAGAGATCATTATACCCTTTTGGAAATCCTCTCAAATGTTCATTTGTAAAGTATCCATTTAAATGGGATCCATTTTTTGTGATATTGTTTATATATGCAAGGATCCAGACCTAATTTTAATTAATTAATAAAACTCACAAAATAGGTCTGGAAAGAAATTTATCTTGAAATAAATCAGTTTACTCTCGTATAATAGTTATTTCATCAATTTTGATTTCCTCTCCAATCATTTAATTCAATAGTCAATCGGTTTTTGGGTTTCTTAACACATTTGATTTTTCATCCTTATATAGTTCATGATTATTCCTATGATGATACATGATAAAAGGGTTATTTTGAATATAAAATAATATATCTTTTACATATGAATTTATATGTTATAAATTTAGGGAAATAAAATATAGAACCAAAAAATCCAATTTACACCTATGGAAGAGGAATTGGATCTATAATATATATCCTCTAAAAAATATCAACTGAATCAAATATACAAATTCTAAACAAGATCATTGTTCCCCCATTGGGTTTTCAACAGTAGTTAAGTATCTTTTTCATGGGTAGAAGATACCATATTCTTTTAAATCATCTATATTATAAAATAATTCAATGAACCATAATAAATCCTGGTATTATTAAATCATGGTATGAGATCAAGGGTACCTTACATTATTTAATTATCATGATCTTCCTCAATAATAGTGATCAAGAATGTACTACCTTGTTTTGTCAATATAGGAAGTTACTAGGGAATATGTTTTTTATTTTCATGATCTTAAGGGAATTTATTTGAGTAATATTTTAAAATATTTCACTTTATCTGTAATAGTTTAGCTGTAGAAAAATTTTGGACTTTCATTCCTTATACTGTGTGAATCAGAATCGTATACTAACTTTGAATGATTTGAGATTCATTATTGGGATTTACGCACTATAAACACTTACCTAATCCCCAATGGAAATTACCCAAGTGTTTCTCTCACATTTACTATATAAAAATATGATTTCTTCCCACCATGTTTCATATCATAAAAAATTATAGGATGTTCCACCTTCAATTTCGTTTCATCATAACAATGAAAGGTTAAAATTTTCATATATACATTATAAACACAATAAAAAATATCTTCATAAATTGTGAGTTATCATATATATAAAAAAATTCAATTAATTGGAATTAATATTTTAATGAAGTAACCATTTTTAATTTTATAATTTGTTATTAAACTAGATGTATATATCTTGATTATAATAAAAGTTTCATTATAATTTCAAATATATTCATCAATTTGTTTTGCCAATTTCAAGAAAACCTACTCTAATTTCATATAAAGTGTCTGAGTAAAATAATTTATGAATTATGTGTTTTTGAAATCTACCTATTAAATATGGTCCATGTTCATATTGTTTCTAATATTATTAATGATATTCCATTAATGTTCAAAATCACCTTATTTAATATAGAAATCCAAAATTAACTTCTAATGGTCTATGAACTGGAGAACTGAAAATATATATTCAATCACACTAGAACACTGATCATCAATTAGTGTATTATATGAAATTTAAAAGTGTGTTGATTTTTCCCATAAATTAAAATAAATAGATATACTATTTCCATGGTGAAATCTAGAACTCGACATGATTTTCATTATTAAACAAATCTTGTGATAGTCGAGTGATCATTTAACTGATGTTTTATATCCCAAACCCTATCTCACTATGAATCCTTCTAAAAAATCTCTACATTTTCCATTGAACCTTATTTTGACTTGGTTGTTTTTCCTTTCCACTATTGCATTGATAAATAGAAATAAGTTCATCAATATATATAAATTAATGATTGCACATATTGGGAAACTATAAACATAAAAAGAGTATTTCATAAAATACATGTGTATAAAAACAAATATATCTATTGTATTCAATATTGGGTATCAAAAGATATTTATATTATTGAACTAGTTTTAAATTCATATATTATAATATTATTCATAATGGGTATGTAATTTAACCCAATGATATCCCCCTATAGTGTCAAATAATTTGTGTTGTTAGACCTCTTTATAATGCAACATGCGATGATTATGTTGATATTCAAAACTTCCATATGAGTTTCATTTCCCCTAGTTACATTTACAATTGATTCTACCACTATTGGATGTATACATAGAGTCATATTTTCACATATATTTCTGTACAATCATTATATTATAAAAAAATTGGGGTTTTTTCATACAAGTTGACTTGTCCCTTGGTATTCTTCCTAGGGTTTGAGCTAATATTCTACTAAAACCCCTATCAAACTAAAACATTCGATAAAAACAACTAAAGTGTCCCAATATAAAACCAACTAAAATAAAACATTAAATTAATTGTTATGGCAATACATTTCACAAATAATCACACAACCCAAGGACTTAAAGTTATAGTATCTCATCGATTAGGTAGATGGACAATATATTTGACTAAACCTGGTTTTTTATCTATAATAATATTAATCTCTACACTTTTCTAGGAATATAAAATTTCATAATCATATTAAAATATCATTGGGAATGGAATAATAAGAAATTGGTGAGCTCATATTCACAGTTAGGGGAAAATGATCAAACAAAGTGCGGTCCTAAACATGAAGGAATCCTTGAGGAGGGGACAAATATCTTATTAAAAAAATGTGATACCATATATAATAATAGTAATAAAATTATATTGGAATATAATATAATTGAAATATCATTAAATAATTGTAACATTTTTGATATGGATCAAAATACATCCCAATAATCAAATAAAATTTAATAGTGACATAATATTATTGAATATTATAGAAATAAGGTGTAATATGAAAATATTTCATAACAAGTAATTGAGAAATCATTAATTTTTTTTGAATAATATGAAAAAATTAAAAGTGTTTCAAAAGTATATTTATAGGAAAACCATTATTGTAAAAATCATTATTCCCATGCCTATGTGAAGAAACAAATTATGTACATGCCTAAAAATATGAGAAAAAATATTTTTTTCATGACTATGTGAAACTCTAATTATGTCCACACCTAACTATATCATGAGATATAAACATAATACAATTCATTGGTGGATGATATTTAACCCTATCCATCAACATCTATAAAAATGTTTTCCACATAAAATCAATCAACATTATATATTAAAAAGATCAGAGAAAATAATGGGTTTTGTAATCATTTTAGGAACATCACATCATATGATCCTAATAACTAAACATATATAAAATATAGGATTTTATATTATCAATAATATTTTTATAACATATATATGGTCTCAAATTAATTGATTTGTGATGGATAGTTCTTTGAGGGAAAATTTTAGTGAAAATATAAAAGTTATCACAAAACATTTAAAACATTGTTTTGAAATTTCATGTAAACATTAAAATAGAAAAAAACTCATGGCAGGTAAATATAATTTATTTTAACAGATAATTATTAATTTTTTCATATGGAGTAATATTCTAAGGATGAAGAAGGGTCCCAAGGGAATGGTCAATTCCTGGGGATAGATTCTGGTTGAGGGGAAAAATCCAACGACGGAAAGACTATTCTCAGTCAACAAATATGATAGAGATAAGGCCGACCAATAGGTCTAAGGAGATGGTCGATTAATCTATGGACTAGGTTCTGGGTAGTAAGAAGATAATGGCTCATTAAAAAAACAACATACCAAAAGGTAGGATCAAAAAATATAAAAACAGGGGGAGAAATAGGGAATATAGGACGGGAAAAATGGGAAGGAACATCTAGAGATCGTTATATCTACAAATAATGAAATAAATTAATAGTGAATTATGCTCACAGCTTCATTGTAAGAGAATAACGGAATCATATAGAGGAATATTAAAGGTTATTTCATCAAAAATAAAAGGGACTAGAACTATAAACAAGACCTTTTTTAGCACACGACTGCGACGAAAGAAAAATCAATATGGAGGAGTACATCCAAACATGGGGAAAGTTTGTAAATTAATTTGAATATCTCTTGAAAGTTAATATAGATATAAAGGCCCAAACCATTCATTGGGAGTTATATTTGGTATGTAATTCCAATAGATTTAGTTTAACTATTAATGACTTGGTGATTTCTTATTGTGCCCAAATCTTTCGGCCTCGAACTTGTATGGTTTCACACTTTTTGTCCAAAGTGTCGTTCGAAAAATAATAATAATAGTAGTATTAGTAAATGATCAATGAAAATAATCCAAATTAAATCAAATAAATATAGAGTGGTAAATAATGGAAAGAAATACCTATATTAATACTTTTATGTTATTTAAATAAAATCCCACAATGATGGAATTTTTAAAAAAATATAATTTATAAAATAGTTATGGGAAAATTTTAGGTACTTAAAATAAATTTATTATTTATATATAATTTTAAAAAATATAAGGGAAGGAAAAACATTTTCATGGATAAAAATATTCCATGGTTATATTAAGTGTTATTTTTACCAATGATATACTCTTATTTAAAACAGTTTTTATCAATTTAGTATTTATTGATGGTGATAATTAATTACACTAGACAAAAAATGTAAATATCATATTGAATAGTTTAATGGTGGGGTTAAATAAATCATTAAAAGTTATATTCCTGAAATAATCACTATGCCCCAGTGAATCTAAATGTGAAACGATGAAATCCTTACATTGTAACCCTAGATAGTTTATTTCACTATATGTTTTCGTATGAAAAACATATACTTCTAAATTAATTTTTAGAGCATTATCCAAATTTTATATGATTCTATAAAAATATTTTTTAATTTATCTCAATGTGTATATCAATTTGTTACTATCTATTTTCAATATCAGGAGTGGGTAATCATTATCCTTTATAAATAGATTAATAATATAAGCACTTTTATTCATTATTATCATGACGTACGTCATTAAAATATAATAAAATATACTATAATTTAATTTAATTATTATTTATAAATTTATAATATCATTCTGTTTTAGGTTTGAATATGATCTATACTAATTAATTCTATGATGTTCATGTTTTTTATGATTTTTATCAAACAAAAATTGGAATGTTAATTAGAGAATTTAATATTTATATAACCATTTAAAAAATATCTTTATTTTGTTATTTATATCATATATTTTAATAATTAAATTATCATTTTAATTCACAAAATTATTTTATAGCATTTGTTAGGTATGTGGTATCCCTAACCAAAACACAGACATATCATATTTTGTGAATGATTATATTTGTGAAAGTTTTTATTTTTGAATAATATCATTACTATATATTAAGAATTATATTATTCATAAATATTATGTTTTTTAATCACATATTTATCCTATTTAACATATATTTAGGAAACTAGATGGAAAATGATATACATTAATTCCGGGAGGTGATAGTCAGTAGAACAAATGACTTTCTTTCTCATGTCCCCCATAATGATAGGGTCACAAGGTGTCTTAAAATTTGAATCATTAAAATTACAATTATTTTATTTACCTTAAATTAATTATTCCATTATACCATTATATTCATCATAAAAAGGTGGTGTTGAAGCAAAAAAGGATGTCTTATCCTTGAGGTGGTAGTCTATACATCACATGATTGAAATTATGTTTTTTATTTATAGAAAAGAGAAATGTTTTTATATAGGTTTTATTCAATCATAGTAAAATTTAATGTAAAAATAATGATGATATCAATATATTGTAATTATTAGACTAAAATTTGAATGTAAGATGGAATAGAAAACATCATAGACATAAAAGTGTAGTCATGTTAAAATCGTTGTGTTTTCAATGGTGGAATGCTCGAGAAAGGATGTCCTAATCCAATATATTGTGAATACAGGATCATGTAAAATGAATTTTGTAATAATTAATGGGTAATGGGTAGTCATTAAAGATGAAAAATAATTCATTGAGTTTTTCTCAGTGGGGGTTGGGTGTCCCCTTTGATTAGTGGTGTGAATTATATTTTATAGAATATTTGAACTTGATATAATGATAGTATAATATTCACATTTCAAGACGACACTAAAATATATAATAACAGAGTATGGGTTAATAAAATTGATATTCCCCCAACCTAAAATTTTATCATAAGTTTTAATGACTTTTTTTAAGTCATGTAGTCATATAATTTTTCTATTACAATTTATGGTTTCATTAGGGTCAGTAATTTAAACCTATGTAATTTACTATGAATAAATAAATATAAAATGTTCTTCATTATATATTGATTATATAATAGTTTAAAATATGAAATAAAAAATTTATATACATTTTTAATGTTTAATAAATATTAATTTACACTTTATCCCATGTAATGCGTAAAAATATTGTTTTAGATATTTTTTTAAAGCATAATTTTTTTTATACGTTAAAATAATTCATTATTTTTATGTTAAGGATAAAATTTAGTTGATTATAATAAAATTAAATTTCATTTGTTTTATTATATCATAAATTTAATTACACATAATAAAATATTTAATTAAAAGGAATGATAAATATCTGTTTCTTTTATTATAAAATAGTACTTATGATTATAAATTTTTTATCCTTGGTTTTATAAATTTATAATTTTATTTTTAAAATTTATAGTTATACTTATATTATAAATATTTTATCAATTAAAAAGTTTTATAAAATTCGATTTCATATTTTTATAACAGTATGATCATAAGATTTATAGCTTTGAAAGAACTATAATTTTAACTATCTACTGAAAACAACTATTTTATATAAATTATAAAAATTTATACTAAGATAATTTTATCATTATTAATTCAGAAATTATTATTTTTATCTATAATTAAAATTAATACAAATATAATTTTTTATTAAAATATAATATATATAAAACCAATATTATTGTAAAATTAATTAATTATGATTTAAGTGTTCCTAATCCTATCTTGTAAGAATTTATAATTTAATACTATCATTTTTATCTATTATAGGATTTATTATCATTATAAATTTTCTAATCTAATTTTCATATATATTTTTTACAATTTTTTTTCATGTATATCAAGATACTCAATTTTTATATAATTAAGGGAATTTTTTAATAAAATCATTTGTTGTTAACACTAATAATATTTATTTAAAAAAATAATTTTTACAAGTCTCGTTTTTTAATAATAATAATATTTATCTTTTATATTATCATCAAAAAAATTTCACCCATTGAATTAAAAAAAACAAAAAAAATTTCTTTGGATTTATAATATTGAGTATTGTCCAACACCACTTTCAGTGTCAAAAACAAACACCAAATGTATCTCCACACACCATATAAAACATATTACATCATGGGAGTGTCACGTTGAACCCATTATTTTCCACCTATAATTATCTACTTCTCCAAAACATGTATCCTATGTAGTATGATTCATACTAAATTATAATCGATCAAATGGTAATGGGTGAATTATATGTAACAAACATACCTGTTCATATTCATCTGATATATAGTTAGAAAAATTAAGGTTTGTCATTGATATTAACTATGATATGTACCTTACATGGATACATTTCTATATAATCAATATGTGATCTTGTTTATAAAATGGCTCATAGGGTTTGATTCTCCGGCATCAACATGATTTTATATATCCACAATTTGTTCATGATTTCTTGTATCTCATGTTCGTCACCCATAAATTTTACTTGGTCAGTATCCCCACAATCATAACAACATCACTATATTTAGGGATACAATAAGATGATATTATCTTTTTTATTCTCTAAACATTATGATCTAGTATTTTTATACCCCTTAAATACTAATATGGCCTTAATTTTAAATAATTCAATTATAATGCAACTAAAATTTAATGCATAAGATGAAACTCTTTAAATAATATATATTGTTTCATTAAAAATTTTAATACGATTATGGTTCTTCATAATTGGTTTAGTTTACTTAATTAAGATCTTTCTAATTAAATATTTTTGGGTTTTTGATTCAATCAAACAAAAATGTTATCCTGAAACTCAGAAAAATATTCTAAATAATTCACATTAATCTATATAGAATCCATGAATTGGATATCAATTAATTTACTTGCATTATAATTTTATCATATCATAGTATATTTATATAACGGGGTTAAAAATTACTATAAAAAATCTTTTAATGGAAGTGATAATATTTTGATTTAAACAGATTCCCTATAATTTCCTATAATCCATGAAATATTTTTCCAAAATTTCTATGAATGTAGTTGAATTTAATCAATAAAGAAGAAAATACGTGAATTTCATTCATAAATTAAAGTGATAACTATTTAAACAATATGGAATAAAATTTATCCACAAATAACACATCATAATAATTTAAAAAAACATGGATATGACGATCTGATTATCTTTGGTAAAATATAACCCTTTCTATAAGTAACTTATGGGAATTAAAATGACTTAAAATCCTAGATTGTATGTCTTTCCATCCCTAATAATAAAATAAACATGAATGTTTTTGTAAATAAGATTTAATAAATTTTTTATTTTTATTTTAATTATCCTCTAAAAATTATCTCAACTAAGTGTCAGATGGCATTTGGTTATCCAAAAACTCCAAAAACATTTTTTTTAAAATATTGTTTAATAATAAATGAAAATGACTAAAAATTCATCCCACTAATATATTCAATAGGAAATTACTATTTTACCAATTTGAGTAATAATTATTATTTCCTGGAAAATTATTATGTGAATCTATTTAGCTCCCAAATAATATCATATAATTATAATGAGTTATAAGGAATTAAATTACAATGAAACAATATTAAATCTCAAAACACCAAAAAAATTTAACATAGTTAAAACCCCAACTATCATATCAACCACATCTTTATAATTTAAATCCTTCCGGAAAAACATATTTTTCATTATAATTGCATTAATAAACCAACATAAGGATTTTCATCATGAAACATTAATTTATCTCATTAAACATGGTATAAATTATAATAATTAAAAAAATACTATAATAATATATGTACGTGAAATGTAATAACATCATTGATTTTCACTCAGTACCAAATAACAGAAACCACATAATAAACGTACCAATAATAAAAAATTTATGGTATCAAGGATATCTCTTCCAAAAAGATTGTGTAACATACCAGGTAAATTAAGAATAAGAAATATTTCATATTTAATCATATTTGTGAATTATATGTTAATTTTACTTTAATGGGTTTTCTATGTTTTATAGCGTACCTGATACGCAATAAAGGGTTTCTTTGAAATCTTACATTGCACACTAATAATATAACATTATTATTTTAAATGGTTGTTAAATCCTAGTCATTATATTTTTAGTAATGAAAAAAACTAACTAAAATATGATTATACATATTTGTTAAATATATTTACACTTATCCAATAAATGTTAGAGGCTTAAAATGTGAATGAATCTAATTTTAAGCACAATTTACATTATAAGAATGATTTTCCACCTTTTAATGGAGAACCCTCATTAAATATAATTTTGGTCAAATTAATAAATTATATTTGTCCAAATAAAATCCATCATTAGAATGGAAACATGAAAATTTACATTGTGTAATTATTTGGAATTTTTCTAATAATGTTTATTTTCTAATGAATAGTGAAAAATATTGTATTTTAATTCAAAACTGTGTTTTAATCTAATTTATTTATATGGTTATATTATCATTTTAATGGGTTTTAAAGTGTAATTATAATATATTTTTACCATTTAATCCAATGTTGGTCATTGTAGTTAATTTACATTGAAATTGAACATAAACAAATGTCAATCCTTCGATTGTTAATGTTTCATAAAAACACGCTATTTGTTTTAACAATATGAATTAATTTTAAATTAATTAATGCCACATATATTTCATGAATTTAGAAAAATAGACATCATTTTTTATTTCTGAATATCAAATAATACTTGGGCTAAATTTTTGGTATTTTTTTGTATTACTTCAATTTTTATGAATAGTGAAATCACTTAATTGTAGTTAAAAAACTGAATTTTTCATTTAAATGACATTTTACCACTTCTGTGAATTTAATTTTGAAATTCCGACATACATGGTTGTTATCAAGAAGTAAAATTTGGTCCAACAATATGAAAATACTTTTTGATAACAACCATGTTTGTCGGATTTTTGAAATTCAATTCACAGAAGCGGTAAAATTTCATTGTAAAGATAAAAAGACTATTTCGACAATGAGTCATCTCATCTCCGACATTAATTATTTTTGTACCTTTATAAACCGAATATCATTTTATAATAAAATAATATTTTCACACCTTCTAAAAGTTCCCCTTTTCTCCCTTATTAAAGGAGACCACTTCCAACCAATTCTTCACACCTCTCAAGCCTTTTGGCTCTTCCAAACTATGCTTGATTAATCACCCTACATCCCTATACTCCTTCTAGAAGTATTACCTTAAAAAAAGGCACTTAAATAAGTCCTTTGGTTCAATCTAAAGAGAGTTACCCAAATTAAAGGTAACAGTTTCTCTTAAATTGTTTTCATTCATTTCACTTCTCCAAACCCCTAACCTCTTTTATTGATTTCTTTTGTAACAACACCAGTATAATAAATATACTAGGATGTTGTTATGAGAATTATTTGAACTACACTTACACAACCCTCCATCTAATGGGTGATGAACATAATTTTTTTGTGGATGGAAAACCAACGCCTCACGAAACGATGATTGTTCAAATATCTCTAACCACCTCTCATGGTGGCCATTATGATGGCACAGAATTTATATATGATATATATTATGTTTTTTTTCTTTATGCATCTGTATTATTTCATTTATTGAAATAATTTATGGTTTCTATAGTGGGTAAATACGATAATCTCATTGAAGGAAGTGCGGACTACCGCCCCCTCAAAGTGATATGACTCATTAATGCCTTATGTGGGATGTATAAATGATGGAGTTAATAATATTGTATATGTTATTATACAAGAAATATAATATAACTATGTATTATTATGTTTTTAATTACATTAAAATATGAAATAGAAATGGAAGTAGCGTTCATGCGTACATACAACTTACCATCTCCATGAACAATGCATTTCATTTATTACCTCTAAATGTTATTTACTATTAAAAATACTTGTATATAGTGTATATATATGATATATATGATATCTAAATAATTAATATCAGTGTTAATATAATTCATAGCTTACCAGCTAAGCAACTTGTAGTTATAAGGTGTTTATTTGTTTTCTCAAGTACCAAATATCGACAAAACAACCATTATTAACATAAATGATTACATAATGTTTACAACATGGTAATAAGTAATATAAAAGGACTAATAAATTTTTAAAAGGTTCTTAAGAATTTATAAATTATCATTAGTTTATTATTCATGAGATTAAAGAATGATCTAGTCAATTCGGACACGAGGTAAGGGAGATTCTTATCTCACTTTTAATTCCGTGAGATTTCCATTATATGCCACTTATTCATTGCATGTGGTGTATTTTGTACTAAAACATGATATATATTATCATTATTATGATTATATTCATGGTATCCTAGGATTAATTTTGTAGATATTAACTTTGGGTCATATGACTCAGTTGATTACAACGTGGTAAAGGGTTTTATCTCACTTTTTATTCCGGTGAGATTCATGCTTTATTTTACACTATTTCCTTTTGTGTGGTTTATATACTTCCCATGATTGTACTATTTGTTTAATATAAATTAATTTATGAGTATTTACATATTCATTTTATGATATTTATTTTATGTGGTGTATTTTTTGTAAGTTACCAAATCAGTAAGCGAACCATTCACTCTCCCCTTTTTAAAAGAATTATTTTTGTTATGTATTTTAATTTACATCGAATTATGTTGGGATTGTTCTTCTATATATCCTTATTGATGTATAATTTGTGTCCAATTGTTTAGATACCTCTTTTATCTCATCAACTCATTTTTTGAATTTTAATGTGACGTTGTTAGGCTGTGGAATTTTTACATGGGAACTTCTTAACCGAATTTCAATTCTTTGGGTTCAACTTGTACTTCTTGAATATGTCATCGTATGAATATGTGTGAATGAAATATGATTGTTTTACAATAAATATCCACTTATATGGGGGTATTTATATTTTTCACACATAATTATGTGATTGATTTATCCTTAATTTAAGGATACCATCTTTATAAGGGATTTCATCTCTATTTACATTTGCACTGAGAATTCAATGTTGTTATGCGCCAAATCAATCTTATATGGTGTATAAACTGTCCTTTGACATATTATATAATGAATAATGTTTTTCTCATGATATTATAATTTTTCTGATTAAATGTTTTTCCTCATTTAATTGTATTCAATCATATCTGTTTTTGTTAAAAAACTCTATAACCAAAATATCATTTTAAATGTTTTAAAGAATTATTCTTCTAAATATTTCTCATTAATGTACATGTTATAAAAATGGGTTTTAGGATTTATTTATATGGATATTAATGTTTTCAAAATGACAATTCATTTAAAAGATTCAAAGTGTTATGGGGAAATTTGATTTAAAAATCTCTTTTTAAATGGTTTTGAAAATGATTTGATAATGAAATATTTATTTAAATATCCTGATTTGATATATTAAAATGTGGAAATGTTATCATTATTTATACATGTGTTATGTGTTATGATTATGTTATGGTTATTGGGCATTGTTTATCTGTATGAGTGGTTACGTGATAAAACCAGGGCGGGTGAACCCGAGATAGCTCTCCAATGCATTGGATAACGTGACGGAGGTAAACGTGATGTTTCTCCTAAGAGATTTAGGGAATATACTATGATGAGTATTCCAAGGGTAACTACCTATATAGTTTTGATAGCTACAACGTATGTTTGATGTGGATTCCATATGTAACCTTTATGATTTATGATTTGTATGTGTTATTCATAAATCATATGATTTCTAAAGGTATGTTATGATTGAAAAATATAGTTTCATTGATTTGTATTTATTGATTGGATAATGTTTTCCTTCCTTATTTTATAACCCATACTGAGAATTTTATGCTCATCCCATGCCTTTTAAATGTTTTACATTGGAATTAAAGATGAGTAGGGTCAAGGATGGGATCATGGAAAAGTCATGCTGTCTAGAACATGGAAGTAGACATGTTACTTTTTAAGAGTTTTTATTTTATGAAAAAATGGATACTGAGTAGTAGTGTCTACTTATAATATTCAAGTTATTATGTAATAATTATTTCCTAATTATCTAAAACTCTAAACCTGAAAAGATCCTCAATGTGAATTATTCATTTAATTCAATATTATGTAATGTTATAAGTTCAGGTCCTTATAGGTGGTATCCGAGTTTGGTTTAGACAACTTTAGGGATTAGATGTTTTCGTTACACACATGGTTAGTCCAAATGTCTATTATTTTAGTTAAATCCTTGTTTTATATCTTTTTCAGATCAAGGAAACTCAGTTAAAAATGGAAGGAGGTGGATCTCAAATGACATTTCTATCTCTTCCTGATAACATTCTTGCAATATTTATTGCAAAGTCGGGTTCAGATGATTGTGAATCTTTTTATAGCATACAACTCAATTTCAAGAAGTAGTTTGAGATATCAAACACCTCCACTATACCTCGTTATCATTGTGGATCATGGGTTATATTTAGATAAATCATATTTTCACAATATTCTGATATTTTCAAGAAATGAAAATATTATCAAGGAATTTTCAAATAATTTACATTATCACAAGATTTTGAAAAATATTATGATTTTAAAAAAGGTGTTGAAGAAGGATACCCTTGAAAAACCTATTTATATTTTCTTTTACAATATAGTCTCTTAGAACATACCTATGGTATTTTAAAAGGACCATTAATTGAATGTTTCAACTCAAATTCAGTCTGACTATTTTATAGAAATCATATTTTATCGGATGTTTTGAAATTATATGTCATACATGATTATTTTCCAAAACAAATTTTTATATGAACACCCATATGACCTATGTTGTACATGGTGTATTTGGAAGGAGGAATCATATTATTTTGAAGGATATCTAAGTCATTGTTGCGATGCATGAACCTTCTACCTATGTGAACAAGATGACGATGAAACCAAATGGACACCATGATCAAGGTATGATGTTCATCATTTTGGGGATAATTTTATTTTATCATATGGTGGTGAAATAAGACCTCATGAATTTAGATGTTGAGATCATAATCAATTTTTATGAAAATTAGAGGTATAGGGAAACCATTGAGCTTAAAACAAGTTAGGGTTATTTTTTCAATTTTATAAAAAGGACAACCCATAGGATGGGTGACAACCCGACACATCCGGCAAGGCTAAAGGAATCGAACCCACAACCGAAGGGTGACAAGGGTGCATCGCCTACCACTAGCCTACTTGAAGTCCCTGGTTAGTATGACTTATTATTTTAGTAAAATGTCTTTATGGAACAAGAATAATATTATTTTTGGAATTTATGTTCTATCGATTGAATATACTTAGTATAGAAAAATGATTTAGTGATAATGTGATACAGGTTGTTGTGGAAGACATTCTCTCTTTTTAATAAACACTATATGGCTAAGGAAGATAGAATACTGTGGATTTCAATTGCGGAATAATGGTTGAAATTTTAGTTTGGATGAATATAGTTTTTTTATTGTGGAAATATAATGATTAGGTTAATTTATGAAAATTATGAACCTATCATGGAGAACATGTGATTTGGATAATTACTTTTCAATATGAGACATTATGAGTAATTGTTGTTATTTGGAGAAAAATTTTATCTTGGAAGACTATATAATTAAATCCTTATAAGATTTGGGTTTTAATCTTAGTTTAGATCAATTTTGAATATTTTTACTGAAATTTGTTTTTTTTAAATTCTTTGTTGATCTTTGGCTTTTGTTTGAAAATTTTTAGATATTAGGAGTAGTTTTTCTTTTTGTAAAAGATTATTCTTTTTGGGTATTATCTGATGTCGCACTAAAAATTTTGGTTTTAGTTGATTTCTAAAGATAAGGGAAATATATCGTTCTTCTTTTGTGGATTATGTGATTCTCAAGAAGATGTCTCTTGTTCTTTTGCTATGACCAAGTCTTTTTGAATTCTCTTTGTTTGGAGAAAAGTTACGTTTTTGGTAGAAACTTATTAAAGGGTGAAACTCTACTTAAAGGTAAGTATATTTTCTTATGTTCTTATATTATGTAGTAAATTAATTCCTCCAAATTATGAAAATGAATGTAAATGAAAAACATTGTTGGTATAAGTTTCCTACAAGGTAATCAATAACTATTTTACACATCATAAGCTTGTGATTTTCTGGTGGTTAAATTTCTCCAAATCATGTTTTCTATCACTCTCCATCAGAACATGACTATTTTTTCTCCCTTCCATATCCATGTTTCCCTACCTGGAATCCTAGTATGTGTTATCTCAGGTGACCATTATACTTTTCTTTCTTTCTTTTAAAGTGATATTTTTAATGACTTGTTTCCGATGTGGGACTTTTAATGAATTTTCCAAGCCCAGTTTTAAAATCACGAGGATGCAATTTCCAAAATGGGGAAAGATGTAATATCCCACGTAAATTAATAATAAGACATACTTTATATTTAATAATATTTTTGAATTAAATATTAATTTTACATTAAAGGAGTTTCTATGTTCTATATTGTACCCAATTCACAACAAAGGGTTTCTTTGAAATCTTACGTTGCACACTAATAATATAATATTAATATTTTAAATGGTAGGTAACTCCTAGCCATTTAATTGGAGGGAATGAACAAAACTAAAAACAATATTATTATACATGTTTATTAAATTTATTTACATTTATCCAAAAAAATTTAGTGGCTTAAAATGTGAATGAATCGATTTTTAAGCATAATTTACAGTAAAACGATGATTTTCCACCTTTTAATGGAGAATCCTAATTAAATATCATTTTAGTCGCTTTAATACATTCTATTTGACCAAATAAAATCCTTCATTACAATGGGGAAATCAAAATTTACTTTGTGTAATTTTTTGGAATTTTTCGGATAAATTTCATTTTCTAATGAATAGTGAAAATATTGTATTTCAATTTAAACTGTGTTTTAATATAATTTATTAATTTGGTTATATTTTCATTTTAATTGGTTTTAAGGTGTAATTATAATATATATTATACATTTAATCTAATGTTAGCCATTGTAATTAATTTCACTTTGAAATAGAACATAAATAAATGTCAATCTTTTGATAGTTATTGTTTCTTAAAAACAAGCTATTTGTTTTATCAACAGGAATTAATTTTAAATTAATTAATGCCAATTATATGTTTTGAATTTAGAAAAATATACATCATTTTTTAATTCGGAATATCAAATAAATCTTCGGCAGAATTTTTTGAATTTTTTTGAATTACTTCAATGATTGATGAATAGTGAAATCACATAGCTGTAGTTAACAAACTGACTTTTTCCTTAAAATAAAATTTTACTATTTATGTGAATTAAATTTCAGAAATCATACATACATGGTTGTTATCAAGAAGTGAAATTTGGTTCAATAAGAAGAAAATAATTTTTGGTGAATAGTAATTTTTGACTTTTATTTACAGCGGTTAAAGGTAAATATTGTAATTTAAGGTAAAAAGAAAATTTTAATAATTCAAAATTACCTTAACACATGTCCTAACCATATTATATGAGTAATGGATGACCATGGAAATATTTGGGTTTATTTTGGGACCCCATGGATCCACTTATGTAAGATAATGACAATTTAGATTAATTAATTTAATGTGAAGGAAAAAATGACATAAACAAAAATGTTTTAGAAAATTAATTTTTATATTGTGTTAGATAAATTATATTTTTGTATATAATATTAATTGGAAATCTAAAACAATTTCCTAAATCATAGTATTTTTTTATAATTTTTAGACATCACATAAATTAAATTATTTATGACATAATAATGATGTAGTATTTACCTTATTAATAAAAGATCTAAATAAATAAGATTATAAATATTAAAATAAAATCCAAAACCTGTCCAATTCCTATTGGATGATATTATTTCGACTACTATTCTTATTATATTAGACATTAATGATTTTTGGACCTTTATAATCCGAATATCATTATCTAATAAAATGATATTATCACACTTTCCAAAAGAGCCCCTTCTCTCCATAATAAATGAAGACCAGTTCTAACCAGTTAGTCACACCTCTCAAGCCTTTTGACTCGTCCAAAATCTTCCCAATTAAGCTCCCTAAATCCCTATCCTCCTCTTGGAAGCCTTAAAATAAGATTATGGCACTTCAAGATGTCCTTTGGTTGCAACCAAAGAGAAATACCCAAATTAAAGGTTACAATTTCACTTAAATTGTTTTCTTTTATTTCACTTCTCCAAACCCGTAAACTCTTTTTATTAATTTCTTTTGTAACAGAAACGGTATCCTAAATAAACTAGGATGTTGTTAAGAGAATTATTATAACTACACTTACACACACCTCCATCTAATGGGTGATGAACATAATGTTTCTTGTGGATAGAAAACTAACGCCTCATGAAACAATGATTGTTTAAATATCTCTGACCACCACTCATGGTGGCCATTATAATGGTTCTATATTTATATATGATATATATTATTTTTATGTTTTCATTATGATTTTTTGTTTTTTAATTTATAGAAACCCTTTATGGTTTCCATAGTGGGTAATTACGATAATATCATTAGAGGAAGTGCGGACTACCGCCCCCACAAAGTGAAATGACTCGTTAATGAATTATGTGGGATGTATAAAGGATGGAGTTAATAACATTGTGTATGATATTATACTAGATTTATAATATAACTATGTATCATTATGTTTTTAATTCCACTAAAATATATAATAGAAATGGAAGTAGCATTCATGCGTATATACGGGTCACCATCTCCATAAACAGTGCATTTCATTTCTTACCTCTAAATGTTATGTACTATTATAAATAAACGTATATAATGCATATATATAATATATATAATATCTAGATCATTAATATAATTCTGAATAAATTTCATATCTTACCACCTGAACTACTTGTAATTATAAGGTGTTCATTTATTTACTCAATTACCAAATATTGATAAAATGACCGTTATTAACATAAATGATTACATAATGTTTATAACATGGTAATAAGTAATATAAAAGGAATACTAAACTTTAAAAAGGTTCTTTAACCAATTATAAATTAAAATTAATTTATTATTCCAGATATTAATGAACGATCGAGTAAAGTTGGACACGGGGTAAGGGATTTTTTTATCTCACTTTTAATTCCATAAGATTTCCATTATTCACCACATAATCATTTCATGTGGTGTATTTGTAATAAAATTTGATATAAATTATACTGATTTTCATTATATTCATGGTATCTTGGGATTCATTTGGTGTATATTAACTTTGGGTCATATGACTTAGTTGATTACAATGTGGTAAACAGATTCTTCTCACTTTTTATTCTCATGACATTAATGCTATATTCGCCACTATTTCCTTTCATGTGGTTAATGTTTTGTATGTTACCAAATCGGGAAGGGATACTTTCACCCCCCCTTTTAAAAGACTTATTTTTGTTATGTCTTTTAATTTACATCTTATTTTTTGAGGATATGTTCTTATATATATCCATATTGATGTAAAATTTCATTCCAAGTGTTGAGATTATTTTTTTATCTCATAAACTCATTTTTTGAATTTTAAAGTGACGTCATTTGTCTTTCGAATGTTTACAAGGTAACTTATTAACCCAATTTCAATTCATTGGGGTCAACTTTTACTTCTTAAATATGTCATCCCATGAATATGTGTGAATGAAATATAATTGTTTTACACATAATATCCACTTATATTAGGTTTATTTATATTTTTCACACATAATTATGTGATTGATTAATCCTTGATTTAAGGATACCATCTTTATAAGGGATTTCATCTCAATTTACATTTACCCTGAGACTTCATTGTTGTTATGCACCAATTCACTTTTATATGGTGTATATACTATCATTTGAAATATTATATCATGAATCCCTTTATTCTCATGATATTATAATGTTCTGATTAAATTTTATTCTTCATTTTTTTGTATTCAAGAATCTCTCTTTTTGTTAAAAAAATCTTTAACCAAAATATCGTTTTACATGTTTTAAAGTCTTATTCTTTTAAATATTTATTATTAATATAAATGTTTTCAAAATGGGTTTTAGAATTTATTTATATGGAAATTAATGTTTTCAAATGATAATTCATTTAAAATCTTCAAAGTTGTATGGGACACGTGGATTCAAAAATCTCTTTTTAAATGGGTTTGAAAATTATTTGATAAAGCATTGATTATTTCAATATCATTATTTGATATATTTGAATGTGGAAATGTTATATTTTATTTTATACATGTGTTATGTGTTATGATTATGTTATGGTTATTGGGCATTGTTTACTTATACGGCTGGTTTCGTGTTAAACCTGGGGTGGGTGAGCCCAAGATAGCTCTCCAATTCATTAGGTAAAGTGATGGAGGTAAACGTGATGTTTCTCCTAAGAGATTTAGGTAATAAACTGTGATGGGTATTCCAAGTGTAACTCCCTATGTATCTATGATAGATACAATGTAAGTTTTATGTGGATGCCATAAGTAAGCTTTATTATTTATGATTTCTGTGTTTTATTCATAAATCTTATGATTTCGTAAGGTATGTTATGATTGAAAAATATAGTTTCATTGATATGTATTTATTGATGGGTTAATGTTTTCCTTCATTATTTTATAACCCTTACTTATCTTTTTATGCTCATCCCATGTTTTTGAATTTTTTTCACTGGACATAAAGATGAGTAGGGTCAAGGATGGATAAAGGAAAAGTCATGCTGTCTAAAATATGGAACTAGACATGTTTCTTTTTTAGAGTTTTTATTTTATGAAAAAATGGATACTGAGTAGTAGTGTCTACTTGTAATATTCATGTTTTTATGTAATATTTATGGCCTAATTCTTTAAAACTAATAACCTGAAAAGATCCTCAATGTGAATTAATGATTTAATTCAATATTATGTAAAGTTATAAGGTCGGTTCCTTATAGTTGGTATCAGAGCTCAGTTTAGACAACATTTGGGATTCTGAGTCTTCATTAGACACACGATTAGTCCCTATGTCTATTATTTCAGTTAAATCCTTGTTTTATAATTTTTTCAGATCAAGGAAAGTCAGTTACAAATGGAAGGAGGAGGATCTCAAATGACATTCCTATCTCTTCCTGATGATATGCCTTCAATAATTATTACAATGTCATGTTTGGATGATTGTGAAACTATTTCTAGCTTACAACTCACTTGCAAGCAGTTGTTTGAGATATCAAACACCTCCACTATACCTCCTTATCATCATGGATCATGGGTTTTATTTAGAAAAATCCCATTTTCACAATATTCTCATATTTTCAAGAGAGGTAAATATTATCAAGGCATTTTCTGATATTTTACATTATCACAATAATTTGATGCATATTATGATTTTAAAAAAGGTGCTGAAGAAGAAGGCACTTGCGCAACCTATTAATATTTTCTTTTACAATATAGTCTCTTAGAACATACCTATGATATTTCATAAGGACCATTAATTGAATGTTTCAACTCAAATTCAGTCATACTATTTTATAGAAATTATATTTTATCATATGTTTTGAAATTATATGTCATACATGATTATTTTCCAAATTAATTTTTTTGTGAACACCCATATGACCCATGTTGTAAAAGGTGTATTTGGATGGAGGAAAAAAATTATTTTGAAGGATATATAATTCATTGTTGCGATGCATGGACCTTCTAGTTACGTGAACAAGATGAAGATGAAACCAAATGGACACCATGATTAAGGTGTGAGGTTTTTCATTTTGGGGATCGTTTTATTTTATCATATATTGGTGAAATAAGACTTCAAGAATTATGATGTTGAGATCATAATGAATATTGATGTAAATTTTAGGTATAAGGAAACCATTTAGGTTAAAACATATTAGGGTTATTTTAGAGTTTTACAAAAAGGACAACCCATAGGATGGGTGATAACCCATCAGATCTGGCAAGGCTGTAGGAATCGAACCCACAACCGAAGGGCGACAAGGGTGCATCTCCTACCACTAGCCCACTTCAAGCCCCTGGTTAGTATGATATATTATTTTAGTAAAATGATTTTATAGAATAAGAATATATTGATTCTTGGAACTTATATTTTATCAAATGGATATACATAGTATAGAAAATTAATTTCGTGATTAACTGATAAATGTTTTTCTGTAATACATTCTCTATTTTGAAGAAACACTATTTTCCTAAGGACGATAGAATAATAGGGATTTCAATTGTGGAATAATGGTTGATGTTTTAGTTTGGATGAATCTATGTTTTTATTGTGAACAAAAATTGATTTGGTTTATTTATGAAAATGATTAACATATCATGGATATCATGTGATTTGGATAATTACCTTTAAATATGAGACATTATGAGTAACTGTTTTTATTTGGAGATAAATGTTATATTGGAAGACTATGTAATTAAATCCTTATGAGATTAGGGTTTCAATCTAAGTTAGGTTCACCTCTGAATAATTTTACACAATGTTGTTTTTTGAAAGGTCTTTGTTGAACATTGGCTTTTGTTTGAAAATTTTTGGAGATTAAGAGTATTTTTTCTTTTTGTAAAAGATTATTCTTTTTGGGTATTATCTAATCTCGCACTAACAATTTGGGTTTTAGTTGATGTCTAAAGACAATGGAAATATATAGTTCTTCTTTTTTGGATTATGTGATTCTCAAGAGGATGATTCATGTGCTTTTGATGTGCCCAAGTCTTTTTGATTTCTCTTAGTTTGGAGAAATGATAAGTTTTTGGTAGAAACTTATTAAAGGATGAAAGTCTACTAAAAGTTATGTATATTTACTTATGTTCTTATACTATGTAGTAAATTAATTTCTCCAAATTATAAAATTAAATTTAAAAGAAAAATTTTGTTGGTTTACATTTCATACTGGGTAATCAAAGACCGTTTAACCAATCATAAGTCTGTGATTTTCTTGTGGTTAACTTTCTCCTAATCATGTTTTCTATCACTCTGCATCAAAACCTGACCGTTTTTTATCTCATCCATATCCATGATTTCCTATATGGAATCCTAGTACGGGTTATCTTAGGTGACCATTGTACTTTTCTTTCTTTCTTTTAGAGTGATGGTTTTACTGACTCTTTTCCGTTGTGGGACTTTTAATGAAATTTCCAAGCCCAGTTTTAAATTTGCGAGGACGCAATTTTAAAAGGGGGGGGATGGATGTAACATCCCAAGTAAATTATGAATAAGAAATATTTCATATTTTATAATATTGGTGAATTATATATTATTTTTCCATTAAATGGGTTTCTATGTTCTATACCGTACCTGATACACATCAAAGGGTTTTTTTGAAATCTTATGTTGCAGAATAATAATATAGTATTATTATTTTAAATGGTAGTTAACTCCTAGACATTTTATTTACTGTAATGAACAAAACTAACTAATATATGATTATAAATGTTTTTTAAATGTATTTAAATTTATCCAATATAAGTTAGAGGCTTAAAATGTGAATGAATCCAATTTTAAACATAATTTACATTAAAAGGAAGATTTACCGCATTTTAATGGTGAAACCTCTTTAAATATAATTTTGGTCACATTAATAAATTGTATATGACCAAATATAATACTTCTTTATAATGGTGATATCAAAATTTACTTTTTGTAAATTTTTTAATTTTTCTAATAAAGTTCATTTTCTAATGAATACTGATAAATATTGTATTTTAATTCAAAACTGTGTTTTAATCTGATTTATTTATATGGTTAAATTATCATTTTAATTGGTTTAAAAGTGTAATTAGAATATATTTTTACAATTTAATACAATTTTGTTCATTTTAATTTATTTCACTTTGAAATTGAATATAAACAAGTGTCAATCTTTTGATAGTTATTGTTTCTTAAAAACGAACTATTTGTTTTAACAATGGAATAAATTTTAAATTAATTAATGCCACTTCTATGATTTTAATTTAGAAAAATAGACATTATTTTCGAATTATTAATATCAAATAATTCTTAGGCTGAGTTTTTGGTATTTTTTGAGTTACTTCGATTTTTATGAATAGTGAAATCACATAGTAGTAGTTAAAAAAACTGGCCTTTTCATTTAGATGAAATTTTACCGCTTCTATGAATTGAATCTCCAAAATATGACATACTTTTTTGTTATCAAGAAGTAAATTTTTTTTCAATAATATGAAAATAATTATTGGTGAATAGTTTCTTTTGACTATTATTTACAGCGGTTAAAGGTAAATATGGAAATTCAAGGAAAAACGAATATGTTAATAATTCCAAATTGCCTTAACACATTTCCTAACCTTATGGGATGAGTAATTCCATTCCATTTTCATCTATGGGTCCATTTTGGGGACCCAATGAAGCCATATATGAAAGATAATGACACTTTAGATTAATTAATTTAATGTAAATGAAAAAATGACATAATTAAAAATCTTTTAGTAAATTAATTTTTATATAGTGTTATATAAATTATATTTTAGTATTTAAATATTCATTGAAAGCTAAAAATAATTCCTACAACATGGAATTTTTTATAATTTTTAGACATCAAATAAATTAAATTATTTATGACACAATAATGATGTAGTATTTACCTCATAAAAAATGATTTAAATAAATAAGATTATAAATCATAAAATAACATCCATTTCCTATAAAATTCCTATTGAATGATATTAGTTTTACTATGAGTCATTTAATCTTCAACTTTATGTATTTTTGGACTTTTATAAACTGAATATCATTATATAATAAAATAATATTATCACACTTTTCAAAAGAGCCCCTCCTCTCCCTTATAAAAGGAGACCACTTCTAACCAATTAATCACACCTATAAAACCATTTTAATCAACCAAAATCTTCCCAGTTATGCTTACTACATCCCTATCCTCCTCTTATAAGCCTTTCCTTAGGCATAAGTCACATCAAGAAGTCTTTTGGTTCAAACCAAATGGAGTTACCCAAATTATAGGTAATAATTTATCTTAAATTGTTTTCTTTTATTTCACTTCCCCAAACATTGAAACTATTTTTATTCCTTTTTTTGTAACAAAACCAGTATCCTTAATATACTATGTTGTTTTTAGGATAATGATTATAACTACAGTTACACACACCTCCATCTAATGGGTGATGAACATAACGTTTCTTTGGATGGCAAACTAACCCCTCGCGAAACGATGATTGTTCAAATATCTCCAACCACCTCTCATAGTGGCCATTATGATGGAAATGTATTTATATATGACATATATTATGTTTATGTTTTCATTATTCTTCTATATTTTTCCATTTATAGAAATAATTTATGGTTCCCATAGTTGGTAAATACGATAATCTCATTAGGGGAACTACTGACTACCGTCCCATCAAAGTGATATGACTCATTAATGCCTTATGTGGGATGTATAAAGGATAGATTTAATAATATTTTATATGATATTATACTATAATTATAATATATCTTTGTATAAGTATTATTTTAATTCCATTAAAATATGAAATAGAAATGGAAGTAGCATTCTTGCGTATGTACGGCTTACCATCTCCATGAATGGTGCATTTCATTTATTACCTCTAAATTTTATGTACTATTATAAATTCATGTATATAATAGATATATATTATATATATTATAAATAAATCATTAATATCATTCCGAATATATTGAATTTCTTACCACCTGAACAACTTGTAATTATAATGTGTTCATTTTTTTACTCAAGTACCAAATATCGACAAAACGACCATTATTAACTTAAATGATTACATAATGTTTATAACATGGTAATAAGTAATATAAAAGGAATAATAAACTTTAAAAATGTTCTTCAGAAATTACAAAATAACATTAGTTTATTATTTAGGAGATTCAAGAACGATCGAGTCATGTCGGAAAACGAGGTAAGGGATTTTATTATCTCACTTTTAATTTCGTGAGATTTCCATTGTTCGCCACTTATTCATTTCATGGGGTGTATTGTGTACTAAAATTTGATATATATTCTCATGATTATAATTATATTATTGGTATACTGGGATTCATTTTGTGGATATTAAATTCGGGTCATACGACTCAGTTTATTACAACATGGTAAAGGGTTTCATCTCACTTTTTATTCCCGTGAGATTCATGCTATATTTGCCACTATTTCCTTTTGTGTGGTGTATGTACTGCCCATGATTAGAATATTTGTGTAATATACTTTAATTTATGTTTATTAACATCTTTAATATATTATCCTTCTTTCATGTGGTGTATGTTTTTTATGTTACCAAATCGATAAAGGAACCTTTCACCCTACCCTTTTTAAAAGTCTTATTTTTGTTATGTTTTTTAATTTACAGCTTATTATGTTGGGATATGTTCTTCTATATATCCTTATTGATGTAAAATTTATTTCCAAGAGTAGATATTCCCTTTTTACCTCATCAAATAATTTTCATAATGTTAAAGTGATGCCGATAGGCAGTCAAATTTTTACAAGGGATCTTTTTAACCCAATTTCAATTATTTGGTTCAACTTGTACATCTTGAATATGTCATCCTATGAATATGTGTTAATGACATATGATTGTTTTAATCATAATATCTAATTATATTGGGTGTATATATATTTTTCCTATATAATTATGTGATTGATTTATCCTTAATTTAAGGATACCATCTTTATAAGGTATTTCATCTCAATTTACATTTTCACTGAGACTTCATTGTTGTTATGCACCAATTCACTCTTATATGGTTTATATAATGTCCCTTGACATATTATATCATTAATAACTTTATTCTCATGATATTATAATGTTTTGATTAAATTTTATACCTAATTTATTTGTATTCAAGCATCTTTCTTTTTGTTAAAAAACACTTTAACCAAAATATCATTTTAAATGTTTTAAAGATTTATTCTTCAAAATATTTCTAATTAATTTACGTGCTTTAAAAATGATTTTGAGGATTTATTTATATGGAAATTAAGGTTTTCAATTAATAATATATTTAAATGCTTCAATGTGGTATAAAATACTTTGATTCAAAAATATATTTTTAAATGGTTTTGAAAATGAATTTATAAAGCATGGTTTATTTCAATATCTTGATTTTATATATTGGAATGTGGAAATGTTTTCTTTCATTTATACATGTGTTGTGTGTTATGATTAATTTATGGTTATTGTGAATTTTTTATGTATACGGGTGGTTCTGTGATAATCCTTGGGTGGTTGAGCCCGGGATAGCTCTTCAATACATTGGGTAACGTGACAGAGGTAAACACGATGTTTCTCCTAAGAGATTTAGGGAATACTATCTGATGGGTATTCCATGTGTAACTCCCTATATAGCTGTGATAGCTACAATGTATGTTTGATATAGATTCCATATGTAACCATTATTATTTATGATTTTTTTGTGTTATTCATAAATCTTATTATTTCGTAAGGAATGTTATGATGGAAAAATATTGTTTCATTGATTTGTATTTATTGATGTGCTAATGTTTTCCTTCTTTATTTTATAACCCTTACTAAACTTTTTATTCTCATCCCATGTTTTTGGAATGCTTTCCATCAGACTTAAAGATGAATAGGGTCAAGGATGGGATCAAGGAAATGTCATTCTGTCTAAAATATGGAACTAGGGTTGTTTCATTTTAAGAGTTTTTATTTTATGAAAAAAATGGATACTGAGTAGTAGTGTCTACATATAATATTCAAGTTGTTATGTAATAGTTATTGCCTAATTCTCTAAAACTCTAAACAAGAAATGATCCTCAATGTCAATTATTCATTTAATTCAATGTTATGTAATCTTATAAGGTTAGGTCCTTATTGTGTGAGGCTTTCATGAAGTATTATTTCAATTGACATTGAAATTTACCATCCATTAATAAGGAAAACTTTAAACTCCCACATGTAAAAAACTCCCAATGTTACATCATATGTAAGTCGAGAAGCTATTAATGTCAAAATTAGTTTCTTTTTGACTTTTTAATTTAACTTATTGGTATGTAATAATCAAGAGGGACTGAATAAATTCATTAATATAATATAAAAAATATAAGAAATATTGGGCTGGAATAGATCGATCACATTAGGAAACATCTTTTCTTAGTATAGTTATCTAATAATGTAAATTCCAAAATATCTCAATAATAAGATTGATTATATTGACATTTCATTTTATAGATTACATTATAAATTCATTTCCCAATAAAGAAAAAACTAATATTTCATTTTAGGATTAATATAATGATATCCAATAGTTTTTCAATGGTACTAATAATGAATGGATAAAAAATACAAATAATTCAACTATAGATTGTAATGATCAATTATAAAATCACAAATAGTAAAAAAAATTCTCATCATAACATCATTAATTCATGTAAAATCCCATATATCATGGATTCTCTCTCAATAAAAGGAATATACCCCTAGGATTCAAGCTCATAAGAATGACACATCTACCAAGAATACATAATAATCATATCACAATTATAGTTTCATCTCTTTTTAACATACTTCTATATTATGATAAACTCTACAAGCCAAAATTGGACAACAACACCAATCATAATTAGAAAAATTATATAATCACATCCATTCATCCACTAGACAAGATGATCGAAAAAAACTAGTATTACATTAATGATAAAACAACAAACAATATTTTTCCACCATAATTTCTCTAATAATTTGTTAATATAATATTAATACCACTTCTCCCATATAGATTCTATTACAATTTTTTAAACAAAGTAAATTGAAAGGTTAGGATATTATTAATAAAAATGGATAAGATTGATGATTTCATCAGTATCATAGTGCTGAAGAAAAATTTAAGAATCATCACATTCATTCAATTTCACCTCAAATAATTGAATACATAGGTAGTTTGTTTTTTGGATCCCTTGCATAATATCTAAAATTGATAATAATATCCTCATTCTATTGGTCTCAAACAATAAATTTGTGACATACCGAACTGATGACACACAATGTTGCCCTGAATCAGTCGGTTGCATGACCTCATGCTCACATCCCCCACAAAAGATGATACTAATTATAGCAAGGGTCAAATATTGATAATACATAGAATATACCATCTTTATAAATGTATTAAATCAATGGGGAAATAAATAACTAAAAATTCAATTATATAAACAGTTACCCAAAAAGCTAATATCACATCATGTCCAAAATAGGAAATATAATATCCAAAAACTAAATAGTGTATATCACATACCAAATATGAGTCATTTATTAATATACAAAACCTAAAATAAATGATTACATTGAAAAAGCCCAAGTAGGTCTTAAATCTACTTTGGTTACCTCATGAATGATCCTTCCCAACTCATCAATGTAACGTATGAATCTTCCCCTTATATAGTCTTTTAAAGCTGAATTCTATTCAAATATGGATCAGACTTCCCGAGTATGGTGAGAGGAAAACACATTAGGCAACCACCAATAGAAAGTAAAAAAATATCAAACATGTTATAGTTCATACAATGGCATAATGTGTCAAATAAATTGAATAGGTAAATTTTTTTCACATTTTCAATTATATTTTAATTAACCACATAATCCCAGGGGTTCATAAAGACAACAGAGACTACAATTATTACTCCTTCCTTTTCCAGATTCTGAACCATATCATAGAGGGAGTATTTCAAGTAATTATATTCTTGGTCTTTCATTATCCAATCAATTTCAATTTATAACATGGATGATTGGAATTATATTTAAATGAAAACAAATAATGCCTATAATTCCATGTCTATGACCCCATGTACTTTTGAAGCACCATTCAATCTCCCTTACTCATTGTCACATGTATCACACAAGTGTACTTTTAAATAAACAATCAATGTAACACACTCATTATTGCTATGGGATTTTGAATCACTATTCCTTATCAACATACACATTGATTAATTAATCACAATAGTGTTCTTTGGATGCATCAATTATTATCCCACACTAATATATCAATTTACCACAATGTGATTCTTAAAAATTATTCCATGTCCCACACAAAATAATCAATTTATCACTATAGTCATTTGAAGAAGCAGTCCATGTCCAACACATGATTTATCAATCAATCCCACATATATCACAAACATCATATCAGACATGGTAGATAAAAAGTAATCACTTTAACAAAATTTCTCATCACGGTACCATAACAATTTTTCCCAGCAAACATGGTACATAAATTTAATCACATGGAATAATATAACTATTCACTATTTTCCCATTATTCATTAGTTGATTATATAACTCATTAATTCACTAAGGTTAAGAAAACCATATCATAATCCTCAATATAAATTAATTCATAATCATAATAATTTAATAATTACACAGCACATATATAATATAAATTCCTTAATCACACATTCTATTAATTAATTCACCAATTAATTAATCAAATCGCACCAACTGCACAATCGAAACATTCCATTAATTAATTCAACAATTAATTAATCCAATTCGATAATTCTATAAATAAATAAATCAATTAATTTATTCAAATCACAATGCAATTGAAAAAAATGCCAATTAAATTCAATATACTCCTACACGCAATTGTAATCAAGGCTACGAGAATTCAATTTATACCACTAGCCTAAAAATTGATGACAAACACAGGCCAAAAAAATCCCCAATTGAAGAAAAGAAACCAAAAAAATGCTAAAAATGAGATCTATTACTAAAACATATATCCATGATAAAAAATACTAGATATACTAAAATATAGTTCTAGGCTGATCAATGATAGAAGAAAACATATATGTATAAATAAGAGAAGTAAGAGAGATAGGGAGGAAACTAATATGGATTTGAGTCTTTTAGAATGTTAAGTGTAGATCTTCAATCCATGCATTAAATTGTCAACAATAGAGGTCATACGGCCTTGGAATCCCTCCACAAGCCTCCAAAATAGAGAGAAATCATTTAGCATCTTGGTATGGATTATTTAGGGTGAATTCTAGGGGTTCAGTTATTTTTTATCTAACCAACGTATTATTAATGATAATGTTCATAGTTTCCTAGTAATGGGAGCATAGTTTTAAAAAATGTACACCTAAATCATTTTCCTCTTCACTGGGGGGTGGGGGGAGCATAATTACACCAAAAAGGGTGAACAATTTCCAAAACTATGCACCAACCATGAAATCCCTCTCTTAATGGGGTATCTAGGATTACAAGGGTAGGGAACCTAGTTTTGGAAAACATTTTACCATCCATACACTACAAAAATCCCATAAAAAATTCAATTTTCACCAAAACTTACCCATGATAGAACACAAAAAAATATCAAAACAATGGAACAAATACCTATAAAATAGATCAATACATCATTAGAAAATGTTTGTATCATAAAATCTCACCACCTTATAATACATTTTCCATGATAAATAATCCTAATAATCACTATGATTATAAGACAAAAAGATCAGGCCACTAATATCGCCTATCAACTTCTCTCTCCCATGTATCCTCTTGCTCATGATTTTTGATTCCACAATACATAAACCAATGGAATAGTCTTTCCCCAAAACACTTTCTGATTGTATTCCAATACATATGTCATATTATTCTCAAAGGATGCATCATAATCATGCACAATATCATCCACATCGATCACATGATATAGTTCAAGGTCATACTGATGAAGATATGACACATTAAAGACATCAACGGTGGCACTATGGAAATGTTAAGATCCAATCATTAAGCCACAAGACCAACACTATAGGAAACATCAAATGGTCCAATAAAACATGGGTCCAGCTTTCCATGCCTTCAAATTCTGTGGTAAACTAGTCTAAGAAGAAATCAAAGAAACACATGATCACCAACTGTAAACTCTAGGGGTGGTGGAAATTTTCTAGAATATGACTTATTCTTACTTAAATCTAGGTCTCTATTATTCGTAATTAGATAAACATTGTATGACATGTCCTACATGAGACTTGATCCCAAATACTCTGACTCACCTTACTCTATCCAACATAGATATAATCTGTATGAACTACTATACAGCTCCATATATGGTGACTTCGTTATAGTTTACTGATAACTATTACTATAGGAGAACCCCAGAAAAGCTAGGTGTTTCTACCATGTCCATAAATAGACAACCCATCTATTTTTGGGTGGAAATACCTTCTATGTAAAATTTATACACCAAGAACCTTCTACATGAACTTCCAGAATAGAAGTGTAAAATTTGAGATACGGTCTAACATTATACTCTATGTCACCCTATAAAGATGGAAAATATCCAAAATGTACAAATTACCCTACTGATCCACTCAAAAAGACCATGTTATCTAATTGAAATGTGATAATTTAGTCAGCCATTACAAAACCACCAAAATATCATCATTCTTCCAAGTTATCCTTAGGAGACCTATCAAAATGTTCTTGGTAACATCATCCCACTTCAATTCTAGAATAATAAATGGTTATAGTAAACCTCATGGTTTTTGATTATCATCATTCACCTATTGATAAGTGTATTATCATTTTATGAACAACACTTTCTCCTTTTTCATTCCTGACCACTAAAACATATCTTCAAATGTTAGGATACATATTGATAACACCTGGATTCTCCAAAAATATCCAGGCATAAAATTCATCTATAATATCATCTAATATACTCTTTGGCACAATTACAGGATTCTGGACAAAGATGATATCATAATCATCTATTTTCTCGATCATAAGGTGACTCTGCAACATCAAGGAATTTTCTTCAAGGACCAACATTTAGAATCCTGATACTTAATATATCTAATATGGCCCAAAAGTGTAGACTCTATTAAAAATGATACCATATTATTCTTCTACATAGTCTCCAAAAACCACTACCTGAATCTCAGCTTGTATGGTCTTCATCATCCACTTAGTCTTAGTCTCTTCAACTGTAAGAGTCTGAGATTTCCTGGTTAAAGATTCAGAAACACTATTTCTATTCCCTAGCGAATATCCTTACTGAAAATCAATAGAATACATATACTCAACCAACCTCAGTGGTCAGAGATTCACTTCTCACAATGAAAATATACAATTTAATCTCTTTTGATCAGTACACACAATAAAATTTTTTAACAACAAATACTTCCTTCAACATATCAATGAATAAACAACACCAGATTACTTGAGGATGTTCATTGGGTAGTTCCAGTCATGTTTCCTCAATATTCATGACCCATAATCCAAAACTCATCCAGAAAAAATAACCACTACTCTAGGACTAATCCAAAAATATTATAAAACACTGAATAATCCTTACCTAGATTGTGTATGATCAATATTGGTGTCATTTACAAGAGCTTATTTTATTATTGGAAAGCTTTCTCACATTCCCCATACCATTGAAACATTAGAACATTCTTGTTCATGCATGAATGTGGTAATTCCAAATGGGAAAAGTCCGAAATGAACCTATGATAATAACCCCCAACCCTAGAAAACAATTGATGGTAAAAATAACATGGATGCTCACAAGAAACAACTTAATGATATTTTTATAGGTACTTTGGGAGAACTTCCTCTGAGGTTATGTGACCCAGGATGTGTACCTAATCAAACTAGAATTCATGCTTAGAAATATTGGAGTGTTGTTTATAATCTATCAGTGTAATCAAGAATATGTCAAGATGGGGGGAATGATCATCAAGAGTATATGAGTATGCCAAGATTTCAACCAAAAACACTACACAACCTGATCCATATACCAGATATTGATTATATTTATCATGTCCATAATCAATCAATGATAATTCAACAACCCAAACAACCTCACAAAAAACATATAAATAAAATACATGACTCTGAAAGTAGCCCTTTATATATCAGAAGGTATTAATATAATTTCATGATACCCTAATCTCTTCTAAATATTGGAGAAAACAGAATCTCCTCTCAAATAGTCAATAAGATAATCTATACATGGAAAAGGATACCAATTATTTTTAGTCATCTAGTTCAACATATGACAATAGACTCACAATAATAAAGTACTAGTATATTTATTTGAAAACAAAACCTCAGAACCCCAAGGCGACATACATTGATGGATAAATTCCATATCGATCAACTTTTATATTTGAGCCATTATGTCTTAAATCGCTATCATTTTCAATATATATGGTTGAATAGAAATTGGACCATCCCCAAACATGAGATCAGTTGTAAATTATTTATCTCTATCAGGTTGACACCCTGAGAATTCATCAAGAAAAAACATCCTAAAACATTCCCAATATAGGTGGAAATACATCATTATTTTCACTTCCACCATCAAGTAATGGACTAAAAAACTGGGTAGTGAGCTCTCTAAATTTCTAATGAACTGTCCCAATAGGGCCTTCCAAAATATCCGTTTCTCCTTGGTGAATATATTTATCACCCATAGGAAATATAAAAGTCACTCTCCTTTGGTAACAATCAATGTGGGCTTGGTATTCTACTATCCATTACATACAAATAGTTTGGTTGAAGGATTACATGTTAAGTAGATAATGATTCTATTGTAACTGAAACTCTACAACCTCATGTGAACACCCCTTTCATACACAGATGTCCGTCTAATGTACACAAAACTATGTATCTATCATCATAACCTTACTAACAAATCCAACTATCAAACTCCAAACAATGAAAATATGCACATATATAATATAAATTGATTGACCAATATCATATAAGGGACTAGATAACATTAAATCCATAAGATTATTTCCTATAAATGTTGATGGTATGCCATCTCTATCCACCAGTATAGGTTTTAAAACATTCAACATTCATAACCCTCTTCCCTATGAGATATTTTGAGTCCCCTGAGCTTCACCACTTTGCTGATATGTGTGTCTGTACTCAAAATCACCACATCCAATGTGTCCACTACCATGGTAAGTAAAGCTCTAGTTTCCATAATGATATGGTGTGAAAAATTCTTTCTCATAATCCAATTATTTCTAGGAAATTCATTTAATCTCATATGTCATGGGTTTCTACTGAACCACTATAGATATCCCATATTAACACAAGACTCGAACTCTTCCGATGGCCAGTGAAAATGTTTACTAAACTCACCCAACATTCCACTCTTATGACATATCACTTGAGTAGTATCCTTTGTAACTGATCATTCCTTCTAGAAAATCTTCTTTCAACTAGTCTAGTGAGCATTCACATAATGTCATATCCTATTCTAGTAATTATTATCTCTTTTCCATCTATATAAAATATCTTATCAACCATCATAAGGCTATTTTAAGTTCCCTATAGAAATAATATACTGATTCCCCACTTTTGAAAACTATTGTAGCCTAAAATAATAACCTTTGACTTAATTTAACATTTAATCCCATAATAAAACCATTTTCCCTCAAAATTATCGTCCCTCACCCATGATATAACAAAGAGATTCATGTTAGTAAAAAAACCATCACATTTCATCATGAACATTCTCCCCAAATTCATCCTCAGAAACTCAACAGCTCTCTCCTACCTGAGCATCTCATGGTAAAATTGTTCCAAGAACAGCTCCTAAAATTCCATTCAATTAATATTCTCTATATTTACATATTCCATTAAATGTATCACAAATGATTTACCGGACCATGTAAGATATAGGTATATATTTTGACTCACTTATTAGTATGAGAATCTAACTAGTCATGTACTGTCTGGATGGATTCAATCTAGAACTCAGCTGCCTCATGACCTTCCTCTCCGATGAATTTTAGAAGCTGATATAACTAAAAACCATGTTAGATCCTGCATTCTCATCATTAACCGATATGGTTATATCTCCAAAAGTTTCATGAAGTGAGGAAATTGACCTCAAAAATACTCCCTACAATTTCACTTGACACTATCAATTCCTTAGGTTCAACTATTGGATGATCATTTCTAGCCACTTCCTATGGTTTTCCAGTCACTATGTTTCATCATGGAGGAATATCTCTACAATTATTAAACAATCAATTTTGTACATAGAACACATCTCTTGTTCCATACCAGAATATGAGTCAAATCAAAGAAAATATCAAAATAGTAATCTGATCTCACAAAAAGTGCATCACTCGACAATAAATAACATAACCTGTAAAAAAATCTCATTGAAAACAATCAAATACATGGTATATTTCTTTTACCCATGTACATGGGTTAGATACTCCCACACACATTCCCTTAACGAAGTCCCAACTCACCATATTATTGTCTCTAAATTTCAAAAACTATAAGAATGAAGAAAATGTAAATATTCACATTTGACAGCACTTTGTTACATCCAGAACATGGTTCCACACATAGGTTCAAAAAATCAGTCGGTAAAATTACCTCAAGCATGGATCCCTATATTTTAGAGGTTTTAAAATAGATTGAAGTGCCTAATATCAATTCTGGGAAGACTATTCTATCTAAAATTTATAGAGAAATTGAGAAAAATATAAATAAACAAGTACATCAATATATAACCAATAACCAAAAAACCCCATTATCACATGATGACCAAATATATGAAATAAATTATCCCACACTAAAAAATAGGTATTTCATGCCAAATACATGTTAAGTGTCAATATGAAAACCCCAACATATATAATGACACTAAAAACTAATAATATATCCATGATTAATGTTAGGTTCCCCCATCCAAGATCTTTCCAAACTCATCCATCTAACAAATGAAACTATCCCTCATACATTCATGAAAACATGAAGTCCATTTGTTAAGAGATCTTCCAGCACATGTACGGTGTGTGTACAATATATTATTCCCCCACAAATACCATCTAAAACAATATCCATTGAATAATAATGTATCTAATTGTAAAAATAACAAAATAGAATCAATAATTAAATATATATCACATCTTTAAATGTGCTGTAATTAACTACACAAAAACCTAGATTCTTGGGGAAACTTGAACCTTGAATACCTATTTCGTCCCATTATAGAGTATAAACCACATCACATAAGTAATATCACAATTCATTATAATAATGGTGTTTTATTATCCATTAAATTTCTATTCATAATTTTACTGATTGAAACCAGAGTTCAATGAAAACAATCATAGCCTATAATGGCATGGATGGGACCCCTACTGGATTTTGATGTAACATACCCTTTCCCACAATCATGATCACATGTATCACACAAATGTGATTTTGAAGTAGTATAATATGTCCCACTCTCATTATCACATTGGGATTTAGAGGAAGCAGCCCATGTCACACACATGTTTGTTACTCAACCACAGAAGTGGGCTTCTGAAAAATTTTCAATATCCCAAACTCATATATCAATTTATCAAAATTATATTTTGAAGTAGTTTTTCATTTCCCACATGGATTTATAATTTTATCATTATAGAATTTTGAATAAAAAATATATGTTCTACACATGAGTTATCAATCAATCACACAAATATCACATATATCACATCAATCAAGATTAATCAACATTAATCCCTTTACTAACATTTCACATCAACCTAAAAAAATAATATATCACCAAAAACATGGTTATTTAATTTAACCACATTGAATAAAATATCAATTAACTATTAAATTATTTTCTATTATTTAAACATGTTGATCATTAACCAACTATGGTTAAGACAATCATCTCACAATAATCATTATCAATGAATACAAAAAAAACATTAATTGACCAATTCCACAGTAATAATATTTCATAAATCCCATAATCATACATTCAATTAATTAATTTAGAAATTAATTAATCTAATTCCGCGTTCCAATAAATTATTTATTTATTTAATTTATTCAATTAATTTTTCAATTTAAAAACGTTCTAATTGAATAATAATAATACATATACACATTTTTAATCATGGCTATGGGGGTTGAATTTAAACCACCTACATAAAAATTGATGACAAACACTGGCCAATAGAAATCCCTAGTTGAGGGGAAACAACTAATATTATGATGAAGAATAATATCTAGATACCAAAGGTAGATCCATGATTAAATTGTTGAAATATAGAAAACCTAGATCTAGATGAATACCAAAATAGAAAATATCTCTAAAAAATATAAGAAAAGAATGAGAAATAAGGAGAAACCCAATAATTATTTGAATATCTTAATAGGAGATGTGCATATCATCATTATGGGTTTCAAAACATCAATAATGAAGATCATATGGCCTTGGAATATGTGTGAGACCCCCAAAATCAATACACATTATTTTCGGTCAATATAGGTTTGATTTATGGTGAATTATGGGTTTTTTATTTTTCTTTTAATTTTATGAATACTAAAAAAAAATCACAGTACCCTAGGTAGGAGCACAAGGTTTTCTGAGTCCTGAACATAAATAGGGAAATTTTTATAGGTTATAAGGTAAATAATAAGGGTAAGAAAAAATTGATAGAACATGTGCAACTATAAAATACCTCAATAATTGGGGTTTCATGTTTTAAAAGGGAAATTCACATAGTTTGGGAAAATCGTGCACCAATGGTACACTTCCCAAGAAACCTCTAAACGATCTTGGGATCATACAAAATTTCTACATTTAGTATTACTCATAACTATTAAAAATTGACATAGACCATGATATTTTTAGAACAATTAATTCATCCTCTACTGATCCATATACTAATCCCTATATTCTATACATCATATATAAAGACCCCAAACCAACAAACTAAGTTCCCTTGAATGAGAGGTACCATTGTACCACCCCAAAAGGAAACATTTCATCCTAAAACATTGATAGACTAATGTTCTTTTAATTTTCTATAAATAATTTCCCATATATGTTGAAAATAATAATTTTTATTGGAAAAATAATTCTTAAAAAGAATACATATCAGAAATAGAAGAATTGAAACTCCCACTAAACATTCACTAATAAAATATATTAAAAAATATCACACATACAAAAATCAACAAAATAGGGAAAAATAATCAGTTTAAAATCAATGGAAACGCTCTAAAATTTATATAGATGTATGTAGATTTTTAAATAACATGAAAATGGATATAGTAATTAATTAAACATATTAAAAACATATATGTCCCAAAAAATAATGATGATTTATCTTATCACCCTATAAGGATTATATAACATATCATAGATTGATTATTCCCTAATTCTAATTGACTCCTAGAATGTATCAATATTGATATTAATAAATTTACAACGTGTCTAGTAATTGAGTACTATATATGAATAAATTTCAATCAATCATATAATGTAGATTCATGACATGTATTAATATAGTACATTATCACACTCTTATAATCCTTGATTACATATTAATCCATAACAATTGAATCATAAGTAGGAGTAGTTCTCTGGAATACATACTTTTCCACAACCTTTAGATTGTTAAGAATTTTGACAAAATCAAGTAAATTTCATTTGTTAACACATTTTATCTACCATAACCAATCCTTAAATATTCATAACATCTAATTACAACTGAATAACCAGATACTAACCTATGAAATATTAACATAAAGGTATTTTAACTCTTAAATAACACATACAATAGTCTATGTAATTTCTATCATCAATGACTTGTCAAAACTAAAAATTGAGGGGAATTACCTTTGGATATGACATAAAAAATTATATCAATAAACAATATACACAATAAAATAAACGCTACAAACTCTCAATAATAACATGTTAATAAAAAATAAAAAAATATTTATATAATGTTACATGGTAATTATGAAATCACATGATATGGATAATACAAATCTAAAAGATGATATATCTATAAATAATTAACAAAGGATGATAACCATAAAAAACCCCAGTTCAAAAATGACCACAATTATTTCTCATATAGAACCATTGAAATAAACCATCAAAATAAATATTTTAATCCAAAATGAAATTGGTAATCAATGGGAATGATCATGTACATTGGTGGGTAATATTACACTATATTATCATCTCATTTAGTGATATGGCCTTATTAATGTCTATTTTTAAGTTAATAAAAAACAAGTAGGGTTTCAATTAACCATCATCACCAAAAATCAGCTTAAAAAATATTAATATCAAATTCAAATCATACTACCCATACCTAACAATAAAAATTCTTTCCAACTAAAATATTTACATATATTTTTTTATAAACTAATAATATTATGTCATATCACTTCATATATTTCACACTTGACAGTGTCCCCTCTAATTGATAATTAGGATATCCAAGATGAAATAGGTATCTAAAACTATAATTAATGCAATGGAGGAAAAAACATCTCTATACCTCAATGCTATAAAAATATATTCATATAAGAGGAAATACTAATTTCATTGATCATATATGCATGTCATGGTACTGTTGTAAATTTACATTACATGGACTATAAATGACTAAACATTCCACATAATTCCAACTATTTTGGTAAGGATAATTTATTATACATGATGAATCATTATCAAATATGATTCTATATATATGAAGGATATAGTGTAAACAATCAAGTGAATTATTATCAATCACATTATCATATCAAGTGTTTTTTATAATGTAATAACATTTATATATCTTATACTAGAGATACTTATGGAATCTATCATATTGTATTATATGTTGTAAAATATAGTTTTTTCTAACAGAGAGAGGTTGGTAAGAAGATAAAGTTACCTCTACGAGGCATAATTAGTCAATATCAATATATATTGGTGAAAATGTTATGGTAAATTTAATCTCACTTTATTACATGACAATAATTGAATACAATAGAGACCAATGAAGTACGTCACCATCGAGACATATCCATTTTCGCATGCATTATTTTATCTCATGGTCAGTATTTAAATTAAGAAACTATCCTAAAAACAAATATAGATCCTCTATAAGTCATAAAATACTCTTGTACTGATAATCCTAATATTCCTTCACATTCATATTTCATTTAATATTAATTTAACCCTACTAGAGAGTGGTTACAACACAATCATAAGTAAAACATTTTTATTCAATAATAATTAAGGAACCCTAAAACTACGCCAATATTACTTTCCATATTATGATTTTATTTTTTGTTATCTAATGAAAATATTATACCTCTATAGTATTCATTAATAATCACCATAACATAATTAATCCTAATAAAAAAAGTATTCCATTACAATTAATTTTAAAGAGCCTTCATACATTTCACATTGAATTACCATTAGTCATAAGAAAATTTTTATACACTTCCCCCTCCTTCACTAAATATTATAATGATTTCATGGATAATTTTCACACCCATGTGTTATTACAGTTTATTAGATTGTTTTAATTTAAATTATTTTGTATTATATTTTATTATTTGTTATATTTTATATTATATTTACTTTTTTATTTTTTTCGGTGTTGCACATTTAGCCTGCATTTTTATGAGAGACTGTGAAAAAACCATCCAAGGGGTTCTCTCTAGGTCACTGTGGGGTTTTTTATAAACCCCAAATTAACTATCAAAAAATGTATAGCTTCCTATGATATAGTTCCCCTCGGTTAATGTGTATGGGTGAGCTTGCATTGTTTGTGTATATTGCTCTGAACATATATATTTTTCATTAATGGTTATTTTTTCCAGTCACTTGTCCACTAATAGTGAGATGTGGTAATGTTAGAATCCATGGTTTCCTAGGAGGGGATCAGGTAGTTTAGTTTGGGTTCTGTTTTATTTTTGTTATTGATGTATCGACCATAATTACCTTTCATTATCTATATATAGTTTGTTTTTATTATTCCTTCCATGAATTTTTTAATAGATGTTGTGAGTTATTTTTAGAGGAATATATTTAGTTAATTGATATATTATGGAATGTTTATGGTGTTTTAATTATTCCTATTTATTATTTTTTTCTTGGAGATTTAGTGTATCGATGATGCATGCCTTTTCTGGGGAATTGATATGTTGTATGTTAACTCCAATTAAAGGGTTAAATATTGGGACACCTTGAGAATTAAAGATATATTTTAAAATAATTGAATATTATAATGATTTGATTTTACCACACAAAAACACAATCTAAAATAAAATATGATAAAATATATTGAGATAAAATATTACAATATAAGAAAATTTGTAATGTTTTATGAAAATGAAATAGTAAAACAAATTAATAATATTTAAATAATGTATTTTATTAAAAAATATTATTATTTTAATATTATAAAAATACCAATAATGATTTCAATATAATTGGATTGGAAAAATTAGTTACATATAATATTTTATTATTATTATTTTTTGATGAAGATTTTTTAATAAAACAAAATAATATTTTCATTGAATTTTCCTAAAATTGTTGCCTATTATAATTTAATCTTGAATAAATAAGGATTTGATTAAATTTATTCCTAATATTTATAATAAAATAATTTTGAAGTCATCCAATAATTACCTCAAGTGATGAAGAATCTATAAATTCATTTCATGCTTCAAAATGTGTATTAAAAATTATGTTTTTTTGAAATGATTTATTTTTTAGGAATAAAATAATTTTTTAAAATTAATATAAAAAATATTTTTTCAAAAATAATATATTAAATGATACAAAATTTATAATGAATAGTAAACTAGAAGAGGAAAAATGATTTGAAAAAACATTTTAAAAACATGGTTTTTCATTATATTCCATATTTCCATTGAATTTTAGTGTTCTTTAATTTTAGAATTACGTTTTGAAAATGAAACATAATATTTGGATTCATCATTAAAATATTATCTAATGATTACTTTTTTTTGAAATTATTTATTTTGACCATAATTATATAAAATACAAAATTTATAAATACCATGAAATTTATGAAATTATTTGGAAATTTTCATTACAAAAATATTTATAATAGATTTTACCCTACCAAATACATATTTCATAGGTAAAATATTACATTTCTACTTTTATATTTTATATGGAGATCCATGATTAATATTTTATATGTTAGAAAGTATTTTTTTCTAACGAATATAGTTTTTATACTTTATACATTGAATATATTATAATGAATTTTCAACTCGTTAGATACTTAACATAATAATTTTTTCATGTATGGAATAAGAATTTTAAAATTATTTAATAAATAAAATGTTTTTCATTTATACAAATTTATATGGTCAATAAATATTTACATTCATAAATGTGAATTTTCATAAAAATGTATAAATAAGGAGAAAATGCCAAAAATAACTCAAACCTTTTCTCCAAAAATATGATTTAGAGGATTCATGACCCCAACACATCCCCTATCCATTATAGTGCTCTTTAATAGACTCATTACATGAATATATATATTTAAATTTATATTATTAATAAAAATGATTCCCCTCACTTATAAAAAAGATATTTCCATCACCAATTTCACATATATCGTAAACTTTTATTTCCATGGGAACTACTAACATTTATACTATTTTATAATTTTATTAGAATTTTTTAAAACTCCTTGATTGATGGAAAATCCCTGAATTCACTATTTCCTACGGTTACTCCAAGATAATGTTTGAACTCTCAACATGAGAACTATTTACTTCATAACTATTTTTATTCTCTACATTTATCCTACAAGACTTTTCCACTATTATATAATTAGATAGATATTGTTATCATAATTCTTATTTATTTTATTACTTATATAACCATTATTTATCCTTTCTCCTTCAATTAAATGATGAGAACGTAATTTTTCAATATGTTTGGAATACCGCCTATAGGAGGGGACATATTTTATTTATCATGGGATCTATTAATGGATTATTATAATGGGAAATATTATGAATAGATATTTTATATGTTATGTTTTTAACACCTATCAACTGAGCCGAGAAACATTTTGAAGCGAAAAAATCATCATGACTAGCTATTTTTTATAAATAGGAAAGGAAGGATCAACATGGATACATGAGGATCATGTGGATAATTTATACAAATAATGTAACCCACCAGTGGATATTCAATTTCCTGACAATAGTAAAATCATGTTGTTAGAAAATGTGACCATTGTGACTTGTATATGATCATGAAATTCCCTTTTGATAAGCCCGTCTAATCATACGATTCCCCATTAGACCAGACTCTTCCAGAATAAAAATACATTCCAAAAATAAATCATGAAAATGAAAAGGATACAATATGAGTTCCTCTGGTTAGGAAAATTTTCAATTGTTATATTCCTAATAATCACCAAAAAATAATGAAATAAATTATGGGAAAGGGGGGAACATACTTTGATGGATGTTTAATTGATTTTAAAGAGAAGGGATCAAATAAATCATGCGATGAACATGTTAAATCATGATACATCACTATAGTATTTTTTGTAATTCCTTGAGAAATACTTTGGACATGTCATGTAAAACTGTAGAAGGCCCATGGACATATTCATCCAATTATTCAATTCCCCTGTAGATCCATTATAACACAAGACCACTATCCATGATAATGCTCACATTCCATCATGAAATAAAATATTGATCTCATGATTCACTGTAGAAAAGTGTAGTGAAATCCATTGATAATGACAACATTCTATCATGAGATCCCATGTTGATCATTCAATTGACCGATGGATTCACAATGGGAATGTAATAGAAAATATAAAATTAAAAAACTATAAATTTCATACCCTTTATGGATAGGATATTTACACAGTATTTTATATAAAGTCCCTTAAATGACATGACTTTATCTAGTGAAGAACCCAAGACAAGTCTCCCAAGATCATTTGAAATCACCTTAAATAGGCATCACAATCTCACAAAGACTCATGAACTTTTCAAAGTGATCTTTTAAAGACTCATTGATATGTGAACATGATTATGTGAATGATTGTTGAAAATACATGGTTTAATTAAATATGGTCATGCCAATGTGATCACTTGGTCATTATTTATCAGTTTCTAAAAATATAGTGCAATTGATGACCCACATGAGGTTCATGAGAAGAACATTTTGTTATGCTCCATCCCTAGACTTATGCAAATATCATTGATATACATGCTATATGAAGTGGCCTGTATCTAGGGTATTGAGTCTAAAAAATTCTTCCACCTAAATATAAAAGACACACACAAGGGAGTGTAGAAGATAGTGAGGACTTATGGGAGTATAAACCCATGCAATCAAAATAGTTATATACCATGTAAACCCTAGTAATGATATAAGATATGTGAAATAGAAACACAGAAATATATATATATATATATATATGTGTGTGTGTGTGTGTGTGATTCTCATGATTAACCTAATGATAACATGAAGGAATTAAAAAGTAACTTTTATATTACATAAAAGAGCATATACATGTGGACTTAGTTGGGAAGCATCCCAATATGCCCTTCCTAATGAAAATTTAGGCATTTTTTATATAATGGAAGAAAAATATAGTGGTGTCATGTGAATGGGGATGTGATTTATTTTCATAATAAAACATCGTGCACATTGTATGGACTATCCATATCATGCGACAATATCTAAACATTCCATATATATTATTCAAATCTCTCTAGAAATGTTCACATGATAAAACTACCATCCTTTGACTTTTCAGTGCTTATCACGTGACACCCAAGGATGTGACTTCATTTATCATTTGAATAATACCCATAATATTATGTTTAATATTATGGAATACTTATTAAATTTTCACTTCAATCTTGTCAATCACTATTGATATGTCATCCTAGTCATGTGTTAGTCCTCCAGGACAATCGTCCATGATCACATGGTAGTCCTGTGGCATGTCAAATTTGGTCAGGCAAGAACCTTGGTACCTGTCAGCCTTGTCATGAATGTTTTCAATACATGTAAAATATACAGCTCAAACAAGTCAGAAAAAAAACATGGACAATTCAAGAAGACACTCCATATGATTCTGGACTACTTCAGTATGATTACATAGGAATGTGCTATCAAACCATGTGAACACTGAACCATAATCCATTGGCTTATAATTTACAATTCTTATGGGAACTCAGTATAATGGTTTCAAAATTGATACACATAAAATCCATTATGTAATATGAGATCTTCATGCCATTCAAAAATTATCGGCTATCCACTCATTATTCCTCAACATTATCGATTAGAAGGTAAGGGTTGGAGATGCTCCAATGGGTATCTATATTAGTGTAATCACTACAATTTCTCATAAAATCTATCCCATAGGCCCCAAAATATCCTATATTTTTATCATTCTTACCCATCCACCACCAAATTGAGAATCTAATTGAACTATAGGGGAAAATATTCCAATTATAAGAAGTATATATAGGATTCCTTTGTATGTCCCAACCTTTGTATCAAACACCCCATTAGGTTCATCATAGTGCACAAGTCACATATCCATATACGATGAGTATGAATAGTTATTTTCCCTTATTCTTAAACTGATCATGACTGATGTATTCTAAGTAATTTTTAAAGATCATATCACTAGTAACGAAAACTTTTATAATCCATTACATTCATAATGTTTAATCCCCATTGGATAATGTGATGAAATTTTCCAAATGAAATTGAACCCTCCTTGTTTTATGTTTGGTAAAACTATGAGAATTTATTCTAATGGGAATTAATAAGGCTCAGTTTCCATTCTTGAGGTTTATGTGCCCTAATATGTTGAAGGATTCATCACACGATCATTTTATTAGGGTTTCCAGTATTTTCTCAGGATTTTGAAGATATTCTTGAACCTATATTAAATCAATAAGAGAGTCCCAAATTTGTTGATAATTCTCTTCAATATAGTGTGATGAGTCTAACCTCCTATCATCTCGACCAATTATATTTTCATGGAATCATTGTTTTTGATATACCAAATGACCATCTTGCTTTGGATAGTAGGTATGTACCCTATTATTGATGTGGGATGTGTTGGAGTTTTTATGAAATATAAAAATGGTAGACATGATGTAAATGATTATGAAACCTAAAAAACCCCCTAAATATATTTTCAAATACCATTTCAGAATGATGGGAAAATGGATAACATAGCATAAAATAATATAATGACAGCAAATATGAATCATTAGTGGCATCGAGATTATGTATCCCAATCCAGGGAAATAACTGAATATTTTGATGTAAACAAAAATGGCCAACCCAATTGGAATATCTCAAATAATAAAAAATATTGGATAATACTAAATCGTGAAGTTTTTTTTGTTTCTCATATTTTAAAATGGTACGACCCACATGATATCCTTCAATAAAAAATTTAACATGTGTTCCCCTAAAATAAGTTAATTATCTATCTAAAAATTATGAATGAAAAAAAATTAGCCAAGAAAAAGAAAGGAAAATTATGTTACCTTTGCATATCTGATTGAGCATGTTCACACTTGGGATGATTCATTATTTAGTGACCATGTTCTTTATTATCATTGTGAGTTCACCAACTTCTCTCATAGAAATATTGACCTGATAAACTTAAGTAATTATGAAAATGTTCTTGAACCTCAGATATAGTGGTAACCTATAATGGTCATAAATAAACCTAGCCCATTCGATGCCTTTATCTTTTTGTAGAAAAAATGACCATTCTCTAATAACATTGGCATGGTATAATCTTATCCCATGGTGATGCACATAGAGAACTCTAGAATCTAAAGCGGGTAAGTACATCACGATTAAGGAAACCTATAATGAAACCAATGGAAACCCTCACCATCAAAATTTATTTTAGAACATATCTATAGTGCATGGAAATTATCACCTTACTTATCCAAGTTACGTAGATCAAAGAGTTGATAACATACCCATTTGAGTTCCAGAGCGATTGATGAGTTCTTTTATCAATCATATTTAATATAATCATACCTCTAATTCCGCCCATTCACCAAATCAGATCACCAACAATTAAATTCCATCCTTGAAACTCATGTAATCAAAAATAGATGTTTTCAATATAATTGAATGATATGGAAAAATGCGTGCAATCTCATAAACTGACTTCTAATGAAGAATCAATTGTTCATATTTTGGAAGTAGAAAATGATCATGTTCATAACCCTACTCAATCCGATTACGTGAACTTTCATTTTCCTACTATAGAGACCCAAAGCTTGACGTACATGGAAATTATATTACATTTACGGAATAATTAATACATAACAAAAATAGACACACAAGGACCATAATAGTTTAGTGTCATTGGAAACACGGAAAATAATATTATAATCATGGTGAAAGATCTTCAACATCTCCTATAAAGATATTCCCCTTTAGTTTTCTTTCCTAAAACCTTTCTTTAAAACCTGGGGAAAAGAAAACATATAAAGGGTGAGCTCAAATTCAAAGTAAAGGGTATTCATGGAGAAAATAAAACAAACCATATACATTTGAACATAAAAACATTAACATAATGTTTAAACATCGAAATCTTGAGCAATGACATAAAACATGACACTACGTAAGGCATAGATCATAATAGAACATCAATCATGATAAAATATCTTGGGAATAAAACTTGTAATTGTGGGAAAACATTATGCACATGATATGATTTCCATGGTAGCCAAGGCATTGCTTCCAAGACCATCTTAGTGGACAAGGTCCCTTTCTGAATCGAGTTCACTCCTCGTTTTAGTCCTGTAACACTGAACCAAATTAACTTACCATTCCATCCATGTTTATCTCATGAGATATAAATCTTTACCCAATGAATTATAGGGAGATATAGGTCCCACCCATCTAATAAAGAAATCATTCTTACTTCTGCCACAAAATAAACATACATCATTCATAATAACCCAACGAATAAAATGGGTGTCATAAACATCATCCCATCATCACATAATCCTGATAGAAGAAATTGATATCATTTCATAATAAGAAATTTGAAACCATGTAAATAATAGAGACATTATACATGAAACATACACATATGAAATAATTTCATTTTAGATGGAAAATGGTTTTGATAAAACAGATGAAATGAATTCTTGAGTAAAATATCCTTTCTTCTTGAAAATAATTTTCTTTTCACAAAATGTAATGAATTTTTAAAAGAAAATTATTTTTTTTGAAAATATTCATGAAATATTTTGGTGGAATCTTCATGAAAATAAGGCGTTATAAAATCATAAAAATCCGTTCGTGCCGTATAAGTTAAAAAACATTCTTCTCATACTTTTTCCAGAAAAGTCAAAAGTACATCGTAAAAGAATGATTCCATACATACCATGTAGTAAAAGTAAAAAATGGGTTAAAAAGACATTAAACATACATGAAAACATTTTTAGAAAACATGGACTTGGATGATAACAATAACCCCAGTAAATACATACGAAAAAACAATCTCAGATAAGAACGAGATCTGAATAGTTATCCCTTGCCTTATGACCGATATGCTTCGTATGTATCCGAACCTCCTGTATAGTGGGTTTAAACATATTATTGACTTGTAAAAGAACCATAATAATATTTATGATATCATATATTATTCACTTACGACTTTATACTACACGTTCTTTTTTAAATTCCTTGTTAAAGTAGCGTTTTGGGTAAGATTGTATCATTTATCGTACGTGTTTGGACTTGCTGTTCGGGATTTTATTATTACATATATCATGATTTACATTCTTCCAGAATGTAAAACATGATTTATATTTCATATATATTCAGTATATATATATATAATATATAGATAAATGAAATTGAACACACCGTTCATGGAGATGGTAGGCCGTACGTTCGAATGAACGCTGTTTTCGTTTCATTTTTTTTTTTGACTTGAATGGAAGTATGTAGATGACATAAATATATATATGTATAAATAAATCCATTAGATTCATTATTCCATATATTTCATTATTATTAATTATATATACTTTATAATCATTCTCGAATGGTTAATCATGTAAAATGAATCTCATCGCGTTCGTGGAGACGGTAGTCCATACGTACGCATGAGCGATGATATCATTCCCATGATCGTGGAATTGTATTGAAGTGTATGTATGATATTATAGAATCAATATAACTTTACAATAATCATATATAGTCATTATTTACACCATTATACCCATCCATGTAAGGTAGTGGTGGAAAATAGATTACACCACGGTGTGGAGACGGTATTCCCTACATACGCACGCGCAGTTATTTCATCTTCCATAGGATTGATATATGGTGAAATAGGGTTGCTTAATACTTATAATAACATATCAGTATATGAGTTATATTGATGTTATTACTTAATATTGAAACAACTAAAGAAGAATAAGTGGAAGAAGAAATAAAGTTGAAAGAATCGGTAACAGACGTCACCTCTTCTTTGAAGCGCCTCTTTGAGACCTCCTTTTAGGGTACTAAAATTGGTCTTTTAAGAAGACCAGGACCTCTAAGATGTTTCTAGGTAAGTGGTGAAGATAATTTTTCATGGGTTTTCTGAACTTTAAGGCTCAAAGTGTTGTGAGGAAGAGAGGTAGGAGGTGCCTTTTTATAAGGGAGGAGAGGGGCACCTTTGGAAAAACTAAATATATTATTTTATTATAAAGTCATATTCGGGTTTTAATAGCTCCAAATTGATTTATTTCGAAGCTAATGCGGGGATGGGTCGAAAGCCTCTAAACCAATAGAATTTAGACAAGTTTAGGATTATAATTTAACCTTATCATTTAGATTTAACCTTAAGTTAAATAATTTTACTTTTACCGTGTCTTCTTGATTTCTTACACTATAAGGTTAATAAGCTTACAATAACAAGAAAAAAGAACCCCATGTTGTTTATTATTAAAATATATAACATTATCTAAGTCATTTTTCCGAACCTTATATTTTTATGAATAAAATAACAATTAATAATATAATATTTTTTTAAAAAACTATTTTATGTCAATTTTGACACTATTTGGTAATTGATTTTTGTGAAAATCATAAGAGAATTATTAATTCGATAAAAGTTAATTAAATCAATACTAACATGTCATATTAACCTATAAAATTAGTGTAATTCATAAAAAGTCTCAAATAACCTTTATTTGGGTATTTATAACATCAATTAAGTGAATATTTCATTAATACGATAATTACTTCATCATCTTAGTGTCATAAATAAATTAAATTATTTAATGTCTAAAAAGTATAAATAAAATACCATTATGTAGGAAATATTCTTATCTTTCTAATTAGTATTTATAGTCTAATTTATCTTATTCATAACCCAATATTAAAAATTATTTACTTATTAAACGTTGATTTGAACTATTTTAACCCTTCTTTAAATAATTTAATATTAAATGTCCTAATCTAATCCAAGTGGGCCTAAATGGAAATATTTTATTCCTAATGTTGTTTTTGGTAGAATTAAACTTATCCAATAGAATTAAAACATGTGTTAGGGTAATAATAATATCATTTTTACCCTTAATTATCCTATTTACTTTTAACTGTGGTAAATAAAAGTAAAAAGTTACTATTCACCAAAAATTATTTTCATCTCATTGAACCAAATTTTAGTCCTTGATATTAACTGTGTCTCTCGGATTTTCGAAATTCAATTCACAGAAGTTTTAAAATTTCATTTAAAAGAAAAAGTCAGTATTTTAACTACCACAAAGTGGTTTCACTATTCATCGAAAATTGCAGTTTTTTTCTGAAAAATACCAAAAATTCAGCGTAAGCATTATTTGACATTCCGAATTCAAAATTGATATCTATTTTTCCAAATTTAAAACATATAAGTGGCATTAATTAATTTTAAAATTAATTCCCTTTATCAAAAAAAATAGCGTGTTTTATTAAGAAACAATAACTATCAAAAGATTGATACTTGTTTATATACAATTTCAAAGTGAAATTAATTCCAATGAACAACATTGGATTAAATGGTAAAAAAATATTCTAGTTAAACTTTAAACCCAATTAAAAATATTATCTTACCATATAAATTATTGTGATGAAAAAAGTTGTTTTTAATTAAAATATAGCGAGTTTTTACTATTCATTAAAATATGAAAGTTATCAGAATAATATGAAAAATTTATCTAAAGTAAATTTTTATATCCTGATTCCAAAGAAGAATTTTATTATGTCAAATTGAACTTATAGACATGTCAAAAACAAGAGTTAAAGTGGGTGCGCCATCAAAAGGCGGCAAAACTTCATTTTTTGAAAAATATATATTTTACACGAAAAATTGATTTTCTTCTCATACCATGTTCTATAAAATTTGTAAGATGAATAATAATGTTATAAAATTTAAATTGTAGTTGATACTATTCAGAACAGCTAGTTCATAATAATATTATAACAATATATCATTGTTTAGTGAAACCTGGTATTGCGTACAACACACGCTATCAAGGAAGGTCGTGATTGCGTGTAATGCAATCCAAGTAAGGGTTGCGTGTTGTGCAAGACTCCTCCGTTGTTTCATATAACAGAATCCAACCATATTTCATTTATACATTGAATATATATATATATACACTCAATGTCATGTAGAATAACTACTATAAAAATTGTGTCTATCATGATCCAAGAACAATGTTGTGTATACTGCAAGCTCATACGGTGTTGCGTATAGCGCAAGGTAATCTTGTTGTAGCTTACAACACAATACACCAATGAAATTAAAATAATATTTTTCATAAAATCTCGAGGTGTTACATTCTACCCCATTAAAATGAATTTCTCCCTCAAAATTCTTTGGGTTTAAAAATCGTTTTCTATTCATAGAAACCCACGTCGTAAAAAGGAATACTAAAACATAATTTTATAAACTAAAGTATGAAATGTAATGATTACCCAAAGTAACCCATCACTGGGTTTCCATATAGGAGAACATAGGTGAAAATATGGATATGGAAGTAAAATCTAACCATCAATATCTGATGGAGATTAGTGAACATGGCTCTGAAAAATCCATCAATCAAAAAGTCATAGATTTGTGATGATCTAAGGTACCATCAGATTTATCGGATATAAGGGCACTAGGACAACATTTTTTGTTTTCAAGATCATTTCCCTAATGTTGATGAAATTGGAATTAGAAGAAATACTTTCGTGATTTTGGTACAGTCTCACTGTTGGTTGTTCTTTGGACAATTTCAACTTCATCTCTTAATGAAATGAAGTTGAATTTTTCATTAGTGTAGTGTTATCAGATCATTTGATAGAATAATGGGTCATTCCGTCTGTCTCAAACAAATGGTTAGAAAAGTTATCAAAAATACATAAGTCCATCTATAGCGAGATTAATCATATATCGTTCCTAAAATGGACTTATACTTCATATATCATACTTTTTAATATAATAAAACTAGCTTCTACTAAACATGGATTTACTATAGTCCAGTGGTAGGCGATAAAGGCCTGTCGCACTTCAGTTGAGGGTTCGATTCCCACAGCCTTGTCTGACGCGACGGGTTGTCGCCCATTCTACAGGATGTCCTTTTTCTAAAACTACATTATATCGAAAAAAATTTCAATCCTTAAACAATACTAACTTATGTCCAATATAATTCATTCCAATATTTAGGATTATCCAAAATACATATGTCCAATCTCATAGTATAAAGAAAACGATTACTTGAAATGTCATCAACCAAGCATGTGAATACCATCATTTATCCCCAATATAACATGTTGGTCACATTCCAATCATGTGAATACCTTAATTTTGTATTCTCTTGAAAAATGAATACCCATTAAACCTTAGTGAAAAAATGAATTCTATCAACAGTTAACTCTTTCCACATACCAAAATCCAAAAATTCTATATACTAAAACCATGATAAAACCGTGTCCTTTTATCAGTCATGAGCTCATGAATACTATCAAACATTTAATTTTCTCTTTATCACTTCATTATGCACATATCATCTACTTTCAAAAATATCTGAATAACCATTCATGGTTACTGGTACCATTCATCATACACATTCAAAACTTAAGGAAAGACAACAGTGTAACAATCCTTAGATGTATCTTTATTCCGTAGTACCATGAGATTACTTATACAACATTAAACTTGACAAACATTTAATTATTCCACTACATTCTTAAACCATTGATCGAGCTTCAACAATTCTTTCATCTCACATATGATTTTTAGTCTCTTCATCATCATCAACATAAATACTACCCATATGACCATACTGATTCTCTTCATGAGACTTTCCCTTAGGGAATTGGATTGCATAATTCTCGTACATTCCACATTTAAATCATTTAACCATTGTTGAAGTCGTAGCAGTACCATTATCCTCATCCATGGTGTTAACTGAAACTTTTCATTTGCACTTACTGGATTTATGTCCTTCTTTTCCACACCCAAAGCATCTTCCAGTTCCTTTGAAACATTCTCCTTGATGCCTCTTCCCACATGATTTACATAGGGAAATTGAACTTTCTTTCCTCTATGATAATCAAGAAACTCCATCTTTCTCTTATTAGACTAGTCAGAAAACTTACCAAATTTGAGTTTATTGATCATATTATGAGATTCTTGATTCGACATAATAATGATGTTTGGACTTACAAATCCCATTACATTTGGTTGCTCCTGAAGAATATCATTCCATTGTCCATCATTATCATCTATTATCGTGGACCATCTTGCTTCCCGCAATTTTCTAAAACCCAAAAAGAATAGTGTGAGAGACAGAAATCATAATCAAGGGGGAGTAACATCAATATCTAACATCTTAGGTTTAATCTGATATAGTTACCATAATTCTAGGACTATAACCTATATTTATACCTAACCTTAGGGGCATCCCTATACATACCATTGAAATATATCTAGGGATCTCACTAAAGTTTTCGCATCCTCGTTTCCAAAGGTTGACTAAACCGTTCCTCTGATACCAACTGTAGCAGCCCGAATCCTGATGTACATGGACATTACATTAATTTTGCGGAATAATTAATACATAATAAAAACAAACAGACAAGGACCGTAATACTTTAGTGGCTTTGGAAACTCGGAAAATAATCTTCTAATCGTGGTGAAAGATCTTCAAAATCTCCCATAAAGATCTTCCCCTTTTGTTTTCTTACCTAAAATCTTTCATTAAATACTGGGGAAAAGAAAACTTATAAAGGGTGAGCTCAAATGCACCGTAAGGGTAGTCATGGAGAAAATAAAACAAACCATATACATTTGAACATAAAAACATGAACATAATGTTTAAACATCGAAATCTTAAGAAATGGTATAAAACATGATAGTACGCAAGGCATAGATCATAATAGAACATCAATCCTGATAAAATAGCTTGGGAATAAAACTTTTAATTGTGGAAAAACATTATTCACAAGATATTATTTCCATGGTAGCCAAGGCATTGCTGCCAAGACCATCTTAGTGGACAAAGACCCTTTCTGAATCGAGTTCACTCCTCGTTTCAGTCCTGTAACACTTAACCAGATTAAATTACCATTCCAGCCATGTCTATCTAATGAGATATAAATCTTTACCCAATGCATTGGAGGGAGATATAGGTCTCACCCATCTCATAATTAATCATTCTTACTTGAGCCACAAAATAAACATACATCATTCATAATAACCCAACGAATAAAATGGGTGTCATAAAAATCATCCCATCATCACATAATCTATATAAAATAAATGGATATCATTTCATAATAACAAATGTAAAACAATGTAAATCGTAGAGACATTATTCTTGAAACATACACATATGAAATAATTTAATTTTAGATAGAAAAATGGTTTTGATAAAACACGTGAAATGAATTCTTGAGGAAAATATCCTTTCTTCTTTAAAATAATTTTCTTCTCAAAAAATGTCATGCATTTTTAAAAGAAAAGAAATTTTTTGAAAATATTCATGATATATTTTGGAGGAAGCTTCATGAAAATAAGGCTTATTGAAACCGTAAAAATCTGTTCGTTCCGTATAATTTAAAAATACATTCTTCTCGTACTTTTGCTGGAAAAGTAAAAAAGTACCTTGTAAAAGAAAGATCCCATACATACCATGTAGTAAAAGTCAAAAATGGGTAAAAAAGACATTAAAACTACACGAAACCATTTTTAGGAAACATGGTCTTGGATGATAACAATAATACCTGTAAATACATACGAATAAACAATCTCATATAAGAACTAGATTGGAATAATTATCTCTTACCTTATGTCTGATATGCTTCGTATGTATCTGAACCTCCTGTATTGTGGGTTTAAATATATTATTAACTTGTAACATAACCATATTAATATTTAAGATATCATATATGATTCACTTATGACTTTATATTACCCTTTCTTTTGTAAATTCCTTCTTAAAGTAGCATTTTGGGTAAAATTGTATCATTTATCGTACGCGTTTGGACTTGTTTTTATTGATTTTATTATTTCTTATATCATGATTTACTTACTTCAAGAATGTAAAAAATGATTTATATATCTTATATATTCAGTATATATATATATATTATATAGATAAACTAAATGAAACACACCTTTCATGGAGATGGTAGGCCGTACGTACGCATGAACGCTGTTTTCCATTCTTTATTGACTTGAATGGAAGTATGTAGATGACATATATATATATATACACATAAATAAAGTAGCTTCATTATTTCATATATTTCATTATTATTCATTATATATACTTTATAATCATTCTTGAATGACTAATAATGGAAAATGAATCTCATCGCATTCGTGAAGACGGTAGTCCTTACGTATGCACGAGCGATGATATCATTACCATGATCGTGGAATTGTATTTAAGTGTATGTATAATATTAAAGGATCAATATAACTTTACAATAATCATATATAGTCATTATTTACCCCATTATACCTTTCCAAGTAAAGAGGTGGTGGAAAATAAATTACACCCCGGCGTGGAGACGGTATTCCGTACGTACGCACGCGCGGTGATTTAGTTTTCCGTAGGATGGATAAATGGTGAAATAGGTTTGTTTCATACTTATAATAACATATCATTATATGAGGGATACTGATGTTTTTACTTCATAATTAAACAACTAAAGAAGAATAAGTGGAAGAAGAAATAATGTTTAAAGAATCAGTAACAGACATTACCTCTTCTTTGAAGCGCCTCTTTGAGACCTCCTTTTAGGGCACTAAATATGGTCTTTGAAGAATACCAGTACCTCTAAGATGTTTCTAAGGATTTGGAGAATAGAATTTTGCAACGTTTTTCCTAGCATGAAGGCTCAATGTGGTGTGAGGAAGAGAGGGAGGAGATGCCCTTTTATAAGGGAGGAGAGGGGCACCTTTGAAAAAACTAAAAATATAATAGCTCCAAATTGATTTATTTAGAAGCTAATGTTGGTATGGGTTGAAATCCTATCATCCAATAGAATTTAGACAAGTTTAAGTTTCTATTTTAACCTTATCATTTAGATTTAATCTTATGTTAAATAATTTTACTTTTACTGTGTCTTCTTGTTTCCTTACACTATAAGGTTAATAAACATACTATAACAAGCCAACGAATCCCAAGTTGTTTATTATTAATATATATGACCTTATGTAAGTCATTTGGATGAACCTTATATTTTTATGAATAAAATTACAATTAATAATATAATATTTGTTTTAAAAAATATTTTATGTCAATTTTGACACTATTTGGTAATTGATTTTTGTGAAAATCATAATAGAATGATTAGTTCTATGAAAGATAATTAAATCAATAATAACCTGTCATATTAACCTATAAAATTATTTTAATTCAGAAAAAGTCTAAAATTACATTTATTTGGGTATTTATAACCTCAATTATATCAATATTTCATTAATAAGATAATTACCGTATCATTTTTCTGTCATGAATAAATTACATTATTTAATGTCTAAAAATTATAAATAAAATACCATTATGTAGGAAATAGTTTAATATTATTAATTTATGTTTATAGTCGAATTTAGAATATGTATAACCCTATATTAAAAATGATTTACTTATTAGACTTTGATTTTAACAATTTTAACCCTTCTTAAAATAAATTAATATTAAATGTCCTAATCTAATCCATGTGGGCCTAAATGGTCATATTTTATTCGTAAGGTTGTTTTTGTTCTAATTAAACCAATAAAATAAAAATAGTACATGTTTTAGGGTAATAATACTATCATTTTTACCCTTAATTATCTTATTTTCTTTTAACCGTGGTAAATAAAAGTAAAAAGTTACTATTCACAAAAAAATTATTTTCATCTCATTGAACCACATTTGAGTCCATGATATTAAATGTGTCTCTTGGATTTTCTAAATTCAATTCACAGAAGTGGTAAAATTTCAATTAAATGTAAAAGTCAGTTTTTAAACTGCCACTAAGTGGTTTCACTATTCATCGAAAATTGATGTTTTTCAGAAAAATACCAAAAATTCAGCCTAAGAAATATTTGATATTCAGAATTCAAAATTGATGTCTATTTTTCCAAATTCAAAACATAGAAGTGGAATTAATTAATTTTAAAATTAATTCCCGTTATGAAAACAAATAGCGTGTTTTTTTGACAAACAACAACAATAAAAAGATTGATACTTGTTTATATCCAATTTCAAAATGAAATTAATTCCAATGACCAAAATTGGGTTAAATGGTAAAAATATATTCTAATTATACTTTAAAACCAATTAAAAAGATAATCTAACCATATAAATTATTGCGATGAAAAAAGTTGTTTTTAATTATAATATAGTCTGTTTTTACTATTCATTAAAATATGAAAGTTATCAGAATAATATGAAAAAATTTTCCATAGTAAATTTTTATATCCTGATTCCAATGAAGAATTTTATTTTGTCAAATTGACCTTATAGACATGTAAAAAACATGATTTAATGTGGGTGTGCCATCAAAAGGAGGCAAAACTTCATTTTTTGAAAAATACTTATTTTACTCAAAACATTGATTTTGTTCTCATACCATGTTCTAGAAAACTTTTAAGATGAATAATAATGTTATAAAATTAAAAGAGTAGTTGATACTATTCATAAAGGCTAGATCATAATAATATTATAACCATATATCGTTGTTTAGTGAAACCTGGTATTGCGTACAACACACGCTATCGAGGAGGGTCATCATTGTATAATGCAAGCCACGTCTGGGTTGCGTGTTGTGAAAGACTCCTCCGTTGTTTCATATAACAGAATCCAACCATATTTCATTTATACATTGAATATAGATATATATATATATAGTCCATGTTTTGTAGAATAACTACTATCAAAATTGTGTGTAACATGATCCAAGAATAGTGTTGTGTATTCTGCAAGCTCATACGGTGTTGCGTATAGTGCAATGTAATCTTGATGTAGCTTAAAACACAAGATATCAATGAAATTAAAAGAATATTTTTCATAAAATCTCGGGGTGTTACACCTACTGCAAGCGTAGTGGGAGAAAATATCCTTTCACCCGCACAAAAATCTCATAAGCATACTATGGTGGTTTAATGACCAAAAGTGTGGGATCTATCTAAGATTTAATCAAATAAATCTTCCAATTTATCATTGAGACCATGAATATAGAGCCCTATATTCTGGTACACACTTTTCTAATGTGTTTCTACATTCTAACAATAGTATAGGAGCTTCCTCATCATATTCTAGCACTATCAACAAAACATGAACATACATAGATTCCCTTCTTGATACAGAGAGAAGAATATAACTATGATTAGTATAAATAGTTGGATATTATAGAAAAATTTACATTCCTTCTCCTGTCAATAAGAAATATTGACATGTTCTAGTAAAGGATGATGCACTAGATCAGGCCCATATCCCCATTCTAACAGGGGAAACCAACCTAGTTTGGCACATGCCTCAGGGATTTCATTATTTCCAATCGAAATTGGCTTGTGGAATAAACTAATGAATCAAACCTGGATTTGTCCACATTCTGATCGAGATTCACCAATCTTTCTTGGAACATTCCTCATAGAAAGAACATATTTATGTTGAATAATATCCATGGAATGTTCGAAACAAATAAGACTAATCTCATTTCTCCATTTTTACTAAGGATAGCCATCTTAGTTTGGCTTGTGCATCAAGAAAGGTGCACATTCCTTGGAAAAATGACCAGTGGCATTCTACAAATCCACGTGATGAGGCATGTATCCCCACTCCAGATGAGTTTTTTCAGAAAAACTATTAAAATCAACTCAATGGAGGCTCATATCCCAACTAATGAAACTAATTGGAATATCCCAGTAACACATATAAACTGATATCATATCCCAACTTATAAAGATAAACAAAATTCATTAGGATACTTAAGACTCTATACATGAGAAGGATCATATCCCATCTCTCAATCCAGAGGTCTGTCGATATATTTTGATGGGGAATACATATTCAAACTGGGTTCAAATACACTATTCAACCATTATTGACCAACATATTCTAGAAATAAACCATAGGTAGGCTCATATTATATCTGAAAATACATAATCTCACTAGATTACCCCTATGGATTCTTAATTTGTGGTATCATATCACCCTAACATTAGAAAATTTTCAAAATATTTGAGAAATGGTCATTCACTTAGAACATAACCTTGTTTAACCCCAAAATGTATTTTGATATTTTCAAGGCATGATTATTAATAAGGATATTATTCCTCATTTACACAATAAAATGGGTTTTCAAGCAACTTAAGGCATATCTGTAACATCCCAGGTAAATTAAGAGTAATAAATTTTTATATTTTTTAATATTTTTTGAATTAACTAATAATTTTACTTTATAGGGGATGCTATGTATGATAGCGTACTCAAAACGCATTAATGTATTTCTCTAAAATATTATGTTTCAAAATACATTGAGATATGATGATAAATAATATAATAATATTATTATTTTAAATGATAGTTAACGCCTAGCCAATGAATTGGATTAAATGAAAATAACTGACTATAATATGATTATACATGTTTTTTAAATGTTTTTACCGTTATCCAAAAAAAATTATAAGCCAAAAATGAGAAATAATCCAATTTTAAACATAAATACTCCAATATTCTTTAAAGGGTCAATTTACCAACTTTTGATTGAGAACCCCTTATAAATTTAGTTTTCGTCAATTTTATATGTTTTCTTTGAAAAAATAATATTATTATTTATAATCGGGAAATAAAAAATTACTTTGGTTGAAATTTTGGAATTTTTCTGATAATGTTCATTTTCTATTAATAGTGAAAAATTCAATATTTTAATTCAAAACAACCTTTTAATATAATTTTTTTATTGGAAGGATTATCTTTTTAATGTATTTTAATGTGTAATTAGAATATATTTTTACTATTTAATCCAAATTTGGTCATTTTATTTCATTTTACATTAAAATTGTACATAAAAAAGTATCAATATTTTGATAGCTATTATTTCTTAGAAACACATTTTTTTGTTTTGACCAAGAGAATTAATTTTAAATTAATTTCTGCCACTTATCTATTTTAAATTTGAAAAAATGGATTCTTTATTTGCAATTACATGGTCCAAATTTTTTAAATAGTTATCTTTTGTTTTTAGACATTATGAATATTTAATTCATTATATTTTATTTATCGTGGTTAAAGGATAAATATGGTAAATAAGGTTAAAAATAATATTATAATAATATTATATTACCCAAAAATGTGTCTTATTCCTATTTTGTGACACATTTCCAACCAGGGGAATCATTGGGTCGATTTTGGGACCCTATGGAGCCACATGGGTGTGATAATGACACATTGTATTAATTAATCTTAAGTAATGACAAAGATTACTTAAACATATATATTTTAGTAAATAAATTTTTACATGGGGTTATATAAGTTATCTCTTTGACTATAAATATTTATTTTAAAGATAAATAAATTTCATACATCACAGGATATTTTTTTATAATTTTTAGACATCAAATAAATAAAATTATTTATGACACAATAAGGATGGTTTGTTTACCTCATTAATGTATTATTAAAATAAATATAATTTAAAAAATAATACAAATATACAAAACCAATCCAATTATTTTTGAATGATTTTATTTCGAACATTCATCATCTTATCTTTTACTTAAATGAGTTTCTTACCCCGAGAAACTTAAAATCATTACATAATAAAATAATATTTTCAAACATTCCTAAAGAGCATCTCTCCGCCTTATAAAAAACCATCACCTCTAACCCATTACTCACACCTCTCAGGCCCCTTGGATCATCCAAACTCTAACTAAATAAGATCCCTAAAACACTATATTATTCTTTTAATCATTACCTTAGGCATAAGGCACTTCATGTAATCCTTTTGGTTAAAACCAAAGGAAGATACCCGATTTAAGGGTAACATCTTCTGTTAAGTTATTTTCTTTTATTATACTTCTCCAACCCCCAAAAACATCTTTATTTCTACATTTTATAAAAACAATAGTATCTTAAATATACTAGGATGTAGTTATGAGAGGGATTCTTACTACACTTCCACACACCTCCATCTAATGAATACGATCATATTGTTTCTAGGGACTGTGAACTACTACCTCATCGAACGATGATTGTTCAAATATCTCCAACTTCCACTCATGGTGGCCATAATGATGAAACTATATTTATATGTGATATATATTATATTTATATTTTTTCTATTCTTCTGTATTTAGAATTTATTTAATACCTTTACGATTTTCGTAATGGGTAAAAGTGATAATTTCATTTGAGGACTTGCGGACTACTGCCCCCTCAATGAGATATGACTCGTTCATGACATACATGGGATGTATAAACAATGAAGTTAATGATTTTATATATATGATATTATAATGGAATTATAAAATACCAATGAATAATAATTTTTTCATTCTATTAAAATACAAAATAGAACTGATAGTATCATTCATGCATATGTAGGACTTGCTGTCTCTATGAATGGTGCATTTGATTTCCTATCTTCAAATTTTATATAATATTATAAATATATATATACTGTATATACATGATATATATGATATCTAGAGCATGAATATCAATTCGGATATAATGGAATTTTGACAACTTGAACAATTTATAATTATTACAAGTTCATTTTTAACTTAAGTTCTGAACAACGACAAAATGTTTGATATGAACTCAAATAATTAAATAATAGTTATAGAAAGGTAATAAGTGATATTAATGGAATAATAAACTTGAAAAGTGTTATTGAACAATTATAAATTAATTTATGTTTATTATTCAGGAAATTAATGAATGAATGTTCAATTTTGACATGAGGTAAAGGAATTCATCTCAATATCATTTCATTGTGGCATGTTTTTACAATATACACTACCCACTTCTATATTGTATATAATAATCCCATTTTAATTTTAATTTCATTCAATGGTAATCTTTTTTCTATGAAGTGTTTTACTAAACAACAAAATGAATATTTTTTTCATTTGCAGCAACAATGACCTCTCCCCAAGAAATCGTTAGTTGGAATACTTTATAATCCATATTGTTTTTAAAATGAAAATAAATCCACATGTCCTATTTTAGGGTATTTTGGTATTTATAATAGATTTTTAAATTGATTTCTTAATTTCAATATCATGAAATGATTTATTTTTATTGTGAATGAAATGTTATTAGTGAAATATTTATATTTTTAATATTTTATGTGCTATTATTTTATAATAGTACTTGGTCATTTAATGGGTGTTTATGTGATAAAACACATGACAAGTGGTGTTGTGATAAACCAAGATGGGTGGTTACATTACAGCCTCCAATGCATTGGGTGTTGAAGTCGGTTTTTTGGATACTCCATTTAGTGACATGTGTGGAATTCAACCGTATGGTTATTCTTTTTAAGTGTGTTCATTTCCCAAGTTACCTATATATGTTTTGTGTTCTTGCTATGGGTTTTATGGAAATAGTTTGGTTACGAATCGGTATGAAAAGATCCTTTATTCATTGAAGAGTATTTTCTATTTTATAATGTTGAAAATTAATACTTATGATAATTTATTCATGATTTACCTGTTTTTTTAACAAACTAAAAGCTTTCCTTCTCTATGAATCCCTTAATGAGAAATTTATTCTCATATAAACATCTTTTGAAATTTTTTTCACAAGTCATAATTATAAATAGGTTCAAGGATGGGATTAATGAAAAATTCATGATGTCTAAAACATGGAACTAGTCATGATTTTTTTTTGTGTTTTTATTTTATGGAAAAATGTATACTGGGTAAAAGGGTCTATATGTAATATTCAAATTGAAATGAATATGTTATTTAATAATTATATAAATCAATAAACATGAAAATATCCTCAATTGGAATTATTCATTTAATTCATTATTAGGTATTTTTAAGGCGGGGCCCTTATAGTTGGTATCAAAGGTGAGTTTAGACAAAATTAGGAGTTAAAATATTTTTAAATTAATGTTCATTAATTAATTTAAGGTAATATTAGAATGATATAGAACACAAATATTACCATGTTGCTTCGCCTAAGGTATTTATGGTTTTAGAATTGTTTTTCTAAGAAGAAACATGGAAGTTGTGATGGGAAGGATTACCGAGGGAGATGACCTTCCAAACAAGCTTTCAGAGATGGCCAGAATCGGAATTGAACAGTTTGATGGGGTGATGAATCAGTTGATTTGGGTGATATATGGTTGTTGTTTTTATAGATGATATTTTGGTATATTCTAAAAGTAAATTGGAGCATGAAAGTAATATAAGGGTTGTCTTTTAAACATAAAATAAAAATAAATAGTTTGAGAAATTCAAAAAGTGTGAGTTTTGGTTACAAAATATTTCGTTCTTATGTCACATTGTTTCATAAAATGGCATAATTATTGATCCTACTAAAACAAATATTGTGGAAGAATGGCCAGACCAAAAACTATAACTGATATCCATAGTTTTCTTGTTTTGAAAGGTTATTATTGGAGGTTTGTTGAAATATTTTCATGGTTATCTAGCCCATTGACTAAGTTAACTCGAAAAGATGTTATGTTCATTTCAAAAAAATGATGTGATTATTGTTTTTAGGAATTGAAAATAATATTGGTGAATGCTCCAGTTTTGGCACTGCCTTCCAAAAATCATGAATTTTTTATCCATAGTTATGCTTCATTGAAAGGACTTTGTTGTTCCCTAATGAAGAATGATCAGTTAATTGCTTATGATTCACGTCAGTTGAAAACTCATGAGTTAAATTACCCTACACATGGTTTTGAATTAGCTACTATTATTTTTTCACTAATAATTTTGATGCATCATTTGTATGGAGTAAAATGTGAAATATAAACCACCCACAATTGTTTTAAGTATATATTCACATAAATTAATTGAAAATTATATAAAGGATATGGCCAGAATTAATCCTTGATTAGGATTACACGATCCATTACCATCATGGAAAAGAAAATAAAGTGGCTGATGCTTTGAGACAAAAAAGTAATTCTATGCTAACCATGTTACGTTTGGAGCAATATCCATTGATGAATGATTTGATAATCTTTGGGATTGAAGTTGTTGGTGTAGAAAATTATACTACATTGTTTTATGTTTCAGTGAAATCTTCTCTATTAGACCGAATTAAGAAATCATAGAAGAAAGATAATGAGTTACAGAAAAAGGTAGAGTTGGTTTAGAACAATATGTTTCTTGATTGTAACATTGATAATGATTGTGTTTTGAGGTTCTGGAAGAGATTATGCGTTCCTTCTAATTCAAATTTGAAGAATGAGTAATTATGTGAAGCTAATAGTTCTCTATTTTTATTTCATCCTGGAATTACAAAAATGTACAAAGATCTTTGGGATTATAACTGGTGGGATAGAATGAAAAGATATATTGCTGAATTTACTATGAAGTATTTTACTAGTCAATAGGTTAAAGCAGAGCTATATTTACCAAAAGGGATGCTTCAGCCTTTACTGGTGCCAATGTGGAAATGGGAGAACATATCCCTGGAATCCATTGTCTAATTACCAAGGAAATATTTATATAATAATGCAATCTGGGTTATTATTGATCGATTGACTAAATATGATCATTTCCTTCCAGTTCGAGATACATTGTCTCAAGGTTAACTTTATCAGTAGTATATTGATGAGATATTTAGGATACATGGAGTTCCCCTCTCCATTAGGTCTGATCGTGATCCTAGGTTTACTTTTATGTATTGGGAAGGCCTTCAGAAGTCATTGGGTATTAAAACAAATTTTAGAACAACTTTTCATCCACAATCAAATGGTTAGTCAGAGAAAACAATTTATACATTGGAAGATATGTTACGTACGTGTTCAATGTATATCTAGGGAAAATGGGACCACATCTTTCTTTGGTTGAATTTTCTTATAATAACAGTTTTAATTCTAGAATACAGATTTCTCCGTTTGATGCATTATATATGAACCGTTATCGAACTCCATAATTTTGGGTTTATTTAGTTGAAAGAAAGTTGATGGTACCAGAATTGGTAGAAGAGATGGCAGGGAATGTTTAATTTATTCAGAAGCACTTGAGAACAACTCAGAGAAGGAAGAAAAATTCTTAGGATAAATGGAGGAAGCGTCATTATTTTAAGGTAGGTGATCGAGTATTTTTCCTTATTTCTCTATGGAAAACTATGATGCATTTTGGTAAGAAGTGAAAGTTGAGTCCAAGGTTTATTGGACCTAATGAAATCCTATAGAAAGTTGGATTAGTTGCATACAGAGTAGCTTTACCTTAATTTTAATCAAAAGTACACAATTTTTTAATGATTCAATGTTGAGAAAGTTTATGCATGATCCATATCATGTTTGGAGTCCAGAGGTAGTTCCGTTGGAAGAGAATCTCTATTATGAGGAAAAATAAGTTCAAATTCCTTACCAAATAGAGAAAGTGTTGTGAAATATGGTAATTCATCAGGTAAAAGTTGTTTGAAAAAACCGCATGGTTGAAGAGGCAATCTGGGAATCTATAAATTATATGAGGGATAAATACCCCCACTTATTTAATAAGTGAATAAAAATTGCGAGGATGCAATTTCCAAAAGAGGGGAAGGTTGTAACATCCCGGGTAAATAATGAATAATACATTTTCATATTTATTAATATTGGGGGAATTAAATCTTTATTTTACTTTAAAGGGGATTCTATGTCTGATAACATACTGAACACGCAACAACGGTTTTCTCCAAAATTATTTATTGCACATAACATTGAGTTATATCAAAAAATAATATAATATTATTATTATTTTAAATAGTAGTTAACACCTAGCCTTTGTATTGGTGGGAATGAAAACAACTAAGTAAAATATGATTATAATCATTTTTTAAATGTTTTTACATTTATCTATCAATTTTAGAGGACTGAAATAAGAACAAATCAAATTTTATGAATAAATTCTATAATATTCTTTAAAGGGTCGATTTATCGCCTTTTATGGTGATCAATTTTAAAATCTTGTTTTTGGCACATTAATATGTTCTATTAGAAAAAATAATTTTCTTCTTTAGAATCTGGACATCAAAATTTACTTGGGAAGAAATATTGGTATTTTCTGATAATGTTCATTTTTTATGAACAGTGAAAGTATTGTATTTTAATTAAAACCCACCTTTAAATATAATTTATCTATATGGATAGATTATATTTTTAATTGGTTGAAAGGTATAATTAGATTATATTTTTACAATTTAATCATAGTTTTGTCATTTTATGAAATTTAACATTAAAATTAGACATAAACAATTATCAATGTCTTGATAGATATTATTTCATAAAAATGTGTTTTTTGTTTTGACAATGAGAATTAATTATAAATTAATTTCCCCCAATTATCTGTTCTGAATTTGGAAAAATGGCTTCCATGTTTCAAAATAAATGTTCCAAATTTTGTAAATAGGTATCTTTTAATTTTTTACATTATAAATATTTACTTATGTGAATATTTTATTTATCGTGGTTAAAGGTTAAATCTGGTAAATAATGATAAAAAATAATGTTAAAATAATGTTAAATTACACTAACATGTGTACTAATTTTATTGGATGATACATGTCCAACCATAGACCTCCTAGGGTCTATTTTGGGACCCCATGGAGCCACATGGGAGTGATAATGACATTGTATATTAATTAATTTTAATTAATGACAAAGATGAATTAAAAATATAGCTTTTAGTATATCAATTTTTTACATGGGGTTATATAAGATATCTCTTAAAATATAAATATTCATTTGAAGGATAAAAATACTTCTTAAATCAAAGTATTTTTTTATTTTTAGACATAAAATAAATAAAATTATTTATGACATAATAATGATTCAGTGTTTACCTCATTAATGAATGATTTAAATAAATAAAATTATTAAAATTAAAACAATACCCAATTCATATCCAATTATTTTTGGGAGATTTTTATTTCAAACATGAGTCATCTTGTAATTTACTTTAATGAGTCTTCAACCTTTAGAAACTAATAATCATTATATAATAAAAATATATTTTCAAACACTCTTAAAAAGACCCTCCTCCCCCTTATAAAAATCCATCAACTCAAACCCATTACTCACACCCCTCAAACCCCGTGGATCGTCAAAAAATTTCCTATGTATTATCCCTACGACCCTATTTTCCTTCTTGAATCCTTACCTTAGGATCAAGGCACTTCACGTAAACCTTTAGGTTCAAACCAAAGGGATAAACCCGATTTAAAGGTAACTTATCCTATTAAGTTATTTTCTTTTATTTTTCTTCTACAACCCCCTAAAATCTATTCATTTCTTTGTTTTATAAAAAAAATTATATCATAAATATAATAGGATGTTGTTATGAGAATAATTAGAACTACACATCAAATAAACTTTCTTTAATGGATACAAGCATACTCTTTCTATGGACGGCGAACTACTACCTCATGAAACGATGATTGTTAAAATATCCCCAGCCTCCAATCATTATGGCCATTATGATAGAACTATATTTATATGTGATATATATTATATTTATATTGTCTATTTTCTTTTAAATATCTCATTTATAGCATACCTTTATGGTTTCTATAATGGGTAAAAGCGATAATTTCATTTCTGGATGTGCAGACTTCCTCCACCTAAAAGTGATATGTCTCATTCTTTCCATACATGAGATTTATAAAGGATGGATTTAAGGAAATTATATGTCATATTATATTTTAATTATAATATACCTATGTATAATTAATTTTTCATTCTGTTGAAATACAAAATGGAAAAGAAATTATAATTCATGCATACGTACAACTTTCCATCTCCAAGAACGATGCATTTCATTTCATATCTCCAAATGTTATGTACTATTATAAATACATATATATTATGGATATATATGATATATGTGATATCAAAATCATGAATAATATTCTAGAGATAATGCACTTTTGACCACATGGACAATTTATAATTATAACAATTTCATTTTTAACTAAACTTCCGAACAACGACAAAATATCTAATATGAACTCAAATAATTAAAAAAATATTTTATAATGGTAATAACTGATATAAATGAAAAATAAAAAATAAAATTGTTATTAAGAAAGTAGAAATTAACTTAAGTTTATAATTTGAGAAATTAAATAAGGAATAATTCAATTCGGACATGTGGTAAGGGACTTCGTCTCAGTCTCCATTCATTGTGTCATGTTTTGATAATATACACCACGTTTTTTATACGATATAAAATAAACCCCTTTGACTTTTTATTTCATTCAAAGTGAATATTTTTCCTATGAAGCAATTTACTAGACGACAAAAGGAATGTTTTTAACATTTGCACCGACAGTGACCTCTCCGACGTTGTAATCGTTATTTGTCTTCCTCTATAAGACTTAATGTTATTAAAATGAAAAATTAACACCTTAATCTATTTTTTGGTATTTTGGTATTGAAAATAGTTGTTGAATTTAATTTATTATTTCAATATCTAGTAATGATTTATTTTTATTGCAAATTAAATGTTATTAGTGAAATATTTATATTTGTAATGTTTTATGTCTTATGATTTTATAATCGTACATGGAAATTTGACGGGTGGTTACATGATCAACCAAATGACGAGGGGGGTGCTGTTATGAAACAGGACAGGTGGTTATGATATAACCTCCAATGCATTGGGTTTAGATGTCATCCATATGGCTTTTCCTTTTAGTGATATGTGTAGATTTCGACTGTATGGTTATTTCATTTTAGTATGTTTATATCCAAAGTTACCTAAATATGTTATGTATTCTTTCTATGGGTTTTATGTTAATAATTTGGTTAAAAATGGGTACAAAATGATTTTTATTCATTGAAGTGTATTTACCACTTCATAAAGGTGAAAAGTATTACTTATGATAAAGTATTCATGATTTACTTGTTTTTTTTTTGAAAAAAACAGTTTTCCTCCTTTGGGTATCCGTTACTGAGCATTTTATGCTCATCTAGAGTTTTTATTAATTATTTTTCACATGACATAAAGATTAATACCATCGAGTATGGGATCATGGAAAAGTCATTATGTCTAAAATATAAAACTAAACATTACTATTTTTTATGGGTTGTTATTTTATGAAAAAATGGATTGTCATGACCCGTCCTCGGGACCCGTGCCGTGACTACCCCAAGCCCGCCTTCCATAAACCAGGGGCTGGAGACTATCACCAAAGTTAAAAATCTTGATAAAAAGGGAAGACATTGCCTTTATAAAGTAAACAAACACCACATTGCAAGCAATATGAAGTAAACACTAAGTAAACTAGGTACAACTGTAAGTGCTGGAATGTATATGGCCTAGAGTACAAACCCACCTGAAGTAAAGTACAACTGAAAAGAAAGTACATCAACTAAAAAGTAAAGAAGAAATGTCGAGTCATCCACTGAAAATCCCATCTGAAGGGTGGGTACAGATAGCCTCCTCCTCTCCTCGGGTCCAGCCGTCCACTTTGTGTATGTCCCGCCGAGCGGTCCACCTCTATGTAGAGAGTTTCCCCACAAGACTCAACCACAATTAGAGTTGTCTGTCGTTTGCATCCAACACAACGTAGTGCGGGCATAGCCAGTGCAGGGGTGTGTATACGCTACTCAGTACGGACCCCGAGATCCACGAAGGCCTCCCAGAATCCACAAAGGATAATCCAAAAAGGAAAGATACAAAAGTAACAACCAAATCTACTTAGGTATATGCCCATACATATACCTAAGTCATCAATTCTAGTTTGGCTCCAACATCTGTTCCCAAGTTCGATCTAGTCCACACAGGATAGCAGAATCCAACCCACACAGGATAAAACAACCCAATAAACAAAGGAATGCAAGTCAATAAAATCGAAGATAATTATTTAAAAGTCAAGGCTCAGCTCACACAGGTATAATTATTCGTAAGAAGATAGAGATGATGAGATGTTGCCACTAATTCATCTATGTTGTCGGACCCACGTTGGATACAAGTCCAGCTAAGTTGTCGGACCCACAAAGGATACAAGACCAGCTACTCTACCGGACCCACGTAGGATAGAAGTTCAGAGTCAAATACTGACGGACCCACGTAGGATACAAGAATAGTAGTCACATGCTTCCTGACCCACAAAGGACACAAGAACAGTAGTCATCGCCGTTGAACCCATGTAGGATTCCTTTATGGTCGTCGTCACTGCCGAACCCATAGAGGATTTCAGTACAATTGTCATCATCATTTCACTTCCAACTAGATCTAGGGTTCCCGCACACAACATGCTCGATTCTGGGAGGGTCCTCTCTAGGAGCCAAGGGGGTCAATACATCAACTGACATGTGGTCTTATTTTGATGTACTCCAAAGTTCTGTCTCGACAAAAGGAACTCAACGTGACAGATGGTGCGTCAATCGGACGCCCGGTCTGAGAGTTATTGGCCTTTCCATCCCAGGGACCCTGTTGGTTTTTAAGTAAAAACCAACACGAAAATACTGTAGCTTCATAAAAACCATGAGTGGAGTAAGTCAAAAGGTCTGTCTCACTAAGAGGAAAGCAACAAAGTCGACGACACGTCAATCGAACATCTGGAGCTCATGTTATAAGTGTTTCCGCTCTGAGGGCCCGGTTGGTTTCATGTTTGAACCTACACGGCCATACCCAAAGTTCTACGAAACCTTGAGTGTAATATATTGAAACGACCTTCCCAATCCAAGGATCGCATCGCAACTGACGGTGCATCAATCAGAGGTCTGTAGCCCTGGTTACAGGCGTATGAACGAACATGTCGGGAGGGGGGGGGGGGGGGGGGGGGGGTTTGGACCCAAACTGACCTGGCCTAGAACCCCCTAGGTCATCCCGAACCAGGTCTACCCGACCCAGCCCAACACAGGTGGCCCAGCCTTGGCGGCTCGGCACTGGCCGAGCGGACGTGGAAAGGGGGGGCGTGCTACCCCCCTCGTTTTGTAACAGCGACCCCCATGTGGGGGCCTGCCCCTTTGGCAGCCATCTGGGGTTACAAACCCTCGGCCCTTCCCGATTCTGGTTTGGCTCTGGTGTCCTGCCAGTGAGCTGCCGCGGGACCCCGTGTGGGTCCCGCATTCCCTTGCCCCGATGGCCGGATTTCCGGCTGCCCTTCCCTGCACTGCCGCGGCCTTACACCGGGGCCTTTGTTCGTCCGGCGCGGCGCGCCGGCGTCGCGGCCCGCCCCGATGACGGCCCTCCTTGGTTCTCTGGAATGGCGCACCGGCGCCTCACCCCTCCACCGACGGCCAGATTTCGGCCGCAACTTCTTTTGGCCTCAACGGCGTCGCGCGATGGCCCCGCGCTTCTCCTCGTTCCCGCTTTGTGTCGTTGCACCGCGATGCCATCGTTCCAGCCACAATGAGTACAACAACAAAGGGGGAGGAGGGTTGGCCATGATCGTGTGGTCTAGCCCCCTCACATTAGTTCGATAACAAGTCGATAAAGAATTAAACGTTGGAATGAAAAAGAATATTCATGATCACAAAACCAAACCCCTGCCTCAAAAAGTATTCGTACAAAGATCGTCGCGGAAAAACTACGTCGTGAGGGTGGTTTGAAGACGGCATTGGAGAGCATCGAAGAAGAGGATGTCATCTCACTCCAGCTGCAGAGAAGGGAGAGATCGACATGTCATATCTCCTCGGTGCTCCGGCATCGTTCGGTTTCTTCAACGAGGAAGAAGATGTTCTTCAAGACCGCAAGAGTTCTCTCCTCTATTTCACACAACGAAAATCCACCAACAATAAAATAAGACCTTGTCTTATTTTATTCACACTCACACATGCCAACATTAATTTTAAATTCAATGATCTCATTCAATTAATTTACTTAATTGAAGAGTATTTAACAATCCAATTAATTGCGAGAGTTGACATGTCATTAAATTGGGGGAGTGGGTGAGTTAAAAAATAAATTTCAAGAGGGAGGTTAAAAGGGATTGAAGGGGCGGGGCTCATGTGGGCCCCACTTCAATAATATCCTACCATGTGGAGTTAGGATGTAGTGGGTCCCACTCCAACTTCCATTCATACTTTATAACTACATAGAATAGAAATAAAAATTGTAGCAGAAATTTTTATTTCACTCTTCAATTAACCCATTTATTTAATAACCTCACCCGAGCAAACCCAACTCCAGAAAAGGTGTTCTTAAGCAATTACCGGCGCTGCGGTTTCATCAGTGCCCTCAGATTTCGATTCCGAGAAACGGTTCAAAAGTTAGGAAACCCACTTGTTCGTTCAATATACGTACCTGAGCTAAACATCAGAAATTGATTCTGGGCACACCGGGCCTCGAAATCAGGTGGCGTCAGAAAATGCGTACTCGTAAAATCCCAAAGAAATTAATAAAAAAGAATTTACTTTAAATTTATGGGTCTTTTCATCACTCCCACATCAGGGATTTATGTCTCCCTAAAGATACATCTAAATCTAGGGGAACAAATGTGGGTATTGTGCACGCATCTGAGCCTCCCACTCTCAAGTGCTCTCCTAGAGGTTCCCGTGCTTCCACCTGATGCGCACTAGAGGAATCGACCATCCACATAGGAAATGATCCTATCGATCATCGATCTCCACTGGGACCTCCGCAAAAGTCTCCCCACCTTCAATGTCCAGTTCCCCATGGTCGATGATATGTGTCATGTCGTGCACGTACCTCCTTGGCTGAGATATGTGGAAGACATTGTGCACCCGGTGCAACTGAGGTGGTAGAGCCAGGTGATAAGCCACCTCGCATATCCAGTTGAGAACTTGGAATGGTCTGATGAAGCATGAAGATAACATGCCACCCCAGCCAAATCTCCATAATCCACATTGAGGTGAGACCCGCAAGAAGACGTGGTCGCCATCTTCAAACTCTAGTAGTCTCCACCTCCTGTCATCATAAGACTTCTGTCGGCTTTGAGCTGTCCTCATCCGCTCCTGGATGACCTGGACCTTCTCTGTCAGGGCATGGATGATCTCTGGTCCCACATGTGTTGACTCCCCTGGGTCTATCCAGCACATAGGTGATCTGCAAGGGCGGTCGTACAATGCCTTGTATGGTGCCATCCTGATGGTGGAATGGTAGCTGTTGTTGTACGCAAACTCCACCAAGGGTAGGTGATCCTACCAGCTACGACCAAAGTCGAGGACACATGCATGGAGCATGTCCTCGAGAGTCTGAATGGTATTCTCTATCTGACCATCCGTTTGAGGGTGAACGGAGGTTCTAAGACGTAGTTGTGTCCTGAATGCCTCCTAAAACCCCTTTCCCACGCCAGGAAGTAAAGAGAGCATCTCGATCGAAGACGATAGATGATGGAACACCATGAAGCCACACGATCTCGTGAATGTAACGGCATCCCAAGCTCTCCACTGTGCCCTTCTCTCTGATGGGTAAGAGGTGGGCCGACTTGGTGAGTTGGTCGACAATCACCCAAATGGAGTCGTGATCTCTGGATGTAAGTGGTAGTACAATCATGAAATCCATAGATATCCCATCCCACTTCCACTCCGGGACCTACAAGGGATATACGAAGCCTTCTAGTACCTAGTGCTCCACCTTCACCTGCTGGCAGATGAAGAATTGAGAAAAAAACTCTACCACAACCTTCTTCATACCGGGCCACCGGTGCTGTCGTCTGAGATCCTGGTACATCTTTGCCACCCCTGGATGTACCGCTAAAGGGGAAGTGTGAAACACTCTCAGAACCTTCTCCTGTAAAGATACTGGTACCATGGTATGTCCTCTTAAAAGTACATCGTTCTCTCCTCCAACAAAGAATCCATAAAGTTCATGTCCTGAGGATAAATGTGCACACGGCGTCTCACCGTCAACGTCTCCATGCTATGCCTCTTTGACCCGCTGTAGTAGTGGAGGGGTGATTGTGAGTGACTGCAGAGAGGCTTCCCCATCTCTATCCAAGAAGGATATCTACAAAGTGGCTAGCTTCTCTTTAGCCTCCCCAAGTAGCGAAATTCCCGTCCTCCTGCTGAGAGAATCGGCTACTACCTTCCCCTTTCTAGGAGTATTGATTATATCAATGTCATAGTCCTGGAGGAACTTGATCCATCGCCGCTGTCTCAGGTTCAGGTCCTTCTGTGAGAAGATGTACCTGAGACTCTGGTGGTCAGAATAGACTGTAAAGTGCTAGCCCATCAGATAGTGCCGCCACATCTTCAGAGTGAAGACCACTGCTACTAACTCCAGGTCATGGGTTGCATAGTTTTACTCATTCTGCCTCAACTGTCATGATCGATAGGTGATCACTGACCACTCCTACCTCAGTACACAACCGATTCTGGTCCCTGATGCATTGTAGTAGACTATGTACCCTAATCCCTCCTCTGGTAGCCTCAAGATAGGTGCACTGTTCAATCTCTGTCTCAGCTCCTGGAAGCTCTACTGACATTTATCTAACCACAGGAAGGTTTTTCCCTTCTTCGTTAAAGCTGAAAGTGGTGCCGCAACTTTGGAGAAGTCTGGAACGAATCTCTGATAGTACCCAGCTAGACCCAAGAAACTCCGCACCTCCGTCATGCTGATGGGTGGCTCCCAAGCTAGCACTGCTTCGATCTTCGCATGATCCACTGCAACTCCCACCTCAGAGATGACGTGTCCCAAGAAGTAGACCTTAGTTATCCAGAACTAACACTTCGAGAGATTACCATAAAAATGGTTCTCTCAGAGTGTGTCCAGTACAACCTGCAAGTGGTAGTCATGCTCTTCTTTAGTGGTCAAGTAAATCAAAATGTCATCGATGAAGACCATGATAAATCGATCGAGGTAAGGCTGAAAGATCCTGGTCATGTGACTCATGAACACTGCTGGAGAATTGGCTATACCGAAAGTAATAACCAAGAACTCATAGTGGTCATACCGACATTTGATGTCCATCTTTTGCACATCCTCATCCCGAACTCTGAGCTGATGATAGCTTAACCTGAGGTCTATCATCGAGAACCACCATGATCCTTTAAGCTGATCGAAGAGGTCGTCAATATTCGGTAGTGGATATTTGTTCCTCATGGTCATCTGGTTCAAGCGACGATAGTCAACACACAGTCGCATGCTCCCGTCCACCTTCTTGGCGAACAAAATCGGGGAAGCCCGGGGTGATACACTAGGTCGAATGAATACCTTTACCTGTAAGTCCTCCAGCTCTACCTGTAGCTCTCGAAGCCCTGCGGGAGACATCCGATATGCTGGAGTGGATATCGGGGCTATCCCAAGGTACAGGTCAATATAAAAGTCTACCTCTCTACGATGAGGTAGTCCTAGAACATTGTCAGGAAAAACGTCCGCATACTGATTCACCACTACAGGAACACTCGGACTCCTCATGTCAACTGATCATAGGATGAGGCTAGATAACTGATGAGTAATCATTTGTCCTCTCCTCTGCGTGAGTCCAACCTGTGCTGCAAAGACTCTCTTCACGCCGGTGAAGGTGAACCTGCTCCCATCGGTGTGGAAACACCGCACCTTGCACTTAATACAGTCGATCTGAGCATGGACTGTAGATAACCAATCCATGCCAAAGATGACTTCGTAAGTCCTCGACGCCGCTATAAGAATATCCCAGCTGAAGCTCTCACCTCCTAGAGTCATCTCACACTGCCAGAACCAGTGAGTAATCATCGAGTCTTCTCTCGTAGGAGTATCAAGCCATAATGATCGATCCAACGGCTCCGTCAGAATCTCCGAGGTCCAATCAAGGGTAGCGACAATGAACGAATGACTCTCTATTGTGCCTATAAGAACTGAAGCAAGTGTGGAGTAGACACAGATAGTACCTCGAATCATCTCTGGTGCACCATGGTCTTAGGCCTCCACTGCGTGAAGTTGAGCCTGCCTCTTCTTGCCAGCTTCCTGTGGTCGGGGTGACCTCCTGGTGGTTGTGGTGGTAATGTCTCAAAGCGTCGCCCACCACCTGCTGCTCGTCCAGCTCCTCTGCCTCATCCGCCTGCTCCCTACATACCGCCACGGTCGACCCTCTGCCTCTGCCTGGGTGGTCCTTCAACTGTCTGTTGCTTCTCTAAACGGCAGGTCGGGTTGTCACGAGCCATGTGGCCCTGCCGACCACATGCGTAGCACTGTCTGCTCCTAGGAAGGCTGGCTCTGCTCTGTGTGCCCCGCACCTTGGAGCTAGTGTCATGAGGTCGTCCACCTGATGGTCTGGTCTGCCCAGACCCTTGTGACATCCGTCGACTGCCAGCTGCAAAAGACTCAGCTATGTTCTGCCAGCGGTAGGTCTCGCTACTTGTGTAGGATCAACAAGAAAGCTCTCTTTTAGATGTGCTCTCTCCAGTACTCATGCCTACGTCATAATGATGAGGGAGATCATCGATGACCTAATCTCATGCGTCAGTCCCTGCTCGAAGGTCCAGTCCCGGATGAATGGGTCTCGTACCATGTTTGTCGAATAGCACAAAGATCGGTAAATCTCATTGTGTACTGGGAAACCATCATGATGCCCTGCCACAGCTGTAGTAGCTCCTGAATGCACACCGCATGGAGGGTGTCTAGGACGAACCTTGAGTGGAAGATGCTCTCAAAGTCCATCCGAAGGAGAGATTCCTCATCATGAACCTGGAGAATCAGGTTCCACCATCTTCCTGCTGCCGTGTGCAGGAGACTCACTACAAGGATCACCACGAGGTTAGCTGGTGTCCCCACTAATATGAAAAATCGAACAACAGCCACCAGCCAATCCTCGGCTACCTTAGGGTCCGTCTCCCCATGGAACCTGGGCGGTCTCTGATGATGAAACTCATGCAGTGCACTTAGGTGACTTGAACTCTCAGTGGCTGGGGCTGGTGGCATCGGTGGCTCACCGGGTAGAGGTACCGCTGGTGCCTCTGCTGAAAAAGGGCCCTAAACCAAGACCTCGTTTCCCAGTGGGCTATCGTCTTGCTCAAAGCTCGAAATCCTAGATGGCTGCAATCATGGGCCCATCCTGAAAAGAAACAGGTGTGCCATGGTCAAAACAGTATACCTGGTGAGCTGACACAAAGTAATCACAAAGAATAATTTTGAAACACACATGCAATCAGTGTTTTCGTGCACTAAGTCGGAAATCAGAAGTCAAGGTCCTGGTGTTCGGATACATCGGCCACCACACCAACACTGTACTCCATGGACTGATAAACAGACTCAATACCCTTAACAATATTGCTTCACATAAAAGAAAGATCAATGTTTTGAGTTCTGTGGTAGAACAGAACTCCTCTAATACCAATTTGTCGCGACCCGTCCTCGGGACCCGTGTCCTGACTACCCCAAGCCCGTCTTCCATAGACCAGGGGCCAAAGACTATCACCAAAGGTGTAAATCCTGATAAAAAGGGAAGGAATTGCCTTTATAAAGTAAACAAACACCATAGAGTAAGCAAGAAGAAGTAAACACTAGGTAAACTGGGTACAACTGTAAGTGATGGAAAGTAAATGGGCCAGAATACAAACCCAACTGAAGTAAAGTACAACTGAAAAGAAAGTACAACAATTGAAAAGTAATGTAGAAATGCTGAGCCATCCACTAGAAATCCCACCTGAAGGGTGGTTACAGATAACCTCCTATGCTCCTCGGGTCCAGTCGTCCGCTTCGTGTACTTCCCGCCCAGTGGTCCGCCTCCAGGTACCGACTTTTCCCACATTCCTCAACCACGATCAGTGATGTCCATCGTCTACATCCAACACAATGTAGTGCGGGCATAGCCCATGCAGGGGTGAGTATACGCTACTCAGTATGGACCTCGAGACCCCTGAAGTTCTCCCAGAATCCATAGAGGATAATCCCCAAAGGAAAGATACAATCACGAAGTAACAACCAACTCCACTTAGGTATATGCCCATACATATACCTAAGTCATCAATTCTAGTTCTGCTCCAACATCCGAGCCCATGTTCGATCTAGTCCACACTGGATAGCACAATCCAATCCACATAGGACAACACAACCCAATCCACTTGGGAAAGCAAGTCAATCATATCAAAGGTAATGATTGAAAATTCAAGACTCAGCTCACACATGTATACTTCTTTGTAAGACAATAGAGATGATCAGATGTAGCCACTAATTCATCTATGCTGTTGGACCCACATAGGATACAAGACCAAATAAGTTGTCGGACCCACGAAGGAAACAAGACCAGCAACTCTGCCAGACCCACGTAGGATACATGTAAAAGACAAATACTGCTAGACCCACATAGGATACAAGAACAGTAGTCATGTTCTACCAGACTCACAAAGGATACATGAATAGTATTCATTGCCGTCAAACCCATGGAGGATTCCAGTCTGGTCGTCGTCGCTGTCGAACCCATGGAGGATTCTAGTATAGTCGTCATCGTCGTCGCAGTCGCAGCTAGCTCTAGGGTTCCCACACACAGCATGCTTGATTCCAGGAGGGTCCGCTCCACGAGTGAAGGGGGTAGATACCTCAACTGACATGTAGTCCGTAGTTGATGTACCATAAAGTTTTGTCTTGACAATAAGAACTCAACGCGACAGACGGCGCGTCAATCGGATGCCCAGTCTGAGAGTTCTTGGCTCTTCCATCCCAAGGGCCCGGTTGGTTTTTAAGTCAAAACCAACCCGAACATACTTGAACTGTGTCCAAACCTCGAGTGGAGTAATCCAAAAGTTCTGTCTCACTAAGAGGAAACCAGAAATGTCGACGACACGTCAATCGACGATTTGAAGATCAAGTTATAAGTGTTTCCGCTCCGAGGGCCGGGTTGGTTTTGTGTTCAAACCAACCCGGTTGTACCCAAAGTTCTCCAAATCCTTGAGTTCAACATATTGAAATGACTATCTCGATTCAAGGATAACATGTGAACTGGCGGTGCGTCAATCTGAGGTCTGTATCCCTAGTTACGAGTGTTTGAACGAAGATGTCTGATTTAGGGGGGGTTTGGGCCCGGACCGACCCGGCCCAGAACCCCCTGGGTCGGCCGGAACCGGGTCGACCTGACCTGGGTCCAGGTCCAGCCCATTAGGGCGTGGCCTGGCCCGGCCGGTGCAGCCCGGCCCTGCTGGAGCGGCCCGGTCCGACGCGAGCGGCCCAGCCCAGTGCTGTCGGTCCGGCCTGGGCGGCTCAGCACTGGCCGCGTGGGGCGGTTCGGCACTGGCCGAGCAGACGCGGAAAGGAGGGACGCGCTTCCCCCCTTATTTTGTAACGGCGGCCCCCACGTGGGGACCCTCCCATTTGCTAGCCATCGGGGGTTACAAACCCCCGACCCTCCCCGATTCCAGTCCGACTGTGGTGGTCGGCCGGTGAGCCGCCGCAGGACTCCCCGCAGGTCCCGCCTTCCCTTACTCTGGCAGTGGGATTTCGGGTCTCCCCTCCCTGCACCACCGAGGGCTTAGGCCGAGGCCATTGTCCGACCGGCGCGGCGCGACAGCACCGCGTCCCTTTGCCGCGGCCCTCTTTGGTTCTCCGACACCGAACGACGGCACCCCGCCACTCCGCCGGCGGCCGGATTTCGGTCACATCTTCTTTCGGCCTCAACGGCGTGGTACGATGATGTCACACTCCTTCACCGTGTTCTTCCTCATTTTCGTGCAGTGCTGTTTCACTGCACTGCCTTCGTTCAAGCTGCAACGAGTACAAAAAAAAAAGAGGATGAGGGTCGTCTGTGTTCGTACAGTCAGGCCCCCTCCCGTTAATTTGATAAAAAGCTGCTAAATAATTTAACGCTGGATGGAAAAAGAATATTCAAAAACCCCAAACCAATCCCCTACCTCATGCAGTTGTCATACAAGGATCGTGGCGGAAAAACAGTGTCGCGAGGGTGGTTCGACGACGGAATTGGTGAGAATCCAAGTAGAGGATGTCTTCTCAAACGGGCTGTAGAGAAGGGAGAGATCGGAATGTTTTCTCTCCTCGGTGATCCGGCGTTCTTCACATTCTTAAACGAGGAATAAGATGTTCTTCATGACCGTAAGAGTTATCTCCTCTATTCCACACAACGAAAATCCACCAACCATAAAGTAAGTCCTTGTCTTTTTTTAGTCACACACACACATTCCATCATTAATTTGATATTCAAAGATCTCATTCAATTAATTAACATAATTGAAGAGTATTTAACAATCCAATTAATTGCAAGAGTTGACGTGTCATTAAAATGGGGGAGTGTGTGAGTTACAAAATAAATTGCTAGAGGGAGGTTAAAATGAATTGAAGGGGTGGGGTTCATGTGGGACCCACTTCACTAATATCCTACCAGGTGGAGTTAGGATGTAGTGGGACCCACTCACACTTACATGTATAGGTTATAAATACATAGAATAGAAATAAAAATTGTAGCACAAATTTTTATTTCACTCTTCAGTTAACCCATTTTTTTAATAGCCTCACCCCAGCAAACACAACTCCAGAAAAGGTTTTCTTAAGCAATTACTAGCACTGCTGTTTCATCGGTGCCCTCAGATTTCGATTCTGAGTACCAGTTCAAAAGTTAGTAAAACCCGCTCGTTCGTTCACAGAATGTACCCGAGCTAAACATCGGAAATTGATTCTGGGCACATCAGGCTTCAGAATCAGGTGGCATCAGAAACTACGTACTCGTAAAATCCCAAAGAAATTAATAAAAAAAAATTCCTTCAAATTTATGGGTCCTTACAAGGATAATGAGAAAATATGTCTACATGTAATATTAAAATACTTATGTATATGTTATGAACTAATTCTCTAAATCACTAAACCTAAAAATATATTATATGTGAATTATTAAATTAATTAAATATTTTGTAATGTTTTAATGCAGGGTCTTGATAGTTCGTATGAGAGGTCGGTTTAGACAACATTAGGAGTAACAATATTAATAAATTAATTTATTGTAATATTGAAATGATATTGAACATACATATTAAAATATTTCTTCATCAATTATACTTCAATGTTTAGAATGTTTTTTCAATGTAGAAACATGGTAGTTGTCCTCGGAAGGCATACAGAGGAAAATAAAATTCCAAATCAGTATCCTGAGATAGTAAAAATTTTAATAGAACTATTTGTTACAGTGATGGATCAATTGACTCAGGTGATATATGATGGTTGGATTTATAGATGATATTTTCATATATTCTAAAATTAAATAGGATTATGAAATTGATTTGTTGTTTGTCTTAAAAACCATAAATAAAAATAAGTAGTTTGGAAAATTCAACATTTGTGACTTTTGGTTACAACATATTTCATTTCTGGGTCCAATTATTTCACAAAATGGGATAACTATTGATCCGACTAAAAGAAAAGTTATTGAATAATTCCCAAGACCCACATATATAACTGATATCCATTTTTTCATGTTTTGGAAGTTTATTAAATGATTTTTGTTGAATATTTTGCATAGTTATCTATCCCATTGACTATGTTAACTCAAAAAGGTGTTACGTTCATTTGGACAATAGAATGTTATGATTGATTTCAGGATTTGAAAAGGAAATTGGTGAATGCTACAGTTTGTGCACTGCCTTCTAGAAATGGTGAATTTTTTTTCTATAGTGATGCTTTGTTGAAAGGACTTGGTTGTGTCCTAATGCAGTATCATAAGGTAATTTCTTATGCATAATGACAGTTGAATCCTAATGAGTAAAATTACCCTACACATTATATGTAATTAGCTACTACTCGTTTTTCTTTAAAAATTTGGAGGCATCATTTGTATAGCGTAAAATGTGAAATATATACCGACCACAAATGTTTGATGTATTTATTCACTTAGAATGAATTGAACTTAAGAAAGAGAATATGGTAGAATTAATCAAGGATTATGATTTCACGATCCATTATCATTCGAGAAAAAAATAAAAGCCTGTGGGGATTTGTGTCTAAAATGTAAAGCTACATTAACCTTGTTACGTTTGGTGAAATATCCATTTATTAATGATTTGAAAACATTGACATTAATGTTTTTGGTGTATTAAATTCCTCTATTTTGTTTTAGGTGTTAGTGAATATAGCTATATCAGATAGAATTAATCAGTCACAGAAGGAAGATAGTTAGTTGCAGAAAAAGGTAGTGTTGGTTCAGAATGGTATATTGCCGAATTTTATCATTGATAATGATTAGGTTTTTATGTATCAGAAGAGATTATGTGTGGCTTGTGATTCACAGTTCAGGAATGAGTTGTTATGTGAAGCTCATTGTTCTCTATTTTCAGTTCTTCATGGCTGTACTAAGGTGTACAAACATTATTAAGTGTATTATTAATGTGATGGAATGAAAAGAGTAATAGCTAACGTTACTTTGAAGTGTATGAATTGTGAACTGGTTAAACAAGAGTGGAGGTAACCGAAAGGGATGCTTCAGCCTTTATTGGTTCCATTTTGGAAATGGGAAAATATATACATGGACTTCGTTGTGGGATTAGCAATGTCTTCTCTTGGTAATAAGTAAATCTGTGTTATTGTTCATTGATTGACTAAATATGCTCATTTATTTACTATTCAAGATGCTTTGTCTCTAGGTCAACTCTCTGGATTGTATGTCAAGGAGATATTCAGGTTACATAGAGTTCCTCTATCCATTGCATCTGATTGTGATCCCAGGTTTACAACTAACCTTTGGGAAAGGAATTTAGAAGTCATTTGGTATTGAATTAAATTATAGTAGAGATTTTCATCCACAATGAGATAGGCAGTAAGAATGAGCAATGCATACATTGGGAGATATGTTTGGTCCTTATTCAATTGATTACTAGGGAATTTTGGACCCACATCTTTCTTTGGTTGTATTTTATTATATTAACAGTTTTCACTCCAATATACAGATCGATTCATTTGAGTCATTATATTTGAAGTGGTGTTTAAATCCACCATTTCGGTATGAAATTTGTGAACAGAAGCTGATGGGACCATAATTGGTAGAAGAGATAGCATAGAGAGTATAATTGATTGGGAAGAACATGGGAACAAGTTAAAGTAGGAAGAAATGTTATGAGGATAAACGGATGAAGGATCTTTCATTTGAGGTAGGTTATTATGTCTTTATCAAAGTTTCTCCATGGAAAAGTGTGATGCGTTTTGGTATGAAGGGAATGTTGAGTCCGAGGTTCATTAGAACATATGAAATCCTGGGGTAAGTTGGATATGTTGCATACAAAGTATCTTTAACTCCTAATTTATCCCAGGTACACAATGTTTTTCAGGTTCAAATGTTGAGAAAGTATATATCAGATTTATCACATGTTTTGAGTCCAGTGGTATTTCAGTTGGAAGAGAATATCTTTTATGAGGAACAACCGGTCCAGATTGTTGACTCAAGAGATAAAGCATTACAAAATAAGGTAATTCAACAGGTAAAATATTTGTAAACAAACCAAGCTGTTGAAGAGGCAACGTGGGAATCAGATAATGATATGAGGTATAAATACCCCACTTATTTGAAAAGTGAATAAAAATTTCGAGGATGCAATTTCCAAAAGGGGGAAGGATGTAACATCATAGGTAATTAAAGAATAATACATGTTAATATTAATTAATTTTTGTAAAATAATTTTTAATTTCACTTTAAAGGGGATTCTATGTCCGATATAATACTAAACACGCTACAACGGTTTTCCCCAATATCTTACGTTGCACACAACATTTAGTTATACCGAAAAATAATATAATAATATAATTATTTTAAATGGTAGTTTATACCTAGACATTCTATTAGGGAGAATAAAAAAAATCACTAAAATATTATTATACATGTTTGTTAATTGTTTTTACATTTATCCAACAAATTTTAGAGGATTAAAATAAGAAAGAATCCAATTTTAAGCACAAATACTCTAATATTCATTATAGGGTCAATTTATCACCTTATGATGGTGAACCATTTCAAAATCTTGTTTTTGTAACTATAATATGTTCTATTAGACAAATAATATTCTTCTTCAAAATTGGGATATCCAAAATTACATTGGATGAGATTTTGGTATTTTTCTGAAAAATTTTATTTTTTTTATGAATAGTAAAAAATACTCTATTTTAATTCAAAACTGCCTTTTAATCTAATTTATTTATATTTTTATATTATCATAACAATTGGTTATAAAGTTTAATAAGATTATATTTTTACCATTTAAACCAATTTTATTCATTTGATGTAATATTAAATAAAAATTGGACATAAACACGTATAAATCTTTCGATAGTTATTATTTCTTAAAAACACGATTTTTATTTTTACAACGAGAAATAATATTAAATTAATTTCTACCGCATCTGTGTTTTCAATTTTGAAAAATACATTATATATTTGTAATAAAATGGTACAAGTTGTTTAAATAATTAACTTTTATTTTTAGACATTATGAATATTTACTTCATTAGATATTTTATATACTGTGGTTAAAGGGTAAATCTAGTAAATAAGGGTAAAAATATAATATTATAATAAAATTAAATTACCCTAACATGTGTCCAAATAATATTTTATAATACATGTCTACCATGGGAATCCTTTGGTCGATTTTAGGACCCCATGGAGCCCCTTGTGTGTGATAATGACATTGTGTATTAAATAATTTTAAGTAAAGACAAAGATAACATAAACATAAAGGTTTTAGTAAATCAATTTTTACATGGGGTTATATAATTTATCTCTTAATATATAAATATTAATTTGAAATATTAATATATTTCTGACATCATGGTATGTTTTTTATAATTTTTAGTCATAAAATAAATTATATTATTTGTGACACAATAATGATGTTGCATTTACCTCATTAATAAATGATTTAAATAAATAAGATTATAAAAATTTAAAAAGTATGTAATACCTATTCATTTCTTATTGGATGATTTTATTTCGAACATTAGTCATCTTATCATCGAATATAATGAGTTTTGGACCTATAGAAACCAAAAATCATTATATAAAAAAATAATTTTTTCAATCATTCCTAAAGAGCCCCACCTCCACCTTATAAAAATACATTAACTCAAACCCATCACTCACACCTCTAAAACCCATTTAATCATCAATAATCTACCTATATAATATATCTAAATCCATATATTCCTCATAGAATCCTTACCTTTGGTATAAGTCACTTCAATTAAACCTTTTGGTTCCAACCAAAGGGATATACATGATTTAAATGTAACATCTTATATTAAGTTATTTTCTTTTATTTTACTTCTCCAACCCATAAACTCTAATTGTTTCATTATATTATAACAACACCAATATCTTAAAAATAGAAGGATTTTTTATGATAATTATTCAAACTACACTTCAAAAAACCTCTGTTTAATGTATACGAACATACCATTTCTCTGGACGGCGAACTACTACCACATGAAATGATGATTGTTCAAATATATCCAACTGCATCTTATGATGGACATTATGATGGAAAAATATTTATACGAGATATATATTATATTTATATTGTCTATTTTTTTTATTTTTCATTTATATCATACCTTTAAGGTTTCCATAATGGTTAAAAGCGATAATTTCATTTGAGGAAGTGCTGACTACAACCCCCTCAAAGTGATATGACTAATTTGTGCCATACGTGGGATGTATAATGGATGGAGTTTATGAAATTATATATCATTTGATACTATAATTATATTATTCATATTTATTTTTAAGTGTTCGTTCCATTAAAATACGAAATATAAAAGAATGTAGCATTCATGAGTACGTACGACTTACCGTCTCCAAGAATGATGCATTTCATTTAATATATCCAAATTTTTTTACTATTATTAATACATATATATACTAGATATATATGATATATATGATATCAAAATCCTGAATATTATTATGTGGGTCAATGTCTTTTGACCAGATGGGAAATTAATAATTATAACAAGCTCTTTTTTAACTCGCGTTCCGAACAATGACAAAATGTCGAATATTAACTCCAATAAAAAACTAAATGTTATAGAAAGGTAATAAGTGATATAAAAGGAATATTAATAATTAAAAATGTTATTAAAAAATTATAAATTAACTTATGTTGAAAATTTAGGAAATTAAAGAACAAACAGGTCATGTCAAAAACGAGGTAAGGGACATCGTCTCAGCCGCCTTTCATTGATTCATGTTTTGTTAATATACACCTCATTTTAAACAATGTATAATAAACACCATTGAAATTTAATTTCATTCAAAGGGAGTCTTTTTTCTATGAAGCGTTTTACTAAATTAAAAAAAAGAATTTTTCTAACATTTTCAGCGACGATGCCCGCTCCGCTGCGGTAGTCGTTAGTTGGCTTCCTCTATAAGCCTGAATGATTTTAAAATTAAAAAGAAACCCCTTATATTGATTTTTGGGGTTTTGGTATTGAAAATGGTTTTTGAATTTGATTTATTATTTCAATATCGTGAAATGATTTATTATTATTGAAAATGAAATTTTATTTGTGAAATATTTATATTTTTAATATTTTAGGTGTTATGAATTTAGAATGGTACTTCGACATTAGACGGGTGGTTACCTAATAAACAAACTCATGGGGGGTGTCGTAACAAAACACGAGAGGTGAATATGATATAGCCCCCCAATGAATTGTCTATGGAAGTGAGCCGTATGGCTATTCAATTTAGTGATATATGTGGATGTCAACCGTATGGTTATTCCTTTTAAGTACTTTTATCTTCCAAGTTACCTATATATGTTTTTTGTGCTTTAGATGGGTTTTATGGTAACATTTTTTTTACAAATGGGTAAGCAATGATCTTTTATTCAGTGAATAGTATTTAGTACTTCATAATGGTGAAAATTATTAATTATGACAAAGTATTCATGATTTACTTATTATTTTGAAAAATAAAATGTCTTTCTCCGTTGTGTATCCCTTACAGAGATTTTTATGCTCATCCTGAGTTTTTTTTAATGTTTTTTCATAATTCTTAAAGATAAATTGAGTCAAGGATAATATAAAGGAAATGTCATGATGTCTAAAATATATTAATATATATGACTATTTTTTATGATTATTTATTTAATGAAAAAATGGATACTTAGTAAAAGTGTCTACATGTAATGTTCAAATTTCTATGAATATATTATGGGATAATTCTCTAAATCACTAAACCTAAAAAATCCATGATGTGAATTATTTATTTAACATAAGATTATGTAATATTTTAAAGTGGGGTCTTTATAGTTTTTATCAGATGTCTGTTTAGACAACTTTTGGAGTTAGAATACTGTTAAATTAATTTCCATAAATTTATTTATGGTAAGATTGAAATGATATTTAATTTACATATTAAAATGTTTCTTTCACCAAATATAATTCTGTGTTTAGAATGGTTTTTCGAAGAGGAAACGTGGTAGTTATTTTGGGAAGGCATATAGAGGGAAATGACCATCCAAATCATTATTCTGAGATGGTCAAATCATAATTGAACTGTTTATTGTAGTGATGGATCAATTTATTCTGGTGATATGTAGTGGTTGTGTTTATATATGATATTATGTTAAATTCTAAAAGTAAAGAGGATTAAGAAATTCATTTATGGTTTTTCTAGATAACCATAAATAAAAAGAATATATTTGGGAAATTCATAATGTTAGTTTTTTGGTTACAACAAATTTTGTTCCTAGGTCACGTTATTTATAAAAATGGAATAACTGTAGATCATACTAAAAAAAGGTGTCGAACAATGGCCAATACATACATATATAATTGAGATCCATAGTTTTCTAGTTTAGTCATGTTATTACCCAGGGTTTTTCAACTATTTTGCATGGTTATGTATCCCGTTGACTATGTTAACTTGAAAAGTTGTTAAGTTATTTTGGAAAATAGAATTTGATGATTGTATTCAAGAATTTTAAAGACGATCGATGAATGCTCCAGTTTTGGCACAACCTTCCTGAAATGGTGAATCTGTTATCTACAGTGATGCATTTATTAAAGGACTTGGTTGTTTCCAAATGTAGAACGATCAAGTAATTACTTATGTTTCATGTTAGTTAAAACCTCACGAGTTAAATTACCCTACACATGATTTTGAGTTAGCTAATGTTATCTTTTATTTAAAAATTTGGAGGCATCATTTGTATAAAGTAAAATTTGAAATATATATCGACCACAAAAGTTTGAAGTATATATTCACTCAGAATGATTTGAACAGGAAAAAAGAATATGGATAGAATTAATCAAGGATTATGATAGCACGATCCATTATAAATCGAGAATAAAAAATAAAGCGGAAGATGCATTGTGTCAAATAAGTAATTCTACATTAACAATGTTACATTTGGAATAATATCCTTTGATTAATGATTTGGGAAAATTTGGTATAGAAGTTGTTGGTGTTGGAAATTATTCTGTTTTGTTTCAGTTTTTAGTGAAATCAGCTATATCTGAAAAAATTAAACAAGCACAGAAGGAAGACCGTGAGTTTCAGTAAAAGGTAGAGTTTTTTCAGAAGGGTATGCTTCCTGATTTTAACAATGATAATGATTGTGTCTTTAGGTTTGGGATGAGATTATGTGTGGCTTGTGATTCACAGTTCAAGAATGAGTTGGTATGTGAAGCTCATAGTATTCTATTTTGTGTTCATCGAGGTTTTACTAAGATGTACAGAGATCTTTAGGAGTATTATTAGTAGGATTGAATGAAAATAGTTATTGAGAACAGTACTGTGATGTGTTTGACTTTTCAACTGGTTAAAGTAGTGTTGAAGTTACCATAAGGGTTGCTTCATCCATTACCGGTGCTACTGTATAAATAGGAAAATATATCCATGGACTTATCTGTGGGATTACCAAAGACATCTATCGATAATAATGCAATACGGGTTATGGTTGACCGATTGATTAAATCTTCTAATTTCTATCCTATTTGAGATACATTGTCTCTAAGTTAACTTTATTGGTTGTATGTTAACGAGATAGTCAGGATACATGGAGTTACCCTCTCAATTTCACTTGATTGTGATCACAGGTTTACTTCTAACTTATGGAAAGTCCGTCATAAGCAATAGGGTATTGAAATAAATTTTAGTATATATATTCATCCACTTTGAGATGGGCAGTCAGAATGAACAATTCAGATAGTGTAAGATATGTTATGTGCTTATTCAATATATTACTAGAGAATTTGGGACAAACATATTTCGTTGGTTGAATTTCCTTATAAGAACCGTTTTACTTCCAATATACATATGGATTCATTTGAGGGATTATATTGGAAGTGGTGTAGAAATCCAACATTTTTTGATTAAGTAGGTGAAAGGAAGCTGATGGGACCAGAATTGGTTGAAGAGATAGCAGAGAAATTTCAGTTTATTCAGAAGCACATGAGAAAAACAAAGAGTTTGAAGAAAATTTATGAGGGTAACTGAAGAATGTATCATTCATTTGAGTTAGGTGATCATTTCATTCTCTATGTTTCTCTATAAAAAATTGTGATGTGTTTTGGTATGAAGGGAATGTTGTTTCTGAGGTTCATTGGACCATATAAAATCAAGGAGAATGTTGGATAAGTTGCATATATAGTAGATTTATCTCCAATTTTATCCCAGGTACACAATGTTTTTCATGTTTCAATGTTGAGAATGTATATAACAGATTCATCTCTTGTTTTGAGTCAATTGTTAGTTCAGTTTGAAGATAATATCTCTTATTAGGAGAAAGCAATCCAAATTCTTGAAATAAGAGAGAATGTGACGCAATATAATGTAATTAATCAGGTAAATGTTTTGTTGAAAAATCATATCGTTGAAGAGGAAATTTTGGATTCTAAAAATTCTACGAGGGATAAATACCCCCACTTATTTGAAAAGTGAATAAAAATTATGAGGATGCAATTTACAAAATGGGGGAAGGATGTAACATCCCATGTAAATAAAGAATAATACATTTTCATATTTATTAATATTTTTAAACTAAATTTTAGTTTTATTTTAAATTGGATTCTATGTCTGATTTCGTACTCAACACGCAATAACAGTTTTCTCCAAAATCATATGTTTCACACAAATTTTAATTATACAGAAATATAATATAATAATATTATTTTTATAAATGGTAGTAGACTCATAGCCTTTGTATGCACATGAATTAACAAAACTAACTATAATATGATTATCCATTTTTTTAAATGTTTTTACATTTATCCAACAAATATTAGCGGCTTAAATTGAGAAAGAATCCAATTTTGAAGCTTAAAAACACCTTCAATCTTTAAAGGGTAAATTTATCACCTTATGATGGGGAACCCATTTTAAATCATGTTTTTGTCACTTTAATTTATTATATTTGACTAAATAATATTCTTATTTATAATTGGGACATCAAAATTTACATTGAATGAAATTTTGGTATTTTTCTTATCATGTCCATTTTTATGAATAGTGAAAAATACTATATTTTAAATCAAAACATCCTTTTAATATAATTTATTTATATGGTTATATTATCTTAATAATTGTTTTTAAAGTGTATTTAGATTATATTTTTACCATTTAATCCAATTTTAGTCATTGGTTGTAATTTTACATTAAAATTGGACATAAAAAAGTATCAATCTTTTGAAAGAAATTATTTCTTAAAAACAGTTTTTCGTTTTGATAATAGGAATTAATTTTGAAATAATTTTGACAAATTCTATTTTTTAAATTTTAAAAAATTCATTCCACGTTTGGAATCAAAAGGTTCAAATTGTCTAAATAGGTAACTTTTATTTTTAGACATTATGAATGTTTACATCAGTAAATACTTTATTTACCGTTGTTACAGGGTAAATATAGTAAATAAGGGTAAACAAATAATATTATAATAACATTAAATAACCCTAAAATGGGTCATAATTGTAATGGATGATACATTTCTCCCATGGGAATCCTTGGGTCTATTTTGAGACCCCATGGAGCCCCTTGGGTGTGATAATGACATTCTGTATTAATAAATTTTAAGTTAAGACAAAGATGACTTAAACATATAGCATTTTGTAAATCAATTTTTACAAGTGGTTATATAAGATATCTCTTCAACTATAAATATTCATTTGAAATATAAATATATTTCTTAAATCATGGAATTTTTTATAATTTTTATATATCAATTAATAAAATTATTTATGACACAATAATGACACATCGTTTACCTCACTAATGAATGATTTCAATAAAAAATATTAAAAAAATTAAAACAATATCCAATACCTATGAAATTAATTTTGAAAGATTTTATATAGAATATGAGTCATCTTATCATCTACATTAATTATTTATTGACATTTAGTAACCAAAAATCATTATATAATAATTTAATATTTTCAAATATTCCTAAATTGCACCTCCACCCCCTTATAAAAATACATCCCCTCTAAACCATTACCCACACATATAAAACCATTTGGATAATCAAAACTCAGACTAAATAATCTCATTACATCCCTCTATTCCTCCTAGATTCCATAACATAGGTAAAAGGAACTTAATGTAAACCCTTTGGTTCAAACCAAAAAGGTATACACGATTTAAAGATAACGTCTTCTATTAAGTTATTTTATTTTATTTTACTTCTCCAACCCCCTAAACTCTCTTTATATCATTATTTTATAAAAAAACCATTATATTCAATATAATAGGATTTTGTTTTTAGAATTATTGTAACTACACTTTGAAACACCTCTATTTAATTGATACGAACATACTATTTATGTGGACGACGAACTACTACCCCATGAAAATATGATTGTTCAAATATCTCCAACCGAATATCATGATAGATATTATTATGGAACTATATTTATATGTGATATATATTTTATTTATATTTTCTATTTTCATTAGTATTATTCATTTATATCATACCTTTATGATTTCTACAATGGGTAAAAGAAATAATTTCATTTGAGGTAGTGCAGACTACCACCACCTCAAAGTGATATGACTCGTTCATGCCATATGTGAGATTTATAAAGGATGGAGTTAATGAAATTATATATCATATTATACTATAATTATAATATACCTATGTGTAATTATGTTTTCATTCCATAAAAATATGAAATAGAAAAGAGACTAACGTTCATGTGTATGTATGGCTTATCGTCTCTAAGAACGATGCATTTAATTTCTTATCTCCAAATGTAATGTACTATTATAAATACATATATATATAATGGATATATATTATATTTATGACATAAAAATCGTGAATATTATTTAGGAGATAATTTACTTTTTACCACATGGACAATTTATAATTATAACAAGTTCATTTTTAACTCAAGATCTAAACAACGACAAAATGTCTAATATGAACTCATATAATTCACTAAATGTTTTAGGAAGGTAATAAGTGATATAAAAGGAATTATAAACATTAAAATGGTTACTAATAATTTATAAATTAACATAATGTTATTATTTTAGAAATTAATGAACCAACAAGTCAATTTGAACATGAGGTAAGGAACTTTGGCTTAGTCTCCTTTCATTGAGACTTGTTTTGATAATATAAACTGCTTTTTATATGATATATAATAAACCCCTTTGACTTTTAATTTCATTCAAAGGGAATCTTATTTCTATGAAGTATTTTACTAGATAACGAAAGGAATGTTTTTAACATTGTCAGCGACAATGACCTCTCCGCTGTTGTAATCGTTAGTTGGATTCCACTATAAGACATAATTTTTTTATAATGAAAAAGAAACCCCTAATTTTGTTTTCTGGTGTTTTGGTATTGAAAATTGTATTTTAACTTGATATATTATTTCAATATCATGAAATTATTTATTTTTATTTCAAATTAAATGTTATTAGTGAGATTTTTATATTTGTAATATTTTATGTGTTATGATTTTATAATGGTAACCTGGACAATTGACAGGTGGTTACGTGATAAACCAAATGAAGGGGTGTGTTGTAATAAACCAGAACAGGTGGTTATGTTTTAACCTCAAATGCATTGTGTTTTGAAGTCATCCGTATGGTTATTCCATTTACTGATATGTGTGGATGTCGACCGTATGGTTATTCCATTTAAGTACTTTTATGTCCCATGTTGCCTATATACGTTATTTGTGCTTTCTATGGGTTTTATGGTAATATTTTGGTTACCAATGGGTAAGAAATTATATTTTATTCAGTAAAGAGTATTTACTACTTCATAAAGGTGAAATATATTACTTATGATAATGTATTTATGATTTACTTGTTGTCTTGAAAAAACAGTTTTCCTTTTTTGTGTATCCCTTAGTGATATTTTTTTGATCATCCAGAGTTTTTTTTGAAATTATTTCACAGGACATAAAGATTAATAGGGTCAAGGATGGGATCAAGGAAATGTCATGATGTCTAAAATATATAACTAGACATGACCATTTATAATGAGTTTTTATTTTATGGAAAAATGTATAATGAGTAAAAGTGTTTACATGTCATATTCGAATTACTATGTTTATATTATGTACTAATTCTCTAAATCACTAAAATTGAAAAGATCCTTGATGTGAATTATCTATTTAATAAATGATTATTTTATTTTTTAAAGCTCTATCCATATATTTTGTATCATATGTCAGTTTAGACTACTTTAGGAGATAGAATATTGTTAAATTAATTTCCATAAATTAGTTTATTGTAATATTGAAATGATATTGAATTTATAGATAAAAATGTTGCTTTACCTAAGATATTTCTAGGTTTAGAATGGATTCTTAAGAGGAAACAATGAAGTTGTGCTGGGAAGGCATACAGAGGAAAATGACCTTCTAAATCAGCATCCTGAGATTGTCAAAATCAAAATTGAACTATTTGTTGCTGTTATAGATCAGTTGATTCAGGTGATATATAGTTGTTGTGTTGGTAGATGTTATTTTGGTATATTATATATTCAAATAAGATCAGGAACTCTATTTAAGGTTTTGTTTTTCAAACCTTAAATGAAAAGAAGATGGTTTGGAAATTCAACAAGTGTGAGTTTTGGTTACAAAAAATTTCTTTCCTATGTCACCTTATTTTAGAAAATGGAATAACGGTTGATCCTGCTAAAACATAAGTGGTTGAATAATGGAAAAGACCTACATATATAACCGAGATCCACAGTTTTCATGTTTTGGTAAGTTATTACCTGAGGTTTTCTGAATATTTCAAACGATTTTCTAGCCCATTGACTATGTCAACTCGAAATGGTGTTAGGGTCATTTGAAAATTAGAATGCGATTTTGTTTTCAGGAATTGAAAATATGACAGGTGAATGATCCAGTTTTGGCACCACATGTCAGAAATGGTGAATTTGTTATTTATTGTGATTCTTTGTTGAAAGGACTTAGTTGGGTCCTAAAGCAGAATGATCAGGTAATTTTTTATGCATCACGTCAGTTGAAACCTCATTAGTTATATTACCCTACACATGATTTGGAATTATATTTTGTTTTTTATTCTTTAAAAATTTGGAGGTATCATTTTTATAGAGTAAAATATAAAATATATACCAACCACAAAAGTTATAATTATATATTCACTCATAAATAATTTAACATGAGAATGACAATGTGGTTAAAATTAATCAAGGATTATGATTGCATGATCAATTATCATCAAGGAAACGAAAATAAAGTTGATGATTCTTTGAGTTGAAAAAGTAATTCTACATTAACCTTGTTTCATTTGGAACAATATCCTTTGATTAATTATTTAATGAAATTTGGCATAGAAGTTGATGGTATAAGAAATTATTCTGTTTTGGTTCAGGTGTCAGTGAAATCATCTATATCATACATAATTAAGCAAACACAGAAGGAAGACAGTGAGTTGTAAAAAAAGTTAGAGTTAGTTCAGAAGGGTATGTTGCCTATTTTTAACATTGTTAATGATTTTGTTTTTAGGTTTAGGAAGAGGTTATATGTGGCTTGTGATTCAAAATTGAAGAATGAGTAGTTATGTCAAGCTCTTATTTCTCTGTTTTCAGTTAATCCTAGTAGTACTAAGATATAGATAGATCTTTAGGAGTATTACTGGTGGGATTTAATGAAAAGAGATATTGATGACATTATAGTGAAGTGTTTGATTGTTCAATTGGTTAAATAAGAGTGGTAGTTACAAAAATAGATGCATCAGTCTTTACCAGTTCCAGTGTGGAAATTGGAAAATATATCCATTGAATTCATTGTGGGATTACCAAAGACATTAATAGGTAGTAATGCAGTCTAGGTTATTGTTGATTGATTGACTAAATCTGATCATTTCCTTATTATTCTTGCTAATTTGCCTCTAGTTCAGCCTTCTCGGTTATATTTTAAATAGATAGTCAGGTTACATGGAGTTTCCCTCTTCAATGCATCTGATTGTGATCCCATGATTAATTCTAACTTCTGGAAATGCCTTCAGATGTCATTGGGTACTAAATTAATTTTTAGTATATCATTTCATCCACAATGAGATGGGAAGTCAGAACGAACTATTCATACATTGGAAGATATATTATGTGATTGTTCAAAGGATTTCAAAGGGATTTGGGACCAACATATTTTTTTGGATGAATTTTATAATAATAATAGTTTTCATTCCAAAATACAAATGGATTCGTTTGAGGAATTATATGGGAAGTGGTGTCCAACTCCAACATTTTCAGATGAAGTAGGTGAATGGAAGCTAATGGTACAAGAATTGGTAGAAGAGATAGCAGAGAAAGATCATTTCATTCCCAAGCAGAAGAGAACAACTCATATTAGGATGAAAAGTAATTAGGATAACCAGAGGAATGATCTTTCATTTGAGGTTGGTGAATATGTCTTTCTAAATGTTTCACCTTGGAAAAGTATGATGTGTTTTTGTATGAAGGGAATGTTTAGTATGAGGTTAATTGGACCTTATGAAATCCTTGATAAAGTTGTATAATTTGCATACAGATTGGTTTTTCCTCCATGTTTATCATAGGTACACAATTTTTTTAATGTTCCAATGTTGATAAAGTATATGCCAGATTCATCTAATGTTTTGAGTCTAGAGGTAGTATAGTTAGAAGAAAATCTCCCTTATAAGGAGAAACCAGTTCGTATTATTGACCAAAGAGAGCAAGTGTTTCGGAATAAGTTAATTCATCTGGTAAAATTTTTGTGGAAAAACCATATGGTTGAAGAGGAAACATGGGTATCTGAAAATTCTATGAGGTATAAATACCCCCACCGCTTAGAAATGTGAATAAAAATTGTGAGGATGCAAGTTACAAAAGGGGCAAGGATGTAGCATCCTATGTAAATAAAGAATAAATACATTTTCCAATTTATTAATATTTGTAAATTAAATGTCATTCTTACTTTAAAGGGGATGTTATTTCTGATAGCATACTGAACACACAACAATGGATTTTTCCAAAATCTTACGTTGAACACAACGTTGAGTTATACCGAAAAATAATATAATAATATTATTTTTTAAATTTTAGTTAACATCTAGTCATTTTTTTAGAAGGAATGAATAGAACAAACTAAAATATGATTATACATGTTTTTTAAATGTTTTTACATTTATCCAACAAATTTTTGGGGATTAAAATATAAATGAATCCAATTTTAAGTAAAAATATTATAATATTTATTAAAGGGTCGATTTACCACATTTTAATGGAGAGCCCATTTTAAATCTAGTTTTTTTCCCTTTTATATGTTATATTTGACAGAATAATATTCTTATATAGAATTGGGACATCAAAATTTACTTTGGAGGATATTTTGGTAATTTTCTGATAATGTTCAATTTTTATGAATAGTGAAAATATAGTATTTTAAATCGAAAATAAACTTTAATATAATTTATTTATAGCGGATAAATTATTATTTTAATTGGTTTGAATGTGTAATTATATTTTATTGTTTCTATTTAATCCAATTTTTTTCATTGTATTTAATTTTACTTTAATATAGGTCATAAACATTTATCAATCTTTTGATAGTCATTATTTCATAAAAACACGCTTTTTGATTTGACAATACGAATTGATTTTAAATTAATTTAGGCCACTTCTATTTTTTGAATTTGGAAAAATGGATTCTTTATTTGGACTCATAAGTTTTAAATTTTGTAAATATATAACTTTTATATTTATAAATTATGATTATTTAATTCAGTAAATATTTTATTTACCGCGGTTAATGGGTAAATATTGTAAATAAGGCTAAAAATATAATATTAAAATAATATTAAATAAACCTAAAATGTGTCAGAATCATATTGAATTATACATGTATGACCATTTAAATCCTTGGGTAGATTTTGGGACCCCATGGATCCACATGGGTTTGATAGTGACACATTATATTAATTAATTTTAAGTAAAGACATAGATGACTTAAACATATATCTTTTAGAATTTTTTTTACATGGGGTTAATTATGTTATCTCTTATACTATAAATATTTATTTTAATGATAAAAAGGTTTACTAAATTAGGGCATTTGTTTAAAATTTTTAGACATCAAATAAATAAAATTATTTGTGACGCAATAATGATGTAGTGTTTACCTATTTAATGAATGATTTTAATAAATAAGATTATAAAAAATAAATCAAATTAAAACACCTACCCAATTCTTGTTGGATGATTTTATTTCCAACATTAGTAATATTATCTTATACTTTAACGAGTTTTAGACCTTTAAAAACCGAAAATCATTATATTATAAAATAATATTTTCAGACATTCCTAAAGAGCCCCTCCCCCTAATAAAAATCCATAACCTTTATCCAATTACTCACACCAATAAAGACCCTTGGATCATTCAAAATCTGCCTAAATCCTCTACATACATCCCTATCTTCCTCTTAGAAGCCTTTCCTTTGTAATAAGGGCCTTCATGTAATCTTTTTAGTTTAAACCAAAGGGAGATACCTGATTTAAAGGTAACTTCTTCTCTTATGTTTTATTCTTTTATTTTACTTCTCCAACCCCCTAAACACTAATTATTTATTTATTTAATAAAAAACCTGTATATTAAATATATTATAATGTTTCTATGAGAATAATTAAAACTAACATTCCACACTCCTCAATCTAATGGATATGAACATACTGTTTCTGTGGACGATGAACTACTGCCTCACGAAATGATGATTGTTCATATATCTCCAACCACCTCTCGTGGAAGCCATTATGACAGAAATAAAATTATATGTGAGATATATTATATTTATAATGTCTCTTTATTTATTTATTTTTCATTTATATCATACCTTTATGGTTCCATATTGGGTAAAAGTGATAATTTCATTTGAGGAAGTGATGACTACCAACCACTCAATGCGATATGACTCGTTCATGCCATACGTGGGATGTAAAAAGGATGGAGTTAATGAAATTATATATGATATTATAATGTAATTATAAATACTAATTATTAATTATGTTTTCATTCCATTAATATACGAAATTGAAATGAAAGTAGTGTTCATGCATATGTACCGCTTACCGTCTCCATGAACGGTGCATTTTATTTCCTAGCTCCGAATGTTATGTACTATTATAAATACATATATATATACGGGATATATATGATATATATGATATATAAATTATGAATATAATTCTAGGGATAATGGAATTTTTACCACATGGACAATTAATAATTATAGCTTGTTCATGTTTAACTCATGTTCCGAACATCGGCAAAATGTCTGATATAAACTCAAAAAATTAACTAATTGTTAAATGAAGGTAATATGTGATATAAAAGGAATAATAAACATAAAAAAGGTTCTTAAGCAAGTATAAGTTAACTTATGTTCATTATTCAGTAAATTAATGAACAAAAACGTCAAGCCATACATGTGGAAAAGGACTTCATCTCAATATCCTTTCATTGAGGCATGTTTTGAAAATATACACCACATTATTTTATAAGTTATATAATAAACCCATTTGACTTTTAATCTAATTAAAACGGAATTTTTTTTCTACAATGAGTTTTAATAAATGACAAAAGGAATGATTTTAACGCTTTCAGTGACAATGACCTCTTCACCGCCTTAATCATTAGTTGGCTTCCTCTATACACATTAGTGTTTTTAAAATGAAAAAGAATCACCTTATTATAATTTTTCGTGTTTTGGTATTGAAAATGGGTTTTAAATTTTTTTTATAATTTAAATATGTAAATATGATTTTTTATTGAAAATTAATTGTTATTAGTGAAATATTTATATTTGCAATATTTTATGTTTTATGATTTAATAATGGTACTTGAACATTTGATAGGTGGTTACGTGAAAAACCAAATGACAGGTGGTTTCATGATAAACCTGGACAGGTGGTTGAATTATAACCTCCAATGCATTTTGTATGAAAGTTGGACGTATTGCTATTCCATTTAGAGATATGTGTGAATTTGACAGTATGGTTATTCAATTTAAGTACGTTTATGTCCTATGTTACCTATATATGTTATGTGTGCGTTCTATGAGTTTTAGGGAAATATTTTCGTCACAAATTGGTATGAAATTATCTTTTATTCATTGAATAGTATTAACTAATTCATAAAGGTGAAAAGTATTACATATGATACAGTATTCATGATTTACTAGTTTTAAAAAACTATAAGTCTTCATTCATTGTGTATCCCGTACTAAGAATTTTATGCTCATCCAATGTTTTTTAAAATGTTTTTTTAACAGGACATAAGGATTAATAGGGTCAAGGATGGGATCAAGGAAAATCCATGATATCTAAAATATGGAAATAGATATGACTCTTTTTTTAAGAGTTTTTATATTATGAAGAAAATGTATACTGTGTAGAAGTGTCTACATGTGATATTCAAATTTCTATTTATATGGTATGGCCTAATTCTCTAAATATCTAAACCCGAAAGGATTCTCGATGTGAATCTATCATTTAAATCAAGATTTTTTATTGTTTTATTGTCGGGTCCATATAATATCCACCAGACCTCAATAATCTGTTGACTCTTTAACAGAATTATAAGGTTGTCACCACATTGACAGTCTTCCTCACATTAGTGCAGAGATAATGAATAGGGACTCTACTGATGACATATTATATGTCCAACCATCAATTAGTTATGTATCTCTTGAAAATGGAAATCACCCCTTGCCCATAAAACATTGTATATAGAGTTTCTGAAATCTAGAACACATTATTATAGTGAGGTATTAGAAAAACTAGGGTCAATAGTATGTAGTTTCCGTACCAACTATCAGTGTCACATCATCATGGTTATCAGGATACCTAGAGAAGTAACCTCTATGGTAAGGCTAGGTGGATGCACCTAAATATGATGATGAAGAATTTGACATGGATATATATATATATATATATATAGTTAACGAGAAAAAACCCCCCAACCATGTTTTTCACCAACACCACTTCATCCTATGTGATCCCATATGATAATGAGTTGGAGTGTATGCCTTACATACTCTAGAGCATGTGGGTGGCACATCATTAGTAAAAGAATAAAATCCACTACTATCCATGATATTAGGATCACCTTAATATCACATGCATGCACTATTTTCAAATGTATAATTCTTCTATATCTATGTATTGAGACTCAATATCAAAAAAGGGAAGTGAAAATATAAAGCAAACATATTTCAATTAAACCAAATCTATTCATCAATTGAATTCAGTTTCCTCATCAGTTATCTATATCATAGAAGATGGACAGTACATATTATTACACATCACTACATTCCTAGAATGATAGATCTCCCAAGATATGAATCTTGTAATGTCATAACCATCAAATAAATGCATACACTCTGTAACACAAAGTCCAGTTGGCCAATATAGCGACCCAATCTTTTTACATAAAACATTTCATTATTTCATGCATTAATAACCATCATAGTACAAGCCAAGGATTGTTAAGTCTAGTGTCTTGAAAAAATAGGTACATAAAACATAAAACATGGGGATAAAAAAATAATTCTTTATTTAATCTCCAAAATGAGATCAAAACATCCTTTGAGCCCTAACAACTTCATAGGTTACCCTGGGGAGCACACGAACAAAGGGATGAGTTAAAAATGCCCAGTAAGGGAATGAACATAAGGATACACATCAAGCAGATGAATTTAGTGGCATGACATAATGATATCCAAAGAATGAAACTTATGAAATAATTAAATATTAACATGGGATCATATAAACATTTAATCATATAGATGTGGCAGAATAATAAATCATATCTTTAGTACAGGTCAAGGCTAACAGCCAATCCCGTTTCCCATTTTAGTACAGGTCAAGGATAACCGCCAATCCTGTTTCATATCGCATCTCATGAGACTTAACCTTACCCAAGGCATTGGAGCACTATATGGGAGCACCCATCAGAACATATTTGAAGAGAACCGAAGCCTGAAGTACATGGACATTACATTACTTTTGCGGAATACTTAGTACATAACAAAAACACACACACAAGGACCGTAATAGTTTAGTGTCTTTGGAATCTCGAAATATAATCTTCTAATCGTGGTGAAAGATCATCAACATCTCCCATAAAGAGATTCTTTTTTTAAACCTAAATCCTTTCATTAGGTCCTATGGAAAATAAAACATAAAAGGGTGATCTCAAATGCTCATTAAGGGTAAACAAAAGAAATATCAATCACATCATATTCATAAGAACATAACTTTTGGAAATCTTAACGTGTAAAAGAGAGCATAATTTCGTAACATGGGATAAATCATAGTAGTGAAATGGAATCACAATAATCGTAAAATAAAACATGAAACTTGGTGGAATACACACATAATCATATAGAATCATTTCTTGTTAGTCAAGACTCATTGCCAAGACTATCATAGTGGACAAAGTCCATTTCTGAACCGAGTTCATTCCTTGTTTCAGTCCTGTTTCATTGAATCAGAATAACCTACCGTTCCAGCCATGTCTATCTCATGAGATATAAAATATTTACCCAATGCATTGGAGGGCTATATAGGTCCCACAAATCTCATAATGATACCATTCTTATGTGTTCCACAAAATCAGAAACCATACATCATAGCATAACCCATGTAATAAAAATGGGAATCTTAAACATCGTGACATCATAAAAAAATTCATATAAGATAAAGGAATTCATAAAAATATAATTCCATCACAACATAATAAAATCAATTTAATAATAGGTATAGAAACAGAACCCTTTATTATCTTAGATGGAAAATAATTTTGATAAAACATTTGAACTTCATTCTTGAGGAAAATTTCCTTTCTACTTCAAAAAAACTTTTCCTTTCTTAACATGTCATACAATTCTAAAATAAAAGAAGTTGATTAAAAATAAACTTGAAAACTTGTAAAGGAATCTTCTTGGAAATAATGTTTTAAAAATCCATTCATTCAGTATATGTTAAAAAAACATTATTCGTACTTTTGTCAGAAAAGTCAAAAAGTACCTCGTACGAAAAACGACAAAAGATTTCTTTCATATCCTTTACTAAAAAAGCACCAAAGGGTAAAATTTGATATAAACTATTTTAGAAGGATATAAATATTACATATTGAGGAAACATGTATGTGGATGATAAAATACACCCCAGTAAATACCAAAGAATAAACAATCTCAGATAAAAATGAGATTGTGATATTTCCCTTACCTTAGGTCCAATTTGCTTCGTAAGAGTCTGAACATCCTGTATAATGATTTAAATAATGTAATTGACTTATTACAGAATCATATTCATTGTTATGATATCATATATGGTTCACTTATGACTTTATATTACCCATTCTTATGTAAATTAATGTTAAAGTAGTGTTTTGCGTAAAATCATCTTATTTATCGTATGTGTTTGGACTTGTTGTTCTTGATGTTATTATTACATATATCATGATTTACTTACCTACAAAATGTAAATCATGATTTATATATCATATAAATTCATTATATATCCAGAATATACAATAATTTATAATAGTACATAACATATGAAGATAAGAAATGAAACACACCGTTCATGGAGACGGTAAGTCGTACGTACGCATGAACGCTACTTTCATTTCTATTTCTTATTTCAATGTAATTAAAACATAATGATACATAGGTATATTATAATCCAGTATAATATAATATATAATATCATTAACCACTTCCTTTATACATCCGACATAAGGTATTAACGAATCACATCACTTTGAGGGGACGGTAGTCTGCACTTCCTCAAATGAGATTATCGTATTTACCGACTATGGAAACCGTAAAGGCTTGATATAATTGGTAATTAAATAAGCATAAAGAAATAATAAAAATATTATATATTATATATAAATACAGTTCCATCATAATGGCCACCATGAGAGGCGGTAGGGGAAAATTGAACAATCATCGTTTCTTGAGGCGTTAGTTTGCCATCACAAAAACATTATGTTCTTCATCCATTAGATGGAGGTGTTTTTAAGTTTAGTTTGAATCCTTCTCATATCAAAATCCTAGTATATTTAGGATATTGTTTTTGTTACAAAATGAAGGATTAAAAAGAGTTTAGGGGTTGGAGAAGTAGAATAAACTAAAACAACTTAAGAGAAACTATTACCATTAATTTTGGTAACTTCCTTTGGTTTGAACCAAAAGGACTTCTTGGAGAGTCTTCTTACTAATTTAAGGCTTCAAGGGAGAGTAGAGGAATGTAGGGAGCTTATTTGGTCATATTTTGTACGATACAAAAGGCTTTAGAGGTGTGAGGAATTGCATAGAAGTGGTCTCCTTTTATAAGGGAGTGGAGGGGCTCTTTAGGAAAGTGTGAAAACATTATTTTATTATAAACTTATCTTCGGTTTCAAGAGATCCAAAACACATTAATGCCGAAGATAATATGACTCATACTACAAATAAAATCATCCAATAGGAATTGGACAGGGTTTGGATGATATTTTAATCATTTTAATCTTATTTATTTAAATCATTTATTAATGAGTTAAACACTACATCATTATTGTGTCATAAATAATTTAATTCATTTGATGTCTAAAAATTATTAACAAAATACCATGATGTAGGTAATCTTTTTAGATTTCCAAATAATATTTATAGTCGAAAATATAACTTATATAACCCCTTATAAAAATTAATTACTAAAAGAGTTTTGTTAAAGTCAATTTTGTCTTTACATTAAATTAATTAATCTAATGTGTCATTTTCTTTCATAAGTGGCTCCATGGGGTCCCAAAATCGACCCAATGATGCCCATGGTCGGACAATACTCATCCAATAAGGTTAGTACAAGTGTTAAGGTAATTTTGAATTATTATAATATTCTTTTAACCTTGAATTACCCTATTTACCTTTAACCGTAGTAAATAAAAAAATTACCGTAGTTACTATTCATAATATCAAAAAAATAAAAGTAACCTATTAACATAATTTGGACTCACTGATTCAAAATATTGAATCCAGTTTTCAAAATTAAAAACACAGAAGTTGCGGTAATTAATTTAAAATTAATCTCGTTGTTTAAGCAAACAAGTTTTAAAAGTTAAAACATTGCCAAAGATTGAGTTTATTTATCCTACGAATTCAATGTAAAATCAAGGATAATGACATACATTATATTAAATGGTAAAAATATATTCTATTTATACTTTTAAACCATTCAGTATTGTTATTTAACCACATAATTTATTACGATGAAAAATGTTGTTTTTAATTAAAATATAGCTTGTTTTTACTATTCAATAAAATATGAATGTTATCAGAATAATATGAAAATTTTATCCAAAGTAAATTTTTATATCTTGATTCTAAAGAAGAATTTTATTTTGTCAAATTGAACTTATAAACATGTCAAAAACTATATTTAATGTGGGTGCGCCATATAAAGGCGGCAAAACTGCATTTTTTGAAAAATAATTATTTTACCCGAAAAATTTATTTTGTTCTTATACCATGTTTTAGAAAATGTGAAAGACGAATAATAATGTTATAAGATTCAAAATTTAGTTAATAATATTCATAACGGCTAGTTCATACTAATATTATAATAATATATCATTGTTCAGTAAAACCCGATATTGCGTATAACACACGCTATCGAGGAAGGTCGTGATAGCGTGTAATGCAAGCCAAGTCAGGGTTGCGTGTTGTGAAAGAATCCTTAATTGTTTCATATAACAGAATCCAACCATATTTCATTTATACATTTAATATATATATATATATATACTCAATATTACTTAGAATAACTATTATCAAAATTGTGTGTAACACGATCCAAGAATAGTGTTGCGTATACTGCAAGATAATACGGTGTTGCATATAGCGCAAGGTAATATTGGTGTAACATAAAACACAAGACATTAATGAAATTAAAAGAATATTTTTCATAATATCTCAGGGTGTTACATTCTACCCCCCTTAAAATGAATTTCTCCCTCGAAATTCGTTGGGATTATAAATGGTTTACTATTCGAAAGTTTCTTTAATAGAAACCCACATCCTAAAAAGGAATACCAAAATCAATCTTTAAAAACAAAAGTTTGAAATTTAATGGTTACCCAAATTAACTAATCACTGGGATTCCACATAGGTGAAAATATGGATATGGGAGAGAAATCTAACCATTATGTTCTGATGGAGAGTGGTAGAGAACATGCTATGGAAAAGCCAGCAATCACAAAGCCATAAATTTTTGATGATCTAAGGTACCATCTGATTCATTAGATATAAGAGCATTAGGACAAAATTTTTTATTTTTTATGATCATTTCCCTAGAGTGGATGAAATTGGAATTAGAAGAAATACTTTCGTGATTTTAGTATAGTCTCACCGTTTGTCATTCTTTGGACAATTTCCACTTAATATCTTAAAGAAATGAAGTTGAATTTTTCATTTGTGATGTGTTAGCAGATCATGTGATAGAATTATGGGTCATTCCATCTGTCTCAATCAAAAGGTTATAAAAGTTATCAAAAAAATACATAAGTCCATCTATAGTGAGATTAATCATATATGGTTCCTAAAATGGACATATACTTCATATATCATAATGCTTAATATAATAAAACTAGTTTCTACTAAACAGGGACTTCCTGTAGGCCAGTGGTAGGCTATAAAGGCCAGTCGCACTTCGGTTGTGGGTTCGATTCCCACAGCCTTGTTTGACGTGATGGGTTGTTGCCCGTCCAACAGGTTGTCCTTTTTCTAATTCTATATTTCCATATCATCCCATAAACAATATCAAAAAAATTTATCCATAAACAATACCAACTTATGTCCAACATAATCCATTCCAATCTTTAGTCCTATATAAAATACTTCGGTCCAAGATCATAGTATAAAGAAAATGATCACATGAATTCCATCATTTATCCCCTATATATCATAAGATATATCTTGTTGGTCAAATTAAAAAAATGTGAATGCATTAATCATGTATTCTCTTGAAGAATGAATATCCATTGAATGTTAGTGAAAACATGAATGCAGTTAAAAGTTAACACTTTCCACATACCAAAATCCTCAAAATTCTATATACTCAAACCATGATATCCCTTATTCCTTATATCAATCATGAGCTCATGAATACTATCAAACATATTAGATTCTCTTTATCCCTTCATTATGTGCATATAATCTACTTTCCAAAAATATTTCAATCACTCTTCATGGTTACCGATTCCATAAAATTATTGAAAACCACAATAGACCAAAACATAAATATTCCAATATTCCACGATACTATATACAACATTATTCTGGAATCCCATTACATAAACACTTAATCATTCCACCACATCGTTGTCATATTCAACATCACCAATGGTGATCGCATGTGACTTCCCTTTGTCCTTTGCCTTAAGTGGTTGCTCACGTCGATCATCACTAACCCTTGGATTAGGGCATTTATTGGCATAATGTCCCATCTCCTTGAACATGAAACATTGAAGTGTAGTAGGTTCATTCAGTGTATCCCTTCCTTTGTTTGCATCATTAGATATCTTCTTCCCATCATTGCGGCATTCAAATGCCCTATGACCTTCCTTTCAACATTTGAAACATTTACATGTCCCTTTAAGACAACTCCCTCCATGTTTCTTTCCACACTTTGAGCATAAGGGAAAGCTCATCTTCATTTCAGTGTGCCCTTTAGATTTTCCTTTGAATTCCATTTTCCTCTTCTTATCAAACCCATATGACTAATGGGTTACTCCAATCTCCATATCGACTTTGAGAGCACATCGAATGATTTACTCGTAGCTATTGAAGTCCCTTATGGATAAGGCCCTTCAAGGACTTGGTTTTAAGCCACTAAAGAATCGATCGATCTTACTCTCAAGTTGGATAATAATACCAAAAGCGTACCTTGCAAGTCTTGTAAAATTTGATTCATAGGTACCAACAGATTCATCATAATTTTGCTTCAGTTCAAGAAACTCTTTCTCCATCTTTGTTCGAAGAATACGAGGGAAGTACTTATTGAAAAATAAGTTCTTGAACTCTTCCATTCCATGGACTCAATTTCATCCCTTTTCCTCGTATTCTTAGTAAGATTCCACTATTGATCAGATTCACCTTCCAAACGATATACTTCTAAGATGACATTATCTTGTTCAGAACATTGAAGAACTGAAAATATCTTTTCAGTGGTACTGATCCATTATTCAGCAACAAGTGGATCAGAAGACCCACAAAAAGAAGGTGGACGTTGCCTCATGAAGGACTCAATAGAATGTTGTTCCCTTCTCTGCTCATTTGGATGTCCAGAATGATTCACAGCTTGTGTAAGTATAGCAATAAGTTTTTTCACTCCATCTCCCATAACATTTGTTTGTTCAGGAGGACAATCATTGCATTGTCCATTGCATTGATGAACACGGTTCCTTCGGGTTCCAGCCATCATCTAAAACCCAAAAAGAATAGTGTGAGAGTCAAAAATCATGCTAGGGAAAAAACATAATAAAGGGGGAGTATCCTCAATATCTAACATCTTAGGTTTAATTCTATGATCGTTACTATAGTTATAGGATTTTATCCTATACGTATACTTATCCTTAGGGACATCCCTATACATACCTTAGAAATATCTCTAGGGATCTCACTAACATTTTCGCATCCTAGTTTCTAATGGTTGACTAAACCTTTCCTCAGATACTAAATATAGAGACTCGGAGCCTGATGTACATGGACATTATATTACTTTTGCGGAATACTTAGTACATAACAAAAACACACACACAAGGACCGTAATAGTTTAGTGTCTTTGGAAACTCAAAATATAATCTTTTAATCGTGGTGAAAGATCTTCAACATATACCATAAAGATATTCTTTTTAAAAAAAATCTAAATCCTTTCTTTAGGTCTTGGGGAAACGAAAACATAAAAGGGTGAGCTCAAATGCTCAGTAAGGGTAAACAAAAGAAATATCAATCACATCATATTCATAAGAACATAACTTTTGGAAATCTTAACCTGCAAAATAGAGCATAATTTCATAACATGGGATAAATCATAGTAGTTAAATAGAATCCTAATAATCATAACATAAAACATGAAACTTGGTGGCATACACACATAATCATATAGAATCATTTCTTGTTAGTCAATACTCATTGCCAAGACTATCTTAGTAGACAAAGTCAATTTCTGAACCGAGTTCATTCCTCATTTCAGTCCTGTTTCACTGAACCGGTATAACCTACCATTCCAGCCATGTCTATCTCATGAGATATAAAATCATTACCCAATGCATTGGAGGGAGATATAGGTCCCACCCATCTCATAATGATACCATTCTATTGTGTTCCACAAAATCAGAAACCATACATCATAGCATAACCCATGTAATAAATATGGGAATCTTAAACATCGTGACATCATAAAACAATTCATATAAGATAAAGGAAATCATCAAAATATAATTCCATCACAACATAATCAAATCAATCTAATAATAGGGATAGAAATATAACCCTTTATTATCTTAGATGGAAAATAGTTTTTATAAAACAGTTGAACTCCATTCATGTGGAAAATATCCTTTCTGATTCAAAAACACTTTTCCTTTCTTATCATGTTGTACAATTCTAAACTAAAATAATTTGATTAAAAATAAACATGAAAACTTGTAAAGGAATATTCTTGGAAATAATGTTTTAAAAATCCATTCTTGCCGTATAAGTTAAAAAAACATTCTTCGTACTTTTGTCGGAAAAGTCAAAAAGTACCTCGTACGAAAAACCACAAAAGATTCCTCTCATATCCTTTACTAAAAAATCACCGAAGGGTAAAATTTGATATAAACTATTGTATAAGGATATAAATATTAAATATTGTGGTAAAATGTATTTGGATGATAAAATACACCCCAGTAAATACCAAATAATAACCAATCTCAGATAAAATTGAGATTGTTATATTTCCCTTACCTTAAGTCCAATTTTCTTCGTAAGAGTCTGAACCTCCTGTATAATTATTTAAATAATATCATTGACTTATTACAGAATCATATTAATTGCTATGATATCATATATGGTTCACCTATGACTTTATATTACCCATTCTTATGTAATTTAATGTTAAAGTAGTGTTTTGGGTAAAATCATCTTATTTATCGTACGTGTTTGGACTTGTTGTTCTTGAAGTTTTTATTACTTATATCATAATTTACATACCTCCAAAATGTAAATAATGATTAAATATCATATAAATTCATTATATATCCAGCATATACAAGAATTTATAATAGTACATAACATATGAAGGTAAGAAATGAAACACACTGTTCATGGAGACGGTAAGCCGTACGTACGCATTAACGCTACTTTCATTTCTATTTCTTATTTTAATGGAATTAAAACATAATTATACATAGGTATATTATAATTACAGTATAATATCATATATATAATATCATTAACCACATCCTTTATACGTCCTACATAAGGTATTAATGAATCACATCACTTTGAGGGGGCGGTAGTCCACACATCCTCAAATGAGATTATCGTATTTACCGACTATGGAAACCGTAAAGGCTTGATATAATTTGGAAGTAAAGAAGAATGAAGAAATAATAAAAATAATATATATTATATATAAATACAGTTCCATCATAATGGCCACCATGAGAGGTGGTAGGGGAAAATCGAACAATCATCGTTTCATGAGGCGTTTGTTTGCCATCACAGAAACATTATGTTCTTCATCCATTAAATGGAGGTGTGTGTAAGTGTAGTTTGAATAATTCTCTAAACAACATCCTAGTATATTTAGGATATTGGTGTTTTTACAAAATGAAGGATTAAAAAGAGTTTAGGGGTTGGAGAAATAGAATAAAAGAAAACAACTTAAGAGAAACTGTTACCTTTAATTTTGGTAACATCCTTTGGTTTGAACCAAAAGGACTTCTTGGAGAGTATTCTTTCTAATGTAAGGATTAAAGGGGGAGGATAGGGATATAGGGAGCTTAGTTGGGCAGAGTTTGGACGAGCCAAAAGGCTTGAGAGGTGTGAGTAATTTCATAAAAGTGGTCTCCTTTTATAAGGGAGTGGAGGGGCTCTTTAAGAAAGTGTGAAAACATTATTTTATTATAAACTTATCTTCGGTTTCAAGAGGTCCAAAACACATTAATTCCGAATATAAGATGACCAATATTCTAAATAAAATCATCCAATAGGAATTGTACAGGTTTTGGATGATATTTTAATCATTTTAATCTTATTTATTTAAATCATTTATTAATGAGTTAAACACTAAATCATTATTGTGGCATAAATAATTTAATTCATTTGATGTCTAAAAATTATGAAAAAAATATCATGATGTAGGGAATCGTTTATCTTTCAAAATAATATTTTTAGTCGAAAATATAACTTATATAACACATTATAAAAATTAATTACTAAAAGAGTTTTCATAAAGTCAATTTTGTCTTTACATTAAATTAATTAATCTAATGTGTTGTTTTCTTTCATAAGTGGCTCAATGGGGTCCCAAAATCGACCCAAGGATTCTCATGGTCGGCCACTACTCATCCAGTAAGGTTAGTACAAGTGTCAAGGTAATTTTGAATTATTATAATATTCTTTTAACATTGAATTACCCTATTTACCATTCACTGTTGTAAATAAAAAAATTTACCTTAGTTTCTATTCATAATATCAAAAAAATAAAAGTAACCTATTAACAAAATTTGGACCCAATGATTCCAAATATGGAATCCATTTTTCAAAATTCAAAACACAGAAGTTGCATTAATTAATTTAAAATTAATCCTGTTGTTTAAGCAAACAGCTTTTAAAAGTTAAAACATTGCCAAAGATTGAATTTATTTAACCTACGAATTCAATGTAAAATCAAGGCTAATGACATACATTATATTAAATGGTAAAAATTTATTCTATTTATACTTTGAAACCACTAAATATTATTATTTAACCACATAATTTATTAATATGAAAAAAGTTGTTTTTAATTAAAATATAGCGTGTTTTTACTATTCATTAAAATATGAAAGTTATCAGAATAATATGAAAAATTTATCCAAAGTAAATTCATATATATTGATTCTAAAGAATAATTTTATTTTGTCAAATTGAACTTATAAAAATTTCAAAAACTAGATTTAATGTGGGTGCGACATCAAAAGGAGGCAAAAATGCATTTTTTGAAAATTATTTATTTTACCCAAAAAAATTATTTTGTTCTTATACCATGTTTTAGAAAATGTGAAAGACGAATAATAATGTTATAAGATTCAAAATTGAGTTAATAATATTCATAATGACTAGTTCATACTAATATTATAATAATATATCATTGTTTAGTAAAACCCGGTATTGCGTACAACACACGCTATCGAGGAAGGTCACGATTGCGTGTAATGCAAGCCTAGTCAGGGTTGCATGTTGTGCAAGAATCAATTCTTGTTTCATATAACATAATCCAACCATATTTCATTTATACATTGAATATGTATATATATATACTCAATATTTCGTAGAATAACTATTATCAAAATTGTGTGTAACACGATCCAAGAATAGTGTTGCGTATACTGCAAGCTAATACGGTGTTGCGTATAGCGCAAGGTAATCTTATTGTATCATACAACACAAGACATTAATGAAATTAAAAAAATATTTTTCATAAAATCTTGGGGTGTTACAATATTCATGAATATTCATACCACATAAAAAATAATTCCACATAAATAATCATACATATTCATCCATACATAAACATAAGGGTACCCATCGAATGAATTGGGTACCACAATCATGACACAAAACATATCCAATGGTCGTATCATGAATGTGTCCATGAAAGGAAATGATTTATAACATAAATGGACATTCATATGGTAATATAGGCATATAAAATGGTATGTGGTTTCAAATATAAGTGACACCATACAAAAAATGTATTTTAGAAACATTAGCATTAAAACAATTTTGGGAGGTCTTAAAGAAAAACACCCTCGAGATTTTCAAATAGAAAAGAGGACATTATTTTATATAAAACCAGAATTGAACCAAGAATTTTCTCATGATAAAAATACTGATTTTATGAATACAATGATGTTTTAAAAAATAGGAATGAGTGCACTTGATATTTGGGTAAATATTTTGGGATGTCCAGTTAAAACAAGTTTTCTTTTCGGAATGTTCTTTGGAGGGAATCTTTCAAAATCATGTGTATACCTGAAAGAATGTGATGAAAGTGTCTTGATATAATAATATTGTACAATCAACCAGAAGTCATAATTCTCACATAGATATATAAGATAACAACATTTTTAAAGAAATATAAGGCAACATGAAAGAACAAAGAAGGTTCAGGTAGAATTCGTTATGATTTTATCAGCATGGTGTCGGGTGTGACCAAGAGGGATTGATGAGAGAGGAATGGGGTTTCTCGTCACATAAAAAACCAGAATAAATTATGGCGGAGGTTCTTAAAGATACCCCATCATTATCTAGTAAACATAAAATGGTAATGTATAGAGGACAATCTTGAATAAGAGAGAAAAGGGGAGGATCCCTTAACTTAAATCCGATGGTGTTCTCCACTTTTTATTAATGACATGAATAAAAAAATAAGGATTATTAATTCATAATTCCAGAACCTCTTATATATGTTATTTATTTATTATAACCCTTTTTAGTTCATTCAATTACTTTTTGATTATTTATAAGGTTTAGTTTCATTGTTCGAGCTCATTTGTTTACTTGGATTTAATGATCGGTTCACTTATATTCTAGTTTGGATTATATGATTGGTGAAAGTGGTTGTCCAGAATTGAAGTTATATTCTTTAGTTATATCCAGGATATTACATGGTTTTAATTTTAATTAGGTTACTTAGAGTTATGTTGAATTATTACATATATAACCTTTTTTATAATCATTTTTGTTATTCGGTGGGTTTGATTACAAATAAAGTGTTTTGATTTATAACTTAATTACATTTGTACCAAAAGAATACAGAACCAAAAATAGGATATATTACATATATAATAATCAGGTTAAACCATAACACAAAGGGTTTCATGACCATAATTAAAGATAATAATAGAAATTGATAAACTGTTGTCCTTGAATTAGCTAAATTAGCACATCTCAAACAGTGCTTTCATTTCATTAAAATTAAAGGGTGGAGAAAGGGGATAAGATAACGAAATATACCACTAGCATGGAAAATTCCAATACATGTATGTTATTGATTTATCATACTATTATGGTGAAAGGAGGCGAGGAAAGATGATAAAAAAGAAATGAACATAAAAGAAAAGATGAAATTTGGGAAGAGGAATTTACCTCTTGAGACTTCCTCCTTTGAGAACCTCTTAAGGGGAGAGGTTTTGGTATTTTGAGGAGGCTGAGAGGTTTTGGACGTGGGGGAGGACCTTGGGGAGAGATTTGGGTAGAATTAAGTGAAGTATTGGAGATTTAGAGGAGTGGATATAAGAGGGAGTGAAAGGGGTTTTTATAGTGGAGGAGAGGAGGGATTTCAAAATATAATCTTCATTAATTTATTATTTCTTCCCAAGGAAAAGAATAGTAAGTATTCCATGAACAATAATAGTAAATGGGTCATGTGAATTTGAAACATGGGAGGCGACATCATCCATGATTCTAGGAATATTTTATTTATCATATAAAGTATATATATGGTAAATTACCATATTTTACTATTAATAAAAAATTCATGTATTTCAGAAAAATCTCAAAAATTCACACTAACCATTTTTCAACCTGTAAAATTTAAAATTGAATTCCACTTTTCAAAAATAATTTTTCAAATACTATTATTTTAATATTTAATTAAAATCATATTTTATTATCAAAATCCAAATTTAAAACATGAATTAACTCATTCTAAAACATAGTTATATTGTACTGCCAACATGAATATTATTTTTATACTATCATAGATGAGGTTACTATTCATTAGGGTATATCACTATTCATAAGGGTATGTTACTATTCATTACGGTAGGTTTCTATTCCCCAAAAAATTATGTTTTTCTTATTGGACTGCAAAATACATCTTGAACCCAAACGTGTATGCTGAATTTTCTAAATTCCAAACACATAAGTGACAAACTTATGTTTAAAGGTCACTTATCACATAGTAGTTCATTATGTTGTGTTTTCATGTGATTTTATGACATAAATATAAGAAGGGAATTTAAATTGAAAAACTTTGGGTTGTTACATTCTTCCCCCCTTAGGAAATTTCACCCTGGAGATTTCGTTATACATACTAAGACAGTAATAGGTGTGGGTAATTTTCCTTCATTTCTTCCTCCAATTCACATGTTGCTTCCTCAAACTTATGGTTCCTCCATAACACATTGACAAGATGGGTTGTCTTGTTGCGTAAAACCTTATCTCTCTGATCCAGAAAATTTAATGGCTGCTCCTCATAGGAGAGATCATCTTTCAGCTGCACCACCTCTGAGCATAGTACATATGAGGGATCTGGTATGTAGTTATTCAAGAGTGATACATGGAAAACATCATGAACTCGAGCCATATTCCGTGGAAGTGCGATCCGATAGGCCACTGCTCTTATGCGGTCAAGGATCTCAAAGGGGCTAATATACCCTAGTCTTAGCTTCCCTTTCTTCCCGAATCACATGACTCTCTTCCATGAAGATATTCGAATGAAGAGTACAAGGCCCCAACCTTAAACCTTACTTAATCTTGAGTTATTACAAGATTAAACATTGAGGAACTTTTTAGGTTTAGAGTTTTAGAGAATTAGATCATCAAACTTGCATTACATTCCAAATTTAAACAATGTGGATACATAAAAGACAATATTCATTCTTCCCATAAATGGAAACATATTTAAAATAAAACATGGATTCTTTATTGACACATCCTTGACACTATCATCACATCATGTACCTTTCCCCTAACCTGTGAAAAAATTTCAAAAACATGGGATGAGCATAAAAATCTCAGTAAAGGTTATAAAAATATGGAAAGGAAACATGAGTTCATATATACATAAGAATGAAATCATACTTTACCCATAAAACATAGGAACTTTAACATACCTCATAAAATTATGAATAAATCTTAGTAATCATAAAGACATAAAGGTAACTTGAGGCATTCATAACATTCTTACGTAGGGAGTAACCCTCTTGGTTACATTTGGAATACCCATTACAGTATATTCCCTAAATCTCTTCGGAGAAACCTTAACGTTTCACTCCTTTTTGTTACCCAATTCATTGGAGATCTATATCGGGCTCACCCGCCCTTAGTTTATCACGGAACCACCCATCTTCATAATAATGCCCAAGAACCTCAACATAATCGTATCACATAAAACATGCATAAAGGAAACATAACATTTCCACTTTTCAATCACATGATATCAATACAAAACATTTATATAAAAAGATTATGAAAACCGTTTTCAATACCAAAATAAAATAAATGTAAACCATGGTTTTTATTTTTCATTTAAAAAGAAGGTATGGCTTGTAGAGGAAGCTGAAACTCAAATAATGGTCACGACGGCGGAGAAGTCATTGTCGCTGCATACGTATGACAAAAAACATTCCCTTTTGTAGTTTAGTAAAACACTTAGTATAAAGAAAGATTCCTTTTGGATAAACGTAAAAGTCAAAGGGGTTTATACACCGTATAAAAGAAGGTTGTGTATAAAATAAAATATGCCTCAATGAAAGGAGATTGAGATGAAGTCCCATACAAAGACGATATCCTTGGTTTAAGGATAAATAAATTACATAATTATGTGCGACAAATGAATACACCAAATATAAGTGGATATTACCTGTAAAATAATAAAATGACATTCACACATATTCAAAGGATGACATATTCAATAGCTATATGTTGAACCCAAAAAATCGAAATTGGGTTAAGAAGTTCCCTTGACAGCCTAATGGCGTCACATCAAAATGTGTTGATGAGAGAAAAAAAGTGTATATCATAACTTGGACATAAAATTTACATCAATAAGGATATATGAGAACATATCCCAACATAACAATATGTAAATTAAAAGACCCAATAAAAGAAGTCTTTTAAAAAGGAGGTGGGTGAAAGGTTCCCTTACCGACTTGGGTATCTTTCAAAACATACAGCCCGTGAAAGAAGGACAATAAATCATTGATGTAAATACTCATAAACGAAATTATATTACACAAAGATTAGAATAATGGGCAGTACATACACCACTCAAAGGAAATCGTGGCAAATGTAGCATAAATCTCACAGGAATAAAAGTGAGATGAAAAATCCCTTACGAAAACTCGGCAGCCTAACAGCGCCACATAAAACTTACGAAAATGGATTGATGAGATCAAATAGGGTATCTCATAAAGTTTATAGAAAGAGGAATATAAAAAAATCCCCCATACATAACAAAGAGAAGCTTAAAAGAAGTGTCATAAAGGATAGTACTTAAAAAGAAAGAGAGAGGTTAGATCTTTTACGAAAATTTGGCAACCTAATGGCGCCACTCAAAACTTCCAAAATGGATTGATGAGAGAGAATAGGGTCTCCCATCACATGAACATAAAAATTACAGTAATATTAATATAAAATAACATCCCAATAACAAGAAATATGAGATTTAAAAGGAATGACATAAAAGAGTGTACTTAAGAAAAAAGAGAGGAGTAGGATCCCTTACCTCGAGTCTGACTTGACTCGATCGTTCTATAACGTCCTGAATAATAAACTTGAGTTAATTTACACTTTATTAAGAAAATTTTTCTAGTTAATTATTACTTCTAGATCACTTATTTCCATGTTATAAACATTATTTAATCATTTATGTTAATAATGTTTGTTTTGTCGATATTTGGTTCTTAAGTCGAAAGTGGACTTTTTACAATTACATGTTGTTCGTGTGGTCAAATGTTCCTTATATCCAAAATTATATTCATTATTTGGATATCATATATATCATATATATCCAGAATATACGTGTATTTATAATATTACATAATCATTTAGAGGTAAGAAATGAAATGCACTGTTCATGGAGACGGTAAGCCGTACGTACGCATGAATGCTACTTTCATTTCTATGTCATATTAATGGAATTAAAACTAAATGAGAGGTATGTATATTTTAATTCCAGAATTATATTCATCATTTAGATGTATCATTAATCATATATATCCATTATATACATGTACTTATAATAGTACATTACATTTGGGGATAAGAAATGAAATGCACCGTTCATGTAGACGGTAAGTCGTACGTACGCATGAACGCTACTTTCATTTCTATTTCATATTATTATTGGATGGAATAATAATGATATAGAGGTATATTATAATTCCACTATAACATCATATATAATAACTTTAAATCCATCCTTTATACGTCCCACATATGGCATTAACGAATCACATCACTTTGAGGGGGCGGTAGTCCGCACTTTCTTAAATGAAGATATCGCGTTTACCCATAATGGAAACCATAAATTTATGCCCAAAATGAAAAATACAGAAGCTTAAGGAAAAAATAAAAATATTATATATCATATATAAATATAGTTTCATCTTAATGGCCACCTTTGAAAGTTTTAAAATAATGTTGAACAATCATCGTTTCGGGAGGCCGAAATTCACCATCCACGGAAACAGTATGTTCTTTAACCATTAGATGTTGGTGTGTAAAAGTGTAGCTTGAATCCTTCTTATAAAAACATCCTAGTATATTTATGATACTGGAGTTGTTACAAAATAAATGAATAAAAAGAGTTTAGGGGGTTGGAGAAGAAAAATAAAACAAAAGGACTCAAGTGAAGACATTACCTTAAAATCGGGTAACTCTCTTTGGTTTGACATCAAAGGCTTCCTTGGGAAGACTTATGCCCAATTTGAGGCTACAAAGAGTAAGAGAGTGAAGTTGAGAGACAAAATGGGCAGAGTTTGGCTGAGCCAAAGGCTTTGTTAGTATGGGTAAGGAGGTAGAGGTGGGGGCCTTTTATAAGAGGAGAGGAGGGGCACTCTTGGAAGGTAAAGAAAAGGCACTTTATTTTAAAATGTTATTCGGATTTAAGAGGTACCACATTGATTTTATTCGAGGATAAGGTGATAAGGGTTCGAAATCCACTAATCCAATAGGTTTTCGACAAGTGTAGGTATTAGATATTACATTATCTTTCCATTTTATTTAAATCGTTAAATAACGAGGTCATCGATGCATCATCATGATGTCATAAATAATTTAATTTATTTAATGTCTAAAAATTATAAAAAACTACTATTATGTAAGAAATCTTTTTATCTTTCCAATGAATATTTATAGTGAAAAATATGATTTTTATAAACCATGTAAATTTTTTTTAGTAAAACAGTTAATGTTTGTCATATTTTTACTTTAACTTTAAATAAAAAGATATTAATGTAATTTTCCAACCAAAGTGGCTTCATGGGGTACCCAAGTTGACCCATGGGTTTTCGTGGTCGGCCATTACACATCCAATGAGGTTAGGTCATGTTTCATGTTCATTTCATATTATTAAAACATTATTTTTACCTTAAACTACACTAATTACATCTAATCGCGATTAAAAACTTAATAAGTTACTATTCACCAAAAAATTATTTTATTCCCATTGAACCGAATTTTACTTCTTAATGACAACCATGTATGTCAGATTTTTGAAACTCAAAACTCAAAGATGAAAAAATTTCATTAATACGGAAAAATCAGTTTTTATAAGTACCACATAGTGGTTTCACTATTCACCAAAAATTGAAGTTTTTCAGAAAAATCCCAAAAATTCACCCTAAGATATGTTTGATATTCCGAATTCAAAAATGAAGCCTATTTTAAAAAATTAAAAACATATAAGTCACATTAATTAATTTAATAATTAACTCCCGCTGTAAGACCAAATAGCGTGTTTTTATGAAATAATAAGTATCAAAAGATTGACACTAGTTTAAGTCTGATTTCAAAGTGAAATTAATTCCAACGACCACTATTGGATTTAATGGTAAAAATATATTCTAATTTCATTTTAAAACCAATTCAAAAGATAATATAATCATATAAATAAATTATATTAAAAATAGGTTTTGAATTAAAATACAACATTTTACACTATTCATTAAAAATGAACTTTATCAGAAAGATACCAAAAATTTACACAAAGTAAATTTTGATGTCCCAATTCTTAAGAAGAGTTTTAATTGGTCCAAAAGGATGTATAATAGTGAACAAAACTATATTTAATGACGGTTCTCCATCAAAAGGTGATAAGTAATCCTTTAGTGAAAACTAGGGCATATACGCCTAAAATTGAATTCGTTCCGTATTTTATGCCTTTATCTTTTATTGGATAAATGTAAAAACATTTAAAAACTTATATAATAATATTTTAGTTATTTATATCCATTACTGCCAATACAACGGCTAAATGTTAACTACCATTTAAAATAATATTATATTATTATTAGAGTGCAACGTAAGATTCCCAAGAAACTCGTTGTTGCGTGTTGGGTACGCCATCGAGCATAGCGTCCCCTTTAAAGTCATATTAATATTTTATTCACAAATATGGATAAATATGAAAATTTCATATTCTTTATTTACCTGGGGTGTTACATCCTTCCTCCCTTTTAGGAATTGCGTCCTCGCAATTTTTTAAATTGAGCTTGGAAACATCATTAAAAGTCCCACATCAGAACAAGAGTCGGTAAAACAATCACTTTAAAATAATGGAAGATAAGTACAGAGGTCACCCGAGTTAACCCATATGTAGAAAATCATGGACATGGATGAAAAAGAAAAGGGTCATTTTCTTGAGGGAGAGTGATAGTAAACATGTCTAGGAGAAGGTTAACCATAAGAAAATCACAAACTTCTGATGGGTTAAACAGTATTAGATTCCCCAGTAGGAAAAGTTAATAGACAACATTTTTGTTTTAAGTTACTTTTTATTGAGGAAATTATTCATAAGGAAACATAATCACTTATCATGTTGACTTTCAACTTTTACTCGATTCCTTAATCAAACTAATATTTTTTCTAAAAGATGACTATTTAGGGAGACTTGTTCGCATTAAGAGTACTATAATAAACTTCTATAGAATCACCTAATCCACCAAAGCGAACTATATACATCCTATGTCTTTAGGCTTTAACCAAAACCAAAACCAAAAATGTTAGTACAAGGTCAGATAATCTAGAAAAGGATAACCTATTAAAAATAAAATCTATGCTTAATCTCCAAAATTTGTCCAGCAAAACCCAAAGTTCAACGAGGACCTTCCGATAAACAATTTTTACATAAAATACTTCAAAGTAAACCAATATAATATTGAAACCCAAATATTTGAAGGTTTTAGTCACATAGTCTTCCAAGTTAAATCGTAACATTTATCTCCAAACAACATCAGTTGTTCCTAAAGTCCTGTATTGAAAAGTAATTAACCTAATCACATATCCTCCATGATAGGTTAATCATTTTCATAAATAACCCAAAATCAACTTAATATTAATTCATAAAATCATATAACTAAAAAGAATCAGTCAAACTAACCAGGGAATTCACGTAGTCCAGTGGTAGGCGATAAATACCAGTCGCACTTTGGTTGTGGGTTCGATTCGCGCAGCTTTGTCCAACGCGACGGGTAGTCACATAGTCTGCGTGTTGTCCTTTTTCCAAAACTATATATTTCTTAAATCATTCTCCAAAAAGAGATAAAATAATCAAAAATGATCATAACATATTTTAACCTCAATTTTATCTCATGCCTTTCATTTTCCAGCATATCATATAATAACCCATAATTACCACAAAAGTAAGGATCATATAAACTCTAATCGTTACCTTTATATTTATTACCTAAACTTCCACATCGATTGGTCATCTCGTACATGATGCATTACAGAACATACCAAGGTTCAAGTGGTTGATCATGACTACTTTATATTTGGATTAGAACCACCACGAGTTTCCTCATTGAATCCTCCATTTTTTGTAGTATCTTAATCAGAGAACCCCCACAGTTTCCTTCAATCCTGTTGTCTCTTTGGTGCCTGCTAAGTCCATCCATTCACTAAAAACAGAAATGTCAGTGTGAGTATATCAACAATACCATCATGTACTAATGAGGAAGGTAAACACTAAGATATACTTACTCATTCACTTTATCTAAAACTAGGACTCTTTCTGAAATCCTAATCATTATGGTAATGTCACTTATGCTTAAACAATACCATAACCTCTAAAGTTATCTAAACTGACCTTTGATGTGAACTATAAGGCCCCAGCCTTTAACCTTACATAATCTTGAGTTATTACAAAATTACACATTGAGGATCTTTTTAGGTTTAGAGTTTTAGAGAATTAGATCATGAAACTTGAATTACATTCCACATTTAAACAATGTGGTTACATAAAAGGCAATATTCATTCTTCCCATAAACGGAAACATATTTAAAATAAAACACGGATTCTTTCTTGACACATCCTTGACACTATCATCACATCATGTACCTTTCCCCTGACCTGTGAAAAACATTTCAAAGACATGGGATGAGCATAAAAAGCTCAGTAAGTGTTATAAAAATATGGAAAGGAAACATGAGTTCATATATACATAAGAATGAAATCATACTTTACCCATAAAACATAGGGACTTTAACATACCTCATAAAATCTTGAATAAATCATAGTAATCATAAAGACATAAAGGTAACTTGAGGCATTCATAACATTCTTACGTAGGGAGTAACCCTCTTGGTTATGTTTGGAATACCCATCACAATATATTCCCTAAATCTCTTCGGAGAAACACTAACGTTTCACTCCTTCACGTTATCCAATGCATTGGAGAGCTATATCGGGCTTACCCGCCCTTAGTTTATCACGGAACCACCCATGTTCATAATAATGCCCAAGAACCTCAACATAATCGTATCACATAAAACATGCATAAAAGAAACATAACATTTCCAACTTTCAATCACAAGATATCAATACAACACATTGATATAATAACATTATGAAAACCATTTTCAATACCAAAATAAAAGAAAATAAAAAATGGTTTTTATTTTTCTTTTAAAAAGACGGTATGGCTTGTAGTGGAAGCAGAAACTCAAATAATGGTCATGGCGGCGGAGAAGTCGTTGTCGCCGCATACATATGACAAAAAACATTCCCTTTTTCCATTTAGTAAAACGATTCGTATAAAGAAAGATTCCTTTTGGATAAACGTAAAAGTCAAAGGGGTTTATACACCGTATAAAATAAGGTTGTGTATAAAATAAAATATGCCTCAATGAAAGGAGATTGAGACGAAGTCCCGTACAAAGACAGTATCCTTGGTTTAAGGATAAATCAATAACATAATTATGTGTGACAAATGAATAAACCAAATATAAGTGGATTTTAAGTGTAAAATAATCAATGGTCATTCACACATATTCAACGGATGACATATTCAATAACTAAATGTTGAACCCAAAGAAATCGAAATTGGGTTAAGAAGTTCCCTTGACAGCCTAACAGCGTCACATAAAAATGAGTTGATGAGAGATAAAAAGTGTATATTATCACTTATACATAAAATTTACATAAATAAGGATATATGAGAACATATCCCAACATAAAAATATCTAAATTAAAAGACCCCACAAAAGAATCCTTTTAAAAAAGAGGAGGGTGAAAGGTTCCCTTACCGACTTGGGTATCTTTCAAAACATAAAACCCATGAAAGAAGGACAATACATCATTGATGTAAATACTCATAAACGAAAGTATATTACACAAATATTAGAATAATGGTCAGTACATACACCACTCAAAGGAAATCGTGGCAAATGTAGCATAAATCTCATGGGAATAAATGTGAGTTGAAAAATCCCTTACGAAAACTCAGCAGCCTAACAGCGCCACATAAAACTTACAAAAATGGATTGATGAGATCAAATAGGGTATCTCATAAAGTGTATAGAAAAAGGAATATAAAATAACATCCCCCATACCTAACATATAGAAGCTTAAAAGAAGTGACATAAAGGAGAGTACTTAAAAAGAATGAGAGAGGTTAGATCTCTTACGAAAATTTGGCAGCCTAACGGCGCCACTCAAAACTTCCAAAATGGATTGATGAGAGAGAATAGGGTCTACCATCACATGAACATAAAAATTATAGTAATATTAATATAATAGAACATCCCAATAAAATGAAAGATGAGCTTTAAATGGAATGACATAAAATAGTGTCCTTAAGAAGAAAGAGAGGAGTATGATCCCTTACCTCGGGTCCGACTTGACTCGATCGTTCTTTAACGTCCTGAATAATAAACTTGAGTTAATTTACACTTTATTAAGAACCTTTTTCTAGATCATTCTTCCTTTTAGATCACTTATTTCCATGTTATAAACATTATGTAATCATTTATGTTAATAATGTTTGTTTTGTCGATATTTGGTTCTTAAGTCGAAAGTGGACTTCTTACAATTACATGTTGTTCGTATGGTCAAATGTTCATTATATCAAGAATTATATTCATGATTTGGATATCAAATATATCATATATATCCAGAATATACATGTATTTATAATATTACATAATCATTTATAGGTACGAAATGAAATGCACCGTTCATGGAGACGGTAAGTCGTACGTACGCATGAACGCTACATTTATTTCTATGTCATATTAATGGAATTAAAACTAAATGACAGGTATGTATATATTAATTCCAGAATTATATTCATCATTTAGATGTATCATTCATAATATATATTTATTATATACATGTACTTATAATAGTACATTACATTTGGGGATAAGAAATGAAATGCACCGTTAATGGAGACGGTAAGCCGTACGTACGCATGAACGCTACTTTCATTTATATTTCATATTTTTATGGAATGGAATAATAATGATATAGAGGTATATTATAATTCCAGTATAACATCATATATAATAACTCTAAATCCATCCTTTATACGTCCCACATTTGGCATTAACGAATCACATCACTTTGAGGGGGCGGTAGTCTGCACTTCCTTAAATGAAGATATCGCGTTTACCCATTATGGAAACCATAAAGGTATGACAAAAATGAAAAATACAGAAGATTAAGGAAAACATAAACATATTATATATCATATATAAATATAGTTTCATCTTAATGACCACCTTTTATGGTGTTAAAAGAATGCTGAACAATCATCGTTTCGGGAGGCCGAAATTCGCCATCCACGGAAGCAGTATGTTCTTTAACCATTTGATGTAGGTGTGTGAAAGTGTAGCTCGAATACTTATTATAAAAACATACCAGTATATTTATGATACTGTAGTTGTTACAAAAGAAATTAATAAAAAGAGTTCAGGGGGTTGGAGGAGCAAAATAAAACAAAAGGACTCAAGTGAAGACATTACCTTAAAATCAGGTAACTCCCTTTGGTTTGAGCTCAAAGGCTTCCTTGGGAAGACTTCTTCCCAATGTGAGGCTTCAAGGAGTAAGAGAGGGAAGTGTAGAGACAAAATGGGTAGAGGTTGGCCGAGAAAAAGGCTTTGGTAGTGTGGGTAAGGAGGTAGATGTGGGGGCCTTTTATAATAGGAGAGGAGGCGCACTCTAGGAAGGTAAAGAAAAGTCACTTTATTTTAAAATGGTATTCGGATTTAAGAGGTCCAACATTGATGTGTTTAGAGGATAATGTGATAAGGGTTCTAAATACACTCATCCAATAGGTTTTGAATATGTGTAGGTCTTAGATATTACATTATCTTTCCATTTTATTTAAATCGTTAAATAATGAGGTCATCGATGCATCATCATGATTTCAAAAATAATTTAATTTATTAAATGTCTAAAAATTATAAAAAAAATACTATGATGTAGGAAATATTTTTATATTTCCAATGAATATTTATAGTAAAAAATCTGATTTGTATAACCCAATGTACATGTTGTTTTAGTAAAACATTTCATGTTTGTCTCATTTTTACTTTAACTTTAAATAAAAAGATATTAATGTCATTTTCCATCCAAAGTGGCTTCATGGGGTCCCCAAGTTGACCCATGGATTTTCTTGGTTGGCCATGAGACATCCAATGAGGTTTGGACATGTGTCAAGTTCATTTCATATTATTAAAATATTATTTTTACCTTAAACTACACTAATTACCTCTAATCGCGATTAAAAACTTAATAATTTACTATTCACCAAAAAATTATTTTTATCCCATTGAACCACATTTTACTTCTTAATGACAACCATGTATGTCGGATTTTTGAAATTCAAAACACAAAGATGAAAAAATTTCATTTAAACAAAAAAATCTGTTTTTATAAGTACCACTTAGTGGTTTCACTATTCATCAAAAATTGAAGTTTTTCAGAAAAATCAAAAAATTCACCCTAATCTATATTTGAAATTACGAATTCAAAAATGAAGTCTATGTTAAAAAATTCAAAACATATAAGTCAGATTAATTAATTTAATAATTAATTCCCGCTGTGAGACCAAATAGCGTGTTTTTATGGAACTATAAGTATCAAAAGATTGACACTAGTTTAAGTCTAATTTCAAAGTGAAATTAATTTCATCAACCACTATTGGATTTAATGGTAAAAATATATTCTAATATCACTTTAAAACCAATTCAGAAGATAATTTATTCATATAAATAAATTAGATTAAAAATAGGTTTTGAATTAAAATACAACATTTTACACTATTAATTAAAAAGTGAACTTTATCAGAAAGATACCAAAAATTTACACAATGTAAATTATGATGTCCCAATTATTAAGAAGAGTTTTATTTGGTCCAAAAGAATGTATAAGTGTGAACAAAACTATATTTAATGATGGTTCTCCATCGAAAGGCGATAAGTGAACCTTTAGTGAAAATTAGGGCATATACGCCTAAAATTGAATTGTTTCCGTATTTTATGCCTTTATATTTTATTGGGTAAATTTAAAAACATTTAAAAACATATATAATCATATTTTAGTTATTTATATCCATTCCCACCAATACAACGGCTACATGTTAACTACCATTTAAAATAATATTATTTTATTATTAGAGTGCAACGTAAGATTCCCAAGAAACTCGTTGTTGCATGTTGGGTATGCCATCGTGCATAGCGTCCCTTTAAAGTCATATTAATATTTTATTCACAAATATGGATAAATATGAAAATGTCATATTCTTTATTTACCTGGGGTGTTACAAAGAGTTTATCTCCAACGTAGAACTCCATGTCCCTTCGACGATTGTCAGCATAGCTCCATTGCCGAATTTGAGTAGCTTTGATGTGTTTCTGAATGACTTGAACCTGATCTATCATCTCTTGAACATGATCAGGTCCAAATGGCTTTCTTTCTCCAACATCATCCCAACAGGTTGGATTTCTACATAGCATTCCATACAGAGCTTCACATGGAGCCATCTGAATACTCAAGTGGAAGCTATTATTGTATGAGAACTCAACCAATGTGAGATGTTGATCCCATCCAGCTTTGAATTCAAGATAGCATCCTCTAAACATATCTTCATGCATCTAAATAGTTCTTTAGACTAGCCATCAGTTTGGGGGTAATAGGTCGTGCTGATATTTTATTCAGTACTCAATGCATTTTGAAGACTCCTCCAGAATTTAGATGTGAACTTTGGATCGTGGTCCGAGACAATTGAGATTAGAACACCTTGTTGTCTCACCACTTCCTTCACATATAACATTTCACGTTGTTCAAACGAGAGATCTTCCCGAATAGCGATGAAATGGGATGTCTTGGTGAGTCGGTCAACCACAACCCATATCCCATTATTTCCCTCCGACGTCTTCGGGAGAACCGTGACAAAGTCCATAGTAACATTTTCCCATTTCCACATTGGTATAGGCAATGGATAAATCATACCTTTGAACTTTTGTCACTCACATTTAACTTGATGGCATACCAAGCATGTTGATATATATTCCACAATCTCCTTCTTCATTTTATCCCACCAGAAGTGTTCTCGGAGATCATGGTACATTTTGATACTCCCAGGATGGATAGAGAAGATCGATCTATGTGCATAATTCAATAGCTCTTTATTTATCTCTAGATCAGATGGTAAAAAAATAATGTCCCAAATCTTACAACTCCTTCCTCATCAATTTTGAAATAGGAGGATTTATCATTTTTAACAGCTTCAACCCTTTTCCGAATTTACACATCCTTTCTTTGAGAAAACATTATTTTCTCCATGAGGTATGGTTGAGAAATAATTTGATAAAGGATTGATTATTTTCCTCCCTTGATGATTCCCATGTACATCCTTTTAAAATATAAGAAGATCTGGTCCTTTTCAATTATCTTCATTGATAATGATGCTAGATCCTTTCTATTTAGAGCATCTGCCACCTTGTTTGCTTTATCAAGATGGTAGTGGATTGATCAGTCATAATCCTTGATGAGCTCTATCCATTTTTTCTGGTGCATGTTAAGCTCTTTCTATGTGAATATATATTTGAGACTCCTGTGGTAAGTATATATCTCACATTTTTTCCCATTGAGATAGTGCTTCCAGATTTTCAACGCATAGATCATAGCCGCGAACTCCAGATCATGTGTGGTATAGTTTTTCTCATGGATTTTCAGCTTCCTTGAGTCATAGGCTATCACTTTATCATTTTTCATTAGCACACAACCTAATCCGTTCTTAGAAGAATCACTATACACCACAAAGAATTGTCCAATTGAATGGAGTGTGAGTACCAGCGCACTAATAATCATATTTTCAACTCCTTGAAACAGTCTTCACATTCCATTGTCCAGACAAATTTTACTCCCTTCCATGTCAGCTTGGTCATTGGGTTTGACAATCGTGAAATGTTCTTCAGGAATCGTCGATAATACCTAGCTAGACCTAAAAAGATGTGGCTCTCCATTACAGAAGTTGACCTCAGCAACTCTTAAATTGCCTTTTTCTTAGGAGAGTCCATAAATATCCATTTCTTGATGATAACAAGACCCAAGAATGATACATCCTCTATCTAGAACACACATTTACTGTACATTTCATACAAATTCTCCCTTCACAAAGTCTTCAACAGAGTTTCCAAATGATCCTCATGTTCCTCCTTGCTCTTAGAGTAAATCAAAATATCATCAATAAAGACCACAACAAATTTGTCGAGGTAATCTCTAAAGACTCTATTCATTAAATCCATGAAAATTACTGGAGCATTAGTGAGTCCGAAGGGCATCACTATGAATTCATAGTGTCTGTACCTCATTTGAAAGGCAGTCTTGGGAATATCATCCTTCCTCAACTTTAGTTGGTGATATTCTGACCGAACGTCCACCTTATAGAAATAACTGGCCCCACGAAGCTGATCGAACATGTCATCTATCTGTAGAAGCGGATACTTGTTCTTTATAGGGATATTTATTGAGCTCACTATAATCAATACAGAGTCGCATTGATCCATCCTTCTTCTTGATGAAGAGGACTAGAGCACCCCACGATGAAGCCCTCGGGCGTATAAAACCCTTATCCATATTCCGCTGTAACTGCTTCATCAGCTCTTCTAGCTTTACGGAGGCCATTCTGTAAGGTGTATTTTAGATTGGCAGAGATCCAGGGACAAGTTCAATTGAGAACTCAACCTCTCGATAGGGAAGAAGTTCAGGAAACTCTTCAAGGAATACATCAGTGTAATCCCTAACGATGGGAATATCCTCAAGAATTATTCTCTCCTTTGTATCAATCATTTGAGCTAGATATACATGCTCATAAGGAAGAAATATTCAAGCTTGAGATGAATAATATAAATGAGACTCCTCTTCCTCCTTGCACTTGAAAAGAATCGGAATATACTTCAGGATGTGAAGATTAATCTTCAATTCCCGAAAATTGATGTTGGCCTTGTACAAAGATAGCCAATCCATGCCCAAGATAGCATCAAACTCCACTAAAGGATGTATGCCAAGATTTTCTGGGAGGTTCAGTCCAGAAAAATTTATCGTGGAGGAGTTACAAACCATGGATTCAAAAATATCCCCATTTACTGTTCTCACAGATAACATTTCCTCCAAATTTTTATGTTGTGTTTGAATATTTCTACTAAACTTTCAAGATATGAAATAATGCGTAGAAATATAATCAAATATTAAATTCACTATTCTTGAATGAATAACAAGCGTACCTGTCACGACATCGTTTTTCGGCTCCATCTCAGCAGTAGTGATAGCATAAGCCCTTCTTTGATGCCTTGGAGGTTGTTGCTGATTGCCACCGACAACCCTTGGCTTTGGATAATTTTTTTCATAATGCCCAATCTTCTTGTAGTTAAAACACTACACTTCAGGCTGAGTGTGGATATGAACCTTCCATTATTCTTCAAAATTAGTGGGATTTTTCATATCTCTTCAAAAGTTCTTGGCTAGATGACCAAACATTCTGCGTTTGAAGCAATTCTTGGTTTCCTTGAGACAGTCACCATGACGCTTCTTCCAACAATTATTGAAAAGGGGAAAGTGAGGCATCATTCCATAATGGGATTTTTTTGATGAACCACCCATGTTGTTCTCCATTTTCCACTTCTTGTCAATAGGCCCATGAGACCACTGAGAGTCTCCAATGTCTATTTTAACCTTGAGGGCACAACAGACAATCTCCTCATATCTGTCGAGGTCTCGAATTGCCAACATTGTTCATAGACTCGGATTTAGTCCGCTAAAAAAGTGATCTACCTTGCTTTCGGTGTTCATGAAAATTCCAGAGGCATAACTTTCATGCCTTGTAAAGTTTTATTCATACACACCAATGGACTCATCTTCCTTCTTCTTGATTCCAAGTAACACTCTTTCATCTAGAGATGGAGGGTTCGAGGAAAATATCTGTTGAAAAAAAACCTCTTGAATTCCTCGCATTCTATGGAATCAATTTCCTCTTGGGATATCGTATTCTTGATCAGTGTCCTCCACTGATCAGATTCCCCATCAAAATGATAGAATTCCAGTACAACATTCTCTTCTTCCGAGCACTGGAGGACAAACAAAAACATTCCAATGTAATTAATCCATTTTTCTATGCGGAGGAGATAAAAATACCCGCTAAACATGGGAGGCATTTTCCACATGAAGGATTATATGTCAACTTTATCTTTCCTTGGAGTAGGGGGACGTTCCACCTGATTGATGATATTATTCATAACTCGAGCCAGCTAGGAAATTACTTTCATGTTGTTTTGAGCACCTGCTTCCGTCACATTAGGCATGTCATTAGGGAAATCATTACATTGACTCTCACATTGGTTGTTGGAACATGTTCTTCTATTTCCCGCCATTAACTAAGAATGATAACGTATAATTAGAGGTCCTAAATACTGAGATATTGAGTATAAAAAGAAACATTGAACATTAAAGGATAAACTTATAAATATAAAGTGCATCCTAACTTGTGATTATTTAGGTTTATATCTAGGTTATCCTCAATCTATTTCTTAACATATATTCTTATGGGCATCATTTTGTCCCTTAATAATGGGTTTTACTAAGCTCGTGAATCTACGAAAACATATCCCCTAGGAGTGTCGTAACTAAGAGTGCAGTATGGCCCGTTGTCATGCACCAGTTCCCGTTCGAGTCTAGCTCTAAGTGGTGTTTTCGGGTTTTACCCCTAGATACATCTCTACTAGAGCCGCCTCTACCTGCTCGTATCCAGACAGGGATGTGTTTGCTTGAGAAACCACTTACTCTATACTCACCAAAAATTATGACTGTTTTCTTATAATTGGTCTCATCCTTAATGTTATCACTAATGTGATCTATTACTAATCTCCAAAAACAACTAGACCATCCTCTGATTCCAACAATTGCAACCCAAGCCTTTTACACAAAACATTTCATTATTTCAAGAATAAATATCCATCAGAGTACAAGCCAAGGATCGTTATGTCTAGTGTCTTGGAAGACCTGATACACAAAAAATAAAACATGGGGCTAAAAAAACACTTATTTATTTAATCTCCATAATGAGATCCTAACTTCCTTTGAGCCCTTACATCTGCATAGGGTACCCTAGGGAACACAAGAACAAAGGGATGAGGTAAAAATGACCAGTAAGGGAATGAACAAAAGGATACACCTCAAGCACATGAATTAAGAGGCATGCCATAATGATATCCAAAGAATTAAACGTATGAAATCATTTAATATAAGAATGTGATAATATATACATGGAATCATATAGATGTGTCATAATCATAAATCATATATTTAGTACGGGTCAAGGCTAACCGCCAATCCCATTTCACCTTTTTGTACAGGTCAACGCTAACTGCCAATCCCGTTTCACATCGCATCTCATGAGACATAACCTTACCCAATGCATTTGGGCGCAATCTGGGAGAACCCATATCAAAATATTCATTAATATTAATTCCAAATAAATTATCTTGCCACATAAATAATCATACAAAATCATCCATACATAAACATAAGGGTTCCCATGGAATTAATTGGGTACCACAATCATGACACCAAACATATCCAATGGGTGTATCACGAAAGTGTCCATGAAAGGAAAGGATTTAAAACATACATGGACATTTATTGGGTAATATAGGAATATAACATGTTAAGTGGTGTCGAATATAAGTGACAACATACAAAAATGTATTTTAGAAACATTAGAATTAACACAATTTTGTGCGGTCTTAAGGAAAACACTGTAGAGATTTTCAAATAGGAAAGATAAAATATCCTGTATAAAACCAGAATTGATCCACTAATGTTTAAATAATAAAAATACTGATTTTATAAATACAATTTTGTTTTAAAACAAAGGATAGAGTGCACTTGAAATTTGGGTAAAAATTTTGGGATGTCCCCTTAAATCATGTTTGCTTATCGGAAAGTCCTAAGGAGGGAATATTTAAAAATAATGTATATCCCAGAAAGAATTTGACGAAAGGGTCCTGATATAAGAATATTTTAAAAAAAAAGAAGTCATAAGACTCATATATATATAAATATATATATATATTATCACTATTTTGAAATAAAGATAAGGCCACCAGAAAGAACAAAGAAGGTTTGGGTAGAATTCGTTATGATTTTATCGGCATGGTGTTGGGTTTGAACAAGAGGGATTGATGAGAAAGAAATGGGGTTTCTCATCACCTAAAAATCCAGATCTAAGAATGGGGGAGGTTCTTAAACATACCCCATAATTTTCTAGTACACATAAAAATGAAAAGTATAGTGGAAAATCTTGATTAAGAGAGAAAAGTGAAGGATCCCTTACTGTAACTCCAGTAGTGTTCTCCATTTGTTATTAATGACCGAAATAATAAAATTAGGATTATTAATTAATAAGTACAGAAACTATTTTATATGTAATTTATTTATTATAACCCTTTTTAGTTCATTCAAAGCCTTTTTTATTAGTTATGATGTTCAATTTCATTATTCAAGCTCATTTGTCTATGTGGCTTTAAAGATCAGATCACTTATATTCTAGTTTGTAATATATGCTAGATGAAAGTGGTTTTCTAGTATTGAAGATATATTATTTATTTCATATAAAGGAGATTACATGGTTTTAATTTTAATTAGGTTAGTTATAGTGATATTGAATTATTACAAATGTAACCTTAGTGATAACCATTTTTTTTATTCGGTGGGGTTGATTACAAAGAATGTGTTTTGAATTATAACTTAATGACATTTGTACCAAAAGATTAAAGAACCAAAAATAATATATATTAAATAAATAATAATCTATTTCAACCATAACACAAGTGGTTTCATGGCCAGAATGAATGATAATAATAGAAATTGATAAATCGTTGTCCTTGAATGTGCTAAATTACCACATCTCAAAAGGTGCTTTCATTTCTTTCAAATAAAAGGGTGGGGAAAGGGGAGAATATTATGAAATATACCACTATGATGAAGAAATTACATTACATGTATGTTACTGGATTTATCATACTATTATGTTCAATGGAGGTGTGGAATGAAAATAAAAAAGAAAAGAACTTAAAAGAAAAGAAGAAATTTGGAAAGAGGAATTTACCTCTTGAGACTTCCTCCTTGGAGAACCTCTTAAGGTGAAATGTTTTGGTATTTTGAAGAGGCTGAGAGATTTTGGACTTGGGGGAGGACCTTGAGGAAATATTTCGGCAGAATATATAGATGTCATGGAGCTTGATAGGAGTGGAGGGAAGAGGGAGTGAAGGGGTTTTTTATAGTGGAGGAGAAGAGGGATTTCATAATATAATAATCATTAATTTATTATTTTTTCCCAAGAAAAAGAATAGATAGTATTTCATGACCAATAATAGTAAATGGGTCATGTGAATTCGAACCATGGGTTGTGATATCATCCACGATTCTAGGAATAGTTTATTTAGCATATAATGTATATATATAGTAAATTACCGTATTTTACTATTGATAAGAAATTCAAGTATTTCAAAAAAATCTCAAAAATTCACCCAAACCATTTTTCAACATGAAGAATCCAAAAATGTTGTCTATTTTTCAAAAATAATTTTCCAAATATGATTATTTTAATATTTAATTAAAATCATATTTTATTACAAAAAGCCAGATTTAAAACATGAATTAACTCATTCTAAAACATGGGTATATTGTACTTCCAACTTGAATATTATTTTTATAGTATCATAGGTGAGGTTACTATTCATTAGGTTATATCACTATTTATAAGGGTATGTTACTATTCATTAGGGTTGGTTACTAATCACCAGAAATTACGTTTTTCTTATCGGTCTCCAAAAAACATCTTGAACACAACCGTGTATGCCGGATTTTTGTATTCCAAACACATAAGTGACAAAATTATGTTTAAAAGTAACTTATCACTTAGTAGTTCATTATGTTGTGTTTTCATGTGATTATATTACATAAATATAAGAAGGAAATTTCATTGAAAAACTTTGGGTCGTTACAGCCAATACAGTGATATTACCTTACATTGAAGATATAATAACATCATGAATAAATTGAATGTGTCACCAATAGACTCCTAAGTTGGGACCCTTTAAAAATTGGAAATAATTCTAGACATTGAATTTTATGTATTATATAACCCAATAGATTCCCATAGAAAATGAATCTTGTCAGAGAGAACCAAAGCATCCAACTCATACAAGAACACAATTTCTCTAAATCAAACATATTCCAATAGCAACCACTATTGAATCAATATAAGAGTGAACCCATATCATAGGACTAGGGTGATTTTTAATAATACCTCTACCCCTCAGGTAATAATAACATAATAAGACCTTAAAAAAATATTCAGCTAGAAGCCAACCCCAACCCATTGGAATGTGGGTATTTTTATCTTTATCACCATAACCAAAATAATAACTCCCCCACATGGTCCTGGAGAAATCATAGATTGTTCATTAACAACCATATCCCATGGGACTGCGTGTCTTTAAATCATAATTTTCATCTCAAGAGCAATAAGATCCTCCTCTGGAATCATCAAACCCACAATTCAGGATACAAATTTTCCAACATTGGCTCAAATCATCCAAATGCCATACAGATGATGGAATTTTTATCATTATAATAATGTTGAGAGTATTTAGTCTTTTCGAGGTTGGGAGATACATCTTGATAATAGGAATCAAATCTACTCCTCCCACAGTGAGATGCACCATTTATTTTTAGGGCCTTTTTGGATAAGACAATTGAAAACTCATGTGGGCTCACTATCAATTGATTGAAATAAAAGGACACTACCTGGAAGGAAAACCCCCAATAATGGATTTAATTGAAATGGACCAATATGGACACGGGTAATAGAAATGAACCTAATGAAATAACCATAGGAGGAGTATGTTTAGAAATAATCACCCTACTATGTGAATATTGGTTGGATACCTCCAATGTTTTGATAAAAATTAGTGAATTTCATTACCATCAATCTGGAAAATTATGGTGACTGTGATGTAAACATAGATGGATGTATTTTAGAAACTATACCTCGAGAGGTAGGTGTAACATCCAAAACTATTATAAATAAAATATCCTTATTATTTAATGTCATATTAGGTAATATGGTTATTGAAAACACTTGAAATTTTCCATCCATATCATATTTGATTCCGAATACTATTTTTAATCTTTTTTGTTGATAATATATCCATTAAATAGTGATCATATGATTATTATAAATATTGGGATTTAACAAATCCAATTGAATCAGATAAAGGAAGTGATGGCCTCATGTTGTACACTATGAATCCCATTTATTATAGATTATATGGGAGATATAATATTTGTTTTATTCCATTAACCAAGCCCAAGCGAAGATCAAACAACTTAAGCATTAGAGAAATCATTTATGGTTGAAGATTAAGATTATCGTGATTACGACCTAATCCATTTTTTCTAAATGACCCATTGAATGTCTCACCTACGCACATCTTACTCTTATGGAGTATGATAGTGTATTAATTGGATATGTAACAAGACCATAGTCTATTGATTATATGAATTACTTTTTATTTATAATGAATATATTTTTAATTTGGATACTAAAATACACAAATAGTATTTTTGGTTAATATTCAATTAAATTAAGGAATTTATTTTGATGAATTAATTTTTTTGGAAATAAATACTTTTTTAATGAAATATTATTTTTAGATTATGTTTATTTAAAATAAATAATTATATACTTTTTATGATGTTAAATGTAATGTTATACTAGTGTTTGAAAACTGTTATTGTCAAAAACAATTCATTTTTAAAAAATAACATTTATTATATTTTAAAAGAGAAAATACACATATTATAAAATACATTTACCTAAATAAATATTAATTTTGGAAATAGAACATTAAAAATATTAAATGATTAATTTCTTTATGTTTTTTTGATATTATTTGATATTTGATTAAAAATTAAAAACCCTATAAATATATAACGTGTTTTATGAAATCATAATAACCATAAAAAGATGTAATAAATAAAATAATGGGTATATAAACAAAAATATATGGTTACCCATAAAATATGTGTGTTTTATATATTATTTTATTATTTTTATAAACCATTTATGAATCCTACAAAACATATATTATTTTACAATTTTTTAAATTAATTTCCTTAAATGTTTGAGTCACCTCCAAATAAAAAAGGGTAATATTTTGAAAATTACATCCCTTTTACTAATAAAATATTTATAAACCCTCCCATTTGGATGAAACCATGGGTAATACCATGAGAAGGTTTGTAGTTTGGAATATTTCATAAAATTGATTCCAAAACCCTATGTTTGTGAAATATTAAAGAATGCCTATCTCATTTCATATATAATCCAACAAAATATCCATTTTATCATCAATGAAAATACATTTAGAATGTATATAATCTTATATAATCTGTGTATAATCATACTAAGGTTCCAAAACCTCTCAATAATCTCATTTCATACTTTTGGTGTCATACTCTTAAGGTAAGGGATCCTCTCTTTCTAACTTTCATTCAAGAATCAACTGTAATCTATTACCCTATAAATCATAATTTATAATTATTAAAAATGTTTTCTAACTTACTAAAAACATTACATATGATTTTTGAATTATGATATACCCATTTATCAGTCATTAATCGCTCCCAAGTACACCTGTTACCATGCTGAAATTTCGGAAGAGTTCTTCCTTCCCCTTATATAATCAAGGTTACTATGTATCACATGCATTATATTTCCAATATATAACAATGTGATATGTTATTCTAGGTCCCTATGACTACAATTTTTCGATATAAATTATTATAATCCCTTTTTTCTAAAAAAACATTTTTATGAATTTTTATGTGTTGTCGTTAGGATGTTTTAATGTCAACGTGATTTTCAAATTTCAAAGAAATTGTGTAGTGAATACCAGACCCATTCCAAATCATGGATATTAAAAATTATTTTCTTATAAAACATTTATTTGGGACCTAAATTTATGTATTCCACACAACTTGATCATGGAATAATAGATCTTGATGAATAAATTCGTTTTGTATAATATATTTTCCACACTTAATCATAAGATTGAAACGAAAGTGATGGGTGAAAAATAAATTATATAGTGCTTGAATGCATCATGTAATGTTTAGTTTCATTATATTTCAAGTTCGGATAGGGATAAAAACAATTTCTTTTATGGTACTTTTTCCATTATGATCTCTTGGAATTTATCCTTGACCTATGATGTAGTGTTATAAGTTGTTGCCAAATTTCCCATGTGGCCTTTATGATATCATGCTATATCACATCTTATCATTCATTTTTATGATTCGTAGATATTTTATTACCCTTGTTATTATTATAGTAATACATGATTTACCTTATTCCAAATCTATTACCTCAATGGGATTTATATCTCAGCCCTTTCTCATGCATTTCACTAGGTTATCACATGTAATTTTAACTAAGAGAATGTTAAACAAATTATCATTAATTATGTCATATAAAAAGTATTATGTCATAATATTATCCAAAAACTTCCCAAATACACTATATATATCAATATTTTGGGATAAATGAAGTGTAATTTTATATAAAAAATTATGTTTTATTTTAAATAAAATGGAATAGTAGGTATAGTTTGTATCAATAGAAAACTTTAGTTATTTTTTGGAATTTGAATAGAAAGATCCAAAATTAATTAGGGATAAGACAATGTACAAGAAATCATTCCAAATATTTGGTAAATATAATTTATGTGGTTTATGAATAAAATAAATCCTCTTCTAGATAAAATAAATAGAAAAGATTATAGAAATGTTTTTCTGAGCAGTAACAACTCGGACACAGTGTACTGAGCCTGACTCGGGGTAACCTGATACATAATAATGGCTCTTACTGCACAACTAGTTTGACACTCCTATGAGATATTATTTGGAAAATTTTATAATATGGTTATGATCCATTATTATGGGAGTAAATATAATTCCCATAAGAATATATGTTAGAAACTTTATCATGTATAACACAGAATGAATCCTAGAAATCTGAAAGATTAATAAGTATGTGTATGTTATAAGTTATCCTTTTAATGTTTTTAAATTCATGTTTATTTGTTTAAAAGTTTAAATATACTCATCCCAAATTCTTTGTTTAATCTATCAAATGAATGGAAACTTCAGTAATTTGGTAGGAAATAAATGTCAAGAGAAATGTGATGATTTCCCCAACAAGATGCCCAACCTGATGGGAGAAAGAATCAGAAACTTCTATATAATAATATCTCATAATACATTGGATCTGAAAAGAAAACAAGATCATGAGGTGTTTCCAAATCACCTAAAGAGATAACAATCCCCAATAGAATGATTTAAGAGACAAATTACAGCAAATTATAATGAGTCATCAAACCCATTAATCATGAAATAGGGTATCAACTACATTGAAAAGATCTTATATATCATTGAATGTTTAGAGTATGATAGGTTTCTTCAAGTTTTTTTCATTTGGATGTTGAAGATTTTTTTGTGGGCAATGATAAAAAATATGAATCCTAAGGAAGATATTGAAGAAAAATGGTGGATGGATTTCTTGAAAATGTTTTTCGATACATATTGGTCTCTTAATTTCCATACTAAAATGGAATAAAATTTCATTTTATTTCTGAACAAATATGGAAAATCTATTGGGGAATATGAGGAAAACTTCAAAATACATTCATAGTATGCATCTGGAATTGTTGTTACATTGAGTTCAATGTTGATCGCATATTTGGTGGAAAAACCTAGACTAAAAAATTCCCTAGTGATTTGAGACTTTTATAGATATGAGCAAATTGTGATATGTTATCTCAATTTCAAATGGAGATCAAAAAATCTTAGGGGTATTATGATGATAATAAGTGGGATGTGGGATATAATTCTGGTGGCCCGTTGGAGAAATCTAATGGCCCCTTTAAATTTCCTGACCCCACCTATTAAATGTGTGTAAATATATACCATAAAAATTTCCCAAAGGGGATGCCATATTATTTGGTTGAACAATGGAATGAAAGCTAGACAATGATTTCTAATATGAGAAACTTACTACATTATAGGAGTAACGGAATGTTCCGTTTAACCCCCAATTCATTTTTCATTGTTTCAATTGCAAGGAACTAGGGAACATTAAAAACCCATGAAAAAAGGTAAGGATTTTTGGAGGAAATGAAATACATCCAAGATAGTATGAATTGTATTTTTCAATCAATCTTGATAAAGTGAATCCCCACAGAAAAGTGGTAATAGGTATGCTAATAATTCAATAAATAATAGAAAACATGATTTTTCATTATGGTTCTAGGAATTCGGTCATATCATGAATGTTTATTTGAACTATTCAAATACCACCACAAATCATGTATGTAGAGACGTGGGTGAAAATAGAAAATGGGGATATTCTTGGATCTCATGTAGATTACTCTTCCCCTATCAATGCATGTTGGATGGATTTTCTAGATAACTATTTCATACTTCCTTTGGTGGAATTTTCTGCAATTCTTGCTCAAATGAATGTGTCTAAGTGATGGATCATCTATGAAGACATTACTATTCTAAGGGAATACGTTGATTTGTTTCCCAAAGTAATTGAACGGTCTTCCTATTAATTAAGAAGTTGAATTTTCAATTGATCTTATATGTGGAGAATTACTATTATACATGACTCTACGTATAATGGATGTTGTGGAACTTGAGGAGATGGTGAAACAACTATAGGATAATATTGTTAAACAGTTCATATGACCATGTGATTCACTATGGGTACTCTTTTCCACCTTTTCAAGAATAAGGATGGGTCAATGTGTCTTTGCATCAATTATTATGATCTCAATAATATCATGATAAAGAACAAGTATAATCTTCTACAGATTACAGACTTGTTTGATCAGCTACATAGAGGACAATACTTCACTAAGGTGGATCTATGGTTGGGATATCACCAAGTTAGGGAGAAGAATGAGGATATCACCAAGAATAGATTTCTTACATGGTACATGCACTATGATCTCATAGTGATGCATTTCAAACCCACTAATGATCTATCAATATTCATGGTCTTGATTAATATAGTCTTTAGAGATTAACTTGATGAATTTGTTTTATTCTTTATAGATGATATTCTAGTATACTCCAAATGCAATGAGGTGCATGGTGAGCATTTGAGTACTATTATAAAGACATTGTGAAAGGAGAATATTTATAAAAATTATAGAAAATGTTACTTCTTTTTGAAGAAAGTATCTTTATTGGGGAATATCATCAAATGAATTGGTATTTCTATGGACCATTCAATGATAGATTTAATTAAGGGATGTTTTTTCCAACATATGTGATAGATATCCATATTTTCCTTGGGTTATTTGGGTATTATTGACGTTTTGTAAGAAACTTCATGCAATGTTCACACCCTCTAACCAATCCAACTTGTAAGGGAGTAAATTTATCTTAGATTAATGAACATGAGGGGAGAATAAAGGAGAAGAAAATGTGTCTTACCACTTCCCCTGTTCTTACACTACCCTCAAAGAAAGAACCTATCTAGGAATTTAGTGATGCTTTAAAAAGGGCTTGGGCAGTGTTTTAATGTATAATGACAATGTGATATCCTATACTTCAAGATAGTATAAGATTCAGTAGAAGAACTACCCAACACATGATCTGGAGGGGGTTGTAGTGATATTCTCTTTGAAGTTTTTGTGATATTATATCTTTTGGGAGAAATTCGAAATATATATAGATAATAAAATCCTCAAGTATATGTTCCTATAAAAATATATTAATATTCTCCAACAAGTATTTTTAGTTATGTTCAATGACTATTACAGCTAAATCCACTAGATCTACTAGCATGGATATACTAGCAAGGATATACATCAGAGAAGTGGGCAGGTTGCATGTAGTACCACTAATGATTTAATCCGATTGAGATCAAATATTTATCTTCAAGATCAATACAAGTCATTATCATTATCTAAAAACTGATTTTAACTATATCACATCTTATCACCATAAAACGGATGTCCAATCAGCAAATACTATACATATGCTGAGAAAATTCTCTGTTGACTTCAAAAGAGGATGGGATCAAAATATTCCTCAGGTCGAGTTCTCTTACAATAATAGTTTCAACTTGTTCATCAAAATGGATCCCTATGAATCCTTTCATGAGAAGAGGTATAGGGAACATGCCTACTGGGGTGAATTTGGGGAACCAAAACTGCTTGGTCCTGAAATGGTTGAGGGAATGGTATAAAAGGTTATGACCATTAGTAAATTAATGAAACCTAGAGTTGATAGAAGATTTATGAGGACAATTGTTGATGAGACCCATAGTTTGATGTCAGTTACATGGTATTGGTTAACATATCATCATTAAATAATGTGATGAGTTTTGAAAAATAGGGGAATCTTATATTAAGATACATATTCTGCTTTTAGATCATTAATCGCATCACAGTGGTGACCTACCGACTTGCACTCCCACCTAATATATCTCATGTTAATGATTTATTATGTGTATCACTCTTGAGGAAGTACATACCAGACCCCTTACATGTACTCAATATTGAGGCAGTACCATTGGATAATGATCATTCCAATTAAGAGCAGCTGGTAATGATCTTATATCTTAGATATAGAGTTCTAGGTAATAAGAAAACTGACATTTTCAATGTGTTATAAAGAAACCACAAGAATGAATAAGCTATGTTGGAATCAAAGGAAGTGATGAAACAAAATTTCCATCATCTATTTTAATGGGTGTAATGAAAATTTTGATGGAGGGATTTCTCAAGAGGGGGAAGATTGTAACGACATGAACTGTTATAAAAAAAATTACCCTATGATTTAATGTTTTATTATGTAATATGGTTATGGATCACACATTAAATTATATTTTTATTTTCAAATGGACTGGAATGTATTTTAAGAATCATTACCATTGATAATATAGTTGTAAAATCATGATTACATTATTAGTGTATATAAATGTCATTATCAAATCAAATTGACTTAGAAAAAGGATGTGATGGACTCATGGTGTAGTATTTTACCCTATAAAGCCCATTTTTAAGAGCTTATAAAGGATATAGATTCTCCGGGTTTTCCCTCAACCAAGCCCAAGATGAAATCCAATAACATATGCTTGGGCAAAGACATTTATAGGATAAGTTCAAGTTCACCGATAAACGACGAAAACCATGGTTTCTGAATGATCTCATTAATGTATCATTGTCACACACATTAATATTAATTCTTATATTGGTGTGTTAATGTTATATCTGTCAGGACCATGTAAAATTTATTTTCTACATTGTTTTATAAATTATAATGAATATGTTTTTATTTTGCTCCTATAAAACTCGAATAATAATTTTTGTTAGTATTTAATTCAATTTGTGAATTTATTTTGATGATGTCACGACCTGCCCCCCCGGGCCTATTCCATGACTACCCCAAGCCTGCCTTCTATAGGCCAATGGCTGACAACTAGAACCGAAAGGCGTATTATCTATAACTGAGAACACATTGTCTTTATAACATGTTAACACACGCAATAAAGCACACATGAAGATACACACACAAGTCAACTATATAGAATAAAGAGTGCTAAAAGTAAAAAAGGAGAAGGAATACAAGCACAACACTAAATATAAAAGTACAACTAAAATACAATACAACTGATGAAAGATAAAGAAAACTACTGGGTTATCCTCCAAGGTTCCAACCTGAAGGGTAGGTACAAGTCGCGTCTTCGTCACTTCACATCCACCCATCTCCTTTGCGTACTGACACGCCGTATGGTCCACCTAAAGGCACCTTTCAATCCTGGTACTCTCATCCTTAATCAATGTTGTCCGTTGTCTGTACCAAACACAATGAGGTGCGGGCATATCCCATGGAGGATTGAGTATAATGATAATCAATAGGGACCTTGAGACCGTCAAGGTCTCACAAAATTTACCAAGGATAACCACACAACATGAAAATCGACTGACTACCCTACATAGGTATATGCCAATACATATACCTAAGTTATCAAGTAAACCCATCTCAATCATGAGGAAAACACAGAGTCCCACTCAAAGCCCAAAGTTCAACTGTTCCACAATGGAAGGGAAATCATGAGGTCAAGTACCACATAGGTAGGCCACGTAAGAGAATTCTAACAAGGTATTACCATGAAGGAAAGTACAATAAGGTACACACTTAGCTCACACCAAGTGTTTATAAGGTAGAGTAGTATATATGATTATTTGTAACTACTGAATCATCTTACCCTGTTAAGAGGAAGACCCACATAGGATCGATCAATGTGGAACCACATAGGATCACTCGGTGTAGACCCACACAGGATCACTAGTTGTTGACCCACACTAGATCACTTGGTGCTAACCCACATAGGATCGCTCTTGATTCATCATGTCATAGCTATCTACTGCATTCTCGTACTTGGCTTGCTCGTCTCCATGAGGGTCTTCTCCCCAAGCCACTATTCGTTAATCCAACTTCTAAAGATTCCCACCAAGAAGTATCTCAATGGACTACCATGTCATCTGAGTCTCAATGTAATAGACGACACGTCAATTGGACTCACAGTCTGTGAGTTATTATCCTTTTAGTCCTGAGGGCCCAGTTGGATTTGTGCTCGATCCAACCCGACTATTTCCCAAAATTATCCAAAACTACATTGGGCTATACCAAAGGAACTATCTCTCTCCTTAGTTTCTGATTCTGCTGATGGTTCGTTAAACGGGCGTCCAATACCAATGATATGGCCAAAAGAGCGTAACTGGGTCGTAGCGGGTCGGGCCCCGGTCCGACCCGGTCAGATTGACCCGGTCTGACCCGGTCTAGATCGACCAGAACCCATCCGCTAGGTCTGGTCCGGCCCATTGGGAAGCCTGGCCAACTGGGTCCGACCCGGCCTGTGTTGTATAGCCCGGCCTGCTAGGCTATCCGACAGGCCGGGAGGTGCCGCGAAGGGTCGGGGGGTTCAGCCACGGACGACGCGAGGTCACAGGGAGGTTCAGTCGCGTGGATTCTCAGCAGTGGGGCGGCTCGGCTGCAGACGACGATAGGCCTCGGTGTAGCTCGGGTGCAGTGGGTGTCGTGGGGCCGCACGCCAGCTCGACCAGGGACCACAAGGGGTCACGGGGTGGCATGGAGGGTCATGGACGCTCCGAGATCTACGGGCGGTGCGCCTAGGCCACAGGGTGGTGTGGCAGGCCACAGGCGACAGAGCGCTGTGGGGCACGGAAGCTGCAGGGCAGTGCTGGTGTCTTCATCGGCTTTGTCGTGGTTGATAGTTGTCCTTCTCCATCGTGAAGTACACAATAATTATCCCAAGAAAATCAGATAGATTGGGCCATGTTTGTTTGGCCTACACTCTCTGCATTAGAGTGGTAGCAAGAAACTATAATACTTGAATCACATGAATATAATGAACGAGTAAGGGAAATAAATCAAACACCCTCCCTACATAGTTTGATTCATCGATGGAGGTCTTGAGGAAGGAGACAACATTTTTAGGGATAGACCGACATTCGTGACGTCGGCGTTCCCTTGATCATCAGTTCATTGATGTTGGAGACACTCCTCATTAACGAATGTCCCATGGATGATGTCTATGTTGAAGTCAGCATTCTTCATTGGTGTTCTTTGTTGGAGAGAATTCTCCCAATTCTTCAAGTTTCCCAATTTTTCCAGGAGTTTCCCCCAATTCCCCAAAAAATTAATTATCCAACATTATAGAATATGTTGGCATAACTTCAAAATGGAATAATTACTTAAAGGGGGTGGCATAATTAAGTGGGTAGATCAATAGGATTCTCTCCATTAAGAGGGAGTTCAAAAGGGTTCAAGGGGTTTTAAGCCTCGGGTGGTCCCCAACACCATAACCTCTCTTGGGAGGTTAATATTGGTGGTCCCCACCTCTATAACATCTCCTGGGATGTTTCAAAATAAAATTAAAATAAAATGTTACACAATTTTATTTTTATTTTATTCTTTCTTGAAAAACATGAATATTATCTTTCACTATCGACCCACTACGGTCGAGGTGAAGGTCTACTTAAGCGAATACCAGTGCTGTGAGTTCAACTCTGTCCTTGAGTTTCAATTCCGAGCATCAGTTCAAAATTTATAAAAACCTTCTCACAAGTTTACTAAACATACCCGAAAAAATGTTCAGAAATTGATTCCGAGAACTCCAGGCCTCAGAATCACGCACCGTAAATTTTCATGGACTCTTAAAATTCCCATTTATTTAAATAAATTACATTTTAATTCTGGGTCTTTACAATCTCCCCACATCAGGGCTTTGCATACTCGTAATCCAGAACAGAAACTAGGTAATCAAGTGGGGGTACTGAGAAAGAATATGAGCCTCCTACTCCTATGGGATCTATAGAAGGTTCTTGTGCTGGTAATGAATGCGCACTAGAGGTACCAAACACCCATGACGGACCCACTCCTGTCGATCCTCAATCTCAACTGGATCCTCTGAAAAAGTCTCCCCATCGTCGATGTCCAAATCTATATGGTCGATGACGTGAGAAGGGTCATGCACGTATCTCATGGGCTGAGATATGTGGAAGACGTCATGTACCTGGTGCAACTGAGGTGGATGATATAAGAGGTAATCCAACTCTACAACTCTGCTAAAGACCTGAAAAGGTCTGATGAATCTTGGAGTTAACAATCCACCTTGGCCAAATCTCCACAATCCTCATCCAGGTGAGACCCATAGAAAGATGTGGTTGCCATCCTCAAACTCAAAAGGTCTCTGTCTCCTGTCGTCATAAGTCTTCTTCCTACTCTATGAATTCTTCATCCACTCCTGGATGATCATCAATTTCACTGTGGTATCCCATTCCATCTTTGGTCCAACTAGTGTTAACTTCCCTGGGTTAGTCCAACAAAACGGAGATCTGTAAGGTCACCCATACAACGCCTCTAAAGGTGCCATACCAATGGTGGAGTGATAGTTGTTGTTATATGAAATATCTATGAAAGTAATATGATCCTCCCAGATGCGACTAAAGTCGAGGACGCAATCACGCAGCATGTCCTTGAGGGTCTAGATGGTTCGCTTAGTCTGTCCTTCCATCTGAGGATGGAAGGCGGTTCTCAAACGAAGTTTCATCCCAAAAGACTCCTACAACTGCTTCCATAGATGAGAAGTAAAAAATTCATCACTAATGAAGACAATCATCAATGTTACACTATAAAACCACTCAATCCCTTTCACATAGAGGCATCCAAATCACTTTGTTGAACCCTACACTCTGATCAGTAGGAAGTGGGCCGACATGGTGTGTCATTCGATGATCTCCCAAATAAAATCATGACCCCTGGATGTACATGGAAATCCGGTCACGAAGTCCATGGGTATCCCATCCCACATCCACTCTGGGACCACTAAACAATGATCCAAGCCTATTGGTACCAGATGCTCTGCCTTAACTTTATGACAAGTAAGGCATCATGACACTAACTCTGATACTGCTTTCATTATTTCTGGCCATCAGTGCTATCTTCAGAGATCATGGTACATGTTTTCCACTCCTGGATGTTCCATGAGAGGGGATATGTGGATCTCACTCAACACTTTCTCCTGAAGTGACATTGGTACCATGGTAGGTTCTATGAAGAGGCTGATGTGCTCCCCAACTTTAGAAAATACATCAAGTGCATATCCTATCGATATCTGAGCGTGTCATGTCCCACATTCTACGTCCCCACATTGCGCCTCCCTAACTCACTGATGAATTGGGGGAGTGTCTTTGAGAGACTGAAGAAAAGATTCTCCATCCTGATCCACAAAGGATATCTGCAAGGAGGCCAACTGCTCTGTTACCTCAACAAGTAGCTGTATACCAAATCTCCTGCTTAGTTCATTTTCTACAACATTCCACATTCCAATAGTATAGTCTATTTCGAATTCATATCCCCGAAGGAACTCAAGCCAATTCCATTGTCTCAGGATCAGGTCCTTCTGAGACAAGATATATCAAAGACTCCTGTGATCAAAGTATACTATAAAACGTTCACCCATCAGAAAGTGTCACCATATATTTAAGGCTATGTACACTGCTGATAACTCTAGGTCAGGGTTAACATAGATATGATCATGTTGTCTCAGCTACCGAGAACCATATACGATCACCACTCACTCCAGCATCAGGAAACATCCGAGCTCGATCTTGGATGTGTGACAGTAGACTATGTACCTTACGCCCTCCTCTCGAAGCCTCAAGATGGGGGCAATAGTCATCCTCTACCTTAGATCCTGGAAACTCAATTGGCATCTCTCCAACCACATAAAGGGCTTCCCATTTTTTGTCAATTCTAAAAGTGGTGATGCAACTCTAGAGAAATCTGGCACAAACCTCTTGTAGTATCTAGCCAAACCCAGGAAACATCATACCACCATAACACTCTTAGGTGTTTCCCAAGAATGTACCGCCTCAATAATCACTGGATCTACTGCAACTCCAACCTCCGATATGACATTTCCAAGAATGTGAACCTCTCAGATCCAAAAATGGAACTTCGATAGCTTACCATAAAGCTGGATCTCTCGGAGTGTGTCCTGTACTACCTGCTAATTATAGGCTTGCTCCTCCTCAGTAGTCTAGTAGAACATAATGTTATCGATGAAGACTACTACAATGCCATAACGGTATGGCTGGAAGATTCTATTCTTGAGTCCCATGAACACTTCTGGAGTGTTGACCAAGCTGAATGGCATAACAAAGAACTCATATTGGACATACCGACATCAAAAATACTTATTCTACACATCCTCATCTCGTACTCTGAGCTGGTGATATCTTGATCTGAGGTCAATCTTCGAGAACCATTGTGCTCCCTTCAGCTGATCAAAGAGGTCGTAAATCCTCGGAAGTGGGTACTTATTCTTCCCGGTCACCTGGTTTAGGAAAAAATAGTCAACACAATGCCCCAAGCTCCCGTCCACCTTCTTGGTGGACAAAATCGGGGCAACCCTGGGAGAAACACTGGGTCGGATGAATCCCTTTCCCAAAAAATCCAATAGTTGTACCAACAACTCATGAAGATTTGTGGGAGCCATCTGATATGATGGTGTAGATATTGGTTCCATTTTGGTGTAAAAATAAATGTAAAAGTTCACCTCTCTATGAGGTGGTAGACTTAGAACATAATTAGGAAAGACATACGTGTACAGGCCCACCAATATAGGATATCTCGGACTCTCCAGATAAACAGCTCTGAGGGTATGGCTAGCCATCTGATGAGTGATCGGATGTACTCTCCTCTGGGTAAGTCCATCCTGGGCTGCAAAGTCTCACTTCTCGCCTGTGAAGGTAAAACTTGTCCCATCCATGAAAACACACCACAAATTGCACCTAATATAGTCTATATTAGTGTCTAATCTAGATAACCAGTCCATACCCATGATAACATCATAAGGCCTCGATGCTACTACTAGGAGATCCCACACGAAGCTCTTCCATCCTAGAGTAATCTCGTACTATTGGAAATAGTGTGTAATCATTAAATCCACTCCAATAATAGTCTCTAGTCATATGGTTTGATCCATCAAATATATCAAAATCTCCAAGATCCGAACGAGTGCAGTGGAAAGAAAAGAATAACTGGTACATGTGTCTATAAATACTACAGCTAAGGTGTAATAAACACAGATCATATCTCACATCATCTGTTGAGTGATGTGATCATAGGCATCACCTGCCTAGAGATGAGCTCCACCCTATCAACCCGATCCCTGTAATCGGTGTGGACCTCCTTGTGGTGGTGGTGGTAACATCTCGAATTGTCACCCACTGCCAACTGTAGGGCTAGCTCCTCCTCCATGTCTGCCTGCTCCTTGTGGACCTCCTATGCTAAATCTCTATCTCATCATGGGTGGTACTTCGACCGTCTGTTCATAATATGTCAGCTGCTAGATACGAAAGACTCCACTTCATGATGACTGGTAGTGGGTCTCGCTACTGGTAACTGCTCATAAAGAAACTCTCCACTAAAAGGGATCTCTCTAACACCCCCTACAACGGGATGCTGAGTGAGATCATCGAATCCCCGATCTCACACCTGAGTCCTTGATCGAAGGTTTAGGCCTGGAAGAATGGGTCCCGCACCATATCTGTGGAGTAATGTGAGAGATCATTGAATCTCGCTGAGTACTAAGCTACAGTCATGCTTCCCTACTACAGATGAAGTAGCTTTTGTATTCTCATTGCACGAAGAGTCGATGGGACAAACTCTTCCAAAAATACGCTCTCGTAGTCTACCTAGAGAAGCGCCACCTTGGCGTGAGCTTGGAGCATTAAGCTCCACCATCTTCCTGATGCTTCTTGTAGAAGACTAGAAAAAAGGATCACCATGAGATCAGATGGTGTCCCTACCAGTCAAAAGACACTCACCACAACCTCTATCCAATCCTCAGCTACCTATTGGTTCATCACTCCCCTGATCCTGGGGTGGCCTCTAGTGCTGGAACTCATGCAACACACTCAAGCGGCATGAACCTTCTTCTGGTGGGGATGGTGGCATCTGTGGCCCAATGGGTAATAGTTCCACTAGTGCCTCTACTAGAAAAGGGCCATGTACCGAGTCCTCGTTGCTCAGTGGGGTATCAGTGCGTACTACTATCGGAACCCTGGTTGCTGTCTTTGTGGAGGAATCCTGAAACGAAACAGGTGTTCCACAGTCAATATGTAATATTTGATGATCTCACTCAATGAGATCATAATGAAACTCTTCAAAACACACGAAATCATCGTTTTCAAGCACTGAGTCAGAAATCAGAAGTCAGGGTCCTGGTGTATCAATACGTCTGCCACCGTACTACCACTGGATTCCCTAGACTGATAACATCACCCACTAAACTAAACACTTGTTTAGTTAAAATAAATATCAGAGTCATATGTTCTTGGGTAGAACCGACTCCTATAATGCCAATTTACCATGACCCATCCCCCGGGGCATGTGCCATGACTACCACAAGCCCGACTTCCATAGGCCAGGGGCTGGGGACTAGCACTGAAAGGCGTATTCCATACAACTGGAAAGGCATTTCCCTTATAACCTGTAAACACACTCAATCAAGAAGACAAAAATATACAAACACAAGTCATCTATATAGCAGACATAGTGCTGATGATAAAGAGGGGACAGAAACAATCCCAACTGTAAAGATATCGGTACAACTAAAATACTATACAAATGAAGAAAGAGAATGACTACTACTAGGTCATCCTCTAAGGTTCCTACCAAAAGGGTAGGTACAGATCGCCTCCTCAGCACTCCACATCCACCCATCTCTTATACGTACTGACATGCCATATGGTCCACCTCCACGCACTGTCCAGTCCTAGTACTCTCTGCCTCAGTTAGCAATGTCTGTAATCTGAACCAAGCACAACGAGGTGCGGGCATATCCCTTGTAGGGATGAGTATAATGATACTCAGTAGGGACCCCGAGACCCTCAAGGTATCACAAAATCCACCAAGGATAAACAAACAACATGAATATCAATTAACAACCCTACTTAGGTATATTCCCATATATATACCTATGTTATCAAGTAAACCCATCTCTATCACGGGGAAAACATATAGTCCAACTCAAATCCTAAAGCTCATCTATTCCACAAATGAATGAATATCACAAAGTCAAGTACCGCACAGGTATGCCACACAGAAGAATACCACCAAGGTATTACTACGAAGGAATGTACTATAAGGTATAGACTCATCTCACACAAAGTATTTCAATGGTACAGTAGTAGAGATGATTAGATGTAACTAATGAATCATCATATTCTATTAATAGGAAGACCCACATCAGATCACTCGGTGCTGAACCACACATGATCTCTCGATGCTGACCCCCATAGGATCACTAGGTGCTGACACACACAGGATCGCTTGGTGCTGACCCACACATGATTTCTCGGTGCGGACCCCCATAGGATCGCTCGAGGATGACTCACAGAGGATCTCTAGGTGCTGCCCCATAGAGGATCGTTCGGTACTGGCTCCCATAGGATCACTCTTCATTCATCACATCACAGCCAGCTACTAGGTTCCCGCACTAGGCTTTCTTGTATCAAGGAGGGTCTGCTCCCCAAGCCACTGTTCAATACTCCAATTGCCAGGAAGTCCCACAATGAAGTATCTCAAAGGACCGCCACACGGTAGCAGTCTCAACAAAAGAGACGGCGTGTTAATAAAACATCCAGTCTATAAGTTATTATCCTTTTAGTCCCAGGGGACATGTTGGATTAATGCTCGACCCATCCCAATTGTTCTACAATATTATCCAAAACACCAGTGTGGTATACCAAATAAACCTTCTAGCTCCATGTTCTCCAGCACCACTCATGGTTCGTCAAATGGACATCTGGTGCCAAAGATATTTCTGAAAGAGAGAAAATGGGTCGTAGTGGGTCTGGGTCCAGTCCGACCCGTGCTGGGTGGCCGAGCCCACTGGGCGGTCCGGAGGGTCGCGAGGGGCCGCAGGGGTTCAGCCGCAGAGGGCGCGAGGCTGTGGGGCGGCTCGGCTGCGGACAGCGTGGGGCCGATGGGGGTGTTGTGAGGCCACATGGAGTCTCGAACATGGATGATGCGGGGCTAGGGGTGGCTCGGAGGGCCGTGGTAGCTCGGAGGGCCACGAGGTAGCGCGACAAGCTACGGGGCATAGAGGCCATGGGCGGCGGGGGCCGCGGGGCAGTGAATTTTCCTACGTCACCTTCGTCGCCTTCGTCACGGTTGATAGTCATCCTTATCCATCACAAATTATACATGAACTATCCCATGAAATTATAAGAGGATGAACCATGTTTTTAGGCCCGCACACTCAGCGTTAGAGTAGTAGCAAGCTGCTATAATACTTGAATCAAAAGAATATCAATAACGGGTAAGGGAAATAATTCAAACACTCTCCCTACCTCTGTTGATTATCCAACAGAGGTCGTGGGGAAGGAGACGACATTTTTGGGGATAAATGGACATCGGTGATGTCGACATTCCCTCAATAATCAGTTCGTTGATGTTTATTACATTCCTTATCAATGAATGTCTCGAGGAGGAGGTCAAAGTCGAAGTTTGCATTCTTTGTTTGTGTTATTCATTAGAGAGATTTCTCCCAATTCTCAATGTTTATCCCTTTTACCAAGAGTTCCCCCAATTCCACAAAAAATGAATTAGTTAACATTATATAATATGTTGTCATAATTTCAAATTGGAATAATTGATTAAAGGGAGTATCATAATTTCATGTGGGAGCTTAAGAGCGTTCTTCCCATTAGGAGGTAGTTCAAAGGGGTAAAGGGGTTTTAAACCCTGGGCGGTCCCCACAACAATAACCTCTCATGAGAGGATAGGCTCGGTGGTCCCCACCTCCATAACCTCTCATTGGAGGTTTGAAAGTAAAATAAAAATGAAATGATACCCAATTTTTTTATTTTTTTATTTTATTTTTTCATGAAAACCCCAAATTCTATCCTTCAATCTCGACCCACTACGGTTTTGGTGATGGTCTCCTTAAGAAATTAGTGGTGATATGAGTTCAATAGTGTCCTTAGATATCAATTCTGAGTACGAGTTAAAATGTTAGAAAAACCTTCTTGCACGTTTAATGGACGTACCCGAACAAAAGTTCAAAAATTCCTTCTCGGCACCTCGGGCCTCAGAATCACCCACTTTAAATTTTCACGGACTCGTAAAATTCATCTATATTTACATACAATACAAGGAAATTATGGGTCTTTACTGATGAATTAGTGAATTTTTTAAATAAATTATTTTTTAATTTAATAATTTTATAAAATTATGCATATTAAATATAAATAATCATATATTTTTTATGAAGTAAAATATCATATTTTATTAGGGTGCGATAATTATTATTGTAAAAAGCCCACATTTTTAAAAAATGTACGTTATTATTGTTTAAAAGGGAAAATAAAAATATTCAGAATTTTGTTATCTAAAGTTGTAATTATTTTTTGAATTAGAATATCAAAATTACCGAAAGCTAAGTTTTTCGTAACATTCTCAGGAATACGAATTTTCTGGTAAAAATTAAATACCATATTAATATACTGTTTCTTTTATGACATTAAATAACCCATAAATAATATAACAAATATTATAATCGGTATATTCATCAAAATAGATTTTTACGCTTAAAATAATTTTATATTGATATAATTTTATTAATTTTATAAACCCTTTATGAATCCGCAAAAACATATAATATATTTTATGATTTTAAATTAATTTATTTATAAGTGTGAGTCATATCCTCATAAGAAAGTTTAATATTAAAATAATTATTCCCCTTTTATTAATAAATTATTTAAAAACAATAAAATTCGATACAAACCATGTGATAAAACCATGAGAAGGATTGCAGTTTTTGAATATTTTATTATATAGATTTTGAAACCTATGTTTTTGAAATGATAAAAAATTATCCTATCATTTTATATATAAACCCACCCATTATACCATTTCACTTTAGTGAAAATACATTGAGGAAATATTTACTCTAATTTACTCTAACAATATTCCTTCCAAAGTTGAGAAAGCTCCCAAGAATCCCTAATCAATTTTTGGTGTCATACAATTAAGTTAAGGGAATAATCTCTTTCTCACTTTTATTCAAGAATTTCATTTATTTCTCCAATTTTATTTTTGATTAAAATTAATGGAGTATGTTTTATCATATCCCAAAACTGACCTTCTTCTGTATAAATTATTATAGACCAATTTCCCTCTCATTAATCACTCCCAAGTACACCTTTTAGAATCCCTGGATTTCATAATTGTTATTCCCTCTACTTCTTTAATCAACTTTCATTTATTGAATATTCTTTATATTTCCAACTCCTAATGATAGGATATGTATTAAAATATCCCTATTAATCCCTATTTCACATAAAAATAATGAGATAATATTACTATTTTCATTAACTGATTTTATGAATATCAAATCGACATTGTTAGGCTTCAAAAATATCACTGTGATTTTCCAATTTCAATGAAATTGTGTAGTGAATAACAAAAACATTTACTATCAATTGAATTAAAATTTATACATTTAAACATCTTTTTTGTGATAATTACATTAATTTTTATACACTACATGAAAACGGAATAAAATATGTCTATTAATGAATCCGTGTTGTATGATATATATTGAAAATTTAAACATGACATTAAAATGAAAGTTATGGGTGCTCTTGAAATTATAGAGTGCTCAAATGCATTAGTTAATGATTAGTATCGTGATATGTCATGTTAGGAATGGGAGTAAAACTGATTCCATTATTTTACATTGTCCCACCGTATGTATTGGATTTATCCTTGACCTATTCTATAGTGTTTCATGTTGTTCCCACATTTATCATTTTTCTTTTATGTTATCATAAAATATCGTGACTCATTATTCATTTTTAATATTATCACTATTTTTATACCCCATGATATTCCTATTTTCTAACAAGTTTTACCTTATTCCATGTGTTTACCATTACAAGTATTTATATCATATTCCATTATAATGTATTTCTTCAGGTTATCCCATGTAGTTTTAATTGAGATCATGTTAAATAAGTATTCAGAAATGATGATTTATTCCACATTTATTTACTAATGTAATTTACATCATTCCCAAATTCAATAGACTTATCTATCATTTTTGGGGAATTAAGTGTAATTATATGTACTAAATTTGGTGTTAATGTGTAATAAATTGATGATTTTTTATAGTAAGAGATCTAGAAGCACAAAATGATATTGTACATTTGCAAAATCATAAAGGATCAGTGACCAAGTAGCACTGAATGAAGAATTTCAACATCTAAATAGAAACAAAATTATGGATGAATGTAATGGTGTGGTTATATACCAATCACAATATATAGGGTCATAAATTCCTTCTATATATTAACAAATAGTATATTACCAAAATGTGATATGAAATCTCAGACTGCATAATGAAGAACTTGTCAGGGTCAATATTTCGACTATTTGTCATATTCAGATTGAGATAAAAGTTGGTCTTCCACAAAATTAGGAGACATCCAACCCAATCACAAGAGAGGCACTTATTAGTCAGGTTAGATCTATATAAAGTTATTCAATCCACATAAATGGTGATGCTGAAGATTTCCAAAGTATTCTTCTATTTTAGCGTCATCCTTTACCACAGTATAATTATAATTTAGTCCTACAATGGATTTAAATTTAGTGGGACATGAAAATATGGCCACCCCAATAAGCCTCTCCATATCCTTGTATATGGTAGTTATTAAAGATAGTGGTAGCAATAGACTACTCAACACCATTGAATGCATGGTTTCTCAACTGGAATCCATGGAAGGGTGATGTGTACCAATGAAGCCTCATAAGAATATGAATCCTTAATGAGTGGATGAAGCCTTTTTCACAACAAATTTTGAAAATAAAACCCTCTCATCCATTTATGATTATGACATATATACAACAACATTTCACACAACTTATGTCCCAAATTTTCCCAATGACGGGCATCAAGATTTGTAGGAGGCTACCAAATTATAATGTTTTGTATAACTCAAGTAGGGCTTGCCTTCATTTGTTAAGGAAGACATCAAATAGGGTCTATTGTACATATGGAAGACCATTATGATTTCATATCCATGATATGTAAATTTAAATGATTTAATTTATTGAATTTCAAACAACATTAAGATGATAGGTTTTATCAGATCATCACAAGGTAGATAAGTTTAACTTATTCACTAAATATCCCTATCTGGAAAGATAATGATCTAGAAGTCAATGATGAAAATATTTAAGATAATCTAAATGAACCTATGATCCCAATGAATTAACTAAGTATATTATATGATTTTTTAGAGATATCCCAATAGCTAGAATATTCAATTCATAAAACCTAGGATAAATCTCAGCCCATACACTCAACATAGGGAAAATGTCATTATAAGGGGGAGACTCCTATTATTACCCACAAACGAGTATCCATAATCATTGAATCACCCATGAAGACCTAAAATTTTATATGTCCCATCTTCTAGTGGTATAAGTAACAAAATCTAATTCGACTTGAATAGAAAAAAGATCATGGTCACCCAAAATTTGGGGAACAAATGAAAAAAATGTAATCCTTAAAAAATGATAAGGTCTAGGGTCATTTCCTTGTATCCAAGGAAAATAACATACTAATTATAATTGATCATATGAAACCTTATCATGTCAATTTTAATGATCATCCAAACTACTACTATTTTCATAGTATGTTGGGTGACGACATCAAGGACTACATTTTCATCGATGAAATTATCTAGAAGAATAGTTGATTCTAGGTATGTGATGGTGGATAATTATCAAAAATATGTGACTTGTTTTACCATAAATTGACTAGAATAAGACAATTACTAGAAATAAGTTCTATAAAGTAATTTATTGTTGTTCAATAACTGTATGACTTGGATGAAAATTGACCAAGATGACTCCACAATGAGAGCATATCTTTAGAAAACAACGAAAATAGTTGTAGCTGTAGAGTGGCCATTGGATACACCTACTAGAGGTAGAAATAAAATTTATACATAAAAACTTACATAAGATATTGAGTCATATCTAGATTCATTAAAATCTCCCTCTCTCTTTATTAGAATTATTTACTTCAACATTTGGGGAATGGCCATCACCTCATCAAATGGAACATAATTTGGATGAAAAAAATAATTTTTGGTACATTTATAAAGGTTCACTTAATTGATACCTTATCTAATGATGGAAAAAATTATGAGTTTTAGTTTTTCATATTTTAACATGGAGCTAGAGGCCAAGAACATAGAAGTCAAGGATATAGGGTACAACATAGGTGTGTTCAAACTGAATTTTTTGATAATATCCTAAAAAATACATATATGTTGTAGATCCTTTGGGTGATCACTCTAGAAAGGAAAAAATAACAATTTATGTTCATAATAACCATAAAATATTCTTTTAATCACATTCTTTTTACAGGACTGACTAGTGGTGGTGTGATTTTTAATTCTACTTATACAAAGGGGAATGCCAGTGCGATTTACAAAACAAACAATAGATGAAACTATGACCACTAATCATGAACCAGGATCATCCACCTCAACCACTACTACCACTAATCCATCCAATATAATGGATCCACACATTGTGATGCACAAACATATTGAGAGAAAGTATGTAATTATATAAATGTTTGTGGTCGTTTGAACTAATCTCTAAACCATGAACGCTCTATATCATTCAAAAGAAGTCTTATAGGCATTCAATGTGGATCACCAGATCCCATAGAAGGTTAATATAGAAGTCATTACTAACAATGTTTATCATGTGGATACTATGACATCAGAATTCCATGTCACAATATCATTCATAGAATAGGATTAAGAATATGTTATGAAGGGACAAACCAAACCCCTATATATTTCCAGAAAACTCAATAGTGTAAAAATAAAAATGGATAAAGTTAAAAATGGATTTCAGATCATTCAAATCCTGATTCAGACCCACAATAATTTTATGTTTAGTTTATGGGAAATTTCATTTGAAAATATGACCATTCAAGTGTATGATCAAAGTTTTAATATGATTATTTGGAAGATAAATCACTAAGATCATTTTAATAATCTCACAACTAAAAATGAGTTCAAGGTTATCTAAAAATTCACAACATATAATATCATAATAATATTACCTTGGATTCATATTCATGTGGTTTTAACTTTCACATTTCATCGGTGCTTGACATACCCCATCGATGGGAATGTCAGTATACAACATGGTGACATCACCGTCTTCATGTCTTTGCAATTCGTATTTTCCGAGGCATGCTTCGATAAGAAGGAAAGAACACCACCAATGGTGGATGATGATAGGTATGTTATAGTATCCAATATCTTGGGGACCACCCCTATGAATCATGGGATCATGCACGATTATGATTATATAAAACTATAAAATTGATTCAGGTAGTTTATTTAATCCTAATAAGATATCATGAACTATATGATTCATTTTTTCATAACCATGTGATTGAACTCATGTATGATGAAGGGGATTCCCCATATTGTGTCTAGGATAATTATTTATTGGGATATGATTATTCACTTAGACCATAATAAAATTATAGATTATTACCCCACAATAATCTCTAGAACTTATGATGATTTGGCCCCACCTGTGTCCAGGGGAATAATAAAATAATGCGTATGTCCCCAACATATATACACAATGAATCTGTAAGTAATGGATGACAACTATCATTTCTAAAGGCCTCATTTAAATCAAAATTAATATATATGAACATTAATTACCAATCATGTCTCAAAATCCCTCCATAAACACGAAGATGGAAGAAGGGGATTGCCTTAGAAACACTCCTCTAGTATTCGAGGATGGTGTCTCTACCAACACTCTTTAGCTAAGGAATATGAATATTTGGACAAAATAATACATGAGGCTTATGTTTATTAGTTCCTATATGATTTTTTTGGAGTATAAGTAAATTGTATTTCATTGGTAAAATTTCTACGTGTTCTCTTGGAATTATATAGAAATTACTAAGATGAACTCGGCGTGGCTACACACCTCCTGCACTTACCCAATGACCATAGAGGTCTAAATAAGACATACAGAAGAATGAATCCATTTCATGATACTAATATAAAATAATATTTTAATAAATTATTTCATGATGTCTTTTTCTGGGAAGAGAAACACCCAAATCGAATCACCAACATCATCCCAATCATGAAAAACACCAGACATATCGTGGTCTACAATTAATTTAGATTTCTTATTGGAAAATTCTCAAAAATATTCTCATTTATGGTCATAGAAATTTGAATTGATTCAAATTTTGGCTTCCTTTTCCTTTTAATCATGGATTTTTGTTTAAGGTTCAATATGACAATTATACCCACTAAATATGAGGAAGCCACCACCTTCAAGGTACAACATGAGATCATTTTCTACAATGTAATCCAATTTAATTAAGGACAACTGGTTATACATACCGACATTCCATGAATAATATCTTTATTCAAATTTGGGATGAATAGAATAATTTTTTATCAAATACCTAGTAGTAAAATATCGATAATTTTGTAATTACATCAGGGAAATTTAAAAAATAATTAGCATGTTGTGGCATCACAGTTTAATTATGAATACCCATTAGTGTTATTTTGGAGTAACATTGGGAAATTCCTTTGAATTGTGGTATTCAACAAAGAAATTGAGGTAAATATGAAAAAGGAAACTGTAATTATTGAAATGTCACCACTAAAAATCTAATGGATCTTAGACGATCAAATGGAACTTCACTTATATTTGGAATTCCATAGCTATCATGATTGGAAAATATATTCCCTTCTACATGATAATGAATAAGAGTGATTCCAAACAATAAGATTATGAATTCAAAGTGGCATTTGAGAATATCACGTAGTATTTATTGTACCCACCAACATTTTTTATCCGATAGAAGGAAATATGCTTTTCTAATGTGTGGTTGATATGGGATGATCAATTTGAACTATCTTAGAAGAAATATATGATGTAGGGATTGAAAAAAATATAATATATCATTAAAATGATGATATGTATGGAGATCAAATATTATAATATTGAGATAAAACTACACACACTAATCTTTATAGTAAAAATTCAAGTTATTGATTTCAATATCAAGATGTCCCCTTTTTCTCTCTTATTGGACTGATTATATACATCCTTCACAAAATAATAAATATTGTGTGTTTGGGATAATGGGAAATTATTAAAAAATAATTTGAAATAAATATCATTTCATAGAATAAAATTAAATATTAGGACATGGATGGATTTCTTACAGAACATCCCACCCCAAAAAGTACACCAGTGGACACAAAACATCCAAAAGAAGAGGTTTTCTATTCTCATGTCACCCTGAACATGAGAGATTTATTTTTAATGTGCATCATGAATTACTACTGGAAAGTGGATGGAGATCCCAATGAACAATAGTGTGGGTTTGGTGACTACATTTAATTCCCTAAAAATAAATACTTCTCTACTCTATATAATCATATTAAGGCTGTATTAATAAACGGATAGAATAAAATGCCCTCAATTATGGATTGGAACTATCCATAAAACTACAGATAGACTACTTAAATTTATATTGGTATTCAGATATAGTTATCAAATATATTAACTATGAATATACTATATAGTAATTCATTTTCCCCTATAATCAGTTAAATTAGATGGTTAATGTTGTAATTACGTTTTAAAATGAAATTACATCATGTACATTGATCATGTAAAACTAGTTTAGATTCATTGGATAATGCAGCCAGAATTAGGGATAACCCAAATTAAATCAAAGTGGTTCTTGATATCATGAACCAATGTATGATCTCATTTTTTAGAATTTATGACATGGAGGAAATGAATCAGGTTAACACTACCCCTGAGCATGATAAACTCTAATACACCATTCGATGGATAGATCCCATAGTCAATCACCTCAAAATGGGATCCTCCCATAAGATCAAAATGAAGGGTAATAGAATTGATGATGAGTAGAATATTTTCATCTTTGAAATGGGAAAAAAGGGAAATAGTACCTCTAAAAATAAATCATTGAGGGAAACCTCATAAGATGCCTAGATGGAGGGATTCCCACTATTAATAAATATTTCCATGCAGGCTCATACATTTCTCATCAATCTGGAACCACACTCCCATACATTTAGGATGCTTGGTTTCTATTACAAAACAATGATATTGAACCCTGTAGAATTAAACAAGACATTTCATACAATGTAACTTCATGAAAACTTCATCCATCAATCCCCAGAGTTTCATCATAGAGATATATATTATGGGTTGTTTTCCTAATTGGGAATATACATTGTGTGGCCATATTCCTTATCCCCAATTATGAATTTTTATTACATCCATGTCGATGCGAACATATTTTCCAAATGTTCCATGGAAGTACCACTCAATGTTTTTCAGATAAAGATTATCAATATTTTCTGGATGTCTAATATTGTAACTATATTTACAATCCCACACATGATATTAATAGAAAACAACACCAATTTCTATTCTACATATTTGAATTTATTTTTCTAAGAGTACAACACAGAATCCAAAAAATTATTCCCACTATCAAGAGTAAAAATTGATATCTAATGAATTGCAATATAATCTATCGAATATACAATATAAAATTATGGTGAAGGACAACAAATTTTCCCATACAATCCCATTCACTCATCATGGGCCTACCAAACCCCAACGTTGACTACCACACAACAGACTCCATATTTTTTGTGAAAATAAAATCACTACTTCCCATTGAATTATATTTTCCCTCACATTATTTAGCTATATGTGGACAATACATGGATGATGAGAATTAGAAAAAAGTATTAGGATGAATTGAAATGTCTCTATGAGAATGGTTGGACACACTACATTACCTCAATATTCCTAAGAATATTATATCACAAGCCTTATATAAAAAGAATGACCACTACATGTTCCATCATGGAGAAAAAATTTTGGATATCAAACCCACATTGATTCCTAGAAGGAATGAACCAACGATGGAATCCTAGTGTTATGGTCCATACATCATACATAAATTCTATCACAATAATGATTCACTATGGATAGGGAAGACATTACTCTCCACACCAATGAAAGGATTCTCAAAAAGAACTTTACAATGATATAGTTAAGAATCTTATATCATATAAGAATAACATTTCATTTCATGGTATCCTAAAACATGGTGGAAATGTTCTATACTTCATAGCAGCATATTTCCTAGTGGATGAACTATATACTACATCACATATTTTCTATTTACCTAATAATGTCGAAATTCATATAATACATACATACTATGATTCATTTAAATGAATGCATAATTTTACCTAATGTTTGGTTAAATGAACATGTGTTTGATTTATACAAAAGAATAATAAAGTACTCCAATCCTTATGTTTGTGTTATATCCAAATAGGGAATCTACCCCTTCAAGAACTACTTGTGGATAGATTCCATGTATCATAGGATATGGAGTGACACTTATATTATACGTCATTGGGACAACCATAATATAAACAGAAACATTTCCACCATTTTCCTATGTGTTAAAACATTATCAAGATATATTACATTTAATAAATACATGTAGCTTATTTAAGGCTATCACATGATATGTTGTGACACCAATATCCCAAATCGTGGATTTAGAATAAATATCAATGAAAAAATTCCCAATATATATATGGTTAAGACAGGTATAGAGAGTTTTCATTTTAGTAACTATGTGTGGCTAGATTCCTACTTTTTGTGGATACTTTGTGACACCCATATCCAAAATCCTTGTTTTAGAAAATATATCATTAGAAAAAATAACCACTAAATGTATGAGTCATACCTGCAAGGAATGTTTTCTATTAAGACACTACATGTGCCATGATTCCTCTAAGCATAGGATACACAAGGACACCTAGATCCACAATCTCGGGTCCAACTATAATGTTAAAGAACCCCCCCCCCCCCATGTATGGTTCTAACCTATGTAGAGGTTGTTCCCTTCAAGAATTTTGTATTGAATTATTCTTACTGTCACATGATATGTAGTGACACAGAGATAAAAAATCATGGTTTTAGCCATAAGCTAAGAAGAAATATTACCGCTTATACATATGGGTCAGAAAAGGCTATATATTTTTCCATTAATGAACTATGTATGGATTTATTACTTTTATCACAAGATAAGTAGTGAAATCTTGATTAAGAATCCTAGGTCCAGTTACAATATCAATAGAAAACATTCCCCCTCTATATATTGTTTAGACTACCATGGATAGTATTACATTTACGAAATAAAAGTCGATTTCTTTCTATGATAACAAGATACAAAGTGACACTCGCATCCCAAATCATGGGTCCATATGTGATATCCATAAAAAATTCCCCCTCTTTGTGTGATTCCGCCATTCTCTTAGTGTTTTCCATCGAATAAATATGTGTTTCTTGATTCCTACTACAATAGGGTACATAGTGATGATTGGATCTCCAGTAATATGTTAAAACACAAAATATAGAATGATTATAATTTATCTCCCCTATATATGTTTTGTAAATACATAGGGCACTATCTAAGAAGCACATGTCACTTGATTCCCACCCCAATGGGATACACATTGATGAATAACTCATCCATATCAGGCCCAACCAAGGTGTTTCATTAAACCCAATCCCATACCTCCATGGGAGTCGGATCATTGTAAATACTCAAATCCACATAATATTGTGAAAACCCCATGTTTTCCCGATCTTGTACCATCACCCAGTTTAACCAACCTCTATGTTATACCTTGTTTCTCAAGTCCCAATTGTCTCATTTCATCTCAAGGAACATATTAAACATCTATGGAATGTACAACCGAGTTGTTTTTTATAAGGTCCCATTACTAGATAAATTACATTAAACTGTAGGATAATTCCCTTATCACATGAAATTATACTATAGGACAGTGAGGGAGTTGCGTGATGTTTAATTACATGAAATGAGGCCTTCTTGTCAAACAGACCAACCACCAGATGATTGTGTATTCAATAATTTCTTGTACCATCCCTTCACCCAAACAATATGTTATATAAATACCATCACATCAATTAGGGTGACTGAACACTTCTTGAATCTCTTATAATCCACGATCAAACATTATATATTCCCTAACTATGTTGATACCAACCAATTCCTATAGTTTAGATTATTATCATGGAACACCAAGAAAATTGGTCTCCCTTACCCCTAGTATTCCCTATAAAAATAGTCAATATTGACTAGATAATATGAATAATCCCCAATAAGATTTAATGAATAATCTAAATCAATTCCATAAATAATGTTCCTAGAGATTGTTTAGTCTAGGGAGAGAGGTCCAACATATATCCATTTGTTATTTCCCTGACTATTTGGAGAGATGGATTTTTCCATTATCAATGGATGACCTATACCTACCTAGTTCCACATCTAGTTATATCAAATATTATTAGGTTTTGTTTTACATTCCCCATAATGGAATTATTCAAGTGATTTTCAGTAATCTCAATTTTACACATATTTGTATTTTTCTCAAGGTCAAAGTATTATTATGAAATCATATCATTGTACCCTTCTAATTAATGACATGATTCATTTGTTCAGACTCCATCACTTTATATTAGTCACTCCAAATAATGAAATTTCCTATCCATATTATAATAAAATATATTACATATAATCTTTCTGGAATGTCCTAAAATTAATTATAATCATCAATCTGGACCATGATTTTATGCTATGCCTAAATGTTTTTCCTATGAAACAGAATGAATTTTAGAAGTTCACTATCCCTACATATCATCTAAGTCTATGTAGACTTACCCCTATATCACCATAGTGTTAAAAATCACACTGCTAAGAGTATAGAATACTTGTACCCCCTTCATTCAAGGCAGGTCTATGAGATGGGATCACATTGAAGTAGTTGATTATATACTGATTCATACCCTTCCAATATGCATATGTAATCCCTATTAAAAAGTAGAATAGGCCTCTATTTAAAGTGTTTTATGTCATATAGACTCACTCTATTATTGTAAGTATAATATCTATGAATTAAATTGTTTATGATGTTATAAACCAGCACAAGAAGTGTTTTATCACATGTATAACCATCAATAATCATATTCATGGATAAAAGGTTGTTACCACGTCTAAATTCCCCAATAAATTGTAATGTTTCCCTAATGATTTAAAAAAAATCATGTTAGTCTCTACGAAAATAATGCATGATGCTAAACTAAATGAAATACATTCCAACCACAGGATGTTAAACTACAAAAAAATGATGCTCTTCTACATAACCTTAAACAATGTTGACCATAATCTAGACTTATTAAAGGACAATACGTGTCCGACCCTAGTGATATAATGTTTGGGGTTCTTCAATCACTATTTTGAGAACCTAAATCCAAAAATCAATCATTTTCATTCTCACATCAGTTTTCCACAAACCATCCATGGCCTTTGAATGAAAAAAAGATATTTATTTTCGTGACAATGTAAGACGTTGATATGCATAAGGTCATTAAGACCATCATCAAGAGGATTAATGGAAATGAAAAATGTAATTTCGTGTGATACCTAACATCATTATAGTGGAACTGCACAACTTATAGTGAATCATGATGAATTTCGATATGATATTCTCATACTATTACTCATGACCTAGGAACATTCTAAGTTGATTTGAAATGAACTTTTATATTTCAAAAACACAGTTTGGGAGTTCTCTTGACCCTATTTACCCTATCTAGGATGTTTTGAAACACACCCCTAATTATAGGACAACATGAATCATTAAAAGTATTTAAATTCATGTTTTCAAATTTATATAACCATAATATTTAGTATTCGATGGTACAAATCACACGTTTCATGACCTAACCCACTAGGGTTTGACCCGTGACTACCCAAACCCTACCTCCAATAGGACAAGGGATGGAGACCATTCCAATTTGGCATATACAAAAAAACAGGAGGCATTATTCTAATTTACCTTTACATAAATACACACACAACTCCAAGACCACAAAATGATGAAATTTGAAAAAACTAATACCAATGCTTGCAGACATATACAATCCCACAATAATGTGTGGTAGTAATGATATGAATGCAGAAAAAGGGGAATGTAAAAGCCCTTCCAAAAACTATAAGTGTGTGGATCCATCTACAAGGTAGGGTAATATAATCAAATTCTAGCTTATAGTTGATATCATGATTATTCAACATCCTCACTGGACACCATCAAAAGGGTCATCATCTTCATAAGTCATGACATGTGTAGGTGTTCCCATGTAAGGGAGAGTTAAAAAATACACATTGTACACCATGATAACAAAGTGAATTAATCATCATGTCTATCCATATAAATAAAAGGACATGAAAATCAATAATTAACAATATATACACGTAGATATACCCAAGAAGGACACCAAACCACCAAGTGGTGACAACCAACTACCAACCGTAAGATACTACTTGATGAAGTACTATTTGGGAGAGAATAAAATGAATGATCCATACCATCAATGGAGACATTCATCCTAGTGGTGATGTTTTTTATAACCTTTAATGAAATCTCACTCGTCTCAGAAGACCGTGGTACTCAAAAATAGGGTTACACAAAGGAAAGTAGTTTGGCACCATGAGTTCCATCTCGATCAAACAGATACAGAAGGGATGATATGATAATTATGGATATAAGACCTATCAATAAGTAAATATAGATGGAGTATCAAAACCATACCCAACTAGGTAACACCAATTCCACATACCCCACATAGGATATGAAGATGATAGAGTAATACACTCTAGCCTCACTGAGGAACACCACATTTAGTATTTCAGAGACATTACATATAATGGATCACAATAATAATATGTAGATGTAAATAGTTGTTGAAACCTCATGGGTATAGCCCAACATGAATCCAATCAACCCTCACTTATATGAACTGAAAAGACAAAGAGAACCAAGCTATCTCTAAGGGAGTATATGGAGTGTAAGTAGAGTTCCTAGAATCAGTCACTCATCTGTGATCTACCCATGGGGAAGTGCCTCTCATGACATGTATTATACACATCCATGAAATGTAGTAACAGAAGAAATTGTGTAAGGATCATCTGACACCCTTCCCATGTTCCCTAATCATACTCATGTACTATAAGTCATGCTCGTGTACACCTGTCCATGTTCGTGCTCGAGTACAAGGAACATCTGATCCCATGTACGCCTATTCTTATATGTGTAGCCTCTTTGTAACACCTTGAGCTTACACTAAAGAGTCACATGGAATGTGATTGGGTCACATGATGTGGTATATTTAGTTCACCATAGAGATCCTTGCACTGCTGCCAGAAGATCCCCCATAGAATGTAATTTCATATTACACACTTGGTAAACTAATTTTTTTTGGAACTCAATGGTTTTTTATGTTCATACTCTCATGATGATGTGACCATTATTACATCCCAAAATCAATACAAAAATCTTGGATCTAGGTCAATTGATAACCACCATCACATAATTGATGGAATCTGGCCTTGAAAATGAATCATGAACACACCTCTAGTGTCTGTATCACCACACACTGCCCCAGAAGATGATGGACCTATTATCCAATCTCGTTATCACTGAATATATCTGGTATCATTATAATTTATAAAATCAATACCTTCATCTTTATCCATACCCTAATACTTATCTATTTCACCAAATAAGGATCCTACAATGATCAGATACCAGTTATTGGTAAAAATATTAGGCAAGGAAACATCCAATGATGAACGACTGAACAAATAGAGGAGAATCCCATTGTCTTTGAAGAGGGATTAATTATGCTTGGGCTATCTTCATTTGCCCTCAAAACATTAGTTTATAAATATATAATGGAATATTAATCAGTTTACACTAAAAAATAATAGTAAATCAATCAAATTAAATCTATGGTCAATGTGCTAATCAATTCTCTTCATTGAATTGATACACATTCTACCAGGAAAAAAATAAGTTGTAAAATATCAAATCATACATCTTACCTAGACACTATATCAATCACTATTGAATAAAAACAACTAATTTTATTCAATGACTGGATCCACAAACTTTATTTGTTCAAGGTTCCATGTCCATTTCCTGATCAATCTTCACATTCCAAAATCAGTCTCCAATGATCCCTTAAGGTGTCTAGGGATTAGCGTCCAAACTGAAGAAAATTAAATAACCAAATATTTTTTTACAATATCCGTCTTGATGTCAAATAAAATAAATTTAATCATTTAATTAATTTAGTTTATTAATTTTCTTCTTCCGAAGATTTTTTCACAAAAACGCCCTACCAAAAAAGGTTATGTCATGCCTAGGGTAAAACGCTATTTCTGAACTCAATGGAACACTCATATTTTTGATATGGGACCAAAAGTAGTTTTTGGTAATCTTTTTCTAATAAAATACCCAATTACAATATTTAATATATTTAAAATATTTATTTCAGAGCATTGGTCATCAAAATGACACACTGTACCATCACATGGTCTAAAAAATAACTGATATAATGTTAAAGAAATATTAGTGGAAAAATAATTGTCATTACATTATTTCCACCTTTGGGATTTTCATCCAAAAATATAAATACCTACTCAATAATATATTTGTACAAGGATGGCATCTAAGTCTCCCTCTCTCAAGTGATCCCCATAATATTCTCCTACTGCCACTCAGAACAGATGAGATAATTGATCAACCATGAATGACCCTCTTCCACTGATCCTCTATCTCCACTGGGTACTATGAGAAGGCATCTCTATCCTCAATGTATTGGCCATCCCATTCAATGTAATGAGATCAGTTATACACATACGTCATCATCTACAACACATGGAAGTCATTGTGTACCCGATCCATCTACGACGGTATAGATAAGTTGTATTCCACCTTGAAAAATAAACAAAGTAAATAGAAATGGCCATTTAATCTTAGAGACAATGTCATTCCTTGAAAAAATCTCTATAATCCATACTGAGATATCCCCTTAGAAACCCATGGTCTCCCTACTTGAATGACAAATGTCTCTATTTTTAGTCTTTATAAGACTTATGATATCTCGGTGTAGTTTTCTGCCTCTATTAGATGATCTACACGGTATGTACAGTATCCCAAACCGACTATCATCCCATGCATACTGAATCAGTAGGATCAATCAAAAATTGTGTTATTCTTCATGATTTCCCATAAAATTCTTTGACTGAATCCATACAACTGGTTGAAGGGTAGTTTTGGTTGTACACAAACTCCACCATGGTTAAGTGAACTTCCTAACATCAACCAAAGACAACAAGAAATCTCATAGAATGTCCTCCATGACCTTAATGTTTCCCTCAGTCTGGTCATCAATTTTGTGGTGTAACACTACAATCAAGAATAATTTTTCCCAATGGACTCCCACAATCCTCTCTATGATTGTGACGTGAATATAGGATCATGCTCTGAAATCATATAAGAGGGTTACCCATTGAGTTGGACTATCACATTCATGAAGAGGTGTCCCATTATATTTATGGAATAGTTATCTCAAATGGTTAAGAAGTGGGATAAATTGGCATGCCTTTTTTTGATCACATAGATGGAATATTTTCCGATATTCTCACATGGAAACCCCATCACGATGTCCATGAATATACAATAAAACATCAACACTATCACCTTAAGGGGTTTAGGTAATCACACTAGAACTAGTGCTCAATATTTATGTATTGGAAAGTGAGGCATAAATTGTTAATGTTTTCTATAGAATGCTTCATTCTGTGACACCAAAACTACCGTTGATGGTCTTGGTGCATCTTTTCCACCACTGAATGTACTGAAAAGTCTGGTCTAGGGAACTATCACATCTCCTCCACCCGTAATGTCAATGGTACCATCATCTATATTCTAAAAAGGATAGTTTTGTACCAACCATCATAATATACATCTTCAGTAGATATTACATATTTAAAAGTATGCAAGGTGTAACATTTTATATCTTTATATTAATTATCCCTAAAAACTGCAAAAGTATGGGGGAAAAATCATCAACTGTATATATGAAGCAACATCTTTATCAACTATTGTCAACTTCAATAATTCTAAATACTTTGATACCCCATAAAATAATTGGGAACACATCCTCCAATTGAGAGGGTATTCCATAATTTTTCAATTCCTAGGAGTATATGAAATATCAAAGTAATAGTCCTAGAGAATTTAAAGACATCACATATGTATCATGTTGAGATCCATTGGAGAGAAGATATACTTGGGATTATTATTTTTAGTGTAGATGATAAAATGCTCATCAATCAGTTTAAACCACCAAATCATCTATTTTAAGACAACTAATGAATTCTAAATATAGTTGGTCACATAGATGTGGTCATGTTGACTCAAAAAACATAAACCATAAACAATAACTTCCTTTATTTTCATTGGAACACATCTATGTCCAATCCCTTATTTATCACAAAACACAACGATCTTGACACCCTCCTTTGGAAACCTCAAGATGGAAGATCTTTTCAACATGTTCATATCATCTTGAAATAACATATAGAACCTTCATATCCATACAAAAGGCTTCCACCTATTTTTAAGGATTTAAAGGGTGATTTCACTATAGAAAAATATTGAGCAAACAAAGTATAGTACCCTACTAAACAAGGGAAAATTAGTACCATATTAACAATAATAGGTGTATCCCAAGATAGAACATCCTTAACACTCATTGGGACCACTAATAATATATCCTATGATATGATAATTCTTATGAAGATGACCACCTTAATCTAGAACTAAATCATAGAGTTACCCGTAATTCTGGTTTTGTCAATATGTTTCTAGGATAATCCTCAAGTGTACCATGTGACCCTTCTAAAATTTTGGGTACCAAAGGATATGATCAATTATGAATTACATGGACTAGTATAATAGATTTTGAAGGATGTGGTTCATAAATATCATAATAACATGGGTGGAGTTTTTCATATCGAAGAGCATAACATGTTACTCATAATAACAATTGAGACAATTTAATTGAAATTTTTTATATCCTTGCACTATACTCTTAGACTGTGATATCCATATCTTTGTAAAGTCATATAAAACCATCAAAACCCTCCGAATTGACTAAATAGGACATCACTCTTTGGAAGTGGGTTCTAATTTCTCACAGAAACCTAGATTAAACACTGGTAGTCTAAGGCTAAACTTAAGACCCCTTATGCCTTATTAGAAAAAAAAACACTATTTATACATAGGGGGAACAAATAGGTATCACAAATACCTTCATCATTAATACATCAAACTGCACGCACATCTCATAATTATTGGTGGTAACAACCTGATATGCTTGTACAAATATTAGGTCCATATGTGGAAAATTTTTATTGTAACGATCCAAGTCAATGTAGAAGTCTAGCACTTGGTAGGGAGATAAGATTTTTACATCCTCAATAAATATTTCCTTGTAAAATTCCACCAATGTGGGAAAATGATAGCACATTGAAAATATAGCACCAAGATTCATATTTTAAAACTATTGAGTAGTCAAATCCACCATCTTTTTCCAAAGTTCATCTTAATCTGCCAAAGATTTCTTTTCAACTAAAAAAGAAAACCCCATCCCATCAATGAAGACATTCCACATCCTCCACCTAAAAAATAGATCTAGTAATTCTCTTTGAAGAGAATATCCATAACTAAGATAACATCATAAAGAATCATCATTGAGATAAAAATATATCATTCAAAGTATCACCTCCAAGCGTCAGGTCACACTATGTACAGAGGTGTTTAATCATTTAGTGACAACCTATTAGATTCTCTAACTACAAGGGTGAATCCATAAGATAAACTATAATCTCCATGTATCAAACTATATAAGTGGTGATAAAGTATTTACTCCCACAATTGTATATAAATGTTATAATAGTTGTGGAATAGACAAATATTATACCCCAAATTAAACCAAGATCTTTGGGGCCATAGAACTCCAAATCCAAAAAGAAGCCTCATCCAGGACCCCCATATACCTTATCCAAGCATGAATAACTATTTTTATTGGTGGTTATAGGTCAAACCTCTAACCACTACATTCTACTTTATCTTCCCCTCTCCCATACATGCCACCCTATAGACCACCATGATCCTGCCTTGGATTTTTCATCAGTGATCCCTCGACCATCCCCCAATTAGCTAAAAAATATTTTGGAGAATCCAAAATAAAAATTTAGATGTCCATCATAGGGGAACCACCACATATCCCACAACGAATTCAATCCATCAAAATAGTAATTCATCAATGATACCGTGTCAATGGATCTTCTACTGAAGCATCTGACATGATTGGGTCCCTATGATTATCATCAACTACCAAATATCATATTATTTGATCGTGGGTTCCGACATTAATCACCCATTTTCGGGGCATACTCTATAGTGAATTCTCTAAAAGATAGGCTCACAACAGTGCATCATCATAAGTGGGAATGTATTGAGATGTAACTAGATCCCTAATATCCTGGAATAATACAATCTCAATGGTACATGCTATGAAAAATATATCATGATCCATATACATAGAGTATTATAAAATATTAGTAAACCTCACCAAATTCACTATCATGGTCAAAATTACTATCTATAGATGCCAATCCTCAGGGATGTGCACTGATTCCAACTTGGCTTGATAAAACTCTAACCAAAAGTGATGATAATATTCTTATAAAGAGGTCGATTAATCAAAATGTGCATGAGTAAATAAAATCCAACATCACCTATAATATCTTTATATATGACAAACCATGGGGACCACCATCTGATTTTATGTTGTCCTCACAAGGTGGAAAAATCAAGTGACTAATTATAGCCAGTCCCCATCCACTTGGGGGATCGATTCACCTAGATACCTATGAGGTGTATACATCTCAAAAGCATGTCTAAACTCTTCTTATGTGCATACTCAACTATACTACTTGCACTATCTTCTACTAAATTAGTGGTAGTAAAATTGGAAGACCACATGAAGATGTTATCCTGGACAAATGACTCTATATTTTAGCCTCGTCACATGGTGGATCATTCCCCTACTCCCACTAAGGAATCCTGGCTAGCAATCATCATGAAGGAATCCAAAAATAAATAATTATGTTCCATAGTGAATGATTATATATAGTGAGTTGAATCAATAAGGACATGGAAAACAACCCTTTACTATATGGTACATGTATCATTGGTTTCCCTACCACAAATATATACATGTACTGAGTCAACATATATGTGGTCATTATCCCAGTATAAGCATATGCCATCCACTTAACCAAAATTGGTGTCCCTATCCTAAAAGTCAAACACGAAACACTAATAATGTTATAAAAAACCAATATCACTAACTTTAGTTATATGTTTTAATAGAATACCTTTGATGCCACTCTCGGATGACCTAACCCACAAAGGTCCAACCCATTACAATGCTAATCCTACCATCTATAGGCCTGGGGCTAGTGATTTGCACTAAGTAGTAATATCTCCCAAATTAGAGGCCTTATCGAAATGTACCTTTACACATGAACACATTACCAACACTAAAAAAGGATAAAATTTTAAACAGTTGAAACCATTACATGCATACATCTATAATCCCACCATAAGGTTCAATAGTAATTTTATGAAAGGGGAAAATGGTCCAAATACAAACCCAAAAAAAAATTGTAAAATCTTTCAACATGATGAAATAGAGATAATAATGAACAAATTAAATATCCATATAAAACATCATGCATTCAGGCTCAAGTTAAGATCCACCTTTTCTGCATCTACCCATTAACTACTAAAACGATCATAATTGACATAAGACAAACACGTGGTGGAAGGTCCCATGCTCAATATAGTATAAAAAACTCAATATGAAATGATGAAAACTCTAAACATGAAGGATCATGTATATTCATGTTAATAAAAGGATATAAAAATAGACTAATAACAAGAGAAACACCCAAATATATATAGGAAGGACACTGTGCCATCATGAGATAACAACCATCTTCCATCCACATGATTCTACATAAATGAATTCCTATTTTAGTATAATACACTCCAGGATCCATGATGTCAATATAGACCCTCATCTAAAAGGTCATAACAATTGTTCCATGCCCAATATATCTATCTAGTCTTATAAAATCCTAGTACTCAGATAATTCATCATGTCTAGGACAGTTATGGGACTCCGAAAACACAATATGTATCAAATTTCTATGAAAGGGACCATATGCTAATGATATATGTGAAATCAACCAATATGGACTACTAAACGGAGTATCAACACCCTAACAAAGGATTCTAGATCAATTCCACAAACACCACCGATAGTATTAAGATGTTAGAGGATCACAATCTATCCTCCCACAGGGACTCTGTGATCTCTCTCTCAAACAAATCCTGTAGTCAGGATCACATTTATGAAATGTGGATGTAATGATATAATACATCCTTGATGTTAAGGACCAAGGGGAAATCTACTCCACTAAAACATGTTAGAACTAAAGAGATGAATATCTCTATGATTTCTCTAAAGAATTATATGGAGAATAGGTACATTACACAACATGTGTTACTCAACATAGATCATCCCATATTTTTTTACTAACAGTACATGTAATATCCATAATTTTTTTAAATAGTAAATAAGTTGTAGAGATATGTCAATACCCTTACCAGGTCACCGGGCTATTCCCAAGTAACACATGCTATGCCCGTGTACAGCTAGTAGTGTTCATGTGAGAGTACACATTATGTCTAAGATTATGAACTTAGGGTAGTGTATTTTTACTTATGAGGTGAATTTTGATTCATATATTAAGCGTTACTTGGTCTGGGAAAGGGTCAGACAAATTTTGATATTTAACTCACTAGAAATATTCAAGAATTATAACCAGGGGTCCCACACGTTTTGTATCAAAGTATTACACACTACATAAACTGGTATTTTCCACTGCCAACATGCTCTTTTCTGTTCATCCACATGGGCCATTATGAGCTTCAGTATAGCTAAAAATTACTCAAATGATGTCATATTTGGTCAAGTGAGACCCATTTCACTTTCCAAATAGAATATATCCTTATAAATTGATTTGAAACACACCATAATTTGTTTATATCACCGTACCACACCTGATAAGGTCAAGAACTCTCGATTAAATATCTTTCTCCCATAATAAAACCACAATCATCATTAATTATCAATTTTCATCCTCTATTATAAGAATTATCCATGGTATTGATCCATTGTGTTGAAGAATAGTCACGAAATGATCAAATACTAGGTAGTGGTTGAACCATTTTCCAATTGAAATACAACAGATGATTGGATCAAGAAACATGGGAGAAATCTATAATCCATGAGATGTTATTAATGATCCTCAAAATTTTTTCTTTCATCTTTTTTAGAATAAATAGACAATAAATAGAGAATTAAAAAATTCCAAAAAATAAAAATGATTCCATTAAATTAATTATGCCTTTGATGTTTGAATCAGTTATATTCATTTAATTGATCTATGTTCTTCTAGGATAATTAATTGTATGGATAATATAAAAACAAAAATCCGACATGGTGTTTGTATTAGTCTTTGATAAAAAAAGGACATGAATTTCCATCATTGATGATATCTAAAGACTCCGTTTTCACTATGATCCATGATCCAATCTATATCAATCGTCAATCACTAGGATAATTCACCAAATGATCTTTCATGTTCTCAAGGGTTTGGTGTCCAATTATGAGACATTTATTTACACTCATATTTATATAAAAAGTCATTCTCTATGTAAAATGAAGTAAATTAAATAATTTAGTTAATTTATTTTATTAATTTCACACCCATGATGAAATTTTCAACAAAATAATGGTCTAAAAAATATTATCTTATGACTAGGGTAATACCGATGTTTGGAACTCAACAGTACCCTCATATATATAATCTGAGCCCCAACTCATGATTTATTCAAAACGTTTCTAAAAACATCACGACCTTGATTTTTAATATATTTAATATATTTATACCATTAAATTTCGACACATAGGTCCTCGTAATCACACACCTTGTCAACACGTGATGTCAACAATAATTTATATTATATCTAAATATTATTTATGGAAAAGACGAGTCATTACCATAATAACCATTCTACTAGTGAATGATACATAAAATATGTTGATATGAAAACCCATGAAATGCGGTCTAAGAAATATTCATATAATGTTCTCACTAAAATCATCATATCTAGAAATTAGGTAAAAGTTAGAGCATAAATAAATATAAAAAAATTATTCTGGCCCCTATCATGTGGTCCTAGTAAAATACAATATCTTATATTTGTATACACTAGTCCATAAATAAGTTAGAGTATATATTCATCCAATATAATCTCCACAACAATGTGTTCACTAGGCAGTGACATAAATTTTAGGGTTCTCTAACCATTCTTGATTATTATGTTTTTTATAAACCACTTTAATGTCTTGGAAGTATGAGTTGACAGATCCAATTCCCTAAGATAATAAAATTCTCTTAGAATTACATAAAATCAACATATTTTTCATGACATTCATCTTATAGTGTATTATTAATTGAGACTAGCTATATTTAAAGGATATTACAATGGATTATTTTTTAAAATGAAATAAACCAAATAACTTGTTCTTAGAGGATGTTAGGTCCTATATGAAATTACACCATTAATAACTTGAAATATTATAATGGCTATGCACACTAATTTATTCCCCCTTACTTATGGTCAAACTCCATCCACTATCCCCCATGTTTATTTACTAATGGTAAGCCTTCATTCCACCTTCATCTTTATCATATAAACATTAGAATTATATAATATTTCTCATGAATCATTGAATAGGTTTTAGACCCATCTTCATGACTATGAAATTAATTTTCATAGGATCATTCATAAGGTCCTTTTTTACATTAGCTAATGGTGTTATCTCCTTTTGGGAATGGCCATATAATATTCATGATCATAGGAAACACTTTGATGGTACTCAAACCTTATGTTGTTTTTTGGTTATCATAGAAATTTCGATACTATTTATTATTAACTATTGTAAGATCATCGAAAAATTCATTACACCTCCCATATTCTAAAAATAATTGTTGATTCTGATTCCCTAACATTAACCATCCACAAAAATCATTTAAGGTAATGATTTATGGTGTCACAACCCATCATGGACATTCATCATTCATGTTTTTTTGCAAGAGTGTCGGGTGTTAGATTCCTTTATGAAAATTCAGTAATCATAAAATCAATTATGAATAATGGTAATTAGAACCCTTTGTGAAAATTCATTATTTGTAATCCCATCAAGGCTTCATGTCAATTTAACCCTTTATGAATACCCATCATGCAATACTGTTAAACGTTCAAATCTAATAGAGCCTAACTATATAAATTGATGGACCAATCTTAAAGACCCTAAACAATAGTAAAATGGTTTTCCTAAAAGACCCTAAAATAAAAGAAAATTTATTCTGAGGAAAAATAACATAAACTATATAATTCTTTTTCTATTCTAAAAGACCCAAAACTACAACAATATACGTTCCAATACAGAAGACTGAAAACTATAATAATATTTGGAATAATATAAAATACCATGAACTAATATAATATATTTCCTAACCCAGAAGAACCTAATCTCTAGAAATGACCATGTTTTAATAACCAAAATAAAACCAATTGAAATTGAAAAAAATCTCAATGGGATGAAATCCAAAAAAAGAAACCTTTGGTAATTGTCAATTCTCTCCTCGATTGGCATTAACACTGCATGATCCGATAAATATTATGCACTCATCGAATGAAAAGGGCATAAATATTATAAGGTTGAAATTACATTAAATATCTACATGATTAAATTCCAATACCTTTCCAAATATTATATACACATATGAATCATATGAAAAACATATGTATATATAAAAGAAGAGATCAATATCCTGTATGGATCATTATTTTACCCTTAGAGAAATAAATCCATTGATATTAATTCCTCTAACATATGATTATATTTGAGTACACTCCTTTAGGGACATGCATTTTCCTAGGATGAGTTTTTTAATCCAGTTATCCTATGATTAATGGATAAAATAAATTAGTGAATATTCTTGTATGAATAATTATTTATTGGAAGGTCATTATAAATGGTTGTTGTGATTAATGAATTAAAATTCATGAATTTTAATAACATGGAATTATACATAGAATGTTTATCATTAATGATATATATGATATGAGGTCAATGAAATTCCATAGATAATGAATGAAAGAAATCCTGACAGTAAAATGACTCCTTTGAAAATGTCTTTTCATTGATAATATTCAACAAGAGAGAGGAATCTCTACAACCAATATTCTATCATGTAAAAATTAAAAATATGGAGTCTCTTGAATCTAAAATCCCATTACATCACTAAATCAGACAATTCCTTGATAAGTACATGTTTACGCTATAGGGAGGCTATATATTGGTTCAATTGATCCTTGGATTCAGTTTCTTCTTCTACCTTCCATTGAAATCCTTCTACAATTGAAACATCATCAATTTTAGGAATTCTCTGCTGGGACAAATATCCCATGGTCCTCTATCATGGATCTCATAGAAATAGTAATGGAATTCAATCATTCGAATCAGTCATGGGAAAGATGATATCACAAGATTACTCAAAGGTTGAGTTGGGAGTGAAATGAATAGCCTTGCTACACTATTTACAGGGAACCCCAAAAAATATAAGAGGTAACGTTATATATTTATAGACACTTAGAACCTAGAATAGTATAACCGTTGTAAAATCAAGTGGGAATTTACATTCCACCGCATCGATTTCGTGTCCATATGGACCTCACTTTTGAGGGGATTGGGGGGGTTTATTGATGCCCACAAAATGAGTATATCCAATTTTAGAATCATATAAATTCCCTAAACACTATTACATTCTCATCCTCAAATGATATTAAAGTGCATCATGTATACATGGTGATAAATCATTTATGTTATGTGGATAATGTTACCTACATGAGGGTATGTGATCTCATGACCCTATGAACATCATGTGGCCGAATCATGCAGCATGTGTGACTTGATAATGATCATAAGAAGAACAATTAGAAATTCTTTTTGGTCATACAATATAACATTATATTTCCCCATTCCTCAAATGAAATTCGTTTAGACAGACCCTCATGATAATGAAATTTATTCCAGATGATTTACTTTGAACATATGAAATATCAACTAAGAAATTCTTGAAAATCAACCAAAGCCCCTTATAAAATAAAATCTGGAAAATGTATAATCTTCCTGAGATGTACATTACATTTATTTTCATGTAAATGGATCATATGGTTTGATGGATACCCAAAATGATCATATAAGATCTTTTATTGTGTGTCAAAATTTCTTTTTGAATTACTTTAATCATATCAGCTTCATTTGTCAATTCCCCTCGGTAATATTCATTCAATAATGTGATTCCCCTTTAAATAAAAATTAAAAATTGTTGACTATATATGGAAAATATTTTACACAATCCTGAGATCCACCATTGAATACACTATCCACAACCAACAAGTTGAGTTATTATCGTTGTTAATTCTCACATGCCATTACGAGATCATGTATTGTTCATTATAGTCCTTGAAATATTCCTAAGAATCTGTTCATGTAAAGTAGAAAATAAAACTATAGAAATAGAATAACCCTTATGATGAGTTTTTTTATGTAATTTTTAATGTGGTGGAACTTTGATGAGATGTCTTGATCTCTCTATGGTTCCCATATCAGCCTCCCTCGATCATGAGAAAGTTTCTTCAATTGGAATCATGATCTCAAAAATACTCCTAGACATGTCATCCGGGTCTTGAAAAGGCTCATTCACTTGTTTAAATTATTTTCAAAAATCTATTTCAAAATTCATGGTTTAAATAAAAATGAATATGAAAGAGTGATTCCATATTCACTCTTTATCATGAAACATAAATATAAACCCGTGAATCACTTTAGGGTTGTTCACACGTAGCTCATGATTTGAGGATCATACTATTTACTCGATCACATATCTATGATTTATGTTCCTTATGAAGTGGAATAAATCTATAGTAGTGAGTCTTATAAACTCATCCCATACAACACAAAAAAGACACAAACATGATTCCAAAAGTTATAGAATACTTATAAAAGATGAAATCCATAAAATCACAATGGTATTCCACAAGAAAATATTAATGAACAATACTTAAGGGTTACATGGAATATATATATGTTTTTTATGATCACTATATTGATCATGTGATGGACTTCAGATGTGTTAGAAAAATATTTACAATGATATTTTGTGTTTACACTTGGTCATGTGATATCCCAAAAGTCCATGCCTCAAGTACATTAAGTCATTTATTTGATAAACTATGAAAAATAAATAATTCTACCAAGAATAATGACATGCTACTTTTCATGATAATATTTTATGAACATTACAAGAACTACTCAGATCATTAGAAAAAATCTAAAAATAATAAAAAAGCATATGAATTCCTCTAGACATATTATCCATGTTAAAAATCATCTATCTAATATGTTAGTATAGGTTATGTGACACTGTTGGATGTGTCTTCATAAACAATATGAATAATCTCTATAAAATTCATTTAAATCATGTGATATCCATCTAACACATCTTCTTTAAACATGAAAATCCTCTTGGGCATGCCTTATAAGTCATGTGGTAGTATTCCATCTACCTTCACCTTGATCTTGTGAAAGGCCTATATATTGTCATATATGACCATTCGAGGAACCCAAAACGTGTCATACATGTTAAGAAGATGCTCAAGGGAAGTTTGAAAGACACATGGGGAAAGTCATAAAAAAAATTAGGAAAACATAGGAGGACTCAAATTTTCATGTCAACATTGTTCTATTGGAGAACATTGGCGTGTTCCTAAAAACATTGTGAACCCAAAACCTTGAGCATATGGGTGTCAATTCCCTGTTCATATGGGTTTTTTACATTATGGGATTTTAATGGATACTCATATAATCCGTTGGGTTCTCTGGAATCCTCATGCCATCCAATCATATATATTTGGCCACTAATGCTTCCAACTCTTAATGTTTCAGAGGGTAAGGGTCATATATCATTTAAAGAGTATCCACAATAGAGTATTTCCATCTATATATAATACACTCTATATCGTGGGTCCCAAACCATCTTATTTCATTATCATTCAACCTTGTCCATAAATGGATTGAGATTCTAATTGAACCTTGAGGGCTTTGATTCCAACTATAAGAAGGACACATTTTACTCCTTTCTTAAGCCCAATATTTGTATAAAACACCAGATTTATCCACCATAGATCCTAAGTCACAAATCCATATATGGTTAGTGTGATAATGTGTTATCATTAGATTCTCTCATCATGAACAAATAACACCGGATTATGGATTTGAAACTCTCATATCACAAACATCATAAATTTACACTAACTAAGGAAACCTCAATGTATAAGACTCATTCAATGAAATGATAATATTTAACACAATTAAGGGGAATTACCTCAGTGTATATCATGATGGAATTTCAATGTTAGTGAACTTGAGGGAAATAAACCTCATGAGAATTAAAAAAATTCTCCGCCCATCTGTGGGATGAGGCTAGATCAAAAAATGATGATTATGATTCATATTTTATAATGGATACATAGGATGTGTTCTAAAGGATGAAGATATACACCTGGTGCCTAAGTGAACACATATATTTCATATTTTTATGATGTTAAACTATCCTATGTAGAATTAAATTAAATATATTTGTTTTGGATCATTTATATGAGGGGTATAAAAGAAACCTCAAAACACATTGATCATATCCAAGATATACTAATTGCCTCTCAAGATGGTAGAAAACATATGGGTGACAGATTTTATAGCACAAATATATAATAATATATCTATTACTATTAAATGAAAATAAAGAGGTGGAGATCCATAGATATATAAAAATTTTCTCATCAATAGAAATCTAATTACATATATCAGTACTAAACACCTGTCATTTCATTAGTGCAACCAATCGTTTATAATGTTTCAGAGGTGATTAATTAACCTATATTAAATATTTATATGAGAGTTCAAGAATAATAGATAATTACTCCAAAAAGGGTGTGATGAACCCAACCTCCCATATTTATAACGAATATGACATTCTAAGAGTCATATGATTTGAAACTCCAAATGACTGCCTACCATCGTAAAGAATGTTTGTACATCATTATGGATGTGGGATTCATTGGGAGATTCTATGACCAATAAAAATAGTTAATCTTATATGAATGATTGTGAAATAATATTTTAACCACAACAATGAACCATTAGACACTATAACTCTTGGAAGGAAAATAATGGTGAACCTAGTATAAATACATTTAATTGCTGACTAACTAAGTCATTTCAGGCATTAGGCATCATGTATCCTAAACATGTGGATCCAACCACATATTTCGAAGGAAAAACAAAATTTTAATATTCTTAAAATATAATTTATTTTTTTAACATTTAACCCTATAATCAAAAATGAAAACATCATTCATGTGTATCTGTGGACTACCACCTCCATATAGTGACATATATTCTTTTCAATCTAACTATTATTTTATTAATTATACAGAAATATTAAAATATGAATCAATTACATAATTAAAAATATAAACTATAAATATTAATAGTTAACAATGATATTATTTGAAAATAATAACATTTTTTAAGATATATACTAATAGATTATTGAATTATATAATTTGGATTAGTTTATCGACAAACCTACACAATTCTATAAATTTATATCATGGTTTTCTAGGGAAGGATAACTACATGTATTGTTATAATGTAATTGAATATTTGTTATTATTTTATTTTTATTTTATATTAATGTTATATTTAAAAAATTATTAATATACCAAGATTTGTGGGTAAAAAAAATACTGAAACAATCTAATCTTAGATTCTATTATAAAAAAACACAGCTAAAACACTTTTGGAATTAAATTGGTACATTTTAACTCATTAAAAAAAATATTTCCATAAAATTGATAATATTTAAATGATTATCATGGTATTAATAGATGAGGATCAATGTCAATGTTACATTGTTTTAAAAATCAATCATAATTAAATACATAAAATTATAAAAACTAACTATAACTAAAAAGTTAAGGTATATAAAAATAATTTCAATATAAGTGTATAAAATGTATTATAAATGAATATGGTTAAAATAAAAATTATGAAAATATTAATTTTTGTTATAGAATATGTTATAACATGTATAACAAATCAATAATGGGTTATTTGGCATTCCTTTCACATTTCTAATATGAGGCATTTTTGTGTTATGAGCCCTTTTTATCAAAAAATGTTTCCTCATTAAATAATTATGAAATTATTAAATATTTATTCAAGTTATTTAATGTATCATTTCTTGTTTTCCATTTCAATAATTTTTGAATCAGGGTTTTTATATTTCATATGTTTTCATCAACTCAAAATAATACAGTTATGTTATTATGATTATCCTTAAACACTATTTTTATAAGTTTGGTAGATTCAACAATATGATTTTATTATTATTTTTTATTTACCCTTTTTTATCTGAGTATTTTTTCTTCAATATTATAAAATCAAAATCAATATAGAATTTTTCATAAATATGATTCATGTATGGGTTTCGGCTCAAATTTTCATCAATGATATATTTTGTGAACCTATTTTTTATATGTTTTATATTATTACACATTGAATTTTTGTAATACGATTGTTTAATATTTCTTGGTATTATAGTTTTCATTTAATGTTTCCTCTTCCAATGGATTTTGAATCAAAATATATAAAATTTTTAAGGGTATTTTTGAAATTTATACAATGTAATTTATGTATATATTTTTTCCGGAACATTAATTTTATAAGTTTGTTAGATTATTCAGAATTTTTTACTATGTTTTATTCTATATTTTATTTATTTTCAAGACTGTTTAAAAAAATATTATGTAACACCCCGAGCTTCCACGATACGCCTCTCTTTCAATAATGCAATAGCTTGCATTGTACGCAAGTTCGAGTTCTAAAACACCGCGACTAATCAAAGTAGCCGTTATGAATAGTAATAACCACTTTTTAAAATTATAGAAATTTTATATTTCAAAATGGACTTCATTTTTGTATTCGTAATATCGAAATTAGCCTATATTGAATTTTTGGTATTTTTCTGAGAACTTCTAAATTTTTATGAATAGTGAAAATTACTAAAAAACAACTTTTTAAATCAAAATAATTTATAGTGATAAATTATACTATTTAGTGGTTTTAAAGTATAATTAGAATATATTTTTACCATTTTATCCAATGGTGGTCATTATAATTAATTTAACATTGAAATTGGACATAAACAATTGCCAATCTTTTGATATAAATTGTTTCTTAAAAACACGCTATTTGTTGTAACAGCGGGAATTAATTATAAAATTAATTAATGCAACTAATATGTCTGTAATTTTGTAAAATAGGCATCATTTTTGAATTCGGAATATCAATTATAGCTTAGGGTGAAATTTTGGCCTTATTCTGAAAAACGTCAATTTTTTATGAATAGTGAAACCACTAAGTGGTAGTTAAATAACTGATTTTTCGTTTAAATGAAATATTACCACTTCTGTGATTTGATTTTCAAGAATCCGACATACATGGTTGTCATTAAGAAGTAAAATATGGTTCAATGAGATTAAAATAATTTTTGGTGAATAGTAACTTTTAAGTTCTTAATCGCGATTAGAGATAATTAGTGTAGTTTAAGGTAAAAATAATGTTTTAATAATATGAGATGGGCTTGACACTTGTCCTACTCCTATTGGATGAGTCATGGACGACTAAGACAACCCATGGGTCAACTTGGGGACCCCATGGAGACACTTTAGTTGGAAAATGACATTAATATATATTTATTTAATGTTAAAATTAAATTGACAAAAACATGAGTTGTTTTACTAAAATAGTTTTTAAGTGGGGTTACACAAGTCCAAATTTTGATTATAATTATTCATTAGAAAGCTAAAACTATTTCTTACATCATAGTAGTTTTTTATAATTTTTAGACATTAAAGAAATTAAATTATTTATGACATCATTATGATGCGGCGATGACCTCATTATTTAACGATTTAAATAAAATGAGAAGATAATGCAAAATCCAAGGCTTACACTTGTCCAAAGCCTATTGGATGAAGAGATTTAGAACCCCTATCACCTTATCCACGAATTATATAAGTGTGGGACCTTTATAATCCGAAAAGCATTGTGTAATAATGTAACATTTCAATCTTTCCAAAAGAGCCCCTCCTCTCCACTTATAAAAGGCCCCCACCTCTCCCACCTTATTCACACCTTCAAGCTATTTGGCTCGGCCAACCTCTGCCCAAATACTCTCCCAACATCCTTATCTTACTCCTAGAAGCCTCACTTTGGGCAGAACTCTTCCCAAGGAAGCCTTTGGCTCAAATCAAAAAGAGTTACCCGATTTTGAGGTAATGTCTTCTCTAATGTTGTTTTGTTTTATTTTTCTTCTCCAACCCCCTAAACTCTTTTTATTCATTTATTTTGTAACAACACCAGTATCCTCAATATACTAGGATTTTGTTATAAGAAGTATTCGAGCTACACTTACACACACCTACATGTAATGGTTAAAGAACATACAGTTTCTGTGGATGGCGAATTTCTGCCTCACGAAACGATGATTGTTCAACACTCATATAACACCTTCAAAGGTGGCCATTAAGATGTCACTATTTTTATATATGATATATAATATGTTTATGTTTTACTTATGCTTCTGTATTTCTCATTTATGGCATACTTTATTATTTCCATTATGGGAAAAACACGATAATTTCATTTTAGGAAGTGCGGACTACCGCCCCCTCAAAGTGATTTGAATCGTTAATGCCATATGTGGGATGTATAAAGGATGGAGTAAATGGTATTATACACTATATTATACTGGAATTATATTATAAATTTATATCATTATGATTTCGTTCCATTAAATATGAAATTGAAATGAAAGTAGCGTTCATGCGTACGTACGGCTTACCGTCTCCATGAACGGTGCATTTCATTTCTTACCTCTAAATGTTACGTAATATTATAAATGAATGTATATACTGGATATATAAGATATATATGACATATAAATCATGAATATAATTCTGGAGATAATGGATATTCTACAACATAAACAACTTGTAATTATAAGAAGTTTATTGTTGACTCAAGTACCAAAGATCGACAAAACTACCGTCATTAACTTAAATAATTACATAATGTTCATATCATTATAATAAGTGATATAATAAAGATAATGAAATTGAAAATGGTTCTTAATAAGGTATATATTAACTCTAGTTTATTATTCAGGAGGTTAAAGAACAGTTGAGTCAAGTCAGACACGAGGTAAGGGAATTTCTTAACCGAACTTTCATTCTTTGGGTTAATCTCCTACTTCCAAATTATGTCATGATATTATTATCTCCTATCTGGTATTTATACTTTATTTATGTGTAAATATAGTTAATACACATAATAGATCTATTTTATTTAAAAAATGATCTTTGTAAGGGAATTTCTTAACCCAATTTCCATTCTTTGGGTTAATCTCCTACTTTCAAATTATGTCATGATATTATTATGTACTATCTTGTATGTGTACTTTATTTATGTTTACTTATAGTGAATACACATAATATATATACTTTATTTTAAAAAAATGATCTTTGTAAGGGTCTTCGTCTCAATCACCTTTCATTGAGGCATATTTGGTTTTATACACAACTTTCTTTTATACGGTGTATAAACCCCTTTGACTTTTACGTTTATTCAAAAGGAATCTTTTTTATACGAAGCATTTTACTAAACGACAAAAAAGGAATGTTTTTCTTTCCGTACTTATGCGGCGACAACGACTTCTCCGCCGCCGTGACCATTATTTGAGTTTCGGCTTCCTCTACAAGCCATCATTTTTTTTAATGAAAAATAAATACAAAGTTTTAACTTTCTTTTATTTTGGTATTAAAAATGGTTTTGAAAGTGTTTTTATTATATCAATGTGTTGTATTGATATCTTGTGATTGAAATGTGGAAATGTTATGTTTCCTTTATGCATGTTTTATGTGATACGATTATTTTATGGTTTATGATATGTTTAAACCTATTCATATGAGGAATGTATTTGACATAATAAGTGAAGGGTGGAGCCCGCTATAGCTCCTCGATGCATCGGTAGGTCTCATGAGACAACTAGACGTGGAATTGGCCGAGGCCCTTTCCCCATTTGATTTGTGATTTTGGCCGAGGCCTTAATCATTTTAGACGTCTTGGCCGAGGCCTTGACAAAATGTTTCAGAATGTCTGGCATTATGCATTCCATCATTATGAAAGTGGTTATTGATATCTCATGTGATTATTCATCTAGTAGAATATCCATGTGAAGAAGTAATTGGCATTATCTCATTTTAATTTTTCCATATTATGTTGATGTTCAAGTTCAATAAGGCTTTTGTTTTAGTTACACATTGCCTTAAATGTTTATGTTTATTTATGAAAGCTTCCGTAATATTGTTAACCTTACTGAGCATCTGAGCTCACCCCTTTCAATGTTTTAATATTTTTTTCAGGATGTGAAGAATTATTTTATGAATGACCTGCAGGGATAGTCAAGAGAGGATATGAGTGTGGACTATGAAAACTTTGTTATTAGTTTTTTACTTTATGATGTAATGTAAGACTTATGAATGTATGTAGTGTTTCCAATGCTACTGAACTAATCGTTATTTCGAGACTTGATCTTTTGTGATCATGCCAATGTTACGAAGTAATGCACCGACACTGGGTAGCTGGGGTCGGGGCGTTACAGTTGGTATCAGAGGCAGTTTAGTACTGACCTTGGAAGCTAGATTTAGACAAACTCTGATTAGAGCACGTAGACCTTAGATAAACTTTGAGGATTGGTATAGAAGAACATCCTAAAAATTTTGGTACTGTAGAGATTTTGTGAGTTTTCCGAGCAATACATCCCTGTCTGGATACGAACATGTAGAGGCAGCTATGGCACAGATGTACCTAGGGGTAAAACCCGAAAACACCGCTTTGAGCTAGACTCGAACGGGAACTGGTGCACGACAACGGGTCTTGCTGCATTCTTGGTTACGACACTCCTGGGGGATTTGCTTAGGATAATTCTCATTTTCTTTACAAACAATTATGTAGGGTTTATGAGTATATACTTCCTCAAAGAAAACATTCTTATGATTATGGATTATATCTATAAACCGTTCAATTTACATTAAGTATTTTAAAAGTGTGAAATTATTCATTGTAATTCATAAACTAACCTAGTTTATGCCATTGTTTAGAAATGGTGCCTAGTGGAAGGAATGGAAACCGTATCAATGCACGAACTCCGTGTAGGGATTTCCCTCCTGCTCAAGATAATTATTGTGGATATGGAGATACAACTGGTGCTGATCAACTTATTACCATACTGGGACAACTCACTCAGGTTTTGAATAATAACCTTACTCGTATGGAGCACCCTGATCCGCAAAGTGGAGGATCAATGCTAGACCATTTCATGAGGCAACAACCACCAACCTTCAATGGGAGTACAAATCCTATAGTAGCTGAGCAATGGATAAATTCCTTAGAGAAAATATTCCATGCCTTGGGGAGTAGTGAAAGGGATAAAGTTGTCATGGCAGTTTACCGCCTCACTTGAGATGCCGATCAATGGTGGTCACTAATTCAAAACACAAAGGAAGACGATGACGTATCGAATATGGAATGGAGGGAGTTCAAAGAGATTTTCTTAGAAAAATACTTTCCTCGTGACCATCGAGCAGATATGGAAAGGCAATTTCTGGGTCTGAGGTAGAAGGAGGATGAGAATGTCGCAAAGTATGAGGCCAACTTTACAAGGATAGCAAGGCATGCTACCGATTATATACGTAACCCAAGGAGTAAGATTGATCGTTTCTTTGATGGGTTAAAACCATTTCTCTGTCAAGCTTTAGTATCACAATCCTTCTCATCAAACGAAGATATTGTCTCCTGTGCTATCAAGACGGAAAAGGAATTCTCTAAGTCGTATGACAACAAAGTAAAGCAAGAGAAGAAGAGAACGGGGGAACAAGAGACAGATAAAGGGAAAAAGGGAAAGAAGGATTTTCCATTATGTGATAATTGTGGGAAGAATCACCCTGGTACGTGCCTAAAAAGAATGGGAGTTTGTTATAAATGTGGAGAAAAGGGTCACCAGGCTCGTGATTGCAAGGGAAAGAATGAGGCTGTCAAAGTTGAATGCTACAATTGTAGGGAAATGGGGCATTATGCAAATGAATGTCCTAAGCATCAAGGAAACTTACCTCAGAAAAGGCCAAGGGATCAAGGCCAATCTTATGCTGTGACTATAGTTGAAGCGGAATAATTAATGTATTGGTGCTTTTGGACCTAAAGATTATATTCTGGTTATAAGAATAATGTGATATATATATATAAGGACTGTACTGCAGTACTTGTTGATTTCAGTAAGGTTTTAATATGATTAAGGTAATCATATTTTTAGTATGTGACAATAAGAGAAACTTTACTTTGTTTGGGGAATCTGATAAATTGATTTTGGAATTTAGAGAACTTTTAGAGAGAGTCTGGACGGAGGTATTTTGGATAACTATTAGGGTTGGAATGGATTAAGTTGAACCATGGATAGTATTGTTTAAGGTTAAAGCATTTCTGAAGATTATTTTTGGAATATTATAATACTATAGTTTTAGGAAAAGGACAACCTGCAGGGTGGGGAATAACCCGTCGCGTCGGAAAAAGCTGCAGGAATCGAACCCACAACCATAGTGCGACAAGCCTTTATTTCCTACCAATAGCCTACAGGAAGTCCCTGGTTGTTACAAAATAGTTTTACTAATCTAAATGGTATGTGTTAATATTTGTAACCTTATACAATTAGGATAAAAAAGAATATTTTTGAGTTCCGTTACCATTTGGAGTAAAAGATGGGTTTGTGGTAAAAATTTATTAACGAATGAAAGTATACATAATAAGTATGTATATTCCCTTACGTTCTTAGTAAATCTCCTAAATAAATTCCTCAACATTATAAAAGGTAACTTAAAATAAAAATGTTGTCGGTTAATGTTTCCAACTGGGGATTCAATGAACATTTAACCAATCACATGTTTGTGATTTTCTTGTAGTTAAACATTCTCCTAATCATATTTTCTATAACTCTCCATCAGACCTTGATGGTTTGTTTCTCCTCCATATCCATATTTTCATAGAATCCTAGAATGGGCTATATCGGGTGACCTTTGTACTTATCTTTCTTTCTTTTAATATTATATATTTATTAACATTATTTCCGATGTGGGTTTTCCTCAAAGTTATTTTCTCTTTTCAACCTTTTATTTTCAAAGAAAAAAAATTCAAATTGCGAGGACACAATTTATTGATGGAGGGGAGAATGTAACACCCCGAGCTTCCACGATACACCTCTCTTTCAATAATGCAATAGCTTGCATTGTACGCAAGTTCGAGTTCTAAAACACCGCGACTAATCAAAGTAGCCGTTATGAATAGTAATAACCACTTTTTAAAATTATAGAAATTTTATATTTCAAAATGGACTTCATTTTTGTATTCGTAATATCGATATTAGCCTATATTGAATTTTTGGTATTTTTCTGAGAACTTCTAAATTTTTATGAATAGTGAAAATTACTTAAAAACAACTTTTTAAATAAAAATAATTTATAGTGATAAATTATAATATTTAGTGGTTTTAAAGTATAATTAGAATATATTTTTACCATTTTATCCAATGGTGGTCATTAGAATTAATTTAACATTGAAATTGGATATAAACAATTGCCAATCTTTTGATATAAATTGTTTCTTAAAAACACGCTATTTGTTGTATCAGTGGAAATTAATTATAAAATTAATTAATGCAACATATATGTTTGTAATTTTGTAAAATAGGCATCATTTTTGAATTCAGAATATCAATTATAGCTTAGGGTGAAATTTTGGCCTTATTCTGAAAAACTTCAATTTTTGATGAATAGTGAAACCACTAAGTGGTAGTTAAATAACTGATTTTTCGTTTAAATGAAATATTACCACTTTTGTGATTTGATTTTCAAGAATCCGATATACATGGTTGTCATTAATAAGTAAAATGTGGTTCAATGAGATGAAAATAATTTTTGGTGAATAGTAACTTTTAAGTTCTTAATCGCGATTAGAGGTAATTAGTGTAGTTTAAGGTAAAAATAATTTTTTAATAATATGAGATAGGCTTGACACTTGTCCTAATCCTATTGGATGAGTCATGGCCGACCAAGACAACCCATGAGTCAACTTGGGGACCCCATGGAGCCACTTTAGTTGGAAAATGACATTAATATATATTTATTTAATGTTAAAATTAAATTGACACAAACATGAGTAGTTTTACTAAAACAGTTTTTAAGTGGGGTTACACAAGTCCAAATTTTGATTATAATTATTCATTAGAAAGCTAAAACGATTTCCTACATCATAGTATTTTGTTTATAATTTTTATACATTAAATAAATTAAATTATTTATGACATCATTATGATGCGGTGATGACCTCATTATTTAACGATTTAAATAAAATGAGAAGATAATGAAAAATCCAAGGCATACACTTGTCCAAAGCCTATTTGATGAAGAGATTTAGAACCCTTATCACCTTATCCACGAATTATATAAGTGTGGGACCTTTATAATCCGAAAAGCATTGTGTAATAATGTAACATTTCAATCTTTCCAAAAGAGCCCCTCCTCTCAACTTATAAAAGGCCCCCACCTCTCCCACCTTATTCACACCTTCAAGCCATTTGGCTCGGCCAACCTCTGCCCAAATACTCTCCCAACATCACTCTCTTACTCCTAGAAGCCTCAATTTGGGCAGAACTCTTCCCAAGGAAGCCTTTGGCTCAAATCAAAAAGAGTTACCCGATTTTGAGGTAATGTCTTCTCTAATGTTGTTTTGTTTTATTTTTCTTCTCCAACCCCATAAACTCTTTTTATTCATTTCTTTTGTAACAAAACCAGTATCCTCAATATACTAGGATGTTGTTATAAGAAGGATTCGAGCTACACTTACACACACCTACATCTAATGGTTAAAGAACATACAATTTCTATGGATGGCGAATTTCTGCCTCCCGAAACGATGATTGTTCAACACTCATATAACACCTTAAAAGGTGGCCATTAAGATGTAACTATTTTTATATATGATATATAATATTTTTATGTTTTACTTATGCTTCTGTATTTCTCATTTATGGCATACTTTATGATTTCCATTATGGGTAAAACGCGATAATTTCATTTTAAGAAGTGCGGACTACCGCCCCCTCAAAGTGATTTGAATCGTTAATGAAATATGTGGGATGTATAAAGGACGGAGTAAATGGTATTATACACTATATTATACTGGAATTATATTATAAATTTATATCATTATGATTTCGTTCCATTAAATATGAAATTGAAATGAAAGTAGCGTTCATGCGTACGTACGATTTACCGTCTCCATGAACGGTGCATTTCATTTCTTACCTCTAAATGTTACGTAATATTATAAATGAATGTATATACTGGATATATAAGATATATATGATATCTAAATCATGAATATAATTCTGGAGATAATGGATATTCTACCACATAAACAACTTGTAATTATAAGAAGTTTATTGTTGACTCAAGTACCAAAGATCGAAAAAACTACCGTTATTAACTTAAATAATTACGTAATGTTCATATCATTGTAATAAGTGATATAATAAAGATAATGAAATTGAAAATGGTTATTAATAAGGTATATATTAACTCTATTTTATTATTCAGGAGGTTAAAGAACGGTTGAGTCAAGTCAGACACGAGGTAAGGGAATTTCTTAACCCAACTTCCATTCTTTGGGTTAATCTCCTACTTCCAAATTATGTCATGATATTATTATCTACTATCTGGTATTTATACTTTCTTTATGTGTAAATATAGTGATTACACATAATAGATCTATTTTATTTAAAAAATGATCTTTGTAAGGGAATTTCTTAACCCAATTTCCATTCTTTGGGTTAATCTCCTACTTTCAAGTTATGTCATGATATTATTATGTACTATCTTGTATGTGTACTTTATTTATGTGTACTTATAGTGAATACACATAATATATCTACTTTATTTTAAAAAAAGTATCTTTGTAAGGGTCTTCGTCTCAATCACCTTTCATTGAGGCATATTTGGTTTTATACACAACATTCTTTTATACTGTGTATAAACCCCTTTGACTTTTACGTTTATTCAAAAGGAATCTTTTTTATACGAAGCATTTTACTAAACGACAAAAAGGGAATGTTTTTCATTCCGTACTTATGCGGCGACAATGACTTCTCCGCCGCCGTGACCATTATTTGGGTTTCGGCTTCCTCTACAAGCCATCATTTTTTTTAATGAAAAATAAATACAAAGTTTTGACTTTATTTTATTTTGGTATTGAAAATGGTTTTGAAAGTGTTTTTATTATATCAATGTGTTGTATTGATATCTTGTGATTGAAATGTGGAAATGTTATGTTTCCTTTATGCATGTTTTATGTGATACGATTATGTTATGGTTTATGATATGTTTAAACCTATTCATATGAGGAATGTATTGGACATAATAAATGACGGGTGGAGCCCGCTATAGCTCCTCGATTCATCGGTAGGTCTCATGAGACAACTAGACGTGGAATTGGCCGAGGCCCTTTCCCCATTTGATTTGTGATTTTGGCTGAGGCCTTAATCATTTTAGACGTCTTGGCCGAGGCCTTGACAAAATGTTTCAGAATGTCTGGCATTATGAATTCCATCATTATGAAAGTGGTTATTGATATCTCATGTGATAATTCATCTAGTAGAATATCCATGTGAAAAAGTAAATGGCATTATCTCATTTTACTTTTTCCATATTATGTTGATGTTCAAGTTCAATAAGTCTTTTGTTTTAGTTAAACATTGCCTTAAATGTTTATGTTTATTTATGAAAGCTTCTGTAATATTGTTAACCTTACTGAGCATCTGAGCTCACCCCTTTCAATGTTTTAATATTTTTCCAGGATGTGAAGAAGTATTTTATGAATGACCTGCAGGGATAGTCAGAAGAGGATATGAGTGTGGACTATGAAGACTTTTTTATTAGTTTTTTACTTTATGATGTAATGTAAGACTTATGAATGTATCTAGTGTTTCCAAGGCTACTAAACTAATCGGTCTTTCGAGACTTGATCTTTTGTGATCATGCCAATGTTACGAAGTAATGCACCGACTCTGGGTAGCTGGGGTCGGGGCTTTACAGATTAAATGTGGATTTATTTTAAAATATTATATATTTTGGGGGTTCGTCCGACATTTCCTTCCTCAAGATATGTTTTGTATAATGCATTTTTATATTATGTATACAATTCCTAATTGAAATGTTATATCATAAGTATAACATTATTCATGTTATTTTATGATTCATTTCATGTTTTATCCTTTATGATATTTTGATTTAAATATTATAAATGGCATAAAGTAATTTGTTATCAAATAAACAATTCATTGAGTACTAAAAATTCCCCACAAATATTATAATTTAATGTTGGGTATATTTTATCAAATTATTTTATTAGGATTTATTCCAAAACATTCATGAGTATTTAACATTATATTTTATAACATACCTTTCTAATTATTCATAATTCAAAAATAGGTTATCTGTTAATATTTTTTTTCTTTTTTTCTCTTCAATGATTCATGTTTTCATATTACTCTCCAATTATTATTTTATACATTTTGGTTAATCCAAAAAGTATTTTCTAAAACATTTAGTTCAATTTTAATGGATTTAAATGTCTTTTCATGAATTCAGCATTTTAAAAAATTATATTAAAATCCTATAAAATTTTCTTATTTTTTCTAGGATGAAATATATTTCCTATGTCTAAATTATTTTTCTTTGACTATTTTATTACAAGACAAGTTTCTTTTTTTTTTGTAATTCATTTATTGATACATACCGCTTTATTTTAAAGGGAGTAAAATTTATAGATATTTTTCTTAATAATAATATTTGATGTAACAAATTTTTACAATTCACCATTACGACTAGTGAACTCTTACAATTCCATATAAACATTCATACTTAAGCCAAATGTTCAGAATAATTATTTAGAAAACTATATATTTTATTCATTGATCGTAAAATTTCTCTTTTCCTCTTTTAAATGAATGAGTTATCATTCTGCTTGTGAATTGGGTTTCAATAATTGTACTAATGAAATTTTATGAATGATTTATCTTTTCTAGACTACAAATTTTATATTCCAATACCTATCTCCTCTAGAAATAATTTAGGTATTCACAATGCCCTGTTATTTAGATATTTTTTGAAGTGGTATTAAAAAATAACTTCTTTTCACATTTTTTAATATTACTTATGTATGAGATTCTTTAATTTGATTTTTTATCAAGTAGTTATGATGTATTTTCTAATTAAAATTTCACATTGTAATCCTTTTTTATCTTGTACCTAAAAAATACTTCTCATTTAGAGTTATATTTTATGAATCACCCTCAAATGTATCTTTTGAAATTATTAATTTGGTTGATTATATATTTGGTATAAGATGATGTTATTATATAGTTCATCATTAGTTATATAATTTAATAAATTTAATAAAACTAATATTATTTCCATTGGTTCTCCATGATATGAAATATTCCTGATTTTAATGGAAAATATTTTTGTGGATATTAATGGGCGGGTTCTTGTATCACCCTCTAATTCATTGGATAATTTTCCAAATCTCCAAATACACTAATGTTATATTAATTTATTAATCATATTTTACTAATTTTATATATGTTTTTTCTATCAAAAACACTAATAAGAATCCTTTTTGTGATTCCATAGAAACTATTCACCTATAAGATTGAAAAATCAATGAATCTAATAAGTTTTAGATCTCTGAATCCTAAAAAATAATTTTATAGAGGTTTTTCGAACATAAGTAACTAGTAATGATAGGTTTATGATGATCATTCTAGTAATGGTAAATAGGTTTATAAATCCCAAGCCGCTAATGAGTCATAGTTTTATGTTTCAAAAGCCACCATGGAATGAATCCATGTTCTTGTTGTTGATCAATAATTTATTCCTTCGATATATTTACATGTAATTTCATATATTTATTAATATTATTTTTTTCCAATACATCATGTTTATTATATCGTATCACACACTCACATTCCATGGTATATAGTTATTCATTTTTTGATTACATGTCATTATATAATGACTTACAGAAATATATATTTTTCCATAATTCTTCTCAAATAATTAATCCTATAATCCTGTTTATATTTTTAAAATGAATAAAACTCTTAGAAATCTTAATCCAATATTAATATAGAAATGAAATAATTTCTACACTAATGATTCCAACTCTAATTATATATCTATTTAAAAGTGTACAAAATTGAAATATAATAAATTTTAACAATTTTCATGAAACCAATTAATAATATAATAATGAATTCCAATGTTACACAAATGAAATATATAAAATACATATTCTTTTGGGTACGAAAATTATTTTGTGTTTGATGGTGTTAGTATCGAATGGAATAGTTTACCAATTTTTTTTCTTTTATAATAATGTTCAAAACTAAGGATAGATAATTCATTCTAATAATGATATTGTGTAACTCCAAGAAATAAAGCCTTTATAAAACAGTAATCATTCAAATAATGATTTTTTATTCTATAATTTAACCAATTAAAAATATATATCCTCTTTTTTTAACTACGATCAAATATAATATCTATATAATTTGAGGTTTTATCCACTACTATCAATCATTTGTTTAATTTTATTAATTTTATTTTTAATAAAATATTGATTCAAATGGGTTTATCCTTTATTAATCACGCTAGTTGTTTTTAAGGAATTAAATTATTCTAATTGTTATTTAATTTAATATTCAAGAAAAATAAAAGATTTATGGAATAATTAATTCATAAATATAAAATATATTTTTATAAAAATTATATATCCATTGAATTATTTTCACTACTTTTTATTAATATTCTCTGTTCCATTATAAATTTTTAATATTTGTCTTTAATCATAAAAAAATATTTTTTTATTTTATCCTGTGAAAAAAATTATGAATCAAAATTTGGAGAGTACAAAGTGTGTACCCAATCTTCTTGAGACATTATAAAAATATTTACCATTTGATTTTCATTTTTAGGTTTGGATTTTTTAGTGTATTTTTTAAATGAATCATGAGTATCACTATAATTAGTTTTCAAGATTTTATGAACATTTATTCAATAATTAACATTCCATTTAGTTTTAATATTCTGAATTTTAGTCATTCTTTGACATTTTTCGATACATTCAAAACAAATATTATTTTTTCCTTTTCCTCAGGTTGTTTTACAGTTTTAAACGTCTTTTAGTAATATACGAGAACAAATTACATGAATTAAGAGAAAATGAATCAAAATATTCAACCATAGTTTTTTTAAATGAAATATCATTTTTTTTATAAACTTCATTATCAACATTGTCCTTCATATCAAAATCGTATATCACCTTTGTTCTAATTAGTTTCTTTATTGTCAATTATTTAATAGGTGTGTATTGATGAATAATTGTATATATTCCATTTCACATAGAGGGTAAATCTATGAGTAACATTAAATAATGATATGGTGGTTTAATTAGATTTCCTGAGGCCACCATAGTGTTGAAATACACTATTAATCATCCATTCATATTAGTGATGATTTCATATCCTAGTATCCTTAATGAATTGAATTTTAATATTTTAGTGATAGAAAAAATTATTAAGAAATTACAAATTCCATCATAGTAAATAGAAATGTTATTCCATATCTCATACATGGAATCGAACTAAGATACTCCATTAAATTTATTTGTTCATAATGAATAGATAATAGAATTCATAACTATTGAATTAAAATTATATTTTTTTCATGATCATTATATAATTTGTTTTAAATTTTATTTAGGAATTTTGTAATCATTTACTACCCATAAATGAACTACAATTATGATATCATTTAACTACATAATCTTGCATGCTTTCATCAATCCATATTTATCACAATTAAAATATAGTGCATGGATTATAAAAATATCTTAAATAAGATAATAAATTTAATGTTATATTCATATAGATCATTAAGACCAAGAATTTATAGTAAAAATAAATATAAACATTTCAGTTTATTTTCTGATATCAATTTATGTTATCATTAATAATTATTGTAATAATCAAGGATTACCAAAAATGAATTATATTCTTGGGATGTATTCTTATGATGATGATTTTTTTGATCATGTAGAATCATTAGGGATTTTTAGAAAAAGGAAAAAAAATTAAATAGACACCATGGTTTGATACCAATTTTTTGGTCAGAAATCAAAAATAGAAGACATATAAGGGGAGAATTATATTCCATTATATAGATGATAGAAATAGTACTTCCCTATTGAAATTTATGGTATAATATTATTAACTCTTAATAAATAGTAAGAAGATTAAAATAAATGATTAACAGAACACAGTGATGTATAGTGGTTTAGTTTATAAATATATTCTAGTCCCCTCTAAAAATTCTTTACTTCATAACCTTGGAAATTTTTACTAACATGTTCTATTTTCCAGTTTCTTCTAAAACTGAGTGTATGTAGTTGAAACCTTATAACATTGATATATACTTTATTCTATTTCCTTTATAGTAATTAAAAATATACACTACATTTTATGCGAAGAAAACACTCCACCATGTATGAGAACGAGGATGTTACACATCAATAGTAAATAGGTTATGAAAAAGAGGTTGAAAACTAGATCATATCACTGTTTCTTTAGAGTCAAGAAAATAACGTGATCTTAAATAAAAAAAATATTCTTCAATTTCAAAATAGAATTATTTATAAAATAGTTTAGAAAACATAATGATTACGATCAAACATGTATGTATCAAATGATTATCTTTGAAAAATAATTTATTGAACTATATAAAAAACTTATTATAGAAATACTGTAGCCCCAAAAAGTAAAGTTGATGAAACATATAAGAATAAATAAATGTATCTCTCCAAAGTGTAACTATTTAGCTGATTCTACATTATTATTTTCAAATAAACATATCTATATTTAGAATATGAACATCCATATCTTCAAATGAATAACATCTTGGTATTTAATATAATGGTCAAATTCATTCACATCATAATATTCCAAAAATATCACATGATAAATCGTGAATATTATAATTGAAAACATCTATATAATTTTAGAACATACCATTGAAATTAGAATGATTTAATCTATTGAATTTGATCTATTGAATCAGTAGATAAATATATGTAATGATATATTTCATTATAGAGATTCAATAATAAAATACATAAATAATCAAAAATTAAGGAATTTTTTATTTAACCAAGTCAAATGTTGGGTTTCTTTTCATAGTAATAAGATTAATAAGTTTGTTTGACAATATAAATTTGATTAAAAATGTATGGATGATAAAATATATTCTTGTTCTTAAAACATTGGGATGATTCTTAATGTTCAGTTCCTGATCCATATGTTCCTTCCAAGCATAGGGTACACAAAAAATAAATTCTGTGTCGAATTTAGTGTATGGATAGTGTTTCATATATTTTAAAAATAAAAATAAAATACATATTCTTTCATAAAACCAATAGCCTTCCATGGGATTACGTTCCGAAAAATTCTATAATAAAATTATTATTCAGATGATTTTTTTTCTAAAATAAAATTTATGTAACTTCACTAGTAACTTATATGTGTGGATTTTTTGAGAATCAATATCAAAAAAAATTAATAAAATTGTGGGATAGACTCATTTCCATCATATTGTAACACTAGCTAGTTATTATAATTTTTTGTGGAATTATTTTAAGATATGTTAGGTTTTGATTATATTTAGGACTGGAATTTTGGATTTTTATGTTTTTCAAGGTGTAATACTATTTTCCATCATGAATATGAGTAATTGAGAAATGACATTGCATTGGATCTATCATTCAGATAATAGGGGTTTTTATGGTCTCTTCATGGGTTTCTTAGTAGTATGATGTTTATTAGAATAATATGTGGTTGAGTTCATGCATATGGGTTAAAATAAATGGTTGGAACATGATTAATAATAACCATGATGACAAACTATGAGCTATAATAATTTTTAATATTTTATAAATCCATAAGCTTTCAATGAAAATAATTTAAGCCTATATAACTCACTCCAATACCCACTCAACTCATCCACTATAATAGAATCTTTATTTCCCCTAACCAATGCATGGAATTACCTAGGGATATTCCCCATTATTGTGATTTGTTTTCTAAGGTAATCGCTTATATGACTCAACATATTTCCTTCTTCACTATTTTCAATTGGACTCAACATCTCTTGAAAATCCTCGAAATCTTATTAATATTTTTTTTTCGGTATTGGACGTATTTTATTGTATTTTTACATTTATTGAATTTAGAGTTCATATATATATATATATATATATTAGTGTTTACCATCAAAGGACAAAATATTTATATTGTAGTGGCTTGTTTAATAATTTTTTGGGAATGAGTTTCTATGAACTTTCATTATTATGGAATTAAAAATATTTTTGTTCACTTAAAATTGATTTTTATTAAACTTATGTACATATATGACATGTACATTGTGGTTCTAAGACATTTCCATTAATTTTTTCTTATCATAAATGGGTTATTTTTGAATTTCTTGTATATATTTGAAATCAATGTTTTTCGCACCACACTCCTTTTGGAAGTGCATCAATCCATATTTAAGGTGATTTTGATGAAACTGAAAGGATATTATCATTTTATTTGTTTTTAAAGAAGAAATATTGGATTAAAAATGTGTTTTTGAGTTGTAATTAATTATTCTAAGACTTTTACGTTCCATTTTACACTTCATAATATAAATAGATTATTTCATTAGAGGAATTCATTGATTACCCATTTTTATTTTTCCATGTTATAAGTTTCTTATTTTTATTTTGTCAATATTTGGTGTTTCATATGTTTTTTCAATTAGGGATAATTGTTAGTGAGGGTGTATGTCATCCCGCTTTTTTATTACATTACATTTCATTACATTTTATAACTATATGATCATCTAAAATTTAGTTTCATTAAAATATGGTACATAATTACTAAAAAAGAGATAAAATTCTTTTAATAAACATGGAATGATTCATCATTGGTTCTTACTAAGTAAACATATTAAATATCATAACCTCATGACATACATCAATGGAAAGCATGAGCATAAGGCCCAGTATGGGAATAAAAAAGAGAAACTGTTTAAACAAAATCTTGAGGAATATCAATTAGAACAAGACAAAAATTGTTATGTCTAAAAAATGAGAACACAATGCATATAATAAAAATAAAATCATTAATAATTACCTTTAATATTGAATAAACTTTTAATTTAGAAATTTATGAGTATATCACCAAGGTTAATCATCAAGGTGTTGTAAATATAAATTACCAAGTTTATTCACTAAGGGATTATAAAACATGTAATCTCTATAGACTAAATTATTAACCCAATGCAATAGATAGATATGAGGGTAAAACCATAAAATTTATTATTTTATTTCTGAAAATATATTATAATAAATCAATTTCTTAAAAACCTATGGAAAATAAGGATTCATATCAAAATCACGATGATTGAAAAGTGCTTAAAAACATTATCAATATGTCATTTTTAACTAAAAAAACGAATGTAGGTTTTTTGTATGTTAAGACTGAAATAATATAAATATAAATAAAATTAATGATAACACCCTTGAGATATAAAGTGGCTTTTGTATTTATAAGAAGAAAATAAAAGATAATTTGTTGAGAAGGGGAGTATTTTGAGAAGTAAATTCGACAATGATACAGGTATAAAAGTGGTTTATAAAAAGTTAAAATGAGTTAGGAAAAGGGTATACCAAAGATAAAAAAATAGGATGTAAGGATATGATAAAATTGAATTTATAAGAAATTGATAAAAATAAATATAATACATATACAAAAATTAGTTATTGAATTGAATAGAAAGTAAGGTGAAATCACAAACATTGAATTACGACTCTGACAAAATGTTCATTTGAACCTTGGAAGATTGAGAAAACCATTTAGGACCCATTGAGGGAAAAAAATACAATTTCATAAAAAAATATGGATTTTTACTGAAATAAAATAGTTAAACTGGTGAGTTTTTCTAGCAGAAGTGGCAGATTTGTTTATTAATTTCGAAATAGTAGCCTTGGAAATTAAATTTGTTTTAGTGAAAACCCAAGGAATTTATATTGTTTCTTATCATGTAATTGGAAATTTTGGACATATTTTATGTCATTTTAATCAATAATAACCGAAAATCATATTATATAGCTTTTTTTCGTAACACAAATTACTGTTTTCAAAAAAAATATTTTTATTGGTAAGGTTTCCATTTTAGAATTTGGAGACTAACTTATTTATTTGTAAATTGTTTAAAATATATTATAATACATTATAGTAATGAATATAACAAATTTTAGGATTTTAATTGTTGTTAACTAATTGTTCCATGATTATGAAATAATTAGGAAGTCATTAAACATACTAAAAACATCAAATTGTATTTTTATTATCCATGAAAAAATATTGTTTTTTTAGAAAACACTGTATTTATAAAATTAACCTAATTTATATTTTTTTATTTTTGAAAATATATTTACATTATCATAATAAATATATATGTTTTTTTATTTTCCCTTTTAAAAATAATAATTTATTTTATTTAAAAAATTATGTGTTGAAAATGCATAGTAAAATTACCATCACTTTAAAATTTTCAATATCATAATAACGATATCTTTTCGTTTATTTTTAAATTATAGGTTTTAACAATAATATTACATAATAATAATAATTATTAATAACAACTTATATTATTATAAAAATATATTTCTTTTCAGAAAAGTAAACTTTAGGTCGGAAATATTAATCTTTCCAAACAATTCTGAAAATTCAATAAATTGAATTACAATATAATTTATAAAATTTAACTGAACATTATATAAATAATAATTGGACCCATAATAACTTATTACACCCATGTATGTCATAAGATAATGGTATGAAATTTTAGTAGTTTCATCTGGTGCCTCGACTGACAGTGACAAAGTGGTAATTTCTACTGAGTTGAGCTTCTCCATTGTGAAATTTAATTGAAAATTAAATAGATGAATCCTGGATTGGGATTTATCACTGGAGAAACCAAGTAATAGTACATCCTTCTCACGACCTATCATATGTTCTTTAAATGGTGTGACTCTGCTAGTAGAGTTCATCAACTCTTCTTTCTGTATTAATTATCATTTTTCAAATTATACATAAAAATAGTAATTATAATTTTAAAATTATTATAAGAAATACAGTTCCTAGCAGTCATATTGACAAAAAAAAAATTCTAATGATATATAACAATAAAATTCAAATTGATGAATTTACATTTATATTCAATTAATTATTTCAGAGATATGGTTTTATTGTGTATGATATAATAACATCGTAATTTTAAAAAAACAATTATTATACATAAATAATAAGTTATTACATTATTCCCCCTTAAGAAAATTTATCCTCCAAATTTCAACTTGTTCTCTCCACTGAGACTTATGGTTTCTTTAGTCTCATTGTCTCTAGTGGTTCATATATCGGTTCATCATATTTATGGTTCTTCTACAACACTTTTATGTGATGGGAAGTCTTGTTTAATATTTCCATTACTTTTTAGTCAAATATATTTACTTTATCTTTTTAATAATAGAGGAAATGCTTTAGTTATACCACATCTAGATTAAGAACATTATAACGGTATGGTATGTACATCTTTAAGAGTGATATGTTGATTTCATCATGAACCTAAGGTATATTTATCCGATGTTGTTGTTTTTTGTCCACTAGATATATGTACTCAAATATTTTATAGGGGCCAATGTCCCTAGGGATTTTCATCCCTTTCTTCCCAAACCAAATGAATCTCTTCTGTGGTGATATTAGATGGAAAATTTTTTCACTAACATAAAACTCCAAGTCCCCTCTTCTGTTGTAATCATAGATATTCTGCCAAATCTATGAATATTTAATGCATTTATGGATATAATGAACCATTTCTATCCTATCTTGCACAAGTTTAGTCCCATGAAAATTTTTCTCACCAACTCTATTCCAACACGTATGATTTATACATTGTTTCACATATAAAGCTTAATAGGGCTCCATCTGAATAGTAAAGTGGAAGCTATTGTTGGATAAGAAGTCATCTAATGGTAGATGTTGACCCCATCTACATATAAATTCTATTGAGCATGTTCTCATTATTTCCTTGAGGGTTTTAATAGTACATTTAGATTATCCATCATTATAGAGGTGATATAATGTACTGAAATTCAATTGATACTAAGAACATATTAAATAATTCTGTAAATTTTTTATGTAAACCTTGAGTTATGATAGAAAATTATAAAAAATTCCACTCCATGAAACCTCACTAATTACATTACAAAAATACTGGAAAGTTTTTCATGAGATAAATACATCCGAATAGTGATGAAATATTCATTCTTGTTGAGTCGATCCACTATAAACCAAATCTCATTGTTTCATTTGGATGTTATTCATAGACCAACGAAAATGTACATTGTGCTATTTTCTAACACCCATATTTGTATGGGTAGTGGTATTAATACCCCTTTGGAAAGTCCTCACTCCTTATTCAATTATAGGCAATTTAAGAAAAATACACTGTTGTGATAAATCTCCATTTTCATATAATCCCACCAATAATGATCATGAATGTCCTTATCCATTTTCTTACATGCGTGATGTATATAGAATTTAGAGATAGGAGCTTCATCCATTATCTTCTTCTAAATTTCTGCAGTAGATGGTACACACCACCTTGTATGAAATTTTAATGCACCTTCTTGATCAATATGAAACTGAGAAAACATACCATTCAATATAACCAATCTCTCCAATTGTATTATGGGATATTATCTTTTACATTTCTTGATCATAACTAGTAATAATGGTTGATAAAACATTTTAGATATGGTGGATGATGTACTTCCCTATGTGATTCCCATGTCCACTTTCAATATGTAATTTATCAAAGGATCACATTGAATCCTCATCATTTCTATCACAATAGGGTCTTTATTAATTAATGCAACAAAAATTTATTTTTTTCTTATAGGATGATAACTAATTAAACCATCATAGTATTTGGAAAGTTCAAACCATCTCATATGTCACATGTTCAATTAGTTTTTCATGAAAATATACATCAAACATTATTGTTATGGGTATATATCACAATTCTCCCCATAAAGACAATATTTATATATTTTCAAATAAAAAATAACCGTATATTTTTCTAGGTCTTGTATAGTATAATTTTTCTCAAGAGGTTTTACATATCAATATGCACAAGTAATCTCCATTTCTTTTTTCATGATGACACAACAAAACCATTTAATATATTAATTTTTAAAAATTTCATATCCCTCTATGATTGAGGGTATATGAAACATTAGTGAAGTAAATAATTTCTTCTATAGCTCCTAAAAGGATTATTCACACTAATTATTCACGAATAAATTATCCCATTATTATGTTAACATGGTTTCTAAAGTAGAATGTCATGAATTGTTTTCCCAAACCTCCTATAATGTCTGGTTAAACTATGGAAACTATGATCCTAGTTATTATTATAGGATAAGGTCAATCTTAAACAACAGTTCTCTTGGAAGGGTCAAATGTGATTCCTTCATTGTCTAGAGATCCCCTCATGAAATACAAATTTTTAACCAAACAACCCATTTTCTAGAATTCAAAATGGAGGCTACTTACTTAGAGTTAAAAAAAACCCTTAGATAATCATCATGCTCCACACATATTTTGGAATGTGTTAGAATATCATCAAAACATAAAATAATTAATTTATCACTGAATCCCTTAATGTATCTATTATTCCAATAGATTAATATAAAAAATTAATTGTCAAGAATAAGTACATAACAATGAACTCAGAATCCCCATATATTTATTAGAAGTAAATAATTCAAATATATAATTTCTTCACCCTTAGTTAATGATAATCAGACCAAAGATCAATCATGGATTAGAATGTATCCCCAGAAAGCTGGTCTATTAATTAATAAATCCTTGGGATAGGTAATTTTTTCTTCACTATGTTCTCATTATATTAACTACAAACATTAGAGAGCCACTTTGATCCATCATTCTTCTTCAAAAAGAGAAAATGTTCTCCCCAATGAGACACACATGGTTGGAGAAACCCCTTCTCCAAAATAAAATGAATTTCTATATTTAAATCCTCTATCTTTAAATATTCTAGTCTATATGGGGTCTTTTATATCATCATGGATCTAGGTATGAGTATAATATAGAAAACGACCTCTCTTTCAATGTGTGTTACATGTAACTGAATGTGAATTATATCATTGTATTCAAAAAATATGGGACATTTTCAAATATTATTATTTTAATTTATTATTCCTCTTCCCTGATCATTTTATCAAGAATGTGAAGGGTGGTTTTACTATACAATTATCATGTTGTAATATCTCTCCTTTTAAAATAACAATATTGTTTTCCATTCAGGACTACTACTATTTTCTTTATTCTATATTTGATATCAGAATTATACTTTGATATATAGTCAATCCCTAGAATAATGTCAAATTCCAACATTAGAATGAATACTACATTTTCTTAAATTTCACTCTCCAATATAAATACTCGAGTTTCTATACAATGTCGATGCTTGCATAATCTCTCAAGGAGTATTGACAAATAATTATAGATTTTTTAGGTTTTTATTCTATATCATTTTTAGATGTCGAAGAAATGCATGAATCAGTAGAACCATAAACAATAAATGAACATTAAATATTTGAGAGAGAAAATAGAATATTACCCCCTGCATCATTTAGAGCCTCTATTTCATCGATTGTGATTTAAAATTCTTATCCCCATTCTATTTTCTAATGATTAGGTCTATGGTGATTCCCCTCTATTAAAATTAAATTTGTATAGTGTTTAGAATGTGAACAATATGTACAAACATATAAAATTGTAATTAAAGATAGGCATGAACCATATTCCATTTTTCTTTAGTGTTGAAAAGATTAGACTACATCACACTCTGATTGTTTCGACATATATGGCCATCTCTTCCACACTTTTAGAATTTTCCACTATCAAACAAGTATTTCTCAGAATTCCTTTTCACATATTTTTTTTTCATGTGGTATGTTTCACATTCTATCTAATCATCCATTATCAAGGGTACTCCTTTTGTTTTTCTAAAAATATACCTTATTTTCATTTCATTTTTTACAAAACTACTTCTCTCGAAAATCTGGATCAACAGTAATATCACTCCATAATAGCTCCTTATAAATTTAATCAATAAAATTGGATAGATTCATCTATAATTGGGGTCATAATCCACTGTATAATCTATCAATATTTCTATTAGGAACCAAAAAAATGATAGAGGTGTAATGAGAATGCCTTGTTGTGTTTTCCTCATCGATTCCATTGGATTCATTTTTTTTCTCCATCATCTCTAATAATTCCTTCCCCAATTTCATTCCCATCAAAATATGAAAAATGTTTTGTAAAAGGGGTCCCCCAAAATCTTACCACTCCAAAAAATCAATATCCCATACTGAATTCATGTCTATAATTATATTCCACCACCGCTCAAATTCTCCCTCTAAGAGGGATATAGACAGGTTGAATTTCCATTTACCAAAAAATAGTGTAATGAAATGATCTTTTATATATAGCTAATTCATTGTCCAGATATCATTGGTTCTATAGAATAACTGAACGATGATAATAGATAAATCCTAAAAGAATCAATGGGTTGTCTTTCCCATTAATGTGAATCCAGTCTCTTGTATTGAATCATGTTATTTTTCATAAGTTGATTTAGTTGAATAATGATTATGATGATGTTTTCTATTCTATCTTCTATTGATGGTTGGTCTGTACATGGTTTATTTGGCTTTCCATATACAGTTCCTCTAATTTTCCCATATTATATAACAAATGATAACCATCGTAAGAAATGTTTTTAATTTATTAATATTATATTTATAATTTATTTTTATGTCATAAGACATGATACTAAATAATTTTCTTCTTTAAAAATAATTACATTTTCGATATGTATCCTTCGTAATGATCTATAGAATGATTGTTGATAAACAAACATATCCCTATAGAGTGTCAAAATAGGAGTGCATGAGTGATTGTTTTTCTAAAGTAGTTTGTATTTGAGTCTATCTCAAAGTGGGGTTTTCATGTGTTTCCCCTAGATGAATCTTTTCCATAACAACATCAACTAGCTCATAACTAGAAATTGATCTATTTTATGTGGAACAACTTAGTTAATACATCACAAAAATACGGGGATTTTTTATATATTTAAACATGTAGAAAGGGTTCTTACTGTCTTTTTAAAATACAAATTTATAGAAATAACTAAAATGAAATTTGATAAAATTTAATGAATCACAGTTATTTATTACATAAATTTTCATTATATTATTCAAACTAAGGAACTATTCATGTTTTTTTCTTCAAAATAAGGTACATAATAAATTAAAACATAAAAAAATATTCTAATAAACTACAAAGTGTTCTTCACTAGTTTATATTCTGTAGATTAACAACATATCATAACCTAGGGGTATACATTAAATGAATGGTTTAACATAATGCTTAATAAATGAATAAGAAAGGGAAACAGTTTACATGTGATCTTAAAAAATATCAATAAGATCATGGGGAATATAATTATGCCATGGGAAATAAAACATGAAAAATATAAAAATAAAAAGAACATAAATAAAAACATTTTAATTTTTATACAACATTTAATTTAGACATTCATAAGAATATCATCAATGCTAATCACCAAGGAGTAGTAAATGAAAATATCCTAGGTTACTCAATAAGGTATCATATAATATATAATCTCTATAGGTTAAATTATTTACAAAACTAATTGGAACCCTAGAATGGATAAACCTTAATAAATATTAATTAATGTGAGCTAAAAACATCATAATCAAATATTTTATAGATAACTGATGGGGAATAAAAAACTTGTTTCTAATCCAAATCTGAGCATTTCAGGAGTTCAAAAAAATCATGATTATTTTGTCATTTCATCCAATATAAAATGAATATGTGATTCATGCATGTTATTAATAGAATTTAAAAATTCATTTTTTAATTTAGGAGAATTCTCTTATAAGATAAATATTCTTGGTTATTAACATTATGAAAATAGAAGATAATTTTTTGATGGGAGGAGGGAAATTTTGAGAAGTTAATACAACAATAAAACAAGTATAAAACCGAGTTATCAAAATGATAAAATTAGTTTTCACAGGGGTATCCCCTTGATAAAACATAATGTTAAGTAAGGGTTGGAGATAATGTGTAATAAAAAGGATTGGTTATGATAATTAGACTACAAATTGAAAAACCGTTTCATGAATTGATTATAATGGAAGAAGAATTCCCTTAACATGAAATATTATTCCTAAAACATAAATATTTTGACCTTTTGAGCATGAGTAAACCTTGAAAGGAATATTTGGGAGGTAAAAATAATATATATTCATGGATGATTTATTAAATGTGAAATTTAATGGAAAAATGACACAATATTTGTATCAATTGTTGATGATTTCTTTTTTAATTTCCAAATATAGGTCTTGGAAGTCTAGGTTTTGGGAAATGATAAACCATGGAACTTAACAAGGGATTTTTTATATCGTATTGGAAATTTGGGAGATATGATATGTTATTTTAACCCACTATACATGAAAATCATTTTCAATTTCCTTATATTGAAAGGAAATGTGATTTTTTATTATATAATAATTTTATGTTGAATTTTTTTAGACATTTGAAAGTAAGTTGTATGTTCAGAAAATGATTAAAATGAAATAAATTTTTTTATATTATTAAAATAAATAATATTAGTCTTTTAATATGGTTAAATAATTATTAAATCATTATTACATAATTATCATGTAAATAAGCATACTAAAAACTTCAAATTGTATTTTTAAAATTTATTAAAAATATATAATTTAAAATAGTTCCCATTAACAATCTATAACCTAAATTCAATGTGATGATTTAATATATAATGTTATTTTATCATAATAATTGAATATTATTTATAATTTTTTATTTTAAATATAAAAGTAATTATTTATTGATAAATAGATGGTTCAAAAAGAATAGTAAAATATCTCACATTTTATTTTTTTTAATGTCATAATAAAATTATGATATCATTTATATTTATTTAAGTGAGTTTTAATCGGACTATTTAATTGGAATTATTATTACACATAAAATAAAATTTTATTATAAATATTTATATATATTATTAAAATAGTGATTTCTATATATAAAATTAATTTATCAAAACTATTCATAATATTAAATTGATTTTGTAAAAAATTATTTTTTTTAGAGGAATTAACCTTTAATTAATTAATTTAAATTAATATAATATCTAATTACATACATGTATATCCTTTTAGAATGTTATATAATGGTGTTAGTTTCCTTTTTTGTGCCTCATCTAATATCGATCTAGTGGTAATCTCCACTAACTTGAACTTCCCCTTTAGGTGGTTTCCATAAAGCCTCAATTTTTTAAGCTTAGAATGGTCTTGGAAAAGGGAGAACCATAGTGATGATACCACCCTCCCATGTTCCAACATATATAATTTAATTTGAATGAATTTACTATTTGATTCCATAGACTCTTAATTTTGAATCAAATATCATTTTTAAAATTTTATTAATAAACACTATTTATAAAAGAAAAATTATTATCAAGAGTATATTTCCAAACCATCATATTGTCCAATAGTCATAATTTATCGACCATATGGTTAGATTTTCCTTAATATTGTCTTAATTATTAAAGATATATGGTTTGTGTGTGTAATATAATATATCACACATTTTCAAGGATCAATTATTATTTAAAAATTCTCAGTTATTATAGGGAGATTTATAATTTTTTCGTTGATTGTTGATGATTTCCTGTATTTAAAGGCACCTATAATTTATTTAGTCATGGTAACTCGGGTAACTATATTATATATTTATAGTTAACCAACACTAATATTTATTCATGATACCAGTGTCACCTCCTGGTAGAGATAAGTAGATGTAGGGAGTTCCATATTGATGAGGCCACCAAGAGAATTTAAGGAGGTATGTCTTTGGTGGAGATATCATACGCTAGGAGATAGTAAAACATTGATTTAGTAACATCCAGATCATTTCACATTAGGGTTAAAATTTGATCCCATGAATGTTACTCCTTGATTGGAGGATTATTTATGAGATCCTTTACATATAATTGGGTGTATTTTTCACCCATTATTTATTTATATAGAACCATTATAATTTAAAATAACATTGTTGGCCATTTACATATTTTTAATTTTTTATGTAATGCCACAACATTTTTTGGTTTAATGATTAATTTAAATGGGTTTCATGGTTATTTAGGAAAACCCAATGGATTTAATATTTTTCATTTAACATTTCCATTTCTCTAAGAAATGATTGTTTTGAATAAAATGCTTTAGGCTGATGAAATATTATTGAATTGATTTTTATATTTTTTGAAAAAAATAAGAGTTCATAAAATGATAGTAACCTGATATTGGCTTCCATGAGATTACACCTAAAATATATATTTTTTAGTAATATTCCAATCAAGTATTAATGAATTTTTAAATTTAATAAAATACATAAAATAATTTTTTAGATCTTATTGATCCTATTGAATCACACCATAAATATTAATTTCAATGTTTTCTCATAGATCTTACTTCCTTTATTGGTTATATATTTTTCATTTCAGATTTGTAATTTATTTCTTCACCACATATTGTGAGTTGGGGTGAGTGTATAAATAGTTTTTTTCAATGGAGATTCCTAGGTAGTATATTTTGGTTAATATTTATTTTGGTTATATATATGCTAGACATGACTACATTCAATGTTTATTTTCTGTTTCCCTTAATTTTTATTTTTATATTTGTTAATAAATTTTTTGAGGCATGATTATAAATTTGTTCTAAATCAATTTTATGTATTACTGATCATTTCCCTCTCATTATTTACTCTGATTTATTAATATTCATATGGATGTCCAAGGTATGGATTGGTCCATTATAGATTCAAGGGGAAGAAAAAATTGATTTTTATCTATAATTTTAGTTGTTTATCATTCATGATAATATTTTTCTTTGATTGTCATCCAATAATTTATATCCATTGGGGTTCAAGATGCATTGGATCCATGTGGTGGATAGACAAATGTAGTTATTCTAGTGACATCACGAGTTAACTTGTTTCAATAATCCTTTATAACTATTATATTATTAAATCATTCAAATTAATGAATTACCTTATTATTAATTATATTTAACATTTATAATTTATCGTTTATAATTAAATTTATTATGTATAGAAAATCATATATAACAGTATATCTAATCATATTTATATAATGCATTTAACTTAGTTGTGTGCAATTTTGATAAAATAATTATTTCATTAAATTGTTCTCTATATGAATTTATTTTTATATGATTAGTTAGATGAATATATTCATGTATTATTTCACGTATTCATAGTTTTATGGATAATTATTTCATATAGGTTAAATTAAATTATAACAATTTTTGAATATTTGAAAATCATATCAATAAAAAACTGTTTCAAAATCCCAATATTTAAAATAATTTTTTTCCAAAAAAATTTTTCGATCACTAATATAATTAACAATAAACATCATGATAAATCATTAATATATTCTTAATTATATATTTCAGTAATTATATTCCGGATAAAACTATTTATCATGGTATAAAAGTGTCCTATGTGAAATAATTTTCACCATTGAATTTCTATGTTATTTTAAAAATTAATTTGTTAAAGTGAATTATTTAATTCCTAAATATCTTATTATTTGAATTTTATTATTTTTAATTAATAATATTTTTCATTTCTGAATTGGGAATCCTATTTAAGAAATTCACATCATTCCAAATTCATTTCACTGCATATAATCATTCATCAGGATAAAGGGTGATTATTTTTCAAACAATTTCAATTTATCAATGTCAAATGATAATTATTTTGATAGAAATAATATTTCAAATTAATTTTACAACCTCTAACATAATTACCTCAATTAAAATCTCTAAAATTTCTGAAACATAGATCCATTACTTTCAATATTTTAAGAGGAGTATAATGTAACAATCTAGTCCAAACTATAATCTCACATGGGACATGTCACACTACATAATGTAATTGAAAATGAGTGGTGTATCATGTTAGAAAAATTTTAAAACATCAAAGACCTAGTTCTCAATTCCATGCATCCTATAGTGTCTGATTTTGATCATCTCGTTGTTAGTTTGAAGAATCTAGTGGCCCACTCCATATAAGAGCACCACGTCTCCATCACTAAATGGATTATTTAACATTTGATTATCAAATTATTGAGATTACTCATGTATCACAATATTTTATATTGACACAAATGTCCTTGTGGTAACATAGTCTGTACTAGATACCAATAATTTAATAGTTATTAGTGTTCATTCTAACCATCTATCATATGACATATAATATTAATGTTGTTTCTTGAAAATAATATGTTTTATGGACTATTTTATTTCCATTAATTTATAATACACTACCATTCACCATACCACCATTCATGAAAAAAATACTAGGTAGAGATCTAAAAAATTATTGTAAAAACATTATCATCTAGTGTTATGCATCACAAAAAATTCTGATTTCATATGTGTTTCATGTAACATTAATTTTTAGTGCCTAAATGTTATTAGATAATGTATTAATATATTAATATTTTATTTTAATATTATCTATCAATATAAATCTAGTTGGGATTATTATGAAGTAGTTCCATTTTTTTAAATGATTTTTTTTTTTTATATGTGGTATGTTTTATGAAATATTCAAATTAAATGCTTTAAGTATAAAATAAAAATCATCTATAATATTTCCCTTCAGGTTCTCTAAAAACCAAAGAATCATATTTTACTATAAAATATTCATATTCACCTAATATCATAGAATATGTAAATAAATGGGTTTTATTTGTGAGTAAAAAATATCCACCTATTAAATTGTGTTGAATTTTAGATCAAAATATTTCTCTCTAAAAAATCACAATATATGCGCATGGTATTTCAATGAAAATGATGATAGTAGATTTTTTTATTATATGAAAAAATACACATGATTTTCATGTCAAGATTTATAGAATAATTAGTAGGGTATGATTAAAATATTTAATCAATAAATGATGAGATAGATAACAAATCTAGGCATTGTCTATAAAGAACTAATGATACATATTGACAAATTTACCTTTATGAAATTTACACTATATAATTGGAATCCTATAAATACATATTCTGTCTATAATTATAAAAAAATAATTATATAATGTGAAATAGACAGGTCAAAACCATTTTATAAAAATATTATTTTTTAAGAAAATTCTCTACAAACGAATGAAACCAATAGTGTAATGAATTAACCAAACATAAAAAGTACCAAAATACTATATTTAGGGATATATTATCTTAGATACTAAATATAAAGTTATTTTTTATTTTTAATCATTATTATGGGGGAATTAACTTTTATACTATTTTTGGAGTGATAATTAAGGTTTATTCATAAAACATCTACTAGAGAATAATAAATCCAATATAGGATTTTATAAGTTATAATGAGTGTCCAGAAATTAAATGAAACTAAAATAGTCAATGAATTCTAATCATGTTAAAATCTATCCCATAGTGAAAAACTATACCATTATGAGATAGAACACATTTTTCATAGTAATATGATATATATGATTATAATATGATTTGGGATCTAATGGGATGATATATATAAGTTAATCTACACTAATTCAGTTTGATTTATTTTTTGATTGAATTAACCATATGTTTATAAAAATTATTCTAATACTTTTTTTATACTTATCATTTGAGGAACCATGATCATACTTGGGATCCGCATTAAACTCATTGATTTTTATTATGGAAGGGGGTTATTTAGAAATTGGTAAAACAACAACTATTTACTGTAATAGGTATGTGGGACTAGTATTAAAACCCTATCTAAAATCGAACGTTGCTGGGATCGTTTCTGATAAGTGTGGTAGAATAATTAAGATACTTTCAATAATTATTAGTTTTGGTAATTTGTTTCCTTTCTATCAATTTTACCATAAAGTAATTCAATCATTATTAGGATTAAAATGAAATGGTGAGAGATTCTATTACATAATGTGAAAATGAACAACGTTTTCTGGCAACATGAGTATAAAACAATGATAGTTAAAAAACTATTATTTTTGAATAAATACACATTGTACTCGCCAAAATATTTAAACATTTTAATGATATTAATATATTTTTGATATGTTTATATATTTTTAAAGGTAATGAGATTCACAAAATAAAATAGATTAAATCAAAAAAAAATTCCATTTAATTATTATAAACATATAAATTTAATAGTGGTATTGAAATTTTATTTTATATATATGGTGTAAATCAGCAATTAATTAATTATTATGTATATGAATTTTTGATATTGATAAAGGTAAACAGAAATGTATTATAAAGAAGTTATTTATATGTAACAAAATAGTACCCTAAATATACATATATATTTTTAATATACAAAAAGATGATATTACTAAATATTAATGGAAAAGAGCAATTATCATATAATATTTCAAAACATTTAAATAACATATGTTAAACATGTGATAAAAAGTCGTGTAAATTATATTATTTAATAATTCATGGAAATGGATTTTTTATATTAAATTTTAAATTAAATTGATACAATATAATGGTATATAAATATATATACATAAATATATATATATATATATATCATGTACAAACAAAATCATTAAGATATTAAAAGATGACATGGAATGATGAAATATAATACTTGTGTTATGAAACATAAAATGAAAAATAATAATTACATAATTATTTATAAAAATATAAATTAATTATTCAATAATGAATTTTTTTTAAAAAAATCATGATATTTATTGAATAGTAATTTATAGTAACATCATGTTCATTAATAATGGTGGTGGTGAATACATATAGATATAAATGTTGTCACTTTTTTCTCCCTGAGTATTTTTATTAGTAAATTAAAGATGTGATGAAAAGAATTCACTTATTATTGATATCTTATAGTTATTGGATTCTAATATCCTAGTAAGTTAGATATTTACATCAAATGATATGATTAAATTTTGGAATGAAATGTGGGGATATCTAATTAACTTGTTAAGGGATCATGATTTTGTGGTGTCATTAGTACATATAATCATAATAAACTGAAATTTGATTGAATCCAGTGACTGATTAATATTGATGGAAAATGTCTACTAATACAATTAATCTCATACTTACTCAAAAAAAGATTCTAGATATTAACATAAGACAACTTATTCTCTTATAACTTACTATTCTATGATAATGTTAAGTTATTATGGGGTGTGATTTGTAAATATCATCATAATACATTGAAATTTATGGAATACATTGACTTATTGATATTTATTGAAAATTTATACCATTATTATTACTCTTATACATACTGAATTACATATATTAGATAATGAAATTTGATAATTTAGACTATTATCGTTAATTATTTTAGGTTAGATGTTTGTTATTACATACACGTGATTTTATTCTCATTTTCAACCATATCTTCCTGTTTGAGGTTACTGTAGATGCACTTGGGTATTAAAACATAATATTTCTCACTAATATTTGTTGGTGATTGATATTGCTTCATGTAAATGATTAAATTATTTATCTCATATATCTCTTGGATCATTATGGATGAAAATTTAAATAATACTTATTTATATTTCAATAATATTTTAGTATTTGAAGAAAACAAGATATGTAGGTGTGAATTTCATATAAAAGTATTATGGAGATCATTCTAAAAAAATTTATGATGGTGATTCTACTATATTTCATCAAATAGGTAACATATGAAATGTTGTAACATAATATTACCTTTTAACATTTTACTTTATTACGTGATTTACATTAGCATATAGTGTACATGGGTTTCAACATTCATCAAGTGAGAGATATGATGATTCACAATACTGTAGAAGTGTAACAAAATGACCAACAAATTGGTGATTGAGGTTATGGTATTCCCCTATTGGGTCTCTAGATTGGAATAGTTAACTAAACTCTTCTTATTCTTTTATTAATAAATAGTCATCTATAAATATTTAATTTTTTAGTTAGGGATTTAATGAAATTTAACTGTGAGTATCATGATAGGAATTTATCATATATAATGTTCTGATATATGAAGAGATGTTATGGTTATCATTCTATCAAAACTCCATTTATTATTTATTAATGTTACCTTACATGTTCCTTTGGGTGTACTCACATCTTAGAATGGAAATAATTTTTATTATTATGTATCATTTCATGTATTGAAATGTATTTGACACTAATTTTCCCTTGTGGTTTAATTTAATTATATTGTAGAATCCCTTGGAGGATAGAGGATGATGATAGATTATATATATATTAGTGTGGGCCATTCATTATTAAAAAAATATGTTTAACATAAAAATTCATACAAACATATTAACATTTTTTGTAACTTGTTCCTATGGATTATTTTCCAAATATTACATTATATTGTGGATATTAATTTCTAATTTTAATTAGTTACATTATAAGGTCTATTATTTATTTAAATTATTTTCTATGATATGTAAAGAAATATGGTGATAGGTTTTGTTACAAGTAACTTGCACAATATTTTGGTTGGATAATATAATAGTTGTAAATATACCATTATTTAATGAAGGCTTGTTTTAGGAGTTAACATATTCTAATTCAAATATGTGATATATTTTTAGTAGAGAGAACAGTTATAATATGAGGTTTTGAATAGTGTATATTTATTTATATAATTTAGAAGAATTTTATCTAAAACAATATAATATATTGAGTCATTAGAGAGGATTATTGAAAAGAAGTGGTTAACCGACATATAATTAAAAACAAATCTTATTGATGACACACTACTAAGAAACCATTGTAATAAAACCAATGGTATAGGGAGATAAATATACATCAGGTTGTTCTAGATCATAATTTAATGAAAATAGGTCTTTATCATACTATCTAATTTGACAAATTTATATATGGACAAGTCATATAAATGATCTATATATATCTTCATCATCATATTCTATGAGTATGATAAATTAAGATTTTATAACATTGATATTACATTCATTATATTGCTACTTGTGGTTGATTTTGACAATGTTAACATTTTTTTGACAAGGATATTATTTCATAAGTCCTTAATTTATAATGGATATAGTTTTCAATTTTAGTGATTTTGACAAAGAGTATCAATATTAAATAATATATACATATTTAAATATTTTGAATAGCACGTAATAAAATTTTAATAAATAAATCTATGTTTGATGTTTTACTTGAATTGAAATATAAAAATATTAAAAAAAAAATTGGTGGTAATATTATATTTTTATAATGCTTCAGGTTAAATTATCTAAATAAAAATATAACCAGTACATTTATGATCCATTAAGAGATATGAGGTCATATTGTTGAATGTATTGTGATACACCTTACGTAGGATAATATTTTTGGGGATATGTGATTAACAATTTATTGAGAATTCAATAAGATTATATGTTTAATGTTTTTATGAATATAAGCACTAATTATTTTACAAAATAATTTATACGGATGTTTACAAAATTAAATGGAACTGAATGATGATACTATATTATTCATTTGTTTTCAATGAAATATAAATTAAAAATAAGATATTTTTTTATGATATAGATTTATAAAAGAGTATTGATTGTATTTTTACTTAAATAAAAAAGAGTACATATAAAATTTACATTCTAATATGATATAGAGAAACACTAATATAATGATCCTAAAAAATTCAATAAATCTAATTTGGAGGCAAATAATTGTATAATGTAAGCTTCTTTGTTTGAAGGAAACTATTAAAAAGTGGTGAGGGACTTTATAATTATGGGGGGATAAAATTTCCCCAATATTAAAAATAATCAATCTAAAAAACAATAAAAATTTAAAAAATATATTAAAATCATCAAAATAAATATAGTGGCAGCAAATGTGTAAATAACAAAACATGATGTATCAAAACAATTCATAAAAAATTTAAAGAATCATGTATAATGATACACAAAATGTAGTGTATTATTTAATGTGATGATGAAAAGAAATAATAACTATCAGTATAAGGAAATAAAATAATCACATTTCTTTTCCAAAAAATAACACAATTCCTAGACATGCTAAAAAATTTGAAATAGGTCACATACACTTGTATTTTACCCTGATAGGAAAATATACACATTTAGAAGAGTTTCCTTCCAATTATTGAGTAATAAACCATAGAGGACATAAATGAAGGATAATTGGCCTAAAAAAGATTTATATGAGACTGTATTTACGGATAACAAAAATTACACAAATATGAATTTGTATTAACGTGATAATGTTGTTATAACTAGCACCCCATAATCCATGATATTATAAACATCAATAAAATTAGATATGGAAGAGTGCCATCAAGATACAAGTACATCATGTTGAATTTTATACACCATTTACAATCAATGTATTGTCCCACATCATGTCTCATGTCATATCCTACGGTACCCATATAATGACCCCATATCACACATGGTAAGCGATACTTCATGTCTTTGACCGTCCCATCCCACAAAATTGAGGTCACATATCTCTTACGGGAAAATCCCCTCCATATTGTGGAAGGTTATACATTATTACCATCTTGGTCCTAACCCTCTCACTCAGATAATCCTCGATATTGATGATCTAATTTCATCACATAATATAACACCATTCAATAATTTTGACGTGATCAAAATGAGTTGTGTAAATATTTAATTAAACATGAATCTAAGTTATATAAATAATAAAAATGTAATATGGCCGACCACATTCCCAATAGGAAACCAAATGAATGAAATCACTACAATGTTAGATCACAGGCTTCACCCAAACTAGAATGTCTATGTTTCATACATTTTTTTATGTTCATGCACCCAAACCATTCAGAATTAATGTGTTCATCACCAAACCCAATTCCAACCTATTTGGTCACCGAAGCCCTAAACAATATTTAATAGATCATCTTAAGACCAACTTACCCAGTTGGAAAAACCTACTTCAAACATGGAACAATATATTTTTTCACTACTCTTAATCCATTTTACACATTACATAATTATAATTGATAATTAATACGAACGCTGACCCTCCATCCACCTTTCATACCAAAATAAGAACGTTATAGTGCTAACTCACACCGTTTCATGCGATTTAGTCCATAAAAACTCATATAAACACCATAAAATGAAAAATAATTCCTACCAAAATTGTAATAGAATATAGACACCAAGAAATGATATTTTCTTAATAGAAGAACTGAAAAAATATATAAAATAAAATCTAACCCTTTAAAATTAATAATTAAATGATGAATAAAAAAGTAACTATATATTAATTAATTCTCTACAGGATTTATAGAGATAAGAATATCTCTATAATGTCATTGATAATAATTAAACATTAAACAAACATGAGGTGCAGAAGGAAGATCATACCAATCAATTTGTAGAGACATCTATCATATAAGTTATTATAGGGGTCAATGGAGGATGATAAGGGTGAAAAAGAGGTCCTTTGGTAAATTCAATAGATTATCATATTAGAAAACACATCCACTATACATGATATTGTGTATTGGGGATTCTAACAAGGCAACATATACCTACCAATGCCATGTTTCATTGTTATCCTCTAGAAAATAATGCAACAACATTCTTATTAGATGGACTAATACCCAACTAGTCACCATGAGGGTGTAACCTCTAGTTTAATACCAAAATGGCCCACCATACAGAGGCCTCGTTATGCACCCCCCATGGATATCCCCTGGGCCTTCTCTACTCCGGACCGTTATTCCATAGATTTCTTCATTATATATGTCATTATACCTTTTGTATAATTCTCATCCCTAACAATATTCAACTCCCCAAATCAGTATATTTGGTCACCAAAAACAATAATAAATTCCATAACACATCATGATACGTATGATCAATTTCATTTAAATAAAATTTTCCTTTATATCTGTTGGGTTTCATAAATAACACAAAAGGACAAAAATCCATGGGTAGTAACTCTATGTCTCCTCCATTAAAATATGTCCATTGAGATTGAAAATTTGGATCCCTCTCCTATGACTACTCATATATACATCCATGATACCACAATAAAGGGATATTGGGTATTATATTCTCTCATATAACCATCATTCTCTAGTCCATGATACACACCAACTGCTCCTCAAATGATGTATCCTTCTCCAAATCAACACTCTAACTGATAATCATCAGAATAGAGCCTATATCATAATATTTGATCTATTATACATGGAAAACACAATTTATATGATGATTTCATATTTATGTCCCAATTATAAATAAAACACTCAAATTATTTCTATAACCTAGAACATACCAATAAAACACCACATGTGGTTTCATAGATTCTTCATGCATAGATTACCCAAATGAGGAGATACATAGAAGAATACTATATCAACCCATTTATGACACCATAAATGTTGACATATTTTTAGGAAATAATAACATTCTAATTTTTATGCTACCCAATTTATTTTGAACCACCTCAAAGTGTCTAGTGGTCACTTATACAAAGCGTTATCTGATCACTACTGACTCAGTTACCCGTAACTTGCATAATAGTGACAAACATGACCTACTAAACAATTTTATTGAAGGAAAACTATATAAAAATATGGAACATATTATTAACAGAAAAACTAATTCCAGACACTCATTCTATTCTCCATTGAAAATTAGAACAAAGACCGTATGAAAATCCCCCAATGTCCCTATCATTATCTAAAATGAATTTTCAATCATCCATTCATATGTTGTACTAATATTTAATTGAAAATTCATGTACTTTAATAGGAACCTCAAGAATCATGATAGTATACAGACATCCCTATCAAATACTACACTCTTAGTTACCACTATGTTTCGTACAATCACAAACACATATATACTATTTGGGTTTTCTTGCATCTTTTTCTCCTAAAAAGTAATTATCCATTAAAACATAATTAAAAACTACACTACAACTCTTATTTCATAAAAAACACAAATTTTTTTAGATATTCTCATGATGATGTCTCTGGTCACATATTCCCACATTCATATAATCACTAAAAAGGGATTCAGTAACTGTCTTTTTCTTTTTTGATCCATCTGTTTCATTAGAAACGTGTAGAAATTATCAACAAAAATGAGATATCCTTTATTATACATAGTTAATAGAAACGATGTAAAATTTTATATTACATATTGATAAATCTTGGTTTCAACACCCAATATGATTCTTATGGATCTGTAATTATCAATTATATTATGGAATCTACGACCACCACCCACCCATGATGTACAAAACCTTGTCCCAATTCAATGCTAACCCCAATACTAGATTATCCCCCCATAGAATTAGGATATTTAAATGAATTTTTGTAGACCACTTAGAAAGTGGTAATAACCAATGGTATTATCTCATAGTATGTTGAACCTATATCTCATCAATCAGCAATTAAACATGATTTATCATAATCAAACACTTATAATAAAATAGTTTTACACCATTTTCCTTAGTCCATTTACTAATATCGTTTTATAAGACATTCCCCATTCTATAGGGATAAACCATATAAATAGTGAAGGTATATGTGTACTCAAACCAACACCACTACCATTATTTCATGTTCCTCTAGAACAATCAGTTCAAACAACTCTTGTTCCCTTTATAGAACAAATATCACTTACTAATGTGATAATGTTGTTAATATATATATATATATATATGAATGAAAATAACTATCTCCGTGACATGGGTGTGGTTTCAAAACTAATGGGGTCCTAGATGATGTGACCAATTAGTCTCAACTCAATCTCTCTATAATAAAAATGATTTATTGTAAACCTCTATTCAATAAATATACATGATTTAATGAATCCTCATATTTGGATGACTCTGGATTGAAATATATACTAATAATGAATTAAACCCTGGGAAGTTATTTTCATATTGATCAATGCACTTAAACATCATTCCCTTCTATTTTATCACAATCTTTAATAGTTTCGTCTTTGATAAATATAGAATGAACCCCCTAAAATTCCAACAGGCCACATAATATTAAAATTTCAGAAACATTATTCGATCATGAAATTTATTAGAAAAGTCATAGGGGTTTCTCATGATTCTAGTATATTATTTATGATCATTATTGGTTATTCCATTTATTTACTTTCTTCTATTCCAAATTTAATATTTTACTACATGACGCCATTTTTTAGGTTCTATTATTATGCCTCCCCATTGATCTTTTGGTGTCTGCTTTTGGTTGTTTCCTATTGTAGGTTTTTGTTTTGTTATTTTCCTTGTTCTTTAGAAATATGTTTGAATAGTGTGGTTCTTAGAAATTTAAATTTTCTTTCATTTCAAAAGGGTTTCAAAATGATTTAGTATAAAAAAATGTCTTTTTAACTACAAGTGTGATTTTTAAAAACATGTTTTAAGGGTATTTTGTAATGAATTTACTTGTAAATTGGGGTTTTAAAAATATTTTTGATATCCAATTTAAATTAAAAAATCTCATATGGGGGTTGAGAGTGAATTTTAAATATGGGAATTTTAAGATCGGTTTCAAATTAGAAATTTTAAATTGAGTAATTGTAAAAGAGACTTCTTCTAGGGAAATTCTATTTCAATATAATTTTTCATTTATTTGGAACAAAGATAAATTATTTAGAACAACTACAAAGTGATTATAGATTCACTATTTTATGGAAAATATAAATTACATTTTTTTTATTTCAAACTAGAATATATGGAACTTACTATGACAGTGTTATTATAGATTTATTACATGGGGACCTACTGATCTATATAGCTCATGCCTATATATTTTTTTAATAGGTACTTTTTAATTATATTATTATTCTATTTGTCTATTGTGGTAGACATTAGGGTTATATAAAGATTGTGGGTCGTATGGGTGCTCATTGAGGTAGTCTATTATTTTATTTAAATTTATGAATTATTATCCTCATTTTGGACGATCATATTCGATACTAGGGATTTACTAGAGTATGATTCTTATAATTATTCACATATGACATAATTGTGTACTTTCTATTTGATAGTATTTATACTTATCTCATATTTAATATGTTTATTTATTTTTATTCCCCTGTATATTTATCTTATTGTTTAAGGGTGAAATAATTCAAAAGGTTCATCATTTGATGACCTTGAACTAATTTCCTACCCAAGGGGATTAGTACTTCCCTTTGATAAATTGATATACTAGGATGGGATGAAGTCTATATGATATCCTAGGATGGTTAGTTTCATTCCCATTATTCACTAAACAATGTACTTATATATTACACCTTTGTTAGCTTATAATGGTAGTTGAAGAAGTTATACCCATCCTTTAATACATTGGTTTATTATATTAAACAATTTACTCCTCAAACCCATTTAGAATATTTCATACATTTTGGAAATAAAATTTGTAAAATTTTAAAAACATCTTATCATGTATCCTATATTTCAATACTACAAACCATATTAAAAAACACAAATACACTTTTCTATTCTCCTCATAATGTATTATCCATTTATATTACTAAGTTATTTTATACTTATCATTGTTTAATAAGTTATAATTAAATTTTCCCATACTTTTATCCTAAAATATGATACCCATATTTAAAAAAAATTAAATCCACTTTTAATGTTACTTGAATCCCCATATGATAGTGATAATCTAGTGAAAAAGTACGGGTAAGAGATATCCATGACCATTAATTATTTAACATGTATTGATCAACATTAAATTATTTTTTCTTTTTAAAATCCACTTATTTTGTGTATTTTGGTTGTGATATCTACTACATTGTCCTTCGTAATAAAAAATTCATAATTCAATAAAATATATTCGAACTTCTAAAACTTGATTTGAAATTTTGTATGAATTATTATTGATCATAATATTTTGGTAATTTAAATAAATTATTTAGTCAATTTATATTATTGAATGAAATTTGTAATTGATCATTGAAATCCACTCTCGTGATTTCCCTTTGAGATATTATTGACTTTAATTAGGTGGTAACATAGTATGTATCAACATATTAATCATCAACCTTTCACTATGAAAAATATCAATGATTCATTTTGTATCATGAAAACCATCCAAATAAAATGATGGAAATGCCTCTTATCATGGAATTACATTAATTAATTATAATTTCCAATAAAAAATCTTAATATGAAAAAATTATATTTATTCATATTTTTTATATTGAAGACTATAATAAAGATCATCTTTCATATACATGAGTGATATCTTTATATCCTAATGAGATTTCATTTGATTGATATGTAGTATTTTTCATTAATTAGTCATATAAACAATATCGAAACATGTTGATCCCAAATGAAATTATTTTTCATGAAACAAGATATATGAATTTGTTACAACCCTCCTGTTATAATAGTTTAACATATTTTTACCCATTGAATCACAAAGTAGACATTATTTGAATTTTTTATTTTAAAAATAGTATTTAACTTTTGTTAATTATTTTATTATAAGATAAAAATAATTTTATTATCTTGAGTAATATATATGACATAATAAATTTCCAAAGTGAAAATTATTGAAATCAAATAAATCTATTTGTTTTGTGACAAAAAATATAATATACAATTTTTCTTCTCTAATAATGATATCATATATTATAATCCAAATAATCCATGACACATCATAGTTGATAGTGAAACAAATTATGACCCTCTATCACCACATCAATGATGGTATAGTTTATAGAAAATTATTTAGTTTAATAAATTTTCATGAAAGGGGAATTTCGAACTTGAGAACATAATTGAAATGTGGAATGTAAAATTATAACAAATAAAACCTAAGTCATTAGGGGCCCTTGTTCAATAGTTATAATAAATAAACTATTATGAATGATTTTAATTTAATATAAACTAAATAAAGAAAAATTAAACATACAAAAAGATGGCCACTAAATCATAGAAAAGTTTTTAAAATTGTTCAACGTGTACACCCCTACAGTACATGAAACGATCTGCAAACACAATTCTCATACAATCTCCATCATCTCCAAGATACCACCAGATGATAATACCATAATCATGTCCTTGATAAATTATTTCTATCTATGATTATATCTACAAACATTTAATTCCATCATCCAAATATGAATAATAAAGACAAGAACATGGGTTGATGATAAAAATTTTATTAAAACAATAATACACTATCACAACTTCACCAAACAAAACCAAGCAAGGGTAATATAGGTTATAGAATACATAGTGGATTGTCTCATCATTAAACAACATTAAATAGTATTCTCGAATATAGTCTATTAGATAAATTCATAAATCACCAACCAAACATTTGATTTTTTTAATATTATGAGTTGAATCTCAATAGAAGAATCTCTTTCTAAATAATAAGGTATATTTGATTTAACACAGCCAATTAATATTTATAATGGATAGTGGTAAAAAGTCTTTATAGATGGTAACCAAAATTTTAACAATGATTTGTATCTTATGAGTTACCCACTATAGTCTCTAACACATTTCCAATTTAAACACTTGAACATGATCTATGTAACAACAATAGTAATTGCAAAACATGTTTCACTGCACAAAAAGAAACCATATCATTTTCAAAAAACGATATATGGGGGGTATAAATTGATGATTAAGTTGTAGTTTATATTAATTAGGTGATTTTATGGTAGGATCATTGTTGTGATCCCAATATGGGTGGTTTTATACCCTTAATATTGTACACATATGACTAAAGTAAAATAAAAAATCAATATTTAATGAATATTACAAGTATCCTGGAGAATATTTAAAAAAATGTAATGTATCGTCCAAATAACTAACTAATAGATATAGTTTATGAGTCCATAAAACTACATTAGGATTATGTAAATCAGTAATCATGAATATTTATATAATTTCATATTTCATTCTCACAAATATAACAAAATCAATGTACTTATAATAGTAGTCATTATACTCCACAGATCACTCGATAAACATCAAATTAAAACAATATATTGTTAACAAATGGAATTAGTCTACATCCTAATAATAATGTTGTTTCATATATACCAATCTAACAATTAATACTCCTTGGTCTAATATAGTTGTAAACAATATATCAAACTAAAATATGCCAAAAGGTGATCATCCCTTGAAAATTATAATGAAAACCGTTTTTAAATTTTATAAATTTTTAAAATATTATAGATTTTATCTAATTACCATATCAAATAAAAAATTAGACAAAAAATGAATATCATATTGTGTGTGAAAACATATTGTTTCTAATACCTAGACTATATTCAATTGGAATCAGACCCAAATAAGTGTGCTAAATGAACTGAATGATCTTTACATATATATAAACAATTTAAAAATGAAAACATAGTTATTTAACAATATCGACATTTCATACCCTCTATTACATAATAGTAAATAATGAAATAAAATATTAAATCGTTATATATAGAATAAAATAATAATATATAATTAATTGATATAGATACACCATAATAGATTATTCCATGATATAACAAAATATGATCCAAATTTAGTTGTCCAATGATTCATACAAAAGTTGGAGGATTTCCAAATGGGTTTTTAAAATATAAGACATAATTCCACATTCAAAAAATAATATAACAAATAACCCAACTAGGTCCAAACCTCCTCCCATGTATTTCTTTAGATCTTATTTAATCACCTCCATGTCATCCATTTGAAATTTGTGTTTTCCAATACATACTTCATGTAACATGATATATATACACTGACTAATATTTATGTACAAGATATGTGAAATAAACCATGTATGATACCACCAATAGATTCCATATATAAATTTGTTATAAATCATAACATACACATTGTGACATGGTGAAAATTTATAGTGAATGAAAATAATATTGGTATCATTGAATCTAAATTTTTTTTCTATGTTAACAACTACATCAATGTTAACATTTTTTGGTGTTGGATTTAAAATTTTCACAATGTAATTGAATGGACACACAACATCCCCTAACATCACAAGAAGTCCATTATACTATAATTCCCTCCACCAACCCAACCATACTCATCATGCTTGATAAACTATGTAAGCATCCACAGATTAGTCTATAATCAATAAATTTTGTATTCTTTTTTTACCTTATTGGAAACATACAATATTACATATTATATACACTTGTCTTTATTCCACCAAAAATCCATAAAACACATTTAAAATATACAGAGTCTATGTCCACTAACTAGTCATTACTCATCACTCTAGGTTGTCAATTAAAATACCTTACATCCAACACATGAAACACCTAACTCAAAAATAGACTTCCTTACCCATTAATTTTATATATCTTGAGAATATAATCTCACTATGGTAACTCAAGTTAAAAATTTATGTATGACACCACCAGACCTTATATAAATATCAAACTATTTTGACTAGTATTAATTATAATATCACAAAAAACCCGACACACTATTTTCCTATTACCCATAAAAACGAAATTATCATAAAACTCATATGTAAAACACTTCCATACTATCAGAAAAAAATATTAAAAAAGGTTCGTATCTGATGTCTTAATTACACAAGGCCTTAACATAATCACGTAGATAGAAAAAAAATTAACCATTTCATTGAACAATAAGACTAATAGACCAATAATTGTTATACGAATTCCTCCAACACAACTAATAACAATAGTAAAAGAAAATTAATTCCTTTATGACTCATTTTTTATCACTCTCTAATTCAAAAAGATAAATTATTTCATGAATTTTGTAATAATCTCAAATATTTAAGGACCACCTACGTTTTACTCATCATAGGACCTTCGTTATATATCATTGGTTAATTTATAAATAATCATTAGAACTCAAGAAACCTAAAATAAATCACTAATTTATATATTGTAAATGATATATAGTAAATAAAAATAAATTAAATACTTAATTTAATTAAATGGAAAACTATAAATACATATAGTGGTCAAATGTAAAATAAAAAAACATATTAGAGAATAGGAATATGATATTTCACTCATTGATACATGAATATAGATGGGAGATGGAGGGTGATTTTTGGGACATAAAAATTAGATAGGAAGACCAAATTTTATAAGGTTTTCCAAATAAATAATTATCTTAAATATTAATCAACAACAATTGGATTAAATCCATTAATAACCCAAGAGTCTTCCACTATGAACGTTGTATCCACTAGATACTTAATGATGGGGCACCAAAAATCTATTGGTAAATCATTGATATTTTCTAATAATTCCTCACCACTAATTACATGGTTCTAGATCATCATGTAACATGGGGATAATATAAATTATTATGTATTTTTACCACTCTTACAATCTATCACCGTGTAATGTTAAATGGTTAAAATGCTAAATTTTACTACCCATGATAATTATTTGTACCTTTATTTTTAAGAGTATTCCCCACTAGAAATACATGTTTAATGTCGTTTGCCCTTGATTAGTGATTAGGATGGATGACCTAATTTTCCCTTGGATTGTGCGAGTAAGAATAAAGTACATAAGGAATAACATGTATTGATCAATAGAAATAGTCCATCATATGATGACCCATTAAGAAACTTTGGTGGGTCCTAGGGAGTGAAAAAAAAATTATGTGATGAAAATGGGGTTCCATTTTTTCATGGTTGTTGCATTATTCTCAAATAAATAACCTTGATGAAATGGTGGTCGTACTTCCGGGGTTGTGATGTGAGGACCACAATAAAGATGTTGTTATCTAAATGGGGTTAATGTGACACTAATAATGTTAATGGTATAGAATAATAAATATTACAAAACATTTAAAAATGATTAACCGTTCTTTGTTGGATCCTAATTTATTTGTACACAACACTTAAATAGTTTTTTGAGGGTAAGGATTAGGATAGGATAAATCGTTAGTAGATTCTCATGGTGTGTGTATGTATTGGTAATTCACAACGTAAAGAACATGTGTTATCCTATAGGGATAGTATTTTGTCTAATAAATCATTGAAGCATGTGGGTGGGAAAAAAATCAGGGCTCAATATATGTTTTTGGGACAATTAGGTTAGATATAGGGCCCAGTTGATAAAAAAAATCTTAAAACATTGACTGACTACCTCCAAAAAAAGTATTATAGGTATAGTCTTCTAAAATACACATGGAATGAGATAAAATATAATTCATTTCACAAATACATGTAAAATGATCATAATACACTCCCTATAAAAATATTATATTCCTTAAGAGGCATTATCATGTTTCATTGGTGATAATATCCATCATTTGAGCCAAAATATTCTTCTTATACTCCCATGCCTCCTCCCAAACACATCTATTTAACCACTACACATGCATAAAATATATGAAAATCCTAAAATAGATCTTTTCACACTAGTTTATAATGCTTATGGCATTTAACATGAATGATTTATACACATACAACTAAACATAATCGACAGTGATAATATGATAATTAGTAATCTGATACAACTAATGTTTAAATAATAGGTATAAATATATATAACTAAAATTGATTTAGATGATAAGAAATAATGACAATCCTCTCAGTGATCATAAACAAAATGAACAATAATGGTCACTAATATCCCCCCATCCCTAAATAATATATATCTATGTATGGAAAAACTGTTAAGAAGTCAAGATGACCTACCTCAAACAAAATTTGTCAGTTTTTAGAACTATTTAACTTCATTTTTTTACTATTTTGAGTTTACAAAAACTTTAGAAGCATCTGGATATGTTTTGAGGGGTAATAATAAAAATAATCTTGGAACAAATGACTCTCACACATTTAGATAGTAATTTGTGGACCATTAAGGTTTTCACACAGTTCTTCTGAATATTTTATCAAAATAAATTCCTAATATAATTTATTATAGTTGAAATATTTTATAGGATTATGTCTCTATAATAATCTACAAAAAAACATGATATAACCTCAAATAAAAACCACTACAAACTAAATTATTTAGATAGAATATTATGTTTTTATAGGATGGTGCTACCCCTACCTAAAATCATTTTTAATGATATATATTTTATCCAACATACCAAAAATTGATAATCAATTAAATAATACAATAATCTATACATTCAAATTTCCTATCTGATCAAAATAAATTGTTTACATGGCTCATAAAATGTGGTGAATTATTCAACTAGTCAATAATTTTTTTTTCTGGATCATAAAATGACCCCAATTATCAAATTATGTAGTCTATAGTAATCTCGTGAAATTTTATGTATGGTTTGGTAGTGGTTAAATAATAGAAATGATACCATGGTTTATGGAAATTTCTTCATAGAAGTGTAGGAATCCTAATTCCAAATCATTCATTATTTGAAGCCACAAAAATCTTTGTGGATATGACGATATTATGTTTTTTTAACAAATATTAACCAAACCATTTTAGTATGTATATATTTATATAAATCTTATATTACATCCAATTATGATCATCACAAACTACTACCCTTCCATGAATATATCAGAAAAAATTCTCATCCTATGTACAGTCATGGGGAGGTATCCCACTATATATTCTATCCAATACTATTGAGAAATTTGAGTATGAACATTGAATCTTAGTCACTCAATCCAGAAGTGAATAGGAGATTACAAAAGTAGTTAGTGTATCCCTCCGTTAATACTCCTAAGAAAAAATATGTATTAAAAAAGAAGATAAACCACAATCACTCATTGTTGAACTCATTAACAACATATACCTCAATTTTATAATTTATCACATCATCCACATATTAAACATTAACAAGGGTATGCATCAATTTATTTATAGATTCCCTATATATATATTTCAAAATAATGATTTAGGACATGTTGATTGAATATATATCTGATTCTCATGTGGAATGTATTACTGTAATGACCTGGATGATTATAAATAAAATTTATCTTATGATTTAATTAGATGTATTATTTTTTAGTACAGTTATAGTAAACAAATGTACTAATTTTTATTTATATATCCTATTAGATTTAAATGACTATTAATATTCTTTACCATTGAAATAATTTCCATTGAATCCTAATCACATGATTATAATAAATATATGTTTGTAACACTTCCAATTGAGACAAAAAAGTAAGTGATGCCCTCATCTAGTAGGATTATACCCTATAATGACCATTTATTAGAGCTCTCTAGGAAGATAGAATCACTATAATTTTACATTGACCAATCCAAAGTTGAGATCCAACAACGTATGGATGCTAAAAACAATTTTTGGGAGAAGTTAAATATAATCAAGATCACAGCCCAATCCATGTACATTGAACCACCCCTGAAAGTCCCACAATTGTGAACCTTACACGTGGAAAATTTTGTGGTGTATAAAATATACATGTAACCATAAACAATCAATATGATCATATACATTATCTTGTATATAATAATGAATATATATTAATCTGATTATTTTAACTTTATGAATGATTTTTTAAATAATAAATACAGATGGATTTTTTGGGTAATATTTAAATTGAGTTAAGGAATGTATTTTAGCGAAATAATGGAAATTTGAAGTAAAACATACTTTAATAAAATATCATTATTCAATTATTTATATTAAATAACAACAATTATATAATTTTTATGAATTTAAATGTAATTTTTATATGGATTCAATAAAATATTACTATATAAAAACCCATCATTTATAAATAAATATAAATTACTATTTTATAATTGATAAATAAAATATTAAAAAAATTATTTAAATATATTAAATATTATTTTTGGAATCATAAGATCAAAATTATCTAATGGTGAATTTTTCTTAATTTTCTGAGATAGAAGTATTTTTGGCGAAAATTTATATATGTTATAAAATATAATTTTTTTTAACATCCTAATGGAGAAAAATGATAAAATTAATATGATAAAGGGAATAAATGACCAAATATATACATTCGATTTAAAATAATGTGATTTTATGTTTATTTTTTAAAATTCTTCTATGCCTTTCTGAGTCGTCCAAAACCATAAATGTATTTTAAGGTTTTAAAATCACTTACATAAAGCATGTGTCACATACACAAAAGAATGGTAAATAATTTGAAATATTTCTCTAATTTCCTTATAAAATAATAAAAATGACTCCAATTTGGTAGTAACCTTGTGAAAAATCGTGTGAATTTTAGTGATATGTGTTAGTTATTTATAGAGAGTTTGAAACCTATATTTGAGGAATAATATTGCAATACCAACTCATTTTCTATATAAAACTACCCAATATACCATTTCTATTCAATACAAATTTTTGGATCATGCCCTCACTCTTCCTTCCCCTTTATAGAGTTCTTCCAAGGATCCCCATGCCCTAAGAGGCTTCACCCATGAATTTGGAATAACACAAACAAGTGAGGTATCCTCTCCATCTCTTGTTTATTTATGTTTCTTTGTTATATTTTGGATTCTATTTCTAATTCCTAATGTGGTGATATTTTATTCCATTCACCTAACACAACCCATTTAATGTAAAAAAATTATACCCCTTTATCTCTCATTATCCCGCTTTCAAAATTTTAATGTGACCTTGTTATGATATGGAGATTTTACAGTGAATTTTTCATCCCAAAATTTTTTATGGATAACCATACTCATTTCCTATCAAGGGTGTTAACTTTTACATATGTATAGTTCAATGAAATGGGACTCAAAATCTTTTTACTCTAAACTCCATTATTTTGTAATTTAATATGTTGATGAATGGTTTCATGTTTAATGATATATGTGGGATACATAAGCATTATAATGTAATGAATTTGAAGAATGCACTCTAAATTATATAACACTCCAATTAATTGGGAAATTTTTTGCCTCATGATACAAAATTTTATGAAATAGAGTAATCCTACTTCCATTATGGTAATTTTTTCCCATCATTATTCTTTGTAATTTTTCCTGGAATTATTTTTATAATGTAGTTTTTTATGTTATTGATGTGTTTTCTATATTTCCTTTTGGATTGTCTTATTATATCACGTCTCATTGATCTTTTTTATGATTCTTTTTCATTTTATGCCTCCAAAATATGCATACTGTTTAATATTTATTATTTTTCTCTTGTTATTCAAAGTAAATTCAATTACTGGGCATTATAGCTCATCCCTTTCTAATGTATATCCCTAGGTTAACTCGTGTTGTTTAAAAAGTCATGGAATTTTTAGAACATGATAAGGATGTAATCAATTATATTGTTTTATCCCGTGTTCATGATGTTATGTAATGGAACCAATTCCAAACGTCAATATAATTCATTATCTTTTGGGTTTTATTATGTGTACTATTAGGTAATAAATCATAAATTAATATTTAATAAATGGAAGGGTGGTTATAGTTGGCATCAATGGAAAAGTTCAGTTAGTTGGGATTAGGAATAGAAAAATCTACAAAAATACTTAGTGATAATTCTATGTATAGAAAAAAAATCCCAAATTTCTTTCATGTACTAGGTAATTGGTTATCAAGAAAATACAACCATATCTAGATGTTACTAGTTCACATGGTCCTGATAAATATGTACCTAGGGTTAATAACTCAGACAAGGTGTATTGGGCCTGACTAATTATACTAGGGTACATAACAGCATTCCTTACTCTGAACCCAGCTGACACTCTTAGGGGGTATGAATTGGAAAAAACACAAGCTCATTATGAACCATTGTCCAGGGAAAAATCCAATAAGAATATATATTAGGAAATCGATCATGGATAACATATATTGAAGAATATAAGATTATAATTTCATGTTGAAAATTTATATTATATGTTATCCCTTAAAGGTCATTATATTTCCATTGATTTATAAAATATTTTAAAAAAACACTCATACCCAATTTTTCCTTTAATCTATCCAATGGACAGAAAAAGGATGTATCATGAAAAAAATCAATGCGATGGGAAATGTGATGACTAATCCAATGAGATCCCATCCTGATTGAGCATGAACTAAAAACATTGTAATGATACTACCTCAAATTACATTGTTTTTTAATATAATCTTGGATCTATAGGGGCTACCTAATCCCACATAGGAAAAAAATGATGTAATTGAGTCATTTATGTGACAAAGGACTCCATATTTTAATGGATCATCTAATCCCTTAATCCTGAAACAAGGGATAAACTCCACTGAAAAAGATCATCTATGTCCTTCAATATTCCAAAAAAAGAGAATGTTATGCTTGATGCTTATCATATTGAGGAAGATGATTATTAATATGGGATATAATGAAGAATATGATGCATCCGAAATTTATTGAATTGTTGGGTGGTAGGAATTCATGAGATTGTTTTTCAAAAAATATATTCCTCATACACCCTGTCTTATAATGGGAATGGATTTCCATACCCTTAAGAAAATATACAACTAATATATTCAGAAATACAAGTAAAAATTCATAAGACTAGCATGATATTCATATAGCATTGTCATTAACCCCCGAATAAAAGGTTTCCGCTTTTTTGGTTGTATAAAACCATGTTTACAGAAGCCATGTAAATCGACGAATTTCATAGCTATGAGAAAATTTTCTGATGCAACCTAAAAGTCAAAATGGATTTATGAACCTCAATGCTATTATGGGGATCATAAGTGGAATGTGGAGTTTAATTCTAGTCATCCTAAGGGGAAATATAACAATTCCATGAAATTTTAACAACCCAAATTCAATGGTGCAAAAAGAAGAATACCCAAAATTTCCAAATGGGGATGAGAAAATTGTTTGGGTTTGGGAATGAATGTAATGTAGCTAGTGATGGATGGTAGGATAAACATACAAATGCGATTTCAGAAAATAATTCTCTGTTCAACCCTCATTTCATTATTCATTATTCCAACAACATGGAACTAGGTTCACTTTGGAAGTAAATTATAACTGCTAAGGGTTTTATTACTTAACAATCAATCTCCTAGGAAGTAAGGGTGATCTTTTTCCATACCATCCAATGATATTGATATTGATAATGAAGTGGTGATTGGTACACTAGTTATTCATTCGATGATAGTGAACATACATTTCAATTCTGATTCTTCTATTTTTATAATATCGTGAATATTTAGTAGAACTATTAAAACACAACAAAAAACCATTAAAGTGGAGTTAACAGAAAAGACAAATGTGGGGGAAATTATTGCATCCAAAATATATAAATCATTCCATATAAAAAATTTCAAGTACAAATTCCCTAAAAACTTTTTCAAAATCCATTTCGTGTAATCTGATGCAATTATGTGTATGGATTGGTTTTGCATATATAGAGGAACAATAAATTTCCATGAGAAGGAAGTCACATTGTATATTACGAATCTTCCTTCGATTATATACGTGTTCATGGTGGATGATGAATCTTATTTAACAAGAATATATAAATCATGGATATTATTATATTAGGAGTAAGAATATCTAGCTAAAGTTACTTCATCTAAGGAAAATATCATCCTTGAATGAATTCCCATTATGGGGGAATGCGCTGATTTTTTTTTCAGAGGAACTACCGGGTCATCCTGATGGATGAGTGGTTGAATTTTCAATAAAGCATATATATAGAGAATAACGAATATCCATGAATCCATATATAATGTCATGCGTGGATCTCAAGTAGATGAATCAAAATTAACATGAGAATCTTGATAAAGGGTTCACATGCCCATGTTATTAACCGTGGGGTTCACTAATCCTCTTCATGAAGAAGTGGAATGCACTAAATTTCCTTCGCATTGATTTTGGATAGCTGAACAGGATCATGATAATAAAAAATTATCCTCTTCCATTGATTGAAGATGTATTTAATCATCTATGTGGAATATAATACATATACAAGGTAGATCTGGGGTTTAGATTTTACCAATTTATGGTGATGAAGGAGTATATCTCCAAAAAAACTTTGTGTACAAGGTATGAGAACTATGATATCATAGTAATTACATTAAGACTCACTAATTCTATTGAAATCGTCATGTATTTGATGAATTGAGACTTATAGATTTCCTCTTCATATTTATGGTTTTCATTATAGATTATATTCTAATATAATTAAATCCCATGGAGGAAGATGAGAAGAACATGATAACTATGGTAGATACCAAACTAAAAGAGAAGCTTTATGAAAAGTACATCAAATGAGAGTTTTCTTAATGGTGTCTCATTTTTGGGGCATATCAATCAATGAAATGGGATATATATTGACCCTTAAATGATAAAATAAAATGAAGAATGAATGAGTCCAACATCCATGGTAGATAGCGGTAGTTTCCTTTGATTAGCTAGTTAATATCCTTAATTTTTTAGAAATTAATCTTGATTTCCAAACTCATTAACAACCATAAATATAAATGGATTCATATTTTGTTGGAATGATGATTGCGAAGAGAGATTAAAAGAGAAGAAAAAGGGTATTATCACATCCCATGTGCTCACACTACTCAGAGGTTGTAATCATTTTGTGGTACTCAGTGATTCTTCAATGAAGGGAGTAAGCTTCGTGTCAATGGATAATGACAATGTTATATACTATGCTTCATGAATTTTAAAATGTATCAAATATAACATACCCAATGTATTCATTAGAGGTTGAATTAGTAAAGTTCTATTTGAACATATGGAAGCATTATTTCTTTGTGGAGCTGAGTGAAATATATACAGATAAAAAACCTCAAATATATATTAAAATCGAAAGAGCCAAATATGATCCAATAATGATAGTTATATATGATCAAGGAATATGAATAATAAATCCACAAACATCATAGTAATTAATATAATGTACAGGATGATCTAAGAATAATGGATAGAAAAATTATATCACTGCTGTGATTGATATGGATATGATCTATATAGATTTGAAAAGGATAGACAATGAAATACAAATGAACAAACATCATCAATGATTTCTAAAAGTCTTTATCAACACTACATTCAAGAGAAGATAAATAATTCTTGGTGAAATGAAGTTGGAATTCATATGAATGTGGAAAATATTAGAGTAGTGAAATCCTCAGATTTTAATTTTAATGAAGGAGTTGTGAGATTTTGGTCAAGAATATGTGTACAATCCATTACAAAATTAATGAATAAGTTGTTGGATGGTGAACATAGATTAACCTTATTCATGAACTTATAAAACACAATGATGTATCAACGTCTCTGAGAACACTATTAGTTTTGAAATATTGTGAATTATATCACGTAATATACATAAATTTGTCCAATATTTTATCACATGAATGTGAAAGGGGGGAAACTAATGGATGATGCAACCATTACCCATACCTACATTGAAGTAAGAAAACATCACCAGATATATTATCACATGTATTATGAATACTTCAATAAAAAACAATGTTATCTGGGTTGAGTTTTATCATCTTACAAAGACTGCACACACCATTACAGTTCAATAGGACGTATCACTATACCAACATACAAGGATAATAATAAGATAAGTGGTGAGATTATATTGTATATCTCTATCGATTGTATCTAACCAGGATTGGGGATTCAACTGAACATTATAGAAAATTATCCATCATTGACTAAAAAATTATATGTTCTTTATTATGTGTAACATCCTGTCCAAGAATCCACTAAATCGGCACTCCAAGTCGGTTCGCCACGGGGCCTTAAGTGCAACTCCTCATACGGAAGAGGATTCATACTATCTATAGGGGCCTAGGGAGTGATTTTCGGGGAGACTATTCCCTCATGCGAGAGTAAGTAAACAATGGAAATAACTACGTATCAGACACAACAGAATGTGAAAAGAGTGTGAAAGAAATCATCAACTGAAATAGAACAATCTATAACTGTATAATGATATAAAATCCCGAACATCTATGGAATACAATACAACATTAGTCACCCTCTGGGCCGACCATACAAATACCTGTACAAAATAAAATGAAAGTAAATGTACAAGGCTCTACATATAACTTCGAGCCAACCCACATACCCGATCTCCAGACATTGTCATACTGGACAAGACCGATCAATAGAACCACTCGAGCAGCTCCTCTCGATCATGAATCACTGGGATTCATCCCTATCCACCATGTAACTCGTTCTCAACCTGAAAATTATACATAAGGTTGACACATACACTGAGGTTCATGTGAAAGGGTGAGAAATAATATCAGTAGCGTACCCTGATGATAAATATATAACTGTGTTGTTAAAAGTGTGTGAAATAACAACATGCTCAGCCTAGATGGAACACAATAAAAGTATGGAATCCATACATGAAACCACAGTCGAACATAGGCTCTGTAATCCCACTCAACTGGGAATGTGTCAACATGTATTTTAATATCTATATGTGTATACATGTATAGTTCAATACCTATACATACATATAAAAATATTAATATTCAAGAGTATGCGAATCAAATAATAAAAACCTCGTAAGATGCTGATCCATGTCACCATATTCCATATTTCCTAGACATCCTGAGCAATGGAATGGAGCTGGAAATTGTTTCACTCAATCCATGTCTCATTTAGATGATCTCTGGTTCTGTAATCCCGTCGATAACAACACCAAAATTATATCTATGAGCAAGCTACGTCACCACAGGGAGAATAATCTTCCTACACCAGGGTTCACTCATACTCTAATCCAATTAGAAACTATGATACTGTATATCGATGGTCAATCCTGTAAATTATCACGGGTTAACAGAAACATATCTTATGCCCATGAATCCAACTTATACTCAAAAAACATCACCTACAGGAATATGAAAACCATGCTCTCAGGAATATCTGAACCTTCCCGCATGAATAGTAGAACCCACCCATATGCATATCATAACCTACCTACAAGAATATAACAACCTCACCAACAAGAATATCATAACCTTTTCATTAGGCATATCACAACCTCTCCCACCAGCATGTCATTAATCCCATGATTCAGTCCAAGGCATTCCTACTACGAGAATCCAAGTATCACTCAGGGATTAAATGTAAAAATTTACGGCTCAACAAACGAAAACCAAAAATCACCTCTTGACATCCCAAAAAAATCTATAAAGACACCTCACGTTAAGATCAATAACGATCAACTAGGAATAACCCCTAGTAAGCACTACTGCATCTGCACAAGCATGTCAGTTATAAAAAAAAGAGTGAGGGTGGCCCGAACGACCAACCAAACACTACATCCACATCCCCATGGGATTAAAAGTTTATCATGGGTTCTAGGTGACAACCTAAAACCATCACTACAAAAATGAGACATAACAAATTTGGGTCGATCAAACAACGGGCACCCATTGGGTCCCTAATGTCAAACACTATGGAGGAATCCAACTCGTGATCCCCCAGGTAAACATGAGTGAAGGAATCCTACATGGTATCATTGTAAAAAAATGATGGAAGGAATCCTACATGGGATCCTATAATAATGAACAACAATTAAATCCTATAACATGGATTCTCACAATGTAAAACATGATAGTGATCCTACAAGGGGCACTCTTGGTTAGTTCATTAGTAAATGCATCCCTCAGTGGATCCTTGGAAGTATCCAGTCTGACAGACTCGTATGCTAGAAGGGAACATCACATAGGGGAGATGTCAACAAAAGCATAGTTCAAGAGAGATATCTCATATCCCATCTCAGATTAAAGGCCTCAACGAAATTGGTCTCAACACCCAACCTATCATCCATGCCAAGTCTCACACATAGGTGAAAAAAGAACACGATAACTAGAGGAAGAACCTATAAATTTATATATAAACCCCAAAACACTAGTTATATGACCTTGAAATGTATATAGGATTCCACCATTGTGATCTACAAAGAAAAAAACACAGAATAGGCTACTCACATGCCCAATTCTGACTTCTAGGGAACAAGATAACCAAAAACTATAATGCTGGAGAAGTACGTGGCCAAAACACGTGGGGTCTTCCTGTATTTTAGTACACGGCATGTAACTTACTTTAATCAAACTTTAATATTCACAAAAAATAACCTTGTGTGTGTTTAAACATGGACACATTCCCATGTGCCACAACACGATGTATACTCCCCTCACAGGATGTGTACCCCTTAAAAACCATTGTTCTGTGATTTTTCTCCCACAGACAATCACACAACCAACCAATACACGACATGTGCATAAGAAAACATAGTATCCCCCAAACATGAAGAGAACACTACATGTTACGATACAATACATGTCGTGCATGTTGGGTTTCCCGATGGGGAATCCCTCAAAATACCCGAAACACCAGTTTTCTCCCCCAAAACAATATATTGATCCCCTTGGTCACACAAGAAAGTAATATAAGGAATTTAAAACAAAAAAAAACATGTTTTAATGGGATATATGGAGAAAATATAAATAGAATTACCTTCGGGTGGAAAATATCGAAGCTTCTATTAATTTCACCATCTGCGAATGCCGCACGCTGACTCAGTGCACCAAGAGCTTCGATTTGGTACCCCAATTTTTTTTTGCTTAAATGGCCCGGAGGCCTTATTTTTTATTTTATTAGGGATGATCCATATTTTAAGGGATTAAGGAGAACCCTTACATGACCCGTATGCCCAAGGAATAAAGGCCGACAAACACGCAATACAGGAACCGAAGGCCCAGAGGCATACCATGCCCAATACATGACCCGTAGGCCCAACCCACATGAATTTCCCCTCCCCAGTTTTCTTCATCATTGATCACTTATCTATCCACCTTGAATTTCTGATCAGCTAGCATTTCCCCATACAAAGCGGCACGAAGTCTAGTCCCGATGGCGGCTGTGATACCATCCCATTCTTCCAATCTGATTAGCTCTACATCTGGTGGATACACTCATGTTTCTCTGATCCTCTTCTGGGACCTTTCATGTGTGAACTGGGCTACTCCATGGCTTACGTGGCCCGAATGCCCTGTGGCCTGATGGCCTTTGTTGACCCAAAGTCCCTAGAGACCCGTAGGCCCAAACTGGTGGCCCAAAGGCCCAATTCGGGTGAAGAGTTCTGGCTGCTATAGTAACGAACAATAACATCTACAGTGATTGCTAGAGTACCCCCGGAAATTCGCATCCACCCAGTTTTTAAGTTGGGTCTCCGGAATGCCAAGCATGAGCCCTTACCACTCGGGTACGGGCTCGTTGGATTGTTAACCATAATTCCTTCAATATCCCTCTCCTTATCAAACTACCTTTTATCCCAAAAAAACATCCATGAAGGAGGAATAGGAGTTGTGCACAAGGAGGATGATGAAATAATACAAGTGAATGAAAATAAAAGAAAAGGAAAAGGAGAAAAAGGAGCTCGGGTTGGCCCCAATGCCCGAGTCGAGTTTATGCCTCGCCAAGGATAAACTCCCCATTCTGGACTCATCAACGCAAATGGATTCCCAATTCAACACTTCGATTAAATATTATTTTAAGATAACCTATGAAAGTAATTTAATATTTAATTTGATAATATTAAAAATTAAATATACCGCTAATATTTGAACAGATTAGATTTCCTCTAAGCTCATGGTCTAGGGTAAAAACCATATTCTGGGACCAAATGAGTGGTCATAATAATAATATAAGGTCATATTATAATGTAAAAGTATAATTTACCCCTCACGAGCATCCAACAAAAAAATTAAAATTTCTGCTCAAAACGACAGTCCAGAAAAACTTGGGTTCTTACAAATTTCCTACCATAAAAGTTCTTGTCCTCGAGAGGTCGATGGAAGGACAAGTATCCATGCTAATAACCCAATAATCTACACAACTAAACTATCTATACTACGAAATAACCATTCATATATTAATATAAACCACCTTCTACACATAAGATATTTTAACTATGACTGATCTTGTACTCCCCAACATAGGAATACCCCTATCGTCATCCTAAAAAGAAATGAGAAACTTAGAAGCTCAGAGAATACACTGTATATTAAGATAAACAAGGAAAACAACCCTTAAAAGGCCAATGGTTCACCCTAAACCATATGTATTTCCTTATACCTCCCCTAGAGTGAAACCACAATAGGTTCACTCTTCAATAGGGAAGAACATAAATAATTAAAAAGGATCTCGGTGTTGTGTCAAAGCACAATCAGCATAATCAAGATGGATCAATATAGTTCCTGATTTTCGTTTACAGAAGTTCACTAATATTGTACAATAATGTGTGTCCAAATCTCTCTGAGCCATGAAATCATCATGTAGAAACCTAACTGGGATATAGCCATAGGTCAACAGTCTTTCACATAGGGTTCCCTAGAATATAACAGACATTGACCTACAAGGGTTCAAGTGCAAACCAAGGGTCTCTTTGTCCTCCACCTATCCCTATATAAAAAGTCTCACAACTGGGTCCTAAGGTCTAAAATTCTATCCCAAAAGATCAAGACCACTAAAAAGAAGGAATATATCACAATGTCCAACGACGGTCAAAACTAAAACACACAGCCTAAGAGGGCCAATATCCTTTCTGACCATCCTCATAAAGAACATCTCCATGGAGATCACAACCAATGCCAATGATAAACTAAAGTGACACTCGTCGTGTATCCGTATAAGAAAATAACCCAAGTAAGTCCAGTTCACAAGAAATGTCTTGGTATCTATCAGCATCATATTCTATGATCAACTAGATAACCAAAGTCATGAGAAACAACTACCTATACAGGGTTCACTAGAAAGGCATGACATGACATATTGTCCTACTAGGGTCACTCCACCACCTGTGCATGAGGAATGACTCATCAACCTGTCAACAAAAACTTTTCAACGTTGATCCACATAACCTACAATTTGACTAAAAGTATGTGTAAGAATACCCAAAGTTCTCATTCTTTAATAAAAAACACAATAGCATGCCTATATGATGTGAATCCTATGTTCCAAGTATGATGCTTGAGACTCCATTTCCTTTCCCAGAAAATAATTAAAACCCATCCCTAGAATTTCACCATTAGGCAAGATCCAGAGATCCATTTTCAATAAAAACACCCACACAACATGTGTGTCCGTTGAGGTGAAAATAAAATAAAACTGTAAAATCACAAAATCAGAACAACAATCCCATACCCTTAAAACTAGGACATCCTACAAGAACAATTGTTCTCGGTGGTCTAGTATAATATCAATAACTATTTCCCACACATTCCTAATACTCATTTCTACCATGTACCAAATAGAAATTTCCAAAAAAAAAGATACCTCCTCTAATACCACTTTGTAATATCATGTCCCAGAAGACACTAAAATGGTGCTCCGAGCCAATTCGCCACAAGGCCTCAAGCGCGGCTCCTTGTAAGCCAGAGGCAGTCGACTAAAAGCGAGGACTTATTGTGTGATAGTGGGGAGAGAATTCCCTCATAAAAGAGTATGAAACCATTGTAAATAACTAATTATCATAAAATTTAGAAAGTAAACAGATTTCTTAAGCAAGAAACAAATGAAATAGAATAAGTTGTAATAGTAAAATGTTGTAAAAGCCTGAATAGATATGCAATACAATAAAACACTGGTCACCCACTTATCCAACCATATAGATGCATTCAAAAAAGAAACGTAAAGTAAAAGTTCAATTCTCTATTACTAACTCTGATCCAACCTACATACCCAATCTCCAGACACTATTTAACTACACCAGCTAGATTAGTAGAACCACATGAGTAGCTCTGCTTGACCATGAAACAATTTGATTCATCCCTATCCAACTTGAAAATCATTCTCATCATGAAATTAAGTCATAAGGTATACATGTACAATGAGGTGAACATGCATGGGTGAGAAATAATCTCAGTAGGGAAACCGAAAATCAACCTATAAATGTGGTGTTAAATGTGTATGAAACAACTATTTGATCAGCCTAGATGGAACACATCATAAGGAAGTAAAAAAAATGTGTAACCAAAGTCGAACCCAATGCCTGTAATCCATGTCAACTAGAAAAGTTCCACCATGGATGTATATACATATATATATTCTAATACATGTATATTCAATTACCTATACACATATAAATAAATATGAATATTCAATGTATGTGAATCAAATAACAAGAAACCACATCATTAGTCGATTCATGGGAGCATAAGTCTGATCGCCTAGATATACTGTGAAAGGTCATTGAGCTATACATTATTCCTCTCATGTCATTTATCACTATGTTGCTCTCTGGTTCCACAATCCCATTGGTATGTACCTACTACAACCAACCCCAGAATTATATATCTAAGCAAGATACGTCACCATATGGGGAATGATCTTCCAACACCTAGGTTCACCCATAATCGTCTACAATCACAATATACGATATTGTATACCAACAGTCAATCCTTTAAAATGTCCCTAGTTAGAAAACAGGGAGAATAAGCCCATGAATCCAACTGAGAATCAGAAAACCTTTCCTGTAGGCATATCAAAACCATGCTCTCATGCATATGAGAACTCACCTGTAGGAAAGGTAGAACCTTCACGTAGGAATATCAAAGACTCCTCATAGGCATATAGAAACCTCAACCATAGGCATATCAGAACCTCACCCGCAGACATATCATAGCCTCACTGACAAGCATATCATTCATCTCATGAGCCTGTCCAAGTCATTCTTACTACTAGAATGCAAGTATCACTCAAGGGATAGAAATAACCATGTAATGTTTAAGGTCTGGATACCAGGAAGAACCACTGGAAATCCCAACAAAATATAGAAAGTTTCCTTACATCAGGATCAAAAGACAATAACTAGGATGCACCTCTGGTAAACAGTATTGCATCATCAAAACCATTTCATATATAAAAAAACGAGTCTAGGTGGGCTGAAGACCCAAACCCACACTACCTCAATATCCTTGTGAACATACATGTTTGGAACATGTTCTATAGGACACATGAATACCATCTCTACCCAAACCTGATGTAACAACTCTGGGTCATTCAAACAACGGAAACCCATAGGTTCCCTCATGTCAAACACTGAGGGGGAATCTTACTCGGCTTTATCTAGGTAAACACAAACGAAGGCATCTTACACGGGATACTTAGCAAAAAAATAAGGGAGGAATATTACATGGGATCCTAAAAAGTAGAACAAAAAAGGAATCCGATAACAAGGATCCTCACAATGTAAAATAGGTTAGGGATCCAAAAAGGGACTCTCTAGTTTAGTTCATAAGTAAAGGAACCCCTCAAAGAATCATTTGAATTACCCGATCTCACGGCCTTGTATGCCAGAAGGGAACATCTCACAAGTGAAATGTCCAAAAAAATAATAGGTCATGAGAGATTTCTCACAGCTCATCTCAGATTAAATGCCTCATCTAAATTGGTCTGAACACCCAACATATCATCCATTCCAATTCACACTTTATGGTGACAATTGAACACGATAACTGGATGAAGAACCTCTCCATATAGATATACACCCAAAAGCACCATTAATATTACATCTAAATTTCATTAAATATCAACCAATGTGATATTTGTGAAAAAATTCTCAGAATGGACTACTCACACGCCCAGTCCTGACTTCCAGGGTGCGAGATACCCCAATGCTACTTTGTTGGAGAAGTACTTGGCCAAAACACATAGGATATTCATGTATAGTATTACATGGTATTTTGTTAATGTATAGTGCATCCACTATTCTCAAAACCTCACCCTATGTGAATTTTCACCCAGACATATGCCCATGTGCCACTACATGGCGTGTACTCCCAGTACATGACGTGTACTCCTTAAAAACCACTATTCTATGTTTCTTCTCACACTGTAAGTCACATAGACAACAATTACACAAAGTGTACTAAATTTACATAGATTTTAAATAATTAAAAATTTTCTTCCTCAAATATTAAGAACACCTGGTGTGTTCTACTAGAACACACGTCGTGTATCCATGGATTCTCTATGGGAAATCCCTCAAAACGCCTGAAACGACCTTTTCCCCGCCGAAACAACAGATCGAGTACCATTGTATTACTAGCAATAAATATAAGGATTTGAAAACAGAAAAAATAATCTATTAAGGGAATATATGTTGAAAATTTAAAAGGCCCTACCTTCTGGCGAAAACTACTGAAGCTTCTGTTGATTTCACCATCAGTGGTTGTCGTATGCCGACTGAGCGCGTCGAGAGCTTCGAATCATTACCCCTCTTTCTTTCCATGTCCCTCAAAATATTGATCTCCCTTTTCACCCAAAAGGAAACGACCAGGTAAAAGTCATAGGAGAAATACTCATGGAGGAATAAGAAAGAATAGAGGAGAAATAAAAGAAAAAGGTAATGAAGAAAAAGGGGCCCGAGGTGGGCCCAACACCAGACTTGAGTTTATGTCTCGCCTAAGCTGAAATCTACATTCTGGACTCAACAAAGTATATGGAATCTCAATATGAATCTACATTTAAATTTCATTTCCAAAAAAACATGCACAAACAATTTAATATTTAATTTAATAATATTAAATATTAAATATTCTGCAAAAAATCAAACAGCTATGATTTCCACCAAACTCTTTTCCTAGGGTAATCACCCAATTCTATGACCAACTGATTGGTCATAAAAAATACTTGAAGTAATTTTCAAATAGAAAAGAACATTTTACCCCCAATGAGAATCCAATAGTAAAAATTCATATTTTTCCTCAAAATAACAGTCCGGAAAAAACGGGTTTATAAAAACTCCGCAACAATATCCTTATCATCCCTGAGAATTTAGTGAATGGACTAGCCGCCATGATCATAACTCGAGCATCTACACAACCAAACTATCTAGACTATCCAATGACTAGTCTTATAAATTAACAATCAACTTCTACATGGAAGATATTTTAACTACGAAGGATCTGGTAGTCCCCAATATAGGAATACCCATATTGTCATATTAAAATAAATCCATGAAATCAAAAGCTCAAAGAAAACATTATAATTTAATCTAAATGAGGATAAACATCCTCAAAAGACCAATTGTGCACTCCTCACCATATTTATTTCCTTACACCTCTCTTAGAGCGCAACAACAATAGGTTCCCTCCACAATAGGGAGGAACATTAAGAAAGAAAAAGGATCTATGTGTAGGGTCAAAGCTCTGTCAGCATACTCAAGATGAATCAAGATAGTCATTTATCGTCTCTTACAGGAGTACAATATTATTGTACAAAAATCCATGTCCATATCCCTTGATCCACGCTAACATCTTTCATAAACCCTAACAGGATTTATCCATGGGTCAACCTTCTTTCACACATGTTTCCCTCGAATTGAAAATACATTGACCTACAAGGGTTCGATTTAAAACCAAGGGTATCTATATCATCCGACTATCCCTACAAAAAACCCTCAAAATTGGGTAACAATGGATAACCACTGATCCTAAAATATATAATTTTCTGAAAATAAGGTAAAGATCACAAGAACCAATGATGGTGAAAACCGAATCACACGGCCTACGGAGGACCTCATCATCTCCGAGCATCATCTAAAAGAACCTCCCCTTGGAAGACACAACCAAAGAATAAAAGAAATATAACTGACATTCATCGGGTATCCTTATATAAAAACACCCCAAGGTGGAACAATTCACTTGAAAAAAGATGGTATATATCGGCATTATATGCTTCTATCCGACTAGATAACCATTGTCCCAAGAAATTACTAACAATACGGTGTTCAATAGAAATTTATCCCATGCCATATTGTCTTAATTGGTTCACTGCACCACCTTTGCATGAGGAGTGATTCATCATCCCCTCAACAAAAATTCCTCACTGTAGATCCGAATAATATGCAATCAGAGTAAATGTATGTGTACGAAAACCCAATGGTCTCCGTCATTAGTAAAAACACCCACTAGAATTTCTATATGCTATGAATCTATCATGACTAGTATGATTCATGAGATTCCTACTGCCATTGTTGGCCAAGAATCAAAAATCATCCCTGGAATCTTACTAGTGGACAAGAACAAGAGATTTATAGAAAATAAAAACACCCACACAACATATGTGTTCCTATAAGAGAAACTCATATACAACTATAACATCGCAAAATCATAACAACAATCCCATTGGCTAGAATCCTAGAATTCCTACCTAAAATAGTGATATCAACACACCAGTCAGATATCCCTCATAGGTTCCAACAAATTCCTAATAATCATATCATCCATATCCCAAATAGTAAAGATCTCGAAAAAGAAAACTCCTCTGATACCACTTTTTAACATCTCGACCTAGAATCCACTAGACCAGTTCTCTAAGCCAGTTCACCACAATGTCTCAAGCACATTTCCCTGTATGACAGAGGCTGTCGACTAGTATCAAGGGCCTATGGTGTGATAGTGGGAGATTTATCATTCATACCAGAGTAAGAAAAAAGTGTAAATAACTATGTATCATACACAGAGGAATGTAAACAGAGTGAGAAAGCAATATCCAACTCAAATAGAACAAGTTGTAATAGTAAGACGTTGTAAAACCCCGAAAACCTATGCAATATAATACCACACTAGTAACCCACTGGGCCAACCATACAAATACAAGTACAAAATAAACTGAAAGTAAAAGTATAAGGCTCTATTACTAACTCTGAGCCAAACCATGTACCTGATCTCCGAACACCATTAAACTACACCAGGCCGATCAGTAGAACCTCTCGAGTAGTTGTGCTCGATAATGCAACATTGGGAATCATCCCTATCCACCTTGAAACTAATTCTCATTTTTAAGAGTAGACATCAGGTCTACACATACACTTAGGTGCACGTATAGGGGTGAGAAATAATTTCAGTAGGTCACCTTCACAAGAAACCTAAAATTGTGCTATTAAAATTTTATAAAACAAGAATGTGGTTAACCAAACTAGAACACAATTGAACGACGTAAACCAATGTACAACCATAGTTGAACACAAGGTCTGTAATCCTTGACAACAAGGAAATATCAACCATGGATGTCCAAATATATATGTTTATACATGTAATGTCCCATACCTATATAAATATACATAAATATGAATATTTAAGAGTATATGAGTCAAATAACAAGAAACCACAGCAGCAGTCGATCCATGGGACAACAAGCCCGATCGCCTGGAAATCTTGTGCATGGGAATTGAGATAGACATCATTCAACTCAATCAATTTATAATTATGTTGTTCTTTGGTTAAAAAATCCAATCATCATGTACCTGCTTCGACCAACACCAGAATTATATCTCTGATCAAGCTACATCACCATAGAGGGAATGCTCATCCTATACCGTGGTTAACTCAAACTCGACTCCAATCAGAAACTAATATATCGTATAATGACTGCCAATCCTTTAAAAGGTCACTAGTCAAAAAACAAGGAGCATAATCCCATGAATCCATCCGAGACTCAGAAAACCGTGCCCACATCCATATCAAAACCATGCCCTTAGGCATATGAGATCCCGCCTGCAGGCATAATTGAACTCGTCTGTAAGAATATCAGACCCCACCCGTAGGCATATCACATCCTATCATACAGGTATATCAGAGCCCGTCCCATAGGAATATCACAACCTCTCCCATATGCATATCATTCAACCCATGAGTCCATATAAAGCATTCCTACAATGGGAATCCAAGTATCACTCAAGGTGTAAAAGTAAACATGTAAGGATGAACGACCAGATAAGAGGAAGCACCTCTAGAAATCCCAAAAAAAATTCAAAGACCAATCACATCATGTTTCAATATCCACCATCATTGAATCACCTCTGATAAACACTAATTCATTAGTAAAACCATGTCTGATATTCAAAAACGAGTGAGGGAGGCATGAATGCCCAACCCAACACTAATTCTATTGCCTTGTGGGCTTAAGGGTCTAGCACTAGGTCTAGGTGATACTTGAAAATCACCTCAACCCTAACCTGACATAACAAATCATGGTCGGTCAAATAATAGGCACACGATGGGTACCTTAAGTCAAACAGAGAGTATTCATCCTCCTCAGGATCCTCCAGGTAAACATGAGCGGAGACATCATACATATGATCCTTTGAAAAAAAGGGAGGCATCATACATGGGATCCGTGGGTTAATAACTAAAAAGGATCTTATAAAATGGATCCTAACAAAGTAAAATGAGATTTAAATCCTACAATGGACTCTTTTCATTAGTTCATAAGTATAGGTATCCCGCAAGGGATCCAAGAAAGTATCATTTCCCATGCCCTCATAGGCTAGAAGGTAACATCTCATAAAAGATATTTCTATAATATAATAGGTCATAGGAGATAGCTCACAACTCATCTTAGATTGAAGGCCTCAAGTAAATTTGTTTGAACACCCAACCTAACATCCACACCAAGTCTCACTCTCATGTGACAAATTAACTCGATAACTAGATGAAGAACCTCTCCATTTAGATATAATCTACCAAAGAACCATTTATATGGCCTTTAAATATGAATAGGATTATACCATTGTGATCTAAATGGAAAAATTCTCATAAAGGACTACTCACACGCCCAATTACAACTACCAGCGAAAAAGATACACGAAAAATATTAAACTAGGGAAGTGCATGGCCAGAAAACATTGGGTCTTCATGTACAGTTGTACACGGAGTGCATTTTACTGTACATGGGGTGTAATTTTTACAACACATCTCCTTGTATAATTTTTCACCTAGAAACATGTCCATGGGATACTACACAGTATGTACTCCCAGTACACATCGTGTACTCCTTAAAAACCACTATTTTGTGTTTCAGCTTACATGACCAGTCACACGACCAAAAACTATATAGTGTGTATTCAAATTACACGGTGTGTAATTAATAAAACATTGTCGTCCCCAAATAGAAAACACACACATCATTTTCCCCTAGAATAATCACAAGGTCTCCTGGGTTTCCCGACGGGAAATCATTAAAAACACCAGAAACACCAGTTTTCAACCCTAAAACAAAACATCAAGCCCCATGGGATTACAATAAGGAAATATGATGCATTTAAAAACATAAAACAAAATGTTTTATGGATATCTATGGAAACAATTTCAATGTCCCTTCCTTTGGGTGGATACTGCCAATGCTCCGGTTGGTTTCACCATCTACAGATGTCGAACGACAACTCGGTGCACTGAGAGCTTCAAATCAGCACCCTTCATTCCTTCCATCTCCCTCTCTTTTTGAGTCACCCATTTCACCCAAAAGAAAACAAACAATTTGGAGGCATAGAAGATGTGTTCAAATAGGATAAGGAGGAAGTGAAAAGAAATAAAATAAAATGAAAAGGGAAATAGAAAAAAAGGGGCACGTGTCGGCCCTAGTGCCCGAATCGAGTTTGTGCATCTCCTCGGCTAATCTACACATTTAGAACTCAATAGTGTAAAAAAAATATAAATATGAAAATACGTTTAAATTTTATTTCCAAATGAACCTACTTGAATAAATTAATATTTAATTTAATAATAGTATATATTAGATATTCTTCTGAATTTAGAAGAACTCATATTTCCACCAAACATCATTCCTTGGGTAAAAACCTTATTCTAGGACCAACAGAGTGTTAAAAAAATTATCTGAGGTCATATTGTAAAAGAGAAAGACCATTTTACCCCTCATGAGAATCTGACATCAAAAATTCAAATATCTGCTCAAAATGACAGTCTGAAAAAACACGAGTTCATACAATATATATTATCAACCTCAAATTTATGAACAATATGAGCAGACTATCCAAACACATTAGTTTATATTGAAATAATTATCAATTGAAATAAAAATAGGATATGATTAATATCTTCCTCTGGTCAAGTTCTCATACAATAATTAATTCCAAACATGATTTACAATGGATCCATACGAATCTATTTGTGGGTAGAGGCATAGAACAACTGCATGTTGGGATGAATCTCGGTGCTGTAAACTAGTAATTCAAAAAATCATTGAGGAGGTAGTTGAAAATGTTATAACCATTTACTTGCACATCATTTCTACTCAGATTAGATAGAATATTTATGATTAAAATTCTCAATAATACCAAGATATTTCTATTAGAAACATGGTTTTTTACAAAAATATCTAGAGGGAATAATGTGATGATATTATGGAATATGGAAAATAAAAGTCAAAGATTAATTAGAAACTATGAGATCCTTGATCACATCAGATTAGTGGTCTACCAACAAACAACGCCACCCATCATTTCTCAAGTAAATTATGTATTTCACATATAACTATTGATAGTGTACATACAATAACCCTCACTAGTAATCAATTCATGGGTGGTACCATTGGTGAATGATCTTTATTATAAAGATAATATGGTCAATATCATAGTTCATAGAAACAATGTTCTATGAAATTACACAATTCACCTTTTCAATATGTTTTGGTGAAATTAAATGTCTGAAGAAGTGATGTGGGAAATAGGGGAAGTGATGAAATAGAGTTAACCTAATACATTTTTGTGTTATTCATGAAACTATTTTACGTAAAATTTCTTAAGTGGGGATGATTGTAACAACCTAAACTTCTATAAATAAAATATCCCTTATGATATAATTAAATGACTTATTATGTAATATCGTTAATAAAAGAACGTTAAATTATTTTTTATTATATCCCATTATATTTAAATGACCATTATGAATATTTACCATTAATAAAATAGTTGGTTTATAGTGATCACTTGATTAGTATAAATATAGGGTTTTATCAAATCTAATTGAAATCGAGAAATAAAGTCATGTAATAAACTAGTGAAATATTAACCTTTGAATCCCATTTATCGAATATTAAAATGGAGATATAATCATTTATTTTTTCCCTTTATGAGGAATAATTTGGGATCCAATGCCTTAATCAGGAGTTAAAACATCTATTGATGATGTTCAAACTCATCGAAATCATGACCCAAACCAAGTATGTTGAACCACCCCAATAATGTTCTACCATTGAACATCGTAATCTTAGAGATCTTGATTTTGTATTAAATGGATATGTATCAAGACTATATAAATCTGATTATATACATTTTTGTCATTGATTAATGAATATATATTCTTCTAATTATTGTTACCTTATAATTTTTTTTACAATTAAGAAATAATATTTTTTTGGATAATATTTTTAATTCAATTAAGGATTTTATTTAGATAAAATATTTTGTATTTGAAATAAATAATATATTAATAAAATTTTACAACTATATAATTTTTATTAAATATCATTTATCATATTATATTTATGTTCTGAAATGTAATTTTTAATAGGTTTTAAAAAATATTATTGTTAAAAAAATCCACCACTTCTCAACAAATGATGATTATTATTTTAAATGATAAATTAAACATATTTATAAAATTATTTTGATAAAATTAATATTAATTTTTTGAATAATGACATCAAAAATTTACAATGATGATTTTTTCATAATTTATTGAGATATTTGAATTTTTAGGTTAAAAATTAATCAACTATAAATATATTTTGTGTATTATGGAATCATGCTGACGTGAAATTGGTCTAATAAATATAATAATGGGTATATAGAACAAAATATATGTTTTTTCTTTAATTTATTATGATTTTATGTTCATTTTTTAAATTTTATAATGCCTTTCTGAATCCTTGAAACCCATTAATATGTTTTATGATTTTTAAATTAATTCGTTGTGAGTATGACATACTTCTGCATAATAAAGGTTGTTATTTTATTAATTTCAGACATTGGCCATAAAAAACACTGAAAAAATATTCCATATGAAATAATGCATGTGAAAAAACTATATCAAGCTTTATGGGTTTTCATTATTTTATTATATACCATCCAAAACAACTAATTGAGAAATAATAATTTGATCCCAACTCATTTACTATATAAACCCATCTAAGATCAGATTTTTTTTCACTCAAAATCATTGGATCAAATAATTAAACTGACCTCCTCTCACTGGAGTTCTCTTATTGTGCCCATAAACTCTCAATAATCACATCCCAATCTTTTGGAGTCACACACTAAAGAAAGGGATACCCACCTCTACTTCTTTATAAAAGATTATTTATCATCATATACATTCTATTTCCAATTATGAATATTCGTATATGTATTTGCATTACCCGATTCCTTCACATTACATGCACAAATTATTACCAATCCATCATCATCACACAAACCCATTTTATGAAATTTTTTGTGACGCTGTTATATGGTTTAAATTTCACCTTAAATTTTCCATCCAAAACAACATTATAGTGAATACAATACCCATTTCCTTTCAAAGATGTCAATATTTATACATATACACTTCATTGATAGTGAACTTAAATATTTGTATTAGAAACTCATTAACCATGGAATAGAATATGATGATGTGATATACATGTCACTCTTAAGTATGATAATGAAATGCAATTGAGGTGTTCGCCTAAAATCATTGATTGATCCAATGTATTGGGTAATGCTTCATATCATCAGGCCTCTTGTTGGGATATAGAGGGGTCATGGTCCCTTTGGGGGACTTTTTCCATTATGATTTGTTAGTCGTTATCCTAAACCTATGTCTATGATGTAGTGTTTTAAGATGTTTTCTCATTTACCTTTTTTCCATTAGGATTATAAAGATATATCATGGATCATTGTTCATGTTTACGATCCATACTCATTTTATGACTCATTTTTTTCCAATTGTATTGGATATATTATTCTCTAAACATTGTTCCATGTTTATTCCCATAATTGTCTTTATAGATCACCAATTTATTATATAGGTCTTGTGGTTATAACATTCAAATTTACAATCCATGGTATTTTAAAATAATATCATGGAATTTATCAATAATGTTGTTGTATACTATGTTCATAATGTTATTATTTTACCTAATTCTCCAATACACTACAACTCTCTATCTTCTTGGTTTTAATATGTGTAATTTTATGTTATAAATCACGAATGAATGTGTAATGAATAATAGATTTGTTATAATAATTAAAAAACGTCTTACATATGATATAATGGTTTAACCAATTTATTACATGAATAATCAAATCTAGGTACTGATCATGAATTTACATGCACGAACCGATTTAAAGACCCATATTTGACAACACGACCATATTAAATTAATATTGTCTTTAGTATAGATAAAAAATGAAACATTTTATACAATATATATTTTACCAAATTAACATATTTTCATGTTCTTAGTGGAATTTAATATCCCTTTCATATTATTGAATCATAAATCTAGATTATATCACCATCAAAATATACCACCTACTTGGATAGGACTATCAGAAGTGCTAAAAAGTAGAAGAATACCTTAATGATTCATATATAATATCTATCTAATATCAGAAAGTTGAAAAGAAAAAATCTATCTTTTGACCCAACAAACTATCTAAAATATCAACCTTTTTAGGTTTCACAAATATACTAGACAGTAAAATCACATACCCTAACAAATGTACCTATTTATTACAAAATTAGTAATGTTTTATCATCCAAAAAATTTTATTCTATTTCATTGAACAAAATATGATATCCAGAGGATAACCTTGTTTAGGCAGCGACTAAGAGTATAATTTCATATAATTTGAAAACAAAAAAAATGTTTTTAGATATGAGTGGATGATCTCATTCATTAAGTCTATAAAATCACAACTGATCATCCAAATTTTTTTAAAAAATACAATTATGATTATAACTCTATAAAACCATTCTTTGAGAATAAAAAAGGATCACAATAATCTTATGTTCTCATTTGAATAATACTATTGAACTATAAGACCCTAGTTATACTACCAACTCCATCAAATCAGGAGGTTCCATACATTATAGTGATATCAATATTGGATTCATACAAAGAGTTGGGATTATGATGATTGTGACCTCCATCAAATTAGGAATTCACATGAAGTACATTGGAAAAAAATCATGATTAAAATTCAAAATAGAATGAAATACTATGGGAAGAATCACACCATATCTAAATGTGATACCCATAAACTAGGTTGAGATCATCCCAATAGTCATTAGATGGTTTCATGAAGTCCTATCTATATAAACCACTCTCGGTGAATGCTATAAGAATCAAATCTAGTGGAAATTAAGGATATCAATATTTCATCATTTTCTAAGTGTTTAATATAAGAATTATTTTAATCAATCCTAAGGATAACATGAAATAAATGATTGTTAATTTTTTTGTTAATTAATTAAATTCCATTAACATATACTACTATATAATATTCATGGTATCTATAAATTTCAAAAAAAAAATTCCCAATAACATAGTGGGATAAAACCACAACAAGAAAAATTAATTCCTTATCAATATAACTAGCTGAATATAATGAAGAGAAACATTACTTCAATAATGAAATAAACAAATCTGATGAAATTTTAAATGTTATGGGGAAGATCTATCACATTTTCTATATCTTCATAATATTATTTTTGGTGTAGTATAATAAATGCTAAAAATCAATTTTTAAACCATACAATCATCCTATTCCCATGAAATTTGTCTACCATCAGTAATTAAACCAATCTTCTCTCACTACTTATATGATACATGTCCTCTGTTAAATTTTTAACTAATAATAAAACCCATAAAACCTTAACAGGGGTACACCTATGATCATACTTTGGATTCATTTTTATATTCAATTATGTTCTCAATTATTTTTTATTGTGAATTCCAACAATATCACTATAAGTAGTGTTTCCTCCAAAATTAATGGTACTCCCTTGGTGGTGTATCACAAAAAGAATATAATTTGACTATCCAAAATACATTGGTAACAATCTTTATGATAACTCCATTGAGTTAGAATTTTTTAATCTATATTCTTAGCAATTATTCAACTACATAATTCTTGAAAACAATAAAATACCTACATAATAAAAAAGAACCAATATTTATACTAGAAAAAAGATATTGAAGGTCTAGTAAGAATCCATGTTAAAAGGTTTGGTTCAATTATTATTACCTACATTACTATCTCATATAATAAATTTTGGATATATTTCCTCACATGTACTGGAATAGATTGTTATAATATATCCATTATGTTTGTAAATCTAATATTCTCAACACTCTCCAACCCTAAAGAAAAATACTAATTACTCTACCAAATGTGCAATTCATTGCTTTAGAAAAATATCTCCATGAGATATATTTCTAATAAACCATGATTTATCCATATCTAGGGTCTCATATAAATGAGTTTGATAATCCATCCTGAAATTTATCCTATACAGGTCCTCATGGACCTACAAATCCCACTAGAATTATTATTTTCTCCAAAAACATATTTCACTAATATTAAAATTCTCATATATAAGGTATTTATCTACAAAAAGTATTATTTAAATAGAATAGATCATGTATTTTTTCTTGTGTCCTATACTCATGAAAAAAGGGTGTGGTGGTGCTGCTTATGATTGTATGTTGAAAAGTAAATTATAAATACCATTCATGGTAAAAACCTTTATACGTTTAACTAAATATCCTTATTATTTTTATACATTATTTTTTAATCCATAAGAGTATCCATTATAATTTCTCATTCAACAGACACACTACCTCCCTCATAGACCTTAATTTGGATCTATCATGATGGAAAATTTATAAGATAACTTACACCAAACACTCTATATCTAAACAAATGATATAAAAAATATATTGGAGGAAACAATAACATTAAACATGACCCACTACTCAATGAAATCCCAGAAAATATATGGAATTCTAATAATAGTTTATATATATACCCAATAAAAATGCTATTTGGTTCATTATACAAAACATATATAGTTCCTATCCTTAGTAACTAAGATATAATCAAGGAAAAAATCATCATTTATGATTTTAGTTAAGTATGTTTTCAACAATAATATATGAACAAGAAAATATAAAACAAATTATCATCACCTTGGCTATCCAAATGATATTTTAAAATAATTTATAAGATTATAATTTCCATGATTATTTCATGAGGACATACATATTTACAATTATTCGTAAATACACCACCTCTTTCCACTATAGTCTAAGAGAATAAAAAATTAATAAATCAATTAAGTTGTTTTAGGTTGGGTTTTCCTAATGGTGTTAATAAACCATTGGGAAATAAAAAATTTTACACCCAATTTAAGGTTTCTTGTCCCAGACCGTCCCCAACCTCCGCCTCAGACCCCATCCCCCCTCCCCAATCTCTATCTCCTCCCGGCCTCGACCTCCGCTTCCCGACCCCCTCCCTCTCCTCCAGTGGCGTTCCCCTTCCCCACTCGGCTCACTCTCTGATGACGACGTATCCCTCCCCTCTCGGCTCTCGGTGACGTTCCCCCCTCCCCTATCATCTCCCACTCCTGGTGACTTCCCCCTCCCCTCAATCTCCTCCGACGATATCCCCCGGACCCCTCTCCAGTCACGCGCAAGACCCCCCATGGCCAAACACCACACGGGACGCCCCCCATCTCAACTCCCTCTCCTCCAGCCAGGGTTCTTGATCTGTATTTTCCCATTGGCTTATATATTATGAATTATTTGGATAAAATGTTTTTAAGAATTACAGATCTAGGATTTGGGGATCATATATAACATTGAATTTAGGAATTTATTTTTTGATCAGCAGTGCTCTTAATTTTTAAACAATAGATGAGTTGATGTTCCTTTATATTCATAATGGGTGGGGTGCACATGGATTAACATAAAATATTAAATTATTTATTGAATTTTAAATTTTGATTTTGTTTGAATTTATATATTGGTATATTAGGATGATTATAATTCTAAATTATATAATCATATAATATTTTTAAAAGATTTATTAATATTTTATCCCTTATTATTAGATTTATCATCATATAAACTCTTTTGATGTTTACTATGATATCAGTTTTTTTAATCTTTTCTGATACAAATATTTCCCTAGAAGGGGAAGTTATATATAAGTGTACATTGATTTTTTTTAAAAATCATATCATATAATATTCGTAAAAGATAATTTTTTTATTTTATATCATTTAGGAAATTATTTCTAAACATAACATATCATTAGATTCATTTTTATGAGAATTAATATAATTTGAATTTGAAAAATATCAAGATAGTAATTTAAATAAAATATAAACTATTGAAATATCATTAATATTTTAAATTTGTCTACAAAATTTTTATAACTCAGTAATTCAGCAATGTTATATTATTAGTATTTATTTTTTAATTCATTTACATGATTTTTATATTATTTCACAAAGCACATTATCAGTGTTGCATAAGCATTTGACGTAATTTCTCAATCACAAAAACAATTCATGATTTTAAAATTTATACATATTTAAAATAATCATTTTTATCTAAACATAACGTTTTTTTACTTTTCACAGTATATTACAGATATTTTTAGCAAGAGAGTGATATTTTTGACATTAACATTTTCTTAAAATTATATAAATGTTATAATAAAATTCTAGTGGAAAAAAATTGAAACAATTTCTAAATCTGGATAGTTACGTTCGAAAAAACAACTCCAATAAAAGTATAGCTGTATTTAGGGATATTTTGAGTTCTTACCACAATTTTATAACCAATTTTTCTTTATTTTACCAAATATGAGGTGAATATTATTTTCTATAATTACAAATCATAGTGAAAAATATCTGTGTGTACTATTTAATAAATTGAAATCAATTTATTTATAATATGGAATCAATTTTCTAATATTAATTTTATTATTCATAAATATATTTTAATATAACACATTAAAATTAAAAACATTACAAATGTAGATTTTAGTAATAATCATTAGCTTATACCAAAGTCTTGTAAAATAATCATTTCTTTGTAACTAATTGTATTTTATACACTATAATAAAAATTATGTTCTATTTCATTCAAATTTAAAAATTAGGACATTTAAAGTACATATTTTAATTAAATACTAATACTTTTACACAAAGTAAAATTTTCAACTTTCATTAAAAATTAAAACATTTTATTTAATAAAAAAACTTCCTATGTTATTGTATATTTGAATAATTTAGAAATAATTATAATTCAATAAAATATACATTCTTGAAATGGTATATATTAATTATAATTTCTATACACAGAATTAGGTTAAAATAAATTTTTATGATTAAAATAATTTTGAAACATAAAATAACATTACTGGAAATTGGGGACATATTTTTAGGCATTAATAAATAATTTGAAATTATTTATAACCACTAAATATATTTATATTGGATTGTATATTTCAATTAATATCTAATAAATTGGTGGCTATGATATAATGATCACATTTAAATAATAATATTTTCTATAATATTAATGTTCTCTTAATGGTCAATGTTATGTATTATGTAACATATTGAGAATGGTATTTTGTTATTTTTTTTTCATTTTACACTTTTTTATTTCCTAGGATAATATTTAAATCAAAATATTCACCTTATAAGTCATCCATTTTATTTTCATATTTATAGATTCAACACATTTTCCACCATAATCATTTTTAACTTTTTCTCTAATGGGTCCATCTGTAACTAAAAGAAAAAAGTTTACTATTAGATTTATAGAACAATAATAAGAATAAGAAATTATATGAAATGATAAATGAATCTAAATATGACCTAAAATACAAAACCAGGATTTCATCCAATGATATTTTGGCTTCTTCCTATATAACATTTCATTAATAATTGTTTATATTTTCCTATTCAACGTATTATAATACCAAAAAAATAACTACACCCCACCCTTGTAATAAAATAAGCATCCCAAACTCAGAAACCCATAACGTTAGTTAAAATTATAAATTTTACTCAAACTATTTCATAAGTTCACACAACACCATAAAAATAATTTTCTATTATTCTATAATTAGATACATTATCTCAATATTTTACATTAAATAATCAATATTTCCTCAATGTTTCAAAAAAAATTTATCCTTTCAGACAGATCATATATATTATTCTACATAATTTCACAGGTAATAGAAATATCATAAATGGATGAGAAATTAATTCTAGTCAAGGTAAGCATAATTGATATTAATTGACTATCCTATATAAGAATTTTTTAAATATATTGTTCTGAGAGGATAATAATGGTTCAATTACATAACATAATGAAATAGTACCCAATATCCAATGTAACCTAATTAATGAATCATGACGTACAACATTCATAAAATTATAATACATTAGTCATAGAGAGCCAGAAAATTTAGTTCATAATCATGGGGAAGGTACATGAAGAAGAGATTTATATATTATGCAAAAGGTCCTATAATGAGGAATTTGAACCCATTCATCAAAATCCTAAAATGTGTGATTTGGATTTTCTACTTACGGTTACGATCCATTTTATTCTTACGATGGTTAGTATTCATGTTGGACTCTCTTTATAAGTCCCAATAATTTACCACCTTGGATGTAGATGAAGGATCCAACTATCTTTTTGTCCGTATTAATTCCATGTCATTCGAAAAATTATATGGATGTTTATTTTAATCCATTAATTGATGAGTTAAATACATTATTGTGTATTGGTGTAAGTGTGCATGATGTTGCTGTGAAAAGAATTTATATTGAAATTGGTATTGATGTGTAAAATTAGTGACTTACCAATATATGGAATGTTATCTTTTTGGATCACACATGGTCCAAAAAACATGCCAGTACTATTTGAGAGATAATAAAAAATTCATTCTCATTAATTGAAAAACCTAATTTTGACATTCATCATATATTTTCCCAACCGATCATCCTTTTTAGAGGAAGAAATAGCATTTTAGAGAAGGAAAAATTGAATGAGATGAACCTCTATCAATGATCTAAGGAATAAAGTTAAAATAAATTATCTCTTTACTTCCTCTGATCACATTTGGAAAAAAAATGAACCAAGAAAACATTATTGGCTTGGGGAAAGAATCTAATTGGATAAAATAAAGAATTTTTGGGATATTCCATATTTGTCTGATTTTTTATTCACCTAATGTTGGATTTCGTCCATATTGTGATGAAGTATTTTGATAATTTATTTTATATGGTTTTGGATACAGCATCTATGACCAAAGATAGTGTAAATGCACGATTAGATCATTCCCAAATTTATAGTCAACTAAAACCTGATCTTTTTCAAAACGTCATATCACAAAAGTTAATGAATCCAAAAGAATCATATACACTATCTGATGAAAAAAATTATAAATTTTTCACTAGATTTTAAAATTGAGACTTCCATGTGGTTATAATTCTAATTTGGGATGATGTTTCAGAACTTTTCATATTACTAAATTAAAAATTCATGATTGTGTTATTATAATGTAATGACTACTTCAGATTGGATTAAAAGGATTATTAAATTCTAATATTTATAATGTGATAACAAACATATCAGATTTTCTTCCAAACATTTCTGCAGCAATAGCAGAATAGTATGCACTATGAAAACTAAACGAAGATGTTGATTTAATTTTATGTAAACTAGAAAAAATATTCATGCCAACTTCCATTCACAAACTGGAACATTAATATAACATTTTATTGTTTGAATAAAAATGTGGAGGCCATGTAATTTTCTGATAGATATACCCATTTGATAGATATATATATATTGAAAAAAATGCAACAATGAATCGATTGAAGGTTCAATTGTAGAAGATTATTTCCAAGAGAACATTTAATTTTTTAATCTCTATGTATTTTCAATATGAATATCCCTAAAAATTAACCATGATTTCATAATGAGGGAAATTTTTATGATTTATATAGTAATAAATTAATAGTTTTTAATCATCCCAATCTTGGCATTTACTATGTTTGTGAATTACGAATTTCAAATCATGAACAACATATAGCTAATATATATGTTCTTATCAAATTTGAAGAAGTGACAAAATTTGTACATTGACTGCTCCTATCAATTATTCTATAATCATATTCACAGTAAATTAATCTTGTTTTATTTTTATGTTATTTGATAATCATATCATGAAACTGCATCAATAAATTAAAACAGATTCTCTTGAAGAACATTGAAAAAAGTTTTTTTTACTGGTTTAAAAAACTGGCAACATAAAGTTTTTATAGTTTAACATATAAAATATATTTATTACTTGTTATATTGATAATTGTTTTAGAAAATTTCAGGTATCTCAACATGATGATAAAATTGATAATATATTGTGTATATTGAGTATCCCACCATAAAAAATGGTTAAATCATAACATACATATACGGGGAATAGTTTTCAATTTCGTACATGTTCATTTGCAGAATCAAAAAAATAATGATTAGTGGGGCTATCTTGAGACAATCTCATAATAGAGAAAATGAGGTTGACTTTTACGGCATCTGGATTAAATTATTGAACTGTGTTATCCGAGACAGAATTACATAACAATGATTAAATGTCTTTTTATGGATATTGAGAGAGGCTTGCTAGTTCATCTGTCCCATAGAATCATTAATATTATAAATAAATTTCTTCATGAAGTAAATGAGCCATATTTATTGGATCATCAGGAAAATCATGTTTATTATGAAAATTATTGTGCTTCTTCAAGAGAGGTGGGTGATTGGTGGAGTGTAATAGAAATTAAATCTTGAGAAAATCAATTTACTCAATGTTAATGTGGTTACATAGAAGTACAATGAAATGAAATTTTTTAAGAGACTTCTCTAAATCCATGTTTTTCTGGAAGATAACTAGATATCGATGATGAAAACCCATAGTTAAGGGTTGATGGAGAGAATTATATTAATGATGTTTGAAAATAAATTTTATATAACAAGAGATGATGGCACTAAAAATCATATTGAAATTAATGATTCTATAGAGGAATATGAATATATTGACATCCTCAAATATGAATATGAGGATGAAGATGAACATTTAATAATTATAATGATGGTTATAATCAGGTATAATATATATGTACTTGTAATAGATTTTTTCAACTATTTGATAATAAGTGTCAATTCAGATTTTATATGGACAAGGATATTTATTGTCAGATGTTAGAGGCTGATCTACCTTTGGATGAGTAAGGTGATGGATCATCTAACCCTCAGACTGCTAGTAGTTCAGGGAGTACTCAGAAGGGGAGTTGTCTTGCATGGTTGATGATTCATGACCATATCCTCGAGTGACATCCATGTGTTGTCTTTGATCCATGCATGCAGAGGTTATTTTACCTATTTATTTTTGTTAGATTTCAATAATTTATTTAAATAATAATTGATTGGTCATTTGTTTTTTTTTTTGCTTATTTAATTTAATATATAGTTGTTAGAAAATGGAGTGCTATATTGAGAAATTATTTTTCTAAATCATTGGTTCAATGGGGTGAGATTCTCATAAATGTTCCTCAATAATTGTTTAATTATTGTCTAGTAAATAAATAAATAATATTTATTTTAAAATTTGTTTAATTAATAACCTGTTATAATAAATTTTTTACAGGGTTTATGGTCTTCCAACGATGAGTAAATGTGTGATGCTATCTGGAAGGATTGGGGGGGTTGATGAGTGACTGTTGCTGTCAGTTTTTGTAAAATTTTTGAAGTAAATCGATGATGAATGAAAGAGTGAAAGAGTTTGATGAGGATTATCTCACCCATTAAACTGATTAAATTCTCATCTTATGTTTGGGATGAATTATGTTCATACTCATTGGGTGGTCGTTTTCATAGGATATCATTAGTACCAAATAATGGAAAACCCGTACGTACGCATGAACGCTACTTTCTTTTCTATTTAATATTTTATAGAATGGAATAATAATGATTTAAAGGTATATTATAATTAAAGTATAATATCATATATAATATGATAGTTCCATCCTTTATACGTCCCACATATGGTATTTAACGAATCAAATCACTTTGAGGGGGCGGTAGTCCGCACTTCCTTAAATGAAGATATCGTGTTTACCCAAAATGGAAACCATAAAGGTATGCCCAAAATGAAAAAAAAACAGAAGCTTAAGGAAAACATAAACATATTATATATCATATATAAAAATAGTGACATCATAATGGCCACCTTTGAAGGTGTTAAATGAGTATTGAACAATCATCGTTTCGGGAGGCAGAATTTCACCATCCACGGAAACCATTTGTTCTTTAACCATTTGATGTAGTTGTGTGAGAGTGTAGCTCGAATAAATCTTATAACAACATCCAAGTATATTGAAGATACTGGTGTTGTACAAAATAAGTAAATAAAAAGAGTTTAGGGGGTTGGAAAGGAAAATAAAACAAATGAAAATGAGAGAATGAATTACCTTTAAAAGTGTATCTCCTTTTGATTTGAGCCTAAAAGCTTCCTTTGAAAGGATTCTACCCAAAGGGAATCCTCTAGGATGAGGAGAGGGATGTGGAGAGAGTAAATGGGCAGGATTTGGCCGAGCCAAAGGCTTGAGGAGTGTGTGAAATGAGGTAGAGGTGGGGGCCTTTTATAAGAGGAGAGGAGGGGCACTTTTGGAAAGTAAAGAAATATTACTTTATTTGAAAATGTGTTTCGATTTTAAAGGGTCCCATATTGATATAATTCGTGGATAAGGTGATAAGGGTTCTAAATCCACCCATACAATAAGTTGTGGACATGTGTAGGTCATAGAGTTTACATTATCTTCTCATTTTATTTAAATCATCAAATAATGATGTCATCGCTGCATCATTATGATGTCATAAATAATTTAATTTATTTCATGTTTATAAAAAAATACTATGATGTAGGAAATATTTTTATCTTTCCAGTGACTATTTATAATCAAAATTTAGACTCGTGTAACCCTACTTAAAAACTGTTTTAGTAAAACAACTCATGTTTGTGTCAATTTAATTTTAACATTAAATAAAAATATATTATTGTCATTTTCAAACTAAAGTGGCTCCATGGGGTCCCCAAGTTGGCCCATGGGTTGTATTGGTCGGCCATGACTCACCCAATAGGTGTAGGACAAGTGTCATGGTGTTTTCACATTCTTATAATATCATTTTTACCTTAAATTACACTAATTACCTCTAATCGCGATTTATGAAAAAAAGTTACTATTCACCAAAAAAATTATTTTCATCCCATTGAACCACATTTTACATACTAATGACAACCATGTATGTCGGATTTTCAAAATTCAATACACATTAGTGGTAATCTTTCATTTAACTGAAAAATCAGTTTGCTTGATTACCACTTAGTGGTTTCACTATTCATCAAAAATTGGAGTTTTTCAGAAAAATTCCAAAACTTCACCCTAAGCTATATTTGATATTCCGAATTCAAAAATGAAGTACGTTTTACAAAATTCAAAAAATATTAGTCACATTAATTAATTTAATAATTAATTCCCGCTGTCAGAGCAAATAGCGTGTTTTTATAAAACAATAAGTATCAAAAGATTGACACTAGTTTAAGTCTGTTTTTAAAGTGAAATTAATTCCAACGACAACTATTGGATTTAACGGTAAAAATATTTTCTAATTTAAATTTAAAACCAATTAAAAATATTATCTAATCATATAAATAAATTATATTAAAAAGTGGTTTTGAATTAAAACACAACATTTTACAGTATTCATTAAAAAATGAACTTTATCGGAGAAATACCAAAAAATTACACAAAGTAAAATTTGATTTCCTAATTCTTAATAAGAGTTTTATTTGGTCCAAAAGAATGTATAAGAGTGATAAAAACTATATTTAATGACAGTTCTCCATTAAAAGGCGATAAGTGAACCTTTAGTGAAAACTAGGGCATATACGCCTAAAATTGAATTCTTTCCGTATTTTAATCCTTTAGCTTTTATTGGATAAATGTAAAAACATTTAAAAACATATATAATCATATTTTAGTTATTTCTATCCATTCCAGCCAATACAACGGCTACATGTTAACTACCATTTAAAATAATATTATTTTATTATTAGAGTGCAACATAAGATTCCCAAGAAACTCGTTGTTGCGTGTTGGGTACGCCATCGAGCATAGCGTCCCCTTTAAAGTCATTTCAATATGTTATTCACAAATATGGATAAATATGAAATGTCATATTCTTTATTTACCTGGGGTGTTACATCCTTCCCCCCTTTTGGGAATTGCGTCCTCGCAATTTTAAAATTGCGCTCGGAAACATCCTTGAAAGTCCCACATCGGAACAAGAGTCGGTAAAACAATCACTTTAAAATAAAGAAAGATAAGTACAGAGGTCACCTGAGTTAACCCATACTAGGACTCCATGTAGGAAAATGTGGACATGGAGGAGAAATCATTGGGTCATGTTCTGATGGAGAGTGATAGAAAACATGTTTAGGAGAAAGTTAAAAATAAGAAAATCACAAACTTGTGATGGGTTAAACGATGTTGGGTTCCCCAGTAGGAAAAGTTAATAGACAACATTTTTGTTTTAAGTTACTTTTTATTGAGGAATTTATTCCTAAGGAAACATAATCACTTATCCTGTTGACTTTCAACTTTTACTAGATTCCATAATCAAACTCATATTTTTTTCAAAAGGCGAGTATTTAGGGAGACTTGTTCGCATTAAGAGTACTATAATCAACTTCTAGAGAATCACCTAATCCAAAAAAGATAACTATATACATCCCATGTCTTTAGGCTTTATCCAAAACCATAACCAAAAAGGTTAGTACAAGGTCAGATAATCCAGAAAAGGATAACCCATTAAAAAGAAAATCTATTTTTAATCTCCAAAATTTGTCCTACAAAACCCAAAGTTCAACGAGGACCATTCTATAATCAATTTGTCCATAAAATTCTTCAAAGTAAACCAATATAAGATTGAAAACCAAATATTTTAAGGATTTAGTCGCATAGTCTTCCAAGATAAATCGTAACATTTATCTCCAAACAATATCAGTTGCTCCTAAAGTCTCGTTTTGAAAAGTAATTAACCTAATCAAATATCCTCCATGATAGGTTAATCATTTTCATAAATAACACAAAATCAAATTACTCTTAATTCATAAAATCATATAACTAAAAAGAATCAGTCAAACTAACCAGGGACTTCACGTAGTCCAGTGGTAGGCGATAAATACCAGTCACACTTCGGTTGTGGGTTCGATTCCCGCAGCATTGTCCGACACGACAGGTTGTCACACGGTCTGCGTGTTGTCCTTTTTCCAAAACTATATAATTCTCAAATAATTACCCAAAAAGGGATAAAATCATCCAAAATAACCATAGCATATTTTAACCTCAATTTTGTCTCATGCCTTTCACTTCAATCCTAACATATAGTAACCCATAATTACCTCAAAAGTAAGGATCATATAAACCCAAATGGTTCTTTATAACTATGTACACAAAAGAAAGGATAACTATTACTTGAATAAAATTTGCCTATATTAAACATCAGAGTTACACAAAATATAAAAAGTCTTCTAATGTAACCCCATCATCAAAAGAGACTTAATACTCTTAAGAATTTCACCCTAACTCTTGAAGCCCTTATATGTTGACATCTTACTCATTCAACATTATTCATGATCCATTATCCATTCCTTTTGCAACTTATTCCGAAATACCTCTTTCCTACAAACAAAATCATGAATCATATCCTAAGATTCCAAAATAAGAAAACAATAGTCATGAAATAGTACATACCTTTGATTGGTCATTGTCAGTTTCTTCATCCTCAATCGGAATGGCATTAGGTATTGGTAAATGAATATTGGTAAGCTCCTGGTGACCCCATTCACGAAACTTCTTCATAGGACATGTGTTTTCATAATGACCATGCACACCACATTTAAAACATTCAATTGATCCCTCAGAAAGAACTTCTTTCCCTTTCCTCGAGTCAACTGGATGCTTCCTTTCTCCATGGCAGGTTCTCGATTTAAGACCTTCCTTTCCACATCTATAGCATATTTATGTCCCTTTGAAACATTTTCCTAGGTGTTTCTTTCCACATCTTTGACACATAGGTTTTTGAACACACTTACCTTGATGATTTTTACCTGTACTTCCGTAGGGATTTGTTTCTTGCATATATGATGCCTTAGAGAAATCTCCAAGGTTTAGGTGGTCAATCATGACTCTAGATAGTTGGTTGAGGATAATCAAAAGAGTTCTCATTGCAGCTCCCATATCATTCAGTTGCTTGCTCAAAAAATTGTCATAGTTTCCTTCACATCCACTGTTACTTTGGTGCCTGCTAGATCGAGCCATTTACTAAAACCAAAAAGGTCAGTGTGAGTATAACAACAAAACCGTCATGTACTAATGAGTAAGATAAACACTAAGATATACTTACTCATTCAATTTATCTAAAACTGGGACTCTTTCTGAAATCCTAACCATTATGGTAATGTCACTTATGCTTAAAGAATACCCTAACCTCTAAAGTTATCTAAACCGACCTTTGATACCAACTATAAGGCCCCAGCCTTAAACCTTACATAATCTTGAGTTATTACATGATTACACATTGAGGATCTTTTTAGGTTTAGAGTTTTAGAGAATTAGATCATGAAACTTTCATTACATTCCACATTTAGACAAAGTGGTTACATAAGAGACAGTATTCATTCTTCCCATCAACGGAAACAAATTTAAAATAAAACATTGATTCTTTCTTGACCCAACCTTGACACTATCATCACATCATGTACCCTTCCCTTGACCTGTGAAAAACATTTCAAAAACTTGGGATGAGCATAAAAATCTCAGTAAGGGATATAAAAAATATGGAAAGGAATCATGAGTTCATATATACATAAGAATGAAATCATACTTTACCCATAAAACAAAGGAACTTTAACATACCCCTTCAATCCATGAATAAATCATAGAAATCATAAGACATAAAGGTAACTTGAGGCATTCATAACATTCTTACGTAGGGAGTAACCCTCTTGGTTACCTTTGGAATACCCATCACAGGATATTCCCTAAATCTCTTCGGAGAAACCTTAACGTTTCAATCCTTCGCGTTACCCAATGCATTGGAGAGCTATATCGGGCTCACCCGCCCTTAGTTTATCACGGAACCACCCGTCTTCATAATAATGCCCAAGAACCATAACATAATCGTATCACATAAAACATGCATAAAGGAAACATAAAATTTCCACATTTCAATCTCAAGATATCAATACAACACAAAAAACATTGTGAAAACCATTTTCAATACCAAAATAAAAGAAAAGTAAAACATGGTATTTATTTTTCTTTTAAAATGAAGGTATGGCTTGTAGAGGAAGCTGAAACTCAAATAACGGTCACGATGGTGGAGAAGTGGTTGTCGCCGCATACGTACGACAAAAACATTCTCTTTTTTCATTTAGTAAACGCTTCGTATAAAAAGATTCCTTTTTAATAAACGTAAAAGTCAAAGGGGTTTATACACCGTATAAAAGAAAGTTGTGTATAAAATAAAATATCCCTCAATGAAAGGAGATTGAGACAAAGTCCCATACCACCTTGAAGCTTAAAATTTTAAACCATTAATATCCATATAAATAAATACTTAAAAACATTTTGAAAACATGTATATTAATAAGAACAAATAATTAAAACATTTAAAATGATATTTTGGTTAAAGGGGTTTTACCAAAATTAGTGAAACTTGAATACAATAATTGATGAATAAAATTCAGTCAGAACTTTATAATATCATGAGAATAAATGGATTCAAGATATAATTCTCCAAAGGATAGTATATACACCATATAAGAGTGAATTGGTGCATAACAACAATGAACCCTCAATAGAAATGTCAAATGTGTTGAAATCCCTTATAAAGAAGGTATCCTTAAATTAAGGACAAATCAATCTCAAAAATATGTGTGACAAATATAAATACTCCCAATATAAGTGGATATTAAGTGTAAAACAATAAAAGTTCATTCACACATATTCAATGGATGACATATTCAATGAATACATGTTGAACCCAATGAAATCGAAATTGGATTAAAAAGTTCCCCTGACAGCCTAACGGCATCACATCAAAATGTGTTGATGAGAGATAAAAAAGTGTATCTCATCACTTGGACTTAAAATTTATATCAATAAGGATATATGAGAACATATACCAACATAACAAAATGTAAATTAAGATACCCAACAAAGAAGTCTTTTAAAAAGAGGAGGGTGAAAGGTTCCCTTACCGACTTGGGTATCTTTCAAAACATACACCCCATGAAAGAAGGACAATAAATCATTGATGTAAATACTCATAAAGTAAAGTATATGACACAAAGTGTAGAATAATTGAAGTACATACACCACTCAATGAAATTGTGGCAAATGTAACATAAATCTTATGGGAATAAATGTGAGATGAAAAATCCCTTACGAAAACTCGGCATCCTAACGGCGCCACATAGGACTTCCAAAAATGGATTGATGAGATCAAATAGGGTATCTCATCAAATTACAACAAAATGTAAAGAAAGAGGAATATGAAAGAACATCCCCCATCATAACAAATAGGAGCTTAAAAGAAGTGACATAAAGAGGAGTACTTAAAGAGAAAGAGAGAGGTTAGATCTCTTACGAAAATTCGGCAGCCTATCGGCGCCACTTAAAACTTCCAAAATAGATTGATGAGAGAGAATATGGTCTCTCAACACATGAACATAATAATTACTGTAAATTTAATATAAAATATCATACCAATAACAAGAAAGATGGGCTTTAAAAGGAACGACATAAAAGTGTGTACTTAAAAAGAAAGAGAGGAGTAGGATCCCTTACCTCGTGTCCGACTTGAATCGATTGTTCTTTAACGTCCTGAATAATAAACATGAGTTAATTTCCTCTTTATTAAGAACATTTTTCTAGTTCATTATTCCTATTAGATCACTTATTTCCATGTTATAAACATTATGTAATCATTTATGTTAATAATGTTTGTTTTGTCGATATTTGGTTCTTAAGTCGAAAGTGGACTTTTTACAATTACATGTTGTTCGTGTGGTCAAATGTTTATTATATCCAGAATTATATTCATGATTTGGATATCATATATGTCATATATATCCAGTAAATTCATGCATTTATAACATTACATAATCATTTAGAGGTAAGAAATGAAATGCACCGTTCATGGAGACGGTAAGCCGTACGTACGCATGAACGCTACTTTTATTTCTATTTCATATTTTATAGAATTGAATAATAAGGATATAAAGGTATATTATAATTACAGTATAATATCATATATAATATCATAGTTCCATCCTTTATACGTCCCACATATGGTATTTAACGAATCAAATCACTTTGAGGGGGCGGTAGTCCGCACTTCCTTAAATGAAGATATCGCGTTTACCCATAATGGAAACCATAAAGGTATGCCCAAAATGAAAAAAAATCGAAGCTTAAGGAAAACATAAACATATTATATATCATATATAAAAATAGTGACATCATAATGGCCACCTTTGAAGGTGTTAAATGAGTATTGAACAATCATTGTTTCGGGAGGCAGAATTTCGCCATCCACGGAAACCGTATGTTCTTTAACCATTTGATGTAGTTGTGTGAGAGTGTAGCTCGAATAAATCTTATAAAAACATCCTAGTATATTGAAGATACTGTTGTTGTACAAAAGAAGTAAATAAAAAGAGATTAGGGGGTTGGAAAAGTGAAATAAAACAAATGAACATGAGAGAATGAATTACCTTTAAAAGTGTATCTCCTTTTGATTTGAGCCTAAAGGCTTCCTTTCAAAGGATTATGCCCAAAGGGAATCCTCTATGATGAGGAGAGGGATGTGGAGAGAGTAAATGGGAAGGGTTTGGCCGAGCCAAAGGCTTGAGGAGTGTGTGAAATGAGGTAGAGGTGAGGGCCTTTTATAAGAGGAGAGGAGGGGCACTTTTGGAAAGTAAAGAAATATTACTTTATTTGAAAATGTGTTTAGGTTTTAAAAGGTCCCATATTGATATAATTCGTGGATAAGGTGATAAGGGTTCGAAATCCACCCATAAAATAAGTTTTGGACATGTGTAGGTCATATAGTTTACATTATCTTCTCATTTTATTTAAATCGTTAGATAATGATGTCATCGCTGTATCATTATGATGTCATAAATAATTTAATTTATTTAATGTTTATAAAAAAAATACTATGATGTAGGAAATATTATTATATTTCCAGTGACTATTTATAATAAAAATTTGGACTTGTGTAACCCTACATAAAAACCGTTTCAGTAAAACAACTCATGTTTGTGTCAATTTAATTTTAACATTAAATAAAAATATATTATTGTCATTTTCCAACTAAAGTGGCTCCATGGGGTCCCCAAGTTGGCCCATGGCTTGTCTTGGTCGGCCATGACTCACCCAATAGGTCGACCTTTGATACCAACTATAAGGCCCCAGCCTTAAACCTTACATAATCTTGAGTTATTACATGATTACACATTGAGGATCTTTTTAGGTTTAGAGTTTTAGAGAATTAGATCATGAAACATTCATTACATTCCACATTTAGACAAAGTGGTTAAACTTGAGAATCACTATTCCCTTTTTATTAAACAAAGTTTAGTGTAAAAGTTCCAAGGACTATGTTTGACTCCAACATATATTTTATTATAATGATTTCTAAGTTTAGGTAATTAATTTAAATTCAAAATCATCGAAATAATGACTAATTGAACTATTACTTAGGATTTATGCCCTTTGTGATTACCATTTATTTTATTCTCACTACCCAAGAAGAATCTAACCCTTTAATTTCATACTCTTATCTGGGAATATTTCTTTATAGATTCCATGGGCATGTAAACTGACTAGAACTTACACTGAGATCTTATCTTAGTGATGACTGAACATGTATAAAACTAAAATGATTTAGGACCCTTTCATAGAAATTTTTTCCCTTAGACCCACCTGACATTTATCCATCATTCAACACATAGTTTCCATTAATTTCCTATTAGAATGAAGCAATTTAAATCCTATTTCCCTTCATACCCTACTTATTGTACAATGTGTTTGGATATCTTTGAACAAATGTGGCCAGGACATTCAAAGATCATGGGATGCTTCCACATCCAGGGATGTATGATATGCCCACCTGATTATGCAGTTGCAATCCATTTTCCATTTTTTGTGTTTCATTCATAATCTCTTCCTTTTCAAAATAAAAAAATGAAAGGAAAATTGTAATGGGTTTTTTACTAAGAAGGTTTAAAATCAAAATTTTCCAGACTGATTAATCCCTCAAAAGATTATCGGTGGTTCGGGGATGGATATGATATCTATCCTAAGAATATATTATGACGTAGATCACTTTTATACTGTAATACCATGAGGTGTGATTTTGAGGAAACATTGGAAGATAGAGGCGCCTTCCATGAGATGGAATCGTTTTTCTAAAACATAGTGTGGGAACATTTTTGGAGTGTGTTAGAGCCATGAAATAACCCCAAGAGTCTCCATGAGATAGCATAAATAACACCAAGTCTCTTCAAGTGTCTCCATACATCGTATCATCCTCGCATGTGTTGGACACTCACCCAATCTTATAAAACCTATCCTAGTATATCCTCTCATTCACATAGTCTTGACTCATCTCTTGAGGATTATCCCATGCCTCAATGCACATCTCATCATCTAACTAGAGAAAGTGGACTATTCACCTTATGATTTTCCTAGTCACAAAATCACACCATGTCGAACCCATCTAAATTATATTCTCAACAATTCGGTCAAGAACCTCATCAAAATCATGTATTATAACTCAACCCCACTAACCAGGTTCCATCCTAAGCCATATCACACCAAGCCTCTTGGAATTATAACGCCAATCTGTCCGACAATACCCAATACCCACACTAGCATCTCATCCTTCATCTCTTTAGTTGAACTATTGAATCATTGAATGGAGTAAAACCTTTCATAATACAATTTATATACTCAGATGGACCATCCCACTATAAGAATCTTCCAAGATTCCAATCCATCTTCATATGTATTTCCTCATCAAACGCTAGATGTACAATTGCAACACCTATCACTACAAGGCCCAATCCAAAATTTACGTAATGAAAATTTTCGTACTTGATATTTTCGGAATGAATATTTTGGAACTTAAAATTTTTGTAATAAAGTTGTTCGAAGTCAAAATATTTGTAATGATGTTTTTCATACTAAATAATTTCAAAATGAAAATTTTCATACTCAATATTTTTTCCTTTTCATAATAGAGTGGTTTTTTCGTTGTCAATTTTTTTTCGAAATATAAAGTTCTTCAAGAAGAATTTTTCTTGAATATGAATAATCTTCATAGAAATCCGAAAGGTATGAATATTTCTTGAGTTTTTGTAATAACCTTTTCCTTGTGGGTAGTTCCTTTTTTTGTAAATTTGTTTCTCGAATTCTAGTTTCCTTAAATCCGAAAGTTTTCTTTTAAAAACCTGAAAATATCGGATCCTACAAATATTTTTTGCAGCTATCATTTCAACCGTCAGATCTGATTAGATGAATTCTCATCCATTGGATTGAGATGAGAAGATGAATCATCACATCAATGCCAATATAAAGGACTCTAGAAGGGTTGTCCGACATAGATTTGAAGTCTTTATGTGTCGAAGATCTTCCCCTCTTTCAAAATCATGTTCTGAACTTCTCAAAGTCCTGCTCTAATCCAAATGTCTGGCGAAGTTCCTTATCGAGAGATTTCTTATGTCAAGCTGATTACGGAGTTGAAAATATACAGAGAAATTCTGGTGTACCTGTATTTCTTCAAAACGTATGACTCCATTATCTCCAATAACATTATGCTTAATAGATGGTAAAGTGTTTCAATTTCAAAGACAGGGGCTCAAGACAAGGTGTATCTAGATCTAATTATTGAGTTCTTTTAGTAGTTCAGTTTCTTTAAGGAAGAAGGAAGAGATATGTTTTCATTCATGAGTTATGGAAAAAACTATGCAAATTCATACACCAAGGATGCTAGCTTGGTGGGGCTGTCTTATGAAGGGGAAGCTGAGTTCTATTCCCCCAAGCTTCCAGATGTTTAGGGAAGTTTTGTAAAGGTGAAGGCTATGGAGTTTCTTGAATTTTCAAATGTCAATACTACAAAGATTCCTCATTTTTCTAAAAATAATCGGATCCTTGAGTTATGGGTTCAAGTGTTTATCATTCCGAGGAAGGGTGACAAAGACACGCTGAAGAAGAGTGATATGTATCTCCAAGATTTTCTTGTGAATCTGAGGAAGATAAATTTGATGAAGTATATTCTGATTATGATATAGAATAGAAAGAAGTGGAAATTGAAAGCTCGGATTATTATGTACCTGACCATTTTATCCAAGCTCATTGTTCGGTGCTTGGAGTCCTTCAAAATACCTTCCAGTTCAATGTCAAGGATTTGAAATGTTATTCAAACCATTGATGATACTCTCAAAGTAGATGAATCTTGGTTTTTCTAAGGAGATAAGAAAATTCTCTGTCTTATTAGAGGAAGAGGCTTAAGCCGCTCCAACAGAACAAGAGGTTCATGAACCACCAAATAAAGTTGGAAAGAATAGTAAGTTAAAGGAGGTGGTAGAAGAAGGAAAACTCTAAGAAGCTAAAGAAACTCAATCCACATCTCCAAATACCAAGAAGAAGAAATATTATCCGGATGAGGACGTATCCAAGTGGAGGGAAGAAATAAAGTAGAATCTGAAGGAAGGAGAGCCACAATTTGGCTTGGATCCTACAGATGCCAAAGCATTGAAAGAGAAGGCAGCTGATGAGCATAAGAAGAAAGCTAAGGAAATGATGCAAAAGAAGAAAATGCATAAGGCCAAAAATGTCAAATATATTCTAAGGGACACTGAAATAGAATCTGAAAATATCCTAGTACCGAAATCATTCTTGGTTGAGCCCTTACCTGAGACTTCGGGGAAGATGTTTATGACTCCGAAAATAGCCCGAGAGAAGGTTGTTGAAGAAAAGGTAGCTATTGAATAAGTGGAAAAAGAAAAATTAGTAGTGGCACTGAAGATCTTATTAAGCATGTTGAAGATTATAATGAAAAGGAAATTCCTTCCGAGACGCTATCAATCCAAACTTCTGAAGCATATTCTTCAAGGCTCCCAACTCTTAGGAAGGATGAGGAAGGTGAATATGAGTAGGGTGAAAAATAAGTTACTAAATTTTATGACGAATAAAGCTATAATCATCACATTATTCACCCATAGGATGTCGAGGCGAGAGTCGAGAAGGAGAAGGTTGATGAAAATAGAATTTTTGAGGTCTCTGACAGTGAACATGAGTCTCCAGATGAAGAATTTGTTCTGAGAACCAATCAGGGCAAACAGGTGGTTGTTGATACACCTACCAATGTTTTTTTAAGAAGAAGGAAGTAGGTGGATCTTCTAAGAGGAAGCTTGTCAATCTAGAAGAAGAACCATCACCAGGAAAAGTGTTAGATTCAGAATCATCAGCTCTTGGACAAGATTTTGTCATTCAATCATTGAAGATGCTTGTTGACACCATTCTGATCTTTCCAACCAATGACTCCAGATGTTAGATACTCCAACATAGATTGAATCAGAAATCAGATTCTGTATCCATGGTGATGGATATGTGTGTAAATATTGAGGCCGATTACAAGAACTCCATCATCAACTATGATGCCCACAAGAAAATATTGTATGAAAGTGGTCAGCTGGTCAAAAAATATAGTTGAAGACTTGAGAGAGCTTGATAAGTTTAAAGATAATTTCAATGAAGATTTTGATTATGAATATCATATAATGGAGGATCTCACAACTAGATTCGAGAAAAAGATATCTCTTGGGAAGAATACTCAGATTTAGGAGGTCAGGGATCTGAATGGGAAATTGTTATTGGTTGCCCAAAGTTGGAAGAGGGAAAGGAATCTCCAGATTGATATTGAATAATAGCTAATGAAATAAGATGACTGGTTGAAGGATCGGGAAGAGGCTATGAAGGCTCTAGATGATACGATTAAAGCCATAGAGAATCAAGCAGAGGAAGATCACAAGAAGCTAAAGAATCTGAAACCCATTGTGAAGAAATTTATACTCAAGGAAAATGATAGAAAATAAATCTGATATTCTGTTGTATTTTTTTCCTTGTACAAATTCTTCCCATCTTAATGAAATTATGGTTGCTCATTTTTGTTTGTATGTTTGTACTAATATTTCAGGTACCATATTTTATTTCAATTCCCTCAAATGCATTATGAAAATCACAAAGGGGGAGAAGGAAAAATAATTCTAAGTCAAGAAGAAATATACCTAAGTAAGGGGGAATTTATCTAAGGGGGAGTTATCATTACAAAGATTTCCGTACTCAGGATAATGATAAATCTCATTCCGAAAATCTAGTATATGATCCTTATTGTTCCAAAGCCTAAGGGGGAGTTAGTCGTATTCATCTTTTCCAATGTGAAAAGATTGATAATTTTTTTTTCAAAATCTATAAAAAATATTTCTAAGTCCTTATATTCATATTCGTAAGGATGTTTGTGATTTACAAAATGGGGGATATTTTTGAGTTAATAAGGTTTTCCTTATGACTTTTCCATTCCTTATTACTTGGGAAAGATTGTTAAGTCAATAAGGTTTCTTTATGACTATACCATTCCTTCTTGTTTTGAAAATCACAAACTCTTTATCTCCAAGAAAATATCTTTCTAACCTGTGTTTTACTTCAATAAGGAAAAATTTCCTTTCCCAAGAAAATTTATCATTACAATTTTTTTCATTGTTCATATATTAATTTATCTGAGGGTAAAATTTGGTTTGTAAACAAAACCTTGGAATCCTATAATTACCTAGATATGACACATTCTGTTTTAGGATCCGAATTCTGAAAATGAATTCTGGTTATGAACTCTTTTGAGTTCTCTCTCCAAATTCTAAATACGAATTTTAGTTATGAACTCTTCTAAGTTTTGAATCCGAATTCTGAATATGAATTCTGGTTATGAACTCTTCTGAGTTCTGACTCCAAATTATTAATACAAATTTTGGTTACAAACTATTCTGAGTTCTGACTCTGAATTCTGAATACGAATTCTGGTTATGAACTCTACCGAGTTCTGACTCCAATTTCTCTGAAAACATAATCTAAACTCCAATGAGTTCTAAATATGAATTCTCATGAACTCTACATACGAAATTTTTATGTTCTGGTTACAAATTCTTGTGAATCTAGAATCCGAATTTCCATGAAATTCAGACTCCGTAATTCTAAAGAGTTTAGGTTCTGAATTCTGAGAAAACAGAATCTAAATATACTTTTATCAAAGACTCCTAATTCATTTTTGGTTAGACTCCAAACATTCATTTTCTTACATTCCGAATATTGGATTTTATTTATGTAACCATGTTTTTTCTTACACTTTTTTTCTTATAAAACGATGTCATGATTTCAGTTACTAACTAACCATTGTTTGAGTGACACGTATACAGGTCCCTCCAAAATTTAAGGAAAAATATGACTATTGGAGGAGGGAGCCGACCTTTGAAGTTGTGCCTGTAAATGGGATCTCATTTTAAAGAGATAAAACAAGTTGATCAATCAAGAGATTACATGATAATGAAGTGATTTATAGAGAGAGAGGATTTATTTCTTTGTGCATACTAAACTTCTTGTTCATGTTTGCTTTGTGTGACATCAATTGTTGCTGTGTACAATCAAGGGCTTTTGGGGATAGGAAGACAGAGGTGCTGACTACCTTGAAGTTGAGAGCTTTTTTGATGAGGAGGACATAGGTGCCGATAACCTTGAATTTGAGGGTTTGCGGGGATAGCAATACCTGCTCCGATCGTTATATCGAGGGCTTACCCTAATGTCGGTAAGCCAGAATTTCTTGAAATTATAAATCAAGGGACCTTTATACATGATTGTTGGATACCCTTCTATTTGGGTCAAAAGATTTACTACTTGTTAGTTGTTTTGTTACAAGTTTTCCGCTGCATTTGTATTGTTGAGGAAAGTATAAATATCTTATACTTCTTTATACATGTACTATTATTTTCATAGATTCTATATGATTTAATGTAGAATATTCATCATTGTAAACTTTCATTAAGTTTCATTTCTAGAAAAATCTTTTACAGAATCACTTTCTTGGAATCATATTTCCGTAATCAAGCAAGTGTGTAGAACCTTAGGTTTTGTGAATTAACTAGTTTAACCTTGTTAAACATAACCTTCTTTAAAAGTTCCAAAAGAATTTTTAAAGTATTCAATTCACCCCCTCTTGTATCTAGAGCATAATTAGATACTCCATACAGTATCACTATTATTTCGATCCTACATTTGGTATTATAGAGTATATCATACTCACATACCATCTTATAAAAATAATAATAGTTGAACCCGACATGCTATCTGATATACTTCCCATTACCATATTCATAAAAAACCAACGTATCAAACCAACTAAATTAAAAATTAGTATGTTGGAATATATCCCATTATGATACCCCCAAATAATCTATTAAAATTCTTATATCATTTACACATAAGTTCTAGTATTAAAAAAATATATATTATAAAAAAAATTGTAATCATAATATTTTTTTATAAAATAAATCTTTTACATAATTTTATATCATATTCACGAAATAATGGAATATGTTAAATGTAAAGGAAAATATGGTAAACATTGGAAAAATAAACCATGGATACTCCATAATATAAGAATATGAGAAAATATCCATGAATTAATCTATCATGTGATAAGCCATAAATAAATGTAAAGGTACTGCATTTTGGATCCCGACTATTTGAATATAATCCTGAAAAAAAGAAATAATATAGCAGGGTTATGATGGTTCCAACCAATATTGAGTCCTGTTATTGTTTTTCAATATCATAACACCTCTAGTGGCTTTACAATAACTGTTGTGATCCTTCCATTTCCTAATGCAACCCAGGATTCCAAGTATATATGACTTTAAAAACCATTTCCAAAATGCGTAATCACATTAAATAAAACCCTTTAATATATAATAAAATCCTATTTCGGCATTAACAACCTATATTTTTTCTATAAATTCAAGTAAATTTTAAACCACACATTTTCATTAAATACCCCAATAGAATTAGTTGTGACACATAACAATTTATGAAATAGAAACAATATTTAAGATAATCATACATTATGAATGATGGAATACTAAATACCTTAGAAAATAAAGATTGGAAACTAATATATCATTCTTCAAAATATAAATAACAAAATAAAACTGTAATGGATTGATATACAACACCAACCTATTAGAATATGAATAACAAATTCAGAAAAAAAAACACATATACAACCTATGTCAATGAAGAATTATGAGGATACATTATCGGTGATATGGGATGTAACTGATATGGTAGTCAAATTCTAAACAACAAAATCCAGAATAACAATGATCATCAAGAATATCCATAATTAATGAGATGGAGGTCTACACCCCAGATAAAAAAAATGTTCTGCATACATTTTGTCTAAAATAGTTGAATATGAAGAATTCATGTCATGAACACCTTTCATGACATGAATTACATGAATTTAAAGTAAGTTTAACCATTTTTGCCTCTGGATATATTCAATCATAATCTAACCTTTCAAAATGTATAATTGTTTCATAGGTAGTTAATTTTCATGCTCTAAATAAGACTCATGGAATTTTCCCTATAATAGGTTCATGTCAAGTAAATCATTAGTGATGTGAATGGTTTCATTGAGAAATGTGAAGTCCAATTTATATATAAAATCTAGAAAACAATTATTTAGGATCTCCAAAACCAAGGATAACCCAATAAATACACATACACATTTATAACAAAACCCCATTAATTAAAAAAGCATACTTCCCTATAATTTAGTTCAATTTCTTCAGTAAAGGCACTCCATCCCTGAGAAGCATGCAATGAAACCCAATAAAGAGGGAAACCAAAACAAGAGTCAACGAATATCAAAATGAAGATAAAAAGGTGTTATAATCACCCCAAAATAAATTATTTTAGTCACCAAAATACCTGAAGATCCAAGAGATGAAAAAATTGAAGGTGATTACTACCTCTTCAACAATTCCCACTCCCACATATCATGACTCTCTCATCTGTAATTTTATGGTACTTGGACAGAAGGATTCTTTTTACCACCCAACACCTGCTATTAATGATCTCTACTCCGAACTGTTTTCTTAACTATATTGTTATTAGGATCAAGATCAACATCCTCCCATTCAATCACATTGGAAGGATTGAGATGATATATCTACATTTTCAAAACATGAATAATGCCTTGGGTGGAATTCAATCAGGACCATAAGTCCAACTGATATTCCAACATTTCAAGATACATAATCATCTCAAAGGTGGAAATAAAATTTATATCCTACTTACCAAGTTTACTCAACATACAATGCCTGATGTAATATGAAACTCTCTAAAAACATGATCACCAACCTCAAACACCAATGACTGATGTAGATAGTCATTATATGATTTTTTATGACTCGCTACCATGAAAAACCACTTCAAGATCTACTACGACCATTTTATCCCCTCTTGAAGAAGACTCAGTCTAACTAATGACATCTCTCCCAACTATACCCAACATAAGGGAGATCTACATATCCATCCATACAAGGCCACAAAACACAATATTTTGATTGAGGCCTGATAACTGTTGTTACAGGAAAAAACGACTAAAGGGAAATTAATTTCCCAAGAATAAAAAAATCATTAACTCCTGACCATAAAATATCCTAAAGAGAGAGAATATCCCTCTCCCACTACCCATCTATTTGAGGATGATTTTACACACTTAGTTTCACCTGTGAACCATTTTTTTTAAATAACATGCAACTGAAGTAAACATTGGAAGACTGAAAGATAAAAAAACCCATAAGTCATACAATATCATAATAATGCAGCATGTCACATGTTTTAAGAAATCAAATGAAAACAGAATAAACTGCAATCAATTACAATACAATACCAAAGTACAACAACACAAAATGAAACTTAGTAGCATCACAAGGCTTGGCTTGATCTCACGCTCTCCTACTGCTAAGAAACAATAAAGTACCTGAAAAAGGGTCCATTGCCCTTATCGACACCCACAAAGTCATTGTCGGGGCGTCCCACTACATGTGAAAATCATAGGACCATATTAATAGGTGGAAATAGAAGACATTAGAAGATCGAGGAGCTTTGGACCACACAGTGATCGAATCTTCTGAGGATGAAAAAAGAACCATGATATGATGCTTATTGAGGAGTCTAACAATCACCCTCTCTTGAAGCCCCAAAGATCCAAACACAAATCCGTCGAAAGTGACTACTGATGGATGTCGCGAATTGAATTGAGGCACCAAGGTCTGGTTCAATAGATCTAAAACATCAGTGAACTCCAAGGTCGAAAGATCGAGCTGAGGGAAGTTGTTATGGAGGTCCATAACATTAGGTAAAAGAGTGATTTCAGGGAAAGGTGGGATATAATTGGGGTTAGAGAATAGGATAAAAGAGGGAAGGAGCTCCATTGAGGAAGGGCATCCCATCACCGCCGATGGGGGAGGGGCGAAAGCGGCGACCATCACGGCCTAGTGCATGGCCAAGGTGCCCTTGTGAACCCATTGTCTCCTACAAAACTTTTTAAAAACTAGATCTAAAGCATAGATCCCTATCAGAAAAACCTATAGAGGGAACCCCATGATGTATCATAATCTCTTAGATATATAAGTCCCCAAGTGCCATAATGTTATTTTTCTCTTTACTAGGGAGGAAATGCACCCATTTCATAATTCCAATATTGATCCCCAAAAAACAAATTATTCTTTCTTGTAGTCCATGGAAAACCAATGGATAACTCAATAGAAATATAATCCCATTTATATAAAGGAAATGCAAGGGATATAATAAAACAACAAGTATCTAGTGAACCATCTTAATACTCTATGTAGTAAGACACCCTAATTCTAAATCCTCAATTAACCTTCACAACGTCATTGTCCAATACCGACACTTCAAATAATGATCCATCTTTGTAATACCTAGTTGTATAGACTAAAAAAAATGGAATCCACTATTTATCAAATCCTAACTCAGATGAAAGAATCAACCAAACTACTTTTAAAACATAGAGCACCACTGGGATACTGAGACCACTCACTCAAGGTCTCCCCACTGTAAAGGATTTTAATAAATCCCTAGAGCGTGGGGTTCTATATCTACTCAAGCTGAATCATCTTATCAACTGTCTAGTAAACCTTCATCAAATCAAACCCTAACATCCCACCACCTTTTTTCCATTCCAAATATCATCTTAGTATTAAAAATAATATAATACCTTTCCTCCATTGATTCATTCACTACATGTGTTGATAATTTTTCTCTCACTTCATAGGCAACCACATTACCTTTTGCAAGAGTATAAGAATTATTAGAATCTATTTAATTAAGATAATAAACCCAATATATTTATCTCATGTTCAAATACCTTAGAGTGAAAACATACCTTAGGATCTTTTGATCATAATATACCATAAACAATTCCCCAACGAGGTAGTGACATAATAATTTGAGTACATAAAGAAATAATACCAACTGAATGTTGTGGGTTGGGTAGCTCCACTCATGAGAGAATAAATAAAGAGAGACAAAAAATAATACATGTCTACCCTACATCATGATAAACCCAAAAAAATTATAGAAGAATCATTGAAGAAATTATAAACTGAACCGGGTTCTGGAAGAATCAAAATAGGAGATGATGTAAACTCACAATCAGTTCTTTATAAGATCATTGAAATTTTTCATTCCACTCAAACATTAAACACTTATGGTATAAACTAGTCATAATAGATTCAAGCTTAGAGAAGTCCAAAAAAATCCTATAATAACCATTCAAACCCATGAATCTTGAGATCTAAAAAAAAATTCTGGGACATTCCTAGAAAATAGAAACCATTTCCTTTTCAAGATCCATTGAGACAACTCTCTCAAATATAACATTCCCAAAATAAATTATGTATTCCATCCAAAAAATAAATTTGTAAATCGTAACATAGACATGATGTTACCAAATTTATTATTAATGATGACTATGTAGTCGATCTGATCCTCCTCAAACATAAAGTAAACCAAAATATCACCCTTAAACAAAAAAAAATAGTGTCCAAGAACCGATGACATATCCATTTTAACAAGACCATAAAATATAAAGGTGTATTAGTGAGACTGAATGGGTTATCTAGAAACACTATTATCCATAATAGATCATATAGTTTTCTTAGGTATATCTTCTTCTCAAACTATAATTTTTGGGTACCTTTGCGGAAGGTAAATATTTGAAATCAAACGAGCCCCTATGTACTAATCAAAGAGGTTATCAATCATGGGAAATGAATATTTTTTTTGATGGTTACCTGATTTAACTATGGGTTTCAATACATTTTCCAAGGCTTATATCTATCATCTATGTAAAGAATTAAAACGAAAACCAAGTTGACACACTAGGACAAATAAATCCCATAGCCTAAAGATCCAAAAATTGGACGTTAAGTTATACTAACATAGAAAAATACATCTGATGAGATGGAATATGAATTTTCATCGTAACATGTAGCATGTCTATTGTATATTCGACCACTCTCTATAGTGGTAAATATACAAAACCATCAGGAATGACCTTAGGTTACACACACACCACCCCATGAAGTAAACTAATCAAACAACGATTGCTGGAATATATAAAAAATTTTAATAACTAAAAGGAGATCAACCTTTTAGAAGGAACAATAAGACCCACTCTCACAGACCTAGAATCCCACTCACCCTAGAGTGCATGAGTGATTAAATCTAGAGATAGAAAATAAACATTATGTAAATAAAAATCAATATGGGCCTTAATGGTGATCATTTGATCCATTCTAATAATCATGTTGAAGATATCGAGATCAAGAATAATAGGGTCTCACTCCACCACATAGTCTATTATCATTATTCAACAAGATTGAATCATGAAATCTTGTTTATAGACATTTTACAAATTCCTGAAAATATCCAAAAAATTATATATTCTCTAAACTCTATTCAATAAAATCAATTAACTCCGATGATAAAAAATTTCATAGCACTGATGATCAAAAAATCATTTAAACATAGATGATGATTGAAATGTCATACCTCTATCAATTATTACTCCAACATCATATTCATATAGTGCATACTCCACTACACAAAGACATCTAATCTCAAATCCTCCCAAATCATTCTATTCCACATCAATGTCCCCCATATCCAAAGGATAAGACCCACCATATAGAAAGTACTAGTACAAACCTTTAATTCATTGGGGGAGTGGATATAGACTTACTTACATGGGACATTCATTCAAAAAAATTCTTCTTATGGAAATATTTTCCACAACGATGAATTATCTTGTGAGACGCTATATAATTTGGATGGGTATGGAATGGTCTCCCACACTGATTGAAAAAAGACACGATGTTAACCTGATGAAGCCCCCCAAAAAAAGTACTAAAGAAAACTAGCTACTTTTTTTCCACCGTCTATGGCCATAAGATACACCCTATCAAATGATATTACTAACAGAAGCTCCTCCCAAATATATTTTTCCTTCCATGTTCGCCTCTACCTATGTATCCTTGTTGAAAATATTTATACATTTCTGAAGTCCCATAAGAAACAACATCAAATGAAAATCATCCCTCATCCCCCTATCATTTCACTGAGCCTTCATGTAATCATTGGTGACTATATCCTTCTTTAAGTTCAAAAACATTGTAAAATAGTTGGAATGTTATAGAATGGTATAATCTTCTTTCTTTATGGTAAAAAAATTCTACTTCGTGACCACATTTAATATATCAGAATAAAACTATTGGTTGAATATTTTACTAAAAGGAAACCCAGTGATATTCTCTTGAAACATAGTTTCATAATAGTGTCCCATCATATCATTTCTTGTCCATCAAGAATATACATGAAAAAACCCCCATAGATTCCTCGCGATTATCAATAGTGTTAAAGATCCACTCAATTCATTATGTCTATTCTTAAAATTCTTGGTGAACTTTGCTAACATGAAATATAGGAGGATTATATTGAAGTAATTGATTCACAGATCTTCCCAAGTTCCTCACACCTGCATTACTCAAAGAATAAATAGTGTGGATTGTAACTTCTAAAAATGAAAAGCCCACAGGAGCATTCACTTATAGAACCTATTTTGTAGGTTATACATTCAATTTTAGAAGAGGACTTCTAGAATGAAATTTCAAATAAACACAAGAAAAAAACAAATCATTCCAAGGGATATTATAAAATCAAAGAACCAAATTTTGGTATCCATAACAATTATTTAAAACTAAATGAATTTATGGGTTCCATTATTTCTTTGTACAAGTACTAAACTAAAAATTCGTATTTCAATTTAAATAAACACAATATCTAGTTCAATTAAACAACCTCAACTACCAAGACTAAAGTTAGAAAAAAAATCTTTTACAACCCATAGAAAGGCAGCTCCAAACATGAAAGTGAGCTATCTGTACGCCTATTCCACACATGATACACTAATTAATATGGTCCAAAACCCTATATACACAAACAATGAACCACATGAAGGTAGTGTCAAAAACACTTCATATTGGGGAATTTGTTATATATTAATTTGTGACAAACAGTCCCATGTCAGCTTGACATGCCACCCCGAATATTCATCCATAATGGGAGATGAAAAAAAGAATCGAAATTATCAGGTACATCTAATGAAACATCAAATTAAAGAATAGTATAATGAAATAAAAATCCCTGAGACATACAAGTCAATAAAAATTGGGAAAACTAGAAATTTAAATGATAATAGATTAAAAAATCATTATGTGAAAAAACATCACTAAAAAACCATCCAACTATGAAGGTAGTGAATGATAATATAGCTTGGAATGCTAAAATATGTCCTTTATATTACTACATACATGAGAAATAAGGTATAAATAAACCCAAAAGAAAAAACAAGGGTATTATAAAAGACCACAGTTGATTCCACCAAGGAATATATAGAAGGAATAATATCATGAATGAAAAATTTCTTACATTAAAAACCTAATTAATAAAGAATATCCATAAATGAACTCTTTTGTAAAACCATTTTATATAAATGAATTTATTTTTATAGTCTTGAAAATCTATCATTGATTCTAAATAAAGCCTTTAAACTATCTAAATATGAATTTTCATAAAAATACCCAATGGAATTTAAAATATCACAGATAGAAATCTGGAATTAGAACCAATTTCTTAGAAACACCTACCTCATGAATGATGAAAACCTAGTAACCTTATAAAATACAAATTTGAAACCATTAGAACAACCTTTAAAAGACATGATTAAAATAATATTCTAATAAAAAAATTCAAAATACCAATTATTCAAAATCTAGATCACAATCATAGTCAGTTTCATTGTTTCAAATAATGATATTGAAGAAGAAGGATGGTCACTTACTAGGTATTAGTGTGAAACTGCAATAGGATTCAGACATTGAACATATGATTCCAAAAATGGGTAGATCACCCAATATTTCCCTAAATTATCTTAAATCTCAAGTGGTAGGTCTGTGAATTGGAAAACAAAAAATGGTTATGCCTAATGTGTGATAAAGACCACTGATACTAAACAATTAACTTAATGAACCACTTTCATGATATGAATTCCACAAATTACCTGTATGATGAAAAATGCATCTCATATGGTTAAATAAAATAATTATAGACCCATTTATGATTTTTATGGTTTCATGACTTGTAAAATTTCACCCTGAAGAAGACTAAAATCATATACCAAGTAATTGGATCATGATGTGTGACCCATTAATGATGGAATTTCTTATAGTTAGTGCACAATCCAGTTTCCTATAGAAAATCCCAAAAACTGTTCTTGAGGATCTCTAAAACCCATAGAGGACCCTCAAAACCCATTTTAAAATTCATAAATAGTAACCAATAATTGAAAAACAAATATAAATCATTATAATTTAGTTCATTTTCCCCAATAAAGGCTCTTTATCCCCAAGAAACCCTTAATTCCCCTAAATAAAAAGATAAACCAAAAAGACAGTCAAATCACAAAAGAAGGAAGACAAAAGGATGTTACAAATCCATATCACCAATTCAAAAATTACCAAAACTATCTCCAAATTAGGATTTAACCAAATTTTCTCATGAACCGTAAATTTTCAAAAGGAATAAGATATCACTAGATTATTCTTTTTGAGGAAATATCTGACTAAATTATTTGATACATCAATAATGATGAAAAAAAACTTATCTACATTAGGGAAATATAATCATAGGTGTTTTGACTAACATTTTCTTTTGTTCCATAAAATTTTATTTAAATTCATCTATAAAATGGATCAAGGGTCCCTTCTAAGTCAATATAGTGAGTATATTAGAAAAGTATGATAAATTATCCCCAAAATGTTGATAATATCAAGCCTAACCAAGAAAATTGTAGATCTCAATCATAATGATTTTTATCTAGGCCAAAATGTAATAATTTATTTGGGATTGACCCACTGATATAACCTTTGTTGAGATTATACCACCCAAATATTTATGTTTATATAACCAAAATTTATAATTTAAAATTTTTTCATAAAAATTATCCTTTCATAGGGACTTTATTACAATTATCACATGATCTTAAAACTCTTCCTTATCATTGGAATATATAATCTTATATTCTATAAATAGAATCACAAAATGATCATGGTATCCTATAAAGAAATTATTCAATTAACCCATCATGATAGAAGTGTAATTTTTAAGACTCTATGGAATATCAATAATGTCTTAGTGAAAATGCCTTGTATAGATCATTATATATGGTATATCTATGATCATGACCCCCAATTTATGATATCCAAAATGACGTTCAGTCTTATAAAAGTATTGCACTCAATGAAATTGATCAAAAAAGTCATCAGTACATGGTAAAGGATAAATTTACTTCATTGTGATATTATTGAATTCCAAAAAACAATGTAGATTAACATAAATCCATCATTACTCTTATCAAGAAGAACATGTCAAACCCATGGTGAGTAAATTGGTTGAATGAATACCTTACCAAGATTCTCTCATAGTTTCTTATTTAATTCATGAAAACAATCCATTTTATATAGAGTATTTGATATAGATGAAGCATGAGGTATGAGTTCAATTGAAAAATCAACATCAAAATTTAGATGAATACAAGCCAAATATTATATAAATACATCAAAAAACTCATGTAAAATTGGAATAGCATTAATTATGTTCTTCTACCCAACCATATAAGATAAAAAACCTTTTGTATAGGAATCAATACCCATGTTAGGGATGAAATATCCCTTGGTTGTTCAAAATGTTCATTGAAATGATTGATAATCATAGGTTGGGTTGGAATATCAAATTAAATTTCCCTTACAAAAAAAGATATTTAATTTAAACAACCCCCCCCCCCCGAATGCCTAATATAAAATAAAATTCCACTATAAGGAGAAAAATGTTAATTTTAGGAATCATATTCCCAAAATACCTAATTAACGAAGTATCATATACTGGAGAAGAGATCATTATACTATTATGGGTTTTCATAGAAAATTCAAATTATAATCATTTTGGAGATACTATTATACACTAATATAAAAATTAAAAATTAAAATATTGGATTGTCTAGGAATCAAATAATAAATTACTAGATCAATAGTGGATAATGACAATACATTTCACCACATAATTATCTTACCCCACATTGAAAATAGGGATCACATTAGATTTCCCCTTTTCTCTTAGTATAATTGGTTTTTGATGTTGATCATCATCAATAATATTTTGATATAAATTCTATTGGAAAAAATTCGCATAAAAATTTTAGTTGAAACACTATAATTTCAGTGGTCCATTATGTAATGATTTCTCTCTATAATTATCTTACATAACCATTTAATTACATTAGAATTTGATTACATAATGACCAACCTCTTTATACAAAAAAAATTATTATCACCGGTATGAAAATTTATTTTATGTTTCCCTTCCAACATATAGAATAAAGAAAAGAACGTATTATTAGTTATATGATTACTATTAAACTAATTTCTTTTTAATCCTTTATTAAATTTCTTATCAAAACCATGATATTGATATGTAACACCAATATCTATATCCACCAGTATTTCACATATAAATATTAATATGCATATATACTGAAGTCTCTTATGTATGATTCTATTTATAGACTTGGATTTATTACGTTAATGTATTAGTAAACTTTTCATTCAGGTATGATGATTATAATTAAAGCATACCTACAATGTTTTTTAAAATTATCCTTATAGGTACTAATGCATTCATCATCCTTCTTCATTAGAATTACAAAATTATTTACTATTTTAATATAAGTCCTATGAGGAAATTACTTATTGAAAAATAATATCTTATACTCATCCCATTACATGGAGTAGTCTTATTCCCATTTCCATGTATTCTTTATAATAGTATGACAATGATCTGGTTTTCCATCTAAATTCTAAACTAGTAAATTAAATTTTTCATGTTTCAACCACTATAGAAAATAAAATATATTTTCTGTTGTACTAATCCATTCCCCAAAACTTCTATCTCACCTCATGAAGAACTAATCAAAATATTCTACTCAATTATACTCTTTTGGAATATAATCTGGAATCATTGATTGAGAAAGTTGTGTAAGAATATAAATATGATATTTTATTTCATATAAAATAACATTTCATTTTTGAAGTGATAAATCATTTCATTTTATATAAAATTTAGAATTAATAAGATTCATTCTAGTTCCATCCATTGACTAAAACTAAAAATCATAGTGTGATAAAAAATAATCATAATTCAAAACAACAATGTCATGAAAATATCATTTATAGGATGTATATATCATGACACGAGTCTCTCAATATATAAAAGAATATGTGAAACCAATTTAATCAATTTTCATTACCAATACTATATAATGTTATCAAATACTTTGACATATACTACATGTTTCACTAACGTTCTCTAATGCTTTCCTCTAATGATTAATTAAACCCTGCTATGATAATATTAATAATGACCCATAGTTTTCATAAGAAATATTATACATCTTGTTTTAGGGGTATTCCATTCATGAAATTATGTTCCATACTAAAATTATATATGTTTAGTTTGATAGAAAACATGTATACATAAACAATAGGTTCATAAGTGACCTATAATATTTCCCAATAAGTTTATCATATCTATCAAACTGTATAGAAATATAATAATTAAAACAATTATCCATATCCTTTTTAAATGAACCATAACAATGGCTATGCATTGATGATTAATATGAGTAAAAAGGATATATCATTGATCACATAAGCATACCATGAGAATAAGGGTATGAAAAAACAAGTTTAAAATTTTTAAATCATACCCTACATATCATATATCAAAATCTGGCGTAATAGAATAAACAATGGAACTTCATAAAATATGAATCCTAATGGAATCAATAAACTTGATATATGAGAGCCAAACATTATAATAATACTTATGTTTGTGTTATACACATAAACATAGAAAATAATTTTGTTAGTCAAAGCTCACATCCATGAATATCTTAGTGTATTTAGTTCACTATATATTCTATTATATTTTAACCATGGTTAATTATCAATAGTATCATATTAGAAAAAAACCATTACTAAACAGGGTTAGCTTTCCATTCTAGTCTGTATTATCTCATGATATACCCATTGTTACCCACAGCATTGGAGGGCTATATAATTTTAGTCCCACCCACAGTTAATGAAAATAATGGATATATGATCCAAATGATCAGAAACCATTCATAATATCATAATCCCTATAATGTAATGGATTTTATAAACATTTCATCATGATATTATAGCATAACCCACAAAAAATAAACAATTTTTATAAATGTCTTATTATATCATAATTAAACCTTGGGAAAGAAATGGGTTTCATAGAATCATTAATAATTAATCATCATTATAATAAATAAAAAGAGTGAATGTGGATGGTGTCACTGGATCATAACCCCAAGAACTTATAAGTAACATAAAAGTACTATATAATAGTTTAAAAAGTATTTAAAATATTACTTAAACATTTCTTGAAAAAAATTCACATTTTACTCTAAAATCAATAATTAAAAATAAGAAATTTCTCAAATATTAAGGAAATGAAATTATATAACTAAAACTTTGGTAACTTGTAAAGGAATATTCAAATCATTTATCATTCAAAATGGGGGAAAATTTAATTCATTTATTATACATTAATACCTAGATTCCATTCAAATACATAGTAAAAAAATCAAAAGTTCCTCATTCAGAACAAATTTAATATTATTTTTAAAACATTTAATAAAAATTAAACAAAATAAAAATAATTTAATAAAGTCATATGATAATAGAAAATAACATGAAAATACTTTTGAAAACACAAAAAAATACAAACATGAATTATGACTGAAGTGAGAAATAAAGTCCGATATCCAAAAAAATTATTTCATTATATCAAATTCATAAAAATAGTAAAATTAATGGAAAATATAAATATCCATAAACAACTATAGGATAAAATAATTCATGATATTTTTGAGATATAGATAAAAAACACATCATTTGAAACTTAATCTTATGAAATACCAATAAATAATGTAATTATAAATTCTATTACCACATTAGAAAATTTCAAATAAAAACCTCATGAATGACTGAACTATATATTGATATGAAAATTATAATAATTTTTATAAAAATAATCATCAAAAACATTCACTTGTATTATATACACAACATATGAAAAACAATTTTTGAACTTGAATGTGTCTCACAAAAATAATAGTTACATGAATATACCGTAACTCAATATCAAATAGAATCAAAAGAGCTATAAACTTTTATAATATATATTTAAACAGAATATAATTATATAAAATAGCCATTTGAAAAACATATAATATCAAGGTGATCCACATATAACATTTCAAATCCCAGTTGTCAGTAATTTCAGACTAAATTCATCATTTTTTGGTGTCAATTATTCTATTTTTCATGGGAATTTTTGTTAATTAGTTCCAGAAACGTTACTCTAAACATGATTCCATAACCATCATAATTTTATTCATGGTATAAATACCAAATATATTCATTATATATAACTATTTTCATCAGTTAAGGGTAGACATAGAAAAAGAAATTACACCATTTGTGTCGATGGATAGATGTACAAATTCATGAACACTATTTTCACTTCTCAACAGATTTAATGGAAGAAATATAAGAAAATATCTTTTAAAGAATCATTATTATATTTTTAATTCTCATTAAATTTACCCTTGTAACCATCTAGGAAATTCAAAAATAAATAATGAATAACATATCTTGTGATGATATTTTTTCCTACGGATTAGAGGGTAATGAGGATTATATGGTATTAAATATAAATAATAATTATTATTTAAAAAAATATAACATATAAACAGTATACATACTATAATAACAATTAATGACTAATATTGATGTAAAATTTATTGTAGTTCCACATGGAGGTGGTAGTCTAAACATACGTACGATCGGTACTTTCACATATCATTTGATGTAAATGAGGGTAAATAACAGTGGTATCAAAATAATAATAAATTTTTGGTATTTTTAGTAAACTATTGTTGTTATTTCATAATTAATACCATATATTTACAGGATTTATATGAATCAATAAATTTAATGATTATGGGTAATATGCATACCTCTTCTTCGTTAGGTCTATTTTAGATCATGTCACGAACCAACCTGGGTCGACCCTAAACCGGTAATTCGAGCCGGCCCGCGACATGGCCTGAGAGGCGTTCCTGATCCTCCCGGGCTGGCGACAAGCACCAGGGAATCAAAGAGAGCAAGAGGGAAGGATTTCTACCAAAGAAAATAAATAAAGCAGCGGAAAGAAAATAGAACAGCACAAAGTAAATAAACAACACGAAAAGAAAGAACGCCCAACAACAACAACTAACTTGACCACGAACAAAACTCCTCACGACTCCGAGATTCGCTCACTAGTCCACAACCAAATCTCGCCCACAATGAGAGAGCTCAAGTCAACCTGCAATAGAAACTAGAAATAGGAAAACACTATAGGCGTGAGTATTAAAACTCAGTAGGCGTGCCCAACAAACTATTCCCAATACACTACCTTTAAATGAAGAATTCATTAATTTCAAGTTTGAACTAAATTGTACAAAATATGGGTTTTTACACACTTTAATTTCTAAAACAAGTAACAGTCTATTGCCCTTTTTAATTTATAACAATTTCAATGTTTAAAGAAACAAGTGCATTTCATTTTAAAACATTTTGCGAAAAATTAAGAAATCCAAACATTAGTTGTTAGTAAAAAGGTGAATCACGCACAACATACAACACACACTAAGGGAAATGGAAATAAATGGAACACAGGGGTCAGCAACCGAACTCAACCTCTCAATCGTCTGCCACATACAAATAAAATATAAAAGAAACATGGGTCGAACCTAGGAGATCGTGGACAATCTAGAACATACTGTACATATGACTCATCCTAAAGGCATTCCCTAACTCGATGACGTCATAACGCCCATAATACTACCCGACATAGCCCTACATGGCCTAACGGTGGGTCCCAATCCCTATAGCAGCAATAACTCAGTATTCCCCCACTATGGGTCCACTAGCCAGTGCGTGGTCTAAACTAGTGCATCAATCGTTCTCAGAAGATTCACTCACGATTCCAGGTTCCCATGTCAACACATATAATAAAATAGGGGTGAATCAACAATGCCAAACAATCAGTCATGATGCACAAACATCATAAACAGCTCACGTAATCAATGCACACCAATGATCACCCCTGAATGGGTTTTCTAAAATAATTTATTTTACTAATGTTCCAAACGGGCCTTCACAACTTTTAAAGCAAGACCTCATTTTTTTAAAAACCCAAAACACTTGTTCAGATGAAATAATTTATATTTAAAACTAAAAGTATTTTTGAGATTCCCTGAATTATTTTTAAAGGCCAAACAAGAATTCGTTCAAAACCGGGTGTCCGCCGTCAAGAAAATGTTCTAAGTGTTCGGTATAAAATAAACGGCTCTTTTCACACTAAATAATCATTTAAAATTTCATTATCTTATATTATTTATCATTCATTAAAATTAACAAAACATCAACCAATTAATAAATTCTAAATTTAATGGTAACTGCAATGGGGGACCTACCTCGACATGCAGCTCGAACACAGCGATGCGGCACGCCTCACAAAGGCGCACAAGAACGCACAACTTCATAAAGACCGCAATATCATGGAGAAACCTCGCTAATGCACTGTGAAAGAGTGGAACAATTTAAAACAGAGAACCCTAGAAAAAAATAGCTCAAACATCTAAACATCACATAAATAGAAAAAAACATCTCAGCCCAACGTAATGTAATTTAAACAACCAAACATCGCAAAGAAAACCCACCTCGATGTACTTCCAAAACAGAACTCATACCACAGAATTAAACACACTGAAATATTTTAAAAGGAAAAGGAAAAAAATAAATTTGCACCAACTAATTAATCACAAGACATGCCAGAATAATTATCCAAGTGAAGAAATAACACTAACCTCATGCCAGTGCGCAAGTGCACACGAACAGAGCGGTCGCGCAAAAAGGGAAACGATCGGCACGATGCTGTGGTGCGTGGGGAAAACCACCAACACCATCAACGGTGACATAAAGATTTGTGCTGTGGACGAAGGAGTTGGTTGGAGCAGTGGGGGTGGTTGTGATGTGTGGCACAATGACTGGAAGATGAAAAAGGGGGATGGATGAAGTAGCGAAGGGGAATGACATCACCAACGTAACAAGAGGCGTACAACGGCTACCGAAAAGTGCACCAAACTCTAAATGTAATGGTGCTGAGGTCGGCGAGGGGTGCACTCAAACAACGGAGTCACGTGACAGTAAAAAGGGGGCGGCGCACAACAAGAGGGCACTGCAAAGGGCAGGGGGTGCACCGGGAGTTGGGGTCGCGCACGCTGGACAGTGGGAAGGGGAGATTGTTGCGAAAGTTGAACGGTTTGATGTGGCTGGATAGGGGGTGCGTGGGCAGAGGAGCTTGCTGATGGAAGCTGATTAAGGCAAGGAAGAGAGATATGTAGAGGGGCACAAGGCTGGAGGAGATCACATCGGTCGAGGGTTTCGCCGTTAGCAGGGTCGGCCAGATGAAAGGTAGAGCACAACTACTGGATGGAGAGGGAAAGTGGGGGAGATCGCCTTGCAGGTGGAGGTGCGGTGCGGCAACGAGGCACTAGGCTGGTGGAGGTTTTTGAGTATAGCGCTGCATGAATAGGGGAGGAGTGTCGTGTGTTTTCTGGAGGAAGCCAGCGGGAGCCAGGGAGGTAGGGAGGCAGAGAGCGGTGACCTTTTGGAAGGGTGCTACAGCAGGGGAGTTGGGGAAGCTGCTGCAGCGCGCTGGGATGGAGATGGGCGTGGGATGAGGGAGATCAGGGGGGCCGCCCATAGAGGAGGGAGAGTAGAGGGAGAAGGGTGATGCGGCGGGGCAAGCAGGGCAGGGGCGCGGGGAGAAGAAGATAAGAAGGGAGAGGTGGCGACTGAGTGGGAGAGGGAGAGAAAACAAACGAGGGGAATGGGAGGGCCGCTAGGGTTAGAGGGAAAAAAATAAATAAATAAATAAAAATAAAAGAAATAATAATAATGATAATAAAATAACATAAAATAAAAATAAAAATGAAATGAAGCACATAAATAAACCAAGGGGAACATTGACCCACAGTAAAACTAATTCACATAAAAAGTAATAAGAAAAATAATAATAATAATAATAATAATAATAATAGTGGTAATATGATGATGATAAAAATAATAATTCTAAAATAATCAATTTCATTTTAATAATAATGATAAAATTATTAACAACGATAAATATTTTAAATAACGCAATAAATCACAACTTTACCCATCTTAATTTTCCGAAGGCAGGCGAACTGTGCCAATGTCTAAGTAGCGCCACATGAGGTATCTAAAACACACTCTGCCCAGGCGCTCGACGACATCAGCTGAAAAACGCACACTTTTTAACACGACTCAAAAGATTTTTTTCATCCAGGACTCAACCTGAACCCCCAAAAAAATTAAAAAGTCAAAGGAAATTATAAAATAAAATAAAAGATAGAGCGGGGTGTGACAATTATCCCCACCATAACGCTTTCCACCCCCAGAAAGCCAAAACAAGATCAAGACCCAAAGATGAAACTCCTTAAGTGTCACTCACCCCCAAAATTTTATGTTCCTCCAGTTGATCGATTCAAACGAACACAGAACCGTCATAACATGAAACTTACCCTAAAAAAAGATCACCTTAATTGTCACCAAGATGAACTCAAACCATATGTTTCAACCAAGGAACGAACGATCTTAAATCACCTCTGAGATTTATCCCTATAAACATCATCCAATGAAACTATTGGGTGTACGCCAATATCAATGTTCACCTGAGAGGATGAACTCAATGTTGGGTGGTTTCGCATGAGACCACTTACCACCAAAAGATACATGAAAAGAATCCCTGATACTGACACGAGGAGGCCTGAACGGTCTCCCCACCTTAAGGATTGGGATAAATCCCAATTAAATGAGGTATAACTTTGCGAGACCCATTGTGGGTCTCCCCACCATAAGGACTGACGAGATTAACCTAACTTGAAGACTTTCTACACAGACCAAAAACCCCATCATAACGGTAGGGGAGGGAAAGGAAGGTCCTAACTGGTAGAGAATCCAAATATTACACCATTACTATATGAACAACATCACACCCCTGGAATAAAACAAACCAAGACATATTAAGGAAAAAGGTTAAACCAAGGCCCTTTTTCACCATTGGGAATCTCCTGACTACGCGATAGCTTTACTCTAAGGCATATGGCTGGAGCACTCATGATTGAAGCATCTTCTGCCTCGCAGTCAGGCTTCAGAAATTCCCAATCACAATTCACAAACCAGAATTTTACCAAACACACTTCTAATAAAAATAAAGGTTCCAAAGAGGTTCAACCACAAACATTCATACAACTGAAATAAAAGGAACACTGCAAAACACTACCAGAGACTATTACAACACCCGAGAAGCACAACAAAGAGAAAACCTCAAACCGACCCCAAACATCGCCCAACTCCTGCTGATGGGCTGAGGTGACCTTCGACGACCTAGTTCTAGCTTTAGCGCGCTTCTTGGAAACTCCACGTAAGAATCACTTCAAGTGACTTAGACGTTCACAGGTGTGGCAGGGTCTTGGAGCACTTGGACATGTCGGGATTTTGTGACCCTACCTACCACACTGGTGACAGATCACAACATTGCACTGTGAAGAAGAAGACTGAAGGTCTGAAGGCCTCTTGATTCCTCTACGAGCACCACCAGCCTGAGGTCTCTTCTTACTCTTCTTATCAGCGTCCTCTACAATGCTTCCCAAAGCTGGGGATTCGCCACCTCAAGTCCTCCTACTTGCTCTGCTTCAACAAGAAAGTCTTGCTCGAAAATATCCGAGAAGGTGGTTAGGTTGAGATCTTCCACTCTCGATCACAGATCATTTCGGAGTCCAGACTCAAATTACCAATCCTTCCCAGGATCATTCGAAACAAACCAATAATCATACGGAACTAGATCTATGAAGCGTCTATAGAATTCCAGTACCGATTCAACACCCTGCTGAAGAAAACACAACTCCATCCTCTTCCTCAACTTCGTCAACTCAGAGACGTGTTGTTGGATAAATGATGACTTGAAAAACACCCATTTTAGAACATCCTGAGGCCTATTCCAAGACACGGACTTCCACCATTTCCAAGTTGGGCCTTCAAACATAAAGGTAGCCAACTTCATCATTAACGACTCAGACAACCCAACAAAAATGAACTCCCTCTCAATCTTCTGCAACCACTCCTCTGCCTCAAGAGGCTCTGCTTTTCCATAAAAGAGAGGAGGGTTCAACTTCTGGAACTCCAGAACATAGTCTATGAGCTGATCAACTGGAGGATTTGCGAGTGGTGCACCACCTGAAGGTGCACCTTGGGCATCCATCAAACTGTCGTGGGGGTTAACACTAAGGAACAAAGAAACAAAGGACATAATCAAAACATGGTCATTACCATTTCAAATTCAACTTTTCACAATTTCCAAAATAAAACATTACAAAACAATTTTCAGAATGAAGGAAAACTCAAACAATTCACTAGGGGAAAACTAGTGATGATGGGTGACTCGGACATATGGTTGGAGGCCATACGCCAATCATGCCACTGTCACAAGGAGCTCTCTAGGGTAATGTCTCCAGCTCCACATCGCTTTCCAGGACCTACGAGCTCACGGAGGGCACTTTCCCAGCTCCCCTTTTATTTCCCAATACAAAACAAACCATATGAAGAACCAAAAGACACCAATAACCAGAACATCCCATGGTAACTCGAGGATCAGAACGAGTAAGGATCCAGGACGTCCTTCTTATCCATATGCCCAGAGTCCCAACAATTCACCTCATTCTACTATGAAAACCCCAAAAAACAATGGCCACTCTGAAAAACAAGGTCCGATCAGGAGCCAACCTCCTCTGATACCATTTTGTCATGAACCAACCTAATTCGACCCTAAACCGATCACCCGAGATGGACTGTGACTTGGCCTGAGAGGCGTTCTCGATCCTCCCGGGCTAACGACAAGCACCAGGGCATCAAAGAGAGAAAGAGGGAACGATTTCTCCCAAATAAAATAAATAAAGCAGCGGAAAGAAAATTGAACAACAAAAAGTAAATAAACAACACGAAAAGAAAGAATGACCAACAATAACAACTAACCTGACCACAAACAAAGCTCCTCATGACTCCAAGATTCGCTCACCAGTCTACAACCAAATCTCACCCACAACGAGAGAGCTCATGTTAAACTGCAACAGAAACTAAAAACAGGAAAACACTATAGGCGTGAGTATTAAAAATCAGTAGGCGTTCCCAACAAAAAATTCCCAATACACTACCTTTAAATGAAGAATTCATTAATTTCATGAATGAACTACATTGTACAAAATATGGGTTTTTACACAATTAAATTTCTAAAACAAGTAACAGTCCATTGCCCTTTTTAATTTTGAACAATTTTAATGTTGAAAGAAACAGGTGCATTGCATTTTAAAACATTTTGGGAAAAATTTAAGAAATCCAAACATTAGTTGTTATTGAAAAGGTGAATCACGCACAACATACAACACACACCAAGGGCAATGGAAAAAAATGGCACAAAGGGGTCAGAAACCAAACTCGACCTCTCAATCGACTGCCACATACAAATAAACTCTAAAAGAAACATGGGTCGAACCTAGGAGATCATGAAAAATCCAGAACATACTATACATTTGACTCATCCTCATGGCATGCCCTAACTCGATGACGTCATAACACCCATACTACTACCCAACATAGCCCTGCAATGCCTAACCGAGGGGCCCAATCCCCATAGCATCAATAACTCAGTATTCCCCCACTATGGGGCCACTAGCCAGTGCATGGTCTAAACTAGTGAAGCAATCGTTCTAATAAGATTCACTCACTATGCCAGGTTCCCTTGTCAACACATATAATAAAAGATGAGTGAATCATCAATGCCAAACAATCAGTCACGATGCACAAACATCACATAAATCTCACGCAATCAATGCACACCAAATATCACCCATGAATGGTTTTTCCAAAATAATTTATTTTACTAACGTGCCAAACAGGCCGTCAGAACTTTTAATGCAAAACCTCATTTTTTTGAGAAAACCCAAAACACTTGTTCAGATGAAATCATTTATCTTTAAAACTAAATGTACGTTTGAAATTCCATGAATTATGTTTAAAGTCCAATCATGCATTCTTTCAAAACTGGGTGTCCGGCCGTCAAGAAAATGTTCCAAGTGTTCGGTATAAAATAAAAGGCTCTTTTCACACAAAATAATCATTTAAAATTTTATTATCTAATATTATTTATCATTCATTAAAATTAACAAAACATCAAGAAATTAATAAATTCTAAATTTAATGGTGAGTGTAATGGGGTGCCTACCTCGACACGCAGCTCGAACACGATGATGCGGCAAGCCTCATAGAGGCACACAAGCATGCACAACTTTCGGAAGACCGCAATATCACAAAGAAACCTCTCTAATGCGCTGTGATAGAGTGGAACAATTTAAAACAGAGAAACCTAGAAAAAAAATATATCAAACATTTAAGCATCACATAAATAGATAAAAACATCTCAGCCCAACTTAATGTAATTTAAACAACCAAATAGTGCAAAGAAAACCCACCTCGATGTACATTCAAAACAGAACTGAGACCACACAATTAAACATAGTAAAATATTTTAAAAAGAAAAGGAAAATAATAAATTTTCACCAACTCATTAATCACAAGGCATGCCAGAATAATTATCCAAGTGAAGAAATAACACTAACCTCACCCCAGTGCGCAAGTGCGCTCGAACAGAGCGGTCGCGCAAAAAGGGAAACGATCGGAACGATGATGTGGTGTGCGGGGAAAACCACCAACACCATCAACAGCGACACGACGATCGGTGTAGTTGACTACAGAGTTGGTTGGAGTAGTGGGGGTGGCTTTGATGCATGGCACAATGTCTAGAAGATGAAAAAGGGGGTTGGATGAAGTAGCGAAGGGGAACGACGTCGTCGACTTAACAAGAGGCGTGTGGCAGCTACCAAAAAGTGCAACAAACTATAAATTTAATGGTGCAGTGGTCGGAGAGGGGTGAACTCAAACAATGGAGTCACGTGACAATAAAAAGGGGGCGGTGTGCAACAATAGGGCGCTGCAAAGGGCAGGGGGCGCACTGGGAGTTGGGGTCACTCACGCCGGACAGTGGGAAGGGGAGATTGTTGCGCATGTTGAACGGTTTGATGTGGCTGGATAGGGGGTGCGTCAGCGGAGGAGATTGCTGATGGAAGCCGATTAAGGAAAGGAAGAGGGAGATCTAGAGGGGTACAAGGCCAGAGGAGGTCACATCGGTCGAGGGTTTCTCCATTAGCAGGGTCAACCGGATGAAAGGTAGAGCACAACTGCTGGCTGGAGAGGAAAATAGGGGGAGGTCGCTATGCCGGTGGAGGTGTGGTGCGGAAACGAGGCGCCAGGTGGGTGGAGGTGAATGAGTTTAGCTCTGCAGTCAAAGGGGAGGAGCGTCAGGTGTTTTCTGGAGCAAGCCAGCAGGAGACAGGGAGGTAGGGAGGTAGAGAACGGTGACCTGCTGGAAGGGCGCTATGATAGGGGAGCAGGGGAAGCTGTTGCGGCGCGCTGGGAAGGAGATGGGCACGGGCTGAGGGAGATCGGGGGGGCCCGCAGAGGAGGGAGAGCAGAGGGAGAGGGGTGCTGCGGTGGGGCAAGTAGGGCAGAGGCATGGGGAGAAGAATAGAGGAAGGGAGAGGTGGCGGCCGAGTGGGAGAGGGAGAGAAAAAAACGAGGGGAATGGGAGGGCCGCTAGGGTTAGAGGGAAATATAAATAAAAAAAATTAAAAAAAAAGATATCATAATCATGATAAAAAAATAACATAAAATAAAAAATAAAAATGAAACAAAGCACATAAATAAAACAAGGGGAACATTGACCCATAGTAAAACTACTTCACATATAAAGTAATACGAAAAATAATAATAATAATAATAATAATGGTAATATGATGATGATAAAAATAATAATTTTAAAAGAATCAATTTCATTTTAATAATAATGATAAAATTATTAACAACGATTAATATTTAAAATAACGCAATTAATCACAGCTTTACCCATCATAATTTTCCGAAGGCATGCGAACTGTGCCGATGTCTAAGCAACGCCGCACGAGGTATCTAAAACGCACTCTACCCGGGTGCTCGACGATGTCAGCTGAAAAACGAGCACTTTTTAACACGACTCAAAAGATTTTTTTTCTCGTCCAGGACTCATCCCAAACCCCAATAAAAAATTAAAAAGTCAAAGGAAATTATAAAATAAAAGAAAAGATAGAGCGGGGTGCGACCGATCCATTCTCCATGACCCTTTGAATAGTATTCTAAGAATAAAATCTCTTTTAATCATTGTAAATAGAAATAGACATGATAATTTGATATTTTTTATATCAATATAGATGAAAAAATGGGGTATGTTATGGAGAGTAGGAGTGTCTTTTTATAAGGGATGTAAATGATAAACTTTTAAGTACGTATTTTATTTAATTATAAATAATTTCATTCTAATGTATAATGCTTCAAAATAGACTTTTATTTCCATAAAAGGATAAAATATTGAAATATAATCATATATATATATTTTTTTGTCGTTTCATTTTAAGCCTTATATTTTGTTTAAACCCGTATAAATACATATTTTTACATAAATTATTTTAATTACTTTTTCATAATTAAAGGGTTATTGCACTTTATAATAGATAAAAATTGATTCAAAAATGGACAATGAATGAAATTTTTTACCATTTTTAATCATACATGACCTATTTATTTATTTTTTTATTTTTAAATTATTTAATAAAATATTAGTTTTTATAAAAAATCACCAATGTAAGTTTTGACACTATTCAATCAATTAGACTTTGAAAACAAAATGACTGTGAAATCATTCGAATATAATCCATTAACACAATCAAAATATTTTATATTATTCCTAAAAAATATTTTAACATTATAACATACAAAAAATAATAGTTTTAGGGTTTTCAAAAAATAATTTATTTGACCTTTCTACTACCTGCACAAACACTATGTAAACATTTCATAAGAATTTAGGGTAGTTATTTTATAAAAAAAAATTAGAAATAAATATCCATGATAAAAAAGAATTCATATATCAAATATCTATTTATAACGTAAAATTATTTGTTTTTATCTACATCACAAAATATTATTGTCATTAAAATAAATTATGTGGTATATTATAATTTATCTTCTACTATAATATTTTTAATTTGAAAATCCAAGATATATTTACAAAAAAGATCATTATCTGATGTTTTATTGATTATAAGTGAAATTGAATAATCCAATGAAATAAAAAATCAGGTTTTAATGAGTTTTAATCCATTTCAAGAATGTTTTAACCTTAATTAACCAAATTTACTTTTAATATGGAAATTTTATTGTTATTATTACTATTTATATTGATAAAAATTAAAAGGGGATTCCAAATTTGAATATCTTCTTCAAAATATGTAACCCATTTGTCAAGTTTCAATTTTTTAAGTGGATAATAATATTTTTAAAACTCACCCACAAAACATGAAGAAATATTGTTTTCAAGAATAATGTTTTCTCATTTATAATGAGTTTTTATACCAAAAAATGACATAAAATTGATTATAAAAATAGTAATTAGATTACTAGTAAAATAAATAAACTAATTTTAATTCTAAATAAATTTTAAAATATAATTGAATAATAAATTTTATTTAAATGAAAATATAGTTTTCAATAAAAATACCATTCTTCAGTATTCATTGGAAATCAGCCATTTCATAACATTATCAAAAAGTAATTATAAGCTCATTTAAACCTGGTAATTTGAAAGTGAGGTCATTTTATAAGATATATCATATAAAAGTGAAAAAAATCAATTATATTATTCACTCAAAAAAATTAATAAAATCATTTTTGAGAATAAAATATTTTAATATAGTGTAAAAACATTACTGAAAATTGAATATTTATTTATTAGTATATATTATTTATCCAAAACAATTTATACATAATTATAAGATTCTTGTTATTTATATTTAATTTTTGATTTTATTTTCTAGTTTGTAATGGTATACAATATTACGGTTCACTTAGACATAGGGTTTTATGCATCATAATTATCAATGAAATTGAATTCGTTTGAAAAGAAATATACCATAAAATCCAAGGGGGTTATAAATAGAGATTAATATTTTTAGATAGAAATTATCAACATGTATAAATATACTTTTCCTAAAAATACTTTATTACTTTAGAATTTTATTATTTAAATTTCAAGGACTTAATAACCATGGATATCATTTTCAATATGTGTAAAAACTACTTTGCCATATTTTTTGTTGTTTTATTCATACCATCATATTCAATGACTCGATGACAAATATCATCATTCATGATATTATTTCAATAGTATATAGTGGTTAGTTTCAAATTTTTGTTGTGAGTATAAAAGGTGAGGAATGATAGTAAAGTTATTTAAATTGAAATATATCCTAAAATCTCAAGGTGTTTAAATATTGGTATTTGGAACCCCGTTGAATTGCACCACCTAATCAAAAAATTTCCTCACCGAATGGTTCATATCACCTAACTTTCACATCACCAAGATGTTGCCTAAAATCATCCTCCAATCCATAATCAACTGAATATAATCACATTTTCCCCAATATCATTGAAGATCGGCAATTAAATACATTTATATTTCCATGAATTTACACACAAAGATATTTGTTTCTTACAATAACCAATATGGAATCTGATACTCTGCATTTACCTGCTAATAGAATTAGAACTAGTATAAAACTCTTGTATTTATATTTTATTTTAGTCCACCTAATCTATACCATCATGGATTGACATATCATAGTCAATCCAAGTTTCACTACAACTATAGAGTTTGGAATATAATTAAAAGATTCTCATGCACTACCAATGGAATAAAAATCCTCCCACAAAATATCATCTAATGTTAATCATTATCTAATTGCACATCTAAAATAATCATCTTGCCTAAAACACTTATAAAATAAATCTTCCACTGACTCTCCTCAATGAGACACATCAACCCCTAAATCTAAGAAAATGAATTATCATTTGAAATATGAGACCTCTATAACTATCCTCTTCTATATTAAAATTAATTTTTGAAATCTCGTCCATAATATTCCATGTTTATCCAAATAATTAAATAATATATCCTCGCTACATCAAAAATTTTACACCAATAATTACATCCCCCTTCCCCAGGATAAATGATATATCAATATCATGATCGTAAAGAATCTCTATCAAACCCCACTATCACAAATTCATATCTGGATAATATAAAAAATGTATTTGTATCATGTTTTTTGGAACACTATATGGTTCTCACGGATGAGGTTATTTTTCTACCGCATCATATAAAATATCGATGCCTCCAACATAATATAATGGATGTCTTAGAAATGATTATGGGAATTTAAATTCCTATATCAATAGAATATAATAGAATATTTATAAAATAAGACACTACCCAAACTGATCCATAAATCACCACATAACACCTAAATCATTACTCTATTCACTGAAAACTTCTTAATGAGATTAGATATCAACCTATCCTTTGGGTATTGGAATGATTATTAATACCAATGTGTATATCTGAAGGTCTGGTATATCCTATCTAATGACATAAATGGGGTCATGAATAAAGATAATTTAGACATGAACCACCAAAAATATCCAACAACACCAAGAAAACTATGGACATTGAAAACATTAAATGGTGTTTGAAAATAAACAAAGTTTTTGATCTTTGAAAAATTAACAAAAACTACATTTTATGACACTACATGTCTAATGGAGTGCATATACTATATTCATAACATATAATTGAATATATTATCATAAATATATTATTATAGAAGGACCAGTAGAATTAAAATTAGGTGATCTCAATTCAATTCTAACCTCAAGTATACATGTATGTCCATGATGAACCTAACCATAAATTATTATAGGAAAATAGAAAACATGAACTTCATGAGTTCTATAAACATATTGGAGGTGTTCATGAAACATAATTGAATGAACAAAAAGTAAATGTGATCATATTGATGATATAATGTTTCCTTTAGAATGTCATCTTCCCTAAAACACATCATGTGATTTATAGACTGCGTATTAATATTTGAAAAATAGTTTAATCCACGAAACTAGTTGAACATATCATCAATACTCAAAAGAGGAAAATTATTCTTAATTTAATCCTGTTTTAATATCTTGTGGTATATACATTAACACAGACCATTTTATAATTACTTAGTAAAAAAATATTTGAGTGTCCCAATGTGAACCACTATGTTGTATAAAGCACATATGTGTTAGGTCAATATCAAAAGTCCTCAACTCTCATAGCTCAAAATATCTCATTTTATAAGGATCCATAAATACTGAAATTGAGTTTTATTTTAAAAATGATTTCAAATTTCGAGGGTAATTACTAAACCTCCTCGATAAAATTTTTGAGGAACTCCTCCATGATGGGAGGAAACTCCAGTGAATATTCCTCCACTATGTGCAGTAATACAAATAAAAACTAATATAGAAACAAATCCAAATTTTTTTTCCAGAACAATACTTTTAATTTCTACAAAACACTATATGTTGTCCCTTATCAACATAGAATACAAGTATCCTATGAAATAAATCAGTAACTACATGTATATAATAAAACAAGTCAATATCAATAATGAAATTAGTTAGATATATATAATGTTGAAGGGAATTCCAAGATGACTGACACTTCCCCCTTTATCAGATTACTACCCTAGAAAAACCCATAAACACTAATATAAACTTAAATTATCTTAGTCAACACAAGGGGAACCAGAATCCTATAAACCTAGAGTCATATCTATGTGGGTGTTAAAACTGAGTGTGATGATACATTATCAATCATATTATAGTCTAAAGTAAATGATAAATATATGATACCCTATATGATCTCTATTACCTCTTATGTTAACACATGAAATCTTGAAGCATCCAACTAACAAATAACTCTACTCACTATTGAGACATACGTTCATAGCCTCTCTCAACCATATATAGCAAAGGGTGAGAGACATAATGGGTTTATCCTATATTCTCTAAATATCCCATCATAATAACAATAACATATTTACCCAACTATATAAATGGACTTTGAGATACTATTTTTTACTGAGGATGATAAAAAACCTTACATTAAACCCATGTTGATCAATAAATATGGTTGACATGTCTTTTTGTAATGATCGCTACCCATTCAATCAAAAAAACCATGTTTAGATCACCTGATAGCTATATGGGAAATACTTGACTAAGAGAACTTTTAGGAAAAACTCACCCAACCAAAGAATTCATTGTCCCAACACCAGTTATACACCTCCAGCAGCAGTTCTCCAAAAAGAACCGTATTGGATACCCTCTGAACAATATCGTATAAAAATGATTCATCTCAATAGTTACATCATTCTTAAATACCTCTATGTATATTAGAAATGTAAAGGGGTGAAAATATCTTATAATACCTAATTTAGTCTCTCTATGAAGCATTGAGTTATATGCTTCTCATCAATTAAAATATTAGGGGAAAAGAAAACAAGGTCCCTAAACATGATACTATTATCCCAAAAAATAAATCTACGCTACTAATGGTAGAGAATATCCTACATCTTCTTTTCAATCATATTTGATAAGAAATACAATATTCAAAGATTCTAATGAAAACTATCCTAGAAAATATATTTCCCTTTATTCTATTCTATCTATTAACCCAACCATTGTAATGATAATCCCCATGCTGGGGTGATGTTCAATGGTATTCGATACATAGAACTAGCTAAAATCAAACTGAAATGTATCACCTTACCCTTCATCCACATATATATCTCCATATCAATAATATTCCCCTCACACATAATAATACCCTAACATTGAATGTATCATAGTTTCTTCAACGATTTCCCATCCACCTTAGTATACTCAACCATCATATGATCAACCTACTTAGCCTACCAAATCAAACCATCTATAACCTCATACATATGATGATAAATAGGGAAATATATACACAAGTAACCAATGTCCTAATCATTTCATCTCAAAAATCGGTTAATTATATCCATTTATTTATACAAAATCCACCCACAGTAGAACATGAAAATACATGAAGGGTGAATACATGAACAACCATTTTACTTGGTTGTTCAATAAAATTAGGGTCATTACATTGAATCTGAGGGGCCCTAAAATCTCTTGTCCTAGACAATATTTATGGATTATTTCAAAAACTGTGTTTAGATAGTAAGGCTTCCATACCATCCAATTAAATATTAACAAGTGAGAAACCACAGACATCATCGCCACTCTAAACCAAAATTTTGAAAGCACTATTTCATGACCATACCCCATTATGAACACCACCTAGGACTAATGTGAAAAATAAGTGTGACCCATATAGCCCACCTACAATAGGATCTCAGTTGGAGACTAGAACTGAGGATATAATAGATACAAATTAAATAATTACACTCATGTAATGAGGAAATATAAACATATAATCCAAATATTATTTCCAAAAACACATTCATTGGGGAATGTATTTGATACCAAGTGAGATAACTCAAATAAATGTATACATATTTCTATAATTTGAACATTAATATTATAATAATTTCATACTAAATTCTAGAAAAATAGATTATTAATGGATTTTTATATTAGAAACCAAAAATAATACTGTGAAAATTTCTTTGTAATTTCACTATTATTATAATAACTCCAAACCCGCTCTCCCAAATACTGTGATAATGCATAATCATGATATATATGGATATGTTCTCCATAAAAGTTACCCAATTTAAACCTTCCTAATCATATAACATCACAATGAAATATTTAAGAACATTAAACCCTTGGAAATTTAGATTTATAGTTTTATGTATATACCATACATTATAAATAGGTTAATTTTTCATGTTATCGATTTTTCCAAAAAAATGTTTATAAAGACACACTTTCTTCATTCTAGTATACTCCCATATATAAAATGTTGAAATTATTAATGTTTCTATTCATGATTAATACCTAGGAAATATCATTTGAAAACATGATTTTAGAAAAATATATCAATTTGTGAGAAATATAATAATAACCCCATCAGTCCATTTCAAAACTATAAGATTATATGGGAGAGCTTTCCATTAGAATAATAAAAAATGAAGGAAAATATTTTTTTATGTACACACGAAGAGAGAATTAGTGATCAAGATTCACAGTAAATAACTTTATACAAAACCAAAAAAATAAATACACTATCATTCAGGTTTTAGAAATAAGAATACATAAAAACAATTTTTTAAAATAACATTCCATTTACCTTTAAGGGGATTAATCTGTACTTTAAACAATAGTTCATTAGTTTAAATTATTAAATAAAATTCATCCCTTGTAAAACCTTTTCCAATAATATAAAATTAATTTATGTACCTTGTTACATCATCTTCATAGATCCCTTTCAAGAAATTTTACAATAACACTTAAAAATAATAACACAATCGGTTAATTCTAATATATTTCTCTAGAATAAATAATATTTATCGAATGTGATAGAGAGGAATATCAGGACTAACGATATCCATAAAGAAGTTATATAGAAAATGAAATACATCAAATAATTCAAGAATTAATTTCACCATAATAACTCATAATATATTCCATTTAATAAGAATAAAAAATCACATTTGGGGCCCAGGTAATATTAAAGATAAATTCATTTTTCTTAAAAAACTCCTTCAACAAAAAATCTTATACAAATGTAATATGTGATATTATTTTGAATCCATATAAAAAAATCAAGAGTAATATTCATAAAGAATATTTTTCAATATTGCATGAAATTAATCACACACCCTATACAATAAAAAAATATTTATTCCACACATTTTTAAAAATGTTGAAAAAAACATTTTGGAAAATTATAAAAAAATATTTTAAAATACCATAAATAAAATTAAAAAGTTTTTAAGATAAATTTTAAAGTAATTTTTAGAATATTAATAAAATTTTTGAAAAACTTTAATGAACATTTATATGGATTTAAAATAGAAGAAATATTTTTAAACTTTTAAAATAAGGCATTAATGAAATATAAGATACCTCATCTCCCAACATCCCACAAGCATTATTTAAATATTTTATAATGAAAATATAATATTAATAATATTTATTATGAATAAATTTAATATTCTTATTAAAATAAACTCTTTTATTTGAATTATTACTTTTTAATATTAGTTACAAAATTGATTAGGATTGTGTCTACTATTTTGAGGTGATTCAATTCATAATCCCCAAAACTTATTTGGTTGGTTTACCATTTTCCAGGGAATCATTTTTCTATAATATACAATATAAAAATAAAGAATTTATCATTTCCTATATAGAAATTTACATTTTAAATATAGTTATGAAAATTATTCGTAAAAAATAAAATGCATTGTATTATGATCCAATAGTATGCACTTAAAAAAAGTGAATTATTTTTTACTTATCATTGGATGGAAAATAAGGATAGAAAATAAAATATTATCTGAAAATAATAATTACCATGATGTGAGAATAAAATAACATCAAGGAATACATCCCCATGAAAATCCATGAGAGTTGTTTTTTGAACAATGAAGTATATCATTATATAGAGATTGTATTCCACACTTACAAAAATGTGATGATTCAATGTTCTATATTTGAAATGGTATGAAGATAAAAAATATATTATATTTCCATAATCGAAATTATGTAATTCATTATATATATATATTTAATAATTCATATCAACCAGTCATTAAGGACGATGATGAATAACGAATCACATCACTTCCGAGAAGTTGTAGTCCACACGTATGCATGAACTATGTTTTCAATCCCTATAGGAAGAAAAAGGAGAAAAACCGGTTATTATATTACTATAATGGAATATTAGTATAATTAATAATCTAATTTGTCTATATTTTATGTTTAGGTAATAATTGAACCTGTTACTTAGAGTGTTAAAATGATAATACTACATTATGGTGATTACTCATCTCTAAAAACCCTCTAGTATATCTCTCAATGAAGTCACTAGGGGTGGTATTTTAGGAGGAATATAACCAATGTAATGTATATTATAATGTTAGGAAGAAATTTTGGAATATTTTATTTGAAAATAGTGGATGAAAATACTTGAATAATATATTATGGTGGTGTACTTATATTAGAGTATAGAGGGTTACCCATGTAAATACATAATGTATTGGTTTAATAAAAATTAAATAATCATATTGAGGTTAAAAATTGATATATTTATAATATAAAAGGTATGAAATTCTATATAATATCATTTAATGAGTTTTATACACTTTTAGGTGATGGTTGAACCCTTATATATTAGTTTTAACCCCATGTTATCAATTTTAAGGATTATTCTAATATCAAAAAAATTAATCATTAGGTGTCAAGAATGTTACAAAAAAAATATAAAAGATTACCCTACGTTGGGAATATTTCATATTCTCAACCATATTCAATTCTGATGTCTACAAATAATTTTTTTATTAATTTTATGTCGTTGAATAAAATATTATCTAATATAAAATACCATTAATGAAAATTTTAAGACTATTCAGATAACCAATTTTTTAAAAAATATAAAAAATTTAATGATTTTTTAATATATAAAAATTACACATCACTCATAATTTATATAAACAAAATCTTTATAAAATTATTTGGGTCTCATAACTTGCCAAATAATATCTCTTTTATTCTTTAAAAATAATTTACCTTATTTTTATATTACTTGCAGAAGAATTTTGTTAGTGTTCTGTAAGAATATAAAATAATTATTTCATAAATAATAATTTGAAGAAAATTAAAATCATAAAAAATTTATTTATATTTGCAATATACTTTTAGAATCTTTCATAACATTTTTAAACCAATCATAAAATATTTTAGATACCAAAAACCAAGAAATCTAAATATGGAATTTACTTTTATTTAAAATAACAAAAATATATTTATCTATGAAAAATTACACCACAATAATGTATTGTTCAATATAATAACTATGTGGTAGAATTAAAATCATCCAAAAAAATATATTACTATTTTATGTTTATTTTAAATTATTTTCACAATAGTTTTAACAACAGTTAACAGAACTTACTCTTTGCTATAGTGAAAAATATTTAGCATTATTAAAAATCATTATAAGAAATAACGTTGAACTAATTTAAAATTTATGATATTATGAATATAAATTTTAAAATAAGTTTATGAAATCAATTCTTTATAAATATATAAATTTACTTTTAAAATACATATTCAAAAGACGATGAAAATGTTTATCCTGAAAAATGCATTTCTATGTGAATAATTGTTTTTAATCAAAATTTAGAATAATTTTAATTACAATGAAATAAATTGTATTATGTTAAATAAAAATAAAATAATTAGGTTTTAAATTAAATTAAAAAAATGAATTTGTAAATGATTGATTGATAAAACAATTCTATAAAATTTGTATCTCTCGATATTCAATAAAAAATTTATTTTTTCCAAAAAATCACAAAATCCCATATTACACTATTTTTGATTTTATATTTACAAATTATAATAATTATATCAAATAAATTTTTTAAATGTGGAATAAATAATTTATTGTATTCTTTCACAACGACCAATTAAAATCATTTAAAAAAAATTCTGCAAAAAAATGATTTAAAAAAATTAATTCTTTTTTCCTAACAATTAATAATTATATTATTATTTATTATAATGTGTGTATATATATATATCATAAATCACTTACTATATTTCAAACCATAAAATTCATCTACTAGGTTATAATGGGAATGTTACATAATAATTTTCTTTAGTCGATACAGAACAGTGGTGTGTTTCTTGTATGCTATAAATGTAATATTCTTTTAAAATCTCAAGGTATTTCATTCTAATCCCCAAATTAAATTTTTTAAAAAGAATTTTATCTTATGAATGGTGATTCACCGGTATAAATTTGACAATAATTTGGTTAAAAATTTTCATCATAGAAATGAATAAGTAAGGTACAATTTTGAATATATGGAATGGGAAAAATGAAAGTTATATAGAATAACATATAATTAAGAAACCAAATAAAGATAAAATTAGTGTATAATGAAAAAAATGACTAATAAATAAGATCCATTTAAGAGATAATTTTATTCATTTTCAGACTGTAATAAACCATAAATTAATCCAAAATATTCTTAAACTAGTAAATTTTTTATTTTGAGATCTTTTTCTTATAGTTCAGGGATTATTTTAATATCAAGATAGACGATATGAGAAAATATAAAAACATTATTTCTTTAAATTTTAAAAAAATAATTTCATTCATTAGTTCTACATCAATCAATTTTCATTTAAATCTCATATCTTACTATATGAAATAAATATTAAATAATAATTTTACAAGCCTAAAATACTAAATGTAACTTTTAAGGGAGGGAAGGATCCAGAAAAGGATGAAAAGTTATTTCTTTTATTTTCTATCGATTAGAAATACCCAAAAAAATTAGAAAAATATAATATATCATAAAATATAAATAATCCTTCATTTGAATAAATATTAAATTAATATATAAATCTCAAAAAATAATACCAAATGTTAACAATTAGACATTCCATTTAAAAATTTACTTTAATACTATTCCTAAAGATTGTAACCAAGTTCAAAACCCAAAAAAAATTAAATTCTTTATCTCATATTCTTATGAGATCCATTTAATAATTTTCTATAAACAACTCTAGACAAAAATATAGTCATATTACAAAAAATATATATTCCCTAACCGAATAATCTACAAAATATTTCTATCATTTACACAAATAATATAAATCACCATAATTGAAAAATATAATCATTTATACTACCAAAAGACAATTTACCCATTATTCATCATATAAATATCCATTTTATTCAAAAAAATATTTCTATTTACCATAATAATATAATTTTGAAAAAATAATGAGATTATTAAAATATATTTTTAATCACATAGTCAGTAAATAAAATTTCAATATCTTGGTAATATATATGAGACAAATTTGACCCCAAATTGTAATATAAATTTTGTCCCAATTAACCACAATTACCATAACATGAATAGACCTCATAAACCTAATGGATATCAATGGATTCTATATTATGTCCATACAATATTAAATCATTATTTCTCAAATAAAATTTTCACTATAACACATGTAAAATTTCAGGGATACATATAACTCAAAATTTTATAAACAAATCAATAAATGTCTCTAAAAGTGTCAGTGATTTCCTTAAAATCTCTTGATATAAAAACTTATAAAAGTTTTTTATGGCTTTATCCTTTTGTGAAAACACAATTTTATAAAATCATTCTGGTTTACAAAACTAATAAAATATACTCTATATAAAAAACTCCAAATTTATCAAAAACATACATTGATGCCTATAATAAAATCATGGATTATAAACTCTCGGATCAAGTGCTAATAATTGTAATTATATTTTTATCATTGATACTGATATATTTTATCAAATTACATCCCTAAACAAATATTTTTCAAAAAAATAAATATTGGATAAATTACATACCCAAAAAACATTTAGGTATATAGTTTGAGAGATTTTATAAAAAAATTTAAAAACTATGTGATTATTTCAATGTTGTATTTATTTTTTCTATAAAAAATTTATTTATAAATACACTTTTTTTATTCATGGTATCTCTTATATCTTGATATTTCAATTTATTAATGTTTCAACTCATACATATTACCAATGAAATGTAATTTGAAAACATTTAATGAGATAAATAAATCAAATTAATGGAAATATACAAAAAATCCCCACTGTCCCACTTCAAAACACTGATATCAAATAAGATATTCGACCTTTATTATAAGAAACAATGATCTGAAATAGTTTTTTAACTAAATATGAAGTCATATTTATTTCAAAAAAATTTAAATGAAACAATTTATATGAATAACGTTTGGAAAATCATAATCCTATGGTTTTTTAGAGGTCTTGGGAATGCATAAAAATTATTTTCTTAAAAAAGCATCTTTTTCCGTAAAGGGAATACTTATTACATGAAAAAAAGATAATTAGCTTACCTTATGAAATAAAAATGGTACTCTTAAAATTAATCCATATTAATAAAATATCATGTAGGTTCCAAGGTACATTGTCTTCATCAAACCCCTTACAAAATTAATAACCTGCTTGCTTAATTCTCGCATAATTCTCTAGAGAAAATCATCATTACCCAATGAATTGTAAAGATGTACTAGGATAAACCGTCATAATAAAAAGTGTAAAAATACTAAAAAATATGTAATATTTTATTTCACTCATAAAATACCATTATAATATTTCAATAAACACCTATAATAAAATTATTTTTGAGTTTTCCAAATAATAAAAAATCTACAACCCTTTTCTTTGAAACTATTTTTAAAAAATCTCTAGAAGAAAAAATTGTGATATTATATGGGAATATAAAATAAAAATACAGGTTGTTTCTTGTTAAATAACATTAATAAATTTTACTCATTCCATATATATTTAAATAAAAATACTTCCACACTTTTGTAAAAATGACAATAGTTACCCGTTTAGAATAAAGTTAAATGATTTATTTTTAAAACATTATAATTTTTTCAAAAAAAATAATTTAACATTAAATACATTTAGAATTTTTAATAGCATATTTGATACATTTTAAATCCCATTATTATGGCCAAAAAATAGAATAAAAACATTTAAGACATTAAAATAAGGTTATATAGAAAACTCTTTACATCCTCTAACAATATAGAACATGTATTTTTTAACTCTTATATAATGGATATATATTAATTATTTAATTACATGATGAAATATTTTAGATTTTTAACTTATCAAAATCATTTTATTTCATTTATTCATATGTATTATAAAGTTACTAAACCAATTAATTTCATGTCGGATGTTACTAGGACATTCAGTACATAACCCATAATCAATCATAAATTTATTGATCACGATAAAAGTTTTAATTGTACAATAATATATAGAATAATATTCAATATGTAATTACCATTCTTATAGAAAAATATAATTTTATATCCATCCATTAAAAATGGTCATGGAAAACAAAATACATTGGCTCATAAGGTAGTAGTTTTCATGTACACACGATCGATGTTTTTTTTACTTTTCAATAGATAAAAAAAATAAAAAAAATATTATATTTAGGGAATCAGAAAAAATTTATATAAAACATTAAGTTCATTAAATCCACCAAAATTACCATTTATGAGAGGTAGGTTTTGAAAAATAAATTGCATCACTTAATTTACATTGTAGTTCATACATATGCATGTGTGATTATTAGGATTCTACAGATTTGAATGTAATGAATATAGAAGTAATATTATATATATAGGATTATTATAATTTTATAAATATCATATATATAAATTTAATACATCTTAATAACCATCCATAAAATTTGGTGATGAAAAAAACACATCACTTCATGGAGGCGGTCGTCCACGTGTATGCACGAATGATGTTACATTTTCCCAAGGTTGAAAATTTGGATAAATAATTTTATTAAACTAACATAATAGAACATTAGTGTAGGAAAAATACATAATTTTTTATATTGAATTTTTATGATATAATTGATGTTGGTAGAAGATGTAAAATGAAAATTATTGGTTATGGTGATTTCCTTTTTTTGGAAGAACCTCCATCAGATCACTCATTAAGAACCCTAGGTATTGTTTTTTACTAATATATAAACCTATATAATGTATAAATGGAATTAAATAATATTTAATCATATATTTTGGTTGATATAGTTGTCTTATATTGTTTGATTAAGATAGGATATGCGGAGTCCTTATATAAGAGTAAAGAAAGGAACCCCTGGGCTTACTTAATTATCAAATTAATAAAAATTAATTTTTATATTTATGTGGATCTAAATAAAAAAAATATAATATAGGGGATATATATGTCTATATTCTCTCATCCAATAAAATTTACACATGTTTATGTGACGTTTGAATGCTTATATCATAGTTTATCCACTATTAACCCATTGGTAATTAGTGCGATATTAATGTTTTTTAATCTTTACGGGTCAAGAATATAAAAAAGGGATAGTTACTCACAACTAGAGAATGTTTTATGTTCTATACCATATACAATACACTTTCACAATTATAATATTTTTTTTTAAATTTTAAACATCTAAATAGATATATTTTAACAAAATACTATTACGAACATATTCAGTATTCTTCTAAAATTGACATTAAAAATATCAAGGCAATAATTCTGTTCATATATAATATTTTAACACACCAATAATAAATTATATTTATTAAATAAATTCATGTAAAACACTAAATTACTCTTTAAATATTAATTCAACTACTTTTTAAAAAAATCAATTACATGATTCTCTATATCTTTTATAGTAATTATGTCATTATGTCATAATATTTTATGATAACTATTTCATCACAAACAATTAAATATATATTTTAATCAAAATAAAAATTTATTATATTCCCAATAATATTTCTGAAACCCTAATAAAATTTTTATTCATTTTATAAAATATTGATGATATTAAAATACATAAAGATATATTTTTCAATTTTATTCTACATAAAAAATAAATTTCAAAATAAAAAAAAATGATATAAAAATTATATATTTTAAAATATATTAATAGGTTGGTTAAATTAAACACAAAATATAAAATATAAGAAAGTTGTAGTTTTAATATAATGTTTTTGTAAATTTGATTACGACAGTTTACCCAATTTACTTTTTATTGTGGTGATAAATATTTATCATTATTACTAATACTTATGATGAAAAATGATGTTGCACTATTTTCGAAGTTAGAGAATTATATTTCCAAATATTTAATATATGTTATTAAATTTTTCCATATAGTTGGGGGAAATTACTTTTAAAATAGACCCCAAAAATGTGATGGAGATAGATTTCTATAAAAATACACCTTTAAAATCTATTTTTATAAAACAATATAAGTATAATATGAATTAAAATTTTATTAATTGGATTATTTTTTTAGAAAAGTAAGTAATTTAATTTTAAAATAAAATCATCAAAATAATCCTTTTTAATTAAATGAATAGAAATGGTGGTTTTCTATAAAATTATAAAAATCTGGTTTCTCTGTCAGATAATGATTTTTTTTTCTTTTATTTTAATCTTATTTTGTTGAATTAAAATGATTTTCTAGTATGACTAAGGGGAAATGATGGTGTGTGAGGATTTTTTAGGGCATAGAGCCTTAATTGATGGATGAAATAGCTATGGAGTATAGTTATAAAATATTGTTCTTCCTAGAATTCATAGTTTGATGAAACAATATAGGGTGTTTAGTGCATAGAATAGGAAAAAAAATTTAGACTACGCATAAAACACAGTCCACCCGAATGTTCAAAAACATACAAATTTTGAATATATGATAATTGAATGGATTTTTGATGGATTCACAGACCATGAAAAAGAATTGTGTGAGTCCACTCCTTGAATAGTATTCTATGCATAGTTGGTTCATAGTCTTTCCAAATGTGTGACCAAACCATGAGACCTATTTTTTTAGGGGTAAAATTATTATTTTTCACTTAATTCATAAAAACCATCAATCCTTCTTCCTTTACTATTTTCTGTCAATATAGGTTCCCTTATTCCTCCATTGAGAGAAGATCCCATGGAATACACCAAGTTTCAAAGATAATTTCTCTTCCTAGCATCTAAATCGAGATATGTTCATCTTGTTGGATTCCCATTGGAATGCGCTTCAATCCATAGGCTCCGTTTTTTATTATTCATCCTAGAGATGACACTATTTTTTCGTAGTCTCATATTCACTATTTTATGGTATTCTTCCATTTTTCCATTTTATTCTGTTCTAAGACAATCGAAGGGATTTTAATTGATAAGGCATCTTCTATAAGAATACGGTTGGTAGTTTCTGACTCATCACTTAAGGTCTCGCCTCCTATAAGTTTTTATCATTGTGTGAATACCATTTTCACTTTTTTTATCCTTATGTTAATCCTCATGAAAATCAAAGGATAGAATTTTAACCTAACTATCAAATAACACCTTTATACATTATTGGATGTTGAGACCTCAATTTTAATTTCCACATGTTTGGTGTGTGGCTTGTTATAGATTTAGTGACTACTAATCACATCACTAGAGACATCATTCATGTGTGATTTAATTTAACATTAGAAAGTTAAGTGATCCGTTATAATTAATCATTGTTTGAAATAATTTTATAGAACATTTATATTTAAAGATATCAATTACCCTAGTTAAATAAAAATTTATCTGATATTGGTTTCATGTCATAGATTCACCTTATCATGTTAAATGAAATGTAATTGAATTAACCTTTTAAATGATTAAATGAAAAGAGTATTATATGGACCACAATAATATATGTATATAACATAAGTGAGTATAAGGAAGATATTTCTATGAACCATTTTATCATTATAGTATTGGTCATACATGAATCAGTCTTATATTCCTAAGGGAATACCATGATCACTCAGTGGACATCATTCTAATTCATTGATTTAATTTTCATGGGAGATAAGAACCAAGGGATCTTGTAATTTAATTTTTATAAAAATTCCTTAGTAATTTTCTAATGATTCAATTGATTATTTTCTGGATAATATAATACCTCAGATACACTCCTAGGATTATTCCTGATGTCTTCTGATATGTGGCCCCATAGATTCACCCCATTATGCCCAGTCATGGTTAGCCAAAGATTTATATACACGTGAACCAGGGACCCTGTAAAATTCATTACATTTATATGCATTGAAAATACCCCTTGGATTAAACATAGGCCCATTTTAGCTGCACTACCTGACAAATCACTATGGGATGGCATGAACCTAAGGTCATGGATCCCATCATTGCACCTTAGATCCTATGTTATCATTACACACGGTTACACTACCGTAGATAAATATTATGAATGATATTATAATTATAAATTGAATCACAATTAATTAAATGGTCCCAAGTTACTCACCATTTAAGGTTGAAGTATATAGGGGTTGTTATTTATAATAAATTTATTTTATATATACATGTACATTTAAGATTTTTTATTCACAAACTGGATTTAAATGATTCTATTGGTGGTGGCCTACTGAAATTTTTCTTGCACCCTATCTGAGTCATCATTAATACATGTGAGGACTTTTTAATCACTTGTGTGGACATGGGGATGTTCCTCACTTTGGACTCTTGACATTTATTAATTAGGAAATGATCTTATTATTAGATGACTAAGCAAGATATCGGGATAATTGGGGTACTTTTTCCCCATTGTGATTATTTTTTATATCATGTGTTTTACTATTTGTCAGCTTCCATGTAAGGATGATTTCATATTTTTTAATGACATGACATAACAATATCTCTTATATTTTATTCAGTTCAACTTTTTGGTTGATATTATATTTCTCAGATTATTATGATAATTTCTATTTCCTTAACTCATTCATTACTATACTTCTTCTCCTTACTTGTTCATGTTATATCACCATTATGCTCCACTCTGACCAGAGGACATAGTCTCCCCACATTCACACCCTAGGCACTCACAAAAATTCAACTTTCTTGTTCATACGGGAATACATGATTGATTCCATTGGGATAACCATGTTGGGGTTTCCATGATCCAATAAAGTTTGGGACATAAAAAAATATTTATTTTCTATTCACTAAAAAATTAACCTTGTCCAAAATACCCAAAATTTCAATATAAAATAAATTGGATATTATGATTTCAAAAACAATATTTTTTATAACTTAATATTGATATGTGTTTCAAAATTAAATATAATATTTACTACCAAAAAGAAAAAAACACAATGAATAATGTTTAGGAACAAGGAAAATCCCATTATTAGAACATTTTTTTAAAATAAGGGTAGAGATTCATTATAATGTGGTTTACATAAAAGAGAATGACAAGGAACATGGACATCTGAATAGAATAATTGGAGAAAAATTATTGGCTAATAAAAGACCATCTGGAGTTTACCTCCAAATGGTCCATTTTTTATAGATCGTCTATAACTTAATAGTCTCCCCTGTAGAAATTGGTTACATATTAATAAATTTTATCAATTAATAAATGATATACAATCCAAAATCGGATAATTCCTGGGATTAGTTTTTATAGTTTTTTTAAGAATTACCACATCATGAAAATAGTTAATAAAAATTTCTCCTGAATAGAGGGAGTGAATAATATAAATTTAATATTGAATAGCACATAAATTGGTTTCCACATAATTATAACATTAGTTTAATGTGAAAATATAGATTTTAGAATATTTTATGGTAAATTTGTAACATCATACAGGTTAAAAAGTAATGAAAACATTAATTTATCAAAAATTAGTGTAAAAGAATATTTTTTTTAATTAAAAACCCTTTAAAATAGAAGATATACACATTTATTATTAATACATAAGAAAATAAAAACTGTTCTTGAATTATTTCAGTTTCATAATCGCAATTACTTATATTTCTTTTTCATTAATCAATTTCAATTTCAATTTCATCTCTTACACCACAAAATTAATATTCATGCTAAATTATGAATACATAAATAACTAAAATAAACTTCCTAGGTATAAAAGCATCAAAAAATGGACGAAAAGTTATTTCTATTATTTCTATCTATTAAAGAAATAAATAGATCACAAGATAAGATAATATCCAATAATAATACACATTTATTTGAAGAAATACTATATTAATTCTTAATGCCTTGATAATAACACCAATTCTTAAATCCTAAACACTCCATAGATGACTAATATTAAAATACTTCAAAAATATTCCTAACCATGTTCAAACCGAAAAAATTAAAATTATTTAAACACATAATCTTAAAAGTTCAATTCAACAATTATATTTAAACAAATTTAGTGTCTCATAAATTCATATACCTAAAAATATATATTACCTAATAATATAATATAAACAATATATCAATATTTTCAATAATTAACCTAAATCACCATTAATACTATGTTATATTCTTTATACATCCAAAAGATAATACAACCGTTATTCCACAGAAAAATAATCTCTTAGGCAAAATTATTTCTATTAACATTACTCATATATTTTTTCCCAATGTGTGATTTTACTAAAAAATAGTATTATTCATATAGTCACCAAACCTTTTTTCAATATCATATTTTTTTATATGATAAAATAATTTTTTTAAACATTTTATATGAAAATTATTTCAATTAACCATATTTACCATAACATCAAATATCAATTTAAACATCAGTTCTCAATATTCCACAAACAGTTATCAAAAAACAATTAATGTCTCAAAAAGAGTCTTGTTCATCGTAAAATCACATAACTTTAAAAATAAATAGGTGTGTCTTATATTTTAACTTATGATCAACCTTAAACATAAAAAATAATCATGATATCAAAATCTCTGAAAAAACCCACTGAAAAAAATTATAATATCAAAAATTATCGAAAACCTACTTTGATACCAACTATAACAACCATGAACCAACAATCCGAGATAAGGTGATAAAACATAATAATAATAATTATAGATTGTAAACCATTAAAGTGACCAATTATAATACATCCAAAACATGTAACATCAAAAGTAAATATTGGAACACTTATATAACCAAGGAACAACTAAGTATATTGTTTAAGAAAATTATGATAATCACTTACATAACAAAGTTCCCATTTCCAAATAGTTTCTATTCCTTCAAAAAAATGATAATTATAATGGAATAATTTCTATATTCAATTTAAATGTCAAATTTATAACTATATATTCATTAACAATTCTAATCATCCTTAATCTATCATAAAAATAATTTACAAAAAATTTATTCTCTAATAAATATCAATAATGGACATGTACAAAAAATCCTGACAGTCCAATTTAAAACTGTGTGACTATAAAGGAGAGTTTATGTTTATCATTAGAAAATTTGAGCTCAAAATAATGGATACTGACATATAAATCTTCTTTAATACCAAAACTATCTCACAAAAACAATTTATAAAAAAATATCAAGGAAAATCATAATCCTATAGGTTTTATAAAAAATATTTGAATCCAAGAGAAATATTTTCATAAAAAATATATTTTAACCTTCAAGGGAATGATAATTACTTAAAAAATTTCATTATATTGCATTATAAAATAAAAGAAAATCCATGAAAATTCAATAAAAAAATATAAATTTCATGTAGTTTCCATGGGAAATAATCTTTATATAACACTTCTAAAATGAATAACCAACTTGGTTTATTCAATCATAGTTCTCTAAAAATCATAATCATTATACAATGTATTATAGAGCTCTATCAAGCACACATGTCATAATAAAAAAATTCCAATGACAAAAATATTTATATTAACGAAAATTTATTTTATTTTAATCATAAAAAATCATAAAAAAGTTTTCTTAATGAATGAAAATAAACTTTTCGGCTCTATGAATAAATGTTGATAAATAACTCTTTATATGAACAACGATAAAGAAAATCCCATAATATTGTAAAATGAGATATTATTTATAAAAGAAATTAAAACTAGAAGTGGATGCATAATAAATAACGATGTTAAGGATGTTGGGAAACATTTATATTGGTGTATATGATAAAAAAGATTACATTCACACTTTTTTAGAAATTTAAAAAATAACACCTTTGAAAATGATTAAAATTATTGTTTTATATTCATTGTAAAGAAAGAAAAACATGGAATAAAGTTTTTTAGAACATTAATATCAGATTATTAATAACAAACATGAAACACTTTAAGGAAAATGGATTTTGATAAAAAATAGAATAATGAAATTTTGACTTTTAAATTGTCGTATTAAACGTTAACCCTTTCCAAATCTCACAACATGCCACAAACTTAATTTAAATAATGTATAACGAAGTAATAATAATTATATAATTTCATTATAGAAAATTTTATGTTTATTTCATTATCACATTCTCTTAAATTTAATTCATTAACATTTCCTATATAGTAACCAAATTGAATATTGTCATATCCGACATTTTGAGGATGTTTCATCAATAATACCCAAATAAATATTAGATAATATGATCATGAAAAACTATTTCTTAAACTATCTTTAATATAATAGTAATAATTAATTTATTATAATTTTAATAAATTAAAAAAATAAAATTTTCAACATTCATTGAATAGTTTCTAGAAAAAACAACATACATTGGGTCAAGAGGTTGTTGTCTGCATGTACAGAAGAGATATGTTTTTACATTTCATCGGATAGAATAAAAATAAATAAAATTGAATATTAGATTTGAAAAATCATTAAATTCAATAAACACGAAATCACATCAATAAATTCACCCTAATGACCATCCATGATATGTTGATTTTTTAAAATGTTTTAAATAGCTACATGGAGACGACAATCCTTAAGTAACTATGCGTGAAAATTCCTTTATTAAAAACTTGAATAGAGTGAGGGTAGATAAAATATTAAATTTATATAAACATAATTTTATCATTAATATAATATTAATTGATTAAATACTTCATAATTACTATCCTTAAAAAATTCTGATGAAAAAAGAAACTCATCACTACCTAGAGGTGAATGTCCTCCAATATGGATGAACAATGTTGGGATTCCCTAGCGGAGGGTAAATGAGATTAATTAGTTAATGAAAATACTATATTATTGTATTATTATTTGTAAAATGATTATTTTCAATATTTTAATGTTTTGGATATAATTTAAGTATGTGCAATAATATTTAAAATGAATGTTCTTGGTAAAGACAATTATCCCTTATTTAAAGAAATCCTTTGGATCTCTCTTCAAGACAATATGGATGGTCTTTTAAGAATACCATGACATATATAATGTATATACAAAATTGAATAATATTTTTTCATAGATTATAGATAGGATAGGGTGATTAGAAAGTGTGAGAATGATAGGATAGTTGGTGTCCTTATATATGAGAGAAGAGGAGAACCCATGAAATTACTTATAATATTAATATAAATTAAATTAAATATCATATAGAAGTTGAATAAAGATAATATATCTCAAATAAAAGAGCTATATAATTTTAAATAATAAAATATTATAAAATTTATTGGTGAAGAATCATGATATAATAATCGTCAATCACAGAGCATAATATCAGCATATAGCATAGTAATGTTGCACAATAATAAAAATAGGAAAATATACTATGTTAAACATGAACAGTCGCAATTATGAATATAAATACTCTTTTTTAGCATATAAATCAATATTTATACTCATATATAGTCTTTTAGATCATAGATAATGGATATTACACTCACACATAGGCTTTTTTAATAGAAAACGCGATTTACACTCACAAAAAGATATTGTGATCAATGATAACCACAATTTTACAAATGAAAAGTATTTTTGAGGATGGTTAACTATAATTACACGGTCATGAACTCTTTGTGAGAATAGTTAACTACAATTAGACTCATGTATAATATCATTATCCCATAAGATACAAGTTTGAAACGCATTCATTAGACACTAATATAGTACCCCACAATTAAAAATTCAAATATTTGTGTAGTCTATGATATCAAAAAACATTCACTGCATGATGAACCATGAAACTAATATGTGCTTCATTTCATTTAATATTGGTATCAAATATTGTGAAATCAATATTTTATTGTTTCATACCTAAATTTCTTTCCTCTAAAAGAAGTATTTTATGAATTCATTTAGATTGTGACTCAAAAATAACCTTATATGAGAGATATATTTTGAGGATAAAGATGGAAATGAATTTGAAATCATAAAAATATACACAATATAACATTTTAACGCTTATTTTAAAATGTCAAATTTATGAGTCACATATGAAAATTTAAAAATCATGATTATAACATGAAAACCATTTTGAAATCTCACATTAAATTAAAAACCAGAAACAAGAACTTTGTGAATGCATAATTTTTTTAAAATAAAATATAGGGTTGAAGATAAAATATATTATTGTGAAAGGAAAAATAATTTTGATATTAAATATAAAATTATTGAGACCTACATCATAAAAAGAGTTATAAATAAAATTTTTAAAGGAATTAATGAAAAATTTGAAGATATTAAGAAATAAATAATTTTTTAATTCTATAATACTAACTTAAAATATTTTGTAGAATATTTAGTATTGATATGGATGAAATATACCTCCTCTAGATATGATGATAATTCTTCTTAAAATCGAAAAAAAAATTAATAAATAATGTCATCAAAGAAGAGTTATTTGATATAGAAAATATAATTCCCTTGATATAAAGTTAAAAGAATATATAATGTCATTATAATATTGAATAAAAAATCTGGTAAAAATATTTCAAAAGTGGAAAATTATAACTCAACCAATGATGTCGAATCACCAAAATCCTTTATATTTTTTTCTCAAAAATTGGAAACCCATGAATTATGGAACATGAGATGAATTTTTAAAGAAATTAACATAAAAAATGTATTAAAGAATCATACACTGGAAATTATATCTTAATGAAAATATAAAACTAATAGTGAATATGGAATTTTTCTAAAATAATAAAAGTTACAAGAGAAACCACTATCTATTCCATTAACTTTAAAAATTTGGACACACCTCTTATAGAATAGATAAAATTATATTATTTACTTATTATAAAACATTATTCATATATACATACATTTATTCTCATAAATTTTAATCAATAATTATACATTCATCAGTATGTTGTTGTTTATTTTCATTACTAGATGTTTGTAATTTTGACTATTTCATATTAGTTTCATAAAGATGATTTTAGGACCAATTTATGGATAAAAAGATCATCATTAAAAGATTATTTTGGATACTTTAATTTATGAATCATTGTTTTCAATAATGTTATAATTTAATAAATTGAGTGGTTTAGTTGTGATACTTTTAGTTGAAATCAATGATGATCCATTTTCAGTTAATTAATCAATATCAACAGCTTACATTATATTGATTATTAATTTTTTTCTTAAAGAATTATATTATTGGAATTTATTTCTGACTAAGGAAATATATATTCATCAAATATATAATTATATCAATTCTTGTAAGGCGCTTATGAAAAATACATTACATCACTTCGTAGAGGTGGTAGTCTATACGAACAAACGAGTGATGTTCTCATTTTTAACAGGATTGAATGAAAGTAAATTAATGATTCATTTATATATAAATATTAAAAATTATTTAATTTTTATAATAAATAATATGTTAATATATCAATATATACATTCTTGATATGTGGTCAGCATAGATGAATTAAATCTCTTAGTGGATGCTGGTGTCTGCACATATGCATCAATGATGTTTTCATTTATTTTACATATAAAGGTTAACGAAAATGGTTGTACCATTGGAATAAATAATGTAAGACTATTAAGGATACTAAATAACTAATTTTATTATGTTTATATAATATATTTATGTTGTTTAAGAAGAAATATACTCGAAAAATACTGGTAAGAACATATACCTCTTCCTTAGATAATTTCCCATAAAACACCATAATAAATCTTGAAATGGACTTATAGAAATTCCAGAACCTATAGGTCATGGATAATGTTTTTTTAGGTTAATTGAATAGATAATGGCCCTGATAAGCATTATTTTTTGTGTGAATATGCGAGGAGTGTTATTCCCTTTTTATAATTGAGCTTTGTGACACCCTTATAAACCCTTTTGACATTAAAATAGTGTTAAGACAATTTCTAGACAAAGAGAAACAAAATAAGGCAAATTGTGAATATAATAAATTTTAATGTTAAAATACACAGAGAATTTATATTTTAACATGTTTTAGTGATAATTTAATCCATATATAATAATTTAACCCCTATCCTCTTTTACCCCATACCATGGTCATGAACTACTACCATGGAAACCTATTTCTTTCCCCATTATTTTTGTTGAAAGTATTTCCTAATTTTGATTATGATGCTTCTAAAAATAGAACCCATTTTATAAGATTATATATCTTGTGGTTGTAAAAAATAATCTAAATATAATTATTCAAACTAAAAAATAGGTTTTTAAGTAATTGATTCAAAAAAATTATTTTTTTCAACTAAGGCTTGTATATAAGTGATATCCATGACATTTAGTAAATAATGGAATAAATATTAACCGTTTAGTTACATTAAAATGACTTAATAACATTCAAGACCATTGTTCAAACATTATTAATGTAATAAAAATAAAATCGTTTTTAAATTGGATTAAAATTTATCATATTGTCCAAAATGTCAAGCATATGTTTCGAAATTCAAAATAACAGTTTATAAAGAATTATTTTACTCCATAAAGAATTATTTCTAAATAAAAACTCTTTCATATATGATTAAATCATGATTATAAAATAATTATATTATAAAGGTTATGATTTTTTTTCAGAATAGGAATATTCAATTTTCCCCAAAAAATCAACCATTTTAAAAAAAATCCAAAAATTATTCCATACCTAATTTTGAAATTATAAATTCCAAAATTAAGTCCCATTTATCAAATTCTCAATATAAAATTTATAAATAAATCATTAAAATGAAATTAAAAATATAAAAGAACTATTGGATAGAAGAACTTTAAGATTTGTGTGTTCTTAACATTATATACTACAATTTATTAATTTAATAAACATAAATATATATTTTCATACATTGGTGTATTAAAAATTATCATAACTATTTATTAATAGTCAAAAATTTAATTTAATATAATAAAATATAAAATTGTTAAAAATTTGTTTCTTAATATAATCATTATTTTATTAAATAAACTTAATTATTTATCCTCTTAATATAATTATTTGGAATGGATATAATTTTTATATACTTGATTGCCTATAATTAATGTAATTATATTACATTCTTACTCATTTTGGTTTACTGTTACTTGTGGATCAATTTTAACCAACATAGTATGTAATTAATAGAAAATATATAATAAAATATCAAAGTGTTACATATATCAAAATAATATAAAAATAATCCATCGATCGACACTAAAATATTATAGATCCAGGACCCATAATAATTTCACAATTCATGAATAATTCTAGAAAATTATAAATTCCCAAAAAATTCCAATAATGTATTAAATTGGAATTCCCTAACCATACCCAATTATTAGAAAGTATTTTCCATCTTGGACACTAATGCACCCTGAAAACATCAAAAACGTATATATATATATATGTGTGTGTGTGTGTGTGAGAATAACATGTATACATATTTGGATAATACCCAACATCCCTCATGAAAAGGTGGAAGGATCCTACTAATGAATCAATGAAGAAATAATAGAACCAACCAGAACCTACTAATTTAACATCAAAAAATCCTTACCAATGATAACTCATAATGTAAAACAACATTGAGTAATAAAAATGTGTAATAAAAATAACAACATTCATTAAGTAACCATGTCCCAATTTTATTTCTACTGTAACCTCTCAACATCAAAGGTCATATGATCTACGACACATATGAAACCATGGGACAACATGACATATCTCATATCACTATAAAAACTTGTGACCCAACTATATAATCCTTATAATCACATATCTAGTATCACATATGCAATACAATAAGGTTTTTTAACATTAAATGCATCTTTCACATTCTTTTCCATTACCATGTGTGATCCTCACCATGTAATATCATCTCAATTGATACCCTGTAGGGTTTTTAGTACCCCATGTACCTATCCATGCTTCACAATACTATATAGAGTATTTCAGTACATCATTCCCCAATCATCACACTAATACACAATATTCTAAATACTACTTCACATACTACTAAAATATTATCTTACCTACCACATGACTCAGAACACATGTGTCACCAGTAAGGGGGATTGGGGAAGAGGGGGTAGTGAGTAGTATGTTCCCTCACAAACCTATATGATATGGTAGAATAAATAGATCCCAATTAATGTTGGGATTCTATATGTTGAGGATTTTAAAATAACTCCAACATTATTAATAAAAAATCAACCTAGTTAATTTATTTTTTTCAGGTATTTTATTTTTTAATTTATTATACCATTAAATAGAATATATGTGGTAACAATTGTTGGAAACAGGATCAGTAGATGAATATTTCCATTGATGACAGATTTAATAGGATACCTAGTAACATAGAACTGGGAAACTTGTGGAAAAAATAGGGCTAGCCCCTTTTGGTATATCATTCATCAAGTGGACTCTAGGTAGCACTTGTGGAAAAACATGTTTTAATGTCATTTTTTCAATTTAGAAATTGGTTTTTACTGAAATATTTAATGGTGATTAAATAAAAGGTTTTTGGTTTGGTTTTCGGTGTCACTTATTAAATAAACTGATGCTTAACACCAAACAAAAAATCATGCTATTTTTTGATGATTTGACATCTGTTTCTATAAAACCCAACACTGATTTTTTTTTTAAAATGGAAGTATTTGAATACTACATCCCCATAATAATTAGAATCCATGTAATAGAACAACAATATACCTCAATAAAATAACATATTTCATTGACTAAAAATATTTAAAATCCTTTATACTTTTATCTATTTATTAAAAATATTATCTAAACAATTGTATTATAATGTATAATTAAAAAACATATACGTGAAATTTATAACATGATCATTGTTGGTATCTTTGAAGTGTTAATTTGATGTCATTACGTTCAAAAACCTATTATAACAAGATAATTAATTTTTAGAACATATTTAATTACAAAACTTTTATAGTAATAAGAAACATAAGAATTTACAATCAATAAATCGTAATCATACTATACAAATAGTTTGCTAACAATGATCAAAGATGGTTTAGTTCATCTTTTATGTATGAATAGACATCATTGAATGTCAATGATGATGCTGAATGATATAATATTAAAAAAATACTGTGAATGAATATAAAATAATTAATATGACTAAACTAATCATAACTTGTCGTTACCCTAGTTTTGATTTTCTCACACATGAATCATAAAGCTTAATATCCACATTAGAAATATCCTTGCTGATGAAAAAACTAAAATTAATAAAACATTAACATGATAATATATATATATATATATATCAAAAAAATTCAAAATAACATCTAATATAAGAAATAAATACCGTTACTTTCACAAGACGACTGCATTTGGAACTTGTTTGACAAGTTATATTTGTTTAATTTTTTCCTTTACCGACATTTTCATATATATATATATACTAACAATACATGTAAAAACAATGATAATTAAACATAATTATCACATAAAAAACATACTTCTCAAACAAGGTAGGAAATATTCAATGAACACCAATTAATAATGCACAAAACCAATATAATGTATTTTCACTTGGGTCGAATACTTCTAACATCCAATTCCCCCAAAAATGTTTCAGCATGTCGAGTAGAAACAATTTTCTTCCAAGTATCTTAATTTTTAAAAACATACTTTAGGCATCTGATTTCATTTTTCTCTTTTGAAACACATAATTTATTGTCAACCTCTTTTTTAAATCCCTCCATTAAACCACTACTAAATTAATAAATATTTTCCTATCTTATTTTTCTTCTTAAAAATTGAATTTCATCTATAATTTCATAACATGATTTTTTTTCATTCTAAATATATCATATTTTAAAATGATATAAAATAAATCAATTGAGATATATTACTCTTTTGACCTCCCAAAGCTAATCTATCACTATATTGTCAATGGAATTCTAATTAGGATACAAAATTCTAATAATGTAATGAATTTGCATGCAAAAATATCTAATAAACTGGGTTTCATTTGGGATAGTTAAACTATTATCATCATCAAAACAAATATGTAATTTCTCATATCCATAATAAAGTGATAGTTTTTGTAAATGTATATTTCCATGTTTATCAACTCAAGAAATTTATTTCTGAAGATAAAAACCCAAAGAATCCCCCATTAATGTCTCATAAATAGTCCAACAATTTATATTTCTTTAAATTAAATGTTTTCTTTGATTAACTAATTAGAATAGTTGATATTTAATAAACTGAAAAAATAAAAATACCTTAGTAGATGTTTCTCTATCTCTGTATCTGTATCTTCCATTGTAATGATAAAATGTAATTAAATTATTATGTACCAAAATATTATTATACAATTCAATAATAAGAATATTGGAAGCCTAAAATATGTAAGTAAAAAATTGGTATACATGTGTTTTTTTAATAATGATGTTATTATTCATAACAAAAAACAATATGCAATGTGAACTATTAAATATAAAAATTCTGTCTAGAAATATATAAATGTTTGAAAATTTAAATATCAAAGTATAAAAAGGTGTTATCATGTTAAAAAAATTAATCCAAAATATAATAATGTAAGTCGGGTATTTCAAAGAAAAAATGTTTAACCACAATCGTGGAATATAAAAAATCAACACCCAAAATCAAATAAATGATAAATATATCAAATTAAAAATCCAATAGTTAGTAAATATTACAATTTTAACACATGTAAATTTCAATGTATAAATACAATGTAAAAATTACTAGATTAATTAGTTGAGTAATATAGTGTTTTAAAATATCCCATCAGCTTGATAATTTTATATTGCACAAACTATATGAATGTTGTTGTCATTGTTTTCCGAAAATTTTGTAATATATGATGAAGCCTCATATAAATCAATAACATCATCATCATCCTTATCAGCTAAATGTATTCTTATCTACAAAAAATTGTTGGAACACTAGTCATTTGATGTATCTATGACATTAAATATTTTCTTTGCATGTGTTTCTATGATAAATGGTTCCTCATTGCAACTAAATCTATTCAAATTAACCTGTTTAAACCCATATTCATCATGTTTCACAACACTGTTTCATGACAACCAATTACACTTAAACACGGTAACTTTAAATTTAATATATTAAACATCCCATATGTCTTAATGAACTCTAATATATTAAATTGATGTATAAATTGGGTTTTTATCATTTGCACGTGAAAAATGCAGTGCTTTACGATCACCATTACACCATCATTTTGAAGGATTTTTGTTTCATTCATATTCTTGGTGTAAAATGTGTACCCAATAATATCAAAATCAGGCCACATGCTTACATTAAGAGATAGTCCCCCTGTGAACCACTTCATTATTTCTGATGCAGATTTTTTTGTACTGACTTTCTATTTAAACCGTGAAACAAATTTTTTATAGTCAATTATCATCCAATTTTTATTTCTTTTCGGATATTGTGGATTTATTTAGTCAATATGTGATGATATATTTGATTGAACATCTTTTTGTTTCTTGAAAATATATAAATTTTCCTTATTAACATTATCACATTGAATAATATTTAACTTTATGCCTCAAATCCATCTACCTTCACTATAAAATATCATATTTTGAGATATATGGAGGGTAATATTCTCCACTTCATACAAATAATCAATACAGAACTAAATCTACTCTTCATATACATATTTTTTAACATTATAAGCATCTAGTCGATAAGGATTTTAAACATATCCCTTCAAAATTCTCATATATCTTTCAAAAGGATAAATCTATAATTAACAAACTATACCAAATATTCTTATCCCATAAAATAAATGAATAACCAGATGAACCATTATATCAAAAAAAACATATATGGGAATTACATTTCAATTTGGAAAAGAATAAGAGTTACTTCATTCTACAGAACATCTAACAATTTTGAATCATTAAAATTAATATAATTGTATTTGAAAAATAAACATAACCTAATGATAGTATTTTTACAATTGTTTGAAATATACTATGCAGTGTGACTGGTAGAAGTTGTTTCATCAATACTTGAAAATAATGATATTTCATACCTATTAATTTACAAAACATCAATAACACAAAATTATTCAAATTTTAAGAGTAACCACCATGTACATTAATACCATGTAGTCATAGAGAAAATACATATTTTTAATAATTCTTAATATGTGAGAAGATGGTGGAAAATATGTTTTATTTCATTTCATATTGGTAGCTAACTCCAAATGTATTCACATTTATATAAAGTCCAATATAGCATGCAATCTAAACTTTTATCATTCCTTTTATGTATAAAAAATTCCATTCAAACATTCACATAAGTTTTTCTTAACATGCAAAACATTGATGTTATGTTTTATCTCTGAAAATATCCAATAAGGTAGTTCAAAAAAGATAGAACGTTGCATTCAAATATATTTTTGAAGACAAGTACTTGTTTTCGATCCCAATGTCAAATCAACATTTCTCACCCTATCATAGTTTTATTCTACTAAAAATGGTTGAGGGGGGTGTTTTTGTTCTTTTAAACCGTTTAAATATTTCTTTTCAATATTTGATAAGGATTACCAATTTCGAAAAAATTATTGATGTCCCATGAAAACTGTCATCTATAGTTTTAAAATTGATAATATGAAGTGACTTTTTTACAAAATGGACATGAGTTATGTCCCTAAAAATTTTATCCAGATAAGTTTCCATATAATTATTTTTTATTTAATGTTATCATTATCATATCACCCAAAAACATAATACTCTTTCTTGTAAGCATAGAAAACTTTAACACATGTCTCCAAAAGTAGTTTCAAACCATTAATAAAAAGTGAAAGATAGAGAACAGTATCATTTCCCTCCTATTTTGATACATAAATCATCATGCCCATAATAGAAAATTTTCATTCATACATAAGTGGGGGGTGGTGACAAGTTGTAAACTACCAAAAAACAATCCAAGGAATATATTGTCTACATATGATTTGATATGGACTCATTCCATCAATATGAAATCTCTTTCTACGATTTGTAACTTATCGTCTGAAATCAGGAAATTGTTTATCAAATAGCTTCAATTGTGGTGAATCATTTGGGTGACGTAAGTTTTAATTGGAGATGCACTAATCTAAATTCCATATTATCCTTTTTGCATTAATTTAGTCTACAAATATACACATAAATTAAGTAATTTTTGGAAGGTAAAAAATTTCTTTTGAAGGAGATATATTCCCGATACCTCTGAATGAATCATAGTTGAATTATCAAAATTGTATGAAAGTATTATAGGATGATACCCAGAGAAAGATCAAAATTTATTTTCCATAAGGATATATTTTAGTACGTAAGAAAGAATCTGAGTTGAATTTTTCATGCATCATATAGTGTGATTTCCCATATTTAGGACAACAAGATATATATTCATATTTATTCCTATATAGAACAAAATAATTGGAGAATGTATGTACCTTTTTACACTCCAATATTATTTGGAATAATATTTTCTTCACCTCATAATTGTAATTTGGAATCTAGTTGCCTTTTGGATGTAGAGTTTTCAAAAGCTCAATTATGCTGGGGAAACATTTACCCCTCCACCAATTTATTTATGTCAAGTTAACTAATTATTTAATTGCTATCAAAAATGTATATTTACTATAATATTTGAATAATGGTTTCTCTAAATATCCAGAAAACCATTCAATAGTTTCTGTTTTTTTATGGTTTAAGTCCTAAATCATGAATTAATTTTTCAATACGATCCCCTTTCTCATCAGGAATATTTTCGTCAACATCGGATGAAAAATTTTCATTTTTTTCACCATTATTGATATAACATGTAAAAATAAGGATCAACTATAGAAAATGAGAAGATAATTTATTTATATATATTTTATATTTCTCATATTCACACAATTAACACATGTATAGAAAATAAAATCCATTTTTGAAGATTTTATCAATATAATTCCAAGAATTCATCAACTCATTTTTAATATTATCTAGTACTTCTTTAGAAATTTATCCAATTATGATCCATTCAATATGTGAGATCATAATAAAATTAGTGAATTTATTAAAATATATAATCATTTAAAAATATTCATATTAGAAGATAATATATTAAAAAAGACATACAATTAAAATGAGTTCTAGTTATAGATGATTTATTTAAAAAAATTAAGAATTAAATAAAAACTAACCATCAGTAGGTATTTATTTTGTGTGATGTGTCATGCTAATAAAGAATTATATGATTTGTTTAGAATAAAAATTTTAATATTTCAAAAATAATTTAAACTATTATATATACACATATATACAAACATATATATACATACAAAACATATAAATATTGATATATATATAAATAGATATCCCCCCCATATGCAGTTAGGGTGGCCAGGTGGTTTGGTTGTGTGGCGCCAATCATGGGGTTGAGTCCTTGAGTCTTCTTTCATTATAGAATATGCAAATGAATAAGACCCACCTTTTATATATAAACATATAAACATTAAACAAAATAATAATTTAAAAAAAAGTATCTGATCTAGTGAGAGATATAAAAGATTATTAACAATATAATAAAAAAATAATATACATATTTATTTTATTTGAATAAATAATTATAAACAATGCTTAATATCCATAGTAAAGGAATAAATATATTTCTATAAATTTTAGATAAATATTTTTTAAACTACTATGAGATAACACTAATTTCATTCTACATAGATTCATAAAAATGAAATCAATATTACTCTTAGTTATGACCCAGAAAAAACCATTTGATAATCCCATAAAATAAATAATTTATGTAATTAAACAAACATTAACCAAAATTTATAATTGAAATTCAAATTCATACAAACAAATGAAGTAGTTAATCAAATTTAAAACTAATAGATAATGAATTTATCATATATAATTTTAGGAACCACTTACAAATTTCAGAGTTTTTCATAGTAATATTGATCATGTATATAAGTAACCTACATAGAATTCATTTATAGTAAGAACATTGAGAACAATTAAAAAATTTGAAAAAATACAACAACAAAAACTCTAATTGTGGTACCACTTGACAGTGATAGCATTACTAGAGTTGTAATATATAGATAATATCCCATGAATTAATTGGGAAAAATAAAACTAAAATGAAAAAATATATCATATTCAAAATAATGAACTTGAAAAAGAACAAAAACCATATAATATTAGTTCCAATAAATCATTAAAGAGTGAGACAGAAAAATTAAAACCTTGATAGGGAAAGGATAAATTATTGATGGTCAAGGATCATGAAAATATGATTCTAATTGACCAAAATCCACCAATATAACCATTGAAATTATGTCTGTTACAATCGAGAGTGTCATAGGAAGAGGGAAAAATGAAGGATATAACTAAAAAATAAGGGTTTCTTGTAAGTGTTTTCTAATGAATTTTAATGTAAGTTTTTACTAAAACCGGTGTTAATAAAAATAAACAATAATTTGAAAATGATTTTTCATAAAATCAATGCTGAAAATCAGAGACACTCTATTTTTTGTGTCAGTTTTTAATAAAACTGATTTGAAAAACTACATTTTTTGGGTCAATTTATAAGAAAACGCATACCAAATGCTGACAATTCAGTGTCGGTAATATTAATAACTAACTCATAAAATTTATGTCTATATATTTTTGTAGTAGTTATTATAATAATTTACGTAGAAATATAAATAGTTTACTATTATAGAATTTTTTATCTAGAACCAACATTATAAATGTGTCATTAAAATTTTATTTTATACTAGTGTCTTCGACTAAAGAAGTTTTAGGGACTTTTTGAGGGAGTATCAGGCACACATGGTCCATTATTTAAAATTTTAAAATTTAAATTAAACTATTTATATCAAAATATTCTTAATAAAATATCCCCATCCATTTAATTTCATAGAGAAACAACTCACCTTTACATATCCTCCATAATTTCTCCATTTATAAAATGATTCTTCATTACTTATTCTTAAATAAATGTGTCATTAGTTGTGTTTGATTTTAACGAATGATATTTAGGAATATAATATAATATATATATATATATATGATTTCATTAGTGATTTTTTTTACTTTCACATTATAGTTATAAATTGAAATGAGTGACCACATAGAGTCTTTGTAAGTGTAAAATTTCTTGGAACTAGTGAAATAATTCCATTTACCATGTCTAGACTGAGAGATTTATATGACAACCCTGGTTTTTATTAAAACTTAAACATGCTTCATTACATAAAACTTCACTTGATCCAACAAAGAATATCGAGAGGTTTAGTGTCTTTGGGGCTTAGGATCATTACATAAAAACTTTAAACTTGAAATACAACATCTTTATTGAAAACATCCTTTTCATGACCACTACATTCCTTCGTACTTAGCATTGCATGGGATAACCTGAGGACATGCATAAGAAAAGGGTGAGCTATAAAGCCCAGTAAGGGAGTACACAATGAATAACATGAGGAGTATAATACATGTTAGGCAATAGGCATATCAATAGAGCATAAGATAAACATGAACATAAAGGCATGATAAAGCATGATAATCATAGCATGGAAATGTGGCAACAACACTTAACATTGAATTAGCATGAGCCAAGGCTCATTGCACATGGAGCATGAGTAAACCCTCATTGCACTTGAATCACGAGTAAACCCTCATTGCACTTGAATTAGCATGAGTCAACACTCATTGCACATGACGTATCATGATACTAGACTTTACCCAATGCATTGGAGCGCTATAAAGGGCGCACCCTTCTTAAACATTTCTTTTCATGCATAAGTGTGCCACATGGATCATAAAACATGGATTCATAAAACATAATCATTTATTCCACGATAAAGGAATGTGGAATTCATACATGAAACTTTATAATCAATATGTAAATGTGCATAAAGGTGAATACCCTTGATGGATAAATGGGCATGGTATTCACTACACAATGATATTGGCTTAGAAAATCGGTGTGATTTCGGCAGCGTAACGGCGTGACATAAGAATTCATAAAAAAAGGTTGATGAAAGAGAAAGGGGTTCCTCATCATATTTACATGTAATGGACAGTAAGGAGATTATATATATACATGTCCCAACAATATAAATGGAATTTAGATTCATGATACAAAAGTATTGCTTGAATATAAAAGAAGAGAGAGAAGTTCCTTTCGGAATTTCGGCATAGTAACGGGTGTACATGGGAGGCATTTAATGAGAGAGAAAGGGTTCTCCCATCATTCAAACAATAAGAGGGAAGTATGGGGGAGGTGCGAAACCATACCCCAACATTCATAATTTTAATAAAAAGGGAAATACAACTTAAAGAAAATTGACAAAAAAATGAGAAAGGAAGAAAACCCCTTACTTGGAAGTGTGCTTCCAAAGGCTAGAGAGAGGCTTGTGAGAGGCTTCTTGGGAGCTTGGGGAACCTTGAGAGGATTCTAGGGAGAGTAGGGCAGAGGTTGGACGAACTTCAAGGGCTTTGGGTGAGGAGGAAGTGGGAGCTTGGGTGGGTTTATATAGGAAAGGTGAGAGAATTCTTTATTATTTAGGTTTGGGACCCCTTATATTAAAATAATCCAAACCACAAACCATCCCATGGTATTAGCCCATGGTTTCTGGAAAAGGAAAGAGGAAAACAATATTTTTCAAGTCCAAGGTCCGAACTTATTAAAAAAATTAGGGTTGCTTATGTGGAGGTGAGTCACACTCCCATGGAAATTAATTTAAAAAGGAAAAGTGTTGAATAAGTCTTGAGGGCTCCATTAATGCTTTGAAAAGTGAGTCAAACAAACCCAAAACCTCATTATTTTAATGATAAAACATATATTGGCCGAACCTAAGGATTATGGTATTTTATTACATCACCATTGGGTCATTATGATGTCATAAAACACATTATATATTTAAATGGTATTTAATTTTTACCCAAAAAATTGGACTGTCTCAGAAAATTATGAAAAATTCACCATTGGATAATTTCGACGTCCTGATTCCAAAAATAATATTTATTTTATCTAAATAATTTTCTAAATATTTGAATTTTCACTTTTAAAATAAAAACTGACATTTATAAAAAAATTCACGGGTTTAGACAGAAATGGATTTCAACCCTAAATAAAATTTTTAATTGCATTCATAAAATTATAAGATCATTTATATTTAATAAAAATTAATTTAATATTAATAATAATATTTTATTAAAATAATATTTAATTCAAAAATCCTTTAATTTAATAAAATATAATTCTTAATTAAATAATAACTAAAAAAACACCATTTGTACTTTAAAAACTAATTACAATGTATCAAAAATGACTAGAAATTATTTTCATTATTATATACAAAAATAATGTACATGAACATGGTGCTACTTATTTGTTACATAACCCCTTAAAATAGCCACATAAGACCTAAGGGTAAGGTGTGCGATGGTGACAGACTCTTGGGGTTGCTCGGATAACATTGCTCGAGTGGTAATCTCAATCAACTTCCATTTTTCCCGTAGACGATCACGTTCGAGCTTAACTGGATGAAGCTCAGCTTGGGCTTGGTCAAGGGCAAAGCCCAAAGACGCCACCTCCTTTCCGAGCTCCGACAAATGGGCTTCGTAAGGGGCAATTCTACTGGATGAGGCCATCGCTTCCTTTGTCTGAGTAGAAAAATTGGTTCGTTAAAGACTTATATTTAAACTACCCAGATGATCACTGTTCAACGGCTATAAAAGTAACGGTCACAAATCTTAACGTTAAACTAAAGAAGTTGACATCTTATAAAAACATAAAGAAACATTTAACTGGATCAAGAGGGATTTTCCATTAATGAAATTTTGGGTCGTTACAATATTCCCCCCTTAAGAAATTTCGCCCTCGAAATTTTCCTTTTCCCACACTAAAACAAATGTGGGTAACTTAGCTTCATCATATCCTCCGACTCCCAAGTTGCTTCTTCAAACTTGTGGTTTCTCCACAACACCTTGACGAGGGGCATTGTCTTATTTCGTAGAACTTTTTCTCTATGATCTAAGATCTTCACTGGTTTCTCCTCATAAGAAAGATCGTCTTCTAATTGTACCACCTCGGAAGAGAGTACATGTGAAGGGTCTGGTATGTACTTCGTTAAGAGGGATACATGGAAGAGATCATGCACCTTGGCCATAGTAGGTGGAAGTGCTAGTCGATAGGCCACAACCCCAACACGATCAAGAATCTCGAAGGGGCCGATGTACCTTGGACTTAACTTCCCTTTCTTTCCAAACCTCATGACCTTCTTCCACGGAGATATGCGTAAAAACACCATGTCTCCAACTTTAAACTCAAGGTCTCGTCGACGATTGTCTGCATAACTCTTCTGTCGACTTTGGGCTGCCTTGATATGCTGCTGAATGGTTTTCACCTTCTCCACCATTTCTTCGACCATCTCTGGTCCAAGTAGCTTACGTTCACCGACCTCATCCCAACATGCCGGTGTTCTACACCTTTTCCCATACAGGGCTTCATATGGTGCCATTTGGATGCTTGAGTGGAAACTATTATTATAAGAGAACTCAACCAGAGGAAGATGCTGATCCCATCCTCCTTTAAAGTCCATTGAGCACGCTCTCAACATATCCTCAAGTGTTTGGATAGTCCGCTCGGATTGGCCATCAGTTTGAGGATGATAGGCCGTACTGAAGTTCAGTTCAGTATTCAGAGCATGTTGAAGACTCTTCCAAAACTTAGAGGTAAATCTTGGATCTCGGTCAGACACAATAGATAGTGGTACTCCATGCAACCGTACCACTTCCCTGATATATATCTGTGCCGGTTGATCCAAAGAGAAATCCTCTCGAATAGCAATGAAGTGTGCAGTCTTTGTAAGACGATCCACAATAACCCAGATTGCATTGTTGCTTTTGGATGTCCTTGGAAGTCCAGTGATGAAGTCCATGGTGATGTTCTCCCATTTCCATTCTGGTATGGGCAATGGTTGCATCATCCCCTTAGACTTCTGCCTCTCTGCCTACACTTGCTGACACACCAGGCACTTTGATGTATATTCGGCAATCTCCTTCTTCATATTATCCCACCAAAAGTTTTCTCGGAGATCTCGATACATCTTTGTGCTCCCTGGGTGAATAGAGAAATTTGAACTATGTGTATCATCCAAAATTTCCTTCTTCAGCTCCGAACATGGTGGGACACATAATCTTTTCCCAAACCGCACAATTCCTTCTTCATTAACATTAAACTCTGAGGATTTTCCCTTTTTGATAGCTTCCACTTTTTCTTGGATTCTCACATCATACTTTTGAGCATCCTTTAACCTTTCCAAAAGAGATGGTTGAGCAATCATTTATGAAAGGATTGATGATGTTCCCTTCTTTATGATTCCCACGTCCATCTTCATCAAGTCTAAGAAGTTTGGATCCTTCTCAATTCTCATCATTGATAGAATTGCTGGATCCTTTCTACTTAGGGCATCCGCCACCTTGTTCGCCTTCCCAGGGTGGTAATGTATTGAACAGTCATAATCCTTTATGAGCTCTATCCATCTTCTCTGGCGCATATTAAGCTCTTTCTGTGTGAATATATATTTAAGACTCTTGTGGTCAGTATATATTTCACATTTCTCTCCATAGAGATAATGCCGCCAGATTTTCAAGGCAAAGATCACCGCCGCCAACTCCAGATCATGCGTTGGATAGTTTCGCTCATGGATTTTCAACTGTCTTGAGGCATAGGATATCACTTTATCATTCTGCATCAGCACACATCCTAAGCCCTTCTTCGAAGCATCACTGAATACCACAAAAAGCTCCCCACTTGTGGGTAAAGTGAGCACAGGTGCAGTGATAAGCCTCCTTTTCAACTCCTTGAAGCTTTCTTCGCATTCATCACTCCAAGCAAACTTTACTCCCTTTCGAGTTAGCTTGGTAAGAGGGTTGGACAATCGTGAGAAGTTTCTCACAAATCGTCGATAATATCCAGCTAACCCCAAGAAGCTATGGATATCAGTTACCGATGTTGGCCTCGGCCATCCCTCAATTGCATCTGTTTTGGAGGGGTCCACAGATATCCCATTGCTTGTGATGATATGGCCCAAGAATGAGACCTCCTTCAACCAGAACTCACACTTGTTGTACTTGGCATAGAGCTTCTCCTTGCGCAAAGTCTCCAGTACAGTTCTAAAATGCTCCTCATGGTCCTCCTTGGTTTTGGAGTATATTAGAATATCATCTATAAAGACTACCACAAATTTATCTAGGTAATCTCTAAAAACTCTATTCATCAAGTCCATGAATATTGCTGGAGCATTGGTGAGTCCGAAAGGCATTACTATGAATTCATAGTGCCCGTACCTTGTACGAAAAGTAGTCTTGGGGATATCTTCCTTCTTCACCCTTACTTGATAATATCCCGACCGCAAGTCGACCTTGGAGAAGTATTGTGCTCCACGCAGCTGATCAAACAAGTCATCGATTCTTGGGAGAGGATACTTGTTCTTTATCGTGATTTTGTTAAGTTCACGATAATCGATGCAAAGCCGCATTGACCCATCCTTCTTCTTGACGAAGAGGACCGGTGCACCCCATGGTGATGCACTTGGGCGTATAAACCCTTTATCCAGATTCTCCTGTAGTTGTTTCTTCAGTTCTTCAAGCTCAACCACAGCCATTCTATATGGAGTCTTGGATATTGGTAGCGCCCCAGGTATAAGTTCAATTGAGAACTCAACATCTCTTCCTGGAGGAAGACCAGGATGTTCCTCGGGAAATACTTCAGCGAATTCCCTCACAATAGGCATTTCTTCAAGGGTGGTTTCTTCCTTGGACTTAATCATCTGAGCCAGATATGCGTGCTCATAAGGCAGTAATATCCATGCTTGAGATGATGGAGCTAAAGGAGATTCATCTTCCTCCTGACACTTGTAAAGAATCGGGGGTCGATTCTCCATATGGAGTGTGATTTCCCTCTCCCGACAATTTATGTTGGCTCTATATAAGGAAAGCCAATCCATGCCAAGAATTGCATCAAATTCTACCAAAGGGAGTATGATGAGGTTCGCCGGGAAATTCAATCCACAGATTATAACAGGGGAGGACTTATACTCCTGGGATGCAATGATTGCCCCATTTGTCGTACTCACCGACATCTTTACTTCCATGATTTGTGGTGGTGCAGGGATTGTTCTACTAAACTTTTGAGATATAAAAGAATGTGTAGAACCTGAATCAAAAAGTACGTTCACTATTCTTGAATGAATAACTAGCGTACCTGTCACCACTTCGTTGTCGGGGTTCACTTCGGCAGAAGTGATGGCAAAAGCTCTTCCTTGCTGTCTTGGAGGTTGTTGATTGCCTCCGATAACCCTTGGATTAGGGCACTAATTCGCAAAATGACCCGGTTCTTTGCATTTGAAGCATTGAACAACGCGTTGAGGTTCGAACGGAGCGTTCCTCCCCTCCGTCGCAGCCGCGAGTCCTTCTTGCTGACAGTTAACAGCCAGGTGCCCTTCTCTTCCACATTTGAAGCATTTTCTTGTCCCCCTAAGGCAATTTCCAGGGTGCTTCTTTCCACACTTTTGGCAAGTGGGGTGCTGGAATTTCTTAGCGTCGTTGGATTTATCCATCGGACCACCAGCATTGAAGTCCACCTTCCGCTTCTTGTCCCCATGATACCCCTGTGATCCTCCGATCTCCATTTCAACCTTGAGGGCACATCGGACAATTTCCTCATAGTTGTCGAAGTCACGGATCGCTAAAGCTTTCCGCAAGCTAGGCTTCAGCCCACCAAAGAAGCGGTCAACCTTGCATTCGGGGGTAACGACAAAGCCAGAAGCGTATCGTGCAAGCCTTGTGAAGTTTGCCTCGTACGCTCCCACAGATTCCTCATCTTTCTGCTTGAGGGAAAGGAAGTCCCTTTCCATCTTAAGACGGAGGGTGCGTGGAAAATATTTATCGAAAAACATCTTCCGGAATACCTTCCATTCCAAAGCCTCGATCTCCTCCTCAGGCTTCGTATTTTTGATCAATTTCCACCATTGATCAGCTTCACCCTCCATACGATAAGCCGCCAGTAGGACTTTCTCTTTTTCAGAGCATTGGAGGATGGAGAATATCTTTTCAATGGAGTTGATCCATTGTTCAGAAATCGTGGGATCGGATGATCCACTAAAAGTAGGAGGCCTTTGTCTCATGAAGCTTTCAATAGCGACTTGTTCTCTCTTAGTGGGGGTTGAAAGTTCCTCTTGACCAGTGTTTCTATTCAAAACTTGAGATAACTGAGAGAGAAGCGTGACAAAGTTCGCGATTCCCGCTCCCATTGGATTGGGAATCTCATTGGTACAATCATCACACTGATCTTCACAACGGTTGTTAGCCCGAGTTCTCCTATTACCGGCCATTGGCTGGAATAAAAGGAAAGGTAGGGGTAACACATAAAGGGTAATCCAAAGACAAAAGTTGACAACTTATAAATAAACTTTAATCTCTTTAACTCATGAGTCTATAGGATTCAATCCAGGCTTTTCATGATCTTCCTTTTAACATATATTCTTAGGGGCATTTTTCCCTTAATAAGGGTTCATACTAAGATTATGAATTTATCAAAACATGTCCCCCGGGAGTGCCGTAACCAAGAGTGCAGCAAGGCCCGTTGTCGTGCACCAGTTCTCGTTCGAGTCTAGCTCAAAGCGGTGTTTTCGGGTTTTACCCCTAGGATACATCTGTGCCAGAGACGCCTCTACCTGCTCGTATCCAGACAGGGATGTATTTGTTTGATAAACCACTTACTTAGTATTTACCAAAACTTAGGGATGTTTTTATTATGCTTAGTCTTGTATCTAAGGCTTTACTAGGGTTTCCTAATCCCAAAAATAACTAAACCTATCCTCTGATACCAACTATGACAACCCTGGTTTTTATTACAACTTAAACATGCTTCATTACATAAAACTTCACTTGATCCAACAAAGAAGATCGAGAGGTTTAGTGTCTTTGGGGCTTAGGATCATTACATAAAAACTTTAAACTTGAAATACAACATCTTTATTGAAAACTTCCTTTTCATGACCACTACATTCCTTCGTACTTAGCATTGCATGGGATAACCTGAGGACATGCATAAGAAAAGGGTGAGCTATAAAGCCCAGTAAGGGAGTACACAATGAATAACATGAGGAGTATAATACATGTTAGGCAATAGGCATATCAATAGAGCATAAGATAAACATGAACATAAAGGCATGATAAAGCATGATAATCATAGCATGGAAATGTGGCAACAACACTTAACATTGAATTAGCATGAGCCAAGGCTCATTGCACATGGAGCATGAGTAAACCCTCATTGCACTTGAAGCACGAGTAAACCCTCGTTGCACTTGAATTTGCATGAGTCAACACTCATTGCACATGACGTATCATGATACTATACTTTACCCAATGCATTGGAGCGCTATAAAGGGCGCACCCTTCTTAAACATTTCTTTTCATGCATAAGTGTGCCACATGGATCATAAAACATGGATTCATAAAACATAATCATTTATTCCACGATAAAGGAATGTGGAATTCATACATGAAACTTTATAATCAATAAGTAAATGTGCATAAAGGTGAATACCCTTGATGGATAAATGGGCATGGTATTCACTACACAATGATATTGGCTTAGAAAATCGGTGTGATTTCGGCAGCGTAACGATGTGACATAAGAATTCATAAAAAAAGGTTGATGAGAGAGAAAGGGGTTCCTCATCATATTTACATGTAATGTACAGTAACGAGATTATATATATACATGTCCCAACAATATAAATGGAATTTAGATTCATGATACAAAAGTATTGCTTGAATATAAAAGAAGAGAGAGAAGTTCCTTTCGGAATTTCGGCATAGTAACGGGTGTACATGGGAGGCATTTAATGAGAGAGAAAGGGTTCTCCCATCATTCAAACAATAAGAGGGAATTATGGGGGAGGTGCGAAACCATACCCCAACATTCATAATTTTTATAAAAAGGGAAATACAACTTAACGAAAATTGACAAAAAAATGAGAAAGGAAGAAAACCCCTTACTTGGAAGTGTGCTTCCAAAGGCTAGAGAGAGGCTTGTGAGAGGCTTCTTGGGAGCTTGGGGCACCTTGAGAGGATTCTAGGGAGAGTAGGGCAGAGGTTGGACGAACTTCAAGGGCATTGGGTGAGGAGGAAGTGGGAGCTTGGGTGGGTTTATATAGGAAAGGTGAGAGAATTCTTTATTATTTAGGTTTGGGACCCCTTATATTAAAATAATCCAAACCACAAACCATCCCATGGTATTAGCCCATGGATTCGGGAAAAGAAATAGGAAAACAATATTTTTCAAGTCCAAGGTCCGAACTTATTAAAAAAATTAGGGTTGCTTATGTGGAGGTGAGTCACACTCCCATGGAAATTAATTTAAAAAGGCAAAGTGTTGAATAAGTCTTGAGGGCTCCATTAATGCTTTGAAAAGTGAGTCAAACAAACCCAAAACCTCATTATTTTAATGATAAAACATATATTGGCCGAACCTAAGGATTATGGTATTTTATTACATCACCATTGGGTCATTATGATGTCATAAAACACATTATATATTTAAATGGTATTTAATTTTTATCCAAACAATTGGACTATCTCAGAAAATTATGAAAAATTCATCGTTGGATAATTTCGACGTCCTGATTCCAAAAATAATATTTATTTTATCTAAATAATTTTCTAAATATGTGAATTTTCACTTTTAAAATAAAAACCGACATTTATAAAAAATTCACGGGTTTTGACAGAAATGGCTTTCAACCCTAAATAAAAATTTTAATTGAATTCATAAAATTATAAGATCATTTATATTTAATAAAAATTAATTTAATATTAATAATAATATTTTATTAAAATAATATTTAATTCAAAAATCCTTTAATTTAATAAAATATAATTCTTAATTAAATAATAACTAAAAAAACACCATTTGTACTTTAAAAACTAATTACAATGTATCAAAAATGACTAGAAATTATATTCATTATTATATACAAAAATAATGTACATGAACATGGTGCTACTTATTTGTTACATAACCCCTTAAAATAGCCGCATAAGACCTAAGGGTAAGGTGTGCGATGGTGACAGACTCTTGGGGTTGCTCGGATAACATTGCTCGAGTGGTAATCTCAATCAACTTACATTTTTCCCGTAGACGATCACGTTCGAGCTTGACTTGATGAAGCTCAGCTTGGGCTTGGTCAAGGGCAAAGCCCAAAGATGCCACCTCCTTTCCGAGCTCCGACAAATGGGCTTCGTAAGGGGCAATTCTACTGGATGAGGCCATCGCTTCCTTTGTCTGAGTAGAAAAATTGGTTCGTTAAAGACTTATATTTAAACTACCCAGATGATCACTGTTCAACGGCTATAAAAGTAACGGTCACAAATCTTAACGTTAAACTAAAGAAGTTGACATCTTATAAAAACATAAAGAAACATTTAACTGGATCAAGAGGGATTTTCCATTAATGAAATTTTGGGTCGTTACAATTTATGTTTGAAAAATTGGACCAATTGTAAGATATTTTGTCTCTATTAATGTTCTGTTTACCCAATAGGTTTGATAATTGTGTTTGGTTTGAATCCATTCACTTTACAAGGTGTTATGTATACGAACATGATTCTTTTTTGTAAAATAGAGCGGCTGGTCAGGTAAAATATATTGGTTCAACCTTATAGTATCATTATGCATGGGATTTTTTGTTAGGATAGTGGGTAACCTCTTTAATGATGTTTTTTATTTGATAAATTATTTTATTATTCTAGTTTCATATATATATATATTAATTGACTAATGGTTTTATCATTTTCTTCAGTGATATGGAAGATGGTTATGATTTGATGAACTAGGATTGTAGATGTTGACGACAATATGAATGACATGGTCAGACCCTTGGATGATAATTAATGATCTCCATTAGGTGAATGCTTATGGTTTGATAATTGAGGTGAGAACAACACTATGTGACAGGTTGTTTTCAAAAAACATGGCATGATATTCAATATTTTACCTCCCATAAATAAGTGTGAATAGTAAATGATATTATGTTTGATCTACCCTAAATTAGAGGGTTTGGTTTTATTATTTATGTGATATGATACCGTGAGTGAAAAGTACATGTCATACTCTAGGGTGTACTTCTGGTTTTGGGTGACTCTTCCTTTTGAAATGGGGTCAAATAAGGTGTGTTATGGGATCATTATATATTCGTTACATCATGATGACCCAAAAAGTTATATTATTATTTATTTATATACTTTATCAATTTATTCCCTCTAATATATATACATAAATTATGTTATGTGTTCATTTTTGCTGCTCTACTATGCCTATTTTGCAAAAACAACTTGACCACCCTAGTTAAAGTGAATATATTTTTCTCAGGGATCTATCTATGTGAAAGGGTATTATGTTAGGTTTATATATAGTAGGATCATCACATGATTTTTTTTAGTAGTTAGGACACACTCCTGGATCATTTTTTGTTCATATATGATTATTTTATAATTATTCTATATCATTTTATGATCCACCACCCATTTGGATTTATTTTGGCATGGATTTTTCACATGATTGTTTAATATATCATGTGATATTATTTAAATTTTGGAGTTCATGAATTTTGAATTGTACTGTATCATTATTCATTTCCCCTTTTACAATCTTTTGATTGATGTCCATATTATATCAATATCATAGTATACCCATTTCATGACATATTCCCTCAACACTAGTCAGTAGCATCATGAATTAGAGGTGGCATGCATCATGCAATGTGGTTCTCAGACTTAGACCCAATGATTTGTTAAAGGTGTTAAAATTCATAATGATAGTAGTATTTATAACATCTCTTAACCTACACTCTCAGATCTAGTGCAAAAATGATAATATTCACATTTCTATATTTGATACTAATAAACATGACCCAATTTTAGCAATCCATAAAACAAGACATCGAACATATATAATGGATCACTTATATACCCAAAGATATTTTAGGCTTTTATTATTTATGAATGACAAAATACTCATACATAACAACAACCATGTCTTCACATGAGAATTATTTCTTCCAAAGAGGATCTTCATAAACAAACATATACTTTATTCATGGAAAATCCCATATACGGAAAACAAATTTTATTAAATTTTATACTCATCCTTATGAACTAGTTAAAATAATTTGAAAATAATGGATTAGATAAAATGTCAAAAATGTATATATAGGAAAAATAATGAAACTTGTTAGACCATTTAAAAACAAAAAGATTATATAAGATATTTTTACTTTAAAATTACAATATTTGATCTCAAATAATATATATCATACACATGTAACCAATATATATATTTTCTAATGAAATCTATAAAAATAATTATAATAAATAGTAAATAGAAAAAATCATATTCATTAGGGTTTCCTAAATGACATGATAATCAATGATTAATGATTTTCATGAAAACCTACATTTTACCAATAGTGGTCATATACATTCATCAAAAAATATATCATTACCTTCCATAATAAAATAATGAATATTAATGAAATTTTATTTTCAAACCTTGAAAATCCATGTAGGTTCTTTGGAAAATCATTTTTATTGTACTATAACAAAACCCCTTACAAGAATATATAAAAATGGGAAAACATATTCAACCATTTCTAATATAATTCTGAAGATAAATTTATAATTATCCAGTACATTGGAGTACTATATCAAGCACATCCATCATCAAAAACAATTTCCAAGGACCATATAATAATTGAGGCACATAATTCTTACATTTAAATCATCACAATCACAAAAATACATTTTTTAACTTGTAAGTAAAACTTGTTTTGATACTAATATCTCCCTTTACATAAAAACCCAATTTTCATGATAAAATACCAATAAAAAGGGAGATAAATGTTTTGTTTGAAGATATAATTGAATATTATAAAGTAATATAATTCTATATACAATTTTTGATAGTGGAAAAATATGTTGACATTGTATAGATTAAAAAAATTCCTCCATTACATTGTAATGAAAGTAAAATATTCTATATAAGTTACACAAAAATATTATTTTCACTGTTAAATTTAAGTATGGAAATACAAAGTCAAAATGACCTCTTTAATTCATTTATTAAAATATTTACACTTACACTAAAAAATATGTTTATTGAGGAAAAAATTTAAAATAAAAATTTAAATAATTTCAAAGAAAAGTTTTAACATAAAATCTCTCATACATTGTCACCCAACATTTCATGTTCATTTTTCAACTACTCTATAATGATTATATACTAATTATTTATTTTTTAAGTTTATTATTTATCTTTATTACCACACTATGTTATTTTTTAATTTATTTTTAATCATTTATTAAAATGTAACTAAATTAATTATGTTCATATCACATTTTTATGAATGGTTGGTTCATAATCCCCAAAAGAATTTCTACATTTTCCATGGTCCAAGGGTTCATCATTCCATCATATAAAAAATAATAATCATGAAATAATATTTATTTTTATACATCGAACATTATATTATATCCTTCTATAAAATGTATTCATGAAAAATTAAAGGCATCAACTCATGAGTCGGTAGCCTACTCAAACACTCAAGTAATTATTTTTCATTTCATCAGATGGATAATTTATAAATAAAATGAAATATTATCTTTTTAGAGTCATTTTAATAATATAAAAATCAATTTTATTCATTAAATTAATTTTAATGGTAATCTATGAGTTATTATTTTTGAAAAATAAAGCACACCCCTTCGTAGAGATGGTAGTCTGTCGGTACCAATGTCTGATGATTCTATTTTTAATGATTATAATGACATGATGATCGAAGAAATGTTAAAAATATTGAATCATAATTATGTAATAAGTATTATAAATTTAAATTAAAACCATCATAGTAACTATCAATAATATATTTTCATGTGAAAAAAAATACATTTGTTCGTGAGGTGGTAGTCTTCACATACGCTTGAGTGATGGTTTAATTTTCCATTTGATGGAAAAGATTATGAATAAGGTTATTATATTAAATTAGTAACTTCTTAGTATATGTTATATACTAAATATATTATATATGAAAGGTTTGAAAATAATTGAATGAGTAGAAGAATATGTAGTATGAAAATTAATGGTTAAGATGATTACCTTCACTTTAAAAAAACACCCTTCCTCATACACATATATATTTATAAGTTAGTTTCATCATGAGATAATGAACTCATTGAAAATGTAGGAGTGTTTTTAGGTGATTTAGTTAGATCATGGTCAATATAAATGGATCAATAAGTGTTTTTATGACAGGATTAGTCATTTACGTTTATAATAGAGGATATGGGATCTCATGGAGTCACATAAATTAATATATTAAAATTAATTATTATTCATGATAATGTTTCAAAAAAATATTTATTTATAATATTAGACTTATATAAGTATAAATATTATAATAGAGTAAATTTTATATAGGATTAATTGATATATTTTCATATATTTCCTAATTTTAAAATCTCATTAACGCTTTCATGGATTATCATATTAACATTGTTATTACCCTTATCATGATAAGAAAGCTAAAATAACATAATAGATTACCCATAAGTTGAAAATAGTTTATATTACCAAAATTATCATATTCACATAGAAAAAGTAGATTTTTATGATTTTTAAATATTTTAATAATATTTTATTTCATATAATGTACAATAATATTCATTTTAGTGACTGTTCACATAATTGAATTTTAAAAATTATCATGAAAATAATTTTTTTGAATATAAAATTTTAACACAACAAAAATACATTATATTTCCATAATAAATTCATGGAATGCCCCAAATCACCCAAAAAAATATTACTTTTAAATTTTTTTAATATCATTTATATATTTTTTCTAAAACATTTAGATTTACTGTGTTTGTGTTGCATAAAACATTAAGATATTTATTTCACAACAAAAAATTTAAAAATGTATTCATACCATAATAAAAAATATTCATATTTCAAATATCCTCTAATAACCAATCATATCTTGTTTTATCATTGTGAAAACATATTCTAGATATTAAAATAATGACAATAATATTTTTGAATTATTCGTTATATAAAATAATTTATGCGTATTTATCAAGAAAAAATGAAAAAAATGGATTAATTTTTAATATATGATGGGTCAGGTATAATTAACTTCATAAAATAGATAAAATATATCAATTAGGGTTATTAATATTCCCTTTCACATTATATTTGACCACATATATCCTAATTTACCCTTACTATGATGATAAATATTTACCTTAGTAATTATTCATTATATACAAAAAAATGTTTAACTTTGTAATTTTTTATAAATGATGGTTCCCAAAATTGAATCTATTTTATTAAATTCATTTACTATAAGGGACATAAACTAAATTAAATGTAAATGTATAAATTGTGATGAAAAATAGTTTTTTATAAAATTTTATTTTCTAAAATAAATATTGTTTTTATATAAACTTTTTTAATAATGTAAATTAAACTAAGAGTAATTATATTATTCTTAAAAAATGAACTTATTAACATTTAAATCCACTTCAATAAATTATTGGACATTGTAAATATTTAAAAAGAAAATTAAATTTTATTTAAAGTCGGTATTTTTTAGTATTCATTTCAAAATTAACATTTTCAAAAAAATATCAACATTTCATTCCAAGATAATTTATGTATGATGCTTTCAAAAATTATAACCATTTAATCCCCATATATTTCTTATAGGGGATTAAATTATTTATTAAATTCACTTAGAAAAATTTGAAATATTCATTTTGAGAAAATTTGTATTATTTAGGCATAAAATTAAGTTACAAAAAATTGTCTGCTTGTTTTTAAAGAATTTATAAATAAATTTATATTGATTTGAAATATTTTAAATTTATTTTATAATAAAGCTACATATATTAATATCTATAAATTCAACTAGTATGTTATAACCAGCAAATTTAAATAATAATATTTCATATTCATTAATGATTAATGTTTCTGAACTTTTATATTGAAATGTTTTTTTAAAAACTATGTTAGTATTAAATTTTTTACCCCTAAAATTAATCTCAAACGCCTAAATTGATAATAATCTTGGTAATTCACTTTTTTAGTATTTTAAAATCTTTTAGTATAAAACCAACAAGATTAAAAATGTTAATGAAATTATATTTCAAAAATAATGACAGTAACATATAAAGGTCTTCTTAAAAATAACACATAACATTGTTTATAAATAAATGAATGTGAGTTGGATGTTAAAATATTGACATTGATAATTAATTTAAATTCCAAATAATGATGGGGTGTGATAGAAAATGTGATCAATAGAAATTTAATTACCAGAAAATCATAATTTAATTTGTGATATATAAGACAATCAATTTATTAGAAATAATTGAAAAAGATAACAATTTTAATTATTAGGGATTATTTTTTATCCATAATAATATCCTTAGAAAATAAAATTAATTTAATATATTAAAATCCATAAATAAAACTTCATCTATTGGTAGTCTATTTTTTCTAGTTTAGAACTCTATCTCATCGTTTATTCCAAACTATAGGTATTCAAGATGAATTTTTCTCATGGAAAATTCCTGAAATTATAATAGATCATAAGATATATATAATCATGAAAAGATAATTCTATTATATATACTTTATACAAATTTGTTAGAACAAGGAAATATAATATCAAAATGGTATATATATTTATGTGATTAAGTAATAAAATAACCACAAAACCTCAACATAGGTCATTCAAAAAATAACTAACCTTAAAAATATTCAATATATTAGATAGGATGTTCAAAACCCAAAATTCACAAGTTCATTATCACATATTCTCATAATATCAATTCATCATTTATCCAAAAAAATATTTTTCATTCATAAATTCTTATACATAAAAATTTATATGTTTTAATCATATAATATCAAAAAAAATTATCATTTCCATAAATAGCTAACATCACTATTTGTCCAAAATTAAATCATATATTATTTTAATAAATAATCCATCCATTATTCCCCAAATAAAATCTCATCTTACCCAAAAGTAGATTCATTTTACTTAATCATATAATAATCCCAAAATAGTGATTTTATTGAAAATTAACATCATTCACATAATCTCTAAAAAATATTCAATCCTATGGTTTTCTATATGATAAAAAATATGTTCTCAATATTTAATAACACTTTTACAACAATTAACCATAATTACCTCAACAATGAAGATCATCATAACCATTAAGGTTGTCAACAACATTCTAATTTTTTCCATAAAAATAAAATCATTAAAACACAAATATCTTTTTCAATATAACATAATTTAAAAATATGTGCTACATATAGATAAAAAATTTACCAAAATACAATCAATTTTTCCCAAAATATCCTCAATCAGCTTAAAATATCATCATATAAAACCTACAAATTTCTATTTATTCCTTTGATGTAATGATCAACCTAAAACCTAAAAAACCAAGAATTTATCCACAACTCATTAGTTTAACTCATGTGAAAACATTATAATATCATAACATATCTTAGCACTGCTCTAATTACCACTATAATAGCCTTGAATCTTCACACCCAAATTGAATTATGAAATCGTTATCTTAAATTTTCTTTCTCTGTTTTCGACAAAAATAACCCAATTTTCTCCATAAATAACATATAACATTAAACACAAATATTTTGTCACTTATATAACACATTAATATTATTTTTTTATTTTAATAAAATTAGTTTAAACTCTTAAATAAAAATACCGATGTCTTTAGGGGATAAATGTTCCCCAAATTTATTTCTTTATAAATATACAGTTGCACCATTCAAGGAAACTATTGTATTAAGAACAATGATTTTATTAACCTTTCTACTCATCATAAATCCATATAAAATATAATTAGAAAATATTGGATGAGAAAAATAATTCTCAGTAAGGGGAATATAACAAAATCAACTCATTAGTATATTTCAAAAACATGAGATCATAAAAGGGGTTTTTCCTTTAATATATCATTTTTGAGATCAAATAATCATTTATGTACATAATAAATCATCCTTAATAAAAAAAATCCTTCATAAATTTTTTTATTAGAAATAATTCTATCAAAATCCTAATCATGATGGATTCAAATAAGCAATTTGAATCCATGAAAAACATATTATTAAAAATAGGTTGTTAACCCTTAAAGGTCATAATTAGAAATTAAAACAAAATGACATCTAATTAACCTATGAAATCAAAATATTTCCATAAATATTCATTATTAATCATAAAAAGGGCATTTAGGTTCCTCAGTACATCACAGTATTCCAAACCATAATATTACCCTTATAAAAAAAATTACATATGGAATAACACACTAGGTTCATTAGAACATAATTTTCTATAGTACCTAATCAATAAACAATGAATTAAAGAGTTATATTAGGAAAAACATCCATATAAAAAATATCATCAACCACAAAAAACAATAAATAGATAGTTTTTTCGTTTCTACCATCGAACACAAAAACAATTATTTTCAAACCATAAGTAAAACACTTTGAGACATTGATATATCTATTTCCTTTTAAACCCAAAGTTCATAATTAAAATACCTTGAAAAAAGAGAGAAAGGGTTTCTCATTTTATGACAAATATATTCTTATATAGGAATCAAAATATGAAAGATAATTTATGATGGATATAAATTTTTTTGTCCTAAATATTAAACAACATTATTTTAGTATTTTAGAAATATAATCAAACATTCATTAAGAAATTCTCAAAACCATTTATTTCAAACCCCTTAGTTATAATATAAATGGAAAGAAAAAATTAGATTTAGGATTATTTTATTTTAATAATTACATATCCAGTAACCAATATATATATATATAGTGGAATATCTTTTGAAATAAATATTTAAAACATTGTAATACTAGTTTTTATGATTTCAAATCACATACCTCATCTCCCATATTTCCACATATATTATGTAACTAATATATAATATATTATATTATGTATTTAAATTCTTATGAAACTTTTAATGATTTATTATAGTATAATAATATATTTTTTCCTTTTATAACAATGTCTTACATAGTTACTAAATAGATTATGTTCATCTCGGACATTTTTTTTGGTTGATAATTCCCAAAAATATGTTTATAGGTCATCCATTGTCAAAATTTTAATTATTAAATAATATATTGAATTTTAACAATTAAATAGTCATAATTTTAACACATAAAATTAAATTATAGATTCATCCATGTAATGAATTTAAATAAAAAAATATATCAGATCATGATGTAGTAGTCATAAGGTACAAACGACTGAGGTTTTTAATATTATGTAGGATTTAAAATAAAAATTAAAATGCAATTCTATCTTAATAAAATAATTTTCATGTAAAAAATTATAATAATTTACTTAAATCCATCCCTTTACCATCTAATAGAGGCGTTTAAAAATATAAGTACATCGTTAAATTGAGATAGTAAACCATACACAATCATGTGTGATAGTTCCATTTTTTCACATTAAATTTTATCAAGATAGATAATAAATTATACTTCCAAACTCTTAATAATTTCATAAATATTTTATATTTATATAAAATACATCATAATAACTAGCTATTAAATATGGTGATAAGAATAAAAAATCATTGGTTTTTCTGGTGGTACTCTACAGAGACACACAAACGGTGGTTTTGTGTCCCATTTGTAGGAAAATGAGATAAATTTTGTTGTTATATTAATATAATAAAATCATAGATAATAATAGATACTAAATTTATTATATTTGAATCGATAGTACATTATTTAAATAGGTATTTTAAGAAGTAAAATGAAAATTCTCGGTTAAGAAGATTTCCTCCTCTTGGAGGAACATCCATTATTTTATGTCTTAGGGATTCTTGGTTGTCCTATTAGTGAAATAAGTACCCATAAAAAGTGGTGAGAATTTTTTTTATGTGAGTTCAAAAGAAATGTTTTATGATGAATTATTCCACAAGGGTTAGCAAGATAGGATGGGTGGTTTCCTTATATAAGATATAAGAGGGTCACTCTAGTGATTACAAAATGTAAATAATGAATATAAATTAATATATATATATAAGTGAAATAAATATGATATATACAAATGATATAATGTATATAATTTTATATTATCTCTTTAATTAAAATTATTATAATTTTTTATATTATTTAAGCCTTCTCTCTTAGATTTAACCTTGTATAAATCTTTTTAAAGATTAATTCAATAAAAATGTTTTTTAGTTCACAAGGGTGATTGTTGTTATAATGAAATAAAAAACATCAAAGTGGACATTGGTAGTCATTATCAACTCTCTCCCATTTATTTTGAAAAATATAATATTATTATTATTTCTAAATAATATATTAAATAATTTATTTAATAAAAAATACCCTTAATGTCATTTTTAGGAATATTCACATAATTAAAATTTAAAAATATCTAGGAAGTAATGTAGTTCATATATAAACACTTAAAACATCAAAAATGAATAAAATATATCTATAAAATTCATGTAACCCCATAACTCTCCCAAAAATATTCCATTTATAATTTAAAACTCATTTTCTATATTATTATATTTAATGTATAAGCACTCTATCAGTGTTAGATAAGTATTTAAAGTAGTTGTATTATCAATATTAATTAGAAATAATTTACCATAAAAATCATTTTTAAAATAAACATTTATGAACCTTGAAAACTTGTTTTTATCCATTTGAAAAAATAATTTAGATATTAAAATCTAGATGGTGAGATTTAGGAATTATTATTTACATATAATAATATAAAAAACATTATGAATAAAATCGGTGAAAATTACCCATTTCAAGGGTGTTTTATCAATTAAAATCTTAAAAATATTAATTTCATCTCTTTTAGTGATTTTAAATCCTTTTTAGTATAATTTTAATCCTCTTTACCCCAAAATTATCTTTACTACAGTGATAAATATTTTCAATGGTAAATATTCAGTATAATGAAAAAAAAGATAAAATATTTAATAAATCAATAAATTTGGATAACAAATTTGTAATCAATTTTCTTAAATTATCTTCCTATAGGTGGCACCAATTATATTTTAAATATACAGGAAAACACAATAATGAATGATTTTGAAGAAAAATTCATTTTTAAAACATTTTTATGTCAATGTTAAGTATATTTTCAATTAGAGCTATAGTAATTGTATTATGTTCGATAGAAATAAATTAATTATATTTTTCATCCCAAAAAATGTGAGTTTGTATAATTTTTTTAATTAAAAGATTGTTTTCTATAAAATCATCATTTTCTACTACTCATTTAAATATTAATCTTATTAGAAAAATATAAGAATTTAATTCTAGCATAATTTTGAAATGATTATTTGAAAATTAATTTAATTCATATCAAATAAAATTTCTATAATTGGAAAAAATTTACTATAACATTCTCCCACAATAATCAATAAAAATCATTTTTGATGAAAACATATATATGAAGCATAAAAAAATTAACCTAAATTATGAACTTCTTTCCAAATATTCAGTTAATAAAAAAATTATGTATTGTTGACTTTATATATAGTTATTGTCATTAGTCTATATCTATTCATATCATCACATTTTATATATGTGTCATAACAAACATATTTAAATAATAATTTTTTAGAGTGGTTAAATCTCAGGGTCTTGTGTACAGTATTCTATTGAGGCTTGTATTATTTTAAAACCATAGGGTATTATTTTTATCATATCGAAATAGTTAAATATAATTTAATAATATAATGATTGATGATGTTTATATATCACTAGTGTATAAATATTTAATTAAATACTTATTATAAGAGTGTTTTTGAGAATAAAAGTTGACTGAATATTATTAGGAAATACCAAAATAAGATTGTCACTATTGAATCAATAAAATATCTAATGTTATATTTATTTAAACATATAAATATTACTCTATTGAGAAATTTTTTAAGAAATTTTATTAATTATTAAACTACCCAAAACTCATAAAATGAGTATCATTATGTTTTAAATATAAAACTATATAGTGTCACGCAGACCACAAGTAAGAGGTCTAATATCTTTAAGATATTTATTTCATAATAATAAAAAATTATTAAATAAATATTTGATAAATTACATTAAAACACAAAACATGATAATAGATCCCATACTACTTTTATCACATCATTTTAGTCACATTAGACATAGATAGAAGGGAGTGTGAGGTATAATTCTAGGAAGGTGATTATTAAATTAAAAATGATAATGAGATATTTTAAATGATTCAATATATTTAAAATGAGATCGTATAAGGGGATAATACTAAATCAATTCCAATGAAAATGGAATAAGATTAATGATATCATAGGAACATGGAAATAACAGAAATTTGATAATTATATGAATGTATCATGAGGATAAAAAATGTAATCATATGCATAATCCAATCCTTGCAACCAAGATATCATAATAATATATATATGACTCACTCTCACTAGATATATATAGTGTCACATGATATATAATCATTATCCAATTTTGAAGAAATATAAATAATTCTATGGCCACCTATCACATTATTATATGTCAAGAATATGTGTGCAATAGAGTATTGAAATTAGAAATCAAACATAGTCATGAAAACCCAATGAAAATAAATAAATAAAAATTATATAATAATGTCACAAATAATATATTGATGAATAAACATATATGTAATTAATATAAAAAGATAATAATTAATATTTTAATTTCAACATTATGCATTTAAAAAGAATAAAATAACACAATCTTGCAAAAAATTAATATCTTTGATGAAATTTGAATTAACAAAATCAATGTGATGTTTTGGAAATAATGAATTTACCAAAAACATATAGGAACAATAATTTATATAAAGAAAATAAGGATATGAAAATATGTAAAAAATTGAAAACTAATATATAACATGTTGTAATAATATTTTATACAAATTATAAATGTAAATTTGGATTGAGATAAATGAAAAATTAAAAAATAAATTAAAAATTCTACTTATTCATTTCATATGCGTTGAAAAATAATATTTTAGGGATACTAGAAAATAATAAATATACCTAATTAAATAAATTAATGTTTAAAAATTGAAATACTAAAATATGTATATATAACATAAAAGTATAATTTTTGTGTGTGTAATATAGGGAGAGGATAAACCAAAATGTTGTGCATTTAGGGTATGAGTCCACTTATCATCACTTGAAAGTGTTGGTTCAATAGTCCTTATAATGAATTGGTATGATAGTGATAGTCAAATATCCTTATATGATGATTTCATGATTTCTATAAGTGTCATGGAATAAATTTAATGTCATTAACAAACTATAAAAGTTCCATAGTATATAATATACTCTAATATATTAACAATGTTTAAAACATTTCATGGTAATATATTTTTATGTGATTAACTCAATGATAGAGGATTATTTAAATAGCCTTAATATATTGGAAATTTTAAAATTAAAAATATTATATATATATATTTATATTTATATTTATAAGTATTTATTAGTTATAGTTTAATATAACTCATGAATGATAAAACAAAAAACAAAATACAATCTTCTTCATAAGTGGTATTTACCTACCATATTGGAAATGATATCTTTAATTGATATATATAAAAAAAATTAAATATTTAATTTTCAAAATTTTGAAATTCTAAATTTATACTAGAGATTACGAAATATTAAAATTACTATTTTAATATATAATGGGTATGAATAAAAATAAAATCATAGATTTGTAGTACGAGATGATAGCATTCATGATGATATTATTCCTTTAGTAGGTTACTTAAGGCTTCATAGAACAGTTTTTTTGGTTGGAATAGTTCATAAAAACAAGTATAGGAGATTTTAATGGGTTTTTTTCTAGAATAATTTTCAATGGAATTATTTTTTGAGTTTACCAAAAAAGGGAGTGTTGTATTTATAATTTAATGAGAGTATTTTTTTGAGTAAAATAATGAATAATTTATCATTTCTTACTCAGTAAAATGTAGAGTTCAACTTAATATGAATAATTACAATATTTGTTTCATCTGAGGAAACACTATATATTCTTTATATCATTTAATATTTATTTAATCATGAATTTAAATTATCACAAAAGATAATGTATTTTACAATGTTTAATTATAAACCTAGTACATCAATACTTATAAAAATTATAAAATATTAACCCACTCCCAAATTCTAACATGTTGATTCCAAGGTAAATATTTATTTTATTAAAAAAATTAATAAATTAGGTAATATGAATATTTAATCCTAGGCTAAAAATTACCATTGCTATTAAATAATTTATATCTTATGTTATTAAAAATATTTACATATATGTACATCATATTATATTGGTTGAGTAATTATTTTATAAAATTTCTACACTTATATTCAATTATTTATCCATGGTAAACAATAATTGTAACATTACTTCATTGAATTCCCAAAAAAACATTTTACTATTCTAATTGATAGGTTACTATTCTAGTGATCGTGATACTATTATAATGGCCTTAATTTTTGACATCCAAAAAACATGTTTTAAAGTATAATAATTCCATTGTAATTCATTTTATACAATTTCACACTTTTATTCTTTATTAAATTAATTTTCTCTCATTGTTAATTATATTTTATTTATAAAAATTCCATATTATTACTAATTTTTTTATTTCATAGTATAGTATTTTATACAGATATGTTATTTCTACTATACTATGATAAAATTTATTTCCAACATAATACCATATTATTTCATTTATTTCATTATCCTTTTATATTTGTATCAATCTTTTGGATTTTCACATCCACTGTTTAAAATTTTCTATTATAAAAATTATATTTCATTATTATATGATGAATATGATACTGTTATAGGATACACATACTATAACACTTGATGTAACATTCTATATTATATTATTATATTCCTCAATATTTTGTAATTGGTGGTGATGAATTTCAATTTTTCAATGCTTAATGATATTTTCTCTTTCACAGCACTAGAAAATAGTTAGTAGAAATCTTGTTTTCTTTTATTATATAAAATAATGTCCAATATATTGATGAAATATGACTAATTCAGGGTTAGGGATGAACATATATATTGATACTGCATAAACATAACGTTTGGTTCATGGTAAATAGTAACATTCCTTCTTAACTACACATTGATTAAAATATCATTCTAATGGCAATCACATGGATGAAACACGGTATAGGGACACATGTAACCTAACTATGTGAGGGAACCTAGGCTATCTAATTTTTGGTGTGGTCATTACATGATTTGGTAAACAATGTGACCTAACCGTGAGTGTCGACAACAAAATAATTTTTTTGGTTTTTTAAATTTTCCATAGATCTACTAAACCAACTTGTACACTTCATTATAACTTATTTTTTCTATTCAACCAATGAGTTACCTAGTATATCCCCCCTGATTCCTCACATGCTTCTGTTCCCTTATAGAATCAATTTAATCTTGTATTTTCATGGTAAACCCTTAAATATCATTTTCTTCATCCTCGCCCCTTCTACCTTATCTATTTCTTCTATCTTAATTCTATTCTTTAAAAAACAATGGCTATCATATCCTTGTCGTCATCATGATTTTATTAACTTTTAGTGGTTTATTTTTATAGATTATAGATTCATACTCATAATATAATCCCCATTAGATTTCGTCCATCACTAAAGACAATTTTATTTCATCATGTAAATGTAGGTTGTATATCAAGATATATTTATTGGAAATATCATGGGAGGATGAGCTTTTAAAAAAACATTAAATTCAAAATAAATGTTTTTATACCAATATTTATGATTTTGTTATGATTTTATTTTAATTAGTGTCTCTTATGATTGATATAAAATGGTTTCGTAATATATCATATACATTACACACCTATAAAAAACTCATGTCCACAAATTTTTATATGATAAAATGTCATGGAGGATCATTTAAAATAAATTTGAAATTGATATTATTATTTGGATATGTAAATGATATCAAAATGATTTCACATGTGACATTTTATGGATTTTATATTTTATTAATTGGTTTAGGTGTGATTTTTAATGGAATTTTATTATTATTTAATACTAATTTTTTGATTTTCATTTCATTATATCTACTAATGTATATATATAAATAAGATTCAATATTAGGTATATTAATTAATTCATTTTATACTTATATGAATTATATTGATAATTTTGATTCTACGTTTTCCATTACATCAGTCAAAAAGTTATTTAAAAATAATTATATACTTTAAATAATTTTTTAAAATGTTTTATAATGATAATAGACTATTTGGTACATTATATTAAGGGTTCATGAACAATTGGGAAATATATTACATGGTCTAGTGGATACATAGACTTAATTTATATTTTTATTAATTTAATATGTCAATAAAAAGGGTATTCCTATTAATTATTGTTTATTGGTCAGATGGGGGATTTATGTTATCCTTAGTTGACTTGTGATATGTTATTTATATTAAAATGATTTTTTGATAAACTATTTTAAATCAAATATTAACTGTTTTAATTAGAAACATGTGTGTATTGATGGAGAGAGATAGAGGGTTCTTATGATACTTTTAATTTTTCTTTATATAGTATCTTATAGTATATGATAATATCTACCTATGGTGTGTTATACAAGGTGAGCCAAGGATAACTATGCATAGGTTTTTATCTAGGAACATATTTCTGATGGAAAATAGTTCCATCCAAGTATGTGCAGGATTTCATTATAAGTACATAAAATTTTTTCCATGATTTGTAGGGATTAACATAGATATTATTTTTTTTCTTGAATCTAGAATATATTCATTTAAAAGAAATGAATAGTTAAACATATGCAATTTTATATTTTAAAATTTTCAAAATAATGAATATGATCATTATTTTTGTCATGAAGGGGAATATTTATTGAGATAATACCATTAATAAAGGTTCCTTTTCAAGATGAATTTTTTTTATTAAAAAATTTATGATTTTATTAGTATTTATCATATAATAACCCATTAGAAAAATAAATGTTATATCTATTTTTAACACCATAACTTATATAATGTATTAAAAAATATAGAATAAACTATTTGGATAAATCATAATGATAACACTTAGCCGACACCATACTTACAAACCAGTGTGTATATGAATTTGTTATGAAATCATGCAGTTGTAAAACTCATGATTCTTGTTGTTGACATGAATTAAAGTATGGTTCAATATATGTTTTTGGTATATAGAGATTCCCTCAGGTAACAAGGAGATTTTCACATTCATTTTGGTTCAGTTTGTTGTCTTGGAATGTTCTGTATCATCCTCTTGTCCATGTTTTTACCTTGTTGCATCTATTTCTTTATACTATTTTTTTATACATGTTTCTTCTTATATTATAAAAATAATATTTTTTAGTCATGATGATTTAATATTTATAGAGTATCAATTTTTTTTAAATGTTTTTATTTTTATATGCATCATTTTACAATGTATGGATACAACATTACGCATTATTGATATGAATTGTTATGATATTTAAGATTATTAAGAGCGTAAAATATTTCTATATTTGTCATTTTATATTTTATTAGCTCCTGTAGGTAGCTTATAAAAAATATAGAACATTATTTGGTCCTTGTCATGTATATTGAGTCAATAAGGTTTTCCATATGACTTTTCCATTCCTTCTTGTGTTGAAAATCAAAAACACCATATCTTTAAGGAAAATTTCTTTTATAAGGAAAATTGATTTTATAAGAAAAATAGCTTTTATAAGGAAAATTGATTTTATAAGGAAAATCACTTTTATAAGGAAAATTTCTTTTATAAGGAAAATCACTTTTATAGGGAAAATCGTTTTTATATGGAAAATTATCCTTATCATATTTTCATTATCTATATCCTTATATTTCTTAAGTATAAGAATTGGTCTCATTTCTATGTTCTCAGAATCGTTTAAAACATTGATATCAAGAATTTTTTTTTAGGCTACAAATTCATGGATGAGAACTGTAATGATGTTCCACTCCAGATTCTGGATACGAACTTTAATAAAGTTCCACTCCGAATTCTGGATAGGAACTCTCATGAAGTTCGACACTGAAATCTAATGATGAATCCTGATTACAAATTTTCATTATGAATTCTGATGAAGAATTTTCATTCCGAATTCTCATTTCGAATTCACCTATTAAACAGAATCTGATCATCTTTTCTTTATACACTCTGAATTTGTTTAGACTCTGAATATTATTTTTGGTTAGACTCTGAACTTTCTTTTTGCTTACACTTTTATAGTTTGTCGAGTCTTTAATATTTTTCTTACACTCCGAATCTTCACTCTGAACCTTTTAGTTAGACTTAAAACAATGTCGTACCTTCTGTTACACTTGTTTTGTTACAAAACGATGTCTTCTATTCCGTTATAAACTAACCATTGGTTAAGTGACACGTGTATAGGTCCGTCCGATTTTTAAGGAAAATATGTCCGTTAGAAAGCAGGTCGACCGAGCCTATAAATAAGAGCTCATTTGAAAGAGCTCAAAATAACTTCTTTTACATTGTTCACACATGATATTGAAGTGATTTATAGAGATAGAGGCTCTTATTAACTCTCAAAGCATCGTGCGACTCCGAATGTTGGTGATTACATTTGAGGACTTCCGGGGATAGGAAGACAGAGGTGCTGACTACCTTAAAGTTCGAGGGTTTCCTTGCTGAGGAAGACAGAGGTTCCAACTACCTTGAAGTTGAGGGCTTGCGGGGATAGCAAGACAGAGATTCTGATCTTCGTATCGAGGTATTACCCTGGTGTGGGTAAGACAGACTTACATGAAAGTATAAATCAAGGGACCTTTATCTAAGGTTGTTGGATACCCTTCTCTTTGGGTTAAAAGACTTATATCTTGTTAATTGTAGTTTTACTACCTGTTTCATTCCGCTGAATATTGTATTGTAAGGAAAGTATAAGTTTCTTATATACTTCCTTACTTGTACTCTGTTCCATTAAATTCAATACGCTTTAAGGTAGAATCTCATATTGTAATCTTTGGTTATGTTTCATTTTCTGGATCCATATTTCCAGAACCTACTTTTGGAATCTCTTTCTAGTTTTAAGAAAGAACATAGAACCTGAAGTTTATAACGTCATTCCTTATTATCAGTTTTCAATTGGTGTTAGAGTTGTTGTGAATTTTCTTAGGTTAACTTTGTTAAACTTAGAACTTTCCTTATCTAAAGAAAACTTAGTTATCCATAACCAACATTAAATGTTCCAAAGGAATTTTTAAAGTGTACAATTCACCCCCTCTTGTATATTGAGCATCTACATAATTATTTCGATCCTATAATTGGTATTAGAGGAGTTCTCTGAAATACTTGTACTCACGTATATGATTTTCTTTCTCACTTTGTCATTCCGAACTTTCTCATTCCGAACTTTTTCATTCCGAACATTGTGATAAGGAACTTATTTCTACTAACAAATCTGTGTGCCAAATATTATTTTAAGTATAACAGGATTCAATGTTGGTTCGATTGATAATCAAAATCCTACAAGACCACCAATCTTTGATGGTAATGACTATGAGTACTGGAGAGATCGAATGACGACTTTTGTTATCAATATTGGAGTGGAAAACTTCGTCATGCTTACTGAAGATTATAAAATTCCTGATAAGGAAGTTATAACTTTTACTAACCAGGAAAAGCAAGAGAATAAACTCAATTATAAGGTATGAAATACCTTACTTTGTTCAATGACTAGAAATATATATAGCCAAATTTCTTCTTGTGAAGCAGCTAATTGTATCTGGAAGAAGTTAGAGGTTACACACTTTGAAACATCTAAAGTAATTGAAACTAGGAGAGCTATTCTTAGAGCTGGATACCATGGATTCAATTTTTCATTATGGTGAACCAATTTGCAAAGTTCAACATAGGTTTATGACTATCATGAAAAGTTTACAGTCTATAGGAGAGAAAGGTTTTGATGATGAAGCACTTGTTTATATTATAATTGATATTATGAACAATGAGTGGGAATTCAAAAGAACTACTATAGATGAGAACAGGAAGGTCACTCAAATTTCTCTTGATGAGTTATTTGAAACTCTTCTCCAACATGAAATAAGAATGAAGAGAGATACTGACAACATCAAAAAGAATAATGGGAATGGTACTGTTACTTTTACAATAACATCAAATCATATAAAAGATAAGACTCCTAAGAGTGTAACCAGATCCAAGTCTAAGAAGATGGTTGTTCAATCAGAATCTAGTGAGAGTGAAGTCTCTAAAAATGAGTTAGAAAATCTTGCTCGAAGGATGAACAAGATATGTGGCAAAATAAATTTCCAATACAAGTATAAGAAAAAGGACAGGAAAGATATGAAAGATAGAGAAGTCACTTGTTATGAATGCAATAGAGCTGGACATATTAGACCAGATTGCCATTTGCTCAAAAAGAAAGAAAGGAAAGAAAGGAATTCAGACAGGAACAGAAAGAAGTATTATAAATCCAAATCTAAGACTGTTCTGAAAGCTAGTGACGCCTGGAGTGCCAGTGGTGGTGACTCTTCAAATGAATCTAATGATTATGAATCTTCAGGACAGAAGAATCTTGGTCTTATAGCCAGACTACCTATTGATAATCATTGTTTTATGGCTAAGGTACAAAATGATGAATCATTGACCAATGTATCTTTAAATTCTAATGACAGTAAGTATTATAATTCCTCAGATGAAAAATCCTCTTGTGATGAAGAAAATACTTCACCTACTTATGAATAATTTTCTAGGTTTTCTGAACTTCATGAAATTGAGAATTCCAAACTCAATAAGAAACTTGATAAGGAAAAATTTAGGAATTCTATTCTTATAAAAGAGATATCAGATCATTCTAAATATATTGATAGGAAAAATGCTGATTTTGGAAATATTTCAAAAAATCTTGAGGAAGTAAGTTCTGAGAGGAACAAAAATTCTAAATATTTAGAAAAATTAGTTTCTAAGAAAAATGTTTTTGAGCCTAGAACTAGTTCTAAAACTAATGATTTTTAGGATAAAAACTTGGTTATCAAACTCAAGTCCAAAATTTTTTCCTTAATGAAGTGTTTATCAAACATTACCCACTGTTAGGAAAATTTTGATAAAATGTATTCCCAAATACGACCTTTATGAAATAAATCCGGATTTGGTTATACCCATGCAAAACCAATTTTTAGTAACAATTATTTTGTTCCTCAAAGTGCACCATTTTTTACCAAGTGTCAATGTGGTGGTCATTGGGCAAAGAATTGTTCCTTAAACAAAACACAATCTCTAGGATTTCACAAAGCTTATTTTTCTAAAAAGATGTGGCTACCTAAAATTTTGTTATCTGGAAATCTCGGATCAAAACAAGTTTGGATTCCGAAAGTCTAATTATTTTCTTAATTTCAGGAGAATAAAGAGAGTACCAGCAGCAACACATTGTACATGGATAGTGGATGTTCCCGGTACATGACTGGTAACAAAAGTTATTTTGAAAAGATTATCAAAACGAATGGAGGAAAGGTAACTTTTAGAGATAATTCTAAGGGAGAGATTGTTAGTATTGGTAATATTATTCTTCTAGGTGAAACCATCATTTCAAATGTTCTTTTTGTTAAGGGTGTTAAGCACAACCTCATTAGCATAAGTCAGTTATGTGATGAAGGATACCTTGTGAATTTTAGAAATTATAAGTGATTAGTTCACAATTCCAAGGAAGAATTTATACTCTCAGCCAATAGACAAGAGAATATTTACACCTTAAATTTAGATGACCTCAAGAGCCAAGATTTACCTTGCCTAAGAACAATGGAAGATCATTCCGGGTTATGGCATAGAATACAAGGACACTGTAACTTTAGGAACTTATGAAAACTCTCTAAGAAGAAACTAGTTAAGGATCTACCGGAGATTAGATTTGATTCTTCTAAAGTTTTTAATCCTTGTCATTAGGGAAAGAAACATAAAACTAGTTTTAAATCAATCAATGAAGTCTCAACAACGGATGCATTATATTTAGTGCACATGGATCTTTTTTGGCCAACAAAAACAGGATGTATTGGAGGCAAATACTATGTGTTTTTTCTAGTTGATGATTACACTATATTTACTTGGGTATATTTTATAGAAAAGAAATATGAAGATTTTTCTTATTTCAAAAGTTTTAGAGCTCAAGTTAAAAAGGATAAAACCTTCCTTTTAAAACTATTCATTGAGATCATTGAGGAGAATTTTAAAATTCTGATTTTGAAACTTTTTCTAGTAGGAAAGTTATTACTCATAATTTTTCAGCACCTAGAACTCCTCAACAAAATGGTGTAGTTGAGTGAAGAAATAGAATTGTTCAAGAGATAACTAGAACCATGTTGAATGAATATTCTATAGGTAGACATTTCTGGGATGAAGTTGTAAGCACTGCTTGTTATACTATAAATAGATATTTGATTAGAGCTTTTCTTAAAAAAACTCCTTATGAGTAATGGAATGGTAGAAAACTAAGACTATCCTACTTCATGGTTTTTGGTTGCAAAGTATTCATTTTGAATACTACAGATAACTTACATAAACTTGCACCAAAATCCGATGAAGGAATTTTCTTAGGTTATTCCACAACTTCTGAGGCATATTGATTTTTCAATAAAAATACATGTACTATTGAAGAAACTCTGCATGTAAAATTTGATGAGTCTGATCCTTTTGTTTTTAAACTATCCCAACCTACATCCTCAGATGTGTTTTCAAAAACTGATTGTCAACCTTTGATAGAAGATCCTTCTGAAAAGGGAAATGTTCAAGAAGATACATTTGAAACATTTACCCCAGAAGATTTTCTTCCCAATATTGATGAACAGGCTTTTCAAAACCCAAATCAGGTGTTTCCTAAGAATAATATCAGTGATAGTATCATTGGTTATGTAAATCAACCTGTATGGACTAGAATTTCCTTAAGAAATGAAATAGAACATCTAGCATTTCTTTCCAAATTGGAACCAAAAATCACCGATGAATCTTTAGGTGATGATGATTGGATTAAAGACATGCAAGATGAACTAAATAAATTTAAGAGGAATAATATCTGGACCTTGGTTGAAAGACCTAATGAAACTTCTGTTTTTGGAGTAAAATTGGTTTTCAGATTCAAATGTGATGAAAATGGAGTCATAGTAAGAAATAAATCTATACTTGTTTCTAAAGGCTATAATCCGCAAGAAGGAATAGAATATGAAGAAACCTATGCTCCAGTATCTAGACTCAAATATATTCGTATTCCACTTGCCTTTGTAGTATTCTTTAATATTAAACTTTTTCAAATGGATGTGAAATGTTCTTTTCTTAACGGTTATGTTCAAGAGGAAGTTTTTGTTGAACAACCTCCTGGCTTTGAAGATACCAAACATACTGATCATGTTTTTAGACTTACCAAAGCTCTATATAGTCTAAAACAAGCCCCACGAGCATGGTATGAAAGACTCATTGGATTTTTGCCTCAAAATAACTATGTTAACGAAAATGCAGATCCAACCCTTTTTATAAAGAAAGATAAGAAAAATGTTTTGATTGTTCAAATTTATGTTGATGACATCATATTTGGTTCAACTCAGTAATCTTTAACTGAATCTTTTTCAAGTCTAATGAAATCTGAGTTTGGAATGAGTATGATGGGTGAGTTAACTTTTTTTCTTGGTTTTCAAATTTCTCAAAAACCAGAAGGAATCTATATATCTCAACAGAAGTATATTAAAAAATATTCTCAAAAAGTATGGTTATGACAACACTGAGAGAATAATTACGCAGATTGGTACCTCAAACTCATTAGATCTTGATTAATCTGGGAAACCAGTAGATCAAACATCTTTTAGAGGTATGATAGGAAGTTTACTTTACTTAACAGCTAGTCTACCAGACATAATGTTCTCAGTATTATTATGTGCAAGATATCAATCTAATCCTATGGAATCCCACTTAAAGGGAGTAAAAATATTTTTTCGCTACATTAAGGGAACCGTGGATCTAGGATTATTTTATACTTATGAAATTTATTTTTTTCTAAAAAGCTTTTCTAATGCTGACATTGGTAAATGTAAAATGGATAGAAAATGTACATCTGGAACTTGTTATTTCTTAAGAGATTCCTTAGTTTCTTGGTTTTGTAAGAAGAAATATTCTGTAGCACTATCCACTACTGAAGCTGAATATGTAGCAGCTGGAAGTTGTTGTGCTCAAGTGTTGTGGATGCAACACACACTAATAGACTATGGCTAGAGATATACTAAAACTCATATTTTTTGTGACAAAACAAGTGTCATTTCCCTAAGTAAGAACCCTACACATCACTCTCGTGAAAAGCACATAGATATTAGGAATCCCTTTCTTAGGGATCGCACACTAAAATGAGATATCATTATTCAGTTAATCGGAATGCAAGATCAACTTGCTGATATTTTAACAAAGTCATTACCCTATGATAGATTTGAATACATTAAACATAAGTTATGAATGATAAATGTAAGGTAATCTTTCTTAATTAACATTCTGTTGAAAAATAATCCTTACAGTAATAAACTCTTTTTCATAGGGGGGTGCATTTGATTGATAGAGTAACTAAATTGTTCCATGTTAGTTTTTCAAACATTTCAGAACTAAAATTCTGGAATGGGAATTTTTGGAATTGAAATTTCCCAGAATGGATACTTTCATATAGAAAACTTCTATAATGGAAATTTTCATATTGAAAATTTCCAGAATGGAAAATTTTGTACAGGTATTTCCATAACGAAATTTACGTACCGAGACTTTCATAATGAGCTTTTTGTTTTTAAAATTTTGTAATTAAATTTTCATGCTGAATATCTTGTAATGGTTTTTCGTTTTCTTTGTTGAGTTTTTTGTAGTGAATTTTGTGAACTATGTCTTTTCTTAGTAATAAAGTTTTTTTGTGTAGTTAATTTTTCTTCAAAAATAATATTACCAATTATGAATAATACTCCTAAGCCAATTCGAAAGGTATTCTTTCTTTACTTATATTTTCGTAATCATATTTTACTAGCTAGTATTTTCTTATATTTTGTTTTCAGACTATAGTTTTCTTAAATCATTGTTTTAACAAAAAGCTCAAAAGACCGGATTCAAGTTTTCTTGCGGGATTGTTCTCAACCGTTAGATCAGATCAAAGTTTTTTTTTCAATAGTTAGATGAATTTGGAAGACCAATGGTCGAATTCATTGCCTATAAAAAGGGGACCCCGAGGCTCTTCCCACATCGGGTTTTGAAGCTCCAGCGTCCCAAAGCTCTGCCTCTCCGTTTTAAGGTCGTTCCGATCTTCAGCAATCTCTGTTCCGAACTTCTCAGAATTCTTCAGATCCGAATGTCTGTGGAAGTAGCTTCTAAAGACATGTCTTCCTCTAAGCCGATTTCCAAGTGGTTAGTATATAGAGAAAGGTTACTTCATCCTGATTTCTTCAACAAGTATGATTATCTTATATCCAAGAACATTAAGCTTAACGGAAGGTAATATTTTGCTATGTCTAAGTCCGGAAATCAATATGAAGTATATTCGGATTTTCTTATAGAGTTCTATGAGACAGTTTCCTTCTTTAAGGAAGACAGTAGAGAGAAATTGTCATTGAAGTCTTATGGAAAGACTTATAAGCTTTCTTATGCCAAGGCAGCCAGCATGGTAGGGATGAACAATGACGGAGAAGCTGAGTTCATCACTCATGTTTTTCCGGAATCAAAGGGAATCATTGACAAGGAAAAAGATTTGGAGACTCTCAGACTGTCAGATGATAAGGCTCCAAGGATTGCTAGTATTTCTATGAATTTTCAGATTCTAGAATTATTGGTACATGTCTTTATCGTACCAAGAAAGGGTGACAAAGAAAGTTTGAAGAAAAGCGAGATCTATATTCTAGATTTTCTGATAAATCTAAGGAAGTTTAATATGATGAAACACATTCTTATTACCATTGATAATGTTAAGAAAGGGAATCTGAGAGCTCAGATTATAATGTATCCAACAATCATCTCGAAGTTAATAGTTTGGTGCCTTGAGTCTTTCAAGGAGTCTTGCAAGTCTAATCCATGAGTTTGAAAAATTATGTTGGTGAGTGATGGTACCCTCAAAAGGATGGATGTTGTCTTCAACAAAAATACTGGTCAGTTCATTGATTTACCAGCTCAAGAAGAAGCGGGTCCGAATGGTGGTGAACCTAAATCCTCTAATCTGGTAAAGAATATAAAGTCGAAAGAAGTTGAAGTTTAAGTAGATAATCCCAAATCTAAGGAAATTCATTCCGCACCTCCAAAACTGAAGAAGAAGAAAGCTTACCCTGGTGAGTTAGTTGCTAGGTGGAGGGAAATCAAAGAGAAAAGAGTGTAAGGGGGCCCTCATTTTGGCTAGGATCATGCGGAGGCTAAGGCCTTGAAGGAAAAGATAGCAGATGAGCTAGAAAAACAAGTGAAAGAAAAGAAGCTAAAGAAGAAGATTTCTAAAGCTGAGGTAGTTCAGACTTTATTAATGTTTAATGAGATGGCTTCTGGAAACATTCCAGTTCGGAGATCTTTCTCTATGGAATCTCTATCTGAGACTCCAGGAAGAAAATATGTCACTACGGAGAAGGTAAAAGCTAAGCATGTGGAGGAAGTTGAGCAGTTTGAGCAAGAGGAAGAAGCAGTTTCTGAAGGTAGTGGCGAGACCGCAGATCTATTGAAGCAAGTAAACGATTATAAGGGGTCACCTTCAGAACATCTGTCGCTCCGAACTTCAGAATCTGTGTCTTCTAAGTTAGTCACTCCAGGGAATGATGAGGAGAAAGGAGAACAAGAAGTAGCTTATCAGGCAGATGAAGAACATCTTCTACATGATATTGCTCAAATGGAGAATGTAGAGGATGGTGCTCAGAAAGATGTAGATGATGAAGACAATGTTGTTCAAGTGTCATATAGTGAATAGAAAACTCCAGAACAGCAATCTATTCCGAAAAGGGACAAGGGAAAAAAACTTCTTAATACCCCGAGCTCGGTGGTTGTAAATAGAAGGGAAGTTATTGATTCTTCTAAGAATTAGGATGATCAATTTGAAAAAGAAAATTATCCAAGTAAAGTCTCGGATTCGGAGTCATCTTCATTGGGGAATGACTTTGTTGTTCAGTCATTAAAGTAGTTGGTAGGTTTTATTCCGACTTTGTCAAGTATTTATTCAAGATTCCAGATGCTCCAACACACATTGAATCAGAAAATAGACTCTGTATCCATGGGTATGGATAAATGTGTTGCGATCCAGGCTCAGTTCATAACTTTTTTTTGTTGGCTATGAAGCCCACAAAATATCTTCTAAGAAAATGACTAGTTGGTCGAAAAAAACTGTAGAAGAGATGAGGATCTTGGATGACTTCCAAAATAATGTTAAAGAAGATTTTGAGACAGAATACAGGAAGATAAATGATCTTACTTATTCCTTTGAATAAATGTTGATTGATGACAAGAATTTTTGGATTCAAGAAGTGAGAGATCTGATTGGGAAGCTAAATTATGTTGCTCAAAAACTGGAGGAATGAAAGGGATCGTTGGAATGAGATTGAAGAGATGTTGTCAAAGTAAGAACAGGTTTTGAAATCTCAGAAAGATCATCTTGAAGCCCAAGAAGAAAAGATTAAAGCTCAAAGTGCAAGAATTGGTGTGTTAGAGAAGCAATCCGAGGAAGACCATAAATACTTTAAAAAGATAAAGACTATTTTTAATGGTCTCATGTCGAAGGAAAAAGATCCAAAATAGAAAAATCTGATCTTCTGTTGTATCTTAGATTTCTTGTTTTTGAACATTCAAACTTAATGAAAATCTTACTTTCTCGTTTCTTTTCTTTTTGTAACTAATTTTTCAGGTACTTTGTTATATTTTTCATTCCCTCGAATTCTTTTTGAAAATCACAAAGGGGGAGAAGGAAAAAGAACCATAACAGAAGGGGGAAAAGGAAAAATAACCTTAACAAAGGGGAAGAAAGAAAAATAACTCTAATGGAGTTTATCTAAGGGGGTTTTTTCATTAAAGAAGCCATTCTTATTCTTAATGAAATACCATTCCAAAAATCTATAGTAAGATCCTTATATTTTCAAAGCCTAAGTGGGAGTTAGTCGTATTCATCAATATCTATAAGCAAAGGGAGATAAGCCTTATTTTTTCCCTTATTCTTACTTTTTCATAAGGATGATTGTGTCTTCCAAAAAGGGGGAGATTGTTGAGTCAATAAGGTTTTCCTTATTAATTTTCCATTACTTCTTGTTTTGAAAATCACAAACACCTTATCTTTAAGTAAAATTTATTTTATATGGAAAATGGAATTTATAAGGAAAATCACATTTATAAGGAAAATTTCTTTTATAAGGAAAATCGCTTTTATAAGAAAAATTTCTTTTATAAGGAAAATTGCTTTTATAAGGAAAATTGCGTTTAGAAGGAAATTTATCCTTATCATATTTTCATTATCAATATCCATATATTTATTAAGTATAAGAATCGGTTTCATTTCTATATTCTCGGAATCGTTTAAAACTTTGATATGAAGCATTCTGTTTTAGGCTCCAAATTCTGGAAGAGAGCTGTAATGAATTTCCACTCCAAATTCTGGATATGAACATTAATAAAGTTCCACTCTGAATTCTGGATTCAAACTCTCATGAAGTTCGACACCGAAATCTAATGACGAATCCAGATTAAAAATTCTCATTATGAATTCTGATGACAAATTGTCATTCCGAATTCTCATTCTAAATTCATCTATTAAACAGAATCTGATCATATTTGCTTTATACACTCCAAATTTATTTAGACTCCGAATATTATTTTTGGTTAGACTCCAAACTTTCATTTTTATTACACTTTTATAGTTTTTATACTCTTTAATATTTTTTTTACACTCTGAATCTTCACTCCGAACTTTTTATTTAGACTTAAAAAGATGCCATACCTTCTGTTAAACTTGTTTTGTTACAAAATGATGTTATCTATTCCGTTATAAACTAACCGTTGGTTAAGTGACATTTGTACAGGTCCCTCTCATTTTTAAGGAAAATATGACTGTTGGAAAGGAGGTCGACTGAGACTATAAATAGGATCTCATTTGAAAGAGCTCAAAATAACTTCTTCGACATTGTTCACACATGTTGTTGAAGTGATTTCTAGAGAGAGAGGCTCTTATTAACTCTCAATGCATCGTGCGGCTTTGAATGTTGGTGATTACATTCAAGGACTTCCGGGGATAGTAAGATAGTGGTGATGACTACCTTAAAGTTCGAGGGTTTCCTTGTTGAGGAAGACAGAGGTTCCAACTACCTTGAAGTTGAGGGCTTGCGGGGATATCAAGACAGAGATTTCGATCTTCGTATCGTGGGCTTACCCTGGCATGGGTAAGACAAACTTGCTTGAAACTATAAATCAATGGACCTTTATCCAAGGTTGTTGGATACCCTTCTCTTTGGGTTAAAAGACTAATATCTTGTTACTTGTAGTTTTACTACCTGTTTGTTTCTGCTGCATATTGTATTGTAAGGAAAGTATATCATTCTTATATACTTCCTTACTTGTACTCTGTTCCATTTAAATTCTATACGCTTTAAGGTAGAATCTAATATTATAATCTTTAGTTAAGTTTCAATTTCCGAATCCATATTTCCGGAACCTACTTTTGGAATCTCTTTCCAGTTTTAATCAAGTACATAGAACTTAGAGTTTATAACATCATTCCTTATTCTCAGTTTTCAATTGGTGTTATAGGTGTTGTGAATTTCCTTAGGATAACATTGTTAAACTTAGAACATTAATTATCTAAGGAAAACATAGTTATCTGTAACCAACATTAAAGGTTCCAAAGGAATTTTTAAAGTGTACAATTTACCCCCCCCCCCTCTTGTATATTGAGCATCTACATCATTATTTCGATCCTAAAATGTACACAAATAGATAACATGGATGGATGAACTATGATAGTTCCTGAAACAGACATTCATGTATATTAAAAAAAATTAATAATATATAAGTTTTTAGAATTATATATCATAATAATCCAAAAATGTTACATAAATTGAATTTCTGAACATAGACTTTGATAAGCATATTTTGAATAAGAATTATTTTTAGAATTTGATGAACAATAATGATTCTTACATGAACCACATAGTTAATATTTCATATTTGGTTCCAATTATTATAGAAAATATGGATATTATATATATATTATTTTCATTCCATTGAAACCAATATTATTTTTATAATGACCTAAACTGTTATAAATAAAATCCCTCATACATTTTTATTAAATGCATTATTATATAATATGGTTATAGAAAAAACATGAAATTTTTATTTTTAATTATATTCAATTTTATTTAAAAACCCATTAAGTATCATTATTTTTGATGATATATCCATTGAACGGTGATCACATGACTAGTAGTAATAGAGAGTTTTTAAAAAATCCCTTTGACACAAACAATGGATGTTATTTCCTAAACCAATAGTATCTCACCCCATGAATCCAATTTATCAGAGATTCTGAAGGAGGAATAATTTCTAATATTTTACCTTGGCCATGACTGAGCTGAGACCCAACAACTGAAGCATGATGGAAACTATTTTTAGAAAATGTTCAACATCATCGAGATCATGTCCCAAAAGATGTTCCCTAAACAACCCCATGAAATCCCCACCATCACAAAATTCACTATTAGGGAATATTCTAGTGTATTATAGGTATTTCTATCAATACAATAAAATAGGAATATTTATAAATTCTTATAAAAAAATAAATATATTTTAATCATATTATTTTCACATTGTAAATTATTTTTACATAATAAAATGTACTCTAGGTTATAATTCAAATTTCATTAATGAATTAATTAAATATTAAACTTTTTAAATAAATAATATTTTAATAAAATATTATTATCAAATATTTTTTATCAAATATAAATTATAATATAATTTTTATGAAGCCAAATTTAATTTTTTATAATGGTTAGAAAATGTTATTTTCAAAAACCCATCATTCTAAATGAATGTTAATTTTTATTATAAAAGAGTATGATCAAATATTTATATAATTATTTAGATGAAATGAATATTATTTTCGGAATCAGGATGATAATATTATCCAATGATATAATTTATATAAATTTCATAGCTAGTCAAATTTCTATGTAAAAATTAAGTACTCTAAAAATATACATTTCATTTCAATGCATCAAAATGACCCAAAAATGGTTTAAATAGTAATATAAGTGATATACACAACAAAATATATGTTCTCCATATAAAATAATGTGATTTTATAATTATTTCATTTTTATTAAATCCATTATGGATCCTACAATACTTATAATATATTTTATTATATTCAAATCATTTCATTCAAAGTATGACTCACCTCCACATCACCAAGGGAAATATTTTATTAATTTAGGCTGTTTACCTCATAAAATAGTGTATATCAATCCATTTTGGAAGAAACCCTAGGGAAAATCATGGGTTAGATTTTGGATTTGGATATTTAATTATGTAGAGTCTAAAAATAGAATGATAATGAAAACACACTCCATTCCTATATAAACCCTCTAAGACCCAATTTCTCTTCACTAAAACTCCTTAAAACACATCCAAACTCTTCCCTCCACTCCATAATGTTCTTCAAAGGAAACCCAATCATTCATGAATCCCCTCCTAAGCCTTTTGAGTCACGCATTCGAGTTTGGTTTCTTTCCTTTCACCTTTATCCTAATGTAAATTTATTTTGTTACATCTTATTTTTCTGAAAACATATATTGGGAGATGAATTTTTGTTTATATAATTATATAAATTTAATATATAAATGATGAGAGACCCCTTTATCTCTCATCAACCCATTTTATGAATTTTTATGTGACATCATTATGATGCTAAAATTGCACTGCAATTTTCCATTACAAAATAAATATTTTCTGAATACCATGCAAATTTTATATTAAAGGAATTCAAAATTATACACATATAGTTATTTGATTGGGGAATTACATATATTAATTATAAACTACTTAATAGTGGAATAAATTATGATTATTAATGAATCCATATTGATTTATCTGTGTTGCATACATAAGCATGAGAATGAAATAAAAGTGATCAAAGCTATCATAATTATATAGCGCCCCAATTCATTTGCTAATGATTATTATCAGTATAGGTCACATAGTGAAAGATGGTCTAAATTTTTAATTTCTGAGAATTTTTCCACTATGATTCCTTTTTCAGGATTATCCTTGACCTTTATTTATGATTTAGTGTTTTATGTATTTGAAACATCTCCCATGTTATGATTATAATGTTATATGATTTCTTATTATTCAGGTTCCTTTTAGGATCCATTGCTATGACAATTGTCTAAAATTTATTTTCTTCATCATGTTATTCTTTTTCTATTCCTTTGTTGTGTATTATAGATCATCCTTTTTTTATGTATGTCCTTAGGTTATCCCATACAGTGTTTTGTATAATGAAACATTTTGATAATGTTAATGATTTTCTCAATAAAGTTATTGTTTTTCAGGTTTTAAGTTGTTATGTAATGTACCTAATTTCTCAATTGCAATAGACCTATTAATCATCCTGGTTGTATTAAGTGTAATTATATGTAATAATTCATGTCTAAATGTGAAATAAAGACTAGGGTTTTTAATGTTGGTATCATATGATAGGTTTTGTTTTTTTAGGGTTTAGGAAAATTAAACATTACCAAAGCCCTTAGGGATAAAACTAATTATAATAGAAAATCCATAAATTTTGGTTAGTATAGAGTAAGAATTTTTTTAGGAAAATACATATCTGTATGGATATTATAGGTGGATGAGGTTCTAGAACATCTGTTCCTAGGGGTAGAACTCTTACATGATGATTTAGGATTGACTCAGGGTAATATGTTACATGACAAGTGGCCTTAATATTCACATATTTTGAAACTCTCGGGGGATATTATTTTGTAAATTCATAAGCTAATTATGAACCATAATTAAATGAACAAAAAACAATTATAAGAATATGTATTTGTAAATGTTTCATAGATGACGTAGATTGAAGCCTAGAAGCTCATATGTTATGGAGATAAATATAATTTATAAGGTATCCCATTGTTTTAATTGGATTCCCATTATAGGTTTAATATTTTAAAATAATCATCCCTAATATTCCATTTATTCTATGAAAATGATAGTAATTAGAGGAATCAGGTTAACTACAGATGTGAAGGTCAATGTGATGATTGTCCCAGTGAGATGCCCATATATATGGGAGAAGGAATTGAAAACCTTTTCACGATACTCTCACTACTATGTAAAGTAATGAATAGAAACCCCGATCAAGAGCAGTTCCCAATCCCCCCTAAAAGGTAATAAGATGCAATTGAGATATTAATGCACAAAATTAATCCAATATTAAATGGATCATGTCATCCCTTAATCATGAAACAATATATCAACTCCATTGAGACGATATTCTCCATTATTAAATTTTTTTAAAAAGAGAAGGTTCTTCTAGATGTTTATCATATCAAGGGAGAATTTGATCAGTGGTGGACATTAAATAAGAATATGAAGCCTAAGGAAGAGAATGAATTAATGAAGTGGAAGGAATTATTGAAAATGTGTTTTGATAAATATTTTCCTTGCACCCTACATTTAAAAATGGATGGACACTACTAGAAATAATGGAATTTGTGACAGGTCATTTGCGTCGGGATCCCGTCGCTAATAGGATTTTGTGACGGGGTCCCGTCGCAAATAGCCCATCGCAGAAAACGGCGTCGCAACAAAAATTATTTGCAACAGGACCATCGCTAAAGGTATTATTTATGACGGAGATTCTTCCCATCACAAATATTAGTTCGTATATTTGTGAAAACTTTTAGAAATTGTAATTGCAACGGGCCCGTCGCAATTAGTTGTTTTTTAAAAAAATTTAAAAATTATTAAAAATTATTTAATCAATATAATAATAATACTATTTGCGACGGACATAGAATCCCGTCGCAAATACTAAAAAAATAAAAATAAAAATAAATTATTAATAAATTGTTTTAATTAATATAATAATAATAGAATTATAATTCAAAAATAATAAATAATAGAATATTAATAATTGATTTTAATTAATATAATAATATTAGAATTATAGTTCATAAATAAAAAAATATTAATAAGTTATTTTAATTAATATAAAAATAATAGAATTATTTTACATTCAAAAATTAAAATAATTCTAATATTACAACAAAATATAATTAAATTATAATGTTATAAAATTTTAATATATATATATAATTTAGTATTATAAAATATAAATAATATTATTATTCATATTAATATTTTTATTTAAAAATATAATATTATTAATATTTTATAATGAGACAGAAACTAAGAATATAAAAAAAATTAATATTTTGATTTAACAAACATTATAACATAAAAACAAACTCTAATCTGAAGGAGGGGGAGGGGGGAGGGGGGGATCTGCAGATGCTGGTGGAGGAAACTCCATCCCTAAAACATTAGTTAGTCGGTGCATGTACTCCATCTTCTCCTGATAGATTTTTCATCACCTATATATGAAAGGTTGTCCACTTATTTGGTGGCCTAATTCCTAATCGACCAAAATTTCTAGTGATCAACGACATTGATAACAATCAGGAAACTTTATGATGTTCCCTTAATGTTGAAATAGATATTGGAGAATCTGTGGTGTATGTCTTGGATATGAAGTAGAAATTATAGATTAATTCTATAAATTTAATGAATAAATCCCATGATTCTTTGAAACATCATCACCCCCCTTTTCAAAGGGGGATTTATAAGCACCCTAGAAATCGACTAAGTCAACCAATGAAATTAAATTGGTACATAAGATAAGAAAACCAAGACAATAACTACTGAGAGATGAATCCCATCAAGGAGAAAGAGTAAATAATTATCTGTTCAAGATTCAATGTATTTTTCACTACATAAAATTCATGAAAAGTGATCACATTGAGAACCAATTCCCTAAGACAAGTGTTTTTTGAGGAAAACAATATCCCTTGAGGGAACAAGGGAGATATTTTTCTGTCACGACCAATGTGTTGGATCTCGAAAACGAAGTCGTGTCATGTATAAATGTTAATAGAAATGTAATATTAAATGTAATTTTGGATTCTAGTTCTACACATTCATTCATATCACGAATGATTAGTAGAAATGTTCATACACCGCCACAAAGCAAGGAAGATTAGATGTCGGTGAAAACATAAAACGGAGAAATTATTGCATACCAAGTATATAACTCCTCCCCTATAGATATTTGTGGTCTTAAATTCTCAGTGATCCTTTTCAAACACCCACTAGTGGAATTTGATGCAATTTTGAGAATGTATGGTTTTCCCTATATAGATCCAATATAAATTTCTAGGATAAGGAAATCACCCTTTATTATTGAAAATCAACCCCCGATTTGGTACTACTATTAGCAGGACAATGAATATTCTATAGCACCATAATCACTATAATGAATATTATTTACTATGAGAGATCATATCTAACTCAATTGATTGAGTATAAGAGAAGAACCATCATAAAATACATACCTATTGTGAGGGAATATGCTGATGTGTTTCTTAAGGAATTTCATGTTCTTCCCGATGTCATAGAGGTTTAGTTTTCAATCGATTATATACACAGGGTGTTTCCAATATCAAAAAATTATTATATTATGGCTCTTGAAGAACATTAGGAGATGAAAAACAACTACAATAGAATTTAGATAAATCATTTATATTCCCATGTTCTTCACTATGGGGTACACCCGTACCCTTTGATAAACTGAAGGATGGGTCGATGCACCTTTCCGTTGATTATTAAGATGTCAATAAGATCATACTAAAGAACCTCTATCCTATTACATGGATTGATGACTTGTTCGATCATCTATGTGGATAATAATACTATTCCAAGGTGGATCTTCGGATGGGATATTTTCAAGTAAGGGTGAAGAAAAAAGATATCCCCAAGACCGATGTTTGTATATGGTGTGGGAACTATGAGTTCATAGTGATTTCATTCTAACTCACTAATTCATCAAAAATCATAACATACATGATGAATATTGTCTATAGATATTACCTAGACAAATTTTTTATAGTATTTATATATGTTATTGTAATATACTCCAAAACCAAGGATGATGATGAAGAGTATATATATATATTGTGGTAAAGAACTTATGAATAGAGAAGATCTATGAATAGTATAACAAGTGTGAGTTATGGTTTAAGGAAGTCTCATTTTTGGTGAATACCATCACAAAAAATGGGATATATATGTATCCTTTGAAGATAAAATCAATTTATGGATGATCTAGGCCAATAACAATGATAGATATCTATAGCTTCCTTTGGTTAGCTGGGTATTATCATCAATTTGTGAGAAGTTTCTCATAATTTTCAAACCATCTTACCATACTACGTCAAAGGGATTCAAATTTTCTTAGAATGATGCTTATAAAGAAATATTCATGGAGTTGAAAAGGAGGATTATCACTACCCTTGTGCTCGTAAAACCCAAAAGTGGATAATTTTTTCTAATTTTAAACAATTATTCGAATAATGGATTAGGATGTATGTTAATGAAAAGTGAAAACTTCATCACCTATGCGTTATGGTAGTTGAAAATTTATCATCATAATTATACCAAAAATGATCTAGATTTTGTATTTATGATCTTTTCATCAAAATTCTAGTGGCATTATCTCTAGGGGAGAAGTGTGAGATATATACTAATCAAAAGAGCATCAAATATATATTCAAATAGAAATCACATAATATGTTAAAGACAGTATGTTTAAATTGCATCCTGGATTATGACTACTCAATCCACAACCATCCTGGTAAGGAAATTAATGTGGTGGAATCTTTACGTAGAAAGAAACCATCCATTCTATCATTAATGAAAATTTTGATGTGTCCTACTTTCTTGGATTTGAATAGTATGGACATGGGAATCATAAATAATGGAACATAACCAATCACATGACAAATGATTTCTCAACCATATATTTTTCAACGGTTAAGTGATGCTCAAAATGATGACATGGGATTTCAAAGGTGAGTAAAAACTGAAAATAAAGCTAAATCATTATAGATCAATGTTAATGAAGAAGAAAATGAGATATTTGGGTTATGATTACACGTTCTATCAAATCCCGATTTAATGAATGTACTACTAGAAGTTTCACATAGTTTGAATATCTCTACTCACCCTAGAAACACAATGATTCTTCAAGAACTTTGGGAGCACTATTGGTGGGACAACCTAAATAATGAAATTTATGAATATACATGCATGTTCCTTATATTTGAGCAAGTGAAGGATGAAAGGTTGTAGTCTAAGGGGATGATGAAACCATTTCCCATACCATTATAGAAATAGGAAAACAACACCATTGAATATTTCACATGAATTTTGAAGACGTCTAAAAGAAATAATTTCATCTGGGATTATATAGACCATCATAGAAATAATTCAAACCTCATTGTGATTTGAGAGGATTTATTACTAGATAATCTTGGATAGATATACATCAGATAATTAGTGAGTCTTCATGGAGCACCATTATCTATTATGTTTGATCGGGATCTATGATTCACCTCTGTGCATTTGAAAAGAATCTATCTTGCTAGAAACACTAAGATGAACTTCAGTTTGTCTTATCATCCTAAAAATGATGGCCAATATGATCAGACTAATCAAACACTTGAGGAGATATTGAGAGCATGCTTAATTTAATTAAATAGTGGATGGATGAAACATATTCCTTGTTCGAGATTTCTTAAAACAATAGTTTCAATCAATCCATCCAAATGGATATCGATGAATCCATTAATGTGAAGTAGTGAAGAATAGTGGAATGTTTGGATGATGTTGTGGAACAAAAATTTCTAGTTCTTGAAATGGTGGAGGAAATAGTGGAGAATGTTTAGACTATTCATCTGCACGTCGAGGCTACTCAGTGTCTAAATAAGAGTTATGCTGACAATCATCAAAGGAACCTAGAGTGTGATGTAGGAGACATGGTATTCCATAGAATATCTCTATGGAAGAATGTGATATGATTTGGGAATATGGTAAAGTATAGTGTAAGGTACATCTTCACTTTTGATATCATTGATCACATCAGAGTAGTGGCATATCAACTAGATCTCTCACCAAACCTTTATCAAGTACCCAATATATTCCATGTATCCCACATGAGAATGTACAAACCGGACCCCTTGCATGTTTTCAATATAATGGTGGTACCATTTGGTAAGGATCGTTCCTTTTAATATCATTCGGTTGTGGTCTTGGATCATATAGAAATGGTTCTACGAAATAAGAAAATGCCTACTCATCATCATTTTGGGGAGAAACCACATATTTGAAGAAGCAAAATTGGAAGAAAATGAGGTGATTAAGATGAGTTACCCTCATCTATATTAGTGTGATAAAAGAAAATTTCAATGGAGTAATTAATAAAGGGGTAATATTATAATTACATGAACTGTTACAAATAAAATTCCCCTTACTCTTTTATTAAATGTAATATTATATAATATGATAATTGAAATAACATACACTTATTTTGTTATATTATATCCAATTGGATTAAAATCACCATTAAATATATTTACCATTGATAATATAGTTGTTGAATAGATTTAACTTTACTAGTATATGTATAATATTTTTTAGAAACCCTTTTGACAGGGAAAATGGAAGTGATTTCCACAACGAGTTGGATCACACCCTATGAATCTCATTTATTAGAGCTTATGACAGATACATAATTTTTTGGTGTTTTCACATGACCAATACCAATCAATGATCCAAAAACATAATCTTGAGAAATACAGTTTACATGAGAAGTTCAATCTCATAAAGATCAGGACCTAAAACATGTTCTTCTAATAGCCCAATGAAAGGCCCCACATCATGCAACTCAATATTAGGGAGTATTATTTTGTATTAAATGGATATGTATCGAGACCCTAGAAATAGAAATTTGAACTTTATTTTGTATAAAATAAAGAATATATTTTAATCATGTAATTTTTACATTGTAAATGATTTTTGAAGAATATACTGTATTTTTTGTTAATATTAAAATTTAATTAAAGAAATAATTAATTGATAGATTTCTAAAATAAATAATATTTAAATGAAATATTATTATTAATTAGTTTTTATCAAATATAAATGATCATATATTTTTTATGAAGTCAAACGTAATTTTTTATAAGGGTTCAAAAAAATTTGTTATCAAAATCCCATCATTTTAAATAAATGCAATTTTTTATTTTAAAAGTTAAAATACACTTATTGAGAAAATTTTATATATAATTTATTTTTTACAATTATGTCATTGAAATTATTCAATAGTTAATATTTCATAATTTTTGGAGATATTCAATTTTCTGGGTTTAAATTAAATATCCTTTAAATTTACCTTGTGTTTTATGACAAAAAAATGAACCAAAATAGAAGTAATAAGTAATATAAATAGGATTAATGACCAAATATATGTTATAAATTTAAAATAATGTAATCTCAAGTTTATTTTATTTATTTTTTATTTCCATTATGAATCCTCCAAGACTTACGATATATTTTTTGATTTTAAGATAATTTCTTAATAGTGTGACTCATATCAACATCACCAATGGTAATATTTAATTAATTTCAACCCTTAAACTCATAAAATAATTTACACCACATTATTTTTGAAGAAACCATTGGAAAATACCATGGTATGGATTTTGGTTTGGGATATTTTATTATGTAGATTCCAAAACCTAAATAATAATGGAATCCACCTACATTCTAAAATAAACCAAATCAATACCACATTTATCTTCACAAAAACTATATAGATCACTTCCAAACTAATATCTACTTACCCTAGACTCCTCCAAATGTTCCCCAAGTCTTTCAAATTTCCCATAATAATACTTTGGAGTTACACATTCATGTAAGGGTTCTTTCTTTTCTTCTCATTCTTCATGTTTTTTATTTTGGAACCCATTCTTTTTTAAATTCCTTTTGTTGGTACATGACTTTCCATGTCAATAATACTGTCTATTTCATATATATATGATTAGATATACCTTTCTATATCCTAAACCCATTTTAGGAATTCTTATGTGACACTGTTATGTTTCCTAAATTTCACCACTATTTTTCATTCCAAAAACAAAAGTGTAGTGAATACCATGCCCAATTTCTATCCTGTGTATTCACCTTTAGATATATATACGTATTTTATTTTGGTGTTACGTGTTTGTATTACACACTCCATTATCATGTAATAAATTATTATTATGAATAAATCCAAGATGATTGATCTATATGGAACACTTAAGCATGAGAATAAAATGAATGTGATGTGTGCATTCGAAATTATACATCACTCCAATGCATTGGGTAATGGTTAGTATCATGATACATCACTTTGGGATATGTAGATTACCTGATTATTTTATGTTACTTCTCCACCATTATATATTGGTGGGTTTATCATTGACCAATTCTTTTGAGGGAGTTTTTTATGTTGTCAACGCAGTTCACATGTTTTAATTTTCATGATATATCGTGCCTTATTATTCATCACCATTTTAAGATCAATTTATATTAATATTGTCTAAAATGTATTTTATTCACCATTTATTCCATTTTTATTCCCTTAATAGGCTTTATAATTCACCAATTTCTTTTTTATATCCTCAACTTTTTCCTTTTAGTGTTATGTACGAAGAAACATTTTGATCATTTTCAATAATTTTTCAATAAAGTCGCTATTTTTCATGTTTTCAGTTGTTTTATAATGTAACGAATTTCCAAAACACACTAAACTTATAGATGTTTTATATCATATTAACTATAATTTTATTTAATAAATCATGATTACAAATGAAATAAAGCGAAGGGATGTTATAATATTCATTACCGAGACCACTCTATTTTTTCATTCCTCTACCATTATAGTGACACCTCCATACACTTATACTAAAAGGGAACATGTTATTTTCGATATTTATAATTATTTTCCCTCAATAGAAAATTTTAGAATTGATATTTCAGTTGTTTTAGGATGTAAATTATAAAGATGATATAAAATATAATATTTTATAAAATTCAATATTTTAAAAGAAATAAAATATTTTTCTGACGTTATGGAAAATTAATAATTTTTTAAAATAGTAGATTGAAAATACTAAAAAGATAATTTAATAGTAAATACTATCAAAATTAGTTTTCATAATATATATATATTCACATTCTATGAAACATAAAATTTAAAAAATAAAAGACTAAATAATATAAAAAATGAATGTTAAGAATAAAAAATTGAAAATATACTCTATGATAAGTTATCGTTATATCTATTATCCTTTATAATAATGTTTAAATAATTTATTTGAAACAAGAACATCTTTACATTTAACCCAACAGGGGAGGATGTTATTATTCCAAAATATTGGGAACTTTCACAATGTACAAAAAGTTAAAAAAATTTAACACGTCTTAAAAATTTAATCCATTAATCAAAGGAAATAGAGAGGGAGTGATGGAGGAATAAATTTTTAATAAGAAATTTAATAATGAATCAAAAAGAGTAATGACAATAGATGCATCATAAATGAATACCATTATATATAAATCATGTATAAAATGTCTTTTATTATTAATTTCAAATACCCATTAAAAGAGAGATTATGTTTTATTTTTTATATAATGTAGTAAACATCAAGAGTTTGTGAGCTCAAATTTTGATTCTAATTTTATTGATAAAAATAGTATTCAAAATAAACATGATTTTAAAAAAAAAATTAATTTACAAATTAAAGACTCAACATTTTATGAAATAATTATGGGATTTAGAATATATTAACGCATATGTAGTTTAGAAAATTTATTGGTCTTATAATTGATGTCATTTAAGTAAAATATTGTGTAGTAGATCATAAAAACGACAACGAATTTTTTTTATAGGATGCAATTATGACTCCAATCATTAAATGTAAATTATATAATGTTATTATGCCGAGAAATTAATTTCATATGACCCAAATAAGAATGATACCTTCTTACCAAATCAATATTATCATCACTATATATTAAAAATTATCCTTATTGCATCCAGTCATCTTTATTCTAAGAAATATAAGAGTTACTATAGCACTATAAGTTTTGAATTTGAATTTATTAATGTTTTTTGGTGTGAAAACAGTATGAAAATATAATAGGGGAGAAATTTTAAAGATAAAACAGAATCAAATTAGAGCATGGGTGATCTTAAAAATTAATGGTTAAGTGATTTTACGAATACATCAATCATTCTATGAATAATTACAATTTGGAAAAAATAATTTTCAATTAGTATGAGGGATTCATTGAAAATAAATACATCTACTGAAAACTAAATTAAAAAATAATATATCCTTTTTATATTCAGAATAAATATAATTTATGTTACAAAATGATAATTTAATATATTATAATTGTTAATTAAAATTATATGCTATAATAGAATATTAAATTTTTTTCACTATTTATTTCAATAAAATTTTATTCTTCCTTGGATCACAAGTTCAACAAACAAAAAAGTACATTTTCATATCTGATTAAACATATATCATGGGATTGCTAACAAAATTTTGAATGGAAGAATAAAAAAAGGATTCTACTCATATTATAGTGATAAAAAAGTAGTGTAAAGATGAATCTATAATATGTGTGAATAATGAATACTTACAGAAGCTTATATGAATTCTGCTTTACCATATAGACAAAAGCATTGATATTATTTACATTGTGACATTGTCTGAAATGTATCAAAGTTATTTGAAAGAATCACATATGATTTTTGAAAAGAGGATTTTGAGATATGTCAAAGAAACAATATCACAAGAGATGTTATAAAAAATAAATAGAGAGATGATTTTTCATTTTAAATTTTTTTTGATTCGGATAAAGATTTTAATGGTAGAAAGTAAACCACCTGAGGAAAATTTTATGGGGTAAATGTTCTGTGAGTTTTAATAGTATGAAAAAAAGTTTAGTAATAATGATAACAAATATATTTTCATATGTTGCAGTTACTCAAGCTTGTACTGCAATATTCTAGATTAAATATCATTTATAATATTCGAATATAATAGTTTATAAAACATAAGAGATACTTTGTGATAATTAGAGTGATGTTTTTCATTCTAAGTATCATGTACAACATTCAAGTTCAAAACACATTAACATAAAGTTTCACTTTTTAAAATATAATGATTCTACTCTAGATGATTCGATGGAATACATTTCAATAAAGTATCATATTTTTTATATCTTTAAAAAATAAATATCAAAATAAATCTATGTGGAATTTATGTTGTAACTTCTTGTGCAGCCTCCACCAATAAATTCCTAAATCTCATAAGGAAGGACCCCACTTGTGCATTGGATTATGTGAAAAAATGGGGAGAAAAAGTAACTATGTAATTTTTAAATAGTTTATACCTATATTTCATAAACGAATATGGAGATATGGATATCATAAAAAGGTGGAGAGAAAAATAAATCTAACATAAAAATGAAAGTTGGAGAAAAATAAAAATGAGAGGGAAATATAAAAGAGGATGTATTTATCTTTACATGGCCACAATTTATTATGGTCACTGAGTTATGAAATTCCTTCGAAAACATTACATTATCTAGTGGTGTGGTGTCAGGATACACTTTTTTGATAATGGTTATGTTTTTATAAAATAAAAAAATGATTCTTTTCTAAAATCTGAGTTGTGAAAATTCTAATGGTTGGAAAAGTTGTTAAAAAAGGTGGTAAACAAATATAAAGGGGATATTAAAGAAACATTGTGGTGTTTTGTTTTATAAATGTTTTTTATTTGTTGAAAATTAACCTCACTGAAAAGGAATGTGTTTTAATATAGTATTTAAACGCATATAAATTGTAATGAAGATTCATCCAACTCAGAGTATTGTATTCATCTATATCAGATTCATATCATCATATCCAAAAGAAATAGAGGAATAATTTTTTGGATGCTAAAAGTTTTGGTTTTCTTAATCAGAGAAAGAATGATGTTATTGAGTGAATAATTCATATTATTACCGATGATTTTTGAAATAATATTTTTATGTCATGAGATAAAAAAATTAACCCATTCTAAACTAAATAAGATAAAGCATTACTGATCATGAAGTTCTCAAAAATCATTAATATCTTGATGATAAAAAACATTGAAGAAAATGTGAATAGGATTAAATAAATACATAATTATAGAGTAATTAATTCCACATTGATGGGATTTCCACCATAATGAGATTTCAATTGGAATGAAAGATTCGATCTTAATTGTAAATTCATAATAATGTGATTTTTATCCTAATGGTAATTCCATCGGATTCAATGAGAAAAATATAGAATTAGGATTCACTGAGAAGGATACATAACATGGGATCACAGAGTATGATATATAATTTGGATTCACTGAGAATGAATCTAAAATCATATTCAGTAAGAATGAAACTAAAATTTTATTGAGGTGATTACAAAGAAGATTCATAAATAAAATTCGAGTAGTTTTATAAAGAGTTGATATCAAAGATGAAATTAAAATTTCCTAAATCTCATAGAAATATAAATTGGTTTTAGGAAGTCATAGTTTGAGTTTTAAGTGTAAGATATTTTTAGAGTTTCTAAAATTTAAAGAAGCATATAATGTTATCATGCTTCCCACTATTACTTCTTAGTCACCTATAAATACTCGCTCAGATAAATTTCTCAGTGTCAAATTTTCATGACAGAGGAAATGGTAGAGTGGTGATGAAATAATGTGAGTGTCATTGTTGGTTTGATATCTCATCAGTTGGATTAGATAGTTGAATTTTTGTTTACTATATTGAGAGATATTGTATTTAGATGGTTGTATTCAGTCAATTAGACTAAGTCCATCAAACTGGAGAAGATCGTATTGAGAATTTGAGAAGAGTTTGAGATTTACATATTGAGAATGGGTGCATCGTATTGTCTGCATTATATTGGGAGAAATGTATCCAAACTTATCCTATTGAGAGAATAATATCGAGACTTATTATATTGAATGAATCAGATCCAGAATCATTGGATAGAGAAAATTGGGCCTAACCAAATCAATCTAGGGATTTTGACGGAGCTATTATTTAGAAGATTCAAAAAAGTCATTATTCTGTTGTTTGGATAAATTGTTTTATAAAAATAATTGTAAATTTAAAAGAGATTTTAAAATCTTTCCTATTGGGATTTATAATATATCTAACTAGATTTTGCACAAGTAATATTCCCTTTTTTATAATAGTGGATTTTCATAGACCCACTAGAGTTGCTATGGATAGGATGTAGCTTCTCACACTGAGGATGAACCATGTAAATATTGTGGTTTTCACTTTCATTCTTAATTTTTCATGAAGGAAAATTTAATATAAGTTAAAACGAACTAAATCATTATAGGTTTCAGTGTTTATGTTTCTAAATTTTTTGAAATATATAAAATTTTAACAATTAATTTAACCCCCATTATTAGTTTTTATTCAATCATTTGGAACTTCAGCTTCAAAAAAATAGTCAATGTTGTTCTCAATATTATATATTTAACTTATAGCATGTCTAGTTAGTATTTAAATGGTATCCACATACTCCAAAACAATTTCTTCCTCCATTTACAATATTTTGGTGAAATTTATCTTCCATTCCTTTCACTTCTCACGAGAGTGAATTTATCTAAGAATATTACTATAAAATCTCACCACTTCATATGCTCCATTTTTTCTTCCTCCATAGTATTCTCGATTAATGGCCCCGTTGAACAACATAACATCTATGACACTACACAAGCAACATAACCTTTTCTCTTTTTTTAACCCCATGGAAATATTATTTTTTCATAAGCTTTAATTCATTACTGAGCTATAACTGTAATATTGGTTCCATTAAGAGGTTAAGGATTATGTCCCATGAAGTGATCCTATATATGTATATCATTCCATGTAACATAATGTCTCTCCATATGTTCACAGCTATTTGGTTTAACCACGGTCAACTGTCCTAATATGACCAAGATCTTCTTAGCTCCGACACCGGTTGTTTTAGCCAACTTAGTGGGGAAATCCCTTTTTTGACTATATGAATTCATTATTTTTGTTATCTAAGGTTCCATCAATAAATAATTTCACAAACAATGTTATCTCATATAATATCATCATTCATATTGATCCAAAATATATAAATATCTAATGGTACAAAATTTTCCAATACAACTAGGGAGTATAATAATAATCATGTTATCCATATTTATTTAAAATATAGTTCCCATGGTTTCTACTAAAAATTATCTGAAAACAAATATAAAATTCACAACTAAAGTAACTAGTTTCCAATTTATACTCTATTAAATTGGAAAATATATAATATATAGAATCCAATAGAATATATTGGTATACCAGTTACCTACATAACTCTAATTTTTTATATGGGATAAAATATAAACATAAAAAGTAAAAGTTATTCTTCCTTAAAACTCAATGAAATAATTATTCTCTAAAACGTTGTGAATAATAAAAAAAAGGTGACCTATAATAGAGTGTAATAGCTATGTATAGTGGAATATGTCATGAGTAAATAAGGAATAATCAATATGGAATGAGAAATAATAGACAAAACATGAAATTTAATTAGTAACATGAGCCCGAAAAATGTACATCAATAATATAAAATAAAAAAATATAATGTAAAATAATATATAAATTATAAATTAATGAAATATATATTGTTGGATGTTATGATTTTAAAAAACATTATATCTCTACAATCATGTCCTTTTTCCAAAATAGTTATAAAACTATATGTAAATACCCATTTAATTTGGGAAACTAATTTTTCTCATGAGACCTATGGATTCTTTGAGGGGATATATAATTCTAGTCCCAACCCATCAATTTTTTTAATACATTCCTCATATATCAAATAATATATTTAAGTCATGAAATAATGCCTTCTCAAAAAAAATATGTATTGGGTAAAGAATATAGAATATTAATAATTCCAAAGTCTATTGAATAATTTTTTTTTAAAAAATATATAGATATGTTATATGGTTTGGGAAATAATATTATCCATTTTAGTTATTTAAGAGAAATTTAAAATTTAATAATACAAAAAATATGAATGTTTCAAAATTATGCTAATTACTACAAAATTAATAAGATATACAAGAAGACCATAAATTCATCGGATATATAGCTTTTGAAATAAGTTCATATCTTTAAAAAATAAAATAAAATTAATGATAAAATCATTCTCAAAGTAGTATTATTTATAAACCACTATAAAACAAATATTTGAATTTAAATATTGTAAAATTTTTAAGCAACGTAATGTTCTGTCAAAACAATATTTATTAAAAAAACATTTATTTGGAATGTTTCTATAAAGAATGTTGAAAATGTTACCTTTAATGGAATTATTTGAAAGATAATTTTCATTCCATGTAAAAATTCAATGATATGTTATAATATCATTTATAAATAATTTTTTTAAATAAAAACCACATTCAAAAAACAATTTTTAAAAATATGGTTATGGATGAAAAATATACATGGTCAAGATGAGAAATATTATTATAATTTCATTTAAAAATTCCCAATTAAATATTTCTCTTGAATTTAATCATTAATAATCACGAATAAACATATATTCATTTTAAAATAACAAAGACAGTCAGTATATATAGGACATAAAATTAGTATGTGCATATTACCAAATATTACTCAATGGAGTGGACATTGCGAAGAAATCTCTTACCTCGCATTTCCTCTCAGCTGAATAGGTATTAACATAAATTATTGCGGTTTTAAACATTTTATTAATTTATAATAGAATAATATTAATATTAATTAATATCATATGTTATCATCTTATAAATGTTTTTCTACCATTTTTAACTAATCATTTATTATTATCATGGTTTTGGTTTTAAATTCATTATTCTCTCTTGCAATTTTAGTCACAGATGCTCCAAAACATGTATATTTTTTATGGTTCCCTAATCTCCATGGTTTTAATAAGTCAATATATATATATATATATATTAAATATATCCTTATAGTAATCTATTTGCTGCCAAATTGAAAAATGTATGGCATCCTTTTTTGAAGTTGATTGTCCACACATACACAAGAGAAATATTATCTTTTTCTTATTAATGGCTAGGTAAGAAAGTTTATTTGATATTGAAATTATAAGGGAATATTTTTATGATAAATATAATATATATTAATTAAATTTATCTTTATAACTATCCAATTCTTGTTGTGAGAGAAAAAACTTAAAGTTGTTCATAGAGACGACAAGTTATATATACACACGAGTAATGTTTTATCAATTCAAATGAATGAAAAAATATTAAAAATCGTTTTAAAAAAATCATTAAAAATATAAATATATTAATAATATATTTTTTATTTATGTATGGTTATAATATATTTATAGTAATATCATTAGGGGATGAAATTTGAAAGGGTCGACAAAGATGCTTACATCTTGTTCGGAAGATCTCTTCTAGAACTTTCATAAAGGGTCCTAGGGTTAGAATTTTTGGAATACCAGTACTACTTGAACTTACATAAATATTTCTATAAGATAATTGTGTATATTATTATTGTTATATATTTCTCAATATATCATGAAAAATTAATATAAGTCGTATCTTTTTATAAGTGATCGGAGGCGATTCTTGAGATTCATTAAATTATTCAATTAATATAAATATGTTTTGTTTATAAATGGATAAAAAATGAGATAATTATAATATTTTCATAATTGTTGTTAAAATAATCTCATAAAATAAATTTCAGACTTGTTCTGGTTGTTATTTCCCCCATATCTTTTAGTACTAATTCCTCATTAGCTAGTTTGGGAATAACCATGCTATTAAAGTTTTCTATATTTTAATGGTCATGAATATCATCATAAAAGTATGTATGAAACATGAATGGACGGTGGATATATTTTGAAACCACATCTCATTAATTTGGATGAATATAATATTTTTATCAATTTTATATCATTTAATAACATATTATATATTATAGAATGTCATTAATGTAATTTTGGATACAATTCATTTAATTTGATGATAGATACAATTAGATGAATAGGGAATGTTAATATAATCATATCACATAATAAATGAACTTTATATTTATATAAAACATTCTTGGAATACAATAATTCATTGAAATTAATTATTTTCAATATTTTTAATATATTTTATTTTAATTTATATTAAATAAATATGTGTTCTGTTAGTGTTGTGAATGAATTTAATGTAATTATTTCATCCGAAATAATTATAAATATATTAATATGTTAAAAAAATAATTTTATCATTTAAATTAATATTATCAAATGAACATTAATTTTATTTATCTATATCAGAAAATATTACAGATATGCGAAGAAGAAAAGTGATATTTTTATTCTCTATATATTACTTACATATTATAAAGGTGAATATATTTTCTATATTTAAAAAATGTAATATATTTGAATTTTGTATAATTATGTAAAATAATGACTCATTTAATCTGGTTTAAGAATGTGTCGGGTTTATTTTTAATGTCATGTGACATTACTCTTAACCCAAAGTAACCAATTTACCCTTAACATGGTGACAATTATTTACTATGGTTACCATTAGTAATGTTGAGAAAGAAAAGGGACCCTTTTTTCATATTTTATTGACTAATACCAAATATGAAATTGATTTTTTCATTTCTCAGTTTCAATAGTTGGTAGAAATTTATTTAATATTAAAATACAAAACCAAATGAAAAATAGATTTTCTATAAAAAGTATTCTAAGTATAAATTTGTTGTATACTATGTAAAATTGATTATAGTGAATATAAATGGATTTTCCATAATATTAAAGATCAATTCTTAGTTTTAAACCATTTTCAAATAACTGGGTATTTGAAATTATTGAAACAAAAACATATTTTTTAATATAAAGTACAATTTTCACTATTGACTAAAAAATCAATCTTTTTAGGAAGTCCCAAAAATTCACACTATGTCAAATTTGATGTTATTCTTTAAAATTAAACTTAATTTTATCACAAATATTTTAAAAAATTGTAACAAATAAATTATGTTATTTTTTAAAAAATATAAATAAAACTCTTTTTTTTTGGAAAACATATATTTTTAAATTAAATGGAATTACTAACCAAATTTTAATTATTTACTAAGAATTAATAAATAAATATTTATTAACTTATAACTTAATATAAATTTTGTAATGTGTTCATTCATATTTAAACTCATTCATTAAAAACTAGTTTAAAATGCTCATATTTAAAAAATAATATTTAATAGTTAATTTAAGCTCGGTTGGGCGTGTTGTATATGTTATCTGATAAAGTGTTCTTCAAATATTTTCATATTACCTTTTTCATCAATGGTGAGTTTGTAGGTGGGTTATAACATTCTTTATTTTTTATTAATTGATGTATCTGACAAATCCATTTTATACATTAGTCCTTATACCAATATTTGATTGTCAATATGGTAGATTTCCTTTTCTCAAAAATCATAAAGATAATAACTATTTGGATAATAGTGTTTTTATATAATGCACAGTTCAAAAATTAGTGTATATATATATATCTCTCTCCATAAATAGAAATACTAGGTAAGTAAATTTTTTCATATTATGATTACTTAAACAAAGTAAAAAAATTAGGGTATTTTTGTTGTTAACTAAAAATATTATACCTTTGGAAGATAATAAGAAACAATAAAATAATAACAGAGTTTTAGAATTGTCTTATGTTTAAAAAAAACTCCATTGGGTTTTGTGAATATGATATTACAATTTCATTTATTACCAACTATAATAATAAATAAGAAAAAATGTAAATGCCTAATGAGATATATAATATATTTGGAATAGAGAGTGTATACTTAAAAAATTGAGTGAATAATAGCTTAACAATTTCATGGGTAGTTGATAAAGAATTAAAAAGATTGAATGGTACACATTCACGTTATTTATAGTGGATATTATTAATGTGACCAACATTTATAATTGTAAATATTTATTCTAGAAGGTTAAAATTTGGGAATGTGGTTTAAGTGATCCAGATGGAATGGTAAACTACCAAAACACTATCATTATTTCATGTCATTACATTATAAGTTTCAACTAAAATTTATACCACTATTGTTTCGTACTAAAGGCCATTAGGAATAATAGATGTGGTGTTTAGTTTGGTAAGGTGAATGAATGGTTTTTTAAGTGGTTAGTAAGAAAATTGTATGTTGGATAGTGGACGATGTTAAAAGTATAATTATATGATGAATGGTGTGATAAATAATTTATTTTCTCATTTAAAAACTCAAAATAATTGATATAATAGAGCATGACAGGGATTGAATGAGATATATTGGAGGAAGGGAAATATAATAATAAATATTGGTCGAGATGGTAAATTATTTATGATCAAGATGGTTATTCAACGAAATATAGTTTTTAAGAGGCATTTTGGAATGATTTTTTCAAGTAGTGGAAATGGTTATTTTGGTGAAAGGGAAAGGATGTAATCAGTAAATGGGTGTTTTATAAATGATTTTATTGATGGATATAAGATATAGTATAATGTTAAATTATAGAATTTTATTTGATGAATGAGGGGAATATATTAATAGTATTATATGGGTGATTTATGATATGGGGTGTCCTTTTTCTTAATAGGGGAATTCATAGGAGAAAGCTATGGTTGAGGGTAAGGGGTAGACTATTAGAAACATCTTTTAGATGGGTTGCATAGTAAAAGTGAATGTAATTGATGATTTAATGAAAGATGGGGTAAATATGGAATAGGTTATATAAGATTGTCTTAATTAATCTAATTTAAGGATGTAGAGGGTGTATATTAGACTAGTATTTAGAAAGAGAGGTTCAAGGGTTTCCATCTTGAAATTAATCTATATTATAGTCAGGTTATTATGTTTGTCTTCACTTTTTGGGGACAGAGAGCTTGGATATTTACATATTCTTGGTTTTGATATTTAGTAGGTATCTATTTTTTACTGAGGTTTTTATAATATCATTATTAAAAATATCATTGTATTTGGGATCAATAAGAGAAACTATATCATTAGGATTAACAAAGAGAGAACCTGTAATGGGTAGAATAGAACACAATGTAGTGTGATTCATTTATAAATTAATTTCGAACACATTGAATCCAAATAAAAGATCATGTGTCTAATATTGTTGTTATTAATTGGTTGGTATATGACAGGAGGAAAAACACTGAAATCAGTACACAATTACATACTATGAAGGAATATGAGCACAATAATGTAAATAATGAATCTTTAAGGAAGAATATTGAGTATGACATTATTATGGTCTATGGATAGGATTTAATCTATAATCAATAGTGATAGATTATTTTATTTCACTATAATGATATTGTATAAAAAGTAGTTTTACTTTTCATTGTTGGTATTAAAATACCCATAGTTAACAACTAAATGAATCTAGAACCATTATTTTAAGATCTAAAATCCATGTTCCAAATCATGAAACTAGGGTTAAAGGTTTGTTCATCTAACATGTAGCTTCATGTTTGAGTGCTTAACAAATTTTCCATGGTAATGAATTTTTTTAGATTCTAGAATAAAATATCTAAGTAAAATATTAATAATAATGTTGGAAAACATATCAAAAGAGAGAGAGAGAGAGAGAGGGACCTTTTCCATTGATTATAAATGAGATCCATGGATTTTCACATATAGCTAATGGGTGGACTATAGTGATGAACTCTTGGATAAGAAATGAATTATATGGTAAGGGATTGATATTTTTAATAGAAACCCTTTAAAATTATATATGGTTGGTGCGTTATTTTTGAGTGGACAGGTACGAGTTTCACACCATCTTATAGATGACTCGACCTTAGGTGATTTTTTTTCTAACGTAATCGTTATGTTAAATGTAAAGTATTGAAGAAGATAAAATTGATAGTCAATTATTAATTAATATGGTTTCAAGAGGTATCACTTGTGATAAAGATTAAATAGTGAGTGAAGAATTATATAATGGGACAGTTATTACACATGATCCATAAATATTGATAAATAATAATTTCTTAAATATATTCTCATTTTAAAAGTCCTCAGAAGGTGTGGATTGTCAAATAATTTAATATTAACTAATCACTTATAATCATGGTGTGGTGATTCTTATATATTTGAGAAATACCATATTATGTTATTCATTAGATTGAGGTGATGAGTCAAATACTGATGTGTTAATTTAAATAGAATATAAATATATATTTGTGTGTTTTTGTATAGAAATAAAAATATATATCATAATATATAGTTTCAAATTGTACGATAATAATTTTAAATTTAAATACATTAACTATAATCTATGTTATTATTTATTTTAATAATATTAAAATTTTGATTAATAGTATTATAAATAATAGTAATCCATTCCTTCTAGAAGACCAGGGAATGTGTAGTCCTATTTTCAGAGAATATAAGTTCCCACTTTATCATGGAGTTTAATTTTTTTGCGTATATTGTTCTCGACTATGATTATTTGAAGTCAACCTTCTCAATTGTTCATATTATATATTAAAACAAATCTCATTGAATTTTTTTTCTAAAAATTAAACATATAAGATCATCCATTTTGATGAACTCAATAGTGGTATATACTTTCTATGAATATTCGCAGGATGTATGACATAAAAAATAATCTGGATTTGCGAGTAAGGTAACCCAAAATAGAAATGTGTATGTTTCATCCTGAACAACTATGTGTAAAATATTTTTGACTAGAATATATTTACCTTAATAAAAGAACAATCAATGGGTTTATTCGTTATCTTACAACCAAGGGACAAGATATTCACTAAAGAAATGAAAAGTACCATATATATTCTTTTTATATCAAGTATATATCCCCTAATGACAACATCCAAATTTCATTTAAAAAATAAATAACCTTTTGAAAAGATAAATCAAACCAAATTCTGAGGATTGTTTTATTTATTGATTGATTAACATCATAATATTTAGATGTGATTTGTTTATATTTTCTTATAATCTTGAACTATGAAATATAAAAAACCTAATTTATATCCAGTAATCTAGAAATAATAATAATCTTCTAATTATTCCTCTATAATGTATTTCATGTACTAGTTTCATGGTTCCATAAAGATATAAATTACATAATGAATAACAAGAGTATATATACAAAAGTCTTTTTCAAACAAAATTATTTAAGTATATCCACAATATACCTTTTTTATACATGGTTATTTCCATCTGATGTTCATGAAATTTGATAAAAAAGGTTAAAATTTAGTGTTTTTAATATACTATGACATGATTTCATCACCCAATTCATGCCCAAAATAAATTTATTAAATAAAATAAATGTTACAATACAAGAATGAGGTGTAAAAAGGTTAGAACATTTAGTAATTAAGGGGGATACATGTGTAAATGATGATAATGTACATATTAATTATTAAACTCTCCAATATAAACTATTTAACATGGATATTTGTTATTATTTAGAAATTATGGGAAATTTGGATTAATTCAAAAGGAATATTAAATTTATAAATTTTAAATTATAGCTCATAAAGAACAAGTTTTCTTATATTTTGTTTCTTCTTCTTGTTAATACCTCGTAGTAATGTGCTTGGCCTCATTTCAAATTACAATACATTTTTCATCAATCATTTTTTATAAAACCTATTTATAAACTATAAATATAGAAAATTTATTTTTTTCGTAATATGTTCCCAAATATTCTTCCACAAAAATAAAATAAAACCCTGTGTATTTTTTCATCCATTTTTTATTACCAATGGCTTAATCTATCATTTTTTTAAAATATGGAAATAATATCAAGATTCTCATATACATTACACAGATTACATATACTAGAAAAAATGTAATTAATCTAACCAAAGACTCCTAATCAGATAGTCCTTCACTCTAAAATAACAAACTTGGTCAACGTAACACAACCAATGAAATGTCATGGGACACGATGTGAAGTTCACTCTCGATGACCAATGGCTTGCTAAATGTAGCAATGTATCAACAAATAAAACCATGGGATTGCCTTTACCCACTAAGATAACAAAACTTGTCTCATGTATATCATAAATAAGTTAAAAATCACAGTACTACATATAAGTCAATTATTCCACCACAAGACACACATGAATAATCTATAAAGGCAGAACCTGAAATCCAAACCATAAACGAACAAATCTATGTCTTGTTATGGATAAACGACACCACCATCCCAATCCTTTACAAAAACAATATCAACATAGAGAAGAATATATTCCACATGACACCCATTCCATTACATGTTGCCTATAAAATAATATATATAAATTCCCAAAGATATAATGAGTGTTTGATCACTAAATATCTATTGGTTACCACTACAAAATATATACAAAATTTTACAGTATTAAAACAATACATCCCACATAAAAAACCATTAATTAATAAATAAATATATATATGAAAAATAAATCCCAAAACATCCGTGATTTCATTTTTAAATAATCTATATTCAAACATGATGGAAAAAAATAAACAAGAATAATATAAAATGGAATTAGTTATAATAATCATATCCCAAAAGATAACATGTTGTGAATGTAAAGTATGGGAAAAAAAGGAACCAAGCTATTACAATCTAGTCTCAGAGTGACATATACATATAGAAAATATATAATATAAATGTGTCTGAATATCAAAAATGTTAAAAAAGTAAAACCATCATACATGAAACATATTTGGTTTCTAGACCATGGTAAAATAATAATTGCATGAATAAGAACAATAAGTTGGAAGGTGAATCCTTAGGATTCCCTGTCCTATCATAGTATGTCCATATTAGGCCACCCATTATCTTCCACAGCCTCTTGAGAACCTATTAATATAACTAGTTTTGTTATACACACTATAGTTTTTATGTGTCCCATAACCAAGGTTACAAATTGTTACAATGTTCCATGGTTTTATAAAATAAAACTTAATCCATACACACTATTTATAAAACATTTTCACAATATAAGTATCATCAGTAACATTATTTTTAAATATATCATAAAATATATAAATTTCAATAATTTTTCAAAAGTTAAGAATTTGAAATAAAAATATTTGAAAATAAATTTAAGAATAAAATCCATCATTTATGAATTATAACATATATAAAAAGTTCAGAAAATTTTTTAAATGAACAACACCTCAAAATTCATTTTCAAATAATCTAGGAAATAATTATTGAATTTTATTTATCATATTTCACGTTTTACGAATATAATAAGTTAACTACAAGGATTTAATAATATAATCTTTAATTCCAGTGGTTAACTCTAATGTATAGAGACACCGACCTCAAAAAATATTGATGTTTTACGAATATAAAATCCTATGATGCCTCATAGAAAAATACCAAATCATAATTTTTTTAATTTCCCTTTTAGAAAGGATAACAAAATGATCCTGATAACTAGAACCCATTCAATAATATTAAATTCCTTGAACCATGTTTAGTACGAATACAACAATCAAGGGTAGTAAGGCTAATGTAATTTTTATCGAAAACTCAAAGGTGTTTTGGTTCTCATCCTTAAAACCTCAAAATTATATACATCATTAAACTATCTATTTTAGTCATGTCCAGAATGATGATTATTTATAAGCTCTCATAAATAATCATCAATCCTAAATAAAGATAAATTTATTGTGTTCCCACATTTCCTATCAATTAATATGGATAAATGGAATAACCAGATCGTTCTGGATAAAATGAAACAAAAAAATTAATATTTAAATTATTTTTCTCCTAAACAGGTGATCAATAATGATAATATTTAATATCAACAATGAAAAACCTATGTGAATCTTAAATATAATTGATTACCATAATATGACCTTTATAATGTTGGTGTTACCCTTATGAAATGCAACCTAGCCATACTCAACCTTAAAGAACATATGGATAACCTTATGTATATGTTATGAAACCATAATGTATTTTGGGTTAACACTTATAAAAAATTTTAAAATTGATTTTTACACATAGAAAGATCCCCCAACATATACTTAAAACCATTCATACATTTTTGCATTGTATAAGAAGGAATATTATCCTTACATATCTCATCATACCATTATGCAGTTCCCATGGTACCCTAATGTAGTTTATGAAAATTTGAGCTTACCCTTATGTAATTTATATAATTATCCATTATTTAGATTTTTGAATAAAGTAATTACCATAAATAACTATTGGAAAAACTACCATATCTTTATGAAACATTTACATTACCATTACCCAACTAATAAAAAAATGTGGATGACCATTATATAATTTTATAAAATATAGGATTATAGTTACCAAGACTATTTAAACCCCATTCTATTCTTAAAAATCAAATGAAAATTATTATTTTCCCATATGTAACTCCCAAAAAACATAATACATAAGGGTATAAAGAATGTACCATTATTCATGACCATTTCCATGAATAAGGGAAAAAATTAAATAAAAATTTATTTGGTTTATACTCAAAGGAAATAAAAATTTTACTCCAAAAGTTGTTTATAAATATTTTAAAATTTTATTGTATGATAACTCTCTCCACCATAAATGAATTTCCCCATAAAAGTGGTCACTATTGTGAGGTTTTAATGAGATAAAGACACATCCACATAAGAAAATGATTATCTATCCCAGGTAACATGGATACCCTATATTTATTTCTATAGTACACTAATGAAAAATATTATTTTACAACATTGTGCCCTATCAATTCATTAAATAAATAAACAAGGCTACTAAAACAATGTGGAATCATTTTTAACATCATCTTCCTCCTATATAAATGCATGGATATAGTCATGTTGATAACTCCTCTATTATAAAACATATAATATTTCATGTACTAATGTCAAAAAAGAATCTAATTCACACTGATTATCCACCATTCCACTAAATTCATTGATCTTGAGACAGAAGAAAAAACCTCAGTGTTGACTTACCATACTCACTCAAATATTATATCCTAGTAAAAATATTATTTATAAATACAAACTTAATAACTCAATAAAAGTGATTGAAGTTTGTATAGCATCTCAGGCATCAATGAACAATATCCAATCTTTTTCAAGAAACATGCATCATCTCCATCTCCCCAGAACAATACATAGTCCTCCTAGACACTGGTCAATATCCATTTCATGATATCTTGAATATTTACAATGAATATAATATTTTAAATAAAGGAATATATCTTTAATCGTAGTGTTATGAAAATAAAAAATACCAATTAAATCAATAAAAATATATATATTCACAATACCTATAAGATAACCCTAAATATTTTCTTCCATAAATATCTCAATAGAAGGATAAAGGTTATCCAATCCATTAATAAATTTATTATCACAAGAATCATATCTCAATCCCTATTAGAATTAAACTTTGTCCCATTAATGAAGTCTATGGACTATTAATTGACGTAATAAAATTGAACAGATAATGATATTCTAAACTGGTAAGTATGTGGTGCTTCTATATACTTCTCTAATTGTCCTACAATCATTACATAAAATCTTCAATTAACTTTATTTATCTGAACACTATCATTGATGTCTCAACTCAGGAAACATACTAATAACACTAGTGTGTCTGATATAACTAGACCTATGTTCATGATCTCTAAACTCTTATTCTCATATCAACCAGAAAAACCATATACATCCATAGAAAAAAGGTGCTATCAGGGAAATGAAACTGGAAACCCAATGTCTCCCCACTACAAAATACTACAATACAATGCATCCAACCATTATTAAATACTTGTTGAAGATGAATTCTATTACATAAGGAAGAATTTTTAGGATAAAAATCTAAGAACAAATGAACCATGGAACCTCAAATAATACCATGTTCATTTATATAAAATGGTTCCATAGGGATCTGTCATCCTCTAATCTATCACAAGCTGCAATGGGAAAACTCTACAGGATGTATCTTCGACCATATTTTTTAGAAAAAATATATTTAGTAATTTTTTATTTTTTAGTTTATTGATATCATAAACAATGAATATGAATTCTATATCTAAGTAAGATTCCATACTATAGTTATGGATCAATGTAATTGCCACTTTGTTGGGGTTATACAAATATATCCGACCATAGATATGTATCCAATATAACCTGACCTAATATGTGTTGGAAAAATTTTGACCATGCTATTGAACCAATAATTCCAGCCTTCTAGGGTTATACCTGGTGGTAAGAGAGCACACATGTGGGAATACATTCTAAAGGAAGCTGATATTCACATTACAAGAGAAAACACGGAGACAGATGTACACATTATCGTGGAAAACATGGAGGATTCTAGAAATGAATCACATTACTCTCCTATGTGGGTTGAAAGAATATTGAATCATTCGTATTTTTGGAATTATGGTGTTATTTTGGATGTGGTACATGAATATTTAATAATATACCATAGTACAAGAGGCCAGGGTGTCGAATTCATTTTATAGGACTTTTGTGTCTCCATAAAGATTGATCTGACCATGTTTTTGTTTCCACAACTACCCCATAATGGAACCCTGTATATGATGGATACACCCCAATCATAAATTGTATGACATATAGGTATGGTAAAGGTTTTTCAATGCATTTTTAAATAATTTAATACTAAAAAGACATCAAATATGGATACACCAAAGTCACATTATGTTTAATTTCATTCATTATGAAGCTAATTTGGTGTTAAAATATGTTTAGAGAATGAGGTAAGGATGAGTTAAAGTGGATTTATATCTCCAAAAAGTGTGAATCTGGTCAACTGTAGAACTCCACATTAGAGAATTTATTACCACACTATATGAAACCTGATGAATGAAGTAGTTGAAATATAGTGGACATGAAAATTCCACACTATAGGTAATATAGTTGATACAGTGACGAAGCATCCTTGTCCATGTATTTGAGAGTTTATTTTTAGTCTGATGAATATTTTAAATCAATCGGTGTTTTGAATTTAAACATATAGTGTAGAGTTTATATTTTATGGTGGATGATGTCCCTGAAAAACATAGGGGACAATTGGAACAATCATCATGGTTGTACAATAAATCCAAATAATTTATTAATATTAAAATTGGAATAATTGTTTTTTATACAAAAAATATAAAGAAATTAAAGAGATAAATTGTGACATAAGCACAATTAATTTTTAAGAAAATATTTTAAGGGATTCTTATATCTCTCATACAGAAGGTTGATGGGTGAAAAAGGTGTTATTCTAGGAGTCCCACCCTCAGTGGAAATATATAATTCTTTACTAAAGAGAAACACTATTAAAATTGTTTTCTAAACCATTTTATTGTGAAGAATAAACATTCAATAAGAACATGTATTGAATTCTATGTTGAGGGAGATCTATGAGACTTCCAATTTTTCATGGTATTGATACAGGATAGTTCCTTAGGATTCTCTAAATTATACTTTATTTTGTGATATTTTATTTAATTTGATTAAAATTTTTATTTTCATTCATACTCCTTGGACATAGACGAGTTTGGGTGAACCATGTAAAATTTTTTGTGTTGTTTTTTGATTTCATCACTCATATAGCGGAAAGGTAAAGAGAACCCTTAGTGTTTTTAAACTTGAGATAACAAGAATCTCAATAAGACAAGAATTTTTTTTAACATAAATACCACGATTCACCTCTACTCATAGTGTCTTATCATCAATGGGATTTTAACTAGTTGTATCAAAATAGATTTTACTCTTATTCTCTATTGTAAGAATGAGAATAGTTATCAATCATAAATTTATTTCAATATTTCAAGGAGGAAATTTATAATTATAGAAAAGGTGGATACATCATTATTTAACTTTATTTTTCAAGGATGTTTACACATCAAATATCTATAGAATCATTACAAATATTCATAGTGAATCTTCATTTGAAAGATATCATTATGAATTAAATCTTGTTACCAAATCTGTAACACCCCAAGATTTCATTGTGTGTTATTTATTCAAAATAATTCAATAACTTGCACTACACGCAACACCGAGTTCAATCACACCATGACTTACAAAAAAAAGCCATTCAAAAGTGGTTATGAATAGTATTATCTAAATTTTAAACTTTATATAGTCCTTATAATTTTAGAATCCATATTATGAGTTTCTTAGATATAATGCAAGAACAAATTCATTTTCAGTATTGCACTTTTATCAACTTTTAATAGTGAACCCTTTTTAAATACAATATTTTAAGCTTTTTGACTAAATGGGGACATCAAAAAATTTAAAATGAAACATCTCAATCTTCCACGGTACGCTTTCCTTTGAATAATACAATAGCGTGTGTTGTAGGCAACACCGAGTTCTAACAACCAATCAAACTAGCCGTTATGAATAGTAATACCTACTTTTTAAAATTATATATATTTTATATTTCAAAATGGACTTCATTTTTGGATTCGGAATATCTAATTTAGCCTAAGGTGAAATTTTGGTACTTTTCGGATAACTTTCATATTTTGATGAATAGTGAAAATTACTAAATTTTAATTAAAAAAAACTTTTTTAATCAAAAAAATTAATAGTGATAAATTATGAATTTTAGTAGTTTTAAAGTATATTTAGAATATATTTTTACCATTTAATATAGTTTTGGTCATTGGACATAATTTTACAATTAAATCGAACATAAACAAGTGTCAATCTTTTGACAGTTATTGTCTCTTAAAAACACGTTTTTTGTTTTGACAGCGGGAATTAATTTTAAATTAATTTCTGCCACTTATGTGTTTTGAATTTAGGAAAATGGATTCCATATTTGGAATCAGGATGTTCAAATTGTGTAAATAGGTATCTTTTATTTTTATACATTTTGAATAATTACTGCGGTAAATATTTTATTTACCATGGTTAAAGGGTAAATCCGGTAAATAAGGGTTAAAAAATAATATTATAATAATACGAAATTACCCTAAGACGTGTCATAACCTTATTGGTGGATACATACCCGACCATGGGCATCCTTGGGTGAATTTGGGGACCCCTTGGTGCCACCTGTATGTGGTAGGGACACATTATATTAATAAAGTTAAAATAAAAATAAAAATGGCATAAGCTTACATCCTTTAGAAGAACAATTTTTACATAGGGTTATACATGTTGGATTTTCGATTATAAATATCCATTAGAAAGATAAAAAGATTTCCTACATAATGATATTTTATTTATAATTTTTAGACATCAAATAATTTAAATTATTAATGACACAATAAAGATACAATGTTTACCTCATTAATAAATCATTTAAATAAATAAGATTATAATGATTAAAATATTATCTAAAACCTGTCCAATTCTTATTGGTTGATGTTATTTATAATATGAGTCATCTTATCTTCGACCTCAATGATTTTTGGACCATTATAAATCGAATATAATTATATTATAAAGTAATACTTTCACTCTTTCCTAAAGAGCCCCTCCTCTCCCTTATAAAAGGAGACCACTTCTACTCATTCCTCACACCTCTCAAGCCACTTGGCTCGTCCTAAACCTGCCCAAATAAGCTCCCCACATCCCTATCCTCCTCCTTGAAGCTTCCCCTTAGGCAGAAAGCATTTCAAGAAGTCCTTTGGTTCCAACCAAAGTGAGTTACCTAAATTAAAGGTAACGATTTCTCTTAAATTATTTTCATTTATTTTGCTTCTCCAACCCCCAAACACTTTTTATTTCCTCTCTTTTGTAACAAAAACAGTATCCACAATATACTATGATGTTGTTATAAGAAGTATTCAAACTACACATACACACAACTCCATCTAATGGATGATGAACATAATGTTTCTGTGGATGGCAAACTAACGCCTCACGAAACGATGATTGTTCAAATACATCTTACCGCCTCTCATGGTGGCCATTATGATGGAACTGTAATTAAATATGATATTAATGATATATATTTTATATATAAACTTCTGTAATTCCATTTTATTTCATACCATTATTCGTTTCATGTTGTATATACATACGATAATTTCATTTGAGGAAGTGCGGACTACCGCCCCCTTAAAATGATATGACTCGTTCATACCACACATGGAACGTATAAAGGATGGTGTTAATGAACTTAAGTAAAATATATAAAATATTATATTATACTGTAATATTAATATACCTATGTATCATTTGGATTCAATTCTTTTCAAATAAAAAATTAAATGGAAGTAGTGTTTGTGCGTACGTACGGACTACCATCTCCATGAACGCGATGAGATTCATTCTCCATCGTATCCATTCAAGTCTTATTCTCATTTTAGGGTTAAAAATAATGTTAATATCATTCTGATTATGAATAAGATATATTCTATCCATTACAAACATGTCTTACGCAACCAAACATTTAAGAAGAATGAATCGATTATCACCCGAAACGACGATAATACTAAGATATTATTAATAAAGCAATGTTAAAAGATCATATATGATATCATATTAATGTATATGATTCTTGTATAATTTAATAATAATTATTTCACCATTATACAGGATGTTAACCTACCCCAACCAAGGAAAAGTACAAGGTAAGGATTTATTTCGCAATCTCTTCATTATCCGAGGTTCTTTATACATAATTATCTACTGGGACCTCGTTATCATCCACGTCCATGTTTCTTCAAAATGTATTTCAAAACATTTTTAATATTTAAAAGAATATGGGTTAAAGTCATTTATACCCTTGTTTGACTTTTTATAAGAGGTTTATAAGGGTATCTTTCCGTCGTTTTCCAAACAAGGTGCTTTTTATCCTTTTCGACAGAATTGAGATGAGAATGTTTTTTTACTTATACGGCAGGTGCAGTTATTTTCCGCCGTTATAAAATCGTCAAAGCTTCCCTTACAAGCTTATAAGAATATTTTCAAGAAAATTTTTTATTTTATATGGCTCTTAAATGATTTCAAAAATAGAAAGAGATATTTCTCTAAAAAGTGTTTTGATTTCATCTATGTCAACATCCTTTGACGGATTTTACGCTTATTTGAAGTTGATTTATTATGATACAAAACTTCTATATTGTATTGAAGGTTTTGTGATATGTTTGACTGTGGATGTGCTATTTTTATACCATTCATAGTTTATGGTGAAATTATTGACATTTCGTATGCTAGTTTTAATACGAATGCTTATGTTATGTTTAAACCTTTTCATATGGGAATGCATTGGACTTAATATGTGACGGGTGGAGCCCGCTATAGCTCCTCAATGCATCGGTAGGTCTCATGAGACAAACTAGTGTCTTGGAACAAGGCCTTGGCAAAATCATATTTGTAGTCTTGGCACGAGGCCTTGGCTATGTGGTTATGATAGTCTGGCATTATGCATTCCAACATTATGAAAGTGGTTATTGATTTTTTCATGTGATTATTTGATTAGTAGAATATCCATGTGAATAAGTAAATGGAATTATTTCATTTTATTTATGCCATACCATGTTGAATGTTCATGTTTGAAAGGCTTTTGTTTTAGTTATACATTGCCTTAAATGTTTATTCTTTTTTATGAAAGTTTCCGCTATATTGTTATCCTTACTGGGCATTTGAGCTCACCCCTTTTCTATGTTTTATTTTTCCCATGAAGTGAAGAAGTAAATTATGAATGACCTGCAGGGATATTATGTGGAGATATGAGTGTGGATTATGGAGTCATTATGTTGTTGTAGTATTTTTTCATTTTATGATGTAATGTAAAACTTATGAATATATCTAGAGTTTCCAAGGCTAGTAAACCAATCAGTCTTTCGAGATTTGATCTTTCTTGTGATCTTGCCAATGTTATGTAATAATGCACCGACTCTGGGTAACTAGGGTCGGGGCGTTACAGTTGGTATCAGAGGAAGTTTAGTACAAACCTTGGAAGCTAGATTTAGATAAACTCTGATTAGAGCACGTAGACCTAAGATGAACATTGAGGATTAGTATAGAAGAACTTCCTAGAATTTTGGTATTGTAGAGATTTTGTGAGTTTTCCGAGCAATAAATCCTTGTCTGGATACGAGAAGGTAGAGGCGGCTCTAACACAGATGTACCTAGGGGTAAAACCCAAAAACACCGCTTTGAGCTAGACTCGAACGGGAACTGGTGCACGACAACGGGCCTTGCTGCACTCTTGGTTACGACACTCCTGGGGGATATGCTTAGGATAACTCTCATTTTCTCTACAAATCATTTTGGAGGGATGATGAGTATATACTTACTCAAAGAAAACATTCTTATGGATTATATCCATAAATAGTTCAATTTATGTTAAGTGTTTCATAAGTATGAGATTATGTATTTTCATTCATAAACTGATCTAGTGTATGCCATTGTTTAGAAATGGCGCCCAGTAGAAGTAATGAGAACTCCAGAAATGAACATGATCCAAAGAGAAGGAAGGATCATATCTTTCATGGTCTTAAGCTAGAATTTATAAGAGAAATAGTCTCCCATGTATTATCATCATATGAAGAAATAATATCATGTGTTGATAAGATAAGTAAAGAGTTTACTGAGTCCTATGGATTTGAAGGGAAGAAAGAGAAGAAAAGGATGGAAGAGAGAAAGATGGATAAAGGGAAGAGGGAAAAGAAGAATTTTCCCATATGTGGTAACTGTGGAAAGAAACACCCTGGAACATGCCTGAAAGGAATGGGAGTTTGTTATAAGTGTGGAGGAAAAGGGCACAAAGTACATGACTGCAAAGGTAAGAAAATGGTTTCAAATGTACAATGCTTCATTTGAAAGGAGTTTGGACACTACGCGAACCTATGTCCCAGTCATCAGACTATGCCACAAATGATGTTATTGAACAATAATCAAGTTATGATACTACCACATATGGAGAGGAATGATTAGAGTTCTTATGTTGATTATGTCAATTGAGTTTTGTATCAACAATGTACTTGTTATAATAATTATGGAGTATATAAGGATTGTACTGCAGTACTATTTCATTAAGGACTTGAGATTGTGTGGAACAAAGAAAAGTGACACAATAGCAGGATAAATTTTTGGAAAATATATGGTTGAGAGAATGATAAACCATAATATAGTTCTGATACCGAGGTAGTGATTTTGGAATAATACATGATTGCTTTGGATAAATTATATTGGATATTCATGACTACCTTGGAACTTATTAATGATTTGTATATTCCATCACTGTTGGGGTTTAAAACATTTTTGGATTGATGACGTATATCCAACATTCTATATGGAATAAGGGAGCATAAATGTAATCAATAAGGAATATGGTAATTTAGGATGTTTTAGTGTATTAAAAGAATACATGATGAAGGTATTCATATGCTATTACGGGGTAAAAAGGATCTACATTATGTTTACCTTACTTATAAATGTTGGACTGTGAGTTTGGACAGAAGTATTTTGGATAGTTCTAGTTTGGATTATTTTGGATTGCCATAAAAGGACAACCCGGAGGTCGGGCGGCAACCTGTCGCGTCCGGCAAGGCTGCGAGACTTGAACCCGCAACCAAAGGGCGACAAGGGTGTATCACCTACCACTGTCCCACGAGATGTCCTGGATTAAATAATGTAGTTTTTTTAAAAGATCTGGTAGATGAATTATAAATTCATTTATTTTGGAACCCTATACGAATAGTGTAAATAGAATTTTTTTTACATTCTATTATCTTTTAGAATGAAAGATGAGTTTGTGGTAGAAATTTATTAATGGATAAAAGTCTAATTACAAAGTAAGTATATATCCTTATGATCTTAGCCAATCTCATAAATAAATTCATCAATATTAAGAAAATCAACTTAGAACAATAATGTTTTCCTAGATGGTACCTTAAATCATCACTAATTTATGGCTTTGGGATTGTTGGCCTTTTCATAGCCATGTTCTCTACCACTCTCCATCAGATAATTGATGGTAAGATTTTTCTTCCATATCCATATTTTCCTACATGGAACCCTAGTAAGTGTTATTTTCAGTAATCTTCATACTTTCGACTCTCTATTTTAAATAGAGGCCTCATTAATTCATTTTTCGATGTGGGATTTCAATTAAGATATTTTGAAACGTCAAAAATGTGTTATCATAATACCCTATGTTTTGTTGAACCGATGGTATTTCAAATCATCATAGATTGATGAATTTAAGGACCACAATTTTATACTTGTTTGTGATTGATGACCTCAATCACTACCTATAAATATTTAGGTTTTTCCTCCAATTATATGTCTCTAATTGCCACCAATGTTCTCCTAATTGAGATCATAATTTGGTGGTGAACCTTTCATTTCTCTTTTCCTCATATTAAGACTAAATTTTAGTAACCCAATTTCCGATGTGGGTTTTCCCACAAATATATTTTCTATTTTAAACCTTTTATTTTCGAAGAACAATTTCAAATTGCGAGGACGCAATTTATTGAAGGAGGGGAGAATGTAACACCCCAAGATTTCATAGTGTGTTATTTCTTCAAAATAATTCAATAACTTGCACTACACGCAACACCGAGTTCAATCACAACATGACTTACAAAAAAAAGCCTTTCAAAAGAGGTTATGAATAGTATTATCTAAATTTTAAACTTTATATAGTCCTTATAATTTTATAATCCATATTATGAGTTTCTTAGATATAATGCAAGAACAAATTCATTTTCAGTATTGCACTTTTATCAACTTTTAATAGTGAACCCTTTTTAAATACAATATTTTAAGCTTTTTCACTAAATGGGGACCTCAAAAAATTTAAAATGAAACATCTCAAGCTTCCACGGTACGCTTTCCTTTGAATAATACAATAGCGTGTGTTGTACGCAACACCGAGTTCTAACAACCAATCAAACTAGCCGTTATGAATAGTAATACCTACTTTTTAAAATTATATATATTTTATATTTCAAAATGGACTTCATTTTTGGAATCAGAATATCTAATTTAGCATAAGGTGAAATTTTGGTACTTTTCGGATAACTTTCATATTTTGATGAATAGTGAAAATTACTAAATTTTAATTAAAAACAACTTTTTTAATCAAAATAATTAATAGTGATAAATTATGAATTATAGTAGTTTTAAAGTATATTTAGAATATATTTTTACCATTTAATATAATTTTGGTCATTGGACATAATTTTACAATTAAACCGAACATAAACAAGTGTCAATCTTTTGATAGTTATTGTCTCTTAAAAACACGCTTTTTGTTTTGACAGCGGGAATTAATTTTAAATTAATTTCTGCCACTTCTGTGTTTTGAATTTAGGAAAATGGATTCCATATTTGGAATCAGGATGTTCAAATTGTGTAAATAGGTAACTTTTATTTTTAGACAATTTGAATAATTACTGCGGTAAATATTTTATTTACCATGGTTAAAGGGTAAATCCGGTAAATAAGGGTTAAAAAATAATATTATAATAATACAAAATTACCCTAAAACGTGTCATAACTTTATTTGTGGACACATACCCGACCATGGGCATCCTTGGGTCAATTTGGGGACCCCTTGGAGCCACTTGTATGTGGTAGGGACACATTATATTAATAAAGTTAAAATAAAAATAAAAATGGCATAAGCTTACATCTTTTAGAATAACAATTTTTACATAGGGTTATACATGATGTATTTTCGATTATAAATATCCATTAGAAAGATAAAAAGATTTCCTACATAATGATATTTTATTTATAATTTTTAGACATCAAATAATTTAAATTGTTAATGACACAATAATGATGCAATGTTTACCTCATTAATAAATCATTTAAATAAATAAGATTATAATGATTAAAATATTATCTAAAACCTGTCCAATTATTATTGGTTGTTGTTATTTATAATATTAGTCATCTTATCTTCGACCTAAATGATTTTTGGACCATTATAAACAGAATATAATTATATTATAAAGTAATACTTTCACTCTTTCCTAAAGAGCCCCTCCTCTCCCTTATAAAAGGAGACCACTTCTACTCATTCCTCACACCTCTCAAGCCACTTGGCTCGTCCAAACCCTGCCCAAATAATCTCCCCACATCCCTATCCTCCTCCTTGAAGCTTACCCTTAGGCAGAAAGCATTTCAAGAAGTCCTTTGGTTCCAACCAAAGTGAGTTACCTAAATTAAAGGTAACGATTTCTCTTAAATTATTTTCATTTATTTTGCTTCTCCAACCCCCAAACTCTTTTTATTTCCTTTATTTTGTAACAACACCAGTATCCACAATAAACTAGGATGTTGTTATAAGAAGGATTAAAACTACACATACACACAACTCCATCTAATGGATGATGAACATAATGTTTCTGTGGATGGAAAACTAACGCCTCACGAAACGATGATTGTTCAAATACATCTTACCGCCTCTCATGGTGGCCATTATGATGGCACTGTAATTAAATATGATTTTAATGATATATATTTTATATATAAGCTTCTGTAATTCCATTTTATTTCATACCATTATTCGTTTCATGTTGTATATACATACGATAATTTCATTTGAGGAAGTGCGGACTACCGCCCCCTTAAAATGATATGACTCGTTCTTACCACACATGGAACGTATAAAGGATGGTGCTAATGAACTTAAGTAATATATATAAAATATTATATTATACTGTAATAGTAATATACCTATGTATCATTTGGATTCGATTGTTTTAAAATAAAAAATTAAATGGAAGTAGCGTTCGTGCGTACGTACGGACTATCATCTCCACGAACGCGATGAGATTCATTCTCCATCGTATCCATTCAAGTATTATTCTCATTTTAGGGTTAAAAATAATGTTAATATCATTCTGATTATGAATAAGATATAATCTATCCATTACAAACATGTCTTACGCAACCAAACATTTAAGAATAACGAATCGATTATCACCCGAAACGACGATAATACTAAGATATTATTAATAAAGCAATGTTAAAAGATCATATATGATATCATATTAATGTATATGATTCTTGTATAATTTAATAATAATTATTTCACCATTATACAGGAGGTTAACCTACCCCAACCAAGGAAAAGTACAAGGTAAGGATTTATTTCGCAATCTCTTCATTATCCGAGGTTGTTTATACATAATTATCTACTGGGACCTCGTTATCATCCACGTCCATGTTTCTTCAAAATGTATTTCAAAACATTTTTAATATTTAAAAGAATATGGGTTAAAGTCATTTATACCCTTGTTTGACTTTTTATAAGAGGTTTATAAGGGAATCTTTCCGTCGTTTTCCAAACAAGGTGCTTTTTAATCTTTTCGACACAATTAAGATAAGAATGTTTTTTTTACTTATACGGCGGGTGCGGTTATTTTCCGCTGTTATAAAATCGTCAAAGCTTCCCTTACAAGCTTATAAGAATATTTTCAAGAAAATGTTTTATTTTATATGGCTCTAAAATGATTTCAAAAATAGAAAGAGATGTTTCTCTAAAAAGTGTTTTGATTTCATCTATGTCAACATCCTTTGAGGGATTTTACGCTTATTTGATGTTGATTTATTATGATACAAAACTTCTATATTGTATTGAAGGTTTTGTGATATGTTTGACTGTGGATGTGCTATTTTTATACCATTGATAGTTTATGGTGAAATTATTGACATTTTGTATGCTATTTTTAATACGAATGCTTATGTTATGTTTAAACCTTTTCATATTGGAATGCATTGGACTTAATATGTGACGGTTGGAGCCCGCTATAGCTCCTCGATGCATTGGTAGGTCTCATGAGACAAACTAGTGTCTTGGAACAAGGCCTTGGCAAAATCTTATTTGTAGTCTTGGCACGAGGCCTTGGCTATGTGGTTATGATAGTCTGGCATTATGCATTCCAACATTATGGAAGTGGTTATTGATTTTTGCATGTGATTATTCGATTAGTAGAAAATCCATGTGAATAAGTAAATGGCATTATTTCATTTTATTTATGCCATACCATGTTGAAAGTTCATGTTTGAAAGGATTTTGTTTTAGTTATACATTTCCTTAAATGTTTATTCTTATTAATGAAAGTTTCCACTATATTGTTATCCTAACTTGGCATTTGAGCTCACCCCTTTTCTATGTTTTATTTTTCCCAGGATGTGAAGAAGTAAATTATGAATGACCTGCAGGGATATTATGTGGAGATATGAGTGTGGATTATGGAGTCATTATGTTGTTGTAGTAGTTTTTCATTTTATGATGTAATGTAAAACTTATGAATATATCTAGAGTTTCCAAGGCTACTAAACCAATCGGTCTTTCGAGATTTGATCTTTCTTGTGATCATGCCAATGTTATGTAATAATGCACTGACTCTGGGTAACTAGGGTCGGGGCGTTACAAAATCCTTAATACCTTGCGAATTTTACATTCAAATCATATCATCAAAAAATATAATTTCTTATATAACCATATATATTATGTGGGAAAATATTCTAAATATATATGAAAGAGATTTTATGGTTCATGAGGAAAGGCTTCTTGTTCCGGGGATCAAACATTTTGATTTTACAATTAATACAAAAGAGATGTTTATACCTTTTTAGATCACATAAATTCTCTTGTTGAAAATATGTTACACATCGATGGGGACATTAGAGATTAAAATATCATTAATAAAATCATTAGAGTACTCTATTATTATTTTTAGGAAATTTTTTCTATCCTAGAAGAAAAAAATACAAAATAAATTTACCTTTATATCTTCTAAAACACATTGGGGGCATAAAAATGAGAAATAAAGACAATTCATCAAGAATAAAAGATATTTTCAAGTTGTTTGACATTAATTCCATAAAGAATCTCTAAATATAATATATATATATATATATATATTCACAAAGTTGATGATTTTGATGAGTTTATGTAATTTTTTTCTTATAATGTTAAAAAAGATGAAGAATGTTTAAAGGAAAGCTACCCCTACCATATTCATGCATATAAAGTTGGGAGATCTTTTTGTTGAATTTCCTAATAACAATAATGAAGATTCACATGAAGAAGGAATATATTATGGATATACTTCCAATAGTAATTCCAATAGATGTTACAATAGGATTCTAGAATATCTGATTGGGGGAAATGATGATTATGTGTTTGTGAGTGGAAAATTCAATGCTACCCAGGATCATGTTTCACATGAAAATGACCAATTTTTTAATCTGGAAGTGGAGATGATGTACACGGATTAGGGGGAGTTGCAATAAATGAAATTAATTCTGGTGAAGACTTATATTATGGTGAAGGTGAAAAACATCTTCTTGGGTAAATAAGAGAATATAGTAGTGAAGAAATTACAAAAAGATATATTTTTTAGTACTAAATAACCCTGGTCCAAACCAAATGAATGTAGGCTAATAAATAGATCACTAGTGGAAAACTTTTTTTAACATCGGTAGTATAACGTCAGTTCTAAGAGACTGACGTTAAAAGACAATTTTTGGGGTCAGTTTTACAAAAAAATGATACCAAAGATCAAAATAAAAGTTTTATTAAATTTCCCAAGATTCAATTTTACAGGATGGGGAGTGAAAACGGACATATAGATCAAAATTTATAGACATCAGAAGATGGATATTATATGATTTGATTTTTGGATTCAGTTTTTTTCAATAAATAACGTTAAAATACCCTTATTGGCGTCATGTTTTCAGAACACTAAAGCCTTATATCAAAATAAAAGTTTTATATAATTTCCCAAGCTTCAATTTGATAGGTTGTGGGGCTAAAACGGACTTACGGATCAAATGTTATGGGCGTCATAAGTTGGAGATTATTTGATTTGATTTTTTGTGTCGGTTTTTTTTCAATAACCAATGTTAAAAGACCCTTTTTTGCGTCGATTTTACAAAAAACCGATGCCAAATATAAAAATAAAAGTTTTATATAATTTCCCATGCTTCAATTTGATAGTTAATGAGAGAAAAGGGACATATGGATCAAAAGTTATGTACGTTGGAAGGTGAAGATTATATGACATGATTTTTTGCACCGGTTTCACAAAAAACCAATGCCAAAGATCAAAATAAAAGTTTTAGATAATTACCAAGCTTCAATTTAACACTACTTGGAGAGAAAACAAACTTACGGATCAAAAGTTATGGATGTTGGAAGTTGAAGATTATCTGACTTGATTTGTGGCATTGGTGTTTTTATTAACTGAAGTTAAAAGACCCTATTTGGTGTTGGATTTATAAAAAACCGACGCCAAAGATAAAGATAAATGTTTTAGATAATTTCACATGCTTTAATTTGAAAAGTTGTGGAGTGAAAATGGACTTACATATCAAAGGTTGTGGATGTTGGAATTTGAAGATTATATGACCTGATTTTTGGCGTCAGTTTTCTTCCAGTAAATAACGTTAAAAGACACTTGTTGGCGTCAGTTTTACAAATAACCAATGTTAAGTCACTTTTTGCATCATTTTTTCAAAAAACGATGTTAATACACTATCATGAGAATATTCTTAGCATCATTTATATATTTAATTGACATTAAATGTAAAATTTCATATACACGGCTTTAATATATCATTTTTTTTCACAACGCGCGTTCCTATTTTCAAAGTCCCGCTCAAATTTTATTAAATCGCCACTGTTTAAAATTTCATTTAAACTATATAAAATCTAATCCTCATTATTTCAACATTTTTTAAATCCTCGATACAATCAATATTTCAAATATTCTTCAATCTACGATTTGTACAAGGTATTTATTTTCATCATTTAATTTCATTATTATTGTTTTCTTTATCACTAAAAATCTTATTATTTTTATAATGACGATGAAGTTTTCTTCTAATCGAGATAAAAAAATAAAACATCTGTATAAGATTCATTAGATTTTGGGATTTTTTTATCACTCAATATTATCATTACCATGTGACTTCTCCCTTAAAACGAAGTGAAATAATGATAAACAACATATCAATTCAAATGGCCCAATAAAAGAATTAAAGTTAGAATAAATCATTATTTATATTTTTTTGTTTATTTGTAATATACATTTTGGCTCTTTTTATCATGTATGAATCGAAGAACATTGTATCGACTGACCCATACAGAGGTACATTTTACGGCGACCATAACTTTTGATCTATAAGTCTGTTTTAGCTCTATAACTAGTCAAATCGAAGCGCGGGAAACGATCAATATTCCAATATACCTACGTTCGAGGTTTTGACGTCGGTTTTTTTTAAAAACAAGGTGGAAAACATTTTTTTTATAAAACATATTTTTTGTGTCGGTTTTTATCAAAAACCGACGTTAAAACTCATGTAGAAGCCAGATTTAGATGTCGGTTCTCTAAAAAACCGACGCCCATGACCCTAGAGGTCATTAATTTTTGTGTCGGATTATATAAAAACGGATGCCAAAGACCCCTGAGGCCCTGAAATTTGGTGTCGTGTTTTATATAAAATGACGCCAAAGACCTGCGTGGTGATGAATTTTGACATCGGTTAATAAAAACAGACGTTAAAACATATATTTTTTACGTCGCCTTTATTGACATCAGTTAAAAACCGACATCAAAGTGTAAGAAAACCTGATGTGGAAATACATTTTTCCACTAGTGGATATCATTATTATAATTCAATGAACAAAAATCTTTTAAAGATGCTACAAATTATGAGAGTTGGTTCAAGGCTTTGGGTGAGGACCACAACCATATTGAGAAAAAAATACATGTGAAGTTGTTGCAAGGATTTGTTACACAAATTTCATTAAAACAATGTGGGTTTTTAAAGTGAACATAATGAATATGAAAATTTGATTCAGATCCAATAATGTCTTGGTATAAGGGGTTTTCCAAATATTAATTAATTGATGTTGAGGATACATTTTAATCTATTACCTCGCATTAAACCAATTGGTTATTCCTATCATAGGAAACTCAAAATTGTTTTAACATATTTATAAAGGATACCAAATCCACATTTGTGGATGATGTGATTGAATATGATGTATATATTTAGTAATTGTGTGGTTTTTTAATTTTTGAATATGATATAAATGTGAGTATTCTATAAAAGGATTTCTATGGTCTCAACTAACCATGAAGGGAAAGGTATTTTACATTTTAGAAATGCCTAATGAAAATAAATTTATATAGTAGTGGGGTTTACCATATATATATAAGAAATATGAAAATTAGTTTATGGTTATTATCAATGTTTATGACATAATTTTGGGTGGTTCAAATGAAAATTATTGTTTAAAAATTTAGATTTCATGAGGCATGAATATAAGATGTCTCTAATCGCTGAAATGTCATTATTCATTGGCTTTTTGGCCATTCAAATATTATATAGGAAATTTAACATTAAAAAAAATATTTTAATTAATTATTAAAAATATTTTATATGGAGTACATGAGACCCATAAAAACTCTAGTGGTGAAAGTAGTGAAATAATTGAAAGATGTTTTGGGTAATATTCCATTTTATTTCTCTAAAATGAATGTCAACAATGAACCTATTTGGGGTATAAATAGAAAGTTTCCTTTAATACTATGTAAAAATCCATGGATATATTAGAATATCATTTATATATAATTTTTCTAGATAATCTTTTTCAATAAAATAGTTTTTTAAAAATATGGCTATTGAAGAAAAATATAGCCGACCAGGAAGAGAAAAAAGACCATCTTTACATTAAAAAATTCCTATTAAAAGAGTGGATATAATTGAATAATTTGTCATCATTAATAAATATATATTCAAGTTAAACAACTCAATAGGGAAAATATATACCATAAAAAGTAAATACGTGAAAATCACTAAATATGTATCATTGGAGTGGAAATTGATATCAAATCTTTTATAAATATCATTTCTATGGTGTGAGAATTTAATCATTGAAATTATTATTTTTAAAAATTATATCCCACCAAAAGTAATTGGAAACACAATTTAATAAAATTATAGGTCATTTCATACATAACCATCACATAACATTGTCTATAAAGAAAAAGTGTGACCCAATGAATGGAAATTAAGTTAAGTAATGTCTTGCCACATTATAGATTTTGTGTCATATAACTTTGGTTGATAAAAATTATTTTAACATAAAAATACCATTAAATATAGTGGTTCCACAATATAACATGTAAAGGGGAATTATATATGTTATATAAAAAATTTAGGTTCATAACATTAAAATATTTCCTTGTAAAGGAAAATTGAAGAGAGGTTCCTAGCCTCAGGTCTGAATTTTCATTTATGTTCTTTATCATCATGAATAATAAATGTATGTTAATTATTTAATTTCTTAAGAACATTAATCTGGTTCATTATTCCTTTAATTTTTTTTATAACAATGTTATATTCAATGACCCGATAAATTAACTCCAAGTCATAAATTATTTCAATATCTGGATCATATGTCCAAAATGAAATTGGTGGTTTGAATATAGTAAAATTAGTGTTTAATTCATAATATATAGATTAATTATCATTTTTCACATAAAATAAATTTTTAAACCCAATAAAAAATAAGGTTAAGAAAATGAACTATGTTCTAATCATGGATATGGTATGTAGTGTGTACGCCAGAATAAAGATTTCCATTTTTCTACAATATTAATGGAAATATAGTAAGTATTATATTATGATTAAATAATGGTAATTATATCATAAATTACATATTTTTTCTTTAAATAAACTTATATATACTAATCCTGAGATTTGTTGGGGAAAATGAATCACATCACTTCGTGGAGGTGGTAGTCCCCACATGTTAACAAACAATGTAACCATTTTTAAGTATTTGGATGAAGGTATAAAATAAAAATATGTGGTTAAGAATGATACCTCTTCTTCAGATAAACACTTTAGGATTATACTCAATGACATTTAAGAATCTTTTTTCTCACAAAAGGGGGCACATAGGATTTGTGAAGGGGTGAAAGTATGTGATTTTGGTTGGGATTTACATTAAAAAAATGTTGTTTAATTTAGAATAAAAGTGGATAGTAGGATCCAATTTATAAGTTATAGGGGGGATCTTTTGGAATTTCATAAATTATAAAATTAATATATTAAAATTTTCTTATTAAGAGTTATAAAAAATTATATAATTTGAATATATTTTAATGTCTTAGAAATTCCGTATACTTTTTTTAAATTTTTGGAAATATAACGAGATTATAAAAATTGACATCACATGATTATGAGGCCAAGAGTGTCTGGAATGATCCATCGATAAATGTAAATCTTTAAATAGCGTGCTTGAGTGGTTTTCCTGAAAAAGTAGAATAACTATTAAATGGGTGCCCAGATTAGAAACCTGAGGGCACTATTGCGTTTAGGATGGTGGGTTTTACCCTAGGTGCGAACTAAGTTTAGTTATCCCATGCCTCCGTTGAGAAAACTCGAAAAAGGAATAACGGTAAATAAAATTATTTTATTTTTCATATTCTTAAAACTCATGTTCGGAGAATCAGATAAATAATTTGAGGCAACTGCTGAACTTTTTAGGGAATTCTTTCCAAAAAAAATTCCTAACCTTGGTCAGTGCGATCCAATAGTGGAAGTTTGTTTTCGGCTGTAAATAAAATAATTAAGATACTATTATTTTATTGTTAAATTATATATATCCTAAATGGTATCTCGGATTTGAAATTTGAGAGTATCGTTGTACTCATGATGGAATGTTGCCTTTAGACTGAGCCTAAACGTAACCAGTGTGGTTGGAGTGTGACTGTTAATAATTTTTGAACTTTCTTTAGGTGTGTTTAGTAAATGCTCGGGAAGCATTTTTTGTCTTTTGAACTAGTGATCGGATTAAAATTCTAAGGGTACCATTGATTTCTGTGTGCTAGGTTTTGCGTATGGGAATCTTAAAATCAACTGTAATGGTTCACACGAAAAAGTTAATTTTTTTGACTTTATAAAAGAAAATAAAAAATAACTAAAGGTTATTTTATTTTTGTTTTTTCAGCCATTGGAAAAATAGTGGTGGGACCACATTGTAACATCAGACCATTAATGGATTTAGCCTTATGATATGTAACCACATAGTTAGTAATTTTTAATAGGTTGTATAACTGTACTACTAGAAAAAAATTAAAAGGTTCATTAATTAAACTCATTAATGATCCTCATTAATTTTGTCTTGCGTTGATCCTCTCCTCTATTCAATTTAATCTAAGCTTGGGCTTGGGCTTTGGAATATCTTTGAATGGAAGCTCTGGAGAAGCACCAAGGACTTTCCGCTCCAATGAAGAATGTGATTGAGCGATAGACATTCAGGGAATGGATAGGCTATGGCAACCACCGATGAACATCTTCAGACGTGTGCTCTCCCTCCCACTCTGTAACATCTCCTATGAATCTGAGGTAGAGGTTTATGTTTAAATTCATAAAAAAACTTAATTAAATTCCTCATTCTTGAAATGAATGAATAACACAGATCCACCAAAACAAGTTGATCTACGATTCGTATTACATTGAAGGAGGTTGATGTGGGATCTTTGAATGGGTAAAAATTTATCTATGTGATGTTTATACTTCATACCTGTTTATTATAATAATAATATAGAGGGTTCTGGAAAAAAAGACAAGGCTCTTACCCTCCGTTGCTTCGGTATTTTTTTCATTCATCAGCGGAAAAATTATCCAACTTGATAGAAACTGGAAACTGGGAGGCACGCAATGACAGAAACATCTCAAGAGACACGTAGGCGTGTACTGAAGGACGAACGGACCATCGGAGATCACTCGGCGGGCCATGGAAATTACTGTGGGCTTGGAACCGGTTCGGTGCCACCACAAAATGGCATTTCTCGGTGCCATGGTTGTCAGACAGGCAGCTGGCAACGAATGGTCGTGGAGGCGGTAGGCAGCGTGCCGTTGCGCGCTGCGGGGAGACTGGTTACAGCTCGATGCGGCAGTGAAGGCAGGGGAACCGCAACCTACGGGTCCCATTGAGTGTTATGGTGGAACCACATGGTACTTCCATTTAGTGAACCGAACATATCTTTGAGCCATTCAGGAGGGAGACAACATGCCCCCCGTGTCGGTCGCACCAGCAGGCATGTCAAGCCGCTGTGGCCACACCCAGTCGGGGCATGCTGGGCCAGTCCATAGCCTCGTGCAACCGGGCCAGCCTAGACCTGTTTGGGCAAGGCCAAGCCTGGTCGAACCCAGATTGGGTCGGGCCAGGTCAGCCCGACTGGGACAGACTGGGACCAGCCCCTCTTGGGCCCATATATGCTTAAAAGGTCATATCTTGCAAACTAGATACCCATTTGAAAAATTGTTTACGGCATTGTGATCCTTGGAGTGAGATGGTCCTTTTGAGATACTCCACCAGATTGTGGGAGAAAGTTGGATTATGTCCAGGTTGGATCAACTCCTAATCCAACCAGCCCCTCGACACTAAATTACCAATAAAAAACAGACCGAGCGTCTGGTTAAAGCAATGTTTGTTGCATTGGAACCCTTATGACCTGAAAAATAATTCGGTAACTTCTATGTGGGACTTCATGTCGATTGAAATATGACCAATGGATTGAGAAGCAGTTTATCCTAGAATCATGCATACTATTAGTAGGAATCATGTGTCTGGATGAGACGTGAAGAATAAAGAGTAATTATGTGTGAATCAACACCAATCGATTACATGTGAATCATCACCCAATGATTCAATGTGAACCATCACCGAACAATTTTGTGTTAATCGGCACCCAGAGATTTTTTTGTCTATTAGTACTCAACGATTCAGTTTGAATCAGAACACAATGATTTTGTGTGAATCAGAACCCCAAGATTATGTGTGAATCAGCACCAAACAATTCTGTGTGAATCAGCACCCCCCGATTCAATGTGAATTAGAACCTAGTGATTCTATGTGAATTAGCACCCTACAATTCTGTGCGAATCTTCACTTAGTGATTCTGTGTGAATCAGCTCCCAGAGATTCTGTGTGAATCATCTCCAAGTGATTCTATGTGAATCATCATACTGGTATTCTATGTGAATCAGCATCCAACGATTCTGTATAAATCCTCACATATCGATCATATATGGGTCTTGCAAGTTTAAGTGCCTATCGATCCTATGTGGGTCAGCATCAATGGCTCTTGACGGAGTAATATGATCTAGTCTTAAGACTAATCATCAGTACTACCATACTCAGTTATACCTAGTTTGATCTGTGTCTATTACTTTATGCTTTATGATTGATATCATGCTTGTTGTTTTCCACTGTGGCAATCTGAGAGACCTTTAGCGATCATAGGGTCCCTATAGGGTATTGTTATACTTATCCTCACATGGGATTTTCCCGCACCTTATTGTATATTGTACAGTCATTGAGCATCTTTTCTGAGACCACAAGAGCCAGGACCAGGAGGTACACATAGGTGACTGGTTGACGTGGAGAGCTGTGGAGATGAGCTGTACTTACCCTTCATCTATGATCATTTGTTGACTAACTCATGAGCTATTTTCTGTTTTCTGTTATGGTTGTGTCTTTTTAGTTTGGCTTGTATTTCAGCCCATTTACTTTCAGTACATACATTTTCTATTTCATTTTTTACATTGTGGTTGCATCTTGTTGTGCTCTTGGTGTCTTTTTATGTACATGTTTAAAGTCAAAGTCTTCCTGTTTTAGAGATACTCCATTCACTACTACAAAAATGTTCAAGGGAAGCACCACCCTTTTTCAGTGCTTCTTTTAGTAGCGTTGATAAAGAGGGGCTTTAACAGCGCTTTTTTCCTAGCGCTAAAAACATTAATATTTTAAAGAATTCACGAAAAATAATATATTGTTATATAATTATATTTATATGTATATAAATATAATATATATTTTTTAATTATGTTTTTGATAACTATAAATAAACAATTAAATTTAATATATAAGAAATTTAGTAAAAATGGATATAAAATATTTTAAAAATTATTATTTATTAAAAATTTCATCTTAATCATCGATTAATAATCATTTAATAAAAATATAAAGACACCAAAAATCAAACAAATGAATAAAAGATCTAAAATAAGTTGAAAATGTAACTCAATGTTCAAATGGCCATAACTTTTGATATCTGTGTCTGTTTGAGCTCTATAGCATATCAAATCAAAGCTTGTGATAAGATCTACGCACTAGATATCAATGGGAACTTAACGTCACATTTTTCATGGTTCCAAAATTCCTAGAAGTCCACCAAAACATAGTTTTTAATCGGGATACCCCGATTTTTTAACATTCAAAAATTTATCACTTCCGATACGGGTGTCCTCTTGGCCGATACAACATATTATATCAAATATTGTTTCATTTTCTTCGATTTGACTGGTTTTAGTGTTGAAACGGACTTTTGGATTAGATGTAATGGTCATTTTAAAATTATATGGATTTTCAAATACACATATACATATGTTTATTTATTCGTAAATATATATATATATATATATATATATATCTGTGTGTGTGTGTGTGTTGTATATATGTTTGTATGTATGTATGTATTTTTTTATTTTTTTATTTATAAACCCACATAAATAACATATTTTATAAATGTATTTAAAACAAATATTATAAATATATATTAATATACAGTTAATTATATGGATAATAAATTATAACTAAAAATATATATATAAATAAATATAAATATAAATTAATATTCCAATAAATGTATATATATTAATATATGAATAAATATATACATAATAATATAACTAAATTTATTTATATTAATATGAATCTATATTAATATATAAATAAATATAACTATATATATATATATTAATATATATATATATATATATATTAATAAATGAATAAATATATATGTATTAATATAACTAAATATATGTTTATTTTTATGAATATATATTAATATAAGAATAAATATAACTATATATATCATTAAATAGAGAAAAAATTAAATGGCTTAGTGGTGAAGGTGCAGGCTCGCAAGGGGGGGAGATCGTGGGTATGAGTTTGGGTGGATGTAAGGAGGTGCACGCGGACATGTTGGGTGATGCGCAGGCGAGGGCAGCGCGCGGGAGAGTGGGAGGCATCTGCCTAGTGTTTATAGGGGGGTCAAGCACTGTTAATATCTCATCCCCACACATTATATATTCTTTTTTAATATTATTTAATTTTTTTAAACTTTTAGCAACACTTTTTTAGCACTGATAAAGGGGTCTTTTATCAATGCTTTTTGAACGCTGATATAAGGAACCTCTATCTTCTCCTTGATTAAGAAATTTTTTTAGCGTTGTTAATGCAATTTTCTAGCACTGATAAAGACCATATTTGTACTAGTGATTCTAATGCAAGTCTCCAACCCCTAGCCTATGCAAGGCTGGCTTGGGATAGTCAGGACATGGGCCATGAGGGATGGGTCGTGACAAAGTGGTATCTAAGGAGTTGGTTCTACTAAAAGAATATGACTCTGATTTTTCTAATGGATCATTAGTGTCAACTTTTTTAACTGTGACTTTTAGATCGGGGAGTCCAATGTTGGTGTGGCGGCTAATGTATCCATACACCGGGGCCCTGAATTCAGATTTATGACTCATTGCACATAAACACTAATTGCATGTGTTTTGGAAATATTTTTTTAATCTATTTTGAGTTAGCTTAATAGGTATAAATTTTTTATTATGGTTCATCTTGATTCTCGTTCAAGATGCCTCCACACAAATATCCAGCCTGGATTAAAATGTGTGACCATGACGATTGTCCACAGTCTGATGAGGCTTCAGAACAAGTGTTGTTTCCTGATATGGTACCTTCGAGTGGTGTACCAATGTTACCAATGCCCATTGGTCAGTTGTTCCAACCAGTACTACTGGTAGAAGACACATTTAGGGTTAGTGCCTTACACGAGTTTTAGAGACAGATACCCCTCAGGATCCTAGGCGAGCATGACTCATAGGTAGCTATGGACGGGCCTGATGTAGTTACCGAGTTTTCATCTAGTGAGGGTTCCAATATATCGGACGGTGGTCCTAGTAGTTAGAGTTTTACATGTCTTAGTAGGGCGATTACATGGCTTAGATTACCCATTTCTTACAATGAGTGGGATTTTTCATGGATAGATCATGAGAACCTTCTTCAAAGAAGGGGGTATATTTCCAAAATAATCTTAGGGGTTTTTGTTCCCAAGAGATTCTACATTTTTTATAGGATGACATGTCAGTTATTGAGTATTCATCAAGGTGTACCGACCATTCTAGGTAATCGATGAGTACGATGCAAACAATTCATCAGGGCTTGAACTTCGGAGAAATATGAGTTTAGGAACATCTAAGCCGTCTCTTTTCCTCTTTGCATTTTTATATATGTAAGGGTGATAGATAAAACCATTTTAGTTTTATGTTATTTGGCTATGTAGATACAACCAATTAATGTTAGTAGTGGTAAAGCAGGAAACTAATATCGATCCCAAAGTATAGCGAGTGTAAAATGTTTTGGGAAGAGGAAGTGATATGGATAGAAGAATCTGCAGGGTATCAGACATCGAAGAGGAGCTAAAGAGAATCATGCAGTGGTTTAAATTTCAATATGTGACAACCAGCACCCCTATGTGGCCCCACCAGGCTCTAGAAGCTGGATGACATAGGAAGAGAGTAGCTACATGTGGTCGAAGAACGTGACCCATTGGCTCCTGGAACGATTCAAGGTAAAATATGTGTCTACTACTAGCTTCTGTATTAATAGGAATATGTACTAATCATTCCTTCTTGTAACGAATCTTTTTCAAGACCAAGAGTTTTGGGTAAAACCCTTGATTTAACCCTTATGTCTGGAGATACCTTTGGGAGGAGTCTCGATAATCACACTTATGTCGACGGTGTGATCTGGCCCTTGAGGTGAGAGTTTTGGTTAGATCCTCTTTGTGGTAGCATTGAGGTCTTACGAATTTATTTTGGGTATGGACTGGTCGTCCACAGTCAATTCTCAGGTTGAATATTTTAAGAAAAAAGTTTGTGGTGTATCTATAGAGGTGTAATGGGGTTTTACATGGTTGAAGAAAGAGGAAACCTAGGCTGGATGGGATAAACTGATATAAAGGTGGTTGCAGCCGATCACTCTTGAGTCGACCATCCTTACCTTCATGGCAGTAGGTGTTTTGAGTTTAAGTTCCCAAAAGAATTAGTAGAGTGAATGAAAATCCTTTAAAAATATGTTTCTAGGATAACCTCCTTGTAGAGAGAGGGACTTCTGCTTGGTCGTGTACCCAAAGAAGACAACAATATCAACAACTGCATATTGGATGGCTCCCATAGAGCTCTAAGAGTTGACAGTATATATGGGAGAACAACTTGCTATTTAATCTGATCACAAGGGTCTCATGTATATCTCCCTCAAAAGGACTTGAACTTTAGACAATGGCAATGGATGGAGTTACTCTAGGACATTGAATTTGAGATAGTCAACACTGATGAAAAGGAGAACATAGTAGCAGACGCAATCAGCAGGAGATCTGGTCTACAGTTGCTGAGTGAGGAGACAGAGTAGCTATCCGAGTTATAGATATCCTTTGTGGATAGATATGGAGCAGCTTACTTCCAGTATATGACTGTCATCCCCCACTCCTTTAGCATGTTCTGAAGGAACAACTTGATAATGTTGACTGTGAGGCCCAATATGCTCAGATATCCTTAGGTCGGTCTCATGGAGGATTTTCTAATGGTGGGGAGCACATCCTTCTCCTTTGAGGATGCACTATGGTACGAGTGACGCTACAAGGGGGGGCATTGAGAGAGTCCCTTTCATCCCCTTTAGAAATACCTCCTAGAGGGGTGAAGATGTAGGAGGACCTCCAACGTCATTACTGGTGGCCCATGTTGAAGAAAGTTGTGGTAGAATATGTTTCACGATACCTTACTTGTTAGAAAGTGACAGTGGAGCTTCAGGTTCAATCATGCTTGAGCATGGATTTTTATCCTCAGACTGATGGTCAGACAGAGCGGACCATACAAAACATGGAATGCATTCGTTGTGCTTGTGTCTTATATTTTTTCCAGAGTTGGGAGTACCACTTTCCCTTGGTAAATTTTGTGAAAACAATAGCTATCACTCCACTATTGGCATGACATCATTTGAGGCCTTGTACGGGCGACCGTGTAGATCACCTCTATGCTGGACAGACCCAGGGTAGTCAGCACTTTGGGGTCCAATGTTGGTAGGGATACCATTGAGAAGGTGAAGACCATCTAGTAGGGTATAAATACTTTACAGAACCAGCAGAAGTCTTATACTTCCCGGAGATGAAGACCCTTGGAGTGAGAGGAGGGAGATCATGTCTTTCTATGGGTCTCACCCTGACGAGGATTGTGGAGATTTGGTCTAAGTACAAAGATATCTATAGGGATTGTTAGACCTTTTCAGTTTCTAAGTGGATTTGGTGAGGTAGTATAACGCCTATCTCTTATCCCACATATGCACCAGGTGCACACTATATTTTTTCATGTCGTAGCTGAGGAGGTATGTGCATGATATATTGCATGTTATCGTCTAGGGAATGTTAGGCTTTTATGATGGGGAGACATTTACTAAGATTCCAGTAGAGAGAGAGGATCGACTAGAGTGAGTCCTTCATTGATGGTTGGTCCCTCAGGTGCGAGTTCAGTGGCAGCACGAGAACCTCTTGGAGAGCACAAGGGAGTGGAAGGCACAAATTTGTGCTCAGTACCCTCATTTGTTTGATTTGTCTTTGTATTGGATTTTGGGGACAAAAATCCCTAATGTGGGGAGAATTTAATTTCCCAGAAACTCAGTATCAGTTTTTTAATTATATGGAAATATTAATAGTGAAAATTGACAGAACAAGATTCTGTGGCCCGGAGTGTCCATAAAGATCTGTTGAAAAATGTTATGCTTTTAATAGAGTGTGTGAGTGGTTTTCATAAAAAAAGTAAAATAACTATTAAATTGGTCTCAGGAGCAGAAATTTGTGGCCACCGTTGTGTTCATGATGGAATTTTTACCATAGGCGTGACTTAAGTTTAGTTGGTGCAGGTATCAGGTGAGAAAACCAGAAATTGGCACAAACCTAAAAAAATAATTAAATAAAATTATTTTATTTTCCAAATGATTGTAACTCATGAACAGAGACTTGGATTAAAAATCCAAGGCCACTGCTAAACTCGTAAGGGAATGCTTTCCTTATGCTGATCCTAACCTTGGTCGGCACGGGCCAACACTGGATGTAAGTTTTTGGCAATAAATAAAAAAATTAAGTAACAATTTTTTACATTAAAATTCTTGAACATTGAAATGGTATCTCAGATTGGAAGTCTCAGAATACTATTGAACTCATGATAGTGTGTTTCCCTTAGGCAGAGCCAAACCTCGTCCAGCATGGGTCAAGGGTGATTTTTAAAAAACATTGACCTTTTTACGGTATGTTTAGTAAACGTGGGGGAAACTTTTTCAATATTTTGAACCAATACTGAGACTAAAACTCTGAGTGCACCTTTGAATTCAAAAAACCAGGATTCTCGTAAAAGAAACATAACATCGAGTGGAATGTGTCAAACAAAAAAGTTAATTTTTCAACATTATAAAAGAAAATAATAAAATAACTAAAGGATATTTTATTTTTCTTTTTTCAACAGATGGAAAAACTGTGGTGGGACCATAGTGAATTGTTATACCATTAATGTATTGACCCTTAAGTTATATAACCACATAGTTGGGAGTTTTTAAAAAGTTCGGTAGTCCCAATATTGGGAAAAATTAATGGTTTCATTAATAAAACTCAATAATGAACCTCATTAATTTCACGGTGTGTTTATGCTCTCCAACCCTATATTTAATCTGATCATGGTCTCGAGTTTTGGGAGAGATATGATAGGAAGATCTAGAAAATCACTAATGAATTTCCACTCTGATAAAGAACATGATCGAGTAAAATTCATTGAGGGAATCGACAGGTAATGACAAGCACTGACGAACAACCACTACTACAAAAAAGGTGATAGCCACGGACCTATAGCCATAGTTATATAGGTCCATGGATATAGCCAATTTATAGAGATAGTTTAATTAAGAAACTGTGCCTAAAATCAGCCATGCCCTTTTTCCCCCAAAATCCATCGGGCTCCTCCTCGACCCTCCTGCCCTAACCATTTCTCTCCCCCTCGATCTCCTCATCACCGTGCCCTACTCCTCTCTGCGACCCTCCTCCCCGACGCCTCCTTGCTGCGCCCTCCTCCTCACCACAACACTCCTCCCCCGACGCCTCCTCACTGCGCCCTCCTCATCGCCGCGACCCTCATCCCCGATGCCTCCTCGCTGAAACTCTCCTCCTCACTGTGACCCTCCTCCCCGATGCCTCCTCCCTGCCTCCTCTCTTTTGACGCCAAGGTCGACACCCCCAGCAAGCCTGAAAACCATTGACACCTCCTCGCCGCGACCTTACTCACCCTGAACCTCCTCCAGGAAAGCAGATCTGAGTTGCTTCCCCTCCTCCTCCATTCCTGACGGTTCTCCCCCACAACTAGTGGTAATCCCCTGTCATCATCCCCATCCACCATTCTTTATCCTCTATTATTTTATTTCAAAATAACTACTTATTGGTTATTTAATTCATGATTTTGTGGTGTGCTAATATTTATATTTATACTCCCCTTACATGGGTTCATCTTGAACGTATAATGAATTATGAAAATGGTTGTTTTTTATAGAGACTTAGGCAGACATACTGTAGATGGTGTGTATTGGTGCTGGGTGGATGTGGTGTTTAGACTGTTTTTAGAATTGAAGCCTCATGATTAGACAGTATAATCTATTTTTGTTAGATTAGACCTACCTACTAGTTATTGGGCTGATATGTTTTCCACTATACATTGATTAAGTGATTTGTACCTTTTTGTGTGATGTTATAGGTTTTGCATGCATTTAAAAATTACATTTTTTACTCTTCCAAATTACTCTACGGTGCTTGGAAATATGTGTGAAAATATATAGGTTCATTATTTTATGTTCTCCCATATATTTTAATATACCTACTCAGTGATAGTCTTCAGTCCCTGGCCAATTACATGTGGTTTTACTTTGAAATGTATTAATTGTTGTCAATATTTATCCGAACATGCAGCAATCAAAGTGGGTTACCACAAGATCATTATGTTTCTATAGAAAAATGCAATAAACTAGAGATATAATTATTCACTGGAAACATGTATGTTGTTGTTTAATTTTTATTTTGTTTTCTTTATCGCGTTGGCCACTGAGGCTTTTACTGCTTTCTACAGATGGAGGGTAGTTATATTCTATGAAGGGGGCTATAAGGGCACTGGAGGCAGCTACATGGTTTTCTTTGCAGGGGACGGTGATCAGGGTAGTGGAGAGATTAATTTGTGAGTTTGATTTCATTATTCTTAATACTATGTTGTTTTTGATTTGTTTTTGTTTTCTTTTCCTTCGGCGTGGAAATCCAACGTATGGATGAGTCATGCCGAAATATTACCATTTCACCACCCATGCCTTTTGGATTTACATGTTTAGTTCGATTTTACATAGCCTTTCTGAGCCCACTCATTGGCCAAAATTTGACAGAGATTCAAAGATTATGAGGGGTGTCAGGGGGGTTATGGGAGTGGTGTGGGAAAATAAATCTCATAAAAATGAAATAGAAATTGAACAAATGAATAATTAGGGAACTGATAGATACCCTTATGAAGTTTCATACAACGGGGTCTTCCCGGGGGAGCATGTGGGGGCTGTCTGGGGGTGCACGGGGGGGGCTGTCTGGGGGTGCACGGGGGCTGTCCGGGGGTGCACGGGGGGGGGGGGGGGGGGCTGTCTGGGGTTCTGTGCAGGGGGGAAGGGAAGATGCATTATATAATTTGGAAAATGATTTAAAACGAAATGGGATTTTAGGAAATTTTTTTGTCTTATGATAAAATTCATGAGGTGTTTTGAAAATAGAGGATAACTTTATGATGTTTGAGTGACACATCATACTTGACCCTATTTATATCCCTGTAGGAGGTTTCCCTCTTTTTATTAAAAAGGTTGTTTGAACCAAGACACTCTTTATGTGCCGTTAGACTTTTAAGATGGGTCCAATGTTGTGTGACTATGTCACATGGAATGCGATATTTAAATAACACATTTTCTAGGAAACAGAGGAAATTCCATAGCGTCGTTAGAGTTTATTTGGTTCTCTGCTGAAAAACAGTTCAATGTTAAACAACACATTTTCTAGGAAACAGAGGCAATTCAATAGTGAACTTCTAGAGTGTCGGTCCAAAGGTATATTCAAGGATTAATATAGCACTCATCTTGATGGGGAACATGTGTTTAATGCTTCTATAGCTAGTGAGTCACTGGATACTAAGGGTCCTTAGACATAATAATACATTCAAGGATCTAAATGTTTTATATCACATGAGAATTAGGTTCATAAAACACTTGTAAATAATACAAAAACATTATTTAGAAACTGGGAATTGATGGAGGGGGTCAGGGGGGATGTGTAGGCTAGGGGCTGGGTGGAGGGGGCATGGGGTAGGGTGGGGGGGGCAGGGGGCAAGGGGTTAGGGTGGACGGGGGCAAGGGCAGGGGGGCAGGGGGTGGGGGTGCTGGGTATAGGGTGGGATGTGCAGGCTAGGGGGTGGGTGGAGGGGGCATGGGGAAGGGGCCAGGGTGCAAGGTGGAGGGGTATATGGGGGCAGGGTGGGGGAAGGGGGTAGGGGGTAGAGTGGGGAGGGGGGCAGGGGGAAGGGGGCAGGGGGGGCAGTGGGTAGGGTGGAGGGGTGTAGGGGGCACAGGGGCAGGTTGGAGGGGGGTAGGGGGCAGGGGGGTGGAGTGGTGCTGCTGGGGATAGGTTAATTAAATAATTCATCAATCTATAATAGAGGGAATTGATTATTTAGAATCCCATGATTCAGGCAAGGATAATTTATAGACAAACACATACATCATTTACACTATATTATAAATTGAACTAATGCTTCCCAAGGGGACACACTTGGAAGAAAAAAAAACAAAACTTCAATATACCATCAATTTATACCTGAATTTACATAAAATTAAAAGGAATCATCTAATATGAAGTCATATAGTTCATTAATTCAACTAGTAGTATCTTTATGAAAAATGTCACATTAAGTAGGTGACACAAAAAAAATACAATAGAAAGACATCATGATTCTACTATACCAACTGAATCATCTGAAATAGTGGTTCCTAGAGTATAAAACTAGCCACAAACTCTATAATAATTTTTTTTGTAAATGTTAACTATTTATGAATATATACTATACAATAAAAGATAATAATTTCTTTAGTAGGATCCAATGGGAAAACCCCACTAGATTAAATAGATAGCAATGGATTAGACATACTCCAGAATGATTGACTACAATTTTTTCCAAACAGCTGGGAACTAATTATAATATATCTTTAATGTAGAAAATCATGATGAGTAAAAACTCATGATAATCTTGTCATATGTTATGACCTCCCGTGACCAATGTTGTTTCTATTTGATCGACATACAGTAGAAACATAAATAGTGTGACATGTTCCTCGATCTAAAAATAATACACCCTGTAAATTACCCTCCAGAGCCTCCTCATCACGAATATATATTTGAGTAATTTTGATGTTGGGTCATGAAATATATCTAAAAATCTCACATACTGATGCTTCACAATTTGAGGTTAAGAAACATTATAATCTGCTAAACATCACGGTTGAAGAAATAAAATTTTCACCAAACTAACCCAATATTTCTACAACGAAACAATCTAATCCGCACAATATCTAAAGAACAAGAACAACCATTGCCAATATTTTCCAAACCAAATTTTCACCCCAAATGAATCCTAATTCCCCTTTTTATCAGAAGTGAAAATGAATGATATGTTAACATCCTCTGAAAATTCATTTTTCAATGCATATAAAATCAAGCACCCATACATTGGTAGTGTGGTGTTATTTTTTTTAACATTGTCTTCTAATTCTAACAAAAATTGGAATCAACTCTATGCTAGTATTATGACTCAAAAAACATATCATATACACCATGATGCTAATTTTGATATCATACTGTGTATATAAATAAAAAATATTAAAGGAATCTAGACTCATAAACCTATAATTTAGAATATTCATGGTTTATTATTATTATTATTATAATATTACAGTTACACCTAATCTCATGACCTACCCATTTTAAAACACGTATTAATTGAATAATTATTATGTATCCTCTCCCGTATTTATACTCTACAACTAGTATCACTTCACTTAGTTGTCCAAATATACAGGAATGTGTTTTCATTGGATCATTGGGGCCCCTAAATACATGTGTTAAAGATGAAATCCCTTAGTTACGTTTGGTACATGGCTCATCTAACAATATTCCCATAAATTATTGTCCTCAACAGCGCCTACCTCTAATCTCTATCTCTTCCCTATATCTAATATTTTTATATCAACTTATCATGACCATCCCCCCATTGGTAAAACTCCAACACACCGCAGTCACGCCGCAGTCAAGCCGCTGTCACGCCGCAGTTACACCTCAGTCATGCCGCGGTCACGCCGCTGTCACACCGCTGTAATGCCGTGATTTGGCCCTGCTCTGGCCACATCCAGCCCACACCAACCCCCTTCCACCTTCATTTCAGCCCGCTGCCACCATCATTCTATCCCGCAACAGCACCCCCTGCGACCTTCAAATCCGCCTGCACCATCCCCCCAAAACATGAAACTAGCCCCCTTCCACCAGCATTACAACCTCCTCCCGCTCCCTTTGCTCCTGGCCGGAAGATGTTGCCCCTCAGATGTCGTTGGACCGGGCCAACACGCCGCCGTCAGGTGTGGGGGGAGGCAAGTGGGCGGACAGGGGTAAGGAGAGGGAGCAGGGGGGTGTATAGTTGTTGGGTAGGGGGAAGGGACAGGGGGCATGGGGTGTGCAGGTGGGGGCAGGGGGTGTGTTGGGGAAGGAGGAGGGGTGTGTGCAGGTGGGGGGGAGGCATGTGGGGGGGGGGGGGCAGTGGTAGGGAGAGGGGGCAGGGGGATGTGCTGGTAGGGGGTATGGGGGTGTGCTTGGGCATTGGGATGGGTGTGTGTTGGTGGGGGGGCAGGTGGGGGTAGGGGGAGGGGGTGTGAAGGTGGGAGGGCAGGGGAGGGGCAGGGGGTTTGCAGGCGGGGGCAGGGGGTAGGGGGATGGCTGTGTGCAGGGGGGCTTGTGTATTGTCTTGATTTTCATTATTCAGTATTGGGATTTACATATCAATCTGAATATTCTTTGTTCATTTTTGATTATGGAGTTGTGTATCATTTATCATGTACAGTTGACACATTGATCACATATCAATCTGATGTTGTTATATCTCACTCTTTTTCCTATTATTTACTTATAGGTGGTCACTTATGATGAGGTCGATTCTACCCACCACTATAGAAGGTAGTGAGATCAACAATAGATTCATGTAATGATTCTTCCATTTTTGTTCTTTGGCTCAATTTTAATTTGAGTTTTTGTGATTTTTTGTGTTCCCTATCTTTTTTCAGTGCGTTTTGGATCTTGTTGAGGACAGTGAAGAACCACATGACTGTGATATCCTCTCAACCTGTAGGCATGAGGCCTTCTAAAAGTTCATCACAAGGCCCTGCTCCTTGGTTCAGTTTGGTCTAGGTTAGGTTTTCTATGTTATTTTTTATTGGGTTCATTTTTTTTGGTTTATGTCAAATTTAACAGGTTCATTTTGTTCGATTTGGGGCTATTCGGTTCAATTAAATTAATTTTAGATCCAATAAGGTATGTTTCATTAGTTTCATATTTTTCATGCTCAATTATGCTTTTTTGAAGTCAGTTTTGATTGGTTTGAGTCAGTTTGGTTACATTGTTTTCAGTTTGGTTCAGTTTTATCTTTTTCAAAACCATTTGGTTTGGTTCCACTTTACACAAATTGGCTTGGTGATGTTTGATTTAGTTCTAGTAATATTAGTAATTTTTTATTAGTGTAGTTAATTTGGAAGGCATTTTTTGTAAAATACCATATATTAGCATGTTTTTGGTTTTCGCAATTCAATTTCCCCGCCTCCTCCCGCTCCCTTCGCTCCTGGCTGGAAGATGCTGCCCTCTGGATATCGCTGGATCGGGCCAACACGCCACGGTCACCCCGCGGTCATGCCGCGCTCACGCTGCGGTCACTCCGCAGTCACGCCGCGATAATGTCATGATTTTGCCCTGCTCCAGCCACATCCATCCCACACCACCCCCCTCCACCTTCATTTCAGCGCGATGCCACCTACATTCCTGCCCGCAACAGCCCCCCCCCCCCCCCTTCAACCATCTAATCAGCCCGCACCATCCCCGAAGCACATGAAACCACCCCCTTCCACCAGAATTCTAGCCTCCTCACACTCCCTTTGGTCCTGGCTGGAAGATGTTGCCCCGCGGATGTCGCTGGACTGGGCCAACACGTCGCGGTCTCACCGCGGTCACGCCCTGGTAATTCCGTGATTTGGCCCTTCTCCTGCCACATCCATCCCACACCAGCCCCCTTCCACCTTCAATTTTAAGGTGTTTTGTGGTATTTATATTTTTTTAGGGTTTTTAGAGGTTTTATGTTTTTTTGATTTTTTGCACGGAAAAAATATTACTATAAATATCAATTAAATGATGAATTGAAATAGATCAATAAAATGTGAAACGACAGTTGACCCAAGAAACCAAATTCATAGCTCAACCATATCAAGACATGTGAACCAAGAAAAGTTCCCATTAAACTCCAAGAAACCAATAAAATAACCGAACATGAGACCCTATGATGTACAACCAAACAGAAACCGGATGGTGAGGTTCGCTTCCAAACTGGCAAAGCAACATCCACAAATGCAGCAAAAAAACAGTAAGAAAACCATGACGTCATGAAGAAATAACCAAGAATTCATAGACTGCAAGCACCAGTAACAGAAACTAGGGAATAAGGTGACATCTAAGAGCCGCCCCAAGCCCTTCCATACTCCAAGAGGGGAAACTAGAATCACCATTAATCGCATCTAGTAGGATATGGGCACACATAAAACTAACAGGAGACAGGGTGGATCCCCCTCTCATCCAGTGAAACTCGAGCACTGTTGAGACATCACCTATGAACTCATAGAAAGTAGCGACAGAAAAACCCATGAACCCATCAAGAAAGTCCTACAAGTGAAAAGAAGATTCCCAAAAGGAACAATCCAACCAAACTACAAGCCAAACTCAGAATCTATATCAACCAAACCGATAAATGCACACTCGAACACACCACCAACCACTAACACTACCCAATCCACTCACTCACACACACAAAGACGCACACAATAACTCATGAAACACCACCCAAGAAAGCTCCACTCGAATCCCAATAAAGTAGCAACAATAAAAGAAACTGAAATCCCCCCAATCAACGACCAGCCCCTAACAACCTATAAAAAACCACTCCCACACACCAGTCCATATGAGCTTCCATCGCACCAAAAAAAAAGAACCGACAAAAATATTCAGCATGTGACAAAAAAGAACAACTCTCGCACACCCAAGACTCCTGACCACTGAACCCAACGAAGACCATCCCCATGCAAAGCAACCTGCAAACCAGCTGACACCCACCCAATAGACTTCTAACCAAACTACTCCCAAACCATCCTAATCTACTCCTCAAACCAGCCAACTCCACTCCTCTATCCATCAACACCCAAGCACCACTGGAATCCTTATCCCACACCATCCCTAACACGGCCACCAATCAATGACCAAGGATTCACCAAGAACCTATAGAAAACCTAGGAGAGTAGGAAAACTATTCCCTTCACCCCACCAATCCACAAGCACACTAGAAGCAAGCCACAACTAAAATTCTCCTTGAAAACGACTATAAAAAATAAAACATGCAACCTCACTAACCAAGAGACACACACCAACCACATGCCCCATCAAGAAACCACCTGCATCGAGAAACCCATCCAAACCATCAACTCAGAAACCATCAAAAAAATATCCAGACAAAAAACATTGCAAAATACTATAGCCTACCTAATGAACCACCACAAAAAAGACCAAGCCTCACAATAAGATGCCTAAAGCTAATACCATTCAAGGGAATCACACTCCAACCGAGACTCCATCCAGCACAAGCACAGCTATAAGACCTGCAAGAAGAAAACAACAACCAAGGAGGAAGCATTCATCTTCAATAGCCCCGGCCAAACAAGAATAGAAGACCTCTATGGGTTGGCCACACTAAGATGCACCAGACACATCCTATAATGAGAACCCAACCAAAGACATCCGAGACCAACACTAGAAAAACAAAACACAAAAACCCACAAAAAACAATCAAATCCACTTCAAGATGCTCCAAAACTAGCATGCTCCACGCCTCGACAAGAAACCGGTGGAAGGAAAGACAACTAGTAACAACAGAAGCTAGGAACCAGCCCAAGCATCACACCAGCTGCACCGCCAACACATCCCCTCTACCCTGTAGAAGACCCATTACTAGCACCACCAGTAGCTCCGTCCAGAGACCCCATCACCACAAAATCAAGGCTACCTATAACTGGATGAAGACCTAATAATGAAGAGAGTCCCAAAACACAAGAAACCACACCTGCAAGTACCACAAAGCCACACTAAACCAACTCCATCCACATGAAACAATAGCCAATGACCTCATGAGTCCAGAAACCAAAGACATGAAAATGGAAGGCACAACATCAGACTTCACCTGATCCGAGACACTCCATGTACACACATTCAAACCCTACACTAACAAGAGTATCCCAACCCCATCCAACATCACCTCAACAAAACCCTCAACTCCAACAACCAGAACCCTCACCCAAATCCTATCAACAAACATCTAGTTCCCTCTCAACCCAATAGGGGGGGAGGGGTGCAGTCCAGGGGAGGCTTTGCAGGGGGGAGGGGGCTGTAGGGGGGTGGGCTATGTTGGGGTGAGTGTGGGGGCTATTTTTTGGGGGAGAGGGGGGTTTTCCAGGATGGGGTGGCTGTTCAGGAAGGGTTTTACAGGGGGAGGGGCTATCCAGGGGGCTTTGCATGGGGGGTTGTCTACTGCAAGAGGAGTGGGTGGGGGGGCTGTCCAAGGGGGATTTACAGGGGTGGGGGCTGCAGGAGGAAGGGGGACTGCAAGGGGAGTGGGGACCACTAAGGAGATTATGTTTCATTAAAGGATGGGGACCCACCATACATTATGTAATGTGATGATGGATTGATTATCTAACTATATAATAATGGATCACATTCCCTCAACCTTGCACCTATTATTTTTTCATGAGAATACATCTACTTCTCCCTTTTTGACCACCTCTATAAATGACACTCTATGTTGGAAAATATGAAAAGAACAACTAGATTCTAGGACCCACTCTTGATTGAGTGTATAAATGGAAACATTCAAGATGTAAATAAATGTCATAGCCTGAAACAACCAGAAAATATAGGTTAGTGGTCTGTTGGGATTCCAACTCACACATTAGTTTCCTACGCTCGAGATTAATGTTCCCAGTTTTACCATAGTGAAAACATATTACTTTTCTATCCATAGAGCTTGTCCTAGATTTGGGTTATTTATTAATCTTATTTGTGTCCCTACTAAATTGTTTTTTCATACCTTTAGTTTAAGGTCTCCCCCTTGTGAACAACACTTATCCTCACCTTTTATTTTTGTTCTAGAATGCAATTCCGTAGACATATGGGATGATTTTATATCTTCTAATGTTAAGTAGACTCTACCATACATCATGGTCGAAACAAGTGTTCTATATCTATTTTCAAGAGTGATTAATATAATCATTTCTGAATCCTCATCATCTACATAAACACTAATATTGTCCTAATATAATATGAATTTATTAACCTCATCTAAATTGTTTTCTATATATGTACTAGGTGGTGTGCGGGGGCAGGGGGGTGTGGAGGTGGGGGGCAGGGGGCAGGGAGAGGGGGTAGGGGGAGGGGTGTGCGGGTGGGGGGCAGGGGGCAGGGAGAGGGGGTCTGCTGGGGAAGGGGGAGGGGTGTGCAGGTGGGGGGCAGGGTGTAGGTAGAGGGGGAAAGGGGGTGTTCTCGGGTAGGGGGAGGGGTGTGCAGGTGGGGGTAGGGGGCAGGGAGAGGGGGAAGGGGGGTGTGCTGGGGAAGGGGGAGGGGTGTGCAGGTGGGGGGCAGGGGGCAGGAAGAGGGGGCAGGGGGGGTGTGCTGGGGCAGGGGGAGGGGTGTGTAGGTGGGGGTCAGGGGGCAGGGAGAGGGGGTAGGGGGTGTGCTGGGGTTGGGGGAGGGGGTGTGCTGGTGGGAGGGAAGGGGAGGGGGCTTGGAGGTGTGCAGGAGTAGGGGGTGGGGGTGCTGGGGCAGTCCTTCGAATAGCCAGCATGGTTCACCTTACTGGCTTGTTTTTTATGAAGTGGAAAGCCATATAGTCACAGTTCCAAACTCTGGATGAAGGGATATAGCCACAGTTTAGAACCGTGGCTATAGAGTTATAGCCACAGTGACTGTGGCTTATACTGCATCTATCGGGCTGCGCGTATGGCCACGGTTTAAAACCATAGCTATAGGCCTCTAGCCACGGTTCGAACCATGGCTACTGGGCTATAGCCACACCAATACCAGCCACGGTTCATGAAACCGTGGCTATAGCCCAAATTTCCGGTAGTGAACACCAGACATGTGTAACACCTCCCCCTCTGTGACATCTCCTACAAATATATAGTAGGGGATTATGTTTAAATTAATGGAATCGCTTGATTCATTTCCTCATTCATGAAAATCATGGTGAATGCGGATCATCCAAAACGAGTGGATTTTTTATTCATATGAAATTGTGGGAGGTTGATGCAAGAGCCTTGTATGAGTTAAAATTTATCTATTAGATGTTTATACATAATAACAGCCTGTTATAATGCTAATGTAGAGGGTTAGGGACAAACGAAAAAGGCATGGACTGTAACGACCCGAACCTGGAGCCCCTCCACTGGTTCTCCATACCCGGTTCGCCACATCACCTCAAGCGCATTTATCCAAACACGAAAGGCTACCAACTAGTAGTGAGGGCCTTGTTAAGTTATTGGATAAACTATACACTTATTTGGTAAGGTATAAAAGGAAATGAAAAACAACAGTCAATAGCGGAAGCAGTAACAACATACATAACTGTAATTGATAGTGGAAAAATAAATATATAACAATGATAATAATGATTCAGCAGGTACAAGTATCTAAGGAAAGCAGCAAACAAAACAACAAGCTGAAATACAGCTGAACACAAGTACTAAAGCAACAGCAAAAGAAAAACAGGGGAGAAACTCCTCATCATCGCAAGCCTCGGCTTGTTCCCATGCTCCCAAGCTCCCGTGTAATCATGAACCAGATGTTGAAAGGCGCTTGCCCATATATATACCTACAACAATATAATCTGTTTGGGCCCAAAATCATGACCCAAACAGGGTGTGAGATAAAGTCCCAATAGGCAACCACCCAAAAACTTCTGTCTAATAGTCAGTTAATTTATGGCCGTTAAAAATATAGTAAGAAATGAATAGTAAGTAGTAAACTAGATAATACAGAATAGTTACAATCCACAGTTTCTAACATTTATTCTACAAAAAAGAAACAACTACTCAAGAAAGTAGAACAAAAAGGTAACCTTTGGGTAGTTCTCACAGTCTAACACAAAAGGTTTAACCTACAAGTACTAGCAACCCTCTGGGAGTCACACACAGTCTCACCCCTCTGGTTAGGTTAAATAATAGGCTCTCTGGGGAAGCACTCACTATCAATTCTCCCTATAGTCTCGTATCATACTAAAGTCTCTCTGGGAAAGCACTCAACGTCAATTCCCCCTGTGGACCGCGTCGAGGATCTACAGACTCCCTGGGGAAGCACTCAATGAAAATTCCCCCCTGTGGTCTCGTATTGTAATTAAAGACACTCTAGAGAAGCCCTTCCATCCACTCTCCATATGGTCCACTACCCTAGGTTCTCGTAGCCCTGTGTTTAAATAAACATGCATAGTGTGCGTGTATCGCCCATGTTAACCTCAAGAACTACTTGGATATCATTCTAAGGCCTAGTACCATAACAGTATAGAAGTTACACAATCCTACAACTAGGCATGGCAACTGGAAAAATGACAAAAAATCATAATAGTATGGAAAACATCTAGAGTATAGTAAAAAATACCATATTCACATGAAATTACCTCTACTCAAGAAATCATGAAAAGCAGGCAAACAACAGGGGAGAAACAGAAAACATGCAATACCCCTTTCAATGGTATTGGTGGAATTTGCACAAAATACTCAAAGGCTTTCTACAGAAAGGCCCAAACCACCTACCTTGATGCAAGGGAAATGATATACTTTAACCACACTACCTGATTCTACACAGAACTTCGTAGATTTATGAAAACACACAAAACCCTCAACCAACGATAACTTGAAAACGAGGAGGAACCATGTAACAAGGCTAAAGCAGAAGAGAGAGCTTACCGAGGCGATCCCAATGCAATCAACGGCAGCTGAGATAGATATTGATCGGAGGCATAGGGGGCTCATGGAAGATTTTTAGCCGTATGGGTAGCTCTCAGATGAAGATCATGAAGAATAAGCAATTTCTGTCCGTCAGGAGCACCCCTGTGCGATTAGTGAAAAAAAGAAAATACATTGCGTGTACTTATTGAGTACACAGCGTGTACTCTAGTTTTCTATACTCCACTATAACCAGCCTCCACCTCCCCCTTACACACCATGTGTGTGTCCTGGACATAGCCATCACACAGCTTCAAGCGGAAAAAGTGTACACGGAGTGTACTCAAAATGTACACATCGTGTAGTTCAAAAATTTCAAGAAACTCCATTTTTCTTAAAAACTACCAAAAAAGGAAAGATGTACCTGAAATGAAGATCTGGGTTCTTAAAAACTTCCCCCCTTAAATAAATTCATACTTGAAGTTCCTAACGAGGAGGAGAAGGTGAAACCCCAAACAGCTCTAGCCACTGCGATCGTACATCAGCCTCCCTCTCCCAGGTCTCGTCTTGTACTCGCTCGTGCTTCCATAACACCCGTACTAGAGGAATAGACCGCCCACGAAGAACCTTCTTACTGTGATCGACAATCCGAATAGGATGCTCCTCAAACGATGCATCTGCTTCGAGCTCAACCTCCTTGGGCTGAGGGACATGAGACGGGTCTGAAAAGTAACATCGAAGCTGAGAGATGTGTAAGGCGTCGTTCATGGCCCAGTACCTCTAAGGTAACTGTAACTGATAGGCAACTAGCCCAACATTCTCCAAAATCTCAAATGGCCCGATGTACAGTGGTAAAATTTTACCATACCTCTAAATCCTCTTGTGTCTCATCCTCGGTGCGACATGCAGGAAAACCTGATCCCTGACCTCAAACCCCAGAGGTCGTCTCCGCTGATCAACATAAGAGTTTTACTGAGACTGTGCTGTAGCCATCCTCTTATAAATCAGCTCTATCTGATCTAAAGTCTCCTAAACAAGAGAAAGTCCCAGCAAAGCTGCCTCTCTTGCCTCCACCCAGCATAAGGGTGATCGGCATGGCCTACCGTACAATGCCTCGTATGGTGCCATCTGAATGGTCACATGGAAACTGTTGTTGTAGGGGAACTCTACAAGAGGGATATACTTCTTCCAAGAACTGCCAAAGTCTAGGATGCAATCCCAGAGAATATACTTAAGCACCTGGATCGTGCTCTCGGACTGGCCATCAGTCTGGGGATGGTATGCTATACTTAAAAGTGCCTCTGTACCCAAGGCCTTCTGAAGTCCCTTCCAGATCCGACAATTAAAGTGTGCATCCCTGTCTAAAACAATGGAGTGTGGAACTCAATGTAGATGAACGATCTCTCTGATGTAAATTCATCCCAGATGATTGACACTAATGGTATCCTTGATTGGAAAGAAGTGAGAAACCTTCATGAGCATGTCGACAACAACCCAAATAACATCGTTTCCTAGAGGCGACCTTAGCCATCTGGTCATGAAGTCCATCGCAACATTGTTCCACTTCCACTCGGGAATGGGTAATTGATGTAAAATAATTTCTGGTCTCTGATGCTCCTCCTTCACATGATGACATGTAGAACATCTCAAGAAGAAAGTAGCAACATTCCTCTTTATTCCTGGCCACCAGTACTGGCGATGAAGATCCCGATACATCTTGGTGATTCTAAGATGAACTACCCAAATAGAGGAACGAAAATCATGCATCAGCTCCTCGCATATGTCTGTTGGCACCCATACACGTCCCTGGAAACACAATATCTCATCATCACCCACTATCCATAAAGGAAAAGGGTCCTCTCCTGACACACTCTCCCATAGGACTAAACCTTCTGAGTCAGATAGCTGCCCCATCTGTACCCGATAAAGTAGTGTAGAGGTAACAGCTACAGAAGATAGAAGGTATATCCCTGTCTGTCATGCACATCTAGATGCATCTCAGAGAACAAAGCCATAAGCTTCCACTCACTACTATCATCCTGAACTGCCTGAATCTGAGTTTTCCTGCACAATGCATCTGCCACTGCATTTCCCTTTCCCGACATATAGGCAAGCTCGAAATCAAAAGACTAAAGATACTCGACCCACTTGCACTGCCTCAGATTCAGATCACACTGAGTGAAGATATATTTGAGACCCTTGTGGTCATTAAATACCACAAAATTCTCTACCAGAAGATAGTGTCTCCAATAGCATAAGGCATGATAAATAGCTGCCAACTCCAAATCGTGCGTCGGGTAGTTCCTCCCATGTGGCCTCAACATCCGAGACTCGTACGCGATGACTCCATCTCCCTGCATAAGCACTGCTCCTACCCCGATACCCAAAGAATCACAATACGTTGAATAGATCTTTCCTGGCTCTCGCAAGACTTGTATCAGTGCCGATTTCAACCTTCCCTTCATCTCCTGAAAGGATGACTCACAAGAATATGACCATAAGAACATCGCCCCCTTCTTGGTCAGACATGTAAATGGTGCTGCTAGGCACGAGAAGTCTTTAATGAAGCATCTGTAGTATCTTGCCAGCCCTAGGAAACTCCATACCTTGAAAACATTCTTCAGTTGCTCCTAGTAGACTACCACTCTCAATTTATCTGGGTCCACAGACACTCCTACCTATGAGATGACGTGACCCAATATGTGAATCTCTTCCATCCAAAAGTGGCAGTTAGAGAGTTTATCATAAATTGGATGTTCTCTCAGTGTACTATGAATGATCTCAAGATGTGTGGCATGGTCCTGTCGAGTGTGAGAGTACACCAAGATATCGTCCATGAAGTCCACGACGAAGGAGTCCATGTAAGGATGATGCAATCGTTTCATCAGTGCCATGAAAACTGCAGGTGCGTTCGTGAGACCGAACGACATGACTGTATACTCGTATAGACCATGCCTGCTCCTGAAGGCTGTCAGAGGTATATCTGATAGTCTAACGCACAACTAATGATAATCGTACCACAAATCGATCTTCTAGAACACCCGGTCTCCTCGAATATGATCAAAGAGGTCATCGATCCTCGGTAATGGATAATGGTTCTTGACCATCAACTGGTTCAGCTTCTGATAATCCACACAAAGCCGAAGGGTACCGTCTGCCCCTTTCGAAAACAGGACAGGAAAACCAAAAGGAGAAGTACTGGGTTGGAGGAAACCCTTTTCCTATCACTCCTCCAACTTCTTATTGAGATCCTGAAACTCAGGTTTGGCCATCCTATAAGGAGTAATGGACACCGGTGATGCTCATGGAACGAGCTCAATAGAAATTTCTACTTCACGCTCTAGAAGAAAACCTGAAAAATCCTCTAGAAAGTTGTCCCTAAAACGATTCACCACTGGGGGAATGTCCAACTGTGAAGTCCCCATATCATCCAGATAAAGACTAGAAATATGGGCTGTCACCCTTCCTAGCCCATGATGCTCGAGTCCTGCTTCACTCACGTGAACATCCAATTCGACTCTATGAAGAAAAGATTCACCCTTTGGTGAAACGAAACACACTCAATGGTGATAATAATAGATGAATTCCTGGAAGGGAACCAACCAGTACATCCTGTGGATGAAATCATAGCCTGTCATCTCTAGGACATAGAGATCCCATAATAAACGATACCCTTCAACCTTGAGAGGGCAGTCTCTACTCTGGCGTACAATAGATGTCCTCATCCCCAAAGGTGTATCTAGTGTCAACGAGTCAATGGAGGAAAATATATAGAGCCCAAGTCTCTCCACAATGGAAACAGAGATAGTGTTATGCATAGCACCAGTATCGAAAAGAGATGAAGATATAACTGAGGCTACTAAAATCGTACCTCGAACTGTAGAACGTACGGGATCCTTCTCCTGATAAGTATGCTCTACTGCAAAAGTCTAGCATTCCATACGACCCTATAACCCTGCGTGACCTCTCTGATCTGAACCTCCATGTTGGTGCTAAGGGACTGGTGACTGACTGCCACAGCCTCGACCTCCACCTCGGCCCGAACGGCCTGAAGAACTCCAGTTCCCCGACTGGTGAGAAACTGGTGGTGCCGCTCCTGAATGAGGAGTCATGGAAGAACCCCTGTCACCTGCAACTGGTGAGAAAAACTGGAAGAAATGTCGTAGGTGACCCATCTTGCCTCTAGATCAGCACTCCACTAGGTCTCTCTGTCATTGCGGCCTCGTCTGCCCTTCCCTTCCACACTGGTAGCATATGGCTTGGCTACCTGAAGATGTATCTCGCCTCCTCAGATCACAGTGTATAGGCTACGTACGGTGCTTCCTGCTGTCAACTGGAGGAACACTAACTCTAGAAGCAAGACTGCCCTAGATTATAGCTCTTGAGTCTCGTAGATTGCGGTCTGCAATCAATTCCTGGTTGACTATGGATGTTATGGAAGTCAACTGATAGATATTCACCTGTGAGCTGATCTCCCGCCTGAGATCATCCTCAAAATTCCTTGCCACGAACACCCCACTTCTATCCCAGAGGGGTGTGAAACACTGCAGCTTGGTGAGACCAGAGGAATAGTCCATGACAGAAAGAGTACCCTGTTCTAGACTCATGAAGTCCCGGACTCGATCGGACCTCAGGGTCCTAGGGTAGAATTAGTCATAGAACACAAGCTAGAACCCCTCTCAAGCCATAACCTGCTGATAACCCACCTATGAGATCACATCCCACAACCTCTTGGAGGAGTCTCAGATCATTTAGGTAGCGAGCCTGACCCGCCTCTCTGGAGGCGTCTCTAGATGCTCGAAGATAGTCAGCATGGCTTCCATCCATGACTCTGCAGCCTGTGGTCCTCCTTCCACCGAGAAAGCAGGAGGATGCTGCTACTGGAAAACCCGCGTCAAGCCTACCATAGTCGTGGAAGGGGGAGGTTCTCCCTAAAGGGTCTGAATCATCCTCATAAAGCCTACCCAAAATTGTGCATCACCACCAGTAACAGGTATAACTACTGGTGCCAAAGTCTGTCACAGCAGGAGGATCTGCAGGAGGTCCCTGATCAACCATAACCGGTGTCTGATCGGAGTCTGGAAACTAACGAACAGCCAGAGGACGTCTTAGAGGCATAGCTGTGAAAGATCAAAAGAACACCTTAGATCAGGATTAACAAGGATAGAAAAACATAAGAGTGCAAAACAGGAACATGGGAAGGAAAACACACCAGTTTACAAAACACAACTACATGGCATGTATAAAAACCCCAGGATGTGTCTTTTTGGACTACTTACTTGGGCGTGTACCCCATCCCTAAAGGTCATGTAACACCTCTAACTACCCGTGGTTTTGACCCCACACACGGCGTGTACTTGAAAACTATTCCCCTAGCCGAGTCCCTTTACATGGATAACTCACACGGACCGACTTAACCCAAGACTACACGGTGTGTTCGGAACAAACACGGCGTGTACTAGACAAGGCTTCAGCTGCCTGTGTTGTTAAAAACACGGCCGTCTACATGGCTGAAACTACACGGCATGTTCTGAACAACCACAGATTGTACATGAATACTTTCACTTACCCGTGTTGCTGGCGACACGGCCAAGTACACAGCTGACACTTACACGACATGTTCCGAACAAACACGACGTCTGTAGGAAGAGAGAACATTGTCCCGTGTTGTTCATGACAAGACCGTGTAGCTGGAAAAAGACTACATGACATGTTCTTTACCAACACGGCGTGTTATATTGGAGCTTCCCTGGACCGTGTTGTTAGTGACACGGCTAGGTACACGGCTCGAAACTACATGGTGTGTACCTACCATACATGGAGTGTTCCTGAAGTCATTTCTACAACAGCGTGTCCCTGCTCACACGGTCAGTGACATTGTCTAAAAACTACACGGTGTGTAGTCAAAAAGTACATGTCATATATTCTGGGTTCTTCGGGACAGTATCTCAGAAACTGCACCAAAACCCTGAAAACACAGAAAACAATGCAAGGAGGTTCCAAATTCCAATTCATGAGGGACCATACTCCCTGAGAATCAAAACTTGATGTTCATTTAAGCAAGGTAGAAAAAACAATCTTCTAACGAGGAAGCATATATTCTATCAAGCATCTATCACAACTGCATGCATAATCTACACAAGGTCTATCACAACAGCATGAAATCGCTAATGCTCCCTAGATGGAATGTCACGAATAAAAGGAATGTGATTTCTACATGTTCTTATATGATGCATGAGATGGCATACCCTCATCTCATCGGGTTGCGACAGAAATAGGAGCGGAATGGTCAAGAAAATAACAACACAAAGCATGTGAATCACTCTAGGTTAAAAAATATCAACCATAAAATCTCAAAACTAGCAAACTACAATTAACGAGGTAGTATGTCTTTCCCCTGTACACGGGTTAGCTACTCTCGAGCACAACATAATTCCAAGTACTGAATCCATCCTATCCCTGGCTAAAGTCTCCAAACAGTAAATCAAGAGGAAAGAAGTCCTCTGATACCACATTGTAACGACCCTAATTCGGAGCCCCTCGACTGGTGCCCCATACCCGGTTCGCCACATGACCTCAAGCGTGTTTCCCCAAATGTTAGAGGCTGCCAACTAGCAGTGAGAGCCATGGTAAGTTATTGGGGAAACTATTCCCTCATTTTGTGAGGTATACAAGGTAATGAAAACAACAGTAAATAGCGGATGAAGTAATAACATACATAACTGTAACCGACAACGGAAGAATAAATATATAGTAATGATGATAATGATTCAACAGGTACAAGTATCTAAGGAAAGAAGAAAAAACAACAACGTTCTGATATAAAACTGAACACAATTACTAATGAAATAGTAAAAGAAAACAGGTGAACAACTCCTCTGCATCGGAAGCCTTGGCTCAGTCCCAAGCTCTCTATCTCCTGTGTAATCAATAACCTGAAGTAGGATGGTGCATTCCCTTATCTATACCTACAACAATATAATCTGTTTGGGCCCAAAATCATAACCCAAAGAGGGTGTGAGACAATGTCCCAATAGGAAACCACCCAAAGATATGTGCCTAATAGTCAGTGAATATATGGTATGAAAAAATACAGTAAGCAGTGAATATTAATCAGTAAACTAGATAATACACAGTAGTAACAATTCACAGTTTCTAGCATATATTCTACAAACAGGAAACAGCTACTCAAGCAAGTAGAACAAAAAAGTAACCTTTGGGTATTTCTCATAGTCTAACCCTAAGGTTCATCCTACAAGTACTCGCAAAACTCTGGGAGGCACACACAATCTGACCCCTTTGGCTAAGCTAAATAATAGACTATCTAGGGAAGCACTCACCGTCAATTCCCACTACAGTCTCGTATCACACTAAAGGCTCTCTGGGGAAGCACTCAACATCAATTCCCCATGTGGCCCATGTCGAGGAACTACAGAATATCTAGGGAAGCACTCAATGTCAATTCCCCCTGTGGTTTCTCATCGTAATTAAAGACACTCTAGAGAATTCTTCCGTCCATTATCCCTATGGTTCACTACACTAAGTTCTCACAGCCCAGTGTATAAATAAACATGCATAGCGCACATGTATCGCCCATGTAAACCTCAAGAACTACTTGGATATCATTCTAAGGAATGACAACATAACAGTATAGCAGTTCCATAATCCTACAACTAGGCATAGAAACTGCCAAAACGCCAAACAAGCATAACAGCCTGCAAAAACATCTAGAGTATAGTAAAAACTACCCTATTCACAAGCAATTACCTCTACTCAAGAAATCAAGAAATACAGGAAAACAACAGGGGAAAAATAGGAAACACGCAATACCATGTTCAAGTGTATAGGTGGAATTTTAACAAAATAATCAAAGACTTTCTACAAAAAGGCACAAACCACCTACCTTGTTTCTAGGGAAATGATATACTTGAACAAATATTCTTGATTCTCCTCATAACGGCATAGATCTAAGAAAATTCACAAAATGATCAACCCACGATAACATGAAAACGAGGAGGAACCATGGAACAAGGCTAAAGAAGAATAGAGAGCTTACGGAGGTGATCCCAACGTAATCGACAGCGGCTGAAACAAAGATCGGACAGAGGCACAAGGGCTCAAGGAAGATTTTCGGCCGTATGAGTCACTCTTAGATGAGGATCAAGAAGAAGAAGCAAGTTCTGTCTATTAAGCATTACCACGATGCGTTTAGTGAAAAACAAGGAAATACACGGTGTGTACATTTTGAGTACACAACGTGCACTCCAGTTTTCCATAATGGGCTTTAACCGGCCTCCACCTCACCCTTACACACCATGTGTGTGGCCCCGACACAGCCAGCACACGACTTCGAGCGGGAAGACAGTTCGCGGTGTGTACTCAAAAAGTACACGGCATATACTTCAAAAATTTCCAGAAACTCATTTTTTCATATAAACTCCAGAAAAAGGAAAGACGTACCTGAAATGATGATCCGTGTTCTTACATGGACCCTATGTCACATCATTATATTGTTGGGTTCTTCATGGGAGAAATTTTCCAACATGATAGAAACTGGAAACCGGGCGGCATGCAACAATGACAACATACCGAGAGACTTGTAGGTGTGTCCAGAAGGAAGAACGCAATAGTTGTGAAAACCATGTGCCCTGTATAATTCTACCAGCGCGGCACTAGCGATCGAAACTGGTGGACTAGGTGGTTACTATAGCCTGCCAGTTGTGGAGGAAAGCAGTACCGCTGTGGTCAGATAGGCAGCCGATAATGTCTGTCCACAGAGGCAGGAGGCGGCGCATCGTTGTGCGCCGCAGTGAGACAGGGCGTGGCTCGAAGCCATGTAGAATGTAGGGGACCCACTCCCTACGGGTCCCATGGGTAAAGAGGCGTCTCAACCTTAGACATCCATTTAAAGAGGTGAGTGTCTATTTGATCCATTTGGGATGCGGACGGCGTGGGTCGCCCCAGCTGGCAGGCCGAGCCGTCGTGGCCCTGCATAGTTGGGACGGTCTGAGTTGTTCTATGGCCTAGTGGGCAAAGCCCTCCATAGCCCTATCGAGGTCGGTTCGGGTTGGGCGAAGCTGGGTGGGACCTAGATTAGTTTGGGTTGACCCTAACAGGGTCGAGGCATCCCAGGCCGTGTCGGGATGGCCCAGACCGGGTCGGGCAAGCCAAGACCGGGTCAGACTGAACCTGGACCCTCTCGAGCATAGATACACTTAAAAGCATGTTTCTTATTTACTAGACCTCTATTTGATGAACCTTCAATGGTACTATGATCCTTGTAGTGAGACCATTATTTTGAGATACACCATGATAGTTTTGGACAATGTTGGAGTGCAACCGAGTTGGATCGACTCATAATCAAAATGGGCCATTGACACTAAAATTCCAATAACATAAAAATCAGGCATTCGGTTGAGGCGTCATCTATTGCATTGGATCCCTTATGACATGATGGATCATTGGGAAACATCTATGTGGGAATTCGTGCCAGATGAAATAAGACCGATATCTAGAGAAGCAGCTTCTCCCAAAAACAAGCATACTTTGAGTGGGAATCTTCTGTCTAGCTATGATGTGAAGAATAAAGAGAAATTCTATGAGAATAAACACCGAGTGATTCTATGTGAATCGGCACCCAGTGTGTTGGAATCACCTGTTTTGATAATCCCAAATCATGCTTAAACATTAATTATGATATATTAAACCTTTGCATTAATCTTATTATTCTATGCTTAAACGTATTTTATTCTAAACAGTTCATATTCTTAATCTCATAACTTTACTGTAACAGCTTACATTAGCATTTACATAAGTTTGGTACTGTTAGCTACCAGTCAGAGTTTTATTTTCAAAGTCACAGATACAGTTAACTGTCACCACAAGGTTACAGTCGAAGTTCACAGTTACAAGGTTACAGTCGAAGACTAATACAAGCTTACAGTTACAAGTCTACTGCTATCTATTGTCCAAGCTCACAGACAAAGTCACAGTTACAAAACTTCTGTTCAAAGTTTACTCTACAGTTGGAACAAGTTCACAGTCGAACAAGCCTACAGTCATAAGCCTACATTCAAGGTTACTGTTAGACAGCTTCTGTCTACTAAGTCTACAGATGATCGAAGTCTACAGTTGACAAAGGTTACAGCTCTACAAATTTGATGTTACAAGTCTACAGTTAGAAAGGCTACAGCTACATGGAGTAAAAGCTACCATTGCAAGCCTACAGACAGCAAGCCCCTTTGTTGAAGTCAGCAGTCAGTTGGAAGTCCACAGTTGGAAGTCCACAGTTGGAAGTCCACAGTTGGAAGTCCACAGTTGGAAGTCCACAGTTGGAAGTCCACAGTTGGAAGTCCACAGTTGAAGTCAACAGTGACATACATTCTCGACTCACTGTTTTAACTTCTTTATTTCCTATATTTAATTTATTTAATTTATCTAACGGTCATATCATACATTTTGATGATTTGTCAAATACCTGATAAAGGTTGTCGGATGTCAGGAACCCGTACCTCGTACCTGCTGAAAAGAAATCTTTTTTTGTCCCCTGATGGGAGATAAATACGAGAAGACTACATATCAGAAATACAAGGCGCGAACGTGTGAAGAATACAACGAATACACAGAGCATGCGAACCAGAGAAGTGCGTCGTGGACAAAACATACCAGAAAAACAAAAACGAGCTCCATCAAGAACACAGAGAAGTGTTATGTGCATACAAGAAGAACCCTGAAGAACATCATCGACTACATTCTCACTACCTGTGAACCTGGAGCATACGACACTCTGTTTCTAAAACAGAAACGAGAAGAGGACTCAAACTCACTTCTGATCGAATACAAAGGAGTCAAGAGCTACACTGAGATCACCAGAACTACTTCTAAACTCTACATCTCTTGTTCTGTGATTTATTCTACCTTTTGAGCAGTGTGTGTTATCTGCTATATTAAACACACACACTGACTCCTGTACTTTCACTGGAGGATCTGTAAATCCTCAGCAAACCCTTTTACACCCCTTTTCCCACTGTGGATAGTTGTAGAGGTCTTGTGACCTGGACAGCTTGCTGCTGTTGTCTGTTTTCCCACGTATAACTGTGGCAGAGGTTGTCAAACCTGGGCAGTTTGTGAAAACTGTTGTAAAGCCCGATACAGGCTGTGTATCAATCCTTTTTATAAAATTGCTTGGTGGCAGGTGATCACCAAGTGGAAGAGGACTAAGTCTCGGCTTGAGACTGAACCTCTTGGTTAATTCACTGTGTTTGTAGTTATACTCTATATCCATACTATACATATTTAATTTCATATTCCGCTGCTACTACTTTGAAATACAATCTATCTTCAAAGCTACTTTGATAATTAAATTAGCAAGTGTTTATATTTGTTATAAATCAGTAAGTTAGTTTCAAAGGTTAATTTAATCATAAGATTAAGTTAACTGAGAATTAATCAATCTTTGAGAAATTAATTGAACCTTCATAATCTATATAAATTCACTACAGTTTAATTTGTTTTTGAAATTGGGGGATTTTAATAGAAATTGTTTTTAACAGAAATTTTAATTGGAACTCAATTCACCCCCCCCTCTTGAGTGTCCACTCCGACCAACATTTGGTATCAGAGGTTGTGTTTATCTCTGTTTTACTTGCTCAAAGTTTTATTTTAACTCTCTGTTTTTACACTGTGATTGTGGTTTTATCTAAAAGATCTTAAATTTCTGTTAGTTCTAAATTTTATCTCTTTAAAATATTTTCTAGAATTTCCTTATGGATAATAGACTAGAAGGTGCTGCTACTAACAGGCCACCCTTCTTCAATGGTGTGAATTATGCCCAATGGAAGCTCAAAATGAAAATTCATTTGGAAAGTATGGGTTTTGATATTTGGACTGCTATAGAGTCTCAATACAAGATTCCAGAAACTGAAAGAATAACTTGGGATGAACCTACTAAGGTAGCTTACAATAATAATTGTAAGGCTGTGAATGCTCTCTACTGTGCTCTAGGAGATGAGGAGTTCAATAGAATTTCTGCATGTAAAACTGCTTTTGAAATCTGGGACACCTTAGCTGTTTCTCATGAAGGAACAACTAATGTCAAGGAAATGCGGTTAAACACTTATACTATCAAATATGATAACTTTAAGATGAAAGCTGATGAACCTATTTCTGATATGTATCTCAGGTTTAATGAGATAGTCAACACAATGAGCTCACTCGGAAAGATTGTTCCAGCAAAGGAGAAAATCATGAGACTGTTGAGATGTCTGCCTGACAGATGGAGAGGCACATCCGTTTCAATTAGAGAATCCTGTGATATTGGAACTTTGCCTGTCAAGGAGCTAATTGGTAAGCTGATGATGTACGAAGTAGAGCTAAAGGTGAACAAAGAGGAAGATGAGGAACCAAAACGAAAATCTGTAGCTTTTAAGTCTACTGCATCAAAGAGCAAAGACAAGGAGAAAGTGCATATACCAACTGAAAGCTCATCTAGTGAAGACTTAGATTCTGACAGTGATGCCGAGATGGCACAAATAGCAAGGAGATTCAAGAAGTTCTATAGGAAGAAGAAGTTCTTCAGAAAACCAAACTACAAAGGTAAGTATGATAGACAAGGTAAGTGGAAGAAAGATTGGAAGAAAACTGATAAAGAAGAAGACATAGTTTGCTATGAATGTAAAAGGAAAGGACACATCAAAGCTGACTGCCCTAAGTTAAAATTCAAGAAGAAATATGAGTACAAGGACAAGAATTATAAGAAAGCTATGAAGGCCACCTGGAGTGCTTCAGAAGACAGCACAAGTGAATCAGAGTCCAGTGATTCTGAAAGAAATCGTGCTAATATTTGTTTCATGACAAACACATCTGAGGTAACCCTAGACACTCCCACTCTAAACTCTTATTATTCTGAAGGTGAAGCAGAATCTGGTTCTGATTCTGAAAATATGTCTAAAGATGAATTGACTGAATACTGTAATATGCTGGAAGAAACGTGTAATGAACTAAAGGATAAATATAAGTCCTTAAAGAAACAGCATGCTCTTACTGCAAGTGTCAAGTCTGCACTTGATGTAGAAAAAGAGAAAAATGTTCAGTTATTAAAGGAGAATACAGAACTGAAACTATCTAATGAACAACTTAGAAAGGACTTAGAAACATTCACAAATGGAAAAGATACTCTAACCCAACTGCTAGGAAAGCAAGTTGCACCTAAGTATGCTACTGGCTTGGGATACCAACCTGGACAAAGACAGTTTGCTAGAACCCGATTTATTAAGTCTGAAAAAAATCCTGCTAGTTCTAGTTTTGGAAATTCGTATGCCTCAACTGGTTACTTAAATAGTTGTAGATCAAATAAAGTATATCTCTCTAAATCTGTTGCATCTATTAATTGTATGGGACCCATAAAACAAATCTGGGTACCTAAATCCTTGATTGCTAACATATCTGGACCCAAGAAAATCTGGGTACCAAAGTCATTTCTTGTCTAATCTGTTTTGTAGGAAATCTGTTTGAAAAGCAATTACAAGAAGGTATGGTACTTAGACAGTGGATGTTCAAGACACATGTCTGGGGACTATTCCTGCTTCAAAAGCTTAATAAAGGTTGATGGAGGATATGTCACTTTTGGTGATAACTCAAAAGGAAAAATCATCGGCCTAGGCCAGATTGGTAACACTGACTCAGTATTAATTTCCAAAGTTTTATTTGTTGATGGACTTAAGTACAACCTACTTAGCATTTCTCAATTATGTGATGATGGTTTCAATGTCAAGTTTGAAAACAATTCTTGTGATGTTTATAATTCCAAAAATGCTTCAATATTTTCTGCCTTAAGAAATGAAAATGTTTATGCTGTTGACTTAAACACTTTAGCTAAACATGATGTTACTTGCTTAAATGCTTTTCATAAAGAGTCTTGGCTGTGGCATAGGAGATTAGGACACTGCAACATTCACTCACTTAGAAAACTCTCTAAGAAACACCTAGTTAGAGACCTACCTAAGCTTGAATTCCCAAATGACAAAGTGTGTAATCCCTGTCAAAAGGGAAAACAACACAAAGTTTCTTTTAAACCAAAGAAAGAAGTTTCAACTTCTCAACCACTTGAACTGGTTCACATGGATTTGTTTGGACCATCAAGAATTTCAAGTCTAAATGGGAAGCACTATGTTTATGTTCTTGTAGATGACTTTTCTAGATATACTTGGGTATATTTTCTAGCTCACAAAAGTGAAGCTTGTTCCTACTTTGTTAAATACTCTAAGTCTGTAGAAAATCTTAGTGGACTTAAGATTAAGACCCTAAGAAGTGATCATGGTCGTGAATTTGAAAATCAAGATTTTGAATCTTACTGCTCACTCAATGGCTATTCTCATAACTTTTCTGCCCCTAGGACACCCCAACAGAATGGTGTAGTGGAAAGAAGAAACAGAACCCTGCAAGAAATTGCTAGAACTATGCTTAATGAATATGACCTGCCTGTTTACTTTTGGGCTGAAGCTGTAAATACAGCCTGATATGTTATTAATAGAGTCTTGATTAGACCGGTTCTTAAGAAAACCCCTTATGAGTTGTGGAATAATAGAAAGCCTAAGGTTAATTACTTTAGAGTTTTTGGTTGCAAAGTCTTTATTCTGAATACTAAAGATAACCTTGATAAATTTGCTCCAAAAAGTGATGAAGGAATTTTCCTGGGTTACTCTATGTCTAGTAAAGCTTATAGAGTGTTCAATAAGAAAACCAAATGTGTGGAAGAATCTGTTCACATCAAGTTTGATGAGACTGATCCACATGAGTCTAAAACTTCTCTTGAAGATGTTGAAGAAGACTTATCTGTTCTGGACCTAAATGACAAATCCAAAGAACCTGTAATAAAAACATCCAACTCTGGACTTTTTCCAGAATCTTCCTCTGTGGAACCCGAACCTATAAATGAACCTGAAATCTCTAGTCCAACCTTTACCAAATCAACTAGGATTCTAAAGAATCATCCTTTAGATGCTGTTGTTGGTAATCTTGATAGAGGAACACAAACTAGAGCTTCTCTAAGAAATCAGGTTGAACATCAAGCTTTTCTTTCACAGCTTGAACCCAAAAATGTCAATGATGCTATCAGTGATGAATTCTGGGTAATGGCTATGCAAGAAGAACTAAATCAGTTTGAAAGAAACAAAGTTTGGGAATTAGTGGAAAGACCTAAAGACACTCTTACCATAGGCACTAAATGGGTGTTTAGAAACAAAGTTGATGAGTTTGGTAACATAATCAGAAACAAAGCTAGACTAGTTGCACAAGGGTATAGTCAGGAAGAAGGAATAGACTATGAGGAAACCTTTGCACCCGTGGCTAGACTAGAGGCCATTAGGATATTACTTGCTTATGCTGCTCATCTGAATTTCAAACTATATCAAATGGATGTTAAAAGTGCTTTCCTAAATGGATATATAATTGAGGATGTATTTGTGGAACAACCTCCTGGTTTTACAAATCCCCATTTTTCTAATCATGTTTTTAAACTAACTAAAGCTCTATATGGTTTAAAGCAAGCTCCAAGAGCTTGGTATGATAGGCTCAGCTCTTTTCTTATTTCAAAAGGATTTACTAAAGGGATAGCTGATCCTACTCTTTTTATTAAATGGATTTCTAAAGATGTCTTAATAGTTCAAATTTATGTGGATGATATTATCTTTGGATCTTCTAAAAATTCTTTATGTGTTGATTTTTCAAAAATAATGCAAAATGAGTTTGAAATGAGTTTAATGGGAGAACTCAAATATTTCCTTGGATTTCAGATCTTTCAAAATAAAAATGGTATTATTTTGAACCAAAGTAAATATATTAAAGATCTTCTAAAACGTTTTTCTTTGGATGGCACCAAAGGCAGTGACACACCTATGAGCACCACTTGCAAGTTGGACAGTGATGAAACTGGTGAACTAGTGGATCAAACCAATTACAGAGGTATGATAGGTAGTCTACTGTACCTTACTGCCAGTAGACCTGACATCATGTTCAGTGTATGCATGTGTGCTCGGTTTCAAGCCAATCCAAAAGAGTCTCATTTGACTGCTGTTAAAAGGATTTTCAAATATCTAAAACATACTCCCAATTTGGGATTATTTTATCCAAAAGGACAATCATTTGATTTATTAAGTTATTCTGATGCTGATTTTGCTGGCTGCAAGTTAGATAGAAAAAGCACCTCTGGAACATGTCACTTTTTAGGCAAGTCACTAGTATCTTGGTGTAGTAAGAAGCAGAATTCTGTTGCACTGTCTACTGCCGAAGCTGAGTATATAGCTGCTGGTAGCTGTTGTGCACAAATCTTGTGGATGAAACACACTTTGCTAGACTATGGATATCAATTCAAACATGTCTCTATAAGGTGTGACAATACAAGTGCTATTAACATTTCTAAAAATCCAGTATCTCATGCTAGGACAAAACATATTGATGTGAGACATCACTTTCTGAGGGATCATTATCAAAAAGGTGATATCACTCTTGAGTTCATCGGCACTGAACATCAGTTAGCTGATATTTTTACAAAGCCTTTGAATTCTGAGAGATTAAGTTACATCAAACATGAGTTAGGTATGATTAATTATAGCACAGTTAAACCTCACAGTTAGATCTCACAGTTAAACCTCACAGTTAGACCTCACAGTTAAACCTCACAGTTAGACCTCACAGTTAAACCTCACAGTGAAACCTCACAGTTAAACCTCACAGTTAGACCTCACCGGTGTACCTCACTGTTACATCTCTCTGTAGGCTGTTTCGCTGTTTAATCTTATTTAATTTTTGCGGGAATTCGAACCGTTTCTTTTCTTTATACTTTTATTTCTAAATCCCTAAATGATAAAATTGAGAACATCGAACATTTATCAATCCACTCATCTCGACCCTTGCTCTCTCAAGTCCTAAACCCTAAACCTTCAACCGAACCTCGAAACCTCATTCAGTTCCAATGGCCAGAACAAAGCGACCCCCGACTGTCAACGAAGATGTACCAATGCCGAAGAGAACTCGAGCCAAATCCAGTGGCACCAGTAATACCGTAACAAGACTTGCAAACCCGCATCTGACCAAGAGAGAAATCTTTGCGGAAAAGGAGCTAAGTGAAGAATGGTTGTTGTCGAGCAAATCGTTGGTACTGGAAGCACTAAATGTGCAAGGATGGACCGAATGCTTCACCAACAACAATGGACCGTACTACCCAAAACTTGTGAAAGAATTCTATGAATTCCTAAGGTTCGAAGAGGAGGATGATATGCATAGACTAATATCCAGAGTAAACGGCAATGAAGTTAGTTTCTCTTCTGTCGAATGGGCTGCCTGCTTAAGAGTTCCTCATGAAGGAATATATGACTACTATTCTGGAGTAGCTCCTCCGGATAGTGGAATATTTGAGTATAAGAAGGCTCTGGAAGAACTGACAGGTGATGGTAAGTTAAGGAAGATTATTGCTGCCGAGATGAATGGAGAAGATAGACTTCTGTTTAAGTTTGTTCAGCATGTACTAAGTCCCAGAAGAGGAGACTTTGCAGTACTGAAGTACCAGGAAATATTCCTGATGTACTTACTGAAGAATGGAAGGAAGATCAACCTATGTAGGTTGCTGATGGCACAGATGGAAGATATGATTAAGCCCAGCTCAAAATCCAATGCCTTGTTTCATGCTAAGCTTATTTCGGTGATGCTGAAAGTAAAGGGTGTAGCTAGAAATCAAGAAGAAGTAATTGTGGCTAAAAACAGTGTCTGTATCTCAAAGGTAATCTGCAAATTCATGAAGATCAGTTGGAATCCCTGGAAGAAATCATGGGTGAATGATGAGGAGAGAATTTACGAGAATTTTGATCCCTCTACTCATCCATCTAGGGCAAGAAACAAAAGAGATCCAGGCTTGAAACCTGATGAGCCAGAACCTGTGTATTCAGATGAAGAGGAGGCTGAAGAAGCTAGTGACCCTACAAGAGAGAACACCCCCATTGATGATGGGAGTGACCCTGAGCTACCTCACAGTCCTGTCAGGACAATAACGTTTGGAGCAGCGAGCCCTCCAAAAGAACTGCCAAGTAGGGAGACTGTTCTAAGGGACAGTGACACCGAGTCTACTGAAGAAGAAGAAGATGAATCTCAATACGTTGTCAGAGATACCTCTGAAGAGGATGAAACTGTTGAGACAGAAGAGGCTGGGGCTAAGAATGAGAAAAATGAAAATGTTGCTGAAACTGAAGAAGAGGACAATGATGAAGAGAAAGAAAAAGAGCTCAGTTTGAGCCCTCCAATAGGCTATACAATTAAGTCGGTGTCTGACCAGGAAGCAGGAGTGGCATCCACTGTCGAACCTGCTGGGACTGCAGAAGAAAATATAGAGTTACCCAAAGCCGAACAGATAGAGGAAAATGCTCAAGAGAAAGCTCCAAGTGAGGGGGAGCATTTTGGTTCAGTCTCTGTACTTTATGATATAGAAGGATGGTCATTAGATCCAGGATATATGGTCCTTGGACTTAACTATGAAGATTCGGATGAGGAAGACAAGCCACCAAGGGATCCAGTTATCCTGTCTAACAACCTTCCAATGCTTGAGACTGACAAATTGGCAACCAAGGAGGACCTTGCATCCTTAAAGGTTGAAATGAAGGAGGCTATAAGACAATCCATGGAAGAGTTGAAAACCAGTCTTTTTGATGAGCTGAAAAATGTGGAACAATCTTTAGAATTATCCCTGGGCTGTGTTGTGGCAAGCCCAGTAAAAGAAACGATGAATGAAGTTAAAGTATGTCATACTCAGATTGAAAGCTGGACTGAAGCTGTGGTTGCCCTAAGACAATCAGTTGATTCTTTGACTGCCATGAGCAGTTCTCAAACTCAAGTGACCGCTGAGATTCGGTACATCAAAGAGGTGATCAAACAATTTGTGGAAGTGTTTGAGCGTTTCAAGAATTCAGTCAAAGAACACTTCAGCAATCAGGATGCTATCATTCAGAAAGTGATTGGAAATCTGACTCAGTCTTTCAAGGGGACAGTGGCATTCTCAGTCAAGTCCCTTCCTTCATCTAGCTCTCCTGTGGACTTTGAGCAGTTTAGAAGCCTTCTCAGAGAAGAGCTTACTCAGGCCCGTGCAAATGACACTTCAGACCTACAGATCCTTGCTACTATAAGAGAAGTCAGTGGCTTTGTTCGTGAGCACCTGCAGGCTGCTACTGCTTCTCAGGAGGCCATCAAAAGCAAAGTGGATTATTACTTTGATCGGATTTTCACCAAGCATCAGTTGAACAATCACTTCAAGCTCATTCTAGAAACTATGAAGCTGCCTCCTGTAACTCAAGCCTTCAAAGAACAAGTTAGAAAGCTACGAGAGTTGACCCCGGCTTTGGATAAATTCTTGGAAAACAAAGATGACTTCTTATCTGCCATGGACAGAGGAGGAAACATTATCATGGATTTCAGAAATCTGCTCCTACCTTTTCTTCATGTGGATTGCACACCTGTTATAGTTCCTCCTGCCCTCCCTGTCTCCAACCCCGGTGGTTCTTCCATAATGTCCCCAGCTGAAGCCCTCCGAAGCCTTAGACCACTGATCCCTCGGCAAGCTACTCACTATCGGCCTTCAGGAGCCTCTGTTGCTGCCCCTCCAGACATTCCTGCTGCCATTCCTCAGCCTGTTGATCCTTCACCTCCTGCTCCATCTTCTTCCTCCAAAGGAAAAGATCCCTTACCTCCAGATACAGAGGATTGAGTCTGTTTATTTTTTTTTTGATAGGGATCATGTATTCACATTTTGGGTCATGTATTGTACTCCTTATTAATACAATGTTTATCTTCTCTCTCTCTGTCTTTCTTTTTGTTAATCACAAAGGGGGAGAAATAAAGAGAAATAGATAAGGGGAGAAATGGGGAGACATAGGGAAACTCAAGGGAAACATAAAACTATACAGAGAAGAGAAATCCTTGCGGATTATACCTAATTTTTGTGCTCATATTGCCAATACTGTGTTTTGCACACTTCTCTCTGATACTTCTATATTTCATACTGACATAATTTGTGATTATCAAAAAGGGGGAGATTGTTGGAATCACCTGTTTTGATAATCCCAAATCATGCTTAAACATTAATTATGATATATTAAACCTTTGCATTAATCTTATTATTCTATGCTTAAACGTATTTTATTCTAAACAGTTCATATTCTTACTCTCATAACTTTACTGTAACAGCTTACATTAGCATTTACATAAGTTTGGTACTGTTAGCTACCAGTCAGAGTTTTATTTTCAAAGTCACAGATACAGTTAACTGTCACCACAAGGTTACAGTCGAAGTTCACAGTTACAAGGTTACAGTCGAAGACTAATACAAGCTTACAGTTACAAGTCTACTGCTATCTATTGTCCAAGCTCACAGACAAAGGTCACAGTTACAAAACTTCTGTTCAAAGTTTACTCTACAGTTGGAACAAGTTCACAGTCGAACAAGCCTACAGTCATAAGCCTACAGTCAAGGTTACTGTTAGACAGCTTCTGTCTACTAAGTCTACAGATGATCGAAGTCTACAGTTGACAAAGGTTACAGCTCTACAAATTTGATGTTACAAGTCTACAGTTAGAAAGGCTACAGCTACATGGAGTAAAAGCTACCATTGCAAGCCTACAGACAGCAAGCCCCTTTGTTGAAGTCAGCAGTCAGTTGGAAGTCCACAGTTGGAAGTCCACAGTTGGAAGTCCACAGTTGGAAGTCCACAGTTGGAAGTCCACAGTTGAAGTCAACAGTGACATACATTCTCGACTCACTGTTTTAACTTCTTTATTTCCTATATTTAATTTATTTAATTTATCTAACGGTCATATCATACATTTTGATGATTTGTCAAATACCTGATAAAGGTTGTCGGATGTCAGGAACCCGTACCTCGTACCTGCTGAAAAGAAATCTTTTTTTGTCCCCTGATGGGAGATAAATATGAGAAGACTACATATCAGAAATACAAGGCGCGAACGTGTGAAGAATACAACGAATACACAGAGCATGCGAACCAGAGAAGTGCGTCGTGGACAAAACATACCAGAAAAACAAAAACGAGCTCCATCAAGAACACAGAGAAGTGTTATGTGCATACAAGAAGAACCCTGAAGAACATCATCGACTACATTCTCACTACCTATGAACCTGGAGCATACGACACTCTGTTTCTAAAACAGAAACGAGAAGAGGACTCAAACTCACTTCTGATCGAATACAAAGGAGTCAAGAGCTACATTGAGATCACCAGAACTACTTCTAAACTCTACATCTCTTGTTCTGTGATTTATTCTACCTTTTGAGCAGTGTGTGTTATCTGCTATATTAAACACACACACTGACTCCTGTACTTTCACTGGAGGATATGTAAATCCTCAGCAAACCCTTTTACACCCCTTTTCCCACTGTGGATAGTGGTAGAGGTCTTGTGACCTGGACAGCTTGCTGCTGTTGTCTGTTTTCCCACGTATAACTGTGGCAGAGGTTGTCAAACCTGGGCAGTTTGTGAAAACTGTTGTAAAGCCCGATACAGGCTGTGTATCAATCCTTTTTATAAAATTGCTTGGTGGCAGGTGATCACCAAGTGGAAGAGGACTAAGTCTCGGCTTGAGACTGAACCTCTTTGTTAATTCACTGTGTTTGTAGTTATACTCTATATCCATACTATACATATTTAATTTCATATTCCGCTGCTACTACTTTGAAATACAGTCTATCTTCAAAGCTACTTTGATAATTAAATTAGCAAGTGTTAATATTTGTTATAAATCAGTAAGTTAGTTTCAAAGGTTAATTTAATCATAAGATTAAGTTAACTGAGAATTAATCAATCTTTGAGAAATTAATTGAACCTTCATAATCTATATAAATTCACTACAGTTTAATTTGTTTTTGAAATTGGGGGATTTTAATAGAAATTGTTTTTAACAGAAATTTTAATTGGAACTCAATTCACCCCCCCCCCCCTCTTGAGTGTCCACTCCGACCAACACAGTGATTTGGTGTAAATTGGCACCCATAGATTCTATCTGAATCATAATGCAATGATTTTGTGTGAACAAGAACCCATCAATTCTGTGTGAATCAGCTCCCAATGATTCTGTGTGAATCAACACCCATGGATTCTATGTGAATCAGCACCCAGGGATTCTGTGTGAAACATCACTGAATGATTCTGACTTAATCTGCATCATGGAATTTTATGTGAATGAGCATCGAGTGATTCTGTGTAAATCAACACCCAACTATTCAATCAGAATCATCACCTATCGATCATGTGTGGTTCTTGTGGGGGTTAGTATCTATTGATCATGTGTCAGTCAGTAGTAGTGCCTATTGATAGAGTAAGATGATCTAGCCTAACAACTAATAATATGACTATTGTACTTAGTTATACCTTGTTTGAGAAATGTCTATTTTGTTTTGCTTTGTGATTGAGATCATGCTGGTGGTTTTCCTTTGTGAAAATCTGAGAGTCCTTCGGGGGTCTCGAGGGCCCTAATTCATATTTTTATACTTACCCCAAAACAGACTTCTCCATCACCTTGTTTTGTCTTGTATAATCCATGAGTAGAAGGGCTGAGACTATAAGAGGTAGGACAAGGTGGTACATGAAGGTGATTGGTTGACATGGATAGTTGTGGGGAGGAGTTTTACCTAACCTTCAGGTAGGATCCTTGGTGAATGATATCAAGAGCTGCATTCTGTTTTTAGTCGTAGTTGTATCTTTTTAGTTGGTCTTGTATTTCATCCCATTTACATTCAGTACACACTTTTACTACTATTGTTTTACTTCATGTTTGCAACATCCTCTATTCTTGGGATGTGTTTTTTGTACTGGATTAAAGATAATGCCTTACCGTTTTAGGTAATACGCATTTCTGGTGCTAGTCGCCAACCCTAGGTCTATGAAAGCTGGGATTGGGGTAGTCACAACACATGCCCCAAGGGACGGGTCATGACATTTATATTGAGGATATATATAATTCAAATCATCTTGAAATATTTCGACATGTTTCGATTATGTTTCTATCTTTATCATTTAGTTTTAACCCCCATTAACTATTGACAATTACCAGAGTATTAAAGTTTTTTTTCTATTTAAGGAACAATAATGTTAATATAAAATGAGAAACGCCCCATAAATTGAACATGGTTGATGTTTTTAACCATATAAAATTCATTTTTCTGAATATAATAGTTTTTTTTAATTATCCATCATTTGATAAATGGTAATTTATAATAAATTGACGTTTATATCATTTTTGACCCTATTCATTAAATTTGACTGAAAATACATCAACATAAAGGGTAATTTGAATAAAATCCTTCAAAACATATACAATTTTATATTTATCTAAAAAATATCTTATAACACATAAATTATTTCAAATTTTACTAGTTTATTTATTTTTATATTTTTTAATTTAATTTTTCTATTAGTTAAATAAATGCTGTGGTGGCATTGTGCAATCATATAAGATAATAATTTCATCAATAAATATCAAAAATATATTCTTTTTATAAAAATAAAACATTGTATTTAAAATTAATATCTATTAAAAAACATATGTTTTATTTATCCGAAACTAAATTTATTAAAGGTATTAAAATAATTAATGTGTCATTATTTTCTTCTTCACTCACATAAATATTATAAAGGTACAAAAAGTATATAAATGTAAAAATGAATATATTTTAATTTTTTGGGATGATTATGGTTGAAAGATACAGATCATACATAATTAAGGAATATTTTGGGCTTATTTTTATCATTTTATAATATAATTATTAACCTAAATTTATTTATTTACCATTACTATGGAAACAATTATTATCAATAGAAACTATTCATAATTATAAGAAAACAAGAGACATATTTAATAAAAATTGGTACTGATGATTAAAAATATGGAATCCATTTTTAATTATTAAAATTAATTTATCCGTAAAAAATTATTTACGCTTAAAATTCAAAACCCAATGAAAAATATTTATTTTGAAATATTCCCCTTTAAGTATAAAAATGTTTGTATACTAAATTTAAAAAGTAAAATTTTTTCCAATGAAATTAATTTTATTATTAATAATTTAATTTTTTTATTTTACTTTACATACTTTCTAAAACAATATATATATATATGTAAATTTATGAATCAAAATATAGTTCTCAATAAAAAAATTATTTTTCCCTATTCACAATAAAAGAATTTTTTCAGAAAAAAATCGCAAAAATAAGAATAATATATTAATGGTATTATAAATTAAAAAAATTTCATTTTATCAAACAAAATCGAAAATTGGAAAAAAAATAATTATATTATTTTCTCACAAAATGCAGGAAAAATAATTTTTGAATAAAATAATTTTTTGAAGAATAAATTGAAAATACAAATGAAAGATTACTGTTTATTTTGTAATAATTAATAAATAAATTTTTATTGATAATTAATTTATATATATTTCTAAATTTGGTTATTCCAATTCATAAACACCAATTTAATTGATAGGTTGTCTGTGTCATATTTAAATAATAATATTTTATGGTTTGTTTAGGCTCGATGTTTCTTGTTGAATACGATATTGAACATTGTGTTCTTTTAAAATCATAGAATTTTATAGAAAAAACAAGAACATATGGAATAAATATAGAAGTTGAATCTCTAATAAATTGTCTTTAGGGAATTGTCACCAAGAAAAAATTAATGGGGATCAAAATCATCAATTGAGAGGATTAAAAAAATATATCCAACGAAAATCCATCATAAAATAAGAAATTTAAAAATAAAGAATCCATAACACATGAAAAAATTATTGTTTCTTCAATTCGTCAATGTCGTCAAGGTTCTATTAATCGTCTCCTCTTCATTATATGGTCAATGCCCTCATTTATTGGGTCTCATTCTCTTCTATCATATTTTGATTCAACCAAGAGTAGGTGTCCCTCCCCACTCCCTATTATCCATTGTTTATATCGATGGAAGTTTTAAATAACCCTTTGAAGAAGATATAAATTTTTTTATATGTGAAATTAATTCATTTTAAATCAATGTTAATTTTTTTTATTTCATCATACAATCATAATGGGTAATCCAATGACATCTTGTGCTAACGAAAATGACACTACACCTTTGGTAAATGCACAAAATAAGGGCGAACATTAGTAACTATTTTCCAATATGAATCACTATTTTTTGGAAAAAAATTACTAATTCATTGACACTTGTTCATAGTCTAAAAATAATATAATATTTTTATTTAATTCTTACTAACACTCTATAATGCTCAAAATTTCATGAAATTTTAGTGACCCATCTCTAAATATTATTTGAAATATTTCAATGGTTTATATTAGAAAATATTTATCCATAAATATTCCTAAAATTTAATCCTTTTCATTATTAAAAAAAATTAATTTGGTCCCCTAAAAAAAAATTGTTAAAAATTACCTTAAATGGAAATAATCCACCATTACACACAATTCCTTTATCTTTGTCATTCTATCCCATAGAAATATCAGTGAACCACCACCAGATAATGGGATATCATATCTTATCAATGAAATCCACCCCACTAAATATTATTTTTTGAATCCATGAATAATTATATTTTATCTTAAAATGATTTATTAAAAATGTTATCTTTAGTGGGGTTTCTTTATCCTCACCTTTATAAATCAAATGTAATTGATTTAATATAAGAGAAACCCATCTACATTTCACTCCACCACTGAGAACTTAATAGTATTTCACAGTAACATCAAAAGAGATTCAAAAATAATTACTACCTTAGACCAACATCAATTTCATTATCATATCCATTTAGTTAGAACTAGTCCCAAGACTCGTTGTCTCATGAAAAAAAGGAACATGGGAATTCATTCTCAATATTATCCCATAAAAAATAGTAATCCTTCATGTATTCATCAATATTAAAAAATCACTCACAATTGAAGATATATTAGTTTCATAATCATCGATTTTTCTTGAAAATGTTGAGGAGAAAATTAATAATATCATAATACTTAACAAACGATTCCTCAAAAAACCTCAGAAAACTGAGTAACCTAATTCATCAAAAGTTGAATAGGATGATCCAAGACATTAATATAACCTTATTATATCAACTTTTTCCCCCATGATAATACCAAATAAACTAGTAGAATTTAAAACCACGAAGTTATGAGAAATCATCTTACTCTACTATATAGAATGTGTTTCAATGTGACGGGGACATCCATGAAGGTGTTTTTGTAATCACCATATAGAAGTTATTTCTCCACTATGTCATTATCCACATAGGAAGAACACCCAATTATTTAATATGAATAAAATATTAATACCATTACCATATATGAAAAGTAGAAGATGTTATACCCACCATCTAGAAAACCATTTAAGTTTATACTTGAGAAAGTTTGGTAAGACAAGACCAGTGAGAGGAATTCACCAACACAGACCTCTATCACAAAAGGGTGGAGTTTGGGGTCACCACCATTGATAAAAATAAGTAAATGCCTATATTTTCAGGAAAGAATCAACTATTCCATAGACAACTACTCATGAACCTCCTCTATCACCCAGTCATAGAAACTACTATTGTGGAAGTAAGCCACCATATCACTTTGCCTCCATTTTATCAGAATAATTCACTGTGGTTTCTACTTCATTAAGTCCTATAACTACATAAAGAATTTAGAACAATTTTTGTAATAGGTTATTAAACAACTGATACTCTTATGATTAGACTAGTAAACTCAAAAATTAACTAATAGGATCCTCCTTTAACTGATACGTGCAAGAATTTAGTCCATGTACTTAATGAATTCTACACATGTGTTTTTCATTGTAACCAGTAACAACTGAATAGAATTTATTGAAGGAAATTTGGTTTGTTAATCAATATTACAAAATGAAAAACCAGGGGCCACCATTTGAAATCATTTTTGAATTTATATACATTCATATGAAGTGAATTATCATCAGTGAATATGGTGTATAAATAAATTCTTTCCAATTCATGGGTAATTGACTTCAACACATTAAGGGTGGTATACACTCACCAAACATGATAGGATCAAGCCTGTCACTAAGGGTGGTCCTCAACACACTTATCCAACTGTGTAAAATTATATAATGCTGGTATTTTAATTTAATCCATATCATTGTAGGTACCACTATATTTTTCCTCTTCAATAATGGAGTCTCATTGTAAATAAATTTCTCTACTAAGTATAAAATCACTTTTCCCAAGGGGTGATTGAAATAAGTTCACTGTTAACGGAAATTCTCTAGTTGAAAATATTTATTCTATGCATTCTACTAAAATCTACAACATCCAAACATATGTTATGTAAGAATTAAATTACATATACAATATCCAATAATTGACAACATTATGATAATACATGAATTATAATTATAACTTCATTGATTAATACCAAACTATGGTAAACCCTTGAGTGTTTTTTACCAGAACACTAGCAATTAGAACACAATGATTTATAAAATGTCACCAAATGTATGGGTTTTTAGAGAGGTTTGATGCATCATCCATAACTCGCTGCTCTCACAAACTGAAGACCTTCAACTACATAGATTTTTCTTAGGAAAATTATATTACAATAGGGCGTTTTATTCCATTAACACTATATCCCATTTGGATGTCCCTCCATAACATATTTTTGAATTTCTTTAGGTAAAAAAATATCTTACTTCAAAATCCATGGTTGATATAGGAAAAAAATCCTTAATCTAACAATTCCCTATCTGGATCTTTATTATTTCATGTGTTTAATGATAAAAAACCACAAATGAAATATTATATATTCATATTATCTCTATAAACCATTGTTTTCTTCAAATGGCATAGTGAAATAGATTAGTGAAACACTTCATCAGATCCTCGAGCCAAATCATATACTAAAACTTGTAAATTTTCTTTATATAAGATACAACATCCATGGATGATTCTCCACCTTATGTAATGGATCAAAATCTAACCATTTGAGTGAAGTTGCATACTATGTTTCAGTAAAAACAACTTATATTAATAGATCACTATGATATATAGAGGTCTAAATGAAATAATTTCAATATGGGTATTGGGATTTTGAAATTGATTGAAATATAATCCCCATGCTCTATCCAATGGAATATCAATAAAATATAGTTCTCCCCAAGAAAATCCATGAGGCCTATGTCACCCAAATTATAGTAAAATTTATAGAAAAGTTTAGTATCATCCAAATCAATAGGAATAACTATACAATATAAAAAAATTCCTCACTAGGCATGAAAGAGAGAGAAACTATATCATATTATGGGGAATATATATCACTCACACAATTATAAAAAATATTTCTTAATCACTAACTAACGCATGGTGGGAGGCCGAAATGATAGCATTGATTCCTCCAAAAACTCCCATAGAAAACAATTTTCCAATCTGATCATAGCACTCAACATTAGATTGGATAAAATCACATATATTAGAGACTATATATATGATTTTACATAGGCCAGACATGAAATATCATAATTAACTATTATAAGATACATTTACCAATATGATTACACCCTATATTAATGTTTTCGAACTATGAGTCATTTAACAGGTTATTAGAGACCTAGAAAAATTATTTTTCAACCATCACATCAACACTGGTCTTCAGGTTATGATAACCAAAATTAAGACCATCTTGACATCATTTTCTTAAATTTCCACACAATCCCTCATTGGATTATGAACAAAATAGTATTGCCCATGCACTTGACCACTGTAATTCAACATTCAAGAGAACTAACCCATTTCGGACCCTTCGAGTATGGTGGTAAGATAGGATTTCTAACTCAAACCCCTGTTTAATGGTCTAGGGGTCTTGAATATCATAAGGATGAAATATCCCAAATTATAGGTGGCCTTAGCTAGTATCAACCTATAACTCACACATATATCCAACACAAAAAATAACTAACAACAACATTAATAAATATTTGTATAATTGAATAATGTACTAAATATGAATGAGAAATCAAATACATGGGAAATATAAGGTAGGAAAATACCAATGGAAAATTAAATTATCTTTGAATTTCGATGTGACAAACACGATACTCTAGAAACATCTTCCTTATTGTTTTTAGTCATAGATTTATCCAAAAACATAATTATAATAGAAACAATCAAGAACCACCATACATTACAGTGTGTTGCAAATTGTCACCATGCATAACCTCAAAGAAAGTCACACTATCTCCATTTCATATATTATGAAATATGAACCTTTAATAATCTACGCATACAAAACATGTGTGGGAAAATTTCCATGTAGTTTTGTGTATGGAAAACATTACAGGACACCGTGAAACAATAATATAACGTCAAAAAATAAGTTAATTAAGTATCTAATGCAGAAAAAGTATTTGGAGGACAATGGATGGTCATGAAATTCTCAACCATTAAATGTCTTAGGGACACTGATGAGTATTCATCATCTCATATTATATCTACTAAGGTCATATCTTATAAAAAACCATGGACTCTCAATGTAAAAAAATACCATAATGTCCAAATTTGATATACCATCCCTATGGAGATTCTCAACTTAAACTATGGGGTTATTGGGTCATCACAATTCATGAATATTCAAAATATTACAGACATTCCTCTCCACCGCCACTTGAATCCATTATTAGGAAACCACACCTCTGTTAGGTAAATGCATCATTCGAGGAAGTTCCACACCATATATTACATCATTATCATTTAAAATATCTAGAATCCTTTGGGTACCCGCACATTTAATTACTATAAATAACATTCAAGGGAGTACTAACCCCAACTATTATAAATACACAACAATGAGTAAACCAATGACACTTCTTAGAAACCATAGTGAAGTAATAATTCCTTATTGATCAGCATAGAGATGACGATGGATTACCTGAATCCATAGATAGAGTACATACACCTCATCTTGTATTGGACAATAGATGAGGGGAGCCTAATTTCATTTATAGATTAAATTCACCAAAATGATTTGGGAGGGTATCAAACTCTGTTAATTGTGTTAGTGTCATCCTCCATGAGAGGGACTACATAGTGGATGATGGAGTGTGAGATAATGTGAATTCTCTGATCTCCAAGTCGGTTCATTATCGCCATCCCTATTAAAAATCAAAAACTACCTATCATTCCATATATGTATCCTCATATCACAAAATAAATAGAAGAATATTGATCTAAATTAAAAAGTACTTATGATGGGTTATTTATTTTCTCGATACCAATACAAGGTGAATATCTTATGATAATTCCATGTATACTAATACAGGCCCATGTTTTAGCCCCTAGAATTCCACATGTAACAATATGTGTGTTGGAACATGCCATAGGAACATATGTGAAACCCATATTCCTTTTTTACCATGATTAGGTCTAGAAACCCCAACAAGCATATTCTTGATGGATATAATGTTTAGGTCATGCTGTTGGATAGACTCATTGTTATGATGGAACACCTTGGAACACTATGCTGAGCCATCATGATTGGGCCTTGTTGATAGTTGATTAGGGGAACCTCACATTGTGTCATCCTGGGTGAATGAAGCTGCATGATTCTAGCCATATTAGTCTTCCATACTTTGGATTTTCCTAGCGGTGAAGAGATGGTGGTTCTATCAGTTTCTCAATATCTAAAGTCATCACTTTCACTTATCCATATCCCCCTCAATGTGATCACACATCACCCACAATTTTGCCTCTTTATTTTTCATCCCCACAATTATCATTGAGGATTACCCCAAAATTTTTAAATCACCATAGACTCATGTGCCCACCACACCCTAAATTTGTATCACCATCCATCTAATGCCCCACCCTGCCTCATAACACCTACTTCAATACCCCATTATTCATAGTCTTCATAATATTAGTCACTTAATATCTTGATCAAGCCTTCACCAAGTCAAGCCATCCCAACCACCATAAGAGATGAAGGAAACATTTCACCATCAATACAAGATAATAACTCATCTTGAAACTCAATGGTTTATCATACCAAAGAATTGGGAGGGTAGAATAAATCAAGGGTTGGATATCTGGTTTATTGAGTCTTGATTAAACTAATAAACAGGATCTGATAATTAAAAGTAAAACAAGGCATATATCCTTGTTATCGATCTACCATTAAGAATGTGCGTACATGGAATAAAGTTGTAGATTAAATATATAGGAATTAGGTTTTTATCAAGAGTATTGAGAAAATAATAATGGGTTGGAAATCTATTAATCATTGTTTGAATAATAAATTTCACAAAAATATACAACAAATAAAGATATTAAAATAAATACATTACTTATGGTACATATGCCATCACTCAACCATTCATTTACATCATTTTTTTATTTATCCTCGCCACATGAAATAGCGATTGATTTCATCATGGATCTATTCACATTACCTCACATTGATGATGAATCTCACATGTTATGGAAACTCTCTTCTCTATTAATCAATCTAGGTTTATTTTAATGTTAATAGTGGGCATGAATATGGAGAAATTATAATAGGGGATTTATAGGGGAAATTAGGTAGTATAATATAAAAATTAGTCATGTAGAAATTAATTAATATTATTTTATCCCACAATTTTGATGAGTAATCCTAGGACATCAAGTGAAAACTAAAATAACATTCTTCCTAAGGAAAACACATTTCTCCACACATAACAATAATATATATTTCCACATACAAAGATTTATTTACTATAAAATCATCACAATTCACAAATAAGTTTGTGTTGATTATTAATATATATTAAAATAAATATAGTATTATTGAAGTTTTTTCATAGAAATCTTTATGAAGGATCAAAAAATCATATTAAATTATTTTTGTAAATATTTTAATGGTTTAGATTAAAAAAATGAAATTCCATACACGTCTATTTATTCAAATTTAATAATATGTAAATAAAGAATGTGAAATTATGTAGTGTTTGATTGATTAATCTATGATCTTCTATAATATATTGAAAGTGAACCCCATGATAAATCCAATTATATATTTATAATATTTTTTCCATAGGTTGAGTCAATTAATTAATATTTAGGATGATATTTTCTCTTTTTCATGATTTTCCAGAAATATAAAATTGAATTGGAGAAAGTATAAGTTAATATCCTATTGATTTTCACAAATAAAAATAGCTTTAATACATTATACAAGGATTGATCCAATTAATATTACCAATAAGGACACTCTATTAAATAAACAATATCTCAAGTTCATTGTCCATCATCAAGATATTAGAAACATACATCAAAATATTATAAATAACTATAATAACTGATAAAATTATTCATAATTTTTTAGAACAACAAAATAATCATATGGGATATTTAATTCTCCTTAAACATAATCATATAATGTTTCAACATTTAGGATAAATAATAATTTGAGAAATTTTTTATGTATTATATAATAACTCATAAATTTCCATGAATAAAACCAATAATTAGTAATAATCACTATGTAGTTGTTCACTTCATCACAACCCAAGACATTAATAATATACCCATGTCATGATTTTTTTATATTATATCACTATCAATATCCAGCATATATTAATGACTCATAGAAATTATTCAAATCAACCTTATGTCACATAATTTTCAATTTCTTGTTAAACCATATCTAAAAATCCTTTGAGATGTCATAAAAACACATTTAGGATAACATATCATTATTTTTTTGTATTTGTGAAATAATATATTCAATGTCTTGAAATTACTCTCATATGTTTTTTATAAACATTAAAATACTTATTTAGTATATCTTAATGCTTTGAAAAACTCTTTAAAATCCAAAGTGATCAAAATTCACACAATCAAAAAGTGTATCCCTGAGGTAATATATAGTGTTGAAAACAATCATTATTTATCTAATGCACCATTAAATATATGATTTCGTATAAGAAAATATTTATCTACTAAATAAATAAGGGTATCTAGAATGATATACCTCTAATATAAGTATCATTTTACATGTTTCCACTAGACATATAACATAAAAATGTATACTCTTATAATTTCGTTCATAAAAACATTGAGTGGGACAAACAAAAATTTTAGGTCAATATACTATTTCAAACTCATATATTCATAATTCGTTTTATATAGACTTTCCATATAGATAAATGGATCAAATGTCATTCACCCAAATGGATGGTTATATAATATACCTCATATCAAAATAGATAACCACATCACATGTTACTTATCTTATTATGACCATAAATTTCATTAGTTTATCTCAATTATGGGACAATATGTCATAAATATATATAATAATAAAAATATACATTTAGTTATATATCATCAAACAACATGATTGTAAAAAACCCAATTATCCCTTCATTAGATAGACCATATAAATGGAATAAGATTGGTGGAGGAATATGATTTTTTATGCTAATTATCCCATCAGGTCTATGTAATTAGGATCTAATTAGAATAATTTACAATTAGTACAAGAAATACATAGTTTATGAAACTATATGTTAATACATTATTGGAGATTGCGAACACAAAACTCCTTTTATGTCACATGAGTGAATTTATTTTATCTGTCAAATAACCCAAATTGTTATATTATTTAAATTTCATGTATATCTAAAAAAACATTATAAATTGAAATTTGGGATAACTCACAGTCATACATTGATTGGTAAATTATCATTTCACTTCATTTACTATATAAGGAATTATAATGTGAATATTATAATTGTTATAAAATTTCTAATTTATATATTATTAAATAACTGTTAAAATATTCAAAAAAACATACATATTGTAAACTATCATTATATAACATTCGATATAACACCATATAGGTATTTTGTTTTATGATTTATTTAGGTTTTCCATTACTCATTATAGGGAAAAGAAATTTCGTTTAAAACATCATGTTACAATATTAGAGGGTTATATAAGGTGGGGATTTAATATGTTTCAAATGTAAGGAACTTATTTTTTAATAAAACAATTATATATAGTGGGATATTCACTTAGATTTGAAACCAGGATACTTCTTAATGGAATGAAAATTCCAAAAAAAATAATTATCCCTCTACCTATGATCAAATTCAACTCGATTTTGGTCGTCAAGTCATGTGTGGATGTTCACCACCTCAGTAGAAATTTATTTGCCTTATTCATGAATGGAGAAGACTCATCAACCATAATACAATGATTCACCAGACAATGACAGAAGGAAAAATCATAGAAAATTGTTTTTTGGATAAAGGTTATAGATTATTCACCATCTAAAAATTCTATTTATGTAGTTCCCTCACAAGATTTAAGGAATATTTTAAATGAGTATTTTCTTACACTCCACCATTTTAGGATCCCTTAAATTGGAATCTTGATGTTGTTGTTCCATATTTTTAATAAGAAAATTATATTTCATTCATTCCATATATAAAAGTATTTTTCTATAAAATTAAGAAATTAATAACAGATAACATCTAATATTGAGATATTAAAAAAATATTTTTAAAAAAATTACTTGGAAGTATTTATATCTTCGTCTTTATCATTAAAAAAAAGTATATTAGAAAAATATTTTGATATCATTTGGTAACAAAATTTCAATGTGACTAATAATGTTATTATAATTTAAAAAGAAAATATCAAACACTTTTTCTATGATATAGTTTGAATTTCACATTGAAATTGACTATCATAAAAATTTATTAATGCAAATATAATATTCTATAAATCAAAAATTATTCCCACTAGACTTTTCAAAATATATTTTACGAATTTTTTTTATAAAATGATACCTATTTGGGGTTTGTAAAAAATGTCAATTTTATTAGAATATTTCATAAATAAACAATAAATTATTATATCATATATAGTATTCAATATTATTAGAGAAATATTCAAAAAGTATGATCTCATTTTTTAAAATACGCCTCCATTGGGTGGTGGGAGCTCATTCACTTATTTTTAAACAAATAACATGCATAAAATATCTTGTCATAGATAATTCATATTTATTAATTTCTTAGTTTTAAAAAATCTATAAAATTGAGTTAATTAAAACTATGAGTATGAAAAGAATAACCTTCTATATTAAAAAAAATAATTGTTTATAATAAATTCCCTTTTCATGTAAAATAAAATAATATAAAAACTCAATTTCATTATTTAAATACCATTAATCATTAGACAAATTTAATAAATAAACACATTGTTTTGTTGAAACCCTTATAGTTATCTCTATAATGCATAATTAAACCATTTTCCATTAATTATTCTTAAATATTGAAACCCAATAAACATTCACGTCAATTGTTTATATTTTTTTTTGATATCATATACACTAAAAAATATACAAATTTATTTCTATAAAATTATTACCTAATGTGAACTATACAAATAGTTTCTTACACCCCTTTAGGTATTTTGGGAAAATATATCACTAATAAAAAGTTTCATTAATATAAAAACCCTACCGCCACCTTCCTGAAATGAAATTGGGGTTTCAATAATCGATGATGACTAATGAAACCAATAATTTTATTCTTCCAATTTATATTATTATTCTTTTTTACTATCAATACAATACAATATCCAAAACCTAAATTTTACTTCTCAACATATTATGGTTATCGATTAAAATTATCTTGAAATAAATAATATTATAATTTATAATAAATAGCTGGAAATATTTCTTTATTGATTTTATAATGACATCTATGGAATGATTTATTTTTAGTGGAGAACCTCCCTCTCCAAGTCATTAACATACTAATAGAAATGAGTATCTAAATATAAAAAAATGTTATGTTATTATTTCTATTTTAATACATTAATTTACAAATATTAAGAGAATAATTCAAAAAAATTCTATAAATATATAACTCCCCTTATGAAAGGTCATACTATTTAGATTCTCAAAGAAGGTTTTATCTATAAAATATAAAAAATTTCTATTACTATTATTGACTTTGTAATTAAGCCAATAAAATTTACCCTACAATTAATTCTAAATATTTTAATTTAGCTTCAAGTATGGTTAATGATGATTTCATTTTAATCATTAAGATAAGTTTTAAAATATGAATATAATTATCTATAAAACTAATAATATGGTTTTAATTAAATATTCTTCCACAAAAACAATTACAACTTTTAATATAAATCATATTTATTAGAGAATCATGATAAGTGTTTCACTATGATTTTTTTGGATATATCATGTATCCCACCAGATATCTCATTTGGTGGATCTTGATTTCAATCATATCATACATATCACATGGATAGTTAATTATACAACTCCTTTCCCAAATCCACTGTACATATTATCTAAACTCAAATTCAATTTCATTCTCTCATTTTCAATTTCCTAATTAATTGTATCCAAAAACTCACAATATATAATTTATTAAAAATATTTACTATTATCCACATCCCAAATTCCTCCGAAAATATATTTATTTAGTTTCAAACTCTTAGGGTTACCACTGAATTTTATATAAATTATTTATATTTTCATTATTTAGAAGCAATATCACGCTTAATATTTAAAATGGTTTTTAACATCTCAATATATTTTCCCACGTGTAAATATTATTTATTCATACTATTTATGATTTATATTTAATATACAATGATTTTTCATGAAATGGGATAGTGAGAAATTATGGAATGAAATTCCAGATGGATGGTGAAAAGAAATGTTAAAAATCACCATATCAGATGAGTAAAACTTAGTAGTATATTAGATTAAAATCATTTATATGTTGTGGGAAAACACTGAGATTGAAAAAAAAGTAATGGGTAAATAAATAATTATTTGAATTATGATTATAAAATTTTCCCAGTGAAATGACATTCTCAGTAATTTTAATTGTTTATTTGTGATTATTAAATTGACCATCAAAGGAAATACTCAAAATAAGAATAATAAATATACTACATTTATATTTATATAAACGTTATAGGATGACTATATAATTCATTCAAACTCAGTTATAATTTTTTTCTCATGAGTTTTTAAGGATGTTGAGTTTAAATGATATCAATTCATGAAAAGAAAAATAAATAAACAAAATATAGTACAATGCTTAAAAATATTGGTCATTGTAAGTGTTAATGTGGTTTGAGATAAGATATACATATATACAATATTTCTTATTAAGTAAGTATTTATACCCTCTAAAACATCACTATATTTAACCTATATTGTTAATAGGAACATATATCATGATCCTGATAACACTAAGCATAAGAATCCTTCACTATACATTGTTATATAAATGTCTTTATACCTATGAATCCTTTTATTTATAATCTATAATGAAAATGTTCCAATCACTCTAAAATTATAAATTATATATTGGTAATAAAAGCGTTCTTGAATATAGGATTATTTGACACAAATATTGATAGAGTATAATTCTCTATCCATGAGACTACATTAATGAAATATCAAATATTGATAATCTCAACACATTAGAGGGGATCCATGTTCCGTTTTTATATAAATAATATATAAATCGATAAGGTATGAAATATCTGAATTGAAAGACACGAAATATAATAATAAATGGAATTTCTATTTAAAATAAAGTGTTAAATTTATAATATTTTTGTATTAAGATGCTTGATATTTACATCAGAATCATCCACCTCACAATTTAATGAATTGTCTCTTATTTTATAATCATTAATATCATTTGAATATAATTGACACAATATAATACCCTAAATTTTATTTCTATTTTCTAAATGAGTTTATTGAAAAAATATATACTTATTTGGAATAATACCATTATGAAATATGTAAATTAGGGATTTTATTTTGGCTACACAACTGCTCATGGGAAATTTGATAATTACATTTTATATGGATTCGTTAGTAACTAGTAATTATTTTTAACATTAATGCCAAAATGGATTGGTCTCAATAATCATATTTCACAAATATAGTTGATAATGACATGGTGATTGTTTTTTTATTTCCAATATATTAAATATTACATTAAAAAAAATTTAATGAAAAGAATTCAATTTTTGAACCCCGTTTGAACATCACAGTCCCAATTTCAAAATTTATTTTTAAATGATATGTAATGAATTATATTCGTTAATCCCTAATGATATTGCTTAATTATAATATAGTTTTTGTTTGAAATTATTATTTTCTTATAATCTCTTTGATTCATTAGTATATCATCATTTTGTGTCTTATAAGTTGACTAAATTAAGAGGCTGATAAATTTTATTCAAGTGTTTAATTTTTTACTGAAATATCATTCATTAATAATATCATCAAACATTATTTATATAGTATCATAAATGTAATATTGATATCATATAATTAAAATGAAATGAATTCCCATAAGTTTTTATATTACTTCATTCAGTATTTTATTATCCATTAGAAAATATTGATATAATGTTAAAGTTATTTTATAAATAATTATGGAACGAGTTATCTTAAATATTGATCAAACATAATCAATCATCTAAATTCATTTATCTGAATAATACATTTGATACTGATTGTCTCACTTTTACTTCGTACATTTATTCTTATCCTACTAATAAATTTTGATATTCCACAAAATTATAAAATAAATTATCATTTTTCATATTTATGTTATTCTAGTTATTTGACTGTTTATTTTACGACAAATATATTATTTTATGTTAAAATAAAAACACATCGGAAGGTATTTCATACCTAAAAAAGTGTATATAACAAACATTACAACCAATCATTCTGGAGTATATAGAAGATGACCAAACATTATCTCCATTTTCTGGACTATGAGGAATAATATATTCAATCATAAGAAAGTTAAACAAATTGTTCCATGTGGTCATAAAAATTGGTAAACCAAGATGATAAAGTAATATAGTATTTATATAATGATATAAATATCATTCCCCGTATTTCTATGGTCATAATACTTTATATGTTATGTTATAAAATAGAATGTTTTATTTATATTTATTAGAGTAATTATGTATTAGTTGAGATTAATAAGAATGAAATGATGTATTATTTCATTATATATGGAGTTTGTTTTTAACTAAAATCTCTTATATTATAATATAATAATGAAATGGAAGAAAATACATCAATACTTCAAATGAAAAAAAATCTCCATCATAGATGTTTTATCAATTAGAACATTAGGAATTGTTAAATGTTAATAAAATGTGCTAAAAAGATATAGATTTCTCCCCTATAAAAAGTAATACATGATATTAAATAGTTAAATTTCCTCTATTATTATTCCTCATAATAGTTTAGTGTATATACAAATTTCTGGTCAATATTTTTAGAGGCCTCTTATTAAGTAAAATAATATAAGGATTTAAAATTTATATTTTCGTATCATGAAAATTAAAAAAAATGTTTAAATATATTAAGTTATTTGAAAATATAATACCCTTAAGAAATAATAAAATTATACAATGTTTTCCATTTTTCTTAATTCTAAATCAAAATAAATATATATGAGGCATTTAGTTAGATTTTCTTGAGATTAAATCTAATTTACCACTTTTACAATATTTATAAAACATTATTTTTTAATTATAATATATATTTTAAACTAATTTTTTTTCTATATAAGTCATGAATTATTGGATTATTTTAAATTCCCCATTCACTACATCCCAAGATTTAGACATTTTATATAACTATAAAATTATTTTTTTTACTCTAACTATCCTAAAATTTTCATTCCCAATATAAAATAACTTATAAATCCTTGAGCGACATGGATATAAACCATAGACGAAAACAGTTACATAGTTATTTTATCCAAACCATCCTCTTTGTATTATTTATTTAGATAGTTTTATAGAGTTGTATTTTCTATTTTAAATCTAAAAACATTATATAAGGGTTAAAAGAAAACCTGGTAACGTATAATTATGGATTTAAAATTACAAAAAAGACAATAAGTAAAAAAAATCATTACTTTAGTTATTCAAAATGAAAAATTTGATGAGAGAGTGAGACTCGTATTGAGTTCCAAAAGGTTATTTCATAGTGACCTATATAGGTGTGATTAAAAAATTGAGATAAATAAGTGTTCTACAGTATTTATAAAGTAATCATGATAGATATAAATAAATTTTAAATTATTCATATAGTTTTGGTGTTAAATTTACGTGTGAGAGATATAAAAATGAATATGAATAGTCACTATTAGGATATAAATTTTTAAAACAAAATTATTATATTCATGAAAATATATTTATTAATTAAATAGTATTTTATTGGGGCTAGCCCATTGATATTGATTTTTTAGTGAAATTAAATAAAATTTCTGAGTTGTGGTTTCCATTTATTTTTTATTGGGAAAGAGATCATTTCTCTTTTCGTTGATTATTTACGAGGAGTATTAAAAATTATATATTATGAAATAAATATCTTATTTAATGTGAATATTATATCATATATTTATTTCTGAATCAAAATTTTAATTTTTTTTCTTCCCAGTTTTTAATTCTTATCATCTTGCATTGATGTTTTTCACTTAAAATGGTATTGTCATCTAACTTTTATTACATAGATTCAGTAGTATATTATTTCATATTAGCACTTAAAATGATCATGGTATGTTTGTAAATATTTTATTTAATATTATTATAAAAATTACTCTTTTTAATTTCCAATATTGACATTTTATTTCATCACTCATTAATTTAGAGGTAATTTTGGGGGATATGTCTTTGTAGTTATATTTAAGGGTAAATGGGACCTGAATAACATATGTGGATTTTTATTTATTGAAGAGTGATTTTATATATTTTTGTTCTAAATCAATGTATTTTAGAATATTTAGATTTATTTCTATCAAGATTTTATATTTTACATCTATATATAGCATATATCCATTTAGTTACATTAATATGGATCAGTTTCCCTCATTGGAGAATGAGTATAAGACTTTTTGAAATGACTCGAATAGTTTATATATAGAAAATATATAATTTTAAAAAAATAAATCCGCCATATAATATTCCATTATTTCCTTGTATCAATCAAATAATGTATTATTATTTAATTTTAACAATTCTTTTGAAAGATCATATTTTTCATTATTTTTCATTGATTTTTTAAGGATTTAATGATAAAAAACATATAAGAATAAATAATTAGTTTATTTATTCCATTATATGAGGATATTTTTTGATGATTTGAAAATATTTTATATGGTCTTGAAATTTCATAGTTGAATATTTAGATAAAATATTTTACATTTTCTAATAATCTATTTATTCTGTAAAATTTTATGATTGTTTTCTTAAAAATGTTATAATATTAAATTCTATATAATCCTTATTAAATGTATCCAAAATAATGTAATAGAATTATTAATCATTGTAGTGATATTTAATTAGTTGATAAAAAACACTAATAATTATTATGCATGAAATTTTACATACACACAATAATAATATTAAATTTTTAATTTTTCTTATTTGTAAAAGAATTTACCCCTTTAGATGGAATAAAATAAATTCCTATAATGTTATTCAAATTCATAATACAATTAGATATAATAAATGACTCCATCATGTATTTATAATAATACTAATTAGTCAAATTAATGGTCATGGTATAAAAATAGATATTACCAAATAATTATGAGTGGTAACTATAAAAAACTTTAGTGTCATAGAGAAATAAACGTAGTTTTTTTGACCTAAATGGACAATGTTTTAGAATATTAAGGGGTGGGATAAATTTTTCACATTCCCTTAATTTATTTTTGGGTTTATTATATCTATCTACAAAATGTTGGAGGATATTATGTGTTTTCAAATCTTGAATTTATATTCCATTTGTGGAGTTGAGGTATTTAATTTTCTGTTGTAGTGTCGTGTATAGTCGAGGTGTTTTGGATAATTAATTTGATTAGACAATGTGATGGGGGAAAAGATCCTTAAATTGGGGAGCCATAGGTGGTAGTTTTGGTGGTTCCTTTTTTTGTGTGTGATTCATCATTGTGTAGTGGCTTCACTATGTAGTCTTGAAGATCAAATCCTGCGAATCTATTTTTTTTGATAATTTCATTATAGAGTCTCTTTTATGGCATATAGTTTCTTAAATTATATCAGAGTAGGGTTTAAAATAGTATTATATGGTTTGTATAATAGGTTATCCATTCCACGATTTTTTGAGTGTTGATTTACATCAATTTTTTGTGGGTACCCATGCTTCATTGATGTTCATAAAAAACTCCTACCATTAAGTTGTGTTGATCTCTATTATGTTGTGGTTCTATAAAAATTATACCTATATAAATTCAAAAACCCGTTAATTTTTTTAATTAAATTATTCTTTAAAAATACTTGGAAACAAAATATGAATCCTCATATATTGTATCCCCTATTTGATATCTCTATTTCCTGGTCCTGGTGAGATTTAGATCATTCTGTCAATGGTCTGAGGAAACCTCATTCAAATTCATTGGAGCTTGAAATCTGTTATATCGTTTTGGATTTTCATATATTTTTAATGATCATGGATATTTTATTTTTTCAACTATCTTATAAAATTAAAAAAATCTTGAATTCCAGGGAATCTCGGAGTTACACAAGTTCAACTTGTAACTCTTTGATTATAATCCCATTGAATTGAATGACTAGAAATATCTTTATTCCCCATTGACTTTTATCCCATTCACATAAATTCTTGAATTTTAACATTTAATCATATGAACCAACTACTAATACCAATTAAATCATTGATAATCCATCCACACTAGAATATCCTTTATAGATAGTAAGTGACTACTCCCTCTGAATGATCGATGGAGATTATTTGGTTTTCTGTGGGTTTCTATTTACTTATGCTATTTACTGTCATAATCTTCCCTCAAGACCTTGATATTTTAGTAGGATGAGTTTTTCATATTATTATTTTAGTCAATAAAATAATCCATTCTATTAAGCTCGGTGTTTTTAGTTAGATCTGGGGAATCATATATTTTATTTTTCAACATTATTTGTTGGTTTACATGAATTTTGGTATTATTATTATAATATATATATTTATTGATTGAATCACTATACTATTAATATATTTTAATGGTATTATATGTGTTATCACTATGATTTTTTTGATGGATTGAATGGGAATATAACCTGGAAGTGGTATGATGATCATTTTCATTCACACCTTCTTTTTTACCTTATTGATATAATACATGATTAATTTATATTTGACTATTTTTTGTTCTTCAGTGTCATTAACTCAAGAGAGGATGAATTGAGTACCCCAATACAAATTTCTACCCAAAACACATTAAAATAACACATTATATAAGCATGTGTTAAGAATGTGTTAAGCATGTGTTAAGAATAAATTTCAAATTAATGTGTAAAGAATAAATTTAAAAGTAATCATTTTTGAAATTAAAATAACAAATGATGATTTATCTTTGAAATTATAAAACAAAACAAAAACACATATGAGATTAAAACAAGGTGTTCGACCTCAACTTAATACATAATATCCTCCACTTGTAAGTATCCTAAAACTGAGTATATAGTTATAACAATAATAATATCCAAATCATGCATTAATAATTAAAAAATATATAACATAATAATTCTAGAATCAAATCATCTTAAAAAAATTTACATGGGAAGAAAGAACAAATAAGAAGTCACACATGAATGGTTCCACCATTTTCATGGTTTAAATATAGAAAAATATACATTTCTATTTCTAGAATGTTGTAGAATATGTAATAGAGATAGTATGTATAAATAAATTGGGAAAAATAACACACTTCACAACATGGGATGCTTCAGTTGTTTAGAGTCCTCATATTTTCCATTGATAGATCTCAAACAAGTTTCTCAAAATTATTATGAAAACAGAGTATCATAGAGGCTAGAAAAATAGTAAATTTTATATCTTTATATGTCCTAAAAATCTTTTACACAGGTGTGTTGGTAATGTTATCCATGTATTTTCCACTTTCACACCTGCATGAGTGTGAGTCACAAACCAGATATGTTCACCTTCGAAACTGCCCCTCGACCTAGCCCATGGAAAGGCCCGAAGGAGATTACCTATCTCTGTGGGCGGGAACAGGGGCCTGGGAATCATAAACAATGGTTTGGGAATCATTTACATGATTTAGGATACATAAAACTATGAAAAATAGTCATCAAACACAATCTAAAAATTCACGTCAAAGAAGACATAATAAAAAGTGCAGAACTGAATAAAATATTATTAACATGAGAAAAAGGTAAAAAAATACAAAAAATATATAAAAGACAACCCAAATACCACCACATGACAAGGGTTTATCCCCCAAAATCCGTCTCCATAACATAGCACAACGGAAGCAACTAGCAACCTGAATTGCCGTCTGTAAAATCCTTTCCCTAACATGTGTAAAATATAACCTAGTATACTTACACCCAAGGTTGTAAGTGGGTTGTGATCCTAATCCCAATAGGGTACCACAAAAATATTCCAGGGGAAAATAATTATTTGATACAAAATAATCCATGTGTTATAAACAAAGAATGGTAGAAATAAGATCTAAAGGTGTATATTTTAAATCAAAATAGTTTTCAAAGTGGGTATCTTTAATGAATATGTAAATTTAAAAAACATGTAATGTAACGCCCTGACCCCAGTTACCCAGAGTCGGTGCATTATTGCGTAACATTGGCATGATCACAAAAGATCAAGTCTCTAAAGACATATTAGTTTAGTATCCTTGGAATCACTAGATACATTCATAAATGTTAAATTACATCATAAAGTGAAAAACTACAATAACAAAGTCTCCATAGTCTACACTCATATCTTCTTCTGACTATCCCTACAGGTCATTCATAAAATACTTCGTCACATCCTAGAAAATATTAAAACATTGAAAGGGGTGAGCTCTAATGCTCAATAAGGATAATAATATTTCGGAATCATTCATAAATATACATTAACATTTAAGGAAATGTATAACTAAAATAAAATCCTTTTTAAACCTGAACTTCAGCATGATATGGAAAAAATAAAATTAAATAATTCCATTTACTTACTCACATGGATATTCTACTAGTTGAATAATTCCATGCAATATCAATAACCACTTTCATAATGATGGAATGCATAATGCCAGACTATCATAACCACGTAGTCAAGGCCTCGTTCTAAGACCACAAATAAGATTTTTTCAAGGCCTCGTGCCAAGTCACTAGATTGTCTCATGAGACCTACCGATGCATTGAGGAGCTATAGCGGGCTCCACCCATCACTTATTAAGTCCAATGCATTCCTAATATAAACAGGTTTAAACATATCATAAACCATAACATAATCGTATCACATAAAACGTGCGTAAAGGAAACATAACATTTCCACTTTTCAATTACAAGATATCAATACAACACATTGATATAATAAAAACCTTATCAAAACCATTTTCAATACCAAAATAAAATAAAATTAAAACTTGGTATTTATTTTTCATTTAAAAAAAGTTATGACTTGTAGAGGAAGCTGAAACTCAAATAATGGTTACGACGGCGGAGAAGCCATTGTCGCCGCATACATACGACAAGAAAAACATTCCTTTTTGTCGTTTAGTAAAACGCTTCATATAAAAAGATTCATTTTGAATAAATGTAAAAGTCAAAGAGGTTTATACACCGTATAAAAGAAATTTGTGTATAAAACAAAATATGCCTCAATGAATGGAGATTGAGACAAAGTACCTTACAAAGATAATTTTTTTAAATAAAATAGATATATTATGTGTGTTCACTATAAGTAAACATAATGAAATTACAAATAATAGATAGGATATAATAATATCATGACATAATTTGAAATTAGGAGATTAACCTAAAGAATAGAAATTGGGTTAAGAAGTTCCCTTACCTCATGTCCGACTTGACTCGATCATTCTTTAACCTCCTGAATAATAAACTAGAGTTAATTTCTATTTTCTTAATAACCTTTTTTCATGTTCATTATTCCTTTTATATCACTTATTACTATGTTAGGAACGTTATGTAATTATTTAAGTTAATGACGATCATTTTGTCGATCATAGGTACTTGAGTCAAAAATAAATTTCTTATATTTACACTTTGTTCATGTGGTGATATATCCATTATATCCAAAATTATATTCATGATATTGAAATCATATATCTCATATATATCAAGTATATACATTCATTTATAATATTCCATAACTTTTAGAGATATGAAATGAAATGCACCGTTCATGGAGACTGTAAGCCGTACGTACGCATGAACGCTACTTTCATTTCTATTTAAAATTTAATGGAATGAAGTTATAATTATATAAAGGTATAATATAATTCCAGTATAATATAATGTATAATACAATTTACTCCATCCTTTATACTTCCCACATATGACATTAACGATTAAAATCACTTTGAGGTGGCGGTAGTCCGCACTACCTAAAATGAAATTATCGCGTTTACCCATAATGGAAATCATAAAGTATGCCACAAATGTGAAATAAATAAGCATAAGGAAAACATAAATATAATATATATATCATATATGAAAATTGTTTCATCAAAATGGCCACCATTAGAGGTGTTATATGAGTGTTGAACAATCATCCTTTCATGAGGCAGAAATTCTCCATCCATAGAAACAGTATGTTTTTTAACCAATAAATGTAGGTGTGTGTAATAGTAGCTCGAATAATTCTTATAAAAACATCCTAGTATATTTGGGATTCTGTTTTTGTTACCAAATAAACGAATAAAAAGAGTTTAGGTGGTTGGATAAGCAAAATAAAACAAAATAACATAAGAGAAGACATTACCTTAAAATCGAGTAACTCTATTGATTTGAGCCAAAGGCTTCCTTGGGAAGAATTCTTCCCAAAGTGAGGCTTCTAGGAGTAAGGGAGGGAAGTTGGGAGAGTATCTGGGCAGATTTTCGCCGAGCCAAAAGGCTTTTAAATTGTGTGTAAGGTGGTAGTGGTGGGGGCCTTTTATTAGTGGAGAGGAGGGGCACTCTTGGAAATTAATGAAATGTTACTTTATTATATAATGAGTTTCAGATTTTTAAGGTCCCACAATTATATAATTCGAGTCTAAGGTGATAATATTTCGAAATATACTCATATGATAGGTTTTTTACAAGTGTAAGACTTGGATTTTACATTATCTTTTCATTTTATTTAAATCGTTAAATAAAGAGGTAATCACTGCATCATCATGGTGTCATAAATAATTTAAATTATTTAATGTCTAAAAATTATAAAACAAATATCATGATGTAGGAAATATTTTTAGCTTTCTAATGAATATTTATAGTCAAAAATATTACTTGTATAACCCCATTTAAAAATTGTTTTAGTAAAACAACATATGTTTGTGACATTTTTATATTAACTTTAAATAAATGTTATTTATGTCATTTTCCTACCATAGTGGCTCCATGGGGTCCCCAAGTTGACCCATGGATTTTATTGGTCATCGATGACACATCCAATAGGGGTATTACAAGTGTAAAGGTATTTTCATATTTTTATAATATCATTTTTACCTTAAATATCACTAATTACCTTTAATCACGATTAATTAAACTTAAAAGTTACTATTCACCAAAAAAATTATATTTTTCCCACTGAACCACATTTTACTTCCTAATGAAAACCATGTTTGTCGGATTTTTGAAAATCAAATCACAGAAGTGGTAATGTTTCATTTAAACGAAAAATTAGTTTTTTAACTACCACTTAGTGGTTTCACTATTCATCAAAAATTGAAGTTTTTCATAATAATGCCAAAATTTCACCCTAAGATAAAATTGATATTCCGAATTTAAAAATGTTGTCTATTTTACAAAATTCCAAACATATAAGTTGAATTCATTAATTTCATAATTAATTCTCGATGTCACAACAAATAGCATGTTTTTAAGAAACAATATATATCAAAAGATTGACAATTGTTTATGTCCAATTTCAAAGTGAAATTAATTCTAATGAGCAACATTGGATAAAATGGTAAAAATATATTATAATTATACTTTAGAACCACTCAATTGTTTAATTTATCACTATAAATTATTTTGATTAAAAAATTTGTTTTTAGGTATTTTTCACTATTCATAAAAAATTGGAAGTTCTCGGAAAAATACAAAAAATCAACATAGGATAATTTCGATATTCCAAATCCAAAAATGAAGTCCATTTTGAAATATAAAATTTATATAATTTCGAAAAGTGGGTATTACTATTCATAACTACTACTTCGATTGGTCGCGGCGTGTTAGAATCTCGAACTTGTGTACAATGCAAGCTATTGCATTTTTGAAAGAGAAGTTTATCATGAAAGCTTGGGGTGTTACATTCTCCCCTCCTTCAATAAATTTCATCCTCGCAATTTGAAAATGTTATTCGAAAATAAAAGGTTGAAAATAGAAAATACCTTTGTGGAAAACCCACATCAGAAATAGGGTTAATAAGAATATAACATTAAAAGATATAAAGATAAGTACAAAGGTCACCCGAGATAGCCCATACTAGGATTATATAAAAATATGGATATGGAAGAAAAACATACCATCAAGGTCTGATGGAGAGTCTTAGAAAACTGGATTAGGAGAAAGTTAACCATAAGAAAATCACTAACTTGTGATTGGTTAAGTAGTCGTTGAATCCCCAGTAGGAAAAGTTAAATGACAATGTTTTTGTTTTAAGTTACCTTTTATAAAGTTGAGGAATTTATTTAGGAGATTTACTAAGAATGTAAGGGAATATAAATACTTGTCATGTAGACTTTCATTCTTTAATAAATTTTTAACACAAAACCATATTTCAGTCTAAAAAGTAATAGAACTCAAAAATATTGTATTTATCCTTATTGTATAAGGTTCCAAATATTAACACATACCATTTAGATTAGTAAAACTATTTTGTAACAACCTGGGACTTCCTGTAGGCTAGTGGTAGTTAATAAAGGCCTGTCGCACGATAATTGTGGGTTCGATTCCTGCATCTTTGTCCGACGTGATGGGTTATGCCCCACCCTGCAGGTTATCCTTTTCCTAAAACTATAGTATTATAATATTCCAAAAATAATCTTCAGAAATGTTTTAACCTTAAACAATACTATCCAAAGATCAACTTAATCCATTCCAACCTTTATAGTTATCCAAAATACCTCTGTCCAGACTTTCTCTAAAAGGAATCTAAATTCCAAAATAAATTGTAACATTATATTCACTAAACAGAGTAAAGTTTCTCTTATTGTCACATACTAAAAATATGAATTCCTTCATCATATTAAAAACTTAATGATAACGACAAATACTGCAATACAATCCTTATATATATCACATTATTTTTATAACCAGAATATAATCCTGGAGTCCAAATGCACCAATACATTAATTATGCCGCTTCAACAGTAGTAACAACATAAGATTGACCTTGATCCCTTAGCCTTTTTTGAGGTAAGTTTCCCTGCCGGTTAGGACATTCATTTGAATAATGCCCCATTTCCCTATAATTGTTGCATTCAACATTGATAGCCTCTTTCTTTCCCTTGCAATCACGAGCCTGGTGACCTTTTTCTCCACATTTAAAACAAACTACCATTCCTTTAAGGCAAGTAACAGGGTGATTCTTCCCACAATTATCGCATAATGGAAAATCCTTCTTTTCCTTTTTCCCTTTATCTGTCTCTTGTTCCACCATTCTCTTCTTCTCTAGCTTTACTTTATTGTCATTAGATTTAGAGAATTCCTTTTCTGTCTTAATAGTACACGAGACAATATCTTCGTACGATGAGAAGGATTGTGATATTAAAGCTCGATGGAGAAATGGTTTTAACCCATTAAAGAAACGATAAATCTTACCTCTTGGGTTATGTATATAATCTTCAACATACCTCACTAACCTTGTAATGTTGCCCTCATACTTTGCGACATTCTCATCCTCCTTTTGTCTCAGACTCAGAAATTGCCTTTCCATATCTTCTCGATGGTCACGAGGAAAGTATTTTTCTAAGAAATGCTCTTTGAACTCCCTCCATTCCATATTCGATACGTCATCATATTCCTTTGCGTTTTGAATCAGTGACCACCACTGATCGGCATCTCTAGTGAGGCGGTAGACTTCCATGACCACCTTTTCCCTTTCGCCACTCCCCAAGGCATGGAATATTTTTTCTAAGGAGTTTATCCATTGCTTAGCTACTAATGGATTTGTAACCCCATTAAATTTTGGTGGTTGTTGCCTCATTAAACGATCTAGCATTGATCCTCCACGTTGCGGATCAGGGTGCTCTATATGAGTAAAGTTATTATTCATAACCGGAGTGAGTTGTCCCAGTATGGTAATAAGTTGATCAGCACCAGTTCTATCTCCAGATCCACAATAATTATCTTGTGCAGGAGGGCAATCCCTACACAGAGTGCGTGCATTGATACAGTTCCATTCCTTCCACTAGGTTCCATTTCTAAACAATGGCATAAACTAGATTAGATTATGAATCAAAATACATAATTCCATACTTGTAAAATACATAACATAAATTGAACTATTTATGGATATAATCAATAAAAATGATTTCTTTGAGAAAGTATATACTCATAACACTTCATAGTGGTTTGTAAAGAAAATGAAAATTATCCAAAGAATATCCCCCGGGAGTTTCGTAACCAAGAGTGCAGCAAGGCCTGTTGTCGTGCACCATTTCCCATTTGAGTCTAGCTCAAATTGGTGTTTTCAGGTTTTAACCCTAGGTACATCTGTGCCAGAGCCGCCTCTACCTGCACGTATCCAGACAGGGATGTATTGCACGGAAAACTCACAACATCTCTATAATACAAAAATTCTAGGATGTTCTTCTATACTAGTCCTCAAAGTCTATCTTTGGTCTATATGCTCTAATCAGAGTTAATCTAAATCTAGCTTTCAAGGTTAGTACTAAACATCCTCTGATACCAACTATAACGCCCCGACCCCAGTTACCCAGAGTCAGTGCATTATTGTGTAACATTGGCATGATCACAAAAGATAAAGTCTCTAATGACTGATTAGTTTAGTAGCCTTTCAAACACTAGATACATTCATAAATGTTAAATTACATCATAAAGTGAAAAACTATAATAATAAAGTCTCTATAGTCCACACTCATATCCTCTTCTGACTATCCCTGTTGGTCACTCATAAAATACTTCTTCACATCCTGGAAAATATTAAAACATTGAAAGGGGTGATCTCTGATGATCAGTAAGGATAACAATATTTCGGAAGCTTTCATAAATAAACATTATCATTTAAGACAATGTATAACTAAAACAAAATCCTTTTTAAACGTGAACTTCAGTATGATATGGAAAAAATAAAATTCAATAATTCCATTTACATACTCACATGGATATTCTACTAGTCGAATAATCCCATGTAATATAAATAACCACTTTCATAATGATGGAATGCATAATGTCAGACTAGCATAACCACGTGGTCAAGGCCTCGTGCCAAGACCAGAAATAAGATTTTTTCAAGGCCTCGTGCCAAGAAACTAGTTTGTCTCATGAGACCTACCGATGCATCGAGGAGCTATAGAGGGCTCCACCCGTCCCTTATTTCGTCCAATTCATTCCTCATATGAACAGGTTTAAACATACAATAAACCATAACATAATCGTATCACATAAAACGCGCATAAAGGAAACACAACATTTCCACGTTTTAATCAGAAGATGTCCATACAACACATTAATATAATAAAAACCTTATCAAAACCATTTTCAATACCTAAATAAAAGAAAATTAAAACTTGGTATTTATTTTTCATATAAAAAATGTTATGGCTTGTAGAGGAAGCCGAAACTCAAATAATGGTTACGGCAGCGGAGAAGTCGTTGTCTCCGCATACGTACGACAAGAAAAACATTCCTTTTTGTCGTTTAGTAAAACTTTTTGTATACAAATATTCCTTTTGAATAAATGTAAAAGTGAAAGGGGTTTATACACCGTATAAAATAAATTTGTATATAAAACAAAATATGCCTCAATGAATGGAGATGTACACAAAGAACCATACAAAGATCATTTTTTTAAATAAAATAGATATATTATGTGTATTCATTATAATTAAACATAATGAAATTACAAATACAAGATAGGATATAATAATATCATAACGTAATTTGAAATTAGGAGACTAACATGAAGAATAGAAATTGGGTTAAGAAGTTCCCTTACCTCGTGTCCGACTTGACTCGATCATTATTTAACCTCTTGAATAATAAACTAGAGTTAATTTATATTTTCTTAAGAACCTTTTTCATGTTCATTATTCCTTTTATATCACTTATTACCATGTTATGAAAATTATGTAATTATTTAAGTTAATTGACAGTCATTTTGTCGATCTTAGGTACTTGAGTCAAAAATAAACTTCTTATAATTACACTTTGTTCATGTGGTGATATATCCATTATATCCAGAATTATATTCATGATATTGATATCATATATCTCATATATATCTAGTATGTACATGCATTTATAATATTCCATAACGTTTAGAGGTAAGAAATGAAATGCACCGTTCATGGAGACGGTAAGCCGTACGTATGCTTGAACGCTAATTTCATTTCTGTTTCATATTTAATGGAATGAAGTTATTATTATATAAAGGTATAATATAATTCCAGTATAATATTATTTATAATACCATTTACTCCATCCTTTATACATGCCACATATGGCATTAACGATTCAAATCACTTTGAGGCGGCAGTAGTCCGCACTTCCAAAAATGAAATTATCACGTTTACCCATAATGGAAATCATAAAGTATGACACAAATGAGAAATACAGAACCATAAGGAAAACATAAACATAATATATATATCATATATAAAAATAGTTTCATCAAAATGGCCATCATTAGAGGTGTTATATGAGTGTTGAACAATCATCGTTTCGTGAGGCAGAAATTCGCCACCCACAGAAACAGTATGTTCTTTAACCATTATATGTAGGTGTGTGTAAGTGTAGCTCGAATAATTATTATAGAAACATACTAGTTTATTGAGTATACTTATGTTGTTACAAAAAAAATTAATAAAAAGAGTTTAGGGGGTTGGATAAGAAAAATAAAACAAAATAACATAAGAGAAGAAATTACCTTAAAATCGGGTAACTCTTTTGATTTGAGCAAAAGGCTTCCTTGGGAAGAATTCTTCCCATAGTTAGGCTTCTAGGAGTAAGAGAGGGAAGTTGGGAGAGTATTTGGGCAGAGGTTGAAAGATCAAAAAGGCTTTTAAAGTGTGTTTAAGGTGGAAGTGGTGGGGGCATTTTATAAGTGGAGAGGAGGGGCACTCTTGGAAGGTAATGAAATGTTACTTTATTATATAATGAGTTTCAGATTTTAAAGGTCCCAAAGTTATATAATTCGAGGATAAGGTGATAAGGGTTCGAAATATACTCATATAATAGGTTTTGGACAACTATAAGCCTTGTATTTTACATTATCTTTTCATTTTATTTAAATTGTTAATTAATGAGGTAATCGCTGCATCATCATGGTGTCATAAATAATTTAATTTATTTAATGTATAAAAATTATAAAACAAATATCATGATTTAGGAAATATTTTTATCTTTCTAATTAATATTTATAGTCAAAAATATGACTCGTATAACCCCATTTAAAATTTGTTATAGTAAAACAACTTATGTTTGTGACATTTTTATTTTAACTTTAAATAAAAGTTATTTATGTCATTTTCCTACCAAAGTGGCTCCATGGGGTCCCCAAGTTGACACATGGATTTTCTTGGTCGGCCATGACACATACAATAGTTATAGGACAAGTTTAAAGGTATTTTAATATTTTTATCAAATCATTTTTACCTTAAATATCACAAATTACCTTTAATCCCGATTAATTAAACATAAAAGTTACTATTCACCAAAAAATTATTTTAATCCCATTGAACCACATTTTAATTCCTAATGACAACCATGTATGTCATATTTTTGAAAATCAAATCACATAAGTGGTAATGTTTCATTTAAATGAAAAATCAGTTTTTTAACTACCACTTAGTGGTTTCACTATTCATAAAAAAATGAAGTTTTTCAGAACAATGCCAAAATTTCACCCTAAGCTATAATTGATATTGTGAAGTAAAAAATGATGTATATTTTACAAAATTCCAAACATATAAGTTTCATTAATTAATTTCATAATTAATTCCCGCTATCACAACAAATAGCGTGTTTTTAAGAAACAATATATATCAAAAGATTGACAATTATTTATGTCCAATTTCAAAGTGAATTAATTCTAATGAACACCATTTGATAAAACGGTAAAAATATATTATAATTATATTTTATCACCACTCAATAGTATAATTTACCACTATAAATTATTTTGATTAAAAAAGTTGTTTTTAAGTATTTTTCACTATTCATAACAAATTGGAAGTTAGAAAAATACCAAAAATTCAACATAGGCTAATTTCGATATTCCGAATCAAAAAATAAAGTCCATTTTGAAATATAAAATTTATATAATTTCAAAAAGTGTGTATTACTATTCATAACTGCTACTTTGATTGGTCGCGACGTGTTAGAATCTCGAACTTGCGTACAATGCAAGCTATTGCATTATTGAAAGAGAAGTGTATCGTGAAAGCTTGGGGTGTTACATGTAAGTTACTGAATTTTACATATAAACAAACCATAATAAAAATATAATATCCAAATAGTCAATGAGAACTCAACATGGGAACACCCATAGGAACTAGTTTGTTGTGAGTCCCAGGTACCTCGCATCTCGGTTTGAATGTAATCATTATAATATAAGTTCTCATGAATGAGACATTAGTAGTGGAATCACCCATATCCTATTCATCCCTAACATCATAATCATCATATTTTTGTTAGTGTTTTCAATGTCAAACTATCTATGTGAAACATGGACAAACCCACTTCGGATAACCAGTATGCTAGTACATGTCTACACACCTAGATTACCATGTTTCCCTCTTTTATCTCAAATAAGTTACACAAGATACAAAATTCATTTTAAACATAAAAACACCAGTTCTGGTCATACACACTCAAAACAGTAGATAAGAAATCATTTCTTAATTTTTATATGTCAAAAAAACATAGAATTTCTATAATCTAATTTCAAAAATTATAAAAAAAACCTTGCACATAAAATCCAGTTAAAATCCAACTTTTAACACCTAATGAAAAATAATATTTCACTAAAAAATAATTGGTATCAATTAAAAATTTCATACTTCCATTCCATGAATTATAAAACATCACAAAATGGTACAACATGGAATGAAAAGGTGAAACACCAATTTTCACACAAAATTGGCACTTAATAATAAATTCTTTATCAATCCTTACAAAAATAGTTTTCACATCAAATAAATGAGATATTAACATAAAATAAATATAAATCCAGAAATCTAACTCATTATACAATTCTTACATATGAAATCAACTACAATATATGTCAAAACCCTCAAATCCTTGTGCAGAACAACAACCGCATCACTGCTGCACCATAATGGAGTGAAAAATTTCTTACAACCACAAAATTGGGCCATGAAATTCAAAAAAAAGCCCCTAAGTATGAAGCCCAAACTTCGGTACATTTCGGGATTCAAGAAAAGTGGAAGAATCCCTATGGAAATGGAAGGAGAAAGAGAGGAAACTCACTTACTTGAAAAACATTGAATAAATCTCACCAAATACACTGGTACTTGAATATCACAGCACCCAAAATTTAAATAGAAGATAAAATAAGGCTATAGAGGTCATGTGGGGACTTAAATGTGGGAAATATACTAAAAAATGAATTATTTATCAATGAAACAAATTTTGTTTTCAAATTTGGACGATTTGAGAATCCTTGAAGACGTTCACCCTATTCCCGGATGAAGATGAGCATTGAAGAGGGAAATTCATACATGGGGTTGTTCCTAGGTTATATTTTCTCTTTTGAGAGTATTAGTAGGAAAAAAATATTAAATAATGAATGATATATTGAAGAATTAAATTATTTTTTAAAAAACAAAAAATTGGCACACAGGTTTGCCCAATGCATGAAAAAATAAACCCAATCAATCATGATTATAAGTTCGTAATGGGTCAAAAATGATATGGTTGTTTTAATATGTCTATAAAGTTCATGTGAGAAATTTAATGAATGAAAAATGTTAAAAAAAGAAAGAGATATAAAATAAAAAGCATTATTTTTAAATCTTTAAATGACCTTGTGGTTTGGCCAAAATCATTATGTAACCACCCATTTCGTCACAAATTCATAAAAAAATGCAACCAAAAAAATAATAGAAATTAATGAAAAATTAATTTAAAATAAGTCATGAATGTGAAAATTCTACCTACTATAAAAAAATTTCCACCATTGGAATGTCTGTTTGAAGCCTAATGACATAAGTGAAACAGAAACAACTCTTCGAACCAAGACATCCTCTCTCATGTCTCAAGCTCGTCAGTCCTGTTTTTTCAGAGGACTAAAACTAGAGGTATAGTCTTCCCTCAAATAACTTTTTCATAGGATTACCCAATAATGTATATTCTCTCAACGACATACAGATCAGTCTCTATGTATGACTCCTCCCAATTCAGCACATGGGATTGATCCGAGTTGTACTTCTTCTGTTGCGAGACATGGATGATGCCATGGGCAGATGTCAACTTATAAGGAAACTATAACTTATACAACACCTTACAAATATAGTCAGTAATATAAAAAAGTCCAACATACTTTGTCATTATCTATCCCTACCTTCCAAAATGGTGATGAACCAGGTGAAGGGACACTTTTAAAAACCCCTAATCACCCACCGAAAACTCTATGTCTTGATGCCTCTAATTAGTGTATTATTTCTGGCTAATATAATCTATCAATAAATTCTTCTAGATCAATATGACCATCTCAGATGTGTCCTGCATATGACTCGACCCCAATAGTGTGGTATCACCAATATCATCCCAACATAGGGGGGCCAACAAGGTCAACCATTGAGTGCCTAAAAGGGATCCTTTCGGATTGAGGATTGGAAACTGTTATTATAAGAAAACTCGACCAATCCCAAATGGGTATCCTAGGAACCTCCAAAGTCCAAAACACTTGTAGTGAGCATGTCCTCGAAAATATGATTCACCCACTATGTCTGACCATATGTATGAAGATGGTATATTGTGCTCATTTTAATATGAGACACAAGGCCTTATAATGTTCATCCCAAAACCTAGAAGGGAAATGGGGGTCTCTATCCATGACAAATATAGACGACACACCATGAAGCCTTACCACATCCTGAAGATATAATTGGACCTACTCATCCACTTTATCTATATCTCTGATCATAATTAAGTGGGATGATTTTTTCCGATAGTAAATTACTACCCATATGGAATTTTTACAACGAGGTGTACGAGGCAGGACAATAATGAAGTCCATGGAGACCACATTCCATTTCCAGGTAGGAATCAGTGAGTCCTATAAAAAATTGGATTGCCTTTGTTGCTCAACATTCACCTGCTGACATATATAGCATATCTACATGAAGTCATCTATGCCTGCTCTCATACCTGGCTACCAGAATTGCTGACGTACATCATAATACATCTTGGTGGAACCTGGATGGACAACCCGCTAAGACTAGTGGCTGTCATGAATCACCACCATTAAAAATGAAAACAGAACCACATAAAAACCATTCAGGTAAAAGATACCCTCGGTGGATGATGACCAGTCAAAATAAATCTCCCCACCAAGAAGAAACTACCTCAACTACTGACCTTGCTTATCACCTGGCTGATCTCATTGAATCAGTTCCAAAAGACAATGGGCGACTCAACGCCATCTAGGGAAACACCTACACTATGCTCCCTACTCTCCGCATGAATCTATGAAATGTGCCCCATCAAAGTCCACTCATCACTAGACTTCCTCAAATCCTGCAATGGTACTCTTCTGCTCAAGGCATCATCCATCAAATTACCCTTTCCTGGGGTGTAGATGATATCGAAGTCAAACTTTTTTATGTACTAAATCCAACATCAGTTCCTCAATTTAAGATAATTCTATGAAAAGATGTTGGCTAATATCTTATGACTAGAATAGACAAAAAAATTATCCCCCAAAAGAATGTGGTGCCATTTTTTTAAAGCATGCATCACAACTACATGCTCCAAGTCATGGGTTGGGTAATTATTTTTGTGTGGTCAGAGTTGGTAGGATCCATACTCCACCAAATGATCATCCTGTATAATCAAACAACAATGAACCATAACTAAAGCATCACAATACACATAATAGCTCATTCTAGATTCTATAAAGATCAACACGTGAGTGGTAGTCAACCACCTCTTTAGCTCCTAGAAGGATTCCTGACATTCTTGGACCCAAACAAACATCATCCCTTCTGGTTGAGTGCGGTCATGGGTGAAACAACCATGATAAATCCATAACTGACCTACTATAGTGTCCTTCATGGATAAGGATTCTCCTGATCTTGAACAAATTATTCAATGGCTCCCAAAACAACACTTCAATTATCTTCTCAGGATCCACTGAAACTCCCTACTCTGAGATCACATGCCCCATAAAAATCACCTATGTGATCCAAAAAGTTCACTTGGATATCTTCCTATAAAGTAAGTGACCTTGAAATGTTCCCAACATGATTTGATAATGATGATCATGTTCCTCCTTGGATACAGAGTAAACCAAGATGTCTTCCAAAAAACACCATTATGAAAGTTTCTCGATATTGGTTTGAGAACCTATTCATGAGATCCAAAAATACCACTAGAGAATTGGTCAATCCAAAGGTCATGAACAAATACTCAATGTGATCGTACGAACTACGGATGGTTGTCTTCGGCATATCTTCCCCTCTCACCAGAGTTGGTGGTTACTCGAAAGAAAATCTATTTTAGAAAACCAAATTTCCCCCTTCAACTGATCAAACTAGTCATCTATTCTAGAAAATGGTATTTGTTCTTGATGGTTACCATATTCATCATCCAATAACCAATACACGAATTGAGGGATTCGTAGGCCTTCTTCGAAATAAAGGATAGAACCGGACCAAGGAGAGGTGCTCGAGAAAATGAATCCTTTGGATTCCAAATATTTCGGCTATATCATTAATTACCAAAACTCATTGAGGGCCATATGATACGAGGGAAGATATATCAGTTGTGTTTCTGATGCAAAATCGATAGAGAACTCCACATCCTGCTTTGGGGGAAACCCTAAAAAACTTATGGGAATACCTTTAGATAATCATACACTAAAATGGGTAACCCACTGTCAAGAGAACGACCATCATCCTATAGCATGACATATAAAAATTGGAAGAAAATTATTCCCAACTATAGGAGAGGAGGTCCTGCAAGACCATTCTGAGGATCCCATTCACCAAGAAGAACTAGAGGAATACCATCAATTTATGTGACACTCACCCACCACCTATAGTAATTAATGTTCCCTTTAATGCGAAAATACCAATCCATGTCGAGGATTGTGTAAAAAAGGTCCATATATAATACCAAGTGGTCACACTCTATCCCCAAACCAAACATAGTAAGTGCCCATTGACAAGCATCTGAGACCCTGCTCCTTCTCCTTACCAAACTGCACCCCCAACTCCATCATAATAGATAACAACTCTTTTGAAAAATTCATAGTACTTACAAATCAAGAAGATATAAATGAAATATAAGCTCTAGTTTCAAAAAGAATGACAACTATAGAAGATGCAATCAAGACGATACCTCAAAATTTAAAAGTCCTCGCATCTGATCCTACTGGTGCCTACTCCACCACATGAAGATGCATTCTCTCTGCCTAAGAATGACCACTAACTTTTGGCTATTACCTAACATGGATCTATGCAGAAGACGATCTATCCCTATCAACACAACCACTAATCCAAGATCCCTATGTCCTCAATGGCTATAACTGAGCTGGAACTCCCTTAAATGCCATTGATCCTACCCCTTTATGGAGTGGAAATTCCATACTACAAAAATAATGCACGTGTACCATACATCCACAGTAATATACGGGCATCAGAAGAGCGGTCCATGATAGTCAAGTGTTCCCTAGACTCCCACATTGGTGGAACACAATAGACCTTTTGTTAGAATCCACTAATGAAAGCTACTTGAATGGTTGGTCTGAACTACAACCTCTCTTATTCCACTACTGCTCTCGCTTCCTTTACATCACAAAATAATTAACATTTCCTATCACTAGTATAGCTCCAAAAAAAACCTTCCTCCCATTTTGGTCATTATTAACCTTAAAATCTTCGTCAACCACCTCGGTTTAAGTCTTCAACTTGAATAAGAAGACCTGGGAATATATATTTGGATGCAAATCCCTCTCGAACGTTTGATGCATAATCTTCTCATTGAATATCATTTCCAAAGAATACTGGAACAACTCAACCAAATTTTCTTCATACTCCAAAATGGAAATGTACCCCAGAACCAACTCTATAAATTCTCTAGATCTAGTATATGATATGACTTCAGGGAACTACTGGTCGTTGAAGGTAACCTTGATGTCCTTCCATCTCATTTGCTCATGCTTCGAAGCATGAATCACTTATTCAAAAGATCTATGGCTAGAAACCTTTACCAAAAAATTGAAACACTTGACCTTGAACTCCTTTGTTTTTTTAGGAACTCAAACTTGTGTTTAATCTTCTCGAGCCACTCCTATGCTTCCTGGGGTTCTATGGGACATTAGAAAGTATGATCCCTATTCTTTAAGAACTCATGGGATTTTTTCTTCCTAGGACTAGAATCTAATTCCTTGGATAGGGCAGGAGTGAGATCTACACCTTATCCTAGGGCTTGGATAGCCCTGACCGTATCATCTACCATCCTTGGATCAATAAGTGAGGGAGAACCTTCTTCCGTGTCCTCCTGTGGGTGCATGAGAGCTTTATGGAGAGGCATGATTCTATGCAAGTAAATAGTCACAAAATTAATAATTAGATCAACAATTCTGAAAAAATTCATAAATTACATAAAAATAAATAATTCATACATAGTGAAATAATGAAATAAACAACCACATCACTCCCACCCGATGTCTATTGGTAGTCTGTAGCCCGCACGTCCCACCATGAAGAGAAGTGAAACAAACAATAACAACATCCCACAGAGACTCAAGGTTTGTCATGATAGGTACTAGCTTGGAACCATACTCATAACCAAATCATCGAGCCTCAATATTCCTAGTTCCTATCTAAATGTACTTACCCCAAAATAATAATATAACCAAAAAAAGATAGACCTCCTCTGATTCCATTTTCTCAAAAATCTGATCTAGTTTCCTTTGAATCTGTCCGCTGACCTATCATGTGGTAGGTCCCGAAGGATGTTCCCTATCCCCATGGTCTAGATAAAGTTACCTGGTATCAGAAACAATGGATTGGAAATGATTATATGATTTTGGAAACATAAAACAACAAAACCCAATCAATAATCTGAATATGAAAATTCATTCCAAACAAGACTTAATAAAAATTTCATAACTAAATACATGTCCCTTAACACGACACGAGAGGTAAAAAACTATGGAATTTGTAGAAAAACAACCCAAATACCTCCACACGACAAGGGTTTATCATCCACGAGCCGTCTCCACAACACCGCACAAGAGATGTAAATAGAAACCTGAACCACCATCTACAAAAGATGTTCCCCTACCTATATCATACATAACCATGTATACTACACAAAAAGTTGAATGCATTGTGCGAGACTAAATCCAATAGGATACCACCCAAATATTTCAAGTTATAATAATTTTATGATAAAAACATTTTTAACTGTTATAAACAAAGAATGGTAGCAATAATTTCTAATGGCGCATCTTTGAAATGAAAACAGTATTCAATGTGGGTAACATTAATGAATGGGTACATAAAAATAAAAAATTTAACATAGTTAATTCACCATCAAAACACACTATAATCTATAGATAAATGCCAAATATTCAATGATAATTAAACATGCGAACACCACTAGGCTCTACTTAGATGTGAGCCCCATGTACCACACATCTCAATGTGGAAGTAACAATAACAATATTCATTCTCATGTATGATCCACTAGTTGAGCAATCACCCATAACCTAGAGGTCCCCAGAATCATCATAATCATCACCACAGTTTTTTAGTGTTATCGATGTTAAAATTTCTATGTGAAATAGGGACAAAACTACTATAGATCACTAGCATGCTAGTACATGTCTTCCCACCAAGATACCCGAATTTCCCACATTTTTCTCAAACAAGTTCCACATGATACAAACTACCATTTTCAAATAAAAACACTAATTTGGGATATACACAATCAAAATAGTAGCTAAGCATTCTTTTCACCATTTTTATAACTAGAAAAACAATAAGAATATCCAAAAAAAAATTCATAAGTTATAACAAAATATTTCACATAAAATCCATTTAAATCCCCTATTTTAAAATGAAATGAATAAAAAAATTTCATAAAAATATAATTGGAATCACTAGAACATTTGATAAAGACATTCCATTAATTATAAAAAAACCAATTTGTAAAACATGGGATTCACAAGTAAAACATCCATTTTCACACAAAATTTGTACTTCACAATCATCCACATTAAAATTACAAAGAAAAATAATTTTCACACCAAAAAAAATGAAAGAGGAACTTAAATATCAATATAAATACAACAATATAACTCATTCTACAATTCATATATAGGTAATCACAAACCATATAATTCAAAACCATCAAATACTTGTGTGGAACTTCAACCGCACCACTGTTGCACCACAAAGAAGTGAAAAAGAACCTACACCCACAAAATTCAACCAAGAAACTAAATAAAATAACCTTATATATAATGAGAAAAAAATTTACATTATGGGATTAATGAAAAGTGTATGAAACCCTATGGAAGTGTAGGGAAAAAAGAGAGGAAACTCACTTACATGACTAAATTTAATGAAATCTCCCCAAATGCACAAGTTGTTTAATCTACCAAAATTAGAAATTGAAATGGAAGTTCAAAAAAAGTTGATGAGGTAAAGTGATGATAGAAATGGGGGAAAAGGATTAAAAAATAAATGATTTATGCATGAAATGAAATGAATTTTCAAACCTGGAGGATTTAAGAAACCTCGATGAAGTTCACCCTAATCCCCGATGAAGATGATCTCTATAGAGGGAAAATGGAAGATGGGTGTGCCCCTGGGGTTTGTAGTCTCGAGTGAGATGTAGAATTACTGAAAAATATTAAAAAACGAATAAGATATAAATTAATAAAATTATTTTTTTAAAACATGTAATGGGTTCTAGGGTTGACCTAATGCCTGAATAAATCACCCAAACCCAACATGATTATGTGTTCCTAATGGGTCCAAAAGGATATGGTGGTTTAATAGATTAGGGAAAGCTAAGTGGGAAATGAAATAGATGAAAAATAATAAAAGTTAAAGAGTTATAATAGGAAAAATTTGTTTTTAAATCCGTAAATGGGATCACGGTTTTGCCCCAATCATGATGTAACCACCAATTTCTCCTAAAATTCATTGGAAACCCCCACAAACAAAGCTATAATATAAATAAATGAAATTACACTTAAAATTAGTCATGGATGTTACAATTTGTGTGTGTGTATCACAGAGGAGGAATATATTTTGATTATATAGCTCTGTAGGTACAAATTATCAATTGATGAAAAATAAAAAATATATCATGCTTCCTCGTATTTAGATCAAAATCAATAAAGATGTGAATTTTTCCTCAATGCAGGTGTAGTGTATATTAGAAAAAAATATTAATAAATATACATGAGTTTGAAATTCATTTACTCCCATCAAAAATATGTTTGGATGATTAAATTAAAATTAGAGATTAAACATTAAAAATATCATGGAAAATATCATGTGGTAGCATAGATCAATAGTATAACTTCATAACTGATGGGAGATATGATCAATGGTGGATCTGGTCATGTGATAAACGATTTAGGATGGTAGATTTGGTTTGGCAGTAGATTATGTCTATAAATAGATTATGTATAGAAGTAAATCATTTTTGGTAGTATGAAAAATCTTGTAGTACATCCATTTTGCTATAGATCATTCATTGTTAGGTATCCATTGGTAGTTTTTCTTCACAATCATTGGATGTAGTCATCAGTATACATCCATCATTAGATTGGTTTTTCGGATGGTGGGTTAGCTCTAGTGGTATATTATTATTAAATATGGTATATGTACTCAATGGTAGATCCATCACCAGTAGATTTTGGAGGTAGATGTAATCCACTAGAAGATCTAATTAAACTAATGATAGATCATCAAAGACAATGGATGATGTCTTTGAACAGATGGTATATATTTATAAGTAATGATATACTTTTACTTATCCATGTTTCATCATAATAATATAAAATATCATAAAACATTAATCTTAATAGAAACATAAAAAATGGTTTTTGATCATTATAATGTGGACATTCCAACAATATCTCCCATTTATGATCACAAATCATGGAATTGTATGACCATGAATATTAAACAAACTATTTACCTATGTCAATGAATTTTAAAAATACTGGTATGTCAAACATTTTAAATTGCTAATGTGGGATAAAATGGTTTTTTTTTGAATATGGATATCAAACTCATACACTATCAAAAAAATTATCCCCCTTTTGGGTTTTCATAAAACATAAGATTTATAAGTGAAAAGGAAAATAAATAATACAATATGAATAATATATATGATTAAAAAATGATTGGTATTCCTTAAAAATAAATAAAATGTATAATACAATACTTATTAATGTTAAATCCTAGTTCAAATAAATATCAGCTTGATTGCATTGAGGATCAATTGGATATTTTCAAATTCCAGATAGAGGAGGTAGAGGGGTTGAGGTTGATGGTGCATCGGTAGAGATAGGAAGCTCCCAGATCAAGACTTGCCTGAGGTGCTAAAAAATGCATCTACCGACATGTTAAATGGATGATATTGAGGAGGATGGGGTGTAGAATATCATGAAGAGGATATGGCTGATATAAGAATGGATTTTGGTGCCTCCACTATATTCCCAGATATATATAAAAAAGTCTTCCTTAGATTCAAAAACTAATTAATGATGTTCCCACCTCTTGTCATTGTTGTTAATATGTCCTTATTCTCTTCCATAAACTATTATGGAGGGGGTTAACACTATAATATATTTCACATACTCTTTTAATTCCCTAGTCAGAGGATGAATTCATAGGTTCTTAGTATGAAATATAAAAGGATAATTAATATAATGCTTGGTATAAATTCAATAAACATAGTATTTTAATTCTATAATGATAGTATCTGTTTTATTTTTAGGTTAATTCAAACATTCCCTAACCAAATTATATACATGATCACCATGTTTCATGCACCACAAAAAGATATCATGATAAGATGTTCTAATATCCTCCTAGATGAAATGCAACACATCTCTCACAATAACTATGATCATGTCACCATAAGTAGAATATATAAGAGGTAGATTTGTGGATTTAGAGGCAACAACTAGAGGAATTTTTTCCAACATCTGTTTAATAGATGACTGGTTGGAAGAAAAATTATCTCTCATATACTCTATCGTAAACAACATTACTTCATCTCATTAGCCAATATTATATTCCTAATTTAATCTATTGAATATTTAATATAATATTAGGATAAATATAGAATGTGATTAACTCAATGATATTCCTAGTATCTTCGTTAGTAATAAGAGTTAATATATGAGTTTTTGATATAAGAACTTATCTAAAATTTGAAGTAATTCTCTCACTGAAGGTTCCTAGTTCACCTTTACCAAATAAAACTATAATGGTACAGAATATGATGGAAATATATAATGAATATTCTCTAAGATAGAATTTGTAGCTTCCTCATATTGAGGATCTACTATAGGAACATCTGATTTGAAGTATCAAAACTTCCATGATCCATAAATTTTATAAACCTAACATCTCTTAGGATATTTTCATAAAACCATGTTAGGAGGTCCAAAATTCCCTAGGGGACTAATCTAATAATTATCATTACTAAAATATTCATTTGAATCGTGGTAGAAGATTCTAAGAAACATGGAGAGAGGATATGCCCCCCCTAGATGCATCTTCATCCTCAATTGTGGAATAATGTTAACATTTATGAACATATCGATGACTTGCATACCTAGGGGATTACTCCCCCTCAAAAGATGATATATGATTATCTATAAAAGAATAATCCTTTACTAGAGAATGATACTAAAAACAATAACATTATCATGAACATTTTAGGCTTGATATCTATCACCATTAAAATCCTTAAAATCATCTAAAATCTATAAAACATAAATTTTTTAATTGGAAATATCATAAGAACACACAACTTGTACTTCTTATTATAATTTAGTATCATTTTCCTCACATTAACATAAGGGATCTCTTTATCATGGAGATAAATAGAAGGTCTAGTATATTTATAAGAATCCTATGGTATACTGACGACATCTATGTCACAAACTTCTTCAATAGTGATAGATACGTCTTCTTATATTCTTCCATCTTCTTCTTCTTATTCTGCTTAATAATAATAGGAATCATACACAAACTCATATATCTCTATGAATGGGGAAAATTTATTTTTATGTCTCATAGGTTGTTCCACATGATTAAAATCGTTATAGAGCTTGCCAGTTTTTCTACCAATTTATTCTTCCATGTATTCAATTGAAAATAATTGTTTTACAGGTATACTAGATCAAACAATAACCCCCAAATCATAACTCTGCTTCTTCATTCTCATCTACCAAGACCTCTGATTAACTTATAGATTATATTAAATTAGGATATATCAAATGGTTTATTATATATTTTTTCATACTCATCTTTATCATATGTACCATAAGATATATCTAACGATTTATTTTATTCAATATTTTATTAGGGGATAAATTTAATGCATCCTGGTACCTCATTATACTAAAATCACCATTCTTGGGACATATAATGTGTGGGATAAATATGAACAGGATTATACACTCACCATCAAGTACGTTAGAAATATTTATTCCCACTGTATCATTTACAGTTAATTATAAAATATCATCCCCAAAAATAAAAAGATCATTCTCTCTTGGAATATGATAGTCATCTAAAATACCACAGTGAGGTACATTTCAGAGTCCATCCCATTACATTGAATGAAATCAAACCTTTTTTTCATCCACCAAATAGCTAATCACATCTTTCTAATACAGAAATTAATACTCTTCATACTGATAACACAATAGACCATAAAAATAAATATTGGTTTATCATTCAGAGAAAACAATTTCATGCGTCCCTAATCTAGAATCACCTTTATTTTCTAATACATACTCAAAATCATCCAATCAACATCAATATCTTTCTATGAATCAATGACATGAGTCACAAGGTAGTATTTTATGGTTTGTCTATATCACAACTTGATACTCCTTGAGACTTATTCACATGAAAATATCCTTCTAGAGATGAAACTGAGGGGTGTTTTACTCTCAATATTATACTAAACAAAGTGGTGAAAGAATAGCATGGGGAACTTTTAAGGCTAGGGGAGAATGTAAGTTAGTAGATTTTTAAGGTAGGCATGAGAGAGAGTGTTTCATATTTGGATTTTAGATCAATTATATCATTTTTGGATTTGAGGTTTAAAAAAATAAAAAAATAAAAAAAATAAATAAATAAAATTCTTAAACATGTATACTAGTACATTTAGTAATTTGAATAAATAATTGACTAGTAGATTATCAATGGTGGATCCCCTAATGGTAGATCATGAACTGTAGATCACCAACAACATCAAGGAGTGGATCACCACTGGTGCATCACACAAAGATGGATGCTACAATGTTGGATCACCAATAGGGTATGTTTTAAGATAATTGATTAATGAAAGTTTTTCATTCCTAGTTCACATTTAGCTTAATCTCTCGAAATTTATGGTCCTTTTAAAATATTAACAATATTATGTGCATTCCCTATGAATTCAAGTGTTATATCATGTTTATTTAAATGATCTCCCAAAATGTAATTTATTATATCAATATAGTTTTCCCCAGAATGAGATACAAGATTCTTGGAAATAATTATGGTTCTTGTATTTTCACAATTTATAGGGAAGTATCTAAATATATATTTTTAATCTATCAAAGTGTGTTTCATCTATAAAATATATTCCCTCAAAATTCGTTCTTCTTTATACTGAACCACCTAAGTAGTAAATGCTATATAATTTTTACTTTTAATATACCATGAAACTAGTAAATTACCCAAATTATAGAATTCTCAAAATGTTCTTTTTGGACTGAAATACAACAACTAAATTCAACATTTAACTAACTCGCTAAATCAATTAATTTTTCACTAGGAGAAAACATTCCAATTTTTTTTGTACACTTGAGGTATTGGAAAATTATTTTTACATAAATTCAATGAAAATATTTAGGATTTTCATGAAAATTACTACAAATACACACAATAAACATAATATATGGTCTTCTGTGATTTTAGTATATAATGTTTCACATAAAACCACTATAATTAGTATCATCAAATGACTTTTTAGTTTCATAAATATCATGTTTACAAGTTGTACTCGTGGTAAGTTCACTAATCTTTGTTTTATGCAATGAAATACAATTTAAAATGTATTTGTTGTACTCAAATTTATTTAAAATAATTAAATATTTAGTTTGAAAATATTTAGAACTAAGAAATAATTTATGTTATCCAATTAAATTCATTTCAAATTCAATTTTCATCATTTTAAAAAAATTGAGCATAACGATTTTTTAGAATATCGAAAAATTATATCATAATGAAATTTAACTAAAATGTATTTTGAAATTACTTTTATAAAAAAGATTTATTAGTTATTCCTTTAGTAAAACATTTAGAAATCATAAAAAAGCTAAGCCTATCATTCAAAGCTCTATGATATTTTTTAAATCTATATAAATATTTTGTCATGTTAAACACATGGTTTAAAAATGGGGATTTTTAAATGTTGGGCGCCATTAAATAAAAACATCATCAACTATATAACCATTTAATAATGCACTCTTGATGTCCATTTTATTATATTTGAAATATATATACTGCATTGTTAATTAGTATTCTAACCGCTACAATTCTATCCATTGTGTAAAAAGACTCCTCATGGTCAATAGCCTCTTCTTGACTATATCCTTATGCAACCAATCTATATTTATTTATGACTATAGTACATGAGTTATCTACTATGTTTCTAATAACCCACATAGTTACAATAGTCAGTTTGTATTTAGGATTATATACAAATTCCCAAACATTATTTCTTTCAAATTTATTATATTATTTTAGAATTCCCATCACCCATGATTAATAATTGATTGAATCAATGGTATTCGTAGGTTAAATATTTGAAAACAATGCTTCAAGTTCCACTTTATTTTTGGGATAATCTTTAGTTTTTGTACCTTTATCAAGATCTCCAACAAGATAATTTAAAGGATGGTATTATTGAGTCCAAATAGTTATTGGAATAGAATGGCTAGATATCTGACTGTCTTCTAAAAGATTTGTTTCAGGTATAGGGTTTCCTCAAAACAAGATGATTTTATTCTTTTTTCACCGAACCTTTAAAACGGTTGACTTTTATATTTTGATTTCATAGATCAATTTCCTTGTTATTAAAAGATTCTGTTTGTTCATGTGGATTTATTTAAACAAATTTTATATTAAAATATTCCTTCAAATTATTTTTTCTTTTATTAAAAACCTTATATGATTTAATAGGTGTTTAATAACCATGATAAATTACTTCAGTACTATTGGAAGAATATTTATCAATATTGATTGTAGTATTAATAATAAAAAATTGTAACAAAAAACTCTAACATAATTAACCTTTGGATTTTTTTAATTTCTATAATTTATAATTAATTTCATTCAAAATAAGTCTAATTAAAAGTGAATTGATGATATAAAAAGATTTATTCACATGCTTTTCCCAAAAACCACTTGTTGGTCATACTCATTGAGCATAGTCCTAGACATTTCATGAAGGGTTAAATTGGTCATTTCCAATAAACCATTCTATTGAAGGTTCCTCACAGTTGGAATGTTTTTATTATATCCATTTGGTGAGAAAAATGATTCAGAATATTAATTTTCATGCTCACAATCATGTTAACTTCTAATGTTCTGAATTTTATGTCCAGCAATATTTTCTACAAATTTGGAATACGTGGTGATGTGAGAACAAACATAAATTTTTTGAGCATCAAATAATACCCACTTATATCTAGAAAATCTATATACTAGAACATAAATATAGTTCTTCCCATTTGAGTTTTAAACATGATAAGAACCAAACATGTCCATGTGAACTAAATCTAGTGTTTGAGAATTTGAAAATACATTATTTGATTGGAAAGTTATTTTTTTTAGTTTTCTTTTTGACAAGGGTTATACACAATATCATTTGGAAATTATAGTTCTGGTAAATCACTAAGGTATCCTTTCCTAGATATATCTATAAGTGAATTATTATTCCACTGTTCTAGCCTCCTATACTAAATCCATGATTCTTTGAGAAAATTACTTATACAGGAAATGTTTTGAGAAATAAGAGAATTTAAATTCAAAGTATAAACATTGTAATTTTTAAATTAGTAAAAATTAATCAATTTTTAGAGTAAAAAACATTTCAGGTGTTATTTTTAAATATAACACAAAATACATCATCACAGAGCTATGATATACACAATATATTATTCGTTTTTACAATTAAAAATAAAACATTATAAATTAAAATACTATTAGAGTTTCCAATTTGACAAAATCCAATGATTTTTACTTTGGAATTCTCATCAAAAGTGACCTGTCCACCGTCAACTATGAGAAGGCGTCTTAAAAATTAAATTTTAATCACCAAAAAACTTCAATACCCAAACACTTATTGGGTCCCAAATTGTTAATTAATCAAAGAATTAAAATTCCATAATTGCATAAAAGGATTCTTATAAGAAATCTATGGAATTTTAGAAATAACAATATTTTTAGAATTATAAGAATAGAAACTATTAATAAATTTTTCATAATTAGATAATTGAATAAAATTATTTTTTTATGATCTGTAATGATTCCGGAAAATATCATATTCTAGTTATTTGGGAGTAGTCTTCATTCTATGAATCTGAGTCAATGAATTTCTTCCATTTTAAAATATTTTCAAAATCTTTTTGAATTTTTCATTAGATAAATCTTACTCATTTTTATATCTTATAAATTTGGATTATTTATATTTTACTATATAAATATCCTTCTTAAAACTAGTAGTTACAACATGATTATTCTTTATGTTTCCATATTTTTCTTTATGTTTATTAAAATTTTCCCAGAAAATATTATAGTATTATAAATTTTATTCATTTTAAATGATCCAATCACTATTTTAATCTCTATAATGATTATAAATAATATTGGGGCATACAGGAAATACACTAGATAACTTATATTTGTTTTTTATAAAATAAATTTTTGAACAATCATGGTTTCCTTCTCCACTTGAATATAGTTGACATGAGCTATCATTTAAACTATTCTATGTTTCCATTATATATTTCTTAGTGTTGTTCTTCCTATCATCATATTTCTTATAAAATTTATTATAGAATAGTCAGCTTCAACATGACATCTTCTATTTCATTCATAATATACTATTTCATTCTTAGTATCATCATTTCTCAATTACTTTCTCCAATTACCTCTATTTTTATACTTTTCATTTTAAATGGTTATCCAAAATAACATATAAATTTAATATAATTTCTTTACTCTTCTATCCAGGTGGTATATTTCTTCATCACTATCATTTGAGTGACTCATTATCACATATCTTGTCATCTTCTATTAGGTTTTTTTAAAAATTAGTTTTTGAAGGATGAATATTTCCTCTTCGTTGAAAACTATTATTCTCTGTTCACATGCAATTATTCATACATAATAATATTTCTTATAAGTTCATTTACTAGAAGTGTAAGGATGTCATATGATTCTATAATAGATATAGATATTCTTATCAATCTTTCTAGTAATCATAAGATAAGTCACATGACCTGAACTTTGTTGGTGATCTTATTTCTCATTGCATGAATCATGATAACTATCTCAGTTAACCTAAGATAAAAGTCATAAACCAGTTCATCAATTTTCATAATAAATTTTCATATTAAATAGTTTATGTGTTTATGTTCATTTATTTGACATTAGATGTTCCTTCTGGGGAAAATTAATGTATCCCAAATTTTAAATGTAGTAGAATAGGCAAATATTCTATTGAACTAATCTTCAGCCGAACCATAGTATAAAGAATTCATGGATTTATAGTTATTTTCATAATGAATTTTAGTGGAACGAATCCAAGTATCTCAAGTAATTTTAGTTCTCCCATATTGTTCATAATTTATTATCAAGATATCAAAACCCATACTCTATAAGTTAAATTTCATTTTAATCTTCCACTGAGCATAGTATTTTTAATTAAAATAAGTAATTATTTTTATAGAATATCCCAGTCATCTATTATTTTCCATATATAGTAAATTTAAATATATATATATATATATATAAGACCTTTAAATGATAACAAAATAATAATTGAAAAGATAGTCAAAATTCTCCTTTGACACTTAATGTTGGTCAGAGTGACTAACTTAATAAGGGTAAATTGAGTACCTGATAAAAACATCTATTAAAAACCCTATAAAAAATCCCCAAAATTAATTAAAAACACCCATTTAATCAAAATAGTATAATTATATAAGTGTTTTCTTGTAGATAATTTCTCAATGAGATATTAGGTAACAATTAAAACAATATTTGAAATAATTTAAACTAATGAAACTATATTACTTAATCAAACTCCATAAATAAACATAAGTTAATACTGAATATAAAAGGAATGTTTTTTTTATAAATTAAAACAAAATATTTAGATTCTTCTTGAAATGGAAAAACAAAACCAAGACATATATCTAAATAAAACTAAGATTTCAGTCACAATTTGAGGCATTATCCCCTACACTTGGAAATCACCTTCTTCCAAAAAAATTATAATAATTATAATCTAATCCAAATCTATGACCATGTATTAAAAACAAAAAAAATCTGTGATATGGCAAGAATACTCATTCATAATAATAATTTTAATGATAAAAAATTGGTCACACATGACCTCTTCTACTATTTAAATTAGTATAAAAATACATAAATATTAGAGGGTGTCTACCACACTCCAGTTTAAGAATAGGAGACAATTTCTAAAAATAAATATAATAATACAACACACTTACCAAAATAAATTCTTAAAGAATAAATTTTTTATGATATATAGATAGAATATGTGATAATGCTTAATCCATGATACTTAAGTTTTTCAGACTGCACAAGTTTATCATTGAAGGATCTTAAACATGATTGTTAGAATGTGAAGAAAAACGATTATCATAGAGTCTAGAAAAATAATTCTATTTTCTTTTTGAATATATTCTGAGAAACATCGACACATGTGACATATTATTGATATTATAAGAATTTCACACTTTTCACAAAACCTTTTATATATTTGTGTATATACAATAAATGATCATTATCTTCAAAATATATAGCACTATAGGTCCAAATTATATATTGAATAATAATAATAAGTATATCATGGATATCCATATTTGGAACCGAATAAAGAAAACTATAAATTTTCCTTCAATATTTTTGGGGAATTTATTATGAAAAAATGATTAAAAAATCCAATCGAGTCATGATTGAATTAACTCCCATAATATAACTGTCGGAGGAATTAAATTCGAATTAAAGGAAAAATATTAATGGTACTGTAGACCATATCTGGTGGTAGCATATAACAATATTATATCATCTTAAATGGTGGTAGAAGCGATCAGTGGTAGATCTAGTCTTATGGTAAATCATGTCTGCAGGTAGATCTAGTCTGGCAATAGATTTGGTTTGGCGGTAGATTTGGTTTGGGTTATATTAGGTCTGGTGGTAGATCATGTTTATTTTCAGAACAATGTTGGGGATAAATCTTAATTGTGGTAGATTATTCACTAGAATGTTTCTAATGGTATTTCTCCTTCACTAATAGTGGACATACTCATTTTTATATGTCCATTAGCAAATCTATTCTACCGATGGTGGATCTGCTATAGCGGTAGATCAGTTGTGATGATGGTAGATGTCCCCAATAGTAGATGCATTACTAGTAGATTCACGATGTGGATGTAATCCACTAATAGATCTGACTTAACTAATAGTAGATCATCACAACCAATAGTATATATCTTTTAACTTAGGGTGGAATCTCAAAACTAATGGTATATTTCTACTTATCCATGTTTCATCACAAAATGATGTAATATAATAAAACATTAATATTATTAGAATTTTAAAAATGAATTGTAATCCTTAATATAATGAGCTTACAACAATCTATCCATTTTTTTCTCACAAATCATGGAATTTTATATCAATTTTTATAAAATAAAACATAGACCTAATTTGATGAATTTGAAAAATAATGGTCTATTTAACATTTTAAATTGCTAGTGTGAGTAATGATCGTTAATTATTGAAAAATAATTTTAAACATAAATTCAATGAAAAATACACCACCATTTGGTTTTAACCAAAATTGAAGACTCATAAAAGAAAATATAAATTAATAATTCCAAAAAAATAATTGATAAACTTCATAAAAATAAAAAAGTCATTGGGAACGCCTCAAAAAAATACAACAGAAAATAAAATCCATATTAAAGACTAATCTTATTCAGAATGAATCTCATCTAGATGGTATGTACGATAAATAGGATATGTTCTTTTTCTTGATTCAAGAGGCATAATTTTAGATTTTTAGGTTGTACATATAGAAATTGGAAGCTCGCAGATCACAACTGGCCTAAGGTGTAACACCCCAAAATTTTGTCAAATTTTCATTGAAATTAATTTAAATATTTCTATGTTATTTATTTCACAAAACACATAGTTTATATTTCAGTACATGCAACACAATTTTTTTCTTATGTTACTAAAAATGTTACGTTTTTTCATATATTTCATTAAATGTAAGACCTAGTTTTTCCCCACTATAATGTAGTATTGATGTTATTATAAAATATTGTCATATTTTTCACCTAGGCATTGTATTTTTCGTTATGAATAATATTTATTAAATTATGAAACTATGTCTTAACCATATATATATATATATATATATATAAGAAATAATTATTTTTTGATCAATTAGCTAAAAATGAAAATAAATGCCTTTTGAAAATATAGGAAACATTAGCAGGAAAACTATATTTATGAAGTTAAGCACATTATACCTTAATATATTAATTAAAACACATTTATAAATTATATTAATGATATATATAAATATATTATTCATTCAACTATATAACATTCAACTTGTTTGTTTTCTATATAAGCGGTATGAATAAATCCATTTTTACGCGTAAATACAAATATTCTTTTTAAAAAGTAATTGTATTACCTTTAATAGTGTGCCTATTTTAATTATAAATTTTTAAAATTTTAAGAATTATATTTGAAAAAAAAATTATTTATGAAATCATAATCTCATAATTTACTTTGTGTAAATTGTGTAATTTTTTTTGAGATGTTTCATTTTTTGAGGAATATTAAAGAACTCGAAATCTTATTTGAAAAATGAATATTCATTTCATTTATTTATATAGAAGAATTAAATTTTAAATTTGTTTTAAAGTATATTTAGATCAATTATAAATATATAAAAACATTTTATTTAATTTAAATTAATTTCCAATTGAAAATTAATAGGAAAATATTACAAATACTTGAGCATTTTTACATTGAAAACACTTTGTATCGTCCCGCCAGCTATATTAATATTAATTAAATTTCTACCACATATGTGTTTATAATATAAAAATTAAATTAAATATTTTATAATAACATTAATTTATTATATTTATTATATTAAACGTAGTTTCTGAACAAAAAATATTATTGAATGTAAATAAAATATTTTATAGGGATTAGTTAAAAACATGTTTTCCTCCTTATAAAACATTAAATAATATGTTTAAATAACCAAGCAACATGTAAAAACTTAATCTCCATTGATATTTCCACCATATGTTCCCTTTTATATACACATTACTATTATTTTATAACCATGATGTAAGGGATACCACTCAATAAGTTTGACATTTTTATATTCTCAACAATATCACTCCTCCTCCACTTTAAATGTTCACTCGCCCTCCTCACATCTTTACACATAATATGACTTTTAAATCATTGAATTCCTACCCAAATAATATCTAAAGATACCTCCTCTGATACTAGAATCCTCACATTGGTAATGAATCAATCCATGTTAGTCCTTTGGTCAGCAAATGAAATTTCCCAAAGATAAAGTAACATAATTCAATAAAGAATTTTGTATAATTTCTTCCTCCCCCCATAAAATTCATATTATTAGACGATTATAAAATATCATAAGTATAAAAAATATAATTAAAATTGGTTATGTTATGGTTTATACCTACACCTAAACACATATCCATCAAATGGGTTATGAAATCAATGTTCACGTGTATGACGACTACTGCCTCATGAACCGATGTCGTTCATTCTTCCATTATCACATTTCATGGATTGGATTATTGATGGAAATACTATTTTTATATGATTTATATGTAAGAACCCGGTTTTTATTTTTTTGAGGTATGGGATTCTTTTTTTCTCTTTTCCTTAAGTGTTTTTGAGAAAATATGGAAAATGGGGAAAAATCCAAAATTTTGGTACTATATGCCATGTACTTTTTCCACACGTCATGTACTTATGGCCTGGTTGGGATGAGTACACAGGGTGTATAGCCATGTCAGCGATGAGGGGTGTAGGAACTGACTACACGCCATGTAGTGGTCCTGTACACATCGTGTAGTCAGTCGGTAGGCCAAAACAGTAAGGCGGTGGAGCAGCCGCCAGCTGGGCGGCAGTACACGCCATGTAGTCTGGAGTATATGTCGTGTACTCATGTCGACGGATAAACAGTATGCTGGTGCCGATAGGGGAATAGTTAAATGAAGGAAGTACACGCTGTGTACTTAGAAGTACACACTGTTTACTCTATTTTTTCACTTAAATCGGCAGTAGCCTCCCCTGTTCACAGGAAAGGTTTAGAATGGAAAAAAGAGTAGGAGAGAGAGGCCGGAGATTCGGAGATCCGACGGGCACTAGTCTGGAATCCAATTTTTGCACCTTTGATCTCCCTGGAACCACACAGGTGTGTTATTCCTCCTCCAGGTGTATTCCATACCAATTATTTCCCATTAGAGAGTTATTTTTGGTTGAACAGTTTATCTTCATCATCATATCTACATCGTTCATGGGTGTTTCTTGGATCGACGTTTGTCTATAATGCTCGTCAGTGTATAAGGTATGTGGCTTGGTGTTTATTTTTCAACTGTCGTGCGTTTTTGCATGTTTTTGAGATACGAACCCATATTTGGGGTGTCGTGTGGCTGAGGCTGTAGTTATTTTAATATCAAAAATTGTATAGGTAATTAAATGTGATATTAAAATGATGTTTGGGATCAGTGCTTGGATCTAGTACCACCCTGGGGGTGCATTCCTCTGTTTAGTCATTTGGCTAAGATACCTGATGGTATGCCATGTTTAAATTTTGCAATTATTTTTTTCCTTTAAAGGAATTGTATGTAAATTTCATGTTTATATGTTGGGAATGGCCCGGTTATCTATTCCTGAGGGTGGTGTTTTACTATATCCTGAGGGAGCGATTGTATTAGCATGAGGGTGTCGTTCTATTTCGCCTGAGGGAAACCTTTCGTGCCATATGGCTTGACTTCTGTGCCTGACAGCGACACTTCATATTCCTGAGGGGGAGATTCTTTTACGCCTGAGGGCAATACCCGCGGGTTGGATTATATATATCCTGAGGGAAAGCCTGAGGGCGTGGTTTACTATTTTAACAGAGGGTGAGGTTTTGGTTGTCTGAGAACGTTGACTGCTTACTTAGAAATTCATTGTGATGTTTTTCTTAATTGGTTAAATGAATAATAAAATGGAAATATAACTGTTAGTTAGTTACTTTTGAGTACTGCTTACATTATTGCATTTTACTGTTGAACACTTGTTGCATGTGTTACACACAGTTGAGCACGAGCCTTTGGTGGGTGCCTACTGAGATATGTTTCTCACACCTTGTTTGGGTCATGATTTTCATCCCAAACAGATTACGTTTCTACTGGTGTAGATAGAGGCAAGAGTCCCTATACAAGTACTTTGACTGCTACTGAGGAGTAGGAGGGCATGGGACCGATCTTAGGCTTGTGATGCCGCTGCCAGTTTTTTGGCTTTGTTTTGTTGTACTCTGCATTTTGTTGTACTGTATTGATGTATAACATGTTCTGGATATTTTCATAGTACATGAGACATGTAGCATCATTACTTATATTCTGCTGTTTATTTCAGTTGTGTGTGGTTTACTGCTTCCGCTGTTTGTTGTATGTTTTATTTCCATTCCGCGGCACTACACTTTGACAAATGAGGGCATAGTTTCCCCAATATCAGACCTGGGCCCTCGCTGCAAGTTGGTAGCCTCTGGAATTTGGGGAAATGCGCATAAGTTCACGTGGAGAACCGGGTTCGGGGCACCCGTTGCGTGGTACCTAGAACCGGGACATTACAAAGTGGTATCAGAGGAGTTATTTTCTTTGACTTACTATTTAGAGTTGTAGTCATGGATTGAACGAACGGTAGTGGGTAATAAGCAGTGCTCGGGCGTAGCTAACCTGTGTACATAGAAAATCCAATTTACTTCTTGCTGCAATTTTAATAATTTTTCAATTTACAGTTGATTTTATTTCACCATTGGGTGACACACTTGAGATTGTTCTATTTATAATTTATTTATGGGTTCTATTTAGTTGCTACCCGATGAGATGAGGGTATTCCATATCATGAATCATATAAGAACATGCTAGATATCACATGCCATGCATAGTTTCCATGCCATGTAGGTGCATTAGAAATTCATTGTTGTTGTGATAGTTGTTGTGCTAATAAAGCATGCTCTTGTGATAGCTTCTTGATAAATACCTTCCTTGTGATAAGGTATTTTGTTGAGTCTATTTATATAATGGACTCCAAACTTTGGTTTTTGGGGCGTATGGGCCCCCATCGACCGGAATTTGGTGGATCATTGATTGTTTATTTGTTATAACATAGATAAGATTTTAAACTTTGATTCGTGTGGATTGTGGGTCCTCACGAATCAGAATTTGACACATAGGTGTTGGTTTTTGGTAATTTCTGGGTTCCGGGAATGTTTCTGAGGCATACTATCTGGAAACCAAAAATACACTCCATGTACTATCTTTATACACGCCGTGTATGACCATCTGTATGGGAAAAAGGAACTTTTTGAGTACACACCGTGTAGTCTCTTTCTATGTCACAAACCATGTGGGCGGCGACACGGGGTTGGAAAAGGCATGGGTAAAACATGCCGTGTAGGTTTTTTACAAGCCGTGTAGTGTTGAACCAGAGTTCGGCCGTGTAACTAACCACGCGGGTTGGTGAACTCATGTACAGAACACGCCATGTCATTGATGAACACACCGTGTAGTGTGAACTGGGGACTCTGCTGTGTAACTAACAACACGGGTCGGTGTCACCACTCCATGAACACGGTCTGTACCCGAGGGAAACGTCGTGTATTCTTGTCCGAGGATATACTGTGTGGACTTAGCCGTGTGGCTGAGAAATGGGGTGGTGTACACACCGTGTCCCGGAGTAACACGCCATGTAGATGTAAGCTGAGTAATCGGCCGTGTCACAAACAACATGGGTACTTGGAAAATAACACCATACACGCCATGTGGAGTATATTCACTCCGTGTAGTTTTTGTTTAATGGAATCCATGTGGCTTAGCCATGTAGAAGGACTCGGGAAGGGGAAGGGAAGTCAAGTACATACTGTGTAGTCACTGTACACGCCGTCTAGTCTTTTTTGGAAAATTTTGAAATTCCTTCCTCCTCTTGTTGCCTTTTTGGTTCCTTCACTTTTCAGTCTTAATAATATTGAATCTAAGGCGTGCTTTTGACCATATAGTGTCATGCCGCCTAGATGACTGCGCGTTGTTCACCAGGAGAGCGGCGAAAAATATACTCTGGAGATGGTGAGCCATGGGCTACTAGTTGATCCTCAAGTATATCCAGATGCGGCCCCAGCTACTATACTTGACATAGTCACGGAGGCACAGTTCCATGAAAGATTTATGCGGTTCATGTAGACCTTTTACGGGGCACCTCAGGCTGCCACATCTATGGCCGAGCTGACGCGTATTTTCCAGCAGCAGCATCTGCCTACGTTTTCAAGGGATGGTGGACCACAGGCTGCAGAATCTTGGTTTGGTTCGATGCAGACTATTTTTGAGCATCTAGAGACGCCTCCAGGGTGGAGGGTCAAGCTCGCGACATATATGCCGTTTGATTCCACCAAGATGTGGTGGGATGTTACCGCCCAGTCATAGCATCACAGAGACATGGCATGGGAAAACATTCAGGAAGTCTTCTATGACTTATTCTTCCCGGAGACACTAAGAGTAGATATATCTCGAGAGTTCATGATTCTGCAGTAGGACGCTATGTCAGTGATGGACTATTATGCTCGTTTCATCGTGCTTCAGCGTTTCTCACTCGTGCTCGTGTGTGATGAGATGTTGAGGGCCATACATTTTTAGGATGGTATTCGTTATGACATCCGAGCGCTAGTGAATGTTTCAAGTTTCCTTAATTACATGCTATTGTGAACCATGAAATGATTACATAGAGGAACCTGCGGGAAGCTAGTGGTGTGGGCCAGGGCGGTTCAACACCAGTTACTGGTACTATTTCTACTGGAAAAAAGAAGAGGCAGATTGACTTCTCTCAGGGTGGCAGTACCAGCCAAGAATCTTCTTAAGGTGGTCCGATCAGGTGCTACCAGTGTGGTAGAGAGGTGCACAAGAGGCCGTAGTGTCCATGAGACCCAGTGGAGTGCCGATCTTGCGGCAAGATGGGTCATTTGCAGTGCTTTTGCAGGGCGTATCCACCAGTGGCTAGTGAGAGGGGTTCTGTGCATACTCCGTGTGCGGTTGCAGGACTAGTGGCTTCTTACCAGTCAGGGAACTGGAATGCATTAGGGCGTGCACACAGAGATGGTGTTCATGGTCGTGGTAGTCAGACACCAGGATCTCAGAGGCAATAGTGTGGGATAACTTAGGGTAGCCAGGCACTGTCACAGGGCCGCAGCACTGGGCATGCATATGCAGTACAGCAGACCCAACATGAGCAGGATCCCGAGCCTTCTACAGTCAGAGGTACTATTTTAGTAGCTTTTGTCTTATCAATAGTGATTTTGGATACAGGTGCAACGAATAGTTTCATATATGTACCCATTGTGGAGAGACTTGTCCTTTGTGTTTCTACTCTTCCAATATCAAGATGCTAGACACTCCGTTGGGGACTAGAACAGTTAGTTTGCGTCAGTGCAAGGAGTGCCCCCTTGAGGTTGGTGGGTGTCACTTTCTATGGGATCGCTATGTCATAGAGATGATAGATTATGATTTCATTCTATAGATGGACTGGTTGGTTCCCTTCCGAGCCTTTGTTGACTGCTATCGTCGTAGGGTGCATTTCACGTCACTAGAGGATGGAGAGTTTATATACAAAGGCGAATGGGATGTTCAGGAGAGTCGAGCTGGACCAGAGCATTATGGGCGAGGTGGAGTCACAGCCGAGATTGTGAGTTTGTATCTAGATGATCAGGGGACTGGTCAGATGGATTTACCTCCAGTTGATGATCATTTCAGGGATTTCTTCCCGGATGACTTTTCAGGTCTACCTCCGGAGCGATAGGTGGATTTCTCTATCGAGATTGTGCCAAGTGCATTGTTGGTGTCCATACCTCCTTATCGGATGGCTACAACTGAGGTGCAGGTGCTCGAGAGGCACTTAGAGGAGCTACATGCGAAGGTTTTTATCCAACCCAGTACTTCTTCTTGGGGTTCTCCGGTCCATTTTGGGAAGAAGGTAGACTGTACCCTTAAACTCTGTGTAGATTATCGGAAGCTGAACAAGTTAACGGTTAAGAACCAATATCCCTTGCCGAGGATCGATGATATTTTTGATCAGCTTCATGGAGCACGAGTGTTCTCGAATATTGACTTGAGATCGGGATATCATCATCTGCGCGTGAGACCATAGGATATACCGCTTACGGATTTTCGGAGCAGATATGGTCTATACGAGTACTTGGTTATGCCGTTCGGACTCACGAACGCACCAGTAGATTTCAAGGCTCTGATTAATCATGTGTTCCATCTGTATCTGGATTATCTTATGGTAATATTCATGGATGACATCTTGGTGTACTCTCACACTCGACACGACCATGCCACCCATCATCAGATCTAATTGAGTACACTGAGAGAGCTTTGGCTATATGCGAAGATCACAAAGTGACACTTTTGGATGGACAAGATTCACTTCCTGGGTCACATTATCACGGAGGCAGGAGTTGCAGTAGACCTAGAGAAGGTGAGGGCAGTAGTTTCCTGGGAGTAGCCTAAGAACGGGTTTGAGATACGGTGTTTCTTAGGGCTGTCTGGTTACTACAGAAGCTTCATACAGGACTTCTCCTACTTAGCATCACCATTGAGGGGTCTGACTAATAAAGGTGTAATGTTCGTTTGTTCAGAAGCTTGTGAGACAGCTTTTCATGACCTGAAGGAAAGGTTGACTTCAAAACCGATCTTGATACTCCCAGAGAAGGAGAAGAGTTATACAGTTTACTGTGATGCATCATGTATTGGGCTGAGAGCAGTGTTGATGCAAGGAGATCGAGTCGTTGTGTACGAGTCTCGGCAGTAGAGGCCACATGAGAGGAATTACCCGACGCATGAACTCGAGTTAGCTACAGTTGTTCATGCGTTACACTACTGGAGATATTATCTTTTGGGAGACCATTTTTTGGTTTTCACCGAACACAAAATCTTCAAGTATATCTCTACTCAGCGTGGCCTGATCCTGAGTTAGAGGAGATGGGTTGAGTACCTACAGTCCTTCGATTTTGAGCTTGCCTATACACCTGGTAAAGGTAATGCAGTAGCTGATGCAATGAGCAGGAAGACTCAGATACAAGCTGTGTCGGAGGCCAGTGGTGAGTGGGAGCTCATGGCCTTGTTCTCTGAGACGCATCTAGAGGTTCAAGACATTCAGGGTAAGACTTATCTTTCCTCTTTATCTGTGACTTCTACCCTCCTAGATAGAGTGAGGATGAGACAACTATCGAATTTAGAATGCCGAGTTCTACGGGAGTCGGTGGAAAGTGGGGACCCTTCTCCTGGGTGGACGATAGGTGATGATGAGGTTTTGCGTTTCCATGGACGAGTGTGGGTTCCATGGGATATACGCGAGGAGTTGATGCAGGAGTTTCATGATTCAGCTTGGGCAGTTCATCCCGAGGTTACCAAGATGTACCGTGACTTGAGGCGTCAGTACTGGTGGTCGTGTATGAAGAGAGAGATAGCTGGTTTTGTTACAAGGTGTTCCACCTGTCAGCAGGTGAAGGCGGAGCACCAGAGGACAGCTGGGATGTTACAGTATTTTCCCATTCCGGAGTGCAAATGGGATGATGTTGCGATGGATTTCATGACGGGATTGCCAAGGTCACCTCTTGGCAATGACGTCGTGTGGGTTTTTGTGGACAGACTCACGAAGTTAGCTCATTTTTTACCGATCAAGGAGACCTACGGTGTTGAGGAGCTCGAAAGGATATATGTCCAAGAGATCGTACATCTTCATGGGGTCCCTCGTTCTATCACTTCGGATAGGGAATCCCACTTTACGTCTCATTTCTGGCAGAGTTTTTTGAGGGAACTGGGTACACGGGTGCTTCTGAGCACATCATACCACCCTCAGACCGATAGACAATCATAGTATACGATATAGGTGCTAGAGGACATGATTCATGCATATGTCTTGGACTTTGGGGGATCATGGGAGAAGCATATACCCTTAGTCGAGTTTTCTTATAACAATAGCTTCTAGGAAACTATTGAGATGGAATCATTACGAAGATTTTTATGGTAGGCCATGCCGTTCAACTTTTTGCTGGTTAGAGGTAGGTGAGGCAAATTCACCAGGACAACAGCTCATGAAGGAGTCTTCTAAGCATGTCTAGATGATTCAGAAGCGGATGGATACCATGCAGTCTCGACAGAAGTCATATGTTGATCGCCGCAGATGACCATTAAAGTTTCTGGTTGGGGATCAGGTTTTCTTGTGTGTTTTGCCGAGGCTGGGACACAAGCGGATCAGGAGATATGGTAAGCTTTCACCGAGGTATGTAGGGCCATTCGAGAATCTGGAGAGAGTTGGGCTGGTTGCCTATCGGTTGCAGTTACCACAGCGGTACCAAGCCATGCACGATGTGTTCCACGTTTCTCAGTTGCGTCGCTATCATTCAGACCTATCTCACGTTTTTCAGCCTGAGGAGGATGAGCTGGAAGCAGATGCTTCCTCTGAGGAGCATCTGATTCATATCGTTGATAGGAGCACGAAGGTTCTTCGTGGCTAGTCAGTTCCTCTCATACGGGTGTTGTGACAGCATGGCTGTGTGCAGGACGAAACCTAGGAGCGGGAGACTGACTTACGTTCTCAGTGGCCATATTTTTTCACAGCTATATCTTCTCCACCCTTGTAAGGGAAATTAGGGGATGAATTGCTATAAGGGGGGAAGTTTGTAAGAACCCAGTTCTTATTTTCTTGTGGTAGGAGCTTATTATTTTCTCTTTTCATTAAATGTTTTTTAGAAAATATGGAAAACGGGGGAAAATCCTAAATTTTGGAACTACACACCGTGTACTTTTTCCATATTCCATGTACTTTTCATCGTTTTGGGATGAGTACACTGGGTGTGTAGCCATGTCGGCGACGAGGGGTGTAGGAAATGACTACATGTCGTGTAGTGGTCCTTTACACACGATGTAGTTTGTCGGCATGCCCAAATAGTAAGGCGGTGGAGTAGCCGCCAGCTGGGCGGCAGTACATGCCGTGTAGTCGGGAGTACATGTCGTGTACTCATATCGACGGATGAACAGTATGGCGGTGCCTCCAGGGGAACATTTCAATTAAGGAAGTACACATCGTGTACTCATAAGTACATGTCGTGTACTTTGTTTTTTTCGCTTAAATCAGCAATATCCTCCCCTGTTCACAGGGAAGGTTTTGAATGGAGGAAGGAGCGGGAGAGTGAGACAAGATCCTCGTAGATCCGCCGGGCGCACGTCTAGAATCTGATTTCTGCACCGTCGATCTCCCTGGAACCACACAGGTGAGTAATTCCTCCTCCTGGTGTAGTTCATACCAATTCTTTCCCATTGGAGAGTTATTTTTGGTTGAACGGTTTATCTTCTTCGTCAAATCTACATTGTTCTTGGGCATTTCTTGGATCATCGTTGGTGTATAACGCTCGTTGGCATATAAGTTAGGTGGCTTGGTGTTTAATTTCCTACTAACGTGCGCTTTTACGTTTTTTTGATATACGAACCCATATTTTGGGTGTCATGTGGTAGAGTTCGTGGCTATTTTAATACCTAGAATTGTATTGGTAATTAAATGTGATATTAAAATGATGTTTGGGATCAGTGCTTGGATCAAGGACCACCGCAGGGGTGCGTTCCTCTATTTAGCTATTTGGATAGGATACTTGAGGCTATTCCATGTTTAAATTATGCATTACTTTTTCCATGAGAGGAATGGTATGTAACGTGCATGTTTATATCATGGGCATGGCCCGGTTATTTATGCCTGAGGGTGGTGTTTTACTATAGCCTGAGGGCGTGATTGTATTAGCCTAAGGGCGACGTTCTATTTCGCTTGAGGGAAAACATTCGTGCATGAGGGATTGACTTCTGTGCCCAAGGACGAAACTTCGTATGCCTGAGGGAAAGATTCTGTTACTCTTGAGGTCAATACGTACTGGTTGGATTCTTTATAGCCTGAGGGAAATCCTGAGGGCCTAGTTTACTATTTTACCTGAGGGTGAGATTTTAGTTGTCTGAGGACGCTGACTGCTTACTTAGAAATTCACTGTAGTATTTTCCATAATTTATTAAATGAATAATAAACTGGCAATAAAACTGGCAGTTAGTTACTTTTGAGTACTACTTACTTTATTTCATTTTACTACTGCACACTTTCTCCATGTGTTACACATAGTTGAGAACATTCCTTTGGTGGGTGCCTACTGAGATATGTTTCTCACACCCTATTTGGTTTATGCTTTTCAGCCCAAACAGATTACGTTTTTTCTTGTGTAGATAGGGGAAAGAGTCCCTATACAGGTACTTAAATGCTGCTGAGGAGTAGGAGGGAATGGGACCGAGACTAGGCTCGCGATGCCGATGCTAGTTGTTTTGCTTTGTTTCGTTGTACTCTGTATTTTTTTGTACTGTATTGATATATAACATGTTATGGCTGTTTTATTTATACTTGAGACATGTAGCATCATTACTTATATACTGCTATTTATTTCAGTTGTGTGTGGTTTACTGCTTCCGCTGTTTGTTGTATGTATTATTTCCATTTCGCTGCGCTACACTTTCACAAATAAGGGAATAGTTTCACCACTATTAGACCTGGGCCCTCGCTGATAGTCGGCAGCCTCTGGCGTTTGGGGAAATGCGATTGAGGTCACGTGGCGAACCGGGTTCAGGGCACCCGATGCGTGGCACCCAGAATCAGGATGTTACAATATATGATATTTATAAATAATTTATTCATGTTTTATTATAATCAATCATTTACCTTCATTCATTCGACTTTTTTGGAATATATTAAATTTGATTATGGATGTGTGGACTACCGCCTCATCAAAGAAATGTTATTCATTCACGCTATACAATGAATGTAAAAATGATAGGTTTATTAAGTCTATATCATATTTACAATATAATAATTCTAATATAATTATAACATATAAAAATATATAAAAATATTTCATTTATATTTTTATTTCAATATGGATAGAAAACAAAAACAACGTTCATGCATACGTATGATCTACGGTGTCCATGAACGATGTCATCCATTAATTATTTATATTTTTTATATATTATTATAAATAAATATAATCTAAATATATATTATATTTATATAATTTTGAATGTTTTTAATTAATTAAATCATTATCCATGTAATAGGATCATGAATAAAAATTCAAAACATATACTTAACACACATTTGTTAGTACCTGAAACATAACATTAACATGGAATTGTTAATAAAGGCATAGAATAAAGTCATAATAAATTTATATATGGTAATATATATAAAAATATTGTTCATAAGTATATGTAAAATAAAATTAATTATTTATACAATATGTATTAACAATTAATGAAGAGAGTCAATACTTATAGTAAGGGTTTTCTCATTTAACATTTATTTCTATGAGATGTATGCTATATTCACCACTTATTCATTTTTTTGGGAATGTGTATATTGAGATATGAAATTTTATATCATGAATTTTCTTTATTTAATGATAATAAAAATTTCAATTAAAGTTATTCTTTCCTGTATCGTAAGATTAAAACATTACACCAATAGTATTGATATTTCTGGTCTAACATTTGGTATCTGTGATACTTCTTCAATATCCACCATGTGTTTCTTTTCTATGGTGTATATTATTCCAATGAATTAATTATATTATTATTAGACTTAAATTTATCTTTATTTAAATATCAATTTTATCTTCTTTCTTTAATAGAGTTTATAGTTCAAAATCTACCAAATTGGTAATTGTTTCTGTCTCAATTTGCCTTCAATGAGACACATGATACATTTTGAAACATTATTATCTTATGAGGTGTATATAATATCTCTCTAACATGTAATATGATGAATCAAATTATTTTTATGATTTTTTATACTTAATGTAATTAAATTATTTCATGTGTATTATGATTCAATGTTACCAAAATGGTATGAGTTTATTGCTACAATCTAATTGTTTATCAAGAATTTTTACCATTACACTTCTACAGACGAGATCTTATGATATATCACACAATAATTTTCATTACATTCATTTTCATATATTTACTCACAATATATTTATGTAATGGTACCATTTTATTACACTTTGGTACTAATTATAGATAAGAATATTTTATAAGTAAATATGACATTACCACTCTCCTCAATTAGAAATCTACCTTATTAAAAAACCTTGTCTTATAAAAAAAATTCAATTGAAAAAGTGTTTTAAATTATTTTTAAGGAATAAATTATATTATTTAAAATCTATATTCAAATAATAATTATTTCAAAAAAATATGTTCAATAAGTGTTATAAATTATTTTCAATGATTCCTTTATGGATTTTATCATTTTATTTTCAATGATATTGATTTTAAGGATTTCAAGGATTCCTTTATAAGTATTCAAATATGATACCAATTAAAAATATTTTAAAAAATATATTTTCAAGAACATTATTAACTTATTTTCAAAGAATAATTTTTATGTTTTCAAATTCTATTTTCATAGAAAATGAATTTAGTGATTTCAATTAATAACTTATATGTTTTCAAATAAATTTTCAAAGAAAAAAGTTTTCAAAATAATTGTGTTCAGGAAGTTTTTTAAATGATTTAAAAATCATCCATTATATGTTTTCTAAGATTATATTCATATAAAATAATTTCAATGATTTTAAATAATCCTTTATTTGTTTTCGAATCTATTCTCAATGAAAAATATTTTCCAATAGTTTTCTATTCTATAAATCATTTTCTTTAAATAATATATGGTGATTTCATAAAGGAATCTTTTTGGTAGATCATTCAAAATTATTTTCCACATAATATGTAAACTATTGGTGTTATATATTCCTTGTATGGGATATGACCCATGAATACCATTCATATTATTTCTCTGAACTGTTTATGAATAGATAAAATTATTTTTGTAAAACCTATTTATCTTCAATGGGTTATACCAGGATAAAACACTCACAAAAAACCACTACTTTCCATAGGTTATATTTGGATGAAAGGATTATGAAACATGTCTCTTTTTCATAGGTTATGATATTATGACATGTTTATGATCCTCAGTTAAAATTTTAAGTTATGTTATGTTGATTTTTTATGATATAGTATCATACATATGTATGATTTAATTATGTGAAGATTGGGACCAATATCTCCCTATAAATTATTGTGTAAATATTTATAAATCATGAGACAGATATGGATGGAATGGGGAGTGAAATCAGTTCAGTATAAATTGGCAGGAATGAGGAGTGAAATCAGTTTAGTATGATAGGGAGAGAATGAGGAGTGATCTCGGTTCAGTATGATAGGGCTAGAATGAGGAGTGAACTTGGTATAATTATATAGGACAACAATGGAAAATTAACCTAGTTCAAAAATATAGGTTTGGAATGTAATGTAAACTCTATTTAGTAATACATCGATGGAATGGGGAGTCAACTCGGTTTAGTAATGGACTTTTCCCACTAAGATGGTTTTGGGAGTGAACCTTGTCTTCTAATATGATTTGGGGATTGAGCCCATTCCACTAATATGGCCTTTTATGTAAACATGGAATACTATATAAATAATTTTATATGTTTTTATATACACCACAATTACATTTACCATTCTTATGTTATGATTTCATGGATTATTCTCTTGAATCTCATTTGATTCATGTATTATGAACTAATTGTCATTATTCCATGAATAATATATATGATCTTTGATATGAAGGGTATCATATTTTAATATTATTCTCATGTTCCCATCCCTATATTCTCAAGTTATGCTTACATAAATCATTTATTTAACCTTATTGATCATCTAAGATCACCCTTTATTATGTTTCCTTTCCCCAGGTTTTGACGAGTGGTTTTAGATAGGAGTATTAAAGTGGATGATCATTGTGGAAAACATTTGACATCTTTCAACAAGATTAATGATTATTTCGAATGTTTCCAAATACACTAAACTATTTTTGTCCTAAGGAAATTAATTTTTTAATGTGAATAATATTATTACAAAATGATATAATTTCCAATTATGTTAAGCTTGGATATCTATATGTGGGGTTGAACAACATCAACTAATGACAAAATATGGAGGTGGTATTGAGGAGTAGGGGTTTAGAGGAATTTAAATAGGTGAAGGTCAAATTTAGGAATTGATTTTAGTTCCCCCACGTTAGAAATATAGTCATCTAAATTGGGATTCATTAGATTCAAAAAAATTTATAATGATGTTACCACCATTCTCCACCGTAGTAAAAAATTCCTTCTAATCTATTATAATAATTTTAAGAGAGGGTCAAACACTTTGATCTTGTTTACTTTCCCTTTGAAGTCCATAGTAAAAGGAGGCATCCTTATGTTCTTAGTAGGAAATAAAAATTGATATTCGAGTTCATTATTGGTATAAATTCATAAATGGAACTATTTTATTTCCATTTGGATGGTCTGTCTGCCACATTGAAATTCATTAAAATAGTCTCAAACCAATTTACGTATATTATTACCATGTTTCTTGATCTACAAATGTTTTACATGATGATATGATTTTAGATAATCCAAGATGGAATAAATCTAACATATCACAATAGATCTAATAACCTCACCATCAAAAGAACATATAGGAGGTGGTGTAGTGGATATATAGGAAATAACTAGAGGAAGGGTGTCCAACCTCTCCAGAATAGATGACCGACTAGTAGAAAAATTGTCTCTCATATCCTCCATTATAAAATTCATTACTTCCATATCAACGTACAATATTCGATTATCAATTTGGATCTATTGAATATTTAAAATAATTATAGGATACATACAGAATATGACTAACTAAATGATGTCATCAGAACATACTTCAGGGATCTGAGTTAGTTTAAGTGTTTTGGATCAAAGAACTACACTAATAGCAAAAATCATTCACTCAATGAAGGAATCTGAATCATCCTTAGTAAGAAACCCCAAAGTTATAGAATGGTTAGAAACATGATAGGGAATCATCACTTATATTTAATTAAATTATTCTCTATTAATAGGTTCATCTTGAGGCACATCAGAGGTGAATCCTTAACAATTCCATGTTTTATCAACTTTCTTAATCTAAGATACCCTCTAATCTATTCCAAAAATTGATGTATCATGTTTACCATGATCTAATGGACTAATATGATCATTATCGCTACTATAATCTTCATTTAAATTAATCTGAAATATTTTATAAAACATGGAACCTATAAATGACTTCTCCATAGTTGTATATTCATCATCAGCTATAGGATATAGTTTATCATTATTAAAAAATCTATAATCTCCAGAACCTAGTAATTTAAACACCTTAAATGATTCTCTATGATCATCAATAATAGAAGAAACACCATTTGTATATTGAAACTCAAAAACTCTAAAATCATCATGACCTTCTATAGATTCAGATTCGTCACAATTCCTTTCATCATAACCATTTAAAATTCCTAAAACCTCAACCATATATTTTTATATATCAGAAGAACTCACAAAATGTTCTCCCCCTATTTCATCAGTCTCCTCTTCACAACCTTCACTTAATAATCTCTCCTTAGTGGGGATAGAAATATAAGGGTTAGTAGCTCCATGGGAAACGTATGGGATCGTTACCATTTTTGGTTCACCTAATTCTTCAACATGGGTATCTATTTCCTCTTCCCTTCTTCCATCTTCTTTTTGTTCCATTTCCTCGTCATAGGAAAAAAACAACCTCATCTCTCTCTTATCTTAGGTGAACTATATTTTTTGGTCTCTTAGGGTGTTCCACGTGATTAAAATCCACACATATATTTTTATTATATTCACCCATTTCATTATCCATGGATTCCAGTTGATATTCATCCTTTTTCAGGTAAGTCGGATCAAAAAATGACCACTACTTATTTCCTCCTATTATTAATTATCATATACTAATCCTTTGAATTCATGAGTTGTTTATATCATATTAATATATATCAAAGAGTTTTATCTTGATTACATAACTCTCATATCCAACATATAGACCATACGATATATATAAATATTTATTTTAACCCCAATTTTTATAAGAAATAAAAAAATACAACCTGGTACCTCATCATGCTAAAATTCCATTTCCTAGGATATAGAATGTGTTGCCTGAACTTGAATAGGGTAATACACTCACCATTATGTTCTATAGTAATATGAATTTGAACTATACCATTTCAAATAAATTCTAAAGGGAATTATCATAAACCAAAAGCTTATTGCCCCTTGGAATATAATATCGATAGTCATTTGGAATACACCATTCGGTTTCTTGTAGTCATCATTCACATTACATTGAAGAAATTATAAACTATCTTCCATAAACCATAAACCTAATAACATCTTTCTTTTTCTAAAATTAATAATCTATATACTTATAAAACTGGTAAACCAACCTTGTAATGAATAGTCATCCATTTTTATAAAACCATTTCATCCATCCCTTGTCCTCAATCACCTTTAGTACAGAATAATTAACCAAAATCATATAATCAGTTTCATTGTTGTTAGTTTAAACAAAAACATGAGTCATGAGCTACGGTATTTTGGTTTTACTATACCATTGATTGATTCTCCATGATACTTCTACTCATTACATGATCCCTTCAATGATAAAACTGTGGGGCACATTAATCTCTCCATTGTACTGAACTAAGATGTTAAATAAGAGTGTGGGTAAGGTTGAATGTTTGGAGAGAATGGATGTCGAAAGGTTCGAAATGTAGATTGCACAAAATATCCCATTTAAGTAAAATTTTATCATTTAGGGATTTGAGATTTTAAAATATAAAAATATATAAAGAAATAAAATAAATAAAAAATTTAATCATGGATAAAAATACATCTATATAATTGAAAAAAGACTCGACCAGTTGATTACCAATGGAGGATCTCTTGATGGTTGATCTCGAATGTTGGATCACTAGTGATGGATCACCCAATAGTTGGTCTGTAGAGACCCGAAGCTTGACGTACATGGACATTACATTACTTTTTTGGAATACTTAGTATATAACAAAAACACACACACAAGGATCGTAATAGTTTAGTGTCTTTGGAAACTCGGAATATAATCTTCTAATCGTGGTGAATGATCTTCAACATCTCCCAAAAAGATCATCCTTTATTTAACCTAAAACCTTTCTTTATATCCTGGGGAAAAGAAAACATAAAAGGGTGAGCTCAAATGCTCAGTAACAGTAAACAAAAGAAATATCAATCACATCATATTCATAAGAACATAACATTTTGGAAATCTTAACCTGCAAAAGAGATCATAATTTCATAACAAGGGATAAATCATAGTAGTGAAATGAAATCCCAATAATTATAACTTAAAACATGAAAATTTGTTTCATACACACATAATCATAGAGAATCAATCCATTTTAGTCAAGACTCATTTCTAAGACTATCTTTGTGGACAAAGTCCATTTCTGAACTGATTTCATTCCTCGTTTAAGTCTTGTTTCACTGAACCAGTATAAATTACCGTTCCAGCCATGTCTATCTCATGAGATATAAAATATTTACACAATGAATTGGAGGGAGATATAGGTCCCACCCATCTCATAATTATACCATTCATATGTGTACCACAAAATCATATACCATACATCATAGCATAACCCATGTAAAAAAATGGGATTCTTAAACATCGTGACATCATAAAACAATTCATATAAGATAAAAATAACTCCATCACAACATAATAAAATCAATGTAATAATAGGGATAGAAACAGAACCCTATATTATCTTAGATGAAAAATAATTTTGATAAAACTGTTGAACTCCATTCTTGAGGAAAATATCCTTTATACTTCAAAAACACTTTTTCTTTCTTAACATGTCATACAATTCTAAATTAAAAGAAGTTGATTAAAAATAAACTTGAAAACATTTAAAGGAATCTTCTTGGAAATAATGTTTTAAAAATACATTCATGCCATATAAGTTAAAAAAACATTCTTCCCGTACTTTTATCGGTAAAGTCAAAAAGTACCTCGTACGGAAAACGACAAAAGATTCCTTTCATATCTTTTACTAAAAACTCACCGAAGGGTAAAATTGGATTTAAACAATTGTAGGTGGATTGAAATAATATTACATATTGGGGAAACATGTATGTGGATGATAAAATACACCCCAGTAAATACCAAAGTATAAACAATCTCGGATAAAAAAATGAGATTGTGAGATTTTCCCTTACCTTAGGGCCAATTTGCTTCGTAAGTGTCCGAACCTCCTGTATAATGAATTAAATAATGTCATTGACTTATTAATGAATCATATTCATTGTTATTATGTCAGATATATGGTTCAATTATGACTTTATATTACCCATTCTTATGTAAATTAATGTTAAAGTAGGGTTTTGCGTAAAATAATATTATTTATCGTATGGGTTTGGACTTGTTGTTCTTGATGTTATTATTATTTAATTACCAAAAAAATTTAAATCATGATTTATATATCAAATACATTCATTATATATCCAGAATATACAAGAATATATGATAGTACATAACATATAGAGGTAAGAAATGAAACGCACCGTTCAAGGAGACGGTAAGCCGTACGTACACATGAACGCTACTTTCATTTCTATTTCTTATTTTAATGGAATTAAAACATAATGATACATATTTATATTATAATTCCAGTATAATATCATATATAATAACATTAATCACATCCTTTATACATCCCACTTAAGGTATTAACGAATCACATCACTTTGAGGGGGCGGTAGTCCGCACTTCCTCAAATGAGAATATCAGATTTACCGACTACGGAAAATGTAAAGGCTTGATATAATTAGGTAGTAAATAATAATAAGTAAATCATAAACATAATATATATTATATATAAATACAGTTCCATCATAATGGCCACCATGAGAGGCGGTAAGAGAAAATCGAAGAATCATTGTTTCGTGAGGCGTTAGTTTTCCATCACAGAAACATTATGTTCTTCATCCATTAGATGGAGGTGTGTGTAAGTGTAGTTTGAATACTTCTCATAACAACATCCTAGTATATTTAGGATATTATTTTTGTTACAAAAGGAAGTATTAAAAATAGTTTAGGGGTTTGAGAAGTAGAATAAAAGAAAACAACTTAAGAGAAATTGTTACCTTTAATTTTGGTAACTTCCTTTGGTTTGAACCAAAAGGACTTCTTAGAGAGTCTTCTGCCTAATGTAAGGCTTCAAGGGGGAGTATAGGGATGTAGGGATCTTATTTGGGAAGAGTGTGGACGATCCAAAAGGCTTTATAGGTGTGAGGAATTGCATAGAAGTGGTCTCCTTTTATAAGGGAGTGGATGGGCTCTTTAGGAAAGTGTGAAAACATTATTTTATTATAAACATTTCGTCGGTTTAAAGAGGTACAAAACACATTAATTCCGAATTTAAGATGACTCGTCTTCTAAATAAAATCATCAAATTGGAATTGGATAGGTTTTGGATGATATTTTAATCATTTTAATGTTAATTATTTAAATCATTTATTAATGAGTTAAACACTACATCATTATTGTGTCATAAATAATTTAATTCATGAGATGTCTAAAAATTATGAAAACAATACCATGATGTAGGGAATCTTTTTATATTTCCAAAGAATATTTATATCCGAAAATATAACTTATATTACCCCTTATAAAAATTAATTACTAAAAGAGTTTTGTTAAAGTCAATTTTTCCTTTACATTAAATTAATTAATCTAATGTATCATTGTCTTTCATAAGTGCCTCCATGGGGTCCCAAAATCGACCCAAGGATTCCCATGGTCGGCCCCTACTCATCCAATAAGGTTAGGACAAGTGTCAAGGTAATTTGGAATTATCATAATATTCTTTTAACCCTAAATTACCCTATTTATCTTTAACCATAGTAAATAAAAAAAATTACCGTAGTTACTATTCATAATATAAAAAAATAAAAGTAACCTATTAACATAATTTGGACCCACTGATTCCAAATATGGAATCCATTTTTCAAAATTCAAAACACAGATGTTGCAGTAATTAATTTAAAATTAATCCTGTTGTTTAAGCAAATAGAATTTAAAAGTTAAAACATTGTCAAAGATTGAATTTATTTAACCTACGAATTCAATGTAAAATCAAGGCTAATGACCTAAATTATATTAAATGGTAAAAATATATTCTATTTATACTTTTAAACCATTCAATATTATTATTTATCCACATAATTTATTAAGATGAAAAAGTTGTTTCTAATTAAAATATAGCGTGTTTTTACTGTTCATTAAAATATGAAAGTTATCAGAATAATATGAAACATTTATCCAAAGTAATGTTTTATATCTTGATTTTAAAGAAGAATTTTATTTTTTCAAATTGAACTTATAAACATGTCAAAAACTAGATTTAATGTTGGTGCGCCATCAAAAGGCGGCAAAACTGCATTTTTAAAAAAATAATTATTTTACCTGAAACATTTATTTTGTTCTAATACCATGTTTTAGAAAATGTGTAAGACGAATAATAATGTTATAAGATTCAAAACTTAGTTAATACTATTCATAATGGCTAGTTCGTAATAATATTATAATAATATATCGTTGTTTAGTAAAACCCGGTATTGCGTACAACACACGCTATCGAGGAAGGTCGTGATTGCGTGTAATGCAAGCCAAGTCAGGGTTGCGTGCTGTGCAAGAATCCTTAATTGTTTTGTATATCATAATACAACCATATTTCATTTATACATTGAATATATCTATATACTCAATGTTGCATAGAATAACTATTATCAAAATTGTTTGTAACATGATCCAAGAATAGTGTTGCGTATACTGTAAGCTAATACGGTGTTGCGTATAGCTCAAGGTAATCTTGGTGTAGCATAAAACACAAGGCATTAATGAAATTAAAAGAATATTTTTCAGAAAATCTCAGGGTGTTACATTCTACCCCCCTTAAAATGAATTTCGCCCTCTAAATTTGTCGGGATTATAAATGGTTTATTATTCTAAAGTTTCCTTAATAGAAACCCACATCATAAAAAGTAATACCAAAACCAATCTGTAAAAACCAAAGTATGAAATGTAACGGTTACCCAAATAAACAAATTACTGGGATTCCACATAGGTGAAAATATGGATATGGAAGAGAAATCTAACCATCATGTTCTGATGGAGAGTGGTAGAGAACATGGCTATGGAAAATCCAGCAATCACAAAGCCATAAATTTTTGACGGCCTAAGGTACCGTCTGATTCATCAGATATAAGAGCACTAGGACAACATTTTTGGTTTTCAATATCATTTCCCTAAAGTTGATGAAATTGGAATTAGAAGAAATACTTTCGTGATTCTGGTATAGTCTCACCATTTTTCATTCTTTGGACAATTGCCACTTCATCTCTTAAAGAAATGAAGTTTAATTTTTCATTCGTGATGTGTTAGCAGATCATGTGATAGAATGATGGGTCATTCCATCTGTCTCAAACAAAAGGTTAGAAAAGTTATCAAATAAATACATAAGTCCATCTATAGTGAGATTAATCATATATGGTTCCTAAAATGGACTTATACTTTATATATCATACCGGTTAATAAAATAAAACTAGTTTCTACTAACCAGGGACTTCCTGTAGGCCAGTGTTAGGCGATAAAGGTCAGTCACACTTCGGTTGTGGGTTCGATTCCTACGACCTTGTCCGACGAGATCGGTTGTCACCCATCCTACAGGTTGTCCTTTTTCTAAAACTACATTTCTATAACATCCCATCAATAATATCGAAAAAAAATTCTATCCTTAAACAATACTATCTTATGTCCAACATAATCCATTCCAATCATTAGGATTATCCATAATACTGCAGTCCATTCTCAAAACATAGTTAAAATGATTACCAGAGATTTAATACCATCGGTGATCCCCATATATCATAAGATATGTCTTGTTGGTCACATTCAGAACATTCAAAGGCCTTAATCATGTATTCTCTTGAATACCCATTGAACTATAGTGAAAACATGAATGTAGTTAAAAGTTAACACTTTACACATACCAAAATCCTCAAAATTATATATACTCAAACCATGATATCACTTAGTCCTTATATCAATCATGAGCTCATGAATACTATGAAACATATTAGATACACTTTATCCCTTCATTATGTGCATATCATCTGCTTTCCAAAAATATTTCAATCGCTTTTCATGGTTACCGATGCCATAAAATTATTGAAAACCGCAATAGACCAAAACATAAATATTCCAATATTCCATGATATTATATATAACATTATTTTGGAATCCCAATACATAAACACTTAATTATTCCACCACATCGTTGTCATATTCAACATCGCCCATGGTGATCGCATGTGACTTCACTTTGTCCTTTTCCTTAAGTGGTTGCTCATGTCGATCATCACTAACCCTTGTATTAGGGCATTTATTAGCATAATGCCCCATTTCCTTGCACTTGAAGCATTGAAGTGTAGTAGGTTCATTATGTGTATCCCTTCCTTTTTTGAATCATTAGACATCTTCTTCCCATCATTGCGGCATTCAAATGCCCGATGACCTTCCTTTCCAAATTTGAAACATTTACTTGTCCCTTTATGACAATCTCCACCATGCTTCTTTCCACACATTGAGCATAAGGAAATATTCATCTTCTTTTCACCATTATTCTGATATTTCTCCTTGAACTCCATCTTCCGTTTCTTGTCAAAACTATGTGATGGATATGTAACACAAACTTCCATTTCTACCTTGATAGCACAACGCACAATTTCTTCATAGCTACTGAAGTCTCTTATAGCTAATACCCTTCGAAGATTTGGTTTTAAGCTACTAAAGAATTGATCAACTTTACTTTCAGGTTGGATGATAAATCCAGATGCATATCTTGCAAGCTTTATTCGTTTCGTATATACCAAAAGATTCATCATCCTTTTGCTTTAGTTCAAGAAACTCCTTCTCCATCTTTGTTCGAAGAATACGAGGGAAGTACTTATTGAAAAATATGTACTTGAACTCATCCCATTCCATGGACTCAATTTCATCTCTTAGCCTCGTATTCTTAATAAGATTCCACCCTTGATCAGCTTCACCTTCCAAACGATATACTACTAAGATGACTTTATCATATTCAGAAAAATGAAGAACCGAAAATATCTTTTCAGTGGTACTGATCCATTGTTCAGCAACAATTGGTTCAGAAGACCCACTGAAAAAAGGTGGACGTTGCCTCATGAAGGACTCAATAGAATATTGTTCCCTTCTCTGCTCATTTGGAAGTTTAGAATGATTCATAGCTTGTGTAAGTATAGCAATAAGATTTTGCACTACATCTCCCATAACATTTGTTTGTTCAGGTGGACAATCATTGCATTGTCCATTGCATTGATCAACATGGTACCTTCGGGTTCCATCCATCGTCTAAAACCCAAAAAGAATAGTGTGAGAGGCAAAAAATCATGCTAGGGAAAACAACATAATAAAGGGGGAGTACCTTCAATATCTAACATCATAGGTTTAATTCTATGAACATTAGCGTAATTCTAGTACTATAACCTATACATATACTTAACCTTAGGGACATCCCTAGACATACCTTAGAAATATCTCTAGGGATCTCACTAACATTTTCGCATCCTAGTTTCCAAAGGTTGACTAAACTTTTCCTCTGATACAAAATGTAGAGACCCAAAGCTTGACGTACATGGACATTACATAGCTTTTGCGGAATACTTAGTACATAACAAAAACACACAAACAAGGATCGTAATAGTTTAGTGTCTTTGGAAACTCAGAATATAATCTTCTAAACGTGGTGAAAGATATTGAACATCTCCCATAAAGATCTTCCTTTTTTTACCTAAAACATTTCTTTACATCCTGGGGAAAAGAAAACATAAAAGAGTGAGCTCAAATGCTCAGTAAGGGTAAAAAAAAGATATATCAAGCACATCATATTCATAAGAACATAACATTTTGGAAATCTTAACCAGCAAAAGAGAGCATAATTTCCTAACATGGGATAAATCATAGTAGTGAAATGAAATCCCAATAATCATAACTTAAAACATTAAACTTTGTGGCATACACACATAATCATAGAGAATAATTTTTTGTTAGTCAATACTCACTACCAAGACTATCTTAGTGGACAAAGTCAATTTCTGAACCGAGTTCATTCCTCGTTTCAGTCCTGTTTCACTAAACCGGTATAACCTACCGTTCTAGCAATTTATATCTCATGAGATATAAAATCTTTACACAATGCATTAGAGGGAGATATAGGTCCCACCCATCTCATAATGATACATTTCTTATGTGTGCCACAAAATCATATACCATACATCATAGCATAACCCATTTAAAAAAATGGGATTCTTAAACATCGTGACATCATAAAACAATTCATATAAGATAAAAATAATTCCATCACAACATAATAAAATCAATGTAATAATAGGGATAGAAACAGAACCCTATATTATCTTAGATGGAAAATAATTTTGATAAAACTCTTGAACTCCATTCTTGAAGAAAATATCCTTTCTACTTCAAAAACACATTTTCATTCTTAACATGTCAAACAATTCTAAATTAAAAGAAGTTGATTAAAAATAAAATTGAAAACATGTAATGGAAGCTTCTTGAAAATAATTTTTTAAAAATCCATTCATGCCATACAAGTTAAAAAAACATTTTTCTCGTACTTTTGTCGGTAAAGTCAAAAAGTACCTCGTACGAAAAACGACAAAAGATTCCTTTCATATCTTTTACTAAAAACTCACCGAAGGTTAAAATTGGATTTAAAAAATTGTAGGTGGATGGAAATAATATTACATATTGAGGAAACATGTATGTGGATGATAAAATACACCCCAGTAAATACCAAAGTATAAACAATCTCGGATAAAAAAATGAGATTGTGAGATTTTACCTTACCTTAGGGCCAATTTGCTTCGTAAGTGTCCGAACCTCCTGTATAATGAATTAAATAAGGTCATTGACTTATTAAAGAATCATATTCATTGTTATGAAATCACATATATGGTTCACTTATGACTTTATATTACCCATTCTTATGTAAATTAATGTTAAAGTAGGGTTTTGGGTAAAATAATCTTATTTATCGTACGTGTTTGGACTTTTTGTTCTTGATGTTATTATGATTTAATTAAATCAAAATGTAAATCATGATTTATATATCAAATAAATTCATTATATATCCATAATATACAAGAATTTATAATAGTACATAACATATGGAAGTAAGAAATGAAACGCACCGTTCATGGAGACGGTAAGCCGTACGTACACATGAACGCTACTTTCATTTCTATTTCTTATTTTAATGGAATTAAAACATAATGATACATTGGTATATTATAATTCCAGTATAATATAATATATAATATCATTAACCACATCCTTTATAGATCCCACAAAATGTATTAACGAATCACATCACTTTGAGGGGGCGGTAGTCCGCACTTCCTCAAATGAGATTATCGTATTTACCGACTATGGAAACTGTAAAGGCATGATATAATTTGTTATTAAATAAGAATAAGTAAATCAAAAACATAATATATATTATATATAAATACAGTTCCATCAGAATGGCCACCATGAGAGGCGGTAGGAGAAAATCGAACAATCACTATTTCGTGAGGCGTTAGTTTGCCATCACAGAAACATTATGTTCTTCATCCATTAGATGGAGGTGTGTGTAAGTGTAGTTTGAATATGTCTCATAAAAACATCCCAGTATATTTAGGATATCGGTGTTGTTACAAAAGGAAGGATTAAAAAGGGTTTAGGGGTTTGAGAAGTAGAATAAAAGAAAACAACTTAAGAGAAACTGTTACTTTTAATTTTGGTAACTTCCTCTGTTTTGAACCAAAAGGACTTCTTGGAGAGTCTTCTTCCTAATTTAATGCTTCAATGGTGAGAAGAGGGATGTAGGGAGCTTATTTAGGTAGAGTTTGGACGAGCCAAAAGGCTTGAGAGGTGTGAGTAATTGCATAGAAGTGGTCTCCTTTTATAAGGGAGTGGAGGGACTCTTTAGGAAAGTGTGAAAAAAATTATTTTATTATAAACTTATCTTCGGTTTCAAGAGGTCCAAAATACATTAATGCCGAAGATAAGATGACTCATATTATAAATAAAATCATCTAATAGGAATTGGACAGGTTTTGGACGATATTTTAATCATTTCAATCTTATTTATTTAAATCATTTATTAATGACTTAAACACTACATCATTATTGTGTCACAAATAATTTAATTCATTTGATGTTTAAAAATTATAAAAAAATTACCATGATGTAGGGAATCATTTTATCATTCCAAAAATTATTTATAGCCGAAAATATTACTTATATAAACCATTATAAAAATTAATTACTAATTTTTTTTGTTAAAGTCAATTTTGTCTTTACATTAAATTATTTAATCTAATGTGTCATTGTCTTTCATAAGTGGCTCCATGGGGTCCCAAAATCGATTCAAGGATGCCCATGGTCGGAAACTACTCATACAATAAGGTTAGGACAAGTGTCAAGGAAATTTTGAATTATTATAATATTCTTTTAACCATGAATTACCTTATTTACCTTTAACCGTAGTAAATAAAAATAAATTACAGTAGTTACTATTCATAATATCAAAAAAATAAAAGTAACCTATTAACGTAATTTGGACCCACTGATTCCAAATATGAAATCCATTTTTCAAAATTAAAAACACAGAAGTTGCAGTAATTAATTTTAAATTAATTCCGTTGTTTAAGCAAACAGGTTTTAAAAGTTAAAACATTGCCAAAGATTGAATTTATTTAACCTAAGAATTCAATGTAAAATAAAGGATAATGACATACATTATATTAAATGGTAAAAATATATTATATTTATACTTTGAAACCATTAAATATTATTATTTAACCACATAATTTATTATGATGAAAAAAGTTGTTTTCAATTAAAATATAGCAAGTTTTTACTATTCATTAAAATATGAAAGTTATCAGAATAATATGAAAATTTTATCCAAAGTATATTTTTATATCTTGATTCTAAATAAGAATTTTATTTTTTCAAATTGAACTTATAAACATGTCAAAAACTAGATTTAATGTGGGTACGCCATCAAAAGGCTGCAAAACTGCATTTTTTGAAAAATAATTATTTTACCTGAAAAATATATTTTGTTCTTATACCATGCTTTAGAAAATGTGTAAGACAAATAATAATGTTATAAGATTAAAAATTTAGTTAATACTATTCATAAAGGCTAGTTCATAATAATATTATAATAATATATCATTGATTAGTAAAACTCGGTATTGCGTACAACACACACTATCGAGGAAGGTCGCGATTGCATGTATTGCAAGCCAAGTCAGGGTTGTGTGTTGTGCAATAATCCTTCATTGTTTCGTATATCATAATCAAACAATATTTCATTTATACATTTAATATATATATATATATACTCAATGTTGTGTAGAATAACTATTATCAAAATTGTGTGTAACACGATCCAAGAATAGTATTGCGTATACTGCAAGCTAATACGGTGTTGCGTATAGCGCAACGTAATCTTGGTGTAGCATACAACACAAGACATTAATGAAATTAAAAGAATATTTTTCATAAAATCTCAGGGTGTTATATGGTCACCCTATGGTGGATCACCAATGGGGGATACTCCAATGGTGGATCATCCAACATTGAAACTCCAATGGTGGATCACCAATGGTGGATCAACAAATGTTTAATTCCTCTAACAGTGGATCACCAATGGGGTAAATTTGAAGATAGTTGATTAAAAAATCTTACCTTTCCAATTTCATTTTTGATTTATCATTATCTGTCCAAATTAAAAAGATTTGAAATAATATATGCAATATAATGTTCATTTCATAATAATTCAAGTGTTATATCACCTTTTTAGAAATTATATCTCAAAAGGTGATATATTATATAAATATGTTTTTCCATATAATGGGATAACAGATACATGAAAATATTTATCACACCAAAATTGTAAAATTTATAAAAAAAAATTTAAATTGATATCCATAATCTAGAAAAGATTGTTACATCGAAAGAGTTTGTGCACCACAACTTCCTACACCTACATATTAATCATGAGTAGTTGACATTATTATAGAATATTTCTTTTTACAACCCCATGAATATATTGACTTTACCAAAATATGGAATTTTCCAAATGTTTAATTTTATATCTAACATATAGAAAATAGTGCCTTAATATGAATAACTCAGTAAATCAAATACTTGACTTTTAGGATTGAAGGTATACATTTGGTATTTCGAAATAATTTAAACAAAAATTCAATGAGATTTTTTGGGAGTTTACTGAAAATGAGCTCACATAAACATAGTAAACATAGTTTCTGGTTGGAAAGAAGTTTATTATATAATGCTTCCAATCATCCCTCTTTAATTGGTTTAATAAACTTAATTTCATGTTTTATCAAGATCCATTTTGATGTTTGCACTCATTGGAAGTATCACTACATGATCCAAACAAAAACAATTTAAAATATTTTTGGTGAAATTACTTTGATTTAAAATGATTCAATATTAATTTTGAAGAAAAATTAAAACCAAGAAATAATTTAGGTTCTCCAAATAAACAAATTTCAAATTAATGTTTCATCATTTCTAAAAAATAATGGTACACATATAATTTTTAGAAGATACAAAAATATAATCATAAAATATATAATAACTAAAATATTTTTTAAAATTATTTTATTAAATAATGTATTATTGGATAAGCTTTTAGTAAAATAATTATATATATATAAATAGATAATCCAATCATACCAATCCCTATGATCATTTTTTAAACAATATAAAAGTTTTGTTAATTTAAAAACATGATTTGAAAAATAAGGAATTTAAAATCCAACAATAATTTAACAAAAACATACTCAAATATATAACCGTTAAATAATTCACTATTGGAAACCATTTTATATACATTGAAATCAAAATGTACTTCATAAGAATGTAGTATTATAACTGATTCATGTTTTGACACAGGTGAACATGCTTCCTCATAGGATACAACCTATTCCTAACTATATCCTTGTGACACCAATCTAGCTATATTTTGGACTATAACACGTGATTCCTCAACATTATTTCTAAGAACCATATTATTTTCAAAGGAAAGAGTGTATTTATCTCTATATACATATTCCAAAAACTTATTTATTTTAAATTGATTATGTTCTTATTTCATTTTATCACCCATAATTCATCATTAATTTTACCTTTTATTTTCATATGTTTAACATGTAACAATAATTATTCATGTACAACCCGACATCTGAGAGAAACTCTATTTAGTTTACCTATATCTAGATCTCCTAAGAATATATAAAATGTATGGTATTTATAATTCCTAATATCTCCTAGAAACAAAGGAAAATATATCATATTTACTTCTATAAAATTAGCTTTATGTATAGGATGTTCTTCATAGAAGGATGATTTTTCTTCTTGTTCAGTATACCTTTTAGAAGGTTTTCCATTTATATATAGATTTTATAGATCATTTTCTAGGTTACCTAATGAGTTCTTAGGTTCTTGTGAATTTATTTTATAAAAATTTATATTATTATATTCATCCACATTCATTTTTATTTTATTAAAAACTATATATTATTTACTAGATGATGAATATCCAATGAAAATTACTTCATCACTATTGGGTGAAAATTTAGGAAGATTAATAGTAGTGTAAATAATGTAAACTGTATAAAAAACACTATATATTAATTATCTTTTTTTTCTTCCATTCTAAAATTCATAATGTGTTTTATTTAAAAAGGTATAACTAAATAATTATTATATAACATGTTTCATTCACATAATTTTCCAAACAATAAGTTGTATGGTCATACTCATTAGACACAGTTCAGGATATTTCCTAAAGGGTTTTATTACTCTTTTCCACAACACCATTCTATTATAGTGTAATAGGATATGAAAATCTGTGATTATAGCTACATTATGGTAATCATGATTCAAAATATTAATTTGCAAACATAAATCAATTATCACTTTTTATGGTCTAAATTTCAATTCCACTATGATTTTATTTTTATTTTCGATACATGGTGAAATTAGAACAAGAATGGATTTTGAGATCTAGAATGAATGCTCATGTATATCATGAAAACCCTTCCACTAGATCCTAAACAAGGTTGTTCCCATTTAAGTGAAAAAACAATATATGTTAAAATAATTCCATGTGAATCAAATCTAGTTTTTGAGAATTTAAAATGCAATTATCTGATTGGAATGAAATTTTGCATTGTTTCACTTTTGGTTATGGGTTACAGACTTTGTCATTATTGAATTCCAGTTTAGTTAAATTGTTGAACATTCCATTACTAGTGATCACTATAGTGAATGAATATTGTTATAGTCTTGTCTCCTATACCAAATATAATACTCTTGAAAAAGAATTTGTATAAGAATTGTTTTGAGAAATCAAATAGTCTATATTAATATCAATAACATTGACACTTTTTAAAGCGGAAAAAACTAAATCATTTTTAGAATAAAAAAAATTTAGGATCTATTTTAAAATTTAACATGAAAACCATCATCCCATAGCTATGATATGTTGAGTATAATATACATTAATCCATAAAAAACAAACCTTTAGATATAAAAATAGTGTTATAGTTATCGTATTGACAAATTATAATGATTTTTTACTTCGAAATTTTCAACAAAGGTGACATTCCCACCATCAACCTTGATCCAGTTATTAATAATCTAATAGTCTTTAATTATGTTTATAGAAAATTAACTGTATAGATACAAAAAATTATTACTATAGATTTGTAATATGGTTTCCTATAAAATAATCCATAAACCTAAAATCAATTTGGTACCCAAAATCATATTGGGTCTATAAATGGTTGTAATCAATGATTTAGGAATCCATAATTCCTTAACATATTTAATATGAATTGATTTCGTAATTTTAGAAATAAAATTATTATTATTTAAAGAAGAATAAAAACTGGTAACATGTTTTTACAACTATATCATTGAATAAATTATTTATTGATATTTCACTATACTAGAGGATATCCTATTCTTATAGAGTCTTTGGGAGAAATTTTGATTCTAAGAATCTAAGTCAATATATTTTTTCCATTTTTAAATATTTCCAATTAAGTTTTTAATTTCTTAACTGATAAATATAGATGACTGTTATCCTCTAGTATCATAGAATGATTATCTTCTTATATAGTAATATCATTCATAAAACTAGAAGTTAAAACATGATTCTATTAGTTTTTATATTTTTTATTATGTTCATTAAAATTATACTCTAATATTTTACACTATTCAAACATTTAATCATTGGAAATGTTCTCAAAACTATTTTCATTTCAATAATGATTAGAAATATGAACTTGATATGCATGAAATACACTATATATATCATATGAGTTTTTCATAAAACCCATGTAGGCATTATCATGGTTTTCATCTCCACTTGAATCTAATTCACAAGAGATATCCTCTAAATAACTCCACATATATTTAGTTTTTTTCATATTCCTCTTATTAAAATCCCTAGATTTCTTCTTAAATTTTATCTCAGGATAGTCAACTTCAACATGACCTCTTCTCTTTCATTCATTGTATATTAATTCATTCGTATTATCATATTTTCATTAGCCTTTTCTCCAATTACCTATATTTTCATACATTACATTAGAAATGGATTTCCTAAAGAATTTATTCTTGACATATAATTTGTTTAGTCTTTTTATCAAATTGGTTCATTTTTTTCATCACTTTTATCTAGTGACCATTATCACTTATGCTTTCATCTTTGACATTCTCTTTTTGTGAAGTAGTAGTTTTAAAGGTTGTAGATTAACTATATGGTCCAGTCTGTTTCTCTATGTTAACTTCTTGTTCTTCTATAAGTATCAAATAATTTTTTATATGTTCCTTTATACGAAGATTGATTATGAAACATGATTTCATGTTTGATACATATTTTCTTCTCCATCATTTCAGTAAGTATCTGAGATGTCGAATGACTTGATCTTTGTCAGTGATCTTCTTTCACATTCCATGCATTATGTTCTCTATATTTTTAACCAGATAAACATCTGAGAAATATGTTCATCATGTTTCTTCTTAAATGTATCATATTTAATATTATTGGTGTTGGAGTTAATTTTTTTTTGAAATTAGATGTTCCTTCATGGGTAATAGATAATGTATCCCAAATTCCAAATACACTAAAACATGAATGTATTGTTTTAAAATAATCTACAAAAAAATATTCTAAAGAATTTATAGATGTATTGTTATTTTTAAATGATTTTTTAGTAGAATTACTCATTTTATCTCTAATATTTTGAGGTTGGTCATATTTATCTTTAATTAATAGCCAAATTTTAAAACTTATAGTATCTATGTGATTTTTCATTTAAATCATCCTCTAAGGACCTTGTTTTCAATTAAATTAATGATTTATATTTTTATCTGTTCCCACTTCTCTATTGTTATCCATATTGAGGTATATTTAGAAATTAAATAAATTTAAGACCATCAAAAAACAACTAAATAATAGTTGAAAATATATTTGAAAAAAATCCTTTGATACCAAATGTTAGTCACAGTGTGTAGCTAAAGAGGTGTAAAATTGTGTACCAAATAAAAATTTATATTAAAAACACTTTAAGACACAATCTCCCAAATTAAACAACCATACCAAGTTAATTAAAATAGTAGAATTATATAACATTGTTCCTTCAGATAATTTCTAAAAGTGGTACTAAGGAACATTTAAAAAATTTTGGATCCATTTTGAATTTTGAAACTATATTACATAATCAAATACTATATTTAAAAAATGCATAATACAATCATTAACAGTAATGTTTTATTTATAGATTAAAATAAAAAATAAAGTAATATCATTGAAATGAAAAAACAAAACCAAATAACATAGATGGATATAAAAAGTACATCAAGTCCTAATAATATAATTTATCCCATCCAAATATAAATCACTCCAACATACAGGAAGATTATTATAACTATAATTTGATCCAAAACCATGATAATGTATTACAAACAACATCAAATTGGTCGTTGAGTCACAAATCCTCTTTCAAAATTATACATGTTAAGAAAAATAATAAGCCGGTCACATGGATTGTCTATAAAAGGCTATGTGTAAAAATGAATAGAGTAATACAAAACTATATTCAAATATAATGAATATGGAGGATGTATAATATATATATATATATAATATGACACAACTCAATCCATGATGCTTCATTTGTTCAAATTCCTCGTGTTTTTTTATGAATGATCTAATTTTTTTCTAAGAATGTGTAGGAAAATAGACTATTGTATATTTAGAAATAACCTTTTGTTTTCTATTTTTAGATGTTTTCCAAATCCTCCACATACGTGATTTAGGATTGTTCTATATATTTCCCACCTTCACACCTTCTTCTACTTATGTGTATTTGTATCTCATATGGAGAGGATATTCTGAATGAATATTTATATAGGTCTAAATTATCAATTGATGAATAATAATAAAGAAATAATGGATCCTTATATTTGAAAAAAAATAAATAAATCTATAAATTTACCTTCATTGAATCTGTGGAGTATTTTAGGAACACATTATTAATAAATCCTCTTGAGTCTTGAAAGAATTAAATCCCTAAAACTAGTCAACAAAATAATTAAATTTGAATTATATATTTAATAGTAACTGTATCATAGAACATCTATAGTGTAGAATAGGACAATAGTTGATCATCATAACTTATGATAGATGAAATTTTCAATAGATTTAGTCTTTTTGTAAATCATGTTAGAAGGTAAATTGGTACTAGTGGTGGATCAGGTCTAGTGGTAGATCATGTTTGGGGGTAGATCAGGTCTGGTAGTAGATCATGTCTACAATTATCACAACTTTGGTGGTAGATCTGACTGGGGGAAGATCATTCAGTCGTATATTTCTAGTGGTAGTTTTTCTTCACAAAAGTTGGATGTAGTCCCTGGTAGATGTCCATTGGTAGATATGTTTTACTGATATAGGATCACCTATAGTTGTAGATTATTTTTACTAATGTTAGTTTTTTAAAGGATACATACATTACCAGTATATTCTATAGGTATTTTTAATCCACAAACAGATCTAACTGAACTAATGGTAGATTATCAGAACTAATGGAAGATCCCAATAAACAAACAATATATCTTCAAAATTAATGGAATATTTTTAATTATTTGAGATTCTTCACAATATTTTGTACTATCTTATTAATTTAATCTTATTAGAAATATAAAAAACATGATTTTTGATCATTAACATAAGGAGGTTCCAACATTATCCCCCATTCATTTATCAAAAATCCGGGAATTTTATAACCATGTTTATAAAAAAACAATAGATCTAATTAGATGAAATTTAAAAATAATGTTCTTTTTAATATTTGGAATTACTACTATGAAATATGAACGTTAATTTTTTAATCTAAATTTCATTCATAAATTCCTTTAAAAAACATTCTCCCCCTTTTAGGATTATCATAAAGATAAGTATTATATGATAAAATATATAAAAAAAAAATTCAAAAATATTAACATATAATCACCATTAAAATAAAAAACTGGATGGCTACACCTCAAAAATTAATACAAGGGATAACACAATCCCTATTAAAGACTAATCCTATTCAGAATCACTATCAACAATATGAGATATAAGATTAAATTGGTATTTACCTTTTCTAGATATATGAGGGACAAAGGTTTATGTTAATAAAGAATAGGTAGAAATAAAAATCTCTTAATCAATATAGGTCTATTGTTCTAAACAACTTTAGAAAGTGATAAGATAAAGGGATGATATTGAAGAATTAGGCATATAGAATAATTTTATAACATATAGGCTGATATAGGAATAGATTATGGTGCCACCATTGAATTCCTAAATACATATAAAAACGTTTTAATCAAATTTAAAAAAATATTGATGTTTTCACCTCTCTCCATTATAGTGATGAATTCCATCTTCACTTCTCTATAAAATTATAGGAGAGGGAATAACACTCTAAGTTGGTTCACTTGCTCTTTGAAGTAAATATTAATAGTAGGAATCCAGAAGTTATCACTACAAAATTAAAATGACAATTGATATCATATTAAGAATAAATACTATAAAATTTGTATTTGATTTCCCTAGTAACAATATCTCTTTCAATTCAATCTTCTTTCAATCACTCCCATTCCAATTCATAAATATGCTTTCCATTTTTTCTGGTCAACTAAATGCTCTCCTTATGAGATGTAGTGAGATCATTAAATATGGAATGAAACTCATATCTCACAATATCTATGATCATCTCACAATCATCAAAAGATGTAGGTTATAAAGAATTGTATGTAGAGGCAACCACTAGATGCCAGGAGTCCAACCACAAAAAAATTAATTACTAGAGAATAGAAAAATTTCCCCTATATCCTCCATGATAGACTTCATTACTTCCATATCATTATCCAATCATTATTTGTAGCATAAACCTCTTGAATCACCAAAATCATAATAGTCTAAATATGGAATATGACTAAATCAATGATATTACTTTTATCTGCTACCCTGAGTTGAGTTTCTCTTGGACTGTTGGATTAAAAAATTACACTAAAATCAGAGAGCATCCTATCTTTAATGGTTTCCAAATTATCATTATTTAAAATACCAGAAGGTACAGAATGAGTGGGAACTAGAGAAGGATTATTATCGGATATTTAATGAAAATATTCTCCAAGAATATGTTCATGTAGAGGGACAAAATTTGTGATGCCACAAAACATCCCTATCTGATCAATTTTCTCTACCCATGGTAGCTTAGGATCAATTATAGCAGTTGACATAGTAGGTCCACCATGCACAACTAAACTTATATTATCATTATCACTACCATTATCTTTATAAAAATCATGGTAGGAGATTCCATGAAACTTGAAACCCTGAGATTCCCCCCATTGATGTGGCTTCGTCCTCAGAAATGGATGGGGGATTATCATTATGAATACTTCTCATACTTGTAGAACTATGGGATTCCTCCCCCTCAAAATATTATAAATAGCATCTCTAATAGAAGTATAATTATTAGTAAAATAAAACTCAAGGTATCTCATATCATCCTGACCATATGAGGCTTAATATCCATCATCATTCCCTTCTTTGGAACCATTTGAAATATATGAATCTTAAACTATTAATTTTGTGGACTCAAAAAACATCCCAACTTGTTCTTCTCATAATAATTTAGTCTCTACTTCCTCACCTTCACTTTCGGAGATCTCTTTTAAAGGGAGAGTAATGTATGCTCTTGAATATCCATGGAAACATATGGGATCTTAACCACATTTGAATCACTTAATTACTAAATAGAGATATCTACTTCCTCTTACCATATCCTCTCTTCTTATTCCTCCACTTCCTCATCATAGGAATAAGTCACAACCAATTTTGGATTTAATCATGGGCCAACCATATTTTTTGGTCTCATAGGGTGTTCCACATGATTAAAATCCCCATATAACTTTTCATTTTATTCCACCTAATTATTCTTCCATGGATTATAGTTGAACTTGATACTTTTAAAGGTAAAATGTCACAATAAATAACAACAAAATTTTACCTCCACTTATACATTCTCATCTAACAATCCTGTTGATATAATCATATTTGGGATTTGATTAGGATAGATTGAAGGGTATGATATAGATTAGGTCATGCTAATCTTTATAATATGTACAATATGACATCTAGAATGATTTATTTTATCTCTTATTTTCATAAGAAATAAAATAATAACATCCAATTACATCATCATGCAAAAATCCCATTTCATGGGATAGAGCATGTGTTGTTGATGAATGTGAAAAAGAGTCTACAATCACCATAGAGTTCTATAGTAGTAGGTTATTTCACTATACCATTACCATTAAATTCCAAAAGAGAGTCCAACGAAAAAAATATCACTATCCATTATGAAATAACCATTATAGACATTTGAAATACAATTTTAAGGTGCATTTAGGGATAAAGTCTATTTATATTAAAAAAATTAACTTTTTTTCCATCAAACACACAGGTAATCAAATATTCATTTTACAAAAATAAAAACTCTTCATAATGATAAAATTTATGAAGAAACCCATGAAAGAATTTTATATAATTCTAATAAAACAGTTCCATCCATACCGAGTCCAACATCACCTTTGGTGCCAAATAGGTTATTAAAATCTGCTAATCAACATCAATCCGTTTATTTTAGACAACTGCATAATTAATGAGCCTCATGTTTCTGTTCAAATATAGCATATCTCAATTCACCATGATTATTCTTCACATCAAGAGATCCTTCTAGAGATGAAACTGAGATGTTGTTTAAACTCACCATTCTACAGAAACAAGAGGTGAATGAATAGAAAGATTAAGGTTGAAGGATTGGAGAGAATGGAAATCATAATGTTCGAATGGTAGAAATGAGAGAGAGTGTTTAAAAATCAAATTTAAGTTCAATTATATCATTTAGGTATTTTAGAATTTAAAATATTATAAAACAATAATAAATCAATCAAATAAACATTTTAAACATGGATAACAGTAGTTTTAGAAAATTGAATAGAGCCTCAACCAAAATAAAACCACGGGCAGATCTATCGAAGGTCAATCTCCAATTGTGGAATAATAATTACGGATCACCAAAGAGTGGATCACCGAACAGTGGATCACAAATGGAGGATTACATAATGGTGGATCTCCAATGATGGATCACTAATGGTGGGTCACCTAATGGGATATTATTATAGTGTATCACCAACTGGGGAAATTTGAGGATAAAAGATTAACCTAAGTCTTCCATTCCTATATCATGTTTGATTTATCATAATCTATAAAAATTCAATGTATTTTTCAAAATATTTGCAAGATAATGTTTAGTTCTTATGTAATAAGTTGTTATATATCCTTTATGAAAAAGATCACTCAAAAAGTTGTATGCTAAATCAATATACATAGTCCTAGAAATTGACACGCGATTCATTAAAATATGTGTCACACTTTTATTATCATAATTTATAAAGAAATTCCTTAATTTATATACATAATATAACAAAGTGTGTTTCATAAATATAATTTTTTCTCTAAAAATTAATGTTTATATATATTCAACCTTAGCAGTAAAAAGTGTAATAAAAGTTTTCTTTTTTATTATACCTTGAAACTATTGAATTAACTAAAAGATAGAATGTCCTAAATGTTCTTTTTCTATCAAACTTATAGAAGCTAACATTAAAGTCTGAATAAATAACAAAATAAAATTCTTTATCTCTAAGATAGAATATTCTTAAATATGTTTAATATATTATGTATCTTCAAATTATTTTAATAGCAAGTCAATGAGATTCTATAGGATTTACATAAAACTTATCACACATTCACAGAGGAAACATAATACCTAGTTGGTTGTGATTTATGTAAATCATGATTCAATTCATACTTTTGTAATTGGTTTGATCTAATGAGTTTCTTGTTTCATCACAATCTAGTTTACTAGTTGTACTCAATGGAGTAACACTACATTTTTGTATTATCTAAACCAAAATGTTTTAAATTTTATTTTGTGTATTTAAATCTATTTAAAATAAGACTTTATTTATTTTGAGAAATTTTAAACATAAAAACTAATTTATATTCTCCAACCAAAGTCATTAAAAATTTTCTTTTCAACATTTTTGAAAAAAAGTACAAAAATAATTTTTCAAAGTTCCAAAAATTATATCATCAATAAATATTTAAACAATTAAAGCATCTTTATAAATTATATTTATAAATAAATATTATAATCTATTCCTTTAGAAAAACCTTATTGAATCCAAAATGAGTATATCCTATCATACCAAGCTCTAGGATATATTTTTAAACCATATAATGATTTTGTTAATTTAAAAACATTATTTGGAAATTAATGTTTTTAAATCATGGGGGTTGTTCTAAAAAACACCCATGACTGTAAAACCATTTAATAATGAACTCTCGATATCAAATTTATTCAGATTGAAATCAACATTTACCACATAGTCAAGTAGTATTCTAAAGGATTATTTTCAAGCAACTAGTGAAAAGGTTTTTTATATTCAATACCCACTTCTTTTCTATATCCTTGTTAAAAAAATATAGCATTATTTTTTACTATAGTGCATGATTCATAAACATCTTTTCTAAAAACTCACTTGTGACAATGGTAAGAGAGTATTAGTTATTTTTAGTTGGTCCCAAATTTTTTTTATTAAAGTTAAATAAATTTATTATTCCATTAAACCCACCCTTAATTAATCATTAATTGTATCACTGATGTTCTTAGGTTAAAAATGGGAAAATAATTCTTGATTTTCAACCTGATTTATGAGAGAATCTCTACTTTGTGGGCCTCTATCAAGATTTACAACTACATAATATAAAAGATGTAGTATTTGAGTTCTAAGTGTTCTTGGAGAATAAGGGATAGAGGTTTCATTGTCTTCTATGGGTTCAAGTCCTATTTTAGGATAGTCTGATAAATAATCTGATTTATCTTCTTTTCTCATAGAACTATCAGAAGGTTTTTCATATATATGTAGATTTTATAGATTTTTTTAAATATTATTATATGAGGTCTTAAGATCATATGGCTATATTTTAGAAAAAATTTTATGATAAAATTCTTCAATACTATTTGTTTCTTTCATTAAACACCCTATATTAAATTATAGATGTTGAATATCCAAAGAAAATTACTTCATCTCCATACGATGAATGTTTTTCAAAATTATTATTTTTATTAATAAAAAAATTGAAACCAAAAACATTAATGTAATTAACCTTTGAATTTCTACCATTCAATATTTTATAAGGCATTTTATTTAAAGTGGACGAATTAAAACTCAATTTATTATATAAAAACATATATTTATAGAATTTCCTAAAAATTATACATCAATTTCATAATTATTGAGCATGGTGATATAATTTTCTTAAAGATTTATATTACTCATTTACATTACATCATTATAATGTATGGTCCTTATAGAAAAAATTTATTATTATTTACATTTTGTGAGAAAATTTAAGAAAATTACTAATTTTCAAACTCTTAATCATGTCTACCTCTTAAGGTATTAATTATTAGTCCACATAAATTTTCAAGAATTTTATAATACTTAGTGAAATAGGTATAGTAATCAATTTTGAGAGAAAGAAATAATACTTGGTTATATCTAGAAAATCAATATTCAATAACATAAATATAGTAATTCTGATTTCAAATTGAAACTATAGAGGGTCCAAACAAGTCCATAAAAATATTGCTAGTGTTTGATAAGTTGAAACTACGGTCATTGATTGGAAAAATATTTTTAGTTGTTCATTTTTTGACAGGGGTTTCCAACATTATCATTTGGGAATTCTAGTTTCGGTAAATCATTAACCAATAGTTTCCATGTGAGCTCTATAAGGAAATGAATATTTCTATTACCTAGTATCCTACTCCAAAAACATGATTCTTTGAGAAATAAAATTATAGAGGAATTTTTTTGAGAAATTAAATAATCTAAATGTACAACATAATCATTTACATTTCTTAAAGTTATAAAAAATAAATCATTTTTATAATAAATATCTTTTTAAGAACTATTTTAAAATTTAACAAAAAAAACATCATCACATAGATGTATGAATTTAAGCATATTATAGTTCAATATATCTAAAAATTAACCATTATAAATCAATATAGTGTTATTGTTACCTATTTGAAAAAGTCTAAAAATTTGAAATTTGGCATTGTTACCTAGAGTGACTTGTCCCTCATAAACTTTGATTATGTAATTAAAAATTGAATAGTCTCTGGTCATGTGTGTAAGAGAGTAAATTTATAGATGATATATATTATTAATATATATTTTCATGAAGGTTTCCTATAGAATAGATTTTACACCAAAAATCACATTGATACCCAAAATCATCTAGGGTCTAGAAATGTTCGTAATCGAAGATTTAGGACTCCATATATTTTTAACAGGTATTATAAGAGAATATACAAGAAATTTAGGAATGAAAATTTTCTTATCTCTAGAAAAATAAATACTAGTAACTGATTTTAGAGGAATATATTATATAATATAATTTTTTTGATAATTCTCTATCCATACTGATTATATATTCCAATTGTGTATTTGGGAGCTCTTTGTTTTCAAGGAATACTATTAAAGGTATTTATTCCAATTATAAATATTTCCAAATCCTTTTTCAATTTATCCTTATATAAATTTAACTCAAAATTATATTTTATAAACTAAGGATTTTTATATTTTTCTATAGTAATATCATCCTTGAAACTAGTAGTTGGAGCATGCTTCTTCTTTAAGTTTTTATATTTTTCTTGAAGATCACTAAAATTACCCAAAAAATATTATAGTATTCATACATTTATCCATTGGAAATGATCCCATCACTATTTTCATATATATATGTATTATAAATACGAATAGGATATACAATAAAATCCATTAGATAACTCAAATGGGTTTTTTATAAAGCACATGTTGGCACTATCATTGTTATCTTATCCACTTGAATCTATTTCACATGAGTTATCCATTGAAGAACTCCATGCAATCTAGTAGATTTTATATTCCTATTATTCTTATCATTATATTTCTTCTTATAATTTATCTTAATATTGTCATCCTTGACATTAAATTTTCTCTTCAATTCATAGTAGACTATATATTTTAGGGTATTTTCTTCTCTGAATTATTTATCCAATTACCATTATTTTTCGAACATTAATTTATAACAAGGTTTCCTAAAGAACAAATTATTTTTATTTAGTTTCATGAATATTTTGACCAATTTTTCCATTTCATCATACTGGTTAGTCGGTGAATCTTCATCACTTAAGTTGTCATCCTTGATCTTATCATTTTTTGGATTAGTATTTTTAAAGGCTGTAGGTTTCCTCATTTGTTCATCCTATTCTTCTCTATTCACATGTAGTTATTTTTATACATCATAATATTTATTATAATTTACATACTATATTTTTTTATTCTGTAACAAGATTCTATTAATTAAATAGATTATCCTCTAACATTCTAGTAAACATCTGATAGGTCACATGACATGGTCTTTGTCAGGGATATTATTTCCCAATGAACGCATCATGTTCATTATCTCATTAAAACTAAGATAAATATCAGAACTTTTTTGCATCATGTTTCATTTTAAATGTATCTTATTTAATAGTATATGTTTTCTAAGTACATTTATTTAACTTTAGAAGTTCATTCATGGAAAATAGCTATTGTATCCTAAATTTTAAATATTGTAGCATGGTAATATATTCTATTAAATATATCCTCATCCAAATCATAGTATCAAGAATTCATGGTTTTATAGTTATTTTCATTTGGAGTTTTGGTAGAATTTATCTAATTAGTTATATTTTATTATATTTCTCATACTGATTGTTAATTACTATAATGATATTGAAACCCCAAACTATTTTATAGGATGATCATTTATATCATTCAATGAGTGTAGTTTGTGCTATTAAAATAATGATTGCAATTGGTATTATATCACTGTTTTCAATTATTATACATATTTTGTAAAATTTATATATAATATAAATTTAATTCCTTTAAAAGACTACAAAATAACAGTTGAAATTTTATTTAAAATACTCCTTTGATACCAATTGATTTTTTGGGTGAGTAACTCAAGTGATGGTGAATTTGGTACCTAATAAAAATATCTATTAAAAACTCATTAAAACAAAATCCACCAATTTTTTTGAAAAAACACATTTAATCAAGGTAGTGTAATTGTATATGTTTTTCATTTTAGATAATTTATCAAAGACTGATTATGGAGAAATTAACCTAAAATTTGATATAATTTTAACTTTTTTAACTATATTACTAAACCAAGAACATTATATAATAAAAGGTTATGAATAAATAATGAGGACAAACTTTTTATAGATTAAAATAAAAAAATGAATTTTTAGATTTTAAGTGCTCAAACAAAAAAACACAGCTGAATAAAACAAGGGGTTCATCCACAATCTGATATTTTATCCCCGGAACATGGAAATAACATTTTACAAAAAAGATTATTATAAAATTAATCCTAGCCACAACCTGGATCAAATATTTCAAAAAACTATACACAATATATCCATGATCAAAGCCTCTTCTACAAATACCCATGAGAATAAAAATACAAAATAGGGCACACACAAAATCTACCATCATTTATATGGGTATATAAGTATATAAATATTATATAGTGTTTAACATATTATAGTTTAATCATATGAGATATTGTGTACAAGTAAATAGAGTAATACTATACACTACTGAAATGTAAATAATAAATAGGAAATAGAAAATGCTATATGATAAAATATGTGATGCAACTCAATCCATGATTCTAAAATTGATCAATTACCATAGGTTTTTCTTTGGATGAGATCGAAAAAGTGTCTCACAATGGGGAGGAAAATAGAATATTGTAAAATCTTTATAAATACTTCTATTTTATATTTATAGATGTTCTGGAAAACATCAATACATGTGAGTTAATATTTTTTGTATGGTTATTACCCACATTCACACCCATAGGTGGGTATGTGTGTGTATCTCACACATGATAAATATTTTATAAACATATAGTTAAGTCGGTCCTAATTATCCCTTAGTGAATAATAATAAAGATATCACATATACTCATAATGGGAACTAAATCATGATTCTCTAACATTATCTAAAATTTATCCTTGGTGTGGTTTAGGTCTATATGATTATCTATGGATATATTTTAGTTTTAGATTATGCTTGATTCCACATCTATTATGGTGGTAGATCGGGTTTGGCAGTAGACCAGGTCTAGTATTAGATTACGTCTTATCATAGCACGACTCTGGCAATATATCTAACAAGTTGTAGATCATTCACGAGTATACGTCTAGTGATATATCTTCCATAATAATTGTGGATATATTCATCAGTATATAATTTTTCTTGAAGGCATATTAACTCTAGTATTATATCAGTTTTACTGGTGTTAAATGTGCTCAATAGTAGATCCACCATTTATAGGTTTGAAGGTTGATATAATCCACTAGCATATCTGATTGAACTAATGGTAGATAATTTTAGGATATGGAATATCTCTTCGAACTGAAGGTATATCTTCAAAACTAATCTTATATTTTTACTTATCAAAGTCTCTTTGCAAAAGGATTTACTATCATAAAACACTAAGCTTTTTATGAAAAAACATGACATTTATCATTAAAATACTATGTTCCCAAATAATTTTTTATAGATATGGGTAAATATGGGATATAATATTATGGTTAAATGGAAAAGATGAAGATCATATACATTTAGAATTGAATTAGTGAAATAGGAATTATCTTTAGAATAGAATTATGGAATTTAGAGGTATATCTAGAATTAATATCGAATAATTATTATTTAATGTTATTCGATGCTTATAGTTTTTGTGTTTTTCTAAATCCAATAGGATAACTTTTCCTTGATATATGTTGTATTATAGTGGATTTTATTCAATTATAAAAATAGATGACTATTTCTTTTCTTTGGGTCTATATAGGTTAACCATGTTTGTTCAAAACTGATATAAGATATGGATGAGTATTGATAGTGACCTCTTAGAGGAAGGATTCAACAATATATGTCTTTTATTTCCATAGGATACTTAGTTGATCATTTTATATTTTTTTGAGAGTCTAGAGGTCCTTTCGGGAAGAAAAGATGGTGTTCTTTTCTAGGAAGTTCACATTTTTTTAATTTGAAACAATGATGTGTCAGTTTCGGGCATATAAGAGGGTTGTGAATGTGTTTTTTCCTTTACAAGATTTGTTGTTTGGGGTTGGATGGTTTAGATATCGGACTGATGGGGCGTTTCTTCCTTGTATTTGATGTGTTATACAGGATTAAATAGTTAAATAGATATGTGTTTTCTTAGGATTCCCTGAAATGATTAGTTTAGGTGGAGTTGTTAATCATGGTCATATGAATGCATGGTTCATTGATTAAATCAACTTAATGGATAGGTTATTGTAATAAATTAATGAAATTATATCCTATATTAATATTAAGAATAAAATGGAAACAAAATGTGAATTGTAATTTTAGAAATTTTTTATAAAATGTGTAATTGTCTAGAATGTATGATGTTGAAATAAGAAATTAAATTATTATTCAAAGAACACCTTTTAAATAATGTATATGATGAATAGAAAATAATTTAGTTGTTGGTATATTTTGAATGTGATATTTTAAATGATTCAAAATGATAACAAGTATAAATAATGATTATGTAATGGATTGAGTAAATGGTGAGTAAATGGATTAGATTGTAACTTCATTACTGGTGAACATATTTTCATTTTTATTAAATTATTTGATATAGAGATGGTTTTGTATGGCTTAAACACCTTATCACATGAATTTTTTTTATTATAACTCATGTTTGTTATTTATATTTCTTATGGATATATATATTTAATATGATGTGATGTTTGGATCATATTACCTGATAAATTATTTTGGTGACCTCCCAAGGGTAGGTGGATTGTTTTAATGGATATATGTTTTGGAGATGATGTAATAGTTGTAGATAGGGTAATAAGATTGATATTTTTGATATAATAGATATATATTAGGGGTGTGATGTTTATTTTCTTATTTCATTACCACATCCCTAATTTGTTGTTTAGGGGTTCTCCTACTAGCTCGCTAAGAGTTTGAGTGAATTGATCTCAAAACAAACAATTTAGAGTTATGGTTTTTTTCTTTTTTTCTTTATTAAATTTTTCATAAGATATTCCCTAATTATTAATGTATAGGATCTATTGGATTGAAGATATATTTTAGGTAATGTTTTTATGATAGTTATGAGGTCAATTCGTTAGGACTCTTATATGATTTAGATATATCAATATAAGATATCTCATTAATTTGATTATGATAATGGAATACGGATGTATACTGGGATTTTAGATTAAATGTTTGAAAATGGTAATTATGGTTCACGTAGGATATATCTGATTTCATATCCTAATTCTTGTTTCTAATTTTTCAATATGTTCTATTTCCTTACATGTCTTCCCCCTAATAATAATTTCACATGGATGTTGTGTTGCTTGAAAAATGATTATATGTAGTAAACCTAAGTTCTGAACAATATATCCTATTCCTAGAGTGTTTTTATATGATAAATAATGGGAGAATGGTAATGATATATTTTAACTATAATGGATCATAAAAATATTTTCTTTCATCATCCTGGGATGAATTATTTTTTTTTCATGTAGTTATAATTAATATTATAAAATGATAACTTTTCAGTTTATATATGTGGACTTAAATTGTTGAATGTTTATATTCCAATTGGAATTAAGAGGGTAATGCCTCCCGTTAATATGATAGACACCCTTGATGATAGTCTCCAAGACATGGCCAATTGGTGGTTGGATTTTAAGGTCACACTATTCTATATTGATGACCTAAGAGGAGTTTTAGTTGAAGAGGTTTATGAGAAATTGGTATTGAGGATTTTGGTTTTGATATAGGGTAAAGTTCAATGTCAATAATAAGAAAAAAATTTAGGTTTCTGGTATGGAAAATATATTCTCTATATTTGCATTGATATATAGGGAGAATGGATAATACAATAGATAGGTATTTCATGATCCATGTGATATTACAAAAGTGGCTTGTTAGTCTGCAATATTGGTTCACATGATGATCCCAAATTTTAAAGTATATAATTTAATTAGGGTATATGCATCATTCGTATGAGTATTATTCTGTATTATGATTTTAATTGTTAATTAAGATTAGTCTATTAATTTTTCTTAAACAACGCAGATATGATGATGTCTTTGAAATTGTGTTTTATGAATTCAAATAAGTTTATTCGTGATTTTTTAAAGCATGATTTCATATAAAATAATAATTGTATAGGGTAATTTATTTACTTATTATACCATGATTTTTTCGTTAATTTGAAATTTTTTAATGTCAACTAATGAATCCACATAATCATGGTATAAATTGATGGAAATATTTTACATTAGTAAACATTTACATGGTTAAATGATTCCATTAATGATAAAACATGATTAAAATACTATTAATCCTTGAGAAACTTTTCTAGAAACCCTAAAAATTAGTAATTACACATTTAATTTTATAATTTAATTTAAATAGTTTTGAATTAAATGTTTCATCATCATGTTCATAATAGTAACTTATCTAAAAAAGAAATTTCATTTCATGTGCTATGTCAAAAATATGACTACATGAAGCATAATATAATAAAATTCATGTTTTACATATGGGATTAGTGTTTAAATAACTTATTAGAATTTTGAATCCCTATAGTGTAACAATTGTGCTTTTTTGATGTTTGTAGAAAATACAAATTTACTAGATTTTATTCAAGCATTATAATATATATTACAGGTTGGTTATTGATTATCTGAGTACAATAATGACGTGGTGATAAAATTATTTATATTTGGTTATTAAATTAAATAATCATTAAATATTTATATAAATGGTGTATAATCAAATTGAATAATGTTTAACATTCCTATAGTATAAAAATGAATGATATGGAGTTATAATAAAAATAATTAGATTTATGTGTTGTACATATCTCATGAAAAGATAATATCAATGTGAATATTCCATGTCTACTCTAATAAAATATTTCAAATATGATGGTAGAATACTTAGTGTGGGATTAAGAATCATTATTTTTTTTATTATTTTTACATAATATATTTTCTTAATGTTTGATATTTAGGTAACCAAATAGTCGATTGAATATATTTTCATAGCATTTCATGGAATATAATATTATGGTATTTTTATGAATATCCATTGTATGATTTTATATTATGATATGTGATAGGTGTGCGGATAATGGGAAGGAATGTATATTATTTGGAATAATGATGTGGAAAAAGGTAAATAGATTCATTATGAGAGGGAATGATGAAGTGTTCATTAGCATATGTTAAGGGCTATAAAATATTTTATTCATTCTAATTATAATGTTGTGGTTATGGTGTAGATAGGATATATGGGAATAATAGTTATTATTGGCCTCATGATCTATTTCCAGGTATGATATGATATTTTCTAAGGAAATATTATGATTAATTTAATATTGTATACAATTGTTCATTGAGGATGACCGGAAGATATTCTATAACAATTTCACTAACACATTTTATGAGGGAATGGGAATGAATAATACCTCAATGAATATTTTCTAATGATTAATTAGTATCACATATGGATACTACTTATTGAAATATTGGTCCAGTAGGTTAAGGAATAAACTAAAGAGATTAGAGTTCCTTATGAGTAAGTGCGGACTATTGGTTAGTTCTGAGTTGTTCAGTTAGTTGGATTGTTTCATATGATGGCTCAAATATGATGGGAGATGAATTATTGTAACCAATGTTGTATGTTTTGGAAATATTTCTTGAAATATTTAATATCAATTTCATTTTCTATAAATATATATATAAATTGATATACAGATAAAAGTGAATAAAGAGATCTAGTAGAGGATGATAGTCTTTTCATTATTTGCAATCATTTTTTAGAAACTATTGTTCATGTTTTTAATTTAAAAGAAAGTATATAAGATCAAGAATATATTTTTATGTTCATGTTAAATATAATGATTTAGTGACCCATTTGGAAATTTTAGTTTAGGTATTGGGAAGATGTGTGGAATCATGTAATTATATGTAGATAAAACATTCCATGAGAGAATATTTTAGAAAATATCCTTCTTAGGTTATCAGAGAAACTAATACGGATGCGTCAAGTTGTGTATCACAAGGATAATTGAAGAATAAAGTGATCCCAACTTCCAAAGTTAGAGTATGGATTTCGGACCTAGAATGAAGATGCTTGTGGTTTTCAATTTCAGGTTTTGTTAATTTTATTCTATTATAAGTTGTAAGAAATTCTTAGAATGAATTCTCTAAGGCTCAACATACATATTATCCTTCATTATGTAGATAAATGTAGTTGGGGATATGATTCTTTTTTCTATTAATTTACTGGTTGGAAAATAATCTTATTTTGGAGATATTTAGACTTGGTATACGTTTTTGGGATTTTCTTATTTTGAATTGTGATTTTATTATAATATTTTGAATTATTTGGGTTTTATTTTCTATAAAGGCCTAGGTTTCCTTTTTTAGAAGGGATAGATTTCAATTTTCTCCAGGTTTTCATTAGATTATAGATGTATTGAATCATTTAAAATATGTCTATTATTATTTACATGTTTTCTTATTCACATAAATATTTCTTTAGGTGATTATAGTTATCATAAAAGGGACATATGATGGGTTAAATTGTTGAAGATTTAGTTTTAGCTATAGGATTTGTGTCATGGTATGGTTTTTATATGTATGGAATGAAGTAGCTACTAGGAGTATGAATAAATTTCTTCAAATATTAAATTTTAAATGGACATGTATTTTGTGACAGGGATCCCCTCGTGGATAGTTTTTCAGGTTCCTTTATTTTAGGGATCATTATGGTGTGGCATCTTGGAAACACAGTGAAATTCCATAGATGGAATTCCTTGGATATTCCATTTTTTGAGGTCCATTTTCTTATAGTTTCTATGTATCACAACTACATTTCTTCAGTAATATCATATTTGGGGTTGATTAAGAATTAAAACGGATAGATACAAGGGGATCAATGTCAGATTTTTTATAATTAGGTTTAACTTGGATACATTTTTGTGTGGCTAACCAAGAAAAAATGTGTTTCTTAAAAAAATCAAACAATTTCATCATCTTCATCCCTAAAAATCTATGGTGTTATAAATTTATAGCTTATATAAATTTATAATACCCTTTGAATATCTCTTGTTTTCATTATTCATCCCAATCCAAAGAATTACATAAAATCCTCCTCCTATATATATATATATATATATTTTAATATTTGTGTTACCCATGTTTGACTTATTACCCTTATATATATCCCCTCAAATCAAATGATTAGAATTATCATCATTTTGCCTCAATTATTGGCCACTTAATATGAATTTTGGGATCTTATATATTTAAATTTAGTTAAAAATGACTCATTTAATCGTATAATAATACTACATGTACCACTTCCCACATTGATAATACACCAAAAATGAATCTCCTTCTGACAAGGTTTGTGAATACTATCTCTTTAGGCTCAGTGGAGATGATTTTTTCCACATAGTAATTGCTTATAATTATATTTACTATCATAATATTCTATCATACTTATTTTTGACCTTCTAGAAATGTTTTTAATATAGTTACATTTCTTCGACATAATAATCCTTTATCTCCTCCTTAATATTTCTATATTTCTTTAGGGAATAAAATATTGTGTCTTTCATCTTTCTAAATTTCTTATGGTCAATCACACATTTATTTTTATAAACCTCATATTTATTTCTTCAATATATTCACTATTATTATAATGTTATGATTCTATAAATTTAACTTATATGAACTTTGTTTTAAATGATCATTGAATAGTGATATGACAAGGAAGTTTTAAGTTGATTTTGTTGATTAACATACTCATTTTTCACTTATTACATGCTGAAATACTATTTAATATTTGATTATATGTTTCAATATATTTGAAAAAACATGTACAACAAAATTCATGGTAAGTGAAAAATTTGGTAATCTTGTAAATCTTGAATTGAATTAATTAAACAAGAAAAATGTTAATAAAGGAATTTTGGAATGGTGATGTAAAAATGGAATTAAAATAAAATAATATTTGGGTAATGTTTTATAATGATTAATGTGTAGGGGTGTTTGAAAATATGATTGAATACTTGTCTCTTTAAGATATTTTATCATGTGGTGGGGTTAGAGGAATGTTTATTAATAGAGGACTAGCTCCTTGATTTCTGTCTATATAGGTTTTCTAGGGCTTTTAAAAACCTATAATATGGAAGGGGTATAATTTGTAATCTATTATAGTAAATTAGATTCCATGTATGTATATACTTTTAGTAGAATAACTACTTGGACTACAAGAAGTTTAGTATGAAAATATAGGTCCTTTATGTGAGTAAGTCTAGTGTTATTTTCTATGATGTTCCTACTACTTCATGATGTAAATAGAGATATGAAATCATATGGAATAGAAAAATGATTATAGGTGTTTTTTGTGTCATATTTGGTTTTAGAGTAATATTGTTAAGAGGTATAACGTTTTTTAAGCATTTATTTGATAGGTTTTTTGGTCGTAGATAGTATCATTAATATAGTTTTGGTTTGAGGTTTACATAAAATAGTGAGTTTAAGATGAGGTGTCTGTCATGATCGTCTGATGGTGTAGTCAAATGCGTAAATAAACATACATAATAGTGTTATTTAATTACTAAATTAATTGACTTCATACATAATAATAGAATGGATATGTTTACTGAAATTTGAATTGGACTGTCGGAAATGTGTTTTATAATGTGTTATAAGGTTTTAATTTTTGATGTTTAATTTAGAAAACAAAAATATAATCCCATACTTGGGATTAAATTGGGAATATGATTATTGAAAAATACATAAGTGGTTTGTAGATTTTTAAAAGTAATTTTATACGGTGAAAATATATAATATGATGAATTTCTTTTAAGTAGTCGAACATCTAAAAAAGAGTAAATGGAAGGGAATTAAAAAACCTCAATGGTTATAGTATATTTTTATATGTAAAAACATTTGATTTAATGAATTTTGGTGGTAGATTGACCATCGTATTTATTGAATGTTATTTTCTTCTAATGCACAGAAATGATTACAATATTGTGTACTTTATTTATATTTGACTTGATGAGTTTTTAGGTCATATTTCATGATTCCATATATTGGTGGACTACTAATGGGTCATAGTATGACCAATATGGGTTGACAATTTGTTGACTATTATATAGTTTTTCCTATTTTAATAATATTTATATTTGTTGACATGAAAGATGGATGGAAAGGAGGAATAATGATTGTATGATTTTTATATCATATTCAGTTTCCTAGTGGGTTTATGAGGGGTTCTCCAAATGGCTTGATGCATATTCGAGTTGTATGGAAATATAAATCAAAATGTTAGTGTGGTGTAATTTTATGGGCCCTTTCCTTTATTATTATATTGTTAAAAACATTTCCCATGATTATTTATGGTTCAATTATATTAATATAAGGATATGGTTTAAGGATGTGGTTATAATTGATAGTTGGTTTTCTGGTTATGATTATCATATGATTTTGAGATATTTTTATCTAATATTACTCTTTTAATTTATGATTCTAGAATATCTGTATATATATTTGTTGTAGGTGAAGTGGATGGGAGTGGTAATTTTGTTTACCGTCTTCTATGATTTATTTATTATCAATATTTTTGTTTTTAACTTTTATATAATTAGTGTTTTAATATATATATGTCCCATAACATTTATTTGCATTAAAGTTACATTTTTGTTAAATATTGTTGAAATGAGATCTTTTAAATGGTCAATATTGTATAGTGATTCCTAAGGTGTTTTTTAGTATAGATCATGCGATAAAAGGAACTTTTTTTTGGGTAGTTAAAGTGGCACTTGAGAGTTAAGTCTTATATTTTACATTTTATATGATGTTTCATTCATGTAGTAATAGTTGGGATTGAGAAATGTAATTTTTTATTTATATATATGGATTCGATTAGTGTATTTTTTATAATTCATGTGAATTAATGAGGGTAATTAAAACCATATTTAGGACAAATAACCTCAATGTTATTTTCCATATCTTGTCTAATTAGACATTGGATTTGAGATTCACTCCCATATCCAATGCTAACATAAGAGTGGTTTTGGTTTGGGTAAGTCATGAAAATATGATCCTAATAACAAATGTGTATATATTATAAGGAAAATAATTCCATAAGACACATTAAAATATGTATAATTCTTATATTTATTTTTAGATATGAAAATATATAATCTAATAATAGTATTGTTTTTTATGAATTATCATTTATTTTATATTAACTGATGGATGTTAAACATATTTTTAATATCTAGATTGTAAGAGATAAAATCCATATATTTGAAGTTGTGTCTCTAAAAATGTTAATTTTCTATGAAATGGAAAATTGTTCGATTTTTTATGTAATTTAAAAGGCAATGTAATTAATTAAAAATAAGAAACCCCACTTTTAAAATTATTTATGCTTAGGAAATATCATAGTTCGGAATAAAAAGGTTGTAGAGGGAAAAAATGGAATTTGAAAACCTTAACTAGTACAAAAATCCATGTAAATGAATCAGAAAAAAGATTTTTTTTCTTGAAAATGACAGTCTAGGTATAATGAATATGTTCTTTTTTTATTCATAAATTAATATTTATAGTAAATACCTAAAATATGATTTGTTAATATAGCATATAGATATTGATGAAGTATCAATAATATTATGTCTTGAATCTTTTAGAAATGCTCTCTGTATGTGTTCATGATCGTGTCAGTATTTAACAACTAACACAAATTTTTTGACATGTGAACATATTGAGAAAAAAAAAAGAAAAATTCGTGGAAAAATAGAGTATTGGAAATTTTAAAGAGGTTAATGATAATAAATCCAAACATATAGAACTTTATAATATGTTCATTTACTTAAACAATTATTCTATTTTATCCTAATATAAACATAGGTTCTTACAAGATGACCAAGAAGAAACTAAGTGTCATAATATCCCACCTTCTATTGGGACAGACAAGCACTTATTCAAATTATATTCAAAGATTTATAATTGAAAAAACATGGTCCTATAACCAAATATTATTTGATCAAGGACTATCAATAAAATTGTTTGTATTCCTATAAATGTTTGGTCTTATATTGGTAGAGTACTAGTTATCATCCACATTAATTCTTTGATCACTGATTAGATATGGATAAAGAAAAAAAATGGTGAACTACTTTTTACCCTTTGTATATAAATATAATATAAATTAATAAGGCATTAATTATATCAAGTGAATGAAAAGAGTGCCAAAAATAAATTATTTTTCCCTAATAATGAGAGGGCGAACAAGATCAAAGGTAGGTATCACGATGCATGATATTTTTTTAAGAATACACCCATTAATATGTTATTGAATATTCAGTATTCAAATCATATCTATCATTTTTTGTAACTCTTTATCATTTCATTATTTATCTGTTATTATAAAAAAAAATTGGAAATATCTATCCAATATTATATATATATATAGTTATAATTTAACTATTGTCAAATATAGTCGTTGGAGTTTTTGATGTGGTAACACAACTATCCATAGATCATCTAAATAGTGTATCCTACATAGATTCATATATGATTATTAATTTGTTTGTCCATTTATTCAAATATGGATTTATTATGATGATCATTATTATATAATTCATATGATACTGATATGGAAACTATTTTATTAATTTTTCAATATATTATATATGATATTGAATGAAAAAAATTGAAATGGGAACAAATATTGTTATTTTTCTTTGTAAAAACATAATTTTATAGATTATCATGCTTTCTATAGTCCTTGAGAACAAATAAATTTTCAAATTTAATATTAATAAATAACTACAATGAATAATACATTGATCTTTGTGATTTTAAAAGATTCTATAAACATTTATTATTTATCATTAGCATTGGAATTTTGGCTGGTAAATATAGTTTGATGACAAATTTGATTATAGATTTATATCTTGTATCTTGGATAATTGATTTAGTAAATACTTCTTGTTTGATTTATCTTATTAGGTTGGAATATGATATCCTAGATGTCTAATAGATCTATTTTTGAGTCACATGTTATTTTATAATCTATTCAATCTATATTCTATAAGTAAATCATGATTAGATATTAAATTCAATAAAGATATATTTTTATGATCGATATTATTTCCAATATATAACACATAATCTAACACCTTTGATTAATTATATTATATTTTATGTTTATTATGATAGTCCTACTTTTACATGGTTAATTGTTACACATCCTACCCATGCAGTTTTTCATTCCAAAACATTTGGAGATCAATTTTCCATGATCGAATTACTATATTGAAAATTAGTATCCTTTCATGTTTTGTATTAGAGTTATGATTCATTCATTATATCCTTAACTTTTAGTTTAGTTTATTGTTCTATGATTAAGGTATTACACCAATATTCTTTTATTTTTTTCATTCAAATATATAGTTAAACTGGTTCTAGTGTGTCTTCATCATTGAATATTCTTTTTCAAATAATTTAATACTCTTGGGGAATGATTTCATCATTTTTTCGACCTCATTTCTTCAATTTACTAAAAACATTAAAATAATAAAGTAGATATATGGGATGAAAATATTAGATTCAATTGATTATTAACCAAATTTATTTTTCCAAAACGTGTTAGTATATGATAAAATACTTTACTCATGCTTTTTTACGTATATTAAATAAGAAATTATAAAAAAAAATCTAAGTACATCTCATAAATGTAATATATAAAACACTTTCATGTAATGGAATAAAAACATATGAAATCAAATTTCATAAAAGGGTAGGTAAGGTGAAATATGATTATAACACCACGATTTCTAGATAGATCCTTGGTCTCTATTTCATTGAGAGGTCCTATAGAGAGTCCAACTATTCTTAAATTATTTATAATTATGGTGCTTAATTTAAATTAAATCCTAATACGTATTCAGCAGTTAGTTTTAAATTCATACCACATAAAAAAAATATTCATGATTTTTTTGAAATAATATTATATATCATAATTAACATGAAACCGCTTATTTTCATGGAATGAGATTGTTAAGAACTGTTTAAATAGTAAATTTCAAAGATTGAATTCATATATAATATAAAAATATTTTGTTCATAAATAAATATAGGTTGTAATAACTAAATTAATGAATAATTCACAAAATTAGAAACGATATAAAAATTTATCAATATTTCATATACAAAAATTATAAATAATTTATTATTAAAATGGAATATTTCCATAGGAATTACAGAAATAAAAATGTGGTCATTTGAAATTTATTTCTTTACAAAATCTTCATATTATAATTTTATATAGTATCTAACCTAAAATAAATTATATCTAAAATATATTATATTTATATAAATATATAACATTTTTTATTCTATATGAATATTTAAAATTTAGTATAATAATTTTATATAATTTAAATATTACACAATTGATTCTATTTAAAAATTGGTTATATATCTTAAAAACTATGATCAAATAAATTTTCAAATAATGCATTTTATTATGAAAATATTATAATATCAATTTAAAAAGGTCACATTTCATATTATTTTATAATATTTAAACACATATTAAATTAATATACTATATAAATATAATTTTTTACTGGACCAACCTGGATCCCCTGACAACACATGAGTTTGGATCTCTAAGTAAGCTTTTGAGTGCCTCCTCATAGAGAAGCAACAATAGAATTGGGAATAGGTCCTGACACATTCCTGGGGTAACTATATGGTTTAAAAAAAACTTCATGGTAATGCATAAATATATTAAAAATTTGTAATGACACATCCATATATCTGGCATCCACAAAAAAATGAATAAAATGGGGATTAAATGAGCCCCTATATTCAAGAATACAAGGAAAAGAATATATATATGATAAAAAAAATTTAAGAAATGTATTAGTAGAAGATAAAAAATCATGAATTATTTTTGAAAACATCAACTAAAAAATTAAAATACCTTTGAATACATCTTCACTCATATAATTAAAAATACTACATTTTCATCCTACACAACTTACCGTCTGATCCCCATTTCTTGATTTATATAACACATGTTTCCTCGGAAAAAATAGTAGAGCCTACTGACATATATTACAACTCATGTCGTGCACATGGTTAGGGGTGATTCCAATAACCCTGTAAAAATAAAAAATTTCTCAAAATTACAAACTATTTTTTGTTTTAAAATGATTGTTAATGGAATTTATATATTTATTATAATCATGTATATGTATCAAAACCACTCAAAAACATGAACCAACATGCATGCAAAAGCATTCTTGCTCTGGGGTATTGGTGAAATCTACTATGTACAACAACTTCAACAATATATACTTAAAATCCAATTTTGAATCATTTAATCACATAATAAAATATAAACCATGTACAAATATGCTTGGCATGCTGTAATGGAAAGTCCCCAATCCACATTGAAAGATATATGGTACACTTCCAGGACACATGAAATCTCATGTCAAGATTCTTACAATCCGTTTTCATTCATTAGAGGATACATCACTGACCAGAAACCTCTGATATAATCAAGTTATTTGGAAACAAAACATCTCTAGGATGACCATATTACTCATATATTACAATGGATGAATATTATCACTCATGTATTCTAACATCATATATGAAACTGAAATCCCCTCCCTCTCCTGATGATTTGATCTCCACCATCCTGGGCCTAAATATATCACTCGTGATGAAACATCACCCTCATTTAAACACTATAGCTCATTGATGACCCATTATTTACACTCAAAAATGACCTTACCTTACCCATGATAGTTCCATCAACATTATATTACTGATTGTGGGGCATGGAATCATGATCCTCTCCCCCACTAGGTCTTCCTCCCATCAAAAGCATATAATAAACCCACGAAGGTAATGAAAAGTAAAAAGCACAACCTATCTCAGAGCTCACCAACATACAATTATCAAACATTTCACTAGGGACATAGTCAAATTTAAAACACATCTACTTTAGTCCACAGACCTAGGAGGGTCAACAATGGTCAACATGACCAAACCATGAATTTGCTACCAACCGATGTTCTCTCATGCCTATACACCCCACACATCTCTTCATATATTAGCAGAACATAATAAAATCAAAATAAAGTGTCACATGAAGCACATAGGCTTTCTAAAATATATTATATCCCATATAAGTAAAAAAATAAAAAAAATCATATCAAACAAGCCTTTAAGTGTTTCCCTAAAAACAAAATCAATATCATCTTTAAATACATTTAAAATGGAATCATTTTTCATTATACACATGTTAACAAATTTGAAAAAATCACATCAAAATAGTCTTTATAAAACACATGTTCATTTTGAGATACCTTTTCAAAACCCATTTCTCAAATTACCAATTTTCTTTTTAAATTACCATCAAATCAAATTATCTATATATATATTCAGATTTTAAATGAAACCATTTTTAATTTGAAAATCCAATTCATGCCTCCATGAAAACCCATAACTATGTACATCAATGATAATTCAACTAGGATTCCACTATCAAAAAATTTAGCAGGTTATATAGTCCATTTTTATTATTAGGTCGATGAAAGAACATCCCAACCATATGAAAACTCATAATAATCATGCATCATTCATAATAAAATATTAATGAGGGATAAAGAACACAAAATCACCTAATAACCAAGAGAATATGATAAAATCATGGAATCTTACAACAAAAATAGTCTAATAATCTATTCTTGGATCATACCGACCTCCACTATGTCTATGAGACTCTATCTATTCAATAGAAATAGTCATATTAATTCATTAAACATTATAAAACAATATTCCATCATGGAATAATTTGTGCCAAACTAACTTGGAGATTAATTGGTTACAAAATCACAAGTAACGTGGTCAAATTTACTCTTGATGAAACCACATGCCTACTCTATGAAAAATAATCAATTCATCAGCCTTAATATATATTAAATTTTAAAAATTTAAAAAAACCTTAAATAATTATAACAACCCCACAGGCATTACATTAAATAAGGAAATACATATTCTGTATGGCCTCTTAGGGCATCCTCAACGAGTGGTACATGAGAATCTAGTTTTCCATAATAATTTATCCATTCTCTGTTAAAACAGTTCATCTAACTCATAATAAATATGATCCTACATCTTTATTGAATGTATGTATTAATATATAGTGAATAAGTTATAGATTTTACCACGATTCAGAGTGATAACCACCAAGAGTCCACCAAGATTGAAGTTTACCCATGGTAAAAGAAAATAAAGCACAAGACGGTTCTTCTTCCTCTCCTAAATTGATTAAACCTTGAGGAACATGAGGGGTTTCCAAAGGTAAATTCTAAAAATTACCAAAAATGTACATAAAAAATTTTATAATGACATTTGTATGGTGAGTACCCTATGGCCATGTTGTAGGAAACCCACTATAACATAACTACTTGTTTGGGTAGTATCCATCCCCAAAACACAATTGTAGACCCCTCATACCATTATCCATCATTATTTTATAACCTCAATTTCATGCCTTATCCCTATATGATCATGATAATGGTATGAATTAGACCCAAGATACTTTAATTCCAACCCACCATGTGGGTTATCTTGACTTATTTCCTCTTGCGGGACATCCACATCAAAAAATATTTCCCAAAAAATGGTTCTTCCACTATATGAATCCAGAAAACCCAACTACTTACTATTGAATCATGTCCCTATCTCTTTATGAGGCTCCATGATGGATATCCCTCTGTGGCCTTACGGTACACAAATACCTCCAAGGTCACCTCAATTGTTCCCCTACAACCACCTAGACACCTTAAAAATCAACCATTCCCTAGTCCACATAAGAAAACCTCATTGGGATTTACATCTACTCAATAATCATTTATCAATCTCGATTAAAAAAAATCTTCCATATGAATAAAAACATTAAATTCCATTAGGAATCAAACCCCTTTAAGGATGTGGGTGATTATAAAATCCCCAACATAGTACTTCTCATCATCAAGTAGTTGTATTACTCCTCAGATCATAAGTCTCAACATATCTTATATTTTAATTAATAATAAATCCACCAAATCTCATCCATGAAAATCGAATGTGCTTCCATTGTGGACTCCAAATAGTAATTATAGACACACCATATTTTTTCTTGAAATCATTAATTTTAACTCAAACCAATTAACATATATCATAAGAAATGATCCTAATGTGGTTTCTAACTCACCCCATCTGATTCTCCACAATACCACCAGCCAGTCCTCCTCCAACCAACTTTTCCCATATGCATTCATACTCACCCAATGAAGCTACACCGCTTTTCTGGATCCAATAATAATGAATTAACACTTGATGGTATCATCAAACTATCAAAACACCCACATTGATGATTGAACCAAACATTAGTTTATGTCCATAATTAAGTCCTCAACCAATCCATTTAACCAACATGATCTACCAATGAGAACCAGTTCTTCACTAAACTAACACAGTCTCAAATAACACCACCACCTTCTAATTTCAATTTTCCACACAAAAAGTATCTCAAAAAACCAAACTTTAATTCACAAAAATTGGCCCACTCACTCACTAGAACCCTTACCTATCCCATTAACTTGAATAATTTTTCTCAATTCACTTATACCCCCCCCCCCACCGACATAAGTGTTGTATTCCTGATACCACTATGATTCCACCACACCCTATAAATGTATCCATATACCCAAAATACAAACTATAAAATTCTATGATTCTAAAAAAAACACTGATGAAACCCAGTCATCGCCATAACCAAACACTAAGATGGTTCCGAACAGAACCCACAAAATCCCAACTACTGAGTCTTTACAGGTAATTAACATTTGATATTATAGTTATCATCACAATAAGACCTAGATAATGTGGGTCAATCATGCCTAATTCTACCTTCAACAATAATAATTTTCCATTAAAAATAAATACAATGTATTTCGACACGAAAAATAATAAATACACACACCTGAATACTCTATCACCATTCTCAAAACCCATCTATTATTCTGACCATAAAGACTATCCTAAACAGACATGGCATAACCACCGATTGGGTGTGTATTTCATGAGAGAAAATAGGTTTTCCTACCCATGTACATCAAAACACATTCCATGTATATGAGAATGGAGTGTGTTAAAACCCCTATAATAATCCAAAATGCCTCAATAATAGTAATTGATGTTGAGATCATGTGGATGCACATTCAACATATATAGAGTCTATTGTTTTGACCATGTAACACAGTCACCCAGAAACATAACACACCGTGAACAAGAAATCAGACCTACCTCGGGACCATACAATAATTCACCATGTACTAGAACATGAAAAATACCTATTTCAGCTCCATGTTAGATTTTTTTAATCTCATACTCCAATATATTTTAAACCATACAACTATAAATTCTCAATCAAGGTAATATACATTACCAACCATCTGTTACCTTCTCAATAAAGGAAATCAAATTCATTACATTATGGTGCTAAACATATCATTCATCAATATCCATTGTTAAACGGTATCACTCATGGTGTCTAGTATAACAAAAAAGAGAAGAATCACATCTCTATGTTAATAATATGACCTCCATCATCTCATTTCTAACCATATAACTCAGGTATAGCCATCACTCCCAATCCAACCATCTATTTCAAGGATAAATAAGTTTTTTAACGTATCAAGGACCATGAATCACCCACATAAATGTCACCCATTCAATCTCACTCGTAGTGGGGTAACACCTTAAGATAATATCCCCCATTGATTTTTTTCAAAAATAATAAGAATAAAATACTCACATGTAGGAAGAAACAAAGCACAGAACACATATTTTCATATATATTGTTGAGTCATTATCAAGGAACACATTCCTTGTGACCTAGTCCAATGAAAAACACATAAACACAGTTCCATAAACCATGCATCCTCTATAAAGTACAATTAAATCCATCTTGACCAATAAAAAATTTGATATAAAGAATATTTCTTACAAGGATACAAACCCCAAATGTATCATCCTGAAACAATAAACACACCAAGAAATCTCAACCATAATGAACTTCAATTATATTGTATATATAGAAGATGGGATTTTCCCTAGAATGATAAAATATATGGAAAACATCTTATAAAATTCTATTGGGATTTAATTTGGAACAAAAATAAATTCCTACTTATATCCATTAAAAATGCATCTTATATAATCATAAAAAATACATTAATGCACCAAAATCACATCAAAACATTCTTTAAGAAACTCATTTCATTTTGAAATACCTTTTAAAAAACCATTTTCCTAAATAATACACTTCATTTAAAATTTGAATTATAATTAAATTAACTGTTTAGTATCGTATTTTGAAAACTATAAATCGTACCATTTAAAATAAAATCCACCCCACCAAGATAACCATAAAGAGGGTCATGAGTAATCGTAAAACTTATACACCAACATCATACCATTTAGCTGACTATATAATCCATTTTGGATTTTTGGCTATATCTCAACCATCCTAAAATTATGGAAATTCAATCAAATTAGGAATCATACAGTAATATATTCTTATGAGATATCACTACTAGGAAACTATCAACTAATTGATAGAATAAAATAATTTCAAGGACCCATAACTCAATTTATATATAAAAAACCATTTAATTTTCATACCAACCTCATTTGATTCCACGATCACTTATCTCATCAATAAAAAATATAAAATAAATAAATAAAAAATTTTAAATCCAATATTCAAACATGGTATAATAGGATCCAAAATCACTATGTGATGAAATGATGTTAAAATCATGAGAAACTAGGTGAATTCAACTCCCAATTAACCCATGTGATTAGCCAATGAAAAAAACCCAAATCATCATCCTAAATAAATGGAATGTTTCACAAATTTCAGCTTAAACAATAGTAAAGAAAGTAATGTATCATACCTCATATCAAAAAATGAAATATGTCTTGTTTTCCACCTATTATGATAAACTCTATGATAATAATAGGAGATCCTAATCAAATGAAAATATTTTTCCATTATGTGATTAATCATTCATATAAACACTACTTAATCAAAGCCAAATACAAACAGGAATATATATGAGAAGAAAAATAATAATTGGGAGATCCTACCTTAATTAGGTATAAGTAACCACCTATAATCTTCCCATATTAATGGGGAATCAAGGGGAAAAGAAATGTAATAGAGGGATATTATCCCACTTCCCACATGGATATAAGAAAATCTGATTTAGGGAGTTTTAAATAGGAACCCCAAGAAATACAAGTAGACTCTTCAAATTTTGGTGGCCCATTTCTACAGTGTTTACCCTAGGGCCACTATAGAGGCACTCGATTATGGAATTCCATCATTATTGTGGTGATGTTATTATTCAAATAAAAAAAACATCCTTGAATCTCCCTCTCCCTATCTATTTCTATGTTTTATCTTTCATTGGATAGGGCTATGCAAAGGAGTAGTCACTCAATGTGGCATAGCCAACCCACCCATGGAGATACTTTTACCATATACTTTTAAGATACATAAACATGAAAAATAAATTATTGTGGTATCATACATCCTCAATAGAAACGCCCATATCATAGTCCCACATTTTTGAGTCATAACCCACAATATCCACATGTCTCCACATCATAGAACACATTATTGTCCCATGTTTCACTCCTGGGTGTAAGTTCATCTAAAACCGTATTTAAATGCCAACTAAACACTCAAAACACTAACAATTTCATGTTCCACATCTATAAATAATACATAGAGACATCAAAACACTCATATCTTTTTTATAAGTATCAATTCCAAAAAATAACCCATCACAAAATGAAAATTTTTTAATTCCCCTTGGAATTCAAAATATATAACAACATGGTTCATTAAAAAAATTCACCATGATTATATCAAAAAAATATTCTAAAATAGTTTAATGAAACCAATAAATTAATTACATGACTCAATGAAGATTGTTCAATTTTTTTATATAAAATATTTTTTATAAAAAAACATATACTTGTTTTATTTTTCCCAATTGACCAAAACAAAGTGATTTCCATATCACAACCATTAAAAAAGTCCAATAAAAATTGTTTATGGTGAAATACATTTTAAAACATACAATAAAATTAATACTTCAAAAACCATGACACTATTTTCATAATATTTATTGTAATTTTATTATGAAAAAACAATTCCAATATAAGCCAAATCTATTTTTAGCTAATTACACCCCATGAGATTTTTCATGTTTCAATACTAAATTTATAAGAAACATTTTTTATGGATATGCTTCGTAATTTTGTATTTGATTTATATAATTTTACCAAAATAAGGCTATTTATCACAAAATCATATAATAGTGCACAAAATATTAATAAACCACCACTATTTTTATAAAAACAATTATTCAAGATAAATTCATTTTTTGTAGTCTCCTTGTATGTAAAAAAATCCAATTTATTAAATAGGTTTTTTGACACAAATGAAGGGTTTTAGTGGGGTGAAACATCATCAAACACATTATAAATAAAATAATATACACTATTTTCTCCATAATATCGTCTAATTAAATTAAATTGAATAAAAAAATAAAGAACTCATATTTATTATACTAAATCAAACAAGATAAGATATTCTACAAGGGGTTATTAAATATACATGAATTGTAGATTTGGGAACTGTTCCTCCATGGGTATCCATCGATTTAGTTACTCTTCTAATTAATAGGAATAATTTCTCTCTTGATCACAATATACTAGGTCTATAGAGGTAAAAAAATGGAAATAATATGATCTTCATCCTGATATATTTACACAGACTATCAAACAGATCTAAAAAACACTTATTAAACTAATTTCTGATCCCTATAAAAACACTATATGAAATTCCAAACATCTAAAGTATATCATAATATAAATGAATCATTTAATAAATTTCATAAAATTTGGTAACACATTTTAACATGTTTTTATTTATTCTATCAATTATTTTACATTAAAACAATCATTAGGATTAATTAAAACACCTTAAACATTATTTTTCATGATGTTTTCATTTCCTTATCGACCTATTCTATTTAATTTAGGAATCATCCAATTATAGCATCTTACAAATGTTCGGTGAATCCTTATTCACTTAGGTTGTAAATATTTTACCATACGTCTATATCAAATTATTTTTTACCTTGGTTTCTTTGAAAAATATTGATGTTATTTTCTAAAAGTTGTATCCACTTAATTTCCCACTATACCACCATGTCTTCTTATTTTCAACATAGACATTATACATGTCTGGATATATGTGGAAGACTTCCCTAGTAATTAACATCACAAAATGCAATGCCTATGTATTTTCCTTTTTCAGACCATTAGTAACCAAAATATGGTATGAGTTTTCCTTAGAAAATATGTTTGCCAATATTTTGTTCTCCACTAAATAAAAATCTATAATCAAATAAAATATATAGTAAATAAAATTAAGTAAAACCGATTAAAACTAAAAATTCATCTCTAAGTAAATATTATTAAACATATTTTCATTTTTTATGCAGAAACATTCATTTTAAAAAAATTACTAAATATAGATATAGTTTAATATTGTTATTTATTATATCATATCTACAAAACAATAGTTTTTATAGATAAATATATGTATGGTACAATATAAGAATATATGTACAAAAAATTAAAAACTATACAATTAAACTGATAATCATTTAGTCATAAAACCATGAGAAAAATAAGTTGTATATTTTTTTCGTTCATATAAAAAGTTCTACCATGATAATCTATTTTTTTAATAAAAATAAACAATAAGGATCTCTAAGTTATTCTAAGGATTCTCACATGTTAAAAATTTTATCCACAATTTATATGTATATACTATATTGATATATAAAATTCATTATATTAATAGAAAAAAATTCACTACCGAATGTTTTTTTATATTCTCATATTATTTATAATGTATTTTATTATTTTTTGGGAGATATATTACACTATATTATTATTTACACATTTATCACTGTATTTAAAATAAGACCGTATAGTCTCTTTCTTAAGCATCAAATATATTTTTAAACAACAATGAACAATAGAAGATGGACAAGTTATAGAAGTTTTATAGTCATAACTATTTCTGTTTCAACAATTTGAGTTGTAGACTTGATCACTTAATATAATACATATTTTAATTATTTGAGATTGTTTTGCTATTTTTTGTAAAAATTTGGTAGGATTATGGTATTTATTTAATGTGCAATTATTTTTTATTTATATTTTATTATTTTGAAAATTTATAATATTTAATTTGATATAAAAATAATATCACCAATTTAAATTGACAGTTATTTCGTTATATATTTGTTTTAATAATTTCTGTCATAAAAATTTATTTCTATATTTATATCATTTAAAACATTAATTTATTTTCATTCATTGTCTTATCTCATTTATGTGATTTTAAATTAAGTGGAATTCAAACTTGATTTAGGATTTTATTTTAATAATGTTACAAATAAGTCTCCATTCAATTCTTTCTATAATTATTCTATAGAACAAAAAATAATTATGTGATAAAATAGATGGTTATGAAACTCTTTAACAATGTTTAAAATAATTTGGTTGAACTAATATCTGATCATAAATTGTAATCTTTCCAACCATAATCTTGAAATGGTATTGATGGTGGTCATATGAGTAGTATATACTGTCTCTACAAAGTGAAAAAAAGGTTTAGTTTTATCCAATCTTATCAAACTAACGTTAGTTTTATTCATTTAAATAGTTCATAGATTCAATCAATGATTTACAGTTTTTTAAAATCTGGTAATTTGTAAAAAGATATTATTAAATTTATAGTGTTTCTAAATCCATAGTTAAAATGTAATTTTATTTGATCACATAATAAATTTGATTTTTCTGTAAAAAATTTATTTATTTTAGTAATAAATAATAAAAATAAAATAAAAATTTCTTTATATATAAAAATTTAATAATAGTTTTAAAAAATATATTTAAATTAATATTAAAATTAAATAAAATAATTCATTGGGAATTTATTTAAGAGTTATTTTCATACATTTAAAAATTTATAGTATAAAATAATTTTATTCCATCCTTGAAAGACACACGGGATATCACATCAACCCTATTGTTGGAGAAATGTCAACTTTAGGGGGTATCCATCCTAAGAATAAACATGGTGTATGGTGGGTGTGATATATTTCATTAGCAGGTTAATGAGAGAAGATAGATGACTAGGTACACATGAAACTAGAATAGGGTGCTCGTGGACTATGCAATGGTGTATCACCACCTGGGTGGTTGAGTGTGGGTGTAGTTTTTTTGGTGTCAAATCCCACTATTGTATTGATCATTATAAATCACTATGAGTAACATATGTGAATGATAATCTTAGAAGTTTCCCTATGTGTGAAGTGCTACATAGGTTTTCACTTTCCCATTAAAAACATATGCATATTAAGAGAACCACTATATCAAATTATTGTTCACTTTATGATCATACAAATAATTATCTCATGCCTAGTGATAAACATAAAACCATTACTATCATCATATTCTTCCTCTTTTGAAATAATACATCACCTTTTTCCCCACACACACAAACCCTAGATGGCCCAACTTGATTCCAAACTTATTGTCGGGTGCTATCATATTTTCTAAGGTTTCCTAATGAATTGAATATATATATATATATAGAAATAGAATTAATGTCATGGATGAAAATAACATGTCATATGGAATCCCAATTCAATTATATTTTACAGTGGGTCACAGGGTCATCATTGGATGAATTAAAAATGATATGATGGAAACATTCCAAACATGGGAGATATTTTCTTGCTCGACTAAGATTTCTGGGTTCATCTTTCTTTTATCTAGTTACACAATTAGGGATGATGAGTTATATATATATAAATAATTAAATTATTGTTATTTTTTATATTAAAACCTCAATGAATGATTTTAGTTTTCATATATAATTGTATCAATAAATATTAATTCCTTTATTATCTGTATTTCTATCTCATTCCACATGCCATCACATGTTGGAACCCCTCAATGCTTCAAATTTGATAGTTTTTGCATTATTAAATGAATAAAATATTAATTTGATCTTAAGAATTTTAATTTATGCTGGCATCGTGGTAAATAATGTTTTATAAAATCTCAATTTTATTGGAAGATAATTAGTATTTTACAATCATGTTTAAACTGAAATATGAAAATATTAATGACTTGGGTCTATAAGTCTTTTTATCATTTTGTTACTCGTAGTATAAATTTAATTTAGAAACCTAAATATCATTACATATTGGAATGTGTGAGATAATCAGATTATAAGATAGATAATATATTTATAGTTTTATACCTATGAGAAGAATATTTGTATGCAGTAATTATGGTTATAGAAAATTATTCACAATATTATGATTTATGAAACAGAAAAACCTTAATTGTGGGTGAAACATTTTAATAAAAAATTTCATTATTTTCCTAAAATCAATACTTGGATGTTTTTTTATTAAACCCACCATTTATAGAAGTGATATTTATTTATTAGATTTCAATTCTCTTCTAAAAAAATTCCATTTTGAAATTTCACATGTTCAGTGAAATAGATTTTTTTCAAATCAAGAATTAATTTTAAAAAATAAATATTATCATTTTATATGTAAAGTGTTCTTTTTTCATTTTTCTCATTCATAATTATAGTTATTACCATTCAATATATATATCGTTGACATTTCATCCATGTTTATAAAAGCCTTTGTTTATTAAAAATATTCTATAATTGTTTATAGATGTTTCTTATAAATGTATTGATTATATATAAAGGTATGCATAATTATTTTAGTCAAAATATGTTATATTATATTAATTTTATAGTTATTTTATACTTTTGAAATTAATTACATATAATTTATTTGTTTGAAATATTTTTTTTGGATTTATAATGAGATTTGCCAACATTAGAAAAATATGTAATCTTAAAATATGTTATTTTAAAACATGGAACTAATATATTGGTTATATTGGTTATATTTATGTATCATTATATTTTCCCATTGTTTTATTAAATATTTTTAACGTATCATTATATTCCATAATGTTTATTATTTTGAATAATAATGTAGTGAAAATATCTGAGCGAAATTTCAATTAAAACTTAAGGATTTTATTATTACAAATGGTTTATATATTTTTCAAAGAGAATACCCTTCAATTTTTATGAAATGAAATTTTTTTTTTGTATTTTGATAAAAACCCTAAATTTTTATTTATGGGAAATTTAGTTATAATTTTTTTTTTCAAAAATTGGAAAAGTTATTTTATTTTATTTTAATATGAAAAAAATATCACCATTTATCATAAAACCCCTTAATGAAAAGTATTTTTGATCACCCTATATATAAAAATTCTTTTCATCAGTTTAGTAATGATTATAATATAGGGGTTTTGGAAAATATTATATTTTATTTCATATAATTTTGTAAAACTCAAATATGTCATAAGAACTATTTAACCACAAAATATCTAGACAAAACTGTTTGTATGTCTGTATATTTTTTCATCTAAATTTATATATAAAAATTTAAAAATAATTTCGACTCTAGATCTTAGAGTGCGGGTTCAGGCTGTTGAATTCTATATCAGATCTATGGGTTAAAGAGATTTTGATATTATGAAATTTTGGGTAAAAATTGAATAAGTTTTTAATTATTTTCTAATTTTTAAATCCATTTAATGTACCATTTATATTTTAAAGATCATACCCAATATGTAATGAGGACGATCACAATCCGTAATTTTATCTCTTCCTAATGATATAATTCCAATTTTTATTTTAAATTCTTTATCTTTTTTTCTGAATATTTTTCCAATATAAAAATATCCTACAATAACATGTATGAAATATCAAAAACCACCTCTATGAATTGATATAAAGACAGATAATGTATTTTCTCAATTCAGATCTCAAATTCCCAACATTCCGACCAAACCCAAATGGTATGGTATCATCAATTTTTCTTAAATATTTCACTTTTTTAGAATATTTTGAAGCATATTATGATTTTATAATATCTTTAAAAGAAGTTATTACTTTAGTAACATATATATATTTAGTAACAACTCATAATTTTTTTCAAAAACTGTAGGTATTTTGGAAGGACCCATAATTGAAATCAAAAAATTAGTCAAAGTCGTATTATTTGATTAAATTTAGTATTTTTCATTGTTTTGAAACTATATTCCATCAAAAGATTCATTTAGAAACCATCTATTTTCCATCATAAATATGACCAATCTAGCATGGATTTCTTTTGGAAAAATAATGATAGTGACTTTGAAGAATTTTTATAAAATTTTTGTGATGTGTGGACCATCTGTCTTCATGAAAGACACAACAATGAAAAAAAGTGGATTCAAACATGATGGTATGACCTACTTAAATTAAAATATCTAAACAATTTCTCAAATGTAATTTTTATGAAAAAATTGGAATAAGGAATTGTGGGATGCTAAATGTATTGATAGATAATATATTGTGATTTTGGAATTTGGCATGAAAAAATTATTTCATGGAATAAATTCCAAAATTAGGGTGTAAACTATTTTTGAAATTTTATTATTTGTCACCTTTTAGAGTTTTCTTAACCTAGCACTGTATCATGCCATGACATTTTTACTATTGCATATAGTTGAACCCAATTTTGGGAAATGTCTATTTGTTCATGTAATCAATTCTTGCCTATTGTTTCTATTATTTTAATTATTAGCTGTTGTGTATTACTCTAGTAATGATGGTATAGTCTACATATGTGACCTATTATACCCTTACTATTAGCCAGAAACCTCTGGAATATGAAGAGGTGCATATGAGGTCATGTAACAACCTGGCTTGGGGAACAGGATTAGTGGCTCCTAGGTTGAGGATGGTAGGTCAAGGGTGACATGTGAGTGGGTTTAGACAAATTTTATGGATTAATTTTGAGATGGAGAGAATAGTTGTATGACATTATTGAGACTAATGCATAAAAGGATCCTAGTATTTAGGAATAATTCCAGTAGTAGTACTAGAAAATTAAGACCAATAAGTCATGTAGCATAGTTTGCTTGTCCTTAGGGTGTATGACTCAAAAAATAATTATTCAGGGGATGATGGTGCACTTTAGTTGGGCATGGTACAATTTAAATCATAAAAGAGTGAGATATCATTTGATATTTGAGGACCGATGTCGTAGAAGAAATGTGATGGGAATGGTTTCCCAAATGTGGTGAAATATTTATGTAATGTTCATTTATAGTAGATGAGACGTTTAAAATGGACTAGTCATAATGAGATGGCTGACCAGCGGTCAGACCTGGACACACATTGTTGGGAGACATGGTGTCAAGATATATATAATGAAAATGCATCCTGTTTAAATGATATCATGGATTTGATTAGAAATTCTTTCCTATTAATGGAATATTATTAAAATCATAGATAGAGGTGATCATTCCCAATATATTTACATCATCCTATGTAATCTAAGAGATAATCATCTATACATAGCGATACAAAATGTTTCTTTTATTTGGGTTTAATTTCTCTGTTTTTGTCTACTCGATGATATGTTTAAAAGTAATCTAGATGGTGTATAGTGGATCATTATCCTTTTAAGGGTGGTAACCCTTGTTTTTTGTGAATTTTGAAAATCTCTGTAGAAACATTTATTGGAATTTAGGAATAAATTAAGGGATATGTTTACATTAACACTGAGATGAGTAGGTTCTATTTTATTCCATTTATTATGTTTTAGTGGTATAGGGCATTATAGATGATGATTGTGTTATCTTTTTTTTATTTTAATGGCAAGGATTCGCTTAGGGTGGGCAGAAGGATGTTAGTTATTGGATTATGAATCTCATGTGATAATGGTTCTAGGGTCTTGAGAGAGTTCATTAGATGGTATCATAGGATCTGATGTTTGATTAATTTAATGGATCAATGTATAACTGTATTTCCATGTTAATTTTAGGTACAAATGATAATATGGACCTAGGTGAATTCAAAGTGATGGAATTAATCATAATGTAGATAGGGACAATCCAATAGTTTTTGATTGAGTATTATTTTAGTTCATAGGTTATAATATAGTGATGTTTTTTAATAGGGGTTGATTCTGCTATAAAGTGTCTCTAGATGTTGGTTGTATAATATTGCGATCACATTAAAAAAAATTCATTGGGCCATGGAATTAAGGAATAAAATTAGTTTTTTGTGACATGTTAGATAGTAAATCATATTTTTTTGAATAGTCAATCAAATGTGTTTTTACCTTTGTTCATTCATATATTCAATTTTGGTTAGTTTGAATGTACATAGATCAAGTTTTTCGGATGATACAGGTTCATACTAATAGTCAGATATGGATTTTCAAGGAACATTTGGTGTGAATAGGTAGAGCCTCATTGAATATAATTCAATAATTCAATCAGATCGATGAACATGATCATACATATATTTTTTGATTGGTTTTAGTTTGTTAAAAAACATGACCGATGCATCTTCTGAACACTAGGGATGTGTCCCTTTTGGAAATTCCAATGGTGGAAGTATCCTGGATTTAAATTGTCCATGAAATAAAAAACATATATCTTTGAGAATAGTAGGTTTCATGTTTGAAGAGATTATGATGTGATTGTGTCTTAGGTTAGATGGGATTATATATGTTTAATCATTGTGTTTCTACTTTTTTATGATTATTTCCTTAGTTTTGGCGATTAATCATTATATGATTAATTTTGTTCTCCAAGGCATGTTTGTTGTTCAGAAAAAAAACCTGAACAATTTAAATTAATATAAAATCCATTTAATATGAGTTTTATTTTTATGCCCACAAAGTCTTCTCATAGGGGACAATTGTTATAGTGGGAGGATCTAAGATCCTTTTTTCATGATGGGAATTTCTAAAGGTTTTTGAATTTTTTATTACTAGGAAGGTCGAATCATGATCAATGATTTGGAACTGGAATTATGGGGTTGGTTATACTTTAAATAGTTTTATTTTATTAGATTTTTAGTCTACAAGTTATCTCAGAAGTTTCAGGAGTGTTTCGCGGGTATAGGGCCTAAAACTAGTGTTTTTTACTCGTACAACAAATGGTGTACAATAGAAATGCAATTAGTGATAAGGGTGTGACAATAATATGAGGTCAATTTATTATAGGTGATATGTTTAAAGAACTATGTGGTAGGTTAGGGGAGACCATACAAGATTTAAATATTTTATTGTAGACATGTTACATGGTTGGTTTATAGTTTGTTAAACAACACACTATAACTGTATGAGGTGTAGGGTTCAAGATAGTGCCAACTGCATAGTTGGATCATAATTTCAAAAATTGTATATACAAACCATGAGAACCTCTATAATAGTGAAATGAGGATTTTCTATAATTATTCTTAAGGGGTGATCACCCTATTTTCATTCCATTTTTCAATCAATTGTCCTACCATGCTCCCCCTCTCTTTCCTCTCATCAAACCCGGTCAATGTGGGGTGTTTTGGTGGCCTTTCATGTCGATTTAAGTTATTGTTTCTCCTCTAGTAATCTTCCTTCATCTCTTCCTCTCTTTGTTCTTGATTCAAAATATCATTATTTCGGGGTTTAAGTCTTTATTCCATCAGTGTGTGTCTGATTTAGATACTAGTGATATGTATTTTTCTCAACCTAAGAAGAGGATGTTGTGAGAGTTTGTTTGTAGTTTTCTATGTACTTTAATTGAGGAAAGTTATAGTGTTGAATTTTAAAATATTTAAACCCTTAATCAAATTATTTTAATAACTGAGTTGAAACCATTACTTATGGAATTACCATGATCTATTATGAGGATAACAGGTGGAACATCTAAATATGTTTTCTCAATTTTTCATCGAGCAATAAGTACTCGGTGAGTTATATAATGTTATTACTTTTTATATTTTTTGTTATATTTAACTATTTAATTTGATAATTGATATTTTGGAATAAATATGGGTATTCTACTACAAGAAAGGATCTATTAAGATGATACATCTGGTATCAGATGATAGTGTTCTTGGATAGTGTTTCAAAGAGCAATTTATAAATGGGGATATTCATAATGTTAAGTGGTGTATCAAACATTTCCTTTTAGTATTTATGCATGTTTATTGTATTATGAGTTTTTTAGATCTTACCTATTGGTGAAAACAATTTTTCAATTTATTCAATGACTTATTTAATTAATTAATTTGAAAATTATAGTGTATGAGTGCTCGAGGCCACTAAAATACCCTAGTGTAGTGCAATAGAACCCTGTATCCTAGAGCCAATGTCTACTATTAGCACATTTATATTTGATACAAGGAATCGAATCTTGATGGACTGAATATCTTATTTGTATCACCATACTATATACATACAAGATTCATGAATTATAAATGAATACCTAAATAAATTTTTTTTTAAACAATTTTATTCCATCTAGAATAACCCTACTTGTCATATACAGTAATTTTAATGGAATTAGGAAGGGAAAAAACCAGATAAGTTTGAGATCAAATGCTAAGTAATAGTAAAATATAGTGAAAGTAATAATGAATATTGGATTGCAGTCGATAGGGAATGGTAATTATTTAACTCACATGCCTTATAATCAATGAAATTTGAATTAAGTGCATAAATTTCATGGCATGGTATATAATGTAAAAAACCACTTTTAAATAACATAAATATCATTATAAAATATAGTATAATAAATATGGTAATATAATCTACAGAAAAATCATTACATTTAATAAATAAAATAAGAATGAAATCCATCCATATATTTTTTTCATATTGAGAACATCATAGATAATAATATCTAATTTTTGAACGTAGAAAAGGCGGATTTGTTAGACACCATTTTTCCCAGGTACAATGAACCTTTACCATCAAGACCATTCATATGAAAGTTTAAAAAACTATTTTAAACCCCATTTAGCTAAATCTAGACAACTAATTTGTATCATGAGACAATCGATGGAACTAGGGGATTATATTAAATGATCCCCAACCCAAGTCATACCAGTCCAAAGAATTCCCCATATATCAAACATTAGATTTCATTCATAAATAATTTTTTTTACCAAATTACTATATTGAGTAAAGAATATAGATTCATAAATGTTTCCCCATTTAATTAAACAACTATCAAAATAAAAAAATATGTAAAAGTGGAATACATTATAGGAAATAATCATATACATGATAAATAATTAGGATATTTAGGTGGAATATAATGTCTGACATAATGTGAATAATTAATGATAAAGTTAAAGAATAAATCAATTAATAAAGGTATTGAATGTAAATACATTTCATGGTCATAATTATCTTACACCATCAATATACATAATTAGGATTGTATTAATACAATGAATACCCATTAGAGAAAGAACAACAGGTTAATGTCATTAATGAATATAATTACCATAAAAATATCATTAAAATATTCATATGGAAAATATTCTTTTCATATTTGTAAAATATTTTGAAAATACATTTTCATTGAAAATAACATTTTAAAAAAATATTTATAAATAACATGGAAATAATGAAATGTAATCTTCAAAAAAAATGATTGTGGATAATTTAATACATTTTGTAAATAACATCCCTTTTACAAATTAAAAAGGATAAAAAAGTACTTTGTTTCTAATGTGACGATAAAATTATGTAGAAAAAATAATTTAAGTAGAAAAAACGGTTAAAATATATTTTAAAAAATCATTTTAAAAAATTTAAAGAAAGAAATATGAAACACGGTTTCTTATAAAATGGTTTTTAAAAGAAAATAGATTTCTATCTATGGAGCGAAATCAAGGTTTTCTTTATTAAAACATTTTATAAATAATTTTAAGAGTCAATGATTCAGAAAATGGTTCCATCCCATGAAAATGATCGTGAATAACTATAGGAGAATAAAATCAAAGGGTCTATTAAATAATTATCACATAATTTCCTTTAATGGAAATTCAATAATAAACAATCTCGATTAGAATGATATTTTAAATTCAACTCTTAAAATGATAATAACGTTGAAGTGTAAATTAATCAATGAATTGATTCTGTGTATCAACATGAAATCCACATTAATCATGTTTAAATTGAAATATAAATAGTAAAAATTTATTATACACATAATCATATAATATTAAGGAAAACATGGAAGTAACATAACTCAAAAACAGGGAATTGAGCTATCAAATTCATTACCACATCCTGGCTTTTAATTAAAATCATATTTGATGAAATAATTCAAATTTTTTACATAAGATATAATTAATATTATTATATTCATGATATTACATCTCATGTGGTAGTATATACAACATTTAAATTTAATGTGGTGAATAACATTACAATTTTCTTCAATGAAATGAAATTGAGATGAAATCTCTTACGTTATGAAACATTTCGGTTGATCATGAATTAACCTCATGAATAATGGTTTAAAACATGTAATTAACTTTAATTATAACTATTTTAATATTTATGATATTATATATTATTATTTAATGACATCTTATCACATATTTGTTAATAATATATTGTTACCTTCATTGTTTTGGGTGTTAATTTCCTTGTTTTCTGAGAATGTTTTGATTTGTTATATTTTTCAATATTTTGTAGATCAAGATTTAATCGTATAAATAATAAAAATTATTATGTAAACACAATATATTTTTATTATATAGTATTTAGAGTAATCCAAAAAATTTGGTTATATGAAATGAAATAAATTGTCCATGGAGACGTTAGGCCGTACATACACTTGAATGTTGTTCCATTTTCTTTTGAAATTTCATTAAAGAAAATTAATATATATATATATATATTATTTTTATTGTATTATTTAAATTTCATATTTTTTAATTTTTTCTAGGGTAGTGTTCATGATTTTCCAAAACAATACATAAATTTTGTTCAAACCATAACTCCCTAAAAAACTGCTAAAATCCACTCGAAACTACCCAACATATACCTCAAAATACATAATATATACAAATAAATTGAAAAGGAAATTAATATAATAAATAATAGTTACTACAATTATAAACCATTTGAGTGGTTCTTAGTTTATTCCTTTAATATGCATACATTATATTTTCATAAAATTATTTTTAAATATTAATTCGTATTTAAAGAAATAAAAATAAACGGAATTTAATGATAATTTTCTATAGCCTCAAAAATATTTTTATGTGTTCATGAGATATTGTGGCATGATACTCATCTTCCCTATTATATCATATGGTATTTTTAAAACAATGTTATTTTAAAAATACCACTCGTGTGTTTAACTCTATGAAAATAATTATTTATTAAATAAAATTGGTTAAATCCATTTAAAGGCTATTCTCTGTTGCCTATATGTCATATTATTTTTGTAAAAACTAATTATTATTACCCTTGTGTTATTTTGTGTACTATTGTAATGTTTTTTGTTTTAGATCACCTTGGTAAAAACTTCTAGGGAAAATTAATCTTCTTAACATAAACTATCCTATGTGATTATTTTATAGATAAAGTATTACTCCATGAGTTTTATTAATGTTATATGACTAAAATAAACAATTTACACCTAAACCAGGAAGAACTAAAACACAAAAAACCATGATAATTCTATGTCAATTATTTTCATTGATGGAAATATGGTGGATGGATTTCCAAGGTAATGGTAATATATTTAATGTAAAAAAACCATACATCTATCACACAATCAGTATCTACATATATATGTTATAATAGTATTTTTAATTGTTTAACATGTGAAAAATTTAATAAATGAACTTATTTTGAAATGGATTATAATAAAAAAAACATTATTACCCAAAATACACTTTTACAACTATTTCAATTTTTTACCGATTTGTTTTGGAAAATGTATTCTTAAATAGAACCCAACATTTCATTTTTCAATGAATTTTTTCATGGGTATGTCTATCAGAAAGTTATTAAATTTAATTAAATGATAACAAACTAGGATTAAAATTTGACTTACTATACAAAATCATTTTAATGAACCTTTTTTTGTCTTAATTATTTTTAATGTTTTATTCTAATGTATATCATTTATTTTAATGTAGTGGGGAATGGAAAACACTATATTATGTTTAGTCTATGTGCATTCATTCAATGAAGAAATTTTTTCCATCTAAATTAGAAAGTGGATAGGGAAACTAATGATGTTCTTGTGTATGAATTATGTGTTTCCCCTTTAGGTGGTTTAATCTATGTTATCCCAAGTTTCCTCAAGATTAGTTCATCACCTCTGAAATTAACTGATTAAGTTAATGGAATTAATTTTTTATTTAATTTCTATTTTATTAATTTTAACTCTACATGAAACCCTTAAATACCACTATTAAATCTTCTCTAAATACAATACCTATTGAGGGTTAACATAAAACCTAGAAATATATGGGTATATTGAGATATAATAATGGTTCTGATCTGCAAACCCTTTAAAAATCACCTAGGATGACATCATATGGAAGAGATCTTCACCAAAAAATGATCCAAACATGTGGCAGGTTCATTATTTCAATTTTTTTATCTGTTATCTAATACGTATATATAATTTTTTTAATAAATCATTCATAATTATTTAATCCCATATTTTGGTATTTTAATACCACTTTATGATTTTTCCAATCCTCATGCAATGGAATACATAGTTACAGATTTCTTATTCATAAATTTTTTTCCCTCTATGTGATTTCATGGGGGTGTATTTATGGAATACCTATTATCATCATTCATCACCATCCTCTTTATTTTTATTGTTTTCAATCCCTTATAAGACACTGGAGCATGGATGGTCGGTTAAGGTTCATGGTAACTCGTAAGGGAGGTGGGGTTGTAGTAGAGAAAACAAAAGTAGGTGAATTTTGAACTCCAATGTAATGGTATTATTGTATGATTAGGGGACCTAATTATTATTTTTACGATCTATCACAATATTTTAATGTGATGCTGTAGTAAATTCATGGCATAAGGTTGAAACATGTGTTGGAGGTAGTACAGACTCTCTTATTATATAATTATGTAGAAGCTAGTAGTATTGAACAGATGTATAAACTAGATTATACCATTCTATGATAGGAATAAAACAATCCCCGCATCCCAAGTTATACAATAATATAATTTTGAGTGGGATCAAACAAAATAACCTGTGTTTCCAACCCCGATGTGGAGCAATTCTAACTAGATGGTCAGGTGGGGCATCGAATTGGGGTTAAACTAACCCAACATGGTTATCAAACATGGGATATATTCACCCACCTACTATAGTGTGTGTTGGGTGAATTCAAATCCTGTTTGAATACTTCTCCACTCCAAGCATGATATATGGAATCCCTAAAGTCCACTATGAGACCCAAAATTATGTCAATGTAATGTTTTCCACATTAATCTCACCGTATCAAAATTTCAGGAAAATAAATTTATTATGAAGATAGTTTTTTCTTGTTTATCATGATTGTGTGGTCCAATTTTACATCTGAGTGAAATTTTAATACTATACATAAATGTATATTATTTATCATTTGATGTCTAATGAAAGGGATTGATAGTTATGATTAAACAATTCACAAGGCTAAGTACTAACTTTCCTATTGTGTACAACTATGAAATATTTTGTTACACTTTATTACCAATGGAGATATGTAATTCCTAATATTTATCATGAATCTTAGGGTGTGATCCCTCAATTTATAAATTTTTTCTTTACCTCAGCTATTGCGTGCTACTAGATGTGGCATGGATCCCACATATCTATTCCAAAAAGGTTAGATAAGTTTATTTGTTTTTGTGCATTATGTTATATGGGATTATTTCTAGTTATCCATTATTCAACTTGTGAATATTGATACATCATCAAATATCTCAATTTCATTACTTTAACACATATATAGGTTTTTATGGGATTCTGTTTTCTACTAGTATTTTGATTTTATGTTGAATTGTTTTCTTATTATTCCATTATTTCTTTCCATTAATCCTTAAAGACATCTATATACTCACCACAACACGGTATTCCCCTCCAACATATTTTATTTCTTATGTCGAAGATATATAGTTAAGATATGACATGGGTGGCAACACTATTGGTGGAGCATAGTGGTATATGTAGGTGACAATTATGGTAAAAATCCATGTTAGGATATGGATTGTTGCTAATTATTCTTCATACCAAGAATTATATTAATTTTCTTTATCTATGTTGAGAATTTATCCTATCTTATTTTAGGAAAAATTAATTGTTATACCATTTTTGATCTTTGTGGATGTCTCTTGTATTTTATATATTAAAATCTGACTTATTCATCTAAGATTAATTATTATGTTCTATGAAGAGATGTACATTATTTATAGGGGAATCAGGATGTGGAATTAAATAATGTGTGGAATGAATAATCAGGTATAATAACCATACCCATGACTAATATAGGATACCTTCAGGTGTAACACTTAGTTTTCCACCACCTTGGAAGGGTCTTCTTATGTCATGTTATGCCTGAGTTGTATAAAAGATTCTTTGTTAAAGGGACGGATCTTAGAGTTCGATTCTTGGTGAGGATTGGTTGCTGAAATGGGGGAAAACATTAATGTTTATAAGAGTATATTTTAGTTCTCTTTGTAACACCCATAAACTTTTTGATATTCTTTTAAATAAATTAAATCTCTTTGAGAGCCAGTGTTTCACAAAACTCCAACTTTAAATTAAGCATAATATATAATTAAATTATTATTATGTGACTGATATAACCCAACAATTAATGTTTTAGGTATTTATATTATTAAGTAATTTATTAAATATATATATAAACTCTCTACTCAATGTTAAAAAACTATTAGTAAATTTTCACTCAATTTTTTGTAAAGTCATTCTCTTCTTAAAAAATTAAATTTTTATTAAAACATTTTTTTTATTTCTTTTTATGATAAAATATTGTTATTAAATTATGTAAAACATATAAATTAAATTTTATAAAAAAAATATAATTTTCAACATTATCATATAGACATTTTCTTGGGGTGAAATGATCATATTCTCTAAAAAGACTGATTTTCCCACTGCATTATCAAAAAATATTAATTAGTATTAAAAATTATATTTTTTTCAATATTTTAAAATGTTATATTTTTTTTAAATGATTTATTAAAATTGGTTATCCTAAATTATTAATATTCAAATGTTTGGTTTTTTTAGAAATTTTATACATGACATCAGAGTAAGAATATTTTTATACATAAAAATGTCTTTTTAAGAAAAATGAAATCTATTTTTCATTACATTTTTCATTTTTATTTTTATTATCATATTTCACCTAATGTGATTGGATCTAATAAAATGGATTTTATATTTTTAATTATTACATTCAAATTTGGAAAATATAACCCTTTTATTTTTTTCAATATGAATAGTAACAGTGGTAAAACATATCACCTGTTATAGAGTTAATCATGTAATCTAGGATAATACTATGTGATAAGATCATATTATTTTTCTTAATTATTATTGGATGAATTAAATTTGACTCTTACAACCTTCGACTCTAAATTTAGTTTTTTATTCACACTTTTCCCCAAAATGACCTTTAAAATATAAATTGCAAAAACAATTACAAAATGTCACTCTCTTAGTTTTAGATTTCAATTATGTGTCTATATATGGAAAAAAGAAAATAATTATTGAATATAAATATCAATATTGGGAATAATAAAACTATATTCATGATGATAATTTATATATAATTTTTAGTGATTGTTTAATTACATTAAATACTTGCATAACTCTAGTATAGTGTTTTATCAATTAATAGAAAAATAACATAAATGATATTAAAAAAAGTGATATAATTTGAGTGATTTATATTATTCCATGAATATTTAATATGGATCTGAAATATTAGTGATGTAAATTTATTATATTCTAAATACAACATTGTCTTGATGTATTTGGATTTAAATTAAATGAATAGATTAAAATTAATATTCATGAAAAAATTTCAAAATAATATTTTATTAAATTATTTAGAAATAATTCATATCATAAAATAGGTAATGGTGGATAATATTGTGAAGTTGGATTCTAATACATTTATATTACATCATTTTAGATTAATATTTTACACATTACAAAATCACAAGGTCAATGACTATAGTAGTTTAGTGTCTTTGGAAACCTGGAACACAATATTTTATCACGAGGAATGATATCCAATATTTAACTCAAAGATCTTATCATATAGTACTCATACATAAAAACTGTCATCAAAACCTAGGTAAAGGAAGCATAAAAAATGGTGAACATAGATTATATGTAAATGTATGTAATGAATATACCTATGGATACCAAGAACATAAATGTATGAGAACATGAGAATAACAATTTAAGATCACAACATACATATCAAAGATAATATACCTCATTAATGGAATATATATTGGTATATAAGAAAACATGATTCATTAGGGAATCAAATAAATTTCGTTATCATATCATAAAATTGGCATAAGAGATATAATTTTTAGCATACGCATCTTCTTATAACATTGTTAACATTGTATGTAGATACAGGTTCACTCATTATGTTAAGGATATGAAATCAGCCCCTCAAATAAACTTATGTACATGAAACTATTTACACTCAAATAATTAAGAATATGAAATATAGGTCCGTGTATAACACTGTGAGCATGTAATCAGGTTTAGGCATAACACTATGAACATGTAATCAGGTACACATATAACTTTTTGAAAATATAAAATGGCTCACACATGACATTATGAACACAAAATAAGGTTAACCAATAACATTATAAACATTCAATCAGGATCATTAATAATATTTTTAAAATGTAATTAGGTTCACATATAACATATATTTTCATAAGTTATTTATCATTACCAAATACAATGGATCACTACATGGGAACACACATCATGTAAGCTATAACAGGATCACCCATCACTATATCGGACACCCCATCAAATAATCTACAACGGGATTACCAAAAACTATCTATGCTATATCATCATATAATATTTAGTTGGATTACCCAATTCTATATGGTATACCTCATTATATAAGGTGTAAAGTTCTTAAACGACTCTATCTAGGCGGCCCCATTGTATAAGTTGTAACTGAATTACTAAATGCTATCTAGGTCACCACATAATATTATTTTTAATGGGATCTCCTTGAACTATACGACCTCCCAATCATATAATATATTTCATATAACTACTACATTAATAAAGTACAAATATCTTTCAAGTAGTCTTGAAAAATAATCAAAAAACAATATCCTTTCATTATTATATTAACCCATTGAGAAAAAATGGGTTTCATTTCAAAATCATGGAAACATGATTAACCCATGGAAAAGATTAAATTTTCATAATAGTATATTTTAAACAAGATTAAATTGTTGTAAAGAAAAGAATTCCAGAAAAATATTTTTGGAAGATGACTGGCCCCTGAAAAAAGAAACAGGTCCTATAAACATCATGCCATCCAAAATATAAACCATTTAGAGAAATAATAGGATTAATATCCATGGATCATGTTCCTCGTAAATCATATGTATCACCAATATATGTCATCGTAGATGAAAAATAATTTTTAAACGATCATTAAAACATTTATTGAGGAAAGTATCATGTCCTCATTAAAAAAGTATTTTTTAAAACATAAGACATTTTGAAGAACATTTTCTTTAAAAATAACTTTGATATCTTATAAATGATGCTTTTAAAATCATTTAAAACAATTATTAAATTATAAGTAATTTTAGAAAATATTTGACTTTATAATTATAGTAACATATCATTCGAAAAATAAAATTAATACATTATTAAAAAATATTGTTTGGAGTAAAATGGATTTCTAAACTCATAAATAAATAAATTCGGATTTTATGAAAAAATTGTTAATTATAATTAGTGACAAGGAGTGGAAAATGGAACCATTGTTATATAATATAATTAGTAACTATAGGATAAAAAATTCAAGAATATTATTGATTTTTAGATCATGATATTTCTATATTAGAAACTAGATTATAAAAAATCCTGATAAATGGTGAGATGGTAACATAAAACACTTACCACTATAGTAACCTTCAATGTTATTCCCCATGAAGGAATTACATAAAAAGAAACATAAATTATCAATAATATAAATAAATTATTTTTATTATATGTTTAATGGGTCTAAATCTACACTTTGTGGAAGAATATAGGTGTATAACGAAACTTATGTTTCAAAAAAGGCAAGTTGAGAAAAAAATATCATACTCATTTAGTATTTTTGTACTGTAATCCCCAAAAAATTGTTATCATAAAATAGATTTATAAATAATAATAAAAATTTTTATTTAATAATAATATAAATTTATTTTATTTATATACATAACATTCAAGAATGATGTGTTGAACATAGCATATGTCTTAGAAAAGTAAAGACGTGAGAGAGAAACCCATTACCTTAAGTCTGGAATTCCATTGTACATTGTCAAAACTCATGTATAATAAATATAATTTTATTATAAATTTCCCAGATAAGTATATTATTATATATCAAACCATATAATATTTTATTATGAGTTAATATTTTCCATTTATTATGGATTTCATGTCAATGTTACATTTCAAGTAATTACCACTTTTCTTTTCGTGTATGTTTTGACTTGTTATTTCTTTCCACTTAATATGATCCATATTTCCTCATTTATAGAATATAAAATATTATATAAAAATAAAATATCTTCATTATATATGTATTTATAATAATATATATGACAAATAAATAGGAAATGAAATAATAAATTAATTTAGGTGGTAGGTTGTACAGATTCAAGAACATTATTACCAATTTCTTCATTCTAAAAGAAAGAAAATTAAGTGATATATATATTATTTTTTCCTTATGATATGTATGTATTATATATAAATTATTTATATTAAACTTATCCTTAATTAATTCCATGTATGGTATGAATGAATCACGTCACATCACAAGCATGTTGTCACTGTACACACAAAAAACATTACCGTATTCTCACACAATGAAATGACTGAAGGAGTGTGTTATATTAAAGTGAGTGAACACACACACACTCACAAAAACTCCATACCAAATCCATGTTTATTATTTAACCAAACTCCCATTTTTATAATCAAATAAACAATTAATAATTTCATTAAATATATTATTGAAATTACTCAAAATCATTATTCAATAAACATTATACACAAGGAGAATACACCATGGTGATTTTAAAAAATAATTTCGCATATATATACATAATCAATAAATTATTAAAACATGAATCCTTCAATATCATTTTATAAGTTAATATAGGAGAATCCACTTACCCTAAGATAGATTTCCATGATGAAACAACACCACAAACTCATAGGGTCATCATCGATAAACCCTCCATGAATATATTATAAAAAAGTACATATTAAAATCATACCCTAACCATAAGATCAAATAATAAAAACCTTGGAACAGTATTTTTCCATTATGTGAAATAGAAAATGGTGAGATGAAGAGTGACGGAAAACATACCTTGGATATCTAGTATAAAAACTACAATATTCAAAGATAGAGAGAGAGATTAATGGAATGATGAGAACAAAAACAATCATCGAATAACAACCCAAGATTCAAGATCCCTTGAATAGGTTATATGAATCATTATTTTGGTAGTAAAACAAGGATAAAAATAATTTTATTTTTGGATTTTTTATGTTTATGTATGGTTTGGAAATAGTTACTTGAAAAAAAAATTATAAACTACGAAATTATCCTGTATAATAAACTTCATTAGGGTAGTATAGTTGCAGCATGGTTTTTCAAACCAAAGAAATTTTTTGGCAGTTGCCTAAAATCCAAACTTTTATATGCATGGTTACTTGGGTAGAGTGCATGAATTTACCAAACCATAAATAAAATGTTTTCACACCATAGTTTCCACCAAAATCTTTATAAACCAATAATAACTTCCCAAATTAGTCCTCAACCTTCTTAAACCCTAATAATGCATTTAAAGATATATAAAATGAAAAAATAATGATTATTACAATTCTAAACCCTTTGAGTGGTTCGAAATTTATTCCTATAATATGCATTCCATTTTTACTTCCAAAACGATTTATAAATCATAATTTATAGTTATATAAGTAAAAACAAATGGAATTTAATGATAATTTTATAATGCCTCTAAGTTTTTATGATGTGATCATATGATATTATGGGATGGTATTCATATTCCCTTTCTTATTATATGGGATTTTTTATTCCATCTTATTTTAATAATCCCTCTCATGTATTTTAATCCATGAATAGAGTTATTTATTAATTTAAAGTGGTGAAATCCTTTTCCAGGTTATACCGCATGGCCTATAAGTCATACTATTTTGTGAACACTCATTAATGTTATCTATGGGTTAGTATGTTTTCTTTGGCCATGTATTTTGTGTTATATCACATTGTGAATATCTTATTGGATAGTTTCTTCCTCATAGCATAAACCCCATTTGGTAATTTTTGTATATATATTGTACTACTCCAAGTGTATTATTTATGTTATATGATGGAAATAAACTCCTTCCACTAAAACCTAAATGAAATAAAAGTCAACATACCATGATAATCCTATCGTAATAAATTTTCTTCAATGAATATGTGGTGGATGGATATCCAATGTAAGTATCAGATATTGAATATAAAAGCTCATAATTCTCTATGACCATCACAATAGACATATGTTTGTTACTATGGATTTTCCTTAAATGGTTTAATTGATTAAATTTATTTGAACAAATTTTTTTTTTGAAAAGGTTTATTAAAGATACATTTTCTTACCCAAAAAATTATTTTACTATATTTCTTAAAATTTAATCACTTATTATTTTAGGAAAATGAATTTTCAATAGAAGCCAACATTTTGTTTTTAAAAACATTCATCTATTGGTATTTAAAAAAGAATGTTATTTAAATTAAATAAATAAAAATAGACCGGGTTTAAAATTTCATCTATTAAACTGAATCCTTTTAATGAACCTTATTTATCTATTCGATAATTTAAAAAAAAAATATTATTTTCATAGTTTATTTTATATATTATATTATTGACTCTAATGTTATTGGGATTGGAAAAAATATCTTATTTTTACCTTATGAACATGAATTCATTTAGAAAACATAGTTCCTTCTAAATGAGTAAATGGATTGTGAAACAAATGACATGGATTTGTATGAATAAGTAGTGTACCCTGTCGGTTTATTAATTTTCATTTTCTACAGGGTTCTAATGTTCAGTTCATCGCATTTTAATTTAATAGATTTAACTAATGTAATTAAATTTTTATTTAATTTCTATCTTGTTATGGTAAAATTTATTAGAAACTCTAAAATACCATTATTGAAGCTTCTATAACTACAAAACCATGGAAGGGTTACCTTAAAACCTAGAAATATATAAGGATATTGAGTAATAATAGAGATTATTATGAATGTTACCATTAAGGAATCCCAAAGGATGACCTAATGCAGTGGAGATCTTCACCAAAAATACATACAAACATGAAGTAAGATAATTATTTTGATTTTTTTATCAATTACCTATTAAATATCTCATATTTGTTCAATTGAAACTCATTATTTGATATTCAACCCTAGATTTTGTTATTTTAATACATGTTTTTGGTTTTTCCTATATTTATTCTATAAAATCATTAGGTTTGGATTTCTTATTCCTAATTATTTTCTCTATTTGTGAAATCTTGAAGGTGTCTTGATAGAATACCTATGATATTCATTTCTTCTCGTACCCATTCTTTTTATTGTGAAAAATCCTTTTGAGTTAACTAGCAAGAGGGTGGTCGGTGAAGGTGTGTGGTAGCGTGTAATAAAGACGGGGTTGCATTTGCAACGACCCTAACCTAGGATCTACTAAACTAGTCTGTCGAGTCGGGTCTCCACATGTCCTCAAGCATGCCACCACATATGATAGTGGTTACTCACTAGCAGCGATGGTATAATAAATCATGTGGGGAGACTATAAAATTATTACTAGAGTAATACACAGAAAATATCAAATTAAATGAATGAACCAGTAAAAAATATGCCATAACATACATTAGAAATTGATTCCAAATGGGGTACAAACCCCAACCAAAAAATAAATATGCCATGTCACACCAACAATTCCAAAAGTGAAGGAACCCAAAATAATGTCTAACTATAAAATCCCAAAATTGGGTCCTAACTCTATGTCTGGATCCCTCATCCACATACACCCCAGACAATGCTTTACTCTCTAGTATATGGCCCTTCCTATTATACACGCCTACAATAACGAAAGCTTCTTAGGTACTCAATGGTGGTAAGATAAGGGTGTGAGTAAAAATCAGTATGTAACCACCAAAATCATCTACAAAATATCCACTCCAAATAGAAATTACCTTAAAGTACCAAATAAATGAGAGTGGGATAAAAATAAAACTAGGGTGCCACTAGTTGACAATATTCACTTCAACAATTTGAATCACTTAATACATATTATTCATTTGTTCTATGGGTTAGTCATATATATCATTTACGGAACAGCCTAATCCAATCAGTTGCTATGAACAAGGGAAAAATTCGTGTTCTCTATCTCAATATAGATAAAATTTTGACAAACCATTACATTAAACATACCATAGATCCTCATTCTAGGTAGCCTCATCAAATATAACTGTAAGAGGTATAGATCCATCATCCCATTTCCTAACCCTTGCATTATAGTGGTGGGGTTTAGAGCCCTAATATAATCCAAACCAAGGATGTATATTGTCATGTCCAATACCACCAAAACTACAAATCCATGTTCATATTATTATTTATTCATTAAGTAGTCATACCATATCATAATACATGCACAAACAATAAACATAAAATTTACAATTCACATTTAATTCAACACATGATTCATCTTCAAGTCAAAACCCATTTGCACATTTTCCATTTACTTTGCATATCTCATTTAACCCATTAATCTATTCATACCTTAATCCATTTAGCATATTCAAAAATTTCTAAACATTTACAAATTTCATAGGGTTCACCAATTAACATGCATTATCCCATTTACGCTATTCTATTATAAACTAATATGCCATTTGATACATTCACTTTATTCTATTTAACCATTTTTTAAATTTTTACAAACAATCCATTATTTCATTTTCAATAAATAGATAAAACTACCATTATTTAATCATTGTAAATTGAACTAATATTCCAACAAATATGTCATCATATCCTTTTCAATAAAATTGATCTTTAGGCATATCATCACAATTTTCAATGTTAATGAATATTGGCACACCCTAAGGGTATCCAAAAATGATCTAATAAATTTCAATGCATCCCATGGGGATAATGAGGGGTCTATATCATTATTTAAACAACCATTATTCCAAATATTACTAAACAGATAAAATTCACATCAATGGGGACGTAATATAACAACCATGCATGCACCAATCATCAATAAAACTATGTTATATAACGTATAGACCTGCTTCATTGAATCCATAGATGAGTGCTCACATAACCCTATCGTTAGAACTTTATCCAATCATCCTTCGAATACCCAACCAATTATCCCCTCGAAAAAGGGGATTTTAGGGTTTCATAAGAAGAAGAACAAAACCACAAGATCTAATCAAGAAAAGGGAATAAAGAGAGGCATTAGACAGACCCTAATCATTTATTTGTACCCAACGATGCTAGAAATAAATTATAAATGACAAAGATCAACCTGTGATAATATTTTGGAGATTTTATTCATCACTAGTGTTTTTATAGATGAAATTGGGGATGAAACAGGGTATAATACAAAAACTATCTAGTGTAAAGTAAAATTCTATCATTTTAATGGGCGCATGGTTAGGCCACATCGTTTTCCAAACCATGCACCAACCATGCACTTGCATCTGACTAAGATGGATCCAAATCACATGGTTACCTATGGATTTTAAACAAATTGACAAACCATTTTCCAACTGTGTGGAATTCGTTTGTCTAAGCCCACACGATTTTTCCCCTCTTTCACACGATTTACTCAAATATTGCTCCAACGGGGCAACATGGACATGATGGCCTGATTCCCTTTTATTTCATGTCTCATAAACTTAAAACACCATCGAGATTCCTCATAAACTCGATAAATATTTAATTGTCCCAGCATAAGGGATTCAAACCAAAATTTAAATAAGAATATTCCTCAATGAAGTTCGGGATCATACAATCATCCCACCTTATAAAGGATCATCCTTGAGCCACTCTTCCCATGTGACACTAAGATTACAAGGTGAAAATATTGGGCCACTAGGACAATATATCTGACTCCCTAAACCAATTTTATTCATGTGTCCAACCGTGTTTCCATATCAATAGAACCAAGGGAATCATTTTTTCCCTCAATCCATTTTTACTACGATCCACAATATGAACCAGATGCTCCTCAAGGTAAGCATCAGCTTCAAGATCAACATCCAAAATTTGAATCATATGAAATGGGTCACGTTGATACCTATGAATCTTTGAAACATGAAATACATCATGTGTACCAACGTATCATTTCAGAAGATCAAATTGGTACACCACTGGTTTGATCCTTTCCACAATATAAAATGGCCCAACATACCTAGGTACCAACATACCTTGTTTCTACTTCTACTATTGATCCAACCTTGGGGACACCTGAAGAAACACAAGATCACCCACCATAAACATATGAGTTAAATGATTAATATATAAATAAAAATTATTCCTACTCTTATTTGTAGCCATATATTTCTAAATCTACTGAATCTTTTCTAAACTATCTCGCATGAGACATAGTTACAAAAACTCTAATTTCCTATCCTCCATCCGACACAAAAGAGATCAAAATGGTATACCATAGAGAATCTTAATTATTTCCATGCGAATCTTTCCACGGTAACTGTTATAATAGGAATATTAAACAAGATATAAGTGATTTTCCCAAGATCCACAAAAATATAGGATGAACTCCCTCAGCATGTCCTCCAATACCTAAAGAGTAAGGTATGATTTCTCATAAGTATGCAGGTGAAAATCCATAATAAAAAACAACTAGGTACAAATTGAATTATGTAATCCCTTCAAGAAGTGTGAAGTGAATCATGGATCATCATTCAAAACTATTGATCATTGAAATGATGCGACTGCACTACCACTTGAACATACAACTCACCCAACTAATTCACCAGGAAAATATCTTGAATTAACAATAATTGAACGATCTTAGTCAACTAATCCACAACTACCCAGATCACATTATTTATTTGAGGAATCCTCAAAAGACCCACCATGAAATCCATCACCACGTTCCCCCATTTCTATAATGAAATAGGTAGTAGATTCTATAAACCTTTAGGTTGGTGATGGTCCTCCTTCACCTACTAATAATTAAGGAATACACAACTAGAATTGGGACCTATAGCCACAGATCTCTAGCCACAAACAATAAAAACTATGAATATAGATCACTTAGAACCACTTTTTTTTACTCTCTCTGGCCCTATCCCCACACACGACCCCTTTTCCACCACGCCAACATGAGTTTCCCATCCCCACTGCCCCATGATCATCCTCCCTCCCATGATACTCCACCTATCCCGACATCTTTGATGTGGCCACCCCACCTAACGACAACCCTCTTTCCCAGACACAGCTCTTGCACGGTTCTGGCGCGGCTCTGGTACTGTTCCAACACGACCACCTCCTCTGCCACACGTGATCGTCCTCCTCTCCTGACTTCTTCGACAAAGCCACCCAACCTCCTCGCAGCCCTCCTTCTCCGACAAGGCTCTAGCACAGTTCTGACGTGGCTCCGGCATGGTTCTGACGTGGCCACACCACCTCCCAGGATCCTCCTCCTTTGACATGTCCACCCCACCTCCTAGGATCCTCATCATACATTTGAGGGATCCAAAAATATAGGACATATATCTATTGTTTATTTCATTGGTACGCTATCTAGGTTTGATCCCACGCTTAGAGTATTTTCTATGTAAGGTTGACCATGGGGATTAAAATTTGGAATATCCAAAAATTGAAATGGACATCCTTAAATCAATTCCCATTCCATTATTCAAAAAAAATATCAATGAGTATCCCACACTTAGTGTGTTGGTTTGCAGGTGGGGTGAAATAAATTACTAGAAAGAGAACATGTTAGTTCATTTTTAATTAATCCATAGATTCTCAATCCCTCACAGTTACTTTAGGAATCTAAGAATAACCCTTGGCTTTATATCATCATAATTCAAAGAGGATCATAAAATTTTTTATGATAGGATTTATATGTTCGATGAATCAGATATGTGAACATTCTCAATGTTTACTTTAGGATATTTTAATGATTTAGAGTTTCACTTGTTATTAAGACTGAACCAGAATCATGATGAATGGGTTGGAATGTCTTGTCTAAATAAATCCCAGTTAAGTTGAACATAAATTTTTGGAGGTTCAACAATAAGGGCATACCAACAGAAATTAATAGACATTGAAAAGTAATTTAGATACCCTCACCATGAATGTTTTGGGAGAGGCTAAAATATGTGTAATTCAAGAACATATTTTTTGACATATAATGGGTCCAATTTTCTTGGGCCATTTTTGGGAAACTTATGGGATTTCAATTTTAGGGGGGATACATCTCTGACATTTTTTCTAAATTATTTCAATGTGTTAGAAAAATTTATATATGGTTTATCTTCATGTAATAGTGTTTTCAGCGGTATGTTCGGTGATTTAGAAGAAAAGGAACAAGGGTTTTGAAGGCAGGAATAACTCCCTCTATTCATTTAAGATCATGTGTCGTCTCTCATAGACAAAATAGGTTCCCTTTTTCCTATTGAAAAGTGAACGGCTACTAGTAACAGGATCCTACCTAGGGATGTTATTACAAATGATAGAGGATTTCTAGGGTGGTGGCTCATGTGGATACCCCCTATAAGGCCCCAACATTAAACCTTACTTAATATTTAATTAAATGAATAATTCACAATGAGGATCTTTTCAAGATTGGAGTTTTAGAGAATTAGGACATAACTATTACATCTAAAAAGATTAAAAAAATAGAAACTTTTAATAAGTTTCCATAAAATAAAAACTCTAAAAAAAGAAACATGTCAAGTTCCATGTTTTAGATAGCATGACTTTCCTTTGATCCCATCCTTGACCCTATTCCACATTATGTCCTGTGAGAAAAATTTCAAAAAAAACATGGGGTGAGCATAAAAAGATCAATAAGGGATACACAAAGAATGAAAATTGTTAGTTTATCAAAGCAACAAGTAAACCATGTATACTTTGTCAAAGTAATACTTTTCACCGTTATGATATAGTAAAAACTCTTCACTGAATAAAAGATCATCACTTACCCTTTTGTAACCAAAAGATTACCATAGAACCCATATAAAGATCACATAACATATAAAGTTAACTTGGGACATAAACATACTTAAGTGGAATAACCATACGGTCGACTTCCACACATATCACTTAATGGAATAGCCATTCGGCCAACTTCTATTCATACTTAATAGAATAGCCATACGGCCGACTTCCATACCCAATGCATTGGAGGTCATAACGTAACCACTCATCCTGGTATTCACGGCACCACCCGTCATATGGTTTATCACGTAACCACCCGTAAAATGTCGAAGTACCATCATTACACATAAAATATTGAAAATATAAACATTTCAATAACAACATTTCATTTGCAATCACAATAAGTAATTCCCAGATATTGAATTAACCAATCCATTTTCAAAAACCATTTAAAAGTGATTTTTGAATCAAAGTGTCCCATACCAATTTGATGATTTTAATGGAATTATAAATTTAAAACATTAATGTCCATATAAATAAATACTGAAAACCATTTTGAAAACGTGTACATTAAAGATAAATATTTAGAATAATAAATCATTAAAACATTTAAAACGATGTTTTTGTTAAATAGTTTTTAACAAAATGAGAGACTCTTGAATACAAATAATAGCGGAATAACATTTAATCCGAACTTTATAATATCATGAGAATAAATGGCTTCATGATATAATATGTCAAAGGATAGTATACACACTATATAAGAGTGAATTGGTGCATAACAACAATGAAGACTCAAAAGAAATGTAAAATGAGATGAAATCCATTCTAAAGAAGGTACCCTTAAATTAAGGATAAATCAATCTCATAATTATGTGTGACAAATATAAATACACCCAATATAAGTGGATATTAAGTGTAAAAAAATCAAAGGTTATTCACACATATTCAATAACTACATGTTGAACCCAAAGAAATCGAAATTGGGTAATGAAGTTCCCCTGGTAAAATTCGATAGCCTAACAGCGTCACATTAAATTTTAAAAAAAGGGTTGATGAGAGAGATAAAGGGGATCTCAAAACATGGACATAAAATTTACATAAATAAGGATATAGAAGAATATATCCTAATATAATATTATGTGAATTAAAAGACATAACAAAATAAGTCTTTTAAAAAGAGGAGCGTGAAAGGTTCCCTTACCGACATGGGTATCTTTCGAAACATACACCCCGTGAAAGAAGGACAATACAAAATTGATGTAAATACTCATAAATGAATTTATATTACACAATGAGTAAAATAATGGGCAGTACATACACCACTCAATGAAAATTGTGGAAAATTTTGCATAAATCTCACGGGAATAAAAGTGAGATGAAAAATCCCTTACAAAAACACGCCAGCCTAACGGCACCACATAACACTTACAAAAATTGATTGATGAGATAAAATAGGGTCTATCATCATATTAACATAATGTTTACAGAAAGAGGAATATAAAATATCATCCCCCAACATAACAAAGAGGATCTTAAAAGAAGTGACATAAACGAGAGTACTTTAAAACAAAGAGAGAGGTTAGATCTCCTACGAAAATTCGGCAGCCTAACGGCGCCACTCAAAACATCCAAAATGGATTGATGACAAAGAATAGGGTCTCTCATTATATGAACATAAAAATTACAGTAAGAGTAATATAAAAGAACATCCCATAACAAGAAAGATTAGCTTTAGAAGGAATGACATAAAAGAGTGTACTTAAAAAGAAAGAGAGGAGTAAGATCCCTTACCTCGGGTCAGACTTGACTCGATCATTCATTAATCACCTCAATAATAAAATTTAGCCAATTTATAATTTCTTAAGGACCTCCTTGAAATATTATTTTTCAGTTCATATCACATATTATAATGTTATAATAATTGGTTACTAAAGTGAGTTCGTATCAGACGTTTTTGTCGATGTTCAGTACATGAGTAATAATTGAACTTGTTAGAAAATAATTTTCCATGTAGTTATAGGTACATCATCTCCAGAATAGTATTTATGTTTAAAATATCATATATATACAGTATATATTCATTTTATACTATTCCATATCATTTGGAGATAAAAAATTAATAGCAGCGTTCATGGAGACGGTAGGTCGTACGTACGCATGAACGCTACTTTCATTTTTTTGCCATATTAATGGAATTAAGACAAAATGAGAGATATAAATATTATAATTCCAGAATTATACCCATCATTTAGATGTAATATATTACATATATATCCATTATATATATGTACTTATAATAGTACATAACATTTGGACATAAGAAAAGAAATGTATCATTCATGGAGACGGTAAGCCGTATGTACGCATGAACGCTACTTTCATTTCATTTTTTTATTAAATTGAATGAATTAATAAATATATAAAGTTATACTATAATTTAAGTAGGATAAAATATGTAATACCATTAAATCCATCCTTTATACGTCCCTCATATTGCATTAAGAGATCAAATCACTTTGAGGGGGCGGTAGTTCGCAATTCCTAAAATGAAGATATCGTGTTTACCCATAATGGAAACCATAAAGATATGACATAAATGAAAAATAAAGAAGCTTAAGTAAAACATAAACATATTATATATCATATATAAATATATTTACATTTTAATGGCCACCTTTGAAGGTGTTAAAAGAATGTTGAAGAATCATCGTTTCAGGAGGAAGAAATTCACCATCCACGGAAACACTATGTTCTTTAACCATTAGATATAGGTGTGTGTAAGTGTAGCTCGAATAATTCTTATAAAAAAATCCTAGTATATCTACTGTACTGTATTTGTTACAAAATAAATCAATAAAAAGAGTTTAGGGGGTTGGAGAAGCAAAATAAAACAAAAGAACACAAGTGAAGACATTACCTTAAAATCGGGTAACTTCCTTTGATTTGAGCTCAAAGGCTTCATTGGAAAGGATTCTGCCCAATTTGAGGCTTCAAGGAGTTAGAGAGGGATGTGGAGAGATAAAATGGTCAGGGTTTGGCCGAGCCAAAGGCTTTGGAAGTGTGGGTAAAGAGGTAGAGGTGGGGGCCGTTTATAAGAGGAGAGGAGGGGCACCCTTGGAATGTAAAGAAATGTTCCTTTATTTTAAAATGATTTTCGGATTTAAAAGTTCCCGTGTTGATATAATTAGAGTATAAGGTGACAAGGGTTCTAAATATACCCATACAATAGGTTTTGGACATTTTTATGTCTTATAATTTAAATTATCATTCCATTTTATTTAAATCGTTGAATAATGAGGTCATCACAGCATCATCATGATGTCCTAAATAATTTAATTTATTTACTGCCTAAATATTATAAAAAAATTCTATGATGTAGGAAATCTTTTTAGATTTCCAGTGATTATTTATAGTGAAAAATCTTACTTGTATAACCCCATGTAAAAATTGTTTTAGTCAAACATCTCATGTTTGTGTCATTTTTACTTTAACATTAAATAAAAGGATATTTATGTCATTTTCCAACCAAAGTGGATCCATGGGGTCCCCAAGTTGACCAATGGATTGTCTTGGTCGGCCATGACACATCCAAAGAGGGTAGGACATGTGTCTAGGTCATTTCATTTTATTAAAACATTATTCTTACCTTAAACTATAATAATTTCCTCTAATCACGATTAAAAACTTAATAAGTTACTATTCACCAAAAAATTATTTTAATCCCATTGAACAACATTTTACTTCTTAATGTCAACCATTTATGTAGGTTTTTTGAAATTCAAAACACAATGATGGAAAAATTTCATTTAAACGGAAAATTAGTTTTTATAAGTACCACTTAGTGGTTTCACTATTCATAAAAAATTGAAGTTTTTCAGAAAATTACCAAAAGTTCACCCTAAGTTATATTTGATATTCTGAATTCAAAAATGATCTCTATTTTACAAAATTCAAAACATATAAGTTTCATTAATTAATTTAAAAATTAATTCCCGATATCAAAACAAATAGCGTGTTTTTATGAAACAAAAAGTATCAAAAGATTGACACTAGTTTAAGTCCGATTTCAAAGTGAAATTAATTCCTTCAACAACTATTGGATTTAATGGTAAAAATATATTCTAATTTAACCTTAAAACCAATTCAAAAGATAATCTAATCATATAAATAAATTATATTAAAAAGAGGTTTTGAATTAAAATCAACATTTTTTACTATTCATTAAAAATTGAACTTTTTTGGAAAAATACCAAAAATTACAAAAACTAAATTTTGACGTCCTGATTCTAAAGAATAATTTTATTTTTTTCAAATATAACACATAAAATTGTCAAAAAGTGGATTTAAAAGAGGTTCTCCAACAAAATGTGGTTAATTGACCTTTTAATTAATATTAGAATGTTTACGCTTAAAATTGGATTCATTCACATTTTTAATCCTCTAACATTTATTGTAAAAAGTAAAAATATTTGACAAACATATATAATCATTTTTTAGTTAGTTCTTTTCATTCTCGCCATTACAATGGCTAGGCGTTAACTACCATTTAAAATAATATTATTTTATTATTAGAGTGCAACGCAAGATTCCCAAGAAACTCATTATTGCGTATTGGGTACGCCATCATGCATAGAATCCCCTTTAAAGTAATATTAATATTTTATTCACAAATTTGGATAAATGTGAAAGTGTCATACTCTTTATTTACCTGCGGTGTTACATCATTCCCCCCTTTTGGGAATTGCGTCCTCACAATTTTAAAATTTGGCTTGGAAACATCCTTGAATATACCACATCGAAACAAGAGTCGGTAAAAAAATCACTTTAAAATAAAGAACGATAAGTACAAAGGTCACCCGAGTTAACCCATACTATGATTCCAAGTAGGAAAATATGGATATGTAAGAAAAAAGGGTCATGTTCTGATGGAGAGTGATAGTAAACATGTCTAGGATAAAGTTAACCATAAGAAAATCACAAACTTGTGATGGGTTAAACGGTATTCGATTCCCCAGTAGGAAAAGTTAATAGACAACATTTTTGTTCTAAGTTACTTCTTATTGAGGAATTTATTCACAAGGAAACATAATTACTTATCATGTTGACTTTCAAATTTTACTGGATTCCTTAATCAAACTCATATTTTCTCCAAAAGATGAGTATTTAGGAAGACTTTTTCGAATAAACAATACTATAATTATTTTCTAGAGAATCACCTAATCCACAATAGAAAACTATATACATCCCATGTCTTTAGACTCTAACCAAAACCAAAACCAAAAAGGTTAGTACAAGATCCGATAATCCAGAAAAGGATAACCCTTTATAAAAAGAAAATATATTCTTAATCTCCAAAATTTGTCTAACAAAACCCAGAGTTCAACGAGGACTATTCGATAATCAATTTGTCCATAAAATTATTCAAAGTAAACCAAACTAAGATTGAAACCCAAATATTTGAAGGATTTAGTCACATAGTCATCCAAGTTAAATTGCAACATTTATCTCCAAACAACATCAGTTGCTCTTAAAGTCTCGTATTGAAAAGTAATTAACCTAATCACATATCCTCCATGATAGGTTAAAAGTTTTTCCATAGATAACCCAAAATCAACTTACTCTTAATTCATAAAATCATATAACTAAAAAGAATCAGTCAAACTAACCAGGGACTTCACGTAGTCCAGTGGTAGACGATAAATACCAGTCGTACGTTGGTTGTGGGTTCGATTCCCGCAGCTTTGTCTAACGTGATGGGTTGTCACACGGTCTGCGTGTTTTCCTTTTTCCAAAACTATATAATTTTAAAACATTCCCCAAAAAGAGTTAAAATCTTCAAAAATTATCATAACATATTTTAACCTCAAGTTTATCGCATGCCTTTCATTTTCTAGCATATCATAGAGTAACCCATAATTACCTAAAATGTAATGATCATATAAACCCTAATGGTTACCTTTATAATTATTACCTGAACATCCACATCGATTGGTCATCTCGTACATGATGCATTACAGAACATACCAAGGTTCAAGTGGTTGATCATGACTCCTTGATAGTTGGTTTAGAACAACCGCAAGTTTCCTCATTGAATCCCCCATTTCATCCAGTCTGTTAATCAGAGAACTTCCACAGTTTCCTTCAAACCTATTGTCAATTGGGTGCCTGCTAGATCCATCCATTCACTAAAAACAGAAATGTCAGTGTGAGTATATCAACAAAACCATCATGTACTAATGAGGAAGATAACCACTAAGATATAATTACTTATTCACTTTATCTAAAACTAGGACTCTTTCTAAAATCCTAACCATTATGGTAATGTCACTTATGCCTAGAGAATACCCTAACCTCTAAAGTTATATAAACCGACCTCTGATACCAACTATAAGGCCCCAGCCTTAAACCTTACTTAATATTGAATTAAATGAATAATACACAATGAGGATCTTTTCAGGTTTAGATTTTTAGAGAATTAAGACATAACTATTACATCTCAAAAGATTACAAAGTAGAACTTTTACTATGTTTCCATAAAATAAAAACTCTAAAAAAGAAACATGTCAAGATCCATGTTTTAGATATCATTACTTTCCCTTGATCCCATCCTTGACCCTATTCCACATTAAATCCTGTGAGAAAAATTAAAAAAAACATGGGGTGAGCATAAAAATCTCAGTAAGGGATACACAAAGAATTAAAACTATTAGTTTATCAAAATAACAAGTAAACCATGTATAGTTTATCAAAGTAATACTTTTCACCTTTATGAAATAGTAAAAACTCTTCACTGAATAAAAGATCATTACTTACCCTTTTGTAACCAAAAGATTACCATTGAACCCATATAAAGATCACATAACATATAAAGGTAACTTGGGACATAAACATACATAAGTGGAATAACCATACGGTCATCTTCCACACATATCACTTAATGGAATAGCCATTAGGCCAACTTCCATTCATACTTAATGGAATAGCCATACGCCGACTTCCATACCCAATGCATTGGAGGTTATAAAGTAACCACTCGTCCTGGTATTCACGACACCACCCGTCATATGGTTTATCACATAACCACCCATAAAATGTCCAAGTACCATCATTACAAATAAAATATTGAAAATATAAACATTTCAATAACAAAATTTCATTTCCTATCACAATAAGTAATTCCCAGATATTAAATTAACCAATCCTTTTTCAAAAACCATTTAAAAGAGATTTTTGAATCAAAGTGTCCCATACCACTTTGATGCTATTAATGGAATTATAATTTGAAAACATTAACGTCCAAATAAATAAATACTGAAAACCATTTTGAATACATGTACATTAAAGATAAAGATTTAGAATAATAAATCTTTAAAACATTTAAAATGATATTTTTGTTAAATAGTTTCTAACAAAATGAGAGACTCTTGAATACAAATAATAGCGGAATAACATTTAATCCGAACTTTATAATATCATGAGAATAAAGGGATTCATGATATAATATGTCAAAGGACAGTATACACACCATATAAGAGTGAATTGGTGCATAACAACAATGAAGACTCAAAAGAAATGTAAAATGAGATGAAATCCATTATAAAGAAGGTACCCTTAAATTAAGGATAAATAAATCTCATAATTATGTGTGAAAAATATAATTACACCCAATATAAGTGGATATTAAGTGTAAAACAATCAATGGTTATTCACACATATTCAATGGATGACATATTCAATAACTACATGTTGAACCCAAAGAAATTGAAATTGGTTAAAGAAGTTCCCTTGGTAAAATTCGACAGCCTAGCCGGCGTCACATAAAATTTTACAAAAAGGGTTGATGAGAGAGATAAAGGGGATATCATCACTTGGACATAAAATTTACATAAATAGGGATATAGAAGAACATATCCCATCATAATAGTATGTGAATTAATAGACATAACAAAAGAAGTCTTTTAAAAAGAGGAGGGTGAAAGGTTCCCTTACCAAAATGGGTATCTTTCAAAACATACACCACGTGAAAGAAGGACAATACAACATTGATGTAAATACTCATAAATGAAATTATATTACAGAATGAGTAAAATAATGGGTAGTACATAAACCACTCAAAGGAAATTTTGGCAAATGTAGCATAAATCTCACGGGAATAAAAGTGAGATGAAAAATCCCTTACGAAAAATCGGCAGCCTAACGTCGCCACATAAAACATACAAAAATGGATTGATGAGATCAAATAGGGTCTCTCATAATATTCACATAAATTTTACAGAGAAGGAATATAAAATAGCATCCCCCAACATAACAAAGAGGATCTTAAAAGAAGTGACATAAACGAGAGTACTTTAAAAGAAAGAGAGAGGTTAGATCTCTTACGAAAATTCGGCAGCCTAACGGCGCCACTCAAAACTTCCAAAATGGATTGATGAGAGAGAATAGGGTCTCTCATCATATGAACATAAAAATTACATTAATAGTAACATAAAAGAACATCCCAATGACAAGATATATGAGATTTAGAAGGAATGACATAAAGGAGTGTACTTAAAAACAAAGAGAGGAGTAAGATCACTTACCTCGGGTCTGACTTGACTCGATCATTCTTTAATATCCTGAATAATAAAATTTGGTCAATTTATAATTTCTTAAGGAAATCATTGAAATATTTTGATTCAGTTCATATCACATATTATAATGTTATAATAATTGATTAATAAAGTGAGTTCGTATCAGACGTTTTTGTCGATATTCAGTACATGAGTAAAAATTGAACTTGTTGGAAAAGAATTTTGCATGTAGTTATTGGTACATCATCTCCAGAATAGTATTTATGTTTTAAATATCATATATATCCAGTATATATTCATTTTATACTATTCCATAACATTTTGAGATAAAAAATTAAAAGCACCGTTCATGGAGACGGTAGGCCGTACGTACGCATGAACGCTACTTCCATTTTTTTCCATATTAATGGAATTAAAACAAAATGAGAGATATAAATATTATAATTCCATAATGATACCCATAATTTAGATGTAATATATTACATATATATCCATTATATATATGTACTTATAATAGTACATAACATTTGGATATAAGAAATGAAATGTACCGTTCATGGAGACGGTAAACCGTACGTACGCATGAACGCTACATTCATTTCTTTTTTTGTATTCAATTGAATAAAATAATAAATATATAAAGGTATAAAATAAATCCAGTAGGATAAAATATGTAATACCATTAAATCCATCCTTTATACGTCCCACATATGGCATTAACGAATCAAATCACTTTGAGGGGCGGTAGTCCGCACTTCCTAAAATGAAGATATCGCGTTTCCCCATAATGGAAACCGTAAAGGTATGCCATAAATGAAAAATATAGAAGATTAAGGAAAACATAAAAATATTATATATCATATATAAATATAGTGACATCTTAATGGCCACCATTGAAGGTGTTAAAAGAATGTTGAACAATCATCGTTTTGGGAGGCAGAAATTCGCCATCCTTGGAAACAGTATGTTCTTTAACCATTAGATGTAGGTGTGTGTAAGTGTTGCTCAAATCCATCTTATAGAAACATCCTAGTATATTTAAGATACTGTATTTGTTACAAAATAAATGAATAAAAAGAATTTAGGGGTTGGAGAATCAAAATAAAACAAAAGGACACAAGTGAAGACATTACCTTTAAATCGGGTAACTTCCTTTGATTTGAGGTCAAAGGCTTCATTGGAAAGGATTCTGCACAATATGAGGCTTCAAGGAGTTATAGAGGGATGTGGATAGATGAAATGGGAAGGTTTTGGACGAGCCAAAGGCTTTGGAAGTGTGGGTAAAGAGGTAGAGGTGGGGGCCTTTTATAAGAGGAGTGGAGGGGCACCCTTGGAAAGTAAAGAAATGTTCCTTTATTTTAAAATGATTTTCTAATTTAAAAGGTCCCACATTGATATAATTCGAGTATAAGGTGAAAAGGGTTCGAAATCTACCCATACAATAGGTTTTGGACATGTTTATGTCTTATAATTTACATTATCTTTCCATTTTATTTAAATCGTTGAATAATGAGGTCATCGCTGCATTATCATGATGTCATAAATAATTTACTTTATTTAATGTCTTAAATTTTTTTAAAAAAATACTATGATGTAGGAAATATCTTTATATTTCTAGTGATTATTTATAGTCAAACATCTGACTTGTATTACCCCATGTAAATTTTTTTTAGTAAAACATCTCATGTTTGTGTCATTTTTACTTTAACATTAAATAAAAAGATATTTATGTCATTTTCCAACCAATGTGGCTCCATGTGGTCCCCAAGTTGACCCATGGATTGTCTTGGTCAGCCATGACACATCCAATGAGGGTAGGACAAGTTTCTAGGTCATTTAATTTTATTAAAACATTATTCTTACCTTAAACTACACTAATTACCTCTAATCGCGATTAAAAACTTAATAAGTTACTATTCACCAAAAAATTATTTTAATCCCATTGAACCACATTTTACTTCTTACTGACAACCATGTATGTCAGATTTTTGAAATTCAAAACACAATGATGGAAAAATTTCATTTAAACGGAAAATCATTTTTTATAAGTACCACTTAGTGGTTTCACTATTCATCAAAAAATGAAGTTTATCTGAAAATTACCAAAAGATCACCATAAGCTATAATTGATATTCCAAATTCAAAAATGATATCTATTTTAAAAAATTCAAAACATATAAGTTTCATTAATTAATTTAATAATTAATTTCCACTGTCAAAACAAATAGAGTGTTTTTATGAAACAAAAAGTATCAAAAGATTGACACTAGTTTAAGTCCGATTTCAAAGTGAAATTAATTCCATCAACCACTATTGGATTAAATGGTAAAAATATATTCTAGTTTCACTTTAAAAAAAATTCAAAATATAATCTAATCATATAAATAAATTAGATTAAAAATAGGTTTTGAATTAAAATACAACATTTTTCACTATTCATTAAAAATTGAACTTTTTCGGAAAAATACCAAAAATTTACACAAAGTAAATTTTGATGTCCCAATTCTATAGAATAATTTTATTTTGTCAAATATAACACATAAAATTGTCAAAAAGTTGATTTAAATGCGGTTCGCCATCAAAAGGCGGTTAATCGACCTTTTAATGAATATTAGAATGTTTACGCTTAAAATTGGATTCATTCGCATTTTTAATCCTCTAACATTTATTGTAAAAATTAAAAATATTTGGCAAACATATATAATAATTTTTTAGTTAGTTCTGTTCATTCCCGCCATTACAATGGCTAGGCTTTAACTACCATTTAAAATAATATTATTTTATTATTAGAGTGCAACGCAAGATTCCCAAGAAACTCATTGTTGCGTATTGGGTACGCCATCGTGCATAGAATCCCCATTAAAGTAATATTAATATTTTATTCAAAAATATGGATAAATGTGAAAAATCCATACTCTTTATTTACCTGGGGTGTTACACCCCCAATGTTGGATTAAACATAATGTGAATGGGTCCTACAAATAGGGAGTTATGAGGGGGTATTATTCACGATTCCAGGGGATCGATGGTTATCGAATATAGATTATTTTATGGTTTAGGTAATTCTGTCTGTGTTGAGAGAAGATATTTTCATAGTGGCCTTTAAATTTGGTGTATAGATAGCCTCAATATTTGTATGGTTGAGTAGAACTATAAGATTAATTTAAGATTTCTACATAATGATGCAAGTGCCCATTAGTATTCAGTTTATAATATTTTGAAGTGTAGGTCCCCAATCGATCAAGGCACTAATATCACTCATACCTGGAGGGAGTGGAACTATTCAGCATAAAATCTGTCTAGTAAAGAGATAACTTATAAGATTCTTGTTATCTATCATATTTTCGGGGATCTACCACATTACAATGAAATTATTATTAGTGGTGAATCTGATAGTATTCTTTACTTTGGTCTCCCAATGTATATGATTTTCTAATAAAATTTTCTTATTGAGTGACCTATAATTTCCCAACTATTACAACAATCAATGAAGTTAGTATAGGGATACCATTAACGGAGGAGAATGATCTGAATAATCCAGAGATTTATGGATAAATTATTTTATCACATGTAAAATGAAAATAAAAAATTCAATTGGTTGGGAAATCATTTACCCAATCAACTTCGTGGTCTAAATCCTAAACATATGGAAATATTTCCTACCCATAACCTATTTAAATCCCAACAATCTCAACATCGAATCCAATCTTTTAAATAAAAATTATTAGAATAATTTTTTTAAAAAAAATATTGTTAATGAATTATCATTTTTCATAATTGAGATTAGATATATAAAACATTGAAATGGTTATGGAATCCATTCCCACTCAAGTTTACTCTTCCTCCATATCTTAGAATAAACTTGTTACACACAAACCTCTCATGATGAACTCAATGTTTTGACTATTCCCAAGAGTGGGAAAGCTATTTTAAAACCTAAACCATTGATTCATAAACCATTAGTGTCTTAAAAAATAGAGGAAAAACTAAATAACCAACATTAGAAACTAGAAAAATAATAGCTGGATAATTAGTGAATTGGTTAGGTATTGATGAAATTCAACCAGAGGAATATGGGGAAAGCAATGTATCTAAAATCATTTTTTCAAAACCTAACCATACACACTAATGATATTTTGAATGGATTAAGATCATGGTCCATTTCAGGGTATTATTTAGTGGTGAATTTACTTTATCAGTGATTATTATATAATTAATGAGAGAATTATATAAGAGCACCCTTCATTATATACATCATTTTCACTTTTATTTAATTTATTCCATCCACTTGTGGTTACACTCCATTATTTAAATATTTCAAAATTAGTAGAATTATATTAATGTATGTGTGATGAGAATTAATGATTATATCCTTCCATGCACTTGTGGTTCCCTATCTATTTTCACCATAAAATGTAGTATTTTTAATTTTGTATTCTATTGCATTTCCAAATTCGAGTGGAAAGTTAGTGGTAATCATGTTATGAGATCTTAATTAGATATAACTATTGAATTAGAAATCACATATTTTTTGCATGATTTACTTTGATCATCCTCTTGGAATCATTCTTTTTCTTAAGGGAATTCTTATTGAAGACTATCATTTAATTCCTATATGATAGGATGATTTAAATTTCATTTCATCTAATCATGATCAGTTGAATCTACATTTAATTAACATTGAAAGAGGGACAATGTTTATTTACTTGATTTTCAGGTTGGTCTAAGAAGAATATGATGATATTTTTGATGATGTGAAACACATATAATTATGCAAGATCAGAAAAAGTTGGTGTTGCAACATGATTTTCTATATAGAGTGTTGGTGGGCTTTCTCGCTCATTCGGTGACTCCTTTTCTTCATTATATGATGTTTTATTATAAGTCATGTTTGTATCCATTTTGATTTATGACGAACTTCTTGAACCATATCCCATGATTAAGGTTCTTATTTTTTACCATTATTCATGACTATTATATAAAATCATGGATTTACATACTAAAGAAAATATAATTCTTTTGAAACATTTAAAACATTAAACAAACATTACTGAAATCTATATTTTAAATAAAATAAAAGCAATTAGAATTGATAAATTTTTGGGGTAATTATCTAATAAGTGTACCTAGTTCTATAAATATGTGGGAATAAAATGATATATATTTATTAGGGAGACCCCTGAAATAATGAAATATTTGTTAACATGAGTAAAAATATTCTTGAGTGTGTCTGAGGAATGCTTTCATACTCAGGCCTTCCTAATTTCTTTTGGGACAAAGCTCTGACTATGATAGTATACCTGTTTGACAAGTCCCCATATGTTTCTAATTAGTTCAAACCCACAGATTAACTTTTCGAAGGTAAACAACCTTTTGATAACCACCAAATAGTCTTTTTGTGTGAAAATTATACCTAAATTATAGCTGTTATGTTGTATCCAATTTCTATTAAGTATATTTTCATGGGATACACCAATGGTGTCAAGGGATATATGTTGTGGGTTGAAAAACATTGACATAAAAAGTTTTTAATCATTATAGATGTTGAATTTCATGAATTTAGTTATCCTATATCCTAATCTATCACACATGATAGTGATGATACAGCCCTTAGTGAGATAATTGATCCATACTTGCCAACTAATTTAGAGGATGCTGATGATCCTCCTCCTCTTTATCCTAAAGGTGAATTCCAATATGAGTCCATTTATGATGATTCTAAAATCTATAATAAATTATTTAATGTCAGAGATTCCAAAGTCTGAATATCTAACAAACATTAAGAAATAAATTTAACGCCCCGACCATAGATACACAGAGTCGGTGAATTATTACATAACATTGGCATGATCACAAGAAAGGTTAAGTCTCGAAAGACCGATTAGTTTAGTAGCCTTGGAATAACTAGATACATTAACAAATTTTACATTAGATCATTAAATGAAAACTACAACAATATAGTCTCCATAGTCCATACTCTTATCCCATTATTCTATCCATGCATGTCATTCATAAATTACTTCTTCACATCCTGAGAAAAATAAAACATAGAAAAGGGGTGAGCTCAAATTCCCAGTAAGGATGACAATATAACAGAAACATTCATAAATAAGAATAAACATTTAAGGAAATGCATAACTAAAACAAAATCCTTTTAAACATGAACTTCAACATAGTATGGAAACAATAAAACAAAATAATTCCATTTATTTATTCACATGGATATTCTACTAATCGAATAATCATGTGCAATATCAATAACCACTTTCATAATGATGGAATGCCTAATGCCAGACTATCATAACCACATAGCCAAGGCCTTGTTCCAAGACTAAAAATAATATTTTGTCAAGGCCTTGTGCCAAGACACTAGTTTGTCTCATGAGACCTACCGATGCATTGAGGTGCTATAGTAGGCTCCACCCGTCACATATTATGTCCAACGCATTCCCATATAAAAACTTTTAAACATAACCTAAACATTCCTATTAAAACTACCATAGGAAATGTAAATAATTCATCCATAAACCATGAATGGTATAAAAATAACACATCAACAATCAAACATATCACAAAACCTTCAATACAATATATAATTTTTGTATCATAATAAATCAACATCAAATAAGCATAAAATCCATCAATTGTTGTTGACATAGATGAAATCAAAACTCTTTTTAGAGAAATATCTCTTTCTATTTTGAAATCATTTAAGAGTCATATATTTATAAAATTATATAGTTTCTTTTAAAATATTCTTATAATCTTGTATGGGAAGCTTCAAAGATTTTATAATGGCGGAAAATAGCTGCACCCACCGTATAAGTTAAAAAAACATTCTTACCATAATTCTGTCGAAAAGGTTAAAAAGGACCATGTTTCAAAAATGACAGAAATATTCCTTTATAAAACACTTATAAAAGTCAACAAGGGTATAAATGACTTTATCCCATATTCTAGTAAATAGTAATTTTTTTTTGAAATACAGTTTTAAGGAACATGGATGTGGATGATAAAGAAGTCCCAGTAGATTATTACGTATAAACAACCTCGGATAATGAAGAGATTGAGAAATAAACCCTTAACTTGTACTTTTCCTTGGTTGGGGTAGGTAAACCTCATGTATAAAGGTCAAATAATTTTTATTAAATTATACGAGAATCATATATATTAATATGACATCATATATGATCTTTTAACATTGCTTTGTTAATAATATTTTAGAATTATCGTCTTTTCGGGGGTTAACTTACTCATTTTATTTTATATGTTTTGTTATGTAAGTCATGTTTTTTATGGATAAGATGTATCATATTCATATCCAGAATGATATCAAGTCCTTAAACATTATTATTAATCTTCAAATTATAATTATACTTGAATGGATACGATGGAGAATGAATCTCATCGCGTTCATGGAGGTGGTAGTCCGTACGTACGCACGAGCGACAATATCATTCTTTTGATATTTAAATAATATATAATTGGATTGTATATCATATATATAGAATCATTATCATGTTATATTTATTATTTACATTAATTTCACATCATTATTATACCCATCCAAATAATAATTTTTTGAATAAGAATTACACCACGACGTAGAGACGGTAAGCCGTACGTACGCACATATGGTGACATGTCATTCAAAGGATGGATAGAATACTGAATATGGTTGAACAATATTTCTAATAACATAATAGTATACATAAGATACTGGAGTTATTATTTTAGAATGGGAATAATAAAGAAATAAGAAGCTGATGAAGAAAGGAACTTGATAGAGGGTGGTGAAAACATTACCTCTTCTTCGGGTTCTACCTTTTGATTTGATCAAAAGGGCTCCTTATGTTGGATTTATGATCAAACTGAGGCCTCTAGACTGAATTTAGGGAACGTGATAGAGTATATGGTCCAGGTTTGTCCAATCCAAAAGGCTTTGAAGGTGTGAAGAATTGGATAGAAGTGGTGTCCTTTTATAAGAGGGAGGAGGGGCACCATTGGAAAAGCTAGAAATATTATTTTATAATAAATTCATATTCAGTTTCTAATTGATCCAAAGTGGATTATTTAAAGATTAAGATGGATATGGGTCGAAAACCACTCAACCAATATAATTTAGACAGGTTTGGGTCATTATATTAACCTTATCGTTTATTTTTAAATCTTAGTTAATTAGTTTGTCACTTACCATGTCACTTTGTGTTTTTATAATATATTGTTAATAAACATCCTATATACCTTCCAGAGACCCCCAACTATTCCATTAATTATACACCTATCATTATAAAAGTTTCTTGGAAGAACATTAGATTTTTAGGAATTTAATATCAATTAATAATATAATATATTTTTTAAAAACTTTTTTCTGTCAATTTTGACACTATTCAATAATGGATTTTTGTAAAACTCATAACAGAATGATTACTTATAATAAAGTTAATTAAATGAAATATAATATCTCATATTAACCTATAAAATTAGTTTAATTTATAAAAAGTCTCATATTATATTTATTTGGGTATTTATAATATCAATTATTCTAATGTGTCATTAATTAGGTAATTATTTCATCACCATTGTGTCATAAATTAATTAAATTATATAACGTTTAAAAATTATATATAAAATACCATTATCTAGTAAATCTTTTTATCTTTCTAATTAATATTTATAGTCGAAAATCCAAAATACATAACCCTATGTAAAAATTGTTTTTCTAAAATATATATGCTTATGTCATTTTTGTATTTATTTTAACTTAATTAAAATAAAGTGTCCCTATCACCTAAAAGTGGCTCCATGGGGTCCTAAAAGAGAATCAATGATACCCATGGTCGGACATGTGTCCACCAATAATTTTTTGACCCGTTTTAAGGTAATTTAGTAATATTATAATATTTTTTTTAACCCTTATTTACCGTATTTACCCTTTAACCATGGTAAATAAAATATTTACCGATGTAATTATTCAAAATGTCTAAAAATAAAATCTACCTATCTACAAAATTTGCACATCCTGATTCCAAATATGGAATCCATTTTTCCAAATTCAAAATAGATAATTGGAAGAAATTAATTTAAAATTAATTCCCGCTGTCAAAAAAAGCGTGTTTTTAAGATATAATAACTATCAAAATATTGATACTTATTTATGTCCATTTTAATTCTGAAATTATGTCCAATGACCAAAATTTTATTAAATGGTAAATATATATTATTAATATACTTTAAAAGCACTGAAATTAATAATTTATCACTATTAATTATTTTGATTAAAAAAGATGTTTTTAATTAAAATTTAGTAATTTTCACTATTCGTCAAAATATTAAATTTATCCGAAAAGTAGCAAAATTTCACCTTAGGCTAAATTTGATGCTCCTAATCCAAAAATGAATTCCATTTTGAGAGTTAAAATTTATAAAATTTTAAAAAGTAGGTTTTACTATTCATAACGGCTAGATTGATTTGTTGTGTTGTGTGTTAGAACTCGATGTTGCGTACGACACATGCTATTGCATTATTCAAAGAGAAGCATATCTTAGAAGCTTGGGGTGTTACATTCTCCCTTAATTCTAATAATTTCATCCTCAAAATTTCTAGAATAATATCGCATGAAAAGACTCGGTTGGTTCTTCATCATAAGTTACTCGGGTTCCCACGTTGCCTCTTCCATACTATGATTTCTCCATAGAACTTTTACCAGACAAGTCGTCCGATTTATCAGCACTTGTTCTCGCATATCAAGAATCCTGATGGGATCTTTGAAATAAGATAGATCTAGTTCCAGTTCTAATTCCTCATTGGTGAGTAAATTCGTTGGGTCCGGCATGTATTTCCTCAACAGAGATACGTTGAACACATTGTGAACTTTGGAGTGACTTGGCGGCATTGCCAATCGGTAAGCTACTTCCCCAATTCGTTCGAGAATTTTGAAAGGTCCGATGTACCTGGGACTCAATTTAACTTTCTTACCAAAACGTATGACTCCTTTCCATGAAGATACCTTAAAAAACATGATCACCGACTTGAAATTCAAAATCCTTCCTTCGATTATCGGTATAGCTCTTCTGCTTACTTTGAGCTACTTTGATGTGATTTTGGATTACCTTCACCTTTTCCATCATTTCCTCCACCAGTTCTAGACCTAGAAGTTCTCCTTCACCAACCTCATCCAAACAGGTTGGTGTGCAATATCTCTTTCTCGTATAATGCTTCATATGGTTCCATCTGAATACTCGAATGGAAGCTATTGTTATGGGAAAATTCTACCAGAGGTAAATATTAATCCCACAAACCCAAAATGTCAAGTGAGAAGGATCTCAACATGTCTTCTAAGGTTTCAATAGTTCATTCTGATTGTCCATCTGTTTGAGGGTGGTAGGTAGTGCTCAAATGAAGTTCAGTATCTTGGTCTTTCTGAAGAATTTTCCAGAATCTTGAAGTATAACGGGGATCACGATCAGAAACAATAGATAGGGGTACTCCATGATGTCTCACAACTTCATTAATATATAGTCTTGATAGTATTTCAAATGGTAAATCTTCCCATATATAAGGAAAATGGGTTGACTTGTTAAGATGATCAACAATGACCCATATTGCATTGTCCCTTCTAGGAGTCTTTGGTCGCCCCATGACAAAGTCAGTAGTAATATTGTCCCATTTCCACTTCGGTATGGGATGAGGCTACAATACTCGTCCAGGATGTTTCATTTTGGCTTTCACTTGTTGACAAACCATACATCTTGACAAAAAATCAGCAATCTCCCTCTTCATGTTGTCCCACCAAAAATGTTCCTTCAAATCTCTATACATTTTGGTGCTCCCAGGGTGTATAAAGAAATTCGAACTATGAGCATCATCCAGCAATTCCCATTTTAGATCAAGTATATCTGGAACACAAATTCTCTTCCTGAATTTCAAAATTCCTTCTTCATACAAAAAGTCTCTCAATATCCCATAATTCATAGATTTAATAATCTTTTGAAATTCTTCATCATCGTTCATAGAACTCTTAATCCTTTCTTGTAATGATGGTTTGGGAACCATTTGAAAAAGATTTTATGTTTCACCTTCCCTGGTTATTACCATGTCCATCTTCACTGGGTCCCAGAAAATTGGATCCCTTTCAATCCTCATATTGTTCAAAACTCCATGATATTTTCTACTCAAAGCATCTTCCACGTTGTTTGCTTTCCCCTGGTGGTAGTGTATCATGCAATCATAATCCTTGAGTAATTCAATCCATCTCCTTTTCCTCATGTTGAGTTCTTTTTGTGAGAAAATATACTGAAAAACTCTTGTGATCAGTATAAATCTCACATTTTTCACCATAGAGGTAGTGCCTCCATATCTTCAAATCAAAGATCACAGATGCGAACTCGATATCATGAGTACGATAGTTTTTTTCATGAATTTTCAACTGTCGTGATGCATAGGCAATAACCCTATCATTCTGCATAAGGACACAACCAAGTCCTTTTTCGATGCATCACTATAAATAACGAACCCATCATTCCCCGATGATAGAGTCAATATAGGATCATTGACTAATCTTCTCTTATGTTCTTTGAAACATTCTTCACACTCTTTTGTCCAAACAAATTTAACCCCTTTAAGTGCGAGATTCGTTAATGGGTGAGCCAATAGGGCAACATTCTGGATGAAACATAGATAATAACTTGATAAACCAATAAAACGGCGTACCTCAGTTATACATGTAGGTGATGGCCATTCGTGGATTTCCTTGTTCCTATAAAGATCAACAGATATTCCATCTTTGGAGACAATATGGCCAAGAAAATAAATATCCTAAAGCCAGAATTCACACTTGCTAAACTTCCCATATATTTCATGTCTTCTCAAAGTCTTCAGGAAAATGCGCAAGTTATTTTCATGATCTTCATAGATTTTGGATTATAGCAATATATCATCAATAAATACCCCCATAAATTCATCGAGATATTCCTTAAAAACTCTATTCATCATATCCATGAATACAGAGGGTGCATTAGTCATCCCAAAAGGCATTATCGTAAACTCGTAATGCTCGTACCTTGTTTGAAATGTTGTATTCGGAATGTCTTCCTTCTTCACACACAACTGATGGTATCCAGATCGAAGTTCAATCTTTGAAAATTATTTAGCTCCATGCAGTTGGTCAAATAAATCATCAATGCGAGGTAGGGGATACTTGTTCTTTATTTTTATAGCATTTATCTCCCTGTAGTCGATACATAACCTCATAGATCCACCTTTATTTTTAACAAAAAGAACAGGGGCTCCCCAGGGAGAAACACTAGGGAGAATAAATCCCTTATTACTCAATTTCTCTAGTCGTTTCTTTAGGTCAAATAATTCTATAGTTTCCATTCTATAAGGGGTCTTCTATATAGGCCTTGATCTAGAAATTAAATCAATGGAAAACTCAACTTTTCGTTCTAGAGGATGTCTTCGTAAATCATCTGGAAACACATCTACATATTCTTTCACAATAGGTACATCCTCTATTTGAACATGCCTTTCCTCACTCACTGTAATTTCATCCTCTTCCTCACCAATAATTGATTTTAGTTGGGCTACTGGGGGTGGATCTAGATATGAATTAGGTGGTGACGATTCTGCTCTAAAGATAAGGTGTTCCTTATCATCATCATCAGAAATTGTAACCTCCTGATTCTTACAATAATTCTTCGCATCATGGTCCAAAAGCCAATCCATACCAAGGATTATATCAAACTAAATCATAGGGATGATGATGAGATCAGCAGATAAAGAAAATTTATGTGCACTAATGGGGACTGATTGACAAAACTTTGTTGCAATGATACTTTCCTTAAGAGTTTTTACTGTCAACTCCCTTGTTAATTCAAATCGGAAATATCAAATTTTCTTACCAAACTGGGAAGATATGAAAGAATGCGATGATCAAGAATCAAATAATGCATTTTCTAAACTTGAGGAAACCATTAAATTACCTACCACCACGTCCTTCGGAACTTCTACCTCAGCTTTAGTGATATCATAATCTTGGCCTTGATCCCTTGACCTTTTCTGAGGTAAGTTCCCCTGAAGCTTAGGACATTAGACTACATAATGTCCCATCTCCCGACAATTATAGTATTGGACATCAGTAGCTTCCTTATTCCCCTTTCAATCACGAGCTTGGTGGACTTTTTCACCACACTTGTAACAGACTCCCATTCCTTTTAAGTAAGTACCAGGGTGTTTCTTCCCACATTTACTGTACGTTGGATATTCAACTTTTCCCTTCTTCCCTTTATTTCCATTCCCATATTGATTAGAAGATATATTCTTCTCTTTCTTTGCATTAAAGTCATATGTATTAAATAATTACTTTTCTGTCTTGATAGTACATGAGACAATGTCTTCATATGAGGAGAAGGATTGTGAAACTAATGATCGATGGAGAAATGGATTTAACCCATCAAAGAAATGATCAATCTTACTTCATGGGTTACATATATAATCTCCATCATACCTTTCTAACCTAGTAAAGTTATCCTCATACATTGCGACATTCTCAACCTCCTTTTGTCTCAGACTCAGAAATTTTCTTTCCATATCTGCTCAATGGTCACGAGGAAAGTATTTTTTTCAAAAAAGTTCTTTGAACTCCCTCAATTCCATATTTGATAGTTCATCATCATCATTCGTATTTTGAATCAATGACCATCATTCATCAGCATCTCTAGTGAGGTGGTAAACTGCCATGATAACTTTTTCCCTTCCACTACTCCCCAAAGCCTGAAATATTTTCTCTAGGGAATTTATCCATTTCTCAGCTACTAATGGATTTTTACTCCCATTGAAAGTTGGTGGTTTCTTCCTCATGAAGCGATCTAACATTGATCCTCCATGTTGTGGATCTGGGTGCTTCATACGGGTAAGGTTATAATTCATAACCTAAGTGAGTTGTCCCAGTATGGTGATTAGTTGATCCGTACCAGTTGCATCGCCAACTCCACTATAATTATCTTGAGCATGAGGTAAATCCCTACATGGAGTACGTGCATTGGTACAATTTCCATTTCTTCCACAGGGTGCCATTTCTAAACAATGGCATAAACTACATAAGTTTATGATTCAAAATACATGATTTCATACTTATAAAACACTTAACATAAATTGAACTATTCATGGATATAATCCATAATCGTAAAAATGTTTTCTTTGAGGAAGTATATACTCATAAACCCTTCAAAATTATTTGTAAATAAAATTATAGTTATCCTTAGCATATCCCCTAGGAGTGTCGTAACCAAGAGTGCAGCAAGGCCCGTTGTCGTGCATGAGTTCATGTTCGAGTCCATCTCAAAACAGTGTTTTTGGGTTTTTCCCCTAGGTACATCTGTGTGCCATAGCCGCCTCTACGTTCTTGTATCCAGATATGGATTTATTATTCAGAAAAATAACAAAATCTCTACAATACCAAAATTCTAGGAAGTTCTTCTATACTAATCCTCAATGTCCATCCTATGACTATTGCTCTAATCAGAGTTTATCTAAATATAACTTCTAATGTTTGTACTAAACATCCTCTGATACCAGCTATAACACCACGACCATATATAAATAGAGTCGGTGCATTATTACTTAACATTGGCCTGATCACAAGAAAGATTAAGTCTTGAAAGACCGATTAGTTTAGTAGCCTTACAATAACTAGATTCATTAATAAGGATTACATTAAATCATAAAATGAAAACTACAAAAAAATATAGTCTCCATAGTCCACACTCTTATCCACTCATATTATCCCTGCAGGTCATTCATAAATTACTTCTTCACATCCAGGGAAAAATAAAACATAAAAAAGGGGAGAGCTCAAATTCCTAGTAAGGATAACAATATAGTGGAAACTTTCATAAATAAGAATAAACATTTAAGGTAATGTATAACTAAAAAAAGCCTTTAAAACTTGAACTTCTACATAGTATGGCAAAAATAAAATGAAATGATTCCATTTACTTATTCACATGGATATTCTACTAATCGAATATTCACGTGCAATATCAATAACAACTTTCATAATGATGGAATGCATAATGCCAGACTATCATAACCACATAGCTAAGGTCTCGTGCCATGACTACAAATAAGATATTGTCAAGGCCTTGTTCCAAGACACTATTTTGTCTCATGAGACCTACTGATGCATCAAGGAGCTATAGCGCGCTCCACCCGTCACATATTAATTCCAATGCATTCCCATATGAAAAGGTTTAAACATAACATAAACATTCGTATTAAAACTAGAATACGAAATGTAAATACTTCATCCATAACCCATTAATGGTATAAAAATAACACATCCACAGTCAAACATATCACAAACCCTTCAATACAATATATAAGTTTTGTATCATAATAAATCAACTTCAAATAAACATAAAATCCATCAAAAGATGTTGACATAGATGAAATCAAAACTCCTATTAGATAAATATCTCTTTCTATTTGGAAATCATTTAAGAGTCATATATGTATAAAACAAAACATTTTCTTTGAAAATATTCTTACAAGCTTGTAAGGGAAGCATCAATGATTTTATAACGGCGGAAAATAGCCGCACCCACCGTATATGTTAAAAAAATCATTCTAACCTTAATTCTGTCGAAAAGGATAAAAAAGACCTTGTTTGGAAAAAGATGGAAAGATTCCTTTATAAACCACGTATAAAAGTCAAAAAGGGTATAAATGACATTTACCCATATTCTAGTAAATAGTAAAAATGTTTTTAAATACATTTTTAAGAAACATCGATTTGGATGATAAATAAGTCCCAGTAGATTATTAGGTATAAACAACCTCGGATAATGAAGAGATTGAGAAATAAAACCTTACCTTGTACTTTACCTTGGTTGGGGAGGTTAACCTCCTATATAATGGTAAAATAATTGGTATTAAATTATACAATAATCATATATATTAATATGATATCATATATGATCTTTTAACATTGCTTTGTAAATAATATTTTAGAATTATCGTCGTTTCGGGTGTTTACTTACTCATTTTCTTTTATATGTTTTGTTATGTAAGACATGTTTGTTGTGGATAGGTTGTATATAATTCATATCCAGAATGATATTAAGTCCTTAAACATTAATATTAACATTCAAATGAGAATTATACTTGAATGGATACAATGGAGAATGAATCTAATCACGTTTGTAGAGGTGGTAGTCCGTACGTACGCATGAGCGACAATATCATTCTTTTGATATTAAAATAATATATAATTGGATTTTATATAATATATACATAATCATTATCATGTTATATTTATTATTTACATAAATTAAACATCATTATTATACCCATCCAAATAATAATTTATTTAATAACAATTTCACCACGACGTGGAGACGGTAAGCCATACGTACGCACGTATGGTGACATGTCATTCAATGGATGGATAAAATACTAAATATGGTTGTACCACATTTATAATAACATCACAGTATATATAAGATTCTGGAGTTATTATTGTAGAATGGAAATAACAAAGAAAGATGAAGTTGAAGAAGAAATAAACTTGAAAGAGGGTGGTGAAAACATTACCTCTTCTTCGGGTTCTTCCATTTGATTTGATCAAAAGGGATCCTTAGGTTGGATTTCAGATCAAAATAAGACCTCTAGGATGAATTCAGGTAAGTTGAAAGAGTATTTGGGCTGGTTTTGGATGATCCAAAAGGAATTAAGGTGTGAATAATTGGTTAGACGTGTTGTCCTTTTATAAGGGGGAGGAGGGGCACCTTTGGAAAAGATAGAAATATTATTTTATAATAAATTCATATTCAGTTTCTAAAGACTCCAAAGTGGATTATTTAAACTTTAAAGAAGGGTATGGGTTTAAAACCACTCAACCAATATAATTAAGACTCGTTTGGATAATTATATTAATCTTATCGTTTAGTTTTAACTCTTAGTTAATTAGTTTGACACATACCATGTCACTTTGTATTATTATAATATATAGTTAATAAACATACAATATACCTCCAAGAGACCCCCAAGTGGTCCATTAATGATAAAACTATCATTATATAAGTCTATTGGCCGAAAAGTAGATTTTTAGGAATTTAATATCAATAAATAATATAATATTTATTTAAAAAACTCTTTTATGTCAATTTTTACACTATTCAATAATTGATTTTTCTAAAAATCCTAACAGAATTATTACTTAGAAAAAACTTTATGAAATCAATCCTAACATGTTATAGTAACCTATAAAATTAGTGTAATTCATAAAAAGTCTCAAATTATATTTATTTGGGTGTTTATAATATCAATTAATCTAATTTTTCAATAATTAGGTAATTACTGCATCACCATTGTGTCATAAATTAATTAAATTATATAATGTCTAAAAATTATAAATAAAATACCATTATGTTGTAATTAGTTTTATCTTTCTAATGAATATTTATAGTCGAAACTCCAACATATATAACCCTATGGAAAAATTGTTTTTCTAAAAGATATATGCTTATATCATTTTTGTATTTATTTTATCTTAATTAAAATAAAATGTCCCTATCACCTACAAGTGGCTCCATGGGGTCCGAAAATAGTCACAAAGATGCCCATCGTCATACATGTATCCACCAATAAGGTTAGGACACGTTTTAGTGTAATTTAGTATTATTATAATATTATTTTTTTACCCTTATTTACCAGATTTACCCTTTAACCATGGTAAATAAAATATTTTCCGAAGTAATTATTCAAAATGTCTAAAAATAAAGGTTACCTATTTACACAATTTGTACATCCTGATTAAAAATATGGAATCCATTTTTCAAAATTCAAGAGACAAAATTGGCAGAAATTAATTTAAAATTAACTCCCGCTGTTAAAACAAAAAGCGTGTTTTTAAGATATAATAACTATCAAAAGATTGATACTTGTTTATGTCCGGTTTCATTTTGAAATTATGTACAATGAACAACATTTTATTAAATGGTTAAAATATATTCTAAACATAATTTAAAACCACTAAAATCCATAATTTATCAATACTAATTATTTTGATTAAAAAAGTTTTTTTAATTAAAATTTAGTAATTTTCACTATTCATCAAAATAATAAAGTTATGCAAAAAGTACCAAAATTTCAGATTAGGAAATATTAGATACTCCGAATCCAAAAATGAAGTCCATTTTGAGAGAAAAATTTATAAAATTTTAAAAAGTAGGTATTACTAATCATAACAGCTAGTTGGATTTGTTGTGGTGTGTTAGAACTCGATGTTGCGTACAACACATGCTATTGCATTATTCAAAGAGAAGCGTACCATAGAAGCTTGGGGTGTTACAATAAAAACCTTTAATAAAAACCATAAATTGTATATTTTTTATATACCTCTCAATCCCATGGACATTGGCTGTAAATGGATTTATTGGAGGAAGAAATATAATACCAATAAAATAAAAAATAAAATTCATAGCCATATTAGTGGAAATGGGTTTCCTTTAAAGAGAGGATATTGATTATTTTAATATTTTTTAACCATTTTCTATAAATTATTCTATTTGGGTTACTTATTGTTTTTTTATTTCAATGACTTTCAGAATGAATAATTAGATGAAAAAATGGCCTTCTAACATGGTGATCTTAATGGGAAATTGTACATGGAAGCACATTATGGTTACCAAAAGGTGTTTAAAACTAACCAGGTTTGTCTTTTAAATAAATCCTTCTATGGTTTAATACTGAAGTCTTGTTAGTGGTATAGGAAATTTGACTCTTTTATGTTGGATATCTAGTTTAATTGGATGCAGCATGATGCATTTGTTTACTTTAAATGGGTTGAAAAATACAATCCTTACCAAATAGTTTATTATGATTATATATTGGTTATGTTAAATAATTTGAATCTCATTAATTATATAATGTATCAATAGAAAACTATTTTTTAGATTCAACATTTAGGAGCGAAAAAATAGATATTGATTAAGAAAATCAAAGGGAGAGACCTAATAAAATGTTTTATTTCTATGCAAATCTTATACCATTAACTTATTAAAGAGCTAATTTCTTGAGACCTTAAAGAAAATTAATTATCCTTTTTCCCAGCACTAAGTATCATTTAATCAACTTCATACTTTTAATGTTGAAATTTAATATATTTCAAAGAACCCTTATACCAACATTTTTTGGTAGCCTAGTGTATTCTATGATTTTCACAAGGACATAGAGAGTTTTTTCTATTTTCATCTTCAATAGATTCAAAAAAAATCTAGGGAAACATCATTGCTAGAGGATAATATTGTTAATTAGATTTTTTTACATACTTACATCCTGTATTTTTGTTTTCCTAAAATTATAAAACTAGATGTACTAATTTCTGGATATGTTGATGCTGATTACATAGGTAATATGGATGCTAAAAAGTCACTTAATAGATAAGTCTTCACCACTTATGGAGGAATCATATCATGGGAATGGAACATATAATTAGTTGTTTTTATTTAAACCATAGAAGAAGAGAATATTCCCTTGAACAAGGCTATCATGGAGGTTTTATTGTTAAAGGGTATGGTTTCTAAACTGAATTTATTCAATTTTGTAATATCAGTTTATGGTTATAGTATATAAATGTTTAATTTGTAACAAAAAATAGTTTTTCATGGTAAAATCAAACATATGGAAATTAGGCTACATTATATTAGAGATACCATTGTGGATTGTTGCTGATATACCTTCATAAAAAATAAGTTTGGTTGTTTTTTTGATCCAGAAGGCCCCAAAGAACTATGAACTATTATATCCAGAGGCGTTTGTACATTATGAAGGGATCCGAACTATTTGAGAGGCCCCCTCTTTGGATTGTAAGCACTCCACTTCTTCTTTTTTAGTTATTGAAAATATAATATATTAATCATTTCTAATTTCTTATTATTCGTATTGTTGGTTTGTTACTTGTAAAAAAAATTAGAAAAATAAAATGCATTCTTTTTGGGAGGGGTTCTTTCCATGCATATAGGCCTTAAAGGAACCAAATAGAACTTACTATTTTGTTCTTATTTATTTTATTGTTTATTGACTATGAATCAAATTATACTAATAATTCATGAAGTAATTTCATTATTATATTAAATTTTGTGTACCTAGGAGACACATACTATGTTTTCGAACCGCATAACTAGGCATGTATAGGTGTACAAATGCTATTTTTGCACCAGAATAAACATCTTGTGTGTTTTCGGGTATTTTCCATGAATGGTATCGATTAGAAGACATAATTATCAGAAGAGGACACACCTAATATCGATAACAAGACATAATTATCAGAAGAGGACACACCTATTCACACCAATGATTCATAGACCGTTTGTAAAATATAAATATGTCATTTATGTTAGGTTAGATTGGCACGATTTATACTGGTGGTAGACGCCTAAGTAACCCATCAGTCCCATATGTCGTGTACCATATTATAATAGACTATATAGTTAACTCAACATGGATATATAAAAACATTACATTCCCTGCCATTTTCTAGGACTCACAAACCATGTTATAAAATGTACATTTAGTATACTATGTGACGTCTTATGTTTTTAATTTCTTCTCATCTGTGTCAGCATCTGAAAATTAATTATTAAATTTAGGGTAATTTTTTATGTAGATAATGATGGTATGTTCATATTATACATAAGATATTATTTATGATTAATCATAATGTGTTTCATATTATTTAACCTACATAAAAGAATACTAGGCTTGGACAACTTTATCAACATTTGCACATGGTTAAGTACTTTATAAGATATATGCTAGTGACATGGAACAGTTCCTAATAATTCTATTCAGTGTTATATAATAACATAGTAACATATTTATTACAGTATTGACTTCCTCTATATTCTTTCTAGGAGTTTCACACTACCCGACATATTCAAAGTGGGGGTCATCCATATTAGGGGCTAGTAAGGAGTCTCCCTAAAAATTCATCAAATGTCTAATAAAGTACAAGGTTGACTTCTAGATTTTTATGATTAACTTCACGATATTAGGATATCATATTAAATATGTCTCTCTCATCATTAATTTTTTTAACACTTCTTCATGGGGATTCATGATTTTATCTACTTCATCATCATGAATTTTTTATTTTCCAACAACAGATGATCAAACTATTTAATATTATTTTCGTTGACCTCTAGATCATTATTCATGAAAAATAATACTTATTTATTTGTATGGTTCCATGATTTTATCCTTTTAAAGTATTTTTACTTCTCTTGGATTTCATTCAGAAAATACATGATGGTGGGGTGGACGTGGGAGGGTGTAGGGGGGTCTGTAGAGGTAGGGGAGGGCAGAGTGGGTGGTCTGTAGTGGAGAGGGTGCAGGGGGGTCTGAAGGGGGGCGGGGCGTAAAATTGGAACGAGGGCTAGAAGGGGGGATGTAAAACTATCAAGGGGGTGGTTTGAAGGGGTGTTTGTAGGTGGTGGTCTGCAGGGAAGGGGGAGAGGAGGGGGAGGGGGCAGAGTGCAGGGGAAGGTCTACAGGGCAGGGGGTAGGGGTGGTCTGCTTTGTGGGGGGTGGTATGCAGTGGGATCTACAGGGAAGGGGTGCAAGGGGGTGGGGCAGTGGGGTCTGGGGGTTTAAGGGCGCAGGGGGTAGGGGAAAACTGGATGGGGAGGGTATAGGGGGAGGGGGCGGGTGGCTATAGTGGGGTTTTCAGGACAATGGGGAGGGTGTAGGTGGGGTGCATAGGGGAGGGGTGGGGAATGCGGGTGCTTGGTGGGTGGGTAATAGGTTAATGATGAATCAAATTGTGAATAACCATTATATATTCACCCAATAACATATAGTGTTCCCCCATATATAGACTAATTTTCCATTTATTTTTATGAATTATAACAATTTTCCCCTTTCATCAAATCCATAAATGAATGAACATATATAATGATAACATCATTAAATAAATATGATTTAATATTTTAACCATCTCCAATCATTATAACACTTTCATTCTTATTTTGTTCTATTTAGACCATATAACTAATACAATTACACTATATTCTAAAAATCCTTATTATTATTTTCAATTTTATGTTCTTTAATAATCATACACAAGAATATTTAATGGTTTTCATTAATTATATGTGTTCTCATTTGTATTCATTATGTTTATCAGAGTATTTTATTTGTAAAATACTAATATTATATGAATCACCATATAAACATTGAATGTTTTCATTAAATAAATGGGTTCTCATTTTTATGCATTATGTATATCAGGATACTTCACAACATAGACTAATTTAGGTGAATTAACAAATTAATATTTCAATAATCATGATGATGGTAGTGGTGTAAGTAATATGAGTGGAGGTTATAATGATATTTGTGTTTCTATAGGAGATGGTGCGGGTAATGATGGTTCCTGTGATCCTGATATTGAGGTACATTTCATATGTAAATTTTATTATTCGTTTATACATTTAATTTTATAAATAATTATATTTATTATGATGATATTGATATTAAAATTTTTTATTTTTTATATTAGAGAGAGCTTGAATTCTTATGATATATATTGTATTATGATTGAGTTCTATTTTACTTTGGAAGGTGGTGTTTTTTTCTCGTAGCTAGATCATATGTGTACTTATATGGAAGCATTTGGTGATAAATTATAGCTGGGTTGGAATCAATTTACAAGGTTATTAAATGTAGCTGTAGGGTATACTTTCCATGGTTTTGAAAGTGTTATTAGGGACCAAGATCTATGGTTTAACCAAGGGGGCAGTGGGTGGAGGGAAAACTAGTAGGGGAGGGTGTATGGGGTGGGGGGAGGGGCATGGGGGTCTGTCGGGGGTGTGTAGGTGGTTGGGGAAAGGCGTGGGGATATGAAGGGCTGGGGACATGGGTGTGTTAGGGGTGAAAGGGGGCAGTGGGGGAGGGAAAACTGGTAGGGTGTATTTAGGGTCTACCCAGGGGGGGTGTCTAGGGTCTGAGGGTTTCCAGTGGAGTGGATGGGGCAGATTTCATGGGGAAAGGGGTGTTTTAAGGGGGAATTTCATGGGTGGGGAGTCCAGGGTCTACGTGGTCTATCCAGGGGGTGTCCAGGGTCATCCCATGGGGGATGGGGGGTCTCGGGTCTGTCCAAGGTCTGTCTAGGGGGTGTCCAGGGTATCTCTAGGCAGGGGGGGCTTGGGGTGTGGAGGGGGGATTTCCAAGGGAGAAGAAGATCTATAGGTGGGGCTTTTCAATTTGTGGGGTGCAGTTATGAGGGAAATCTGGTAGGGTATGTCTAAAGTCTATCTGGGGGGTGTCCAGTGTCTGGGGGGGCATCCAAGGGAGTGGAGGGGGATTTTCCATGGTGGAAGGGGTGTCATGGGGGGGGGGGGGGTCATTACAAGGGGGTGGGGTATCCAGGGTCTTCAGGGGGTCCATGGTCTGTCCTAGGGGTGTCCATGGTCTATCCAAGGGGGTGTCTATGGTTTGTCCTAGGGTCCATCCAAGGACTTTCTGGGGGTGTCCATGGTCTGTCTGGGGGGTTTACAGGGTCTGTCCAAGAGGGGGTGGGATGTCTAGGGGAGTGGAAGGGATAATTTCATGGGGGAAGGTGTGCTACAGGGGGGTGTCCAGGGATTGGGGGTCTCCAGGGTCTGGGGGGTCCAGGGCCCGTGTGGGTGTCCAGGGGGCTTAGGTCTGTTCATGGGGGGCTGTCCAGGGTCTCTCCTTGGAGGGAGGGGTCTATCTAGGGGGTTGTCCGAGGAAGTGGAGGTGGGGATTTTCATGGGGAAGTGGTGATGCAAGGGGGCTTTGAAGTTGGTGGGGTGTATTTTTATGAAATGGGAAACCTTGTGGACAAGGTTTTACACTGTGGCTATAGACCTAAAGCCAAGGTCGAACCGTGGATACATCCCCATTACAACAATTTCATATTGTGGCTATAGTAATGTGTTCAATAAGGTGTATCCATGGTTTCAAACAGTGGCTTTAGGTTTTTAGACAGGGTTCAAATCGTGGCTATATTCCTATAGCCATAGTTTGAACTGTCGCTATAGGGCTATAACCACAGTTTGCTACTATGGTTCTAGGTTTTTTCCTATAGCCACGCCAATACGAGGAATGGTTTTTAAAACCGTGGATATATCCTATTACCATAGTTTTTGGACTTATATCCATGTTTTTAGACTGTGGCAATAGCCTAAATATCCAATTATGACCATGCCATGAAACCTGAAACCTCTCTCTTCATCCTGAAAAGCCAATATCGCCTATAAGGTTCATGAATCATTTTGGTCAATCCAGGATGAACTTTACACTTTGATGTATCAGACTCACACATTAACTCTTATCGCATACACATGGGAACACCAGTACCACCACAAACATAAATGCTTCAATCATCACCAATGGTCCAACTGGAAGGTGAATCCCCACCATTAAGACTTTTTTTAACTCCAAACATTCTATATCCTCACAATGCCTTTCCTGAGTTCATCATAGAAGCATAGACTCGACTACCAAGGATAAAAGGGTCATATTCCCTTCTCTATTCTTCACTTCTAGATGCCTCTCAACAAACAATTCCATTATTCTCCACTCATAGATGGATTCTGTAATACCCTAATTTTGAGTTTTCTGATTTAAATCATCTGTAATACTATTTCCCTTTCTGAATGTGTAAACCAACTCTAACATGAAAGAATACATGTACTCAACCCATCTTCAGTTACAAAGATTAAATTCATGCTAAGGGAAGATATAATGAAGGATTTTATTATCATTATACACCATGAACCATTATCCCAACAAATAATATCATCAATACATTAAATCATAAATAACCACATCTTTATTGATATCGTGCATTGCAAAATTTCTTTCAAGAGCCCTCAACATTCGTAACTCATACATGTAAATCCACTCAACCTGTATCAACACTTCCCCATGACCAACACCAGATACATCACAAAACAATATAAAAGCTTCACTAGGATTGAGTAATATAATAATTGATTCGTTTGTCATTCTATTATTTAACTCCTAGAAAGAATTATCACATTATTAATACCGTCAAATATTTTTTTCATTCTCAGTAAAACTCTAAAGTGGTGCTGTCAAATGGAAAAATGTATTTAATGAACCTTTGGTAATATCCGGGAAACCACAAAAAACATTGGAAAACAAAAACATTCTTGGTCTACTCCAAAGAAACTACTGCCTAAACATCCTCTAGGTCCACTGACCCAACTTCCTCCAATATTATGGGACCCATGCAATGCACCATAGTGATACAGAAATGAAATTTGATTATCTTGGTGTATAGTCTATTCTCTATTAGTATACTTAGGAAGATGTAAAGATGTTTTTCATGATCATCATGTTTCTTAGAGCACAGCAAGATCTAATCAATGAAGACAACCATAAAATGATCTAGGTAAGGGTGAAATGTTCATTTCATTAGGGCCCTAAAAACTATCAGTTCAATGGTCTACTTGAAAAGAATAACGATAGATTCATACAACCTATACCCACTCTTGATGGAATTTAGCGATACATCATAGGGTCTCACCCCCAGTTGGTGATTCCAAAATCATAAATCATTCTTAGAGAACATTGAAACACCTATTTGTTGGTCAAAGTGAAAATTGATATGAGGAAGATAGTGTTTATTCTTAACATTTATCTGATTCATCTTCATATTATCGAAACCGAACTACCTGATCAGTTGACCTTATTGAAAAACAACATTAGTGATCACTAAGTTGGTGTTCTTGGGTGAATAAACCCTTTATTCTCCAATTCATCCAACTGAGTTTTTGTTTCACAGAATTCCTCCAACTGCATCCAATATGGAAAAATGGAAACTGGTTCTACTCCTAGAAGGATCTATATCAAGGACTCAACATCCATTTTGGGTGGTTACCTAGAGATTTTTTCACAAAATAAATCCTAAAAATGATCCACCTTAGTAGTAACGATAATATTTTATACTCACTTATTATCATGCATGATAAAATCAACTTATCTAGTGTATTCCACTAACTACTAAAAATATATCCCAACACGGCCTTCCCGAAGATCCCATTCACCACAATGGACATATGTGTCTCCCTTAAGACATGGTAACATTACCATAAGATGGTAATAGTCAATAAGTTCTTGGTAGAACACTATATTTTCCATACCTAATTTTTTTTAAATTATGAAATCTAAATCACAGAAAAGACCCAAATGAAATGGTACCCACCAACTTCAATGGAATGCCCCTAACATTACCTGATATTTTGATATTCCAGCCCTAATAGTGTATCAATCTATACGAACCCACAAACACATTCCACTACATGGACCAAAAATAACTAAAAATTATCATACAAAAATTAACAAGAGGAAAGTGTGTTAGTTAAAGAAAAATTAAAAGTGTAATCTATAAGAATCATCCCCCGCACAGTTGATGGTCCAGCCTCACCACCACCGGTGTTGACTGAACTACTTGAAGCTGACCTTCCACACTACCCTAGTCTATGGTCCAATTTCCTAATGGTGAACTACCCAAATAATATGTAATAACTCTTCCAAGAGTACTAAACCCACCACCTTGACTAGTAAGAGCCATCGAGCACCAACTAACTACCTTATATATGTTAATAACCCCCTTCTTGCACCTTTCACTGGACTTGGTCCTCCATCTGTTCCCAAATATCGAGGGTTCCTATAGAACCGATGCGCATTCCCTATTATACCACATGATCAACACTCAATTAGTGGTTATGACCATAGATCAAACCTTTTCCATGGAATTCCACACTGATATAATTACACCTAATCTCCACATTGTGTGGTTAATCATGTCTTCTAACTACTATGAACAATACCACCAAAGTGGATATTCCTTAAATGACTCTTCTGGGCCTTGGAATTCACACGAATAGACTATCCAATTGGACCCACAAAACCACTAAATGAAGCCTCCTTTAACTTATCTTATGAAATATGGACATGATCCAATAACTATGCAAACGTTTTTATATGAAGTATATTCTGATAGAACATGATCTGATGTCTAATTCCATTGTGAAAGAATCTCTCCAAAGAATTATCATCCCTAAATAATAATAGAACCAAGCACTACAAGTTTGTGAATTGGACTGTATAATCCCACACTGCCATATTTCCCTAGAACAACCTCATAAACTCTATTAAAGTCTCCTATCTCAAGATATATGGATAAAAGTTCTCCATAAAAGTTTCATATAAGCCTTTAAATAACATACTGCAAGCCTAATTAATATAAACTAGGATATCCCACAAATACCTTCCAATTACCCATAACGTGCATGATACTAACAAGAATCTCTTATCTATATGAGTCTCTAAGTGGAACAAAATCATTTGGATTGACTCTATCTAAAACTATTATTCATTGGGTCCACCATCTCTTGCAAACATTACAGGGAGTTATAAACAAAACTCTTTGGTTAGATAAAACATACTCAAACCAATGTGACCTAGGTTTGTATCCATTATCTAAATAAAATGATAAAAGTCCTCACAGAACCGCTTTACTCTTCATTTATCTTGACCTATATATTTTCATGTTCAGTTACTGGTGGATCATTCTCATGATATCCTATTTTTTCTAATCCATACACATAATAGTGGTGGATTTATCTTAAATTTCATTCATGTTTCTTATAACAATTACATAAATCATTAACATGTTACTTAGATAAGGCTCTCTTTTAGAAATAAAAAACACATTTCACATACCGTATGCCAATAGAAACTATCACACATAGACCACCACCCTCAACTATCCCTATCATGATCATGGTCTACATGTAGGAAAAAAAAATTTGCATAGGCCGGAGCCATTAAATATACACCTTTTTAAAACCACTTTTAGACTCACAATGTAAATCATTCCCCTTAGGAACATTTCTCATTTCACAACATTTTATGAAAACAAATTAACACATTTATAACCTTTATTTGAGCCTGATCCTTTAACAATTCTTTCACATTCATTCTATTTACCCATTTTTATAATGCTTATTAGACAAAATTTTATTCAAAAAACCAAGGACGTAAAATTCTTCCTACCCAAAATATCCCACACTCGCATCCCATGTGTTTCAATCTTGATGCCTCCCTCTTATTTCCCTAGGTGCCTAAAATTATTCATGACTAAAAAAACTCACTCCATACTATCCATCAGATAGATATCATAAAATGAACACATCACACAATATGTGCATCACCCATTGGTGAAATATCATTCAACTATAACCACATACATCAAGACCAATAATTCCCACCCTGGGTGTTTAGTTTTTTCCTCATACATCGGTTAGATACTCCCACGCATGAGCTCAGTTCTAGGGATCGACCCCTACTAATCCTATGTATAACATTCACAAATTGTGAGTCGCCGAATATGACCTTTCTCATGCCACATTGTAATATCCACAACCTAGAAGTCGTTAAACTTATTCTGTGATTTGGGTCTCCACATGACCTCAAGCATTCCTCCTCGTATTCCATAGATTTTTTACTAGTTGTGAGGGTATAATAAATCATATTGGGATACTATAACAACATTAGCAGAGTAATACATACAATATATCATATGAATTGAAGATAAAAATGAACAATAAACCATAAAATGTATTACAGATCATTTCTCAAATGGGGTACAAACCATAACTAAATAATAAATATTCTATGTTCTGATAACAACTCCAAAAGTGAAGGAAACCAAAAATAAAGACAATCTAAAGAATCCCAAAACATATCATAAATCCAAGTCTAGATCCCTCATTTATTAACATTCCTTTCCCAAATCAACCCTCTATTATAGAGCACTTTCCCTAGTCCAGATCACAAATAATGGAATCTTCTCAAGTACCCAATTTCATTCCTAGAAGGGTGTAAGTAAAACTCAGTATGTCATCAACAGTGGTTTCTAAAAAATCTCAAGTCTAGACAGAAAGTATATGAATGAACCAAATGAATGAAAAGGTGAAAAAAGGAAAACACGGGTGACATTAGTTAACAATATACACTTTAACCATTTTAATCACTTAATCAATAATCTTCAATTGTTCCATGCATTCAGAATATACAATATTTACACAATGGAATATGATAGTAAATTACTATGAATAAGGGAATAAGTGGAGTTACCTATCCTGCTAGAGATAAAAAAATTCACAAACTATTACATTTAACATATCTTGATGCCTCGATCTAGGTAGTCCCATCAAATACAATCGTTAGAGGTATAGAGACTCTATCCCTTTCCATAACCCATATACGGGTGGGGTTTATATCCTCAGTATTACCTAACACATGGGTGTAGATACCCATGTACAATACCCCAAAGCTACTAATCCATGTGAATATTTATATTTATCCGTTAACAACAAATACAATATCACAAACCATACTCAAAAACACATATAACATTTACAATTCACATTTATTTCAACACATCGATCATCATCTAGCCTTAACCCATTGGCATATTTTCTATTTACATGGAATTTCCTCATTAACACATTTTCCTTTTAAAAACATAGCCCATTTAGAATATTCATCAATTTACTTATATTATTCCATTTCACGTTGTTCATCAATTCACATGAATTATCCCATTTACACAATTCCATTATATACTCATAAGTCATTTGACACATTCAATATATTCCATTTAACCCATTTCACATTTTTTCAAACAATCCATAATTTCATTTCCAACATCTAGAAAATACTACCATTAGTGCCTATTTATAATTTGAACCAACATTTCAACGCATTTATCATGAGACCTATTTCAATAAAAGTGAACTTTAGGATTGTCATTACAATTTTCCATGTTTGCGAATATTGGCACACCACATGGATGGACCTAAAAGTAATAATTAATATAAATGAAACCAATGGGGATTATAAGGGTCATAAATCATCACTTTTCAAGCAATTTTACCTAATATTACTAAAATCGTCAAATTCGCATCAGGAAGGAAGTAATATCTCAACCACATGTGCACAAATCTGCAATAAATCTATGGGAAAAAACCTATAGACCACCTACCTAAAATCTATAGATTCATGATCACATAAAAATAGCCTTAAATCCATATTAAATACATCTTTGATGGCCGAACCTATGATCCACTAGACTCAGAGTTTTTTTGGGATTCAGAAGAGGATTAATAAAACCACAGTCCCTATTCTGGAAAAAATGAAACAAGAGAAACATTAAAATCTTTTAAAGCATCGACCTGCACCCTACGACAAACTAAAGATCCTATAAATATAAGATATCAACCCATGAGACATGAAAATGATGGCCAGTTTCCTCATTATATCATTTCTTGTACCCCATAAACACCCTTAAGAAACCACGTACACATGATAAATATTTAATTAGGCAACCCTATGGGACACAAACAAAAATTTTAATAATAACATACCACCATGATGTCTGGGATCATACAAAAGTTGTACCACCAAAAAGGGTTGAATGTGGAAGAATAAGGGAATCGTAGTGTAGGTTTAATATAGGACCTCGAATGGTATTATCAATATCTATCACAATGGTGGAATGTGTTTTGGTATTAAGGTTGTGGTGTCAGGTTGTGGCATGTGTTAAAGGCACTATAAACTATTTGATTATGGCATTTTTTGACATATATCAGGATTGACCAAATATCTAAAATACCCAAGAATATATTATAAAATCTAGAACATGTTTCAATCCTACCTAGTAATCCATCACATTAGATTGAATGGGGTTAACCCCACAAGTCTAAGTGGTTGAACCTGGTGTCTAATTAGTCTCACTAGAAGGTCGGGTAGGGGCATCGAGTTGGCTCGACTGACCCGACATGGGAAGCACATATGGGTTCTAGTCACCCTCGAACCATATTATATTTTGGGTGAATTGAAAAAATAGGTGAATATAAATTCCATTAGAATTATTCCCTACTCCAAACACGATACATCGAATTCCTGGAATCCACTATATGACAAATAATTCTACCTATGTAGTTTTTTTCATAAAAATATCATTGTATTTCAATTTGAAGAAAATAAATGTATAACACAGAGTTTGTTTTCATGTAGATGATGATTGTGTGGTCCATTTTGAAATATGAGTTTAATTTTAATAAATAAAAATACTATGGTATTTATATTTTTATGGTTCGAGAATGTGATTGATAGTGGTGATTAGAGAATTTATAGGGATATGTACTCCATTATCTGTTGTGTATAACTCTAAAATATTCGGGTATCCTGTATTAATAATGAATTTATTTAATTCCTCTTATTGTAACACTACGAGCTTCCACGATATGCCTCTCTTTCAATAATGCAATAGCTTGCATTGTACGCAACTTCGAGTTCTAAAACACCGCGACTAATCAAAGTAGCCATTATGAATAGTAATAACCACTTTTTAAAATTATAGAAATTTTATATTTCAAAATGGAATTCATTTTTGTATTCGTAATATCGAAATTAGCCTATGTTGAATTTTTGGTATTTTTCTGAGAACTTCTAATTTTTTATGAATTGTGAAAAATACTTAAAAACAACTTTTTTAATAAAAATAATTTATAGTGATAAATTATACTATTTAGTGGTTTTAAAGTATAATTAGAATATATTTTTACCATTTTATCCAATGGTGGTCATTAGAATTAATTTAACATTAAAATTGAACATAAACAATTGTCAATCTTTTGATATAAATTGTTTCTTAAAAACACGCTATTTGTTGTGACAACGGGAATTAATTATAAAATTAATTAATGAAACTTATATGATTGGAATTTTTTAAAATAGACATCATTTTTGAATTTGGAATATCAATTATAGCTTAGGGTGAAATTTTGGCATTGTTCTGAAAAACTTCAATTTTTGATGAATAGTGAAACCACTAAGTGGTAGTTAAATAACTGATTTTTCGTTTAAATGAAATATTACCACTTATGTGATTTGATTTTCAAAAATCCGACAAACATGGTTGTCATTAAGAAGTAAAATGTGGTTCAATGAGATGAAAATAATTTTTTGGTGAATAGTAACTTTTAAGTTCTTAATCGCTATTAGAGGTAATTAGTGTAGTTTAAGGTACAAATAATGTTATAATAATATGAGATGAGCATGAAACTTGTCCTACTCCTATTGGATGAGTCATGGCAGACCAAGACAACCCATGGGTCAACTTGGGGACCCCATGGAGCCACTTTATTTTGGAAAATGACATTAATTTATATTTATTTAATGTTAAAATTAAATTGACACAAACATGAGTTGTTTTACTAAAACAGTTTTTAAGTTGGGATACACAAGTCAAAATTTTGATTATAAATATTAATTAGAAAGATAAAATGATTTCGTACATCATAATATTTTTTTATAATTTTTAGACATTAAATAAATTAAATTATTTATGACATCACGATGATGCAGCGATGACCTCATTATTTAACGATTTAAATAAAATGGGAAGATAATGAAAAATCCAAGGCTTACACTTGTCCAAAGCCAATTGGATGAGGGTATTTCGAACCCTTATCACCTTAGCCTAGAATTATATATGTGTGGGACCTTTAGAATCCGAAAAGCATTGTGTAATAATGTAACATTTCAATCTTTCCAAAAGAGCCCCTCCTCTCCACTTATAAAAGGCCCCCACCTCTCCCACCTTATTCACACCTTCAAGCCATTTGGCTCGGCCAACCTCTGCCCAAATACTCTCAAAACATCCCTCTATTACTCCTAGAAGCTTCACTTTGGGCAGAACTCTTCCCAAGGAAGCCTTTGGCTCAAATCAAAAAGAGTTACCCGATTTTGAGGTAATGCCTTCTCTAATGTTGTTTTGTTTTATTTTTCTTCTCCGACCCCCTAAACTCTTTTTATTCATTTCTTTTGTAAAAACACTAGTATCCTCAATATACTAGGATGTTGTGATACGATGGATTCGAGCTACACTTACACACACCTACATCTAATGGTTAAAGAACATACTGTTTTTGTGGATGGCGAATTTCTGCCTCACGAAACGATGATTGTTCAAATTCTTTTAACACCTATAATGGTGGCCATTTTGATGAAACTATTTTCATATATGATATATATATTATGTTTATGTTTTCCTTATCCTTCTGTATTTCTCATTTATGTCATACTTTATGATTTCCATTATGGGTAAAACACGATAATTTTATTTTAGGAAGTGCGGACTACCGCCCCCTCAAAGTGATTTGAATCGTTAATGCCATATGTGGGATGTATAAAGGATGGGGTAAATGGTATTATACACTATATTATACTGGAATTATATTATACATTTATATCATTATGATTTTTTTCAATTAAATATGAAATTGAAATGAAAGTAGCGTTCATGCGTACGTACGGCTTACCGTCTCCATGAACGGTGCAGTTCATTTCTTACCTCTAAATGTTACGTAATATTATAAATGAATGTATATACTGGATATATATGATATATATGATATCTAAATCATGAATATAATTCTGGATATAATGGATATTTCACCACATGAACAACTTGTAATTATAAGAAGGTTATTGTTGACACAAGTACCAAAAATCGACAAAATGACCGTTATTAACTTAAATAATTACATAACGTTAATAACATTGTAATAAGTGATATAAAAAGGATAATGAAATTGAAAATGGTTCTTAATAAGGTAGATATTAACTCTAGTTTATTATTCACGAGTTTAAAGAACGGTTGAGTCAAGTCAGACACAATGTAAGGGAATTTCTTAACCCAACTTCCATTCTTTGGGTTAATCTCCTACTTTCAAATTATGTCATGATATTATTATGTCCTATTTTGTATTTTTACTTTATTTATGTGTACCTATAGTGAATACACATAATAGATCTATTTTATTTTAAAAATGATCTTTTAAGGACTTCGTCTCAATCTCCTTTCATTGAGGCATATTTGGTTTTATACACAACTTTCTTTTATACGGTGTATAAACCCCTTTGACTTTTACGTTTATTCAAAATGAATCTTTTTTATACGAAGAGTTTTGCTAAACGATAAAAGGGAATGTTTTTCTTTCCGTACTTATGCGGCAACAATGACTTCTCCACCGCTGTGACCATTATTTGAGTTTTCGGCTTCCTCTACAAGCCACAACATTTTTATAAATGATTTCAAAAAAAAGAGAGAGATATTTCTCTAAAATATATGAAAATCCAGTGAAAATTTATACGTATTTAATGCAAGATTAAAAATGTTTTCAGAAAACCCGACTCTCGAGTGTGGTAGACAGGAAGGGATTGGGTGTGGACCCATCATGGCCTGAAATTAGTCGAGTAGTCTCAGAATTAGTAATTTTGTTTTCAGAAGCTTGCATAATGTTTTCAGAAAAACACAAGAGTATATTTGAGCAATTTTAAATGTAATTATCTTCTAAAAAAATTGCATCAGTAGGTCTCATGAGACAACTAGACATGGAATTGGCCGAGGCCCTTTCCCAATTTGATTTATGGTTTTGGACGAGGCCTTAATCATTTTAGACGTCTTGGCCGAGGCCTTGACAAAATGTTTCAGAATGTCCGGCATTATACATTCCCTCATTATGAAAGTGGTTATTGTTATTGCATGTGATTATTCGTCTAGTAGACAATCCATGTGAGTAAGTAATGGCATTATTTTATTTTACTTTTGCCATATTATTCTGAAGTTCAAGTTCAATAAGGCTTTTGTTTTAGTTATACATTGCCTTAAATGCTTATGTTTTCTTATAAAAGCTTCCGCAATATTGTTATCCTTACTGAGCATCTGAGCTCACCCCGTTCAATGTTTTAATATTTTCCAGGATGTGAAGATGTATTTTATGAATGACCTGCAGGGATTGTGAGAAGAGGATATGAGGGTGGACTATGGAGACTTTGTTATTTTAGTTTTTCACTTTATGATGTAATGTTACTTTTACGAATGTATGTAGTGTTTCCAAGGCTACTAAACTAACCGGTCTTTCGAGACTTGATCTTTTGTGATCATGCCAATGTTACAAAGTAATGTACCGACTCTGGGTAGCTGGGGTCGGGGCGTTACAGTTTAGTACTAACCTTGGAAGCTAGATTTAGACAAACTCTGATTAGAGCACGTAGACCTAAGATGAACTTTGAGGATTATTATAGAAGAACTTCCTAAAAATTTTGGTATTGTAGAGATTTTGTGAGTTTTACGAGCAATACATCCCTGTCTAGATATGAGCAGGTAGAGGCGGCTCTGGCACAGATGTACCTAGGGGTAAAACCTGAAAACACCGCTTTGAGCTAGACTCGAACAGGAACTGGTGCACGACAATGGGCCTTGCTGCACTCTTGGTTACGACACTCCCGGGGGATATGCTTATGATAATTCCCATTTTCTTTACAAACCACTATGAAGGATTACGAGTATATACTTCCTCAAAGAAAACATTTTTTATAATTATGGATTATATCCATAATTAGTTCAATTTATGTTAAGTGTTTTACAAGTATGAAATTATGTATTTTGATTTTATGAACTAATCTAGTTTATGCCATTATTTAGAAATGGCGCCTAGTGGAAGGAATGGAAACTTTATCAATGAACGCACTCCGTGTAGGGATTGCCCTCCTGCTCAGGATAATTATGGTGGAGCTAGTGATACAACTGGTTCCGATCAGCTTCTCACCGTACTAGGACAACTCACGCAGGTTATGAATAACAACCTTACTCGTATGGAGCACCCTGATCCGCAACGTGGAGGATCAATGCTAGACCGTTTCATGAGACAACAACCGCCAACCTTCAATGGGAGTACAAATCCTATATTAGCTGAGCAATGGATAAATTCCTTAGAGAAAATATTCCATGCCTTGGGGAGTAGTGAAAAGGAGAATGTTGTCATGGAAGTTTACCGCCTCACTGGAGAAGCCGATCAATGGTGGTCACTAATTCATAACACAAAGGAAGATGATGAATTAACAAACATGGAATGGCAGGAGTTCAAAGAGCTGTTCCTAGAAAAATACTTTCCTCGAAACCATCGAGCGGATATGGAAAGGCAATTTCTAAGTCTGAGGCAGAAGGAGGATGAGAATGTCGCAAAGTATGAGGCTAACTTTACAAGGTTAGCGAGGCATGCTTCCGATTATATACGTAACCCAAGGAGTAAGATTGATCATTTCTTTGATGGGTTAAAACCATTTCTCCGTCGTGCTTTAGTATCACAATCCTTCTCATCATACGAAGATATTGTCTCGTGTGCTATCAAGACAGAAAAGGAATTCTCTAAGTCTTATGACAACAAAGTAAAGAAAGAGAAGAAGAGAACAGTGGAACAAGAGACGGATAAAGGGAAAAAGGGAATGAAGGATTTTCCATTATGTGATAATTGTGGGAATAATCACCCTGGTACGTGCCTAAATGGAAGGGGAGTTTGTTATAAATGTGGAGAAAAGGGTCACCAGGCTCGTGATTGCAAGGGAAAGAAAGAGGCTGTCAAAGTTGAATGCTACAATTGTAGAGAGAAGGGACATTATGCAAATGAATGTCTTAAGCGTCAAGGAAACTTACCTCAGAAAAGGCCAAGGGATCAAGGCCAATCTTATGCTGTGACTACAGTTGAAGCGGAATAATTAATGTATTGGTGCTTTTGGACTCAAGGATTATATTCTGGTTATAAGAATAATGTGATATATATATATAAGGATTGTACTTCAGTACTTTTTTATTTTAGTAAGTTTTTAATATGATTAAGGTAATCATATTTTTAGTATGTGACAATAAGAGAAACTTTTCTTGTTTGGGGAATCTGATGTTACAATTGATTTTGGAATTTATAGACCTTTTAGAGAAAGTCTGGACGGAGGTATTTTGGATAAATATTAAGGTTGGAATGGATTAAGTTGAACCATGGATAGTATTGTTTAAGGTTAAATCATTTCTGAAGATTATTTTTGGAATATTATAATACTATAGTTTTAGGAAAAATGACAACCTGCAGGGTGGGGCATAACCCGTCGCGTCGGACAAAGCTGCAGGAATCGAACCCACAATCATAGTGCGACAGGCCTTTATTTCCTACCACTAGCCTACAGTAAGTCCCTGGTTATTACAAAATAATTTTACTAATCTAAATGGTATGTGTTAACATTTGGAACCTTATACAATTAGGATAAGTATAATATTTTTGAGTTCTATTATCTTTTTGAGTGAAAGATGAGTTCAAGGTTGAAACTCTAATTGTCAAGAATAAATATATATATACCTATCTCTTATTCAATGAATAAATTAATTCTTAAACTTTAGTAAAGGGATATTAAAACAAAAAAATATGTTATCCTAATACCTTATGTCTTGTTGAACTGATGATATTTTAAATCAACATAGATTTAAGGCTTTGAGGCCCTCAATTTGACAGTTGATTTTGATTGATGACCCCAATCGCTCCTTACAAATATTTACGTTTTTCCTCCAATTATATGTCTCTAATTTCCACCAATGTTCTCCTAATCGAGATCATAATTGGGTGGTGACTTTTTAATTTCCCTTTCCCTCTTATTAAGGATAAATTTTATTAATCTTATTTCCGATGTGGGTTTTCCTCAATGGTATTATCAATTTTCAACCTTTTATTTTCCAAGAAAAATTTCAAATTGCGAGGACGCAATTTATTGAAGGAGGGGAGAATGTAACACCCCGAGCTTCCACGATACGCCTCTCTTTCAATAATGCAATAGCTTGCATTGTACGCAACTTCGAGTTCTAAAACACCGCGACTAATCAAAGTAGCCGTTATGAATAGTAATAAACACTTTTTAAAATTATAGAAATTTTGTATTTCAAAATGGACTTCATTTTTGTATTCGTAATATCGAAATTAGCCTATGTTGAATTTTTGGTATTTTTCTGAGAACTTCTAATTTTTTATGAATTGTGAAAATACTTAAAAATAACATTTTTAATAAAAATAATTTATAGTGATAAATTATACTATTTAGTTGTTTTAAAGTATAATTAGAATATATTTTTACCATTTTATCCAATGGTGGTCATTAGAATTAATTTAACATTAAAATTAGACATAAACAATTGTCAATCTTTTGATATAAATTGTTTCTTAAAAACACGCTATTTGTTGTGACAGTGGGAATTAATTATAAAATTAATTATTGAAACTTATATTATTGGAATTTTGTAAAATAGACATCATTTTTGAATTCGGAATATCAATTATAGCTTAGGGTGAAATTTTGGCATTGTTCTGAAAAACTTCAATTTTTGATGAATAGTGAAACCACTAAGTGGTAGTTAAATAACTAATTTTTCGTTTAAATGAAATATTACCACTTATGTGATTTGATTTTGAAAAATTCGACATACATGGTTTTCATTAAGAAGTAAAATGTGGTTCAATGAGATTAAAATAATTTTTTGGTGAATAGTAACTTTTAAGTTCTTAATCGCGATTAGAGGTAATTAGTGTAGTTTAAGGTACAAATAATGTTATAATAATATGAGATGAGCATGACACTTGTCCTACTCCTATTGGATGAGTCATGGCCGACCAAAACAACCCATGGGTCAACTTGGGGACCCCATGGAGCCACTTTAGTTGGAAAATGACATTAATATATATTTATTTAATGTTAAAATTAAATTGACACAAACATGAGTTGTTTTACTAAAATAGTTTATAAGTGGGGTTACACAAGTCCAAATTTTGATTATAAATATTCATTAGAAATATAAAAAGATTTACTACATCATAATATTTTTTTTATAATTTTTAGACATTAAATAAATTAAATTATTTATGACATCATGATGATGCGGCGATGACCTCATTATTTAACGATTTAAATAAAATGGGAAGATAATGCAAAATCAAAGGCTTTCACTTGTCCAAATCCAATTGGATGAGGCGATTTCGAACCATTATCACCATAGCCTTGAATTATATAAGTGTGGGACCTTTAGAATCCGAAAAGCATTGTGTAATAATGTAACATTTCAATCTTTCCAAAAGAGCCCCTCCTCTCCACTTATAAAAGGCCCCCACCTCTCCCACCTTATTCACACCTTCAAGCAATTTGGCTCGGCCAACCTCTGCCCAAATACTCTCCCAACATCCCTCTATTACTCCTAGAAGCCTCACTTTGGTCATAACTCTTCCCAAGGAAGCCTTTGGCTCAAATCAAAAAGAGTTACCCGATTTTGATGTAATGTCTTCTCTAATGTTGTTTTGTTTTATTTTTCTTCTCCAACCCCCTAAACTCTTTTTATTAATTTCTTTTGTAAAAACACCAGTATCCTCAATATACTAGGATGTTTTTATAATATGGATTCGATCTACACTTACACACACCTACATCTAATGGTTAAAGAACATACTGTTTCTGTGGATGGCGAATTTCTGCCTCACGAAACGATGAATGTTCAAATTCTTTTAACACCTATAATGGTGGCCATTTTGATGACACTATTTTCATATATGATATATATATTATGTTTATGTTTTCCTTATCCTTCTGTATTTCTCATTTATGTCATACTTTATGATTTCCATTATGGGTAAAACGCGATAATTTCATTTTAGGAAGTGCGGACTACCGCCCCCTCAAAGTGATTTGAATCGTTAATGCCATATGTGGGATGTATAAAGGATGGAGTAAATGGTATTATACACTATATTATACTTTAATTATATTATAAATTTATATCATTATGATTTTGTTCCATTAAATATTAAATTGTAATGAAAGTAGCGTTCATGCGTACGTACGGCTTACCGTCTCCATGAACGATGCATTTCATTTCTTACCTCTAAATGTTACGTAATATTATAAATGAATGTATATACTGGATATATATGATATATATGATATCTAAATCATGAATATAATTCTGGATATAATGGATATTTCACCACATGAACAACTTGTAATTATAAGAAGGTTATTGTTGACACAAGTACCAAAAATCGACAAAACGACCATTATTAACTTAAATAATTACATAACATTCATAACATTGTAATAAGTGATATAAAAAGGATAATGAAATTGAAAATGGTTCTTAATAAGGTAGATATTAACTCTAGTTTATTATTCAGGAGTTTAAAGAACGGTTGAGTCAAGTCAGACACAAGTTAAGGGAATTTCTTAACCCAACTTCCATTGTTTGGGTTAATCTCCTACTTTCAAATTATGTCATGATATTATTATGTCCTATTTTGTATTTTTACTTTATTTATGTGTAACTATAGTGAATACACATAATAGATTTATTTTATTTTAAAAATGATCTTTTAAGGACTTCGTCTCAATCTCCTTTCATTGAGGCATATTTGGTTTTATACACAACTTTCTTTTATACGGTGTATAAACCCCTTTGACTTTTACATTTATTCAAAAGGAATCTTTTTTATACGAAGAGTTTTGCTAAACGACAAAAGGGAATGTTTTTCTTTCCGTACTTATGCGGTGACAATGACTTCTCCGCCGTCGTGACCATTATTTGAGTTTTCGGCTTCCTCTACAAGCCACAACATTTTTATAAATGATTTCAAAAAAAGAGAGAGATATTTCTCTCAAATATATGAAAATCCAGTGAAAATGTATACGTATTTAATGCAAGAATAAAAATGTTTTCAGAAAACCCGACTCTCGAGTGTTGTAGACAGGAAGGGAATGGGCGTGGACCCATCATGGCCTGCAATTAGTCGAGTAGTCTCAGAATTAGTAATTTTGTTTTCAGAAGCATGCATAATGTTTTCAGAAAAACCCTGGAGTATATTTGAGCAATTTTAAAAGTAATTATCTTCTAAAATAATTGTATCGGTAGGTCTCATGAGACAAATAGACGTGGAATTGGCTGAGGCCCTTTACCAATTTGATTTATGGTTTTGGCCGAGGCCTTAATCATTTTAGATGTCTTGGCCGAGGCCTTGACAAAATGTTTCAGAATGTCCGGCATTATACATTCCCTCATTTTGAAAGTGGTTATTGTTATTGCATGTGATTATTCGTCTAGTAGAATATCCATGTGAGTAAGTAATGACATTATTTTATTTTACTTTTTCTATATTATGCTGAAGTTCAAGTTCAATAAGGCTTTTGTTTTAGTTATACATTGCCTTAAATGCTTATGTTTTCTTATAAAAGCTTCTGCAATATTATTATCCTTACTGAGCATCTGAGCTCACCCCTTTCATTGTTTTAATATTTTCCAAGATGTGAAGAAGTATTTTATGAATGACCTGCAGGGATTGTGAGAAGAGGATATGAGGGTGGACTATGGAGACTTTGGTATTGTAGTTTTTCACTTTATGATGTAATGTAACGTTTACGAATGTATCTAGTGTTTCCAAGGCTACTAAACTAATCGGTCTTTCGAGACTTGATCTTTTGTGATCATGCCAATGTTACGAAGTAATGCACCGACTCTGGGTAGCTGGGGTCGGGGTGTTACACTTATTCTACATGAAACTCTATTTATACTCTATCTATTTATGGATTCACGTCCTCTGTCATTTATTTGGTGCTACCCGAGGAGGCATGGTTCCGTTATCTCTGTTCCCAATAGGTGAAATAATTAGATTTTTTTGGGTACATTGTATTATATATGCTCATTTCAAGTTATCCATTAGTTAGGATATGAATATTGAGTTATCATCTAACATTTCAGGTTCTCTACTTTAACACATATATGCGGTTTTTATGGACTATTATTTTATTATAGTCTTTTTATATTAATTTGTATTGTCTTTTTATTACTCCATTGAGGTTTTCAATGAATTGTTAAAGGTATGTATACATTCAACACTACATGGGAGTAATCACCAAAATATTTAAGGATTTATTTAGATGATAGATAGTTTATAGATGACCTGGGTGGTAATGATGTTTGTTGATAAAAGTGGAATACGGAGGTGACAATAGTGGGCAACAATCATATTAAGAGATATCTAGTTGTTGATTCTTCTTCATCTCAGTTGTTCTATTAATTTTCCTGGTCTAGGTTGAGACTATATCATAGATTATTTAAATGAGGTTTTTTTAATTGTTATACCTTCTGGGATCTTAGAGGTTTTATCACGTATTTATATATTATAGTTTGATTTTTTCATCTAATCTACATTATTATTTTCTATGTGGATATGTACATTGTTTACAATTGCATCCGGATGTGGAGTTCCATAACATAAGGTTTGAATAGTCAGGTATAGTCATCCTACTAACGACTATTACAATATATTTTGGGGTGGAACACTATGAATACCACCACTTAAGAGGGTTCTTCTTGGGTCATGTATGGTGCAGAGTTGTATAAAAGATAGTTTGTAAAATGTTCGGATATTGTTGTTAGATTGTTGGTGAGAATTGGTTTCATAATATAAGGAAATAATTTTAAGGTTTCTAAGATTATATTTCTATCTTTGTTATAACACCCAAAGATTTTTCATTATGATTTTTAAATAAATTTAATTCATTGACAAATTTCATTTCAAGGAACAAAAGATTTAAACGAATTGTAATATACTATTAAAATAGTATTATTTGACTAGTATAAACAAACACTTAAATATTAAAACAATTCTAATATAAACTGATCTATTGAATTTATATAAAATTTCCATACTCGATATAAATAATTTATTTGAAATTTATCACCCAAATTTTCCTAAACTTGTCTTATTCTTCCAAAAAATACATTTCCATAAAAATAATTTTTTATTTATTTTTATGAAAAATATTATAATTAATTTAAATACTATATAAATATAATATTTTATAAAAATAATAATAATTTTTAAATTATCATATTCAAAATTTTTCAGGGTGAAATTTTCATATTTTCAAAAAAGATAGATTTTCCCAGTGAATAGTCAAGAATATTGATTTTTTAAAATTGTACTTTTCATTCAATAAATTAAAAGGGTAATTTTTTAAAATATTATATAAAACAAAATATTTTCATATTTTATTATTAATAAACCAATTTTAGTCTTATTAATTAATTTTATACTTGAATCCAGTATAATAACATTTTTATACAAAAAGGCATTTTTTGAGAAACTTTTTTTACTTTCATTTTGTATTTTTAATTTAATTAAATTCATCCACCTAGAAATATAGAATTTTAAAAAATGGATTCCATATTTTGAACTAGGTTGTTAAAATTTTGTAAATAAGACCCAATTTTTAATATTAATAAAAACTATGGTAAAACATATCACATCATTAAAGGTTAAATTGGTTTAATCGAGGTTTAAACTGTATAAAAAGGTCATAATATGCCTTATTAATTTATATTGGATTAATGTAATTATAATTTAATCACCATAACTTCTAAATTTATTTTTTTATGGTTGATTTTCGAAGAACATGACATATATAATATTTCAAGAAATGAAATTTCCAAACCTCATTCTCATAGTTTTAAATATCACTAATATATATACATAGATAAAAAATTAATTTATGAATGAATAAATATATATATATATATATATATATGTATGTATAAAGAAATTATATTAATTATGTTAATTTATTTATAATTTTGAGAAATTATATAATTATACTAAATTCTTGTGTAATGCTAGTACAATATTTATTCAATTAATTGAATAATAAAATAAATTATATTAAACATATTAAACGTGATTTAATTTGAGTTTTTTATAATGCACCTTGAATTTTGTATAATGATAAGAAATGTTAGTGATTAAAATGAATTAGATTCTAAATCAAACATTGTCTTTATGTATTTGAATTAAAATTAAATGAATACTATCAAAAATGAAATTAATTAAAATTTATCGGAATAATATTTTATTAAGTTAGTTTCAAATAATTAAAATCATAAAAATAGGAAATGGTGGATAATATCGCGACATAGTATTCTAATACATTGATATTACTTCATTTTATAAGAATATTCATCACATTAAATAATTAAAAGGTAGAGGAAAATTACAGTTTAGTGTATTTGGAAACCTGGAGAACAGTCTATTAACATGGTTAAAGATATTCAATGTTTCCCATAATGATTGTCCAATTTAGTACACCTACATAAAATCATTATTCATAACATGGGACATAGAAACATAAGAAAGGGTGAGAAAATATTATCATTATTGTTAAATAAAACGTATATATAATCATAACATGATCATAAGTGTGTGAGAACATGGGAATGACACATCAATATCATACCCTACATGTCAATGATCATAAAATTGAGTCATGGAATAATGATTGGATTATCATAAAACCTAAATCTTATGGGAATCGAAGAATAAGTAATATGAGAGAATAAAATTTCATAATACCTATAATTTTTGGTATACACATCATCTTATAACATTGTGAAAATGTATAAATAGAATCAGGTTCACTCATTAAATTAAAGACATGGTATTGACCCCTCGTATAAACTTATGTACATACAACTAGGTCCCTGAATACCATTCTGGACAAGAAATATGGGTCGATACATAATATTATGAACATGAAATCAGGTTCACGCACAACATTGTGAACATGTAATCGGCTACACACATAATATTGTACATATGTAGGTATGTTCTCTCATTATATTCCTAACACATAAAAATGTTCATGTTTGATATTGTTATCATGTAATCTGGTTCACACATAGTATTGTGAATGTGTAATCAAGATCACACATTATATATATACTCATGAGTAATCAATTATTACCTAATTCATTCGAGCTAAATCATGGTGTACACATTCATTTATCTATAATTGTCTCATTAAATGATTTACATGACACCCCTTTGTAAAAATTGTAATGGGATTAACCAATTCTCTCTGGGCCACCCCATCATATAATCCCTAATAATATTACCTGACAGTATATGGGTTGCATCATAATATATGTTGTAACCGGTTTACCAGAAAATATCTAGGATTCCCCATTGTATATGATATAATGGGATTACTATGTGCTATCTTGGTCCCCAGATATTATAATCTATAATGGTATTACCCATAAATATATAGGATACACCATTATATAAGTTTTTTCCAAGAACCACATCATTAATAAAGTACAAAAATCATGCATATCATCAGAAAAACACATAAAAATAATCATTATTCTTTAATTATGTGATTATTCTATAGAGAATAAATGGGTTTCATATCAATATCTTTCGATCACTATTTACCCATGGAAATGAAATGGGCTTTATAATAACTTATTTGAAACATGATAAATCAGCTGCAAGGAAATAGGTCTCATGATTATCTCTTTAGAATATGACTGACCCATGTAAAATAAACTTGTTTTATAAACATCATTCCATAAAATTTAAACCATTCATATAATGGTATATAATGATATGTCATCATTGGAGACATTACCATAAGAAATCTGGATAAACAGTGATGTTGTATCATTAAACACTTAGAACATTTGTAGCCTTGAATCCTAGTCCACGTGAAAGAATGTAATATAATTAAACATAAAATAGTATTAAAATAAATAAATTAATTATTTTCCATTCCTAGGGGTATTTATATATACCTCATAGATTAATATAGGGGCATAATATAACATATGTCTCCAAAAAAAATTTAGACAAAATTTTCTTACGAATTTGGTTACTTTTATAATGTAAACCCAATAAAAAATAGATCCTAAAATAGATATGTAAATTATAATAATATTTTTTATAATAATCAAAAAATATATTCATGGAATGCATATATTTCCAAATGAATAAATATGTAGTGAATATAGAATGCATCCCACAATAGTAAAAACGAAGATTGACACCCTTTTACCTTATGTATTGACTTCTATTTTATACATTCAAACCATTTGTATAATTAATATAATTTTATTATATATATACAAAGGAAACATATTTATTTATATCATACCATATTTTTATTTATTATTACCTTATATTACACTTTTTATAACAATTCCATGTTAATGTAATTTTTCAGGTAATAAGTTCTTTGATTTTCGTATATGTTTTGACATGTAATTTTTTGTCCTATTAGATTGATCATGAACTATTAAATTATATAATATAAACCATTATATAAATTTTATATACATTCTTTGTTTATGTATTTATAATAATCTATAAATGATATAAATAGTAAATGTAATATTTCATTCATGTAGACGGAAGGTCGTACGTACACATGAACATTGTTTCCATTTTCATATAATATTGAAAGTAATAAAATTCAATGATGTCTATAATTATTATTATAGTATAATACTTATGTCATATATATAAATTATTTCTATTACAACCAACCCTAATACATTCCATGTAAATTTGGAATGAATTACGTCACTTCCTGAGGCGGTTGTCTTCCGTACACACAAATGACATTACCGTATTCTATCAAAATGGAAATCATAATGGTATGTCTTATATAATAATTTTTGAAGATTAAATAAAACACATATATCATATATATCATATATTAACTTGATTTACATTATTATTTCCAACCTTAAAAGGTGGTATTGTAAAATAGAACCCCATATGTTCACGAGTCAATAGTATGTTTTACACATGAATGATGTTTTGTAGCCAATTTGATTTAACTGTGTGTGATTTTAGGTTTTTACCTTAACAAAAAAACATATTATTATATTTATTTTTATTATGTTGTTATATAATAATGATAAAAACAATTGAAGTGGTTTGAGGAATAAGTAAAAAAACATTTGTTGATGAATGTTACCTCTTCATCAAGAATCTTCTTTTGGATTCCATCAAAAGACTTCCTTAGTTGAATTTATTCCCAACTAAAGGATTCTAGGATGATATTATATTATTTTTTATATTATTTGGTTAGGTTTTTGTAGAATAAAATGGATTTATAGTGGTGAAAATGTTGTTATATTGAACACCCTTTTAATGGAGGAGTGACATTGTTGCAAAAACCCAAAAGTATTCACTATTGGGAGGTATCCCTTACCACATGTGCCTAAATAATAAAACAATTTTTGAGGGCAGAAATTAGGTTTTTGATATATAACTCAAATACGCAATATAAATTCATTATTTTTCATTTTATTCCATATTGTCTATGTTTAACCAGTTTTATCTTTATAGTTTTTACCAAGGTAACTTATGTCTTTCTATTTACAAAGTTATTTTATCCATAAAGGTTACAGTTAAAAATATATTTATAAGAAAATTTATACATAGTTATTTAAATATCACGTATAATTCATTAAATAAACATTCCATGTAAGTGTAAAATTAATATTAATATAAACGCATGTAATCCACAACACCCCATGTTAACCTTAATTATGTTAATCACTTTTAACAAAATTTACTAATAATTATGGAACATATTAAATTTGAACTTATTAGATAATATAAATTATGATTTTTAACAATATTAAATCCATTTTTCGAAATTCCACTCTAAAAATATTTATAATTTAATTAATAATTAATCCAAGAGACAGGATGAGAAAGCTGATTTTTGAAGTATAATTTTTCAAATGTTTACTAAGTAATTATATCTAATTTTATATAAAAATATTTAAATGAACTAAACTAGACTAATATTTGTAAAATTGAATTATTTTTACATTAAAATAAATCCAAAATATAATTTATCATTATAAATTATTTAGATGAAAATTCAGTTTTCAATTAAAATTCAATTTTAAACATTATTCATCAAAAAATAATACTTCTATAAAAAATTAAAAATTTCCCCTAATATATTTTTTATTTAATTATTTCTGAAAAATATTTTATTTTATAAGAAATATTTTATAAATATTCAAAATTTAGTTTTAAAAAAAAAATCACCATTAAAAGCTGAAAAAACTACCTTTTAGAAAAAACACTTCCTTTTATGCGTAACATTGTATTTATTCTTATATACTTTATAGAAAAAAATAGATGAATGTTATATGATTTATTGGATATAATATAATATCTATATGAATATATCATTGAAATCATTCATCAAAATTTATTTTTTATATTTATTGAGATTAATATTATTTGTTCATAAAATTTTGTTTCTCAGACTATCAATTTTTTTATTTTCAAATAGTTCCTAATTTCATTTCTAATTATTTTTTTAAAGATAATTCATCTTATAAACATCAATAAATCAAAATTTGATAATTTATTAAAACCATTTTTCGGACCCCATTCTAATGGATAGGTGACTACTATAATAATATTTTAAAAATATTATTAATAGTATATTATAGTTTTGTAAAACTAGGTTTTCAAGAAAAATAGGCTATCGAAGGAACCCGCTGTTGTGTGTACTAAAAGCTAAACTAAGTTTTATGTGCACCCCAATCATTAATTTGTGTATATTGAATCTAAATATATAAAATAATTTTAATTTATTTGTAGAATAATAATTCATAAAAACTCAGTGTGTTACATTAGACCCCCTTAAAAAGTAATTTAAAACTCGGAATTAATCATGGTCATCAAAGTGATAATACATGAAAGTTCCTTTCATAGAAATAAATATCATAAAAATTTATAATAAAAAATATTTTAAGGATTAAAAGTCCAAAACATAGTGGTTACCCAATTCAACCCCTAATGAGGATTCTACATTGGAGAACATTGAAGGGAAGTGTAGATTTTGACATGCAAAGAAAAATGTAAACAATTATAGAGAGTGATAGAGATCCCAGCTCACAAAAATGTGGGTGATCTAAAAAAATATAAAAGTCAGAAAAACATAAATCTATTATGATTTAAGGGACCTTTTTATTCATCCTAAATGAAGGTTGTAGGCTAATTGTTTTCATTATCAGTTTTCAGAAGATGATGAATATTCCCAAGGAGATATACCAACATGATTTCATTTCATTTCTTATGCAAAATATCATACATTCATTGTTACTCATACAATTTTCACATCATATATAACTAAAATAAATGAAGGATAATTTTTTTCATTGATGTACTAAAATATCATAATATTTATAAGTAGAATAATATGTCATTCCATATATATGTAATTATCATCAATGAAAAATGGTTAGAAAAATTTATCCAATATGAAAAAATAATCATTTGTAAAAATAATATGATAATATCTAAAAATAAATTAAAATTTCAGCTTAACAATTTAAATTTTTTTTCAATATTTGGCCCTTATAAATGTTGAAAATATAAATCATTCTAAGTAAGGTCATTAAATTTGTCAAAATCAGTTTAAAATTGATCCCCCCAAATATTATATTGTACTTCTTAACCATCCCATATCAAAGAAGTGAATAGATTCATCATATATTCCTTGGAAACATTGTAATAAATTTAATTACCATAAAACATTATGGAAAAAAGTACATTATTCCTTATTTATTACATAAAACATATATTATTAAATAAATTCCTTAAATCAAAAAATTAAGTAATTTTCATCAGTGATATCATGATCCACTTTTCAACAAATCATTAATCAGTTCTAAGGTAATCAATACTACCTAGTTTACATTATTCAGATCCAATATCTTTTTATCCTCACATAATTACCCCAACATATAAAACATATTAAGGGTCATAATCCTGTAATCCAAAATATCACATTTCTAGTCCTTCAGTGCTATTTAACACATTCTTAAAAATCTATTATTCCGAACTTCCACAAACAATCCTTATATATGTAATAATTCATTATTTTAAAAACGAAATACATTAATTATTCCACATCATCCTTAATCCATTAACATGGATTCGTCATCTTATTTTTTATTTACCTTTTCCTTTTATATATGATGTCAAGTCTCTTCATCATCGACAATATAACCATTACTCTTAACTCTTTTCTGAATATCTTCATAAGATTTTACATTTTGAAATCAATTTTTATATTGTACATACATTCCACATTTAAATAATTCATCATTTAATGATATATTTATGATGAAAATATTCTAACTATTATGCAAACTAAACTTCTCATTTTCCCATTATAGTTACTCACTTTAGGTCATTCATTTTCATTCTAAAACCTAATTTATGTTTCTTTGAGATGCTAAATAGGGTGTTACTTACTACACGCCAGAAACATAGGAAATTGAATCTAATTTCATCCATGATCTCCACTACCTAAACACTCAGTGAACTCTTTCCTTTTAGTTTATAATGACTCTAAGATTTTTTTATGGTATAAATTATTAATAATCTTCCATGAAATATTATTTTTAAATAAAAAAAATTACTTTACTCTATTCATCATGACATTTGACTACTTATTATAACACTTTTCGTGAAATTAAATGTTAACATGGTTCCTTCTAGTTCCTACAATTTATGAAAACAAAAAATTACTGTTTGAGCATCACATATCATAATGGAAAACCAGATAATCTTGAAATGCATCTTATAATATGTCTACATCATGACACCTTTTTTATTATATGACACTTTAGGTTTATCCTAGATTATTCATATTCGTCTAATATTTAAATCCATCACGATAGTACATACAATGATTTTGAATTTAAAAACCATATCTCCTAGGAGTGTCAAAAAATGTGTGCCACATTGACCATTTTCGTGCACCAGTTCTCGATCGAGTCTATCTCAATACTATGTTTTCCATGTTTTTACCCCCAGTTAAATATATTCCAGATCCACATCCACTTTTATTATCTAGATAGGGACAGGTTTCTTAGAAAACACTTTCCCTATACTTTTCCAAAATTTGATGACATCTTCATATACTTTAACTCATCCTTGGATTGTACATAGTGACATCCTTATACAAATCCTTATATTTATCCATGGGGGTATAATTATTTTTTATAATCCCTCTTTCAAAAGTATCACTAAAAATTATCTGTGATACTAACTATAGAGACTCATACATCTCATACATGGATATTAAATTGTTTTATATGAATATTCAACGCATTAAAAATGTAAATTCCTAATGAACCAAATAGGTTAGTGTGTTTCGAAACATGGGAGACAATCTTTTATCTTGGTGAATGATCCACCATGTTTTCAACAAATATATTCCCATTTTGAACTTCTTCTTAAAACCTTTCCGTATAAGATGGGGTAAGGAACCATATTAAAGGGTTAGATCAAATGATTATTAAGTGTAAATAAAGTATATATGTAAGAATAACATGAACATAAGGGTATGATAACATGAGAATAACATTGGAAGAACATGCCCGCACATATAAAAAATAATATACATGATTCTTCACATTAATATGGGGTAATCATAAGACATGAATCACAGGGGAATTAAATTACTTGGGTTATGAGAGCATAACCTTACCATAAGACAACTAATTTTTGGTATACATACCATCTTATTACATTATCAACGTCAATAAATAGAAATAGGTTCAATTATTAATTTAAGCACAAGAAATCAGCCCCTTGTATACACTTATAGACATGTAACTAGGTCCACACATATCTTTATAGAAATGAGAGATAGGTACATGCATAATATTGTGAACATGTAATCATGCTTATGCCTTAAACTATGTATATTTGATCATGTTTATCCAAAACAATATTAACATATAATCAGGTTGACACATAACATTATGAAAACATAATATGGTTCATCCATAACATTATGAACATATAATCATTTTCACGCATAAAATTTTGAACATGTAATCAAGTCCACACATAACATATACACTCAAGAGTTATCTATCATTATCTAGTGAATTGAATTAGTATTTGGGTGCACAAGTCATATAAACTATGATAGGCTCACCTAGTTCAATCCTGGTTAATCAATAATATAAGTTGAAATGAGATTACTAGACTCTATTTGGGATTCCCCATTATATAACTACTAACAGGTTTACTCATCATTATTGGTCCCTACCAGTAATAGAATCTATAATTTACATACCTATCACTATATGGGATACCACATCATATAATATATAAGAGGATTATGGAACACTATATGGGTTTCCCCGTTATATAAGTTATAATGGGATTACATAATGTTATTTTTTCAAACCCATAGTTTACGTTATTTCCAAGAATAATAACATGAATAATGTAATTAGAGCTTTCATATCATCATAAAAACACTTAAAAAAGGTCACTGTTGTTTTTTACCCAGATTAACCAATAGAGAATAAATGGGATTCAGGTCAATATCTTTGAAACATGATTATCCCATGAAAAATAAATAGATTTCATAAAAACTATTTGAAATTTTATTAATCCATTGAAAATAAATAGTCTTTCAGAATAAATATTTTGGAACATGATCGACCAATGGACAAGAAACAGATTCCATTAATATCATGACATTAAAATATAATCCATTCTAAGAAATAATATGATTGGTGTCCCAAGATAATATACACAATAAGAAATAGGTAACACCAACATATTTAATCTTTTATGGATAATAATTTTGAAAGGATCATTTAAAATATTTATTGAGCAAAATGTCACTTTACCTTTGAAAATATTAATTATCAAACCTAAAACCCATTGAATACGTTTTTCATTGGAAATAAACATTAAAAATTAAAAAATATACATTGATAATCATTTGAAACACTTTTTAAATAATTAAAAACTTTAGATGTCATTTTTGTTGAAAATTAATTTAAAATATAATTTAAAAAAAATCATTTTTAGAAAACATTGCTTTGGATGAAAATAAAACTTCAAACCAAAGAGATAAATAATTTCATATTTTCTTTAAAAATCGTAATTATCTTAACTACCAAAATAGTGGAAAACTTGTATCATTATTTTAAGATATCATGAATTTCCGTAAGATGATAAACTTTATGAGGGTTATTCAATGGTAGATCATGACATTTCATCATTTGATACTCGATCATAAACAATTCTGACAATAGTTAAGATTGTAACATAAAACCCTTACCACTTTGGTAACCATGAATTATAATACTTGTTAATAAATAACATAAAATCAAATATAAAATATTATGAGGTTTAATATATACATGATATTAAATGTAAAAGGGTATTTATATACCCCTCTTTAATGAATATTTGTTCATAACATAACATACATCTCATAGAGGGAAAACTATGGAAAAATCACATGCCAATTTGGAATCATTTGAACCATAAATCCCATGAAATATTGATTCTAAAATGATTATATAAATACCAAAAACTTTTAGTAGAAAAATAATAAAATAAATTTGAGGGAATTATATAGACTAAAAATAAAAAATAGTTGGTTAATACAGCATGTGTACCATAAACGTAAAAAAACAAGATGGTAATCCCTCACCTTATGCTTTTAATTACATCACAAACATTGAAAACTCATGTATATTATATATTATTTTATTATACATATAACAATAAAAACTATTCATATATACAATGCCATATATTATTTTTTGTGACTTTTTATTACCCATTTATTACCGATTCTATATTAAAGTTAAATTTCATGTTATGACTGCTTTGTTTTTCATAAATATTTGGACTTGTTATATTTGATCCTATTAATTTGAAAATTATTTTACCTTTTATAGAATATAAAAAATGATATAAAATTAATATATATTCATTGTATATTTTTTTAGAGTAACGTATAAAAGAGAGAAATATGAAATACAATACACAATTTGTGGACGTTGTAAGTCGTTTATAATCATGAACACTCTTTCTATATTTTTATCATATTGAAAGAATGAAAATATAATGATATATATATATATATTTATATTATAGTATCATGCATATTTCATAGATATCAAATATTTATATAATAGCAATACTTAATATATTCCTTGTAAAGGGTGAATGAATCACTTCGCTTCACAAGGAGGTAGTCCCCCGTAAACATAGATGATATTATCCAATTACCACAAAATGGAAAGAATGAAGGTATGTGTAATATAATATGAATAGAAACATTGTTAAATATTAACTATAACGTATATTATATATAAACATCCTCAATATAATGTTTCCAAACCATAAGATGTGGTAATGGAAAAATGAACAACATTAGTTCACAAACTGATAATCCTTTATATAGATGAATGATTATTTCATACCTCAATTGAAGGAATTGTGTTAGATTGTACGAATTAAAATTAGTATAAAAAATTTAATTTAATTTAATATACATTGGTTATTATAAATTTTTAAAATAAAATTTATTAAAGGTTCTTTTGAAAGTTGTAAAGTAGAAACGTTTTTTGATGAACGTTACCTCTTCTTTAGGTATCACCCTTTGGATTGCAGAAAAGGACTTCTATGGTAGGATATAATCTTATGATAAGGCTTCTAGGATGATAATAAGGATTTTAAAAAGTTATTTTGGTAGGTTTTGGTCAATCCAAATTGCTTGGGTGGTTTAAATAAGCGGGGATAGTGAACGCCCTTTTATAATGGAGGAGTGGAATTATTGTAATACCCAAACGAATTCACTATTGGATGGTCTCCCTTACCTCATGTTCCTAGAAAATAGAAAAATATTGGGGGGTATAGAATTCATGCTTGATACATACCACCACCAAATAGTAGTATTATATTTTTTATCATGTTAGTCCTTATTCTTTATGATTACTCAATTTTATCATTATAGTTTTTACCGTGTTAACTTATATCTTATTATTTACCTAGGTATTATATTTTAGTTTTATAATTAAAAATAGATTTATTAGATAATAAAAATAAATATTATAAATATTAATTAGAATTCATTAAATAATAATTTTAATCGAGTGTAAAATTAATTTTAATAAAAATACATGTAATGCACAAAACCCTATTTTTACCTTAAATAAGTTAATTAATTTTAACTATTATCACTAATCAATTTGATAAAAAAATTTAATTGAACTTAAAATATAATATAAATTAGGCTTATTCCAAATATATAATCCATTTTTTCTAATTCAATTCAAAAAATGTTCATTATTTAATTTAAAATTTATCATGTATATGAGTCTAAAAAGCTATGTTTTAAAGTGAAAATGTTCAAAAGTTTAATATGTTTTTTATATCTAACGTAAATATTAAATTTTCCAATGATAATAATTGGATTAATATATGTAAAATCAAAAAAATTTACTATATAACCACACTAACATTTAATTGAAAATTACAAATAATTTTGATGAAAATTCAATTTTCAATTCAAATTTAGTATTTTTTACTATTCAAAAAGAAAAAAAATGTATCAGAAAAAAACCAAAAAAATCACTAAAAAATAACATTTAAATTTCTCATTCAAAAATAAATTTTATTTTGTCAAATAAAATTTATAAAAGTTTCAATATTTTCTTAAAATAACTTCACTGTTAAATTTTGTGAAAACTACCTTTTAGAAAAATAAATCTTTTTAAGCATAAAATTTGATTTATTCTTATATATTGTATAGAAATAATATAATAAGATTATTAAATAGATTATTTTATATGTAATATGTATATATTTCATTGAAACCATTCATCAAAAGTGGTTTTATTAGTTTATTGAGATAAAACATATTTTCGCATTGAAAAATATTTTTTTTTCTGAAAATGAATTTTGTTATTTTAAAATTATTCTTACAATAATTTATAATTAATTATTTTTAATGAATTAATTTAAGAAACATTTAGAAAAAATTATTTCATAATTTATTTAACTCATTTCATACCCTCTATATAAATTTATAGGTGAAAAATATGGAAATGTTTTAATAATAAAAGTAATAAAATATTTTAGTTTGGAAAAACTCGGTATAGTGTGTAATTCAATCTATTTTTGGAACTGGGTATTACATATACCAAAAGATAAACCCAGTGTTTCATGTACTTTATCCTTAATGTGGTGTAGTGTATAATACAATACATCAAATAATTTTAATTTATTCAATAAAAATCCTAAAAACATGGGGTGTTACATATAATATATGGTTTAAATTATAATAACACGGCTATTTTTAATCCATTTTCAGATTATTTGTAAAATTACAAATTTATAAGAGTAGAAAATAAATTTCAGTAATTAATGTTAAAATAAGTTAACTATGGCATTGAACCAGACGATATGGTTTAAAAAACATGTAATCTGATAAAAAATCTAGTTGATGATATTTAAATCATATATTACCATTTGTTCTAATCGATATCAATTTGGACACATTTCACCTGAGTGTAAATTTTTTATAATTTAATCTTTTATGAAATTTCAAATGAGCCCCTCACTTCAATTATAAAAGGTCACCACATTCTTCACTTACTTACAACACATTTAGCCTTATAGATCAAACAACCACTAAATAAATTACTTCTCAAATTTCTTATACACATTTTTTATGTCTTGGTAATAAAAATGAATAATATTATGAACCATAAATGGATATTTAAAAGAACACATTTAAAAGAGATGTAATCACCATAACCGATCACATTATTTTTTATATATTATTTACCTAATTTAAATGTATATTTTTTTGTTAAAATAATAAATTAATTATCCTAGATATACTGAAATTTTATTTGGATTATTAAAACATCATTATCCACACTATCTTCCATCAAATTTTCATTGAAGGTATCACATGTACATACATAAGACTTATCGTCTCCATGAAGACAATACGTTTTCCACCACCATATTTAAGGGATAGTTATTATGATGGTTATAATGTTTATATATGATAATTTTAAAATAATATAAACCTTTATTGATAATAACACATCCCACTTATTACCTTTCAATTCGTTGGAATACAATAATATCGCTTATGCATATGTGTGGGATTCCACCTCCAAGATTCTATGTCATTTTTTGTTTTAAATATATGGTTATGAAGATGGATTTTATGAATAAATATTATTTATATTATATATTAATTTCTTTAAATTATAATTATAATTTACCTTTCATTCATTCCATCCATCGAAAAATAAAACCAGCATCCATGTGTATGTTTGGTGTGTTTTCTCTATGAACAGAATAATTTATATTTTATTATATGAATTTTTAGGGTGGCCCTAGATATATATTTAAATAATATAAAAGATAATTATATCATGATTAACATTCTAGAGATTATATAACCATGATCATATTAAAGATCCAATGCTACTAACCTGAAACATACCTGGAAAATGAAGCAGTTATAATCCATAATAGTGATTTTATAATGAAAATTAATAAATGGGGGATAAAAGGATATAAGTAAATCATATAGGATATGATATATATATATATATATATATGGGTGTGTGTGTGTGTGTGTTTCTATAAAAAGTTTATAATAAATCAATATTTTTTTATGCATGAGTTTCCAACACATACAAAAGAATTCATACAATAGGTAAGGGAATATTTCCTACTATCATCATTATTCAAGACTGATTATGTGTAAATATCCATTACGAGAATTGTTTTAAACTTCTTAATTAAACCAAAAATATATATCTACTGTTTATTCAAGGAAATATCATGAAATAGTACCATTTTATTTACAATATTATATAAAATTATGGAGAACTTTTTTTAGAATATATGATTGTATTTCTCTCTTCTATCGGATATCATTTATCCTCTGTATCCATGTTTTCTAAAAATATTTTTATTAATGACTACAAAACACGAAAAGTTATTTATTAAAAAAAAATTATATGATTTACTTTTTATGAAAAAAAATATATATTCAAGTCATTTTATAAATTATCTTATTTTTTCATTTTAATAAATATATAAAAATAAATTTTTATTTTAATGTATATATAACCAAATAAATTCATATATTCATGTGTATTACTTTCTATGAAACTTCCTCTATGATTTATTATGATTTTTAAAATAAAATTATTAATATAATATTAGGAAAATTTTTATTTTTTAATATTTTTTTAAAGTAGTAAATGGATATTTTCATCAATAATGTTTTTAATGACATTTTTATAGTATTATTATTCATAAATCCAAAAAATTATTTTAAATATGATCCACTATGTTTATGTTTAAATTATAACATCGAAATGATTTTTCTAGTTTTTTTAATGTCTTTTGGCTAGGGATAATCTCATTTCACCCCATTAACCATATTACCCTTGATTTTTTATGATTAAAATAAAATATTAACATTTCATTTGATCTTTTTTTAATATTATTTTTTATTGATTATGTTTTACCCATTCCAAATGTGTAATGAATTTGACTTATTAAGTGATTGGTGGGTCCTGTTATATCCCCATGATGCATCTTTATGTCTCATGAGAAAACCTAGATGGGGTTTTGGATGAGGGTTTACGAATTCCTATAGATTTCCTTGCACAATACCATGATGGTATTTTCAAATGTATTGTTCAATGACAGGATGGTATGTTTTATATATATAACATTATTCATTCCATAATTATGATTTCAATAATTTATGAACATGTGATTAATTTATTGTTTATGATATCAATGTATAAATTTATAGCTCATGATATTTTTTGTATGGAATTATTTGGTAATAATTTATTATTTATAAATTATTTATGCCTTATTTAGCTTCTATTGTATGCATTCCTTTACTGAGAATCTGAGATCACACCGTTATTATTTTTCCATTCACAAGAATACCATGAAGTTTTTTATGATTGATGTATACTGATATACTAGACATAACTATAGTGTTATATAATTAAATACTATGTTTTATTTTATTTTTTCAAATATAATCTAAAAAAAATCTATGTATCTAGTTTTCTAATAATAAAAATCAGTAAAGTTATTTAGGATGTGATCACTTATATCTAGTTACATTATAAAAAAGTAACCCTGGGAGATGAGATATTGTGTTAGGGTATTTAATGTTAATATCAGACCAAGTTTATTAGAAACAATGGGAGTTGGATTTAGAAAAAACAGAGATTATAGAATGAATACATATAACAATCATCGAGAATATTTCCAAGGAAACGGAGTTTAAGATTCTATGAATAGATATATATACCATTTTCAATTAGGTTAATTATTTCATTATATTTGTGAATATTCATTATGCTTCATAATGATATGATCTAATATACTATTTTCTATTATTTAGAATCATTTGTAAACCTAATGAATAGAAACTATATCAATGATCGTTACACATGTATGGATTTCCCTCTTTGGAAATATAATGAATATAGAGCTAGAGTTAGAGCTAGATATAAAGTTATAAATATAGATAAACAAATAAGAAATATATTGGGGTGGTTGAATAAGGATATGAATAATATCATTTCTCATATTGAGAAAAATACTGATCAGTAATTTTGTCTAAAAATGTTATATAACTTCATGCATCTGCAACCTCCATTATTCAATAGGACTACAAATCCATTTGTATTTGAGAAATGGATATGTTACCTCGAGAAAATATTTATTACATTAAGAATTGTTGAAAGTGATAAGATTGTCATTGTAGTCTATCATCTCTTAGGTGATTCTGATCTATAATGGACATTGATTCAAAACATTAACAATAAAGAAGAAAATTATGCATTAAAGATGAAAGAATTTAATGTACCCATCTTTGAAAAATATTTTCCTTACGATAAAAAAGATACTGCATAGATACAATTATATAGTTTATTATAAATGGAATACAATAATATTACTCCATATGAATCCAAGAGAATAGGTTTTACAGGGAATGATATAGAATAAATATTTAACCCAAATATCTATATTAAACATTTATTTGATTGATTAAATCCATTTCTTCGGAGGGAGCTAGTATCTCAAATATTCTAATCACATGATGATATAGTATCATTTCCTATAAAAACAAAAAAAATCTATGTTTTATGGATATAAGTGAAATATAATTAAGAAGAGGGAGGAAGTGTAAAATGTGATAAAGAGAGGAAGAGAGAAAAGGATTTTCCAACATGTGATAATTTTGCAATGAAACACCCTAGTACTTTATTGAAATGAATTTGGATTTTGATTAAAGTGTAGAGATAAATTACATAAAGATCATTAATGATAGGGTGTGAATGAAACTAATAATTATTAGTGTTTTTACTATTATAATATAGGGTACTAAAAAGATTAATTCCACAAGCTTTAATGGAATTTTACTCAAAAGATACCAGGGGATCATGGTCATGTTTAGGCAATTACTACAAGTGAAGTGGGAGGATAAAAGTAATTGTTTTTTTAGATTAAATAATTGTGTCAAAAAATCATTTTTATCAATGATATTATTTTTATATTAATCATGAAATATATAAGGATTTTATGGTAGTGGTTTTTCATTAAAAATTTTAAAGATTATGTTAGATGGTATTGATAACTACGAAAATTAACACAGTGGTTTGGTTATATTTTAATATAATATATTAATAATGGAAATATTAAATTTAATTTGATTTTAATGTTGAGTTATTAAATTTTATCTATTATAAATATAATATTAAAATTTAAGAAGAAAATAAAACACTATTTAGGACCATGGAAATGGATAATGATTTGATGACAAAGTAATTAATGATGGATTTTATCGTATTTTTAGGATTTATAATAAATAATATGAGGATATATTTATGTTAGTAAGATTATATTTTATTCATGGATGAATGAAAGTTTTTATTTAATTTTTATGGTGATTTAGGTTATTATCAAGTTATCATGGTTTTTACATAGGACAACTTGAGTCACTTTGCATGGGATAAACAATAAGTTGATTTTGGAAATATAGAAGCCTTATCACAAATTATTATTATTTTAAACATTTTAAAACATATTTTGGAGGCCCACTAAGGTTAAATACAAATAGAAAATACTACCTTGAATTTTGAATATTCTTTTTTGTGCTCTAAGAATGATTTATAATATTGGATAACATATGCTAACCATTTTGGTTTTGGTAAATATTCATAGGTTGAAGGAATGACTTATAGATCATATAATTCATTAAAATATTATTTTTGTTCTTTTAGCATAATAAATGATCAAAAATTTTCATTTCCTAGCTTAATAGATGAAGTGGAAACTGGTCAAAACACAATAAAAGGATATCATTGTGATTATGAAAAGGAAATAAATCTTGTATGTTTATTTTCTCAAATAATTTATTTGGATAGTAAAATAATCCCTTACTTTTTAGATAATTTGCATGAAATAAAAAAAATCTATTTAATTTTTACTAAGAAATAAATTTCCTTTCAACCCATCAAAGAATATTAGTTTTTAAATGGCTATCTTTCTCTTGATCATGTTCTCTATCACTCTCTATTAATCCGTGGGAGTTATATTTCTCATCCATGATCATATTTTCACTTCCTAAAAAATTTATTCTATTCAAAAACATATTAATGTGATATTCTAGATGAAATTCATATTTCCCATTAATGATTTTCAATGTATTTATTTATTCACCATTTTTACATATTTTTTCATAAAATAAATTTAACCTCTTCAATAGTTTCTATTGCCCACAACACCAAGTATAAATCAATAGTAATCTACATTTAAAATATTGTAATGTTATCATTGTCACATAGCTGCTAAATTGACTTGAATAAATAAGATTAAACTATTTATCAAATATATATATATATAAACCTACTAAATATTAATAAATTATTATTATTTATCAATAAGTTTTTAGTAAAACCACTTTATTCTTCCAAAATATTTTTTTTTCAAAAATTGTTTTTATTAGTTCTAGTCATAAAATATTATACTTAATTTGTGAAACATATATAAATTATATTTTCTAAAAATAAATAAAATATGAAGATTAAATTATTTAATGGTGGAATTGAAATATTTTTCAAAAAAAAATTATGTTCCTTGTGTATAGTGAAATAAACTGATTTTTGTTGAAATAATATTTTTTCAAGAATTTATAAAGTTCTAATTTGTTTTAAAATGATTTCGAAATAAAATTATTTATTTATTACTATTAATAATAAAAAATTTATTTATTACTAATAATGATAAAAATATATTATTTTTATTGAATTTTATAATTAAATTTAGTAAATTAACCTTTTTATACATAAAAGATATTATTATGGAAAACTATTTACCCTTTCTTTTTGAATTTTGATTTTAAATTAAATTTGATCACTTATTGATATTATATTTAATAAAATCGATTCCATATTTTGAATTAGGAGAAAAAAATTTGGTAAATTGAGCCCCTTTATTTTTTGCCAATATAAATAGTAACCGTGGTAAAATTTATCACCTCGGTAAAATGTAAATTTTTTTTTCTCTAGATTAATGCTAAGTGGCACATTCATAAATTTATCCTATTTCTTATTAATTGAAATTAATTGTAACCTTATAAACAATTTCATCATATTTAGTTTCTTAATTAACAAATCTTGAGGAAAATGACATGTATAATATTTAATGCATAGTATGTTATAAGATGTCACTCTATTCATTTCAAATATCTCTTACATGCCAACGTAAGGACAACATAATGTTATTGATAAATAAATATTCAATTTTGTGTATAATAAAATTTTATTCCAAATTATACATTATTTTCTATTTTTTTATTATATAAATATATGAAATGCTTGATAGCCACTATTACTATAATTATTCAATTAATAACAACTCAAATAAATTATATTATAAATATTAAATGTGACCTAATATCAGTTATTTATAGTGTCAAAAGAATAAAATATCTGAATATAAAATATTACTAATATTTAAATTAATTATATTTGTATTTAAATTTATTATTAATGTATTTGATGTCAAATTAAATGAATAGTTTCAAAACAAACGTTAATGATATTGAATTTAATTGCTATTTTATTAAATTATTCAACAAGAATAAAATTTTGAAAAATTATAATGTGGATATTATATTGACTAAATTGTTGTCTATTACCATTTATGATCAATTTATCATATTATATTTAAAATTAAAGACTTTTAATAGTGAAAAAGGTGTTACAATGATTAATATTAAAAAAAATTGTACGGTGTAAAATGAAAAAAACGGTTTGAAACAACACCAAAAGCTTTGAAATTTTTATTGGATGATGATATATCAACCATATACTACCAAATTTGTTAATATATTTCCATTTGGATACACATGGATTGAGAATTAATTCATTATAATTTATTCTTTTAAGAAATTCAAAAAGTCCCTTTTGCCTCAATTATAAAAGGGAACCCATTCCCTCACTTATTTACAAAAAACTATGACTTATATGATGAATGAAACCTAAAAAAAATTCTAGATTTTATAATACATATTGAGGAGGTAATGTTCATCCCATAAGACCAACCCTAGGACCCTCATGTGGATATTTGGTGGATATTTTTCAAAGGAGGTGTAATTGTCTTAACTGCTCACTTTTTTTAATTCTTCTTTACCACAAATAATTATATGATGTATATCATAATATTATAATATTATTATAGTTTATATATTAAATTTAATTTTGATTATTAAATAGATATTTCCTACCATCTTTCCCATCAAATGGAAAGTGATTGTATTGTTTGTGCAAACGTACGACTTACTATCACAATAATAAAATAGAATTTATTTTCACAACTGTATTTCGAATATTTTTAATACGATGGGTTAAATGTTTATATATGGTACTTATTAAATAATTAAACACCTATAATGAAAATATCACATCTAGTTTTTTTCTTTTCCAATCTATTGGAATACAATAGTGTTTTTCGTGCATAGGTGTGGACTAAAACCTCTAAAAATCAATGTTATATATTTTTAATTTCCATTTCATTTAGAAGTTAATAAGTAATTTTTTTCTGAATTAATATGATGTATATGATATGACAATGATTTTGTATATTATATTTATTATTTACCTTTTTTCATTTCATCCAATAAAAAATGATAATAAAATTCATGCATATGTATGACATATCTTCTCTATATACAATGTAATTCATAAATATCTATATATATTTTACTAATGAAAATATATATATATATATATATTGAGTAAAAATTATAATTCAATAATTATTATTATTTTTAGATTATATAACAATGAACAATTTACAAGTACCTAAACAACCTAAATAAATATATATGAAAAAGACACATTTACCACCCTAAATAGCGATTTTGGTAAAGAATTATAAAAAAATGAGTTAAGAAGGGTTTTTAGTCAATATATGGTATGATATAGCTAAAAATGGTTTTAGATTAGATTTATAATAAATATATATTTATTTTATAATATTTCATAACACATACAAAGGAATTCAGCCCTAATGTGCGGGTTTATTTCACAATCTCTTCGTTATGAAGACTATTTATGCTTAAGTCTCACATGGTGGAATCTCATGATATTTCTACGTTAAAACCACTAAATTTTATTTTAATTTTTTTGTTCATGAAATTTTAAAATAATAGTCATTTTCCACTCATTGGTATATAAATTTTTTGAGAAAATAATTATTCAGAAAAGTTGTCTTCATTATTATCTTCGATCAAATATCATTTTTCTTCCATATAATTGTTTGCTAAAAAATTAAATAATGTTTTAAAACAATCAGAATGATTTATTAAATACAGAATTACACATGTTTTACTTGTCACAAAATACTTTAAAGGGAATATTGTAGCCATTTTTTAATGATGTACTTCCTGCATTTTACCGAAAGTCTAAAAATAATCATTGTTTTAACATATTTTACATGAATAAAATCTAAAAACATCATTCACATTAATTTCATTAAATATTACCATAAAAATTTACATGATTGTTTTGAAATAATTTTGTCCATAATATTCTGTAAATTTATACTTTTTAAAGGTGATTTTATATATAAAAAGGGTATTTTCTTTAACAATGACTTTAATGACATTTTTATTGCATTTATATTCATCAATTATAAACCCCTTATTTTATATATACTACACAGGGGATATATTGTAATGATTCAATCCTTATTAATATTTTGGATTATTTATGATCAGTTTCACTAGGGATGTTCTTATTATATACTGTTCTCCACATTACTCTATACGACATATGGTTAAGGGAAAATATTACATTTTTGTTTGGTAGTTTTTCAATATATTTGTTTAAATTTTTTATGTTTCACCCCTTTAATATGATGAATTCATTTCACTTGGTATGTGATGGGTGGGGCCCATTATATCCCTTTTATGCATTAATAAACGTAAAGAGATAAACTATATTGTGTTTTCATTATGATTTTAACAATTTATGTATATATCACAGAATAAGGCCTTGAAGGTATTTAAGATGGCTTGTTTGAGGCCTCAGGGATAAGACTCAGACCCCTAACATTATTCATTCCATCTTTATTAAATCATTTTTATGTCCTTGTGATTATTATTATTTTTGATATCCTTGGATAAGTTTCTTGCTCATGAGATTATTTATATCATATTTTTGTATCATACATTATTCTTTATATATTATTAATTGCTTAATTATCTTATTCTCTATGAACACCCTTATTAACCATCAAATCTCACCCATTTATTATGTTATCATTCCCCAAGATACCAATAAGTGTTTTATGATTAATATGTAGTGATATGATAAAGTCAACTATGGTGTTATCAAATAAAATATTTCATTTTATTTTATGGTTTGAGATATAGTGTGAAACTCAAGTATGTATCTAGATTTTCAAAAAAATGGAACTATTCAGTCCTTTGGAATGTATGTTCTTGGATCTAGTTCTAATATAATAAAGTGTCCACTAGTACTGGGCTACTAGGGTCAGGGTATTTATATAGGAAACATAGTGATAATGTTTTGACTGACATATCCATTCACCAGGACTCTGATAACACTCAATTCAACATGGCTCATTGAGACACATATTTCAAGAAATAAATTAGTTGTACACGATTCCTATAGAATGGTTCTGTAATTTAAATGTAATTATCGTGTCATCTGCCGAAATATTCATTTATTATTGTGTACATGTGGTAAATTTAGGATATGGTAAAATAAAAATAGTCTACTAGGATCTTGAGGTAGGATTTTGACTTTCCCATAACTATGATTGATCCTCCAATCATTAATCATTTGAGTAATGAATCACCTATTTAGATACTAGAATATGATATTTTTCTACTTTACATACGAGGAATAGTACCTCCAATCATTCCTTATAGAGAATTCCCACCATCTATAGTGAAAGAGTACATTCCTCCATATATTGAGAATCCACTTATTATAATTATATAATATCAGGATGTCTAAAGTTTGAGTCCATAAAATGTGTTATGGTAGTAGGGACCATCCATTTTCCCAGATAAACATGACCCTCGGGTGACCAGGGACTAACACAATAGGTTTTATTATTTCACCTTGTTCTAATACCTAATGATTAGATTTTAATACATGCCTAAAAACATCTCTATTACATGGGTGGCCACTTGTGGACAATGATCATCTATACCCATGATGTGAAAACTAAAAAGACCCACATAGGATTTATGTATTCACTGAGAGAGGGATATGGTGAATTAGTAATATCTTTTTCTTTTATATTTTTTTATTAAGAAATTGCCATCAACTAATATTAAAGATGTATCACTTTTCTGAAAACTAATCATTTGAATACATCCATAAGAACACAATAATTAACAAGTTCTAGTACTCAATAATAGTATCTTGTCCTTAGCATGGTTTGGAAATGATCCAATACCACAGAATCCATTAAGAAACAATCCTTTTATGTTGTTGTAATAAGTAGGAAATACCATTTCATATTCATATCACTATAATAAAAAGGTATCTACTTCTTCTAGAATTAATGATGTTAATATAATATAGTAACAAGTTTAAAACCCTTCACCAAAAGGTTCATAATTTTTTATGCATGCTACTTCATCAAACCTTGCTTCTGTTATTCTTAAATTAACATTATTCATTTTCTAACCATGTAGAAGGTTATAAATTTTTCTATGGAATTTTTACATAGCATTTTTTTATCACTCTTTCTGATTTCTTTATAAAATTCAACTTTTCATCAACGAGTCTGTCCAGAATATTTTCGCTCTCATTTTTTTTCTTAGTAAAAAATAATTATTCTATATCACCCTATTTTTTGGGCTAAAAAATTAATGTCCAATTATTTCGTGTGATCATGTCCATCTAATGAGATTTTATAAAAATTTCATTGAGTGAACTATGAAAAAACATATCAATTATATAGAACCGTCTTCTTCACCAGAACAAAGATATTACTTGTTTTGAAATATCCCTCTCAAAAATATTCAATACAAAAGTTTTTTTGATGAGTTTGACCGAATCATCAATACCTAAATTCTTCTTATATATTATCCTCTATGAAAACATTCTGATGGAATTGTTTTTAGGACAATCTATTTGAAAACACATCACAAGTGTTCTTACATTTATTCCACATTAACATATTTTTTTATATTATACTTGCACCCTTTTAAATAGGTGCACTCATAATAGAAAAGGATGAAACAAAAAATTATTTTCCACTCAACAGACATTTTAAATTCAAAACTCCTTCCAGAATAAAGAAATTACAAATATTTATCAAATATTATGGGATCTTATAAACCCTTTAATGAGTTATGATCACAAATTTCCTCTTCGAAATTGCTTTTATTAGAATGAATATTTCTGGAAAAAAAATCCAAAAAACCATGATAAGATTACATTGTACGTCAACACAATCCACTCGACTTAGTTTAGTCTTATCAATATAAAAAAATAATTCCAATGAAAATATTATGTTATTTTTTCATTAAAATTATTATTAAACCATTCAATTATATTGCCGCTAATTTAAAAATTATCCTCAAGACTTTGTCATCAACTCTAAGTGTAGAACCCTAATTGTATCACTTTAAACATTGAAAAATATAAATCCCGCACCTAGAGGCCCAAATTAAAAAAATTATCATTTTCATTTATTGAAAACCCTGACTGCTCTCACAAATAAAAACATTCTACAAACATTTAATCTAAAGACATTGTCGGATTTGAAATTATATAAATTCATTTTTTTGTATCCTCTGAAATTCAGAAAGATTCTCAACTTTTTCAACTTCACAACAACTAAAATTCATAGAATTATTGAATTATCTAAATATCATTTAGCAACAATCACTTTTTTTGTATGGTGGCCAAATATTTTTCACTTAACTTCTAATAGAAAAAATTGTGCACCATAAACTGTTTCTCCCCTTCATTCAAAATGCATTGATCCTGACTTCTTATAAGATTCATGATGTTGAGAACAATATTGCATAAAATCATCAACATTATAGTTAGATGATATTTATTTCAAACCCTGTTTTTTGAATTATTGTGTCCAGGATTCCATATCAAGAAATCTTGTGTCCAAACATATTAAATTACCCTTTATCAACAATGAATTGTCCTGAGGTTTTATAGGATTTTAAGAGCCTTTAGATCTATATAGCTACATTTAGTTTACTATCAAATATATCATTCGATGATTTTTGTTTGGTATTCCTCCCTGGTCCATTTGAAAAGCTTCATTTTAGAAAGATATGTATATAAACTAGTACACATAGAAAACAATATTCTTAATAGAAAACATCAATTGATAGACTTTCTTAAGATTACCATGTCTGATCATCTACGTCGGTAGTCTTTCCTATAATCAACATGTTTTTTAATTAAATGTGACTCTTCATAATGTCAAAATAACCAAAATATCCACAAAACAAAAAAACAGTACACAAATTTGTCCTAATAATCTCCGCTTTAGATTTTTTTGTCAACCAAAAATCATAAATCACTAAAACTTTGTAACTCAATATATGTATTAGATATAAAATATTATTAGCCTAGGTGAGAAAACATAATGTAGGAAACAATAACATTTGAATAAAAAAGCCATGATGTCTATAATAAGTGACTTAGGAAACATCTTATTAAACGTCAAAAATAAAATATTATTATCCAAAAATTTCAACATTCCTATAATAAAAAATTTCCATATAATTACTTCACAAATTTGTTATAATATTCTACAAATTTACATATTGATATCACATGATACCAATTATTAAAACTCCCACTAAATAAATGATTTTCTTCAAATTATTATCCCATATCAACATATATATCTATGAAACCAAATTTTTCTCCCCCTTGACAATATTATTAAAAAAGGATGATAGAGGCCATAGAAATACATACCTAAACCAGGGAGAGAGGGATAATGGATTCCCATATTCATCTTATGTATATAAAAATCATTATTCGGTAAAGGTTTTATGAATATGTATGAAACTTGTTCCATTATTTTAAAAAATTCCAAATTCTATTCATTCTTTGTTATAAGTTATTTGATGATGTGATATTTGATATCAATATAATTTGAATGATAATGTTCTATAAAATTTTTTGTGACATTTATATTACTTTTATAATTAGAACCCAAGATAAGGGGTAACTTTAATTCAACATGAATATATCCCAACTAATTTTTCATCAATATAAGTTGTGTTTTAACTTTAGTGGCATAAATATATTCATCATCAATCATACTAAATGTTATAAATTTTTTATATTTATTATTAAATATCATAAAACATTTTCCTAAAAAGAACAACTCCACCAATTTTAGATCATATATCATCCACACATACTACACAATTAGAATATGTATAAGTAAAAAAATAAATGTTTCCTATGCTGTCATAAATAATACTATACTCTATTGTTCCTTGGATATATCTGAGAATTTATTTTCCTACCAAGAGATATGATTATTTTCCCGCACTTTCAAAACATTTACATGATGTAGGGGATATAATATATTTGTTATTGAAGCTTTCAGATATAAAAATCATTGAATACACTTCTTAAATTATATATAACTCACTTCCTTTCCTTCACAATATTTATACATTATGGTTCCCACTAAAATTGGAGTTAAAAGATTTTCTTAATTTTCCATGCCAAATTTCATAATATGTTCCTTTGTATACTTTTTTTTGAGACAGAGAAATAATTATAATTTTGAATTATTTATAAGTCAATAAAATATGTCATTTCAGAAAGAGAAATCATTTCAAATATCATCATCATCTCTTCAGAAAACTTTTTAAAAGATCCTCCATCAATCCTAACAATGATATTATCATCAAAATATATGGTTATAATAAGAGAGATCTTATGATTTAATTAGATGTAGATATTATTGTTTACTCTTCATTTCCTAAAGACCAACATTATTATGTAGGAATCAAATTTGGAATACCAATCCCTCATATATTGATTTTACCAATACAATTATTTCTTTATCTTAGACACATATCCTTCATCTTTTCTAATTATGAATCCACATAGTTATTCAATATAAACTTATTCATCATGTTCTACATTAGAAAAATATTACATTACATCCATATAAAAAGTATTATTACCTTGTTCTGAAATAATTGAATGAAATATTAAAATTTCTTCTAACCATATTACTGGTCACATAAATATAAATTATTTAAATTTTTTAGTAAACATTAAAAACCAGACATGAATTGTTTCTTATCACTTATCCATATTCATTTAGCTTTTTCTAGAACAACCAATTTGTTTGAATAATATTTTTCTTATTTTTTATGTACAATTTCAAATTTATTATTATTCTATATTTTTTCCAACTCCTAATTCATAGAATGAATCGATTATTTCTTCTCCAATGAATCAATAATAGATTTTTTTTATCATCATTTGAATACAAGGAAGTATTTTAAACAAATAGTTATGTTATTCTATTTTTATATTTTTCTTGTTGATAAACAATTATGTTTTTTACATCCACCTTTTTCATTACCCTGGGATGCGATGTATGATGTTCTTCCTCAATACTAGAAATGTTTGAGTTATAATCTTTAATTTTTGTAGAATCAACCTTATGAGATATTTTTTCAGGTTTCTCAACAATAACTAATTCATTTCCCTATATTCCATATTATCCTGTGACTTTTCAAACTTATTATTATAAATTTTTTGAAAATATTATACCAATAGAACCATCTATCCACCATATTCATTTTCAAACATATATATCCTCCACCATTTGAAGCAATGTAAATAAAATTCAATCTACTCCTATTCGATCATATTTCCAAAATTTACAGTTTTTATTTTCATGATTTAGGGACTCACACAAAGCATTAAGTGTTTCAAAAAATGAAATTTCTTTATAAAACATTTCTTAAATAATCATAGCATAAAATGGTCATAATAAATAGTGATTCTGAATAAAAATAGTTATACTCACCACATTCCTCCAAAAATAGTGATAAATACTTGGATTGTTCAATATTGTACATCTTATCTCCACTGAACATATATTTTTTATTTCATCTAAATTTTTTTTTGTGGTGTGTATGTTGAACTTAAATAATGAATAATTAAATATTTTTTAAGACCATCTCTGAATTTTTAATTTCGTTCACTAGAATTATTGGTTTCCAATTTTTTCACAAAGTATCCGAATTCCTGCTCTATTTTTCCCTTCAAACACATAAATATTTTCAATTATTATGATTTATGTTTCAAAAAAATTATGAATATAATAATATTAAAATCATAAATGAATTAAATGATATACTTATCTTTTCAATTTCATTATTTACTCATGGGACCATGTATAAAAATAGAATTATCTCTCGGAGATTAGTTGAGTGAATTTTAACATTATTATTCATTGAGTTTGTAATTTTCAATTTTTAAAAAATAAGAAAAAACCAATATCTTTTTATAATAATATCAGACATATCACAGACACTTTTACAATTTGTTAAATTTATCATATTCCTTTAACACATATTCCCCAACATTTTATGACAAATATTTTTCCTATATCATTAAAATATTACATCAATTTTGTACACCACTATCATAAAAAAGTTCCCCATTATACACATAACTCTCATGAAATTTTTTCCATATTATATTATTTTAAAAAAAAAAGTTCTCAGAAAAAAAAATTATTACTTTCATCCCAAATTAGTGAAAGACATAACAAGTTTTGATTTAGATGATCAATAAAAAAAGCTTTTTGGATATCAATTATTATTCCCTAATAACCGAAAATCCAAAATTCTCAGGATTACTTATTTGAGTGGATTGTATCTCCATCAAACATTTCATTAACATAATCACAGGAATATTAGAGTGTTGTCTATTGAACCAACACATTTTTTTATTTCCAAATCCACCAAATTGTCAATAGTGTCCATAGAAATAATTTTTTATTCTATAACTTTTATATGGATTGGAATTGTAAACATGGATTTCTAAAAAATTATTACTTTAGAATTTAAGAATTTTATGAGTCCAAAAGGTTATATTATATTTAAAAAATTTATTCTTTAAATTAGATTTCTTCCCATTGAAAATAATATCTTATAGTAGTATCATTTGATTCTAAATATGAAATTTTCAAAACATTTAAATTATAAATTTTTTGGTTTTGGATACATGCTTAATTTTTTAATACTTCTTAAAATTTTGAAAATATACATTTTTATTACAACAATTGAAGAATTTTCGTGTCCTTAATTGCTCCACACTTATTATAACTTTCACTAGTTTCAAATGTTTTTTTTTTGAATCTTGTGACACCCAACTAAATTTTAAATATTTTTCTGAAAAATTTATAAATTTTCCTCTATTACTTTTTACATTAATCCAAGATATTAATTTAAACTAATTTCTTATTCAAGGTATTTCCTTATATGATAAATATATTCCAGTAACATAGTTAATTATTTAAGAAAGTTTTATTGATTTTTTTCTATAGAACATTTTTCATCAATTTTATTATCACGTTTTCATGCCTTATAATATTTAAAATAAATTATTTCAACTGTATTTTCCGATTACATTTTAATTAAGTATCTTCTTATAAACTATTAAATTTATTAATATAAAACTCTCCATTATTTAATTTGGAAATAAATGTGTTTTATATAGTAATTTTAGTGAATTTTTTAGTTTCATCTTCATAATAAGCATCTTTATGATCCGTAGACAAAAGGATTCAACATTTGGATTTTTATAATGTTTTCATTCTTTCCCTCCGAATAAGATTTATGTTTTTTAAAATGTATATTAAATGTTCTTCTTGACTTTCTATCATTTTCATCACATTATTCTCCACCATTATTTGAGTTACATTTGTAGAAAAATTCTCAATAACTCTACATCTAAAAAAAATTATTGGTAAATTACATTTTTAATTTAATATTAACCTTTTAACATTTTGAAAAAAAAGGAAAAAAATTTTAAAATTTTTATTAACCTCGTCTCCAGTGTTAGAGTCACCAAATTCTAAATATTTTATAATTTTCTAATATTTTCCTTCCCAAGTTGCTTTGAAGAAAAATTGTTGATTAAATTTTTATTTTCATTCCGTAACATTATCTTATATCATTTAATATGTAATGAGAGTTCTATATATGTCATCTAAAGAGAGAGATTCAGGATATCTATCTTCCAATGATGAACTTTGGTATCAATCTGTTCATGAAGAATTCATAATATTTTATCACCAACTATTGAATATTATATATTTTTTCAATGAGATATCATTACACTTATAATGTTATTAATCATTTTGAAGAAGTATCAAATAGATTCATTGTCACCATTTTTTGTGTTCTCTATACTACATCCTACAGATTTTGAAAAATTATTTATTCTCCATCATTTTACCTTTGTAGATATTTTTCAACTTTTCCCAAACAACATTGGTAGTTTTAACTCAATTTACCCTATGAAATTTTCTTTCAAATAGTGAAGAATGTAAATAATTTTTATCACTTCCATCACTCTCTAAATTTTTCTTATCAGAAAATGTAAGAGGAAGATTCTCAACATGTGTGTAAATCTATGTTTAGTAGCCTCCAAAAATCCATAAATATGGGACATAAGATATAGAAACATTCAATATTTATATTTATGGTTGTTAATTCCATATAAAACATAAAACCCTTAATTTTTCACAAAATTAAAACTATCCATAGAATCTTGTCTTCAAACAATATTATTGTTTCAATGTATGGAACCCCACTCTGATACTAAATGAAAATTCCAATATTGGGTAAATGTAATCACTGATAAGGGTTGGAGGTTAATTACTGATAATTTTTTTTAGGTAATATTTTTTCTAAAATAAATGTCTCCTACTAGTAAAGGTTTATAAATTTATGAAAAAAACATTCAAACATATCCATAATAACAATATAATTTACATAGTTCACTACTCAATAATAGTATCTAATACTTATCATGGTTTGGAAATAATACAATAACAAAAAATCAACTAGAATATAATCATTTTTATGTGGTTATAGAAAGTATGAAATATGATTTATCTATCTATTTTATATGACCATAAATGAGTCTATCCAATTATTTCTTCAGTAAACTAGTACCCTAATATTTCCCTTGAATTTCTTCATTTTGAAATGTTTTTAACTGATTATTCTATCAAATTATATCTATATAATGTAATTTTATTAAACGTTTCTCTAAAGAAACCTAACCACAATTTCTCAGAAATCTATCAAATCTTTTGAACAAAAATTAATAGATTACTTGGATGGAAATAACCTTCTCAAAACTCTATCGAGAAGCTTTTTTACTAATGAGTTCCACAATATCTTCTTTTGTATAATTTTTATGAGTGTTTCTTCAATCTATATTCTTTTCTCCATATGTTATTTATGGAATCTCATTTCAAATATAATACTTTAATGCTCTTACGTTTTCAAGTGAATCGTATTTTTTACTTTGTATGTCCACACCTTAACACAGGTGTGCTCGAAATAAAAAATAAGGGAACTCAAAATTATCTTCCCTCTCAATAAATATTCCTAATTAAAATCTCTTTTATAAATAAGAAACTTAATAAAACTTCTAAAATATTATAGGCTCTTCCAAAAAAATCAAACAAAAATCAACCAAAAATTCTTCTTCAAAATTATTTTCCTCCGAAAACTTCATCTAAAAAAACAACCAAAAAATATTCATAATATTTTTTTATATGGAAACTATGTTTTCTTAATTGAGTCCGATTGTTTCAGTCCATAGAACTGATTACAATAAAAAACATGAGTTCTAATATCTTTAAAAAGCTTCTTCAACCATTCACTTTTTATTCTAATACTTCAAAAATCAACATCAATACTATGTATAGAAATCAGAGTCTGGAACATCTAGTGTCTCTCTTTTATGATTCAAATAAATCTAGTAAATCCTATAGTGGTCACACGTAAAACAGTTATAATTATCATTCATTAAAAAACCAAAATCTCTCCAAAACATGAAATTTCTACAAATTATCCTTCTGAAGACTTTATACGGTATGATATTTATAGAAATTATTTATTTAGTAAACCACATTCATCAATAACATTATTGATTTTTGTAGTTTCAAAATGTCAATAAATCATATTCATTTCAACATTATAAGGAACATTTTACAACCAAAACTGTATCAAATTTTATTACCAGATGTTATTTAAAAACCTTTAATAGAAAAACGTTACACCTTTAATAGTTAGGTGATCTCTATCCAAAACCCTATATATAAAATTCTATGTCTGGAAATATGCATTCCAAACAACCTCAATTACTCATTTAGAAAAAGAAATTATCATCAGGTTTTTCATTTTGTTAAAAAACCTAAGATCCTTATAACATCATCCGATTTATTATGAAACATCTCTTTTGAAATTTTGTGTTTGGTATTCCTCCTTAGTCTATTTGATATCCTCTTCTCTGAAAAGATATTTTGTAAAATAGGTACCGCAAGAAAACCAAATTCAGAAAAGAAAAAATGAATTGATTGAATTTGTTAACAAATGTATACCTAATCCTCTATGTTTAAATTTATTCTTCAGATCTCAAGTTTTTAAAAATAAAAGTTATCCTCCACAATGAAAAAAACACAAAAACACTAGAAACCAAAAAAAATAGCAGAAAAAATGGTCTTAATAGAAAATCATCCACAGATAGAGTTTGATAACCTTTTTAGTGATGACTACTACTTAAAAACATTGGGGTAAATTTCCATCCAAGAGCTATTATTTTTACAATATAACAGTCTTTCTATTATATTTTACGCATCATTATGTACCAATATCTAAAGTATTTCCCTTAACATGATTCAAATTGGATCATTTTGAGTACATAAAATTTATTTTGTCATTTATTGAGAGATTCGAGTTGGTGATGTTCGCTAATATATAATAAATGTTTTATGTATTATGGAGATATATTTTTTGATAGATAGATTCTTGGTTGAATAAGAAAAGGTTGAAGGTACTGGTGTATATTATCATGTATAAAATTCATCATCTATAATAGAATTCCATCAAACATCAATGTTATTACTTAAGAGTTAGGTGGATGTGTTGTATCAGGCCTGAGGATCAAGAGTCGATGAGTTTCATAGTGGATGAAATCAACATGGGTATAAGATATTTAATGTCTATATAGGATGAGATCACATATAACATGGATTATCAACATAACATGAAATATTGGGTTGTAAGTTAATATATGAAACTCTATGTTAAGAGTAGTTGTCTGATAGAGGACCACTTAGACGTGGAAAGGGTGATCTTCAGGGAGGATATTTCAGCAAATGATACAAAAATGCAATAGGAAGTGGAGTTGATGGAGGAAATCAATATAATCTTCTTCCACCACAACCAAAAAAGATATTTCATTCGAGGACTAGTGAGTGGTCTCTATGTATGTGTCCAGATGAATGCAATAAATACTTTAAAAAGGTGGTGTCTAACATAATCTGAGGCCTAATTTTTTTAAACCCGACTGTTGAACACAAAATAATAAACATCAGTTCAATACATTCCTTTTTTATATCCCTATTATTATAGAAAAATATTATGGTAGATCTATAAACAATAACATTGTTTTAATATTCTTCTACCAAGAGTGATAAACTGCTCAGTAGCATTTTCCAAATATGTGAGGTGGTTATTAGTGGAGAGATGTTTTTATGTTACAATGTTATAGTCATCAATGATATGTGCACAATTTTATGTATTATGAACTGAATATTCATAGTTTGTTCCTTGATACACTACCAGAATTTGTGAGTTATCTGTTTCCAAGTTGATGGATTGAGATTCCCCTTCATGGGAGAGTAGTGCCTTAAAAATAAAAAGGAATGTATATGTATGGGAATTTATGATATATCACCAATCAGTTAGTTATTTTATCCACATATATGGAATGGTCTTCAAATTATTATCATAATTTCGTGGATCAGGAGTAAATGAATGATTTTTTTGTCACTTTTAGGGATCTTCCCTCAAATAATTTCATATTTTCTGTTAATCTGTACCATTATGACACTGTGATATCTTCTATATCTTATCAGATATCCCCAAATATTTTTAGAGAGTATAAATTATAGTTATAGAAAATTATGGAGATATGTTTCATCAAAACCATTTTTCCTCACCAGGTAAGCTCTTGTGTTTTCACCGTAAAGATGGATGGGATTAGGTGGAACAATATTGATAATAATCAATTGAATTAGGAGACATCCAAGGAAAAGTACCCTTTTTTATGATCGGTGACCTATTTGAAAAATGAATGGAGTGATGTGGTTCTTAAATATGGATATTATGTCAACCTTCCACCATCTATTCATTTTCAAGTAGAATATCTTGATAATATCCATGAAATATATCTATAGCCATTATTTGATTTTGGTGATACCCTTCGATGTGATAAAAATTATAGTGGTGTTCATATACAATATGAGGAAGATCAGTCAACCCTTATTAGGTTTATTTATGGTTGTATTCAGCAATAAATTCTGAATTTATTTATAATAAAAGGATGATCATGATTTAAATCTAGTAGTTGGTATATACATTCATTGTTAGATCCATCTATTGAGAATTATATTGAAGATCCAATTATGGACACTAGATATCAACATTTTCATCCATGTCACCTCTCAGGGTGGAGTAGTGATGGTCCCAAAAATTATCAACAAACTTCTTCCTTGGGACCCACCAAAGAGTATGTTTTAGGTGTGAAATATCCTTAGTTTTTTTGGTTACTATCGGAGATACATTGATTATTTCTCATGGATTGTGAGTCCCATTACATCCATTACATAACTATGACATACATTCATTTGGTCATGTCGATGTTAAAGATATTTCATGGATCTAATGAAAATGTTTAAATGTTCTTTTTAAATGTGGTTATTTAAGTAGGGAGTGACATGAAATTTTTTTTGTGACGAATATGGATCTACACATGGATGTTTGTTTTTGAAGACCCATATAATGAATTCTTGTTGGTCCAAATAATTGAGACCTAACAAAAATAACTATATAACCCATGATTAGGAGTTGGAAATAGTAGTTCTTTCCTTAAGGACGTGGAGGCACTACCTTCTTGGTGAGCAACTCATATTAATTATAAAGCCTAAGATTCCAAGGTACATATTTAATCAAAGCGGGCATAAAATTATGCTAAGATGATAGTTGCAGTTCATATAGGACTATGAATTAGACATTGTCTATACCAAGTTAAACAATAATGTGGTGGGTAATGTACTTAATAAGAATTTTAGTTCTCTATTATTTGGGGTTGTTTCACAATATTTGGTGTAGAACCCGATGTTTTAGGTATGTAGACTTTTTTATGCCTTTTTTGTGTTTTAATGTTGTTGGGATTAGTTGGGAAGAGGTTGGTATATTTTCGAAGGGTTTTGAATACGTTTGGAGGCTTTTCATAGGGTGCGCGGTTTACGCACAGTTAGGGGAAATCATGTGGGTTCTCCAGGAAACCATACAAGAGGAGACTGTGGGATTCGCATTGCCTATACACAGTCTTGCAAACCATGTGAGGCAACTGTGCATACCCCTTCCATCGAAGAAGTGGTGTGCGCAAGGTTAGCAGACGGTTTACCAAACAATTTGGTATAACCCTGCATCTACTTAAAAATAGGGGTTTAAAATCAAAAATCACTTGGGGATGCCTCATTTTGTTTCTACACTCTCCCAATAGACCCACAATCAGGATTTTCAGTTCTCAAGGGTTGGAGGGGATCTCCCACTCATTTTGTAAGATATTTGAAGGGGTTTCCAGGTGTTTTGATGGTGGTTTCTCCCAGGTAAGTATCTCATCTTGGTTTTTTTATGGTGTCCTCTATATCTATATCTCCATTTTTCTCAGTTTTCTTGATCTACAAACATTATGTGTAGATTTAGGGTTTTTGTATCCTTGTTTTTTGATTTTAATGGTTTTGGATGATAGCGAATGAGATCTATAGTGATTTTAGTGTAGTGTTGTCCGAGAATGGGGTTTCATTGCTTGTCAGTCAATTTCACTGGAACCCTAAAGGTAGGTGGCTTCTCTCTTGACTCCACTTGGTATGAATTAGTGTAATTTGTTGCAATAATTATTTTTTCATTGAAATTAATTGTGTTAATGATATGTGAATCTTTTTGGAATCCCATTTGGTGGTAATTTGAGGATTTTGGAAAAAATGGGTTATTATTGAAAATAGGAGCTAGCTGTGTGATTTTAAAATAGTTATTTTAAAATCTTTACTGGTTGATTATTAAAAATGTTTGGTGAATGATTGTTATCAATCAAGATTTTGTTTATTGAAATGGGATTGTTCATGGAAAATTGGTTTAATGGTGTTTTAAATAATGGGTGATTTATTGAAGTAAATTGACATGTGATGGGAATGTTGGCGTTCTTTTATGTGGCCTTGGTGTGTTTTTCTTTTTGTTTGATTAAGTGTTATGGGTTTTTCTGATTGTGTGGAATTGGGTGAGAAGTATGACTATAAAAAGGGGTTGGATATTGGATTGAAGGGGCACCATCAATAGATATTTGGGTGGGAAGTTCCCCTAGTCGGAAATGTTGTGAGCGAGAAGGATAGAAGCTTCATTGTTTGGGTTTCATATTATTTATTGCTTTGCAAGAATGAATTTGGTGTGCCAATGTGAAATGTTGAAGTGTCTTATGGAATGGTTTTGGATTTCCCTTATTTTTGATGGAATTTTATGGGTTTGTTTGGCATGTTGAATGTCATTTCACTATTGAATGGTTTATTTAAACTATTTTATATAAATTTTATAACTGTTATATCTTAGTGGCATGTATAGAGAAGTCAGTATTTCTATTCCTCCCAAGATTTGGAACTTGGGTGATTCTATTGAATGTTTTATATAAACAATTTTATATAATTGTGATAATAGTTAAATCCTCATGGTGTGTGTTGGGAAGTCATTTGGGTAAACCCTACTGAGTATTTGTACTCACCCCCAGATTTGGAACTTGGGTGCTTTTGTAGATGTTGTATTCCAGGACACTGGTTAGAGTAAAGAATCTCATTTTTCTAGAGGGTTTGAATGATGATTTGGATATGTTGTGGTGCTTGGTGCATGGTTAATTGTGTGCAACTAGGGACTGTGTCATAGTTCTGTTGGAGTCTTGTAGTAGTCTTTCCATTGGTACTCTGATTTTTTATTGGATGTATTTGGCATGTGTGGATTGATATGGATTCGTTGGTTGTATTTTGGTAATGTATCTGTTTGGTTATTTTCTCAACATGCATCATATAGTATTTGATCATGTATTGTTTGTTTTTTGGTTGAATCTCAAGGGAAAATTGTTCCCCAAATTCTTCTTGAATCCCTCAGCATTTATTACTATCCTTGGCACCTTGGGAATGTCTTTTTAGGCCACGTAGAATTCCTCTTCACTCCCAAGCCAATGGGATGGGGTGGGATCTTATAAGCGGTATAATTATGTTCGGTCCTTGACTTTCATGTGAGAGCAGTTGTTCCATATTTTATATTAATCGTTGGTCTTGATGTTGAGATTCATTCTTGGCTAATTCAATGAGTTTGGATGGAAGTAAGATGTAGGATTGTAGGAAATTGGAATGTATATCATAAAAGGACCTATCTAACACTTTTATGATGAACTTCATGTTACAAGGGAGATGGGTATATAAGTTTTTAGAGACAGGTATAGGAATTGGATATCTCATTGTTTTGTGTGTAGCAAATGAGATGATCATGTCTTGCATGAATGAAATGAATTCCCACTAGGATTCATATTTCAATGGGGTATAATGATCTATGCTGTGATATGAATGTTTTTATTTTGAATATTTTTATTGGGATTCAAAATGGAAGGATTTGAAACATGGAAACATGTGGTAATTTGATAATGGGTTTATTTTCAAAACATTGTGTATTTTTCACTATAGTACAACATGTGAAATGTGAACATGTGGAAATACTGGTTGTGATAGTAGTTAAGTAATGGAATTATTTCCAGTTAAGGGAGTAAACTTATGGTTGTTTTTTATTGATAGAAATGGAACCATGTAGGCATTGTAATGAACAATAGTTGGAAGCTACTGAAAATGTCTTTGTACCTGATCCTTAGGAGAACCAGTATCTATTGCATTGTATAGTAAAAGATTTACATGATATGAAGAGTGGGAATAAGATAGATTAACAAAAATATGTCGATCATGCGGATCAGTTTCAAGGGAAGAATCCACCCATGTTTAGGGATGATTCGGAACCAGAAAGGGTTAATCATGGTTCAACAGAATGAAAAGGATAATTGACTTTTTCAGAACACTGGAAGAGTTGAAACTAATATTATCTAGGTATATGTTAGAAGAAATTTCCCCTCAGCGGTGGGATCTTGCTGTCCAAGCTAGTATGGAGCAAAGTGTGACATGGGAGGTGTTTGAGGAATTATTTAACAAAAAATTATACCCTCATACATTTATAATTCAGCTTACAATGGATTTCATTATATTGAATCCAAGGAACATAGTGATGATGGAATATGTGGCTATATTTATGAACATAGTGTTTTTTGTACCTGAGGTGGAGGGTAGTACATCGTTAAAGGAACGATTTTTCGAAGTTGGGTTGAACCCGGAAATTCGTTCCAAGATAGTGATGTTGTGTATAGATGATTACACAAAATAGGTGAGTCAAAATTCAGTGGATGAGTGGGATATTGTTGTGGATACATGCATGGGAAATATATTGGTACCCATGAGAAATAGTGGGAACTCGAACGCTGGGTTCAAGTGGAAGAGGAAAACTTAATTCTATTATGGGAGTACGGCTTATTCTCCGACAACAAGATCAGTGAATCTTATTTCTAAGCCTCAAAGCAATCCCATATGATTTTAGTGTGCTTGTACGAGCCTCATAAAGAGGGATTGTATGTCACAACCTCGACCATGTAATAATTGTAAGCATATGGGGCATCTGAAGCGTTATTGTCGTAATACTCCAAGGTGGGGTGTCTATGAAACTCCTTAGGGGTCGCAGGGGTCTTATGCCTCGACAAGACGGGGCAGAAGCATACATCTTGGTAGCAAATTAATGTGGCTCAGGATGATTCTTGAAATACCATGACTCCTAAACTAGGTAATATAGAGTAGAGTGTGGCAATCAAGCAGTTATTTGCAGTTGAGCAGGTTGTGGTGGATGATCAGTTGGGACCATCCACAGTGTGAGGTATGGTTATTTTAAATTCTATATTGATGAAAGATTTATTTGATACAGATTCTTCAAATTCTTTTAATTTTTCCCGCATAGTTGATTTTTTTGGGATTACATGTGGAAATGATTTCTTTTATTTTGAAACTACATTCTCCTCTAGGTCAAGGAATGTGTCATGCTTTCCTCTGTAGAGCATGTTGATTAGTTTTGGATGGCATTAAATTGATGTCATATTTCACAGTGCTTGGGATGGATACTTATGATATAATACAGGAAATGGATTGGTTGTATATGTTTAAGGTCCATATCGATTTCTATCCGAGGACGACTAGTTTTACGATAGAAGATGGAATTGAACATCTATTTAGAGTGAAGATGATTGAAAAGTTGTATGCATCAGATTTTTTGGCACCAATTATTGGCCTGATCTTGTATCAGTTTAAGGCCTTTTTTGGAATATGTGGAATGAGTTGAAAATATTGTTCTTATGGTAGTTATAGATCAGTTTATAGATTTATTTCTTGAATAATTCTATGGGTTTCCACCTGTGGGAGGAGTGGAGTTTATGATCGGTCTCCCTCAAGGGAATAGTCCTATCTCACATCAGTATTATAAAATGTCCTGGCATAACTCTAAAAATTAAAGGTGCAGTTTTAAGATTTATAAAACAAAGGGTTCGTCCATCATAGCACGTTTTTGTGGGTAGCTCTGGTTTTGATTGTTAAAAAGTCAGATGGAACCTTGTGGCTCAGTGTTAATTATCGTAGACTTAATCAGGATATGATAAAAAATTGACATCCACTTCCACACATTGATTATTTTTTGGGCTAGATGAGGGGATCTCAGTGGTTCACCAATATTAACATAAGATCAGGGTATCACCAATTGCGGGTGATAAAGGAGGATATTCTGAAAATAGCTTTCAAAGTAGATATAGCCATTATAAAAAGGTGGGAATGCACTTTGGTCTAAATAATGCAGCAGTGGTGTTCCTAGAAATGATGAATTGGATATTACAGAGATATATGGATTATTTTTGTGTTTTATTTGTGGATGATATGCTAGTGTATTCGAGGGAAATGGTAGATCCTGAGAAAAACTTTGATATAGTGTTTTTGATTTTGTTGGATCAATGGTTGTATGCCAAATTGTCAAAGTGAGACTTTTGGATACTGGAGGTTTGTTTCCTTGTCCATGTTATTTCTGAGAGGGGTGTTTCAGTTGATCTAGAAATGATAGAGAATGTTATCTCATGGAAACCACTATAGATCGTTTTCAATATACAGAGCTTCCTTGGACTAGCTGGGTATTATCGATGTATTGTTCGTGATTTATAATGATTGGATTTGCCGATGATAGCTCTGACAAAGAATAATGTTTCATTTGAAAGGGATTAGCAGTGCTAGAAATGTTTTGAAGGGCTAAATGGTCACCTTACATCAGCAAAAATCTTAGTCTTTCTCGAACCCAGAAAATGGTACGTGGTGTATTGTGACACATTAGGATCTGGGTTAGTGTGTGTTCTCAAGCATGGGGGATCATGTGAATGCCTATGGATCACAGTAGTCGACGGTGCATGAGATGATCTACCCAACACTTGATTTGGAGTTGGTAGTAGTGTTTTATTCTTAAAAAATGTGGCGTCATTATCTCCTCGGTGAGAAATTTATAGTGTTCACTAACCATAAGTGTTTAAAGTATACTTTATCATAGATAAATTTGTTCTTGTGAAAAATGAGATGGATGGAGTATCTCCAGATTATTGAATTTGACATAATTTACACACTGGGTAAGGTAAATTCGGAGTAGGACACATTAAGTAGAAAATCATATGCTCAAGTGGTGAAACAAGCATAAGAATAGTGGTAATTGATGTCGGTCATAACCTACATGAGGTTGGACATTGTGGACTGGGGTGACAAAGAAATCATTATTCTGGTTTCATTGGTTCTTAACTTGGCTAGTAAGTTTAATGAAGCACAGACATCAGATTCTGCGTGTATGGTGATGGGGTCAAAACTTAATGGTGGGGAGACCATTGATAACTAGTAACTAAATGGTAATTCAGACTTGTGTTTTTGAAATCCGATGGTGGTACCAATGTCTTTCTAGGAAGAACATATTAGGTCTTATCATCATTCTAGGTGGGTTTTCCATCCTGTAATTTAGACGATGTACAAGGCATTGAAGGTGCAGTTTTGGTGGGATGGTATGAAAAGGGATGTGGTCGGGTTTCTCTCGAGATGCTTGACTTGTCAGGAAGTCATGTAAGAGAATCATTGACCAGCAAGCATGTTGCTGTCTTTACCCATCCTAGTTTGGAAATATGAGTAGATAGAAATGGATTTTGTGATTGGACTTCCAAGAATGTCTTGGAAACAAAATGTTATATGGGTGATTGTAGATCGGCTCACTAAGTCAGCCCATCTCATCCTGATTCATGAATTTCATATAGTGGAATATCTACCCAAAATATATATCTGGGATGTGGTAAAGCATCATGGTGCTCTTATTTCGATGGTATCAAATAGGGATATGAGGTTCACATCTCATTTTTGGAAATCCATGCACCAATCCCTTGGAACATAGTTGATTATGAACACGGAATATCATCCATAGATGGATGGCCAATCTAAGAGGATGATATGAACCTTAGAGGATATGTTAAGGTCTTCTTTGATGGATTTATCTGGTTCATGAAAGGAGCACTTACCATTGGTGGAGTTCTCCTATAATAACAGCTATCAGGATTCAATAAAAAAGGCTATATTTCAGGCTTTGTATGGGCGTCCATGTTGTTCTCCACTATATTGGGTGTAAACGGGTGAGAATTCGATGATCAGACCATGCCATGTCTAAGAGACTACAAAAAAGATGAAGTTGATCAAGAAGTGGATGGATATGGCACAAATTCGTTAGAAATTTTATGTGGAACATCACCATTGACCATTTTCATTCGAGATGGGTAATCATGTGCTTTTAAGAATCTCTCTAAGTTAGGGGTTTCATTAGTTTGGGAAGAAAGGGAAGTTATCTTTGAGGTATATTAGGCCTTTTGAGATATTTGAGAAGATTGTTGAGGTGTCTTATCTTTTGTAATTTCCACTATGGTTTAATTTGGATCACAATGTGTTTCATGTGATTCAGTTGAAAAAATATCAACTGTATCATGATGATGTCATTCGTTGGGATCATGTTGAGCTAGAACCGGATGCTTCCTTAGTGCATGTTCCAGTGTGGATTGTAGATAGCCCAGAGAAAGTCTTTCATGTAAAAATCAATGGTTTAGTTTTGGTGTTGGGGAATCATGGAAATATTCAAGAGGATACATGGGAGTGGGAGAAAGAGATGATCGAGAAATGGGCCGAGCTCTTTCGACAATGCAATAGTTCTCTACTTTCTGAGGATGGAAAGTATAATGGTGGGGAGGATTTAGAACACCTGCTTGCAGTATGTCCCCTTTTTATGTATTTCTATGTGTCTAATGTACTTGGGATGAGTTGGGAATAGGTTTGAAGAGTTTAGAATGGTTTTGGATAAGTTTGGAGGCTTTTCTAAGGGTGAACAGTTTGAACACGGTTTGTGGAAATCGTGCGGTTTCTCAAAAAAATCGTGCAGAGGGAGATAGTGGGCTTTTCATGGCTTGCGTATGGTTTTACAAATTGTTTCAAGCAACCATAATGACCCCTTTTCTCGAGGAAGTGTTGTGCGCACCGTTAGTTATCTATTTACCAAACTGTGTGGTCTAACCGCACAACCAATAAAAAATTGGGTTTTTTTATCCAAGCTCCATCGAGGTTGCCTCATTTCATTCCAAACACTCTACCACTCGAGCCTCAATCGAGTTTTTCAGTTCTCAAGCGTTTTATGGGGCTCTCTTTCTCATTTTGGAATCCATTCGAACGGGTTTCCAAGTGGTTTGAAGGTGGTTTCTCCGGGCTAAGTCTCTCCTCTTGGTTTAATTTTGGTTTCTTGTAGATCTACATCTCCCTCTATCTCATTTTTCTATATCTACACCCATAATGTATGGATCAAGGATTTTTGTTGCATTGGGGGTTGATTTTAAGGCTTTTGGTTGATAGGGAAGGGAATCTGCAGCAGTTTTAGTGGAGCAGTTTCCCGAATTGGGGTGTGGTTTCTTGTAGGTCGATTTCACTGGAACCATAAAGGTATGTGGCATCACTCTCAAATCCACTTGTTTAGAATTACTGTCCTTGCTTTAAATTAAACTATTTTCCTTTAAAATAATTATGATAATGATGTTTCAATCTCGTTGGAAACCCATTTGGTGGTGATTTGGGGATTTTGGGGGAAATGGATTATTTTTTCCAAAAGGGTCTTATTATGTGATTCTAAAATGGTGATTTTAAAATAATTAGTGGTTGATTATGAAACATATTTTTTGAAGGATGTTTATTAGTAAAGATGTTGTTTATTGAAATGTTTTTGGGCATGGAAAATTTGTTAATGGTGTTTTCAAAAAATGGGTGATTTATTGAAGTGAATTGACATGTGATGGGATTGATGGATTGATTTTGTGTGGCCCTGTGGATTTATGCTTATTGATTTATTAAGTATTATTGATTGTGTGGATTGTATCGAAGTGGGTGGGTAGTACCACTATAAAAATGGGATGGATAGTGTATGGAAAGGAAACCATCAAAGGTTAAGTGGGAAGGAAGTACCACTAGTTGGAAATGTAGCGAATGGGTTGGGAAAAATCTCCACTATTTGGGTTTCTTATTATGTGTGGCATTGCAAGATGGAATTTTTTGTTCCAATGTGAAATAGTGAAGTGGATTATGGCGTGGTTGTGGTTTTCCATTATTTCTCATGGCTTGGTAAGGGTGTGTTTGGCATGTTGTATATTGTTGAACTATTGAATGTTTTATATAAACTATTTTTTATAAATGTGATATTATTTTAATCCTTGTGGCCTGTGTAGGTAAGTAATTTGAGGAAACCCTACTGAGTATTTTTACTCACTCCCTGCTTTGGAACATGGGTTCTTTTGTAGATGCTTTTTTCCGAGACACAGGTAAGAGTAAATCATCTCATTTTTCTAGGGATTCAGCATGATGCTTTGGAGATGTTGTAGTTATTTGAGCAAGAAGCATGGCGTGGAACAATGGATGGTGTCCTAGTTATGTTGGAGTATTATAGTAGTCTTCCACATGGTACTATGATTTTGGATTGGTTATATTTGGAAATTGGGATTGTTATAGTGTAGTTTGTTGTCATTTGGTAATGTATCTGTTGGGTTGTTTTGTCGTCATGCATCATATAGTTTTTTGATCGTGGATTGTTTGGTTGTTTTGTTGAATCACTAGGGAAATCATACACTGATTTATTATTGAATCCATTAGGATTTATTCCCATAATTTAGACCCTTAGGAACTTCTCTTTAGGCCATGTAGAATTTCTCCTCCCTCTCAAACCAATTGGATGGGGTAGGATGTTACAGTTGGCCTCATTGCAGCCACCCACTATAAATATGAGAGACCTAGATTATCTTATATCAATGATGGCGGGAAATTAAATTATTTAGCGCATTGGGGAGTCCCTTCTGTGATACATTGTTTGGGAGGTTTTTCATGTCCATATATCCTCAACCAATACTTTATAGGGATATTTGAAAGGAATGGAAATTTTCAACCTCTTTTAGAGATGTATAATAGATCTAATCATGTTGTGTGAGGATGTTTTAAGGGTATTCCATAATTCAAACTTAGGGGTACATCTAAGAGTGACAATGATGTACCAATAAATTAGGATTTAGATTTGGTGGGTAGGTTTAGAACATAATTTTTCCCATTTTATCTCCCAATACCTCAATTTTTAGTATGTTAAAGAATATAAAAATGTTTCATTATGTTTTTTATAAACCCTTGTGTTTTGAAAGTGGTAGTGGGATCAAATATTAATATACTTCACTGTGATACCTTTAAAATCATTTAATATCCCTGATTCAATCTACGTGATCATTAATTAACTTATCAAGTCATCTTTTATTCTTAATATTTTAGAGTATAGACTTATGGAGGTATTGGGTTACTTTTACATGGATGAAACCATCTGAAAATGATGCAAAATTTATATCAGTATTATGGAGAATCTTATAAAAAGAATTAGAGACTCATTTTTTGATGACTATAGTTCATCACCCATAGAATAATCTACAATACAAGGAAACAATTCATATTATTAAGGATATATAGAGATCTTTTGTGTTTAATTTTTTTATATATTGGAATATTAGTTCCCTTTAATGGATTTTGTGTACAACAATATATACCACTCTACCAATGGTATGATGAATTCTAAGGGCATGTACTGAAAATACTATAAGTGGATCCTATGATTTTAAAATGTGATAGAGTCTTCACTAATGGGGTTTTATTTGGTATAGGTGATGATATGTAATATATAGGTGATCCAAGAGTGAGCGATACCACTGAAACCCATCAAAAGTATTATATAGACCAATGACGCAGACCTTTAGTGTATGATGAATAAGATCAAGTAGTCTTAAAGGCTTCATCATGGAATGGTTTGAAAACAACTGTTTAAGGAAGTAGTTACTCCCAAGATTCATTATTCCATTTAAGATACTATACATCATGAAAAAGTTTAAATACCACAAGGAGTTTCCCTCATATATGGATCAAGTATAAATTATTTATAGGTTGTAGATGAGGATATATGTACATGACTGATCACATTTAATTGATTAAGAAAAACATGAAATCAAAGATAGTTCCACCATCTCAATGTATCTGATAGGGATTGATGACCTATTGGAGTGGATTATTCTAAGGTAATCAATTCCATTGCATCATATCACTTAATAGTATATGAAACATTAGTATAAATCTATGGAGTTTGAGAACTAGATGTGCGCTTAGAACCCAAATTTTTTATTATGATTTAATTTTTGAGGGAAAAATAATTAATGGTGGATTTGATGTATCGATCATATTTTTTATTTTATAAATTATAATATTTTAAGAAATATTTTTTGTGGTTGTTCACTAAGATATCTTATCAGTTTTTTTCAATGGGATTTTATATAATATATTATTTTCAATTTTCACATTCGCAAAAAATGGTATTTTTCCCTAAATAAAGATTACTATGAGGAACAAATTCCATGGTTGTGTTTATAGCATGTGGTTTACCTTACAGATAGTGCAATATTTATTCACATTGATGTCCTTTTAATTGGATTATCATTTTTTGGAAATTATTGATTAAATTTATGATGTTATTTAGTTACCTATTTTTTATTTTTATATCCATTAGAAAGCCTAATATCTAATTTTTAAATCATATATAACTCTTAATCATAGATACACCCTCCCTAAACCTTAGAAATGTATAGGAAGATTGAGAGAGAATATAGGATCCAAAAAACATTCTCATTAAAGATATCTAGTGACAAACCAAACATGGATGTGATATTCCATGGTGAATTATCCAAATATGACGTGGCCACATTTTTTACTTATAAATACATTATTATTGATTCATTATATCTGTTAAACCCATTCATAATTCTAGAACACCTAATTTTGGGATTTTAATCCATGTTCTTTATTTGCACAGTCCCAGTGCTGCAAAATTACTAGGGATATGGGTTTTATTAATTAATTATCAACATGTGTACCCATTCCTAATCATATATTAATGGATTTCCAATAATACTCCATTATCCCCTCCCATTTTTTCTTATTTCATAAAATCACAAAAAGGTCGTCAGACTGAGGGTCGAAAAAAATGTGGTGAGTAGCCCAAAAGGGAGGTGGGGTCATAAAAGTGTGATGAAAAGTGGGTGATAGTGGAAGTGTAGATCTTTTTTAGATTATTCCAGTTGAAGATAAAGTTTAAATGGTGGGATTGTTAAAGATAGTGTCTCGAGCTGTTAGAGGAAGGCTCCTTCGATTTAAGAAGGCGACGACAACAATCCAACCACTACAGGGCATGAAACCCGTAAGGGTGACCCACTGCCTAGAATATCTGGACGACTCCAATGATAGGAAGTTCGTAGAGAAACATTATTATAATTTATTAATGGTATAGGCTGAGAATTACCTTCCACATGAGCCTATGAAATTGGTCCATGTGATAGCACATGGCACAATGTTAGTGCGGCCGACTTCCTAGGATGGTGCTCAAGGTGAGGTCTATGGAAGCCGAACTAGGTAACATGATGGCCGAAACATAGCGTGAGCATAAATTCCAAGGGTTCATGCAGGCACTTCAGTCATTTTCCACTACTCTCAATACACCATGTAGTGTACTCCTATCATTTTTCAAGAATTTCTCATCATAGGTTAGTTTGGAGAGAACAAATTACCTTTATTAATATTTTTCCATATACATCATAACAAAATGCTGATGTTGGTAATTTTGGAATATTTTCATCATAGAAATGATATTTTTAAGGTTAATATTAAAATGGTTTACATTGAAGATCAGGTATGTTGATTAAATAATTCACAAGGTTTGGTAAACCCTCATATATTTGGCACTACTCACCAAGGTGTGATTCCCCTGTATTATTGATGGTGTTGGGTACTTTCTCAACTAATAAATGAAACACAGCGTATAAGTGCTATATATATAGATTTAGGTACTAGCACATCTATTCTGGTCAATGTTAGGAGGTGTGCATACTCTATTTTACTTCATATAAGGTAATGTGAACTTCTTACTTTGGGTCAATAAGATTCTTTTGGTTTCATATTAGTTATTTTATAGCTAGGTTTTTAAGAAGGTTTTCTTCACCAATGTCTCAAGTAACATATTATAATAAATATATTGGTTTTCAGGGGGTCATTATTTCTTTATAGTATTTTGGTTTTGATCTAACATGTTATCTTATAATTCCAGTATTGTTTTAATGGGAAAATACTGGGTTTTTCTATACTCAACCATATATGGGAATCCTTGTCCACATGTATGATGTCTTATTTAGACAAAAATATCAATGAGGACATGGGTGGGAACTATCATTGTTGATATTAGTGTTACTATGAAGTGATTGTAACATGATAGGATAATTCCTAGAGATAGGTCACTATATGTACTTCTTCATCTCAGTTAATTGGTTATTTGTCCATTTTTAAAATTTACTGTATATATATCCTTCATTCCATTGTAGTTTTTTACTAGGTTTACCATTTTTAATCTTAGTGGTATTCATACATCTTTTATATATTATAGTTATTTTTATTTTTATATTCTATATTTTTATATCTTTTGTGAGAGAGTTTATTGTGTTTAGGTGAATTAGTATGAGACATCCCATAATGTGTGGAATGACTACTTGTTACTAGTCACTAATCACTATCCTTTAAAAGTTGGTCTTGGAGTGTGACTCGTGGACTATATAGGGAAAGATTGGGTCCCATGGGTTAAGTCATATTAATCAGTATTAGTCCACGAAAACCATGGGTATTCCCTAACTTTTTTATTAATCAATCCTTTCCATACCACACTATTATTCATGATATGAATTGGCCATTTCCTTGTTCCATCTAAGATATTATGTATATAGAGTTGGTGGGTTATAACATTTTCCTCACTTGTACTGGGACCATAAGGGTTGACTAAACCAATATAATATTTTATTCTCTGGAGTATATTATAATCTTTTTAATGGATCATTTATTTATAATGATCATGTTTTGTATTTATCATAACATGATTTCTCTATGTAAGATTATATAAAAAAATTATTACTTCATTAGATAAAAAATTGAAACAATTATTAATGATAAGAATGTTCAATCATAATTATCATAAGCATATTTTTTATTATAATTTTGTAATATTGTGTTGGGAATCTAGATTTTTTACAACTTCTTGTATATAATAGTTATTATTTTCATTTATATTAAAAATGTTTGTATCTTATATATTTTATAATTGTGTAAAAAACTACATGAGAAGTTTTTTCGGTATTGATGTACATGTCATTAAGGGAATGGAATGCAACATTTCCCTAACCCTGGTGTGGGATACACTAGTAAATACCAAAATCATTCATATGATAGGCTAAATTACAATCTTGTCTCATTATACCTATTCCATAATCCCCTATGATTGGTTTCAAGATCAAAAGGTCTTGATAAGCCTAATTTATATAGTCATGATGGGTTGAATGACCCTTTAATTTTTTATATAGATCTACCCATATTTGCGGGTCCATATGAGTAAATTTTTAAGTTATCAAGGGTGTAGATTGTGACGCCACAAAACACATTTCTCAGGTAATAATAATATAATATTTTTATTTTATTTAATATTCATGTCAACCATACAAAAATGTAAAAATTAAACCCAAAGGAATTTTGTAAAATTAAACACTGAAGTGTTTACATAATAGTAAGATCAAAGGAAAGCTATACTAACAGAAAACACCTACTAAAAACCTTATCAAAGAAACATGGAGACCACCTAACGCAACGACAAGACCCAGTAAATAAATAATATCCTTCGGGTAGGTCCTAATGAAGAAAATCACAACCAGAATAATGAAAATCGTACAGAACATCCGTGGTATAGAAAGCACCATCTTCTATAATTATCCTGATGTTAGGAAATTCTAATGTTTTGATTTATAAGGAATCTAACCAACTGTTACCCCATGGTTGAATGTTATAGATTGTTTTGACCATTGAGTTCTAATGGCTTCAATAATTATAGTCATTGTTCTTTTGGTTGATTAATTTAGAACATCTATGTATAATTTATTTTTCCATAATATATTTAAGTTGTGAATTTATGTTACAATATAACCTCTTATTATGAATTATAGAAGGAAAATGGTGTAATATTTTGAACCACCCTTAGGGGATTTTAAAATGAGATGAGTATTTCAAACATCTTATAAATATGTCAATTATCTTGTAAAATTTTTCATTATTACTACTTAAATAATGTTTTATCTAAAATTTTTTTTTACTTCCATAATACTAGAATAAAACGTTTTCATATGAATATATTAAATTTATAAATTTGTGTTTTAAAACATTAGTGTTTATAAAACTAAAGAGATTTTTGTTTTGAAAAGAACTTATTTTTGTGTAAACATGGTATTAAACACTAATGTTTTAGAACACTAATGTTTTAAAACACAAAGTTATAACTTTAATATATTCATATGAAAACGTTTTATTCTAGTTTAGCAAAAAAAATAAACCCCACTAGGGACCAGATCTCCAGACGGGCTGAGGGAGGTAGCACGTGCTAGGCGGCTAAACCAAGCCCTGGGCCCCAACACAGGCCAGCCCAATCAGTGGAATAACTACCCCGAATGACACACACAAGCACACAAGGTAAAGAGAGGCATTGTAGTGAGGGGCGGCACTGAGTCGTGGGAGGGTGCAAGGGCGCTCCCTCAAAACCTGGAATGGGGCGGTACCGAGAGGGGAAGGATGAATTTCCGAGTGGTTGTTCGGAGACTCAAGATTAAAAATAAACCGCCTAGGCCTCCTCATTTCGATGTGGGACAACGAATTTCAGCCAAAATAAGATCCAGGCCATCAGATCTTGTCTCGTGCAATCTGGGCTATCCATTTCAAACCAATGCTCTGTCCTCATTTACCGTGGTTTACTCCTGTGTTTTTGTGCATCGTCTGATATGACGCGGATCTATTCTCAATCATTTGAGACATTTTAAAACACCACGTCTCCCTAATCCATAGGATCTCATATGTTCTATTCATGACCTTCCGTCCTTTTAAATCTTTCAGATGCACCCCAACCATCTGATCAAGGCATGATTAGATCCTGGTCATCCATTCCTTTTTTGGTTCTTTTATTCCCATGGCATCATCTTCTTATCCTTCGCGTGCACGGAACCAGAAACCCTATCCCCCCTTCTCTTCATTTTCCACCCGTGGCCCCGTATGCCCCCCTCGTTCCATGCATTTTCCACATGGACTTTCCCCCTGGTCATTTAATAAACCAAATAGATCTTGGGTTTTTCAGTAGTATCATTTAAAATATCCATTATATTTTATTAATGATATAATTTATAAATGACACATTTCACCCCAAGAAACCCTCGGTTCTTCCCCCACTTGAACCTCCAACAAGCTACCATGAGTCTTCTCGAGCCCCTCCTCCTCCTTGTACTAAGGTAAGGTTTAAGTTGTCTTATGGTGCTTTTTGGGAGTATATACATATATATGTATACTCATTAAAGTATATTTATAATCCTTGCAGTTTTGTTAAAAATTTCATCTATGTCCATCCTAGGCCTTTTGGTTTTTGAGTTCCTGTAATATTATGGGTGTAATGAAATTTTTTTATTTGTTTTGTTAAAGGTATATACGTTTATATATATATATATATATACCCATATAAATAAGTATAGATCCTTGTGGTTTCAACATAAACCCTACTATACCCGATTCAGGACATCTTAATATTGGGTTTATGTGGTATTATTATACCTGAAGCATAATTTATCCCATGAAATACATTTTTATATACCTTATATATATTTAGTTATGTCTATATATATATATATACAACCATACTGTTTTACATAAATCATTATTATATCTAGTTTGAGGACATTTAAAACATTTAGTCTCATGTTTTAGTAGAGTATTAAACCGTAAGGAATTATGTGTTGTACGAAACACACATACAGATATATATATATATATATATATATATTTGCATACATGATTGTATGTAATTTTTAGTTTTTATAAATCGCCTTTTGGACCATTTTTAAGTCTTTTAATATTGAACTTCTATGATTAATTTATGTTTTTGGTAAATAAGTATTTTCAAACTAACTTTGGTGTATGAATCGGTTATACATGTATTTTACATATGTTTACATAAACATTTATCTATGTTTTTTTAATAAATAAACCATTTTAAAATTTATATTAAAATTTAATGTTTTAGGGTCTCATGTTAATTAATGTGACTAATATATTAAAGTCATAAGTGTGTCAATGTTTTTTTATTTTAACCCATTAATACATAGTGTGCATTCAGATACGTGAAAATATGTCTATGTAGATAAACATTGACGATTAATTTTAAATAGAATCTTAAAAGGATTACTAAGGAAGTATAAAACATGTGTTTTTTAAATTTGTTTGTTTTAAAACACTACTCTTTATATACAACATGTTGTATGAACAATTTACACAAACCCTAATAGTGGATATTCCAAATATTATACTTATGATGTTTTTAGTAAATTTGGAGAATACTTGAGTGTAATATTTGGGGTTTGCAACTTTTATATCCATTTGTATGAATTTCTTGTATATATATATATTAAATTGTGTTAGTTATGGTTGAATCACATCCTTTCCCATTTTAGCATTATGTATACCCTTGTGATGTGTTATACCAAAGCATTTCAATAATAAATGTATGAGCAATCTATCAGTTAATCCCCCACATGAAATATTTTCTTTGTAATTTAAATTGATTAGGCATCCAGGTGAAACTCCAATATGTATTTATTAATAAAGTCATAGAATTATAGGGTTATAATTTTATGTAATAAAACGTGTATTTCTGTTTGTGTATTAGTTGTTATCACATATGCCATAATCTAATCATCATAATCACTAGTCAATAATATATCCATGCAGTTGGTAGTTATGTAACTAATACTTATATGCCTGATTCACTATATATATTTAAATTATAATGAATGTAATTAGAACTCTTAAGACCTTTTATGGAATTATGAATTAAATTATTCAAAGTGGTATGTGATGCCATGAATAATTTGAAATGAGAAATTAAATATTCAATGTGTAATGGGGAATTTTGAATATAAAACCTGATTTGGAATAGTAGGAATATATTGGACATAGTAAGTGTCGGGTGGGTCCCACTATAGCCCCCTGGTGCATCGGTAGGTATCATGAGACAAACTACGGTCTTGGCACAAGGCCTTGAGAAAATTAGTATTTATAGTCTTGGCACAAAGCCTTGACGTTATGGTAATGTTGTCCCATATTAAACATCCCCTCATTAAGTTTATGGTAATTAATTAACCAAGTGGATATTTGACTAGTAGAATATCCATTGTTGAGAGCCAGTACCTATGAGTATCAGAAGAAGTAAATGCTTATGGCATGAAGTTTAACTTTCACTCAGTGATTTATTAGTCAGTGATTATTTCACAGTAGTAAAGAATGTAATTGATTTTATTACCTTTATGTTGAACTCTGATTATGTATTGCACTTAGTTATCAAAATTGAACATGTATATTCATCTATCATACATATTTAGATGGTATTTTACTAATTACTCTAAATAAGTATGCCTATAATTGAATCATTTTCCCTTGTAATTCTAATAGTATGATTTTGAATTATGCACTTTTATTATTATGATATGTTACATCTGTTACAACCTTTCTTAAGAAAATGTTTTATGGAAAATTATAAACAATGTTTTAAAAAGTTATAATTTGTATATTATGCTATTTTAAAACCCCCTACATGGAATTCTTATGGACACACAATATTTTTTGTAATAAATTTTTCAGGTGACAGTTTTTAACTAATGAAGCATGTCATAAGTAGTTGGTTTCCCAAACCATGAACCGAATCGATATTCTGTATGGGACATGATGTGTGATATATCAGTGCATGTTTTGTTAAAAATTTACACATCATGTTTTAAGGAACCAAATCCAGGTATTCTGGAGTAAGACTGTCACAGTTGGTATCAAAGGATTCAGTTTAGATAACTCTTGAAAACTAGGACTTAACAAAGAAAAAGTTACTTAAAAGTTACAAAGTATGATGTTTTCATAATTTTTAGATGGAAAATGGAAATATCAGCCTTTGTTGTATTCGTATTAAGGCCCTAGATACTGTAATTTCTATATCCATTCATGATAAATTTGTAAACTATGCCCATATTATTATAACATGCAAACACCTCTATAATGGGTACATCTCTCTTTGCATACTTCAACTCCACAGAGAAGCAGGATTGGACTACCTATTTATTTTTCAAACCCCATTTCCATCCTATGCGCGTCGGAGAAAGTACTATGAGGGAATTTTTATAAGCTTCACCATAGGAGAAGGAATCTAGTATCTTATATATTTTCCAGAGGATGCAACAGCATGAGACCTCCATGGAACATATATATGCCATGAATTATCTTATTGCCACTATAGTCAAGTAATGGACTTTGATATCCTTGAATTTGAAGCCTCCCATTACTTGTAAAGACATCAAGTACATACTGATGTCTCTCGGTTAAACACCCCTCATGTCACACTCTAGAGACACCATATGTTCACCCACGATATTGAACCATACTACTCGGATTTCATTTGGTTCAGGGAGATTGAGAGTTTTGAAATTTTTTTGGGGATTCGTGTAACTGGGAACTGGGGAAACCATTAGTTCTGGGTGTTGTGTACTAGTTGTTTTATGAAAATATAATTTTTTCTTTATTCTACCTTTTAGTATTTTTGTATCACAGAATGAACATTCATGAAAAAATTTCATTCAAAAATGGAAGGACAAACCCACATTTTATCTCTTCCTATTGAGGTATTGGAGGCCATTATGGTGAGAACAAATGAGGAAGAGTTCCTTCCCATCTCAAACCAATGAAGAATGTGAAAACATCATTATGGGATACCGAATAGTCAGAATATTTTCTAATCCTACCAAGGTAATGCCTACATTTAACACTATATAGACAATGCTCGACACGCTCAGTATAGGCAAAGGGGAAAGTACCATGAAGGTATTTTCTTATAGTTCACACAATCTTGAATCCTCACGTTGAGGGTAAGGTTTCAAGAGACTAACTTTTAAGGGGACCTACGTACAACCTACATTCACCTAATCCTGAGCATCTGTTTGTATGACCACGTCGATTTCATTAAAATTACCAGATGAGAGACAGTTTGATGAGTCCATAGAGAGTTTTTCCATTCAGACATCTTTGAAATATCTACCATTCAATCCTCCCCCTGGATTCCCAAGTGTACATTACATGAGTTTAACCTATACTGTCTGAGGTGTGTTTGGTCCACGGAAGAAAAAGAGTTGAACACCATCGTGGGTATTCATCTATCCACACCTGAGGATCCACCACGATTGAGGAAGTGGTATAGAGAATCAGAGAGCATATTTTAGTGTGAAATTATGAAATTAATTTCATGGAAACAATTCTTTGTAGATAGGAATATTGTGACACCACAAAACACATTTTCCATGTAATAACAATATTATAGTTTTATTTTTTTAATTGTGCATGTCAACCAAACAAAAACATTCAAATTAAATAGAAATGAATTTTATTAAATTATTCCTGGAAGTGTTTACATTACAGCCAGATAAAATGAAATTTATACTAACCAAAATCACCTACTAAACACCCAATCGAATCCATAGGTAGTCCACCTAACACAATAGAGAGACCCAATAAATAAAGAATAGCCTTCGGGTCATTAATAACAAAGAACATCACAACCAGAATCATGAAAACCATACTGACCATTAGTGGTATAACAAGAACCAACTTCTTCAATTATCTATAGTTTAGGACACCCTAATGTTGGGTTTTATAACGACTCTACCCGAACATTTCTCATTTGGTTACCGTTGGAGATGTTTGTGACCATTGAGTTCTAAAAGCTACTGTAATTATAGTCGTTGGTCTTTTGGTAGATTAATTAAAAATATCTAGGTATAATTAAGTTTTTAAAAAGATATTTAAGTTATGAATTGATGTTATAATATAACCTTTTATTATGAACTATAGGAGGAAAATGGTGTAATCTTTTTAACTACACACAGGTGATTTTAAAACAAGTTGAGGATTTCAAACATCTTACTAATATTTCAATTATATTGTAAAAGTTCTCATTATTAATTCTTAAACAATTTTTTAACTAACATAATATTTGATTTCTATAATACTAGTATAAAAAGAATTAATATGGATATATTAATGTTATAACATTGTGTTTTAAAACATTAGATTCAATAAAAGTAATGGATTTTTTGTTTTTAAAAGCACCTATTTTAGTGTAAACATAGAACAAATGTTTATCAAAAAATAATCCCCAATAGGGACCATCCTTTTAGCCAGACCGAGGGAGGCAGCATGTGCTAGGCGGCTGATCCTATCCCTAAGACTTGACATTGGGCTACCAGATCGGTTGTAGAACTTCCCCGAAGGGCACAATGAATCCCACAAGGTAACCAGAGGCACCATCGTATGGGGTGGCACAGATGCGTGGTTGGGCGCAAGAGCATTCCCCCAGAACCTAGTACGGGGCAATACCAGGAGGGAAGGTAGGAGATTTCTGAGAAGTTGATCAGAGTTTCAGGCTTATAAAGAAGTCGTGTGGGCCTCCCATTTTTGATGTGGGGTGGAGAATTTCCATAGGGATCAGATCCAGGCCATCAGATATCACCGCATGTGATCTGGGCTGTCTGTCTCAGTTCAGCACTCGATCCTCAGCGGTCGTGTATTACTACCACATTTTTTGGCATCGATGGATCTGAGACATTTTAAAAAGCCATGTCGCCCTGAGCAGTTGGATCTCATATGTTCTAATCCCAATCTCCCATCGTTTTAAATCTCATAGATGCACCCCTAACATCGAATCAAGGCCAGATCAGATCTTGTCCATCCATTCATTTTCCGTTTATTCTCTTCTAAGGGCGTCTTCATCTTCTCCTTCATGTTCATTTCACCAGTGACCTATCCCCTATTCTCTTCATATTCAACCTATGACCGCACATGCCCCCCTCTTTTCATGCATTCTCCATAAGGGCTTTTCCCCGATCAATTAATAAACCTTTTAGGGATCAATTTTTATAGTAGAATCATTTAAAATATCCATTATAATTTATTCAAAAAATAATTTATAATCCACATGTTGCATCAAAATAACCCCTCATTTCTTCCCCCACTTAAACCTCCCACAAGCTCCCACGAGTCTTCTAGAGCCTCTTTTCCTCCAACTAAGGTAAGGGTTAAATTGTATTATAGTATTTTTTAGAGTATATACATATACATGTATTCTCAGATAAGTATATTTAAAATTCTTTCGGTTTAGTTAAAATGATCTTCTATGTCGATCTCATGCCTTTTGGATTTTGAGTTCTAGAAGTATTATGGGTGTAAGGGAAAACTTTTATTCCTTTATTGTGTTGAAGGTATATAAATATATATATATATATATATACTCATATATATAAGTATAAATCCTTTCGGTTTGGACATAAAACCTCATATACCCAATTCTAGACTTCTGGATTTTGAGATTATGTGGCATTATTAGACCTGAAGCATAATTTATCCCATGAAAAAAATGTTTACATACCATATATATATTTACATACGTGTATATGTATACAACCATACAGTTTTACATAAATCTTGATTATATACAGTTTTAAGACATTTAAAACATTTAGTTTCCAGTTTATTTAGAGTTTTAAAACATATGGATTTATGGGTTCTACAAAACATATATATATATTTGTATATATGGTTGTATATAACTATATAGTTTGTATAACTCACCTTCAGGACCAGTTTTACGTCTTTTATCATTAAAATTTTATGATTAATTTATGGTTTTGGTAAATGAGTATGTGCCAACTAACTTTGTTGTAGGACTCAGTTATACATGTATGTTACATATGTTTATATAAACATTTATATAAGATTGTTTAATAAATAAACACTTTTAAAATTTATATTGTGATTTAAAATTTTAGGGACTCATGTCAATTAATGCGACCAATATATTAAAGTCATAAGGGTTTCAATGGATTTTTGGTTTTGACCATTTAATACATAATGTGCATTCAGATATGTGAAAATATGTGTATGTTGATAAACATTGATCATCAATTTTAATTAGCATTATCAATGGATTTCTAAGAATGTATAAAACATTTTTTTTCAAAATATTTTTTTGTTTAAAACACTACTCTATATATACAACCTGTTGTATGAATAATTTACACAAACCCTAATTGTGGATATTTCAAATATTATACTTATGATGTATTTAGTAAATGTGGAGAATAAATGTGTATAATATTTGGGGTTTGCATCTTTATGTCCATTTTTATGAATTATATACATATATATACATATATATTAAGTGGTTTTAGTTATGGTTGAATCACATGCTTTACCTTTTTATCATTATGTATACACTTGTGATGTGTTATACCAAAGCATTTATGTAATAAATGTGTGAGCATCTATCAGTTTAATACCATACCTTAAATATTTTATTTATCATTTTAATAAATTATTTATTCAAGTGAAATTACAATATCTATTTATTACTAAAGTCTCATAATTATAGGGTTATAATTGTATGTAACAAAACGTGTATTTATGTTAATGCATTAGTTGTAATCACATATGCCATAATTTTCTCATTATACTAGACAGTCAATGATATATCCATGTAGTTAACAGTTCAGTAATTAATATGTATATGCATGATTAACTACATATACGTAAATCCTAATGAATGTAATTAGAACTCTTATGAAATTTTATAGAATTATGAATTAAATTATTCCAAGTGGTATTGGACACCTTTAATAATATGAAATGAGAAATTAAATACTCAATGTAGTATGGGACATTTTGAATATGCAACCTGACTTGGAATATGAGGAATGTGATGGACATAGTAAGTGTCCGGTGGGGCTTGCTATAGCCCCTTGGTACATCGGTAGGTCTCATGAGACAAACTTTGTTCTTTGCACAAGGCCTTGAAAAATTGAGTATTTATGGTCTTGGTACAAGGCCTTGACGTTATGGTTATGTTCTCCCACATTATACATCATCTCATTATTTTTATGTTAATTAATTATCCAAGAGGATATTTGACAAGTATAATATCCATAGTTTAGAGCCAGTTCCTATAAGTATCAGAAGATGTAAATGCTTATGGCATGATGTTTATGTTGCACTCAGTGACCTATTAGTCAGTGAATGTTTCACATTAGTAAAGAATGTCATTGACGTTATTACCTTAATGTGAAATTCAGATTATGTATTACTCTTAGTTATTAAATTTTTACCTACATATTCATAAGTTATGCATATTAAGAATATATTTTACTTATTACTCTAAATGAGGAAGCCTATAATTGAATCATGATCCCTTGTAATTCTGTTAGTATGATTTTAATTTTTCACTTTTATTATTATGATATATTACACGTGTTATATTTTTTCTTAACAAATATTTTATATGGGAAGTTTTAAAGAAATTTATCGAAAGTTATAATTGGTATATTATTCTATTTTAAATCCCCTTACTTGGCATTTTTATGCTCACCCTATGTTTTTTTAATAAATTGTTCAGGTGATAGTTTTCAACTAAAAAATTATGTCAGAAGAATTTGGTTTCCCATAACCAGAACCTAATCAATCCATTTTATGGGACATGTTCTGTGATATATCAATGCATGTTTTGTTAAAAATTTACACATCATGTTTCAAGGCACTGGCTTAGGGTATTCCAGAGTCATAATGTCACATAGATGTTACATCTCAATAAGTAAATCACGAAAATAACATCTCATATCACAATTTGAGTCTTGAATATGATTTTATTGGTATAGAATTTCCTAGTATATGGAACTATTGATCATAACTAATATTTATCTATGAAATATCATACTATCGTCTTTCTATTATTCATTGATTTCTATTGACTAAATATATTTTATCACATATGATTATATGTGTTTGGTAATATTTATACATAAATCAATTATATCACTATTATGTAGTGATATCATTGGTGGTGTTGTATTGAGTATTTATTCTCAAAACATGTATGGAAATCTGTGTCGACATTCCACCACTATATTTACAAATTTTAGGTACATTAGAAACTGTAGATGTTTTTGGAAATATATAGGTTTTTTCATTAGGTTTAGTGTTATATTAATATATATTTCTACTTTAGATTGAAAGATATTGATGGATCTTGGATTTCATGATTACTCTATCAATAAAATTCCCTACTATATCAAAGGTCATATGCCTCATTTTTTCATAACCATTACTTTTGGGAAGGTTATGTTTTCTAACTTTTTACCTATTTTGAATACATATTGTGAGTGGTGATTTGTTTCCATTCTCATCTATTTCCCTAATACATGATCAGTCACATATTATTTTTTGATTATTTTTTGAATATAATAATTTTCTACAGGTAATGTTGATTTAATGGGTTCTTATAGTGATGTCATATTATGTGAATAAAAGTAGTTAAACCATTATCCAACGTCAACAATAGACATAATCACCATTATCCAACCCATGGTGACTAAAAAGAACCGCTAGGGCTATAGAATACTTGATTGGGATGTTGGAGGGGTAATCAGTTCACAAATGTTAAAGTGAGAATATAGTTTTATGATTTTCTAGGAGAAATGTTGAAATTTAAGGTGGTTGATACTAATGTTAGTTAGTCATAAAATGTGGGGTATTATTATGATTTATAGTAATAATATGAGATATTTAAAAACATTATTTTCTTTAGCCTAGTATTGTATATGGAATACCATGAAAGATTATTGGTTGGGGTGAGTAATATGGCCTCTCTGCCTTCCCAAAACCACTTCTTAAAAAAAATAATTATAGGTTTCAGAGATAATTTGGTGGGTATTAATTCAAATTGTAAGAGTAAATTTGGACATTAGATGGGACATTTATCATGTATGGAATTCGATTCTTTTGAACTAGAAAATTTGATGGTTGTTGAGGATGAGATATATATTTCTAATAAAACAAATAGAACTAATAGGGTCTCATTTAAAAATATAAAGATGGAGAAATTGGTTTAGAGAACGTTGGATACATTGAATAATAGCGTAATCGGGTAGGTGATTTTGGGTAGTCTGATCAGTTTGAACTAAATAATGACTCTCTTGTATTCATACCAAAGGAAGCTATTAAAATTAAATTTATTTTAGGTGATCATGGGGCTTATCAAAATTTGATTTTGATTGTTTCCCAAAGAATGGGTTTTTATATAATTATTATTCAGTCAGATTACTATATGGAATAGTAGAAACAAATCTACACCGATGAAAAAGGAATTTTTTTCAAAATTTTCAAACTAATATCTCCTTCTAAAATTCGGATATTTGAAATAGATCATGATATTTATAATAACATTTATTTTCTGAATATACAGTGGAAATATAAATAAGATACAATATGACAGGAATGAAATGTCAAGAATGAAAATGAAAATGGTGGTAAAGGATAACATTAAAACTACCCTTTTGTATGTTTGTGTGTGGTCAGTCACTCATAATATGAGGGACAAAAATGCACATTACATATAAAAATAATTCAATAATTATTCTTATTAAATATCAACTAATTAAATTAGATGGAATTTTCCATTTGAATTTTTTTGAAATGGGTCACCACTTTCTTTTAAGAGTCTTTTATTTTAATGAAAAAACATCTGTTTGAGTAGAAATGAAAAAAAAGTCTATGTTTAATATAGATATTCTCAAATCAAATGTTTGAGTGGCTATTAAAATGTACATATATTCTATTTTTTGTTGTTATATGATATATGAAACATTCTCAATGGTATTTACACTATATAACCTAAAAGAAAGAAAATTATGGTTTAATGTAAGCTTAAATGATCTACATTAATTGTTAAAGGATATGCCTCTACAATATAATATTTTTCTTTTGGTTAAAATAATATTCTAAATAAATGTTGTGTTTCATGTTTTTATGGTATAAAAAATCAATATTTCACTGAAAAGTACATATAATTTGGAAACTATTAATAATATTTTTAGAAATATAATATGTGTGGCGCATCTCATTATTAGAAAATTTATCCAAATATAGAAGAATATAATTGGTAGTTTATTCTTAATATTAGATTTAGTTATTTTATGAATTATCAGAAATTTCAATTCAACAAATGTTTCATAGAAATATAAGAATTCAGGTTTGTAAACTACAACACCCAATAGATACAACCTAGTTTAAGAAAATTGACAATGGATATATTTACATTGGGAAAGAGTGACCATGTTTCTTTCTTCAAATATATATGGATTGAATAAATTCACATGGTGTAAAAATAAGTGCTAGAAACACATGGATGATTATTTTGGTAAAATTCAATTTACTATCATGATTATACCAGAAGTATGAGTATTCTATATTTTCAATTATTATATAATTCTATAAATAGCTCATGAATGATATTAGTATTTATTTATATTAAAGTATTTAAGATTATATATTTATATATATATAATATGTGTTATGTTTTATATATTTCACAAAAAATGAAATTTTTTGTTGACATCCATGTTTTTTGGTATGAAAACTATCTTTCATGTATATATTAATTTTAGATGTTATAGAATTAAAGGACATTTAACAGATCCTTCATGTAAAAAATGTGTGTTCTCACATAGGATAAAATATATAATTAACATTATATCCCTTGGACATCAATGGTTTTTTTCCATGATGACACCAATTACAATCAAGATTTAAAAAATTTTATGGCATGTTGAATGAGGGTTTTTCACCTCCTCTGTTAATAGGTTGAATGTCCTGGAGGCCATATATTTTTATTCTTTTTTGATAATTCTATTTTTTGGAATATGTTGAGATGGAAACATTACATATACTATAGTTATAGAATCACAAGACACATTACATGACCTAAATTCCTATAGGAATAAGGAACAATACATGAATTGATGCCCCAAAGACCCTAATAAAATGGAACAATCACCCCTAGCATCTGGTTTTTTGAAATAACCTAGCTCCTCGCCGTAAATTGCTGATTGGATGGCATTTACCCATGTATATATGCATGTTGTATAGTATAGATGGGGATTTACTTACCCTCTCATTCTTCCATTCTAGTTAGCTATATTTTGGTGCCTGGTACATGCACTGATTTCTCTTATATGGCCTACTATTTTGTGTTCTATCCTGTACAAATTCATCACCCTATGACCTAAAATCCCCTGGCTCTAAGGGCTGATATATCCCAGAGGCCCTATGGCTTAAATCTTGTGGTGTCCCAAAGGATTTCAATAATATATTTGGTATAATTTTCATTAATAAAATTCTATTGTATGAATTGAAAGAAATATTATTTTCTTGAACTACTGTACTAGATGATTAAATATTGGACAAGAAAGGATAGACATGAAAGAAATGGAAATTAGTAAAGGGTTAGTTCCATTGAATGAAGATATTAGATTGTGACCTACTCTTGTGACGTACACTTTTTTAGGAATGATATATTCTAATTTCTAATCATTTTAAATGTTTTTATGATACGAGATGGGTATTATAAAACATCATGAATTTTGTATCGATGAATGACCAAATTATTAATTAATTAAATTAATAATAAATTCATTTTTTCATTCAAAATTATGATCCATTTAAGACACATTTTATATTCCAAATAAAATTCCAACAAATAACTAGATTGTGTTTATTTTTCAAATTAATCTTTTCACATCATCATTATTTGAAATCATGGTTCACATGACAGTTTAATTGGTAATGGTGGCATTAATTTTTTACACACTAAATTTCTAATGGATATTCCTTATTGTATTATATAGAACAATATTAAAATGGTTTATGATAAATTATGTTTTCAAAAAGAATTTATATTTTAGAATTGATAATATGGGTTAATACATTCAATTTTATATCACAGACCTTCCAAATTAGATATAATTAGTCTTCCATAATCTCACAATAATATGAATATCAATGGGGAATGATTCTTAGGAAGGGATATTATGAAAATATCCATTGCATATTAAGAATGGGATAAGATGTATGTTTTCCATAATAGTGTGGAAATTATTCTATATGATAAAACTCATAATTAAATTCGTAGTAATTAAAAAAAATAATGTCCTAAGGGTGTCTATCGAATAAATTTAACCAATAGATTATTTATATTTTTTCTAACCACATTTTAAAATAGATATCCAATAAATATTAAATCAATTAGTGGAAAATTGTGATGATTTGATAAAAAAAGTTTTCATCTATTATCTTATAATTTATACATCATTAATGGTTATATATACTATATAAAGGAATATTGTGAACATATTATAGTAAAATTATTAGAGTTACTATTATAGTCAAAGAAATACATGTATTGGATTTCATGGATATAAATCTATTTTTTGTAAAAAAAATTAACTTTGGATAATCAATAAATTATGACATTTGGGTTATACATAATTTCAGGTAAGACATTTACAATATATATGGGTTGATAAAACAATTTTGGTAAAATTAGATGAATTTTTTATTCTATAATTTAATTTTGCTATGGAAGGATACAATTATGAACCCATGATAATGGAATCATACAAAATAATGAGTTTTTATACATTGGAACTTATAGATATTAATTATTACAAGTTGGTATTGAAAATGAAAGAATATAATTAATTTAGAGAAAAAATATGTTATAAAGTCAAATAGATAAAAACTAGAATATATCATGTCTTTGAAAGAGTTAATCTTTTAAATATTTTTTAAAACTTTTAATGATATGAGATGAATTGACACTTATAATGAAAAAAATCATCATTAAAAGACATGATATTAATAGAATAGAATAAAAAGTGTAATAGTTTGCAACCTCAATGTCCTCCCAAATAATGTACTACATTGTATGTATGAGGTCTCATAAACTTTTTATGTATATTGATACATTCAATTAGTTACTGACAATATTATAAATAAAAAATATAGACCTATTTTTGATAACGTATTAAATAATAATCAATATATAAAACCAATAAATTTTGGAACTTTATTATTGCTAAAATTTTTTAAACCACCTTTTAAGGATAGTCATGATTTTTCTTTAATTGAAAATGAATAAATATTTTTTCAACACAACCACCACTAAAATATATCTCATCAAGGTGAGTAAAATCTTCATGTGAAAGATGAAGTATTTCCTCAAAATCTAGATAAATACATTTGAATACATAATGATACTATTAAATATAATCGATATTATTATCATGTCTTGTAATGAGGATTTTTTTCATTAGAAGCATGAATATATTCTTGGGTATATTAGAATTTATTTTTCTCTAAAATATGTTATAAAAGAATATAGATATTTTTAAAAAATATTTACCATAGGATTCATGGGTGATACTAATGAGAATATCAATCCTCAACCACCATACAATATTCTACTTTCATTTCCCATGAAACCTAGAATTATTTCATTATAAAAATTAATATGAGTTTTTTAGGTAAATTTTCACTACTTTTAATTTATCAAAGTTTATGTGTTTGATAATTTAGTTTTCATGTATATTGGTTTACCAAAATAATTAATGATTATAGTATATATGAAATAAATAGAAACACCACAATAACCATATCATAAATCAAGGATTTGTTAATTATAACATTAAATCAATTAAAACATAAATAGATTTTATAAAAAATATATAATACAAAAATAGTTCAAAAAATTTTATTGAGATGTATATTAATTAAGAAACTCCCACCACTACTTAAAACACACATCATGTAGAGTGAATATAATATTATATTAATAAAAATTAATAAATTATATATGGAAACACCCAATAGTAAGGGATGAGTTCATAATTATGAGGGAAGTGAAATTTATTGCAAAATTATATTTTAATGCCTGAAAAAAATATTAAGATTTTATCTATTTTTTGTTGGAAAAATATTATTCATAGATGAAATATAAAAAAACTGATTTCAATTGTTTTTGATAATCCAAAAAAATATGGATTGGTTAAAGGGGTGTAAATTTGAATCAATAGAAGATAATACATTAAGAACTTCCAAAACATGAAGTATGCAGACTATAAATATGAGGAGATACCAAAAATATTATCGAAAAATTAATGTAATGGTTGAAGAGAACTAATAGTCCATGAAACTAATTAAATGACAGAAATTGATGAACTATCCACTATACCTAGAGTCAAAAATGCTACATTTCAAGGATTCTTCCCCCCTTATAATTCAAATATACTGTAGGTGATAATTTTTTTAAAAAAAATATAATATCTATATAGAAAAATAGTATTTATTATCTAGTAATTATTAATTATATCAAGGTGATAATGTTTATATTTTTTATCAATCATCATTCATGAACCAAAAGGATTATAAATTTCTGATTTATAATATTCAAGGTGATACTATTTGAAGTACACCATTACCAGTCATTCATATGAATATTGGAACTGTGGTAACTGATGATCCAATACATGTTCTTATTATTATCATTATGGTTGTTAGTATTTTAATAGTTGAACAATCTATCTGAACATTCAAAAAATTGGAAATAAAGATTATTAAATAACTCTATAAGAAATGGGTATTTCATATATATCTTATATTACTCTTAGTAACTATTTAAATAAATAAATAAATTATAACTTACTATATCTAATAACAGAAGGAGAAACATAAAATTTTGTTAGTGATATCGACGGGATCAACAATTGTATCATGAATATGGATTATGTGCCCTGTCTTTTTTCCCTAGTAGACCCATACATGTTTAATGACTTTAAATCCTCTTGAAAATTAATATTTAAAAATTAAATTATGTTTATTTTATTATAGAGAAAACATATATGGCCAAGTCACTATTTAATCTATGTTTTTTCTCTATATAAATTAAATTCAACAACATTATTAGTTAAGATTCTCTAGCTAAAATTTATATAATAGATACATAAATAAAACATTAGTTTCTGTTATAACCATAGCACCTCAACTTACTTAATTAGGGGGTGAATTATTTTGAAATTTCATTTTATTATCAAAATTTGAATATATCTTTTTATTTTATCAGAAACAATGAAATAGAACATTAAAAATTGGTTATATAAAAAAAGTTTCTATACACTAAATATATATACAGTGTCATAAAAGATTTTACTTTGTTCTCTACAAATGGCTATTCCATGGATTGTAGGTTAATTATTTGTTGATGTATCATTGGAATACATAAATTCATGGTATATAAATTACAGGTTCAAAAAAGATTCAGTATCAATCCTAGGATCACTTTATTTTATCCATATCTAGTCACTACATAAAACTTTTTATATAAATAAACACTTGAATCAATTATCAGTTATAAGAAGGTAAACAAAAAATTAACACCAAACTAGAATGGGTGTTCTCCTTCTACTTATGTATCCACTATCTAATTCTGATCCTCAATGAAATTTCCAAATTAGCAACAACCTCAACCCCTTTTTAAAAATATTTCAACTTTATTGACCATTACTTTCATTCTCTATATCCCCTTATTTATTCATAAATAATCAATTCAATATTCTAATTTTTTTTCTCTTAGGATTTTTCCAATTTTAATCCTTTAAATTAGTCTTCAAAACACCCAAAATTTTATTACTAACATAATCAATATCCAATATAATCCTACCAAATATAATAAATATTTGATTCCTTGAAATAATTTATCAAAAAACATCACATTGAAGTATTATATCCCCGATTAGGGCATGATAAAACTTCAAAACCACTCAGTTTCATGTTATATCCCCATTTATAATATTACCATATGGTCAGCAAAAGATAAACAAAATCCCTAAATAAACTTGTTTAACACCTCTAGGGAGATTGAGTTGTGGTCTTCTTAAACATTCCCTTCATCAAAACATATTACAGCGTGATATTATTACTCATAGATAAAATTCAACCTCTTCATCCAAATATTACATCTTGGAATTATTCCAAAAATTTGATAATCACATTATTGGTAATAGCATTATTGTGTAGAACATCAATGATTCATCATTATTTTTTCATGGATCATGTATTGAGGTGTTACTACAATAACCAATCAAGAATGTAGATCACCAAAGATTCTTCGGTTCTTCGCATTAGAGCTACCATCTTCCTATAGCATGATCCAACACATAATAGAGTGGTAGATCATTATTTCTATTTGGATTACTTTTACATGAAACCAATTTTTGTGTAATAAACACCATTATATTATGGATATATCATAAATGGATGTGAAAAAAACAACCTCCAACTTATTAATTTTTTCCATCGGGGAATTGAGATGTGATCTAACCAGTTGTGAAATGGAAACATCATTTTTTGAATAGTATAGTACATAGACTCATTTTGTGGAATCAAAACATTGGTTTTTATGATAGTATCTCTTTGGACCGAGACGAAATAGAATCACTGCTATTTTATTCGAAACATATCCAAGATTCTATTAACAATACGAAACCATCGAAAAATCTTATTTCTAATACACAGAACATGTTTAAAATAACTACTCATGATACATAGTACCAATATTCTTCATTCATTCGAAAAACTTATCCAATGTGAATATTTATTCCAAAATTTCCACGTTTAGGTATTTTAGAAATAAAAATTATCATAACTAAATCCCCACATCAGCATATCAATATTAGAAATAAAATAACCCATTTATCACTATAAGTATATAAAATCTTGGAATGATATATAATGTTAAATATTAGTTGATGATTTTATTCCTACCTTCTAGATAAGTCCTCAAGAAACAACTTTTTATTTAGTTATAAGAAAATCCATTAAACACCTCGTATCTTCATTCATATCAAGCATTTATCAATATTGTAACACTGTGTTGAATATAACAATGCTTATCACTCCATATCCATATTATTAGTGAAATTCAAATAGGGATAAAAGATTCACAAACATTATCAAGTTAATAGTGGTTTTTGAACACTAGTATTCAACAAATTCATCTTATATTCAAGGGTGGCTAGTGGTTGTCTGAAAATATCTACCAATTATTGATTTCATCCCACATGATCAATCTTGAGACATTATTTTTACAAACATCTATTTGATAAAATTGTGCTAAATTTCCATATTATTCAATAAAAAATGTTGAATTATTTTCATTTTTAACTTAATTTTAATTTTTTATCACAATAAATTAGCATATGCATCTTCACATCTTTACCAAAATCCTTTAATTATTCTTCAATCCAAAATAGTTGTGTGTGAAATTTTATAGGAAAAAATATACTCTACCAAATTCACGTTTAGTGATGTAATCTCTCAATTCTGGACAATCCATGTAATGTATTTCCTTTTAATAAGTAAATCTACTTCATATTTATATTTTCAATCCATGATTTCTCCTTCATAATCTATATAAGAATATATAAATAAATCATGGTCATTCCTTTCAAAATACATCGAACCATAATTTAGTGTTCCGTAAATATACATCTTAATATTCATTATAGTTGTGAAATGTTATTATATTAGGCTACTCCAAAATCATTTCAATTAAAAATGTGGCATATGTGTTTCCGGGGTATTTTTATTTGATCCATTAATTTCAAAATATCTAATTCCACCTCAATAAATAACTTCATAAATTTCATCTTAATATCCATTTGATATATTTTGAAACCTTTTTATACCACCATAGTATGAAGGAGTCTTATTGATTCTATTTTTTCAACAGGTGAAAATGTTTCATCCCAGTTAAATGATTCTACTACTTTATATAATTTCCAAATAAACCATACCTTATTCTAAAAAATGAACCATTATTAATCATTATTTTCCTAAACACACATTTTTTATGAAAATTTTATGCTTTATTATCCATTTCACGATCCCTTTGTTATTATTTTTCTCTATTCCATCTAACTCATCGTTCATGACCATGACCCAAAATTTGTATATTTTCACTTATTAAAGTAATGATTGACCTAATTTAGATAATAGAGAAGTGTTAAAAATTTTAAAAATTATATGGAGTTTGTATTAGTTTATATTTTTCTATGATAACTATTTATTTAACAATATTATACATTCAACATATTTGGGAAATCAGCTAATGTTTCTTAGTATCCCCTTTATTATCTAATCCGACAGTAGAGTCTTCTTCAACTGATGGATTTTGAATAGTCAAATTATTTTTTCAACAAACACTTTTATATCACAATCATTGTATAAACTGTTAGTTTTTGATTTCATATAGCATTACCCCCAACCCACATCATATCATTAAACTTCATTATTATTGCTAACGGTTTAATATATAAGTTGTAGGATTTATTCTTTAATGAGTTGCCTATAAATATCCCTTGAAAGGTTTTATGATTATATTTTACTTATTTTATTTATTAATTCTTGATATAAAAGTCACTTCCAAACAATTCCATGTTATTAATTTTTATAATTCCTCTCATTCCACTTTTAATAAGGTGTCTTCTATACTTCATGTCTTAATAAATCATGATTTTTTTGCATACACAACTACTTTGAAAATTTATTTTCAATAAATCCATGAAATTCTATTTTCAATGTGAAATATTTTTTCCATAATTTTTACCATCTTGTTTAACCTTCTTAAGTCCTTATTTAATTATTATTTTCTCATTGACAAGACTTCAGGTTTGATGATATTCTTCCCCACATAACTCTCCACTTTAGTAGAGGTATGTTACATGAATTTCTACAATTATTGTATTTAGATCATTATTGTAGTTTCATTTTGGTATAGCATTCATAACTTTTTGATTAATTAAATTAATTCTATTTTATCTTGCAAGAAAATAATAAATCTGATTCTATAATAATCCTCAACAAAAAAGATGAATTATTTATCACTTATTGTTCGGGAATCGTTATTATAACACACATATTAGTGGTAAATAGACCCAATATATTTTAATATATCATATTATTTTATGGGATATCTTTCTAAAAAACTTTATTCAAACACAAGAAACACGTTTCTTTAATTTATAACATCACATTTATAAAATTCTTGTAGTTTCCTTCAATTTTGAAAATAAACATACTTTACTGATTTATATATCAAATCCTATGGTGCCAAAAAAAATTATTCTCTTCCACCATAGGAAGATAACTATTCTACCTATTATATTCCAGATATTTAATTACATATTTTCTCCATCCCATAATCAATGAGTTTCCAGGATTTTGTTTTCAAAATATCTCTAATCTAGTTTAATATGAATTCAATTATTATGTCAAAAAATATAACAAACAGTTAAATTATCATTCCATAAACCATACAAATACAGAATATCGATTTTCAAAATTTATATTCATTTATCCATGCCTTTTTCCTTCCCATTTTCTTTATTGTGACATCATTAAAAAAAATTAGATTTTTTAATTTACACATCTATTCAAATTCATTAATAGGTTCTTGTTCCCTACAAAATGGAATAAACCCCCAACATTAATGATCTAGTTATTTTTATTTTTTATTTCATTGAGTTATAGATTAACCAATATTTCCTTCGCATTCATTATAATTTCTTCCTAATAAGTTCTTTATTTATTTGGCACAAAGAATTGTCTCTCTTAATTTCATTCAACATGGTGATTGAGATCCAACAATTAATCTTTTCACAATGAATATAATCTATTTTCCAACATCTGCACAATTTTTTACATTGGAACCGTCCATATTTTCCTTCAATAATAATAATTTTGACTCCTTTATTTCCTACAACTCACAATCCTTTTCAAAAAATATATAATAAGAAAAATAATATCAATAAAAATAATTTATTTTCTTGGGTTCAGGATTTGTTACCATCATAATTTACTAACTCTCAAGTGTGTCACCAACCAAATAATTTTTTTCTTTAAAATATCTTATTATGTAAGCAAGATAACCTCAATATTTATATTTCATCGAGTGAAATATCCAGTAACTTCCAATTCTCCACCTAACACCGCATTTTTAATTACTCTTTGATTGTTGATAATAACTTATAGATTGGAAAATTTCCCTATTATTTTACATCCCTTTATCATTCAACCAATCTTCTCCTATTTTTATGATTTGCCATTTAAAAAAGTTACTACATTTCTAAATCTATTATGACATTAGTCATTTACAATTTCTTAACACCTCTTCTTCCTCGATCATACCATTATTTTAGTAGTTCACTAGTGAATCTTACAAACTATAACATACTTTTGTCACCACTGGATTATTTTAGCCTCATGCCTCTTCTTCGAAGTCAAAAATTATTAATCTAGTGATTCAACCATAATCATTTACTCTCTAATACATGTATTCATGCCATTAATCATCATATCTCTTTGTTTTAAATATATTTAAAATAAATAAATGATCAGTTAAATTTTATTATATTCCATTAATATTTAAAAAAAATTCTACTTGATGGAATTTTAATTCAATTTGATCAATATAATATGAATAAACCATTCGTAATACACTAAGATTTCAATTTTATAATTTTGGTCATCTAGTCTAATCTTTTCATCTAGTTAATGTTTAAGGTCAAGAACAATATATTGTTTATTTTATATTAGTATTAGACTTCCATTTATCTATATTTTACATCATTACATTATCCATATATAAAATAAGTTCAACATCCTCATCTCTAAAACATTCCTCAACATTATATTTTATTTTCTCACCATGATTTTTGATTGAATTTTTTTTCAAAAGTATTTCTGGTTTTAACGATTCTTCTGAATGGTAGAATTCTAAAATATTATAATGGGTATTCACATTATATAGATAAATCATCCATCATTATTCATTTCATATAAATATGATCCTTATTTCCTTAGTGAAAAAATTCTATAGTTAGTTTTCCTTTAAATATTAATTTTCATTCTTGAACATTGATTCCAAAAAGATAAAAACTCACCACATATATATTCTTCCACATACTTCATTTTATGATAATAAATATTTCACATCACTTCAAATAAAATTAATTTTTAAGAGTTGATTAATTATATTTCCAGTTTAACCTACACCATATAAGAAACCATCTTTCAATAGAGATCATCAAGACACAACATTATAAGATCACATTCTTTATCAGTCAGTAATTTTGGATTATACAATGGTGGATGCATAAAAATAATTTTCATGCCAATTTCAATATCCATAAATTTATCCTTGAGTGCACAAATATATACAATAAAATAAATAATATGATTAAATAAATTTTCAATATTATTAATTGTTATCATCATCAAATAATAAAACCTATTATTTTACAATTACATCTTTAACCCATTTAATTTTATATACCATTCATAAATTTTAGTCATTCCATTCAAAATATATTTTAGGAATTTTAAACTCATCACCTTTTTTAAAATAAAATATTATAATTATTTGGAAAATTATTTATTTGCCTTTATATTTTTACTAAGATGGTTTTTACCCATTGTTTTCATTAATAATTGTGTGGAATTGAAAACTTGAATTTTTTTTAATATTATTAAGTAAACATTGAGATAGAGATATCCTAAATGTGATCTACTATGATTCTTATAGATTTTTTATCTACACCCATAAAATAAAATATATCCTTGTTTATTGAATTTTTTATCAATAACATTGATCTTCTAGTGAAATATTAAACATAATTTTACCTAGTAGCTTTGATACTAATTATTGAAACCATAACAACCCTCCAATCCCTCAAAAGAGATGTGAATTTTTGTTTTATTTATTTTTATTCTGAAAAATCCCAATAAATATTTTCCACGTGTTAGATGTAATGATGTAAATTAAACACAATTAGCATCATAATGAATGAATAAAAATACTAAAAATAAATGCAATTTCATATAAAATTATACATGATATACCACATAGAAATATTATAAGGAGAATATTTCAATTATATATTAACATAATTAGTCATTTCACTTTGAATTTTTTAATAATTACAAGTTTATGAAGTGTGAATTAGTGATCTTATGCTCACTATCTAATTTTCCCAATCCACTAATAGTTTTAAAGGATATATTAAAAGAAATAAAGAAATACATACATGATAATAAGAATTATTACTAAAGAGAAACACCTAAAAATGGGAGTTTTTAGTAATCTTCCCACTGACTATTATAACATTATCATCAATACACTTTTCATCTAAGTGGTAGTCTCTATCATTTTATCCTATTGTGGAAATACAGTTTAGAAATTACCAGATATTATTTCACACAAAATTTATTTCTAAATATTCAATTCAATTAAAATAAGATTATTCATGGGCCTTCTCCACCTATCACACATTCAATGGGTCTTCAAACAGTGTATAATTCACCCATTAAGATTCTTGACATCAAATATATTTCTGTTAAATCTGATAGAATCATGAATTTAGTAAGTAGTTTTCCAAGTCATCTTATTTTAGTTTGATATCCCGAATTATGGTGTGATTTACATAAAAACTTATCAATTGTACATAATATCCTATATTATGATTTGGTTATTATTATAACCCTATATCCACAAAAATCTAAGGATAATATTTTTTTAAAACCTCTCAGAAGATCATAACATGATCTTCTAAAATCTCATAAAGAACCAACTTCATTAAATATTGATTCTATTACCCATGTTTAATGTAAAATTTATTAAAATATGAATTTGTGAAATTCATCAAAAAAATTAACCCTCATGTGGGGGCCATCAATATTTCAGCATCAGACATCACGACTCTTATAGAGTTAGGGAGTGTCATTTTTATTATGGTGTGACAAATCTAGCCAGTGTAGATTATAGAGAACAAAATATTAATGGGGTTTTGTAAATTAATATCATTATTCATTATGTAATGGTCCATTACAATGATTTAATTATTATCATTACATAAAACTAGATAAATACTACACAACATCGATTTATACTGTAAAAAACACTATTGTGTGGTGGATATTTCATATTTCGAAAAGCCTAAAAAACCATTCTCCATAATTCTATTCATAAATATCAATGAATTTCAACATAAACTAACTAGTTACTCCCGGAAAAATTCAATCATTCTTGAAATTATAGTACATAAATTCCTAATTTTGTGTGACACAATTAGTTGAACCTTGATTGTGTCTCTTCGGAAAGGGAAAACATTATATCACCTATAATTACATCCACATATCTTTTAGACACTATTGACTAGATGAAAACATAAAGAAAAATAATTTCCACAAAAACAAAAGACCTATAGAAGAACAAATAAAATATTTTTTTTGGAAATCTACATTGATTCATCTAACACATCTAATGACAAAATTTTATCTAAAATTTTCAAAATTTTAATGTAATTTTTTTATTTAAATTTTAATTGCACACTTTTTATTCCAAGTATTTATATTAAAATTCTAAAGACTCTATAAAAATAGATATTATTTTTGAAAATTTAAGTCTCTATATTTATAAAAAATATTTTATATTATTAATAAAAAATCAAAACATAAGTAGATTAGAACAAATTTCATTAATTTTTATATAAAATGAAATATAAAATGATATATTTTTAATAACCACCTAAAAAGTGTAAAACTATATAAATTTTTCTGATTTTATGATAAATTTCCATTTTATGTATATAGTAATCATTATTTGTTATATTTTTTATAGGATGGACAATATTCAATTAGAGAAATCAAGTTAATCAGAAAAAAAAAATTCTTGATAAAATGCTTTGATGTCCAAAATATGAGTGGCACCTGATGTCATTTTTTAAATACTACAAATTATATTTTAAAAAGTTTTTACTTTTCTAGTTATATGTTATAAAATATATACAAAAAATCACATTTTGGTTGATATTTTAGTAACAATGTATTGACCAGTAAAAGGATTAAAAAAATGAATTACAAGAAGAAATTGGAATTATACTAAATATGGGAATCTATTTTGATTCCTATACTAATTGTTATTTATTAGAACAAATATCAAAAAATTATCATATAATTTTCAACATTCACATGGTGTTAGAAATAAATAAATTGATATGAATTCAGTTACTATATATATAGTTTTATGAAATATGTTGTAAAAAATAAAGTAACCCAAATACCCTTATGGGTATTCATTGTATATATATACACACATTTAGTTTACATATTTATTAACCAGAACTTTTTATATATTTTACATTAAATTTATTAATAGTTCCTTTAAATAATTTATAAAATATCACATAGATATATTTTTGATGAATGGTAAAGCGATGTTTTATTTAAATATCTATAAAAATTTTAAAAGTTATTTATGAAAGAAAAGTATTTATTTAATTTTCATATATAAAAATTAATTTCAAGGTTTAGAATAGAAAAAATATTAAATAATAAATTTCACTAAATAAGTTAGACATATTTATATAGATAACCTTGATTTTTATTCAATATGAATGAAAATTATTTTTTCTTATCCCTTTATTATATGATTTATAGAATATTTTCCATTAATCTCTATTAATAAATATTATAATTAAGGGATAAATAGTTCTTTAATTTTCGTAATTTTAAATATATTTGCTTTACCCTTCTTTAAATTATATACTACTTGAAATTTATTTTTTTAGTGGGAGTAAAGTGGGTGATTTCAATTTAAATGTTATATTTTATTCTACAAAAATTCATTACACGATTAAAACTAATATGACTTGTTAAGAATGTCATAATAATCTAAGAAAATTACTTCATTTCTTTTGTACCTATATAAAAAAAAATTAGTGATGTTTTCTGTAAATAACTAATGTTTATTTTTCAATTGTAAGGGTTGAATAATTTCTAGACTAAGGTCTCTTTCTAAAAACTGATGAAAAAATTAATATTTTGAACAATCTATAGGAAAATAATTGTTGATTTATTTATTATATATTGTATTAGACCAAAAATAATTCTAATGAGTTATTTTATTAAAATCAATTAAAGTATGTTTTTTAGTTTAAATTTGATATTTTAGTTCTTGACATGTTTCACATTGTTGAAACCATGAAAAAAAATAATGACTGTTATTAAAATCATTGAAAATCAGAACCTATTCAATTTTAACCCATATAAATAAACCACATATATTTTTAACACATAGTGTATCATTAATAATTAATGTAAATGATTTCAACTTAAAAGGGTTATTTTAGAAAAAACTTGTTTCCCGTGACCACAAATAAAAGAAAATAAAATTTTATTTTTTATAGAACTCTAGAAAAATGATCGGCGATTCCTTTTTTACATTTAGGGAAACAATTATTCATTATGAAATATAGTACAATCTATATAACTCAAAGTGATATTTTCCATTTTAAGAAATAAAAAGCCACAAAATACAGGTAAATACTCAAAACTATAAAAACACCCTTCTTTTTTACTTAAGGCTCTTAAAAATTAATTCATTTTTTACCTAAGTCAAGGAACCAAACATAAATATAATGAATGTTGTAGTTGTATTGTCTCAATGTTTTTTATAATTTTAAAACTGAAACTTTGGTTTAAAACTTTAAACATGTGTCAATAAATTAAAATACGCATAATATTGATATCAAAATATATTATAATTATCTATAATAAATAATTAAACTATATTAATAAACCTAACATAATTCTAAATTGTCGTGTATGCTAAATTATTAAATGGGAATTTATATATTTTAATCATCTATGAATTTTATTGATAATTTCCCTTTCATAAAATAGTAAAAATTCAAATATATTTTCCTTAAAATATATATAATCAATATTTGATCCATTTTTAACATATAAGAGTAAACCTCATGTCATATGATATATAGTGAGAATAATATAATTAAAAGTGAATGTTTTTAATTGGAAACTTATATTTTAGTTCGAAACATGAATCAAATTCTAAAATAAATGTTACTAATAATACATTATTCTCATACTATAAAAAACTTATTATTGATTCATTTGTTACCTATAGGAATATATATCAATTTTTTGGGAAGTTTAGTGTTCTTTAAATGAATTAAAGAGTATGTTTTCAATTAAAAATTTATATTTTAGTTCAAAACATAGGTCACATTCTCAAAATGGGGAAAACAATCTTGGATTGTCATTTCACTCTTAGAAAACTATCATTGATTTATTTTTAACATAAATCAATGGCCTTAATTTAAGTTGATGCAAAATGTTTTTTAAATAAAATAACGATTATTTATTTTATATTAATATGTAAAGAAAGAAAAAATGTGTTTCATATGATAATAACTAAGTTATATCCTTGAATTATATTGAAACTATATGAAAATTATCATTAATCCATTAATAAAAATAAGGAATTAAAATATAACATTTTGACATATGAAGTGTTCAAAATATCCTAATGTTTATTTTTTAAATATTAATTACTCAAAAATGTATTAACTATTTCTAATAAATCACAAAATGGTAATTATTTCCTACATTTAATCATTTAAATTAAAGGTACTTTCTTATAATTGATTCAAAATCAAATGATTTTTTATTCATTGAAATATCTTCCAAATGTGTTTTTATATTGCAATTATTATAATTATACATTTTTTAAAAAATTCAAAAATGTACAAATATTTTAATAAGTAATTAAATTTATTTTTCAATTTTTATATTAAAATTTTAGGAATGTATTATATTCATTTTCTTATAAATTTTGAAGTATATTTTCATATTTTTATGTTCTCTGGGGGTTGTAACAAAAATTAGAGGATTATAAAACCAGTTGGAGTCATTCTCAATTATAAAAATAGTTTATAAAACCAAATTTATTAAAGAAAACATTCCTAAAATAATAGCACAATGAATGTAATACCCTACATCAGGTGCACCAAAAAGGAATCTGGTATGGGGTTGACACATATAACAACCCAAATCTTCCATACATTATTATCAAATAATTTTTTAAAATAAAATAATAATAATAATACATTACCTAATTAAAATTATTTCTCTCTATATAAAATTAGCTTTATAAAAAATATAAACATATAATATTTTTTACACCATTAAAATCCCATTTCACATTCATGTTATATATAATCTCCTAATTTCATAAATCCACGAAATGGCCAATTAAAATAATAGTTAGGTGTGGAATAATGTGAACAAACCTGAGACATGAACAAATGTGAGAACATGGTAAGTCGCATTGATCAACATAATATTATTGGAATATGATAATTATAAGGCCCCAGCATTAAACCTTACTTAATCTTGAGTTAATACAAGATTACACATTGAGGATCTTTTCAGGTTTAGAGTTTTAGATAATTTGACCATAAAACATGCATTGCATCCCACATTTAAACAAAGTGGTTACAATAAAAGCTAGTATTCATTTTTCCCATGAACGGAAAAATATTGAAAATAAAACATGGATTATTTCTTGAAACTTCCTCAACACTAACATCTTAACATGTACCTTTCCCTTGACCTGTGAAAAACATTTCAAAAACATGGGATGAGCATAAAATGCTCTGTAAGGGATATAAAAATATGGAAAGGAAACATGAGTACATATATACATAATAATGAAATCATACTTCACCCATAAAACATAATCACTTTAACATACCTCATCAAATCATGAATAAATCATAGAAATCATAAGATATAAAGGTAACTTGAGGTATTCATAACATTCTTACGTAGGGAGTAACCATTTTGGTTACGTTTGGAATACCCATCACAGTATATTCACAAAATCTCTTTGGAGAAACATTAATAATTCACTCCTTCACGTTACCCAATGCATTGGAGAGCTATATTGGGCTCACCTGCCCTTAGTTTATCACGGAACCACCCGTCCTCATAACAATTCCCAAGAACCATAACATAATCATATCACATTAAACAAGCATAAAGGAAACATAACATTTCCACTTTTCAATCACAAGATATCAATAAAACACATTGATATAAAAACATTATGAAAACCATTTTCAATACCAAAATAAAAGAAAAGTAAAACATTGTATTTATTTTTCTTTTAAAAGGTGGTATGTCTTGTAGAGGAAGCCGAAACTCAAATAATAGTCACAGTGGCGGAGAAGTCGTCGTCACCGCATATGTATGACAAAAACATTCCCTTTTGTTGTTTAGTAAACTCTTCATAAAAAAAAGATTCCTTTTTAATAAACGTAAAATTAAAAGTGGTTTATACACCGTTTAAAAGAAAGATGTGTATAAAACAAAATATGCCTCAATGAATGGAGATTGAGACGAAGTCCTATACAAATACGGTATCCTTGGATTAAGGATAAATCAATTACATAATATTTGTGACAAACGAATACACCAAATATAAGTGGATATTAAGTGTAAAACAATTAGAGGAAATTCACACATATTCATAGAACAACATATTCATGGAGTCAAGTTTATCCCAAAGAATAAAAATTGGGTTAAGAAGTTCCCTTGCAAAAATTACACAGCCTAACAGCGTCACATCAAAATTCAGAAAAATACTTCATGATAGATAAAAAGGGTATATCATCACTTGGACATAAAATTGTCATCAATAAGGATATAGAAGAACATATCCCAACATAATAGTATGTTAATTAAAAGACATAACAAATGAAGTATTTTAAAAAGAGGAGGCTGAAAGGTTCCCTTACCGACTTGGGTAACTTTCGAAACGTACACCCCATTGAAGAAGGGTCATACAATGAATATTTAAATACCCATAAATGAAATTATATTAAACAAAGAGTATACTAATGGGAATTACATAAAACAATCAATAGAAATGGTGTCAAATGTAGCATAAATCTCACGGGACTAAATGTGAGGTGAAAAATCCCTTACGAAAACACAGCGGCCTAACGACGCCACTTAAAACTTCCAAAAATGGATTGATGAGATCAAATAGGGTCTCTCATCTTATTACAATAAAATTTACAGAAATATGAATATAAAATAACATCCCCCACCATAACAAATAGGATCTTAAAAGAAGTTACATAAAGGAGAGTACTTAAAAAGAAAGAGAGAGGTTAGATCACTTATGAAAATTCGGCAGCCTAACGGCGCCACTCAAAACATCCAAAATGGATTGATGAGATAGAATAGGGTATAACATCATATGAACATAAAAATTACAGTAATATTAATATAAAAGAACATCCCAATCACAAGAATGACGAGCTTAAAAGGAATGACATAAAAGAGTGTACTTAAAAAGAAAGAGAGGAGTAGGATCCCTTACCTCGGGTCCGACATGACTCGATCGTTCATTAACATCCTGAATAATAAACATGAGTTAATTTATACTTGCATAAGAAAATTTTTATAGTAAATTATTCCTTTTATATCAATTATTTCCATGTTATAAACATTATGTAATCATTTAAGTTATTAATGTTTGTTTTGTCGATATTTGGTTCTTAAGTCAAAAGTGGACTTCTTACAATTACATGTTGTTCGTGTGGTGAAAGGTTCATTATATCCAGAATTATATTAATGATTTGGATATCATATATATCCATAATATACATGTATTTATAATATTACATAATCATTTAGAGGTAAGAAATTAAATGCACAGTTCATGGAGACGGTAAGCCGTATGTACGCATGAACGCTACTTTCATTTTTGTGTCATATTAATGGAATTAAAACTAAATTATTGGTATTTATATTTTAATTCCAGAATAATATTCATCATTTATATGTAACATACATCATATATAATAACTTTTAATACATCTTTTATACATCCCACATATGGCATTAACGAATCAAATCACTTTGAGGGGGCGGTCGTCCGCACTTCATAAAATGAAATTATCGTGTTTACCCACAATGGAAACCATAAAGGTATGTGACAAAAGAAAAATACAGAAGCTTAAGTAAAACATTAATATATTATATATCATATATAAACATAGTGACATCTTAATGGCCACCATTGAAGGTGTTACATGAGTGTTAAACAATCGTCGTTTTTTGAGGCAGAAATTCACCATCCACAGAAACAGTATGTTATTTAATCATTAGATGTAGGTGTGTGTAAGTGTAGAACTAATTATTCTTATAAAAACATACTATTATATTGAAGATACTATATTTGTTACAAAATAAATGAATAAAAAGAGTTTACGGGGTTGGAGAAGCAAAATAATACAAAAGGACTCAAGTGAAAACATTACCTTAAAATCAGGTAACTCCCTTTGGTTTGAGCTCAAAGGCTTCCTTGGGAAGACTTTTTCCCAATGTGAGGCTTCTAAGAGTTATATAGGTATGTGGGGAGACAAAATGAGAATGGGTTGGCCGAGACAAAGTATTTGGTAGTGTGGGTAAGGAGGTAGAGGTGGAGGCCTTTTATAAGAGGAGAGGAGGGGCACTCTTGGAAAGTAAAGAAATGTTAGTTATTTGAAAATGATTTTCGTATTTAAAAGGTCCCACATTGATGTATTTCTAGGATAAGGTGGTAAGGGTTCCAAATATACTCATCCAATAGTTTTTTTACATGTGTAGGTCTTATATTTTACATTATATTTCCTTTTTATTTAAATCGTTAAATAATGAGGTCATCGCTGCATCATCATGATGTCAAAATAATTTAATTTATATAATGTCTAAAAATTATAAACAAAATACTATGATGTAGGAAATATTTTTATCTTTCCAGTTACTATTTATAGTCAAAACTCTGACTTGTATAACCCCATTTAAATTTTTTTTAGTAAAACAACTCATGTTTGTGTCATTTTAATTTTAACATTAAATAAAAAGCTATTTATGTCATTTTCCAACCAAAGTGGCTCCATGGGGACCCCAAGTTGACCCATGGTTTGTATTGGTCGGAAATGACTCATCAAATGAGGCTAGTACATGTGTCTAGGTCATTTCATATTATTAAAACTTTATTTTTACATTAAACTACACTAATTACCTCTAATCGCGATTAAAAACTTAATAAATTACTATTCACCAAAAAATTATTTTAATATAATTGAACCACATTTTACTTCTTAATGAAAACCATGTTTGTCATATTTTTGAAATTCAAAACACAAAGGTTGCAATATTTCATTGAAACAGAAAATCAGTTTTTATAAGTACCAATTAGTGGTTTCACTATTCATCAAAAATTGAAGTTTTTCAGACAATTACAAAAAAATCACCCTAGGATATATTTGATATTCTGAATTCAAAAATGATTTATATTTTACAAAATTCAAAACATATAAGTTTCATTATTGAATTTAATAATTAATTCCCGCTGTTAAAACAAATAGCGTGTTTTTATGAAACAAAATGCATCAAAATATTGACACTAGTTTATGTCTGATTTCGAAGTGAAATTAATTCAAACGACCACTATTGAATTATATGGTAAAAATATATTCTAATTTCACTTTAAACCCAATTCAAAAGATAATCTAATCATATAAATAATTTATATTAAAAATAGTTTTTGAATTAAAATAAAACATTTTCACTGTTCATTAAAAAAATGAACTTTATAGGAAAAATAGAAAAAATTTACACAATGTAAATTTTGATGTTGTGATTCTAAAGAAGAATTTTATTTTGTCAAATATAACACATAAAATTGTTAAAAAGTGGATTTAAAAGAGGTTCTCCATCGAAAGGCGATTAATTGACCTTTTAAATAATATTAGAATGTTTATGCTTAAAAAATTGGATTCATTCACATTTTTAATCCTATAAAATTTATTGTAAAAAGTAAAAATATTTGACAAACATATATAATCATTTTGTAGTTAGTTCTGTTCATTCCCGCCATTACAACGGCTAGGCGTTAATAACCATTTAAAATAATATTATCATATTATTATAGTGCAACGTAAGATTCCCAAGAAACTCGTTGTTGCGTATTGGGTACGCCGTCGAGCATATTGTTCCCATTAAAACATTATTTTTTTTCACAAGTAGGGATAAATATAAAAATTTCATATTCTTTATTTACCTGGGGTGTTACATCCTTCCCCCCTTTTGGGAATTGCGTCCTCGCAATTTTTAAAATTGGGCTTGGAAACTTCAATGAAAATCCCACATCGGAACAAGATTCAATAAAACTATCACATTAAAATAAAGAAAGAGAATTACAAAGGTCACCCGAGTTAACCCATACTAGGATTCCATGTAGGAAAATATGGACATGGAAGAAAAAACAAAGGGTTATGTTCTGAGGGTGGGTGATAGAAAACATGTCTAGGAGAAAGTTAACCATAAGAAAATCACAAACTTGTGGTGGGTTAAATGGTATTCGATTCCCCAGTAGGAAAAGTTAATAGACAACATTTTTGGTTTTTTTACTGAGGAATTTATTCATAAGGAAACATAATTACTTATCATGACGACTTTCAACTTTTATTAGATTTCTTACAGAAACTCATATTTTCTCCAAAAGATGAGTATTTAGGAAGACTTGTTCACTATAATAAACTTCTATAGAATCACCTAATCCACAAAAGAGAACAATATACTTCCCATGTCTTTAGACTTTAACCAAAACCAAAACCAAAATGGTCAGTACAAGATCAGATAATCTAGAAAAGGACAACCCTTTATAAAAAGAAAATCTATTCTTAATCTCCAAAATTTGTCCAACAAAACCCAAATTTCAACGAGGACCATTTGATAAACAATTTGTCTATAAAATTATTCAATGTAAACCAAACTAAGATTGAAACCGAAATATTTGAAGGATTTAGTCACATAGTCTTCTAAGGTACAAATTAACTTTTATCTCCAAATAACATCAATTGCTCTTAAATTCTCATATTGAAAAGTAATTAACCTAATCACATATCCTCGATGATAGGTTAATCATTTCCTTAGATAACCCAAAATAAACTTACTATTGATTCCTAAAATCATCTAAGTAAAAAAGAATTAGTCAAACTAACCAGGGACTTCACGTAGTCCAGTGGTAGGAGATAAATACCAGTCGCACTTTGGTTGTGGGTTCGATTCCCGCAGTTTTTTCCGACGCGACGGGTTGTCGCACGAGCTGCGTGTTGTCCTTTTTCCAAAACTATATAATTCTTAAAACATTCCCCAAAACGAGATAAAATCATCAAAAATAATCAAAACATATTTTAACCTCAAGTTTATCTCATGCCTTTCATTTTCCATCATAACATATAATAACCAATAATTACCTCAAAAGTAAGGATCATATAAACTCTAATGGTTACCTTTATAATTATTACCTGATCTTCCAAATAGATTGGTCATCTCATACATGATTCATTATAGATCATACCAATGTTCATGTGGTTGATCATGACTCCTTGATAGTTTGTTTAGAACCACCACAAGTTTCCTCATTGATCCCCCATTTTATCTAGTATCTTAATCAGAGAACCACCACAGTTTCCTTCAAAAACGTTGTCTCTTTGGTGCCTGCTATATCCAAACTTTCACTAAAAATAGAAATGTCAGTGTGAAAAATCATCATGTACAAATGAGGAACGTAAACACTAAGATATACTTACTCATTCACTTTATCTAAATCTAGGACTCTTTCTGAAATCCTAACCATTATGGTAATGTCACTTATGCTTAGAGAATACCCTAACATCTAAAGTTATCTAAACCGACCTTTGATACCAACTATAAGGCCCCAGCCTTAAGCCTTACTTAATCTTGAGTTAATACAATATTACACATTGAGGATCTTTTCCGGTTTAGAGTTTTAGAGAATTAGACCATAAAACATGCATTACATCCCACATTTAAACAATGTGGTTACAATTAAAGATAGTATTCATTTTTTCCATCAACAAAAACATATTGAAAATAAAACATGGATTCTTTCCTAAAACTTCCTTGACAGTATCATCTTATCATGTACCTTTCCCTTGACCTATGAAAAATATTTCAAAAACTTGGGATGAGCATAAAAATCTCAATAAGGGATATAAAAATATGGAAAGGAAACATGAGTACATATGTACATAAGAATGAAATCATAATTTACCCATAAAACATAAGAACTTTAACAAACCTCGTCAAATCATGAATAAATCATAGAAATCATAAGACATAAAGGTAACTTGAGTCATTCATAACATTCTTACGTAGGAAGTAACCATCTTGGTTACGTTTGGAATACCCATCACAGTATATTCCCTCAATCTCTTCGGAGAAACCTTAACGTTTCACTCCTTCCCATTACCCAATGAATTGTAGATCTATATCAGGCTCACCCTCCCTTAGTTTATCACGGAACCACCTGTCTTCATAACAATGCCCAAGAACCATAACATAATCGTATCACATAAAACATGCATAAAGGAAACATAACATTTCCACTTTTCAATCACAATATTTCAATACAACACATTGATATAAAAAAATTATGAAAACCATTTTCAATACCGAAATAAAAGAAAAGTAAAACATGGTATTTATTTTTCTTTTAAAAAAATGGTATGGCTTGTAGAGGAAGTCGAAACTCAAATAATGGTCACAACGGCGGAGAAGTCTTTGTCGCCACATACGTATGACAAAAACATTCCCTTTTTTCATTTAGTAAACGCTTCATATAAAAAATATTACTTTGAATAAATGCAAAACTCAAAGGGGATTATACACCATATAAAAGAAAGATGTGTATAAAACAAAATATGCCTCAATGAATGGAGATTGAGACGAAGTCCCATACAAATACGGTATCCTTGGAATAGGGATAAATCAATTACATAATTATGTGTGACAAACGAATACACAAAATATAAGTAGATATCAAGTGTAAAACAATCAGAGGACATTCACACATATTCATATAACGACATATACAAGGAGTACAAGTTTATCCCAAAGAATAAAAATTGTGTTAAGAAGTTCCCTTGGAAAAATTATACAGCCTAACGGCATCACTTAAAAAGTTAGAAAAAGAGTTAATGAGAGATAAAAAGGGTATCTCATAACTTGGACATAAAATTTACATCAATAAGGATATAGAAGAAAATATCCCAACATAATATTATGTGAATTAAAAGATATAACAAAAGAAGTCTTTTAAATAGAGGAGGGTGAAAGGTTCCCTTACCGACTTGGGTAACTTTCGAAACGTACACCCCATTGAAGAAGGGTCATACAATGAATATTTAAATACCAATAAATGAAATTATATTACAAAAAGAGTATAATAATGGTAATTACATTCAACACTCAATGGAAATTGTGGAAAATGTAGCATAAATCTCACGGGACTAAAAGTGAGATGAAAAATCCCTTACGAAAACTCGGCAGCCTAACAGCGCCACTTAAAACTTTCAAAAATGGATTGATGCAATAAAATAGGGTCTCTCATAATATTAAAATAAAATGTACTGAAAGAGGAATATAAAATAACATCCCCCACCATAAAAAAGAGGAGATTAAAAGAAGTGACATAAAGGAGAGTACAAAAAAAGAAAGAGAGAGGTTAGATCTCTTACGAAAATTCGGCAGCCTAACGGCGCCACTCAAAACATTCAAAATGGATTTATGAGAGAGAATAGGGTCTCTAATCATATGAACATAAAAATTACTGTAATATTAATATAAAAGAATATCCCAATCACAAGAAATATGAGCATAAAAGTAAGGACATAAAAGAGTGTACTTAAAAAGAAAGAGAGGAGTAGGATCCCTTACCTCGGGTCCGACTTGACTCGATCGTTCTTTAACGTCCTGAATAATAAAATTGAGTTAATTTATACTTGATTAAGAACCTTTTTCAAGTTCATTTTTCTTTTTATATCACTTATTTCCATGTTATAAACATTATTTAATCATTTATGTTAATAGTGTTTGTTTTGTCGATATTTGGTACTTAAGTCGAAAGTGGAATTCTTATAATTACATGTTGTTCGTGTGGTCAAAGGTTCATTATATAAAAAATTATATTCATGATTTGGATATCATATATATCATATATATCTAGAATATTCATGTATCTATAATATTACATAATCATTTAGAGGTATGAAATGAAATGCACCATTTATGGAGACGATAAGTCGTACGTACGCATGAACGCTACTTTCATTTCTATGTCATATTAATGAATTAAAACTAAATGAGAGGTATGTATATTTTAATTCCAGAATTATATTCATCATTTATATGTAACATAAATCATATATAATAACTTTAGATACATCCTTTATACATCCCACATATGGCATTAACAAATCAAATCACTTTGAGGGGGTGGTAGTCCGCACTTCCTAAAATGAAATTGTCGTGTTTACCCACAATGGAAACCATAAAGGAATTCCAGAAAATAAAAATACATAAGCTTAAGTAAAACATAAACATATTATATATCATATATAAATATCGTGACATCTTAATGTCCACCTTTGATGGTGTTATATGAGTGTTGAACAATTATCGTTTCGTGAGGCAGAAATTCGTCATCTACAAAATCAGTATGTTCTTTAACCATTAGATGTATGTGTGTGTAATTGTATCTCGAATGCTTCTTATTAAAAAATCCTAGTATATTTAATATACTGTATTTGTTACAATATAAATGAATAAAAAGAGTTTAGGGGGCTGGAGAAGCAAAATAATAAAAAGGACTCAAGTGAAGACATTTCCTTAAAATCGGGAAAATCCCGTTGGTTTGAGCTCAAAGGCTTCCTTGGGAAGCCTTCTGCATGAATTGAGGCTTCTAAGAGTTATAAAGGGATGTGTAGAGACAAAATGGATAGTGTTTGTTCGAGTCAAAGGCTTTAGAATTGTGGGTAAGGAGGTAGAGGTGGGGGCCTTTTATAAGAGGAGAGGAGGGGCACTCTTGGAAAGTAAAGATATGATACTTTATTTGAAAATGGGGTTCGGATTCAAAAGATCCAACATTGATGTATTTCGAGGCTAAGGTGGTAAGGGTTCTAAATATACTCATAAAATATGTTTTGGACATGTGTAGGTCTTATATTTTACATTATCTTTCCATTTTATTTAAATCGTTAAATAATGAGGTCATCGCTGCATCATCATGATGTCATAAATAATTTAATTTATTTAATGTCTAAAAATTATATAAAAAATACTATGATGTAGGAAATATTTTTATATTTACAATTATTATTTATAGTAAAAAATCAGACTTGTATAACACCACTTAAAAATTGTTTTAGTAAAACAACTCATGTTTGTGTCATTTTTATTATAACATTAAATAAAAAGGTATTTATGTCATTTTCCAACCAAAGTGGATCCATGGGGTCCCAAAGTTGACCCATGGATTTTCTTGGTCGGCCATGACTCATCAAATGAGAGTAGGACATGTGTCTAGGTCATTTTATATTATTAAAACATTATTTTTACCTTAAACTACACTAATTACCTCAAATCGCGATTAAAAACTTAGTAAGTTACTATTCACCAAAAAATTATTTTAATCCCATTGAACCACATTTTACTTTTTAATGAAAACCATGTATTTCGGATTTTTGAAATTCAAAACACAAAGGATGAAAAATTTCATTTAAACGGAAAATCAGTTTTTATAAGTACAACTTAGTGGTTTCACTATTCATCAAAAATTGATGTTTTTCAGAAAATTACCAAAAATTCACCCTAGGCTATATTTGATATTCAAAATTCAAAAATGATGTCTATTTTACAAAATTAAAAACATATAAGTCGCATTAATTAATTTAATAATTAATTCTCGCTGTCAAAACAAATAGCTTGTTTTTATGAAACAAAATGTATCAAAATATTGACAGTAGTTTAAGTCTGATTTCAAAGTGAAATTAATTCCAACGTCCACTATTGGATTAGCTGGTAAAAATATATTCTAATTTCACTTTAAAACCAATTCAAATGATAATATAATCATATAAATAAATTATATTAAAAAGGGGTTTTGAATTAAAATACAACATTTTTCCCTGTTTATTAAAAAATGAACTTTATCGGAAAAATAAAAAAAATTTACACAATATAACTTTTGATGTCCCGATTCTAAAGAAGAATTTTATTTTGTCAAATATAACACATAAAATTGTTAAAAAGTGGATTTAAAAGAGGATCTCCATCGAAATGCGGTTAATCTGCCTTTTAAAGAATATTAGAATCTTTATGCTTAAAAAATTGGATTCATTCGCATTTTTAATCCTCTAAAATTTATTGTAAAAAGTAAAAATATTTGGCAAACATAAACAATCATTTTGTAGTTAGTTATATTCATTCTCACCATTACAATGGCTAGGCATTAACTACCATTTAAAATAATATTATCTTATTATTAGAGTGCAACTTAAGATTCCAAAGAAACTCATTGTTGCGTATTGGGTATGGCATCGAGCATAGAATTCTCTTTAAAACATTTTTTTTTCACAAATAGGGATAAATATAAAAATTTCATATTCTTTATTTACCGGGGTAGTTACAAAAATAATCTCAATATTATATATATTATATTAAGGATATATGAAATGTGGAACAATGATAATAATGAAACCCCACATCATTATGGAAAAATTACCAAAAAACAGTGTTATCAATTCTAGTGTGATGTTCATGCATAACATATCTATAAAATGAACACAAATATAATGTGAAAAAATATACCATAATGTTAATTATTAATATAGATGAACTCCTTGGATATATAACTTTACATAATGAATTTAATAGATATATAATTATGTGCCCACCTTTCACATCTAATGATGATCATAATACTTAAAACCATAAAGAAATGAAATATATAACAATCATTAACACGAAATAAAATCATCATAAAATAATTGGATTAATAATTTTGATATGATGTGTATATAGATAAAAAATATTGGTTACCTAATATAAGAAGGTAATATATAATTTTAAACATTTACATGTCCATTAAAAAATAAAAAAAATATATTATAGATAGGAGAATAATAATGACATGAAGGGTCAAAAAGTGTTTTTGGGAATAAATATTAATCCATAATAAAGGAGTATAAAAACTAAAAAAATGAGGTAATAACATGAATATTCCTATAATAAATAATTTAACAAATTATTTTTGCTGGTTTTTTAGTTTGATTTTAACAAAATGATAGAGAAAGAAAATACAGTCCCAAAAGGATGTGTCTGGTTCGAGAGTCCCCTTACTTTATGTTTCTTTATGTATTAGTTTTTATGAAACCATTATAATAAAGGTAATTGTGTCATAATAAATTATATATAAGTTTATTTCATTCATTTTAATTTATTCTTAATCAATTATAATCATTAATATTTATTTATTTTTTTGGGATGATGATCATGTGGTTTAAGGATATGTTTTCTTTGAAATGCCTTATTTTCTTTTCGGTTTCATAATTATGATTCACTATAACTTATATTTCCCAAAAATTAATTATAAAATATTATAATAAAATTAAATATATTATATATATTCTACACTAACTAGCCATGTATGTTGTGAGAGATAATGCATTGACAATGCCCTCATAAGAGAATGAAACTATTCATTAACAAGATGTGCCAAAAAGAGGGGGATAGAGAGTTTATATGAATCATATGGGTTTAAATATTTATTAAATATTTTAATTACCTTAATATATTATGTAATTATTAATTAAATTGTATTTAGGTCAGCAAAAAATAATATAAAGGGATAGTGGCGAGAAAAAAATAAAATTGTAGGATTTTGGGTTACTTTAACATTTATTCAAACACCATTTATATAGAATTGTATCCATGGGGGAATGATATGGGATTATAAAAATAACATTACAATGAATACCACTAAAAAATTTTCAATGTAATTTTTAATTAATGCACTAATATAAGTATTTATGGTTTTTTTAGGGGATGGGAAACTGGGTATTTATTCTTAAAGGGAGACATATTTTTTGATTAAAATATCAAATTGTTTACAATTTATAAATCAAAACATTAAATAGTTATATTTTTTAAATTATAAATTATATTATATTTAAATTAAAATCCATTATTAAATTTGATCCCTTTGACACCAAATTCATTAATTTATACAAAAGAAAAGGAAAAAATGAATAAAAATACGGATATAATTTATATTTTTAGACTTCCAAAATTATTATTTTTATTTATAAATGATTAATTTTTATTATTAAATCTAATTTAGGTATAAATATACTTTTTATAATTTGTTATGTAATTATTAATTAATTAATTTGTTATAAAACCTTCTGTACTAAGTAAAATGTATTTTAATTAAACATAAAAATGAATGTTTTTAAAAAAAATCTAAAAATAACCCATAGAAAATTCTTATGTGGTTATTCCAAAAACAAAATTCAAATTCTAAGAAAAATCACATCACTAATTTCTTTATTTAATATGAAATTAATATTTTGTAAAATATGTCAAAGAAAACATTATTAAAAAATGACTTATACTTTCTTTTGAGTTTTCTATATTAAATACTTATTTTAAAAGAATATTAAATTTATATATAGTTATTTTAATAATATTAAGTATTATTTATATATAAATTTAATATTTTTATGGTTAGGTTTCTATTCTAATGGTTATGTTAGAATTTATAATGGCCAGGTTATTATTATTATAGTCATATTGCTTTTATACATCATATTAATGAATTATATTATATTAATTCATAATTCGAATAAATTATTCTCATGGTTCTATATTCAATATTTTAAAAATTCCAAAATTATTATAAATTATTTGGTTTACACTTATATTTGTGATAATGATAATTTTGGGGCACTGGGATGTTCTATAATATCAAAATATAATTAGGTTTTTTGGGTTTATTAACCCCATGTACTACATTATATTTTATGGAATAAATTTATTATTAATATGTAACATTACATAATTAGGAATTAAATTATTATTAGTATTTATTAATTGGTTCATATTTATATTTATAAGGATTATTACATACAAAAAAACTTTTTCAGTACATTCTTACCCTTCAGAAGTTTAATCTGAAAAAAATTTAACCAATATCCAATATTTAGATTATATAACGGTACATTTGTCTCATTTTATCATCTTGTTCTATTTTTTTAACATTTATACATTTATTTTCTTAAAATTACATTAACTTGATGAGTTTTCTTTTTATGTAAAACTTTGACTCTGAAATCTCATATATTAACTGATTTCTCCCTTAAGATAGGTTGTGCTCCAACTATACTACCACTAAATTCAGTATATGTGGTATATTGGGAATACATTTCCCCATGAGTGATAAATTTAATACGTCAAGTACTTGAGATTAGTATGGTGTATGTGATAGTTTATGGTCCAAATATAGAATTATATTAAGGATATTGATGATCCCAATGTACCGAACACTAAGCTTTCTCTTCTTTTTGAACCTCATGACTTGCTTCCTAGATGATATTAAAGGGAATATTTTATCACTAACATCAATATCTATATAACCTAAATGATTGTTAGTATAGTTATATTTTTGAAATCAACTATCTTTTTATGTGTTTTTTAATTCCTTGAACTTTCACTTTCATTTATTACAAAAAATATGTTACAAGAATTTTTCATTCACTAACTTTATCCTATATGAATAGTTTTCTACATCTCTCCCCATATAGATAATTTTATGTGGAAATATAGATAGTTGAGTCCAAAATGTAATTTTATGATAAATTTACCAGAGGAATATGTTGATCCCATCATCTGTTCATGTAAATCAACAAATCTCTCAGAATTTATTTAATTGTATTGATTGTCCTTTCATATTAACCATTTGTGTAGGGGTTATAGTTTATATAGAATTTAATATTTGTTTTCAAGGTATAATGAATATTCCTCTTGAACTAATAGATGAAACAGTTATCTTGATTATATATGATAATGGGGTACCACATATAACCTCACTACTTTTTTGACACATATCTAGGAAATGTGTTTGAGTGGGAAATATTCTCAAATTGTTATAATGTGATCAATCCTTGTATGTTAATCCACCACATCATATATAGATGTTTTTTAATTAGATATATTTACAGGGCATGTTTAATGTCCATGTTATTTTTCTCCCATTATATGATGTTATGGTTAATGGATACATCATCCCCTTATAATTTTTATGCTCTTAAATAACATGCTATCATACAAAAAACTTTTATTTATACTAATAAATTTCTTTATCCATATATTTTCATAATTAATCTTCTCTAATATGTTATAAATTCTTTTTACATATAGGATACATAGATAAATATAAGTTATATTCTTCATCTAATTTATCTTTTTCATCTCATTTTATTATGGAACATAATGTAAAGATAAAAATCAAATAAATCCATCTTTTCAATGTTAAATTCATTTTTACCCTTATTTTGTTTCTCTCACATTTTTGGAGCTCCGGATCTTTAATTTATTCCACTATGATATTTTATTAGATGGATAATTAGGAAATCATTTGCATTAGGTGGTATATATTCACTACCATTAGGATTTCAAGATTTATCCTATATATCCATGAATACATGGTCCTAAAAATCTTCATAATAAATATTGTACATAGTTTTTTTAACTAATAAAATTTCCTTCATATTTTCATTCTTCGGTATGATTGTGTATGGAAAAATCATAGCCTGTGATTATCTATAATTTTCCTAAGTGGTTCATGTTTGGATACTTTTATTTGAATACATACATTAAACTATTTTGATTTGTGAATTTTTCACACTTCTCTAAATAGAGATAATTCATCCAAATCATCAATGAAAATATCACGTCTAATTACTCCATATCATGAATTGGTAGATTTTTCCTAGGATCAGTAATTTTTTTAGTCGTAGGGTTTCACCTTATCATTTTTAAATATTGATAAACCCAATCCTTTATTTATATAATAATTATATATCAAAAACCCTTATCCCCTTAAGGGGAGTGTTAGTACAGGTGTAGTGATTATACTCTTTATAGGATCCATAAATATCTCATCATATTCTTACATATATACACACTTCACCCATTTCATTATAAACATATTTTTTAGAATAAAAAAATTTATAAATATCTCACAAAGTATCTTTATTACCCAACTAATCATCAAAAACAATATATCTATATGAAAAATATGGGTCTAGTCTAATCTTATATTTTATTTATCTTAGAATGATTCATATAAGATCATTATATTTTAATAACATTCCACTTGAAATTTAATTACTTTATCCAAAATTTAACCTTTCTAAACATAGAATATAAGTTATTCTTCTTTGATCTCCTCATCATAATCCTTAAATTTTCTTATAGTAATTACTTTTACTTATTGAATAATAGAATATCATTAACAAATACCAAGAATAATTTATCAAGGTAGTATCTAGAGACTCTATTAATTAAGTATATAATGATTTTTTAGGTTTTTATAAGATAATATGAGATCCCAATGAACTCTAAGAGTCCATATATTTTATAGAAATTTTCCTTTTCAATATCTTCTCTCCTTACCATAAATTGGTGATTTATTGGACAAAGCCATACGTTTGAGGAAAATTTAGATCCAGAAAATTTAATGAAGAAGACACTAATATTGGAAATTGTATTAATGTTATTCAAAGTGATATTATTAAACTATAATTAATTGATTCACAATAGTAATGATACATCATTAATTTTAATAAAAAGAATCAGTACACCATAAGTTGATGCACTAGTGAAAAATAACCCTTTATCTAAATGGTATAATTGTCCCTTGTTCAACTCCTCTAGTTCAATCAGGGTCAGGTTATAGGGTATCATGGATATATTTGTCAGTTTAGTTATGAATTATATTAGAAAATCTACATCATGTTTAAGGGAATAAAAGAAAATTATCACAAAAAAAACCGTATATTCATTTATATTGGATGTGTCTGCAAGGTTGATGTTTACTATTATTTCAATAAAGTGAGAAATAAATTATTATTATAGGGTATCAAAACCCACATATTTATTGTATTCTATAAATGATATTTATATTCTTTTTAGAAATTTTATATAATAATGGTATGGTTTATTATATGGAAAGAAATTTCTTTTTTCCAATAATTGATTTTATGTCTATATAATTATATCCAACCCATTCTCAATATTGATTAAAATTCAATAAAGGATTAGGATATTCTTGGGGAGAATCTCCCCAGACATTATAATGGGTGAAGATTCCAATAATTGGGTTGAAATTATTGAACTACTAAGTATCTTCATAGATATTTCAAATTAAATTTTTGAGGGAGGTGATTCAATAGTTATAGAAATTGTATATGATACAATGGAGTGTGTATAACATAAATCAATTAAAAGAGTAAATTTATTTATTGAATAGTTAGTTAAGGTTCTATAAAATTATTTTTCTACTCCATTTAATCAATGGTGATTGCACAATACTTACCTTTTATTAGTGGTGTATAAGGTTGTAGATGTTTATTACAAAAAAAGACTTATGGTTTGGTACACTATCCTATAGAGTGTATATATACCGAATGGTTGATTCATTGGACTATGGTTAGTTCAAAGGGTGGTACCAGTGTTTTCTATGTCCTATTAATTGACTTCATTAAACATATTTCATATTCCTAATCTCAATTTACTTCTTTCTAAAAATTTATTATTTCCTTATTGCCTTGAGGAAATTCCTATGACATTTTTTTTCATATCATTAACATTTTTATGGTTTGATATTCATCCCTCGTTTATCATTTCTTCAATTGGATAGAGTCTCTATATTTTAATTTTGTCCTCGTGTCCATGGAACCATTATTTCAAACTCTTATATACTTTTATCACACACAAAACCACTTCTTTATAAATCTCAATTTCTCATATTTCTACATCCATATATATGTTATCATCAAACCACTAAATGGTCAATTTTTTTTAATAATCATTGAAAATAATAATATAGGTAGACCATTCCATCTTTGTAAAATTATTCTCACAACTTGAAATAGATTCTCCCTCCATTTACATAATATCCATAAATTGTCACTCTATATTGATATGAATATTTCATGGGAAAATACAAGTTAAGAAATATTTTTTGTAATTATAATAACTCCATTACTTCAACATTATCATTTGGATTTATATTTTTCATCCATTTTTAACATTAATCATCTTTGACGTTGAAATGGTAAAATTCTTAAGTATCGTTCTTATTCTCAAAAAAATGAAACAACAAAAATATATTATCCATAGTGTTGATACCATTTTTTTGGAATATGTCAATTAGAATATCTAATAAATTTCATTAGTTCTTCCATATAAATGATTTAAGGTATAATTTATCTTACTTTTGTGAAGTCCTATGTTCTATATTATTATGGTTATTATTTAAAATATAAGAAATGATGAAAAGTATCACCATGATGTTTTCAACTCCACTTCCCATTTTATATTAGATTTTATTTGGAATTTATTTCATTTTCCATCACAATGGTTATTGGTTGGATTCTCCTATTTCCATCCATTTTATAAAATAATATATTTTAAAAGAAAACGTAATTAAATAAATCATCGTTAAAAACATGTTTACATTGATAAATCAAGTATTAATTCTTTAATTGTGGTATTTATATATTTATTCCAAGTTATAATTTACTAACATAACTCCTAAATTAACTAAATATCATTATTTTACAAACTATAGTGACCCACATCATTTACATGTTTATTGAATTATTTTTAATGTAAAAACGTTACATTATTACATTCTAAAATTGAAAATTTTAGTTCTTTTTTAAAATTAGGTTCATACCACAAGAATATATATATATAACATTAGAAATAAAATTAATTGTTGCAAAAATATTTATATATGCATCTATATTACATTTATTATATATAATAATATTTGGACATAAATCCAATAAATGGTGAGATAAAATCATGGTATGATGAGGGATAATTGAATAGAATATGAGTCATGAACAAATGTGAGAATGTAGGTGAAAATATTCATCACTGTCAAATTATATGCATCAGATCATCAGTATAAGAATATTGAAATCATTTAAAGTAAGCATAGATTTCGGAAAAAACATTAAAATGGAACGTGTAATAATTTCATGAATAACCCATGCATTGAACGTGAAAAAAAATTATATTAGGTTCATGGATAAAAAATGTGTAAAAATATTACTATATAAATTGTGAAACAAATATATAATCATGTTCATGCATAAAATATAATATATCATGAGATATATCACATTAAATAATTAATTAATGGGATTTATAATTCATTTCAAACACATAACATCACGAAATGATCATAATCATGCATGAAAAATATAATTGAAAATTATATCAATCATTAATTTGAAATAAAACCATTATAAAATAATGTATTTCAAAACGGTGTCGTAATAAATATATTGAGGAATAAAAGTTGAGGCTCCAGAAAAAATAATATAAAACATATTTTTTTTACATTTAAGGATAAAATTTACAAATAAAAAATTATAGTTCATAGAGAGGAGAATAGTAAATAGTAATATAATGGAAAATGGTTTCCTAGAGAAAGACTCAATCAAAACATATAAATATGTCTTGTCATTAATTAAAATGCAATAAATAAGATTATCCATATAATAAGGAAGGAAAATAAAATAATTAATCAACCTTGAAATTATTTTAGTATAATAGTAATATGAATATAAATTAAGATAGGGGAAACATAAAATAAAGAGATAGGTATGAGTGTCCCATAACCTTAAGTTATATTTATTTCATTATGGTAATTCCTCCAATATAACAGATTTATTGTTATTAAAATGAGAATACTAAAATGTATTTAATTACTTTATGTCATTATTCATAAATTATAACCATTATATTTTATTTATTAACCACTTTATATTAAATATTAAATGTTCAAATTAAAAGTTCTCCTTGAATTGTCCCCTTTTCATTTGATTTCAAATTTTTTAATCTATTTTAAATTAACTTCTTTGAAATTTCCTTATAAAGAATATAACATTTTAAAATAAATACATATTATATAGTATATAATTTATTGTAACCAACCAAATTGAAAGAGATATTAAATCATTAACAATATATTAATATACAGATGAAGCTGATAATCAATGGGAAGTGTCAAATGGTTGGAGAGAGATAAAGATATTTTAATTAAATTAAATGTATTAAAATTGTTATAAAATATCAGAACAACATAAATATTTTATATACATATGAATAAAATATTTTGGGGAGGAATAAAATATTTTGGGAATGTATAAAAACAATTTTCATTGGGAGAGTAAACATAAAAAAATGAAAATATGGGATTAGAGAGGTACCTCTCCATTGCTGCTTATTATATTTATATGGAACTAAATCCAGGAGGTCATAGAGTAATATTACACCATAACATAAATAAATAATATATTAGTATTAGAATATTAGAATTGGGTAGATATTGGGATAATTGAATGGATTGATAATTTTTTTTCCATGGTTTGGGAGAGAGGGTATTTATACATGAGACGAGGGTATTTTGGGTTTGCATCTAAATTAAAAAATTATGTAGCAGTTTGATTGATATTATGAATTATATTTTGTTTAAATAAAATGTGTTTAATAGTTTGAAATCCATTTAACAAAATAAATAATTATGTTATATAAAGAAATAAATAAAAATAAAAATTTGTTTTTAATGATATAAATTATATTTGTAGACTTTGGAAATTTGATTTTAGGACTATAAATTATGTTTATTTTAAAACAAATGAGTACCTTATATTTTAAAGAAATTTTTTTATCTATAAAAATTTTAAAATTTATTGTTTTATTATTATATCATTAAAAGGTACTAAAAAATTCAGCAATTAAAAAACTATATTTTTATTATTCACAAAAAATTAATGGTTGCCTTAAAATCACTAAATATCCCCCAATAGGTAATTTGGAAATCATATTTCTAAAAAAATATTTTATTATAATATTTAATATCTTATGTAGTTTTAATGTTTTACATTTAATTAAGGGTTTCCAATATACTTTAAAACACACACTATTGTAAATTAAAAAACAATTACTTTTGAGTTATGTAATTTGAATACTTTTTTTATTTTTGTTCTAAAAATATATATCTATATTTAATTTATAGTAAATTTTATTTATTAGTTATCATATGACTCTAGTAGTGTGGTTACTATTTCAACAGTCCTATTATTATTCATAACTTATTACTAATGATTATGTTACTATTCTATTAGTCATATTGTTTTTCTAAATTTTATAAATACTTCATATTTCATTAATTCATCAACTAATTCAATCTCGTTTATGGTTTTAAATTCAACATTTCCAAAATGATAATTATTTCACTATTTTCATTTCTTTTTATAGGGTTTTCCATGGCTGTCAAAATAATTAGGGACTGTAATGTTCCTGAATATAAAAATTGTGTTCAGTTTTTTATATTTTTATTAACCCATTATATGACTTTTAAATTTATGTAGTATATTTATTCTCCATATAAAACAATCTATACATATTAAATAATTTTATTATGTAATATTATGTGGTTCACATGTATATTTGGGAGGAAACTTTCATATATATAAAAGTATGGTTTATTACACCCTAAGAACTATAGTGCACATCCTCATAGACCATAGGCTAACAAAAATTGTCAAATTAATAATAAAAATATAGTGATTCTATATTATCAAAATCATATCATACAATAAAAAAATAATGTAATCAAATGAAAATTTTAGGTAATCATAAGGAATTATTGTTAAAGGTCTACCATAAATTTTAAATATATATAAACAAGTTATATCAATAATGATATCATATTGTACAAATATATATATATATATCATAGGAATAGGACCCTAGGGTAATAAAGAAATAAAAATAAAAAATTATTAATAAATGGTGGAGAAAACAATAAAAAAAAGTATCCTTCTTAGTTATATCTCCACACATCCATTCAACCACTCCTTCCATATTCCCCATAAAACATGCTACCTAAAAGCTAAACAAATGTTATAAACGTGTATGAGTACCAATTAAATGTGGGGGAATAGAAATATATAGAGAACCACTATTGATTATCCTGATATACAACACGATATATATTGTATGTTTGAATAAGAAAATAAAAATATATATGATATTCCACTGTGTGGTAATTATGAAACAAGGGAAACTAACCCCCAAAACATAAACTGTTATTGATGATGGAACTTTATGTTCCAATGGAATTATTTGAGAGGGTTTTGTTATTTTCCGCTCAATATGATATAGTTATTGTGTTCTATGATATTTTTTTGAAGAGTATGAAAATTTCTTAATGTTTTTTGGGATGATTTTTATTTATTTGAATAATTATAACATTCTTGAACTATATATGAAAGGTAAAAAAGATTGAATGTCATATTTTTCTCAATATAATTTTTTCCAATTATAATACTCCTTCATTTTTATTTTCTTGAATATAATAATGGAGTGTATGAATTTATCTCACCTTATCACATTGTTTCATGATACGAAAATAGAAAATGAATTTCCCATATGACTCTTACTATGGAGTTCAAAACTCTATCAAAATATTTCAATGGAAATTATATTACTTCAAACATTATTATACAATATTTTCTTGGCCACATAAATTTAATGTTAGACTTATAAACTATAATTATTCATCTTAATACATAATTATATAAATTTAGTATGGTAGATGACCTTGGTGTTAGAATTTGAGAAGGGGAGAATGTATAAATTTAGATAATTTTTCTACACATGTGTTATTATATAAAAGTTGAAAAAAAATCATTGGAATGAAAGGTTATTCAATTATTTTGCTCATATTATTAGTTAATATGACAATACTAAACTTATTACTTACAAATAAACATAATAAAATTAAGATGTTGAGTTTCTATAATTTTGAGAAATAAATGAAACATATTATAATGCTTATTTCTATTAATGTGTTTCAAAAATAAAATATGATCAATATAATCCATGATTTAATATGTGATTGATAGAAGTATGAATGAGAATAAATGATAAGGATCATGGTCAAATTATAATTTATTTTAAATTCAATATTTTATATTTTCATTCATGATTAATGTTGTAATTATTCAAGGACTATTCATGAAACTTAGAATCATGGGAGTTTTGATAAACTGTTATGGAAATATAAATCATGAACAAATGAGAATATAAAAGATAAAAACGAAGAAAAAAATAGTGTTAATGAATTTTCATAGGGGATGATACACTGTAATACCAAAAAAGATTTATTTTATGAACATAAACATGTGCTACATTCTCACATTCTAAATAGGATAAGGTATGTTAGTTCTACTGCTATTAAACTGTACTCTCATTTATGAGAGGACAAAAGAACATATCTTGTGTGTAAGATCTCATTAAGATTTTCTTATTTTCTAATGTTGAGAGGTATATAGATATTTTGTTAATCCATTAATAGTCATATGTAGGATGAATTATTTTTTGAAGAACACAAAAATTTTGATGTCCAGTCATCATATAATTTTCTAAATAAATTATTTCATCAAGATCAAGGATTTAATATTAAAAGTCTAGTTGAAGTAGGATGAACAAAATCACTCATTTTCAACTGTATTATATGTTCAAGGATTTGATCACCCATTATATAGATCAATATTTTTGATAAATTATAATGATTCAAATATTTACACTACCCCTCTCTTGTAGTGACTATTATATTAGATATAATCTCAGTCACAAAACCAAAATCAACTTTGGAAATTATTGGGATCTTACATTAAGGCTGATTGTAGTAAAGAATCTTGTGTGATTCTTGATTATTATTATCTTTCATTTATTGTGCGGAAGATATTTAATGATTGAATCATGAATCTAAAATGTCAAAATGGTTTCATTCCTAAAATAAAATAGGTTTATAATTTTATAATATCATCTCTATCAGAAAAGTTTTACACAAATGTGATGGGTTTTCAAACAACCATTAAAATGTGTAAAAAACATGAAAATGTGTTTGAATTGGATATCAGGGTCAATGAATCAAAATTGTAGCATTCGAGAGTTATGTTCTATGATTAAAAAATGGAAGAGCATGAATTTATTGATGACTAGTTCACCATATTAAATGATTTTTTTTGTCATAATAGAGTATTTTGAAATAAGTTAAAATATTATATTATGGCTAAAAAATTAAGGATAAGTTTTCTAGATTTATTTGACCCAAGGATTTCAATTTTTTAAGGATAATGGATTTTTTACTAAAATGAGTTTAAAAATACTCTCTTGAATTATGAAATGATAAAATAAACCATATTTAAGAAGTATTAGTAGAATATGGATTTTAAATCCATTAGTTAAATGAAAATTAAGGAATAGATGCCTAATTCCTCTATTAGCATAGAATTTGATAAAACAATTAATGAGTTCCATAAAAAGGTTAATAAATTTATATCAAAGTATATGAAAATAGTAATATTCATGATTAACATAAACATATAACAAAAATTATTTATGTATTTGTGACATGGAAATTTTTTTATAGATTATCCAAGAAGAAAGAAAAATATGTAATCTAATGAAGAATAACTGGGAGTTAAGACTCTCTAAAATTCCAAGGTTTTATTCATACAAGATTATAAGAATCAGATATATATGGGATGATTATCCTTAGAATAATAAAATCATTATGATGAGTATGAAGGAAAATGATTTATCTTCCTCATGAACTGATTCTAAATTGGGTGCGGGATAAAGGATTTCAATTTCATAGTATGTGTTAGGAAAAAAGAGGTGAGAGAATTTAAGCCAACAGAAGTACTGAAGGGGAATAAGGGGATATGTGACTTATATGGCGTATGTGCTAAAATCGAAACATTACGTGTGTCTTAACAAAAATAAACCACTCAGTAAAAAATATTAATCTATTAAGGATTGCTTTAGAATGATTTATAATGATGTATAAATATATATAGAAGAATTTTTATTGTATAAAATATTGTTGATGAGACCATGATTCTCAAAGTGAAAGTGGCTAAGAATGAGAAAATTAGGAAATATATTTTGAAAAAGGTGACTAATTGAGATGAATATCTTAGTAAGATTAAATAATGATGTACTATGTGTAAAAATACAATTTAAAAAATTAATACTACTTTTGAAAAGGATTTATAAGTGAAGGTTGAATCTTCATAGTGTATGAAAATTATTTTAGGTCACATTTATACTTCTTGTATCCAAACATGTAAAATATTTTTAAAATAATAGTAAAGGCTTATAATTTTAATATTGGAAGACCTGTGTTGCGAAAATCTCATATAGGTTTTGTAATATAAATAATACTATAGAATTTTGTTAGAAAAAAATGGTACTTAAAACCAAAATAGAAAAATTGTGATATTTCATTAGGATAGAATGCATTTTTTCAAAGTAAGATATATCTTTTAAGGGAATAATCATGATTCAAGGGCTACTTCTGGTCTTTTTGAGACTTTATAAACAAATCTTATGATTTTGGTTAAAATAAATCTCTACCTTAGAACCAAATATGATAAGAGTTTAATGGTATCTTCTCATATCAAATAAGAAAAATATTATAAGAAAATATATTTTATTCTTGTAAAAATTTGGTTTTATGGGATATATAAGTATTTTGAATATTGTTTCAAAAAATTCATCATATAAAATAATGTACGAGCATGATTCTATGTAATAGAAAAATTATTGTGTGAGATATAGTAGAAAATAAATTTTGATTGGCCTTTTATTACTGAGGTGGATCTCTAATAAAGACATAGGTCCTAGATATAGAATATTCATTATAAGTTTGTAGGTATACAAAGAAAAAAAATCATATAAGATCATAATGTTGTTATAGTAAAATTTCACAATGGATTTTCATTAAAATCTATAAAAATGGAAAAGCATAAATAGATTCCTAAAAACTAAAGTCAATTGATGTATTATTTTGTGAAGGGATCAAAAAAATCTAAATAATGTGAGTAAGTTATGTGATGAAGGGGATAAATTAGTTTTTAGGAGGAATACATTTATCCTCATGAAAACAATATTTGATAGGATTATCACTTTATGTGAGATTACTACTATAAATATCATTCATATTTTGGAATCAAAACATTATTACATAATATGTTCAAAAAATGATAATAAATTATGGAATGTTAAGTTTCATTCATCTTTTTTAACTATGTTTTTCTACAATTTTCATGGGTTCTGTGGTGAGGGACTTCAGTCACCTAAAAATATAAAGGGAAGAAATTTTTAAAACATAATACTATGGAAAATCACTTACGGTTGACAGAACAGATTTAAAATTTAGTCCATCATGCCTCTTATTTTAATACACTAGGATCTATGTAGACTCATTAGAAATAATTTTAATTATTTCAATATTTATTTCATCATAGTTACAAATTATATTACTAGTATTACCAATGTGTTGTTTATGAAACACAATCATATGGTAGTGGATATGTTTAAAACAATTACAGGAATTGTTGAGAAATAGTTTGGGATGTGAATCATAATAATAATATCTAGAAATGGTAAAGTATTTATCTATTTAGACTCAAGAAATTTGCATGAAAAAATATCATTAAACATTATTACAATACTATATATATACTTAATGTAAAATAATGTCACTAAGATAAACAACATTAGTTTTATTCAGGTGGGAAGAATAATTATAGAATAATATAGTGTCTCACAATTATATCGGTTATAATTAGTTCTTATATTTCTTCACATTCATATTTGATGTCTGATAATATCAATTTATAACATGACATCATAAGATATACGGTATTAATCGACACCTAATGCTAAATACTTAAAAAAAATTGTTGTCCTTTACATTTGAAAACTAAAAAATCAAAACTCTGAAAGTTTGATGAATGTGATGAGAGTGAATCATCTTTGGGTAGTATCATGTGTTAAAGGATAAAAATATGTTAACTATAGTTTTTATAATGATATTGGAATATATCATTTAAAAATTATTTAAATTAAACATAATTATAAATATTTATGTGTAGTAGTTTAAGTTTATGGAGATAAATATAGTAAGAATAATTCTTCATCATTTTTTGTAATACGAAAAAAATATAGCATAGGATATTGATGTTCAGTTATATCAGACTGGGTACAAATATGAGGTTACTATGATGAAAAAATATTAGAATAAAAATATATATAAATATGTGTAGATATATAATATCAATGAAAAATAGTCATATAATGTATAAAACTATAAAAAGTATATTTTTTGGAAACCGAACACCATAATTATCAAAGATTGATCCATATTCAATGGATAATAAAAATCATTGTAAGTATTTGATTGGTGTTATTTATGATTGGTTAAATAATATTTAAAGGAAATCTACATGGTACTTATTTGAGAACTCAATAATAAAAACATTATTGAAACAAAATTGGTTTTTGAACAGGATAAATGATCATGTAAATGATGTTAGAAACAATGAAAAACTTGTATATAAAGGTAATTCTCAAGATAAAGGTGTGTTTTCAAAGAAACCATTACTCAAGTTTAATGAATAGTATATATGAGAATGTTCCTTATTGTGTTAACATATAGATAATACAAAACATATTAGACAGATTCTAAATCATCCATTTTAAATGATGATCTTGAAGATCATGTGTCTAGTGAGAAGTCAGAGGGGTTTCTTCTTAATAGTTATTGATCATAGGTATATTAATTAAAGAACTATTTCTATGAATTAAATAAATCACCAATGTTCAAGTAATGAAATAATAATATGATATTTGATGGAGTTTAAATCCACAAAAAGGAATGTATAAAATAACATATATATTAAAGAGATGAAAATAAGTACACTTATTTTTCATCTTTATGTATATTATATCTTTTTTATTGGGGATTATGATAATTGTTACAAAACATTTTCAAATCAAAATTTAGTAACCTTTTTAATTGTCTGTGATGGGTTAGGTTAGATGTTTCTCAGGGTTAAAATAAATAAAATAATAAAACATTATATTATTATCTTAAGGGAAGTACTCTAGATGGTTATCGAATAAATTTAAGATAAAGGATCATATGCCGGTGTCTGAATCTATTAAAATTACACTAAAATTGTCTAGTGATGTTAGAAGAGAATGTATAAATCAAATAATATTTGGACAATTGGTTTTGATTTTTTCATTATCTTACATCATTTGGAGTAGATATTTTATATATTTTGATTCCCCTAATAGATATCAGTGTGACCCAAATGATTGATATCTTATGGTTTCTAAAGGAGTTCTCAAAAAATATAAGGTAATGTGAGATATGGTCAACTATACAAGTGGGGAAATAATATTAATCAATCTCTATTAATAGACATGGAGTGTGAAAGTGACTTTTATGATAAAAGGTTAACATAAAGTAGAATTTAACTCTTTAGAGAAATTTTTTTGAGTTGATACTAAAAGAAATAGACCACTGAGACATTATGTATTTTAATGGAAAATATATTATTTGTAATATTTTTTTCACTAAAATTGTCTAGATGGAGTAATATATGAATGATTTGAGGGTGAATATGAAATACCTACTCAGAATTCATTTGGATAATAAAGGTTTCACAGAACTCCATAAAGATCAAGTGTGACACTCAAAATCTATGAATATTGATATACGATATCATTTCATCAAAGTGATGGTAGAAATAAGAGTCATCCACTAGAAATGTGGTCCATATCAAGTATAGTTAAGTGATATTTTACAAAAAGAATTTCATTAATGATATATTTGAGTTTCTATGGATATAAAGAGAGTTATACCCCTCCCATATCATTAAAAATCTTTGGAAGTACCCCATATGATCTATGGTTTTTTTCAATGTGGAAAATAATGTGCACAAATATTTTATACACCTTTAAAATAGAGAACCCTCATTTCCTTATCTATTATATTAGAGTGGTTATGTTTATTATAAAAATGGGTTATTTTTTGAAGATTTATGTTCATATATTGTGGGGGGGACATTTATCACTTGGAAAAAATGATTCTTATCACTGAGAGATTGATTTCTCTTAGAAACAAAAACCATACTTTTATTCTGGTGTTGAAATTTTTTTATTTTGAAATAGTTTTGGATTTAGTGACCCTCGTATGGGAAGTTGAGTATTTATAAGATGTTGATGAAGTGCTTCATAGGTTGAAGAAAAATATAAAAGAGGAGGTTGACATTCCCTTAGAGTTTTTGGAGAAAATTTCTTTACTTTCAACTCTATATGATATATTTTTTGAGTTCATTGAATAATTTTTTTGAATATTTTTAAATTTTATTTAAGTGGTTTTAGGATGATTCTAAGTAATTTTAATACATCATAAATTGTTTATATTGATCTAAAAAATGTAAAATCATTAAATAGAATATTTTAATAGCAAGTCTTTATCTAAAAATATAATAGTATGTTATATATTTTCCTAGATTTACGAGTTGGGAATACATGTTTGGATCCCCATATTAATTTGACACATGATATTAATGAGTAAAAGGTATTGATTGTATGACTTAAATAGTATATTTCAAGACTCCATTTAAGGACTTCAGAGGTAATAATATGATATTGAGGTTCAGTCTATGACTTTTCATTGATCAAAAATCATTATTTTATAACCTATCCACATAAAGTATTCATAAGAAAAAAATAAATGTATGAATTTAATTAACCTTATGTTTTTACTATTACACTATTATAAGTTTTGAATGTTTGATTTGGTGTCTTATGACTTCAAATGTCTTTAAAAATTCATTTTGTCTAAAATATTGAAAAATTGATTACAGTGTATGAATTTAATTTTTTTTGTTTTATATGATGCTAGGACTTTTCTAAATGTGTGACTTCCAAATTTATTATATAAAATAAAAAATTAAATGTTCCAAAAAAATTTATTTCGATGAAAAAGGTAAAATAAATATGATGACTCATTCTTTAATGTATTTACAAATATCATGGGCTCAATAAATTCCAAGATTCCTATAAAGATTCCTAAGAGTTTGAATGAGAATAAATTGGTTGAAATGTGGGTTATTTCCATGGAATTTAATATTCAAAATTTGATATTAACTTTTTTTGGACATGTCTACAACTCTTCAAGGGTTATTCATATAGATTAATATCATTTCAGTTTAACTAAATCATTTTTGGGAATATAATTCATGAATTAATCAGAATAAAAAAGGTGTAATTGAAGAAGAGAATATTGGTCATGATATTTGATATATGCCAATACACTGCTATGTCGAAGAGAGATTATTTGATGAATATCATTTTTTGTTGTGTAAAAAGTTTCTGAAGAGGTAACTACAATTTTTCTATTAACATAAATCAAAACACTTGATGTTGTGAAGGAAGATGAATGTTTCATGTGTGTGTGTGTGTGCATTCTCTCATGCATGCTTTATTTATTTTGAACATAAGATCTGTAAATTTATCTTCTAATAATACATTCATATTCTTATAGATGCCAAATTATTTCTTTAATAAGATATTTTATTTTATATTAAGGCATCATAAATAATTCTAAATATATAATTGATAAGATAGAAAATATGAATTATCCCAAGTCTAGTGCTTCCTGGATAAACAATTCCATTCATTTTCTTCAAGGGTGAATGTTAAATTAGTAAATCCACCCATATTTTTACAATATATTTTATTGATCATAAATATTAAATCATTTTCACCAAGACTCTCTTATAATAACTGTTATTTTTGTGATAATCTAAATCTGAAAACAAAAATTGAACCTCGTAATGATTATACTCTCATATTGAATTTAAACCGTGTAATGAGAATTTTTTTCTCTATTTAAATAATTTTAACATGAATGTGATGATTATATTTTAATATTCAATAAAAAATATACATTCTCATAGAGTTTTAGTTCATAAAAGAAATTAATTTTTAAAAATAAGAAAAATTGATTTACCTCTCCCAGTCACAACTATGTACAGAAAAATCCTGGTGCATCATATCTATTATAGATAAATAAAATGTAATATTTATCAAGTAAATTTAAAATATAACTATAAACACTAATAGTACACCAATAAAGTAATTTTTTCATATAGTTAGTCCCATGTATGTTGAATAATATTATATCAATGTTATCAAGTATTGTCCACAAAACACTCAGGATAAACAAACACTCGAGGGATGTATTATTCAAATCCCAATTCAAAGGTCATATCCCATAAATGAATAGACTATATAATTTTGTTAAAATACTAAATAGTGAATTAATCAAGGATAATATTAAGGAAGTAATACATATGTAAAAAAGAATTTTCAGATCATCACTTAGCCTATTTATTTTCTATGAACGTGGGATATATGATCGCATAGATGGTGTAACTCTACACCCCAATACCATTGTATCTTGGTCATATAACCATTAATATTTGTTGAAAATTTTGACTATGATAAAATATCATGAAACACATAGGAAATGTATCACATAGTAGATCCCTGAAACATGGATCTATACTTATCACTCCCTTAGAGGATATCACATATTATCCCAAAACAACTATCCCTGATCAAACTCATTGTACTCATCCATACAAAATATAAAATATAGTTAATAAATGAATGTAGATATATTAGTATTTTAGTTAATTCTCATACTACAAGATCAACCCTTTGGTCATACCTTGACACAAAACATACTTTGTGAATGTTATTATATGCATTGCTCCATGGAACCTCAAGAAAACACATATCATTCCCCACTACAACTACTCAACGTAACTTTTTATTTTAAAACGGTTTTAAGGGGAAAGTGAGAAACCTAACAACTTACAATTTTAAACACCAAAAGATACTTACAATTTCTTAAAGAACAGTTTGAGCCGATTAGAATCAATCTCCCTAAACAATATCCAGGGAATATAATTTACCTAAGAGTCACGGTATCCCTTTAAGATTACTTCATAGGTATGCGACAAGATTTCCCAAGATTGTTTGTATTCCTCCATTTTATTCTTTCCCCTGTTGAAGACTTTAAGAAAAATGTGTGCTTTCATATCAATCCACTCATCTCGCTCCTTGGTAGTGGTTACACAAAGCGATATTCTTATCTTCTTCAACACTTTCATATCCAGAACGTTTTCTACCATTTCTTCATCTGAGTGCATAAGTTAATACATGTGTTCCAACACCGAGGCTATCATTATCTGATTGTATTTAGTCGATATTGTCTCACACTGCTGCCCAAGATCCATAATCTCATTACCACTCAGGGGAGTGGCAGGGTCAGTAGCCTCATATCCGGCAGACACTAGGTCATTTGAGGTTTTGGCCACCACATTCTTGTCAGAACCTTCGCACCTACTCGTGATGGTGTTGCCAGTAGTAATATGAGCCTTTAGGGAAATCTTAACCTTACATGCAGATCTAGTAACCAGAGGACTAGGTTTATTATAGTACTCCTTCCTATGTCGTGGCCTCTAGTTGTTCTTAATAAAGTCGTTAGAATCTATAATAGTATTCTTGCCCTTCCATAAAGAGGATCTGATATAGTCCTCCACCATGACAACTTCCTTGGACTCGGCAAGGGAGTCGGAAGCATTGTCCATTTCTTCTTGAGATACTTCAAAATTCAAGGAGGGATCCTCTCCATGGGTAACCTCCACACCATGTATTTCTCCACTAGCATGGCAGTCCTCTTCTCCAAACACTGCAAATTATTTTTTACAGTTCAAATTCGATTCCCCATATTTAACCTTCTCAGCATAAGAAATTATAGTCTGCATGACGTGCATTGGCTTAACTAAGACTCCTGCATGTTCAAAGCCCCGGCCCATAAATTTTAATTGCATTGAGGTGTCCTCTAGAACAAGAGACTGGGAATCCCCACCAATGACTTGGTCCTCACAGACTCCCTCAGTCACTATAGTCTCTTTGGTTGTATTTGGTGGAACCATCTGCATCGCCATTGTAGCATCCTGGTGGACCTCCCTCTCTTTATCACATAGAGTCGTAGAGACAGCCTTAGACGCGCATTTCACACCCAAATCATATTTCAACTGATGATAAATGTCAGAGCCTTTTGGGTTAACCTGAGAAGCCAGAGATGGATTCAGAACCGTGACGTCTTCACATGGGGGCCCAAAGATAGGAGAGGTAATGCGAGAGTCATCCTTTTCCTGAGGGGAAACACTTGAAACATCATGGCCCGAGATACCCATATATTGATTACGTAGTGGATTAAGCTGTTTTCAACCATAAGCAATGCTATGCTTAAACGAACCACATGGTACTATAAATATGTTATTATTTAAAAGTGAATGTTAGGATCATGTCATCGGTTTAGATATAATGAATAAGAATAACCATACTATAATATATATAGATATATAATATTTTCCCAGAAATAAATTAATAGTCAAATATGAATTGATTATGAAATAGATAGAATAGAAGAAGAAATATTTTAAAAGTAAAATATTTTACTTTTATAAATCTATTTTTATCGGAACAATGTATTTTAGTATTAATAGGTTATCACTATTCATACATTTTTATAATAAAATAACTATATTATACATTAAATTTTATTTATTAACATTAATTTAATTATTGTTATTAGGAAATGAATGATAATTAAATCATCTTATGATTTAAAATTACATTTTATTCAAAAATACTTTTTATTACTTTTTGCATGCATATAATATAATTAATTTTTAACAATTGTAGAAAAATTATTTTATATAAAGGATATAATTTTTTCAATCATCATTTCAATATTATCTTAGAGTGAAATTTTAAATTTTTTCTAAAACATTTTATTTTTCACGGAATAGTGAAAATAATATTTTTTGTAAAATTAACATTTCTTTTCAATAAAAAGTATCATTATGATTTGAATTTGATCATAAATTAACATAATTAATAATTAAATATATATAATATAATTAATTAAATTTTAATCATCTTTATATCTATTTTCTCTATATGTTCATTTTTTGCTTCAAAACACATTTTTATAAAAAACTATTTTCATTGCATTTTGTTTTATTATATTAAATTGTTTTCTTCCACTAACATAAAATGAATCATGAAATTATTTTTTCACATTTATAATTAGTGTTTTAATATTTTTTAAATAGATCCCATTAATTTTCAACAATTATGATTTGTAATTATAGTAAGATTTGTCACCTTGTTGAGTGTAAAACAAGTAAAATTAGGTTATAACTACAGGGTAATGTTTTAGAACATGCAAAAAATTGAACTTACTCTTTAATATTTGTATATATTGACGAAATATATGTTTTTGTAGGTACATGTTGTATTTTAATACATTATTTTGAATTTTGAACCCGAATCATGACTTTTAAGAAGATATGTAATATTTTATTCAAATAAAAAACTATTTCTAGGTCATTGCATTTAATTTAATGGTTGGAATATCAAATTAAATTTTGACATGATAAAAAATAAATAAATAATGTTTTTGTATTTTATAAAAAAAAATTGGAAACCAATGTATTACTTCATTTCAAGATAAAATGTTTCTTATGATTTAATTATGTATTTTCATATAAATTGTTTTAATATGTTTTATTTTATTATATTAAAATGAATTTCTCAAAAAATTATTAATTGAACCTCAAAAATGTATCCCAGAATCTTCTTGTATAATTTATTTATATGTCCTCATTTATTTTTTTTCATATTATAATGTTTTCATGGTAAAAAGTTAAGTTATCATGGTTGTGGTTAAAATGAATTGAAAGGGATTTAACTTGAAAATATAGATTAAAATACATAAAAAATGTGTAAATGGGATTGGATGATATTATGTGATCCATACCACGTATTGACATTGAATTTTTTGGTGCCCTAATTCCACTTCAAAAGATTATGATATAGCTCCTTTAATATTATACGTAATTTCAAGTGTGTTTTGTCCCTCATTTATAAAATGGATCCTCATATCCTCATTTCATGACACCATTTTTGAAATATATTTTTGATAATACCTACCCAAGTATCTAATAAACATCGAATCCCAATTACAAGATGTCATTTTTTTATTAAAAATACCATACCTATAAGGATTAATGTGTAACCCAAATACGTTATCTGAGGAGAAACTATAAGTATTAACCGAACTATTTCAATATTATTTTCATTTATACATAATTAAATTTCAATTTAACAATTTTGAAATAATATAATAGGTATCATAAATATATTAAAATTATTTTTAATATATATTAGTACCCTTAATTATATTTTTTCATCCTATGGTGAACGAAAATATTTTTTATGTGTACGCGTGGACTGGCACATTTAGGAAGTGATCTGTTTCGTTTCATATAAATTCCTATAAATGATTATTATAATGGTTGATTTAATATATATATATATATATATATATATTATTCATGGAAAAATTATATTTCTATAATTATATATATCTTCTAATGTCTTACCCTTCTGTTCATAATAAAATGGAAACATCCCTCATGTGTATTTAAGGATTTCCACTTCCATAATACAATGAGATGAATTTTATCACAATATCATTTAATGAATGATTATAAAATTTAATTGAATATATAAAAGTATAATGATTTAATTGTTATAATTCTAGATATTTTACAAAAAAATACCAATTTTACCATGATAGACATAAAGAATCCATTGGAAAATCCAGAACTTAACATCTTCAATACAGTCGACATGGACATAACTGACTATGGAACTAAATAAGTCATTGAGATAGATGAATTTAATGGTTTAATAATTAATAAATAGACATAAAAAATTATTAATCATGTAAAAAATTAATATAATTTTATTATATTTAATTTTAAGTACATACATGGAGATATAGAGTCGAGGTAAGGATTTTTATTTAAAGCATTATTTTAAATGTCTAATAATTTTATTCTCATTTTCATCAATATCCATATTATTTAAAATACTTAATGTATCTTATTAGTATAGTAAAATTTAATTCTTATTTCATTTTAATCTTTTTCTTAATTTCTTTATGAATGTTTCAAAAAAAACATTTAAATAATTTTCAATTATGTCATTTTTTTATATTTTACTAACGTATGAAAGGAATATTTTTTATAACTTATACAATATGAGTGAAATTTCACAATGTAATAACTATTATTAGAAATGGAACTTCTTATGATATTTTCAATGGGTTTTCAAATGACTATGCAATTTAAAATTCTTCTTGGAATTTTTATATAAATATTTATAAAGGAAAAAATTACTTTTATTCTTATTTTTATTTAAATCTAGATATTTATTATAAGTATGTGTAAAAGTGAATATATTATTTGATTTTATAAATTAAATATAATATTATATGTGTTTAATTAATTTTATTATTCTTTTACATTGTTTATGATCATGGGTGATCCTAATATGTATCTCTAATGCATTATGTAATGATAATGCTCTCCTGGAAATGATGTTGTAATTTATAGAGTTGGTTGTCAAATTTGTAAGAGTTATTGTAAGAGTGATATAAATATAATGTCCAGACGTAATTACTTGAAATTTCAAAGCTTTAAAATTATTTTTCATTGAATTTTATTTATTTCAGTAGGTAATATAATGGTCTTATGTTTAAAAAAAGTTTAATTCCCCTTTGTAGGATAGATAATATTTTGTTCAAGAAACTTTTTTCATGGGTGCTCATCATTTACCTAGAATTAACATGATTATTATTCCTTGTTTATGATTGATTATAATATGTTTTATTAAAAATTTGAGAAAAAAATTTGATTTTTTGGATATGTGAATTATTATTTTACTAAAATTATTAATTTGAAAAAGGAAAAAATTATGAATTTTCATGAATTTTCAAATAGACTAGTCGGTTTATTTTGTATCTCATACTATGATTTTTCGTTTTGATACCATTTTTTCATGTATTTGACATAAATCCAAAATAATATTATTAAAATTTTAAAATTTCAATCATTATGTTATTGGGATTTTACATTAAACAACTATATAGGTTTTCAATTTAATTGAAGTTTATAATTTAGTATATTTTTTTTAAAAAAAATGGAAATTAATTAGAAGCATCCACTTTGTATAATATGAGTCTTATATGGAAGTGTTTTTCTCTCTCTCTCCAAAACTCTAAACATAAAAATTCATTGAATTGTTTGAAATTGAAACCCTTTTAAACATCATTTAATTATGGTTTCATTAAGAATCATGATGTTATAGTTTCTATCAAAGAAAAGGTTTAGAAAACTGTAGAGGTTATCATGATTCATATGAGGATATTTATTGAGTTTTATTTTCCCTCATAGTCTAATATATATTATTTTTATAAAACATTTAAGGCATAGATAAACCTTATTTAGTATTATGTGATGGGATTTTAATATGATTTTGGATATTTAGTGAGCCACATATGGTAATATAACCCTTATTATTTTAATTTCATTTAGTGAAAACGTTACTTGAGAAATAATTATTTTCTATTTTCTAGTCATAAGATTAATACTATTAGTAACCATTTGGGTTAATATGATATTTAATATTGAGGAAAATATGGTTAATTTGGATAAATAATTTTTACATTTTGTAAAATTAATTTTTATATTATAGATAAACATTAGTTTGAAAATTTATTTGGGGACTAAGAGATTAATGTTATTTTTAAATAAGTTTTCCATAATGAGAACATTATATTTTGGTGGTAAATGGAAATATCTATTTTCTAATATGTAATTTTATTTGAGAAATAATGTTTGAAATATCTTTTGGAAGTAGAATTTTTTTTGATTTATGGTCATTTTGATTATTTATGGGAAAGATTATAATATTTTGTATATTATATTATTAGGGTATATTATTTTGGTGAATAAAACTTTAAAAGTGACTAATATTATTAAAAGATAAATAAAAAATTTGTCCCAAAAAATTATTTGATCAAATAATATAACTTCTAGGTTGTCAATTTTTTCTATACAATTATTTTGAAGTTTTCGAGGATAGTTATTTATGGAATTTTTTAAAAGAAAATTTTGGTGTTATTATTGATATTTTGGATAATTATCCTTATTTAAAATTTCCATAACAAGGAAAAAATGGTTCTTTAGCATCTAAAAGTATTTGAAATAACTTAATCCTTTTTTGAAACTTATGATCTATTAAAAGATAATTTTTGTGAATTATTATAAAATATTTATTTTGAATATTCATTTATTGGATTAAGAGATAAAACAAAAGACAATATTTTTTGAAGTATAACAAAATCTTGAAATAGATCTTATGAAATGAAAATAAAACAAGTATGTTTTCTAATTTTCTCTTCCATTATTGTAAACTAATCTTTAAAATATACGTAAATAATCATGAAATAAAATGTTTTTCCAATTACTATCATTTAAAATGATTCTATGGACATTTTTATTCAATATAAATTTTGGGTTTTTGGGTAATTAACATTCTCATGATGATGATCTAAATAACTCTATTATTATTTAGAAGTTCTGTTTTTATCCATGTCTATATTTTCACTTCTTACTAATTATATCCTTATTTGGGAACTCAAAAAAGTTTTATTTTAGGTGAAATTAATAATTCCCTAAAGCAATTTTAAAAAGAAAATATTGACACATTTTATGGTTTTTTTCAATAATGATATTTTTCAATGTTAAAAAACTTTTAACTTACCCGATTGTGTGTTTTATCTTCCCGTACTATTAGTTAATTTTTAAAAAATGTCAAAAACACTTTTTATTATGAATTATATCAAATTTAGAGGATGTAATTTATTAATGTTTTAATAATATAACTCCTTAAGAATTCAGATTTTTTTTTTAATTAATATTTTCTATAGTTTTTTGTTGATGAAATATCGAACATAAATGAACCATGACATACTATAAAAATTTAATTATTAAAATGTTGCCAATATTGCCTAGCCATTTTTAGGGAAACTATGAATATTAATAACCATATTTTGAAATATATATTGAATTTTGTTTCCTCAAATAAAATTAATAATCACTTATTCATTCGTAATAAATTTGATAGTAATGAAGATAAAATATATTTAAGGTAAAATATATATTTTTCGATAAATAGTTTTTACGAGGATAATGTATTTAAATCTTAATATTTTAAATTTATTACAATTACAAATTATTATAATAAAATAAATAGATTATATATTCAATTTGATGAATTAAAATTCATCTTATTATGGTTAATTGTAAATGAATGGTAATAAGTTTACTTTTTCATATAAAAGTTCTTTTTCATAAAAAAATAGTTTTCATTGATTTTTTTGAAGGGAAAATGAAATTAATTTCAGAAAAAATTATAAATTTTATTTAATAACAATTATATAATTTTATAAATCTACAACTCTATTATCTTATTGTAAAAAGTATGGTTTTTAAAAAAAATTATTTTTAGGGAATATTGAAAATACCATATTTTTTAATATTATCATTTATTTTCATGAAGGAGTCCCATTATGATTCAATTTTATATTAAAATTACATAATAATTAATTTATTATATATAATATTATTAATTATATTTGTATCATCATAATACCTAATTTTTTCATAAGTTTATGTTTTTGGATTAAAATACATTTAAATAAATGTTTTTCATTGTGTTTAGCGTTCTAATCATTAATTAATTTCTACCATTTCTAAAAATTTCATATTTAAAAATTTATTCCATAATAGGAATCATGAGGTTCAAATTTTATTAATAATTCCCATTTGATGCATTACGAATTTTAATTGTAGTATGATTTATTACCTCAGTGAGGTAAAAATAGGTAAAACTAGGTTTGAAATATAGGGTAATGTTTTAAAAAAATTATAAAACCTGACTTTATCTTATTTTTTGAGTGTATTTATATAAAAAATTTAAGGACTTATATTATTTATTTTTTAAAAAATATATACTTTTGGAAACCTATAATGACTTTTGAGAAGATAAGTAATATTCTATTAAAATTAAAAACTATTTTGGGTATTTTTATTTAATGGCATGGTTTGAAAATGTAATTAGGTTTTGGAATGATAAAAAGTAAAGGAAACATTATTTTTTATTTGACAAAAACAATTGGAAAATAATTAATTTATTGATTTCATGGAAATATAATTTTTACATTTAAATCGGGGTTTCAATAAAAGCTATTTTTTCATGTGTTTTGTGTTCTTATATTAAATGTAATTTTCTAAACCTATAAAAATAATCCTAATAAAATGAATTCAATATTTTTTATCAAATTATATATATTTTTTATAATTCCATTTTATTTTTTCTATATATTTTTTTATGATGGTAAAAAGTTATGTTATCATCGTTAAATTAAAAAAGTGTTTAAACTAGTTTAACCAGGAGATAAGGCCTAAAATATATCCCAAAGACGTATAAATTTGATTCATTTATTTTATTTCAACCCTATCACATATTATCTAAATATTTTTGGTTCCATGGTTCCACATCACATGAATATGATATATATATATATAATTTTATATATCAACTTATTCCAAGTGTTTCTTTTCCCACAATTATAAAATAGAACATCCTATCCTCTATTACTCACATTTTGAGCACTCTATTTGGTGAAAAAACCAAACCAAAGTCTCTCCCAAACATCCCATCAAAATGTTTTATGTATTTGGAGACCCACCATGTATGTTTGAGCTATGATTGAGGAATCCTATTATGGGAACAAGACAATGTATAGTTATTCTATAGGCTCTAAGCACAAGTGAAGGATAATATAAACCCTCAAGTCTTTGAGGTTACATGTTTTGATGAATATTTTAGGATTACTATGGGAGTCTTATACAATATATATGAAGTTGGACGTGGAATATATCCATCTGGGTCTAGAGATTAGGACAATATATCCCCTTTGGAATAGGTGTCAAAGAATATACCATCTATGTTGGAAGGAGCTGAGGTGGTCCCCCTATGTGGATAGATAAGTCAGTTCCTTCTATGTAATTAGAGAATGAATGTGAGACTCTTCAAAATTAGGTATCTAAATAAATACACATTATGTTTTTATAGAATTCATCCCTTCTTGTATTAAAATTTTTCCAACTACTGATATGTTGGTCGCCATTCCAAGGTTCGAGATTTCTCCCAAAGAGGTTGATGACTAAAGTTATAATATTATCAAGGAGAATTGGAAGACCCATTACAATAAATAAATTTGAATATATAACTTCATCACATACTTTTTTTAAAGTTTGGGTCTGAAGCCTCATTTATTATTAAATCAAAGAAAAGACCTCTTTAACTGGGTAGAGGGAGATCTATTACAAAGCCTGAAGGCCCAGTGGTCATTTAGTCCATTCCATTACCTGTAAACCCAATTTTATGGCCTAAAGCCCATTCTGTGAATAGTAATGCTACAGTAACACATAGTACCTACCGCCACTACAGTGCTCTACCACCGCTACAGTGCCCTGCCATCGCTATAGTGCCCGCCAGTGCTATAGTGCCCACCGCTACTACAGTACTACTCTAGTAACCTGTGCCCAATGGGGTTTCAACCCCCATTTTTCATGTAGGATTACAGAGTCTGGATGATATCTCTTTATGATTGGATAGTGAACCAGGGAATGAGTATAGTCGATTATCAAATTCTCCACATGTTGGTTCATGATTCTCTCTATGAGAAGGATCTTTTTAAGAGAAGATAATTTGTAACATCTATACATTGACAATATAAAATGGAATAATATCTATTGGATAATGAAAATAGAATTACACTCAGCTAGGGGAGGAATCCTATCAAAATTGAGCTATCATGACATCCTGGGAAGATTTCATATGACATATAGTGGAATAACTGGTGATGGACAAGGCCAAGACAGATCAATCCACATTCTAGAGAGTTGAGTGTGAGGTAGAGTAATGTATTATTTAATTTTGGATGGATAAGGTTCATCCATAGTAAGATGATGACCTATAGGAGCTATCTAAGCTATAAAAAATATTATCGAAGCTTCAAGCCAAAGTCTAGCTGAGCTCAAAATTTCCTAAACTCAAGAAAAGTCATAGGAGTCCATTTTTCAACAAAGTTAATGATTTAATGTATGGTTTACATTCATCATTTTTTAAATATTCAATAAATAATAATATTAATTTCCTTATTTCCCTTTGTAGAATTTTAAATCATAATTGCATTAATGAAACAATCAATTAATAATCATTAAGCCTGTATGAGTCATGATAAGTTTGAGAAACAAGATATAACTTGAATATCATGTAATCATAAATTTTTACTGAATAGGGTTGGATGGATTAAGATTATAAAGTTATTCCAAACACAAAATGAACCACTTGAGAGTGTAGAAAAAGGTTTCTATGGTTCTATTGGTTTGGTTCATAGTCAAAATGTAGGATGCATGTGGAAGTAATACCAAGGTTCCAACATTCAAATTGATTATGGAAAACATTAGGGAAGGTAGAACATTAAAAAAATAGTCTAAAAATGAATGAGGAAGAAATTTAGGTTATGGATAACCAATAATCATATTTGGGACATGAGTTATACTACCATATTATTGATAGAGTCTCCAATGGGACATGCACCCTTGTTGGGAGGTGATACTTCATAGTGTTTTATCATAACGATATTTTTTGCTATTAAATGTGGATGAAAATAATTCTTTTGAGGAATATACATTAGATATAAGGTGTTACATCATGGAATTTTTCATCATCATATGAGGTCTTTGATGGTTGTGAGAGATGGATGTTGATCCAAATCAAGGGTGAAAATGTATGTTGATGGATGAGTGAAAAACTTATGAATATTTATAGAACTCTCTGGAAAAGTAAATATTCGTCGATAATATTGATGGTATGTATAGAATAGATGGAAGGTGATTGGTTTTGTGGGGAAAACACAAATTCTAACCAGGTTAGAGGAATTAGAATTTGGTTTAGTGGTCATTGGGGTTGAAGGATCCATTTAAACTATCAGACATGATTATTTTCATAGGTATTTCCCTTTTAAGGTAATGAAACTAGGAGACGCAATTATTTTGAGTTTCAGGGTTATGTAGCTTTGACAAATGGACATGCCATTTAAGGTCAGGCATCTAAGGATAAGGAATCTGAGACAATTTTTCTAGATAGAGAAAAATAAAACCAGTATAACTTAGAGGATATATGGGGGTTTCATTAAATTTTATATGGTCCAACCCACCCTAGGTTCTTCCGGTTTAAGTTTATGATACATAACCAGGTTTTCTTGGAGTACTTCTATCTTGGTATTAAGCAGTATAAGAGGGGTTGACCCAGTGGGGAAAATATATACTATAGAGAGATGAGATCTATGGGATTTTTTGTTTGTCCTACATTAAGTAATATTTCCCACACTATATATCCTGTGAAATATGATTCAGGTAAATCATTTTCTTATAATGTTTTTGGTTGGTTATCAAAACCTAGAGTGGGTCATAGATGAAGGATAATTCAACAAAGAAGGTGTTCTCTAGGGTGAAGACCAAAATATCATGTATTTTTATGTCATTAAAAAGGTAAATGTCATTCATTTTACCATCAAGTGGTAATGAAACTAGAAAACCTATTTAAAGTCATAGTGTATAAATGAGAACAATATAGCGTAAAATCATGCAGTATGAATATTTGACATGTTGTTTAACATCATATTATAAGAGCTATAGGGAAAATATCATCTGTGTTGATGAGAAAAACCATCCCTAAACTCCTAAGTTCACATGATTTAAGATAAATGTGAGAAAAAATGATCAATGGGATATTTATCATTCCATGTAATAATGTAGGAAAATATATAACAATATTTGTTATAAATGATACAATTAATTATGGAGGACCCATTGAAATGGGGATACTAGTTAAAAAGGATTTCATGGGGCCAAATCACCCTACCAACTTCCATTAAGGTATAAGAGAGTTACATCATGGTTTTTAAGGTACTATTTTTGTAGTTATTGGGAGAGGCTTAATTGTAAAATTATTATTTAAAATTATATAGAGGTGAAAGATATTACAAGGATAGTTTTTGATCATGATATGAATATAGAATCTTCTTCCATATTGTAAAAAATTGAGTCAAAAAATTTTGTTGACTACATAACATGCCTTAAAAAAATGGGACTTGTTATCTTGCATCTGATAAATCATCTAAGGTGTGTACCTAGACGGGAGGTGGGCCCTTGTAGAACTATGATGGAATTTTAGTGGAGTCTATTTTGGAATTGAACGTTATAGATAAATTTTCAATCTAATTTTGAAAATTTTATAAATGATTGGAAATAATATGTATGGTTTCTGAGGTCCCTAAGGCTACACATTCATGTATTAGGTGTATTGATGGGGTACACCAGTATTATTGGAGCAGTAAACTAGTAAGAGACACTAGACAATCTCAATCACGCATTAGGGAAACTACATTGGTATTTTTTTTATTTTAAGATCATATAGTTTGGACCAACATTTTCTATGAGTTTGAGTTCATAATTAGTGGATTAAGGGTGAGGGGACCTATACAACATCGAGCAAAGAAAAAACTTGGCATGAATTATAGGACCAAATGATGATTCAAAAGATCTCAAGATTAGATGAATGAACTTTAAAATAATTTTTTGACACATTTTGAAGTTTTTGGTGAGGTAAAAGATATTAAAATGTGGTGACTTGTTATTTTATTATATATTTCATTTAAAATGAATCTTATTTCTTCTATCGCTTAGGATTCATGAAAACCTATGCCTAAATTAATCGTAATATAATAAACTATTATAATCTAGTTTTTAAATTTTATATATGAATATTAATGACCACATTTTTTAAATTTGTTATATATGTTTTAGAAAAATAATATATATTGAAAAATAAGTACTCAATTTTATTTTAAAGCCTAAATATGATTCAAAAATACATTTTTCCTCAAAATATAATTTTATGAAATTTTCAAGAAAATTATATAAAGAATTTTTCCCATATCTAGTAATTTATTTTTAAAAATTAAATAAATTTATGAAATAAAATTTTAAAATTTTCTTAGACAAATGTTTTTTGAATTTTTTAAAAAGATTAATTTTTCAGTGATTAATGAAACATTATAATTTTTATTGAAAACATTATTTTTGATTAAATCATTTAAAAAGTACTATTTTAATTTTAAATGGTTTTAGAGATAAAATTAGTTCATTTATGATAATTATAATTTAATTTTGGTCCGTATAATTAATTTTATTTTGGAATTTGAGAAAAATATTCTACTTAAGAAAACATTTTTTTATAAAAAATAACTTTTCATCAAATTTTATGGGTTTATTTTAAAATAAAATTATACCAATTATATGAAAATAATTTGATATTTTTTTATTAACTATTTGGAATCAACACAATTAATATTAATAAATAATTTAAATTTAATGTTTTATTATAATGAATGACAAAAACAATAAAATGTTGTTACAATGATTAATGTTAAAACAGGTTTATCAGGATGTTAATCCAAAAGTTAAGTGTATGTTTTCCAATTAAACTTGTATGAATTCTATTGCATGAAAATATTTATAACTTATATTATCCCAAACCCATGTATCAAACAATTTAAGATCATTTTTCTTATGTATTTCTTTATTATATTTTTTTCATTAATGAAATTCCAATTGTGTCCTCTCCCCCACTCATAAAACGGCACCCAGTCTTTGTCTTATTTACACAATTTTTTTATATATATATGTCAAAAAACCATCCTAATTATAATATAATGTTTCTTATCATTTATTTAGTGTTTATTTTACTATTAAAATACACTACTATAAATCAAGGCTTTAATAGCGCAAATAAAGTATTGTATTAGAGCACAAAAAGCACTGATATTGAGAGTGATGTTAAAAGGGGGTCATAAATAGCATTAAAAATAAATACTAATAGAACCCTCTTAAAGTGAAAAAAAATATATTTTTATTAATGGATTTCTTTTAACAGTGCTATAAATAGAAATGTCAAAAAATATGGAATAATAATATTTTTTTCATAGACCCGAGGATCCTCTCTCTTAATTCTTAATGTCTTTTTTATCAGTGCATTCCACTACCCATCTTCCATTACGCACCCTTTTTCCCTTTCTCAGTGCTATGAGGCTGCACCGAATAATTTTGGGCCTGTATTCGATCCCTAGACCTCCTATATCTGAATTACTATTCTTTACCACTATGTCATGCATATTTTGTGGTATATTCAATAATTTTTCTATTTATTTATATATATTTTGAAATTTTTAAAATATATGAATTTATATAAAATTATAATTATTTAAATATATTTTATTCTAATATTCATTTAATATATACTAGTATAAAAATAAATATGTGTGTGTTTTTCTGCTTATTAATGCACCCAAATATGTATATATAACTGTTATATATACATATGAATTTATTTCAACAAGGTAAATAAATTGAACTTTTTTAATTTAAAGAAAATGAATAATTAATATTTAGTTATTATATTTTAAAATAATTTTTATTTAAATATGTTGGTATATGAATTTTATAAAAGTTATTTATTATACATAAATATAAATAATATACATTTGTTTAATTGTAAATAAAAATCTGTTTTTAAAATTAATAAAATTTAAAAACAATAATATCAATATTAATTTAATCAATGGAAATAAATTTAGTCCCTACTGAAAAAAGTAAAAATATCACCTTAAAAGAGGTTGAAATTTAATTGAATTTTTTTAAAAAAAAATTAAGATCGAGTTACAGGTTCAACTTATTTTAGATATTTAAAATATTTATTATGTTATCTTACAATATGTAATAAATAACTAATAAATGATACTAATTTGATAATTACTAATTATAAATACATTTTTAATTATATTACAATCCATTTTCACTAAATATATTTTTCTGTTAGGAGTAAATTCTTATTTACCTAATCAAAATCATATTTTAAAAATATATATTATATTTATTTAAATAAAAATAAATTTATATTTTAATATATATTTAATGAAATATAATTATTATTATTGTGAATTATACCCTATAACATTTCTAGTAATGAAAACATTGATAAAGGGCGTCTTTGGAAATGTTTCAAAAAAAGCGATGATAAAGTCCTCCCTTTATTAGTGATTTTTTACAACTACTGATAAATCCCCCATTTATTAGTAATTTTTTACAAGAGATAATAAAGTGGATCATTTATTAGAACTTGTAAAAATATTAATAAATTGGGGGCTTTATAATCTCTTTTTTAGCACTGTTAAAGTCCCTCTTAAATAGCACAAAAACACACTATTAAAGAGGGCCTTTTATGGGTTCTTTTTCAAGCGCTAACAATGGGGTTCCTTAACAGCACTTTTAAATAGATTTTTAAATATCTAGGGATTGATAAACCCATTTTCTAGTGCTGATTCCATTCTAATTATCATTAATAAAGGATCTAAGAGAGGCCAACTGAATGAGAGGTAATCATCCAATCCGGCCTCTTTCATTTTATTTCTTTTCTACATCTTTTAATTACGTTTTAGTCAATAATAAAATAATATATTCAGTTTCTTAAATATACATTATTGTTATAATTTTTATTTAACAAACAATATTCACCCTAACGTTCATCAAATGGGAAGTGAAAGTATCTCTTGTCCGTATGTGTGGAGTGCCGCCTCCAGATAATGATATAAATCCTTTTCCATCACTATACATGAAGGATGATAATTTCGATGTTTATAATATTTATATATTATATTAATGAAATAATTATTATTATTGAATTATAATTTCATATCTACCTTATTACATTTCAATCCATTGTAAAATGATGACGATGCTCATTTGTAAGAGTGGACTACCATATCAACGAAGCCATGGGGTTTGTTTAAAATAATATGGATTATAATAATGTTCTATGTAATGTATATAAATGGTATATATGATATAATTTTGGATATATAAAGGTTAAATAACATTAATCTTTTATTCCTTATTTTGGAAAATGAAAGCAATGTTCATGCAAATGTACGACCTATTATCTATATGAATAGTGTAAATTGTTTTTCTATCTGTACCTTTAGGGATAACTATATACATATATATGGTCATTATTTAATTATTAAGATGTTTAATATAATTAAACCATGACTCAATTTCATTAACTGGAATTTTAAAAATAAAACTCTCATGTAAAAATTAGTTAACCTTTGAAAATGATGATTTTGACAAGTACTTATTAATAAATTGCTGTAGAAATATTATATATTCACCACATATGATATAATATTTATCTATATTAATTTGGATTCCAATTATAATAAATTTAAATTTATTAAACATGATTCTAGATCATTTTTTTAATAAGGTTGAACATGAAGTAAGGGTTTTATGTTAAATCCCATTATTTTTCAATATTTTTTTTATATATTTTCTAATAATGGTATTTTATAAAATAGTTCTCCATAATCCAATTAATTTTATAACAATATTTTTATTTATAAATATTACATGTATTTATTTCACTATTCTCTCTTTAATAACTCAATATATATAATTTTAATTAAAGAAAAACAACATTATTTTTATCTTCAGTTGAAAATACTTTTTATCCATATTTTATAAATTGTTTTGAAGAATTATTTTACTAATTTATATTAATTATCTAAATAATTTTGTATCCACAGATCAAATTTTAAAAAATTTATTAGAATATTCTTATCATTTTCTTATTGAGGTACTTTTTACATTTTACTAAAAATTCAAACGTAATAGTTGTTGTTCTTAAAATGACATGAATGAAATTTATCTAAATCATTCCAAGTAAATAATATTAATATAAATTAAAAATTTTCCAAGATTATTTTAGAGAAATTTGATTCCATGATATTTTTTAACTTTTATATTTTAAAGAATTCATTTCAAAATGAAAATGGTATTTTCCTCAAGAAATATTTGAGAGATTTTTTAATGAAATTTTTCCTTTGAGACAAAATCATTTGATTTTACTTGGTTTTTATCTAGGATATGATACATGTAATCCCTTATAATTATTTTCTGTATGGTTTATGATTATGATTATGATATGTTTATGGAACCGATTTGGTTTTCATAGGTTATTTTATGATGAAATATTTAAATGTTTAAAAAATATAGTTTCTTTCCATGGGTTTGATATATGTTTAATGTTTTATGAACTTATAGAAAACATATGAATTTATTATTATATTATGATGGGTGTTCTTTGAATTATTAATCCCTCCAATGTATTATGTAGAAATGTAAATATCAGGGAATAATAAATAATAGAATTGGGGGTGAATCAAATTCAGTAACAGAATATGTTCATATGACCATCTTAGGAGTGATCGTTGACTAAGGATAAGATATAATTGGGAGTGAACATAGTCTACTATGATTGAAAATTAATGGGGACTTATCTAAGGAAATATGTTTCTGTGATTATTTGTATAGCACAAAAATAATGATTCCATTCCCCATGTTCTGGTGAAAGGTTTTAAGTGAGATATGTATTTTAAGGGTCTTAATTATGAATAACTTATTTGGATATGATGTAGATACCTTATGAACAATTTGTATATGTATTCATGTTTCCAAGGACACTGAAACAATTATGTTTTGGTGTGAATAAAAATGTTTTGTATTTGAGTATTCATGTAATAAGAGCTCATATTTATGCTTGAAAAGTATGAGTCTCAATAGTTGGAATCATAGAAATGTTTAGTTAGTTATGGAAACTAGGATGATAAAACCTTAGTGAGAATAGTAAGAATGATCGTATGTATAGGATAACATCCTAATATATGGTAAATATGGGATTTTTTATTGGAAAAATATATCACTTTATGGATACTAAAAGTGGACATGGTTTGGTGAGGAAGCATCTAGGGGTAACAACCCTAAAATGATTTGGTCGAGTATGTCTTGAACAATGTTCTAGATAATGATGATTTCCCATTACTATTAACTTCTTTTAACACTCTCAATGGCTTTTATTATATCAATTTTCATTTTATTTATAAAAACAATATGAAGGATATCAATAAATCATGACCATGGATGACCTAGATTAAACATAATGTGCTAAATATAGAAAACAATTTTTCGTGATTTAGACTTCCAATGAATGATGTTTCATGATTATATTATCGTCAATATTATTTTCAATGTGTGATGCTCACAAAACCATTTAGTTTTTGTAAGGTATTTAATATTAACTAATGAGTTTGAGGTGTCAATAGGTTTGATCAAATTTTGACGTACCATAAATTAGATCGATTATATGAATTCTTATATACTAGGAATAGTCTCAAGGAATTTTAATTCATATCCATAATGATTAGATTATTAATTATAAATTAAGTTTACTAATGGAATGATTATCAAATCTTAATTCTATGATTCTTCTCTTATTGATGTTTGTGTAAGGTTGTTTCTTATAAATACCCTCATTATACCTCTTGTTAAATATGATATTATTTTGGTCATGGATTATATTTCCTTATCTAAATCCAATACTAACTACCAAATTAAGGGAAGTCACATTTGAAATACTAAAATACCCTATAATTTTCAATCAATGTAATGATAAATATAAACATAAAATGGAAATGGAATAATTTATATGGTACTGTTTCATTTTTAAAGCGGGCATTATCTTACATGGTTGGGGAGAAACTCCATATTTATGATATTAATATTCTACGATATTTTAATGATTTCATTCTATAAGAATTTCCTAATAATTCTATGACATATAAATTTTGTTTCAATATAACCCATACTTTCTTCCACACCTATTTCAAATTCATCATATAGAATGGAATCAATTGAGTTACATGAATTAAATAAGAAACTCCATTAGAATCATGATAATAGAGTTATTCAGCCAAGTGCATCACCATCTAGTGAACCTATTCATTAAGATGATAGTAAAGATAGATTAATTTGAATCTTTAATTAATATCAAGATATTAAAAAGATCAAAATCATGAATAAGTATCCACTTCCAGTTTTGATGACTTGTTTGATCAATTTTGAGGATCTAAATATTCATCTAAGATTGATCTTCGAAATAAATATTGTTATTTGAGGGTTAAAAGTGAATAAATACCAAATAAATCCTCCAATACAATGTATAAACATTATTAATTTATAATTATTCCATTTTTTTCTAATTACCCGATTATTTTCATATTTTTAATGAATAGAGTCATTTATATTTCCTTGATCAGTTTTTGAATGTCTTTATAGATCATATTATTATATATTCAAAAATCAATTAGAACTAATAAGTTCACTTTTGAATTGTAATGATGGCCTATGGAATTATATGTTTTATGATAAATTTTCAAATTGTGATTTTTTTTTGCATAAAAATTAAATTTTTTTGGGAATTATAATCTCAAGAGAGGGTATATCGGGGGATCCAATAATGAATGATGTTATTGAATATTGAACCAGACTGACCAATATGATTGAGATCCATTGTTTTCATAGTTTTTTTCTATACTTTCTTCACGTTGTGGGGAATTATTGATCGATTTATAATTCACTCAACATGATAAATTAGGAGGGATCTATGTTTCTTTAAATAGATAAATGTGAAAATAAATTCAAGGAACTAAATAGAAGTTTTTAAGTGCACCTATTCTTACACATCCCTATAGTATAGAAGGGTTCTTAATCTTTATTGATACTTAAAATAAATAATATGATACATCCTCATGTAAAATGATATGGTGAGTTATTATACCATAGTAAAATTGAATATTTATAAAAAAATTACCTAAATCATGATTAAGAGTCAGTTGAGATAATTTTTGTATTAATGATATGGAGGAATTATCTTTCTTGAGAAAGATGTGACACATATACCAATCTAAAAAGATTAAATTATATAATCACTCAGAAAGAGTTAAATAAGAACCAAATAATATGTTTTTAGTTCATTATTGAATATGACCACTGAATACCTTACCACCATCGGAATGTGAACAAGGTGGCTAATTATTTGAGATAAAAATATCACGATTGCTTATCTATAATGAGGATCATAGAAGATCCAATTTTTATGGATTTTCAACGGATTTGTCTATGAATCATGAATAAATTGGATAAATATTATCTTTGTCAATTGATTATTCAACCATCTATCCATGTAAATATTAAATTGGTGTACAAGGAAGATATAGAGCTGCAAAATAAGGTGAGAAATATTTATTGAGTTCAACTAGGATTGTAATAGAATGATATATATCACGAACCATGTATGTTTCATTTCCGTACAATATTTTAAGAATTATTTGTTGCATGAACACCTAGTTCTACATTATCTATTCATCTCAAAAGTCGAAATATATATAAAGAAATGAAATTTTATTTTTTGGTGAGATATTTTGAAGAAAGATATTGTAGAGTACATAACATGTTGCATGATATGTAAAAGTTTAGGGCTGAGGGAAATATAACTAAAGGATGTTATAACCATTACCCATACTTTAATGGAAACATAAAAGCATCACCCAATATTTTTTACTCATAATACCCCAAAATATAATGGATATAATGATATTTGGGTTATAGTGGATCACATTACAAAGACATCATACTTCATTAATAATATAGAATATTTTTATCTTGATCATATTTCCATAATTTATATTAACGAATTGGTGTGGTTCTATGGAGTAAAAAATTATGTTGAATCTAATAAATGTTCTTGGATTATCTCAAGTTCATTCTAAGTACTCATAATGTTCAATATTAAGAGTTGTGTTTCAATACTAATAATTATCTTATGAAATATGGTCAATATCAGAGTTTGGAACTCTAATTTATTGGATTTATTTTTGAGAAACAAATCTATTGGAACCTAATATAGCTAATGAAATTGAAGAGAAGGTAAGAAAAATTTAATTGCATATTAAGGGAGCACTGAGTTGAAAGGAATATTATGATGAAAATAGATTGTGAAATATGGATTTCAAAGTCAGTGAGAAGGTGTTCATATGAATTTTTCTATTGAAGGAGATTATAATATTTTTTAAATAATGTAATGATTAGAGCTAGTTATATTAAAAACATTTAGCTTCATGATCGAGTGGGGAAGGAATCTTATTAGATGAAATAAACAAAAAACATCTCTCAAGTTCACGATGTGTTCCACACAACATTCTTGATGATGTAAAAATGTGATACTTTGTATGTACTAAACTAATTGGTTGTTCAACTAGATCAAAATCCTACCATTGAAGAACAATTGGTTGAAATCTTGGATCATAAATATAATGTTCTATAGAACAACACTACTAAACGATTTAATTTTGTCTAATGGAGTTATAAATCATAAGAAGCTACATAGGAACCTAATGATGTGGGGAAACAATGATATCATCATATTTTATACTTGAGTAATAGAATTTAGAAGGTAGAATTCAATTTTTCGGGGGTTTCAGGACCCCCTAACCACAAACTGACCCCTATTAGGATTTCAATGAGGGAAGGAATATAATAGTAGCTCGAGTCATGCCTCTAGTAGGCCTCAGGTTGGAGACTAGCACTGAGAGTATAATAAAGATGCATGTGGTAGGATTTTCCCCGTAAGAGAACATGAAAAATAGAGATATAAGATAGATAAAACAGTAAAAATATGTTCATAAATTAATAAATTTAACCCCAAGTTAAAATATTAATATGTCATATATTATTATAATAACATAAAATATAAATATAAGTAACAAAACGGTAAATAAAGAAGTGACCATGAATACCAAATAGCTCCTACAAACCCATGGTGTAATAACATCCAGCCTAATCTCCAACCTTCTCAGACTAAACTGAAAAACATTTTTATATATGTAGGGTGGGAATAATATTATACTCATTACGATCCTCTACCACCCCTCTCATGAAAAATATAATGAAAGCATGCTAAAGTGCAATGGACAGCTGTGAAATTAACTTGTCACCTAATATGTATACAAAGTTCCCAACCTCACTATGGCTCACTCTCACCGAGTATCTCATACATGAGAGTATATGATATAATAATAAAGCATAAAGGGTAGTCAACCACCACTTCCCCACTTATTTTCCATTCTATCACATCATTTCACATCCTATTCCATCCCTCTCCATAATAGTCCCTCTCGAAGACAAATAAGAAAGGAATGAGAACATGAACTATATGCATCACATCATCAAATTATCCCATATCACACCACCATATATAGTAACCAAATAGTTTCTAGGATCCACTATAAAACGTATGATGTGAATCAAACATTAGGTATTATACCTCAATATATTACCGGAAATATACTGAGTTAGTACCTCAAGACACCACAACCTATACACATCATACATATTATAAACCTTTGGAAATTAAATCTTAAAATGCATGTGTGAAAAATAAAAACAATCCATCATATCCCTCTACACACATATATTGGAAAACTAACCACCATGCATAGTGACACAATAAATTACTATGTGTGGAGAATCGGTCCAAAGGGGGTAGTTACCCATCCATCCTCCCACTATGATATTGGTGAAAACACCCTCCCAGTGTCCATTAGGTGTCAGTTTCCCTTATCAACATGGGTAGGTTTCATATGAAATAGTAGAATATACATGACGTAATATATCTCACAATAACATTATGAGAATAACCTACTCATGGAATCAAATGCATCTAACATTGCTTGAACTATCAACTTCCACTGCAAAAAACTATATATCCTATAAGCACAAAAGGATTTAAAGGAGATGTATTAATTAATTAGTTTCCATTTATCATTTCCTTCCATTAACTAATTCATTAATAATTAATTAATGATTAAAATTATTCATCATTAAATTAGAAAAATCATTTCTCTAAAGCCCAAGCCCTCTAGGTAGAATCCAATCCAAGTCCACTATTTTACAAGATTAACATCTTTTATAATTTTCAGTACATAAACACCAACCCCATGCATTAAAAATTAATTATTCATTATTATAATCATTGCATAAACTTGGTACTATAGGAAAACCATCATAATCTACTACCAAGAGGAAACATGCAACCAAGAACATTTGGTTGCTTCAAGTAGTGGGTAAAAGAATACATATTAAATAAGAAAAATGACCATCATATATTAAACATATCCATAAGAAAGAATCACATATCTCAGTATCACATATCTCAGTATCACATAAATGGGAAAGCCAAGATTCAAATCATTCAAATATTTCAGGTGTCATCCCCGCCACCCACATTCACATCCCAGTGCATCTTTCTATCATAGATATTAATTGTTGTCAAATAATCTGGGCCTCCCTACCCACATATCACATCACGAATCCCAAGATCCTCCAACCCAAGATCATATCACATCCAAGCCTCCCCATCCCATATCTCATCAGTCATCCCATGTTCATAAAACCTATTATCATATCACAAAATAATCGAGTAACAAAAAACAAGCACATCAAACAAGGTAATCTTGGCCCTAAAACAAAGAATCCAGTCATCAGACATAAATGAGATCTCATAGCTCCAAAATCAAGGAACTCAGCTTACTCACATATAAGGAAAAATATGGCCAAAAATTATATTTATCAAACAAATAGTTTTTATTATATTGTGAATTAATATATTTATTAATAAAAAGATACAACTATTGGAAACCCAAGGAATCAAACTATAACAATCCCACAAAATATTAAACAAGATCTATAGCATCGATCTGGCTTCATCAAACAATGAGAAGAACCATTTTAATTTAAAATGCCTTTTATTTATTATTAGTAAAAATAAACTTGCTTCATGTTATTTATCAATTCCATTAATAACACGGAAGAACATTTTAAATAAAACATGTGCATTACTTCAATTTAATCATTATAAAATTACACCACCCACTAAATTCATAAGTGCCTCATCTTTAGTTTTTAAACCAATTAAATTATCAATTAAATATATCTTTACGTTCTTCGCCAATTTCAACTTTATACTTCAATCATATGAATATACTGACAAAGAAGAGCATATATATCATAGTATCTAGAAGAACAATATTCACCCCACTATTACGATATAAATAATCAAAATGTGATCACTAACAAATTATTTATTGCCTAATTTAATCGATTATTAGGATAATTGTTTTCTATACAAATGGATAAAACATTCTCAATTTATGATTTTACATAAATATGTAGAGAAACAATGAATACCCTACCTCAAACGTGTCAATGTTCTTTTCATGAGAATGAACCAATATTATAGATCTATAATCACTTCCCCATGAGGTAATTTGGTTCTCAAAAAGACATCATTCTAAAAATTAACTAACAACAACAAAAAAGGTTATTAGAATAGCATAGAACACATGAAAATGAAAGGATATATGAAATGGGATGAAACAATATATATTAGGGACAACTCGCTGGAAAACAATGAAATAACATCCCTTGCATCCCCACGAATCGAAGATTAGAAGCCAATGATAGATCCCTATCAAAGTGATCCTAACATTATAATGTGATGGAAGTTGGATCACCTAGAATCAGGAGACTATTTAGAGTTTGAGAAATAATCCATGGAATTGTAAATTTTATAAATTTACCTCATAGGGGATATACAGGGTGTGTAAACCTTACATGTCATGTAAATATCGAGATTCAAGTTCGACCTAAAATTGTGCCTCCTTGAATAAATTAATTCAAAATATTTACACATCATGCCACACTACATGAACCATCCTTTATATGCTATTAACTATGTATGACCGATGTGAAATTAAATTACACACCATGTATTCACCCCACTTACAACTATCAATAGACAAACCCCACCAGACCCACACTAGGCATCCTCTGAGAACCTGGTGCCTTGAAAACTCACAAAGGGTTAGTCTACTTGCATACATGACCTCAGATTATAAACCACTCAAATATTTCTCATTTTTATGAATCAAAAACCAAACACACATAATAAAAGAAAATTGGGGTTCTCTGAATAGCCACCCAATGAGATACCTCTCAATTATCACACCATCATTGGAGCTTAACAACCTCATCCGAGCAACAACATAGAACCCTGAAACATCAACAAATAGAACCTAAACACTCTCCTGGTGAATACACCCCTCATACAAGGGTGAATACATAATAAAAAAACCATCGAAAACCATCTCATAACTCGAAAATATAAACATCCACCAAAGAAAAAATTTATAAGAGAATAGACAAAAATTAAACAGCTTGGGGTACCGAGTCTATATCATTGAATCACATTCCCAGGTACTCTATTTCATTAAATTATTTTACCACAATACATGAACCAGGAGAATAGGGCACCTTAACAACACCTTATCATGGCGTTCATGGGTCTCCACATGACACTCCTCAAAAGTTTCATCTTCGTCAATATCAATGTCACACCAATCTATAACATTAGAATCATCATGTTGATAGAAATAGATCTGTGAGACATGAAAAAATTCTTATATCTAACTCATATATGGGGTAAGTGTTACCTAAAATTTCACAGTTCCATCATGATCCAACACATTTAAATTTCCAAAAAACATGGGAGAAATGTTAATCTCATTACCAAACCACTACTTCCCATGATGCGGAGTCACCTTCAAGAAAATGTGATCTCCAATTTTGAACTCCATTGACCTCCACCTAAGAATTTTATAAGACCTATGGTGATCTTATGATTACTTCATCATATAATGAACACATTTCACCATATCTATTAAAATCATTATGTGTTCCAACCCATGAATTACTACCTCTCTAACCCTATTCTAGAAAATTAGAGAAAGGAAAGGTCTATAGTAAATATATACAAATGTTTCCATACCAATAACGATAGGGAATATATTATTGTACTCAACCAAAGTTAGGTGCCTCACCCATTAATCCCCAAAATCTAGGACACAAGAGCACAACATGTCATCCAGTGTCTAGATTATCCGTTTTATCGGGCCTTTTGTCTGCGGATGAAACATTGTGCTAAGGTGTAACTCAGATCCAATACTTACTATATAACCCTCGAAACCCTAGAGGTAAAATTCTGATCCCAACTGTAGATAATTACCCTCGAGACTCCGTGGAATTGGTCCACCTACTCAAAATACATCATCGACCTAACCTCCACAAATCTGGAATCTATGAAACTAAAAAAGTGGTTTGATTTCATCAATAGATCCACTATCACCCATATAGCATACTAACCTCATCAAGATCAAGGATAAATTATAATGAAGTCCATTTATATTTCCTCCCACTTTTTCTGGGTAATATATAATGGGTGGAGAAAACCATTAGGAACATAGAGATCAATATTAACCTTCTAAAAGACATGACATTGAGAAATAACCTTTGAAACTACATGTTTCCACCCAAGACACCAAAAATTATTTCTCAATGCTTAGTATATTTCTTTAACACATAGATGTAATACCAGATATGAGATGTGGAACTCATTGTGAACTGTTTCATGCATTTCCAAAGGAATCAAGAGTCTTCCATGGAACAACCCTGGGTATTTTCCATCCTCAAACCAACCATCAAGAGTGTCAAAAAAGTCAACTCAGTCCCTCCATACCTGCACCTTAGAGTCCCCAAAATGGGACTCCTCCATCAAAGTAACCATAAAAAATTGCACTGTCATCTTCATAAAAAAATCACTTCCTTCAACCACCCCATATTTTTATTCTTCACTAAGAGTACATCCATCACCCTCTAGAAAACTCAATATTCACGAAGGGCATCACTAGGTGACTTTTTACCCGTCATATCGGTTAAAAATATACCTTTTTCTAGACTATATGAAATCATGAAGTCAATATCTAATAATAGTTTCATCCCCCGATGATGAAACAAGTTCAATTCATACTTTTAGAAGACATACCTCAAGCTCTAATGATGAGTAAAAACCACCAAATTCTCACTAATGAGATAATGTCAGTAAAACATAAAATAAAACAAAACTGACACTAACTAAAAATCATTGGTGGAATAATTATTACAATGTGGTTGTATATTCTAAGACCCATAAGAAATATTTGATATCTACTGCCTCAAATTGTATCCCAATCCAAGATGTTAAGTATCATGGAAATCCTCAAATTGAACTCCTTCTATTAGAAAACAAAGTTCTGGGCACTAACCAACTTATCCTTCAACTAATCAAAAGATTATTGAAACTAGTAATTATGTAATAATTCATTATCATTTTAGTTAAAGGAAGTTATATGAGTCACAACCTATGATAAATTATTTACAAACTGCCTACAATATCCTTCAAAACCAAGGAAACTTTGCACCTAAGCCACTATCTTGCGGGATTAATAATACACAACCAACTCTTTATTTGAATGATCCAAAACAACTCCCTATTAGGAAACAACATCCCCTTTGAAATGGACTTTATGAGCCCAAAATCTCACATAAACAACTTCTAAAAAAATAGATCACAATAAGAAACTCTCAAAATGTAATGTGGGTACTCTTTAAGTTCCTCCTTAGACGTGGAGTACATAACAATTTCATAGATGGAAATCACCATGAACATATCAAAGAACTCTATAAACATTGTGTCCATCAACCCCATTAACATGAACAGAGAGTTTAATTCACCAAAAGGTATCACAACGAACTCGAAATTCTAAAAACATAAACAAAATGCAGTTATATGAATATCCTTATCCATCACCCACATTTGATGATATCCAGACCAGAAATTGGTCTTTAATAAAAAAATTAGATACCTTTAGTTGAAAAAATAAAACAATAATCAGAGGATAGAGGATAGAGGTTCTTCATTTTCCAATTGATCAAGAAATGATAGTCGATCAAAATCCACAAACATCAATAAGCATTTATTCTAAACAACATTGGGAAACCCTAAAGTGACTCACACTTCCAAGAAAACCCTCACTACAATTTATCATTTAACTAAACTCTCTTCCTGTAAAGATGACAATGATTCATACTATATGGAGACACAATATATGAGACGCACCTAGATGTAACACAATCCAAAAATCAGTCTCTCATCAAAGTGGTAACACTATGACCTCATCTAAAAAGATAGAAGGGTAAACATATACAACTATGGGAAACACTAACTTCGGAACCTCCAATGAGATTTGAATCAACTTCAGAATCTAGTAATACAATGATAAAACATAGATCTTACCCATATGATGGTATTTCTCACTAATATACACTGGTGGATCTTTATTAGCATCATGGGACACAATGTTATTCCTGATGGAGTCCATGATATCCATCGCTAAAAATAAACAATACATTATAAGGATGATTTCCATTTTCTATATCTATAAAAATAGGAAATCTACCCAATAAAGGTGTTTCCACCATGCTGGTGCATTTCCTCTACAAACATCATACATGTCAGCTGGACCTCTAACAAGAGTATCAGATGCCATGAAACTTGAATACCCTCGACCTAAATTACCAAATAATGGATGATGGTTGGGTATATGAATGATTGTTCCACTCTTATATCAAACAAATCATGCACCCATTTAGAAAATAAGAAATCAGTATGTCGAATGACATGTGGCTTTTATAGAACTTGGAATGCTATAACATGAAGCTATCCATGACCATCTCAATGTCCTATCTAGTCCTAATGATGAAAACCTCCATGGATTCATTTTTTCATCTGAGGATGACGATCATATCATGGTTTTACTCTTCCTGAACCATCTATTTTATACACATCACAAACTATAACACCCTTCAACTGCTACTTTAGTTGAAACTGCCTCTATGAAGGAACACGAAGTACACTAGCTTTCACATGATGGATACTCAAAAATGTTAGGCACTCTCTCAATTGATTACCTTTACCTCCATAAGAATAAAATTAATATGACCACATGAAATTGGTATGAGAGAAACCACATAGTAGGAATGGGATGATCAGGGAAGGGACCCACCCATGGCTGACTAAAAACTCTTCATTCCAAACTACTAGCAACTCTGAAAAAAATAATTGCTTTAAAGTAATCTAAAAACATCACTCTTATTATGATTTTGTTTTGTCCAAAATCCTAAAAATAACCTATGATCTATCCAAAACCTCTAGATACATCTTCATCAGAAATGGGGTGACCTAAAATGTAGCACCCTGAGCCCGTTCTTCCAGACATAGTGCTTGAAAATTCTGTGTAATTATTTTTTTTTATAAAAAATGACATAACAATTACACAACACTTTAAATAAGAGAGGAACTTTTTCCGGTCTAGGTTCCGGATTATTAGACATAACTTGCATTTATCAGGGGTGAAACAATAATAAGAACATTTTCCACTATGCTTCCGTGCACTTTAACTCCATAAGCGACGACATCTACGATAATCTCCTAAGATACTTGAAAATCATTTAACAAAAGGTGAGAATTCAATAACCCAATAAGGGTTTTTAAAGCCTTTGATAAATCTCTTTCAAAATATTACTTGATAATACATTTGAAGTATTCAATTAGAAATACCTTTGTAAATTAATTCTTTGGAAAATAATTATACGTTGAAAACAATTTTAAACTAATCCATTGATTCGATAAAAATATTAAGCAAGCTCTAAAAACAAAACAACTAAGGCCACTTGAAACTTTGAAGGCTATCATGGGCATACCCACATGAGGGATGGATTCATTATCCAACTCCCTATCATATTTACAAAGTTCAAGCACCATTTTCTTTATAAAAATTTTTTTAGCTTGCCTTACTTACATATAATTTTCACTGGAGTTTTTAAATTTTGGAGACATGTTACGACATTAAAATACACATTACACTTATATATATATATATATGATTATGTATGTATGTATATATATATGTACATATATATATACATATGTACTTCCATTTCATTACACATTCATGTTTGGTTCTGACCAAACTTTTGTCACCCATACCTTTCATAAACATCTATGTACCTAAACATTTTATGGAAGACATGATTTTCATATTGTTATAATTTTAACCATTAAAATGAAATCATGAATAAAAATTTCCAATGACATACTTGTTTAATTAATTATTTAGCATGAAATAATGTAATGAATATCTAAACTATTAATAATCACATGAAATCTTTATGTCACACATGAAATTTTCAATAGCATTTCATATTCATTCACTCTTTCTTGAATATATATATATATAGATCATACAATATTCATATTTATTATCCATTCACGATTAGTGAAACCGATATGCACAATATACCATTAATAAAAATAATGATCATTACTAATATGAAATTCATGAGTTAATTATAATACAATGAGTGTCAATGATGAGAATAATAGTATGGCTATGTATCGATAAAAATTTGATGCCCGTGATATTGATAAAACTTGATGGTATGCAATTTTTTAATTTGTTTGAAATATGGAGATAATTGAAAAAAATTATAAAAATCAAAATATCATCCATATATATATATGGACATGTACTACCATGAAAAACAACATAATTAAACCACTAAAATCATACATTAAAATAATGTTTTCACTCTTAATAAATTTTGTACAAAAGTGTCCAAAAAAACAATTAAAAATTAATATTTTGCTTGGTATTGAAATTCACATATAAATACATATGTATAAATATGTATATACCAATATATATTTATATAATAAAATAGGTTTTTTTAACAGAACATAACATAAAACACTCTTTAAAAAGTTTTAAAAGGGAAGGGAGAAAACATCATATAGAGAATTATGAAATAATGGTTTTGTAAAATATATATAATTGAAAATAGTCCCTTTCTAGTTTTATGTGTAGTCAGGCTTTTTCCTTCTTCTGATTGATTTAGCACAATTCTAACTCCACACTCATAGAAGTGGAAAATACAAAAGGATACATCTCTATATCCCCGCTAAACCAGGAGTCACGCAAAAGCCTCCCAAAAAAATGAAGGCACTACTCCTTATATAACAGTCTCAAAGGATAATAATAAACTAAAGAATACATTTCATGATGGGGTGGTTCCTGACGTGCAAGTAGAACAAACACAAACAGTGATTTTTTTTATTTTAAACCACTGAAACAGATTGATAAAATATATATTTACATGTCATATTCAGAGAAGAAGACATGTGAAGTGGAGGGAAAAAATATTGCACATATCATTTTCTGGTCATAATACCACTATTTTAAAATATCACAAATCAATGAATAAAAACCGAATGATAAACAGATTCAATGTATAAAAATTGTTGCAATAATCAAATAGTTTCTAGAAAATGACTTGAAACCAAATTGGTCAAAAAATTATTGATGCACAGACTATAATAATCATAACCAAACAAAAGAAGAAGAAAACCAATACACAAATCAATCACCAATTTTATTTTTAAAATGGAGAATCCATATCTATAACAATACGGAAATCACATTGATGAAATTTAAAACAAACCTACATGAATACTGACAATTAGAGAAATTAATACACCGATAATGAAACTAGAAATCTGATTCGGACAATCTAGAAATTAAATTTAAAACACCTACTTGCAGTTTCAAAAATATCGGAGGTCGTTTTCCATAAATAAACATCAAAATCACTTCTCAAAACAAATCTCCTGTTTTATTTCGAAGCATAAAAGATTTTGGACTCAAAATAGCTTCTTACGCATTCGATCTCAGATCTAGATTCTTTCTCGGCTTCGAGCTCCTCTAACACTGCGTTCAGCATTCCTGAATCTCGTCCTCTCCTTCGGCCTTAACTCGTGACTCCATCAGCCTCGGCTTCAGCCTTTTCTCACAAGCGCTCGACCTCACCTCTCGGCAATGAACCCTCCACTCTGGCAGACATATTTCTGAAGCATGAACCCTGCACGGGATTCCTGTTTTCTCCGCTCGAGCCAAACCCTAACCCACACCTAAATTCATTTTAAATTATTTTTTTTATTCTGTTTCATCGTTTTTGTTAAATTATTTTCATTAAAAACTTTTATTGTATTGTTTTTATAAAAACAATTCTATGAATATATATATATATATATATATATTGTTTCGGTATATATATATATAAATATGGATATTCATTTTTTTTGTTTTATTTTAATCTTAAATTATAAAGTTCTATATATATATTACTATATTTTAAAACAAATAAAAATTAGATGTCGAATTACAACATAATATTAACATATAAAAATATATATATATTAGCTAATAAAATTTATTAAATACACAAAGTTTATTTATTGTAATTAAAAATTAAATAATAATATTCGAATAAACATTGTCTATTTTTTTTAACATTTTTCAGGTATCATTTTTAAATATTACAATTTCTAATGGATAGTTTTTATAACGATCGGATAAAAACTCTATAAATATCAATGTTTTATGGGTCTTTCAAACACTCAGAAGAAAAATATATCGATGCTCACGCCATTACTTTCGGAGATGGTTTTATATGTTCCTCTTATTTTTAGTTTCATTACTATCATCCTTGCCATAACGTTTGTTCTTCTATCAGATCCAAGAGATGATAACTACTTGATCAGCATCATTGTGTTTCCCGGTAGTCTTACAATTGTTTTATTATCAATAGCAATGGATTTAATGGGTTAGATCTTGTGTATCATGGGTGTATTCTGGTATTTGTATAAATAAAGTGCTCGCTAATTATATTTTTGCATTTGGTAATTTATTATATTACAACTTGGAAACATTTTCAAAACATAAAACTTAATTTTAAACCTGGGGTTTTACATTCTACCCCACTTAAATAGAATTTCACCCTCGAAATTCATTTACACTTGTCGCTCTTAATTCCCATCCATTCTTAGTCTCACATGATGTCCCCAAGGTCTATATTGTTTTCTTCCACGATTGCCATGTCTTCCTAAGAAATTAAAGTTCAATGTGGCTTCAAAATATTCGACTTCCTTCGCCTAAATGCAACTCGTGCAACAGGGGTTGTATGGATGTAGGCACCGGAATACAGTACTCAAGGAATGATAATCAATATAGTATCTGAGAAGTTCGTCTTGAATTTGGTTCCTATAAGAAAGTCTCATTTCTTTATCTTCAAATGTTTCAAATTCATCATAAATTCTTCCTATGAAGAAAAATCTTAAAAGTTGACACATAAATATTGCACGAAGATTTCCTTCTTCAGCTGCTCTATAAAATGATGAGATTGATTCTGGTTGCTCAAACATTGTAATGCACCTAAAAAGTTCTTCGTAATATGCCCCTTGGCGTTGATAGAAGTGGCGTTGGATCTGTCTGATATCTTCAAAGATGAAACCAGAACCACGATGAAAATGAAGTATACCAGGTGTGCCTGATATATTATAGAGACTTTTACAAGAAAGCTGCATGGATTCATTGGGCTCAGATTCTTCATCGCATGATTTTTCCATGATCATAGCAAGTAATTCATCCGGAAGGCGTAAGATGCTTGTTTGAGTTCTCCTTCCTTCCATCTGAAAATTACAAAGAAGTATGTTGACTGAGAAGGACTGTCAATTTATCAAGGGGTTTTAAATTTCCAGAGTTATCTAGACCGTTCCTTTGATACCAAATGTAGCACCCCGAGCCTGTTCTTCCAGACTTGGTGCTTGAAAATGCTGTGTAATTATTTTTTTTATAAAAAGTGACATAACAATTACACAACACTTTAAATAAGAGAGGACCTTTTACCAGTCTAGGTTCTGGATGATTAGACAGAACTTGCATTTATCAGGGCTAAAACAACAATAATAAAATTTTCCACTATGCTTCCATGCGCTCTAACTCCATAACTGACGACATCTACGATAATCTCCTAAGATACCTTAAAATAATTTTAAAAAAAAGGTGAGCATTCAATTGCCCAGTAAGGGTTTTTAAAGACTTTGATAAATCTCTTTCAAAATATTACTTGATAATACATTTCATATATTCAATTAGAAATACCTTTGTAAAATAATTCTTTGGAAAATAATTATACTATGAAAACAATTTTAAATTAATCTAGTGATTTGATAGAAAATATTAAGCAAGCTCTAAAAACAAAACAACTAAGGCCACAAGAAACATTGAAGGCTATCATGGGCCTACCCACTTGAGGGATGGATTCATTATCCAACTCCCTATCATATTTATAGAGTTCAAGCACCATTTTCTTTATAAAACATTTTTTAGCTTTCCTTACTTACATATAATTTTCACTAGAGTTTTTATATTTTGGAAACATGTTACGACATTAAAATACACATTATACATATATATATATATATGATTATGTATGTATATATATATATGTACATATATATATACATATGGATTTCCACCACATTACACATTCATGTTTGGTTCTGACCAAACTTTTGTCACCCATACCATTCATAAACATCTATGTACCTAAACATTTTATGGAAGACATGATTTTCATATTGTTATAATTTTAACCATTAAAATGAAATCATGAATAAAAATTTCCAACGACATACTTGTTTAATTAATTTTAGGCATGAAATAATGTAATGAATATATAAACTATTAATAATCACATGCAATCATTATGACACACATGAAATTCTCAATATCATTTCATATGCATTCACTCTTTCTTGAATATATATATATATATATATCATACAATATTCATATTTATTATCCATACATGATTAGTGAAACTGATATGCACAATATACCATTAATAAAAATAATGGTCATTACTAATATGAAATTCATGAGTTAATTATAATACAATGAGTGCCAATAATGAGCATAATAGCATGGCTATGTATCGATAAAAATGTGATGCCCTTGATATTGATAAAACTTGATGGTATGCAATTTTTGTTTTGAAACATGGAGATAATTGAAAAAAATTATAAACATCACAATATCATCCATATATATATATATATGGACATGTACTTCCATGAAAAACAACATAATTAAACCACTAAAATCATACTTTAAAATAATGTTTTCACTCTTAATAAATTTTGTAGAAAAGTGCCCAAAAATTACAATTAAAAATTAATATTTATCTTGTTATTGAAATTCACATATAAATATATATGTATAAATATGTATATACCAATATATATGTATATAAAAAATAGGTTTTTCTTAACATAAAATAACATAAAACACTCTTTACAAAGTTTTAAATGGGGAGGGATAAACCTTCATATATAGAATTATGAAATAATGGTTTTGTAAAATATAGATAATTGAAAATAGTCACTTACTAGTTTTATGCGTAGTCAGGCTTTTTCTTTCTTCTGATTGACGTAGCACAATTCTAACTCCATACTCATAGAAGTGTAAAATACAAAAGGATGCATCTCTCTATCCCCTCTAAACCAAGACTCATGCAAAAGCCTCCCAATAAAATGAAGGCACTACTCCTTATATAATAGTCTCAAAGGATAATAATAAAATAAAAAATACATTTAATGATCAGGTTGTGCCTGACGTGCAAGCAGAAAAAACACTAACAGTGATTTTTTTTATTTTAAACCACTTAAACAGATTGATAAAATATATATTTACTTGTCGTATTCAGAGAAGAAGATATGTGAAGTGGGGGAAAAATAATATTGCACATATCATTTTCAGATCATAATGCCACTATTTTAAAATATCACAAATCAATGAATAAAAACAGAATGATAAACGGATTCAATGTATGAAAATTATTGCAATAATCAAATAGTTTCTAGAAAATGACTTGAAACTGAATTGGACAAAAATTTATTAATGCACAGTCTATAATAATCATAATCAAACAAAAGAAGAAGAAAACCAATACACAAATCAATCACCAATTTTATTTTTAAAATGGAGAATCCAAATCTATAACAATATGGAAATCACATTGATTAAATTTAAAACAAACCTACATAAATACTGACAATTAGGGAAATTAATACACCGATAATTAAACTAGAAATCCAATTTGGACAATCTAGAAATTAAATGTAAATCACCTACTAGCAGTTTTAGACAAATTGGATGTTGTTTTCCACATATAGACTTCGAAATCACATCTCAACACAAATATCCTATTTTATTTCGAAGCATGAAGGAGTTCAGACTCAAAATCCCTTCTTACACACTCGATCCCAGATCTAGATTCTTTCTTGGCTTCAAGCTCCTCTAACACTGCATTCGACATTCCTGGATCTCAGCCTCTCCTTCGGCGTCAACTCGTGACTCCATCAGCCTCAGCTTTGGCCTTGTCTCACAAGCGGCCGACCTCACCTCTCTACGATGAACCATCCACTCTAGCGGACATATTTCGGAAACACGAACCCCACATGGGATTCTCGTTTTCTCCACTTGATCCAAACCCTAACCCGCACCTAAATTCATTTTACTTTATTTTTTTATTATGTTTCATCGTTTTTATTAAATTATTTTCATTAAAAACATTTATCGGTTTGTTTTTTTAAAACAATTGTCTGAATATATATATATACATATATTGTTACGGTATATATATATATATATAAAGACGGATATTCATTTTTTTATTTTAATCTTAATTTATAAAGTTCTATATAAATATTACTATATTTTGAAACAAAGAAAAATTAGATGTTAAATTACAACATAATATTAACATCTAAAAATATATATATATATTAGTTAATAAAATTTATTAAATACACAAATTTTGTTTATTGTAATTAAATTTTAAATAATAATATCCAAATAAACATTGTCTATTTATTTTATTAATAGTTTTCAGGTGTAATTTTTTAAATATTACAATTTCTAATGGATAGTTTTTATAACGGTCAGATGAAAACTCTATAAAAATCAATGTTTTATGGGTCTTTCAAACACTCAGAAGGAAAATATCTCGACGCTCACGCCACTGCTTTCAGAGATGGTTTTATATGTTCCTCTTATTTTTAGTTTCATTGATATCATCCTTGCCATAATGTTTGTTCTTCTATCAGATCCAAGAGATGATAACTACTCAATCGGCATCGTTGTGTTTCTCGATAGTCTTCCAATTGTTTTATTGTAAATAACACTGGGTTTAATGGGTTAGTTCTTGTGTATCATGGGTGTATTCTGGTATTTGTATGAATAAATTGCTCTGTAATTATATATTTTCATTTGGTAATTTATTTTATTACATCTTGGAAACATTTTCAAAACATAAAACTTAATTTTAAACCTAGGGTGTTACATAAAATTGGATATCCAAATGCAATGCCTCCTAAAAATTCCCCACCCCTGCCTATTCATGTAGAAACAGGTCTGAATTATATTGGAGAAGGGTGCTAAAATGGATCCTAAACTCTCATATGCTAGAACCTCGTACTGAAATATAAGAATCTCATAGAGATTGGTCTCCTTGGAGTTTGAAGAAGCAAACTCTACTCGAAACTGGCCTTTGAACTTCTCCTATGATACTGTAGATTCCAAAAAATCCTTGTGTAAAATGAAACACCTCTTTTTTTCATCTCCATGCAACATCATCATAGCCAAAAAAAATATAGTACTCTTTTTTAGAACATATCAAACATAAGCCTATATCGACCTTCTCTAACAAATACTCTATGACTAATTCAGAAAATGAATCCTCATACTTCAATAGTATATTTTTCTAAAACACATTGAGTTTTCTCCTCCAAGATTCATTATTGTCGACCTCCACTCTATGGCCATCTGATGGCACCTCATTCTGAACATCATCAACATGAACCATATGATAATGTCAACCTAAATACATTCTTGTAAAAAGAAAAACTGGTTATATTTTCTAAACCTATAATATGAAAAATTTAACATTAATTAATTAATTAGTTAATTGTATTTCTATGCTTTAACTAATCCCATGGTCTACCCATTTCAAATATATGTGCAAAGAAGAATTTTTTATGATCCTTTACTAGGTATAAACCCCACAACCAGTCCCACATTGTTTAGTAGGATAAGTAAACTTAAATTTCAAGGCATTAGATCACATGGGATGCTAAATACTTCTTTCTCATCCAGTCTCCCATTTTATATTGCCCAATAAAATTATCTAACATTGTTTCCCTACCATCCCAAACAATCTAACCTCAACCAAACTCTGAACTTTGTCATATCCTTCTACCTTAATCACTGATCCCACTCTAACATGACACCCTCTCCCCAATGTGTACCCCTCCTAGGCCAAAAATGATGGATTGGATATGGTGACTACATGATTCCTAACTACCATAGGCACCAGGTTGGATACTATAATAGGATATATAATATACATAGTTATGTAAGTAATTAACATCTAAGGGAACATATTGAAGAAATAGATAATGTAGACACACTAATAAGAACCTACTCATACATATATATAAACAAAACCCTATGTAAAATCATATAATTCCCAATAGTACTATGAAAACTGACTTGAAAACTAAATGTACCAATATGTAAAGACTGTCATGACAACGAAGCCCAAATAAACCCTATAAAACAATGAGCTAGTAATATCCAACCCGATCTCCAACCTAATCTGTTTAACTGGAAAATTAGTTTATATATACATTGTTTGATCATAATAGTATAGTTAGTACCACACTCTTTCGAGCCTCTCTTATAAAAGATAAATAAATCATGCTGATGAAATGTGAACAATAGTGAAACTAATGCATAAACTAATAGTTATTCTAAGTTCCTAGCATAACCCCTGATAAATCTCACCAAGTATCACATACAAAAGAGAATATAAGATAATAATGAAACACCAATGGTACCCCTATCCCACTTCCCCTTTGGCTTTCCACTCTTCCCCAATGTTTCATGTCCTAGGCTATCTCTCTCTAAAAGAGGTCATCTTGAAGACGTTAGGGAAAGGCATCACAACATGCAACCTGTGGAAAAACATAATCACATTATCACAATCACATCACCATATATAGTAACCATGTAGTTTTTGAGAAACACCCCAATGTGTATGACCTGTATCAAACATCAAATATTATACCACAAGTCATTACATCCCATACACTAATTAAGTACCTAAATCCATCACAGCATATAAACATCAAACCAATAATAATCCATTAGATACTATATTAAGAAATGCATGCTTCTTAAATAACCACAATCCATTACATCTTTATACACACATATACGGTAAAACTAACATCTATTCATAATAAATCATGTAAATTCCATGAGAGGAAAGTATGGTTGGAGAGGGTTGTTAGCCATCGACCCTACCACTAGGATATTGGAGAAAATAAACTCAAATAGTCCATTGGTTGTGACTTTCCCTTAACAACATGGGTGGGTTAGCATATGAAATCACATAATATACATGATTTAATATATCTCACAACCACACAATTGGAATAACCTATTATTAAACTCAATTGTAGCTAATGTCACTCGGACTCTGTTCTTCCATTACTAATACCAGATATCCTATAAGTAAACTACGTATTAAATTATCTAAATTAAATAATTATTTTCTTTTTATAATTTTCTTCTGTTAAATAATCCATTATATATCAATTAACCATTAAATCTATTCCACATTACTTTAACTTAAAAATTAGATTAAATTTGATGGCCTAAATTATTAATCCAAATTGAGTCCACAATTTATCGGGATTATCATATTTTAGCATTATCATTTCATCAACACCATCACCATGTGATAAACATTATTTATTACTTATTTTCATAATTCAATAATCCTATTTGTCTAAAAAATATTCCAAAGCTACCACAAAGTGGAAACATGTAACCAAGAACAACTAGATACCTTAAAAAGTTGGGAAAGGAATACTGATAAAATAAGAAACCCGTCCAAAATCTATTAATTACATTCATAATATATCATCCAAGATCCCAACATCACATCAATGGGTAATCCAAACTTCCACCTATCCAACAATAAATAATGTTATACATGAAAACCAATGCATATACCAATTCACCTCTCCATCATAAGTGTTAAATATGAATATATCATTCAATCCTTCCTACCAATATATCAAATCATACATCCCATACTGAAGTATCACAGGATTATAACACAACCATAACTTCATGCCCCATATTACATAATCCATCCCAAGCTCAAACATCCACAGATTATGTCACAAAAATATAAGGAATCAAACAAGTACAACAAGTGGTACAATCTAGGACATAAAAAAATGCATTCTACCTTCAAAAATAAATTAGCTCTCATGGTTCCAAACTCAAGGCCTGTATCCTTCTCAAGAATATGGGAAAATCAGGCCCTAAAATTTTTATTTATCAAAATGTCATTTTTTTTATTCCGTATTTAATTAGCGGATTTACTAATAAAAAGTTCCAACTACCCAAAACCTTAGGCATCGAGATATAACAAAATATCAGAATACTAAACATCATATCTATCATTAAACCAAATACACCAAAATGGAATATGTAACATTATCACATTACATGACTTCAATTTACTATCAACATAAATAAACATGATTCACATCAATTATAAATTTCATTCATCCAATGGAAAATCACTTATTATGGATTCAGATTCACTCAGTACTCCTGACTCTCCCCCTGCGACCCCTTACTCCTGGTTTAGTTATGGTTTGGTTTGGAATTGATAGTGCACCTCACATCACATAGATATTTCTCTTCCTTACATTTTCTTATCCTTCCCCCTTTTTGATCCATTTGTTTTTCACCAGTGTGGATATCATGCTCTATTCATCGCCCCTATTTTTTCCTAACCTTGTACATTTGACCTCCTCTTGCTCTAGGTGGTAGTGTTTCAGATGGTTTTTCCTAGTGTAGATGGTGAAGCTCATTGTTCTTCTTCTCCTATACCGTTTTTGGAAAATATATCATCCTCAACCCTATTTTTTGTTGGACTCAATGAGGGTTTTAGGTCAACATGGGATATCAGTATAGGGGGGATAATAATGGTCTCAGTTCTGTTTCTCTATTGGTGTCAGCTTCTTCTTCTCCTATATTTTTAATCTTTATTATTTTATTGAGATGGTTTTTACTGTGCTATACTTCTTGGAGTTGGAAGATGTTTAGTTGGGATCATTATTATTCACAATTAAAGTTATTTTTTGTGAGGGTTTATAAAGTTGTTTAGAGATGTTTTTGAGTTTTGATGGTAGTTTATGCTTGCTAGTTCTTTTCATCGCTCATGATTATCTCATTTCAAGTGTGTTTTATTTATAATATAGATATATGGTATGCTAGTTACATGGATCGATGAATTTTGGTATTAAAGTTCTAATGAAGTAATATACCACTATCGAGAACTTCTAATGCTTATCTCTACTCTCTCATGCTTATCCAATGCTCCCTTCCTAGTCAGTATAGAGTTGTGGTCTCCAAGGATGTTTTTGAATGTTTTGTTTGAGATGAAAATAGTCTCCAGGAGGAGTGATCTGTGTTGTATTTCCTATATTTGGATCCTTGATTGAATTAATTATTTAATTTTATCAAAAGAAGATTATTTTTTCATCACAGTTTTGTCGTATCTCAATCTTTTTAATGCATATTCTATAAAATATCGATTTGTGATTCTAGTTTTGGTGAAGTTATTTTTTTGTTTACAGAGGTGGATATTAATTCATTTGATTACAATGATAGATGAATATAATAGTGATTTTATATAGAGGATGATGGTGTGTTAGAGGATGTGGTATTTATTGGACTTACCTCGATGCATGATGTGGCTCATAGATCAAGATCCCAAAGCCATTGGTTGGTTGGTAGTGCTATGATTGAGGTGTAATTTCAAATTTTAAATCAGTATCTTTAGTTGATGAATATTTCAAATTAAAATTTTAATTCTCATTGTTTTTATTATAATATTTAAATCTATAATTACCAACAAACTATAATGTTTCTCATAGAAAAATACAAAAAATAGATTGTATGGAACATGGATGATCATTTTCAATTAAACATGTGCATTTAATCAATTTTATCATCAATAAATTACTTTAGACACATGATTTAAACATGCCTAATATTTAATATTTAAGACAATTGATTTTTCAATTAATTCTATCTTTATATTATTTATCGATTTTTACTTTCTACTCCAAGCATAAGGACATGAGATCAAAGCGTAGAATATATCTCACACTATCTAAAAAACAAGTGGTGAACAATATCATAATATTAATTCCAATTTCATTTAAGGGGATAAAATAATCTCAATTTATCACTTCACATAAACAAATAGAGAATAAACAGATCCCCTGCCTAAAATAATTCAACATTCTTTCCATGAGAACAGACCAATATTACGGATCTTGAGTCACCTCCCACATAAGGAAACTATGATTCAGTCTATAAAATAATAAACAAAAAAGTAACCACATTAGATCAATTAATGTCAAGTGTAATAGCATAGTGGAAAAATACTGGAGGAGAAAAGACTGATCATAGAGAACCCACTAGAAAAAAAAAAGAACACACCTTCGATCACCACAGATCAAATTTGGGAAACAAAGGATCGATCCATGATGAAGGAATCCCAAAATTCTGAAGGGATTTCTACTCAATATCGTAGAATTAGGAGATTCCATAGGGTTTTAGGGAAAACCGAAGCTTTTTCACCTCTTACAAACACTTTACACATGGAATTTACATAGTGTGTTTTCCTTACACATTATGTAAATGTTATGATTCTCATTTCATAGAAAAATATCTCACAATGAATAATTTAATCTTGAATATCTAGATTCCATTAATCATACCTGGAACCATCCTTAACAATCCATGAATTGTGAAAACATGATGTGAAAAACACTTATACACCGTGTATTTGTCCTACATCTATATTTTAATTATCGAACCCCTCCAAACACAAACTAGGACTCCTCTGAACACATAATTCCTCATAAAATACCAAAGGATCAGTATATAAATATATGTTCCCTTACAGGGGTAGAATGTAGAATGTTGAATTTTTTTTATATTTCTCTTCAAATAAATATAATTTCATCAATGGATTATGATACATGAAAACCCAATTCTAATCAAACCATGAAATAGTATATAGTTATAACTTAGCAATTAAATTTTTGATATAGAAAATATTAACCATTGTTTTAAAATTATTATTAATTTCTTTAGTTAAATCATATATCTTTCTAAATTAGTACTCATTTTTTAGTAAAGAATTCTTGTACATAAAAAATACATTTTCCTCAAAAATGGCCTTCATGAATTTTTATGAGTAAATAATATATTTAATTTCAACCTATATTAGAAATTCTATTTTAAAAAACGAACAAATTTTTTGAAATTATCATGTCAAAATTATCTTACTGTGTTTTTTTGATAATTTTCTAAAATGATTCATTTTTTATTGAATAGTGAAAAATAAATTTTATTATTTAAAAAAGTATTTTAATTTAATAGATTTATAACGACATATATTATTTAAAAAAATAACAGTAAAATTATATCATTTATATTATGAATAATCCAATTAAGTTCATTATAATTAATGTTATTATAAGGACCCACCCTTAAACCTTACTTGATCTTGGGTTATTACAAGATTACACATTGAGGATCTTTTCAGGTTTAGAGTTTTAGAGAATTAGATCATAAAACTTTTATTACATTCCACATTTAAACAAAGTGGTTACATAAAGATATTATTCATTTATCTCATCAACGGAAACATATTTAAAATAAAACATGGATTCTTTCTTGACACTTCCTTGTGACTATCACCATATCATGTACCTTTCCCTTGACTTGTGAAAAACATTTAAAAAAACATGGGATGAGCATATAATTCTTAGTAAGGGTTATAAAAATATGGAAAGGAAACATGAGTTCATATATACATAAGAATGAAATCAAACTTTACCCATAAAACAGATGCACTTTAACATACCTCATCAAATCATGAATAAATCATACAAATCATAAGACATAAAAGGTAACTTAGGGCATTCATAACATTCTTACGTAGTAAGTAACCCTCTTGGTTACGTTCGGAATACCCACCATAGTATATTCTCTAAATCTTTTCAGAGAAACCTTAATGTTTCACTCCTTTGCATTACCCAATGCATTGGAGAGCTATATCGGGCTCACCCGCCCTTAGTTTATCACGGAACCACCCATCTTCATAACAATTCCCAAGAACCATAACGTAATCGTATCACATAAAACATGCATAAAGGAAACATAACATTTCCACCTTTCAATAACAAGATATCAATACAACACATTTATATAAAAACATTACGAAAAACATTTTCAATACCAAAATAAATGAAATGTAAAACATGGTATTTATTTTTCTTTTAAAAAGAAGGTATGGCTTGTAAAGGAAGCCAAAACTCAAATAATGGTCACGGCGGCGGAGAAGTCGTTGTCACCGCATACGTATGACAAAAACATTCCATTTCGTCGTTTAGTAAACACTTCGTATAAAAAATATTCCTTTTTAATAAACATGAAAGTCAAAAGGGGTTTATAAAATGGATAAAAGAAAGTTGTTTATAAAACAAAATATGCCTCAATGAATGGAGATTGAGACGAAGTCCTATAAAAAGATGGTATCCTTGGATTAAGGATAAATCAATTACATAATTATGTGTGAAAAATGAATACATGAAATATAAGTGGATATTAAGTGTAAAACAATCAGAGGGTATTCACACATATTCATAGAACAACATACTCAAGGAGTACAAATTTATCCCAAAGAATCAAATTTTGGTTAAGAAGTTCCCTTGCAAAAATTTCACAGCCTAACGGCATCACTACAAATTTCAGAAAATGAGTTGATGAGAGATAAAAAGGGTATCTCATCACATGGAAATAAAATTTAAATAAATAAGGATATAGAAGAACATATCCCAACATAATAGTATGTGAATTAAATGACATAACAAAATAAGCCTTTTAAATAGAAGAGGGTGAAAGGTTCCCTTACCGACATGGGTATCTTTCAAGACATGCACCCCGTGAAAGAAGGATAATACAACATTGATGTAAATAATCATAAATGAAAGTATATTACACAATGAGTAAAATAATGGGTAGTACATAAACCACTCAAAGGAAATTGTGGAAAATGTACCATAAATCTCATGGGAATAAAAGAGAGATGAAAAATCCCTTACGAAAACTCGACAGCCTAACGGCGCCACTTAAAACATACAAAAATGGATCGATGAGATCAAATAGAGACTCTCATCATATTAACATAATGTTTATATCAAGAGGAATTTAAAATAACAACCCCAAAAATAACAAATAGGAGCATAAAAAAGTGACATAAAGGAGAGTACTTAAAAAGAAATAGAGAGGTTAGATCTCTTATGAAAATTCGGCAGCCTAACGGTGCCACTCAAAACTTCCAAAATGGATTGATGAGAGAGAATAGGGTCTGTCATTATATGAACATAAAAATTACATTAGTATTAATATAAATGAACATCCCGATCATAGGATAGATGAGCTTAAAAGGAATGTCATAAAAAAGTGTACTTAAAAAGAAAGAGAGGAGTAGGATCCCTTACCTCAAGTCCAACTTGTCTTGTTCGTTTCTTTATATTCCTGAATAATAAACATTGGTAAATTTATAATTTATTAAGGACCTCCTATAAAGATTATTATTCATTTCATATCACATATTTTATTTTTATAATAATTGGTTAATAATATGAGTTCATATCAGACGTTTTTGTCGATGTTTGGTACAGGAGTCAAAAATTGAACTTGTTGGAAAATAATTTTCCATGTGTTATAGGTACATCATATCCAGAATATTATTGATGTTTTAAATATCATATATATCCATTATATATTCATTTTATAATATTCCATAGAATTTGGAGATAAAAATTAAAAGCACCATTCAGGGAGACGGTAGGCCGTACGTACGCATGAACGCTACTTTCATTTTTTATCATATTAATGGAATTAAAACAAAATGAGATATATATATATATGTTATAATTACAGAATGATATCCATAATTTAGATGTAATATATTACATATATATCCATTATATATATGTACTTATAATAGTACATAACATTTTGAGATAAGAAATGAAATGTACTGTTCATGGAGACGGTTAGTCGTACGTACGCATGAATGCTACTTCCATTTCTATTTCATATTTAATTAAATTAAAACATAATGATACATAATAATATTTTAATTCCAGTATGGTATCATATATAATGTCATTAAATATATCCTTTATACATACCACATATGGTATTAACGAATCAATGCACTCTGAGGGGGCGGTAGTCCGCACTTCCATAAATGAAGATATCGCATTTACCCATAATGGAAACCATAAAGGTATGCCATAAATGAAAAATACAAAAGCTTAAGTAAAACATATACATATTATATATCATATATAAATATAGTGTCATCTTAATGACCACCTTTTAAGGTGTTAGAATAATGTTGAACAATCATCATTTCGTGAGGCAGAAATTCGCCATCCACAGAAACAGTATGTTCTTTAACCATTAGATGTAGGTGTGTGTAAGTGTATCTGGAATCCTTATTATAAAAACATCCTAGTATATTGAAGATACTGGATTTGTTACAAAATAAATTAATAAAAGTAGTTTAGGGGTTTGGAGAAGCAAAATAATACAAAAGGACACAAGTGAAGACATAACCATAAAATCGGGTAACTCCCTTTGGTTTGAGCTCAAAGGCTTCCTTGGGAAGACTTCTTCCCAAAGTGAGGCTTCAAGGAGATATAGAGGGATGTGGAGAGACAAAATGGTTAGGTGGTGGCCGAGCCAAAGGCTTTGGAAGTGTGGGTAAAGAGGTGGGGGTGGGGGCCTTTTATAAGAGAAGAGGAGGGGCACTCTTGGAAAGTAAAGAAATGTTACTTTATTTTAGAATGAGTTTAGGATTTTAATGGTCCCACATTGATACGTTTCTAGGATAAGGTGATAAGGTTTCTAAATCCACCCATCCAATAGGTTTTGGACATGTTTCAGTCTTAGATTTTACATTATCTTTCAATTTTATTTAAATCATTAAATAATGAGGTCATCAGTGCATCATCATGATGTCATAAATAATTTAATTTATTTAATTTCTAAAAATTATAATAAAAATAATATGATGTAGGAAATAGTTTTATCTTTCCAATTACAATTTATAGTAAAAATATTACTTGTATAACCCCATTTAAAAATTGTTTTAGTAAAAAATCTCATGTTTGGGTCATTTTTTACTTTAACATTAAATAAAAAGGTATTTATGTCATTTTCCATCCAATGTGGCTCCATGGGCACCCCAAGTTGACCCATGGATTTCCTTGGTCGGCCATGACACATCCAATGAGGTTAGGAAATGTTTCTAGGTCATTTCATATTATTAAAATATTATTTTTACCTTAAACTACACTAATTACCTCTAATCGCGATTAAAAACTTAATAAGTTACTATTCACCACAAAATTATTATAATATCATTTAACCACATTTTACTTATTAATGTCAAACATGTATGTCTGAATTTTTAAATTAAAAACACAAATATGGAAAATTTTCATTTAAATGGAAGAATTAGTTTTTATAATTACAACTTTGTGGTTTTACTATTCATCAAAAATTGATGTTTTTCAGAAAATTACCAAAAATTCACCCTAAGCTATATTTGATATTCCGAATTCAAAAATTATGTCTATTTTACAAAATTCAAAACATATAAGTTGCATTAATTTTTTTAATAATTAATTCCCGCTGTCAAAACAAATAGCCTTTTTTTTATGAAACAAAATGTATCAAAAGATTGACACTAGTTTAAGTCCGATTTCAAAGTGAAATTAATTACAACGAACACTATTGGATTAAATGGTGAAAATATATTATAATTTCACTTTATAACCAATTCAAAAGATAATCTAATAATATAAATAAATTATATTAAAAAGAGATTTTGAATTAAAATACAACATTTTTCACTATTCATTAAAAATTGAACTTTTTTGAAAAAATACCAAAACATTAAAGAAAGTATATTTTGATTTCCCGATTCTAAAGAAGAATTTTATTTTGTCAAATATAACACATAAAATTGTCAAAAAGTGTATTTAAAAGTGGTTCTCCATCAAAAGGCAGTTAATCGACCTTTTAAAGAATATTGGAATGTTTACACTTAAAATTGGATTAATTCGTATTTTTAATCCAATAACATTTATTGTAAAGAGTAAAAATATTTGACAAAAATATATAATCATTTTTTAGTTAGTTCTATTCATTCCCGCCATTACAACGGCTAGGCGTTAACTACCATTTAAAATAATATTATTTTATTATTATAGTGCAACGTAAGATTCCCAAGAAACTCGTTGTTGCGTGTTAGGTACGCCATCGAGCATATCATCCCCTTTAAAGTTATATTAATATTTTATTCACAAATATGGATAAATGTGAAAATTTCATATTCTTTATTTACCTGATGTGTTACATCCTTCCCCCCTTTTGGGAATTGCGTCCTTGCAATTTGAAAATTTTTCTTGGAAACATCATTGAAAATCCCACATCAGAACAATAGTCAGAAAAAAAAATCACCTTAAAATAAAGAAATAGAAGTACAAAGGTCACCTGAGTTAACCCATACTAGTATTCCTTGTAAGAAAATATGGATATTGAGGAGAAAACAAAGGGTCATGTTCTGATGGAGAGTGATAGTAAACATGTCTAGGAGAAAGTTAACCATAAGAAAATCACAAACTTGTGATGGGTTAAACGGTATTATATTCCCTAGTAGGAAAAGATAACAGAAAACACCTTTGTTTTAAGTTACTCTTCATTGAGAAATTTATTTTTGATCTTAAGGAAACATACATACTTGTCATGTTGACTTTAAACCTTTACTAGATTTCTTACACAAACTCATACTTTCCCCAAAAGACGAGTATTTAAGAAGACTTGTTCACATTGAGAGGACTATAATCAACTTCTAGAGAATCACCTAATCCACAAAAGAGAACTATATACTTCCCATGTCTTTAGACTCTAACCAAAACCAAAACCAAAAAGGTTAGTACAAGATCAGATAATCCAGAAAATGATAACCCTTTATAAATAGAAAATCTATTCTTAATCTCCAAAATTTGTCCAACAAAACCCAGAGTTCAACGAGGATCATTCAATAAAAAATTTGTCCATAAAATTATTCAAAGTAAACCAAAGTAAGATTGAAACCCAAATATTTGAAAGATTTAGTCACATAGTCTTCCAAGTTAAATCGTAACATTTATCTCCAAACAAAATCAGTTGCTTCTAAAGTCTCGTATTGAAAACTAATTTACCTAATCACATATCCTCCATGATAGGTTAATAATTTTCATAGATAACCCAAAATCAACTTAATATTAATTCATAAAGTCACCTAAATAAAAAAATTATTCAAACAAACTAGGGACTTCACGTAGTCCAGTGGTAGGCGATAAATACCAGCCGCACTTTGGTTGTGGGTTCGATTCCCACAGCTTTGTCCGACGTGACGGGTTGTCACACAGTCTCTGTGTTGTCCTTTTTCCCAAACTACATAATTCTTAAAAAATTCCCCAAAACGAGATAAAATCTTAAAAATGATCATAACATATTTTAAACTAATTTTTATCTCATTCCTTTCATTTTCCATCATATCATAGAGTAACCCATAATTACCTAAAAAGTAAGGATCATATAAACCCTAATGGTTACCTTAATAATTATTACCTGAACTTCCACATCGAGTTGGCCATCTCTTACATGATGAATTAGAGAACTCACCAAAGTTGAAGTGGTTAATCATGGCTCCTTGATAGTTGGTTTAGAACAACCATGATATTCCTCATTGAATCCCCCATTTCATCCAGTATCTTAATTAGAGAACCACCACAGTTTACTTTAAACCCATTGTCACTTTGGTGCCAACTAGATCCATCCATTTACTAAAACCAAAAAGGTTAGTGTGAGTATATCAACATAACCATCATGTACTAATGAGGAAAATAAATACTAAGATATACTTACTCATTCACTTTATCAAAAAACTATGACTCGTTCTAAAATCCTAGCCATTATGGTAATGTCACTTATTCTTAAAGAATACCCTAACCTCTAAAGTTATCTAAACCTCCCTCTGATACAAACTATATGGCCCCAGCCTTAAACCGTATATAATCTTGAGTTATTTCAAGATTACACATTGAGGATCATTTCAACTTTAGAGTTTTAGAGAATTAGATCATAAAACATGCATTACATTCCAAATTTAAACAAAGTTGTTACATAAAGATAGTATTCATTTATCCCATCAATGGATACATATATAAAATAAAACATGGATTCTTTCTTGACACTTCCTTTCCACTATCATCATATCATGTACCTTTCCCTTGACATGTGAAAAACATTTCAAAAAAAAATGGGATGAGCATAAAAAGCTCAGTAAGGGTTATAAAAATATGGAAAGGAAACATGAGTTCATATATACATAATAATGAAATCATACTTTACCCATAAAACATAGGAACTTTTACATACCTCATAAAATCATGAATAAATCATAAAAATCATAAGACATAAAAGGTAACTTGAGGCATTCATAACATTCTTACATAGGGAGTAACCCTCCTGGTTATGTTTGGAATAACCACCATGGTATATTCCCTAAATCTCATTGCAGAAACCTTAATGTTTCACTCCTTCACATTACCCAATGAATTGGAGAGCTATATCGGGCTCACCCGCCCTTATTTTATCATGGAACCACCCGTCTTCATAACAATGCCCAAGAACCATAACATAATTGTATCACATAAAACATGCATAAAGGAAACATAACATTTCCACCTTTCAATCACAAGATATCAGTACAACACATTGATATAAAAACATTATGAAAACCATTTTCAATACCAAAATAAATGAAATGTAAAACATGGTATTTATATTTCTTTTAAAAAGAAGGTATGTCTTGTAGAGGAAACTGAAACTCAAATAATGGTGACGGCGGCGGAGAAGTCGTTGTCGCCGCATACGTGTGACAAAAACATTCCCTTTTGTCATTTAGTAAACGCTTCATATAAAAATTATTCCTTTTGAATAAACGTAAAAGTCAAAAGGTGTTTATACAATGTATAAAATAAAGTTGTGTATAAAACAAAATTTTTCCTCAATTAATGGAGATTGAGACGAAGTCCCATATAAAGACGGTATCCTTGGATTAAGGATAAATCAATTACATAATTATGTGTGACAAATGAATACACAAAATATAAGTGGATATTAAATGTAAAACAATCAGAGGATATTCACACATATTCAAAGAATGAAATATTCAAGGAGTACAAGTTTATCCCAAAGAATCAAATTTGGGTTAAGAAGTTCCCTTGCAAAAATTTGACAGCCTAACGGCGTCACTCCAAAATTCAGATTATGAGTTTATGAGAGATAAAAATGGTATCTCATCACATGGACATAAAATTTAAATCAATAAGGATATATAAGAACATATACCAACATAATAGTATGTGAATTAAAAGACATAACAAAATAAGACTTTTAAAAAGAGGAGGGTGAAAGGTTCCCTTACTGACACGGGTATCTTTCAAGACATGAACCCCGTGAAAGAAGGACAATACAACATTGATGTAAATACTCATAAATGAAATTATATCACACAATGAGTAAAATAATGGGCAGTACATACACCACTCAAAGGAAATTGTGGAAAATGTCGCATAAATCTCACGGGAATAAAAGTGAGATGAAAAATCCCTTACGAAAACTCGGCAGCCTAACGACGCCACTTAAAACATACAAAAATGAATCAATGAGATCAAATAGTGTCTCTCATCATATTAAAATAATATTTACATAAAGAGGAATCTAAGATAACATCCCCCAACATAACAAAGAGGAGATTAAAATAAGTGACATAAAGGAGAGTACTGAAAAAGAAAGGGAGAGGTTTGATCTCTTATGAAAATTCGGCAGCCTAACGGCGCCACTCAAAACATACAAAATGGATTGATGAGAGAGAATAGGTTCTCTAATCATATGAACATAAAATTTATAGTAGTATTAATATAAAATAACATCCTGATCATGATAAATATGAGCTTAAAAGGAGTGACATAAAAGAGTGTACTTATATAGAGGAGTAGGATCCCTTACCTCAAGTCCAACAAGTCTTGTTCATTTCTTTATATTACTGAATAATAAACATTGGTCAATTTATAATTTCTTAAGGAATTCCTATAAATATTAATATTCAGTTCATATCACATATTTTAATTTTATAATAATTGGTTAATAATATGAGTTCATATCAGACGTTTTTGTCGATGTTTGGTACATTGGTCAAAAATTTAACTTGTTGGAAAATAATTTTCCATGTAGTTATAGGTACATCATTTCCAAAATATTATTGATGTTTTAAATATCATATATATCCAGTATATATTCATTTTATACTATTCCATAGAATTTGGAGATAAAAATTAAAAGCATCGTTCATGGAGACGGTAGGTCGTACATACGCATGAACGCTACTTTCATTTTTTGTCATATTAATGGAATTAAAATAAAATGAGATATATATATATATATCTTATAATTACAGAATGATATCCATAATTTAGATGTAATATATTACATATATATCCATTATATATACACACTTATTATAGTACATAACATTTTGAGATAAGAAATTAAATGTACCGTTCATGGAGACGGTAAGTCGTACGTACGCATGAACGCTACTTCCATTTCTATTTCATATTTAATGGAATTAAAACATAATTATACATAATATTATTTTAATTCCAATATGGTATCATATATAATATCATTAAATATATCCTTTATACGTACCACATATGGTATTAACGAATCAAATCACATTGAGGGGGCGGTAGTCTGCACTTCCTTAAAAGAAGATATCGCGTTTACCCATAATGGAAACCATAAAGGTATGACATAAATGAAAAATAAATAAGCTTAAGTAAAAAATAATCATATTATATATCATATAAAAATATAGTGTCATCTTAATGGCCACATTTTAAGGTGTTATAAGAATGTTGAACAATGATCTTTTCATGCGGCAGAAAATCGCCATCCACAGAAACAGTATGTTCTTTAACCATTAGATGTAGGTGTGTGTAAGTTTATCTAGAATAATTCTTATAACAACATCCTATTATATTGAAGATACTCTATTTTTTACAAAATAAATTAATAAAAAGAGTTTAGGGGGTTGGAGAATTAAAATAAAACAAAAGGACACAAGTGAAGACATTACCTTAAAATCAGGTAACTCCCTTTGGTTTGAGCTCAAAGGATTCCTTGGGAAGTCTTATGCCCAAAGTGATGATTAAAGGAGTTATATAGGGATGTGTAGAGAAACAATGGTCATGTTTTGGCTGAGCCAAAGGCTTTGGAAGTGTGAGTAAGGAGGTAGAGGTGGGGGCCTTTTATAAGGGGAGATGGGTTAACTCTTGGAAAGTAAAGAAATGTTACTTTATTTTAGAATGAGATTCGGATTTAAATGGTCTCAAATTGATTTGTTTTGAGGATAAGGTGATAAGGGTTAGAAATACACCCATACAATAGGTTTTTGACATGTTTAGGTGTTAGAGTTTACATTATCTTTCCATTTTAAATAAATCGTTAAATAATGAGGTCATCGATGTATCATCATGATGTCTTAAATAATTTAATTTATTTAATGTCTAGAAATTATAAAACATATACTAAGATTTATTAAATATTTTTATCTTTCCAATGACTATTTATTGTCAAAAATCTTACTTGTATAACCCCATGTAAAAATTGTTTTAGTAAAACATCTCATGTTTGTGTCATTTTTACTTTAATATTAAATAAAAAGGTATTTATGTCATTTTCCAACCAAAGTGGCTCCATGGGGTCCACAAGTTGACCCATGGATTTCCGTGGTCGTCCATGATACATACAATGATGTTAGGACATGTTTCTAGGTCATTTAATATTATTAAAGCATTATTTTTACCTTAAACTACACTAATTACCTCTAATCGCGATTAAAAACTTAATAAGTTACTATTCACCAAAAAATTATTCTAATCCCATTGAACCACATTTTACTTCTTAATGAAAACCATTTATGTTGAATTTTTGAAATTCAAAACACAAATATGGAAAATTTTCATTTAAACGGAAAAATTAGTTTTTATAAGTACCACTTAGTGGTTTCACTATTCATCAAAAATTGATGTTTTTCAGAAAATTACCAAAAATTCACCCTAAGCTATATTTGATAATCTGAATTCAAAAATGATGCCTATTTTACAAAATTCAAAAAAAAATAAGTTGTATTAATTAATTTAATAATTAATTCCCGCTGTCAAAACAAATAGCGTGTTTTTATGAAACAAAATGTATCAAAAGATTGACACTAGTTTAAGTCCGATTTCAAAGTGAAATTAATTCCAAAGAACACTATTGTATTAAATGGTAGAAATATATTCTAATTTAACTTTAAAACCAATTCAAAAGATAATCTAATCATATAAATAAATTAGATTAAAAACAGCTTTTGAATTAAAATACAACATTTTTCACTATTCATTAAAAATTGAGCTTTTTCGGAAAAATACCAAAAATTTACACAAAGTAAATTTTTATGTCCAGATTCTAAAGAAGAATTTTATTTTGTCCAATATAACACGTAATATTGTCAAAAAGTGGATTTAAAAGAGGTTCGCCATCAAAAGGTGGTTAATCGACCTTTTAAAGAATATTGGAATGTTTAAGCTTAAAATTGGATTCATTCGCATTTTTAATCCTATAACATTTATTGTAAAGAGTAAAAATATTTGACAAACATATATAATCATTTTTTAGTTAGTTCTGTTCATTCCCGCCATTACAACGGCTAGGAGTTAACTACCATTTAAAATAATATTATTTTATTATTAGAGTGCAACGTAAGATTCCCAAAAAACTCATTGTTGCGTGTTGGGTACGCCATCGAGCATAGCGTCCCCTTTAAAGTTATATTAATAATTTATTCACAAATATGGATAAATGTGAATATTTCATATTCTTTATTTACCTGTGGTGTTACAATTATGATTTATTTTAGTATAAAATGTAACACCCCAAGCCCACTCTTCTAGACTCAGTGCATGAAAAATGTTGTGTAATTTTTTTTATAATAATGAATAAAAAATACACGACACTTTTAATACAAAATAGGTCCTTTTACTGATCTAGGTTCTGCAGAATTATACAAAACATAACATTTATCAAATTTGGATAAAAATATAACAATTTCCTACTACGCTTCTGTGCGCACTAACTCAAAAAGTGAAAACATATAAATTTTGAACATCTCAGATACCTGTGAAAAATCAATTTAAAACAAAGGGTGAGCATTAAATTTCTCAGTGATGTGTTTAAATAACATCGAATTACTTTTTACTAAATCATCCTTTGAAAATAACCTTTGATAAATGGTTTTGAATTTATTTTGATAATACCATCAAAATTTATTTGAAAAATACCATTTGATAAAATCATTGAAATTATTTACGTATGGAATGTACTTCAATGTTTTGAAAATACTTATGGTCAAAAATTGCTTCAAAATAGTCCAGTGGTATTTCTAAAAACAACATGAAATATTTTAAAAATAAAACACTGAGACTACATGGAACTTTGAAGGCTATCTTGGGCCTACCGAAAAGAAGGATGGGATTACTCCCCAATTCCCTATCATATTTACAACTTCAAGTTTTGGTATTTATAAAACATTTAAAGCATTCGTTTATATAAACATAAATTTCTACTAGAGTTTTTATTTAAAGGTAAGAAAACCTTTTTAATACATACATATATATCAATAATACATTTGAAAGCTTTGAAATAGTCTAATCTCTCATCGACTAATCATTACATGATATAAATAGTTTCCATTCTAATTTTCAACTTACAAAAATAAAAATAATTTTTATTAATAATACATACATTTATTAATGAAAAACACGGATACATGATGTGTCACATATTATAGGTAATGGTCATATCTTATAATGTAATTGACTTTTATGAGTGTTTAAATGGATTTCACACTTAAAAAGTGAAGTCTTTAGTTTCAAAACTAACTATTATTGTTACAAAATTACACATCGACTTGAATATTTCAAATACATAATCCCTTAATAAACAAATAGTTGCAAATAACATCTTAATATACATATATCTATATGATATAATAGTATAATTCATTGCATATGGAAAACATTATCACGTTTAATAACATAACCACAATTAAATAATTAATCAAAGATAATTTTTTTCATTTTAATGAAATATAAGATTCAATACATTTTTTGTAGAATAGAAACACAAAAATAATTTATATTTATAGTATAAAATAAAAATATGAACTAAAATAAAAAAGATATATCATTAATAAAATTATCTTACACTAAACCATATAACTAAAATCATGACATTGAAATAAATAAAATTAAATAAAATTAAATAAAAATATTGATAATAATTCTTATATAATTTAAAGAACTAAAACACATAATAGATTCTAATTACTCTGTTACCTTATAAATATTTAATAACAAATATTCATATATGTGAATACATTTATTTACAAAGATATATATATACATCTTTGTAAAACACTAATAATTTTATTAACAATAATAATTCATTATCATTAGAAGATTACAACTATTAAAAATATAATTCTCTTTATACAAAAAAATATCATAAAATTAAGCATTAAAGAAGAGAAATGTTTGAGAATAAAATCAAACTATCTCTTTCAGAAATAAGTTTTCAGAATAATCAAAAGCTTGAAAAATAAATATTTATCCCTTACATATTTTACAGAGCCTTTTTATTCCTCTTAATAGCATAATAGTCAAACACCTACTCTTACTATGTATTTATAAATTCCATGGATTTAGAAGAAAAAGAAAACAAATGCATCAAGTAGTCTTCCTCACCAATCTCACACACACACAGTTCCCCCAATGTATGAAGACAATAGTTCATTATATAGAATTCATATGACTTCAATGTTAAGCATATCATTATATTAGATACTGATGTTTCCTATTTTATATTTGTTATTGATCGAGTGGATGTTTGATAATTTGAAGAAGACATTACAAAGAGAGATTTGATTTTTTATGATTTAATTCAAGACATCTTTGAATTAACAATGAAACAAGAAAAGGAAGTAGAAAAAATATATTATTAATGCAACAGATATTGATAAACTATGGAAATTATTAATAATTGAATAAGACAACAATAAAATGGAATGCATATGATGATGATAGTATTTCTCGGATATATAAATCGATTAAAATAACTCTAACTTGAAAAAGACGTCAACATTAGATAATAAACTCAGATCAGATGTCGATTTCTAGAGGAAAAAAAGAAATTGAAAATTTAGAAGTTCCGGATAAACCTAAATTGAATAAAGAAAACCTACTTGCGGTTTCAGACATATCAAAGGTTGTTTTCCCCAAATCTCGTTCAAAAAACTACATGTAATGCAGATTTATATCTAGACACCTTGCTTAGATTTTTTCTCACATCTGAAAAAAGAATCCCTAAAATGATTAGACCCTGGCTCGACTCACATTCGGCTTCATCTCTGCAAACGGATTCAGCTTCACCCATCTCAGTCTGATTCAACACCTGCGGTCGAACACCGCAAGACAAAATGTGTTTACCTCTCGACTAGAGATCTCATCCTAGACAATCTTTTCGTCGACCTCAAACTCCCATGACTGAAGCTCAATTTCTGCCAAGCACTATTTTGGTCTCCCTAAAGACCCTTGAATGATCCCATGGAAACCCTACCCCAAATCCTTATACGCTTTTTACCACTAATTTACTTTTTTTAATTTAAATATTTTTATTAGTATTGATTTATCTTTACACTTATAATAATTATAATTCAAAATAATTATTATATATATTTATCTTATATTTCATATATTTGTTTGAAAGTAAATCAATTATAACTATTATATTTAATGATAATTATCATATACATTAATAATTTTTATTAAATGATTTAAAAGTTAAAAAAATTATGTGATTTATAAATCATCTCATTTTTAATAATTTATATTAATATATATTTTAAATAAAAAAATGAATCATTATAAAACAAAATCAGAAATATACACTATATTGCAAGTAATATTATGTTTTGTTTTTGAAAAAATATATAAAAATATATTTTTAATATTAATATTTTATATTTTTTTATTAAAATAATATAATAAAAAAATATCATTTCCCAAAACTCTATTTCATAAAATCATAATTATATTATTTTAACACGTGATCATGTATTTAAAAACTAACATTTTGGAAAATAAATTAATGTAAAAAGTAATTTTCCTTAAATGAAATCACGTAGTTTTATAAATATGTTTTATAATAATATTATAATTTATTTATTAATTACCAAATATTTATGGGGTATTACATTCTCCCCCCCCCCATAACAGAATTGACTCCTAACAATTCATTCGTCAGACATTATGACAATTTTGAGTATCGATCTTCGGAGTTAAAGGATTAATATGGGAACATAACTATCTAATAAAACGTCTAACATGATGATTTAGTTCTCCTCAAAATACAATGACTAAACTCCAATGTTGTCTAGACCATGCCTCTGATACCAATTATGACGTCCCAAGATCACTCTTCTAGACTAAGTGCTTAAGAAATGATGTGTAATTTTTTTTATAAAAATGAATAAACCATTACACAACACATTAACACAAAATAGTACCTTTTACTAGTCTAGGTTCTGTAGGATTAGACAAAACACTACATTTATCAAAGTTGAAAAAAAATTAATTCTTTACTACACTTCCGCACCCGCAAACTCAAAAAGTGACACCATCTGAATTTTGAACTTCTAACATACCTATGAAAAAATCATTTTACAATAATGGGTGGGCATTCAATTTCTCAGTTAGGATTTTTAAAATTATTGAATTACTTATTGCTGAAATATCCTTTGGAAATAACCTTTGTGAATTGGTTCTGAAATTATATTGATAATACTATCAAAATATATTTGGAAAATACCATTTGATAAAATCCTTGAAATTATTTACACATTTAAAGCACTTCAATGTTTGAAAAATACTTATGCTCAAATGTAGCTTCAAAATTGTCTATTGGTATATTTGAAAAAAATATATGCAATATTTTGAAAACGAAACACTGAGACTACTTGGAACATTGAATGCTATCTTGGGCCTACTCACTTGTGGGATGGGTTCACTCCCCAATTCCCTATCATATTTACAATGTCAAAGTGGGGGTTTTTACAAAAACTTTTAATATTTATTATATATATACATAAATTTCAACAATATTATTTCATTAAATACATGAAAACTTTTTTAATACATACAAATATATCAATAATACATTTTCAATATTGGAAATAATCAAATATCTCACCGATTTATCTTTTAATTATGAAAACAATTTCCATTCTAACTTTCCATTAAAAATAATACAATGAATTTTCATTCATAATACATACATTTAGTAATGAAAAAAACTCATATATGTTTTGTCACGTATTATAGGTAATGGTTATATATTATAATTTAATACAATTTCATTAGTGTATAAATGGTTTTCACACATACAAAGTAAAGTCTTTTGTTTCAAAACTAACTATTATTATTTGAAAATTACATATGGACTTTTATATTTCAAATACTTAATCCATTAATAAACAAATACTTGAAAATAAGTTCATAATATTCATATATCTATATGATGTAACAATATAAGTCTTTTCATAATGAAAACATAATAACTTTAAATAAGATAATGTCATTTAAATAATTAATCAATGATAATTATTTTAATTTGAATGAAATATCAGTTTAAAAACATGTTTCCATGAATATAAAAATCAAAATAATTTCCCTTTCCAGTGTAAAATCAAAATATGCCTAGAAATAGAAAAATAATATATCATTAATAAAATACTCTTATACTAAAATATAAAACTAAAGTCATGACTTTGAAATAAATAAACTAAAATAAATAAAATAAAATTATTGATGATAATTCTTTAAAGAATTTAAAGAACAAAAACACAGAATAGATTATAATTACTTTCTTAACTTATAAATATTAAAAAAGAAATAGTCATATCTGTGAATACATATATTTAGACACATATATTTACATCATTGTAAAACACTTATAATTTTCTAAAAAATAATAAACCCTTAGCATCAGAATATTAAATTTTTTAAAAATAGAATTCTCTTTATACAACAACATCCCACACAATTAAACGCTAATGAAGAGAAATGTTTGAAAATAAATTCAAAATATCTCTTACAAAAATAATATTTCAACATAATCAAAATATTAAAAATAAATATTTCTCCCTTACATATTTTTACATAGCGTTTCTTCTTCCTCTTCATGGAATTGGATTCACAAACCTACTCTTACTTGGTTTTTAAAAATTCCATGGATTTATAAGATAAATAATACTAGGGATTCTTGTAGTTTGCCTCACTAATTTCACACACACACGGTGCCCCTAAAGTATGAAGTCAATAATGCTTAATATAGCTATCACATGACTTCCATGTTAAAAATATCATTAAATGTGATACTGAAGATTCCTATTTAATATTTTTTATTAATAGAGTGTAAGTTAGATAATTGGAATAAGACATCACATAGTTATATTTTATTTGATACGATTTAATTCAAGATTTTTGTGAATTAACAATGAAATAAGATATGGTAGCAGCAAATATTGATTATTGATGCAAGAATTATTGATAAACTGTGGAAATAAAGAGATATAGTAGAAAATAACCCCAAAAATGGGATTTATATGATAATAATAGGATTTTTCAGATAATTAAATCAATTAAAATCACTAAAAAATGCATAGGACTTCAATATCCAATAAGAAACTTAGAGAAGATGCCCATTTCTAGTGGAAAAGCCAAGAAATTGAAAAATCAGAATTTATTAAACATTAAAACGAATCTGAAATGAGATTCGGATGAACATAAATTGAATAAACAAAAAATACATGATTTTTTAGATAAATCATAGTTTTTTCCCAAATCTCATAAGAAACCTCCACATAAGGTAGATTTATATCTAGACTTCTCGCTTGGATTCTACCTCACATCCGAAAAAACCTTACTGCTTGGACATCGGCTAAAATCACATTCAACTTCATCTCTACAAACAGCTTCAACTTCGGACATCATGGTCTGATTCAACACCTTTGGTCGAACTCCCAAAGAAATAACGTGCTTACCTCTCAACTATATCTCTTTTTCTAGCCAAGCTTGTCTTCGAACTCAAACACCTATGGTCGAAGCTCGATTTCATCATTGCCCTATATCGGTCTCCCTAAAAACGCTCTAAAGAACCCCTAGAAACCTTTCCCCAAATCCTTATCCAATTTTTACAACTTATTTCCTTTTTTTCAATTCGCCATTTTTATTAGTATAAATTTATCATTGTACTTATAATTATTATAATTTAAATTAATTATTATATATATTTATCTTATATTTAATATATTCATTTGAATGTGAATCAAATATAAATTTATGTTTAAATATAATACACATATATATATAATAAATTTTATAAATAAATTTAAAATTAAAAACACTTTATGAGATTTATAAATCATCTCACATTTAATAAATTCTATTAATATATATTTTAATTAAATAAAATGAATTGTTTTAAAAAAATTAATAAATATACACTATATTGTAAATAATAGTAAGTTTCTTTTCAACAAAATTTATAATAATATATTTGTAATATTAAATTTGATTATTTTTATTTATTAATATAATATATCAAAAAATATCATTTTTTAATACTCTATTTTATAAAATCATAATTATAATATTTTAACATGTGAGCATGTATTAAAAAAGTTCATTTTGGAAAATAAATTAATGTAGACAAGTCATTCAATTTAAATAAATCACATAGTTTAATAAATATATTTCATAATAATATTTTAATTCATTTATTAATCACCTACTATTTTAGGGGTGTTACATAAAAACTCTTTAGACATAAAAAAACATTTCTTCCAGAAAACTGCTTTTCCTCGCATTTATAGTTTAAATTCTATATTTAAATTTTAGAATTATATCAATTGATGTTTAGAAAAGGGAATCCAAATTTGGAATAAAAATAATTTAATTTATTTAATAAGTTTGAATTAATTATTTATCATAATTAATTGTAAAAAAAAAGAGAAAAATGCACAATGATAATGGTTAATACAGGATTACCATTGGTAAAACTTATAGATAAGAGAACTTTATCTAATTAAACATGTATAAATTCAATATTATGGCCATATTTTAACCTCATACTAATTCATAATTGAATATATTTATATATGTAATCATTTTTCTTGAGTATTACTTTATTATATTTTATTCTTTTAAGAAATCCAATGTGTGTCCTCTTCCGCACTTATAAAATGACATCTATACATTCTCTTCCTTACACAACACTAAGAAATATAGCTCAAGAAACTACTAATAAATAATCCTTTAAACTAAACTATCCATTATTCAGTGGATATATCCTTCTAAAAGTACCATTAAAATGGTCCTTAGGAAAGGATAGAAATGAGTTCAATCGAATGGGAGGTAATCATCCAATTAGAACTCATTGAATTTATTTCTTCTTATACCTCCTATAAAATGTATAGTATTGAAAATAAATTAAAAAAATCATTATAATAATTTTTTTAAAAAATTTATAATGGTTTTTAACCACTTTTTTACCCTCTTTTAAATTAAATGTCATGTAAAACAACCACTTGTACGTACATGAAGACTACTACCTCCGCCTAACAATACAATTCATTTTTTATCACGATATTTAATTTATGGTTATTTTTATTATTAAATGATTATATATGATATATATGAAATTATAATTATTCTGAAATTATATTTTCATATCTATATACTTACCATCCAATCCATTTTAAAATTATAATGTTATTTATATGTATATGTGGACTACTACCTCTACAAAGCAATGTGATTTTTTTGTAATTTACATGTATAGTAATAAGGATGGATGTAATGTATATATATGATATTTAATAAATAAATATATTTTGGTTATTTTGAGATGATATTCATTTTTATTTCTATATAATTTTAAGAAAATGAAAACAGTTTCCACGCATACATATGACCTACCATCTCTATAAACTGTGTAAATATTCTTTTTGTCTCTATAATTTCTAAATGAATATAAATATATTTATAATTAATATAGATGATATTTATACAATTAATAATATTACGCATACTATGTAAACACCATAAATGATTGAGTACTACACCTTCCGAATTTAAAACCTCATAAAAACATAATAGTTAAAACATAGAAATTGTGATTTTTGTAAAGAAATATTAATAAATGGATGATGAAATGTTATAAGTAAATCATATATGATATTATAATTATTTAAATGATTTTTTATAGAATTATAATAAATTTAAATTTATTTTACTATATTTTGGAAAAATATTTAATCAATTAGAACTTTATGTAAGGGATTTATATTAAAATCACATTGTTTACCAAAATTAATTATGATTGAATTTATTGTGATGGAATTTTACAACCTATATCTCAATAATCCTATTAATTTACAACAATTTTATTTATTTATATAGATTATATATTTTTCAATCTTTTTCATCCCTTTAAAAACATAAGATACCAAAATAATGATTTCTTGAAAAACTAAATTTATTTTACTCTTCAGTCAAAATAATTATTCTTCTACAGCAACATTTTCTGAAATGTTTGGATCAATGATTTTCATATTATTAAATTTCTAATTAATATATTTTTTCCCATGATTAATATTTTCATAAAAAAATTAAATTAAAACATTATTTAATTTTATAAATGAATAAATTTTTATTTTTTTAAAAAAATTATTTTCTTTTTAAGAAAGGCATGAAAAAATATCCTACTATAAAAACTATTCAATTATTTTAAAAACTTTTTATGAGATTAAATTTTTATTTCAATAGAAAATGGTTTCCATAATATTTTGAAAATTACAACATATTATAAGAATTTATATTAAAATGAAAATGACATATTCCTCAAGAAATATTTCTAAAATATTTTAAGGAAATTTTCTATTAATGATAATATCATTTGATGTTACTTATTATTTTATGGGTATATAATTTAAGAATATCATCCGTATTATTTTTCTATATCATTTAAAATTATTATTATTAGATATTTATGAATCATTTTTATTTTCCATTGGTTATGTTATGATGAAATTTTGAAATCTTTTTGTGAATCCTTTCTTTTACAAGGGTTATAGTGTATGAAAAATATTATATGATCTTATGGAACTAATATGAGTAGACTATTATTATTTTAAATGTATTCATGAAATTTTATTCCCCTTAAATCCATTGGGTAAGGTTGGATATTTCATGAGATAATGAGGGATGAAATAGGTAGTGAACCAAATTCAGTAAAGGAATCAGTCTACTATGATAGAGTTAGGAGTAAACCTTCAATAGGGATAATATAGAATGAGTAGTTAACCCAATCCACTATGTAATTAATTAATCTAAGCCTTGACTATGGAAATTATTTTCTAGGATTATGTGTATTATTAAAACTTTGGTTTTATGCCAATGTTATGCTTTCATTGCTCATATTCTTTGCTTCCATAATGATTCATGACTAATAAACTACCATAATTTTTTCCACTACTGAAGATTATAATATATGATATGTTTGGTATGGTTTTCAAATTATTGTATCATGTTATCATAACCTCATGCTAATTGTTTCTTGATTGATCACTAATATTTCCTTTGTTTACCCTTACTAAAAATATTTTTTTTATTTCATGCATTTAAAAAGTTCTATTTTTAAAAATATGTTTTAAATGTAATATTAGTTTTATTTTATTACGAATATAATTCTTAGGTTTATTTGAATCAATTTTATTGATTAATTTTTGTATAAAAACATTTTTATACTTAAAAGGTAGATTTTAAAAACTATTTTTAATTGTTTTTTATTTCTTAATAATAAATTAATTTATTCCAATTATATAATTTGAATCCAAAAAAATTGATTATATATTTGGTATCATGAGGTCCATATATGGTAAATAGTTCCCTTTTATTTTTAGTGATAATTAATAGTGACCATAGTAAATAATTGTATCCATGGTAAGGGTAAATCAGGTAGTTAAGGTTAAGAATAATATGATAAGGACAAAATAATGACCCTAAAACTTGCATTTATCCAAATGGATGAGTAGAGCTCAGCCAATTCCATACATGTTTTGAATGTAGGCCATCTCGAAGAAATATTTATTTTATTTGTACCTTTATAATATTTTAGTAAACTATAATTTCAAAAAATTCACTTCATTTATTTAAATGTCTATAGCTTTTCTTGAAAAGGATAAAAATAAACAAATATTTGGTCCTAAATTTTTATTTTAATGATAAATTAATTTTTAGCCAAGTAATTTATTTATAATTTATATTAATAAACAAATTAAATTATATTCGTATGAAATTTCATTGTATCATTTATTTTTGAACCATTTTATATGAGTTAGACACAAATAATATTATAATACTTTATATATTTCCAAAAAAGAAAAAATTATATTTTGTTATAAAAAATCTTTTAATTGATTTAAAATTCATAAAAATCATATATTCAACCAAATTATAGTGATATGGTTTAAAATTTCAAACCTAGTCCATTTAATTAATAATTTCCCTTTTTTTAATAACTATATTGACTCCAAATTATCAATAAAACATCGTTATCTTAATAATATTAAAAAACATTAATGGAGGTCTAAAAAAATTAAAGGAAACATAATTACAAAAAATGGCCCATTTTTTATTTTATTAGATTACTTAGACTCATAGTAATCTTATCATTGAATAATATCATTTTTTATTATTTTTTAATATGAAAATTGATTAATATAAATTTAATACTTTAAGAAATTCCATGAATGTCCCTCACTTGTTATCAAAGGGAACCCCTATGCTCTTAAATATGAACTTCAAGAGCCTTTTTTCAGAAAATATAGACACTAATACCTTCCTTAATTCTATAAATACTTCATAAAGACATTTTTTATTATTAAACATTCCTTGGAAATATTTTGGTGGAAACCTTACGACGTTCTCAAAATAAGAGGTTTAGTTTTAAGCAACTTTTTCATTTTATTTCTTCTTCTAACTCTTAAAAATCTCATCCAAACATGATGAGATAAAATATTATTATATTATATATAGTTATATTTAATTATGTTAATGGAATAAACTATATCAATCTCATCTTCCATCAAATTGGAAATGAAACCATCATTCGTGTGTTTGTTGGACCCCCACCTCACAAGTCAATGTAATTTTTTTTCAAGAACCACCTCTCATGGATGTTTAAAATGATAAATTAAGAGTAAATATATTATATTCATGAAATATTTATAATTCCTGAGTAGTAAAATATAATATATTTTTGTACCATTATATTCATTGAAAAATAATAATGACGTTCGTCTGCATGTATGGATTACCACATCCACTAAGCGATGTGACTCAGTTTTCATCACTAAATCACAAGGATGGTATATATACGTATATTTGAAGAAATAATATGGAATTTATGATATAATTATCATTATTTAGTGGTAAAATATTACTTAACTTCTTTCTATAATGATCACTGAGAAATGGAAATGTTACTCATGTGCACATATGGAATACCAACTCCGTGATTGATATATAGTTCATTTTTCTTAAAACTCCTTCATAGTTGAATATAAAATATAATTTATGTATAAAAATAATATTTATTTCATCATTTTTATTTTTTATATGATGGAATAATGTAATATTTTTCTGTAGATAACATACCAAAGTCATTTTCGATATATGAGCTGAATACCATTATAAGTTTTGATGAGTACATAATAAATTAACTAATTATTTATAACATGGTAATTTATAAAAAATTTATAATAGAAATGATTTTTATAAAGAATATATATACTTAACATTATATTTTTATACAAAAAGATAAATGACATTCATTATGATTCAGGGTGAAGGTCAGGGGTATTTTTCTTTAAAACACTGGTTTTATATATTTCAAAATTTTATTTCCTAAACTCATTTATTCCATTTACAAGTTATTAAAACCCCTTTTATAAATATTTTTATGATTATAAATAAATTATAATGTAAATTTTATTTCTCCTTTTAATTTTGTTCAAAGGTTCTGAAAAATAAACTTTCTGTGTTGTTTATGTGGAATGATTTGATATTATTTATAAAAAGAAAAAAGTAATGTACTATATTAACATATAGGACATCAATGAATTTCACTAAAGTCCTAAAATTTTCTTCTATGAAGATATATTTCAAATTTCACATTTCTATTTTCAAATAAAATATTTTTCCCAACAATTTATTAATTTTTTGTTTTTAAATATATTAACAGAAAATGTTATTTCCAATATTTTACATAATGACATAAAAAAAAATTTATTATGGGTTAAAAATCATATATTTTTTAGTTTAATGATGTAAGTTCTTAATTTTATGTGTTTTGTGCATGTTATTTTATGGTAAAATATCTATTATTGGGTGATCCTTGTATAGTTATAAAATTTATTGCGTATTGATTTAGTTCTCAACAGGATAATATTGGAAGTCAACTATATAGTTATTCTAATTGAAATGATTATTTTAAGGGTTATTATAAGGATTATATGAAGAATATTTCCAAAGGAAACTACGATAATTTTATATTCTTTATAATTTTTTTCATAGAAATCATTTTTTTTTCAACAGATAGGTTGATGATATTTTTCTTTAAATAAATTATTATTCACTTTTAGTGTAAAAAAGTGTGTTTTTATAAAAACAATTGATGATCATAGATTTTTTCTAGGAAATCCTTGTGATTATTATTTGTCATTTCATATTTCATATAAATTGTTTACTATAAATATTTGTGTAGAAAATATAGTTTCATGTGTAAGTAAATAATTATTTGGACTCAAATTTTGTTACGTTAAAGGGAAATACTCTTTAATGATTTTATGGTTTTGAAATTTACTAATGGGATTATTTTATTATTTTTAATATGTCCCTTAATAATAATTTTTTACTCGTAACATTTATATAATTTTTCTCAATGGGTTTAATGGAGATTAATAAAAAAGATGTAGTATTGTTGAATGTCATGAAGATCTTTCAATAATAGAAAACAAATTTCTTTATAAATGTATTATTTTTGAAAAAAATATATATTTAGTAAAAGTGTCAACATATAAATTTATGGGTTTTTTTAGTATGTGTTATGAATTAATTATATAAATATCTAAATTGAAAATATCAACAAAATTAAGGGAAATTAATTATTTTATAAATATTCAATTTAAACATTTGATAAGGATAGGTACTTATAGTTGGAATTCAAAAAAATGTTAAGATAACATTAAAGGATATGATTTTATTTCCGAAAAAGATAAAAGGACTATATAACAAAAATGGTTATTATGTTTTTGATAGTTGTAGTTATTTTGGATAAATTGAAATATTTTAATATAACATGGTTAAGGATATATTAGTTTTTTCCCTCCACAAAAGACAGTTTATTATGAGTTCATTAATATTATAACATAACATTTTTAAATTTTATAAAAGGATGGATGTCAAAATAACAAAATTGTAAATATATTGGAGGGAAAATGTGGTGGTTTTTGTGAATGATAAATCAAATAGAATGTGAGGTATAGTGAAAACTATTATGGTTATTATTAACTAGTTATCACGAGTTGTTATTAACTACATGAACCTAGGTTAGTTTCCTACTGTATTAAATATAACATAAATGAATCTATATGGCTGTTAAACTAATAAATTTAATCAATTTAAAAATATTCAATAATGTACGTTTCAATAATGTTGGAAGAATACCCCATTAAAATGTCTTAAAAAATAAGAAGGTTTTTTTGAATGAGGTATAGCAGGTCATAAAGAAATTATATGTAAAGAAAAATGTAATTGTTCCGTTATTTAGTACTCTATTGATTTTTTATGTGATGGGAGTCATTTAGAGGTGTTTAATGAATTTTGAAAGATTTTTGTGGTATATATAACCTTAAATTTTATCATGTGTAAATTTTATTTGAGGAAAAATGGTTCTTTCATTTTGGGGACATAAGTTTAAAGGTATTGATAAGATTTAATTTTTTTATGATCTTTTATTATTAGATTTAATTTTGTGGATGTTCATTATATTTTTGTGAAAGATAGAAGAGTTATATTAATATAATTTTATATAAAATACAACTAATTGGTTGGGAGACAACTAGTCGTAACAGAAAAGGGTGTGATGAATGAACATAAAATCAAATGGTTACTTAGATGAATCACCTAACACTGGACTATGTGATGTCCTAGTCCACCTGATACTGTGTTCTTTTACATAAAAAATTTTAAAAATAATTTTTAACTTGATTTTGGGAACATATTATTTGTTGTATAGTCAAACTTGGGATTGAAAATTTATTGTTTGATTCACTGGATAATATTATTTCTGATTAAGATCACTATAATATTTGTTTACTTTATATAATTAAGGTAAATATAATATTATTGGATTTTATTTTAGGAATAAAGGTTTAATTATATTTTTAAGGGATATATGGTTTTAATATGGTTGTATGGTGATTTGGGTTATTTATTAAAATTATTATCATATCATAGAAATTATTTTTTTATGGTATATACATTTTTAGTTTGAGACTTTAAGAGTGATGGATGTTAATTTGAGATAAACGTTAAATTAATCTTGAAAGAATATGTGACAAAATCATACTAATCATTGGTCTGCAATATTATTCTAGATTATTTTGATGATTTATAAGGATAGTTATTTTCAGAAGGAATTTATTTGAACAAGGGATGTTACTATTAAATTTTCAAAATTAATGTATTTTTTCTTTTTAAGAACACTTATCCATTTTGGGGGTTATCTTACCTAGTGATATCCATTTTGGTTTTGGTTAATGATAATAGATTGGAAGAAATTATTTATATTTTATTATGGAATTCTGTGACCATTTTGAATTTTATTTTAGTTCTTAAATCTTGACTGTTTATCTGGAATACTTATCATTTGGTTAGAAAGATGTAATTTTGGTGGAAGTTGATTAAATGATAAAATTAAGCTTTTTGTGTAGGTATATTTCCCTATATTCATAGTCTATATAGTAAATTAATTCCTTAAATATAGGAAAATTATCTTGAAATGAAAACTTTATCCTATTACCATCCTTTAAGATAAATCAATGGTATTTTTCATACCTTATTGGTTTCAGGATTTGTGGTCATTGACATCTGCATGATCATTTACTTTGTTGTGGTTATTGTTCTTTATCTTTCAATATTTTTATTTGGACATTAAATTTTTATCCATATAAGTATTTCCACTTCCAACTAATTCTAAACTATTTGGAAACAAATTATGGGTGATTATATATGACCTTCATACTTCCTTTTCACTATTTTAATGAGTAGGTTTCTGTAACCCTTTTTACGATGTGGTATTTCAAAAAAGATATTTTCAAATTCTGAAAATTTTATTATCGAGATCAAGTAAAAATTTTCTGGTTGAAATTTTTTAATGTGGGTAGAATTTAATATCTTGATATTTCAAAATAAATACTATGTTCGATAGATTTCAAGATAACCAACACTGAGCGTAAACAAACTAAGAAATATAATTACTTAAATTTTAACTTTATACCATATCTGATAAATTGATAGATATAAATAGGATTTAAAAAATTTTGAAATAGATATATAAAGTTTCAAATAACTAAAAAAATTTTAAAAAATTATTAAGAAATAAGAACTCAATTTTTAGTAGTCCTTTCATTATTCAAAAATATTGTTTTCTTCAAGAATAATTTTTATTTATTTTTGTGACTGGGTATTTTAATTAATTTCAAGAAATTTTATAAATTTTATTTTTTAAAAATAATATAATTTTTTTAATGAACATTTCATAATTAATATAGAGTGATGTTTTTGGATTTTTCTCAAAATATTTTTTTTTCAAATAAATAATGAAAAATACGGATTTTTATAGGTAACTATATTTTTTGTTTAAAGAATTTGAAAAGTTCCATTTAGTTTTAAAATTGATAAAAAATAAAATTAGTTCTATTATATTATTAATAATCTAGTTAATTCACTTATAATCAATCATATAGTTTAATTTGGTATAAAACATTTTTTTACTTAAGAAGTCATTTTTAAAAAAAATCCATTGTGTTTTACATTTTAATATTACATTAATTTATCCAATATCTAGAAAATTTAATCTGGAGAAATATATTCTATAATTGTAATTGTTAGATCTATATTTTAAAAATAGGTCACTTTTATTTTTCTTCATTATGAATTGTGTTCGTAATAAATAATTGTCACCATGGTAAGGGTATATTATGTAGTTTTGTTAAAAATAACCTGATAAGGACAAAACAATAACCTTAACACTAGAATTTATCCAATTTGATGAGTATAGTTTTGAAAAGTTCATCCATGTTTCTAAAATATTACATATTTGTTTCATATTAATTTGATTTTGATATTTTATAATATTTAAATAAAAGATAGAGTAAAAATGCAACTTTATTTCTTTTAACATCTATAATATTTTATTGAATGGGATAAAAATAACTTATGTTCCATTATAAAATTTTATTTTAAAGATAAATTATTTTTTATCATGGTAATTAATTTCATGTTTTATGATAAATTAATTACTTTAAATTCTTTTGCAATACCAACATATCATTTATTTAATTAATAAGAAAATAAAAAAAATAATAATTAAAATATTAGTGAAAAAATAATTTGAATGAATAATTATATTAGATGTTTATTTAGATATATATATAATTAATATTTTATGTATTTTTTAAACGGGTTATATTTAAATTCCATTAATTTCATGCTATTTTCAAAGTTAAATTAAATGAAGTGTCGAAAATGATATATTTTAGGATAAATAATATTTTAATAATTATATTTTCAAATTATAGAGAAATATTGAAAATGGAAAATTAAAATGATAAATGGTCTAAAAACTCATCCCGTGGCAATTTATAATCCATTTTTTACCTTATAGAATAAATTATAACCCATTAATTTTGAAAATGTTGTTACCTTGTTTAAGGATAAAATTGGTTAACTAGGTGGTTAATCCAAAGGAGATGTTTAAAATGATATCAAAACCTATAAAAATATTGTTGGATAGTTTAATTAACATGGTATATTTCTTACCTTTTAATAAATGTCATCTTGGGACCATTTTACAAGAGTTTGTCACATATTATATTTTAATATTTCTTATATTTCCAAAAATGAAATTAAAGATATATTATAATAAAAAATATTTTTTAAATGAAATACAATTCCTAAATATCCTATCTTCTAAAAATTATTATTATAGATATTGAAATCTCAACCATGGTATATTTATTGTTTTATATTTCTTTTAGAGTAAATATAATGAACCTAAAGGATTAAAAAAATTTATTATTCTATTAATCATCAAATGAATTAATGGAGATTTAAGACAAACATATATGGGTGAAAATATTGTCTAAATTTTGATAATTCTTGTTGTATGATATTATTTAGAAGAATACTCATCTTATTTGTTAATTATATCATTTTGGATCCATTTCATTATGAGAATTAATTTATATTTATTTAATTCTTTATGAAATTCTCAGAACACCCATCCTCTATTTATAATAAGGTAACCACATATCATCTTATATATATAATTAATGTTCCTTTTTCACTAATAAATATCACAATAACATCCATAAATACCTCTTATAATCCTATATTCTAATATATAAAAACATTTCATGTAAAACATAAGAGGTTTTCTAATGAACATGTGTAGGTTTTCCCCAAGTGTTTTAATTTTATTTCCTCTTATTCCATTATCAAAAAAATTAAAAAATATTGAGAAAATAAAATCATAATATTACATATAATAGGATGTTATTTTGTTAACTAAATAACCAATATCTATCTTCTCTTCCATTAAATAGGAAATGGAACCATAATTTGTGTGTAAAGTGGACTACTACCTCATTAAACAATGTAATTCATTTTCCATCAAAACCTATCATATTTTATTATAATTATTTATATAAATTTAATATATAATACACATGAAATATTTAACTTTTTTAAAATAGATATATCAAAAAAATACCTTTCCATTCATTGGAAAATGATAATGTAAATCGTGTGTATGTGTGGATTACAACATCAATGAAGAAATGTGATTCACTTTTCACCACTGAATCGCATGGCTATTATATATATGTTAATTTTAATAAATAATATAGTATTTATGATATAATTATAATTATTGTATGTTTTATAACACTTACCTTTTTTCCATGATGATCATTGAATAATTGAAATGTTACTCATATGTATGATTGATCTACCATCTTCATGATTGTAATATAGTTAATTTTTCATAATCATCCTTAATTGTTGGTTTAATATGTATAAATGATTTCTAAAAATTATAATTATGTTTTTATTATTGTTTTTTAGATGATATATTAAAAACCTCTTTAACCATAGTCGACCGAGAGAAGCCATTTTTAACAAATGAGCTGAATATTATCAAAATGTCTAATGAGAAATTAATTGATTAAGTAATTGTATATAACATGGTAATAAAGAAATTATATGCATAGTAAAAATTATAAAGGTTCTAAATCAAGTAAATAATTAACAAAAGTATTTTATTGATGAACATAAATATCCTATGTGATGAGTCTGACTCAAGGTAGGGGATAATTTACATTAAAAACTAATTTTTAATATTTTAAATATTTACTTTATGAATCATTTACTTCAAATAACATGTTATTAAAAATAATTTTATGAATGTTTTTTATTGAAAAAAATGAATAACATTGTAAATATTATGTGTCAATTTACTTTATTTAAAAAGTTTTCAAAATGAATCATTTTACCTCTTTTATACGGAACCTTCATGACTTTATTTAGAAAAAGGAAAAAGGACTTTTCTATTTTAAAATATACAAGATCAATATATTTTCTAACCATTATGAAAAAAATGTCATTTAATATTCCTTCACATGTTTCTATAGTAATTTTAATGAAAATATTTTTCACAATATTTTGTGCATTTTTTATTTTTAATGGTATGAAAAGAAAATTATATTTTCCTTATATTATATATAAACTATATTTTATTTTTTCATGGTTTTTAATTTATAATTTTGTCAATTTTATTATTTATATGTGAAATCCAATGTATTCTATGCATTTATTGTCCTTGGAAACTTTTTTTGATCGGGTGATCCTAGAATGGATCTATAATTCTTTTGGTAATGATTTTGTTCTCTAGATATTTGTGTTGAAGTATCCCGAATGGTTATTTCAATTGTAAGTATTTTTTAAGGGATATTTTAAGTTTTCTATAAATATGATGTCCCTAAGAACCTACATGGTTATTCTATTCTTTATAATGTGTTTTTATGGAACTTTTTCGACTTGAAAAGATAGTTTAAATATATTTTGTTTTAAATAAATGATTTTTCTATTTTAAGCTAAAAAAGAAGTTTTTTAAGAAAATTGTTTTAGGGTTATTCGATATTCTAAGAAGCACTCTTTATTATTATTTTCCCATTATAATTTCTTATAAGGAATTTTATGAAAAACATTAAGTAGTAAAGCTGATTTATTGAGTAAGTAAATGATTTTTAGAGAGTAAATATTATTATGTAAATAGAAAAAAATATTTTGTGATATTGAGATTTTAAAATAGAATAAGGTGTTAATTAATTTTTTTTATATGGCTATTACTTTGTTTTTTTATCATCCCCTGATTTTAAATGTTTTTATAAGGTTTCTGTATAAGAAATAACAAAGAAGAATTAAATTTTAAAGTCACAAAGATTTCCAGGAATATAAAATTTATTTTATTTTAAAAGTTTTATATTGTGTAAATAATGTGTATTTAGTATAATTTCCATCTCTTTAATATATGAGTTATTTATATAAGTTTTATGACCTAATTATCTAAAAAATCTAAACAAAAAAGATCATTGATTTGAAATTATGTGTATTCTTTTATAATGATTAAATTTATGAGTTGTTTAAGTACAAATCCTTATAATTAATATCAAACAACAATTTAGATAACTTTATTGGATATGATATTATTTGAGCACAGGTTATAAGTCTTATATAACAATAATGGATATTATGTTATGGAGAATTATAGTTATTTTAGATAAATCAGAATAGTTGAACAAAAAATGGTTAATGATATGTAAGTGATTATATTCCTCAAAATATAGTCTATTATGATTTTATTGATATTTTAAAATGATCCTTTATAGTTTTAATAATTGGAATGATCCATTAGTAATCAAATTAACAATGTATGTGGAGGAAAATTTGTTCATTGTATGAAAAATGAAATAAATATAATAGGATTTTTTATGATAAATCTTTTGGTTATTCTTAACTAGATATCATGGGTTATGATTTACAAATTGATCCTGGGTGAGTTTTATAAGGCATTAAATAGGATAAAATTTGATATCTTTATAAGTTCAGGTGACAATTTTCATAAAGGTAAAAATATTCAATGACCTATATGTTACGAATTTGGGAAGAAGACCCCAAGGAATTGTCTTAAAAATTTGGATGATTTTTTTTTTGTAAAATAGGAGAAAGGAAATAATCCAACAAGGAAAGAAGAAGTTTTTAGTTAATTAAAGGAAGGGGATTACAGTTCATCCCATGGTAAATATTAAATATTTTAAATAAGGAGAGTAAGCGAATTATAATAATTGATTCCCTAGGGGGAATATCAAGAATATGATCGATAATACTGTACATATAAATGTTAGGAAATGCCTATTGCCATTATAGTTCAAGAGGAGGAAATTGAAAATCAAATCAAAAGAGTATGTATTATATCTTGTAATACCTTTTGATATTTCATAATCTTCATACATTATTATTATTTTCATTTTTAGGTGGGAATTATTAAATAATAATATAGAAAATAATAGTTAATGGATTAAAAAGAGTGTATAATGATTAAGGTGACAATATATATGGATTAAAGAGTAATGATGTAGTGGTATATTTAAGGATGATATTAATTTTAAAATCATTATAAACATTAGATTTTCTATGTAAGTGGTATAATTTTGGATAGGTTTATTGAGTTTTTATAGATGTTTTATGTATATGTAACCCTTAATATTAACATGTGAAGAAAGTTACTTGAGGAGGAATGATCATTTAAATTTTTGATAATAAGTTTAATGGTATAGGTAAACTTTTGGGTTTATATGATCATTAATGATTAAGGTTTCTTTAGAATGTTCCTTATATCTATTGGATCATTAAACGAATTATATTAATAATGTTTTAGAGAAAAGGTATATATATGTCTAGGAAATAACCACCCTCATCTAAAAAGGCCAAAGGTCTTGAACAGACAACCTAAGGGTGATAAGGGAACAACACCTACCATTGGCCTATTTGATTTCCTTGTTAGTATGACTTTGTTTTTATGTTTATTATAGAATTTTATTGATAAAACTTATTTTTATTTTAGAAACAAATATTTTATCATATAGATAAACATAGGATTAAAAAATGAATTAGTGATTAATTGATTAAAATTATTTCAAAATAAGATCAATGTATTTATGGGGAATATTATTTTATTATGGTTAACAAAATATTATGAAATTTTATTTAATGAATAAAGGTTGAATTATGTTTTTAAAAATATATGATATTAATATAGTTGTATAGTGATTCAGTTTATTTATGGAAACGATTAAAATATTTTAGAGATTATATGATTAGGGAATATACATTTTTATTATGAGACATTAAGGGTGAATGATGTTATTTAGAGACAAATGGTAATTAATCTTAGAAGTGTATGAGATAAAATCATCTTAATCAATAGGTTTCAATATTATTCAGGATTATTTTGATGAATTTTAAGGATATTTGTTTGTGAAATGATTTATTTTGATCATTGGGATTTACTATTCAATTTTAGAGATTAATCTATCATTTCATTGTATCATGGTTTATTCATTTTGGGAATTATCTTACCATGTAACATCTTGTTACCTATATTCAAGTAATTCTCTCATATTTTTTCATTTTTATTTTTAATTTGGTGCATATTGGGACTCCCCGGAATTGAGACCATTCTCTAGAAAAATGACATATGGATCAGTTATGAATGATTGTTTGATTTAATAGAGTTCAGGTATAGATATATTAATGGTTTTTGAGGGTTCTCCCAGAGTATGGAGGATCTCCAAGTTGGTTTTGTTTTTTCATGTTAGAATCTATAGATTTTTTAATCTACATGTGAAATACTTGAGGTATATTGTGAATACATGATGAGTGATTTCTACAGGGTATATATAATGAACCCAATACACAACGTGATGTGAGTACACACCCTGTACAGATTAACCACTATGTAAAAATAAAAGTTTAGTTTTTATTAAAAAGGCGATATGTTGTTTTGGCATATGTGATCCTTGTGGATTACGTGATGTGTATTTTTATTACACGACATGTATGTGTAGTGATTATCGATTATAGGGCACCATACTATGGGTGTTTCATTTCATTATTTTGAAGATCTTTCGTCACTCGACCTAGAAGACTTATATGGTGATTTTGGGAGTCTCCATTTGATATTGATTGACTCTTTCGAAGATTGACCACCATTATTGTTATTTTGCGTCTCTCTAGGTGATTAAGACATTCAGATTCTTCATTTCATTGATATTGGTAGTGTTGTTGTGTTGCGTTATCTTCGATTAATTTATCCATTGTGATGTTTCATTTTTTTCTCTAGATCCGTTATGTGGTCCTATTTAAGGGGTTATTCATTTTTTGGTTGTGGTGCAGTATGTGTACGTCTTTAGGTATGTTGTGTCCTCTCATTATATTACCCCTTTTATTAAAATAGATCAATTCTAATATGTATATATTTATTTTAGGGCCTCTTTTTTTGTTTCATACCTCTTGTTGGTGGATCCTTTTTATGTCATGACCCGTCCCCTAGGGATAGTGTCGTGACTACCCCAAGAATGCCTTCCATATTCCAATGGCTGGTGACTATCACCAAAAAGGCATATTCCTATAATGGGAAGGCATTTCCTTTAAACCTGTACAAACACAGAGACTAGAATGCGACATGATGAAACCCCAAATTAAGCTGATGTATTAAAAGAGTGCTGAAAGTAAAGGGGCCGGAATATAAGCCCAACTAAAAGGTACAAGTACAAATAAAATATATAATACAACAAAAAAATGGATAACAACTCTTGGGTCATCCTTCGAGGATCCTACCTGAAGGGTAGGTATGGATCACCTCCTCAGCACTCCACGTCCGCCTGTCTCCTCCGCCTACCACCTAGTCAAGGATCCCTCAAACCTCACCCTAGATACTCATCGTATGCACAAGACAAAAAAGGTGAGGGAGAAGCCCATGCATGGGTGAGTATAACAATACCAGGTAAGCACCCCAATACCCCTAAAGGTCTCTCATAATTCCACAAAGGAAGACCACAAATCATGATCTCAATCACAAATCACAAAGAAATTGACATCGTTCAAATACAGTCTCAGCCAAACAAGGGCTTCAGTGAAGTATAGAAGTATATATGATTAGTCGCAAAGCTAGATCGCCTTATTCTATCAAGAGGCACTGCTACTAGACATACAAAGTCTGAACCACACATGATCAATAGATAACTAACCCCCGCTGACCCACACAGGATCTAACCCACATATGATTGATAGATAACTGACCCCACAAAGACCCACACATGATCTGACCCACAAAAGATCGATAGGTAACTAAATCCTACAATGACCAACACACGATATGAACCGCATATGATTGATAGGTAACTAACCCCTGCAATGACCCACATAGGATCTTACCCACAAATTATTGATATGCGCTGACCCACACAGGATCGTTAAGCACTGGTCCATATAGGATCTGACCCATAGGATTGATACTGACCCACGTAGGATCACTAAGTACTAACCTCCATATGATCTATCTCTAACCTCCACCTCACTGCCAACCACTAGATTCCCTACACCCAGTGCGCTTGAGTTCTATAGTATCTGCTCCTCAGGATATAGGTCATACCTCAACCACGACAACAATCTACAATGATGTAACACAAAGGACCTCCATGTTTTATGGGTTTCAAGATGAAATATGGTTCATCAATCAGATGCCTAGTTTGTGAGTTATAATCATTTTAGTTCCGGGGGCACGGTTGGATTCAGGTTCGATCCACCACGGCCGAAACTCCAACTATCTCCAAAACTCAAGTAGAGTATACCAAAAGGACCATTTCGATCCAAGGATTCCAACACCATCAATGGTTCGTCAAACAGACATTTGGTTCTTAATATATAGCCCATTAAGTGTTTCAAGACCCTGTTGGGTGGGGGTCCGGTCTGACGCGGTCGGCACGACCTGGCTCGACCGTGTATGGGTTGGGCCATGGAGGAATCGGCCCAATGGGACAAGGTCTTGCTTGGCCCGCAAGGGCGGACAGGCCCACAAAGGGTGGCCTACAAAGGGCATCCCACAAGGGTAGGCCGGCGCGCGAAGAGGTAGCTCGCAAAGGGCGGCCCGACCCGTGTAGGGAGCGGCCCATAAGGGGATGTCCTAATCAAGCTGGGGGGCCCTGGTGCATAGGGAACGTCTCACAAGGGGTGGCTCGTTCGCTGTCCTCTCGAGATGGAGATGGGTGGGTGTGACCCCTGGTCTCCCGAAATCCTGATCCACCCAAATCCTGTTTAGTTAGTGAAGCAGTGGAGCCACATTGGTGCTGCCTGATCACCACAGAATGGGCCAGAGACATGGTTTATGCCTCCCATGTGGATTTTTTCACAGCTTCTTCTCACCAGTGGTGCACTGGTCGCACCGCCACTCCTTCTACGGCCGGCCGAATTCCCATCTGCCTCCTTCGATCACCGTGGAAAATGATCTGCATTCCCTTGCTCACCGAAGATGAACAATGGTGTTTCGCACCTCCTCCATGGATGGATGGTTTAGTCCATTCCGATAACCGTTGTGGCTTTATACCACGACCACATCTTGTAACGTGCATCGGCACATGCCTTCTTTGTAGCCAGTCAGTGTCGCCCCGCTAGCGGTATTCCACAGAGAACTCAAGGTTGTAGCAAAGTAGCATAGGGTCCAGGCTTGGTTCATTGGGCCCGCACCCTCCGCGTTAGCATGTAAAATGAGGTTGGATTACGGGTTCAACAAAATCACCTGAAATAAATGAGAATCAAAATCCCTACTTCATAAACCTATTGGAGAACGTCCGCTCATGAAGGTGAATCAAAAATCTGTGTTCCAACCACATGCTTCCAACGACGTTGCTTGCATGTCGTACTTCAGTTCGGGGATTTGGGGTTTCTTTTCACCGCTCACTAGAAATGGATCCTTCCTCCATGGGTTTGGCATCTTCACACCCCTTCAGCACTTCCTCAATTGGATAATTTATGATGACACCTCTCCCCAAGCTCCATATAACTAGGAGAGGGGGAGGGTATGTAACGACGTGGGGAATTAATTAGTGCTCATTAATTATGAACCTTTCTAATTCCCTAATGATGTCATTACTTAAGATTGATAGTTCAACCTATTTATTGTCTTGACACATCGTTGGTCCCACCTCAACCTGTCCCTTGGAGGATAAGTTAGAAACAATTAAAATAAAAGTTATTTTATTTATTTCTTTTAAATAGTCAAAAAACATAACTTTTTTCTAGAGACATACTGCAGTCAAGGAAAAGTATCCCTTAAGCTAATCTTAGTGTTGTAGATTCAACAGTGCCCACATATTTTTAAACTGGGCACTAGTACAAAACATAGAAAACACCACTCACGCATTTACTGAACGTACCTTAAAAAAAGTTCATAAATTCATTCCTTGCACATCGGGCCTTGGAATCATGCGCCGTTAATTTTTTCACACACTCATAATAATTCCATCTAATTTTTTTTAAAAAAAGAAAATTTTGGTCTTTAAATTCTCCCCACCTTTGGCCTTTTCTTCCCCGAAAGCCACAACATATACTAAGTGAACAAATGGGGTTATTGAGCATGAATATGAGCCTCCTAATCCCAAGTGCACTACTGGAGGTTCTCGTGCTTCCAGTGAACAAGCACTAGAGGTATTGAACACCCATGAAGGACTCACTCTGATCAATCCTAAATATCCACTAAAACCTCTACAAACGTCTTCCCATCATCAATGTCTAGATCTATGTGGTTGATGATGTGTGATGTTTCATGCACGTTTTCTTCATAGATCGGATACATGGAAAACATCATGCAGCCTATCTAACTACGGTGGAAGATGCAAGTGGTATGCCACCTTGACTATCCTCCGAAGTATCAAAAAAGGACCCATAAACCTTAGAGGTAACTTTCCCCCTCAGCCAAAACTTCGTAGTCCCCTTCGAGGAGAGACTCAAAAGAATATGTAGTCCCCCACCTTGGACTCTGAAGGTCTTTGTCTCTTGTCAGTATAAGACTTCTATTTGCTCTGTGTAGTCTTCATCCGCTCCTGGATGACATGCACCTTCTCAGTGGTAGCACATACCAACTCTGGACCCATAAGGGTTAACTCCCTATGTCTATCTAGCATAGAGGTGAACTGCAAGGTCGACCATATTGGGGCATGAATGGTGTCATACCGATGTGCGAGTGATAACTGTTTTTGTATGCTAACTCCACCAAATGCAAGTGATCCTCCCAACTACATCCAAAACCTAGGACGCATGCTTGAAGCATGTCCTCCAGCATCTAAATGGTATGCTCCCTCTGACCATCCATTTGAGGATGAAAGGAGGTGCTCAAAATTAGCTGAGTCCTAAATTCCTCCTGTAATATATACCACAACTTGGATGTAAAATGTGTGTCATGGTCAGAGATTATCATTGATGGAACCCCATGAAGTTGTAAAATCTCCTTTAAGTAGAGGTGTCCCATGCCCCCTACTGATCCCCACTCTCAGAATGGTAGGAACTGGGCTGACTTGGTGAGTCGGTCAATGATCACCCAGAAGGAAACATGTCCCCTAGACGTATGAGGAAGCTTTTTCACAATGTCCATGGAAATCCCATCCCACTTCCACTTCAGAAACTCTAGTGGTTGTTCTAAGCTTACTGGTACCTGATGCCCGACCTTCACATGCTAAGAAGTGAGGCATTGGGAAACAAACTCTACTACTGCATTATTCATCCCTTTCCACTAGTGCTGATGACCGATGTCCTGGTACATCATTGGCACACCAGGATGTACTACCATATGGAATGTATAGAACTCCCTCAACACCTCCTCCTATAGCACCACTGGTATAATGTTACGTCCTATGACGAGCAGTAAGTGCTCCCCACCTTCAGAAAATCTATCATGTTCTTATCTTGAGGATATCTGAGGACATCGAGCCTCACAGTCCATGTCCCCAAACTACACCTCCCTGACTCACTGAAGGAGTGGGGGAGTGACCGTCATAGACTGGTGGTAAGATACTCTATCATTATCCATGAAGGATATCTGCAACGCGGCTTGCTGTCATGTCACCTCACTCAGCAACTATAGACCAGGCCTCATACTAATTGCATCTGCTACCACGTTCTCCTTCCCATGAGTATATACCATCTAAATGTCATAGTCCTGAAAGAATTATATCTATTGCTGTTATCATAGGATCAGGTCCTTCTGAAAGAAGATATACCTAAGACTCTTTTGATTAGAGTAGACTATAAAAAATTCACCCATCATATAATGTGGCCACACCTTCAATGGAAAGTCCACTACTGCTAACTTTATCTCATGGGTAGATTAGTTTTTCTCATGGTGACATAGTTGTCATGAGCCATAGGCGATCACTGCTCTCTCCTACATCAGGACACACCCATGTCGGGTTCCTGAGGCGTCGTAGAACACTAGATACCCAACACCCTCTTCTGGTAGCCTCATGATGGGGGAACTCCTCCGTCTCTGCCTTAGCTCCTGAAAACTCCGATGGAATATCTCCATCCATAATAAGGGTTGTATCTTCATTTTCAATGCTGACAAGGGTGTCACAACTCTGGAAAAGTCAGGCACAAACCTAAGCTAGTATCAAGCCAACCCCAGTAAACTACACACCTCAGTCACACTCCTGGGTGGATCCCAAGCAAGGATAGCCTCTATCATCGCTAGATCCACTATAAGTCTAGCCTCCAAGATAATGTGTCCAAGAAAGTGGACCTCTCATATCTAGAATTTGATCTTCGAGAGTTTTCCATAAAGATGGTGCTCTTGGATTGTATCCAGAACTATCTGCAAATGATAGGAATGCTCCTCCTCCGAACGACATTACCAAGAACTCACAGTGGCCATACCAATACTTGAAGTTTGTCTTCTGCACATCCTCATCTCATACCCTGAGCTGATGATAGCCTGATCTGAGGTCCATCTTCGAAAACCAACGAGCTCTCTTCAACTATTCGAAAATATCATCAATTGTCAGTAGTGGATATTATTTCTTCACAGTCACCTAGTTTAGGCATCAATAATCCACAAAGAGCATCAAACTCCCATCTTCCATCTTGGCGAAAAAAATCAGGGCTTCCCCAGGAAAAATTTCGGGCCTTATAAACCCCTTTCTCTGTAAGTCCTCCAACTATACCTGTAACTCATTAATCTACATGGGAGCCATCCGATATGCTATTGTTGATATCAGTATTGTCCCCGGGTATAGGTCATTATAAAATTCAACCTCCATGCATGGAGGTAGTCTTGGAACATCATTATGAAAGGCATCGGCATACTGCTCCACCATTATATGATAAATTAGACTATCAACATCTACTACTCTGAGGGTAAGGAGAACTAACTGATGTGTAATCAGATATACCCTCTTCTAGGTAAGTACATCATGTGCTGCAAAGGTTCCCTTCTCACCGGTAAAGGAAAACCTACTCTTGTCTGCGCAGACACATCGCACATTGCACTTAATATAGTCAATATGAGCATGGACTGTGGATAACCAGTCTATACCCAAGATGAGGTCGTTAGGCATCGATGCTAGTTCTAGGAGATCCCAACCTAAGTTGTCACTTCCTAGAGTAAGAACACATTGTCAACACTAGTGTGTAATTGTCTAATCGTCTCCCATAGGAGTATCTAGCTGTAAGGATCAAGCCAATGACTCCACTGGAATGTTTGAGCTCTGAACAAAGGTAATGACAAAAAAATAGTGATTGTAAAATGTGTCTATAAGTATATCATCAAGGGTGGAGAAGAGACATATCATACCTCTAATCATCTCTGGAGTTCCATCATCATAGGCCTTATCTGCCTAGAGATGATCTCATCCCATTCCACCAGCTCCTTCTGGTCAGGGTGGGCGACCTGGTGGTGGTGGCGGTAGAACCTCGAATCGCCGCCCAACTCTTGACGCACGGCGAGCTCTCCTGCCACATCCACCTGCCTACGGATCTCATCAATGTTTTTATCTCTCTTCAGAGACACTTCTCAAATGTCCAGGCCCTGGAGAAAGGGTTTCGTACCATATCGGTGGAGTATCGGGAGAGATCATTTAAAATCATTGAGTACATGGCTACAGTCATGTTGCCCTGCTATAGGTGCAACATCACATGTATACGCACAGAGAGTAAGGTCGCTGGGACGAAATATGCCCTAAAAAGGATCTCTAAGTCCGCCAAGATAAGGGTCGCCTCATCGGGTATCTAGAGCGTCAAGATCCACCATCTCCATGCTACCTACTGGAAGAGAATGGCTGCTATAATCATCATAAGGTCATCTAGTCCCCAACAAACGGAGAACTCTGACTATAGCCTCCAACCAGTCCCTAGCCGCCTACAAGTCCGTCTCACCTACGAACCTTGGGGGTATTTTCTCCTGAAATGCGTGCAATGTGCTCAGTCATCGTGCACCCACTGCTGGTGGGTCTTGTGGAAATGGTTGCCCAATGGGTAGTGGTGCTACTGGTACACCACATGAAGGTGCTAACGTCGTAAGAGGGCCCTTCACTAAGGCATCATCGCTTAGTGGGTCATCATCGTGTACTCTCTCGGGAATCCTAGTTAAGGATCTTTGGTAAAACATCCTGGCAAGGAACAGGTGCATCATGGTCATTAAGTTATACATGTTGAGCTAACTCCAAAGAAACCTAGGAAAAACATTTACAAAACACACACAATCAGTGTTTTCGTGTACCGAGTCGGGAATCAAATTTCTGCCTCCTAGTGTATGAATACATCGGCCGCCGCACTAACATCGGACTCCCTGAACTGAAAATCACACTAAAAACACATAACACTATTTCTCTATTAAAAATATTAGAGTCCTAGTTCTTTGGCAGAACCCACTCCTCTGATACCACTCTGTCATGACCCGTCCCCCGGGGCTCGTGTCGTGACTACCCCAAGCCCACCTTTCATATTCTAGGGGTTGGTGACTAGCACTAGAAAATTGTATTGCAAAAATGGGAAGCTATTTCCATTAAACCTATAAAAACACACAGAATAGAATGAAAAAAGATGCATCCATGAATTAAACTTCTATAGTAAATGAGCATTGAACGTATAGGGGATGGAATACACGCCCAACTGAAAGGTACAAGTACAATGGAAAGGTATAATACAATTGAAAAGGGGAAAACATATCATGGTTCATCCTCAGAGGATCCTACATAAAGGGTAGTAATGGAATGCCTCCTTAGCACTCCACATCTTCCTGTCTCCTCGCATACTGCATAGTTTTGGATCCCTCAAACCTTAGCCCAGCAACTCGTTGTCTGCACAAGACACAACAAGGTTTCGGCAAAGCTCATGCATAGGTGAGTAAAACAATACCCAATAAAGACCCTGATTCCCCCGACAGACTCTCATAATTTTACAAAGGAAAACCAAAAAGCATGATCTCAATCACAAAGCACAAAGAAATAGACATAGCTCAAATAAAGTCTTAGTTCAAACTAGCTTTTCAGCAAATTATAGAAGTACAGATGATTAGTTGTGAAGCTATATCATCTTATTCTGTCAGGAGGTGAGAGAGGAAATACTGCTAACCATAAGGAGTCTGACCCACACATGATTGATAGGTAAATAACCATCACTGACCCACGCAGGATCTAACCCACACAGGATCGATATGTAAGTAACCCCTATAATGACCCACCCAAGATATAACCCACAGAGGATCGATATGTAACTAATCCCTGTAGTGACTAACATAGGATCTGACCCACACATTATAAATAGTTAATTAACCCCTGCAATGACCCACACATGATCCGACCACACAGGATCTAAATTGGTTGACTCAAATAGGATCGTTGAGCGCTGTCCCACATAGGATTTGACACACATAGGATCGGAATGTGCTGACCCACATAGGACCACTAAGAACTGACCCACACAAGAATTGACCGACACATGATCAGTGCTGACCCACATAGAATTTCTCAGTACTAACCTTTGTTTGATCTATCTCCATCCTCTATCTCCCTACCTGCCACTAGAATCCTCGCACCTGGTGTGCTCAAGTTCTGTAGTATCTGACCCTCGGGATATAGTTCGTACCTCAACCACCAAAAATCACCATGAATTTTTAACCCAAGAGACTTCCATGTCGTAAGTGTCCCAACGTGATAGAAGGTGCATCAATCGGGCACTCGGTCTATGAGTTATAAGAATTTTATTTTTGGGGGGGCTAGTTGGATTCTGGTTCGATCCAACCCAACCATACTTCAATAGTCTTCAAAACTCAAGAGGAGTATACCAACAGAAACTTCTTAATCCTAGGATCCCAACTCCATAGATGGTTCTTCAAACGGATTCACATTTCCCATGATATGGCCCTTTAAGTGTTTCTGGGCCTGGTTGGGCTCAGGTCCGGTCCGACCCGGTCAAGGCTAGGTCGTGGCAGGCTCGGCCAACTAGGCTAAGGTCCAGTCCGACCCACAAGGGTGGCCCAACCCGCAATAGTGGAGCAGACAGCCGGGGGTCGCCCGACCACGTCGGGCTCGACTTGGCCACATAGGACATGGCCCGTAAGGGGGTCGGCCCTGTCGTGGAGGGTGCAAACCGAAAGGGGGTGGCCCGGCCACTGTCCACCCAAGATGGTGAGGGATGGTAACCCCCTGTCTCCCGAACCCCTGAACAACCCAAATATCAATCGGTTTGTGAGGTAGTGGCACCACATGGTCATCTTCTGGTCACCGCGGAACCCTCTATAGGTGCAGGTTCTATCTCTATCAAATCTTCAGCAACGACTTCTTCTCACTGGCAGTGTGCTAGTAACGCTGCCTCCCCTTCCGCAGCTGACTGAAATGTCGGCCCCCTCCTCTAATTTTCATGGCTGACAAGTCATGGAACCTTGATCACCGGCGATGCGTGACGGCGCACCACACATCCTATGTGTTCGGCTGGTTTTGGCCATTCTGAAGACCATTGTGGGCTTGTTCCACAAACACCTCTTGTGGCATGCGTCGGTGCATGCCTTCTTCGTACCTGGTCACTGTCACCGCACTGGTGGTTTTCACCAAGAACTCAAGGGTTTAGTAATGTATCGGAGGGTCTGGGCCGGGTTCGTTAGGCCCATGCCCTCTGAATTAGCTCATTACTTGAGGGAGGATAAAGGGTTCAATAAATTCACCTGTAATAAACAATAATCAAAACCCCTACCTCATATACCCATTGGAGAATATCTTTTCTTGAAGGTGAATCAGAGATCTTCGATCCTAACACAGGCTTCAAACGAAGCCACTTGCACATCGTCCTTCGATTCTGGGTTTCAGTGTTGCTTGTCACCACTCACTAGAACCAGCTTCGTCCTCCAAGGGTTTGGCCTCTCATTACTCCCTCAGCACTTCGCTGTTGGGTGAAGCTATACCGAAACCTCTACCCAAGTGCCATATAAATAATTGAGGGAGATTGTAGGTAATGACGTGGGGAATTAATGAGTCCCCATTAATTATGAACCTTTTTAATTTTCTAATGATGTCGTTATCTATGTTTTACAAATCAAGACATTTATTTCCTTGAAACATCACTTGTCCCACCTTCGCTTGTCCATTGGAAGATATGTTAGTAATAAATAAAATAAATAGTTATTTTATTTATTTCTTTTAAAAAGTTATAAAACATAAATTTTTTCACAAGAAATACTGTGATCAAAGTAATGTATCGGTTAAGTGAATCTCAGTGCTCCAGATTCATCGGTGCCCTCATATTTTTAATACATGCACCGGTTCAAATGTAAGAAAATTTTGCTCATGCTTTTACTGAACATATCTTAAAAGAAGTTCAGAAATTCATTTTGGGCACACTGGGCCGCGAAATCACACACCATTAGTTTTTATAGACTCATAATAATTCAATATAATTTAAAATAAAAATTTACATGGAAAATATGGGTCTTTACATTATGTTTGTGTTTGAACCTGAGTTTTATGTTTGGTTCCTCTGTCTCTATCCTTTGTTGATGAAACTATATTGATCCTATATTTACAAACTCGTTAAAAAAATTAATGATTTTTTTTGTGTGTGTAAATGGATTTGTGATAAAATTTTCTTTTTTCTTGGTTTTTAGTAAATGGAAAATGGGGTATTTTCAGAGAATTGAAATGATATATGAAATGCAGCACATGGGAAGCCTTTGGTGCATGAGTGGAATTTTTAGCTTAGGGACATCTTCTACAAAACCATCTATTGGTTTGTTCATGTTTCTTTCTCTACTCCTTAGGAATTTTTTCTATGTAAATGATCTTGAAATTGTTAGGGGCTCACTCAAGGGTGTTTCTCTACTCCCTAAAACTATGTTTTAAGGAATTATTATGCACAAGTAATTTTCATGGTATGAGTAGTCCTATATCATGACCAATTGAATATCTTGTAATGACTTACATATTCTTGTATTTATGTCATTTGGGATTTGATATGATAGATTTTTCATTCAATTAATGAAAAGAAAATTCTACTTAAAATTGACATACATTACATTGTTTGGAAATTTTTGATAAAAGGGAATTGATTTCTACACAATTAATATAACTGAATTGCTACTTATCATGATTTTTTATCTAATATGAGAAATTTTGAGTTATTGTACATAGGATTTTTATGGAACAACTAGGTTTTATCCTCCGGAACTTATTAACTAACACACTACACACTTCTTTAGTCATGTTTGGACCATTGTATATCTTACAGTGTTGGGAAAGTTTAGGCGTCGTAGGGAGATGGGAAGGTTTTAGGTCAGCAATGATTGGGTAGCTAGTGGGGAGATAGTGGGTGTCTACCTACGCTGTCATAGAGAGTAGTTTGTAATCTAGTCCTTTGTGTTTGTAATTGACTTGGATATTGTATCTTTTCTTTAGATGATTTCATTCCACTACTTGATTTCTCTTATAGAATGTATATATTTGTCTTTCATTGTTTCTTCCAATTTTTTTGCATATGTTCCATATTTTTATTACTTCAAGATGAGTGAAATAATTCTTTATATTTGTTTCTTTGGTTATCAAGTGCTGTTAACAAGACCATGTTTCTCATGAACACCCTTCACAAATGTGACGTGTCGAGTTGAGGGTCATTTTAAGAGGTTATCTGGGTTAATTCATTACAGTTTGGTATATGAGCCTTACGTTTTGTGGATTGTATGTGTCTTGGGATGTTTGATATATAGTTGATATGATTATCAGAACTTGATAGGTCGATTTAGGGAAGTGTCTAGAAAGCTCTTACTGTGATGAGACTCAAGTAACAATTTGATGTCGGGATTTGTGTAACCTATTATGATTTCACGGGGTTAATCGTAGTTTTTCTTACATGTTTTCTATTTTTTTCTGAGATATCTTGTTGTCTAATTGTATTTTTTTCATGTGTAGAAACATGCCTCTTATGAATGTTTTTCTTGTTCCTTGGGAGGGTGAAATTGATGCTCCTCTAGAAAATCCTTTTCTAGATCTAAACCTAATAAAGGCTATCTTGTGATTTGTTCTTGTTGTTGACCAGAATGTTCCACAATCTGATAACACAATTTTTTAGGAACATCCAGCGGTTCAAGGAGGCAGGGATCGATCATAGGATTTCTTGGGTGAGAGGGGACTGGCCATTGAAGGTACGAATGAAACTAAAGAGGTGTAAGACTAGATATCAACTTCATAGAATTACCAAAATGATTCAAGGTGACATGTTTTGTGTTTGGACTTGATGTTCATAGATATTATTTGTGGGATTCTGAAGTACAAGAATATAGGAATGTGGTCTTGGACTAGAAGGGTTTGGTGAATCTCTTATTCTAGAATTTGTTTCTAGATTCACTTGTGATGGTGAAGTCTTTAGAGTTTCTTTCTTTATAGAAGATGTATAATGGGATGTCCACATTCACCAATCAGTTGGTGAATCAGATTATTTTTTTTACCATAGGTATTGTAGATTGACCAACTAAATTCTCATAAGTACCTCCACGTTGGGAAACTTCATATCAGATCGTAGGTATTTACAGTTATTCTTTTGACTAATGTAGAGATAATGGAAAAAAATATAAGGGAAAATATTATCATGGAAGGTGAGGAATGATCTTCCATTCCTTCCATTCACCTAGGGGAAGCTTTAGTGGTGAACTAGGGAAAACTAGTATGTAGTTGGATCATCGCTGGAGTGGTGGAGGTGGTTCTCATCATCATGCCTCTTCGGAACCTCTAGTTGTGGCTAAGGATGTGCCTTTAGTTTATATCAGTTTTTCTAGGTCATAGTCAAATGGTGTTCTTGTCCATCATCTACAAAGATGTGTAAAATCTATGGAAATTTTTGTTTTTATAGTATTTCTTTCACGCTATTTCCATTTCATGATATGGTTAGGCATCATTGGATCTATGAGGAAGCTACAGAGTAATTAGATGCTTCAATGATAATAGGTATCCATCAACAAGCCTCGTGAGTGAATAACCATACAAATATATATGATTTTCCAATGGATGTATATGTGGGTTCAATGACTGTAGTAATTAATATATTTATTGCATCCTCTGTAGTGATTTTGTTGTTTGACAATGTTTATTCCCACTTATTTATATATGGCCATTTTTTTCTTTCTCAACCTTCTAATAGAACTCATGTCATTTGTTAGGGAGTTAGCAACACCTCTTGGGAAGAGGAAAGAGTAGGATCATCTATGTCCTTCATGTGTGCTATCAATAACTAATGTGGAGCTCATATAGGATTTTCTTGTTCTCAGTCTTGATATGTTTGATTTCATCATAGGGATATACTGGCTTTTTTTCTTATCATGCTAAGGTTTATTGTTATCATCGGGGTTGTCTCATTTATAATAGCTGATGGGAGATCACAAGTGTTTTAGGTGGAGTGGGATCTGTGGTCTAGTTATAAAAGACCTTCCCATCCATTGATAAAAAAAATTTCTACAATCACATTTGATCATGATGATGTTTATTCTTTTTTCCATATTCTTTCTATTTTTCATGTTCATTCTGACATTTTCTAAGATGATTTCCCAAATTATCACTAATGATGGATGTAGAGTTTACGATTGATATGGTGTCACGAACTTACCATATTTCAATAAATTCTAATAATATGGAACAACAGAGCTAAAAGAGATCAAAATTAAGTTAGATGAAGTAGAAAAAAAGGCTTTTTCTATAGTGTTTCACTAAGGATAACTCCAATTATCTTCCCCAATAGGGCATTTGGTTTACTCTAATTATATAATGAAAATAATAATTTGAACCAAGTAATGGTTTAGAAAAATTACCCTTTTCCTCATGTGGATGTTTTCTTCATCTGTTAAAGGTTTAATGGTGGTTTTAAAAGAATGATATACGGTTGAATTATCATTGGATCTGATTTACAGACTCTGATTTTTCAAAAAACGGCTTTTATGAGTAGGTATGGAAATTTAAAATAACTTTTTATGTCATTTTCTCTAACTAAAAATCTTGTAGTTTTCATGTATTTGATGAATTTTATATTTTATTAGTATCTTAACACTTTTTATGAATTTGATGATCACGATACAATAAAGTTGGTACAGGAACATGTTCCACAAATCCCCATGGAAAACTTTATTCATGAAAAAAAAAATTTGTATGAGCATAAGATTGGTAAGAGAAACAGAGAGATATGTTTTTTCCATCGCAGAATATATGGATTCATTATTATTTACAGTGATGAACGTGTCTATTATAAAGAGGTATTAGATTGCTCAGAATTTGAGGGATGGCATGAATCCATTAATTCCAAAGTGGATAACAAGTATCAAAACTAGGATTGGGTTCTTGTTGATGTTACAGTTGATGTAAAGCCCCTAAGATTCAAATGGGTATTCACGAAGAAAATGTATATGGATGGTAATGTAAATACCTTTAAATAAAGGCTATTGACTAAAGGTTTTAAGAAATATCAATTAATAGACTATAATGAAACCATTTAACCAGTTTCCATTTTTAATTCTATTAGAATTATATTTAATTTTACAACATTGAATGACTATGATATTTTCCATATGGATTTCAAAACATTATTCTTTAATGGGGAGCCTTTATGAAGATGTCTATATGATAGAACCAAAAGGGTTTATTACTTCAGGTGATTCCAAAAGGATTTTCAAGTTGCATAGCTCCATTTATGGATTGAAGAAAGCATCCAGATCAAGGAACATTATATTCAATGAATCCATAAAAAGAATTTGGATTAATTAAGAATGAATTTGAGTGGAGTATCTACAAAGGGTTTAGTGGGAATGAGGTCATTATCCTTGAAGTATATGTTTATCACATATTCATTTTGGGAAATGAAATACCAATCTTATAGTCTATTAAGGACTGAATAAATAAGTGTTTCTCTATGAAGGACATAGGTGAAGAGGCCTATATTTTAAGGACAATGATCCAGCATGATATATCCAAAAGGATTCTTATACTATGTCAAAGTACATATATTTTACCGAAAATAAATAGATTTAGTGTGCAACAATCCAATCGGTGAATGCTTCCAGTGTCACGAGGTTAACATCTCTCTAAGAAAATACATTATCATACACTACAGGAGAATGAGTGAATGAGTAAAATAATATGTGTTTCAGTGATAAGATAAATCATGTATTTCATGTCACGTACTAGAATTGATGCTTCCAATTCATTTAGAAGGGTAGGAAGATATAATGAAGATCCAAGAGAACAACATTGGACCATTGATAAGCTTATCCATAAGTATCTGAGAAGAACTAAGTATATGTTCATGGTGTATGGAGTATATGAGGATTCAGCAATCATGTCTTATAAAAATAGTAGTATCCACATAGATCAAAATGATCTAATGTTTTATTCTAGATATGTTCTCTATCTCGACAGAGGAGGTGTGAGATGGAAGAGTTTAAAGAAGCTCGTTGTCGCAAATTCTATAGTAGAGACTGAGTATATTATGGATTCGGATGCATCCAAGTAATCTATTTGGATACAGAACATTATATAGTTTCATGATGTGATATCTAGAATTAAATACTCTGTCACATTATATTTTTGTAATACTATAGCGTTGTATCTTAAAACAGGGCCAAGGTAACTCGAAGAAACAAGAATATACTCTAAAAGTATCACCACTTCAGAAATTTTTAATTGAAGAGTGAGGTTGCAGTAATTAGTGATCCCATGCAAGAGAATGTGGTGGAACCCTTTTCAAAAGGCCCACATTAGTAGAAACATGAGTATCATTTTTGAGCTAGAAGACTAAAGGTTGTGAGTAGTTTTTTGTAGTGCGAGTGGGAATCTATTGGATTTTGTGCTAAAGAACCAACTACTATTTACTTTATGATAATCTTTATTCATATTTTGGAATATTAATAAACTTCTTTTATTGTAATAATTATTCTTCTATGTAACTCAGTTTGTGATAATGTCTAAATAATATCTGTCATGCTAAATGGTCATAGAAATTCTCTACTATGATGAGAACCCATAAGTGATTCGACTATATTCTTAAATATATATTTTTTTAGGAAGATGATATAATTTAAGGGAAAAAAATGATACAGGATATCAAGTATTGGGACTCATAGGAAATTCAGTCACCTTATCATAGTTTACACTCCTTGTAATATCTGGTGTTGAATATTATGTTAAGGAGACCCACTAATAGGAATTCCACATTTACATGTGTCATTGGATGTTTCTCTATGTGAACATTTTTATTGATCCTTGGACATTAGGGTTATTTCTAATGAGGGTTATGAGTCATGTGCATTCATTTATTGATGAAAACTGTGATGAAAAATTCTCACAACATGGTACGATACATTGGGTGTGTCACAAGTAATATTGAATTAAGGAATAATATAATAAAGGATTTGTCTCATCTGTTCATTAACTATAGTTCACATCTCATACATTTTTATGGAAATGATACGGCCTAAATAAATACATAGTCATGGTGTTCTATAGGTATGGTCAATTTCTTATATTCAAAGAATGATACATCGAGCACATAGGTTGATGGCACCGGCATGCAACCCACTGGATTTGAGATATCAAGATAATGAGATTATATTACACAGCAAGCATCCGTATGAGGTATTATATTGTTGTAGCGTTATATTCTATCTCTATGGGTGGCTTGGCATGTTTCTATATACTAATCATGGACTTTATTCAACTTCACCTAATTCCACTATGAAATAGGCTCAGACGGTCACATGCTAAGGGTATCGAGAATCTCAATTAAATAATATATATTATTATTTATTATTAAAAAACAAAACAAAATATTATTCCTAGATGTGGTTTAATAATTATTCATGTTTTCTTGATCACAGATATTGTGTCACCAGTTATTAGAGAGAATATAATGTGCGTAGAATATTTAGTAAATATTTAATTTTTATTTACATAATATAATGTTTATTAATTTATTGGAGAATAATGCAGTAATATTTATAAAAATTATTATATCCATAATTTAACGCCTGATAAATATTGTAGATAAATGGAAGACCGAGTTAAATTTACATATGAGAAATAATAAATATTCAATATTATTTGATTAAATTATATTAAATTTAATTCTCCGGTTAAGCACATGTAAATAAATAATAATAATATTATTGTTATTACATAACATAGGGTTCTATAGATATTAAATAAATAATAAAGGGAACTTGTTAAATTATTTTACTTTAACCATAACATTATATAAACTCAATTATATTATTTTCTAAGAGAGATAATTTATTTGTTTTGGTTGTGCATAATGGAATTGGAGAACCCTATTAGGACCTAGAGAGCTTCATTCTCAAATAACGCTCCAAAGAATAGAGAGTGATCTTCCTCCACAATTCTCCCTCATGTCAATAGAGATCACGGAGAATGATTTGTAAGTGATTCTCGTGGTGATTAAATAAGAACAATGTATGCAATATGATCTGTCTTTATAGAAGTCGAATATTCCTATGGTGATGTTCATAGATTTATTTAAACACGTGTGGATCATCGCTAGAGGGAATCTTCTCATGATTTCTATAATGCAATGACAGGAAAACCTAGATCTGTTGTTAGGCTCACCAAAAGGAAATAATTATAACAAGGTAATTTGTTATTAAATAAATTCAACAAAAATAATATGTTATGATTCTATTAATAGTTCTGGTATTGTATCCATTGTCTCTTTTCATTATTTGAATTTTTTCATCATGGACTTCATCATCATGTAGATCTCCTATTGATCATTGATCATGAAAGAAAACAAGATGGGCACGACCCATCGCATGCTTCTGCTACACCTGAAACATACTGATAAATGGTCTAAAAATTCAATCATTGGCCATTTATGATCCAATTTTCACCATATATGTAAATTTACACCCATTTAGTGTTGAAAAAGGTCATTACCATGATAAAGGTTAAAATTGATTAATTGGGGGGTTAATCCAAAATTTAATATTTAAAATGATATAAAAAACCCTAAAATTTTAATTTGATAGTAATATTAATGCCATATATTTTTAATATTTAGTTCCATTTTATTTTGTTGCCATTTTACATAATAAAACACATATAATATTTCAGTATTTCATGTATTTCTAAAAATGATATAGTTGATATTTTATAATAAATAGTATTATTAAAAATTATTTAAATTTCTAAAAAACAAATATTTCAAAAAAGGATATGTATATGGTTTAAAATATCTACTATGTTACATTTATTGGCCAATTTTCTTTTTATAGTAACTGTATTGACACCTAACGGGTAAGAAACATTATTATCTTGGTAATCATAAAAAGGAATAACGAATGTCCAAAACAAAAATATAAGGGTAAAAATATCACCTAAACAACTCCAATTTTTATATTAAGTTAAAATTTATACTCATATTAATATATTTTTTAATTATAATAGTTTGGATGTATTTTAATATTAATATTAATATATATTATTTTAATACTTTAAGAAATTCAAATAAGTCACCTCCCCGCATTATAAAAAGGGAACCACCTCTCCTCTTCTCTATACACATCAAGATCCTTTAGATCAAAAAATATCTTACCAAATACCATAATTTTATGCCTACCCATATCTTAGAATCATTCTTTTGATCATAAAACTGTCCTAGTAATGCTTTTGGTGTCAACCTGATGAGGTTTTTTAAAGTAGAGATGTATTTTTTAACATATGATTTTCATTTTATTTCTTCTTCTACCACATTAAAGTTTTATTCTATTATTGATAAAAAATATAATTATAATATTAAATATATTTTTATATTATTATTTTAATGCATAAAATATATCCATATCCTCTTCTATGAAACTGGAAAAAAATTATTGCTCGTGTATATGGCGGACTGCCACATAACGAGCTAATGTAATTTGTTTTCCTTCCTCGCTTCTCATGAATCATTATAATTATATATTTAAATTAATTGTAAAAAAATCATGAAATAATTATCATTCTTGAAATTTAATATATCATATATTTTATTAACTTTCCACTCACTAATAAATGATAACATCACACATCCGTACGTGTGGATTTCCACCTCCACGAAGTGATGGGATTTAATTTTCATCACTGCATCAAATGACTCGTATATTTATGTGTATATAAATAAATAATATAGTAATTATGATATATTGATAATTATATACATATATCTTAATATTTACTTTCTTTAATTGATGATTGTTGAAATATGGAAATGTTACTTATGTGTGTGTGCAAGATACTATCTCCATTATTTTAACAATGTTATTTTTTCATAACCATATTTAAGGGTTTGTTTTCAATGTATAATATATATATATATATATGAAAACTATTTCATGAATATTATTTTCTAGATGATGTAATAATGACATATTTTACCATAGTAAATTAGTCGAAGACATTTGGGACATATGAGTCGAATATCATCAATACATATAACAATAACTTATTGGATTAAGTAATTGTATATAACAAGGAAGAATAAGAAAAAATTGTTTTAGCTGCAATTTTTAAAACCGCCGCTAATTTTTGTTTAATATTTTTTTATAAATTTTTTTAAAAATATTATGATTAAAAATAATAAATTTTTTAGCGTCTGTTTTTTTAAAACTGTCGCAAAATATATGATAATATTAAAAAAACATTATTTATTTTTTATTTTCTATTATAAATTATTTATTATAAAATATAGTTTATTATTTATAATTTTAAATATTTACAATGTTTCAATTAATTAATATTTATAATTATTAGTTAATAATATGTTTAAACTGAAAATAAATCTTCAATACGTAGAAGAACTGACTTCGGTATCAATTGACCGTAACGTCGGATCCGAGAGTACATTTTAGCTCCACTACCAAAAAAATAAAATTTTATCAAATGAGAAAAAAAAGTGATATTTAAGTCATGTGATAATAAATGGAAAAATATATATTCAAAATTCAAAATTGAAAATTGAACTCGAACTTCAAATGAACATAACTTTTAATCTGGATGTCTGTTTGTGCTCTACCACATATCAAATCGAAGTCTGTGACGAGATCTATGCCCTTTATGTCTATAACATGGCCAATAAATATTGAACCCCTTTTATTTCTCCAGAAAGGCCGTAAAGTCCTCCAAAATAGACATTTTAGTTGCAGACACTGATTTCCTAAAGTTCAAATGGTTAAAACTTTCGTTCAAGTTGTCCGTTCAGCATGCACCACATATCATTTTGAAGCTCATTTCATGATCTTGGATTTGACTAGTTGTGGCACTAAAAAAGGAGTCTTGGATCATATTTTATGGTCATTTTACTATTTTCAGGGTTCTTAGAGGTTCTTAACATTTTATGATTTAGTTATTTATTTATTTTTTATTTTTTATTTATTTATTTATTTATTATTTATATATTAATTATTTATTTATATATTATTTATTAAATATTTATTATTTATCTATATTTATTTTCAATTTATTTATGTTTTAATTTATTTATTTTTTAATATTTATTTATTTATTTATTATTTAGTTATTATGAAAATATCAATTATTAAATTATTTTTAATTAATTAATTAATTAATTGATTATTCATTATTAATTATTCATTTATTATTCATTTATTATTTGTTATTTATTTATTGATTCATTATTTATTATTTATTAATTATTTATTATTAATATATTAATAAAGTATTACTTATTTATTACTTATTTATTAAATATTAAAAATTAACTGTTAAATATTAGATATTAATTATTAATTATAAATTAAGAATTATTAATTACTATTTATCAATTAGTAGTTATTATTAATTATTAATTATTAATATTAATTTATCAATTAATTTATATATTTATATTTATATTTATATTTATTTATTACTTTATATTTATTTATTTATTTTTTTTTTTGTTATTAGGGAAAGTTTCTTAATAAATTTATTTTTAATTTATTTATTAATTATTTATTATTTATTAATGACTAGATTATTATTCATTTATTTTTTATTTATTTGATATTTATTTATTTATTTATTCTGTATTCATTATTTATTTATTATTAATTAATTAATTAGTAACTAATTATTAGTTATTCATTAATTTATTATATTTTATTGATTAATTATTTAATTAATTACTTATTAATTATTTATTAAATATTAAATATTGATTGATAAATATTAGAAATTAATTATTTATAATTAGTTAAGAATTAATAGTTATTAATTATCAATTATTAATTATTAGTAATTATTAATTATTAATTATTCATTCAAAATTATTATTTCTTTATTATTTCATTATTATTTATTTATCTATTTATGTATTTATTATTTAATATTAGTTTATTTTTTATTATTTAGTTATTATGTACTCATTAATTATTAATTAATTTCTATTTTTTTAACTAATTATTTATTTATTTATTTTTAGTCTATAATTCATTTATTATTTTTTACTTATTATTTATTTTTTTATTTCATGTTCATTATTAATTATTTATTTATTAATTATTAATTAATTAATTATTAATTATTAATTAATTAATTATTAATTATTAATTAATTAATTATTAATAATTAATAATTAATTATTATTATTTATTAATTATTTATTAAATTCTAAATATGAAATGCTAAATATTAAATGTTAATTATTAATTATTAATTATTAAATGTCAAATTATATTTATTAATTATTAATTATCAATTATTTGTTAGTAGTTATTATTAATTATTAATTAATTATTATTATATACCTATTTATTTATTGATGTATTTATTTATTTTTGTTCATTGTTTATTATTTATTATTTATTAATTATTCATTATTCATTATTCATTATTCATTATTATTTATTAATTATTATTTATTAATATATTTTTAATTTTCTAAATATTAATTTATTATTAATTTATTATTCATTGATTATTTGTTTATTTCTTGTTAATTTATCATTTATTTATTATTTATTAATTAAATATTAATTATTTATTAACTAAAATTTAAAAATTAAAAATTAAATATTAAATATTAAATATTGAATATTAGTTATTAATTATTAATTAAGAATTATTAATTTTTTAGTTATCAATTATTATTTATGAGTTATTATTAATTACTAATTATTTTTGAATTTTTACTTATTTATTTATTTATCTATATATTTATATATTGATTTGTTCATTCATTCATTTATTTATTATTTATTATTTATTCCTTATTTGTATTATTTAGTATTTAGCATTTAGTATTTAGTATTTATTATTTATTATTTATTATTTATTAATTTGTTAAAATATTTTTAATTTACTAAATATTAGTTTATTATATGTTTATTATCGTTTATTTATTTATTTATTTATTTAATCAATAATCACTATTTATTAATTATTAATTACTTACTTATTTATTATTTATTAATTTCTTAATAATTTTAAATGTTAATTTTTAATTCTTAATTATTAGTTATAAATGACCAATTATTAATTATTAATTACTAATTATCAATTATCAATTATTAATTATTAATTACTAATTACTAATTACTAATTAATAATTATTTATTATTTATTATTATATTATTTATTATGTATTATTTATTATTTATTATTTATTATTTATTATTTATTATTTATTATTTATTATTTATTATTTATTATTTATTATTTAGTATTTTCTATTTGTTATTTATTTTTTATTTTTTATTTATTTATCTGTTATTTATTAATTTATTATTTATTTATCATATATTAAATTAGTTTTTAATTAATTTATTATTTATACATTACTTATATATTGTATGTTATATATTATATGTTATAGGTTATATATTATATATCATATATTATATGTTATATATTATATATTATATATTATATATTATATATTATGTATTATATATTATATATTATCTATTATATATTATATATTATATATTATTCATTATTAATTATTCATTATTGGTTATTGATTAATCCTTATTGATTAATAATTATTGATAAGTAATTATTTAGTGTGTATCTATTTGTTATGTATTACCTATCTTTCCAATTAATATATATGTGTATAAGTATATTAAATTCGATTTATTGACCATATGAACAGTCTGCTGGAGTGGTAAAGTGTTTGGAGAATAAGCAAGAGGTATGGTGTTTAAATCTCACCCAACATAGAATTTCTATATATGGATGGGCATTCGCATGGACATTGACATATGCATGGAGATGGGCATGAGTGTAGTAATAATAAAAAAATTAATACATAAATAAATTACGAAAATATAAAAATAAAAATAAATAACTAAATTGTGAAAATATAAAAAAAATTAATAAAATATAGAAAAATTAAAAAAAATTAAAAAAATTAAAAAAATTTAAAAATGATTTTGTGATGGTTTAAACCGCCACTATATCATTCTCAACTATTTTAAGAAAACCAACACAAATTAGTTCTTGAAACACGATTTAGCGGCGGTTTAAACCGCCGCTAAATACAAATTTTAGCTTATTGAGGTAAAAAAATACGTAAAACAAATATTAAACATTAAAAGGGTTTTAATTAAGTAATTATTTAGCAAAATTTAATTGGTCATTGATATAAGGAATGTACATGGTGATTCGGACTTGAGGTAAGTTGAACATTACTTTAAAGACCTCATTTTAAATATTTTTAATAATTATTTTCTAAATCATTTTCTTCCATACCCGTATTATTAAAATAACCATTTATGATTTTTTTTATATTGATAAAAGATTTATAATGGAGATTTTATATCTCTTTTTACTTTTTTCAAATGATTTCAGGAATAATATTTTATGTACTTTATACTAAACATTTTGAATATCTTTACAAAAAGTAAAAAGGATTGTCCAATTTTAACATATACAGCATGAACATATTTTCCTACTATGATCACCTTTAAATTCATTGAACCACCAATTACATTTTTTATGGTTATTTTCAAAGAAAAAAAATTTCTAAAAGAAATCATTTTAATGGTTTCCAAAGAACACAGTACTTTATTTTTTTTATGTAAACATTGAGAATGATTTTTGGGCTAAAAGGTATATTTATATGAGTTTGATGATGGAAATGAAATTGTACGTGTTTTATATACATGTTATAGTACTTGGAAATCATATATGATTGGGTGATCCCTGTATATCTCTCTATCGCATTTGATAACGACTATTTCTATAGATAATTATGTTGGTAGTTGACCATATGGTTATTCGAATTGTGAGGATCATTGCAAGGGTTCTTGTAATGTTTCTTTGAAGGTGATGTCCCAATTGACCAAAATGACTTTTCTATGATTTATAATTATTTTTCATGGAAATAATTTGATTTCAAAAGGTATGTTACTGATCTTTTGTTTTGAGAAATAATTACGCACATATAGGGTAAAATGGCGTGTTTTTAAGAAAATGTTTTTCATGGGTTCTCGTGTTGGGAAAGAAACCATCATGATTATGATTTTTTTCCTTTATGATTTCTTATAACGTGTGTTGGAAAACAAATTCGGTAGTAAAAAGTATTTCACTTGTAGGTAAATAATTATTTCATGTTAAATTCTATTATGTTAAAGAAAAAATATATTTTATGATCTCATGGTTTTGAAATTGAATAAAAAACATTCATTATATATTTTCATGGGTCTCTTAATGATTTTTTTTCATATCACATGTTTTCAAATGTTTTTCTTATGGTTTAAGGATAAGTAATTTGAAATAATAATTCATGTAAAAAATACTTAATATTTTTCTTGAATAGAAAAAAACTCATTATAAAAGTTATATATTGTGTAAATATAAATATTGACTAAAAGTGTTAACTATGTAATATATAGGTTATTTATATAATAGATATGACCTAATTCACTAAAACTCTAAACCAAAAAGATGATTGAAATCAAAGAACTAAACTATTTTATAAAGATTCAATTTAAAAATTTGTTGAATACATCTCTTTACACTCACCCATTCTTATTTTTCATTCCCCCAGGATATAAATAATGGTTTTAAGTTTCATATGTCTCATAAGGATGTTAATTATTAAGAAAATAGTGGGAGATGACGTGGATATCATTTGAACAAGTGTTTTTTGTATCTAAGTTTCCAAATATATATCACCTATATAATTATTTCATGGATCATAATTTTATTTATTCGAATATTCATTTAATAAGATGTAATATCTATTTAGAAAATGTATGGGTTACTATATAGAAACCCAAAGTCAATTGGGATCCCCATGTCTTTATAGAAAAGCCTCAAGAAGCATGCACATAGTGTAAGAACCTGATACTTTGACAATAATGGAATTCCTTTTAATTTCATGGAACCAAGGACAGAACTATATCATTTAGCATCATCTTTTAAGCATGATTTGTTATATAGTTTAATGAAGTATTGTTAGTACTATGTAGTTAAAGGAGATAAATATTTACTCTAATTTTTTCCTAAATGAGTGGGTTCAATAAGAATTTCTAGGATATTCCTAGGGGTCAGTAATGATCCCCAAAATATTCATGTATTTTCCCTTAATACTATATATTATTTCTAGGTCCTGTGGAGGTTTAATTATTGATAAGATACAAGAATCTTGATCATGTCCCCATTTGTGTGTTTATGAAATGATCCACCTCTATGACTCTTACCTTAGGTAGTTTAATGACATTCCATTTAATTTATTATATGCTAGATTTTAGGTCGTATAGTAATAACCAAATGGGGTATTGGATTCTAATTTAACAAAACTTCAACTGAAAGGATATTGGGTTTTAGGGTTTCACAACTTTTACTAGGATGTGTTTCTAGACTAATCTCATGGAGTAGTTACAATGGGAGAAAAAATTCATTCAAAAAGTAGGAAAACTCAAACCATCTATGTTCTTAAGAATCCATGTCATAATATGGTCTCACATCAAGGGAAAAATGAAAAACAAATTGGGTAAGGATTTTTGGACTAAGAGAATGAAATTTCCATGATTCATAAGAAGCGACAAGACCTAAAAGGGACGTGTCAATTGTAAAGAAGTAGATTTTAATGAAGACATATGGATGGGCCCAGGAAATAATATCAAAGAATCACTATATATCTTGTATAAAGGAAATAAATATACACATAGTTTTCATGGGGTGGATGGTGTGATATAATAATAGAAAAATGGAAATGGGAATACTATCAGTTAATTTTGAAATGTATTATGGGAATAAATATTGAATTTTAACATCATGTTTTAAGGAAAAAGAGTCGGGTAGAGATTTAGATCCCATATCCATGACCAAATGGTGTTACATTATTAGTGTCATATAAATTTAAAATAAAAACAAAGCATGATCAAAAGCCTGATGTGGAATGGTTATCCTTTGAATGTTATGCCCACTGATTAGTGTCATGATGATTTCCCCTACCGTATTAGGTATTTTACATAGAAATAATGATATAAAAAACCAATGTCAATTTTGAATACTTTGTGTCAATATAAAAAAAATAATGGATAAGAAGAGGGGTTGTATATATTTCAAGTCATGCTTCCAAAACTAAGAGATCATACTTGTTGTATACATTATGAAACATGATTGCGTTGGAGATAACAAACCAACCCCCATGATCCCATGTGATCCATGCTATGTTTTGTAGACAAATAGTAAAATTAAATCATATATACCACTTGGAAGTGCACAACAAGAATTATTAGGGTAAGATTAAAATAATTCATTGATCATTAAAACTGTCCCATCATAAAGTGGATTGAGTGGGGGGAACCCCATTGAACGGAATTTCACTATTAATGTTCCCAAATAGATGAGGTTTAAATGTAGTGGGAATTAAAGTTCCACTAGAGTGATGTTATTTAGATAAGGAATAAATTAATATGTTTGGGATATGAACTAAAAAATGGGAGATAAATTAGTGGGGTATGATTGTTGATCATGTATTTGAGTGGAAGGTTCAACCACTATATATTTGAGGATAGGAAAAAACAATGGTTTCCCACATGATATGTTCAAAACATGGGACATTTCATTTTACATATATGAAATAAACTGGGGAATGTACCTAGAATCAGAGGGAGGCCTTTTTAGAATTGTGATGTTTCTATTGGAAAGATCATTCATATAGGAGAGGTTTCTGAGTATCAAAACAAAAGAATACTTGTAGTGTTAATGGAATATGAAGTGATGTTTGGGAACAATTCAACACTCTGAGTGATACACAATAATAAATTTGAGAACATTGAATGTTGAAATCGATGAGTGATAGTAAAACATATCTCCTATGAAGAGTGTAATATGGGTGTTATATAAGAATAAAGAACCTGATAAGACATATAGGCATCACTACAAATCATATGATGTGGGAATCAATCTATACATATTTCATGGAAAATTTTATCATATGTGACTTGCACCAATGGAAAGGTTATACTATTTGGTTAGGACTATAACTGTGTTCTATAGTTTAAACATCATACATAGAGATGTTATCTACCCCATTAATATTCTCAAATATATATGGTCACATAAAATATAATTTATCATCATGTGGAATGTATATTGATCCTCGATTTTTACATAATATAGTGAGGATGAGATTCTATACATATTAAATTCATAATGCTAGATGAAGGCTATAATGTCTGAAATCATGTTATCGGGACCATGTGCCATATATTTTTGGTATATATAACATTGATCCATTCTATGTAGTTTAATTTTTTATGTAATAGACATATACTATATAAATTAATTTCTTTTATCTCATAATTACAAAATAGAATGATGGTTATGAAATCTACATCTTTATAAACCTTATATTGGTTTGTGGCATGGCGTGTTCCCAGTCACTAGTGAACAATGATTATTAAATTTTAGAGTATACCTTGTAAATGATAACGGGGACCTCCCATTTAGGTTCAATCAATAGTGTTTTCCTTTTAAATACAATTTTTGTTCTTACGACCAAGTCACCTTTGAGGAAGGAATAGAGGAAAACCTTATTTTTGAATGGTCAAGTCATGCTATTTGGATGAACCTCAAAGTTATGTTGGGCATGGAGACAATTCCCATTGAGGAATTAGAATTTTGAAAGGAAAACATGAGATCTATTATTCAACATATGATTGTCATATAAAATCATCGGAAGGGATGTAATATGAACCTCTTCCTATAATAATACCTCTATTTCATATTCCATAAGGTAAGAAGTCAATTGTGTGGAAGTTTATGTGTTTATCAGATATTTCCACAGGTCATTAAAGCGATTCATTGTAGTAATATTATTATTATAATGAAAAATATTATAAAAAATAATACATAGGAATTTATTAATGTCCATGATCAATCCATTTTCCCATACAAGGTTGCAGGAATTGGGGATGAACCACATGTCATATTTGGAGAAAAAATTATTCATCTCATTAGCTTAATGATTGGTATAATTGTTTATGAGAATGGTTTGAGGGATACTAAATTAATTGATGATATAGGATGTAATAAAATTGATCAGATATCTGGCCTTAACCTCCATAAGGGGAATGTCATTGTCCCACTTTGAAAATAATTCAATGTGAGTAAGGATAAACCAGTGATGTTGGGATATTATTTGTGGGTACGGGCATATTACAACTATTCATCTTAATATATAGGAACAACAGTATTTCATGGAATGTAGAAACACTATTAAAATATGATTTTTGGTCAGAATATGGAATGCTTGAATATTCTTGGTGACTTTCATGTATTCACTCAATATAGTGGGCAAAATGTAACACAATGCCTCGATATGATGGGAAGCTTCAATCAAGAAAGGTGATCACAACATGACCCATGTGAACCTCTTGTAAAACCATAGGAATTTTATTTAATTAGATTTATTGTAGAAGGATTCACCCAAATATATATTGATGGATTCATTTCATTAAGTAATGGGTTTTTAGAAAGTATGATATTCGTCAAATGTTGAAAATTTTTATCATGCTCATCGCATATATACAAAAGGGTTCCATGCTTGATGTACTCTTTAAAGGGAGTAGTACATTGAGATAATTCCTTAAAAAATGGGGTATTTAAGGTATCTATATGTGATAAACTAGTATCAATATGATTCACCTATTGGATGCATTTATTATAATTTATTGGGTAGGTCACCATCTAATGTGTAATATGGGGGACCAAGCCATCCCGATTCTGCTCCATGAGAGATGCAGGAAGGATTTCTAGATCATATACTTGATCATTTTTTTTATTAGAGGACATGATACAAATTCATAGGGAAACTGTGACAATAGCTCTTATATGTGCATTGGGAGTGAAATGGTCTCTATCTTTCTCACAGTATAGCCATCATTAATTTACTTGATGACCGGCTTTTCCCAAACCAACCCAGGTTGGCCCAAAACTGTTCATTCCAGTCGGGCCACAAAAAGGTCCAAGAGGTATTCTGTATTCTATCTAAAAACTAAAAATTGAAAAGGGAATACATTTGAACAAATGGAAATTATTTCAACCAATAAATAGAAATAAATTTTTAGAAAAAGTGAGAGAATACAAAACCAAATACAATAACCCAATTTAACACCTAAAAAAACTTAAGAAACCACCAAATAGAAAAGAAAACCAAATGAACTAGATATATACTATATCTCTATGTGATGTTGATGGTCACTCCATAATCCCAAAACCCATCCTCATCTACAATTATTGTAACTAAGCATGAACCTTTACCTTAGACTAAAAACAAGATTAAAGTATAGGAATGAATATTAAATCCATATAGGTGTGCCCAAACAATCTATTCCTAATTCATTTAAATTAAATAAAATATTGATAAATTTCAACTTTTGAAATACAATATATAATCATAGTATTTTTTTACACTTTTTCTCTTTAAAAAGTCACAATCTATTTTCATTTTCAATTAAAAAAATTTCTTTTAAAAAAGAAGAGAATTTATCATTTCCCGAAAGGGATTTTAAGTTAAAGGATTGATGTTTTATTTAAAAGGAAGAAAGTGATTGAAAATAATTTTTGAAATTATTACATAAAACATCAGAAAAAAAATTTCACGCTTTCTTTAATGGAATATTTATATATCATAAAAAAAGCATGACCGATAACCAAAAAGTAAGGGAAATGGAAAAAACATCCATGCAAAAAAACAAGTTATGGAACCATAATTATCCATCATATATAAGTAAGATCCAAGGGAACATGGGTGTAACTAGGAGATCAATGGATAATATGGAACATACTAACAATTGATTCAACTTGTAGGAATGCCTCACCCGAGGACATCAATATGCACACAAGCTCTATTATAACCTAACAAGCTTAATCAAGGGGAACTATCCCAAAGAAGAGTAATTTCCACACTAAAGTCCACTATTTAGAATGAAATCATAAGCCAGTGTAGCAAATATTCTCAAAAAATCCACCTTCCATTTTAGGTTCCCTTGTTATGACTACAGAGGGGATCATCCAAGACTTACCAAACAACCAACCACACACACACACATATATATATATATATCAAACATAGCCATCACGTAACCAGATAATAATGCATCACCCCCAGGTCACACAAAGGGATATTTCTCCTCTTCCCATAAACCATAACCACAATTGGAAAGCCCCATACAAAGAATTACCATTCTAGTTGTCCTCCAATAAATCAATAGGTTCATTTATGAGGAAATTTTTCCAGAAACACATTTTATAAAAGTGAAAATGGATTTTAGAAACCATTGAACAAAAAAATATTTGAAAAGAGGATCAAACACAACATTTATAAATCCAAAACAACTTAGAAATTTATTTTAGAAACTAAAACACATTTACTAAGACAAATCGATCCTCTAAGAACAAAAAATCTCATTTTAATCCATATGGTCATTTTGAAAAACACTTGGGGTGAGATATTTAATAAAACAATTCCCAAAACATCTAAACAAGAAATAAGTGATCTTGTTTCACATCAATAAATTATCTTAGAATCCATATATCACTATTTAGTAAGAAAATATGGTATTAAAGACATGAAATAAATTATTTCTAATTTTAAATGTCAAATTCAAGGGAAGCCAATCTCAATCCACAAGTGCATTGAAAAAGGAAACCAAAAACAATTCCATGAAAGTTCCAAGAAGAAATAACACCTAGGTAGAAACTTAACGGTACAAAATGACAAATTCAAACTCTAGGGGACATGATCCCTTGAACCAAGAGACCAAGAGAGAGAATAAAATGAAGAGAAGTTCAAAGAAGGTATAGGATGAAGATTGGATGGGAAAACCATGAAAAATCACAACAAAACATGATGAAATTGATTGATTCCACCCTTATAATAGGATAAAGTCATGGAGAAGAAGGTATGAGACACCCTGGAGATGCATGAGAAAAATGAGTAATAATATGTTAGTTTAGAGTTAAAATATAAAGTGGTTAGAAGCGTTAATTAACAATTTTCAAACATAATAGAACTATGATTGATTAGGTTACACGGTTTTCCAAGCTATGTGTCAATTATGTGAGCCCTTAATAAACACACTAGGCACCCACACAATTTTGAAACATGGTTTGGTAAATTACAAACCAACCATGCGACATGGTTCTATAAAAATTTAAAGAACCATGCACATGATTTTTACACAGTTGGGATAATCATGATCATTCTGTTCCCCTTTGTCAAGAGACACCTAAAACACACACACTTTCTCCTAAGAGTATCATAGTTTGAACCAAACCAGGTGTTGAAGATGAACTCAATCTATGATAGTTCAAAATAGACTATAAAGAGAGCTCATCCTCTAGGGGCAGTAGGGTGTTTTCTTAACCATTCACCTAAACCATGAAACATAAGTAAGACATCCTGAAACTCAAAATTTAGATAAGAAATATTATTGAACACAAAATATAAGCTAAAATAAATTATAAACCAAAATAAAATAATAATATAAAAATTGGGGTATGAAAATTCTCCCAACAATTATGCTTTTTACCCTTATAAATCTGAAAAATTTTCATGTCGATTAGTTAAAAAGACAAACATTCACACACTCGCATGGTTTAACTCCTCGAACTGAATAACATCTTTACAACTGCCAAAATAAAACTCATACCTCTTACCTTAAAAGAACCATTCGACAAAAATTATTCATCAAGTGAAAATGAACAACCGAAAACCATTATTTTAATACTTTACCACAACCAAAACCATTGAACCCACTTTAAGGCTCCGTCATTTACCAAGGGTAAGAAAAATCAAAATTATATTACCCAAGAAGACATGGAAACTGACTAAAAACTCTTTAATGGAATGAATGAATTATAAATAGTAGAGGTTTAGGATCAATTTATTTAACAAGGGATGCCTATGGGGACTTCCCACTATTTTATTATTCTAACTAGATTCCCAAAAAACACCACTCATCAAACACATAACCTTATAACTCAATTAACCACACACCAAATCAAATTGAAACTAAAAAATAGTAACATGAAACATTACAAAAACACATTTCAATCTAATATGAGATGATTCATAATATCAAAAAAATACTTCCATTATAATGGATAAATTTATAAGGTTCACAAAATCACCTTTACATTTCTTAAAAAATAGAAAACCATGAGACATAACTATTACAGTGAAAGAAACATATTCATAAAAAGGGGGATTTAAACTGAATCTAGAACATAACCCAACTTCGACAAATGTGTGGGGTTGTTTTTTGAAGGGGTGGATCTTTCCCCATGTCACTTCCTAGAAACACCCTAACAGAACCGATGAAAATTACCTAAGAATCAAAAGGTATAAAATTTATTTTGATCACTTAGACATAATAGAAACTTTTGAACAATATTTCCACTTTAATGAGACATCAAAATCCCATTCCCATAAAAAGATGACGAAATATATAAATTCCTCTTAATTACACCACTAGAAAAATTGACTCTAGACTGCTTCAGGATCTCTATAATAGAATTACCTTTTCTACTTCTAAGGACTAAAGAATTGGTTTTCTTCTTGATAACCCCTTTCAACAAAGCTTTAAAACAAATATTTAGCCACACCATATGGAAAAAAGTAGTTAAACAGAACTCTGATGCCTTCAACTACAGATCATGATGAAGCACATTTTCAAAATGTCATTCCATCATGGAATTTTCCTTAGAATACTCCATAAGATAAGGTACCAATCCGAAAAATGATTAAAAAAATGCAGGATAGATCTATCACCATGTTGAAGGTATAGTATCTACAAAACATTCATGAGCTTCAAATCATTCATTAAAAAGTATCCGACTAATTAATCCTTAAATAATTACCCAGAATTGTCTTCGCAAGGCCTGGTTTGAATAACTAAATTCCACAAATTCAAACTCAGCCCTTTGAGCATAAATGTATCAAACTTAACCATCAGATACTTAGGAAACTAGAGGAACCAAATAACCTTTTTTATTTTCTATATCCACTATTTTTATTTAATAGGATCCTATTGACCATAAAATAGAGGAGGATTGAGCTACTAAAACTAAACACGAATGTATTTATATTTATCAAAATGGAAGATCCACTAAGGTTTAACCACAAGTAACTTCCACATTAGTTTCCATAATGACTTTGGTGGGGTTTACACTAAATAACATAGAAACCAATAACTCATTCAAAACTACCTCATCAACATGAAATCACTATAATTAGACACCAAACATAAAAAATCCAACTGACAAATTTTCCCTAATTTTTTCGAATAACTCACAAACATCCACCACAAAAAACAATATTCAAACGTCACACTCGAATATAATTAGTATCAAAAAAATACACTTATACTCCTTTAATAAATACAACCACTATCCAACCAAAACCCCTTCCTCGATTTTAAACAACCCTCATCATACCAAAAAATAATTTAATTAAAACCTATTTTCTCAAATATAACTTTATTTAAAAATTAATTTTTCAATACTTTATTTATATAAATTTTAAAAATCCATTTATCAAGTCCATGGTCCAAAACACTACCACTATAAATCCAATTATTTAAAATATAAAACAAACATTTCAAAATATTTTCAAAATTAAGAAGAACCTAAATTAACCCAGGAATGATAATTGGTGTTGATGGGTGACATGGTCATATGATTTGAGGTTATATGCCAATCATGCCACAATCATGGTTTGTTTTTCAGGACTATTTTCCTAGCCCCACATGCCTTTCCAGGGCTAATTATCTCACTATGTCAACTTTCCCAACTCCCAATTTGTCTCCCTAACTCCAAACATCCTAGAAGAACCAAATTAACCAAACCCAAACATACTTCTCCTAGTAACCCAATGTTTTAAAAGAATTTGATGGCCAGAAACATCCTCATACCTATGTCCCATGTTATGAAAAAAAAAATCTTCTACCATGACATACTAAAAATCAAATTGTGCTCTGAATGATACTACCTAAAAAAACCTAACCTATGATACCATTTTTTCATGAACCAACCTGGGTTGACCCCAAACTAGTCACCTGAGTGAACCTATAAAGAGGCCTGAGAGGCATTCTGAATCCTCTTGGGATGGAGACGATGCTAAGGGAATCAATGAGAACCAATGGTAATGGTTTTGACTATTAGATAAAAAACATAGAGAATGAAAATTATAATCCCAACTCAAATACAATGAACAAACAGAACATCTTTACAAAAACTAGAGATATAACCAAACAAAACAAAAAGAAAACAAACCAGACCCAATGTCCACTAAATCTCCATGTGACCCCGATAGTCACCCATTTATCCCAACATAGTACCTTTCCAACATTTATTGGAAACATGATATAACCCTCACATGAGACTAAAAAAAAGATTGATGTATAGGTGTGAGTATCAAAATATAGTATGTGTTCCCCAGAAATCTATTCCCAATAAAATTCCATTAAATAAAAGATCCATCACTTCCAGGTTTCAAATACAATATATAAACATAGTTTTTATTTGTAACACCACGAGATTTTATGAAAAATATTCTTTTTAATTTCATTAATGTCTTGTGTTGTACGCTACACCAAAAGGATCTTGCACAACACGCATCCTTGACTTGCCTTTCATTACACGCAATCGCGAACTTCCTCGATAGCATGTGTAGTACGCAATACCAAATTTCACTAAACAACGATATGCTATTAAAATATTATTAAAACTAGCCGTTATGAATAGTAATAACCACTTTTTGAAATTTTGTAAATTTTATTTTTCAAAATGAATTTCATTTTTGGATTCGGAATATTGAAATTAGCTTAGGGTGAAATTTTGGTACTTTTCGGATAACTTTCATATTCTGATGAATAGTGAAAATTACTAAATTTTAATTAAAAACAACTTTTTTAATAGAAATAATTAATAGTGATAAATTATTAATTTGAGTGGTTTTAAAGTATATTTAGAATATATTTTTACAATTTAATACAATGTTGGTCATTGGATGTAATTTCACATTTAAACCTGTTATAAACTAGTGTCAATCTTTTGATAGTTATTATCTCTTAAAAACACGCTATTTGTTTTGACGACGAGAATTAATTTTTAAATTAGTTAATGCAACTGATACATTTTGAATTTGGTAAAATAGACATCATTTTTGAGTTCATAATATCAAATATAGCTTAGGCCTAATTTTTGGTATTTTTCTGAAAACTTTCAATTTTTGATGAATAGTGAAACCACTATTTGGTAGTTAAAAAAACTGAATTGTTCATAAAACTTAATTTTACCGCTTCTGTGAGTGGAATTTCAAAAATCCGAGAGACACGGTTAATATCAAGGACTAAAATGAGGTTCAATGAGATGAAAATAATTTTTGGTGAATAGTAACTTTTTACTTTTTTTACCACTGTTAAAAGTAAATAGTGTAATTAAGGGTAAAGATGATATTATTATTACCCTAACACATGTCCTAATTCTATTGGATAAGTGTAATTCGACCAAAAACAAACTTATGAATAAAATATGACCATTTAGGCCCACTTGGATTAGATTAGGACATTTATTATTAATTTATTTAAAGAAGGGTTAAAAGAGTTAAAATCAAAGTTTATTTACTAAAACATTTTTAATATGGGGTTATACATAAGATAAATTCGACTATAAATATTCATTAGAAATATAAAAAGATTTCCTACATAATGGTATTTTATTTGTAATTTTTAGACATTAAATAATTTAATTTATTTATGACACAATGATGATGCAGTAATTATCTTATTAATGAAATATTGACATAATTGATGTTATAAACACCAAAATAAATGTAATTTGAGACTTTTTATGAATTACACTAATTTTATATGTTACTATGATATATTAGTGTTGATTTAATCAACTTTTTTAGAACATATAATTCTGTTATGACTTTCAAAAAAATCATATATCAAATAGTGTCAAAATTGACACAAAATAGTTTTTAAATAAAATGTTATATTATTAATTGTTATTTTATTCCTAAAAATCTAAGGATCGGCCAAATGACTTAGATAAGGATATATATATTAATAATAAATAATTTGGGGTTCGTTTGGCATGTTATAGTAAGTGTATTAACCATATAGTGTAAGAACAAAAAAGACACGGTAAAAGTTAAATTATTTAACTTAGATATAAATCTAATTGATAAGGTTAAAATAATAACCTCAACTTGTCTAAATCCTATTGGTTGATAGGATTGCGACCCATCCCAACTTTAGCTTCGAAATAAGTCCCTTTGGAACCATTATAAACCGATTTTGACTTTAATATAAAATAATATTTTGAGATATTCCTAAGGTGCCCCTCTTCTCCCTTATAAAAGGACACCTCCTCCCCCTCCTCCTCACACCAATTTGAGCACTCAATCTTGGACAAACCCTTCCAAAATCCCTTCTCCACTTCTCTAGAATAATCCTAGAGGTCCTGGTCTTCTTCAAAGACCAATCTTAGTTCCCTAAGTGGAGGATTCAAAGAGGCGTTTCAAAGAAGAGGTAATATCCATTACCGATCTTTTCAATTTCTTTCTTCTTAAACTTCTTATTCTTTAGTTGTTTCATGATAAAGTAATAAAATAAGTATTACTTACATACTTATATGTTATTATAAATATGAAACAACCCTAATTCTCCTTCTATCCATCCTACGGAAAAATGAAATCACCGCGCGTGCGTACGTACGGAATACCGTCTCCACACCTTGGTGTAATCTATTTTCCTTCATCACCATACAAGGATGGGTATAATGGTGTAATGAGTAACTATATATGATAATTATAAAGTGATATTGATACTGAAATAGTATAAATACACTTAAATACAATTCCACAATCATGGGAACAATATCATCGCTGGTGCGTACGTACGGAATACCGTCTCCACGATATGATGCGACTCGTTCTACAAGATCATTATTACATAGTAATTATATAAATGAATTGAATGAATTGAATGAATAAATATGATATATTTTACACTAATACCATTCTGGATATAAGGTATCTATAACCTTAAAAGAAGAATAAGAATTTATTCGGCAAAACACGCATAAGAACAAAAGGCAATAAAGACCCGAGTAACAAGTAACAATGAAATATTACTAATAAGAAGCTAGGAATATGACCATATATGATATCATATAAGTATGTATGATTCTAGAATAAGTCAACAACATTATTTAAACCATTATACATGAGCTTCGGACACGTACAAAGCAAATCAGACCTAAGGTAAGGGAAATATCACAATCTCACTTTTATCCGAGATTGTTTTTACTTTGGTAATTACTGGGGTGTATTTTATCATACACATCCATGTTCCCTCAATATGTAATATTATTTCCATCCTTATACAATATTTTATATCCAATTTTACCCTTCGGTGAGTTTTTTGTAAAAGTTATGAAAGGAATCTTTTTTCGTTTTCATACGAGGTACTTTTTGACTTTTCCGACAAAAGTATGAGAAGAATGTTTTTTTTAACTTATACGTCATAAATGGATTTTTAAAACATTATTTCCAAGAAGCTTCCTTTATAAGTTTTCAAGTTTATTTTTAATCAACTTCTTTTAGTTTATAATTTTATGACTTGTCAAGAAAAGAAAAGTGTTTTTGAAGTAGAAAGGATATCTTCCTCAAGAATGGAGTTCAAATGTTTTATCAAAATTATTTTACATCTAAGATAATATAGGGTTCTATTTTTATCCCCATTATTACATTGATTTGATTATGTTGTGAGGGAATTATTTTTATGAAGTCATTTACCTTATATGATTTGTTTTATGATGTCATGATGTTTCAAGAATCCCATTTTTGTTACATGTGTTATGCGATGATGTATGATGTATGATTATGTGGAACACATAAGAAAGGATTCATTATAAGATGGGTGGGACCTATATCTCCTTCCAATGCATTGGGTAAAGATTTTATATCTCATGAGATAGACATGGCTGGAATGGTAGGTTATACCGGTTCAGTGAAACAGGACTGAAACGAGGGTTACTCGATTCAGAAAGGGACTTTGTCCACTACGATAGTCTTGGCAATGAGTCTTGACTAAAAAGAAATGATTCTCTATGATTATGTGTGAATTCCACCAAGTTTCATGTTTTATGTTATGATTATTGTGATTACATTTCACTGCCATGATTTATCCCATGTTATGAAATTATGCTCTCTTTTGCAGGTTAAGATTTCCAAAATGTTATGTTCATTTGAATATGATGTGATTGATATTTCTGTTGTTTACCCTTACTGAGCATTTGAGCTCACCCTTTTATGTTTTCTTTTCCCCAGGATATAAAGAAAGGTTTTAGGTAAAAAAAGGAAGATCTTTATGGGAGATGTTGAAGATCTTTCACCAAGATTAGAAGATTACGTTCCGGGTTTCCAAAGACACTAAACTATTACGATCCTTGTGTGTGTGTTTTTGTTATGTACTAAGTATTCCGCAAAAGTAATGTAATGTTCATGTACGTCAGGCTTCGGGTCTCTACACTTGGTATCAGAGGAAAGGTTTAGTCAACCTTTGGAAACTAGGATGCGAGAACTTTAGTGAGATCCCTAGAGATATTTCTAAGGTGTGTCTAGGGATGTCTCTAAGGTTAAGTATACATATAGGTTATAGTACTATAATTACGCTAATGATCATAGAATTAAACCTAAGATGTTAGATATTGAAGGTACTTCCCCTTTATTATGTTGTTTTCCCTAGCATTATTTTTGCCTCTCACACTATTCTTTTTGGGTTTTCGACGATGGCTGGAACCCGAAGGAACCGTGTTGATCAATGCAATGGACAATGCAATGATTTCCCTCCTGAACAAACAAATGTTATGGGATATGGAGTGAAAAATCTTATTGCTATAATTACACAAGCTATGAATCATTCTGAACTTCCTAATGAACAGAGAAGGGAACAATATTCTATTGAGTCCTTCATGAGGCAACGTCCACCTTCTTTCAATGGGTCTTCCGATCCACTTGTTGCTGAACAATGGATCAGTACCACTGAAAAGATATTTTCAGTTCTTCAATGTTTTGAACATGATAAAGTCATCTTAGCAGTATATCGTTTGGAAGGTGAAGCTGATCAATGGTGGAATCTTATCAAGAATACGAGGCCAAGAGATGAAATTGAGTCCATGGAATGGGAAGAGTTCAAGAACTTGTTTTTCAGTAAGTACTTCCCTCGTATTCTTCGAACACAGATGGAAAAGGAGTTTCATGAGTTGACGCAGAAGGATGATGAATCTGTTGGTATATACAAAGAGAATTTTACAAGACTTGCAAGGTATGCATCTGGCATTATCATCCAACCTGAAAGTAAAGTTGATCGATTTTTCAGTGGCTTAAAACCAATTCTTCGAAGGGCATTATCTATAAGAGACTTCAGTAGCTATGAAGAAATTGTGCGTTGTGCTATCAAGGTAGAAATGGAAGTTGGTGTTACATATCCATCTCATGGTTTTGACAAGAAACGAAAGATGGAGTTCAAGGAGAAATCTTAGAATAATGGTGAAAGGAAGATGAATGTTTCCTTATACACAATGTGTGGAAAGAAGAATGGTGGAGATTGTCTTAAAGGGACTAGAAAATGTTTTAAGTGTGGAAAAGAAGGTCATCGAGCAGCTGAGTGTCAAAGTAATGGAAAAGGGGTTTCTAATGATGTGAATAAAGAAAACACTGTAGAGAACGCACCACCAACACTTCAATGCTTCAAGTGCAAGGAAATGGGGCATTATGCTAATAAATGCCCTAATCCAAGGGTTAGTGATGATCGACATGAGCAACCTCTTAAGTCAAAGGATAAAGGGAAGTCACATGCGATCACTATTGGAGATGTTGAATATGAAAACGATGTGGTGGAATGATTAAGTGTTTATGTAATGGGATTCCAAAATAATGTTGTATTATGGTGTATTGGTATATTTATGTATTGGTCTAATATGGTATTCAAAGTGATTGAAATATTTTTGGAAATAAGACGATATGCGCATAATGAAGGGAAAATGAGAAAATGAAATGTTTAAAAGTATTCATGAGCTCATGATTGATATAAGGACTAAGTGATATCATGGTTTGATTATAAAGAATTTTGAGGATTTTGGTATGTGGAAAGTGTTAACGTTTAACTGCATTCATGTTTTCACTAAGGTTCAATGGGTATTCATTCTTCAAGAGAATACATGATTAAGGTATTCACATATTTGTAATTTGACCAACAAGATATATCTTATGATATATGGGGGAAAAATGATGGCATTCACGTGATTGTTCTGTGACATTTCAAGTAATCATTTTCTTTATACTATGAGCTTGGACCGAAGTATTTTAGATAAGCCTAAAGATTAGAATGGATTATGTTGTACATAAGTTAGGATAAAACTCTTTTCGATATTATTCATGGGATGTTATAATAATATAGCTATAGAAAAAGGACAACCTGCAGGACGGGCGACAGCCCATCGCGTCGGACAAGGCTGTGGGAATCGAACCCACAACCGAAATGCGACTGGCCTTTATCGCCTACCACTGGCCTACAAGAAGTCACTGTTTAGTAGAAACTAGTTTTATTTTATTATGCGGTATGATATATGAAGTATAAGTTCATTTTTGGAACCATATACGATTAATCTAACCATAAGATGAACTTATAACTTTTCAAACCTTTTGTTTGAGACAGATGGAATGACCCATCATTCTATTACATGATCTGCTAACACATCACGAATGAAAAATTCAACTTCATTTCTTTAAGAGATGAAGTGGAAATTGTCCAAAGAACGACCAATGGTGAGACTATACCGAAATCACGAAAGTATTTCTTCTAATTCCAATTTCATCAACTATAGGGAAACGATCTTGAAAACTAAAAATGTCGTCCTAGTGCTCTTATATCTGATTAGTCAGACGGTACCTTAGATCGTCACAAATTTATGGATTTGTGATTGTTGGATTTTCCATAGCCATGTTTTCTACCACTCTCCATCAGAACATGATGGTTAGATTTTTTTTCCATATCCGTATTTTCACCTATGTGGAAACCCAGTGATTAGTTTATTTGGGTAATCATTCCATTTCATACTTTAGTTTTTAAAGCCATGTTTTGGTATTCCTTTTTACGATGTGGGTTTCTATCAAATAAAATTTCAAATAGTAAACCATTTATAACCCCGACAAATTTCGAGGGCGAAATTCATTTTTAGGGGGGTAGAATGTAACACCCCGAGATTTTATGAAAAATATTCTTTTTAATTTCATTAATGTCTTGTGTAGTACGCTACACCAAAAGGATCTTGTACAACATGCATCCTTGACTTTCCTTTCATTACACGCAATCGTGAACATCCTTGATAGCGTGTGTAGTACGCAATACCGAGTTTCACTAAACAACGATATGCTATTAAAATATTATTAAAACTAGCCGTTATGAATAGTAATAACCACTTTTTGAAATTTTGTAAATTTTATTTTTCAAAATGGATTTCATTTTTGGATTCAGAATATCGAAATTAGCTTAGGGTGAAATTTTGGTACTTTTCGGAAAACTTTCATATTCTGATGAATAGTGGAAATTACTAAATTTTAATTAAAAACAACTTTTTTAATAGAAATAGTTAATAGTGATAAATTACTAATTTGAGTGTTTTTAAAGTATATTTAGAATATATTTTTACAATTTAATACAATGTTGGTCATTGGATGTAATTTCACATTTAAACCAGTTATAAACTAATGTCAATCTTTTGATAGTTATTATCTCTTAAAAACACGCTATTTGTTTTGACGACGAGAATTAATTTTTAAATTAGTTAATGCAACTGATATGTTTTGAATTTGGTAAAATAGACATCATTTTTGAGTTCATAATATCAAATATAGCTTAGGCCTAATTTTTTGGATTTTTCTGAAAACTTTCAATTTTTGATGAATAGTGAAACCACTAAGTGGTGGTTAAAAAAACTGAATTGTTCATAAAACTTAATTTTACCTCTTTTTTGAGTGGAATTTCGAAAATCTGAGAGACAAGATTAATATCAAGGACTAAAATGTGGTTCAATGGGATGAAAATAATTTTTGGTGAATATTAACTTTTTACTTTTTTTTACCACGGTTAAAAGTAAATTGGGTAATTAAGGGTAAAGATGATATTATTATTACCCTAAAACATGTCCTAATTCTATTGTACAAGTGTAATTCATCCAAAAACAAACTTAGGAATAAAATATGACCATTTAGGCCCACTTGGATTAGATTAGGACATTTATTATTAATTTATTTAAAGAAGGGTTAAAAGAGTTAAAATCAATGTTTATTAACTAAAACATTTTTAATATAGGGTTATACATAAGATAAATTAGACTATAAATATTCATTAGAAAGATAAAAATATTTCCAACATAATGGTATTTTATTTGTAATTTTTAGACATTAAATAATTTAATTTATTTATGACAAAATGATAATGCAGTAATTATCTTATTAATGAAATATTGACATAATTGATGTTATAAACACCAAACTAAATGTAATTTGATACTTTTTATGAATTACACTATTTTCTAGGTTACTATGATATATTAGTGTTGATTCGATCAACTTGGTTCGAACATATAATTCTGTTATGACTTTTACAAAAATCATATATCAAGTAGTGTCAAAATTGACACAAAATAGTTTTTAAATAAAATATTATATTATTAATTGTTATTTTATTCCTAAAAATCTAAGGTTAGTCCAAATGACATAGATAAGGATATATATATTAATAATATATAATTTGGGGTTCGTTTGGCATGTTATAGTAAGTGTATTAAACATATAGTGTAAGAAAACAAAAAGACACGGTAAAAGTTAAATTTTTTAACTTAGAGTTAAATATAATTGATAAGGTTAAAATAATAACCTCAACTTGTCTAAATCCTATTGGTTGATAGGATTTCGACCCATACCCACTTTATCTTCGAAATAAGACCCTTTGTAACCATTATAAATCGGTTTTGACTTTAATATAAAATAATATTTTGAGATATTCCTAAGGTGCCCCTCTCCTCCCTTATAAAAGGACACCTCCTCCCCCTCCTCCTCACACCAATTTGAGCACTCAAGCTCGTCCAACCCCTGCCAAAATACCTTCTCCACTTCCCTAGAATAATCATAGAGGTCCTGGTCTTCTTCAAAGACCAATCTTAGTTCCCTAAGTGGAGGATTCAAAAAGGCGTTTCAAAGAAGAGGTAATATCCATTACCGATCTTTTCAATTTCTTTCTTCTTAAACTTATTCTTATTTAGTTGTTTCATGATAAAGTAATAACATCAGTATTACTTACATACTGATATGTTATTATAAATATGAAACAACCCTAATTCACCTTCTATCTATCCTACGGAAAAATGAAATCACCGCGCGTGCGTACGTACGGAATACCGTCTCCACGCCGTGGTGTAATCTATTTTCCCTCATCACCTTACAAGGATGGGTATAATGGTGTAATGAGTAACTATATATGATTAGTATAAAGTGATATTGATACTGAAATAGTATAAATACACTTAAATACAATTCCACGATCATGGGAACAATATAATCGGTCGTGCGTACGTACGAAATACCATCACCACGATGTGATGCGACTCGTTCTACATGATCATCATTACATAGTAATTATATAAATGAATTGAATGAATAAATATGATATCTGTTACACTAATACAATTCTGGATATAAGGTATCTATAACCTTAAAAGAAGAATAAGAATTTATTCGGCAAAACACGCATAAGAACAAAAGGCAATAAAGACCCTAGTAACAAGTAACAATGAAGTATTACTAATAAAAAGCTAAGAATATGACCATATATGATATAATATCAATATTTATGATTCTGGAATAAGTCAATAACATTATTTAAACCATTATACAGGAGCTTCAGACACGTAAAAAGCAAATCAGACCTAAGGTAAGGGAAATATCACAATCTCACTTTTATCCGAGATTGTTTTTACTTTGGTAATTATTGGGGTGTATTTTATCATCCACATCCATGTTCCCTCAATATGAAATATTATTTCCATCCTTCTACAATAGTTTTTATCCAATTTTACACTTCGGTGAGTTTTTTGTAAAAGATATGAAAGGAATCTTTTGTCGTTTTGGTACGAGGTACTTTTTGACTTTTCCGACAAAAGTACGAGAAGAATGTTTTTTTAACTTATACGGCATAAATGGATTTTTAAAACATTATTTCCAAGAAGATTCCTTTATAAGTTTTCAAGTTTATTTTTAATCAACTTCTTTTAGTTTATAATTGTATGACATGTCCAGAAAAGAAAAGTGTTTTTGAAGTAGAAAGGATATTTTCCTCAAGAATGGAGTTCAAATGTTTTATCAAAATTATTTTCCATCTATGATAATATAGGGTTCTGTTGTTATCCCTATTATTACATTGATTTGATTATGTTGTGAGGGAATTATTTTTATGAAGTCATTTACCTTATATGATTTTTTTATGATGTCATGATGTTTCAAGAATCTCATTTTTGTTACATGTGTTATGCGATGATGTATGATTTATGATTATGTGGCACACATAAGAGAGGATTCATTATAAGTTGGGTGGGACCTATATCTCCCTCTAATGCATTGGGTAAAGATTTTATATCTCATGAGATAGACATGTCTGGAATGGTAGGTTATACCGGTTCAGTGAAACAGGACTGAAACAAGGGTTACTCGATTCAGAAAGGGATTTTGTCCACTAAGATAGTCTTGGCAATGAGTCTTGACTAACAAGAAATGATTCTCTAAGATTATGTGTGAATGCCACAATGTTTCATGTTTTAAGTTATGATTATTGTTATTACATTTCACTGCCATGATTTATCCCATGTTATGAAATTATGCTCTCTTTTGCAGGTTAAGATTTCCAAAATGTTATGTTCTTTTGAATATGATGTGATTGATATTTCTGTTGTTTACCCTTACTGAGCATTTGAGCTCACCCTTTTATGTTTTCTTTTCCCCAGGATATAAAGACAGGTTTTAGGTAAAAAATGAAGATCTTTATGGGAGATGTTGAAGATCATTCACCACGATTAGAAGATTACGTTCCGAGTTTCCAAAGACACTAAACTATTACGATCCTTGTGTGTGTGTTTTTGTTATGTACTAAGTATTCCGCAAAAGTAATGTAATGTTCATGTACGTCAGGCTTCGGGTCTCTACATTATTAACACATTTACTATTTAGAAAATCTGACCCATTTCCATTACCATTTAAATAACGTTTTTTTTTTCAAGAGAAGAGGATTTATCTTTTATAGAAATATAGAGTAATTGAAAGGATTGATGTTCACTTAAAAAATATGGAAGTGAGTGTAAACCATTTTCAAAAATCTAATATAAAAAATAAAACAAATTACTCACTTTTACTAAATGAATATTAATATATCATAAAAGGGGGTATGAAAAATAACCACACAATAAGGGAAATAGAAAAAGGAATGCATGAACCCATACTAGTTTTGGAACCAAATTTATCCACCACTAAAAATAAAGCTCAAGGGGAACATGGGAATACCTTGAATCTCTATGAATAATCTATAACATACTAAAACTTGATTCATAACATTGGAATTACTCACCTGATGACATGAATATGCCCACTTTCTTGGTCTTACGATACCTGGACCAAATGAGGGGCACAATCCCAAAGTAGAGTAGCATCCATACTATGGTCCACTAGCCATAAAAATCCTAAGATACTATAATAGTTAATCTCAATTAAATCCACATGTTATGCATGGTTCTAATGTCAAGACTAGAGACGATGTGAGCTAAGCCGTACCAAAAACCCAACCACTCGGGAATATATAAATCAAACACAACCATCACACAACCAAACAATGATGCATCACCCCACATGTCACCCCAAGAGATATTTCCAAAAATTGCTTAAAACATCTAAAATGAGGTACATCCCAAATGAGGACCTCATATTCCCATTATCATCAAACACGTCAAGAGGTGCATCCCAATTATATTTGTCAAGAAGTTAATTTTATATAAGATCTAAATGGGCTTCAAGAAACCATTGACCTTAAAACACGCCCAAAATGATGAAAATTCATAAATTGAAATCCAGAAAAAAAAAGTTTGAGGAATGAAAACAAATTTACCAAGCCAAAACCATCCTTTATGAAGCAAAAATTCCTTTTAATGGCCATCTGTGCATTTCGAGAGACACTTGTTGTGATATATTTAATAAAAAAACTCAATAAAATTCAAAAAAAGATTGAAATAACCTCATTTCACATCATATGATTATTCTATAAATTATATTTCACAATTAATTCTAAAAATAAGGTGAAAAATAAAAGCACTTGATGATTCATAAATTTAAAGGCTAAATAAAAGGGAAACCTACATCAATCAAAAAACACTTTGATAATGGAAACCAAAGAACAGAAAGTTTTCAAGAATAAATAACCCCTAATAATATCCTTAGGAACATAACACCCCCAAATTAAAACCCAATATTACATGATCTTTAGACACAAGTGAACAAGGTAGAAATGAAACTCAAGAGAATTGGAAGAAGAAAGAATAAGAAGAGAAGAATACATAGAGAACTAAACCCCAAAAATGAATTAATCACTTCATCCCACCCTTGTCAGAGTAGTGGATGTATGGGGAAAGAGATAGAAGCCCCATTTAGATATGCATGAGCCAAATTGGGAAGAATATTATGATTTGGGTTAAAATTTTGAAGAGGGTTAAAGGGTAAATTTATATTTTTAGGACACATGGGAAAAGCACGTTGTTAGACCACAAGGTTCCCCAAATTGTGCACTAACTGTGTTCCCCCTTATTGGAAACAATGGGTACCTGAATGGGTTGACTACATGGTTTGGAAAACCCTGAACCTACCACACAACATGGTTCTGACAAAAATTATAAAACTATGCACATGTCTTCTGTACGTTTTCTAACCATGATAAAGTATTTTCACCCACAATTGGAGACGCCCATGGACTTGTACAATTTCTTCTAGGAGCTTCATGGGTTGAACTAAACCATTTTAATTCCATGAAAATAAAATAGTTCCCATTCAAAATGAACTGTAAAATAACTCATCTTTTAGAGTCTTCGTGATTACCCCTTAACCATGAACCTATGCAATTAAAAATAATAAAAATATATTAAAACTCATCATTTCTATCTGAAATAACATAAAATTAAAAGAGAATAAAAATAATAAATTATAAACCAAAATAAAATAAGGGAAAAAACTAGGGTGTGACATTGCTAAAAAATCTATGGTCGTCCTTTTTGAAAAATCATTCATCATGAGAGATTGGTAATCTAATTCATTGATGGTGTATCCCTAAGAAAATAGGAATTGTTAATTAATGAGTGACTCTGAATAATTAATGAAAAAAATATATGGTCATCATTTTTGAGATTAGGGTTATTGAGAATTTTCTCTATTATTCATTAAGTCGCACCATCAAATTGATTCTTAAAACATGGAATAGATTCATTAATATAAGAGATGGTCTCATCTTGGAAGTGAAATTTTAGGGGAAATACTTCTGAGGTTTGGTGCATGGTAATGAAATATGTTGGAATATTTCCTTTAAAACCCATTTGATGGATTAACCTAGTGTAAAAATAATGAAGGATCACTACTCGCAATTCCAATCATCCAATAAATGGGGATAGTTATGGATATATTTCATTAGATCAATGAGGTAGATTAGTTCGTTCTCATTGTTATAGAGATTGTTACATATCTTTTGGACCATCAAGACCACATAGATTTATTTCTTAATAATGAGAGAATTTTTTGTTTAAGTGTCAATAATCATATGACTAACATAATATTGGATATTCTCCTTTCCTTCACTAGTCTTTGAAACCAAGAGGGAACTAAGGTGTGGTTACAGGTATTTCCTGTAAAATACCAAAGGTTTACCATAGATAGGTGGAATTAGAACTAGGGTTCATAATGAATAATTATTTATTTCATCAAACACATCATGACATTACTCATCCCATTTATAAGAAACGCCTTCCTTTGTTATTCTGGAAAATGGATTCCAATTTATTTTTAAATGAGTGAAAAAAATAAATATAGGTTAGATATCTTTGAAGGCCCTATGGATCTATCATATTTCATAGAGACGTAATTTTTCTAATATTCAGGATCGTTTACCATTTAATATTGATTCCACTACAATTTAAGGTAAATATAAGAAAAATCTTTGAGGTAAAACTAAATTAAATGTTTATGGGATTCATTTACAGGAAGTGGACACATAGAATTTCAATCACTTTCTAATAATCAATTAAAGGGTCCTAGAGCTAGTTATTTGATCACCATGTCATATATGTAGTATTATATCAGTGTTCTAATTAAGTAATTGAATATTTGGTTCCTAGAAATCTCATAGGATTCCCCATAATTATTTTAATTTAATGGTATCAATCTGTAGAAGTAGGTCCCCTAGGGTTACATGAATGTGGAAGCTTCTTAATATTTCGGGACTATCCATGTTAAAAAAATATCTAGATAACTCATCACTGAATGAAAGAGGTTGGAACCCAGTAGTTATATAGATCAGTCATTCTATAACTAGGAGTGGAAATTTATCCCCTAGGAAGTGGAATTTAATTTTATAGAAGTTCATTTGGACTCTGATTGGTATGTTCTTCTTCTATAATAGGATAATATTGGATAAGAACATTTGTTGTAAACCTTCAAAATTAATCTCTCCTTTATTATATTTCTACTTAATCCTCAACCATGAAACCACAGGAAGATAAATTTTTATATACACTATTTTGAATCCATGGTGGCCAAAGGGATAGCCTTGATTATGGATGTTGACCAGGGGTTACTGCCATGGTATCTCTATGGTGTTCCATTTGAATTTTTGTGATGTTTTTTATGATTGAAACATACTTCCATTTCTATTGGAGTTAAATGATAGGAATAATCAACATTTTCCTTGGATATTACAAGTTTTCGAATATTACATGTGTTCAATATTCACTAATTTTTGAAACAACACCCTTAAAGGTAGGTGGGGACTTGTCCAAATCCTCTTCATTGCCAGAATTATAATGAAATAAAGGAGGAGATTATTACCAGCCCCCAAAATATTTTTCATAGAATCTTTTCTTCAGTGCAGTGTTAGAATATTTAGAGGCAATTCCTTATCCTTTTATCTATTTAGAGACCATGATTGTGAAAATTGTGGCTCTTATCCCATGTGTTCTTCATTGAAGTATTATACCCTTAATGTCAAAATAATTTTTCTTGGTTTAATTACAATAGGTCAAACCAAATATTTAAAAAAATGATGGTGATGTTGATTGATAGATAAAGGGATTAACTTTTTGTATGCAAGGGGTGGGATTTCAAAGTTTCAAAGGTCTCTTTCCTTTATAACAAAAGGATATTATTTGAGAGAATCGTTTTTAATTAAGAATGATGAAATAGTTCATGTGATCTAGGATTATTACATCCATATGTTGTATAGGAAATATAATACTACTCTTCAAGTCTTTCTAGGACTAAAATGAGGAAGGTGTCTGATCATTTGGATCATTAAAACATTATGTTACTAATCCTAGGTCTACTTTCCTTACCACTTGTAGTACCAAACATTAAGTTAGTGGTATTCACATTAAGTGAATGGATGAAAATAACTTAGGAGTACCCATAATCTACAATTTATGGTTTTCTTGATATAATTGTGATATGATGAGGGGAATAATACATTCATGTGTATATATATTCTTCCTAGTAAGTTATTGAAGTTAGTGTTCAATAAGGTAACAAGGAATTACATAATTAATACCAAATATCCAGAATAGGTATCCATCTAAATCTCTTCATTCTTATTTTTCTCAAAATTCTTATATCCATCGTCATTAGGATACATAGGGATAGATTAGTCTCAATAAACATTGGATTGTGAATCCCTAGGGATGAGGTTAATCTAAGATCCAATGTCCACTAGGCACTGGTGGACATCATCATTGTTGAGATGAACTGAGACATAAATATGGAGAATATAACCTAGAATATTGGTGCTCTGATCTTCCCTATGTATGGAGAAGATGTCCAATATATACTCATGTCCATCTTCTTCTACATTGTAAGCTTTAATAGTGGAAATTTCAGGATCAAAATGAACATAAATTTTCAGATTCTTGTTAAGGGATTTATGAATATCCTTTAACATATAGAAGATGTTAAATGTTGAAATCCTAGTTTGAATTGTAGTAAATTTCATGGTCACATAAATATTATGATCTAGGGGTATGTTCTTTCTCTCGAGTAATCTTTCCTTCATATGAATTGTGGGGGAATAGTTGACTAAGGTAGTGTAACCTAACTTGTATTCACCACAATCTATTATCAAATAGATTGTTATTCTTGAACCTTATGTGTCAATGGTTGAACATTTATTAGATTTTGAAGATCTAAATAGCCAACCAAACTGATGGGTTTTGGAGCACCACTATAGGATGATTCAATAGAAGATTATGAATGATGATCATTGATAAATACATAATATTTGGTATTATAAGCAAAAGACTATCAAGGATGGAACCTCGGGTGTTCAACTTATTGATGTAGAATATTACCTTACCCCAATCACACTGATGAGAAGAATTTGGAAGCTTATTTTGACATGATTAATTCTTATGATCGACATAAAAATATACCAAGATGATGGTGTTGAAGGAGGAAAATTCATTCTCTTCATTAAAGGATACCTTCATAATCTAGTGACTCATGGAAATTTTTCCGTAGGAGGGGTAATGAATCCGTAAAAGTGAAAAATAATTTAATCTCTAGTGAAGATTTTCTATTATATTTATGAGGGAAGTGATATCAGTTTTTATCCATGGAAATATGGGAAGATGATGGAGTGGTTGAGGGATAAAATATGACCATGAAATGTGCCAGCTATTTTATCTTAGAATGAATAATCATGTTGGATCAAACAATAAACTTATGGGATAACCATTCAATGAAATTATAAGATCCTCTATTAGATAATTTTTTATATTCTTCTAGAATATTCATCTTCATTGGGGATTGTCTGTACATATGTGACTTCTTCTGGAGGATCACCCTGCTCCATTGTACTGTGGTCTACATGGTCTTGGATTTAATCCATGAAAATGAAACACTCTTTGATGGTGCACCCAGGGAGTCAATGGTAGGAGAAATATTTGAAACAAATCATTAACTCAGAATCTTTCAACTTCTAGATTATTGGAATATTTAGTATGTTATTCTCTAGGGTGTTGATAAAGAATCCAATGCATTTGTCATTATTGGAAGAGTTAACCATATATATTTGTTTCATTAAAATAACTATGGGTTCTTAAAACTAACATTGACCCTTGGAAATATTCAAAGGGAGAGGATATTCCTATTGAGGTTTATTGTTTTTGGGCTCCTAGGGCTAGGTTTTGTAAGAAGCATTGCTATATGTGATTGTATCGTCGTTCTCTATCATGGGATTTCATGATATAGCAGGAGGTGATAATGGTTGAGAGCATTTCTTGGTCTATTGTATGGCCTCCTTAAGTCATTGAGATATGTCTCAAAAAATTCCTAGAACCCATAATGATTATTTTGGGAGATGAAAGTCCAAACCAACACATCTCAATAATTATCCATACCCATCAACAAAAACAATTCTAAGGGAAATTTAATTTCAAGAGAGTATTTAATACCCTTACACCTTATTATGGAGTATATGGGACATTCATAATCATGTTTAATACACTTATAGAGGTCATTGGTACTTGTTATGACCAGTATATAGTTGAACCGAGATGGGAATTGAAGATGGAGATCCTCCTCATTTATGATGGATCCAACTGTTAGATGACTATAAAATATGATAGATTGTACTTTCATGTTCTAGAAAAAGAATCTAATCATGGATACCACAAACTACTTAGGTATTACCAACATTGGGCTACACAGAGTGGTAAGGATGGCTTGGTGTTATTCTGGGCCCCATGTACAATTGAAGGAGGTGAATCTAGGGATACCAATGTCTAGTGGTATAAGAACATGACCCACCCTTACTGTTTATAGATTTCGATAAGGTTATACAAATTCTCTTGGAATCTATAATACATTTAGATGAGTGGAAAGAGAAAATGTCACGTTATTATGGGGGGTATTGGCATGTATCTTCACCCTGATTGGTCTGTGGGAACGTGAAGCAAAGTGGATGTGATCTAAAGGTGTGATTCCACAACAATACATCCGAGGGGATGCCAAAAAAAAGATTAGTAAATACCTAAGGTGAAAATATAATCAACATTTTTTTATAATTGGATAGTTGAAACCACATTCTTCTTCCTTAGATAGTCAACTAAGTATTATCATTTATCGAGATTCTATTGGAATATTAATAGAATTATTTCATAAATCTTCCCAATTAGATAGATACCCACTTAAGAGTTTAAAAATGTGTATTTTGTATCCCTAGAGATCCAAAATAAAATTTCAAATTCATAATTTTTTGGGGTTTTTGAGATATCTCAGATGAACTATTGGATTTTGAAATTTCAATACCATTATTAAAGTTCCTAAGGATGGCCAAATGTGCCTCGGTTGGAATTCTTGAGGCTCGTGGCATATCTCCGCTATTTGATAGAAACAAATATAGAAAGTTTTTATTGATGTTTTTTATACATTCAATTAATATCATCATACTCATGCTTTTCATAACAAAAATCTCAGTCTTAGTCATCCAAGGGATTGACAGTGATGACATTCACCATGGAGGTGGTTAGTGTTCGAGAACAGAAAATATCGCCTAATGGATCAACTTGAATTATGTGATTTTATCTCACCGAAGAAATAACATTAATGGGAACATATTTCCCCCAAAATATTTTCTATAATTTTGTAGATACCACTTCCATGATCTCATGAATCTATTAAATAATTCTATATAATTCCATTGGATACTCAAGTAGTACCCATATGTGTCAGGTCACAAAACCACTATAAGAGTAGAATAATTGACTTTTAGTGCTAACGATTAAGGTATTAAATGATCTTCTGAAATCATAATTATGTTAGTTTATGTACCAAAATATGATTTAATATCTTTCCCAAATTATTCCATAGGCTTTTTGTGTGATTCTAAAAAAAATCCTAGAGGGTGATGTGTGAGGTCACTAGTGGAAAAACCTAACTAGAAATAGGTAGGTGGCCAAGATTTGGAATAGAATTTCATTATCTAGCACTTTATTAGGAGTCTATTATTACGCTCTATTACCCTAATCATTAATACATAACATCCAGGATGTTTTGGGAGGAAGGGATATAAACATACTTTTTCATTTCTCTTTATATTAGGGAAACATCACTCGAGGTATTCTTCCTTAGGATGATATGGATCCCTTTAGATATAATTCCAACATCACCATCATATTGTTTGATTTTTAAGGGTTTTTTCCTCGGATTTGATTTATAATTTCTCAATAATGGTGATTAGAGATTGAAAATCTACCTCACTGATGGTGTATCCCTATGAAAATAAGAATTGTTAATTCATGAGGTCCTCTGAATAATTAATTAAAAAATATCTATGGTTATCCTTTTTGAGATTACGTTTATTGAGACGTCCCCCTATTATTCATTAAGACACACCATCAAATTGATTCTTTAAACATGGAATAGATTCATTGATGGAAGAGCTGGTGTCATTTTGGAAGTGAAATTTTAGGGGAAATTCTTCTGAGGTTGGGTGCATTGGTAATGAAATATGTTGGAATATTGCCTTTCAAAACCACTTGAGGGATGAACCAAGTGTAAAACTAATGAAGGATCAATACTCAAAATTCCAATCATCCTATAAAAGGGGATATTTGTGGATATATTTCATTACATCAATGAGGTATATTAGTTGGTTCTCATTTTTATAGATATTGTTACACAGCTTTTGGACCATGAAAACCACAGAGATTGATTTCTTCTTAATGTGAGAATTTTTTGTCTAAGTTTTAATAATCATGTGACTGAGATAATATTAGATATTCTCCATGCCTTAACTAGTCTTTGAAACCAAGAGGGTACTGAAGGGTGGTTACAGGTAATTCATTTAAAATACCAAAGGTTTACCGTAGATAGTTGGAATTAAAACTGGGGTTCATAATGGTTAATTATTGATTTTATAAAACACATATTGACATTATTCATCCCATTTATAATAAATACCTTCCTTCGTAATTCTGGAAAATGGATTCCAATTTATTTTTAAATGAGTGACCAAAAAATATAGTATAGATATCCTTGAAGGCTCTATGGATCCAACATATTTCATAAAGATGTAATTTTTTAATATTCATTATCATTTACCATTTAATCTTGATTCCTCTATAATGTAAGGTAAATATAAGAAACATATTTTTGGTAAAACTAAATGCACTTGTTATGGGATTCATTTTCAGGAAGTGAACACATATAATTTCAAACACTTTATAATGATAAATTAAAGGGTCCTAGAGCTAATGTGATTTGATCAACATTTCATATATGCAGTATTATATTAGTGTTCTAATTAGAGACTTGAATATTTGGTTCCTAGAAATCTGATAGTTTTTTCCATAATTGTTTTAATTTAAGGGTATCAATCTCTATAAGTTGTTCCCCTAGGGTTACATGAATGTAGAAGATTCTTCATATTTAGGTAGTATCTATATTAAAAATATATCTAGATAACTCATCCTTGAACTAAAGAGTTTGGAACTCAGTAGTTACATAGATAAGTTATTCTATAACTAGGAGAGGAAATTAATCCCCCATGAAGTGGAATTTAATTTTATAGAAGTTCATGTGGACTCTTATTAGTCTATTCTTCTTCTATAATATGACAATATTGGATAAGAACTTCTGATAATAAACCTCACAAATTAATCTCTCCTTTATCATATGTCTACTTCATCCTGAACCATGATACCACAGGATGATACATTTTTATATACACAATTTTGAATCCATTCTGGCCAATGGGATGGCCCTGATTATGGATGCTGACCAGGGGTTCGTGCCCTTGTATCTCCATGGTGTTCCATTTGAAATTTTTGTGATGATTTTTATGAATGTAACATAATACCATTTATCATTGAGTTATATGATAAGAATAATCAACATTTTCCTTGGATATTACATGTTTCCCAAGATTACATATGTCCAATCATCACTAATTTTTGAAACTACTCCCTTAAAGATAGGTGGGGACTCATCCAAATCCTCTTCATCTCCATAATTATAATGAAATTAAGGAGTATATGATTACCGGGCCTCGAAATTATTTTCATGGAATATTTTTTTCTGTGTAGTGGTAGAATATTTAGAGGCAACAACTTATCCTTTTATAATTTTAGGGACCATGATTATGGAAATTGTGGCCCTTATACCATGTGTTCTTCATTAAAGTATTATACCCTTGATGTCAATATAAATTTTCTTGGTTTATTTCCAATAGGTCAAACCTAATATTTAAAACAGATTATGGTGATGATTATTGTTAGATAAAGGGATGACCTTTTTGTATGCAAGGGGTGGGATTTCGAAGTTTTAAAGGTCTCTATTATTTATAACAAAATGTGATTATTTGAGAGAATATTTTTCTATTAATAATGACTAAATATTTCTTGTGGTCTAGGATTATTACTTCTATATCATGTATAGGAAAGATAATACTACTCTTCAAGTCTTTCTAGGAATTAAATGAGGCAGGTGTCAGATCATTAGGCCCATTGAAACATTATGTTACTAATCCTAGGTCGACTTTCCTTACCACTTTTAGTACCCAACATTATGTTAGTGGTATTCACATTAATTGAATGGATGAAAAAAACTTGGGAGTATCCACAATCTTCAATTTATGGTTTACCTGATATAATTGTGATATGATGATGTGAATAACACATTCATGTGTATCTATGTTCTTCTGAGTAAGTTATTTAAGTTAGTGTCCTATAAGGAAACCATGAATTCCATAATTAATACCAAATATCCAAAATAGGTATTCCTCTAGAACTTTTTATTTGTATTTTCTCACAATAATTATATCCATCATCATTAGTTTAGACAGGGATTGATTAGTCTCAATAAAAATTGGATTGTGAAGCCCTAAAGATGAGGTTAATCTAACATCCAATGTCTTCTGGGAACTGGTGGACATCAACATTGTTGAGATGAACTAAGACATAAATATAGATAATATAACCCAGAATAATGGTTCCCTGATCTTCCCTACTGATGGAGATGAAGTCCAATAAATACTCATGTCCATCTTCCTCTACATTGTTTGCTTTAATAGTGGAAAATTCAGGATCAAAATGAACTTAAATTTTCTGATTCTTATTAAGGGATTCCTGAATATCCTTTAACTTATAGAGCATGATAAATTTTGTGATCATAGTAAGAATTGTAGTAAATTACATGATCACATAAATCTTTTGATCTAGGGGAATGTTCTTTCTCCCGAGGGATATTTCCTTTCTTGGAATTGTGGGGGAACATGTGACTAAGGTAGTGGAACCTAACTGGTATTCACCAAAATCTATTTTCATATATAATGTTATGGTTGAACCTTATGTGTCCATGGTTTAACCTTTATTATATTTAAAAGATCTAAATAGTCAACCAATCTGATGGGCTTTGGAGAACCATTGGAGGATGATTCTATAGAAGATTATGAATGATGATTGTTGATAAATACAATCCATTTGGTCTTATTATCAAAAAAACAATCAAGGATGGAACCTCAAGTGTTCAACTTATAGAATTAGAATATTTCCTTACCCCAATCATGCTGATGAGATGAATTGGGAAGATTATTTCGACATGATTCATTATTATGATCGACATAGAAACCTACCAACTGATGGTGTTGAAGGAGGAAAATTCATTTCCTTCATTAATGGATACAATCATAATCTAGTGACTCCTGGAACTTTTTCTCTAGGTAGGGGAATGAATCCATAAAGTTGAAAACCAGTTTATTCTCTAGTGAAGATTTTTTATTATCCTTATGTGTGAAGGGATATATTTTTTTATCCTTTGAAGGATGGGAAGCTGATGGAGTGGTTGAGGGACACCATATAACAATGGAATGTGCCTGCTTGTTTTGTTCAGAATGAATAATCATGTTGCATCAAACATAAACTTTTGGGATAACCATTCATTGAAATTATAAGATCCTCTATTAGAGAAGTTTTTACATTCCCCTAGAATATTCATCTCTACTGGGGATTGTCTATACATATGAGGCTTTTTCTGGAGGATCACCCCACTCCATTGTACTATACTCTACTTGGTCTTGGATTTAGTCCTTGAAAATGAAACACTCTTTGATGGTGCACCCATGGAGTCTTTGGTAGGGGAAAGAGTTGAAAAAATCATTAACATGGCATCTTTCAACTTCTAGATTATTTGAATATTTAGTATGTTATTCTCTAGGGTGTTGATAAAGAATCTAATGGATTTTTCATTACTGAAAGAGTTAACCCTATACATTTTTCTCATTAAAATTACCATGGGTTCTTAAAACTAACATGGACCCTCGGAAATAGTAAAAGGGAGAGGAAATGCCTATTGAGGTCTATTATTATTGGGCTCCTAGGGCCAGGTTTGGTAAGAAGCTTTTCTATATGTGATTGAATCCTCATTCTCTATCATGGGATTGCATGCTATAATATGAGGTGATAATGGGAGAGGCCATTGCTTAGTCTACTGAATTGCCTCCATAATTCATTGAGATATGTCTCAATGAATTCCAATAACCCATATTGATTCTTTTGGGAGATGAAAGTCCAGACAAACACATATCAATAATTATCCATAAACATCACCAAAAACAATTCTAAGGGAAATAGAATTTCAAAAAATTATTTAATACCCTTACACCATATTATGAAGTATATGGCACATTCATAATCATGTTTAATACATATATAGAGGTCATTGATACTTGTTATGCCCATTATATAGTTGAATTGAGAGGGGAATTGAAGATGGATATCCTCCACATTTGTGATGGATCGAACTGCTAGATGATTAAAAAATCTGATAGATTGTACTTTCAAGTTATGGAAAAAGAATTTGATCTTGGATACCACAAACTACTCTAGTATTACCATCATTGGGCTACACAGAGAGGTAAAGATGGTGTGTTGTTGTTCTGGGCCCTATGTACAATTGAAGGAGGTGAATCTAGGGCTACTAAATGCTAGTGGTAGAGGAACATGATCCACCCATATTGTTTATAGATTTTGATAAGGTTGTACCAATTCTCGTGGAATCAATAAGACATTTGGGCAAGTGGAAATAGAAAATTACATTTTATTAATGGGGTATTAGAATGTATCTTCACCATGATTGGTTTTTGGGAAGGTAAATAGAAGTGGATGTGATCTAAAGGTGTGATTACACAACAATACATCAAAAGGGGAGGCACAAAAAAAGATTAGGAAATATCTTAGGTGAAAATATAATCAATAGTTTTCCCTAATTGGATAGTTGAAACCACATTCTTTATCCTTAGAGAATCAACTGTGGATTATCTTCTATCGAGATTCTATTGGGATCATAATAGAATTATTTTATAAATCTTCACAATTAGGGAGATACCCACATAGGTGTTTAAAAATGAGTTTTTTGTATCCCTTGAGATCCAAAATAAAATATGAAATTAATAAATTTATTCACTTTCTTGATATATCTTAGATGAACTATTGAATTTAGAAATATATATACCATTATTAAAGTACCTAAGGATGGTCAAATGTGCCTTGGTAAGAATTATTGAGGCTCGTGGAATATCTCGTCTATTCGATAGAAACAAATATTGAAAGTCTTTTTGTTCTTTTGATATAATCAATTTATATCAACCTCTACATGTTTTTCATAACCAAAATATCAGTCTTATTCATCGAGGGGATTGACCATGATGACATTCACTATGGATGTTGTTAGTGGTTGAGAACAGAAGATATTGCATAATGAATCAACTTGAATTATGTGATTTAATCTCACTAAAGAAATAACATGAATGGGAACATATTTCCCCCCAAATATTTTCTATAATTTGGTAGATTCCACTTCCATGATCTCATGAATCATATTAAATAATTCTATATAATTCCATTGGATACTCAAGTAGTACCCATATTTTTCAAGACACAAAACCAATATGAGAGTAAGAACATTGACCTTTTAGAGCTAACGATTAAGGTATTAAAGTATCTTGTTGCATCATAATTATGTTATTTTATGTACCAAAATATTATTTAATATCTCCCATAAATTATTCAATATGCTTTTTGTGTGATTCTCAAATAAAATCCTATAGGGTGATGTGTAAGGTCACAGTTGGAAAAACCTATCTAGAAACGGGTAGGTGGCCAAGATTTACCATATAATTTCATTATATATCACATTATTAGGAGTTTAATATTATTCATTATTACCCCAATCATTAATACATAACACCCATGAAGTTTTGAGAGTAATGGATATAGACATACTTTTTTCATTCCTCTTTATATGTGAGAAACATAACTCAAGGTATTCTTCCTTAGGATGTGATGGATCCCTTTAGATATAATTCCAACATCACCATCATATCTTTTAATTTTTAAGGGTTTGTTTCCTCTGGTTGGGTTTATAATTTCTTAATCATGTGGATCTCAATCGAATGATATTCCTTGTTTGAGGGTGCTAAACCAGAATATGATATCGCTACAACTTCTAATGTGATGTTAGATAGAAGGGAATTAAAATTTAGTGGGGAAGGACACAAAGAGAGTCTATGAAGTGAATATAGTATATAATCAATATAATTAATCATATAAAGGTAAATTAAAACCTACTTCGCCTCATCTTTGGTAATGGTCATCCTCAGATGATGGGTAGCTTAACTTAGTTATGGAGGTGGGTATGGGAATAACTCTCTAGAATCAATAGACGAATCAAATTATAAAAGATATTTAAATCCTAATAAAGATCCCATTTACCCTTCCTCTAGTTTTATTTTTTATGTTATCCATAAACAAACAAATATGAGTTACAAGTGGTCCTACCATTATTATAGTTGTTGGTGTCATGATAAAGGTTTTTTTTGCGATGGATGGTATCCCCTCAACCCTGGGGAGGGCCTTTATGGTGGTGGGGTTTTTTCATTTGGAGTTACTTTTACCAATATCAAAAGTGTAAATAGGTTGGGATAGTTGACCCACCATACCCAATGGGTGATTGGGATCATGATCTAAGTCTGGAAAAGATGTCTCCCAGCATATTAATACAAAATTTAATGGGTGAATCAATAGTGTTAGGTTTTAAATGATCTATAAGAGGAGATTTGTGACTCCCACATTATCAGGTGATTTATTATTTTTTATAAATTTTTGAGATTTCATAATTCATGGGATTAGTTTTAAGATTTTTGGTAAATTATGAAGTGGTTTTTGAGAGAGTTCTAGTTTTTTTATAAGGTTTCATTTGGAGATTTGGGAAATAGTATAGTGATTTGATCCCAAATACGTAGTGGTGTGTACTACGGTGTCGGGCCTTGAAGGAGTTATTTTTTAGGTAAAAAAAATTTATACATGGTAATGCCATGTGTAAGGGATATGGCATGTCCTAATCGTGAAATTTGACATGGATTAGTTTTCATGGGATGGGCCTTTGGTGGATGTAGTGTGGAGACCATGGGCTATATTATAAGGTAAATGAGATAGATTTTAGACGCCTCTTCCAATTTGGGAACCCTTAATGCCTAAGGTAAGGTTGCATCATAAGACATTTTCTGGATGCACTTGGGTATATGGGGATACACCATTTCCTCTATCACGAATTATAGGACATAAAATGTACTATGATCCTTGTCAGTTAGACTTATTGGTATCCAATATGGCTAAAATGTGGGGCCATTCCCTGTCCTATATCTTCTGTTATCCCGGTATGTATATGTTGTGTTCCCATTATTTCATTATAGTGTGGTGGTTCTAAATATAACCCAATTTTTAATTTAAATTTTATTAAATCCTTGAAACCATCATTTTTATTTTAATAGTATGGGGTCACTACTCCTCTTTCACGTTAGGATTTATAGATAATTCTCTTCAATTCAAAAGAATCTTTTATATGAATTAATGGGTGTTAGAAATTTTTTATCCTTGGTAGGTTCTTATTCGTCCTTATTTTTTATACCAATGTTTCTCCATTGTCTTTACCTTACTCTTGGATCCATATATCTAGTCCATTATGGAAATATCTATGTTCTAGGACGTAAATAGAAATGAGATATTTTTTAATCTATAGAAAGGAATCTATTTTGAACCCAAATCTATAAGATCTTAGTGTTGTTCCTCATTTTCATCAATCATTGAGAGGTGGTTATTTATCTCTAATATAATCCATTATATAACATGAAGGCTTATCATTGTTCAAATGTTTTAATTTTTTGAACAAATGAGATGAAATTATTGAAGGAAAACTATTATTTTTTTATTCATTGGAAATTGGAAAAAAATGTATGGCTTTTGGAAAAACCCTTTTTTATAATTTTAAAATGATATTTATAAAATTTTGGTTTCATTTTGATTCATTAAAAGTGTTTAATGAAACGATTCCAATAAATAAATTTTTTGTGTGAAATGTTTTTTGAATGTAAACATGGGAATTGGTATGATAAATTATGAGAAATGATTTTAATAATTTTTTTATTGACTTAAATTGATTTTTTTTTGTTTTTTATATAAACTGTTTTAACTAATTATTTTTTGTTTTATAAAATATGTGTTAACCAATTATTTTTCTAGTAGAGTGATTTGGAAATTTATGGTTGAATTCCAACTAAGTTTATACTCATCCTCTGCTTGTAAATTTTGGTGCATTTATAGATGTTATCTATTGAGACCTAGAGAACAGAATGATATAGAACTTATCTATCAATGAACCTTGATACTGTATACTGGGAAGGTGGAGTTATATCATGGGTGTTGTTAGGGATGTACTTTTTAATATACCATATGGGTTTTTTGGGTATCATTGAATATCATACCTTCTCTATTTTATCCTTTGGATTCACTTTTACCCTGATATTGTTGTCTTCTTTTGGTTGTAACATGGGTTATAATAGTTACTCTTGTATCATATATTTTCATTGGTTTTTTATCTATGTATTTACTATTGAATAGTTTTTAAAATTAAATTCATCACATAATGTTATTTTTATACCTCGCCATTTATTTATAGGATTTGGTGCCTAGGGGAAGTCATCTAAGACAAGTGGTACCCAATAACTTCTCAATCTAATGGGGAGGGGAGAGATCTTATGAATGGTATCAGTCTTGGTTGGTTTGTTGGTATTTTGGGATGGTATCATGGATATAGGATTTTCATAACATGAAAAGTATTTATTAAAAATATGTAGTGGACCTTTTTATACTAAAATAAATCTCAATAGGGTAGTTTCAGTACACATGTGTTTTAAGGAAAAACTACGTGACTTTTTCAATCATCCACATGGGTTTATCCAATAAGAAATTCATATCATGCATTGGTAGTGATACATCCTATTAGGATTTTACTGATCATATTTGGTTGTATTATTTATAATAAATCTATTTAAAATTATTATAACTGTTGAATTTTAAAAATATTGGTCATAATATTTGTTGGAAAAGTAATTTTTAATTTCTAATACTTATATTTCTAGTGAGTGAAACTAAATCTAGTTTTTTTCCTTTATAGATAATGGAACTAGTAACATAGTAAAAAAAACTTCTTGAGGAATAGGATAGAAATGTTTTTGAACTACAGTAACATGTCAACCAACAATTAGTTCAAAGTTACATTCAATATTATCAATCCATATAAAGAGGAAATATAATTGATGAACCTTGAAAGGTGGGTCTCTTATTTTAGATTTAGAAATAGAATTGACCCATCCTTCATTATGATTAAGATCCTAAATCAATGATATGAATAGTTTAATAAGGTGGATAAAATATTTTATTTCCCTAAAACACCAGTTGAGATTAAATATAATTTTCTAAAATATATACTCAGGGATCTAGCTTGAAAATTGTTGGATTTATCGATTCAAGGAAAAGCTGACCAAGGCATTGTGTGGGAGGGATTTGAGTAAATTTTCATTAATACATTAAACCCTCATGCCTTGTAAATCTCTATAATAATAGATTTTTTCATCTAAAATAAATAAAATATATTTTTGATATATTATATTTCAAATTTTATTAATTTGGATATATTTTTTCCGAAAAAAATATACATGTTCTTCCCTAAAGGAACACATTTTAGAGTTGGTGATATGATCAGAAATTCACTCTAGTAATTTCATACTTTTTAATAGGCTATATGAAGATGGAAAATATAGAAACTATGAAATAAAGTGATTTCTCTATAAACAAAATTTGAGAGAGAATGTTTATATCCATGGGAACACGTGGGAACTCTAATGGTAGGAAGAAGCATAAGAGGGACACATAGTTCCAAAGTAGTAGTATTTCTTCGCATCAGACCATCAGATTAGTCAAATTCCCTCTTTGACCATAAATTAAGAAGCGATGTTTACAATGTGGTTCCTTTTAGAATATCAAGAGAGGTTGTATGAAACAATATAGATCATGTCTGAAGTGTAACTAGATAGTACATATCCAGTGTTATTATCATAATAGACAAAATTTTGGTACTAGAAAAGGACTTATGTCTATTTGATATCTTATTCTTAGAATAGAATTTTATTAAATATAAATTATATTCTTATAATCAAGTGATAAATTGTGATTTTTGAAACACCATGACACATCAGGCTATAAAATCATGGAAGGGAAACAGAGAGATAGGTACAACGAGTATGAACATTTATGGGGATGAGAATGTGATCAAGGATGATAAATCTAGTCCATCAATAGTGTGAGGTATGATTATTTTTAATTATAAATTTTTGAATTATTTTCTTAATATGGGTGAAACCCATTATTTTATTTCATCTCATATTGTTAATATTATCGGCTTTAATATTGGCATTATGCCTTCTATTTTGAATACAAAACACCTCTTGGCCAACAAGAGTGTCAATATTTTCATTGTCTATCATGTACGATGAAAATTGATAGTTCTAAATTGGTTTGGTATTTCTCTATTATTGATATGGACATATATGACCTGAATTTGGGAATGGATTAGTTAGTATGCTTTAAGGCTCATAGAGATTATTTTATAAGGAAGATGAGTTCAAAATGTTCTAATAATGTTAGAAATATATTTAATAGATATTATGAGTTAAATTCATGTAGATTAAGACATTTGGTACCTATGGTTGGAAATATCTTTTTTCATATGGTAGTGGTTAACTTGGAATCTGTATATGTGATTGGATGAAGATATTTTCCAACCATTGTTGACCAATTTTTTAATCTTTTTCTAGAAAATTTCCATGAGTTTCCACCCAAATGGGAAGTAAATATTATGATTGATTTTCTACTACGGACTAGTCCTATTTCACAAAAAACTAATAGGATGTAAAAAATATAAATTAGATGATTTAAGTTCCAATGTGATGAATTGGAAAGAAAATGGATCATTGTAATGATCATGTCTTTGTGGGAAGCATGGGTGTTTTGTAAAGAATTAGGATGATACCCTTAGGCTTTTTGTGAATTATCAGAATCTCAAAAAGGTAATGATAAAAATTCAATATCATATTCCATGAATTAATGACCGATTTTATCAATTTATGGGAGTGGTGTAGTTCCCTAAAATTGACTTACAGTCAATTTATGACTAGTTACAAGTTCGAAAGGATGATATTACAATGAAAACTTTCAGATGATGGTATAACCACTATGAATATATGTTTATTCCCTTTGGTCTTACAAATTCACTAGTGGTATTTATATAATTGATGATTAAGATATTTGAAAGGTATATTTATTCCTTTTTAATGGAGTTTTTTGATGATATTATGGAATATTCTAAGACCTATTCAAATGATAAACTACACATGGCTATAGTGTTGGTCATCTTGTAGGAGCATCACCTGTATGTTAAACATAAGAGTTTGATTTTTGTATACAATACGTTCTCTTTCCAAGTCTTTTCATTCCTAAAAAAGGAAAGGTAGTATACCTCAAAATTGTAGATCCTATTATATCACGGAAACCATAAAATAATGACTTCAACATATACTATTTTTCTGGGTTAACATGATACTATCATTTATTTTTTCAATTCTTTACACATTAATGATGCTTTTGACAGGGAAAATCACTTCATTACAAAGAAATGAACAGTTATTGAAATATTTATAAAAAATTATTTTTCTTTATTACATCATAACTTATCATCACATTTCTATAATGAAGATAGAGGTATTTATTCTACTGTCATGCATCAGAATTAGGGATGGGTTGTGTTCTCATTAAGGGAGGTCTTGTTTTCATGTATGGATCACAATAGTTATGGGTTTCTGAGAAGAACTATCCAACACATGATTTTGGATTTGAAGATGAGGTCCATTCCTTAAATACATAGTGTCATTATCTTTTTGGTGATAAATTTATTGAGGTATGGAAGCTTGATGAGAGATCTAGGTTGTGTTCTCAAAACAAATGGTAGGTCCCCTGAAATATTTAGAAAAACATACCAATGCCTAAAACTATTTGGGATATGCCAAATTTTTTCCCTATATTTAGAATATTTATAAAGAGATGAAATAATTATTTTGGTGAATTGAAAAGAATATAGAAAAGTTAGAGTTTTTTTATGATCAATAACCTATCAGTAGGTCAAGGAAGACACTTAAATACCAGCTGGTATATTGCAATCCATACCTATACCTATCTGGAAATAAGACTATATAATGATATATTTTTCTCTTGGCCTACAAATAATGGTTAGGAAACTTGATTCCATATTGGTGATTGTGGATAAACTCATGAAATTAGACCAATTAATACCTATTTATGAATTCAATGTAGTGGAAGAATTTTCTAGACTCTATATCTAAGAAATTATTACCGTTAGTGGTATAACTGTATCAATTAGTTCTGAACGAGAACCTTGGTTTACATATCCTTTTTGGTAATCTATACTGATATTTTTTGGAAACTAATTGACCGTGATCATATATTATCATCCTCAAATTGATGGAAAATATGATTATAAAATCAAAAAATTGGGCAACATTATTAGTTATTTTGATATATACTTTTGAGGCTCGTGAGAGGAAAATATTCCATTATTTGATTTCTCATACAGTAATAGTTATCAAAACTCAATACATAAGGATCTCTTCAAATAATTGAATAGTAATCCTTGACATTTTCCACATTTTTGGGTGAAAAAAAGTGATACTTTACTTATTGGACATAGCCTACTACATGAGATAATGGAGACGATTTAGGTGATTAGTAATAGAATAGTGATTTCATAGAGGCTTCAAAAATCCTATGTAGAAAATAATCAATGATTTTTATCGATTTAGGTGGAAAATAATTTTTTCTTGAAAATATCACCATGGTTACAGCAACATCATTTTTATAAATATTAAAAAAAATCTCGATGGAACATTTTGCTTTTTGAGATACTTCAATCAGTGGATGATGTGTCTTATTAGTAAAATTTTCATCCAAGGTTTAGTTTTATGGACACTATGTCTTATAAATCTTAGTCAAATAAGTATCAACATAACCTTGACCATTGGATTTGATGGGACAATGTTTATATTGAAACAAATTCATTGTTTCTTTATCTTCTGATAATATTTGGGGATAGTAAAGATATGGTATTTAATTGAAAACTCATCAATTTATTATGAGTTATGTGGAAAAATTATTATATATAGAAAGAAACATATGAGCATGAAAATTATATATTGGAGAAATTTCCCAAATTCTTATAAAAAACACTAGTTTTCTAAATTTGGAGGATATAAAGACCAATTTTATGGATATTTTTGTACACCTAGTTTCAATTAATTTACCATTAATTTATTTCTTTTAGATTTTATGATTCTTGGGATTATTTTAAGAGTTCAAGTTAGTTTTCCTGGGGTTTTGGATAGAGTTTTGTTAGTTTTGTATGTTTTTTCCATAGATCACAGGGCTTCAACGTATCCCTTTGGTCGTTATGATGTATGAGAATGTACTGCAATGTAGGGTCCTAAGAGTGTGATATCTAAGGTACTATCCATTTTTACATGAATATTACATAGAAAGTTTCATGGAATTTAATTTCCAAGTGTTGTTTTGTAGGGAGGTGGTTACGACATTGGGATTTGTTTCCTGTTGTGTAGGGTGCTTGAGGTGGATTTAAAAACACCATTTCTAATTCTGGAACCCACATAGTATAGGAGAGGGTTGTGACATAATCCATTTTTTTCCATGGTGAAGGGATGCTACAACATATCATCTCCCCTAAATAATATGATCTATATAGAAACATGTGTCATGTTTGTAGGACATGGGGTTGACCAATCTAGTTGAGGTGTGGTACCATTCCCCACACCATACCATATGTTGTCCCAATAAGTCTGCACCATAGACCCTTGTTTTCATTGTGGGGGGGTGTGGTTATCAAATCAGACTACTTTTCATTTTAATTAGGATTATATCCCCAAAACATTATTTATCCATCTAATCTTTCAGGTTCTCCCACTCCTTTTCTTCCCTAGGAATGATAGATAATTCCCTTTGATATGGAAGATACTCTTAGGTGAATAAAAGTTAGTTAGATATATTAAACCACTGGTATTTGTGTGTTCTTCTTTATTCTTATTAGATATTTTCCCCTCTCTCGAATCAGTATATCATTTCCATTATGGATATATCTATTTTCTAGGATTTTAATCATAATGATATATTTTTGAATCTATTGATGAAATGTTGTTGTGAACCTGAATTATGAGGATTTTATTATTGTTCATATTTTTTTACAAATTGTTAATAGGTTGGTGGATTCACTCTCATCTTGAATATTTGATAACTTAAAGTCTTGGTATTTCTAAAGTTTCTATTTAGGAATAATGAATAAATTATTGAAGTATAATCATTGTTTATTTATTTTTTGGAAATTGGAAAAAATGGATGTCTTTTAAAAAACCCTTTTTTATAATATTAAAATGATAGTTTTAAAATTATGGTTTCATTTAGATGCAAGAAAACTATTTTATGAAATGTTTCCAAGAAATAATAGTTTTTTGTAAAGTGGTTTGGAATGGAATTTGGTATGCATGGATGGTGTTAGATCATTGTTTCGATGTGACCCTGGATAAGGGGAGTCCACCACTAGGGAACCTGGATATTGGCCACCTTGTGATGAATTGTTTGATCAAAAAGAAATTTGTCATGAGTATGTAACTGGTACTTGAAATTCATTAGTTTTTTTTTGTGGAAATAAGGAAATGTATTTTCAAAATAATGTGAAAATATTTAAAGGCATTATTATTTTTATGGAATTTTTTTGGTTTGATATAAATTATTTTAACTGCTTCTAGAATATTTTATATAAATTTTGATAACCAATTCTTATATAATTGTCATGATTTGGGATGTTATTTGGTAATTTCTACTGAGTATAAATTCCCCCCTTCTTAGAAACATCGATGAATTTATAGATTTTATCTACCATGACATAGATAAGGGAAAGGAATCTTACTTATTTAGTGATGCACTATGACATAATGGGTAGGGAATGAGGAGTTGGGGCTTGGAGATATTTCTAGATGTACTTGTGAGGATACCACATACCTGACTTTGGGTCTCAGTGCCTTTCATTCATTTTTTAGTTTATTTGTTTATTTTAGAACTCTGATATTTTTTACTACTTTGGGATGTACCTATTTTTTTAACAGTTACTCATGAATCTTATAGTTGGTTTGGATGTTCACCTTGTTATTTTCTATTTTTTTATTATAAAGGGAAAATCATCCCCCAATGTTCTTTTTTGTAACAAAGAATTTTATTCTAGGATTTGGTGTCTTTGGGACTTCAGCTATGTCTAGTAGAACCCTGTCAATTATCCATACAATGTGCAGAAAATGGATGTTATAGACATCTCATATAGTAGTGTTGTAAGAAATCTAAGAAAATTGACACCACCCTGTCTAAACTGGAGTAGCCGAAGAATGTAGTAGATCATCATGCATGGCATAGAGTTTTTAATCCCAAAATTAGAAGCATCTTAGAGTGGTGGGAACCATCAATGGAAACAATGATATTGTATTCAGGGATACCATAGCCTAAAAATCCTATACATAATCAGTGTAGGGGTAGATTATGTAAGAGAATCTTGGGGAGTGACTATTGAAACTATTGGAAATGGAAAACGAGGGATTGTTCAAGCATTATCTATATTGGGTGTTTCGTTAGTGTGGCCATATGGCCTTCATGTCTTCCAAATAAATCTTTTATATGGGGTGACTTTCTCTTGATCGTACCAGTGGAAGAGAGAAATTTTGATACTCCGCTGAAAGATCATTTCTTGAAAAATTGGGTAGGGGATCACAAGATCAATGGAAGATAAGGGAATCATAGCTAGATCATATGTATACATGATCAACTAGTGAGGATGCCTAGGGGCCCAAAAGGTACAGGGGACAATTCACTTACCCCCGAGACAAATGTTGGTTGTTGGGGCACCTCATTAAGAATTTATGGTGTCTACTGTGAAATATATGGACTCAATTTTCATTACATGTTAGATAAAATAAATTCTTATAATTCTCAATGTTACTCCTCCTCTCACAGTCGATGGAGAAGGTATTCACACTGGTGATTCTGAAAATTCACGACACCAAATGTTATTCATATTCTAAATATTTAAAGGCATGTGATTCCCATTAGGTGAACCGTTCTATTTTTCAATTTTTTCAAAGGGAACTATTATCACATCAACCCAATTTCCTTAGATTAATCACCATATTGTGGCCATTTATTCCTGCACTCTAAAATAAAGTAGCCTTATTCCACCTAGGGTGATGGAATTGTCTCTTTATTAAATATAGGATAATGTTATATCAATACTTACTTATATTGATTCCTCCATATAATTCATCATCCAGTAGTTTTATCCCTTATATATCAAATACATACTTTTAGACCTTATACCTGATTCCATATTGTCGTATAATCCAGTTAATTATGTCTCTTATTGTCGTAACATGGATACAATCTTGTGGTTTGATCTTATGAACATTTTTTGTGAGTCTTTCATATTAATTAAATTTCTTAAAAAATGTATAAGGGGATATTGGGTTCATCCCATAAGCCATATAAATCTCAAAACGCTAGTTATTCTAGGTTTATTTTTGGTATACATATAGTAATTTTAAAAGGCCTCAATGTCTTATATCCTAATGAATCTCAATATCTTCACACAATGAAACACTTTTTTGTCACATGAGGAATCTATTACTAATCAGGATAGGAAAATTAGGCTAATCGCATATGGATTCCAATTCTTGTTACATAATTTTACAATTTACCGTCTACAGAGACTATAATGGTTTAAATTTTATTAGGGTACACTCACAATATTAATACCACTAGGGGATGTTCTTGGTTTAAATTTTAGTGGGGGCCACTAAAGATATAAATTACATGGTATAAAATCATGATTTAATGTATTGATGTGGATTATCATAGTTCAAAATCTATTATAGATGAGTATTGATTAATTTAATGTGGTTATAATCCATATTTAATATAAAATAGGGGATTTTAATAGTTTAAATGTTAATGGGGACACTTCATATATATTCTCATCACATATAGAGTAGATTATGTGTCAACGTCTAGTGGGGGTGAGGGAAATTTTGGTGAAATCTGAGAAGATGATCAGAATTTATGGAAGCATCCTCCTAATGCAGATATGGAATAGTAATGATGTTAGGATTGATACTAAAACAGTAATATGACATATAATCAAAACCTATATGGTTCAAGTTCACAGATTAAGGTCATGTTACTGGATCAGACGATACAGTTTAGTGTTATTCTATAAGGAAATTCCATTTCTTGAAATGGAAGATACTACTAAGAGATGGTACCAGATGTATTACATGGGTTTCCCAAGATGTGGTATCTCCTCATTATAGCCACATAATATATCACATTCTCATTATATAGAGTATCCTATGATAAAAAAAATAGGGAATCACATGCTCATACCATATGTTAATTTGTAGTTCAATGTTTTACACTAAGGATACTCATGTTATGAAAGGTGTAAAAATGCGAGATAGATATGGGATTCCAAATTAGGATAAATAGATGATTCTATATTATTAGTTATACTAGGGTAGTTTCCCTTAATGATTCAAGGATGGGGGCATACACCTGATAGGAGTCCCACAATGCTGGTCATGAATTGGGAGAGTATGAGTTCATATTATCCACATATTTTGATACTATTCATGTATATGGGAGCGCAAGGAATAGATTCATCCCAATCTTTTATTGGTGAATATGATCTAGGTATGGAGATTCTTATTCTTAAGAGAAAAATATAAGAGTGTTATCCAATATGTTTTTTATATAAATGGATTGGGAATGAAACACATGTATAAAATATATTTTTTATGATTGGGTAAAAATTTTGGTTTAAAAAATAGATATTATAAATGTAGTTATATATGGGAGTTTCATGTCTAGTTACACCAATTCAGGCCCACATTTCCTTCTCCAAAACTCTAGGTTATGATCTTTTCTCTCATTATTCCTCATTTTCTCAACCCTCATTCACACCCCTATCACAAACCGAATCTGGTCTCCATAAAATCAATCACCTGTCACGGTCCGTAACAAAGCCCGAAGAGCATTACTAATCCCCCCGGGATTCCAAAAGTGCCAAAGTATCACAAAATGTAATTTTGGAATGATTCACCTGAGTTTATAAACATAAAACACCAAACAAATACAATATAAAAAACTAGATTTTCCAAGAAAACCATCTTTTTCAAAAATTAAGAATTAAATTAAAAAAATTAAATCAATTCTAAAAGAAAATAACAAATGAAGAAACCCAAAATGGAAAGCCCATGAATCTCCTCCTGGAAAAAGGCATTTCCATCAAGCCATCTCCACAACACTGCATCATGAAGGACCGCTACAAATATGAACCACAGGCACAAAAATTTGTGCCCAAACCAATGAAAAAATAAGAATGTCTACTTCCACTGAAAGGTGTAAGTAGGGTTTGAGCGACGGCCCAGTAAGATTCCACCACTTAAGGATTCAATGTGATAAACATTCAAAGAATAAAATATTGTATGTCTTCATAAACATGAGATGCTATTAAGAATCTTAATGAAATATAACTTTAAATAAAAAGAGTTTTCAAGTGGGATACTATAGAGAATCAACACATTTAAAATATAATTCCAAAGATACTAAATTTTTGGGCCAATCTTATAGTATTCCAATGGTAAGTATAAATCATCTAATGAGCACAAGCAATGAGAAATAGCTCATAGGCACTAGCTCACTTTGGGACCTTGGTACCTCGTATCTTGGTGAAATTGACCATCACAATATCCATTCTCATTCAAAAAAGCTATTTTTATGGATCATACCCATAACCTAGTGGTCTCAAAACATCATTATCATAATAATAGTAATAGTTTAGTTAGTTTTGTCTTCATAAAACCTTCTATGTGAAACTAGGGTCAAACTCCATAGGATCACTCGTAAACTAGTCCATGTCCACACACCTAGATACCCATGTTTTTTTCAATTATGCTCTAACAAGTTCCAAAAGCCCTGAAATATAATCTCCACATCAAAATACCACTTCCAAGTAACAAACACACTAAACAGAACATATACGTGTCACATAAAACACCTTTCACAAAGAAAGTACGTTTTTCACATCATGCACACACAAAACAGCCCAAAAACGTCTTTACCACCTTTCTTGAAATTTGGTAAAATATTTCATTATTTATAAAACACTCTAGAAATTTTTTGGAATCTTAAATCACCGTATTACCATTCAAAAACTTATCTTAAGTGCACAAAATCACTAAAACAGCCCACAACATGATTCATATCTCTTTCACAATTCAATAAATCCATTAATAAATTTTATAAAATGTTTCCAGGATGGTAAACATCCCATATCAGCCCCTTCACAAAAAAGTAAGCCATTTTAAAAACATACACCAACCCAAATAATACATAAACCTCCTTTGGACACATTTTGTATCTCAATAACACATTTACAATTTTCATAAAACACTTTAAAGAAGTATGAAAAGGTTTTTCACATAAACCCCATTCAAAAACCCCCTCTTGAGACCAAAGTCGCAATAAATCATTACCTAAGAAGAATTGGAAGCCCCTTTACAGAACTAACAAATCACTTTCATATTTTATAAAACTACCTCAAATGATATCACATGATTTATATTTAAAAAATAAACAACTTCATAAAAAATACTGCTTTAATACTAAATGATTAACTTATGCATTCAAAAAGGGTTTTCTCACCACACCCAACAAATTAGGAACACGATAAATTAGTAAATCAATCAATATAACTCATAAATAATTATTTACTCAATGAATCTCCTACCTTTTTGTCAAAACACCCAATTCGTTTTATGACAATTCAACCATGTCACCGCCGCACCACAAAGGAGTCAAATCCAACCTAAAATGCAAAATTTTACAAAAAAATATATGAAATCAAACCCTAGGTAAAAACACTAACTTCTATACATTTTATAACCTCAAGAAAAGTGGAAGAAACCCTAATAAAATGGGAGGAACCTGAGAGGAAGCCCACTTATTTGAGATATCTTGAATAAAACGACCCAAATACACTAGTAGCTAAATTTCCAAACATCCAAAAATGCATTTTTGGTTAGAATATGTATGAGGAGGTCATATAGGGACTATAATGGGGTAAAATTGTAAATATTGAAGGATTTATGAAGGAAACAATGTACCTCTTCAAATCTGGATGATTTGAGAAATCCCAAGACATTACTCCCAAATTTGTGATGAATATAAGCTCCAAAGAGGGGTTGTAAAGAATGGGGGATGGCCATTGGTAAGTGGTATCGTGTGAGAGTTGGAATCACTGAAAGACATTAACAATTGAACGAGATTTTAAATAATTACAAAAAACATATTTAAAGAAAGAAATGGTCTTTAGGGATGGCCCAATACCTTAATAAAAATACAAATCGACCATGAATATGGATTCCTATGTGGTCCAAATTGATTTGGTTGTTTTAATATACTAGGGGATGCCAATTGGGAATTAGAATGGATGAAAAATTTTGAAAAATGAAAGATTTATAAATGAAAAAAAAAATTCGTTTTTAAACTTGGAAATGGGCTAATGGTTTGGCCAAAATCCTGAGAACTCGTCCTTTCCTCCAAAAATGTATGGGAAACCCGCCCAACCAAGAAATAATGGAAATTAAATGAAAAAATACATTTAAAAGAAGTCATTTATGTGAAAATTTTCTCTACCATAAAGCTTTCCTCCCATGGAAAGCCACCGTAAGGACAAAATAAAAAACCGAACCCCACCAATAAACCAAGATGCACTCCTTGGCCAAGTTTCATTCCTGAATTCCAAAACACCTCTAGTGATTATTTAGTGAAGGAATACTACTATAAACCTAAACATGCACCTCTTTTCTGAAATGGTCAAGCACATTTAGACATTATCCCAAAATAAAACTTCTCAAACACTATCCAAACAAGACTCAATCATTTTACCCAAATGAATAGAAACATCCAACAAGGTTACACTGACCATACTTTAACTAAATTGTTGGGTGATCACCAATCCCAAAGTTTACCCAGAGAAGATATTGGTAGTTAGATAGCTTCGAACAAGAATACCTACCGCAAAATCAAAACCATGGACAAATCTGAGTTATTAGTACAAGGAGAAACAAATGGGCTCCCCAACATATGAGAAAACACAAATTTTCCAAAGATAGAATAAGGAGACTAATAGGGGGAGGCCTAGATGGATTCCCCGGTAGAAGTGGTAGAGTTCCGTTTGAAATTTCCAAAATAATTTACATAAAACTGATATTTGGTCTCCCCGCCCTAAGAACCAACCCTCTTAACCGACCATCATGGGCCTGCACAAAAAGACCCCAATATTTAAAGAGTTGGGTCGATCGCACGGTTAGTCTGCATGGTTTCGGAAACTGTGTACTAACCATTGGGATCCTTCTAACTGCATTACTTTCTAAGGCATGGTTAATACAAACTGTGTGCTCAACCTATCATTCTAATTTTCAAACCTTTCTCTAAAAACTCAGTGGAAACCAAAGGGGGATGTAATGACATTGGGTCATTACATGGAAATAAAGTCCTCCAACCTTTTTCCAACGACCTGAACAACAAAATAAAGAAGAAGACACCACAGGTTTAAATTATTCCCATCTTTCATACTAAGGATAGGACATTGTACAAAGGTTTGAACGACCATTGGATTTCCAATGACTACTTTCCATCTTCCCTATAGGACCTACGATTGTAGATAAAATGATTGAAGCATATTCATCCTCTTAGTTGGGATTTGGATACCCTTAAACGGAACTACTTCTTCAAATGCGAGACACAACTACACCAAAAAACCCAGATGTGTTTACAAAGAGATAACATAGTCCAATACTCAACTTACACTAACCTGACATTTAACTAAAATATGTTCTTAAAAGATACACACACATCAACCCTTGTTTCTTCAGATGAGAAACAGAAAGAGAAAATGATTAATAGAGATACATTCTTTAAAACAAAGGTTTTTGAGATTTTCCAAAGTCAGACACACTTCTGAAAAAATAGAGACTCTCAAAAGATTTACCAACCTTCACTTTTGTAGTGAAACGAGCCCATGACAATGCAAGGTGTCACCCAACATTACCGTTGTGACTGATAGAAACAAGACATAGAAAGGGACAATATACCAACTGCCCAAACATCACACAATACTTGTAAGTGGCCATATCATTCTTTCATGACCAGAATTCCTAAACTAGTGGTTTAAAATGAACCCCTACTTTGAAGAAACTCTGAAGGACCCAAAGGCCCTCTTAGACTCAATCCAAACTAACAACCCCAAAAAACATTCAATTTCCATGAATCAAGAAACTTAAGAAAATAAGGTGTCTTTCAACATTCCCCGAGCACTCTCCTACTATAAGAGAATCTAAAAAACCCAAGAAAGTAAATGGTGTAGACTGCACCTCCAAATCTCGAGAAAAATAATCCTTTCATTGGTCAACTGGTGGACATTAAAATGGAGAAGCAATCTAGGCTGCACTTCATTCATGCATTAAATCTTTATGGGGGAATTCTATATCCAACAAGAGAACCCAAAGACCCAACAAAGATGGTCAATTGTTCCAAACAAATATCACTAGTCAGAACTGAACACATGAGGAGAGCCACCATAAGGGCCTCCCAAACAATTCATAAAAGATACCACTAACCAGCTCTTCAACCCAACATACCGGCCAAACACAAACCCAAAAAACCATTCAAACAGGAGGGGTTCAAGGACTCAAAAAATCCCACAACAACAACGTTTCCAAAAACACATAAGACACACCATCCAAAACAAGTCATCAAGACAAAAAGTTTTTCTTTAAAACCATCTCTTTGAAAACAAATGGTTTGGCGGTTAGCGTATCCAACAATGGTTCCCCTTAAGCTTCACACATGCATGTTTCTGTACCACACCAGGAACCATCATTATATCCATCCCAAAACTCATCCATCCATTCCATTATCCATCCATATTCCCATGTATCCCCATGCATGTGGTTTCCCATGTAAATACCAAATGAAAAAACAAAACTTATTTCCACTTTTCAAAACCAAAATGGTCAACCAATACTAACTTTTTTATCAAGACCGCTAACTCCAAAATCAATATCCCAATTTACATCTTACAAAAAAATTCTTGAAAGGCCCAATAATTCAAATAATAAATCAATTTCAAGTCATAAAAATTAAATTAAAAACATTTCAACTTATTTACAAACACTTCTAATTTCATGGAAAACTCCATTTCATAAATCCCTATTAAATTGTGAACTCAACTCTTCTAATTTTAAAACAATATTCCAAAATTTCATAATAATTTTAAAAGGATATCTAGTTACCAAACAAATTCCATTTCCAGGGCATGCGAGCTCACTGAGACCATTATCCCAACTCTCATTTAATTTCCCTAATTGTCATAAAACCAATAGAACCAAAGGACTCAAGTAAAACCCAACATCCCCTAGAAACATGAACACATCACAATGTGTGTGGGCCAGGCACACTACTCATAATCAGAATGTCAAGACTGAACAATCCTAACTACAGACTATCATGACTCTTCCCCAAATAATCCAACCCGAAGAGAGTGTAGCTCCTATAATACCATTTTGTCCCGAACAGAATCTGATCGTCATAAATACCAGTACCCGACACAGTTCGCGACAAGATCCGATGGGCATTCCCAATCCCTATGGGCTGAAAAAAGTGCTTTGGTATCAAAAAATGGAATTTGGTAATTATTTACCCGAGTTTATAAACATAAAAAAACAAAACAAACAAATATAGAAAATATATTTTTTCGGAACAAACTATATTTTACAAAAAATCAGAATTTAATTACATAATTTAAAACAATTCTTAAGGAATATAATAAATTAAGAAACCTAAAATGGATAGCTCAAGAACCTCATCATGGCAACAGGCACTGCCCTTAATCCATCTCCACAACATTGCATCACGAAGGACAGCTAAAAACCCGAACAATTAATACAGATAATTATTCCCAAAACTATGAAAAAAATAACCAATTCTACTTACACCAAAAGGAGTAAGTAGGGTGTGAACTAAGGCACAATATGATTCCACCACCAAAGGGTTCCATGTGATAAACATTCAAAGATGAAAAGATTGCGCATTTTCAAAAACATGATATGTTATTAAGAATTTTAAAGAGATGCAACTTTAAATAAAAATATTTTCAAGTGGGATACCTTAGAGAATCAAAACATTTAAAATAAAATTCCAAATATACTGAATTTTCTATCAAAACAAACCATATTTCAACCATAATCATAATGCATTTAATGAGAACAAGCAACGAGAAACAACACTAAGGCACTAGATCGATGTGGGTCCCAAGTACTTCATATCTCGGTGAAAGTAACCATCACAATATCTATTATTGTGCAGATTATCCACTATTATGGATCAAACCCATAACCTAGTGGTCCCCCAACATCATCATCACATTCATAATCATAGTTTATTTAGTGTTTTCATCATCAAACTTGCTGTGTTAATCTAGGGAAAAACCCCATGGGATCACTAGCATACTAGTACACGTCCACCAACCTAGATTCCTAGGTTTTCCCTATTAAGCTCAAAAAAGTTCCAAAAGCAATGAAAAACAATTTTCATAGGAAAATACCAATTCCAAGTTTCACACACACAAAACATCCCACTTACATGTCACATAAAACTAATTTCACAAACAAAATTAATTTTTCACATCATACTCTCACAAAATAGCCCACAAACATCTTTCACACCATTCTTACAATTTTATAAAACATTTAATCAATTTATTATACACTCTTAATTTCTTTGTAATTTTAAATCACAAAATTACCTTTCAGAAACCTATTTTGGTGAACACAATGACCATAACATCTTCCAACATGTTTCATATCTCTTTCACAATTTGATAAATCCTTTAATAAATTTTATAAAAAAAACCCCATGATGGTAAACAACACATAAAAACCCTTTCACAAAAAAGTATAACATTTTAAAAACATACACCCAACAAAATAGTAGATAACTTCCTTTACACAATTTGTGTAACTCAATAACCCATTTACAATTCTCATAAAACACTTTCAATAAATATAACAAGGTTTTGCATATAAAACCCATTCAAAAGCCCCCTCTTGAAACAAAAATCACACTAAATCATTAACTAACAAGAATTTAAAGAACCTTTCGACAACTAACAAATCAATTTTTTATTTTATAAAACTACCAAAAAAGATTTCAAATGGGTTACATTTGAAAAATACACAACTAAAAGAAAAATGAAACTTTAATACTGAATGCTTAAATAATGCTACCAATAATGATTTCTCACCACAAAAAACATATTAGGAAAATGATAAATTAGTAAATGAATAAAGATAACTCATCAATAATTTCTTACACATGGGATCACCTACCTTTTGTGTCAAAACCCCCAATTTGTAGTGCAAAACATCAACTGCACCACTACTGCACCACGTGGAAGTGAGATCTATCCTAAAAACCCAAGATTTGACCAAAAGACACCAAATAAAACCCTAAGTAAAAACAATAAATTCTGTACATTTTATATCCTCAAGAAATGTGGATAAAAAACTAAGAAAATGGGAGGACCATGAGAGGAAACCCACTTACTTGAGATATCTTGAATAAAACAACACAAATACACTAATAAATGAATTTCCAAAAATCCAAAAATTCATTTGAGGTTATAATAAGGCTGAGGAGAAAATGTTGGAACTAGAATGGTGGAAAAGAGTAAACATTGAAGGTGTTGTGAAAGAAAAAATTTACCTCTTGAAATGTGGATGATTTATGAAATCCGGATAATTTTTTCCCTAATTCATGATAAAAATGAGCTCTAAATAGGGGCATGAGAGAATGGGGAAGCTCCATGGGTCAGTCTGTTAGGTGAGAGTTGGAATCATCGAAAAAAATTAAAACTTTTATGAGATATTAAATAATTAAAAAATATTAAAGCTGTAAATGGGGATTTTGGCTGGCCCAATACCATAATAAAAAACTCAAATCCACCAGGATGATGTATTTCTATGAGGTCCCAATGGATATGGTTGTTTTAATATACCATGGGATGCTAATTGGGATGTTTAATGGGTGTAAAATGTTGAAAAATGACAGAGTTATGACAGAAACAATATAGGGTTTTCAATCTAGAAATGAGCTCACGTTTTTGGCCCAAATCATGAAAACTCACCCTTTCCTCAAAAAATGTATGGGAAACACCCAAAACAAACCAAGAATGAAAATTAAAAAAAACACCTTTAAAATAAGTCATGTATGAAACAACCCCTATCATAGTAGTCAATTTTGTCACTACCATCATTGTGACATTCACATTCTTTGTTTTCATCTTTGGTTGCTTCACCCTGATATCTATTTTTGGATTTTATTTAATATTATTTTTTCCATTTAATAAAAGGTATTCTTAATTTTATGATTTTTTGGTATTTTTTCTAAAATGAACTACTTTATAGGTTCTAATTGATATATCTTCATTGTTTGTATTTTTATTTTCATGCATTCACACATCTAAGTTATTTTTAAATTGTTGAAAGAATTTTTTTTTGAGATTATGGTTTGATTAATTGATTAATTGATTTTATAAATAATATTAGTTTACATTTTAATTGAAGTATGTGGTATGTTTTTTCAGATGTTTTTAATGGATGTTTTGAACATATATTGGATTATAGTGTTTTAAAATAGAGTATTGAAAATATATATTTACATGATCATGAAGATTGTATGATTTTATTATTATAGAAACACATTCTAGAATCTAGTTAATGAGGTCGGTAATGAAATATAAATTTAATGATTGAATTACTAATAGGGGAAAAAATCACATTGTTTAGAAAACCCCAAAGACTGAATAGTTCTTAACTCAAGTTCAACATTATATTGATTTTATTATGTCATTTTTTCTATTTAAAATATCATGAATACCTCATAATTTCTAAATTGAATAATTTAATTCTTTTACTTATTATATATTATGAAACATTTTAATATTTTTATATTAATATAATAATATAAAAATACAATGATTTGATTTTCATTTAAATTTTATATGTGTGGAATATGTTTTTGGTTAGCATAATAAGTATGCTTTTATAGTCACCATTTCGTGTCACAAAAATTAAGGAAAGTATTTATTTTATTTATAATGTTTTTTAATCTATTTTTCATTCTCACTCTCTAATATCTGTCCTTTTATATTATGATAATTATTTATTTACTTTGAAAACAATAAATATAAAATAATGATGTCACATAATAAATATATGCGTTAATTTTTTTATATGTGGTTAACCTTTTAAAATAAATGTTAATGTTTCTAGACCACTCTTTTTTTGTGAATTTTATTTAAATAGAGAAAATTAAATATGTCCAAAGTGATACTTTGGTTTATAAAATTGTTCGGCTTTCTTTTATTATTAAAATATTTTATATTTTTGCTTATTATTATTATTTATAAAAGTATATTTGAAATTAAATTTAAAAATATAAAAACTTATTTTCAATTGTAAAAAATTGTTATAGATAACAATGATTCAAATTTGAATAACTGAATTATAAACAATATATCCATATGATTAAGGTATTGATGACTTTTAACAATTTTCAAAATGAAATATTCCAAACAACAAATATTTCAATAAATTCATGAAATTTTTAAATAAAAAAGAATATAAAGTAGATAAATAAAAGATAAATTAGTTTTTCATAGCTTTAATAATACTTATAGTGAGTGGACATTTCATGGTAAAATTGAGCAGTTTTTAATATCTATTGATGACTATGATTTTAAAGATGATATGCATGATAAAATTAAATAAATGAATGATGATATTGAATTAGATATAATTAGAAAAGAACTAGAAATTGGTCTTTTATATGGTGATATTGAAAACACATTATAGCCAGATTTTTGTGAAATTTATGGTTTTATCAACTCAATTAAGATTTATTAACATACAAGAAAAATATTTATATAGTGTTAATATTTTCACAGAGTTGATATACATTTTGACAGACACACTTCATAAAGAAAATTATCTTGCATGTTCACTTTATAAAGTGAATAAAATATTATTCCTGGTGTGTTTAGTGCATACTAAGGCATATGTCTGGATGAATTACTTTCTAAATTATTGGAATAAATGTTAAGGTATGTCAGAGTTTCCAAAATTTTGGACATCATAGTATATGTTGAAATGAAAAAAAAATCGTATTTCTCAATAAAAAGACTCATGCTAATGAAATTTAGTATATTCCTATAATTACTCAATTAAAATAATATTTGAAAATTAAAATGAGGAAAAATGGTTAAGATGGAATGTTGGTGAGTGAATATCTTATAAGAAACAGTATCATCCAAGTTATTGTCCATAGGGGAAGAAATTGATCAATAATATCCTATTTTAAAAATAATGATAAAAATATCAAACATAGAAAATGAATAGATGAAATGGATCGACATCAATGACGTAGTAAAAAAAATAGTTCATTGACTATTTTATGAGTAATTTAAAAATTATTGCATGAATTTTTCATGAAGGGGAAATATATAATATTGAGTTTAATGATTTATAGACCAAACAACCTCAAAATGATATTGATATTTTCTTGTCACCATTAATTGATGATTTGAAGAATTTTTGGGGGGCAATTATCAAAGTCTAGGATTCATATAAAATGGAACATTCTAAAATATATGTAATGATTATGTTTCATATAAATGACTTCCCAGTATATGGAAATTTTTTGTGATACTCTATTAATGAGCATAAATTCTATCTAAATTTTCAAGAATGGAATTCTTATTATACAATATGACATGGTATAAGAATAGTATAAATGGTTCATTAGATGTTTCTATTTATGGATCACTCTTATTAAATATTAAAAAACGAATTCAATTGCTCATGATAATTTGATATTTCACCAACACCTATATAGATCAAATAGTATATTGAGAGGATGAAATAATTAATGTCATATTTAGAATGAAAAAAACATTGATAATGATAGAAATATTTGGAAGAAAAAATAAACATTTCTTGAGAATCCATATTTGAGATATCTTGTGTGAAAATATATCAACCATTCTATGTGTGCGATAAAGACAATATATGATAGTTTCATTGGAATACTTTTATATGTTAAATGACATAGAAATGATGGGTTGAATTCATGATTGGACATACTCTCTATGGGAATATGTTTGGATATATCTCCAACACCTAGTGAAATATGAACATAACAACATATGGATTGTCCTAATTTTCCTAGAGGGAGAAAATTAGTTTTTTACAATCTCTTAATGGTATCAATGTTCCACATGGTTATTCATAAAATTTAAAAAAAAATTATTGTGTCACTAAAAGATATGAGGTTGATTGGCATGAAATATCTTTATTTTCATGTGATAATACAACATATCCTACCAATTTCATTCAGTGGATTATTTCTATTATCTGTAAAAATGAAAATTAGGATGCTCTGTTATTTTTTCAATTCAATTTTTAACAAAGTGATTGATCTGAATTCCTTCCACAATTTTCAAAATGGGGCAGATTTTATAATTTTTTAACTAGAATTTTAATGTTATTGATATTTATTTTATGTCATGTGGAATTAACCATAATAATAATATTTATTTATTTTAATTAAATTGAAAGAGTGAAAAAATAGAAGGAAGCTATATTATGAGGGTCTAAAATGATGTAACATGAGTACATACCCTTTAACTAAGTTAACCCCCTCATAAGTAATAGAAATGATGTCCAAAGAGCATATGATATTCTTTCCATGGGTCAATACGGATGCTAGATAATCATATTCCTTATTACCCTCACTCCATGTATGGAGAATGTATGTGTGGGTACCAATGAGGCTGTGTAATTTCTGAATAACCTAGGAGATTTCCCATGGAATAGATCCCTTACCTATCTATGAGTTGTATATGATAATGGAGTCAGTCTCCATAGCACTCAAGGTGATATTACTCTCCATGAAAAGTAGAGGGCGTTAAGAATAACCATGTCTTTGGCCTTAGAGTAGTGAAAAATTCTATAGTGGGCAGTGAGGGCAGCTATATGTGAGCCCCCTGAATCATTAATAACACCACCAATCATCATGATTCCCATATTACACAAGACTTACTAATTTAGTTTGGGTATTTTGGGGTGAGGAGACCTACATACTTAGTGCCCATATATTTCATTGAACTGATATATACACATTGTATGAATCCCTTTCAATAATATATGAAGATATTCTAGGGATATATTAATAAACCATATCTACCTAAAGCCTCCATGGTTGAGAAGTATATTAATGTGGAGGATCTATAGTTTTTTATAGACAACTTGTCTCTCATGGGGAATATCATTTTTCCTTAATCTTTCCACAAATGAGAAATTCTTGGGGGGAGAGGGGATTCCTATCTTGAAAGTAAAGTTTTTGAATGAGCATAAAAATATTACATGGTTTAAAGAGAGTATGCTTAGTAGATTAAATGAATCCAAAACATTGATATGTTTTTTGGGTGGTCCAAGTTTAAATTTAATTACATACTCTGAGTATGACATTAATGGAAACACATTTTATACCCAAGATCAAGACAACAGAAGTGATGTTCATAAAACAATTATTGGTTTTTTAATAAGAAATTCTTGTTTTGAGTGCCAAATATAAAACTCATCTCCACATAAAGTTCATATTATGAGGTTATTGAAGAAATATGGGATATTTAATATATTAAATTCTAATTTAATGTGTTTGAATGCATATGGGTTATCAATAACAATAGTTCTAAACATGATGAAATCGGTATAAAACTAGTTAATCTGAATTGATTGGAATACAAATTTTATCATTTTATTATGAAAACACATGAAAAACTACTTTTATATGTTCCTTATCTTTCAAATGTGTATTATTCTATCATATTACAATGAAAAAACAATATATTTCTGATGAAAAATTTCACAATGATGAAAACTAATATGAGATCCCTACTGACCTAGAATGATTTTTAGAGAACATTGATGATCATGTCGTAGACCTGGTCTATTCCAAATGAAATGATCATGAGGAAGTAATATGAGAAAAAATAAATTAGCAATAATCTATTATTGAAGGAAACATATATTAATTTATTATTTGGAGTTTTAAATTTAATTTTATTTATTGTTAATATATTCTATATTCATTAAACATTCTTCACTACTGATGAATAAGATATGAATAATTTTTGTATTTTTTGGAAATTATTGTTAACAATTCTAAAGAATGAGATAAATAATGGTTTTTTGTATTATTGTGTTTTTATATAATATTAAAATTAAAATTTAATATTTTATGTGATTTTTTGGATTTTTATAATGATTTTGTAAGGTTTATTTCATTTTTTATATATATCATTTCATCTCTCATCAAGGTTTTTTATCATTTTGGCTTAATAATTTAAATATTAATAAAATTAAATTTGGTATAGTTTATTTTTTTTTGATAATTTATCATTTTTTATTTAGTTTTATATATGATGGATACATTTGTATATTTTTGTCTTAATTGATTTTAATTTGATTTTTGGGATAATGATATATCCAATAGTTGACCCACCTCAAGCTTATAGGGAGGATCGTATACCAACTTCTACTAAGTTTCATCCTCATAAATCTACACAAGATCCATCTACATCTATAGGGGTAGGGAAGGCGTCCATGGTCATAAATTTCGTACAAAAAAATTACTGAAATTATTAATTTCCCATAGCTAGGAATAGTGGATATATATTGAGTTTGATGATAATTAAAATCCAAGGGATCCAAATTAAAAAGAGATACCTTTCTTGCAATGCAAGATCACTCCAAATTTATAAATTTTATATGTGATTGAAAAAATGTTGATGAAGCAACGATACCTCAATTATGGGAGAAATTTTTTGGCAATCTGCCTTAGGATTATTTTATATAAAATGATTTGTTTTTACTAACATTGGGTTTTCCTTTCTTATCAGATGATATAATATATACATGAAATATGAGAAATAAATAATATATTTTTAACTTTGTCTACTAGTAGATAGTGGGTTTTTAAATCAATCCTCTCATTAAATTAAATTTCTGAGGAAATAAAAAAATATGGGATATATATCATCTTCTAGGTGATGATACAAAGAAACTGTTTTATTGAAAGTATAAAAATTAACTATATTTTGAAATTGAATTGATATATTTTATATGTTTTTAATATTAATGATCACATTAATTATTTGTTATTATTAATTTATAAAAAATGGAGATATATCATCTGGATAACCCATCCAAAAATGTATACCCTCATACTTTATCTCATATAGGGTATCTGTTTTTGGAACAAAAAATGATGGCCAAAAAAATTTAAAAAATGAGAGATAAGTCTTCAATCTCTTAAAAGGTTAAGAATCATGCATACCACAAAGATGGACATGAAAATTTAAAGAGGTTTTATATGACCTAAAAAATAAATATATAATATAGAAGATTTGAGGGATATAATTTGAAAGGATTGTAAGGAGTTATTTATGTGGTTTATTGTTATTACGTTATTTCAACACATTATATATTATAATTCACTAAAGAGTTTTCCAAATACTCTATGTTGGAATCCCTTGAGTAGTATATAATGTCAGTGACCTTCATAAATTATGACTGGAAGGATATTTTAGCTACTATATTGGAAACTTCTAAACACTACCATCACATACAAGGATGTGAGGTGGGCGTATCACTCACAAAAATGTCAATTCATTTGGATGCTTTTTCAAATGAGGATGTATAAAAAGAAAATATATAATCCTTATAAACTAAATATTAGGATTTTCATGAGACAATAGATGATAGGATTATAGTATCAGTATAATCAATGATTCAAAACTAATAATGATAGTTTCAGGGTGAATCTTCCACCCCCTACCATCATTTTCATATCTAACTCCTCCACCTCTGTCAGTATATCAAATTTCTTTACCTCGTCCTATATAAATTCACATATATTTTTATTTATATTATGATAACCCCCATCATTATATTATTTTATATCATATTATATATTATATTGATATTTCTATTTATCATCAACAGATAGAGATTGATCATCCTAGGTTAATGGTTCTAGATATTATAGATATATCATAAAGATTAACATTTATTATATATTAGGACACTATAGTTGGACAAAGTATTGATAATTTTTCTGTTTTTCTATCTAATATTTTCTGATAAATTACCACCAAGGTATGTATACATTATTTATTTTATTTCATATTGTGGGTAAATTTGATTTCACATTTTAAAATTTATATATTTACCTATATTTTATTACTAGAATACTTTAAAGTTAAATATATACTATATAGAAAATAATAAGTATAATTTATTATGACTTTAAATACTACCTATTATAGACTTGATAAATTATCAACATATTCATCTTTATTTTTATTAGTTTATAAGATTCCAATTGATACAAACATTTGTGGGCACGAAATGGTTGTTATGATTTTAAAGTGATATATCACTAAGCATATAACGATATATTTCTTTATAATCAACATGACTCAAGCATTTTCCATGTAATACAATTATCATATTTCCTTTAGTTGTTTTAATTTAATTAAAATTAAAACGTTTATTTTATTATATATATTTAAACATTTTTTAGTATGATATGACATTTTCATATTGTTTTTTAACACACATTTAATTTCACCAAAAATTAGGACAATGAAAGATACAAAAAGAACAATATAAATTGAATAATTATTTCAAAGTAAAACAATTTTTTGTTGGATGAATCCATATCTTGAAGGGAATATACTATATAATTCATAAAATATTATCTATATAAACAAAATTACCAGAAAAATATTATTTGTATATTAGTGACATTGTATTATTTGTGTTTTTTTAAGAATAATATAGATTACTTGTTATGCTCTATACGTGGTGAAGGGAAATAAAATTTCCACAATCTATATGAAAATTGTTTTTTATTGTTTTAATACTTATATATGATGATGAATTTTAATTTTATTTTATATATATTATTTTCAAATATGGAATGTGGTTAATTTTGGGATACAATCAGAAGTATGATGACAAAAGTCAAATATGTCCATTGAATGGTGACTTCTCACTAATAATTACAACATTTTAGCTTCAATTATTTAATTGTTTATCGAATTTAAAACATCTTTTGAAATAAAAACAAAATTATCAATAAGGAGTAATAAAATGTTAATATTTTGTTATAATATTTATGTATGAATTAATTTCAACCAGGAAATTTAAAAAATTAAAAAAGGTTAAACATTATCATTACTTTTCATATAATTCATCATATAAATATATTGACAATATATGTAAAAATCATTCGTTTTAATTTTTACCATTTGGATCCTCTGAACCTTCTTCTTAAAATAATCTATGTCGCATACAAGGAGAATAAGAGTATTATTTCATAGGTTTTATTAGGTTTTATTTTTTTTAATATATATTTTAGATTTAAATATTCAAATAGAAAATTTGAAATAAATTGAATTTGTGTTTTTGTTTTCTTGTTCAGTTTGTGATTTTTTTATGATTTTTATTATATTATTTTATTATTGGGATATTTTAATTTATTTTAATTTTAAAAAATAATATTATTTATTATATTAATGATGGGAAATATTGAAAAATAAATCTACTTTTCACATATTTTATACTATAACCAACATGAAAACTCCTCAATATTTTGGATATTTTAATAGATTTATATAATGATGTTTTAAAAAAAATGTGAAATATAGTTTTCCTCCATTGTTAAAAATAATTTTTGTGAAAAAAATATTTACAACATCGATCTAAAAATAATTCTTTATAAATGATGGTAAAAACTAAAAAATAACATGGAAATCCTTATTTTCACTAGTGAAAGGCCATCAATCTAACTATGCATATATAATTCTCATGAAGAGTTGTGGATTTTGGGCGGTATGATTCCACAAGTGCTCAAATTTATTGAAAATATGGGTAATAAAAGGAGTAATCAAAAATAGGTCTGTAACATGATTTTTTTTAAAAGTCGAGAGTTGTGAAAAACTAAGAGTAATTCCAGAATTGGGTCTCTAAAATAAGTGTTTTCATATATATTTTTGGTATGGGTTTTTTGACATATAGTGGTCTCATAAAGGCAAGATCTTTGTGATGAAAATTCCTCATGAATTAACTATTTTATATTTGGATGAGAGTTATTTGAATCATATCTATACCCTAAGACAATAGATTTATGGACTTATGTGATTTGGTTTTCATAGGTACCTTGCCTAAAAGAATCCATTTCCTTTATTTTGTGAGTACACAATGATTAATTTTTTTCGAAATTGAGAGCATAGATCTTGAGATAAAATGGATGGATCCATAAAATTATGAGTTTATATGATATTTATAGGAATTTTGTTTTTCAATTTGTATGTTTTGTGAAATATTAGTCTCTTCATGAGGATCCATATTTTATGGAACTCTGATATCTATTAATGAAACAGTTGTTTCTTCACAAATTTTTCCCCATTATTACATGAATTTCTAATATTATCCTATAATTTCTCTTATTGGGTTTCATTTACCTTCCTTTACATATTTTTATGATAATAGGTTCCAAAAAATTAAGAAATATAATATATCCACCCAACCCATTCACTGTAACATTATTCTTATTAGTTATTTGATGTACTGATAGAACCTACAAATGGAGCTAAATGACTAAAGATAGTATGGTTTCCAAACCAGATATGATTCATCAACACACTATCACAAGGAAATACTGAATTCATAAACTCATTCGACATTCATTGAAATTCTAAAACCCAACTACCTTCCATATCCTACCTAACATGAGGTAAAGTATCCAAAACAGTAGTATAGAAATCCTTGTGATATGATTATCCATACTAATGTTTTGCAAACACTGTCTTTCTTAAACACTAACATCAAACTTGGATTTTCCCCATATGATATTTAATTACAAAAACCATACAATCTCAGTCAATATGATATTTTATTAGGTTATAATATTTGAATCAATTTTCAATAGCACATTCCTAACTCAGATGACCCTCATCAATCACTTCCAAACACTATCAGTAGTACATCATCCCACAGAGCCACACATCCCTTTTATCTCACCAGCATATGTAATTAACAATCATAACACCCAAAAGAATCATATAAATATAGATTAAACAAAATAAAATTATATACTTCCCACTCTATGTATTTTATCCCCTAAAACTACCCATGGGATATATTCCCTGACAAAACATGATGTCGCAATAGAAATAACATAACAGTTGCCACCGAAATCACAAAACTGGAATTGATCATCAATACTAATCTACTCGCTTAATAGTAATTTTCCAATGAATCTCCCCTTTATCCAAAAAATCGCAGTTTTTAAAATGGATGAATGATATAAATAAAAAATTTACAATATCTTACCATTCAAAATATCTTTCACAAAACACATATGGTACCTTAATTCCAAAAATAACCAAACCAAAGACCAAAGATAACCCCATATTTGGTCCCATAGTGATCAACCATCTCTATAACATCTAAAAAAATACTTTCATAATTAATTTAACCACGGAAACTATATTTAATGCAACTGATAAAGATCATAATAACCACACACTTTCACCTATTGAAATATTAAACAACAAACCCAACTTTCCCTCAAGCATGTGAGGTACGACTATCCCAAATACCAAGGACACAAAATTTATCGTATAACCCACAAGGATACAATATTTACATGTAATATTAGGTTGACTCTATCCAAAACTTTCACATCATAGCATCCCAACACAAATCCACAAATATTGCTACCCACTTGAGTTTTTCTTAAAAACTAACATATCTTATACATAAACTTTTCCACTCTATGAAACTCAAACAAAATCACAACATTTGGTGTGTTATACACAAAATTACCAATTATTTTTTTACACCATGATCATTATTTGATTCAAAAAATAACTACTTACACTCACTGGTGACAACAATGCGTTAGATTAATTAAAAAACACTAATAGGTTATTTATGAAAATATTTAATAACATGCTTTAGAATTTTTAATTAATCAAAACAAATTCTAACAAAGGTTCTATCTAAACTTTTTTGTATTGAAATGAATTTATGAAACCATTTTTAATTAAAAAATAATTTTACATCAAAAAATAGTCATGTGCATGTCATATTACCCACATTCCTTGTATGATGAATGAATACATGTTCTATTTCAAACAAAAGAAAAAAGTAAAAAAATGTAATAATCGCACATCAAAACATCATGTTTGAATAAACTCTTCAATCATAATAGTAAAAAAATACATAAACAATAATCCCATATCTAGTAACATGGACATTCCCTAAACCAGAATTTACTATGCCCTATCATAAAATCTATCTCAAGCATAGACAATAACCTAAATCAAACTACCATACTAAAACAATAAATCATCCAAAATATTTCTCTAATTACAATTTTTTATTTCATGTCCCAAGAATACAAAAATGGTCTCTTGGATGAGATTGTCATAATAGCTTGGGCAAGACTCTACATATGCTAGAGGGTTCTGACAAGTGGTGTGAGTTTTGAGGTCCCACCCTTAGTTCACAAATAACAAACCAAATCAGAGGTCCATATCACCTCAATCACACCCCCTCATATTTTAATGGCTTCCAAATAGTAGTGAGAGTGTATGGTGGTATGGTGGAGAGACAATACCCTCTTTATTAGATTGAATCATAGTAGTAGATGATAATAAATAGAGGAAATAATAATGGGGTTGCAGAAAATTAATCCATCCATATGATAACCAACTTACATAATTATAAATTAGATCATATATAGGTGATGATGTCATGTGATAATATTGATTTGAAATAGGTAGACATGGTAGTAGGAATACAACAGTACTAGTATAATAGAAATTAAAACAAATAGAAAAAAACCATTATCACTGTGAGAACCCCAATAAATGGATAAATCATCTTCTTCCAATATCATATACAAAAGGAAATCAAGAATCAATATCTAGATACTTCCCTTCATCCATACCCACATCAATAAACTCTGTCTGTGTACCGAAACATCTAACTGAATATTGTGTGAGTAAAACACATTAGGGAACCACCAATGGTATCTTATGTAGTTCCAATATATGAATATAAATTGTAATAGTGTGCAATTATATTAAAAATATGGCAATAAATAAATATAATCTAGGTAGAGCTCTGGCTCCTCATCGGATACATTGTCGAACCTAACTACATTGACCTAATCTAGATGCCTCTTAGCATGTGACCATTAATTGGTCTAGGACCCAAGGAACATATCCAAGGAATATAGTTATAATAATTATATTGGATCCATAGGAGGCCCATAACATACATGAACTTATAAGGTTGATCCCACATGCAGTGATCAACCAACATGTTAGGATAGGGGTATGGGTGTTATCCAAGGGGAGGACCCTTGGTATTTCACCATAAATGTTTCTAACAAAAAATAATAAATTTTACATGGTTATATCATGATATACATGATTCTATCTCAAGTATAAAATCCATGGTGGTCCATATTCAAGTACATCATGTTGAATCTAAAGAGATAATCCAAGGAATTATTATTACCATAAATGAAGGTGAATCGTCAATGTTATGTTAACACATTACCAAATTTAATATATTGTGTAATACCAAGTGTGTTTTTTTCTTGGTAGTCACATCGATGAATATCTTTGAGTCATATTAGTTCAACCATGAAATTCCATGTTCATATTCCAAGTCTTACTCATGGAAGTGCATTCATTTAAAGTGATTGTGGTCCACAATAGTAGCTAAAAAATATTTAATAATTTTTCAGAGGAAAAATTAAGTATTCAAACAATTTCACACTTAAATTCATTCCATTATTTCATTTCATTTATAATTTTTCAATTGGGACAAAAAATGTATCATTTTCATAAAATAATTAAATTAAAACATTTTGGTCATTCCTTTTACAAGTGACAATCCGAACACACCCGATGGGGTGTTTTGGTTTAAATAATTAAAATTTTTAAAGATAATGTTTACAAACACACACTAGTGGGGGTTTAATTTGTATTCTTAAACCCCCAATGATGTCAAGTGTCCCATATCACTTTTAGAAGTATGTTTAGGCAAAAATTAAAAGGAATATTAATTTTAGAAGTAGTGATGAGAATGTATGGTGTGTGGAATAATAGAGAAAAAAATATAAAACTCAAAAATTTTAGGGAAATGTAGAAGAACAACTACAAAATATTCAAAGAAGAATCTTGGTCCATTATTGACCTCATACTTGGATTGAATTGAGAGAAAATTTGAAACTATAAATAAACCTAAGAATATGTCATATTTTCACATACTAAGACAAGACCCATGATGGAAATGAACATTAATAAATTAAGTAAGAAGAGTTCATCACTTATTGAGGGAGATCCAACATGATGATTAATGAAAAAAATTCAATTATAGACAAAGGAGATCGAGAAAAACACTAAAGATGGAAGAGGGTGAGCTCTTACACTGTTCCACTACGTTGAATTTTAAGGGGAGAATATTGATAGTTTCAAAGGATAAGGGGGAATAAAAGGTCATTTCATTGATTTTTTAAAGAGGTTCATGGTCAGGTTTCATTTTTTTCTAAACTATGTGCCAATTGTATAATACCCATTATCTATTAGTACACACCACATGGTTTATAAGCATACTGTTAGAAAAATAGTGTGACTTTTATCTGCAACAAATTGTATGTTTTCCATGTTTTACAATCCCCCTTCACATGATTTATGAAACCATTCTCTTCCTCGACAATCCCACATGGTTGAGTTTCTTGATTAGAGAAATCTATGTTCTATCTATGAACCTTATCCCCTTTCAATAAAAATTAGTTCTTTGACCCCAAACCAATCCCAATAACATTTGATACCTATATGGACCCTCTATATAAGTCAATAATGGTTAAACAATAGGCTAAGATAGAAAATTAAAGGATCTGTAACTCAATAAAAATCCAAGATCATACAAGATTCTAATAAAATTTTAGCGAGACTAAAATCTTAGAAAAACAATATTTAAAAACAAGTAAATAAAATAATTACAAAAGTTATCATAGTAAGCATAAGGAATTATAGTTATTTTTCAACCATCAATATGAAATTAATATCAACATGCTATATTAATAATTTGAACATATTATACATACATACATATATCAAATGTAAATCACACTAGGATGATCAAGTATAAAATAAAAACAACATAAAAGAATAAATATTGAAGACACTATTGAAAAACCAATGTATCATATTTGAATTGTCTCCAACCATCTATCTAAATACATTATCAAGATCCCTAACACAACCAACTATTGAAAATCAAACATAAGGTTTGAACATGAACCATGGGTCCCATGCCAGGATTGAGGACAACACATAGTAGGTAATCATAAAAAGGTTTCCTCATATGTTTTATGACATAAAATATTGATATGTATATGGAAATAAACAATAATAATTCAAGAAATCATGTCCATTCATTGTGCGATAACAAGGCTACAATAAGACCTAACCCTACCTTCTCCATCCATGTCAAATAATTCGTCAATTATAAACACATCAATTCTGAAACGTATCACGTAAAGGTTAAGAACTACCAAACCCATGTAGTGGAAACCCGTCGATTAGAGGAATACCTCATCCAATATGGGGTGTACATAGTAATTGTGTATAAACTCAATTGACGGTGATCAAACTGTAACATAACATGGTTAACAAATTGATGACATAATCTCTATACCCCCAATACCAGGGTATCATTCCATCCTCAAATAAAATATCTCATCACCTCCCAAAACAATTATAAGAAACACATTAGCGATAGATGGAATATAGCCATACCAAAATATAATAGAAACTATACGTCATCTCACACTAATATGATCTTCTTATAACTTTTTAAAAACGATCACTTGGGTTGTGTAACTCAAGACCCTAATCCCTATGAATCCAAATCTTAGACTCAACAGAATTAGTTTGAAAACTTGATATAGATAAAAAATAAGAAATACATTTAAAACATATCCCATAATCTAGCATTAAACTACATACATATTCATAGCTATAACTACTCTATAGTATATCACATACTAGATAAACAAAACTGACCATAACCAACCACATTTTTGTTGTCCATAAAAAATGGTCTATAATTATTAAATAACAATGATGATTATATTCCCTTAGTCTAAAATCAAACCATAATCCCATTCTATTGGTCATGATTGTCCATAGAAAACGCTAATAAAATATTAATCCATGAACTGCCACATATAGCTTCATTTAAATACACATCATCCCTCTCTCATATCACTATCATATCACCAATTCCAAAAAATATGCAATGGAAAAGGTAGGAATGAAAAGTATTCACCATAATCTAGGAATATATAGCTCACTAGCAGTATATACTCATCCCATTTTCTAATCCGAATCTCTACGGAGATGCGTTATCAAGGGATCATATTCCCATGTGTAATAATATCTATTTTCCATTAGGAACACTTAAGAGGGTTATTACTCTCTTCCATGATACAATGAAACAAATTCCTTCTGAATAATATATTATCAAGTTTCACTATACCCATTCAAATCATTTTACTCCTATTTCTATCTCTCTCCCTCTCTAGTATTTTAAATGTTTTTTAATCTATTCAAAAGGCATATCATACATGATTACCATTGTTTGTGAAAACTAGAACCATCACCCAATGGATTCACTCTTGGAAGATCGTTACCCACTCATTATAGATCAGCCTAATCCATTCACAATTTTCTAAGTAATCCAATACCATTTCGGGGTCTATCATGTAATACTTGGCATCCCACCCCTGGGTGATGTCGTCATTGGGTATTTCTGAAATATCTAACCAACACTTGAAATTATTAATTTACTCTTTTATGGAAATAAAAAAAATCCTATTATATGAATCTAACCCTTCGCGAAATTACCTAAATTGTACAGTCATCCACTTCACCAAACTTGAACTTCCATCTGTTCAAATCACAGAGGTCACCATGAATTTCCTGAAATCCTAGTGTCTCAAAGTCCCATTTACATTTCTCTAAATCCCAAAAAGGATGAATAGTATCACTATAACAGTACCTGATAGATTGTTTGTATTTATACAATGCTATTATGATGATATATTACAACATAAATCCTTCCATTGTCATTCTTTATCTTGGGTCTTTTATGTTGGATTATAGGGATATTATATGAGTTATCCCCTTAATTAAGTTACACTAAAAAACCAAAAAACCAAGTATTTAATAATAAATAAAAATATATTTATACCTTACATAAACCAAAATATGCTATCAATTAATTATAAACATTTATTATTGACCATTCAATTTAATCCAAAGAGGCATAATCACAAAAACAAACTCATAGAGAACCACAACACCACTGAACCATGAAAATACTTTTGCTAAATATTAATATTATTCTTTTGACACTTCTATAGCCAAAATTCATATGAATTAATACCCAATAAATCAAAAATTTAATCCAATTTTGTTGAATCCTTAGGAAAACACACTAGGTGACCTCCCTTCAATGAAATGGGGAGAAATAGGTGTTGTTCATCCTCCCTGGAAGTCCTTAAGCTACTAATCCTTGAATACAAATAATTAGGAGATGATTCCACCATGATCTAGTGGAATTGTGATGTCTTGGACCTTGTTTTCTCAAAAGTAACTAAAACTAATTTTTCGAAATGGCCTCAAGCACACCTACCCTTACACCAGAAGATATTGAATAGTAGATAGGGTATACTAATGGTATGTAGAGGAGATTATACCCTCTAAACTAGTACCAAATACAACAAGGTAACAAATTACAGAAATTAAATAGTAGAATATAAGAATAATATCAATCATTAAAAGAATGGATATCCAGAAAAGTACAGATAAATCCAACCATGTGTGAAAATGTAAAGTACTAAATACATAGCATTAATATTAAAACACATAATGTATACATTAGGGATAGAATGAAAAACTAATATATAAAGAAAATACTCCTAAACATAGATGGAATAATGGGTACATGCTCAGCTAGTACTCTTATTCCTAGTCATATCCCAATAGATACAATAATAAGGGAGCAGGATCTATGTCCAAACCTATGATCATGAGATCTATCTAGGTACTATAAAGTGGTCTGAATAGGGTGTATGTAAAACTCGGTGGTCCAAAACCAATGGTGAATAATGAAAATCTATATCTTGAATGTAAAATGTAATAGTGTACAAGTAAAACAAATAAGTTAGTGAAATATATAGTGACCATGTCATCTCATGTTCCCTATGGGACAATCCGTCCGGATCTACCTACTTTAGCCTAAGTTAGAACAAACAAACTATATGTCATAGCAGTTATATATTTTATATAAGGGGAATCAACCCATGCATCTAAACTAAGGGGGCATGGAGCATAATTTCAAAAAACATCATAGTATATTATGTGAAGAATAATTTCAAATAACATCCAAAATATAATGGCATGCCCCATGTCCAACAACATCCAATAAATAGTGATGATTTCAATGTCCAAAAATTTAGATAAAAAATAATGGAAAACTATAAATCAAATTTCTATTAACCATAAATAATTCATTTAATTAAATGTGCCTTATGATCTTTTCCAATCCATTCCATATACTCAATCCTTTTACTCCTAAAACACAATAAAAATAGTATGCACATTGAATTTAATTACTAAACCTAGGGCATGAGAAATATTCATGACAATTTAAAATCATCATAATTCAATTCATAGCTCATTTACAAATCCTTTCAATTAATTCTATCAACCCATTAATTTATACAGAAAAAGGGTCCAAGTGATTGTATTATGATATTTAACAATTCACTCCTTTTAATTACATATTCCACTAATAAGAGGCAAGATCTAAAAAAATTATCAATATATATGTAATCAAACATCCCCTTTTCCAAGTCCATAAACCATTATTGATACATTGTTAATAAAAAGAGATTCCAAAACACTCTAATGGTGATTTATCTACATAGTCTGGGAATAATATTTTGAATTAGCATATGGTAATAGAGTATTCGTGTCGTCTACTACTTCTATGATTAATTTTTTTTTTCAAAAGGCACTTTGAAGAAAATTGGATAACCATACAATTTTATGGATGAAATCTTTAGACTTAGTAAGAAATCAAAAAGTCATTAATAATGAGACTAAAAAATTTGAATTGATTACATGATATAGCCAACAATGAAGGTCATGGACCTATGTATTTGGGTTATATTTGATGAGGTCTCCAAAGTGGTTGGAAATTTTATCCCATGTTTGGATTTACTCGTCCACGTTAATATTTCTTTCATTGAATCTAAATGCTGAAAGATGGTCTTGTTTGTTGATTTAATCCCTATATTATTTGTTGGAATCACCTCAAACTTCACCCTCTAGGATTCAATACTCATCCTCCTCTAAGTCAATGAGATTTATTACCTCTTCCATCATTTCTTCCTTTGATGAGATAAGGAGCTATAGATGTGGCGTTATTTTTTCCTCTTCCTCCTTTCCAAATTCATTCTTCTTATTTTTAATTTTACAATCACTACTCTCACATTGTTTTTTTCTTTTAGAATAACCATGATTTTTCTTTCCTGAATATGTTTTTTAGTTCAATTATCAATCACATTGGACCTATTTAATGAACTTTCTTCCATCATATTCTACATATGAGAATAGTCATTTCGGCATTTGGGTTACTACCCCTTAACCATAATCCAGTCGGATGCATCATGTTTTCCCTTGAGCCAATTCTTCTTTCATGCAATGTGAATTCCTCAAATTCCAGTTCCCTCTACACTTCCCACTAAGTTATAGCTAGAGATATCGTCCTCATAATCAGTCTTATAAAAAAGTGGTGTATGAACTTCCACTACCACTTACAGCTCATGCTCCATTAATGGGTATGGTACCTTTTCTGACCCTACCTCGTCCAACCCATCAAACTGATTACTTAGATTTAGAGATAGATTGCTTCTCCTTGGACATCTCCTAAGATCTATCACCTCATGCAATAGAAACTCCGATGACCCACTCCCCTTACATATATTTGGCACACCTTAACCACTAAAGGAGAATTTATAAATCCATACTACAAAACCCTTGTATATGAGTCCTTATTAATTCTAATGATAGGATCCAAGGAGACAGGATCTCTCCCCACCACTATTAAAACCTAAGTAGAATAAACCATGAGATTTGGACCATGTTATTGAGTATCCACTAGTAATGATTCAAACCCAGCCCTTAAATCATATTTCAGTCTTCCAAAGAACTCATCTACCTTTGGATTTGAAATTAGATCCTCCTCCATCCGTTACATGCTAACATCATTTTATTTTCTATAGGAAATATGATGGTATGATAAAATCCGCATTTTAAATTTAGACCAATCCAATTTTCTATCCTCAAGAAAAGTAACTTGGATAGCCTCTGAATTTCTAAGCCAATTCATTGTGTCACAAAACAAAACTATCTCCTTTGAGCCTTCACCTGACATAGACTTCCTAATACCAAGTCCCTCCTCCGAAACCTAGAAATAAGTCATTCCCATGTTCCAACACACTTTCATTGAATTACATGTATTCTTGCATAGAAAACAAAAATCCACCCATGATTTATAGAAAGTATATTTCTTATACTGAAACACATCTCCAAAAGAAATCCAAAATAATTCATGCAGAGCGTTCGACACATATTCTTCAACACAAATTCGAGGAGAAATGGGATGGTAAGAAGAATAATTTCTACTATTAGAGCATATGAATCGGTCAACAAGGTCCCAAGTATACAGATAATTGAGGGACTCAAAAAGGGAATGAGAGGTGATGAAAACTAACCCAGATAGTAGTATTTAGATAATACTACTTCATTTTTATGTCATAGTTCCATATGAAAATAATGAATATGAATTTGTTGAATGTGAGGGGGTGGAGGACCACACCTAAGTTAGTTATTCCTCCAATTACAATCTGATTAGGATGTGTATTTTTTCATTAAGCCCCACTGTCAATATTTCTTGTTTCCCCTATGATCGGAACAAAAATCTATAGAAATCATCCACTAATGGAAGATTGTATTTGAACCGAGTGATCAACGTCCATTTGAGAAGATAACATGCCTCATTGAACTCAGATATCGAGAGTTGCAGTTGGGGATGTTCTTCAAAGACATCAGGATATTTAGAGAAAATTGAGATCTGAGAGAAGGATGAAAGAAGATAAAGGTTAGAAAGGGGGGGGGGAATAGTTGTTATGAGCACCCTTGGATGTCAAAGAAGGTCCCTCCCCCACATAAGGGGGGGGGACCAGGCATGCCAACTGCCTCTGTGTAGTGTAGCTGGGAAGTATCCATCACCATCAGTATTCTGGTCATATAAAAGTTCATTAATGTTTTTAGTTCATTCATTTTATAATTGAAATCCTAAACCAACTTTTTTGGAGTATTGGTTTTAAGTAATAAAAATTATTATAAGTGTAGAATCTAACCCGTGTAAAGGGGTGGTTTGGGTTGAGGTCTTCTACCATCAGTAATGTAAAATGGGTTTACCAACCTCAAGGATATAGTCTAGACAATTTATTTAATGTTTAAACATCTTAGGGGAAATGCATGGTAAATGTCATGTGTATTACAATGGAAATACTTATAAATGATGATAAATTCTGTTAAATTTCATAGTCCACATACCTCATACTTTATAATCTCCACTCATCCATTATCAATAATTTGTTCGAGTAAAAATGAGATAAATTGAAGGAACTAAAAACCCCATGAATATTGGGTATATGATCTAAAAAATATATTGTAAAAGAAGTAATAGTATAGTATAAGATAATATAAAATAGGACACATAGACATACCAAGGGTAATCCAACGAAACCAACGATGATCCGTACAGATCTTTTATGGAGGAGATACATCAATTACTGAATGAGGAGGACAGGGGAGCTCCAATGGTTAATATGTTTTGTGGAAAAAGGGAAGATAAAGAGTGTAATATGTTTAAATAAATGGGGCAAACGGTTATTTCTTATATATTTAATGAGTTTCATGATTTTTCCAAAAAGTTTGGAAAATTTTCTGCCAACTGTGCATGCCTCACTATCCCACACACACACCTCACACAATTGAAGTACATGGTAAAGAAAACCATAAACCAACCATTTGTGTCCCTTTATGATTATACACCATATCACATAGTTAATTGTATATCCACACATTGTTTGAACAAACCATATTATTTTACAATTTGGCCCCATGGTTTCTATCAAATGTAGAGTAATAACAGTGATTCAATCGTGCACTCAAATCTATTTCTCTTGAAAATGAGTTTGGAAATATTGATCCTTCCAAAAGTCATCCAGTCTCCCAAGAAGACATTTAACATTTAAACCTCAATAAAAATGACAATTTATTGTAATTAAACTCAAAAAATTATATTCTAATCCTCAGTTTTCAATTTAGACCATCCACCAAAATAAAACCTCAAAATCCATTGGAAATTTTCAACCAGTCCAAAACATAAGATATTATAATTTAAACAAATTAGAACATATAATCCTTGATAATACTATGTTTACATTCAAAATAACAATTGACTTACCTGGGTTAAGAATTTCAATTCAAATGTTCATGTTTCATTAATAAATGAATAAAATGCCTCTATGTACAACGTTAAAAATATGATATTTAAATTTCAAAAACAGTAGATGACCCTCATAACCACTAAAAACACTAGGATGATTCTTAAATTATCCAATCTAACTTGGGACACAATAACTTCTTTTTATATTTCGTCAACCATCATATGATACTCCCCAATATAGGATCTATAATTAATTGGCCAATTCCATTCCATGTTACACTCAACTACAAAATAACCTATTGAAGCAAGACCAAAGTTTCCAAATGATGCTCCCAACATGAATATCAACTCATTAACCACAGTCAAACTTGTGGGAACTCTCTTTGATCCTCGATATTTTTTAAATGGTAGATTTTGAATCATATACACTTAACCGAGTCGATCCATCTTTTCCATCAAAATTCATCAATGGACTTTACATTGTACCTATCTTAACCCAACATTGTTCCTAATGTGGTTCCTAAATAATCACATACAAATTTTTGAGAGATCTCTAGTAGAACCACCAATGGCCAACTATTTTCAAAATCGTTCGACCTCAATATGTAACACATCACCAAAACTAGATTTTTATTCCTTTATTACAAGGAACACAAAGATATCTTCAAGAATCATCATTAAATCTTGTAACCAACTTTCAATATTGAATCTATAAAAAACTATCCCTTGTTCATAGACTACTTTAGTTCCATTTAAAAACACAAATTCATACCCAATCCAATATACTTAGATCATAACAAGATACTCTTAGCATAAAATCCACAGTGAAAATTCTCTTAAGTCGATATTCAAGATTATGCTTGAAATTTATCAAGAAATCGAGTAGAGCATTGTTTTGTTTACCCATTTAAATTTGAAATCCTAAAAATATTCCAATAATGACTCTTGAATTATCATGAACCTTCCCAAATGAGGATGATTCACTAGCTACCTATGGTGATCTCCCCACCCCATGTCTTAAATTACACCACTCCTTGAGAAAAACTTTCTAGGAGTACCTTTTTCAAACCAAATAATACATTTTACTAGATCATCATTGAGATGAATCTCTCTCAATGTACTTTAATAAATTTCATGATATTGGAAATTATCCTCTTAAAAAATGAGTAAACTTGTAACACCCCAATCATCCATGGTACGCTTATCTTTGAATAATATAGTAGCATGTTTTGTACGCAACTTCGAGTTCTAACACACACCACAACCTCTCAAACTAGCAGTTATGAATAGTAACATCCACTTTTTGAAATTTTATAAATTTTATCTATCAAAATGAAATTCATTTTTGGATTTGGAATATCAAAATTATCATAGGCTGAATTTTAGGTATTTTTCTGAAAACTTTCAATTTTTGATGAATAGTGAAAGATACTGAGTTATTGTTTAAAACCGAATTTTTTTTAAATAATTAATTATTTTATTAAAAATTATTTTAGGTCAAAATAGATACATAATACCTATATAAGTTTTATGTAATTAATTGGAGTCAGTTTATAATAATTTTAGATATATAAAAATTTTATTGAACTTTTCACCGTCTTTTACCCATATCATAAGTGAATTTTCAAATTCACATGACACTTAATTTTACCGCTTCTGTGAGTGGAAATTCTAAAATCTGAGAGACATGGTTAATATCAAGGAGTAAATTTTTTTCCAATAAGATAAAAATAATTTTAGGTGAATATTAACTTTTTACTTTTATTTTCCACAGTTTAATGTAAATAGGTTAATTAAGGGTAAAAATGATATTATTTTTTCCCTAAAACAGGTCCTAATTCTATTGGATAAGTATAATACAACCATAAAAACCTTAGAAATAAAATATGAACCTCTTTGGTCCACTTGGAATAGAATAGGACATTTATTATTATTTAATTCAAAGAAGAGTTAAAAGAGTCAAAATCAAAGTTTAATAACTAAAATATATTTAATATAGGATTATACATATGAAAAATTAGATTATAAATATAAATTAGAAATATAGAAATATATCCTACATAATGGTATTTTATTTATAATTTTTAGACATTAAATTTTTTAATTTATTTATGACACAATGATTATAATGTAATTACCATATTAGTGAAATATTAAAATAATTGATATTATACATACCCAAATAAATATAATTTGAGACTTTTAATGATTTATAAGAATTTTATAGGTTAATATGACATGTTAGGGTTTATTAAATGAATTAGGTTCGAAGTAATAATGCTATTATGAATTTAGAAAAAAATACCAAATAGTGTCAAAATTGACATAAAAGAGTTTTTAAAACAAATATTATATTATTAATTGATATTCATTGCCTAAAAATCTATGGCTTGTCCAAGTGACTTATATAATGATAGTTGTATCATTAATGAACCACTTGGGGTTTTCTTGAAAGTTTATAGTTGATTTATTAACCATATAATATAAAAATACAAAGAGACATGGTAAATGTTAAACTAATTAACTAAGAGTTAAAACTAAAAAATAAGGTTAATATAGTGACCCAATACTTTATAAAACCTATTGGATGGGTGTTTTTCTATCCATACCCTCCTTATACGCGAAATAAGTCACTTTGGAGCCATTAGAAACTGAATATGAATTTATTATAAAATAATATTTCCATCTTTTCCTATGGTGCCCCTCACCCCTCTTATAAAAGGGTACTCACCCTTCTCTAAATTTCACACCTTCAAAGACTTTTGGCTAACCCAAAACCTGCCCAAATATCATCTCATCTTCCCTCACTTCTACCTAGAGGACTTTGATTGATCAGAAATCCAACCTAATGATCTCTTTTGGTCAAATCAAATGGAAGAACCCGAAGAAGAGGTAATGTTTTCACCACCCTCTTTAAAGTTCCTTTCTTCATCCAGTTCTTCTTTCTTTGTTATTTCCATTATAAAATAATAACTCCAGTATATTATATATACTATGATGTTATTATAAATATGGTAAAACCATATTCAACATTCTATCCATCCATTAGATGACGTGTCACCATACATGCGTACGTACGGCTTACCGTCACCACGTCGTGGTGTAATTGTTATTCAATACATTATTATTTGGATGGGTATAATAATGATGTTTAATTCATGTAAATAATAAATATAACATGATAATTATTCTTTATATATGATACACCATACAATTATATATTATTTTAATATCAAAAAATGATATTGTCGCTCGTGCGTACCTACGGACTACCGTCTCCACGAACGCGGGGAGATTCATTAACCATCGTATCCATTCAAGAATAATTTTAATATGATGATTAAAAATAATGTTATAGGACTTGATATCATTATGGATATGAATAAGACACAACATATGGATAACAAACATGTAATATGTAACAAAACCTATAAAAGAAAACGAGTAAGTGAACACCCAGAATGACGATGATACTAAAATATTATTAACATTGCAATATTAAATGATCATATATGATATCATATTTATGTATATGATTCTTTCATAATTTAATAACAATTATTTAACTATTATACAAGATTTTAACCTAACCTTGACCAAGGAAAAGTACAAGTTAAGTATTTATTTCACAATCTCTACATTATCTGAGGTTGTTTATATGTAATTATCTACTGGGACCCATTTATCATCCACATCCATGTTTCTTAAAAATGTATTTCAAAACATTATTACTATTTTATAGACTATGGGTTAAAGTCATTTATATCATTTTTTGATTTTTATAATATATTTATAAAGGAATCTTTCCGCTGTTTTTCAAACAAGGTCCTTTTAACATTTTTGACAGAATTAAGGTAAGAATGTCTTCTTTAACATATACAGCGGGTGCATCTATTTTTCACCGTTTTAAAATCATAGTAGTTGTCCTTACATGCGTATAATAATATTTTCAAATCAAATGTTTCCTTTTATAATTATGTGCCTTTTAAATGATTTAAAAAAAGAGATATTTTTCTCAAATAGTTTTGATTTCATCAATGTCAACATCCGTTGATGGATTTTAAGTTTATTTGAAGTTGATTTATTATGATACAAAACTTACCTATTCTACTGAAGGTTTTGTGATATGTTTGATTTTGGATGTTTTATTTTTATACCATTCATGGTTTATGGATTAATTTTTGACATTTCGTATGCTAGTTTCAATATGAATGTTTATGTTATGTTTAAACCTTTTCAAATGCGGAATGCATTGGACGTAGTAAGTGATGAGTGGAGCCTACTACAGATCCTCGATGCATCGGTAGGTCTTGTGAGAGAAACTAGTGTCTTGGGACAAAGCCTTGACAAAAACTTATTTGTAGTCTTGGCACAGGGCCTTGACTATGTGGTTATGATAGTATGGAAATATGCATTCCATTATTATGAAAGTGGTTATTGATATTTCATGTGATTATTTGACTAGTAGAATATCCATGTGAATAAGTAAATGGAATTATTTAATTTTATCTATGCATATTATGCTAAAGTTCATGTTTCAAAGGCTTTTGTTTTACTTATACATTGCCTTAAATGTTTGTGTTAATTTATGAAAGTTTCTTCTATATTGTTATCCTTACTAAGCATCTGATCTCCCCCCTTTCAATGTTTTATTTTTCCCAGGACGTGAAGAAGTAGATTACGAATGACCTTCAGGGATAGTATGAGTGGATATGAAGACAAGATGTTGTTGTATTTTTTCACTTTATTATGTAATATAAGACTTATTCATATATATATTGATTCCAAGGCTACTAAACTGATCGGTCTTTCGAGACTTGATCTATTGTGATCATTCCAATATTATGTAATAATGAACCGACTCTGGGTAAGTGGGGTCGAGGCATTATAGTTGGTATCATAGGAAGTTTAGTACAAACCTTGGAAGCTATATTTAGATAAACTCTGATTAGAGCCCATATCCGTAAGATAGACTTTGAGAATTAGTATAGAAGAACTTCCCAGAATTTTGGTATTGTAGACATTTTGTGAGTTTTCCAAGAAATACATCCCTTTCTAGATACGAGCAGGTAGAGGCAGCTCTGGCACAGATGTACCTAGGGGTAAAACACGAAAACACTGCTTTGAGCTAGACTCGAATGGGAACTGGTGCACTACAACGGTCCTTGCTGCACTTTTGGTTACGAAACTCCCGGGGGATATGCATAGGATAATTATTATTTTATATACAAACCATTATGAAGGTTTTATTAGTATATACGTCCTTAAAGATTTTTTTATAATTATGGATTATATCCTTAAACTGTTCAATTTTTGTTAAGTGTTTTACAAGATTGGATTTATGTATTGTGATTCATAAACTAATCTCGTGTATGCCATTGTATAGAAATGTCACATAGTGGAAGGAATGGAAATCATATCAATGCACGTATTCCATGTAGGTACTTCCCTCCTGCTCATGATAATTATAGTGGAGCTGGTGATGCAACTGGTGTTGTTCATCTAATCACCATACTGGGATAACTCACTCAAGTTATGAATAATAACCTTACCCGTATGGAGCACCCTGATCTGCAGCGTGGAAGATCAATGTTAGATCACTTCATGAGACAACATCCACCAACATTAAATGGGGGTACAAATCCACTAGTAGATGAGCAATGGATAAATTTCTAGAAGAAAAGATTCCATGTCGTGGGGAGTAGCGAAAGGGAAAACGTTTTCATGACAGTTTACCGCCTCACTGGAGATGCTGATCAATGGTGGTCATTGATTCAAAACACGTAGGAAGATGATAAATTATCAAAAATGGACTAGAGTGAGTTTAAATATCTTTTCTTAGAAAAAATAATTTCCTCATGACCATCGAGCAGATATGGAAAGGCAATTTATGGGTCTGAGGCAAAAGGAGGATGAGAATGTAGCAACAAATGAGTCTAACTTTACAAGGTTATCAAGGAATGCTACAGATTATATATGTAACCCAAGAAGTAAGATTGATCATTTCTTTGTTGGGTTAAAACCGTTTCTCCATCGAGAATTTGTCTCACAATCCTTCTCGTCATACGAAGATATTGTCTCATGTGCTATCAAGACAGAAAAAAAATTCTCTATGTCTTATGACATTAAATCAAAGCAATAGAATAAGAGATCTGCTGATCACTATGAAAATGGAAATAAGGGGAAGAAGGGAAAAGTTGAATATCTATCCTTTAGTAAATGTAGGAAGAAACACCCCGATACTTGCTTAAAAGGAATGGGAGTCTGTTGCAAGTGTGGTGAAAAAGGCCACTAAGATCGTGATTGCAAGTGTAATAAAGAAGCTTCCGATGTTCAATGATACAATTGTATGGAGATGGGACATTATGAAAACGAATGTCATAAGCATCAGTGAAACTTACCTTAGAAAAGGCCAAGGGATCAAGGCCAAGTTTATGTTATCACTACTGCTGAGGTAGAAGCTCGGAAAGACGTGGTTGCAGGTAATTTATTGGTGTCCTCTTGTTTAGCCAATGCTTTATTTGATTGTAGATCATCACATTATTTAATATCTTCCCAATTTGATAAGAAAATTAGATATTTCCAATTTGATTTAACAAGGGAGTTGTTAGTTAAAACTCCTAAGGTAAGTATCATCGCAACAAATTTTTCTGAATCTGTTCCCATTAGAGCATATAAATGTTCTTTATCTGCTGATCTCATCATCATACCTATGATTGAGTTTGACATAATCCTCAGTATGGATTGGCTTTCAGACCATGATGTGAAGATTTATTGTAAGCAGGAGGTTATGATTTTTGATGATGATGATATGAAACACCTTATCATTAGAGCAGAATCCTAACCACCTAATTCTTATCTAGATCCATCCCCAGCAGCTCAACTAAATTCAATTATTGGGGAGGAAGAGAATGAAATGACTGTGGGTGAGGAAAGGAATGTTAAAATAGAGGATTTACCTATAGTGATAGAATATGTTGATGTGTTTCCAGAATATTTACATGGACATCCTCCAGAACGAGATATTGAGTTTTCCATTGATTTAATTCCTAGATCCAGTCCCATATCGAAGACCCCTTATAGAATGGCCACTGTGGAATTAGTGGAACTAAAGAAACAAATAGAGGAATTGATAAATATGGGATTAATTTGCCCTGGTGTTTCTCCATGGGGAGCCCCTGTCCTTTTTGTTAAGAAGAAAGATGGATCTATGAGGTAATGTATCAACTACAAGAAGATCAATTATATAACAACAAAGAACAAGTATCCCCTACCTCTCATTGATGATTTATTTGACCAACTGCATGAATCTCAATACTTTTCAAAGATTTACCTTTGATCTGGATTTCATCGGTTGTGTGTGAAGGAGGATGACATTCCGAAGACAGCATTTCGAACCAGGTACGGGCATTATGAGTTTATAGTAATGCCTTTTAGGCTGACTAATGCACCCTCTCTTTTCATAGATCTAATGAATAGAGTTTTCAAGGAATATATTGATGACTTCGTAGTGGTATTTATTGATGATATCTCAATATACTCCAAAATATATGAAGATCATGAAAATCACTTGTGCATTATATTGAAGACTCTAAGAAGACATGAATTATATGGGAAGTTTAGCAAGTGTAAATTCTAGCTTCAGGGGATTTCAATTCTTGGCCATATTATCTCTAAGGATGGAATCTCTGTTGATCCTTCTAGGACAAGAGCAATCCAAGAATGGAAAGCACCAATGAGTATAACTAAGGTACGCAATTTTATTTGTTTAGCAGGTTTTTATCGATGTTTCGTCAAGAATTTTTCCATGTTGTCTAACCCATTAACAAAGCTCACACGTAAAGGGGATAAATTAGTTTGGAAAAAAGAGTGTGAATAATGGTTCGAAGAACTAATGAAAATATTAGTCAATTCTCTTATATTGACTCTACCATCGTGGCATGATGGGTTTGTTATTTATAGTGATGCATCGAAGAAAGGACTTGGTTTTGTCCTTATGTAGAATGATAGGGTTATTGACTATGAATCACGACAGCTGAAAATTAATGAGAAAAACTATCCTACTAATGATCTTGAGTTAGCAGCTGTAATCTTTTCATTGATGATTTGGAGACACTATCTCTATGGTGATAAATGTGAGATTTATTCTGATCACAAGAGTTTGAAGTATATTTTCTCACAGAAAGAACTCAACATGAGGAAAAAGAGATGGCTTGAACTACTCAAGGATTATGATTTCATGATACACTACCACCTGGGGAAGGTAAATAAGGTGGTAGTTGATTTGAGTAGAAAATATCATGGTGTTTTGAAAAAGATGAGAGTTGAGAGGGATCCTATTTTCATGGATATGGTAAAGATGGATATGGGAATAACCATGGAAGGTGAAACATCAATACTTATTCAAATGGTTTCCAAACAATATTTACATGAAAGGATAAAGAGTTCTCAGACTAATGATGAAGAGTTTCAAAATAAGATTAAAGTTGTGAATGATGGGAGATTGAGTGACTTTGTATATGAAGATAGAATTTTGAAATTTGTGAAGAGACTTTGTGTTCCCGATATACCTGATCTAAAAAGGGAATTATTGGATGATGCCCATAGTTATAATTTCTCAATACACCTTGGGAGAACCAAGATGTATAGAAATTTGAAGGAACATTTTTGGAGGGACAACATGAAGAGGGAGACTGCTGATTTTGTGTCAATATGTATGGTTTGTCAACAAGTGAAGGATGGAAGGAAACAACCTAGAAGAGTCATGAAACCTCTTCCCATAACTGAGTGATAATGGGAAAATATTATGATATAATTTTTCATGTGAATACTAAAGACTCCTAGAAGGAACAATAAAATATGTGTCATCATTGATCTGCTTACCAAGTCAGGACATTTTCTTGATATAAGTGAAGATTTTCCACTTGAACATCTAGAAAGACTATATATTAATGAAGCTGTAAGACTTCATAGAGTACCCCTATCGATTGTTTCTGATCATAATCCATGTTTTACATCAAGATTCTGGAATGGTCTTCAGAAATCCCTAGATACTGAGCTTCGTTTGAGCACTGCTTACCACCCCCAAACTGATGGACAATCAGAATGGACTATTAAAACCTTATAAGACATTTTTACATCTTTCTCACTTGACTTTTAGGGTATGTGGGATGAATATTTACCTCTGGTGGAATTTTCATATAAAAAGAGGTTCCATTCAAGTATTTGGATGGCACTATATGAAGAGTTATACAAAAAGAGATGTCGCATACCAACCTCTTTGGATGCTACTGGTGAAAGAAAACTTGTAGGCCCAGAACAGGTCGAGGAAATGATGGAAAATGCGAGGGTAATCCAAAACCACATCAAAGTAGGTCAAAGTAGGTAGAAGATCTATTCTAATAACCAAATGAAGGATTTGGAATTTCAGGTAGGAGATCATGTTTTCCTGAAGGTATCTCCATGGAAGTGTGTTATACATTTCGGTAAGAAAGTTAAATTGAGTCCCAGTTACATCGGACCTTTAAAATTTCAAGAACGAATTGGGGTTGTAGCTTACAGTTTGGAAATTCTGCCAAGTCTCTCCAAAGTACATAATGTGTTCCACGTATTACTGTTGATAAAATACATGCCTGACCCAATGCATGTACTCACCTATGATGAAGTAGAACTGGAAACCGATGTATATTATTGAGAATATCCTGTCAGGATTTTTGATACCAGAGAACAAGTGTTGAGAAACTAGACAACTCATCTGGAAAAAGTTCTATAGAGAAACCATAAGATGGAAGAGGCAACATGGGAACCTGAGGAACATATGATGAAGAACCACCCGAGTCTTTTTATGCAGTAATATTTTTGAAATTTCAAGGATGAAATTATTTGAAGGAGGGGAGAATGTAACACCCCAAGCTTCCAAAGTACGCTTCTCTTTAAATAAAACAGTAGCATGTGTTGTACGCAACTTCGAGTTCTAACACACACCACAAATAATAAAACTAGCCTTATGAATAGTAATAACCACTTTTTGAAATTTTATAAATTTTATCTTTCAAAATGGACTTCATTTTTGAATTCGGAAAATTGAAATTAGCTTAGGGTGAATTTTTGGTATTTTTTCTGAAAAATTTCAATTTTTGATGAATAGTGAAAAACACTGAGTTATAGTTTCAAACCGAATTTTTATCTAAATAATTAATTATTTTATTTAAATCTATTTTAGCTCAAAATCGATACATAATACCTATATAAGTTCAATGTAATTCATTGGAGTCAGTTTGTTATAATTTTAGATATATATCAATTTAATTAAACATTTCACCCTCTTTTACCCATCTCCTAAGAAAATTTGCAAATTCACATAAAACGTAATTTTACTGGTTCTATGAATAGAATTTTAAAAATCTGAGAGACAAAGATAATATCAAAGAGAAAAATGTGGTTCAATAAGATAAAAATAATATTTGGTGAATAGTTATTTTTTACTTTTATTTACCACTATTAAATGTAAATAGGGTAATTGAGGGTAAAAATGTTATTATTATTACCCTAAAAAATGTCCTAATTCTATTGAATAAGTATAATTAGACCTAAAACAACCTTATTAATAAAATATGAATCTATTTGGTCCACTTGGATTAGATTAGGACATTTATTATTATTTAATTCAAACAAGAATTAAAAGAGTTAAAATCAATGTTTAATAACTAAAACATTTTTAATGTAGGATTATAAATAAGATAAATTAAATTATAAATTGTAATTAGAATGAAAAACAGATTTCCTACAAAATGTAATTTTATTTATAATTTTTAGAAATTAAATAATTTAATTTATTTATGACACAATGATGATGGAGTAATTACCTTATTAGTGAAATATTAAAATAATTGATATTATAAAAACCCAAATATATATAATGTGAGACTTTTAATGAATTACATTAATTTTATAGGTCAATATTACATGTTAGGGTTGATTGAATAAATTAGTTTCTAAGTAATAATGCTGTTATGAATTTTGAAAAAATAACATACCAAATTGTGTCAAAATTGACATAAAAGTGTTTTTAAAACAAATATTATATTATTAATTGATATTAAATTCCTAAAAATATAAGGTTAATCCAAGAGACATATATAATTATAGTTGTATCATTAATAAACAACTTGGGGTTAACTTGGAAGTTTATAGTAATTTTATTAACCATATAATATAAAAATATAAAGAGGCATGGTAAATTTGAAACTAATTAACTAATAGTTAAAACCAAAATATAAGGTTAATATAGTCACCAAAACCAGTCTAAAACCTATTGGTTGGGTCGTTTTCGACCCATCCCCACCTTATCTTCGAAATAAGTCACATTGGAGCCATTAGAAACAGAATATAAATTTATTATAAAATAATATTTCTAGCTTTTCCTAAGGGGCCCCACACCCCTCTTATAAAAGGGAACTCCCACTTCTCTCAATTTCACATCTTCAAATCCTTTTGGCTCAGCCAAACCCTTCCCAAATCTCCTCTAATCTTCCCTCAATTCAACCTAGAGGCTTTTGTTTGATCAGAAAGCCAACCTAGTGATCTCTTTTGATCAAATCAAGAGGGAGAACCCGGAGAAGAGGTAAGGTTTTCACCACCATCTTTCAAGTTCCTTTCTTCTTCCACTTCTTCTTTCATTGTTATTTCCATTATAAAATAATAACTCTAGTATATTATATATACTGTGATGTTATTATAAATATTTTATAACCATATTCCGTATTCTATCCATCCCTTGGATGACATGTCACCATATGTACGTACGTAGGGCTTACCGTCTCCACGTTGTGGTGTAATTATTATTCAATACATTATTATTTGGATGGGTATAATAATTATGTGTAATTCTTGTAAATCATAAATATAACATGATAATTATTCTGTATATATGATACACCATCCAATTTTATATTATTTTAATATCAAGAGAATGATATTGTCGCTCGTGTGTACGTACGGACTACAGTCTCCACGAACACGATGAGATTCATTCCCCATCGTATCCATTCAAGACTAATTTTCATTTGATGATTAAAAATAATTTTTAAGGACTTAATATCATTCTGGAAATAACTAAAATACAACCAATGGATAAAAAACATGGCTTTTGTAACAAAACATATAAAATAAAACGAGTAAGTGAATACTCAAAACGACGATATTACTAAAATATTATTAACAAAGAGATATTAAAAGATAATATATGATATCATATTTATGTATATGATTCTTGTATAATTTAATAACAATTATTTAACAATTTTACAGGAGTTTATCCTACCCTCGAAAATGGAAAAGTACAAGTTAAGGGTTTATTTCACAATCTCTACATTATCCGAGGTTGTTTATATGTAATTTTCTACTGGGACCCCTTTATCATCCACTTCCATGTTTCTTAAAAATGTTTTTCAAAAAATTCTTACTATTTTATAGACTATGGGTTAAATTCAATTATACCCTTGTTTGACTTTTATAATATATTTATAATGGAATCATTCCGTCATTTTCCAAACAAGTTCATTTTAACCTTTTCGACAGAATTAAGGTAAGAATGTCTTTTTTAACTTATACAGCCAGTGTGGCTATTTTACACCTTTATATAATCATCGAAGCTTCCCTTACTAGATTATAAGATTATTTTCAAAGTAAATGTTTCTTTTTATAATTATGTGTCTTTTAAATAGTTTTTTTAAAGACATTTCTCTCAAATAGTTTTGATTTAATCTATGTCAACATCCTTTGATGGATTTTATGTTTATTTGAAGTTGATTTATTATGATACAAAACTTCCATATTGTATTGAATGTTTTATGATAGGTTTGACTATGGATGTGTTATTTTTATACAATTCATGGTTTATGGATAAATGTTTTGTATTTCATATGCTAGTTTCAATACGAATGTTTATGTTATATTTAAGCCTTTTCTTATGAGAATGCATTAGACTTATTAAGTTAGTGGTGGAGCCTGCTATAGCTCCTCGATGCATCGGTAGGTCTCATGAGACAAACTAGTGTCTTGGCATTAGGCCTTGACAAAAACTTATTTGTAGTCTTGGCACAAGGCCTTGACTATGTGGTTATGATAGTCAGGCATTCTGCATTCCATTTTTATGAAAGTGGTTAATGATATTGCATGTGATTATTCGACTAGTAGAATGTCGATGTGAATAATTAAATAGAATTATTTCATTTTAACTTTTCCATATGATGATGAAGTTCATGTTTTAGTGGTTTTTGATTTAGTTAAACATTGTCTTAAATGTTTATGTTTATTTATGAAAATTTCCACTTTATTGTTCTTCTTACTGAGCATCTGAGCTCTCCCCTTTCAATGTTTTATTTTTCCCAAGATGTGAAGAAGTATTTTATGAATGACCTGCAGGGATAGTATGAGGGGATATGAAGAAAATATGTTGTTGTTGGTTTTTTCACTTTATGATGTCATGTAAGACTTATGATTATATCTAGTGTTTCAAAGGCTACTAAACTAATCAGTCTTTCGAGACATAATCTTTTGGGATCATGCCAATATTATGTAATAATTCACCGACTATAGGTGACTGGGGTCGAGGCATTACCAAACTAAGAAGTTGTTGAAAAGTTTCATCACAACTCAACCAACTTGTGATACACCTCACCCATTACCAACACATAGAAATTTCAACAATGATATTCACTAAATATTCTATCGATATGAATGTATCACTATCTTCGAGCCAAAATATTTCAAATCAGACCATACAATACATTAATGTGCTCTTGAAACTATGTCTCCCAAAAAAATTTGTTCGGATCAAGCCACTTGTCTGCTATCTCACGTAACCCAATTTATTTCTGGTATGGAACTTATCACACCTTCCTAACATGGTCATGTCCTCCTTCCCCCAAATAGAATTCAACCAAATCCTAAGACCCTACCATTATATCCATATCAAAGTTCATTGAAAAGTTTTCCCAACCAACTATATGCATATTCATTAAAACAAGACCAAATAACCACATATAGTTAACTCTATATGGAAACATTCAGTTACAACCACCATTATTCCATTACTACTTGACCACGATGCCCTTACCTCTTGAGGAATATCTCCTTATACATCAAACTTTCTTCTTGAAGTCCAATTCCAATAATTTGTGTTCATTAATGGATGAAAAATAAATGAACCATTTCAATATTTTTTCCCTTGAAATCATAGATGCACTACCGACCTATCAAATATCTTAAATATCCCATACACTATGAGCTTAAATCGAACATCTAGAATTGGTTCAAAATCAAACCTGGGATTAAAACTCAATGTCATATATAAGACTATAATTCTCAATCATACATGTGCACCAAAATCCAAAATCCATTATAACCATTCTCAAATGGTCCTACATGGTAGTTTTTCCACTACTTGAAGAACTCTCTTCTCATGACCGAAAAGGCACTCCCCAACTTAAGAGCATCCTAGTTGTCAGCTAACTGAGAATAGAAACTCATCCCATTGCACACACTCTATATAACATTTAATATAGTACATGCACATGAAAAAAAATCCTATACAATGTACCAGAATGAAATTAAATGAAAATTATATTCTTATAAGTGTAATAGATCAAGCTCATCCTTAGGCAAACACATGATGCTCCTCTCAAACCAAGTTCACATACAATGTCAATATCATCAATAAGTCTAAAAATAAACTAATTTTTATTTTTATAACACCCAAAATATTTTACAACATCAAAATGAACATTAGGATAATCCTACATTCAATTGATAGCTCACGGTTCGGATACTCAAAACAATCTCTTAACATCCAGGCCACCCTACATTGAAGATGAATTGTAAATGTAACCTCCCAGAACTGAAAACCATTTTCAAAGAAGTCACAAACTAACAAAGTTAATATATTACCATGATCACATTACTCAAATCCAAAAAAAATAATTATTGAAAAGTAACCAAACATGGATCATTTAACTCATACATATCTCAACGACATCATGTGTCATAACATGTACTACCTCAATATCGAATCAACGCAAATAGAATACCATCTCTTTTAATTCACATAAACAATGGATTTGTGCATCTCAAAATGATATAGCCCATATAAAGTATTCACACACATCGATATTATTCCATAAGACTATTGACCTAGATGACCACCTCCCAATTTATCTGTCATAAAATAGGAAACATTTCATGATCAACAAGGTAGCTTACCTTTCCCTATGAATGTCTAACCCACTAAAATTTAGCATTAAATGATTCTTCCATGCTTAATAAGGTTCATATTACTATACAACCACCCACCCATATTTGGTGTCGTTCTATAAACCAAGGGTCCTTCCCAACTCAAACATAACTCGAATGGCACCACTCATCTAAAAACATAACACAATAATTTTATAATGCTTCTACCTCTGGGGAAACTACTATAACTAGGATATCACCTAAATTACTCAAGGTGTTGACCTTAAAACCACAGTAACACTTAAAAGGTTGCTAGGCTCTAAAACATATTCTATAAGTCCATTGTAAAATGATAATTCATCATAGATCCATGTGCAATGTTCACATTCCCATTAATGGTAACTCTCGAGGCTACATTAAAACTAACCTCTATATGATAGTTTATTCTATTAACACTACTAAAAGGTTTTATTTAAGTTGTTACACAAATTAAAATTATTATAATTGTTAACTAGGAATAGATAAATTATATGTCATGTACCAGTAATAAACGTATAACTATACTTTCCAATCCATTTAGTTGATGCCACTATGTAATTTAGGTAATTTATCTCATTATTTCATGTCGACCAATTATTTATGCATAAGTTCCCAAAATTGGTCTTAGTTGAAGGAAATCTCAATCACAGTCTATAGAGAAAGATACCTGTTGTGCTATAACTCATTTTTTAATTAACAAATGATTCATAAAAAAATATCCAAAAGAAAATCAAGATGATTTTCACACAACAATGGGATTAGATAAAAAAATATACCTCCATACATTTTTATGAAACACCATATATGTGATTGTTGAGAATTTAAATTATCATCCCTATTTATCACTAGAATACCACCAAGGGGTTTGGTACCATTGTTTATAAAGATAAAGGAAACCTACAAGGGTCTCATCACTCTAATATAGGTTCAGTCATATAGGAATCCATTCCCAATTTAGGGATTCAATGATCTATAAATTACAATTGGAATCACATTTAAGTTAATATTATTAAATTTAAAAAATTAGGTTTTCAAAACACCATTCATGGATTTATCTGATATGAATGCAAGGTATAGACTGAGGTACTATATTATAATCACTCATTTGAGGAATCATTTATATTGGAAATCATTCCAAAGTTATCAAGGTAACAAAATTTATAATTTGAAATTGGAAAACCATTTAAATGAAAACTAACACTAAAATTTAATGATTTTATTCAAGTAATTTCATTTAATAATTTAAAACCATCTTGATTCTATAATGAAATTTATAGTAGTTAAAAATAATGAGACCATTAAAATATATGGGGAAAACCCATTTGGGTTTATTCAAACACATTAATTAACCAACCATTGTCTATAACCATAATATATAAGGCTATCAGATCACCAGAAAATGAGATTAAACAAGGAAATAATAACGTAATAATGGTTTAAATATATGTATACTAAATTATTATACAAGTATGGTATACAGATAATCAATCTAATGACATGTGAATCATACATAACTAAAATAATGCATGAACAAACCGTACCTCTTTCCACAATGACACAAGAGGTAAATTCAAAAAATAAAAAATTAGTGAAAGTGAAACAAAAGTTCACATAAGGTTAAATGGAAGGAAACTGTAATAATGAATACCATGAATTTTAGTCTCATCCCTAAAAACTTGATCTTTCACCCATGTGTGGGTTTGAAATTAGAAGACATTATCTATTTACCTAGTGTCATCAAATTACAAGCCCCCAATTTACTATCCCAAAAACCAAAAGACATGGTTTTAGAAACCTCGGAAACAACATTGTGATGTCCTGATATTGGTTTTCACATAAGTTATTGAACTGGGCTTGCCACATGGCATCAACAATGCCTCCCATAATTCCATAGGCCACTGAATATTAATGAGGGTCAAATGATAGTATAATGGGGAGAATATACTGTCTGAATTAGTAAAAAAAATACAATATATGATTAAATTAAATAAATAAAATAGTGGATGAAAAAAGTAATATCAATCAATAAAATAACTGATATCCTATAAAGTGCTGCTAAAACCAACCAAGCATGAACATAAAAATCCATAAATATTAAGCAATCATCATACATATGGTAATACATAAAATAGGGCCAAAGTAACAAATAAATAAATAAATAAACCCATTACCAAAAGGTATCTCGAGTACATGCTCAGCCACTACACCAATTCCCAATCCTAGACCGAAAGATACAACAATAATGAAGCATGATCCATGTTCTAACCTGTTGTGATGAGATTTTTCTATGTACCAAATGGATGCCTAAACAGGGTGTGAGTAAAATTTATTAGGCCACCACCATTGGTTTATAATGTCAATCTATTTCATGAATATAAAATATAATAGTTTTTAGGTGAAAAAAAAATCAGGTAGTGAAATAAATAGCAACCATGTTTCATCAATTTCCCCATGGGATAGTCTGATAATATCTACCCACTTCATCCTATGTTGGAACATCTGAACCATATGTCATAAATGTATCATATTAAGGGTCATCGTCCCATGAATCTAACCCAAGGAGAGAATTCATTTATATGTCCAATAATTCCAAATATATGATTTGGAGAACCATGTCCACTAAGTTCTTATAAAGAAAAAGGAACACAATTTCCAACAATTACTAATAAATAATGAGGGGAACTATTTCCAAAAATTTCCAAAACAAATTATGAGTATTTTAATGTCCAACATCACTTACCCATCATCAATTCATTCCATTCAATGATACTTATGAGCCCATCCATGGAATTCCGTATAAATAACCCAAGTATCACCCTTGGAAAAACATAAGTAATGGGAATCTTTCATTTAATAATTAATCGTAGGCCATGAAAAATATCCTTCTCAATTTACAATCATTATAATTATATCCATTGCACCATTTTAAAATCCATTCAATTGAATTTATTAACCCATTCATTTATAATAACAATGGCTCAGGTGATTGTATTCAACAATTCAACAATTCACTACTTATAATCATTACATAAACTAAAAAAACATTATACAAAAATTATCAATATATATATAATAAGATTTAATTTTAAAATTTTGTAAACCATTATTGATTCATCATCAACAAAAAATGATTGAAACACACCCAAAGTGTCATTATATATATAAGTAGTGTATAATCTAATAAATTATCATAAGGAAATAGATTACCCCTGTCATCTAATAATTCATCAATTCATTTATGTCATTAATTTTATAATTTAAATCCCAAACACACTCATTTGATGATTTGGTTTTATTAAATAACAGAAATTATAAGAGTTTAATCGAACACACCTAAAGCTGGGGTTTGGGTTGAGGTATTTAACCTCCGACCATGTCAAAGGGGCTTAAGAAAATCAAGGTTATGGCTCAAACAATTTATTAAAGGCTTTACACATTTCAGGGGAAATGAGTAGGGAATCCAATGTGTGACACAATAATAAAAATTTATAAATGATTCCATATTGAGGGAAAAGTCACAAACAACCTAACAATTTCTTAGTAATTCCCAAAAATCCATTATTTTCTTTTTATTCAAGTTAAAATTATATAAATCAATGAAAATATGAAACAAAAATAGAAAAATTTTCATATGATCTCACATGGAGATTAAACTAAAACAGAGAAGTGAAAATAAGAAAATCATGAAGAAGACTTGTAGACTTGCTATGGGATGACCGATGAAACCAATGATGATCAATTCAGAGCTCAGACTATAGAGATACCTCAAACATTAAAGGCAGTGGAGAGGGGAGCACCCATGGTTAGGCTGTTATATGGAATTAAGGTGGAGAAATGCTTGATTGTGGATAAAAAAGAAGGGGATAATAGAAATTTCCTAGCTCTTTAATAAGCTACATAGTTTCGTAGCACGACTTCACAAACTGTTTTGTAACCGTGCGGGGCTAGTTTTCCCAAAAACCACACATCATATGATTATAGTTCTTGGTTAGGAAAACCATGTGCTAAATTTTCTTGTCCCTATGTGATTGTGTACTATCTTTCACAGTTATCTGGAGTCCCTCACATTATTCAAACATTCCTTGTGCCTATATGATTTTGACAAATAGTTTGTTTCAAACAGTTATCAATGAAGCTTCACCAACTATTATCGCATATCTATCTCTCCAGAAAATGATTTTTCAGCCCTTGTTGATTCTAAAACGCAAAAAGACACTTGAAACGCCTAATATTCCCTAATGTGTTTCAAATTTCAAAAATATATTTTTTTTAAAAAAAATAAATTCATCACATCCACCAGAAGAAAAACTCAAAATAGTTTGAAAATTTTCATCCCATCTAAATAAAAGGATCTTATATGAATCATATTAAAATCCTAAATAAATTCCAAAAAAATTAGAAGAACGAAAATTATAAGAATAATGAGGGAAAATGAGGAATAATTATAATTATTTTACAAATATAAACATAACTAGATAGCATTAAAAATAAGGATAGAGCCTCCTCATGTTCCAGCTAACGTATTCATAAGAAACAAAAAGGGGTTTTATAATTGAGGATGGAAGTATATAAATTTTCTATTCATTTAAAAATCTAGATCCAACCCAACTAGTATATCAAGATTTTTGTTTCAGGTAGCATTTATTATATTGTTCACATAATCTATCTTCATACGATGTATAATGAAGATGTATTAGAGATTCAATGGGTACTAGCACCCAGTATGGGCAACTAGGTACCTCATACACCTGATAAAGTTCCTAGTTCTTCCCTACATTAGAAATATAGCAGTATAATGAACCCTAAACTACACCACTAAATTATCAACACTTGAAACCACATATATAAGTGAAAAAATATCCACCAATGGTCTGAAATATTATAATTCCAATTTAAATCTCAGTAATCCAATTACCCCCATCTACGGACCGTAAAATTCAAAAAATCCTCTGAATTTAATAGACCATAATACTGATATGTATTATAGAGAAATCCCTTTTTCGTCACTGATAGAGACACACTCATTCATAGTGAAATTCACTGATAAATATACATAGATAAATACCGACCTTAAATCAATGAGATAATATGTATTCATATTAGAAAAATTTATATACGTAAAATCATCACATAAATTTTTGGCCCAAATTTATATAGGTTAGCCAATAATAATATGACTAATGTTGGTCAAAGTAGAGTACTCAAGAGGGGGTGAAATGAGTATCTATAAAAAATTATGTTAAAATTGGTTCTATGAAACATTCCCACAATTAAAAATATAATTTAAGTCAGTTTGTAGTGAATGTATAAGAGCCATGAATGTTCCATTAATTTTTCAAATGATTAATTAGATATTAGCTATACTAATATAAAGATTAACATGACTTTTGAAACTATTCTACTGGTTCAAAACAATTATAAACACTTGTTAAACTAACTATTAAAGTTCAATTTAGATTTGGGAAGAATTTGATAAAGAGTAAGTAAAAACAAAATGTTAAAAGCATAGAATATATAAACAAACAGTTCAGTCTCAATTTTAGACTTAGTCCTCTCTACTTGGTGATCACCTACCACCAAGAAGTTTAAATTAATAAACAATTTGATCCACACCTTGGACCATGGTTTATAATATCACACACTGCTGTCCAGGTCACACTTGACCTCTATAATAGTTATTCGTGGGTAAAACAAAAAACAGATCACACTTGATAACTTCCATTGTTCTATGAATGGTACAAAGAAAACTAATGAGAGGGATTTTTAGGATGTCAAGTAACCTCCACTAAGGTACATGAGTAACTATGTGTAAAATAGACAGATACACACTGCTCAAAAATGTAAAAAAACACAATAGATCTAGAGATGTAGATTTATGTTTAGAAATCTCTATGTGTTATGAAGTGAAGATTTGGACTTGATTGATGTAATGGATATTGAGTTTCACTCCTCTTCTAGAAGTTGGATCCAAAATTGAGTATCATAGTCTCTGTGATCTGGCTTCTAGGAGTGTGAAATGTTCAACTCCTTTGATTGAATGATGTTTAGTATAGTGCAGTAGGTTTTTATTTTCTTGTTGATATCCATGTATGTTCTTACTTAGAGTTATTAGGATTTGTATGATATCTCAAGAGTTGAAGAAGATTTTAGTTTTTCTTTTTCTGGTATTTTTCATCACACAAAAATGATCTAGATTGTAATCCTTTTATAGTTAGAGATGTAGACATGAATATCTCACCATGTGCATGTATGTTATATTGTCTAATGAATGTCTTACTGACAACATTAAATAATGTCAGAAACATTAATTTGTCAAAATATGACCGTCATATGTAAATTTGAATAAATAAATTAAAGACAGATTTTATGACAATCGATGAGTCATAGGAATCAGTGTCTCATTGGCATCGGTCTGTCATCATCAGTATACCGACATCAGTGACTCTCTTTATTAGTGATTCCACTTCATTTTTATCAGTGGATCTGGGTATCTGTGATTCACCTATGCTCTCTGTAAATTTGGGCATTGATGTGCCACCATCAGTGAATTGTTTTGAACTATCAGTGTGTCTTCCATCAGTGACTCATTCATCGGTAAGTATATCAAATGTGACTTCATTCATCAATGTGTCTCTTATTGGTAAGTCATACAATGGTTAGTCTCTTGAACTATTGGTGTGACCGATCATCTGTGAATCCTTCAATCATTTTGTTATTTGATCAGTGTGTCAGCCGACGATGACTCCTTCGAACTATCGGTGTTAGGGACTCTGATAAACTTATAAAGTGTCTATTGTACATAGAACATTACCAGATTAAGTGAAATTTATAAATTCATGTAAATATACACTTTTAAACATATTGAAACATAAATATCCATGATTTTATTTAATTATTGAAATGTATTCTACTGTATGAGATAATTTATTCACTTATAATTATTCATTAACCTCATTAAAGAGAGTTATAACTTAATATAGGAATTAATTGGATTTCTAAATTTACATGATTTGTTATTATGAGAAAAAATATTTCACAAAGGGTTCAACAATCTCCCCCTTTTTGAAAATAACAAATCATGGAATTAATGGGTTATACAAAATGTTAAGGAATAAAAATTACTTGACATAGTATACCAGAAGTGAATATGAATTCTAAATATAGCAACGTATATCCTTTTAATGTCCCCCATAATTATTGTATTATAGGAAATATATATAAGGTGACTTTTTATCAGAGCGTTGTCATGCTCCCCCTTTGTATTCAATCGGTTTGAGTAATTTTTATCAGAGGTGAGATATATAAATATATTCTATTGAGTACATTTCATTGTTGTTATTCTAGAGAAACTCCCCCGAATATTAAGAGTTTATTCCATCAATATCTTTATCCCCCTTTTGGGATTAGAAAAAATATAAAATAAAGAGAATAATGAAAAATAAAAAAAGCAAAATTGGAAACACATTAGAGCTAAAAGTTATATTTCATTAAGGTAGAAAGAGTAAAATCATTAAAACAAAATTAAAAACCCCTATCAAATAAACTATACAAAGATAATTCTTTCGGTCTTGAGGTGATTTCCCTTTGTCTAAAAGGTCCAGTGGGGGTGTAGGAGGTGGTGGCGTTTTTTTAGGAAGGTCTGGTCGAATGAAAACATCAGGAAATGAAACAGATATAGGAACATTTGCTGCAAGGATTGGTTTCCTTTGTGATAAAACATGATTCTGAGGTTTCTCTATGATCATTTGCTATATCTGAGATAAGGCTTGAGATATTTCCATTTGTGTAGGAGGTAGTGAACTATATTGAATAGAAGAAGCTTTTGGGACCACTATAGCCTCAGCCTGAACATGAAAATATGGATTCAAAATCTTGATGAAATCATTTATGATCTCACCTCCATATTGCATATCCTTTTCAAAATAATACTTTGTCTCCATGAATTAATCCAATAGAGGAGTAAACTCCTTCAACTGACCCAGTTTCTTCTTGAATGCTTCTTTAACTGGAGGGATATTGTGATTTTCAGCCAAATACATGATATTAGTGATCAAATCTTGCTTGGTTTAAATATTGGAAAAAACATATCCAACATTTCCCTTATCTATTTCTGAGTAGTAGAAGATTCATTATTTTACTGTATTTCCATATTGTAAACATGAATATTGTTTCTATGAAACGTGGAAGGAGTCTCCTTATCAAAATCAATCTGAAGACCCTTAACTTATTCCATAATCACAGCCCAGGGAGACTCCACATCAACTGCAGTCATCCTATTACCATTAGAAATAGAGGCACATCAGATCATCTTTCCAAGTTCCTCCTTTAATTTATTCAATGCATAAAAAAGTTCTTAACAACCTCCATAAGAACATTAACAGTTGTCTCGAAATCATTAGTCAATGATTCTAGCTCATAGATCATCCTCTTCACTTCTTATCTTTTCATATTATTGTTTTGAATGATGGTTTTTGTTGTAGTGACTAGATTAGGCTGAATATCCTAAATGAATATGCTTTAAATTCTAGAAGAATTAGCTTATAAAATACTCATGGATGTAGGGGGCTTAGTTCTGGCACCAACAACAGATCTTACTTACTCACATATATAAGCCTTGAATTGTTCTAAATCATTCTTAGTGACATAATCACTAGGTACTAATGGTATAACAGTCTCAACGATAGTTAATATTGGTAAAGTAGTTGGAACCAGTTCTACTTCATCTTGTGCTTATGGAACATGAGGATGAGGAGCTACCATATTCTCATCAGAGTCATAGTCCAAAACAAATAAATTATGCCCTAGATTTCTATTTCATTCACGAGTACAGGTCCAGTATCTGGATTCCACAATTTCAATCCTGAATCTTCTTCCTTTAGGCTCATTCTCAACTTCATCATCTTCTTCTTCAAGACTCTAGCTAAAATGACATTCTGAGGAAATGGTTCCAACTGATCTTGATGTTCTGCTTTCACTCCTGCCACTTCAGCTACTCCAGAAACATCCTCAGTCTGAGACATAATCGCAATTTGATCCTCATCCTCTTCTTCAAGGCCTCCATCCATAATTTAATTCATCTCATGAATGATGTCATGATATTTATCAGTATGATGGTAATGTATGTTATCCTATCTAGAATATCTATCACCATCTCTATCAGTAACCTCTCCAAAAGGATTAGAAGTATCTCCATTCTCATCAGCCTCTACATCTTCTCCATGCACAGATTCTTCACCTGATGTTTCCACAACTTGTTGTCATGATTTTAGTTTGTAACTAACATTATCACCATTACCCTCCTCCTCCACATCATCATCATCCTCTTCATCAACATACTTACATATCCTTCAAATCAAGATACCTCGGTCACTTATTCATCCTCTTCACCTAACAAAGGCTCTCGAGAGGGAATTTATAATGGTGGACTGGCAGGTACATATGAAATATCTTTTGGGCTCTCAGCAATATTTGGGTCAAACTTATCATCTATAAGAGACCCCTCTTCCCAAGGCAGCTCAGCCTCAACATCCTCATCTAAATAAACCACTTATTCACACAGTTTCGGACCTTGATCAACCTGATCCCTTGGTCTAGTAGGATGCTCAACCAGATTGTAATACTCATAGAATCTCTCTTCATCAACAATACACATCCTCTTCCATGGGTTCGACAAGATATTCATCCTTTTAAAAAAATTCGTTTTTAGGCATAATCCACTGCAAGTTGTCATCACTTCATCTCCATCCTCTGCACAATTCATCTTCTTCAGCATTTCCAAAATCATTATATGATAGTATATGAAGGTTCCATTCATTAATGATTTGGTCATATAAAAAATATTTACCAAGAGGTACCTCCATTTTTTCATCTTCACCCTATTTTTTAATAGATAAATTAAGAATACATCCTGATACATTATAGTGGAAAAATCTCCTTTCTATGGGAAGATTTGATAGTCAATAATCTTGAAATGGAATATTTATTCCCCAGCCAATTATGTGGCAGTATCCCTACTCAATTATTCATTCCAAGTCAACTCTTTTAAATCGTTATCATATTAAAATAATTTGATGGTTGGAGGGATATTATCCTAATAATTAGTATGGATTCCCTCATGTGTCATTTCCAGGCATTCAACCCATTATTTCGAAGAAAATGAAATCTCTTTGTCCTTTACTATGGACTTTATTTTTTCTTCCTCATCTCTTTATAGAGACACTTTCAAATTAAGGTAGAACTCATGTACCAAATGCGGGTATAATTTCATTCAATTATTTGAAAACTATCTGATCCATCCTTGAGATTCCAACACTTCTAGAAATACATATTTTCTCGACAACAGCCACACCGTATATACTTCCTTCTCATCTATTACTACTTGGCTTGAAAAACATGGCTTCCAAGAGTATGGTGCACCACATGAATCACCTTTATGATTCATAGCCACTAGTGATTCACTCGGTCCTTCCATCATGTGCTCAGTTCTTTCCATTCAGAAGGTTTGGGTTCAAAGGGAGTGGAAAGGTCAAAAGCTCAAGGGTAGTGTGAGGTTAAAAGTTAATGAGGGAGGGGAAAGGTCAAAGTGTGGATTGAATTTATTTTATCTTTTAGGGGTTTTGATTTTTAAAAACTTAAATTAATATAATGGTAAAAAAAATTAAACTGTATCATTTTACTAAAAACATATAGATTTACAAAAAGGCCCTTATAGGCATCGGTCTACACTAACAGTATTAAACTATCATCTTCATGTGATCGGCTTCAAGTGAACATTTTCATAAAATTAGATTCACGTGAATGGTCACACTGGTCAGTTTTACAAGATAGGTTTCACTAATTGGTATGACAAAAATCATTTCAGATATCAGTTTCACATAATAGTTTGACTGTAAAACAGAATTATTCAAAGGAGATAATGTCAGATAGTCTCTATATATTTATCATTCCTAGATCATGTCTGACATATCTAATTCTCTCGGAGTTTAAGGGTTTGGTGGAAATTTCATCAAGTTGATACTCAGTCCCAATAAACTCAAGGTTTATGTCACCTTTTTTATAATGATCTCTCAAAAGGTGGTGTGTTACATCAATATTTTTTGTTCTAGAATGGGAAATTAGATTTTTAGAATTTTTAATAGCACTTTTATTGTCACAATTTATGTGGATATATCTGAGTTGTAATCCATAGTATAATAGAGCATGTTTCATCCTCAATATTTGAGCAAAGAAGCTACCAGCAGCAATATACTTTGTTGTAATAATTGATAATGAAACCGAATTTTTCATTTTACAACACCAAGAGTTTATAGACTTTCCCAAAAAGTGACATGTTCTAGAGGTACTCTTTTTATCAAACATGAATCCACTAAAATCAGCATATGAATAACTAACCAAATCAAATGGTTTCCCTCTTGGGTAGAACACTCCTAAATTAATATCATATTTGAGGTATTTGAAAACTCTTTTAACAGCATTTAAATGTGACTCTATTGGGTTTTATTGAAATATTGCACACATACACACACTAAATATGATATTTGGATAACTTTCAATTAAGTACACTAAACTCCAAACATACCTCAGTAAGCATTTTGATCAATAGATGTACTATTTCCATCAAGATCTAACATATAGGTTGAATTCATTGGTGTTTCACTACTTTTAATGCTATCAAAGCCATATCTTTTCAAAATATCTTTAGTATACTTATTCATATTTATAATAATACCTTATTTATTTTGAAATATTTGAAATCCAAGAAAATATTTATGTTCACCCATAAAACTAATTTCAAATTCACTTTGAATCATTTTTTATAAACTTTTGCATAAAGAATTTTTAGAAGACACAAAGATAATATCATCTACATATATGTTATCTATTAAAACTTAATTAGAAATAATTTTTATAAATAATGTTGGATTGGTAACTCTTATTATAAAACCTTTATAAATAACAAAATTACTTAGGCTTTCATACCAAGCTCTTGGAACTTGTTTCAAACCATATAAATCATTAGATAATTTGAAAACATGATTCGGAAAATGTGGATTTGTAAAACCTGGGCGATGTTCAACAAAAAAATCCTCCATTATATAACAATATAAGAATTAACATTTGACATCCAATTGATAAAGTTTGAATTAAATGTGTGCTACAAAGGCTAGTAAGATTATAATGGCGTAAATACTAGTTAATAGTGCAAAGGTCTCTTCATAATCAATTATTTCTTATTGATTATAGCCTTGTCCAACCAATCTAGATTTATTTCTAATTATTTTTCCCGCTTAATCCACTTTATTCCTAAACACCCTACATCATATCTTTTAGTCTATCAACATTCTTCCAGACTGTATTTATCTCAAACTAGTAAATCTACTCTTGCATATCTATTACCCAAAATTCATTATTGACAGCATCAATGATATTATTAGGTTCAAGTTGTGACAAGAATTCTTGATGTTAAAAAAATTCTCAAAAAAGCTCAAGTTTGTGTTCCTCTATCTAAATCTCTAACTACATTATCTAAGGGATGGATTTTAAGGGTCGTAGTTAGCCTGATAAAAGTAGGGCTAGTTATTTTAGGTTCATCATTTTGTTCTGGTTCATTGTGGGAAGATTTTGGATAATTTCTCAAAATTTAGGTTTTAACAGATTCCATAAAAGGATAATATGAAGGTTTAGAATTAATGTCTAGGTTTGAAATATCCTCTTCTAGATTCCCTAGTGAGGTCCTAGGTTCATGTGGATTGGTTTCATCAAACTTTACATGCACAAATTCTAACATAGATTTTGTTTTCTTATTAAATATTTTATAATCTTTTCCTAATATATATTATCTAAAGAATATTCCTTCATAACTTTTGGATAAAAATTTACCTAAATTATATTTATTGTTAAGAATATAAACTTTACATCCAAACACATTAAAACAATTTACCTTCGGTTTTCTATTATTCCATATCTCATAAAGATTTTTCTTAATTATAGGTCTGATTAAGACTCTTTTTATTATGTAACATGAAATATTATCAAATTCATCCTAGAAACAAATTGGTAATTCATATTCATTAAGCATTGTTTGGGATATCTCTTTCAAGGTTCTATTTCTTCTTTCTACTAAACCATTGTTTTAGGTGTCCTAGGGGTTGAAAATTATGACTATATCCATTTTGAGGGAAAAGAGATTCAATGTCTTGAATTTCAAACTCACGGCCATGGTCACTTCATATGGATTTAATTTTAAGTTCAAAAATATTTTCTACAGTCCTAGAATACATAGTAAAGTAAGAGAAAGATTCACTTTTTTGAGCTATGAAAAAGGTCCAAGTGTACCTAGAGAATTCATCTACAAGAACATAAACATAGTTCTTCCCATTGAGAATTGAAACTCTAGATGTTCCAAACAAGTCCATGTGAAACAAATTTAGAGGTTGAGAAGTGGAGGATTATTTCATTGGTTTGAAAGAGATTTTATGTTGCTTTCCTTTTTAATAGGGATTACACACTTTATTTTCTGGAAACTCTAATTTGGGATGGCATTTAACTAAATTTTTATATATAACATCTTAAGGGAGTGTATATTACAATTTCAGAGTCTTATGTTCCAGAGAAAAGACACTTTGTGAAAGAAACTTAGAGAAAAAACATTTTTTGATGTTAGTGTGTCTATTTTTACATTATATACATTATCATTTCTAAGAGTAGTGAACATTAAGTTATTCCTGGCATCAAAAAATGGCATGAATCATTTCAAAATTTTCCATTAAATCCATTATCACATAGTTGGGATATGATGAGAAAGTTATACATTAATACATCAAAATAATGTACTTTGGAAATTGAAATAGAGTTAGGGTTACCAATCTGTCCTTGGGAAATTATTTTTTCTTTACCATTGTCACCAAATGTGACATGTCATCCATCAATCATAATGAGACTTTTGAAGATTTAGTAGTCTCAAATCATGTGTCTTGAGCAGACACTATCCAAGTACCAAATTTTTCTATAGGAACTCTTTAAACAGTTTACCTACAAAATGTTTTATCGAAGAAACGATTTTGGTACCCATATTTTTCTAGGTCAAGAAACATTAGTAATAAAATCCTTAGGAACCCAAACTTGTCTTCTAGTATTCTTATCTGTAGAATATAGGTTATTTGAAAAATAAACTCGGCTTGGTCCAAAAAACATGATGCAGTAGAATAATTTTTAGAACTAGAACATATAGTAAACTCGTTATTTTTTGGAAAAGATGTATATTTTCTAGACTTACTCACAAAATGTTTTTATGATAACTTCTTTTGTCCTGGTTAATATACTCTTCCATAAGTGTACTTAGCAACTATCCTTTTACCATGAATTTTATTATGTGTATTTTTCCATTAGTAAACTTTTAAAGATCCTTTTTTACATGATCATTAGACATTTTTAACTCATTGTTTTCCTTGAGAAGTTGAGCATTCTTTTTTTAGTTATAATTTTAGAATTTATAGTTATAGTAATATCATTCTATTTAATTAATGATTTATATTTAGAATTTAGTTCATTGAATATCTCTTCCATCATATTATAATATTCAAATAAATCATCACTTATGATATTATTAGACTCACTTTAATTTTTAGAATAATAGTAATTGTGAACAAGACAGTATAAGGATACCTGAGTTGTGTTTTTCATAAAACATATATTTTCAATGTCTTATTTCTCATCATGAGAAGATGTATATTCACTAGAGTTTTACTCAAATGCACTCCAGGTGTCTTTCATGTATTTATTATATTCTTATCCTTATTCTTGTACTTAATTTTTCATGTTAATTTTACAAAGTCAACTTTGACATGTTCTCTCCTCCTACATTCAAAGGAAACAATATCTATTGATTTTTTATTTCAATTCTAATCCTTTTTCCAATTTCCCTTATTATCATGCATTCATTTAATGTTTTTTCTATTGAATAACATTTTCTTCATATAAAATTTTCTAAATCTTCTTTCCAGTTGGGCCATTTCCTCATCACTGTTGGAAGATGATTCTTCACTACTTGTGTTCTCAACAGTAACTTGAACATTTTTTTGTCTTTACTCTTGGAAGTGGTAGTCTTCAAGGCTATACATGTTCTTTCTTGTTCTTCTTAATATTGATTTACTTTTAATTCCTCTTTATAAATAATTAATTTTTCAATCAACTCCTTCACTAGAATCTTATCAATGTCACATGATACTATAATTGATACTGATGTAACTCGTCATCTCTCGGGTAAGCATCGAAGAATACTCATGATTTGTACCTTTTTTGTGACAAATCTTCCTAAAGAAATCATAGTGTTCACAATTTCATTGAACCTGAGATACATATCAGAAATACATTTTTCATTTTTCATTATAAAATTTTCATATTTAATGGTATAAGTATTTGGCCTCATCTCTTTCACATTAGATGTTCCCTCATGAGAAATAGACAAAGTATCCCAAATCTCATGGGTAGTTTTACAAGCAGAAATGCGATTAAAACCTTCATATCCTAGTGCATAGTATAGATCATTCATTTATTTACAATTATTGTTATATGCAGTCTCATTTGGTTAATCCCAAGTATTTCTAGCAGTTTTAGGAGTTTCATATTTACATTTAATAGCAGTCCAAAATTCTAAATCACATGCTTCTAAGATGTATTTTCATTTTAATCTTCAATTAAGCATAGTTTGTTCCATTAAATTTTTTTTCTCTATTTGTAGAATCTCTTTATAATCTATTGTCCATAGTGTAAATTGTGAAAATATTTCATATAGATAAAATTTTTGGAATAAAATAAATTTTATGATCATTGAAATAAAACTAAAATCACAGTTGAAAAAGTATGAAAAAGTTTTGAAAACTAATAATTTCCAAAAACCTTTTCTACCAAATGTATGTCAGAGTAGAGTAATCAAGAAGGGTGAATTGAGTATTAATGAAAATTTCTGTTCAAATTGGTTCTACTAAAATTTCCCGCAATTAAAAATATAATATGAGTCTCTTTATAGTGAATTTATAAGAGTCTTGAATGTTCAATTAATTTCTCAAAAAGATTTATTAGTTCTTATATATACTAATATAATGATTAATATAAGTTTGGAAAAAAAATATAATGGTTAAAAAAAATTTAAACCCTTTCATAACTAAATATCAAAGTTCAATTTAGTTTTGTGAAGAATGTAAAAAAGTGTATGTAAAAGAAAAAAGGTAAAATCACTATGGATATAATAAAGAGGTTTAGACTCAAGTTGAGACATGGTTATCTCCACTTGGTGATCACCCGACACTAAGCAGTTTAAATTAATAAACAGTTTCATCAACACCCTAGATCGGTGTTCACAATAGCACAAAAGGTTGTCCAGGTCACACATGACCTCTACCACAAACATTCATTGAAAAGACAAAAAATTTGTCATGCTGGACTTCTTCAACTGTTCTATGTGGGAAATAAAGTATAATAACAAGAGTGAGTTTGAGGATATCAAGTATCCTCCACTTTTCCACAAGATTATGTGTGTGTGAAATAGGCATATACGCACTACTCAAAATGTAAAAAAAAGAACAAAACAGAGCTAGATATGTATAATTAGGTTTAGAAATATATGTGTGTTATGTTGTGATGCTCTGGACTGGATTGATGTAATGGAAATGGAGTTTGAGACCCCTTTTGGATGTTGTCTCCAAATAGAGTATCGTAGTGTCTGTGCTATGGCTTCCAGGAGTGTGAAATATTCATCTCATTGGATTGAATGATGTTCAGTGTATCTTAGCAGGTTTTTCTTGTCTTATTGATCTCCCCATATATACTTCCTTAGAGTTATTAGGATTTGGAAGTAAGATCAAGAGTTGCAGGAGATTGTAGTTCTTCTTTTTCTACTATTTTTCATCATAGGCGAATGATCCAGATTCTAACCCTTTTTTACTTCGTAGTGTTGACATGAAGATCTCCCTACATTCATGTACCTCTTATAGTATACCGAATGTTCTATAGACAACATTAAATAATGTTAGAAACATTAATTTTCCTAAATATTACTGTAAGATAAAAATTTGAATTAATAAATTAAAAACGGAATTTATGACCATCAGTGAGTCATAGGTACCAATGTCTCATTGGAATCAATCTTTCATCATCCGTCTATCGGCATCAGTGACTCTCTATATCTATGATTTCTCTTCATTAGTATCGGTGACTCTGGGCAGTAGTGAGTGATTTGTGCTATCATATTGTCCAAGCATTGTTGGGTCGTCAACAGTGACTCATTTTGAACTATTGGTGTGTCTCCCATCAGTGACTCTTCCATCGTTAAGTATCCCATTAGTGACATCCTTCATAGGTGTGTTCCTTATCTGTAAGGCATCCAGTGGTGAGTCACTTGAACTATCGGTACAACCGATCATCGGTGACTCCTTCAAATGGTGAGTTCTTTGATCGGTGAGTCATCCAATGGTGACTCCATTTAACAATCAGTGTTAGGGTCTCTAAAAACATATAAAGTTTCAATCTAACATAGAACATTATTGGATTAATTGAAATTCATAAATACATGTAAATATACACATGAAAACATATTAAAACATAAATATCCATGATTTTATTTAATTATTGAATTTTATTATATTTTGTGAAATAATTTATTCACTTATAGTTATTCATTAACCTGATTTAATTTAGTTATAACTTAATATATGAATTAATAGGATTTGTAGATTGTCATGATTTGTGATTATGAAAACAACTATTTCAAAAAGGGTCCACCAAATATGTTTTCAACTATGGAATGGAAAAAATATATATTAATTATAGTATAAAATAATTGTTAACTGAAAGTTTATATATTAAAAAATACAGTTTAATAAGAACCCTTATATGGATTTCAGTTGATCCGTGTTCTGTAATATCTTTTAAAATAATAAAAATTGAGTATTTCTAGTCAAATCCCATTGTGTTTTCTGCAAACTCAGAGCAAAAAAATTATAATTAATTTTTTAATGACATGTGTTTTAATACAAAACTATTGGTGTTTATGTTATGAATATTAGCATATTTAACAGTCATTCAAATTTTTCTTTTTATTTATTTTCCATAAATAGTTTATGGATTTATTTATTGTCAATGCACTACCACTGAATAAATTAATGTTAATACATATCACATAATATATATTTTAATGATGATAAAAATTTTATTATAAATAGTGTACTAGTTAAAAATGTATATCTTGTGTTGCTAATTTTATGGATATCAATCCATGGGATACAAAATATATATATCATTTGAATAACTAGATTTATCAAAATTATCATCCAATGCATCCAAGTAAAAAAACTACATTAATGATTGTTATACATTTAGAATGATAAATTAACATAACAATAATCTATGTTTATAGTTTTACTCTTTCATGGTAGGAATTAAAAATGAA